>OY728167.1:463547390-473547390 GCA_963277665.1 Viscum album | reverse complement strand
TCAAATAAGAAATAGGTTTTGATTAATTAATGGATTTTTGAATTAAATAATATTTTAATAAAATATTAATATTATTAATAAATTAATTTTTTTTAAATATCAATGATCACATAATTTTATGAATGCAATTTTAATTTTTATTAAGGTTCAAAAGCCATTTTTTTCAAAACCTGTAAATTTTCGATAAATGTCGGTTTTTATTTTAAAAGTGAAAATTAACATATTTAGAAAAATATATAGATAAATTAAATATTATTTCTAGAATCAGGAAGTTAAAATTATCCAATGGGGAATTTTTCATAATTTCCCAAGACAGTCAAATTTTTGTGTAAAAATTAAATACCATTTAAATATATAATGTGTTTTATGGAATCATAATGACCCAATAGTAATGTAATAAAATACTATAAGATTTATTATCAGACAATATATGTTTTAAGATTAAAATAATGTGATTTTGGGTTTGTTTGACTTATTTTAAAAGCATTAATGGACCCTTCAAGACTTATTAAACATCTTATATTTTTAAATTTTTTTCCGTGGGAGTGTGACTCACCTCCACATAAGCAACCCCATTATTTTAAGATGTTTAGACTTTGGCCTTGTAAAATATTTTTTTCCAATTACCTTTTCCAAAAACAATGGGCAAAAAAATGGGCTGGTTTTTGGTTTGGATTAGTTTAATGTGAGGTGTCCCAAACCTAAATAATAAAGAATTGCCTCACCTTTCCTATATACACACACCCAAGCTCCCACTTCCACCTCACTCAAAGCCTTTGGAGTTCGTCAAACCTCTTACCTCATCTCTCTAAAATCCTCCCAAGGTGCTCCAATCTCCCAGGAAGCCACTCTCATGCCTCTCTCAAGCCTTTGGAAGCACACTTCCATGTAAGGGTTTTTTTCCTTTCTCATTTTTTCCAATATTTTTTAAGTTGTTATTCCCATTTAATTTCAATTATAAATTTTTGGTTATGGTTTTTCACCTCCCACATACTTCCATATTTATTTTTGAATGATGTGAGACCTTGTTCTCTCTCATTAAATGCCTCCCATGTACAGACGTTTCTATGCCGAATTTCTGAAAGGAATTTCTCTCTCCTCATTTACATTCAAGCAATTCTTTTCTATCATGAATCTAAATTCCATTACATTTGTTGGGAAATGTATCTAAATGACCCCTTAATTCCCATGTCATGTAAATATGATGAGACACCCCTTTTCTCTCATCAACCATTTTTATAAGTTCTTATGTCACACTATTATGCTGTTGAAATTGCACTACGTTTTTCCAAGCCAGTCATTGTGTAGTGAATACCATGCCCATTTCTATATAAATGGTTTCCACATTTATGAAAATTTAATTATTTTTTAATTAGTATCATTTATTTATTCCACATTCCTTTATCATGGAATAAATGATTACGTTGAATGATTCAATGTTGTATGATCCATGTGGCACACTTATTAATGAAATGATATGTTTAAGAAGGGCGTGCTCTGATAATGCTCCAATAAATTGGGTAAAGTATAGTATCATGATATGTTATGTTCAATGGGTGTTTACTCATGATAATACATGTGCAATGAGGGTTTACTCATGATTCGTGTGCAATGAGGGTTTACTCAAGCTCCATGTGCAATGAGCCTTGGCTCATGCTAATTTCATGTTAAGTGTTATTGCCACATTTCCATGTGATGATTATCATGATTTATCATGCCTTTATATTTATACTTACCTTGTTCTATATTGATATTACTATTGTCTAACATGTATTTTAATCCACATGTTATTCCATGTTTCTTCCCTTACGGGGCTTTATAGATCACCCTTTTCTTATGAATGTCCTCAGGTTATCCCATGCAATGCTAAGTACGAGGGAATGTAGTGGTCATGTAAAGGAAGTTTTTAATAGAGATGTTGCATGTTTTATGTTATATGTTGTTATTTAATGATCTTAATCCCCAAATACACTAGGCCTCTATATCTTCTATGTTGTATCAAGTGAAGTTTATGTAATAAATCATGTTAAGTGTGTAATAAAAAGCAGGGTTGTCATAGTTGGTATCAGAGGATAGGTTTAGTTATTTTTTGGATTAGTATTCAAAAACCCTAGTGAAGCCTTAGAGACAAGACTAATAAGAACATCCCTATGTTTTGGTGAGTATTGAGTAAGTGTTTTATCTTGAAAATAAATCCATGTTAGGATACGAGCAGGTCGATCCAGCTCTGGAATAGATGAATCTAGGGGTAAAACCCAAAAACACCACATTGAGCTAGAATCGAATGGGAACTGGTGCACAACAATGGGCCTTGCTGCACTCTTAGTTATGACACTCCCGAGGTTGGTAGATTCATGATCTTAGTACAAACCATTATTGACAGAAAATCCCATAATAATATAAGATAAGAAATAGATTGAGGATAACATAGATTTAAACCAAAGAAATCACAAGATATGATATACTTAGTCTTTATAAGTTTATACTTTTTTGTTCAAAGTTTCCTTTTATTGCTAAGTATTCAAGACCTCTAATTATACGCCCTTTTTCTTAGTTAATTGATTGAATTAGAAGAAAACGTTTCAACAACAAATGTGATAGGAAATGTGAATATTTCCCTAATGATATGATTGATATGAAGGGAGAGGGTGCTCAAAACTTCCAGACAGTACTTGCTAAGATGGCTCGAGTTATGAATAATAACATGAATCAGGTGGAACTCCTTCATCCTCCTTGAAAAGAGAAATTTTTTGTATAATCCTTCATTAGGAAAAGGCCTACCATGTTTAACAGATCTTCTGATCCCCTCCCCGCGGAACAATGGATTAACTCCATTGAAAAGATATTCTTCATCCTCCAGTGCTCTAAAGTGGAAAAAATTATACTTGTGGTCTATCATTTTGATGGGGAAGCTGATCAGTGGTGGATAATGATCAAGAAAACAAATTCCCAAGAGGAAATTCATTCCATGGGTTGGGAGTAATTCAAGAGGATGTTTTTCAACAATTATTTTCCTTGAACCCTCCGTCTCAAGATGGAAAGAGAGTTCTTCATACTGAAGCAGAAGGAAGATGATTCCATCGGGGCGTATGAAGAAAAATTTATGAGGCTTTCATGGTACACCTCTGGATTTGTCATGAACACCAAAATCAAGGTGGATCGCTTCTTTAGAAGACTAAAGAAGAGTCTACGAAAAGCATTAGAAATTCAAGACTTTGACTATTATGAGGATATTGTTTGTTGTTCCATGAAGGTCGAAATGGAGATTGGAGACTCTCAGTGGTCTCGTGGGCCCAGTGAAAAGAAGATGAAAATAGAGAACAACATGGGTGGTCCATCAAACAAATCCCATGATGGAAAGAAGCTTGACTTTTCCCCTTGAAAAAATTGTGGGAGGAAACATCTTGGTAACTTTCTCAAGGGAACCCAGAATTGCTTCACATGCGGAATGTTTGGTCATCTGGCCAAGAACTGCCAAAGGGATATGAAATATCTCGATAATGTTGAAGAATAATGGAAGGTTCAGATCAACACTCAGCTGAAAATGCAGTGTTACAACTACAGGGAGCTTGGGCATTATGCAAACAATTGCCCAAAGCCAAGGGTTGTCAGAGGCAACCAACAAGAACCTATGAGGCAACAAGGAAGGGCTTATGCTATCACTACCACTGCGGTGGATCCAGAAAACGATGTGGTGACAGGTACACTAGTTATTCTTTCAAGAATAGAGAATATATTATTTGATTCTAGTTCTATGCATTCTTTCATATCCTACAAATTTAGTAGAATAATTCAAACTCCCCCTAAAAATTTTGAGGAAATGTTATCTATGAGAACAATAAATGGGGAAATTGTTGCATCCATGGTTCATAAATCCTCCCCGGTTAATGTTTGTGGACTGAACCTCCAAGAAAATCTCGTAGTACTTTTTTAGTGGAGTTTGACGCTATCTTGGGCATGGATTAGCTATCTTTATACAAATATAATATAAAGTTCCGGGAAAGGGAGATCACTCTACACATCCAGAAGCATCCTCTAATTCATTACAGATGAAAGGGGGAAGATGAATCTTATTTCAAATCATTGTCTCAAGTATGGATATTGCTGCCTTATAAGAAAGCATATCTAGGTCAAATAATTGAGACAAAGGAGAGAATCATGCTTGAAGAAATGACCATCGTGAGGGATTACACTGACTTATTCACTGAAGAGTTGCCTAGTATTCCTATGGACCGAGAGGTTGTGTTCTCAATTGAGATTATCCATAGATCTCTTCCAATCTCAAAGAAACCTTATAGAATGGACACCGTAGAGCTGGATGAGTTGAAGAAGTAGTTATAGGAGAATATGGAAAAGGGTTTTATATGCCTGAGTGCTTTACTGTGGGGTGCATTGGTCCTCTTCATCAAGAAGTAGGATGGATCAATGCGCCTATGCATTGATTATAATGACCTCAATAAAATCATGATAAGGAACAAGTATCCCCTACCACTGATAGATGACTTGTTTGATCAGCTTCATTGGGCTAGTTATTTCTCTAAGGTAGACCTTCAGCTGTGATATCACTAATTAATGGTGAGGAAGGAAGATATTCCAAAGACTTCCTTTCGAACGAGGCATAGACACTATGAGTTCATAGAGATTCCCTAGGGACTAACTAATGATCTATAAATTTTCATGTATTTAATGAACAGTGTCTTTAGATATTACCTCAAATTGTTTTTGGTAGTCTTTATTGATGATATTTTGATATACTCCAATAGCAAGGAGGAACATGAGGAGCATTTGGAAATTGTGTTAAAGGAATTGCGAAGGGAGAAGTTGTATGAAAAGTACAGTAAATGTGAGTTCTGGATGGAGGAAGTATCATTCTTGGGGCATGTTATCACCAGAAAAGGGATATCTGTGGACCCTACTAAGACGAAGGTAATTAAAGAGTGGCCTAAGCCATCTTCTGTAATGGAGATCCGCAAATTTTTGGGTCTAGATGGGTATTATCGACGATTTGTGAATAACGTTTCCTGATTTTCAAACCCAATGACCAAGCGAACATGGAAGGGAGTAAAGTTTGTCTGGACACTGGAATGTGAAGATTGTTTCAAGGATTTTAAAGATAGGCTTATCACTGTGGTAGTACTCACACTCCCTACAAGTGGAGAACTCTTTGTGGTGTATAGTGATGCCTCTAATAAAGGATTAGGTTGTGTGTTGATGAAAAATGATAAAGTGATAGTCTATTCTTGAAGGAAGTTGAAGATCCATGAGCAAAAATATCCAACGCATTATCTGGAGTTGGCAGATGTGATCTTTGCCTTGAAAATCTGGCAGCATTATCTCTATGGGGTAAAATGTGAGATATATACTGACCAAAAGAGTCTCAAATATATATTCACACAGAAAGATCTTAATATGCACTAGTGAAGATGGACAGAGCTCATCAAGGATTATGAATGATCAATCCACTACCATCCCAGTAAGGCAGACAAGGTGGCATATGCTCTAAGTGGAAAGGATCATGCATGTTTATCAATGGTGAGAATTAAAAAGGATCTGATCTTCTTATATTTTGAAAGTATGGACATGGGAATCATTAAGGGAGGAACATAATCAATCCTTTTTCAACTGATTTCTCAACCGTCCCTCTTGGAGAGAATAAAGGATTCTCAATGAAAATAAGTGAAATTTAGAAAAGGGTGGGAGCTATTAGAAATGGGAAATCCTTTGATTTCAAAGTTTATGAGGAAGGAATTTTAAGATTTGGGATTCGATTATTTGTACCATCCGATCCAGAGATAAAGAATGATCTATTGAATAATTCACATAACTCGACCTTCTCTATCCACCTAGGGAGCCCAAATATGTATCGAGATCTCCTAGAAAACTTTTAGTGGGACAATATGAAAATGGATATTGCCGAATATACATCAAAGTGACTGGTCAGTCAGCAAGTGAAGGTAGAGAGGAAGAAGTCTATGGTGACGATGAAACCATTTCCCATACCGGAATGGAAATGGGAGAACATCACCATGGACTTTGTCACTGAACTTTCAAAGACATCCAAAGGCAACAATGCAATCCGGGTTGTTGTGGATCATCTTACAAAGGTTTCACAATTCATTTCTATTCAGGAGGATTTCTCATTGGATCAACTGACACAAATATATATCAAGGATGTGGTAAGACAGCATGGAGTACCACTATCTACTGTGTCCGATCGAGATACAAGATTCACCTCTATGTTAAGGAAGTGTCTTCAACATGCTCTGAGTACTGAACTGAACTTCAGTATGACCTATCATCCTCAAAATGATGTCCAATCTGAGCAGACTATCCAAATAGTTGAGTTCATGTTGAGAGCATGCGCAATGGGCTTTAAAGGAGGATGGGATCAACATCATCCTCTGGTTGAGTTCTCTTATAATAATAATTTCCACTCGAGCATACAAATGGAACATTATGAAGCCTTGTATGGGAAGAGGTGCAGAACACCGACATTTTGTGATGAATTCAGTGAGAATAAGCTGCTAGGACCACAAATGGTCAATGAAATGGTGGAGAAGGTGAAAACCATTCAGCAGCACATCAAGGCAGCCCAGAGTTGACAGAAGAGTTATGCAGATAACCATCGACGAGACCTTCAGTTTAAAGTTGGAGACATGGTATTTATACTCATATCTACGTGGAAGAAGGTGATATGGTTTGGAAAAAATAGGAAGTTAAGTCCTAGGTACATCGTCCCCTTCGAGATCCTTGATCGAGTCAGAGTTGTGGCCTATCGACCGACACTTCCACATACCATGTCGAAAGTACATGATTTATTTCATGTTTCCTTCTTAAGTAAGTACATACCAGAACCTTCACATGTATTATCTTCTGAGGTGGTACAATTGGAGGATGAACATTCCTATGAGGAGCAGCCAGTGAAGATCTTGGATCATAAAGACAAAATTATACGCAACAGGACTACTCATCTGGTCAAGGTACTATGTCGAAACCATAAGTACGAAGAGGCAACATGGGAATTAGAGGAATAAATGAAGGAAACGTACCTGCATCTATTTTTGGCCTAGAATGTAAAATGAAATTTCAAGGGTGAAATTTCTTAAGGGGGGAAGATTGTAACGACCCAAAATTTGGTTATTGAAAATCCCTCTTGATCTAATTAAATGCCTTAATATGTGAAATTACCATACAACATATGAAATTATTTTGTTTTATGTTTTTGGATTTTAAAATACCATTATGAATTGTGACCATTGCTAATATAGTTTTTGAACAGCGATCACATGATTAGTATAAATATAGGTATTTAACAATCTAATTTACTCAGACAAAGGAAGCAATGGCCTCATCCAGTAGAATTGCTCCTAAGATACCCATTTGACGGAGCTCCGAAAAGAGGTGGCATCATTGGGCTTCGCTCTGGACAAAACCCAAGCCAAGCTTCAACTGGTTAAGCTTCAACGGAACCGTCTACAGGAGAAGTGGAAGTTGATAGAGATCACCACGCGTGCAATGTTATCCGAGCCACCCCAAGAGTCTGTCACCATCACACACCTTACCATTAGGTTTTATGTGGCTATTTTACGGGGTTATATAAAAAATCCCTAGTACTATGTTTATGTATATTAATTTTGTATATAATAATGAATATAATTTCCTGTTATTATTGTTACTTTGTAAATAGTTTTTAAAAGCACAAATAGTGTTTTTGGTTAATATTCAACTAAGAAATATATTTTGAAGAATTAATGGATTTTTTAATTAAATAATATTTTAATAAATTATTTTTATTATTAATAAATTATTTTTTATCAGATATAAATGATTGTATGATTTTATGAATGCAATGGTAATTTTTATTATGGTTCGAAATCCATTTTTGTCAAAACCCGTGAATTTTTGATAAATGTTAGTTTTTATTTTAAAAGTGAAAATTAGAATATTTAGAAAATTATTTATCTAAAATAAATATTATTTCTGGAATTAGGATGTCGAAATTATCCAGCGGTGAATTTTTCATAATTTTCTGAGACAGTCAAATTTTTGGGAAAAAATAAAAACCGTTTAAATATATAATGTGTTTTATGACATCATAATGACCCAATAATGATGTAATAAAATACTATAATATTAATGTTCAGAAAATATATGTTTTACCATTAAAATAATGTGATTTTTGGTTTTTTTTGACTTATTTTATAAAGCATTAATGGACCCTTCATGACTTATTAATCATCTTGTCTTTTTAAATAGTTTTCCTTGGGTGTGTGACTCACCTCCACATAAGAAACCCCATTATTTTAAGAATTTAGGAATTTTTCCTTATAAAATAATGTTTTCCACTTCCTTTTTTCAAAAACAATTGGAAAAACCAAGGTATTTTTTTTGGTTTGGATTAGTTTAATGTGAGGTTTCCCAAACCTAAATAATAAAGAATTCCCTCACTTTTCCAACATAAACCCACCCAAAATCCCACTTACTCCTCACTCAAAGATTTTTGAGTTCGTCCAAACTATGCCCTCCTCTCTCTAGAATCCTCCCAAGGTTCCCCAAGCTCCCAGGAATCCTCTCTCAATCCTCTCTCATGCCTTTGGAAACACACTTCCAAGTAAGGGTTTTTTCTTCATTTCTAATTTTTGTCCAATATTATTTAAGTTTTTGTGGCCTTTTAATTTCAATTATAAATGTTTGGGTACGGTTTATAACCTCCCCCATACTTCCCTATTTATGTTTTAATGATGGGAGACCCATTTATCTCTCATTAAATTCCTCACATGTACACCCATTACTATACTAAAATTCTTAAAGGAATTTCTCTCTCCTCATTTACACTCAATCAATTATTTTGTATCATGAATCTAAATTCCATTAAATTTGTTGGTACATGTATATAAATTACCCCCTTACTTCCCATGTATTTTTAAATATTATGAGACCCCAATTTCTCTCTCATCATCTGTTTTTATGAGTTCTTATGTCACGTCGTTATGTTGCCGAAATTGCAACGCGTTTTTCCAAGCCAAAGTCACTATGCAATGAATACCATGCCCATTTCTCTATCAAGGGTATTCACCATTATGAGAATTTACTTATTTCTTCAAGAGTTTAATATATTTATTCCACATTAATTTATCATGTAATAAATTATTATGTTGAATGATTCAATGTTGTATGATCCATGTGGCACACTTATTCATAAAATGAAATGTTTAAGAAGGGTGTGCCCTGATAGCGCTCCAATGCATTGGGTAAAGTATAGTATCATGATACATTATGTGAAATTGGTGTTTACTCATTATAATACAAGCACAATGAGATTTTACTCTTGATTCATGTGCAATGAGGGTTTACTCATGCTCCATGTGCAATAAGCCTTGGCTCATGCTAATTCCATGTTAAGTGTTGTTGCCACATTTCCATGTTATGATTAAAATTCATTATCATGACTTTATGTTTATACTTATCTTCTGCTCTATTTATATGCCAATTGTATAACATGTATTTTAATCCTCATGTTATTCCATATTTATTCCCAAATTAGGCTTTATAGATAACCCTTTTCTTATGATTGTCCTAAGGTTATCCCATGCAATGCTAGGTACGAGGGAATGTAGTGGTCATGTAAAGGATTTTTTCAATAAATATGTTGCATGTTTTGGGTTCTAAGTTGTTATGTAATGATCCTAATCCCCAAATACACTAGACCTCTTGATATTTTATGTGGTATCAATTGATGTTTATGTAATAAATCATGTTCAAGTGTGTAATAAAAAGCAGGGTTGTCATATAAAGACTGAGGGGAATGGTCATTTCAATATTTTTAAATATTTTCACAGTTTGAACATATAGTTTTTCTAGTTGATCACTAACCATGTGAGACTCAATTTCTAAACATCTCTAGGTTTCACAGTTTCCATGCATGATTTTTCAAAACATGCACCAACAGTGCAAGCTCACTGCACAAGCACACCCCTACCCCACATGGTTGTTGTTCATGATTAATGAATCCATGAACCGACTCTAAATAGTACTTATCTACTCCTACACCAAGTCTCATGATTTACCATATATGTACACATGATTTAGACAAATTGTGTGACCTATTCTCCTTCACTTGAAAATGATTTTTTCATATACCCACACTCCCAAAACACATCTGAACTCATGAGACACCAGTGATGCCTTAAACCTCATCAAAAGAATACTTTTATGTGTTCAAAATCGTGAAATTTTATTGAAAAACATAATTTGGAATTCTTCCCAACAACAAAATAAAAATCTCAAAATCCTTTGAAAATTTTAACTTTTCAAAAAACCCATGATGATATAATACATAGATATCACATATTAATAAATTAATATTCATTAAATAACATAGAGATCTAGGACATAATATTAGTGTCCTTGTAACATGGGAAATATGGACATATAAACACCTAGTATATAATAGTATCATAACAAGTTCTTCATAACTATGACCCTTATTTGTCATATCATTCCTAAAAATTTCATTATAACCATGGGAAAGGAAACAAAATAAAGGGTGATCTCAGATTCTCAGAAAGGGTAAATAATGAAGATATAAATGATAAAATAAGAATGAAACTATAATTAAGGTATAAGAATATGATCTTAACAATTTAAAGCCATACCCTACATATCAAAGATAATTATCTTGATTCATGTCATAATGATTGAAAATTCATAAGACATGGATCATAAAGAAATAAAATAACATGATCCATGAGAGAATTACATTGGAATAAAACATGAAATTGTGTCAAGAACATAATAATATAAATCCATTTCATTAGTAGTGAAGTCTCATAACCAAGACTATTATAGTGGATTAGATTGAATCAATAAATTATCATAGCAGTCAAGGTTCACTCCCAGACAATCATAGTTGACACAGTTCCTTAATAAATTGGGTTAACTCCCTATTAATGGCCTTTTTATATCATTAGATATCAATATATACCGAAGGATTTGGAGTGAGATATAGAACCCAACCATCCTCGGTTATAATGTGACCACAATCATTGTTTATAATGTCACCAACATACTTGTTTATAATGTAAACACTGTCCTTGGTTATAAAAAACAACCATCCATGGTTATATTGTAAGCTGCATCCTTGGTTATAATGTAACCATAATCCTTGGTTATAATATAACTATCATCCTTGGTTATAATGAATCTATAATCCTTAATTAAAATCACACATATGTGTTCCAAAATAATAATATAAATTCATTATATCATCAAATTATACCTCGTATAAATAAAATGGGTCTTACAAACATTTCATCTATTCATCATAGCATAGCCCATGAAAAATAAATGGGTTTCATAAAAATATCATCAACATAAACATTAAAAATATAGTTAAAGAGTAATAATTGTGGAATTAGATCATTTCCCTACTAAATCATAATTAATAACAATGTATTTTAACATATTTGAAAACATAGTAAACTTTTAGAGTAATATTTAAAACATTGACTGGTCATGAAGGTGGGAAATTTGTTCATGTCAATGAAGTTAAAAACATTCTTTCACATTTTGGTAAAATGTAAAAAAATACATCATTTAAAAAACGACACTAATATTTCTTTTAATATTTTTTAAAAAAGTAAAACACAAGTAAAAATTAATTTATAAATTCATAGGATAACATTAAAATCCTTATTTAAAACATTTTTAGAAAACATAGATATGGAAGAAAAAGGGTTTTTAACTAAAGATAGAATTGAAGTCAATTTTCTTAAAACCGTATTCTCAGGTCTCTTGAGTTCTGAAGGTGAGTAAAATGAAAGGAAAAAAATATTATTTTCAAGAAATAACTAAATTATAAGAATTTTCATGAGTTTATTGATTGGTATATCATAAATTTTCATCATTATAATCTTAATTAAAACAGTTAAAATAAAAAATGAGATAGTAACATAAACTCCTTAGCACTTTGGTAACATTTGGATCTTAAGCCCCGTGAATGAAATAAAATTATATGGACATGTATATATCTATATTTTCATAAAAATAATCATAAAATACATTCATGGTTATTATATACACCATATAAAATAAATAAGTGGTGAATATGTCATGTATCTCACAGAAATAAAAGTGAGATGAAAACCCTAAAACATGAGTTCCACTTGATTCAAAGGCTTTCTAACCTCTGGTATATTAAATTTAGATCTCTTATACTTTAAAAAAAATTAATTTATGTATATATAATATAATATATATCAATTATATAAAATTACGAATCATTCATATATTGTAGAGAAATAAAAATGAATTATCCCATTTATGGAGATGGTTGGTCATATGTATGCATGAGCACTGTTTTCACTTTTCGGTGGAAGGAACAAAATAATGTTAAATCATAAATAACATTTAAAAAATAATTATTATATAATATATATAATATATATATATTATACCGATCCTTATCACCATCACGACATAATGGAATAGAAAAAATGAATCACTTCTCTCCATGAAGGTGATAATCCACACATACTTACAAACGATGTTCTCGTTTTACAATGGTTTGTATAGTAATAAAAAAGATATGGTATTATCATTTTAGAGGTGAAATAATTTCATATTTATTATATATAAACATTATACCCATTATAATACCCATCCATAAAATATGGGGATAAGAAATAAATTGTATCACTATGTGGGGACGGTAAGCCCTACGTATGCACGAGCGATACTTTCACATCCCATTTTACAGAAAGAGGGTGAATAAAGATATTTTCATTATAATAGAAACATTTACGTATATTTATGATAAATAATTTATTATTTTATTAATAATATAATATATTTATAGGAGGTAAAAGAAGAATTAAAAATAAAGTGATCGGTTAAGGCAATTATCTCTTCTTTAAAACGACTCCATTAGATATCCTTCTAAGGGATCCAGGGTTAGTATTTTGTGAGTAACATAACCTCTATAATGTATCTAGGTATGTTTTTAAATTAAATTTTCATATTTTGTTTGATCTATAAGGTTTAATGTGGTGTGAAGAGGAGAAAGGAGGGGTGTCCTTTTATAATTGAGTGGAGGGGAAATCTTGGAATTTCAGAAAATATTAAATTAATGTAAATTAAATATGATGTAAAAAATGGTTAAAAATTGATAATATTAGTATCCAATATGAGGATGATTCTTAAAAATCTTATCCAATAAATTCTTGATAGGTTTGGATCATATTTTTACCCTTATCTTTTTTAACCCATCATTAACCCATAAGAAAATTTCCATAATATTAAAGTCTTTTATCCATTATGGATTAATAATGTAACTATAAAATTCCAAAAGGCCCGTAAATGGACCATGTTTTATTCTTAAAACCATATACCCTTCATTTTTCTCAGTATAATATTTTTATGAATTTTATGTCATTTAATTAATTATTATTAATTATAAAATATCATTAATGTCATTTTTAACACTATTAATTTAATATGATTTAAATTAATAAAGAAAAATGGGTATTTATAATATAATTATCTCACACCAACATAACATTTCACATATATCAATAAATTTTTTGACACATTAATTCCTTCATATTATATCAATTTTAATATTTTTAAATGCATTTTTTTCTATTAATTGAATGAATATTGTATTATAATTTCATAATAATTTAAAGTTATTATATAAATTATAAAAAAATAAATAATTAATATCATGAAAATAATTACATTAAACTCAAAATAGATATTTTAATTCATTCATAACTTTATTTTATCCTTATGTGGACATATAAGAGATAGTTAAAACTAAGAGAGTGAAATTTTATAGCATTCATTGATTTCAATATTATATAGGTCATTTTAAAATAAAAGTGTCTATTAAATAAATATTTTTAAATAATAAGGTAATAAGGTTATAATTACCATCATCCTATATGGTTTATGATGAATAATTATGGAATTATCACTTAGTTTTAACCTCAATTAACCTAATATACTCTTTACTAAGCTTATAAATTTACCACGATTACTATTCATATTGACCAAAAATAAAAAGGACCTATTTGGTAAATTTGAAACTCATAATTCCAAATATGGAATTAATTTTATAAACTTAAATTTCTAAAAATTTGATGAAATTATTTTTAAACTAAAAGTGAAACACGCAATATTTGTTTCTGGAAAATGCATTTTTAAGCATAAAACTTGTTTCATTATTGTATCATGATTAGAAAAAATATATTAAATTAATAGTAAATCATTTAATTGTATATAATATGTATAGATTTTAATAAAATATTTCACCAATAATTATTAATTTAATTTTTTAAAATAAAAATGCATTGCGTGCATAAGAATAGTTTTTTAGAAAAATATTTATTTTTCTTTCAAATGTTTTTTTATTTATAATAAATTTTTAACATATTATTTCATTTTATATATGTTTAAAGATAAAAATTTAATTATTTATTTATCTAAATTCATAAATTTCAATCCAAAGTCTAGGTGATAACAGTCAAATAATAATATTTTAATCACATATCGTGGTTTTTTTAAACTCAATGTTGCATGAAACAGAAGCATTCAAATTAATGGAATTTATTTTAAAAATTATATTTCATAAAAAATTTGGGTTCTAAAAATGTAGAGCCTAATCACTAGTGAGAAGCCTCTTGTATATGGGGATCCATGTATCAGGTTATATGACACTTCATCTTGGACCTAGTGGTTATGTTTTGGGTGTTTCACATAACACCATGTATGAGTTCTATTGAAAAATAAACTTCATTATATGGGGGAGGACCATGAAAAATATTTTTCAAATAAATTTACATATTCCTATAAAATATCCATATCTTCAGTGTTTAGTTTTTCCCCAACCATTTTATCTAAATATCCCACATTATTCAGTAATAATAATCATCAAGGGAAATAACTTCTATGTGGAGTTCATTGTCAGCCATACACCAATAGACGATCATGGGTCGATTTGGTCTATAAATTTAATTTCCCTATAATATAATTTAATATAGAATCTGTGTAGATTGATTCAATCCATTCCCAAAATCACATTTAATTTTACAAAATTGTGAATAATATGGATCCTAGAAACCACATTCCCACAAAATTCCATCGAAGAGTAGTTATATACTTGGGATGAAATCAACATACAACAAAGAGTTTTATCTAATAATTAAATATCTAATAATTTGTGTGGTGAAATCATGATCTTAGAAAAAAAATTCAAAATATGAAGGTGTATGTGGAACCATAATCCAATAAGAAATTTTTAGTTATTAAGTGGATGATTAGTGTACCATTCCCAATTTTGTTTTCATGACCCACTTCAGTAATTGTTATTTAATTATTTAAAAATTTCCCCTTGTATTTTAAGGTTGTTGATATTTAATATTATCATTAACCCTCGGATTGGTTCACTGGTTTGTGAAATTATTACAATCCTTACAATTTAAGTATTGATGTATGGGTGGTGCCTTAAGTTGATCTTTACATTAATTGATTTCATTGGTTAGCCTCTTCATGTCACTTCAGAATTCATGTGCTTGATAGTATTCTCATAAAAAATTTACGCATTTACTTATTCCATTGAGTTAATTCCTTCTATGATTCATTAAAAATTTCATCTTCTAAGATGTTGAATTTTATTTCCCTATGGATTGTATCATTTGAGTTTCCAGGAAACCAATTTTCCTATTCTTTTCCAAAATACCATAAGAGTAATGGGAGTCACTAAATTCTATTAATACCTTGATAGAACAATGAAAAAATTATTTATAACTACCAAATTCACTTATACCCAACACCATTTAGAGATATTATTTTAGGATATTAATGAAATATTTTATTTTTCTTTTATAGTCAGTGATAAAAAACATTGGTGTACTAGTTGTGTCTCGTGAAGTTTACTTATTAGGAATTAGTGGATATATCCTCATCTTTCTTCGGCTCAAGGAATTATCTCTCTATTCAAATTTGAAGTTTTTGGGTGAAATATTTATTTAAAAATTATTTCTTAATATCCCCCCATTCCATGGAATTTATTTCTTTATATTGTCCCATATAATTAATGATATTATTTCATTTATCAAATTCAACTTCCATATGATAAATATATAAAATAACATATTCATGCTTATAGAATTAGAGAATGGAAAATATTATTTCTATTACATTGATCTATTTATAGAAAATTAATGGATTTGAAGACCCATTAAATAAGGGTAGATATTATCACATTAAGGAATAAATGGTGGGTAATTCCTTCCATGGAATATTTTGGAGTTCAATGTGGTTCATGTTATTGTTCATAGGTTAAAAAAGTTGGATGATCATATCCATTATATTTATCACTACTACTCCCATCCCATTTCTATTCTCATTTGTACAATCATTGCATTTTCCATTTCACTGAATGTTTACTCTGTTAATTCTAGTTCAAGGAATTGAATTTTAAAAAAAAGTTAGTGTGAGTAATGAAAAATAATAACCATAATAAAAAATCATAATATAATGAAAACTAATCTTGATATGTAAATAACTATGAAACCTTAATTTCAACTTATAACATATTAGGATCAACTAATTAAACTATTGGTTCATCACATAGGTTGATTTATGTTTTATCCCCTTATTATTCATGACCTAAACCCCAAAACTAACTGAACACTTGTATGATAACAAATAAGATAATAGAACACAAACATACATACATATTACATCATTTTATTGTAAAATTAATTACATCTCACAATAATCACACCAATGAACCTATATGTTTATATCTTTAGATATTAGATAAACAACCAAAATATTTTACAAAAATTATTTAACATCTCTCAAAAATAATAATTATACATGATACCCTTCTATACATACCTATAGAAAATTTTTTGATACCAAATGTATCATCCTAAAAGTATTGAGACTTTCTCTATACCAAATGTTGTCCCAGACATGGAAGATTCAGGAGGGGTGAATGGATGTTTATTAATGAAATTTTAATGTTCATGAAACTAAATTTTTTATAAGTTATAAATTTAAAATATATTAGAGTACAATAACCAAACAAGTTTAGTGAAAATTAAAATACATGGATGTTGTAATCATAGAAGAGTAAAATAATCCAATAAAAAATAAGTGAAATACAGATAGAAAAAATATTCACAATGTTTCCCATTAAAATATATAATCATTATTATATTATATTATTAAAGGATATTATTAACATTTATATTCATGATAACTATTAACTTTTAATCTAAAGTGTTTGGAGGATAAGTGCCTAGATCTATATGATACAAGTTTATACCCTATAAGTTCATCGATCAAACCAATCAGAAATGACATGTTTTAAGACCTAGAACTTCCTTAGTAGAATGTCAGTTGTAGCTAGCTATATCCTCAATATCCTATTTAATAAAATTTTTTGGCATCAAGCCCTCATGTCAAACCTCATTGGAATCAATTTCCAAAAGAGACTAGATTCCTAGATATAATCCCTTTTCAGTCGTATGGGAACAAGATAAATGATTATAAGTAGAAAAAATTTATCTTTTATAATTAGAACCTCACAAAAAGAACCACTAATCACAAAATAAAAAATATTATAAATGTATTTTCTCAATAGCCCGTAAGTAGTTCGAAGATTTAATGAAATAATTTTTTCAAAACATACATTAACATTTTTCTATCTAATCATCATCACCATCACCATCTTATTTTGGTCCTTCAATATTGACCTAGATTTATAGAGAACATTGTGAAATAATTACACATGTTATTTAGGAATTGTTGTAAGAAACACAAAAGCATCACTATATTATATTATATATAGTCTAGTATGACTTCCAAAATCTCTAAAAATTAAAGTTTCATAATCAGATCATCGACACTTTTGAATCCAAAGTTAAGCCCGTGTAAGAAAAAAAATAGACAAATTAAGTACAAATAAAAAAATAGTGAGTTTTGGTTTATCAAAAAAATATATTTGGAAGAATTAATTTTAGTAAAATCAATCAAAAATATCATATATAATACCCCAAATCGAAGTTTTAGATATTTTATATTAAAAAATTTAATGGATTAAGTATAAAAAACACACTACAATCCAATTTAAAATAAAAAACTAATATTCCATACATAGATCCAAAAATAGAAAAAAATATATAAATAAAAAAATAAAACCCACCTAACAGGTCTTCTCTATGATCCCAACGTAGCTAGCTTTATACACCCCATGTCCATGGAGCTTGGTCCCTTTCCTAACATGTCTGCCAATGTAGATGGGACACCAAAAATGATCAAAACCTGAGAATTTGTCTCCTAAATAAATAACTCACTATAAATACTATATCATTATAAAACTAATTAATTATATCAAATAAGAAAATCCCCAAAACACCACAACAAAACCATCATCATAAAAAATAAGGAAATGGACATTGAAATGCTATAAAACCGATTTCAACTAACCAACAAAACATAAATGGACATTGTGAAACACCATCAAGAAAGAACCACCATATTTTCTCCATGAAATCACAAAATCAACATTGTTTACTCTAAAATATATGATAAAACTGCAAGCACCTATAGCCATAGGACTAGGAACAAATACAAACTGCATAAAAAGATGAAATTCTAACACTACAAAAATTAATGAACCAAACAAAAACATTCCTCTGGATACTCACCTAAAATGACATATACTCATTGAAACACCTAGAAAATGTCAGGTCGCGGGTGATAGTATAGTGCCACTTTGGGCTAGAAGTACCACTTCCAATACCTAATAGAAAACATAATAAAGAGTGATCACAGATTCTCAGTAAGGGGTGAACATAACAGATATCAATAAAATATAATAAGTGACCATAAGATGAACAATTGGGTATGAGAACATATTAAAGGGTCATAAATATAACATAAGGAAATTATACCAAATAAAATATAGTTAATGAGTCATGAATCATGACCTAAGGACTTCATCATAACATGTGAAATGAGGTTTAGGAATGTGGAATAATTAGATGAATATAAAAAACCATAAAACATAACATAGGAATGTGTTATAATATATAAATTTTTTGTAATGAAAAGCATAAAAATCAAACCTACTGTTAGGTCTCACTGCTAAGACTATAATTATACAGTGTACATAGTCCCATAGTGGATTCAGTTCACTATACATTCCCATAAACATAGTTGATCAGGTTTAATATTAGGTATTTTACATATCATATCATCGGATATAAATCATTATACAATGCATTTAGGGAAATATTATTTTGGTCTCACCCAATACATAATGAGACAACATACATAATTATGCCACATGAACATGAAAGAAATCCAAATTGCAATAATTATTAACTAAACCCTGGGAATAAAATGGATATCATGGAAATTTCCATAATAAATTATCATAAGTGATCTATAGAAATAACTTATATAGTATCATTATTTCATATCCTTAGTGAATCATAAAATTTATTAGATTATATGGAAAAGGATAAAAATAATTTGGAAGAACATTATAAAAATATATGGAAAATAAGAAGAAAAATACTTTACATTTTTAATAACATTAATTTTGATTATAAATGACTTAGAAATCAATGGTTTTAGAAAAAAATGGAGAAATTTATTAAAAATTACTTTTCATAACCTTGATAACATGGAATGGAAAATTTGTAAATAAAATCAAAGAAAATGGTTTGAAAATGTGATCTTCCATAAAATGATAAAAAAACATTAATATTTTGGAAAGTTATTAAAATTCTAAATCAATTACCTTAATTAATATTAAAAGTAGGGTTTATGAAATCCGTAAATTTATATGAAAAACATGGGAATGAAGGAGAAATATTCATCATCAAAATAATAGATAACGTTGGACTCCTTACAAAAGTCTTTAAGGTTGAACTGTGAAACAAAGGGAGGTGAAATGGTAAGAAGGCATGTAAAACCCAAAAAAGAAATAGATTTGTGGAAAATATATGTATTTTAAGATATAAATAAAATAAAAATTTTCCACATTGGAAATTGTTTCATGGTTTTTCTATATTTCATAGTGAGTTTAGAAAATAAAACCTTACCTTTACTCATAACTTCCACAAAAGTGATTTAACCTACTATATGATAAATATATCCATATTAATAATTTTTTTTAACATAATTAATATATATTTCCTTTTATATGATTGAATTATAATCATTTATTATTCAAAAAATAGTTTTTTATTGTTTATTTTCACCATCAAAGGTTAGTAATTTTGATTGTTTTATACAAGTATCATAACAGAGGTGTTAATCCCCATTATTTAATAAAAATTTCATCATATATATATTATTTAATATAGTTTAGTCATTGTTCTTAAATTATTTATATATTACCATGTTCATTTTATTGATGTTATGGGAATGGTTTATGATAATAGAATTTATGAAAATCATTTTTTGTGTAATTTACTGATAATAATGAGTTACTTTATAAAGACCATTAGTTTTTGTGTCACCATTCCAAAACTATATTCATAAAATTAATTAAACCTCAATGTTATATATTACCCATATCAATATCTAGATAAATAGTCATATTTTAACTGGTGAAGATAGTATAACATTATTCAAGTAGGTGGTAGAACTAACGTAAACAAAAACATGTTCTACTAAGAAATAAGTGAGAGTACATAGACATATTATAGTAATATAATTTTTATAGAAAACACAATATGATAATATAACACTTTTAATTTTTTAATGAGATTCATTAGTATTTTATATGATATGGTAATTAAAAAAGAAGATGAAGAACTAGATACATTAATGAATTATCTCATTGAAAAGTGTTCTCGTATAATGAAGGATTTCGACAATCTTCAAGGACTAGAGGCTTACAAATGTGGAATAATAATTTATGAGAGGGAATTTTGGATGGTATTCAGGGGATAATTTAACGAAAAGAGTAGTTTGGGAGGGTTATATGAGGGTTCCTTTTATTGGTTCTTTTTAGTGTCATTTTCACAAATACTCATTCCTTAATGTGTAAGAAATTTAATTTCCCATGGAAAGTGGATATAATGTGGAAAAATAATAGATATAGGTTAATATTTATCTAATACAACCAATTTAGAGATATTTTAGTTTTTTTACCATTTATCTAACCCTTATACCACATTTTACCTTTAATGTAGTTACTCAAATTTTACCCTAGCAACTTATTTTTTCCAAGAAGTTAAATAGACCTTCTGACCTAATTTTGATTTGATAATTATAAATATTAATCAATTTAATACGATTCAATTTCTAAATATGAGAAAATTTTCATTTAAATGAAAAAAATATATAGAAAAAACTATTTTTATAGATTAACTAATTTTTTAAAAAAATTAATGTTTTTAAAGTTCTTTGATATCAATTACAAATTAAATAACTACTAATATATTTTTTTTATAAATTTATGCATTTAATTTTGTTATATTTATCCTTTAAAATTGATCAATTTAATTTATTAATATAACGATAAAAAAATACTTATAAAAAATATTATTTATAACATTAAAATATTTTAATCACATCTCATTACAATTATTTATTTATCTTCTAACTATTCAATTTTATCAATCCATTTTAGTTAGAATATTTCATCAAATTTTATAAACACATGAAATTATTCTTTAAATATTAATAATTATAATAATTTGTAATAACGAAATATGAACTTATAATAATAATTTTAAATTAATTATTATCTTTTTATTTTATTCCAAAATTATTTATTATATGTGAGTTTTATTATTTTCAATTTTTTAATAAAACATAAACATCTCCAATGCACTTATTGGATACAAATATATACAATGACCATATATCCAATATCCTTATATCCACGAACCATATGTCCAATGGAGATATAACTGATGTTCATATATATAATAGACATTTTACATTTCTATATATAACCTTACATACATCCCTAAAAACATTCATAATAATTCTTATTTTTTTATCAAATTTTTTATCATATTTAAAATGTGTTTTATTTTATCAATGGTTATCATAGGCAGTATGATCTTCATGGTAGATTATAAGGATGAGAGTTTCAACTTTCTCATATTTTAATTTACTTGTGGTTTCAATCCATTAGTATTCTCACTAATAATGATTCATTTGGTTATATTATAACAAATTTCATTTTTTATTTTAATATTCTACCAAAATTAAATTAATAGTTTTCATTTTAGTTCTATGTTTCTTGTTTCCCATGTTATTAAACATAAAGGAATTATCTATAGGGAAATATATACTAAAATCATAGGGTGTTGTAGCCCACACTCGCTTTAGATGCTCCCTAACCTCATAAACTATCAAGTTATATACTTTAATTACATATTTTAGAATCTTATTATTGTTTATTTTGTTCGATCCATTGTCCAATAATGTTTTTTTGATCATTACAATAATATTTATTTATAAATCAAATTATTCTTTGTTTTAGATTATGTGGTGTTGTAGTTTTAAAAATAAAGTGAAGGTTCTGTTAAAGATAGAATGAGATATGAATTGTATCCATGTACATTGAAAATTTCAATTATTGTTGTGTTATAACTCAACACATCAAAAATGATGAACACTTTTGGTGTTATGGTCCCCTTTTCTTATTTTAAACGGTAGACTTACTCTCTCTTTCTATTATTAATCTTAATATCACTAGTTTCTTACAGAAATTTTACTTATTTTCTTTATGTGTATTTTATGTTTTCAAATTGATCAAAACATTTCTCAAGAATATAATTATGAATTCATCTGAGAAGTTGAAGAGTCATGAGGAAGATTCTATATTGAAGGCCAATGTTGCATCACGATTTTACTCAAGATAGTATCAACACAAGAAATCTATTTTTGTCTTGATTCTGGTTGATCTGAGAAAATTACGGAAGGATAGTGGTTTATTACAAGAGAAATATGATAGTGAACTTATTAACACAATTATTTAGGGTTGATATATTCTATGTAAAAAAATATTTCTATATTAAGATCTCATGATGGATAGTCGATTAAAGCTAACAAAGTATCAATATGACTAATATGACCAGTATTGGAATACCAATGCTCTATCTTCAACCACCATAGTACAATTCCACTTAGATAATTATTTATCAAGTTCAAACATTAATAAAGTTAACATATGTCAGAACCCAGACCTTCGTTTCAGGTATGTTTTTCCTTTTCTGGTCGTTTTTGGGAAAAAGAGGAGAATATGGAAATTTTCTAAGTACATGCCGTGTACATTACATGTACACGCCGTGTACTTTGTTGATTCTCAAGGCTGTGTGATGTTCGTGTCCTCGCGACACACATGGCCATGTAGGTGTGATGTGGAGGCTTCTTAAAGCAGAGTATGGAAAAATCAAGTACACGGCATGTACTCTAAAAGTAGAGGCCATGTACTTTATTTTTATTTTATTAAATGGACCGGGGTCATGTCTAATGTTCATAAGCGTCTTCTTCTCCACCTATCTCTGTCTAGAGTGTTCGAGGGGGAAGATTATTCTCTGAGCCATTGATCTGTCACTGGTTGTCTGAATCGAACACCGTTGATTGCAAAGGAATCACAGCGGTGAGTTCTTAGTTCTTCATTGGCCTCATTTCTTGATTCTTCCTCTCGTGTGATTTATCTAAGGTTAAATGTTTTATACATTTTTGCAGATCTACTCCATTCTAGGCTGATACATGGGTCTAGGTTCAAGTAAATATATCTTCGAGGATCGAGGTAGGTGGTTTGTTGCCCCACAGTGAATGTCCTTGAGTTTTGGTTGGAAAAGTGCTGGATACCCATCTATCGGGTATCCCGGGTTAGGGATTTTGATCCCATTGTTTAATTGCCTTAGATTTATTGGTTCCTTGATGTTGATTGATAATAATATATGCTTGTTTTCATGATTTAGGATCACCCCATGAGTGTCTCCCTTGTTTTGGCTATTTATCACCATTTGGCTTAGGTTGCCTGTGAGGCAGACCTTATTACCATGGTCGACTGCTTTGATATCATTGATTGCATGTATTGCCTACTATTTATATTTTTTCTTGCATTGTATCTATTAGCTATGTAGTTTTTGAACTTACTTAGGGCTGCTACGAATCATTTACGTACAATTTACTCTTATTAAGGGTTGCAAAAACCTGGTGTAGTTAGACCATATGGGGAATTGATGTTGAGTACTTCCCTAGTGGGCCTGTTTAATTATTACTATAGCGATACCATAAGGGTGTTGAATTTGTGATCTCTCAGAGGGTCTGATAATTATCGAATCGAGACTAAAGGGGGAATTAGACGTAAGTGCTTCCTCAGAGAGTCTGTAATATCGCTTCAAGACCATAGGGGAAATTTACAATGAATGCTTCCTCAGAGTGTCTTTGCCTTCATTAAATATGTGACCATAGGGGTCTACGCACGTGAGCCACCCAGAGGGTCAGCCTGATAATTTATTTTTTGGTTGGGTGTGACGAGTCCACCAAGCTAGAGAACAAGCTTGGGTTTGTACTGCATGTTGTTAGGTAGTCTGATGAGATACCTGTCATGTTACTTATTATGCTTTGGATTATAGAGCCTTTTTCCAGATTCATTGGTTGTTGATTAAATGATTGAATTAAATTAATAAATAAATGTGAATGGAGATTTTTAGGAATGTTTACTTTAGTGTACTCCTGTTTCTCTGCTACATTTATCTCCTTTACTTTTTCCATATTTCTCACTGACATAAGGGCACAGATCTTATGGTTGTTGCCTAATGGGATTAGTCTCACACCCTGTTTGGGTCCTTCTTTTCTGCCCAAATAGGTTATATGGCTGCAGGTGTGGATAGGGATTGTGGCCCTTCTATCTCAGGTGCTTGATTGCTGGTTAGAGCTCGAGAGCATGAGACCGAGCCTAGTCTTGCGATGCTACTGGAGTTTACTGTTTATTTTTAGTACTTGGGTTTCAGTTGTATTTCAGCTTGTTTCTTTATTTACTGCTTTCCATAGACTTGTACCATACTGTATCATTATTTTTATGTTATACATTGCCTCCACTGTTTAGTTTCAGTTGTTGTATGATGTTTATTTCTTTCACTATTGTTTATGTTTATCCTTCCGCTGTATACTTTACCAAATGAGGGAATAGTTTCCCCACTAACTCACCAAGGACCTTGCTGCTAGTCGGCAGCCTCCGGCGTTTGGGGAAACAGACTTGAGTTCATGTCGTGAACCGGGTACGGGGCACCAGTTAAGTGGCTCCAGATCCGGGTCGTTACAAAGTAGTATCAGATGTGTTTTCTTCTATTCTATTTCCTTAATGTTTGGTGAAAATGGACAGAGATAGGAAGAAATGGGTAGTTGGTACTTAACTGTGCCCAGGACTAATTAACTCATGTACAGGGAAAAGACAAATTACCTCGTAATTGAAAATTTTAGTTTTTAAAAGTGTTATATTTGTTTATATTTCAACTTTGGGGGATGCACTTGTTTTGTGTTGTTACAGTTTATTTGATTGTGGTTCAATTTTTTGCAACCCGAAGAGATAAGGGTATTCCATCTCTTGCATCATATTGGAATTGGTTAAGAAATCACATGTCATGCATTTTTCCATGCCATCCAGGGTGCCTTAGAATTGCATGCTATTGTGATATATGTCGTGATAGATTAAACATGCTATTTTGATAGTTGCTATGATATAAATACATGCTACGCTGATAGAGTATTGTTTATTTTATAGCATATTTTGCAAGGAAGCCAAGACCTTGTCTTAGAGGTGTTATGGGCCCTCGAGGATCGAAATTTGGTGGATCATGGAATTTTTATACTGTTTACTTTTTATAATCATTTTTATGATGCCAAGCTCTAATTCGCTGGGAGTATAGGCCCCGACGGATCGAAATTTGGCACCTTAATGCTTGTTTTCCTGTGTTTTCTGGGCTATGATGTAGTTCTGAGGCTACTGTCTAGAAAAACCTAAAATACACGGCATGTACTTCTTGAATACATGATGTGTAGTTTTTAACCGTGTCGCTAACTGTGTGGCCAGGGACACGAGGTTATGAAAGTTTTGTAGGAACACGCCGTGTACTAGTTTAGCACGTCGTGTAGTTTGATCTAGGTACCCGACCATGTCACGAACAACACAGGTTGGGGTTACCCTTCCTTGTACACACCGTGTCCATATTGAACACGTTGCATAGTGTCGGCCGTGCGTTGGACCGTGTCGCAACCACACGGGCCATGAAAGGCATGTCTAGTACACATCGTGCCTCCCTTGAACATGTCGTGTAGTAGTGGTCCGTGTACGAGTCCGTGTGACTAACAACACAGACGGGTAAAATATTCAAGGACATGAGGTGTAGTAAAAAAACATGCCATGTAGTCTTTGACTGGGACCACCCTCGTGACTTATTCGTATAGGAGTAACTGGTCAGGAGGAACCAGGATGATACACATTGTGTATCTTTAAAGAACACGCCTTGTAGCTTGGGTTTACCCAGCCAGTTGGACGGTGTACACGCCCAAGTAAAATCTTTCCGGAACACTCCGTGTATGGGGACTACATGCCGTGTAACCATGTTTTTCTCCAGTTTTAAAAGTTTTTCCTCTTCTGTTCCATTTTTACTCTTAAGTTTTCAATTGTGCTCATCGTTAATAATGGTGTGCTTTTGACCATGCAAAGTCATGCCACCCAGACGTCCTCCTGTTGCATGTCAGGGATCCGAAGATGATCGTACACCGGATATGGAATAGGTAGTTATCCAGGATACTGGTGTGGATGCACAGTTCCACGAGGGATTCATGTGGTTCATACAGAATTTTCAAGGAGCTCAGCAGCTTGCCCAGTCTATGGAAGAGCTTATGTGAGTATTCCAGTAGCAGTATCCTCCCACATTCATTGGGGATAGAGGACCTTAGGTTGCTGAATCTTGGTTCTAAGTGATGGTTTCTATCTTTGACCATCTCGAGACACCCCCGGACAGAAGGGTGAAGCTCGCGACTTACATGCTGTGAGATTCCACCAAGAGATGGTGGGACGTAGTTTCTTAGGAAGGGAGTCAAAAAATAGTTGCTTGGGAAGAGTATTAGCGTATGTTCTATGACTACATCTACCAAGGGACATTGTGGGCTAATAGAGCCAGAGAGTTCATGAACCTGCAGTAGGGTACTCTCTCAATTATGGAGTATTCCTCCCTTTTTACAGAGTTACATCGATTCACTCCCGTTCTGGGAAATGATGAGATGTTTTTAGCGAGGAAGTTTGAGGAAGGCCTCAGACCAGAGACCAGATCATAGGTGAACATCTTCCTGTTGAATTCTATTTTTATGATAGTTAATCATGTGCTTATCACAGAGAGAAATCTGAGGGTTACCGGAGCAGTGAGCCAGGGAGGTTCAGCATCCATAGTCAGTACTCCTACTGACATCAGGAATCACCACCGAGAGTCTACACGAGGGGATCGAGGAAGCAAGATGCTCGTTCCGGTAGCAAGGTTGTGTGCTACCAGTGTGGGTAGGATGGGCATAAGAAGCCTCAGTGCCCGAGAGACCCAGTGGAGTGCCGATCATGCGGCAAGATGGGTCATCTGCATCGGTTTTGCAAGGTTCTTCTTCCAGCGACTAGTGAAAGAGGATCATTTTCTACTCCTCGTACGGGGGCGGTGTTACTAGTTCCACAGTAGACTAGGGGCTGGAGTTATTCAAGTCGTTCAGGACAGGGAAGAGGCCATGGATGCAATGGTCAGGCTCATGGATGATCAACTCAGGGATCTCAAGCTTCTACACATGGCCGTTGTACAAGATAGACATTTGCGGTAGGGAAAATTCATCCGGAGCAGGATCCTGGAGCTTCTACAGTTTGAGGTATGATCTTAGTAGCCTCAGTTTTATCTTATGCACTTTTTGATATAGGAGCTTCTCATAGCTTTATTTCTGTGCACACTGTGGAGAGCCTTAGACTTTCTATCTTTACTTCTGAGGATACGTTGGCACTAGACACTCCCTAGGGACTCATAACTGCTAGTGTACATCAATGAAAGGGGTTCCCCCTTCGGGTTGGTGGGTGTCACTTCTTGTGGGATCTTTATGTCCATGAGATGACGGGTTATGATATCATTCTTGGAATGGACTGGCTAGTTCCTTTTCAGGACTTTGTCGACTTCTATCGCCGTAGGGTGAGTTTCACATCACCAGGGGGCAGATATTTTCTTCATAAGGGCGAATGGGATGTCCAGGAGAGTAGAGATGGACCATAGCCTCATGGGTTCAACAGTGTTACATCATAGATTTCTATTTTATATCTAGACAATCAGGGGACTTCTCAGAAGGATTTCCCTCCGGTGGTTGATCGTTTTCCGGATGTCTTTCCAGAAGACTTTTCAGGGTTTCCTCCGGTGCGTGAGGTAGACTTATCTATTGAGCTTGTTCCAGGAGTAGCACCGGTATCCATACCTCTTTATAGGATGGCTATTCCTGAGTTACAAGAGCTCATGAAGTAGTTAGTGGAATTGCAGGCAAAGGGTTTTATCTAACCCAGTACTTCTCCTTGGGGTTCTTCTGTTTTGTTTGCAAAGAATGCAGATGGGACTTTATAGCTTTGTGTAGATTATCGGAAGCTGAACCAGCTGATGGTCAAGAACCGGTATCCCTTTCCAAGAATTGATTATCTTTTTTATCTGCTTTGAGGATCTAGGGTGTTCTCAAAGATCGACTTGAGATCCGGTTATCATCAGTTGCGCGTCAGACCATCAGATATACCTCTTATAGCCTTCCAGAGCAGGTATGGTCTATACAAGTATTTGGTTATGTCGTTCGGTCTCACAAACGCACTAGAAGTTTTCATGGTGCTGATGAACAGTGTTTTCCATCCTTACTTGGATTCCTTCTTGGTGGTTTTTGTGGATGATATCTTGGTGTACGCCCACACTCGACATGACCATGCTACCCATCTTGAGATCGTATTGAGTACACAGAGGGAGCATCAGTTATATGAAAATCTCTCAAAGTTACACTTCTGGATGGATGAGATTCACTTCCTGGGTTATGTCATCTCAGAGATTGGAGTCTCAGCCAACCCAAAGAAGGTGAGAGCGGTAGTTACCTGGGAGCAGCCGAATAATGTCTTCGAGGTGCATATTTTCTTAGGACTGGCTGGTTATTACATGCGGTTTATATAGGACTTCTCATGCATAGCAGTGCCGTTGACTGGCTTGACTAAAAAGGGCGTAAGGTATGTTTGGTCAGAAGCCTACGATTCAGCCTTTCAAGAGCTGATGGGGAGATTGACTTCTTCACCGATTCTTGTGCTGCTAGAGCCGGGAAAGAGTTATACAGTAATCTGTGATGCATCTGGCATCGACCTTGGACCAGTTCATATGTAGAAGGATCGTGTCGTTGCTTATGGATCTCAGAATTTGAGGCCACATGAGAAGAACTATCCTACGCATGACCTGGAGTTGGCTACTGTTGTTCATGTTTTGTTTTGTTGTAGAAATTACCTCTTGGGAGAGCATTTTTTTCTATATACTAACCACAAGAGCCTCAAGTATATTTTCATGCAGTTTGACTTAAATCTTAGACAACAGAGGTGGGTCGAGTACCTACATTCCTTCGACTTTTGAGCTTGCTTATATGCATGGGAAAGGCAAAGCTGTGGAAGATGCACTGAGTAGGAGGACTCAGTTACAGGCAGTTCAGGAGGCCAGCAGTGAGTGGTAGCTTATGGCTCTGTTCTCTGAGATGCATTTGAAGGTGCACAATAGACAAGGACAGAATATTATTTCTTCTGTAGCTGTTACCTCTACTCTTCTGGATCATGTTCGAATGAGGTAGCTATCAGACCCAGAAGGCGTAGTCCTACGGGAGGGTGTGTTAGATAAAGACCCTACTCTAGGATAGACAGTGGGCGATGATAAGGTGTTACATTTTCATGTCTGTGTATGGGTTTTAGAGGAAATACGTGAGGCGCTGATGCGGGAGTTTCATGCTTCATCTTGGGCAGTTCATCCTGGTGTCACAAAGAAGTATAGAGACTTGCGTCGTCAATATTGGTGGCCAGGTATGAAGAAGAATGTGTCTGGTTTTGTTATACGGTGTTCCACCTGTCAGCAGGTGAAGGCAGAGCATCAGCACCCCGCAGGACTTTTACAGCAGTTACCCATTACTGAGTGGAAATAGAATGATGTCGCGATGGACTTTGTGATAGGGTTACCGAGATTTCCTTGAGGGAATGATGCGGTTTGGGTTGTAGTGGACATGATCACAAAGGTTGCACATTTCTTGCCGATCAAGTAGACCTTCGGTGTGGATGAGCTTGGGAGGTTGTACATCCGTGAGATTGTACGCTTACATGGGGTTCCGAGTTATGTTGTTTCTGATAGGGACACCCATTTTACTTCTCATTTTGGAAGGGGCTACAGAAGGCTTTGGGTACACAGGTACTTCTGAGTATAGCTTACCATCCCCAGACAGATGGCCTGTCAGAGCACACGATTTAGGTACTGGAAGACATGCTATGAGCATAAGTCCTTGATTTTGGAGGTTCTTGGGAGAAGCATATACCTCTTGTGGAGTTTCCTGTAATAATAGTTTTCAAGAAACTATTCAGATGACACCTTATGAGGCTTTGTACGGTAAGCCGTACTGATCACCCTTGTGTTGGCTAGAGGCAAGAGAGGCACTATGCTAGGACCTTGTCTTGTTTAGGAGACCACAGAGTAGGTGGAGTTGATTCGGAAGAGGATGGATACTGCACAGTCTTGGAAGAAATCTTATGCTGATCAGCGGAGATGACCTTTAGAGTTCATGGTCGGAGATCATGTTTTCCTTCGTGTTACCCTAAGGTTAGGACATAAGAGTATTAGGAGACAGGGGAAGCAATCACCGAGATACGTCAGGAAGTTTGAGGTTCTGGAGAGAGTCGAGCTTGTTGCTTACAGGTTGTAGTTACCTCAGCGGTACTAGGCTATCCATGATATCTTCCATGTCTCTCAGATTCGACGGTATTTCTAAGACCCGTCTTAGGTTTTTTAACCTGAGGAGGTTGAGATGGATCATGATGCATCTTTCGAGGAGCATCCTATCCAAATTGTTGATCGTAGTTCAAAGGTACTCCGTTGCTGGTTTGTTCCTCTAGTACGAGTGGTATGGCCGCCCGACCATGTATAGGACAAGACTTGGGAGAGGGAGGCCGATATGTGATCATAATGGCTAGAGCTGTTCGAGGATACTTCATCGCCACCTTGTTAGGGAAATTTGGGGATGAAGTTCTTTAAGGGGGGATGTTTTTAAGAACACAGACCTTCGTTTCAGGTATGTTTTTCCTTTTCTGGTCATTTTTGGGAAAAAGGGGAGAATCTGGAAATTTTCTATGTATACACCATGTACTTTGCAAGTACACACCATGTACATTATTGCCGCTCGAGGCTGTGTCATGGACACACACACGACCATGTAGGGGTGATGTGGAGGCCTCTTAAAGCGGAGTATGAAAAAACCAAGTATACGCCGTGTACTCTAAAAGTACACGCCGTGTACTTTCTTTTTATTTAATTAAACAGACTAGGGTCGCGTCTAATGTTCATAAACGTCTTCTTCTCCGCCTATCTCCATCCAGAGCTTCCGAGGAGGCTAATTCGTCTCCAAGACATTGATCTGTCACCTGTTGTTAGAATCGAACACCGTCAATTGCAGAAGAATCATAGTGGTGAGTTGTAAGTTCCTCTTTGTCCTCGTTTCCTGATTCTTCCTTTCGTGTGAGTTATCTAAGGCCAAACGTTTTAGAAGTTTTTTCATATCTACTCTATTCTAGACTGATACATGGGCTGAGGTTCAGGTATATTGATATTTGAGGATCGAGGTAGGTGTTTTGTTTCCCTACGTTGAATGTCCTAGAGTTTTGGTTGCAAAAGTGTCAGATACCCATGTATCGGGTATCCTAGGTTAGGGATTTTTATCCCATTGATCAATTGCCTTATATTTCTTGGTTTCTTGAGGTTAATTGATAATAATATATTCTTTTTTCATGATTTAGGATCACCCCATTGGTGTCTCCCTTGTTTTGGCTGTTTACCGCCGTTTGGCTTAGGTTTCCTGTGAGATAGACCTTAATACCTTGGTTGACTACTTTGATATCATTGATTTCATGTATTTACTACTGTTTATATTCTTTGATGCATTGTAGCTATTAGCCAAGTAGTTTGTGAACTTACTTAGGGCTTCTAAGAGTCATTTACGTACGATTTACTCTTACTCAGGGCTGCAGAAACTTGGTGTAGTTAGACCATAGAGGGAATTGATGTTGAGTGCTTCCCCAGCGGGCCAGTTTAATTATTACTATTGAGAGACCATAAGGGGGATTGACTTTGAGCTCTCTCAGAGGGTCTGATAATTATTGAATCAAAACTAAATGGGGAATTAGACATAAGTTCTTTCTCAGAGAGTCTGTAATATCGCTGCATGACTATAGGGGTAAATGACGACGAGTGCTTACTCAGAGTGTCTTTGCCTTCATTAAATATGTGACCATAGGGGTCTGCCCATGTGAGCCACCCAGAGGGTTAGCCTAATAATTTATTGTTTGGTTGGTTGTGATGAGTCCACCAAGCCAAAGAAGAAGCTTGGGTTTGTACTACTTGTTGTTAGGTAGTCTGATGAGATACATGTCATGTTACTTGCTATGCCTTGGATTATAGAGCCTTTTGCTAGATTCTTTGGTTGTTGATTAAATGATTGAATTAAATTAATAAATAAATGTGAATTGAGATTTTTAGGACTGTTTACATTAGTGTACTCATGTTTCTCTGCTGCATTTATTTCCTTTAAAATTTCTATATTTCTCACTGACAGTAGGGCACATATCTTGCGGTGGTTGCCTAATGGTATTAGTCTCACACCCTGTTTGGGTCCTTCTTTTTTGCCCAAACAGGTTATATGGTTGCAGGTGTTGATATGGATTATGGCCCTTCTACCTCAGGTGCTTGATTGATGGTTAGAGCAAGAGAGCATGGGACAGAGCCTAGGCTTTAGATGCTGCTGGAGTTTACTGTTTATTTTTAGTACTTGGGTTTCAGTTGTATTTCATCATGTTTCTTTGTTTACTGCTTTCCATAGACATGTACCATACTGCATCATTATTATTATGTTATACATTGCTTCCTCTGTTTAGTTTCAGTTGTTGTATGTTGTTTATTGCTTCCTCTATTGTTTATGTTTATCCTTCTACTGTATACTTTACTAAATGAGGGCATAGTGTCCCCACTGACTCACCAAGGCCCTCACTGCTAGTCGGCAGCCTCTGGCATTGGGGAAACGTTCTTGAGGTCATGTGGCGAACTGGGTACGGGGCACTAGTAAAGTGGCTCCAGATTCGTGTCATTACAATATATGAATGCTATACAATTTATTGATTCATAAAATGAATTTATCTAATTCCCTTATTGTGTTGTTTCCTAAAATAGATTCAAAGACACAATACATTGTCATTTTTTAATATAGGAAATTAACCTATCTTGATTATCCAAATGGAATTTAATTATTTGGAAACTATAGAACTCTACAATTGAAATTATACATGGAAACCTATTATTTTTATGAAATCAAAGAAGATGACTATTGGTGCGATCATGTTTATAAAATGAAAGAAAATGAGAAAATTACATTTAATAGTATAATTACTCTAATTTTTATGATCATTGTTTCACATAAAAACCTCTCTATGGAACTTAGTTGTTTATGTGATCAAGCTCCTAATTTAGGTTTCATAATTTATTATAGTTATTTGTATTGAATTGTAATTTCATATTCATATTCTAATGTTCCTGATAATTGTATTTGGTCTATTAATTACCCAATAAAAGCAAGGATCTTGTAATCTAGTCATACCACAATCCAAAGGTACATGTGTTGTATTTTTCTACTAATGGACTAATGAGTAGGAGTGTTTTGTGTGTTCCTCCATTAAAAGGGTTATGTTTTAAAAGGGTTGTAAGTCCCCTTAAAAATTTAAGATATCATTAGCATTAAAACCAGCTCTCTAGGAGTAGAGTGATTATAAATAGTGAATTGGTATATTTTATCTAGACCACTATCAAATTCTTGATATCACTTACTTTATTCTTTAGTTTTAAAATTTTGTAATTTTATCAATTCACCCCCACCCTTTTGATATATGGTTGTGAAGTTATCTAGGAAAATAATTGGTATCAAATAAATTCTCTATTAGATATATTACTGGTATTATTATAGTATTCTTATATATTAAATTATCTAACACCAAGATATTTCTTCATAGATGGTTATGATATGATTGATGTTTGGGTTCCATAAAAAACACAGAAATTTTATGGTAATGACTATGGCTATCGACATAACCATGTATAAGTATAATTAATGAATAAGAGCATTCACCATTAGGAATTCGTGGAAAAAGAATATAAACACCCTGAAGTTGATCAAAATACACTTATTGGTAACAATTATATTAAGTATACTTTAAATTATAAACTTATAAATATAATTTATTATTTTCAAATAAGAAATGGGTTTATCCAATCCATGGTTTTTAAGATAGATTATGACATATGGAGACTTATAATACTGATATATTATAGAACTGATAATATAAAAATAACTAAACATGGAATTCTTCAATATGAGTACTAACATTTCGAGATTTAAAATAATGAAATTATGGATAAAATGGTCCACATATTTACAAATAAATTAAATGGTATGATTTTTTTGGAGAAACATTATAGAATTTATTTGCGGTGGAAAAAAATTAATCATTACCCAAGAAATTCCACACAAAGAATGTTTTCACTGATGAAAAAAATAAAATCCAGAAAACTGAATGGATAAGATGATCAGGTCACTATTACAGTATCATATTGCGTTAAATAATAGACAAATCTAAGAAAATAATAATAATAAAGGCTTAGAATTCAAATATACTAATATTTTATCTTCTAGTAATTCTATAATTTTCTAGTGAAGACTAGTGATAATGATTTGGAACAAATAGTAAGAAGTGTGAAGGGAATTGTTAGAATAATTAAATGTTAAAATAAGGGTATTTTGAGGGAATACATATTGGGTGATAGAATAATTGATAAGAATGGTAATTCTAATTATAATTTTAAATCCATGGATCTTATATCTTTTTTATGTATATGTAATGTACATACTAACAAAGACTATATAAAGTTAAATAATTAAATGAATAACAAGAAGTAAAAGAGAAGTGAGAAAATAATAAGGAAATCTGCATGGAGTCTTAAGTGAGGGTAGTGATTAAATTAATGAATCAAAACCTAAAGGGGAATCTTTGAAATTTTTTCTATAGAAAATATAGATCAGGTTATAAATTCTAATTAATATTTTTATTATGATAATCTTAGTTTTAAAGAAATAAATGGGGTTCTTGATAAAAATTTAGATAATATTATTGGAAATTTAAGCTTTTATAAAATACCAATGAAGAATGAAAAAAATTATTCATGAAAATAAGGGTTATTATATTGAAATTTAATAGTTAAGAAGTTTTACTTCAACAAGAAAAAATTTATAATGTGAATAGGTTGAGAAAATTAAGGCTAAAATTAATGTTTGAATGATTCCAAAGAGAAATTAAAAAATGGTAGAGAAAAGAATAATAAAATGATTCCCTTATAAATTATTACTAGAATACGGAATGATATTGGATACAGTGCTTGATTTCTTAAAATTTATAGTAAAATATTTATTAATAACAGTACAATTATAGTTTCTTATGGTGGTTATTTTAGATGTGGAATGTGAGGTTATTATGTTAATGAATACTCACCTATTAATCCTCAATATTTGGGTCATACCAAATCTTTCATTTCTTAATATTTATCTAGTAGTGGCACATATAATTATATATGAAAATATATTTTGGTACATAAGGTCTCAATGACAAATCTATCTAGATCCAATGGTTCATGGCTCTAAAAAATTCTATTATTTTATTATTTGGGAAGAAAATCCTTATATATATCAAGTATTAGATATGGTACACGGACAATGGGTTATCCAATTATGTGATATAAGATATATTAAATTTTAAATATTTTAACGTATGCGATAGAGGCTATGTAACTTTTAGAGACAATTACAAAGGAAAATGTTAAGGGTTTAGTGATATTAAATTTATAGATTCATTATTTTTTTCTAAAGTTTTATTAGTTAATTGTTTAAAACATAACTTGACTATCACATATCAATTTTGTGATTATGGTCTATTTTTTAAATTCAAGAATGGTTAATTCTTTAATTTGAAGCATTATTCCCCCTTCTCTTTTTCTAACCATAAATATTGTATCAATAATATTAATCTTGATGAAATAAATATATAAAATTAAATTTATTTGGATATGTTTTAGATATATTTTAACTTATGTCATGGAAATCTTGGGTATTATAATTTCAAATTTCTGCATAGGTTGGATAAATTGTAAATTTTTTTATTTTTTCCTAATTTGAAGTTAGTCGGAAATTTGTTTTATGATTATTTTATGAAAGGTAAGTGATAAAAGAATTTATTTTTGGATAATTAATGAAGTTATCACTATCAACCCACAATAAATGGAACACTTTAATTTTTTCTAACCTACACGAGATACAATCCTTGAAGGAAATAAGTACACATTTTTAATTATAGATGACTATACCAAATTTTCAATGGTATACATTCTATCAGAGAAGAGTCAAAATTCTTCAATGTTTACTACTTATTAAAATTTAGTATAGAAATAGAACTAATTCATGATAGTATCAACCATATGTGATCATAGAGATGAATTCCATAATAAGAAATCTAAAACAAATCCAGGAAGATAAACGTTACTCTCATAATTTCACAATAGTAAGGACTCATACAAAATATTGTTTTGGGGAGAAGTAAATGATAATCCAAGACATAGAAAATTGAATATTAAATGAGTAGTAGTAAACAAATAAATTAAGGGTATAAGTAATAAACACCTCATACTATGTATGTAATATAATTATAATTATTCTAATACTTAATAAATAGCCTTATAAAATTTTGAAAGGAAGAAATTATAAGGTTGAATATTATGGAGTGGTTAGGTAAAACAACCCCAAACTAGTACTCCCATATCCAGTACTAAAATATAATCCTTACATTTCTAGATTTTATACCAATAAGTATGATCCAAATTCAGTCATCCAAACATTACAACATAAAATAGAAATATTGGATCACTTATATACCCAAAAACCATTTAAGTACAGTTTTAGACAATTAGGAAAAAGTATTACATAAAAATAGCCATGTATTCTAGTGATAATAATTATTAATATACCTATATTTTTTTATTTTGAAAAAATTATTCAACATCTATTTTAAAATTCTCACACATTTAACCTTTCTTGGCATAGTTAATTTTACATCATTCTTCATAACCTGGGAAAATGGGAAACATATGAAGGGTGATATCAAACACTCCATATGGGTAAACATGAGCATTAATAATTGAATTTCATTAGTGAGCATAAAATGATCATAAGTGTAACACCCCCTGTATTTTAAAAGTACACTTTATTTAATAGTGTATACAATATGTAACATTGAGATTATAAGAACCATAAAATATTAGTATTTAAATGTTATAGTTATAACATATTCATTGAAATGGATAAGTTCAATGGGACTAAAAATATATTTGTAGTTGAGAAATGGATAAGTTCCTTAAAGAAAATATTTCAGGATTTGGGGAGTAGTGAAGGGGAAAAAGTTGTCATGGCAGTTTATCGCCTCCTTAGAGATGCAGATCAATGGTGGTGATTAATTAAAAACACAAAGGAGGATGAAGAAGTATCAAATATGGAATAGATGGAGTTTAAATGTTTTTTCTTAGAAAAATACTTTCCTCATGACCATCGAGCGGATAAAGAAAGGAAATTTCTGAGTCTAAGGAAAAATGGGGATGATAATGTCGCAAAGTATGAGGCTAGCTTTACAAGGTTAGAAAGGCATACAATAGATTATATACGTAACCCATGAAGTAAGATTTATCAATTCATTGATGGGTTAAAAGCATTTCTACGTCGAGCATTAGTCTCAAAATACTTCTCATCGTACAAAGATATTGCCTCATGTGCTATCAAGATAGAAAAGGAATTATCTAAATCATATGACTTTAAAGCTAAGTAAGATAAGAAGAGATATTCTGAACACTCTGGAAATGGAAATAAGTTTAAGAAGGCAAAGTTAAATTTTCATCATGTAGTAAATGTGGGAAGAAACAACTCGGTACTTGCCTAAATGGAATGAGAGTCTATTACAAGTGTGGTGAAAAAGGCCACCAAGCTCAGGATTACAAGGGAAAGAAAGAGGATTTCAATGTTGAATGATACAATTGTAGAGAAATGGGGCATTATTTAAATAAATTTCCTAAGCGCCAAGGAATCTTACTTAAGAAAAGGCCAAGGGATCAAGGCTAAGCTTATGCGATCACTACTGCTGAGGTTGAATCCCAGAATGACGTGGTGGCAGGTAACTTAACGATTTCATCAAATTTAGCCAATAATTCATTTGATTCTAGATCATCGCATTATTTCATATCTTCCCAAACTTCTATGAAAATTAGTTATTTAAAATTTTATTTAACAAGGGAGTTGTCAGTTAAAAATCCTAAGGGAATTATAATTTCAATGAAATTTTGTGAATCAGTTTACATTAGGGAATATAAATGTACTTTATCTACTGATCTCATTGATACCTATGATTGAAATTGATATAATCCTTGGAATTGATTGAATTTATGACCATGATTTGAATATTTATTGTAAGAAGAAGAAGGATACAATTTTCGATGATGATAAGGAGTACCTTATCTTTAGAGAAGAAACACCACCATCTAATTCTTTTCCAGATCGAACCCTAATAGCTCTACTAAATTCAATTATTGGGGAGGAATAGAATGAAATAACTGTGGGTGAGGAAATGAATGTTCAAATAGAGGATGTACATATTGTGCAAGAATATGTTGATGTGTTTCCAGAGGATTTACCTTGGAATCCTCCAGAATGAGAAATTGAATTTTCTATTGATATAATTCATGGTTCAAGGACCATATTGAATACCCCTTTTAGAATGGTCACTGTGTAATTAGTGGAACTAAAGAAACAACTAGATGAATTGAGAAGTGAAGTATTTATTCTCCCTAGTGTTACTCCATGGGGAGCCCCTGTTCTTTTTGTTACGAAGAAACATAGATCTATGAGGCTGTGAATTGACTATTGTGAGATCAATGCTATAACAAGGTCGAGAGGCGATTCCTTGGGAGCTTACGTATCTCATACGTAGATATAAGGTGGAGACCAACCAGGGTAGTAAGGTTCATCATAGTTGGAGGGAGACCAATTGGGCCACAGATTCTTTAGCTCACATGGGTAGGCAGGATGAAGAGCTTAAGGTTTACTATGGTCTTAACTCTCTTCCCTTTGAGTGTATTAGTGTAATACGAGGGGATGCACTCAACCTGCATCATTTCTGCCCCCTTGAAGGGCTCGAGTCTTATACCATTACTTTCTTTTCCTAATAAATAAAAAATTACTTCCAGGATTTTGGGCTGACTAATTCACCCTCTATTTTCATTGATCTATTGAACAGAGTTTTCAAGAAATATATTGATGACTTTGTAGTGGTATTTATTGATTATATCTTAGTATACTCTAAAATCTATGAAGATCATGAAAATAACTTGCGCACTATTCTAAATATTCTTAGAAGAAATGAATTATATAGGATGTTTAGAAAGTGTAAATTATGGATTCAGGATATTTCTTTTCTTGGCCATATTTTCTATAAGGATGGAATCTCTATTGATCCTTCTAAGAAAAGAGAAATACAAGAATGGCCAAAACCAATGAGTATAACTGAGGTACGCAGTTTTATTGGTTTAGTAGGTTATTATCGACGTTTCGTCCATAATTTTGCCCGATTGGATAACACATTAACCAAGCTCACACGTAAAGGGGTTAAATTTGTTTGGACAAAAGAGTGTGAATAATGTTTGGAATAAATAAAGAGAATATTAGTCAATTATCCTATATTGACTCTACCATCGGAGAATGATGAGTTTTTTTATTTATAGTGATTATTCAAATAAAGGACTTGGTTCTTTCCTTATGTAGAATGATAGAGTTATTACATATGTATCACGACAGCTAAAAATTCATGAAAAAAACTATCCCACTCACGATCTTGAGTCAGAAGTTGTAATCTTTTCATTGAAGATATGTAGACACTACCTCTATGGTGAAAAATTTGAGATATATACCGATCACAAGAGTTTGGAGTATATTTTTTCATAGAAAGAACTCGACATGATGCAAAGGTGATGTCTTGAAATACTCAAGGATTATTATTTCACCATACACTACCACCCAAGGAAGGAAAATAAGGTGTGAAATGCTTTAAGAAGAAAGGATCATGGATTTTTGAACAAGATGAGAGTTGAAAGGGATCCTATGTTCAATGATCTAGAAATGATAGATATGGGAATAATCATGGAAGGTGAAACATAAATACTTTTTAAAATGGTTTCCAAACCATATTTAATATAAAGGATGAAATTTTCTCAAACTGATTATGAGGAGATTCAAAAGAAAATTAAAACTATGAATGATTGGAAATTGATCGACTTTGTATATGAAGATTGAATTTTGAAATTTTGGAAAATGATATGTGTTCCCGATATACCAAATCTAAAAAGGGAATTGTTGGATGATTCTCATAGATCCAATTTCTCTATAAACCCTGGTAGCACTAAGATGTATAGATATTTGAAGGAACATTTTTGGTCGGACAACATGAAGAGGGAGATTTTTGATTATGTGTCATGATGTATGGTTTTTCAATAGGTAAATTCTGGAAGACAAATCCATGGAGGAGTCATCCAACCTCTTCCCATACCTGAGTGGAAATGAGATAATATTACGATAGACTTTGTCTTGGGGCTACCAAAGACTCCTATAAGAAATGATACTATATAGGTCATTGTTGATCGTATTACTAATTCAGCACATTTTCTTTCTATAAGAGAATATTTAAGACTTGAGCATTTAGAAAGACTATATATTAAGGAAGTTGTTAGATTTCATGGTGTAACCCTATCAATTTTTTATGATCGTTATCCCTGTTTTACATCATGATTCTAGAAAAGTATTCAGAATGCCTTGGATACTGAACTTCATTTGAGCACTGCCTACCACCCTCAAATCTATGGAAAATCAAAATGAACTATTGGAAACATAGAATAAATGTCGATATCTTGCTCACTTGACTTTCAAGGTATGTGGGATCAGTATTTACCTGTATTAGAATTTTCCTATAATAATAGTTTCCATTCAAATATTCAGATGGCACCATATGAAGAATTATATGGAAAGAGATGTCACACACCAACTTGTTGGGATGATGTTGGTGAAAGAAAACTCATAGGCCCAAAAATTGTTGAGGAAACAATAGAAAAGGTGAAGATCATCCAAACCAACATCAAAGAAGCTAAATGTAGTCAAAAAATCTATGCCGATAACAGATGGAAGGATTTGGAATTTCAAGTAAGAGATTATTTTTCCTTGAAATTATCTCCATGTAAGGGTGTTATAAATTTGGTAAGAAGGGTAAATTGAGTCCCAAGTACATCAGACCTTTCTAAATTCTAGAATGAATTGGAGTTGTAGCTTACCTTTTGGCAGTGCCGCCAAGTATCTCCAAAGTTCATGATGTGTTCTATGTATCACTATAGAGAAAATACATGTCTGAACCAATGCATGTACTCACCTATGAAGAAATTGACCTAGAACCTGATCTGTGTTATTGTGAAGAGCCTATCAGGATTCTTGATACCTGAGAACAAGTGCTGAGAATATGGACAACTCATCTCGTAAAATTTCTATGGAGAAACCATGAGATGAAAGAGGCAGCGTGGGAACCCGAGGAACTTATGATGAAGAACCACCTGAATATTTTTTTTCAATAGTATTATATAAATTTAGAAGAAAAAATTATTGAAGGAGGGTATAATGTAACACCCCAAGATTCCATAGTATGCTTCTCATAGAATAATACAATAGCTTGTGATGTACGTAACATAGAGTTTTAACACACCATGACCAATCAAACTAATCTTTATGAATATTAATACCCACTTTTTGAAATTTTATAAATTTTGTTTTTCAACATGGACTTCATTTTTAGATTCATAATATCAAAATTATCTTAGGGTGAATTTTTTGGTATTTTTTGATAACTTTCATATTTTAATGAATAGTGAAAAAGAGTAAATTTTAATTTAAAAAACTTTTTTAATTGAAACAATTTATAGTGTTAAATTATAGATTTTAGTGGTTATAAAGTATCATTAAATTATATTTTTATCATTTAATATAATGTAAGTCATGGTATATAATTTTAAATTTAAATTGTACATAAACACATGTCAATCTGTTGATAGTTTTTACTTCTTAAAACCCCACTTTTTGGTTTTGAAAACGAGAATTAATTTTAAATTAATTAATAAAACTTATGTGTTTTGAATTTGGAAAAATGGATTCAATATTTGGAATAAGGGGGTTCTCAATTGTGTAAATAAGTATCTTTTATTTTTAGACATTATGAATAGTTACTTCAGAAAATATTTTTTTACCATGGTTAAAGGGTAAATCCGGTAAATATGGGTAAAAAATTATATTATAATAATATTAAATTACCCTAAAACGTGTAACATAAACATATATATTTTAGTAAAAAATTTATTATAGGAGGTTATATAATGGATATTTTGAAATATAAATATTCATTTGAAATATAATAATATTTACTACATCATTAAATTTTATTTATAATTTTATACATAATATAAATATATTTATTTATGACAAAATAATGATGCAATATTTTCCTTATTAATGAATGAAAAAAATAAATGATATTATAAATATTATAATAAATATAATATGAATGTTTTGATGAAATAAAATATTTTTTTAGGATAATATGAAATTTTAGGGTTGACTAAATAATTTTTTCTCGAATTTATAAAGTTTTTATGACTTTCACAAAATCAAAATACCAAATAGTGTCAAAATTTACATAATTGAGTTTTTAAAACAAAAAATATATTATTAACTGATATAATACTCCTAAAAAAATAATATTCGGACAAAGGACTTATATAATAATATATATATCATTAATGAACCACTTTATGTTCTCTTAGAAATTTATTTTAAGTTTAATAGCCATTTATTATAATAATACAAGAGGACACGGTAAATGTTAAACTATTTAACCAATAGTTAAATATAAAAGATAAGGTTAATATGGTGACCTAAACCTGTCTAAAACCTATTGGTTGATATTATTTCTACCCATAACCACCTTAACCTAGAACAAAATCCATTTGGATCCATTATAAATAGATAATGATTTTATAATAAAATAATATTTGAAGGTTTTCCTAAAGTGACCCTCACATATCTTATTAAAAGGTACTTCCCCTTCTCTCAAAATAAAACCCCCAAAGCCTTTTTTTCTCAGAAAAAACTAATCAAATATCCTCCCAACGAATATCAAATAAACCTATAGTCCTTAATTAGATCATAAATCCAACCTAAGGATCCCTTTTGATCAAATCAAAAGGAAGTAGTCGAAGAAGAGGTAATAATTTCATCACATCTTTCATGTTCATTTTTTCCCAAATCCTCTTTTTTGGTTGTTTCCATACCAAAATAATAAATCTAGTACCTTATAGATACTGTGATGTTATTATAAATATGGTATAACCATATTCATTATTCTATCCATCCTATAAATGACAAAGTCACCAAACGGTGCATACGTACGGCTTACCGACTCCACATCGTGGGGTAGTTTATCATTCAACACTTCACTATTTGGATGGGTATAATAATGAGTATAAATGATTTAAATAATAAATAAAACATGTTAATTATTCTTTATATATGATATACCATCCAAATACACATTATTTTACCATCAAAAGAATGACATTGTCGCTCATGCGTACGTATGGATTACCATATCCACGAACGTGATGAGATTCATTCCCCATCGTAACCATTAAAGATTAAATATCATTTTATTATTAAAAAATAATGTTTAAGAACATAATATAATTATGGATATGAATCAAATACATCCTATCCATAAAAAACATGACTTTAATAACAAAAGATATAAAGGAAAATGAATTAGTTAACACCTGAAAGGATGATACTACTGAAATATCATTAACAATGAAATATTAGAAAATCATATATGATATTATATTTGTGTATGTGGTTATATTATAATTTAATAACAATTATTTAACTATTATACAGGAGGTTAATGTATCCTCTACCAAAGAAATGTACAAGTTAAGTGTTAATTTTACAATCTCTTTATTATCTGAGGTTGTTAATACGTAAGTATCTACTGAGTCTTCTTTAGCATCCACATCTGTGTTTCTTAAAAATGTATTTCAAATTTTTTAACTATTTCCTATAATATGGGATAAAGATATTGACAACCTTTTTTTCCTTTTTATAAAATGTTTTGAAATGAATCTTTCTGTAATTTTCCAAACAAGGTACATTATATCCTTTTGGACGAATTTAGGTAAAATGTTTTTTTAACTTATACGAAGGGTGCAGCTATTTTCCACCATTATAACACCTTCGAAGCTTCCCTTAAAAGATTATAAGAATATTTTCAAAATAAATGTTTTCTTTTATAATTATGTTACTTTTAAATGATTTCAAAATACGAGTAGATGTTCCTCTCAAATAGTTTTGATTTCATCTATGTCAACATCCTTTGATGGATTTTACACTTGTTTGAAGTAGATTTATTATGATACAAATCTTCCATATTGTATTGAAGGTTTTGTGATATGTTTTATTGTGGATGTGTTATTTTTATACCATTCATGGTTTATGGTTAAAGTATTAACATTTAATAATCTAGTTTTAATATGAATGATTATGTTATGTTTTAACCTTTTCATATGAGGAGTGAATTGGACTTAGTATGTGACAGATGGAGCCCACCATAGCTTCTCGATGCACCGGTAGGTCTCATGAGACAAACTAGTGTCTTGGATCAAGAATTTGATAAATCTTATTTGTAGTCTTGGAACAAGGCATTGACTATGTGGTTATGATGTCCCACGTTATGCATTCCATCATTATTAAATTGGCTATTGATATTTCATGTTATTATTCGACTAGTAGAATATCCATGTGAATAATTAAATGTAATTATTTGATTTATATTATCCATATTATGCTGAATTTTATGTTTAGAAGGCTTATGTTTTAGTCTTGTACAATTCCTTAAATGTTTATGCTTATTTATGATAGTTTCCTCGGTATTGTTATCCTTACTGAGCAACTGAGCTCACCCCTTTCTATGTTATTTTTTCCCAGGATGTAAAGAAGTATTTTATGTTTGACCTGCAGGGATAGGATAAGGAATATAAGTGTGTTCAAAGGGGACAAGATGTTGTTGTTGTTTTAATTTTATGATGTAATGTAATTATTATGTATTTATCTAGTACTTCCAAGGCTACTAAACTAATCGGCCTTTAGATAGTTGATCTCTTGTCATCACGCCAATGTTATATAATAAGGCACCGACTCTGGGTAACTAGGGTCAGGGCGTTACACTATACATATGACGACATTTTAAAAATTCCATTAAAAATTGATTAATTCGAAAAAACATTTTAAATACAAATCTAACAAGTCATAACCATCATTAAAATTTTTGGATTGCATAAAAAGTTTCAAAATAAATTTATTTTAATATTTATAATCTCATTTATTTAAATCTTTGATTAATAATGTAATAACTACATCACCATTGTGTCATAAATAAATAAATAAATTTGATATCTAAAAATTATAAATAAAATACCATGTCATAGTAAATATTTTTAGATTTATTATAACTATCTATAGTCGAAAGGATCACTTATATAACCCCATATAATAATTTTTTTACTGAATGATATATGTTTATGGTACATTTTACAAAACATTAAATTAATTTTTATAAAATTTCATTTTCACTTACAAGTGGCTCCATGGGGTGCCAAAATTGACCCAAGGATGAAAATGATCGGAAATATCTCATCCAATAGTGTTAGGACACATTTTAGTGTAATTTAATATTATTATAATATTATTTTTTATCTGTATTTACCAGAATAACCCTTTAACCATGGTAAATAAAACATTTACTGAAGTTATTATTTATAATATCTAAAAATAAAAGTCACCTATTTACACAAATTGGACCTCCTGATTCAAAATATTGAATCTATTTTTCTAAATTCAAAACACAGTAGTTTAATAAATTAATTTTAAATTAATTGTAATTGTCAAAACCAAAAAGTGTGTTTTTAGTAAGTAAAAAACTACCCAAATATTGACCTGTGTTTATGTCCAATTTCAAAGTGAAATTACATAAAATAACCATCATTAGATTAAATTATAGAAATATAATCCAATTACACTTTAAAAACAATTAAAATGATAATGTAACCATATAAATAAATGAGATGAAAAGAATGTTGACTTAAAATGAAGTATTTTTCACCATTCATTAAAAAATGAACTTTATCAGAAAAACACCGAAAATTCACCAAAAATTAAATTTTGATATCCCACTTCTAAAGAAGAAGTTTATCTTTTAAAATAAAATATATAAAAGTGAGAAAATCTATTTTTAAAATGGGTTTTCCATGAAAAGGTGGTAAAATGACATTTTAAATAATTTTAGAGTATTTTATTCTTAAAATTGGATTCAATCTCATTTTAAGCCTCTAAATTTTATTGGATAAATTTAAAAACATTTAAAAACATGTTTAATCATAATATGGTTTTTTCTATTCATTCCCTCTAATACAATGGTTAGGCGTTGACTACCATTTAGAAAAATAATATTATATTATTATTTTTTAGTATGACTCAGCCTTGTGTTCAACATGAGATTTCAGAGAAACTCATTGTTGCGTGTCGGGTACGTAATAAAACATTGAATCCCCTTTAAAGTAAAATTAATATTTAATTCACACATATTAATAAATATTAAAATGTCATATTATTTATTTACATGGGATGTTACATTCCCCCCCCCCTTTTGGAAATTGTGTCCTCGAAATTTTATTTACTTATCAAATAAGTGGTGGTATTTATCCCTCATAAAATTTTCATATTACCATGTTGCCTCTTAAACCATGTGGTTTTCCCAAAAGACCTTTACCTGATGAATCAACTTATTCAACAACACTAGCTCTCTATGGTCAAGAATCTGGACTGGTTGTTCCTCATAAGAATGATTCTCTTCCAACTGAACTGCCTCTGGACTCAAAAATGAGATGGATTCGGCATATACTTTCTCAATAATGAAACATGAAAAACATTGTGTACCTTGGATAAACATGGAGGTATATGCACTCTATAGAAAACTGATCAAACTTTATCCAGGATTTCATAGGGTCCAATGAACCTGAGACTTAGATTTCCCTTCTTACCAAAATGAATAACACTTTTCTATAGAGAAACTTTGAGAAAGACATGATCACATACATGAAAAGAAATATCCTTCCTCTGGTTATCTGAAAATCTTTTATGCCTACTCTAAGCTATCCTCATATGTTTTTTTATCTACTAAACTTTTTCTTCCATCTCTTCTACCAATTATGGTCCCATCAACTTCCTTTCACCTACTTCATCCCAAAAAGATAGAGTTCGACACCGCTTTCCATATGATGCCTCAAATGGATCCATCTGTATACTGGAATGAAAAATGTTCTTATAAGAAAACCTAACCAAATAAATATGTTGTTCCAATCTTCCTTGGTAATCCATTGAAGAATAACATAGAATATCTTCCAATTTATGAATTGTTCGTTTTGACTACCTATCTAATTGAGGATGAAAAATGTACTAAAATTTAATTCATTACCAAATGACTTCTAAAGGGATTTACAAAGGATAGATGTACACTATAGATCATGATAAGATACAATGGAGAGGGGAAATCCATTAAACCTGACTATATCATTAACATACAACCATGAATGTTGATCTAGAGACAGTGTATCTCGAATAGAAATGAAATGGGCAGATTTGGTCAATCGATCAACAATAACCCATATTGAATTATTACCTAGAGATGTTTTTGGTAATCCCAAAAAAAACCATGGATATATTTCCCCATCTCTACTCTGGTACCAGTAAAGGATGAAGCTTCCCTTTCAGTAACTTTAACTCTACTTAGACCTATTGACAATTCAAACACTTCAAAGTAAAGTTATCAATATCTCTTTTCATTCCATCCCACTAGTAATACACCTGAATATCTCTGTACATCTTAGTGCTACCTGGATGAACTATAAATAGAGAACTATGAGCTTCACATAACAATTCTTCATTCAACTGTGAATCAAAATTCACACATAACCTCCTTCCAAATCTCAAAATACAATCTTTATCAATGTTAAATTCTGGAAGCTTACCCTTCTGAACCAACTCTACTTTTTTTGCAACTCATTGTCTTACATTTTTTATTTCTTGATTCTATATGATAGAGATGATTTCACTAACACGTAAAACAAAATATAATATTTTCCTGCACTAACAACTTCTATGCCAAAGTTCATCAAATCGTTAATAAAATGATCTTGTTCCAAACGTATCATGGTAAATGTTGCATTACTCTTTCAGCTCAAAGTGTCATCCATTTTATAAAGATTATGTCATTGTAAAAGGTATTTCATCTCTCAATATCTTATCCTTGGTTAATCAAAATTAAAAATATTACAAAGGGGGGTAACTAAGTCAATGAGTGACATTAGAAAACTGGATGTTCCCCAAGGCCACATATCCTGCCTATTGCAATTGATTTTTTTGATCCTTTTGATTAAGTGAGTGTTGAAGTTTCAGGTTGATTATTTAATATCACATTTATTATCCTATGCCTAGAATGAATGTGGAAATACCTTAATGACAAGTACACGAGTTCTCATATCATCAGTTATCATGATCAGTGGGTAATGGACAAATTTTTTGTCTAAATCAAATCCTCTTATTTTATACACCGAGAATAGATCAAGTATAAATAGAGTGAAACGATTGATCACACATTTCTTAATTATGTACTGATACCCAATATACCATGAAATTTTTATTTCTTGTCCATAAGGGGGAGATAAAGTGAAATGAAAGTTCAAAAGTGAGAGAATGAAAATTGAAGGGGAGAAAGAAGATTCTCATTTTGATATCAACACATTCATCTGAGAGAACTTAGAAGTATTGCCAACAAATAAAAAGGGGGATATTGTTGTGACCACTTCATGTATGAATTTTTATTTTTTTCAATGGTCGTCAATATTGGTCAAAATGATGAAGGATATCCAAAGTTAATGGAGAATGGTTGAAGTGACAATCCCTAGAGAATTGTCATAGTTCCATAGCAATGCATACCATGCTTGGGAAAATCTCCATGAAGTTACGTTAGACGACTGATTCACTGATCCTAAATTCAAAGAACTTGTGTCAAAGGTGACACACTATTTACAACAATGAAGAATGGTGAAGTATCATCCATAAGAGGATAATTAAAAAATAATAATGATTTGAAGAAGGTCATGAAATGCTTCACGGTTACATGAGAACCATGAAAGAGATTACATGATGAAAAGAATCATATGAATTCCCTGAAGTAGAGAATGATTTTTGAAGAAGAAGATAGAGTGTGGAATGGCTTCATAATATTAAATGACGATGCATTTCACATTTCATTAAAATAAAATTATTCTTTTCTAGTGTGTATTTCACAAAGATCATAAGTTGGTTGGAGAAATTTTGATGCAAGACTCATGAAGGAAATAGGGAGAAAAGGTGATTCTAATCATATTTAGTTTTGAATGGAAATAATGATGTTGTTGGAAGAAAGGGAAGTTGTATTACTTTCCTTGGAAAATTGGATGATGCTGAAGTTGATCGTTAAAAGGATGTATATCATAGTAGAATAATTTTGTGATAAAAACTTGAAGATAGTGAAGTGGAATTGGTGGTTTTCTGAACTAGTTATTGAAGATGTAAATGAAATGTAGAATGGAGAAGAAAATCAAAAAAGGATAGGAACTATGCACTATGGTACATGGACTACGTACCATGTTTTAGGAACGAAATGTGGAAAGCATATGAGAAAGCAGGAATGGTACGTGGAGTAGTACACAGAAACAAAAAATGGCATGTGGAAGAAGGAGTTTCTGTCTATGGGATGGGTTGTTGTTGGCAGAAGAGATTCAATATGTGGACCAGAAGGATTACGGTTTATGGATGTTCAAAGGTAGGTGGCATGTACGTAGTACTTGGTGAAGGTTCATGGTAGGAGAAGCAACATGCGGTAGAGGCTCACCATATCTGGGAGAATAAGTATGCACTGAAGGTTTTGCCACATTAAAAATTTGTGTAAGACAGATTAGAAGATTTTTCGATGTTATTTGCCTCTATAATGGAACCTAGTACCATAGTTAAGTTAGAGTGACATATAATACAAAAGATCATCACTGGTGGAAGAACATAGTGAAGTCTAAAAGTGGTGTATGGGGTGGATTCCTTGAAAGAGAAGTGGTTCACATGAAAGGAATTTCTACAAAGGTTCTTATGGGGATTCATAACATGAAAAGGAAGTATGGTATATGGAGGAGGAATTCTAATATGCAGAGGAAGAATAAATGATATGTGGTTAAGAAGCTTGTCCGTAAGAGAATTCTGTAGGTGGTACGTAGAAGTGAAGTCAATACATGAATAGAGAATAGTTTGCAGACAAATGGTGGTCAGAAGAAGAAAAAACAGTACAATGAGGTGATACACGTAGTGGTATGCCGAGGTAGTACATGAAGGTGTTATGCAGAGCCGGTGGTACATGCATCAGGTGCAGTACGCGGAAGCGGAGTGGGTGTGGTATGTGGTTCCAGCATAGTGCACAGAGCAGGTGTATGTATGCGGAGTAGGAGCTGTACGTAGAGCAGGCACGGTAGGCAGATCAGCTATAGTACACGGATCAGGAACAATACCCAGTGAAGAGGCGATACATGGAACCAATGTAGGGATGATATGAAGAGGAAATACGATTCACGGATAGGTGACCTGCTAAACATACCCAGTACACAGTTCATGAAGGAGCACGGTGATTCCTGTAAGGAATAAGAGAAGAATAAGGATTGTGGCTGACTTATATTCAATTATTTATGCCATATTAGTTCATATGTTTCCATGTGAGATGATCCTCATTACTTGAATAGTAACATTGGTGTATGTGATTCTAGCCAAAGAAAGAAAATGAAGAGTTCATTTGGTTATTGTACTGAAGAAGAAGAAGAAGTCTAGAGGAGTTGTTGTTGTAGTAGAGAAGAATAGAATGAAAGATGGTGGAATTTCTTACCTACTACTTTCCAATTAATCAATTTAAGATCAATGAAGAAGATAAAGAGCAGAACCATCCTTTTAAAGAAGGAAGAATACTTTCCCAGATCGCAGGGTAAAGAACCAGCAACTCTAAGGGAATATCCTACATGATTCAGGTTGGAAGAGGATTTTATCCCTTCCCCCTCCATGTGTAGGGACTCACACTGGGAAGCAATTATCTCCTTACCTCCTCAAAGTGTAGGAAGCCACACTGACTAGCATATTTTTTTCCTAGTCAACCCACTATAACAACATATTAAATTATAGTGGAGAATCCACGAACTGGTCATTCCCTTGACCGAAAAGGATGTAGCTTCTCTTATTGAGTGGTGAACCTTGTAAAAAAATGTTCATATTTTTACTCCTTTCATATTATAGAATGTGACAGGTAAAGGAGAATAATAGATTCAATATCTTAAGAGGTCAATAGGTACATGGATAAAAGTTGAAATTGTTTCAAAAAGTACCCAACTGTAATTCACCCCCCTCTAAGTGTTAGGGATATCCCAAACTGTTCCTCTCATGGGTTTCTGTGGTCGGGGAGTTACAATTGATATCAAAGGAAGTTTAAAAACAACCATGGAAACTAGATTTAGGTAACATAGTTTAGAGGACATAACCCTAAGATACACTTTGAGGATAAGCATAGAGTAACATCTTAGAATTTTTGTAAGGTAGAGACTATGTGGGACTTCCTAGAAAATACATCCTTGTTTGTATACTACAATTGGATGTGGTTCTAGAACAAATGTAACTAGGAGTAACAACTACGACAAGGAGTTTTGGGTTTGACCTGGGGTATCCTGGTGCATAACAATAGGTCTTACTGCACACCCGATTTGACACTCCCTAGGGATATGTTTAGGCTAAATCATAATTTTATTACAAACCATTATGAAAGATTTAAATGTAAATAGAAACTGTTTTTATGATTATGGAATTATCTTTTCATAAATTTTCAAGTTATTTTAACTGTTTTCTAGTTAAAAATTATGCATTATGACCTAATTTAGTGTATTCCATTATCTAGTGATGGCGGAAAATGGAAGAAACATAATCAATACATGTGGAAAATGTAGGGATTTCCCTATTGAGAAAGTCAACAAAGTCAGTGTTAGAGTGGATCAGATCATGACCATATTGGGAAAACATATCATTCTAGGAAAAATAACCATGCTACACCTGTATTGGATCATTTCATGTGGCAGAATCCCCCATATTTCAGTAGGACTACTAATCTGGTGGTAGCTGAGTAATGGATCAAGTCCCTTGAAAAGATTTTTCTAGCCTTGAGATGAAATTAAGTCGAAAAGATAGTACATGCAGTATATTTCCACAAGGTTGATTCTTATCAATGGTGGTCTGTAATCCCTAATTCCATGAAGGAAGAAGAAATAGAAGATTTGGAATGGAGAACTTTTAAGGAAATATTATTCAACAAATATTTCCCCTGTGAACAATGAACTGAAAAGAAGGGGAAATTCCTAATACTAAAGAATATGGAAGAATAGAGTGTTGCAGAGTATGAATCTACCTTCACAAGACTAGACAGGTATGAAATTGATTACGTACATGATTCAGAAAGCATGATTGATCATTTCATTGAAGGTCTTAATCCAAGCATTCTAAGGGCACGAAATTCTCAAATATTTTCATCATATGATGAAATTTTATTAAGTGACATCAAAATAGAGAATGACATTTCTAGATCAATTTTTTCATGGGAATCCAAGATAAGAAATAGTATTCTGATAAACATGGAAAATGTGAAGCACTAAGGAAGATGAAGGGGATGAAGTAATTCCCATTTGTGAGAACTATGGAATGAATCATCATGGTAAATTCATGAATGGTTTGGGAGTTTTTTATAAGTTTGGAGAAAAGGTTCATAGATCTAATGAATGAAAGGGGAAGAAACAAATCAATCGTGTTATTTGCTATAATTTTAGAGATATTGGAAACTATGAAAATGAGTGTCCAAAGAGCCAAGTAAAATTTCCTCATAAAAGGCCATGAGAGCAAGGGAAAGCTTATGCAATTACAACCGTAGAGGTTCAAGTTCATAAAGATGTGGTGTCTTGTACTTTAATTGTTTCCTCAAACATAGTAAATTCATTATTTGATTCTAGATCTTTTCATTCCTTTATATCTTCCCAGTTTTCCAAGAAAATTAGACATTTTCAATTTTATTTAATAAAGTATTTGTTAGTCCAAACTCATAAGGGAAGTATCATTTCAACAAAGATGTGCCAGTTAGTCCCCTTTGTGAAAAACGTACTTTAGTTGCTAACCTTATCATCATACCTTTGATTAACTTTGAAATAATTGTTGGTGTGAATTTACCTTAAAATTATGATATGAAAATATATTTCAAGAAGAATGATGTTACAATTTTTGATAATGATGTATAATCTCTTATCTTTAAATCATAAACACCATCATATGGATCTTGTCTAGATCCACCTTTAGTATCTCTTCTAAATTAAATTCTTTCGGATGAAGAGAAAATATCATCTATGGTTATTAAAATTGAATATCTACCTATTGTGCAAGAATATAGTGATGTTTTTCTAGAGGATTTACCTGGACATACTCCAGAGCGGGAAGTTGAGTTCTTTATTGATTTATTTCCTAGAGAAAGACCTATATCAAAGACTCCATATATAATGTCCACTATGGAATTAGTAGAAATCAAGAATCAAATAGAGTAATTGAGTGATATAGGATTTATCCACCCTAGTGTTTCTCCATGGGGAGCCATCGTTCTCCTTGTCAAGAATAATTATGGATCTATGGGGATGTGAATTGACTATAGGGAGATCAATGCTATTAAGATAAAGAAATGGTATCCCCTTCCTTTCATTTATGATTTATTTGATAATATTCATGGATCCCAATATTTCTTGAATATTGGCCTTCCATTTGGATATCATCTGGTATGTGTGAGGAAAGAATATATTCCTAAGACAACATTTCGAACCGGCTATGGGCATTATGTGTTTACAATAATGTTTTTTGGACTGACTAATGCATCCTCGGTTTCCATAGATCTAATGAATATGGTTTTCAACGAATATATTGATGAATTTTTTGTGGTATTTATCAATGATATACTCGTATACTCAAAAATCTATGGAGACCATGACAATCACATACGGATCATTCTGAAAACTCTTTGAAGAATTGAATTATATGGGATTTTCAGCAAGTGTGAATTTTGGATTCAATCAGAATATTTTCTTCGACAAATTGACTCTAAAGATGGAATCCTAGTTGATCATGTGAATACAATGGAAATCTTTGAATTTCCCACACCAATGAACATAACCGAGGTACATATTTTTATTTGATTAGCAGGTTACTATCAGGGTTTTGCTCAGAATTTTTCCTGATTGGCTAACCCGCAAACCAAGATCACACGTAAAGGGGTAAAGTTTGTATAGATGAAAGAATGTACATTATTCTTTGAATAATTTAAGAAAATATTGGCCAATACTCTAATTTTGACTCTTCCATTTAGAAATGATGGATTTTTGATATACAGTGATGCATCAGAGAATGGACAAGGTTGTGTCCTTATGCAAAATGATAATGTTATTTTTTATGCATCAAGGAATTTGAAGACTCATGCGAAAAATTATCCAACTAATGATCTTGAGTTTGCAGCCTTAATATTTCCTCTAATAATATGGAGACACTATCTCTATAGTGAAAGATGTTAGATATATACAAACCATAAGAGTTTTAAATACATTTTTACACTGAAAATGTCAACATGAGGAAAGGGAGCTGGTTCAAGTTACTCAAAGATTATATATTTTAAATACACTACCTCCCAGGAAAGGAATATAAGGTGGTAGATGCATTAAGAAGGAAAGATCATGGACTTATGACCCAAATGAGGATTGAGAGATATCCTATATTCATGGATCTAATAAAGATGGATATGGGAATTGGTAAAAGCATGGAAACATATTTTCCCTTTCAAATGACTTCTAAACCATCATTACTAGATAATATAACAATCTCTCAATCTGATGATGATTATATACAAAATAAAATTATAGATGTTAAGGATAGAAGATTGGAAGACTTCATGTACGAGTATGGTGTTATGAAATTTGGCAAGAGGTTATTTGTTCTATCAGTGCGTGAGATAAAAAGGGAACTGATAGATGATTCTCATATCTAAAATTTCCCTATATATCCTGGTATCATGAAGATGTATAAATATCTGAAGGAACATTTTGGGTGGGATAACATGAAGCAAGAAATTGTTGGCTATGTGTCATGGTGTCTAGTTTGTCAACAAGTGAAGGCCAAGAGACAACATCATAGAGGGGTAATGCAACTTATACTTATTCCAATGTGGAAGTGATATGAAATTATGATGGAATTTTTCATTGGACTACCATGGAAATTTAGAAGGACTGTTGAAATATGGGTAATTGTTGATCGTCTCAAAAAATCGGCCCATTTCCTTGCTATAAGAGAGTGTTTACCACTTAAGCACCTGGAAAGACTTTATATCAATGAAGCTGTAAGAATTCCTAGTTCACCTATATCAATTGTGTCCAATCGAGATCCTTGATTTACATCATAATTCTTGAAAAGTCTCCAGAAGTCTTTGGATACTGAGCTTCATATGAGTACTTCTTATCACCCCCAAACCGGTGGACAGTCTGAAAAAATGTTAAAATACCAGAAGACATATTGAGATCATTCTCTCTTAACATTAAAGGTATGTGGGATCAATAATTTCATTTGGTGGAATTTTCATACAATAATAGTTTCTATTATAGCATTAAAATGGTGCCATATGAAGCATTATTTGGTAAGATGTGTCAAAATCCAACTTGTTGGGATGATGTTGGGGAGAGGAAACTCATAGGCCCAAGAACTTATTGAAGAGAAAACTGAAAAGGTAAAGAAAATTAAGGCCTATATTAAAGAATCCCAAAGTAGTAAAAATAGTTATGCTGACAACCGTAGAATAGATTGGAATTTTAAGTAGGAGATCATGCCTTTCTAAAAGTATCTCTGTGAAAGGGTGTCTGAAGGTTCAGTAAGAAAGAAAAACTGATCCCCATGTACATCAGACCGTTCAAAATTATAGAAGGAATTGGAGCTGTAGCTTACCATTAAAAAATGAAACAAATTTTCTCCCATGTTCATAGTGTTCTGCATGTCGTTGTTAACGAAATACCTGTCGGGCCCAATGCATGTAATCACCTATGAATTAATAGAGATGGAACCTGATTTGTCATACTATGAAGATCATATCGAGATTCTTGGAACAAGAGAGCAGGTACTGAGAAATAGGAAAATATGACTAGTAAAGGGTCTCTGGAGAAACCATAAAATGGAGGAAGTTATGTTGGAACCAAAGGTTTTTATGAAGAAGAACTAGCCACATATTTTTAGGGAGCAATATACATGAGAAATTTCAAGGATGAAATTTCCAATGGAGGGAAGAATATAATACCCCAATATATAAGGGTATATATTTAATGAATAATTTTAACTGATTAGATATCTCACAATGAAAATAATATTGGGTCTCTAGGAAATAAACAATTCTCTATAACCTAGACATTAATCTTAATTTTTCCCCTTCAGTGATTTCAATTTCGAAAAATAGACAAACACAGTTGCGATCAATATAATATTTAGAGTATAATAGGATAAAAATAATTATTATTGAATTATCACCTTACCTTATGAATATTAATAAAACCATTATGAATAGTAAATCAGACAAATGAATAGTAACCTCACCCATGAGTGTATAAATAAAATTTAGTCACCTTATAAATGAAGGTGAATATTTTTAATTCGATATTGGTATTTTTATTAGTAGTAAATATTTAATTACAATATTATAAATAATAAAATGATTTAAAAGATAAATCATTTTCAATTTTTATTTCATAAATCAATATTTTATTTCCATATGATTTTAGGTTAACTTAATGAGACCTTAGTTACTTTTTCAAAGTGTCATAAAATCTATTATAATTTTAAAATTGGATTTTTTCGATTAAATTATGATTTTAATTAAAAAATAAATTTCTCATAATAAAAAAATTATTTTAAATAAATTGAGTACATTTTTGGATTATATTCAATGAAAAACGATTAGGGTGATTTTTTGGTAATTTTCTGAAATACTAGATTTTTTGGTGAATAGTATTATACGGTAATTAAGGTATAAATACCTCATGAGATAAATACACTATTCCTTGAATCATGGCTGATGTAAGAAACCATTAGTTAGATATCACATGAAATTATTACTATTTTTTTCATTGAATCATCACTATTTCTTATTTTAGGGAAAAATAAGAAACCAATGAATAAAATATTAAGATAACCCTCCTCCCCTCCACTATAAATACCACCCCTGACACCCTCATTTATTTAAACCTCTCAAGCTTCAATACATGCCTAAATTCTGATCAAATATCTTCCCAAGCTCTTACCCCATGTACATAATCCATTGGTGTCCTCAAAATTCCAAATCATCTCCCCTAAAGAGGCTCTTAAAGGAAGACATATTCAACAAGTAAATTCTTCTTTTCAATTCTTTTATTTTTTTTCAAGTTCCATTATTATCTTTTCTATTCTCACTTCCCCTTATAAAATTTTTATGATATATAAATTAACATATATTTAATTTAATATTTTTATGTTAATGGAATATTCCGTCATCATCACTTCTTTCCCCTCCTTTTATACTATAAATGAAAACATTGTCCGAGATGTGTTAATTATCACGTTCAAGGAAGACCGGTTCCCAATTTGAATTACTATCTTCAAGACTGGTCATGAAACCTCTATAATGATTGAAATAAATCTTAATATAAGTATTTTATCTTATTCAATGTTCTGTAATCCTTAAACACTCATAATATAAAATAATAATAATAACATGTTCATTATCCACAAAATTAAAAAGTTAATCCAAACATTTTTCATTAGCTTATTTCTAATAATTCATCCTCATGTTATATAACCAAAATCATTATAAGATAATTTATATATCTTTAATTTCACTAATAATATATATTAACAATTTTTTATGTTTTACCACATTTGAAATGAACTTCCATTCATGAATTCAAGTAAACCAATCTTGAAAACCAAGGAAGAAAATGCTTCCAAAACAATAAAATTAAACCTCCTAAACCCATCAAAAGGCCATGAATGAACCTAGTAGGGTTAAAATAAATACAATAATTGTATATAAGGTTCTTGATTTATTAATTAATTATGGTAAATTGTTTTGTTCAGGTTACTAAGATCAGTCGACTAACACATTCGGGCATAAGGTAAGGGGTTTCTCATCTCACTTTTAATTCCATGAGATTTCCATTGTTCACTACTTATTTCTTATATGTGGTTTATGTGTACTAAAATTTTATATATTATATCATGATTATATTAAAATTCATGGTATTATATTATTCATTTTGTGATTATTAATTTTTGGTTATACAATTTGATTGATTATAATGTTGTAAGGGAATTTGTCATAATTTCCATTTTATTGAGACTTACATGGTATTGGGAACCTAATATTTCTCATGTTGTGTATCTACATACCCTTTGAGGTCATTTTTCATTTGAAATTATAATTTTTTTAAATATCCATTCTCTTGTATCATGGATATTATTATTTCCTTAAGATGTATACCACTTCACATACAATGCTTTATTTGAATGCTATTTTTACTGGGGAAATTTGATGAATATTTATCCTCTGTTCAATAAGGATAAAAAAGGAATATTTTTATTGTATTTAATCTATGTATACATAATTATTTGGAATAGAATTTATGGTAGGGTCCCATTATATCCCATCTATGCATCTACAGGTCTCATGATTCAAATCAGTTGGCGAAAAACCCTCAGAGTTTGTTTCCAAAAATCGGACAGGTTTCTACCCGTAGAATTAAACAATCTCAATGATATAATGGTTCTTGTTACAGATACATGACATCCAAATAATAATAATTATCTTTATTAATTATTAATTTATTACTATTCATGAGGTTTTCACTATGACAAAATCTATGGATGCATTTTTATTCTCATCTTATTGTTGGAAAGTGTTTCCATTTATTGATCACACCATATTAGTTATGTATAATATATTATGATTCAATAATTATTGATTCATGATTCCACTATATATAACCCTTAATAAGAACTTTATCTCACCCTTGTTATGTTTCCTTTCCCTAGGTTATAAATAAGAGAACCTTGATTAAGCTTTCAAGGAGGCAATTTATTTTTGTTAATTATGTATCATGTTGTATTTTATATCTTTCCAAATTTAATTTGGGTATCATATTGTAATATGGTCTTTGAAAACTTCTCAAATAATTGGTACTTCATGATTTTATTTCTTGTAATCATACCAATATTGTAATGTAATCCACTGTCTCTGGGTTTTTGGGTTCAGGACATTACAGTAATAATGGTCACATTTAAATGAAAATATTTTTTAGTATATTACGATTTGATTAATGCTCGGTTTTTTGTTTTAACATAGATACCAACCATGATATTATTTTAAACTAAATGTTTGGTGTATTTGATATTAATAATATTCCTGATTTTTATGAATTATTAATTATATTATATTATATTGATTTAATAAAAACTTATTTTTTTTAATAGAATAGATACAAGTTGGATGTATGATATTGATTAAATTTCAACAAAGTTTCAAAATAAGTTGGATTTTTTTAGATTTTGTATTTAAAAATTCTATATATGGAGGGCTAATAAACTAAAATTATTATAATTGTGTCTAAATACCTTTGTTAAATCAATAAGATGCAAGATAAAATATAAAAAAGTATTTCTTTCAATGAACATATTTATTATAGTTTCACAATAGAGAGAAAAGAAATCACAAATGTTTCATGATTGAAAAAAAAGGAGTGGAATGGAGAATTTGATATTTATTTATTTTCCATTTTTTCATCATCATTATAATTAAAATATCCCAATGCTAAAAGAAAATGGAATGAGTACATATGATGTGAGTAATGAAAATGAATATGTTGAGAGAGTTAAAAAAAATTAATGGATGATGCAATAAATCATGTATATTGTGCATGCGATAAAATGAAAAAAATAGAATTTTTAGTGTGAATTTATCATGGAAAAATAATTTTAGGAACTTCTAATACTAAAATATATTAACTTATTACATTTTTAAATACTTAATTCCTAATTATGTTCATATTTTCTAAAATTATTATATATCTTGGATGTTAATTAATTATATTGGGTTTTCAAATAATAAAATCTATGTTTTCCCAAAACATTATAGCTTATTTTTGGAAGAAATCTTGTTCCTAAATGATAGTACATATTTTGGTACTTATCAATGGAAGAAAATTGCATATGAAACACCAAATATTATTCCACATAAATTAATTTATTACTTTCCATTAATTTCTAGGCTCTAAAATATTTTCATTTATAATGAAATTTTAAAAAATATGCAATTGTATGATATTTAGATAATTAAAGATAATTATTATTTGTTTCATCCTATAGATAGATTTTTATGGTGGACCTTGGATGCATGGTATCCTGATTTTTCAACATTGGTGAATAATGTCAGGTAGGGTCTATCATGTGTTTATTTTAATCTATTTGGTTAGATTCTTACTTCACAAAACATATGGATAGTTTTCATTAACATTTATAACATTCCTCACTGAATTTTGATGAAAAATTATTTACATTGTTCAGTATACTCATATATATACCATATAATCCTACAAATGTTATAGATCTTAACTTTTAAACATTAATAAAAATGTTTAACTGGATTTATAATTTGGGTGTTCATAGATATGATGCTTCATCAAAAGGCATATTTCAGTATTGTGTTTCACTTATGTGGACGATAAATGTTGTTCCTACTTATACAATGATGTTTGGATATTTCATTAAAGGTAATATTTATTATATTGTTTTTATAAAGAATACCTGATCTCAAAGGCCCTAGATATTTTAATATTGTTAGTTTCATGTGAAATCAATGTTTCATTCCAATGGATCTTCCATAGAAGAAAAATATTTATGGTTTGATTACACCATTGTGATTGAGAAGCTTCCTAAACATATTTCTAGAACTAATGTACATAATGAATTTCATGATGTTAGTTTTTCAGTTTGAAAACTTCAAATGAAATCTAGAAAGTGTAAGAATGTTTCAATTGAATCCAATTATAATTAGAAGATAAAAATTATCCTCTTTGATTTACCTATCAGTCTACCAATTTGTTACATCATTATTTAGAAAAAATACGAAATGATAAAAATATATATGTGAAATGTTAATTTAAACCCTCTTAAATGCTAATGGGATTTCCAAATATAAATTAAGATCATGAAATAATTTTGGGGATTTGGTTATCAAACCAAAAGTACATCCTATTTGTATTGGTGAAAATAAATAGAAAGTTCCATGTTCTTCTTATGTGATGGAACCTTATAATGAAAATAAATTTCATGAATTACTTGATATTTTTACAAATTCTGATCGCTATTAAAAAAACATATCAAAATTTTTCAACAAAAGTTATTTCAAACTGATATCAATTGAAAAATCATGTTTGTCACACCCTTCTTCGTGAATTGATTCTCATAGTAGTCCATCGTTTATTTTTCAATAATTTAAGGGTAATGATGATTAAATTTTTCTATTTTTATATAGTTATTTGAGATAATGTATTTTCCAATTATTTCCTGATAAAAATTCAGGAAGTTTCACCATTAATTTTTTCCACGTTGGAAAAAAATTCCTCCATATGCTCTGTCTTTAATTTAAATCTATCTATCCATATTTCTACTAATATATGTCTAAGTGGACCCATTTATTTTCATTGGATATATAAAATAGAAAGATATATGTTAACAATGGAATCTTTTGAAAGTAATGTGAATCACTCCAAAGGTTCCATTTGGAATGGATATTTCTCTCAAGAACATTTGGATTTCAATTCAATGTGTTTGGATAATGTGAGAATGAGATATAATTGGCCTATGAGAAATGAACATGGTAGTATAATAAAATTGATTCCATTTCTTCATCATTTCCAAAAATAGGTGGAATTCATGGATCACAAACAATGTATACATTGATCCTCTAAGAGTATGAGATAGAACACCACACTATCTTGTTTTTTTATAATTTTCATGATTACTACATCATGTAAGTAATTTAAACATGTATATGTTACCTCATAGTACATAATTTTACATATATATTAAAATTAAATTATTTTTTTATGTAGGGTACAAAAACAAATTATACGTAGATATATTCACTCATCGCCTTTATTAAGGGGAGAAAATATTTATAACAAAGTGTTTCCTTCTTTGCTAATATCGAAGGTACAATTATTAATTTTATAAAATAAAAAATAAATGTTAATTTAATATTAATATTAATATATATTTTACATTTTGAGTTTACTTGTTGAATCTGTATCATATGAAATAAGATCATTGGATTTTATTCCCAATAATTCTGTTCATGAATATAAATCCCAACTGATCAATGGTTACAAATATTTATAATTGATATTGAAATGAACATGTAAACAAAGCATAATGTCGCTTTTGTTAACTACAATGAAATACTATTATTCATGTGAATCGGATATTCATCCCTTATATGAAAATATATATTATTATGCATTTGTTGAGAAAATAATAATTTTGGATTATAACTCCCATAGTCGAGTCGCTATGATTAAATGAATGTGGATTTATTAAATGACATGAAAATGATTTTTTGATGAATATGGATTTAGATTTGTTGGCATGCCTGACTTCTTGGATAATAATGATTCATATTTTTTGTAATCAATCGTGAATCAAGTGTTTTATGTAAAAGATCCTCGAAGACCTGAATTAATTTTCCTTACTAATGGGGTCCCAAGACATATTTTTTATGATGGTGGGGATGAAATGGACACCATCAATATAGATTTTTTATAATAACATAGATACGCCAACTGTGAGAGTTGATTTTACAAATGAGGTAGTGGTGTGTAATTGATGTGGCTCTATTTTTACATTGATTTTCCACATATTTTATTTAATATTTAACAATTTAATTATTTATTTTTACACTTTTTTTATAAATAATGGGACTTTTGTATTTTTATCTCTAAATCTATTAATTGATCATTTTTTTAAAATTAAATATGCGTTTTTAGTCATTTTATTAGTCATTCTAATTATTCTAATTATTTTAACTAATTTTCTAGTTTAATAATCTTAATCTGGTTAACATTTTAATAATTTTAAATGTTTATTAATTAATAAATTGTTCATTTTTATTTGTATTAATCTATTTTACCTTTTAATTTAAAACTTTACACTTTAAATTAGGTTTATTAAAATAAAATAAATTTATTTATTCACTAGTCAAATTCTTATGATAATTAGATAAGTAAAAATTTAAGTTAAAGTTTAAGATAATAATGTGTTATTAATTTTACATTTTGATTTTTTAATTTAATTAATTAATATAGTTGTTTAAAATTATTAGTAAATTTTAATTATTTTAATTTCATGTTTGCAGTTAATTCATTGTATGTGTTTCACATATATTTAGATATTTAGTTAATGATTCTTAATAATTAAAATTTTAGTTTATAATTAAGCCACTTTAATTTTTTAGCTTATTTAATAATTTTTTTAGATTTTTTAAAGTTAGTTATTTAATATTAATTAGTTTAGTTGAATTTTTATTCATTTGATTATTTGTTTAATTTTAATTTTTATTGTTTTCCATTCAATTTGTTCTATTAATGACTCGAATAACTGATAATCTTATAACCATCGGTGCCACCGATGGTTTAAGATTCTGGCACCGATGTCGCAGCCCACCGATGTTGTGATGCAACGATCCCATCGAGTCACCGATCATTTTTTTACGACTCACCGTTCATTTACTTTCATCTATTTGACGTTCACATCATTGACTTATTATTTATTTTATTTTAACTAACTGTCACTCATTTTTATTTTTAACTATCGGGGACTTATTTTATGTTAACTATCAGTGAGATTTTTTATTCCATTGGTGTGTCACGCACACAACAGTTCCAACATCCTCACGCCTTTTCTCCTATGCTTTCATTTTTCTATTGGTGAGTCATTGAATCAATGATCTAATCCTTATATCAGTTTCATCACCCTTCCACAAATTGTTCACCCTGATTCTTGCACCGTCGGCTGATTTTTTTTCTGGGTTTTTTGAAAGAAAAATTTGCCTAAAAGGGATAGGGAATGCGATATTTTTATAAATGGGTTAGGGCATGCGGTATTTTTAAAAATGGGCCCGAGATGCGTGAACGAGGATCATGCATCTTCAACCCAAGTGAGATATGTGAACCCCGTTCACGCATCCTACATAAATATTTGTTTTGTTTTGTTTTGTTTATATATATATATATATATATAAATTCAGCCGAATTTATCTGCTATTTAATATCCAGCAGTTCTGTCGTTACAGCAGTTTGGATTCTCACAGACACCCTCACCCATGGATCTCTTTTATAAGGGGGCTAGCTCTTGAAATCCTTCTGGATTTTCGATGTGGGACTCAACTGCTATCTTCCCTGCGCAGAACATTCTGCATTTCCGATGTGAGATTCTGTTTCAAGTACGTCACTTTGAAAGATTATTAAATACAAACTATATGACAAGTATAAATGAAACATAAAACATAGATTTAACATATATGAAATTGTTGAAAATAAAAATAATTTTGTAAAAAATGTTGATGAATAATAATTTATAATCTTTCAAAGATACCATCTTGAATCTTAAAAATGTTTAAAATACGTGTCTTTGAAAGACTATAAAATAAAAACTATAAGAATAGTTTGAATGAAACTTAAAACATGAATTAAACATATAAGAAATAGATGAAAATAAAAAGAATTTCGTAGAAAATGTATATGAAAAATAATTCATAATCTTTCAAAACCACCAACTTGAAACTTAAAAACAATTCAAGTAATTGGCTTTGAAAACCTATAAAATAAAAACTATAAGACCAATATAAATTAAAATTAAAACATGGATTAAACACATAATAAATAGTTATTTATTAATTAGTTAATCAGTAATATAATTATTAATTAGTTATTAATTAGTTAATTAGTAATTATTAATCAGTTAATAATTTGTTAATTAGTTATTTATTAATTAGTTAATTAGTAATATAATTTATTAAATGATAATAAATTAGTTATTCTATAATATAATTATTAATTTAAAATAATTAAATAATTAATTAATTAATTTTTAATATAATTAGTAATTATAATTATTTATTATAATTATTCATTATAATTATTAGTTATTAATTATTATTTATTAATTATTAATTAACTAATTATTAATTAGTTAATTAGTAATATAAGTATTAATTATTAATTATATAATAATTAATTAGTTAATTAATAATGTAATTATTAATTATAATTAGTAATATAATTACTAATTATAATTTTTCATTATTAATCATATAATAATTAATTAGTTAATTTGTAATATAATATTCATTATAATTTTTAATTTTTAATTTTTAATTGTTAATTATATAATAATTAATTTGTTAATTAGTAATTTAATTATTAATTATATAATAAAGAATTGGTTAATTAGTAATATAATTATTAATTATAATTAGTAATATAATTATTAATTATAATTACAAATATAATTATTAATTATAATTCGTAATTATTAATTATATAATAATTTATTAGTTAATTAGTAATATAAGTATTAATTATAGAATAATTAATTAATAATATATTTTTTAATTATAATTATTACTTATAATTATTAATTATAAATATTAATTATTAATTATATACTAATTATTAATTATATAATAATTAATAATTATAATTATTAATTATAATTAATAATTATATTATTAATTAATTATTGTATAATTAATACTTTTATTACTAATTAACTAATTAATTATTATATAATTAATAATTAATAATTATAATTAATAATTATATTAGTAATTATAATTCACAATTATATTACTAATTATAATTGATAATTACATTACTAAATAACTAATTCTTTACAAATTTTTTTTATTTTAAACATTTTCTTATATATTTAATCCATGTTTTATGTTTTATTCATATTTGTCTTATAGTTTTTTATTTTATAGTCTTTCAAAGACACGTATTTGAAACATTTTTAAGTTTCATGTTGGTGGCTTTGAAAGCTTATAAATTATTATTTATCAACATTTTTTATGAAATTATTTTCTCCACTATTTTTTATATGTTTAATCAGTGTTTAAAATTTCATTTATATATCTGTTATAGTTTATATTTTATAGTCTTTCAAAGTCATGTACTTGAAATACGTAAAATTTTTTAAGTTTCAATTTGATGGTTTTGAATGGTTATAATTTATTTTTTATCAACATTTTTTATGAAATTCTTTTTTCTTTCAACTATTTCTTATATGTTTAATCAATGTTTAAAATTTCATTTATATTAGTATTATAGATTAAATTTTATACTCTTTCAAAGTCATGTACTTGAAACAGAATCGCACATCGGAAATGCAGAATGTACTGTGCAGGTTTGAAAGAACCTGTATCCCACATCAAAAATGCAGAATAATTTTCAAGGAAAGCCCTCTTATAAAAGGGAGTCCTGGGTGAGAGTTTCTGTCAGAATCCAGACTACTGTAATGGCAGTACTGCTGGATTTTAAATAGCAGATAAATTCTGCTAAAATATTTTGTTATATATATATATATAAATATATATATATATATATATATAACAAAACAAATATAAATAATTTTTTTAAAACTATAAAAAAACTTCTTGCATGATGCATGAACGGGGTTCACGCATCTTGCTCGGATTGAAGATGCATGAACCTCGTTCATGAATCTTGCCAGGATCGGGGATGCATGAACGGGGTTCACGCATCTCAGACCCATTTTTACAAATACCGCAAACCCTATCCCTTTTAGGAATTTTTTTTTTCAAAAAACCCAGAAAATTTTTTTTCCTGCACCGTCAGTCTTACCCCAACTCACAGATCCCTCCCGTCTTCTTCTCCCTGCATCGGTCTCTCTTTTCCTTCCACCAGAACCGCAACTCCCCACTACCGATTCATCCTTCTATCAGTCTCATGTTGCTTTTTTGACTCTTACTGATGCATGGAGTTGGTCGAACAACGTTGGTCGCTCACCCACACCCCGGTTCCACCATTACATCGTTCAACCTATAAAATCCAATTTGATTCAACTGAATCTAGCAACCTATAATTTAACCATATCAGATCCAAGTTTCTTCAAAATAAGAAAAAACACAGATCATTTTTCCAACTCCAATCCTTCACAGCTCCGGTCGTCACCCCAACTTCTCCCCACCGTCACAAGAACCACATGTTGCTATTTCTGACCTACTTCCCCTATGCACCACTATTTCTTCTCCTCCATTATCCGCTAACTCAATTATAGTGTTCTTTCACCACTGGATCTAGAAAAGAGTGAGCAGGGATGAACCTCCACCACCGGAACTGCTTCGAGGGAGTTCGCTGTTGCGGTTGTTTATTAGAGAGATTTCCCACTGTGCTGCTATTGTAATCTGTGGAGGACCCTGAGCCAAGCTGCCACCTAGAAGAGATGATGCAGATCAGGGGCCACATCCTTGTTTCATGGAGGAAGAAGACCACCACTCCCTTAGTGAAGATTCGCTGAAAACCCCCCACCTATGGTAGCATCGATTGGGGGGGGAGATATAATAAGCATAAAATAAAAATAAATATAAGACTAATAAAAACTAAAATAAAAATAACTAAATTGGAATGTTAAATGTTAATAATTGTAAATAAATAATAAATATAATATTATTAATTTTAATAAAACGGAATTGTTAAATAAATTATCTAAATTAAATAATAAAAATTTATAAATTATATTAAAATAAATATATTTTAACAACTATATTTTAATATTTGAAATAAAACTATTTATAACAATAAATTAAAATATTAATTTAAAAATATATTATTAACTGTAATATTTAATGTTGTGAATAAGTTAATAATTATAATGTATCTTTTTAATGTAATCAATTATTTTACTAATAATTTAACAAATATAAATAATAACATATATAACAACTTTTAATAAAGTTACTTAAATAAACAATTATGTTATCCTTTAATTAATGACAATCTTTTATAATCTAACATATTATTTAAGTAATTATTTTAAATTTTTTTAGATAATTTAACGATCCTCTATTTTATACTTTCATGTTCATACCAAAGTTGAAAACACATCCATATTCATTTAACTAACTTGTGGGAAGTTGGTTATGAAGGAAAAGCTCGGGTGACGTAGGTTGCACAAAAAAATGAACGTTTGTGGAGTGAAAGTTAAAAACGATAGTATGTTGGTGGAAACAAGGTGGTGAGGATCATTAGATTTCCATGAGTTTAAAAGAAGATCAACCGGCTATTTTTTGGAGGACTCTCATTCTGATTTTCCACGAACACACCATCGGAGAGCATAGACTCCCGGGAGTAGCTGGAGACGAGCTAGAGACTATGGAGCCCAAAGGCAGAGAAACATTTAGAGAGTTCTTCCTCTCCATTTATTTAATTATTTTACTTTTTTTTGGTTTTTTTCAATGTTATATTTCATTATGAACATAGGATGAATTTCTAGCTAGGGATATTTTAAGCTCGGTTGGTTTATCCTTTAAAATCTTCACTTTCTCTATGATTGACATCATAATTGATCGGTGAGATCAGTTATGATGTTAAATTAAATTGATCACACATTCCTATAATAAAATTAATAACATTAAGATCAATCGGTGATATTGAACTTGATCATCATCTTGTTGAAGCGTTAATGTCATTACAGTTGGATTTTTACAGTGGGTTTTATTTCAAATGTATTCCTTTTCAAATTCTTAACAATCATTGATCTTTAGAGTGAAGAAATATAAAATCCATACCTCTGTTTGATGTTAATTTTGGAGAGGAAGATATATAAACCAATTTAAAAGGTGTGATTCAATTAATTTTAATGGATAATTATCATTTTAACCATCAAGTTTAGAATTTCCAAGAAAATTGTTGATCATAGCTACTTTATCTTTACAGATATGTATTAGTTTCGGTTTTATTTTAGTTATCAATTCTTAGTATATGATTAGTCTCTATGTCTATCTAGTTTTCCTAATCCCTATCTCTAAAACAATAAAAAAATATAAAAAAATTATTTAGGATGCTTACTTCACTGCTGAAAACAGTGAGTTTTTTAGTTTAAAAACCATAGAATAACTCACCGACCTTACCTTGGGTTCGTCGCTTCACTAACATACTAGTTTAGGTTTATAAATAATATTTTGAGACCATGATGACCTCCATCCACATAAAAATTTGGCTCCATTGTCGGGGAAGGAACACGCGGAGTGTTATTAAGGTAAAAAATTCAAAAATAACATAAATAAATTTAAAAATATATTTTTAACTATATCTGCTGCTTGGTCAATTTTTGAAAAATATTCTTCACTTTGAACTATTTTTTTATTTAATCTGTGTCTCTAAAATAAATGGAAGTTAATAAAAATTTGTATCAATTGGGGCCTCATTTTGTGTTTTGTGATGGTTACAGACACACTACCTGACAATGTGTTTATAACCAATGACAACAGGATGTTTACCTTGAAGAAAATGAACAAAATGAGTCTAATCCTGAATTCTTAGCTGAACGTGAATTAATTGAAACCAGATTAGATACTAGGGAGGATGCTTGCATTACATAGTTATAAATAAAACCCATGAAATTCAATCAAAATAATCTCAAGAGAAATATCAAAGAATTAAATGATTGGAAAACATGATTTTAGAGTTACAACAGAGGGTTAAAGAACAAGAATAATTTGAAAAAAATGGAAAATAAAATGATTATAAAAGATTTGAAAATCAATTTGATGAAGAAAGTGAATCTGAAACTTGGAAAAAGACCACTTACATTGAAGAATCTGAAACTATTAAACCAAATCTTGAAATAAAAAACTCATTAAACAAAGAACATAAAATTGAAAATATAATAAAAAACTTTAATGGAGTTGAGTTGGACAATTTTGAAATTGATTTAAAACATATTGAAAAGGAATGCTCTATTCTCTTCATAATTCCGACATTAGAGAAAAATCATTATTTTAGGAGTTTTGAAAAGGAAGTCACTCGGGTAGAAGCGATATTTGAGAATGAAAATTTGAATGTTAAAAACACTTTACCCAACTTTTTTGATATTTTGAACATGTAATATGAACAATAATATTGGGAACACTTTGGAAGAGAACCTTAAACTAGAAATCAAAGAATCAATAATCTTTGAACCTAAACTAATAACCACACTTCAATGTTTTGAACTTGTAAACCCAGTAATTTATGAATTTTTTTTGGATAATGAGGAAGAGGGAATGATATTTGAAGAAAGACTAATTGATGAGTTTTCATTTCCCTATTCTCATAGTAATAACTTTTTTGAAATTTTGTGTTGTGAGATAGAAAGTAGTGTTTTCATTCCTGATAAAACTGTTTGAATTTGATCAATCTTTAACATGACTTAATTTAAGATGAATTTAACATTTCTCCCCCAAAACTGAACATTCTAGAACACATTGTAGGCTTTTTTTTGCAAAGGGTGCCATTTGAACATGGACTTTAAGTAGAGGTTGAACAAACACTAGATGATAATGATCATATACGTATATCAATATGAAAATTTCTCGAATGGCGCTTGAAGAAACTCGGGGAAACTCACTAACAGTCAAATAAAAACACTATTTTGAAGATTGATGATGTATATTCCCCGAAGCGTGAGATCCAGTAACAAATGGAATATTTTGATCCTACCTAGGAGAAATCCGTCGAGATGCATTCCCCATGAACATAGGAAGATCATACAACCGCATAAAATGTCAATTAGGTTGCAAATCAATCATTCAAAGGAATATCTTTCGTGGAAGCTCTAAAGGGATTGGATAACGAAAAATAATCCTCAACAATGGCGCCATGTTGTAAAAAACTTTATGATGGAAGCTCTGCAGTTGTTGCTGATCCGGAAGCGCTAGTTCAGAGGGATAAAATGTGTAAGTTCTCTATACTTGGAAGAATCTATTACCTTAAAGGGGATAAATCATGGTTAGTGGAAGAACACAAAATTAGAATCACCCACTCCTGGTGCACACCCAATTGAGAAATTGTTCCCATTGGGAATGGATACTATAATATCATTTTCACTCTCAAAAGGAACTAGATCTGACTTGATAAAAAGGCACCATACAGTTGAAACCTGGTCTCATACATATTTCTACATGGGAATATACTTTAAATCCTTTTATGCATAGGAACTCTTTGGCACAGATTTGGGTTCAGTTACATGGACATATCTGGTTCTTTTGGCACACAAAAATTTTAAAGGACCATACCTATTGCATAAGGATAACTCTTAAAATAGATCAGAGAACATTGAACGGTGATTTGGGTCTATATGCAAGAGTCACGGTTAAATTAAATCTACAAAAAAACTACCTCATGTCACTTCCTTTAATGAAAAGGATTATAAGACAGAGGTTAGAATTGAGTATAATCATAGACTACCCTTTTATGAATATTGTAAGATCATTGGAAACTCTATTTTGAATTATAGAATTGTGAAAAAATAGGTCCAACCTCATACTGAAAAGGATTGGACTGATGTTAGAGGAAACAAGAAAGATAAAAAACCTGTATTGGAAAATCTAAAACAACAATGAAAAAACCGATGGTTTGGAGGAGGGAAAATAGTGTGGCATCATAATCAAAGGACCCTTATAAGAAATAATGGGCTGATATGGTGGAAAAAGTGGAACTGGATAAGTAATATCAGGACTTTGCTGAGGAAATTTCTGTTATGGTCTTGAACATAGTCCAAAATAATGATCATGATGAAGGTGAGGATGCACATCCAGATAAAGATATCCAAACTCTCAGATAATGAATAATACTACTACTATAGGTGATCTCCATGGATTTCATTCTACTCTTCCCTCTAAAGAAACAACACAGACTTACCATATTTCTACAAATAGTATGACTCTGGATACTCGGCCTTCAACTGCTGATTCTAACTCTTCCTTCATTGAATCCATTTAGGAGGAGAATTTAACACTTAAAGAAATCAATCAGGGCCTTGTTAAACCTAAGGTAGAGTAGGTAAAAGAGGATAGAAAACAACTGGGTAATCAAAAGGCCAGTGTGAACATAAAAAACGTTGTCCATGAATCTATCAATGCCACTCGTGAACTGATGTCATGGATTCCAGGTCACTCATCAACTGAAATGGAAGTTCTCACACACCTGGAAACTGCTATACAAGACACTACTTCTGCAACTGTTGATACTACAAATAAGCATCAACTCTTCTAACCTTCACATAGTGAGGAGATTCTATAAAAATCTACAGCTCGGAATCCAGGCTGCAATATATAGAGGATTGATATTAGCAATGCTCAGCACATGAAGGATGATGTCAAAGGCCCAGAACTATAATAGAGGCACACAATTAACACCCCTCCCATGGATGAACCCAACACAGAGAATCTAAAAATAAATTGTGGAGATTCTAATTAAATAAATGTAGACGCAGAAGGGATAATAGTACCGAAGAAAAATGAGAACAAACTAACACACCAGGAGGAGGACTCAACAGGTAACAAAATTAAACATACCTCTCCTAACCTTTCATGGACTTTCAGAAAAAAATGGAATGATGCCTACGGAACATCCTACCAAGAATTTAATAAAATACAAGAGGGTAAAGAATGATGAAGGTAACAAAAACAAGAGTCATATCCCTAAGCATAAGTATAAATTAATATTTCCTAATGGAACTGTCAGGGTATTGCTAACCCTAACACCATCGTAACTTTAAAAAAATTTCATTTTAATCATAAGCTGATGCTTTTTTTCTATCTGTGAGCCTAAAATCAATTTTATTTCTGGATTTAATAGTCTTGATAAATATAGTTATAATTTTATAGGTTCAACTTCTAACAATAACATGTGTGATTCATTTTGGGTCTTTGCACATGTTTCTATAAGTGAAGTTCATATTTCTAATGCTGATTCGTAGTATTTAACATGTGAAATATCATTACATGAAATTATCTTATTTAGTAATTTTGTGTAGACCTGCAATAATTATAAAGATAGAAGAACTTTGTGGCATAATATATCTTCCCTTAACAGCATTATTCAATCACCTTGGGTTGTTTTTGGCGACTTCAATAATATCCTTGGGCCTAGTGAAAATCTGGATCCCTTAGAATCAAACACTTCCATTAAGGATTTTAAACTCTGAATTGATGATAATAACCTTGTTGATATTAATCTAGTTGGTGCTAACTATACCTGGCATATAAGACCCCACAACATAATTTTAGTAAGTAAACTACACAGAGCTTTTACAAACTTCAAAGCTCTTGATAACTGGAATACTATCTCCAGTATTACATTTCCTAGGATTAATTCTGATCATCATCCAATTTTGGTGAGCCTCAATACTAAAGAAAACAAGCCTATTCTTCCTTTCAGATTCAACAATGTCTAGAACAATGATGAGGATAGTAAAAAAATGAAAAAGGCACTGGAAATTCAATCACTTCGAATGATTCCATTGTCTGCAATATAATTCTAAAACTTCTAAAGTAAAAACTGAAAATTTGGTGAAAATAATGAACTCTACAGAATGATAATGAAATTAACTCCCTTGAGAATTCTCTCAATAAAATTCAAATCGACTCAATCTATAGTGACTTTGCTACTGACTCAAAGAAGGAAGTGGACATAAGCAAAAAACAGAACTCTCTTATCACCTTAAGGGAAAATCATAGTAAAAAAACTCCCAGAGTCAACTGAATCAAGGATGGAGATAGAAACATTAAATTCTTCAATGCTCTGCAAAGGATTAGAAGGGCCAGTAGACCTCTAGACTTACATAAATATGTGGATAATATCATTGATAATGACGAAAGACTAGCTAATCATGTCACCTCATACTTTATAAATATCTTTAAGGGCCATACACTAAATAAATATATCAAACTTAATATCATTCCTTTCCTAGTTGGGGACAATGATAATGACCTCTTGAATAGTATTAGAATTGATCATTAAATTAAATAAGTGGTTTTTAGTACAAAGTCGGATAGTGCTCCCTGTCCCGATGGCTTTCAAAATGATTTTTTCCAACATCATTGGGACATTATTTACAATGATGTCTGTTGGCTAGTAAAATCCTTATTCATTAGTGGCTATCTCCCATATGGTATTAATATAAAATTTCATACCCTTTTTCCTAAAGTGGATAATGCATCAGAAATTCACCTTTTTAGGCCCATTTACCTTATCAACACTTTGTATAAAATTATTTCCAAGATTGTAGCTTTGATATTGGCACCCACTGCTAACAAAATTGTCTCTTCGAAACATTATGGATTCCTAAAAGGAAGGAATATCCAAGACTAAATTTGCATTTCCCCTGAAAGTACAAAATTTCATAAAAAGAATCAAAGTGGGGGAAGTGTTACCATTAAACATGACATTAGAAAATCTTTTCATACAATTTATTTAAGATTCATTTACAAAATCATTTATAGCATTCGATTTAATGGAAACTTGGTAAAAAAATTAAAAACTATTTTTAACTCTTCCCACATCTCTATTCTGATCAATGGCTCTTCAAGGGGTTATTTCACTTGTACAAAAGGTGTTAGACAAGGAGACCCCCTTTCTTCCATCCTTTTTGTTATTGCTGAAGACCACTTCAACATAATGATTAAAGATTCAATATTTAGGGGTTAGATCAAGCCCATAATTACCTCTAAATATATGAATGTTCCCTCACATCTTTTATACATATATGATATAATTATCTTCCTCTAAGGAGATAGGAGGAATATAAAAAATCTTAAAGATGACCTCTCCCACTATGAGGACATCTCTGGTCAATCAATAACCTGATGTAAATCTTCCATTTTCTTTGGTAAACGCTTCTCGGTCAACAAGAAAGATTATATTATGAATGATTTGGGTACAAATGAATGATCATTCCCTTTTACGTATCTTGGGGTCCCCATCTTTTGGGGAAGACCCAAAAGAAGCTATTTTTTGATTATTTTTTTTTCAGATCAATAGGAAACTATCCTCCTAGAAAGGAAAAACTTTATCTATGGTAGGGAGTATATTCCTTGTCAAATACACCACTATTTCTAAAATGGTTTACTCTATGATGGTTTATAAATGGATTTCTAATATTCTCAAAATGATTAATAGAAAATTTTAAAAAAACAATTGAGCAGAAGCACTCTTGAACGGAAACTTGTCACTATCCCTTGAAAAACTAGATGCACCCCCATTGAGAATGGTGGCCTCAGTATTAAGAATATCAAACATTTTAATGAGGCCCTTAAAGCCAAGATTACTTGGAATTTTATGAAAACAAATCACAGGAATATGATTCCCTTCATGAAATATTTTACAATAACCTTAGAAAAGGATAACACTTATATATGGAATCCTCTATATGTCCTTCGATCAAACACACCTTTTAAAAAATCATGTCTCTCTCAAGATGGATATTTTACTGAGAATCCTCGCTACAGTTTTGGTTGGAGAATTGGAATTTCATCCCGCTTTGTAACATGATTGATCCCATGAAATTACCCACAAATATAAAAATATACATTAATGATTGTTTAAACTCCACTAATATTAATTTACCTGAATAAATTTATACAACTATTAAAAACTATACATTTATCACCACCGATGGTTTTCTGGTTTGGGAACCTGCATATAATGGTATTCTAACCTCTAAATATTACTATAATTATAAGGTCAACACCCACAAAAATGATTTCCATTGGGTTAAGAAATTTAACAAAAGTTGGATTCGACCATCCTGACTCACCTTAGAGTGGAGAATTGCTCATAATAGAATCCCCACAGATTCCAATCTATAGATGTGTGGTATTCAACTTTGTTCTAAATGTCGCATGTCTAACCAGCACAGAAAGGATTCTAATCACTTATTTCTATCTCTTGCTACTGCTTCTTCTCTTTGTAATATTATTTTTTATATCTTTGATTTTAGATGGATAGGTTTGAGCTCTATTAGACTACATATTCAGAGATGCAGTACTATGGATACCTCTCATCAAATTGCTCAACTTTTCATCACCATTGTGGAAACAATTATCCATCTTATCTAGAATTAATGAAATTATATTATTCATAAAAATAACACGTTCAGTTTCTGTGAAGTTAAAACTAGGATTTACTCTGTGATCAAGGACACTGGAACCATTCAAATAGGGACTTGTCACAAAAAAATTAATGATTTCACTATCCAACAACGAATATATATTAAAGGAAGATACAACCCACCGAAAGGATTGATAGAAGTCTTATGGAAGCCTTATTTTCCTGGATGGATCAAAATCAATGTTGATGGTGCTTCAAAAGGGAATCCTGGAACGGTAGGATATGGTATCATTTGTTGAAATCAAAATGGTGAGATACTTGGATGATTTTTGGTTCCTGTGGTCATGCCTCCTCCCTAGAAGCATAGAAGAACAGTGTTATTAATGTTTTTGATTTGATTAGACCAATATGATGGAACAATGTATGGATTGAAGGTGATTCAACTACCATTGTCTAGTATATTATGCATGCTATGATTCACCTTGTGTGGACCCTCACTGCTAAATGGATCACCTACCTCAGAAACCAATTTGATCTCAATCATATTATCACTCATACCTATAGAGAGGTGAACAGGGTGGCGGATAGTCACACTAATAAGGTTGTCTACAAAAATAGAATGTGCATTGAGAATCATTCGACTGAGTTCACCCCATTGCATCAAAATGATTGTAATAAATTCACCTACGTTAGACTCTTGTAAGCATTTTATCTTTATATATATTAGTGATTTGGTCCTTTGACCAAATCATCATCTTTTTAAGACACACTCACTAGGTAATGGTTTCAGAATTGATTTTATAGAAGCAGTATATGTTCAGTGTGAGTTAAAAGATGAGGATATTTTGGAAGAGATTTAAAACATTGTTATAACTGAATCTGTTTGTGATAAACTAAATTCTATTCCCTATTTGTCACTTTTATCCTCAAATTTTAAGGTTATTGAGCCTTCTCATGATACTGATAGTAGTCTAGAGGGGGAATCAAACATGAGTTCCATTGTACTTGATTCTGTTCATCACTCTATTGAATCCCTTCTTGAACCTACAAATCAGAACTCACCCATTAGTACCCTTGAATTTGAATATAATTATTTCCAAGTTGATAATATTAGATTTGAGGAAAATTCCACACCCTTTGAATCACCTACTTTGTCATCCATTCCTGAAAAATTTAAATGTGTCAAATCTGAAACAATTCTGGAAGTGGACAACATTATGCTCATTACTGTTCAAGGGTGTTTATTAGAGATTATTATAATTTATCCGAGTTTGGTTGTTCTTATCTTTGGAGCCCACAATTTTCATTGTTATGAAAAAAATATTTGGGCCAAACACATGTGGTGGTTCCTATTAAGGAAACCACATCCATGTAGTGACTATGGTTAGTTTCCAGGTGAGTCTGGTTGGGGACCTTAAATCTAGTGCTACATGGGAGGAAGCCCATGGTTTTTGTTGTGTTTATAATTAAAAAATTGTAATTAAATGATGTCTAACTGAAGACTTTAAAGTTTGTGCTTCATGGGAGTCAACCCATGGTTTATGATTGTTTTTATTTCTTTTTTTGTTTTACTTTGAATAATGTGTTGCTTTGCTGCCTTATGTTTGTTATGGATCTGCTTGAAATTTTTGTTTCTTTCTACTTGCCTTGTGATTTTTTAGATGTTGTTACTACTGTAATAAAAATTGAGTGGAATTCCCATATTGAAGGAGTAATGAAACATTAAGTCCGGGAAATACCTTAATGTCAATTTTTGTTTCATTTTTATACTTATTAATTCATTAGAAAAAACTATTGCATGTCTTGCAGACTTAAAACAAAAATTCTTATTCTTGTCGCTTTTCTATAAAAATTTTCTTCACATGTCACTTTTCTGTACAAAAAAAATCTGCATGTTTTTCTTTTCTTAGAAATGAATTCCATTGATTCCTAAAATCCATTCACCGCATGAAAATTATGTGTGGGGGGATACATGCAATTCGGTTCATGTGTTTTTGTTGAATCTTAGTTTTCTATGTGGTGTTAGGAATGCTTTTTTTATGCTTAATTGAATATCCAATTGAATATTATTTTCTAAATATCCTTACACCCTATTCACTCTGTACCCACAAGTTACATGCCATGTATTAACATTCATGGAAACTCTTTGTAACTAGACTTAAATGTTATTGTGCATACTTTCTAATGAACCTACTGTTAAATAGTTATTGTGGCAAACAATATTTTTTGACTTTATTGAGACCCTTGATACATTTCATCTATCTACTGAAATGAAAAACCTTTTTTTAAATTAAACTTTCACATTATTCTTCTCTATATTTGGAACTCAACTTTGGGGACAAATTTGGGTTTTAAGTGTGGGGAGGGGTTCAATTCTTGACTGTGCTGAACTATTCTATAATGTGAGTAGGTCAATTCCCACATCCACTTAAAATATTTTGTAAAAAATGGTTAAATATTTCAAAAATATTGCATAATTTTAGGTTTTCATCTTTCTTCAATTTTGGGTCTTGCCTTTGGATGATGCTTGATTGGTAGTTAAGTGTTATTTTGGATTTAAAATTTATGAGGTTGGATGATTGCTGACTGATCTTTACTTAGTGATTTTATGGAGATTTTGGTTTAGGGACTGCCTTTGAATGTGATTTGGGTTACATGTTTGTTGAGTTATTATCATAGTTGCTGGAACTAGATGTTTGACTCTATCTTATGGGTTTCATTATTATTTTTATTTTATTAAAAAAAGTAATCATTTTATTGAGCCAGCATAAATGATTTTTCATAAAAATATTTTCAAACTCGATTATTTTGGGAATCTAGGATCCCATGGTCAATCTACGAGACCCTAGATGCTGGGTGCATTTCTGTTTACTATATCCCTCTGTACACCTTGAATAATTGCATTTCACAGTGCTAAGGACATTATACTTGGATTGGGAAAAATAAAATAAAGTATCATGGTCAAAAATGAGTTTGTTAAGGTGAGGGAAATGATGAATGCCAAATGATGAAGGGGAAAATTGTTTACATGGGAATCATTTAGGTTGTATTATTAAGGTGATTAACAAAAAAATATTTATTGTTGGAACGTAGGGGATGAGTTAAAGTATAAATTTCATACTATCAAGTTCTGAATTCCACATAAACTTTACCTCTTGTCACTCTTAGTCTTAGAACTTGATCTTGGATTGAAATTAGTCAGTATGTTTTATCACATATAAGGCATGAAATCATCTTTTCTTGATGATTCATAGCTTTCAAGATTACCCTTTGAGTATTTGTTCGAGGAAAGACTTGATTTGAACATATTTTTCAAGAATCCTATTTAAATGTTTATGTCCACTATTTTTAAGTGATGAACATGTTACAGTTTGAGTTGAATCATAAATACTACAATATGTTTTCCAAAGACGACAAAATATGGGATCGTTTGAGGAAAAATATTGCTTAAGTGTGGGGGAATTTGATGTGGCTCCATTTTTACATAGTTTTTCCACATCTATTATTCAATTTTTAACAATTTAATTATTTATTTTTTCACTTTTTAATAAATAATGGAACTTTTTTATTTTCATCAATAAATATATTAATTAATCATTTTTTATAATAAAATATATGTTTTTAGTCTTTTTATTAGTTATTCTAAGAAATATAATTAGTTTAACTTATTTTCTAGTTTAATAATCATAATCTAGTTAAAATTTTAGTAATTTTAAATGTTTATTATTTAATCAATTATTCATTTTTAGTTGCGTAAATCTAATTTAGTTTTTAATTCAATACATTAACCTTTAAATTAGATTTATTAAAATAAAGTAAATTTATTTATTAAGTATTATAATTTTTCTGATTATTAGATAAGTAAAAATTTAACGTAATGTTTAATATAATAATGTGTTATTAATTTTATGTTTTTAGTTTTTAATTTAATTAATTAACGTAGTTGTTTAAAATATTTAGTTTATTTTAATTATTTTAATTTCATGTTTGCAGTTAATTCTTTGTATGTGTTTCGCATATATTTAGATATTTAATTAATTAATCTTAAAAATTTAATTTTTAGTTAATAATTAAGTCACTTTTATTTTTTAGTTTATCTAATAATTTTATTATATTATAGTTAAAGTTAATTATTTATCCTTAATTAGATTAGTTTATTTTTTATTCATTTGATTATCTGTTTAATTTTAATTTTTACTATTTGTAGTTTAATTTGTTATATCGGTGAGTCGACTCACCTATAATCTCCAAACCATCGATGACACCAATGGTTTAAGATTATAGCACTGATGTCACGACTCACCGATGTCGCGATGCACCAATCCCCTCGAGTCACTGATATTTTTTCCATGACTCACTGTTCATTTTCCTTCATCGGTTTCACCCTCACATCGGTGACTTATTATTTTTTTATTTTAACTAACAGTGACACATTTTTATTTTTAAATATCAGTGTACTATTTTATGTTAACTATCGATGAGTTTTTTTTATTCCATCAGTGTGTCACGCACACATCTGTTACAATATCCTAAAACCATTTCTCCTCTGCTTCTGTGCTTCTATCGGCGAGTCATTGACTCACTGATCTAATCCTTCTATCAGTTTCATCACCCTGCCACCGATAGTGCATCATGATTCTTGCAGTGTCGTTCTTACCCCAACTCACCGATCCCTCCCTCTATCCTCCCCCCTGCATCGGTCTCTCTTTTCCATCCACCATAACCACAACCCCCACTACAGATTCATCCTTCTATCGATCTCATGCTGCTATTGTGCCACCTACTGAGGCATAGAGTCGGTCAAACAATGTTGGTCGCTCACCCACACCGTGCTTCCACCATTCCAACATTCAATATACAAACACAAACTCAATTCAACCCAATATCGCAACCTAGAATTTAACCATATAAAATTCAGGTTTCTTCAAAACAAGAAAATAAAATGATCGGTTTTCCAACTCAAATCCTTCATAGCTCCGGTCGTCGCCCCGATTTCTCTATGCCATCGTAAGAACAACATGTTTCCATTTCTGACCTAGCTTCCCATATGCACTGTTGTTTCGACTCCGCCATCATCCTCCATCTCAACTATAGGGTTATTTAACCATGGGATCTGGAATGGAGCTAGTAGGAATGAACCGCCACCACCAGACCTTCTTCGAGGGAGTTCGTAGCAGCATCAGTTTGTTGAAAAGCTTTCCTACTGCACCGCTGTGGGAATCTGAGGAGGAGGCCGAGCCGAGCTTCCACTTAGGAGAGACACTGGTGAGCAGGGGCCACACTTTGTTTCTTGGAGGAAGAAGACCTCCTCTCCCCTGGTGAAGATGCGCCGAAGACCCCCCCCCCACCCAGGGTTTCACAAATTTGGGGGATATAGAATAAGCTTAAAAAACAAAAAATAAGATTATAATATAAACAAAAATTAAAATAACTAAATTAAAATGTTAAGTGTTAATAATTGAAAATATATAATAAATATAAGATCAATAATTTTAATAAAACATAATTATAAAATAAATTTACTAAATTAATTAATAATAATCTATAAATTATATTAAAATAAATAAATTGTAATAACAAAATTATAATATTTAATATAAAACTATTTATTATAATAAATTAAAATAAAAATTTAAAAATAAATTATTAACTGTAATAATTAATGTTGTGAATAGGTTAATAATTATAATTTAATTTTTTAATGTAATAATTTATTTTAGTAATAAATTAAAAAATATAAATAATAACATATATAACAACTTTTAATAACGTAACTAAAATAAAAAATGATGTTACCTTTTAATTAATGACAATATTTTATAATCTAACTTATTATTTAAGTAATTATTTTAACTTTTCTTCTAAACTGATTTAACAATCCTCTGTTTTATACTTCCAGGTTCATACCAATGTCAAAAACACGTCCACATTCATTTAAATAAATTGTGGGAAGTTAGTTACGAGGGAAAAGCTAGTACGACATGGGTTGCACCATAAAATGAACGTGTGCGGTGTAAAAGATAGAACCAATGTATCTCAATGGAAACAAGGTGGTGATGAGTAGAAGATTACCATGTTTTTTAAAGAATATCAAGCAGTTATTTTTTGGAGGACTCTCATTCTGATTTTCCACGAACACATCATTGGAGAGCTAGGACTCCTGGGAGAAGCTGGAGTGGAGTAGGAGAATAAGGAGCCCGAAGGCAGAGCATCATTTAGGGAGTTCTTCCTCCCCCTTTCTTTAATTCTTTAAGTCTATTTTTGGTTTTTTTCAAAGCTATATTTCATTATGAACATAGACTGAATTAAGAGCTCAGGAGATTTTGAGCTTGGTTGGTTTATCCTTTAAAATTATCACTTTCTCTATGTTTGACATCATAATTGATTGACGAGATCAGTTCTAATTTGAAATTAATTTGTTCAAACCAACATTTTAAAAAAATTAATCACTTCAAGATCAATCTATGATATTTAACATGATCATCATCTTGTTTAAGTGTTAATGTCATTACAGTTGGAGTTTTATGTTGAGTTTTATTTCAACTGTATTATTTATAAAATTCTCAACAGTCGATGATATTTTGAGTGGAAAACTCTAAAATTCATACCTCTTTTGATGTGTCTTCTGGCGAGGAAGATAGATCAACCAATTTCTAAGGTCTGATTCAATTAATTTCAGGTGAGAGTTATCCTTTTAACCATCAAGATTAGTGTTCCTTAGAAAATTGTTGATCTTAGCTCCATTGCCTTTATGACTATGTATTAGTTAGTGTTTTCATTTAGTTATCAATGCATAGTATATGATTAGTCTCTATGTCTATATTTTTTTCATTATCACTATCTTTAAAACAATATAAAAAAAATAAAAAACTAAAAAAAAGTCATTTAAGATGTTTACTTCACTGTTGACAACAATGAGGGTTTTAGTTTAAAAATCATAGAATAACTCAACTACCTTCCCTTAGGTTAGACCCATTAATACTATACTATATTAGGTTTATAAATAATATTTTGAGATCCATGAAGACATCTGGCCACATTTTTAATATATAGAAGCAACCATATGTGGTATCAATAAATTTACATTAGCTAAACTTGGTACATTTAGGTTGATACTACTCAAATTTATTTTATTTAGCTTTGGAAGGATTGTGTTTTTCCTATCCATTCATTTTGGAAGGGTACATTTGGTTTAGTTTTTCTTATTTTGGTTACATTTAATTGGATTATTTCATGTTTAAAACAATGATTTTTTTAAAAAAAGTTTCCGTACAATATAACCATTTAAAAAACACTATTAGAATCCATTCAAAATAATTTTAAATATATATGAGATTCATATACCAAATTTCTTTTAAATATCCTATATTATTTATACTGGTTGAAATCCTTTTTAATGTTGAAATATCCTTCACCTCTGTATATTCTGTATAGAAGTTTCAATTTTTCATATTTATTATAAAATATACAACTTAGTTTTATTTTTATTGTATCTTCATGTGATTGTATAACGATAAAGTAAGGTATGTGGAGTTTCCCTTTGATTGTAAGATAGTTTTTCAATTATAAACTCATGTTATAAAAGTTATCATGAAATCTATTTTCAGATATTTCCTTATGAAAATTTTTATTTAGTCTGTTTCATTTCAATAAAAAAGTTTCATTAATAAAGTTTATTTTATTTTATTTCAATACTACTGATTTTCTCTAAAAGTATATTTCCACTATAATTTTTATAGTTTCTTCATTACTATTATAGTATGTCTTGACCCATTTCTATAGTTACATTCATACATGTTGTATGTTTTAATTCTCCAGAACTGATACCATATCATATCGGCACTAAGCCCTGTTTTCTTTATATATTCTTTTATCTCATTCCCTGATGAAATATTTATACTATTGAAATTATATTTAATATAGGTTTTTGATGAAAAATTGGTAATTTTTCCATTGAATAGGAATGGTTTAATGATATTTTTCAATAAAACATTAGCGATGTAATTTGGACTGGATACCTATTTTCTTTATTCTATTTTTTTTCAAAATTTGAATAGAACTAAAAAATAAAATAATATGTTGTATTGGTGGTTTTATATTGATTTACTGGTAACCTATTTTTTTAATTTTGATTGTACACTCAATTTTGAAGATAAAATATATTAACCAAACTTCTAATACATTATACATGGTGTTATCTTCTATTTTGAATCTGTACTAATTTGATTTTATTTAGGTTTTGTAGTATATGGTAGTTTATTTGAATTCTAAAATCTAGTATATAATGATAAATTCTTGGGTATTATAGTATGAAAGTCTAAAATACTAGATTTTGTATTCAAATTTTATACAAGGTAATGTGATTTGAATTGTATATTTCTATGTGTGTGTAATTCTTGTAATACCCATTTAACATAGCTGAACATGATTTTGGTGTGTATTTTCTAGAAGGATTGGTTGTACTTAACTAAATTTATTAGACATTGAGTACCGCATTTAAAGGTTAAACTATCAATTATATTTAATCGATTTGTAAAATGATTGATAAATCATGGTTGTGTGCCTATTATAAAATCTTATAATTTGAAATAAAAGTAATTTTAATCAACTATAAGATTCTATTTATGAAAACCTACTATAGTCATCAAATTTGGGTATATTTTTAGCAGAGATTTCTAAATTTGAAGATAATAAAACTACTTTATTTTATTACTGCAACAGATTTGTTTCTTTGGGTCAAACTAAAAATATATTATCTATTTTTTATGATCTTATAGAAATATTTATTGTCTTGTTTGGTTTATGAATTGTGCATTTTTCAAGGACATGCAGAATATAAATTGTAAAAAAAATTTACATGTGTATTGAAAACATATTTTACATGTAAAATTTAAAAATAATTCACGGAGAACCACTTAAAACAAATTTAAAATCATTAAATGAACCAAATGAAAAAAATGAACTGAATGGACTAACAAAAAAATGAACCAAATTAATTAATATGAAATGACCTAAATGAATATTCTGAATCTATAAATGACCTAATGTCTAAATAAACTAACCAAAAAATGAACCAAATGACCAAACCCAAATGACCAAATGACCTAAACAAATGACCCAAATGAACCAAATAACTAAAATTGAAAAGTTGAATTAGCCCAAATGAACTAAAATGAAAAAATGGAAACCCAAAGTAATAAAAAGGAAGAAAAAACAAAGAAATAATAAAATATATTAAGTGAAAATATATTAAAAAATACATAAAACATTTAAATAAAGAATATATACATAAACCAAACAAATTCAAGGAGGTAATCAACATACATTATAAAATATAATAAATAGAAGCACAAAAAACAAAAGCAATAATTAAATAGATAAAGGATATATTCAAATAATAAATAATTACACACACAAATAATAAAGAAAAAAATATTATAAATAATGAAAACAATATATAATGTAATCAGCATTCATAAGAAAATGAAATAAAATTATTCATCATCAAATAAAACTACCTCACCCAAAAAAAATTAACCCAAAAAAATATAAATTAAATAAGTGTGAACCAAAAAGACCTAAAATCATATAAACTAAACCATGCTATCTTAAAAATAACCAATCTAATGAAAAAATAACACAAGTAAAATCAAATAGAAATTTACCAAACTAAAATAATCCAATTTTAATAAACCTATCCCAAACTGAATTGGGCCTTATTGATCATAAAAAATTAAAAACATGTATTATCCATGATTATTTACCATGATAATTAGTATGTGATAGTCATGATATACCACACTGTTTAGGTTTTTTTTATCTTTGCACTACATTTTACATGACTTTTTTGTGTCACTACATATCCCTTGTTTGGCTTAACAATTTGTATACCTTAATTATTTAATGTCACCAGTTATTCCTTATTTGACTTACCCATTAATAAATAATTTCCAATTAAAATTTTATTTATTTTACAATTTATGAAAATGAAGCATAATAGAGAGAGATGCATGAATAGAATATCTGAAATTGATCAACGCAAGAGAGAGTAGGGAATTCAACCTTCGATCTCTCCAATTATTATACTATTTAATATACATATATATATATATATCAATTACATCATGTATAAGGTCACATAATTAATTATTTTTAAAGTATAATCATAAAACACCAGCATGGAAACAATTATTCTCTATCAAAATTAAAAATAGTGGTGACCAGGCTGAAATTTTGAGGGGTTCTATTAGAGATACTTGCACCACTTTCTATACCTGATCACTCCCAAACACAACACCAAATATACCATATAACACAGTTTCTATTCCAACAAATCCTTTAGAGGACCAGGGATATTTAGGCCACTTATGATATCACCACCATATTATTATGGTCATTATTATCATCTACCATTTACTTATTTGATGATATCTCTATCTCCCCATCTCTATTATCCTTTTCCAATGACTTATATGTCACCTCTATTTCCTACTTCTCCATTCTCGAAAATATTTTTTGATCATGATCCTTAAACTTCTTCTCCAATTCATTCTGATCATCCTAAGAATATTGATCATAGTGAGCATACAATGGACACGAATGGAACTATATATGTTATTGATCCTTCATAACCTATGGATTTATAAGATCCCATTCATTATCCCACCTAAGGTATATGGATAAAACCCTAGTAAATTTTATAACCATGATTTATATTTTTATAACATGTATTAATTTAATTGTTTTATTTTATTCTTTCACATGTAGATTTATTACTATTAAGAGGCATGGGTGTACACACATGGGTGAATTATGGAACTTCCAGACATAGGTAATGGTTGAGTACAATGAAGACAATGAAATGATTGGTAAAACTAGAATACAATGTATGAGTCTTATGGAGACACTTTCAAAATATAGTGACATAATTCTCATGCAACCAGTTACCTGGAAAAACATTAGAGATGAAATCAAGTATAATTCATGGTGTTATATATGGTTATGAAATATTATTAGAATAAATTTTATCTTATTATATCATTTCTATAAATAAATATTTTATTATGCACTTTCCTATAATTCTCCACTTGTGGAATTGGGAGGGTTGTATGATTGATATAATTATGTGAGATATGGAGAGAATATATATATGATTTAAATAATGGAGGGGCTGGTAGAGTTAGAACATATTTAGAGGGTTTACCAACCCTTAATTATTTTCTAGTTACACAGTATAAGGCAATTATTGTTTTTCGATAGAGTAAGAAGTTTAAGGTATTACTCTATTTTAATGGGGTTTGATTGAAAACTATTTTGATATTTATTAATATTTTGTTTTGAATTATTGAATTTTATTTTTTAGGATTGATGATAAATAAATAAATAAACAAGGGTGTTATGAATTATATATACACTTTAGGGTGAACTATTATACAGAAACCTGAGAGAAACTCGGTATTTTTCATGTAAAACTTAGTTCAATTAGGTACCAACACAACCAAAAACAATAATATCAAACCTACCACACCTTCCATTGATCAACATGAATCGCATAAATGTAAATTGAATTGAAATAAACCAAAAAAAAACCATAAAAAAACAACCATGAACCAATTTAACCTTGGAATAACTAACCCACAAAAAATCAATATGACCAAACATGTCCCAATTCAATATAAAATAACAGTGTTTCATCAAAATAGACATAAACTCACCAAAATATACTTTAATTTTCTCAGAAACTAAAATAAATTTAACTCAAATAACTTGACCTAGATTCAATTGAATAAAAATTTACTATATTGAACCATGCCTAATGGAATTAAAGATAATTAATCTTAAAAGAATTCAACAAATATAAACTGACCTAAAATTACTTGGACTGAACCAAACTAATTTAATTTTTAAATAAACTGTAAAGTATTAAAATTATAAATGTAAATTATAACTTTTTTGTAAACTATTTATAATTTGTAAAGTATTTATAATGAATTTGTAAGCATAAAATTGTTTATTAACCATTTTTTAACAGTTTGTGAACTATTTGTAAAAAATTTGTAAACTATTTAAAAATTTTAAAAAATTTAAAATTTTTAAAATATTTTTAAATAGTTTACAATTTACATGAATTTGATTGATGAACAACTAGGGAATATTTTTAGAGGATTACTAATAGATGAAATATATGATGAAAAAATACCATGGTTTTAAAATTTATTAAACATTGTATACACATTATAAGTATTATTAGTAAAATGAATCACAATATGATTATAAATATGAGGTGAATCACTCAGTAATTGAAATATAAAATAAAATTATAAGATCCAGTATTGATGAATCCAACAACATACTTAAAAACATAGAAACTACACATGATCATAAAGTAAAGAAAATTTATAGAAAAAACATTATTATATCAAGTGGTGCATATATCATTTAACGACAGTAGTGTAGAAATTATTTTTACTGTCTGTTTTTTTTCTTTTTTATGTTTGTTTTTAAATATCATTATTAAAGGTAACATTTTAAATATGTCTTTAATGTCGCTTAAAAAATGAACGTTCTAAATAAATCATGTAATTTATTTTTCACATAAGTTTTATTGGAACCGAGGTAGAGAATTATTTTCCATGTCAGTTATTATATAACCAACATAAAGAAATGTCATGATAAGGTGTTTTCACATCAGTTATCCTATCACCGACAAGGATAATTGTGTCTTGAAGTTGGTTATCTAATAACCAACGTGAAAAAAACCCAGGGAAAATGGTTTTTTACATCATCGATTTAATGAATAACATAAAAAATCCCCTTCCACATCAGTTCCAACATTAAAAATGCAGAAAATCTTTGAGATGAAGGGGTTTTTTCTGTTATTAAATAAATGACATGAAAAAAATAAATATAGATTTTTCTCATTGGTTATAAAATAACCAAAGCAGGAAAATAATTTTAAAAAAATAATTCATTTAAACATTCATCTTCACAGCAGACCAAAAAAATAAATAAACAGAAGACAAGAAGAAGAATCAGAAAAACATCTAGAAAATATACCTTTACTATTACAACATTCAAAATTAAAATATTAACTAAAAAAACTAAAATCCATCCAAAACCTTAAACAGATTTTCCCATTCAAATTAAAAGTGTTTGAGATCTTGTGTAATATAAGTCTGAGTGTCATAAATTAGATACAAATTAAAATAAAATCATTTAACATGTGTTATTAATAAAACATATGAAATTTGAAGGAACACATTTTAAACAAATATAACCATCTCGAACTTCATAACTATCCCAATTGAAATTATTTCATACATAAATATTAACACATAATATTATTATTATTTTACAGCTTCTATTTTGTGAAAAGACTATTTAAATGAGTTTTTCAATTCAATGTAACATTATTATGTAATATCTCCAAAATGTACAAATTTTAAATGAAAAATCACCTTTTCTATTACATATTTGATCATGATGACCCTTTTCTTTGGATTTTTTTAGAAGAATTAAATATCCTATTAGAAAATAATATGAATGAAATATATTTAAAAATCATTATAATATAAAAAATTATTAATAAATATAAACTTACTGTTTCAATATGTTCTTAAAATTTCCCCGTACATCACCATGGATAGTGCATAACTAGTAAGGTTTCTTCTCCATTAGACAAAAAACCCATAACATCCAATGGATACTGATATAAAATAAAAGTTAATGTTAGATTTTATTATGTCAAAAGATAATTAACAATTTTTCCTATATATATTTTATACTTTTCAGGAAAAGGAAACATCCAACACCGAGTAACTATATTCTGTTCAAATCATTCAACAATATAAATTTTTAGTTCTGATTCAGTCATTGTTCATGCTTCAGGTTAAATGAACTGAGAGTCCATAAATCTATATACATATTTTTTTTCATGATCCTCACACATTTTATAAATATACCTAACACAAAACAGTCATAATTATAAATTTTCAAAAAAAATTATACAGGGAAAGATTTATGTTAAGAATTACACAGAAAAAAATTACACCATGTTGATGCCCAACTGATCTATCGTTACAAGATCCATGAAATCATTTTTCAAAATCCCCATAGGCATTTCAAGCCCACATACACCATCTTCCATTGGAATCTCATAAAAAATCGACAATAAATTTCAATATCCATACAATCTGTCTAGAAAAATAGAATCTGTATCTGAACTCATAGCCCTTTGTATTTATTTTTTTCTATACAATATTTATTTACCATTAATGTATTACTGTAAATAAATAGATAAATATATAAACATTATTATTTGGAGACAAATTTAAAACAAAAATTAAATAAAAGATAAAATATGCACATACCACTATGGTAATATGTCACAATAGTCTAGATGTCTAAACAAAAAAAGTGGTTGATACTTTGTCAAACATTCCTCACCTCATCAGTAGGTATTAGTAATCTTTCTGATATATCTATAATATATGGTATAGTGGCCCTATGATGATCTATCTCTAACTTTTCATGATTAATGGTATCTCCAATGTAAAATATCATCCCATATTCAATAATATGATACTTCGGATCATCAACATATAAAGGAAAATAATGAGAAAGTTGTGGATTAGAGGTTTTAGTAGTAGGATAAAAAGTGGGGTCTATTGGTGGAGGTGGAGGAGTGGGGTCTATAGGAAGAGGTGGATGTGTGGGGTATGCTGGCGGAGGTGAATGAGTGTGAGTTGCTTTCAGAAACTGTCTTTGCATGTCTTCAAATGTGAACGATACCAATTCCCTGATCTTATCCTCCATCGTCATATTAATATTACAAACATGAGACTCCAAAGATCCTATTTCTTTTATAAAAGCCCTCCCTTTTATAATCTGAATAGCATGGAAACAATTTTCTCACTAATACACTTGTCGGCTATCCTCGTACATGAACCTAGTGTTTGGGCTTTCTCAATGTTGTAGATAAAATATCCTTCCTACCCTCATCTACAAATAACCCATGTGTTCATTTCTCCTCAAGATAATCCTAAATGAATTATTTGAAAAATTATGAAATGATTTAAAATATATGAAGAACTGAATTAATTTAAATAAATAAATAATGTAAACATCTTGAAATCCTATCATGCACAACCCATAACTCTTTCGTAAGATATTGTCCTTTTTTTCTCATCTGATCCCTCTTCCATTTTTCATGTCTAGCCGAGGGGGTAGAGTGATAACCTCTCAAGATCATGAAGTCTCAACTCATAGTTTTTTGAAATTTTCAACCATAATTTGTTCATCAAATAAATTATACCCTCCTTGAGATAAAGTATGAGGGTATGCATTTCTAGATTGGATATCCTACTGATATCTCCTCGATTGCTATAAATTTTGAATAATAAATCATTATTAATATTATTGATATAAAAAACCTTCTAAATGTTTACATTACACTTTCCAAAAATGCTTCTTGTTTTATTCATTCAACAAATTTCTTCAACATGTCTTCATATATAAAAGGATATATATCACATGGATAATGATTTTTCATATTCCCAAAAATGAAATCAAATGTGAGGGTTGATTTGAAATCCCTCCATCTCCTAGAGTCCATTGATAAACATTTAATACTTACTCCTCCAGTGTCAGGTATATCATATGTCTTCTGATAAGAAGGAGAAAACATATATTACTATAAAAATTTCATGATTAGGAAAATAATAATAAATGAGCATACCAAAATGGTCTCCCACAATTGATATAGTGTTAATTTTTCAACACATCTCCAATAATTAAACAAAATATGGACTTTTCTTTTACCTTCAAATGATACAAAATAGTTTAATTTTTTTCATTAAGACCTATTGGAATATCATTTTCATCAAATTCTATCAGTATCCTCTAGTCCTCGATATGAGCAACTGATGATTTTTGTAAATGTGTGCTTCCACATTTACCAACCCTCAAACTCTTATTGAGATATATGGGTTATATGACTCCGTTAAAGAAGGATGGGGATCATCAAGAGGCGCATGTGCACATTCCTCTATAGAGGTGTGAGTATGCTCATATCCATAAGTATATGCCCGATCATTTTATTGATCTTTATTATCCTACAAATCAAATCAATAAAAAATTAGTACACAAATATAAAAATTCAACTTATAATATTAATATAAATTAAAAAAAGAATATTTATGAAAAAAATAAACTAAAACTTAGCACATTATTATTAATATTTTCAATAGTTAACTAAAAGGATAATAGTAATGAAATTCCATGTAAATGAATGAAAAAAATCCAAAAATGGTGTAGGAATATTTAAAATGGTCCAACCTAATAAATCATATTTTACCCCAAAATGATAATATTTTCAATATTCTCTTATAAAATAGTATTTTTTTTATTTTTCATATTAGATTTGAAATAATTTTATTTTAATATATTCAATAAATAGATAAGTAATGTATGGGTAAACATGGTAAAATAAACAAAACTAAACTAATATAAACAAACATTTTAAATTATTAATTTTAATACATGTTTTAATAAATAAATTAAAATTAACATATCTAACATTTTATGGAATTTATAATAGTAAACTATAAATAAACATATGTTACCTATAATATTAGGAATGTACTAAAGTATTTTTTCCAAAATTCCTTCTTCATGATTGTTCCTTATGGAACAAACCATGTCTACTATGTGCTCATAGTTTTTAACTATTAATATTTCCATGGAAGTAGAGATCTCATATAAATCAACATCCTCGTCAATTTGATCATCACAAACATATTGTTTTTTCTTTGTAAAATAGCAGAACACAACATATCAGATTGATCAAGAACTTAGAATTTTTTTTTATGAGTTTCCATTATAAAAGTATTATCTCTGTATTCCAATATATTCAAATTTACAAGTGTCATTCCAAATTCATCATGTTCGAAACTTTTATTATAGATAAACCACTAATATTTAAACACTAAAACTATACATTCTGAAATGTCTCAGATTTTCCATGTATTTTTTAAATATTATGTGGAATTATTTTGAGACTAGACCTTTCAACGGTGTGTGATTCCGAGGCCCAGAGTTCCTGGAATAAATGTTTGAAATAAATTAAAATTTTAAACAGTGCGCGTGAGAGATTTTCCTAAAAAAGTGGAATATATTTCAATCGGGTGCTGGGATAAGAAATCTGAGGGCACCGTTGTGTTCAGAGCAACGACTTTACCTTATGTGGTGCCTAATATCGACCGGTGCGGGTCGACTGCAAAATTTGATTTTTTGGAATTTAAAAAAGGAAGCACTTTAAAAGAAATAAAATAAATTAGTAATTTATTTTATTATTTTAAAATGGTTCCTTTTTGAAAGGAGACCTAATCCTCCCCTATAAGATCATGCTTATGGAATGTTCGTAGGGTTAGCCTCATAACCCTGCAAATTGGGAAAGGGAGAGAGAGAGAGAGAGATATCCTATTATAACTTTGGAGGGGGATTACCAGTTGGAGGACAACGACGGCACGAGCAATCGATGCCTCTTGGATTCGACGAATTCCTCCGGGGAATGTGACGCAAAATTTGTTCTTCAACCGGATTGAGTTAGGGGTTGTTATTTCGATTCTCCTTTCCCCGTTTTTGGATTTTAACGATGAACATGGATCAACCACGAACATGTCGATCCGCGGATTTGTACATTCTTACAGGAGGGTTTTTATTAGTATGATTATGGGGATTTGATCCATGTTGAATCATTATTGATTTCTTCTCTTTTTAAGCCTACTAATAGGAGAGGATCAACGCCATGAAGGATGAAGGTGGATGTTCATTCCTTGATTTGTTTTTTGAATTTTCGTTCCCCTTTCTTCTCTCACACGTTCTTCGTGTTATTCATGGGGTGATGAACAACAGATCATTTTGCACCTGTCCTACAACGCAAAAATCCCAATCTGGAGATCCTACATCGCAACGAAACTATGGTTGTGCGACGTCCATAACGGATCATGAATCATCTCAGATCAGAAGACACCGTTCTTCAAGCATTCTTCGGGCTGGAGGATTGAAACGCGTTTTCGGGGCCGATCAGAGGCCAGAAAACAATAGAGACGAATTTGGGATGTTGTAAAATCCTAGAATCTAGAGTCTTGTGGAGATCAAACCATTAGAATGATGATCGAATCATAACGGGAGGCGCGCTAGTGAGAAGCGTCAGTTCTGGAAATTTCTGGAATACACATCATGTACGTCCGAAGAACACGGTTTGTAGTATCGGTGGTGGTGGCTAGGATTTCAAGGGTCAGATAGGAATCAAACAGCATGTGACCCTGGTCACACAACATGTTGTACTTTATTTGGAGCCCGACATTTATTTTGGAAAATACACGGACACGGGTTGCAATACACGGCTTCGAGACGCGACGTGTAGAACCTACGCAGCATGGCAGAGGAAACTACGCGGGAATCAGTGCGTATACAGGGGATACAAAGACACGGGATGGATTACATGACCGTGTACTCGACCACATGGCCAGGAGAGGCCAGTATCATGGGTCACCCTGTGTATCGATTACACGGGTTGACATACATGGGTTGAGGCTGTGTACAGGCATATGACTAGTGTACATGGAGTAGACCCCAGTTACTCAAACACGACATGTAATCCTAACAGACGTCGTGTACTAGCCTTTTCTACACAACCAGCCTTACGAATTGGTCCATTGTACATGGGCAGTACCTGGGGTCCGAAGACATGGCATGTGACATTTTTTTACCTGCCCTTTACTTTTTTGGAACATGGATTGGGCTTCTTGTCCACCATATCATGGACATGTTTAATTTGGGTTAGTGACCCTTCTTCCCGTTCCCCTGAAGGTCAGGCATCATTTCATTCTACTGGTGTATGATCCCATTAGCAGTACTTTCTATGATAGAGTCAGACATCCATCCAAGAGGCCCGGATTGATATCCTTTATCCATTATTGAGCCTAGGTAGAGTCAGTCATCGACGTGACCAACTCCATCGGGTGTCAATCCTCTACGTAGTTGGTGAATCTGGATGAGTCACGATATCCTCCATGGCCCTGGTAGTGATCTTCATCTGTGTATCCTGATCTTTCCCCACTCAGAAGTGTGTCTCCCATAATGAGTGTATCTATCTATCATGATCTTTCCAAATTAGGAGTGTGTTCTCCCATAATGAGTGTTTCTATCTCTCATGGCTTTTCCGGAACAACATTACCTCTCAGACGGATATCATCAAAGCTATCAGACTCGTGGAGTGATTTCTCCCAGAACAAGTGCTTCGTGGAATCTTTGAACTGAAGCCCTAGATGGGGGGATACGGTTGTGTGACTTGTCTCTAGACCGCGGGTCTGAGTTTTGAGTATATCTGGTTTGTGTTTCACTTGACATATGTTCTATAGAAATATAATGCGTAGAGATGATTGTACCTTTACATAGTGTATTGTTTTGTGGTTTTCGGGGTCCTCTAATGAGTATTGTTATACTCACCCCCACACAGGATTTGCCCGCACGTGTCATGTCTTGAGCAGATGAGCATCCTTTGGATATAGTCCAGGATGGACCAGGACATGACCGAGCTTTCTGAGTTCCCTATAGGCCCATGTGTTCCTATGGCTATGAGCAGCAGTCCAAATACCTCTTTGAGTTTATAGGTTGGACTTTGTAGTTTTCAGACTCGTGTTTTGGGTGGGATTTAATTCTGGCCCATTTTACTTTGAGTACTTTACCTTTCATCATACTATGTTGTTTGGGATTAGTGAATGCATGCATTTTGTTCCTTAGTGGTTTTTACATTTCATCATTTGTGGGCTTGGATATGTGTGTGTGCATACAGGTACTTAGGAAATTCCTCCCATGTTAGTAATATGCCTACTCGGTGCTAGTAACCAACCCCTAGCCTATTGGAGGTGGTCTTGGGGAGTCGCGGCGCGGGCCCCACTGGGACGAGTCATGATAGAGTGGTATCAGATGTTGTCATTTCTACCTTAAGATCAAGAGTCTGTGAGATTAGTTTGGAGAAACAGTGTTAAGTGTTTTGAGTTTTAATTTCAGGCCAGAGACTCTAGTGTTGGTGCGGAAGCCGATGTATCCATACACTAGGACTCTAATAACCTGATTTTTGACTCAGTACATGAAAACACTAGTTGAGTGGAAGTAAAATAATGGTACATGCATCATATAGGAATGGGTTGTGTTTTCCTTGTCCTTTATGTCAACTATCCAGATATACTCATTGACCATGGTACATCTTGTTTCCCTACAGGATGCCTTTGCGATGCATACCCACTAGGATTCACCAGCGCGATCACGAGGATGAACCCCTCAGTGAAGAGGCTTCGATACAAGGACCAGTTCCCCAGGCATTTCCACTATTTGGTGCACCTGCTATGCCACCACTAGTGGAGAAGCCTGTGGTACCTGCAATACCGACCGACGAGGGGTGCAGGCTGAGCGTGATCCATGAGTTCTAGAGACTAAGACCCCTAAGGTTCCATGGTGAGCCTGACCCTCAGGCGGCTGAGGACTGGCTTTAGGTGGTGACCAGAGTTTTCCGTCTAGTAAGGACACCAGCAGACCAGATGGTGATCCTAGGAGCAAGCCTTCTTCAGGGATCGACATGACAATGGTGGAGTCTGGCCACACAGACTCACGATGAGGAGAATTATTCATGGACGTAGTTTGAGTGACTCTTTATGGAGGAGTTCTCTCCGATTACGCAGAGAGCAGTGCTCATCGAGGAGCATCTTCATCTCTAGTAGGGAAGTTTGATGGTAGCTGACTATTCAACGAGGTTCTCCATCCTCACACCTGTACTCGATTGATATGGTCAGGGATCAGTACTTCGGAGTTCGGACCTTCTACTGAGGTCTAAAATGGGACATCCAAGCCAGTTTCATGCCTCTATGCATTCCAAATCATGCCAGAGTTCTTGAGCATGCCTTCGTGATCGAGAGCTTCTTGGCGGAGCAGATACAGCCGATGACAGTTAGCAGTAGGCAGACCGGTGCGGAGACCTCGACAGCAGAGAGCCGAGGACATGCACAAGGATCTGGACATGGGAAACATCATAGGAGGACCCAGGATAGAGCATCGACAGTCCAGGGCTCTCAGGCTGGATCCAGTCAGCCTAGGGAGAAGCGATGCTACGTGTGTGACGGTAAGGGAAATTTCACTAGATATTGTTTGACCCGTCGAGATGCTGACAGGGTGGCGGTGGATGGACCACCGAGGTAGAGGCAGTGAATGGAGAAGGTAGACCCGCTAAGTGGAAGAGGTGGAAGAGGAGCTGGGATAGCTACAGGTGGTGGAAGACACTTCGGTTTACTTCAACCACCACCCCCAGGAGGTCTGCACTAGGCTCAGGGAGCTGGGTGATAGGGACGGGGATAGCTACATGCGGTCGAGGTGTATGACCCAGGGACTCCAGGGATGATTCGAGGTACGATCTATGTCTTCTCTAAATTAGATACCATACATATAGACATAGGTTCCAGTCATTCTATCTTCGCCACATGTATTGTGCGAAACCTTGAGATTCCGGTTGAACCGTTGACTCGATCCTTACGCTTGGAGACACCTACGGGAGGAGACTTGATGATCACGCACCATTGCAGACAGTGTGATCTTACCCTTGGATGTGAGAGTTTCATCTTGAAACTCTTGGTGGTAGCATCGAGGCCTTACAACATTTTTCATGATATGGATTGGTTATCTTCGGTTCATGCACATATTGACTGTTTAATGCGAAGAGTGTGGTGTGTCCGTAGTGATGGGATGATGTTTTCTTTTTTCGGAGAAAGGGAAACCCAAGCAGCACAGAATGGGAACATGCATAGGAGGGTGTAGCCAATAACCCATGAGTTGGCTAGCCTTGACCTCAGAGCAGTGGATTTTATGAGCTATCAGTTCCCAGTAGTAGTGGTAGAGTACGAGTACGTCTTTCCCGATGATGTCCCAAGACTACCCCCCATGTCGGGAAATCGACTTCTGCATTGACTTACATCTTGGGACGACACCGATTTACTCATCAGCATATTGGATGGATCCCATAGATCTACGCGAGCTGAGGGTGCATTTGGAGGATTTTCAGAGCAAGGGTTTCGTAAGACCTAGCATTTCCCCTGGGCGGCCCCAGTCTTGTTTTCCAAGAAGGCATATGGGAGTTTGAGGCTGTGCATGGATTACCAGTGCCTGAATTAGGTGATGGTAAAGAATATGTATCCACTGCCATGAATCGATGCCCTCTTCGATCAGCTAAGAGGGGAACGATGGTTCTCTATGGTTGAACTTCGATTAGATTATCAGCAGTTACGATTACGGGACCAGTATATACCAAAGATGACATTCAGATTCCGCTACGGTCACTATGAGTACTTCTTGATGCTTTTTGATGTGATAAACGCCCCCGTCGTGTTCATGGGACTGATGAACCAGATATTCTAGCTGTACTTAGACCGGTTTGTAGTGGCCTTCATTGAATACATCCTTGTGTACTCAGCATCAGAGGAGCATGAAAGACACCTGCGGATGGTTCTAGATGTAGTCCTAGAGCACCAGCTTTATGGGATTCTCTCGAAGTTCCAGTTCCCGATTCAGGAGGTCCACTTTCTGGGACATGTCATCTCAGCGGATGGAGTAGTTGTGGACCAAGCCAAGGTGGAGGCAGTGTTACCATGGGATCAACCTCGGAGTGTGACGGAGGTGCGGAGCTTCCTTGGGTTGGCAAGATATTACCATATATTCATTCTTTATTTCTCCCGGATATCAGCACCAATGATAGCCTTAACCCCGAAGGGAAAACCTTTCATGTGGATGGATAAGTTCCAGAAGGCTTTCGAGCAGTTGAGACAGAGTTTGACAAACGCCCCAGTTTTGAGATTATCGGAGGAGGGTGTCGAGTACGTAGTTTTCTACGACACATCTAGAAACGGGCCTAATTATGTCCTGATGCAGAGACATTTAGTAATTTCTTATGGTTCACGCCAGCATAGGCCACATGAGAAGAACTATGCGACTTTTGATCTTTAGATAACAGTGGTATACTTCACATTGAAGATGTGGCGACACTACCTTATGGGTGAGCAGTTTATCATCTACTCTGACCACAAGAGCCTCATGTACATATTTTTGCAGAGGGATCTGGATCAGAGACAGAGGATTTGGCTAGAGTTTCTCCAGGAATATGATTTTGAGATCATCTATACTCCTAGGAAAGGGAACAAGGTGGAAGATTCTCTTAACCGAAGGTCAAGCTCACAACTGTTGAGTGAGGCGACAGAGTGGTTGTTATCCTTCGTGTAAAGAGAGAATGTAGCTTACCTACAGTCGATGATTGTCACCCCTCCAATATTACAATGAGGTAGGGAGGCCCAGCTTGGGGATTTTGATTCTGAGGATTTACGTGCTCAGTTATCCATAGGACATGCACTTAATGGATATTTGAATGGTGGGGGAGCATGTGATTTTTTTAGTGGACAGACTATTGTACCAGTGTCATTGGTGGAAAAGTTCCTGAGGGAGTTTCATACTTCCACCTTGGAGGTACATCCAGGAGTGTCAAAGATATAACAGGATCTCCGACGACAGTTCTGGTGGCCAGGCGTGAAGAAGGAAGTAGTAGAATTTGTTTATCGATGCCTTATATGCCAGTAGGTAATGGATGAGCACCAGGTTCCAGCGGGATTATCTCATCCCCTGGAAGTTCCAGAGTAGAATTGGGATGGAATATTGATGGAATTAGTGACAGGCTTACCACAGATGTCCAAGGGGTATTATTACATCTGTGTGATCATTGACTGACTCACCAAGTCGACCCACTTCCTAGCTATCAATGAGAAGAGATCCGTAGAGAGCATGAGATGCCTCTACATCCAGGAGATAGTTCTGCTTCATGGAGTCCCTTCGACAATAGTCTCAGATAGAGACACCCTCTTCATATCCCAGTTATGGAAGGGATTGTAGGAGGCTTTTGGGACTCAACTACGCTTGAGCATGGCGTTCCATCCCCAAGTTGATGGTCAGATGGAGAGGACCATTCAGGCTCTGGAGGATATGTTTTGAGCCTGTATCTTGGACTTTGGTCGCTGTTGGGAGGACCACCTACCACTGGTACAGTTTGCCTACAACAACAGCTACCAATCCACCATTGGTATGGCACATTTTGAGTATTTATATGGGAGACCCTTCTGGTCACCTCTTTCCTAGACCAACCCTGGAGAGTCAGCACTCATGGGTCCATAGTTGGTACGAGCTACCACCATGAAGGTGAAAATCATCCAAGAGTGGATGAAGATTTCACAATGTCAGTAGAAGTCTTATGCAGATAGATGAGGAGACCTCTGGAGTTCAAAGACGAACACCATGTCTTTCTTCAGGTCTCACCTCGACAAGGGTTACAGAGATTTGGCCGAGGCGGCAGGCTATCTCTGAGGTTCATCAGACCTTTCCTTATATTGTGTAAAGTTGGTGAGGTGGCGTACTTCGTAGCTCTACTGCTTTAGTTGCATCAGGTACATCATATTTTTGAAGTGTCGCAGCTGAGGAGGTACATTCAAGACCTACCGCATGTCATCAACTGGGGTGAGCTGGACATCAAGAATGGAGTGACCATTGCTGAGTACCAGGTAGAGATCGAGGATTGGTAGGAGAGGATCCTTCATGGGTGATCAATTCCCTTAGTGAGCATTCGGTGTCAACACAGTAATCTTCAAGAGAGCACGTGGGAGCATGAGGCTCAGATTCGTGCCCAGCACCCACTTCCTTTTGAGTAACCTTTGTTGGATTTTCGGGGATGTAAAGCCCCAAGGTGGGGATAATTTAATGTCTCAGATATTCGGTCTATTATTTTTAAATATTATATGGAATTATTTTGAGACCAGAACATTCGACTACATGATATTATGATGCCCAGAGCTCCCTGAATAAATGATTGAAATAAATTAAAATTTTAAACATCGTACGTGAGCGGTTTTCCTATAAAATTAGAATATCATTTAAACAGGTGCTCGAATCAAAAATCTGAGGCCACCATTGTGTTTAGAGCAGCGACTCTACCTTAGTTGGGGCCTAACATCAACCGGTGCGGGTCAGCTGCAAAAGTTAGTTTTTGGGCATTTAAAAAAGTAAGCACCTTAAAAGAAATAAAATAAATTAATAATTTATTTTATTATTTTAAAAAATTTCATTTTTGCACAAAGACCTAATCCTACCCTATAAGTTCAGGCTTATTGAATGTTCTCAGGGTTAGCCTCATAACCTCGTGAATTGAGAACGGGAGAGAGAGAGCCTCTTGGAACTTTGGAGGAGGATGACTCATTGGAAGACAACGACGATGTGAGAAATCGATGCCTCTCAGATTCGATGAATTCTATCAACGAACACGATGCGGAAATTTTTCTTCAACCAGATTGAGGTAGGGGTTGTTATTTCGATTGTCCTTTAACAGTTTTTTGATTTAAATGATGAACATGGATCAACCAAGAACATGTTGATCCACGGATTCATACGTTCTTACTGGAGGGTTTTTATTGGGATGATTCTGAGGATTTGATCAATGTTGAATTGTTGTTTATTTCTAATCCGTTTAATCCTACTAATCGGAGTGGATCAACGTTGTGATGGATGATGATAGAAGTTCATTCCTCAAATTGTTTATTGAATTTTCTTTCCCCTTTCTTTTCTTGCACATTCTTCACGTTTTTCATGGGGTGATGAACAATGGATCATTGTGCAGCCGTCCTAACATGAAATGATCCAAAACTAGAGATCAAACATCGCAACGGTCCTATGGAGGTGCACCGACCATGACAGACGACGAATCGGCTCTGATCGGAAGAGAAAGTTCTTTGATAAATCTTCACATGGGAGGATTGAAACACATTTTCGGGGATGATCGAAGTCCCAAAAAAAACAGAGATGACTTCGGGACATTGGGGTGACTTAGAATCTGGAGTTTTGTGGTGATCGGACCATCAGAACAATGATCGTAGCATCACGGGAGGCGTGCCGTTGAGACGTATCGGTTCTAGAAAATTCCGGAATACACGGGTTGTACATTCGAAGAACACAGCGTGTAGTAACAGTGGCAGCGGATAGGGTTTCGGGGGTCAGATGGGAATCACACTACGTGTGACCCTAGTCACATGGAATGTTGGACATTCCCCAGAGCTCGGCATGTATTTTGGAATGTACTCGGACACAGCTTGGACTACACGACTTTGAGAAACTGCGTGTAGAACCTACGTGACATGGAAGAGGAAACTACGTGGGACTCAGTTTGTATCCAAGGGATACATGAACATGAGATGTAGTACATGACCGTGTACTCCACCACATGGAAGTCGAGGCCAGTAAAACGGGTCACCCCGTGTACCGATTACACGGGTTGACATACATGGGTTGAGGTCGTGTACATGCACATGGTCAGCGTACACGGAGCCGACCCCAGTTACTCAAACGAGGTGTGTAATCCGAAAACACACTGTGTACTGACCTTTTATACACAACCAGCCTTACTACATGGGCCGTTGTACACGGGAATTACCCGAGGTCAGAATACATGGCGTGTGACCTTTTTCTGCACGCCGTGTACTTTTTGGAAAATGGATTGGTCTTATTGTCCACCGTATCTTGGAAATGTTTTGTTTGGGTTAGTGCCCCTTCTTCCCATTCCCCTGAAGTTCATTCATCTTTTCCTTCTACAGGAGTATGATCCCTTCATCAAGACTTTATATGATACAGTCAGGCATCCATTCGAGAGGCCCAGATCTAGATCCTCTATTAATTCTTGACCATAGATAGAGTCAAGCATCGACGTCACCAACTTTACAGGTTTTCAATCCTCTACCTATAAAGTGAATCAAGATGAGTCGTGGTATCCTCCATGGCCCTGGTAGTGATCCTCATCCATGTATCCTGATCATTCCCCACTTAGTGGTTTGTCTCCCTTAATGAGTGTATCTATCTATCGTGATCATTTTCACTCAGGAGTGTGTTCTCCCGTAATGAGTGTGTGTATCTCTCGTGGATTTTCCCGATGAACAGTACTTCTCAGATGGATGTCATCATAGCTATCAGACTCCTGGAGTGAGTTCTCCAGGAATGAGTGGTTTGTGGAATCTTCGAACAGAATCCCTAAACAGGGGTATGCGGCTATGTGACTTGTCCCTAGACTGCAGTTTTGGGTTTTTGAGTATATCTGGGTTGTGTTTCTCTTGCTATATGCTCTGTAGACATACACTGTGTATAACTAACTGTTGGAACCAGGCTCTTCAAAGCATGATTTGGTGTATGGTTTGTGTTTGTTGTCAATCCTCAGTGGAAGTTCCGAATGTGTTCCAGCAAAGTGATCATACAGTTCAAGCAGACAACAATATTGAAGGTGGCGTTGTTTCCCAGTGTTTGCCAAATTTTTGGGCCTCAAAATCGGAAAATGAAGACATGGATTGTCTGCAAAAGGAGCTTCGCAGAAAAAGGAAGTGGTGCGCGAAATATAAGAGGCTTGCGTGAAAAACCTAAGTTAGGCGCGGAAAACAGCGGGATGCGCGAAATAGTTTTTTGCGCAAACAGTGTTTCGAAATCAGAGAGGTGAAAAATGGCAAAGGCATGGGCTGCGCAGAAAATCAGGGATGTGCGCGAAATACTTAAGTTGGGCGCGGAAAACAGCGGGATGCGCGAAATAGTTTTTTCGCGCAAATGCTGTTTCAGAATCAGTTTGGTGAAAAATGGCAAAGGCATGGGCTGCGCGGAAAATAAGGGTTGTGCGCGAAATTCTTAAGCTGGGCGAAAGATTACCCGCCAGATGAGAGGTTTTCCGCGCCGAAGGGGATTTTGCGCGCAGTGGTCTCAGTCGCCTATAAATATGAGGTGACCCCCTTCATTCATGTGGTTGGAAGACTTAGAGAAGATCCGAGGTCTGATGCGCAAAAAAGGATAGCGTAAAGGGGCTTGCGCGAAATATTCGGAGTTGCGCGAAAAAGGGGGTTTTTGCGCGAAGATATTTTTCCGCGCGAAAAGTAATTTTTGCGCGCAATAGGAAGGTTTTGCGCGCAAAGGGTTGGTGTTGCGCGCAATTGTTAGTCAGGTTTGTCTACACGTTCTGGTTATCCGGTTCAGTGGTTCTGTGCGTTCTAGTGCATCTATTTCGAAATTCGATGCAAGCAGAGTCTCATGCTGAGCAGAGGAAAAGACTTCAATGCAAATCTATTGAAGAGACCTTCACGTCTATAAACTGAGTGGGCCTTCACCAACGGCAGTGAGCCAGGGGGAGTCAACGGGAGTGACCCGAGGGACGCAGTGAGCTATCCCTGAACAATTGTAAAGGCAGTGTGCCTGGGACAGAGTGTCTGTACCTGAACTTTTGTATCCGCAGCTAGTGAAGCATAGTAGATTTAGGTACGACCGGCAACCTATCGGCGTATTCTCCTCGGACGTAGCCCTTAGTGGTGAACCAAGTAAAAATGGCTGTGTCTTCTCTGTGCATGTGAATGTTTTCATTCTGATCATAATCATCATACAGATTCAACAAGTTCCTACCAACGTGGGAACAAGATCCAACACTTTAAAAGAAAAAGTGGTCACCCTGATTCACCCCTCCCCTCTCAGGGTGTCCCGGGGTCCTTCAAGTGGTATCAGAGCGAGGTTGCTGGTGTTGAATCTGACCTTCTTCGTCATGGAAAACGCCGTCAATGTCAGGGGAGTCCCTCACTTCGATGGAAGCAATTTCCAGATATGGAAAAATAGAATGAGGTCTCACCTAAGATCTCTTGGGATGGAAGTTCTTTTTTCTACTGTGCAAGGAATACATATCACTGATCCAACAGGTCTGGCTATGACTGAAACAGACAGGAAACTTCTTGATGCAGATGCTAAAGCACAGAATGCTCTCACTGCAGCCCTTTCTGATCAGATTTACCTGAAGGTGATGAATTGCACCTCAGCAAAATCTATGTGGGATAAACTTGAGAATATTTATGAAGGTGATAGCAAAGTGAAGGAGGCGAAACTACAAGTGCTACACAATCGGTTTGATGATCTGAAGATGCATCCAGACGAGAATGCAGACTCTTTCTTCAATCGAATTACTGAAGTGGTTGGAGCAATTCGGGGTCTAGGTGAAGAAATTAAAGACATTGATATTGTAAAGAAAATATTAAGAAGACTTCCACCTCTGTATAATGCGAAGGTGTCAGCTCTTGAGGAAAGAGATCTTTCCAAACTTTCTCTAGATGACTTACTGAGCAGTTTGGTAGCATATGAAATGAGAGTCAAACCAGAAGATGCTACGACTCGGGTGAGCAAGGAAATGGCATTCAAGGCCATGGATAAATTGAAAATCTCAAAGGATAGTAGCGGTGATGATGACGAAGAGAAAGAAATTCTTTCTCTCATTGCAAAGAAGTTCCAGAAGGGGAAAGGGAAGTTCAAAGGGAAGTTACCTCTCGCATGTTTCCGTTGTGGAAAAGTTGGGCATATTGCCTCTCAGTGCTTGAAGAATATAAATGATGATGACAGTGAAGATGAAAACTTCAAGAAGCCTCAAAGAAGGTTCTTCAAAAAGGGAGAATTCAAATCTGGTAAGAAAATGCAAAGGAAGAGCTTTGTCTGTGAAGAGGAAGAAGATGACAATGAATTCTGTGATGAAGAAGAACCAGAATTCAAAACTGGGAACCATGCTTCTATGATGGCCACTGTTGAAAAGTTAGAAGATACTGATGATGAAAAACAACTAAGAACTTGTGTAGATCCTGAGGTGCAACTTAAGGATGCAGTTAGTAAGCTTAAGATTAAATGTAAGAGCTGCAATAAGTGGAAATCAATTGTAGAAGAATCAACTGAATATGTTGATCAACTTGAAGCTGAAATTGAACGACTGGAAGAATTTGTGAAGGTACAGTCTAAAATAATTGAAAGCAATGATGATGCAGTTGATCTGAAGCTGAGAATTGAAGAGCAGGCAAAGGTCATCAATGACCTTACATCCAGACTGGATGAAAAATCCAAGACTGTTGAGGGTCTTGAGGAGGAAGTAGTTACTCTAAGGAGTAAAATGGAGACAGAATCAGTTCCAAAAGAATCGAGGAAGAAAATACAGTTCGGAAGATTCTCAGATGCAGAATTACTCGCAAGAGCCAAGTGTGGTTCAGATGGGGTTGGAAAAGTCTTGAGTGATCAAAGACCTGCATGCATGGGAAAGAGTGGAATTGGCTGTGAGGCTGAGTCATCAACTGCTGGAAGTGAAAAGATCCAAAAGAAAGACAAGATGAAAGTTGAACATGATAAAATGTTACCTAGAGTGCTGAAAAAGGAACCCTCAATCCAAACTAAAAGGAGACCTGAAAATTATCCTCAAACATTCAAAAATGACAGACAATCTTACTATTCTCCCAAGGAAGAAGGTATAAGGAGAAATTCAAGTGAGAAGACATTCCCACTCATGAAGTGTCAGTTCTGTGGCTATCTGGGCCATACCATGTCTTATTGTGAAGAGGCAAGAAGCTATCTGAATGGAGAAGATATAGATGCTCAACAAAGGAGAACAATCTCATATCCTAATTCTCATAGAAGAAATAATTTCTATGGATATTGTTTTTGTTGTTCTAACTTTGGTCATAAGGCCGTTAATTGCAGGCAGAGAAGAGACATAGACACCTCATACCGAAGTTCAAGACAAGTAAAGTCTCGTCAACAAGACAGTGTTGCTCTTTTAAACAGGTTCTCACCTCTCACAGAAGACTTTGACTATGAAGAACCTGGGTATGCGGAAGAGATAGTTGAAAGGCCATCAGTCCTATATACTCAATCTAATGTCTCATGGAAGGAAAGGAAGAAGATTGAGAAATCGAACCTTGCAGAGGTTGCCCTCAAAGCTACAAAGAACAACAGTACCTGGATTCTGGATAGCGGTTGTTCATCTCATATGACGGGTAATGCCAGCCTACTAACGAATATCATAAAGAATGTTGATGGTACAGTAAGATTTGGTAATGATGGGGCTCTTAAAATCAAAGGGAGTGGAAGTACCCAATTAGCTAATGGAGAACTAAAGAAGACTGAAGTCCTTTACGTAGATGGCCTACGTCATAATCTCCTCAGCGTGAGTCAACTCTGTGACTCAGGACTTGTTTTTACTTTTAATCAGAAAGGCTGCACTATCAAGGGAAAAACTGGCAATTCTCTCATGAAGGGATGCAGAACAGAAGGAAACTTGTATCAGGTTGATAGTGAAGAAAATGTATGTTACATGACTGTTGAAGAAGAAAACAATCTGTGGCATCGGAGATTGGGACACATCAATCAACAAGACATGGAGAAAATATCAAAATTGAGAATTGTCATGGACATTCCCAACCTGAAGCGTGAGCGTGAAAAATCGTGTGATGCTTGTATTCGTGGGAAGCTGGTCTGCAGTTCATATCGGCCAAAGAAGAAAAGGGCATCTCACCTTCTTGATCTGATTCATACAGATGTTTGTGGTCCAATAAATGTTGCAGGAACACATGGAGAAAGGTACTTTGTCCTTTTCATTGATGATTACAGTAGAATGGCATGTTTGATGGTCATTCACAGGAAAAGACAAGTCCTTGACTGCATGAAAACATATCGGCGAATCGCTGAGAATGATACTGGACGAACAATCAAAGTGTTGCGATCTGACAATGGAGGAGAATACACGTCCATTGAATTTGAAAATTATCTGGAGAAGCATGGGATACAACATGAGGTAGCTGCTGTGAGAACTCCACAACAAAATGGAGTTGTTGAACGAAGGAATCGACAGGTGAACAACATGGTACGAACTATGCTGATTGAGAGTCGTATTCCACGACATTACTGGAAAGAAGCTGTTCAAGCTGCAGTGTACATTCAGAATCGAACAGGACTTTATATGGGTGAGACGAAGACACCATATGAATTATGGCATGGACGAAAGCCTTCTCTAAAATACTTTTGTGTCTTTGGAAGTAAGTGCTTCATCAGAAACAAAGAAGGAAATCAGGGGAAATATGGTGACAACGCAGATGAAGGAATCTTCCTCGGTTACTCAATGAACAGCAAAGCCTACAAATGTTTCAACAATCGTTTGGGAAGGATTGTGGAAAGCAATGATGTTAAGATAATTGAAGAGAAAACCACAAATGCTTCACGGACGTCATATGCTGATGTGATAGAAAGTCATGAAGAATGTGGACATGAAGAAACTACAAATGCAGAAATAGAGGAAGCTGTTCAAAACCCTCATCAATCACATAATGATGTTGACTCAGAAGAAGAATCTGAAGAAGAAACTATGGCTGAAGAGAATACTACTGAACCTCGCAGGAGAAATAGAAAAGCTGAGATTGATCCATCCAACATAATTGGGGATAGGAGTGCACCCACTCAAACCAGAAGGATGAGGAATACCACGCAATCTGCATTTCTATCAGTTGTAGAGCCATCCTCATTCGAAGAAGTTGCAAAAGATGAATCTTGGGTGAAAGCCATGAATGATGAATTAGATCAGATTGATAAGAATCATACATGGGATCTTGTCCAGAGACCCAAAGGTCACAATGTGATTGGTACCAAATGGATCTTCAAAAATAAGTTTGATGAGCATGGAAGTGTCATCAGAAACAAGGCACGACTGGTATGTAAAGGATACTCTCAGATTGAAGGCATTGATGTTGAAGAAACCTTTGCTCCAGTGGCTAGACTGGAGTCAATCAGGCTTTTCCTTGCCATGGAACTCCAAAGAGGATATAAAGTATATCAAATGGATGTCAAGACAGCATTCTTGAATGGTGTACTCGAAGAAGAAGTCTACATTGAACAACCAGTGGGCTTTGTCTTGGGTACCGATGAAACAAAGGTCTGCAAACTAAAGAAAGCTCTATATGGTTTGAAGCAGGCACCACAGGCGTGGTACTCATGGCTAGATTCATATCTCAAGAAGTTGGAATTCAAAATAGGAGGAGTTGATCACAATCTCTATGTGAAGAATTCTCCAAAAGATCAATTCATGGTTCTTGTCTATGTTGATGATATCATATTTGGTGGCAGTAGGAAGAAATCAGTGGATGAATTTGCCAACCACATGAAATCAGAATTTGAAATGTCTATGATTGGGGAGCTCACATATTTCTTGGGGCTGCAAGTGATTCAAAAGAAGGAATACACATTCATTTCTCAGGAAAAATATGCAAGAGATCTGCTGAAGAAGTTCAATATGCAAGACTCCAAACCAATGTCAACTCCGATTGCAGTTGGAACTAAACTTGGAAAGCATGAGGATGGGAACTCTGTTGATCCCACCATGTATAGGAGGATCATTGGCAGCCTACTGTACCTGACAGCGACAAGGCCAGATATTGTCTTTGCAATATGCCTTGCGGCCCTCTTTCAGAGTAATCCAAAGGAGGAACATATGACAGCAGTAAAAAGAATCATGAGGTACATTCAAGGTACGCATAACTTCGGGTTATTTTTTGCTGCAGGCAGGGACAGTGAATTATCAGCATTTTCTGATGCTGACTGGGCTGGTGATGTCGTAGATAGAAAGTCCACTAGTGGTGGAGCTTTCTATATTGGGCAGAAATGTGTTGGCTGGTTGAGCAAGAAACAAGAAAGTACTTCTCTTAGTACTGCTGAAGCGGAATATATCTCCACCACAAAAGCATGCACTCAACTTCTTTGGATGGAGCAGCAGCTAACAGATATTGGTGATAAGGTGCAGCAACCAATGGTGATTTATTGTGATAACAAAAGTGCAATTGATCTTACGAAGAATCCGGTTCAGCATTCTCGTACAAAACATATTGAAATACGGTATCATTTTATCAAAGAAAAGGTTGAACAAGGCGTGATTAAAATGGATCATGTTGGAACTAATGAGCAAGTGGCTGATATCCTAACCAAGCCATTGTCCGCGGCTGTGTTCGAAAAGCATCGGTTGAACCTCGATGTTCGACCACCTCCTACTGCATAAGGAGGCACCGGAAGTCCCCTCTCCCCATTTGTTTTTACCTTTTTTATCTGCTTATGGCTGTGATGCAGGTTTATGGGGGAGATACTATCCAGGGGGAGTATGGCTTGAGCTGAACGTTGAACAAACTTTTCGGTCTTTGGTTTTATTGTCAATGGGGGAGAACGGAATAAATTCAAGGCAAGAAATTCAAGGTAAGAAATTCACGGCAAGAAATTCACGGCAAGAAATTCTTCTGTGATGGAAGTGTAAGATTGTGATAACATCGGGCGTCATGGAGAATTTCAAAACACTAAGACCCAATTCAAGCTTCCTCTCTTGTTTTCTACACCGAGCATTGCTCACGTAGACTTAGAGTGTTGGCTGAGTTGATTCTTGCGTTTTGGATTTGCTCATGGTTGGAGATCTATTGAATTTATTCTGATTGCCAACAAACCCAAAGGGGGAGATTGTTGGAACCAGGCTCTTCAAAGCATGATTTGGTGTATGGTTTGTGTTTGTTGTCAATCCTCAGTGGATGTTCCGAATGTGTTCCAGCAAAGTGATCATACAGTTCAAGCAGACAACAGTATTGAAGGTGGCGCTGTTTCCCAGTGTTTGCCAAATTTTTGGGCCTCAAAATCGGAAAATGAAGACATGGATTGTCTGCAAAAGGAGCTTCGCAGAAAAAGGAAGTGGTGCGCGAAATATAAGAGGCTTGCGCGAAAAACCTAAGTTAGGCGCGGAAAACAGCGGGATGCGCGAAATAGTTTTTCGCGCAAACAGTGTTTCGAAATCAGAGAGGTGAAAAATGGCAAAGGCATGGGCTGCGCGGAAAATCAGGGATGTGCGCGAAATACTTAAGTTGGGCGCGGAAAACAGCGGGATGCGCGAAATAGTTTTTTCGCGCAAATGCTGTTTCAGAATCAGTTTGGTGAAAAATGGAAAAGGCATGGGCTGCGCGGAAAATAAGGGTTGTGCGCGAAATTCTTAAGCTGGGCGAAAGATTACGCGCCAGATGAGAGGTTTTCCGCGACGAAGGGGATTTTGCGCGCAGTGGTCTCAGTCGCCTATAAATATGAGGTGACCCCCTTCATTCATGTGGTTGGAAGACTTAGAGAAGATCCGAGGTCTGATGCGCGAAAAAGGATAGCGTAAAGGGGCTTGCGCGAAATATTCGGAGTTGCGCGAAAAAGGGGGTTTTTGCGCGAAGATATTTTTCCGCGCGAAAAGTAATTTTTGCGCGCAATAGGAAGGTTTTGCGCGCAAAGGGTTGGTGTTGCGCGAAATTGTTAGTCAGGTTTGTCTACACGTTCTGGTTATCCGGTTCAGTGGTTCTGTGCGTTCTAGTGCATCTATTTCGGAATTCGATGCAAGCAGAGTCTCATGCTGAGCAGAGGCAAAGACTTCAATGAAAATCTATTGAAGAGACCTTCACGTCTATAAACAGAGTGGGCCTTCACCAACGTCAGTGAGCCAGGGGGAGTCAACGGGAGTGACCCGAGGGACGCAGTGAGCTATCCCTGAACAATTGTAAAGGCAGTGTGCCTGGGACAGAGTGTCTGTACCTGAACTTTTGTATCCGCAGCTAGTGAAGCATAGTGGATTTAGGTACGACCGGCAACCTGTCGGCGTATGCTCCTTGGACGTAGCCCTTAGTGGTGAACCAAGTAAAAATGGCTGTGTCTTCTCTGTGCATGTGAATGTTTTCATTCTGATCATAATCATCATACAGATTCAACAAGTTCCTACCAACGTGGGAACAAGATCCAACACTTTAAAAGAAAAAGTGGTCACCCTGATTCACCCCTCCCCTCTCAGGGTGTCCCGGGGTCCTTCACTAACTTTACCTTTACATCATGTATTTCTTTGGGTTTTTAGGGTCCTCTAGTGAGTATTACTATACTCACCCCTGTACGGGCTTTGCATGCACGTGTTGTGTCTTGTGTACACAAGTAGCATTTTGACAGAGTCCAGGGCGGACCAGGATAGGGCCGAGCTTTCTGAGTTCCATACAGGGCAAGGTGTTCCTACGACTATGAGCAGCAGTCCCTGTACCTCTTTGAGTTTATAGGTTGGACTTTATAGTTTCAGACTCTTGTTTTTTGTGGGCCTGTATTCTGGCCTAGTTTACTTTTAGAACTTCACCTTTCATCGTAGTATATTTGTTGGGTTTAGTGTATGCATGCATTTTGTTCCATAGTGGTTTTTACATTTCAGCATTTGTGGTCTTGGAGATGTGTGTGTGTGTACAGGTAGTTAGGCAATGCCTCCCATGTTAGTAATATTCCTACTCGGTGTTAGTCACCAACCCCTAGACTATTGGAGGCGGGCTTGGGGAGTCGCGACGCGGGCTCAATTGGGACGGGTTGTGAAAGAGTTGTATCAAAGGTGGTTGGTTCTACCATAGGACCAAGAGTTTGTGAGATTGGAATGGGGAAACAATGTTAAGTGTTTTGAGTTCGGCTTTCTAGCCAGAGACTCCAGTGTTGGTGCAACGACCGATGTTTCCATACACCAGGACTCTGATAACCTTCTTTTCTACATGGTACATGAAAACACTAGTTTCGGGGAAGTAAAAGAATGGTACATGAATCATATAGTAATGGGTTGTGTTTTCCTTGTCCTTTTTGTTAGCTATTCAGATATACTCATTGACCATGGTATATCTTGTTTCCCGGCATGATGCCTCCATGATGCATACCTGCTACGATTCAGCAGCGCGATCATGTGGATGACCCCCTCAGTGATGAGGATTCGATACAGGGACCAGTTCTCCAGGCGTTGCCACCAGGTGGTGCACCTTCTATGCCACCATCAGTGGAGCAGCCCATAGTACCTATAGTACGGACTGATGAGGGGCGCAGGCTGAGCGCGCTCTATGAGTTCTAGAGACAGAGACCCCTCAGGTTCCGAGGCGAGCCCGACCCTCAGGCGACTGAGGACTGGCTTGAGGCGATGACCAGATTTTTTTATATAGTAAGGACACTAGCAGACCAGATGGCGATCCTATGAGCGAGCCTTCTTCAAGGATCGATGGGACGATGGTTGAGTCTGACCACACAGACTCATGATAAGGAGACTCTTTCATGGATGGAGTTCGAGAGACTCTTTAGAGATGAGTTCTCTCTGGTTACGCAGAGAGAAGCATGCATCCAGGAGCTTCTTCAGCTCTAGTAGGGCAGTTTGGTGGTAGATGACTATTCATCAAGGTTCACCAACCTCACCAGGTACTCGATGGATATGGTCTGGGATCATTACTTTAGATCTCGGACCTTTTGAGCAATGTCTACGACTGGAAATCCGAGCTAGTGTCGCACCTCTATACATTCTGAATTATGCAGAAGTGCTTGAGCGGGCCTTGGTGATCGTGAGCTTCTTGGCGGAGTAGAGACAACTGACGATAGTCAGTAGTAGGAAGACAGCTGCAGATACCTCAACAACAGAGAGCTGATGTCAGGCACATGGATCTGGACGTGTGAAACGTCATATGAAGATCTACGACAGAGGATCGACAGTCCATGGCTCTCAGGTTGGATCCATTCAGCCTATGGAGAAGCGATGCTATGTGTGCAATGGTAGGGGACATCTTTATTGAGATTTTCTGACCCGTCGAGCTGCTGACATGGAGGCAGTGGATGGACCACCGAGGTAGAGGCAGTGAATGGAGCTGGCAGTCCCGTCAGGTGGTAGACATGGAAGTGGAGTTGGGAGAGCTGCAGGTGGTGGAAGAACATTGATTTACTTCCACCACCACCCCCAGGAGGACCGCGCTAGGCTCAGGGATCTAGGGGACAGGGACGGGGATAGATGCATGCGGTCGAGGCGTACGTCCCATGGACTCCAACGATGATTTGATGTATGATCTGTTTCATATCTACTTTAGCTGTCGTAGGTTTAGACCTAGGTGCCATTCATTCCTTCCTCGCCACATTTCTTGTGCGAAGCCTTGAGATTTTGGTAGAACCGTTGACTCAATCCTTATGCTTGGAGACACCTATAGGAGGAGAATCAATGATCAAACACCTTTGTAGATAGTGTGATCTTACCCTTGGAGGTGAGATTTTCAGTTGCAACCTCTTGGTGGAAGCGTTGAGGCCTTATGATGTCATTCTCGGTGTGGATTGGTGATCTTCGGTCAATTCCCATATTGATTGTTTTAGGTGAAGAGAACAGTGTGTCTGTAGTGATGGGACAAGGTTTTCCTTTTTCGGAGAAAGGGAAACCCAGGCAGCGCAGCATGGGCTCATACATAGGAGGGTGCTGCCAATCACCAATAAGTTGGCTAGCCTTTCCCTCGCAGTAGTGGATGTTGTGAGCTCGTAGTTCCCATCAGTATGGGCGGAGTATGAGGATGTCTTTCACGAAGATGTCCCATGACTACCCTCGATCGGTAAATCGACTTCTGCATCGACTTACACCTCGGGATGACACCGATTTTCTCATCAGCAAATTAGATGGCTCCCAAAGAGCATCATGAGCTAAGGGAGCAGTTGAAGGATTTGCGAAGAAAGGGTTTTTTAAGACCCAATGTTTCCCCCTGGGAGGCCCCAGTCTTGTTTCCCAAGAAGGCATATGGGAGTTTGAGGCTGTTCATGGATTACCGTCCCCTGAATCAGGTGATAATAAAGAATAATTATCCACTTCCGAGAATGGAAAAACTCTTCAATCAGCTAATAGGGGCACAATGGTTATCGAAGGTTGACCTTAGATCAGGTTTTCACCAGTTATGAGTACGGGACAAGGATATACCGAAGAAAGATTTCAGATGCCGCTATAGTCACTATTTGTACTTGGTTATGCCTTTTGGCATGACAAACACCCCCGTAATGTTCATGGTACTGATGAACCATATCTTCCTTCCGTACTTACACCGGTTCGTAGTGGTCTTCATCGACGAAATCCTTGTGTACTAAGAGTCAGAGGAGTAGCACGCGAGACACCTGCAGATGGTTCTAGATGTACTCCGAGAGCACCCACTTTATGGGAAGCTCTCAAAGTGCCAGTTCTAGATTCATGAAGTTCAATTTCTAGGACATGTCATCTCAGCAGATGGAGTAGCTGTGGACCCAGCTAAGGTGGAGGCATTGTTAGCATGGGAGCTACCTCGTAGCGTAATGGAGGTGTGGAGCTTCCTTGGGTTGGTCGGATATTACCGGAGATTCATTCTTGATTTCTCCCAGATATCAGCACTAATGACAGCCTTAACCAATAAGGGACAACCTTTTGTGTGGATGAAAAAGTTTCAGAAGGCTTTCAAGCAGCTGAGAGAGATGTTTACAAGCACCCCAATATTGTGATTGCCGGAGGAGGGTGTCAAGGACGTAGTTTTCTATGACACATTAGGAACTGGTCTTGGTTGTTTCCTGATGCAGAGACAGGCAGTAATTACTTATGGTTTTCACCATCCTAGGCCACATGAGCAGAACTATGCAACCCATGATCTCAAGTTGGTAGTGGTAGTATTTTCATTGAAGATGTGGCGACACTACCATATGGGAGAGCGGTTAATCATCGACTCTGACCAGAAGAGCCTCAGGTACATATTTTCTCAGAAGGATCTGAATATGAGACAGAGGAATTGGCTACTATTCTTCTTGGACTATGATTTTGAGATCATATATACTCCTGGGAAAGGTAACAAGGTGGAAGATTCTCTTAAAAGAAGTTCGAGCTCACAACTGTTGAGTGAGGGATAGAGCAGTTAGCCACGTTGCAGTTATCCTTAATAGAAAGGGAGGATGTAGATTACCTACAATCGATGGTTTTCGCCCCTCCAGTCTTACAGAAAGTTAGGGATGCCCATCTTGGGGATGTTGACAGTGAGGCTTTATATTCTCAGTTATCCACAAGACATGCTCCTGATGGATATTCTAAAGGTGGGGAACACATGCTTCTTTTCAGAGGACTCACTGTTGTACCAATGGAGTTGAGGGAAGAGGTCTTGAGGGAGTTTCATACTTCCCCCTTGGAGGTAAATCCCAGAGAGGAAAAGATGTACCAGGATCTCTGATGAATGTTCTGGTGTCCATGCATGAAGAATGCAATAGCAGAGTTCATTTATCGATGCCTTAGATGCCAGCAGGTGAAGGTTGAGCACTAGGTTCTAGTAGGATTAGCTCACCCCTTGATGTTCCAGAGTGGAAGTGGGATGGAATATTTATGGACTTCATTACAAGCTTACCACAGATGTCCAAGGGTCATTATTCCATTCAGGTGATCATTGACAGACTCACCAAGTCGGCCCACTTTCTAGCTATCAAGGATCATAGTTTTGTAGAGAGCTTGGGACGCCTCTACGTATAGGAGATAGTTCGGCTTCATGGTGTCCCATAGACAATAGTCTCAGATAGAGATTCCCGCTTCACATCCCGTTCATGGGAGGGATTGCAGGAGGCTTTTAGGACTCAACTATGCTTGTGCCCAACATTTTATCCCTAGTCCGATGGTCAGACGGAGAGGACCATTCAGGTTTTGGAGGATATGTTTCCAGCTTGTATCATGGACTTTGGTCACAGTTGGGAGGAACATCTACCACTTATAGAGTTTGTGTTCAACAACAGCGACCACTCCAGCATTGGTATGGCATTGTTCGAGGCTTTATATGGGAGACCCTTCCAGTCACCGCATTGCTGGACCGACCCTGGAGATTCAACACTCATTAATCTAGAGTTGGTATGAGCTAACACTGAGAAGGTGCAGAGCATCCGGGAGCGGATAGAGACTGAACAGAGCTGGCAGAAGTCTTATACTGACAGACAATGGAGACCTATAATGTTCCAAGAGAGATACCACATCTTTCTTCGGGTCTCACCTCATCGAGGGTTACAAAGATTTTTACGGGGCAACAAGTTATCTCTGAGGTTCATCAGACCTTTACAGATACTCTGTAGAATTGACGAGGTGGTGTACCGCCTAGCTGTACTGCTGCTGTTGCATCGGGTACGTGATGTTTTCCATGTGTCGCAACTGAGGTGGTACGTGCATGACCCATTGAAATTCATCGAATGGGCTGAGATGGACATTGAGGATGGAGTGACCTTTATTGAGTACCTGTTAGAGATTGAGCATCAGTAGTATAGGATCTTTCATGGGTGATCAATTCCCTTACTGCGTGTTAGATTGTAGCACATGAATCATCAAGAGAGCACGTGGGAGAGGGAGGCTCATATCCATGCCCAGTACCCACATATTTTTGAGTATCCTTTGTTTTTGGATTTTCGGAGACGTAAATCCCTAAGGTGGGGGGAATGTAATATCATGGATTTTCTATGTATTATTTTTAAATATTATATGGAATTATTTTGAGACCAGACCTTTCGATGAAATGTGATTCTGAGGCCCAATGTTCCTGGAATAAAATTTTGAAATAAATTAAAATTTTAAATAGCGCGCGTGAGCGGTTTTCCTGAAAAAGTGGAATATCCTTTAAACAGGTGGCCAAATCAGAAATCTGAGGGCACCATTGCATTCAGAGTAGTGAATTTCCCTTAGGCGGGGCCTAACATTGAGTGGCGCGGGTCGGCTACAAAACTATTTTTTGGGAGTTAAAAAATGGAAGCACTTTAAAAGAAATAAAATAAATTAGTAATTTTTATTATTATTTTTAAATGATTCCTTTTTTCACAGTGACCTATTCCTCCCCTATAAGTTCATGATTATGAAAATTTCACAGGGTAAACCTCATAACCCTGTGAATTGAGAAAGGGAGAGAGAGTGCCTCTTGGAACTTTGGAGGAGGAGGACCCATTGGCGGACGACAATGATGCGAGCAATCGACACCTCTCATATTTGACGAATTCTGCCGATGAATGCGACGCAACAATTTTTCTTCAACTGGATCGAGGTGGGGGTTGTTATGTATATTCTAATTTCCCCAATTTTGGATTTAAATGATGAACGCAGATCAACCAAGAACATATTGATCCACAGATTCGTACGTTCTTCTGGGATGGTTTTTATAGGGATGATTTTCGGGATTTGATCCATTTTAAATCGTTGTTGATTTCTGCTCCATTTAAGCCCACTAATGGGAGTAGATCAATGCCATCATGAATGTTGGCAGGGGTTTTTTCCTATAATTGTTTATTGATTTTTCTTTCCCCTCTCTTTTCTCGCATGTTCTTCGCATTCTTCGTGGGGTGATAAACAACAGATCATTGCGCACCCATCCAATAATGAAACAATCCCAAACAGGAGATCCGACATCGTAACAACCCTACAGAGTTGTGAGGGCCATAAAGGACGACGAATCAGCTAGAATCGGAAAAGATCATTCTTTGAGTGATCATCACTTGAGAGGATTGAAACGTTTTTTCAGGGCCGATCAGAGGCCCGAGAACAACGAAGATGACTTCAGTACATCGGGATGACCTTGAATCTAGAGTTTCGTGGTGATTGGACCATCTGAACAAAGATAGAAGCATCATGGGAGGTGCGCCAGTGAGAAGCGTCTATTCTGGAAAATTCTAGAATACACAACATGTATGTCTGAAGAACACACCGTGTAGTACCAGTGGCGGTGGCTAGGGTTCCGAGGCTCAGATAGGAATCACACGACATGTGACCTTATTCACATGGTGTGTTGCACTTTCCCCAGATCTCGGCGTGTAATTTGGAAAGTACATAGATACAGGTTGGACTACACGGCTTTGAGACACGACATGTAGAACCTACGCGGCATGGCAGAGGAAACTATGTGGAACTCGGCATGTATCCAGGGGATACACAGACACGGGATGGAGTACATGACCGTGTACTCCACCACACAGTCATGCGAGGCTAGTAACATGGGTCACCCCGTGTACCGATTACACGGATTGACATACATGGTTTGAGGCTGTGTGCGACCACATGGACAGCGTACACAGAGCTGACCCCAGTTACATAGACAGGTCATGTAATCTGAAGACAGGCTGTGAACTGACCATTTCTACACAAATAGCCTTACGACACGGGCTATTGTACATGGGCAGTACCCAAGTTCAGAAGACACAATGTGTGAACTTTTTCTACACGCTGGTTACTTTTTGGAAAATGTCTTGGTCTTCTTGTCCACCGTATCTTGGACATGTTTCATTTGGGTTAGTGCCCCTTCATCCCATTCCCATGAAGTTTAGGTATCATTTCATCTACATGAGTATGATCCCTTCACCAATATTTTCTATGATAGAGTCAGGCATCCATCCGTGAGGTCTATATTGAGATCCTCTATCCATTCTTGACCCTAGGTAGAGTTAGGTATCGACATGACTAACTCCACCAAGCATCGATCCTCTACCTAGAAGGTGAATCCGGATGAGTCGCGGTATCTTCCATGACCTTGGATGTGATCCTCATACATGTATCATTAATTTTCCCCACTCAAGAGTGTGTCTCCCGTAATGATTATATCTATCTATTGTGATCTTTCCCACTCAGGAGTGTGTTCTCCCATAGTGAGTGTGTTTATCTCTCATGGATTTTCCCGACGAACAGTACTACTCGGACAGATGTCATCAGATCTATTAAACTCGTGGAGTGAGTTCTCCTGGAATGATTTCTTCATGGAATCTTCGAACTGAATTTCTAGATGGGGGTATGCGGTTGTGTGACTTGTCTTTAGACCATGGGACTGGGTTTTGTGTATATTTGGTTTGTGTTTCTCTTGATATATGTTCTATAGACATATTCTGTGTAGAGATTACTATACCTTTACCTCCTATATTTATTTTTGGTTTGTGGGGTCCTCTATTGAGTATTGTTATACTCATCCATGCACGGTCTTTTCCCCCCACATGTCATGTCTCCTACAGACGAGCAGCCTTTTGATAAAGTCTAGGGCGGACCGGGAAAGGATTGAGATTTCTATGTTCTCTACTAGATGAGGTGTTCCTACAGCTATGAGCAGCAGTCCCAGTACTTCATTGAGTTTACAAGTTGGACTTTCCAATTTTCAGACTATTGTTTTTGGTGGGCTTGTATTCCAGGTGAGTTTACTTTTAGTACTTTACCTTTCGTCATACTCTGTTGGTTGGGTTTAGTATATGAATGCATTTTTTTCCTTAGTGGTTTTTACATTTCAACATTTGTGGGCTTGGAGATGTGTGCGTGCGTACAAGTACATAGGAAATGCCTCCCATGTTAGTAATATGCCTACTCAGTGCTAGTCACCCACCTCTAGCCTATTAGAGGCGGGCAAGGGGAGTCACGACGTAGGTCCCATTGGGATGGGTCATGATAGAGTGGTATCAGAGGTGGTCAGTTCTACCTTAGGACCATGTGTCTGTGAGATTGGTTTGGGGAAATACTGTTAAGTGTTTCGAGTTCGGATTTCAGGCCATAGACTCTAGTGTTGGTGTGACAGCGGACATATCCATACACTAGGACTCTGATAACCAGCTTTTCGACTTTGTACATGAAAAGACTAGTTTCGGGGAAGTAAATGAATGTTATATGCATCATATAGGAATGGGTTGTGTCTTCCATGTCCGTTGTGTCAACTATCTAGATATACTCATTAACCATGGTACATCTTGTTTCACTATAGGTTGCCTCCGCAATGCATACCCTCTAGGATTCAGTAGCGCGCTCACGAGGATGACCCCCTTATTGATGAGGCTTTGATACAGGGACCACTTCCCCAGGAACTTCCACCAGGTGGTGTACCTGCTATGCCACCACCAGTAGAGCAGCCTGTGGTACCTGTAGTGCTGACCAACGAGGGGCATAAGCTGAGCGCATTCCATGAGTACCATAGATAGATGCCCCTCAGGATCTGAGGCGTGCCCGACCCTCAGGCGACTAAGGACTGGATTGAGGCAGTGAAGAGAGTTTTTTGTCTAGTAAGGACACCAGCAGACTAGATGGTGATCCTAGGAGCGAGCCTTCTTCAGTGATCGGTGGGACGATGGTAGAGTCTGACCACACAGACTCACGATGAGGATAATCATTCGTGGACGGAGTTTGAGAGACTCTTTAGGGAGGAGTTCTCTTTGGTTACGCTGAAAGAAGTGCACATCCAGGAGCTTCTTCAGCTCTAGCAGGGCAGTTTGACGGTATCTGACTATTCATCGAGGTTCGCCAACCTCGCCCCGTACTTGATGGATATGGTCAGGGATCAGTACTTCAGAGCTCAGACCTTCGAGAGAGGTCTACGAAGGGACATCTTAGTTAGTGTGTAACGCCCCGACCCTAGTTACCAAGAGTCGGTGCATTATTACGTATCATTGGAATGATCACAAAAAATCAAGTCTCAAAAGACCAATTAGTTTAGTAGTCTTTGAAACACTAGATACATTAATAAGTTTTCCATTACATCATAAAATAAAAACATTGACAACATTGTCTCCATAGACGACACTCACATCCCCTCAGACTATCCCTACACGTCATTCATAAAATACTTCTTCACATCTTGGGAAAAATAAAACATACAAAGGGGTGAGCTCAGATGCCCAGTAAGGATAACAATATAGCGGAAACTTTCATAAATAAGCATAAACATTTAAGGCAATGTATAAGACTAAAAAAAAGCCTTTTAAACTTGAACATTATGATAATATGGAAAATATAAATCAAAATAATGGAATTTAGTAACTCACATGGATATTATACTAGTTGAATAATCACATGAAATATCAATATCCACTTTTATAATGATGGAATGCCTAATGCCAGACTTTCATAATCACATAGTCAAGGCCTTGTGCCAAGACTAAAAATAAGATTTTGTTGAAGCCTTGTGACAAGACACTAGTTTGTCTAATGAGACCTACCGATTCATTGAAGATCTATAGCGAGCTCCACCCGTCACTTACTAAGTCCAATGCATTTCTCATATGAAAAGGTTTAAACATAACATAAATATTCGTATTAAAACTAGAATACGAAGTGGAAATAATTTATCCATAAACCATGAATGGCATGAAATAACACATCCACAGTCAAACATATCAAAAAACCTTCAATACAATATGGACATTTTGTATCATAATAAATCAACTTCAAACAAACATAAAATTCCGCCAAGGAAGTTGACATAGATGAAATCAAAACCTTTTTTGTGAAATATCTCTTTCTATTTTGAAATCATTTAAAAGTCACATAATTATAAAGAAAAAATTTATTTTGATGATATTATTATAAGCTTTTAAGGGATGCTTCGACGATTTTATTACAGTGGAAAATAGCCGCACCCGCCGTATAAGTTAAAAAATTACATTCTTACATTAATTTTGTCGAAAAGGTCATAAAGTACCTTGTTTGGAAAACAACATAAAGATTATTTTCCAAAACATATGAGGTCAAATAAGATTATAAATTACTTTAACCGATTTTCTATTAAATAGTAAATTTTTTTTGAAATATATTTTTAATAAACATGGATGTGGATGATAAATAGGTCCTAGTAGATAATTACGTATAAACAACCTCAGATAATGAAGAGATTGTAGAATTAACCATAACCTTTTAAATTTCCTTGGTATAGGGTAGGTTAACCTACTATATAATAGTTAAATAATTGTTATTAAATTAAACCAAAATCATATACATAAATATGATATCATATATGATCTTATAATATTTCTTTGTTAATAATATTTTAGTATTATCGTCGTTTCGTGTGTTAACTTACTCATTTGCTTTTATATGTTTTGTTACATAAGCCATGTTTTTTATAGTTAGGTTGTATATTATTTATATCCAGAATGATATCAAGTCCTTATGCATTATTTTTAATCATCAAATTAAAATTAGTCTTGAATGGATACGGTGGGGAATGAATCTTATCGTGTTCGTGGAGACTGTAGTCCATACGTACGCACAAGCAACAATATAATTCTTTTGATATTAAAATCGTATATAATTGGATGTTATATCAAATATAAAAAATCAATATAATTTTATATTTATTATTTAAATCATTTATACTCATTACTATACCCATCCAAATGAGGAAATGTTTGATTAACAAACTACACCATGACGTAGAGACGGTAAGTCGTACGTAAACATGTGTGGTGACTTTTTCATCCATAGGATGGATAAAATAACTAATATGGATGTAAAATTTTTATAATAAAATCACTTTATATAGAAGATACTTGATTTATTATTTTAGAATGGAAACAACAAAGAAGGAGGAAGTGGAAGAAGACAAGAACTTGAAAGAGGTGATGAAATATTTACCTCTTCTTCGGGTTCTTCCTTTTGATTTGATCAAAAGGGATCCTTAGGCAGGATTTATGACTAAAGGAAGGCCTATAAGATGAAGTGAGAGAATTTTAGAGGATATTTGGTCAGGTTTTGTCCAATCCAATAGGATTTGAAAGTGTGAATTTGAGAGAAGGGGAAGTTCCCTTTTTTAAGAGAGGTGAGGGGCAGCTTAGAAAAAACTTAAAATATTATTTTATAATAAATTCATATTTGGTTTATAGTTGCTCCAAAGTGACTTATTTCAAGGATAGGGTAGGTATGGTTCGAAATCCATTCAACCAATAGATTTTAGATTGGTTTTGGTCACCATATTAACCATATCATTTATATTTAACTCTTAGTATTGTTGTTTGACATTTACCATGTCTCTTTGTATTTTTTATATTATGTGCTTAATAAACATACAATAACAAGCCAAGAGAACCCCAAGTGGTTCATATATAACCTTATCTAAGTCATTTGGAAGAACCTTAGATTTTTATGAATAGAATATCAATTAATAATATAATATTTGTTTTAAAAACTCTTTTATGTCAATTTTGACACTATTTGGTAATTGATTTTTTTCAAAATCATAACTGCATGATTACATCGACAAAAATTAATTAGATCAATCCTAACATTTCATATTAACCTATAAAATTTTTGGAATTCATCAAAAGTCTTAATATACATTTATTTCGGTATTTAAAATATCAATTATTTTAATATTTCATTAGTAAGGTAATTACTGCATCATCATGGTGTCATAAATAAATTAAATTATATATTTTATAAAAATTATAAATAAAATATAATTATGTTGGAAATATTTTTATCATTCTAATGAATATTTATAATTGAATTTATCTAATGTATAAACCTATATTAAAAATATTTTAGTTATTAAACATTGATTTTAACTATTTTAACTCTTCTTTAAATAAAATTATAATAAATGTTTTAATCTAATCCAAGTGGACCTAAAGGATCATATTTTATTCCTAAGTTTATTTGTGGTCGAATAAAATTTATCTAATAGAATTAGGACATGTTTTAGGGTAATATTAAGATCATTTTGACCTTTAATAACCCTATTTACTTTTAACCATGGCTTATAAATGTCAAAAGTTACTATTCAACAAAAAATATATTCATCTTATTGAACAAAATTTCTCTTAGTGATATCAACCATGTTTCTCGGATTTTTGAAATTCAACTCACAGAAGTGGAAAAATTGGGTTTTTTCAAATTTTCAAATGCTCCTAGGAGGTGGGTAAAAGACGGTAAAAAGTTCAATAAAATTTTTATATATCTGAACTTATTATAAAATGAATCTAATTAATTAAATTGAACTTATATAGGTATTATTTATCTATTTTTACCTAAAATAAATGTAAATAAAATAAATAATTATTTTAATAAAAATTCGGTTTTAAACTATAACTATGTTTTTTCACTATTCATCAAAAATTAAATGTTTTCAGAAAAAATACCAAAAAATCACCCAAAGCTAATTTTGATATTCCAAATCAAAAAATGAAGTCCATTTTGAAAGATAAAATTTATAAAATTTCAAAAATTGGGTATTAATATTCATAATGGCTAGTTTGATTGGTTGTGGTGTTTTAGAACTCGAAGTTGCGTACAACACACGCTATTGTATTATTCAAAGAGAAGCGTACCGTGGAAGCTTGGGGTGTTACATTATCCTCTACATTAAGTACTTTCGTCCTTGAAATTTCAAAAATACTACCACACAAAAAGATTCGGGCGGTTCTTCATCATAAGTTCGTCGGGTTCCCACGTTGCCTCTTCCATCTTATGGTTTCTCCATAGAACTTTTACCAGACGAGTCGTCTGGTTTCTCATCACTTCTTCTTTGCTATCAAGAATCCTGAAGAGGTCTTCACAATAAGACCAATTTGGTTCCAGTTCTAATTCTTCATAGGTGAGTACATGCATTGGGTAAGGCAAGTATTTTCTCAACAGTGATATGTTGAACACATCGTGAACTTTAGAGAGACTTGGCGGCATTGCCAATCTGAATCTACAACCCCAATTCATTCTATAATTTTGAAAGGTCCAATGTACCTGGGACTCAATTTACCCTTCTTACCGAAACTTATAACACCCTTCCATGGAGATACCTTTATGAAAACATGATCACTGACTTGAAATTTAAAATCCTTACTTCAGTTATCCGCATAGCTCTTCTGCCTACTTTGAGCTTCTTTGATGTGGGTTTGGATTACCTTCACCTTTTCCATCATTTCCTCTACATGTTCTTTGCCTATGAGTTTTTTTTCACCAAAATCATCCCAACAGGATTGTGTGCGACATCTCTTTCCATATAACGATTCATATGGTTCAATCTAAATACATGAATGGAAGATATTATTATATGAAAATTCTACCAAAGTTAAATATTGATCCCACATACCCTGAAAGTCAAGTGAGCATTATCTCAACATGTCTTCTAAGGTTTGAATATTCCATTCTGATTGTCCATCAGTTTGGGGGTGGTAGGCAGTGCTCAAACAAAGTTCAGTATCCAATGACTTTTGAAGACTTTTCCAGAATCTTTATGTAAAACATGGATCACGATCAGAAACAATCGATAGGGGTACTACAGGAAGTCTCACAACTTAATTAATATATAGCCTTGCTAGACATTCAAGTGGTAGATCTTCTCTTATAGCAAGAAAATGTGCTGACTTGGTAAGAAGATCAACAATGGCCCATATTTTATTGTTCCTTCTAGGAGTATTTGGTAGTCCCATGACAAAGTCCATTGTAATATTATCCCATTTCCTCTCAGGTATGGGAAGAGGTTTCATGACTCCTCCAGGCTGTTGCATTTCAGCTTTCACTTGTTAACAAACCATATATCTTGACACAAAATCAGCAATCTCCCTCTTCATGTTGTCCAACCAGAAACGTTCCTTCAAATATTTATACATATTATTGCTACGAGGATGTATAGAGAAATTGGAACTGTGAGCATCATCCAAAAATTATATTTTTAGATTAGGTATATCAGGAACACAAAGTCTTTTCACAAATTTCAAAATTCCATCTTCATACACAAAGTCACTCAATCTCCCATCATTCACAGCTTTAATCATATTTTTAAACTCTTCATCATCGGTCTGAGAACTATTTATCATTTCTAGTAAAGATGGTTTGGAAACATTTTGGAAATCATTGATGTTTCACCTTCCATGGTTATTCCCATATCCATCTTTATTAGATCCTTGAAAATGGGATCCCTTTAAACTCTCATCTTGTTCAAAACCCCATGATCCTTTCTTCTCAAAGAATCTGCCACCTTATTTTTCTTCCCTGGGTGGTAGTGTATCGTGCAATCCTAATACTTGAGTAGTTCAAGCCATCTCATTTTCCTCAAGATGAGTTCCCTCTGAGAGAAAATATTCTTCAAACTCTTGTGATCAGTATAAATCTTACATTTTCACCATAGAGATAATTCCTCCATATCTTCAAAGAAAATATTACAACTAATAACTCAAGATCATGAGTTGGGTAGTTTTTCTCATGAATATTTAGCTGTCGTGATGCATATGCAATAACCTTATCATTCTGTATAAGGACACAACCACATATTTTCTTTGAGGCATCACTATAAATAACAAACCCATCATTCCCCGATGGTAGATTCAGGATAGGAGCATTGACTAATATTCTCTTCTCTTCTTAGAAAAATTCTTCACACTCTTTTGTCCAAACAAATTTAACCCCTTTACATGTGATCTTCGTTAATGGGTTATCCAATCGGGTAAAATTCTGGGTGAAACATCGATAATAACTTGCTAAACCAGTAAAACTGTGTACCATGGTTATACTCGTCAGTTCTGGCCATTCTTGGATTGCTCTTATCTTATAAGGATCAATGGAGATTCCATCCTTAGAGACAATATGGCCAAGAAATGAAATCTGCTGAAGGAAAAATTCACACTTTCTAAACTTACCATATAATTCAAGTATTCTAAGAGACTTTATAATAATGAACAAGTGATTTTCATGATCTTCGTAGCTTTTGGAGTATACCAAGATATCATTACTAAATACCCCTACAATTTCATCAAGATATTCCTTGAAAACTATGTTCATTAGATCCATGAAAACAGAGGGTTCATTAGTCAACCCAAAAGGCATTACTGTAAACTCGTAATGCTCATACCTAGTTTGAAATGATGTTTTCAGAATGCCTTCCTTCTTCACACAGAACTGATGATATCCAGATCTAAGGTAAATCTTTGAAAAGTATTGTGCTTCATTAAGTTGGTCGAATAAATGATCAATGCGAGGTAGGGGATACTTGTTCTTTATTGTTATAGCATTGATCTCCCTATAGTCAATGCACAACCTCATAGATCCATCTTTCTTCTTAACAAAATGAATAGGGGCTCCCCATAGAGAAACACTAGGGGGAATAAATCCCTTATTACTCAATTCCTCTAGTTGTTCCTTTAGTTCCACTAATTCCACAGTGGACATTCTATAAGGGGTCCTCAAAATAGGCCTTGAACCAGGAATTAGGTCAATGGAAAACTCAATTTCTCATTCTAGAGGATGTCCTGGTAAATCCTCTACAAAAACATCATCATATTATTGCACAATAGGTACATACTGTATTCGAAAATTTCTTTATTCACCCAAAGTTATTCCATTCTCTTACTCCCCAATAATTGAATTTTGTTGAGCTATTGGGGGTAGATCTAGATAAGAATTAGGTGGTGACGTTTCTGCTCAAAAGATAAGGTACTCCTTATAATCATCAAAAATTGTAACCTACTTCTTATTACAATAAATTTTCACATCATGGCCTAAAATCCAATCCATACTGAGGATTATATCAAATTCCATCATGGGTATGATGATGAGATCATCAGATAAATAACGTTTATATTCCTTAATGGGAACTGATTCACAAAATTTTGTTGCAATGATACTTCCATTAGGAGTTTTGACTAACAACTCCCATGTTAAATAAAATTGGAAATATCTAATTTTATTAGAAAACTAGGAAGATATGAAACAATGAGATGATCCAGAATCCAATAAAGAATTTGATAAACTTGAGGAAACCATTAAATTACCACCCACCACGTCTTTAAAAGATTCAACATAAGTAGTAGTGATAACATAAGTTTGGTCTTGATTCCTTGGCCTTTTCTGAGGTATGTTTACTGGACGCTTAGGAAATTCATTTTCATAATGTCCCTTCTCCTTGAAATTGTAGCATTGAACATCGATATCTTCTTTCTTCCCCTTGCAATCACGATCTTGGTGGCCTTTTTCACCACACTTGTAACAAACTCCCATTCAATTCAATAAAGTACCAAGGTGTTTATTCCCACATTTAATACAGGATGGATTTTAAAATTTTCCCTTCTTCGCCTTATTTTCATTTCCAGAGTGATCAGAAGATCTCTTCTTCTCTTGATTTGCTTTAAAGTCGTAAGATTTATAGAATTACTTTTCTGTCTTGATATCACATGAGAAAATATGTTCGTACGATAAGAAAGATTGTGAGACTAATTCTCGATGGAGAAATGGTTTTAACCCATCAAAGAAACAATCAATCTTACTTCTCGGGTTATTTATATAATCTATAACATGCCTTTCGAACATTGTAAAGTTTGACTCATACATTGCAAAATTCTCATCCTTCTTTTGCCTCTGACTGAGAAATTGTCTTCCCATATCCTCTCAATGGTCATGAAGAAAGTATTTTTCTATGAAAATTTCTTTTAACTCCCTCCCTTACATACTTGATACTTATTCGTCTTCCTTTGTGTTTTGTATTAATGACCACCATTGATCAGCATCTCTAGTGAGGCGATAAACTTCCATGAAAACTTTTTCCATTTCAGTACTCCCCAAAGCCTGAAATATTTTCTCTAGGGAACTAATCCATTTCTCAACTACCAATAGGTTTGTACTCCCATTTAATTTTGGTTGTTGTTGCCTCATGAAGCGATCTAACATTCACCCTCCACATTTTGGATCAGGGTTCTCCATAAGGGTAAGGTTATTATTCAAAACCCGAGTTAGTTGTCCCAGTATGGTGATACGCTGATCAGAACCAGTTGTATCACTAGCTCCACTATAATTATCTTGAGAAATAGGGAAATCCCTACATGGATTACATGCGTTGATATAGTTTCCATGTCATCTAGTATGTTCCATTTCTAAATAATTGCATACACAATATTAGTTTATCAATCACAATACATAATTCAAAACTTGTAAAACACTTAACATAAATTGAACAGTTTATGGATTTAATCCATAATCATAAAAATGTTTTCTTTGAGGAAGTATATACTCATAAACCCATCATCATGGTTTGTAAAAAAAATGATAATTATCTTAAGCATATCCCCCGAGAGTGTCGTAACCAAAAGTGTAGCAAGGCCCGTTGTTGTGCACCAGTTCCCATTCGAGTCTAGCTCAAAGCGGTGTTTTCGGGTTTTACCTCTAGGTAAATCTGTGTCAGAGCTGCCTCTACCTACTTGTATCTAGAATTGGATGCATTTCTTGGAAAAATCACAAAATCTCTAAAATACCAAAATTCTAGGATGTTATTCTATTTTAATCCTCAAAGTCTATCTTAGGGCTATGTACTCTAATCATAGTTTATCTAAATATAGCTTGCAAGGTTTGTACTAAACTTCCTCTGATACAAACTGTAACGCCCCGACCCCAGTTACCCAGAGTCGGTGCATTATTACATATCATTACCATGATCACAAAAGATCAAGTCTCGAAAGACTGATTAGTTTAGTAGCCTTGAAACACAAGATACATTCTTAAGTCTTACATTACATCATAAAATAAAAACATCAACAACATTTTCTACATAGACCACACTCATATCCCCTTAGACTATCCCTACCGATCAGTCATAAAATACTTCTTCACATCCTGGGAAAAATAAAACATAGAAAGGGGGTGAGCTCAGATGCTCAGTAAGGATAAAAATATAGTGGAAACTTTTATAAATAATCATAAAAATTTAATGCAATGTATAAGAATATAAAAAAATCCTTTTAAACATGAACTTCTGCATAATATGGAAAATATAATTCAAAATAATTCCATTTAATTATTCACATGGATATTCTACTAGTCTAATAATCACATGCAATATCAATAGCCACTTTCATGATTATGGAATGCATAATGCTAGAAATTCATAACCACAAAGTCAAGGCCTTGTGCCAAGACTATAAATAAGATTTTTTCAAGGCCTTGTTCGGAGACACTAGTTTGTTTCATGAGACCTACAGATGAATCTAAGATCTATAGAGGGCTCCACCCATCACTTACTAAGTCCAATGCCTTCCTCATATGAAAAGGTTTAAATATAACATAAACATTTGTATTGAAACTAGCATATGAAATGTAAATACTTTATCCATAAACCATGAATGGTATAAAATAACACATCCAGAGTCAAACATATCACAAAAACTTCAATACAGCATTGAATTTTTGTATCATAATAAATCAACTTCAAAAAAACTTAAAATCCATCAAAGGATGTTGACATAGATGAAATCAAAACCTTTTTAGAGAAATATCACTTTCTATTTTGAAATATTTTAAAAGTCACGTAATTATAAATAAAACATTTATTTTCAATATATTATTATAAGCTTGTAAGGGAAGCTTTGAAAATGTTATAATGGTGGAAAATAGCCGCACCCGTCGTATAAGTTAAAAAAAACATTCTTACCTTAATGTTGTCGAAAAGGCCATGAAGTACCTTGTATGGAAAACAACGTAAAGATTTCTTTCAAAAACATATAAGGTCAAATAAGGGTATAAATTACTTTAACCCATTTTATATTAAATATTAAAAAGGTTTTGAAATATATTTTTAAGAAACATGGATGTGGATGATAAAGAGGTCCCAGTAGATAATTACATATAAACAACCTCAGATAATGAAGAGATTGTAGAATTAACTGTTACCTTGTATATTTCCATGGTAGAGGGTAGGTTAAACTTCTATATAATAGTTAAATAATTGTTAATAAATTATAAAATAATCATATAAATAAATATGATATCATATATGATCTTTTAATATTGCTTTGTTAATAATATTTCAGTATTATCGCCGTTTCGGGTGTTAACTTACTTGTTTTCTTTAATATTTTTTGTTACATAAGCCGTGTTTGTTATGGGTAGGTTGTATATTATACATATCCAGAATGATATTAAGTACTTAAGAATTATTTTTAATCATAAAATGGAAATTAGTCTTGAATGAATACGATGGGGAATGAATCTCATCACGTTCGTGGAGACGGTAGTCTGTATGTACGCACGAGCGACAATATCATTCTTTTGATATTAAAAGCGTATATAATTGGATGGTATATCATATATAACGAATCATTAAAATGTTATATTTATTATTTACATCATTTATACTCATTGTTATAACCATCCAAATGATGAAATGTTTGAATAATGAACTACACCATGACGTGGAGACGATAAGCCGTACGTACACACGTGTGGTGACTTTTTCATTCATAGGATGAATAAAATAACTAATATGGTTATTAAATTTTTATAATAACATCATAGTATATATGATATACTGGATTTATTATTTTAGAATGGTAAAATAAAGAAGGAGGAAGTGTAAGAAGAAAAGAGCATGAAAGAGATGATGAAATATTTACCTCTTCTTCGGGTTCTTCCTTTCGACTTGATCAAAAGGGATCCATAGGTTTGATTTATGATTAAAGGAAGGACTCTAGGATGAAGTGAGGGAAGTTGAGAGTATATTTGGGTAGGGTTTGTCTGAGCCAAAAGTCTTGGACGGTGTGAATTTGAGAGAAGGGGAAGTTCCCTTTTATAAGAGAGGTGAGGGGCACCTTAGAAAAAACATAAAATTTTATTTTATAATAAATTCATATTCAGTTTATAATGGCTCCAAAGTGACTTATTTAGAGGATAGGGTGGGGATGGGTTGAAATCCTTTAAACCAATAGATTTTAGACAGGTTTAGGTCACCATATTAACCTTATCATTTATATTTAACTCTTTGTAAAATTGTTTGACATTTACCATGTCTCTTTGTATTTTTATATTTTGTGGTTAATAAACTTACTATACCAAGACAAGAAAACCCAAAGTGGTTCATATATAAACTTATATAATTAATTTGGCTGAACTTTAGATTTTTAGGAATAGAATATCAATTGATAATATAATATTTTTTTTAAAAACTCTTTTATGTCAATTTTGACACTATTTGGTAATTGAATTTTTTGAAAATCATAACAGCGAGATTACTTAGAAAAAAGTTAATTAAATTAATCCTAACATGTCAGATTAACCTATAAAATTCGTGTAATTCCTCAAAAGTCTTAATTTTAATTTATTTGGGTATTTAAAATATCAATTATTTTAAAATTTAATTTATAAGGTAATTACTGCATCATCATTAGGTCATAAATAAATTAAATTATTTATTGTCTAAAAATTATTAATAAAATATAATTATGTATGAAATATTTTTATATTTCTAATGAATATTTATAATTGAATTTATCTTATTTATAACCCTATAATAAAAATGGTTTAGTTATTAAACAATGATTAACTCTTTTAACACTTCTTTAAATAAAATAATTATAAATGTCCTAATCTAATCCAAGTGGAGATAAAGGATCCTATTTTAATACTAAGGTTTTTTTTGGTCGAATAAAACTTATCCAGTAGAATTAGGACATGTTTTAGGGTAATATTAATATCAATTTTACCTTTAATTACCCTATTTACTTTTAATCGTGGTAAATAAAAGTCAAAAGTTACTATTCACCAAAAATTATTTTCATCTTATTGAACCGCATTTTACATACTGATATCAACCGTGTCTCTTGGATTTTTTAAATTCAACTCACAGAAGCGGTAAAATTTTGTTTTATGTAAATCTGCAAATGCTCTTAGGAGGTGGGTAAATGATGGTAAAAAGTTCAATAAAAATTTAATATATCAAAACTTATTATAAAATGACTAATGAATTACATTGAACTTATATAGGTATTTTGTATCTATTTTGACCTAAAATAAATATTTATTTAAATTAAAATTCGGTTTTAAATAATAATAGAGTGTTTTTCACTATTCATCAAGAATTGAAAGTTTTCAAAAAAAATACCAAAAATTCTCCCTATGCTAATTTCGATATTAATAATCTCTAAATGAAGTCCATTTTGAAAGATAAAATTTATAAAATTTCAAAAAGTGGTTATTACTGTTGATAACGGCTAGTTTGATTGGTTCTGGTGTGTTATAACTTGAAGTTTCATACCACACATGCTATTGTATTAATCAAAGAGAAGCATACCGTGGAAGATTGGGGTGTTACATTGTGTCATGCCTCTATGAATTTTGACTTATTCCATAGTGCTCGAGAGGGCCTTGGTGATCAAGAGTTTCTTGGTTGAGTAAAGATAGGTGACGATAGTCAGTAGTAGGTAGATAGGTGCGAAGACCTCGATAGCAGGGAGCCGACGTCAGGCACAGGGATATGGACGTGGGAAACGACATAGGAGGACCCAGGATAGAGGATCAATAGTCCATGGCTCTCAAGCTGGATCCAGTCAGTCTAGGGAGAAGAGATGATACACGTGCGATAATAGGGGACATCTCTCTAGAGATTGTCCAACCCGTCGAGCTGCAAATAGGGAGGTGGTGGATGGACCACCGAGGAAGAGGCAACAAATTGAGTAGGCAGACCCTCCAGGCAGCAGACGTGGAAGAGGAGCCGGGAGAGCTGCAGGAGGTGGAAGCCGCTTCAATTTACATCCACCACCATCCCCAGGAGGTCCGCACTGGGCTTAGGGAGCTTGGGGACATGGACGGGGATAGCTGCATGCGGTCGAGGTGTAGGACACAGGGAATCCACGGATGATTCGAGGTATGATATGTGTCTTCGCTACCTTAGTTTCCATAATTATAGACGCAAGTTCCAGTCATTCCTTCCTCACCACATGTCTTCTGTGAAACCTTGACATTCAGATAGAACCGTTGACTCTATCCTTATGCTTGGAGACACCTATGGGAGGAGACTCGACGATCACTCAGATTTGCAGATAGTGTGATCTTACCCTTGGAGGCGAGTGTTTTGGTTGGAACCTCTTGGCGGTAGCATCGAGGCCTTAGTACATCATTCCTTGTATGGATTTGTTATCTTCTATCCATGCCCAGATTGACTGTTTTAGGAGAATAGTGTGGTGTGTCCGCAATGATGGGATGGGGTTTTCCTTTTTCATAGAAAGGGAAACTCAGGCAGCGCAAAATGGGATCATGCATAGGAGGGTGCTTCCAATCACCCATGAGTTGACTAGCCTTGCACTCAGAGCAGTAGATGTTCTGAGATCTCAGTTCCCCGCAGTAGTGGCGGAGTATGAGGACATCTTTCTCGAAGTGGTCCCATGACTACCCCCATCGGGAAACCGACATCTGCATCGACTTACACCCCCGGGACAATGCTGATTTCATCATCAGCATATCATATGGCTCTGTTAGAGCTTCACGAGATGAGGGTGTAGTTGGAGGATTTACAGAACAATGGTTTCGTAAGACCCAGTGTTTCCCCCTGGGTGGCCCCAATCTTGTTTTCCAAGAAGGCAGACGGGAGTTTTAGGCTTTGCATCGATTACCAGCGCCTGAATCAGGTGACAGTAAATAATAAGTATCCACTACTGAGAATCGAAGACTTCTTCGATTAGCTAAGAGGGTAATAGTGGTTCTTGAAGGTTGAACTTCGATCAGTTTATCAATATTTATGAGTACGGGACAAGGATATATCGAAGGAAACTTTCAGATGCCGCTACGGTCAATATGAGTACTTGGTGATGCCTTTTGGTTTGACAAATTCCCCCACAGTGTTCATGAAACTGATGAACCTGATATTCCAACTGTACTTAGACCGGTTCGTAGTGGTATTCATCAAGAAAATCCTTGTGTACTCTGCGTTAGAGGAGGAGCAAGCGAGAAACCTGTGGATGGTTCTAGATGTAATCCGAGAGCACCAGCTTTATGGGAAGCTCTTGAAGTTCCAGTTCTGGATTTGGGAGGTCCACTTTCGGGGACATGTCATCTCAGCAAATGGAGTAGCTGTGGACCCAGCCATGGTGGAGGCAGTATTAGCATGGGAGGTACTTCGGAGAGTGATGGAGGTGCGAAGCTTCCTTGGGTTGGCAGGATATTACTAGAGATTCATTCCTAATTTCTCCTGGATATGAGCACTGATGACAGCCTTAACCAGGAAGGGACAACCTTTCATGTGGACAGAGAAGTTCCATATGGCTTTCGAGCAGTTGAGAAAGAGTTTGACGAGCACCCCAATTTTGAGATTTCCGGAGGAGGCTGTTGTGTACGTAGTTTTCTATGACGCATCAGGAACTAGACTTGGTTGTGTTCCAATGTAGAGACATGTAGTAATTTCTTATGGTTCACGCCAGATTAGGACACATAATCAGAACTACGTGACACATGATCTCATGTTGGCAGCGGTAGTCTTCCTATTGAAAATGTGGCGACACTACCTTATGGGTGAGTGGTTTATCATTTACTTTGACCAGAAGTGCCTCAGGTACATCTTTTCACAGAAGGATTTGAATCTGAGATAGAGGATTGGATAGAGTTCTTCCAGGACTATGATTTTGAGATCATCTATACTCCTGGGAAAGCGAACAAGGTGTCGGATGCTCTTAGCATAAGGTCAAGATCATAGTTGTTGAGTGAGGTGACAAAGAAGTTAGTCAAGTTACAGCTATCCTTCATGGAAAGGGAAGATGTAGCTTACCTAGAGTCGATGGTTGTCACCCCTCCACTATTACAGCGAGTTAGGGAGGCCCAGCTTGATTTTGTCGACTTTGAGGCTTTACATACTCATTTATCCATAGGACATGATTGTGATGGATATTCTAAAGGTGCGAAGCACATTATTCTTTTTAGAGAATGCAATTTTGTACTAGGGGAATTGAGGGAAGAGGTCCTGAGAGAGTTTAATACTTCTCCCTTGGTGGTACATCCATGAGTGAGAAAGATGTACCAGGATCTCCAATGAAAGATCTGATGGCCAGGCACGAAGAAGGCAGTAGCAGAGTTCATTTCTCGATGCCTTATATGCCAGCAGGAGAAGTCTGAGCACCAGGTTCCAGCGGGATTAGCTCACCCCTGGAAGTTCCAGAGTGGAAGTGGGATGGAATATTGATGGACTTTGTGAGAGTATTACCATGTATTTATAAGGGGAATTATTCCATCTGGGTGATCATTGATCGACTCACCAAGTCGGCCCACATCCTAGCTATCATAGAGCACAGTTCTGTAGAGAGCATGGGACACCTCTACATGCAGAAGATTGTTCAGATTCATGGAGTCCCTTCGATAATAGTCTTGAACAGAGACGCCTGCTTCACATCCTAGTTATGGAGGAGATTGCAGGATGATTTTGGGACTCAGCTATGCTTGAGAACGTCATTCCATCCCCAGACCGATGGTTAGACGGAGAGGACCATTCAGGTCCTGGAGGATATGTTGTGAGCCTGTATCATGGACTTTGGTCGCAGTTGGTAGGACCACGTATCACTGGTAGAGCTTGTGTACAACAACTGCTACCACTCCACCATTGGTATGACACCATTTAAGGCTTTATATGGGAGAACCTACCGGTCACTGCTTTGCTGGACCGACCCCTGAGAGTCAGCACTCAGGGGTCCAGAGTTGGTACGAGCTACCACCGAGAAGGTTCAGATCATCTGGGAGCGGATGAAGACTACACGGAGCAGATAAAAGTCTTATGCTGACAGACAATGGAGACCTCTAGAGTTCAATGAGGGAGACCATGTCTTTATTTGGGTCTCACCTCGATGAGGGTTAGAATGATTTGGTTGGGGCGACAAGCTATCTCTGAGGTTCATCAGACCTTTCCAGATACTAAGCAGATTTGGCATGGTGGCGTAACACCTAGCTCAACATCCACTGTTGCATCAGATACATGTTGTTTTCCACATGTTGCAGCTGAGTAGGTACATGCATGACCCATCAAACATCATCGACTGGGGTGAGCTAGACATCAAGGATTAAGTGACCTTTGCTAAGTACCCAGTAGAGATAGAGGATCAGCAGGAGAGGATCCTTCGTGGGTGATCAGTTCTCTTGGTGCGCATTTGGTGGAAGCACGAGAATCTTCAAGAGAGCACGTTGGAGCGGGAGGCTTAGATCCGTTCCCAGTACCCACATCTTTTTGAGTATCCTTTGTTTTGGATTTTCTGGGACGTAAAGCCCCAAGGTGGAGAGAATATAATGTATTGTATTTTCTATGTATTATTTTTAAATATTATATGCAATTATTTTGAGACCATACCGTTCGACGATTTGTGATTATAAGGCACGGAGTGACCGGAATAAATGATTGAAATAAAAAAAATTTAAACAACATGTTTGAGCGGTTTTCTTGAAAAAATGGAATATCTTTTAAACAGGTTCCTGGATCAGAAATCTTAGAGTATTGTTGCATTTAGATCAGCTACTTTTCCTTAGGCAGGTCCTAACATCGACTGGCGCGAGTCTCTTGTAAATGTTATTTTTGGGAATTTAAAATAGTATGGACTTTAAAAGAAATAAAATAAATTAAAAAATTATTTTATTATTCTAAAATGTTTCCTTTTTGTGGAACGACCTAATCCTCTCCTATAATTTCATGCTTATGGAAAGTTCGCAGGGTTATCCTCATAACCCTACAAATTGAGAAAGGGAGAGAGAGAGCCTCTTGGAACTTTGGAGGAGGGGGACCTATTAGCGGACGACGACGACACGAGCAATCTACACCTCTCGGATTCGGAAAATTCCACTGAAGAATGCGATGTGACAATTGTTCTTCAACAGGATCGAGGAAGGGGTTGTTATTTTGATTCTCCTTTCCCTGTTTTTGTATTTAAATGTTGAACATGGATCAACCACGAACATGTTGATCTTTGGATTTGTATGTTCTTGTAGGAGGGTTTTTATTGGGACGGCTCTGGTTATTTGATCCATGCTGAATAGTTGTTGATTTCTTCTCCATTTAAGTCTACTAATTGGAGAGGATCAATGCCATGAAGAATGACGGTGGAAGTTTGTTCCTCGAATTGTTTATTGAATTTTCTTTCTGATTTCTTTTCTTGCGTGTTCTTTGCATTTTTCATGGGGTGAAAAACAATAGATCATTGTGCACTCGTCCTGCAACGCAACAATCCCACACTGGAGATCCGACATCGGAATGACCCTACGGAGGTGCGACGACCATGAAGGACAATGAATCGACTCAGATCAAAAGAGGTCGTTCTGTGAGAGTTCTTCATGCAGGAGGATCAAAACACATTTTCGGGGATGATCGGAGGCCCAAAAAAAACAGAGACAACTTCGTGACATCGAGGAGAACTAGAATCATGAGTATAGTAATGACAGGACTATCAGAATGATGATTGAAGGATCGCAGGAGGTGTGCCGACGAGTTGCATCAGTTCTGGAAAATTCCGAAATACACAACATGTACATCCGAAGAACATGCCGTGTAGTACCGACAGTGGTGGATAGGGTTTCAAGGGTCAGATAAGAATAACACGGTGTGTGATCCTGGTCACACGGCGTGTTGGACTTTCCCTGGAGCTCAGCGTGTATTTTGGAATGTACCCGAAAATGAGTTGGACTACACGGCTTTGAGACACGGCATGTAAGACCTACGCTGCATGGCAGAGGCAACTACGCAGGACTCTGCGTGTATCCCGGGGATACATGGACACAGGATGGAGTACATGACCATGTACTCCACTACACAGCCAGGTGAGGCTAGAAACGCGGGTCACCTCATGTACCAATTACATGGGTTGACATACATGGGTTGAGGCTATGTACAGGAAAATGGATAGCGTACACGGAGCGAACCCCTATTACTAAGACACGACGTGTAATCCGAACACACATCGTGTACTAAACTTTTCAACACAACCAGCCTTACATCCTGGGCCATTGTACATGGGCTGTACCTGGGGTCAGAAGACATGGCATGTGACCTTTTTCTACACATTGTGTTCTTTTTGGAAAATGGATTGGTCTTCTTGTCCACCATATCATAGACATGTTTCGTTTGGGTTAATTCCCCTTCTTCCCATTCCCATGAAGGCCATGCATCATTTCCTTCTTTAGGAGTATGATCCCTTCAGCAGGACATTCTGTGATAGAGTCGGGCATCCATCAGAGAGGCCCGGATCGAGATCGTCTATCCATTATTGACCCTAGGTAGAGTCAGGCATCGATGTGACCAACTCTACTAGGCATCGATCCTCTACATATAAGGTGAATCCATGTGTGTCGCGGTATCTTCCATGGCCTTGACAGTGATCCTCATTCGTGTATCGTGATCATTCCCCACTCAGGAGTGTGTCTCCCATAATGAGTGCATCTATCTATCGTGATCTTTCCCACTCAGGAGTGTGTTCTCCTATAATGAGTGTGTATATCTATCTTGGATTTTCCTGACAAAAAATACTTCTCAGACAGACATCATCAGAGCTATCATACTCGTACAGTGAGTTCTCCCGGAATGAGTGCGTCTTAGAATCTTCGAACTCAATCCCTAGATGTGGGTATGCGATTGTGTGACTTGTCTCTAGACTGCATGTCTGGGTTTTGAGTATATCTGGTTTGTGTTTCTCTTGTTATATGTTCTATAGACATATACATTGTAGAGATGAATGTACCTTTAATTCTTGTATTGATTTGTGGTTTTTAGGGTCCTCTACTGAGTATTTTCATACTCACCCCTGCACGTGTATTTCCCTCACGTGTTGTGTCTTGTGCAGATGAACAACCATTTGACAGAGTCCAGGGCATACCAGGACATGAACGAGATTTCTGAGTTCCCTATAGGCTGAGGTGTTCATACGACAATGAGTAGCAGTCCCAGTACCACTATGAGTTTACAGGTTGGACTTTGTAGTTTCAGACTCTTGTTTTTGGTGGGCTTTTATTCTGGCCCAATTTACTTTCAGTACTTTACCATTCATCGTACTCAGTTGGTTGGGTTTAGTGTATGCATACATTTTGTTCCTTACTGGATTTTACATTTCAGCATTTATGGGCTTGGAGATGTGTGTGTGTGTACAGGTACTTAGGCAATGCCTCCCATGTTAGTAATATGCCTACTCGGTGCTAGTCACCAACCCCTAGCCTATTGGAGGCGGGCTTGGGGAGTCACGGCTTGAGCCCCATTGGGACGGGTCGTGACAAATTCAATGTAATCAACCTCCCATATTTATTAAATGACTCCATAATAGGCACTTGATTCATAAATTGTGGTTTTTTCTTTAGAACTCAAAAAACTATTTGCTTCTGCGAACACCAATACACAGTTGTTATGAATTATGCTTTTGTTGTCCTGATCATTCGAATGAAATGTATAACCATTAATTTCATACACGGACTATATTATCACATTTAAAATTGGATAACCCACTAACCATATTAATGAATTAGATTCATCTAATCTACCAAGACTGGTCTTTTAAACCATGAAAAAAAAGTTTTCTTATGATAATTCAAAATACAAATATCTTTATTATTTTAAATAAATTATTTCAAAAAATTAATATGAAATGTTAAATATGGTTTAGAATCATCTATGTTATTCAAGATATACAAATGTACCTTTTTTATCTATTCACCTGCCAAAGATTTTTCTTTGAAGTCACAAATCCTCATTCTTCTATAATTAACTCATTCATGGAGAGATGGAGGAAAACCAATGTGCCCCACCATAGAAAAGTATCTTGTAAAAAAAGTCTTTAACCTCCCCAGAATTATAATTTTCAACAAATAAAGGATTCAGGTCGATATGGATTCCTAACATACCCCTTCAATATCTTCCTATACATTTCAAAAGGATATATCTAACATAGATATACAGGTCCAAAAAGCATTATTTATTATACCAAATGAATCATTAAATACACCACTATATTAATAAAATATGGAGGAAAATACATTTCCAATTAACAAAGTATATAAATTGATTCATTTTCCAAAACATTAAAATAATTCAAAACAATCTCCATATTATAAATTGAATTGAAAAAATAACACAGCTTAATGATAGTATTTCTAACACAGATGGGAGATATTCCACACAATGAAACCAGAAGAAGTTGTTGCATCATTAAATGAAAATCATGAGATTTCATACATGTCAACTTCAAATCCTTTGAAGACACAAAAGTTTTTACATTTGAAGAGTAAACCTATAGTACTTTGATATCATTAAGACATTGAAAAAATATAATTTTCTCCCTCTTGGGTAATGTATGACATGTTGGGGGAGGAAATGTTCACCTTTCACCAGGAGTGGGAGATAAATCCAAAAAAATTACCATTAATAGTAAGTACAATATTGAGTTCATCCCATATTTAATATTTCATTTAATATCTAAAAATGTTCTAATCAATCTGTCACAAAGATTATTCTCCACCTACAAGAAATTGATTTTATGTTTCAACTCATGATATCTCTAATATGGTAGATCAAAAATTATTTACCATTTCTTCCAGATATTTCATTCATTACCATATTTAAGTGTCTTTCCAAATGTCACATTATGAGTTTTCAACCTCTCAAAATATAGATTAGTGGATAATGTTTTGGGAGAAATATCAAAATCTTGTGATCCATTGAATTCATTTTTTAATATTCTATAATAGTGATCCAGAGAAAAAAAATATCAATGAAACATGTATAATATTTTCATCCAATGATGCAGTTAATAGTATGATGTCTATTGTTCACAAATTGGACACAATTGATTCCCCATAACACTATATCCAGAAAAATTTCCATATGTTGTGAAGACATTTATAGTGAACACAATCATTGCATTCAGTTGAAAATATTCCATTTTATGTGAATCAAAAACCCTAATACCATACTTCCATAAGACTTTAAAATCATCCATTAATGATGAAAAGAAAACAAAAATATAATTTGTAGGTTATTTTGGTCCTAATATCATTATACTCAACATGAAATATTTATACATCATACAAAATTCATGAGATAATTTGTAAATTACCAATAAAATAGGCCCTGAACTATGTGTGCTACTCAGGCTTCGATATGTATTCATTCTATCTTTGTATAGAGTAAGTCTAATATTTCTAAATTCATTTCTAAATGTAGGGAATTTATGATCAATTTTCATCCACTGTGGAAAATCTGTTTGATATCGTAAGTTTCCATCACATATTTGTTCATATGCATGACATCTTAACCTTTTTGCATCTTGTGAATTAACAAATAAACATTTCAAACAAGGAATTATAGAAAGGAACCTAAATTCCTAGGTAGGGGTGTCTATAACTGATAAATTATCATGTAATAATTCATTCAAATTATATTTTGATGTCCCACGTTTATGACACTTTGAATGAAATTATTATTCCTTCCTATATAACACACAGTCATAAATGAAGGAAGGTATTTTTGGGGTACCATATTCCCATCGATCATAGTATTTTCTTTACTTTATAATTTGAATCAGGAAGATCACTGTCTTTAGGAAGAATATATTTCACGAATTATAGAAAATTATAAAAACTCTTGTCACTCCAACCATGTTTCTCCTTTAATTTAATCAATCTTAACATAGATGATAAAACAATAAATTCCACATATCCAAGATAAAATGGGTTTTCTACTTCACCATATTGATGCTAAATTGATGCTTATTTCTCAATTGCATCTTCTTCAATATCAAGAATCATTTCTCCAATTTCATCCAAGTTATCATCTTACAATGCATCATCATTATTAGATCTGAAATTCCTCATAGTTTCACCATTTATTTATCCAGGGTATTTAACTTGGATTGAAACCCTAAAAAATTAAATGATCCTTGATATATCTTCTTTTAAACATCCTCATATTTAAACATTTCAAGAATGGATGGAAAAAAATGATGTTTTTTTGGAACATTTGATTTAGAAAATTACAAAAAATAATCAACACTAGCCTCATATACACCACTTATTCAATGTTCTATAATCCAACATTGACTCATTATTATATAAAAAATATATTAAAAATAGCTTGTCAAAAGAATATAGTGGTGATATATGTGGAAATAAATTAACCAATTCAAACCATATTTATATTTATATTAAAGATTTTATCACATGATAGTAACAAAAATTGATTTTTTTTAAAAATATGCTCATTTGAAATGTATAATTATAAATTTTAGACAATAATCGAATACAAGTATAAATATAATTAATTAATAGGATGTAAACTACTAACCAAAACATATAAAAATATTAGTGAGACTCAAATTAATTATATAACGAATAATAATGTTTTTAGATGAATTTTGAATACTTCATGAGTTTTTATTCAATAAATCATTGAAAATTCATATATAATAGAAATTATATAAAAATAATGTAGATATCCAAGTGTTCCACTAAATATATGACGTACAATTTTTCATTAGCATTTCCCACCAGTGGTTCTATGATATCTATAAGACCACAAGTAAGATGATTAATGAGACACATCTATCATTATATAATACATAATCAAGCCTTAAATTTCTATAATGAAATCATGATCAGTATATATTGTCATGACCCATCCTAGAGGGGATCATGCTCTGACTACCCCAAGCATGCCTCCAATAGGACACGGGCTGGTGACTAGCACTAAGGAGGCATATTCCACAAATGGGAGGCATTTACCTAAGTAATTGTTCACACACACACACATCTCCAAGAAACAAATAATGAAATGTAAAATCACTAAGTAAAAAATGCATGAAAAACATTATATCCCACAACCAAAGTATAACAGTGAATGTACTGGAAAGTAAACTCGGCCAAAAAATGGCCAGAAATATTAAAGAGTCTACAACAACATGTCGAACCTGTAAATTAAGAGGTGTTTGGTTTGTTGTTAGAAAAGAAATTGAAACACACCTCGACATTTTATGTATAATAAGGAACCACGTAGTACTAGTCATCCAAGAACTCAATTGAGGATTCGACCATTAGCATAAGACATGACACGTGTGAGCAAATCTCATGCCGAGGTGAGTAAAACAACACTCTGTTGGACACCCCAAAACCAAAAACGAATACCACAAAGGAAATACCAAAAAAGAATTACCACAAAGGAATACCATAATGGAATACCACAAAGGAATACCACATTGGAAATACCATGAAGGAATACCACTATGGAATAAAACAATGGAATTCAACAAAGGAAATACCGCAATGGAAATGCATAGTTTGATCCACATAGATTTATGTATATAGAAAATATATCAATAACATCAAGATATACTCAATAAAACTATCTAAATAAGACACATATTCTTCATAAGACATACACTATCCATAAGAAATGAACCACTATAATACACACAGCCTCTATGCCATATCCAGCCAAAAAAATGTTTTCTCAAAGTGCGCTAATTATGGGATAACTTACTAATCAAGCCATTAAGTCATATTCAAACTCCCATAAAAATATACATAGGATAACTCTAAATGAATTCCCTGATGTAAATATCCCAACACCGCAGATGGCTCGTCAAACGAACTTCTGGATTTAATGTTATATAAGTTCACATTTTCAAAAAGGCATTACTGGGCCCGTGAAATGACCATCGAAGTTGGCCACTGTAGTTAACCACTCGGTCCGGCCACTCCCATGGTTGACCATACTGTGGCAGCTCGATCTTTTGTGGCGATCAATTGAATAGCCATCTACCACGGCTGCATAACAGTTCCGTGGAATGTGGCTCATGATTGACCACCGTGGTCGACCGTGGCCCAGTCAGCCGCCCTGGGCCTGACCCAACCGAACAAGTCTGACCCGAACCAATGGGTCCAACCCAACTCATTGGGTCGATCTGACCCACTCAGCCTGACCCTCTCACTCGACCTAGTCCACTTTCTGGGTCGGTCTGACTCACATAGTCACGTGCGGTGACTATCATCGGTCCACACATCCACCCCACCGTGTCCCACGCAAAGTCGGACACATAACGCCCCCAACACCATTTCTTTAGTGGTTAGTCAATTATTTTCCAGTTCTCCAATCTATGAAATGAAAATAACATTGTGACCATTGGGTCTCCAGCTACACTAATACAACCTCTCTTTTGTATTACCTCTTATCTGAGTGTCCAATTGCATTCGGAGCCTCCCAATAAGTTGATCCACAATCCTGAGGATCTAACAATAAATAATTCCCTGAATGGGGGAGATAAAGAACAATAATTCCTAAAGAATTAACCTTAATAATTTATCATTCAATCCTCAATTCATTATTGTTAGAAGGATAAATAAAGAGGATAAACTAATATCTCGATAATCTGACATCAATAACCCATCCTGCAACCACGACCGAACTGCTGATCAACCTGTTTGTAGATTGACCCACATTCATCATGGGAATTAATAATAGAGAAAATAAACAATTAAATATCCACCCAACTAGGGATATGGATTGTTTTCTTTCGAGGACTGATTTATGTTAGAGATCCTTCAAAAATGATCTGTCTACCCAATGTTTATCATCTCTGCCAATATAATTCTATAATGACTCTCTCAAGAGTATCCAAATAATATCCACGGTTATGAGCCTAACTCTGGGTCCCTTCCTAGATCTTCATTTAAAAGAAACAATGTCACTGCGTTGACATTATAATAAAATGAAATAAACTCACAATTTATTTTATTCATTTAAACGTCCAAAAACTATTTTTCACATCTGAACCATGATGAACTATGTTAGGCACTGACTATTGGAAGAACCAAATTATGAACTCAACGGTGGTATGAGATTTCCAATCTGAGTCACCATTCATGAGTTATTAGGTTTTTAAAATAAAATAATTTTATTAAATAATTTTATTTATGGTTATATCCTTGATGACTTAGATGACCTGCACCGACCAAAGTTAGGTCATGCTAAAGGTAAATCCCCCATTCTAAGCTCAATCATTCACTCAGATTTATGATCTGGGCACCCATTTAAACGATACTATGATTTCTTGGAAAGTCATGTGATCATTCTATTTAAAACATGAAATTTTTCAATGAATTGTTCTAGGAACACCATTCCTTATAATCAAACTCTGTCTCAGTTCCTAGTCTCATAATTTTCAAAAATAATTTCTAAATATAATATTAGGAAATTCAAATTCATTACATTCTCCCGAAATTAGGTATTTATGCCCCTAGAAAGCCAAAAAAGGGCTACTCAAACAAATGAGGGTAATGAACAGGAATTTCAGCCTCCTGCTCCCATGTTCTCTCCTAGCGATTCCTATGCTGCAACTAGACACACGCCAAAGCAATCGACCTCCCACGAAGGATCCACTCTTACAAATCCTCGATCTCCACTGGGTACTCTGCAAAAGTAGCCCCTTCCATGATTTCTATCTTTCCCCATTCAATGACGTGCAATGGGCCCAGAATGTACCTATTTGGATGTGACACATGGAAACAGTCGTGTCCCTGATCTATATTAGGTAGTTGAGCCAAGTGGTATGCCACCTCGAAACTCTATGTAGTATCATAAATGTTCTGATGAACCTCATAGATAGCTTTCCGCCCCAGCCACATCTCCATAATCTGCATCGAGGTGAGACCTGATGGAACACATGGCCTCCATACTCAAACACCAAAGTCATATGTAATCTATTAGAATAAGGGTTCTGATGGATCTATCTATATTTCATCCACTCCAGGATAATCTTCACCTTCTCTATAGTAACCTGCACTAACTCTAGGCCCATGAGTGCAGACACTCTTGGGTTCATCCAACAAAGTTGTGACCTGAAGGGTAGCCTACACAAGGCCTTGAATGATTCTATATTGATGTTGTAATGATAGTGGTTTTTGTATGAAAACTCTACTAGGGGTAGGTAATCCTCCCAACCACGACCAAAATATAACATGAAGACTCGTATCATGTCCTCCAGAACCTGTGTGATCAACTCAGAATGGCCTTCTATATGTGGGTAAAACACTGTACTCAAGCATAACTGAGTCCCAATTGCCTCCTGCAATCCCTGCCACAACTAGGATCTAAAGAGATAATCATGATATAATATTATCGTTGTTGGAACTCCATGGAGTCGAACTATCATATTCACGTAAAGGAATCCCAAGATGTCTACTAAACTCTTCTCCCGAATAGTTAGGAAGTGGGATGACTTGGTGAGTTAGTTAATGGTCACCTAGATATCATCATTTTCCCTGGATTTATGTGGTAAAACATTTACTAATTCCATCGATATCCTATACCACATCCATTCTGGCACCTCAAGGGGTTGAGTCAAACCCGCTGGAACCTGGTGCTCGGCCTTCACATGCAGACAAAGGGAGGTATTGAGAAAAAAAACTTTTCATCTTCCTTCTTCATTCTCGACCTCCAGAACTGACATCAGAGGACCTGGTGAATCTTCCCCACACTTGGATGTACCTCCAAAGGGGATTTAAGGAACTCCCAGAAAACCACCTCCTAAAATGACCCTGGTACTACTATGAACCCTCTTAAAATAATGATGTTATCCCCACCTTTAAAATATTCATCAAGGGCATGCCCTCTGGACATCTAAGAACGTAAAGTATCATATTTGGTATCCCTAAGCTATGCCTCCCAGACTTTTTGTAATAGAGGAGGGGTAAAAATCATTGACTAAAGGTAATATTCTCGATCCACATCCATAAAGGATATATTTGATGAGGAAAATTTCTCTGATGCCTCATTCATAAACTGTGAACTGAATCTACTGCTAAGAGAATCTACCACCATGTTCCCCTTCCCAGGAGTATAGACAATCTCAAAGTCATAGTACAAGAAGAACCATACCCATCACCTATGACTCATGTTTATATACTTCTGAGAGAAGATATACTTGAGACTCTTCTGGTTAGAGTAGGTGATAAACTACTTGCCCATATGACAGTGTCACCATATCTTCAAAGTGAAGAGTATCGCTGCAAACTCAAGATCATGGGTCACGTAGTCATACTCATGTTGTATCAAATGGTGTGAACCGTAGGCAATCACCACATTCCATTTAATCAGGACACAAACAATCCCAGTTCCTGATGAATCACAAATAACTACGTACTCAGTACCCTCCTATGGAAATCTCAAAATGGGAGTGCTCATCATTCTCTCCCTCAACTACTAAAAACACTCTTGGAAGTTCTCTATCCACTTAAAAGGTTTCCCCTTTCATGTAAAGGCATTCAAGTATTTTTCCACTTTGTAAAATTCAGGTACAAACATCTTATAGTTCCAATCCAAACCAAAGAAACTCCACCCCTTAGTAACAGTCTTCGGTGTATCCAAAGAAAGAACCACCTGAGTCTACTTTGGATCCACTAAAACTCCAGCCTCTAAAATGATGTTTCCAAGAAAATGGACATCTTGAATCTAGACATGACACTTAAACATCTTCCTGTAAAGCTGGTTCTCTCAGAGTGTGTCCAGGTCCATCCACAAGTGTTTTTCCTTCTCCTCTTTAGACCCCAAGTACACTAGGATTTCATCAATGAATACCACCATGATCCATTCTATGTAGGATTGAATGATCTGGTTCATGAGTCCCATGAACACTTATGGGGTGTTATTAATGGAAAACGACATCACCAAGTACTGAGAGTGGTCATAATTACATTTAATGTTCATATTTGGTATATCCTCATCCCCATACTTGTAGATGGTGATTTCCAGATCGAAGGTCAGTCTTCGAGAACTGCTACACCCCTTTCATCTAATCGAAGAGGTCATTGATCCTCATTAGTGGATATTTATTCTTCATGGTCGATGGGTTTATGCACCGTTAGTCCAAAAAGATTCTCAATCTCCCATATGGATTCTTGGTAAACAAAACTGAGGCTACCCAAGGTGAAACACTAGGTCTCACAAATCCCTTCCTTAGCATGTCCCCCTACTGCAACCTCATCTCATGAAGCTCTGCGGGAGAAATTTGATAAGAAGGTTTAGATATCAGCACCGTCCCTGGGTATAGATCAATTTATAAGTCTGCCTCCCTATAGGGAGGTAATCCTGGACCATCCTCATGATTGATTTCCTCATACTCTGCCACCACTACAGGAAACTATGGAATCATATCATCCACCACACTGAGGGTGAGGATAGGGAATATATGAGTAATCAGATACAACCTTCTATGTATGAGTTCACCCTGCAGTAAATGAGTTTACTTTTCACCAACAATGGAAAACTTGGTTTCATCACATTGGAAACACCACACTCTGCACCTAAAATTGTCATTTTGAGCATGAACTGTGGATTACCAATCCATACACAGAATTACATAGAACGAACTTGACGCTACAACCAAAATATCCCAACCGAAACACACACCTCGAAGAGTAAGGCCACACTGTTAACACTATTGTGTGATCATCAACTCTCCACCCGTATCAGTCTCTATGTGTAAGGGTCGATTGAATAGTTCAACTGAAATCTCTAAGTCTCGAAGAAGGTTTGTGGAATGAAAATAATGACTGAAACCTATGTCTATAAAAATTTTATCTAGAATGTAAAATACATATATCATAACTATAATCATCCCCAGAGCCTCGGGGTCATAAGACTCCATCACCTATAGCTAGTCTCAGCCTTTCCCACCAGATCCTTGAGCTTGTCATGAACCACTTAGGGGCGGCGGTGGTAATAGCTCAAACAAATGACCACCTCCTTCCACCCTACATGCTCTCCTTCCATGTCCTCCTCCCTATGGAACACCCTACTCCATCCTCTAGTTCTGACTCGCTGACCCCTCAACCATCTCCTGATTGGATGTACGACAGGTTGGAAAATATCATTCCATATGTTCATGACCAATACACAAGGAAAAAGTCTTATCCACCGGCTAACTCGAGCTACCCTAGGATCCCCTCACTGCTTATCATGTTTCATAGGATTGTCTCTTGAAGCACCTGGCCTAATTGGGACCCTATTTCTTCCATCGTCTATCTGCTACCGAGGTATCAACTACTTGGTGCCTGGTAGTAGGTCCCACGATTGTTTCTTGCTGCACTAGAAATATCTCCATTAGCATGGCTCACTCAAGTACCCCAACATAAGATATAATACTAGGGGATATCATGGATTCCCTGATCTCTTAGAATAATCCCTACTTGAAGGTATGAGCCCTGAAGAATGAGTCTCGGACCATATTTATGGAGTGGCATGAAATATCGGTAAATTTCACCGAATACTCTACCACAATACGAATTCCCTACTGTAGTTGAAAAATATCCTATACACGCACCAAATGCAAAGCGGTTAGAAAAAAATCATCTCTGAAGAGATGCTTGGAGTATTCCCAAGAGAGAGTTGCATCATTGTGTGTTTGGATCACTAAGTTCCACCATCTCCCCCATAGAGTCCTAAAAAAGTATTGTGACAAGGACTTCCATATGGTTGGAAGGCATCCTCACAAGAGGAAAAACACATGTAACTACCTCCAACCAATACTCAGTTGTATGGGGGTCTAGCTCACCCCGAAACTTAGGAGTTCGCTACCTATGAAACTTTTTTAATGTGCTCAGTTTTCATTCATCATTAACTGATAGTGCTGGTAGTAGATACAACTCGATGGGTGGTGGTATAGCTGGTAAACCACCCATAGGTTCTATCTCCAGTACATTCCCCGATAGAGATTCCTCATCACTAGGCGGATCATCCTCATGATCACAAAACCGAATCATAGATAGATGTCTGTGTGGAGTCATCCTATAATAAAATATGATGTAACACATTCAATAGAATATATCTGGAGAGCTAACTCAAGAAGGACATGTAAGAAAAAACCCATTACTATATGATGCATTAACCATTATTTTCCTTAATACTAGTTTTTTCATGCACTGAGATGAAAATCAGGTGACCAGAGTCCTGGTGTATGGATATGTCAGTCGTCACACCAACACTGGATTCCCAGGCCTAAAATTTGATCTCAAAACAATTAACAATATTTCCCCAAACCAACCTCACAAACACCCAGTCCTAATGTATAACCAAACTCCATTGATACCACTCTGTCACGAAACATCCTAGAGGGTCCCATTTCATGAATACCCCAAGCCCGCCATCATTAGGCCAGGGGATGGTGACAAGAATTGAGTAGGCATATCCCACAAATGAATGGAATTTCATAAGTATCACTACTCATGCATAAATCTCAGACAAAAATGCTAAAATGTAGAAGTAATAATTAAAAAATGCATTAAATATAACATATCTCACAACCAAATTATAACAGTTAATGTATTTCAAAGTAAATAAGGCCAAAACATTCCCACCAAAAGAATAGAGTATGCATCCACAAGAAAATATGTAATGTAAGATGCAACGAGACTTTTGTTGGAATATCCTTTAGAACACACCTTGGCCTGTCTGGCCTCACAAGGAACCACCTGGTCCTTGTCAACCTAGAACTCTGTCATAGAGGTAATCATCTGCACAATACATGACACATGCAATAAAATCCTGTTTAGGGGTGAGTAAAACAAAAGTCAGTAGGATACCCTGAAACCACCAAAAGAATACCAAGAATGAAATACCACAAAGCAAATACCAAAAAGGAATTTCATAAAGAAATACTAAAAAGTAAATACCAAGAAGTAATACCACAAAATAAATACAATGAAGTAATACCACCTTGGAATACCACAAAGGAATACCAAAAAGAAAATACAACAAAGGAAATGTATAATCAGCTCCACATAGATATATGTCAACACCAAATATCTCAAGAACATACAGATATACTCAGTCTAATAAGACACAGTCTCAATAAGACACATAGTCTTCATAAGAAACCCAGTCTCCATAAAGGACACAGTCTCCATAATACACACAGTCTCCATAAGACACACAGTCTCCATAAGACACATAGTTATTCTGTCACAACTAGCCACATAAATGTTTTCTCGAAGCATACTCATTCTGGTATAACTCAATCTTGAAGCCCTTAGGTTGTATTAACAATCCCCAAAAAAATAAATTGGATATATTGAAATTAAAGTCTATTTTTAAGGGTCCCAATGCCGTTGACGTCTCACCAAATAGACTTCTGGTTTGAATGTTATTCGGGTTCACTTTTTAAAAAGTGGGTCATTAGGCCTGTGGACCGACTATGGCTGTTAACCACCTAGTCTGGTTGTTCCCTTGGTTGATCGTCACAGTTGACCATGTCCTGGTCTGAAAACCTCAGCTATTAACTGACCCGTGGGGTCCAACTCGAACCGCAGGGTGCAACCCGGTTGGCAGGGTAACCTAGACCCACCACACCGGCCCGACCTGTCATGTCGGGTCACCCGCTCGCCCGACCCGATCTACTTTCCGAGTTGGTTCAGCTCACGTGGTAACCTGTGGTGACCACTTCTGGTCCACATAGCCTCCCCACCATGTCATGTGGCCACCCAATCCCATGCGACGCCGAACGCGTTGCGCCTCCGTGCTCTCCCACCTATATCGGTCGTCGTTTCCCTTCCTTTTACTAACCTCCATTCTTCCAACAGTGCTCCAATCTCTAGAATGAAAACACCTATTTGATTCTAGAGTCTCGAGCTACACTGATCTGACCTCTATTTCTTCTTGACTCTAATCTGGGGGTTCGATCGCACTCGAAGCCTCTAGGTAAGTCGAGCCTAGATCATGAGTATCCAAAGGCGAAGAACAATAAGATTAGGGGGGAGAAATCAAAATAATTCTGGAAGAACGAACCTTGGTCATTATCCATTTCGGCCTCCATTTTTTCTCATTAGAAGGAAAAACAAACAGGATAAACTAATCTCCCAATAATCCCGCAAAAATAATCCATCCCGCAACAATGACCAAACAACATATCAACCTGTTTGTGGATTGACCCAAATTATTTGTGGAACATAAGAATGTGGAATATAAATAATGAAACAACCACCCTACCTAGGATATGGATTGTTTGCTGTTGAGGATTGATTTCTATTGGCAATTCATCATGAACAATCTCTGATCCTAGTGTATTTCATTGTTGCCTAGAGAATTCACTAAGGACTCTCTCCAAAGCATCCAGGGAATTTTTTAGGTTATGATCCAAACCCAAGGTCCTGAAATAGATATTAATTTGAAATAAATAGTGTCAATGCATTGATGTAACATTATAATAAAATAAATTGACATTTTATTTTATTCATTAAAACATCCAAAAAATATTTTTCACAATTGACCCGTGCCAGCCGATGTTAGGTGTCGCCTTGGGAAAACACTACATTATCAACTCAACGGTGGTCTTAGATTTCCAATCTGAGTCACCATTCATGAGTTTTTATGATTTTTAAACAAAAAAGTTATATATAATTATTTTATTTATGGTTACGCCATTGGTGACGTTTTCTTCATATGGTCGATGCCGACCAAAGTTAGTTCATGCCTAGGGTAAAACCATTATTCGAAGCTCAATGGTGACCTTGAATTTATGATTTAGGAAACAATTTATAAGATATTAAACTTTTTTAGTAAATTCATGCACGAGTTCTATTAAAAGGATAACATTATTCAATGAATTGTTTTGGGCACAATGGGACTCAGAATTGCTCATCCTCTCAGTCCCTGGTCTAAAACATTTCCCATGTAATTTATTAAAAAAAATATCGAGAAAATAAAATTCATTATATATACCACAAATTACCATTTTGGCTTCATCAGTTTTCAACCCCTAGTCTATGAAAATAGATAATTATGGGATACTATCCAACGTGAAATGATAGCTAGTGTAGTACTTATCCTCAACTTACTATTATACTTTCCAATTCTCCCACATGATGTAGTAATCTCAAAAATTTTCTTCTTTTTTCAATTCTATTTAATAATAAAATATATCAATATTCCATCAATTTATAACAATAACATCCAGAAAAATAATTTATAAATTCCACATAGTCAATAACAGTCATAAACATTCCAAACACACCATTAAAAACCTTTGAATCACCTCAATGTAAAACATTCAATTCACAAAGATAGTAATAAATATAAATTATTTCAATAGAGATAGATCATATATGAATTAAAATGATAAAATTTTACATCAAAAGTATCCATAGTTTCTTCAATAAATAATTATTATATAACAAATCATACCTGGATAGCGATGAAACAATAAGACCATTAGTAAATGACAATGAAATGAGGATATAAATGGTAATTATAACTTTTTTCCATTAAAATACCGCTAAATATGAGGTTTTCTTTAATATTTAGAAGAAAACACAAATTTCCCACAAACCATAATTAGAAGAATATGTAAGAGAGAGTGGAAGGAGGGATGGTTGAATAAAATGACGGTGAAAAAGGGATAAATAACATACCAAAAAAATTAATGCGATGAGAAGATCTATATATGAACACGCAATGATGAGGTCGATGACACCTGAGTAGTAATGCGATATTTGAGTAAATGTAATGGAAAAAGAGAAAGATAGGGAACCCATGACTTTAAACGAATGAAATCAAGCGAGAATCAATGTGTGAGACTTATGTTAGATTTTAGAGATTAGAAGATCACATAAAGACAATGACCTGATGAAATAAGAGGATATATAATGAAGTAAAAAATGATATTTCAATCCATTGGATTGAAAAAATTAGGGGAGAGTTTCTACATGTGAGAGATATGAGTTAGCCTTCGCATGATAAAATAAAATATAAATAAATCAAAATTGGGATTCATAAAATTTTAAAAGGTTTATCATGAAAGTTATTATATGACTGCCATTATATTGTATTTTTTCCATATTTTTCATATCGTTTATTGTATACTCGATGTGAAAAATCATATTTACTATATCGGTTAAAAAATAACCAATGTGAAAAAGAGAATTTCATTTCATTATCACGTCATTTATAAAATAACTGACGTGTTAAATTAGAATTTTAACATTCATTATGGTATAACCAAAGTGAAAATGCATGATATTTTATTTTTCACATCAGTTATTAGAAAACCAATTTGAAAAAGAAATACATATGGATTTGTCATGACTATTATAAACAGCTGAAATGGTAAATCCAGGGTAAAAAATACACTTGTTATAAGTGTGATTGTTCAAAAGATGAATCATATATCATGTTTATTAGATAGGATTTACACTGAATTAATATAAACAAGTCGTGATAGCTTGTGCAGAGTAAACATTGAAAAATAGTATTAAGATAATATTTCTATTCTTGTTCTATTTTATGATAAACAAAATTTGGTTAAAACAGGATCAAATTATATGCAGAGGTTACTCCAAAAACAAGGGAACATTATGGAAGAAATATTCACACCACTAGAGATACATGAATAAATTTATTTATTATTGGTAATGGAAATCCAATAGAGATTAAAAATATAAACTAGAAATTTTATTAATGAACTAATCATTTATATATTAATATATGAAATATATTTATATGTAAATAGTTAAATTGTATAAATAGTTTGTTATAATAGTTAAATATTTCACTTTATATAGTGTAAATAATATGGCTTAATATTAACATATAACCATGAAAAAAAATTCACCTAATATTATGATTTAATCATTTCAAAATGTAAACTATATTAATATTGTACGATATAAATTTTTATATATAAACATGTAAACTCTACACTGTATTAACATTTACATAGTTTCAATTAATATTAACATGTAAATATGTAATTGGATTCATTTAATATGAACGTATAAACTTGTGAACTATAAAATCTAATAAAATCGGTCGGAATATAGTGAAACTAAAAATAAATAAACTTATCTATCCATATATTACCCAATCCAACTCAAACATAACAAATCCAAATTTAACCAAAAGGGAAAAACATACCATAACAAACCTGAACCAACATGGATGGAATAAAATCAAATTCAACCAATGTAAATATACTAAAATATTAACTAAACAGAAATGCAACAACATATATAAAAATAATGTAAATATTACTATATAGAACTTCACCAAATGGAACTGAATTGAAAAAAATGAAAATGATTAAAATTGAACTAAATAAAATTAAATCAAATTTAATAAATGTTTTCAAATATGACTTGAATTAAACAACACAAAATAGTTGTAGACTAAACTAACCAAAATAAACCAAACAAAACAGGCGTAGTCTAAACTGTCCCTAATTAAACTAAACCATATAAAGGTTTTGAGTGTAGTAGAAGCACCTATTAGGGAAAACTAACTATGATTTTTTTCATAATTGAAAAACAATATAAGATATTTAGGATAAATAATGTCATGAACAAAGAGATTCAATCAAATATTAATTGATTTTTCATTCCAAAACCAATAAGGTAAGATAATCACATATAATTCAAAATTAATTTATTTAGATAAAGAATTACCAATAGTTTAAATCTATTCTCTATTGATGAATCTAATGATGCATTTACATTGTATCGTTGTTTTTTACAATAATCATTTGTTGATTTCATATAACAGTGATTCACACATGTTCTAAAAATCTTTAATCATCAGCATAAGAATATCTAGGTTCTAGAAATGAATATCCTAAGGCTTGCATCATTTTTTGTTGATTACCATGAGAATCACATTAAGTGAAAGACTATTCTTGTTATCTTTAGACATAATAAGAACGTTGATGAGAATTTATCTCCATTATTAAGTTCATTATAGGAGAGGATATCTCTTAGAATTGAGGGGATTCTATAAAAATCATTTTGAAAAATTATTAGAACAATTTAGCCTTTGGAGAATGCCATAACCCAGTTTAAATAAAGGTAGTTTTAGAAAATAATAATTACAGAAGTTCCCTTATTATTTTTATAATCCCAAAGGAACCCCATATAAAAATAGCAATAGAGTTACAGTTATTAACATAACATGTGATAAACTCACATCTAAAATAAATATTATTTCCTTAATTAGATAATTTAATATTTATTCCAATATTAATTAATATAATATTTATTTTCATAACTCTAAACATGGTCTTCCATCCTACTTAATATTTACCATATAAAGTTATGGAATATTCTTAAGTCATCTTTTGTTATTCTAGGGTGTAAGGTAGTTCAAAATAGTTTTTTCTATTTTATGATATAGCTTTTAGATGGTTTTGAAATTTTTTATGGTAATTTAAATGTTTTAAAATTTATTTGAAAATTATTTTGTGATATTTTTAAAATGATGTGAATATTGTATAAGAGTTTTATGATTTATTAATGATCATAAAGCCTTATATTAAATATTTATACGTTTATGCAAGTGGAAATTAAAACATTTTTGAAAATATTTTTTCCATTATGAATGTACTTACCTCTACATAAGTATAACGCTTTTTTTTAAATTGTGTGTAATGGTATGAGGGATTTTTTAAATCTTTCATAAATGTAGTGATTATTTTTATAAGCTGCATAAATTTCATCTAGAGTTCCCTGTTAGAAAGTAAATTTAATACTCATTTTCTCATTTTTCATAAAGTTAAACACCATGTTGAATCGATGTGTAAATATCAATGTACTTTTATAAAATCTAGCACCCTAAGATTTTAAAAGAAGAAAATTACGTTTTATAGTGAATACGACATGCAACACCAAGCCTAAACAAAACGTGATACAATATTTAAATATGATCATTATAACCTATCCATTAACATACATTGTATGAATAAAAATAAAAACTTTTATAAAATAAATATTTTAGATTATGAAAATGTATTGGTAAATTAGGACTAAATTTATTGTAAAGTCTTTACATACATTAGAAATATATTTTTCATCAAAAATAATTTTATTTATTTTTGTGAGAAAATAATATAATTATTTTTTTAATGTTTTATAAATATTATTTTTAAAAAAGAAATTTATTTTTGAAATCATCATGTCAAAAGTAATTTGTGGAGAAATTTCTGTACTTCTCTAAAAATAATTTGTTTTTTAATTCATGGTGAAAAATACCATTTTTTTTGTAAAACAGTCATTTCATTTCAATTAGTTAAGAAATTTAAAAGTCACATTTTGATTTGAATTTTATTTAAAATTAACATAAGTATTAATTAGTTATATTTAATATAATTAATTACTTTTTAGTTATCTTTATATATGATTCTCGTATAAGTTTATTTTTATTTTTTAAAACGCATTTTTCTCAGAACTGTTTTTAAGTGCATTATAATTCTCCATTTTAGTTGATAAATAAATCCAAATGAAAAATTATTTAAATGAAATATATAGATTATATATATAAATATATTAATTTAAAATCATATAATATTTGTTACTATACATAGAGTTAATGTAAGGTCATCTTAATCTTGAAAAATACATATCTTGAAAAACCAATTTCAACACGTTTTAGAGGTTCATTTTTTAAATAAATTCGGCCACTTATATTAATTGAATTTGTTAAAAATATTCCAAATTCTGAATACTCATAATTAATATAATTTAATAAGTTCAAATTATTATTTTTTCATAATGAATAGTAAAAAATGGTACAAATTTATCACCATGGTAAAAGGCTAAATTAGGTTAACCTTGGTTAAAACTAAGTGATTAGGCCCCCATTTTTCATATTCATTATTATTAGGTGAATTTATTTATAAACATATAAACTTTTCCAAGATATTAAATTATTTAAGGTTCACTTTTTCATGAATGTGACCTATATAATAATTTAATTAAATAAAAATACAAAAATGTCACTCGCTTTCCTTTAAATACTTATTATATGTCCACATGGGGATAAAAATAAGAAGTGAATGTATATTAAATGTTATATTTAGTATACTGAAATTATTTTCATTATGTTAATTTATTTTTAAATTTTATTTATTATATAGTTACTTTAAATTCTTATACAACGCTGACACAATACTTGTACGAATAGTGGAAAACTCAAGGTAAAATATTTTTAAAAAATAATGGTAATTTATTTGGGATGATTTGTGGGTAAAAAATAATTTTATAGTTAAAATTTATTTATTATTTAGGTTAAAATTTATTATATTTTAAATTCATTATTTTCTTCATGCTTTTAATTTCAAATTAATTTAATAGTTTCAAAAATGACATTAATGATATTATACATTAAATATTATTTTATTAATTTTTTCGAAAATTATAAAAATTATGAAATAGGAAAATTAGGATGATAAATGGTATGAAATATCATCACTTTTACATTTATGATACAATTTTGTATTATAATTAATGTTATAACCATTTCAGTTTGAATTTTTTTACCACGGTTAAGGTTAAATTAGAGTTTTATGAGTTACATGTTCTTGTGTTAAATTTAAATTTTCAAAAACATAGAATATTTATTTAATAAATTGGATTTAATATTTATAATCAGTGGTTCAAAATTATATAATAAATATCAATTAATTTTTATTCGTAAAGGATTAATTTCCTAAGTTAAAGAATCAAGTTACCGTGGTGAAAACTAAAATTGTAAAGGTGAGTAACGTTGATGGTAAATGAAATGAAACCTTTCTGGGAGATATTTTTATATGGTTGGGTTAATAAAAAAGGCTTAATAGGTGTGAATAAGTGAGGATATGGGTTATATTTTTATAATTGAGGAGGAATGGATTTTGTTTAAATACCAAAAATTATTCAACAATGGGAATCCACTCTCAACCAAATGCCTCAACAATAGGTTTAATTTTTTTTGGAGGTTTTTACTGAATTTATCTTCCCTACAATAAATTATTTATCAATTGGTGAGGCATTTGGTTGAGAGTGGATTCCCATTGTTGAATAATTTTTGGAATTTAAAAAAAAATTCATTCCTCATCAATTATAAAAAGGAAACCCATCCCCTCACTTTTTCACACCTATTAAGCCTTTTATATTAAAAAAACCATATAAAAATATCTCCCAGATATCCTTATCCACATTTTATATATACTGGTCTCCCCAAAATAGCAACCTCGGGGTCCTTAATAGGACATCAAAATTATATTTTTCTAGGAAATGAGAATTATCTTCACCAAGATCTTTATTTTTCTTCTTCTTCTACTAGTTTAAATATTATATTAAAAATTATAATATAATAGGACAAGTATATTTCACCCATTTGGATGTTATTATATTGACTTCATAATAATTATCTACCTCCATATTCTTCAAAATTAAGCAAACCCATCGCTAGTGTGTATAACGGGATACCGCCTCCCAACTGATTTAATTTGTTTTCCATCATCGACTCAAATGAATTTTCATAATGATATAACTCATGAATAAAATTAACACTTATTATATATATTTATTATGAAAAATTAACATATCAATTATTTTCTTATCGTCTCACCCATTAAGTAATTGATAATGTTGCTCGTGCGTGTGTGGAATCAACAATCTCAATGAAATGATGTGATTCACTTTCCATGTAAAAATTTAAATAATGATTCTAAAAATGTATCTAATGAATAAATTTTATATTTATAAAATCATTACAATGAAACTATATATTGTTCATAAGAATACAAACATTCATTACAGAACATGCATGAGAAAATAATGGTGTTAAGACATGAAATACTGGTAAAAATAAAATATTATTAACAAATGGGTCATAAAAATTTATAATTGGATAATATGTGGTAATATAAGAATTTATATTTTTATATTAAATAAAAATAATTAATTTAAATTCACTATACATAAGGATAAAAATTGTTAGAACACAAGTCGAACCTACTGTAAGGGACTTTGTCTCAACCTCCCTTCAACAAGTCATATTTTAATGTTACACACCTAATCTATTATATATGGTGTATATACTTTCCCTTTTCATATTATATCCTATGTCCATTTTTAGTCATGTTATTTTAAGTTACAATTTATTTTAATTCATCTATGGGGGTTTCATTTTAAAGTCACCAACCAGTTAGGGGTTTCATAAGTCAATTTCCATTGATTAGGTTATACTTCTACTTCATTGATTATATTATTCCAAGATTATGTGTAAAATGAAATTTGTTTAGTCTATGTTTTATTTCCACTTTTTGTGTGTGTATTTTTACTTTTTTCACATAATCACTTCATTTATTAATTCTCACTTCAATGTTGTGATCATTATAAGGGTTCTTCATCTCAAAATTTTATTTGGGACATATGTTGTGTTATATGCATATATTATTATACGAGGTATAAATAATCCCAATGTTTTAAGATATATAATTATTCCATTTATGTTCATGATATTTAAAATTTTATTTAATTTTTTTATTCATGGTCTTATCAATGAAAATTTATCAAAGTGATAAGGGTTTATTTCACAATCTTATCATTATTTAGGAATGACTATATTTATGTCTATATTAAAGGAATTATTTTTTATTTCCATATTAAATCCAATTTCTTATATTATACACTAGTAATTTTTATAGTTTCTACGTTTTCCTTTCATTTTCCTCTTCTAAATAGTGAAGATACCAAAATATTTTTTTAAGGAAAACTGACCATGTATGTCTTATTCAGTCAGGAATGTTTTTGTTCCATGTCCATTTTCATTAAAATATTATATATATTTTTAATATTATAAATAATTTATTAAATACATTTTTCCACATTTGAAATAATTATTTAAATGATTTTTTTTTTCATTTTCTGAACGAGATACTTATTTAATTTTTTCCAAAAATGTGTACGGAATCATTTTTTTATCATATATTATCAATGGGAATGTATCCATGTGGATCGACCCTTTGTGTTTTTTTCAAAGACCGAAGTCATTGGAGGAGGCTTGGATGAATTTTAATGGATTTAGTCTACTAAAATATTGAAGAAAGGAGATTTAACACCGTGTAAAATTTTACAGTACGTGAAAGTGAGTATCACATATTATGATGATAATATCATGATGTGTAATAAATCAAGGTTTAAAAATAAAAAGGAAACTTTTTTGGTGTAATCTATACCCCTAGTTTTACATTATATGAAATGGGATTACATGCTTTGTAAATCCCCGATGCTATATATCTTTAAATGATGCGACACTGAGGGTTTCCAAAACCCTGCAACCTACTGTGCCTCCCTCTCATTCCAGGTTACCCATCATCCCACTATATGATGTTTTGGTGATTCATTGGCCAAGGATCAATATTTAACTTCCCTCATTCAACCTATGTTTAATCCATAGTATGTTCTACCTTCATTCTTATAGATTCTTTAAAACATTTTATCAGGTTTCTATTTTCCATATGATGAAATTTGATCTACATATTTCATGGTTGTTTGTCGGCACAGTTGTGGTGTGGCGTCCTCAGGTGGGTGCAGTTATTTTAGGAGAGTTGATCAGGATTTATATCGTTGGTCCATTATTTGGAGAATAATGTTGAAACCCTTTTGACGTAGGGGATTCCTTCTTCTTCTTTTATGAGTGATTATAAATTAAGAATTATTTACCCCCTTTTATGCTAATGAAATTAAACTAAAAATTATGTGAACCAGATTAAAGAATTGATATAGATCAAATGGAGATGTTTCCATTCATATTGTGAAAATGGTTTGCCTCTTGTTTTACTAAATAGTGTGATATCTATGTTTTTTATTTTGTGTTTGGATTATCATGTGGAATTGGAAAATAATGAAAAGTCGAAATTAATTGATTATTAATAGGCTAAAATAATAAAGAGGCGTATATAATGAATCTGGTGTTTTACGATCTAAATGATCCAATCATGTTTAAATGAATTGTTCATCCACATGTTAATTGAATTGAATAATGATGTGAAGAATATTGATTCTTATTGATAACAGAATTAAATTAAATTTAAATTACTTGTTCAATTACATTGTGATAGCTTGTGCTAGATTTTATCATAGGTTCCCCATAGTGGGAACATGTAAATAATGAATCGGTTAATTCAAAATTTAATAAGAATTGGTTGTGTAATAAAAGGTAATTCCTTTGTAAGGATTCAGTTCCATGCTTTCTTTTAAAGTCCAAGTGCCTTGTGCTTTATAGTCATGAGGGATAGCTGTGAGTAAAGGATGGATGCCATTATATTGGGTCGAGAGCACAATTGATATGTTTATTTCCTTTTTCTTGTGATGTTCTCTAGATAAGAGTCTTGAGATGTGGGGTGAGGAGGCCTGGATGTGACATGGTCCTAGAATGGCTGATCCTAGAGGGATATTATGGTATGTGGGGTTGGTAGGCCTGGTTTTTGTGGCAACAGTCAATAGTTATGATAGCAGGATACATTGGGATATGCATGTGGGTGTCTGGGAGGACACTACATATGATAGAATGGGTTGAAGTTGTATTACCCGCTGATATGAAAGCTGGTTGCTTGTTTGAATTGGTGGTTTGTCCGATGTCCATGTTATTTGTTTATCTTTTTTTCATTCCCCACTACATGAGGCATATAGATGTTATTGGGTTTATAATGTCATTGGTAGCTTATGATGTTTTCCTAGAGTACATAGAAATATAGAAAGTGAGGTTTTTAAAAAAATAAATAAATGTTTAACACACGGGGTTGGAGATAGTTGGGATGCAATGCTGAGGTTATAATTATAAAAATTCATGGACATGGTTTTCTTATTCCTGGAGGGAATGTAAATTTGTCTTGTTTATAATGTAATGTAATGTGAAAAATGTTAATAATTAGTAAATTAATTAATGTAAAGTGAAACTGATAAAAAGGAATAAAATAATTTGTTGTAGCTCTTTAAATTGTGGTGTCCTTATTGGATATCTGGACTTAGCATTGGCATCCAGGTGTCTAAGAGATATTACCAGTAGTTTAGTTGGAGACTAGGTTATGCCCATTGTGTGGTTGTGAGATATATTATAACATGTGCATTTTGTGTTTTCATATGATACTCCACCTTTTCAGTTAGGGAGACTGAAACCTCTCTGATTCTAAGCCCTGGGGGTGTTTTCCCTAACATCATGGTGGGCGGATAGATGGATGACTATCACCTTAGGCCCAACTCTCTTCTCTTATTAGTTACATGTGCTAGTATACACAGTGGTCATTTTCCCCATATTTGTGTGTAGAGGGTTATAATGGATTTTGGTTATTTCACACACATTTATTCTCGATATAGTTTCTTAAGAACTACTATAGGTATAATGTGTATAAGAATTTGACGGCTTGAGCATCCATACTCAGTGTATGGGTTGTGATGGATCGAGGTATAATACCTGACGAATGATACAAATTATATGGGTTGTGCTGGATCATAGAGCTATGTGGTTACATTGATCTGGTGGTGTGTTGCATGAGTTTCACATTTTGGTTCTTCACCTAGGTGTCTACAGGAAATCCTTTTTGGATATAGATGCTCAGGACATGTATTGTTGGGGCAGAGTGAAAAGTCATTGGGGAAGTGGAAGTGGGGTTCTATTGATATTATTTATTATATTATATTCTCTTGTATGTGATACTTGGTGATAGTATCCATGTTGAGGATGAAAACATAGTACATCTATTTAGGTGATGAGTTTTCACTTGTTGTTCACTGTGCTTTAGCATACATTCTTTATATTTTACAAGAGATGATCTGAGGAGGATCCTACTAAGTATACTATTATTATCATCTGATTTTTCTGTAAATATTTTCTTTTAGGTAAAATGATGTAGGTTGGAGATCATATTGGTTACTCTTAGATTATGGATTCAGGAGGATTTGTTTTTTTCTTCGTAGTTATCGGCGTCTTTACCTTTATTTTGGGACTTGCAGTTTTTCCTTTTAGTTGTAGTAGTTATTTCTTTTCATTAAATATGTGTACATGGATTTTCTTTTATATTGAATTTTGAGCTGGAGTGGATTGGTTTATGTCTTATCTCTCTCTTCCTCATGTGTTTCTCTTAGAGGGTAATGCATCCCAACTTTGTGTTTACTATAACCTCAGTGATAGTTTCCAACCCAGGGCAAACTGCTGGTGGGACTTGGGCGTCACTATCTCTCTTCTCCCATTTCTGGACCAGAAGGGGTACACTTTATGGGGATGGGGTCATGAGAGAGTTTTATCAGAGCTCTTGTTGCGGGATGGGATGGAGTTTTGGAGTTAGGAATAGGTATGGTTGCATGGGATGGTAGGGAAACGATGCCATATACCTTTAGAAAGAACTATAAACATGGGATACCATATGAGACATAGATAATTATGGCCCCCTATGATCTGATGCATGGACCATTATGCTTACAATGGATACTAAATGAGGTGATAGTAGTTCTAAGGTAGAGAAATAGGAAAGGATCGTGCATCATTGTTCTTTCCACTTGTTCTTGAGTGGGTAGAACTTGGGATAAGTTATCATAAATTGTGTCCAATAAAATAATTAATTAATGTTAAATTATTCCATATTCCATACATAGGACCTCTAAATATTTGTTCCTTTTACAGGAATAGCTTCAGGTCAACATCCATGTTAGGTTCACATAGAATATGTTCATTAGGTTGCACGAGAAGAACAATGTAGAGTAAAAGTTAACGATGAGAAAAGTTGGAGGAGGAAACTCTTAGAGTTTTAGAATCAGAGATTGAAGAGTAATGAGGGCTCTATTTCAGAAGAGTTCATTGAATATTTGTTATAGGAGTTTAAGACAATCTTATGTTTTATCTGTGGTTAGATGGAGCACTAGGTGTCGTTGGCTTTGACGATGTTACATTGTGCAACAAGGAAGTGGTGGTTATTGTTCCTCAGAGATCCTGATAAATTTCTAGTCTCATGGGAATATTTATGACAGCAGTTAAGATATGTGTTTCTTTCTTTAACCGAAAAGGCAACCAGTCACTAGGATCTTCTTACCCTTTGATAGGGTAGATCGATTGTGAAAGATTTTTCGATCCATTTTAGGAACCTGCTACGATATTCATTGGAACTATTTCCAGATGAGGAATCCATAAATAAGCATTTAAAGGAGGATTTTCTTTCTAATATCCAGTTCTAGGTCACCCTATTTATAATAAAGATGTATGTCGAGGTTCTAGCGAATCATAGGTCATCAAGAAGACATTATCCAGAACTGGATCTTTATGATAGGGGAGACTTCATGATTCATATTGAACCAGAGTTGTGGTGTGAGGTTCCCAATTTATAGGATAGAATATATTCCCAATTGGAAGGGGTAGGTCTGAGCCCTTAATGTCTTGTTTTTATGAGGGCGATGGCTCTCAATCCAATTATTAGGAATCAAACACCTGTTTTTCTTGTGGAGGTTTATTTCAATAGTTTCGAGAGTGCCCAATAATTATGAGTAGTCAACGTGCACTATTTATTCTTCTAAAGGACCCCCCACTAGGGAAATTCCATCCAAGGAAGAAATAGTAGGTTAATATAGTTTGGGATCAGTAGAGAGTAGATGGGGTAGGTAGAAGATAGCCCTGACATCCTCCCCATCCTCATAGAGTAGAGTGCGTCCATGGAGTTGGTTTTCGTCATGTTCATGGAGGATTTGGGGAAGGTCCTGGTATGCTTTATGATTTAGAGTTTCTAGTGACGGGTGATCCAAATATCATTTATGGTACCCTTTTTAGGTTTTCTACATGGGTGAATGCCTTGTTTGATCTAGAAGTGACACACTCCTTTATATCATATACCCTTTTCCATGCTTTAGGACTTGAGGTAGATAGGATTCCAGTGACCATGGAATTGACTACACCAGTTAGAGGTTAAGATGACATGTTTGTTGTATATAGAGACTATGAGCTAGTTTTGTGACAACACCACACTTGGATAGATTTCATATGTTTATAGATACTACCATATGAAATCATCCTCAGGATGGATTGGTTTTATTCGTTGTAGGGTAATGTAGATTCCATTAGTATGAAGGTCGCGTTCTTCGATGGTGATGGAGAGCCAAAACATTTTGTTGTCAAGTGAGACCCTCAGATGGGTTAGGGGAATGTTTCATCCTTTTCATTATTAATGGTTGATCAAATGTTGAGTTCATTAGAGTTTTAGTATTCACTGTTTCCCAGGGTCATAAAAGACTACCATGATTTCTTTCCAGAGGAGGTTGTAGCTTCACCCCCTCGATGAGGGATTAATTCCCGGATAGATCTATAACTAGGTGTGTCTCCTATCATTATGTTTCTATATATTATAGAGCCTTTGGAGTTTCATGATATGCATATATATCTCTATGTACTATTGAAGTGTGGTTTTGTTTGGCTAAGTGTGTCACTGTGGGGTGTACCTGTTTTGTTAATGAATAAGGCTATGGTAGTTTGTTATTGTGCATCGATTATCATCATATGAACCAAGTGATAGTGAATAACCACTATCCTCATCCATGGACTGATGATTTGTTTGATCAACTAAAGGGTTCAATTCGGTTCTCAAATATTTGTTTTTGGTCAATATATCATCATCTTTGTGTGATGGATGGGGATATCCTGAAGACAGTTTTTTTTGTTGTGATGGTCATTATGAGTTTTTTGTAATGTCATTCGGTGTGATGAATGCTCTATATATGTTCATGGGGATAATTAAAAATCTGTTTTGAGAGTTCCTAGATAAGTTCATCATGGTTTTCATAGATGAAATCCTTGTTTACTTCATGGATGAGGAGGAGCATACAGAGCATCTATGTTCCATTTTGGGTGTTCTTTACCATGATTAGCTATTTGTGAAGTTTCAAAAGTGTGAGTTTTGGGATCAAGAAGTCCGTTTCTTGGTGAATGAACTATCCCAACTGGGTGTATTTATGGATTGACTGAAGATAGAAGTAGTTCTGTCTTGGGGTAGAGGTGTGAGGATTCCCCGATCTTATAGGCTATTACAAGAGTTTCGTAGCCAATTTCTCTTAGGTTGTAACTACATTGATAGTTTTTACCATAAAGGATCAGAAATATAGATGTCATGATCAATGTCATACATATTTTGAGTGTCTGAATGAGAATTTGATCAGTGCTATAATTCTTTATCTACAAATAGAAGGAGTTCAGTTTGAGGTTTTCTATGATGATTCACATTGTGGGGTGGGTTGTGTTCTAATACAGAAGGTATTGATCATTTCTGATTAGTGTCAATAGTAATTTCACCATGAGAACAACTATTTCATTCCCAATATTGAGTTTTTGGTGATAGTTTTTTCCCTGAATTTGAGGAAACATTACCTCATCAACAAGAATTTTTTGGTCTCCAACGATCAAAAGAGCCTAAGGTATGTTATCTACCAAAATTAATTGAACTTGCATCAGTGTCAATAGATGTAGTTATTATTGTACTACAACATCAAGATTTCATATACACCTATAAAGGGGAATTTTTTTGTCGATGAGCTAAGTAGGAAGTTATTTAGTGATGTAGTGTGTGAATCTGGTGATTCCAGGAGAGCAATGGGAGAACTTTCAGCATTGAATTTAGATATGGGAGAAGTTGGGGGAAGTGGTTGTCTTTTTCAAATGATGGTGCAGTCATCTATAGTGCAACAAGTGGCTGATTCTCAGTTGGGGGATATTGAGTTGGAGGTATGGAGAGAATGAGTTATTTATAGTGAGGTCCCTGATGGTTGGTCTGAGGATGAATAAAACCAAGTGTTGTTTCAGGGAAGTATTTTTGTTCCCTTGGTGATGCATGAGATGGTCCTTAGAGAGTTTTTAAGATCACCTTTGGTGGTACATCCTAGTGTGAAAAAGATCTATCAAGCTTTTAGAGTTTATTTTTGGTGATCTAGTTGAAGCGTGTAGTTGTAGAGTCTGTGTCTCAGTGTTTGGTATTCTAGAAGGTGAAGGTCAAGCCCTACGTTCCTAGTGGTTTTCTCAAATCATTTTATGTTCCTCAATGGTAGTGGGAGGGAATCTTGATGGAATTTGTTACTAGTTTACCTCAAGCTCAGGGATTCTATGATTCTATATGGTTGGTATTGGATATTTTTATGAAATCATTCCACCTTGTAGTGATCAAGGAGTCAACCTCAGTGGAGGGTTTTTTGAGGTAGTATCTAGAGGAGGTGGTGAGACTCCACAGGGTCCGAAGGATGATCATTTTCGATCAAGATCCCCATTTTACCTCCAGGGTGTGGAGAGGTGTCCTGTATAATTTTGGTTCTGAGATATTCCTTAGAAATTATTTTCATCTATATAAGAATGGTCATTTGTAATTGACCTTCCAAATTCATGAGTTCATGTTACACTATTTTGTCTTGGATTGTGAAGGTTAATGGATTAGGCTTCTTCTCTTTGTATAGTTTTCTTACAAAAATATATTTCACTCCACCATTGGTATTACACCATTTAAATCCTTGTAAGGGTGGAATTACATTCTACATTGTGTTGTGTTTGGGCAACATGGTCAATAATTCTCAGGTTGTAACTGGTAAAAAATATGGTAGTGCTGGTTCAAGTGATTTGAAAGAGGATGAAAGTAGAAAAAGATCATCAGAAATCCTATTCCTATTATAGGAGGAGACCTATAGAGTTTTACATTGGGGATCATGTGTTCCTGATGGTGGTTCCCCATTAGGGGTAGTGAAGGTTTTCTCATTGGAGTAATATTTCTCCCCAGTTTTTTGGGACATTAGAGGTGTTAGCTCGTGTTAGAGTTTTGGAATATCATATAGCACTTTACCCATAGATGAGATAGATACATGTTTTTTTTCATGTGTTTCAGCTCTATTTTTATATTTATGTTGACTCTCACATCATCGATTTGGGTCAGATTGGTGTTGAAAAAGATGTGATCTTTGAGGAGTGGCCTAAAGAGTTATAGAACTACTAGGAGAAGGTGTTTTTTGGAATACTACCCCCTTGGTTCTTGTCTTGTGGTGACACGGTTGTGTTGAGGAGAGTACTTGTGAATGTGAGTTGTTTATATTCACCCAGTACCTAGTTGGTTGACATTTAGATCATATACAATAACACAGTTCATTTTACGGTTGCAGACCCTTTCAGGTTTATGATATGGCTTTCTATAGTTTCTCGTTTTCAGTTACTCTCTTCTAAGATGTATCTCACATGGGAGAGTGTTTAAGAGCTGGTTATGGTTGTTATTTTGTTTCTTGATGTTCCTATGATGAGTTTTTTCAACTCCTTTGGTGGAAATATCCTTGAGAGGTATCTTGTGATGTGTTTATTCGGATGACCCTTTTTGTTTCCTCTCTAGTTTGGTTTTGGATTCTCGAGGAAGAGAATTTTTGGAGAGGTATATAGAGTAAGGGCCTAAATTTGTGTGGATAAACCCTTTGATCATTTTTGAATACCAAGGTGATCAGATGACACTCCGAGGATGTCAAGATGATTCCATATTCTAGAAGATGGATGATGGAGATTTCACTCCCTGTAAAATTTACATGGCTTGAAATTGGGTTTCATGACTTATGCTGATCATATAACAACTTGTAATAAATTGGGGATTAAAAGTAAAACATGTGATGTGTTTTTCAGTGTATGTTATACCCTAAGGATTACATAACATGAAATGGGACTATATGTTGAGTAAATCCCCAATGTCACATATCATTAAAATATGTATTCTTAAGGGATTACCAAACCCTATAGCCTACATCGCCCCCTCTTTTAAGGAAACCCAATAGCACCATATTGATGTTTTGGGGTTTCATTTGTCAAGGATCGATCTCTAGATTCCCTCCCTCAATCCATATTCAATCCAAGTAACATTCTACATTCACTCTTGTGGTTTCATTGATCTGTTTTCTCTCATTCCACTTTTCCATGTGATGGAGCTTAATCTCCTTGTTTCAAATGGAGTTTTTTTGGTCTTTTTTTGGAATGGTTGTGGTACATCACCCTTGGGTGGATGCAATCCTTATGGAAAAGGTTATCAGGATCTAAAACATTGGACCATTATCATGTGAAAAATACTGACACACAATTGAGGTAGGGGATTCATTACCTCTTTTCTTATGTTAGATCATAAATTCAGCATTATTTCACCAACTGGATTAAAATGAATTGAGAATAATAATTACTTGAACCAGATTACAGAATTTATATCGATCACATGATGATGTTTCTGTTTGTACAGTGATGAAAATTTGCCTCTCGTTTTTCTATATAGTGTGATACCTAGTTTGTTCTTTCTACTCCTGGATTAGCATGTGGAATTTGTAAGGAATGATAATCCTGAATGAATTTCTAATTATTTAGCTAAAATATTAAATAGGAATGTTTAATGAATCTGGTGTGTTTTAATATTAATATTTCAATCATGTTTCAAGGAAATTTTCTTCCATTTATTAATGGAAATGAATAAAGATGTGAAGATTCTTGGTGATTGTTGATAAAATAATTAAAGGCATGCTAAATAACTTTTTTAATTAATTTGTGATAGCTTGGGATAGCTTACTTCTTAGGTTTCCCACAGTTGGAACCTTTGAATAACGAATCAGTTAATTCTAGATAGAATAAGAATAGGTTTTGTGATAAATGAAAATGACTTTGTGAGTACTAATATTATCTCTTATATGTAATGTTCAAGTTCCTTGTGCTTTAGAGACGTGAGGGATCACTGTACGTAAAGGGTGGATTCATTGCTTTAGGGAAAAGAGAATATTTTCCATGTTTGTTTCCTAATACTTTTGATGTTCTCTAGATACGAGCCTTGTGATGTGGGGTGAGGAGGTCTGAATGTTATGTGATCCTGGAATGGCTCAGCCTCGAGGGCTATTAGGTTATGTGGGGTGGGGAGGCCCAGTTGTTCTTGTAGAAATCGACACCTGTGATGGAAAGATGCATCGAGATATGCATGTGGGTATCGAGGAGGACACTGGAGATGATCAAACATGTCAAATATGGGCTTAACCATTGATATGAAAGATGGATTCTTGTTTAAATGAAAGGATTTCCCTATGTCCAGGTCATTTATATCTGTTTTACCTTCTCCACTGATTGAGGAAGATGGATTTTATTGGTTGTATACCTTTTTTGGTATATTAGGATGTTTTCCTAGAGTACCTGGTAATATGGAAAGTGATGATGTTAATAAATGAATATATTTTAAACCGATGGGGTTGGAACATCCTGGAATTCAATGCTGAGGTTATAATTATGAGAATTTTGGGACACAATTTTCTTTTTATTGGAAGGCATGGAACTTCATTGAGATACTAATGTAATATAATGGGGAAAATGTTAATGGTTAATGAATTAATTAAAATAATGTGTGACTGATAGAAAACAATCAAATAATTAAATGTATCTTTTTAAATGGTTTTTTACTTATAGAATATATTGTCATAGTAATGGAATTTGGGAGTCTGATAGACATTAGATATAGTTGATTCTGAGACTAGTTTATTCCCATAGTATGGTTGTGAGCTATATTATAGCATGAAACTATTGTGTTTTCATATGATAATCCACCATATCGGTTAAGGAGAATGGCACCCCAAGTATTAGGAGTCCTGGGGTGTATTTCCCAACATATTGGTGGGAGGATGGACGAATAAAAACCCCATTTGACCCTACTCTCTTCTCTTGGTTGTAACTTGTGATGGTACACAAGAAGGGTAGTTTTCCCATATATGTGTGTAGAGGTATGTAATGGATTCTTGTTATTTTAGACGCATGCATTCTAGATATGGTTTCCTAAAGAATATTATAGTATAACATGTAGAGGTTTTGTTGGCTTGAGGATACTTACTCAGTGTTTGGGTTGTGATGTCCTGAGGTATAATACATATTGTATGATACACATTATATAGGTTGTGGTGGATCTCAGAACTACCTAGTTACTTTTGGACATGTGGACGTGGTGGTGTGTTGAATGAGTTACATGTTGTGGTTCTTTTCCCAAGTTTCTATAGATTATCATTTTTGGAAAGAGATGCTCAGGACGTGCGACATTTGGGAAATGTGGAAAACCAGTATGGAAGTTTTATAAGGTTACCCATGATATTATTTGATATATTATATGATCTTGTATGCAATACATAGAGAGGCAAGGAAATTAGTATATCTGTTTAGGTGAAAAGATAGTTTCACTTATTGTTATATGTTCTTTAGTATGGTTACTTTATCTTTTTCACCAGTGGATCCAAAGAGGATCCTACTATGTATACTATTATACTCACCCTATATATCTATAAATATTGTAGTTTAGTCCCACAATAGTAGGTTAGATATCATGATGGTTACAATTATCTTGTGGGTTTTTCAGGAGTAGTTTGGGCTTCTTGGTCGTCACCGTCTTAACATTTATTTTGGTCCTTGTTGTTATTTCCATTCAATTGTAGTAGTTCATGCATGACATTACCTATTTCCACTTGGTTTTTATTTTTTATTGATTTATGGGAAGTATTTGATTGTTTTATGTCTTCTTTCCCTCTGCTGCATGTGTTTCTCTTAGAGGGTTTTGCCTCCCATATGCGTGTTTACAATACCCTCAGTGCTAGTCGCCAACTAGGAGCATACTAGAGCCAGGACATGGGTGTCACTATTTCTCTTATCCCATTTTCAACCCATGAGGGTTATCCATTGTGGGGAGTGTAGAGACCCGAATCTTGACATACATGGACATTACATTACTTTTGCGGAATACTTAGTACATAACAAAAACACACACACAAGGATCGTAATAGTTTAGTGTCTTTGGAAACTTGGAATATAATCTTCTAATCGTGGAGAAAGATCTTCAACATATCCCATAATGATCTTCCTTTTTTCCCCTAAAACCTTTCTTTATATCCTGAGGAAAAGAAAACATAAAAGGGTGAGCTCAAATTCTCAGTAAGGGTAAACAAAAGAAATATCAATCACATCATTTTCATAAGAACATAACATTTTGGAAATCTTAACCTCCAAAAGAGTGCATAATTTCATAACATGGGATAAATCCTAGTAGTGAAATGAAATCCCAATAATCATAACTTAAAACATGAAACTTTGTGGTATACACACATAATCATATAGAATCATATCTTATTTGTCAAGACTCATTTCCAAGACTATCTTAGTGGACAAAGTCCATTTCTGAATTGAGTCACCCTCGTTTCAGTCCTGTTTCACTGAACCGGTATAACCTACCGTTCCAGCCATGTCTATCTCATGAGATATAAAATCGTTACCCAATACATTAGAGGGAGAGATAGTTCCCACCCATCTCATAATGATACCATTCTTATGTGTGCCACAAAATCATAAATCATACATCATTGCATAACCCATGTAGTAAAAATGGGATTTGTAAACATCGTGACATCATAAAACAATTCATATAAGATAAAGGAATTCATAAAAATAATTCCATCACAACATAACCAAATCAATGTAATAATAGGGATAGAAACAGACCCCTATGTTATCTTAGATGGAAAATAATTTTGATAAAACACTTGAAATCAATTCTTGAGGAAAATATCCTTTCTTCTTCAAAATCAATTTCTTTTCACAAAACGTCATGAAATTTTAAAAGAAAGAGATTTTATTGAAAATAGTCATGAAATATTTTGGAGGAAGCTTCATGAAAATAAGGCTTTATAAAACCGTAAAAATCCGTTCGTGCCGTATAATTTAAAAAAACATTCTTCTCGTACTTTTGTCGGAAAAGTCAAAAAGCACCTCGTACGAAAAACCACAAAAGATTCCTTTCGTATCTTTTACTAAAAACTCACTGAAGGGTAAAATTGGATATAAACTATTTTAGAATGATGTAAATATTACATATTGAGGAAACATGGATGTGGATGATAAAATGCACCCCAGTAAATTAAAAAATATAAACAATCTCGGATAAAAATGAGATTGTGATATTTCCCTTACCTTAGGTCTGATTTGCTTCGTATGTGTCCGAAACTCCTTTATAATGATTTAAATAATGTTATTGACATATTACAGAATCATACTTATTTTTATGATATCATATATGGTTCACTTATGGCTTTATATTACCCGTTCTTTTGTAAATTCCATGTTAAAGAGCGTTTTGGGTAAAATCGTTTCATTTGTCGTCCGTGTTTTGACTTGTAATTATTCATATGATTACTTAGATAATGATTACTTAATTCCAGAATATAAAACATGATTTATATATAATATATATTCAGAATATACATATATATAATAGATCAGTAAATGGAATGAAATACACCATTCATGGAGACGGTAGACCGTTCGTACGCATGAACGCTGTTTTCTTTTCTTTATTGAGTTGAATGGAATTAAGTAGATGACATACATATATATACACATAAATCCAGTATCATTATTGTGTCATATATTTCATTATTACTTATTATATATACTTTATAATCATTCATGAATGGTTAACGTGGAGAATGAATCTCATCGCGTCGTGGAGACGGTAGTCCGTACGTACGCACGAGTGATAATATCGTTCTCACGATCGTGGAATTGTATTGGAGTGTATGTATACAATTTCAGAATCAATATCACTTTAAAATAATCATATATAGTTATCATTTACGTCATTATACCCATCCAAGTAAGGTGGTGGTGGAAAATAGATTTCACCACGGCGTGGAGACGGTATTCCGTACGTACGCACGCGCGGTGATTTCGTTTTCTGCAGGATGGATAGATGGTGAAATAGGGTTGTTTCATAACTATAATAACATATCAGTATATGAGTGATACTTATGTTATTACATCATAATCAATCAACCTAAGAAGAATAAGTGGAAGAAGAAATAAAGTTGAAAGAATCGGTAATGGAAATTACCTCTTCTTTGAAGCGCCTCTTTGAGATTTCCCTTTAGGGCACTACAATTGGTCTTTGAGGAAGACCAGAACCTCTAGGATATTTATAGGGAAGTTGAGAAGAGAATTAGGCAGGGGTTGGCCGAGCTTTAAGGTTCAAAGTTGTGTGAGGAAGAGAGGGAGGAGGTGCCTTTTTATAAGGGAGGAGAGGGGCACCTTAAGAAAATCTCAAAATATTATTTTATATTAAGGTCAATTTCGGTTTATAATGGTTCCAAAGGGTCTTATTTCGGAGGTAAAGTGGGTATGGGTCAAAATAATCTCATCAAATAGGATTTATACAAGTTTAGGTTATTATTTTAACCTTATCAATTAGATTTAACTCTAAGTTAAATAATTTAACTTTTACCATGTCTTTTTGTTTTCTTACACTATATGGTTAATAAACTTACCATAACAAGCCAAACGAACCACAAGTTGTTTATTATTAATATATCTATCCTTATCTAAGTCATTTGGCCTATCTTTAGATTTTTAGGAATTAAATAACAATTAATAATATAATATTTGTTTTAAAAACTAATTTATGTCAATTTTGACACTATTTGGTACACGATTTTAATGAAATTAATAACAGAATGATAAGTTCAAACCAAGTTACTTATATCAACAATATCATGTCATATGAACCTAGAAAATTAATTTAAGTCATAAAAAGTCTCAAATTACATTTATTTGGTCATTTATAACATCAATAATGTCAATATTTCATTAATAAGACAATTACCGCATCATCTTTCTGTCATAATAAATGATAATTATTTAATCCCTAAAAATTCTAAACAAATTCCTATGATGTCGATAAATGTATTATATTTCTGGAGACTATTCATGTTCGAAGTTTCATGAAGTTTATCACTAAAGTAAAATTATTATACTTATAAGATTTAAGAAATTGACATGTTGTCACATTCTTTGGTTTTAATAATAATTAAATTATTTTCTTGGACCAAAGTCCATAAAATGAATCTAATCCTACCCTTAGGTTATATGGGTATACTTTTAGCCATCCAATAAGATTTTTCCAAATGTTAGGGTAATTTTATAATCTTATATTTACCCTTAATTACCCGATTTACCTTTAACTATAGTAAATAAAATTTACCGTAGTTACTATTCACAATGCCCAAAAATAAAAAGTAGATTATTAACATAATTTGGACCCACTGATTCCAAATATGGAATTCTTTTTTCCAAATTCAATACTCAAAAGATGATGAAATTATATTAAAATTAATCCCGTTATCGAAAGAAAACAGGTTTTTCTTTAAAACATTGCAAAAGATTGAATTGATTTAACCTACGAATTCAAGGTAAAATCAATGATAATGACATACATTATATTAAATGGTAAAAATATATTCTATTTATACTTTAAAACCATTCAATATTATAATTTAACAACATAAAATATTACGATGAAAAAAGTTGTTTTTAATTAAAATATAGCGTGTTTTTACTATTCATTAAAATATGAAAGTTATCCGAAAAATATCAAAACTTTATCTAATATAAATTTTTATATCCTGATTCAAAAGAAGAATTTTATTTTGTCAAATTTAACAAATAAAAATGTCAAAAACTAGATTTAAAGTGGGTGCGCCATCAAAAGGCGGCAAAACTGCATTTTTTTAAAAAATACTTATTTTACCCGAAAAATTTATTTTGTTCTTATAACATTTTCTGGAAAATGCGTAAGATGAATAATAATGTTATAAAATTAAAAATTTAGTTAATACTATTCATAACGGCTAGTTAATGACAATATTATAATAATATATCTTTGTTTATTAAAACCTGGTATTGCGTACAACACATGCTATCGAGGAAGGTCGCGATTGCATGTAATGCAAGCCAAGTCAGGGTTGAGTGTTGTGAAAGAATCCTTCGTTGTTTGGTATAACAGAATCCAACCATATTTCATTTATACAATGAATATATATATATATATATATACACTCAATGTTGCGTAGTATAACTATTATCAAAATTGTGTGAAACACGATCCAAGAATAGTGTTGCGTATACTGCAAGCTAATACGGTGTTGCATATAGAGAAAGGTAATCTTGGTGTAGAATACAACACAAGACATTAATGAAATTAAAAGAATATTTTTCATAAAATCTCAGGGTGTTACATTCTACCCCCCTTAAAATGAATTTCTCCCTCAAAATTCGTTGGGGTTATAAATGGTTTGCTACTTGAAAATTTCTTTAATAGAAACCCACGTCGTAAAAAGGAATACCAAAACCAATATTTAAAAACAAAAGTATGAAACATAATGGTTACCCAAATAAACTAATCACTAGGTTTCCACATAGGTGAAAATATGGATATGGAAGAGAAATCTAACCATCATGTTCTGATGGAGAGTGGTAGAGAACATGGCTATAGAAAAGCCAAAAATCACAAAGCCATAAATTTGTGACGATCTAGGGTACCATCTGATTCATCGGATATAAGGGCACTAGGACAACATTTTCGGTTTTCAAGATCATTTCCCTAAAGTTAAAGAATTTGAATTAGAATAAACACTTACTTTATTTTGGTACAATCTCACTGTTGTTCATGCCTTGAACAATTTCCACTTCATCTCTTAAATAAATGAAGTTGAATTTGTTATTTGTGAAGTGTTAGCAGATCATGTGATAGAATGACAGGTCATTCCATCTATCTCAAACAAAAGGTTAGCAAAAGTTATATACATAAGTCGATCTATAGTGAGATTAATCATATATGGTTCCTAAAATGGACTTATACTTCATATATCATATCGCTTAATAAAATAAAACTAGTTTATACTAACCAGGGACTTCCTGTAGGCCAGTGGTAGGCAATAAAGGCCAGTCTCACTTCGGTTGTGGGTTCGATTCCCACAGCCTTGTCCGACGCGATGGGCTGTCGCCCGTCCAGCAGGTTGTCCTTTTTCTAAAACTATATTACTATAACATCCCATCAATAATATCGAAAAAAACAATACTAACTTATGTCCAACATAATTCATTCCAATCTTTTGGATTATCCATAATACTGCAGTCCACTCTCAGAGATTTAATACCATCGTTGATCCCCATATATCATAAGATATATCTTGTTGGTCACATTCCAAACATTCAAAGGCCTTAATCATGTACTCTCTTGAATACCCATTGAACCTTATTAAAAACATGAGTTCTGTTAAAAGTTAACTCTTTCCACATACCAATATCCTCAAAATTCTATATACTCAATCCATGATATCACTTAGTCCTTATATCAATCATGAGCTCATGAATACTGTTAAATATTTCATTTTCTCATTTTCCCTTCATTATGCGCATATCATCTTTTTTCCAAAAATATCTCAATCACTTTGAATACCACATTAGACCAATACATAAATATTCCAATACCCCATGATACAACATTATTTTGGAATCCCATTACATAAACACTTAATCATTCCACCACATCGTTGTCATATTCAACATCGCCAATAGTGATCGCATGTGACTTCCCATTGTCCTTTTCCTTAAGCGGTTGCTCATTCGATCATCACTAACCCTTGGATTAGGGCATTTATTAGCATAATGCCCCATTTACTTGCACTTTAAGCATTGAAGTGTTGGTGGTGCATTCTCTGTAGTGTTTTCTTTATTCACATCATTAGAAACCCTTTTTCCATTACTTCGACACTCAGCTGCTCGATGACCTTATTTTCCACACTTAAAACATTTTCTAGTCCCTTTAAGACAATCTCCACCATGCTTCTTTCCACACTTTGTGCATAAGGAAACATTCATCTTCTTTTCACCATTATTCTGAGATTTCTCCTTGAAATCGATCTTTCGTTTCTTGTCAAAACTATGAGATGGATAAGTAACACCGACTTCCATTTCTACCTTGATAGCAAAACACACAATTTTTTCATAGCTACTGAAGTCTCTTATAGCTAATTCACTTCGAAGACTTGGTTTTAAGCCACTGAAAAATTGATCAACTTTACTTTCAGGTTGGATGATAATGCCAGATGCATACCTTGCAAGTCTTATAAAATTCGCTTCGTATATACCAACAGATTCATCATCCTTTTTCTTTAGTTCAAGAAACTCCTTCTCCTTCTTTGTTCGAAGAATATGAGGGAAGTACTTATTGAAAAATAAGTTCTTGAACTCGTACCATTCCATGGACTCAATTTCATCTCTTGGCCTCGTATTCTTGATAAGATTCCACCATTGATCAGCTTCACCTTCCAAATGATATACCGCTAAGATGACTTTATCATGTTCTGAACATTGAAGAACTGAAAATTTCTTTTCAGTGGTACTGATCCATTGTTCAGCAACAAGTGGATCAAAAGACCCACTGAAAGAAGGTGGACGTTGCCTCATGAAGGACTCAAAAGAATATTGTTCCCTTCTCTGCTCATTTGGAAGTCCAGAATGATTCATAGCTTGTGCAAGTATAGCAATAAGATTTTGCACTCCATCTCCCATAACACTTGTTTGTTCAGGAGGAAAATCATTGCATTGTCTATTATAGTGATCAACACGGTTCCTTCGGGTTCCAGCCATCGTCTAAAACCCAAAAAGAATAGTGTGAGAGGCAAAAATAATGCTAGGAAAAACAACATAGTAAAGGTGGAGTACCCTTAATATCTAACATCTTAGGTTAAATTATAATATCGTTGCCGTAGTTCTAGAACCATATCCTATACGTATACTTATCCTTAGGGACATCCCTAGACATACCTTAGAAATATCTCTAGGGATCTCACTAACGTTTTTGCATCCTAGTTTCCAAAGGTTGACTAAACCATTCCTCTGATACCAACTGTAACGGTATAGAATTACTTCCAGTGGACTATAATTGATACCTATCATGGCACTCCATGGGCGGCTACACCCCCTGGGCGGGAGACACCACCATCCCCAGTGGCAGCCATTTCCTCACGAAGCCCTTGGGCAGAGAGCCATGCTTCGTCCAACGCTCACATGTGAGAGTTCCCAAGGATCGGATACATTCCTACCTCCTTTGCCTCTGATACCAACTGTAGAGTCCCGAAGCTTGACATACATGGACATTACATTACTTTTGCGGAATACTTAGTACATAACAAAAACACACACACAATGATCGTAATAGTTTAGTGTTTTTGGAAACATGGAATATAATCTTCTAATCGTGGTGAAAGATCTTCAACATCTCCCATAAAGATCTTCCTTTTTTTACCTAAAACCATTCTTTATATCCTGGGGAAAAAAACATAAAAGGGTGAGCTCAATTGCTCATTAAGGGTAGACAAATGAAATATCAACAACATCATTTTCATAAGAACATAACATTTTGGAAATCTTAACCTGCAAAAGAGAGCATAATTTCATAACATGGGATAAATCATATTAGTGAAATGAAATCCCAATAATCATAACATAAAACATGAAACTTTGTGGTATACACACATAATCATATAGAATCATATCTTATTAGTCAAGACTCATTGCGAAGACTATCTTAGTGGACAAAGTCCATTTCTGAACCGAGTCACCCTCGTTTCAGTCCTGTTTCACTAAACCGGTATAATCTACCGTTCCAGCCATGTCTATCTCATGAGATATAAAATCTTTACCCAATGTATTGGAGGGATATATAGGTCCCACCCATCTCATAATGATACCATTCTTATGTGTGCCACAAAATCATAAATCATACATCATTGCATAACCCATGTTGTAGAAATGGGATTCGTAAACATCGTGACATCATAAAATAATTCATATAAGATAAAGGAATTCATAAAAATAATTCCATCACAACATAACCAAATCAATTTAATAATAGGGATAGAAACAAAACCCTATGTTATCTTAGATGGAAAATAATTTTGATAAAACACTTGAAGTGAATTCTTGAGGAAAATATCCTTTCTTCTTCAAAATCAATTTCTTTTCACAAAACGTCATGCAATTTTAAAATAAAGAGATTTTATTGAAAATAGTCATGAAATATTTTGGAGGAAGCTTCATGAAAATAAGGCTTTATAAAACCGTAAAAATCCGTTCGTTCCGTATAAGTTGAAAAAACATTCTTCTCGTACTTTTATCGGAAAAGTCAAAAAGTACCTCGTACGAAAAACGACAAAAGATTCCTTTCGTATCTTTTACTAAAAACTCACCAAAGGGTAAAATTCGATATAAAATATTTTAGAATGATGTAAATATTACATATTGAGGAAACATGGATGTGGATGATAAAATGCACCCCAGTAAATTCCAAAATATAAACAATCTCGGATAAAAATGAGATTGTGATATTTCCCTTACCTTAGGTCTGATTTGCTTCGTATGTGTCCGAAACTCCTGTATAATGATTTAAATAATGTTATTGACTTATTACAGAATCATACTTATTTTTATGATATCATATATGGTTCACTTATGGCTTTATATTACCTGTTCTTTTGTAAATTCCATGTTAAAGAGCGTTTTGGGTAAAATCGTTTCATTTGTCGTCCGTGTTTTGACTTGTAATTATTCATATGATTACTTAGATCATGATTACCAAATTCCAGAATATAAAACATGATTTATATATAATATATATTCCGAATATACATATATAATAGATCATTAAATGGAATGAAATACACCGTTCATGGAGACGGTAGACCGTTCGTACGCATGAACGCTGTTTTCTTTTCCTTATTTATTTGAATGGAATTAAGTAGATGACATACATATATAAAAACATAAATCCAGTATCATTAGTATGACATATATTTCATTATTACTTATTATATATACTTTATAATAATTCATGAATGGTTAACGTGGAGAATGAATCTCATCGCGTCGTGGAGATGGTAGTCTGTACGTACGCACGACCGATGATATCGTTCTCATGATCGTGGAATTGTATTGGAGTGTATGTATACAATTTTAGAATCAATATCACTTTAAAATAATTGTATATATTTATCATTTACATCATTATACCCATCCAAGTAAGGTGGTGGTGGAAAATAGATTTCACCACGGCGTGGAGACTGTATTCCGTACGTACGCACGCGCGGTGATTTCGTTTTCCGTAGGATGGATAGATGGGGAAATAGGGTTGTTTCATACTTATAATAATATATCATTATATGAGTGATACTTATGTTATTACTTTATAATGATACAACCTAAGAAGAAGAAGTGGAAGAAGAAATAAAGCTGAAAGAATCGGTAACGGAAATTACCTCTTCTTTGAAACGCCCCTTTGATATCTCCCTTTAGGGCACTAAAATTGGTCTTTGAGGAAGACCAGAACCTCTAGGATATTTCTAGGGAAGTGGAGAAGAGAATTAGGCAGGCGTTGGATGATATTGAAGGCTCAATGTTGTGTGAGGAAGAGAGGGAGGAGGTGCCCTTTTATAAGGGAGGAGAGGGGCACCTTAGGAAAATCTCAAAATATTATTTTATATTAAGGTAAATTTCGGTTTATAATGTTTCCAAAGGGTCTTATTTCGAAGGTAAAGTGGGTATGGGTCGAAATAATCTCATTCAATAGGATTTAGACAAGTTTAGGTTATTAGTTTAACCTTATCAATTAGATTTAACTCTAAGTTAAATAATTTTACTTTTACCATGTCTTTTTGTTTTCTTACACTATATGGTTAATAAACTTACCATAACAAGCCAAACGAACCCCAAGTTGTTTATTATTAATATATCTATCCTTATCTAAGTCATTTTTCTGAACCTTAGATTTTTAGGAATTAAATAACAATAAATAATATAATATTGGTTTTAAAAACTAATTTATGTCAATTTTGACACTATTTGGTACATGATTTTTATGAAATTCATAACAGAATGATAAGTTCAAACCAAGTTACTTATATCAACAATAACATGTCATATTAACCTATATAATTTATGTAAGTCATAAAAAGTCTCAAATTACATTTATTTGGGCATTTATAACATCAATTATGTCAATATTTCATTAATAAGACAATTACTGCATCATCTTTGTGTCATAATAAATGATAATTATTTAATCCCTAAAAATTCTAAATAAATTACTCTGATGTAGATAAATGTATTAGATTTCCGGAGACTATTCATGTTCTAAGTTTCATGAAGTTTATCACTAATGTAAAATTATTATACTTATAAGATTTAAGAAAGTGACATGTTGTCACATTCTTTGGTTTTAATAATAATTAAATTATTTTCATGGACCAAAGTCCATAAAATGAATCTAATCCGACCCTTAGGTTATATGGGTCTACTTTTAGCCATCCAATAGGATTTTTCCAAGTGTTAGGGAAATTTTATAATCTTATATTTACCCTTAATTACCTGATTTACCTTTAACTATAGTAAATAAAATTTACCGAAGTTACTATTCACAATGCCCAAAAATAAAAAGTAGCTTATTAACATAATTTAGACCCACTGATTCCAAATATGGAATCCATTTTTCCAAATTAAATACAAAAAATATGCAGTAATTAAATTAAAATTAATCCCGTTATCGAAAGAAAACGGGTTTTTCTTTAAAACATTGCAAAAGATTGAATTGATTTAACTTACGAATTCAAGGTAAAATCAATGATAATGACAAACATTATATTAAATGGTAAAAATATATTCTATTTATACTTTAAAACCATTCAATATTATAATTTAACCACATAATATATTACGATGAAAAAAGTTGTTTTTAATTAAAATATAGCGTGTTTTTACTATTCATTAAAATATGAATGTTATCGGAAAAATATCAAAACATTATCTAATGTAAATTTTTATATCCTGATTCAAAAGAAGTATTTTATTTTTTCAAATTGAACATCTAAATATGTCAAAAACTAGATTTTATGTGGGTGCGCCATCAAAAGGCGGCAAAACTGCATTTTTGAAAAATACTTATTTTACCCGAAAAATTTATTTTGTTCTTATACCATGTTCTAGAAAATGTGTAAGATTAATAATAATGTTATAAAATTCAAAATGTAGTTAATACTATTCATAACGGCTAGTTCATGACAATATTATAATAATTTATCTTTGTTTATTAAAACCTCGTATTGCGTACAACACATGCTATCGAGGAAGGTTGCGATTGCGTGTAATGCAAGCCAAGTCAGGGTTGCGTGTTGTGAAAGAATCCTTCGTTGTTTCATATAACAGAATCCAACCATATTTCATTTATACATTGAATATATATATATATATACTCAATGTTTTGTAGAATAACTATTATCAAAATTGTGTGTAACACGATCCAAGAATAGTGTTGCATATACTGCAAGCTAATACGGTGTTGCGTATAGAGCAAGGTAATCTTGGTGTTGAATACAACAAAAGACATTAATGAAATTAAAAGAATATTTCTCATAAAATCTCGGGGTGTTACCGGGAGGTGGTCGTGGAACTACACATGAATGAAATTTCTCACCATTATAAATGATCAATGCCTTGAGTTTCCTTTAAAAGATTCATGGTTCTTTTCCACGAAAATATTTTTCCTAATATTTTATAAATTATCAATTTTTCCAAAGGATTTTAAAATTAAAATAGTTTATTTTATGTAAGAATGTTTTTAATGATCATTTAATAGTATTTTTATTCACCAACAACAATAACCCTTTACTTTAATTATACTCAATTTGGGATATGTTTTAGTGATGTCTTCCTTATTCTTTATCTGGATGTTTTATGATCAGGCTTAATTGTTCATGAAATCTTTTGATACGATTATATATATTATTTTGGATGAGTTATAATGATGTGTATTGTTTGGGAAAATATTAACATTTCATATGATAGCATTTCAATAAGAATTTTAATGATTTTTATGTTTCACCCATTCCATAAGATGATTGAATTAGACTTAGTAAGTGATAGTAAGGGCATACTATAGATCCATGTTGTATCAATAGGTCTCATGAGACCAACTAGTTTTAGTCTTTGATAGAGGAAATACCTATTACTATAATATGTCCTAACATAAGGTTGTGATGGTAAGTTTATAATTCACATTATTATGAATTCCTTCATTATGAGATTAGTTATTAATTTTTGTGAGATTAGATGAATATTTATGATATCCATGGATAAGTTTCAATCTCATTTTATTATTTAAATGTCATTATTTAGTTATCATTTAAACCTACCAGATTATTATTTGTTCTCAAGTTATTAATTAAATGTAATTGTTTTTCTTTTACTTTCCGTATTTATTATTTCTTATTTTTTTCAAGATAGATTCTATTGTTCATAAACCTTACTATGTATTTGAGATCACCATTAATTTGTTTCCTTTTCCCAATATATGAATATAGAATATTTTAATGGGTTAAAGGATCTAGAATTACTACTATCAGTATGTTTTATATTTCATTTTCCATTGCAAAATGTTAAGAATGAATTTATCCAGTTTACCAAGACTACTAAACTATTCGATCATCAGGATGTGATCTATTGTATTTAGTACCAATGTAATAATGTCTCCACAAGTTCTTCATGAATGGATTTGGGTTCTTTACAATTAGTATCAGAGAAAGTTTAGTAGAAACATTGGGAGATTGATTTAGGAAAATATAGACTAGGGACATACCCCAATGACTGAATTTTAGGATAAGTATATGTATAAGATAACAACCTGATGTTTTGGTCAGGTATATATTATGTAGGTTTCATAAAAATAAATCCTTATCTAGATTCTACAAGTTAAGGTGGATTTGGAACATATTCATATAGGCATAATAACCTTGAAAAGAGTTTTTTGAGTATATCTTGGCCATTATTCTGGTTCCTAGTGAGTGTTCCCTTACTACGCACCCGGTTTGACACTTTAGGGGGGGGGGGTATTATTTGGTTAATTAATGTGTTCTATATAAAAAATTATGATTTATTAATGAATAGGACCTATGGAAACTTCTGATATGGCTTGTCATATGGGATAAACCTAGTGTATTGGGACGATATGTCTAAGGCTAAAATTATGTTTAAAATCATAGATACAATTTTTTAATTATTCTATGACATGGTTTTAAAATGATTAAGGATATTTTGGGAGTCCTTTAAGGGAATAAAACCCTTCATTTTAGAATATTTTTTTAGTGAAAAGGTTATTTTATGAATAATGATTTTATATTTTCTAAACATAAGTTTAATGTTTTTTATAGCCTTTCGGGTGTATATGATCTTTGATGATGAGGTTATTATGGGTCATTAAAATTTGGTAATATATGTTTCATTATATATATATCGATGTGATATAAAATTGTTTTGATGATGATTTTAATTCTTTAGGATGTTCATCGTATTTTTGGAAAATATATAGGAATTTTATAAATATAGTTTTATAAAAAGGAAAACATGTGTGATGTGAGACAATCCATCCCATCCGGAAATATTTTGGGGGTTGAACCCACATTCGAAGGGCATCAAGGGTGATGTTATTACCACTGGTCTATATGATTTCCTGATTAGTATGCTTTTGTTTTTACATAAATGGTTTAATGCTTAAATATTAATTTTATTTTTGGAATCATATTATATGATCAAAGCTTTTTGAATGTTATATTGGGTTGAGGTATATATAAGCATTATTTTTAAATTAAGGTGTTATTTGGGAAGAATGATATTAAATTTTTGGAGGTGTAAGAAGAAGGGTATGAGATAAAATTTAAGGTTCATACATTATTTAATGTCTAGGTGGTTGGGTTTATTTGGGATATGGGGTTATTTATTTAAGTTATGGTTAAGTTAAACCCTTGGTATTATTATTGATTTTTGGATGGTAATGTATTATTTATTCATATGAAGGTTTATTCATTTTGAGAATTATCATACCTTATTCGAAATATGTTGGTTTTAGTTAGTGTCTAAATACAAGATTACAATATTTTTATCCTTTTACGGAATTATGTAACAATTTAAAAGATGATTTTTGTGCTTAATTTTTGAATAATTAATCTCAAATACTCAATTTTTGGAGTAATAGACGTGATTGTATTGGAAATTTATTGAAGGATAAAATTTGTATTTTCAAGTATGTATATTTCCTTTTGTTATTGGTTTAAATGTTAAAGGAATTCATCTACTCTATGAAACATAACTTCAACCAAAAATGTCATCTGATTACTTTAACTCCCAATAAATCTATATTATTGTAACCCATCCTATATTTATAGATTTTTGGTGGTTAAATTTATCTTGACCATGTTCTATATCATTCCCTCTTAGTCCTTAGGAATTATTTTTCTTCTCCCATCCCATATTTCCATTCTAGACTAATTTTATACTATTTGGAAACAATGTTTTGTGTTATCTTAGATGGACTTCACAATTCTATTTACCTATTTTTAAGAAAAAGTGTTATTAACCCATATATGATGTGAGGTTTCCATAAATTTATTTTTAAATGTCAAACAATTTATTACCAAGATCAATTTTAAATTATGAAGACATAATTTATTAAAGGTCAGGCGAATGTAACACCCTAATATTTTAAGAGAATAAGATAATATTTTATAGTGTATATGGCATGCAACACCAAGCCTAAATGAACTGTGATATATTATTTAAATGTGAATTTTATAATCTATCCCTTAAAATTGGTAATGTGAATAGGAATTATCACTTTTTTAAAATAAATATTTTAGATCAAGAAAATAGTTTGGTAAATAAGGAGTCATTTTTTAGTAGTTTTTATAGACTTCCGAAATATGTCTTTTTTTCAAAAATGTTTTTAGTTATTTTTATGATAAAATAATATAACTAATGTCCTTCAATTTTGAAAATTTTAAAATAAAAATGACTTTATGTTTTAAAATAATCAATTAAAAAAAGAAAGTATAGTGAATTTTTTGGATATTTCTAAAAAGTGTGATTTTTTAGTGAATAGTGAAAAATATAGATTTTTTTGTAGAACTATCATTTCTGTTTAATAAATTTCATAATTTAAAAGCCCCATTACATTTTTATTATATTTTTACCGGATTTTTGTATAACATTATTTTTAGGCTTAAAAATGATTTTTTTTCGAGAATTGTTTTTAAGTGCATAATGAATCTCCATTTCAATTTATTAAAATAAACCCTATTTGGGAATGGTTTAAATTAAATTTAAAGATTATATAACTTCATATATTAATTTAGATTCATATAATTATGGTTTCTAGTTATATATTTGTAGAACCCTCTGGGAATCTAGTTGCTTTATTATATTTTGATAATCCCAATTATGATTATTTGTATTTTGATAATCCCTATTTGATAAATGGTTACATACTTATTTGGGAATCTAGTTGCTTGAAGTATTGTTCTATTATTTTATGTTTAATTATTATTCTTTCGGTTACTGGATGCTTGTACACTCTGAATTAACCTATTCTGCCAATAGAATGTTTAAATAGAACAAAGCTACCGATACAGACTAGTCACTGTTACATTAAAGTCCATCATTACAGATAATAGCTATCGTTACAGAACAGAGCTACCGATACACACAAGTCCACCGATATGTTGACGCTACCATTATCAAAGGAAGTCTACCGATACAGACTAGACACCGTTACACACAAGCCCACCGATATGTTGAAGCTACCGTTATCAAAGGAAGTCTACCGGTACATCAAGTCTACCGATACGTAAAGGTCACCGTTATGCAAAGCCTACAGATATGTGAAAGTTACCGATACGTAAAGATCACCGTTATGAAAAGCCTACTGATATGTGAAAGTTACCGATACAGAAAATTCACCGATACATCAAAGTCTACAACTACCGATAGGGACTTACCACTACTGATATAAGACAAGTATACCGCTACCGATACAGAGTCACCGCTACCAATATAAAGCTACTGATACAAGACAAGTCTACAGCTACCATTACAGATCAAGTCTACCATTACACAAGATGTCACCGATACAAGCAAGCCTACTGTGACATCTACCTAACGTTATCAAAGCTTCCGTTCCAGAGACAGAACCCGACACTGCTTTAATTTCTTTATCATTATTTAATCTAACCAACGGTCATATCAGGTATATTTTAATACACTGACATTTATTTAATGTGTCTTGTTGGATGTCAGGGAACCGTACCTCATACCTGCAAAAAGAAATCATTTCTTTTTTCGGAGCTCCTGCTTTAAATGAATGAAGGATGTGCTGCTACAAGAAAAGGGGAATGAACACCGAGACATACTTACCACAAGGTGTGCTGAAAGAACTACCGAGTGTGAATGCAAAGAGATGACTGAAATTACACAAAGAACTCATACATTCCTGCATACCAAGAAAGAGAGCTGAGAATGAGAACATCAACACAAGAACTTCATCAACTACCTTTTTCTATGTCTCTACACCTCGAAGTCAAGGAAGCAGATGACACTCTGTTTTCCAGACTAAAACAAGAAGAGGGCTCAAAACCAATTTTGATCAATCCAAAGGAGTCCAGAGCTGCACTGCAATCACTAGATCCATTTCTAAACTCTAAAACTTTGCCTTTGTGATTTATTATTTACTTTTTGAGTAGTGTGTGTCATCTGCTATATTTTTACACACACACTATCTCCTGAACTTTAATTGGAGGATCTGTAAATCCTCACTCAAACTCTTACATATTTTGTTTCCCACTGGGATAGTGGTAGAGGTCGTGTGTGGCCTGAACAACTGGTATTTTGTTGTATTTATTTGCCACGTATAACAGTGGTAGAGGTCTTAGACCTGGAGAGTTGTATACTGTTGAAATCCCCGATCCAGGGTGTGGATCACTTTTATATAAAGTTTTGAGAGGACTAAGCCTCAGCTTGAGACTGAACCTCTTGGTTAAATCTGATGTGCTTATTTATTTTCAATTTTTGTTTTTATTCCACTGCAACCTACTTTAAATCCAAAACTGTTTTAAAGTCACTTTGATAATTAAACTCACAAGTGTTTATATTATTTGTAAATCAGTTAGTTAGTTTAAAAAGTTAATCACTACTTCTGATTTGATTAACTGGGAAATAATCAATCCTTTGAGAACCTAACAGAACCTTTATTTTGATATAAATTCACTTCAGTTTAATTCTGTGTTTTATTTGGGGGATTTTAATACAATGTTTTTAAACAGAAATTTTAATTGGAACTCAATTCAACCCCCTCTTGAGTGTCCACTCCGACCAACATTTGGTATCAGAGGATTAAATATTTTCTAAATTACTCTGTTTTTCAACTGTGATTTTAGTTGTATTTTAATGTTCTTAAAATTTCTCTTATTAAGAAATTTTTATCTCTTTAAAATCTTTGCTTTAAGTAAGCTATCATGGATAATAGACTTGAAGGTGTTGCTACCAATAGACCACCCTTTTTCAATGGCACTAACTATTCTTAGTGGAAAATCAAGATGAAAATTAATTTAGAGAGCATGGGTTTTGATATTTGGAATTCTATAGAATCAGAATATATAATACCTACTACTGTTAGATCTACTTGGAATGAAGCTACTAAGACAGCCTACAATAATAATTGTAAAGCCATGAATGCTCTGTACTGTGGTTTAAGAGATGAGGAATTTAATAGAATATCTGCTTGTAAAACTACTTATGAAATTTGGGATACCTTAGCTATTTCTCCTGAAGGAACAACTAATTTTAAGGAAACGATATTGAACACTTATACTATTAAGTATGATAATTTTAAGATGAAGACTGATGAACCCATTTCTGACATGTATCTTTGTTTCAACGAAATTTTCAACACAATGACCTCACTGGGAAAGGATGTTCCATCCAAGGAACAAATCATGAGAATTCTGAGATGTCTACCTGAAAGATGGAGAGGAACTTCTATCTCAATTAGAGAATCGTGTGATATTGGTGAACTACCAGTCAAGGAACTAATTGGAAAGCTAATGATGTATGAAGAAGAACTTAAGGAAAATAAAGAAGAAGAAGATGAACCTAGAAGGAAGTCAGTATCTTTTAAGACTTCAACTTCAAAGAACAAGGATAAGGAGAAGCTTCAAGCTATAAATGAGAGTTCAAGTTGTGAAGACAGTTAAAGTGATTCTTATAGTGATGCTAAGATAGCTGACATTTCCAGAAGGTTTAAGAAGTTTTATAGGAAGAAGAAGTTTTTCAGAAAATCAAATTACAAAGGTAAGTATGACAACAAGGGTCATTGGAAGAAGGATTGGAAAAAGCCAGATAAAAGTGATGAAGTTGTCTGCTATGAGTGAAAAGGAAAAGGACATATAAAAGAAGACTGTCCAAAACTAAAGTACAAGAAGAAGTATGAATACAAGGACAATAAGTATAAGAAATCCTTGAAGGCTACTTGGAGTGCTTCTGAGGATTGCTCCAGTGAATCTGAAGTTTCTGAAACTGAGATCAGAAAGAAGGAAAACATGTGTTTTATGACAAACACTTCCGAGGTAACATTTGAAACTCCTGCTTTAAATTCATATTATTCTGGAGATTATTCTGACTCAGAAAACATGTTAATAACTAAACTGTTTGAATATTGTGATATGTTAGAAGACACCTTTAATGAGCTGAAAGACAAATACAAAGGTTTAACGAAACAGTATGCTTTAACTGTCAAACATAAATCTGATCTTGATATTTAAATAGAAAAGAATGATCAGGTTCTTAAAGAGAATACTAAACTAAAATTACCTAATGAGAAACTTAATAAAGACTTAGAAAAGTTCAAAAATGGTAAAGATACTCTTACTCAGATTCTAGGTAAGCAAATAGCACATAGATACACTACTGGTATAGGATACCAACCTGGACAAAGGAAAATTACCAAAACTAGATTTATTCCTAAATCTGGACAGAATGTTGCTAGTTATAGCTCTGGAAGCTCATATGCTTCAACTTGTTATATTCATAGTTACAGATCTAATAAAGTTTGTCTTTAAAAATCTGTTGATTCTACAAATTTTATGAGACCTATAAGACAAATTTGGGTACCTAAAGTTTTATTGGCTAACCTGTCTGGACCCAAGAAAATCTGGGTACCAAAATCATTTCCTATCTAAATCTGTTTTGTAGGGAACCTGCTTGAAGAGATCTTGTAGAAAGACTTGGTATTTGGATATTGGATGTTCAAGAAATATGTTAGGAGAATTCTCATGCTTCAAGAGTTTAGTAAAAGTTGATGGAGGCTTTGTCACATTTGGGGATAACTCAAAAGTAAAAATCATCGGCTTAGGCAAGATTGGTAACACTGACTCAGTATTAATTTCTAATGTTTTATTTGTTGATGGACTTAAATATAATTTGTTAAGTATTTCTCAGTTATGTGATGATGGTTTTTATGTTAAATTTGAAAAGGATTCTTGCAATGTTTTTAATTCTAAAAATGCTTTAGTATTTTCTGCCTTACGAAATGAAAATGTTTATGCTGTTGATTTAAATTCTTTAGCTATGTAAAATATTACTTGTTTAAATGCCTTTCATAAAGAGTCTTGGCTTTGGAACAGAATATTAGGACACTGCAATGTACATTCACTTAGAAAACTTAATAGGAAGAACATAGTTAGAGACCTACCAAAACTTGAATTCACGGCTGATAAAGTTTGTAATCCATGTCAAAAGGGAAAGCAACATAAAGTTTCTTTCAAATCAAAGAAGGAAGTGTCAACTTCTCAACCTCTCGAGTTGGTTCACATGGATTTGTTTGGACTTCTAGAGTTTCTAGTTTAAATGGGAAGCACTATGTCTATGTTCTAGTAAATGACTTTTCTAGGTATACTTGGGTATATTTTCTAGCTCACAAAAGTGAAGCTTGTTCTTTCTTTATTAAAAATTCAAAATCTGTAGAGAACCTTAGTGGACTTAAGATTAAAACCTTGAGAAGTGATCATGGTCGTGAGTTTGAAAATCATGAGTTTGAATCCTACTGCTCACAAAATGGCTATAGTCACAATTTCTCTACCCCAAGGACACCCCAGCAGAATGGTGTAGTGGATAGGAGGAATAAAACCCTTCAAGAAATTACTAGAAGCATGCTCAATAAGTATGACCTACCTGTTTATTTTTGGGCTCAAGATGTAAATATAGCTTGTTATGTTATTAATAGAGTCTTGATCAGACCAGTTCTTAAGAAGACCCCTTATGAGTTATGGAACCACAGGAAACCTAAGGTTAACTAGTTCAGAGTTTTTGGTTGCAAAGTCTTTATTCTTAATACTAAAGATAATCTTGATAAGTCTGCATCCAAGAGTGATGAAGGAATTTTCCTAGGTTACTCTATTTCTAGTAAAGCCTTTAGAGTTTTTAATAAGAGAACCAAATGTGTGGAGGAATCCGTTCACATCAAATTTGATGAAACTAATCCACATGAACCTAAGGCCTCTCTTGAAAATCTTGAAGATGATCTCTCTATTTTGAACCTTAATGATAATGACAGTGGAGTGTAGTTAAAACATCCAGTTCTGGAAATTTTCCAGAACCTGCTTCTGTTGAACACCAACCTGTAGATGAACATGAAATCTCTAGTCCTACCTTTTCTAGACCAACTAGGACTCTAAAGAACCATCCTTTAGATGCTGTTTTAGGTAATTTAGATAGAGGAACACAGACTAGATCTTCTCTAAGAAATCAGGTTGAACATCAATATTTTCTTTCAACGTTAGAACCTAAAAGTATCAATGATGCTATCAATGATGAATTTTGGGTAATGGCTATGCAAGAAGAACTAAATAAATTTGAAAGAAATAAAGTCTGGGAATTAGTAGAAAGACCTAAGGACACTTTAACCATAGGCACAAAGTGGGTATTTAGAAACAAAGTTGATGAATCTGAAAACATCATTAGAAACACAGCTAGGCTAGTCGCACAAGGTTACAATCATGAAGTAGGAATTGACTATGAGGAAACCTTTGCTCCTATAGCTAGATTAGAATCTATTTGGATCTTACTTGCTTTTTCATCACATCTGAATTTCAAGTTATATCAAATGGATGTGAAAAGTTCTTTTTTAAATGGTTTTATTGTTGAAGATGGTTTTGTAGAACAACCACCTATTTTTTCAAATCCTCACTTTCAAAATCATGTTTTTAAACATTCTAAAGCTTTATATGGTTTAGAACAAGCTCCAAGAGCTTGGTATGAAAGACTTACAAATTTTCTTATTTCAAAAGGATTTACAAAAGGAATTTCTGATCCCACTCTTTTTATAAAAAGAATTTCAAAAGATTTTTTAATAGTAAAAATCTATGTTGATGATATTATTTTTGAATCTTCGAAAAATTCTTTATGTATTTATTTTTCAAAGGTTATGAAAAATGAATTTGAAATGAGCTTAATGAGAGAGATTAAGTATTTTCTTGGATTTCAAATATTTCAAACTAAAGATGGAATTATTTTAAATCAAAGTAAATATACTAAGGATTTTTTAAAACATTTTGGTTTGGATAGTATTAAGGGATGTGATATACCTATGAGTACCACCTGTAAATTGGATATTGATGAAACTGGGAAACCAGTTGGCAAAACTAATTACAGAGGTATGATTGGGAGTTTACATTATCTTACTGCTAGTCGACATGATATTATGTTTAGTGTATATATGTGTTCTAGATTTCAAGCTAACCCTAAAGAGTCACACTTACTTGCTATTAATAATATTTTCAAATATCTTAAAAGTACTACTAATTTGGGACTATTTTACCCAAAAGAACAATTATTTGATTTAATAAGTTATTCAGATACTGACTTTGCTGGATGCAAGTTAGAAAGAAAGAGAACATTTGGAACATGTCATTTACTTGGAAAATCCCAAGTATCATGGTGTAGTAAGAAACAGAACTTAGTTTCATTTTATACTGCTGAAGCAGAGTATATAGATGCTGGTAGTTGCTGTGCATAGATTCTGTGGATGAAACACACTTTATTGGACTATGGATTTAATTTTAAACATGTTTCAATTAATTGTGGAAACACTAGTGTGATTAACATATCTAAGAACCCTATTTCTCACTTTAGAACTAAACACATTGATGTTAGACACCACTTTCTAAGAGATCATTATCAAAGAGGTGATATAACACTTCAATTTATAAGCGCTGAACATCAATTAGCTGATATTTTCACTAATCCTTTAAGTTCAAGAATATTAAGTTTCATTAGACATGAATTATGAATGACAACTTACCCTTAAACCGTTAGGAGACCTCACCGTTAGAGAATCCTCACCTTTAGAGAATACTCACCGTTAGAGAAACCTCACTGTTATGAGACCTCACGGTTAGAAGACCTCACCGTTAGGAGACTTTATCGATATATCTTGTGCTGTTTTAAACTTTTATAAATCCGAGACATCGAACCGTTTTTATTTATTTATTTTATTTGTGAATCCTAAATGATATTAAAACCCGATATTAGACTTCACTCAATCTCACCGCGAACTCATCTGTTCGAATCCCTCCAACCTAAATGTATCAAGCCGTAAAACCCTAAACCTCGAATCTATAATGGCCCGCGTCAAAAGACCTCAGGTTACAGATGGGAGTGATGAACCGCAAGCAAAAAGACAGAAAGCAACGAATTCTAGTACCAGTGGAAGTGGAAGTGTAGCTCGAAGGAATCCAATAAACCCGCATCTCTCAAAGAGAAAGATTTTCGTTGAGAAAGAGGTATCTGCAGAATGGATCATGGAGAGCATGTACTTGGTTCTTAAGGTTTTAGAAGAACAAGGTTGGACTGAGTGCTTCGCGAACAACAATGGACCCTATTATCCAGGACTGGTGAAACAGTTCTACGAATTCGTTCGTTTTGAAAATTCTGAGGAAGAAAGTAGAATGATTTCTTATGTAAATGGACATGAAGTTTCTTTTAATTCAGTGGAATGGGCTGGGAACTTAAGAGTTCCGCATGAAGGAGATTGTGCTTTCTATTCAAAATCTGTTCCCTCAACCAGTGATGTGTTTAATTATGAAGATGCTTTGTTAGAGCTGACAAGAGATGGAAATCCTAGAAAGGTCATCGTTGCCGAGATGACAGGGGAGGGTAAAATACTTTTCAAGTTCATTCAGTATGTGATTAGTCCAAGGAGAGGAGATTTTCCTACTCTCATATTTCAAGACATTTATTTTTTGTATCTGTTAAATCATGGAGTTAAGTTAAATATGTGTAGATTGATTATGATTCATATTGAGGATATGACTAGATCGATGTCTAAGTCAAATGCACTGTTCTTCTCAAAGTTGATTTCTATATTGATGAAATCAAAGGAGGTGGCTGGACCTCAGGATGAAATGATAGTTGGTAAGGATAAGTTCTGCATCACCAGGACTATTTGTAAATACATGAAAGTCAGTTGGAACCCTTGGAAGAAATCATGGGTTAATGATAATGGAAAATTCTAAGACATGTATACTCCTGTGGATCATCATTCTACACTAAAGGATGTGAGGGATCCTGGTCTTGGACCAGATGAGCCAGAACCGGTCTATAGTGATAAAGAATCTGAGGAGGAAGAGACTTCGGTTGAGGAAGGAGGAGACCTTGATTTACCTCCTAGTCCTTTGCCTCAAAATATCTATTATGGAGCAGCTAGCCCTCCAAAAGAACTACCAAGAAGTGAAACTATTTTGAAGGACAATGACACTGAGACTGAGGAAGAAGAAGAAGAAGCATGTCAGTATGTTGTTAAGGACACCTCTGAAGAGTATGATGCAACCAAATCCAATCTTGTTTTTAATGAAGAAAATGAGGATTATGGTGAAGCAGATGATAAGGAAAATGAAGAAGAAAAGATCAGTTTGGGCCCTCTGATAGACAGTACATTCAGGATAATGCCTGATCAGGAAGGAGAAGCTGCATCTATTAATGATAGAGTCATTGATGACTCAGAACAAATGGCTATTGAATCTGCTACAGTTGTAGAAGAAGTTGTAGAATTACATCAAGCAGAACAGTTGGAGGAGATACCTCGGGAGAATGTTCCAAGTGAGGGGGAGAATCGTGGCTCAGTATCAGTGCTTTATGACATTGAAGGTTGGACATCAGATCCAGGATATATGGTTCTTGGACTTTCTTATGGAGATTCGGATGAGGAAGACCAGCCCCAAAAGGAATCAGTTATCCTACCTACTGTGGCTGAAAATGTGTCAAATAAGGAGGACCTTGAGTCCTTAAAAGATGAATTGAAATAAGCCTTAAGTGAATCAGTGGCAGATATGAAGAAAAGTATGGTTGAAGAGATTAAAAGCGTGGAGAAATCCCTTGAGTTATTCATTGGATATGGTGTATCCAGTCATGTGAAAGAAATGATGGATAAAATTAAAGTGTGCCACACTCAGATTGAGAGTTGGACAGGAGTTGTAGTTGCTTTGAGACAATCGATTGCTTCTCTGACTGTCATGAATAGCTCTCAAACTCAAGTAAACACTGACATTAGATATATCAAAAAGGTAGTCAAACATTTTGTGGAAGATTTTGAGGCCTTTAAGAAGTCAGTCAAAGAACATCTGAACAGTTAGGATGCACTTGTTCAGAAGGTAGTTAGTAGTCTGACTCAATCCTTCAAGGAGACAGTGGCCTTCTCAATGAAACCTCTTCCCTCATCTAGCACAAATATGAACCTTGACCAGATCCGCACTATTATTCAGGAATAATTGGCTATGGACAGTCTCAGTGGTGCATCAGATACTCAAATTCTTGCTACCACTATGGAACTTAGTAGTTTTGTTCGTGATCACCTGCGGGCCGCTACTGCCTCTCAAGAGGCAATCAAGAATAATGTGGATGCTTATTTCGAGAAGGTTTATACCAAGCAACACATGACAAACCATTTCAAACTTTTTATTGAGAATATGAAGTTACCTCCAGTGACTCAGGCTTTCAGAGAACAGGTTAGTAAGCTCAGGGATCTTACTCCTACCTTGGATAAATTCATTGAAAATAGAGATGATTTTGTGTCTGCAATAGAGAGAGAAGGAAGCATTATTATAGATTTCATGAACTTACTCCTGCCCTTCTTGCATGTGGATGCAAGAACTGTAATTGTACCTCCTGCCCTTCCTGCTTCTACCTCTGGGAGTACCCCTCAATTGACCCCAGTTCATGCCCTCATGAGCTTGACACCAATGATCACTCAGAGGAATACAGATTTCAGATCCGGTACAGTTTCTGTAGCTGAACCACCTTTTGTGCTTTCAGCTATTCCTAAGCCTTCTACAGAACCTGAACCTGTAGCCTCTTCTGATCCTAAGGGAAAGACTCCTATTCAAGCGGAAGATTCAGTGTTTCTATATCTTTTTGATAGGATTTACTTGTATTTTTGTTCTGATTTTATCAGTGTATCTTTTGTATATTAATGAAATTCCTCTTTATTCTCTACTTTACTATGTCTCTACTACTTTGTCATTTATTCTCGGCTAGTCTTTATCTTTTCTCTGCTACCCTTCTTTTTGTTAATCAAAAAGGGGGAGAAAAACACAAAAGGAGAAAATGAGTTCTAAGAGTTAACAAAAGGGGAGAAAAACACAAAGGGTGGCAATGCGCCTAAGAGGATCTTGTAGTACAATTGAAAGGGGGAGGAATATGAAGGTTTTGTTCTAAACAAAAGAAACCTTTTCCTCTGATGCTAATTTATTTTCCATTTTTCCTCTGATACTATATCAATTTTTTTTCATAAGTTGTGATTATCAAAAGGGGGAGATTGTTAAACCCTCTGAGAATCTAGTTGCTTTATTATATTTTGATAATCCCAATTATGATTATTTGTATTTTGATAATCCCTATTTGATAAATGGTTACATACTTATTTGGGAATCTAGTTGCTTTAAGTATTGTTCTATTATTTTATGTTTAAATATTAGTCTTTCGGTTACTGGAAGCTTGTACACTCTGACTTAACCTATTCTGCCAATAGAATGTTTAAACAGAACAAAGCTACAGATACAAACTAGTCACCATTACATTAAAGTCCACCGTTATAGATAATAGCTACCGTTACAGAACAGAGCTACTGATACACACAAGTCCACCGATATGTTGAAGCTACCGTTATCAAAGGAAGTCTACCGATACAGACTATTCACCATTACACACAAGTCCACTGATATGTTGAAGCTACCATTATCAAAGGAAGTCTACCGATACATCAAGTCTACCGATATGTAAAGGTCACCGTTACGAAAAGGCTGCCGATACGAAAAGGCTACCGATATGTAAAGATCACCGTTATGCAAAGCCTACCGATATGTGAAAGTTACCAATACCGACAAGTCACTGATACATCAAATTCTACAGCTACCGATAGGGACTTACCGCTACCGATATAAGACAAGTCTACCACTACCAATACAGAGTCACCGCTACCAATATAAAGCTACCGATACAAGACAAGTCTACAACCACCATTACACATCAAGTCTACCATTACACAAGAAGTCACCGATACAAGCAAGCCGACTGTGACATCTACCTACTGATATCAAGGCTTCCATTCCAGAGACAGAACCCGACACTGCTTTAATTTCATTATCATTATTTAATCTAACAAATGGGCATATCAGGTATATTTTAATACACTGACATTTATTTAATGTATGTTGTTGGATGTCAGGGAACCGTACCTCATACCTACAAAAAGAAATCATTTCTTTTGCCGAAGCTTGTGCTTTAAATGATTGAAGGATGTGCTGCTACAAGAAAAGGGGAATAAACACAGAGACATACTTACCAAGAGGTGTGCTGAAAGAACAACCGAGTGTGAATGCAAAGAGATGACTGAACTTACACGAAGAACTCATACATTCCTGCATACCAAGAAAGAGAGCTTAGAACGAGAACATCAACACAAGAACTTCATCGACTACCTTTTTCTCTGTCTCTACACCTAGATGTCAAGGAAGCAGACGACACTCTGTTTTCCAGACAAAAACCAAAAGAGGGCTCAGAACCAATTCTGATCAATCCAAAGGAGTCCAGAGGTGCACTGCAATCACTAGAGCCATTTCTAAACTCTAAATCTTGGCCTCTGTGATTTATTATTTACTTTTAGAGTAGTGTGTGTCATTTGCTGTATTTTTACACACACACTGTCTCCTGAACTTTAATTGGAGGATCTGTAAATCCTCACTCAAACTCTTACATCGCTTGTTTCCCACTAGGATAGTGGTAGAGGTCGTGTGTGACCTGGACAGCTGGTTTGCTTTTGTTTTTATTCCCCACGTATAACAGTGGTAGAGGTCTTAGACCTAGACTGTTGTATACTGTTGAAATCCCCGATCCATGGCGTGGATCACATTTATATAATGTTTTGAGGGGGCTAAGTCTCATCTTGAGACTAAACCTCTTGGTTAAATCTACTGTGCTTATTTATTTTCAACGTTTGTTTTTATTCCGCTGCAACCTACTTTAAATCCAAAACTGTTTTAAAGTCACTTTGATAAGTAAACTCGCAAGTGTTTATATTAGTTGTAAATCCGTAAGTTAGTTTCAAAAGGTAATCACTACTTCTGATTTGATTAACTGGGAAATAATCAATCCTTTTAGAACCTAACAGAACCTTTATTTTGATATAAATTCACTACAGTTTAATTCAGTGTTTTATTTGGGGGATTTTAATTCAAAGTTTTTAAACAGAAATTTTAGTTGGAACTCAATTCACCCCCTTCTTGAGTGTCCACTCTGATCAACAATATTTAATATAAAATCATTATATGATTGAAAAATACATTTCCGGAAAAACTATTTTTTGACACGTTTTGTGGGTTCATTTTTAAAGAAAATTTTGAAATGTTTGTGAATTCAAGTTGATATAATAGATTATATATTTTTAATAATAATAATAAATATTATTTAACAAGTTCAACATAATTTTTAATAATATGGAATAGTAAAAATAGTAAAACGTTATCACTATTATAAAAGGGTAAATTGGGTTAACCTGGGTTTAAACTAAGTGATAAGGCCAACATTTTTCATCTTAATTATTAAAGGATAAATTAATTTTTAACTTTATTAACATATTATATATTTGAAAATATTTATGGTACACTTTTTAATGAAATTGATTTATTTAATAATTTAAGTGGATAAAAAAACAAAATGTCAGTCTTTTTCCATTAAATATCTCTTATATGTTCATATATGGATAAAAATAAGTAGTGAATGAATATTAAATTGTATTTTAAATATAATGAATCTTTTTTCATGATGTTGGTATATTTTGAATTTTTAGTGTTTATATAGGTACCCTAAATGCTTATACAATGCTGACATAATACTTCTATAAATAGTGGAAACCACAACGTAAATGATTTTAGAAACATTAAAATTATTGTATTTGGGATTAGTTTTGCTTATAAAATCATTTTATAGTTAATAATTATGTATTATTTGGGGTTAAATGTATTATATTAGAAATTAATTATTATCTTCTTGTCTTTAATTTCAAATGAAATGAATAGTGTCAAAAATGACATTAATGGTATTTTTTGTTAAACAATATTTGATTAAATTATTTAAAAATTTAAAAAATCATGAAATAGGAAAATTATGATGATAAATGGTCTGAAATTTCATCCCTTTTCCATTTATGATCCAATTTTTATATTATAAGTAAAATTTTAACCTGTTTAGATTGGAAGTTTTGTTATTGTAGTTAAAGTTAAAACAGGGTTTATCTTGTTCCATGTTCTTGTGTTAAATTTAATTTTCATCACACATAGTATTATTAGTTGATAAATTATATATCATATTTAGAAACATTGGTTCCAAATTATATAATAAGTACCATTTTTATTATTATTAAAGGACTAATTACCTAGGTTAAAAAACAAGTTACTGTTGTGAAGACTAAAATATTAAAAGTGAGTAACCTTTGTGGTAAAAGGAAGCCCATGTTAAAAAAAATTATTTTTAGTTTTGGATGTCTGTATAGAATATAAATTTCTCCACTACATTATTTATAAATTTTTGAAGTACATGATTTGAGATTGACTTCCAATTACTGAATAGTTTTCGGTATTTTCAAAAATGTCACTCCTCAATTAAAAAAATGGAACCCCTCCCCTAACTTCTTCACACATCCTAAGACTTGTATATCAAAAAAGCCTAAAAAATATCTTCTAAACATCATTATACACATTTTATATGTTTTTTACTCATAAAAAATAAAACCCCTATGGTCCTTAATAAGATATCCAGATTGGATTTTTCTATGAAATGTTAATTGTCTTCACCATGTTCTTTATTTTTTACTTATTCTTTTAACACCGTAAATTATATCATAACAAGAACAATATAAAAACACTTATATATACTATATAATTACATGTTATTATGTTTATGGAATAATATTTACCCATATTATTCCCTATCAAATGGTAAACAAAACCATTGCTCATGTGTACATCAATCTATCACCTTGCTAACCGGTGTAAATTGTTTTCCAGCACCGACTCACATGGATAATACTAATTATGGAACACATGAATATATAAGAAACTTATGAAATAATATATATTTTTTAATATTAACATTTCATTCACTTTCTTACCCTCTCACCCATTTAGGAAATGATAACATCACTCATGCGTATGTATGACCTACCATCTCCACGAAGCAATGTGATTCATTCTTCATGTCCAAATCTAAAAAATGATTCAAAAAATGCATCTCATGAATAAATTTTGTAACACCATGAGATTTTATGAGAAATATTATTTTCAATTTCTTTTATTTTTCTGTTGTACACTTAACCAAGAATAGCATGCGCAATACGCAACACTATATTAGCTTGTAGTATACACAACACTATTTTAGGCGTGTGTTTCACACAATTTCAAGTTCTTTCGAATAAAATTAATTTTACACAAAAACAAGTATAGATTTTGATCAATGTATAAATGAAATATATTTTTATATGCAACAAAAAAGGAAGCTTTCACTACATGCAACCCTGAATTGGCTTGCATTACACGCTGGAGCGACCTTCCACGATTGCATGTGTTGTACGCAATACCGAGTTTCACTAAACAACGATATATTTTTATAATATTATGAACTAGACATTTTATGTTATTAATATTTTCATGACTTATTATATTCCCCCTTTACTTATTTTATATGAAATGTGCATAATTTGTGTGAAATATTAATGTTTTAATATTAAGTATAATATTTGAGCATTTTTAGAAGTAGTCCAATTGAGTCACTTTAATTTTATAACTATAACTATCACTATACTGATCCCAATTGTGTGGTTCTTGTTTTTTAGGATTCTACATTCAATATACAACATTTCATTAGAAGAAACCATGATCCAATTCTTCCATTTGAAGGGTCATATGGTCCTCACAAACAAGACCAAAGAATCTGTGAACAAACTGGACCAGCCTTGAATATTGATTTAATGGGCTCAATACAGAAGTCCAAAAACATTAACTCTCCACCATAATTTGGGGGACACTACATTTCATCTTGGATAAAAATTTCATTGTCCAAATGCAAGTACAAGGGGCCCAAATGAAGCTTTGAATTCCAGCCCACCATTCTGCACGAGAATTAAAATCAGTATACTATTCATGACATATCTCATGATGTAATAATACAATCGAGCTGAGATTTTTTAGTGGGATATAGGAGATATATGTGGCCGATGTTGTTGAAGAAGTCATTCGGATTGGAAGGCATCTTCCTGTTCAAAAATCCATTCACATTTTGGCCATCGAAAAAGCATGGATAGAAATGGACAGTTTACCTTTGTTTAATAAAACCGTCATAACTTTGGTTACACTTGTCCAAATACCCACATATTTTGACAGTAGTCGGAAAACATTATTATATACAACTTTTAAGCAGGAGATATTCGGAGATTCTGCTGTCTGAATAGCCAAATGGGTGATGCAAGTGGAGGGACAGATTAGAAATGCAAACAGTCCACTCCTTGGGCTATAAATACTCTCCCCTTCTCTCCTTGAGAGGGGTTGGCATTTCAGAAGAGAGGATATCATATCGGAACGACCAAAGACTTGAAAAAGGCTTGGGAGGACCTACCATACTCATGTTTTTACTTGAGATACCTTTCCTCCTCTCTTTGTTTTCAATTACTTTTGTGTTCTTCATTTTTGTAATCGTGTAATTCTCTTTCTTTGTAATTCTGTTTTAATGCAAGTTACATCTTCAATATCTCTTATTCTCATCCACATTCTGTAGTTTAATATTTATGTTCCTAAAATAGTTTAAATTCAGTTGAATCCCCTTCCCTTCTTTTGCTTCCTCATTCAATTGAAAATCCGTTTTTAATTATCATCATCGTTCGTGTGTGTGTGTCAACGTACCACTCTTTTCTAATCCCTTTCTTTTTCTTATATTCTTAGTTTATCATCAAAATTATTTTAACCATAATATTAAACATCCAAATGGCTGAGTAAATATCTCATTGGGGTGATTTATAATTCGGGGATGTTAAGTGATTGAGAGTTTTGCTCGATGAGTATTCTTTAAATTAATATTGTGTATGTTAAACTTAATATGTCAGGGATTAATGACATATTTTGTTTACCATGTGGTTTCCATGGATTATTGGAACCATAAATACACTACCATAAACAAGTACTGATTGATTTTAGAATCCTAGTTAAGTTAAGGCTTGGATTAAAGCTTTAACACTTAGGAATTCTAATCGACGTCAACTTGTGAAGTGGGTGTTAATTTAAATGCAATATAAAGCAAAGCTCAAGGATATCACAAGCTTAACTCCCTAATAATGAACTCACCCCAATATTTATCAATTTGTTAAATCAATTATAGTCAATCAATCATTTCAATTAAGCTCTGCAACAAACCCCCCTAATCAAAATACAATCAACTAAAAACAAACAACTACTACAAAGTATCATCGCCGAGGATTCGACCCGAGTGCTGCAATACACATTAGCAGAGCACCGGAACCTTGAACGGTCGATAGGCGACAATCGTCTGTGCATTTCAAATGGCACCGTTGCCGGGGATGGTGCTTTAAGTAGTCATTAGTTTCTGGTTATTGTAAAAAAAACCAAAAAAAAATCATAATTTTTGGAAAAAATTGAAAAATAAACACCAAGAAAAACCCATCTTCCTCTTAAAAATCATAAAATGAAAAAATAAAAAGGAAATCCCGTCTTCCTCATCCTTTCTAAATCTCTCTGAATTCCCTGCAGCCTCCCAAACAATCCCTCGGATTTGTTTGACCCTGAAATTGATAGAACTCTTCATCGACGTAGGAGGACCATTAGGGATAACCAAATCACCCAAGAACCAATCATTTCCCAACCAATTGAATTAGATATGGACAATCCTAGGGAACAAACATTGAAAGAAATTGCTGCCCCTGATATTAATTACCAACCTCTTGGTATTGAATATCCAAACATTGAAGCTGAATTCGAACTCAAATCGGGTTTGATTCATCTTCTCCCTCATTTTCACGGGCTAGCCGGTGAGGATCCACATCTTCACCTTAAAGAGTTCCAAGTAGTATTCTCTACCATGAAGCCCCAAGGGGTTTTTGAAGAACAAATCAAGCTTATAGCTTTCCCCTTTTCCCTAGCGGATTCTGCCAAGTCTTGGCTCTACTACCTCCCACCTGGTTCCATAAACTCATGGGTTGACATGAAGAGACTTTTCCTTGAGAAGTTCTTTCCCGCTTCGCGAACAGCTTCTATCCGAAAGGAAATAAGCGGCATCCGTCAATTCCCTAATGAATCACTCAATGAGTATTGGGAGAGGTTCAAAAAGCTTGTGGAAACTTGTCCACACCATCAAATCCCTGACCAACTCCTGATCCAATACTTCTATGAGGGGTTATTGGCTATGGAGAGAACTCTCATAGATGCCGCAAGTGGAGGTGCTCTTGTTGATAAAACTCCTGCAGCTGCAAGAGATCTCATAAGTAACATGGCTGCAAACATGCAGCAATTCCATACTCGAGCACATGCTCAATTTAAAGAAGCCCAAGAGAATCAATCCATAGAGCCCAACAAGATGACTGAGTGGATGAGTGAACTTACAGGACTTGTGCGTCAACTAGCGGTGGCTACCAATGCCCCAACCTCATCTTCTCCACAGTCACAATTCCCTGGACCTTTCAAGAATTATGGAATCTATAACTCTCCATCTCATCCGAATGACACATGTCCACAACATCAAGATGATCCATCTGATTAATCTAGTCCAATGGAGCTCAATGCGGTATATGCTCAGCGAAACTTCAACCCTCAACAATCAGGTCAGTTTGTTAGAAACTTCAACAAACCCCACTCTGAGCCCTTCTCTTCTACCTTTAACCCACCTCTGACGTATGGTAATCCCATTTCTCATCCTCCTCAGTTACCTCATCAAAATCCAAACCAGATCCAATATGGTCAAAGTGGTGGTAACATCCATCAACCTTATCCTTTTGTTCCTCAACCCGAAAGGAACAATCCTCCTCCTGGATTCCACTATACTATTGAGACTTCGCAATTCCCCACCCAATACAATCGCTTTCCCAAGAACCAAAATCAAGGCCAACCCAATTTGGGACAAGCCTCTTCTTCTAAACAACCATGGGAAAGTGTTGTAGAGGATCTTTCTTCCTTAACCCGTTCTAGCCTCAAGAACATTGAAACCCAAATAGGTCAACATGCATCCCACCTTAGCCAGCAACAACCATCCAATTCATCCCAACTCCCAGCTCAACCATTACCCGACCCTAAGGGTAATGTAAGTACAGTTGCACTTAGATCGGGAAAGCAAATTGCTATGCCCCATGCTGATTGCTCTACCCCCCCTTTCGATGTTGATCTAGAAAATGAAAAGAACAAAAAGCTGGAAAAGGAACTTGAATACACTCCTTCACCTCCTTCCATTCCTCTAAGGAACCCAATTCCTTTTCCTCAAACCATCTCCAAGACTAAGAAGTCCTTTGAACCTGATCCTGAAATGCTTGACATATTTATACGTGTTGAAGTGAACATCCACATCTTATATGCCATCAAACAAATCCCTAAGTATGCCAAGTTTCTTAAGGAATTGTGCACCCATAAGAGGCAAATTAGGAACATTGAAAATGTTTCAACCCAACAGTCCATTCCCATGAAGTGAAAAGATCTAGGGACCTTCACGGTTCCATGTCAAATAGGGAGTTCCAACTTTGATGATGCACTCATAGACCTTGGAGCCTCAATAAATGTCATGCCCAAACTAATTTTCTCCAACCTTGGTCTAGGTCCCTTGCACCCAACGAGTGTTGTCATTCAATTAGCCAATCAAAGCACTGCCAGTCCTGACGGGATAATTGAGGATGTTCTTGTTCGGGTCAATGATCTTATCTTCCCAGCTGATTTCTATGTCCTTGACATGGAAGGTGAGACGACCTCTTCTCGATCTCCCCTAATTCGAGGAAGACCATTCCTCATGACTGCGAGAACCAAGATTGATGTCCATTCAGGCATCTTATCCATGGAATTCGGTGACCAACTGGTCATGTTCAACATTTTCCAAGCCATGCGATACCCATCTGTGGATCACTCTGCATTCTCAATCCATGCTTTTGAGGACACTTTTAAGATTCAATCAAACCCCAATCCACCATGTTCTTCATGTTCTAATGATAAAGGATCTTGTGAAATCTGCACCATGATTAACAAAGTCATAAATGGTGAAGTTTATGTGGACCTCTCATTCATAGACTCCATCAATCTAGAGGAACTTGAAAACTCTCTTGAATCTCACATCAACTCTGATCTCTACTGCTCCACCTTGGACAGTGTTGAGGAAAATGATCCAAACCCATCTGGAATCCCTTCTCCTACTCCTAACTTGTCTAGCTCTCAAATCAAGGCTGAAACTGATCTAAAACCACTTCCTTCACACCTCAAGTATGCATTCCTTTTCCATGATCCCTCCTACCCTGTCATTATCTCTGCTTCACTTTCTGAAACTGAGGAGTCCCAACTTGTTCAAGTGTTAGAGGAAAACAAAAATGCCTTAGGTTGGACCCTAGAGGATATTCCAGGAATCAACCCTGCCCTTTGAATGCATCACATCCATCTAGAGGAATCATCCAAACCAATTAGGCAACCTCAAAGAAGACTCAATCCACTCATACTTGAGGTAGTTAGGGAAGAGATTACCAAGCTTCTTCAAGCTGGTATTATCTACCAAATTTCTAATAGTGAATGGGTTAGTCCAATTCAAGTCGTTCCTAAGAAGGGCGGGATAATAGTTGTCACAAATGAACATGGAGAAGTGGTCACAACTCGAGTGAAAAACAAATGGCGTGTGTGCATCGATTATTGCAAATTGAATGCTAAAACACGAAAAGATCACTACCCACTTCCTTTCCTTGACCAAATGCTTGAGAGATTGGCCGGAAAGTCACATTATTGCTTTCTTGATGGTTACACCGGCTACTTCCAAATTCCAATCGCACCTCAAGACCATGAAAAGACCACATTCACTTGCCCCTTTGGAACCTATGCCTATAGGCGAATGCCTTTTGGCCTTTGTAATGCTCCTGCAATATTCCAGCGGTGTATGATGAGTATCTTTTCTGAATTCATTGAGAATTGCATGGAGGTCTTCATGGATGACTTTACCATTTATGGCGAGTCATTTTAATCTTTCTTACATTCACTCTTTTGGTCCTTCAAAAGTGTGTCAAGTGAAACCTTGTGCTGAATTTTGAAAAATCTCACTTCATGGTTTCAAATGGGATTGTTCTAGGGAACATAATTTCTCAAGAGGGTATCCAAGTTGATCCAGCCAAAATTGGGGTGATCCAATCACTTCCTGAACCCAAATCAGTTCGAGACATTCGGTCCTTCCTTGGTCATGTCGGTTTCTATCGGCGATTCATTCAGAACTTCAGCATGATTTCCCTCCCACTCACTCATTTACTTCAAAATGATGTCACATTCAATTTTGATGAGGCTTGCAAGAGAGCCTTCATTGAACTCAAATCTTCTCTCACATCTGATCTAATAATCCAATCCCCAGATTGGTCCTTACCATTTGAATTGATGTGTGATGCTTCTGATAGGGCCATTGGGGCTGTTCTTGGTCAAAGAAGAGAAAACATTACTCATGTCATCTTTTATGCCTCAAAAACATTGGATGAAACTCAATCACACTACACTATGACTGAAAAAGAACTTTTAGCTGTGGTTTTTGCCTTGGATAAATTTCGGCTCTATCTCTTAGGTGCCAAAATCATCATCTTCACGGACCACTCAGCATTAAAGTTCTTACTTAAGAAAATTTATTCCAAACCAAGGCTAATAAGATGGATTTTATTGCTCCAAGAGTTTGACCTTGTGATAAAAGATAAACTTGGAAAAGAAAAACTTGTGGCTGACCACCTGAGTAGAATTTCTAATTCTTCTCATTCTGAAATAATTGATCCTGAATTTCCAACTGAACACCTCTCATCTCTCACTCTAAAGTTACCATGGTATGCCCCAATTGTCAATTACTTGGTTTCTGGTGTTTTCCCTGAATATTTTTCAAAAGAACAAAAAGAAAAGATGAAAAGTGATTTAAAGCATTATTTTTGGGAAGATAATAAACTTTGGAAAACTGGGGCAGACATGGTAATTAGGAGATGTGTTGATGAAGCTGAACAATCCTCCATCTTGGAATTCTGCCACTCAATGCCTGGAGGTGGCCACTTTGGACCACAAAAGACTTCTCGAAAGGTCCTAGATTCTGGATTCTTTTGGCCTTCACTCTTCAAGGACTCACACGAGTTCTGTCAATCATGTCCCACTTGACAAAAGTTTAGCACAATTTCCAAAAGAAACGAAATGCCTCAAAAGCCATTAATCTTCTGTGAGCATTTTGATGTTTGGTGCATTGATTTCATGGGACCTTTTCCCCCTTCCAATGGATTATCCTACATTCTCCTTGCTGTTCACTATGTTTCTAGGTGGGTCGAGGCCAAACCCACTAGGAAAGATGATGCTCAAACTATGAGTGAGTTCCTCAAAACCCATATCTTCCATCGATTCGGAACACCACGTGCATTGATAAATGACTTAGGAACTCATTTCTGTAATAGAACCATGGAGTCACTTTTGAAAAAGAATGGGGTTGTACATAAAACATCCACCGCATATCACCCTCAAACAAATGGAATGGATGAACTTTCTAACAGAGAAGTGAAAAGAGTGCTTGAAAGAATTGGTAAGCCCACAAGAAAAGAGTGGCCCGATAGACTTGGTGAAGCACTTTGGGCCTATCGAACAGCCTATAAGACACCCATTGGGATGTCTCCATTTAGGCTAGTTTTTGGTAAAGCCTGTCATTTACCAGTTTAAATCCAACATAAGTCATTTTGGGCTGTCAAAACTTGTAATTTTGATGGTGAAAAATCTGGTGAAGAAAGATTGTTGCAGTTGACTGAATTGGAGGAGCTTTGACTCGATTCGTATGAGAACTTCATTCTCTACAAAGAAAAGGAAAAGTCACTCCATGAAAAGCACATTCATTGAAATATATTTCATGAAGGTGAAAAGGTAATGCTCTTCAATTCTCGATTTCGACTTCACCTAGGTAAGCTCAATTCTCGTTGGGATGGACCTTTTATTATTACTAATGTTTACCCATTTGGTGCAGTGCAAGTCCAAGACCCTTCTTCAAAAAGAACATTCACGGTAAATGGACACCAGTTAAAGCATTACAATGAGAGTCCATTAACTTCAGGTTCCACATCGACTTCCATTGACCCACCACTAGATGGAAACGGCGACCCACCAAATCCAATCCAGGGGGCACCTCTTTCCCTTTAACTCTCTCTTTATCTCTTCCTCTCTCTACCTCTTTCTTCTTCTTCCTCTCTCTTTAATTTTTTACCACTTTATTCATCAAACCCTTTCTTTTTATCTTTCTTGTGTGGGTGTGTATTTTTAAAAAAACCTTAAAAACTAAAAAAAACCAAAAAACACAATTACTTAAAAAATTACAAAAAAAGAGTCTTGCTTACTCGCCATCCAGTTTTGAAATTTTGTCCAACCATTTTGGGGAGTTAACAGACATATTTTCATCTCAAAAATTATGTATTTTCATCATGACTTTGGATAAAGAATTTTGTGTCAAAACCAACACATTTTGAATGCTCAATTTTTGATTTGGAAAATGATTTTCCCCTACCGTGAGGAATAACATTAGCCTTCATGCCAAGGTAATATATGGCCATCTTTTTCATTGTGTGTCTTCACCACTGATTGTGAGTCTTGAGTTTGTGGACCTTTGAGCTGAATTTCCATCTTTTGTGTGCATTAATATGATAGAGGCATTTTCTAAGCCACATGAGAATCAGAATAGCCAAATAGCCTCCCATTACCCTTACATTGATCCTACTTTTGAAAGCCCCTTTGAGCCTTTGAAACCCTTTCTTTTGATAGCCACATTACAAGCCTAATACCTTGTCCCACCCAACATCTTCATGGATTTTCATTGTACAATTTATTGAAATATAAGTGTGGGGGGAATGGACTTCATTTTTGGGCGTACTTTCATTGATTTACAATGTGTCATCATATGCTTGAGGGCAAGCATCCATTCAAGTGTGGGGGAGAGGTCGTAATTCTATGAGCTTTTGGGTGTATATGTGTAATTTTCATTTGTACAAAAGTCATTGAAAAGTGTTCAAAAATATGAAAAAAAATTATATTAAAAAAATGAAAAAAAGGAATGGGTTGTGTCTTGGGTGGGTCAAAAATCATTCATCATCAACCTTTGATCATGTTATAACTACTAAAATTAGTTCCATGAGAAGATCAAACATGGGTTGGGAGATGACTGTGAGGCTTGTTTAAAGCACAACTTTCGAAAAAAAGAGCAAAAAGAGAGAAAAAAAAAAGAACACTTGAATCATCTTGTATTGTGTCATTATTGGAAGTCTTCCATGTTGTACATATTCCATCATATCAACCTATTACATTTTCTATCTCCCTCACTTTTCATTCATCACACATTCATTCCCTTGTAAATATGTGTTTCTATTTCCTTTCAAATCAAATTTCCAAAAAAATGTGCATTGATTTTTCCATGTTGGTGTTTTTAACCCCTCTTTTCCATTGGAAATTATATACCTACCATCCCATAGCCACTGAAAAAACCCTTAAAAGACCTCTTGATTCTTGTACACATTTGATATTGGAATGGAAGCTGAGAGCTCTTACAAACTCTTGATTTTCACTTTTTGTTGGTGAATGAGTGAACCTCCTAAAATACATTTTTATCATCTTGAGAGGAGTAAGTTTTCAGTGCCTACATTTTCCAATTCAAACCTTGAACATGAAAAAATGAATTGTTTCTGATGCATTATTGTGAACCAAATTTGTGATGGAATTCAATATGGATGAGTGAAATAGTCTAAACCTCCCCTGATTGGAGAAAACAAAATTTTAATATTTGTTGATGAGTGAAAATGATTTTGTCATGTTTTTATATTTGTTGCACATGAGGACACGCGCAAATCTATGTGTGGGGGAGTTTATGTTATTAATATTTTCATGACTTATTATATTCCCCCGTTACTTATTTTATATGAAATGTGCATAATCTGTGTGAAATATTAATGTTTTAATATTAAGTATAATATTTGAGCATTTTTAGAAGTAGTCCAATTGAGTCAGTTTAATGTTTGAATTATAAATGTCACTATACTGATCCAAATTGTGTGGTTCTTCTTTTTTAGGATTGTCCTTTCAATATACAACATTTCATTAGAAGAAACCATGATCCAATTCTACCATTTGAAGGGTCATATTGTCCTCAAAAACAAGACCAAAGAATCTGTGAACAAACTAGACCAGCCTTGAATATTGATTTACGGGGCTCAATACATAAGTCCAAAAACATTAAATCTCCACCATAATTCGGGGGACACTACATGTCATCTTGGATAAAACTTTCATGGCCCAAATCCAAGTACAATGGGCCCAAATGAAGCTTTGAAGTCCAGCCCACCATTCTGTCCGAGAATTAAAATCAGTATACTATTCATGACATATCTCATGATGTAAGCATAAAATCGAGCTGAGAGTTTTCAGTGGGAAAGAGGAGATATAGGTGGCCGACTTTTTTGAAGAAGTCATTCGGATTGGAAGGCATATTCCTGTTCAAAAATCCATTCACATTTTGGCCATCGAAAAATCATGGATAGAAATGGACAGTTTACCTTTGTTTAATAAAACCTCCATAACATTGGCTAAACTTGTCCAAATGCCTCCATATTTTGACAGTAGTCTGAAAAATTTATTATATACAACTTTGAAGAATGATATATTTGGATATTCGGCTGTCTGAATAGCCAAATTGGCGATGCAAGTGGAGGGACAGATTAGGAATGCAAACAGTCCACTCCTTGGGCTATAAATACTCTCCCCTTCTCTCCTTGAGAGGGGTTGGAATTTCAGAAGAGATGATATCATATTGGCACGACCAAAGCCTTTCCAAAGGCTTGGGAGGACCTTACATACTCATGTTTTCACTTGATAGACCCTTCCTCCTCTCTTTTTTTTCACTTACTTTTGTGTTCTTCATTTTTGTAATCTTGTAATTCTCTTTCTTTGTAATTCTGTTTTAATGAAAGTTACTTCTTCAATATCTCTTATTATCATCCACCTTATGTAGTTTAATATTTATGTTCCTAAAATAGTTTAAATTCAGTTGAAACCCCTTCCCTTATTTTGCTTCCTCATTCAATCGAAAATCCGTTTTTAATTATCATCATCGTTCGTGTGTGTGTGTCAACGTACCACTCTTTTCTAATCCCTTTCTTTTTCTTCAATTATTAGTTTATCATCATAATTATTTTAACCAGAATATTAAACATCCAAATGGCTGAGTAAATATCTCTTTGGGGTGAGTTATAATTTGGGGATGTTAAGTGATTGAGAGTTTTGGTCGGTGAGTATTCTTTAAATTAATATTGTGTATGTTAAATTTAATATGTCATGGATTAATGAAATATTTTGTTTAGCATGTGGTTTCCATGGATTATTGGAACCATAAATACACTACAATAAACAAGTAATGATAGATTTTAGAATCCTAGTTAAGTTAAGGCTTGGATTAAAGCTTTAACACTTAGGAATTCTAATCGACGTCAACTTGTGAAGTGGGTGTTAATTTAAATGCAATATAAAGCAAAGCTCAAGGATATCACAAGCTTAACTCCCTAATAATGAACTCACCCCAATATTTATAAATTTGTTAAATCAATTATATTCAATCAATCATTTCAATTAAGCTCTACAACAAACCCCCCTAATCAAAATACAATCAACTAAAAACAAACAACTACTACAAAGTATCATCACCGAGGATTCGACCTGAGTGCTGCTATACACATTAGCAGAGCACCAGAACCTTGAACGGTCGATAGGCGACAATCGGTCGTGCGTTTCAACATTATGAATAGTATTAAAAGAATTTTGAGTTTTATATCATTATAATTCATCTTACACCTTTTCTAGAACATCGTATGAGAACAAAATAAATTTTTTGGGTAAAATAAGTATTTTTCAAAAAATGCAGTTTTGCCACCTTTTGATGGTGCAGCCACATTAAATAGAGTTTGTGAAATTTTGATAAGTTCAATTTGACAAAATAAAATTCTTTTTTTTAGTCAGGATATAAAAATTTACTTTGGTTAAATTTTTCATATTATTCTGATAACTATCATATTTTAATGAATAGTAAAAACACAATATATTTTAATTAAAAACAACTTTTTTCATCATAATAATTTATATGGGTAAATTATAATATTGAATGGTTTTAATCTATAAATAGAATAAATTTTTACCATTTAATATAATTTATTTCATTATCATTGATTTTACGTTGAATTCATAGGTAAAATCATTTCAATCTTCTGCAATATTTTAACTTTTAAAACTCATTTTCTTAACGATGATATTAATTTTAAATTAATTTCTGAAACTTCTGTGATTTGAATTTGGAAAAATGGATTCCATATTTGGAATCATTTGTTCCAAATTATATTAATAGACTACTTTTTATTTCTGGGCACTATGAATAGTAACTACGGTAAATTTTATTTACCATAGTTAAAGGTAAATAGGGTAATTAAGGTTAAATATAATATTATAAAATTACCCTAACAATTGAATTTATATAATTGGATGATTATATTTCGTCATAAGTCATAATTGGGAAAAAATGGAATCAACTGGAACCCCCTTGGATATGATTAACACCTTTAATTTATTTTATTTTAAAGAAAGTGAAATATGTCTCACTCAAAATTTAATAATTAAAGTATTTTTGATACATGGTTATAAAGAATATAAATTATATTATAAATAATAATTTGAAATATAAAATGTTTTTCTATGTTATGGTAATTTATTTGTAATTTTTAAGACGTATTTAATTACCTTAATTGCTTATACATTAATGATGTAGAAATTATTTATTTAGTTAAAAATCAATAATATAGTTTTTATTAAAATAATAATAACCATTAAAAGACCAAAAAAACTGGAATAAAACATATTGGTCGTATATATCTATTCCATAACCATCCAATGGTAGAATTTTTGACCATTCGGAGCTTTATAAAAGCAATTATGACACTTATATTATATTATATTAAATGATGTCAAAGTTGTCACCTTCATAATTTAATAAATATAACAATTTACATGTTGTGAATTTAAGATAATAAATTTTAGTAAAAGTGTTTTTTAGAAATATATTATATTTATCATCATCATAGTATTTTATTTTTAATTTTTATGCAACTAATAAGTATATTAAATGATTATTCAAAAATGATGTAGTAATTGTTTTATTAAGAAAAATATCAAATAAATGGTTTTATAAATATTAAAATAAATATTTTATGAAATAATTAATGTTCTCCACGAATTTTAAAGATAAATATGACATGTTAGGAATCTATTAAACATTTTGGTTCTAATATATTTTCATTGTGGATTTTATTTAAATTCATATAAATAAATAGTTTCAAAATTAAAACTATTGTAATTTTATAAAAATAACATATTATAAAATTGTTTAAAAATCACAAAAACTATTTAAAAATTAAAAATTGAAATTTATAAGGTCTAAAATTTCATAAGTTATCCAATTATGGATAATTCACAACACATAAGTATTTATTTATAAAAATTTGAAATTTAGGATATTATTACCACAAATAAAATTAATAGATTAAATAAGTATAAATCAAGTTGATAATATTTAAAATAAATTCCCTACATGTCTAAATTTTATTGGTTGATGATATTACAACACTATCTCATCTAATATTCTAATTGGGGTAATTTTTGTAGTTTTCAAGTGGGTTTGAGGTTACTAAAAATTAATATTTTTGAGGATTCCTAAAGTACCCCTCTCCTCCCTTACAAAATGGCACCTTCTCCCTCTCCTCTTCACAACATTTTGAGCCTTCCGGTTCGGCCAAACTCTGACAATTACTCTTCCAAACATCCCTAGTTATATCATAGAGGTTCGGGTATTATCAAAAGACCAACTATAGTGCCCTACGAAGAGGTTTAAAAGAGGCACGTCGAGAAAGAGGTAATCTCTTTATTGATTTTTTTTCAAATTTCTTTCTTCTTCTACTTCCTCTTCATTACTTGTTTCATTATAAATTAGTAACATCAGTTTCAATAATATACTGATATGTTATTATAAACATGAAACAACCATATTTCACCTTTTATCCATCCTACGGAAAACGAAATCACCGCGCATGCGTACGTATGGAATACCGTCTCCATGCCGTGGTGTAATCTCTTTTCCACCACCACCTTGCTTGGATGGATATAATGGTTTAAATAATAACTATATATGATTATTATAAAATAATAATTATTCTTATATATTATATCATCCACTCCAATTCTATTTAATAAATATGGGAACGATATAATCGCTCGTGTGTACGTACGGATTACCGTCTCCATTACGCGATGAGATTCATTCTCCATGTTAACCATTCAAGAATGATTATTAAGTATATAGAATAAATAATCCTGAAATATATTACATAATAATGATACTATATATATATGTATATATATATGTCATCGACTTTCATTCAATTCAATAAGAAAATGAAAACAGCGTTCTTGCGTACGTACGGTCTACCGTCTCCGTGAATGGTGTATTTCGTTCCATTTATCGATCTATTATATATATTTATATTATAAATATATATTATATATAAATCACGTTTTAAATTATGGATGTATGTAATCATGATCTAAGTAATCATATGAATAATTACAAGTAAAAATACGTACGACAAATGAAATGATTTTACCAAAAACGATGCATTAACATGGAATTGACAAATGAACGGGTAATATAAAGTCTTAAGTGAATCATATATGATATGATAAATATTATTATGGTTTTGTTACAAGATAATAATATATTTAAACACACTATACAGGTGTATCAGACACATAGGGAAGAAATTGTATATAAGGTAAGGGATAATTATTCAAATCTCGTTCTTAACTGAGATTGTTTATTCGTAAGTATTTTCTGGGTTTATATTTATCATCCATTTACATGTTTTATAAAAAAAATTCATGTATTTTTAAAGTCCTTTTTACCCATTTGTGACTTTTACTACATGGTATGTAAGGAATCTTTCTTTTTTTTACTATACGAGGTACTTTTTGACAGTTTCGGCAAAAGTACAAGGATAATGTTTTTTTAACTTGTACGGCTTGAACGGATTTTTACAGTTTCATAAACCCTTATTTTCATGAAGATTACTCTTCAAGATTGCATTATTATTTTCAATACAATCATTTTCTTTTAAAATTTCATGGAATTTTGTGAAAAGGAAATGTTTTTGAAGAAGAAAGGATCTTTTCCTCAGGAATTCATTTCAAGTGTTTCATCAAAACTACTTTCCTTCTAAGTTGACATTATTTAATATGTTTATGTTTCATGTATAATGTCTCTATTATGTTCATGGTTTGATTATTTTTATGATTAAATTATATCCATTTTTTTTATATGGATAATGTTATGATGGGATGATGTTTATGAAACCCAATTTATTCTTTAGGTTATAATGAATGATTTTTGATTGTTTTGTGGCACAAGTATGAATGATTTAAATATGAGATGGGTGGGACCTATATCTCCCTCTAATGAATTGGTTAAATATTTATATCTCATGAGATAGACATGGATGGAATGGAAAGTGAATATGGTTCTGTAATACAGAGCTGGAATGGAAAATAAACCCGGTTCAGTAATGGACTTTGTCCATTATGATGGTATTAGAAGCAATGCCTTGGCTACTATGTAAATCATAACATGTTCTTAATGGTTTTACACAATTACATGTTTTATTCCCATGATATTTTACCATGGTTAATTTCCCTTTATGATCTATACCTTATGAACTGCCATGATTTATTTCATTACTCATTATTTTGATGTTTTATGTTCATGTTCATACGTTCAAATGTTTAGGGATTGTTTTATGTTCTCCATTTTTACCCGTAATGAGCATTTGAGCTCACCCTTTTTATGTTTTTCCCCAGGATATAAAGAAAGCGTTTAAGTAAGAAAACTAAAGGGGAAGTTCTTTATGGAAGATGTTGAAGATATTTCACCATGATTAGAAGATTTTGTTATGAGTTTCCGAAGACACTAAACTAACATGGCCTTTGGGCATCTGTTTGTGTCATGTATTATGTATTCTGCAAAAGTAATGTAACTTCCATCTATGTCAAGATTTGGGTCTCTACAGTTGGTATTAGAGCTAAGGTTTAGTTAACCATGGGAAACTAGGATGCGAAAACATTAGTGATATCTCTAGAGGTATTTCTAAGGTATGTCTAGGGATGTCCATAAGGATAAGTATAAGTATAGGCTATAGTCCTAGAATTAAGATAACAATATGAATAACCTAGGATTAAAACTAAGATGTTGGAGATTGAAAGTACTCCCCCATGATTATGTTGTTTTTCTAGTACGAGTTTTTCATCTCATACTATTCTTTTTGGGTTTTAAGAAAAGGTAGGAATCATGAGAATTCATGTTAAAGAAGAATATGATGCAAAATGGAATGATATTCTTCATGAGCTACCAAATGAAATGTAATTTGGAAGGTGAAAAATATTTATTATTCCCAATAAACAATCTCATAATATGATCAATAATCTCATCTTTGGTAAGATTATTGACTCAAATAATAAGAGAAATATCGAGTTTCATGATTATCATAAAGGAATGAAAGTTCAATTTCCCTCATGTAAGTCATGTGGGAAGAGGCATCAAGAAGAATGTTTCAAAGGAACTAGAAGGTGCTTTGGGTGGGGAAAATAAGGACACAAAGCTAGTAATTGCAGTGGAAAAGTTTCAGTTAACACAATGGACAAGGATAATGGTATTTCAATGACATCAACAATGGTTATATGTTTTAAATGTGGAATATACATGCATTTTACAAACCAATTCCCAAAGGGAAAATATCATGAAGAGAATCAGCATGGTTGTATGGGTAGTATTTATGTTGATGATGATGAAGAGACTAAAAATGATATATGAGATGAAAAAAGTGTTTAGGAATAAAATTATGAAGCTCGGTCAATGGTTTAAGAAGTCAGTGGAATGATTTCAGGTTTGTCAAGAATAATTTATGGTACTATGGAATAAAGAAAAATCTAAAGATTGTTACGCTATTGTTTTTCCTGGAGTATTTTAAAGTATTTGTTGAATGGTACCGGTAACCATGAAAAGTTATTGAAATATTTTTGGAAAGTAGATGATATGCGCATAATGAATGGATAAGGAGAAAATAATATGTTTGAGCTCATTAATTATAAAAGGAAAAAGTGATATCATGGTTTTAGTATATAGAAATTTTGGGATTTTGGTATGTGGAAAGAGTTAACTTTTGAAAGCATTAATGTTTTCACTAAAGTTATATGGTAATTCATGTTTCAATAGAATACATGATTATGGTATTCACATGATTGGAATTGGACCAGCAAGATATATCTTATGCTATGTGGGGGATAAATGATGGTATTCACATGCTTGTTATATGACCTTTCTAGTAATGGTTTTCATTATACTGTGAGATTTGACAGAAATATTTTGGATAACCCTAATGATTGAAATGGATTAAGTTGGACATCATATAGTATTGTTTAAGGCTAGAACTTATTTTTTCTATTTTTCAAGAATGTTATAATAGTATAGTTTTAAGAAAAGGGACAACCTGTAGAATGGGCGACAACCCATCGCGCCGGACAAGGATGCGGGAATCGAACCCACAACCAAAGTGCAACAATACTTTATATTCTACCACTGGCCTACATGAAGTCCCTAGTTAGTAGAAATTAGTTTTATTTTATTAAGCGATATGATAAATGTAGTATAAGTCCAATTTTGGAACCCTATACAATTAATCTCACCCTAGATAGACTTATGTATAAAACATTTTCCAACCTTATGTTTCAGAAAGATGGAATGGCCTATCATTCTTTCGCATGATCTGCTAACACTTCACGAAAGACAAATTCAACTTCATTTCTTGAAGATATGAATTGGAAATTGTTCAAGGAACGAACAACGGTGAGATTTACCAAAATCAAGAATGTATTTCTCTTAATTCAAAAATTCTTCAACATTAGGGAAATGATCATGAAAACCAAAAATGTTTTCCTAGTGCCCTCATATCCGATGAATCAGATGGTACCTTAGATCACCACAAAGTTATGGCTTTTTGATTTTTGGCTTTTTCGTAGAGATGTCATCTACCACTCTTCATCAGAACATGATGGTTATATTTCTCCTCCATATCCATATTTTCACCTATATTCTCACATGTGGAAACCCAGTGCTGAGTTACATTGGGTGACCGTACGTTTCTAAATTTCCTTTTTAAAATTATTTTTTAGTATTTCCTTTTTATGATGTGGGTTTCTATGAGAGAAATATTCAAGTAGAAAACCATTTTTAACCCCGATAAATTTTGAGGGTGAAATTCATTTTAAGGGGGGTATAATGTAACACCTGGAGATTTAATGAGAAATATTCCTTTTAATTTATTTTATGTCCGTTTCGTACACTTCACCAATATTAGCTTGCACTATATGCAACACCGTATTAGCTTGTAGTATACACAACACTATTCTTGGCTTGTGTTGCACAAAATTTCAAGTTATTTCGAATAAAATTCATTTTACACAACAAAAAGTCTAGATTTTGATCAGTGTATTAATGAATGATATTTTTATATGCAACACCGAAGGAAGCTTTCACTACACATGACCCTAACTAGGCTTGCATTACACACTGAAGTGACCTTCCTTGATAGCGTGTGTTGTATGCAATACCAAGTTTCACTAAACAATGATATATTATTATAATATTATGAACTAGAAATTATGAATATTATTAACCTAATTTTGATTTTCTTAACAGTATAGTTAATCTTTCACATTTTCAAGAACATGGTATGAGAACAAAATAATTTTTTTGGGTAAAATATGTTTTCATAAAAAAATGCAGTTTTGCCACCTTTTGATGGGGCACCAACATTAAATCTAGTTTTTGACGTTTTTATAACTTCAATTTGACAAAATAAAATTATTATTTGGAATAAGGATATAAAAATTTACTTCGGATAAAATTTTCATATTATTCTGATAACTTTCATATTTTAATGAATAGTAAAAACACGCTATATTTTAATTAAAAATAACTTTTTTCATCGTAATAATTTATATGGTTAAATTATAATATTTAATGGTTTTAAAGTATAAATATAATATATTTTTACCATTTAATATAATTTATGTAATCAACATTGATTTTACATTGAATTCATAGGTAAAATCATTTCAATCTTTTGCAATGTTTTAACATTTAAAACTCGTTTTCTTAATGATGGGATTAATTTTAAATTAATTTCTGAAACTTATATGATTTAAATATTTAAAAATGGATTCCATATTAGGAACCATTGGGTCCAAATTATGTTAATTGGGAACTTTTTATTTTTGGGCACTATGAATAGTAATTACGGTAAATTTTATTTACCATAGTTAAAGGTAAATCGGGTAGTTAAGGGTAAATATAATATTATAAAATTACTCTAACACTTGTCTTAATATAATAGGATGATTATATTTAGTCCTAAGGAATATTTGGGTCGAAATGGAATCAATTAGAAACCACTTGGATATAATTAGCACCTTTTAATTTATTTTATTTTAAAGAAAGTGAAATATGTCTCACTCAAATTTTAATAATTAAAGTATTTTTAATATATGGTTATACAGAATATAAATTTGATTATAAATAATAATTTGAAAGCTAATTTTTTTTATTTTTTATGGTAATTTATTTGTAATTTTTAAGAGATATTTAATTACCTTAATAGCTTATTCATTAATGAAGCACAAATTATTTATTTAGTGAAAAATCAATAATATAGTTATTATTAAAAGCATATTACCCAATAAAGGGCCTAAAAACCTGACCAAAACTTATTTTTAGTATATATATAAACCATAACCATCCAAGGGTCGAATATTTGTCCATTTTTAGCTTTATAAAAGCGATTATGACACTAATATTATTTTATTTTAAATGATGTCAAAGTTGTCACCTTCATAATTTAATAAATATAACAATTTAAATGTTGTGATATTAAGATAATAAATTCTATTAAAAGTGTTATTTTAAAATATATTATATTTAGAATCATCATTGTATTTTATTTTTAATTTTTATGCAACTAATAAGTATATTAAATGATTATACAATAATGATGTAGTAATTGTTTTATTAAAACAATTATCAAATAAATGGTTTTATAAATATTAAAATAAATATTATAATAACTAATTAATGTTCTACACTAATTTTTTAGATACATATGACATGTTAGGAATCTATTAAACCTTTTGGTTCTAATATATCCCTTGTGTGGATTTTATTTAAATTCAAATAAATAAATAGTTTCAAAATTAACACGATTGTTATTTTATAAAAATAACATATTATAAAATTGTTTAAGAATACCAAAAATTAATTAAAAATTATAAATATCAATTTATATGGTCTACAATGTCATAAGGTATCCAATTATGGACAATTCACAACACATAAGTAATTATTTATAACAATTTAAAATTTAGAATATTATTACCACAAATAAAATTAATAGATTAAATAAGGATAAATCAAGTTGATAATGTTTAAAATAAATTCCCTACATGTCTAAATTTTATTGGATGATTACATTACAACTAAATATCATCTAATATTTGCGTTTGGGTAATTTTGGAAGTTTTTATGTGGGGTTTGAGGTTATTATAAATTTATATTTTTGAGGATTCCAAAAGTGACCCTCTCCTCCTTTATAAAAGGGAACCTCCTCCCTCTCCTCTTTAGAACATTTTGAGCCTTCATGCTCGGCAAAACCCGGAATATTTCAATTCTAAACAGACCTAGTTATATCATATAGGTTCTGGTATTTTCAAAATACTAACTCTAGTGCCCTAAGAGGAGGTTTAAAAGAGGCACGTCAAGGAAGAGGTAATCTCTTATACCTATTTTTTCAAGTTTGTTTCTTCTTATACTTACTCTTATTTTCTTGTTTAATTATAATGTAATAACATAATTATCACTCATATACTGATATGTTATTATAAATATGAAACAAACCTATTTCACATTATATCCATCCTATGGAAAACGAAATCACCGTGCGTGCGTACGTACAGAATACCATCTCCACGCCGTGGTGTAATCTGCTTTCCACCAACACCTTACTTGGATGGATATAATGGTTTAATGAAATAATATATATGATTATTATAACATAATAATGATTATGATATATTATATCATACACTCCAATTACATTCATTAAATATGGGAACGATATCATCACTCTTGCGTACGTACGGATTGCCGTCTCCACGACGCGACGACATTCATTCTCCATATTAACCATTCAAGAATGATTATTAAGTATATTGAATAAATAATCATGAATTATATTAAATAATATTTCTACTGGATATATATATATATATATATTTCAATGAAATCCATTCAATTCAATAAGGAAACGAAAACAGCGTTCATGCGTACGTACGGTCTACCGTCTCCATGAATGGTGTATTTAGTTCCATTTATCGATATGTTATATATATCTATATTATGAATATATAGTATATATAAATCATGTTTTAAATTCTGGATGTATTTAATCATGATCTGAGTAATCATTTGAATAATTACAAGTCAGAACACGTACGACAAATGAAATGATTTTTCCCAAAACGATTCGTTAACATGGAATTGACAAATTAACGGATAATATAAATTCGTAAGTGAATCATATATGATGTCCTAAATATTATTATGGTTCTATTACAAGTTAATAATATGTTTAAACCCACGATACATGAGTATCAGATGCATATGGAAGAAAATGGACATAAGGTAAGCGATAATTATTTCAATCTTGTTCTTAACCGAGATTGTTTATTCATAAGTATTTATCGGGGTTATATTTATCATCGATTTACATGTTTTATAAAAGAAATTAATGTATGTTTATATTCCTTTTTACCCATTTTTTACTTTTACTACATGGTATGTAAGGAATCTTTATTTTTTTTATCAAATGAGGTACTTTTTGACTTTTTCGGCAGAAGTATGAGGAGAATGTTTTTTAACTTGTACGGAATAAATGGATTTTTATGGTTTCATAAATCCATATTTTCATGAATCTTCCTCTTAAATATTTCATAATTATTTTCAATAAAATTATTTTCTTTTAAAATTTTATGGCATTTTGTGAAAAGAAATTTTTTTTGAAGAAGAAAGGATATTTTCCTCAGGAATTCATTTCAAGTGTTTCATCAAAACTGTTTTCCTTCTAAGATGACATTATTTAATATGTTTATGTTTCATGTATAATGTATATATTATGTTCATGGTTTGTTTTTTTCTTTTGATTAAATGATATCCATTTGTTTTCTAGGGATAATGTTATGATGAGATGATGTTTATGAAACCCATTTCATTCTTTGGGTTATGATGAATGATTTGTGATTGTTTTGTGGCACAATTAATAATGATTTCAATATGGGATGGGTGAGACCTATATCTCCCTCCAATGAATTGGGTAAAGATTTATATCTCATGATATAGACAGGGATAGAACGGAAAGTGAATCTGGTTTAGTAATACATGGCTGGAATGGAAAATAAACCAGATTTAGTAATGGACCTTGTCCACTATGATGGTCTTGGCAGCAATGCCTTGGCTACTATGGAAATAATAACATGTGACTATTGGTTTTCCATGATTACATGTTTTATTCCCATGGTATTTTACCATGGTTAATGTCCCTTTATGATCTATGCCTTATGCACTGCCAATATTTATGTCATTACTCATGATTTTGATGTTTTATGTTCATGTACTTACGTTCAAATGTTTAGGGATTGTTTTATGTTCTCCATGTTTACCCTTATTGAGCATTTGAGCTCACCCTTTTTATGTTTTCATTTCCCCAGGATATATGGAAAGGGTTTAGGTATGAAAAAAATGGGGAAGATCTTTATTGGAGATGTTGAAGATCTTTCACCATGATTTGATGATTTTGTTCCGACATTCCAAAGACACTAAACTAACATGGTCTTTGGGCGTCTGTTTGTGTAATGTATTAAGTATTCAGAAAAAGTAATTTAACTTCCATGTATCTCAAGCTTTGGATCTCTAAAAATTTTATATTTTAAAAATCAATATAATTATATATATTATGGAATAATTTGGTATTCACAGAACCAAAACTTCTACAAAAAAAACATGTCTGATAAAATGAATTAGTCTACAAATGAAAGAATGGAAATCATACAATATTATTAATGAGTGGGTAATAAAATGGTTTAATTCAATAATATATGGTATTATAAGTATTCATATGGTTATTTTATAGAATTATAATAAATTTAAATATATTATACATTATTCTAAATGAACATTCAATACATTTTAGACATGTGGTATGTGGCTTCGTCTGAATTTCCCTTCATTGAGGATTATTTTAATGTTATGCACCTAATTTAATTTATATGGTTCATATAATAACCCTTTTTCATATTATATCATTAATAATTCTTAATTGATTTTATGTTAAGTTACAATTCATTTTACTTCATCCAACGGAATTTTGTTTTGAAATTTACCATGTAATAAGGGGTTTAATAACTCAATTTCCATTTATTGGGTTATACTTATACTTCATTGATTTTATTATTCTCAGATTAAGTGTAAAATAAAATTTGTTTGATTTTTTTAATTTAATTTTTTTGGATTTACATTGATTACACATAATCACTTCATTGATTAATTCATACTTTGATGTTATGAAAATCATACGGGTTCTTTTTATGAGGTGTATCTAATAACCCTTTAATATGAAATATCAGTATTCCATTTATGTTCATGATATTTAATTTCTATTTGAATTTATTTTTTCATTAGGATTATGATTAAAAATGTATCAATTTGGAAGGGGTGTATTTCAAAATCTCATCATTTTCAGGATTGTTTATGGTTATGTATGCACTAGGATAATTATTTTATATTTACATGTTAAAAATATATATTTTATTATCCACTAGTTAATTCAGAAAATTATATATTTTCCTTTAATTTTAATCTTTTAAATACTCAAGATACCAAAAGAATGTTTTTAATGAAAATCAACCTTATTTTTCCTACTCGGTTGGGAATCCATTTCTTCCATGTCAATATTTTCAATAAATTTTTTTAAATTTTTCTTAATTATTCTATAATGATTTATTAAATACATTTCTTTCATGTTTTTATTTTTAAAAAAGGTTTTAAATAGATATTATTTTCAATTTCTGAATGAATTTTGTTTTAAATTTTTACCAAAATGGGGAAGGAATATTTGATTTAAGATACAAGATTTGAACAAAATTTTATACCATCATGGTAGTTCAATGATTTTATGGTTCCCTTAAAAGATTCCATTTTTATTTTTAAAGGAAAATATTTTTTCTTATATTTTGGAAATGTTTAGTTTTCAAAAGATATTTTCAGAGTAAAAAGTGTATTTTTCTCAAGAATTTATTTATTGGTCATTTTATTATATTTCTATTCATAAAAAAATACTCATTTATTTTACTTATACTCTATTGAATATTTATTTGAATGGTAAAATCATTATTCTTTATTTGTATTGATTATGATCATTTTGACTGAGTATGTACTATTTTGATACCATTAGACATATTATTTTGTATGGATTATGATTATGTTTATTGATTGAGGGAAATGATAACATTTTTTATACTATATTTTCAATAAAAATGTTTCAATTGATTATGTTTCACCCCTTTCATATGATAAATATAAGGAATGTTTATTTTATTAGAGGGTCCTAATATACCCCCTTGATGAATTGCTAGGTCTCATGAGGCAAATTAGTTTGTGTTTTTGGCTGGGGCCTTACCTATTTAAGTAAGATGTCTTGGAACAGGGTTCTGAAGGCAATTTTATGATGTCTTGGAACATGGATGTGAATGTAATTTTATCTCATCCTTATTTTGTTTCCTTTCCCTATGATATTAAGACGGAATATTTTAATGAGTTCAAGGATAGAAAATAATTACAGTCACTATGTTTTATATTCATTTTACAATATAAAATGGGAAGAAATATATGTATCTATTTTACCAAGACTAATAAAATTTGAAGTCCTTTAGTATGTGATCACATGTATCTTGTACCATTGTAATAAATTAACCAAAAAATCTTGGTTATTATAGTTGGGGTCAATATATAAACCATATGAAGGGATAATTTGTTTCTCATTCAATGTTCGGCACACAGTTTCCTCATCTACATAAAGGTAAATTATTCCCTGCATAAGGGTCATATAATGAATTTTTAATTTTTTTAATGGCATGTTGATTTCCATTTACTATGTAAAGGAAGGAATCAACAAACATTAGGTTTCCTATGAACTTTTTTTAGTCTCATAATGGTAGATAGAGTTTCTTTAAGCTTGTGAAAGTGTTCTTAAATGTTTTCATATACCATATAAGAATAAAACCATGATAACCTTACACAGTGTGTATGTATAATTAATATATTGATCCATACTTTTAATATATAGTTATTACATATTATTAGATGAATATACCTAATTGAAAGAAATGATTCATACCAGAATCATATATGTTTGGTGACTTTGGAATCTTTAAAACTTGGAATATTAAAAAAACTAGTTTGTAAGAGTTCGACATTATATCCCACTCAGTTCTACAAAACATGAACCATACATTGACATATTATTTGAAACAAATTTATTCATACCATGGGGATTGGAAAACAAAAAATAGGGTGAGATCAGGTTCTCAGTAAGGGAAACTAAGGGAGATATCAAAGATCACGTAAGTTAACCATGAGAATAAGGGTCTGAGAACATGTTCAAAATATTTGAAAACCATACCTTGCATATCATTGATCAAAATCCTTAGTCATGTAATAAATTTTTGAAGTTCATAAGATATTAATTATAATGGAATAAAATAGTATGATCCATGAGAGCATAATATTGGCATAAGAAACAGATTTTTTTAATTAACTTAATCATATAAAATCATTTATTTCTTACTCAAAGATAATTTCGGAGACTATAATATTCAAATGGATTTACTCGCAAATTGATCATAGAAGTTAAGGTTCACTCCAAGTACTATTGGAGTGGACAAAGTCCATTTCTAAATTGGTATAACTCCACATTACATTCATGTTTATCTCATGAGATATCATCTTTATCTAATGCCTTGAAGGGAGATTTAAGTCCCAAAAATCACATAATTAAAATCAGATATATATCTTCCAAAATAACATAAAACATTCATCATATTAGAACCTATTAAAATAAATGGGTTTCATAAATATTTCCTCATATCATAACTTAAGGAAAATAAATGGGTCTCATAAACATTTAATCAATTCATTACAGCATAATTTATGGAAAAGTAATGAGATACATAAAATATATTGTCACCATAAATATAAACCATCCTAATAAATAATAAATATGGTATACTTGGATTATATCCCCACTAAATAACAATTTAAATCATTTTTTTTCTTTGAATATTAGAAACTCCATTACAAGATCATTAAAACATTCTTGAGGGAAATAACCTTTAAATTTTGAAATCACTTATTTGAAATGTAAAAAATTTCCAAATATTATAGAAAAAATTTTCATTGAAAATAACTATGTAAATTTTTAAATAAGATTTAAGTCAATAAATTTTCATAATAGTGGGAAATTTATTTCATGCCATTTAATTTAAATGAAATATATTACTTTCACGATTTTTTAGAAGTACATGCATGCCTAATTTAGAAAATGAGAAGAATATTCGTTTGAAAAAAAAATTGAAATTTAAAACATGGGTAAAAATGAATTTAAAAATTAATTGGATAATAGTAAACATATCATTGAAAACATTTTTAGAAAATATATATTTTTAAGAGAAAATAATTTTGACCAAAAATATAAATAAATTCATTTTTCTGAAAAAATTTGATTGGGTCTCTTGAGTACTTAAGTGATGAAAATGGGTGGAAAGAATATATTATATAGAAATAACAAAAGGATACTATAATAAATTAGTTTATTGAGTGGTACATAATAATATTTCATCAAATAATCTTAAGAATAAAAAATCTTGATAAACAATGAGATTTTATCAAAAAACCCTTACCTTATGTCAACCTTTAATCATACATGTTTGAACATCATATATAATAAATATAGGATTATTATAATTATATAACTTAAATATAATCATATATATAAAAACATATATGATTTAATTATAATAATTTATCACCTGTTTATTAATAATTCTTTATTAAGGTCACTATTTAGGGTGATAAATGTGTCGTTTTCCATGTATGTTGTGGTTTGGTGGTTTTTGTCCTGGTACATTGATCATGGTTCCATAAAATATATATTATTAATCATTGTATAAATAATATATATATATTCATTATATATATAGTTTCATCCATAAAGGTATATATATAAGTTAATTACTCCATTCATGGAGCCGGAAGGTCATATGTACGCATGAATGTTGTTTTAACTTTTCTAAAGATAAAACGAGATAAAGGTAAAAATAATTCTACCTGATACAATAATTAATATATCATGTATGGAATATATATTCATAAAATCCCTCTTTATTATCATCCATGTAAAATGGAAATGAAAAACTAATTGCATTGCTTTATGGAGGTGGTAGTCCCCATGTACGCCTGAGCGACGTTATCATTTCCCAATAAATTTTATGGTAATAATATAGATAATATATTAAGATTAAAGAAATATAATTATTTCTTATATATAATATATAAAAAATATAACCATCATAATTCTCATCCATAATATATGGTGATGAAAAATGAATTGTATCGATGCATGGAGATTGTAAGTCATACGTATGGACGAGTGATATTTTAGTTCCCTTTTATGGTGAAGAGGGTTTATAATGGTGGTTTAATAATAATAAAATTTACGGATATTTAGGATACATAATTTATTATTATATGATAAATACCAGACATTTATATGAGATAAAAGAAAATGAAAAAATAAAGTCAACTGTTAAGGCGATTACCTTCTTTTTAAAAGAACTCATTTGGATCTCCTCTCAATGTTCCTAGGGTTGGTCTTTTGGGATGAATAGAATATCTAGAATATGTATGATTAATTTTAAAAAGTTGTTTTGAGGGTTATTTTCATGATATATGGATGATATTTTTGTAAGGAAGGGGAAGGAGTGACATCCTTTTATAAGCAAGAGGAGGACACACTTGGGATTTCTTAAAAGATTAAAATATAATAAGACCATTCTCTCGAAAATGGTTCCAAATGGATTATAAATTCCTAGGGGTGAAATGTTAAACCATATCTTATTACTCTCTTACACATTCATGATTTCAGTGATTCTTAAATAATTTAATTAAACATTATTTTCATAAAATAATGTTATTTTAAAATTTTATATTATTCAATTAATTTGACTAAAAATATATTAATAAAGAGATGGAATTAAAATATAATATTTTCAAAAAACCCTAATATGTAATATGTATCTAAAAAATTCATGTATCATAATAAATCAGTAAAATTATATTACTTTTTAATATTTTTAAAATTATATATTTTAAATTTTTTAATTGAAAAAATATTATGCTAGTGTTGGACAATAATTTAAGATACATATATAATTTCTAAAAATAAAAAAATAAGTTTTCATCCTAAAAAAAAATTCATTATTCTCAAAATGTATGTTTATATTCATTCATAACTTCCATTTTTTCGCTATGTGAACATATAAGAGATATTTAAAATTAAAAGAGTAACACTTTGTAACTTTATTTATTTTAAATAATGTAAATGTCATTTTCAAGGACAAGTTTCCATTAAAAAGTAAATTTAGAGCCTATGGTGATAATGGTAGAATTAAAATCATAGAATAATAATTAATATGAAATATTATAAAATTATCATTTAGTTTAACCGATATTTACCTAATTTACCCTTTATTGAGGTGATAAATTTTACCACGTTTACTATTTATGTTGACAAATAAGGAACCTATTTAATAAATTATAAACTTAGAATTAAAAATATATAATCCATTTTTTATGATCTAATTTCTATAAATTTAATAAAATAATTTTAAAATAAGTGCACAAAATGCGATGAAAACTACTTTTGAGAAAAATACAGTTTTAAGCATAAAAACAAATTTATTTTATCACATTCCTATACATATATTAGATGAATGTTAAAACATTTTATTGAATATATAATATATAAATTCTATTAAAACCATTCACCAAATTTGTTAAATTTAATTTGTTAATTTAAAATCATATTGCACGCAATAAAATAGTTTTTTTAAAACTTCCCCCATATTTTTTTTATTGATTTTTAATTTAATTTCAAATTAATTAGTAAAAAATAAATTAAATTTATAAATGTGTAATCCATACATTTTCATAATTTAATTTGTCATATTCATAACCACCAATCTAACAGCTACATGATAACATCAAATAATAATATTTTAATATTATATTTCTGTTAATTTAAACTCATTGTTGCGTGTAACATATGATATCAAAGAAGATAAATTTATTTGAAAAATATTTCATAGAATATAGGGGTATTACAAGATAGTGATAATAATATTTTATTGAAATTTTTTTTCTTCCCCTTTAAACATGTATCATGTTTTAAATGTAATAAAATATAATCAATGTGTAAATCAATAGATTATATTATTAAGAGTTTTGAATGTGATCATTTGAATCTTCTTAATTTTAGTATTTTTTACTATGAAATGAAAATTAAATTAAATGGAAAAGATTTATTATGAATTTAATGTGAACTAAATATCCCCATGGAACCTATGTTTGCATATTTTGAAATACCACATTTTCCCCATTCATGAAAATCTTTATTTATTGATTCTTAGTGAATAAAAAACATATTAGGTGAGATTTTTGAGTCTTCTAAAAATCATTAAAGGATATTTCTAGAAAAACCATCCTAAGAGAATCATCTTCTCTCTTATTCTTTATCTTTTTATTATGTGAGGTATTATTATTATAGGTAAGGGATCTATTACTTCCCCATATTTTAAATTGAAAATGTGATAATATCATTCCTGTGTTTTCTTTTTTTTAAATGGGTGTGTTTAACCATAAAAATATAATAATCTTATTATATCACTTGAAGAATGCTTACCTTGATAAATCTAAGAAACACTGACACATACCATAAATATGAAAAATGAAAATTCAATAATTTATAAAAAAATAAAATTGAGAAAACAAGTATTATTTCATGTCATGGTATTATCCTATTAATACACAATGAATCAAAAATATAGAAACTAAAAGGTGGTATAATTGCAACCAGTTTGGAAAAGAATTAAATAATTCTCATTTGTAGATTCATTTTATTCTAGATTATGGGAAAATGTGAATTTAATTTAATGCTAATAACATTTTGTGGATTAGTTTCATTATTATTAAATAGGATAATCACATTACATAATTATTTATACATTTTTTAAAATATAGACATAGATTGATATATAATTCTTACAAACCCCTACATAAAAATGTACCCAAAACACCCCAATATTTATTAGTATGTTATCTCTTCAAAGTAATTCAATAACTTGTACTATACACAACACTGAGTTCGAGCGCACCACGACTTACCGAACTAGCCATTCAAAAAACGGTTATGAATTGTATTAACTATATTTTGAAATTTATATACTCGATATAATTTTAACATATGTATTATGTGTTTCTTAGACATATTATCAGAAAAAAATTCAATTTTTTAGATAAAAAAATGTATTTTTCAAAAAAATGTAATTTTACCACCTTTTAATGGAGAACCCTTTTTAAATCCAATATTTGACACTCTTATATATTAAATTTGACAAAATAAATTTCTTATCTAGAATCGGGACATAAAAATTTAGTTTTTGATAAATTTTTGATGTTTTTCTAATAACTTTAATATTTGGGTGAATAGTGAAAAATAGTAAATTTTAATTGAAAACAACTTTTTTAATCAAAATAATTTATAGTGTTCAATTATACATTTAAATGGTCTAGAAGTATAATTAGATTATATTTTTACCATTTAATCCAATTTTGGTCATTGCAATTATTTTCACTTTGAAATTGGACATAAATAAGTGTCAATATTTTGATTGTTATTGTTTCTTAACACGCTATTTATTATAACAATGGGAATTAATTTTAATTTAATTAATTAAAACTATATGTTATGAATTTTCTAAAATAGATATCATTTTTGGATTCAGAATATCTAAATTAGCTTAGGGTGAATTTTTTGTATTTTTCTGAAAACATTCAATTTTTGATGAATAGTGAAAAACATTGAGTTATTGTTTAAAACTGACATTTTTTTTAAATAAATATTTATTTTATTTAAAAATTTTTAGGTCAAAATATATACATAATACCTATATAAGTTCAATGTAATTCACTGTAGTAATTTTATAATAAGTTTATTTATATAAAAAGTTTATTGAACTTTTACCGTCTTTTACCCACCTCTTAGGAGCATTTGAAAATTCGCATAAAACAAAATTTTACTACTTTTGTGATTTGAATTTAAAAACTTTGATACACAAAATTGATATCGTTAAGTAAATTTTTGTTCAATGAGATGAAAATAATTTTTTCTAAATAACAACTTTTTTCTTTTATTTACCATGATTAAAAGTAAATAGGGTAATTAAAGGTAAAATGATATTTATTTTACCCTAACACATGTCTTAATTCTATTGGATAAGTATAATTAGACAAAAAACCCTAGGAATAAAATATGATCCTTTAGGTCCACTTGGATTTGTTGATTCAATAAGGTTTTCCTTATGACTTTTCCATTCCTTCTTGTTTTGAAAATCACAAACACCTTATCTTTAAGAAAATCGCTTTTATAAGGAAAATTGTTTTTATAAAGAAAATCGTTTTTGTAAGAAAAATTATCCTTATCATATTTTCATCCATATTTTTTCCTAAGTATAAGATTAGGATTCATTTTTATATTCTCGGAATTGTTATGAACTTTGATATGAAGTATTCTGTTTTAGGATATGAATTCTGGATGAGAACTGTAATAAAGTTTCACTCCGAATTCCAGATGAGAAATTTGATAAAGTTTCATTATGAATTCCGGATACGAACTCTGATTAAGTTCTACTCCGAATTCAGGATACGAATCCTTATGAAGTTTGACATCAAATTCTCATTACGAATTCTGATGACGAATTCCCATTATGAATTCTTATGACGAATTCTCATTACGATTTCTGATGACGAATTCTCATTACGAATTCTGATGACGAATTCTCATTATGAATTTTGATGACGAATTCTCATTACGAATTCTGATGACGAATTATCATTCCAAATTCTCATTCTGAATTCACATATTAAATAGAATCTGATCATCTTTGTTTTATACACTTCGAATTTATTTAGACTCCGAAAATTACTTTTGGTTAGACACCGAACTTTCACTTTGCTTACGTTGTTATAATCTGTCTACTGTTTAATATTTTTCTCTCACTCCGAACATTCACTCTGAATCTTCACTCTGAATTTTTTAAGACTTAAAAAAATGTCGTACATTCTGTTTCACTTATTTTGTTATAAAACTATGTCGTCTATTCTGTTATAAACTAACCATTGGTTCAGTTACACGTGTACATGTCCCTCCGATTTTTAAAGAAAATATGACCGTTGGAAAGGAGGCCAACCATGCCTATAAATAGGAGCTCATTTGAAAGAGCTCAAGAAGTATGGAGAAGTTGATCGATCTAGAGACCACACGATTTTAAGGTTATTTCTAGATAGAGAAAGCTTTTCATGCCTTGTGTGTACTGAACCGCTCGTTCGGTTTTTGCTTCGTGCGACTCCGAATGTTGGGGATTACATTCGAGGACTTCCGGGGATAGGAAGACAGAGGTTTCCAACACCTTGAAGTTGAGGGCTTCCTTGCTGAGGAAGACAGAGGTGACCAACTACCTTGAAGTTGAGGGCTTTCGGGGATAGCAAGACAGAGACTCCAATCTTCGTATCGAGGGCTTACCCTTTTGTGGGTAAAACAGACTTGCTTTAAAGTATAAATCAAGGGACCTTTATCCAAGGTTGTTGGATACCCTTCTCTTTGGTTTAAAAGACTTATATATTGTTACTTATAGTTTTACTACTTGTTGGTTTCTGCTGAATTTTGTATTTTAAGGAAAGTATAACTTTCATATACTTCCTTACTTGTACGCTGTTTCATTTAGATTCTATACGCTTTAAGGTAGAATCTGATATTGTAAGGTTTAGTTGAGTTTCAATTTCCAGAACCATATTTCTGGAACCTACTTTCAGAATATTTTTCCAAGTTTTCATTTGGTGTTAGAGGTGTTGTGAATTTACATAGTTTAACTTTTTTAAACTTAGCCCTTTCCTTTTCTTAAGGAAAACATGGTTATTCGTAACTAACTTTAAAGGTTCCAAAGGATTTTTTTAAAGAATAAAATTCACCCCACCTATTGTATATTGAGAATCTACAGCATTATGTTGATCCTATAATTGGTATCAGAGGAGGTCCTTGAAATACTTGTACTCATGTATAAGTTTTTCTTGCTCATTTTTTTCATTCCTAACTTTGTCATTCCGAACATTCCTATTCCGAACTTTCTCATTCCGAACATTGTTATTACGATTTTTTTCTACTAACAAGTTTGTGTGTCGAAGGTTATTCTAAGTATGGCATGAGTTAATGTTGGTTCTATTGATAATATAAATACTACAAGACCACCAATATTTGATGGTAATGATTATGAGTACTGGAGAGATCGAATGAAGTCTTTTGTTATCAATACTGGAGTGGACAACTTTGTTATGCTTACTGGAGATTATAAAATTCATGATAAGGAAGTTATAACTTTTAATAACCAGGAAAAGCAAGATTATCAACTCAATAATAAGGTACACAATACTTTACTTTGTTAAATGACTAGAAATATATATAGCCAAATTTCTTCATGTGAAGGATTCCTTTGAGACGTAAGACAGGAAGATAAATGAGCTTACTTCATCCTTTTAAGAAAAGATGATAGATGAAAAGAACATCCAGATTCAAGAAGTCAGAGATCTGAATGGGAAGCTAAATTCTGTTTCTCAAAATTGGATGTTTGAAAGGGATCATTGGATTGAGTTTGAAGAGAAATTGAAGGATCAGGAAGAAAAGTTTAAAGCTCAGGAAGAAAAGCTTAATGCTCAGGAAGAAAATATTGAAGCTCAAAGTGAAAGAATTGTTGTGTTAGAGAAGCAAGCTGAGGAAGGCCATAAAGACATGAAGAAGATAAAGACTATTCTTAAGGGTCTCATGGCGAAGGAAAAAGATCCAAAATAGACAGATCCAATTTTTTGTTGTATCTAAATTTATTTTTTGCCGAGCTTTCAAACTTAATGAAAATTTGTGATTGCTCGTTTCTTTTGTTGTTGCTACTAATTTTTCAGGTACATTGTTATATTTTACATTCCCTTAAATTATTTTTGAAAATCACAAAGGGGGAGAAGGAAAATAATCCTAATAAAGGGGCAAAAAGAATCTTAACAAAGGGTGAGAAAGAAAACAAACTCTAATAAGAGTTTATCTAAGGGGGAGTTTTTCATTGAAGAAGACTTTCTTATTCGTAATAAAATGTCCTTCCAGAAATCTAGAATAAGATCCTTACAGTTTTAAAGCCTAAGGGGGAGTTAGTCGTATTCATCAATATCCTTAAAGCAATGGGAGATAAGCCTTAATGTTTTCTTTCTTCTAATAATTTCTTTTTCTTAAGGTTGTTTGTGCTTTCCAAAAATGGTGAGATTGGTGAGTCAATAAGGTTTTCCTTATGACTTTTCCATTCCTTCTTGTTTTGAAAATCACAAACACCTTATCTTTAAGAATATCGCTTTTATAAGAAAAATTGCTTTTATAAGGAAAATCACTTTTGTAAGAAAAATTATCCTTATCATATTTTCATCCATATTTGTTCTGAAGTAAAAGATTCGGATTCATTTCTATATTCTTGGAATTGTTAGAAACATTGATATGAAGTATTCTGTTTTAGGATCTGAATTCTGGACGAGAACTGTAATAATGTTTCACTCCGAATTCCAGATGAGAACTGTGATAAAGATTCATTCCGAATTCCGGATACAAACTCTGATTAAGTTCTACTCCGAATTCAGGATATGAATCCTTATAAAGTTTGACATCATATTCTCATTACGAATTCTGATGACGAATTCTCATTACGAATTCTGATGACGAATTCTCATTACAATTTCTGATGACGAATTCTCATTACGAATTCTGATGACGAATTCTCATTATGAATTATGATGACGAATTCTCATTCCGAATTCTCATTCCAAATTCACCTACTAAACAGAATCTTATTATATTTGTTTTATACACTCCGAATTTTTTTAGACTCCGAAAATTATTTTTGGTTAGACTCCGAACTTTCACTTTGCTTACGTTGTTATAATCTGTCTAATCTTTAATATTTTTCTCTCACTCTGAACATTCACTCCGAATCATCACTCCGAATTTTTTAAGACTAAAAACGATGTCGTACATTCTGTTTCACTTATATTGTTATAAAAAGATGTCATCTATTCTGTTATAAACTAACCGTTGGTTAAGGTACACGTGTACAGGTCCCTCTGATTTTTAAGGAAAATATGACCATTGGAAAGGAGGCCGACCTTGCCTATAAATAGGAGCTCATTTGAAAGAGCTCAAGAATTATAGAGAAGTTGATCGATCTAGAGACCACACGCTGATAAGGTGATTTCTAGATAGAGAAAGATTTTCATGCCTTGTGCGTACTGAATCGCTCATTCAGTTTTTACTTCATGCGACTCAGAATGTTGGTGATTACATTCGAGGACTTCTGGGGATTGGAAGACAGAGGATTCCAACACCTTGAAGTTGAGGGCTTCCTTGCTGAGGAAGACAGAGGTGTCCAACTACCTTGAAGTTGAGGGCTTGCAGGGATACCAAGACAGAGACTCTGATCTTCGTATCGAGGGCTTACCCTGGTGTGGGTAAGACAGACTTTCTTGAAAGTATAAATCAAGGGACCTTTATCCAAGGTTGTTGGATACCCTTCTCTTTGTGTTAAAAGATTTATATCTTGTTACTTGTAGTTTTACTACTTGTTTGTTTCCACTGCATTTTTTATTTTAAAGAAATTATAACTTTCTTATACTTCCTTACTTGTACTCTGTTTCATTTAGATTCTATACGCTTTAATGTAGAATCTCATATTTTAATCTTTAGTTGAGTTTCAATTTCCGGAACCATGTTTCTGGAACCTACTTTCAGAATCGTTTTCCAAGTTTTCATTTGGTGTTAGAGGTGTTGTGAATTTACATAGTTTAACTTTGTTAAACATAGCCCATTCCTTTGCTTAAGGAAAACATGGTTATTAGTAACTAACTTTAAAGGTTCCAAAGGATTTTTTTAAAGTATACAATTCACCCCCCTCTTGTATATTGAGCATCTACATCATTATTTCGATCCTACAGGATTAGATTATGACAATTATTATTATTTAATTCAAAGAAGAGTTAAAAGTATTAAATTCAATGTTTAATAACTAAACTATTTTAATTATAGTGTTACACATAAGATAAATTTTACAATAAACATTCATTAGAAATATAAAAAGATATCATACATAATTGGATTTTATATATAATTTTTATACATTAAATAATTTAATTTATTTATGACACAATGATGATGCAGTAATTACCTTATAAATGAATGATTGAAATAATTGATATTATAAATATAAAAATAAATATAATTTGAGTCTTTTAATGAATTAAACTAATATTATAGGTTAATATTACTTGTTAGGGTTTATTAAATAATTATTTTTCTATGTAATAATGCTGTTATGAATTAAAAGAAACAAAATACCAAATACTGTCAAAATTGACATAAAAGCGTTTTTGAAACAAATATTATATTATTAATTGATATTCTCTTCCTAAAAATCTAAGGTTAGGCCAGTGGGCTTAAATATTATTATATATGACATTAATGATCCACTTGAGGTTCTCTTCGAAGTTTATAGTATGTTTATTAACCACATTATATAAAAATAAAAAGAGACTTGGTAAATGTCAAACTATTAAACTAAGAGTTTAAACTAAAATGATAAGGTTAATATGGTGACCTAAACTTGTCTAAAATATATGGGTTGAAAGTATTTAGAACTATACCTACCCTATCCTTTAAATAAGTCACTTTGGACCCATTATAAACCGAATATAAATTTATTATAAAAAAATATTTTATGTTTTTCCTAAGGTGCCCCGCACCCCTCTTATAAAAGGGAACTTCTCCTTCTCTAAAATTCACACTTTCAAAGCCTTTTGGATCATCCAAACCCCGCCCAAATATCCTCTCAACTTCCCTCACTTAATCCTATAGTCATTCCTTTAGTTAGAATGCCAACCTAAGGATCCCTTTTGATCAAATCAAAAGGAAGAACCCGAAGAAGAGGTAAATATTTAATCACCTCTTTCATGTTTTTTTCTTCCACTTCTTCTTTATTTTTTGTTTCCATTCTAAAATAATAACTCCAGTATCTTATATATACTGTTATGTTATTATAAAAATATTACAACCATATTAGTTATTTTATCCATTCTATGAATGAAAAAGTCACCACACGTGCGTACGTACGATTTGCCGTCTCCACGTCATGGTGTAGTTTGTAATTCAAAAATTTCATCATTTGGATGGGTATAATAATGAGTATAAATTATTTAATGATAAATATAACATTATAATTATACTGTATATATGATATAACATCCAATTATATATCATTTTATTATCAAAAGAATGACATTGTCGCTCGTGCGTACGTACGGATTACCGCCTCCATGAACGCGATGAGATTCATTCCCCATCGTATCCATTCAAGACTAATTTTCATTTTATATATAAAAATATTTTTTAAGGAATTCATATAATTCGGGATATTAATAGGATACAAACTAATCCATAACAAACATAGCTTATGTAACAAAACCTACAAAAGGAAATGAGTATGTTAACACCCGAAACAACGATAATACTAAAATATTATTAACAAATCAATATTAGAAGATCATATATCATATTAATGTATATGGTAATTGTATAATTTAATAACAATTATTTCCCCATTATACAGGAGGTTAACATAACCTCATCCAAGGAAGAGTAAAAGGTAAGTGGTTTCTTTTCTCACTCTTAATTTCATGAGATTTCCATTGTTCAACACTTATTTATTGCATGTGGTGTGTGTGTACTGCCCATGGTGGTATTCATTCTATAATATTCTTTAATTTATGGGAATTTAAATCATCATTGTATGATCATTATTTCATAGGGGTATGTTTATTAAGTTACCAAATAGGTAAGGGAATTTCTTGTTTTGGTTTCCACTCATTGGGTTTTTAACATACTTCATTGATTATTTTACTCCATGATTATGTGTGGAATCAGTATTTACTATTTTTGTAGTAAGTTCCACTCCCCTATCTATGGATATACTTTTTAAACACATAATCACTCAATTTATAAATTCTCAAGTCATCGATATGATCTTGGTAAGAGTAATTTTAACTCAATCTCCATTCATTGAGGTTAACATCCAATTGCTTGCCGTTATTTTTATAAGAATATGTGTGAATGTCCTCTGATTGAATTACATTGAATATCCAATCATATTGATTGTATTTATATGTGTAACACATAATTATGTCATTTATTTATCCTTAACCTAAGGATATTGTCTTTATAAGGGATTTCATCTCAATTTACATTCCTTTGAGACCTGTTTGTTGTTATGTGCCAATTCACTTTTATATGGTGTATATAATATACTTTGACAGAGTATATCATGAATCCCTTTATTATCATTATATTATAATATTTTTATTACCTCAATTATTTTAATTCAAGCGTCTCTCTTTTGGTTATAAACTCTAACTAATATATCATTTTAATTTTTTTAAATATTTATTCTTATAAATCTTTCTCATTAATGTGCATGTTTTAAAAATAGTTTTAAGGACTTATTTATATGGACATTATTGTTTTAAAATTAAAATTCTTTTTTAAATTTTTCAAAATGGAATGGGACACTATGATTCAAAAATCTATTTTAAACGACTTCTTGATAAATAGTGGGACTTTTAAATGTTTTCAAGAAAAGGGGATATTTCTCTCAAATAGTTTTAATGACTATTTTCATCTATGTAAATATCCTACAGTTTATTTTAATCTTGATTTATTTTGATTTATCAGAATAAAATCTTACATATTGTATTGAATGAGTTATGTTGGACTGTGGATGTCCTATTTTTATTCCATTCATGGTTTGTGGTTAACGTATTGAAATTTCATATTCTAGTGTTAGTACAAATTTCTATATTATGTTTCAACCTTTTTATATGAGGAATGCATTGGACTTAGTAAGTGATAGGTGGAGCCCGCTATAGCTCCTTGATTCATCGGTAGGACTCATGAGACAAACTAGTGTCTTGGCACAAGGGCTTGACAACATCTTATTTTTAGTCTTGGAACAAGGCCTTGACTATGTGGTTATGAAAGTCTAGAATTATGAATTCCATCATTATGAATGTGGGTATTGATATTGCATGTGATTATTCAACTAGTAGAATATCAATGTGAATAAGTAAATGGCATTAATTCATTTTATTTTTTCCATATTATGCTTAAGTTCAAGTTTAAAAGGATTTTGTTTTAGTTATACATTGTCTTAAATGTTTATGCTTATTTATGAATGTTTCCTCTATATTGTTTTCCTTACTAAGAATCTGAGCTCACCCCTTTCTATGTTTTATTTTTCCCAGGAGATGAAGAAGTATTTTATGACTAACATGCAGGGATAGTCTGATGGGATATGAGTGTGGTCTCTGGAAACAATGTTGTTGATGTTTTTATTTTATGATGTAATGTAATACTTATGTATGTATCTAGTACTTAAAAGTATACTAAAATGATCAGTCTTTCAGGAAATTATTTTCTTATATCATGCCTATGTTATTTAATAATGCACCGACTCTGGGTAACTGAGGTTGGGACGTTACAGTTGGTATCGAAAGAAGTTTAGTACAAACCTTGGAAGATAGATTTTGATAAACTCTGATTAGAGCACATAGAACTAAGATAGACTTTGAGGATTAGTATAGATGATATTCTCAAAATTTTGGTAATGTACAGATTTTGCATGTTTTCTGAGAAATAAATCCCTCTCTGGATACGAGCAGGTATAGGGAGCTCTAGAATAGATGTACCAAGGGTTAAAACTCAAAAACACCACTTTGAGCTATACTCGATCAAGAACTGGTGCATGACAATGGGACTTGCTGCACCCCTGGTTATGAAACTATTTGGGGATATGCTTAGGATAATCCACATTTTATTTACAAACCTATTTGAAGGATTTTAATATATGATGAGAATAAATAATCTTGGTTAATCCTAATGTGTTTAAGATTAAAAATACTGGGTTATGATATTCTCTAAATGATTTTATGATCCACATTATGATTTCTTGTGTTAGTCAATGACTGGATTCCAAGGAAGTCATAGTAGCATTGAATATGATGTACAAGGTGGTAACAGTGGTGGAAATGAGCAACAAAATGGAATGTTGATAGGTGTAAAAGATATCGTGTTCCTGAACATTCAGTTTTCCAAAAATATGATCAAAAACATATATATTAACCAACTCCCAAACTCAAAAAAGAAGATAAAGTCGATGAATGATAAGAGCTCTAGTAGTGGAGACCATTGAGAAAAGAAAGCTCAATTTCCATCGTACAGGAAATGTGGAAGGAGACACCCATGAAAGTGTCTCAATAGAACAAAGAAATTCATTATGTGAGGGAAAGAAGGACATAATGTAAAGAATTACTGTGAAAAATGAAGCGTACAATGGAAGAAAATAAAAATGATCCCAAGAATCCATTTACATCTATTTCCCATAAATGTAGGGGACCTAGCCATTACCCAAGTGAATGCCCTATTCTATAGGATAAACTCTTGGTCAAGGAAGAAACTATGTGGAAATAAATGGATGGAGAAATTTTTAAAAGTATGGGATTACTTTGGAATAATATTCTATTTTATGTGTAACCTTGCTGTTTGTTTTGTGGAAATGATATTTGAGGAAGAATTATCTCTTATTTTGTGGATGTAGTTATAATTAACCATTTGGGATTATATGAACCTTTAATTTGAGGCAATTATAGGTTCTAAATTTTTGGGATGAAAATGAGAGGTATGAGATAACATTTGTGGTTAAATTATGTTATAGTTATTTTGAGGAATCTATCTTTTTTTTAGAATATTATAAAATTATATTGTTTTTTAAAATGGACAACACATAGACCGTGTGACAACCTGTCTCGTCAGATAAAGCTGTGGGAATCGAACCCACAACCAAAGTGTGACTAGGATTTATCTCCTACCACTGGACTACGTGAAGTCCTTGTTTAGGATGACTAATTAATTTTAGTTAAATAATTATATGGATCAATAGTATGTTGATTTTGGGAAATTATGATTTATCCTTATTATAGGAAAATGATTTGGTGATTAAGTGATAAATGTTAATTTGGAAGATGTTCCCTCTTTTGGTAAAACTATATGCCTAAGGAAAAAAGAACACTATGGGATTTCATTTGAGGAGTAATGGTAGGTTTTTATATATGTTTTTATTGTGGATTTATAGCAGTTTGGGTTATTTATGGAAATTATTTACCTATCATAGAGAATATGTTATTAGGTTAATTACTTTTAATTATGTGACTTTAAGAGTAGTCGACGTTATTTGGATATACAATTTAGCATGGAACACTACGTCAGAAAATTCTTCTGAGTTTTGGGTTTCAATATTAGTTTGGATTATATTGAAATATTTTATGTAAAATTGTTTATTGATTGATATTTATTGAACTTTGGGTATTTTTGTTTAATTTTAAAAATTAATATTAGTATTTCCCTCTCTAAAGGATTATCCTTTTTAGGGATCATCTAATATTTTACTATCCAGTTTGGTTTTGGTTAATATATAAAGAAAAGGGAAATATATAGTGCATCCTTTGATGATTATGTGATTCTCAATAAGTTGATTTTAGCGCTTCAGGTGTTACCAATTCATCTTGAATACTCATAGTTTGGAGTGAAAGAAGATTTTGTTGTAAGATATAGATGAAGGTTGAAAATCTATTTGTCATGTGTGTGTGTGTGTATATATATATCTTATTCAATGAATAAATTAACAATTAAACATTAGGGAAGGGATCTTAAAACCAAAAATGTGTTATCCTAATGCTTTATATTTTCTTGGACCGATGATATTTTAAATCATCATAGATTGATTACATTGAGGCCCTCAATTTTACACTTGTGTGTGATTTATGACCTCAATCACTCCCTATAAATATTTTAATTTTCCCTCCAATTATGTGTCTCTAATTTCCACCAATGTTCTCCTAATCGAGATCATAATTTGGTGGTGACTTTTTCATTCCCTTTCCCTCTTATTAAGTCTAAATTTTATTAACCCAATTTCTGATGTGGGATTTTCACAAAGGTATTTTTTTCTATATTAAACATTGATTTTCGAAGAACAATTTCAAATTGCGAAGAGGAAATTTAATGAAGGTGGGGAGAATGTAACACCCCATTATTTCTTGGTACATTATCTCTTCAATGTAATTTAATAACTTGTACTATACGTAACACCGAGTTCGAGCACACCACGACTTACCAAACTAGCCATTCAAAAAACAGTTATGAATAATATCAACTGGATTTTGAATTTTATATACTCCATAAAATTTTAACTCATGTATTATGTGTTTCATATACATATTATAAGAACAAATTCAATTTTTCAGATAAAAAATGTATTTTTCAAAAAAATGAAAATTTACCAACTTTTAAAGAAGAACCCTTATTAAATAAAATATTTGACACTTTTATAAAATAAATTTGGAAAAATAAACTTCTTATCTAGAATCAGGACATAAGATTTTAGTCTTCATAAATTTTTGGTGTTTTTCTGATAACTTTCATATTTGGGTGAATAGTGAAAAATACTAAATTTTAATTGAAAACAACTTTTTAATCAAAATAATTTATAGTGTTCAATTATACACATCAATGGTTTGGAAGTATAATTAGATTATATTTTTACCATTTAATCAAATTTTGGTCATTGGAATTATTTTCACTTTGAAATTGGACAAAAACATGTGTCAATCTTTTGATAGTTATTGTTTATTAACACGCTATTTTTTTGACAATAGAAATTAAATTTAAATTAATTAATGCAACTTATATGTTTTTAATTTTTTAAAATATACAACATTTTTGGATTTGGAATATCGAAATTACCTTAGGGTGAATTTTTGGTATTTTTCTGAAAACCTTCAATTTTTGATGAATAGTGAAAAACACTGAGTTATTGTTTAAAACCAACTTTTTATTTAAATAGTTATTTATTTTATATAAATTTATTTTTTTTAAAATAGATACATAATTTCTAGATAAGTCCAATAGAATTAATTGGAATCATTTTATAATAAGTTTAGATATATAAATATTTTATTGAACTTTTACCGTTTTTTACACACTTCCTAGGAGCATTTGAAAATTTGCATAAAACATAATTTTACCACTTCTGTGAATTGAATTTCAAAAATCCGAGACACACGTTTGATATCAGTAAGTAAAATGTGGCTCCATGAGATGAAAATAATTTTTGGTGAGTAGTAACTTTTTACTTTTATTTACCACAGTTAAAAGTAAATTGGGAAATTAAAGGTAAAAATGATATTAGTTTTACCCTAAAACATGTCCTAATTCTATTGGATAAGTATAATTCGACCAAAATCAACCTTAGGAATAAAATATGATCCTTTAGGTCCACTTGGATTAGATTAGGACATTTATTATTATTTAATTCAATGAAGAGTTAAAAGTATTAAATTCAAAGTTTAATAACTAGACCATTTTAATAATAGGGTAAACATAAGATAAATTTGACTATAAATATTAATTAGAAATCTAAAAATATTTCCTACATAATGGTATTTTATTTATAATTTTTAGACAATATATAATTTAATTTATTTATGACATAATGATGATGTAGTAATTAACTTATAAATAAATTATTGAAATAATCGATATTATAAATATTGAAATAAATATAATTTGATACTTTTAGTGAATTAAACTAATTTTAAAGGTTAATATGACATGTTAGGGTTGATTAAATAAATTTGGTTCAAAGTAATAATGCTGTTATGGATTAAAAAAACAAAATACCAAATAGTGTCAAAATTTACATAAAAGAGTTTTTAAAACAAATATTATATTATTAATTTATTTTATTTTCTTAAAAATCTAAGGATTGGCCAAAGGGCTTAAATATTATTATATGTGACATTAATTAACCACTTGATGTTATCTTGTAATTTTATATTAAGTTTATTAACCATATAATAGAAAAATACAAAGAGACATGGTAAATGTCAAACTATTTAACTAAGAGTTTAGCCTAAAATGATAAGTTTAATATGGTGACCTAAACCAGTATGAAATCTATTTGTTGAATGTATTTAGACCCATACCCACCCTAGACTTTAAATAAGTCACTTTGGAACCATTATAAACTGAATATGAATTTATTATAAAATAATATTTTAATTTCTTCTTAAGGTGCCCCACACCACTCTTATAAAAGGTCACTTCCCCTTCTATCAAATTCACACGTTCAAAGCCTTTTGGCTCCACCAAACCCTGCCAAAATATCCTCCCAACTTCCCCCAATTAATTATAGAGTCCTTACTTTAGTTAGAATGCCATCCTATGGATCCCTTTTGATCAAATCAAAAGGAAGAACCTGAAGAAGAGGTAAATATTTCCTCACCTCTTTCAAGTACTTTTCTTCTTCCACTTCCTCCTTCTTTGTTGTTTCCATTATAAAATAATATCTCCAATATCTTCTATATACTGTGATGTTATTATAAAAATTGTACAACCATATTAGTTATTTTTTCCATCCTACGAATGAAAAAGTCACCACACGTGCGTGTGTAGGGATTAAAGTAACCACATCATGGTGTAGTTTGTTATTCAAACATTTCATCATTTGATGGGTATAATAATGAGTATAAATGGTGTAAATAAGAAATTTAACATTATAATGATTCTGTATATATGATATACGATCCAATTATATATGATTTTAATATCAAAAGAATGATATTGTCGCTCGTGCGTATGTACGGATTATCATCTCCACGAACGCGATGAGATTCACTCCCCATCGTATCCATTCAAGAATAATTTTCATTTGATGATTAAAAATAATTTTTAAGGACTTGATATTATTTGGGATATGAGTAAGATACAACCTAATCCATATCAAATATGGCTTATGTAACAAAACATATAAAATAAAATGAGTAAGTTGACACCCGAAACGACGATAATACTAAAATATTATTAACAAAGAAATGTCGGAAGATCATATATAATATTAATGTATATGCTTATTGTATAATTTAATAATAATTATTTCACCATTATACAAGAGGTTAACATACCCTGGACCACGGAAAAGTACAAGGTAAGGGGTTTCTTATCTCACTCTTAATTTCGTGAGATTTCCATTGTTCACCACTTATTTATTACATGTTGTGTGTTTATATTGCCCATGATGGTATTAATTGTGTAATATAATTTAATTTATGGGTATTTACATCATCCTTGTATGATCATTCTTTCATGGGGGTATGTTTATTATGTTACCAAATCGGTAAGGGAATTTCAAGTTTCGATTTCCTTTCATTGGGGTTTACACATACTTCATTGATTATTTTAATCGATGATAATGTGTGGAATCAATATTTATTATTTGTGTAGTAATTTCCACTCCCCTCTCTATGGATATAGTTTTTATATACATAATCACTCCATTGAAAATTTTTTAAGTCATCGATATGAACTTGATAAGAGTAATTTTAACTCAATCTCCATTCATTGAGGTAAACATCCAATTCATTAGCATTGTTTTTACAAGAATATGTATGAATGTCCTATGATTGAATTAAACTGAATATCCAATCATGTTTAGTTTATTTATATTTTTCACACATAATTATTTCATTTATTTATCCTTAACCTTAAGATATAGTCTTTATAAGGTATTTCATCTCAATTTACATTCCTTTGGGACTTCTTTGTTGTTATGCGCCAATTAACTTTTATATGGTGTATATACTATACTTTTACAGAGTATATCATGAATCCCTTTATTCCCATCATATTATAAAGTTTTTATTACCTGAATTATTTGTATTAAAGGATCTCTCTTTTGGTTAGATACTCTAACTAGAATATCATTTTAAATGTTTTAAAGATTTATTCTTTTAAATATTTCTCATTAATGTCCATGTTTTAAAAATGGTTTTAATGATTTATTTATATGGACATTAATGTTTTAAAATTAAAATTATTTTTAATAGTTTTAATGTGGTATGGGACACTTTGATACAAATGTCTATTTTAAACGGATTCTTGATAAATAGTGAGACTTTTAAATGTTTTCAAGAAAAAGGGATATTTCTCTCAAATAGTTTTAAAGACTATTTTCATCTATGTCAATATCCTTCAGTTTTTTTTATTCTTGATTGAGGTTGATTTGTCATAATAAAATCATACATATTGTATTGAATGAGTTATTTTTGACTGTGGATGTGCTATTTTTATGCCATTCAAGGTTTGTGGTTAATGTATTGACATTTCGTATGCTAGTCTTAGTACAAATGTGTAGATTATGTTTCATCCTTTTTATATGAGGAATGAATTGGACTTTTTAAGTGACGGGTGGAGCCCTCTATAGCTCCTCGATGAATCGGTAGGTCTCATGAGACAAACTAGTGTCTTGGCACAAGGCCTTGACAAAATCTTTTTTATAGTCTTGGCACAAGGCCTTGACTATGTGGTTGTGAAAGTCTGGCATTATGCATTCCATCATTATGAAAGTAGTTATTGATATAGCCTGTGATTATTCAACTAGTAGAATATCCATGTGAATAAGTTCATAGAATTATTTCATTTTATTTTTTTCCCATATTATGCTTAAGTTTATGTTTAAAAGGATTTTGTTTTAGTTATACATTTCCTTAAATGTTTATGATTATATATGAAAGTTTCCACTATATTGTTATCCTTACTGAGAATCTAAGCTCACCCCTTTCTATGTTTTTTTTCCAGGAGGTGAAGTAGTATTTTTTGACTAACCTACAGGGATAGTCTTAGGGGATATGAGTGTGGTCTATGGAGACAATGTTGTTGATGTTTTTATTTTATGATGTAATGTAAGACTTATGTATGTATATAGTACTTACAAGGATACTAAACTGATCGGTATTTTAGGATATGATTTACATATATCATGCCAATGTTATGTAATAATGCACTAACTCTATGTAACTGGGTTTGGGGTGTTATAGTACCCCCTTAGGCATGGAATGAAAAAATAGAGATAATGACCCTCGATTCCCACCTACAGTAGGCCCCATGATGGTTACTAGCACTTCGGTAATAAAACATATCACAATTGGGAGGCATTACCCTCAATAAATAAACATGATCGTGATATAGTATAAATAAACTACAAACAACTCCATGACATAATATAAAATAATCCCAACCCATCCCACAATTATTGTGTAAATTAAATAGACACATATAAAAGTATCCAAAAGAACCCCAAAGTAAAATCTAAAGAAGATACATAGTAATAGTCTAAAGGTTCAAGCTACTACTATCTCACATAGTCTATGAAGTCCTCCTAGAAACCATAAAAAATATTTATACACGTAGGGTGAACGTACAAGTATACTTAGTAGGGTAACCAATGTATCTCATGTACATGTGAAAAATAATAATACTAATGAATCAGAGGGTAAATAGTAAAACCAAAAGTCAACTAAACATGTCAACTAACCAAACCCCATCCTCACCATAACATGATCAAAAAATAACTCATCCAAGTATAATATCACAAGAATCATATCGATAAGGGTACCCCACACCACATTACCACTAATTTTCCACCCACATACCCCAATATAATACATCCTAGAACTCCCAAATCATTTGTTTCAAAACAACACAACAACACCCCACAACACAGTCAAATAACATCTCATATCACCCATGAACACCTATGCCACCACAATATTTCATCTCATCCACAACTATAACCAGAGTAGTGCGATATTGTGAACTTAAAGGAAATCAACCTTGTACCCTCCTCCAACCATGCACGACCCCCACCTGAAGCCATTTAAGCACCTCACATTTCTCCCATAAAGACATTCTCAATCATATAACATCACAAATATTTAACTATTGACTTATGGAGATCACTGACTTTGCATATCAACTAAGCTTAGAGAAGATAATAACAAAGAGGGGGTAGTGATCCAGTCATCCTCACTATCAAGATATTTCAAAAAAAACACCCCCAAATATATGTGTTGGGTTTTGCCACATAGTGGTTGATGTGTGTGGGGTGCATATAATAAATAATTAGAAAAATAAATGCTATATATATATATATATATCCACACACAATACCAACCTATAAGTTCACAATTAAGGCATTATCTAATCCATTGTATCACTATATCACCCCACAATCTATTCCACTTCCTCTTCCTCTAATATATACACAACACCATATAATAAGCTATAACACATATTCCAATTTTCATTTTTAAATGATCCATTTACCATATTTCCAATTACCAAACAATTCCATTTTAATAGACCATTTATTTCACATTTTCCAACCCCTTAATTCTTATATAAACATTAACCATTTAAACTACACAACACACTTCATTTCATGTGTTCATTATCCATTTCTAGTCATATCTCAAACTATCACATGCCATTTTCATTTCAATATTATCATTTATTTAATTCCATTACTACCCAGGAAACAAGAAAAACAAATAACATCACAATAATATATTACCCATCATCCTCATGCTAAAAAGTAAATGTAGTTAGCATCATATAGACACCTCTTTGTTACAACCACCACATCATCACCATGATCCATCAAAATTGTCCCATAGCACATCCACACAACATGATAAACATTCGCACAATACAATACTTTCCACAACATGTCACATATCATTTTTGCTCTATTCAAGGGGATTTTCATCAATTCCACTTCACTTATAAGGGTATTATCACACAAGAAAATTTTTCATTGTGAAACCATTTCATTAACCAGATATAAGTAATCAACTAATTCCATTTAGTGTGATATAAAATAATTAAAAAAATGGGGTTTCATACCACAAAAACCACAGTGCAAACAAATCTTCTAACGACCATAATTTTTTAGCAAGCCATCAAGCCCGCATAATTACAATATCAATAATAAGGTCGTAGCTATAAAATCATGTGATTCAACCCCATCCCCTATTCAATTTCAATCAACCTATTCCTTATCCACATTAATAAAATGTATATTATTTTCCCAATTAATGAAAATACATGAAACCCTCCCACATGATACAAATGATAAGAAATGAAGTGTCCCCATACATAGAAGAAAGAAGCTTAATACGATTTGTTCTACCAAAAATAGGGGTTGTACGCATAGGATGAAACAACTTATAGGAATAACTAAAAGTAACAGTGACACCAGGTTCTAAGAATACAGGTAAAATGTTTTAGAACCTCATGTATCAAGATAAATAAAGAAGGAAGAACAAATGATTGATTTTTGTTTTAGATTCAATAGATATGAAACAATGAAAATTTTAAATCACAGATATGAATTTAATTGTTAATTGAGATGGAATTCATTAAATTTAGTGTGGAAGATCCAATTAAATGAATCATGATTTTTTGAAAAAACATGATATAAATATCCCCTTTTGAAACATCTCTTAATTCCAATAATTATAGGTTGAAAACAATTTTACAACCAAAAATCATAAAAGGGAAAAATTGTAAATTATGGATGAAATGGAACTTGATAGAGCCAACTGTTACTATTAGATGCTACCATTAAATTATACCAGAAGAAGATACCTCCAGAAGATTCTTCCAAATTCAATCTCCAAAAGAAATCACTGGATTCTATGATCAAAATATAATGCCAAAAACTAGCACCAGAAGCAGCCTCTAGACTATATCTACTACTACTAGCTTCTACCATTAGCTGCTACTGCTAAACACTACCATCAAAAGCTACCAAAAAATATTTCCAATAGAATATATCATCATAAACTACTTCCATATGTTTTCAACATAAGATACCACAAGACTATTCCATCTAGCGCCAGATGATACTACCAACTACTACTATCAAAAACTACAATCAAAATCTAGCACCAGAAGCTACCTCTAGACTGTGTCTATTATCAATAAATTATATTGACAGCTTATAAAATAAGAATAAACTTCTAGAAGCTACCACTATACTATGTATTCTACTAAAAAATAGTACCACTAAATGCTACCATTAGAAGTTACCATTAGAAGCTACCTCCATAAGCTATTGGTATATTTTATCACCAACCTCTAAAACTCCCCTTTGGAACCCACATTCCTATGGAATATTAAGGGAAACAGTTTTAAGTAACCTATTAATTACATTACATAACTATTAAATAATTATCATCCTTAATAATTAAACCAAAATAAAATAAAATAAAGGGTTCTAGACGACCACCTTATGAGATATCTCTCAAGGATCTCATCACTCCTCAAATACTATTACCATCTAAATTCAACCGATAAAAATGCACAAAAACCATCCCACACAACCACATAAACAAAAATTGTCCATAGAATTATATCATCTAGTACTATCCACAAGCCAAAAACTAATAATACTAACAAACAACACTGCCCTAAGCACACCAACCAGGGAATCTCATCTTCCATGTCAAGATATTATTAGATTTGGATTGAACAAACTCACCCAAATGATTTTAATTTTCTAAAACTAAAAAACATCCTTATTAGGATTCTATGCCTCCAAATTTCTTATATTCGATGATTTATCAAACATCACACATCAAGAAAATATCACAACAATGGAACATTACATCTCATAAAACTATGATATCTATTATCAGAACTCAAATTAAAACATAGAAAATACAAACTCAAAACATCTCCAGGTATTGGTAACACAACTACGTCTATCTTTTTTAAGTACTCTCCTCTAGGAAACCATGCCCCCACAACACACAAACCAAATGGATTATCCATACATGTAGTACCTTCTATCGATATTCCTAGAACTCTATAGGTTGATCCCTGAACATCATGAATCCTTGATATTAAACTCTCCCCAGCTGATGATGTGGGAGTCATCTTGAAGATACCAATGAAGTTGAGATACATAAAAGATGTCATGGATCCTCTCCAGATATGATGGAAATGCCAACAGGCATTCCACCTTGAAATATTTTCCCAACACATAAAAGGGACCAAAAAACATGGGATAAATCTTACTCCCCCTTCCAAACCATCACTACCCTCATTGAGGAGAGACTCTCAAGAACATGTGATCTCAAAACATGTTCTCTAAGGTCCTCCTCCAAAAATAATAAATAGATTTATATTGTTCCTACAACACTTTTTGTAGAGACCCGAAGCCTGACGTACATGGACATTACATTACATTTGCGGAATACTTAGTACATAACAAAAAACACACACACAAGGATCGTAATAGTTTAGTGTCTTTGGAAACTCGGAACATAATCTTCTAATCCTGGTGAAATATCTTCAATATCTCTCATAAAGATCTTCCATTTTTTTTACCTAAAACCTTTCTTTATATCCTGGGGAAAAGAAAACATAAAAGGGTGAGCTCAAATGCTCAGTAAGGGTATACAAAAGAAATAAAAATCATATCATATCTTTTTGAAAATCATAACCTGCAAAAGAGATCATAATATCTTAACATGGAACAAATCATAGAAGTGAAAATGAGATCACCATAATCATAACATGAAACTTGAAACTTTGTGGCATGCACACATAATCATGGAAAATCATTTCTTGTTAGTCATGACTCATTGCCAAGACTATCTTAGTGGACAAAGTCCATTTCTGAATCGAGTAACCCTCGTTTCAGTCCTGTTTCACTGAACCGGTATAACCTACCATTCCAGCCATGTCTATCTCATGAGATATAAAATCTTTACCCAATGCATTGGAGGGAGATATAGGTCCCACCCATCTTATAATGAATCCTTTCTTATGTGTGCCACATAATCATAAACCATACATCATAGTGTAACCCATGTAATAAAAATGGGAATCTTAAACATCATGCCATCATAATCCATAAACAATTGATATCATTCAATCATAAGAATATTGAAACCATTTAAATCATAGAGACATTTTACTTGAAACATAAATATCAAATAATGTCATCTTAGATGGAAAATAGTTTTGATAAAAACACTCGAAATGAATTCTTGAGGAAAATATCCTTTCTTCTTTAAAATCATTTTCTTTTCACAAAATTCCATGCAATTTTAAAAGATAAGGGTTTTGTTGAAAATAATCATGAAATCTTGTAAAGGAAGCTTCTTGAAAATGAGGTGTTATGAAACCGTAAAAATCCTTTCATGCCGTATAAGTTAAAAATAACGTTCTCCTCGTTCTTTTGTCGGAAAAGTCAAAAAGTACCTTATATGGTAACCAAAGGAAAGATTCCATTCATACAATGTGGTAAAAAGTCAATAAAGGGTAAAAATGACTTTAAACATTCATGGAAGAATGGTAAACATTTTATAAAAACATTTTTAGAAAACATGGTCATGGATGATAAACGTAACCCCAGTAAATACTTAAGTATAAGCAATCTCGGATAAAAATGAGATTGAAAATTTATCCCTTACCTTAGGTCCGATTTGCTTTGTACGTGTCCGAAGCTCCTGTATAATGGCTTAAATCATGTTATTGACTTATTCCAGAATCATATTCATTGTTATTATATCATAAATGGTCCAGTTATGACTTTATATTACCCGTTCTTTTGTAAATTCATGTTAAAGAAGCGTTTTGGGTAAAATCGTTTCATTTATCGTAGGTGTTTTGACTTGTTGTTCTTGACATCATTATTACTTATATCATGATTTACTCACTTCCAGAATATAAAATATGATTTATATATCATATATATTCAGTATATATATATATAATAGGTAGATAAATAAAATGAAAAACACCGTTCATGGAGACGGTAGTCCGTACGTACGCATGAACGCTGTTTTCCTTTCCTTATTGTCTTTAAATGGAAGTAAGTAGATGAAATACATATGTATATATATACATAAATCCAGTAGCTTTATAATGTCATATATTTCATTATTATTTCTTATATATACATTATAATCATTCTTAAATGGTTAACATGGAGAATGAATCTCATCGCGTCGTGGAGACGGTAGTCCGTACGTACGCACGAGCGATGATATCATTTCTATAAATATTGAATTGAATTGGAGTGAATTATACAATATATCAGAATCAATATGATGTTGTAATAACTATTTATAGTTATTCTTTACACCATTATACCCATCCATGTAAGGTGATGGTGGAAAATAGTTTACACCACGGCGTGGAGACGGTATTCCGTACGTACGCACGCGCGGTGATTTCTTTTTCCCTAGGATGGATAGATTTTGAAATAGGGTTGTTTCATACTTATAATAACATATCAGTATATTAGTAATACTGATGTTATTACTTCATAATGAAACAACCTAAGAAGAAGAAGTGGAAGAAGAAATAAAGATGAAAGAATTGGTAACGGTAATTACCTCTTCTTTGAAGCGCCTCTTTGAGACCTCCTCTTAGGGCACTAAAATTGGTATTTGAGGAAGACCAGAACCTCTAGGATGTTTCTAGGGAAGTGGAGAAGAGATTTTGGCAGGGGTTGGCCGAGCTTGAGTGCTCAAATTGGTTTGAGGAGGAGGGGTAGGAGGTTCCCTTTTATAAGGGAGGAGAGGGGCATCTTTGGAATTCTTAAAAATATTAATTTATAATAAATCTAACCCCACATAAAAACCTCCAACAATGACTCATATTCGAAGAATAGATGAGATAGGGTTGTAATCTCATCAACCAATCAAATTTAGACATGTTTGGATCTTATTTTAAACCTTATCATTTTGATTTATCCTTATTTAATCTATTTAAGTTTATTTGTTGTAATAAAATTCTAAATTTTAAATTATAACAGATAATTACTTATTTGTTATTAATTTTCCATAATTGTTTACTTTATAAAATTATAGACCATATAAATATAAATTTATAATTTTTAAATATTTTTGTGATTTTTAAACAATTTTATAATATGTTATTTTTGTAAAATAACAATAGTGTCAATTTTGACACTATTCATTTATTTGAATTTAAATAAAATATATACAGAAGATATGTTCGAAATAAAAGCTTTAATATATTAATAAAAGTTCATATGTATCAATAAAATTAGTTTATCACATTAAATAGTTCATATAATATTTATTTTATTATTTTTAAAACCATTTATTTGGTTTATCTCTTAATAAAATAATTACTACATCATTTTTGTATAATTATTTAATATACATATTTGTTGTATAAAAATTTAAAATAAAATCCTATGATGAAGATAAATATATTACCTTTCACAGTAATACTTTTACTCTAATTTATCATCTTAAAATCATAATATTTAAATTTGTATATTTATTAAATTATGAAGGTGACAACTTTGGCATCATTTAAAATAAAATAATATAAGTGTCATAATCGCTTTTATAAGGCTCCAAATGGTCACATATTCGACCATTGGATGCTTATGGTTTACCTTTACATGGAAAATAAGTTTTGGTTAGGTATTTGTGCATTTTATGGTCACTATTAGTTTAATAAAGACAATATTCTTGATTTTTCACTAGATAAACAATTTCTGCATCACTATTGTTTCATAATTAATGATAATTATTTAATCCTTAAAAATTATAAATAAATTTATATGATGTAGATAATTTCATTATCTTTCTGAAGACTATTCATGTTCGAAGTTTCATGAAGTTTATCACTAAATTAAAATTAATATACTTATAAGCTTTAAGAAAGTGACATGTTGTCACTTTCTTTGGTTTTAATAATAATTAAGTTATTTTCATGGAAAAATGTCCATTAAATGATTCTAATCCGACCCTTAGGTGATATGGGTCGACTTTTAGTCATCCAATAGGATTTTGACATTTGTTAGGGTAATTTTAAAATATTATATTTACCCTTAATTACCCGATTTACCTTTAACTATGGTAAATAAAATTTACCGTAGTTACTATTCATAATTCCCAAAAATAAAAAGTAGCTTATTAACATAATTTGGACCCACTGATTCCAAATATGGAATCCATTTTTTAAAATTAAAAACACAGAAGTTTCAGAAATTAAATTAAAATTAATCCTGTTGTCGAATAAAAACGGGTTTTTGTTTAAAACATTGCAAAAGATTGAATTGATTTAACCTACGAATTCAAGGTAAAATCAATGCTAATGACATACATTATATTAAATGGTAAAAATATATTCTATTTATACTTTAAAACCATTCAATATTATAATTTAACCACATAAGATATTACGATGAAAAAAGATGTTTTTAATTAAAATATAGCGTGTTTTTACTATTCATTAAAATATGAAAGTTATCGGAAAAATATCAAAACATTATCTAATGTAAATTTTTATATCATGATTCAAAAGAAAAATATTATTTTGTCAAATTGAACATATAAACATGTCAATGACTATATTTAAAGTGGGTGCGCCATCAAAAGGCGGTAAAACTGCATTTTTTGAAAAATACTTATTTTACCTGAGAAATTTATTTTTTTCTTATACCATGTTCTAGAAATGTGTAAGATGAATAATAATGTTATAAAATTAGAAATTTAGTTAATACTATTAATAACGGCTAATATTATAATAATATAGCATTGTTTATTAAAACCCGGTATTGCGTACAACACACGCTATCGAGGAAGGTCGCGATTGCGTGTAATGCAAGCCAAGTCAGGGTTGCATGTTGTGAAAGAATCCTTCATTGTTTCGTATAACAGAATCCAACCATATTTCATTTATACATTTAATATATATATATATATATACTCAATGTTGCGTAGAATAACTATTATCAAAATTGTGTGTAACACGGTCCAAGAATAGTGTTGCGTATACTACAAGCTAATACGGTGTTGCGTATAGTGCAAGGTAATCTTGGTGTAGAATACAACGCAAGACATTAATGAAATTAAAAGAATATTTTTCATAAAATCTTGAGGTGTTACATTCTACCCCCCTTAAAATGAATTTCGCCCTCGAAATTCGTCGGGGTTATAAATGGTTTACTATTCGAAAGTTTCTTTAATAGAAACCAACATCGTAAAAAGGAATACCAAAACTTGGCTTTAAAAACTAAAGTATGAAATGTAACGATTACCCAAATAAACTAATCACTGGGTATCCACATAGGTGAAAATATGGATATGGAAGAGAAATCTAACCATCATGTTCTGATGGAGAGTGGTAGAGAACATGGCTATGGAAAAGCCAGTAATTACAAATCCATAGATTTGTGATGATATAAGGTACCATTTGATTCCTCAGGTATAAGATCACTAGGACAACATTTTTGGTTTTCAAGATCATTTCTCTAAAGTTGAAAATTTGAATTAGAATAAATACTTACTTTATTTTGGTACAATCTCACTGTTGTTCGTGCCTTGAACAATTTCCACTTCATCTCTTAAATAAATGAAGTTGAATTTGTTATTCGTGAAGTGTTAGCAGATAATGTGATAGAATGACGGGTCATTCCATCTGTCTCAAACAAAAGGTTAGCAAAAATTATATACATAAGTCGATCTATTGTGAGATTAATCATATATGGTTCCTAAAATGGACTTATACTTCATATATCATACTTCTTAATATAATAAAACTAGTTTATACTAAACAGGGACTTCCTGTAGGCCAGTGGTAGGCGATAAAGGCCAGTCGCACTTCAGTTGTGGGTTCGATTCCTACAGCCTTGTTTGAAGCGATGGGCTGTCGCCCGTCCTGCAGGTTGTCCCTTTTTCCAAAACTATTTTACTATAACATCCCATCAATAATATCGAAAAAAACAAACAATACTAACTTGTGTCCAACATAATCCATTCCAATCTTTAGGCTTATCCATAATACTGCAATCGATTCTCATAATATAGTGAAAACGATTACCAGAGATTTAACACCATCGTCGATCCCCATATGTCATAAGATATGTTTTGTTGGTCACATTCCAAACATTCAAAGTCCTTAATTGTGTATTCTCTTGAATACCTTAGTGAAAACATGAATGCAGTTAAAAGTTAACACTTTCCACATACCAAAATCCTCAAAATTCTATATACTCAAACCATGATATCACTTAGTCCTTATATCAATCATGAGCTCATGAATACTGTCAAACATTTCATTTTCTCCTTATCCCTTCATTATGCGCATATCATCTACATTCCAAAAATATCTGAATAACATTTCATGGATACTGGTAACATTAATCAGACAACAATGTAACAATCCTTACATGTCTCTTTATTCCATAGTACCATGAGATTACTTATACAACATTACACATGATAAACATGTAATCATTCCACTACATTCTTAAACCATTGACCGAGCTTCAACAATTCTTTCATCTCACATATCATTGGTAGTCTCTTCATCATCATCCACATAAATACTTCCCATATGACCATACTGATTATCTTCATGAGACTTTCCCTTAGGGAATTGGTTTTCATAATGCCCGTATATTCCACATTTAAAACATTTAACCATTGTTGAAGTCTTAGCAATACCATTATCCTCATCCCTGGTGTTAACTGAACCTTTTCCTTTGCACTTACTGGCTTTGTGTCCTTCTTTTCCACACCCAAAGCATCTTCCAGTTCCTTTGAAACATTCTCCTTGATGCCTCTTCCCACATGATTTACATAGGGGAAATTGAACTTTCTTTCCTCTATGATCATCATGAAACTCCATCTTTCTCTTATTAGCCGAGTCAGGAAACTTACCAAATTTTACTTTATTGATCATATTATGAGATTTCAGATTCGGCATAATAATGATGTTTGGACTTCCAAATCCCATTTCATTTGGTGGCTCATGAATAATATCATTCCATTGTCCATCATTTCCTCCATTATCGTGAATCACCTTGTTTCCAGCCATTTTCTAAAACCCAAAAAGAATAGTTTGAGAGGAAAAAATCATAATAAAGGGGGAGTAACTTAAATATCTAACATCTTTGGTTTAATCTAATATCGTTACCATAGTTCTAGGACTATATCCTATACGTATACTTATCCTTAGGGGCATCCCTAGACATACCTTATAAATATCTCTAGGGATCTCACTAACGTTTTCGCATCCTAGTTTCCAAAGGTTGACTAAACCTTTCCTCTGATACCAACTGTAGAGACCCGAAGCCTGACGTACATGGACATTACATTACATTTGCGGAATACTTAGTACATAACAAAAAACACACACACAAGGATCGTAATAGTTTAGTGTCTTTGGAAACTCGGAACATAATCTTCTAATCCTGGTGAAATATCTTCAATATCTCCCATAAAGATCTTCCATTTTTTTTACCTAAAACCTTTCTTTATATCCTGGGGAAAAGAAAACATAAAAGGGTGAGCTCAAATGCTCAGTAAGGGTATACAAAAGAAATAAAAATCATATCATATCTTTTTGAAAATCATAACCTGCAAAAGAGATCATAATATCTTAACATGGAACAAATCATAGAAGTGAAAATGAGATCACCATAATCATAACATGAAACTTGAAACTTTGTGGCATGCACACATAATCATGGAAAATCATTTCTTGTTAGTCATGACTCATTGCCAAGACTATCTTAGTGGACAAAGTCCATTTCTGAATCGAGTAACCCTCGTTTCAGTCCTGTTTCACTGAACCGGTATAACCTACCATTCCAGCCATGTCTATCTCATGAGATATAAAATCTTTACCCAATGCATTGGAGGGAGATATAGGTCCCACCCATCTTATAATGAATCCTTTCTTATGTGTGCCACATAATCATAAACCATACATCATAGTGTAACCCATGTAATAAAAATGGGAATCTTAAACATCATGCCATCATAATCCATAAACAATTGATATCATTCAATCATAAGAATATTGAAACCATTTAAATCATAGAGACATTTTACTTGAAACATAAATATCAAATAATGTCATCTTAGATGGAAAATAGTTTTGATAAAAACACTCGAAATGAATTCTTGAGGAAAATATCCTTTCTTCTTTAAAATCATCATCTTTTCACAAAATTCTATGCAATTTTAAAAGATAAGGGTTTTGTTGAAAATAATCATGAAATCTTGTAAAGGAAGCTTCTTGAAAATGAGGTGTTATGAAACCGTAAAAATCCTTTCACGCCGTATAAGTTAAAAATAACGTTCTCCTCGTTCTTTTGTCAGAAAAGTCAAAAAGTACCTTATCTGGTAACCAAAGGAAAGATTCCATTCATACAATGTGGTAAAAAGTCAATAAAGGGTAAAAATGACTTTAAACATTCATGGAAGAATGGTAAACATTTTATAAAAACATTTTTAGAAAACATGGTCATGGATGTTAAACGTAACCCCAGTAAATACTTAAGTATAAGCAATCTCGGATAAAAATGAGATTGAAAATTTATCCCTTACCTTAGGTCCGATTTTCTTTGTACGTGTCCGAAGCTCCTGTATAATGGCTTAAATCATGTTATTGACTTATTCCAGAATCATATTCATTGTTATTATATCATAAATGGTCCAGTTATGACTTTATATTACCCGTTCTTTTGTAAATTCATGTTAAAGAAGCGTTTTGGGTAAAATCGTTTCATTTATCGTAGGTGTTTTGACTTGTTGTTCTTGACATCATTATTACTTATATCATGATTTACTCACTTCCAGAATATAAAATATGATTTATATATCATATATATTCAGTATATATATATATAATAGGTAGATAAATAAAATGAAAAACACCGTTCATGGAGACGGTAGTCCGTACGTACGCATGAACGTTGTTTTCCTTTCCTTATTGTCTTTAAATGGAAGTAAGTAGATGAAATACATATGTATATATATACATAAATCCAGTAGCTTTATAATGTCATATATTTCATTATTATTTCTTATATATACATTATAATCATTCTTAAATGGTTAACATGGAGAATGAATCTCATCGCGTCGTGGAGACGGTAGTCCGTACGTACGCACGAGCGATGATATCATTTCTATAAATATTGAATTGAATTGGAGTGAATTATACAATATATCAGAATCAATATTATGTTTTAATAACTATTTATAGTTATTATTTACACCATTATACCCATCCATGTAAGGTGATGGTGGAAAATAGATTACACCACGGCGTGGAGACGGTATTCCGTACGTACGCACGCGCGGTGATTTCTTTTTTCCCTAGGATGGATAGATTGTGAAATAGGGTTGTTTCATACTTATAATAACATATCAGTATATTAGTAATACTGATGTTATTACTTCATAATGAAACAACCTAAGAAGAAGAAGTGGAAGAAGAAATAAAGATGAAAGAATTGGTAACGGTAATTACCTCTTCTTTGAAGCGCCTCTTTGAGACCTCCTCTTAGGGCACTAAAATTGGTATTTGAGGAAGACCAGAACCTCTAGGATGTTTCTAGGGAAGTGGAGAAGAGATTTTGGCAGGGGTTGGCCGAGCTTGAGTGCTCAAATTGGTTTGAGGAGGAGGGGTAGGAGGTTCCCTTTTATAAGGGAGGAGAGGGGCATCTTTGGAATTCTTAAAAATATTAATTTATAATAAATCTAACCCCACATAAAAACCTCCAACAATGACTCATATTCGAAGAATAGATGAGATAGGGTTGTAATCTCATCAACCAATCAAATTTAGACATGTTTGGATCTTATTTTAAACCTTATCATTTTGATTTATCCTTATTTAATCTATTTAAGTTTATTTGTTGTAATAAAATTCTAAATTTTAAATTATAACAGATAATTACTTATTTGTTATGAATTTTACATAATTGTTTAATTTATAACATTATAGACCATATAAATATAAATTTATAATTTTTAAATATTTTTGTGATTTTTAAACAATTTTATAATATGTTATTTTTGTAAAATAACAATAGTGTCAATTTTGACACTATTCATTTATTTGAATTTAAATAAAATATATACAGAAGATATGTTCAAAATAAAAGCTTTAATATATTAATAAAAGTTAATATGTATCAATAAAATTATTGTATCACATTAAATAGTTCATATAATATTTATTTTGTTATTTTTAAAACCATTTATTTGGTTTATCTCTTAATAAAATAATTACTACATCATTTTTGTATAATTATTTAATATACATATTTGTTGTATAAAAATTTAAAATAAAATCCTATGATGAAGATAAATATATTATCTTTCACAATAATACTTTTACTCGAATTTATCATCTTAAAATCATAATATTTAAATTTGTATATTTATTAAATTATGAAGGTGACAACTTTGGCATCATTTAAAATAAAATAATATAAGTGTCATAATCGCTTTTATAAGGCTCCAAATGGTCACATATTCGACCATTGGATGATTATGGTTTACATTTACATGGAAAATAAGTTTTGGTTAGGTATTTGTGCATTTTATGGTCACTATTTGTTTAATAAAGACAATATTCTTGATTTTTCACTAGATAAACAATTTCTGCATCACTATTGTTTCATAATTAATGATAATTATTTAATCCTTAAAAATTATAAATAAATTTATATGATGTAGATAATTTAATTATCTTTCTTAAGACTATTCATGTTCGAAGTTTCATGAAGTTTATCACTAAATTAAAATTAATATACTTATAAGCTTTAAGAAAGTGACATGTTGTCACTTTCTTTGGTTTTAATAATAATTAAGTTATTTTCATGGACAAATGTCCATTAAATGATTCTAATCCGACCCTTAGGTGATATGGGTCGACTTTTAGTCATCCAATAGGATTTTGACATTTGTTAGGGTAATTTTAAAATATTATATTTACCCTTAATTACCCGATTTACCTTTAACTATGGTAAATAAAATTTACCGTAGTTACTATTCATAATTCCCAAAAATAAAAAGTAGCTTATTAACATAATTTGGACCCACTGATTCCAAATATGGAATCCATTTTTTAAAATTAAAAACACAGAAGTTGCAGAAATTAAATTAAAATTAATCCCGTTGTCGAATAAAAACGGGTTTTTGTTTAAAACATTGCAAAAGATTGAATTGATTTAACCTACGAATTCAAGGTAAAATCAATTCTAATGACATACATTATATTAAATGGTAAAAATATATTCTATTTATACTTTAAAACCATTCAATATTATAATTTAACCACATAAGATATTACGATGAAAAAAGTTGTTTTTAATTAAAATATAGCGTGTTTTTACTATTCATTAAAATATGAAAGTTATCGGAAAAATATCAAAACTTTATCTAATGTAAATTTTTATATCATGATTCAAAAGAAAAATATTATTTTGTCAAATTGAACATATAAAAATGTCAAAAACTATATTTAAAGTGGGTGCGCCATCAAAAGGCGGTAAAACTGCATTTTTTGAAAAATACTTATTTTACCCGAGAAATTTATTTTGTTCTTATACCATGTTCTAGAAATGTGTAAGATGAATAATAATGTTATAAAATTAGAAATTTAGTTAATACTATTAATAAAGGCTAATATTATAATAATATAGCATTGTTTATTAAAACCCGGTATTGCGTACAACACACGCTATCGAGGAAGGTCGCGATTGCGTGTAATGCAAGCCAAGTCAGGGTTGCGTGTTGTGAAAGAATCCTTCATTGTTTCGTATAACAGAATCCAACCATATTTCATTTATACATTTAATATATATATATATATATATACTCAATGTTGCGTAGAATAACTATTATCAAAATTGTGTGTAACACGGTCCAAGAATAGTGTTGCGTATACTACAAGCTAATACGGTGTTGCGTATAGCGCAAGGTAATCATGGTGTAGAATACAACGCAAGACATTAATGAAATTAAAAGAATATTTTTCATAAAATCTTGAGGTGTTACACTTTTATCCTTTCACAAAAAAACTGAACCTCTTTTATTATGATCTGCATCATAATGCAACCACGAACTATTGACTACCCAACCAATGTCTAGAATAATAGAGAATGAAATGATTTTAGATGAAATTCCTAAAATGGATTCACACAAATGGATGAGTGATAGATGTTATTATAATTAAAATCAACCAAAGGAATGTTCTTTTATCAAGATCCATCTATGTCCAAGATGCACACTCACAACATATCCTTCAGTATCTAGATAGTACAATATATCTTCCCATCCGTCTGAGGGTGGAAATTAGTTTTGAGGTATAACTGAGTACCAATATCATAGTGAATTCCCCTCTAGACTTATGAGGTTAAATGATAATTCCAATCCAAGATAATTTACCTCATGTCTCCATGAAATTGCACCACCTAATTTTCATATCTCCACTCAAAAGAATCCATGTCACTCAACCCCTTGATCCCTAGGAAGTGAGCCAATTTTGTCAACCAATCCATGATTAACTACAAAGAATCACAACCACCTATATCTTGGGGTAACACTTTGGAGAATTCTATATATATATATCATCTAATTTCGACTCAGGAATATAAAAGGGATGCATAAAACTTAAAAGAACATAATTCTCATCCTTTATGTAACATCATGAGATTTTTTGAATTATTTTTTTCGAATTAAATATACCTTTTTTATATTTTTCATTTCACTCTGAAGATATTTTATTTTATATTAAAGCACTATGTTTAAATTATGTTATAATAATCCCCAAGTTAACCATGCACTACACACAAAATAAAATTTATATTTATCTTCATGGAACATTGAGGTTAGTTTGCGTTATATGCAGTAATGAATTTCTTTGACGTCTTGTGTAAAACGCAAGACCGAGGTATACCGAACAATAATATATCATTAAAAAATGATTATTTAATATAATATTATATAACCTATATGTTACATTGGAGGTTATGAATAGTGTTAAATTATTTATGAAAATATATGTTTTACATAATATAATATGTATTCATAGGTTACCAATTAATTATAAATGAATAAAAAAGCTGATTGAATATAAAAGGAAATATTACTATTTTTACGGTCACAAAGATGTTTTACACAAATAAATTAAATTATGTAAAATTAGCGAGTGATATTAATTTAATATATATTTTATATATTCAATAAAATATTTTTTGATATTTATTCAACATATTTGATTGAAATAAGATAGAAATAGACCCAGTTTTATTCTTAAAAGTATATATTTTTTAAATGTAGTTTTACACCCTTTTAATGGAGAACCCAATTTGAATCCCAGTATTTGAAAATTTATAGACTTTATATGTAAAAATAAACTTCATATTTAATATCTAGGAATAAAATTAAGGTTACTATAATGTTTTTGGGTTTTTCTGTAAGGTTTCATTTTCTACTGAATATTTTAAAATACATAATTTTAGTTAAAAACTTTTTTTCATCTAATTTATTTATAAAGATAAATAATATTTTAAATTAGTCAAAATGTTTAATTAGAAAATATTTTTATAAATTAATACAATTGAGGTCATTGATATCAATTTAACCTTAAAAAATGGATATAAAATTTTGAAAAACTTTTGAATATTTTTACTTTAAAAAACCACATTGTCGACCCAACTACTAGATAAATTTTTAATTAATTAATTACAATTAAGTAATTATAATTTTGAAAAATGGAATAAATATTTGGAATTATAATAATTTATACTTTATAATGAGGTCAACTTAGTCTTTGACAAAGAATATTAGTGAGAGTTCCTAATATTATTTACATCTATTAAGGTTAAATTAAGCATAATAAGGAACTAATCCATAACCTTATGGCCCAAAATGACGAATACACTTGTCTAAAAGCCATTGAATCACCATATTTAGAGCTATCCTACATTTTATCTAATTTTTATAAGTATTGGATCTAGTTTTATCATGAAAAACATGGGTGGAATTATCTCTTCAAATATTTTCAAGAGTGACACTCCTCATTCCATATAAAAGGCCATCACCTCTTATTCTTCTTCACTACTCTCAAACCACTTTGGTTCGGCCAAGATCTTCCCAACACAATTTAAAAAATCCATCCCTTTTACCTTGAAGCCTCCATTTGGGAATAAATTATTCCAGAGAATCATTTGGCATAAATCAAAAGGAGTTACCCGATTAATAGGCAATGCCTTCTCTCAAGATCCATTCTTTTATTTTCCGTCTCCACACCATCCACCCTTTTTATTACATGATTTTTTTTAATACACCAGTATCATAAATATAATACTATTTCTTTATATTAATTTTTCATCCTACACTTTCACATACCTCCATCTAATGGGTAAGGAACATATTGTTTATGTGTACGGTGAACTACCACCACACTAAATAATGATTGTTCATTTTTCCTTTACCACCTCTCATGGTGGAAATTATTATAAACACTATATTTATATAATATATTTATTAAATTTATTACATATTTAATATTATTTATTCCCTTCACAACACATATCTATTTATATTCCATTTGGTGTAAATATGATAATTTCGTTTGAGGTAGTGTGGATTACCGCCCCCTCAAAGCGATGTGATTCACTCACACACTACATGGAATGTATTAAGGATGAGTTTAGTAAAATTATATGACATATATAAAATTATAATTGTAATTTAATTATATTATATAAATATATAAATATATATTATTTTCTTTCTTTCAATCTATATGACAATAAAAATGGAAACAATGTTCATCTGTACGTATGTCTTACAGTCTTAATGAATCGTGTATTATATTTCATAAATCTATATTATATAGAATATTATAAAATACATATAATGAATATAAATTATATTTATATCATGGTTTACATTCTGTAATCATTAAATAATTATAAGGACCAAATATATAACAAATTAATACACATGCGAAGAACAATGCGAATATTATCTTAAGTGAAATTTCAATATAGGATTGTTAACAAGAGGGAAATATAAGGTACTGATAAAACCATATGTAGTATTATATATAAGAAAATTGTTATATAAAATATTTATAATAATTTTATATTTATTATATAGGTTTTTTTAAAGAATATGATGAGAGTTAAGATACAAGGTAAGGTGACTTCATCCCACTTTTTATTTTCTTAAGATATATGATTTATTCACCAACCATTCATTTTTTGGGGTCTGTATAATGATCATGGATGTATTCAATGATTAATATAATTAAATTTATTGGTATTTAAATATACATTATATGAACTTAGTTTCATGGGGATAATTTTTCAAATGATACCAAATCAGTAAAATAGTTCTGTCTCAATCTTCCTTCTTTGAGAATAATGTTTTGTTATGAACCTCAATTAGTTTTGAGGCTTATATAATTAAATTTCAAATGATATTTCATGAATATAATTATTTTAATTATATTATTTGAATCATTAAATTTCATTGTCTTAAATTTAGTGTATGATCCCATGATACCAAGAAATAAGAGTTTGTAGAAATAATTTTATCGCTTTTCATGATTGTTTACGTTTATGCTTCCTTGGATGAAATCTTACAACCCATGTCTGAAAAACATTCCTAACTTTTATTCTCATATGATTATTCATGATATATTCATGTATTGGTAATAGTTTCATACTATTTGGTACATAATATAGTTATTAGTGTATTTTTAAGAAATCCTGACTTTACCCTCTCTTTGGTTAGAAATCTATGTTCCTTCAAAACCATGATTTCTAAAAAGGTTTTCCAAGATTATTTTACCATTATTATATTATATTTATAATATTTTTTATCATTTTTCTATTATACTATTATCTTAAAAGGATTATTCAATTAAATTTCGAAAAAAATCATTTTTAACCTTTTTACCGTGAAAAATGAATGTTCTTTTTACCTAATATGGCATGTATGAATTTACCTGTCATCATTTATTTGAATATTCCATTGCATTTTTAAGAGGATAATTTTTAATAGAATGTTATTAAAAGTAATTGTCAAGGAAAATTGTGTCAAAACCTTTTCAAAATTCATTTGTAGGTGTTCAAGTAACATTTTTCTTAAAATGTTTTCTAGCCTTATTTATATGATTTCAAAAAAAAATTCAATGATATGGTTTTCAAAAGAAATTAAATCTTATTTCATATGTTTTCAAGTAAAAAAGTTTCCAAGACATTTTTAATATTTATTTATAATTTTTCCAAAGTTTTTTCAAATATAACATTTCAAAAAATATTTTTAATCTTATTACATATGTTTTCATGGAAAATGTTTTTCAAAATTATTTCAAGTCTTCCTTATAAGCTTCCAATGTATTTCCTAAGAAAATGATTTTCGAATGGTTTTATTTATTAAAAAGAAATTTTCAAAGAATAAAGAATGTATTCCACATGAGATTTTTTTTAATATATTTCAAAATTATTTTAAATATAAGATAAAATCTGGTGATGTTACTCATTCCCTTATAGTAAATGATCTAAAGGTTCCATTCATATTATTTAAATGAATGGATTATGATTGATGCCAGGGAATTTATGAAACTTGTATCTCTTTCAGTGGTTATATGTTTATGAAATATATTTCTCTATTATGGGTTATATGTTTATGAAATCTATCTCTCTTCCCCAAGTTATAATCATTTTAATCTTGTTTCTTTTAACAGGTTATGATTTACTGAAATGAATACGAAACCTATATGTTTTCCATAGGTTATGATGTGATGAAATGTTAATAATACCCATTTAATTTCATGGGTTATGATTGTTTTTTATGAAACCCATATATTTTTATGGGTTATGATATGATGCTAGTTTTTTTCATATGGCACATATATGTGTGAATTTTTTTGTGACGGGTAGGACATATATATTCTCCAACGCATTGGATAATGATAAATGTTTTATGATCTCAAAGGGTACACGAGAGGGAATCCAAATCCAAAAAAGCATATACAATAGGATATCCCATGACCGAAACAAGAGGGAATATGTGAGGACATCCCAAGCCAGAAACAACAGGGTATAAAAGTGGAAATCCCATGACCGAAACAACATGGTATATGGGAGGACATCCCAAGCCTAAAATAAGAGGGTACAAGGGAGGGAATCCCAAGCTTGAAGTAGGTAAACATGTGATTATACCCAGCCTATAATGTTAAAAATTCCATGTTAGGCTTCCTTTACATAGGGTTATTATATGCTTATGTATCTACTATAATTACATATTAAATCTCTATGTTATTATTTCAGGGATTATTTTCTTCCCTTCCTTATGATTTATGTATTATGAACTTCCTATCTCTATTTTGATATATAATATGCAGGGTATTATATTCAAATGCTATTCTCATGTTCCATATATTTTTATCATGTTATGCTTACGCATTCCCATTATTTACCCTTACTAGACATCTAAGCTCTCCCCTTTCTTATGATTCCTTTCCCTAAGTTATGATGAAAGGTTTTAGGTGTAAGTACTAAAGGTGGAGTTATTTATGTGAGATGTTGAAGATATATCACTAGGATAGAAGATTTTGTTTCTAAGTTTCCAAATACACTAAACTATTATGGTCCTTGGGTATGTGTTTTTGAAATGTAATGAATATTCATCTAAAATTATGTAATATCCATGTATGTTAAGCTTATATCACTATAGTTGGTATCAAAGGAAAGGTTTCATCATCCTTTGGAAAATAGTATAATACTACATTAGTTATATTGCTAGGTATATTTCTAAGGATATGTCTAAGGATATCTGTAAGGATATGAATAAGGATGAGTTAATGTTTAGAAAATTGTACTAGAAATTTCGTATGGGAGAGTAAGTGATTTCCTAGAAATACATATCTATCTAGATTCTATATATGGATTTGGAACTGGGACAGGTGTACCTAGGACTAAAAACTATGACAATATGTCTCGGGCCTATCTACGATTTATCTGGTGCACGAAAATGATCCTTGTTGTACACCTGGTTTGACACTCCCGGGGGATATGATTTAGAAATTCATAAACTCTTCACAGACCATCATGAAGCGTTTAAATAGAAGTTCGATATTAATAACTTAGGTTAAACCTAATATTTCATATTTAAAGAAAGGTGTCATAATTTAGACATCATGTAGGTGGTTTTCATGATTATGTGGTTCCTCTATTTGAAAACTATTTCTTACTCTATGATTTTGGTTTTAGTCAATGGCTGGAACTAGAAGGAGCCATTTTAATGGTGATTACAATGGAAAATGCTATGATTTTCCTGTTGAGAAGAAAAATGGTATTAGAGAAGGAATGCAAAGTATTGTTTCTATACTCACCCAAATTTATCAAGTTGAAAACCATGTTGTATTCTCAAATGATCAAATGAGGGAACAAAATTTTGTTGAGTCATTCATGAAGCTACATCTGCCTTCTTTAAGCGGGTCTCCTGATCCACTTATTACTGAAAAGTGGATTAGAACCACTGAAAATATATTTTACATTATCTAATGTTAAAAATATTAAAAATTAATTTTTGGAAATTTTTTAGTTAGATGGTGAAGTATATGAGTGGTGGAATCTAATCAAGAATACGGGAAATAAGAAAAAATTTAATCAATGGATTGAGAAGAGTTCAAAAATTATTTTTTAATAAGTAATTTACTCCTATTCTTCATATGATGATGGAAAATGAATTCATAGAGCTTAATAAAAAGGATAATGATTATGTTCATTATTATAAAATAAATTACATGTCTTGTGAAGAAATATGCAGGTTTTTTCATTCAACCTGAAAGAAAAATTTATTGATTCGTTCATGGTATGAAACCTAGTCATAGAAATGCCTTGGATATAAGAGACTTTAGAAGCTATTAATAACTGGTTATAAGTTCTATAAAGGTTGAAATTGATGTCAAAGTTGTGTATCAATATCATGGTTTTGATACAAAACGAACGGTGGAGTTCAAAGAAGAATATAAGAACCATGGTGAAATGAAAATTATCCCTCCATTATGCACAAATTGTGGGAAGACACATAGATGGAGTTATCTTAAGGGGAATATTAAATGTTTTAATTCTGGAAGATATGTTCATCGAGTGGTTGAATTTATAATTAATGAGATAAATTTAGTTAGTGATTAAAATAATGCGAAATCCCCAAAGAATGCACCTCCCACACTTCAATGATTCAATTTCATGGAGTTTGGAAATTATGCAAACAAGTTCCCCAATCCAAGGACTATTGTTAATGATATTCCAAAGAAACCTCTAGATAAAATGTACAATGGGAAATATTATGTGATCATAATGGATGGAGTGAACCAAGATAATTATGAATTACTTATACTTCCCTTAGTTGGGAAATTTATGTTTTATTTTGTATGAATAATCCATATAGAAGTTTTATTGTTCATCATTTTGGAGAGATTTCATGGGATTATCTTTCACCTACATGGATTATAGAATAATTAAATCACATTTGATATTCATTCAGTACATGGATTGACCCAAGATTATAATAAAAACGTTTTTGGTTTAAGATAAGTTCTTATTTAAGGAATAGAGGGTGGATTATATTTTAAATGGGTTATAAGGTTAACCATTTATGGAATATTTAAGCTAATATTCAGAGGAATTATGTATTATTAATGGGTTATCTTTCCATATGAGGATTTATACATATTGTATAGCTATTTCATACTACTTTTTGCTGATTATAACTGATTGGATAACATATCATGGGTTTCATGATTTTTTATTACTTCATGAACAAAACAATTTCACCTTCCTTTTTAGAGAAAAAATGGTGAAGTTGGTCAATAAATACCAATGGGTGATGTTGTCATGAAATCATGAATGTATAAATTTTCATGAAAATTCTTTATCTTTAGGAAGAAGGGTCTTCAAGCCAAAAATGGTGTCCTAGTACTTTCGTTTTTGATGAATTAGTAGGTACCTTAGGACATCACAGATTTATGACTTTATGGTTGTCAAATTTCTCCTAACCATGTTATCTATCACTCTCCATCATAACATGATGGTAAGATTTCTCTGCCACACCCATGTTTTCAGTCCCAACATATGTTCTATGATGTGGAATCCAAGATATTTGTTTTTTGGTTAATAGTTATGGTTCAAGCTTTCACCTTTTAAAGGAAGTTTTAGTATCCAATTTTATGATGTGGGTTTCTATGAATGAATCGTTCAAGAATTAAAACTTTGATAACCAAAAATAATTTTGAGGGAAAAAATAAATTTGAGGGGGTAGAATGTAACACCCTAAAATTTTGTAATTTGTTTTTCAAATTAATTTGACCTTTTTGAAATTTTTCATTTCACGTTGATGTCGATTTGTTTTACATTAATGAACCAGGGGTGGCTTGAGTTATATGCAACACCAAGTTAATCATGCACTACACGCAACATAAAATTAATCTTTCTCTACACAGAACTTCAAAGTTATCTTGCGTTATACGCAACAATTACTTTCCTTGATGTCTTGCGTAACAACCAAGACCAAGGTTTCCCAAACAATAATATATTATTAAACTCTAATTATTTAATATAAAAATATATAACCAAGATTTTAAATTAGATGTTATGAATAGTGTTAACTAATTTATGAAAATATATGGTTTACACAATATAATATGAATTCATAGTTTACCAATTAATTATAAATGAATATGAAAACCGATGGAATATAAAAGGAAATATTATTATTTTTATGTTCATAATGATGTTTTACACTAATAAATTAAATTAAATATAATTAGTTGGTGATATTAATGTATCAAATAAGTTATATATTCAAAAAAATATTTTTTCTATTAATTTAATAGATGTTATAGACATAATATAGGAACAAACCCAATTTCATGCTTAAAAATATATATATTTATAAATACAGTTTTAGCAGCTTTTAATGGAGAACCCATTTTAAATCCAAATTTTGGAACGTTTATAGAGATTATATTACAAAATAAACTTCATATTTTAAAGATAATCAAAAAAATTAGGTAAGGATATTTTTTTTGTATTTTTTTGTAAGGTTTCATATTTAATGAAAAGTTAAAAAATGAAATTTTAGTTAAAACTACCTTTTCATATAATTTATTTATAAAGTTAAATTATATTTTAAAATAGTTTAAAAGTATAATTAGATAATATTTTTATAAATTAATAAAATTTAGGTTAGTTATATTAATTTCACATTGAAATTTTATATAAAAACATAACAATATTTTGAATGGTTTTACTTTAAAAACCTGCATTGTTGACCATACCGCGAGATTAATTTTAAATTAATATTTTTCATGTATGTGATTATAATTTGGATAAAATGATTAAATATTTTTAATGAATATAATTTATATTTTCTAATAAGTTCAACTTAGTTTTTTGACCAGAAATATTAGTGAAAGTGATTAAAATTAATTGCATCTATTAAGGTGAAATTAAGAATAATAAGGGACTAAACCATAACCTTATGGCCCAAAATGACATGTAAAACTGTCAAAAAATCCATTGTATGGAAATATTTAGACCCTATACAACCTTTTATCTAATTTGGATCATTATTAGATCCACTTTCAAAATGAAAAACATGGGTGAAATTCTTTCTTCAAATATTTACGAGTGTCACTCCTCCTTCCCTATAAAAGACCACCACCTCTCCCTCTTTTTCATACCACTAAAACCAGAAAGGCTCTGCCAATATCTAACCAATAAACTCCCCAAAATCCATAAATTTATCCTTTAATCCCAAATTTGGGAAAAAATTATTCAATGGATTCCTTTTGACATAAATGAAAAGGAGTTACCTGATTAAGAGGTAACGTCTTCTCTCAAGATCCTTTAATTTATTTTCTTGATCCACCCCATGAACTCTATTTAATAAATAATTTTATAATAAAAAATAATCCTTAATATAATATTATTTTTTATTTTAAGGGTTCAACCAAAACTTACACACACCTCCATCTAATGGGTAACAAACATACTGTTTACGTGTACGACGAACCACCGCCACACTAAACGATAATTGTTCATTTTTCCTTTACTGTCTCTCATGGTGGAAATTAATATTGAAGCACAATATATATATGTTATATATTATATTTATTATTTCTTTAATATTATTTATTCCATTGAAAAAAAAATATCTTTTTAAATTCTATTTGGTGTAAATACGATAATTTCGTTTGATGAAGTGTGGACTACCGCCCCCTCAAAACGATGTGATTCGTTCACACAAAACATGGAATGTATTAAGGAAGGATTTAGTGAACTTATATGATATATATAACATTATAATTATACTATAATTATATAATATACATATATAGTTATATTTCATTTTATTTCTCTCTTTCAATACGATAATAAAAAATGGAAACAACATTCATGCGTACGTAAGACTTATAGTCTACATGAAAGGTGTATTTAATTTAAAAAATCTATATTATATAGATTATTATAATAAAAATATACTGAATATGAATTATATTTATATCATATTTTACATTTTTGAATCATGATGTAAGTATAAGGACCAAATATATAACAAATTAAGACACATGCGAAGAACAAAGAAAATATTACCCGAAGTGAAAATTTATCATAAGATTGTTAACAAGAGCGTAATATAAGGTCATTATCAAACCATATATGGTATTATATATAATAATATGGTTCTATAAAAGATTTATAATAAATTTATATTTACTATTAAGGTTGTTTTGATGAGTATTATGAGAGTCAAGATACAAGGTAAATGGATTTCATCTCACTTTTTATTTCTTTGAGATACATGATTTAATCACCACCCATTCATTTTGTGTAGTATATATATTCAACATGGAGGTATTAAATTATTCTCATAATTAAATTTATGGGTATTTACATATCCATTCTATGAACTATATTTCATGTAGTTTATGTTTCAAAATATACCAGATCAGTAAAATAGTTTTTCTCAATCTGCCTTCATTGAGACTCATGTTTTTTATGAACTTAAATTAGTTTTGAGGTTTATATACACCCATTTCTCATGATATATCATGAATTTAATTTGATTAATGATTTTATACGCTTCATTTAATTTATTTTTCTTACATGGAATGTATAATCCCATGTTACCAAGTTATAAGAGATTACTGAAACAATCTCTTTGATTTTTAAGATTGTTTATGTTTATTCTTCCTTTGATGAAATATTATACCCAATATCTCAAAAAACATAATGAATTTTATTCTTGTATGTTTATTAATTATATATTCAAGTGTTAGTACCATTTTTCTACACTTTGGTATATAAGATAGTTAAGAAGGTGTTTTTAAGAAATCCATACTTCACTCTCTTTAAGTCACAAATCTAAGTTCTTTCAAAACCATGTTTTATAAAAAGTGTTTCAATGAATATTGTACCATTATCCTATAATATTTATAAGTCAATTTTAACATTTTTTTCTTTCCCCAATATCTTAAATGAAATCTACATGTCACTTTCTGAAAAAATAATTTTTATAATATTTTTACTGTGAAAAAGGAATGGTATTTTTACCTCATACGGTATGTACGGATTTACCCACCATCATTTATTTAAATATTACTTTTCAATTTTAATAGGATAATTGTTATGATTTTTTTAGAAATTGATTTTCAAAGAAAATTGTTTCAAAACATTTTCAAGAATATTTAATAGGTTTTCATTGAAAATTGTTTTCAAATGTTTTCAATCCATATTTATATGTTTTAAAAGTATTTTAAAATTAATGGTTTTCAAAATAATTTCATGATTCTTTCATATGTTTTCAAGAAAAATGTTGTTCAAAACATTTTCAATCGTTCTTTATATGTTTTCAAAGTGTTTTCAATGATTTTTTTAATATTTTTAATCTTATTTTATATGTTTTCTAGAAAAACGTTTTTAAAAATTATTTGAAGAGTTCCTTATAATGTTATATGGTATTTTATATGAAAATTATTTTCAAATAGGTTTATTTATTAAAAATAATTTTTCAAAGAAGAAATGATATGTTCCTCAATAAATGTTTTTGAATGATATTTAGAAAAAAAATCTATCTAAGATAACATCGGTTGATGTTACTCATTATTATCTATGAAATGATCTAAAGGATTTATTCATATTCTTTTAATAAATTGGTTATTATTAATTTCATGGTCTTTATGAAACTTGTTTCTGTTTCATAGGATATATGTTAATGAAATCTGTTTCTATTTCATAGGTTATATGTTTATGAAATATTTTTGTATTTTTATATTATTTTGAATCCATATTCTTTTATTGGGTTATTTTTTCCTGAAATGATTAGGAAACCTATCTATTTACCAAAGGCTATAATGTGATGAAATATTAATGATACCCATTTCATTTCATGGGTTATGATTGTTTGAAACCCATCTCTTTTATGGTCCATGATATGTTGCAATTTTTATTTTCATATGGCACGGGTGTGTGTGTTTTTGTTATGTGACGGGTTAGATACCTATCTCTCTTGAATGCATTGAGTAGTGGTAAATATTTTAGGATCAAAAAGGTTACACGAGAAGGAATCCCATGCTTGAAACAAGTGGGTATATGGGAGGACATTATATGCCTAAAATAAGAGGATTCATAGGAGGATATCCCAAGCCCAAAACAAGAGGGTATACTAAGGGACATCCAATGCTCTAAACAAGAGGGTACACGGGAAGACATACCAAGAAAGAAATAAGAGGGTACATTGGAGGGAATACCAAGCCCAAATAAATTACATGGGTGATTTTACCAAGACTAGCATGTTATAAAGGTCTTGGTAGGCCACCTTTACATAGAGTTATTATATGCTTATGTGTTTCCCATAATTACATTTTTTATCCCTATATTGTGATTTCATGAATTTTTTTCTCTATTTCTTTATGATTCATTTCATATGAACTTGAAATCATTATGTTTACCTTTAATATGATGGGTATGATCTTCAAATGTTACTCCCAATTTCTATAACCTTTTTTCATTCTATGCATAGACATTTCCATTATTTACCCTTACTGAGCATCTATGATCACCCCTTTCTTATGTTTTCTTTCCCCAGGTTATGAGGAAATGTATTAGGTATAATTAATAAACGTGGAGGTATTTATGGTAGATGATAAATAACTTTCACTAGGATAGAATATTTTGTTTCTATGTTTCCAAAGACACTGGACTTTTACGGTACTCGAGCATGTATTTTTGTAATATACTGAATATTAATCTAAAATGATGTAATATCCATGTATGTTAATCTAGGGTCACTATACATTATATACATGAAAACCAAACACTAATTTATAAACTCAATGACTTTCTGTTTCACCCACGACTATCAAAACAGTTTCCTCGATCCATGGTATATCTCAAAAACACCTTGGTATACTACCAAAGGTGACCTATACATCTCATAAAGTAATGCATGAAACAATTATAATGGTACAAAAATCCAGCCCTGAAACACAAACTGATACTAATATCCTATGTACATCCCCTAGAGAATCTTCATGGCCCACATGATCATGAATCACCTCTTCCACTATGTCTCCACATTGATACTATTCCACCAACTTCATCAGTGAAAATTTTTCTATCAACTAGAGCAAGAAACCTCCACTATAATCCACCCATTAATGCATGTGTAGGGCTACCAAATCTTCTATTTCTCTCTAGTAATCTCAAGAATTATCAACTATATCCTTCCCTAGATTCCTACTGAAAACATCATCCACAACATTCCCCTTTCCTGAGATATAGGAGATCTCAAAATCAATGTACTCGATAAACTCCATACACCACCATTTTTTATATTCATATCACACTAATAAAAGATAAACTACAAACTATTATGTTTTTTGATGTCTACAATGCACTCCCTAATGTGGTAATTTCACCATATATTTAGTGAAACAACTATATTGACATTTGATGGGTCTATATCAAATCCTTACTGGGACACCACATGCCCAAAGAAATTCACCTATCATGTCTAGAACATACACTTGTACAACATCCCATAGATATGGTGGCACCATATCACCAACAAGAAAAATCTAAGAAGATTTTAATACTTCAACAATGAGTTCCAGTAGATCAATATTTCATTGATTAACATGACTATGAACTAGTTCAGGAATTCAGAGAAAATAGAGTTTATGATTCCCATGAACATAAAAGATCTTTTCGTGACATCGAATGACATGAACACAAACTCACAGTTCTAATTCCATTATTTAAAGATATTATTTGGATCAACATCCTCCTTCACCCATAACTATTGATATCCAGACCACATATCAATATTTTTGAATCAACTAACTCCCATCAACAGGTTGAAAAGATCATCAATACCGGGAATAGGATTGTGATTCTTGTATGTCACTTGATTCAACCTTAGGTATTCTGTAAACTACCTCAGACTACCATTTGAATTATTGGAGAATAACACTAGAGCACCCCAAGATGACACACTAGGCATGATGAAAACTTTATGAAGTAGATCATATAATGAAATCCTCAACTCCTCTAACTCATAGAGTATCATTAGATAAGGATCAATTAAAATTATAGAAGCTCAAGGATGTAACTCTATCCCAAATTCAATATCACTTAAATGGTTTAGCAGCATAACCTCCTCACAAAAAAAACATCATGAATCTCATCAATGAACATGGGAACCTCCACCATCCCAATGTCTATAGACTCTATAGAGAAATAAACCATCAAAGAATTAAGGGTCTCCACATGTCATCTTCCCACCTTGTAACTCTTCAAACTAATGAAAAGATCAGGCTGGTCATTTATATCCAAGAACTTGACTCACCTCTAGAATAAGTTGATAAAATACATATGGAATACACATTGTTGATGCCTAGAATGAAATCATATGGTTTAATATTTATAAAAAAGATCCCCACATGAATTATGCGTCCCCATAATTAGTCTAAAACTTTGGGACACATAAAAATATATGATCTTTCCTTAGATTAACTTGGTAAATACCTGTGGAATGTGAAGCCTGTCTATGTTTAGTGCCAAATCATAGACTAGATTGGGAACAAAAAAGGTGTGAAAATATTTGGAACCAAAAAAGGTATTAAATTTTTAGAAAATAAGATGAGCATACCAAAAATGATATATATCCCCTCCAGTGATGCCACCTTTTCCACATACAACATACCATGCCCAGCTCCCCTTCCACTCTGCTAACAACCACCTCTATTACCACTCTCAGTTGGAGGTCCCTAAACATAAGGAACGCCATGAGGTTGACCCCTTCCATCTCTATTCCCTATTGATGGAACATAAACCATATTCCCCTACTACTTAAATAGCCTCAATAGAAACTATTATTGACACTGACATTGAACCTGACTGCATCTGCCAAACTGAGATTAAAGAACAATGGGGAAATAACTATGATGTTGTCCTTGAACCCCATAGACAAAACACACCACCCCAATGTTCCTAGGAAGAGAACAAAATAACTATACCCAGAAGTGCATATTGGAATTAGATGAGTTCAGCTCCCTTACAGTCTAAACTATGAAGAATATGGTTCATGAGACCAACTAAAAACATCTACTCTCCTCATAAAAAACTATTGGTTCCCCTCTCTTAATAATTTTCCACATTAGTGCATTCTCTCAATAAAATAGACATTCTTTTGAACTTCCATATATCGGTAACATAAATGGAATAATTGTATACTATATAGTAGAATTAAGTGTCTTATCAAGATGTTGTTAATGGGACTCCTCATCTTGAAAAAGATCTGGCATAAAAAGAAAAAGATCCTTGAACTTTATCTTGATCTCTAGCACATACATACTCCCCTACTAAAGAGAGAGAAAATTCTTCTTCTTAATAACCTTCATAGTAGATGAACAGATATATACTCAAAACTCTTTCCTAAAGTTAAAAAATGAAACAACTACCATCTTACACTCATCAATAGACATCATCCACCTCTAAAATGAAACTCCTTGCATCTGAATAACTGCTAGTAAATCACAGTACTCCACCGGGGCCTAGATCAAACTAAAAGTGATATCAAGCTCTTGGAAACTAGCTCTTTTTGTCTAGTTTGGAAAAAAAATTCCCTCATACCTCCCCAATTCCTACCATTTAAAAAGTGAAAAATCCTCTACCATTGATCATCCTATTCAACCAGATCAACCCTTCGACGATCAACTGCATCATCTTGTTGAACCTGCACTGAAAAATTCATACACAGACAATGGCTTGGAGACATAGTTGAATGGGGGAAAATATTAATTAGCATAGTTGTATAGAATTTTTAATAATATTTATTTAATTATTTTCATAATCCCTAAAACAAAAAAAAAATAAAACATAAAAACAAGTCATCATGATTCATGTACCTATACTAGGTCTCTACCCTACAAGTGGAATCACCTCACTTAGTCATTCATTAGGCTTAGATTCCTTACATCAGATCACGGTGGGGCTTAAAATCTTGAGTCTTAGTCAGTCTTCACTACCATATATCACACACCAAGATCATGTGACTCATTTTATTGACTGATCCATGTAATCCCCATTATACCTAACTCCATGCTCTATTATATATTTCAAGAATCATCTCTGATACCACTATACCATGACCCCATCCCTCCAAAGGTATCTATCTTGGTCTAGAAATGAAGGATGATATATAAAGACCCTCGAGACCCACCTCCAGTTGGCCCTGGGTTGGAGAATATCACCATGGGCATAAAAAATGACACAATTGGGAGGCATTACCCTCAATAAGTATACAATATTGGGAGATTGGGTAAATCAGCAACAAATAAATCCTTGACATAATATAAAGTAAACCCAAACCATCCCACAGTGGATGTGTTAATGAAATAGATATAGATAAAAGTACCCAAAATTACAATAAAGTAAAAGTTAATGCATCGAAATAATAATAGTATAAATGTTTTTTCTAGTAGTGTCCAAAAAAGACTAAGAAGTCATCCTAGAAACCTAAAAAATATTTTATATATATCAGGGGAGCGTAAAAATATAATCTGTAGGGTAACCAATGTCTCTCAATTAAATTTGAAAGAAATATAGTAATGCACTAGTTATTAAATAGAGAAACAAAATAGAACATAAAAAGGTCAACTAACCAAAACCAATACTCACCCCATCACGCTCACTGAATAATGCATCCATGTATAATATCATAATAAACATATCGTTAAGCGTTACCCACACCACTTTCACACTGATTTTATTCTGTCACACTCCAAAATCATATATCCTAGAACTCCCATATCTTCTATATCACGACATCACAACACCTCCCAAAACACAGTCACATCACATCTCATCTTTCCCATAAACACCAATCCCATTATCGTATCACATCTCATCCAAAACTATAACCAAAGTAGTAGGGTATCATGAACATGAAAGACATCAACCTCATTCACTCCTCATACCGTACAGAACCCCCATCATAATCCATCTCATTACCTCTCATTCCACCCGCAAACACATAGTCCATGACATCACATCACTACTATTTAACTCTTGAATTATGGTAATCATATCTGAAAATCAACCACTCCTTGAAGAGAGAGTGGGAAAGTTGGGGTAGCCATCCATCCATCACCACCACAAGGGTGATGGTAAAAACACCCCTATACATATATGCAATGGTGTCAGTGCATAGTTCTCAACATAGGTGGGTTCTTATATAAAATCATAGGGAACATTCATGGTATATATGCACATATACCTACACAAAATCCCAAACTAGGGTTTCAATATGATGGTACTATCCAACACCCAATATCACCACATCACCTCACAACTGCTGCCACTTTCTTTTCCAACACTCTAACCACAACACTAAATAATAATAAATATTCTATATTCCACATTCATTTTCAAATGACCCATTTCCCATATTTCCCATTTACTAATCAATTCCAATTCAACATACCATTTATTTCACATTTTCCAACCCATTAATTCCTTTATAAATATTAACTATTTAAACTGCACAGACCACTTCAATTCAAGTGTTTATTATACGTTTCAACCCATATCTCAAACCATCCCATACCATTTTGATTTATTCTAGAATAGCACAACACATCACAATAATAGACAACCCATCATCTACATGCCAACAATCCCACAGATCAATCGTCATGGCTACAACCACCTTCTTATCACAACTGCCACATCACCACCACTTTCTATCAAAACAACCTCATAGAGCTGGCACACAAAACAATAAAAATTTACATATTATAGGACATTCCTCAACACAACACATATCATTTTTCGGGGTTTTGAGGATATTTTTATCAATTCCACTTCACATTTAAGTGTATTCTAACAAAATTAGAAGTATATATAGGAAATCATTTTATAAACTAGCTATGAGTGAATATATAATTCCATTTAGGGTGATATAAAACAACCACGAAAAATGGGGCTCACCACCACAAAAACCATAGTGAAAAAATTCCCCAACAACCGTAATTATTTAGAAAGGAATTAAGCCCATACAATCACAATCGAAATAATAATTCTAAATCTACAAAAAATGTTGTTTGAGCCCCTCCCCTTTCAATTTCAATCAAATTATTCATTATATTCATTAATATACTGTATATTACCATATATAAAGATAAAAAATTCATGAACCATTCATTCATGATACAAATGATGAGAAATGAAAGGCCTTACTACATGTAATAAATAAGATTTACAAAAATCCATAAACCAAAAAAATGGTTGTATACACAATATGGAACCTATTACAAGAAGAACTCAAACTAATAGTGGAAATAGGGTTCCAAGACTCCAATGTAAAGGATTCAAAACCTACCATCTCCAGAGAAAGAATATAGGACTAACTAAGGTAAGAAAATCATTTTAGAATCAACAGAAAATAACCATCAAAATTTTAGATTTCATATAATATTTTAATTAAAAATTAATGAAAATATCATTAAATTGTACATGTATGATAAAAATAAAGGATCTTTACTATTAATAAAATAATTACATGAATATCCTTTATTAAAACAGCTCTTAATTCAGTTAATTAAGTATTGAAAACCATTTTATATTAACAAAATGTAAAAGGGGAAAACTATAAATTTTGAAATATTTAGAACTTGTTACTATGATATACTACTACCAAATTCTACCACCGGATGATAAAAAAAATTACCACTAGTTGATACCACAAGAAGTCATGACCAGCTATTATTATCATATGTTATTTCTATAAGTTACCACCAGACTACTTTGGGTTCCACTAGCTTCTATGACAAGATAATACTTCAAGAATCTAATCTCAAATGATATCACCAAATGCTACTGTTAGAAGATACTACTAGAAGATGCCATCCGAATATAACTCCATAAGATACCTCAAAAATCTACTTCTAGTGTAATTATACTACCATAAGATGATACCTCTTACTACTATCGTTAGAAGCTACCACCAGAATCTACATCCAGAATAATTTTTCTAATTCTATATGCTACCGCCATATGCTAATGTCAGAAGCTACCAACTAAAGCTACCTTTAGACTAGCTCTGTTCCAAACAGATGATACTGCAAGCTTATACCATCAAAATATACTACATGAAGCTAATGAAAAAATATACTACCAGAATCCACATTAATATATAACCACCAACCATTAAAACACCCATTGGGAACCCATCTTCCTAAAGAAACTCCTTGGAAAAATGTTCTTAGGAACCTGGGAATTAAAATATTATTGATAATTATTTCATGATTTCTAGATAGTTGATATTGAAATAAGAGAGTTTGTTTCATGACTTATAAGGAATTATTATTACTAATGAAATAGGAAGATTATTTTATATATTAAATTGATAATATTATTCTAGTTTTTAATTTAAAAATTAGTAGATTAATTTTATTGAAGAATAATCTTAAAATTACATGGAGTAGAATATTATAAATGTGTTATTAAAATTTCAAGAAATGAAATAGAATTTTATTTCATATATAATACAGTTAACATTTCACAGTTATTATTTCTATAATTGAACTAGAAATAAATAATTACATGTTGTATAATAATTATTATTATTCACAAAATCATCAAAGAAGGAGAAATGGATATTGACATTTATTCATATAATTATTATTTTCAAATATAAAAGAATATCATGGTATATAATTAAACTCTTTAATAAATTATGTTGATAATTATTTTATAATTCTAGTATTTATAGAATTTAAATAGGTAACATTACACGTTTAGATAATTTAGTATTTCAGGATTCAAATATTAATTTTTTTGGTTTAGAGTTGTTTATAGAATGTGTTTATTTTTTCATCTTGATATTTATTAAATAGTGTTCTATATACTTGGATGGAATTTTTTCTTTTGTATCATGGTTGGATAGTTGAGACATATAAACTATGTAATGTTGGATGAAATTTATTAAATTAGCGAGGCATGATAAGAATTATCACATCTTATATTTTAATTGCATAAACATGGAAATAACGTTTGAAGCATGTTATATTAATTTTTAACTATTATTAGAAACTATTTTAGGTAACCTTGTGAATAATACCTATGACTAATAAACCATTCAATTGAAAAATTTAAGGGAATGAACCGTTATAGTAGATTACCTTGTCAAATTATGGTTTCTGGGGTATCTCGGGGACCATCAGTGACTCATTAAGGAGTTCGCCAAATTTCAGGTTGAACGAATAGTGGCACCGATGGGCCATCGGTGGAATTGATCAGCCATCAGTTCTAGGTAATAAGTGCCAGGTTGATGGTCTTAGGGTTTCGGTGACTCACCCATCGGTGATTCATTCGCAGCCTCTCCTGGACATTACAGTTTAACTCTAGTAACGTATATTTTAATGTAAAATTGTTTTAGTACCCCTCTAAAAGTGATTTAAAGCCTCTAAAAAATGTTTTAAAACCCAAATAGTTGGGATAACCTTGAGTTACCAATATGTGTGGACCTTTTATCAGTGTCACACCCTTTTTGTGTATTCCAGTTTCCCGTGTTTTCCCAGTTTCTCCCCTGTTACGTTTTCTCCATTTAAAGGAAATTTATAAAATCATAGTTGTTTGATAGTCTATATCCACCGTTTCCAAGGGGAATTATTAAGTATAAATTTATTCCAATTTTTGAAACCGATGATCCCTGTGGTCAAAACATGATCCAACTATTATGTAGTTAGAAATGGTCTCCCTAATTTTAGGATCAAGCCTCTTCTTAAGATAAGATCCTCTCTTCCTTCTTCTTTTTTGGTTTCTCTAAGTGCACCTCGAAACTTCCTCCTATGACAAATTGTGCACCCATGATGTACCCCTTCCCTCATAGACTTGGAGTTATTTATATAGGTTGGGAATCCATTATTATTGGAAAAATAAGGAACTTCGATCTTGGATCGTCTATGTAGGGGTTCTTCCTTCGTCCCTCTTTATTGTGCATCATGCGGGGTGGGTATGATGATGATCCCTCAGGATGTAGATGAAACCAACTTTAACGAAGATACTAAATATACATTTAAAGATTTAAGGGGTGGGAAATATGATGATGTTTTTATATTTTACCTTAGTTTTTATGTTGTTGATTGAATGGGCTTATTTCCATTGAAAATCATGGTCGTTGGTCGTCCTTTATTTCACACTAGTGATGCTCTTTTTTCTGGATAATCCTATGATTAAATGTCTGTAACATGAAACAAATTAATAATGTAAATTTAGTTGATTAAATTGATTCCCGATGAATAAGAACCCATGTGTGATCACCCCAACTAACCAAACAAAAAAATGGAACATAATGAATGAAATTTCTTAATTCTGAAAACTCCCTTTCTCTATTTTGGTGATATGAATGGTTGTTCTTTTCAATGTTTATGGGTGACGTATAGGGGAAGGGAATATTAGTTTGAGAGGTTGGTTTGTGAATTTGAGGCTGTGTAGAGCTAGAAGTAAATGTTCTGGACCCGATATGTTGTGGATTGGTTTGGTTCAAGCACACTGAGGGATCTCAGAGATCCCATTTTGATGTTGTTACATACAATAGAACTGGGAGTAAATGATTCAATTATTTATTGGTTGTTTTCATTAAGTTGTTGTTTTCGCTTGTGGTTATTCCTATTAGTCTCCCGATAGTTAAGGAACATTGAAATTGAATCACTTTAACATGATAACGGGAATGAGTACCATGGGGAACTATTTTATAGAAATGGTTTGTGCTCTGGTTGTTGTGGTTTGTACTTGTGCATATAGGAGTAGCAGCAAGAGTGGTTGTGTGTGGGCTGGTTATTGGTTTCGGGACCCATAGGTTGGGATGAGTGGTTGATTAACAATATGTTTAAAATTTAGTTCTTGTGTTTGTTATACACACCCCACCCATGTCGGTCAATTCGTGCTGAACGCCCCAATTTCATGGGGGAGGGTGTTTTTTCCAACATTTTATGGGTGGTTGGTAATTATCTCCATTCTGATCCTTCTCATAGGTAGCCCAAGACTCTTCGGGCACGGTGTGATGGCCTGAGGTTCAGTATGGCCCACGACTTTTCAGGTAGGGGGTGTTGTGGTGGTTTGGGCCAGGTGTGTATGGGCAGGTTTGATTCCCAAGTGTCTTTGTGATGAGGCCCAGGTGTCTTTGGGAGTGGTAGTGGATTTTCTGGCCCAGGTATCTTCGGTCACGGTGGTGCTTGTTGTGGCCCAGGTGTCTACAGGCATGGTTATGTGTGGTTGTGGTGGCCCAAGTTTTCATGGGAGGGATAAACGTACGGTTGGGATGGACCAGGAGTTTTTTTTGGGGTGGTAGTGGGACTGCAGTGGGATTTTTGGGGGAGGTCCGATGCATAGTATGTTCTAAATATCTAGTGGGAAAGCAGTGTGGGGTACCCAAATATTGATGTTCTATTACTATTATTTTACCTGAATTGTGTTATTTTGGGAGCTTCCCTTAGTGATTATAGGAGGATAGTTTTCATTACTAGGTGTTTTGGTTACCTCTATTTTTTTCTCACGGGGCATTAGAATGTCTCCCCACTTGTGCATGAGAGTTTTTGGTTTCCCTACTGAGTATACCTGTATACTCATCCTACGTATATAAAAATTCATTCAGGTGTCTAGGAGGACATTGAGAACCATGTAGAACCATACTAGCTCAGGCTTCGGGACAATTGTTTTTGCTACATTTCTTTCTTTTTGAACATTCCTTCAGATTTTTCTTGTACTTTTTATCAATTTATTTTGATCATGCATGTGGAAAAAGATTTTTGGATTTACATTAACATTTGGTATTGGGAGTTGTTTGGGATTTACCGTCTTATCTCCCAATCTTGTTATATAAAATTATTAATGGATTCCATATTATGTGATATTCAATACCCTTGGTGCTAGTCACCCACTCTGGGGCCTATTGAAGGCAAGACTTGGGGGGTCGTTATCACTACTTCAACTTGAATAAGGAAGGGTCTCGCAGTTTGTTGTTCCTTCCCTCATCTTAGAGCAGACAGGTCGCGACAGAACAATTTCAGAGGGAGGTTGAGGTATAGGATGGAGTTCGGGGTTAGACACAGTGAGGATTGAAATGGATGGTTAGTAAACAATGTTAGGAAATTTGGGGTGTGAAATTGTCCAGGGAAGACTGACTAGGACATGGGATTTTAGGGCCCCATGTGATCCAATGCAAGGACTCTGGACCTACTAAATGACCAGATGAGGCTACACTAATTACATGGTAGAGAACCTAGGAATGTTACATGAATAATAATAACATGTGTTCTTGTGTGTCCAGGGTGTTTTGGGAATATAAAATAAATAAAAAAATTTAAAAAAAATTAAAAGGAATTTTATACACGACTCGGGCTTAGGAGTTTCTTGTTTCCTTTTCAGTTATGGAACCTAGATGATGTCGAAGAGTAGTGAGGGTGGTTGAGGCCCCAGATGTTGATTTTGTTTCTCAGTAGAGGGCTGATTGAGAGGATGAGGATGGCTAGTGGTAGAAGACGCTCTGTGCCTTCCAACGATAGACTCTAGGAAAGTACGAGGGAAACATCTTGGATAGGGAGACGGAGAGCTATCTAGAGGATCTAGTGATATATTTCAACTTGATACAGGATCCAAAAGAGTAATGGGTTCCTCTGGCTAGGAACTAGATGCCGGGAGCGACACATAAGTGGTTTATTCTTTATCTTAGAGAGACGAAGGAAACTGAGGTTTTGTGGACAGGTTTTGAGAAGGAGTTCCGGGCAGAATTCCTTTCTTCCACGTTGAAGGCCAAAAAGAATAAAGAGCTTCTCTCCCTCTAGAAAAGAGCGTATGATAGTGAGGGAACTGGGTATCACGTTCAAGGATCTCCTTTTTTTTACTCCATAACACTTCCGAGAAGAGGAGTCATGGGAAAAACTCTTAAAGGAGGAACTCCGACCTTCTCTTCTGTATTTTTTTCTCAATTAACTCTATATACATACATGGAGTTTCATAAGAAGGATGAATTATTGGATACGATTCACACACTGGGAGGTGTTTCATGAGTGGTTTTCCAATTGAGTTTGCAAAATGGGAGAACCGTCAATAGTAGGACCTTCTAGGTTTCGGCCAGTGTGGAGCAGGCCTCAGTAGTTCCAGTTTCAATCTCCCAATCCTCACCATTTCTATACAGCCCCTGGACTGAAGTTCTTTAAGTGTGGTAGCCATGGGAATCTTCAGAACCATTGACTTGTTCGAGTGTATTATGATGGGGGTTGGTAGGTTCAGTGCCCACCTCGGTAGCATCAGTTTCTAGCCAGGCCCTTCCAGCAGCAGGGGCAACGAGATCCTGCTCCACCAAGGGTGGATGGTGCTGGAGGAGGTCAACCATAGGGTTCTCCTTAGCTACCTTGACTAGGGAGTGATTGGGGAGGCATACGATAGCCGAGGGGAAGAGTAGATGGTCATGGGCAGTTGCATGCTATAGAGGAACTTGTTCTAGCAAGGCCATAGGTTGTCTGAGGTACAATCAATCTGTTGAGTACTCTTGCATGTGCCTTGATTGATTCATGAGATTAGCACTCCTATGTTGCACCTATTCTAGCTGATTCCTTGGCCCTACATGTAGATATACTTTCTATGACCCTAGTGTTGAGAATGCTAGTTGGAGGTTAGACCAGTCTATTTGATCTTGGTCGAGGATGAAAACTGTTGTTGGGGCCGCATCAGTCTTGTGGGGATCCCTTTCTGCTGGAAGTGCAGCCATACGATGTCATACTGGGCATCAACTTGATATTTTCTATGCACTCTTTATCGAATACTTTTGGATAAGTGTTGTGATATCAGATATGGGTGACCAACATGTAGGTTTACTTGGCGAGTGAGGTTACCAAGAGGGCAGCTATCTTGTGGTAACCCTTCTTTCCTTGTTACCCAAGATGTTAGTGGAATTAGTAGAGTCTGAAATGGTGGATGTTTTATGGATTTTCATTGAGTTCCTTGAAGTGTTCGCCGAATTGGTTGTGACTCTACCCCCTCGACGTGATGTTGAGTTCGGGATAGACTTACAACTCGGTGACCATCCAATTTTGATTGATCCCTATCAGATGGTGACTTCTGAGTTCTGGGAGTTTCAGATTCTAGTTGAAGACCTGATGAAGAAGGTTTTTATCTGAACAAGAACACAGCCACAGGGTGCTCCAATCGTTTTTGTAAAGAAGGTAGATGATGGTCTCAGGCTGTGCATAGACTATTGAAGATTGGATCAGGTGACGGTCAAGAACTGTTACCCCCTCATGAGGATTGAAGACATTTTTGACCAGTTTAAGGGAGATGTTTGGTTCTCTAAGATTGACCTGCAGTCTGGATATCACCAATTAAGGGTGAAGGAGGTTGACATCTTGAAGACTTCCTTCAAATGTAGGTACGGGCACATTAATTTTTTGGTCATGTTGTTTGGCATTACGAATGAACCAGTAGTATTCATGGGGCTCTTGAACTCTGTTTTCCATGAATATCTATTTCAGTTTGTAGTCGGTTCCATAGACAACATCCTGATCTACTCAAGGTTAGAGGAGGATCATTCTGAGAATATAAGGATAGTTTTGAAGGTTCTCTGACACCACCATCTCTATAGGATGTTTCCAATGTGAAGGTTCTATACATGAGAGGTGCACTTCCTTGGACACGTGGTGTCCTAGAAGGGAATAACAGTGGAACCATTGAATGTTGAAGCAATTGTTTCTTGGGCATCACCCAAGAATGTGGAATAGGTTCATAGTTTCATTGGACATGTAGGTTACTACGGAAGGTTTGTACATTCTTCTATTGAGTTATATCACATTGGACGACCTTGTCCCAAAAATACCAGGCTTTCTTATGGAGTGAGTAGTGTCAGGAGGCATTCAGTTATCTTAAAGGGAAGTTGGTCAGCACCCTAGTGATGAGGTAGCAAGAGGAAGGGGTAATATTTGAAGTGTTCTCTGATGATTCTAGTCTAGACTGGGGGTGTGGGTACTGATGCAGTAGTAGGGTATGATCTCTTGTGGGTCTAGGATGTTATTTCCTCATGAATTTAACTATGACACGCACAACCTAGACCATGCATCAATTGTGTTCATGCTAAAGCTGTGGTGGAATTACCTCATCGAGTAATTCTTCTTGGCCTTTACAGATCTCATGAACTTGAGGTATGTCTTCTCCCAACAAGACCTGAACTTACGATAGTGGACGTGGATGGAGTTTCTTCAAGACTAAGACTTTGATATATCCTATGCCTTCAGAAATGGAATTGTGGTGGAAAAAGATTTGATTAAGATGTCAAAAAATAATGTGGTTTTGGATTCAGAAAACTCTTTGATGGAAATTGAAGAGTTGGATGATTTACATTTGGGTATGAGAGGGGAGGATGGTAGAGGCTATCTATTTCAGATGATAATGTAATCTTCCTTGGTACGACAGGTGGAGGAGTCTTAGTGGGGAGACTCATAGGATGAAGTGATGTGTGATCTTGTTATCCAGGGTGATGCTCCAGAAGGATGGTTAGAGGATAGTCATAATCGAATTCTTTTCTACGACAAGTTGTTTTTCCCAGAGACGATGCGTGAAGGATCTCTTATTGAGTTCCATAACTCAACCCTGGTGGTACCTCCAAGAGTCTCCAAGATGTACTGAGGATTGAGAGGTCTATTTTGGTGGCCCATAGTGAAGTGGGTGGTGGTGGAGTTTGTGGAAAAGTGCCACGTGTGTTAGCAGGTGAAGGCTGAACACCATGCTCCTAGGGGTTTGTTGCAGCCCATAGACAATTTTCAGTGGAAGATGGATGATGTATCAATGGATTTTGTCACATGACTACCTAGATATGAGGGAGGATGTGATGTCGTCTTGGTTGTGGTAGACCAATTGATGAAATCAGATCAATTATTAGCAGTTAAGGAGTCGAGAATAGTGGATGACTTAACACAGAAGTATGTGGTTGAAGTTGTGCGGCTTCATGGAGTTCCCAGAACCATCTTTTATGATCAGGATACACACATTACTTCATGAGTCTGTAATGGATTACAACATGATTATAGCTCCCAGCTATGCCTTATCACTGCATTCCATCATCAGATAGATTGGAAGACAGAGAGGACCATCCAAACGTTAGAGGATATGCTATGAGCATGTCTTCTGGACTTCAGAGGATCTTGGGAATGAGAATTTCCCATGAGTGAGTTTTCCTAAAATAATAGCTATCACTCCACCATTGGCATGGAACTGTTCAAGGCCATTAATGGAAGACCATTTTGCTCAACTGTGTGATGGAAAAGGGTTAAGGAGGTAGGTGTTGTTGTCCCAGAAGTGGTGTAGATAATGATGAAGAAGTTTCATCTTGTTCATGAAAGGATGAAGGCATCTCAGTACCGACAGAAGCCATATTCCGATCATAGGAAGAGGCTCTCGGAGTTCGGGGCTGGATATAATGTGTTTTTTAAGGTTTCCCCTTGACGTGGAAAGCGAAGGTTCGGTAGGGGTAATCTTTCTCCCAAGTTCATCAGACCCTTAGAGGTGTTGCGATGCATCAGCAAGGTGGAATATCAGGTGGCGTTACCTTTGCAGTTAGAGAGGACCCACAATGTCTTTCATGTATCTTAGCTCCGTTAGTATCTACACGATGACTCCCATATCCTTGACTGGGGAGAGTTGTATTTCAAGGAAGATGCAACATTTGCGGTGCGACCGATGAGAATCGAGGATCATAAGGATAAAGTGCTTCATGGACAACCCATTACCTTGGTTTGTGTGTTATGGAGGCATAGTGGCCTCAAGGAGAGTACATGGCAATGATAGGCATAGATGTTTTCCTAGTACCAAGAGTTGTTCTAAGTTTTGATCTTGTGTTTTCTTTGTGACTTTCTTATGATATTCTGTTTGACCCTAATTAAAGTATGATAAGTTGTTTCCCTATTCCCTATTCCCTATTTTTTTGGAATATTCTGAACTATGGGGAGGGGAGACCTGATCCTTAATCTAGACACATTAATTTGGATGCGATTAAACTTGTGCAGGCAAGTCAATGCCACCCAAAGCGGATTGAATCTTGACAAGGAGGAAGGAGATCCCTAACCCATGTGTCTAAATGGTGTAACATTTTTATGTTTGTGTGTTTACTTGAGGGAGAGGAGAAGTAGTGTTTCTACAGTTTTTCAGCAGATAGATGCAAGAGATATGTCCCTAGATGTTGATGTTTTATTCTGTCTTTTGAACCACTCTAGGTTGATTTTTCCCTATGAGGTATCTTACGATGTGGTTTTTCGGACCCCTCTCTTTTATTTGAGTTTACTTTTAAATTCTAGAGGGTGATAATAGTTTGATATGTATCTAATGTAATCGCTTGGACAAACCTGGTTAATTACCTTTTCAAATTCTGCTGTTTGGGATATCCTAGGGACCATCGGTGATTCATTAAGGAGTTTTCCAAATTTTAGGTTGAACGAATAGTAGCACCGATCGACATCAGTTCCAGGGCATCGATGCTAGGGAGATGGTGCCAAGGTGTTGGTGACTTACCCATTAGTGAGTCATTCCCAGCCTCTCCTGGACATTCTATTTTCACACCAGTAATGTATCTTTTAATGTAATAGTGTTTTAATACCCCTTTCAATGTGATTTAAGGCCCATAAAAGATGTTTTAATCCCACTAAGAGTCAGGCGACCATTGAATTACCAAAACAAGTGTCCCTTTTATCTGTGTCACACCCTTTTCTGTGTTTTCTAGTTTCTCGTCTTTTCCTAGATTCTTTCATGTTACGTTTTCTCCATTTAAAGGAAATCTATCAACTTAGAGTCATCTCCTGGTCTATCTCCACCATTTCCCAGGGGAATTATTAATTCTAAATTAATTGAAATGTGTGAAACCACTACGCTGCATGATTAAGAAACGATCCTACTTTATGTACTTCAAAATGGTCTCCCTGACTTTAGAATTTAGCCTCTTCATATGCTAAGATCCTATATTCCTTCTTCCTTTTCGTTTCTCTAAGTGCACCCCGAGTCTTCCTCCCAAGAGAAATCGGGCGCCCATGCTAGAGCCTATCCTACTCATCCTTGGATTTCGTCCTGCAAGTCATGCATCACCTTTTCTTGGAAAAATAAGGAAATTCAATCTTTTATCATCCACATTGGGGTTCCTTCTACGTCTCTCTTTACTGTGCATCATACAGGGTGGGTATGATGATCTTCCCTAAAGAAAAACAAAAAAACATCTTTAACAATGATAATAAATGACCTCTATAACAATTAATGGGTGGGAAAGATGAATATGTTGTTGTATTTTACCTTCATTTTTGTGTTGTGGATTGTATGGGTTCATGTACTCTCAAAATCGTGGTCGTTGGTGGTACTTTCTTGCGCTAATGAAGCTCAATTTTCTGGATAATATTGTGATTCCATGACTGTAATGTGGAAACTGATTAATGAAATAAATTTGGCTAACTAAATGGATTCAAGATGAATAATAGACCATGTTTGATCACCCCAGTTAACCAAACAGAAATAAGGAACTTAATGAATGGAATTGGATAAATCTGAATGATCTCTTTCTTTGTTCTGGTGATATGCATGGTTATTCTGTTTAATGTTTGTGGGGTGACGTAGAGGGGAATGAAATCTCTAGTAGAGAGGTTGGTTTGTGAATCTGAGGCTATGTGGAGCCGAAGGTAAATGTTATGGACCTAGTATGTTAGGGCATGGTTTGGTTCAAGTACTCCAAGGGATGTCGTGGATCCAATTTAGATGTTGTTACATACAAGAGAATCGGGAGTAAATGCTTAAACGGCTTCTTGGTTGTTTTCCTTTAGTTGTTGTTTTGTCTTGTCATAATGCCTGTTAGAATCCAAGTAGTGAAGGAATTTTGAAATGGAATAACATGAACATGATAGTGAGAATGGGTACAATGGGGAACTATTTTCTAGAAATGCGTTATGCTCTGGTTGTGGTGGTTGTGTACTTGTGAATGTAGGAGTAGAAACAAGAGTGGTTGTGTGTGGGATGGTTGATGGTTTTGGGACCCTTATGTTGGGACGAGTACTTGATAACCTATATGTATAAAATTTAGTTTTTGTGTTTTTTATACACACCTCTCCCATGTTGAAAAATTTTTCTCGAACACCCCCATTTCATGGGGGATGGTATTTTTCCAACATTCCTACAAGTGGCTAGTAATTATCAACTTTATTCTCCCCTGCCAAGTAGCCCAAGACTCTTACAATGAGATGTGATGGAATGAGGTTCAGTATGGCCCAAGAATATTTAGGTCATGTGTGTTGTGGTGTTTTTTCTTACGTATGTGTTGGCAGGTTAATTTCCCAGGTGTCTTCTGGATGAGGCCCAAGTTTCTTCAGGCATTGGAGTGGTTTTTTTGGCCCATGTGTCTTTGGGTATAGTAGTGGTTGTTCTAGCCTAGGTGTCTTCGGGTGCGGTGGTCATTTTTTTGGCCCATGTTTCTACGTATTTGGTTATGTCTGGTTGTTATGGCCTAGGTTTTTGTGGGCATGATAAACATACAGTTTAAATGGACAATAAGGTTGTTGTTGGGGCAGCAGTGGGATTGTAGTGGGATTTTTTTGGGGAGGTCTGATGCGTACGATGTTCTAAATAACCAGTGGGAAAGTAGTGCGGGGTACCCAAGTATTAATGTTATATTACTATTATTTTACCTCACTTGTGTTATTTTGGGTGCGTGCCATAGTAAGTATAGGTGGATAGTTTTCCTTTCTAAGTATTTTGATTACCTCTTTTTTTTCTCACGGGGAATTACAATGTCTACCCACTTGTGCACTAGAGTTTTTGGATTCCCTTTGTATTATACATGTATACTCACCCTACATATATAAAACTTCTTTTAGGTTTCCAGGAGGAATTTTAGGACCGTGTCGAACCTTACTAGCTTCGGTATTAGGAAAGTTCTCGTTGTTATTTTCGTTCTTTTGGTACTTTCCTTCAGAGTTTTCTTGTACTTTGTATCACATTATTTTTAACATTCATGTGGAAAAAGGGGTTTTGGATTTACTTTTACTTTCAGTATTTGGATTTTTTTGGGATTTACCGTCATATATCTCAATCTTGTTTTATAAAAAGGGTAATGCCTTCCATATTACATGATATTCTATACCCATGGAGTTAGTCTCCACACCGGGGCCTATTGAAGGCGGGGCTCAGGGGGTCATTATCTCTTATTCAACATGATGAATGATGGGTTTGGTAGTATTTTGTTCCTTCCCTCATCTTGGAGAAGTCGGGCCATGGAAAACAAGTAATTTAAATGGTTGTTTTTTAATGATAAATTGATTTGGAATGAATGAAATCATCATTGTTACGGGAGACTTAGATATTTCGACACCATATCCTTAGTTCCATTTCTAGTGTATCAAAAACATAAAATTATTATGTATATGTTCTATTTGGATTTATATCCTTCATGTGATTGATTGTAATCCTTGTGTCGTTAGAATGATCTAGTGACCTATGGGTAAGAGGACACATGATCTTCTCATGATGATTAGCTTTATTGATGGGTTGGGAGCCTAGGGATGGATTGTTTGTGAATTTCTTAGTGGGAATTAGGTTGAGATCCCATGATTATATTATTGATTTATTGATGGGATAAGAGACTATGGATGTTCGGATGATCAATTCAGGTAATGTTAGAGCATATTATTTTTTTATATATAGTGTTGTCAAATTCTATGGATTTTGGTCGAGTTCTGAGTGGGACTTTATCATCTATATTTTTATGTTTCTTGATGTTTTAATAATGGCCATATTGTTGGTTGATACATATATGAACAATATTCATCTACTGAATATTGTTTAATGATATGGATAATGAGCGTGTCTTTTAAGTTGTAGCATAGGGTGAGTCCTATAGTACCCAGATGATTGTTAAATATTAAATTGTGATAATAAATTAATGGGGTTGGTTCCTGGTGATTTGAGATGATGAGTTCATGCTTTAGAATATATCAATAGAATTAGTTGTTTTATTAGTACATGACATTAAATATTAAATTATTTATCATGAAAATGAAAATAGAAATAATAAATTAATGGGTAATTAATTAATTAATTAATTTGAATCCTGATGATTGTTTTCTTATTTGATACCTAGCCTTTATCGGTGGTAGTCGGGTGTCATGTGTGATGATAGAGGAAGATTATTTTAAGGATTGGTAGCTATCATGAGTGTGATTATAAGTAATATCTATTTTGAATTTTCTTTTCCATAATATTTATCCCACCCATGTCATAAGTTAAACTAACAACTAGTGGTTCTAGGGATATTTTCCCCAATATACAGGTTATAGGGGATACAAATAGCTGACTAAACCTATCCCTCACTTTCTCTTTGTCAAAGTATTTTTTATCGGTATGCACATGGGTGATTTCATATACATGTGTGTTGTGGGTTATGATGTCATTAGCTTTTTGTGAATGCATTTATTTTGTATGTTGTATCCAAAGGAATATTACCCGTGTGTTATATATGGTCTATGATGACTTTACACATAATACATAATAAACAAGTTGTCGTGGATTCATTAAATAACCTCGTTACAATATAGATTATGTGGATCTGATGATGTGATGAACATGGTGCAAGGTATGATATGGATTCCCATGTGTTTTCAATTAGTATTATTTTTGGATGATATGATGGTTTAGGATGTGTGATTTTTGGGTATGATAATGGAAAATCAGTGGGGAAGTGGTTGCGGGGCACACACACACACACACAAATATTCTCAATATCTTGGTTATTATTTTGTGTTTTACTTGGTTAGTGAGCCATGGTGAGGTTTTTAATGACAAGTATTAGTTGTTTAAGTGATAATTTGGTTCTATTTATTTACTCACTAGGAATTACATGTTTCTTTCACTTTTTTTAAATGATTTATGGATAATTATACTATATATGTATGTAATGCTCACCCTATATATATATAAAATTTTTTTAATTCAAAAAAATATAGTTAGTGATCAATATGGACATTAATATTTTGAGAGGCGGTTCAGGAGTTGTTGGAGCTTTATGGTCACAGTAAAGGATTTATCCCTTTTTATTTTATTTTAGTTGTATCAATTTTTATTTCATTTCATTTTTGTATCATGATTATCATGTATTATATTTGTTTTATTATTTATATTGAACAAGATTTATTTAGGTGTTATTATCACCTTATATAATATTATTTATATCTATATAGAGGGTAATTCCTACAATATATTTAATTTACAAACCCTCATGTCAGTTTCCAACCCATGGACTATTGGAGGTGGGATTCAAGCATCATTATCTCTCTTCCCTCATTGTCAGCCTAGGAGGGGTTCCTTTGGTTGGAGGTGGTAATTAATGGTTGGTATCATAGTGGTTTTAGTTGATAGATATGATAGAGTTTAGAGTTTTTCTATGGGGATCATGCATGGGTGGGTTGGGAAATAGTATCGGGCTTATTTAGTATGCATTGTAAACAATGGATATCAACTTAGGCATTTGATTTTAGGTTCCCCTATGACTTGATGTAGAGACATTTATGTTAACTAAAAATTCAAAGTGAATTGATGTTGCTTTCAGAGTAAATAACTAGGAAATGATCATGCATCCTGATTTAATGTTCCAGTATTTTAATTTGTGTAGACATTGGGAAGTATGTTGAAAAAGAAAAATTTTATAATAAATTAACTTTAAAAATATATTTTATCTCAGGTTAAAAGTCCCTAACGTTTTTTATTTTTCATCAGTGGCTCCATGTTGATGTCCCCATTAGTAAGATATTCCATAAAATCACCACACAGTGGAGGTCAATGAAAACAACACTTAGAGGAAAACACTCTAAGAGTGTTAGTGCTTGAGTCTGTAGAATTATGAGGGATCCATTTCAAATCATGGGATATAGGATAGTTAGAGGATGAGGAGATATCCTTTGGTTTGGATTGTGCTGAGAAGGAGCACTAAGTTTCATTAGTTGTGATGTTGTTTCATGGTTTAGCTCATTAGTAGCGGTCCTTATTCTTAGGGTATTATAAAGAGTCATAAATCTCATGGCGGTATCCTAAAAATCAATTTCAAGATGATATTATTTATTTGAATTATCTTATTTAGAAAGTAACCCTTCAGTTGTTACCATTGTGAAGTGAATGTCCAAGATTACCATCGTTCTTTGATTTTCATCCATTCATAATGAGTTTGAGGAAATATCCTTGATCGATTGATTAAAACCCACCTAATTAATCTTTGAGTCATGATTGTTTTTACCACTTCAATATTTATCTTCCCACCCACAAACAAATTTCCTTTAGAAAAAGTATGTTCATACACTCTCCTTAGACCCCTGTTTGGTCTATGGGGAGTGGTTTCTATTTACTCTCTCCTTGGGCCCATGTATGGTATGGGGGATGGGTTTCTATTTAATTTCTCCTTGGGACCTTGCTTGGTCTCAGGGGAGTGGTTGCTATTTTCTCTCTCATCAAGATTAGTAGAGATGATTTAGTCTAGGTTAGGTGTTAGCATTTAATTATTTATTCAATAACTCTTCTCTCAATATTGAAATAGAGATGATTTGGTTTGGGTGAAGGGGTTCTTATATGACTTCCTTTATTAAAATAAATAAAAAATTATCTCGGTATAGGTTATATAGGACCATGTTTCAGAAAATAGAATATTGAAATTTTTATCTTAATTTATTTTCTTCCTTGTATTAGAATAATTTTTCTATTTGTTGTTAATTAAATTATTATTTTTTGTGAGTTATGAATGTGACTTTGATGATGATGTGAAAAATCGGTTTCCTTGATTTTTACAGTTGAGGAAACTTTATCTTTGATAATGTAAGTACTTATTTTGGATCAGGAATTATATGTATTTTTAATTTAAAACTCATGAATGAAATGACATCCACATGTAGTAAATAGTAAATGTATCATTGAATCCATTATATTTTTCATGAGTGTGTTCATGGTAAATAAATATGTATTAAAAAACTTGGGAAAATTTTATATGTTGAAAAGGTGGATTTTCCAACCTTATTTTTTGTTTATGATGCATGTAATATATTAAATTAGGGTCTCTAATTTTGAAGTGATGTGTATTGATATTAACTTGGTAGTGATCATGGTGGAGTTGTGTTGGTTTAATAAAATGTATTTGATGAAAGAATATAACTTTTCAGTATATGTAAGTTATTATAGAAAGGATGTCAAACATGGTAGGATAGACATCATTATTGAAATGTTTTAAATTTACTGAAAATTATCTGTTGTTTTAACATGAATAATTTCTCTGTTTTAAATTATATTGGTGCATTATAATTTAAATTTTTTGATGCCCGATGAATTAATTTTGTTAATTTATTGGTCAGCTAGTTTTTTATTAAGTAATAAAATGTTTATGGAAAATTGAACCTTTTTGTAACATTTTTTATTTAATGAAAAATACATTCCTTTCATAAACATATCATTTATTTTAAAATAAGTTTCAAAACATTAATTTCATGTTTTTTCACAAAGGTAATTTTGATAAATGCCTTATTATGAAGAAGGATTAGAATTTTTTTCATTAAAAGTTTTCTAACCTGCCAAATTATAAATAAAATAGGATTAGAGAATGTTTTTAATAGCATGATTTTGAATGTATCAAGATGTGAAAAAATTCTATAAATTAATAAATAATTTGGAAAAATGATTATATTTTTAACTTTATAAAGAGTAATACATAATGAATAGTTTTAAGTATCATATTAATCGTTGTTAATAAATTTATATGAAAGAATATTAATATAATTTGTTCAGGATATATTATGATATGTTCTGAATGTTATGAATTAAATTTTTTAGAAGATTTATTATGCCATGTTATGATTAAGTGTAAATTATGAAAATGTGAAATATTAAATTTAAATGATAAATTAAAAGAAGGATAATAAATTAATTAGTACAATGGAATTATTATGATTTAATAATTTCTAGAATGATAAATGTGGATAAATCATATACATATATTAATTTTATTGAATCCATACGTGAAAATGTTGAATTTTTAGATATAATATTGTTTCCTCTTAAATGATGTTCTATGATTTTGTTTAAATAAATGTGAAGTGAGTATTTATAAAATTAATTTCTTTCTCTTGGGTTTAATTGTTGTAATGATTTATTAATATTCTTAAATTTTTGGTAAGTTATGGTTTTTACCCTTTTTTCCATTATGTGACCTTAATTGGGAATGGGAGTCACGAATACATACTTAGTAACCTAAGTTGTTTAATGCATGATTTCATTGGGAAGAATCATCTGATCTCATGCTGATATGTGATACTGATTCTTCTCCATGATGATATGTTTTATTACAATACTTATTCCAATATAGATGGTATCTCCCCCAGAATATTGTTTTGATAGTGTTTTAAATTTGTTTCAGAGATATATGTTTTATTTCTATGTAGTGATATCCCTGAGAGGTGTCTCACATGGAAGTTAAATTATCTCCCTTCCATTAACACTTATTTAGGGTTTTGTTTTAATTCTCAAGGATGATAATTATTTGAGAGTTATAAAATGTAAGGGTATAAAATATTCCTAAGACTAATTTTTTCTTTCTGGGGTGTTATTTAGTTTGAAATAGTCTTTTTATTTTAATAAGTGGGTTTAAAATGGTTTTACAAATTATGAATGTAATTTCAATGTTTTAAATATTTATTTGTAAATTAATTATAGGAAGATTTTAAAATGATTATAATATTTTAGAAGTGTTATTGGGATATATAAATGATAATAATGAATTGTCTTAAATATTTATCAATTAATGTAAGTGAAAATTAAAATATTTCTAAATTTATTTTTACCCTTACTCATGGCCTTGCCTCTTTCTAAGGGTGAAACATTTTTTTGAATGGGTTTGTAAAGGTTAGATGAATTTTTAACATCTTAAAAATAGTTATAGATCATTTTTATGAGTTTTCTAAATGTCATCTAGAGTTCCCTCTTGGTACATAAGATTAAAACAATTTTTATCCTTCATGCATAAAGTTGACCCCATTGTTTAATAATTGTATAAAAGTAAATAGAGTTTTTTAAACCGTACATAAGGGTAATGTGTTTCTCACATAATGCTCGACAAGTATTTTACTCATCTTTGTAAAGGTAAATCGTTCCTCATGTAATGCTCAATCATTGAATCTTTACCTGTGTAAAGGTAAGTTGATTTCCCTTTACTGCATAAAGGTAGGAATTGACCTCTTTAAAGGAACATGTGAGTATCCTTTGGTTTCATAATTGTATATTGAGTTTCATTATGTATTTGTAATGTAAATTCAATTTTTTTTCATGTGTCTCAAAAGGGTAACTCACCACATATGGGTAAAACCATGTTACCCTCATGACCGGGACATACAATTGTACAACATCCCATAGAGAGGGTGGCATGGAAGAACCTATAAGAAAAATCTAAGAATATTGTACTAATTATCCTTTGACTTCAAGTGGATCAATATTTCATTGATTAAAATGACTATGTACTGGTTGAGGAATTCATGGAAAATAGAGTATATCATTCCCATGAACATAACTGGTGTGTTTGGGACATCGAATGACATGAACACAAACTAAAAGTTCCCATGCCTTTATTTTAAGCCAGTATTTTGGTCATCATCCTCCTTCACCCATAAATAGTGATATATAGAGCACATATCAATCATGGTGAAATAAATAACTCCCCTCAATAGGTTGAAAATATCATCGATCCTTGGAATAGGATTGTGATTCTTGTATGTCACTTGATTCAACCTTCGATATTCATTGCACTACCACAGAATACCATTTGACTTCTTGAAGAATAACACTGTAGTACCCCATGATGACACACTAGGATTGATGAAACCTTTATGTATTAGATCATATAATTAAATAGTCAACTCCCCTAACTCATAGAGTTCCATCCAATAAGGATCCATTGAAATTAGAGAAGCACTCGGTTGTAACTCTATCCCAAATTTAATATCTCATCAATGGGTTAGCATCAAAACCACTTCACAAAAAACATCCCGAAAATTCACAATGACCATGGGAATCTCCACCTTCCCAGTGTCTATAGACTCTATAGACAACTCAACCATCAATGAAATAAGGGGTTCAACATGTCTTCTTCCCACCTTAGAACTATTTACAGCAATGAAAGAATCTTGTTGGTCATCCTTATCCAAGAACATGACACACCAAAGGAATAATTTGAAAAAAATAAACATGGAATACAACGACTTTATGCATAGTATGACATCATATGGGTTCACATTTCGAAAAAATATCCCCATGCGATTGATGCATCCCCATAATCAGTCTAAGACCCCAAGATACATAAAAAAGATGATCTTGAATTCGATTTGCATGGTGAACACTGTGGGCATGGGAATCCTTTATATGATTAGTCCCAAAGCATAGACTAGAGTGGGAAAAAAAGGAGTGAAAATATCCTGAATCAAACAAGGTATAAAAAAGGTTAGAAAAGAATATGTGCATACCAAAAATTATCTCTATCCCCTCTAGTGCTGCTACCTTTTCTACATGCAAAAAACTGTGCCCATCACCCCTTCCTATCCGCTGACAACCACCTCTATAAACATGATCAGGTCGAGGTCCCTAAAGATAAGGAACATCATGAGGTTGACCCCTGCCTTCTCTATTCCCTATTGATAGAACATAAACCAAATTCCCCTACTGCTAAAATGGCCTCAATAGAAACTATTATTGATGATGAAAATGAACATAACAGCCTCCACTATACTGAGCTTAAGGAAAAATCAGGAACTGTCTCTGATGATTTCCACAAACCCCATAGACAATATAGCGACCCAATACTTTTACATATAACATTGCATGATTTTGAGCATAATTATACATCAGAGTACAAGCCAAGGATCATTAAGTCCAGTGTCTTCAAAGACTAGGTACATGAAACACAAAACATGGGGATAAAACCACTTCTTTATTTAATCTCCATAATATCTCCTAACATCCTTTGATCCATTACATCTGTATTGGGTACCCTGGGGAACACATGAACAAACAGATGAACAGAAAATCCCATTAATGTAATTAGCAAAATGATACATCTTAAGAACATGAGGTAGGAGGCATGACATAATGATATCCAAAGCATGGAACATATGAAATAATATCATATAAGCATGGGATCATATAAAAATGGAATCATATAAATGTGGCAGAATCATCAAACATTTATTTACTATGGGTCAAGGATAAACGCGAATCCTGTTTCCCATTTCTTTATGGGTCAAGGCTAACCGCCAATCCCGTTTCACATCACATCTCATGAGAACTAACTTTACCCAATGCATTGGAGCACTATTTGGGTGCACCAATCACAAAATTTTCAGGATTATTATTTCAACATTAATATTCTTTCCACATAAATAATCATACATAATCAACCATACGTAAACATAAGGGTACCCATGTAAATAATTAGGCACCACAATCATGACATAAATTATAACCATCGAGTGTATCAGGAAAATGTCCACGAATGAAAGGGATTATAACATACATGGACGTTCATAAGTTAAAATATGCATATAACATGGTAAGTGGTGTAAAAAAGAGGAGATAGCATATAATGAATGTATTTTATAAACATTAGCATTAAAACGTTCTTGTGCGGTTTTAAGGAATATACTATAGAGATTTTAAAATAGAAAAGAGGAAAATCATTTATATAATACCAGAATTTAAACAAGAAGTTTTTTTAATAAAATGACTCATTTTATAACGACAATGGTTTCTTATAACATAGGATAGTGTGCACTTGAAATTGGGTAACAATTCGGGAAGTTCCCTCAAAAGAGGTTTTCTTATCGGAATGTTCTGATGAGGGAATCATTTAAAAACATGTATATCCCTGAAAGAGAGTGATGAAAGGGTATTAATAGATGAAATTAAAAAAAATAAACATAATTTGTAATATGTACATGAATATAAATGATAACTCCCTTTTGATATAACTAAAGATAAGGAAACCCAAAATAACAACGAAGGTTTGGGTTGAATTCGTTAAGGTTTATCGGCATGGTGTCGGCTGTAACTAAGAGGGATTGATAAGAGATAAAAGGGGTTTCTTATCACATAGAAATCATGAGGGAATTATGTGGGAGGTATGAATATATACCCCATAATTTGGTATTACACACAAAAGGGCATAGCATAGAGGACAATCCTGATTAAGAGTGAAAAGGAGAGGATCCCTTACCATAAATCCATTGGTGTTCTCCACCTGTTATTAAAGACCCGAATAAAAAAGATTAGGCTTATTAATTCATAAGTCCAAAAACTCCTCTATATGTAATTGATTTATTATAACCCTTTTTAGTTCATTAAAGTCCTTTTTGATTATTTTTAATCTTCAATTTCATTGTTCGGGCTCATTTGTTTACTTGGTTTTAAATGATCAGTTCACTTATATTCATGTTCGGATAAACATGATAGATGGAAGTGGCTGTTCGTAAATGATGTTATATTATATTAGTGAACTTCCATGAGATCACATGGTTTTAAATTTAATATGGTTACTTGTAGTGAAGTTGAATTATTATATAAAAACATAGTAACAACCGTTTTTGTTAATCAGTGGGTTTGATTACAAAGAACATGTTCTGCATTATAACTTAAAACCATTTGTATAGAAGAGTTTCAGAACTAAAAATAGGATATATTACATATATAATAATCTGATTGAACCATAACACAAATGTTTTCATGACCAGAATTTATGATAATAGAAATTGATAAACTATTGTCCTTGAATGTGCTACATTAGCACATCTCAAACGGTACTTTCATTTAATTCAAATAAAAGGTGGGGAAAGGAGAAAAGATAATGAAATATACCATTAGCATGAAAACATTCCAGTACATGTATGTTACTAGATTTATCATACTATTATGGTTAAGGGAGGTGAGGAACAAAACAAAATGAAAATAACTTAAAAGAAATAAAGGAATTGGATAGAGGAATTTACCTGTCGAGGCTTCCTCCTTTGAGAACCTCTTAAGGGAAGAGGTTTTGGTATTTTGAAGAGGCTAGGAGCTTTGGACGTGGGGGAGAATATTGGGGAGTGATTTGGGTAGAATATTGGCAAGGCACAAGGCTTTATAGGAGTGAAGAGAAGAGGGATTGGGGGGGTTATAGTGGAGGAGAGAGGGGATTTCTCAATATAAAATTCATTAATTTATAATTTCTCCACAGGAAAAAGAGTAATGAGTCTTCCATGGCCAAGAATAGTAAATAAGGGATGTGAGTTCCAGATTTGGGTTCTTACATCACTTGTGATGTCAGGAATAGTGGATTCGAATTATAATGTATTTATACGATAAATTAATGTATTTTACTATTCACTAAAAAATTCAAGTATTATAGAAAAATACAAAAAAATCACAATAACCATTTTTAAATGTTTAGAATCCAAAAATGAAGTCCATTTTTCAAAAATATGTTTCTAAATATTATTATTTTAATATTTAATTATATAGAAATTTTATTATTGAAAACCAGTTTTAAAACATTCATTTACTTATTCTAAAATATAGCTATATCATACTTTCAACTTGAATAATATTTATATATTATCATAGGTAAGGTTTCTATTCATTTGGGTATATCACTATTCATAAGGGTTTGTTAATATTCAGAAATATATGTTACTATTCACCAAAAATTATGTTTTCCTTATCAGACTCCAAATAACTTACTGATTGAAACTGTGTATGTCATATTTTCGAAATTCCAAACACATAAGTGAAAAACTTATGTTTAAAAGACACATAGAACTTAGAAGATCATTATATTGTGTTTTCATGTGATTCTATGACATCTTTATAATAAAATTATTTCCATTGAAAAACATTGGGTCGTTATAGACAAACACACCACCCAAAAGTGCCTAGAAATATAATGAAAACAACTGTACCCATAAGGTCGGATGGGAGTCTAATGAGATCTAATCCCTTATGGAATAAACCATGAAGGATCTAGTTCTCAAGACCTACTAATAACACCTATTCTCTTCAATAAAACCTATTAGTTCCCCTCTAATGATAAACCTCCTTAGAAGTGCATGCGCTGATTAAAATCCACAGTGTTTTGAACCTCCAGGTATATTGGTAATGTAAATGGACTAATTGTATACTATATATAAGAATTAATTCCCATCTCAAGGTTTTGTTCCTAGGACTCCTAATCCAGAAAATGTTCTGCCACAAAAATAAAAAGATCCTTGAACTTTATCTTGATCTCCTGCAAATACATACTTCCCTACTGAAGAGAGAGAAACTTATTCCTCTTAACAAACTACATAGTAGATGAAAATAAATCTACCCAGAACTATTTTCATAAGTTATCCAAGGAAAAATCTACCTCCTTCCACTCATCAAGAGACATCATCTACCACGGACATGAAAATCCTTGAATCTAACTACCTACTAGTGAAACATAGTACTCCATCTGGGAGTAGATCAAACTGAAAGTAATCTCATGCTCCTCATACTAGTTCTTTGTTTCTAGGTGGGAAACTATTCCTTCTTACATCCCCAATTCCTACCATTAACAAAGTAAAAAATCCTATACCATTGATCATCCTCCTCAACCAGATCATCCCTTAGATAATCAACCGGATCATCCTATTGAACCTCCACTAAAAAAGAACTACATAGAAAATGGCATGGAGACATAGCTGAAAGGGAAAAAAATATTAGCCCAGTGGTATGGAATTTTTAGTAATATTTATTTAACTATTTTTATAATCCCTAAACCCAAACAAATTAAAATATGAACACAAGGCATCATGATTCATGCACCTATACTAGGTCTCTACCCTACCAGTAGAATCACCTCACATTGTCATTCTGTAGGCTCGGATTCCTTATATCAGATCATGGTAGGGCCTAAAATCTTGTTTCATAGTCCTTCTTCACTGGCATATATCACACACAAAGATCAAGTGACACATTTTCTCAACCAGTCAATGTAATCCCCACTATACCTAACTTTGTGCTCTATTCTATATTTCACGAATCATCTTTGCTACCACTATACCATGACCCCATCCCCCCAAAGGTACCCATCTTGGGCTAGCAATGAAGGAAGAGAGATAATGACCCTCAATAGCCACCACCTGTTGGCCCAGGGATGGCGACTAGTACCATGGGTAAGAAAAATGACACAATTGGGAGGCATTAACCTTAATAAGTAAACAAATTCGGGAGATGTGATAAATCAACAAAAAATAAATCCATGACATAATATAAAGTAAAACCAAACCATCCCCCAATGCATGTTTAAATGAAACAGATGCAGATAAAAGTCCCCAAAAGTACCAAAAAGTAAAAGATAAAGCATCTACACAATAATTATTAAAATGTTTATTCTAGTAGTGTCCAATAATGTCTGTGAAGTCATTCTAGAAACCTAGAAAACATTTTATATATATAGGGTGAGCGTAAAAATATACTTAGTAGGGAAACTAATGTCTCTCAATTACATTTGGAAGAAATATACTAATACACTAGTGATTAAATAGAAAAACCAAATATAACGTTAAATGGTCAACTAACCAAACACAATACTCACCCTTACACGATCACCGAATAATGCGTCCATATATAATATAATAATAAAAATATAGATAAGGGTTTCCCACACCACTTTCACACTAATTTTTTTCTCTCACACCTCAACATATTACATCCTAGAACTCCCATATCTTCTTTATTGCAACATCACAACACCACCGATAGCACAGTCACATCACATCTCATCATTCCCATAAACACTAGGCCCATAACTGCATCACATCTCATCCACAACTATAACCAAAGTAATAGGGTATCATGAACATGAAACACATCATCCTCATTCACTCATCCTACAGTACACGACCCCCAATTTAAGCCATCTCATTACCTCAAATTCCAGCCAAAAACAAATAGTCCATGGCATCACATCACTAGTATTTCAATCTTGACTTATGTTTATCATAGAAAATGAAAATCAACCATGTCTGGAAGAGAGAGTGGGAAAGCCGGGCTAGCCATCCATCCATCATCACCATCATGATGATAGTAAACACACCCCCATATATATAAATATGTATATATATATGCATGGGTTTTAGCGCGTAGTTCTCAACGTAGGTGGGAAAATATAGAAAATAATAGGGAACATACATGGTATATATATACATATAGCTACACACAATACCAACCTAGGGGTTCATAATGATGCTACTATCTAACACACAATATCACCACGTCACCTCACAACTATTTCCACTTTATCTTCCAAAACTCTAACCACAACACTAATTAATAATCCATATTCCATATTACAATTTCTTTTTTAAACGATCCATTTCCCAGATTTCCCATTTAGTATTCAATACCATTTCAATATCCCATTTATTTCAAATTTTCCAACCCATTCATTCCTATATAAATATTAACTATTGAAACTACACAGACCACTTCAATTCATGTGTTCATTATACATTTCAACCATTATCTAAAACCATCCCATACCATTTTGATTTAATCTAGAATAACACAACACATCACAATAATATACAACCCATCATCACTTGCCGACTAGCCCATAGATCTATTGCCAAGGATATAACCACCTCTTTATCACAACAGCCACAACGCCACCACTTTCTATCACAACCACCTCCTAGAATGGACACACAACACTATACAAATTCACATATTATTCGATTTTACTCAACACATCACATATAATTTTTAAGGTTTCTTATGGAATTTTTATTAATCACACTTCACTTTTATGGGCACTCTCACCAAATTATAATTTTTTACAGGAATCCATTTCATGAACTAGATATGATTCATTAGATAATTCCATTTAGGGTGATATCAAATAATAAATAAATGGGTTCCACACCGCAACAACCTCAGTTAAAACAGATTCGATGAAAACCTTAAATTTTTAGAAAGGAATCAATCCCATATAATAACAAAATCAATAATAATATTAAATCTATAAAAAGATGTTGTTTGATCCCCTACCCCATCAATTTAAATTAAATGATTCATTATATTCATTAATCTTGTGTATATTATCTTCCCTAAAGATAAAAAAATACTGAACAATTCCCACATGATACAAATGATGCGAAATGAAGGACCCATACCTGGAATAAAAAAGATTTACACAAATTAGAAAACCAAAAATAGAGTTTTTACACACGATGGAAACTATTACAGGAAGAACTCAAACCAATAGTGGCAATTGGGTTCCAATACTCTAGAGGAATGTCCTTAGAACCTACAATCTCGAGTGAATGAATTTTGGAATAATGAAAATAAGATCTTAGTTTTAGAATCAACAGATATTAAAACATCAAAATTTTAGCATTCATATAATATTTTAATTAAAAATTAATGAAAATATCATTAAATTATACATGGATGATAAACTTAAAAGATCTGTACTGTTAAAAAACAAGGTCATGAATGTACTCTATTAAAACAGCTCTTAATTCCCTTAATTAAGGATTGAAAATCATTTTAAATTAATAAAAATTTAAAAGGTAAAAAACTATATATTAAGGAAAATTTGGAACTTGTTACTATCATATACTACTGCCAGATGGTACCACCAAAAGATACAGAAAATATATACCACAAAATACCTCCACGAGAAGCTACCACCAAATGTTATTATCATAATATGCTACTAGAAGTTACCACTAGACTATTATTGATTCCACTAGCTTCTACCACTAGATACTTTTTCCATAATCTTCTAACAAATTATATCACCAAACACTACTATTAGAATATACTATTAGAAGCTACCATGAAAAGATACCACCATAAGATACCTTGAAAAGCTACCTCCAGAGTAACTTTACTATGACAAGATGCTAAGTCCTACTACTATCAGTAGAAGCTACCACTAGAAGCTACTTCTAGACTAATCTTTATAATTCTACATTCTACCGCCAACTACTACTATCAAAATATACAACCTAAAGCTACCTCCAGACTAATTCTATGACCAACATATGCTACTCCTAGATTCTACCATTAGAAGATACTACTAGATTATCCCTCCAAAATATACCACTAGAAGCCTCTTCAAACTACAACCACCTACATTTAAAACACCCCTTGGGAACCCATGGGACTATAGAAACACAATGGAAAAATTTTCTTAGGAAACTAGGAATTAAAATATTGTTAAGAATTATTTCATGATTTCTGAATAGTAGAAATTGAAATCGAAGAGTGTATTTCATGATTTACAATGAATTATTATTACTAAAGAAATAGAATTATTATTATATATATTAAATTGATAATATTATTCTAGTTTTGAGTGTAAAATGTAGTAGATTAATTTTGTTGAACTATAATCTTGAAATTATAGGGAGTAGAATATTATTAATGTGTTATTAAAATTTCATGAAATGAGATAGAATTTTTTTACATATATATTATGGTTAACATGTAATATTTATTATTTATAGAACTGAACGTCTAATAAATAATTACATATTTCAGAATAATTATTATTATTCACAAAATTTTCTAAGAGGGAGAAATGGATAATCACATTCATTCATATAATTATCGTTAGTAACTATAAAAAAAATATAATGATAAATAATTAAAAACTGTAATAAACTATGTTGATAATTGTTTTATAATTCAAATTTTTAGAGAATTGAAATGGAGATTATCACATGTTTAGATAATTCAGTATTTTAGGATGAAGATATTAAATTATTAGTTCAGTTTTTTTTATCAAATGGGTTTATGTTTGCATATTGATACTTATTAAATTGTGTTCTATTTACTTGGATGTATTTTTTTGTAGTTTCTTAATATGGTTGGATAGTTGAAACATATAAAAAATGTAATGTAGGATGATATTAATTAAATTAAAGAGGCACGAGAAGAATTATCAAAGATTATCTTTTACTTGTTTAATCATGGAAATAATGTTTGAAGCATGTTATATTAATTTTTAACTATTATTAGCTTATAAATTAGGTAACTTTGTGAATAATAAATGTGCATAATAAACCAGTTAAATTAACAAGGAATTAAAATGGGGTTTTAAGATCAAATTATTGGGAATGAACACTCCCATATTTGTTATGGGACACATAAATGTTTAAACATCATGGCCTTAGTTAATTTTCTAGTGTATGGAAGAAATAAAATTATTATGAATGTTTTATACAGGGATTTAGAGCCTTGATGTGATTGATTGTAAAACTTGTGTGGTTAGAATGATCTAGAGACCTATGGGTTAGAGGCCATGGGATCTTCCCATGATGATTAGCTTGATTGATGGGTTGGGAGCCTATGGTTGAATTGATTTTGAATTTTGTGGTGGGAATTAGGTTTGCAGCCCAGGTTTATATTGTTGATTTATTTATGGTCTAGAATAATTGGGATGTTTTGATGATCAATTCCGCAAATTTTAGAGCATATTATTTTATTATATGCAGTGTTTTTAGATTCTAGGATGTTGGGTCAAGTTCAAAGTGGGACTTTCTCATAGATATTTTTATTTTTCTTAATGCTTTTATAATATATAGATTGTCGATTGATATTTATATAAAAAATATTCATATAATGAATATTATTTTATGATATAAAAAATGAGTGAATATTTCAATTGTAACACCACGACACCAGTTACCCAGAGTCGGTGAATTGTTACATTACTGTGGTATGATCATAAGAGATCATGTAACAAATGACCGATCAGTTTAGTTGCCTTGGAAGTACTAGATACATACATATGTTTTAAATTACATTATGAAATGAAAAGGAAACATTGTGTCTACTTTTAACAAACTCATATCCCTTATCCTATACATTTAGGTCAGTCATAATATACTTCTTCTCATCCTAGGAAAAATTAAACATAAGGAATGGTTGAGCTCAGATGCTCAATACGGATAAAAATATAGTAGAAATTGTCATACATAAACATAAAATTTTAGTGAAATTTATAAGACTAAAACACAAGACTTTTAAACATAAACATCAGCATAATATGGAAATGATAAATAAAATAATTCCATTTTCTTATTCACGTGGATATTCTACTTGTCAAATATTCACATGTAATATCAATAGCTAATCTCATAATGAGGGAAGGCATAATTCTGAAAATCTTATCCACATAGTCAAGGCATCGTTCCAAGAATACAAATAAAAATATTTTCAAGGCCTTGTTCAAGGACACTATTATGTCTCATGTGACCTACCGATGCATCAAGGGGTTATTGAAGGCCCCACCCATCACTTACTATGTCTGATGCAATCCTTATATAGAAAGGTTGAAACAAACATAAACATTAATATTAAAACTAGAATAATAATGTAAATAATTTAACCATAAAAAAGGAATGGTATAAAAATAGTACATCTACATTCAAACATATAACAAAACCTTCAATAAAATATGGAATATTGTATCATAATAAATCAACTTCAAACAATTTTAACATCCAACAAAGGATGTTGATATAGATGAAATCAATCCAAAAAATATTTAAGTGAAATATATCTTTCTACATTGAAATAATTTAAAAGTAAATAAAATATGTATTTTTAAAATATTCTTATAATCTTATAAGGGAAGATTCAAAGGTTCCATAATGGCAGAAAATATCATCACCTGCCGTATAATTTAAAAAACATTCTTTCCTTATTTTCCCAACAAGGTCATAAAATACCTTTTTTAAAAAATGACAGAATGATTCCATTCAAAAAAATTATAAAAAGTAAAAAAGGGTATAGATTACTTTAACTCATAGTCTAGGAAATAGTAAAATTGTTTATAAATACATTTTTACGAAACACGGATGTGGATGATAAAGAAGTCACAGCAGATACTTACGTATAAAAAATCTCAGATAATAACGAGATTGTAAAATTAACCCTTACCTTATACTTTTCCTAAGTCGAGGTTATGTTAACCTCATGTATAATGGTTAAATAATTGTTATTAAATTAAAAAATAACCACATACATATAAATGATATCATATATGATCATCTAATATTTATTTGTTAATAATATTTTAGTAGTATCATTATTCCGGGTGTTAATTGATTCATTTTATTTTATATGTTTTGTTACATAAGTAATGTTTGTTATGGATAGTATGTATTTGATTCATATACATAATGATATTAAGTTCTTAAACTTTATTTTTTAATCAAAAAAATGAAAATTATTCTTTTATGGTTATAATAGGGAATGAAATCCCATCGTGTTGTGGAGAAGGTAAGTCGTATGTATGCACGAGCGACAATATCATTCTATTAATGGTGAAATTGTATTTAATTGGATGGTATATTATATATAAAGGATAATTAGAATGTTATATTTATTATTTACATCAATTTTACTCATTATTATAACCATCCAAATAATGAAGTGTTGAATAAGAAAACTACACCATGACGTGGAGATGGAAAGCCGTACGTACGCAGGTATGGGGACTTTTTCATTCATAGGATGGATAGAATAATGAATATGGTTATAAAATATTTATAAAAACGCCACAGTATTTAGAAGATACTTTAATTCTTATTTTGGTATGGAATCAATAAAGAATGAGTAAGTGGAAGAAGAAATGAACTTTGAGAGAGGTGATGAAATAATTACCTCCTCTTTGGGTGCTTCCTTTTGATTTGAAAAAAAGGGCTCCTTAGGATGGATCTATGGTCAATGTAAGGCCTCTAGGGTTATGTGATGGTATTTGGGATTATATTTGAGAAGGTTTTGGCTGAGACAAATTCTTTGGAGGTGTGAATTTTAGAGAAGGATAAGTACCCTTTTATAAGAGAGGCGAGGGGCACTTTAGGAAGAGCTTGAAATATTATTTTATTATAAATTTATTTTCGGCTTCTAATTGCTCCAAATGGATTTATTTCTAGGTTAAGGTAAGGATGTGTCTAAATAATCTCAACCAATAGGGTTTAGACATGTTTAGGTCACCATATTAACCTTATCTTTTATATTTAACTCCTAGTTAAATAGTTTAACTTTTACCATATCTTCTTGTATTTTTATACTACATGGTTAATATAATTACTATAAAATGACAAGAGAACCTCTAGGTGTTCATTAATGAAATATATAACATTATCTAAGTAATTTTGATGAATCGTATATTTTTAGGAATATTATATCATTTAATAATTTAGTATTTGTTTTAAAAGCACATTTATGTGAATCTTCACATTATTTAGTATTTGGTTTTTGTGAAAGCCATAAAAACATGATTACATAGAAAAAAATACATTTAATGAACCCTAAAATGTGATATTCACCTAAAAAATTCTTATATGGAATCAACAGTTTAAATTTTCATTTATTTGAATATTTATAATATCATTTATTTTAATCATTATTTAATAAGGTAATTACTATATCATCATTGTGTCATAAATAAATTTAATTATTTACACCTAAAAATAATAAATAAAATTCCATGATGTAGGAAATAAATTTATATTTATAATGAATATTTTTATTTGAATTTATTTTATGTATAACCCTATATTAAAAATGGTGTAGTTATAAAAATTTGAATTTAATACTTTTAACTCTTCATTAAATAAAAGATAATAAATGTCATAATCTAATACAAGTGGATAAAAAAGGATCATATTTTTTTTCCTAAGGCTGATTTTGGTTTAAATACACTTATCCAATAGAATTAGGACATGTTTTGGGGTAATTAAAACATTATTTTTACCATTAATTGCCCTATTTACTTTTAACCGTGGTAAATAAAAATCAAAAGTTACTATTCACCAAAAAATTATTTTTATCCTATTGAATCACATAATACATACTGATGACAACCGTGTCTGTTGGATTTTTGAAATTCAATTCACAAAAGCGGTAAAATTATGTTTTATACAAATTTTCAAATGTGCCTAGAAGGTGGGTAGAAGACGTTAAATTGTTAAATAAAATTTTATATATCTAATATTATTATAAAATGGCTCTAATAAATTATCTTTGACTAATATAGGTATTATGTATATATTTTGACATTAAAAATTTTATATTAAAAAAATAATTATTTAAATAAAAATTCCTTTTTAAACAATAACATAGTGTTTTCACTATTCATCAAAAATTGAAAGTTTTCATAAAAAATACAAAAAATTCAACCTAAGCTAGTTTTGATATTCCAAATCCAAAAATGAAGTTCATTTTGATTTTTTTTATAAAATTTCAAAAAGTGGTTATTACTATTCATAATTTGCTAGTTTGCTTGGTCGTGGTGTGTTGTAACTCGGAGATGCGTACATCGAAAGCTATTGAATTATTAAAAGAGAAGTGTACCATGGATGCTTGGTGTGTTACATCAAGTGGTAGAATATGTTGATTCTTAGAGTACCTAGAAAATTATTAAATAAGAAATTGAGGTAATAAATTAATTGGGCTAGTTCATCGTGATTTAAGATGATGAGATCATTCTCGATAATCTATCAAGAAAATTTATAGTATTATTAGAACATGGAATTAAAGATTAAATTATTGATATTGGAAAGTAAAATGTAAATAATTAATTAGTGGATAATTAATTAATTAAATAATATAAATCTTGATAAATGTTTGTTTATTTGATTCCTAGTCTTTATTGGTGGTATCCGGGTGTCTTGTGCGATGATAGAGGAAGTTTATTCTAAGGCTTGGTAGCTATTCTGAGTGTGATTATAGGTTATATCTATTTTAATTGTTCTGTAATTTAATATTTACCCCACCCATGTCATAAGGGAAACAACTAACTTGTGGATTTGGGGATGTTTTCCCCAACATCTAGGTTGGATAGGATACAAATAGCTAACTAAACCTATCCCTCACCCTCTCTTTGGTCATAATATATTGTATGGGTATGAACATGGGTTATTTCTCATACATGTGTGTTGTGGGTTGTGATGTCTCGAGGTTATTGTGAATTCATTTATTTTGTATTTAGTATCCAAATAATTATTACATGTGTGTGATATATGGTCTCTGATGACTTTATGCATAATACATAATTCACAGGTTGTGGTGGATTCTGAAAATAACCTTGTTACTATATAGATTACGTGGATGTGATGATGTGATGATCACGGTGAATTGTAAGATATAGTTTCCCATGTGATTTCTATTTGGATTATTTATGGAATATGAGGTGGTTTATGATGTGTGATTTTTGGGTATGATAATGGAAAATGAGTAGGGAAGTGGTTTTAGGGTATAGATTTATATATATATATATATATTCTCAATATTTTGGTTATAATTTTGATTTTTACTTAGTGAGCGAGCCATGGTGAGGATGGGAAAGAAAAGTATTAGTGGTTTTTTGAGTATTTGGTTTTATTTATTTACTCATTGGGAATTATATGATTCTTTAACATTTTTCAAAACATTTTTATCGATGATTTTACTATGTATGGATGCAATCCTGACCCAATATATATGTAAACAAAATTTTATGTCAATAATATCTATTTAGTTACCAATAGAGAGATTACTAGTTTGAGAGGATTTTTATGAGTTGTTGGAGCTTTTTGATCACTGTAGAAGATTTATCCATTTTTATTTTATTTTAATAGTATATCTTTTATATCACTTCCTTTTTCTATCAAGATTATCATGTATTATATTCGTTAAAATTATCTATATAGATCAATATTTTCTTAGTGTTTATTCTCATCTAATATATTATTATTTAAATCTATATAGAGGTTACTTCCTCCCTTATATTTTATTTACAAACCCTCATGTAAATCTCTAACCCATATCCTATTTGTGGTAGGATTTAGGAATCATTATCATTATTCCTTCATTTTCATCCCAGGAGGGGTACCTTTGGAGGGAGGGGTCATGAATGGTTGTTATCATATTGCGGTTGGTTGAGAGATATGATGGAGTTTCAAGTTTCCCACCGGTGATCATTAATGGGTGGTAGGTAAATAGTATCATATATATTTACTATGTATTTTAAACAAAGGAGATCAACTCTGAAATAGGATTTTAGGTGACCCTATGATATGATTTTTAGACATTTATTTCAACTGAAAATTCTAAGTGAAATGATGTTGCTTTCATAGTAATGAACTAAGAAAGGATCAGGCATCATGATTTTATGTTCCACTTTTTTAATTTGTGTACACATTGGGAAGTAGGTTGAAAATGAAAAAATGTGATATTTAATTATCCATAAAAATATTTTTTTATCTTAGGTCAAAATTCCCTGATGTTTTTTATTTGGAATTAGTGTCTCCTGGTTAATGTCTCCATTAGTAAGAGATTCCATAAAATCATCGCAAGGTAGTGGTCGATGAAAAAAACACTCATAGGATGAAACTCTAAGATTGTTAGTAATTGAGTCTATAGATGTATTAGGGACCCATTTAAAATAGTGGGATAGAGGATAGTTTGAGTGTGAGGAGATATCCTTTGGTTTGGATTGTGCTAAGAAGGAGCACTAAGTTTCATTATTTGTGATGTTGATTTATAGTTTAGCTCAATAGTAATAGTCATTGTTCATAGGGTATTATGTGGAGTCATAAATCTAATTGGGATGTACTAAAATAAATTTTACAATGAGATTGTTTCTTTGAATTTCCTTATTTAGCATAGAACCCTTTAATTGGTATCCCAATGAAGTGAATGTCTAGGATTATAATCATTCTTTGATTTCCATCCATTCATAATGAGTGTGGGGAAATATCCTTGTTATCTTGATTAAAACCCACCTAATTAATCCTTGAGTAATGATTTTTTTACCACTTCAATATGTATCCTCCCACAAAAATAAAAATTTCCTTCATAAAAAGTAAGATCATATACTCTCCTTTGTCCCTTGTTTGGTCTTTGGGGAGGGGTTTATATTTACTCTCTCCTGGGGCCCTTGTTTGTTCTGGGGGATGGGTTTTTATTTAATTTCTCCTTGATCCCTTACATGGTTTAGGGGGAGTTGTTGTAATTTTCTCTCTCATCAGGCACAGTAGAGATGATTTTGTCTTGGTTAGGGGTTTCCATTTAATTATTCATTCTACAAATATTCTCTCACTCTTCAAATAATGATGATTTGGTTTGAGGGATGGAGTTCTTATATGTATTCCTTTATTAAAATCAATACAAAATAATCTTCGTATAGGTTATATGGGACCTAGTTTTGTAAAATAGAATACTATGTGGTTTATCGTAATTAATTTTCTTCCTAGTATTAGAATACTTATTCGCTGTGTTTTTAATTAAATTATAATTTTTTTTGAGTTATGAAAGTGACTTTGATGATGATGTGACAGATACGTTTCCTTGATTTGTACAATTGAGATAACATTATCATTTTAATGTAAGTACTTCTTTTGTTTCCAGAATTATATGTGTTGTTAATTAAAAACTCTTGAAAGTAATAGAATCCAACTATAATAAATATTAAATGCAACATTAAATCCTTTATATTTTTTCATGAGTTTTTTCCTGGTAAATAATGTTTTATTAAAAAATTTGGGAAATTTTTATTTTTTGAAAAAGTGGATTTTTTTCAACCTTATTTTTTGTTTATGATGCATGTAATATATTAAATTAGGTTCCTTAATTTTTATGTTATGCGTATTGATAGTAACTTGGTGATGATAATGGTGGAGTTGTGTTAGTTTAATAAAATGTATTTTATGAAAGCATATAACTTTTCAATATATGTATGTTTTTATAAAAAGAATGCTAAAAATGGAAGGATAGACATCATGATTGGAAGGATTTAAATTTCCTGAAAATTATCAATTAATTTAACATGAAGAATGTTTATGATTTAAATTATATTATTGGCTTATTATTTAAATTTTCTGATGCTTGATGAATTAATTTGGTTAATTTATTAGTCAACTAGTTTTTTATTGAGTAATAGAATGTTAATGGAAAAATTTATCCTCTTTGTAACATTTTTTATTAACTCCAAAATTAATTTATTTCTATAAAACCATCATTTATTTTAGAATTATTGTCAATACCTAAATTGGAAGTTTTCTTACAAAGATAATTTTGATAAATACCTTATTAAGAAGAAGGATTATAAAGGTTTTCATTAATAGTTTTCTAACTTACCAAATTTTAAATTCAATAGGCATAGTGAAAGTTTTTATCAGCATGATTTTGAATGCAGCATGTTGTGATAAATTTCTATAAATTATTAAATAGTTTTGAAATAATGTTTGTATTTTTAACTCCTTAAAGAGTAAGACCTAAATAATTGTTGAAAATATCATATCAATGTTTGTAAATAAATAGATATAAAATCATGTTAATATAATTTGTTCACGGTCTATTATAATATCTTTTGAATGTTATGAATTAATTTTTTTAGAATATTTATTTTTCCATGTTTTGATTAAGTGTAAATCATGAAAATGGATAATATAAAAGTTAAATGATAAATTAAAAAAATGAAAATAATCTAATTTGAATTGTGAAATTATTATGATTTAAGAATTTATATAATGGTACATGAGGATATATTATCAATATATATTAATTTTATTTAATTCCTAAGTGAAACAGTTGAATTTTCAGATATAACAACATTTCTTATTAATTCACGTTCTATGCTTTTGTTTAAAGAAATGTAAAGTGATTAGTTATAAAAGGAATTTTCTTCTGTAGGATTTTATTGTTTTATTGATTGAATGATTTGCTTTAATTTTTTTAAAATTATGGATTTTTACCCACGTTTTAATTATGTGACCTTAATTGGAAATGAGTGTCACGAATACATACTTAGTAACCCAAATTGTTTAATGATTGATTTCATTGGGATTATGTATCAGATCAAAAGTTGATTTGTGATATTGTTTATCCTACTTGATGAAATGTTTTAGTAATTCTCTTATTCTAGTTTAGAATGTATCTCCCCTATAATGTTATTATTATTGTTTTAAAGATGTTTCATAGATATATGTTTTATTCCAATATAGTGAGATCCTTGAGAGGTGTCTTGCATAGAGGTTAAATTATCTCCCTTCCCTTATCACTCATTTCAAGTTTTGTTTTAATTCTCAAGGTTGAGAATAATATTAGAGGTATGTAATGTAAGGTTATAAAATATTATTAATACTTACTTTTTCATTATGGGGTGTTATTTAGTTCAAAAGAGTTTTTTGTATTTTAAGAAGTGGTTTCAAATAGATTTACAAATTATTAAAGTAATTTAAATATTTTAAAAGATTATTTTGAAATAAATTTATGGGAAATTTTTAAAATGATTATAATATTTTAGAAGTTTTATTAAGATTTATAAATTAGAAAAAATAATTATCTTAAATAATTATCTATTAATGTAATTGGAAATTAAAATATTTCAAAATTTATTTTTACCCTTACTCATGGCCTTGCCTCTTTGTAAGGGTTAAAATTGTTTTTAAAAGGGTTTGTAAAGGTTAGATGAATTTTTATTAACTTGTGTGTGGTTATAGCTTATTTTTTAGAGTTTTTTTATGTCATCTAGAGTTCTTTCTTGGAACGTATGTTTAATACCATTTTTCTCCTTCACGCATAAAGGTGACCCCCTTTTATAATCGTTGTGTAATGGTAAATAGAGTTTTCTAAACCATACGCAAGGGTAATGTGTTTCTCACATAAGGGTCAACATGTAGTTTCCTAATCTATTTAAAGGTAAATACATCTTCATGTACAGCTCAGTCATTGAATCTTTACCTGTGTAAAGGTAATCTGATTTTCATAACCTAAAAAAGGTAGGAATTGACCTCTGTAAGGGTGCATGTGATTTTACATTTTTCATAATGGTATATTGAGTTTTATTATGTCTTTGTAAGGGTTAATAAAAGTTTTTCAAGTGTAGCGTAAGAGTAAGTCACTACATATGGGTAAAACCATGTTACCCTTATTCAGTGTGTACATATCTCTTAGGGGTAGATATATTTTCTTAAAAATCCAAGTATTACCTCCCCATTCGGCATTTAACATGATCTCAAGGTAACAAAAGATAATTAATGTGTAAATTAATGGTTTTATTATTATTATTTTAGAATGTAATCTTTTGAATCTCCATAATTTTATAATTTCTGAATGATTCTTGCGATGTAAATTATGTGTAAAAGGTTTTAATATGAATTTAATATTAATTAAATATCCACAAAAAACCTGTATCTATATATTTTAAAATACAAAAATTTTCATGTTTGAGTATTTATTCATTTCCCAGATCCCTGTGAATCAAAACCTTTAGAGTTGACTTTTATTAATCTTTTAAAAATCATTTGAGGATCTTTTTAAAAACTCCATCCTACACACATCATCTTCTATCTCCTCCCATATTTCTATATAGTTTAATGTCTTCTTCTTATATGTGAGGTATTTTTTACTTCTTATGATAATTTTTAAGTTTGATCAAATTATGGATTTGTTTCTTTTCTCTAAATGAAATTAATTAACCTTAATAAATATAACAATCTAGTTATATCGCATGAAGAATTATTACCTTGATAAATTTATGAATCTCAATATCATGTTGTAAATATGAAAAATAACTATTAAATAATTTGGAAATAAATAAAGGGGATAAAAAATTATATTATATGAAATTGAAAATTTTGATGAATACTTTTTGAATTGAAAATTAAGAAATTAAATGGAGATAGAATCATATATAGCATGGAAAAGAATAAAATAATTCTCATATGTTGCTTCTTTTTATTAGAGCTTATGGGAAAATATGAAATCTTTTAAAGGTTAAGAGAATGTTTTGGATTATTCAACTTATTATGAAATAGTAAAATTACATTCCATAATATTTTATATTGTTTTAAAATAGTAACATAACATGTTGCATATTGTTAAGGATTATTTCACAATTTCTATAATGTAGAGAATTGAAAGAGGAGAATGTATCACATTCATTAGATTAAATAATTGTTACTAAACAAATATAAGTATTATTATATGATGTAAATTGAAAATACTATTCAAGTTTTAAATCTAAAATGTAGTAGATTAATATTATTAAAGTGTATTCTAGAAATTTCATGCAAAAGAATATTATTAATGTGTTATTACTATTTCAAGAAATGAAATAGAATTTTACATCATATGGATTATGGTTATCCTATTATTATTATTATTTATAAAATTTCATTAAAATTAAATAATTACATGATGCCTAATAATTTTGATTATAATAGAAATATTCTAAAAGAGAGAAATGGATACACCCATGCCTCCATATAATTACTATTTTTCAATATCAAATAATAACATGTTGTAGTGCTAAAGAGGCTAATAAATTATTTTTAGAAAATATTTTATGATTTTTGTTTTTAAATAATTGAAATGGGGATTATCACATGTTTATTTAATTTAGTACTTCATGATATAAAGATTAAATTATTGGTATGTACTTTGTGATTGAATGTGTTTTTTCCTATTGATATATATTAGATAGTGTTTTATCTACATGGACGTATTTTTTTATCATGGTTTAAAACTCAAAATGGATAAAAAATGTAAATTCGGATGATATTTATTAAATTAATGATGCATCACCAGAATTATCATAGCAAATCTTATAATTCTGTAAACATGGAAATAATGTATGAGTCATGTTATGTTAATTTGTCACTATTATTAGTTTCACCCTTAGGTTTCCTTGTGTGTAAAACCTATACATAACAAATTGGTTAAATGAATATTGATTTTAAAATGGGTTTTTATTAAAGATAAATTGATTGGGAATAAACAAGTCCATCTTTTTTGGGAGATAAAAATGCCTCGATTCCATGGCCTTATTTCCTTTTCCTGTGTTTGGAAAACATATAGTTATTTTGTATATGTTCTTTAGATATTTATAGTAATTATTTTATTTATTGATAAAAATAATTTTTTTTGAATGGTAAAATCACATATGGGTTTGAGCTCATAGGTTATTTTAATAATGATTAGCTTGATTGATGGGTTTGGGTAAAGTAGTTGCACTGATGGTGAATTTTCGGACAGGGATTAGGCTTGGACCATGGGGTTATATTGATGATTTATTGATGGGATTGGAGACATGGGATGAAATTATGACCTATTTTGGTAATTGTAGGGAATATGTTTTTTATTATGTGTAGTGGTGTGGGACAATAAGAAGTCGGGACATGTTCAGAGTGGAGATTTATAATTGATATTATTATTTTTCTTGATTCTTTCATAATGAATGAATGGTCAGTTGATTTTTATATATCTTTATTCAACTATTGGAGGTAGTTTTATGTTATTCACAATGATTTCATATTATATGTGGCATCTTGGATTGAGTCTTAGAGTACCTGGATGATTATTAAATAATTCATTGAAGTAATTAATGAATGGGGGTGGTTCGTGGTAATTTTATATAATAATGAAATATCTAAGAATGTATCAAGAGACTTAATAGTGTCATTGAAACATGGAATTAATGATTAAAATGTTAATATTTTAATGGTAAATGGTAATAAAAAATTAATGGTTGATTAAATAATTAATTTGAAATTTTATGTTTCTTTTCTTGTTTGATACTTTTTCATTATCATTGAAACCCAGGTGTCTTATATGATTATAGAAAAATATGAGGCTAAGGGTAGTTATTTTCCATTAGTTTTGTTATGAGATATATCTATTTTATATATTCTATTATTTGAAATGCAGCCCACCCATGTCAGAGGGGTAACTAATAACTGGAGTTTCTCAGTTTTATCCCAAAATCCAGGTAACTGAGGATATTAATGGATGACTACAACCTATCCCTCAATCTATTTGACTATATTATTACATGCAGGTATACATGAGGATGATTTAACATACATGTGTGTTGCAGGATAAGATGGATTAAGGTTATTGTGCATGAATTTATTCTATATATAGTATCTGAATAATTATTATTTGTGTGTTATGTAAGGGTTGTGTTGGATTGAGGTATAGTACACAATACACGGGTTATAGACACTTTTGGAAATAAACTAGTTTTTATATAGATAATGTGGATATAATGATATGTTTCACAGGGTGCATAGTATGATATGGTTTCCCAAGTGTATTTTGGAAGGATTATTTATTGAAGATATGATGGATCGAGATGTGTCATCTTGCGGTGTGAGAGCAGAAAACCTATGGGGAAGGGGTTTCAGGGTACCCATATATATATTGTGTGTGTGTGTGTTCTCAGAATTTTGGTTATAATTATGTGTGTTACTTGGTAAGAGAGTCATGATGAGGTCTGTAAAGACTGTTATTCTCTGTTTAGGTGATGAGTTGGTTTCATTTATTTACTCACTGGGCTTTAGTATGATTCCTTCATAATTGTCATGACAGGTTTTTGGGATGACCTTACTGAGTATATATTTTATTCTCACCCGATATATATATAAACTGTTTTTGAGGTCATCATGAGCTGGTTGGTGATTGATCTAGACATTACTATTTTTAGGAATTTTTTAGGAGTGGTTGTAACTACATGGTCACAACAAAGGGTTTATCTCATTCGGTTTTATATTAGTTGTTTCAGTTTATGTGACATTACATTCATATACCGAGCTTATAATGTATCATATTGGGATCATCTATTGATGTTAATGGGTATTCTTTTTGTGGTTTTTCATCTTACCTCTTATTATTTATATATAGAGAGGTAATTTCCTCTCATATGTGTGATTTACATACACTTGATGCTAGTCACCAACCCATGTCTTATTAGAGTTAGTCTTTGGGAATCATTAAATCTCTTCCTTTATTACCAACCTAGGTGGAGCAACTTTGGAGGGTGGGGTCTTGGCATATTAGGCCTTTAATAATGAATATTTATTTAGAAAATAAATATTTATTCATTATTCACCAATAAATAAATAAACATTATATTCAACAAAATAGAAAATAAATATTTATAAATATTCAACAAAAAAATGTTCTCTCAAATAACTGGTGATTGAATATATGCAGTCAAACATAACATGAATAATTATTTAACCACATCTAGAAATAATATTTTTCCAATATTTTTAATTCCTATATAAATAAACAAGGTTTTGGATATAATTAGTGTGTGACATTCTAGGACTCTATCTGAGTGGAATTATGAAAAACCACCTAAATTCCAAGGTTTGTATCTTGAAAAATGGAATGGAACCCATAGATTAAGAAGTTAATGTTGTAATGATATACAATCTGATATGAAAAATAGTTGTATAACAGAATCCCCTTATCATGATATCTCTTATCAAGTAGGTTGCATGTCAGTGTCATCAACCTATGTGATTGATGTATCATTCATTGAATTCTATGAAATGAACCAGCCCACATATTACTATGGATATGTTTTTCATTAGGTTATTCAATCCCCATAAAATGGACTGAGATGTAAACTTCCATTATAATTACAGGGGATAAATACTTTTCCCACATTACTAATTAATTAAATATCACTTGTGATGTACCTAACATATCCTCCTTCACCGTCAACATTTTTCATCATAGTTTTTGTCAATACAGAAATTTACGCAACTCATGAAATTCATTAATAATAATATTATAGTCTAGGGATCATTACATATGTTTTATGAAATGAACAACCAATGACACATATGAATGTGTGTTTCCTACTAGTAGGTTATGTTCTCATAATCTCATGCTTCAATGATTACCAAGGAAATACACCATGATATGGTGTCTCAAATTCCTATGATTCTACACCCCTAATAGATTATAACATTTTCATCCCATAAAATGATATCATGAATCTATTGAACATATATTCAAGAATCATGTCATGTCACCTATAGGCTATCATCATAGTGGTGAACTTCAATGACCTATTAGTGTAAAAGTTATCCTTAGGAAATTATCACATACTATGCCATATAGAATAATAATCATGTTGTGATTATAAGATCATTAATATTCAAAATACTTGAATAAAATTAATCATAAATTATATAGAATATATTTCTAGGGATCAAATTTCAAAAGACAAAAACTTTCTCTAGAGCCAACTGCTAACAACCTTCAGTCCGATAACTCTCACATGATACTCATACATATGATAAGATAAGGATTTATTTGATGGGCATATCATGTTTTCCTTCATGGAAACTCTTCTGATTAAAATGAAACCCCACATTGATAAATATCTTGATATGTGATACTTCTATTGTATGTTCTTTAACAATTAGTGAGACCTTGGATCCTTTGCGAGAGCCACCATTATAGTATTATCACAATATAATATGATAGGGTCTTTAATACAATGAACCATATCAATATCGTAGAAAAATATTTATATAAAAATAGATTTTTTAGCTACATTGTATGCACCTATATACTCATACTCTACTGTAAAATTAGAAAAAATTGGATACTTTTAACTCTTTTGGATCACTGAACCTACATTGAAATTGGAGACATATCCTAAATATGACTTCAATCAATCTAACATGTCTGAAATATGGAATTAGTATAACCCATAATAACTTGATCTTTTTATACTCCATATACTAGGAACGTATACTTATTTTACCTTAGATACATAAGGATATCCTTAATAGTAGGCAAATGATGTTCACCTAGTTCAGATTGATATCTTCCTACCATGCTCATGGCATATGCAACATCATCCTCTGCACATAACATTGCATACATGATTGATCCTATTTCATAGTCATATATTCTTTTGCTCATTTTCTCTATTTTAATTTTCAATTTTAGGAAACATTTTCCTTGAAATATTTATACCATATGACACTAGAATTAATTCGCAACATCTCATGTTTTTGGAATGGGCCATTTTCTGGGTAAATTTGAATTTTTGATTTTGGTGAGTATTCTAATTCATTTCTTGATCATCAGAACCCAACTATAAGTTTTTCTTGGTCTCAAATCCATGTTTTTTATGGATTTTAAGTCTTGGAAATTTCCTTGGGGTTTTGGATGGGTTTTAGGAGCTTCAGGTCCTGAATACCCTTTTTCGGAACGTGCAGACTGGGGGTGCACTGTTTGGAGAAAACTTGCATCCGACTAGGAGAAACCATTAAGCATACTTGCAGTACTAACACGATTTTCAATCATTTCTGGTGGGGTCACATAGTCATGTAAGAACCTCTTTAGTTTTTGGTAGATGTAATTCACATAGTTTGCGAACAGTTTGAAAAACTATTCACCTTGACCATGCATGTGTGGTTATTAGGAAGAGTGAGCCACACTGTGGCCCATACTTATCCAAATAATGAATCTAAATCATGTGGGTCCTTTAAATAGTTAAATATACTAAAATTACCCTATCCCATTTATTTGTTTTTCTTCACCCTTTCTCCCCTAATTCACCCGCACGCACAGGTGGTTCCCTACTTTTACTCTCTCATCTAGGATTTTTTCATTCTTCCTTATTGGACCTTCGACTCAAGATCTGTTGGTGGCTACAAATTCTTCTCGGAAAGAACTTCGATCCATTAGCATATATTATTTTATTTTATCTTTCAATATAGTGTCCTAAATATGTGTGATCCATTTCACCCTATTTTTTGGCATTTAATCTAAAATGCAGACTACTATCACTTCCGCATGAGTAAGAGGTGGATATTAAATGATCATTTCCTATGAGTATGAGGTATGTGGTTCCTAGATTTCTCTTGGATTTTTCATGTTTTTCATGGGTGTACTCTATATGCGCCTTGATAGTCGACCGAGTGAGACCCTAATTAATTAAATGACTTATTATTAAATTTTTCTATGGATGATACATGATATAATTGGCCATACTTAGTCTATTACACATGGTCATGTTGGGTAAGGGTACTGGACTATCTTGGGAGTTTAGGTTGGGAGTATGAATTTAATAAAATTGAATTTCACATATTAAATTTCTTGGTTTTTTGGGGATGTGACGTTCATGACCTGGCGATTGAGGTGGCGTTAACTACCTAGATTGGGGTGATGTGGTTCATCCAGATGGTCTTGGACAAGGGAACTCAAGGTGATGTTGATCACCAGGTTGGGAGACATGGCCATTGGATTGAGGTAATGTAATTGTAAGTATGATGTCTTGGATTTGGAGGTTGAGATGGGGATGACCATAGTGATTTAGAAACAATGTCGTAGGAGAATGAGTTTATGAATAATGTGGCTTAGGGTTATTGGTTGATTTTTTCTCACTGTATGTTGGATGACATGTTGTTAGAGTCATGTGCAGATAGATAAGACTTAGGTCAAGGTGGTGTTGACCACTCATGTGGTTGTAATCCCCCATAGACTATAAGGATTAGGGGATGGTGTTGAAAATAAATTATGTTTGGGGGTGCTCACCATACAAATAAATGTTGATGGTGATGGAAAATCTTTTAATAGTGATGGGACGTTTGGTTGGGGGAAGATTCTCACCATACAACTTGAGGACATTGGGCTTGGTTTCTGGGAGGACAGACATCAATGTGCCTTAGGACATTGGCATTGAGCCTACAATGATTATATGTTGGAGGGAAGATCATGATGTTCCTTGGGATGTTGGGTTAAGGGTTGATGGGGAAATTTACGATTAGTTTAGAGGGGCCATGGACATTGTTGGGTGTGACTTTTAGAACACCAATTACATTATTATGACATAGGATGTGTCGTTTGGCATGAGGTGTCAGTGATACATTTATAGGAGGTTCCTGGGGGATCTCCATATTATTAATCTTCTGGGAATTTTTTGGGCATTATGCAATGGATCATTTCCAAAATAGTTATATATATTTTAAAGCATTTTGTATTCCATATATATAATTGGGGGCATGTGCTAAAATTTACCAGCGATGGCCAAAGCAAGAGATCACTTTCTTATGGATAATGAGCATAAGGGAAGCGAGTATTTATTCATTGTGTATGTGTTACCTTTAAATTCCTATTTAGTACACCAGTATTATAATGGATGTATAAAAGACACATATTGGTGGTTTCCTACTAAGATTTATTTGTACACCCTACATAGGAACATTGATACAAGTCTAGAATTTATGATTTTGCGATTACGTAAGAGATCGAGCTCAAGATACACACCTTAGTGATCATGTTTGAAATTTTGTATAGGATGGATGGATAAGGACCTCGGGGGTAATTTCATCATCTAGTGTTTATTTTTGAGTTTATTTTTTTTCCAAAATGCTTATATATGTATGTACGTATCATCATCCATGGGATACCCCTCTATATTTTTTAATGTCCTGATATGACTTATTATGTGTATCTCTAAATGGTATTTTGGTTTGGGGAATATATATTACTAAAACTATTGTATATTTATTCCACTGCTATTTCTTTTTATTTAAGATTCTTAGTATCTTCGTTCTTCCACTATTTTATATATGTGGACCATTATTATTATCCTTATCTGAGGGTATAGTCACCCCACTATCACATCTTCGCACCCTCTTATCTAGTCGACATCCTTTGGAATATGAGGTGGCATGCCTATGGCCTAGTGGTGAACCATCCCTAAGCATCTTTTAATGTGGAATATGGGTCATTGTGATACAATTAATATCAAATAAGTTTTTATTCTCTCGGATTGGGTACCAACATTTGGTTGGCTACTAATGGTTTCTAAATTCTTTTCTTTTCTGTTGGTATTACTATTTGGGATATAGAAGATTAGATACTATGATATAGCTGGGAGTGGGTATGGAGCTCATGTTTGGGTGTCTACAGCCCCATGCTTGGGGAATATACCAAGTTTCTAGGGGTGAGTGATTTTTATTCTCCTTTTTTCTTTTGACAGTTGATTTGATTTCTAACTCAAGTGGCGCACTTGAGTGTGATATTTATTTTTTTTGGATTTTTTCCATTGGTTCAGTATGGTAATTTAGGTGTGATTATGCTTTTTGAGAGTCTTTTAGAACATATGGTGTGTTATTTTCTTGATTTCATAATTGTGAACCTGGAATGTGCAAAGATGGTTGGGTTTTTTAATGTGTCAACAATGTAAGGTAAATAGTGTCTTCCTGTATGGCCTCTATTTGGTGGAATTATACTTAGCCAAGAAAGTCATGTGGTTTTAATGATATCATTATGTGATGTTATATACATGTGATATATGGTATTGACCCTGATAGAGAAAGGCATGGGTGATGACAGGGGTGTGTTTTTTAAAGTGTCACAGAGAAGTTAAACATCCTTTTCCTATATAGAATCTTTGGTGGAATTATAGTCATCTAACTCAGAGTATATGAGATGAATTACCATATTATTGGAAGGCGAGGGGCCATTAGGATGGATGATACTTGATTCCTGGCTCTGATGTGCATAGGAAAGGGGTCCATGAGGCTAGGTTACATGTGATACCTGACCCTAATACGAGTAAGTAAGGGGTCTTGAGGCCAGGGGTCATGAGACTGGGTGTAGTAGGGGAGTGTAAGGGTGGTCAAATTCTCTTCCTATTAATGGTTTCCATGTCTAATATATTTTTTTTGTGTTTGTTACTGTATATATACAGTTATAGTTATCTTACCATGAAATTGAAATTTTGTGGGAGGCCACCTAGATGGGATTTGATGGAGCATCATGAGGGCGTTGATATGGTTCTTCCTGAGCGTGCATTAGATGAGGCCCCAGAGGGTTGAGATGATCATGAGTCATTGGTATAGGCATAGGTACATGCTTTATAGCTTTAGGATATGGTAGTATCCATGCCATGGATGGATGAGCAGCTCATAGAGAGCCTATTTTGGGTTATCCCAGACATTGATATAGGAGATCATGGAGCCGAGCCATTAATGGAATACCTAAACTAAGAGTTCTAATAATATCACCCACCATTATTTCAGGTTGATGGTGGAACACTGGTAGCTGAGAACTGTATTGAGTTGGTCATGACCATTTATTACCAGATTGAGAAAAACCTAGTAAGTAGGGTGAATCTGCAGACATACATGCTCAGAGGATCAAAAAAACATTGGTGGGATGTATAGGTATAGGCAGGAAGATAGAAGGTACTATATTGGAAAGAATTTGAGGTTAGGTTCTTCGAGTACTTCATTCCAGAGATACAGAGGGTGGACGGGGCTCAAGAGTTAATGAATCTCCAGTAAGGGGACAAATTTTTCATGAACTACGTGGTGAATTTTATATACCTATCAGGATTCTCACCTATAATAGTGGGAAATGACATCGCCAGGGTGTAGTGAATTGAGGATGGATTGAGTAACTCCATCAAAGTATAGGTGAACATATTCAGGCTAACATATTTTTCATATGTGGTTAACCGAGTGCTGATAGCTATGGGGAATTTGAAGGACTGGTCATATTTGATTTGGGTGATAGTGTTTGTTGATTTTAGCGATAATTACTTAGGTAGAAGGAAGAAAGGATGAGAGGAATCTTAGTGGTGTAGTTAGGATTGAGATTTGAGTAGACCACTGAGGAGTGTATATTTATGTATATTATTTTTGTGCGGGAATCCAAGACTCATTCATACATTGTGTGAGTGACATCTAAATGACTAGTGGTCATGTGAAAAAATGGCCCATATTGAGAGGTTCTCTAGGAAGCCTTATCATACATCGAGGATCCAAGGACTGGTTCAGACTCGTGCATCTTAAGTAAGACCAAGAGAAGTATCTGGAGAAATTAGTCAGGATTCATTTGAATTTGGAGGTCATGGAAGAGATAGTGGGACCCAGTAGTGGTGTTAGTAGCCTATGGCTAGTGCAACTCCGTAGGGAGGCCAGGCCTCAGGTAGTTGGTCGTTAGAATAGGTGCATGTAGTGGAGCCACTAAGTGTAGATCTGGCCAGGGATCTGACTACAATTAGAGGAATGTTGTGATGATAGGAATGGATGTGTATATTGTTTATTTGGATTTCTCTAGTCATGGTTCAAGAGGTGCATAGATATTTTATTTTGGAATAACCAAGCACTAGTTAGTAGGTTGTTATCAGGTATGAGGTGGTATATATATATGAGGTGTGTTGGCACCAGTATATAATATGGGAATCGATGTGATGTGAGTTATATGTGAGGTGCATAGGCATCTGGGAAGTGATACGATGTGTATTATATATGAGCTGTGTGGTATCGGGATTATTGATGTGAATGAGTTCTATGTGGATGTTATTTTAGGTGTGTTGGAATCTATCCATAGATGCGATGTGGATTCTATTTGACATGTGTTAGAATATTCTCATCTATATAGAAGCAGGTATTTTGGGTAGTTGATGAGATGTTGATATGAATGATTTTAGATATGACAAGGGAACAATTTTAGTACCTGATGAGGTTTGGGAATGAAAATTCATCATGGGAGGACTCTTGAGTCCATGAATGTTTGTTGGACCACTAGAATATATGTTTTGGGATGGGATGAAACCAAGTAAGAAACTCATAAGGTGGGGATAACCTTGAGAGAATTTAACCAATGACTTGATGGATGAGGTAGAACAAATTTATTTAAAAGATATGGGTATGTTTGGTACCATCTATGAGTAATTCTTGATAACTCAGGTAAAATCTATGTTATGATGGGGAGAATGTAATGTCCGGAGTTTTTGGAAAGGTTATTCATCCATTTAAATTGGAATTTTTTAGTTTAGTGGGGAGGCCAATTATTTTCTTGATCATCAAAATGCTATTATGAGAGTTTCTTTGATCAAAGGCCTTTTTTAGATGAGTTTTAAGGCTTTCTAAGCGCCTTGGAGTTTTGGTCGTGTTTCAGGTGCGTCGAACTCCAAAAATCTAGTTTTGAAAAAACATAGACTGGGGAGAACAGTTTTGACAAACCGTTCGGCCTCCCAAGAGAAAACATGTTTCATTCTTACAAATCTAAAAGTATTTTCAAGCCATTGGGTACGGTAACATGATCCTGAAAGTATCTCAATAATTTATGATGGTGGTCATTTTCACAGTTTGCACAAGAATTGGAAAACTATGCACCTTGGTTGCGCGTGTCTGGTTCTTAAGTAGAGGATGTCGAATGGTTTGAGCACAGTTATCCAAACTATATGGAAAACCCATGTGGGTTAATTATAGAGGTGTAATTACTAAAATTCCTTTACCCAATTATTTTTTTCTTTTCCCTTTATCCCCTATTTCATCTGTATGCACATGGGGTTCCCCGCTTTTTCTCTCTCACCTAGGTTGTATCTGTTTTTCGTCATCAGAGCTCCAATTCAAGATCTGTTGGGGGATATGGATCTATCTTGGTAAGGCCTTTGATCTTATAAACTCTTTTATTATTTTATCTTTACATATGGTGCATTAAATCCACATGATCTATTTTATCCGATTTTCAAAGCGTTCATCTAAAACGATGATTTCTCTGGTTTAGGATCAAGATAGATGATGATATCTGATGACCGTACACTTATGAGTATAAGGAAGTTGATGCCTATATTTCTCCATGATTTTCAGGTATTTTTAGGTTTTTATCATATATTCCTTTATATTTGATCGAGTGAGACCCAAATTAATTAAATAATTTATTTTTAAATTGGTTTAGTGATGATACAAGTATTTATTGGGAAAGCCATATCCCACTACACAAGGTCAATCTGGGTAAGGTGATTCGAACATCGTGGTCTATTTAGGTTGAGAATATAAATTTAATTAAATTTGATATTATATATTAAATTTTATGGTCATGTGGGGATGTGATGAGTATAGATTGGGGATTGTGGTGATGTTGAACTTCTAGATTGGGGAGACATTGTTCATTGGGATGGGATTGTCTTGAGACACTCGTGGTGATGTTGATCACCAGGTTGGGCAGCATGGTCATTAAATTGAGGTAATTTGACCATCAACTTGAGGTATTTTATATTCGAGGTTGAGATGGTGATGATAATCATGATTTAGTATCAGGGTCGTAGGGGCACAGGGTTCCGAATAATATGTCCTAGGTTGATTGGGTGATTTCCACTAACTCTATATTGGTTGATATGTCCCTGGAGTTGTATTCAAACATATAGGACATAGATCAAGATGGTTTTTATATCTCATGTGGTTTGAGGAACCCCTAGACTATGCGGTTTAGGGGATGGTTTTTCCAATTGGTTATGTTTGGGGGTTATCATTATAGAAATCCACATTGATAGTGATGGACCATAAGTTCATGGTGATGATACCATCAGTTTAGGGATGAGGCTCAACATATTTCTTATATCCATTGGGCTAGGTTCCTGAGAGGACATACAAATATGTTCCCTGAGATATTGTCTCTGAGCCGACAATGATTATATATTGGATCGAAGATCTATCTATTCCTTAAGATGAGAGGTTGAGGGTCAATAGGAACTTTTTATTTGAGGTCCGAGGGACTACTGAATTCATTAGGATATCTTTTGGTATTCGAGTTACATGATAATGACAGAGGAGGTGTTGGTTGGTATGATTTTTCAATGATACATTTACAAGAGGTGCCTAAGGGGTCTCCAAGTTGTTACTCATCAGGGGATGTCTCTGGAATTATGACATGGATCCTTACCACTATAGTAATATCTGTGAATGCATATTCTGAATTCCATATATATAATTATGGGAATGTGTTCAGATGTACCAGTGATGTATGAAATAGGTGATCACTTCCTTGTGGATGTTGAGCAGAAGGGAAGTGATTATTTATTCATTATTCTTGTGTTTCCTTTAAATTCATATTTATTTTACCATCATTGTAATGGATGTAAAATAGGAACACTTTGCTGCTGTACAACTTAGATGTATTCTCAGTCCCAACATAATCACTTTTGTAAGAATGTTGACATTATGCTTTTGTGATCAGGTAAGGGACCAAGCATATGAGTTGGACCTTAGTGGTCAGGTTGGACCTTTTTCATGTGATGGATGTAAAGGGAACTTGAAAGTTCTTGCATCAACTAGAGTTTATTTTTCAGTTTCTTTTGATTATTCCATAATTTTTATTTATGTATGTACTGATGGTCAGTCCTAGAAGACCCCTCTTTTTATCTATTTTGAATGATTTGATATAACTTAATGCGTGTGTCTGAAAATGGTATATGATTTGGGGCATGTCTATTTTTACTAATGTTGTGTGTTTATGCTTTGCCAATTTATTATTATTTATTCTAGTGAGTAAGGTTTTTCTTCCTTTTTTTAATATACAAAGGTCATTATTATGATCACCATATGAGGGTATAGTCTCCCCACTATCACCTTTTTACACCTCCATTTCTAGTCGATAGCCTTTGGTAAACAAGGAGGTGTGCCTAAAGCCTAGTTCTCATCCGACCCATAGCAGCATTTAAAGTGGATTCTAGGTAGGGGTGCTACATAATCCCATCTTGAATTTTCCATAATAAATATCATTATTATTTGTTCAATTTATATACATTGACTGAGTCCAAGAAGTCACTTGAATATATAATGAATATTCATGATACCTAAAATATAGGATTTGTAACTTATGTACTTTATGGAGAAGCACTTGTTCAATCAGAACTTAACTTTCTATAAGAATGATATATTTTTTTAAATAGTAATATGTCATCGAAAAAAAAACTAAGATAACAACTGCCCTCCCACTGAGCCAATTGTATACACATGTAACACATTTATTCTTAATGTAACCAAATTATTTTATATATTTATTGAACAAAATGTTATATGACATGGAATCTTGCTTCAATCCATATATGGATCTAAAAATCATTCTTTCGATTTTGGAATTAACTAGAGTCAGAAACCCTTATGGTTGTGTCATATAGAAATATTCTTGAAGATTATCATAAAGGAATTCTTTTTGACATCCATCTTACAAATATCATAGTCATGGAATGATGTTATTGTATGTAAAATTATAATGGATTTAAAAATGGGAACTAGAGGAAAGGTTTGTTATAGTAAATTCCTTGACACTATTTAACACTTTATCCACTTTTCATAATTGATAGGTACTCAATTTACCTTCCATGTCCATTTTTATCTTCAATTATAATTTAAACCCAGTACTCATTACATCAACTAGCGAATTGACCAGAACCTAGACTTTACTATGATATATGGAATCCATTTTATAATTCGTCAATTATTTCAAACTTTTAGCATCTAAGATCTCTAATTCCTCCTTATATTAAATAGGGTCATTATTGTCTACCAATAATGAGTATCCATCATCAATGACTAGAAAACCATTTATTTTGAACTCTCTAGAAACTCTAGTGCCCCTACATAGTACTTGTGTTTTAGGAACAAAAAATGTCTATTTGGAATTGTAAAATTTGTTCCTATACCAACTCTTGTGTATCTTGAGCATCAACTTCATCAAAGTTAATATGGTTCCCACTATCCTTCCTTAGGATGTTTTCTCTCTTAAAAAAATGAATTATATTATAATTTTCATTTTCTTGTATAATGGGTTTTATAGATAATATCCCCTTATTTCCTTGGGATACCCAATAAAGATACACTCTATGCATGTGGGTGATATTTCTTTTAAGAATATGGCATTAAAAAATTCCTCACAACCCTTATAGTGAGTATATGAAAACATGTAATTTTTTCCATGTATTAATTCACAATGTATTTCATTTTACACCTTAGTTGGTACTTGGAATATAATTTTTAATACAACATATAATGTGTATCCCGAAAAGGATAATGGAAGAGATGCATGAATTATCATTGACTTTACCATGTAGAGTAAGGTACATTTCCCCCATTCACTAAAACCATTCCATTATTGAATATAAGGTGGAGTGAGTTGATATTGAATCTCATACTTCCATATAAAATCAACAATGTCAATGTTTATATATTCACTACCTCCATCATATCAAATCCTCTTTATCATATTTCCAAGTTGATTTTCTACTGTATTCTTGAATTATTTAAATTTTTAAAGGACTCATACTTATACCTCATCAAGTAAATGTAAATATATCAAGTCAATTCATCAGTAAAAGTTATGATGTATGAATACCCAACTCTAGATTCTAATAGAAAATGTGCACTTACCTCAATTTATTCCGATTCTAGAAGATCTATGGATTTTCACCCAATCCTCTAAATGGAGGTTTAGTCACTTTTCCTTGTAAATAAGAATGAAATCATTAAAGTGGTTTTTCCCAAAAAGTCTAAATAGGAATCTAGATATATCTTTGTAAGATTCTTCTCATTTATGTAACCAATATGGTTTTTCCCTAACTAGTTGTTAAATGTTCCATTCAAACATAACTTTTTATCGAATGAATGTAATTAGTTATTATAATTTAACACATAAATATTGTTATTTAAATGTGGTATGACATAACATATCATGTGTTTGTAAAAGTGGAAACCCTTATTTATCAAAAAGAAAATAAAACCATATATACTAGGTAGGATATTGAAGTTATCATCTTAGTAATAGTTTGTATATAATAGAAATCATTTAAAACCAAAATATTCAATGTTGAAAATGGATGTTGGTAGTCTCATATAGCTAATGTTCCCACTTTTTCTCTATTTCCTACTTGAAGATACACCTCTCTATAAATATTCTAGAGCCTACTTGGTTATTTTATTTGTATATATATATGTGTGTGTGTGTGGGTGATAGAGAGAGAGAGAGAGAGCACCAAAATATATATCATATAAAAAGTTTGTTGATGTAGAATTAATTTACTTGATAATGAATGCATCTGAATCTTCCCCTTTATTTTTCAGTAGGGTGTAGTTCTTCTTCCAGTGTCCTCGCTTTCTATACAAAAAAATACCATGTTTTTCCCTCATTTACAATTATATATTCTTCTTCTTGGAAGGATAGTTATCAGAACACTTATACATGGAATGATTCTTAGGTCACATTTCCTTATTATTCATTTTATTATTCAAAATAACCACTATATTTCTTTCACACCCCATGTATTTAACTTATAATAAAATGAAAGTAAGACGGTCTGAAATAGTCTTCTCACTATTTCCCATTCTACAGTTTACAATAATAATGGATAATCCTTTAGGTATTGAGGATAGAGTGAGATCTATGTTCAAGTTGTCAAGGTTCTTAAAGAACATGATGTCTAAGAACTTTATATAGCTAGTCATCTAAACTACATGTGGCGTAGGCAGAGCCGACTCTCTAATCTTTCATGTGAATAATTAATTAGACATCTCATATCTCTTTTGTCTTTCCTTATCTTGATAAAGATCGTGAAGGGGATACATGATTATATACACATCCATATCCTCATTTTTTTTTAAAATACCACTGCAAATGGAGGATAACATGAAAAATTGGACATTTGTGGAATGATAAATTTATTTAGGTTAAATAGATACCTCTTCATCACTTGAACCTTATGAAAGAAACTCAAGAATTTGGTTATTAAACACACATAATTTTCATTCATGGAATAATATTATTTAAAAAACCAATACCATTCCTATAAATTTGATCCAATAAGTAGGTTAACCTTCACTACTACAAATCATAGTTTGAATTCACGTGTCTGTACATTTTTGAAATTAAACAATAGAATAATATTAGTACTTTATCTACATTTAAAAATTAGATAAAAAATATTAAATTTAATAAATCTCCCATTATTTTCTTGAAACACCATTAGTCATCACCATTGGTTTCAGAATACTTTTTCACATGGATATTGTAGTGGTAAGGATCCATACGTCCCTTACCATAACTCATAAGGAGGTCTGAAAATATATTTGAAGGTATTTAGGTTGGAATATCATTCCAACTACATTGAATCACTACGCCTTAATCTGTTGAGGGGACTCTCCAATCCTAAAATCCTGGATTGAGATTTTATCAACACTTTCCGACTAGTTTTACTAAGTCTGGGGGAGGAAATAAAACCATTTTCAAAACTAGGATATGTCAACCCAAAACTCAATTTAAAAATTCCCCAACAATTGAAAACACCACCATAGAGATTGGTTAAGAACTTTGAATTGTGGTTCAACTTCAACCCAAGTAGTGGAATGTCAAAATAAATTTTTATTTTAATTTTATGGATTTTTATATTTATGTATAAATCACCCATTTTATCTTATCACATCAAGGTTAATATTAATTTAATTTTACTTAAGGGATTAACCATGTTTTAGATAGAATTTATTAATATTATAATTTATTTTATTCTATATTGGATTTTTGTTAATTCATTAATTAATTTTTTTTGCAAAAAAGATTCCATCCATGAAACAAAATAGAAAAAATAAAAAAGTTGTATGATCATCAGATTATCTAATGGTTAGATTATCTAAAATATGATAAACTAACCCTCCACCCCAAATGAAAAACAAATTGAACCATATCTTGGTTTTTTGTAGAATTACACCTCTTCTCATATGTATCTCCTAGATTGGTTTCACCTTATCTCTAAAATTGAACTGCCTTCACTCACCCAGGAGAATCATTCATTAAAAAATCATTACTCATGTGCAGATTAAGGGAACCAAAGGATTTTTTAGGGTGTTTACATAAAATAAACCCTAGGAACACAAGCCCTTATATAATGAGAGGAGTGGAAGGCACACAACTAGTTTAATTAATTTAATATTATTAATAAATTAAAAGGAAACCAATCACATACACATGTTTGGTCTAAGATCATGATCATCCACACACATGAAAATAATATCCATTTTCAATATAGTAACATTCACTTCAATTCATTCTTTAATTCAGATAAAATTCCATGAATTAATCCGATTAATTACATGATTAATAATTTAATTTAATTTATCAAAATTCCATCCAAACGGTCCTAGAATTTTCATCATCCGTAATTTTAAAAAAATTAAATAAATAAATTCTATTTAAAATTAATAATGTACACATTTGAACTTTAATGCAACAACATATACCCATCAAAACTACCTAGCATGTTCCTTGTATTGTTTATTCATAAGGCATCCAATATATATGAAATGGAATGTAATTAAAATTCATGCACTATAAAACAATGACACATAGAAACATATAACTTATATAATAGGTAATACTATTAACACACGAAGTGCACTACATGTGAAGACCATACAGAAATTTTAGTTAAGAATTTAGCACAATAATTAATTATAAAAATAATTAATAATCCTGTCACATTGAGTATACTCTAAATAAATTAAATGAAGACACATAATTATTAGTTTTAATTAAAAAATTAATTTTATCTCCACATTAAATTAATTACACAATTTATAGTAGGTTAAACTGAGTATACTAAGGTTACACATCATGTAATTTCTTTTACCCATATCCACAACACATGCCTAGGGACTACATATGTTTTTCTATCATAGAAATATAAAAGGTAAAAGTAATTTTTTTCATCTACACAACTTGTGACCATGACACTAAATAGATTTCCTATCCTCATGTCACGATATAAATATATGTCATAGCTCAGACCCAAAGTTTTTTGTATTGAAAACCCATGAACTAAATTTCATGTGATTGGGTTACACAATGGGTAGTCCCAAAAACAATATGTCATCTTGGCCTGATTAATACAAGGTACACATTTAATAATATCATGTACAGTTATTGCAAAATGACCAGAATTTATCATGTTTCATCCTAGTGAAATTAACATGGATATACGGTGTGTACCATTGATCTACACGTTGTGTAGTGTTTTGTAATATGTCCAAAACCCTTGGCACCTCCTAATGATGTTTTTTTAATGTTATTTATGTAGATTTAAACTTTAATTGGTTATGTGATTGAGAATGAATAAGGGAAAAGATGAATTTTATGTTAAAATTTAAATAAAAAATATTCCTAAAATGAAAACCAACTGCAAATTCATATTATCAATCAATGATTAATAAATAATTATGTGACTTCTATGGTATCACTTGTAGTTTGTAGGCATAACATAAGCACCTATTATCCATATCTAAATAATATTTTTTTTAATAAACGAATAATATAAATTGTATATGATGGGGAACATCATGAACAATAGAATTAAATCAATTATTAATTGAATTTTTATTTCATTTCCATAAATGGAACAATCATCACATAAAATTTATAATTAATTTATTTGGATAAAAATTTACTATTGTATAAATTTTTTCTTTATTGATAAATAAATTGATTCCATTTTATAATATAATTATCTCACCATTGGAATCAAGTGTATATTCCATCTAGCGGTGTAACATACCTACCAGGGTACCACATGTCGATTCCCCAAGCTAGTTTGTTATGTGACCTCAGGCATGCCTCCCTATACTCCAGAGGATTCCAACTAGTAGCGAGGGTAAAATATATAACTTGGGGAGACCATACCCTCTATATAGAATTATTAATAAAATGGGACACAATATTCAATATAACATGAATACTATAATAAACGATAACAAATAAAATACCAACATCTCATGATAATACCTAAATATAGAAAATGACCATGAACTAAAGAAATAAATATTCTATATCATACAAGTTTCATGTGTCTATGGAAACCCCAAAATAAAGACACACTAACATCTCATAAGTGGATCCTGACATCATTGATAGTTCCCTCATCCATGCCCTATCCCGAATCCCAACTCATCTATCTAACATAGGGATCTTTCCCTTATCCTTCCCTGAAAACATGAAATATATTTGGGTACAAATCATGAAGCCCATGTAGGGTGTGTGTAAAACTCAGTAGGAAACCTTAAATGGTGTCTAATGGACTATCCAATCTATAACTGTTTAAGAGTTTGTATAAAGGGTAGATAGAAAATGTAAAAGGTAAACATGATTCACATTTATTATTCTTTAATCAACTACATAGGCCCCCAGGTTCATGTTGACACCTAAACCAATCATACCCAATTCTTACCAATGTCAGATTATTAATCATACACCATTAGGATATCAAAATTCATCCATTAATATTAATTCATTAATCAAATTCCCTTCAGTTTAATTCCATACCCTGGAGCGCGAGTCTGGGTACCCTTATCTTGAGAACATGGAACCTCAATAAAATGAAATGTCTCAGGGGCCTCAAACATCATAATAGAACCCCATGGGTATTCGATGCATCAGTCCCTGAACCACAACTCATTGTTCACATGAATGGATTGGAGTCCTAGAGTAGCATTCTTGCACCACATGGGTATTTGGAGCATTAGTCCCTAATGAACAACACATTGTTAAATCAATCACATATATCACATATATCATAAACATATCAAGATTCCATATAATTAACCTTATTATAAAACATTAATATCATGGTGAACCATTTTATATATAAGTTAATTCCATGGTTATTTTGTTTTATCATAAGGAATAACATGAAAAATTCACCATTAATCTATTTCTCATCAATTATTCACATCTCATGAACCCTTCAAGTTTAAGACAACAAACCCTTTAGATGTTATTATTAAAACATAAAATAAATATTTAGTCAAATTCCATAAACCCACTATTTCCCATTTTTTTATTCCATCATTAACATTTCAAGGAACATTGGAACACCCCATGGGTTTCCATGAAACCCAACCTCACTATCTTACATGGGTGCAACAAGAACCATGATTGGTCGCACGATTTCGGGGAATTAAATTCTCCCATTTCAATTTTAATATAATTTCCCATCATGGGAAAATAAAGGCACAATTAAAATTACAATATCCTAATATGTACTATGGGAAAATAGATATTATACCACATCTCTTAATATCATTGATGAACCCTCTCCAAAATGTAACCCTTAATTCGATGTAGAATGATAAAAATCTCAATGGCGATGAAGATCTGGGTCCAAAACCTCAGATCAAGATCCAAAATAATGGGATCCATTAAAACCTATATCTAAACCATCAATAATATATGAATTCATATTTCTATAAATGGGTATGAAATAAAAGAGAGAGATAGAAATCTAAATGAGCAAGATATTACATACCATAGAGGGTTCAATCTCATCTGCTAGATCTTCGGTTCACACAAGAAGATATTTAAGGATCCTTGAAATCCTATCAGGAGCTTAAAAAAGTAAGATAATTAATTCTAGGTTGATCGTGGGTGACTAGGGATAATAACTGAGGTTTTATTAATTTCTAATATAATTTTCAAGTGTTTAAAAATATGAGTGCCAAGATTCATGGGCGGGGTTTATAGTTTGGAGAACTATGGGAGAACCGTGAAAATCCCCTAGGTTTGAGGGTTCATTGTATGGGGAGGGTGGATGCATGGTTTTTTAACACCACTACCCCCTTCCTATGTCTCAAAATGGGAACATAGTTTCCTAATGAAAAAATGCCTGGTTTTCCCTAACTGTGCACCCACCATGCACAACCCCATGGGATTCCAAAATTCTCCAAATTCACCCAAAACAACCCCAACAAAGAACCAAGCATGGTATGATAAAAACTATGTTAAAATAACAACTAAAATTGATTGTGATAAATCTATATAAATGTTAGCATCTTATAATATCCCCACCTTATAACAACTTTTCCTCGAGTTGCACTTCCAAGCATCACTAAGATTTCGTGTTAAAAAGTTCGAGCCACTGGGCCAGCATATCTACTTCTTTTTCCCATATTTTCTCATAAACACAACCATACTACCCCATCAATTGAAAAAATGGCATAGTCTTTCCATGAAACACTTTACCACTATGATCCACAACAAGAATCAGATGCACCTTGAAGGACACATCAACCTATATATCAACATCATCGAAATAGATCACATGTAGGGGTTGGGGTGATACAAGTTATGTTGTGACACAAGAAGAACATAATTCAAAAAACTAAACCCTTGTAGAATAACCAATAAATATAACACCAGTATTATACTCTCTATGACCTCAAATTGTCCAACAAACGTAGGCACCAACATTCCCTAGTTCTAAATCTGATGGTGGCCAAATCACAATGACACCCGAAGTAATACACGATAACTTAATATAAAATCAATAGGTTGAAAATTTCAATCATCATAAGACATATATATTTTCATCACTATATCCATACATTTATAAATCAACAAAACCTACCATGGTGTCTCCTGCATGAAACTCGGTCCCAACAACTCAGAATCACCCGCCTCCATCCAATATAGAGGTGATCAGCATGGGCTACCTTAAAGAGCCCCATATGGTTCCATATGAATATTATTCTGATAGTTGTTTTCATAAAGAACACACAACCAAAACTAAGTGGTTCCCCCATGACACACCAAAATCATGGATGCATTCCCTCAACATCTCCTCTAGTACCTGGATAATCTAATCCAATTTACCTTCTGTCTATAGGTAAAAATCTATACTCAGAAACACTTAAATACCATGAATCCTATATAATCCTTACTATAAATGTATAGTAATTCAAGGGTCATGATCTAAAAATATATTCCATGGGACCCCATTCAAATGTATTATCTATCAAACATATATATCACCCAACTAATAACCTATGAATGTATCCCAAATTGGAAAGAAATGGGATAATTTATTCAATCAATCCAAAATCAACTATATATAGTCATTATTCCAAGGCATCATTGAATGTCCCACAACAATGTCCATGGTAAATTCATCCAACATCTACTTTGTAATGGTAAATGGCTGTAACAAGCCACCTTGTCATTGATGCTCAACCTTTACCTACTGACATGTGTAGTATCATTTAACAAAACCTTCAATTTCGTTTTTCATTTATGGACACCAATATTGTATCCAAATATCATAGTACATATTGGATAAACTAGGGTGCAGTTCCCACACCGATGGAAGAAATTCACTCCTCAATTCCTTTAAAAACATGTAGGTACAATAACATGTCCCTGAACAAAGATGATATCATCCTCATCTATAGTCAAATCAAAAGGTAACTCCCCACATTCAAGTATTTCCATTAAGGTAAAACACTTCATATCCTCATACTTCTTTCCTTGATATGGATAATAAGTGTGTACTCCAATGTTAAGGATATAAGGTTAATCTTATTCTGGACCTCTGGAACCTCAATGTACATAACAACTAGAAATGTTATAATCACCCACTCATAACTGGACTCTTGAACTTCTTGAGTCTATATATTTCGGCACAAAGTGTCAGCAACACTATTTCCCTTACTAGGAATATAATCTACCACAAATTCAAAGGAATTCATATACTCAACCCATCTCTACTATGGATGATTCAAATATATCTATAAAAATATATTCCTTAGTATTTTTTGGTAGGTATACACAATAAACCTTTCACCCAAAATGTAGTTTCACTAAAACATCAATGAATAACCCACTAAGGCCAACATGAGATCATGGGATAGATGATTCCATTCATGTGGCCTCTCTTTTCATGATCCATATTCCATGAATATATCGCTCTATATCAGCACTGACCCATGTCTGATCCCAGACGCATCATAAAACTTGGTATACTCCTCACCTGACTTGGGTAAGATCAAAATCGATGCAATTGTCTAGCACTTCATTAACAACTCGTTTGGAATAATCACATGTTCCAGACCATTCAAATTTGAATCCCATCTTGGTTTTCCCTAAGACAGTGATTCCAAGTGAGAGAAGTATCTGATGAATCTCCAATAATAGCCCGCTATGCCCAAAATTATTCAGATATAATAATCATTATTGGGATTCTTCCAAGAAACAAATTTATGAACTTTCTCTATATCTACTAAAAAACCTTCCTTAGAGATGATTTGGCCAAATAAATTTACCCTTCCAATCCAGAATTGACACTTAGAGAGCTTAGCATATAGCCCATCTTGTCTCAGTGTACTCGAGATGATGTATAGATGTTTAGCATGATCTTCATGAGTTTGTAAGTACACCAAGTTGTAATCGATGAAAACAACCACAAATTGATCCTAGTACAGGTGTAGTAGTCATTTAATCAATTCAAAGAACATAGTAGGGGAATTTTTTAATCCAAAAGGACTCATGATGATCTCATTCAAGCCCTACCTACTGTTGAATGTTCTATGTGGTATATCCAAAGGTATAAATCTCAAATGATGATACCCTAACCTCACATTTATCTTCAATAATAAACACTAACCCCTAAACTTTTCAATGAGTACATTAATACAAGGAAGACGATATACTTTTTTCACTGTCATCTGTTTAAACTTACGCTAGTTGATTGAAAAATGTAATGTCTCTATAGCCCAATTATAAAAAAAACTAAAGAATCCCATGGAGATGTACTTGGATGGATAAATACCTTATTTTTAAGTTTCTCTAGCTGAGTATAAATAACATGAAGCTCTGATGGTTCCATTAGGTAAGGTGGAATGGATACTAGTTCATCTCTGGGAATTAGTTCAGTTATCAACAAAATATATCTCTCAGGTGGAAGCTCTGAGAAGTCCTCTGGAAAAACATCCTAAAATTGATCCACTTCTGGAGGAAATAAATCATCATTTACACCCCAATCATCCATGAAAGGACTCAAAAACTAAGTAGTGAGCTCCCCAAGTTACTAATGAACCATACCTCCATGGCCTACCCAGATATCCCATTCTATATGATAATCATAATTTTTACCCACAAGAGATGTAAATGTCAATATTCTATGGTAAAAATAAATACAGGTTCAGTTTGATACTATCTATTCCATAACCAAAATCAAGTTAATACAAAATATATGAATTAGTAAAAATCCCAAAGGAAATGAAAATCACCAACCTCAAGGCAACCTTTGCATAAACATATTTCCTTCGACTATAAACCCATAAATGTGTCAATAGTCATAACCCCACAAAAAAACTGCACCTTTATACTCAAATCATTAACAAGTGGATTATATATAAATTTATGAGAGTCTGTTGTATCAAATAAAGTGATAGAAAGAATAAAAAATACAAGAATTTTAAATCTAATCATCGGTGTCCCAACCTCACTATCCACAAGTACAAAATGAAAAATATTAAATTGACCTACCCCTCCCCACTATGCTCTAGTTTGAAACCCCTGATCTATAGTTCCCTGATGATATGGGTTCTCTTTCCCTGAAGCACCATTTCATCCACCTCAATCAATCATCCAGTATAATTCCAACTTCCCAACTGGTATGGGGTAGAAGACCCCCTTCCAATACTCTGGTTCGACCTAGATGATCCATCACGACCCATTGTTCTTGTTTTCCTACAATACCTCTTTAAGTGTCCCATCCATCCATATTCTGGGAAAACCACAAGTGTTCAGGTACACTAACAATGAATGATCCCCACCCTACCACACTGGTGTTAGTACACTCAATTACTTCCCTAAGAAACTTTTTCTTATCCCAGGATACCCTACATTCCACTTCTCCGATAAATGTTCTCATAACGATGCATCCTACCCTCTGAAGTCATACCTTCTAGTCATCCAGAAAAAACCACCTACACTCCACTAGAAACCTCCTTCAGGTCCCCCTCAGAAATGAGATCTTGATTCACCACCTCAGTAAACTTATTCTATTTCAAGATATCAACCAGGAACTTAAAATTATATTTAAGTCCATCCTAAAAATATTTTTTACAGTTTTCTCATCCCCTACCATTGTTGGAAAAAATCCCTACAATTATTTGACGTGACGATCATATTCCATCACTGAAATACATCCTTGGTCCAACCACATAAACTCCATTGATCTCTCATATCTTAGTTTCTATAAGTAAAAGTAATCCAACAAATTCTCCTTGAAGTCCTTCCATACCATTACCTCTATCTACTCATCCGAAGCCTAGATTTCCCACATACATTTTATTGAACTCATAATATATAATCATCCAAATTGACTCTATTATCTATCTGAGTCTTTAAATGGTCAGGATTGTTCTAGATATACTCAGTCTAGAACTCAACTACCTCAGGTCCACCCTCTCCGGTGAAGGTCAGAGGGTGCTACAACAAGAACTCCCATGTAAGATCAAACATATTTTACATAGCCCACCTTGGGTATCTCTCCATGATCTTCATAAATCAATAAATTTTTTCAAGGAACTTCTCTCTCACTCCATCACCCAGAACTATTGGGGCCTCTTGTCCCCCTCTTCAAGGATCACTTCTAACAATTTCAACCTATCATCCTACAAACAAACATCATTATGGAGCCATGTCTCAACAATTGTAAACACACATATTATAAAAATAAACATCATCAACTTATTTACATAATATGGATTTACATATATCTATACTAATATATCCCACAAACACCACCCCATATCAAAACCGAGGCACTATCAAAAACCTTCAACTAACCCTAATAGGGCCATGGGTAACATATGGTAAAAGACATTCCTATAATAAGTTACCCATTAGACACCCATTTTTAACCATATAAAATTCCTAAATTTATCATATTTAATCCATTATTATTTATTCATTTGGCACCATTTATTTTTAAATTACTCAAATAAGGAAAATATTTTCAATCTCCAAAACCCACACATATAATTATATTCTATGTGTGACTAACACGATGAATGCCACATAAATTATTGCATTCCTAAAATGATGAATTCATACTCAAGTCTCATTACATATCTGTCCATGAAGTGAATCTGAAAAAAAATAACATCACATCACTAATAGATCACAAAAATGTGAAATAACATTCAACTGTAATATAAAACATCAACAACAATAATCCCACACCGGGTACTTGGGTTTTCCCCATCACATGGATTAGGCACTCCCATAAAAGACTTTATGAATAAGTCCCCACTCATTCTAGTCTCCTATAAACCATTACCAAATAATAAGACAACTGAAATGAAATTAATACCACCCTTTGATTCCACTTTGTAACATCTTGACATGGGTTCCACTTGTCGTTGTCTTGAACTAGACTGTTATGTTCCCTTAGGTGTTCCTCCCCATATGCCAAAGGATTCCAATAAATATCATGGGTCTAATATGTAATGTGGGTGACAATACCACATATATAAAATTAGTACAACAGTAGAAAAAAATATTAAATATAATCAAGATGTAGTAATAAACAATAACTAACAAATATCAAGATCTCATGATAATTGAAAAACTTGTAAAATAAACATGAACCAAAGAAGTAAATATTTCATTCCATAAAAGTGTAATTTTTCTAATGAAAACCCCAAATAAAGGCACAATGAAATGTCCAAAGTGGATACCAACATCATTTCTAGTTCCCTCATCTATTCTCCATCCTGAATCCCATCTCATCCATATAACATAGGGTTCTTTCCCTTATCCTATCCATAAAACACGAACTCTCTCCGTGTACCAATCAGGTAGCCTAAGTAGGGTGTGAGTAAAACACAGTAGGCCCACACCAACAATGTCTAGAAAAATATCCAATCTATAATAGTGTATATTTTTTATAAATAATAATGAATAAATGAAAAAATCAAATAGGATTCACATTTATTATTCTTTCATCAAAAGTGTTTTGAACAGCTTTGGCTTCTGTAGAAAATTCATTCACTAGATCATGATTCTTTTTGAGTCATCCCATATCTCTATTATTGTTAATGTGTCCCCATATGGTTACTTCAGTTTCTCATGGGGAGTGAGCCAAGGTGATCCCCTCTCAGCCATCATCTTTACGATAATAGAATATTATCTTAGCAGAATATTCATCGATATGGTTAGTATGGGTGATCTGTTAACAATCAGAGCAGGATGAGGTAACACAACTCCCTCTCACATATTCTTTTCCGATGCCATTTTAATTTTTACATAGGGGGTAGAAAAAACATCAACAATATAAAAGAGGAACTTCAACACTATGATAATGTGTCTGGTCAAGTTATCAGATAGAGAAAACCCTTCATTTACTTTGGAGAGAGAATTTCAAATTCGAGAAAGATCTGTCTCACCTATGACATAGGAATCAAGGAGGGTGATTTTCCTTTTGTCTATCTAGGTGTTCCCATGTTGCGTGGAAAACATCAGTAGTCACATTTTTCAAATTCATTGGACCAAATGATTAAATCCCTTTCCTTCTGGAAAGGTAAGTCCCTCTCAATGGCTGGGTGCATTTTCCTTATGAAACATATCTTTACCTCAAAGTTGGTATAATATTTCATGGTTTATAATTGGCCAGTTTCTATCATTATAAAGCTCAATGAAATTATGAAAAACTTTTCCTAGAGTGGAAATATTGTGAAATGGAAAATAATCACTATCCCATGGAAGAAATGCTACTTTCTATACAATCTGGGAGGTCTTGGTATCAAGAACCTGTAGGCCTTAAATTAGTCTCATCAAGATATGTTTGTTTGGAAACTCATCAATAAAAAATCTACTATAATGGAAATTTAATGGAGCTAGTTTATGGCCAGACTTGTTGCAGGAAAAACCAGTTATCCTGTGTCGTCCATTTGGACTGGGATAAAGTCAATATTTCAGAAAGTGATCAATCATTCCAAATGGATGGTGAACATGAATTCTTCCCTTAGTTTCGGGTATGACAACTGGACTGGTGGACAAATCGTTATCCAGGTCAACCTAGGGGATTCAAACATCAATCATAACATCACAGTCAAGGCCCAACTAGAAAATATGTAAATGTTACCAGATGCTATTGTCAATATTGTTAACGGTCATGAACTTGTTAATAAAGAGGATACTCTGATTTGGGTGGGATCTAAAAATGGTTGGATGGACTCAAATCTTTTTTACAAAAACTGGATTAATTGTGAACAAAAATGGATTGGGAAATTGAATAAAAAAATGGATGACACCCTCATAGTTCATGCTTCTATGTAGGTTGTCTCTCAACAAGATACCGGTGGATGTAAATCTTCAAAGGTATGGTGTATCCTTATGCTCTGGATGTACCCTATATACACAACATAGAGAATATGTGGACCATGTTTTCATGAGCTTCAAGGCTACCTTATCTCTTTGGAGGGCCGAGCAGTATACTTCTTGTGAATGGATTGGCCACACTAATTCTATACAAACTCTCCTCACTGAATTATCTAGTGCAACCCACTCCAAGACACTGCATGTGTTGTTTTATGTGGCCTGTGCTGAAATTTTACATTCATATATAGCAGAAGAAGTTATGTGATGCACATCAAGTCTCGCTTCAATGCAGACTGTGATCTGGGCTCAATTATCGATGTGGTTTATGCTGCAAACATCCTCCATTCGGAAAACTTACTGCAACCTCATACAAGACTGGGTTTTCCTACAGTTTCCAAATATCGCTGGAAACTACCTGGACCCTCTTCATACATTGGGTGTCTTCTGGATTCCCCAATTTACATGATGGGTCAAATTCAATACGGACAGATCCTTGAGGGGTAACCCAGGTCCCTCAAGATATAGTGCCATCTTTAGGGATGGGAATGGGGATTCCATTGAATTCTTGTATGGCTCATGTGGAAATTCCATGAAACTTGAATCAGAGATGATGGGGCTTATCATGGAATTTTAGGTCATTATTTTCTGTAATTAGACTATGGTATGGTTGGAATGCGACTCAACCACTATAGTGCAAGCTGTAATAATGGGACAGAGGCACCTGTAATGGAGACTGGCTGCTAAATGGGTGAATTTCATTGACAAGCTTTCTGCATTGAACTATTTGATTACAGACACCTTCCGAGAGGCCAATAATATTGCTGATGGGTTGGCTAATGAAAGAGTTAATGTGGAATTATGTCGTCAATTGAACACTCTACATGATGATATTGTTCCTACACTTCTTCGAGATAAAGGTAAATTTCCTTTGTTTCGCCATCTGTGACTTTTTTTCTGCTTCTAATTCAAGGGCACCCTTTCTCACATTTCTCCAAAAACACAATCAATGGCCTAGAGCTATTGTCTGACACCTGATGGGTATTGGGAGCATCAGTCCCATACCCACAACTCATTATTCAATCATTCACAAATATCACATATATCAAACACATATCAAGGTTAAATATCATTAACATTCCTATAAAACATTCACATGATAGTCACTATTTCATTTTTCAATTATGAACATGGTTATTTACATTTATTATAGTGAATAACATGAAAAATTCACCACTAATCCATTAATCATCAATAATACATGTCTCATTAACCCTTCATTGTTAATCTAAACAACCATTTAATTCCCATTTTTAAAAAACAAAACAAAAATTTATTTCAATTCCATAAACCCAGTATTTCCCCTTTTTATTTCCATCATTATAATATTAAATAAAATTTATCCACCACAAGGGTTTTAATAAAAATCAGCCTCACTATATTCAATGGGTCCAACGGGATCCATGAAGGGGCATATAATTTCATGGAATTAAATTCACCATTTTTAATTTTAATGAAACTTCCCATCATGGAAATAAAAATGTACAATTACATACACAAAATCATAATCACAACTATGATAAAATAATAATTATACCAACTACCTCAAGATCATTGATGAATGCTGGCCAAACTGTATCCCCTAATTTGATATATAATGATTTAAATAAAAATGGAAAGAATGATCTTGGACCAAAACCTAGGTTCATGATCCAATGAAATGTGATCCATTAAAACATAGATCTAAACCATCGACAATGAAGAATGTTATATCTCTGTAAATGAGAAGAAATATGGGAGAGTGATAAATCTAAATAAGGAAGATATTACATATCGTACAGGGTTTAGTCTCATCCACTAAAACGTCTATTCGCATCGAAAGCGGATCGAGGAGCCTTGGAATCCTCTCACCACCATCCGAAAGAATGAAAATTATTTTTAGTTTAAGTGGGGGTCATTAGGGATAATATTTGGGGGTTCGGTAATTTTTTTTTATAATTTTTGGTGGTTGAAAAACTCACCCACATGATCTCCTTAGTAGGGTTCATGGTTTGGAAAAATATGTGCCCCTGTAGTTTGAGGTGCATGGTTACTCCTTGGTGGGAACATAGTTTTAAAAACCACACAACAAAAATGAAAATACAATCTATTCAAGGGTTCATAGTTTGGGGAGGTTGGTAACATGATTTGGTCAAATTTTGTTCCCCCTTCATGTGACTCAAAATGGGGTACACGGTTTCCTGGGTCAAACTGTACTATTTTCCCTAACTGTGAAACAACCATGCACAAAACCATAGGCTTCCCAAATTCTCCAACTTAACCTTAAAAAACACCAAGAAAGAAAAAACCAAAAAATAATACCTAAAAATGAGAATGAGACATCTCCATAGAGTTTGGGATCTCCAGACGTGTTCCATACACCTCTAATCATCTCTATTAGAATCTCTAAGTGCTAGAGAAAAATATGAAAATGCATACATCATTCACCATTGATTACCATGAGAATCACTTTAGGTGGAGGAATATATTTTTTATATCATGTCTTGAGAAGAAGGTGGAGGATTATTGATATCCATTCTTGAGATCATTCTAGGAGAGTATATCTCTTGTTCTTGAGAGGATTATCTAGAACTCATTATTCACACTGATTATCATGAACCAATCTGGGACGACCCAAAACCGGTCACCCGAGCCGGTTCAGGACATGGCCGGAGGAGCATTCCCAATCCCCATAGGCTGGAAACTAGTATCGTGAATCAAAATTTATTCACTAGGAATGATTTGGACCATATGGAAAAATAAATAAACAGGAATAAACATGACAATAAAATTGAACTCGAGCAGTGGAAAAAGAAAATAAATGGAACAACTCAACGTACCACCATGTGTCCTTCTAGGCCACCTCCCAAACAAAGTTCGATCTTGCTCAAATAATGAGAAACTTAGTCAAGCGAACCTGTGAAAAGGAAACCTGCAACTAAAATGATAAATATAGGTGTGAGCATTTAAAAATGCTCAGTAGGGTTGCCAAGACAAACCACAAAATCCAATGTCTCCTTTCCTGAAACAATCCATTGACACATGTATGGAATACAATTATGAAAGTTTGTTTTCCATATTTTAATAAAACAATATCATTTACCCATTTCAAAAATGCAACACACACCATGTTCCAATTCTGAAACAAATTAAAATATTGCAAACATAGCCAAACAAGGAAGTGCAAAAAGAAACAGGTGACAACGTAATCTGGAAAAACAAGTATAGGTGAAAGTAATCAAGAAAAGTAATGACAAACCAGTGGTGATCCTAAACATCCATAGAAGACCCCTGGACGTACTCGGTTTCAGGACCACCTACTAGAGTATGGTGAAGCTCCTAAGTCTATAACCAACTGGCTGCCCTATAACTGACCAATCCAGTGGCAAAGCCCGCCTGACCTAACAACAAATCCATGGGGTACCAACCCATCTAATTGGTTTTTGTTAGCATTCATCACTAGATCATATAAAAGATTCCTAGGATCCCATGGTAGTTCTAATAATACCGTGATATTTGGAAGGCCCTCACACACGTGACTCATCTCACCGCACTTTCCTTTCCCAAACACGAATTCTACCTATGTGTTCACCCATAAACAGTTACACTAGATAGGAGCGCCCCCAACATACACATTGAATAATTTCACATTAACAAAGTTCCAAGTGGTCTATCACACCATTTAACATTTGAAATATTTCATAAAATATTCAAAGTTTCAAATTAGGCATATAATTTTTTCAAAACACAATCACCTTAAAATTTAGTAAAAACACTTCCTTTGGGTCAAAAGATCCAAACGGGCCCTTGAGTTCCAAAACGCACACCAAATCATTTTACCACTACCAAACGAGCCTTTACCATTTTAAACTCAAGTCATATCACATTTCAAAGGCAAACAACCATTATTTAATGATTTTGTTAGGAATCATACCACATTACATTAAATCCACAAAACCATTGCCTTCAAATCAAAAAACCATTCTAAAACAATTTAACACAAACAATAAGGTTGTTAAGCAGGTACATGGTTTTGAAACAAAATCATTTCTAAAAGCTAATACAAACATCATTATTAATTTGAGGGTACTAAACTGGTCTTCACATTACATAAAAAATTAAATCACTTACTTGAAAACACAAGTCTTTTCAATCGTACTTTTAGCATCACATGACCAAAACATTACCCAAAATATCACGCAAAGACCACTTTTTCAATTTCATTGTCAAATAGTTTATTAAAAAATATTGTAAATAGATGAAACAATCTATAAACAATTTAAAACACATACCAAAAAATTTATAAGCAATTTCACAATGAACCCAAAAATTTATTAAAAATATTTATATACAAAAGAAACAATTTATAAATAATCAAGTAAATAGACCAAATAAATTTTAAACAATTCAATCAGTATGAAAACACTTTCAAACCCTATTAAAAAGTATATCAAAGGTGTGTTTCATTCTTAGAACAACATCAAAACAACCTTTGACATCCAAGAGACACATTTTTCATAAGAACATGAAAATATGACAATAAAAATTACTTCAAAACTATTTTTATCAAAACCAACTAACATGAATGTACTATAAAAAGTTATCTAAGGGCATTGAAAAGGTGCGAACTATGTCAAAAAGTTAATTAAAAACATTCATGTATTAAGTGGACCTAATCAAAAGGGAAAACACATATTTACCTACATGAAATAAAATTCAGACGCAATGACGCTTTCGCAAAAAGATGAAAAACATCCCTGGACCAGTTGCACGGTCTTGAAAACCATCAAAACGCACCAAACCAAAACCCGAGATGTTAGAAATTGGCCACCTAAATAAAAACACTGGAAATAGGAAGAAACTACCACAAGTGAGGTTGGGTTCACCGGAGGTCGGTCATTCTAGCTAGAAGTGTTGATGGAGGGTGAAGGGGAGGCTGGCCGAAGGTCCGTAAGGGCAAAGGAGAAGCTGGACGGATGTACGGAAGGGAGAAGGGGAATTTGGCCTAAAGTTTCACCAGTAGGGGGGCTGGCCGGATTGGGGGAGCACTGACGAGGACTCCACCAGACATGGGAAGGCTGTTGGGTGAGGGCTTGGAGGTCGGGTGAGGTCAAGGATGTACCGCTGAGGGCCAAAGTAGAGGGCCTGGGCGGGGAGGGTGCTTGGTTTAGTGGCTGGCCGGCAACAGGGGGTCGTGAGGTGAGGGTGGCGGGGGACTTGTAGGGGCGAGGGGAACGTGAGAACTAGGAGATCCGGGGGCGGTGAGGGGGAGAGTCTAGAGCACAGAGGCTGGGGAGTGAGTGGTAGGTCGGAGGATGAGGTCCTGGGCATGGTCGCTGCAAGGGTGAAGGTGACGGGGTCTGGGGTTGCAGCGCAGCCAAAAAGGGAGAATGGGGCATGATGCGGGTAGAGCTTAGGATTTGTTAATTTTTTTTCATTTTCAGATAATAATAATATTAATGACAATAAAAATAAAAAAAACAATAATAATAATAATAATAATATCATTAATATAATAATAATAATAATTTTAATGATAATAATAATAAAAATTAATAGCAATAAAAATAATAACACCTTAGTAATATTAATATTATTAATTAAATAATAAAATTATTATTAATAAAGTTTAAAATTTTATACCATTTTTTTACATAAAAAATAAATTTATTTTAATCATTATACATTTGAACGGGTACTTGGGCTAACGATGTGGATTCCTCCCACTGTGCAGTGACCGCACAGAAGTCCAAAACCCACTAAAAATATTTAACCGAAAAAAATTTAAGTCAGGACCCAGCCCTAACCATGGAGAAAGAACCCAGAGCCAAGAAATAATAAAATTAAAATTAATTAAAAATTTAGTGTGTGACAATTCTCCCCCCACATACACTTTCTTCCCCCAGAAAGTCACCCAGTCGAAAAATAGACTAAACAAGAATCCATGCCCAGTTGAAACCGAAAGAGACCACAACACAGGGGAACGGGAGAACATGAGAGGGTTATCTCCAACACAAGAATTCAACTAGCACAGAAATTTCACACCAAAACATACCACCCTGGGATGTGGGCCAGTGCGAGAACTCCTAATCAATCTAAACTAACTTCTATATCATGAGAGAACAACACCTTAACAAAAACCTAGAACTCTCGACCTAGACCCAAAACCTCTAGCACTAGAGAAAACCCTCCTAATAGAACATAACCCAAGCAATAAATCCGAGCATAAATAAAAATATATATTCTTCCAAAGGCACCTAAATCTCCAAATGAACACAACCAAACTTAGATTAACCCATACAAATTCCAAACACATTTTTAAGAAAAACACACGATTCAAAAAACTATAATCATAGAAACAAAAATATTTAGATTACTATAGAACATTTCTTTCATAACTCCACATTGAAACAATGAACTTACACCGATGTCAGACCATCATTAGAATAAAAACAATAACGAAAATACTTTAATTGTTCTACTTCTAACATGTTACACAAAATCCAAACCGAGAATTCATACCCCCAATAACTCCTGACTAAACGCGAGCTTCACCCCAAGACCTGTGGTTGGGGATCTGATGGTTGAATCATCTCCTTCCACATAGTCATGCACTCGAATTCTCCGATCACATCATCTTCTTAAGGTGACACTTTCTACAAAACTCCTCCAAGTGACCCAGACATCCCCAACAACGAAACATCTTCAGAGGGATGCGTCATGATAAAGATAGGTGTTACCATTTAAAAATTCTCAGTAGGGTTTCTATGATAAACCATTGAATCCAACATCTCCTTTCCTGAAACAATCCATTAACACAAATTCAGAATACAATTATAATTGTTGTTTTTTCATATTTCAATAAAAAAATATCATTTACCCATTTCAAAATGCCAACACATAGCATGTTCCATTTCTTAAAAAAATTACTATTTTACAAAAATATCCTAACAAGGAAAAAAAAAAGGTAGTGCTAAAGGAAACAGGTGACTGTGTAAGCTAGAAAAATATGTAACTAAAAGTAAACAAGAAAAGAAAAGACAAACCATGGGTTATCCTAAACATCCCTAGAAGACCCCTGGACATACTCTTTTTCAGAACCACCTTTCGATGTATGGTGAAGATCCTATGTCTATAAAAAACTAGTCGTCCTATAACTGACCAATCTAGTGGCAAAGCCCGCCTGGCCTGAAAAAAGATCTAGGGGGTACCAACCCGTCTAATCATGGTTTGTCAGAAACCATCACTCGATCGTCTAAAAAACCCAAGAACCCATGGTGGTTATAATAATATTGTGTAACTAGGAAGGCCCTCACACTCATGACTTATCTCCCCGCACTTTCCTTTCCCATACACGGACCCTTCCTGTGTGTTCACCCATAAAAGTTTACCCTATAAAAGAGTACCCCCAAACTACACAATCAATCATTTCACATTAGCAAAGTGAAAACTAGGAATTTAAACTTGTTAACATTTAAAAAATTTCAAAAAAAAATCAATGTTTCAATTTGGGTATACACTTTTTCCAAAACACAAATCCTTTAAAAGTTAGTACAAGCACTTCCCATGGGTCAAAAGTGCCAAACGAGGCCTTGAGTTCCAAAACGCACACCAAATCATTTTTCCACTTCCAAACGATCATTTACCATTTTCAAACTCACGTTAGAACAAATTTCAATGTAAAATGACCAAGCTTTAAAGAAACATTGTTTAGGAAGCACAACTCATTACTTTAAACCCACAAAACAATTGCCTTAAAATCTAAAAAACCATTCCACAACATCTTAAAAAAACAATACATTTTTCAAGAATGTACAGAGTTTTTAAACTCAATAATTTCTAAAAGATCATACAAACACAATTATTTTAGTTGAGGGTACCAAATGTGTCGTCACATTACTTAAATAATTAAATCACTTCTTTGAAAATGGAAGTGTTTTCAATCGGACCATTAGCTTCACATGGCCAAAACAGTATCCAAAATATCACCCAAAGACAACGATTTAATTTTCAATGTCAAACAGTTTATTAAATAAAATTAAACAGATGAAACAATCTATAAAAAATTTAATACACATACAAAAAAATTTATATGTAATTTAATAACGAACCCAACAGTTTATTAAAACCATTTATAAATAGATGAAAACATTTATAGAAAATTCAATAAAGAGACCGAATAAATATTAAAAAATTCAATCAAACTAGAAACACTTTCAAAAAATATTACATAGTTTATCAAAGGTGTATTTCCTTCTTAAAACATCGTGAAAACAACATTTGACATTCAATGAACACATTTTTCATAGGCGCACCCAAATATAAAAATAAAAAGTACATCAAAACAATTTTTATGAAAACTAACATCAGAAAACTATAAAAAGTTAACTAAGTGCATTGAAAATGTGTTAAGTAAGTCAAAACATTAATTAAAAACATTCATGTATTAAGTGGTCTTAATAGGAAGGGAAACATGGATTTGCCTACACCAAATCAAGTGCAGACGCAATGATGCTTCAGAAGAAAGATGAAAAACATCCACTGACCAATTGCACGCTCTAGACAATCATCAAAATGAACCAAACCGAAACCTGAGATGTTAGAAATTGGTCACTTAAATAAAAACACAAGAAATAGGGTGAAACTACCACAAGTACGGTTGGGTTCGCCAGAGGTTGGTCGTGCTAGCTGGGGGTGTGGAAGGAGGGAGAAGGGGCGGTTGGCCGGAGGTGCGGATGGGAGAAGGGGTGGTTGGTTAGAAGTAAGAACGTGTGAAATGGTGGTTAGACAGAAGTTGCACCAGTAGGAGGGATGGCTGGATAGGGGGTGTGCCGAAGGGGAATCGACTAGATAAGGGAAGGCTGCTAGGAAAGGGCTTGGATGCCGGGCTAGGGTGAGGTTGTACCACAGAGGGCAGGCATGGAGGGTATGGGTGTGGATGGTGTTTGGGGCAGTAGGTGGCCGACAGCGAAGGGTCGTGAGGTGAAGGTGGCTACGGACTCACAGGGGTGAGGGACCTGCGAGCAGGGGGAGATCCGGGGATTGTGAGGGCGAGTGCCTGGAGAGAAGAGGATATGGAGCGAGTGGGAGGCCAAAGGAGGTGGTCTTGGGTGTGGTCACTACAAGGGTGAAGGCGGCATGGTCTGGGGTTACAGTGCAACCAAACATGGGGGAAGGAGGGGTGACACGATTAGGGATTAGGGTTTGTTAAATTAATTTTTTTAATTTTCTTATTATAATAAAAAATACTATTAATAATAAAACTAAAATTAACAACAATAATAAAATTATTATTAATACAATAATAAAAATTTTAATAATAATAATAATAAAATTAATAAAAATAAAAATAATAACACCTTAGTAATATTAATATTATTAATTAAATAATAACTTTATTATTAATACAATTTAAACATTTAAATATTTTTTTTAAATCAAAAATAAGTTTACTTTAATCGTTAGAAATTCTCACTGGTACCAGAGCAAACGACACGACTACCACCCACTATGTGATGACTGCGCACAGGTCTGAAAATCACTAATAATATTTAAGCAAAAAAAATTTATGTTGATACCCATCTTAGACCTTGGTGCGAGAACCTGTAGCCATGAAATAATTAAATAAAAATTAATTAAAAACTCAGGGTGTGAAACTTATTATAATAGATAGGGATTCAGAAAACATCATAATTAGGTTCAAATAATGATTAAGATAGAAAATAATAATGGAATAAGGGCCTTTATTGTTTTCTTAATCCGCATAGAACCCCATGTCTAGATAATAATAGAGTTATTATTATTTACATGGAGTGCACTAAACTTAGGTATATAATAAATATTATTTCCTTGAATAAATAATTTCATAATTATTCAAATAATAGTTAATATAATATTTATCATCAAATTATTAAACTCAAACATCCATCCTCCTCAATATTTATCCATCCTTGAATAATTACCATTTATTTAATAAATAAATAATATTACATTATTCACCATTAAATAAATAAATATTTTATTCCCCAAAATAGCGAGTAAATATTTTTTAAATATTGAAGTTAAAAATCATGTATTTAATAATCAGTGATTGAATATTTGTGATAAAACTTAACGCAGATAATTATTACACCACATATAAGAATAATATTTATCCAATATGTTGAATTCATTTTGAATTTAACTGAGGTTCTGGATACACTTAGTTTCTAACCCTCTAGTCCTCTTTCTTAGTGACATTTCGAATAACCCCATAAAGTCCAAGGTTATCATATAGAAACATGAAAAGGAAACCATAGAGAAATTATTTAATGTCACAACGAAATAAAACCTCATACGATCTCTCAGTATATAATATAATCATTTTATCATGATATCTCTAATAAATAATGTTTGATGATGGTGTCATCAACCTATGAGCTTTATATCTCTTTCATTGAATTTATAGAAATGAATCTTCCCAAAAAACATCTATTTAATATATTTAATTGGGTTTTTGAATTCCCATAAAAGGAAATGAGATATCAACTTCTTTTAAATAATAATTTCATCAAATCCTTTTCTCGTACATTCATTAATTCAATATCGCTCATGACTGGACCATTATATCTTATTTCACTATGAACATATGTCTTCAGGAAATTTGTTAATACATCAAATTACATGACTCATAAAAAGAATTAATGTCATGACTCGTCCCAGCGGGACCTGCGCCGCGACTCCCCAAGCCCGCCTCCAATAAGCCCAGGGGCAGGTGACTAGCACCGAGTAGGAATATTACTAACATGGGAGGCATTACCTAAATACCTATACACACACACACACATCTCCATTCCCTCAAATGCCTAAATGTAAAAAACCCAATAAGGAACGAAATGCATGCATACACTAAACCCAACAAATAGAATACAATGGAAGGTAAAGTACTGAATGAAAAATGGGCCAGAATACAAGCCCACCAGAAACAAGAGTCTGAAAACTGCAAGGTCCAACTTGTAAACACAAAAGGCACTGAGACTGCTCCGCATAGCCTTAGGAATGCCTCTTCCTATAGGGAACTCAGAAAGCTCTGTCCTGTCTTGGTATGCCCTGAACTCTATCAAAAAGTCTGATCGTCTGCACAAGACACCAGACGTGTTGGAAAATCCAGTGTAGGGGTGAGTATAAAAAATACTCAATAAAGGACCACGAAAACCACAAAGAGATACATGAATTAAAGGTACAATAATCTATTTATAATATATGTCTAAAGAACATATGGAAAGAGAGAAACAAACCAGATATACTCAAACCCTAGACCCGTAGTCTAGAGACAAATCAAACAACCGCATACCCCTCTCTAGGGATTCAGTTCGAAGATTCCACGAAGCACTCATTCCTGGAGAACTCGCTCCACGGGTCTGATAGCTCTGATGACTTTCGTCTGTGAAATGTTGTTCATCAGGAAAAGCGATGAGAGATAGCCATACTCATTACGAGAGACACACTCTTGAGTGGGATGATTCCGATAGATAGATGCACTCATTAAGGGAGACACACTCAAGAGTGGGAAATATCCTGATACATAGATCATGATCACTGGCAGGGCCATGGCGGATACCACGACTCATCCAGAATTCACCTGTTATGTAGAGGATCGATGCCCGGTAGAGTTGGTAATGTTGATGTCAGACTCTACCTAGGGTCAAGAATGGATAGAGGATCTCGATCTGTGCCTCTCGGATGGATGCCTAACTCTATCACATAATGTTCTGCTGAAGGGATGATACTCCTATAGAAAGAAACGACGCTTGACCTTCAGGAGAACGAGAAGAAGGGGAACTAACCCAAACAAAATATGTCCAAGTTACAGTGAGCAAGAGGACCATTCCATTTTCCAAAACGTACACAGCATGTATAAAAGTTACACACCTTGTTTTTTGACACCGGGTATGGCCCCTGTACAACAACCCATGTCATGAGGATGGTCGTGTTGAAAACTGAGTACACAGCATGTAGTACGGTGTACATGCCATGTCCGAGTGACTGGGGTTGGCTCCGTGTACACTGTCCATGTGCCCGTACACAGTCATCAAACCATGTACTCCAACCCATGTAATCGGCACATGGGGTGACCCGCATTACTGGCCTCGCCTAGATGTGTGATGGAGTACATGGTCGTGTACTCCATCTTGTGTCTGTGTACCCCCTGGATACACGTCGAGTCCTGCGTAGCCGCCTCTGCCATTTTGTACACGTCGTGTTCTGAAGATGTGTAGATCATCCCATGTCTGTGTACTTCCCAAAATACATTCTGAGCCTTGGGGAAATTCCAACACGTTGTGTGACCCAGGTCACACGCCGTTTGATTCCTTTGTGACCCCTAAAACCCTATCCTCCATAGCCAGTACTACACGACGTGTTCTTCAGAAGTACACGCCGTGTATTCTAGAAATTTCTAGAAACCCAGACCTCCATCTTTGTCCCTCCAGTAGTGATTTGTTCATCGATCCGGTCGTCCTATCCCCCTGGAACTCTTGGGTTTTGGTAGCCCTGACACCAGAAGACTGCCTCCATTGTTTCTCGACCTCTGATCGGCTTCGAAAACATGTTTTGATCTTTCCGCGAGAAGAACGCTCGAACAATGGCCTCTTTAAATTTGATCTGATTCGTCATCCATCATAGACGTCGCACTTCTGTAGGGTATTTGTGATGTCGGATCTCCGATTGGGGATTGTTGCATTTCAAGTCAGGTGTGCAATGATCCATTGTTTGTCACCCTAGGAAGAACACGAAGAACGCATGAGAAAAGAGAGTGGGAATAAATCCAACAAACAATGTGAGGAACGAACCCCCGCATTCATTTGTCATGGCGTTGATCTGCTGCTGTTAGTAGGATTAAACGGACCAGGATCGAAAAATAAAACAATCATGGATCAAATCCCCAAAATCATCCCAAAGAAATACCTCTCGCAAGAATGTACAAATCCAAGGATCAACTTGTTCGTGGTTGATCCGTGTTCGTCATTTTAAATTCCAAATGGGTAAAGAGAGATCAAATAACAACCCCTACCTCAACTGGGATTTATTTCTGAAGAAGGTGTGACGCTGCCACCATCGTTGAGATCCTCCAACCTTGTTGTTGGCATAACAATCCACAGCTTCGATCCGCCGTCGTTCATTGCCGAGAGTTTTGTCAAGAGTTTCCTCACAATCTTTTTCCAATGATCGACTTTTGATTATCCCAACAAAAGTGAAACATGGTTTGGCATTCAAAAATACGTTGTGGTATTAATGAGTTAATCTTGCCATTCTTGAGTCATTATGATGTTCCATTTATTAAGGAAACTGTTGTCCCATCGATATGCTGTAGCGGATGGTCCCATAGAAATAAAATAAACATTTGAAAATTTATTTTATTTTTATTTTACAAAAAACGTCCGAAAATAAAATTTTTCCCTTGACCTGCGCTGGTCGAGGTTAGGCTTGTTATTTGGTAAAGTCGTCATCCCAGACGCAATGGTGCCCTCCGATTTTTAATCCAGGCATCCATTTGGAAACTTCCACAGCCACGCACAAGTGCCGACTCACTTAACATAAAAAGATCGAGCAAATATTCCAAGGTCACTGGGCCTCGGAATGATGTTCCGTATTCGCACTCGGTCTCAAAATAATTCTACATAATATTTAAAAATAATACACAAAAAATCTGAGACATTTCATTGTCCCCACCTTCAGGCATTACATCCCTGAAAAGCCAAAACAGGGCTACTCAAAAAGGTGAGGGTACTGGGCATGGATCTGAGCCTCCCGCTCCCACGTGCTCCCCTGGAGATTCCTGTGCTGCCTCTGGATGTGCACTAGGGAAATTGATCGCCCTCGAAGGATCCTCTCCTGCCGATCCTCGATCTCCACTGGGTACTAATCAATGGTCACCCCATCCTCGATGTCCAGCTTTCCCTAGTCAATGACGTGTGATGGGTCATGCACATACCTCCTATGCTGCAACACGTGGAAGAAATCATGTACCCGATGCAACTGGGGTTATAGAGCTAGGAGGTACGCCACCTTGCCAACTCTTCACAGTATCTGAAAGGCCCAATAAACCTTGGAGATAGCTTCCCGCCTCTACCAAATCTATGTATCCCACGTTGAGTTGAGACACGAAGGAAGACGTGGTATCCCTATTCGAAATCTAGAGGTCTCAGTCGTGTGTCTTTATAAGATTTCTACTTTCTCTGTGCAACCTTCATCCGCTCCCGGATGATCTGCACCTTCTCGGTGGTTGCTCGTACCATCTCTGGACCCATGAGTGCTGACTCTCCAGGGATGGTCCAGCAAAGCGGTGACTGACATGGTCTCGCATACAAGGCCTCAAACGATTCCATTCCAATAGTGTAGTGGTAGATATTGTTTTACGAAAAATTTACCAGTGTTAGGTGGTCCTCCCAACGGTGACCAAAGTCCAAGACACAGACTCAAAACATATTCTCTATAACCTGAATGGTCCTCTCAGTCTAACCATCTGTATGGGGATGAAACGCTATGCTCAAGCATAACTATGTCCCAAAAGCCTCCTTCAATCCCTTCCACAACTGGGATATGACACGGGCATCTATATATGAGACTATTGTCCAGGGGATTACATGAATCTGAACTATCTCCTGCATGTAGAGGCGTCCCAAGCTCTCTACAGAACTCTGGTCCCTGATAACTAGGAAGTGGGCCGACATGGTGAGTCGGTCAATGATCACCCAGATGGAATCATGCCCCTTGGAAGATTGTGGAAATAATTTCATGAATTCCATCGATATTCCATCCCACTTCCACTCTGGAACTTCCAGCGGGTGAGATAATCCCTTTTGGAACCCGGTGCTCAGCCTTCACGTGCTAGCATGTGAGGCATTGGGAAACGAACTCTGCAACTTCCTTCTTCATTCATGACCACCAGAAATGTCATCGGAGATCCTGGTACATCTTTTCCACTTCAGAATGTACCGCCAAGGGGGATGTATGAAACTCCCTCAGTACCTCTTCCTACAATGCCACTAGTACAACAGTGCGTCCTCTGAAAAGAAGTACGTGCTCCCCACCTTGCGAATACCCATCAGGAGCATGTACTATGGATAACTGAGCATGTAAAGCCTCAAATTTGACATCCCCATGTTGTGATTCCCTAACTTGTTGTAAGAGTGGAGGGGTGAAAACTATCGACTGTAGGTAGGTTGTATCTTCTCTGTCCACGAAGTACAAATGCAACGTGGCTAACTGCTCTATCGCCTCACTCAACAGCTGTGAGCTCAACCTTCTTCTCAGAGCATCTTCCACCTTGTTTCCATTCCCAGGAGTATAGGTAATCTCGAAATCATAGTTTTGGAGGATCTCTAGCCAATGTCTATGTCTCAGATTCAGATCCTTATATGAAAATGTGTACTTGAGGCTCTTGTGGTCAGAGTAGACGATAAACCGCATGGTAGTGTCTCCACATCTTCAATGCGAAGACTACCACTACCAAGTCATGATCGTGGGTCGCATAGTTAGGCTCATGTGGCCTATGCTGGCACGAACCATATGCATTCACTTCTTGCATCTACATCAGGACATAGCCAAGCCCGGTCCCTGATGCGTCGTAGAAAACTATGTACTCGACACCCTCCTCCAGCAATCTCAATATTGGGGCACTCATAAAACAAATTCTCAACTGCTCGAAAGCCCACTGGAACTTCTCCGTCCATACGAAGGGTTTCCCCTTCCTAGCCAAGGCTGTCATCGGTGATGATATCTGGGAGAAATCGGGAATGAATCTCTGGTAATATCATGTAGATCCAAGGAAGCTCCACACCTCTGTCACGCTCTGAGGTGGATCCCATGCTAACACAGCCTCCACCTTTGCTGGGTCTATAGCTACTCCATCTACTGAGATGACATGGCCCAGAAAGTGGACCTCTTGAATCCAGAACTGGCACTTTGAGAGCTTCCCATAAATCTGGTGCTCTCGAAGTACGTCTAGAACCATCCGCAGGTGTCTCTCATGCTCCTATTCTGATTCTGAGTACAAAAGGATGTTGTCGATAAGGACCACTACGAACCTGTCCAAGTACAGCTGGAAGATCTGGTTCATCAATCCCATGAACACTACAGGGGCATTCGTCACGCCAAGAGTCATCACTAAGTACTCATAATGACCATAGCAGCATCTGAAAGACGTATTCTATTTGTCCTCATCCCGTACTCGTAACTGGTGATAGCCTGATCGAAGGTAAACCATCAAGAACCATGGTTCCCCGATTAGATGGTTGAAGAGCTCATTGATCCTTGGAAGTGGATACTTGTTCTTCACCGTCACATAGTTCAGGCACTGGTAATCCACGCACAACCTCAGACTCCCATATGCCTTCATGGAAAACAAGACTGGGGCTACCCAGGGTGAAACGCTGGGTCTCACAAAACCCTTGATCTGAAAATCCTCCAACTGAACCCTCAGCTCTCGAAGCTCTGTAGGAACCATCCGATATGTTGATGAGGAAATTAGTGTCTTCCCGAGGTGTAATCCAATGAAGAAGTCGATTCCCCGGTGGGGAGGTTGTCCTAGAACAACCTAGGGAAAAATGTCCTCATATTCCACCACTACTATTGGGAACTGAGAGCCCAAAAGATCCACTACTCTAAGGGAAAGGCTAGACAATTCATGAGCGATTGGCTACACCCTCTTATGCATAAGCCCATTCTGCGCTACTGGGGGTTCCCTTTCTATGACAAAGGTAAACCTCGTTCCATCACGGCGGACACACCACACTCTTCACCTAAAACAGTCAATCTAGGCATGGACTGGAGATAACCAACCCATACTGAGAATGACATAGTAAGGCCTTGATGCTAACACCAAGAGGTTCTAAACGAAAATCTCACCTCCGAGGGCAAGATCACACTGTCTACAAAGGTGCATGATTGTCGAGTCTTCTCCCGTAGGTGTCTCGAAGAATATGGATCGAGTCAATGGTTCTACCAGAATTTCAAGGTTTCTTACAAGAAATGAGGCTATGAAGGAATGACCGACACCTGTGTCTATATGTATGGAATCTAAGGTATAAAAGACACATATCGTAACTTTAATCATCCATAGAGACCCTGGGTCATATGCATTAATCGCATGTAGATGTCCCCATACATGTCCCCCAGCTCCCTGAGCCTGGTGAGGACCGCCTAGGTGTGGTGGTGGAAGTAAGTCAATGTTTCTGCCACCACCCACTTCTCTCCCTAATCCTCTTCCACATCCGCTACCCAGTGGGTCTATCTCACCCATTCTCTTCCTTTGGCTCAGTGGCCCATCCATCACTTCCCTATCAGCAGCTCTATGGGTCGGAAAATCTCTAGCGAGATGTCCCCTACCATCGCACACGTAGCATCAATTAAACCTAGGCTGACTGGATCCAGCCTGAGAGCCATGGACTGTTGATCCTCTGTCTTGGGATGTACTATTACATTTCCCTCATCCAGACTCATGTGCCTGATGTTGTCTCCCTGCTGCTGGGGTCTCTACACCTGTCTGCATGCTGCTGACTGCCGTCGGCTGGCTCTGCTCCCCCCAAGAATCTCTCAATCACCAAGGCCTTCTACAGCACTCCAGCATAAATCAAAATTCATATAGGCATGACCCTGGATTGTATTTCCCGCCGCTGACCTCACTAGATGGTCCGGACTCTAATGTACTAATCCCTGACCATATCCATCGAGTACCGGACGAGGTTGGTGAACCTCGATGAATAGTCAGCTACTATCATACTGCCCTACTGGAGCTGAAGAAGCTCCTGGATGCGTACTGCTCTCAGCGTAACCAGAGAGAACTCCTCCCTAAATAGGCGCTCGAACTCCATCCAAAAAAGAGTCTCCTCATCGAGAGTTTGTGTGGTTAGACTCCACCATCATCCTACCGAACCCTGAAGAAGGCTCGCTCCTAGAATCAACATCTGGTCTACTGGTGTCCTCACTAGACAGAAAAATCTGGTCACCAACTCAAGCCAGTCCTCATCCACCTAAGGGTCGCTCTTGCCTTCGAACCTGAGGGATCTCTATCTCTGGAACTCATGGAGTCTGCTAAGCCTGCGCTCCTCGTCGTTCGGTACTGTAGGTACCACGATCTGCTCCACTGGTGGTGGCACAGCGGGTGCACCACCTGGTGGAAATTCCTGGGGAACTGGTCCCTGTATCGAAGCCTCGTCATTGAGGGGGTAATCCTCGTGATCGGGCTGCTGAATCCTAGTGGGTATGCATCGCAGAGGAATCCTATAATGAAAAAATAATTTCCATGGTCATAGAGTATATATGGATAGATGACACAAAGATTATGGAAAAGAAAACTCATTCCTATATGATTCATGTACCTTTATTTTATTTCCCTGCAACCAGTGTTTTCGTGCGCCGAGTCGAAAAGAAAGTTATCAGAGTCCTGGTTTATGGATACGTCGGCCACCGCACCAACACTGGAGTCTCTGGACTAAACTCTGAACTCAAAACACTCAACACAGTTGCCCCCAAACCAAACTCATAGACTCCTGGTCCTAAGGTAGAACCGACCACATCTGATACCAATCTTTCACGACCCGTCCCAACAGGGCCCGCGTCAAGACTCCCCAAGCCCGCCTCCAATAGGCCAAGGGGCTGGTGAATAGGACCAAGTAGGCCTATTACTAACATGGGAGGCATTGCCTAAGTACAAGTACACAAGAAAACATCTCCAAGACGCCAAATGCCGAAATGTAAAAAAACCACTAAGGAACAAAATGCATGTATGCTCTAAACCCAACCAATAGAGTATGACGAAAGGCAATGTACTACATGTAAACTGGGCCAGAATACAAGCCCACCAAAAATAGGAGTCTGAAAACTGCAAGGTCCAACCTGTAAACACAAAAGGTACTAGGAATTCTCCTGATAGCCGTAGGAATGCCTTGGCCAGTAGGAAACTTAGAAAGCTAGGTCCTGTCTTGGTCCACCCTGGACTATGTCAAAAAGGCTACTCGTCTGCACAAGACACCAGACATGTGGGAAAATCCACTGTACAATACTTGAATATTGGGATTTGAAGCCCCCTAACACCAGCGACCGCCTTTGGCGGTCCCTTCCCTTTGTTAAAAAAATTATGGCTTCAGTGCCCCCCCCCCCCCCCCGTCGCCGCCCTCCCCGCGCTCCATCCCCCTCCGCCCTGCCTCACCCTCTGCGCTCCGTCCCCCGACGCCCTTCCTCGCCCTCCGCACGCCCTCCCCTGACGTCCCTGTCGCCACCCTTCACCCTCCGCCCTCTGCCCTTGTCCCTCCCACTCCGGACGCCCTCCGGCCTCCAGCCATCCTCCGCTCCCCTCTGGTGTCCCTCCTCCCTCTGGCCGCCGCCCTCCAGCCTCAGGCCTCCGCCCCCTCCGTCTCCTACCCCTCTCCCCTCCGGCCTCCACCCTCGGCCCTCCTCCCCCTCGCCCCACCACCCCGGACGGCCCCTGCACCCCGGACAGCCCCCCCCCCCCTCGTTGTCAGTCCCCCGTCCCCTCACCACCTCCTCTCCTCCAGCTCCCCTCCGCCGCGGCCGCCCATCCCCTCCCTCGCCGCACCACCTTTGTCTCTGGCTCCCCTTCGCTGCCTCTCCTCTCCCTCACAGCACTGCCTTCGGCTCCCCTCCCTTCCAGGTTTGTAGCGCAATCAGGTATGAATTGGGCTTTCACTTACATTATTATTTTATCAATGGTTAACAAACAAATGATTAGTATTTATTTTAAATATAGTTTATTTTAAATATGAAAATGTAATAAGTATTGTGTAAATGTTTGTTATACAAATATTATTGTGAATAAGATATGGATTGATCTTCCAAATCGAACGTCTAGAGAATATTTAAATGGAATTATGCTGTTTATTGACATCACCAGAGGATTTGAAGGTGACTATATTAGTTGTCCATGTATAAAATGTGATAATAGATATCAATTAAAACGAGATACTGTGAGGCAGCACCTATTCATTAATGGATTTCTGAAAAATTATAAGAGTTGGACTCATCATGGAGAATAATATGTTCGTTGTCAAAATATGGATGTAGCTTAGATGGATGTTGATGCAAGAATGAATGATCCAATGCATGAAATGATTACTGAAATGGTATGTGGGTTTGATCCTAAAGAAATTTATATCCAGAATCTTGAGACCGGTGAGATAAATCATCACTCTGGTGCAGATCGTGATTCGAGGAGGTTTTATGAAGCAATTGATGATGCGAAAACAGAATTATATCATGGATGTACTTCTTACAATAAACAATCATTTATCGTGGAGTTTTTGCATTTGAAGTCTTTGAATAATTGGTCAGACACATCATTCCACATGCTTTTGGTGTTATTGAAAAAGGTTCTTTCTATCGATGCTAAGATTCCCGAGTCGTATTACCATGCTCATAAGTTGACCAAGAAAATAGGTTTGACATATGAGACCATAGATGCATGTACAAAAAAATGTATGTTGTTTAAAAAGGAAAATGCCCATTTGGATATTTTTATGGTTTGTGGTGATTCCAGGTGGAAAGAGAACAGGGGAAATAAGACTCATCAATGTCAGATTGCGATACAGGGGAAACCGATTGTCATAATGAAAATGCGTTACTTTCCCCTTAAACAGAGTTTGAAAAGATTTTTTATGTCATATAAAGTTTCTAATTTAATGAGATGGCATGCAGAAAGAGTTCATGAAAGTGATATGTTAACCCACCCGGTAGACTCTCATGCATGGAAGGATTTTATTAAGATACATCCCGACTTTGCTAATGATGTTCGTAATGTCCGATTGGGATTGGCAGTAGATGGTTTCAATCCATTCAAGTCTATAGTTGGTGAAACTCATCGCACATGGCCCGTGGTGTGGGTTTGATATAATCTTCCTCTGTGGCTTTTAATGAAGCAACAATTTATATTACATTCTACTCTTATCGATGGACCTAAAAGTCTGGGGGATAAGATTGATGTTTACTTTCATCCATTGATTAATGAGTTGAATGAATTTTGGGGCGATGGTGTTATGACTTATTACTGTGAAACGAATGAAATGTTCAAACTACAGGCTGCTTTTTTGTGGAAAATCAATGACTTCCCAGCTTATTAAAATTTATCAGGCTGGAGTACGAAAGGGGAATTTTCTTTCCTTTGTTGCAATAAAAGAAAAAAATCTGTATGTCTTAAACATTCCAATAAATGGGCAGACATGGGTCACATACGTTTTCTCCCCCCTCAGTATAGGTCCAGAAAGGATAGAGTGACATTTGATGGTTCTAGAGAGTTCATCCATGCACCAAAGATCATGACAGGATTCAAAATGTTATCATAGATTGAGGAAGAAAACATCCGCATGGTATATGAAATTCAGGATTTGGTGGCTCCTCCAGTACGCAATATTTGTGCTGCGGGTAGGCAGTGAAGTCACAATTGAAAAAAGAAAATTATTTTTTATGGTCTTCATTATTAGAAAACTAACATGCTGAGGCATAATTTGGATGTCATGCACATTGAAAAAAATGTTTGTGATAATATATTATGGACCATTTTAGGTGCCAGTGGAAAATCAAAGGACCATGTTAATGCACACCGTTATTTGGAAGAAATGGGTTTAAGGAAATAGTTGCATTTACAGCTAGCTGAGGGAAACAAGTCATATATGTCTGCTGCATAGTATACAATGACTACAAAGGAGAGAGAGACATTTCTTTCCATTTTGATGATGGTCAAGGTGCCTGATGGTTAATCTTCTAATATTTCAAAGTGTGTGAATCTGACGTGCAAGACATTACAAGGGTTGAAAAGTCATGACAATCACATACTACATTAGCGGTTGATTCCAATCGCAATTTTTGATTGTTTATCCCCTAATGTTGTTCATCCGTTGATTGAGATGAGTAATTTTTTTAGACATCATTTTTTATGAAATCAACTAATGAGTGATTTAAAAAGTTTGCAGGACCGAATTGTACTAACGTTTTGTCACTTTGAGAAACTCCCCCCCCCCCTCATTTTTCGATGTTATGGTCCACTTGACAATGCACCTAACTGATGAAGTAATGACTGCTGGTCCAGTGAAATTCAGGTGGATGTATCCTATGGAATGGTATTTGAGTACATTGAAAAGATTTGTACGCAACAGAGCCCGTTCGGAGGCATAAATAGCCAATGGTTATTTGATGGATGAGTGTACAACTTTTTGTGCAGAATATCTTACAGATGTCTAAACAAAATTAGATATGCCCTATCGGATTCATGATGGTCCAGTTGGAGAAGGAAACACATTTGATATGGACAACATCGAGTGGATACAAGCACATAGATATATCTTGTTCAATACTCCATCACTTGCACCATTAATGCAGTAAGTATCTTATCAATGTGCTTATATAAGATTTACATGTTTTGTTTTCTTAAGTTGATCATTTAAACATCGCTTTATCAATTTCAGGAAACACATTAATGAGATAAAAGAAGAGATGTATCATGCGACTGAGTTGCAAATTCAACAATCTCATTATATGTCATTTCATGATTGGTTGAAGGATTATGTATGTATAAATTGATTTTCATTATGAGTGAAGTATTATAATAATTTATTTCTGCATATATCAGTATTGAATTTTATAAATTATGTAGGTTCATAAGATGAGGGAGTTAAGGGAACCCATGCTAACTGAATAATTTATCCAACTGGCTGAGGGTCCATCTATAACGGCTCGTCGTTATAAAGCTATTGATGCTAATGGTTTTCGATTTCAAATTAAAGATGTTGATGAAAAACGAGCAACACAAAATAGTGGCATCGATGGTCCATTTGTCGATTCTGGTTATTATTATGATCAATTGATAGACATCATTGAAGTTTTATACACACACAGTTTGAAGTACATATTGTTAATGTGTAATTGGGTTGATCCAGTGCATGGATGTAAAGTCGATCAATATTAGTTTTCATTGGTGAATTTTAACTATATGATATACAGATATAATGAATGAGTTCAGAATGAGCCTTTCATTTTGACATCACAAGTGGAACAAGTATTCTTCGTTACTTTGCCTTCGAATCAAAGTTGGCAAGTTGTTGTCAAAATGTCTCAGCAAGGAGTGTTTTTATTTAAAGAAGATGAACCTGAGACTGTTCTATTTTATTACCAACAGCTTGATCAACATATCGTAGTTCAATGTGAAGAAGATATTTATTGGGTCAGAACGACTGCTGATGGAGAAACGGTAGATTTGCATTCTTAATGAAAGGTATAATTTTTTTCCCGATATTCAGTATTGAATGTCCTAGGATATCATAAATTATCTAACCATTTTATAAATCCGTGTAAGTTTTAATCCTCACTTTTTGATGTTTATTCAGTTATAAATATTTAGGGTGAATTTACTCTTGGTTTATTGCTGTTATTGTCGGTGTATCTTCCCTTTGGGGTATTCTTCATCTGGTTCATGTGCTGCTTGAATTTTTCTTAATTTTATCTGAAATTTGGCTATGCATTGACTAGTTTTTTACATAATTTGTATATCTGTTTTGTTAACATTCTTATTTTTTAAAATTGATTCACAACTAATTATTCAATAGATTTTTTGTTTGATTAAAAATTGTACATGTTTTATTTTTTTAAGAACAATCCAATTTATCTTTTAGACACTTTGGATAGTCCCCTTACTAATGTTTTCTATGACTGGAGGCATGTCCGGGGAAGAGGCAGTAGATCCACATCATCCATTTGAGGCATCTATGACTCAGGGTCGAGGTATGTTTGAATTTTATTGTCTCTATTTTTTATGTAATTGATAAACATATATATATATATATATATATATTTATAACATCTATCAAATTATATATAAAATTTCAACAGGATCAGACTGGACTGCTTCTTCCTCTCGCAAGAGAGGCCCCAGTCGTGGCATTTTATCATGGAATTCTGACACAACGATTGATGTTTCATTTGATGAGGTATTTCATCCTGTGGGACCGAACCCCCACACCCCCGTACAGCCCCCCCCCCCCCCCCCCCGTACAAACCCCCGCACCCCCTTGGACAGCCCCCCTAACCCCATGGACAACCCCCCACCCCGGACAGCCCCCCCCCCCCCCCCCCCGCACCCCCGGACAGCCCCCCCCCCCCCCCCCGCACCCCCCGTAGAGCCCCCTGCACCCCTGGACAGCCCCCCCCCCCGGACAGCCCCCACCCCCGAACATCCCCCTGCACCCCATACAGCCCCCCCCCCCCCCCGCACCCTCGTGGACAGCCCCCCACCCCCGTGGACATCGCCCCCACCCCCAAGACAACCCCCCTTATAGCCCCCCCCCCCCCCCCCGGGCAGCCCCACCCACCCCGGACAGCCCCCCCCCCCCCCTCGACAGCCCCCCCCCCAACCCCCGTAAAGCCCAGTCTCACCCCCGTAGAGACCCCCCGCACCCCCGTACAGCCCCCACCCCGGACAGCCCCCCCCGGACAGCCCCCCAACCCCCGTACATCCCCCCCCCCCACACCCTCGTACAACCCCCCACACCCCCGTGGACATCCCCCCCCCCCCCCACCCCCGTGGACAGCCCCCCCCCCCCCCCCCCCCGGGACAGTCCAAATGAGTTCCATGTGTAATTGTCAAGCACTAACTTTTTACATCAAGTAATTTATTGGGGACCCATTTGAATACTCAATTTATTCCTCATAAAGTATATTGATCATCTATGAACCATCTCATATGCTATTTTTCCATCAAACTCAATCTTATTTGACCAAAATATAAATACACCCTCATAAAACCCAATATTGAAATCAGACACATGATCCAATAACTCTTATCCCACTAAACCCACCATCACACACTTAATAACCCACCATTATCCACTACATGCTAGTATAATCAACATGGAATCACCGTTAGTGCTTTAATATTAACAATAATAATTCATCTCACTCATTCCAAGTCTTTCCACATGATCATCCACCAAACATGAATCATTTAAAACCAATTAGTATCTACTTTTTCTGATTTTGTTATATATCTTACCATCTTGGATCATGATTCACAATCCTACTAGAATCCACACCCAAAACCAATAGTGATAGACATCAAACTAATATTTTCCTCCAAAACCTGAATTTAATACCAGATCACAACAAGAATTTCACACCACAAATGCAAGGAATTGATATGTATTTCCCAAACCCCTAAGGCTATCTGCATCCTCAGGGAATCCTAAGACCTTAGAATGCCACAAAATCATACGACAACAACCGCGGTGTGAATTGTGAAATGGTCGGATAGACGGCACGTCAATCAGAGGTGTCGTTTGACCGCGCTGACTGGAAACACGTTTCCGGTGTCAGAAAACAGCAAAAGAGCATGTCACGGTCGAATTCAGATCAAACGTGCTCCGAATGACCTAAAACCAAACGATAATGATATTAATATTATTCTTGAGATGCAGGAGAAGACGACATGTCCATTGGACATGCGGTACGCGTGGTACGACTAAATGTGTCATTTTCAGCAGTTCGGTGCGCTCTTAAAGGGCACACTGGGTAGTCCAAACCACCCGAATGACCTTGGAATGCCATGAAATCATACGTCAACAACCGCTGTGTGAATTTTGAAATGGTCGGATAGAAAACACGTCAATAGGAGGTTCCGTTTGACCGCGTTAACCGGAAAAGCGTTTCAGGTGTCAGAAAACAGGAAAACGGCGTGTCACGGTCGAATTCAGAGAAAACATGCTCTGAATGACATGAAATTGCATGGAAACGATAGGAATATTATTCGTGAGATACAGGATGAGACGGAATGTCCATCAGATGTGCGGTGCACGCGGTACGACCGAATGTGTTGTTTTCAGCAGTTCGGCGCGCTCTTAAAGGGCGCGCTGAGTGGTCAAAACCACCCGAACGACCTCGGAATGCCACAAAATCATACAAAAACAACCGAGGTGTGAATTTTGAAATGGTCGGATAGACGGCACATCAATCGGAGGTTCTGTTTGACCGCGGTGACCGGAAACGCGTTTCCGGTGTCAGAAAACACCAATACGGCGTCTCACGATCGAATTTAGAGAAAACGTGCTCCGAATGACTTCAAACTGCATGGGAACGATATGAATATTATTCGTGAGATTCAGGAGGAGACGGAACGTCCATCGGACCTGCGGTGCGCACGGTACGACCGAATGTGTCGTTTTCAGCAGTTTGGCGCACTCTTAAAGGGCGCGCTGGGTGGTCAAAACCACCAGAACGACATCAGAATGCCACAAACTCATACGACAACAACCGCGGTGTGAATTGTGAAATTTTCGGATAGAAGACATGTCAATCGGAGGTGTCGTTTGACCGCGGTGACTGGAAACATGTTTCTGGTGTCAGAAAACAGCAAAACGGCGTGTCACGGTCGAATTCAGAGCAAACATGATCCGAATGACCTGAAACCACACAGGAGCGATAAGAATATTATTCGTGAGATGCATTAGGAGACAACACGTCTATTGGACGTGCGGTGCACAAGCCACAACCGAATGTGTCGTTTTTAGCAGTTTGGCGCGCTCTTAAAGGGCGCGCTGGGTGGTTAAAACCACCCGAACGACCTCGTATTGCCACGAAATCATACGACAACAACCTTGGTGTGAATTGTGAAATGGTTGGAGAAACGACATGTCAATCGGAGGTGTCGTTTGACTACGGTGACCAGAAACGCGTTTCAGGTGTCAGAAAACAACAAAATGGCATGTCACAGTCGAATTCAGAGAAAACATGCTTCGAATGACCTGAAACTGCACGGGAATGATTGAAATATTATCTGTGAGATGTAGGAGGAGATGACACGTCCATCGGACGTCCGGTGCACGCGGTACGACCGAATGTGTCGTTTTCAGTAGTTCGACACGCTCTTAAAGGGTGCGCTGGGTGGTCAAAATCACCCTAACAACCTCGGAATGCCACGAAATCATACTAAAACAACCGCGGTGTGAATTATAAAATGGTCGGACAGACGGAATGTCAATCGGAGGTGCCGTTTGACCGCTGTGACCGGAAACGCGTTTCTAGTGTCAGAAAACACCAAAACGGCATGTCAGATTCTAATTCAGAGAAAACGTGATCTGAATGACCTGAAACTGCATGGGAATGATAGAAGTATTATTCGTGAGATTAAGGAGGAGATGGAACGTCCATCGGACGTGCAGTGCACGCGGTACGACCGAATGTGTCATTTTCAGCAGTTCGGCGTGCTCGTAAAGGGCGCGCTGGGTGGTCAAAACCTCCCGAACGACCTCAGAATGCCACAAAATCATATGAAAACAACCGCGGTGTGAATTTTGAAATGGTCGAAAAGAAGAAACGTCAATCAGAGGTGTTTTTTGATCGCGGTGACCGAAAACGCGTTTCTGGTGTCAGAAAACACCAAAACGGCATGTCACGGACGAATTTAGAGAAAACGTTTTCCGAATGACCTGGAAACGAACAAGAATGATACGAATATTATTCGTGAGATGAAGTAGGAGACAGAACATCCATCGGACATGCGTTGCATGCGGAAAATATTCATTTTAAGACAACAAAAGACATTTTCCTAACCTAAAGTAAAGACATCAAAATAAGTAAAACAAATTCAAAAATGATAACAGTTCTTAAATTGGTGGTTTTAAATTATTATAACACCCATGATATGTCAGATTTCATTTTATTATATGTATATAATAACTGAATAAAGATGTCAAATTTACGTTTGTTTTGTTTATTTCATTGTATCTTATTGTAGGTTTTTAAACCAGATGGTTTTGGATCGTTTGAGCACGTCTATCATTTATTGTTAATGATGATCCTGATCATTATTGTGATTGGATTTGTTTTTCATTTTTGATGATTTATATGATGTTTTTTTATTCTTCATCATGAAGTAAAAATTTTTAAAAAAAATCCAGTGGAGCGACCGCCAATGGCGGTCGCTAGAGGAAGGCATTATTGACCACTTCAGTCGATGTGGGCCGGTGTCTTAGCCGCCTTTAGAATCCACCGTTGGTGGTCTATGGGCGGTCTCTACAGCCCAATAGCGACCGCCAATGGCCGTCGCTAAAGGAAGAAATTTTAGTAGTTGTAGGGGTGAGTATAACAATACCCAATAGAGGACCCCAAAAACCACAAAGAGATACAAAATGTAAAGGTACAGTATGCTATGCACAGTATATGTATACAGAACATATAGCAAGAGAGAAACAAAACAGATATACTCAAAACCCTGACCTGTAGTCTAGAGACAAGTCACACAACTGCATACGCCCTGTCTAGGGATACAATTCGAAGGTTCCACGAAGCACTCGTTCTGGGAGAACTCACTCAACGAGTCTGATAGCTCTGATGACTTCCATCCATCAAATTTTGTTCATCAGGAAAATCCACGAGAGATAGCCACACTCATTACGGGGGACAGACTCCTGAGTGGGAAGATTCCGATAGATAGATGCACTCAATAAGGGAGACACACTCCTGTGTGGGAAAGATCACGATACAAAGATGAGGATCACTGCCAGGTCAATGGAAGATACCACGACTCATCCGGAATTCACCTGCTATGTAGGGTATTGTCACCCGGTGGAGTTGGTCACGTCGATGTCGGACTCTATCTAAGGTCAAGAATTGATAGAGGATCTCGATCCGGGTCTCTCTAATGGATGCCTGACTCTATCACAAAATGTTCTGCTGAAGGGATCATACTCTAATAGAAGGAAACGATGCATGACCTTCAGGAGAATGATAAGACGGGGAATTAACCCAAACAAAATATTTCCATGTTACGGTGAACAAGAGGACCATTCCATTTTCCAAAAAAACAGCACAGCGTGTAGAAACGTTACACGCCTTGTTTTTTGACGCTGGGTACTTCCCCTATACAATGGCTCATGTCATAAGGATGGTCATGTTGAGAAATGAGTACACAACATGTAGTACGGTGTACACACTGTGTCTGAGTGAATGGGGTTGGCTTTGTGTATGCTGGCCATGTTCCCTTACACGGTCATCAACCCGTGTACCCCAACTCATGTAATCGGCACATGGGGTGACACGCATTACTGGCCTCGCCGAGCCATGTGATGGAGTACACTGTCATGTACTCCATCCCATGTACTTTACCCCCTGGATACATGCTGAGTCCCACGTAGCTGCCTCTACCATGTTGTACACACCATGTTCGGAATCTGTGTAGATCATCCCATGTCTGTGTACTTCCCAAAATACACGCCGAGGTTCGGGGAAAGTCCAACACGATGTGTGACCCGGGTCACATGTCGTTTGATTCCTCTCGGACCCCTGAATCCCTATCTGCCCCCGCCAGTACTACATGGAATGTTCTTCAGAAGTACACGTCGTGTATTCTAGAAATTTCCAAAAACATGGACCTCTGCCATCGCGCCTCTGGTGTTGATCTGTTCGTCGATCCGGTCATCCTATCAAACTGGAACGCCCAGGTTTTGGTCACACCGGCCCCACGAGACTGCCCTCATTGTTTCTGGGCCTCCGATCGGCTTTGAAAAAATGTTTTTATCTTCCCACGTGAAGAACGCTCGAAGAACGACCTCTTTCGATCCGAACAGGTTTGTCATCCGTCATTGTCGTCACTCCTCTGTAGGGTCGTTGCGATGTCGGATCTTCGGATTGGGATCGTTGCATTGCAAGATGGGTGCACAAGGATCCTTTGTTCGTCACACTGTGAAGAACATGAAGAATTCTCGAGAAAAGAGAGGGGAAGAAATCTAGTAAACAATGTGAGGAATGAACCCCCATAGTCGTTCGTCATGGTGTTGATCCGCTCACGTTAGTAGGCTTAAATAGAACAGGATCAAACAATAAAACAATCATGGATCAAATCCTCGAAATCATCCCAATGAAATCCCTCCTGTAAGAATGTACAAATCCACGGATCAATGTTTTAATGGTTGATCCGTTTTCGTCATTTTAAATTCAAAACGGGGAAAGGGAGATCAAATAACAACCCCTACCTCAACTGGGATCGATTGCTGATGAATGTTTCAGGTTGTAGCCTTCGTTGAGATCCTCCAACCTTTTTTTGGTGTATCAATTCACAACTTCGATCCATTGTCATTCATTGTCAAGAGTTTTCTATAGATTTTTCTCTCAATCTTTCACAAATGATCGACGTTTGATTATCCCAATAAAAAGGGAAACGTTCTTTGACATTCAAAAAATATGATGTGGTATTAATGAGTCCAGCTTTCCATTCTTGAGTCATTATGACATTCCATTTATTAAGGAAACAGTTTTCCCATCGCCGCGCTACAACGGATGTTTCCATAAAACTAAAATAAACATTTAGAAATTTATTTTATTTTTATTTTACTAAAAACTTCAAAAAATCAACTTTTACCTTGACCCGTGCCGGTCGAGGATATGCTCGTTCTTAGGTAAAGTCGTCATCCCAGATGCAACAGTGCCCTCAGATTTGTAATTCAGGCATGCATTTGGAAACTACCACAGCCACGCACAAGTGCTGACTCACTTAACTTAAAAAGGTCAAACCACTATTTCGGGGTCACTAGGTGTCGGAATGATTTTCCTTCTCCGCGCCCGATCTCGAAATAATTCTATATAATATTTAAAAATAATACACAGAAAATCGGAAACATTAAAATTAATACTAATATTATTTTCCAATGATCATTATACATGTTTATGGATAGGAATATCCAATGGCAAAAAATAAATGTGGATTTACAACAAGCGGGTCATGTTCTCATAATATCTTGGTCTAAATATTACCAAGGAAGTACACCACAAGATTTTTTATTAAAGACCTATGAGTCTCCACATCTAATATCTTATATAATTTGTGTCTTTTTAAATGATATCATTTTGATATAGAACATATATTCAATAATATTTTCATATAACTTCTTGGTTATCATCATAATAGTGAACTTCTTGGTTCCCACCTTACACTATGATATTTTTCCTTAAGAAATTTTCACATACTATTCCACACATAAGAATAATCATTATGGGATGATAAGTTTATTAATGTTTAATACCATTGATAAAGGTAATCATAATGTATATAGAATTTGGTTCTAGAAAATCAACTCCAACACCATATTAACCAAAACAAAATAAAACAAAAATATTTTATTCATAACTAAACCCATAAAAAAATATAAAGTTGATCTAAATGTTACAAATTGACCTAAATAGTTCTTACTAAAAAAGAACTCACCCAAACCAATTCTAAATGATACAAAATGAAAAAAAAAATAATGGAACAAAATTTAATTAAACCCTCCCAAACTGAACCAATACAAAAATAATAAAACTAAATTTAATATACCTTGACCAAAATGATTCAATTTTTATATTTTTCATTTGATTTAATATAGTGTTTCCTAGGTTGGTATAATATGATTCATTTCAGTTAAATGTATTTCAATTTTTTTTCAATTTTGGTTAGTTAAATATTGTTCATAATTATTTTACTTTTTTGGAAATATAGTACTATTAAATAAATATTTTTTACATTCAATGTCATTTGAATTGGGTGATGTTGACCATCGAATGTTGTGTACCTCAAGAAAAATTGTTTTTATCGAGTAGAAAAAAGTAATATGGATGTGTTATAAATGAAGAGTTTCCAGAAAATATTGTATGTTTTATTATTCTACTTTAAAATTTTAATATCAATTTCATAAATAATTATCTCATTTTTAATTTTAGAAACATGATTTAGAGGCCTTTGATGAGAATTATGATGAAAAATTTCTATCAAATGATCATTAGTGATAGAAATTATGTGATGAGCTCAAGGGGAGAGTTCACTATAAACCTAGTAAGAGTATCATTCCCACTAGGTATTGTCCCACATTATGAAACTCAAACACATTTGGTATCACCGAGTTTTAAGAGGCTCATGTTGAAGTAGCTAAGGAAAAATAAGCAATTTTGGGACACGAATGAAGTAGAAATGTCACATATAAGGTCAAGAAATATTTGGAAGATTTATATACCTCACTTAAATGAGATAATACGGTGTTTTATAATATATTCACGTCAATTATAAACTCTTTATATAATTCATGAGGTGATAGTGATGGTGGTCCTAATGGTGGGTGGGGTGATGATCTTCTTCGTGGTGATAGTGATGATGATGTTGAAAATGATAGTGCTTATAAGGATGTTTGTGATGAGGGTGATAACTGTAATGACCATGAAGGCATTGGTGGAAATGATGAAAATTATATATAGGTATATATTTATCCATTCAATTTTGGAATTTAAATTTATAATACTTCCAACTATGTGGATAATGAATTTTGAATGAAATTGATTACAAATATGTGATATTATAATTATTTTCAAGTTATGAATTGATAGAATATAAAATATAAAATATATATCATGTTTTTAATGTTTATTATGATTGGTGTTTTTTGTTTCCAATATTTTTTATTGGAGGGTAAAACGGGTATTGGATAGTGATTTTCTCTAAACCAAATGTTCTATTGAACCATTGGTATAAGGAAATACAAAAAATGATATAACAGTAGTTCACGAGAGCTATTGGTGTTTCCTTATAATGAATCAAAAAATGTGAATGGTTTATGGATATTTTGGTATATCTTATACCAATTGTTACAATGGTAATACAAATGATTATAAACTATCTGTATAGAAGGATTTTCCAATATTGAATATCATTATATAACCTTTATGTAAGATTTTATGACCCTTATGTGTGCTTCAATGAACTATGATAAATAGAATATTAAACTTTCATATAATATTAAATAGTATAAAATATCATAAACTATCCTCCATGATTGAATTCCTTTTGATTTTTTATTAATTTTGGATAAACCCCTTGTATGGTTGAGAGGGAACCTAACATGACCCATTGTCCAAGATGCACAAGACCTTAGTATGACACTAAGGAACCAATAACTAGATACATGGTAAACAATCCCCTCACATAGGTCTTTTATTTCATTTCTAAAACACCCACCCAAAAAACATGACTGGCTAAAAATACCCCATGCATAACTTCATGGTGCCTGGTTGAAATATATTTGGTTTTTTGATCCGGTCAGATTCCTTGCATGTTTTGATTTTTTGGGGTTTGGTGGGTAGTCCAAATCTTTTCTTGATCATAATTTCTTAATTATTAGTCTTACATTAACCTAATACAATTTTTATAGATTATTATTGATGCTCAGTATGTGTGTTGTGGGTTTAGTTGGATATTTGGTTCATCGAAGTCCACAAACCAAGGATTACTAGGCTGCACAGATAGGGGCACGTGGTTTGGAAAAACTATGCGGCCTCCAAGGAGTAACTCTATAGCCTTTAATGTCTACTGGAAATGATATATTATATCATGATAGAGGGTCTTCACATCCATGTGGGCATGTCGGTAGTTTTTATAGAGCGATCACGCACGATTTTCACATATATTGGTAAATCGTACGCATAAAACGTGTGAGCTTGGAGTTTGGTAAGTGGGTGTTATATGTTTAGTGTATAGTTTATGAAACCATTTGATCTAACCATTTTACCCATTAAATGTTTTAAATAACCTTTTTGACCTCCCTTATATTAAATACTTTTCCTCGTTTCTTCCTCCCATGTGTGGGTTTCCTCTCTTGAGGTTGTGGTTCTCCCTTCCTCCTCTTCTAGGTGTTAAGATAATTTCTTTTTCTGGGATTTGTTTCTCAATACATTTCTGGAATTGGATCTATATCAGTATTCCTTTGAATTATCTTTCCACTTTTATTCCTTGATCTCTCCATATGGAATGCTAAATCCTTGAGTTTCAATTTATAGTATTTTCAAGGTGTTCATCTAAAATGTCAATTTCCACCAAATAGGTCTTAGTTAGTGGCTAATATCGGATGAGTAAACATCTACCAACACGAGGTAGGTGTTGTGAACCTTTATTTGTGATTTTTTGAGTTTTTTTGGGGGTGCATCTTTTAGTGCGCTATTTTTTATTACAGATTAAGACGCTTTTAATTATTTTTTTCCTTCAAGTTGATTAAATTGATAATTGAAGATGAATATGGGTACGATATTCTAGTTTTCAATTTTTTTTAGTAATTTGAGTAGCTTGGGACCATAGGAAATTTATTCTAGGTTTATTTACTTAAATATATTGTATTATTCTAAATTAGTTATATTGAATTGCGGAGTACTATGGGAATTTGATGGGATCATCCCAAGGATTGAGATTGTGTTGTCTATCTAATTTGAGACGATTTGATCATCAGGATGGTGATGTACCCATATATATACATATACATATATATATATATGAGTTATTTTGATCACTGATTCGGTGACATGGTCATCGACTATGGCCACAAGGTCGTTAGGTTATGGGAGATGCCCGTGTGATGAATGGATGGTGTTGACCATTGGTTTCTGCGACATTGTCATAGGGTAATGAGGTGATACATTGATGTGTCTTAGGTTATTATCAGTGATTACCACTCAACCATGTTGTAAAATTCACCATTAGAGTCGTGTGCAAAAAACATGACTCTGATGATGAGGTATTAGTAACCACATGTGTGGGTATATGACTCTGTATGTTGTGGATTAGAGAAATGGTTGGAGTGTCTTACCAAAAAATCCTTGAGGATAGTGAGGAGACATCATATGACAATGATGAGACATTTAGATATAGGATTAAGCTCTCCATACATGAGGTTTATGGGAAAGGATCATTTGGGTGGACGTACATCACTATTAATCATGACATTGGTTATTGAGCCAATGTTGTTACCACATAAATAACATTCATCGTTGTGCCTCATGGAGTCGGGCTTTGATCCAATGGGCGATTTAGAGTAGGGGACCAAGGGAATGGTTTCTTATTTCTTTGGTGAGCAGTTTGGACATCAGTGACTTAACTTGGAAATGAGGTATCTGTTGGTCCAGGTTCCAATTGAATTTAATGGAATTGAAACATGAGGTTCACCTGTACTAACTTACATTAGGGGATGTATTGGACTTAGGCTAAATATCCTCTCTACTATGGTATGTTGATGTTGTCTAAATCGGGTTTTCTTTCCCATGTGTCTATCGAGCACCACGGACGCGGGTTATAATTATGAATGCATTCAGTGCTATTTTGTTTCATAAATTACACACACCTTATAAATAAATAATTTATGGTAAGAATATGTTGGTGGTGTTCTATTGATATTCTTTCTCATCCGTACATGTTCCCTTCAGGATCCATGTGGATTTTATAGATTATTGGTTAGGCTATAGTTTGGTATCTAGAGTTATACCATAGTGTTGCGATTTTTAGCATGGGATGGATGGAAAGGGACCTTGAGGTTAATACCTCATCTTGAGTTTATTACTTTTTTCCTTTTTCTATCATAATGTTGTTATATATGTACGTGCTAAGGTCGGCCATTGGTGACCACTCTGCTTATTATTTTTATGAAATGTTTTTATGCATGTTCTATTTCAATAGCTAAAAATGGTGTGTTTTGAAGAATAAATCTTCAAATCGTATTGAGTTGTTTATTATTATTAATTATACTTCTTTTTTATGTGCTTCCTACATGGGTGGGTTACTGGTCTAGTGTCTATTAGTCATTATTTTCTGCTGTATATTATATACTGACTTGGACCATTATATTATCATCAAAAAGGGTATAACCTTTGTATTATCACCCTTTACAACATCTATTACAGTTGGTAGCCATTGTAATATGGGGCGGTTCACCTAAGGCTAGTGTCACTCAGCCCGAAGCACTGTTCGGGTGCCTAAATGGGTTGGGGAACTATAAATGGTATCAGAACAGTTCATGACTAGAAATCATTAATAGAAGTTGGCTGAATGATAATGATATCACTTATATTAATTTTCTTATTTGATCTTTCAATTTGGGTTATGGTTGGATGAATATTGTGATGTTTTCATAAATAGTTTTAAATCTTGTTTGGGTGCCTATAGTCTCATGCATGGGGGATAGAACAAGTTTTCATGTGTTGGAATTGATGTTCTGCTTTGTTTTTTTACATATGATTTTATTTCCACCTCAAGTGGTACACTTGGAATGTGATTTTTATGTTTTTATGATAGTTGAACCTAGGACCGATATGTAAAGGGAGGCTTTGTTATGCTTTCTGATTATGCACATTGGATGTTTAAAATATATTTTTGAATGTGATGTGATAGAAATTGTGTATGATTTTCATTGGGGACCTAGATTGTGCTAAGTGGGGTTGGGTTTTACACTGTATAAATAATGAAAATTAATCAGTGTTTTCATACCTAGCCTATCTTTTGTGGAATCTTAATCAATCAACCTAGGAAAGTGGACATAATAAAATATTTTTGTGATATGTGATATATATATGTACGGTCCTTGATCTTAGAGGAGTAGGAAGGTATGATGATATAGGGTGATGTTGATCACCAAGTTTGATAACTAGGTCTTTAGATTGAGGAGATGTCGTTCGTCCGGAGAGGGGTGGCCTAAGGCATATGTGATACCTGGCTCGGATATGGGTGGGTAAGGGTCCAAGAGGTAGGATATCGTGAGACATGGTTACATTGGGGAGGGTAAGGGTATTTAATTTACTCTTCATATTACTAAATTCCTTGTTTTTGTTATATATATATATATATTACATAGGTGTTATGACCATGGTATTATTATTTAGACAGATTCCAACAAGATGGGATACAATGGAGCGTCAATAGGGCGATGATTTAGTGTCATGGAGGCATGCATAGGTTGACACCCTCAAGGGTCGGGATGTAGTCTTATAGGGTCGGGATGAGCATGATCCACAAGTACAGGATCAGGTGTAGGCATGGAATCTACCAAATTTGATAGTTTTTGGGTCATGGGTTGATGAGAAGCTCATAATGAGAATAGTGCATGTCATCCAGGGGATCGTAGGAGAGATCATGGAGTAGATCCTTTGATGGAGTTTCTGTCTCATGAGTTCCGATCGCATATACCACCACTATTTTATGGTGAGGGTGGATTGAGGATGGTTTAGAACAAAATTTAGATGAAGTAGAGGATCATTGATTATCTTGAGACACTCAAGAGGTGGAGGGTCAATCTGGATACATATATGCTCTGGGGACCGACAAAGCACTGGTTGGATGTTCATGTTTAGGTTGTAAGACATGAGGGACTATTCTAGAAAGACATTAAGGATAGATTCATAGAGAAATTATTTCTAGATACATTATGGGAAGAGATATCCCATGAGTTCTTGAGCCTACATTAGGGAAACATGTCCATCATGGACTATGTAGTGACGTTCACCAATTTTTCTGGTTTTGAACCCAGTAAGGTGGGAAACAACACCTCGAGGGTGATACATTTTGAGGATAGTTTATGAAATTCCACTAAAGTGATGGTAAACATCTCAAGGTTATCCTCATTCTCATAGGTGGATTACAAGGTTCTCATAGATGAGGGTAATTTGACATATCGGTCATACTTGAGTAGGGTGATGAATTCACATGATTTCAATGGGGTTGCTATAGATACTAGGAAGAAAGGATTAGATGAGTCTCAGTAGGGTAGTCATTATAGGGAACCTATCATACCACATTGAAGTGGGTTTTTGATGGTGTTCTTCTAGTGTGGACATCCATGACATGTACGGACATAGTGTGATCGTGCGCTGAAAGATTGTTGAGAATACAAATTGGTTGGGCATATCAATAGGATCTACAAGTATCCTTATCAGGAAACTAGTAGCCAGGGACTAGGTCGAAATTAGGGATTTGATATCGAACATGGGGTGGTACCTATAAATGGTTGTTCAGTTTCTAATATTTCCATAGGCATTGTTAATTACCAATATGTTATAGAATTTAGAAATTTAAAAAAACTAATCAAACATACCAGTAAACTACATGTTAGTATAGGATATTCAAGTCTGAGGTCAAACCCATTGAGATAGGGTTGGAGAAAATATTAATTAAATAAGACAAACCTATTCTAATTTTGAAAAATCTAAACTAGTAAGCATTGGATTATTGTATAATGGGGGAGAAGAAGGTATAAAATGGGTATTGGGCATAGATGATTTCAGGTTCATGGGATGACAATGTATAAGATAATTAATTAACAATCATGAAGTCGTAAAAATAAAGTATTAGTGAGTTCAAGGGTCATGATAAACACACTCCATCCAAATAGATCCTTTTCTCTTGGCCAAGTACTTCAGATTACAAATGAGGAGTAACCTGATACCATATTTAAACATAGGGGAGGAAAAACCCAATGGTCATTGTGCATGTCTAGTCTATAGATTGCATATTAAGAAAATTTATTCAATCTAGGAAATGGTGAAGCGCAAAGAAAGAAAATAAATGAAATCATGAACCCCTCTCACAATGTTCATGCAATAAAAATTAGGAATGTGGATAAAAATGAAGAGAAAATATGAAATCTCAACATGAATTGCATTAATTATAAAATACATTACATTCAATTCTCCTTCATCATGCATGGACAGAAACAAATAAATCACCTTCTCAGGCTAACAATGAGTGGGTGCATAAAAATAAATACATAAAAATTCTATAGAATTAGAAAAGAAGACGGTGTGACTTCTCCATAGGAATCTGTTGGTGGTGCTCTGTCTAGAAGATGATCCATATGGTACATCCAGGGGATCTATTTATAGGTGATGGATGTGATCTTCCCGACCTACGACATGACCTGTACTGAAGGTACACGTCATGTACCCTTGGTCCACATTGCCTCCATGTATGCGTGTCTACTCCGCATATTGCATTCATTAATTCAAAGTTTTCTGGTCATCATGTCGTGTATTGGAGTCTCATTAAGTTTCCTTTCTCGGTCTTCAGTTGTCGCACATCTCACTGAAATCTTATCCAAAATTTGTGCTGAAAAGAGTCATCTCTTGTGCTATGGTTACACGACATGTACTTCTCATTCATGGAACGTTTTCATGTCACATCTTATTCTGGCAGTGACCTACTTCTCTGATGGAGTAACGATGTGTAAGTGACATACACTTCATGTACTTGCTCTACTCCAGAATTTCCAGCTCAACTTTCACTTCAAAATTCCAGTGTCACGCCGTGAGCTTCACTTGTGGGGAAAATTGTATTTAAGCTCCAAAATACATCCATTTTTCTTCATTTTCAAAATATTTATTGAATACTTCCATAAAATACCAAATAACTCAAATAAATCTAAAATTGGAAAGATTTATCATTTAAGTACAAAATATACTTTATTAAAACAACTTAAAATATATGCATGAAATACACTTATCAGTTTCAGTTGTATGCAGTGGTTGTGTAAGAGATAGTTGGACCTAGAAGTGGGGATAGTGGTGGGTGGCTATTCTAGCACCATAAAGAGGTTAGCCTTCAGGTATTTAGGCTTTATGGAAGGTACAATCCATGTAGAAGCTATGTTCATATGATGAGGTTGATCCAGATAAAGTTAGAGGTACATCATGGGTGTGACCATGGTTCATTGTTTTATTTTGGAATGGAATTTTTATAGGCATGTCTATTTTATATACACGAGGTGCATGGGATGTATCCATGGACTAACTGTATGCTCGTTAGTTAGTTGGAATCAAATTAGATGTCTTATATATATATACATACGGGGTAAGAGGTACCAGGATCTTCTATGAGCATAATTGTGTGTGTGGATTGTGAGGTGTGTTGGGATCTAGGAAATGATGCGATGTAGGACCAATTTGAGGTCTGAGGAATCGGAAAAAAATTTGAGCATTTGAATAGATGTTTGACCTCATATGTGTCATTTGAAACATGGGATTATGGAAGGAATTAATGTGGTGTAGGATTCTGATGGGTGTTGGGTATGAAATAGGAGCTTCGGATGGGTTGAAGGAGTGATGATGCATCATGGAAGAAATTTGAGTCTGGGGATGGATGGTAGACCATTAGTTTTCTTTGATTTTTGGCTCAGAAAGCGACTGACATAGGTGACTCGTAATATGGGGAGCCCTTGAGGTAGTTGACCCACCCCTTATGACCAGGGCATTCTAGGTTAATTTTAAAATTGATGGGTATGTGTGGTACCATATTTTATTTATGTTTTATAACTCAAAAATGATATATATTAAGGTGGGGAGATTGTAACATCCCAGTTTGTTTGGATCAGGTCGAATTCCTCACCCATTCTGAATTTTTGGAGTTTGGTGGGTATACCAACAATTTTCTCAATCAAAATAACTTAATTATGTGTTTTCTATGACCCATGACCTTTTTTATATGATTCTAGATTCTTTTCAATTGTCTCAAGGGTTCTATTGGATTTTGGGTCCTTTAGAGGCAGAAAACCCAAGTTTCCACGCTGTGTAGACCGGGGTATAAGGTTTGGAAAAATCATGCGACCTCCAACGATTAACGATGTGTCCCACTAGGTCTAATGGACATGGTATTTTTACCATACTGAAGGGGGAACACAGCCATGTGGTAATGTATATTTTTTTAACAGATACCTCATGTACGGTTTGTGCATAGTTTGGTAAACTGTTCGCATGAACAATGCGATCTTGGAGCTTGGGAAGCGGGTGTCGCCCTATTGGTTTACGGTTTTCCAAATCGTGTGACCCAATAAATTTGTGAAATTAACTTTTTTTACCTCCAAATTATTATAACCCCTTCCTCTTTTCTAACTCCCATGTGTGGGCTTCCTCTCCAGTAGTTGTTGATCTCCCTTCCTCCTCCTCAATATTTTGAGGTAACTTCTTTATCTGGGCTCCATTTCTCAATTTGTCTAAAACATTGGATACATTTTGGTTAGCCTTTGAATAATCTTTCCACTTTCTTCCTTGATCTCTAAATATATAATGCTGAATCTGTGGGATTCATTTTACCCTATTTTTAGGGCGTTCATCTAAAACACTGATTTCTTCCAAATCGTTCCATGTTAGAGGATAAAATCAAATGGGTGGACATCTACCAACATGAGGTAGGTGGTTCTTACCATTATTTGTGATTTCACGAGTGATTTAGAGGTGTTAATTTTAGAGTTCCATTTTACTGACTAATCTATACCCTTTTCAATTATTGGTTGTACTTTGAACTAATTGAATTGATCACTTGACAAGCCTATGGGCATTCCCCTCAAGTCTACAAATGGTTTGTGTCATGTTAGTGGATTCAGTCTATGGGAAGTTTAGGAAGGGGTTCTTTTACTAATTAGATTGTATTATTTTAGCTTAATTATATTGAACTGTTGAGTTCCCTATGAACGTGGTGGGATTGTCCGGAGGATCTAGATATCATTGGCTATTTGATTTGAGGCGATGTGATCACCAATCTAGGCATGGACAAATATATATATTCTGAGTGATGTTGATCACTAATTGGGTGACATGGTTATTGATTGAGGTGAATAGGTCATTAGGTTATGGGTGATGCCCATATGAGGATTTTATGGTGTTCTTCATCAATTAGAGAGAAACATTCACTATGGAACGTGGCATTGTAATAGTGTTCCTTAGGTTCTTACTTGTGATTTATGCTCGCCCGTGTTAGCCAATGCGCCAGTGGATGCATGTGAACATTGTATGAATCATATTTTGAGGTGGTAGTGACCAATAATGTGATAATAGGGCACCATTAGAGTCTTATTAGGGAAATGGTTGAAGGTTATTTTCATAGAAAGCCATGGGGAAGGGGAGGAGTCATTGGATTATAGTGATAAGACATTCGGTTGGGGGATGACAATCATCGTAATTGAGGCCGATGGGAAAGGGTGATTATAGAGGAAAGACATATTCATTACTCGATATGTATTATATTGATTTGATGATGTTATCACATAGAGGACAAGAATCGTTGTGTCTCTGGATATCTGGATTCAAGCAGACAGTTGTTATCAAGAAAGGCTTTGAGGGACCATATTCTTATTTCTTGTGCATTCCTTTGGGTGGATGGTGACTTGAATGAAAAATGATGTCTTAGTTGGAAAATATTTCTGGGTGACTTTAACAGTGGTGTAACTTGAGGGTTCACATTTTATGGCTTACATTAGGGGATTCCTTGGGCTTAGGATAATGATCCTCTTCACTATAGTATATCAGCGTTGGCTGAAGAAAGTGATCACTCCCTTGTGGATTATAAGCAGTAGATTAGATGTTTATCATTATGCATGTGTGATGTTATATTTTATTTATTTATTTATATAAACATTTTAAATCACTGGTTTTGGGTAAGAAGACATTGGTTATGGCCTATAAAGATTCTTTCTCGCAACCTATATGGTCCCTTCAAGATGTGTATAGATTTTATGGCTTTGCGATCATATAACAGTTTAGTATATAGATCTAGAACTTAGTGTTGTGTTGTCCAGCCTGGGATGGATTGAATGGTACCTTGTTGTACTTACATCAGTTGTATTTTCTCTTTTTTTCCTTTTTGTTTCAGTATGATGTTATATATGTGCGTACTAAGGTTGGTCATTGGCTATCCTTCTTCTTATAAATTGTATGAACTGTTGTATATGCATGTAATATTTGATTATCTATAAATTTTACGTTGTGATGATTAATTATATAAACTTTATGGATTTTTTTATTATTATTTCTTCGGTTACTATTTCTTTTTATTCCCCCATGGGCTAGTCACTGGTCTAGTGTCTGTTGGTATTTCTTTTCTATTTCATATTACATATTGACTTATACCATTATATTATAATAAAAATAGGGTATAGTCTCCCCAATATCACCCCTTTGTACCATAGATACTAGTAGGATTCCTTTGCCATATATGGAGGCATACCTAAGACTAGTGGAAAATGACATGATTCACTATTCTGGTGGCTAAAAAGGTCGTGGCGCTACACTGGTACTGATAGAAAATTTTGTACCCTCACATTCATACAGTCTAAGTATCCCTACTCGGGTTTCCTTATACAATGATACCCATCTGGAGACTGCACCTAGGGGTCTACCCCAACACCAACTACATCTTCCCATCACTGCCACCAAGGATATCTGCCTTTGTGGCCTGCTTGTCATAATACCTAATGTTCCATTAGGAACACCTCCACCGTAGAGACCCCCCTACTGCCAAATTTTCCCATCATGAACCTATAAAGAAACTCCAAATATTTGGGGCCACCCAGATTTGATCCTAGTATTGATTTTGGATTATGGGGTGCCTCTTCCACTAGTCCAAAAACCAACTTCTATATCCTAAACTATACATAAGAGGATTTTTACAAGGTTCAACCCGAATGTGGGAATCTACTTCTTACTTTCTTCAGGTCGAGTCTGAAATATATATATATATCCACTATATAACTCAAGTGAATACAATTATAATATCTCCTAAAAATCCTCTTCTATCTCCTGATAGGTATTATAATCTCCCAATTTTCTCCTAAAATTTTACAAAGGTTCCTCCCAACACACTACTGAATAATATTCGAAATCTACTTTTAGATGACAGTGCATCAAATGATCATATTATTCATTAATTAGAATCTTCAATAGCTAATATATAATATTCTATGGTTATATTAACGTTATTCCCCTCATGTAACCAAACATACAGACTTTATTGAGGATCGAGACTACTAGCCTTACTCAATATTCATTGATTCATCTTTTATCTTCAATTAGAGTCTCAATACAACAAATAAGAATTGGTGGAAATAGTGGGGTTTATAAATCTCTCTATTCACCCTTATTTTCTTATTCTTCCTTATTCCTTCTTCAACTTCTATGATATAAGCATACCATAAGATAGGAATCAAAACCAGATTCTCTTTTATCTTCTATTTTTCTTCATCTTCTTTGATGCATATGATCTGTTATTAGTGAATGAAATCAGCTTCTATCTCTCTGTTATAAGAGTGATTTTTATTCTTCTACAATAAAATATTGATATCTCTTTACTCTATCTCTCTCTATATACCTCCCATATTTTGTTTTTTGCATACTTTTTATACATATAAAAAATGAATATATTTTATTTATTTCTAATATAGAAATTCCTTGATTATCGGAACCATGATATTCTCATTAATCTCACAAAATAATAATGTGGTACTTCTCCCTATGAAAAAAAATATTCACTTAATTATAATGTCCTGTATCAAATATAATTCATCAAAAAACTTATTCTCATTTAAAATGTTTTGAAATAATTTTGATTAATAATTTTTCATTGATCACCATTAATTATTTTCAAATATTTGTCTTTGAAAATACTATAATAGTCAAGAAGTGATCTTCTCAGTAAATTATATTTTTAGTAATAATTAATGAAGTATTGTATCATGTCATAATCATCTTCATGTGATATTTTATCTTCAATTACAGAACAAAATCACTTATTTTATCTTCTAGAACTATTGTTCAGAACTTTTAAATCTCAAATATTCACTAACTAAAAACCCTTATATAACAAATTGAAAGATATCAATGCCAATTATATTTGGTTTAATACCCATGCATATCATCCAATAACCTTTATATATGATTTTATGAATCTTACATATTATTCAATGAATATGATGAGATTTATGTATTAAATATGTTGACCATTACATATCAGGAGAAGTGTCCTTTATGAATTCATGTAACATCCAACACTTTGTCAATGTTACACTTCTAGTATCTCTTATGAATTCTAAAAATATATATAATTACGTTTAAATTTAGTGTGGACTCATCCATTCACTTGTATGTATCATAATGATTAACCTTGTGTACTAATTATTTTGCCAATATGTTAGTGTGAATGATTTAGTTAGACATTAATTATGCATCTGAGATACCTTTATGAATTTCCATAATAACTTTTGATGAACTATACATATGAAGAAACATATATTTTCTTGTCCTGAGAATATCTGTTCCTTTTCCAAATTTATTCTTCATGTTCTAGATGACCCTTACGTATCAGGCGTAGGTACCCTCACATATTCTATAGTGTTTTAGAATTACCTTTATGTATGCCTTTCCTTTTTTAATTTTCAACTAAAAAGTGAAACTTCTAGAACATATTTCAAGGTTAGTAAACTCAACTTCAATTATATTCAGTGATTTTATAAACACTGTAAAACATATCAAAAAACATTAAATTACATTGGACATTTTCACATAATTTCCAAATATCTTCAAACTCATATGCAAATCATTGTAGCATGTGAGTACTCAACTTTGAGCACTTCGATGAAACTTCAATCCCTTAAAAATTATATATTAAACTTATTATTCTTCAATTTATCATCCATGATATATTCTCTATATATTGATATAACTCTTACACTTAAAAATATATAGATGTATTATCACTCTTATAACTATCTTTATTCTTTGCCAACTAAGATATGTACCAATATTCACCAAGAACTTTTTAAAAAAAATTATTTATATATACATCTTTACATGATTTTAATTATCATTAACATCAGCTAAATAATCATTAAATGTATATGGGTTTCCCTATTCTATTCCTCTAATTATTCCAAGCAGTACTAATCATTTTCCATTTTCATGGGTGGAATCTTTAGCACAAATTGGGCTATTTCACCATCACCCAAATTTAGAATATTTTGACATTAAACCTTATTGACATATTGATAACAAATAAAACCAATGAAACTCTCTTAATAACAATATAATGTGTATACTACTACTTTTTATTTTTTTTTCAATACCCAATTCTTTTACTAAGTGTATAGAATTATCTCCCTTATTCACAATAAATGAAAAGGAATAAGTGCAAGGTAAATTCATCCTTATTCCTTGATTATTATATGATTTTTAAAATATCACCTTTTCCCCTTTATTCATTACATTCTTAAGAGAAAATTTTTGATTCACATGAATGAAGGATAGAATCACATTTTACTTAAAAATGAGTCATAAATTAATCAATTATAAGTCTATGTGATAAATGCCCAGTGTGGAGATGAAGAGTGATTAAATATATCATAAATGTTATCTACAAAAAATTATAGCATTTGATACCAACACGATTTTCTCTTTCTAGGTTCTATTTAAGTAGTTTTACACAAAAAATTAAATAAACATTAATAAAGATAGTAAAAAAAATAAAGTGTATTATTTCACCCATTTCCAACTCAATATGTACTACCCCTAAAATATAATTTTATATAATCCAAAACATGGATGGGAATTTTTTTTCATAACTCAACAATTTTTTTTCCAAAACTGTCCTAATTTCATATTCTCATGAAAGAATAAAAATACTTGATTTTCTCATCTCATCTCTCCATAAAGGAATACACCAACATGTTCAATATATTTGGTATTCATAAAAGTAAACCCCAATCATATCATTATGACACCACTTTAAATGTTGCAAGGATTCATCAAGTACTAAATGATGTAAAATTATTCTTATTTTATAATAATTATAGAAAAAATATAATTCTCCCCATTAATCCATCACCTTAAATTCCCTTCACATTAACACAAAAAAAAATATGGTAAGAAGGTGGAACTCCTTTTATCCATAGTGAGTGAAACAATGTTATGGTTTTCTTCTCAACCAAGATAACATTTTCATTTATTTTATTATGTTTACAACCTTAGTATAATAAGTAAATATCATGGGTATCATAGACTTATTTTATTTCACAATTATCCCATAATGTGGGTCCTCCTTCTTAACATGATCTATCAAAGCACATGCATCTCATGGTAGAAGCTTCATGTTCATCTGTATTTCTTCTTGAGTTGGATGTATATCATTAAAATCCTTTGAGACATGACTATAATCCTTTTACCTCTCACGTAGTTATTCAAGAGCATTTGGTTTATCGTTTTTAGACAACCTCTCAATAAATAAAAGTTATTATTCCTGTGGAATTACTAGTTCCCCTTATCACAGGCATTGTAATGTTCTTTCTCTCTCTTTATAATTATTTCCAATTTAGCTGGCCTTATGGTAACTTATACTTTAGTAACATGATAAAAAATATTTTACTTTTAACATAATTTTAATAAATCCCAGAAATTTTGTTAAAAGAATAATATTCTTGATAGCATCATCGACACACAACAATGTGAGATAAGAGAATTAAGATGTATTATAAAAATATTTTTATTTAAATGTGACATAGACATTGAATTATAGGGTATAAAAATGAGTAAAAAAATAAACAATATATGAATAATATTCATACTCAATAAAAATTTATTTATTAATGATTAGGAAAAAATAAACCAATTTTTAATGAATTCTTTTTATGCGTCAAAAAATCATTTTCTTCAAAAAATATTTTTATTTCATTTAGGGAATGGAAATTATAATTGATTTATAAAACATTTAGAAGTTTTATTTTATAAAATTTACTTAGTTTTTGAAATCTTTATATTAAAATTATATTAGAGTGAATTTTTAACAATTTTTTAAAATATTGATTTCTCGATAAATAGTGAAAAATACAAAAAAAATTGAAAAATATCTTTACATTTAAATAATTTACAAAGTTATATATTTTTAAAAATGGTTATAAGAGTAATATTATTTTATTTATATATTATAAAATTATGTTCATTGGAATTAATATTATGTTTTATTTTTATATAAAAACTTTTTATACATCAAATAACATTTTTTTGGAAAACATCTTTTTCTCGCATTTTGTTGGTTTTATTTCAAATTAAATTTATCCACTTCAGTGAATAGAATATTAATAAATTCATTCCATATTTCCAATTACGGGATCAAATTTGGTAAATATTACTCTTTTATTTTATATCATTATGAATAGTAACCTTGGTAAATATTTCTCATTCTGGTAAGGGTAAATTCGGTGAAATAATGTTAAAAAATTATTGTATGACTTTAATTTTTTTCTACCACTTGAATTTATCTTATTTTATAAAACAATTTCATCCATACCAATTTATTTTCTATAAATATTTCCACTTGGTACCGTTTTTATATGATTATGACCTTTATATTATTTTTTGAGAAGAATAAGTACAAAATTCCACTCTCTGGACTTTAATATCTCGAAATTTTATACATAATTATTAAAATATGATAAGTTATATTATAAAAGTTTATTTTAAATATGAATTAACTTTTTTCACCAATTAATTAATATTTAATTTTTAGTGATTAAAGAATTTCCTTAAATTCTTATGCAACAATGATACCATATTTATTCAGTTAATAGAAAAAAAATTATATTAAAAATATTAAAAATTATATGATTGGGGTTAATTGTTCAATTCCATGAATTTTATATATAAATATAATATATTATAAATTTTTGAATGTTTTATATTAAAATTAAATTAATTTATCGATGACTTTAAGTTCAAACTAAATGAATTGTTACAAAAATGAAACTAATGATATTTTATAATAAAGTATATATTATTAAATGATTTAAAATTCATGAAGAACCTATATTCATCCAAGTGAATGTGATTTGGTTTAAAAAATAAAAAATGATCCATTTATGGGATACTTTTCATTTTATGGTAACATTATTACCCCTTAAATATTAAAAAACTTTGATACAGTGGTAATTGTAAAAAGGGGTAATGGGGGTTAAAACAGAGATATGGGATAAAACATCACCTAAACATGTAGAAATTTTATTTTCAGAGAATATTTTGACTCATACTTAGCATACCATATAAATATATTATTTTGGATCCATTATAAGTAGAAAATTAATTTATATTAATTTAATACTTTAAGTAATCCCAAGAGTGCCCCTCTACTAACTTATAAAAGGGAACCTCTTCTCGTCTCTTCCTCACACATTTTGAGCCATCTATCTTAACAAATCCTTACCCAATTATCTTCTCAACTCACATATCCACAAATTAGATGTGATTTTATCCTTAAAATACAATTCCAAGGTTCCCATAGAAACAATCTAATGTATTCTTACTGAAGAAGAGATGATCTTAACTATCCTCTTTCAATTTATTTCTTATTATAAATCCTATAAATATATAGTATTTTCATGAACTAGATTGAATACCATTTTAAAATGATATCTGATTCGAATCCAACATGGCCCAATGGGAGTTCCTCATCTCTACAGGTTGGTGACTAACACTTGGCATCACATACAAATGAAAAGGAAATGATTTTTTCACAAAATAGAGAAACACAAAAGATAAAATATGGTATTTCAAATTCCTCATAGAGAAAATACTAGAAGTAAATATGTAAAAAGATACCCAAATATAACATCAACCAAAAATGGTCACATAAACTTTAAGGTAATGTTAATAACCCTTTGTAATAAGTAGAAAATAGATCTATCGATTACCATTATAACTCCATGGTCCCATAAATCAATATCATCAACCAATCCCAAGTGGTGATTTCCCTTTCCCAAGACTTGGCATAAGATAATCTAAAAATACCCAAAGTAAAATGTATAGATTTAGCTAAACATCCCTATAGGGTCTCACAAAGTGTTCCATAATAATTTCCATAGCAATTAAACAAATTATTTGATCTATTTAAATAAAAAAAATACATGTCATATCAATTACATATTTCCAAAAAATACATGATTTAAAATCAATGAGATGGTAGTAATATCAAAATATGATTAATTAAAATTTCATATAAAACATTTATATAAATTAGTTGGAATGAATAAAACAGTTCAATAGTTAATGGGATGTAACAAAAAAACAAAACATATCATAGCATCATGTAGTAATACGAGTGGTACATTAGTTTCTATAAATAGGATACTCCCATTACTCAATCTGTGATCTTAGTTAAATGTATGCACATATCCATTATCTCAGGCCGTCAGGACTCAAATCCACATTAGGGAAAATCCTACCCCAATAATTTTATATCAGTTTTTCATTATAAATCCATTTTTAGTGGGTCCTATCATAGAGTGATTGACCTAATTAACAACTAAATACCCAGTATTTAATTTTATTAACTCAATAGATCAATAATTCATGTGAAAATCAATCATTTCAAATGACTTAAAAATTATATTTCCCAAATTAAATGTTCCACATGAGTTTCTCATTTTAAAACCAAATCAAATGTTTTCTTAAATTAATTATTCTCAAAAAAAACATTCTGTTTTATCCATTTATCTCAACGTTAGACATAAAATCAGTTCATCAATTTAATTTCCAAATCAAGCCATCAATTTTCTCAAATCTAGACAATAATGTCAATTCCATTGAAATTGGGATATTTTTCAAAATTTCAATTCCTTTTTCAAAATCAAATATCGATTATCTAAAATACAAGTGTTTTTATATCATGTAAAACTCATTTAAAATCAATTGATCGGTTTAGGGTTTTAATTGTAGGTAAAATCATATAGAAACACTTACCTTTTATCAACATTTAAATAAACACCCACTATGGGAAACTCTAACCTGAAATATGGGGAAAGAGATCAAAAAGGAAATCCGAGATCATAAATCATCAAGGGAAAACTATAATTCAATCATTAAAATTGAGATCAAACCACTTTCAAAGAGGGGTAGTATAGATAAGGGGGAAAAAGAATAAACTCACCAGAGATCAAATTCCATACTGATATTCAAGGAAGGGATGGAGTCACTCATTACACATATAAGGAAAACTAGGATTCTCAAGAGGAATGCCTATAAAATTTAAAATGAAATCTAGAAGGCTACACATATAAACTCACTATTAATGAGGGTTTTATGAAGTATTATAAAATTTTATGGTGTAAAAAACACCACATAGAACATATGATGAAAAATGTGTCTCCTCATGTTAAAAATCTTGATCAAAACAATTATAGTGTAATTACTTTATTTATTATGTATATCATTTCATGTAGTATGTTATTTTCATGGATTGTGGCCATCAAAAAGTTTACATCGTAAATCCAGATTTATGGAATAAATTCCTTCTGCATTCAGTTCCCAATAGAAAGCCCCTAAAAAACTATAAAACCAATTATACTTGGACTCCACTAATTTAAACAAACATACATCCTCATACTTTTGGTCATCTTCTCAGAAAAAAAAATATTTTCTCCACAATCAGGCCTTCATTACTCTAATGATAAAAAAGAGATAAATAAGGAAAAGAGTGTACATATAACAAATATGTAACAACATACCAACTATTAACAATTTATGTTACTATAAATCATATCAAGATCATTATATATCAAATTGATGATGCCGCTATTCTCTCACCAGTGACTCACACTCCATTGACTCATGATAATCAGAACCATTTCTCTATTGTACTTATATCAAAGGTATCGTCTTCACATGAAGAATCAATTTCTTGAAATCAAAAATCCTAATTGTATTCATATTCATGTATAAGTCTGGAAAAATATAATTATCTTCCTAGATAAGAATATGGAAATTTTTAGAAAGACACTATTGAAGGTACAATATATGAAACACATTGTGGATCAACTTAAAATGTGGTGGAAGTTCTTAATTTTAAGACACTTTCCTCATGAACTAAATAATCTAAAAAGCACCCACAAACCTGAGTGTAATATTTCCCTATTTTACATGATGTTAGTTACCCAATAGTGGTAAAACTCTCAATAAAACTTAGTCATCAACTAAAAAATACAATAGTCATCGACGACAATCATAATAGGAGTTATAACATCTCTATGTAGTCCCCATTATCTTATGAATCAATTGAATCATTGTCATTATCTCTTGGAAAAAACATGGACCAAACAAATAAAATTCACCATCCTCTCACAAAAAAAGACATTTAAACGAATTTCCATACACGGACTTAAAATGACCCATTCTTATAGCAGGATAATAACTGTTATTGTAGGAAAACTCATCCATTCCTAAATTGATATCCAAATCTCCACTTAAGTTGATAATGAAAGTTAGTATCATGTCCTCAAGAATCTATTTATACCATTTTCTATTTTAAATCATATTTGGATGATATGAAATACACAAACATACCGGATATCCTGATGCATCTGGGAGGCCTCTCCAAATGTGAGAAGTAAAATGTGGATCCCTATTATAGACTATAGCATAAGGGGATCCAAAAAAATGGAAAATATCTTTCACAGAGAGACTTCCCATATCCTTAAAATTGCATTCCTATTTAATGGGAATAAACTGAGCCAATTTGGTCATCCTATCAATCGTAATCCTTAATCCATTCCACTCTTGAGGGTTAAATAGTAACCCAAACAAAAAAAATATAGAAATATTGTCCCAATTCCAAGTCATCACATGATGTAGTTAAAGAAGACTCGAAGGTATCTGGTTCATGGATTTGTCAAGTTGGAAGGTATAAAAAATAGAAACAAATTCAGTGATATATTTCAACATACCTTACCAATAGAACCATCACCGCATATTATATAACATCTTTTTAGTACTTGGGTGCACCAACTAGTGTGAATGTTGGAAATACCACATCGCATATTTTCTCACGAGCAAGGTAAAATGTACCAGTTTAAAAAACATAGTATACCATCATAAGATAAGAACCACACACCAATGGTCTCCCCAACATTAAAAGATTCCATGATTCCTTGTAATTCAACATCAAATATCTAGTCTGGATGAATAATCCTTAAAATAGAGGAATTCAACCGCATACTCTCCAAAAAAACATTTGAATCCTTATCGAGTAGTCCAAAATTAAATTTAGAAAATAGAACCATCATATTCCACTCTTCTGATGATTCTTTCACAGATTGGGTTCAATGTTTCCTCCTCTAATCATCAACAACGACATTCATCTTTCTAGGGGTTTAGGAAATGTTGAAATCAAAATACTGAATATACTCTACCCAAAGACTCAATCATAGGATCAAATATTTTTATCAGATTAAATGATAAACCATTCTCCAAAAAATGAAATTCTACCAACTCCTAAGATCATGCATCAAATATTCAAGTTCAAGTTCATGGGTGGGATAATTATTCTCATGTGACCTAAGATTCCATAAACCATAGGCCACTATGTGATCACCTTACATAATAACACAACCCAAAAAATTAACCTTATGAAAAAATACCATGTAGCCCTACCCAACCTCTAGATGAGTTGAAACTGGTGCATGAGTCAAAATATGTTTCAGATCAATAAAATAACCCCAAAATTTTTCATCCCAAACAAACATCACTCATTTCAAAGTGAAAGATATCATCAGTGAAGACAACTTTGAGAAGTCTTTAAAAATACAATGGTAATACTTCACCAAGACCATGAATCTAAAAATCACAAAAACATTACATTATTTCTCTCATTTCATAGCATATTTAACCTTCTCAACATCAAATTAAATACCATGTTCCAAGACAATGTGCCCCCAACAACATCACTTCTTAAATATAGATATTACATTTTAAAATAATAAAATAAAGTTGGTGATTTATCAAAATTTATTGAACTAATATAAAATGATTCACATGGTCCTTCTCTTTATAAGTGTAAATTAGGATGTCATAAAAAAATACAACCCTGATTAGGTAAAGGTAATCCTGAAAAATATTATTCATAAAATCCATAAAGAACTATGGAACATTTTTTAGACCAAATGAAATAACAAGATACTCATCATGGAAAAACCAACTCATAAAGGTGGTCATCTGAATTTTAGATTCTTTAATACTTGATTGGTTGTAAAAATACCAATGATTGGTCTTTGAGAACCACTTTTAACATTTCAATTGGTCAAATATATCATTAATATATGATAATAGATACTTTTTATTGAACATAAATAGATTATGTTTTATGTAATCAACAAATAGGTGAAGTGTTTCATTAGATGTCTTCACAATGAGAATAGTTTCCCCTAAAGGTGAAACACTCGATCATATGAAACCTTCCTCTAGAAGTTCATCTAACTTATATTTCAGCTCTTTATACTCCTATAGTTCCATATATTAAGAAGGAATAAACCCTAGTTAAGTAACAATTACTGAATCAACAGAAAACTCCACCTCTCTTACTAATGGAATGATAGAGAAATCACAAGGAAAAACATCAGGAAACCTAAAAACCATAGGAGGGAGTTCATCACTTAAAGATTATTTCTCCAAATCAAAATTCAACACAAATATTACCCTGCCCAATAACAAAAAATTAGGTCCGGATCAACATGACCTATGGTCCCATTCTCTCTAAAAACATGATACACCCCATTGGGAATAGTGAAAGAGACCCATATAAGAAAACATTGAATGTGGGCCTTATGATAAATTATTTAATCCATCCTAAAAATGATGAAAAGAGGATTGATGTGGATAACCATAAAATTATTGTTAATATAAATCTCTGATAAAGATAAACTACTAGCAGCACATTAAACACCCTACTCTATCTATGTTCTATGTGGTGTAGTAATATCCATAACATAAGACAATATCTCAATATGAAGATTTTGCAGGTTCATAGTATGATTTGATAAAAATGAGTTACATGAACTAGTATCAAGTATTTTAGTTGCTAAAGATGAAGATATAGTTATTGCACCTCTCACAGTCGCTGGAAGTACATAAGATTCCTCTAGATACTCTTTCATTGTGTGAAAAAGATTCATTTTGGATGCATGTGGATTGAACCCCTTAGTTCATTAAGCATAAAATTTCACCATAGTACATTTTGGTGTTGTTGAACCTATGTAACTTCACAAAGCATAAAAGATATAGTAAATACTCTATATGTGTCTGGAGAAACCATAAGAACTACAAATTTGTGGTGCCGCAATACAATCATATCTCGAATGTCAAACATTTTCACACTATATGTAATTCAAAGGCCTCTATTAGGAACTATAGGAGGTATGTAAGATTCCTTTTATCTAGAACCACATGAGACTCATCACAAATTCTCTTTCCTTTAATGTAACTCACAAAACTTCCACTAAGATAAAAAGGAACTCTTGTCAACCCCGACTTAGCAGCTTGGTCAAACTCGACCATCAATGATCTATACAGAACCTCAATATGTTAAGTGTTCTTTAGTAAGAAAACAAATGATTGGATATTAGGTTGGATACCCATCTAAAATCATCATGCCTTAAACTTCTCATTATTTATTACCATAGGAGAAAACTGAATAAGCTGAAGAAAATGTTTTGCATACTGAGTGTAACGACCCAGACACGAACATCCACCCGAACGATGCTAAATGAGTCAGGTGTTTCTACCTTAGGCACACCACCCCGAACACCAAAGGCTTCCGACTAGAAGAGAGGGTATTTTAGGTATATTGTGTAGGATATACCATCTCGGAGGTTAATAAAGGTATTGGCTGAGTAAAATAATAAAGATGCAATGGAATAATGACTCAGTAAACTCGAACCAGACCCGCCGAGCAGAAGCACATTCAATAAAAATAAACAGTGGAAGCAATAAATATAGAAAACAAAAGCTGAATGTAAACACAACATCATGCTGAAAACAACTTGTAACTACTAAACAAACAACAAAACATGCATCCAAAGCAGTTCATACATATCCATATGTAATGGATCCATTGGATAACAAACTGTAGATACAACTAACTAAAACATGCTGATACAGGAATGAAAGTAAAACAAAGTAACTCTAGCTAGGAAAGACCTTAAGGTCCCTACCATCTCCATGGAACAGCTAAAGTTGCCCAGCTCTTCATGCTGACCTCTTTCTTGCATGTAAATCCATAAAGTCTAAACGCGTCCCGAAGGGCCCCAGTAGGGTGTGAGACAAATCTCAGTAGGATACCACCCAATGGTGCATACCTAATATAAGTGTTTAAGAAGGCATGAATTTATATGGAAAAAATTAATAGTATGATGCACACAAATAAACACAAACTCCACTGGTGCTCATCAGCCACCACCGAGTGACACCTACTTCGGCCAATGCTAGAATCTCTGTAATGTAACCCGGCACCACGTGCCTCCTGACACCTCATGTCTCAAGTACTGACGTCCCGAAGGCACGCCCCAAAACTAGTAACCCTAAGAAACAACGATGTCTATCCTCAAATAAGTAACCAGAGGGACAACGATATCTGCCCTCAAATAAGTAATTGGAGGGACAATGATGTCTTCCCTCAAAACACGGTGAGCCTCAACCCCTTACACGATAGCCTCAAAGCTATCCCCTTAAGGCTCCTCAGCTTCTATGTGGCTTCCTATGGAAAGAACCCCCAACAAAAGTACTTAAACCACATATACGGGGCATCTACCCACACGAGTGGTCAAAACCACCTCATCAGAGAGTCTATTTGTGTGCACACTACTCAAAGTTCCGGGTGAGAGGTAATCACCAAAATATTACCCAAGCCACCCAACATCTGACACCTCATGTCCCTACGACCATGCCGCTCAATTCCGATGTCCTCGCCATCCAAGTAACCCAGGCCATGCCCAATTTGACAGTCGTACTGCCTCAAGCTGATGTCCATGATGCCAAATCCCATGGTCAAAACCACCCAATGTAACTCGGGCCAAGCCCAAATTGTGATCAGCATCACTCAAGAATATCTGGTCCTTTCCCAACATAACCCAAAAGGTTCCAGCATATGAAATTCATCAATTACATATATAACATAATCAAAAGATATACTTTAAACTGGAAAAATATACTAGAGATTTGAATTTCACTAACCCAATGGTTATCAAATATCTGTACTGAGGTCTTGAATGCCTTCAAAGATTCTTATCAAGGTTCAATAAACTAAACTCAACAATATAGAACAATACAATTCAAGTATAACCATTTTGGCAACCCCGGCCAAAATGCCCCATATGAGAAACACCCTCTCGCCCAACCATACTTATCAAAATTGGAAAAAAGGGCATACCCAAAGGTATCCCATAGGTATATAAGAAACTTAACATGCAATAGCTGATAAATTAGAGTCTATCTCAAAATACCCAAATACGTTCCATAAGCCGCACCACCCAAAAGTCTGTGAAAACATGAAAAGAGATATTTACCACCTACATGAGGCTCGTACGATGCTACTCCTCCGATAACAGCCACGAATTAGGTCTAAAACACAGTAAATCTACAAAAGACTCAAAACAAATCAAACCCTAATAACTTTTTCTAGAACATAAATCAATAAAATGGCTCAATTGGAATCAAGGCCTTACCAAGGGGGTTCCAATGCGTCAAACAATGTTCGAAACAGAGTTTGGATGAAGATCCGGGAAGGATTTGAAGGTCCGGCCAGCTCTCCCTATGTGAGCCACGAGTTGGAGGAAGAAAAGAGGGATGAATGGGAAATCCCGAGTGGATTGGAACTTAAAACCCCTAATTTTAAGTGGTCGCATGGTTAACCCGCACGGTTTGGAAAACCGTGCACCAATCGTGCGGTTGCCACTATCTCTCACAGGGATTTCCCATGGCCAATCTGCACAGTTTGATAAATCGTGCGCTGCCCAGGCGGATCCCACTGTCTCACCTAGATACTTCGCACGGCTTGTCCGCACGGTTTGTTCAGACCGTGCGCCAATAGTGCGCACCTACACGACCTCCCCAAAATTTAAAAGTTTATTCATGAAATAGGTCAAAAAATAAAACAGGTTCAGGATTATGACCCATTCTAAAAACCTAGGTTCTTCCAAACTCCCTACCTTAACATAGATTGTCCCCGAGCTATCAAATGAAACCCAGATATGGAATCGAACATACCACTCCGATCAAAGTAACTTGGACTTCCCTAGTCTCAAGGTTCTGGATAAACTCCTCAAGGGGATCCCCACCTTATTAATTTTCTAACTCGGTCTCAACCTGAAAAAACTCAGAACAAGAAAAGGTTCACTAACTTGTTTCCAGACTCACCATCCTCTTGTGATGTATCGTCACCCCTGCGCCTCATTGGCACTCTTGTGTCACTCCCGACATCCATGTATCCCGCACCGCATCGGTTTCCTCCTCTACAAGTTCCTGCATCCCATGGATGCTTGAAACGAACTTGGTGCCTAACACCTCAAGTAACCCACATCCTTGATGCCATGATGCCCACGCCAACTCCAGTAACCCGCATCCTCGATGCCCTGATGCCCATGGAACCTCAAGTAACCCGCATCCTCGATTCCCATGGCACCTCAAGTAACCCTCATCCTCGATTCCCTTGATGCTACGCATCTCATACATATATATAGAAATATATCACACACTCGATATGGTGCCAATCCCACTAACCAACATCTAGTTAGTACACAAGAATCCTGTGCACCTTGTGCACTCAAAATGGGAAAGACTCTATAGGTTATTCCAAAACAAAGAAGGGGGAAACACGACCACATCCATGGTGTACCTATAACCATCGTCGGCTCAACAGCCTGTCCAGCCTCTGACAGCTCCATGGCGTGCACTTGGCCTGAAGTACAGCTACCTGATGTCTGGCCTCCCTGTGGTGCTGCTCCAATAACCAGCCACTAACCCCTCAGCTGGGTCCCACTATCTCTATCATGTCCTCTGCGTGCAGCTAAACCTCGACTACCCTCTCCTAGTACAGAACCTGAACCAACTCCCGATGCCATAGTCTATCCAGGTCTCGATCTGCCAGCTGTCTGAGAAGGCTAACTACAGAACATCTCTAGATGCACGACCTTTCCACATGCTCGGCACTCTTTTAGAGTCCTAACGCACTGATTCCGAACATGTACTAGCTGTCCACACTAAAAGAAAACCACTGAAGAGGAACTACGAGGTGTTCTAGCTGAGTCATTGGCCTGGAAGCCCTACTAGAACTCATCCCTCCCTCGCTTCCTGTTGTCCGAACAATAACCTGAGGTTTTCGCCTAGCCACCTAGGGACTATCCCACTGGTTTCCCTCTACCATGAGAGCCTGATTCACTACCTCTGAGAACGAAATCAGCCTGAAGATATTCAACTGGATTCGAATGGCATGTCATAAGCCATCCTCGAAGAGCCTCACCTGTGTCGCGTCATCGCTTACTATACCAGGTGAAAAGTGAGACAACTCAGTGAAGGTAGCTGCATAGTCCATGACGGACATTTCTCCCTGCAAGAGAGAACTCCCGAGCTCTCTCGGCCCTCAATGTCTCTTGCTAAAGGTGCTCGATAAACCTATCCTCAAAGTATTTCCATGCCATTCCCTCAAGCCTGCAAGCCTGAACCTGTAAATCCCACCAAAGCTTTGCCGGTCCTCTTAACATGTAAGCCACCAGCTTGACCCTCTTCCCTGGAGGCATCTCGAGCCACTCGAAGATCATCTGCACGCTCTTTATCCAGTTCTCACGACCCATCCTCGGGGCCCGTGCTATGACTACCCCAAGCCCGCCTTCCATAGGCCAGGGGCTGGCGACTAGCACCAAGGCGTAAATCCCGTAAAAAAGGGAAGGCATTGCCTTTGTAAAGTAAACAAGCACCATAGAGTAAGAAAGCGGAAAAGTAAACACTAAGTAAAATCTGGTACAATAGTAAGTGCGGAAAAGTAAAGGGGGCTGGAAATATAAGACCAACTGTAATGTACAACTAAAAGGGGAAAAACAGCAACTGAAAAGTAAATCCGCTACGTCAAGCCGTCCTCTGGAAGTCCCACCTGAAGGGTGGGTACAGGAAGCCTCCACTACTCCTCGGGTCCACCTGACCGCTCCGAGTACGTCCCACCCAGTGGTCCACTTCCAGGTATCGTCCTGCTCCGCAAGCCTCCACCACGATCAGCGCTGTCCATCGTTTGCAACCAACACAACGAAGAGCGGGCATAGCCCGTGCAGGGGTGAGTATAAGCTACTCAGTAGGGACCCCGAGACCCCCGAAGGTCTCCCAGAATCTACAAAGGATAATCCAAAAAGGAAAGATACAATCACGAAGTAACATCCGACACTGCTTAGGTATATGCACATACATATACCTAAGTCATCAATACTCGGTCGACTCCAACATCCGAGCTCAAGTACAACCCAGTCCACATAAGAAAGCCAAACGTAAAATCCACACAGGATATCTCAACACAATCCACAAAGGAAAGTAAAACGTAAATCCACACAGGATAGCACAACACAATCCACAAATGAAAGTAAAACAGAGTTTCAGCTCACACCGGTATACTTCTTCAAATGACGATAGAGATGATCACTGATCCATCTAAGTCGTCGGACCCACAAAGGATCGAAAGGTACTAACCCCCGCAATGACCCACACAGGATCAGACCCACACAAGATTAATAGGTAACTAACCCCCGCAAAGACCCAAACAGGATCGGGACCACACAGGACCTGTAGGCGCTGGCTCACACAGAACCGCTGAGCGCTGACCCACACAGGATCGGATCCACACCGGATCTGTAGCACTAATCCACGTAGGATCGCTGAGTGCAGTAGTCGTCGCAGTCCACTGAGTATCTTCGCACAGTCGTCGTCGCAATAGCAGTCGCAGCCAGCTCTAGGGTTCCCGCACACAGCAAGTTCGTTCGGGAGGGTCCGCTCCACGAGCCGAGAGGCTGATGCATAAACTGACACATAGTCCAGAGTTGATGTATCCAAAAGTTTTGTATCGTCAATAGGATCTCAACGTCACAGACAGCGCGTCAATCGGACGCCCGGTCTGAGAGTTATTGGCCTTTTCGTCCTAGGGGCCCGGTTGGTTTTTAAGGCAAAACCAACCCGACCGTACTCCACCTGCGTCCAAACCTCGGGCGGAGTATTCTGAAAGATCCGTCTCACTTAGAGGAATTCAACAAAGTCGACGGCATGTCAATCGGGCGTCCGAAGCTCAAGATATGAGCGTTTCCGCTCCGAGGGCCCGGTTGGTTTCGTGGACGAACCAACCCGGCCGAACCCAAAGTGTTCTGAAACCTTGAGTGCGATATACCGAAACGACCGCCTTGATCCAAGGATCGCATGTCCGCTGATTGCGTGTCGTTCGGAGGCTCGTAGCTCAAGTTATGAGCGAAATACCGAAAATTTCCGGAGACAGGGGGTCTGGGCCCGGACCGACCCGGCCCAACCCCCCCTGGGTCGGCCCGAACCGGGTCCCCCCGACCCGGGTCCGGGTCGGACCCGGTTCGGCGCGGCCCGGTCCGGTCAGGGTGCGACCCGGCCGGTCGGGTCGGGCCGGCCGAGCGGCCGAGCGTGGCAGCCGCGGGGCACTGCCCCCACGGGATGGAAGTACAGCGGCCCCGCGTGGGGCCGCGCTAGAGTCAACGGACGCGGATATGCCTCGTCCCGTGCATGAGAGCTGGACCCGCGCGGCCGCGGGTCCGCTGGGTGCCGCCGCCGCGGCTTCAGCCACGCCGGCCCTGTCCGGCGGCGCGTTGGGGCGCCGCCGGTGGCTTCCGCGGGCCACCAGAGTTCCTCTGGTGGTCCGTTTTCCTTCCAGTCTGCGCCGAAGCTCCTCCCGGGTCTCGTTCTTCATTGTAGAAACAACAGATCGTCCCTGTAGCATGCTCTGTCGTCGCCCGCCAATCCGTGCATCAACGAAGAACTACGGAGGGTTGTCGGGCCGAGTTTGTTTGGCCCGCACCCTCCGCGTTAGATGATAACAGTCGGGAGAATTAATCAAATGCAGAAAACATGACATATAACAATTTTAATAAATTAAAATTGTTCTTATGAAACCGGGTTCTTTGTTTTGAACGGAAACATCCACAGAGTAAAACCATTCCCAAAAACCCCTACCTTGTCAAGTGTTGAACATGCGTTCTTCGCGGAATTGTTTGTCGCGGGAGGAAGGAATCGTCGCGTTGTCGCGGTATCCGGCGTTGCGTTGAAGAACTCTGAGGACCAAGAAACAACAGATTTAATTTTAATAATTAAATCCATATTGAAGTTATAATCCACAAAGGAATTTAAAGAACCACAATCTCTCACCTCAACGGATGATCGAAGATTTTGTCGCGGAGGAAGGAACGTCGCAGAAAAACGTCGCAGGAGAGGAAACGTCCGCGTCGCGGCACACGGCGTCGCGTCGTCGATTTCCGCGGGTTCAGCGTTCTTCGTCAGAGGCCGGCATTCTTCACGTTCTTCATGTTCTTCGCGTTCTTCGTGAAGGAGGATGAAGAACTTGAGGTTTGTCAAATCCTCTCAACGAACAACACTTAAGGAGAAAAAGCATTGGTATTATTTAATTAACATGCCAACAAACGAAAAAGAGATAAGTAATGACCCATTAATTCATAGAATTAATTCAACGAAGAAAACCACCCAATTAAATGGTGCGTTAAGAAATTTAAGAAAACGCGTCAGTTGAATTTCATAATGACGGGTTTTCACGGGTGCGTTACTTAGCTGAAAAGAAACAGTGGGGCTCATGCGATCCCCACCTCACAAATATCCTACCAAGAGGGTAGGATATTTTTGGATACCACCCTATCCGCATCAACTCAGCTTAAGCAGCTTTAAGTGGATTCAAGTGGCTTCCAAGTGGATTAAGTGAAATAAAATAAAGTTTGTCAATCAATTTATTTTATTTCTTAACTTTAAGCCCAAAATTTAAAAACCACACTCGAGAAAACGCAACTCCGGAAGAGGCGTTTCTAAGAAATTACCGGCACTGCGATTCCATCGGTGCCCTCAGAATTCAATTCCGAGCACCGGTTCAAAAGTTAGAAAAACCCGCTTGTCCGTTCACTGAACGTACCCGAGCCAAACTTCGGAAAATGATTCTGGGCACACCGGGCCTCGGAATCAGGTGTCGTCCGAAACAGCATTCTTGTAAAATTCCAAAGAAAATTAAGAAAAAAATTTCCTTGAAATTTACGGGTCTTTACATCAGTCCCACCTCAGGGCTTTACGTCCCCGTAAAGATACATCATAAACTAGGGAAAAAAATGTGGGTACTGAGCACGCATCTGAGCCTCCCGCTCCCAAATGCTCTCCTAGAGGTTCTCGTGCTGCCATATAATGCGCACTAGAGGGATCAACCGTCCACATAAGACCCGCTCCTGTCGATCCTCTATCTCCACCGGGACCTCCATAAAAGTCGCCCCATCATCCACGTCTAGCTCCCCATGGTCAATGATATGCGTCGGATTGTGCACGTATCTCCTCAGCCGGGATACATGGAAGACGTCGTGCACCCGGTGCAACTGAGGTGGTAGAGCCAGGCAATTAGCCACCTCGCCAATCCTTCTGATGACTTGGAATGGTCCGATGAAGCATGGAGACAACTTGCCGCCTCGGCCAAATCTCCGTAATCCACGATGAGGTGAGACACGCAAAAAGACATGGTCGCCATCCTCAAACTCTAGTGGCCTCCGTCTCCTGTCAGCATAGGACTTCTGCCGGCTCTGAGCTGTCCTCATCCGCTCCTGGACAACCTGGACCTTCTTTGTCGTGGCCCGGACCATCTCTAGTCCCACAAGTGCTGACTCCCCAGGGTCTGTCCAGCACAAAGGAGATCTGCAAGGTCTGCCGTACAACGCCTCATATGGTGCCATCCTGATGTTGGAGTGGTAGATGTTGTTGTACGTGAACTCCACCAAGGGTAGATGGTCCTCCCAGCTGCGACCAAAGTTGAGGACACATGCGCGGAGCATGTCCTCGAGAGTCTGAATGGTCCTCTCTGTCTGACCATCCGTCTGAGGGTGAAAGGCGGTGCTCAGACGTAGCAGCATCCTGAACTCCACCTGCAACCCCTTCCAAATCTGGGAAGTAAAGCGAGCATCTCGATTGAAGACGATAGATAATGGCACACCGTGAAGCAATACAATCTCCTGAACATATAGATGCCCCAAGCTCTCCACTGAGCCCTGCTCTCTGATGGGTAAGAAGAGATCCGACTTGGTGAGTCGGTCGATAATCACCCAGATGGAGTCGTGACCTCTGGAAGTGCGTGGAAGTCCAGTCACGAAGTCCATAGATATCTCGTCCCACTTCCACTAGGGGACCTCCAAGGGCTGTACCAAGCCTGCTGGTACCTGATGCTCTGCATTCACCTGCTGGCAGGTGAGGCATTGAGAAAGGAACTCTGCCACAGCCTTCTTCATGCCCAGCCACCAGTGCTGTCGTCTGAGGTCCTGGTACATCTTCGCCACTCCAGGATGTACCGCCAAAGGAGAAGTGTGAAACTCTCTCAGCACCTCCTCTCGTAAAGCAACTGGTACCAAGGTGCGTCCTCTGAAAAGAATGTCGCGCTCTGCTCCAAAGGAGAGGCCATTAGGTTCCTGTCCTGAGGATATCTGTGCACGCCGCGTCTCATAGTCAGTGTCCCCACGCTGTGCCTCTCTGACTCGCTGCAGTAGGGGAGGAGTGACTGTGAGAGACTGAAGGAAGGCTGCTCTATCTCTATACACGAAGCATATCTGCAAAGTGGCTAGCTTCTCTGTCGCCTTCTCATGTAGCTGAATGCCCGTCCTCCTGCTGAGAGCATCGGCTACCACGTTCCCCTTCCTAGGAGTATAGACTATCTCAAAGTCATAGTCCTGGAGGAACTCGTGCCATCACCGCTGTCTCAGGTTCAGGACCTTCTGCGAGAAGATGTACCTGAGACTCTGATGGTCAGAAAAGACTGTAAAGCACTCACCCATCAGATAGTGTCGCCATTTATTCAGAGTGAAGACCACTGCTGCTAACTCCAGGTCATGGGTAGCATAGTTCTGCTCATGCGGCCTCAACTGAAGTGATATGTAGGCGATCACTGCCTGCTCCTGCATCAGGACACTTTCGAGTCCAGTCCCTGATGCATTGCAGTAGACTACGTACCCTACTCCCTCCTCAGGCAACCTCAAGATAGGGGCGCTGGTCAATCTCTGTCTCAGCTCCTGGAAGCTCTGCTGACATCTGTCTGACCACACGAAGGGTTTCCCCTTCTTCGTTAAAGCTGAGAGTGGTGCCGCAACTCTGGAAAAGTCTGGCACGAATCTTCGGTAGTATCCAGCTAGTCCCAAGAAACTTCGCACCTCTGTGACGCTCTTGGGTGGCTCTCAAGCTAGCACTGCCTCGATCTTCGCGGGATCCACTGCAACTCCCACCTCAGAAATGACGTGCCCCATGAAGTGGACCTAACGTATCCAGAACTGACACTTAGAGAGCTTGCCATAAAGCTGGTGCTCTCGAAGTGTGTCTAGCACAACCCGCAAGTGGTAGGCGTGCTCCTCCTCAGTCGTCGAGTATATCAAAATTACTTCAATGAAGACCATGACAAAACGATCGAGGTATGGCTGAAAGATCCTGTTCATGAGGCCCATGAACACTGCTAGAGCATTGGTTACACCGAATGGCATAACCAAGAACTCATAGTGGCCATACCGACATCTGATGGCCGTCTTCTGCACGTCCTCATCCCGAACTCTGAGCTGATGATAGCCTGACCTGAGGTCTATCATCGAGAACCACCGTGCTCCCTTGAGCTGATTGAAGAGGTCATCAATCCTCGGTAGCGGATACTTGTTCCTCACTATCACTTGGTTCAGGAGACGATAATTGACAAAAATTCGCAAGCTCCCGTCCGCCTTCATGGCTAATAATATTGGGGAAGCGCAGGGTGAAACACTGGGTCGGATGATACCCTTTCCCTACAAGTCCTCCAACTGTACCCGTAGCTCTCGAAGCTCAGTGGGGTCCATCCGATATGCTGGAGTCAATATCGGGGCTGTCCTGGGGTACAGGTCGATATGAAAGTCTACCTCTCTACGAGGAGGTATCCCTGGAACGTCGTCGGGAAAGACATCCGCGTACTGATCCACCACTGCAGGAAAACTAGGACTCCGCACGTCAACTGATCCTAGGATGAGGCTAGACAAATGATGAGTGATGGGTTGTACTATCCTCTGTGGAAGTCCATCCTATGCTGCAAGGGCTCCCTTGTCACCGGTGAAGGTGAACCTGCTCCCGTCAGTGCATACACATTGCACCTTGCGCCTAATGCAGTCAATCTGTGCATGGACTGCAGATAACCAATCCATGCCCAAGATGACGTCGTAAGGCCTCGACGCCGATACAAGAAGATCCCAGCTGAAGCTCTCACCTCCTAGAGTAAGCTCACACTTCCGGCACCAGTGTGTAATCCTCGAGTCCGCTCCCGTAGGAGTCTCTAGCCGTAAGGATCAAGCCAACGACTCTGTCAGAATCTCCGAGCTCCGAACAAGGGCAGCAGCTATGAAAGAGTGACTCGCTCCTATGTCTGTAAGAATTGCAGCAAGGGTGGAATAGACACAGATCGTACCTCGAATCATCTCTGGTGCACCGTGGTCGTAGGCCTCTGCTGCCTGGAGCTATGCCTGTCTCTGCCCGCCAGCTCCCAGTGGTCGAGGTTGACCTCCTGGTGGTGGTGGTGGTAGAGCCTCAAAGTGTCGCCCACCACCTGCTGCTCGGCCAGCTCCTCTGCCTCGTCCGCCTCCTCCCTACGGACCACCACGGTCAACCCTCTGCCTCTGCCTAGGTGGCCCCTCCACCGTCTTCTTCTCCTCGGCACGGCGGGTCGGGCAGTCACGAGCCATGTGGCCTTGCTCGCCGCATGCGTAGCACTTCCTGCCTCTCGAAAGACTGGTTCCGTGATGTGTGCCCCACACTACTGAGCCAGTTTCCTGAGGCCATCTACGTGAGGTTCTAATCTGCCTGGACCCCTGAGTCATCCGTCGTCTGCCTGCTGTGGAAGTCTCTGCTACGTGCCACCCCGCGGAAGGTCTCGCCGCTGGAGAAGTCTCAGCAAAAAAGCTCTCGATCAAGAGGGCTCTCTCCAGTACTCCTGCCTGGGTCGGGATGCTGAGGGAGATCAGTGATGCCCTGATCTCGTGTCTCAATCCCTGCTCAAACGTCCAGGCCCGGAAGAACGGGTCCCGTACCATGTCAGTCGAGTAGCGCGAGAGATCGGTGAATCTCGCCGAGTATTGGGCGACCGTCAAGCTGCCCTGCCGCAACTGAAGAAGGTCCTGGATGCGCACCACACGGAGGGTAGCCGAGAAGAACCCTCAGTAGAAGAGGCTCTCAAATTCTATCCAGAGAAGAGATGCCTCGTCGTGCACCTGGAGCATCAAGCTCCACCATCGGCCCGCTACTGCGTGTAGTAGGCTCGCCGCGAGGATCACCATGAGGTCTGCTGGTGTCCTCACTAGCCTGAAAACTCGCACCACTGCCTCCAGCCAGTCCTCTGCTGCCTGGGGGTCTGTCTCCTCATGGAACCTAGGCAGTCGCTGGCGCTGGAACTCGTGCAGAGCTCCAAGGCGACGTGCATTGTCGGCGGCTAGGGCTGGAAGCATCGGTGGCTTGGTGGGTAGAGGTACCGCCGGTGCCTCCGCTGTCAAAGGGCCCTGTACCGAGGCCTCGTCGCTCGGCGGGCTGTCGTCATGTACCACTCTCAGAACCCTAGCTGGCTGTCGTCGTGGGGCCATCCTAAAAGGAAACAGGTGCGCCACGGTCAGAACAGTATACCTGGTGAGCTGACATAAAGTAATCACAAAGGAAACTTGAAACACACATGCAATCAATGTTTTAGTGCATTAAGTCGGAAATCCGAAGTCAGGGTCCTGGTGTACGGATACGTCGGCCGCTGCACCAACATTCGGCTCCCTGGACTGATAACCACACACAATACGCTAAACACTATTGCTTCACATAGAAAAGATCAGAGTCTGTGGTAGAACCGAACTCATCTGATACCAATTTGTCACGACCCGTCCTCGGGGCCCGTGCCGTGACTACCCCAAGCCCGCCTTCCATAGGCCAGGGGCTGGCGACTAGCACCAAGGCCTAAATCCCGGTAAAATGGGAAGGAATTTCCTTTGTAAAGTAAACAAGCACCACAGAGTAAGAAATAAGAAAAGTAAACACTAAGTAAAAGCTGGTACAACAGTAAGTGCGGAAAAGTAAAGGGGGCCGAAAATACAAGCCCAACTGTAAAGTACAACTGAAAGGGGAAAAACTGCAACTGAAATGTAAAGCCGCAATGTCAATCCGTCCTCTGGAAGTCCCACCTGAAGGGTGGGTACAGGAAGCCTCCACTGCTCCTCGGGTCCACCTGACCGCTCCGAGTACGTCCCACCCAGTGGTCCACTTCCAGGTATCGTCCTGCTCCGTATGCCTCCACCACGATCAGCGATGTCCGTCGTTTGCAACCAACACAATGAAGTATAGGCATAGACCGTGCAGGGGTGAGTATAAGCTACTCAGTAGGGACCCGGAGACCCCAGAAGGTCTCCCAGAATCCACAAAGTATAATCCACAAAGGAAAGATACAATCACGAAGTAACATCCGACACTGCTTAGGTATATGCCCATACATATACCTAAGTCATCAATACTCGCTCGACTCCAACATCCGAGCTCAAGTACAACCCAGTCCACACAGCAAAGCCAAATGTAAAATCCACACAGGATAGCTCAACACAATCCAAAAAGGAAAGTAAAACGTAAATCCACACAGGATAGCACAACACAATCCACAAAGAAAAGTAAAACGGTGTTTCAGCTCACACAGGTAGACTTCTTCAAATGATGATAGAGATGATCACTGATCCATCTAAGTCGTCGGACCCACAAAGGATCAAAAGGTACTAACCCCCGCAATGACCCACACAGAATCGGACCCACACAGGATCAATAGGTAACTAACCCCCGCAAAGACCCACACAGGATCGGGCCCACAAAGGACCTGTAGGCGCTGGCTCACACAGAACCGCTGAGCGCTGACCCACACAGGATCGGATCCACACAGGATCGGATCCACACAGGATCTGTAGCACTGATCCACGTAGGATCGCAGAGTGCAGTAGTTGTCGCAGTCCACTGAGGATCTCCGCACAGTCGTCGTCGCAGTAGCAGTCGCAGCCAGCTCTAGGGTTCCCGCACACAGCAAGTTTGTTCGGGAGGGTCCGCTCCACAAGCCGAGAGGCTGATACATCAAATGACAAATAGTCCAGAGTTGATGTATCCAAAAGTTCCATATCGTCAACAGGAACTCAACGTCGCAGACGGCGCGTCAATCGGACGCCCGGTCTGAGAGTTATTGGCTTTTTCGTCCTAGGGGCCCGGTTGGTTTTTAAGGCAAAACCAACCCTACTGTACACCTCCTGCGTCCAAACCTCATGCGGAGTATGCCGAAAGATCCTTCTCACTTAGAGGAATTCAACAATGTCGACGGCACGTCAATCGGACGTCCGAAGCTCATGATATGAGCGTTTCTGCTCCGAGGGCCCGGTTGGTTTTGTGGACGAACCAACCCGGCCGAACCTAAAGTGTTCCTAATCCTTGAGTGCGATATACCAAAACGACCGTCTCGATCCAAGGATCGCATCACCGCTGACGGAGCGTCGTTCGGAGGCCCGTAGCTCACGTTATGAGCGAATGACCAAAAACGTCCGGAGACGGGGGGTCTGGGCCCGGACCGGCCTGGCCCAACCCCCCCTGGGTCGGCCCGGGTCCGGGTCGGATCCGGTTTGGCGCGGCCTGGCTCGGCTCGGCCGACCGGCCGAGTGTGGCAGCCGCGGGGCGCTGCCCCCGCGGGATGGAAGTGCCGCGGCCCCGCGTGGGGCCGCGCTGTAGTCAACGGACGCGGCTATGCCTCGTCCCGTGCGTGAGAGCCGGACCCACGCGGCCGCGGGTCTGCTGGCTGCCGCCGCGGCGGCCCTGTCCGGCGGCGCGTCGGGGCGCCGCCGCCTCCGGCCGCCGGTGGCTTCCGCGGGCCACCGAAGTTGCTCTAGTGGTCTGTTTTCCTTCTCGTCTGCGCCGAAGCTCCTCCCGGGTACCGTTCTTCACTTCAGAAACAACAGATCGTCCCTGTAGTATGCTTTGTCGTCGCCCTCCAATCCGCGCGTCAACGAAGAACTGCGGAGGGTTGTCGGGCCGAGTTTGTTTGGCCCGCACCCTCCGCGTTAGATGATAACAGTCGGGAGAATTAATCAAACGTAGAAAACATTACAAATAACACTTTTAATAAATTAAAATTGTTGTTATGAAATAGGGTTCTTTGTTTTGAATAGAAACATCCACTGAGTAAAACAATTCACAAAAACCCCGACCTCGCCAAGTGTCGCACGCGCGTTCTTCACGGAATTGTTCGTCGCAGAAGGAGGGAATCGTCACGTCGTCGCGGTATCCGGCGTTGTGTCGACGAACTCCGAGGACCAAGAAACAACAGATTTAATTTTAATAATTAAATCCATATTGAAGTTATAATCCACAAAGGAATTTAATGAAACACAATCTCTCACCTCAAGGGATGATCGAAGATTTTGTCGCGGAGGAAGGAACGTCGCAGATGAACGTCGCAGGAGAGGAAACGTCGGCGTCGTGGCACACGGCATCGCGTCGTCGATTTCCCCGGGTTCTGCGTTCTTCGTCGGAGGTCTGCGTTCTTCGTGTTCTTCGCATTCTTCGCGAAGGAGGATGAAGAACATGAGGTTTGTCAAATCCTCTCAACGAACAACACTTAAGGAGAAAAAGCGTTGGTCTTATTTTATTAACATGCCAACAAACGAAAAAGAGATAAGTAACGACCCATTAATTCATAGAATTAATTCAACGAAGAAAACCGCCCAATTAAATGGTGCATTAAGAAATTTAAGAAAACGCGTCAGTTGACTTTCATAATGACGGGTTTTCGCGGGTGCGTTACTTAGCCGAAAATAAACGGTGGGGCTCGTGCGGGCCCCACGTCACAAATATCCTACCAAGAGGGTAGGATATTTTTGGATAGCACCCTATCCGCATCAACATAGCTTAAGCAGCTTTAAGTGGATTCAAGTGGCTTCCAAGTGGCTTAAGTGAAATAAAATAATGTTTGTCGAACAATTTATTTTATTTCTTAACTTTAAGCCCAAAAATTAAAAACCACACCTGAGAAAACGCAACTCCGGAAGAGGTGTTTCTAAGAAATTATCGGCGCTACGATTCCATCGGTGCCCTCAGAATTCGATTCCGAGCACCAGTTCAAAAGTTAGAAAAACCCGCTCGTCCGTTCACTGAACGTACCCGAGCCAAACTTCAGAAAATGATTCCGGGCACACTGGGCCTCGGAATCATGTTCCGTCAGAAACTGCGTTCTTGTAATAATCCAAAGAAAATTAAGAAAAACATTTCCTTGAAATTTACGGGTCTTTACACCAGTACTCAGTTGCATGTGGACCAACCTCACCCTTAAAAAGTGGCGAGTGCTACGAGTGGAACTCCTGCATTGGGTATCCCATAGACGGATCTGTACCATGAACACCTCTGTCGATCCCCATCAAGACACGTACCACGCTAGCTCAGAGCTTCTCATCGTGCCATGGTCCGAACGCTGCCAAACCTGGCTGATGTCTTGCCTGCACTGGATCCTGAAACTGATCTTATCCCTAAGCCTGTAACTACGAATCATGTAGTGCCTACACTGGATCCTGAACCAGATCCTCCTCCTCCGGCACTGTACCATCTTCTATCTGACTCTCCATCCGAGCTGACTAAAAGAACCCGGTGAATACCATAAATGGTCAGACAACCCATATATATAACAATATATATTCAATGCAGATAAGGAAAGAAGTATTGAGTTTCATAAGGAAATTACCCTTACTCTCCCCCAACGCAACCCATGCCCATGGCATCCCGGCCTCATGGCCTCCTTACCCACCCTTAACATATCCAAGTATCAAAAGTACCTCGGGCCATGCCCGTCCTGACAACTAACGTTGCCTCAAACTGACGACCAAGTTGCGCAATCCTGGTGATCAAAATCACCTCAACCATAGTATATGTTTTCTGTTATAAGAGTCAGACTCAAATACCATGCCACATTAAATTCTATAAATATATAAAGCCTGGAATATCACATTGTAAACAACAAGCAATTCTATCAAGAATTTCAGCCACTTACATTTAAAAAGAAAAAAAAGCATGGAAATTGACATTATTCACATGGTATTTTCACTACAAAAAGAATACGTGAAATTATGAAATTGAAATACCCTAAAATGTTCCTATCAAGATCCAAACAAATCGCGCCTTGCCATATCGGGCCAAGGTCCAATTCTCCCTTACCGCACCAGTTTAAGGGTCACATATCACAATTAATAACATCACACACTATGTGAGCCACCAAGGTGGAAATCACATAAACTGTAATATGAGAAAAAAGAAAATAGAAATTCCCACACAAGGCAACTCGGTCCATCCCTTGTACCTAGGGCTGTAGGTACCCAAGCACAGGCTAGAAACCTAGTTCCAGTAACAACCTGTCTCCAGTCTACCATATCCCAAAGAGTAAAACCAACAGAAATAAAGAGATAAGTCTCAAACACATTAGTAGCCAGTGAAACACGGTTACAAAATCCCTATCAACAACTCCTCTGATACCACTTTGTAACGACCCAGACACAAACATCCACTAGAACAGTGAAAAACGGGTCGTGTGTTACTACCTTACCCGCACCTCCCCGAATGCCAAAGGTTGCCGACTAGCAGCGAGGGTCTTTTAGGTATAGTGGGGAGGCTATACCCTCTCGGAGGATAATAAAGGTACATGATGAGTATAATAATAAAGATGCAGTGGAATAACGACTCAGAAGACTCGAACCAGACCCGCAGAGCGGAATCACATTCAATAACAATAAACTGCAGAAGCAATAAATATAAACAACAATAGCGGAAAATTAACACAACAGCATGCTGAAAACCACTTGTAACTACTAAACAAACAGAAAAACATGCATCCAAAGTAGATAATACATATCCATATGTAAAGCTTCCATTGGCTAACCAACTGTAGCTACAAACAACTAAAGCATGCTGATATAGGAAATAAAGTACAACAAATTAACTCCAGTGAGGCAAGACCTCATGGTCCCTACCATCTCCATGCAACAGCTAAATCTGCCCAGCTCATGAAGCTGACCTCTTTCCTACACGTAAATTCATAAAGTCTACACACGTCCCACAGGGCCCATGCAAGGTGTGAGACAAATATCAGTAGGATACCACCCAATGGCGCGTACCTAATATAAGTGTTTAAGCAGACTTGAATTTATAAGGAAAACAATAACAGTACGATGCCCAAAAATAAACACAAACTCCACTAGTGCTCAGCAGCCACCATGGAGTGTCACCTGCTTCAGCCAATGTCGTAATCTCTGTCATGTAACCCAGCACCACGTGCCTCCTAACACCTCGTGTCTCAAGTACCGACGTCCTAATAGAATTCCCCAAAACTAGTAACCCTGACGAATAGTGATGCATGTCCTTAAATAAGTAACAGGAGGGACATTGATATCTCCCCTTAAATAAGTAACTGGAGGGACAACGATGTCTTCCCTCAAAACATAGTGAGCCTCAGCCCCCAACCCGATAGCCTCAAAGATGTCCCCTGAAGGCTACTCACCTTCCACGTGTCTTCCTATGACAGGAACCCCCAACCAATGTACCAAAACCGCATCTATGGGGTCCTCTACCCACACAAGTGGTCAAAACCACCTCATCACAGAGTCTCTCTGTGTGCACACTATTCAACGTTCAGAGTGAGCGGTAATCACCAAAATAGTACCCATGCCACCCCACATCTGACACCTCGTGTCCTTGTGACCATGCAACTAAAGTCTGATGCCCTCTCCATCCAAGTAACCCGAGCCATTCCCAACCTGACGGTCGTGCTGCCTCAAGCCGACGTCCATGATGCCCAATCCTGTGGTCAAAACCACCCAATATAACACGGGCCAAGCCCAACCTGTGATCAGCATCACTCATGAATATTCGGGCCTTGCCCAACATAACCAAAAAGGTTCCATCATATGAAAGTCAGCAATTAAAAATATAACATAATCAAAAGACATACTTTAAACTGGAAAAACATACTAGACAATGGAATTTCACTAACCCAATGGTTATCAAACATCAGTACTGAGGTCTTGAATTCCGGAAATGATTATTATCAAGGTTCAATAAACTAAACTCAACAGTTTATAACAATACAATTCATGTATAACCATTTTGGAAACCCCGACCAAAATGCCCCATATGAGAAACGAACTCTCACCCAACCATGCTTAATCAAAATAGGACAAAGGGCATACCCAAAGGTATCCCATAGGTCTATAAGAAACTTAATATGAAATAGAAGATAAATCAAGGTCTATCTCAAAATACCCACATACGTGCCAATGTCCACACCACCCAAAAGTCTATGAAAACACAAAAAGAGATATGCACCACCTACCTGAGACTTGTACAATGCTAATCCTCCAATAAAAACTTCCAATTAGGTATAAATCATGGTATATCTATAAAAAAATTCAAAACCTCTCTAACGCCAATAACTCATTCTAGAGCAAAAATCATGAAAAATGGTTCAAGAGGAATCAATTCCATACCGAGGGGGATCCAATGCATCAAACGATGATTGAAACAGATAAATGAAGATAATCCGGGAAGGATTTGAAGGTCCAATATGCTCTCCCCGCATGAGCCATGAGTGGGAGGAAGAAAAGAGGGAAGAATGGGAAATCCAGAGTGTCCCGGAACTTAAAAACACTAATTTTAAGTGTTCTCATGTTTCACCTGCACATTTTGGAAAACCGTGCGCCAACCATGCAGTTTCCACTGTCTCTCCTAGGGATGTCACACAGCCTGTCTGTACGGTTTGAAAAACCGTGCGCCACCTGTTGGGATCCCACAGTCTTACCCGGAGAATTCGCACGACTTCTCCGCATGGTTTTTTCAGACCATGCCCCAACTGTGTGCACCTGCATGACCTCCCAATATTTTAAATGTTTTTCCCAGAAACAAGTCAAAATTTCAAACAGGTTCGAGATTTTGACCCGTTCTAAAAACCTGGGTCCTTACACTGAGTCACAGTCTTATCAACCTGTGCGAGGATTAGAAAATAAATGGATTTCATTATGAAAATATATTGTTGATAGAAATGATTAGTGAAAATAACTCTAAATTACTTCCACTATAGGTCCTCATGATTCATCACTGTAACCATCAAATCTAGCCATCTTCTGATATGCCCTTAAATATTAATGATAGAACACATCACCTTTATATCATTTTGAGTTTCTATGAACTCAAAAGGGTATTTAAATTTTTTTAAACTAATCCTATGTAATATCCCGACCCGGCTCACCCCAAGATCGGTGGCCGGACCGATTGCCACATGACCCCCAGCGCGTCTCCCCGTACGCTAGAGGCTGCCGACTAGAAGCGAGGGTTTATGGATAATCAGTGGGGAGACTATACACTCAATTTACAGTTCAAAATAGACAAAGGCAATAAATTTTAGAAATGGTCTAATAATTGAATAAGCAGTGGAAAGCATATTTTATAAATTTGGTATAAAAAAATTGGCCAACACCAAATACACAGCAGATGCATGCATGATATGCAATGATACAAAAATAGAAAACAATGAACAAAACATCATGCTTTACATACTAGTACAAAAATAAATAAACTATTACTGAAAGCCCCAAGGGAGGTCCCCTCGAGCATCCCAAGATTCCGCACAGTCCTCTACTCCTATCTCTTATGTAAAGGAAAATAACACAATCCTGCAACCAAATAGAATCTACTCGGGTACCCCAGTGCAATGGAGGCTCGAGTAGGGTGTGAGATATAAATCTCAGTAGGCCGGGACCACCGATGTCTACCCCAAATCCATACATTTAATAAATGATTTAAACTGTGTGAAAGCATGCATAAATAATGTAAGTAGTACAATGTAACCATATACCTAGGTACCTGCTTCAGCCCTTAGCTGGTGTCTGAACAGACATTATAAATTTGTCATGCATAATAAAAAATTATTACACAACCATTTTCATTTATCAATTATTAAAACTTAATTAAATTATGAAAGTCAGGATATTCAGCCTAAACCCGACATCCCTTGTATAAGTCACACACCACAGATGTCTCTAAAGAATATCTAAGTATTCAAAATAAAGACCGAATTCAAGCTTTTTCTTTGGCTTAGATAACATGTGATGAGATATTCAATTTAATTTACATATATTATAACTAAGCCCGCCACTAAAAATAGTGGTTCGCTCCTGGGTCCATCCAATAACAGTGATTCACCCAATTCATTAATAAGTCTGAACCCTTTCTCATATTCAATTCAAAAATCATTATGTCATAACATTTTTCATTAACCATCAATTCATTTCATGTATGACCAATTGTACCCACAATCCAATGTCCATTAATGGGTGTAGAAAATCATGTCTAGATCCCTTATGTGTATTTGGAGCATCAGTCCTTGTCTCACAACCCATGGGTATTTGGAGCATCAGTCCCTATCCCATAAAACAATATTTTCTTGCAAGCTGGGTGTAAAACGCAATGTATAGAACCCCGTGAGTATTTGGAGCATCATTCACTTTCTCACAACCCATTTATCCAAAATATATCTATATTTATCATTGGTGTATAATTCCATGTCTAACACCCCACAACCATCCATTAATTATTCCATAAATTAATTAATCCAATCCGTTAATTAATTCAACATCTACTTAACAACATAAATCACCCATCAAAATTCACCCCTTAATTAACTATTCAACATCTCAATAGTAAATAATTAATTAAAAATTAATTAATCTTATCAAGAAACATAAATAATTAACTCAACATTTAATTATCCAAATTCTTTAACAAGTCTGAACCTGTCCACTTAAACAGTGATTCGTCAAGGACATTAACAATTTACATGCACATCATAATCATCACAAAACATGCTGAACAAATACTATATATTTAGAAACCATATCAAAAATCATCTCATAATATAAAAAATCTCCTTCCAAGACATCTTAATGCATGGAAATCTAACATGCATCAAAAAGGACCCTTGGCCAACAGTCATAACAAACAATCAATTCACAATATTAATTTTAATTCATGAAAATCAATTAATTCAAAAAATAATTAATTAAATCTTATCTCTTTAACCAATCATAAATTAATTAATCATTTAACATTTTAGCATTTAATAATTAATGCATCCATAAATTATTACTAATTTCCAATTTATATTCTTTAACATGTCAAATATTCAATATTCTCAATCATCAATAAAAGCCAAAATTTTACTCCAACACATGACTTGATAAATAATTCTACAATTAATTACCCTATTACACATTCTTCCCATTAAAATCATTTAACTGTTTAATCATATCAATTTAACCAAATCAGCAAAACCTGCTTAAAATCAACACAAGTTCGAGACCACATTTATCTCATGTGGGTGACATCATTTAATAACTTCAAAAGTCGTGTAACAACATAATATATATAACATTTAGGCATTTAATCAAACTTACTAAATTCCAATTTAGATGAAATACAATATAAATACTTCACTTCACAATTTAAATATCCAAAAAAACACAGAAAGGATTTTATTAATGTATTTATTAAAGTTGAACACATGGGAAGGGACCCTACCTCGGGCTGGCACCATTTTAAAATCCAAAACGCATTAATGTACTTGGCGGAAACTAGTCGACAACTGGTCCATAACTGCACGCATGCACACCATTACATATATATATATGTATATATATATATATATATTTGGGCGCGTATCCTACATTGATCAATGAAAATTTAATATATTAAACTTTTTACTAGAATAAAAGTTGTAATAAACAACGCACCCCAGACATGGTACCAAGAAATCATAAAAAAATTAATAGGCCTTAATATAACCGGTGGAAAACCAAACAACGGGTTTAAAAACCTAACCAAACCAACGACGGTAAGACAATTCGAAACCATACACTTCTCCCTTGGCGGCGGATGTTGGATTATTGAACAATGAGTCCCGAATCAACATTCTCATATCCTAAAAATAGTAGAGGAATGAAACAATCAGATTAAACCCAAACCTTCGCGTTTTATCCGAGAAAACAAGGAGAGAGAGAGAAGTCAAATGATCGATGCAAATCATGAGTTATATGCAGACATACTCACCTTGACGAGGTGGACATGATTCATGGAGAGTCCGAGTGGAATCATCACATGCAAAGTGGTGTCCGAGAGAGGGGGTGGTGCGCCTTTAGGTATTGGCCGGAAGGGGGTCACGCCACGGAGGTCATGCACAGCAAGAACTTCGCCCAGGTGTCATGCTACTATAGGGAGGGTCTCTCGGGGGTTATGTGCCTCTTGGTCGCACCGTAGGAAGGAGATCACGTCGAGGAGGGAGCTCGAAGGAGGGAGGAAGGGGCCGAGTCATGGGGTGCACTTCTACGTGCGTACTCCACCTTGTGCATATGGAGGAAGAAGAGGGGAATTCGATTACCTTTATTTTCTTTTTCAAACCCCTAAATTAATTTCCATTAATAATATTTATTATTAAAATCTTAAAACCCAATAATAATACTACCATTAATGTGATAATAATAATAATAAAAGATAATAATAATACTCATTTTATTATTATTATTATACACGTTAAACACTTATCTAAAAAGTGAAAAACTCCCCAATTCATTATTATTATTATTTAATATAATAATATCCATAATTATCAATAATTATGACACTCATAAAACCATAATAATAAAAAATATCATTATTATTACTCAACCCTTTGATATATCCCAACACCTCTATTAAATAACAACACTCCTTCATTAAATTCGAAACTACTTATTTAATTAAGAGTTTCTTTGAGATACCCAACAGTGTCAATAAATTCAAATATGTATTACACCCCATTAAATAAAAAAAGAACTTTGATAAACCCCATAATTAAATTGTATTAAAAGAAACAATAAAACACTCATTTTTATTATGTACAACCTCCCCATTTAAATCCACATTAATTATCTAATTCATTTTTAACCTTCATTTATTATTCTCATAATAAATGTATCTTAATAAACAATAAAACTCCTTATTGATCATTAAATTCATTTAACATTTATTTAACAAAATAACCTCAAAGATAATAATAACATTATTATTATTATTATTCAAACTTTAATTTATTTAATAACCCAATCCCCCAATTTATTACAATATCATTAATATGATAAAAACTCCAACCCATAACCCCTAATTTAATTAAATGTTTCTTTGAGAAGCTTAAAAGACACATTTAATTCTCATAAATGATACACTCCTTTAACATGCAATTAAAATCTCAAAGTATCAAAATAATTTATGACTTTATAATAATAAAAGTTACATTATTATTATTATTATTAGCACATTCCTCCATTTAATAATAAATTTTCCTTTAATTATTCTGAAACTCTTTATTTAAATAAAACATATCTTTGATAATCCCATTAGCCATGTAAATACCTTCAACTACCATTTAATTAATTCTTTAACATTCAATAAATTTAACTACCACAATAATAGTAATAATAACTTCATTATTATTATTATTAAAACTTTATTTTAATCAATCCAAATATCTCATATAATCATATTTAATTAAACAAATAATAATTTATTAAAAAATATAAACTGCATAGGATGGACCGTAACCATGTGCTGCCCATACAGATCCATTAAAGTTGATTTTTCTGGATCCGATGCACCCGAGACTCATCGGTACCCCGCTAAAATTTATCAGTAAATTATGCAAGTCTAGAAATGACACAATTATGTGTTCCAACTCTCAGAATAAAATTCCAGAGCTCGGTTAAAAAAAATCGTTGATAAATCAATTTTTTTTAAAACAATCGTATTTTAACCCGGTTAAAAAACATGGGACTTTACAATATACCCAACTTAAAAACTTCTCATCCCCGAGAAGCCATCAAGAATCACTACTCAAACAACAGACCTACCAATGTCATTAAGAAGATTAGTCAAACTATTGCCGGATAACTCTGTCCTAAAATCTTTACATCACCAGCTAACATGTTAATTGAAAACGATGCAACAATACCAACCTCACTATTTTCCATGACATCGCAAGAAAAGATCAGCCGCTCACCAGCGTGTGTCTTCAGAACACATTAACGCATGTGTGTGACATTCTTTGAACCACGATCACCACGTCAAACATTGATCATAAAAACCATAACATAAACCTATCGGAATGCCAAAAGAGCCGAGTCCCAAGAAGTCCTCCCGAGAAGTGGGATGAATGAATTTCAACAAACACACAAATACTTTTTTCATAACAAGTCACTTGGTTTTCAAAACAACTCCCTATAGAAAAAATAGGCATGCTATCAAAAAAAATACTCTATAATAATTTATCATTCAGTGTTATTCAAATTTAAATAGGAAATTTAGCATCTAAAATCCTTTTTTCCAAGAAGGTGACCTCTAAGGGTCTCATTTATTCAATCTGGGTTCTTTGAAAAGCAACGCAACTCTAGTTCATATCAATAAAAACTCACCAGTTTTACATTTATAACCATTTTCAAACATACTATGGTTATATAAGGTTCAAACACATGGGTGTCCATCTACCAATCGATAAGGAGCCCATACACCTTACCACAGGAATTTGGCTCCCATTTATCACAATAAACATTCGTTTGACATTTTAACTTTATCAACCCTTTAATATATCAAAACATCAATATCATGTTAGCATAACCAGTAAACCAACAACATGCTATAACACAGAAGCATGACACAACAACAAAACATGATAATAACTGAGGCATTATGGCATATAATCACTCAAGCATGTTAAATATATCACTGAAACATGCTATCTAGAGAGGAATGCTAAAACAGATCAAAACATGGTATTTCACCCAATGAGCATAATCCAAATTAGTAGGCATCCTACTAATGCAACTACATGACATGTTATATGCATGACATGTGAATATCTATGTGCTTATGATGATGCATGTATGAAACATCCTTGACATATCAGGCCAAGAATTTTTTTTCTTCTTTTACAATTCTCAAAATCAATAGGAAGTGGAAAAATACACTAGTAGCTCAAGGTGAAATCATATCAACCATAACCTCAAATACTACAAACATCAATTCCCCTCCCTGGCCACTTGGCCATTTCTCGTACATAGGGTGATCTTTCCCAAGCAAAGCTATTAATCCAAGCACCGACACATTCCTAGTCTCCTATATACCAACCCCAAAATAGTAAGACAATGGAAAAGAAAGAAAACCTAAACCTTTGATGCCACTTTGTAACATCTCGAACCTGCTCACCACTAAACCGGTGGCCGTACTGGTTGCCACATGACCTCAAGTGCGTCTCCCCATATGCCCGAGGCTGCCTACTAGCAGTGAGGGTCTATGGATAATCATTAGGGAGACTATACCCTCATTTTACTATTCAAAATAAACAAAGGCAATAAATAGAAGAAATGGTCTAACAAATGAATAAGCAGCGGAAAGCAGATTTTATAAATTTGGTATAAAACAATTGTCCAATGCCAATTACACAGCATATGAATGCATGATATGCAATGATACAAAAATAGAAAACAGTGAACAAAACATCATGCTTTACATCACAGTACAGAAATAAATAAACAATTATAGAAGGCCCTGAGGGCGGTCTCCTCGAGCATCCCGAGCTTCCGCTCGGTCCTCTCCTCCTATCTCCCAAGTAACTGCAAATAAAACAATCCTGCAACCAAATAGCATCTACTCAGGTACCCCAGTGCAATGGCGGGCCGAGTAGGGTGTGAGATATAAATCTCAGTTGGTCGGGACCATTGGTGTCTACCCCAAATCCAGACATTTAATAAATAATTTAAACTTTCTGAAAGCATGCATAAATAATGTAAGCAGTCCAATGTAACCATATACCCAAGTACCTGCATCAGCCCTTAGCTGGTGTCTTCACCTAAATTACAAATTTGTCATGTATAATCAAAAATCATTACACAACCATTTTCATTTATCAATTTTTCAAACTTAATTAAGTTATGAAAGTCTCAATATTCAGCCTAAACCCGACATCCCTAGTATAAGTCACACACCATAGATGTCTCTAAAGAATATCTATGTATTCAAAATAAAGACAGAATCCAAGATTGATCTTTTTCTTGGATAATGTGTCATGAGATATTCAATTTAATCTTTCATATATTATAACTGAGCTCACCACTAAAAATAGTAGGTCGCTCTTGGGTTCATCCACTAACAGTGATTCACCCAATTCATTAATAAGTCTGAACCCTTTCTCATATTCAATTCACAAATCATTATGTCATAACATTTTTCTTTAACCATCAATTCATTTCATGTATAACCAATTGTACCCACAATCCAATGTCCGTTAATGGGTGTCGAACATCATGTCTAGAACCCTCGTGAGTAATTGGAGCATCATTCCTTGTCTCACAACCCATGGCTATTTGGAGCATCAGTCCCTGTCCCATAAAAGAATATTTTCTTACAAGATCGGTGTAAAACGCCATGTATAGCACCCCGTGAGTATTTGGAGCATCAGTCCCTATCTCCCAATCCGTTTATCAAAAATACATATATATCTATAATTGGTGTAGAACGCCATGTATAATACCCCACAACCATCCATTAATTATTTCATAAATTAATTAATCCTATCCGTTAATTAATTCAACATCTAATTAACAACATAAATCTCCTATCAAAAGTCAACCCTTAATTAACCATTCAACATATCAATAGTAAATAATGAATTAACAATTAATTAATCTTAGTAATCAAAATAAATAATAAACTCAACATTTAATTATACAAATTCTTTAACAAGTCTGAACCCATCCACTTAAATAGTGATTCATCCAGGACTTTAACAATTTTAATGCACATAATAATCATCAAAAAACATGCTGAACAAAGCCCATATATTTAGAAACCATCTCACACATCATCTCATAATATAAAACAACTCCATCCAAGACAAATTAATGCCTGGAAATCTAACATGCTTTAAAAAGGACCCTTGGCCAACAGTCATAACAAAAAAACAATTCACAATCTTAATTTTAATGCATGAAAATCAATTAATTAAAAATTAATTAATTAAATCTTATCTATTTAACCAATCATAAATTAATTAATAATTTAACATTTTAACATGTAATAATTAATCCATACAATAATTATTACTAATTTTCAATTTATATTTTTGAACATGTCAAATATTCAATATTCCCAATCATCAATAAATGCCACAATTTTACTTCAACACATGATTTGATAATTAATTCTACAATTAATTACCCTATTACACATTCTTCCCATTAAAATCATTTAACTGTTTAATCATATCACATTAACCAAATTAGAAAAATGTGCTTAAAATCAACACAAGTTCAAGACCTCATTTATCTCACGTGGGCGACATCATTTAAAAACTTCAAAAGTCATGTATCAATACAATATATATCACATTTAGGAATTTAATCCAACTTAATAAATTCAAATTTAGATTAAATAAAATATAAATACTTCATTCCACAATTTAAATATCCATAAAAACACAGAATGGATTTAATTAATGTATTTATTAAAGTTAAACACATGGGAAGGGACCCTACCTCGGGGAGACACCATTTTGAAATCCAAAACGCTTTAATGTAATTGGCGGAAACCAGTCCACAACAGGTTCTTAATCACACACGTGCATACCTTTATATATATATATATAAATATATATATGTGTGTGTGTGTGTGGCCTACATTGATCAACGAGAATTCAATATATTAAACAGGTAACCAGAATCAAAGTTTTAATAAACAACGCACCCCTAACTTGGTACCAAGAACACATAATAAATTAAAAGGCCTTAATATAACCGGTGAAAAACCAAACAACGGGTATAGAAACATACCCGAACCAACGGTGGCAAGACAATTCTAAACCATCTTCTTTTCCCTTGGCGGCGGATGCCGGATTATGGAACAATGAGTCCCGAATCAACATTCGCATATCCTAAAAACAATAAAGGAACACAACAATCATATTAAACCTGAACCTTCGCATTTTAGCCGAGAAAACAAGGCGAGAGAGAGAAGTCAAATGATCGATGAAAATCATGAGTTATATGCAAAAAAACTCACCTTGATGAGGCGGACATGATTCGTGGAGAGTCTGAGGGGAATCATCGTGCGAAATGTGGAGTCCGATAGAGGGGGTGGTGCGCCTCTAGGTATTGCCCGGAGGGGGGTCGCATCACGGAGGACACGCGCTACAAGAACTCCGCCCGAGTGTCGCACTACTCTAGGGAGGGTCACTCGGGGGTTCGCGTGCCTCTTGGTCGCACAACGGGAAGGAGCCCACGTCGAGGAGGGAGCTCGAAGGAGGGAGGAAGGGGCCGAGTCATGGGGTGCGCTACTGCATGCGTACTGCACCTTGTGCCTATGGAGGAAGAAGAGGGGAATTTGATTACCTTTATTTTCATTTTCAGACAACTAAATTGATTTCCATTAATAATAGTTATTATTAAACTCTTATAACCCAATAATAATAATACCATTAAAGTGATAATAATAATAATAAAATATAATAATAATTCTCATTTTATTATTATTATTATTATTATTATACACATTAAGAACTTATCAAAAAAGTGAAAAACTCCCCAATTCATTACTATTATTATTTAATATAATAATATCCATAATTATAAATAATTATGACACTCATAAAACCATAATAATAAAAAATATCATTATTATTACTCAAACCATTGATATAACCAAACAACTCAATTAAATAACAACACTCCTTCCTTAAATTTGAAACTTCATATTTAATTAAGCGTTTCTTTTAGATACCCAACAACATCAATAAATTCACATATGTATTACACCCCATTAAATAAAAACAGAAATTTGATAAACCCCATAATAAAATTGTACTAAAAGAAACAATAAAACATCCATTTTTATTATGTCCAACCTCCCAATTTAAATCCACATTAATTATCTAATTCATTTTTAACCTTCATTTATTATTCTCATAATAAATGTTTCGTAATTTTTTATAAAACTCCCTATTGATCATTAAATTTTATTAACATTTATTTAACAAAATATCCAAAAAAATAATAATAACGTCATTATTATTATTATTCAAACATTAATTTATTTTAAAAACCAAACCCCCAATTTATTACAATATCATTAATATAATAAAAACTCCATCCCATAATCCCTCATTTAATTAAATTTTTCTTTAGAAGTTTAAAAGCCGCATTTAATTCTCATAAATGATACACTCCTTTAACCTGAAATTAAAATCTGAAAGTATCAAAATAATTTATGACTCCATAATAACAACAATTACATTATTATTATTATTATTATTAGCACATTCCTCCATTTAATAATAAATGGTCCTTTAATAATTCTAAAACTCTTTATTTAAATAAAACGGTTCTTTGATAAACCCAAATGCCACGTCAATACCTTCAACTGCCATTTAATTAATTCTTTAACATTCAATAAATTTAACAACCACAATAATAGTAATAATAACTTCATTATTATTATTTTTAAAACTTTATTTTAATTAATCCAAATCTCTCATATAATAATATTTAATTAAACAAATAATAATTTATTAAATAATATAAACTGCACATGTTGGACCGTAACCATTCGCTGCCCATGCAGATCCATTAAAGTTGATTTTTTCATATCCGGTGCACCCGAAACTCATCGGGACACCTGCTAAAATTTATCAGGTAATTAAGCAAGTCCAGAAACGACACCATTAGGTGTTCCAACACTCGGAATAAAATTCCAGATCTCGGTTTAAAAAAAACAAATCCTTGATAAATCGATTTTTTTTAAAATATTAGTATTTTAACCCTGTTCAAAAACACGAGACTTAAATCCTATTTCTCTTGAGTAACATTTAAACCCTATAAACCTAGTGTTTTCTGATGAATAAACTCTTAATCATAATCTCTAAATTCATCCCTTTAATGTTATTCTACCATATCCTAAGTGGGAATGGGTGAAAATACATTTCCTGGAGCTTTCAAAACATGAACCACTATCTAAACAAGACTATAGTACTCTAAATTATTCACATATTGTGGTTCACCAATAGCTCTTTCCTATTGTATATTAAAATGCCTACATGGAGGAAAGATGCAACACAATATCAACATACAACACTAAAATAATTAGAAGGGATAGATAGATCAAAAAATCAAAATATTGATATAAGAATATCAATTTCTTCAAGGAAAAATAACAAATAGGTTTAGCATACTCAGATAAAAATTATGAAAAATTAAAGAAACATACCAAAAAATCCTCAAAGATAGTTTTCCCAAACACCTAGGGTGTCTTAAGGCTCTTTATGATAATACATGTTTTCGAACTCACTCATAAATACCTTCCAAATCCCATAAATCCTACCACATGTCTTCCAGGAATACCAAACTACATAATGACTTCAAATAAAGATGAAAAGACTACTTTGACACCACTTTTTCATGAACCAAATCTGACACCCAGGTACACTGATACTTAATTTATCCCTAACATATCCCTAATGGTGTTATTGATCCCCATGGGTTGTCAACAAGAACCTGTAATCACACAGGAATCAAAAGGGGATGATTTTTTCACAAAATAGTGGAAATGAAAAGATATAAGTTGGTTTATCAACACTAATAAATAAGAGAGTACCAGAATAAAATATGTAAAAGGATACCCAAAGAGGACATTAACTAAAAATGGTCACACTATCACCAAGAAAAGGCTAAAAACCCTATGTAGTAAATGGAAAACAGCTCCACCAATCACCATCACCAATCCAAATTCCCATGGATTAAGCTCATCAGCCACTCCCAAGGGTTAACATCCCCTCCCCTATACTTAGCATAAGATAATCAACAAATTCCCAATGTAAAATGTAGGGTGTGATCTAAACATCCCTATAGGGTATCACAAAGTGTTACATAATCAATTCCATACCAATTAAACCAATTATGATATCAATTAAAATAAAACAATAAATGGAATGGAATTTACATATTTTAAAAAAATATATTCTTTCAAATCAAAGAGATATAATAAACATTAAAACATTATTAATTGAACATTTCATATAAAATAATTATATAAATAAGTTGGAATGAATAATACAATTCAATAATTAATGCCATGTAATCATAAAATAAAAACATATCATACCACCATGGAGTATGCCCTATGGTATTTTTTTGGAAATGTGATCCTTAATCTACTCAATCAATGATCTCAGTTCAATGTGTGCACATATCCCTCGACTCAGGTGATCGAGACTCAAATCCCCATCAGGGAAAATCATTCCAGGGAAGTTTATGTTAGCTTAATCGTCATTAATCCATTTTAGGGGGTCATATCCTAGTGTTCTTGTCCTAATTACCCACTAAATACCTAGGATCACATTTTCTTCATTAAATCATGATAAAATTAATCATATAAAAATTAGTTAAAAAAATTCTAAATTTCAGTTTTTCACATGCATTTACTATTTCAAAACCAAATCATAGGTTTTCAACATTTCATTATTTTCAAAATTATATTTAAATTTAAGGAATTTATCTCTAGGATCATCATCAAATCATTTCATAAAATAAACATCCAAATCAAGAAATCAATTTTCTCAAATCCCCCCAACAATTTCAATTCCATTGTAATTAGGTTCTTTCCATCGTATTCATTAAATTTTCAAAGTCAAACATCAATCATCTCAAATATAGGTTTTTATATCATTTAAAAACTCATTTCAAATTAATCAAGAAGTTTAGGATTTCAATTATAGGGGAAATATATATTGAACCACCTTACATTAATTAATGATCAAGATAACACCCACAATGTGAAACACCAAAGAAAAATGATATTTAAGAAGATCAACTATGAAAACTAGATCATAAATTATCAATATAAGACAATGATTCAATTGGAAAACACAATATTACATAACTGATAAAGAGTGGTAGTGGAGGAAAGGAGGAATCCATGATGAGGAATCTCATCATAGATAAAATTTGAAACCAAAAAATCCAGAAGGGAGGGAGCCACTCACTATGCATGGGAGGAAACCTAGGGTCATCACTATAAGTTCATATAGAATTTAAAAATAAATCAGGTATACTAAACACATAAACTCAATGTGCATGAGGGTTTAATATACTAATATAATTTTATATGGAATAAAACACCCCACCTAGCACGTATTCTGAAAAAGTAATCACCTTGGGTTAAAATCCAGATCGAAAAAATTACAGTGTATGTTCTTTCTATACAGCATAAATCATTTCATGTTGTAATAAATTTTCACAGTATGTAGCTATCATCCAATTTCCATTTTAAACTAAGGATTTAATGTGGAAATTATTTGTGAAGTCGGTTCCCAACAACAACACCCCTGCAAAAACATTGAACCATTTATACCTATAATCTACCAATTCAATCAAATAAATATCCATATTCTTTAGGTCATTTTTCTTGAAAAAAACACTCCATCGTCAATCAATACTTCCTTATATTAAAAAGATGATAATGGGTAATGAAATGAAAGAGTGTACCTATAAACAGGATATTACAGGTATTCATTATAAAATATTAACTAAAGTTTCCTCATTTTATATAATGTTATTATGATTATGGAACGGCCATTATTCATCCTATTTTCTATCAAATAGTTAGTGAAAATGTCACTAGTGCATATGTGTGGACTACCACCTCTACGTAGAGATACAATTAATTCTCCATAACTATCATTCATTTATGGGTATAATAATGGTTTTAATTTTTTTAATTATACTTACAAAATTATTATGCTTCTGGAATTATAATATCATATCTAACTTCTTACCATCCAATTTCTTAGAAAATGATAATGTCACTCATGCTTATGTGTTAACTACCAAATCCATGAAGTTGTGTGATTTTTTTCATTAAATATTTACATAGATGGTAATAAGGATATATTTAAGTAATATATATGATATATATATATATAATATAATAATTATTCTATAAATGTGAATTATTATTTAACTTTCATTCATTCAATTTTTCAAAATGTGAAAGCAACATGCATGTGTACATATGACCTACTGTCTCCACGAATGGTGTGATTAATTTTTCTATATATTTATTTTATCGATGAATTTAAAAATATATAATGAATATATATTATATTTATATAATGATTAAACTTCTTGATATTATGTAACAATTATCCAATTACAATGATTTTAACTTCCAAAAAAAATTTATTATGAATAAATAAAACAGTTAACACCCAGTAATATTGATTTGAATAAGTAATTATTAATAAATGGGGAATGAAATTTTATAAAAATATATGATATTATAAATATGTACATAAATATAGTATATAATTAAAATAAATTTCAATTTATTATGCATGAGGTTATTTCAATTCCTATGTAAGGTGAACTTGAGGTAAGGGAATTAAGCTTCAATATCATTTTAATCAGGGCTGTTTATGATTTAGTTTCCATTTAAGGAAATTATATGATACTTTTTTGATAAAACACTTTCATTTTATTTACCTATGAGTATTTTTGGAGAATACATGTTTTCATTTCATTTTCCCCACTTTAATTACTCAGGATATCAAAAGAATATTTTTTAAGAAAAACCTTCTTTTTCTCTCTCTTTGGTCAGCATTCCTTTTTTCCTCCATATCTATATTTTTTAAAATGGTTTCACAATTTTTTTAAAAATTATCCAATTATGATTGAAATATTTTTACCGATTTCATACTTTCAATTAAAAAATTTAAAGCCATTTTATTTTCTTTTTCGGAACATGTCACTTTTTACTTTTTACTAAAAATGTGAAAGGAATCTTTTTTTTAACATATACGGCATAACCAAATTTTTCATCCTCATGAACTCCCAATTATTTGATGATTATTTTATAATTTTTCAAGGATATTTTGAATGAAAATGTTTTCCTCAATATTTTAGATATATGGTCATCTTTAATAAGTGGTTGAAAAATAAAAAGGGTATTTTACTCATGAAATGTTTCTAGTGATCTTTTGAAGGAATTTTCATCTATGTTGATATCCTTTGATGTTATTTATGTTTCACTATGGATATGATTCTATGATAACACCCTTATTCTTTATCAGTATGGTTTATTATTAAGATAATGATATGTTTATGAAAATCATTTTCTTGTCTAGGGGTTAAGTTATAAAGATATGTTAAATATTTTCAGGAACTTGTGGAGTGCATATGAATGGATTATGATTATGTGATAAGTGGGTCTGTTATATCCCTCAAATGAATTGTGTAAATATGAATAAATTATGAGATAAATATTTTATATGACAACCTACCACCATGTTCACAATTTTATAAATGGACCAAGGTTTCATGTCCATAAGATTATTTATAAACCTTGTTTTCTTGTCCATAAGTTTATTTTTGGAATTGAATTTCATGTCCAAAAAATTATGTTTGGAACTAGTTTACATGTCCATAAATTTTTAGAGGACCTAATTTCAAGTTCTGAACATAATGAGTTAACATATTTCTATTTATACATGTTTACATTAATATATGATTATGTTTTTTCTATATTCCCATGTCCATCTTCTTCTATAATGGTTCATGTTCGTTGATTCCATTATGATTCATGTATTAATAATTCCAAACATTTATGAAATGAATCAAGATTATGAAATATGATAAAAGGGTATGGTTTGGATTGTTAATCTCATGTTTTCATACCCATATACCCATGTTATGATTAAGTGATCACTAATATCTCTCTTGTTTACCCTTACTGAGCATATGAGCTCACCATTTAATATGTTCCATTTCCTTGGGTTATTAGGAATGGTTTTAATTATGGTATTCTAATAAGAGTACTAAATGGGAATATATTTTTGGTAAATGTTGAATATCTTTCATAAAATAAGAATATTTCATATATGGTGTATTAAGAAACTAATCCTTTATGGTCATCGAGCTTGTATTTATAAAATATATTTGATATTCATCTATTAAGATATAATATCTATGTATGAAAAGTATGGATCACTATAGATGGTATTACATGAAAGGTTTGTTAAATATTTTGATATTAAGATTAGAGATCTTTTGTGAAAACACAAGGGATAATTATATGAATATAATAAGATCCTAATGTTTTGGTAAGGAAGATATTGTGAGGTTTTCCTATAAATATATCCCTATAAGGTTACTATAAGTGAATGGGGTTTTAAAACAGATTTGTCCAGGGGTAATAACCTTTAAAATATTTGTTCAAGTATATCTTGATCATCATTTTGGTGACGATGATTCTACCCTTACTATACACCTAGTTTGACACTCTCAGGGGATATGATAAGGTTAATTCACATTTTATTTAAGATATATTATGAAATAATTGAATAAGATATTATCCATGGATGAACTAGGTAAATCCTAAGGTGTAATAGATTTAAAATAGGTTTTACTAATTTAGACATCCTATAAAAGGTTTTTCATGACCATACAGTTTCCCACTATGATTATATTTTCTCAAACTATAATTTTTCTATTTATTTAATGGTTGGGACCAAGAATAATTATATTAATTCTAATGGTGAATGACAATGGAACAATTTAACTTATGAAAACCCATGTAAAATGAGATATTAAATTTGAAACCTTGTGATTATACCTAATCAGCTATATCATTATATCATTAGCAATCTCCACATGAGAAATTTTCCCAACATACCTAATAATAGAAAAATAGAGTTTTATGAAGAATATTTATGGATGAAGATTCATCTTCTTACATATTGAGTATGAAGGAAAAATCACTAAGATAAATGTCTCAAAGGAACTAAAAGATGTTTTATATTTGGAAAAGAGGGGTATAGGGAAATTAATTTTCAATGAAAAAAATGAAAGGTATTATTAACACAAAGGATGATAATAATAGTTTTCTAAAATAATCATCAATGGTTGAATATTTTAAATGTGGAAATTATGGTCGTTATGAAAATCGAGGTCCAAGGGTGAAATATCAAGATGTGTATTGGAAATATTGTGTGGTAAAAGGTTTTACAATTGATGATGAAGAGACGAAAAATGACATATGAAAGGATGGGGGAATTATGGAATAAGATCATGAATCCTAGTTAATAATTTAATAAGTATTTATATTTACTAGTGTTTATGTGTTGGAATTCAAGAATTATTTTATTGAAATGTTATATAAATTATATTATAGTGATCAAAATCATGAAACATCTAAGGATTGTACCTTCGTGGTTTTTATTTAAGGATTTGAAAACATGTGTTGAATGGTACCAACAAACGTGAAAATTAATCTAATGGTGAGGTGATATTTTATGTAAAATTTATGATTGAGGGAAATATAACCCTCATTGTATTATTGATGTTGAAATAATAATGTTTAGTAGGGATAATGAGATTATTTATTGGATAAAGTAAATTTGAAAATATTGGGGAGCTTTGAACTAACTAATGATCTGATAAAAAGGCATTTTATGTTATAATTGAAAGAGTTTACTACATTAATTGGATATATTTGATAATTTTTTATTTTAATTATAGAATAAGAAGAGAGTTAATATTTGGGAACATTCATATTTCCATTGAGATTTTATGATGATTCAGTTGTAAATTTTTATTTTAAATATGAATTAATTCTTTTATCAGACTAATTTTAATTTAATTTTTAGTGATAGAAAAATATCATTAAATGTTTACACAATGCCGATATAGTATTTATTCAATTAATAGGAAAAATAAATTAAATGATTTTAAAAATATTAAATTAATACATTTTTTATTAATTATTGGGTTCCATGAATTTTTTGATATTAATATAACAAATTAGGGATGTGTTAAATATTTATATTCAAATTACATAACTATTGTAATGGCTTTAAAGTTAGATTAAATGGATTTTTCCAAAAATGAAATTAATGACATTTTATAATAAACAATATTTTATTAAATAATTTAAAATTTAAAAAAATTATATCATGAGAAAATTTAGTGGGATATGGTCTAACAAACAATAATGGTACATTTATGGTTCACTTATTTTTTTATGGTAATATTATTGACCCCTAAATAGTAAAAAAATTAATATTGTAGTAATTGTAAAAAATGGTAATCAGGATTAAAACAAAGAGATAAGGTTGAAAAAATCACCTAAAATTGTCCAAATTTTATTGGATGAGATTATATAGAACCAAAATCACCATATATAATAATATATAAATTTTTATCCACGTAAAGATAAAAATTAATTTATATAAATATAATACATTAAGTAATTCTTAGTGTGGACCTCTCATAGCTTATAAAACCAATAAATTATCCTCTCTTCCTCACTCCATTTGATTCTTATAGTGAAACCAAACCCTAAAAAATTATATTGTAAACTCCCCTATACATTGATTAGAAGTTATTATCTCCTTAAAATACCATTCCAAATGTCCTTAATAAATGATCTATAGGAGCCCTACCATATAAGAGGTAATCATCTTACCCAACCTCTTTTAATCTATTTCTTATTCTACCACCCCTAAATCTATGGTATACATCATAAAATAAAAAAATCAGTATCCTGAATATAATTAAATTTTATTATAATTATGTAATGTAATGTCCTAGACCTTCTTGGTCCATTACATTTCCAAATTCTGGTGTGTGCGGTGTCCTAGATACCATCGGTGAGTTAGGAGGGTGTCTGTGTGAGTGTCAGGGTGTCAGTGTGGTATCACCAATCGGGGCCACCGATCGATGTGTCACCGATCAGTGTTGCACCCAAATGGTGCCACTGTGTGGTGTCGGGGCTCTTTTCCCAATTTTTCTATAATGCCTCTTTTAATTCCTCCTAATAATTAATGTGGTTTTTGGCTGTTATTAAGGCTAGTAAAAGATGTTTTAAACCCCAAGTGTCCGGTGAACCTTGAATTACCAAAATGTGTGGCCTTTTTCCTTGGTGTCACACCCTTTCCCATGTTTTCTAGTTTTTCCCCTATTACGTGATCATTTATCCATTTAAAGGAAATCTATTAACTCACAGTCGTTTATCCACCGTCTTGGAGGAGAATTATTAAAACTAAATTAATCCCAACGTGTGAGATGGTTGAGCCGCATGGTCAAGCCACGATATGACTTTTAAGTACTTCTAAATTGTCTCCTGATTTTAGGATATGGACACTCCTTAAGCCAAAATCTTCTCTATTTCCTTTTTAATTTCTTTTAGTATGCCTCGAGACTTTCTCCGGAGATGAATCATTCGCTCATGATAGAGCCCTTCCTGCTCAGCCTTGGAGTCCTGGGAGTTCTTCATCTGTAATTCAAGCACCCCCAATTCATGATTCATGGATAAAATCTTTCATCCTTTATCACCAAAGTAGGGGAATTTCCTTAATCTCTCTTTACTATGTATCATGCTGGGTGGGTATGATGGCGTTCCCTCAGAACATAGATGAAACTGATTTTAACTAAGAAATTAAATGGCCTATTAAAGAATGAAGTGGTGGTAATGTTGATGATGTTGTTGGGTTTTTAATTTTTTTTATATTGTGAATTTTATGGGCTTATGTCCATAGAAAATCGTGGTCGTTTGTGGTCATTTCTTTCACACTAACGAAACTCTATTTTCTAGGGAATCTTGTGATTGAATGAGTGTATCGTGGAAACTGGATAATCATGTAAACGTCGTTGATTAAATTAATTCCCAATGAATAATATCCCCCGTGATATCACCCCGGTTAACCAAATAGAAATAAGGCTCTTAATAAATGGTGTTGGCTAAATTTGAGAACATTCTTGCTCTGTTCATGTGGTATGCAATGTAGGTCTGTTTGATGTTTGTGGGGTGACGTGGATGGGGATGGGATCTCTGGATGTTCAGTTGTTTTTTTAAGAATCTGTGAAAATGTGGAGATGATATGTTGGGAATTGTTTTTGTTCTAGTAATTTTAGGGATCTCATGGAGCCATTTTGTATTTGTGACTTTAAAATAGAACTCGGTGTGAATGGTTAAAATCATGCTTGGCTATTTTTCCGTCAGTTATTGTTTTGGCTTATGGTTATGTCAGCTAGTTCCCCGGTAGTGGAGGAATGTTTTAAATGAAATCAATGGAACATGATAATGAGAACTGGTTCTTGAGGGATTATCTTTCAGAAAAGGGTTGTGTTCTGGTAGTGGTTGTTGTGTACTTGTGCATGTATGGATAGCTGTGAGAGTGATGGTGTATGGGTTGGTTGTCTATTTTGAAACCATTAGGTTGGTATGAGTTCTTTATTATCTATATATATAATATTTAGTTCTTGTATTTCTTATAAGAACCTCACCCATGTTGATAACTTCATGTCCAAAACCCCCATTTCATGGTGGAAGGGGTTTTCCCAATATTCCTATGATTGGATTATTAGCTCTTTTCTTCTCCCTATCCTAGGAATCCCAAGACTCATTAGGTATTCTATGATGATATATGGTTCATTATTCCCAAGATTCTTTGGTCAGGGTGTGTTTTGGTGGTTGGCCCATGTGTATGCGGGAAGGATTCTTTACCAATTGTCTTTGGTATGAGGCTCAGGTGTCTTCAGGCGTGGTAGTGGTTGTTCTAGCCCAGGTGTCTTCGAACGTGGCAGTGGTTGTTCTAGCCCAGGTGTCTTCGGGTGTGGTAGTGTTTGTTCTATACTAGGAGTCTTTGGTTGTGGCTATGTGTGGTTGTGGTGGCCCAGATGTCTGTGGGTGGGTTGCGTAGTTAGGGTGGCCCATAAGGTTGTTGTTTGGGCAGCAGTGAGACTGTAGTGGAATTTTAGGGGGAGGTATGATGCATAGGATGTCCAAATAAATATTGGGAATGTGATGCAGGGTACCCAAATATCGATGTTCTCTTCCTATTATTTTTCCTAACATTCGTTATTTGGGGAGTGTGCCTTGGTGAGGTCTTGTGGATAGATTTCTTGATAGGTGTTTTGGTAACCTCAACTTTCTCACATGGAACTACAATGTCTCCCCACTTGTGCATGTCAACTTTTGGCTTTATCTACTGAGTATACTTGTATACTCACCCTACATATATAAAACTGCTTTCAGGTTTCCAGGAGGACTTTGAGGACCGTGCCAGATTATACTAGCTCGGGCTTCCGGAGTTGTCATTGCTTCTTATATTTCATTTTGTAAATTTTATCAGACTTTTTCTTGTACTTTGTAATAGTTTATTTTGAATGTACATATGGTAATATATTTTTGGATTTCTATTTGCTTTTAGTTTTTGGAATAGTTTGGGATTTACCATCTTATATACAAATATTGTTCTAAAAAAGGGTAATGACTTCCATATTATGTGTGATTCTATAGCCATTGTTCTAGTCGCCACTCCAAGGCCTATTGAACGTGGTACTTGGGGTTCATTATCCCTCCTTCAACATGAAGAAGGAAGAGTCTGTAAGTTTTATGTCCCTTCTTTCATCATGGTGAAGGCATGGTCATGATGGAATGGTATCAAAGGGGTGGTTGGGATATATGATGGAGTTCGGGGTTAGGAATAGGGAAGATTGCATGGGATGGTAGGGAAATAGTGTTAGGAGATCTTGGTGTGTGAAATAGTCCAGAGAAGACCGGCTAGGACACCGAATTTTAGGGGCCCACGTGATCCAATGCAATGACTCTGGACCTACCGAAAGACCAGCTGAGGCTTCACTAATTGTATGTTAGAGACCATAGAAAAGGTACATGAATCATAATGAATTGTGTTCTTAAATGACTTGGGTATTTTGGGAAATTAAAATAAATAAAAAGTTTAAGAAAACATTTAAAAGGAATCTTATACACAACTCTACATTAAGAATTCCTTGTTTACCTTGAAACTATAGAACCCAGACGACGTCCACGAGTAGTGCAGGCAATCGAGGCCCAACAAGCTCATTTAGATGATCAGCGGAGGGATGATTAAGAGTAGGAAGATGAACAATGGAAGAAGATGGTTCGTGCCTTTCAGTGGTAGATACTCAGAAAGTATGAGGGAGTGTCTCATACATAGAGATGGAGAGATGTCTAGAGGATCTAGTCATCAACTTTAGCTTGATCTGGGGTTTGGTGGAGTATTGGGTTCCTATAGCTGAGATCCAGATGTGGGGAGAGGAGCGTCAGAGGTGGATTATCTATCTTTAGGGGAGGATGGATGCAGTGTTTTATTTGGATGACTGCATGAAGGAGTTCCGAACTTCTCTCTAGTATGTTGTTACTCCCTTTACTCTACCAACGTACATGGAGGTTCAGAAGAAGGCTGAAGTGATATAGTGGATGGAAATGTTGGGTGGTGTGTCGTGTCAGGGGATCCAGCTCAGCTCATCAAAGGGGAATGACGTTAGCAGCATGCCTCCAGCATCAAGGCATTCTAGGTTTCAGCTAACAGGGATCAAGACTCATCATTTTCATTTTCTATCTCCCAGTCCTCGCCGATTCTCGGCGAGCCTAGGACCAAGGTTCTTTATATGTAGTAGCTGTGGGCACCTTCAGAATCAGTTCCTAGACCGAGTGCAGTATATTAGGGGTGGGAAGGTTCAACACCCACCTCAGCAGTAGTAGTTTCCAAGAAGACCTTATAAGCAGTAGTAGTAGGGACATCGAGCTTGTGCTCCTTCGAGATTATACAGTGTTGGAGGAGGACACCCTTAGGGTGATCCTTAGGTACCATGATCTGGGTGAGGTTAGGAAGTCAGCCGATAGCCGAGGGGTAGAGGATCTGGTCATGGGTAGTTTTATGTTGCAGAGGTAGCGGTTCCAATAGGTTCAAAGGTTGTTCAATGTACGAAAATCTTGTTTAGTACTCTTGTATGTTCCTTGTTCTCTTCAAGAGCTTTTCATTCCTTTGTTGCTCCTCGTCCAATCCATGATTTGGGACTAGATTTAGAGAGACTCTTTATTCCCCTGGTGCAAAGTACGCCAGTTGGAGGTTGGACTAGCCCGTTTTATGTTTGTCAAGGATGCAGAATGATGTTGGGTCCACATCAATCTACAGGGGATCTTTTTCTACTTCAAATGCAGCCATACAATGTCATCCTGGGTATTGACTAGTTGTTCAACATGCACGTTTTTATCGAATACCTCAGGAGAAGGGTCATCTTCTAAGATGTGGGTGTCCATTGTGTAGATTGTTTTCATTTAGTGGGGTTTCCAGGAGGGAATCCAGCATATTGAGCCCCTTCATTCCTTGTTAGTATAGTTGTTAGTGGAATTAGAAGGCATAGAGATGGTGGATGTTTTGGGGATTGTTAGTGAGTTCCTGGAAATTTTCTTTGAAGAGGTTGTGGCTCTAACCCCTTGATGTGATGTTGAGTCCAGGATAGACATACAAACCAGTGTCTGTTTGATTTTGATGGATCCCTATCAGATGAAACCTTATGAGTTACGATAGTTGCCAATTAGGGTTGATGGCATGATAAAGAATGGTTTTATCTGACCAAGCATGTCACCATGGTGTGCTCTAGTATTGTTGGAAAATAAGGCAAACAAAGGCCTTAGGGAGTGCATAGACTACCGAAGGCAAAATTAGGTAACGGTCCGGAACTGTTACCCCCTTATGAAGATGGACGACATTTTTGACCAGTTGAAGGGGGAAGGTTGGTTCTCTAAAATCAACCTATGGTTTGGATATCAACAGTTGAGGGTGAAGGTGGGTGACATCTCAATGATTTCTTTCATGTGCAGGTATGGGCACTTTGAGTTCGAGGTCATGTCGTTCGGCATTACGAACACACTATCCATATTCATGGGGCTTATGAACTCTATTTTTCATGAGTATCTAGATAGGTTTGTAGTCATTTTCATCGAAAAAATACTGATATACTTGAGATCAGAGGAGGATCACACCAAGCATCTGAGGATAGTTTGGGAAGTCCTATGACACCACCATCTCTTCAGGGAATTTTCCAAGTGCATGTTCTAGGCATAGGAGGTGCACTTACTTGGACATGTGGTGTCCCATCATGGGATAGTAGTGGACCTATTGAAGGTTGAAGCAGTTGTTTCATGAGAAGCACCCAAGAATGAGGCAGAGGTTCATAGTTTCCTAGGACTATTTAGTTACTACTGAAGGTTCGTACCTGACTTCTCTCGAGTTGCATCACCTTTGACGGCCTTGAACAAAAAAGACCAAGCTTTCTTATGGAGTGAGACTTTCCATAAGTATTGTAGTTATCTAAAGGGGAAGATGGTCAGTTCCCCAGTACTGAGGTTTCTAGATGTCGGGGTAACATTTGAAGTGTTATGTGATGCTTCTGATCTAGTCTTGGGGTTTGTGCTGATGCAACATCTGGGAGTGATCTCTTATGGGTCTAGGCAATTACGTCCCCATGAATGTAACTATGCCACCCACAACCTGGAGCCTGCAGCAGTGGGGTTCTCACTGAAGTTGTGGCGGAATTACATCTGTAAAGACCTGTAAAATTCAAGGAACTTTTTTTCTTTATTTTCATTGGAATTTTGCAAGAACGTAGTTTCTGACGGCACCTGATTCCAAGGCACGGTGTGCCCGGAATCATTTTCCGAAGTTTGGCTCGGGTACGTTCAGTGAAAAAACGAGCGGGTTTTTCTATCTTTTGAACCAGTGCTCGGAATCAAATTCTGAGGGCACCGATGGAATCGCAGCGCCGATATTTTCTTAGAAACGCCTCTTCCGGAGTTGCGTTTGCTCGGGTGTGGTTTTTAAATTTTTGGGGTTAAGTTATGAAATAAAATAAAGTGTGCGACAACTTTATTTTTATTTCACTTAATGTCACTTAAAAGCCAATTGAAGCTGCTTAAGCTGAGTTGAAGCAGATAGGATGCAATTCAAAATATCCTACCCTCTTGGTAGGATATTTGTGGGGTGGGGCCCGCACGAGCCCCACCGTTTCTTTTCCGTTAAGTAACGCACCCACGAAAACCCTTTTTAATGAAGTCAACTGACGCATTTTCTAAATTCTTAACGCCCCTATTAATTGGGCGGTTTATTCATTGAAATTAATTCTATGAATTAATTTTGTTTGTTTCTTAACACGTTTTCAATTTTTTGGCATGTTAATAAAATAAGACCAACACACCTTCTTCTGGGATGTTGTGTTATCTCTAAAGATCATCATCCTCCTTCGCGAAGAACGTGAAGAAAACGAAGAACGCCGGCCTCCGATGAAGGGCGACGAAGAACGCCAGACCCCCGGAGATCGACGACGTGACGCCGACGATTCTCCCTCCGTGACGCTTCTTCCACGACAATCCATCCCCGCGACAATCTTCGATCAGCACCTTGAGGTAGGGGATTGCAGTCCTTTTAATTCTTTGTGGATTATAACATCAACATGGATTTAATAGTTATAATTAAATCTGTATGTTCTTGATCCTCGGAGTTTTTCTACGCGACGCCGAGTGCCGCGCGACAGCGACGCCCTTCCGCGATGTGACGATCCTTTTCTTTCGCGACGGTCAATTCCGCGATGAACTCACGTCCGATGATGACGTTAAGGTAGGGGTCGTTTTGAAAATGATAATACCCATGTTTTTTCCTCCAAGGCAAGAACGCGGACCAACCAATTAACTAGTTTGTCCGCAGATTATTATTGCGGGTCGAGGTTTATCAATTGCTGGGATTTATGGTGTTGTTTCAAACTGCTAACGCGGTGGGTGCGGACTAACGAACAAGTACGAACCCACCGCCCTTTTGTTCTTGGTGTGTGGAACAACGAATGATGACAAAACAGGCCGCAGAGACGATTTTTTGATTCCGCAGTGAAGAACGGGACCCAGGATGAGCTACGACGCAGACGGAAATGAAATCGGACCACCGGAGCAACTCCGGTGGCCCGCGGAATCCACCGGCGGCGCGGGACGCCGGCGCGCCACCGTACGGACCTACCGCGGCTTAAGCCACGACGGCAGCAGCGCGGTACCGTGACTGCACGGGACTGAAGGAGCGGGACGCGGCGGCCCGACCACGTCCGCTGGGGAGGGTGGCCCCACGTGGGGCCGCGACTTCTCTTTACGCGGGGGCATCATGCCTCCCGCGGTTTCCCTTGCTCGGCCGCTCAGCTGAGCCGAGCCAGGCCGACCCGCCTGCCGGGTCGCAGCCTGTCCGGGATGGGCCGCCCCGGACGGGCCGGGTCGCACCTAACCGCGTCGGACCCGGACCCGGGTCGGGCTGGGCCCAGACCCCCCGTTTCCGGAACTTTTCGGTCTTTTTCTCATAACATGTGCTACGGGCCTCTGAAAGACACGCAGTTAGTGGCGATGCCATCCTCGGATTGAGATGGTCGTTTCGGTATATCAGACTCAAGGTTTCAGAATACTTTGGGTTCGGCCGGGTTGGTTCGTACACGACACCAACCGGGAGCTCGGAGCGGAAACGCTCATATCTTGAGCTTCGGACGTCCGATTAACGTGCCGTCGACTTTGTTGATTTTCTCTATGTGAGACGGATCTTTTAGCTTACTCTGCCCGAGGTTTGGACGGGTGTAGAGTACGGTTGGGTAGGTTTTTCCTTAAAAACCAACCGGGCCCCTGGGACGAAAAAGCCAATACCTCTTAGACCAGGCGTCCGATTGACGCGCCGTCTGCGACGTTGAGTTCCTATTAACGGTACGGAACTTTTGGATACATCAACTCTGGACTATGTGTCAGTTGATATATCAGCCTCTCAGCTCGTGGAGCGGAACCTCCCGAACGAGCTTGCTGTGTGCGGGAACCCAAGAGCTGGATGCGACTGCTACTATGACGACGACGACTGTGTAGAGATCCTCAGTGGATTTGACGGCGACGACTACAGCACTCAGCGATCCTTTGTGGGTCAGTGCTACCGATCCTATGTGGGTCTGATCCTGTGTGGGTCAGCGCTCAACGGTCCTGTATGGGCCAACGCCTACAGATACTGTGTGGGTCCGATCCTTTGTGGGTCTTTGCGGGGGTTAGTACCTATCGATCCTTTGTGGGTCATTGCAGGGGTTAGTACCTATCGATCCTTTGTGGGTCATTGCGGGGGTTAGTACCTATCGATCCTTTATGGGTCCGATGGCATAGATGAATCAGTGGCAATATCTGGTCATCCTTATCGTCATTCAAAGAAGTATACCTGTGTGAGCTGAATCCCGTTTTGCTTTCCTTTGTAGATTGTGTTGTGCTATCCTGTGTGGATTTACGTTTTGCTTCCTGTGTGGACTGGGTAGTACTTGGGCTCGGATGATGGATCCGAACGAGAATTGATGACTTTGGTATATGTATGGGCATATACCTAAGCAGTGTCAGATGTTACTTCGTGATTGTATTTTTCCTTTGTGGATTATCCTTTGTGGATTCTGGGAGACCTTCGGGGGTCTCGGGGTCCCTACTGAGTAACTTATACTCACCCCTACACGGGCTATGCCTGCACTACGTTGTGTTGGTTGCAGACGATGGACAGCAGTGATCGTGGTTGAGGCTTGCAGAGCAGGACGATACCTGGAGGTGGACCACTGGGTGGGACCTACTCGGAGCGGTCTGATGGACCCGAGGAGAAGTGGAGGCAATCTGTACCCACCCCTCAGGTGGGATTTCCAGTGGATAGCTCGACATTGCGGCTTTACCTTTCAGTTGTTGTTTTCCCTTTCCAGTTGTACTTTACTTTCAGTTTGGGTTTGTATACTGCCCCACTTACTTTTCCGCAGTTACTGTTGTACCAATTTTTACTTAGTGTTTACTTCTTCTGCATGTTTGCTATGTGGTGGTTGTTGTTTACTTTACAAAGGCAATGCCTTCCTTTTTTCTGGGATTTACGCCTCGGTACTAGTCACCAGCCCCTAGCCTATGGAAGGCGGGCTTGGGGTAGTCACGACACGGGCCCCGAGGACGGGTCGTGACAAATTGGTATCAGAGGAGTTCAGTTCTACCGCAGACTCTGATCTTTTCTATGTGAAGAAATAGTGTTTAGTGTATTGGGTGTGGTTATCAGTCCAGGGAGTCCAGTGTTGGTGCGGCGTCCAACGTATCCGCACACCAGGACCCGGACTTCTGATTTACGACTTAATGCATGAAAACATTGATTGCGTGTGTGTTTCAAGTTTTCTTTGTGATTACTTTGTGTCAGCTCACCAGGTATATTGTTCTGACCGTGGCGCACCTGTTTCCTTTTCAGGATGGCCCCATGACGGAAGCCAGCTAGGGTTCCAAGAGTTGTACGTGACGATAGCCCACCGAGTGATGAGGCCTCGGTGCAGGGCCCTTTGACAGCTGAGGCACCGGCGGTACCTCTACCCGCCGAGGCAATGATGCTTCCAGACCCAACCGCTGACGATGCACGTCGCCTCAGTGCACTGTATGAGTTCCAGCGCCAGCGACCGCCCAGGTTCCGTGGGGAGATGGACCCCCAGGCATCCGAGGACTGACTGGAGTCAGTGGTGCGAGTTTTCCGGTTTGTGAGGACACCAGCAGACCTCATGGTGATCCTCGCAGCGAGCCTACTGCACGTTGCAGTGGGCCGATGGTGGAGCTTGATGCTCTAGGTGCACGATGAGGCATCTCTTATCTGGACGGACTTTGAGAGCCTCTTCCGCTAGGAGTTCATCCCAGCCACCCTCTGTGTGGTGCGCATCCAGGAGCTTCTTTAGCTGCGGCAGGGCAGCTTGACGGTCTCCCAGTACTCGGCGAGATTTACCGATCTCTCGCGTTACTCGACAGACATGGTACGTGACCCATTCTTCCAAGCCCGGACCTTTGAGCAGGGATTGAGACACGAGATCAGGGCATCGCTGATCTCCCTCCGCATTCTGACTCAGGCAGGAGTACTGGAGAGAGCCCTTTTGATCGAGAGCTTCCTTGCTGAGCCTTCATCAGCAGTGAGACCTATCGCGGGGCGGCAGGTAGCCGAGTCTTCCACAGCAGGCAGTCGACGGATGACTCAGGGGTCCATGAAGACCAGACCCTCATGCAGACGACCTCAGGACACTGGCTCAGCAGTGCGGGGCACACAGCGTTGAGCCAGTCTTTCGACAGGCAGGCAGTGCTACACATGCGGCGGGCAGGGCCACATGGCTCGTGACTGCCCAACCCACCGTGCCGAGGAGCATCATACGGTTGAGGGGCCACCCAGGCAGAGGCATAGGATCGACCATGGCAGTCCTCAGGGAGGAGGCTGACGAGGTAGAGGAGCTGGCCGAGCACCGGGTGGTGGTCGATGCTTTGAGGCTCTACCACCACCACCACCAGGAGGTCCACCCCGACCACAGGGAGCTGGTGGGTAGAGATAGGCACAGCTCCAGGCAGTGGAGGCCTACGACCACGGTGGGCCCGAGATGATTCGACGTACAATCTATGTCTATTCCAACCTTTCTGCAGTTTATATAGACATAGGAGCGAGTCACTATTTCATAGCCGCTGCCCTTGTTCGGAGCTCGGAGATTCCGACAGAGCTGTTGGCTCGATCCTTACGGCTAAAGACTCCTACAGGAGAAGACTCGACGATTACGCACTAGTGCCGGCAGTGTGAGATTACTCTAGGAGGCGAGAGCTTCGGCTGAGATCTTCTTGTAGCAGCGTTGAGGCCTTACGATGTCATCTTGGGCATGGATTGGTTATCTACAGTCCATGCTCAGATCGACTGTATTAGGCGCAAGGTGCGATGTGTACGCACCGACGAGAGCATGTTCTCCTTCAGCGGTGAGAAGGGAGCCTTCGCAGCATCGGATTGACTTCCGCAGAGGACAGGACATCCCATCACTCATCAGTTGGCTAGCCTCATCCTAGGAGCAGTTGACGTGCGGAGTCCTAGTTTTCCTGCAGTGGTGGATCTGTATGCGGACGTCTTTCCCAACGACGTTCCAGGGCTACCTCATCACAGAGAGGTAGACTTTTATATTGACCTGTACCCCGAGACAATGCCGATATCGACTCCAGCATATTAGATGGCCCCCGCAGAGCTTTGAGAGCTACGGGTACTGTTGGAGGACTTGCAGGGCAACGGATTCATCCGACCTAGTGTTTCACCCTGGGCTTCCCCGATATTGTTCGCCAAGAAGGCGGACGGGAGCATGCGACTTTGTGTTGAATAACGTCTCCTGAACCAGGTGATGGTGAGGAATAAGTATCTTCTACCAAGTATTTATGACCTCTTCGATCAGCTCAAGCGAGCACGGTGGTTCTCGAAGATAGACCTCAGGTCAGGATATCATCAGCTCAGAGTTCGGGACGAGAACATGCAGAAGACGGCCTTCAGATGTCGGTATGGCAACTATGAGTTCTTGGTTATGCCTTTCGGTGTAACCAATGCTCCAGCGGTGTTCATGGGCCTCATGAAAAGGATCTTTCATCCATACCTCGGTCGATTTGTCGTTGTCTTCATCGACAACATTTTGATTTACTCGACGACTAAGGAGGAGCACGCCTACCACTTGAGAGTTGTACTGGACACACTCCGAGAGCACCAGCTTTATGGAAAGCTCCCAAAGTGTCAGTTCTGGATACGTGAGGTCCACTTCTTGGGACACGTCATCTTTGAGGTGGGAGTTGTAGTGGATCCTACAAGGATCGAGACAGTGCTAGCTTGGGATCCATCCAAGAGCGTAACAGAGGTGCGGTGTTTCCTGGGACTAGCTGGATACTATCAGAGATTTGTGCCAGACTTCTCCAGAGTTGTGGAACCACTCTTAGCTTTAAAGAAGAAGGGGAAACCCTTTGTGTGGTCAGACAGATGTCAGCAAATATTCCAGTAGCTGAGACAGAGATTGACTAGCGCACCTATCTTGAGGTTGCCTGAGGAGGGAGGAGGGTACATAGTCTACTGCGATGCATCAGGGCCCAGACTCATATGTGTCCTGATGTAGGAGCAGGCAGTGATCGCCTATGGATCACGTCAGTTGAGGCCACATGAGCAAAACTACGCTACCCATGACCTGGAGTTAGCAGCAGTGGTCTTCGCTCTGAAGACATGAAGACACTATCTGATGGGCGAGCGCTTTACAGTCTATTCTGACCATCAGAGTCTCAGGTACATCTTTTCTCAGAAGGACCTGAACCTGAGACAGTGGCGATGGCTCGAGTTCCTCCAGGACTATGAGTTTGTGTTAGTCTATACTCCTGGGAAGGTGAATGTAGTAGTCGATGCTCTCAGCAGGAGGACGTGCATTCAGCTACTCGAGGAGGCGACAGAGAAGCAAGCCGCTTTACGGATATCCTTTGTGGATAGGGATGGAGAAGCCTTACTTTAGTCTCTCACAGTCTTTCCTCCACTAATACAGTGGTTCAGAGAGGCACAGTGTGGGGACGCTGACTGTGAGACGCGGCGTGCACAGATATCCTCAGGACAGGCACCTGATGGCTTCTTCTTTGGAGCAGAGCACGAAATCCTTTTCAGAGGACGTACCTTGGTACCAGTTGCTTTATGGGAAGAAGTGCTGAGAGAGTTTCACACATCTCCCTTAGCGTTACATCCTAGAGTGGCGAAGATGTACCAGGATCTCAGACGACAGCACTGGTGGCCAGGCAGGAAGAAGGCTGTGGCAGAGTTCATTTCTCGATGCCTCACCTGCCAGCAGGTGAAGGCAGAGCATCAGGTATCAGCAGGCATGGTACATCCCTTGGAGGTCCTAGAGTGGAAGTGGGATGGGATATCTATGGACTTCGTGACTGGACTTCCACGCACTTCCAGAGGTCACGACTCCATTTGGGTCATTGTCGACCGACTCACCAAGTCGGCTCACTTCTTACCCATCAGAGAGAAGGGCTCAGTGGAGAGCTTGGGACGTCACTACATTCATGAGATTGTACGACTTCATGTTGTTCCATCATCTATCGTCTACGATTAAGATGCTCTCTTTACTTCCCGGCTTTGGAAGGGGTTGTAGGAGGAGTTCGGGACTTAGCTACGTCTGAGCACCACCTTTCACCCTCAGACGGATGGTCAGACGGAGAGGACCATTCAGACTCTCGAGGACATGCTCCGCGCATGTGTCCTCGACTTGGGTCATAGCTGGGAGGACCACCTACCCTTGGTGGAGTTTGCGTACAACATCAGTTACCACTCCACCATCGGGATGGCACCGTAAGAGGCGTTGTACGGCCGACCTTGCAGATCTCCTTTGTACTGGACAGACCCTGGGGAGTCAGCACTTGTGGGACCAGATATGGTCCGGGCCACGACAGAGAAGGTCCAGGTCATCCAAGAGCGGATGAGGACAGGTCAGAGCTGGCATAATTCTTATGCTGACAGGAGGCGAAGGCCACTAGAGTTCGAGGATGGCGACCACATCTTCTTGCTTGTCTCACCTCGACGTGGTTTACGGAGATTTGGCCAAGGAGACAAGTTGTCTCCACACTTCATCAGACCATTCCAGGTCCTCAGCAGGATTGGCGAATTGGCTTATCGCCTGGATCTACCACCTCAGTTACACCGGGTGCACGACGTCTTCCACGTATCCCAACTGAGGAGATACGTGCACGACCCGACGCACATCATTGACCATGTGGAGCTAGACGTGGATGATGGGGCGACTTTTGCGGAGGTCCTGGTAAAGATCGAGGATCGACAAGAGTGGATCCTATGTGGACGTTTGATTCCTCGAGTGTGCATCAGATGGCAGGACGGGAACCTCCAGGAGAGCACTTGGGAGTGGGAATCTCAGATGCGTGCTCAGTACCCACATTTGTTTCCCTAGTTTATGATGTATCTTTACGGCGACGTAAAGCCCTGAGGTGGGAGTGTTGTAGAGACCTGTAAATTTTAAGGTAATTTTTTTCTTAATTTTCTTTGGAATGTTGCAAGAACTCAGTTTCTGACGGCACCTGATTCCGAGGCCCGGTGTGCCCGGAATCATTTTCCGAAGATTGGCTCGGGTACGTTCAGTGAACGAACAAGTGGGTTTTTCTATCTTTTGAACCGGTTCTCAGAATCAAATTCCGAGACCACTGATGGAATCACATCGCCGATATTTTCTTAGAAACGCCTCTTCCGGAGTTGCGTTTGCTCAGGTTTGGTTTTTAAATTTTTGGGGTTAAGTTAAGAAATAAAATAAAGTGTGTGACAACTTTATTTTTATTTCACTTAAAGCCACTTAAAAGCCACTTGAAGCTGCTTAAGCTGAGTTGAAGTGGATAGGATGCAATTCCAAATATCCAACCCTCTTGGTAGGATATTTGTGGGGTGGGGCCCGCACGAGCCCCACCGTTTCTTTTCCGCTAGGTAACGCACCCGCGAAAACCCTTTTTAATGATGTCAACTGACGCGTTTTCTAAATTCTTAACGCCCCTATTAATTGGGTGGTTTATTCGTTGAAATTAATTCTATGAATTAATGTTATTTTTTTATTAACACATTTTCAATTTGTTGGCATGTTAATAAAATAAGACCAACACACCATCTTCTGGGATGTTGTGTTAAACCTTTAGAGAATCTCTAAAGATCTTCATCCTCCTTCGTGAAGAACGCGACGAACGCGACGAACGCCAGCCTCCGACGAAGGGTGACGAAGAACGCTATACCCTTAGAGATCGACAACGTGACGCCGAAGATTCTCCCTCCGTGACGCTTCTTCCACGACGATCCATCCCCGCGACAATCTTCGATCGTCACCTTGAGGTAGGGGATTGCGGTCCTTTTAATTCTTTGTGGATTATAACATCAACATGGATTTAATTGTTATAATGAAATCTGTATGTTCTTGATCCTCGGAGTTTGTCTATGCGATGCCGAGTGCCGCGCGACAGCGACGCCCTTCCGTGACACGACGATCCATTTCTTCCGTGATGGTCAATTCCGCGACGAACTTGCGTCCGACGACGACATTAAGGTAGGGGTCGTTTTGAAAATGATAATACCCATGTTTGTTTTCCTTCAAGGCAAGAACGCGGACCAACCAATTAACAAGTTGGTCCGTGGATTATTATTGTGGGTCGAGGATTATCAATTGCTGGGATTTATGGTGTTGTTTCAAACAGCTAACGCGGTGGGTACGGACTAACGAACAAGTCTGAACCCACCACTCTTTTGTTCTTGGTGTGCCGAATGGCGGACGATGAGAAAATGGGCCGCAAAGACGATTTGTTGATTCTGCAGTGAAGAACATGACTCGGGATGAGCTACGGCGCAGACGTAAATGAAATCGGTCCACCGGAGCAACTCCGGTGGCTGACGGACTCAACCGGTGGCCGGAGGCGGCGACACCCCGGCGCGCCGCCGGACGGACCCGCCGCAGCTGTAGCTGCGACGACAGTAGTGCGGTCCCACGACTGCACGGGACCGGAGGAGCGGGAAGCGGCGGCCCGGCCGCATCTGCTGGCGAGGGCGGCCCCACGCGGGGCTATGGCTTCTCTTCACGCGGGGGCAGCACGCCCCCCACGGTTTCCCTTGCTCGGCCGCTCGGCCGAGCCGAGCCAAGCCGACCCGCCAGCCGGGTCGCGCCTTGGCCGGGCTGGGTCGCTCCCAACCGGGTCGGACCTGGACCCGGGTCGGGTCGAGCCGGTTCGGGCCGACCCAAGGGGGGTCGGGCCGGGTCGGTCCGGGCCCATACCCCCCGTTTCCGGACCTTTTCGGTTTTTTGCTTATAACATGAGTTGCGGGCCTCCAAACGACGCGCCGTTAGCGGCGATGCGATCCTTGGATTGAGACTGTCGTTTCGCTATATCACACTCAAGGATTCGGAATACTTTGGGTTCGGCCGGGTTGGTTCGTACACGAAACCAACCGGGCCCTCGGAGCGGAAACGCTCATATCTTGAGCTTCGGATGTCCGATTGACGTGTCGTCGACTTTGTTGAATTCCTCTAAGTGAGAAGAATCTTTTGGCTTACTCCACCTGAAGTTTGGACATAGGTGGAGTACGGTCGGGTTGGTTTTTCCTTAAAAACCAACCGGTCCCCTGGGACGAAAAAGCCAATAACTCTCAGACCGGGTGTCCAATTGACGCACCGTCTGCGACGTTGAGTTCCTGTTGACGATACGGGAATTTTTGATACATCAACTCTGGACTATGTGTCAGTTGATGTATCAGCCACTCGGCTCGTGGAGCGGACCCTCCCGAACGAGCTTGCTGTGTGCGGGAACCCTAGAGCTGGCTGCGACTCCTACTGTGACGACGACGACTGTGCAGAGATCCTCAGTGGATTCGACGGCGACGACTACAGCACTCAGCGATCCTTTGTGGGTCAGTGCTACCAATCCTGTGTGGGTCCGATCCTATGTGGGTCAGCGCTCAGCGGTCCTGTGTGGGCCAGCGCCTACAGATCCTATGTGGGTCCGATCCTGTGTTGGTCTTTGCGGGGGTTAGTACCTATCGATCCATTGTGGGTCAGATCCTTTGTGGGTCATTGCAGGGGTTAGTACCTATCGATCCTCTGTGGGTCAGATCCTTTGTGGGTCATTGTGGGGGTTAGTATCTATCGATCCTTTGTGGGTCCGACAGCTTAGATGAATCAGTGGGAATATCTATCCATCCTTATCGTCATTCAAATACGTATACCTGTGTGAGCTGAATCCTATTTTGCTTTCCTTTGTGGATTGTGTTGTGCTATCCTGTGTGGATTTACGTTTTGCTTCCTGTTTGGACTGGGTTGTACTTGGGCTCAGATGATGGTGCCGAACAAGAATTGATGACTTAGTTATATGTATGGGCATATACCTAAGTAGTGTCGGATGTTACATCGTGATTGTATTTTTCCTTTGTGGATTATCCTTTGTGGATTCTGGGAGACCTTCGGGGGTCTCAGGGTCCCTACTGAGTAGCTTATACTCACCCCTGCATAGGCTATTCCCGCACTACGTTGTGTTGGTTGCAGACGACGGATAGCGCTGATCGTGGTGGAGGCTTGCGGAGCAGGACGGTACCTGGAGGTGTACCACTGGGTGGGACGTACTCGGAGCGGTCGGCTGGACCCGAGGAGCAGTGGAGGCTATTTGTACCCACCCTTCAGATGGGATTTCCAGTGGACAGCTCGACGTTGTGGCTTTACCTTTCAGTTTCTGTTTTCCCTTTCTAGTTGTACTTTACTTTCAATTTGGGTTTGTATACTGGCCCACTTACTTTTCCGCACTTACTGTTGTACCAGTTTTTACTTAGTGTTTACTTCTTCTACCTGCTTGCTCTGTGGTGGTTGTTGTTTACTTTACAAAGGCAATGCCTTCCCTTTTTATAGGATTTACGCCTTGGTGCTAGTCGCCATCCCCTGGCCTATGGAAGGCGGTCTTGGGGTAGTCACGGCATGGGCCCCAAGGACGGGTCGTGAAAAAATCATTGATGAATTCTTTTTTGTCCCCATATATCACAAGAGCTTGAGGTATGTCTTCTCCTAGCGAGACCTGAACATGCAACAGTGGAGGTGGATGGAGTTTCTCCCGGACTACAACTTTGAGATCTCTTATACCTTATAAAAGGGGAATGTATTGGGGAATTAATTTACCAATAAGTCATAGAAGGATGTGGTTCGGGAGTCAGCAGATACTTGGAATGCAAATGGAGGAGGCAGATGCTTCATATCTGGACGTGAGAGTGAAGGATGGTAGAGGATGTTTGTTTCAAATGATAGTGCAGTCTTCCATGGTACAATAGGATGAGTAGTCTTAGTGGGGATAATCAGAGGCCTAAGTTATGCATGATCATATTAGCCAGGGAAATGCTTTAGAGGGATGGTCGGAGGGTGGTCAAAATCAGATGTTGTTTCGTGGAAAGCTGTTTTTTCCTATGGAAATGCGCGAGAGTCCTCGGTAAGTTCCATAACTTACACCTAGAGGTACAACCAGGAGTTTCCAAGATGTTCTGGGGCATAAGGGGTAAGTTTTGGTGGCCTGGAGTGAAGAGAGTAGTGGTCGGGTTCGTGGAAAAGTGCCTCATGTGTCAGTTGCTAAAGGCTGAACACCATGTTCTGGGTGGTCTGTTGCACCCCCTAGATGTTCCAGAGAGGATGTGTGATGATGTATCAATGTATTTTGTCACGAAACTACCTAGGGATGAGGGATGTTGTGATTCCATATAGTTAGTGGTGGACCAGTTGACGATATCGGACCCCTTATTAGAAATTAAGGAGTCATGAGCTATTGAATCCCGCCTTTTTATTACATAATTTTCACTACGTTTTACAAATAGAAGATCGTTAAAGTCTAATGTCTTTGAAATCAGTAACAATATACATGAAAAAAATATAAATAATTCTTATAATACACTTTTAAGGCCTCATAATAAGTTCATCCTATGTTTAATTACTACATCTCATAGCACGGAGACATATATCAAAGGAAAGGGTGAGCTGAAGGCCCAGAAAGGAAAACAAGTGAAACAGTTTACTTGTGATATCCATAAGAACTTGATGAAAAACATAAAGACACGAGCAATTGAAGAATATGAATATCATAATAAAAAGAAATTGAATAATTACATGAATATGTGGCTAAAATATTCAAATTAGACATTCATGAACACATAACCAAGTTTCATCCCCTAGGTTTCTTAAATATTACCAGGGTTATTCACCAAGGTATCGTGAAACTTGTCATCTCTGGAGATTAAATTATTTACCCAATACATTGGATCTCTATTAGGGAGCACCCTTAATATATCATTATTTTTTTGTGATCTATATAGATCATAATCATATATATAGTAAATTACACATATAGAATAAAATAAATGGGTTTCATGTCAAGATCATGACCTTTTTAAAAGGTGATTGAAAACGATATCATTTTGTCATTTATAACCCATGGAAAGGGAGTGAGGGTTATATGAATTTCAATTCCAGAATAAAATATATAAATTTTATGTCGTGATGAATACCCATAAAGATAAAATAGGTTTGGGTATTCACACAAATAAAATAAGAAAATTTCTTGAGAAAAATATAGTTATTTTGAGACGAATTTTTTTAGCATAACGTCTATACAACATGGTTTTAGAATACATTAAAAAAAGAGGGGAAAAGGGTCACCCACTCATAAATAACATATTATAAAGTATATGGAGAGAATAAAATATAAATATGATCATGTTATGGATGTTTTTATGACATACCACATGAAAAGGAAACTTGGAAGAAAAGAAAAGATGTGATTTCTTTTACGAAAATTCAGTATCCTATCAACGTCACTTAAAAATTCAGAAAATAAATTGATTAGAGTGGAAAGGGTCTATCATAAATTTTACATGAAATTTAATGTAGTAAGGATAAAAATGAACATACCCCCACATAATAAAATGGAAACTAGAAGACATAACATAATGGAAGTCATGACTTAAAAGAGGAGGGTGAAAAGTTCCCTTAACATAAAGAGTAACTTTGAAATCCTAAAGTTTTGGACATTGGGGGGATTGAGGGAACCTTGGTAGGACTCATTTAGAAGTAAAACGACCATAGGTTCATTGAGGAGGAATTTGAAAAGAATGTAATGAAGGAATGGGTTAGTATTTATAGCAAAAGTGAGGGAATAATTTATTAATTTCCATGGGACACCTCATTAGTGGTATTTGCAAAACCACGGGCTTTCCCATGGTAGTTTCACATGGTATTGGCCACTTGGGACACCAAATAACATATATTACTATTCAAAAGTCAACCTTAATTATTACATCATGATTACATCATTAATGATGTCATTAAATTCACTGAAACTCAAAACTGTATTTTCACTATTCACTGAAAAACATAAATATTTATTAAAATATCCTAAATTTACTCTAAAATAATATGAATTATTTTAATTCAAAAATGAACTCCATTTTATTATAAAAATTTTCAAAAAAAATTAATTTAATTTTGAATTAAATTCATTATTTATTTAAAAAAAAACTCTAAAACTATAACTTTTTTTATAACACCTTGAGAAAGTAATCAAAGTCCCATTAAATAATCACACAACCATAATAAAATAATGTAAAAATTTATGATTACATTTTATGAAAATACATTTCCATTTTAAATTGTTAAATTAATTATAAAATTGTAAATAAAATATTTTGGACATACTGAAATACCAAAACTTATACTATGATCATTTTTTCACTTTTAAGACGTTCAAATTGTATTTATACATTCATGAGTGAAGTTTCTATTTTTTTGGCCAATTTACTATTCATTACTATTCATTGGGGAATGTTATTATTCACCAAAAAATTATTTTTGTTCTTATTTAACCATATATTTCAACCTGATTACAACTATGTATGACAGATTTTTGAAAATAATTTCACATAAAATGTTATTTAACGATAAAATATTTTTATACTATTCAAAAAATACTATTCATCAAATACTATTCATCAAAAAACACAATTCATAAAACAAAATTCATCAAATTGAATCTTCTTAGAAAATTTCTAAAAATTTATCCTAGGTTAATTTTGACATTTGAGATTCAAAAATGATGTTTATTTTACCATAATAATTCTCTTTGTATAAGAAATTTAACTTTTAAATATAAAAATCCTTAGTGATTAAAAATAATTTTGGATAAAAAACGAATAGTGACATTGTATAGTGAAATTTCTGACACAAAATAATTAAAATTATTTAATCATTTAAATATAAAATGGGGTGTTTTAATCATACTATTTAATTAAAATAATTATAATTTCATATACCTTAATTTGATATAATAATTATATAATTTTTGAAAACTAAAATTTGGGCCTGAAGTAATTCTATCTGCTTTTATTGTAAAACATAATAATATGTTATTAGAAGGAAGGAGATCTGTAAATAATAGTACATTTTTCAGGTCATTAAATTCTTCCCCCCTTAAATAAATTGAATCCATGCAATTTTATCTTATTATAATTTTTACACTATTAGGAAACTTATAATTATAAAGTTATTTCAGGTCTTAAAAAATATTATTCCTTAATAACAATTACATTTTCTATAAATCCTTTATAATGATTAATACAAAGATTGCGATTAACCAAACATATCCTCCGGGAGTGTCAATCCAAGAGTGCGACAAGACATGTTGTCATGTACCAGGATTCCCCTGGTAATGCTCAAAACTCATTGTCGTAGTTTTTACTCCTAGGTACATCTTTTCCAGAGCCACATCAACTAGTTCACATCCAGATAGGGATTTGTTTGTTTGGAAACCGATAACTTAATATTTCACCAAAATACCAGGAAGTTTACTTATATTTAAAATTTTCTATAGGGTTCTTCCTAAAATTTTCATAGCCTAATTTCCCCAAATAAATAAACTATCCTTTGATACCAACAATGACATCCTGCCTTTTTATTACATAACTTTTCACTACATTTTACAAATAGAGGATCTTTAAAGTCTACTGCCTTGGAAATCAGGATCAATATATATGAAAAAAAGCATAAATCATTATTATAATCCACTCTTAAGGCTTCATCAAAAGTTCATCCTAAGTATAATTACTTCATATCATAACCTGGAGACATACATCAAAGGAAAGGGTGAGCAGAAGGCCCAGTAAGGAAAACATGTGAACCAATTTACTTGTGATATCAATAAGAACTTGATGAAAAGAATAAAGACATGAGAAATGGAGGAATAGGAATATCATAACAAAAATAACTTTAATCCTAACTTTAATATGTGGCTAAAAAATTTAATTTATACATTTATGAACATATCACCAAGGTATATCCCTAAGGTGTCTTAAAAATTACCAGGGTTATTCACCAAGGTAACATGAAACTTGTCATCTCTAGAGATTAAATTCCATACCCAATCCATTGGAGTAATATCAGGTCAAAAGCATAATATTTCTTTATTTTCATGTGATACACATAGATAAAAATTATACATATAATAAATAACCCAAATACAATAAAATAAATGGATTTCATGTCAAAATTACGATGTTTTTAAAATGTGCTTGAAAAGGAGGTTATTTTTACATTTATAACCCATGGAAAGGGAGTGAGGGTTATATGCCTGTAAATTATAGAATAAAATATAAAAAATTATTTCATTATTAATACCCATAGAAATGAATTAGGTTTTGTTATTCACGTAAATAAAATAAGAGAATTTGTTGAGAAAAAGAGAGAGATTTTCAGACGCAAATTCTGAAGCATAACGGCTATACAACATGATTTTAGAATACATTAAAAATATCAGATAAAAGGGTCACCCAAAAATTAAAGAAATTATTATAAAATATATGGACAAAATAAAATTTAAATAAGATCATGTTATGGATTTTTGAATGTCATACCACTTGAAAAAGGAAACTTGAAAGAAAAGAGAAGATGTGATTTCTTTTACGAAAATTCAGCAACCTAACGACGTCACATAAAAATTCAGAAAATTAGTTGATGAGAATGTAAATTGTATATCAGAAATTGGACATGAAATGAATAGTAATAAGGATATAGAAGAAGATACCCACACATAATAAAATGCAAACTGGAAGACAAAACATAAAGGAAGTCATGACTTAAAAGAGGAGGTTGAAATGTTCCCTTACCTTGAAGATTAAATTTTAAATCATGAAGGTTGGGACATTTTGGGGATTGAGGGAACCTTGGGAGAACTCCTTGGGAATTAAAAAGACAATAGATTCACTGTGGAGGAATTGGGAATGAAATGAATGAAGGAATGGGTAGGTATTTATAGCAAAAGTGAGAGAATAATTTATTAATTTATATGGGATACCTCATTAGTGGTATTTGAAAAACCATGGGATTGACCATGGTATTGGCCACTTGGGAAACCTCATAAAATATCTTCATATTCAAAATTATACAAGAATTATTACATCATTAATGATGTCATTAAATACACTAAAACTCAAAACTGTATTTTCACTATTCACCGAAAAACAAAACATTATATAAAAATCTCATAAATTCACCCTAACCTAATATTGATGCTCTGAATTCATAAATTAACTCAATTTTATGAAAATAATTTTCTAAATATTTTTAATTTTATTTTTAAATAAAATCATTATTTATTAAAAAAAAGTCTAAAACGATATCATTTTTTGGAACAAAATGAAAACGTAATCAAGGACCCATATATTTATGGTATAACCATAAGACCATAATGTAACAATTTATGATTACATTTTATGAAAATAATTTTCCATTTTAAATTATTAAATTAATTATAAAATTTTAAATAAAATATTTATGACATAAAAAAATACCAAAACATATACTATGATTGTTTTTTCACTATTAAAATGTCTAAATTGTATTTATACATTCTTGGGTGAATTTTCTATTTTATTGGACAATTTACCATTCATTAAAATTTAGTACTATTTCTAAGGGTATGTTACTATTCACCAAAAATTATTTTGATCTTATTTAACCACATTATCACCTTGATTAAAACCATGTAAGACAGATTTTTGAAAATAATTTCATAGAAAAATTTTATTTAATAATAAAATAGTTTTATAATATTCATAAAAAATACACTATTCATAAAATACTATTCATCAGAAACACTATTCATAAAACTATATTCATCAAATTTAAACGTCATAGAAAATATCTAAATATTCATCCTAGGTTAATTTTGACATTTGAAATTCAAAAATGATGCTTAGTTTACCATAATTATTCTCTGTATTATAAATTTAACTTTTATATATAAAAATCCTTAGTGATGAAAAATAATAGTGGATGGAAAATGGAGAGTGAAATTGCATAGTGAAATTTCTCACATAAAAAGGTAAAATTATCTTATCAATTAAATTTAGAATGGGGTGTTGTAATCAAACTATTTTACGAAAATAATCATTATTTCATATACCATAACATGTTATAATAATTATATAATTTCTGAAAACTACAATTTGGGTCCAAAGTAATTCCTCATGATTTTGTCATAAAACATAATAAAAATTTATTAGGAGGGAGGAGATCTATAAATAAAAGAAGTACATTTTTCTGGTCGTTACAAGCGCAGGGGATGCCTTTGCATAGAAGTACGTGGTTGAAGTATTGCAGCTGCACATTGTTCCCAGAACCATCATTTTGGATTGGGATACACTCTTTATATAATTAGTCTGGAAGGGATTACAGTGTGATTTTTGCACCCAAATTTTCCTTAGCACTTATTTCGACCCTCAGACAGATGGGAAGATAGAGAAGACCATCCAAACATTAGAGGATATGTTGTGAGTGTGTTTTCTAGACTTCAGAGGGCCGTGGGTATGAAAATTTCTTATGGTACAGTTTTCCTACAACAATTGCTATCACTCTACCATTGGCATGGAACTATTCAAAGACATGAATGGAAGCCTGCGTCGTTCACCCATGTGCTGGACAAAGGTTGGGGAAATAGGTTTTTATGTCCAAAAGGTAGGGCAGAGCATGGGGGAGAAGGTTTGGCTTCTATTGGAGAGGATGAAGGCGGCTCAAGACTGGTAGAAGTCTTATGATGATTATAGGAGGAGACCCTTGGAGTTTGAGGTTGGCGACCACGTGTTCTTGAAGGTCTCCCCTTGGCATGGGTATCGGAGGATCGGCAGAGGGAGTAAGCTTTCTCCCTAGTTCACTAGACCCTTCGAGGTGTGTGGACAAGTCAGTGAGGTGGCGTATGAGCTGGCATTACCACCGCCATTGGAAAAGGTCCACAATGTCTTCCTTGTATCTCATCTTTGTCAGTATCTACACGATCTCTCCCACATTATCAACTGGGGAGAGTTGGATATTGAGGACGATGCAACATTTGTGGAGCGACCAATGAGGATCGAGGAGTGTAAGGATAAAGTTCTTCATGGATAAACCATTCAATTGGTTTTTGTGTTATGGAGGCATGGTGTCCTAGAGGAGAGATCCTGGGAATAGGATATAAAAATGTGTGCCCAATAGCCATAGCTATTTTGAGTTTTTATTTTTTGTTGTTTTGTACTTGGCTGTGATGTAATGATTGACCTTGTTAACTATGAGATGGTTGTTTTCCTTATTCTTTGAATGTGTTTGAAAAGTCCTGATTATGGGGAGGGGAGGAACTGATCCCTAGTCAATATTCATTAAGGTGGATGTGATTAATCCCATGAGGGTGAGTCAGTGCTACACAAAGAGGATATAATTTTGACATGGGAAAATAGACTCCCTAATTTGTGAGTCTATATGGCATGACCTTTAAATGTTTGTGTGGATACATGGGGGAGAAGAGTGGTAGTGTTTCTGTGGTTGTTTAGGAGATAGATGTTAGTAATATTCTCCTATATGTTGGGGGTTGTTCTGACTTTAGAACAACAATAGGGTGTTTTTTCCCTGAGAGGTATCCTATGAGGTGTCTATTCAGACCCCTCTCTTTTAATTGGGTTACTCTTAAATTCTCAAGGGAGATAATAGTTTGAGATGTATTTTATGTAATGGTATGACCCTTCATGGTCCATTACATTGCCAAATTCTGGTATTTGGGGTGTCCTGGACACCACCAGTGAGTCAGGAGGGTGTCAGTGTCGGTGGAAGGGTTTCACCGTGGTGTCATCATATGGGGCCACCGATCATTGTCTCACTGATCGGGGTCTCACCAATCGGTGACGCACCCAAACGGTGCCATCGTGGGGTGTCGGGGCTCTTTCCCCAGTTTTCTGGTAACTCCTCTTTTAAATTATTCTTAACCATTTAATGTTTTTTTAGTGTAACACCAATGGAAAAATGAGACTTAAAAGGCTAAATGTTACTACCCATGTCAATAAGGTGCGTCGTTATTTTCGGGAGCCTACCTGATTAGAACTCCACAGTTAAGAATGCATAGCCTGGAGTAGTAATCAGGTTGGGTGACCTTCTGGGATGTTTCCCAGGATGTGTGTGAGTGAGGAAAACACACACTAAAAGAAATGTGTTGGCCTGCGGGGATAGTCATTAGTATGATAAGCGACCCTAGTGAGTATTAGCATATGGTGTGCTGGGAAGGCAACCAAGATATTACAGGAGACCCATGGGGTCAGTTAACAAGGTTCATGGCCTGGGGAGGAGGGTCATGAGAAATGGTATCAGAGCCAATACCCAATCAGAAGTGCTTAGGAATTTCCTGGGTTTGAGGATTAGGGTCCACAACAAAGGTGTTGTGATTTAAAGGGGTGTGTAATGTGACACCCCTGGAAAAGTGAGACTTAAAATACTAAATGTTACTACCCATGTCAATAAGGTGAAACTTTCTTTTCGGGAGCCTACCTATTTAAAACTCCACAGTTAAGCATGCTTGTCCTGGAGTAGTAATCAGGATGGGTGACCTTTTGGGAAGTTTCCCAGGATGTGTGTGAGTGAGGACAAAACACACTAAAAGAAAATGTATTCACCTGTGGGGACAATCATTAGTCTGATAAGCGACTCTAGTGAGTAATAGCTTATGGTGTGTTGGGAAGGCGACCTAGGTATTACAAGAGACCCATGGGGCCAGTTAACAAGGTCCATGGCCTGGGGAGGTGGGTCATGACATTTAGTCAATTTTTAAGGCCAGTAAAAGATGTTTTAAACCCCAAGAGTCAGGCGACCCTTGAATTACCAAATCATGTATCCTTTTCCCTCGGTGTCACACCCTTTCCTTCATTTTCTTGCTTCTCCCCTATTATGTGATATTTTCTCCATTTAAAGTAAATCTGTTAAATACATGAGTATCTCCACCATCTCCAAGGAGAATTATTAAAACTTAGTTAATCACAATGGGTGAAATGACCGAGTTGCGTGGTCAAGCCACGATCTGACATTTAAGTACTTCTAAATTTTCTCCCGGATTTTAGGATTTGGCATCTTCTTAAGCCAAAATCCTCCCTTTTTTCATTCCAAATATTTTAGTACGCCTCGAGACATCCTCCTGAGATGAATTGTACGACTGTGATGGAGACCTTCCCTCTCAAGGTTGGAGTCCTCAGAGGTCTTCCTCTACAAGTCACGCATTCCCAATTCTTGACGCGAGGATAAGAACTTTGATCCTTGACCATCCTAGTATGGGTTTTCCCTTAATCTCTCTTTATGGTGTATCATGCGGGGTGGGTATGATGGTGTTCCCTCGGGGCGTAGATGAAAACAATTTTAACTAATACATTGAATTAACAATTAAAGAATGAAGTGGAGGGAAAGTTGAGGATGTTGTTGTGTTATGTGTCTATTTTTATTCTATTAATTGTATGAACTTATGTCCACTGAAAATCATGGTCATTGTTGGTCCATTCATTTGGACTAATGAAACTCTATTTTCTGGGGAATATTGTGATTATATGACTGTATCATGGAAACTGGTTAATCATGTAAAATTGGTTGATTAAATGTATGCCTGATGAATAAGATCACCTATGTGATCACCCCAATTAACCAAACAGAAAGAAGGAACTTAATCATTGGTGTTGGATAAATTTGATAACTTCCTTGCTCTATTATGATTGTATGCATGGTTGTTCTGTTTGAGGTTTGTGGGGTGACGTGGATGGGGATGGGATCTCTGGTTGTTCAGCTATTGGTTTGAGAATATTAGGCCTTTTAGATCTGGTATGTTGGGGCTTGGTTTGTTAATAGTACTTCAAGGGATCTCAAGGATCCCTTTTGTTGTTGTGACTTTATAAGAGAACTGGGTGTGAATGCTTAAAATCCTACGGGGAATTTTTTTCCTTCAGTTGTTGTTTCGGCTTGTGGTTATGCCTGCTAGTTTCCTGGTAGTGAATAAATGTATTAAATGGAATCACTTGAACATGAAAACGAGAATGGGGACTTTGGGGGGGGGGTATCATCCATGAATGGATTGTGTTCTGGTTGTGGTTGTTGTGTACTTGGGCATGTAGGGATAACAATATAAGGACCCAACCTTATTTCATTGGATATTCTTGATTTTAGTCAAGAAAAAACTTCCTTTTACATTGAGGGTATTTTCAAGTTTATAGATTTAGAGAATTGGGACATAATACATTCATAACCTTCCACATTGTTACAGAGTGGATACTATAAAAACAGTTTCCATTTTTTTCAAAATATAAAACATTAAGGCTTAAAACATGATTTCTTTGACAATTCTTCAAAAATTTAACATGGATTCCTCCATTTTCCTACACATCCTTAAAACATGTAAAAACATTTAAAAACTTGCGATGAGCACAAAATCTCAGTAAGGGATATAAAAAGAAGGGAACAACACATTAGTCCATGAATACATGTAACGTATGAAATCATTTTCAAAAGACATACTTATCAACTGTATATATGTAATAACCTAGATCATATTTTTAGGTATATTTTTCTTTTTTGGGTTGTTTTGGGGAAAAGATGAATTTCTAGAAATTTTTGAAGTACACGCCATGTACTTTATGAGTACACGCCATGTACTTCTTTGCCACAGGAGGCCGTGTGTTGGAAGTGTCATGGCCACACACACATCCATGTGGGGGTGTTTTGGAGGCCGCCTAACGTGGAGTACAGAAATGGAGAGAACACGTTGTGTACATCAAAAGTACAGGCCTTGTACTTTCTTTTTTTCATTAAACGCACTGGGGTCACGTCTGATGGACAGAACACCCATGTTCTAGTTCTCGTTCATCTGAAAGATTCTGTACTGTTGTGGATCTTTGAAGATCCCCCGAGCCCCCGTCCGTTCTATAAATCGACTATCGTCAATTGCGTTGGAACCGAAGTGGTAATCTATTCCTTCTTCTAGAGCATCAATTTCCAATTCTTCCTATTTTCCATGTTATCGTGGGTTGAATGTTTTAGGCATTTTTATAGATCTTGGGCGTTCTAAGGAAATTCAAGCTTCTAGGTTCAGGTATATTGATCTCCTAACTCCAAGGTAGATGTTTTGTGCCTTTCTGTTGAAAGTTGTTGAATATAATGTCCAATTGTGCCAATACCCTTGAATGAGGTATTGTGCATTTACTTTTTTACCCCTGTTGTTTGCATGCCATGCTTGTACACTTTTGTAGAGGTTGATTGGATATGAATAGCTTTTATTTGCTATGATTTGGAGGTTTTTCCCTTGAATGTTCCGTTTACGACCTTTGGGTCTTGTTTAGCCTGTTTGGTCGCCTGACCCATTTTCCCATTCCTAGTGATTGTAGGATGGAGTGTTATATTCTGACATGCTCAAGAAGCTGTAGACTATTTAGCCAAGATGTTCTGCAGGTTTACTTGGTCCATATAGCATTATTATGTGATGACTTACACGGGGCTGTGAGAACCTGGTGTATTAGTCTATAAAGGGATAGACCGAGAGAGCTTTCTCAGAGAGTCTTCGAGCATTATAGACTATACGGGGATAGAACGAGTGAGCTTCCTCGGAGAGTCTTTGAACATTATATACTATAAGGGGATAGATGGAGTGAGATTCCACAAAGAGTCTTTGAAAATTATAGACTACGATGGGATATACTGAGTGAGATTCCCCTGAGAGTCTTTGTTTTGCTTTGAATTACCTTGAACCACTCTAGGATATAAGGGGAATTTACCATGTGGGCTTCCTCAGAGAGTCTGTGAATGACTTGGGGATATAAGAGGAATTAACCGAGTGAGATTCCATAGAGAGTCTCTTCACCTTGGAAATATAAGGGTAATTGATCTTGTGTGCTTCCTCAGAGAGTCCTTGACTACCCTAGACTATAAAGGGAATTTACTGTGAGTGATTCCTCGTAGATTCTTCATGAATTTGTATGAACCAGAGGGGTTAAACTGAGTGTACTGCCCAGAGGGTTTCTTGTACATGTTAGGTAGGACCATAGGGTATGGCTGTAAGTACTTCCTAGAGGGTTACCATTTGTGTTAGATCCTACTTGATTTTGAATTGTGGACTGTTTACTACTGAGTACTTTCCTGTTTAATACCTTCTATACTTTTATCTTCCATATATTCCCTGACAATTAGAAACAGATCTTTGGGTGGCTTCATATTAGTATTTTTTCTCACACACTTTTTGGGTCATGATTTTGGGACAAAATAGATTATATTGCAATAGGTATAGATAAGGTCAAGCTCCCTTCCTCTTCAGTTACTTGATATGTTGTGGAGCTGGAGAGCACGGGACCAAGCTGAGGTTTGCGATGCTGAGGACCTGTTTATCTTGTTTTCATTTGTATTTTGGTTTTGTAATGTTGTATTCAATCATTGTAGTTAGTTTGGATGTTTTCGTAGACATATCTGTACCATGCATCATTTCATATATATTTATGCTCCAGCAATTTATTTCTTTATCCTTCCACTGTTTACTTTTGTATGGATTATTACTGCTTCCGCTATTTCTTTGGTTTTTCTTCCACTGTGTACACCACCAATGAGGGCATAGATTCCCCACTATCACACCCAAGGCCCTAACTACTAGTCGGCAACCTCTGGTGTTTGGGGAAATTCACTTGAGGCCATGTGACCAACCAGGTACGGGGCACCTCTGGGTGGCTTCCAGAATCGGGACGTTTCAAAGTGGTATCAAAGGAATTATTTTCTATTGACTTACAGTTTGGAGCCTATTGTCTGGGATAGGATAGAATAAGTACTTGGTAATATTCTTATGCCTGGGAGTAGCTAAACTGTGTATAGGGAAAAGCCAATCTACCTCATTTATTACAAGTTTTCTGGTTTTGCAATTTTACAGTTTATTTAGTTTTCACCATTGGGTAACTCACATGTACTGTGAGATTACTATTGATATTATTGAGGTTCTATTTCTATCACAACCCGATGAGGTGAGGGTATTACATCTCATGCATCATTTAGTAACTTTCTAGAAATCACATTTCATGCATTCTTGCCAGGACATTTAGTGTGCATTAGCAATTTCATGTTGTTGTGATAGATGTTGTGTAGAATATGCATGTTGTTGTGATAGATGCATTGATATAATACTTGCTGTTTGATAAGTATTTCTCTATGTAATGTCTTGTTTTAATGAATGAAATTTTTTTTTTCTTGAGGTGTTATGGGCCATCATGAATCAGAACTCAGTTTATAATTGAATTTTTTTCCTTTTATATAAAATTTATAAGATTCCGAGATTTGATTCGCTGGGATTATGGGCCATCATGGATCGGAATTTGGCACCTTAATGCTCGTTTTCTGTGTTTTATGGGATCTGGAGCAGTTTCTAAGGCTACTGTCTAGAAAAACCCAGATTACATGGTGTGTACTTTATGAATACATGCCGTGTAGTCTATAACCATGTCCCTGACTATGTGGGAAGGGATACGGGGTTGTGAAAATCATGCAGGAACAGATCATGTATAGTATGTACATGCTGTGTTGTAGTGACCATGTGTCTACCTTTGTAACTAACGACACAGATGGATGAAACATGAGTTATACATGTTGTGTCAGGATTGAACACTCTGTGACATATAACCTAAGTCTCCGGCTGTATAATGAACATCACGGGTCGGAGAAATCCTTCAAAGAAATACCGTCGTGTCAGGATTGAACATGTCGTGTAGTCTGACCTAGGTACCCGGCCGTGTCACGAACAACATGGGTCGGTGTTATCCATTCACATACACGCAATGTCCTCCTGGAGCACGCTGTGTAGAGTGATCCATGTAGCCGGCTGTGTATCTAACAAACACGAGACGTTGAATCTTGTCTAGAACACGCCGTGTTTGGAATGAACATGTCATGTAGTCTCTTTGGAGAGGACTGTGTGGGTTAGACATGTATAGGGACTCGGTTAGGGGAATAGAGTTCAAGTACACGTCGTGTGTAGGGACAACACACCATTTTTTGGGGTGTTACATGACCAGTCATGGATGGAGTACACGCCCATATGGATGGCCTTAGGGAACACGCCGTGAAGGAAGCATACACACCGTGTAGTCATGTTTTGTATAACTTGAATGCTTTCTTTCTCTTGTTTTTATTCTTATGCTTCTAGTTTTCAGTCATTGGTAGTTTTGATCTTAGGTGTGCACTTGACCTTGCAGATTCATGCCACTGAGACATCCTCCGGCTGTACGCCAGTTTCCAGACAGTGACCAGACACCGGATATGGATGATCAGGGACTTCCTGCAGATCCTCCTGTTGTGCCAGTTTTGGCACCATCCGTTATACCTGACACAGGTGTTGATGCATAGTTCAAGGAGGGATTTATAAGGATGCTATAAACTATTTAGGGAGCACAGTCTCCTGCCCCGTCAATCGCAGAATTGATGAAGTTTTTTCAGCAGCAGCATCCTTCTACATTCTCAGGCAATGGAGAACCCCAGGGTGTAGAGTCATGGCTAGAAGCCATGCTGACAATTTTCAAGCATCTGGAGATACCTCCAGAGTAGAGGGTGAAGTTCGCTACCTATATACTCTGAGAATCTTCCAAGAGGTTGTGGGAGTTGATCTCATAGTCAGGATGCCAATAGAGTATGACTTGGGATGAGTTTCGGCCCATCTCCTACAATTACGTCTATCTAGAGACCTTGAGGCCGATCAAGCTTGGGAGTTCATGAGTATGGAGCATGATACACTTTCTATCATGTAGTATTCCTCTCGCTTAACTAACCTGCATCGTTTCACACCTATTCCCGAAGGCGATGAGTTTTTCCTTGAACCGAAGTTCGAGGATGGTCTGAGGCATGACATCTGATCGCAGGTGAACATCTTCAAGTTGACTTTGATATGCTCTATCATCAACTAGGTGCTGATCACAAAGTCCAATATGAGATATTCTAAAGTAGCGATCCATGGTGGTTTGACATCCAGAGTTAGTGTTCCTGCTACGGATAGTAGGAAGCGCTGCAGGGAGTATGTACGAGGAGATCAGAGTAGGCATGATACATCTTCTAGTAGCCAGGTGGTGTGCTACCAGTGTGGGAGGAGTGGGCATACTAGGAATCACTGTCAGAGAGACCCGATGGATTGTTGATCATGCACCAAGATGGGCCATCTTCAGTGTTTCTGTCGTACCTTATCACCAGCAACTGGTTACATGGGTTCTTCTATGACCCCACGTTTAGGAGCAGCATCCCCAGTTTCTCACCAGTGTGGGAACTGAAGTTTTTGCAGCTGGTCAGGCCGAGGTGGAGGTCACAGCCATGGTGGTCAGTCACCAGGCTATCTGAAATAGCAGGGTGGATCACTCCTAGTGGTCAAGTAGGGTCCCAGGGCGGTGGAGCAGGCCAGACATTTTCAGTTGATCAGACCCAGTAGAAGTAGTATCCCAGACCTTCTATTATTCGATGTACGATCCTAGTTGCCTCAGTTTTATCATCAACTCTTTTTTATTAAGGGGATTCCCATAACATTATATCTATTTATGTTGTGGAGAGTATTGGTCTCTGCATCTTTTCTTCGGCTGATATCTTGACACTAGACACACCACTAGGGACTAGGTCAGCTAGTGTACGTCAGTGCAAGGAGTTTCCTATAGAGGTTGGTGGGGGTCACTTTTTATGGGACCTCTATGTCCTGGAGATTATAGGCTATGATTTCATTCTTGGGAAGGACTGGTTGGTTCCCTTCCAGGCAGTCATTGATTTCTATCTCTGTAGGGTGAGTTTTATATCACAAGAGGGTGGATCTTTTCTTCACAAGGGTGAGCGGGATGTCTAGGTGAGTAGAGCGGGTCCAGAGCATCATGGGTTAAGAGGAGTTACAACCCAGATTTCCAGTATATATCTAGATGACCAGGGGACTTCTAAGTTATACTTTCCTCTAGTGGTGGATTGTTTCAGGGATTTCTTTCTAGAGGACTTTTCAGTTTTACCTCTAGAGCGTGAGGTAGAATTTTTGAGTTAGCTCATTCTAGGAGAAGCACTAGTGTCCATTCCTACTTATAGTATGGCTACACCAGATCTATAGGAGCTCAAGAAGTAGTTGGAGGAGTTATAGGCATAGGGCTTCATCTGACCAAGTACTTCTCCATGGGGTTCGCCTGTCCTTTTAGCGAAAAAGGCAGACGGTACTCTCGGGCTTTACGTGGATTATCGGAAGCTGAACCAGTTGACGGTCAAGAACCGATATCCTTTAACAAGGTTATATGATCTCTTTGATCAGATTTGAGGATCTTGGGTGTTCTCGGAGATTGACTTGAGGTTCAGTTACCATCATTTGTACGTTAGACCATCAGATATACCTCTTACAGCCTTCCGGAGCAGGTATGGTCTGTACGAGTATGTGGTCATGCCCTTCGGTCTCACTAACACACCTACAGTTTTAATGGCACTAATGAACCGAGTGTTCAATCCATACTTGGATTCTTTCGTGGTTGTCTTCATGGACGATATCTTGGTGTACTCTCACACTCAACACGACCATGACACACATCTTGAGATCATTATGAGTACACTGAGAGAACATCAGTTATATGCTAAGCACTCTAAATGCCACTTTTGGATGTACCATATTCACTTCTTGGGTCATGTTATCTTAGAGACAGGAGTGTCAGTAGACCCAGAGAAAGTGAGGGCAGTAGTTTCCTATGAGCATCCGAAAAAACATCATTGAGTGATAAAGTTTTATAGGACTGGATGGATACTAAAGGCGCTTCATACAAGACTCTTCATACTTAGAATCACCGCTAATGTGTCTAACAAAGAAGGGTGTGATGTTCTTGTGGTCAGATTCTTGTTAGTCATCCTTTCAAGAGATGAAAGTGAGGTTGACTTCAGCCCTAATACTAGTTCTTCTAGAGACAGGAAAGAGCTATACTGTTTACTGTGATGCTTCAGGTATCGGTCTGGGAGTTGTGCTTATGCAAGGATATGGATTCGTTGCGTACGAGTCTCAACAGTTGAGGCCATATGAGAGGAATTACCTGACGCACGATCTGGAGTTGACAACTGTTGTTCATGCCTTAAACTTTTAGAGACATTATCTTATGGGAGATCATTCTGTGTTTTTCAATGACCAAAAAATTCTCATGTATATCTGCACTCTGTGTGACTTTAATTTGAGGTAGAGAAGGTGTATTGAGTACCTTCATTCCTTTGACTTTGAGATTGCCTACATGCTTGGGAAAGGAAATGCTATGGCTGATTCACTGACCAGAAGAACTCAGATACATGCAGTTCAGGAGGCCAGTAGTGAGTGTAAACTTATGTATCTGTTCTCTGATATGCATTTGGAGGTGCACAACATACAGGGGAAGATATATTTTTCATTTGTAGATGCTACCTCTACCCTTCTTGATAGGGTACGAATGAGATAACTATCAGATTCTGAAGTCCTAGTCCTATGGGAGAGCGTGTCAGGAGAGGACCCTATTCTTGGATGTACCATAGGAGAGGATGAGATCTTTCATTTCCAGGGGAGAGTATGGGTGCCAGCAGATATATGTGAGGAGCTGATGTGGGACTTTCATTCCTCAATTTGGGTAGTTCATCTTGGTTTCAACAAGATGTATCGTGATCTACACTGCCAGTATTGGTGGCCAGTTATGAAGAAGGATTTTGTCAGTTTTGTCATGTGGGGTTCCACCTTTCAGCAGGTTAAGGCAGAGTATCAGCGACTATACGGGCTTTTACAAAAATTACCGAAGTGGAATGATGTCACAATGGAATTTTTGACCTGTTTTCCAAGGTCACCGCGAGGGAATGATGCGGTATGGGTTGTCATTAACAGACTCACAAAGGTTTCTCACTTCTTTTTGATCATGGAGACCTTCAATGTTGATGAGTTGGGACATTTGTACATCTGATAGATTGTACGTCTTCATGGAGTTCCACACTCTATTGTCTCTGATAGGGATGCAAGTTTTACTTCTCGGGTCTGGAAGGGGCTTCAGATGGCTTTTGATACACAGGTAATTTTGAGTACAGATTACCACCCTCAGAAAGATGGCTAGTCCGAGCATATGATTCAGGTGCTTGAGGACATTCTCCAAGAATGCATTCTGGATTTTTTTAGGTTCTTGGGAGAAGCATATACCTCTTGTGGAGTTTTCCTACAATAACGGTTTTCATGCAACTATTCAAGTGTAACCTTATGAGGATTTGTACAGTAGGCCATCCCGATCACCCTTATGTTGTCTGGAGGCAAGAGAGGCAGTTTTTCTGGGACCTCATCTTTTTCAGGAGACCACAGAGCAGATAGAGTTGATTCGGAAGAGCATGGACACTGCACAGTCTCATCAGAACTCTTATGTTGATCAGTGGAGATGACCTCTGGAGTTTGAGGTCGGAGATCAGGTTTTCCTGTGTGTCGCACCAAGTTTGGGTGACAGGAGAATTGTAGAGACCCAAATCTTAACATACATGGACATTACATTACTTTTTCAGAATACATAGTACATAACAAAAACACACACAAGGATCGTAATAGTTTAGTGTCTTTGGAAACTTAGAATATAATCTTCTAATAGTGGTGAAAGATCTTCAACATCTCCCATAAAGATCTTCCCTTTTTTTACCTAAAACCTTTCTTTATATCCTGGGGAAAATAAAACAAAAAAAGGTGAGCTCAAATTCTCAGTAAGGGTAAACAAAAGAAACATCAATCACATCATATTCATAAGAACATAACATTTTGGGAATCTTAACCTGCAAAAGAGAGCATAATTTCATAACATGGGATAAATCATAGCAGTGAAATGAAATCCCAATAATCATAACATACAACATGAAACTTTGTGGCATACACACATAATCATTGAGAATCATTTCTTGTTAGTCAAGACTCATTTCCAAGACTATCTTAGTGGACAAAGTCCATTTCTGAACCGAGTCACCCTCATTTCAGTCCTGTTTCACTGAACCGGTATAACCTACCATTCCAGCCATGTCTATCTCATGAGATATAAAATCTTTACCCAATGCATTGGAGGGAGATATAGGTCTCACCCATCTCATAATGATACCATTCTTATTTGTGCCTCAAAATCATAAATCATACATCATTGCATAACCCATGTAATAAAAATGGGATTCTTAAACAACATGACATAATAAAAGAATTCATATATGATAAAGAAATTCATAAAAATAATTCCATCACAACATAATCAAATCAATGTAATAATATGGATAGAAACAGAACCCTATATTGTCTTAGATGAAAAATAATTTTGATAAAACACTTGAACTCCATTCTTGAAGAAAATATCCTTTCTACTTCAAAAACATTTTCCTTTCTTAACATGTCATACAATTTTAAACAAAAAGAAGTAGATTAAAAATAAACATGAAAACTTATAAAGGAAGCTTCTTGGAAATAATGTTTTAAAAATCCATTCATGCCGCATAAGTAAAAAAACATTCTTCACATACTTTTGTCGGAAAAGTCACAAAGTACCTCGTATGAAAAAACGACAAAAGATTCATTTCATATCTTTTACTAAAAAACTCACCTAAGGGTAAAATTGGATTTAAACAATTTTAGGTGGATGGAAATAATATTACATATTGAGGAAACATGGATGTGGACGATAAAATACACCCCAGTAAATACCAAAGTATAAACAATCTCGGATAAAAATGAGATTGTGATATTTCCCTTACCTTAGGTCCGATATGCTTTGTACGTGTCCGAACCTCCTGTATAATGATTTAAATAATGTTATTGACTTATTCCAGAATCATAAATATTTTTATGATATCATATTTGGTCATATTCTTAGCTTCTTAGTAGTAATATTTCATTGCTACTTGTTATTCGAGTGTTTATAACATTTTGTTCTTATGCGTGTTTTGTCGAATAAATTCTTATTATTCTCTTTAGGTTATAGATACCTAATTTCCAGAATGATATTAGTGTTATATATATCATATTCATTCATTCAATTCATTTATATAATCATTATTAAATTAAGATCATGTAGAACGAGTCGCATCACATCGTGGAGACGGTATTCCATACGTACGCACGAGTGATGATATCGTTCCTATGATCGTGGAATTTTATTGGAGTGTATGTATACTATTTCAGAATCAGTATCACTTTATAATATTCATATATAGTCATTATTTACACCATTATACCCATCCAAGTAAGGTGGTGGTAAAAATAGATTACACCACAGCGTGGAGATGGTATTCCGTACGTACGCACGCGTGGTGATTTCTTTTTCCGTAGGATGGATAGATTGTGAAATAAGGTTGTTTCATACCTATAATAACATATCATTATATGAGTTATACTGATTTTATTACTTCATAATGAAACAACTAAAGAAGAAGAAGTTGAAGAAGAAATAAAGATGAAAGAATCGGTAACGGAAATTACCTCTTCTCTGAAGCGCCTCTTTGAGACCTCATCTTAGGGCACTAAAATTTGTCTTTGAGGAAGAACAGAACCTCTAGGATGTTTCTAGGGAAGTGGAGAAGGGAATTTTTCTGAGTTTGGCCGAGCATGAAGTCACAAAGTGTTGTGAGGAAGAGAGGGAGGGGGTGCCCTTTTATAAGGGAGGAGAGGGGCACTTTTGGAATAACTAAAACTATTATTTTATTATAAAGCCAAATTCCGTTTTAAATAGCTCCAAATTGATTTATTTAGAAGCTAAGGTGGGGATGGGTCGAAATCCTCTCATCCAATAGAATTTAGACAAGTTTAGGTCTTATTTTAACCTTATCATTTAGATTTAACATTAAGTTAAATAATTTTACTTTTACCATGTCTTCTTGTGTTCTTACCCTATAAGGACAATAAACTTACTATATCAAGACAAACGAACCCCATGTTGTTTATTATTAATATATATAACTTTATATAAGTCATTTGGCCGAACCTTAAAATTTTAGGAATAAAATAACAATTAATAATATAATATTTTTTTTAAAAACTATTTTATGTCAATTTTGAAACTATTTAGAAATTGATTTTTGTGAAAATCATAACAGAATGATTAGTTCGAAAAAAGATAATTAAATCCATAATAACATGTCATATTAACCTAGAAAATTAGTGTAATTCATAAAAGTCTCAAATTATATTTATTTGGGCATTTATAACATAAATTATGTCAATATTTCATTAATAAGATAATTACTGCATCATCTTTGTGTCATAATAAATGATAATTATTTAATCCCTAAAAATCCTAAATAAATTCCTATGATGTAGACAATTGTAATAGATTTCTGGATACTATTCATGTTAGATGTTTCATGAAGTTTATCACTAAATAAAAATTATTATCCTTATAAGATTTAAGAAAATGACATGTTGTCAAATTCTTTGGTTTTAATAATAATTAAATTATTTTCAAGGACAAAAGTCCATAAAATGAATCTAATCTGACCCTTAGGTTATATGGGTCTACGTTTATCCATCCAATAGGATTTTTACAAGTGTTAGGGTAATTTTATAATCTTATATTTACCCTTAATTACCCGATTTACCTTTAACTATAGTAAATAAAATTTACCGTAGTTACTATTCACAATGCCCAAAAATAAAAAGTAGCTTATTAACATAATTTTGACCCACTTATTCCAAATATGGAATCCATTTTTCCAAATTCAATACAAAAAAGATGCAGAAATTAAATTAAAATTAATCCCGTTGTCGAAAGAAAACGGGTTTTTCTTTAAAACATTGCAAAAGATTGAATTGATTTAAACTACGAATTCAAGGTAAAATCAATGTTATTGACATACATTATATTAAATGGTAAAAATATATTATATTTATACTTTAAAACCATTCAATATTATAATCTAACCACATAAGTTATTACGATGAAAAAAGTTGTTTTTAATTAAAATATAGCATGTTTTTACTATTCATTAAAATATGAAAGTTATCGGAAAAATATCAAAACTTTATCTAATGTAAATTTTTATATCTTGATTAAAAATAAGAATTTTATTTTGTCAAATAGAACTTATAAAAATGTCAAAAACTATATTTAAAGTGGGTGCGCCATCAAAAGGCGGCAAAAGTGCATTTTTTGAAAAATACTTATTTTACCCGAAAAATTTATTTTGTTCTTATACCATGTTTTAGAAAATGTGTAAGATGAATAATAATGTTATAAGATTAAAAATTTAGTTAATACTATTCATAACCGCTAGTTCATAATAATATTATAATAATATATCGTTGTTTAGTAAAACCTGGTATTGCGTACAACACACGTTATCGAGGAAGGTCGTGATTGCGTGTAATGCAAGCCAAGTCAGGGTTGCGTGCTGTGCAAGAATCCTTCGTTGTTTCGTATATCATAATCCAACCATATTTCATATATACATTGAATATATATATATATACTCAATGTTGCGTAGAATAACTATTATCAAAATTGTGTGTAACACGATCCAAGAATAGTGTTGCGTATACTGCAAGCTAATACGGTGTTGTGTATAGTGCAAAGTAATCTTGGTGTAGCATACAACACAAGAAATTAATGAAATTAAAATAATATTTTTCATAAAATCTCGGGGTGTTACATTCTACCCCCCTTAAAAATAATTTCGCCCTCGAAATTCATCGGGGTTATAAATGGTTTACTATTCAAAAGTTTCTTTGATAGAAACCCACATCGTAAAAAGGAATACCAAAACCAATCTTTAAAAAACAAAAGTATGAAATGTAATGGTTACCCAAATAAACTAATCACTAGGTTTCCACATAGGTGAAAATATGGATTTGGAAGAGAAATCTAACCATCATGTTCTGATGGAGAGTGGTAGAGAACATGGCTATGGAAAAGCCAGCAATCACAAAGCCGTAAATTTGTGACGATCTAAGGTACCATCTGATTCATTAGATATAAGAGCACTAGGACAAAATTTTTGGTTTTCAAGATCATTTCCCTAAAGTTGATGAAATTGGAATTAGAAGAAATACTTTTGTGATTATGGTATAGTCTCACCGTTTATCATTCTTTGGAAAATTTCCACTTCAACTCTTAAGGAAATGAAGTTGAATTTGTCATTCGTGATGTGTTAGAAGATCATGTGATAGAATGATGGGTAATTCCATCTGTCTCAAACAAAAGGTTAGAAAAGTTATCAAAAAATACATAAGTCCATCTATTGTGAGATTAATGATATATGGTTCCTAAAATGGACTTATACTTCATATATCACACTGCTTAATATAATAAAACTAGTTTCTACTAAACAGGGACTTCCTGTAGGCCAGTGGTAGGCAATAAAGGCCAGTCGCACTTCGGTTGTGGGTTCGATTCCCACAGCCTTGTCCGATGCAATGGGACGTCGCCCATCCTGCAGGTTGTCCTTTTTCTAAAACTATATTACTATAACATCCCATCAATAATATTGAAAAAACTTCTATCCTTAAACAATACTAACTTATGTCCAACATAATCCATTCCAATCATTAGGCTTATCCATAATACTGCAGTCCACTCTCATAATATAGTGAAAACGATTACTAGAGATTTAATACCATCGTTGATCCCCATATATCATAAGATATGTCTTGTTGGTAACATTACAAACATTGAAAGTCCTTAATCATGTATTCTCTTGAATACCCATTGAACCTTAGTGAAAACATGAATGCAGTTAAAAGTTAACACTTTCCACATACCAAAATCCTCAAAATTCTATATAATCAAACCATGATATCACTTAGTCCTTACATCAATCATGAGCTCATGAATACTGTGAAATATTTCATTTTCTTGTTTTCCTTTCATTATGCGCATATCATCTTTTTTCCAAAAATATCCCAATCACATTCCATGGTTACCCGTACCATTGAAAACCACAATACACCAATACATAAATATTCCAATATTCCACGATACTATATACAACATTATTTTGGAATCCCATTACATAAACACTTAATCATTCCACCACATTGTTGTCATATTCAACATCGCCAATAGTGATCGCATGTGACTTCCCTTTGTCCTTTTCCTTAAGTGGTTTCTCATTTCGATCATCACTAACCCTTGGATTAGGGCATTTATTAGCATAATGCTCCATTTCCTTGCACTTGAAGCATTGAAGTGTAGTAGGTTCATTCTGTGTATCCCTTCCTTTGTTTGCATCATTAGACATCTTCTTCCCATCATTGCGGCATTCAAATGCACGATGACCTTCCTTTCCACATTTGAAACATTTACATTCCCATTATGACAATCTCCACCATGCTTCTTTCCACACTTTGAGAATAAGGAAACATTCATCTTCTTTTCACCATTATTCTGAGATTTCTACTTGAACTCCATCTTTCATTTCTTGTCAAAAATATGAGATAGATAAGTAACACCAACTTCCATTTCTACCTTGATAGCACAACGAACAATTTCTTCATAGCTACTGAAGTCTCTTATAGCTAATGCCCTTTGAAGATTTGGTTTTAAGCCACTGAAGAATAGATCAACTTTAATTTTAGGTTGGATGATAAATCCAGATGCATACCTTGCAAGCCTTGTAAAATTCGCTTCGTATATACCAACAGATTCATCATCCTTTTGCATTAGTTCAAGAAAATCCTTCTCCATCTTTGTTCGAAGAATAGGAGGGAAGTACTTATTGAAAAATAAGTTCTTGAACTCGTCCCATTCCAGGGACTCAATTTAATCTTTTGACCTTGTATTCTTGATAAGATTCCACCATTGATCAACATCACCTTCCGAACGATATACTGCTAAGATGAATTTATCATGTTCAGAACATTGAAGAACTGAAAATATCTTTTCAGTGGTAATGATCCATTTTTCAGCAAAAAGTGGATCAGAAGACCCACTGAAAGAAGGTGGACGTTGCCTCATGAAGGACTCAATAGAATATTGTTCCCTTCTCTGCTCATTTGGAAGTCCAGAATGATTCATAGCTTGTGTAAGTATAGGAATAAGATTTTGCACTCCATCTCCCATAACATTTGTATGTTCAGGAGGGAAATCATTGCATTTTCCATTACATTGATCAACACGGTTCCTTCAAGTTCCAGCCATCGTCTAAAACCCAAAAAGAATAGCGTGAGAGGTAAAAATAACGATAGGGAAAACAATATAATAAAGGGGGAGTACCTTCAATATATAACATCTTAGGTTAAATAATAAGATCATTACCGTAGTTATAGGACTATATCCTATACGTATACTTATCCTTAGGGACATCCCTAGACATACCTTAGAAATATCTCTAGGGATCTCACTAACGTTTTCGCATCCTAGTTTCCAAAGGTTGACTAAACCTTTCCTCTGATACCAACTATAGAGACCTGAAGCATAACTTACATGGACATTACATTACTTTTGCGGAATACTTAGTACATAACAAAAACACACACAAGGATCGTAATAGTTTAGTGTCTTTGGAAACTCGGAATATAATCTTCTAATCGTGGTGAAATATTTTCAACATCTCCCATAAATATCTTCCCTTTTTTTTACCTAAAACCTTTCTTTATATCCTGGGGAAATGAAAACATAAAAGGGTGAGCTGAAATGCTCAGTAAGGGTAAATAAAAGAAACATCAATCACATCATATTCATAAGAATATACCATTTTGGGAATCTTAACCTGCAAAAGAGAGCATAATTTCAAAACATGGGATAAATCATAGTAGTGAAATGAAATCACAATAATCATAACTTACAACATGAAAATTTGTGGCATACACACATAATCATAGAGAATCATTTCTTGTTAGTCAAGACTCATTGCCAAGACTATCTTAGTGGACAAAGTCCATTTCTGAACCGAGTCACCCTCGTTTCAGTCCTGTTTCACTGAACCGGTATAACCTACCGTTCCGGTAACACCACGAGATTTTATGAAAAATATTATTTTAATTTCATTAATGTCTTGTGTTGTATTCTACACCAAGATTACCTTGCGCTATACGCAACACCGTATTAGCTTGCAGTATATGCAACAATATTCTTGGACCGTGTTACACACAATTTTGATAATAGTTATTCTACGCAACATTGAGCATATATATATATATATATATTAAATGTATAAATGAAATATGGTTGGATTCTGTTATACGAAACAATGAAGGATTCTTTCACAACACGCAACCCTGACTTGGCTTGCATTAAACGCAATCGCGACCTTCCTCGATAGCGTGTGTTGTACGCAATACCGGGTTTTAATAAACAATGTTATATTATTATAATATTGTCATGAACTAGCCGTTATAAATAGTATTAACTAAATTTTGAATTTTATAACATTATTATTCATCTTACACATTTCTAGAACATGGTATAAGAACAAAATAAATTTTTTCAGGTAAAATAAGTATTTTTAAAAAAAAAGCAGTTTTACCGCATTTTGATGGCGCACCCACTTTAAATTTAGTTTTTGACATGTTTATATGTTCAATTTGACAAAATAATATTCTTATTTTGAATCAGGATATAAAAATTTCCATTAGATAAAGTTTTGATATTTTTCCGATAACTTTCATATTTTAATGAATAGTAAAAACACGCTATATTTTAATTAAAAACAACTTTTTTCATCGTAATATCTTATGTGGTTAAATTATAATATTGAATGGTTTTAAATTATAAATAGAATATATTTTTACCGTTTAATATAATGTATTTCATTAGATTGATTTTACCTCGAATTCGTAGGTTAAATCAATTCAATCTTTTGCAATGTTTTAAAGAAAAACCCGTTTTCTTTCGACAACAGGATTAATTTTAATTTAATTTCTGCATCTTCTGTGTTTTGAATTTTAAAAAATTGATTCCATATTTGGAATCAGTGGGTCCAAATTATGTTAATAGAATACTTTTTATTTTTGGGAATTATGAATAGTAACTACGGTAAATTATATTTACCATAGTTAAAGGTAAATCGGGTAATTAAGGGTAAATATAATATTTTAAAATTACCCCAAAAAATGTCAAAATTCTATTGGATGACTAAATAAAGACCCATGTCACCTAAGGGTCGGATTAGAATCATTTAATGGACATTTTTCCATGAAAATAACTTAATTATTATTAAAACCAAAGAAAGTGACAACATGTCACTCTCTTAAATCTTATAAGTATATTAATTTTAATTTAGTGATAAACTTCATGAAACTTCGAACATGAATAGTCTCCAGAAAGCTAATGAAATTATATACATCATATAAATTTATTTAGAATTTCTAGGGATTAAATAATTATCATTTATTATGACAGAAAGATGATGCAGTAATTGTCTTATTAATGAAATATTGACAGAATTGATGTTATAAATGCCCAAATAAATGTAATTTGAGACTTTTTATGACCCACACTAATTTTCTAGGTTAATATGACATGTTATTGTTGATTTAAGTAACTTGGTTCGAACATATAATTCTGTTATAACTTTCACAAAAATCATATATCAAATAGTGTCAAAATTGACACAAAATAGTTTTTAAATCTAATATTATAATATTAATTGTTATTTTATTCCTAAAAATCTAAGGTTTGGCCAAATGACTTAGATAAGGATATATATATTAATAATAAACAATTTGGGGTTCTTTTTGCATGTTATAGGAAGTGTATTAACCATATAGTGTAAGAAAACAAAAAGACAGGGTAAAAGTTAAATTATTTAACTTAGAGTTAAATCTAATTGATAAGGTTAATATAATAACATAAACTTGTCTAAATACTATTGGTTGATAGGATTTAGACCCATACCCACTTTATCTTTGAAATAAGACCCTTTAGAACCATTATAAACCGATGTTGACTTTAATATAAAATAATAATTTGAGATATTCCTAAGGTGCCCCTCTCCTCCCTTATAAAAGGGCACCTCCACCCCCTCCTCCTCACACCACTTTGAGCACTCAAGCTCGGCCAAACTCTGCAAAAATCCCTTCTCCACTTCCCTAGAATAATCCTAGAGGTCCTGGTCTTCTTCAAAGACCAATCTTAGTTCCCTAAGTGGAGGATTCAAAGAGGCGTTCCAAAGAAGATGTAATATCCATTACCGATCTTTTCAATTTCATTCTTCTTCAACTTCTTCTTCTTTAGTTGTTTCATTGTAAAGTAATAACATCAGTATTACTTACATACTGATATTTTATTATAAATATGAAACAACTCTAATTAACCTTCTATCCATCCTACGGAAAAAGGAAATCACCGCGCGTGCATACGTACGGAATACCGTCTCCACGCCGTGGTGTAATCTATTTTCCGCCACCACCTTAATTGGATGGGTATAAAGGTGTAATGAGTAACTATATATAATTATTATAAATTGATATTGATACTGAAATAGTATACATACACTTCAACACAATTCCACGACCATGGGAACGATATCATCGCTCGTGCGTACGTACGGACTACCGTCTCCACGACGCGATGAGATTCATTCTCAATGATTAACCATTCATGAATGATTATAAAGTATATAAAATAAGTACTAATGAAATATATGACATAATAATTATACTGGATTTATGTATATTTATATGTATGTCATCTACTTAATTCCATTCAATTCAATAAGGAAACGAAAACAGCGTTCATGCGTACGTACGGACTACCGTCTCCATGAACGGTGTATTTCTTTCCATTTAATGATTTATTATATATATCTATATCCTGAATATATATATATATATATATATATCATATTTTATGTTCTGGAATTAAGTAATCATGATCTAAGTAATCATATGAATAATTACAAGTCAAAACACGGACGACAAATGAAACAATTTTACCCAAAACGCTCTTTAACATGGAATTTACAAAAGAACGGGTAATATAAAGTCATAAGTGAACCATATATGATATCATAACAATGAATATGATTCTGTAATAAGTAAATGACATTATTTAAATCATTATACAGGAGGTTCGGACACTTACGAAGCAAATCGGACCTAAGGTAACGGAAATATCACAATCTCATTTTTATCCGAGATTGTTTATTCGTAAGTATTTACTGGGGTGTATTTTATCATCCACATCCATGTTTCATCAATATGTAATATTATTTCCTTCCACCTACAATTGTTTAAATTCATTTTTACCTTTCGGTGGGTTTTTAGTAATATGTATGAAAAGAATCTTTTGTCGTTTTTCGTACGAGGTACTTTTTTTGACTTTTCTGACAAAAGTACGAGAAGAATGTTTTTTTAACTTATACGGCATGAATGGATTTTTAAAACATTATTTCCAAGAAACTTCCTTTACAAGTTTTCAAGTTTATTTTTAATCAACTTCTTTTAGTTTAAAGTTTTATGACATGTTAAGAAAGGAAAAATGTTTTTGAAGAAGAAATGATATTTTCCTCAAGAATGGAGTTCAAGTATTTTATCAAAATTATTTTCCATCTAAGATAATAAAAGGGTTCTATTTTTATCCCTATTATTACATTGGTTTGATTATGTTGTGATGGAAATATTTTTATGAATTCCTTTATCTTATATGAATTTTTTTATGATGTCATGTTGTTTAAGAATTCCATTTTTATTACATGGGTTACGCTATGATGTATGGTTTATGATTATGTGGCACACATAAGAAAGGATTCATTATAAGATGGGTGGGACCTATATCTCCCTCCAATGCATTGGTTAAAGATTTTATTTCTCATGAGATAGACAGGGCTGGAACGGTAGGTTATACCGGTTTAGTGAAACAGGACTGAAACGAGGGTTACTCGATTCATAAAGGGACTTTGTCCACTAAGATAGTCTTGGAAATGAGTCTTGACTAACATGAAATGATTCTCTATGATTATGTGTGAATGCCACAAAGTTTCATGTTTTAAGTTATGATTATTGTGATTTCATTTCACTACTATGATTTATCCCATGTTATGAAATTATGCTCTCTTTTGCAGGTTAAGATTTCCAAAAGTTATGTTCTTATGAATATGATGTGATTGATTTTTCTTTTGTATACCCTTACGGAGCATTTGAGCTCACCATTTTATGTTTTCTTTTCCCCAGGATATAAAGAAAGGTTTTAGGTAAAAAAAGGGAAGATCTTTATGGGAGATATTGAAGATCTTTCACCACGATTAGAAGATTACGTTCCGAGTTTCCAAAGACACTAAACTATTACGATCCTTGTGTGTGTGCGTTTTTGTTATGTACTAAGTATTCCTCAAAAGTAATGTAATGTCCATGTACGTCAGGCTCTGGGTCTCTACAGTTGGTATCATAGGAAAGGTTTAGTCAACCTTTGGAAACTAGGATGCGAAAATGTTAGTGAGATCCCTAGAGATATTTCTAAGGTATGTCTAGGGATGCCCCTAAGGATAAGTATACGTATAGTATATAGTACTAGAACTAGGGTAACGATATTATATTAAACCAAAGATGTTAGATATTTAAGTTACTCCCCCTTTATTATGATTTTTTCCTCTCACACTATTATTTTTGGGTTTTAGAAAATGGTTGGAAACAAGGTGATTCACGATAATGGAGGATATGATGGACAATGGAATGATATTCTTCATGAGCAACCAAATGAAATGGGATTTGGAAGTCCAAAAATCATTATTATGGCGAATCAGCAATCTCATAATATGATCAATAAAGTAAAATTTGGTAAGTTTCCTGACTCGGCTAATAAGAGAAAGATGGAGTTTCATGATGATCATAGAGGAAAGAAAGTTCAATTTCCCCTATGTAAATCATGTGGGAAGAGGCATCAAGGAGAATGTTTCAAAGGAACTGGAAGATGCTTTGGGTGTGGAAAAGAAGGACACAAAGCCAGTAAGTGCAAAGGAAAAGGTTTAGTTAACACCAGAGATGAGGATAATGGTATTGCTACGACATCAACAATGGTTAAATGTTTTAAATGTGGAATGTGCGGGCATTATGCAAACCAATGCCCTAAGGGAAAGTCTCATGAAGAGAATCAGTATGGTCGTATGGGTAGTATTTATGTTGATGATGATGATGAGACTAAAAATGATATGTGAGATGAAAGAATTGTTGAAGCTCGGTCAATGGTTTAAGAATTTAGTGGAATGATTACATGTTTATCAAGTGTAATGTTGTATAAGTAATCTCATGGTACTATGGGATAAAGAGACACCTAAGGATTGTTACATTGTTGTCTTTCCTTATGTTTTGAAAGTATGTGATGAATGGTACCAGTATTTTTGGAAAGTAGATGATATGCACATAATGAAGGGATAAGACGATAATGAGATGTTTGATTGTATGCATGAGCTCATGATTGATATAAGGACTAAGTGATATCATGGTTTGAGTATATAGAATTTTGAGGATTTTGGTATGTGGAAAGTGTTAACTTTTAACTGCATTCATGTTTTCACTAAGGTTCAATGGGTATTCAAAAGAATACATGATTAAGGACTTTGAATGTTTGGAATGTGACCAACAAAACATATCTTATGATATATGGGGATCAACGATGGTATTAAATCTCTGGTAATCGTTTTCACTATGTTATGAGAGTGGACTACAGTATTATGGATAAGCCTAAAGATTAGAATGGATTATGTTGGACATAAGTTAGGATAAAACGTTTTTCGATATTATTGATGGGATGTTATATTAATATAGCATTACAAAAAGGACAAACTGCAGGACGGGCGACAACCCATCGCTTCAGATGAGGCTGTGGGAATCTAACCCACAACCGAAGTGCGACTGGCCTTTATCGCCTACCACTGACGTACAGGAAGTCCCTGTTTAGTAGAAACTAGTTTTATTATATTAAGCAGTATGATATGTGAAGTATATGTTCATTTTAGGAACCATATATGATTAATCACACTATATAATGACTTATGAATGACCCATCATTCTATCACATGATCTGATAACACTTCACGAATAAAAAATTCGACTTCATTTATTTAAGAGATGAAGTGGAAATTGTACAAGGCACGAACAACAGTGAGATTGTACCAAAATAACGTAAGTATTTATTCTAATTCAAATTCTTCAACTTTAGGGAAATGATCTTGAAAACCAAAAATGTTGTCCTAGTGCCCTTATATCTGATGAATCAGATGGTACCCTAGATCGTCACAAATTTATGGCTTTGTGATTTCTGGCTTTTCCATAGCCATGTTCTCTACCACTCTCCATCAGAACATGATGGTTAGATTTCTCTTCCATATCCATATTTTCACCTATGTTTTCCTATGTGGATACCGAGTGATTAGTTAACTTGGGTAACCCTTACGTTTTATACTTTAGTTTTTAAAGATATGTTTTGGTATTCCTTTTTACGATGTGGGTTTCTATCAAAGAAACTTTCAAATAGTAAACCATTTACAACCCCGACGAATTTCGAGGGCGAAATTCATTTTAAGGGGGGGTAGAATGTAACACCCCGAGATTTTATGAAAAATATTATTTTAATTTCATTAATGTCTTGTGTTGTATTCTACACCAAGATTACATTGCGCTATACGCAACACCGTATTAGCTTGCAGTATATGCAACACTATTCTTGGACCGTGTTACACACAATTTTGATAATAGTTATTCTACGCAACATTGAGTATATATATATATATATATTAAATGTATAAATGAAATATGGTTGGATTCTATTATACGAAACAACGAATGATTCTTTCACAACACGCAACCCTGACTTGGCTTGCATTACACACAATCACGACCTTCCTCGATAGCGTGTGTTGTACGCAATACCGGGTTTTAATAAACAATGTTATATTATTATAATATTGTCATGAACTAGCCGTTATGAATAGTATTAACTAAATTTTGAATTTTATAACATTATTATTCATCTTACACATTTCTAGAACATGGTATAAGAACAAAATAAATTTTTTTGGGTAAAATAAGTATTTTTCAAAAAATGCAGTTTTACCGCCTTTTGATGGCGCACCCACATTAAATTTATTTTTTGAAATGTTTATATGTTCAATTTGACAAAATAATATTCTTATTTTCAATCAGGATATAAAAATTTGCATTATATAAAGTCTTGATATTTTTCCGATAACTTTCATATTTTAATGAATAGTAAAAACACGCTATATTTTAATTAAAAACAACTTTTTTCATCGTAATATCTTATGTCGTTATATTATAATATTGAATGGTTTTAAAGTATAAATAGAATATATTTTTACCATTTAATATAATGTACGTCATTAGCATTGATTTTACCTTGAATTCGTAGGTTAAATCAATTCAATCTTTTGCAATGTTTTAAAGAAAAACCCGTTTTCTTTCGACAACGGGATTAATTTTAATTTAATTTCTGCATCTTCTGTGTTTTGAATTTTAAAAAATGGATTCCATATTTGGAATCAGTGGGTCCAAATTATGTTAATAGGATACTTTTTATTTTTGGGAATTATGAATAGTAACTACGGTAAATTTTATTTACCATAGTTAAAGGTAAATCGGGTAATTAAGGGTAAATATAATATTTTAAAATTACCCTAACAAATGTCAAAATTCTATTGGATGACTAAAAAACGACCCATATCACCTAAGGGTCGGATTAGAATCATTTAATGGACATTTGTCCACGAAAATAACTTAATTATTATTAAAACCAAAGAAAGTGACAACATGTCACTCTCTTAAATCTTATAAGTATATTAATTTTAATTTAGTGATAAACTTCATGAAACTTCGAACATGAATAGTCTCCATAAAGATAATGAAATTATCTACATCATATTAATTTATTTAGAATTTTTAGGGATTAAATAATTATCATTTATTATGACATAAAGATGATGCAGTAATTGTCTTATTAATGAAATATTGACAGAATTGATGTTATAAATGCCCAAATAAATGTAATTTGAGACTTTTTATGACCCACACTAATTTTCTAGGTTAATATGACATGGTATTGTTGATTTAAGTAACTTGTTTTGAACATATAATTCTGTTATTACTTTCAAAAAAATCATATATCAAATAGTGTCAAAATTGACACAAAATAGTTTTTAAATCAAATATTATAATATTAATTGTTATTTTATTCTTCAAAATCTAAGGATCGGCCAAATGACTTATATAAGGATATATATATTAATAATAAACAATTTGGGGTTCGTTTGGCATGTTATAGTAAGTGTATTAACCATATAGTGTAAGAAAACAAAAAGACACGGTAAAAGTTAAATTATTTAACTTAGAGTTAAATCTAATTGATAAGGTTAATATAATAACCTAAACTTGTCTAAATCCTATTGGTTGATAGGATTTCGACCCATCCCCACTTTATCTTCTAAATAAGACCCTTTGGAACCATTATAAACCGATTTTGACTTTAATATAAAATAATATTTTGAGATATTCCTAAGGTGCCCCTCTCCTCCCTTATAAAAGGGCACCTCCTCCCCCTCCTCCTCACACCAATTTGAGCACTCAAGCTCGGCCAACCTCTGCCAAAATCCCTTATCCACTTACCTAGAATAATCCTAGAGGTCCTGGTCTTCTTCAAAGACCAATCTTAGTTCCCTAAGTGGAGGATTCAAAGAGGCGTTCCAAAGAAGAGGTAATATCCATTACCGATCTTTTCAATTTCATTCTTCTTCAACATCTTCTTCTTTAGTTGTTTCATTATAAAGTAATAACATTAGTATTACTTACATACTGATATGTTATTATAAATATGAAACAACTCTAATTAACCTTCTATCCATCCCACGGAAAAAGGAAATCACCGCGCGTGCGTACGTACGGAATACCGTCTCCACGCCGTGGTGTAATCTATTTTCCGCCACCACCTTAATTGGATGGGTATAAAGGTGTAATGAGTAACTATATATGATTATTATAAAGTTATATTGATACTGAAATAGTATACATACACTTCAACACAATTCCACGACCATGGGAACGATATCATCGCTCGTGCGTACGTACGGACTACCGTCTCCACGACGCGATGAGATTCATTCTCAATGATTAACCATTCATGAATGATTATAAAGTATATATAATAAGTACTAATAAAATATATGACATAATAATGATACAGGATTTTTGTATATTTATATGTATGTCAACTACTTAATTCCATTCAATTCAATAAGGAAATGAAAACAGCGTTCATGCGTACGTACGGACTTCCGTCTCCATGAACGGTGTATTTCTTTCCATTTAATGATTTATTATATATATTTATATCCTGAATATATATATATATAAATCATGTTTTATGTTCTGGAATTAAGTAAACATGATCTAAGTAATCATATGAATAATTACAAGTCAAAACACAGACGACAAATGAAACAATTTTACCCAAAATGCTTTTTAACATGGAATTTACAAAAGAACGGGTAATATAAAGTCATAAGTGAACCATATATGATATCATAACAATGAATATGATTCTTTAATAAATAAATGAAATTATTTAAATCATTATACAGGAGGTTCGGACACTTACGAAGCAAATCGGACCTAAGGTAAGGGAAATATCACAATCTCATTTTTATCCGAGATTGTTTATTCGTAAGTATTTACTGGGGTGTATTTTATCATCCACATCCACGTTTCATCAATATGTAATATTATTTCCATCCACCTACAATTGTTTAAATCCATTTTTACCTTTCGATGAGTTTTTAGTAATATGTATGAAAGGAATCTTTTGTCGTTTTTCGTACGAGGTACTTTTTTTGACTTTTCTGACAAAAGTACGAGAAGAATGTTTTTTTAACTTATACGGCATGAATGGATTTTTAAAACATTATTTCCAAGAAGCTTCTTTTACAAGTTTTCAAGTTTATTTTTAATCAACTTCTTTTACTTTAAAGTTGTATGACATGTTAAGAAAGGAAAAATGTTTTTGAAGAAGAAATGATATTTTCCTCAAGAATGGAGTTCATGTATTTTATCAAAATTATTTTCCATATAAGATAATAAAAGGGTTCTTTTTTTAACCCTATTATTACATTGGTTTAATTATGTTGTGATGGAAATATTATTATGAATTCCTTTATCTTATATGAATTGTTTTATGATGCCATGTTGTTTAATAATTCCATTTTTATTACATGGGTTACGCTATGATGTATGGTTTATGATTATGTGGCACACATAAGAAAGGATTCATTATAAGATGGGTGGGACCTATATCTCCCTCCAATGCATTGGGTAATGATTTTATATCTCATGAGATAGACAGGGCTGGAATGGTAGGTTATACCGGTTCAGTGAAACAGGACTGAAACGAGGGTTACTCGATTCAGAAAGGGACTTTGTCCACTAAGATAGTCTTGGAAATGAGTCTTGACTAACAAGAAATGATTCTCTATGATTATGTGTGAATGCCACAAAGTTTCATGTTTTAAGTTATGATTATTGTGATTTCATTTCAATACTATTATTTATCCCATGTTATGAAATTATGCTCTCTTTTGCAGGTTAAGATTTCCAAAAGTTATGTTCTTATGAATATGATGTGATTGATTTTTCTTTTGTATACCCTTACTGAGCATTTGAGCTCATCCTTTTATGTTTTCTCTTCCCCAGGATATAAAGAAAGGTTTTAGGTAAAAAAACGGAAGATCTTTATGGGAGATATTGAAGATCTTTCACCACGATTAGAAGATTATGTTCCGAGTTTCCAAAGACACTAAACTATTACGATCCTTGTGTGTGTGTGTTTTTGTTATGTACTAAGTATTCCGCAAAAGTAATGTAATTTCCATGTACGTCAGGCTCCGGGTCTCTACAGTTCCAGCCATGTCTATCTCATGAGATATAAAATCTTTACCCAATTCATTGGAGGGAGATTTAGGTCCCACCCATCTCATAATGATACCATTCTTATGTGTGCCACAAAATCATAAATCATACATCATTGCATAACCCATGTAATAAAAATGGCATTCTTAAACAACATGACATAATAAAAGAATTCATATAAGATAAAAGAATTCATAAATATAATTCCATCACAACATAATCAAATCAATGTAATAATAGGGATAGAAACAGAACCCTATATTATCTTAGATGAAAAATAATTTTGATAAAACACTTGAACTCCATTCTTGAGGAAAATATCCTTTCTACTTCAAAAACATTTTCCTTTCTTAACAAGTCATACAATTTTAAACTAAAAGAAGTTGATTAAAAATAAACTTGAAAACATATAAAGGATGCTTCTTGGAAATAATGTTTTAAAAATCCATTCATGCCGTATAAGTAAAAAAAACATTCTTCACGTACTTTTGTCGGAAAAGTCAAAAAGTACCTCGTATGAAAAACGACAAAATATTCCTTTCATATCTTTTACTAAAAAACTCACCGAAGGGAAAAATTGGATTTAAAAAATTGTTGGTGGATGGAAATAATATTACATAATGAGGAAACATGGATGTGGGTGATAAAATACACCCCAGTAAATACCAAAGTATAAACAATCTCGGATAAAAATGAGATTGTGATATTTCCCTTACCTTAGTTCCGATATGCTTTGTACGTGTCCGAACCTCCTGTATAATGATTTAAATAATGTTATTGACTTATTCCATAATCATACATATTTTTATGATATCATATTTGGTCATATTCTTAGCTTCTTAGTAGTAATATTTCATTGCTACTTGTTATTCGGGTGTTTATAACTTTTTATTCTTATGCGTGTTTTGTCGAAGAAATTCTTATTCTCCTCTTTAGGTTATAGATACATAATTTCCAGAATGGTATTAGTGTAATATATATCATATTAATTCATTAAATTAATTTATATAATCATTATGAAATGAAGATCATGTACAACGAGTCGCATCACATCGTGGAGACGGTATTCCGTACGTACGCATGAGTGATGATATCGTTCCTATGATCATGGAATTGTATTGGACTGTATGTATACTATTTCATAATCAATATCACTTATATAGTCATTATTTACACCATTATACCCATCCAAGTAAGGTGGTGGTGGAAAATAGATTACACCACGTCGTGGAGACGGTATTCCGTACGTACGCACGCGTGGTTATTTCTTTTTCCGTATGATGGATAGATGGTGAAATAGGGTAGTTTCATACTTATAATAACATATCAGTATATGAGTTATAATGATGTTATTACTTCATAATGAAACAACTAAAGAAGAAGAAGTGGAAGAAGAAATAAAGATGAAAGAATCGGTAACGGAAATTACCTCTTCTTTGAAGCGCCTCTTTGAGACCTCTTCTTAGGGCACTAAAAATAGTCTTTGAGGAAGACCAAAACCTCTAGTATGTTTCTAGGGAAGTTTAAAAGGGAATTTGTCAGAGTTTGGCCGATCTTTAGGGCTCAAAGTGTTGTGAGGAAGAGAGGGAGGGGTGCCCTTTTATAAGGGAGGAGAGGGGCACCTTTGGACTAACTAAAAATATTATTTTATTATAAAGCCAAATTCGGTTTTAAATATCTCCAAATTGATTTATTTCTAAGCTAAGGTGGGGATGGGTCGAAATACTCTCATCCAATATAATTTAGACAAGTTTAGGTTCCTATTTTAACCTTATCATTTAGATTTAACATTAAGTTAAATAATTTTACTTTTACCGTGTCTTCTTGTGTTCTTACCCTATAAGGTTAATAAACTTACTATATCAAGCCAAACGAACCCCAAGTTGTTTATTATTAATATATATAACCTTATCTATGTCATTTTTCCAAACCTTAGATTTTTAGGAATAAAATAACAATTAATAATATAATATTTGTTTTAAAAAACTATTTTATGTCAATTTTGACACTATTTAGAAATTGATTTTTGTGAAAATAATAAAAGAATCATTAGTTCGAAAAAAGTTAATTAAATAAATAATAACATGTCATATTAACCTATAAAATTAGTTTAATTCATAAAAGTCTCAAATAATATTTATTTGGGCATTTATAACATCAATTATGTCAATATTTTATTAATAAGATAATTACTGCATCACCATTGTGTCATAATAAATGAAAATTATTTAATCCCTAAAAATTCTAAATAAATTACTATGATGTAGATAATTGTAATATCTTTCTGGATACTATTAATGTTTGAAGTTCCATGAAGTTTATCACTAAATAAAAATTATTATACTTATAAGATTTAAGAAAGTGACATGTTGTCACATTCTTTGGTTTTAATAATAATTAAATTATTTTCATAGAAAAAAGTCCATAAAATGAATCTAATCCGACCCTTAGGTTATATGGGTCTACTTTTATCCATCCAATAGGATTTTTCCAAGTGTTAGGGTAATTTTATAATCTTATATTTACCCTTAATTACCCGATTTACCTTTAACTATAGTAAATAAAATTTACCATAGTTACTATTCACAATGCCCAAAAATAAAAAGTAGCTTATTAACATAATTTGGACCCAATGATTACAAATATGGAATCCATTTTTTCCAAATTCAATACACAAAAGATGCAGAAAATAAATTAAAATTAATCCCGTTGTCGAATGAAAACGGGTTTTTCTTTAAAACATTGCGAAAGATTGAATTGATTTAACCTACGAATTCAAGGTAAAATCAATGCTAATGAAATAAATTATATTAAATGGTAAAAATATATTCTATTTATACTTTAAAACCATTCAATATTATAATTTAACCACATATGATATTATGATGAAAAAAGTTGTTTTTAATTAAAATATAGCGTGTTTTTACTATTCATTAAAATATGAAAGTTATCGGAAAAATATCAAAACATTATCTAATGTAAATTTTGATATCCTGATTCAAAAGAAGAATTTTATTTTGTCAAATTGAACTTATAAACATGTCAAAAACTAGATTTAAAGTGGGTGCTCCATCTAAAGGCGGCAAAACTGCATTTTTTGAAAAATACTTATTTTACCCGAAAAATTTATTTTCTTCTTATACCATGTTTTAGAAAATGTGTAAGACGAGTAATAATGTTATAAGATTCAAAATTTAGTTAATACTATTCATAATGGCTAGTTCATACTAATATTATAATAATATATCGTTGTTTAGTTAAACCCGGTATTGCGTACAACACACGCTATTGAGGAAGGTCGTGATTGCGTGTAATGCAAGCCAAGTCCGGGTTGCATGCTGCGCAAGAATCCTTCGTTGTTTCATATATCATAATCCAACCATATTTCATTTATACATTGAATATATATATATATATATACTCAATGCTTCGTAGAATAACTATTATCAAAATTGTGTGTAACACGATCCAAGAATAGTGTTGCGTATACTACAAGCTAATACGGTGTTGCGTATAGCGCAAAGTAATATTGGTGTAGCATACAACACAAGACATTAATGAAATTAAAAGAATATTTTTCATAAAATCTCGGAGAGTTACCAGAATTATTAGACAAGGTAAGATTTTTCCGAGGTAAGTCGGGCCATTTGAGGTATTGGAGAGAGTTGGGCTGGTTGCCTATCTGTTGCAGTTACCTCAGAGCTACCGGGCTATGCATGACGTCTTCCACATTTCACAGCTCTGACGTTACTTTTCAGTCCCTTATCACATTTTTCAACATGAGGAGGTTGAGCTCGAAGAGGATGCATCATTTGGGTAGAATCTTATCCGGGTTGTGGATCACAGTACAAAGGTTCTCTGTGGCTAGTTTGTTCCTCTAGTATGGGTGCTATGGCAGCACGAGTGGGTACATGATGATACTTGGGAGAGGGAGGCTGATGTATGAGGACAGTGGCAGGAGCTTTTCGAGGTTTCTTCTTCTACGCCTTGTTAGGGAAATTTGGGGATGAATTTCTTTAAGGGGGAAAGTTTGTAAGAACCCAGATCTTCTTTTCAGGTATTTGTTTTCTTTTATGGCAATTTTTGAGAAAATATGAAATTTTTGAAATTTTTGAAGTACATGTCGTGTACTTCATTGAAGCAGGAGGCCATGTGATGGCCATGTCATGCCCACACACATAGCCGTGTGGGGGTGTTTTGGAGGCTTCCTAAAGCAGAGTACGAAAATGGAGAGTAGACACCATGTACTTTCTTCTTTTTCATTAAACACACTAGGGTCGCGTCTGACGAACAGAACACCCATCTTCTAGGTCTCGTTCGTCTGAGATATTTTTTACGGAAACAGATCTTTGACAAGCCCCCAAGCCTCTGTACGTTCTCCGAATCAATCGTCATCGATTGCATTGGAACCGAAGCGGTATGCTCTTCCTTCTTCTAGATCAACATTTTCTAATTCCTCATATTTTCCATGTTATCGTGGTTTGAACATTTTAGGCCCTTTTGTAGATATTGGGCGTTCAAAGGAAATTCCATCTTTGAGGTTCACGTATATTGATCTCCTAATTACAAGGTAGGTGGTTTGTGACTTTCCATTGAATTTCGTTGAATATTATGTGCAATTGATCCAATATCCTTGAACGGGGTATTGTGCGTTTACTGTTTTACCCCAGTTTTTTGCCTGCCTTGCTTGTAAGCATATCTAGAGGTTGATTGGATAGGAATAGGGTTTATTTTCTATTCTTTGGAGGGTTTTCCCTTAGATCTTCCTTTTATGACCTTTGGGTCTTGTCTACCCTATTTGGCCACCTTACCTATTTTCCCATGCCTAGTGATTATAGGATGGAGTGTTATATTATGACATGCTCAGGAAGCTGTAGACTGTTTAGCCATGTAGTTCTATAAGTTTAATTTTTCTATATAGCATTATTATGTATTGACATACACGGGGTCGTGAGAACCTGGTGTATTATAATATAAGAGGATAGACTAAGAGAGCTTCCTCAGACAATCTTCGAGCATTATAGACTATAAGTGGATAGACAAAGTGAGCTTCCTCAGAGAGTCTTTGAACATTATAGACTATAAGGGGATAGATCGAGTGATCTTCCTTGGAGAGTCTTTGAACATTATAAACTACGAGGTGATAGAACAAGTGAGCTTCCTATGATATTATTTATTTTACTTTGAATTACTTTGATCCACTCCATGCTATGAAGGGAATTGACCGGGTGAGATTTCTCAGAGAGTATCTTGACCTTGGGGCTATAAGGGGAATTGACCTTGTGTGCTTCCTCATAGATTCCTTGACTACCCTAGACTATATGGGGAATTGACTGTGAGTGCTTCCTTATGGAGTCTTCATGAATTCATATGAACCAGAGAGGTTAGGCTGAGTGTACTACCCAGAGAGTTTCTTGTACTTGTTAGGTAGGACCAAAGGGGATGGCTGTGAGTACTTATCAGATTGTTACCTATTGTGTTAGCTGCTGCTTGATTTTGTATTGTGGACTGTTTACTGCTTAGTACTTTCATGTCTACTACCTTCTGTACTTTTATATGCCATATAATCACTGACTGTTAGGAACATATCTTTGGGTAGTTTCCTACTGGGAATTTCTCTCACACCCTATTTGGGTCATGATTTTGGGATCAAATAGAATATATTGTTGCAGGTATAGATAAGGGAAAGCATCCTTCCACTTTAGGTACTTGATATATGGAGTTGGAGAGCACGAGACCAAGATGAGGCTTGTGATGCTAAGGAGTTGTTTATCTTTTTTTATTTTGTATTTCGGTTTAGTAGTATTGTACTCTAGCAATGTGGTTTGTTTGGCTGTTTTCCTAGACATATATATACCATGCATCATTTCATATATATTTTCTCTCCAACTATTTATTTCTTATATCTTCCTCTATTTACTTTTGTATGGATTATTATTGCTTCCGCTATTTGTTTTGTTTTTATTCCATTGTGTACTCTTCCAATGAGGGAATAGTTTCCCCACTATCACACACAAGGTCCTCGCTACTTGTCGGTAGGCTCTGGTGTTTGGGGAAATGCGCTTGAGGCCATGTGAACAACCGGGTACGGGGTGCCTCTGGGTGGCATCTGGAACCAGAACGTAAATATATATATACTTACATTGTTAAACATGAGATTTACAAAATACATAAGAACATAAGTAGAACGATAAAGGTATCTTGGGGAATTACTTACATAATCTTTTAACCCTCTCGGCTACCTTATAATTTGTAACCCTTATGGCTACCTTACAATTTGTGTAACTATCACAGGTACACTTGGAATAACCATACGGCCGACCACCAACTTACACATAACCAATGAATTGGAGGGAAATATAGGTCCCACCCTTCATCATAAACAATTCCCAAGATCTTGAACATAATCATACAACATGAATAATACCATAAAAACATGGCATTTTAATTTTGTAAAACAGAATTCAAAAAGAGGATTTTAAAAGGAAAGTCTGTTTTAAATATCATATAATTGAAGTAAAACTTAATAGAGTGGATTTAATATGTATATACACTATAAATAAAAATAAATAAACATATTATATACAAAACTCATCTCACAAACAATTTTAATACCTCGTAAATAATGAAGTAGAATGTTAACCCAAAGAACGGAAATCGGGTTAAGAATTCCCTTACATCGGGTTTTTCTTACGTAAAACTTATTTAAACGACCTGTATAATGGTTAAAAGAGTGTTATTAGTATTTTACAGAAACAATTTTATGATTATAATGTCTTCTATGATCATTTCATTACCTCATTTCACCCTTTAATTTTCATTATTTTGATCCTTGCAAGGTTTAGGGATTGTTATTTACATGATTTCCATTATTGGTTCATGATGTATGTTCTTGTCGATTAGAAGTGCAAATAAAATATTTGAAAGGAAAGGTATTTAAATATTTCCAGTATCATAATTTATATCATTTATCATTTTGATGTTTGATATGAGGATGATTCACATGTTAAAACATTAATGATGTTCGTTTAGCATTTATATCATTTTAGTGGTTCTTTGGAAATAATGACCTCATTTTGTCTTATAAATTAAAACGATGAGTAAAATAAGAATTAAAAAAACATATATGAGACATAATACATATATTGTAACTCGTTTCATCCATAATAATGGTTTCATGACCAGACTTGAAATAATTAATGAAAATTGAAATCACATCGTCCACGATGTTTGTAATTCGACACATCATGGACAATGTTTTTATTCCTTGAATAAGTGTGAGAAGATAAGAAGAATGATGATGAATTTTCCATGAACACGAGAAAATCTAGAATAAAAATGATTTATGGGGCTTTCAGGCCTCTTGGGTAAGAGGTGATGATGAAAGAATATGAAAATAAATGAACTCAAAATAAAAGAATAATTGAAAAATCCCTTAAAAAAATTCGACAGCCTAATGGCTATGAAACATGGATTTAGAAAATATTAAAAAGATAGGGGACAAGGTTCAACCATCTTGGAATGAATAATAATATAGAATAAATCATGAATAAGAAGAAAATACGAACATGTTATGGAAACATGAATGTTATACCACATAAAAGATAATTTGAATGAAAAAACAACGAAATTGTGGATTTTCTTACCTTGTAGAGTAAATCCTAGAACATGATGTTTTGGACCTTGGGGGCTTGAGGAAACCTTGGGAGGACTAATAGGGAGGTAAGGATTCCAGATCTTCGTGGATGTGTAATTTTTAATGAAGTTAATGAAGGAATGGGTTGGTATTTATAGCAAAAGTGAGGGAATATTTTAATAATTTCCAAGGGACGCCTCATTAGTGGTATTTGCAAAACTATGGGATTTCCCGTGGTATTTTACCATGGTATATGCCACTTGAGACACCTCATAACATAATTTAATGTAAAAAAGTTGACCTGATTTATTAAATCATTATACATCATTAGTGACGTCATTAACACACTGAAACTCAAAAATGTATTTTTTTACTATTCAGCATAAAATCAATTGTTTCAGAAAAATACCAAAAATTTACCCGTATTATTTTTTGACATGTAGAATTAAAAAATGAAATAAATTTTTTCCAAATAATTTTCTAAATATTATTAATATAATTTTTAAATAAAATCAAACTTAATTAAAAAATTACCAATTCAAATTCTATAACTGCTTTTAAATCACATTGAAATATTAACCAAAAAGTCATTATCTTAAAGCCTTAAGAAAATAAAATAATAATAAATTTTACTATTTATTAGGGTCATATTATTATTCATATTACTATTCATAAGGGTATGTTACTATTCACCAAAAAAATAAGTTGGTTTCATTAGACTCCAAATGACTTACTAAAAATAATTGTAGATGACCTTGTTTAGAAATTCAAAATATAGAAAAAGTAAAATTATATTTAAAGGATGGGTATAATTATCTACATAAAACAATGATTATGAATTCAATTTATTTTTAGAAAACCTTGGGGTGTTACATTATCCTCACCTTCTGAAAATTGCGTCCTCTCAATTTTATTTACATATTAAACAACAGAGTGTATTTTTCCCTCATAGCATTTTCAGACTCCCAAGTTGCTTCTCCAACCATGTGGTTTATCCACAAAACCTTTACCTGGTGGATTACCATATTCCGCAATACCAGTTCCCTTAAATCAAAAATCTAAACCGGATTATCTTCATAATAATGGTTCTCTTCCTACTGAACTACTTATGGGGTCAAGACATGTGATGAATCTGGATCATACTTTCTCAACATCGAAACATGAAAAAAATTGTTTGCCTGAGACAAACATGGAGGCAGAGCTACTCTGTATGAAATTGTTCCAAATTTTTCCAAGATTTCAAAAGGACTGATGAATCACACACTTAGATTTTATTTCTTACTAAACACATCAAACATTTCCAAGGAGAGATTTTAAGGAAAACATGGTCAGCTACCTCAAAAGATAAGTCTTTCCTTCTGTTATATACACAACTTTTCTTCCTGCTTTGAACTTTCCTCATGTAATGCTGGATCATCATCACTTTCTCAGCCACTTATTCTACTAATTCTGGCCGCATCAACTTTCTTTCACTGACTTCATCCCAAAATGACAGTGTCTAACACCGCTTCCCATAAAATTCCTCAAAAGGTTCCATCTGAATACTAGAATAAAAACTATTATTATAATAAAACTCAACTAATGAAATATGTTGATACCAACTTCCATCGTAGTCCCTTGAAAAAGCTCTAAGCGTATCCTCCAAAGTCTGAATTGTTCGTTCTGACTACCCATCTAATTGAGAATGAAAAGTTGTACTGAAATTTAATTATGTGACCAACGTCTTCTGAAGTCCCTTCCAAAAGTTATAAGTAAACCTACGATCCCAATCAGATACAATGTAAAGAGGAACTCCATGTAACCTGACAATATCTTTGAGGTACAGTCGAGAAAGTTGATCCAAAGACATTGTATCTTGAATAGAAAGAAAATGTGTAGATATTGTTAGCCAATCAAAAATAACCAAAATTGCATTGTTACCTCAAGAAGTCTTTGGTAGTCCCACCGCAATGTCCATGGATACATTCTCCCATTTCCACTCTGGAACTAGAAAGGGTTGAAGCATCCCCTTCGGTAACTACCACTCTTATTTAACCTGTTGGCATGTCAAACATTTCATGGTAAAATCAGTAATATCTCTTTTCATTCCATCCCAACAATAATACTCCCAAAGGTCTCTGTACATCTCTGTACTGCCAGGATAAACTTAAAATGGAGAACTAGGAGCTTGACACATCAATTCATTCTTCAAATGGGAATCAACGAACACACAACCTTTTACCAAATCTTAAAACACAATCTTTATCAAGGGTAAATTGTGGAAAATTACCCACTTTAACGAATTAAACCTTTTTTAGCACATGGTATTCCTTATTCACTTACTTAATTCTGTTGGATAATGATGATTTCATGGAAGCCTGAGACAAAACAGAGTTATTTTTTATGCCAACAACTTCTACGCCATAATTCATCAAATCATTAATCAAGGGATCATGTTACAAACGTAACATGGTTAATGATTCAAGATTTTTTAGACTCAAGGAATCTTCCACTTTGTTTGCTTTTCCAAGATGGTAACTGATCATGAAATAATAATCCTTTATCCGTTCTAGCCATCTCCTCTGCCTCATGTTAAATTCCATCTTAGTGAATATATAATTCAGACTTTTATGGTGAGTATATATTTGAAATTTGGCTCCGTATAAATGATGCATCCAAATTTTCAATGAAAAAAACCTCAACTACGAATTCCAAATTATGTGTGGGATAATTTAACTCATGAGGATTATGTTGTCTTGTAGCATAATCCATTACCTGATCATTCTTCATAAAAAAACCATTTCCCTTCAAAGAATCATCACTGTAGATGAAAAACTCACCATTTCGGGAAGGCAAGGCCAAAACTGGAGAATTCACCAATATCATCTTCATTTACTGAAAACAAACATCACATTATTCTGTCCAAAAAAATTTAACCTGTTTCCATGTTAAATTAGTTATTGGGCTAGATTACTGTTCAAAGTTCTTAAAAAACCGTCAGTAATAACCCTTTAATTGATGAAAACAACGAATATCTATAACATTTGTAGGTCTTGGCCATTCATCAACCACTCTTGTTTTGGCCGGATCAACTGTTATTCCATCCTTATTTACAATGTGCCCATTAAAATATAACTATTACAACCAAGCATCACACTTGCTGAATTTTCAATACAGTTTCTTTTCTTTTATGGTTTTTAGAACAACCCTTAGATTTTTTTCATGCTCCTCTTTATTTTTAGAAAATACCATAATGTCATCAATAAACACTACCAAAAACTTATCCAAGAACTCATGAAATATTATATTAATAAAATTCATGAATACAAAAGGTATATTAGTTAACCCGAACGTCATAAAAACAAATTCATAATGCCCATATCTAGTACGAAAGGCTGTTTTCGGGATGTCATCCTCCTTCACCGTTAACTGATGGTATCCGGATATCAAGTCAATCCTCAAAAAGTTCTGAGCTCCCTCAAGCTAATCAAAAAATTCATAGATTTGAGGAAAAGGATACTTGTTTTTAACAATGATTATATTCAAAGCCTTATAATCAGTGAAAAGTATTATGGAACCATCATTGTTTTTAACAAAAAAAAAGGAGCTCCCCATAGTGAAGTGATAGGATAAATTAAGCCTCTATCAAGAAAATATTGAAACTGATTTTTCAATTCAAGAAGATCCATTTGATCCATATGATAAGGGGGTTTTGAAATTGGCATAGTATCATGAACTAAGTAAATTGAGAATTAAACTTCCCGATATGGTATGACAATAGATAACACATCAGGAAAAACATCAAGGTATTCATTTACCACCGGAACATCATTAATCTGAACAGTTACCTTGTTTTCAACAATATGATCAAGATAACTTTCATTTCCATCATAAAATAGTTTCTCAGCTTCCTGATATATTATCAATTATATGGTTTCTTTCTTTTATACAAACTGAAGCACTTTCTGAACAACTACATTTTTAGCTCTATAGTAAATCTTGGAATGATAAATAGAAATCCAATCCATTCCCAACATAACATCAAACTCAACCAAGGGTAAAATAACATATTTTGTAGGTAATTTATTTCTATATACCACAATAGAAAGATTCTTATAATTCATCTTTACTATAATATTTCCCCATGGTGTTTTAACAACAAGATCTGGTCTCATTTTTTGAGGTGATATTTGCAATCTACTAGAAAATTTCTCATAGATGAAGGAATGTGTAGTCCTCGTATAAAAAAAACATTAAACAAATCTGATTGAACAAAAAAATTACCTGATACAACTTCATTGGATGGCTTGACATCTGCTGACGTAGTCACAAAGGATCTCACTACACCTTTCTGCTTATAGTATGGCTTTATTGCACCATTTGGATCTGTATTTAAGAAGGAATTTACATAGTGACCCATCTCACCACATTTAAAACACAATACAGTTTTCTTAGAAGGATTAGTATTTGGGTCATTTTCATTATAATCATGGGCTATATTTCCAAACATACCACATTTAAAACACTTCCATGTTTTTCTAAGACATTCCCCAGGGTTCTTCTTTCCACATTTTCACAAAATGGAAACTGAATTTTCATACCATCAGATTTCATTGGTTGATTCTTACCCATCACCTTCCCTCTGGAACTCCTCTTCTCCTTGTTTCCAAAATTCACATGATCATCAGAAAACTCCATCTCTACGCTCTCAGCACATCGAACAATTTTCTCATAATTGTTGAATTCATGGGAGCCCAACGCCCTTCGATACCTTGGATTCAATCCTATGGAAAATTTGTTGATTTTGATATCAAGATATATAATAAGATTTAGAGCATACCTCGACAGTCAGGTGAAGTTCGATTCATACATAGCCACTGAATCTTTCTCCATTTTCTTCATTTCAAGTAATTGCTTCTCCATCCTAAGTCGTGCAACATTAGGAAAATATATTTCCAAGAAAAGACTTTTATATTCATCCCACTCAAAGGAATCAATATCCCATCTATCCCTGATATTCAATACCATTAACCACCACTGACCAGCTTCATATTCGAAATGATAAATGGAAAGACATACCATTGTATTATTTGAACAACCCATTACATCAAATAACATTTCAAGGGATTTAATTCAACCTTCAGCCACTACTGGGTCAGAAGATCCATTGAATGCCGGAGGTTTCTGTCTCATATAATGTTCCACTATTTTAATGTTCCATTTTGGTACCATTGGTTGTTATATTGCATAGATTCTGCTACCATTTATTTCTTATGCTGGCTGATCTATTACTATCACAAACTACTTGGTTCCAATCCAATCCATTTTGGGCTGCAAATTCGGAAGGATATCTTTCTGTCGGTGCCTCCCCTCTTCAGCTTCCTTTTTTCTTTTGTGGACAACCATTTAGAACAAACATATCGTAGATGAAGATACAAGGTAATATTTAAAATGATATAACATAACAAATTAATCGTAGAGTAAAAAATCATTTATGGTATTCTTTTAACATCATCATAACCCCTAAAGTTATCTAAACCATCCTTTGATACCAACTATCAGGACCCGACCTTATTAAATTACATAATATTTATTTTAGTCAATAAAACACTTCCTTTTACATTGATTATTTTTTCATGTTTAGATATTTATAGAATTGGGAAATAATACATTCATAACCTTTCACATTGTTACAGAGTGGATACCATAAAAATAGTTTCCATTTTTTTCAAAATATAAATCATCAAATATTAAAACATGATTTCATTGGAAATTCTTAAGAAATTTAACATGGATTCCATAATTTTCATACATATACTTGTAACTTGAATTTTTTTTAAATACTTGGGATGAGCAGAAAAGATCAGTAAGGGATATAAAAATAATGGAAGAACACATTAGTCCATGAATACTTGTAATGTATAAAATCATTTTCAAAATACTTACTTATCACATATATATATATATATATACTTACATTGTGAAACAATATATTTTCACAATACATAAGAACATGAGTATTACCATAAAGGTATCTTGGGTCATTACTTACATGATCTTTTAACCCTCTCGTCTACGTTATAAGTTGTAACCCTTACGGATACATTCCAATTTGTGTAACCATCACAGTTACACTTGGAGTAACAATACGACTGGCCTCAAACATACAAATACCCATTTCATTGGAGGGAAATATAGGTCCCACCCTTAATCATAAACAATTCCCATAATCTAGAACATAGTCATACAATATGAATAATATCATAAAAACATTGCTTTGGAATTTTTTAAAACAGAATTCTAAAAGAGGATTTTAAAAGGAAAGTCCATTATAAATAAAATATAATTGAAGTGAAACATAATAGAGTGGATGGAATATGTATACACACTATAAATAATAATAATTTAACATATTATATACAAAACCCATCACAAAAACAATTTTAATACCACATAAATTATGAAGTATAATGTTATCCGAAAGAATGGAAATCAAGTTAAGAATTCCCTTACCTTAGGTTTTTTTTACTTCAAACTTGTTTAAAACTCCTGTATAATGGTTAAAACAGTGTTATTAGTATTTTACAAGAACATTTTTATGTTTATAAAATCTTGTATGATCATTTCATAACCTCATTTCACCCTTTAGTTGTTAGTATTTTGTTCCTTGCAAGGTTTAGGGATCGTCCATTACATGATTTCCTTGATTGGTCTATGATGGATGTTCTTGTCGATTGGAAGTGAAACTCCATAATTGGAATGGAAAGGTATTTAAATATTTCCAGTACCATAATTTATATCATTTATCATTTTGATGTTTCATAAGTTAAAACATTAATGTTGTTCGTTTAGCGTTTAGATTATTTTAGTGGTTCTTTGATAATAACGACCACATTTTGTCTTATAAATTAAAACCATGAGTAAAAGAAGAATTCCAAAACCATGGATGAGAAATAATACATATATTATAACTTGGTTGAACCATATAATTTTTTTCATGAATATACTTGAAATAATTAATGAAAATTGAAATCCCATCATCCACGATGTCGGTAATTCGACACATTATGAACAATGTTTTTATTCCTTGAATAAGTGGGAGAGGAGAAGAAGAATGATGAAAACATTTACATGGACATGGGAACATCCAAAATATACATGTTTTTTTGGAGTTTTCTTTCCTCTTTGGAAAGAGGTGATGAGGAAAGAATAAGAAAATAAAGGAACTCAAAATAAAAGAATAATTGAAAAATCCCTTACCAAAATTCGGCAGCCTAACGACTATGCAACATGGGTTTAGAAAATATTAAAAAGAGTGGGGAAAAGGGTTACCCATAAAGAAATTAATCATAATATATAATAGATCAATAATAATAAGGAAATAAGAACATGTTATGGGGACTTTAAATTTATACCATATAAATGATAACCAGAATGAAAAAAAAACGAAATTGATAACTTTCATACCTTGTAATGTAACTCCTAGAACATTAAGGATGGGACCTTTGGGGATTGAGGAAACCATGTGAGGAATACTAGGGAGGTAAGTTGGCTATATCTTCGTTGATGAGGAATTTGGAATGAAGTTAATGAAGGAATGGTTTGGTATTTATAGCAAAAGTGAGGGAATATTTTAATAATTTACAAGGGACACCTCATTAGTGGTATTTGAAAAACCAGGGGCTTGCCCATGGTATTTTCCCATGGTATAAGCCACATTGGCAACCTCATAACTTAATTTACTATAAATAAGTCGGCTTGATTTATTAAAACATTATTACATCATTAATTATGTCATTAACACACTGAAACTCAGAACTGTATTTTTTATTATTCACCAATAAATCAACTATTTTGGAAAAATGCTAACAATTTACCCTTGCCTTTTTTCAATTTGTAGAATTAAAAAATGAACTCCATTTTATAAAAATCATTCTCTAAATAATATTAATTTTATTTTTCAAAAAAATCATACTTAATTCAAAAATTAACAATTTAAATTCTATAACTTCTTTTAAATCACATTAAAAAATTAACCAAAAAGCCATTATCTTAAAGCCTTAAAAAATAAAATAATAACACGATTTACTATTTATTATAGTCATATTACGATTTATTATGGTGTACGGGTCGGTTGTCTATTTCAGAACCCTTAGGTTGGTATGAGTGCTTGATTACCTATATATATAATATTTATTTCTTGTGTTTCTTATACGTACCCCACACATGTTGATCACTTCATGCTGAACACCCCCATTTCATGGGGGTGTATTTCCCAAAATTCCTATGAGTGGATGGTTATTATCTATGTTTATGCTCCCTCTCTTAGGTATCCCAAGAATCATTGGGATGGAAATGATGGATTAAGGATATTTGTGGTCCAAGACTCATCGGGCAAGGTGTGTTGCGGTGGTGGGCCCATGTGTGTGCGGATGGGTTTGTTTCCCAAGTGTATTCGGAATGAGGCCCAGGTGTCTTCAGGCATGGAAGTGGTTGTTCTATCCCATGTGTCTTCGGTCATGGTAGTGGTTGTTCTGGCCCATGTGACTTTAGGTGTTGTAGTGGTTGTTCTGGACCAGGTGTCTTAGGGCATGGTTATATGTGGTTATGGTGGACCAGGTGTCTGTGGGCGAGATGCGTGGTTAGGGTTCCCCATAAGGTTGTTTTTGGTGTGGTAGTGGGACTACAATGGAACTTTTGGGGGAAGTTCTAATGCTTAGGTTGTCCTAATAACCAGTGGGAAAGTCGTGTAAGGAACCCAAATATCGATGTTATATTACATTTATTTTTCCCAACATGCGTTATTTTGGGAGTGTTCCTTGGTGAGGCCAGGTGGATAGTTTCCTTGCTATGTGTTTTTGTTACCTCTACTTTCTCACAAGGCATTAGAATGTCTCCCCACTTGTGCATGAGAGATTTTGGATTTCCCTACTGAGTATACTTGTATACTCTCCCTATGTATATAAAACAGATTTCAGTTTTCCAGGGGGACTTTGAGGACTGTTCTGGACCTTACTAGATTGGGATTCGGGAGTTTTCGTTGATGCTTTTCATTATTTTGTTACTTTTCATCAGAGTTTTTCTTTTACTTTATATCAATTAATTTTGAACATACACATGGGAATAGATTTTTTGCTTTACTTTTAATTTTAGTTTTTGTAGTTGTTTGGGATTTACCATCTTATCTCCTCAACTTTTTCTACAAAAGGGTATGTCCTTCCATATTATGCGTGATTCTATAACCTTGTTGCTAGTCACCACACTAGGGCCTATTGAAGGTGGTACTCGGGGGGTCATAATCTATCCTTAAACATGATGAAGTAAGGGTCTATTAGTGTGTTGACCCTTACCTCATCTTGGTGAAGGTGGGTCGTGACATGTTAGAAGGACCCAACCATAAAACATTACATAATATTAAATTAAATTAACAATAAACATTGAGGATATTTTAAGGTTTAGAGTTTTAGAGAATTAGGCCATAACTATTACATTAAATCTCAAAAAATTACAAAGTAGACACTTTTAATCATTTTACATTGTTTCATAAAAGAAAATCTCTTAAAAAAAAGAAACATGTTTGGTTCCATGTTATAGATAGCATGACTTTTCCATAATTCCATCCTTGACCCAATTCATCTTTGAGTCCTATGAAAAACATTTCAAAACATGGGATGAGTATAAAAATCTCATTAAGGGTTATAAAATAAGGTAAGATAACATTATCCCATCAATAAATACAAACCAATGAAACCATACTTTTCAATCTTAACATACTTCATGAAACTATAAGATTTATGAATAACCTATAGAAAACATAAATCATGACGGTAACTTGTGGCATCCATATCATACATACTTTGTATCTTTCATAGATATGTAGGGAGTTACATTTGGAATACCGATCAAATTATATTCCCTAAATCTATTAGGAGAAACTTTAACATTTACCTCTATCACGTTACACAATTCATTGGAGAGATATCTTGGGCCCACCCTCCCTAGGTTTGTCACGGAACCACCTGTATACGTAAATGATTCCCTAGAACAATAACATATTCATAACACATAAAACAAGCATAAAGTAAATATAACATTTCCACATAGAAATCACAATATATCATTTCATGATATTGACATAATCAATGCCTTATCAAACCATTTTTAAAATCATTTAAAACATTTAATAAATAGATTTTTGAATCAAAGTGTCTCACACCACTTTGAAGAATTTAAAGGAATTAAACTTTTAAAAAATTAATTTCCATATAAATAAATCCCTTAAACCATTTTAAAAACATGGAAATTAATGAGAAATATTTAGAATAATAAATCATTAAAACAATTAAAATAATGTTTTAATTAAAGAGTCCCTTACTAGTTGAGAAAATACTTGAATAAAAATAATTATAAAATAACATTAAACAAAGATTATAATATCATTAAAATAAGGATATTCATGATAAAATATTTCAAAGGGATGTATATCCACCATATAAAAGTGAGTTGGTGTATAACAACAAATAAGTCTCAATGTAATGTAAATTATCACAAAGTCCCTTACAAAGATTGTATCATTAGATTAAGGATAAATCAATGAAATAATTATGTGTGAAAAATAAGAATTATTCCAATATAAGTGGATATTAAGTGTAAAACAATTAGAGTTCATTCACAATAATTCATGGCATGATATAATCAATAAGTAGAGTTTAACCCAAAGAATTGAAATTGGGTTAAGAAGCTCTCTAACAGAAATTTGATAGCCAAACGACGTCACTTTAAAATTCAGAAAATGAGTTGATGGGAGATAAAAATTGTTTCTCATAACCTGGACATAAAATTTATATAAATAAGGATATAGAAGAACACATCCTGACATATGAAAATAAAAATTAAAAGACATGACATATTAGAAGCCTTTGACTAAAAGAGTACAGTGAAAGGTTCCCTTACCTATTTGGGAACTTACAAAACATACACCCCATGAAAGATGGATCATATAATGAAGATTTAAATACCCGTAAATTAAAGTATATCACACAAATAATACAATCATGGGCAGTACATACTCAACACAAAAGTAAATACTGGAAAATATAGCATGAATCTCGCGTGAATAAAAAGTGAGATAAAAACAGCTTACCATGTTGTAATCAATCGATTCATATGAAAAAAAATTTAATAACAACAAAATGAATCCCAGATTTCCAGGAATATAAATAGAATCATGATAATACATATTAAAATTCAGCACAAAATACACCACATGCAAGATATAAGTGGCGAACAATAGAAATCCCACGAAATTAAAAGTGAGATAAGAAAACTCTTTACCACGTGTTTGACTTGACTCGTTTGATCCTTTGTATTCCTAAATAATAAACTTAAGTTAATTTATACTTGATTCGGAACCTTTTTAAAGTTTATTATTCCTTTTATATCACTTATTACCCTGCTATTACAATTTCTTAATTATTTGATTTTATATCGGATATTTTGTCGATGTTCGGAACTTGAGTAAAAAATTAACATGTTGTAATTAAAAATTGTCCATGTGGTCAAAAGTATGTTATCTAAAGAATAATATTCATTATTTAAATATCATATATATCATATATATCTAGTATATATATTTATTTATAATATTATATAACATTTCGATATAATTAATTAAATACACCAATCATGGAGACGGTAAGTCGTACATACACATGAACGCTACTTTCATTTTTTCCACTTTTAAAACGAATGGAAACTGAATGATTCACAAGTTTATTTTAATTATAGTATAATTTCATGTGATATATATATCATAATTTCATTAAATCCATCCTTTATACGTTCCTGGTATGTCATGAACTAATCATATCACCTTGAGAGGGCGGTAGTCCGCACTTTCTCAAATTAAATTATTGGGTTTACACATATTAGAAAACATAAATTTATTTTGTAAGTAAAAATTATAGAAGAATATATAAAACATAAACATAATATATATCATATATAAATACATTTCCATAGTAATGGCCTCCATTTGAGGTGGTTGGAAAATATTGAACAATCATCATTTTGTGAGGCAGTAGTTCATCGTCCATAGAAAAAATACGTTCTTTACCCATTAGATGGAGGTGTGTGGAAGTATAGTTAGAATAATTCTCATAACAACAACATAGAATATTTAGGATACTATTTCTTTTATGAAATAATGGAATAAAAAGTGTTTAGGGGGTTGAAGAAGTAAAATAAAAGAAAAGTACTTAAGAGAAGACGTTACCTTTAAATCGGGTAACTCCCTTTGGTTTGAACCAAAAAGGATTTCTTGAAGTGACTTATTCCTAAATTAAGGATTCTAAGTAGAAGATAGTGATTTAGGGAGATTTATTAGAAATATTTTTGATGAGAAAAGGGGCTTGAGAGGTGTGAGTAATGGGTTATAGGTGAGGTCTTTTTATAGGGGGTTAGGAGGGGATCCTTAGGAAAGATTGAAAATATTATTTTATTATATAAATATTGTCGGTTTCTAAAGGACCAAAAATTATTATAGTTGAAGATATTATGACTAGGTTTCTAAATAATACCACCCAATAATAATTGGACAGGTTTTGGAAATTATTTAAATCTTTATAACCTTATTTATTTAAATCATTCATTAATGAGGTAAACACTGAATCATTATTGCATCATAAATAATTTTATTTATTTGATGTCTAAAAATTATAAAAAAATACCATGATGTAGGAAATATTTTTATCTTTAAAATGAATATTTATATTCTAAGGGATAACTTATATAACCCATGTAGAAAATTGGTTTACTAAAAGATAAATGTTTAAGTCATTTTTGTCTTTACTTTAAATTAATAAATATAAAGTGTCATTATCACTCTTAAGTGGCTCCATGGGGTCCCAAAATCTACACAAGGATTATAATGGTAATATATGTATCAAAAAATAGTAAAAGGAAATATTTTAGGTTAATTTAATGTAATTATAATATTATTTTTACCTTGAAATACCTTATTTGCCTTTAACTGCGGTAAATAAAGGGCAAAAGTTATTATTCAAAAAAAATTATTTTCATCTCATTGAACCAAATTTTACTTTCTGATAACAAACATGTATGTTATATTTTCAAAATTCAATTCACAGAAGCGGTAAAATTTAATTTAAATGAAAAAGTCTGTTTTTACTAATACTTAGTGTTATCACTATTCATCAAAAACTAAAGGTGTTCATAAAAATAACAACAATTCATCCTAATATATATTTGATATTACAAATTAAAAAATGATTACTATTTTACAAATTTAGAAACATAGAAGTTTCATTAACTAATTTATAATTAATTCCCGTTGTCAAAACAAATTGCGTGTTTTTAAGAAATAATAACTATCAAAAGATTGACACCGGTTTATGTCCAATTTCAAAGTGAAATTACTTCCAATGACAAAAATTGGATTAAATGGTAAAAATATAATCTAATTACTCTTTAAAACCAATTAAAAATACAATCTAACCATATAAATAAATTATATTGAAAGGAAATTTTGAATTAAAATACAGTATTTTTAACTACTCATTAAAAAAGGAATTTTATCAGAAAAATTCCAAAAAAATTACCCAAAGTATATTTTGATATTACGATTCTAAAGAATAATTTTAGTTTTTTCAAATATAACATATACAAGTGACAAAAACTAGATTTAAAAATTTTTCTCAATCAAAATATGGTAAATATACCTTTTAAAGAATATTTGACTATTTGTGCTTAAAATTGGATTCATTAACATTTTAATCCTCTCACTTTTATTAGATATATAGGGCCCCAACCTTAAACCTTACTTAATATTGAATTAAATGAATAATTCACATTGAGGATCTTTTCAGGTTTAGAGTTTTAGAGAATTAGGACATAACTATTACATCTCAAAAGATTACAAAGTAGACACTTCTACTTAAATTCCATAAAATAAGAAAAACTCTTAAAAAGAAACATGTCTAGTTCCATGTTTTATATAGCATGACTTTCCCTTGATCCCATCCTTGACCCTATTCCACATTAATTCCTGTGAAAAACATTTCAAAAAATGCTTGGGGTGAGAATAAAAAGCTCAGTAAGGGATACACAAAGAATGAAAACTGTTAGTTTTTCAAACATCAAGTAAACCATGTATACTTTATAAAAGTAATACCTTCACCTTCATGAAATAGTAAAAACTCTTCACTGAATAAAATATTATTACATACCTTTTTGTAACCAAAGGATTACCATAAAAACCCATATAAAGAACACATAACATATATAAAGGTAACTTGGGACAAAAACATACTTAAGTGGAATAACCATACGGTCGACTTCCACACATATCACTTAATGGAATAGCCATACGGACAACTTCCATACAAAATTAATGGAATAGACATACGGATAACTTCCATACCCAATTCATTGGAGGTTATAACGTAACCACCCGTCTTGGTATTCACGGCACCACCCGTCATATGGTTCATCACGTAACCACCCGTCAAATGTTCAAGTACCATTATAAAATCATAAGACATAAAACAAATATAATGGAAAGAAAAAATTTCCACACTTTGATCACAATATATCACATAAATATATTGACATAACAAATCCATTATAAAAACCATTTTCAATACCAAAATACATAAAAGAGTATATGGTATTTATTTTATTTTAAAAAAAACATTACGGCTTGTTCAGGAAGCCAAAGACCAAATAATACTCACGGTGGCGGAAAAGGTCGTTGTCACTGCGTACGTTAAAAGAAACATTATTTTTTGTCGTTTTGTAAAATGCTTCGTAGAAAAATATTCCTTTTGTATAAAAGTAAAAGTCAAAGGGGTTTATACACTGTATAAAATAAAGTTTTTTATAAAACGAAATATGCGTCAATGAATGGAGATTGAGACGAAGTCCCTTACCTCAGGTCCGACTTGACTCTATCGTTCTTTAACATCCTGAATAATAAACTTGATTTAATTTATATTTTCTTAAGTACCTTTTTAGAGTTAATTATTCCTTTTATATCACTTATTTCCATGTTATAAACATTATTTATTCAATTGAGTTAATAATGTTTGTTTTCTCGATATTTGGTCCTTAAGTCGAAAGTGGACTTCTTATGATTACATGTTGTTCGTGGGGTCAAAGGTTCATTATATTCAGAATGAAATTCCTGATTTGGATATCATATATATCATATAAATGTATTTATAATATCAAATAATCATTTAGAGGTAAGAAATTAAATGCACCGTTCATGGAGACGGTAAGTCGTACGTACGCATAAACGCTACTTTCATTTCTATGTCATATTAATGGAATTAAAACTAAATGAGAGGTATGTATATTTTAATTCCAGAGTTATATTAATCATTTAGATGTAACATACATCATATATATCCATTATATATGTGTACTTATAATAGTACATTACATTTGGGGATAATAAATGAAATGCACCGTTCATGGAGACGGTAAGCCGTACGTACGCATGAACGCTACTTTCATTTCTCTCTCATACTTTAATGAAAAGAAATAATAATTATATAGAGGTATATTATAATTCTGGTATAACATCATATATAATAACTTTAAATCCATCCGTTATACGTCCCACATATGGAATTAACGAATCAAATCACTTTGAGGGGGCGGTAGTCTGCACTTCCTTAAATGAAGATATTGTGTTTACTCATAATGGAAACCATAAAGGTATGCCCAAAATGAGAAATACATAAGCTTAAGAAAAACATAAACATATTATATATCATATATAAATATAGTGTCAACTTAATGGCGACCTTTGAAGGTGTTAAAAGAATGTTGAACAATCATCGTTTAGGGAGGCAGAAATTCGTCATCCACGGAAACAGTATGTTATTTAACCATTATATGCAGGTGTGTGTAATTGTAGCTCAAATAAATATTATAAAAACATCCTAGTATATTTAATATATTTTATTTGTTACAAAAGAAAAGAATAAAAAGAGTTTAGGGGATTGGAGAAGCAAAATAAAACAAAAGGACTCAAAAGAAGACATTACCTTAAAATCGGGTAACTCCATTTGGTTTGAGATCAAAGGCTTCCTTGAGAAGACTTATACCCAAAGTGAGGCTTCAAGGAGTAATATAGGGAAGTTTAGAGACAAAATGGGCAGGGGTTGGCCGAGCAATGGTCTTTGGGAGTGTGGGTAAGGAGGTAGAGGTGGGGGCCTTTTATAAGAGGAGAGGAGGGGCACTCTTGTAAAGTTACAAAATGTTACTTTATTTTCAAAAGATTTTCTGATTTTAAAGGTCCCACATTGATGTATTTCGATGATACGGTGATGAGGGTTCGAAATCCACTCATCCAATAGGTTTTGGACATTTTTAGGTCTTAGATTTTACATTATCTTTCCATTTTATTTAAATCGTTAAATAATGAGGTCATTGCTGCATCATCATGATGTCATAAATAATTTAATTTATTTAATGTCTAAAAATTATAAAATAAATACTATGATGTAGGAAATCTTTTTATGTTTCCAATGACTATTTATAGTCAAAAATATGACTTGTATAATCCCATGTAAAAATTGTTTTAGTAAAACATTTTATGTTTGTGTCATTTTTTACTTTAACATTATATAAAAGGTATATATGTCATTTTCCAACCAAAGTGGCTCCATGGGGTCCCCAAGTTGACCCGTGGATTGTATTTGTCGGACATGACACATACAATGAGGGTAGGACATGTGTCTAGGTCATTTCAGTTTATTAAAACATTATTCTTACCTTAAACTACACTAATTACCTCTAATCGCGATTAAGAACATAAGAGTTAAAATTCACCAAAAAATTATTTTAATCTCATTGAACCAGAATTTACTTATTAATTACAACCATGTATGTCGTATTTTTGAAATTCAAAACACAGAAGTGGTAAAATTTCATTTAAACAAAAAATCATTTTTTATAAGTACCACTTAGTGGTTTCACTATTCATCAAAAATTGAAGTTTTTCAGAAAAATACCAAAAATTCACCCTAAGCTATATTTGATATTCTGAATTCAAAAATGAAGTCTATTTTACAAAATTCAAAGCATATAAGCCACATTAATTAGTTTAATAAATAATTCCCCCTGCCATGACAAATAGCGTGTTTTTATAAAACAATAAGTATCAAAAGATTGACAATAGTTTAAGTCCGATTTCAATGTAAAATTAATTCCAAAGACCACTATTGGATTTAATGGTAAAAATATTTTCTAATTTCACTTCAAAACCAATTCAAATGATAATATAATCATATAAATAAATTAGATTAAAAAGGGGTTTTGAATTAAAATACAACATTTTACACTATTCATTACAAAATGAACTTTATCGGAAAGATACCAAAAATTTTCACAAAGTAAATTTTGATGTCCCGATTCTAAGGAATAGTTATATTTGGTCCAATAGAATTTATAAGATTGATCAAAACTATATTTAATGATGGTCTGCCGTCAAAAGGTGATAAGTGAACCCTTAGTGAAAATTAGGGTATAAATGCCTAAAATTGAATTCTTTCCGTATTATAAGCCTTTATCTTTTATTGGATACACGTAAAAACATTTAAAAACATATATAATCATATTTTAGTTATTTATATCCATTTTCACCAATACAACGGCTACATGTTAACTACCATTTAAAATAATATTATTATATTACTAATGTGCAACGTAAGTTTTCAAAGGAACTCATCGTTGCGTATCGGGTACGGTATCAAACATAGCAACCCCTTTAAAGTAAAATTAATATTTAATTTGTAAATATTAATAAATATGAAGATGTTTTATTCATTATTTACCTGGATGTTACATCCTTCCCCCCTTTTGGGAATTACGTCCTCGCAATTTTATTCACTTATCAAAATAAGTGGGGGTATTTATCCCTCATAGAATTTTCAGATTCCCATGTTGCCTCTTCAACCATATGGTTGTTCCACAAAACTGTTACCTGGTGGATTACCTTATTTCGTAACACTTTCTCCCTTTGGTCAAGAATCTGGACCGGTTGTTCCTCATAAGATAGGTTCTCTTCCAGCTGAACTACCTCTCGACTCAAAACATGAGATGGATCTGGCATATACTTTCTCAGCATCGAAACATGAAAAACATTGTGTACTTGAGATAAACTCGGAGGTAATGCCACTCTGTATGCAACTGATCCAACTCTCTCTTGAATTTCATATGGTCCAATGAACCTTGGAATTAGCTTTCCTTTCTTACCAAATCTCATCACACTTTTCCATGGAGAAACCTTGAGAAAAACATGATCACCTACCTCGAAAGATAGATCCTTCCTCCGGTTATCCGCATAACTCTTCTGCCTGCTCTGAGCTGTTCTCATGTGTTTCTAAATCAACTGATCTTTTTCGGCCATCTCTTCTACCAATTCTGGTCCCATCAGCTTCCTTTCACCCACTTCATCCCAAAATGCTGGAGTTCGACACCGCTTCCCATATAATGCCTCAAATGGTGCCATCTGTATACTGGAATGAAAACTGTTATTATATGAAAACTCAACCAAAGAAAGATGTTGGTCCCAACTTCCCTGTTTATCCATCGAACAAGCTCGTAGCACATCCTCCAAGGTCTGAATTGTTCGTTCTGACTGCCCATCTGATTGAGGATGAGAAGATGTACTAAAATTTAATTCAGTACCCAACGACTTCTGAAGGCCTTTCCAAAAGTTAGAAGTAAACCTGGGATCACGGTCAGATACAATGGAGAGAGGAACTCCATGTAACCTGACAATCTCTCTAAGATACAAACGGGAAAGTTGATCTAGGGAAAAAGTATCTCGTATAGCAAGGAAATGAGAAGATTTAGTCAAGCGATCAACAATAACCCAGATTGCATTATTACCTCAAGATGTCCTCGGTAATCCCACAACGAAGTCCATGGATATATTCTCCCATTTCCACTCTGGCACTGGTAAAGGTTGAAGCATCCCTTTCGGTAACTGCCGCTCTACTTTAACCTGCTGACAAGTCAAACACATCATAGTAAAATCAGTAATATCCCTTTTCATTCCATCCCACCAGTAATACTCCCGCAGATCTCTGTACATCTTAGTACTGCCAGGATGAACTGAAAACGGAGAACTATGAGATTCACATAACAAATCTTTCTTCAACTATTAATCACAAGTCACACACAATATCTTCCCAAATCTCAAAACCAAATCATTATCAATGTTGAATTTAGGAAACTTACCCTTCTAAACCAACTCTATCTTTTTCTTCAACTCACTGTCTTGCTTCTGTGCTTGCTTGATTCTGTCTGATAGAGAAGATTTCACGGATATCTAAAACAAAATAGAATAACTTCCTGCACCAACAACTTCTATGCCAAAGTTCGTCAAATCAAAAACCAAAGGATCTCATTCCAAACGTAGCATGGTTAATGAAGCATTACTTTTTCGACTCAAAGCATCGGCCACTTTATTTTCTTTTCTCGGATGGTAGTGAATTGTAAAATCATAATCCTTGATTACTTCCATCCATCTCCTCTGTCTCATGTTCAATTCTTTCTGAGTGAATATATACTTTAAACTTTTGTGGTCAGTATATATTTCACACTTTACTCCATATAAATGATGACTCCAAATTTTTAAAGAAAAAACAACAGCAGCTAATTCCAAATCATGTGTATGGTAATTTACCTCATGAGTTTTCAACTAACGTGAATCATAAGCAATTACCTGATAATTCTGCATAAGGACACAACCAAGTCCCTTCAATGAAGCATCACTATATATAACAAACTCACTATTCCTAGAAGGAAGTTCCAAAACTGGAGCATTCACCAATCTTCTTTTCAACTCCTGCAAACAATCATCACATTCTTTTTTCCAAATAAACATAACACCCTTCCGAGTTAGCTTAGTCATTGGACTAGATAACCGTGAAAAACTTTCAACAAACCTTAAGTAGTAACCTACCAAACCAAGACAACTACGGATCTCGGTTACATTTGTGGGTCTTGGATATTCTTCAACAACTTTTGTTTTAGTAGGATCAACAGTTATGCCATCTTTTGAAACAATGTGACCCAGGAAAGAAATTTGTTGTAACCAAAACTCACACTTGCTGAATTTTCCATATAGTTTCTTTTCATTTAAGGTTTGCAAGATAACCCTTAAATTACTGTTATGCTCCTCTTTACTTTTAGAAAACACCAAAATATCATCAATAACACAAGCACCATTTATCACCTGATTCAACTGAGCCATCACTGTAGTAAACTGCTCAATTCTGATTCTGACCATCTCAGTATGCTGATTTGGAAGTTCATTTCCCTCAGTATGCCTTTCCAAAAAATCTTCTCTATTTCCTCTACGAAAAACCATTCTTAACACTGAAATACATTAGGAGAAGCAACATGGTAATCTTTAAATGCTATATCATTTCTGTCATACCATAAATTAAATTATAATTTAACAATTTTCTAACTCCTAAAGTTGTCTAAACCGACCTCTGATACCAAATATAAGGCCCCGGCCTTAAACCTTACTTAATATTGAATTAAATTAATAATTCACATTGAGTATATTTACAGGTTTAGATTTTTAGAGAATTAGGACATAACTATTACATCTCAAAATATTACAAAGTAGACACTTCTACTAAGATTCCATAAAAAAAAAACTCATAAAAAGAACCATGTCTAGTTCCATGTTTTATATAGCATGACATTCCCTTGATCCCATCCTTGACCCTATTCCACATTAAGTCATGTGAAAAACATTTCAAAAAAAACTTGGGGTGAGCATAAAAAGCTCAGTAATGGATACATAATGAATGAAAACGGTTAGTTTTTCAAACATCAAGTAAACCATGTATACTTTATCAAAGTAATACCTTCACCTTCATGAAATAGTAAAAACTCTTCACTGAATAAAACATCATTACTTACCTTTTTGTAACCAAAGGATTACCATAAAACCCATATAAAGAACACATAAAATATATAAAGGTAACTGGGGACATAAACATACTTAAGTGGAATAACTATATGGTCGACTTCCACACATATCACTTAATGGAATATCCATACGGCCAACTTCCATACAAACTTAATGGAATAGCCATACGGTCGACTTCCATACCCAATGCATTGGAGGTTATAACGTAACCACCCGTCCTGGTATTCACGGCACCACTCGTCATATGGTTCATCACGTAACCACCCGTCAAATGTCCAAGTACCATTATAAAATCATAAGACATAAAACAAATATAATGGAAAGAAAACATTTCCACACTTTGATCACAATATATCACATAAATATATTGACATAACAAATCCATTATAATAACCATTTTCAATACCAACATACATAAAAGAGTATATGGTATTTATTTCATTTAAAAAAAACATTACGGCTTGTTCAGGAAGCCAAATACCAAATAATACTCGCGGCGGCGGAAAAGGTCATTGTCACCGCGTATGTTAAAAGAAACATTCTTTTTTGTCGTTTGGTAAAACGCTTCGTAGAAAAAGATTCCTTTTGTATAAAAGTAAAAGTCAAAGGGGTTTATACACCGTATAAAATGAAGTTGTGTATAAAACGAAATATTCCTCAAGGAAAAGATATTGAGACAAAGTCCCTTACCTCGGGTCCGACTTGACTCCATCGTTCTTTAACGTCCTGAATAATAAACTTGAGTTAATTTCTATTTTCTTAAGAACCTTTTTCGAGTTCATTATTCCTTTTATATCACTTATTTCAATTTTATAAACATTATGTAATCATTTAAGTTAATAATGTTTGTTTTGTCTATATTTGGTCCTTAAGTCGAAAGTGGACTTCTTACGATTACATGTTGTTAGTGTGGTCAAAGGTTCATTATATCCAGAATGAAATTCCTAATTTGTATATCATATATATCATATATATCTATCATATACATGTATTTATAATATCACATAAAAATTTAGAGGTAAGAAATGAAATGCACCGTTCATGGAGACGGTAAGCTGTACGTACGCATGAACACTACTTTCATTTCTATGTCATATTAATGGAATTAAAACTAAATGAGAGGTATGTATATTTTAATTACAAAATTATATTAATCATTTATATGTAACATACATAATATATATCAATTATATATATGTACTTATAATAGTACATTATATTTGTGGATAATAAATGAAATGCACCATTCATGGAGACGGTAAGCCGTACGTACGCATGAACGCTACTTTCATTTCAATCTCATACTTTAATGGAAATAAATAATAATTATATAGAGTTATATTATAATTCCGGTATAACATCATATATAATAACTTTAAATCCATCCTTTATACGTCCCACATATGGAATTAATGAATCAAATCACTTTGAGGGGGCGGTAGTCTCCACTTCCTTAAATGAAGATATCGCGTTTACCCATAATGGAAACCATAAAGGTATGCCCAAAATGAAAAATACATAAGATTGAGGAAAACATAAACATATTATATATCATATATAAATATAGTTTCATCTTAATGGCCACCTTTGATGGTGTTAAAAGAATGTTGAACAATCAACGTTTCGGGAGGCAGAAATTCGCTATCCACGGAAACAGTATGTTCTTTAACCATTAGATGTAGATGTGTGTAAGTGTAGCTAGAATACTTCTTATAACAACACCCTAGTATATTTAATATATTGGAGTTGTTACAAAATAAAAGAATAAAAAGAGTTTAGGGGATTGGAGAAGCAAAATAAAACAAAAGGACTCAAAAGAAGACATTACCTTAAAATTGGGTAACTCCCATTGGTTTGAGCTCAAAGGATTCCTTGGGAAGACTTCTTCCCAAAGTGAGGCTTCAAGGAGTAATAGAGGGAAGTGGAGAGACAAAATGGGAAGGGGTTGGGCGAGCCAAAGGCTTTGGGAGTGTGGGTAAGGAGGTAGAGATGGGGGCCTTTTATAAGAGGAGAGGAGGGGCACTCTTGTAAAGTTACAAAATGTTACTTTATTTTCAAAAGCGTTTCGGATTTTAAAGGTCCCAAATTGATGTATTTCGAGGATACGGTGATGAGAGTTCGAAATCCACTCATACAATAGGTTTTGGGCATGTGTAGGTCTTAGATTTTACATTATCTGTCCATTTTATTTAAATCGTTAAATAATGAGGTCATCACTGCATCATCATGATGTCATAAATAATTTAATTTATTTAATGTCTAAAAATTATAAAACAAATACTATGATTTAGGAAATCATTTTAGATTTCCAATTACTATTTATAGTAAAAAATATGACTTGTATAACCTCATGTAAAAATTGTTTTAGTAAAACATTTCATGTTTGTGTCATTTTTTACTTTAACATTAAATAAAAGGTATTTATGTCATTTTCCATCCAATGTGGCTCCATGGGGTCCCCAAGATGACCCATGGATTGTCTTGGTCGTCCATGACACATCCAATGAGGGTAGTACATGTGTCTAGGTCATTTAATTTTATTAAAACATTATTCTTTCCTTAAACTACACTAATTACCTCTAATCGCGATTAAGAACTTAAGAGTCACTATTCACCAAAAAATTATTTTAATCTCATTGAACCACATTTTACATCTTAATGAAAACCATGTATGTCGGATTTTTGAGATTCAAAACACAGAAGTGGTAAAATTTCATTTAAACGAAAAATCAGTTTTTATAAGTACCACTTAGTGGTTTCACTAGTCATCAAAAATTGAAGTTATTCAGAAAAATACCAAAAATTCACCCTAAGCTATATTTGATATTCCGAATTCAAAAATGAAGCCTATTTTACAAAATTCAAAACATATAAGTCACATTAATTAATTTAATAATTAATTCCCGCTGTCATGACAAATAGCGTGTTTTTATGAAACAATACGTATCAAAAGATTGACACTAGTTTATGTCCGATTCCAAAGTGAAATTAATTCCAACGACCACTATTGGATTTAATGGTAAAAATATTTTCTAATTTCACTATAAAACCAATTAAAATGATAATATAATCATATAAATAAATTAGATTAAAAATAGGTTTTGAATTAAAATACAACATTTTACACTATTCATTAAAAAATGAACTTTATCAGAAAGATACCAAAAATTTACACAAAGTAAATTTTGATGTCCCAATTCTAAAGAAGAGTTATATTTGGTCCAATAGAATTTATAAGATTGATCAAAACTATATTTAATGATGGTTCGCCGTCAAAAGGTGATAAGTGAACCCTTAGTGAAAATTAGGGTATAAATGCCTTAAATTGAATTCTTTCCGTATTTTAAGCCTTTATCATTTATTGGATAAATGTAAAAACATTTAAAAACATATATAATCATATTTTAGTTATTTCTATCCATTCCCGCCAATACAACGGCTACATGTTAACTACCATTTAAAATAATATTATTATATTACTAGTGTGCAACGTAAGTTTTCAAAGGAACTCATCATTGCGTATCGGGTACGCTATCGAACATAGCAACCCCTTTAAAGTAAAATTAATATTTAATTCGTAAATGTTAATAAATACGAAGACATTTTATTCATTATTTATCTGTGATGTTACAAGATAAATGTAAAAACATTTAACAAACATGTGTAATAATATTGTAGTTAGTTTTTTTCATTCCTGCCAATATAATGGCTAGGCGTTAACTACCTTTTAAAATAATATTATATTATTATTTTTTTCAGTATGACTCAGCATTGTGTGCAACATAATATTTCAAAGAAACTCGTTATTGTGTATCAGGTATGCCATCAAACATAGAATCCCCTTAACGTAAAATTAATATTTAATTAACAAATATTAATAAATATGAAAATGTATAATTCATTATTTACTTGGGATGTAACATTCTTCCCCCATTTTGGGAATTGTGTCCTCAAAATTTTAAAATTAGGCTCTGAAACATCATTAAAAGTCCCACATCGGAAAATGAGTCAATAATACTATCACTTTAAAAGGAATAAGAGAAGTACAAAGGTCAATCGAGATAACACATACTATGATTCCATGAAAACATTGATATGTAGGAGAAGCTAAGTGTCAAGTTCTGATGGAGGGTGATAGAAAACATGATTAGGAGAAAGTTAACAACAAGAAAACCTCAAATATGTGATGGGTTAAACGGTCATTGATTCCCCAGAAGAAAAAGTTAACGAACAATGTTTTTGTTTTAAGTTACTTTTCATAAATTTGAGGACTTTATATATGATCTTTACTAAAATCATAATGAAACATAGTTACTTGTCTTGTAGACTTTCATCCTTCACTAAAGTTCTACCAGAAACTCATCTTTTCTCCAAACAATGAGTATTCAAACTGACTTGGTCACATTAAAAGTGATAGAATCAACATCTAGAGTATTAGATAATCCACAAAAGATGAACTATATATTTCTCTTGTCTTTAGACATCAACAAAAACCAAAATGGTTAGTACAATATCATATAATCCCCAAAAAGGATAATACTTTATAAAAAGAAAATACAAGTCTTAATCCCCATAGTTCGACAAACAATACCCAAAGTTTGGCAAAGACCATTCAATAAAAAAATGTCCTTAAAATTCTTCAATGTAACCGAAACTAATATTGTAACCCAAAACTCAGAAGGATTTAATCACATAGTCTTCTACAGTAAATCTTAACATTTATCTCCAATAACATAGACTACTTTTAAAGTCACATACATAAGTGTAATTAAACAAATCACATATTCTCTATGTTAGGTTAATCATTTCCATAAATAACCCAAATCACCATATGTCCATAATAAAAACATAGATTCATCCAAAATAAAATTCCACCATTACTCATCAAAAGAAAAGATAATTATTCCTTTAATAAAATTTTCATATATAAAACATTAGGGTTACACATACTATAAAAAGTCTTCCAATGTAATCCCATCATCAAAATAGCCTTAATAATTTCAAGAATTTCGTCATCCTAAAATCTACCATAACTCTTGAATTCCTTATATGTTGACTTCTTACTCATTCAATGTTCTTCACGATCCATTAACCATTCTTTACCAACTTATTCTGAAATACATCTTTCCTAAAAACAAAATCATGAGTTATATCCTAAGATTCAATAATGTCAAATCATCTGTTGAGAAATAATCCATACCATTCATTGTTCATTGTGAGTTTCTTCATCCTCAATTAGAATGAAATTAGGTATTGGTAAACATATATTTTTTTCGATCCTAATTATCCCATTCCCAAATCTTTTTCATAGGGAATCTGTTTGTATAATGACCATGCACACCACATTTAAAACATTCAATTGATCCCTTAGAAAGAACTTCGTTCCCTTTCCTAGAGTCAACTGGATGCTTCCTTTTTCCATGGTAGGTTATTGCTTTATTACCTTCATTCCCACATCTATAGAATCTTCCTGTCCCATTGAAGAATTTTCCTAGGTGTTTCTTTCTACATCAATGACACATAGGTTTTTCAACACACTTACATTTATGATTATAACCTGAACTTCTATAGGGATTTGTCTCTCATATATACGATACCTTGTAAAAATCACCAAGGATTAGGTTTCCAATCATTACTCCAAATAGTTAGTTGAGAATAACCATAAGAGTTCTCATTGCATCTCCCATTTCATTCAATTTCTCATTCAAAAAACCTTCACAATTGTCATCACATCCACTGTTACTTTTCTGCCTACTAGATGCATCCATTTACTAAAACAAAAAAGGTCAGAGTGTGTATATTAGAAAAATCATCATATAATATCTTTTGAGGAGGGTAAATACTAATATATACTGATTCATGTTATCTTAAACTCATTCAATTTATCTAAAATAAATATGACCTATCTAATATGTTAACCATTATGGTTAGTTCACTTATGCTTAAATAACACCATAACCTCTAAAGGTATCTAAACCGACCTCTGATACCAACTATAAGGACCCATCCTTAAAACATTACATACTCTTGAATTAAATTAATAATTCACATTGAAGATCTTTTTAGGGTTACCGTTTTAGAGAATTAGGCCATAACTATTACATTACATCTCAAAAAATTAAAAAGTAGACACTTCTACTCATTTTACATTACTTTTATAAAATTAATACTCTTAAAAAAAGAAACATGTTTAGTTCCATGTTTTAGACAACATGACTTTTTCTAAATCCCATCCTTGACCCTATTCATCTTTGAATCCTATGAAAAACATTTCAAAACATGGGATGGGGATAAAAAGCTCAGTAATGGTTATAAAATAAAGGAATAAAACATTATCCCAAAAATAAATACAAACCAATGAAACCATGCTTTTCAATCATAACATACTTCATGAAATCATAGGATTTATGAATAACACATAGAAAACATAAATCTTGATGATAACATGGGGCATCCATACCATACATACGTTGTAGCTTTCATATCTACGTAGAGAGTTACATTTGGAATGCCCATCATAGTACATTCTTGAAAAATCTTTTGAGAAACTTTAACTTTTACCTCCATCATGTTACACAATGCATTGGAGAGATATCTCGGGCTCACATGCCCTAGGATTATCACGAAACCACCGGTATACGTAAACAATGCCCAAGAACAATAACATATTCATAACATATAAAACAATCATAAAGTATAGATAACATTTACACATTGCAATGACAATTTATCATTTCATGATTTTGACATAATCAATGCTTTATCAAACCATATTCAAAACCATTTAAAACATTTAATAAAGAGATTTTTTAATCAAAGTGACCCATACCAATTTGAAGATTTTAAAGGAATTAAAAATTTAAAACATTAATGTCCATATAAATAAATCATTTAAAACATTTTTAAAACATGGACATTAATGAGAAATATTTAGAATAATAAATTTTTAAAACATTTATGATAATGTTTTAATTAAAGAGTCCCTTACCACTTGGGAAAATATTTGAATAAAAATAATTTTATAATAACATTAAACAAAGCATATAATATGATGAGAATAAAGATATTCATGATATAATATTTCAAAGGGTAGTATATACACCATATAAAAGTGAATTGGTGTATAACAACAAATAAGTCTCAATGGAATGTAAATTGATACAAAGTCCCTTACAAAGATTGTATCATAAGTTTAAGGACAAATCAATGACATAATTATGTGTGAAAAATAATAATACACCCAATATAAGTGGATATAATGTGTAAAACAATCATAGGTAATTCAAACAAATTAATAGCACGAAATAATCAAGATGTAGAGTTTAACCCAAAGAATTGAAATTGGGTTAAGAAGCTCTCTTACAGAAATTTGACAGCATAACGACGTCACATTAAAATTCAGAAAATGATTTGATGGAAGAGGAAAAGGGTCTCTCATCGCTTGGACCTAAAATTTACACCAATAAGGATATAGAAGAACATATTACAACATATGAAAATGGAAATTAAAAGACAAGACAAAATAGAAGTCTTTGACTAAAAGAGTACGGTGAAAGGTTCCCTTACCGATTTGGAAAGTTACAAAATATACACCCCATGCAAGAAGGATCATACAATGAAGATTTAAATACCCATAAATTAAATTATATTACCAAAATAATACAATCATGGTAAGTACATACACTACACAAAATAAAAAATTGGAAAATATAGCATGAATCTCACGAGAAGAAAAAGTGAGTAAAAACCCCTTACCGCGTTGTAATCAATCAAGTCATATGAAAAAAAATTAATAATGAACAAATAAATCACATATTACCATTAATATAAAATATTAATGATAATATATATAAAAATTAAGCACACAATACACCACAAGAAATAAATAAGTGGAAAACAATAGAAATCTCACAGAAATAAAAGTGAGATAAGAAAACTCCTTACCCATTGTCCGACTTGACACGTTTGTTCCTTTTTATTCCTGAATAATAAACATAAGTTAATTTATAATTGATTAAAAACCTTTTTCATGTTTATTATTATTTTTATATCACTTATTAACTTTCTATAACAATTTGTTAATTATTTGAGTTCATATCAGATATTTTGTCGATGTTCGGAACTTGAGTAAAAAATTAACATGTAATATTTACAAATTGTCCATGTGTTCAAAAGTATAGTATCTCCATAACCATATTATTGATTTATAAATAATATATATCATATATATAAAGTATATATATGTATTTATTATAGTACATAACATTTGTAGATAAGGAATGAAGTGCACCTTTCATGGAGACTGTAAGCCGTACGTACGCATGGATGCTACTTTCATTTTTCCATTTTTAAAAGAAATGGAACCTAAATGATACGTAGGTATATTATAATTATAGTATAATTTCATATTATATATATATTACATAATTAAATTAACTCTATCTTTTATATGTTCCTTGTATGTCATGAACAAATCGTATCACCTTAAGGGGGTGATAGTCCGCACTTCCTCAAATGAAATTATCGTGTTTACACATATTGGAAAGCATAAAGGTATGTTTGTAAATAAAAATTACAGAAGAATATAGAAAACATAGAAATAATATATATCATATATAAATACAGTGTTATTATAATGTCCTCCATTTGAGGTGGTAGGAGAATACTGAACAATCATCGTTTCGTGAGGCAGTAGTTCGTTGTCCACAGAAATAATATGTTCTTTACCCATTAGATGGAGGTATGTGGAAGTCTAGTTAGAATAATTCTCATAAAAAAACATATTATATTGTGGATATTGGTGTTTTTATAAAATAATGCAATAAAAAGATTTTAGGTTGTTGGAGAAGTAAAAGAAAAGAAAAGAACTTAAGAGAAGACATTACCTTTAAATTGGGTAACTCCCTTTGGTTTGAACCAAATGAATTTCATGAAGTGCCTTCTGCCTAAGATAAGGCTTCTAGTTGGAAAATATGGATTTAGGGAGATTAATTTGGAAGTTTTTGGTTTATCCAATGAGATTTATAGGTGTGATTAATGGGTTAGAGATGAGGTCTTTTTATAAGGGGTATGAGGGGTCTTTAAGAAATATTGAAAATATTATATTATTATACAATTATTTTTGTTTTATAAAGGTCCAAAACTTATTAAAGTCGAATATAAGATTGAAATTGTTTGGAATAAAATCATCCAATAATAATTGTACAGGTTTTAGTTATATTTATAATCTTTATAATCTTATTTATTTAAATAATTCATTAATAAGGTAAACACTGCATCATTATTGTCTCATAAATAAATTTATTTATTTGATGTCTAAAAATTATAATAATAGACCATGATGTAAGAAATATTATAAGATTTCAAATTAATATTTATTGTCAAAGAGATAGATTATATAAACTATGTAGAAAAAGGTTTTACTAAAAGATATATGTTTAAGTCATTTTTGTCTTTACTAAAAATTAATAAATATAAAGTGTCATTATCACTCTTAAGTGGCACCATGAGGTCCCAAAATCGACCCAAGGATCCCCATGGTTATAAATGAATCAGTCAATAGGATAATGACAAATGTTAGGGTAATTTTATATTATTATAATATTTTATTACCATGAATCACCCTATTTACCTTTAAAGGCGGTAAATAAAAGTCAAAAGTTACTGGTCACCAAAAATTATTTTTTTCTTATTGAATTACATTTTACTTACTGGTAATAACCATGTATATCGAATTTTCAAAATTAAATTCACAGAAACATTAAAATTTAATTTAAATGATTTTTTAACTACTATTATGTGTTTTCACTATTCAACAAAGACTGATGGTTTTCAGAAAAATACAAAAAAAATCAGACTAGGATATATTTGATATTCAAAATTCAAAAATGATGTCTATTTTACCAAATTCGGAACATAAAAATTCCATTAATTAATTTAAAATTAATTCTCATTGTCAAAACAAAGAAAGCATGTTTTTAAGAAATAATAACTATCAAAAGATTGATAATTGTTTTTATCCAAATTCAAATTGAAATTACTTTCAATGACCAAAATTCAGTTAAATGGTAAAATATAATCTATCTAAATATTAAAACCAATTAAAGAGATAATCTAACCATATAAATAAATTATATTAACATGAAAATTTGAATTAAAATATTGTATTTTTTACTATTCATTAAAAAATGAATTTTATCAGAAAAATACCAAGAATCTACGCAAGGTAAATTTTGAGTATCCGATTATAAAAAAAATTATTTTGTCAAATAGATATTATAAATGTGACAAAAACTAGATTTAAAAATGTTTCACCATCAACAGGCGGTAAATCAACCTTTTAAAGAATATTAGACTATTTGTGCTTAAAATTGGATTCATTCACATTTTAAGCCTCTAACTTTTATTGGATAAATGTAAAAACATTTAAAAAATATGTGTAATCATATTTTAGTATGTTTTGGTCATTCTTTCCAATACAACCGCTAGGCGTTAACTACCATTTAAAATAATATTATATTATTTTTTGTTTTAGTATGACTCAGCATTGTGTGCAACAAACGATTTCAAAGAAACCCGTTGTTGCGTATCGAGTACGCCATCAAACATAGCATCCCCTGAACATAAAATTAATATTTAATTAACAAATATAAATAAATATGAATATTTATTATTCATTATTTACTTCGGATGTTACACATGTAACCACCGTTATTCACTATATTTTCTATCAAATGGGAAGTGAAAGTATAGCTCATGCGTACGTGTGGACTACCACCACCACATAACGATACAATTAATTTTATGTCACCATATTTCATGGATTGGTAATGATCGGTTTAATATTTATAAATTATATTTATGAAATTATTATTCTTATTGGATTATAATATCATAGAATCCTTCTCACCTTTAAATCCATTGGAAAATTATAACATCACTTATGTGTGCATGTGGACTACCACCTCCACAATGCGGTGTGATCAATTTTTCATTTACTCCTTATGTAGATGGTAATAAGGATGTATTTTATTAATATATATTATATAATAATAATCATGTAATGGTGAATTATTATTTACTATTATTTTATTCCATATGTTGAAAAGTGAAAACAATGTTCATGCATACATATGACCCATTGTCTCCATGTACAGTGTGATTCATTTCGCTATATCTACCTTTTATAAATGAATTTAAATATGCTAATATATAATGAATATATATATATATATATTTATATTATTTTTATATCATGGTATACCTTATGGATATTATGAAACCATGATCAAAGTATAGGGAGCATAACTACTCAACCAATTTTTTCATGAAAAAATGAAACAATTAACACTTGGAGACAACAATTTTAATAATGAAATATTAATGAATTGGTATTGAAATGTTATAAGTGGATAATATATGATATTATGATTGTATAAATTAATATAGTATATAATTACAATAAATCTAAATTTATTATACAGGAGTTTAGAATGCTATCAAACAAAGTCAAACACGAGGTAAGGGAATTATCTTTCAATCTCATTTTCATCAAGATTATTTATGATTGAACATTCCATTAAAGGAAATTATATGATCATTTCCAGACAAAACCATTTCATTTTATTATACTATTGTTATTTTGGGAGAATAAATGTTTTCAGTTCATTTGCTTCAAGTACTCAAGAGTCTGAAATAATGTTTTTAATAGAAAATGACGTTATTTCTCTCTTCAGTCGAATATCAATTTTCATGCATATCCATGGTTTATAAAAAAAGTTGAGAATTTTTTGACTATTATTCCTTGGTTTTTTAAAATTATTTTAGACATTTTTTAATTTATTTAATATTCTTTAAGTAATATTATTTCTATTTTCCGAATGAGGTAGTTTTGAATTTTTATCAAAAATGTGAAAGTAATCTTTGATTTAATATATACAACATGAACAAAATATTACTGCATCATGATTTTCCAATGATTTGAATAATATTTTAAAACATTCCATGGTTCTTTTAAAATAAATTTTTTCCCTAAATATATTATGAATATTTGGATTTTAAATAACATGAATCAATATGAAATTGTTTTTTTCAAGAAATTTTCAAGAGATATTTTAATGTAATTTTCATATTTGATGTTATTTATGGTTCACTAAGTACGTTATTCTATGATAGATTCCTTGTTATTTCATTATAAGGTTTATTATTAATATAATTTGATGTTTACGAAACCCATTTTCTTTTCTATGGATTATGTTATGATGAAATGTTAAATATTTTCATGATCTTATGGCATACATATGAATTGATTATGATTATGTGACAGGTGGGTCCATGTAGACCTTTAATGGATTGGATAAATGTTAATAACTCATGAGATAAATATGTTACACTTGAACCTAACTTCATCCTTACAATTTTATGTACAGGCCTTGTTTTCATGTCTAAAAGATTACATGTGGGCCTGGATTTCATGTCCATAAATTAATACATAGACCGAAATTTCATCTCTATAAAATTATGAATAGACATAGATTTCATTTCCATATGTTTATGTGATTGTTTCATTTCATGTCCTTAAGAAAATGAGTGAACCTACTTCTAATTATACATGTTCATAATTTTATGATCTTATGTTTTTTCCATATTCTTTTGTCTATTTTTTTCTCTCATTGATCATGTTCTATGATTAATTTGTTATTTATGTTTTATAAAATTACATAATTTATTCAATGAATCCATATTATGATATATGATCTATATGGTGTGGTTTAAAAATTTTAAGGCTGTGTTCTCAAACCTTTATGCTCATGATATGCTTATGTGGTCATTGATATCTCCCTTTTCCACCCTTCCTGAAAATTTGAGCTCACCCTTTATTATGTTTCCTTCCCCTAGGGTATGAAGAAATGTTTTAAACAGGGTATATCTACGAACAATACTAGGTGGGAATATATTCTGAAGTGCCCAGTTGATCATGCAGTTACAATGAGAGTGGGTGAATCAGCGTACACAAGTGTTTACCACTTTTATTTTGTTTTCTCGTACCTCTTATTAATTTGAGCTTATTCACTTGTCAGAGTGTATAAATGTTCCTTATTTAAAAAGAATAATTATACAACAAGAAAGACAAAAATTAAAATAAGTAAAACACGTAATATATTTATAAGGTTATCCCCCTATGTGGGTGAAAACATCCTTGTTGTGTTCAGGATGGAAAGAGACACAAATTCTCTACTAAAAATCAATAAGAAATTACATGTGGGCTGGTCATGTATCACCCTAAAACCTTGGTGGGTAGGTATGATCATTTTCACAAATTATAATAGTATCCCATCAGTGTTATTTATACTATAATCCCACCAGTGTTACACATTTATAAAAATTACACAATGAGTAATATCATAAGATATTCAAGTTGTCGCTGCAATACAAAAGTTGATATACCTCTTTAAGACACTTAGTATAATCTAATTTTTCACTTGATCACTTCAAATGAAACTCAAAGACTATCACTAATTGATATCAACAAGACTACATATAAGTCAATTTAGTATACTCTTCTGAATAATTAGAAGTTATCACTTACTCTGCAACTCAATATAATATCAGAATGAACTGCTGAAGACTTTTCAATACTCTATAGGTTGACTTTTAATATAATTTGGCAGCATAAATCTCAGAAAAATCAATTAACACTTTCCATAAAATGTATATTTCATATACCTCATGAATTTAAAATTCAATTCATGGTATTATTTAATTTTTATGCATTATTTCATGTGTATAAATGCACATCATATTTTTTCACTGCATTTTCTTCATGCCCGAATATAACATACTTCTTATTCACAATTCCTCCATTTATTTTAACTCTATAAATATTATTAACAATACATGTACTCAACTAAATGAATCCACATAGTTCTTCCACCTTCAATACATGAGATTCTCACTATCTTCAATATTTCCTCACCACTATTGTGTGATGAATGCCTTCACTGAACACTTTATCAACATCAAATACAATTTTTATGGACACACTCTCTATCCATACTCTACTTTTTCTATATATGATATTAGCCCACAACCTCTTAAACACACATATACTAGAAAACAATGCACATGCATTGTTATTTTCTTCTTCCTTTTACATATGACACATTCATACATAGTATGTATACACACAGTTTTATATGTGCAATACTTCTCAACACTTAATGAATCTAATGGTACACTAGCTCTTGGATTAAATGTTTTTGAGAACAACTCAAGAAAATAAAAATCTATATTGTGAAAACCATCATGAAAACATATTGCACATATTCATGATGATCATCTTGAAATCCTAAGATATGTTCATCACACTAACTTATTATTGTATTTCCACTTACCTTCCTCCTTGTGTGTGCTACCCAAAACAATATTAAATGTAGCCCTCTTATACATATCATGAAAACCAGGTGAATACACTTTTACAGTATCACACTTCACCCACAAACTATTTCTCAAAATTTCACACAATCAAACACAATTCATGAAAATACTGTCAAAGACTTTGCAAAATAGTGTGTGAGTTCTTTGTTTCTTCAACAAAGAGAAGTAACACATTAGGTGATAACCTGATTACATAGTAGATATAGTTTTATCATGAAGAAATATATGTGTGAAATGAACATTTTGAACAGTAGAATATAACCTTCTCTATTATGAAAATAGAATGAGCATGACAACCTTAATGAACCAGATAGATTTATATAATCTCAACATCACTCAAATTGAATTCTCTAAAATTCAACAAAAACACACAGATGAAACTCTCAATATTTATAGGAAATGAATATCATCTCAGAATATTCCAGAATCATTGATACCCATTTGGTATCTTCTTAAGAGTTGTAAATGTGAATCATCAACATCTCCACATAAAATCTAATTTATAAATTACTAAAAACCTTCAGTTCGATCTTCATTTTGCGATGAAAACAAATTTTCATCAAATTTTTTCATCCTCAGTTTTTCAAATCTCCCAAATGATTCTCAGAAAACATAGATCAAGCTTTAGATGACATAGCCATGGAGATCCCAACAAGAAAAAGCTTCTCGAACCAGCTCTATCATTGGCATGTTGTAGAAGACCAAATGAATGACCTCGATCGAATGGTCCAGATATATTAGATACGACAACCCATGTTCATTCCAATTTTTAAAATAGTGGAATATGACTAAGATAATCGGATGACCTAGATAAAACTTGAACAAATCGTTTGAATTTGTTTCTTTCAGAGCTATAGTAACCTAATAAAAAGGGTTCCCACATGGTAATTCACAATGAATGGACAACACTTATAATAAAAGATGCAATAGAGATAGGCAAGAAATATCCTATCCTTCCTCTGTTACCGCCATGTACCAGTTTTGTAGGTGCACTCTTATTCCCACCTCCATTGTTGTGCCTCCCCGCATGGTGGGTGCCCTACCTATGCATGCGTTATCTCATCCATACACGTTGGGCTTACACACGAACCTTCATCTTGCATGTGGGATTGCTCAGGATGGCTCCCCTTAGCTATGGATGATCCTCCACGGTCTCACATGAGTAATGGGTTAAACTAGCTAGGACTACCACATGGGATGGCTAATTGTTGAATAATGAATCTACTTGCCAAATCCCATTCTCAAAAATTATTTCGCAAAAAACCTCAAAATCCCCCTCATTAAAAATAAACTCTTTTTTCATTTCATCTACTTCATCTTCTTAAAATAATTATTTTAAACAATGTCCCAACCCAATTAAACCAATGAAACATTTATTTTGAAATTAAGGAAGAGATCTGTAATCGTCAAAAAAATTGTTTCTTTATTTATAGAAACATCTTCAAATAAAAATATTATTACCAACATATGAATAATTATCCAGAAAAATTCAATGGAAGATTACAATAATACCAACCTTCAATTACAGACACATTTAATATTTATCAAACAAGTGTATTGGAAAAAAATTACAAAAAAAATATTACATTAAAAAAAATGGGTTCTTTAATATCCCCCTTTTTATTTGGTGTTAATACCCATTTCACATTCAAAGTAAATGTATTTTTCTCCACCTTACATGACAATAAAACCAAAGATAAAAACATGTGAAAGAATTTAACTTTTCTCATTTTGTAACAATGGATATTTTCTTATTTTTTCATTCAATATCCTCATTTATTAAAATATTCACTTATCATAAATTCAAATTGATTTTCTATGAGAAAATAAAATGATATTTTTTCTTAAAAAAAAATTGTCATTAATTAATCAGCTCAATGTCTACGTGGGATAACCCAGTGTAGAAAAAAGGATAAATCAATCTAGATATAAAATTTGTCGATAAAATTTTCAAAATGTGATACTAACATTGAAACATTATTTCAGGAGTTGATCAGAAGATATCCAACTAATTTCCTTCATTCATCTTGACAAACAGATTAAAAACATTTAACTACAAGAATTCACTTACCCTTTATCAATCTATTTTACTCTTGTCATCAAATTATTAGTATCTATTCTTCTGAATAAAATTTTTTATTCATATATATAAAAAATAAAATAGATCTTTAATGACAATATTCAATTTCAAGAAATTGAAATCATCATGTAAGTTTCATACCAGAACATCAAATATTCATTTGACATAAGTTTAGATATTCAGATTTGATAGTTGTCCAGATTTTCTCCCCTAGAGAAATGAACTTCATTATAATTAACTTATTTTTAAGAATGATCTTCAGGAATAATTTTATCGGTAATTGAAATAATGAACTCCATGATGGATTTACTCCTAGATGCTATATAATATTTTACAGCACTCATACATTCAGGACTCTCCTGAATTTATGAATCACCTTTATTTCCATACATAAAAGAAACAAACAAAAAATATACATAGGAATACGGTGGTTCTTCAATGATTTTTCAATTAGAGCAATATGGATTATAATTATTTCAAAACATAGAAACTTCTTTCGATTATTCTCCAGACTCAAGAAAACACATCAAACTTGATCCTTCATTAACCTTACAAATTTTATCATTTTATGGAAACATGAAATTCTTGATTTCTTCAGCTTTAATCTTTTATAGAATAGGCATATTAAAATTAATAAGATATGAACCTTCATTATTTTTTCCTTTTCTAACATCTTAGCCCATTCCAGCTGCTCTGACCATTGGACTAAGAATCCATTTGATATATGTTTAGACTTCTTATTTTTTGCAGACTTCATCTTCATAAGATCATTGTTAACATAAGAATTCATTGGTTCTTATCCTTTTTTCTTTACTAGTTCTATTTCAACAGGAAACCATGTCATACATTTATCAGAAATATGTCCTAACATTTTTCCCCTTCAACAAAAATATTTAGGAATCATAGGGTTATCCTTTTTAGATAACCTCTCATGAAATTTTAGTTTTTCATCCTGATTTTCATATACCGAATCAATGATTTCATTTGATTCTAAGTTTAATTTCTTTTTCTACTTCATCTTTCTTCCATTAGAATTGGTATTTATGACCTATTTGAAAAGGTCCAAAATATGACATTTTCTTCCACAATAGAAGCATATTTTAATTGTTGCGAAATTTATATCCTCATTCTTATTAGGTTTAGCTTTCTCTACAATTTTCTTAACATTATTCTCCTTCTCATATCTGAAGGAATTTTTTTATTCATTTCTTATTTGCCTCTTCATTTGATGTGTTCTTTTATCCATATCACCATATGCATACTACATAGTTGGAACATACCATCACTCATCATAACTATAACCAATTCTGTTTAAATAATCACAGAACTCATCAAGATAATGAAATATATTATTGATAAATATATTATTCATCATCATTGAATTATTCTTCACGTTTTTAGGACTACTCACCACATCTCATCTACTCCCCTTAACATTGGACATCTATAATTATCATGCATTGAAATTTTATTCTAATAGTTAATAGCCTGATACCCAAATTTCCAACAACACCAACAATAGCAAACAAATATTGGTTTCTTTTTCTATTTTATAACATGGATAGTTTTTTATTTTTATTTATTTTGGATAATATGATTATTCATATGATCTCTTTGTGGGGAACAAGATTTAACATTCTTCTTCATATTTGTATTTGATGATATGATGTATTTATCATAAATCTTCTTTACCCATGTTTTTATAGAATTATTTTTGGAACCTATACATGTAAATGAAACAATGTTAGTAAAAATAGAATCATTTAGATCAAGGGTTACCTGATTCAACAAGATTTCATGATATTTAAATTTAGATAATATCAACCCCTTCTTACCAATTGAATGAGTCTTGTAGGTAGTAAGACTCTTTTTAGAAAAAGTCTTGGTATATTTTCTAATGTCGGTTCTTTGTGAATATTTATCATGAATATTCTCTAGATTTCTAAACTTTACCACCAACTCAAGATATTTCAGATTTTGTGAAATATTCTGTTCTTTATGTAATTTCACAATATCTTCACATTCTTTCTAGGAATTCGTTAATTGTTTTTCCTCTAATGTTTTTAAATTTATATCCATTTCAAGACACTTTCTGTTGGGGAAATTTTTCTAATCTTCAAAAACATTTAATTTCTCTTCCCATTGAATCTTAATTTTTTATACTTCATCATCATGTAATTGATGTAATTATAATGGAGAATTATTCATCTCATTAATTCTCTTTTTCTTAACCTCTAAGTGAGATCATTTAACATTTATAGGGGTTATTTTTAGATTCTCTAATGCATAAATCAGTTCTATATAAACTATCTCAGTCATATTGTTCTCAAAAACATTCATTTTTAATACATCTTCAGTCATAGTATGTACTTCATTGTAATTAAATATACACTGTTCATTTAAATTTTCATCTCAGATTAATATCTCATCCTTGTCTTTGATTTAAAAATAAGAGTCCTTAATATTCATGATAGCTTTAGGATATTCTTCAAGTATATGTGTCATATCAGTAAAAATTGTATGAGTTAGTTCTTTCTCACACACATTTATTTATAATTGTTCATCAACACAAGAGTAATGTTCATTGTGAAGTTATATAGTTTCTTCTATGGCATCAATAATTATTGAATGAAGTCTACATCTTTGAAACTTCTTTTCCAAATCCTAATCCATATCCTCATCATCCTTTTCAAGATAATAATTTTCATTATATATTCCGTTGATAAAAGAAAATATATTGAATACAACTTCAGTAGGAAAATTATTTAAATTGTCTTGGATTTCTAAATAAAATTCACTAAGTGATTCAAAAAATTCTTCTTCTTCACTGCTTGAACCAAACTCACCAAAAGGATCTTTGTCAACGGATTTAATAGATACTACTAATATACTACCATTCTGACTTCATCAAAATTTTAATGAATCATGTTTATTATTTGAATTATTTATCTCCATTCTTTTCTCTTTCTTTTGTCTATTTTATGGTTTTTATAGAAACCTATTTGTTTGAACTGACAGAGATAGGAACATAACTTTCCCTCTAAGACATATCTATAAATTCATCAAATTCAAATATGAAATTCCTCTAAGTCTGATCCAAACAATTGGGACAATAGGATAGATCAAATTATAGGTGTAATCTATGTTCTAATACCAATTGATGTGCTCATTGCATCAAGCAGGTATACTGAGAGGGGGTGAATCAGTGTACATAAGTATTTACCAATTTTATTTTCTTTTCTCTTACCCCTTCTTAATTATAACATCTACAATTTTTTGAGTTTATAGATATACCATATTTACTAACAAAATTATACCACATATAAGAAATAAATTAAATGAAGAACAAAACACAATATTTTTACAAGATTTTCCCCTATGTGGGTGACAACATCCTTGCTGTGTTCGGGAGGATCTAAGACACAGATTCTACACTATAAAAATAAACAATTAGTAGTTGTTAGGTTAGGTATCAACCAAAAAACCATGGTGGGTAGGTATGAACCTTTTACCAAATTATACTATAATCCCACCAGTGTTATTTACACTATAATACCACCATTTTTTCACAATTAAAACACTAACAAAATGAGTAAGATCACAAGATATTAAATCTTCCACTGCAACAAAAAATTTGATCTTCCTCTTCGAGCCACATAGTATAATTTGATTCTTCACTTTCTCACTTCAACTGAAACCCAACAAATGCCACTTATTATGATCAATAACACTACTTACAATCTGATTCAGTATAATCTTTTAAAAATTAGAAGTTATCACATAATCTTCAACTCAATGAAATATTAGAATTAATAAATGAAATTTTATCAATACTCATCAAGTTGAATTAGAATATAATGCTTCATCTTAGATCTCAAAACTCAATTCACACATTCCCTAAAATGTATATTACATGCACCTTATGCATGTAAATTAAATTCATGGCCTTATTTGTTTTTATGCATTATTTCATGTGTATAAATTTAGATCATATTTTTTTAATGCATTTCCTCCATGCATGAAATCGCATACTGCATCTTCATTGGTCTTTTGTGTATTTTAACACATTCAAAATTATTAATAGTGTATGCACTCAACTAAATTAATTTACAATGTTCTTCAACATTCAATACAAGAGATTCTCAATATGTTCAATACTTCTTTTCTACCATTTTATGTTCTATGAACTCATTGAACACTTTCTCAACATCACATACACTTTTTATGAACACACTCATTGTCCACATTCTACTTGTTTTACATATGATATTAGCACACTACCACATTTACACACATATACAGGATCATATGCACATAAATTTTTCATTTATTATTATTTTTCTATGCTACACCTTCATACACGGTATGTATACACATAGTTTCGTATGATAAATCCATATCAACACTTCATGCAATTAATGACACACTGGATCCTGGATTTAATGTGTGTGTGTGAAACTCAAGAAAATTTGTTTCTATTTTTTACCAATCACCACGAAAATATATTTCACAAATTCATGATGATCATCATGCAAGACAAAGAGATGTTCATCAAACTATATCCTTACATTATGTTCACTTTCCTTCCACCTTGTTCATGCTAACCAAAATAATGTGCAATGTATCCTTCTTGTACATATCTCACAAACAAGGTGAATACACTTGTAGAGTATCACACTTCACTCAAATGTCGTTTCTCAAAAATTGACACACTTAAACCCAATGTATGAAAATACTATCAAAGCCTTTGAAAAAGAGTTCATGAGTTCCCTATTTCTTCGTGTATGACAAGTAACACATTACATACTAACCCAATTGGTTCATGGGAACCAGTTTCATCATGAATCAATTCAAGTGTGAAAATCACATGTCGAATAGTCACATATACCTTTCTATTTCATGAAAATAGAACGAGCATGAAAATATTCTCTAACTAGAGAGATTCACATAATCTAAACCACACTCGAAAAAAATTCTACTAAAATCAATAAAAACACATGGATGTAGTTTTCAATATTTATAGTCAACTCACATCATCTCATAATATTATTGAATCCCTAAGACGCATTCAGTTTCGGCTTAAGATATGTGATCGTGAACCATCACCATCACCACATAAAATCTCATTTTAAACATACTAAAAACCTTTTGTTCAATCTTCATTTTGTGATGAAAATGATGTTGAATCGCATTTTGGCCATACATGGTTTTTTATATCATTTAGATAATGCTCAGGAATCTTAGATCGAGCTTTGAATGACAAAGACATGGAGATCTTGTTGATCAAAAGATTCTCAAAAGCGATCCTTCAGTGGCTTACTGGAGAAGATGATATGTATGATATCGATAAAATAGTCCCGATAGAATAAATTTTATGGAACATGTTCTTTTTGATTTATAAAATATTGAAACATGACTAAGAGAATTCGAAAACCCAGATAAAACATTAATAGATCATACAACTCTATTTCTTTCAGAGCTATATTAACCTGCTATAATATTTCCTGCATCAAGACACACAATGCATGGTCACACCCTTATAATAAAATTTGCAATAGTAATAGGCCAATTAATCTCCTCTCCATACTCTAGTATCACCTCGTACCTGTTTTGTGGGTGTGCTCCTACACCCACTTCAACCGCCATGTTGCCCCGCAAAGTGGTTGCTCCTCCTATGCATGTGCCATCTCGATCATGCACATTGGGCTTATACACAACCCTTCATTCCACATGCAGGATGGATTAGGCTAGCTCTCATTATCCATGGTCGATCCTCCATGGTCACACATAATCACTCGGTTGAGCTATTTAGGAAGACCTCATGGGATAACTAATTTTTTAATAAAGAACTATCTTTCCAAAGCCCACTCTCAAAAATTATATCCCAAAAAACATAAAAATATTCCTTATTCAAAATAATTTTTTTTCTTCATGGAATCTTATTAATATTATTCTAATCATTATTATAAACAATAATCCAACCCAATTAAACCAACGAGACATGTATTTTGAACATAAAGAGTAGCTTTCAAATCATCACAATTAATATTGTTTCTTTATTTAAAGAAACTTCTTCAAATAAAAATAGTATTTCCAACATATGAATAAATATTCAGAAAAAATCAATGGAAGATTACCAGAATACCAACCTTAAATTACTAAAACATTGAATTCTTGTAAAAAAGTGTATTGAAAATAATAATAAAAAATATTAATTTCAAACAAATTGGGTTCTTCATATTCTCGGGAGATATTGTAAATCTTTTTTGGTAATAATTTTATTTTGTATCTAGTCTCCAAAGACACTAAACATTTTTATCCTCAAGCATGTATTTATAAAATATAATAAATATTAATATATTGAGATATAATATCACTATATGAAAATTATGGGTCACTATAATTGGAATTATAAGAAAGGTTTAGTCGGTCTTTAGAGATTATAAATATATACCATTAGTGAAAAATCATGTGATAAGTCTAATTATAGGATAACATCCCACAATTTTGGTAATAAGTGATTATGTTTTATTCTTCGAAATATATCCCAAAATAAATAATACACGTGGATGAGGTTTTGTAAAAGATGCATCTAGGGGTAATAACTTAGAAAAGAGTTGGTCGATTATATCTCAATAATCATTCGAGTTTACAATGAGTGTGCCCTTACTGCACACCTAGATTGACACTCATTTTGGATATTATAAGTTTTAATAAAATTTTACATAAGAGAAATTATGATGGAGTTGAATAAGTTATTAACCATGGATTATATAGGTTAAATATAAGGTGTCATAAATTGAAAATAATGTGTCATTATTTAGAAATACTATAAATTATTTTTTATAATCATGTGGTTTCCACTATAATTAATGTTTCTCACACTACAATTTTTAGTTTTAGTCAATTTTTGGAACCATTAAGAACTTGGTTAATTATAAATTTGATGGAATATTGAATAATTGTAATAATTATAAACCATGTGAAATGTGATCTGGAATTCAAAACCATTTGATTATGCCTAATCTTCTATCTCATTATATGGTTAACAATCTCAAAATTGGTGAGATTCATGAAACACATAATAAGGAAAAAATGAAGATTCATGAAGACTATGGAGGGATGAAGATTCATCTTCCTATATGTCAAGAATATGGGAAAAATAAATTTGGGAAATGCCTCATAGGAAAGAGAATATTTTTTATATAGGTAAATTAAGGGAATATATTAACTAATCACTGAGTAAAAATTGAAGAGTTCAGTTAATGGAAAGGATGATAATAATAGGGTCCCTAATGTGTCATCAACAGTTTAATGGTTTAAATTTGAAAATTATGGGAAATATAATAAACTATTTCCTAGGGGGAAATCTTGACAAGAGGATCAACATAGTTGTATGAGTAAGTGTTTTAATATTGACGATGAGAAGACTGAGAATGACATATGAATTGAAGGAGAATTAACGAATAATATGATGATGAATAGTTAATAGTTTAATAAGGAGGAGGAATGATTGAATTATTTATCTATTGGGATTCTATAATTATAATGTAAAGTTTTATATCAATTCTATTCCAGTGATAAGAATCATGAAACATATAAGTATTAATTCACATTAGTTTTTATTTAAGGATTTAAAAGAATATATTGAATGGTACTGATAACCTATAAAAGTAATTTAATGGTGAGGAGATATTTTTATGTAAAACATTAAGGGAAAGATTATCCATAATATGTTTCTGATGTATAGATAATAATGTTTTGTTGGGATAAAGATATTATTGATTATATATTTGATGAAAAAGTGGTTTATATAATGTTTAATTGTTACTAAATTTCTGAAATATATTTGATAATTTATGATTTTAATTAACGAATAATGGGAGAGTTAATTTGAGGATGCATGTAAGTTTCTATTTAGGTTTTATAGGGATTCGAGTTATTACCATGTTATAAGAGAATATATGATCAAGGTATTCACATGTGCGGTGCATGAAATTAAGAGAAAATTTATGTTGTTTGGGAGAATAGTGATAAGTTGGTTTTGGATATTTAGTGACCTTATTTCTAAATTTTTTGGATTTTTAATTTGATAAAACTTATTTTTGATGGTTCATAAGGTTAACTATTTAAAAAATAGAATAAACTAAACTATTGATGTTGTTCTTTAGGGTAACAACCTGAGATATTAAAAGAAGAAAATTATGAATTTATATTTTAAAGGATATTCAATTCTGATTTTATCCTTAATTACGCACAACAATCAGTTTAGAAACCCTATTTTTTATGTTCGATAGTGTAATAAACACGCAATACCAAACATAGACAAACTACAATATATTTAAACTTTATAACCTAGAAGTTCAATTTTTGGGTATGAATAGTAATAACTAAATTATGAAAATAATATTTTTTAAACATAAATAAAATGGATATTAATTCATTAGAATAAAATAATTAGCATAAAAATTTAATTTTATCTAAAAACATTATTTTTCAAAAAGACGGTTTAAACACTCTTTTCAAAAATAATTAAAAATTAATTTTTAGAAATTTTATAAAATTTATTTAACAAAATAAACTTCAATTTTTTAAATTATACTACCACAATTAACATAGCGTTAATTTTTGGTATTTTTCTAAAAAGTTTCATTTTTTACGAATAGTGAGACATACTGAATTTTAATTGAAAATTTCCATTTTTTATTTTAATTATGAAGATAAATTATAATCTAAATTTGTTTTTAAATTATAATTTGTTCAATTATAAATCTATTAATCTAATTTAGAACATTGTAATAAAATAAATATTGAAATTGGATATAAAAACATCGTAAAATTTTGATCATTTTCTCTCATTAAAACCATATTTCTCATTATGTTTGAGATATTAATATTAAATTAGTTCTTGCCACTTTTGTGAATGGAATTTATAAAAATAGATTAAAATTTTTTAATAAGAATAATATATAATGTATAATAATTCCAACTTAATTTTTGACCATAACGATTAGTGAAAAATATTAAAATTAAAAACTTGTTTAGCAGTGGATTAAACATTAAGATTTAGGTGGAAAATGACCTATAAACAAGTCCAAAACCCATTTTATGGACATATGTCGACCATTATTGCATTATGATGAATTTTTATTTGTTTTTGGGAAACTTTCTCGTTAATGTTACCTATATAATAAGTTAAGTAATGAAAAAGACAAAAAGGAACCTTTTCACTTTTAATTTCTTTAAATATTTGGTATAAGGAAAATCATATTGGTTCAGTTATAAATATTATATTTAAATATAAATGATTATTTTATATCGTTATAATTTATTTTAATTTTTTAATATATTAATTAATTACCATAAATACTTAAGAAATGTCAGCTTAATAATTATTTGGTAAATAATTAACTAAAATAAATGATACTAAAGACATTAAAAGTTATGTCAACTGAATGAATTTTAGATTTACATTAAATTTTAAATATAATATATCTTTTTTCATATGTGTGAGAATAATATATTCTAATTCCATTATTTCAGGATTTTTTAATTCAAATTAAATTAAAAAATAAAATTTACATTAAGGTTATTTTATAATAAATGTTTTTTATTAAATGATTTAAAAATACAAAATATCCTATATTCTTACAAGTGATTTTTATTTGTTAATAAATATCCAATATATTATAGTCATGGACCTATTATTAATTTATAATGAATATATTGGACACTAAATAGTAAAAAACATTGTTAGTGTGGTTAAGGTTAAAAAGATGTTTTGGCATGTTAAATGTACTTGTATTAAAAATAATTATAAAAACATATAGTAATTTTATTTTATGAATTTTATTTAATACTTATAATAATTGGGTTTAAATTATCTAATAATTCTCACATTAATTTATTCATAAAGGATAATTTACATAGGTTAGAAAACTAGTTACCATAATGAAAAACTAAAATGAAATAAATAAGAAAATATAACAGTTAAGGAATTTATTTAAAAAACATGTGTATTTAATTGGGTGGTGTAGGATATTATAGACCATATCATCTATATGAACATTAATTATAAATTTTTGATCTAACTTAGGTAATATTTACCTCCCAATAGCGAATACTTTTTAGTATTTACAAGAATGTCCCTCATCCTCAACTATAACATGGAAATCATTCCCCTCACTTCTTCACACCTCTTGTGAATTTCAGATCAAAAAATTCCAGACCAAATAACATCCAAAATTACCTCTCATAAAACTAGAATTCTTTATTTTTGGAATAATGGAAATATAATAAGGACTTTTTTGGAAACCTAAGAACAATACCTGAAGAAGAGGTAACATTGGTCAATGAGAGTTTCTATTTTATTTCATTATCCAAATAAAAAAATTATTATTATACCATGATGATATAACAAAATCTGTATCCTCAATATACTTATATATATATTTTAGGTTATGACATACATCCTCACACACTTATAGCAAATGGGTTATAAAATCATCATTCGTGTGTATAGTAGACTACTGCCTCGTGAAACTATGTAATTCTTTTTTCAATTAACATTTCCCCCAATTAGGTATAATGATGGATAAAATGTTTATATATGATATTTATAACATAATTATACCTTTTTATTCATTATATTATATATACCCTTTTACGTTCCATTCGATAAAGGATAGTATAATGTCGCTCATGTGTACGGAGGACTACCGCCTCATAAAGCATTGTGATTAATTTTTCACTAACACGTTATGTGGAATGTATCAAGGGTAAATATAATCAATATATTTTTAATAAATGTATTATTTATGATATTAATGACATGATTATCGTTATATAAATATAATATATCATTTTCTTTTTAGATTTTTACTCATTGAAGAAAATGATAACGTAGTTCATGGACACGTGGACTTCCATCTCCTCGAAGTGATGTGATTCCATTTTTCACCAACACATCATAATAATGATATATAAAATTATATAATATTAAATAGTATTCTACTATGATAATTATTGAAGGATAAATGTTACTTACCTTCGTTCCATAATAATCATCGGTAAAATGGAAACGTTACTCATGCATACAAATGATATATCGTCTCCATGATTGAATCATTAGTTCATTTTTTATTAAAATAATTAATGAATGGTTGTTAATAGTTTAATTTATGTATAAAAATTATAATTATTTCATTATTATTATTATTTTTCAATGTTTTTAAATAATGAACTCTTTTATCAAAGTCAACCTACAAAAGTCATTTTTTACACATAAAACAAATATAGTCAAAACATCTAACTTAAACATAATTACTTAAGTAATTATATATAAGTTGTTCTTAAGATAAATAAAAGTAATAATAAAATTGAAAAATGTTTTATATCATGTAAAAAAATAATATTTTTTTATTCAAGAATATAAGGAACAAGCATAATGAATTGAAATCACAGTAAGGGTTTTCTCGTCTGACTTCTATTTCTATGAGATATATGCCATATTCACAACATATTGTTATATCAAAGGGTCTGTAAAACCCATGGATATATTTTATTATTCTTATAATTAATTTTTTTTGGACTTAAATTTCCATTTTAGGATATATCTTTCATGGGGTGTTGGGATTCAAAGTTACAAAAGCGGTAATGGGTTTTTGTCACAATATTTCTTCTTTAAGACCATTTTCATGTTATGAACCTATATTATTTTATGAAGTGAATATAAATCCTATTTTAAATTTAATATCATTAATTTATTTATTCTCTGGGTATTTTAATTTTATTTTAATTTAATCATTTCTTGGGGCTTATGATTCTGAGATAACAAATTGGTAAGAGTTTTATGTTACAATCTCATCATTTATGAGGATTTTTTATGATTATTCTTTGAATGATTAGATCATATGATAAATATCTCATGAAATTATTTTATTTTCATATACTATGGATATTCATGATATTTCTAAGTCATATTACAATTTCCAGTGTTTTTTACTTAAAATTGTTGCGGAATATTTTTAAGAAAGTCCAACATTATTTCTCTCTTCGGTCAAAAGTTTGTTTTATTCCAAAATATGTTTTCTAAAAAAATCAGAACTATTTTTATCACTTTTGAAAATTATTTATTAAATAAATTTTTACACATTTTATATTTTTATAAAATTATTTCAAAGGAATATTCTTGTCTCTTTCTAAACATTTCACTTTTCATTCCATTTTATCGTGGAAAATGAATGTTCTTTATGGTATGTTCAAAATTACCCACCACCATGAATATCATTTCATTGAAAAATTAATTGAAATTTTACAAATTTATATTTAATAAAAAATTTTTAATATTCTAAAAATTATTATTTTTTAAAAAAATTATTCTCGAAGAAAAGGATTTTAAAAATGTTTTATGTTTTAAAAATTTATTTTCAAATTGAAAAACATATTTTTGTAAAGAATGTTTTCAACGTTATATTAATGGTATTAACATTAATAAAAATAAACACACATTATTGCTACTTATCATAGACTCGGGATATTTAGTATTATTACCATCCTCATCCATTATCTGGATGGATTAATATTATTTCAAAGAGACTGTTATGGATCCCATTTATTTTTTACTGGTTAATCAAGTTTCATAGAGATTGTTATAGAACCCATTTACTTTCGACATGTTAATCATGATTCAAATATATTCAATTGAAACCCATTTTTTCATGGATTAATTGGGTTATAGAATAATAAGGACTGTTTCTATGATTTTTATGATGAAGTTTATATGTACTTTATTCATGTTTTGGTAATTAGAAAATATATACGATTGGTGCACCCATATAGCACCGAGTGAGCCTATTATAGGTTGTATAACCCGGGTGACCAGATATATCTTCAATGAATTGGGTAATAATTATGGTCTTTAGATAATTACATTGTAATTATTTTATATGTTTTTTTAACTTATAAGGGTTTTGTATGTGTTCTATGAAGATGTGGTTTCATCATACCAACACATTTTTTTATGACTTCTATGGCTTTATAATGTTTCTTATGATTATGATTTAAGTCACATAAAAATTTATTATTAATTCTAATGACTCTTTCCTTTTCCATGTTTTCATATTTTATGATATGGGTATTGATGGTTATGAGTCCTTTCATGATTCTCCGATGCACACTGATTATGTCATCATACCCTTAAGCACTTCTTATACATATTCATGAAATTCAATTACTAATTATTATGTTTACCATATTTGAGAACCTGTTCTCACGCTTATAATGATTCCTTTTCCACAAGTAATCGATATTGATTTTAAATGAATTATGTCTAGAAGGGATTTCATATGGATGATAATGATGACCTAATCTGAAATAAAAAAAATTTGTTAAGTGGGAGAAATGATCTATTAATGACATGGGTATTTTTTATATTGGATTATTTCATACTTTTTTGAAACTATAATCCCAAAAGGTCCTCAATAATATAATTATTACATTTTTTAAATTTAATTTTTTAAGGTTTGGATAGAAAAAATGGGTCACAATTATCGGAATCAAATCCAGAAATTTAAGGTTTATGATTTCTGCACCAGATCTGGGAGTGTGGGTCCTGGGTTGTTGTAGTTGGTATCAGATGTCGATTCATAAAACAATTTATATTAGGATGTTATCATTTTAGGTTATATTAATAGTTATAGATACCATCATAGTTCTATAATATGAAGTTTGATCATAATATCAATGTCATAAAAACCACATTTATGGGTTTTAAGTAGTAAATTTTTTTGAGGCTATTAAAGACATTTTCTGTTTGAGGAATTTTATTGGATTGGTGTATTTTTACCCTCTATGATAAACATGGATTTCTATTTTAATGATGAATGGAAAAAATGAAGTCTGTGTGACAACCTATCGTACCCAGCAAGGCCATGGGACTGAGCCAAGTAATAGAGGGTGACAATGGTGTAGCTCATACCACTAGCCTATGTGATTTTCTAGTTAGTATGCAATTTTTACAGGTTAATAATATATTTATTTTGGAAAAATATGAGATTTTATTTGATGAATAAAGGTTGATTTATCTTGGAAGTATATATAATCAAATATTTCTAATCCTTAGGTTTAAAACTCAATCAAGAAATTATAGAATAATTTTAAACATAGTAATTCATGGAATGATTTGGTTTGAACACTAGGTATTACTACTGAATGTTCAATATTAATGTATTATATGATGGTTTACTTGTTTTGGGAATTATCTTACCATATGCTAACCATTTTTATTTTGGTTAATGTCTTAAGATAGGAGGAATATATTATTATACATTGTATGGTTATGTGGTTTTTAAAATTTTATTTTAGTGCTTCCACTGTGAAAAAATCATCTTTAATACTCATCTTTTGGAGAAAAAGATGAGATTATAGTGAAAGTTGGATAAATGATGAAATTGTACTTTAAATTTTTTTATATTTCATTTTGTTTTCATTCTACATGGTTAAATAATTATCCAAATATTGTAAAAGGATCTTGAAACAAAATTATTATCCCAGTTCCTTTAAATTTGATGAACTGATGGCCTTTTCAATCATCACAATTTTATGGTTTTGAGGCCCTTAACATTCCATTGATAATTCACATTCGTATGATCAATGGCCTTAATTTTCCCTATAATTATTTATTCTTTCCCCCATTCCCACCTTTGTTATATTATTTGGAAACATAGTTATGTGTTATTACTTATGAAAATCTTAATTCCCTTTCATTATTATTAATAGGATGTTTTATTAACCATTTTTGTGATGTGTGTTTACAACAAAGATATATTCAAATGTGAAACCATTTATTACCAAAATATAGTTCAACTTGTGAGTAAAAAATTCATTAAAGGGGGAAGTATGTTACACCGCATTATTTTAAAAGAATATATTTATTTTTCTTAGCATAAAGGACGCACAATGATGAGTTTATATTGCATTACACACAACATCCATTTTAGTAACCCTGAATTTTTTTGTTCGATAGCATATTCAACATGAAATACCTAACATAAATGACCCATGATATATATAAATTTTATGAACTACCAATTAAATTGGAAGGTATGAATAGTGTAACAAACCAGGTACTTATAAAATAATTTGTTTTCATTCTAGAATTAAATAGTTAAATTCATTATAAATGTAAAATGAAATAAGTGGTTTTTAAAAAAATTAAGGAATTTATAAAAATAAAATAGTAACATTGCCTATGAATGTATAAATAAAATTTATGTGTCTGATAAGTGAAAATATCATTTATTTATTACATGGAATAAGTAAATAAATGTTTTGAAAATAATAAATTATGTGTTGGTATTTTTGTGAGACAAACAATTTTATTTACAAATTTATAATTATTATAAGTATTTAGAATAATTTTTATCTTCATTAAATAGATTCAAAAATTAATATTTTGTTTTGCAATGATTATAAGGTAATTTTATGAGACCTTAATTAATTTTTCAGTGTCATAAAATTATTTATAAATTTTAAATCAGTTTTTTTGAATAAATGATTATTTTAATTAAAATATAACTTTACCATATTTATAAAATTATTTTCATCAAATTTAGTTCCTTTTATAATTATATATGTTTAAAAATGGTTAGGATTAATTTTTGGGATTTTTCTAAAATAGTTGATTTTTTGTGAATAGTGAAACACAGTAATTTACGGTATAAGCTTAATACATGAATTATGGAGTCATAGTAGATGTATATTTTATGTAAGATTTTTTTTTTTGAAATCACATAATCTATTTACTTTATTTATTCCCAATAATCAAAACTATTCATACTCTTGATCCAAAATAATAAACTAATGGGTGAAATAATCAAAAAACACCCCTCTCTTCCACTATAAATATCACCTCTCACCACCTATTATTATTACACCTAAAATTCTTGTAGAATCTTTAATTTATATGCAATTACCCAATCCTGTTCCCCACATCCAATACCTATTAGTATCACCAAAATTCCAAATCCAAGTGCCTTAAGGAGGTTCTCTAGGAGAATAATTAAAGAGGTAAAATCCTCTTTCATTTCTTTTTTTAATTTATTTTCTTTTCTTATTCACTGTTCACCTCCCCTAATCCATGTGACATGATATCATTAGTATATTAAATATGATATAATTTTATTATGTTAGTGGAATTTACATCATCAAGACTCTCATCTTCTCTTCTTATTCTATAAAATGAAAACATCATCTGTGACGTGTCGATTCATCACCATCATAGATGACAAGTTTTCATTTCCAACTACCAGCTTCAAGGCTTTCCATAAAAACAATATTATCATTAAATAAAATTTTATTATACATCTAATAAGTTATATAATGTTATATAATCAATATATAATTAATATATTAAATCAAATGATATAATATTTGTCATGTTCATAAAAATCGACAAAATAAATTAAATAATTTTCATTAATATTTTATATAATGAATCATCCTCTTATAAAAAAATGATATATGGTATCATTTAAAATAATGGAATCATATTAATATAATTTCTTTCCCTTATATATTTTTTCATCCATTCAATATTAGAATATATATTGAACCAACCACAAAAACCATGAAATAAATGCACCCGAAACAATGAAAATAACAAAATATTATTAATTGATGGGTGGAAAGATGTCATAAAATGATTATATAAGGAATTATATATGTTAATATATTTATATAAAAAATTAATAACACTATTTAAAACATTATATAGGTGGTTTTAACACATTTTAAGAAAGTCATACCTGAGGTAACAAAACATCCTTTTAAAATCTTTTTAAATGTTTATTTTTATGAAATTCAAAAAATAGTTTTTAATTTAAACTTACGACCTGAGTGGATTTTCCCATTTTCAAGACACATTATTGTTTTTAATGTCTCATTTACAATATTTCATGTTTATTTTCAATGAAAAATTATTTTCTTTATTTTTTTGTAGTATTATTTTAAAATTACTGGGTTTTCATCAATTAATGTTTTTATGATTCAAGTATTCATGTTTTATGATTATGTTCTAGTTCTATGGAATTGTTTATGTTTATGGGTGGGAAATATATATACATTCAATTAATTGTGTATTTTTATGTCATAATTTTACCATAATGGTTATTCCAAATGTAATTGTGATGGTTACATCATACGGTAGCCATGAGGGTTACGTTGTACAGTAGTTGTGAGGGATAGAAATCATATAACATCAATGAGGGTTATAATAATAGGTAAGTATGATAAGAAAATAATTCCCCAAGCTTCCTAACTGGTTTATTTTAATTTTTATGTAAATACGTTTTTTCCACAAAGTAATAATATAATACTTAAAGGATGATAAGTATATATTTGTGAACACGATTTTATATTTTAATAAATATTCATGGACTAAGGGCATATTTCCTTCTTTATATGTCTTTTACTAATATTTTCCGGTTCAGAATATGTTTTAAAAAGTTTTTAATAGGGTTTAAGGATTTTTAAGGTAAAATAATAATCCATGTTGAATGTTGTGAAAACATTTCATAAAAACATTTCATGTTTTATTAAAACCTTTTGTATTATTGAGGAAATGGACACTGTTTTAATAGTATCCACTTTGTATTATTGTTGGTTTTTTTATAAATTATTAACTTATTATCAAAAAATCTAATACAAAAATATATTTATTATTTTAATAAGTGTATTCTAGTTGAATTAACTAGATTATGTAATGTTTATGGTTTGGTCATTATTATTTGTATCAGAGAACAATTTAGAAAATTTTTAGGGTTAGTATGATGTTAATAGAATACCCATAAATGATTATTAATTTATGTTTAATTTGAAACCAAATCTTATAATTATTACCGTGTTTATTTGTCTAATATATGCCTATTACAAATGAGTTTCATGTAAAAAATCATGACATTTTTAAAAGGTGCCTGAAAACGAGATCATTTTGTCATTTATAACCCATGAAAAGGGAGTGAAGGTTATATGCATTTCAGTTCCAGAATAAAATATATCAATTTTATGTCATTATGAATACCCCTAGAAATAAATTAGGTTTGGGTATTCAAATAAATACAATAATAGAATTTCTTGAGAAAAAAGAGAGAGATTTTGAGATGAAAATTCTACAGCAGAACCTCAATACAAAATGGTTTTAGAAAAAAATAAAAAGAGATGGGAAAATGGTCACCCACTAATGAATAAATCATTATAAAGTTAGGTACATAAAAAAATTTAAATAATATCATGGTATGGATGTTTGAATGACATACCACATGAAAAGAAAATTAGAAAGAAAAGTGAAGATGTGATTTCTTTTACGAAAATTTGGCAGCCTAACCGCGTTAGTTAAAAATTCAGAAAAGTAGTTTTAGAGAAATTAAAGGGTCTCTCGTAAATTGGACATGAAATGGATAGTAATAAAGATATAGAATAATGTACCCCCACATAATAAAATTGAAACAAGATGACATAACATAAAGGAAGTCATGACATAAAAGAGGTGGGTGAAAGGATCCCTTACCTTGAAGAGTAACATTGAAAGAAATAAGGTTGGGACCTTGGGGGGATTGAGGGAACCTTGGGAGGAATCCTTGTGATGTAAAAAGACAAGAGTTTTGTTGAGGAGGTATTGGGAATGAAAGCAATGAAGGAATGGTTTTGTATTTATAGCAAAAGTGAGAGAATAATTTATTAATTTCTAAGGGACGCCTCAGTAGTGCTATTTGCAAAAACATGGGATTTCCCATGGTATTGGACACTTGGGAAACCTCAGAACATATATTACTAATCAGAAGTCGACCAGAATTATTACATCATTATGAAATCATTAATGATGTCATTAAATACACTGAAACTCAAAAGTATTTTTTCACTATTCACTAAAAAACAAAACATTATATAAAAATATCATAAATTCACCCTAATCTAATATCGATGCTCTGAATTCAAAAATTATCTCCATTTTAGGAAAAAAAAATTCTAAATATTTTTAATTTAATTTTTAAATTATATCAATATTTATTAAAAAACAACTCTAAACCTATAACTTTTTTGTAACACCTTGAGAAATTAATAAAGGTCCCATATAATTATTGTATGACCATAATACAATAAAGTAACAATTTATTGTTACATTTTATGAAAATAAATTTCCATTTTAAATTATTAAATTAATTATAAAATTGTAAATATAATATTTAAAACATAAAAAAATACTAAAACTTATACTATGATAGTTTTTTCACTTTTAAGATGTATAAATTGTATTTATACATTCATGGGGTGATGTTTCTATTTTTAGGCCAATTTACTATTCATTAATATTCATGACTATTCCTAAGGGTATTTTACTGTTCACCAAAATAAATTATTTTGTCTTATTTAACCACAATTTTCACCCTCATTAAAACCATGTATGACGAATTTATGAAAATATTATCACAGAAAAATGTAATTTAGTATTAAAATATTTTTATACTATTAAAAAACAACTATTCATAAAACACTATTCATCAATTTGAAAATTCATAGAAATTTTTTAAAAATTCATCCTAGGTTAATTTTGAAATTTAAAATTCAAAAACTATTTTTATTTTACCCTAATAATTTTATGTATTAGAAATTTATATTTTAAATATAAAAAACCATAGTGATTAAAAATAATAGTGGATAAAAAAATGATTAGTGAAATTGCATAGTCAAATTTTTGACACAAAAAAAGTTAAATTAATTTATCATTTAAATTTAAAATGGGGAGTTTTAATGATACTATTTAATTAAAATAATCATTATTACATATACCTTAATTTGTTATACTAATTATATAATTTTTGAAAACTACAATTTGGGTCTTAAGTAATTCGATGTGATTTTACTGTAAAACATAATAAAACATTATTAGAAGGAAAGAGATCCATAAATAAAAGAAGTACATTTTTTCAGGTGGTTACAAGCGCAGCGGATGCCTTAGCACATAAGTACATAGGTGAAGTTTTGCGGTTGCACGAAGTTTCCAAAACCATCATTTAGGTGTGGGATACAAGATTTATATCCAGAGTTTGGAAGGGATTATAGAGTGCTTTTGGCACCCATATTTTTCTTAGCACTTCATTCTACCCTCAAACTAATGGGAAGACATAGAGGACCATCAAAACATTATAGGATATGTTGTGAGTTTGTTTTCTAAACTTTGGAGGGTCGTGGGTATGACAGTTTCCCATGGTAAAATTTTCCTTCAATAACAACTATCTCTCTATCATTGGAATGGAACTATTTAAACCCTTGTATGGAAGACTTTGTCACTCACCCGTGTGCTAGAGAGAGGTTGGGGAAGTAGGTGTTCATGGCCAAGAGGTAGTGTAGAGAACAAATGAGAAGGTTCATCTTGTGCGGGAGAGGATGAAGGCGGATCAAGACTGGAAGAAGTCATATGATGATCATAGAAGGAGATCCTTGGAGTTTGAGGTTGGGGACCACGTGTTCTTGATGGTCTCCCCTTGGCATTGGAAGTAGAGGATCGTCAGAGGGAGTAAGCTTTCTCCAAGTTTCATCAGACCCTTTAAGGTGTTGAGACCATTCGGTGAGGTGGTGTATCAGCTGGTGTTACCACCTCCACTGGAGAAGGTCCAAAACATCTTCCATGTATCTCAGCTCTGTCAGTATCTACACGATGGATCCCACATCCTCAACTAGGGAGATTTGGATATCTAGGATGATGCAATGTTTGTGGAGGGACATGTGATGATCGAGGAGTGTAAGGAGTATGTTTTTCATGGATGAACCATTCCTTTGGTTTTTGTGTTGTGGAGGCACAATGGCCTTGAAGAGTGTACCTAGTAATAGGAGTCATAGATGTGTTCCTAGAAACCATAGTTATTTGGAGTATTTATTTTTTTTGGTTTGCACTAGGTTGTGATGTAATGATTGACCATGTTAACTATGAGATGGTTGTTTTCCTTATTCTATGAATGTGTGTGAAAAATACTGACTATGGGGAGGGGAGGACCAGATCCCTAATCAATATGCATTATGGTGGATGTGATTAAACCTATGCAGGTGAGTCAATGCCACACAAAGCAGATAGTATCTTGACCTTAGAAAATAGTCTCTTTAATTTGTGAGTCTAAAAGGTGCGACCATTACATGTTTGTGTGGTTACATGGGGGAGAAGATTAGTAGTGTTTCTTTGGTTGTTCTGGAGATCGATGTGAGAGAGATTCTCCTCGATGTCGAGGTTTGTTTCAACTTTATAACAACTCTAGGGTGGTTTGTCCCGGAGAGGTATCTTACGAGGTGGTTGTTCAGACCCCTCTCATTTCTTTCGGTAACTCTTAAATTCTAAAGGGAGAGAATAGTTTGAGAGGTATTTTTTGTAATGGTTTGAACCTTCCTGGTCCACTACATTTCCAAATTCTAGTGTTTGGGGTGTCCTGGACACCATTAGTGAGTTAAGAGGGTCTTGGTGTCGGTGGACTGGTGTCACCATGGTGTCACCTATTGGGGACACTGATTGGTTTCTCAGCGATCGGTGTCACACGCAAACGGTGCCACCGTGGGGTGTCTGGGCTCTTTCCCTAGTTTTTTTGGTAATGCCTATTTTATGTATTTTAACCATTTAAAGTGGTTTTAGTCCATTTTTAAGGCTAATAAAATATGTTTTAAAACTGAAGAGTTGGGCGACCCTTGAATTACCAAAACATGTGTCCTTTTCCATCAATGTCACACCCTTTCCCATTTTTTCACGCTTCTCCCCTGTTACGTGATATTTTCTCCATTTAAATTAAATCTATTTACTCATAGCCATATCTCCACCATCTCTGAGGATAATTATTAAAACTCAATAAATCACATTGTCTGAAATGAACGAGTTGTGCGATCAATCCATGATATAACTTTTATGTACTTCAAAATGGGCTCCTTGATTTTTTTTATTTGACCGCTTCTTAAGCCAAAATCCAACCTTTTTCCTTTCCGTTCCTTTTATTACACCTTGAGACATCCTCTAAATACGAATTCTAGGCCCGTACTGGAGCACTTACTGATCAATGTTGGAGACCTCAAAGTTCTTCCTCTGCAAGTCATGCATCCCCAATTCATGATGCGAGGATAAAGCTTCGATCCTTGATCATAAAATTATGGGTTTTCCTTAATCTATCTTTATTTTGTATCATGCAGGGAGGGTATTATGGTGTTCCCTCAGGGCGTAGATGAAAACTACTTTAACTAATATATTAAATGGACTGTTAAAGAATTTTTGGGTGGGAATGTTGATAATGTTGTTGTGTTATGCTTCTTTCTTTATATTGTGAATTTCATGGGATTATTTCCACTAAAAATTGTGGTCATTGGTGTTCCATTCATGAACACTAATGAAACATTTTTTTGTGAATATTGTGATTGAATTTTTATATCAAGGAAACTGGTTGTTCACGTAAACTTGTTTCATTAAATGGATGCTTGATGAATAAGATCTCCTATGTGATCACCCAGGTTAATCAAATAGAAATAAGGAACATAATAATTGGCGTTGGTTAAATTTGATAACATCCAAGCTATATTCTGGTGGAATGCATGGTTCCTCTGTTCGATGTTTGTGGGGTGACATGGATGGGGAAGGGATCATTGGTTGTTAAGTTGTTGGTATGAGAATATTAGGCTATTTAGAGATGGTATGTTGGTGCTTGGTTTGGTTCTAGTACTTCGAGGGATCTAATTGATCCCTTTTATTGTTGTGACTTTATAATAGAGTTGGGTGTGAATTCTTAAAATCATTCTTCAACATTTTTTCCTTCAGTTGTTATTTTGGCTTGCGTTTAGGCCTTAGAGTTTCCCGGCAGTGAAGGAATGTTTTAAATGGAATCACATGAGCATGATAGTGAGAATGTGTACTTGGGTTGTGGTTTATCTTCCCTAAATGGGTTATGTTTTGGTTTTGGTTGTTGTGTACATGTGGATTTAGGGATATCAGTGAGAGTGGTGGTGTATGTTCTAGTTGTCTATTTAAGAACACATAGGTTTGGGTTTGTTCTTGATTACCTATATGTATGATATTAATTTATTGTGTTTATTATATGCACGCCACACATATTGATCACTTCGTGCCGGACACCCCCATTTCATGGGGGAGGGTGTTTTTCCCAAAATTCCTATGAGTGGATGGTTATTAGATACTTTTATGCTCTCTCTCTCAGGTAGCCCTAGACTCTTTAGGTAAGAAATGATGGACTAAGGTTCATTATGGACTAAGACTCTTCAGGCAGAGTGTGTTGTGGTGGTTGGACAAATTTTGTGCGGGCAGGTTTGTTTCCCTAGTGTCTTTGGGATGAGGCCCAGGTTTCTTCAGGCATGGCAGTGGTTGTTCTACCTTAGGTGTCTTCGGGTGTGGCAGTGGTTGTTCTAGAATAGGTGTCTTTGGGTATGGAAGTGTTTGTTCTGGACCAGGTCTCTTTGGGTGTGGTTATATTTGGTTGTGGTGCACCAAGTGTCTTTGGGCGAGATGCATGGTTTGGGGGGCCCCGTAAGGTTGTTGTTGGGGTGCCAGTCGGACTACAATGGAACTTGTGGGGGGAGGTCTGATGCATAGGTTGTCCTAATAACCAGTGGAAGAGCAGTGTGGGGTACCCAAATATCAATGTGCTATTACTATTATTTTTCTCAACTTGCTTTATTTGGGGATTGTGTCTCGGTAGGGCCTGGTGGATAGTTTCCTTGATAGGTGTTTTGGTTATCTCTACATTCCCAAGGGGCATTAGAATGTCTTCGCACTTCTGCATGAGAGCTTTTTGATTTCCCTACTATGTATACCTATATACTCACCCTATGTGTGTAAAACTTATTTCAGGTTTCTAGGAAGACTTTGAGGACCATTCTGGATCTTACTAGCTCAGGCTTTGGGAATTTTTGTTGATGCTTTTTTTTCTTTTGTTGCTTTTCATAAGAGTTTTTCTTGTACTTTGTATCAGTTTATTTTGAACATACATATGGGGATAGATTTTCTGGCATTACTTTTACTTTTAGTTTTTGGATTTGTTTGGGATTTACCATCTTATCTCATGATCTTGTTCTACAAAAGGGTAATTCCTTCCATATTTTGCATGATTCTATTCTGTTGGTGCTAGTCACCATGTCGGGGCCTATTGAAGGTGGGAATCAGGGGTCATTATCTCTCCATCAACTGGAAGAAGGTAGGGTCTGGTAGTTTTTTTCCCTTCACATACCTTGGTGAAGGCGAGTCCTGACATATAACCACTGTTAGTCACCATCTTTTCCATCAAATGGGAAGTGAAAGTACAGCTCATGCATACGTGCAGACTACCACCACCACATAGCGATATAATTCATTTTCTATCACCATATTTCATGGATGGGTATAATTATGGGTTTAATTTTTATAAATTATATTTATAAAATTATTATTCTTATTGGATTATAATATCATAGAATCCTTATCACCTTCCAATCCATTGGAAAATGATAACATCACTTGTGTGTGCATGTGGGCTACCACCTCCACAAAGTGGTGTGATTCATTTTTCATTTACTATTTTTATAGATGATAGTAAGGATATATTTTATTAATATATATGATATAATAATAATTATGTAAATGTGAATTATCTCTTACTATTATTTTCTTCCATATGTTGAAAAGTGAAAACAATGTTCATGCATACAAATGGCCTACTGTCAACATGAACAGTGTGATTCATTTTTCTAAATCTTCCTTTTATAAATGAATTTAAATATGTTTATATATAATGAATATATATGTATTTTTATAATATTTTTATATCATGGTATAAATTATATATATTATTAAACCATGATCAATGTATATGGACTATAACTAAATAATCAAAAGTTTACTTAAAAAATGAAACAATTAACACTCAGAAAAAATGATTTTAATAAGGAATTATTAATAAATTGGTATTGAAATGTTATAAGTGGATAATATATGATATTATAATTGTATAAATTAATCTATTATATAATTACAATAAATCTAAATTTATTATAAAGGAGGTTAGAATGCTTTCGAAGAACGTCAAACATGACGTACGGGAATTACGATTCAATCTCATTTTAATCAGGATTATTTATGATTAAATGTACATTAAAAGAAATTATATGATCATTTTTTGAAAAAACCATTTCTTTTTATTATTCTACTGTTATTTTGGGAGAATAACTGCTTTCATTTCATTGATATCATGTACTCAAGAGACTGAAATAATGTTTTTAATAAAAACATACTTTGTTTCTGTTTTCAGTCGAATATAATTTTTCTTCCATATCCATGGTTTATAAAATGATTTTAGTATCTTTTTACATTTATTGAATGGTTTTTTAAAATCATTTTTAGATGTGTTTTAATTTATTTAATATTTAAGGAATATTCATTCTATTTTTCGAATGAGTTACTTTTGGATTTTTATCAAAAATGTGAAAGGAATCTTTGATTGAATATATACAATGTGAACAAAATTTTAATCCATCGTGATTATCCAATGATTTGAATAATATTTTTCAAATGTCCATGGTTCTATTAAAATAAAATTCTTTTCCTTAATATATTATGAATATTTGGATTTTAAATAATTGGATTCAAAATGAAATGGTTTTTTTCAGGAAATTTTCTAGTGATCTATTAAAGGAATTTTCATCTTTGATGTTATTTATGATTCACTGAGGATGTTGTTCTATGAAACAGTCCTTATTATTTCTTTATATGGTTTATTATTAAGATAATTTTATGTTTATGAAACCCATTTTCTTTTCCGTGGATTACGTTATAATCAAATGATAAATGTTTTCATGATCTTATGGCATACATATGAATTGATTATGATTATGTGACGGGTGGATCCATATAGATCTATAATGAATTAGGTAAATATGAATAACTGAAGAGATAAATATGTTATACATGAACATTAATTCATGCCAACAATTTTATGTATGGACCTAGTTTTCATGTCTAAAATATTATTTGTAGACTTGGTTTTCAGGTCCATAAGTTTATGCATGGACTGAAATTTCATGTCTCTAAAATTATGAATAGATGTAGATTTCATGTTCATAAGTTTATATGAGGGTTTTATTTCATATCATTAACAAAATTAGTGAACCTACTTCTATTTATAAATGTTAATAATTTTATAATCTTTTGTTTTTTCCAGATTCTTATGTCTATTTTATGCTCTCATTGATATTGTTCTATGATTACATTATTATATGTGTTTTATAAACTTCAATAATTTATTCAATAAATCAATATTATGATATATGATCTATAGGGTACGGTTTTAAAATGTTGTGGCTATGTTCGCATACCTTTGTGCTCATGATATGCTTAAGTGGTCATTGATATCTCCCTTTTCTACCCTTACTGAGAATATGAGCTCACCATTTATTATTTTTCCATTCCCCAGGGTATGAAGAAATGTTTTAAATAAGGTATATATGGGAACAATACTAGGTTGGAATATATTTTGAAGTGCCCAGTTGATCATGCAGTTATAGTGATAAGGGATGAATCTGTGTACACAAGTGTTTACCAATTTTATTTTAATTTCTCTTACATCTTTTTAATTGGAACCTATACACTTGTAATAGTTTGTAGAGATTCCCTATTTAAAAGAAAAATTATACAGCATGAATGAAAAAAATTAAATAAATCACAACACATAATATCCTTACAAGGTTCTCCCCCGATGTGGGTGATAACATCCTTATTGTGTTCATGATGATAAGATACACAAATTCTTCACTAAAAATAAATAAAAATTTACAATTGGTCTGGTCATGTATCACCCTGAAACCTTGGTGCGTTGGTATGATCATTTAAAAAAAACTAGAATCCCACCATTTTTATTTATACTAGCATCAACCAGTGTTTCACAATTACAAAACTAGCACAATGAGAAATATCACATGATATTCAATTTGTCACTACAACACAAAAGTTGATCTTCCTCTTCAAGACAGTTAGTGTAATCTGATTCGGAAGTTTCTCACTTCAAATGTAACTCAAAGACTATCACTAATTATGATAAACAACCCTAAGTACAAGTAAATTTAGTATAATCTTCTAAATAATTAGAAGTTATCACTTACTCTGAAACTCAATGTAATATCAAAATGAATAGATAAAGAATTATCAATACTCTACAGGTTTAGTTTTAATATAATGTGTCATTATAAATCTCAAAAAAATCAATTAACAAATTCCATACAATGTATATTGCATGTACCTCATGCATTTAAAATTCAATGCATGGTCTTATTTAATTTTTATGCATTATTTCATGTGTATAAATGCAAATCCTATTTTTTCACTGAATTTCCTTCATTCATGAATATCACATACTTATTATTCACTATTCCTTCATTTATTTTAACACTATCAAAATTATTAATAATACATGCACTCAACTAAATTAATCCACATAGTTCTTCCACCTTCAATACCTCAGATCATCACTATCTTCAATATTGCCTCCCCACTGTTGTATACTGCATGCATACACTGAACATTTTATCAATATCACATACAATTTTTATGGACACACACACAATCCACACTCTAATTTTTATGTATATGATATTAGCAAAAAACCTCTTACACACACATATTCAAGAAAAAATGCACATTCACTGTTCTTTTCTTATTCCTTTTTTTTATGAAAAATTCATACACAGTATGCATACACACAATTTCATATGTGCAAGGCTTATCAACACTTCATGAAAGTAATGACACACTAGCTCATGGATTTATGGTTTATGTCCATAACTCAAGAAAATCCCTATCTATTTTGTGACAATTATGATGAAAATATATTTCCCAGATTCATAATTATCATCTTTAAATCCTAACACATGTTCATCACACTATCTTATTACTATGTATCCACATCCCTTCCACCATGTGTGTGATACCCAAAACAATATTAAATGTATCCTTGTTATACATATCATGAAAACCTGGTGAATACAATTTTATAGTATCACACTTCACACACATACTATTTCACATAAATTCCCACACTCAAACATGATTCATGAAAATAATATCAAAGAATTTTCAAAATAGTGTGGGATTTCTCAGTTTCTTCATGAAAGAGAAGTAACACATTAGGTGATAACCTGATTACTTAGTAGAGACAGTTTTATCATCAATAAATCTATGTGTTCAAAGAAAATGTTGAACAGTAGAATATAAAATTCTCCTTTATGAAAATAGAATGAGCATGACAACTTTCATGAACTAGAGATATTTATTGCATCTCAAATTCACTCGAAGAGAATTCTCTCAAATTCAAAAAACATCACACGGATAAAGGACACAATATTTATAGGAAATGAACATCATCTCAGAATATTCTAGAATCACTGATACCCATTTTGTATGTGCTTAAGAGATGTGAATGTGAACCGTCAACATCACCACATAATATATCATTTTAAGCTTACTACAAACCTTCGGTTCGGTCTTCATTTTGTGGTGAAAACAAATTTTCCTCAAATGTTGTCATCCTTGGTTTTTCTGATCTCTCTAATGATGCTCAGAAAACATAGATCAATCTTCATATGACATTGAAATGGAGATCCCATTATGTAAAAGCTTCTCGAAACAACTCTATCATTGGATTACTGGAGAAGACAAGATGGATGATCTTAATCGAATGGTTTAGATAGACTACATGGGACGACCCATGTTCATTGAAATTTTTTAAAATAGTGTTACATTACCAAGATAATCAGATGGCCTAGATAAAATATGAATAGATCGTATGACTATGTTTCTTTTAATGTTATAGTAACCTGATAAAAAGGTTTCCCACATGGTAATTCCCAAATAATGGTATCCTCTTTATAATAAAATACGCAACAACAATAGGCTAGAAATATCCTCTCCCTCCTCTGGTACTGTCCTGTACCAGTTTTGCAGGTTCACTCCTATTCCCACCTCCATCATTGCGCCTCCCCACATGGTAGGTGATCAACCTATGCATGCGTTATCTCATTCATACACCTTGGGCTTTCACACAAACCATCATGCATCCTATGTGATGTCTCGGGATGGATCCCTTTAGTTGTGGTTGATCGTCCATTGTCTCACATAAGGCATGGGTTGAGTGAGCTAGAACTACAACATGGTATGGCTAATTATTTTAATAAAGAATCATCTTACCAAATCCCATTCTCAAAAATTATATCTAAAAAACCTGAAAATCCCCCTCATGCAAAATAAACAAATTTTCATTTCACCTTCTTCATCTTTTGCAAATTATTATTATAAACAATTTCTCATCCCAATTTAACCAAATAGACTTTTATTTTGAACATAAAGAACAGATATACAATATTTACAATTAAAATTTTTTCTTTATTTAAAGAAAAAACTTTAAACCAAAATATTATTTCCAATATATGAATAATTATCCAGTTGAATTCAATTGAATATTACTAGTATACCAACCTTCAATTACCGACACATTAAATTTTTATCAACAAATTGAATTGAAAAAAAATTACAACAAAAAATACTATTTTCAATAAAATTTGTTTCTTTAATATCCCCATTTTTTATTTATTGTCAATACCCATTTCACTTCCAAAGTAAATGTATTTTTCTCCCCTTACTTGAAAATAAAACCAATGGTAAAAGTATGGGAAAGAATTTAACTTTTCTCATTTTATAAAAACTGATATTTTCTTATTCTCTTAGTCAATATCCTAATTTATTGAGAGATTCACATATCATAAATTAAAATTTATTTTTTATTAGAAAAGAAAAGGATTTTTTAAACCAGTTACTAATTAATCACCTCTATGTCTATGTGGGATAACCCAATGTAGAAAACAAGATAAATCAATGAAGAAATAAAATTTTTCAATAATTTTTTCAAAAAGTGATGCTAACATTGAAACATTCTTTCAGGAGTTGATCAGAAGATATGAAACTAATCTCATTCATTCATCTTGACAAACAAATTAAAAACAATTAACTACAATAAATCACTTACCCTTTTTCAATCCATTTTACTCTTTTCATCAAATTTTCAGTATCAATTCTTTTGAATCAAAATTTTTATTCATATAAATATAGAGGAAAATAGCTCTTTAATAATAATATTCATTTTCAAGAAATTGAAATCATCAGGTAAATTTGACACCATAACATCAAATATTCATTTGACATAATTTTAGATATTCAACTTTGATAGTTGTCCGGGTTTTCTCCCCTAGAGAAATGAACTTCATCATAATTAACTTATTTTTTAAGAAAGATCTTCAAGAATAATTTTATCATTAAATAAAATTAATAACTATATGATGGATTTACTCATGGATGCTACATAATATTTTACATCACTCATATATTCAAAACACTCCTGAATTTATGAATCACCCTTAATTTCATACATAAAAGAAAAAACACAAAATATACATTGGAATAAGGCGGTTCATCAATGATTTTTCAATTAGAGAAATATGGATGAGAATTATTTCAAAACCCAAGAACTCTTTTCAATTATGCTCAAGAATCAAGAAAAAATATCATAATTGCTCATTATTTGACCTTACAAATTTTGTCTTTTTAGGGCACCATGAAATTCATGATTTTATCAGCATTCATCTTATATGGAATAGAATTATTCAAATTAATAATTATTGAACCTTCATTATTTTTCCTTTTCTAACTTCTTAGCCAATTCTAGTTTCTCTTTCCATATGACTAAGCATTTATTTGATATATGCTCAGACTTCTTATTTTGTGTAGACTCCTTCGTTAGTATCATTTTTAACATAAGAATTCATTGGTGCTTATCCTTTATTATTCACAACTTCTATTTGTATAGGAAACCATGTCATAAATTTATTAGAAATATGTCCTAACATTTTTCACCTTCCAAAATAATCTTCATAAATCATAGGATTATCCTTTTTAGACAACCTCTCATGAAATTTGAGTTTTTCATCTCGATTTTCATGTACCAAATCAACCATTTCATTTGATTCTATGTTTAATTTCTTTTTCTGCTTTATCCTACTTCCACTAGCATTAGTTTTTATGAAGGGTTTGAAAAGGCCCACAATATGACATTTTCTTCGACAGTAGAAGTTTATTTTCATTTTTTTGAAATTCATTTCTTCATTCATCTTAAGTTAAGCTTGAGTTAGAATTTTCTTAACATTATTCTCCTGCTCATACCCTAAGGAATTTTTTTTCATCATTTTTTATTTTCCTCATCATGTGATGCAGTATTTTCTCCATATCACAATATGTATACTGCGTAGTTGGAACATACCAGCACTCATCATAACTATGACCACTTCTGGTGAAATAATCACAGAAATCATCGAGATAATCAATTCTATTATTGATAAATAGATTCTTCTTCATCTTTGAATTATGCTTCAAGTTTTCAAGATTACTCACCACTTCTGACATGATCCCCCTTAACATTGGACATATTTAATTATCCTGTATAGACATATTATTCCAAAACTCAATATCATGATACCCAAATTTCCGAAAACATCTACAATAGCTAACGAATCTTAGTTTCTTATTTTGTGTTATAACATGGTTAGTTTTTAATTTCTATTTATTTAGGATAATATTATTATTCATTTAATCTCTTTGTGTGGAACATGATTTCAAATTCTTCTTCATATCTAAATTTGATGATATGATGGATTTATCATCAGTATTATTTACCCATGTTTTTCTAGAATTATTCTGGAAATTGTACATGTAAATGAAACAGTATTAGTAAAAACAGAATCTTTTAGATCATGGGTTACTTGATTCAATGAGATTGCATCAGATTTATCTTTAGATAATCTCAATAAATTATTTCCACTTGAATGAGTCTCACATGTAGTAAGACTCTTTTTATAATAAGTCTAGGAAGATTTTATGATATCATCTTTTTGTGAAGATTTAGCTTGAATATTCTCAAGATTTTAAAACTTGACCTCCAACTCAAGATATTTCATATTTAGAGAGTTATTATGATATTTATGTAATTTCAAAATATCTTCACCTTATTTCTAGTAATTTGTTAATGGTTTTTCCTGCATTTTTTTAAATTTACATCCATTTCAAGACACTAAATATGGGGGAAATTTTTCTAAACATCAAATACTGTTCATTTGTCTCCCCATTGAATATTAATTTTTTAAACTTAATCATCATTTATTTGAATTAATTCTAATCGAGAATTATTCATCTTGTCAGTTATCTTTTTCTTAACCTCTATGTGAGTTCATTTAACATTTATTGAGGTTTTGTATAGCTTCTCCAATGCACAGATCAATTCTATATAAAATATCTCAGTCATATTTTTCTCAAAAAAATTTCTTCTTAATTTATCTTTAATCATTTTATGTCTTTCATTGTAATTAAATATAGAATGTTCTTTTTATTTTTCATCTCAGATTAATATCTGATCCTTGTCTTTGATTTTTAACTAAGAGTCCTTAATATTTATGATGGATTTATGAGATTCTTCAATTATATGTGTCATCTCAGTAAGAACCATTTGAGTTACTTCTTTCACACACACATTTATTTATACTTTTTCATCAACACAAGAGAAATGTTCATCGTAATGTGATATAGTTTCTTCTATGGAATCAATAAATATTGAAAGAAGTCTTCATCTTTGAAACATATTTTCCAAATCCCGATCCATATCCTCAGTATCCTTTTCACTCTATGACTTTTCATTGTATATTCCTTTGATAAAAGAAAATATATAAAAATTAACTTCAATAGGAACATTATTTAGATTGTATTTGATTTCTGAATTAAATTCACATAGTGATTCAAAAAAAATCTTCTTCTTCACCGCTTGAAACAAACTCATCAGAAGGATCTTTGTCAACATATTTAATAGATACTACTAATAGACTATCATTATGACTAAATCCAAATTGTAATGAATCATGTTTATGATTTTAATTATTTCTCTCCATTATTGTCTCTTTCTTCTGTCAATTTTTTATGGTTTTTATAGAAACCTCCTTGTTATAACTTATAGAGACAAGAACATCACTTTACATATTATAAATTTCTATAAATTATTCAAATTCAAATATGATATTCCTACAAGTCTGATCCAAACAAATAGCAGAATATGATATATCAAATGAGAGGTGTAACCTATTCTCTGATACCAATTGAAGTGCTCAGTTCATCATGCAGGTATACTAAGAGGGGGTGGATCAGTGTGCATAATTTTTTAACAATTTTATTTTCCTTTCTCTTTCCCCTTCTTAATTCAAACCTCTAAAGTTGTTAGAGTGTACAAATATTCTATAATTACAATCACAATTATACCAAATATAAGACATCAAGTAAATGAAGCACAAAACACAATATTTTAACAAGTTTTTCCCCTATGTGGGTGACTACATCCTTGATGTGTTCGGGAGGATCTAATACACAGATTCTCTACTAAAAAATAAACAATTACATGTTGGTTGGTTAGGTAACACCCCAAAAACCTCGGTGGGTAGGTATGAACCTTTTGTCGAATTATACTGTCATCCCACTAGTGTTATTTACACTATAATACCACCATTTTTACACAATTACAACACTAACACAATGAGTAAGATCACAAGATATTCAAGGTTCCACTACAACAGAAAAGGTGATCTTCCTCTTCGAGCCACTTAGTATAATCTGATTATTCACTTTCTCACTTCAACTGAAACTCAACAACTTCCACTGATTGTGATCAATAACACTACATGAAAAGTGGTTAAATATAGTCTTCTAAAAAGTAGAAGTTACAACTGAATCATCAAATCATTGAAATATCATAATGAAAATATGAATATTTATCAATACTCTTCATGTTGACTTCTAATATAATGCTTCATATTAGATCTCAAAAACTCAATTCACACATTCCATACAATGTATTTTACATGTACCTTGTGAATGTAAAATTAAATTCCTGGTCTTCTTTATTTTTTATACATTATTTCATGTGTATAAATTCACATCATATTTTTTTAATGCATTGCCTTCATGGATGTAAATTACATACTGCCTCTTCACTTCTCCTTTGTGTATTTTAATACTTTCAAAAATATTAATAGTGTATTCACTCAACTAAATTAATTTACACTATTCATCTACCTTAAATTCAAGAGGTGCTCAATATGTTCAATACTTCTTTTATAACATTGTATGATCCATGAACACATTTAAGACCATCTCAACATCACATACACTATTTATGTACACACTCACTGTCCACATTATACTTTTTTCTCATATGATATTACCCCACTACCACATTTACACACATATACATGAAAATATGAACATAAATTGTGCGTTTCTTCTTCATTTTCTGTGCTACACCTTCATACATAGTATGTATACACCCTGTTTAATATGAGAAATACATCTCAACACTTCATGCATGTAATGACACACTATCTCGTGGATTTAAAGTGTGTGTGTTCAATTCAAGATAATCCATTTCTATTTTGTTTCAATCATCATGTAAATATATTGCACAAATTCATGATGATCATCATGAAATACTAGGAGATGTTCATCAAACTATCTCTTTAAAGTATATTCACTTTCCTTCCTCCTTGTGCATGATACCCAAAACAATACGCAATGTATCATTTTTATACATATCTCCCAAATAGGGTGAATACACTTGTAGAGTATCACACTTAACTCAAATTTTGTTTCTTAAAAATCCACACACTCAAACCAAATGAATGAAAATACTATCAAGGCCTTTGAAAAATAGTGCATGAGTTAACTATTTCTACGTGTAAGACAAGTAACACATTACATAGTAACCCAATTGGTTTATGGGAACTAGTTTCCTCATGAATCAATCTGAGTGTGAAAATCACATGTCGAACAGTCAATGATACCCTTCTCCTTCATGCAAATAGAATGAGCATGAAAATCTTCTCTAACTAGAGAGATTCACATAAGCTAAACTTCACTCTAAAAAAATTCTCCCAAAATAAAAAAAACACATGGATGAATTTTTTTGTATTTATAGGAAACACACATCGTCTCATAATCTTCTTGAATCGCTAATACCCATTACGTTTCGTCTTAAGAGATGTGATCGCGACTATCACCATTGCCAGAGAAAATCTCATTTTTAAACTTACTACAAACCTTCAGTTCGATCATTATTTTGTGATGAAAATGATTTGGAATCACATTTTGGTCATACATGGTTTTTTCTGTCACTTAGATAATTATCAGGAATCATAGATTGAGCTTTGGATGACATAGACATGGAGATCCTGTTGATAAGAAGATTCCCAAAACTGCTACTTAAATGGATTACTGGAGAAGATGATATGTATTAGCTCGATCAAAGGGTCCCGATATAATACACTTGATGGAACATGTTCAGTTTAATTTTTAAAATATTGAAAAATGCCTAAGAGAATTGGACAACCCAGATAAAACATGAATAGATCATACATCTTTGTTTATTTTAGAGCTTCATTAACCTGAAAACATTTTTCCCATATCGAAACACACAATGCATGGTCGCACCATTATAATAAAAGTTGCAAAAAAATAGGCCATAAATCTCTTCTCCCCCTATGGTAGTGCCCCATACCAATTTTGTGGATGTGCTCCTACACCCAATTCCACCTCCATGCTACCCCGCATAATGGTTTCTCCTCCTATGCATGTGATATCTCAATCATGCGCATTGGACTTACACATGAACCTTCATGCCACATGCAGGATGGATCAGGATAGTTTTTATTAGCAATGGTTGACCCTTCATGGTCACACATAAGGATTGGGTTGAGATATATAAGGCGACCTCATGGGCTAACTGATTTTTTAATAAAGAACCGACTTGCCAAAGGACGCTCTCAAATATTATATCACAAACAAACAAAATTACTCATTCAAAATAAACACTTTTTAATGGAATATTCTTCATATTATTTAAATCATAGTTGTAAACAATATTCCAACCCAATTCAACCAATGACACATGTATTCTATACATAAATAATAGCTCTGTAATCATCACAATTAAAATTGTTTCTATATTTAAATAAACGTCTTCAAATAAAAATAGTCTTGCCAATATATTAATAACTATCTACAAAAATTCATTAGAATTTTCCCAGAATACCAACCTAAAATTACAGAATCATTGAATTTTTTTCAGAAAAGTTCACCGAAAATAATTACATCATAACATATTACTTTCAACCAAATTGGGTTTTTCATATTCTAGGGAGATATTGTAAATTTTTTTGGTACTAAAAATATTTTGTATCTAGTATCTAAAGAAACTAAAATTTCTTGATCCTCATACATGTATTCATAAAATATATTTAATATTAATCTATTGAGATATAATATCACTATATGAAAAGTATGGGTCACTATAATTTGAATTAGAAGAAAGGCTTAGTCAATCTTTGTAGATTAGAATTAGATAACATTAGTGATAAATCATGTGATAAGTCTAATTATAGGATAAAATCCAACAATTTTGGTAATAAGTGATTTTGTGGCCTTCTTCAATATATATCCCCATATAAATACTTCAATTGGATGAGGTTTTTCAATAGATACATATAGGGGTAATAACCACGAAAATAGTTGTTAGATTATATGTTGATAATCATTTAAGTTTACAATGAGTGTTCCCTTACTACATGCCTAGATTTACACTCCTTGAAGATATTATAAGGTTAAATCACATTTTCCATAAGAGACATTATGATGGAGTTGAATAAGTTATTAAACATGGATGAGATAGGTTAAACATAAGGTGTCATAAATTGAAAATAATGTGTCATCATTTAGACATCCTATAAATTATTTTTCATAATAATGTGGTTTCCAGTATAATTATTGTTTCTCACACTATACTTTTTGTATTTAGTCAATGTTTGGAACTTGGAAAAATTTAGTTAATGCTAAATCTGATTGAATATGGAATAATTTTACTAATTATATACTATGTGAAATGTGATCTTGAATTTCAAACCATTTTATTATGAATAATCTTCTATCTCATTATATGATCAACAATCTTGACATTGGTGAGTTTCTTGAAACACCTAATAAGAGAATAATGAAGTTTCATGAAGACCATGGTGGGTAGAATATTCATCTTCTTACATGTCTAGTATATGAGAAAAAGAAATTTGGGAAATGTCTCATAGGAAAGAGAATATTTATTATATGGGGAAATTAAGGTAATATAGTATGTAATTGCTGAGAAAAAATGGAAGAGTTTAGTTAACAAAAAGGATGATAATAATAGGATCCCTAAGGTGACATCAATAGTTGAATGTTTTAAATTTGGAAAGTATTGGAATTATAAAAATCTATTTCCTAGGGAGAAATCTTGAGAAGAGGATCAACAAGGTCGTATGAGTAATTTTTTTAATATTAATGATAAGAAGACTGAGAATGACATTTGAAATGAAGGAGTAATTAAAGAATAATATGATGAAGAAAAGTTAATAGTTTAATAAGGAGGTGGAATGATGGAAGTTTTCATCTATTGAGATTCTATAATTATATTGTATAAGTTTTATTTCAATTATATTCTAGGGATAAGAATCATGAAACATATAAGGATTCCTTCACATTAGTTTTTATTTAAGGATTTGAAAGAATATGTTGAATGGTACTAATAACCTAGAAAAGTAATTTAATGGTGAGGTTATATCTTATGGAAAACAATTAATGGAAATATTACCCATAATATGTTTATGACATTTAAATAATAATGTTTTTTAGGATAAAGAGATTTTTGATTATTTATTTGATGGAAAAGTAGATTATATAATATTTTATGTTTACTATATTTGTGAAATATATTTGATAATTAAGGATTTTAATTAATGAATAATATGAGATTTAATTTTATGATGCATGTAAGTTTCCATTTAGGTTTTATGGTGATTCGGTTTATTACCATGTTATAATAGAATATATGATCATGGTATTCACATGTGTGGTACATCAAATTAAGAGATACTTTATGGTGTTTGGGATTATATTGTTAAGTTGGTTTTGTAAATTTAGTGACATTATTTCTAAATTTTTTGGTTTTTGAATTTGTTCAAACTAATTTTTGATGGTTCTTAAGGTTAGATATTTATGAAATAGATTAAACTAAACTATTAATGTTGTTCTTAGTGGTAACACCCTGAGATATTAGAAGAAGAAAAATATTTTTGTTATTGTAAAGGAAATTAATTTCTGATTTTATATTTCATTACACACAACAATCAGTTTAGAAACCCTAGTTTTTTTTGTTCGATAGTTTATTAAACATGCAACACGAACCTTAAACGAACTACAATATGTAAAACCATTATAACCTAAAAGTTAATTTGGTGGGAATGAATAGTACTATCCAAATTATGAAAAGAAAATTGTTTAAACAAGAATAAAATGGATATGAATTCATTAGAATAACATAATTATCATACAAAATGAAATGTTATCTAAATACAATATTTTCCTAAAAGAATGTTTAAACACTCTTTTCCAAAATAATGAAAAATTAATTTTTACCAATTTTATAAAATTTATTTGAAAAAATAAACTTCACTTTTTAAATCAGACTACCAAAATTAACATAGGGTTTTTTGGGTATTATTTTAAAAAATATCATTTTTAATGAATAGTGAGAAATACAAAATTTTAATTGAAAATTTCCATTTTGATCAATTTAATTATTAAGATAAATTATATTTTATCTTTTTTTAAGTATAATTTGTTCAATTATAAATCTGTTAATACAATTTAGAACATTGTGATAAATTAAATATTGAAATTTGATATAAAAACTTTGTAAATGTTTGATCATTTTTTTCTCTTTAAAACCCCTCTTTCTCATTATGTTTGAGGGTTGAATATTAAATTAATTTTTTCCACTTATGTGAATGGAATTTGTAAAAATGGATTACATATTTTTAATAAGAATAATTTATAATGTATAATAATTCCAACTTAATTGTTGACCATATTGACTAGTTAAAAAACTAAAATTAATTATAGAATCTAAGGTAAAAATTAGTTTACTAGGGGATTAAAATTTAAGATTAATGTGGAAAATGACCTATAATCTTGTCCAAAACCCATTTTATGGACATATTTCATCCATTATCACATTATGATAAATTTTTATTAGTTTTTGGAAAGCATTCTCTTAAATTTTACATATATAATAAGTTATGTAAAGAAAAAGTCAAAAAGGAACCATTTTCCCTTTTAATTTCTATAAATATTTGGTGTAGGGGAAAAATCATATAGGTTCGGTTATAAATATTATATTGAAATATAAATGATATTTTTATATCATTATAATTTATTTTAACTTTTTTATATACAAGAAAATTACATTAAATACTTAAGATAAGTCAACACAGTACCTATTTGGTTAATAATTAACTAAAATAAATGATACTAAAGATATTAAAAGTTTTGTAAATTGAATTAATTGTAGTATTACATTAATTTTTCAGAGTAACACATCTTGTTTCATATGTTTGAGAATAATTTATTCTAATTCTATTATTTCCTAGTTTTTTAAAATTTAAATTAAATTAAAAAATAAAATAGATATTACTGTAATTTTATAATAAATGAATTTTTATTAAATGATTTAAAAATACAAAATATATTATATTCTTAAAAGTGATTTTTATATATTAATTAATATCCAATATATTGTATTCGTGGACTAATTATTATTTTATAATGAAAATATATGTCACTAAATAGTAAAAAACATTGTTAGTGTGGTTAATATTAAAAATATGTTTTGGCACATTAAACGCACTTGTGTTAAAATTAATTATAAAAAAAGATAGTATTTTTATTTTATAAATTTTATTTAATACATATAATAATTGGGTATATATTATCTAATAAATCTCACTTTAATTTATTCTTAATTGATTAATTACATAGGTTATAAAACTGGTAAACATAATGAAAAACTAAAATGAATCAAATAAGAAAACATAGTGGTTATGGAATTTATATAAAAAAATATGTATTTAATTGTGTGGGGTAAGAGTTTATAGGATATATAATCCCTAAATAACTTCAATTATCAATTATTAATCCAATTTAGGTAATATTTACCTCCCAATAGTGAATTTGTTTTAGTATTTACAAGAATGTCATCATCCTCAACTATAAAATGGAACTCATTCCCCTCACTTCTTCACACCTCTCAAGAAATTCGGATCCCAAAACACCAGACCAAATAACTTCCACTATCACCTCTCATAATAATAAAATACTTATTTTTTGAATAAATACAATCTAATAAGTCCTTTTTTGGAAACCTAAGAAGAATACCTGAAGAAGAGGTAACATTCGTCAACGGGAGTTTTTATTTTATTTCATTCTAAAAATACATCAATTACTATTATACCATGATGATATAATATAATTTTATCTACTATATACTTATATTTTTTTATTTTATATTTATTACCTACAACCTCACACACTTATATCAAAGGGGTTACAAAATCATCATTTGTGTGTATAGTAGACAACAACCTCGTAAAACGATATAATTCGTTTTTTAATTACCATGTCCCCCGATTGGGTATGATGATGGATATAATGTTTATATATTCTATTTATAACGTAATTATAACCCTTTATTCTTTATATAACATATACCCTTTTACGTTCTATTCCATATAGGATAGGATAACGTCGCTCATGTATACGGAGGACTACCACCTCACGAAGTGTTTTGATTCATTTTTCACTAACACATTATGTGGAATGTAATAACGTTAAACATAATAAATATATTTTTAACGAATGAATTATTTATGATATTAATGACATATTTATAATTATATAAATATATTATATCATTTTTTTTACATTTTCACTCATGGAAGTAAATGATAACATCATATATAGAAGTGTGGAGTACCTCTCCTTGATGTGATGTTATTCAATTTGTCACCAACATGTCATAAGAATGATATATAAAATTATATAAAATTAAATAATATGGTATTATGATAATTATTGTAGGATAAATGTTTCTTATCTTCTTTCCATAATGATCATGCCTAAAATGGAAACGTTACTCATGCATACAAACGACGTAACATCTCCATGATCTTAATATTAGTTCATTTTTTATAAAAATAATTATTGAATGGTTTCTAGTAGTATAAATTTTGTATAAATATTATAATTAAATAATGATTATTATTTTTTAATGTTTTTAAATAATGACCTCTTTTATCATAGCCAACCTACTAAAGTCGTTTTTGACACATAAAACAAATATGGTCAAAACATCTGACTTAAACATAATTTCTTAAGTAATTATATATAAATTGTTCATAAGTTAAATAAAAGTAATAATAATCTTTAAAATTTTTCTCTATAATGTAAAAAATTAATATATTTTTATTATTCTAGAATATAAGTAACAAGCATGATGAATTAAAATCACGGTAAGGGTTTTCTCATCTCACTTTTATTTCTGTGAGATATATACCATATACAGTACATATTTTCATATTGTGGGGTCTATAAAAGCAATGGATTTATTTTATGATTACTATAATTAAAATTTTTTGGATTTAAATTTACATTTTAGGATATCTCTTTCCAGGGGTTTAGGGTTTCAAAGTTACAAAATCGGTAATGGTTTTTTTGTCGCAATCATCTTTCTCCCAGACCATTGTCATGTTATGCACCTATATTATTTTTTGAAGGGAATATAAATACTATGTTACAATTAGTATCATTAATTGATTTACTCTCATGGTATTTTAATTTTAATTTAATTTAATCATTTTTTGAGGCTTCTGATTCTGAGATACCAAAGTGGTAAGAGTTTTAGGTTAAAATCCCATCATTTATCGGGATTGTTTATGATTATGCTTCGAATGATTAGATCATATTATAAATATCTCATGAAATTATTTAATCTTTTTATACTATGGATATTCATGATATTTCCTACTTATATTACCATTTTCTACTCTTTTTTACATAAAATTGTTAAGGAATTTTTTTTAATAAAGTCCAACATTATTTATCTCTTCGGTCAAAAATTTGTTTTATTCCAAAATATGTTCTCTAAAAAAATAAAAACTATTTTTACCACTTTTAAAAATAAATTTACAATTAAATTTTTACCCATTTTATATTTTTATAAAATTATTTCAAAGTAATATTCTTAACTATTTCTAAACATTTTAATTTTCATCCCATTTTACCATGAAAAAAGTAATGTTCATTATAGTATATAAAAAATTACCAACCGAAAAGACTATCATTTATTTGAATATTTCATTGAAATTTTTAAAATTTATTTTTAATAAAAAATTCTAAAAATTATATAAATTCTTATTATTTATAAAAAATATTCTCAGAGAAAAGGATTTTGAAAATGTTTTCTGTTTTAAATAGTTATTTTCAAAATGAAAAACATATTTTTGTCAAGAATATATTAATGATATATTAATGGTATTTCCATTAATAAAATTAAATAAACCTAATTGTAACTTATCCACGACTAGGGATATTTGGTATTAATACCATCCTCATCTATTCTCTTGATGGATTAAAATTATTTCAAAGAGACTGTTATGGAACCAATTTCTTTCCTACTGGTTATTCATGTTTCATAGAGATTGTTATGGAACCCATTTACTTTCCACATCTTAATCATTATTCAAATATATTGAAACGAAACCCATTTATTTTTTTATGGATTAATTGGGTTATATAATAATAAGGACTATTTCTATGATTTTTATGACGAAATTTATATGTACTTTATTTATGTTGTGGTTCTTGGACAATATATATGATTGGTGCACCCAAATAACACCGAGTGAGTCCATTATAGGTTGTATGTTTAGAGAGACCAGATAGATCTCCAATGCATTGGGTGATGATTATGTGCTTTAGATAATTATATTGGAATTATTTTATATGCTTTTTTCAATTATAAGGGTTTTTTAAATGTTCTATAAAGATGTTTTTTCAACATACCAACACATTTTTTAGGATTTATATGGGATTATAATGTTTCTTATGAATAAGATTGATGTCACATAAAAAATGATTTTTAATTCTAAGGACTCTTTCCTTTTCCTTATTTTCATATTTTATGATCTGGGTATTGATGGGTATGAGTTCTTTTATGACTCTCCCATGCACTCTGATTATGTCATCATACACTTAATCACTTCTTATGAATGTTTATGACATTAAATTACTAATGCTTATGTTTACCCTATTTGAAAAAAATTTCTCACCCTTCTTATGTATCATTTTCCACATGTAATCAGTAATTAGTTTGAATGAATTACGTCTATAACAGATTTCATATGGATGATAATGATGACCTAATCTGAAATAAAAAAGTCTGTGTTAAGTGGGAGAAACGATATTTTGATGGGATGGGTATTTTTTATATAGGTTTATTTCCTAATTTTTTGAAACTATAATCCTAAAAGGTCCTCAATAATTTACATATGTCATTATTACTTTTTATTTTGTAAGGATTGGATGAAAAAAATCGGTCACAATTATCAACATCAAATCCAAAAATTTAATGTTTATGATTTCAGGACCAGATCTAGGAGTGCAAGTCCTGGGTTGTTATAGTTGGTATCAGATGTCAATTAATAAAAAATGGATATTATGATGTTATCATGTGATGTTATATTAATAGTTATAGATACCATAATATTTATATAATATTAAGGTTCTCCATAAGTTCAAAGTCATAAAATCCTCTTTTAGGGGTTTTAAGTTGTAAATTTGTTTTAGGCTATTAATGAAATTTTTTGAGGAATTTTATTGGGTTGAGGTATTTGTATCTTCTATGATAATCATGAAGTTTTATTTAGGGAGGAATTATTTTATTAAATAAAAAACAAAAAAAATGAAGTTTGAGTAACAACATGTCGCTTCTAGAAAGTTCGTGGGACTTAAAACCAGGAACAAAGGGTGGCAATTGTATAACTCCTACCACAGGCCTATGTAATTTCCTGGTTAGTATGAAATTTTTATAGGTAAATATTATGTTTATTTGGAAACATATGGGATTTTATTTGATGAATAACAGTTGATTTATCTTGTAAGAATATATAATCGAATGATTCTAAACATTAGGTTTAAAACTTAATCAAGAAATGATAGAAGAATTTTAATGATAGTAATTTATGGAATGATTTGGCTTGAACACTTGGTATTACTACTACATTTTCATGATTAATGTATCATATGATGGTATACTTGTTTTGGGAATTATCTTACCATGTGCTAACCATTTTAGTTTTGGATAATGCCTATAGATAGGAGAAATATATTATTATACCTTGTGTGGATATGTGGAATTTAAAATTTTATTTAAGTGCTTCCACTGTGAAAAAAATAAACTTTAATACTCATATTTTGGAGAGAAAGATAAGATTATCATGAAAATTGGATAAATGATGAAATTTTACTTGGAAATTATTTATATTTCACGTTGTTTTCAGTCTAGATGGTTAAATAATTATTCTAATATTGGAAAAGGATCGTGAAAAAAAAAATTAATATCCCAATTCCTTCAATTTTGATGAACTGATGGCCTTTTCAATCATCACAATTTAATGGTTTTGAGGCCTTTAACTTTCAATTGATCATTCAAATTCATGTGATCAATGACCTCAATTGTTACCTATAATTATTTACCCTTTCCTCCATTAAAAGATATGTTATCTTATTTGGAAACCTATTTATCTGTTATTACTTATGAAATTTTTAATTCCCTTTCTCTATTATTAAGAGGATGTTTTATTAACCCTTTTTGTGATGGGTGTATACAACAAAGTTATATTCAAATGTGAAACCTTTGATTACCATAATAAATTTCAAATTTTGAGTAAATAATTCATTAAAATGTGAAGGATGTTACACCCCGTTATTTTAAAAGAATATTTTTATTTTTATTATCATAAAGGACACACAATGCTGAGTTTATATTTCATTACACGGAACACTCATTTTAGTAACCCTGATATTTTTTTGTACGATGTGATATAAAACCTGAAATACCTAACATAAAGTACACATGATATATATAAATTTGATGAACTACCCATTAATTTGGCAGGTATGAATAGTGTAATAACCTAGGTACTTATAAATTAATTTGTTTTCATTCTGGAATTAAATTGTTAAATTCATTATAAATGTATAATGAAATAAGTGGTATTTAAAAAAATATAGGAATCTATAAAAATAAAAAAGTAACCTCGCATATTAATATATAAATAAAATTTATATCTCTTATAAGTGAAAATATGATATATTTATATCATGGAATAAGTAAATAAATGTTTTGAAAATAATAATTTATGTGTTGGTATTTTTGTGACACAAACAATTTTGTTTTCAAATTTATAATTATTATAAGGATTTAAAAGAATATTTATCTTCATAAAATATATTCAAAAATTAATATTTTGTTTTCTTATTATTATAAGATAATTTGATGAGGCCTTAATTAATTTTTCAAAGTGTCATAAAATTATTTATAATTTTTAAATCATTATTTTTCGAATAAATGATGATTTTAATTAAAAAATAAATTTCCCATATTTATATTATTATAATCATAAAATGGAGTTCATTTTTTAATTCTATATGTTGAAAAAATTTTAGGGTTAATTTTTGGTATTTTTCTAAAATTGTGGATTTTTTTGTGAATAGTGAAATACAGAAATTTACGGTATAAGCTTAATAAAGAATTATTGAGTCATGGTTGATGTATGTTTGATGTAAGAACATTTTTTTTGAACTAAAATGAAATATTTACTTTATTTATTCCCAATAATCAAATCTATTCATACTCTTGAGCCAAAATAAAAAACTAATGGGTAAAATAATCAAAAAAACACTCCTCTCCTACACTATAAATATCACCCCTCACAACATATTCTTATTACACCTAAAATCGTTGTAGAGTGTTTAATTTTTACACAATTCCATTCCCAATCATGTTCCCCACGTCCAATACCTATTTTTCTCAACAAAAGGAAAAATCCAAGTGCCTTAAAGAGGTTCTCAAGGAGAATAATTCATGAGGTAAAATACTCTTTCATTTTCTTTTACTTTTATTTTTAATTTTTTTTTCTTATCTTATTCACTCCTCACATCACCTCATACAAGTGAAATTATAACTTAATTACATTAAATATACTATAATTTTATTATGTTAATGGAATATCCATCATTAAAGCACTGATCTTCTCTTCTTATTCTATAAAATGAAAACATCGTATGTGACGTGTTGATTCACCGCCATCATAGATGAAAAGTTTTCATTTTCCACCACCACATTCAAGGATGGTTATAAAAACATTATAGATGAAAAGTTTTCATTTTCCCATTTTCTGGACACATCATTGTTTTGATGTCTCATTTACAATATTTCATGATTATTTTTGATGAAAAATCATTTTTAAGTATTTTCACAGTATTCTTTTAAAATATGTGGTTCTTCTTCAATTAATGTTTCTAGTATTAAAGTATTCATGTTTTATGATTATGTTCTAGTTATTGGTAATTGTTTTTGTTTTTGGGTGGGACATATATCTCCCTTAAAATAATTGGGTATTTTTATTTAGTAATTTTACCATAATGGTTATTTTAAGTGTAATTGTGATGATTACATCATAAGGTAGCCATGAGGGTTACATGGTACGATAGTTGTCAGGGTTACAAATCATATAAAATCGATGGGGGTTATAATAATAAGTAAGTATGGTAGGAAAATAAATCCCAAGTATCCTAAATCATTTATTTTAATTTTTATGTAAATATCTTATTTCCACAAAGTAATTATATAATACATTAAGGATGAGAAGTATATCTTTGTGAACATGATTTCATATTTTTATAAATATTCATGGACTAACGCCTTATTTCCTTTTTTCTGTGTCCCTTACCGATATTTTCATGTTCATCCAATGTTTTATAATGTTTTTATAGGGTTTAAGGATTTTTGAGGGAAAATAATAATCCAAGATGAATGTTGTAAATAATTTTCATGAAAATATTTCATGTTTTATTAAAAACATTGGTATTGTTGAGGAAATGGACACTATTTTAGTAGTATCCACTTTTTATTCTTGTGGGTTGTTATGTATAAATTATGACCTTATTATCTAAAACACTAATCCAAAATTATATTTGGTACTGTAATAAGTGTATTTTAGTTTAATTAACTAGAATATGTAATGTTTAAGGTTGGGTAATTATAGATGGTTTCAGGGCACAGTTTAAATAATTTTTGGGGTTATTATGATGCTAATAGAATAACAATAAATTTTTTACTATATGTTTAAGTTGAAACAATATATTATAATGATAACCATGTTTATTTTTCTAAGATATTTCTATTACAAATGGATTTCTATAGAAGAAACGAGGATGATAAAGTTGGAAGGCACATGCATATGATATCCTTCTAGATTTGAAGCCTAGAATGGTGGGAACTAAAACCATACAGTTCCTAATAGTAATGTATTAGTTAATGAAAGTTATAAATATAGGTGGTATCCTTTGAAGATAAAAACCATATCTACAACAAAGTAACATGATGATATAGGAACATTTTATGAGGCAACACCCTCCTACTTTCAGTAAATCTTATAACTTAGTGGTGGTAGAAGGTTGGATTAAATCCACTAAAAATATTTTTATGTCATAAGGTATTAAAATAATCAAACGGTTAGTCTTTCTATTTATCATTTTGATGGTAAATCCGAGCAGTGGTTGTCAATGGTCAAGAATATTAGGGGAAGAGAAGAGAATGTATCCTTGTAACATGATGAATTTAAGAATATTTTCCTCAAAACAACATTTTGAAGGTGGATTGACATAGGATGGAAAATAAATTCCTTGAATTGAAACAAAAATGAGGATGATTCAATGGCCAAGTATAAATAAAACACCACTTGACTAGGAAGGTACGCTGAAAATTTTATTCAGTATTTTGATTGTGAAATCAATCAGTTTTACTCGGGATTGAATCTAAGATACCGAAGTAAATTGTCCTGTGGTGAATTAAAAAGTTATGATAAACATTTAAGATGTGTTGAGAGGGTATAAATCTAGCTTTATAAAAATCATGTGTACTTTTAAAAGAAATGTTAGAATTGGTATAGATAGAATGAAATGGTTAATAGTAAAATAAAATAAATATGAAGTTAAAAAATTATAATTTTCAATTTGTGTAAATTGTCATAAAAATCACCCTGAGGTGTGCCTAACAAATCTGAGAAGTGTTTTCAATGTGGTATGTTTGCACATATGGCTTTATATTTCTATAAAAATGATCATAGTGTTAATAGGTTTAATTTTGCTAAGCAATTGCAAAGTGTTTCAAATGTGGTTATATGGGGATATATGAAAATACCGAACCTAATAAAGATCTGAATGATGGTAAGAATCCATAATATATGAGGAATGTTGTGGATAAATCCTTTGTAACTACTTCATCAAATTTTGGGTCATCCAATGAAGTGGTATTATGTACTTTTTTTGTTTACTCATATTTTTGTAATGTTTTGTTTGATACGGGGTCTCACATTCAATTATTTCTATATCATTTTCTGGTAAATTGGAAATTTCACCTGAAAAAATGATTCCATAACTTATGGTTAAAATACTAAGAGAAAATATTAAATAAAAAATAACTTATAATAATCTTACAGTTTTTGTCTATGGAAATAAATTACATAAAAACCTTATTTTTCCCAATTAGAGTTTGATTTTATTCTGGGTATGTATTAGCCTTATGTTTTCCATGATAATATTGATTATAGATATGAAGAAGCTTTTTTTATATATAGTTTCAGTTCGTATACAATAATAAACCCATACTATTGATAACAGGTCAGGAAGCTCAGAAACTATTTAAATATATAATTGAAATTAATCATGGACATATTTTTGAAAACATGGGAACTATTTAGATTAAGGAAGTGCTAATGATAAATGAATACCAGGATGTTTTTCTTAATTATTTTTCTTGTGCTATACTGGATCGGGAAGTTTAATTTATTATTGACCCAATTCCTTATGCTAATCAAATTTCAAAATACCCATATCAAATGTCTCAAGTACAACATCTAGAATTGAAAAAGAAGTTCCATGAGTATTTTTATAAAGGTTTCATTCGTCATAGCACTTCACCATGGGATGCTCATGGTTTGTTTGTTAAAAATAAATACGGTTCATTGAGAATTTTCATTGATTATAGATATTTTAGTTAAATTATTGTTATTAATAACTATCCATTGACTCATATCGATGACTTGTTTGATGATCTCCAAGGAGATAACTATTTTTCCATGATTTATTTGAGATCTAGGAACCATCAACTGAATGTGTAGGATGATTAAATTTTGAAAAAATAATTTAGTAAAATATATGTGAATTATGAGTTTATTTTTATTCCCTTTCGTTTTAAAAATTCCCCTAGTGTATTTATGGATCTTATGAATAGTATATTCCATGAATATTTGGATAAGTATTTTGTTTTTTATTGATGATATATTGGTATATTAAAAAATTTATGGTCATCATGAGAAATATATATTAATTTTTATGTAAATAAATAATGAAAATAAGTTACAAGAAAAATTTATAAAATCTAATTTTTGGATTCAATAGATTTATTTTCATAGAGACATTGTCAATAAGGATAGATTAATATTTGATCCAATGAAAAAAAGTTTCTAATGAATACCCAAGACTAGAAAATTTTATAAATATTCAAAGATTTCTTGGATTATTATACTATTATAAAAAGTTTTTTAAAAACATTGAACAATTATCTATCCCACTAACTATGTTAACACAAAAGAGGAAAGATATATTTATACAGAAAACTGTGATATTTTTTTTATAAAACAAAAATAAGATTTGTGAATGATCCAATTTTGGATCTTCCTTCTATAAATGGTGGTATATTCATCTAAAGTGTTTCTTAATTGAAGATACATGGTTTCATTATGATGTATAATGATCAGGTAATTCATTATTCTTCAAGGAGACTGAAACATCATGAGTTAAATTATCACAAACATGATATGGAATTAACAAATGTAGTTTTCAATTTAAAAATTTGTAGAAATCATTTATATGGATCAAAATGTAAAATATATATTGACCACAAATGTTTGAAGTATATATTCACTCCGAAGGAATTGAACATGAGTAAGAGAATACGGCTTGAACTGATAAAGTATTATTATTTTTAGATCAATTACCATTATTGAAAAGAAAACAATGTAGTCAATTCCTTGAGTTGAAAACATCATGTTATATTAACTGTGTTACATTTATAACATGACCCATTGATTAATGATTTGATGATTTTTTTCATGGAATTTATTGGTTTAGGAAATTCTTCTATTTTGTTTTAGTTGTCAGTGCAATCATATATATTAGAAATAATTAAACAAGCACAAAAGGAAGACTATGAAATATAGAAAAAGGTATAATTGGTTAAAAAGGGAAATGTTCCAGAATTAAATGATGATAAATATTTTATTTTGAGATTTGGGAAGATTTTATGTGTGCCTTGTGAATCATAGTTAAAGAAAAAGTTATTAAATGAATCTTATAGTTCTCCATTTTTAGTTAATCTTGGAAGCACTATGATTTATAGGGGCTATCTAGGGTATTACTGGTGGGATGGAATGAAAATAGAGATTGATCATTTTACCATGAAATGTTTGACTTATCAATAGGTTAAAATAGAGTGATAACTACCAAATGCGATTCTTCAAACTTAACCAGTGTTAGAGTAGAAATGGGACAATATATCCATGTACATCATGGTGGCAGTACCAAATTACTCTTGAGGTAACAATGTGATTTGAGTTATTTTTTATCGAATGGCTAAATATTGACATTTCTATCTAATTTGAGACACTCTTTCTCTAGATCATATTTCTCAAATGTACCATAATGAGATTTTTAGATTACATGGATTTCCTCTCTCTTGTGTTTAAATCTTTGATCCTAGGATCATTTATATCTTTTGGAAAGGCCTATATAAGTTTTTGGGATCTAATTTAAATTTCTGCACTACTTTTCATCCTAAATCTAAATGGACAATCTGAGTGAAAAAATCATAAATTGGATTATATTCTTAGAACATGTTCAATGGATTACTGAGGAGGTTGGGATCATAATATTTATTTAGTTGAGTTTTCTTATAATAACAGTATTCATTCCAGTATACAAATGGCACATTTTGAGGAATTATATGTAAAGTGGTGTGATGCTTTATTATTTTTGGATTAAGTAATTGAAATGAAGTTGATGGGACCATAATTAGTAGAGGAGGAAGCTAAGAAAGTGAAGATGATCGAGAAAAAATTAATAACTACTCAGGGAAGAAAGAAAAGATATGCAAATTATAGGAAAAAAGACCTTTTTTTAAAGTTAGGTGATCATTTTTTCCTTAAAATATCTACTTGGAAAAGTGTTATTCGTTTTGGGAAGAAAGTAATGATAATTCCAGAGTTCATTAGACCTTTTAAAATCATAATGAAATTTTGACCAGTTTCCTACCAAGTTGCCTTGCCTCAGAGTTTATCTTAGGTACAATTTTTTTTCACGTTTTGATGTTAAGAAATTTTGTTCCAGATTCATCTCATTTTTGAGCCCATGATTAGTTTTTATTGAAGATAATCATTCTTATGAAGATAAAAATGTTTCGATTGTTGATCATAGAAAGCAATTATTATAGAATAAGGTAATTCATGAGGTTGTGTTTTTGTGGAGAATCCACATTATTGAAGAATAAACATTGGAATCATAAAATTTTATGTGGGAAAGGTATCCTCACTTATTTAATAAGTGAATTAAAATTTCAAGGATTCAATTTCTAGAAGGGGGGATAATGTAACAACCTAAGTACTTATAAAATAACTTGTTTTCATTCTAGAATTAAATAGTTAAATTCATTATAAATGTTTAATGAAATAAATGGTATTTACTGAAATTAAGGAATCTATAAAAATATAATTTTTAAATCACTTGTGAAATTATTAAAAAAATTATGAATCTTATAAGTGAAATTATGATATGTTTATTTCATAGAATAAGTAAATAAATTTTTTGGGAATGATAACTTAAGTGTCGGTATTTTTGTGACACATAAATTTTTATTTGAAAATATATAATTAATATAGTTATTTAAAAGAAAATATATCTTAAATAAATAGGTTCATAAATTAATATTTTTTTCATATTATTATATGATAATTTTATGATACCTTAATTAATTTTTCAAAGTGTCATAAAATCAATTGTAATTTTAAAATCAGTATCTTTTAAATTAATAATAATTGTAACTAAAAATTAATCCTCTTATATTTATTAAATTAAATTCATAAAATGGAATTCATTTTTTAATTATAACCATCTAAAATTTTTACGATGTATTTTTTGTATTTTTCTAAAATATTTCGATTTTTTTGTGAAAAGTGATATACTGCAATTTACGGTATAAGATTAATACATGAATTATTGTGTCATGGATTATTAATGGATGATGTAAGAAACATTGGTTAAAAATAAAATGCATTGGTTACTGTATTTAGTCATAATAATCAACATTATTCCTAGTCTAGAACCAAAATAATAACTAAAGAAAAGAATAATAAAAAAACACCCATCTCATCCACTACAAATACCACCCCTCATTACCTCTTCTCCTCAAATCTCAAATACTTTTACCTTGTTTAATTTCTAACTAATTTTAATTACATGTATTTTCCCCAAAAATAATACCTACTTGTCTCACTAAAAGACCCAAACCAAGTGTCTGGAAGAGGTTCTCAAGGAGAAGAATTCGAGAGGAAAAATTCTCATTCATTTTCTATTATTTTTCTTTTTAATTTGATTTATTTTCATATTCTCTCCTCAACTACCCTCATAAAAGGGACATGATAACTCTAGTATCTTAAATATACTCTAATTTTATTATGTTAATTGAATATCCAAAATAATACCTCTCATCTTCTCTTCTTATTCTAAAAAATGAAAACATCATTTGTGGAATGTCGATTTACCACCTTCATGAATGACGAGTATTAATTTCCCATTACCACTTTCAAGGATGGTAATAAAACAATTATTATGGTTAAATAAATTTTATTCTAAATATTATATGTTATATAAGGTTTTGGAACCAATATATAAACATGATATTAAATAAAATGATATAAGTTCGTGATGGTTGTAAAATTCAACAAAATAAATTAACTCACTTCCACTAATTTTTAATCTAATAAATCATCCTCATATAAAAAAATGAAATATTTTAGCATATAAATTTTTTGATACATATTAATACCATTTATTTCCACTTATGGTGTTTTTCTTTTATTCAATAAAAATATCGATAATAAACCAAACGTGGATACCTTGAAATAAATGAACCTGAAACAATGAAAATAAAAAAATATTAATTAATGGGTGGAAAATATTATAATAAGATCAAAAAAGGAATTAAAGATATGAATATAAATTTTTAATAAATTAATAACACTCTATGAACCATAATATAGTTTGTTTGAACATATTTTAAGGAAGTGAAACATTAGGTAAGGGACTTTCCTTTTAAAATATTTTTAAATGTCTTGTTTTATGAAATTATATAGGATTGTTTTCTTTTAACTTACAATATGAGAATCTTTTCCCAATTTCATAATTCCTTACGGTTTTGATGTTAAATTTAAAATATTTCATGTTTATTTCAATGAAAATGATTTCCATTGTATTTACAGCGTATTATTCTAAAATAAAGGATTTTTCATAAAATATTTTTATGATGCAAGTGTTCATGTTTTAGGATTATGATTTTGTTCTTGGGAATTTTTTATGATAACAGGTGGGACATATATCTCCCTCCAATTCATTGGGCATATTTATGTTGTGTGTTGACCATAATGGTTATTCCAAGTGTAACTATGACGGTTACATCATAAGGTAGCTGTGAGGGTTACATTGTATGGTAGATATGAGGCTTAAAAATAATATGGTATCCATAAGGGTTAAAACCTTATGTAAGTGTGGTAAAAAAATTATTCCCCAAGTTTCCTTAATTTTTTACTTATATTTTTTATGTTTTATGGAAATCTCATGTTTCCACAATGTATATGATATTTAGGTTTGAGAAGTATATCATTATGAAAAGGATTTCATATGTTTATAAGTATTCATGTACTAAAAACTTCATTCCTTATTTCTATGTCAAATTAATGATATTTTTATTCTTATCCCATGTTTTAAAATGAATTCCATAAGGTTTAAGAATTTTTAAGAGAAGAGAAGAATCCAAGATGAATGTTATGAATAATTTTCCTAAAAATATTTCATGTTTTATTAAATTATGAAAATTATATGATTTACACATAAATAAAATGTATATCTATTGATTGGAAATAAAATAATCGTCATCGAAAAATTCTAAATAATAGTATTCTTCTGAAAAACAAATTGATAGCAATTCGAGAACATAATTTAAAATTCATTTTTACCAATTTTATGAATTTTATTTGAAAAAATAAACTTATTTTTTGAAATAATAATACCAAAATTATCTTAATGTGATATTTTTTTATTTTTCTAAAAAAATCATTTTTGATGAATTATGAAAAATACTGAATTTTAATTGATATCTACCATTTTAATAATTTAATTACAATGTTAAATTATATTTAAAATTTTTTTAATGTATAATTAGTTCAATTATAAATATTTTCTTCTAATATATGCCAATATAGTTAATTTAATATTGAAATTGGATATAAAAACATCGTAAACTTTTGATCATTTTTCACTTAAACAACATACATTCCCATCATGTCTACGATATTAATATTAAATTAATTTTTTCCACTTATTTGAATGAAATTTTTAAAAATGGGTTAAATATTCTTAATAAACATAATTTCTAATTTCTAATATGGGAAACATAAATTTTTAGCAAAATGATTAGTGAAAACAATTAAAATTAATTATACTGATTAAAGTAAAAAATGAGTTTACTGAAGGATTAAACATTAATATTAATGAGAAAAAATGACCCATAAAAATTTAATACAATAATTTTATGGAAAAATTTAGACATTTATGACTTTAGTATCTATTTTTATGAGTTTTTAGGACACATTCCCATGAAGTTCAACAATATAATAAGTTAAGTAATGAAAAATACCAAAGAGAAACTTTTCTCATTTTAATTTATATAAAACATTGGGATAGGAATAGAAAAAATATAGGTTCAATTATAAATATTATTTTTAAGATAAATTAGTTTTTTATAAAATTATAAAATATTTTGTTTTTTATAGATGAATTAATTACATTAAATATGTAAGAAATGACAACACAATAAATAGTTTGTTAGTAATTAAATAAAATAAATGATACTAAAAATATTAAATGTTAAGTAAATTGAATGAATTATTTTCTTCAAATAAATTTTTAGATGAATATATAATTTTTAATATGTGTGATAATAATATATTCTAATTCCATTGTTGTATTGATATTTTTAAAATTAAAATTAAATTAATAATGTGCAAATTGACATTAATGTTATTTTATAATAAATGATATTTTATTAAATGATTGAAAATTACTAAAAAAACATATATTAAGTCATGTTATTTTTAAATTTTAATAAATATAACATATGTACTATTCATGGACAAAGTATTATTTTATAATGACAATAGTTACCACAAAATAGTAAAAACCGTTGTTAGTGGGGTTATGGTTAAAAGGGTGTTTTTACACATTGCAAGTTATTGTGTTAAAATTAATTTTAAACAAACAGTGTAGTTTTATTTGGTAATTAATATTTAATACTTATAATATGTGTGTGAAAATTTTCTAATAAATCTCACTTTAATTTATTCTTAATGGAAAAATTAAATAGGTTATAAAACTAGTTACCATAATGAAAAACTAAAATGAAAAAAATACGAAAACATAGGATTTAATGAATAAAATGTCTACAAAATGTGTTTCATTATGTCTTTGAGGTGTTTCTTGACCATGGAATCTAAAAAAACCTTTAATTATTAATTTTGTATATACTTTTGGTAATATTTACCACCCAATAGTGAATACTTTTGACTATTTAAAAGAATACCACTTTTCAACTATAAAAAGACACTCAGTCCCCTCAGTTATTCACACCTATCAAGAATTATGGATCAAAAAATCGCTACCTAAATCACATCCAAACATCCTTACCCTAATCCTAGAATCATTATTTTTTTAATAAATCCATCTTCAGAATTCCTTTGTTGGAAACCTAAGGAGGATATCCGAAGAAGAGGTAAGATTATTCAATGAGAATTTTTATTTTATTTCTTTATCCACCAGTGTAAATTATTCATATAGCATGATGATACAATAAAATTAGTATATTAAATATACTAATATGCTGTTATGTTAATGGTGAAACCTAAAACCACACACACTTCCTTCAAATGGGTTACGAAATCCTCATTCATGTGTACAGTAGACTACCACCTCGCTAAATGAAGCAATTATTTTCCATTTCCACCTATCATAATAGCGTATGATATTGGATATAAATCATACATATGATATTTATAAAATACATATACCCCTAGATTAATTATATCATATTTATACCCTTTAACGTTCTATTCTATAAGGGACATGATAATGTCACTCGTGTGTACGGAGGACTATCGCCTCGTGAAGTGATGCGGTTCTTTTTTCACTAACATGTTATGTTGAAGTTAATAAGGGTAATTATAATAAATATATATTATTAAAATGAATTATTTATGATAATAATGAAATATTTTTCATTATATAAACATAATATATCATATTCTTTTTACCTTCTTTACTCATTGAAAAAAATGATAACGTTGTTCAAGGATGTGTAGACTACAACTTCTCCAAATCGATGTGATTTCTTTTTCCTGCACCACATCAGAAGAATGATATATATATATAATTATATATATAATTATATATAATTAAATTATATTATATTATGATAATTCTATAAAGATAAGTTATAATTACCTTTTTTCCATAACGATCATTGAAAAATGGAAACGTTACTCATGCGTACATACAGCCTACCGTCCCCAAGATTGTAGTGTTAGTTCATTTTTCATAACCATCAATCATAAAGGGTTATAAAAGATTAATTGATGTATAAATTTGATAATTATTTAATTATTAGTTTTTTTGATATGTTAAAATAATTACCACTTGGACTATAGTCAACATACCAAAGTCATTTTTGACACATAAGCTGAATATGGTCAAAACATATGACATAAACTTAATTGATTAAGTAATTATGTAAAATTTGTTAATAAGTGAAAAAAAATTAGTAATAAACTTTAAAGGGGTTCTTAATAAATTGAATAATTAACATAAGTTTATTACTCTGGAATATAAAAAATAAGTGTGATCAATCAAACTTAATGTAAGGATTTTCTCATCTCACTTCTATTTCTATAAGATATATGACATATTCACCGCTTTTTTTTATATAGTATATATAATGACCATGGAAAAAATTTATGATTCATATACATAAATGGATGGTTATTTAAATATCAATTTTATTATAACTATTTCATGGGGTTTAAGGTTACAATATTACCAAAGTGGTAATGGATTTTTGTCACAATTTTCCTTCTTTGGGATTTATGACGTGTTATGAACCTATCTTCTTTTATTAGGTTTATATACATCCTATTTGAAATTTAAAATCCTGAATTTATTTATTCTAATGGTATTTTATGTTTCATTTAATGTAATCATTTCATGGGGCTTATAATTCAATGATAACAAAGTGGTAAGAGTTTTATGTTACAATATTATCGTTATCGGGATTGTTTATGATTATGCTTCCAATAATGAGATATTATAATCCATATCTAAAAAAACTCACAAATTTTTATATACTAAGTTTAATCATTATACTTACATGTGATAGTACTTACAGTGGCCTAGTCCATACCAAAATCTTGATAGTGTTCGCTTTTGGCCTAGCACGCATGGTTTTTCATTCCCTAGGCTATGGCCCTTAGGCATCCCCTTGGAAAAGGCCTAATTATGGGGGAGGTATACAAACCAAAATATAAAGGGGTTATTCATGCTCCTACTCATTCAATGAGGTATTTCCATAACCCCCCCCCCCCAGAAAGGCCCAACATCCTCACTGGCACATCAAATGGTCAATGGATCTGATGCCATTCGTAACGGCCTAGTCCAGTCCAAGATCATGATACTGTCCACTTTAGAAATGTTGAATTATGGAAATCAATGTTAGGATATTATTATGTGGTATAATTTGAAATTGTTAAGCCATAAATTTCTAGAGAGTGAATTTTATGACTATTTTTGTCTGTATAGTAAATGGCACCTTTTAGGTATCGTAGAAACTAACTAGAGGAAGCTGTTGAGAATGTGGTTGCACCTGAGCCATAAGTGAATCAATAGTTGGTTCAGAGTATGTTCCAAGAGTTTAAATATTTTTTTATGGGTAATAGGTGGGATTATCTATGGTAATTGGATCACACTGTCTAGTTCTAGAAGTAGAATCTACCCATAATTCTAGGTAATTTGAAGCCTAAGAGAGAATAGGTGTGGCTAAGTAGGATGAATCGAATCATCAATTTTAGTGGAACACTATCAGAGTTGAATTTCATCCTAGTTACGTATATACTGGAATATATGTCACACTATTTGTGGGATTTAGTTGTTCATGCTAAATTAGGCCATGTCCTTGAAAGGGAGGATTTTGAAGAATTGTTCAACAAACAATTCTATCCTAATACGTTCAAAATTGAATAGAACGTCAAACTTATTCAACATGAAGTAGAAAAATATTTTTGTCACATAATATGAATCTCAATTCATGAATTTAGTGTGATTTCACCCAAAGATTCTTCATGTACATCCTTTGAGGCATGCAGCTTTAAATTAGCGTTGAGTAAAAATATATCCGCAAAGATTATGGTGCTCGATAATAAAGATTATAGATAAATAGTAAATAGAGAAATAGTGGAATAAAGGGATATCTCATGTATGTGGGAGAAGGTATCATATTGATGCCTATGGGAAATGGTGGGAACTCTAATTCTTGGAATAAGCAGAGGAGGTACACTTAATTCCATGGTGGGAGAACGACACAGAATCAAATGGCTGGATCAATGAATATTCCTTCCAAACAAAAGATCTAGCCTAGATGTTTCCAATGTGGTTATTTGACTCATATAAAGCTAGAGTGTATGACCCAACCAAGATAATTCCACAGTTGTAATTAGGTGGGGAATCTCCAATACTACTGTCACAGTGCTCCGAGGTCGAGTGTTTGAGACACTTTCCACGTGTCCCAGACGTCGTATGGTTTGACAGGGAAGGGGAAGAAGAATCAGTCTCATCAGTAGAGAATAGATATCCATGGTGATTCAAGGGATACCAAGACTCCTTAGTAATGCAAGTCTCCACAAGGAAATAAGGAAAAAATTGCAGTGAGAAAATAGTTAAGTGGTATTGAGTAGGTTATCGTGGGTGATCAGTCTAGACCATCAACCATGTGAGGTAAAATTCTTTGGAATTATACCCCCATTCAATCATTGTTTGATATGGTTTCTTACCATTCCTTTATTTCTTCCTGTATTATTTATTTTCTGGGATGAAATGTTGAAATTATTCTTTCTTTGTTAAAACATCAAACACCTCTTAGTAAAAGGGAGTGTCGAGACCTACTTTTTAGAGCATGTTCCATAACTGTTGATGAAACTGAGATGATATGGGCCTTATTTTATCTTGATAAGGATTTCTATGATACAATCCTGGTTTTGGAGTGGTTGAAAATTTTCAAGGCTCGCATTGACTGTTTTACCAGAAAGGATAGTTTTACAATTGAAAAAGTCATAAAGCATCTCTTTTGAGGAGGAAAAAATGTGAAGATAGGTGAAACATGATTATTGGCACCAGTAGTTGGAATGATCTCATATCAGTTGGTAGAAATGAATTTTTCATCGATGAATGACAGTTGGAATAATATTTTTCTAGTAGTTTTGACCATTTTCTAGATGTGTTTCCCAATAGCATATAAGGGTTGGAACCCATGAGAGAAGTGAGGTTTATGATTAATCTCCTTCTAGGGATTATTACTATTTCCCTTTTGTCTTATCATATGGAACCAACCTAATTCATTGATTTGAAATGGAAGTTGTATGATCCTGAAAATAAAGGGTCCATTTTCTAAGCATGTCTCTATAAGAATCACTAGTCTTATTTGTAAAAAAAATTAGATGAACAACTTCGAATTTGTCATGGTTATCATAAGAATTACTAAGTTAAAATAAATAATCGGTATCCACTACAATGAGATTATGATATTATTGGTAAATTAAGGGGATATCAGTGGTTCTCTAAGATTACCTTGTGATTAGGATATCACCAATTACGGGTATAGAAAGAGGACGTTCTAAAAATAGCTTTCAAAAGTAGATATGGCCATTATGAGAATGTGGTAATTCCTTTCAGTAATTTAAATTCACCAATATTTTTTATCGAATTGATGAATCAAATATTTTAGAGATATCAATATTATTTTTTGGTGGTTTTTGTGAATGACTTGTTGGTGAATTCAAGAAAAATGGTTGAGCATGACTGACACTTGGAGACAGTGTTGGGAATCTTGAGGGATCATCATCTATATGGAAAATTATCAATTTTTTTTTGGATACAATAGGTATGCTTCCTTGGCCATGTATTCTCTGAGAGATGCATTTTGTGGATCTCGAAAAGATAGAAGCTGTTATCTTCTAGAAACGAGAAAAGAATATCTTTGTTATACAAAGGTTCCTTGATCTAGCAAGATATTACCGATTCATTGTTTGTGATTTCTTGAGACTAGATTCACCTATAACAACATTGAAAAAGAATAATTTTTCATTAAAATGGAATTAGGAATGCCAAACATATTTTCAATAGATTAAAGTTCACATTATACCAGTACTTATATTGATATTTTCAGAATCATGAAAATAGTACGTAGTGTATTTTGATGATTTAGGATTAGGGTTTGGATGTGTACTCCCATAAGGAGATCATGTTGTTTCTTAGGGCTCAAGATAGTTATGATTGAATGAAAATAACTATCCCACCCATTATTTGGATTTAAATACCATGTTCTATGCTTTTATGGCTTGCAATAACTACCTCTTTAGTGATAAATATACTATGTTCATGGATCATAAGATCCTGAAACATATTTTATCACAAATGGATTTTATTTTGATACAAAGAATATGGTTAGAGTATCTATAAATGTTTGACTTTGACTTGATGTACACCGGGTAACGCAAATTAGTTTGAAGATGCATTAAGAATAAATTCATACTCACCTTTGGAAAAAGAATCTTCAAATGAGTGGAAGTTCATGTCAGTCTGATCCAACATGCACCTGAAATGTAAAGACCAAGTTGATGTTGTGGGATTCGTTCTAGTGTCATTTGTTCTTGATTTATTTGAGAAAAATAAATAGGAACATACTTCTTATTCAAAATGTGTTGTTTTGAGGAAAACACTCAATAGTGGGGAGACCATTGAGGGATGGAAACTGGATGATAGTTCAGTGATGTGGTTTAGAAATTATATGGTTGTACCTATGGATTGTTAGGAAAAACATCGTTATTGGTACAACCATTAATGATTGGATGTTCATCCTATATTATAAAATATTTATAAGGTTATTAAATTATATTTTTTTTGGGTTCGGGATGAAGAGGAACGCGGATGAGTTTGTTTCAAGATGCTTAACTTGATAGAAAGTTAAGGAAGAACATCAGTGACCAGCTGGTATGTTGTAGTCTTTACCTATTTCTATTTGGAAATGGGAATGAATAACCAAGTATTTTGTAACATGTCTCCCAAGAACGGTTCATAATCATGATTCCATATGGGTGATAGTGGATCAACTCACAAATTCATCCCATTTCATTCCAATTCATGAATCTCAAATGGTGGTGTGATTGTCAAAAATGTATATATGAGAACTGGTAAAAATTCATGGAATACCAATTTCAAAAGTGTCAGACAATGATATGAGGTTTACTTATCATTTCTAGAAATACTTATGGAAATCCATGGGGACTTAGTTGACTAACAGTACGTCATATCACCCTTGGATGGATGGACAATCCGAGCAGACGATACAAATGTTGGAAGACATGTTGTGGGCTTGTGTAATGTATTTTTTGGCTCATGGGATGATCATGTGTCATCAGTGGAGTTCGTTTATAACAATAGTTTTCAGGACTCAATACATATGGATTTTTTTAAATCATTGTATGGGGTCCTTATTATTCTCCAATTTTCTGGGTGGAAACATGTGAGACTTCACTAGTTCGACCAAGCCTCATCCAAGAGATAATGGGGAAGATTCATTTGACCAGGAAACAGATGGAGACTACAAATAGTCATCAAAAATAATAAATGGATCACCATCAATAGCTATTGTCATTTGTGGTGAGTGATCACGTGCTCTTGAGGATATCTCTAAGGCTTTGACATGGTTTCTTTGGGAATAATGGAATGTTATCTCCCAAATACATAGACAATTTTTTGATACTCGAACGAGTTGGTAAGGTGGTATATCAGTTGTCTTTTCCCCTCAATTTAGTATAGTTCATAATGTGTTTCATGCATCTCGGTTGAAAAAGTATCAATCTGATCATGGCCATGTTATTCGATGGGATCACATTGACCTAGAGATGGATTCCACCATGGTTCAAATGCCTGTACGAATTTTGGATAGTCAAGAGAAAGTATTGCAGGGAAAAATCAGTGGTCTATTTCAGGTTTTAGGGAAGCATGGTCAAATTTAGGAAGAGATATGGGAACATGAGAAATAAATGATCGGGCAGTGGCCCGACCTATTTCTGGACTCCAATGGTTTTCTACTTTCTTTGGATGTAATGGTCAATGATGGGGAAAATTTTTCACCCACAGTTTCATGTAGGTAACCATATATTTATGATTTTTAAATATATAATGTGTTTAGGTTATGTTTATGAGGATTTGAAAAAAATGGATTGTTTTTGGGGATTTCTTATAGGATCATAGTTTGAGAATCGTTTGTGGAAACATTTCAACACTACCAAGAAGCTATGCATAATGAGACATGGGCTAAGGGGAAGGTGCATGAGCAAGTAAAGAGGACTTCCAAACCTTGTGGTAGACTAGGAGAAATCATATAAAGCTCAAGAATTCCCATCTCATGATTGGATCATGGTTTTTCTAACCATGCAAGCCATCCACGCAAGGCCCCCCTTGAGGTAGTGGTTGGAACATAGTTTGTGCACAGTTTTCCTAAACATGTGACTAACCGTGCAGGATTTCATAACATTATACTATAATTGTTGATCTAGGTCAGGATTAAGAAATAACCCCTCATTTTTTCTTCAAAACTACCCAAACTTGATATTTTCTCCCCCAAAAGGTAGTAGAGGGTTCTCCCATCAATCTAGAGGTGATATAAAGGCTTCTCTTGGTGCGTTGAAGCCGGATTCTCTTGGTAAGTCGTCGTTTATGGTCATTTTGTTTGGTTTCCCTTAGATATACTTCTCTATACCTATCTTTGTCATATATCTAATTACAATATTAATATATCTATGGTATTTTATTCCAAATTTGATTATAATTTGGTTTTTTAATGATAGGGGAAGAGATCTATGGTGGGTTTTTGGAGAAACAACCCTATTTTATAAGAGTTATTGTTTCGTTCTTCATTATCATCATAAAACTTAATGTCGGTGGCCTCACTCTCAACTCCTCTTTTTAGAATATGAATGCTTGACTTCAAATTGCTTGTTTTGTTTGAAATATAGGTGTAAATTTTTTTGTAATGATTCTTGAAAAACTTATTTGGTGAGGGTTTATAGAATTACGAAAATTGGGTGTTTTTTAGAAAGTGAAATTGGATTTATGTTATTAATATGATAATTTTAAAATGGTGATTTGGTTTTAATGAATGGAAAATAGTATTTAATAAAAGGCTATTTTTTTGGAATTGGTTGTTGGAAAAAATGTTTTCAAGAAAATTTTGGTTTTATTGAAATGATTGGTTGTTATAGTTTTCAATAAAAGGGTGGTTTTATTGGATTGATTGAATTAGTTTGGAAACGTTTATATTGGTATGAGATGTATCTTAAATGGTTAATCATGAAGGGAACAAAACGAATAATGGTTGTGAAAGTACCACCATAAAAGGGATGGTTTTTACTTTAATGTTCCACCATCAATGGTAACATCAATCTTATGTATAGGGATGTGTGTGGCTATGTGAATTGGAATGGGTATGCCAACATTGAAATTGAGAAACAATTGAAGGACTTCTGTAGTTTCTTTTGTTGGTACTTGGTATTGTTTTCATAAAAGTACTTTACTATGGCATTTCATTATATTATGATATAAACTTCTTTCAATTGTTTTATATAAATTGTTTTATATAAATGTGATAGCATGGTATATCCAAGTGATGTGGGTAGGGAAGTCACGAGGGTAAAACCTAATGAGTTTCATTACTCCCCCTTGCTTTGGAACATTGGAGCTTTTCTAGACATTGTGTATAGGGACATGGGTAATGGTAAAGTATCGTGAAAATCTATTGGTTCTTCACGATACTTGGGTTGTGTTGGTGGATTTGGAGCATGGATCAGGTTGGGACATTGGGACTATGTCATTGGAGTCATTGATTACTGTCTTTCATAGTCTACTTTGTTATTGTAGTCTTCTGCTATGGTATATTGTTTTAGTTTGATCTTTATATACATGGTGTTTATTTTAGTTTCCATTCATTGAAATCATGCATCATGTAGTGGTTTATTTAGTAATGGAATGTTTGCTGGGTTGTTTTATTTTAAAAGTGTAAACCATCCCCCACTTGTATTGAAACCCTTAAAATTTATTTCAAGCCTTTCGCACCTATGGGATGTCGCTTAAGGCCAATTAATGTCCTCCCACCTTCTCAAGACAATTAGGAGGGGAGGGATATTACAATTGGTCATCTGTTATGTCTATCATGGAGTTAAATTTCATTCATTACTATCCCTTTTCTCAGGTTTTTAGAAAGGATTAGGATTTTCGGGACATGAAATGTAGAGAAAAAAGACAAATCTAACCATTTTATGATGAACATAAATTTACCAGGGAGTTTGGTTCATAATTGTTTTGAGACAGATATATGAATGTATTATCATAGTCCTGGATTCATCCATTGAGACGAGCATGAATTAAATTGTAGAAAGTTTGTCCCACTAGGAGTGCACAATTGATTTTGATTAACGAAATATTACTTAGTAAAAAATAGTTGATTTTTTAAATTATTTTCAAACAATGGATTTTGAAAAGAGCGTGATAATAGTATTATCAAATTGGTTTGATTTTAAAAAGTATGGTGAAATTTTCAAAGATTTCTGAATATAGAAATATGGAATTTTAGATAGAAATTTTTTGATAGTATGATGTGTTTAAATTTGAAATTATTAAGCCTTCAATTGATAGAGGGTGATAATTATGATGATTGTTGTCTATATAGAAAATTTCACCTTATTGGAATTATGGAAACCAACCAGAGGAAGCTGATGAAAATGTGGTTTCACCCATTCCACAGGTGAACCAACAACCAGTTTATAGTATAGTCTAATCTTTTCAAGTAGTTAATATAGGGAATATGAGGGATGATCCCCGGAAAGTGGATCACTCAGTCCAGTTCCAAATGTAATGGCCATTGGTCTATTGGGTTGATTCTAAGATAGACCGAGTAAAGGTGTGGCTAAGCTGGATGAATCGAATATTTTATTTCCTTGGAACACCAATAGAGCAGAAAATCTAAAAACAGAAAACTAAAAAGGTCTATTTTACAACTGAAAACTACATCGATCATCTCTTTCATGGAGATAGAAATGTAAAGGTAGGTGCAATGGGATTTTTGGAATCAGCACTATAAAGGTCTGTTCTACAACTAAAAATTTCATCGATCATCTCTTTTAAGGAGATAGGAATGTGAAGGTAGGTAAAATAGGATTGTTGGAATCAGCAGTTGGAACGATCTTGTATCAGTTGGAAGTGACAACTTTGGAATCAATGGACGAGATTGGGAATAGATGTTTTTTATCAGTTTTTGATCATTTTATAGATTTTATTCCCAAAAAATTCTCAAGGTTTCCACCCATGAGAGAATTGGAGATTAAAATTGATATCCTTTTGAAGAACAATACTATTTCCCTTTTATCTTATCATATTAAACCAATAAAATTAATGAAATTGAAAGTGAATTTTAAAGAGTTGGAAGGAAAAGGGTTCATTCATCCAAACACGTCTCCTTAGGAAACACCAAGCTTGTTTGTTAAAAATGTGGATAGAACTATTTAGATTTGTGTCATTTATCCTAATATTAACAAAGTTATGATAAATAATCAGTATCCACTTATACACATTGATGATCTATTTGATCAATTATGTGGAGTATAGTGTTTCTCTAAGATTGAATTGTGATCAGGATATCACCAATTTCTTGTTTTGAATGAGTATATTCTAAAAATAGCTTTTATAAAATTCAAAATAATTATCTTCTTCGAGAAGTGGTATATCTATTGGTAAAAGTTCATTTTATGTTGATAAAACATTTTACCAATAAAAATTGTCATGTCAGTAAATTTTTGGAATGAACTCTACTGCTAAATGTTATTGCGATTGATAAAAAAGTTTTCTTACAATTATAATAATACCCATAGATAATATATATGTTGGTTAAAAAATTTAGCAACAGATTGATATGACAGATTTATCTATTTATAATATTATCAATATTTATCTTTTCATTTATTATAAGTAATACCCAATGTTGATATCTATTTGTAAATTATATTTTAAATAAAATATTAATTTTTATATTACAACAGTAAATGCTAAAATTTTATATTATATTCATTAAATTAATTATATATATATAATAAATTTATTATATGATACTTTATTATATAATAATTAAATAAGTATATTATATGAAACTATGAGACTTTATTTGAAAAATCATTTGAAAAATTATTACAAGAATGCCTAAAAATGTTCAATGATGGGGAACTTTATATAGAACCAATCTAACTTCATTTGTAATTCTTCTCTCACATGTTATTTTTAGACACTGACCTATATCTACCACTCATTTTTGAATGACTTTAGCCTATTCTAGAAATATCCATGCCCCACCGAAGGTCTGGTGGGAGATCTTCCAAGGCACCTATTTTCACATCCATGTACAATCCACCTTTCCCCGTGAATCATTCTCCACCAAGGGTTCCTTCCCAAGGAGGTGGCGGTGGCGATGCGGCGGGGGACGGTGGATGATCCATGTTAGGGGTAATTTGTTCTACTGGATGTGTAGTGGCATGTATTTTGATACTGGAAGTGTAGTGGCACATAGGGTGTTGGATTTTATTATATCAACTCATACCATCCATCATTAAACTGTTCTATAAAATTCTCCTCCTACCTTTGTGCCATCTATGAATAGTCATGGTGGCCATACTCGCTAGGGAATTCCTATATTGTGTGAGTAAACTCATCAACGGCATAAATAAGTGAACATAAATGTGACATAACAAATCTTGGGAATAAAGGATTCTAATGAGAGAAAAAAATTATGGCATACCTACAACATGATGATTAATTTTAGAACTCTAAATATACAAGAATATCAATAATTGAAAAATTAAAATCCATATTACAAGGGATACTCAATTAAGTGATGAAAAATACTTACTACAAGAGATACTACTCGTGTAATAGAAAATCTTATGGTGCAACCTATGTTTTTCCCTACCATATGATTTATTCACAAACAGGATGAGTTAATCATCATAAATGATTAACCATTTATATAAGAAAAAAATATAAAAAATAAGCAAAATAACACATAACAAAATAAAAATATGAAACAAACAACTAATTTATATTGTTTCCCAAACTGTTGTAAGAAACTAGAATATAAATATGTGAGATACATAAATTCAAATCGAAACGATAAAAAATAGAATAAATAAAGAATAAAAAACCTTATAATTGATGGAAAATATAGAACCTCTTACCTTTTTTGTACTTTCGTTTGTTAATATATGATTTGTGAGATTATAAATGGGGCATCTATTGAGTTTATCTGGTTAAAAGAACACAGTAAGTGACTATTGTAATGTTTTTAAAAATTAAAAATGAAAAAAGGAAAAAAGATGGAATATGGTGTTAACACAAAGATATAGGGGCTAATACCCTCTATCCCTGATCATATGTCAAGGAGGATTCTTTATAAATTCCATAGAATCTTTCATTTTAACATGATGTTAGTGTCACTACCGTGACAAACTCTAAGAAATTCAATATGATAATAGAACTCGATGTAACTAAGGAATGGATTTATGTGTTGACCAAGGATGAAGATGAAAATATGAGTTAATCATCATATATTATTACCAGTAAAATAACAGATCAACATTCCACTAACTTATTTTTTCATGTAGGTTTAACAATAATCGTAAGGTAACATAAGATTTAATATTTTCTATAATCATCTCAGTGTGAACATTAAAAAAATGAACATATAACAAAATAAAAAGATTAAATAAGAGTAAGTAATTAATATTGTCTTCCCAAATGGTTGTAAAAAATGAAAAATAATTTTTTTTACACAAATACTAATTGAAACAATAAAAATTAGAGAAAAAATGAAAAATAATTAACCTTATATTTTAAGGTAAACATGGAACCTTCACTCACCTAAATTACATTAAATTATTTTTCGCCAGCCAGCCAGTTCATCTCTTCACAACTTGAACACCTGAAAAATTCCTTGAATGTCCTACATGTACCAATATGGATACAAGTATAATGGATTATTAATATATACAATTCTAATTATTAAAAGGATTTCGGTAAAACTAATTCTTGTGACATGACATATGATGTGTTAACTAGTAGTAAACACATTTTCAATTTCACAGTTTTTGGTTCAAAATGTATTTTGACGTCATAAAAAATTAATTCATATTAAAATAATATAAAATCTCATATGAAATGTGACACCCCATTATTTCATAACACGTTATCTCTTTAATGTAATTCAATAGCTTGTGTCACACGCAACACTGAGTTCGAGCGCACCATGACTTACCAAACTAGCCGTTCAAAAAATGGTTATAAATAGTATTAACTATATTTTGAATTTTATATATTCAAAAAAATTTTAACATCCATATTTCTTGTTTCCTAGACATAATATAAGAACAAATTCAAATTTTCAGATAAAAGAAGTATGTTTTGAAAAATGAAATTTTTCCTCCTTTTAATGGTGAAACCTTTTTAAATCCAATATTTTACCCTTTTATATATTAAATTTAATGAAAATAAATTCGTATTTATAATGGGGATATAAAATTTTTGTTTAGAAAAAACTTTGGTACTTTTCTGATAACTTTCATATTTTGATGAATAGTAAATAAATAAAAGATTTTAATTGATAAATCTTTTTTAATAGAAATAATTTAAAGTGTTAAATTATTCATTTGAGTGGTTTTAAAGTATAATTGTATTATATTTTATCATTAAATATAATTTATGTCATTTTTAGTAATTTCACATTTAAATTGGACATAAATACATGCCAACCTTTTGATAGTTTTTACTTCTTAAAAATCCACTTTCTGGTTTTGAAAACGGGAATTAATTTTAAATTAATTAAACCCACTTCTATGTTTTTAATTTGGTAAAATTTAAAACATTTTTGAATTTGGAATACCAATATTATATTTGGGAAAATTTTTGGTATTTTTATGAAAACATTCAATTTTTTATGAATAGTGAAAACACTATGCTATAGATAAAAACCGATATTTTCATTTAAATAATTATTTCTAAAAAAATATCTTAATGTCAAAATAGATACATATTATATATAGTAGTTCAATTAAATTCATTGGAGTCATTTTATAATAATATTAGACATATAAAATTTTATTGAACCATTTTAATGACTTTTTACCCACCTTCTAGGCACATTTACAAATTTTTATAAAAAGTAATTTTACTGATTATATGAATTTAATTTCAAACATATGAGAGAAATGGATGACATTAGTAAGTAAAATTTGGTTCAATAGGATAAAAAATTTTCGGAATAATGACTTTTGAATTTTATTTACCACGAATAAAAGTAAATAAGGTAATAAAAAGTAAAAATAATCTTAAAATTACCTCAACACATGTTCTAATTCTATTGGATAAGTGTATTTCGACAAAAATCAACCTTAGGACATAAATAAGATCCTTTTTATCCATTTGGGTTAGATTAGAGAATTTATTATTTTTTATTAAAAGAAGAGTTTAAAATGTTAAATTCAATGTTTAATAAATAAACCATTTTTAACATAGAGTTACACAAAAGATAAATTATATTATAAATATTCATTAGAAAGGTAAAATTATTTCATAAATTATGGTATTTTATTTATAATTTTGATACATAAAATAATTAAATTTACTTATGACACAATGATGATGCAGTTATTACCTTCTTAATGAAATATTAAAATAATTGATATTCTAAATATTAAAATAAATGTAAATTGACACTTTTGAATCCATACAATAATTTTCTATGAGAATATTACATTTTAGGGATGATTCAACTTATTTTTTAAACGTAATCAAGTTTTTATGACTTTGACAAAAATCAATTACCAAGTACTGTCAAAATTAACAAAAATGATTTTTTAAAACAAATACTATATTATTAAATGATATAATATTCCTAAAAATATAAGGATCATACAAAAGAATTATATAATTATATATATGTTATTAATGAACCACATAAGGTTATATTTGAATTTTATATTAATTTTATTAACCATGTATTATAATAATACAAGAATACATAGAAAAAGTTAAACTATTTAACTAATGATTAAATCTAAATGATATGGTTAATATGGTGACCTAAACTTGTCTAAAACCTATTTTTTGATTTTATATCAACCCATAACTACCATATAATCGAACATAATCCATTTGGATCCATTATAAACTGAATATTATTTTATAATAAAATAATATTTCAAGCTTTTCCTAAAGTGTCCCTAACCTGTCTGATAAAAGGGTACTTCCCCTTCACATAATTTCACACCTCCAAAGACATTTGTCTCAGCCAAAACCTGGTAATATATTCTTCAAACTATCCCCACTTCAACCTAGAGTCACTAATTTGATTAGAAAGCCAACCTAAGGAGCACATTTTTTCAAATCAAAAGGAAACACCCAAAGAAGAGGTAATTATTTCATCACCTCTTTCAAGGTTCTTTTCTTGTTCCACTTCCTATTTCATTGTTGTTTCCATGCCAAAATAATAACTCCATCGCCCTATACGTACTATGATGATATTATAAATATTTTACAACCATATCCATTATTCTATCCATCCTATGAATGATAAAGTCACCATATGTGCGTACGTATGGCTTACCGTCTCCAAGTTGTAGTGTCATTTGTTATTCAACACTACATTATTTGGATGGGTATAATAATGTGTATATTTAATCTAATTAGTCAATATAAAATGGTAATGATTCTGTATATGTAATATACCATCCAATTAAACCCCATTTCACTATCAATATAATGGTATTGTCTCTCATATGTACGTATGTCTTACCGTCTTCACAACGCTATGAGATTCATCTTCAACGATCACCCATCAAGAACTTTTATAAAAATGAATACATTGATTAATTATGAGGTATATGAAATAATATCACTACTGGAATAATATATATTTATGTAGATAAATATATATTGTTTACTTACTTCCATATTATATGATAATAAAATGGAAGGAATGTTCATGCGTACGTACGGACTACTGTCTCCATGAACAATGTTTCCAATTCATATATCTATCTCTTATACATATTTAGAACAAGATGAAACACGTACAATAAAGAAAACAATTATAACCTGAAATGTTACTTTAACATGGAAATTATTATTAAATGGTTAGTATAATGTAATAAATGAATCATATATGATATCATTAATATTAATATGGTTATGGTGTAATTTAATAACATACTATGGTAATTATCGAAGAGGTTAAACATACCCTTGACTCAAGAAAAGTACATGGTAAGGGTTAATTCCTCAATCTCATTATCATCCGAGATTATTTATGTGTAAGTGTTTACTAGGAAATTTTTATCATCCATGTCCATGTTTCATAAAAAAAAATTCAAAATGAATATTTTAAGGTTTTTTAGAAGGGACTCTTTATCTAGATCAGCATTTTAAATGTTGTAATGATTTATTTTTCTAAATATTTTTAATTAATGTGCATGTTTTAAAAATGATTTTAAGGATTTATTTATATGTACATGATTGTTTTATAATTTTAATTCCTTTAAAATGTTTCAAAAAGTAATGGGACACTTTTATTCAAAAATATATTTTAAATGACTTTATTTATAAATGCATGACTTTTAAATGATTTCACAAAAAAGGGTATTTCTCTCAAAGAGTTTTACTGATCATTTTAAACTATGGCAATATCCTTTAATGGATATTATTGTTGATTCAGGTTTATTTATTATAATAAAATATTATATTTTGTATTTAATTAGTTATGATATGTTTGATTGTGGATGTGCTATTTTTATACCATTCATGGTTTGTGGTTAAAGTATTAACATTTCGTATGATATTTTCAATACGAATTTTTATGTTATGTTTCAACATTTTCATATGAGGAATGAATTAGACTTAGTAAGTGATGGGTAGAGCCTGATATAGCTCCTCGATGTAGTGGTAGGTCTCATGAGACAAGTCAGTGTCTTGGCACAAGGCCTTGACAAAATTTTTATTTGTAGTTTTGGCAGGAGGCCTTGAATATGTGGTTTTGATGTCTTGCATTATGCATTACCTCATTATGAAATCAGTTATTACATGTGATTATTCGACTAGTAGAATATCTATGTGCATGTTTATATGGTAATTCTTGATTTATTTTTTCCATATTATGTTCATGTTTATGTTTAAAAACAATTTTTTTATTACAAATCCAGCCTTAAATGTTTATAGCTTCTGTTAAATTATTTACCCTTAGTGATCAACTGAGCTCACCCATTTCTTATTTTTTGTTTTCCCATGATTCCATGAAGTGTATTATGATAGATATATATGGTTAAGCTATGGGAATAATGGAATTCTATAAGGATTAATTTTTTTGTGTTTTATTTATGAAATTGTAATGTAACGTTCATTTATGTAATCTATTTTCTAAGACTACTAAACTGATCAATCCTTTGAGACTTGATTCCTTATAATCATTCAAATGCATGAAAATATTTCACTGACTCGGGGTAACTATGGTTGGTGTATTATAGTTGGTATCAAAGTAAGTTTTGCAACAACATTGGAAATAGATTTAGATAAACTCTGATTATAGAACATTACCCTATGATAAACGTTGAAGATTTGTAGAGAAGAAACTACTATAATTTTGGTAATGTAGAGATTTTGTGAATTTTCCATGAAATGAAACACTATCTACATACGAGTAGGTAGAGGCGACTCTAGCACAGATGTCCATGTCTGGATATGAGCAGGTTGAGGTAGCTTTGGCATAGATGTATCTAGGGGTAAAACCCGAAAACACCGCTTTGAGCTAGACTCGAATAGGAACTGGGGTACAACAATGGGCCTTGCTGAACTCTTGGTTATGACACTCCTGGGTGATATGCTTAGGATAATTCACATTTTATTTACAAACCTTTATGAAGGATTTATGAGTGAATATATCAGCAAATAATCCATTTTAATGATTATAAGAATTGAGGTGTGAGAATCCTCAATTAATGTTGAGTATTTTTATTGTTTTTGGATTATACATTATGATATGATCTAGCCTACTCTATATCATCATTTAAAAATGGAACCCAGTAGAAGGAATGAGAACTCCAGTAATACGCATGATCCAAAGAGTAAGAATGATCATATCTTTCATGGTCTTAAGCCAACATTTAGAAGGGAAATAGTCTCCCATGTATTCTTAGCGTACGAAGAAATAGTATCATGTGTTAATAAGATAAATAAATAATTCTCTTAGTTGTATAGCTTTGAAGGGATGCTCGTGAAGAAGAGAATGGTAGAGAGAAAGATCGACAAAGGGAAAAAGGGAAAGAATGTTTTTCCCATATTTGATAATTGTGGAAAGAATCAATAGGGGAAGGGATTTAAGGGAATGGGATTTTGTTATAAATGTGGAGAAAAAGGACACCATGTTCATGATTACAAGGGTAATAAAAACGTTTTAAATTTACAATGATTCATATGCAATGATATGGGACGCAACGCAAATCAATGTCCCAATCATCAGATTATAACCTAAATGATGCTATTGGATAACAATCGAGTTATGATACTATCACTAATGAAGGGGAATGATTAGTGTTATGAAGTTGTTATTAAATAATTGTATCATTTGAGTATTTTATTAAGGATGTACAAGTTAAAATAATTATAAAGATTATAAGGATTGTATTATATTAAGTTTTCATCAAATATTTGAGATTTTATGGTACCGTGTAAAGTGACAGAGTTTCGAGTTAAACATTTAAGAAAATATATAGTTGATTGAAAGATACACCTTAATATGGTCCTGATACAGAGGTAGTGATTTTGGAATAAGAGATAATTGAGTTGGATAAAGTATATTGGGTATTATTGACATCCTTGGAACTGATTAATGGTTTGATTATTCCATCATTGTTGGAGTATTAGAAATTTTTGTATTTAAGTAGTAGATCTAGTATTATATAAGTAAAAAGGAATCATGAATGTATTCAAAAAAAATTATGGTAATTCAGGGTGTTATCATGTTTTAATAGAATACATGATGAAGGTATTCACATGTTATTATGGGGGAAAATGGATCTTCATTATGTTTACCTTCCTTATAAATTCTGGACTGTGAGTTTGGACAGAAGTATTTTGGATAAATATAATGGTTTGAATGAATTAAGTTGGAATTTGGATACTATTGTTTAAAGTTAAAACATTTATTAATATTATCAATGGAATTTGTTTAAAAATGACAACCCTGAGGTCGGGCGATAACCCATCACATCCGGCAAGGTCGCGAGACTTGAAACCGCAACTGAAGGGTCAAAAGGGTGCATCACCTACCAATGGCCGACGTGATATCCTGGTTTGTATAATTTATTTTCTTTAAATGGTCTGATAGATAAATTATAAATTCATTATTTTGGAACCCTATATTATTTGGATAAATAGAATATTTTTTTAGTTCTATAATCTTTTGGAGTGAAAGATGAGTTTGTGGTAGAAATTAGTTAAATGATTAGTATTATATTTTCTTATTATAGGAAGAAATTAATTCTTAAACATTATTTAAAGGATCTTAATAACAAATGTTTTTTCTTAACACCTTATATTTTGTTGAACCGATGATATTTTAATTCATCATAGATTTATGGCTTTGAGGCCCTCAATTTTCCATTTATTATTCACCTATTTGTGATTAATGAACTCAATCACTCCCTATATATATTTTTATGATTTTCATCCAATTATGTGTCAATAATTTCTACCAATGTTCTCCTATTCGAAATACTAATTTGGTGGTGACTTTTTCATTTCCTTTTCCCGCTTATTAAGACAAAATTTTACTAACCCTACTTCCGATGTGGGTTTTCCACAAAGGTATTTTCTATTTTCAACCTTTTATTTTCAAAGGACAATTTAGAATGGTGAGGAAGTAGTTTATTGAATGAGGCGAGAATGTAACACCCCAAAATTTTATAATGTGTTATCTCTTTAAAGTAATTCAATGCTTGCGTTATACGCAACATTGAGTTCGAGCTCACCACAACTTACCAAACTAGCCATTCAAAAATTGGTTATAAATAGTATTAACTGCATTTTTAATTTTATATACTCTATATAATTTCAAAATCAATATTATGTTTTTATTTGACATAATATTAGAACAAATTTAATTTTTCTGATAAAAGAAGTATTTTCCGAAAAACTTAAATTTTACCCCCTTTTAATGGAAAACCATTATTAAATCCAATATTTGACCATTTTATATATTCAATTTAATTAAATTAAATTATTATTTAGATTCATGATATAAAAATTTAGTTTTGATATTTTTTTGGTACTTTTCTGATAACTTTCATATTTTGATGAATAGTAAAAAAATAATAAATTTTAATTGAAAAAAAAAATTTAATCAAAATAATTTAAAGTGTAAAATTTTTAATTTGAGTAGTTTTAAAGTATAATTGGATTATAATTTTATCATTTAATATAATTTAGGTCATTTTAAGTAATTTTACATTTAAAATGGATATAAACACATTTCAATCTTTTGATAGTTTTTACTTCTTAAAAACCAGCTTTCTGGTTTTGGCAACGGGAAATTAATTTTAAATTAATTAATTAAAATTCTATGTTTTTAATTTTTTAAAATAGGAATAATTTTTGAATTTTTAATATCAAAATTATCTTTGGGTGAATTTTTGGAATTTTTCTAAAAACATTCAATTTTTGATGAATAGTGAAACACACTACGTTATATATAAAAACCGACATTTTCATTTAAAGAATTATTTTTAATTAAAAAAATATATTAAAGTAAAAAATAGTTACATAATACATATATTTAACTAATTTAATACATTGGAGTCATTTTATAATAATATTAGGCATATAAAATTTTATTGAACAATTTTAACGACTTTTTAACCACCTTCTAGGCACATTTGCAAATTTGCATAAAACATAATTTAACCACTTTCGTGAATGGAATTTTAAAAATCTTAGAGACACGCTTAACATCATTAAGTAAAATTTCGTTCAATAGGATGAAATTAATTTTCGGTGAATAGTAACGTTTGAATTTTATTTACCACCGTTATAAGTAAATAAGGTAATTAAAGGTAAAAAAATATTAATATTACCCCAAAAAATGTACTAATTATATTGGTAATATTATTTAGAGAAAAATAAACCTTAGGACAAAAATAATATCCTTTTGATCCATTTGGGTTAGATTAGGGCATTTATTATATTTTATTTAAAGAAGTGTTAAAAGTGGTAAATTCAAAATCTAATAACATTACCATTTTTATTATAGGGTTATAAATAAGATAAATTAGAATATATATATATTCATTATAAATATAAAACTATTTCATACATCATGGTATTTTATTTATATTTTTTAGATGTCAAATAATTTAATTTATTTATGACACAATGATGATGCAGTTATTATCTTCTTAATTAAATATTAAAATAATTGATATTATAAATATTAAAATAAATGTAAATTGAAACTTTTGAAGCCATAAAATAATTTTATATGTTAATATGACATTTTAGGGATGACTCAAAGTATTTTTTTTTTGAATTCATCAAGATGTTATGACTTTAACAAAAATCAATTACTAAATAGTGTCAAAATCATAATAAATGAGTTTTTAAAAAAAATACTAATTATTAAATCATATAATATTCCGAAAAATATAATGTTCGGAAAAAGGACTTATAAAATTATATATATTTCATTAATTAACAACTTTATGTTATCTTGGAATTTTATAGTATGTTTATTAACAATGTATTATAACAATACAAGAAGACATGGTAAAAGATAACCTATTTAACTTATCGTTAAATCTAAAAGATAAGCTTAATATGGTGACCTAAACATGTATAAAACCCATTGGTTGATAGGATTTCGACCCATAGACACCATATCCTAGGACAAAATCTATTTGGAGCCATTATAAACCGAAAATTATTTTATAATAAAATAATATTTCAAGGTTTTCCTAAAGTGACCCTCACATCTCTTATAAAAGGGTATTTCCCCTTATCTTATTTTCACACCTCCAGAATCATTTGTCTCGGCCAAACCATGCTGCAATATTCTCCCAACTATCCTCACTCAAACCTATATCCCCTACTTTGATCATAAAAACAACCTAAGGAGCCCTTTTGTTCAAATCAAAAGGAAACACCCGAATAAGAGGTAATTATTTCATCACATATTTCAAGGTTTTTTTCAACTTACACTTCCTATTTTTTTTTTGTTTCCATGAAAACATAATAACTCAATTACCCTATACATACTGTGATGTTATTATAAATATGTTACAACCATATTCATTATTCTATCTGTCCTATGAATGATAAAGACACCCTATGTGCGTATGTACAACTTACCTTCTCCACATCGTGGTGTATTTTGTTCTTCAATACTACATTATTTTTATTGGTATAATAATGAGTATAATTAATTTAAATAGAGAATATAAAATGTTAATAATAATTTTAATTTAATATACCATACAATTGAACACTATTTCACTGTTAATAGAATGATATTATCGCTTGTTTGTACGTATGGCTTACCTTCTCCATGACGCAATGAGATTCATCTTCAACAATAACCCTTTAAGAATTTTTATAAAAATAAATACATTTATTAGTTATGGGGTATATGAAATAATATAATTACTGGAATAATATATATTTATGTAGATAAATATGTGTTGTTTACATACTTCTATAATATATGATAAGAAAACGGAAACAACGTTAATGCTTACGTACGGACTACAGTCTCCATGAACGGTGTTTCCATTTAACATATCTATCTATTATACATATCTATATTCTGTATATATATGATATATAAATCTTGTTTTATATTTTTGAGTTATTTAAATAATGATCTAAGTGATATGATCAAGCATAACACGTTAAAACACGTACAATAAAGAAAGCGATTATTACCTGAATTGTTACTTTATCATAGAAATTATTATTAAATGGGTAGTATAATGAAATAAATGAATAATAAATGATATCATGAATATTAATATGGTTTTGTTAAAATTTAATAACATATTGTGGTCATTATACTGGTGGTTAAACATACACTCGACTAAAGTAATGTACAAGGTAAGGGTTAAATATTCAATCTCAGTATTATACGAGATTGTTTTTGTGTAATAATTTTCGGCTACATTTTTATCATCCATATCCATGTTTCATAAAAATGTTTTCAAAATGAATATTTTAAGGTTTTTTGGAAGGGACTCATTATCAATATCATTATTTTAAATGTTTTAATTATTTATTTTTCTAAATCTTTTTAATTAATTTCCATGTTTTGAAAATGATTTTAAGGATTTAATTATATGGAAAAGATTGTTTTAAAATGTTAATTACATTAAAAAGTTTCAAAGTGGTATGGTACACTTTTATTCAAAAGTCTATTTTAAATGAATTCCATTATAAACATGTGACTTTTAAATGATTTCACAAAAAGATATATTTCTCCAAAGTGTTTTACTGATCATTTTCAACTATGTCAACAGCCATTACTGATATTATTCTTGATTGAGGTTGATTTATTATAATAAAATCTTCCATATTTTATAGAATGTGTAATGTTATTTTTGAATGTGGATGTTCTATTTTTATACCATTCATGGTTTATGTTTAAATTATTGGAATTTCGTATGCTAGTTTTAATACGAAGGTTTATGTTTTGTTTCAACATTTTTATATGAGGAATGAATTAGACTTATTAAGTGACAAGTGGAGCATGCTATAGACCCTCGATGCATCAGTAGGTCTCATGATACAAATTAGTATCTTGGAACAAGGCCTTGACAAAATTTTTATTTTTAGTCTTGGAACGAGGTCTTGACAATGTGGTAATGATGTCCAGAATTATGTATTCCCTCAATATGAAATTAGTTTTTACATGTGCTTTTTCGACTAGTATAATATCCATGTGTATGTTTATATGGTAATGTTTGATTTATTTTTTACATATTATTTTCTATTTTATGTTTAAAAGGAATTTGTTTTTGTTACACATCTTTCCTTAAATGTTTATAGCTTCCGCTAAATTATTTACCCTTACTGAACATCTGAGATCACCCCTTTCTTATGTTTTGTTTTCCCAGTAATACAAGATGTGTATTGTGATTGATATCCAATGTTAAGATAGTGGAATAATGTTGTTCTCAAAGGAATGTTTTTTTATTTTCCAAATTGTAATGTATTGTTCTCGTATGTAATCTATTTTCCAATACTACTAAAGAGATTAGTCCTTCTGGACTTGATTCCTTGTAATCATGCCAATGTATTATGATAATGCACCGACTCTAAGTAACTAGGGTCAGGGCATTAAATGAAAGAAAGAAGTATCCCCTAATGATAATTGTTATTCTAATAATTGAATCAAATAAATCATCCTCTCTAAAATAAAAAAATATAAACATGTTTCTAGAATCAAAATACCTATTCACAAAAGATAACATAAAAAAATAATTTCCACATTAGAGTTCAGACAGATCTAAATCATGATTAAGAAATGGTGTTTCATGTGTCATGAATTAGTGAATACTCCCATCTTTTAACTATTTACAACCTTCTAGGCTGATGTCATGAATTTCCCACAATGAAGATTGAATTTCTTAGGTTGGTTATAATACCCCCCTCAAAGCTAGTTTTGGAAGTCCTCTCAGAGTTTCAACCTCCCTATATGGTATGTTCTTGAATTCCTCATCTCTTTTAATTTGGATAAAGCACTCTCTAAATTTCTGTCAATGTTAAAACTCATATATTTCAACCACTCAATCAATTTTTTTCAACAAAAGATCAATAACTACAACTATTTATCATGTCATTAAATTCTGGAAGCACTTCCACTCTGACTTCCTAATTGAACTCAACTAGTTCAAGAATGGACCAGTCCTAAAAAACCTTGAGTGAGGACCCCCTCTGTACACCTTGTATGTAGAATTTCATACTGACTACCCTAAAAATGGAAAATTAGTTTTTAGAAAATATACATGGGCTCTATCTTTACAGGCACTATATGATCAGTTAAATTCCCAAATAAAAAAAAATTTATTTACACTATAAACCTGCACACTCATACAAGAACAAGAATGATCTTGGAAATGTACTCCTTACAGTAGTAGTAGCAGTGAAATAATTTTAGACTCCATTCATTATCTTCTCAAATCAGATTCATCTAGATTCTAACTTAATAGCAATCAGAATGAGGCACAACTGCCTTTTCTTGTTTATATTTTATTGAAAGATGTAGTAGCATTTCATCAAACAAAATCTATGGAAAACACACAAAAAATAGATCTTCAACACTTCAAAATATTGAAAAATACAACTGTGTCACTTGACTCTATGACCTTTAGCAGGACTCGAACAACTATAATTCTTGAATGAAGTGGCTCCAGTGCCCTTTTCTCGAACTAAAAATGACCCACAAAATCTCTATACATGTAAATAGTGGACCGACATCAATTGGGAGCCACCAAAATGGAACACCAAGGATTAGATCCAATAATAACCCTATGGTTATAACCAATAATAACAAAAACAGGAAATGAATCCATACTTTCAAAATCCTTTCAATCTACAAACTCAACTAGATCAAGCTTCTTATGACAGGATATTCCCTTAAATAATTTATGTAATATCTAAATGGAATCATAATTATATAAAAACACTATAAATCACTTCCATGGTCATCATAGTCCTCAAAAAACACTTTAAATTATTATTTTTTAAAATAACATGTACTTATACATATTGTAACATATTTAAGTAGATTTCTATGGAAATATATATTTAAACATTGTCTTAACACCTTTGTAGAAGTATGAAATTTATTCCATATTTAATGAAAAACATCCAACAAGTATATAACATTTAAAAATAATAATTTTTAATACTCAAAATAAAATGTGATTTAATAACATGAATCACTAGTTTTTAATCACATAAACATAAAATTGTAATGTTTCAAATATAAATGAAATTCAATATAAACATAAATTACTATATGTATTTCTACTAATTAAATCTATATTGAATTTATTTAAAAAAAACATAATAGTATATACTCAAAATACAAAATTCAATAGTATATCAAAAGATTAATGTAATAACCTATAAAAGTCCATGCATAAACTATAAGAAGATTAATTAACCTGAATAAAAAATCCCACCAAACATCTATAATAGATTCCAAGGATCAACCATTATTAAAACTATTGAACCCCAAAATTTCCATTACATCTATAAGAACTAGAGCACAACCCAAAAATATGAGGCTGCTACCATAACATGAGCATCAATGTTAGGCTCTATTTTATAACACTATCAAAGTAGTTTAACAACTAATAATTATTAATTATTTATATTGTCACATATTTAAACTGACCAAATGAGCCTTAATATTTTCTAAAAGTACTCAATATGATAAAACAAGGTAAAAATTGAAGAATAAAACCTTAATTTTGAAGATAAATAATATAGAAACTTGGAACTCTTCACTCACCCAGATCACTTTCAATTGTTCTTCTCCTCCTTTTGAATTCAATTATTCACAACATGAATAGTTGATAAAGTACCTTAATGGTACATAAGCACCACAATTAACATGAATCACCAAAAAAATCCCTCTAAACCTGAAGATTGGATTCTAAGGATCGACATCTAGTAAAACCGTGGAACCCAAATATGTCCATTCCAACAACAAGAACTATAGAAAATCCCAAAAATATGATTCAACTACCATGACATACAATGAATCAATAATGTTTATAATCATGTAAAAATGTCATTGTGATGTTCTATATATAAATACAATTCAATAGAGATAGTCAACTATTACACGTATTTCAACTAATTAAATCTATAAGGCATGCATTGAAAAATATCATAATAGTATGGACTGAAAATATTAACTTAAATAGCCTATTAAATGATTAATATAATAAAATTAATATTATTCATTTACACATCACAAGTAATGGTAATCATAAATTAATAATGAAAAGGAACATTGTTTAGTTATTTTATACAACAAATCAAAAAACGAATTGTAACCGTATACTAAATAAACATCCATTATTCATAGAATTAAGAATGAATATACTAATAAGATTCTTGTGTGTATATTAATATGTAAAACATTTAATCTACATTAATTTTATATTCAAAATTTCTATGTGAAATGTATGCTTTACTATAATTCATAGAATGAAAATTTTTATGTTCAATGAAAATTACATATGGACATATAATGAGACTTAAAAATGAGTTTGTTCAATCTTCAAACTATGTGTGTGTTATCATTAACTAAACATTAGAATCTCCAAATAGAAAATCGTAATAGAAAATTCACATTTTTCACTTCCAATATGTTCTTAGAGAGGGATCTAGAAAAATGAACCAAGGGGGTGATTGATTAAAGTTAATGTATCTGGTGAGGAATGGTGTGGAAATGAGCCAAATGTGGGTGAATGGTTACAAAATATCGAGGGAACTTGATTGACTACCGGATTTGGGTAGTGATTTGAATGGGGATGGTCATTGTGGTGACAAATCGAATAGACGAATCTTATGGTGATGAATATAAATGATGAACCATATGTCGACAAACCAAAAGGTTGTACCCTTTTGTGATGAACCAGAGTGGTATGAACACTATGAATACAAAAAAAGGCATGATTTCCTTAGTATTGTTAGGGTTATCAGGGTATGGGGTTTCTTAATGGACTTACCATGGTTGGGACTTGGGGAATGTGTTTATTTATATGATGATATTAATAAATATAAAAAATTATTCTTTTTATTATACAAATTATATGTTTCTAAAATAAATTACTTATTTTCAATACATCCAATTATATATTTTTAACATTGTAAGTTTATAATTTATTTTTATAGAATCAATGTATGTTTGAATCATTAATTAGTGATTTTAAATAATATATATTAATTTCACAAAACATTATTAAATTATCAATATTTTATTTCAATATATATGCACATATTTTTATTGACAAATGACTTTTTCGTGCTAAAATATTTAAAAATTTATATATTTAATTATTAGTAAAATATATCATTATGTTGAATAATTTCATGTAATGTGTTTGTTTAATAGTAAATGATTTTTCAGTAATAATAAATAATAAATATATATTCATTTGTTTGTAAGAATATTTTTGGTATATGTATGATATATCGACAAATTTAATTGATAATAAATGATATGTTGGTATAAGATAGTTAATACTAAGAGATGTATATGTTGTTAAGAAGAGTTGTTGGTACATACAATAAATAATACTATAATATATATATATATATATATTAAAATTACTCATTTTTACCAGTAGATATATTATCTGAAATAAAATTTCTATTTTTATATGTCACTTTTTTATTGTGAGATGTAGATATGGACATTATTAATATGTCTTAATTCCTTTCAGTCTTAATAATGCACCAGCAATCTTTATGGAATTAATAAATCAGATATTTGAAATATATCTAGATTCATTTGTGGTGGTGTTTGTGGATGACTTATTGGTGTATTCATGGACATGGGCTGAGAATGAGAAAAAATTGTGTCTAGTGTTGGGAATATTGAGGAATCAAAACGTGTATGAAAATTATAAAATTTGTAATTTTTGATACAAGAGGTACATTTCCTTGTCCATGTAATCTCTGAAAGAGGCATTTATATAGATGTAGAAAGATAGAATCTATTTTCTCTTGGAAACCACTAAAGAATGTCTTCTTAATAGGGAGCTTCCTTAGTCTAGATGGTTATTAACAATGCTTTGTTAATGATTTCTCAATACTATATTTTCCTATGAAGGCTTTGTAAAATGAGAATGTACCAATCCAATGGAATGAATAATGCCAAAAATATTATCAAGATCATAAATTTATCCTTACATCATCGCCTATATTAATCTTTTCGTAATTCATCCAAGGGTACTTAGTGTATTTTGATGCTTTTGGATTGGGTTTGGGATGTTTTCTCATGTAGAGAGATCATGTTTTTCCTTACATCTCAAGATAGTTGTGAATTCATGAGAAGAACGAAACTACTTAGGATTTGGAGTCAGATGTCGTAGTCCATGCTTTGAAGACATGGTATCACTACATCTTTGGTGAGAAATTTACTATGTTCATGGATCATAAAAGCATGAAACATATTTTCTCCCAAAGGGATTTGAATCTAAGACAAAAAAAGATGGATGAAGTATCTCTAAATGTTTGAATTTGTCTTGATGTACACACTAGGTAATGGAAATTCAGTGGTAGATGAATTCGGAAGAAATTTATATACTCAGTTGGAAAAATTATCTTCAAATGAGTGGTAGTTCATGTCAGTCATAGAAAAAAAATTAATTGTAATGTGAAGTCCAAGGTGATTTTTTTTACTTATATTTTCATTTATTCCTCATTTGTTTGAGATGGTAAGATTGGAACAGAATTCTGATTCATAATTCTTAGCTATGTGTACTATTAGGTCAACTTGGTCGAATACCCTGAGAGGGGGGTGAATCAGGGTATGATAGATTAAAATATCTTCCCCTTTAGATATTTTTTCGTCATAAAAAACGTTATTATATCTCATTCTTATTGAAAAGTATAAACTTAATTTAAATCATGCTTGAGAAACAATAATTTTTACTTTTTTATCCCTCACTAGTCTATATACATAGAGAATACAATGACGTTGTTATGATGTACCAAATTCACTAAGGCTCACTACCAATAATGAGTACAATGTTTAGGCTACATATTTTATGACCAGGATAAATTCCTTTACATGGTTTAAGGTCTTGTCACTGCATTCCCAAGGGTCACTCCCTAAACCTCTTTCTCTGGCTCACTGCTGGTGCAAAGGGTCATTGTCATCCTCTTCCTTCACTCACTTCTTTTGAAAAGGAATCCACTCACAATTTATATAATTTTAGGTCAAAAACATTTTATTGACAAGTAGGTCCCTTCATTTCCATGAATTAGGTATCCTCAAATTTAGATAAATACTCAGTTGAAGTCCCTTTTTCCCCAGCAAATTAAATCAAACATTCTTTGTACTGTTAGGTAATGAAAATGACTTTCATAAACTGACCTAAAGATTTTTCAAGCTTCCTTGAGTGTTCTGTGAACCGAATCCTCCTCCCACGTACTGTGTACTAGGTATGGTACATGGAACACCTCCTCATCATATTGATTCCTCTTTTGTTAACTACCCTTCATCTGCAAACTCCTCTCCCTTCATTGTTGGGTACCGCCTTCGTGTACCGACTCCACGAACCTCCATTACGAACCACCCTCTGTCTATAAAATATTCTCTATTCATGGAATGCCTTCACAGAACACTTGTGTATCATTCATTCGTCCTCCATATATCAAATATTTTTTGGGATTTAGTATCCCACATAATCCTTTGGAAAAATTTGTTCTGTGTGAACCACTTCATCCTTCACTGGATTCTCCCTTGAAAACTTCATTCGGACTTTTCCGAATTCCCAGAGAACAGAGATGTTCTATAATAATATTTTTTCCCCTCTCCTAATTGGTGTGATTATCACTCCTTATATATGAAAAGATATCTATAAAATCTACTAAACCAAGATTTTACAAATATTTGATTCGGTATATCCTCCACCGCATACTGATCTTCCTGCCACAAACTACACCCATTTTTCCACGGCAGTCCGCGTACTGCCTTTTCTCTTATGCGGAACAATTATCTTCAGTTATCCTACGAACTTCCACACCATCCACATAATGCATGACCTTTACCAAAAAATGTAACCACAAACTATTTACACCGCACTATTTACCGTTCCCGCTGCCTGGTTTGCATTCATGAATAGTTCCAAAACATGGTACACGGTCCATGTCACGGGCTCAGTGTTTCTCTTCCTTTGTGTTTTTGTTCACCGTTATTCACACCATTTTGTCATATAATCAAAAACATACATTTCCAAACATAATCTCATAATTTTTAGGCCTAAAAATTTGGAAATCACTGGGAAACTGCACCACCATAAAAACATGTCTTCTGAAAACACCAATCATACCAATTCTTGGTCATCTAGCTTTGTCAACAAACACAATCATGCCTAAAACATACCAAGAGGTCACATTGAGGGGTTTTTTCCCAATAAGGAAAAACCTAAATGTTGTGGAGACCATTGAGGGATGGAAAGATGATGAGATTTCGGTGCTTTGGTTCTGGAATTGGATGGTCATACTTATGGAATCTTAGGAACAACATCTTCATACTTACCACCATTTGAGGTGGGGTATTCATCCTAGAATATGGAATACATATAATGAATTGAAAGCATAGTTTTTGTGGGTCAGTATGAAAAAGAAGGTGGATGAGGTTGTTTCAAGATGCTTAACTTGTCAGCAAGTTAAAGCATACCATCATTTACAAGTAGGTATGTTATAGTCTTTACATATTCCGGTTTAGAAATGGGAACATAAAACACATACCATTAGTGGAGTTCACATATATAAATAGCTATCAGGCCTTGATACATATGGATCCTTTCTAATCATTGTATAGGAATAATTTTCATTCACCACTTTGCTGGGTTGTAACAGGTGAGACTTCATTAGGTGGACCGAGCCTTGTCCAAGAGACAATGTAGAAGATTTATTTAATTAGGAAATGGATGGATATGACACAAAATCATCAGAAATCATACATAGATAATCATTGATTACAATTTTTATTTTTAGTGGGTGATCATTTGTTCTCAAGGATCCCACCAAGGCTTAGCCATCATTGTTTTGGGAAGCAGGGAAGGTTACCTCTCAAATACATAGGTCCTTTTGATATACTTGAATGGGTTGGTGGGGTGGAATATCAATTGGATTTCACCCATTAATTAATTTTAGTGCCTAATGTGTTTCATATATCTATGTTTAAAAAGTATCATCCTCATCCTAACCAAGTGTTTTGATGGGATCATGTTGACCTAGATTTGAATGATTCATTGGTGCACATTCCAGTATAGATTTTGGATATAAAAGAGAATGTCTTTCATGGAAAAAGCATTAGTATTGTTCATCTTCTGTGGAAACATGGTCAGATTTTGGTGGCGACTTGGGAATGCTAGAATGAAATTATCAATAAATGGCCCAAACTCTTTCAGGACACCAAATTTTTTCTAATTTTTAGGATGAAAACGTCAATGGTGTGGAGAATTTTGCACCCCCAATTTCAAGTAAGTAATCATTTATTTATGGTTTTTAAGTATATAAAGTGTTTGGGTGATGTTTGGGAGGGTTTGGAAACCTTTTGTAATGTTTTTGGGATTTTCTATAGGTGCACGGTTTGAGAATGGTATTTTGAAACTGTAAAACACTTGCAGGAAACCGTGAATAATGAGATAGTGTATAAGAGGAAGATTAATGGTAAGTCGTATGGTTTTTCCACACCATGAATCATTCTAGGAGAAACCTTTCAAATCTGGATAGTGGTAATTTATATGGTTGGCATGTGGTTTATCAAACTATGTGCATCAACTATTAAAGGTCCCCCTTGAGGTAGTTGCTGACACACGGTTAGCGCACAATTTTCTTAACCATGAAACTAACTGTGTACATTTTTAAAACAAGATCTTATAATTGTAGATGTTGATAGGGATTAATAAATAACCCTTTTAGAAAAAAAAGTCCCTAACTTGATATTTTCTCCTCCCAAAGGTAGTACAGGCTTCTCCCACTGATTTGAAGGAAATATGAAGGCTTCTCTTGGTGCATTGAAGTAAGATTCTCATGGAAAATCATCATTTATTGTGGGTTTTCTTGTTTTTATTTATATCTACTTCTACCTCTCTCTCAATTTCATTTATATACTTCCGTTATTGATATATCTAAGGTATTTGATTCCAAATATGATAATATTTAGATTTTTTATGATAGAGGAAGAGATATAAGGAAGGTTTTTGGAGAAACAACCTGGTTTCATTTGCATTTTTGTTCCATTATTCATTTTCATCATAAAAACAGATGTAGGTGGCTTCACTATCAACTCCTCTATTTATAATATAAAGTTTTGACTTGAAATTTCTTATTTTATGTGAAATTTATTGTGAAATTTATTGTTAAATGTTTTTTCAATGATTGTTGGAGACCTTCTTTGGTGACGGTTTATAGAATTCTACAAATTTGGTGTTTTGCTGGATAGTGAAATTGGCATTTTGATTTTAAAGGGATGATTTTAAAATAGATATTTGGTTTTTATGCAAGTAAAATAGTTTTCAATAAACGGTTATTTTTATTAATATAGTTGTGGGAAACATGGTTTTTAATAAAAGTTTAATTTTACTGAATTGATTTGTTGTTATGGTTTCTAATAATAGTGTATATTTGTTGAATTGATTGAATTTGATTGGAAATGGTTGTATTGGAATGTGATATGGCATAAATTGTTAAGCATGAATTGAATGGAATGGATAATTCTTGTGAAAGTACCACAATAAAATTGATGGTTTGGATGTGAAATTCCCACCGTCAATGGTAACACCAGGATTGTGTGTGGGGATGTTTGTGGCTATGTGAAAGGGAATGGGTATACAAACATGGAAACTGAGAAATTTTTTTATGACTAATTTGGCATGTTTCCTTGGTACTAGGTTTTTTTAGAAAACTTCTTTAATATGGCATTGATTTATATTTTTATATAAAAAAATTTCAATTTTTTTATATAAATTTTTTTATATAAATTTTTTGTCTTGTTCTATCCAAGTGGATGAGGAGGGAAGACATTTGCGGAAAGACTACTATGTTTCATTAATCACCCAATGCTTTGGAATATCAGTTATTTTACATATATTTAGTATCGGTACATGAGAAAAGGAAACATATCACAATTCTCATGTAGTGTTCATGATACTTGGGATATTTTGGTTTAGTTGGACCATGGATCATGTTTGAAGATTTGGATTTTTTTTGTTGGAGTCTTTGAGTTTTGTCTTTCACTATGTAATTGATATTGTAATATTCCACTTTCGTACTTTGTTTTAGTTTTATTTTAATATTAAATTGTTGGTTTGAGTTGTATTTCACTGATATCATGCATCATGTAGTGATTTATTTGGTTATGGCACGTTTTATTTATTATTTTATTTTCAAATAGTAAATCAACCCATGCTTGTATTAAAGAACTTTTCATTTATTACAATCCATTATCACCTTGGGGATGTCTCTTAAGGATAAGTAATTCTCGACCACTTTCTCAATACAAGTAGGATTGGAGGGATGTTACAATATCATTTTTTCAACTCTTTGGTGCTTAAAATTACTGAGAAAAACGTTTTTAAGAAATACTAACTAAATTTCTTGCTTCAGACTAAAATCTTTTTTCTTCAAATAACATGATTTCTAAAAAAATTAATTTTTTTACTAAATTTAAAATTTATTTATTAGATAAATTTTTCTCCATGTTAAATTTTTATAAAATTCTTTCAAAAGAATATTTCTGTCTCTTTATGAATAAGGCACGTTTCTAACATTTTTACCATCAAAATGTAATGTTCTTTATGGAGTGTATGGAATTATCCATTGACATTACCATTATTTCTATGAATATTCCTTTGAATGTATATGAGGTTATTTTTAATGAAATTTTTTTCTTAATATTTAGAAAATTATTGTTCTTTTTAAAAAATCATTTTCAAAGAATAGTATTTTTTTAAAAATATGTTATAAATAGTGATTTTAAAAATGAAAAGTATATTTTCCATAAGAATATTTTTAATGATATTTCAATGTTATTTATATTTTTTAGCATCATCAGACCTTGTTGTTACATATCCTCCACTGGGGATATTTAGTACTGATACCATCCTCATCCATTCTCTAGATTGATTAATATTGTTTTAATGAAACTATAATGTAACCCATATCTTTTTCACCAGTTAATCTTGTTCCAACGATATTATTATGAATCCTTTTCTTTTCTAGGGTTTAATAATGTTTCAAAGATATTTAATTGAAATCCATTAAATTTTTACATGTTAATTGGTTTATATAAGAATAATGGTTGTTTATATGAGTTTTATGATGAAATATTTTTTAGACATTATTCATGTTTTAGTTCTTGGACAATATATATGATGGGTGACCCAAATAGAATTGGGTGAACCAATTATAGCATATATGATGGGTGTGCCTTGATAGAGATCCGATGCATCGGTAAATTATTATGTTCTCTGGAGAATTATATTGGAATTTTACTATTTGATTATTCCAATTGTAATGGTTCAGTAAGTGTCTTATGATGATGATGTTCCTAGATACCAACATGTTTTTTATGATATCTATTTGTTTATAATGTTTCTTTTAATCAATATTGATATCATGTGGCACGTGATTTTTGATTTTGATTAATCTATCCTTTCTCTTGTTTTCATATTTGATGGTCCATGTATTTATAGGTATGAATTATTTTATGATTTGCTCATCCACTCTAATTGTGTCATCATACCCTTATTCACTTTTTAACCTCATTGTTGACATTCAATTGATAATTCATATTTTTACCCTTACGGATAATTTGAGCTCACCCTTTTTATATTTCCTTTTCCCCAAGTTATATAGAATGGGGTTGAATGATTCAACTCTATAAGGGATTTCATGTGGATGATGATGAGGACCTAATGTGAAATAAGAAATTGTTGCAAAAGTTGTATAAATTCTATTTTAACGACATGGGTATTTCTTAGGTAGGGTTTTCCCTAATTAACTAAAACTATAAACTCAAAAAGATCCTGAGAATGTAAGTGGCCCAATTTTAATTTTTTATTTAGTAAGGTTTGGATGAAAAAATGGGTCAAAAATATCAGTATCAAATCCAAAAATGTAAATTTTATGATTTCAACAGTAGATTCGAGAGTACAGGTCTTGAACAGTTATTTCCAGTATCAGAGGTCCATTTGGATAACTTTGGATATTTTGATTTTGTCATGTTAGTAATTTTTAAGTGTTATGGATACTACCAAAGGTCTATAATATTAAGGTTGATCATATGATCAAAGTCTTAGACACCAAATTTAATGGATTTAGGTAGTAAAAAATTTTTAGTTTATTAATGAAATTTTTGGAGGTGTTTTATTGGGTTGAGGTAATTATATACTCTTGGATAAACAAGATGTTTTATGGGGGGTATTTTTGAATTACTAAAGAAAAAATGGGCAACCCGAAGGTCGGGTGACAATCCATCACATATAGTAAGGCCATGAGACTTGAAACCACAACCGAAGGGATACAATGGTGTAGCGCCCATCACTAGTCTACATGATATATTGGTTAGTATGGAATTTTTATAGGTAAATATTATGTTTATTTCATAAACATGTTATATTTTAGTTTTGGGATAATCATTGATTTATCCTGGAAGAATATATGATAAAATCCATATAATTATTTTCTTTCGAACTTAATTGGGAAATTTTTAAATAACTTTAAGGATATTTATTTATAGAATGATTTGGTTTGAACTGTGGGTATTACAAATGAATTTTTTAGATTAATGTGTCATATAAATGTTTATTCATTTTTGGAATTATATTACCATGTGCTAACCATTATGGTTTTTAGTAATGTCCAAATACAGGAGGAATAACATGATATACATTTTATGATTATGTGGTCTTTAAATTTTTATTTTAGTTATTTAGGTGTGAAAAAATCATATTGAATACTCATTTTTTGAAAAACAAATATGTGATTCGGGTGGAAATTGGCTAAAGGATGCAATTATACTTGACAAGTATGTATGTTTCACTACGTTTTCATTCTAGATGTTGGAATAATTTATCAAATCTAGGAAAAGAATATTGAATCCAATTTATAATCCTAGACTTTCAATTCTGATGAACCAATGGTATTTTAAATCATCATATATTTATGGTTTTCGGGCCCTTAACATTCAATTGATCATCCAATTGCTGGTGATCAATGACCTCAATCATTCTTTATGATTATTTACACTTCTCCTCCATTCCCACATATATTCTACTATTTGGAAACATAGTAATATTTAATTATATATGACATTTATACTTAACTTTATATATTATTAATAGGATGTTTTATTAACCTTTTTTTGGATGTGGTTTTCCAAAAAAAATTATTTTTAGATGTCTAACAATTGATTAGCGAGATAAAGTTCAAATTTTGAGGACTCAGTTTATTTAGGGGGGGAGGATGTAACACCCTGAGATTTTAAAAAATACAATTCTTACTATTATCATAAAGTAAATTAAAAGATGAGTTTAACATTCATTACATGCAAAACTCAGTTTATCCACAATGATATTGTTATGTTCGGTAGCATATTCCACACACTACACTGAACATAAATGAACCATGATATATATAAACTCATTATAACTTAGATGACGAGTTATTGAGTATAAATAGTAATAACTAAATTATTAAAATTATACATTTTAAACATAAATAAAAAGGATATATATTTATTATAAACAATATAAGAATCAAAAAAGATAAAGAAAAAGAAATGTTTTCTGGAAAACAATATTTTTATAATAGAAGATTTAATCACACTTTGAACACATAATTTAAAATTAATTTTTACCACTATTAGAAAATTTATTTAAAAAAATTAGTTTTTAAAATTATAAAAACAAATTATATTAGGGTGAATTTTTGTAATTTTTTTTAAAAGATTCATTTTTGATGAATAGTGAAAAATACTGAATCATAATTGAAAATTTTCTTTTCATTTAATTTAATTGTAATGTTAAATTATATTTTAAATTAGTGTTAAAGTATAATTATTTCAATTATACATATATTAATCCAATTTAGGTCATTCAAATCAATTTCATGTTCAAATTGGATATGAAAACTTTGTAAACTTTTGATCAGGTTTTTTGATTTAAAAACGTGATTTCTCATCACATCTCCGAGATTAATATTAAATTAATTTTTTTCCAATTATGTGAATGTAATTTATAAAAATGTATTAATTATTTGTAATTATAATAATTTTTAATGTTTAATAAGTCCAACATAATTTTTTACCATAATGATTAATGAAAATAGATAAAATTTATCACATTGATTATGGTAAAAACGAGTTTATGAAGTGATAATCATTAATATTAATGCAGAAAATAACATATAAACAATTTGAAAAACAATTTTAGAGACATATTTTTACCCTTATGACCTTATTATATATATTTATGAGTTTTTGGGACACTATTCCCAAAAAAGTTTTTATATAATAAGTTAAATAAAGATAATGATAAATAGGGAATTTTCCATTTTAATTTTATAAAGCATAGGATAGGGTCAAAAAATATAGGTTTTGTTATAAATATTAATTTTAAATATAAATCATTTTTTTATCATGATAATTTATTTTAATTTTTTTAGAGATGAATTAATTAATCTAAATACTTATGAAATGAAAATGCAGTAAATATTTAGTTAATAGTTAACTGAAATATAGGATACTAAAAACATTAAAAGTCAAGAAAAATGAATGAATTATTATCTTAAATTAAATATATAGATCAATATATCATTTCTCATAGTTTTTGAGAATAATATATCCTAATTCCATTATTATATTGATATTTTTTAAAGTCAAATTAATGCAATAATGTCAAAATTGATATTAATAATATTTTATAATAAATTATATTTAATTAAATGGTTTTAACAATACTAAAAACTAAAATATGGAGTCAATATTTATAATTATGAATTTCCCATTACATTATTTTTCTTAAATCACAATCACTTTCATATTTACAAGATTTCAAATTTTTCCATGTTCAAAGTGTTTAGTAATTTTTTATAGATATCATAACATTTTAACATACTTAGAATAAGTTTCAATGAGTTATGAAAATAAACTCATGGTTATTCATTATTTTTACCTTAATGAGTATGGATATGATAAACATCTGATTCAACTTTATCTGATCATATGTAAGACTTTTTTCTTGTATTTTGTACTGACCAATTATTTATAACTTGATTAATACTGATGCAGATGAAAATCATATCGATACTCATAAGGTTTATTATAATAATAATTGTAAATATTTATATAGAACTGACATAAGTTTATTATAATATTCAAAAAAATTCTAATGTAAGGAAAAACTTTTACACTGAATTAGTATAGATCAATACAATGTTATAAAATTAGTTACAATAGAGTTATTGATGTGTCAGGTGTCCAAGATGTTGAAAATAACATGACTATTGGGAACGAAATATGACTGTTGGAGATCTTCCAAGAAATATCCATCCATTAAAAAGAGAATTAAGAAGAAACATTGAGGAATTTACTACTATGAGAGAGCTATGAAAATATTCAAAAACATGAACGGCTTGTTCTAAGACATTTTAAATTATTTAGATTTTTTTCTCTAAAGGAATCCCTATCAATGTTTTTTCCTCATGAACATTTAAAAAAACATCTGATTGTTGTTGTTACAACCAATGGACTACAGGGATAGTAAGATTGTAGAATCTAATCTTCTTATTGAGGGCTTGTGGGGATAGAAAAATAGAGACGATCCATCAGATCGATGGCTACTCATGCTAGGTAGATATAGATTTTGATATTTATATATAGGGAGTATCTTGTTAAGAAATGACATACATTATTTTTATTATAAAACAAGGGATACCTTTTTCTACGGTTTGTATCTTCCTTAATCTTAAGGTTAAAATAGATATATTCGTTTTTCAAATAGTTCTAAGTCATTCTTACATTTTTGTTACTTTAATACTTATTTCTTACAAGTTTTATATTCTATTGTGCTTGTTTGTTATTGTTTAATCATAAAAAATATAATTATGATAAACATAAATTTCTTAACCTGATCTTCTTTGAATCGGATTCATTTAATATCTTTATATTGAATATTATATAATTACAAGTCACTCACTCTATTATAAGAATATCTATTCTCCTTATAATATATTTACAATAATATATCAAAATCAATCCTAATTATGATAATTTTTTAATCAGACTAAGTGCCAATTATGAATCATTTATTTTTACTTAAATAGTTTTGTGAATTGTTTTAGTTTAAATGCTTTTAAACTAATGTTTATAAAACTACAATTCAGCCCCTCTGTAATTGAGCCACCAAGAACATATTAATTCGATCCTAATATCAATATATCTAATATTTATATCCAACACGATCATCTTCCAAGTGATTTTTTGATGATAATAAAAATACAATATGTTCTATTCATTTACCAATTACAATTTTATAAGTACTATATTGATCTTTAAATAGTGAAAAACTTTGTTATATTGGTTATAGTTAGAAGGTTACTTCTGCAATTTATATGAGCTTGTGTTAGAATTAATTTTAAACACAAATAAGATATTTATTAGAAAAATTTTATTTAATAATTATAATCATCAGTTCCAAATTATCTAATAATTCTCACCATAATTTAGTCTTAATGGATAAATTACATAGCTTAAAAAACTAGTTAACATAATGAAAAACTAAAATGAAAAATAGTAAGGGAACTTAGGATTTGAAGAAAAAATTCTTAAACATGTGTTTAATTATGTAGTGGAGGTGTGCCTCGAAAATATAATACCTAAATACCTTTAATTATTAATTTTCCATCCAGTTTAGGTATTATTGACCTCCCAATAGTGAGAAATTTTCAGTATTTACATGAATGCCACTTCTCTACAACTATAAAAGGGAACTCACTCCTATCACGTATTCACACATATAAACAATTTTTAATAATCCAATACCTACCTAAATCACTTTTTAGCTTTCTTACCCTCATTATAGAAGCCTTGTTTTTGGTACTAATCTAACCAAGTAAGGCCTTTGGTAGAAATATAAGGAGGATACCCGAAGAAGTGGTAACGTTCTTCAACAAACAATTTTATCTTATTTATTTCTCTATATCATTAAATTATTCCTATATGATGATGATATAATAACCTCATGGTATTAAAAATATTGATATATTTTATGTTAATAGTATGAATTTCAACCACACACACTTTCATCAAATGGGTTACGAACTCATCATTCGTGTGTATGGCAGACTAGAGACTCGCAAAACAAAGTAAGTCATTTTTCAATTACCACATCTCGCGATCAGGTATGATTATTGATATAAATTTTATATTTTAATTTTTATCAAAATTATATCTCTATGGATATTTTATAATATATACACGTTTACTTTCTATTCCATAAGGGATATGATAATGTCGCTCATATGTATGACTAACTACCACCTATCGAAGAAATCTGATTCTTTTTTCACTAACACATTACGTGGAATGTAATGAATATAATTATAATTAATATATGTGATATAAATGACTTAGTTATGATATTAATGTCATATTTATTATTTATTAAAAAATATTTATCATTTTCTTCTTTCCATTTCAGTCAATAAAAAATTGTAACTTTGTTCATGGACGTGTGCACTACCGCCTCCTTTAAGAGATGTCATTCCTTATGTCACCATGAAATCACAATAATGATATATATAGATATATATAATATGCTATTATATTAATTCTTTAAATATAAATTTTACTTAACTTCTTTCCATAATGATCATTCCAAAATAAAAACGTTACTCCGGCGTACGTACGACCTACCATATCCATGATCGTAACATTAGTTCATTTTTCACAACCATCATTCATGAATGGTTATGAAAGTATAATTGATGTGTAAATTTGATACTTATTTCTTTATTATTATTATTTATATGTTTATATAATGACCTCTTTGATAATAGTCAACCTACGAATGTCATTTTTTACTTATAAGCTGAATATGGTCAAAACATCAACCTGAAAATTAATTCATTAAGTAATTATATATAACTTGTTAATATGTGAAATAAAATAAATAATAATAATGAAAAATTATCTCTGGAAATTAAATAATTAATATAATATTATTATTAAGTAAGATAGAAAACAAGTGTGACAAATCAAACTCAAGGTAAGGGTATTCTTGTCTCGCTTTTATTTCTGTGAGATATATTCCATTTTTGCTAATTGAGTTGGTTTTGTGGTGAATATACTGAACATGGATATATTTTATGATACATATCAATAAAATTATTGGTATTTACATATCCATATTAGGATATCTCTTTTATGTGGTTTACGGTTTCAATGTTATCAAAGGAGTAAGGTATTTTTTTCACAATTTTTCATTCTTTAAGACTTGTGTCATGTTATGCACCTATATTCTTTTTTACGGTGTAGATACATCCCCCTATAAAATTTAATATCTTGAATTTATTTATTATCATGGAATTTTATGTTTTGTTTAATTTAATACTTTTATGGTGCATACAATTATAAGATACCAATGTGGTAAGATATTTATGTTACAATATGATCATTCATCAGGATTCTTTAAGATTATTCTTCCAATGATGAGATATTATGATATATATATATATTAATAAACTCATTAATTTTTTATCATATAGTTAATAATTATATTTACAATTTATAGTACCATTTTACACTCTTTGTATAACATCCCTCCTTTTATCACATAAACTTTCCTTACATTATACAAAATTGGGGATCATTAAGGTTTAGTGTCTTGGAAACCAGGAACTTACTACATGAGAAAAAAAATCATCATAAACACTTGAAAGGATTCTTCATTTGTTCATCCTAAGTTCATTACAGCATCTCATAACCTGGGAGCATACATCAAAGGAATGGGTGAGAAAAAGGCCCAGTAAGGGAAATAAGGGAAACATTTTACATGAGAACTTGAGATACATCAATAAAGTCAGGAAAAAGAACATTAAGGCATGAGAATGAAATCATGAGGTATATAAAAATAAAAATATTGTATTTAATAACTTGATGATGTGGCTACAACATTTAACAAAGAAAATCATTTCCATTTCACCAAGGTCCATCCCCAAGCTGTCGTTAAAAATTACCAAGGTTATTCACCAAGGTATCAGTCAAAATGGTCTTCTCTAGAGATTAAGTCTTTACCCAATGCATTGGAGGGAAATCAAGGATCACCCTTAAATTTGAATTTATTATCATTTTATCCACATATTTCATCGTCAATAATTTCATAAACAACCCATATAGCATAAAAAATGGGTTTCATTTCATAGTCATCACATTTTGAAAACTTCTTTAAAGACGTGATCTTTATGTCACTTTATACCCACGGAAAAAGGAAACTGGGTTTCATTATTGTAAGTCCCATAATTAAAATAGAACATTTTTATATAAATGTGTATAATCCTGTAATGAAATATCTTTGAGTATTCACTTAATGAAATAAAGAATTTGATTGAAAGAAAAAGACATTTTGAGATGAAGATTCTGCAGCATAATGGTTATGATACAACGTTTTAGAAAACATTGAAAAGACGGGGGACATGGGTCACCCACTCATAAATGATCCATAAAACACTAGGGGACATAATATAGAGGATATAAGAACATGGTAATGGAATTTAAAAGACATACCATATGAAAAGAAAAACATGGAAGGAAGAAAAAAAATAAGATTTCTCTTATGAAAATTCAGCAGCCTAACGACGTCACTTAAAACAAAAAAAATATTTAATTGACGAGATAAAATAGGGTCTCTCATCATATGAACATAAAATATCAGTCTAATATATATAGATATCATACCACAAAATAATAAAAGTAACTTGAAAGACTTGAAATGAAAATAGATCTTGAAAACGAGAAGGGTGAAAGAACCCCTTAAAAATTCGGCAGCCTAACAGCGCCACTTAAAAATTCAAAAAAATGAATCGACGAGATCAAATAGGGTCTATCATCATATGAAAATAAAATATCATTATCATAGATTTAGATATCATACCCCAAAAAATAAAATTAAATTGAATGACTTGACATGAAAATAGATCTTCAAAACGAGAAGGGTGAAAGAACCCCTTAAAAATCCGGCAACCTAATGGAACCACATAAACTTCAAAAAAATGAATTGACGAGATCAAATAGGGTCTCTAATAATATGAAAATAAAAGATAAGTATGATAGATATAGAGATAATACCCCAACATAATAAAAAGTAACTTGAAATCCTTGACATGAAAATAGAACTTAAAAATGAGAAGGGTGAAAGAATCCCTTAAAAATTCGGCAGCCTAACAGCACCACGTAAACATTCTTAAAATGAATTGATGAGAGAAAGAGTGGGTATCTCATAATATGAAAATGAAAAGTAAAGTAGGATGAATATAAAAGAATATCCTCAAACATTAGAACACGGAGCATAAAAGATATGTCATAAAAGAGAGCACTTGGAATGAAAGAGAGAGGTAGGATCCCTTACCTTAAAACGTAACTCTTAAAACTCAAAGGTTGGGACCTTGAGGGCTTGGGGGAACCTTGGGAGGATTCCTTGGGAGGTAATTAGACCATATCTTCGTTGGGGGAGAGTTGGGAGTGATAACTAAAGGAGTAAATGGTGGGTATTTATAGAGAAAGTGAGGGGACAAGGCATTAATGGCCAAGGGACGCCTCATTGGTGGTATTGGAAAAAACATGGGCTTGCCCATGGTATTTTCCCCTGGTATTGGCCACTTCGGACACCTCATACCTTATATTACATTTCATCAGTCGGTCATATTGATTACATACTTAATATATCATTTAATGATGTCATTAAACACCCGTAACTTAAAAACTGTATTTTCACTATTAATTGAAAATTCAACTTTCTCAGAAAAATCCCAAAAATTTCAACCTAACCAAATATCAATTCAATGATTTCAAAAATGAACTCCATTTTATAAAAATAATTTTCTAAATATTTTAAACTTAATTTTTAATTAAATACACTATTCAGTAAAAATTCACTTTTTACAGAAAAATCCCCAAAAATTACCTTTATATAATATCGATGCTCTGAGTTCAAAAATGAAATCCATTTTATAAAAATAATTTTTTAAATATTTTTAATTGTATTTTTAATTAAAAAACACTATTCACCCGAAAAAAATAATAATACTTGACTAATAATTAATGAAACACTTATTTACCTATTTTATTGAATCACATTACTTAATCAAGGTGCCTATATTATATTAATACTTTTTTTAAGGGAGATTAATAATCCATTTGGTCACATTACTAATCCTAAGCATAAAATCACTATTCATAACTTACTATTCATCAAAAATTTAGTTGATCTTATTAGACTCTAAATTTCATACTGAACATAATTGTTGAAGACCATTTTTTGAAAATCATTACACATAATTAGTTATCTAAGGTTTACATAAGAATTTACAAATATATTTTTTCTAGAATTCATAAAAATTATGCATACTATATTTATCCGGACATTTGAAAATTCACAAACTTCATCACAAGAAGAAATCACAATTATTTAAAACAAAGGATTACACAAGGCAGTTATGGTCTCATTACATAGCCCCTTATAACACCAGAATTGGACCTAAGAGTAAGTTGTTCTAGGGTGATAGAATATGAAGGTGTCTCGGCCAATATTGCACGAGTAGTAATTTCTATCAGTTTGAACTTCTCGCGAAGGCAATTCCGTTCTAGCTTCACACGATGAAGTTTGGCTTGGGTTTGGTCCAGAGCAAAGCCCAGTGGTGCTACCTCATTCCCAAGTTCTGTTAGATGGGCTTCAATTGGCCCGAGACTATTGGATGAGGCCATTGAATCTTCTTTCTATATTAATTAAACAAGCTCACTTATATTTAGAGACAAAAATCAAAACGTTTAGTTTATAGTGGTCATATTGACCAACTGTCATATAACAGTCGAAACCCAACGGTCTCATTTTAATTATACTCATGTTATTAGATGGAACTGTTTTGTTGAGTATAAAATAAAATAACACACAAAATTAGGAAACAAGATTTATTCAGAATTTCGGGTCGTTACAATCATCCACCCCTTAAGAAATTGTGTCCTCACAATTTTTTTAAAATTGGCATTGGAAATTTCATTGAACGTCCCACGTCGGAAAAAGATTCAATAACACTATTACTTTAAAAAAAAGAAAGGGAAGTAAAATGGTCACCTGAGTTAACCCATACTAGGATTCCATGTAGAAAAACATGGATATGGAAAAAAACAGAGGGTCAAGTTCTGAGGAAGAGTGATAGAAAACAGGATTAGGAGAAAGTTAACCACAAGAAAATCATAAAATTATGATGTGTGTAAACGGTCTTTGATTACCCAGTAGTAAACTTAAACGAAAAACGTTTTTGTTTTACGTTCCTTTTAATAATTTTGAGGAATTCATTTACAACATAGAATAAAAACATAAGGAGATATACCTACCTTCAAGTAGAGTTTCATCTTTTAATAAGTTTCTTCCAAAACAAATCTTTTCTCCAAACTATGAGCATTCAAAAACACTTGATCTCATCAAAACACAAGAATCATCTTCTAGAGAATCACATAATCCACCAAAGATTAACTATATATTTCTTCTATCTTTAAACATTATCCCTAAAATATAAAGGGTAAGATAAAACAACTCTTCCCAAATAAGGAACCCCATAGGAAGGGAAACTACTTTTAAATCTTCAAAATTCCATGGTACTACCCAAAGTTCATCATAGACCATTCCATAAATAACTGTCCTTAAAAATACTCAAAATAATCCAAACTTAGATTGAAACCCAAATAGAAGAAGGATTTTATAACATAGTCTTTCAAGGGAAACATTATCATTCAGATCTAATAAACATCATCCACTCCTAACATCTTATAATAAAAGTAACTAACCTAAACATATTTACCGCAAGATAGGTTAATCATTTCCATAAGTAACCTAAATTACTATAACTCCACCTTAAATTCATCGATTCTTCAAAATATAAGTCATCCTTTATTCCTCAAAAAAATACCATAGTAATCTATTTACCTCGATCATATAGGGTTCCCAAAATAGTGAATGTCTTCCCAAATAATAATCATATTTTAATCCCCTAATAATATTTGTCATATTAATACTTAAATCATCACATTTCCTATCACATTGGTTGTTGGGACATGTTCTTCTATTTCCAACCATTAACTAAGAAAAGAAAGTATAATTAGGGACTTAAATACTTAGCCAATAATCATGAAAAGGAACTTAAAGCAGAGAAGGATAACTTGTAGAAGAAAAGTATACCCTAACTTATGATCATCTAGGTTCCAAACTATGTTATCCATGATCATATATTCTTATGTGAATCATTATTTTATTTTATCTTTGTTACATTAATGATGGTTCATACTAAGCTTATGAATTTACCGAAGCTTATCCCCCAGGAGTGTCGTAACCAAGAGTGCAGCAAGTCCCGTTGTCATGTACCAGTTCCTGTTCGAGTCTAGATCAAAGCGGTGTTTTCGGATTTCACCCCTATGTACATCTGTACCAGAGCCACCTCTACCTGCTCGTATCCAGATAGGGATGTATTTTCTTGGAAACCCCATACTCAACACTAACCAACATACCATGAAGATTTCCTATATTTAAACTTTTCTATAGGATTCTTCCTAGAGTTTTCATATCATAATTTCCAAAAATAACTAAACCATCCTTTGATACCAACTATAATATCCGGCCTTTTATCATATAAAATTTCATTACATTATACAAAAATGAGGATCTTTAAGGTTTAGTGTCTTGGAAACCAAGAACTTATTACATGAGAATCAAAATTCTTCTTAAACAAATTAAAGGATTATTCATTTTTTCACCCTATGTTCATTACAGCATCTCATAACCTGGGAGCATGCATCAAAGGAAAGGGTGAGAAAAACTCTCAGTAAGGGAAATAAGGAAATCATTTTACATGAGAACTTGAGATACATCAATAAAGTAATGAAAAAGAACTTTAATGCATGAGAATGAAATCATGAGGCATATCATAATAAAAAAAATTTTAATAACTTGAATATGTGGCTACAACATTTAACAAAGACAATCATTACTGTTTCACCAAGGTCCATCCCCAAGGTGTCTTTAAAAATTACCAAGTTTATTCACCAAAGTATCAGTCAAAATGGTCATCTCTAGAGACTAAGTCTTTACCCAATCCATTGGAGCGCTATCTGGGCGCACCCTTAAATTTTCCTTTATTATCATATGATCCACATATGTCATTATCAATAATTTCATAAACAACCCATTTAGCATAAAAAATGGGTTTCATTTCATAATCATCACATTTTAAAAACTTTTATAAAGACGTGATCTTTATGTCACTTTAAACCCATGGAAAAATAAAAGTGGTTTCATATATGTAAGTCCCAGAATTAAAATAGAACATTTTGATATATATGTAAATACTTCTGTAGAAGAAAGATCTTTGAGTATTCAATTAATAAAATAAATAATTTGAGACAATGAGAAAGACATTTTGAGATGAAAATTCTACAGCATAATGGCTATGATACAGAGTTTTAGAAAACATTGAAAAGAGAGGGGACATGGGTCAACCACGCATAAATGATCCATAAAATAGTAGGGAGACATAATATAGAGGATATAATAACATGGTAATGAAATTTGAAATACAAACCATATGAAATTAAAAACATTGAAGGAAGACAAAAATAAGATTTCTATTATGAAAATTCGGCAGCCTAACGACGTCACTTAAAACAACAAAAAATTGAATTAACGAGATAAAATAGGGTCTCTCAACATATGAACATAAAAGATCAGTATGATAGATATAGAGATCATACCCCAAAATAATAAAAGTAACCTGAAAGTCTTGACATGAAAATAGATCTTGAAAACGGGAAGCGTGAAAGAACCCCTTAAAAATTTGGCAGCCTAACGGCGCCACTTAAAACATCAAAAAAATAAATTGACGAGATAAAATAGGGTCTGACATCATATGAACATAAAATATAAGTATGATATATATAGATATCATACACAAAATTAGTAAAAAGAAATTGAAAGACCTGAAGTGAAAATAGATCGTGAAAACGAGATGGGTGAAAGAACCCCTTAAAAATTCAGCAGCCTAACGACGCCACTTAAAACATCCAAAAAATGAATTGAAAAGATCAAATATGGTCTCTAATAATATGAACATAATATATAATTATGATAGAAATAGATATAATACCCCAACATAATAAAAATGAACTTGAAAGAATTGACAAGAAAATCGAACTTAAAAATGAGAAGGGTGAAAGAATCCCTTAAAAATTCGGCAGCCTAACAGCGCCACTTAAACATTATTAAAATGAATTCATGTGGGAAAGAGGGGGAATCTCATCATATTAACATTAAAGGTACAGTAAGATGAATATAAAATAACATCCTCGAACATAATAACATGGAGCATAAATGATATGTCATAAAAGAGAGCACTTGGAAAGAAAGGGAGAGGTAGGATCCCTTACCTTAAAACGTAACTCTTAAAACTCAATGTTTGGGACCTTGAGGGCTTGGGGGAACCTTGGGATGACTCCTTTGGAGGTAATGAGACTAGATCTTCGTTGGGGGAGATTTGGGAGTGAAAACAAAAGGAGGAAAGGGTGGGAATTTATAGCTAATGTGAGGGGACAAGGCATTAATGGCCAAGGGACACCTCATTGGTGGTATTGGAAAAACCATGGGCTTGCCCATGGTATTTGCCCATGGTATTGGCCAATTGGGACACCTCATACCTTATCTTAATATTCATAAGTCGACCATATTGATTACATACTTAATACATCATTTAATGAGGTCATTAAACACCGGTAACTTAAAAACTGTATTTTCACTATTCATCGAAAATTCAACTTTCTCAGAAAAATCCCAAAATTTCACCTTAACCAAATATCAATGCTATGATTTCAAAATTGAAAACCATTTTCTAAAAATATTTTTCTAAATATTATTAACTTAATTTTTAAATAAATACACTATTCACTGAAAATTCATTTTTTCAGAAAAATCCCCAAAAATTACATTAACATAATATCGATGATCTGAGTTCAAAAATGAAAACCATTTTTTAAAAGTATTTTTCTAAATATTTTTAATTTGATTTTTAATTGAAAAACACTATTCACCCGAAAAAAACTAATACTTGACTAATAATTAATGAAACAGTTATTTACCTATTTTATTGAATCACATTACATAATCAAGGTGCCTAGATTATATTAATACTTTCTTGATGTGAGATTACTAATCCATTTGGTCACATTACTAATACTAAACATAAAATCACTATTCATAATTTACTATTCATCAAACATTAAGTTGATCATATTAGACTCGGAATTTTATACTGAACATAATTGTAGAAGACCATTTTTTGAAAATCATTACACATAATTTGTTATCAAAGGTTTAAATAAGTATTTCCAAATATACGTTTTCTAGAATTCATCAAAAATATGCATACTATATTTATTCGGACATTTGAAAATTCACCAACTTCATCACAAGAAAAATTCACAATTATATAAAACAAAGGATTACACAAGGAAGTTATGGAATCATTACATAGCCCCTTATAACACTATCATATGACCTAAGAGTAAGGTGTTCTAGGGTGATAGAATCTATGGGCATCTCGGCCAACATTGCACGATTAGTAATTTCTATAAGATTAAACTTCTCGTAAAGGCAATTCTGTTCTAGCTTCACACGATGATGTTCGGCTTGGGTTGGGTCCAGAGAAAAGCCCAGTGGTGCTACCTCCTTCCTAAGTTCTGTTATATGGGCTTCAATTGTCCCGAGACTACTGGATGAGGGCATTGAATCTTCTTTCTATATTAATTAACCAAGATCACTTGTCTTTAGAGACAAAAATTGAAACGTTTAGTTTCCCGCGGTCATATTGACCAACGGTCATATAACAGTCAAAACCCAACGGTCTCATTTTAATTATACTCATGTTATCAGATGAAACAGTTTTGTGGAGTATAAAATAAAATAACACACAAAATTTGGAAACAAGATTTATTCAAAATTTCAGGTCATTACACTTTGGCTCTCATAATTGTTGTGAAAAATGTTTTTAAGAATGTTTAAATTTAATTATCTCTTCGGTTGAAAATCATTTTTCATTCAAAAACATGTTTTCTAAAAATTCATTGAGAAATGTTTTTACACATTTTAAAAATTAATTATGAAATAAATTTTTACCCATTTTAAATTTTAATAAAATTATTTCAAATGAATCGTCTTTTCTATTTCCAAACAAGAGTCTATTCTAAACTTTTTACCGTCAAAAGGTAATATTATTTATGGAATGAATAGAAATACCCACTTACATGAATATATTTTCTTTGAGGATTGCTTTAAAATTTTACAAGTTCATTTTTAATAACAATATTTTCTTAATATTTTATAAACTCATTTTTTATAAAAGGGGTTTTCAAATAAAATTATTTTCAAAATATTTGTTATTTCAAAAAGTTATTTATGAAATGAAAAGTATATTTTCATCAGGACTGTTATTAATTAAATTTTAATGTTATTTCCATTCATAAAAATCGACAATGCTTTATGTTACATATCCTCCACTTGGGATATTTTGTAGTGATATAATCATAATCCATTCTCTTGATGGATTATGATTTTTTCAATGAGATTATTATGCAAAACATTTCTTTTCCATGTGTTAATCATGTCTTAAAGAGATTGATATGAAAATCATTTATTTTTCATGGGTTAATCATGTTTCAAATATATTGTAATGAATCTCATTTATTTTAAATGGGTTAATTAGGTAATATAAGAATAATTATAATTTTTATAATTTTTATAATGAAATATCTATATACTGTATTCATGGTGTGGATCTGGGAAATTATATATGATAGGTGCACCAAGATAGAGTTAGTTGATCCTATTATATCATATACAACGGGTGCACCCAAATAGTGATCAAATGCATTGGTTAATTACTATGTTCTCCATAAAATTATATTGGAAGTCCGTTATACGGTTATTCCAATTATAAGGGTTTTGTAAGGGTTTTGTAAGTGTTATATAAAGAAGATGTTATAAGATAGAAACATGTTTTTTATGAATTATATGGCATTATAATGATTCTTATATTCACGATTGATCTTGGATCCTCTAGGGTTTCCTCCTGAAACCATCTCTTCAGGTTCAGCGGTGCTCTGTGTGTTCTCCCATTATTTTCTCTCCTTCTTCCACCTTCTTGAGTTTTCTTCTTCCCCTTATCTCCTTCCTTTTTCCTTTTCCCACTCTATGATCTGGTTTGTTCATGGCCAGATTCCTTCTCGGGGGAGTTTCCAACTTCTTTTTGGCTCTCATGGTGGTTTTGTTGCTTCGGTCGATCTTCTCTACTGTCGAAGCCCCTGGATACTTCTACCATGATCTGACCTCCTATTCCATCGCAACTATCCAGGTAAAATCTATAGAGGTGGATTTTCATGGGTTTTAGGATATGTGGTCCAGTGGTCGAGGGTATTTTAGGAGAGACTATATCGTTGAGTTCTCATTTTCGTATTTTGGTTTCAGTATCATGTTTTGGGTGTTTTTCGAAGGCCTATGTAGTTTAAATCCATGCCCTGACCTCCATAACATCAGCTCCCCTTTTATTTAGACCCAGAGAGGTGGTTCTTCAAAGGTTTCAGAAGCTGTTATTTTGTTGTCGATGGTCCTCCATGTGTTTCCTAGTTTGATTCTTCAGTTTTTTTGTTTTCTTCCTGAATATCTCATTTTAGTATCGGATATGTTCTTGGATCTCACGATGGATCTATTTTGTATTTCACTTTATTTTTGGATGTTCATTGATTGTTTTCAACCCTGGAATGGAGGTCATAATTGGATGATGAGTCATGTGATTTCGGGCCCAATGGTTGTGGCTGACGGCGACATCAAAGCTGGTGTGTCATGCCGATCAATTTGCAGGGTTTGCGGCGCGAGTTATGTCATCCGAGGCTGATTATGTTGGTTCGAATTTGAATACAGGTATGATGTGTTGTTGATCAAGATAAAAGGAGCAGGTTAAATCTCACCATTATTCTGGTCTGTTGTGGAGGAATTTGAGGCTTCGTTCTCTGAGAAGAGTGATGATGGATTCCCTTTTGAAATTTGAATATTGTGGATTTTTGGAAGGTGGAAGTAGCAGTTCTCGGTCAAAAGTGATTTTTTTTAATTTGAATTCTCTTTAATGTATTCTGATTCTTGAGGTATGTGTGAATGATTTGTGGATTTTTCTGTATTGTTCCCAATAACCAAAACGTTTCTTCGTAAAAAATAAAACAAATGGATTGTATTATGAGTTCTTTTACGATTCATTTATTCACTCTAATTTTGTCACCATTCCCTTATTCAATTCTTATGATCTTTGATCGAATTAAGTTTTTAATGCTTATGTTTACCCTTAATATCATTTTATCACACCCAACATTTGTTTTCCCATCCCCAGGTTATAAATAATTAGGTTGAACTAATTATTTCATGAAGTTATTTCATATGGATGGTTATGATAACCTAATCTAAAAAATAAAGGTTAGGTTAAGTCATAGAAATTCACCTTTGATGACATGGGTTGGGTTTATATATGAGTATTTTATAATATTATAAAACTATAAACCTAAAAGGACCTCAAGAATGTAAGTGATCCAATTTTTTATTTTTATTTTATATGGTTTGTATGAAAATAAAGTGAGTCAAAATTATCAAAATCAAATACAAAAATTTATGGCATACAATTTTAGCATTGTATTTGGGATTCTATGTCCTTGGATATTATAATTTAGATATTGATATATGATTTTTCTATATTGGATAAATTATTATAACCATTTGGGTTTGGTAAATATATATATATATAGAAGAATGGATTTTCATAATTTCATAGATCTATTGATCCATTAAAAGTTAAATATTGTGATTCAAGCATAAAAAATAATCTTGAATATTCATTTCATAGAGTAAGAGATGAAGTATAAATTGATTGAAGAATAACCAAAGGATGATATTTTGATTATGAAATGGAAATAAATCAAGTAAGAATATTTTATCATCTACTCTATCTTGATACCAAAATAATCCCTCAAAATTAGGAAATGTATGTTGAAATAAAAATGTAATCTAGCTTCATTTTTTATGAATCAATAGACTTTTCCCATCGCATGGATTTATGGTTTTGTGTTCTTTTACATTCTCAATACATTGTTATCCATCACTCTATATTCTTCATTAGATTCTATTTTTCCCCTCAATAAATAAATTTTAACTTCCCACGCATGTTAACCTTATTTGGGAACATAATTAATTATTATTTCCAATAATTTTTATGTTACCACAATCACTTTTAATAGAATTTTTATTTTCCTTATATACTATGTGGGGTTTCAATAAAGGTATTTTAAAATATTGAACCATTAATGGATGAGATAAACTTTTAGTGTGAAATTTATTTATGGGGGTAGAATGTAACACCCTAAAATTTTACTTAAAAAATCATAATCTTGATATTTTATTTATCAATAAATGCTGATCTTTATGCCAATTCTGAGGTATTATAAAAATAATAATATTTAAATTTTACCAAGACATTGAAGAAGAGATTATTAATATGAGTAAAAAAATATAAAATATACATATAGTATTCATACTCAATAAAAATTTAATAATTAATTAATATGAAACAAGCACTCAATTTTTATTGAAGTCATTTTATGCATCAAAAATGAATTTTCTTCAAAAATAATTTTTATTGCATTTTGTGTGTGGAAATTTTAAATAATTAATGACAATTTTACACATTTTTATTTATAAAATAAACTTAATTATTCAAATCATCATTTCAAAATTATCTTAGTGTGATTTTTTGATAATTTTCTAAAAATATATTTTTCTTATGAATAGTGAAAAACACTGATTTTTATTAAAAACTATATTTTCATTTAAAACATTTAAATTTATTATTTTTTTAAAAAATTGATTTTGAAGGAAAATTTGTTCATTTATATTATTAATAATACAATTAAGGTCATGGTAATCCAATTTATGTTTTATTTTTGTATAAAAAGTTTTTATACTTCAAAAAACATTTTTCCTGGAAAACTATTTTTCATCTCGTTTTATGGGATTAATTTAAATTTAAATTCTAAAAATTATATGAATTTAATATTAAAATTTTATTACATATTTGGAAAAATTAGGATCACATTTTTTAAATATTTCCCATTTAATTTTTTGTCATTTTGAAAAGTATCCTAGATAAATAGTTTTCACCACTATAAGGGTAAAAAAAATGTAAATCGGTGTTAAAGCATTGGGATAAGACTTAAAAAAAAATTAACACATGTATTTATCTTTTTTTTATAATAGTTTCTCCATACCTATCTTAGTTTCAAAATTATTTCCACTTGGTTCTAATTTTCTTTGATTATGACCTTTATATTATTTTATGAAAAGAATAAATACAAAATTTCGCCCTCTTTATTTTAATATAACTAAAATTTGTACATGAGGATAAAAAGAGGATAATTTATGTCATAAATTTTTATTTTAATTATTAATTGTTTATTTTTATCATAGTAACATATTTTTTATTTTTAGTGATTAAATAATTACCTTAAATTCTTACACAACTCTAGCACATTATTTATTCAATTAAAAGAAAATATAAAATAAATGATTTTAAAAATAATAAAAGTAATAATATTTAATTTAATTATGGTGTTACACAAATTTTTTAGATAAATATAACATATTATATAAGTTTTAAAGGTTTATATTTGAATTACATAACTATTTTTGATGAGTTTATAATCAAATTAAATGAATAATTCAAAAAAATGACATTAATGATATTTATAATAAATAGTATTTTATTAGATTATTTAAAATACATTAAAATGATTTATTTGGAAAAGTGAAATGGATATGGTTGAAAATATCAACTATGATCCATTTATGGGTCACTTGTCTTTTATTGGTAAAATTATCTACTCTTAATGGGTAAAAAACATTGATATTGTAGTAATTGTAAAAAGGGGAAATAATGGGTTGAAATAAAGAGAAAAAATGGAAAATATCACCCAAAATTGTCCAAGTATTATTGGATGATAGGATTTATTCTCATAATAACCACATCATAGAAATATATCAATTTGGGTCCACTTAAAGATACAAATTAATTTATATTAATTTAATACTTTATGTAATTACAAGAGTGGCTATATCCTCACTTATAATAGGAAATCCCTTCTCTTATTTTCCTCACATCCTTTGAGTCATCTATATAGATGATTCGGTCTGGTACTCCTAATTCAGGTTCTAAAAACATAAACATTACATTTTTGGCTCTATAATGATAAATGTGACCACATTTTTCCAACCAAAACATATAACAAAAAGGAAATATTGTAAAACATACATACAAATATACCTTTTATGTTTATAATTTTAAATAATTATAAAAAAACTATTATATAAATAATACCCATGAATATTAAGGATTATTTTCCCTACCATTCCCATATTTTCATATTCAATATTAATTCTTCAAAATCTCCCACAAACATCATCACATTATAAATATTTCCGGACATAAATCATTTAATCAGCATTCTTTATAACCTAGGGAATGAGGAATATAATAATAGTGAACTCAAATTATCATTAAGGGTACGAATAGTAATTATCCCTTGAATGTCACCAATGAGCATAAGAAGATCGTAAGGGTGTGATGACAAAATCAAAGTGCATGAGAATAGAAAAATAATATTCATACCCATCAATACATGGATCATAAAACATGAAAACATGGAATAAGGATTTAACAAAGGAAATATTCATCATAATAGATAATCATGATTCATTTCATATCAATATTTATCAAAATAATCATTAAAAACCCATATCAAGAATAGATAAATCAGGTTTGGTATCTTAGAAGATCATTTATATATCACTCTTACAATCACTCTTAAAAATGTAATAATCATAAGGTCGACTTCCATACTTGTAGTGCTTTCTAGGAACTCCTATCGTATAAGCTATATTGGGACCAATCAGTGATATCTGGGTGAACCCATCATATAATAATGTCCAAGAACCATAAATAAAGTACATAAAGATTTAATTTCATCATAAAAATCATAGAAACAATAATAATTGACTGATGGAAGAGAAAAATGTTCCATAAAAATATATTTGAAATATTATTAACCAATGGAAAATAAATGGGTTCTATGAAAATCACATTGAAAGGTGATTAACCCGTGGAAAAGAAGTAGGATCCATGAAAATATAATTCAAACATGATGAACCCATCAAAAAGAAATTTATTCCTATAAAATCTCATTGAAACTATCATAATCTATCTAGATGAAAAATGGGGATTTTATCAATAAGAAATATCCCTAAAAAACATATATTATATAAAGTGTTGTTGAAATTAATAAATGTAAATGAAATTAATATATCATTAAAAATATTCTTGATGAAAATTATTGTTTCACTTGGAAAATCACTTTTAAAAACTAAAAACTCATAAAATATTTTTAAAATCCTTTTATTTTGAAATGAACATAAATATTTTTAGATTAATATTCTATGAATATATAGTCTTTGGTAGGAGTAAGATAAATTCATTCCATATACATTTAAAAAAGATTCATTTCAAATTTTTAGTAAAAGTCAAAAAGTCCCTTATTTAGAAAATTATAGGAAGATTTTATTTGAAGCCTTTTAATAAAATAAAATTATGGGTAAAATTTTATTTCAAAAATAATAGTAAAACATTTTTAATTTTTTTTATAAAATATATATTTAGAAGAAAAAGGATTTCCTACCAAATTGATAAATGTAGTAAAATTTTCTTTAAAGCATTTTCTAAATCATTTTACGTACCAAAGAGTATAAAATTGTACTATTATTTGAAAATTTAATGAATAGAAATATGATAATAAATGATACATGGTTCATGAAAATAATAGAATATTATGTCATTATAAGAATAGTTTAACATAAATAATCCCAAAATGAAAAGAGATTGTAGCATAAAGCGTTTTCCATTTTGGAAAATTTTCAGTCGTAATTCCCATGAAACAACAACTTAAAATTAAACATTAAATATCCTAAGAATAATGAGATTCATGATATAACATATAAAATGGTATCATATACACCTTATAAAATAATATAATTTCATATCATAAACAAATGTCACAAAGAAAGGAACTTTGGGCGATTAACCATTTCAAAGATCATATTACTGAATTGAGAGCTAATAAATTGAATGATTTTATATAAAAAAATTATAAAAAAACTGGAAATATAGAATAAAAAACTTATATATAAACTCACACATATTCATATCGTAATGGATTCAACATATAATAGTTAAAACCCAACAAAGGGAAATTGGGAAAAGAAACCCTTTACTACTTGACATCTTTCAAATCAAATCTATTTGGATGAAATAATTCAAATTGAAACATAAAATTAAATTAAATTTGGAGGATTAATTATAATACATGTAAATTTTTAGGGTATACACCATATAAAATAAATTATATTCATAACATTAAAATATTCCTCAATGATGGTAAATTGAGATGAAGTCCCTTACCTCGATTCCCGACCATCCGAGTCTATCCTTAAACTCATTTATAATAGGAATGTATAAATTAGTGGATATATTAATAACCATTTATAGTTATAAAACCTTATACTTAAATTATTTATTTTATTTATTTTTAATATTTTATTTAAATACATAACCAGTTAATCCCATGTCAGGTGTTTTGAGGATGTTCATTCCATATTTTCTAAATGACTTCAATGTATTGGTCATGGTAAAAGAGGTATTTATTTCAACATATCTAGAATGATAATCAAGAAATGTTTGTTGTATTTATGCATTAATTATAATTTAAAAACCAATAATTAAATACAGTATTGAAAAATGAACCATATTACAAACATGGAGATTGTAGGTCGTACGTACGCATGAGTAACATTTCTATTTTTCAACGGTCATTATGGAAAGATGATAAGTAATATTTTACCTATCCATAATTACCATAATATAATATATAAAATATTATTTCATTAAATATAATTGTTAATATAATATATTTTATATGGAGATGACCAAAAATAATCACATTGGTTCGTGGAGGCGGTAGTCCACACATACGCACGAACGATATTATCATTTCTCAGTTTATAGAACCAAAAAACTAAATAATTTATATTAACTTTTTATAATGATAAATATGTAATGAATACCATAATTATTTCATATATAGCAGATATATTCATTATATTTATCCCAATTACCTTCGATGGAGAGTGTTAGTGAAAAAATAATTGCATCACTTCATGAGGTGGTAGACCACCATACACACGAGCGACGGTATCATATCCCCCATGGAATGGAAATTAAAATGGTATCTGTGATATAATGACTCAGTAGGTATAAATATTTTAAAATTATAATATATATTCATATATACTTTATTTCTATCATTATATAAATTTGTGAGAGGTGATTATGGAAAACGAATGTCATTGGTCCATGCGGCGGAAATCTTCTATACACACCAATGATGGTTTCGTTTCCCATCTGATAGAAGATGAGATAGATTTAGGTTATTTATCTAAAATAATAAGATCTAATTATATGGTAGATAATTTTTTTAATAAATAATCATAATTTAAAAATATTTTATGGTGGTGGAATAATAAATAAAATAAAGTCTCTCAATTAAGCACGCAACCTCTTTTTCAGACAACCTCCTTAAGTAAACACTAAAAGGCTTCGTAGGATGTCTTTATGAAAAACTAAATTTTTATAGGGTGATGGAAGGTAATATTGGAAGTGATTTTCTCATGTATTGGTCTAGAAAAAGGGATTTAAAGGTATGAAGAGGAGAGGAAAGGGGGTGACTTCTTATAAGTGAGGTGAGTTTCACACTTGTAATTTTTTTTAATAAAAAAGTGATACCCATATTATTCATATTAAAAAAGGATCAAAAATGGAAAATTATATTTTATTAGAAATTAGAAGGTCCAAATATTTCCATTAAATTGGTTTTATAATAAAAACAATTAGGTAATTTTAACTCTTATATTTTTAGTTCAGCCCTCAGTAAATCTGTTTTTACCTTAACCGTAGTAAAATATTTTTACTATTTTCAATATTCATTATGGGAAAAAATAAAGTTGGATTTATTAGATATTATCTATTTTTATTATTAAGAAAATGGAATCAATTTTTAAAAAATAATTTTTTATAATTTAAATAATTTAATTTAAAATAAAACTCACAAACACGACAAGAAAGCAGTTTTTAATTCAGCGTATTTTTCCTGAAAATGATGATTTTTTATTAACTCAATGAATGGTAAAAACCATTTATTTAATTAAAATTAATTTTTATAGATATATAATATATAAATTTCATTTATATCATTAATCATTAATGATTTTCTCAATTGATGAAAATATATAAACATTATTCACTTTAAAAGGGTTTTTCGAAAAAAACTGTTTTTAAACATTAAAATAATCTTATACTAAAATCAAATATATATATATAAGTAAAATTAAATTAAGGTGATGTAATATAATTAAACAATTATTTTTTTTAATTTAAAAAATATTTAAAACATAATGTTATTTTTAAATAGATTAATTTATTGAAAATAAATTATATCATTACAAAAAATCGGTATTTTTCACTATTAACTAAAAAAACAATATTTTCCAAAAAATACATAAATTTAACCCTAAGTTAAATTTTACATGTTGATTTAAAATATTAATTTAATTTCATAAAATAAATTTTCTAAAATATCTAAAATTAAATATAATATTTTACCCTAAAAATCATTAAAAATTATTTTTGAAGAAAACATATTTTTGTAGAATGAAATTACATTACTAAAAATTGATAGATTCCTTACCAAGAATTTATCAATAAATTTATATTGTGTAAAAAATATATTTTTTTATAAATTATTTACGATTGTTTATACCCACCAATTTAATGGTTTAGTTATAATGGTCATATATTTTAGGATTCGTTTATATTGGGTGTTGCATGTTCCTCAAGCTATCGAAGAGATTGAATTTATTCAAAAATAAATATATCATAATTTATTACAGTTATTCCTTCTCATTTAAGATTATTTTTTGTGTCATATATTATTTCAAACATTTTTTTATTCATTTTAAATCTCAAGGTGATACAATCTACCTCAACTAAACCCTACCCAATTATCTTCTCAAATCCCCTAGATAAGATGTAGAGGTGTTGGTCTATTTAAAAGGCCATTACAATGGTATTTAAGAATGAATCTAAAGGAGGCCTACTGAAGAAGATGTAATCCTAGAAACTGACCTATTTTCATTTATTTGTTATTATAACTCATCTAAATCTATTTTATTCATTATAAAATAATAAATTCAACATTTTATTTATTTTAAAATGATATTATGATTTTGTAACTAACCGACCAACGCAACATCGTTAATTCTTCATGGGAATAATAATATTATAAATTTATAATGTTCCTAAAACAAACTAACTACAATTTCATATTATAGTGATAGTATGGGGTATATCCCATAGTGATCATGGAAAAGAATAACAACTCTTAAACAATGGTCGGGTTTCCCTAATTTCAATTGATTATATTAAACTAATTTAATGATGGAAATTAAATAAATATATTTATATGTAAAAAAGTAATAAGAGATGGAAATTAGTTTTTATATATATTTCTTAAAAATATAAATTCCAACTACACTTTCAAAATAATTTCATCTATTGTATTTATAATCAATCAATTTTAATTATTGAAGAAATAGTCAATCCCTATCAATATAACTTAGAATATCAATTCATGATAGTCTAAGTAATTAAAATATATTGGATTCATAAAGTTAATATTAAAATTAAAAGAAATATAATCACATTTAATTATCATGAATTAGTTACCTCAATCATGTTGGGTTTCAAATACTCCAAAATTAACTTGGTCTAATTTTTAATTAAAAAAATATTATAAATCTGAATAAAAATGAAATAAAAATTGAATAAAAATCATCCTGAAGGTTAAGAAATAAATAAAAAAAAATTATGCTCCCATTTCAACCAGTTCTGGTCTCCCTGTAGATTTAGTCAATCATTGTCGAGTTATCTCCAATGACGAATAAACCTAAAACCATATGATATAGAATTTCAGAGAATGATCAAGAAAAAGATAAAATAAAAGAATCTATTATTAAACTAATAAAATGAAATGTTAAATTAATGTAGAATAAAGGAATCTAGAAGGAAAACATGGATATGATGAATGATCCCTAATTCGGAACCCAAGTAGAATCTCTACTTTGACGACTAAACCCCTATGCCTCTGATCAAATCTAGAGAAATGGATTGATATTTAATATATAGGCCTCAAGGTTAATTAGGTTGGATTAAATAATCATTAATATAGTAATAAATTGAATATCAGTTCAATATCACTAACCTATAGCCATGTCAGGTCATAAAAATATCTCCCACCAAAAGTTACAAAAAAATGTATTTGGGTCTGTCCAGAAAAAATCACGACATGAATTATAATATCATGCTATGAAATGTATGGGCCTCCTCTATTTTTTGATGTTTTTTAATGTCGTGTGCTAACATATTGAAAATATTTAATGTCATTAATTTCCAATTTCAAACGATAGAAGCTTTATTTCACCCTATTTCATCAGTTCCATGTCTCTAGAGTATCCCATGATCATCCTTTTTCATGGTAAGCCTTCTTGTAGTGGATGTATCGGCCAATATGGATCATTTTCTTCATTTTTCTATTGAAGGTTGCTTCCTTTGGATTCAACCCTCAATCTCATCATCATCATCATTTTCTATTGTTACATCGCATAGCTTCACGATGTGGTGTGAAGTGCCTTTATCATACCAAAATGTCATGATATCCCCCATATTGTTCTAAATGTCTATCTTCGATTAAAATACATAAAAAATTAAAATCAAAAATTAATCTTATATTCAATCAATCAATAATAAATTAATTCACATATAAAAATCTATCGAAATATGTATACAATTTATAGATTTCAAACACTCCAACACTCAAAAAAATTCTCATCATCAAGAAAATTATCAAACATGAAACACAAAGGTCTCATACATCAATACGAGAATTTTAAAATTATGATGTTCATAAAATTTAGTTATAAATGTAGAATATAAAATGATAAATCATACCACAAAATAATTCATAAATCTTGCATCATTTATAATTTTCAATTCAATAAATTTCCCTCTTTTCACTTATAGATTTCTACCCTTCATCAACACCCATGCCATTTATGCTTTACCTCACCATGAGTTTTTTTATATCACCGGTTAAGGTAAAAATTTTAATGGAGTTATTATCATTCCTCAAGTACATGCTCATAATCATAGATTCTCACTAAATCAACTTTCTCCTCCCCATAATGAAAAATATCTCAATAAATTATGAGGTTTTTTCAATTAAGTTAAAATGTACTTGAGGATGAGGGTAGGTAGGTATTTATGTTAAAAAAATTAAGGCTAAAAAATGAGGCTAAAATCTAAATGAGAATGAATAAGGTAAAAATTATAATCTCAATAAAATTATCCTAATCAAAATATAATTCCATTTTTCACACCCCTAAAGAACAAAGTTAGCGATCATGATATATTTAATCATAATGAATTAATTTCCTCTCTTATAACATATTTTTTATTTTATTTTTTATTTTATTAATTTTTACATGGGATAAGACTCACATACAACACCTAAACACATATGATTTTTGAGATCACCACCCCGAAAGAGATGAATTTTGACCTCCCTGAGAAATAAACCATTTTTTATATTTTTCAGAATCTATGTCTATGATATGTCTCAAATACATCACCTTAACCCATATGATTTTGAAATCATAGATCTAGAAAGATTTATTTTTTTCGTACCTATGAAACAACCCTTTTTTTCATTTTTTTTCATCATATTTTTAACAATAAAAGGGATAAATAATGAAATATAATGAATATAAATATAATACTTCCCCAAAAACCCAATTAAAACAACTTGATGTATCCTTTAAAGATAAAACATCTTATCTCCACCAAGAAAAACCCCTCCCCTACACTCATTAAATTTAATATCGAGAAAAATAAAAAAATTTGGGTAAGAAAGTAAAACAATGAATTGTATTGTGGATCAATACTAACATGGTTCTTCAGGGATTCTATAGGCTATAAGGATATATGTATAGGTGGGTCTCATAGATAAAGGTCTCATAAATAGAACTACCATAATCATTTTAAAAGTTAATTTTTTAGTCATAGATTCACAAGATATCAATGAAAGATATAGAAGGATGAAATTCCCCAAGTATAACTCAAAAAATGTTCAAAAATATATAAAATATTTGGTCCAAAATCCTCTTGAGAATGGGAATATGAAAATGGGAAATAATTTCATGAAATAAACTTTAAAAGTTATTTTACTCAAATTATGCTTCTAAGAATATATATAAAGAAAAGAGATCATATCATAAATCATTTTCAAGAAACTAAAAATTTATGTAATAATGTAACTTTTAAAATTTCCATTTATACTTTTTCATTTATCGGCATCATAAATCAAATTTTTCGACATGTCAAAAAAAATTTCCTATGTGTCAATATCTATGAGATTAGCATGTAAAATAAAAATAATTCAATCATTTTAGGCTGAATCTAATCCATTTCAACTCACAAAATATTTCATCTTATAATTAAAAACAAGTTTTGGAAAACTAGGGATGTAAAAATATAAACAATTTAAAATAATAATCCCCTTTCATTGTGTTTTTTTTCATGTTCACTCTCTCTCTTATCAACTTCAGCTTATTTCACCGATCTTATAAAATAATATACCAAACACTTGAAAGAAAAAGTTCCAAAATATTTATTTTGAAGAAGATAAAGATTTCAACCATGGGGAGAGTCATTTAAACTATTAAAATAAATCTACGTCCTAAAATTAGATTTATAAATACAAGCTTATTCTCAATAGAACTTCTTAAGGTCTCTAGCTAGGCCTTTTACCTTTAGCATTTAATAGGAGAGTGGAATAATGTTACCTGTTATAGTTTTAACATTGACTTGAAATTCATATCATCTAGTGTTAATTTACTCCACCGCCTCCATTTTCTTTCTTGGCTACTAATTGGGGTAGGATGTAGCCTGAGGAAATATGTAAATAAGACACTAAAAAATTGAAATATGATAATATTTTTTATTTCTCATTCTCCACCACTTAATTTTCATATTCTTTTTCAATTGTTGAAGGTTCTTCTTCCTTTAACTATTTAAAAAAATCCATCACGACACGTGACTTCTTCTTCCAATCATGAATTTAATTAATGAGATCATTTGTGGTCTTCTGTTTATATTCTTGTATGTTCAGCACAATGTCTAATTCTACATCTGTTTCATTAATATTAGTGGGGATGAAGTGTTTTTTCATGTTTTAATCTTCCTTCAATTTTTCTTATTTCTTATTCAATTTCATAGATTTAACTTCTTTAACCTCTTGTGCATCTTTCTCCACAAGGAACCAATCAAACAAATTATATTTTCTTCTTTTTCCTATCAATAGTTTAGACTTATTCCACCTAATTATCTTATTCATAATTAAACCATTCTATCCCTGCATTATAAATTAAATGTGGGATTCAAACAATAGAATTAAAATTTGATATAATTTTAGTAATGTGATTGGAATTTTCTCCCTATTATCTAAGATGGGGCTCATTATCATTCATCCTCTTATCTAACACATCAATTTAATTCATACGAAATGTGGTTAGTTTGACATTTAAATTCTGTTAATTAGGATTTTTAATGTAATAGTATTGTGGAGTATACTACTTAGCCCAGTAATCACCTTGGTAGACTTGATAGGCATGATTTCCTCCATATGGATGATAAGAGTTTTTTTCTATTCCTGATAATTGAATTAATCATATTCATATGAATATGAATCATTATAGATAATTTCTTGATGTTATGTCCCTCTTAAATTCAATTATTCCCATGTGTTTAGATACTCCTGTTACATAATTTACTATGATGTTCATGTAGAATAGTACAGATATGACATGCATTCTATCCTACATAAGACCAACAACTATGAGGAATGAAAAAAAGAAAATTGAAACTAATATATAATAACATAAATGGGATATAAAAATATTTTGACTGAAGAAATTGGTCTTGATTTGTCTACAATTCCCCGCTGCTACCTGTAAATGGCGTTAAAATTTGATTGGACGCAAAGCATCATTAATTATACAATTTCAAAATAAAATTAGAAATTAAAAATGTCCTAAAATGACACTAACTACAAAGTCATAGTATAGTGGTAGTACATGGCCGATCCCATAGTGAACGATGAACAAAATGATAACTCTCATCCAAATGTTGGGTTACCCCAATTTCGATTGAATTATTAAAAATAATTAATAACATAAATTAAATAAATATATTACAATGGAAAATAGGAATAAGGGAGAGAAAATTGTCTCCATGGGTTCTTTTTCTAAATATAAATTCTAATAATAATGGAAAATTAATTGCATCTATTGGCTGCTTAATCAATAAACTATAATGATAGGATAATGATTAATACAAATGAATCTACCCTAGAATCTCAATTCACGAGGTTCTAGTGAATTAAAGTAACAAGGATGAATTAGTATCAAATTGTAATTTAAAATTAATAATCTCATTAAATGGTCATAAATTAATTACCTCAATAATGTTGGGTTTTATCTTCTACCAAATGAACTTGGTCTATAATTTATTAAAAAATCTGATAAGCCCAAATTAAAACACAATAACAATTGAATAGAAATTATAATTCAATGGTAGAAGCAAATAAAACAATTTAATATGCACCCATTTCGACTGATTCTTCTATACTTTTTAGATTTCTACAATCATCATTAGTTTATTTCCAATGATGAATAAACCCAAAACAATAATAGAGAGAATAGAAGATAAATATATATAAATATGTGAAGGAAAATAAATTGGAATAAAACTAATAAATATTAAATGTTACATCAAATAAAAATAAAGTAAACTTGAGGGAAAACCAAGCTAAGTTGAATGATCCTAGGTTGGAACCCTAGTAGTAGCTCTCCACCAGCGGTCAAACCTCTAGACCACCAATAAAATCTATAGTAACCACCGATCATCAATATATAGGAATTATAGTTTATCAAGTTGTATTAAATCATCATTAATATGGTCATAAATTGAATACCAGGTAAATCTTGATGCCCTACAGCCATCTCAAGTTATAAAAATATATCCCTATCGAAAGTTATGTTAAAATCCAATGTATCTAGGTCTATCCATCTTAAGTCATATTGTGAATTATGATGTCACATCATGAAATAATCAAGCCTACTATGTTTTTTGATTTTTTTCACATCCTATTCTCATGTATTGAAAATCATTCATTTCTTAAATTTCTAATTTTCAAAGCCGGAATCATTATTTCTCCATATTTATTCAGTTCCAAGTCTCTTGAGAGTCCCATGACCATCCTTCTACATGGAAAGCCTTCCTTCAATGAATGTATCAGTATACCCAGATCCTTACTCTCATTTTTACAACAATTATTTTATCCTTTTTCGTTAATCCTCGATCTCATCTTTGACTTCATTTATAGTTATTTCACTATGCCTTTCGAAACTCGATGTAAAGATCCTTTATCTTCCCAAAATATCATGATTTCCCCCATATTGTTCCAAATTTATTCCATAAAAATACGTAAAACATTAAAATAAGCCATCATTATCATATTAAAAAAATAAATTTTCAATATATTAACTAATAAAAACCTGTCAAAATATTTATAAAATTTAGAGATATCAATAACCACTATTACAAACCCTCTTTTCCATCATAGGGTAAGTTAATGTACGACTCATGCATACTTTTGGACTACCATATTCACATAGAAATACAATTCATTTTCCCTCACCATATTTCATAGATAGATATTATAATATATTTAATGTTTATAAACTATATTTATAAAATCATTTTTATTTTATAATTATAATATAAGATCTACCTTCTTAACTTTTAATCTATGTCGCTTGTGTGTATGTGTAGAATACAAACTCCATGAACCAATGTGATTAATTTTTAATTTAATATTAAAATGAATGATAATAATGATTTATTTAAAATATATAAATAATATGTATGATATTATAATGATTTTGGAAAGGTGAAATATCATTTACCTTAATTTCTCTCCATCTATTGAAAAGTGAAAATGGTGTTCATGCATACGTATGGTATACCATCTCCTTGAATGGTTTTATTCATTTTTAATTATCAATATTTTATTGGTGATTTTATAAATATATATATATATATATAATGAATATATAATATATTTATATCATGATTAACCTTGTAGAGATGATGGAACCATGATCAAAATATAAGGACTAGAAATATCGAACGAAAATTCTCGAGAAAAATGAAATAGTTAACACCAAGAAAAGATGATTTTAAAAAATAATTATTAATAAAATTGTGTTGAAATTTTATAAGTGGATAATATAAGATATTATAAATATGACCATAACTCGGGTATATAATTATAATAAATTTAAATTTTTATAGAGGAGTTTAGTGCCCTTTTTAATAAAGTCAAACATGAGGTAAGGGAATTTTGATTCAATGTCATTGGAATCAGGATTTATTATGCTTAAATTCACATTAAAAGAAATTATATTATCCTTTTCTAATAAAACCATTTCACTTTATTCTCTTATAGTGATTTTCTGTGAATTCATCCTTTTATTTTCCTCAATTTTAGTACTCAATAGACTGAACTAATGTTTTTTAGGAAAACTAACTTTATTTATCTCTTCTGAAGAAAATAATTTTTTATTTATTTCTATAGTTTACAAAATGTTTTCAAGAATGTATTTTTATATAAAAAAATTATTTTTTAAAATTAATTTTACCCATTTTTGAATTTCTTTAAAAAATGTAAAGGAAACTTATTGTCATATTCTAAATGAGGTACTTTGGAATTTTTACCCAAAATGTGAAAGGAGTTTTTTTAACATATATGGTATGAATGGAATTTTACATCATCATGAATAGAAAATTATATTAATATTATTTTTTAGTTTTCCATAAATATTTTCAAAGAAAATTTTTTCCATAATATTTTTTGAAATATTTTGAAGTTAAATATGTGGCTTCAAATTGAAATGGGTATTTTCCTCAATAAATATTCCAAGTGGTCTTTTAAAATAATATTCATATATGATGACATAATTTGATGTTGTTTATGATTCATTAGGAACATTATTATATGGTACCATCCTTATTATTTCTCTCTATGGTTTACTATTAAGATTATGCAATGTTTACGAAATCTGTTTTCTTTTCCATGGGTTATGCTACGATAAAATATTAAATTTTTCCTTGATCTTATGACGTACATATGAATGGATTATGATTATATGACATGTGGAACCATTATATCCCTACAATTAATTTTCTAAATATGGATAACTAAAGAGATAAATAGTTTTTTCATGAGCTTGACTCTATACTCACAATTTTATTTATGGACCTCATTTTCATGTCCATAAGATTATGTGTGAACATCGTCTTCATATTTATAAGTTTATGCATGGGCCTAACTTTCATATCCATTATATTATTTATGAATTTGGTTTTTATTTCCATAAGTTTATGTGAGGGACTAATTTCATGGCCTTATCACAATGATTGAACTTATTTCTATTTATACATATTCACAATGTTATAATATTATGTTTTGTTTACAGTAATATGTCTATGTAATGCTCTCACGGATCATATTATTTGATTCCTTAATGATTCATGTCTTATTAACTACCAATATAAATGTAATGACTCGATATTACAATATATTATATACGATATATGGTTTTAAAATGTTAATATCTTACACCCATACCCTTGTTATCATGTTATACTTAAGTGATCATTGATATACCTATTTTTTACCCTTACTGAGAATCCAAGCTCACCCATTATTATTTTTCTTTTCCATAGGTTATTAAGAACGGATTTAAGTAGGATATGTTTGAGAAGCGTACTATGTGGGAATATATTTTTGGGATATGGTGACCATCTCTCAAGAGATAATAATATTGTGTATCTAGTCTCCAAATACACAAAACATTTATGGTCCATGAGAATGTATTTATAAAATATATTGGATATTGATCTATTAAGATGTAATATCTATGTATAAAAATTATTTTTCACTATAGATGGTATTAGAGGAAAATTTTTGTTGATATTTAGTGATTAAGATTTGATAAATTTGGTGGAAACATTGGGGATAAGTCAAAGTATAGGATAGCATCCTATAGTTTTGGTAAGGAAGATATTTTGTGGTTTTCCTAGAAATATGTCTCTATCTAGATATTACAAGTGGTTGTAGTTTTGTAATAGATGAATATAACATTAATAAACTCAAAAAAAGTTGTTTGATTACAACTCTACCATCATTCAGGTGTATGGTGAGCACGCCATTAATGTAAACATGGTTTCAAACTCTCAAGGGATGGGCTTAATTAATTCACATTTTTTAAGAGAAATTATAATGGATTTAAAAAAGATATTGAAATTTTTTCCCTGGATTAAACATCAGTTTTTATAGATTGAAAACAATGTGTCATTATTTATACCTCATGTAAATTATTTTTCCGGATCATGTGGCTTCCCACTATGATTATTGTTTCTCATATTATACCATTTTATTTTATTAAATGGATAAAACTAGGAGGAATTCTATTAACATTAAATGTTATGGACAATGGAATGATTTTCCTAATGAGATTCCAAGTGAAACAAAAGCTAGAATGTGGAACCATAAGATTATGCCTAATCATCTTTCTAATTATATGGGTAACAATCTCATCTTGGGTGAGTTTTTTGACATTACTACTAATAAAAAATGGATTTTCATGATGACTATAGATGGAAGAACAATCAGCTTTCTCGATTTTAGGGATTTGGGAAACATCATACAGTGAATTGACTTATAAGATTGAGACGTTGTTTTATTTTTTGAAAAAAAACTGCATAGGGAAATCAATTATCGAGGAGAAAATGAAAATTTTGGTTAACAAAAAGGTTAAGAATAATATTTTCCCTATGTTATCATCAATGGTTGAATGTTTTAAATGTGGAAATAATGGTTGTTATTAAAATTGATATCCTAAGGGGAATCATGAGAATAGGATTTTCAAGGTGTTATGAGTAATGTTTTTACTATTTATGGTGAAGATAAAATGAATGACATATAAATGGAAGGAAAAATTATATAATAATATCATTAATCCTAGTTAATATTTTAATATGTTTAATGATTGGTTTTTTATGTATTAGGATTCGATAATTTTGTTGTATAAGTTTTATATCAATGATATTATAGTTTTATGAATCATTAACCGTCTAATTATTATTATAAAATATTTTTTCATTATGTATTTGAAATTATATGTCGGTATTGATAACATTGAAAAATAATTAAAGACTGATGTGTTGTTTTATGGAAAAAACATGATTGAGGGAAATAAAACCCTTAATATGTTCCAGATATTGAGATAATATTTTTTAGTTTGGATAAACTGATTATTAGTATGAATAAATTAAATTGGATAGTATTGGTGACCTTGGAACTGATTAGTGATTTTATGATAATTTTGTATATGTTATATATTGATTGATTTTATGGAAATTATGGAATATATTTGATAATCTGTGATTTTAATTAAGGAATAATTAGGGAGTTAATTTTTGGAAGCATGTATGTTTCAATTGAGATTTTATGGCGATTCAGGTTATTAACATGTTTTAATAGAATATATTATCATGGTATTCACATGTTTGGTGTGTTCCATTAAGAGCTACTTTATTTTGTTTTTATAATGCCCTAACACCAGCAGCCCAAATTCGGTGCATTATTATATTACATTGGCTCGATTATAAGGAACAAAATAATGAAGGACCGATCAGTTTAGCAGCCTTGGAAATCCATATTATATACATGATACCCATAATACATCAGTAAATTTGAAATATATACATTATACATAAAAATAAAATAATTTTTTCCCTTGAAGGCTTATTCAAATATTTGTTCTTGATAACCTTGGGGAATGAAACATAATAAGGGTGAGCTAAAATTCTCATAAAGGTTATGTAAAGTAGTATGAATCATTAATAAATATGAATAAATTAATATGGAAAGGTAAATAAATGATAACTCATGCCATTAAAATAACTAGATAATCCAAAATAAATATTGAATGATAAGAATTTGAAATACATTCCACAAAATTAATAAACCGAGAATAGAATGAATCCATAGATATGTCGATGAAAAATCACATGGATAAATAAAAACTAAAAAATATATGAAGGAAATTATTACTTATTGAACATAATTTATAAATAACATGACAACATGTACCGTTAATACATTTTATAAGTTGGTTTAAAACTACAGATAGAAACACGTTTAATTTGGCCAACTAATACGTCTCATGAGAACCATCGATGCATCGAGGGGATATATAAATTTTGGACCCCACCCTTCAAGAACAATAATTAGAATTAATAATATCAATTAAAAATATTAATATTCCTTATCAAATATCCATATTGAATAAAAGATATGGATTTATTAATAATTCCCCAGTTAATCAAATAACTATCAAAGTAAACACTGTATGTGATATGATCAACAATTTAACAAATAATAATATCCATCATATGAAAATATGAATAATCAATGAAATTTAAAAATGAAAATGATTACAATAAAATTACTATTGCAATATAAGGTTAACAATCAAAAAAGGAAGTGATATTTCAAAGATAATCCCTAAGAACATTCTTGAGGAGAATAGCCTTTTACCATTCCAAACTGTTCCATACCACATTGAAACATCTCAATCATAATCTCTAGAAAGATATGACATTAAATGAAACATTTAATATCATTAAAATAATAGGATTCATGATATGACATGAAGAAAAGAAGTATATACACCAAATAAAATTGAATTGGTGCATAATAACATATTAGTCTCAATGGAATGCAAATTGAGACGAAATTCTATTAGCTTAACCTTCCATTTTTGTGTGGTGTTTAACCTCTTTTATAATGGTTTAAATTTTTTTACATAACGATACCATAACCATAATAATATTCATAATATCATATATTAACTTCTCATACTATCTTATTACCCATTTGATAACAATATTTCATTATTTTGACTATTTGGGGTGTTAATTGACTAGTTTTCTCAAGTAAATTTTGACTTGTTGTTTGTTGTCATTATTAATTAGAAAATGGTTTTATAATATAGATAATTTAAAACATTATGTAATTATGAAATATATCTAGCACATATTTATTTAGAATAATCTATAATTCTTGGAGATAAGAAATGAAATGCACCGTTCATGGAGAAAATAGGTCATATGTACATATAAATGCTACTTTTATTTACTTTTTGAATTAAAATAATGTAAATTAAATGATAAATATGTACATTAATGTTAAGTTATAATATATATGTTATATATGTTTCATAGTTTTATTAAAACCATCCTTTATATACTCCATGTATGGCATGAACAAGTCACATCGCTTTGAGGGGGCGGTAGTCCACACTTCCTCAAACGTTGTTATCGTATTTACATAAAATTGAATGTATAAGGTTAGGTGTTATAAATTAATTAAATAAGAATAAATACATAATAAATATCATATATAAAATATATAAATATATTTTTCATCATAATGAAGACCATGAAAGACAGTAAATTAAAATGAACAATAATCACTTCTTAAAGTAGTAGTTCGTCGTACCCAAAAATAGTGTGTTTGTTTTTTTAGATGAAAGTGTGTGTAAATGAAGGTAAAAACCATAAAAATCATTATAGTATATTTAGGATTATTTTTTATATAATCATATAATAATGATAGTTTAGGGAGTGGATAATGGAAATAAAACTAAAAATCTTATGGAAAGATGTTACCTCTTAATTGGGTAACTCCTTTTGGTTTTCACCAAAGGGATTCCTGGGATTTATTTATTACCAAATGGGGTATTATAGGATTATGGGAGGTATTTTTAGGATCTATTTGGTCAAATATTTTTCGATCCAATATTTCTAGAGAGGTGTGAGGAAGGTGGATCCTTCAGTACCTTTTTATAGTGGAGGGAAAGGATACAATTGGTATTTTTCGAAAGAATTGTGTGTTACCCAAGTATTACTTATTCTAAATGTATACAAATAGATCATTATAAAATATTAGATGTTTATTGGATGAAATATGGCCGTATAATAGGTTTTTGAAATGTTTATATGTCATTTTACCCATTAAGATTATAGTTTAGTCCCTTGTTAAATTTAATTTTACCTTAATCGATATAGTTAATTTTAATTACATTCACTAATAATTTTTGTCAAAAACTAATATGACCATATTATAAAATATAAATTATTATTATTCCAAATTTTGAATCAAATTCGAAAAATTCTAATTGCATATGTGGCCGTAAATAATTTAAATTTAATCCCGTAGACGGGATGACAATGCAGGCTTTTAAGGTAAAAACGTCCAAAAGTTTACTATGTTTTTATATTCCATTTCAATGTGAGATTGATTATGATGACCTTAATTGGATTAATTGATAAAAATATTAAATAATTAAAAATTAATACCAATTTAAATTAAAATTTAACATTATAAATAAATTATATGTAATAGAAAATTTGAACTAAAATTCAGTATTTTTTACTATTCATTAAATATGAAACATCACAGTAAAATACCAAAAAATAATTTTATGATGAATTTTATGTTTTAAATAAAAATATTAAGTTTATTTTGACATATTAAATTTATAAAATGGTCAAAAATTAAATTTAAAATTGATTCACCATTAAAAATAGTAAAATTGCCTTTATAAACATATAGGTTTTTATGTGTAGAATTGGATTTGTTCTTATCTTATGCTTATCCGACCTAATAGATGAATATAAAAAATATTCTTTTTGAAATATATAACATATAGAGTTCATTAAAATAATTAACTAATTGTAATTAATTATGTTTATTAAGACAAAAATCCTTTGGATACATTGAAATAATAATATTTATTTGTATATCCAATTGGTACTTATTTTCATTTCTCATTAATTGGTAACCAATTAATTCATATTATATTTATATAAAACATAAATTTGCATAATTTAGTAAATATTATTCATATCCTCTAACATAAAAGCTATTTTATATCATGTTATATTATATAATAATATTTTAATAATACATTGTCATTTGGTGAAACTCTGTATTGCATGTAACACAAGCTATCTCAGTGTTGCATGTATTACAAGCTATATAATATATTATATTTTTATCATAATTTATTGGGTTAATATATCAAATTTTTACACTAGAGGTTACTTGTCAAAAAAACTATTTAATATAAAGTTGTAATTTAGAATTTTGGGGTGTTACATTCTCCCACATTAATAAAATTACATCCTCACAGTTTAAAATTTATTTTAGTAATCAGGGGATTGATATTTGAATATAACTATTAATAAAAAACCCCACATTGTAAATATGGTTAATAACACAACTTCTTAATAAGATAGAAAGAAAATTATAATGGTCACGTAACTAGGTTCCCTAGTTGGAGAACATAGGTGGGAAATTGAAACATGGATTAAGAAGAAAAGGATAACAATCAAGTTCTAATGGAGTGTTCCAGAGAACATGGTTAGGATAATGTTAGCAGTCACAAGGCTCAAATACATGATAATCTGAGGGACTATTTGATTCATCGAAAATTAATGTACTAGAAAAACAATTTTGGTATCAAGAAAACTTTTCCTAGAGTTGAGGAATATTTCACTCTTTAAGAATATAAGTAAATTTACTTTGTATGTTTCTATAATAAAAATATTATACTTTTTCATGCCTTTAACTATTTATACTTCACCTCATTGAATAATATTCATCATATAGTTATTTAATATATCAATTTTTAGAACCAGATCAAAATTTCAACTTAAATAATTTCATAAATGGTTAACATTTCCAAATGATTTAGAACCAATACATTGGAATGAAGGTCAATGGATTTACAAAATGAACATCTCATTATCCTTCAATCAATATGAAGAAGCTCTAAATTTTCACATTCCAAACATGTGAATAACTTTATCATGTATCCACATGAAATATAGTAATAACTGAAATCATTATAAAACCTTATTGGAAACATGCATTCTTCCTTGTTCCTTATGTAAGACACATGTTATTGGTTATATTCCATAAATACAAAAGTTTTGTAAACTCCACCAGTGATATAATAGTCCAATTTTTGAAAAGTCATTAATGGGTTCCAAGTTAGTCACAACTTTTTCCAAATCAATCAATTCTTCATCATTATCTCATCATCATGAACATATTAAGGGTTATACTTCCCTCAAACATGTGTTTTCCAGAAAAAATTAACTTTCTAGTGAATAAATTTTCTTGATACCATTCAGCATATGATCTAAAATCTTTAATAAAAAATTAATGCAATATAATATATGTGAGCATTTGTTTTCCTGAAAACCTCAATCAATATTTTCCCTTATAATATAGCACATTGGTGACCATAGGGTTGTCTCTCGAGGAGGATGCAATCAAGTTGAAAAACTGTCACTTTTTTTAGAAATGAAAATGGGGATTTTATTATCATTTTGATAATAAGATTGGAATTAAATACTAAAGTGAAATAATTTTAGAGGAAATATAAAGTGGGTTTGAAATCAGGATTAAAAACAGCTGCCATATACAAGCTTCACCCTCTCAGACACTCCCATCTTCCTTGTATATAAAAGTATCTCTTAATTTAAATTCCAAAATTTACCCCCAAGGAACCCCAGGTGTACACTCAAATTTGAATAGACATTATATTAAGACGTCAATATGATTGTGGTACCGCCTACATAAGTGACTCAATTACTTAAAGACCTCCAAGTAATTGAACCTAATTGAATTTCCTATGCTCAATGGCGAGTCCTCACAGAAGAATTTTAAATATAAAAATCAATTGTTCTACTTTATAGATGGAACAGTGATCAAAAAAATTTGTCGAAAATATATTTAGGAAATAAAAAACCAGATTCATTAAAAAAATAGGGTCAAGATAAATTCAAAATGAGATTACACATTAAAATCGAAACTCGGATAAGAGTGTCCGTCAGGTGTTGTCATCCACAACCACTTGCCGCTTAGCCTTCCATCACATGAGAATCCTTCATATTCTCTATTGAATCCTCACAGGATTTCATCTTATTAAGGTTATCAATCACCACCTTCTTATTTTCTCTCTCAATCCAACTCCCTTTGTGATGGATGGTGTGGTGATGAATGGAATGATTTGAGAGGTAGGAGCTCCTCTCCTTTTATAAGAAGATTTCATCCTCCAAAATATGTTGTGTTTTGTAAGTATTAATTGGCCAATTAATGCTTGGATCCTTTCATTAATGTTGTTCATAAATGTGTTGGTCGTCCACCATCCAAATTTAAGATTCATTAGACACGTTTTTAAGGAGTTATGATTTTTTTATTGTCAATGACGTTTTCTGGATAAAGCTTACAAGATGCTTCCTTCAAAAAAATGTCGATCAATAGCCCCATTAATGGATTAAAAATGTTGTTAAATTAAATTTGTGAATAAGGTTTGTAGTTATTTGACATCTCCAAGTTTAATAATCTCATTTTGAGGTGTGTAGTCCGAATTTTGTTTCTGTATCGAATGTGGCCTCCATGCAGTCTTCCTGGAAAAATCTTCATCTTCATTGAATTGTGTAGGCCAATAGATGCTCCAATCATCCCATGGTCCAGTAGAAAATGTTTGAAGAAATAAAATAAGGATTAAAAAAATTATAATCACAAAATTTATGATTAAATTTTATGATAAATGACCAAAATACCCTGGTGATAAAAATCTGTTAAAAATCCAGAATTATGCAATTTAAAATTTTTATCCCATAACAAACTCTAAATCTAAAATTGATAAAAATAAGATCAAATTAATAAATTGGTGAGGTTAAAATAATTTATATAGACAGTAAAAATAGTAGAAATATTAGCTCTATCAATTCCCCCACACATGGCACTTGGACTCCTAGATAGGTGAGCATTGAATCAAGGAAAATTCAAAACACATACCAATGGAGATTAGAAATTTACCAAAAAAAATTGAAAAGATATCATGCCTCATTAAAAACAAGTATTTAAAATTATCAATTTAGATAATTCAATAAGTTTCCACTTCTTTTCTATTCCCATTCACACAATACACTTACCTCACTTTTATTTCCTCTCAGCACGCAATATAGATTTGTAACAAGGATTTTCTCATCCAACTCATGCAAGAATTACCACTGGCTTGATAAATTTCTACATCTCCACCCGATGTGAACAAATAACATGTGATTATCATGAGGAATTTACATGGTTCTTTTGTGCCTTGGGGTTGGTAGGATTCAAATGTGAAAAATTATATAGCTGAATAAGGAGGGTTTGTCTCATTTGGAAGTAGAAATTCATGATTATAATTTTCACTCAAGTATGGTATCCTCTATATTCTCCTCTAAATAAAAAAAATATAAATCATTTCTGATCATTTCTTTTCCATCCCATTCTACCAATATTTCAGCAAACAAATATGACTTTTTTTTAAAGATCCAGATAGGTCACAACTTATTTCCATTGCGAGCTCCAGATAGGCACAACTCCATTTCATTTGAGAGCTCCATATAGGCACAACTCTCAAAAAAATATATTCCATATTCACAAATATGTCTTCAATGTTTGAATGTTCTCCTGAAACAATGCCAAATGAGGTAGCATATCAGGAGTCATCTTCCCCCCCCCCACACACATAAGTTCAACTAGATCATGCATTTATACTTCCAGAGCAGGTTGGAAAGGGAAATTTGGTTTGTAATGTGGCTAACCTAACAGGGTATACATGGCTACTAAGGGCTAAAGAAATATCAAATGTTCAAGGAAGCCCAAAATAAAAAGGATAATCATGAAAAGGGGGCTCTAATATTCAAAAACATTCCTCAATCATTTTAATCACAAGTATCTCAGCCTCCAAATTTTGATAGAAATAATTCATGTTCTAGTTTAAACAAACACGAATTGGTTCTCCCAATATATAGGTGAATATGAAGAAGATTTAAAATGGGTCCAGAGTCATCACAAGAATGATAATTTCAATTACAAAGTCAGTGATATGTTCCATGAGATTTAAAAATCAGTGGTCTTTTCAAAAAATTTCCAATTTTTTTGAACATGAAACAATTCCATTTTTTGCATTCATTTATATTCAATTTCAAAGGATTAATTGGTCCACTCCTTAGCATGAGTTTTAAAATAAATTCAAGGGATTCCAAAACTTTTTTTAAAAGAATAAATTGAAAATAAAAAGCATAAAATTTGAAAAGGAAACATGACAAAAATGGAAAGAAATTTTGAAAACAAAAAAATTCAAACAAAAGCTTGTAAAAACCTAATATAACCAGCATTGGGCCCCACCACACTTATTCTATGTAATTTACTCATTGTGTAGTATTTTTTATCATGAAATTAAGGAAATTAAAGGCATAGTGAAAATAAATGATAAGGAAAGACACAACATGTCATCAATTATATTCTGTGTCATGATGTTGGATCTCCTCCCCTAGAGGATCTTGAAAATTTTCTCAAAATAGCTTCAGCCTATGACCATTGACAGTGAATGATGTATCTTTGTCTGGATAATTAAAATGTATTTTACCAAAAGGAAAACATGTGTAACAATATATGGGCCAGACCATTTGGAACAAAATTTACCTAGGAAGAGTTTCAATCTGGCATCGAACAGCATAACATTGTCTCCCTACTTGAAGTTTTTTTGAGAATACTCCCATGATGAAATCCTTTTCATCTCTCTTTGTATAACCATGATATTTAGTGTGCATTATTTATGATCTCCTCTAGCTTCTGCAAACAATATTTTCTTTTATTGCTAGTAGAAAATAGGTTCATGTTACATGTTTTTACAGCCCAAAAGGATTTGTGTTCTAACTCAACCAGTAGATGAAAATATTTTCAAAAGACTAATCTAAATGGTGACATTACAATTTGGGTTTTGAAAGAAGCTCTGTAGTCCTAGAGAGCATCATCAACTCTCAAACTCCAATCCTTTCTATTTGGGTTCAATTTTTTTTTTTTGAGAATTTGTTTGATCACCCTATTGGAAAACTCATCCATGATGTTTTTTTGAGGATGATAGGGAATAGAGACCCTATGATAAACACCATATTTATTCAAAATATATTCCAAAGACCTATTATAAAAATGGGTACCTTGATCTGTAATAAGAAACATTGGAAATCGAAACCTTGAAAAAATATTTCCTTTCAAAAATTTGGACACAATATTTGCATCATCAGTTCGGGTGGGGATAGCCTTTACCCACTTGGACACATAATCAACATCCATAAAGTTGTAGAGATATCCAAAATAATAGGGAAAAGGCCCCATAAAATCCATTACCTATACATCAAATACATCACAAAAAAAGTTATTTTTGTGGCACCTCATTCCACTTGGAAATATTTCCTTAGAATTGAAAACATTTATAGGTTTTGCAGAATTTGAAAGCATATCTAAAAATGGTGGTCCAATAAAATCTAGAATCAAGAAGAATTCTTGTTATTATCTATGGTCCAAAGTGTCCTCTAAATTTTAATGTGTAGCAGAAATGTAGGACGGATTGAAATTCATTGTTTGGATTGCATCTTCGTATCATTTGATCACTACCAATGTTCCATAAGTAAGGATCATCCCAAATTTTTTTCTTTGAATCACTCACAAGTTTATTAATTTGTAGTTTGGAAAACTATTGGGTTTGTTCTTAAGAGGAAAAATAGTTCACAAGATTAGAAAAACATGGTCTTTCAATTTGAGCAGCAAATAAATCCTCATCTGGAAAGGATTCCTTAATTGTTGGACACATCTGAAATTTTCTATTCTCAATAGATGGTATCATTATCAAATAATAAGAAACATGTTTCTCACATACTTTCTTGTCTTTTATTTCAACATCAAACTCTTGTAAAAAAAGATCTATCTCATAAGCCCTGGTTTTGCATCATGTTTCTTCATTAAGAATCTGATTCCAGAATGATCTGTGAAAACAATCACCTTGGATCCCAGCAGATAACTTCTAAATTTGTCTAGAGCAAAGACAATTGCCAGCAGTTCTTTCTCAGTAATTGTTTACATTGATTGGGATTGGTTTATAGTTCGGGAGTCATATTCAATCACATGAAATTTATTTTCTATCTTTTGACTGAACACTTCCCCAAGAGAAAATTCAGATGCATCGGTCATGATTTCAAAGGGAAAGTACCATTTGGATGCTTAAACAATGGAAGGGGTTATCAGTATTTGTTTTAGCTCATGAAATGCATTTTTTTAAATTCTCATCAAAGACAAATGGGGTATCTTTTTGGAGGAATCTGGATAATGGAAGTGAAATCTTAATGAAATCTTTATGGAATCTTCTATAAAAGACAGCTCTCCCAAGAAAGGATCTCACATATCTCAGAGATTTTGGGTATGGTAGTGAAGAAATGTCCTCAACTTTGGATTGATAAATTTGAATTTGATCACTATACATGACATGTCTAAGAATGATCCCTTTACAAACCATAAAATGGAATTTTTCAAAATTAAGAACAAGTTTGTTTTCAATCCATCCTTCAAGGACACGTGCCAAGATTTTCAAATAACATTCAAAAGATGATCCTCACATAGTGAAGTCGTCCATAAAAACTTCCATGAATGTTTCCAAAAATTCATAGAAGATGCCTATCATACACCTTTGAAAATTTCTCAGGGTATTACATAAACCGAAGGGAATCCTTATGTATGAAAATTTTCCAAAGGGGCATGTGAATGTGGTTCTCTCTTGATCCTCTGGTAAAATGTGAATTTGAAAATATCCAGAGAATCCATCAATAAAAAAATAGTGGTTTTTCCCAGCTATTATTTCAAGTACTTGATCAACGAATTGTAATGCGAAGTGGTATTTCCTTGTAACCAAATTGAGTTTCCTATAATCAATGCACATTCTCCTGTTATTTGAAGCCTTAGAGGGACAATATCACCAAATTAATTCCATGAGATTGTCAAGAAACTTTTGTTAGGAATAACATGGACTAAACTTACCCATTGACTATTAGATATGCGAAAAATAATTCTGGTAGCCAACAGGGTGGTGAATTATTTCTTCACAACTTCTAGAAGTGTTGGGTTCAGTCTTATTTGAAATTGTCTCACTAGTCTAGCATTTTCTTCCAGTAAAATTCTATGCATGCAAACTGAGTTACTGATTTTTATTAGATCAGAGAGAGTCCATCCTGTGGATTCCTTGTGGGACTTGAGAACTTCCAAAAATTAGTTTTCTTGTACTTCTAACAAATCATTTGAGATGATTACAGGTAATTGTTAATTATAACCTACGAAGTCATACATGAGGATATCTGGAAGGGGTTTCAATTCTATCTCAGGTGGGGTGGTTTGATTGATCAAAGGGACAGAATTTATATTGTTTAGTGAAGCTCCATGTTCATCAAGGTGATCTCTTTCCATGATCTCAAGACATGTTTCATCTGAAGAATTTGAAACCTCTCCAGGGATACCACTAACAGGTTAAATGGTTTCTAGAAATTCATCTTCATCAATGCTCAGACATTCAGTCTCAGTATCCCGTGACTCTTCACAGTCTCAAATTTCATCCTCATATTGATCTGATTCAGTATCCAAAAAATTTCCATCGTTTTCTACATTAGTTGGTATTTCATCACCAAAAAAATCAGGTAACATGCCAGCGGAAAACCAATCAATCATGTTTACATGGGGAGTTGAATGATCTTCAACTGAGTGTTTCATTAAATGAAAAATATTGAAATGAACAAAATCTCCTCCAAATTATAGTGAAAGTGTTCCCTTGTGAACATTGATGATCGCTTTCTCTTTTTTTAGAAACGGTCTCCCCAGGATGAGGGGAGCATGTGTGGTGAACTGATCATCTTCCATATCCAAAACATAGAAGTCAACAGGAAAAATCATATCTCTCACTTGAATGAGAACATCCTCTATAACTCCATCAGTTTTGGTGGTACTTCAGTTGGAAATTTTAATGATAATTCCAGAGGGTTTCAAGTCTCCAACCTGAGTATATGAGTAGAAGGAATGTGTCATGACATTGGTGGAGGCCCCTAGATGAAGCATCACATCTTTGAATTCACCTTTCACAATGGTACAGGGAATGGTAAATGTTCCAGGGTTTTTAAAATTGACAAGTAGGGCATGTTGAATCATGGATAAAACATTCCTTCCTAAATTTACTTTTTCACCTCCTTTGAGTTTCCTCTTATTGGTACAAATGTCTTTAAGAAACTTAGCATACCGTGGAGTTTTTTTCACAGCATAGAGAAAAGGAATATTTACTTGTACTTTCTTGAAAGTTTCCAAAACCTCTGTATCCAATTCTTTTTAAGTAATTGATTTCAGTGGTGGTTCAAACCTTGGATAAGGGAGTGGAGTTTTGAATGTTTCTGGGGTATTTTGAGTATGTTTTGGAAAAACCTATGGACCAGACATCCTCTTCCAATCATTCTTTGTTCTTTCAAATAGTATTTCCTCTCTTGACTTTGTGTTTCTACCAGCTTGAGATATTTCATCATTTTTATCAAGGGTATAATTTTCAACAACAGTGTCGGTAGAAGGCTTGATGTTCTCAATTTGATGGTTGTTCAATTTTGTGCCACTCCTAAGTTCAATTGCACTCACATTTTCCTTCCCATTATTCCTTGGATTTACTTGTGGCTGTGAGGGTAAACCACCACCCATTTGATTTGTTATGAAATTAATACCAGAGGAAATTTTACCCACTTAAGTCATCAAGGTATTCATTTTGTTATCTTGTTGTTTTGAGAATTATATTAGTTCCCTCATTTCCTCTTTTTGTTTCATCATTTCCTATTGTTTTTTCCTCATTACTTCTTCAAGGTTCCTATTAGAGTTTTGAGTGGGAGGGGTAGGCTGAAAGCTGCTTCCAGAATGAGCATTGGCTTGCTCATTGAAATATCTGGGTTGAGAATTACTTGATTGTCCTTAGAAGAATCCTCTTGGCTATTCAGGATGACGAAATATTTCATTCGTGTTGTTGTTCCATCCCTAATTGAAATTATGGTTATTTTGAAATGTCCTTTGTTGGTTTGATTGAAATGGTCTTCTAGGGAAAACTTCATTGTAGTTTTTAGGAGGCTCTAGAATGTTCAGGAATTGGTCACTGAAATGTTCAGTTGAAGAACAAATCCCATAGTGGACTTGTCGTTGGAATGATGCTTCAGGTTTGGGTTAGGTCGGTGGGGTGTTAGAACGCATCATTGACCTTTACATGGTGTAAGATTAGATAGTTGATTTGCAATTTTTTTGTTTTCGGGACTAGTAAAAGGCAATTCTTGTGTAGTTTTGATATGAAGAAGCCCTCTTGTTCCAAAATGTTGGGCATTCTGGGCCATGTTTACAATTAGAATCCTCGTGGAAACTGGGGTCTTATCTACCAAATATCCTCCTATAGTAGCATCAATCATACTTCTATCAGTGAGACACAATACTTAATAAATGTATGGAATGTGAAGCTGGTCACTGATTTGATGATGGGGATAGCTGAAACAGAGACGTTTGAACCATTCCCAGTATTCATGTAGTGTTTCTCCTTGAGTTTTCCTAATTCCACAAATCTCCTTTCAAATGGAGGCAGTTCTGGACGCTGGGAAAATTTTTTCATGGAAAATAATTTTTAATTCATTCTAATTTCTAATCAAGGTTGAGTGACAATAGAAAAACCAATCCTTAGAAACTCCTTATATAGAGAAAGGAAATGACCTCATCTTCATTTGATAGACATCAAATCCATGAGGTTTTATGTTGACACACAGATAGCTAAATTCTTGGAGATGTGTGTGTGGGTCTTCACCTAGAAACCCACTGAATTTAGGAAGCTGGTGGATGAAACCGAACATGATTTCAAATCCAGTAGGGGCATCAGGGTACTCAACCAGATTCTCTTGATTTTAGTCATAGGACGAATCCATTTCTTTCAATGTTCTATTTTTATCCATTTGGATTTCAGTTTCAACTAAGTCCTTATTAGGTTTGTTTGTGGAAGATTCACAACATTCAACTTGGTTATTAGTAGCTCTAACCCTAGTGTGAAAAGTTCTATTTATTTCAGGATCCAAAGGTAATGAGTTAGGGTCAGATGTTCGGGTCATGCAAGAAAAAATAAATTAAATAAAATCAACCCTAGAGACCTCCCCGTCAAAGACTCCAGTTTATGTAAGCGTTTTTGTGTCATGAAAACCTCAATCAATATTTTTCCCTTATAATGTAGCACAGCGGTGACCACAGGGTTGTCTCTCGAGGAGGTTGTAATCAAGTTGCAAAACTGTCACTTTTGTTATTTATTTTAGAAATGAAAATGGGGATTTGATTAAAATTTTGAAAATAATAATTGAATTAAATACTAAAGTGAAATAAATTTAAAATAAATATAAAGTGGGTTTGAAATCAGGATTAAAAATAGTGGCCACAAATAAGCTTCACCCTCTCGGACACTCCCCTCTTCCTTGTATATAAAAATATCACTTAATTTAAATTTTTAAATATACCCCCAAGGACCCCCTGGTGTACAATAAAATTTGAATAGAAATAATATTAAGACTTAAATTTTGATTTTTTTCCCACCTATAGAAGTGACTCCATTACTTAAATACCTCCATGTAATTGAAACTAATCGAATTTACTATGCTCAATGGTAGGACCTCACCAAAAATTTTTAAATAGAAAATCAATTGTTATACTTTATAGATGGAAAAATGGTCAAAAAAAATTTGTTGAAAATATATTTAAGAAATAAAAACATCAAGATTCATTAAAAAATATTGGTTCAAGAGAAATTCAAAAATATATTTCACATTAAAATCGAATCTTGGAAGAGAGTGTCTGTCGGGTGTCATCGTCCGCAACCACTTGCCGCTTAGCCTTCTATCACATGATAGGCCTTAATCTTCTCTATTTAATCCTAAAAGTATGGAATATTATTAAATATCTCAATCCCAACCTTCCCCTTTTGTCTCTCAAGGAAACTCCTTTTGTGACAGATGGTGTGGTGATGAATGGAATGATTTGAGAGGTATAAGCTCCTCTCCTTTTATAGGCAGATTTAATCCGCCAAACTATTTTGAATTACTAATGCATTAATTGGACTAATACTGTGTGGAACCCTTCATTAATGTTGTTCATAAATTTCTTGTCCGTCCACCTTCCAAATATCAGATTCATTGGACTCGTCTTGAAGGAGTAATGAGTTTTTTATTGTCAATGATGTTTTCTGGATGAAGCTTCCAAGATGCTTCCTTCAAAAAAATGTCGATCAATGGACCCATTAATGGATTCAAAACTCCATGAAATTAAATGTGTGAAGGATCCTAGGATTAATTTGACATCTACAAGTATAATAATCTCATTTGGAGGTGTGTAGTCCGAATTGAGTTTCCGTAACAAATGTTGGGTCCACGCAATCCGCCCGGAAACATCTTCATCTTCATTGATTTGATTAGGCCAATAGATGCCCCAATCAACGCCTTGTACAGAAGAAAATGTTTAAGTAAATAATGTAAGGATTCCAAAAAAATTATAATCACAAAATTTGGGATTATATTCTATGATAAATGACCAAAATACCCCTGTGATAAAAATCTGTTAAAAATCCAGAATTATGCAATTTAAAATTTTTATACCAAAACACACTCTAAATCCAAAATTGTTACAAATAAGATCAAATTAGTAAATTGGTGATGTTTAAATCATTTATATAGACATGAAAAATAGTTTAAATATTATCTCTATAAAAAATACTCAAATATTCCATAATTATTATAACTAGTATATTGCTGATAAAATATTCAAATGAAAAACTTCTTATATCCAAATATATATAAATACACCAATTATTCAACATCATCCTTAATCCCCCAAACATTATACCTCATAATATTACTCAATACATCCTTCCTTTAAAATTTCACTAGTAGTTTCATCATTAGCATCAATATAACCATTACTCGTACAACCATGATGATTCTCTTCATGAGATTCCCCCTTGGAACATCGATGTGCATAACGACCATCAAAACACAATTAAAGCATATAATCATAGATGATGTATTAGGGAGAAAAATACTACCATATATTTCATAAAAAAACTCTTCATTTTTCCTTTGCAGCACATGATTTGTGTGCTTATTTTCCATAGTCAAAACATATTCTTGATCATCTATGATATTCACATGGGTGATTATTTACACATTATTGACCTAGCGTAAATAGAATTTTCATTCCTCCAAGTTCTCTATTACCCAAATTCTATGTGAACTCCTTCATTATCTTCCTTGGTGATTCCAAGAGTTGGTGAAGATACACATTTTTAATCATGTTATGTGAATGTTGATTAGGAATGATCACAATATCCTTCACTCTAGAGATCATTCCATTTAACTTATCATCATTTAAATGTCCCTCACATTCACTGTTAACCCAGTTCTTCCTGGTTACCTCCATTACCTAAAATGATAATGCATATTGTGAGAAACACTTATCAAAACAAAAAATGACATAATCATGAAAATTTACTTTTAGTATGCCTAAATAATGGATTCTTCTTTTTTAATATATGACACCTTAGGTTTATCATAGGTTATTAATAGTCATTATCTACTTAAATCCTTCTTGATGGTTCATAAAGAAAAATATTAATTATCCTAAGTGTATCCCCCAAGAGTGTCAAACCAGGTGCACAGTAAGGCCTGTTTTCATGTACCAGGATACCCTGAGTTAGGACCGGAACACCTTATCAGATTTATTACTCTTAGGTACATCTGTTTCCAGAACGACTACCACTTGTAGTATACAGACAGGGTTGTATTTCTAGAAATACCCACATAATCATGATCTTATCAAAATTCTAGGATGTTAATTATACTTATCCTATATATATATATATATTAGGGTTGTTCCCCCTAATCTATTTTTTCTAAACCTAGTTTCCAAGTTTATTGATAAACTTCCTTTGATACCAACTGTAATGATCTAACCCTAGAATCCAGGAGTCGATGCATTGTTTTATTACAATTGTATTATTATAAGGAATCAAATCTTGAAGGGACAATCAGTTTAGAAGTCTTGTAAAGCTAGATTACACACATGATACCCATAATAGATTGGGAAATATGAATTAAAAACTTGATACATAAAAAGAAAATAAATTACATCCTTGAAATATTATTCAAATATTTCTCCCTCATAACATGACGGAAGGAAACATAGTAAGGGTGAGATCAAGTGCACAATAATGGTAAGTAAATAGGAATAAAAAATTAATAAATACGAATAAATTAATGTAGAATGGTAAATAAATGATAACACAAGCTATTGAAATAACTAGATATTCCAAATTAAATTTGTAAAGGTAATAATCTAAAACACATTCCATATAATCAATAAACCGAGAATAGAATCCATCCAAAGATATGTCAACCCAAAATCACATGGATAAATAATAATTGAAATATCTATGATGGAAATGATTACTTATTGGACATTAGGTCTAAAGCACATGAAAATCTATACCATCAAGACCTTTCACTAGATGGTTTAAAACTAATGATAGAAACCCATTTAATTTGAGAAACATATTCATCTCATGAGAACCTATCGACGCATCAAGGGGATATATAAAGTCTGAGGCCCACCCTTCATTATCAATCCTTATAATTCCTTAAATAAATTAATAAAAATAAATAATATTACTTATCAAATAACTATATTGAATAAAAGATATAAATTATCAATAATTACCTAGTTAATCAAATAAATATCAATGTAATCATCATATGTGATATGATATACGATTTAGGAAACAATAATATCTGTCATATGAAAATATGAATATTCAGGGAAATTGAAAATGAAAATGATTATAATAAAATGATTGTTTCAATATAAGGTTAAAAATAAAAAAATTAATTGAGATTGCAATATAATCCTTAAGAACATTCTTGAGTATAATAATCTTTATACATTCCAAAGAGTCCCATACCACTTTGAAAAATTTGAATCATAATCTCCAGAAATGTATGATATTAAATGAAACTTATAATATCATGATAATAACGGGATTCATGATATAACATTAAAAATTTGTAATAAACACCATATAAAATTGGATTGAAACCTAATAACAAATAAGTCTCAATGGAATGTAAATTGAGATGAAATTCCCTTACTTTAACCTTCATTTTTTTGTATGGTATTTATCCTAATCTATAGTGGTTTATAATATGTTAAAAACTTATAAATAACAGTACTAATATTAATAATATCATATATTAACTTATTATAATATCATATTACCCATTTGTTAAAAATCATTCATTTTTTGAATATTTCAGGTGTTAAATGCCTAGTTTTCTCAAGTATATTTTGACTTGTGTTTTGTTGTTGTTATTAATTATATCCTGGTTTCATCATATCCATAATGTAAACCATGATTTAATTATAATATATATTTAGTAAATATTTATTTATAACAATCTATAATGTTTGGATATACGAAATGAAGTTCATCATTAATGGAGACGATAGGTCGTACATACACATGAATGCTACTTTCATTTTTTTTTGTATTAAAAGAATTAAAATTAAATGAATGATATGTATATTATAATTAAATTATAATATATTGTAATATATGTCACATAGGTTTATTAAAACCAATCTTTATACATTCCATGTCGTGTGTGAACAAGTCATATCGCTTTGAGGGGCGGTAGTCTACTCTTCCTCAAACGTTGTTATCGTATTTACATAAAATGGATTGTAGAAGGGTATCTTTTATAAAAAATTAAAGAAGAATAAAGAAATAATAAATATCATATATGACATATATAAACATGTTTTCTATCATAATGGACACCATGAGAGGTGGTAAAGGAAAATGAACAATCGTCATTTTGTGAGGCAGTAGTTCACCGTACATAGAAATAGTATGTCCATTACTCATTAGATAGAAATGTGTGTAAGTGATGGTTGAACCCATAACATAATAAAATCCTCATATATTTATTATAATTTTTTACATAATCATAGAATACGGAGATTTTAGTGAGTTTAGAATGAAAATAAAACTAAAAATCTTAGGAAAGATGTTACCTCTTATTCAGGTTACTCCTTTTAGATTGCACCAAATGGATCCATTGGATTTAATTATTACCAATGCGAGGATTATAAGATTAGGTGAGGGATTTTTATAAGCTATTTTTTAATAGCTTGGTCGATCCAATTTTTCTTTGGAGGTATAGGAAGGTGAGGCCTTCATAGCTTTTTTTAATGGAGGGAAAGGACATACTTTGTATTTTTGAAAAGAATTATGTGTTCCCCAAGTATTACTTATTCCAAAAGTGTCCAATTGGATATTTGTGGAATATTATAGGTTTATTTTCTCATATATTTCCATAAAATATTTTTTTATATGTGTATAGGTCATGTAACCCTTTTAATATTACAGTTTAGTCCCTTGTTAAACTAAATTTTACCTTAATCGATGTAATTAAGTTTAATTATATTCACTAATTATTTTGTTCAAAAACTAATATGACCTTATTATATGTTATAAATAATTATTATTCCAAATATTGAAATAATTTTTAAAAATTACAATCATCGAAGGGGCAGAAATTGATTTAAATTTCATCCCGTGGATGGGATGACAGTGCGGGTTTTTAATGTAAAAACGTCCAAAATATTCCTAGGTTTTTATAGTAAATTTCAAAGTGAAATTGATTATAATGACCTAAATTTTATTAAATGATAAAAATATTATCTAATTAAACTTTTAAACCAATTTAAAATAAATCTAAACCTTATATGTAAATTAGTTAAAAAATTTAGTACTTTTGAACTAAAATTCAGTATTTTTCACTATTAATTAAAAAATAAGACATCACAGAAAAATACCAAAAAATCACTATAATATAATTTTTTTGTTTTTTATTATATATGAAGTTAATTATGACATATTAAATTTATAAAATGGTCAAAAATTATAATTTAAATTGATTTTTTGTTAAAAGGAAATGACATTTCCTTTATAAACATATAGGTTTTTCTATGTGAAATTAGTATTGTTCTTATCTTATACCTATCAAACCAAATAGTTAAATATGAAAATATTTTATTGAATATTATCATAAATATTTTATTAATATCATTAACTAATTTTAATTAATTATGTTTATTAATATAAAATTCATTTGGAAGCATAAAATAATAATATTTCTTTTTACATCCAATTGGTTCTTATTTACTTTTCTCATTAATCAGTAACTAATGAATTAATTTTATATTTATATAAATTGTTAATTTTTATAATTTAGAAAATATTATTCATAACTACTAAAATAACTACTCGGTTATATCATATTACATTAAATAATAATATTTTAATAATAAATAGTCATTTGGTGAAACTCAGTTTTGTGTGTAACACAAGATATGGTGCTTCATTCATTAAATGTTATGGAATAAATTATATATATATATTATAATGTATCTGTTTAATGTATTCCCTTTTTTAAACTTAGGTTTATGTTTCATAAACACTATTGAATATAAAGATATACGTTAAAATTTCATGGTGTTAGTGTTTGGGTGAATAATGTTAACTTGGTTTTAGAAATTTAGTGACATTGTCTCTAAGTATTTTTATATTGAATTTTTTTTAGAAATATTTGGTAATTTTCATATGGTTAACTATTTATATATTGGATTATGTTAAACTTTTTATGTTTTTTTAATGATTTATATATTAATATATGATTTATCCAAATTGGATAGCCTATACTAACCATTTTGGTTTTCCAAAATATATATAGACAAGAGGAATGACTTTTCATCCTTTTAAGGATCTTATGATCCATGAAATTTTAATTTTTATTCTTATAGCATGAAAAAATCATCTTGATATTCATTTCAGGTTGTAATAGTTTAAGTATAAATTTATCAAATCACAACCAAAGGATGAAATTTTGATGATGAAATGGAATTAAATAAAGTAAGTATATTTTATCATGTATTCTATATTGATAGTAATGTAATCTATCAAATTTAGGAAAATGATCTTGAAATGGAAATGTTATCCTTAATCATTAACTGTTTATGAATCTATTTCCTTTTCACCTTCCATGAATTTATGGTTTTGTGGTCGTCAAAATTATTATGAAAATATTATCTATCACTATCAATTAGACCTTTGATGAAATTTTTCTCCTATATGTATAAATTTTAACTTTCCTATAATGTTACTCTCATATGGGAACCTGATTATGTTTTATTTTAGGTAATGTTTATGTTTCCAAGTTTCCCTTTTCAGAGGATGTTTTATTATCCCTCTGTGTGATAGGTATTTTCAATAAATATATTTTCAAATAATAAAACATTGATGGATAAGATAAAAATTAGGGTGATTGATTTATTTGAAGGTTCAAAATGTAACAACTTCAAAATTCAGTTAAAATAATAATAGGTCTGATAGCTTATTAAACATGAAACATTGAGCTTTAAGAGAATTAAGATGTATTATAAAAATATTATTATTTAAATGTGATCTAACCGTTGAATTAAAAGGTTTAAATATGACTAATCACATTATATAATATAATTATAACATTACTAAAAAATATAAATTTATTTATTAATGATTAGGACTCAAGAAACCAATTTTAAGTGAAGTCGTTTTATGCCTCAAGAAATACATTTTCATAAAAAATTATTTTTATTTCATTTTGTATATGGAAATTATAATTAATTTATACCAATTTTAAAATTTTATTTTACAAAATGAACTTATTTTTTTAAATCAGCATGTAAAAATTTTCTTACAGTGAATTTTTGATAATTTTCTGAAAAAATTGCTTCTTCGTTTAATATTTAAAAATAATGATTTTTATTTAAAATTATCCTTTTGATTAAAACATTTTAAATATTCTTTGTTTTTTTAAAATGGGTTTAAAAGTAAAATTAGTTTATATATATTATTAAAAATCCAATTGATGTCATTAAAATTAATTTTATGTTGTATTTTTTTATAAAAAAAAATTTTACTTCAAAACATATTTGTTTCTAGGAAACTGATTTTCATAGCATTTTACAGATTTAATTTTAAATTAAATTATTCAGTTAATATTTATTTAATGCTGAATTATTTATTACTTAATTCAAATAAATAGTATAATATTTTTTAAATAGGCACCTTTTTATTTTGAATAGTAATCTTGGAAAATATTTGTCACCGTGATAAGCGTAAAATGGGAAAACCAGGGTTAAAAATTTGGGATAAAGATTTAAAAAATATTTAAAAAAATTTACATTATCATTTAAGATTATTATATTTGGACCATAAATATCCATTTTTCAAAAATATGTCCACATGGTTCCATTTTTATTTGATTAGGACCTTTATATTATTTTAAGTAAAGAATAAATACAAAATGTATCTCTTTGAAATTTAATATCTCTAAAAATTTTACATAAAGATAAAAAAGAGGATAAGTATAAGTATAAAAATTTATTTGAAATATGAATTAATTTTTTTTCATTGTAATTTATTTTAATTCTTTTATTAATTTAATATTTACCTTTAATGCTCACACAAGGCCGACACAATATTTATTCAATTAATTGAAAGAAAATAATTGATTTAAAAAATATTAAAAGTAATAAAATTGGGGTGAATTATTTTTCCATGGATTTTTTAGATAAATAAAACATATTATGGGTATTTTAATGTTTCATATTCAAAATACATAACAATCATGATGACTTTGGATTCAATGTAAATGAATATTTCCAAAAATGTCATTAATGATATTTTATAGTAAACAATATTTTATTAAATGATGTAAATTTATTAAAATACTATATTTAACCAAGTGAATAGGATATGTTTTAATGTAACAATCAATTAATGGGACACTTCACTTTTTTTTCAAAATTCTTGACTCTTAAAAAGTAAAAATTATTGATTTCTAGTAATTATAAAAAGGAGTAACAGCAGGTTAAAATAAAGTGATAAGGATGAAAACATCACATAAACATGTAAAATAATTATTATATGATATTATTTCATATAATAATCACCAAATATTATAAATTTATCTATCTTTATCCACTAAAATATGAAAATTAATTTATATTAATTTAATACTTTAAGTAATTCTAAGGGTGCCTCTCTCCTCACCTACAAAAGGGAATCACTTCTCATCACTTCCTCTCACCCTTTAAGTCATATTTCTCAAATTATATCTAAAAAATAACCTTCTAAACTCCCATATACATGACTTATATTTTTAGATATCCTAAAAAGAACATTTGAATGGTCCTTAAGAAATGATCAAATAGAGGCCTACTAAAGAGGAGGTAATCATCTTACCCGAACACTTTCAATTTATTTCTTATTATACCTCCTATAAATTTTCAGTATTAAATATAAAATAATAAATTATGTGTCCTAAATATAAATAAATTTTATTATTATTATGTAACCACCATCATTCACCCCCCATTCTATCAAATGGGAAGTGAATGTACTGCTCGTGTGTACGTGTTGACTGCCAACTCCACATAGTGATACAATTCGTTTTCCATATACATATTTAATGGATGTGTAATATGATGAGTTTAATTTTTATAAATTATTTTCTTGAAATTATTCTTATTATTTAATTATAATATTGTATCTACCTTCTCACCTTCAATCCATTGGAAAACGATAACGTCATCTGTGTGCACATGTGGACTACTACCTCCACAAAGAGGTGTGATTCATTTTTCATTTAATATTTAAATGTTTGGTAATAAGGATATATTTCATTAATATATATGATATATATGATATAATAATGATTCTATAATGGTGAAATATTATTTACCTTTCTTTCATTACATATGTCGAAATGTGAAAAATGTGTTCATGTGTATGTACCGTCTACCATCACCATGAACAATGCCAATCCTTTTCCTATATCTAAATTTTATGGATGAATTAATAGATATATATATATATATATAAAAGTATTATATATTATATTTATATAATGATTAAACATAGTGATATTATAAAACCATGATCAGTGTATAATAACTAGAACTACCGATATAAAATTCTCATGAGAAAATAAAAGAGTTAACACCGAGAAACAGTGATTTCAATAAGGAATTATTTGTAAATATATATTAAAAAGATATAAGAGGAAAATATATGATATTATAAGTATTTTAATTACCCTTTTACTTAAGTTTAACAAATATAAATTTATTATACTGGAGGATAGTTCAATTTCTAATAAATTCAAACTTGAGGTAAGGGAATTATGTTTCATTCCAATTTTAATCGGGATTGTTTATGATTATATTTAAATTGAAAGATATTATATAATAATTTTCAAATAATACCATTTAATTTTATTATACTTTTTTATTCTTCTATAATGCAGTTTTTTCTTTCTTTTTCCTCATTTTTGGTACTCAAAATTCTGAAAAAATGTTTTTAAAGAAAACAGACATTATTTCTCTCTATTCGAAAATAATTTTTCATCCATATCCAAGTTTTATAAAATGTTTTTAAATATTCTCAAATTATTTTCTAAAATCTTTCTTACCCATGTTTATATATTTATAAATGGTTTTAAATCAATCTTCTTGATATTATACGAATGAGGTTCTATTGAATATTTACCGAAATCGTGAAAAGAATTTTTTTTAATGTATATGGCATGAAACGAGTTTCCCACCTTCATGGACACTAAATTCTTTAAATATTATTTTACAAGTTTCATGGTTATTTTAAAATAAAATGGTTTCCATGATATTTTGGAAGTATTTATATTTAGAATAAGTGGTTTGGAAATGGGTATTTTCCTCAAGAAATATTTGTGGTGATCATTTAATGGAATTTTCAACTATGATGATGTCCTTTAATGTCATTTGTGATTCATTGGGGATATTATTCAATAGTAAAATATTTATTTTTTCTCTAGATGGTTTATTATTAATATGATGACATGTTTATTAAACCCGTTTTTGTAACACCCCAAGCTTCCTCGGTATGTTTCCTTTCGAATAATGCAATGACGTGCATTGTACGCAACTTCGAGATTTTAACACACCACAACCAATCAAACTAGCCGTTATGAATAGTAATACCTACTTTTTGAAATTATATATATATTTTATTTTAAAATGGACTTCATTTTTGGATTTGGAATATTGAAATTAGCCTAGGGTGAAATTTTGGTACTTTTCGGATAACTTTTGTATTTTGATGAATAGTGAAAATTACTAAATTTTAATTAAAAACAACTTTTTTAATCAAAATAATTAATAGTGATAAATTGTGAATTTGAGTGGTTTTAAAGTATATTTAGAATATATTTTTACCATTTAATATAATGTTGTTCATTGGACATAATTTTACAATTAAACCGAACATAAACAAGTGTCAATCTTTTTATAGTTATTATCTCTTAAAAACACGCTTTTTGTTTTGACAGCGGGAATTAATTTTAAATTAATTTCTGCCACTTCTGTGTTTTGAATTTAGAAAAATGGATTCCATATTTGGAATCAGGATGTTCAAATTGTGTAAATAGGTAACTTTTATTTTTAGACATTTTGAATAATTACTGCGGTAAATATTTTATTTACCATGGTTAAGGGTAAATCCGGTAAATAAGGGTTAAAAAAATAATATTATAATAATACTAAATTACCCTAAAACGTGTCTTAACCCTATTGGTTGATACATGGTCGACCATGGGCATCTTTGGGTCAATTTTGGGACCCCATGGATCCACTTGTAAGTGATAATGACACTTTATATTAATTAATTTAAAATGAATACAAAAATGACACAAGCATATATCTTTTAAAAAAACAATTGTTACATAGGGTTATATATGTTGGATTTTAGATTATAAATATTCATTAGAAAGATAAAAAGATTTCCTACATAATTCTATTTTATTTATAATTTTTTGACATTAAATAATATATTTTATGTATGACACAATGATGATGCAGTAATTACTAAAATAGTAAAAAATTAACATAATTGATATTATAAATACCCAAATAATTATAACATGAAACTTTTAATGAATTAAACAAATTTTCTAGGATAATATGATATATTAGGATTGATTTATTTGACTTTTTTCGAAGTAATCAATCTGTTATGAGTTTCACAAAAATCAACTAGTGAATAGTGTCAAAATTGACATAAAAGAGTTCTTAAAACAAATATTATATTATTAATTGATATTAAATTCCTAAAAATCTAAGGTTCGGCCAAGAGACTTATATCATGATAGGTTAATCATTAATGGACCACTTGGGGGTCTCTTGGATGTATATAGTATGTTTATTAACCATATTATATAAAAATACAAAGAGACATTGTAAAAGTGAAACTAATTAACTTAGAGTTAATACTTAAAGATAAGGTTAATATAAGTACCCAAACCTGTCTAAATTCTATTGGATGAGTTGTTTTCGACCTATACCCACCTCATACTTTGAATATTAAACTTTGGAGCCTTTGGAAACCGAATATGAATTTATTATAAATTAATATTTCTAGCTTTTCCAAAGGTGTCCCTCACCCCTCTTATAAAAGGGCACTCCTCCTTCTCTTTTCCTCACACCTCTCAAGCCACTTGGCTCGTCCAAACTCTGCCCAAATAAGCTCCCCACATCCCTATCCTCCTCCTTGAAGCTTCCCCTTAGGCAGAAAGCATTTCAACAAGTCCTTTGGTTCCAACCAAAGTGAGTTACCTAAATTAAAGGTAACGATTTCTCTTAAATTATTTTCATTTATTTTGATTCTTCAACCCCCAAAATCTTTTTATTTCCCTTCTTTTGTAACAACACCAGTATCCTCAATATACTAGGATGTTGTTATAAGAAGTATTCAAACTACACATACACACAACTCCATCTAATGGATGATGAACATAATGTTTCTGTGGATGGCAAACTAACGCCTCACGAAACGATGATTGTTCAAAAACATCTTACCGCCTCTCATGGTGGCCATTATGATGGAACTGTAATTAAATATGATATTAATGATATATATTTTATATATAAGCTTCTGTAATTCCATTTTATTTCATACCATTATTCATTTCATGTTGTATATACATACGATAATTTCATTTGAGGAAGTGCGGACTACCGCCCCCTTAAAATGATATGACTCGTTCATACCACACATGGAACGTATAAAGGATGGTGTTAATGAACTTAATTAAAATATATAAAATATTATATTATACTGGAATAGTAATATACCTATGTATCATTTAGATTCGATTCTTTTAAAATAAAAAATTAAATGGAAGTAGCGTTCGTGCGTACGTACGGACTACCGTCTCCACGAACGCGATGAGATTCATTCTCCATCGTATCCATTCAAGTATAATTATCATTTAATGATTTAAAAATGATGTTTAAGGACTTGATATCATTCTGGATATGAATAAGATACAACAAACATGACTTATGTAACAAAACATATAAAAGAAAATGAGTAAGTTAACACCCGAAACGGCATTAATACTAAGATATTATTAACAAATCAATGTTAGAAGATCATATATGATATCATATTAAAGTAAATGATTCTTGTATTATTCAATAACAATTATTTCACCATTATACAGGAGGTAAACCTACCATCGACCAAGGAAAAAGTACAAAGTAAGGGATTTTCTTATCTCACTTTTAATTCCGTGAGAATTCCATTGATCACCACTTAATTATTGCATGTGGTGTATGTGTACTGCCCATGATTGTATTCATTGTGTTATATAATTTTATTTATGGGTATTTACATAATCATGGTATGATAATTCTTTCATGGGTGTATGTTTCTTAAGTTACCTAATCAATAAGGGAATTTGAGATTTCAACTTCCACTCATTTGGCTTTACGCATATTTCATTGATTATATTACCCCAAGATTATGTGTGGAATCACTATTCATTTGATTATGTCATAATTTCCACTCCCATTCCTGTGGATATAAGTTTGATACACATAATCACTCCATTGATAATTCTCAAGTCATTGATATGAATTTGATAAGAGTAATTTTAACTCATTCTCCATTTATTGAGTTAAACATCCGATTCGTTGGTATTGTTTTTACAAGAATATGTGTGAATATACTTTGATTGATTTACACTGAATATCCAATCATATTTAGTGTATTTATATTGGTCACACATAATTATGTCGTTGATTTATCCTTAACAAAAGGATACAACCTTTATGAGAGATTTCATCTCAATTTACATTCCATTGAGACTTCTTTGATGATATACACCAAATCACTTTTATGTGGTGTATATAATGTACTTTGACATAGTATATCATGAATTCCTTTATTCTCATGATATTACAATGTTTTGATTACCTCAATTATTTGTATTCAAGTGTCTCTCTTTTGGTTAGAAACTCTAACTAAAATACCATTTTTAAATGTTTTAAAGAATTATTCTTCTAAATCATGCTCATTAATGTCCATATTTTAAAAATGGTTTTAAGGATTTATTTATATGGACATTAAAGTTTTAAAATTAAAAATCCTTTTAAAAAGTTTCAAAGTGGTATGGGACACTTTGATTCAAAAATCTATTTTTAAATGGCTTTTTGACAAATAGTGTGACTTTTAAATGATTTCAAGAAAAGGGGGATATTTCTCTCAAATAGTTTTGATGATTATTTTCATCTATGTCAACATCCTTCATTATTATTGATTGAGGTTAATGTGATACAATACAATCTTCCATATTGTATCGAATGAGTTATGTTTGACTGTGGATGTGCTATTTTTATACCATTCAAGGTTTGTGGTAAAAGTATTGACATTTCGTATGCTAGTTTCAATACGAATGTTTATTTTATGCTTAAACCTATTCATATGAGGAATGCATTGGACTTAATAAGTGACGGGTGGATCCCGCTATAGCTCCTCGATGCATCGGTAGGTCTCATGAGACAAACTAGTGTCTTGGCACAAGGCCTTGGCAAAATCTTATTTGTAGTCTTGGCACGAGGCCTTGGCTATGTGGTTATGATAGTCTGGCATTATGCATTCCATCATTATGAAAGTGGTTATTGATATTGCATGTGATCATTCGACTAGTAGAATATCCATGTGAGTAAGTAAATGGCATTATTTCATTTTACTTTTGCCATACTATGTTGAAGTTCAATTTTATAAGGCTTTTGTTTTAGTTATAAATTGCCTTAAGTGTTTATGCTTATTTATGAAAGCTTCTGCTATAATGTTATCCTTACTGAGCATCCGAGCTCACCCCTTTCAATGTTTTATTTTTCCCAGGATTATGAAGAAGTAATTTATGAATGACCTGCAGGGATAGTATGAGGGGATATGAAGACAAGATGTTTTTTTTTGATGTAATGTAAAAATTTATGGATGTATCTAGTTATTCCAAGGCTACTAAACTAATCGGTCTTTCGAGACTTGATCTTTCTCATGATCATGCCAATGTTATGTAATAATGCACCGACTCTAGGTAATTAGGGTCGGGGCGTTACAGTTGGTATCAGAGGAAGTTTAGTACAAACCTTGGTAGCTAGATTTAGATAAACTCTGATTAGAGCACGTAGACCTAAGATGAACTTTGAGGATTAGTATAAAAGAACTTCCTAGAATTTTGGTATTGTAGAGATTTTGTGAGTTTTCCGAGCAATACATCCCTGTCTGGATACGAGCAGGTAGAGGCGGCTCTGGCACAGATGTACCTAGGGGTAAAACCCAAAAACACCGCTTTGAGCTAGACTCGAACGGGAACTGGTGCACGACAACGGGCCTTGCTGCACTCTTGGTTACGACACTCCCGGGGGAAATGCTTAGGATAATTTACATTTTCTTTACAAACCAATTTAAGTAATATATACATAAGATGAGAGTAAATGACCTTGGTTAATCCTAATATGTTTCAAATTGAGAATATGGTGACATTTTAATCTCTAAATAATTTTACTCACACAATGCTTTCTGGTTTTAGTCAATGGCTGGATTCCAAGGAAGTCATAGTGACTTTGAGAATGATGTACAAGGTGGGAACGGTGGTGGCAATGAGCAACAAAATGGAATGTTGATAGGCGTAAAAGATATCGTCTTTATGCCAAATCAGTTTTCCAAAAATATGATCAACAACATATATATTAACCAACTCCCAGACTCAACAAGGAAGAGAAAGGTGATAAATGATAAGAGCTCCAGCAATGGAGACCATGGAGAAAAGAACCCTCAATTTTCATCATGCAAGAAATGTGGAAAGAGACACCCAGGAAAGTGTCTCAATGGGACAACGAAATGTTTTACGTGCGGGAAGGAAGGACATAAAGTAAAGAATTGCCGAAGAAAAATGAAGAGTACTATGGAAGAAGATAAAAATGGTCCCAAGAGTCCATTTACAGTCATTTTCCGTAAATGTAGGGGACCTGGCCATTACCCGAGTGAATGTCCTATTCTATAGGATATTTTCTTGGTCAAAATAGAAGCTATGTGGGAATAAATGGTTGGATAAATGTTTAAAAAGTATTAGCACTCCTTGTTGATGGGTTTACTATGGAATAATTTTCTCTTGTATTTTTAACCCCGCAGTTTGCCATGTGAGAATGATATTTGAGGAAGAATTGTCTCTTCTCTTGTGGATATGGGTATAAATAACCATTTGGATTTATATGATCATTGGGGTTTGAGAGAATTATAAGTTATTCTAATTTGGGATGAAGATTCAAGGTATGATATAACATTTGTGGTTAAATTTATGATATAGTATTTGGAGGAATTTATCTCATTTTGGCAATATTATAAAATATAGTTTTTGAAAAAGGACAACACGTAGACCGTGTGACAACCCGTCGCGTCGGACAAAGCTATGGGAATCGAACCCACAACCAAAGTGCGATTGGGATTTATCGCCTACCACTGGACTACGTGAAGTCCCTGGTTAGTGTGACTTTTTTTTAGTTAAATGATTTTATTGATCAATAATAAGTTGATTTGGGTTCTTATTTCATATCAAAAGAATACCCTTGGTATAGGAAAATGATTTGGTGATTAAGTGATAAATGTTATTTTGGAAGATGTTCGCTTTGTTGGGAACACTATATGCCCAAGGAAAATAGAATACTATGGGGTTTCATTTGTGGAGTAATGATAGATTTTTATCTATGTTTTTATTGTGGATTTATAGTGATTTGGGTTATTTATGGAAATGATTAACCTATAATAGAGAATATGTGATTAGGTTAATTACTTTTGAGTATGTGACTTTAAGAGTATCTGATGTCATTTGGAGATACAATTTAACATGGGAGACTACATAATCAAATTCTTCTATGTTTTGGGTTTCAATATTAGTTTGGATTATATTAAAGGATTTTAAGGACAATTGGTTATTGAATGGTATCTATTTAACTTTGGGGTATTGTTGGTTTAATTTTAGAAATTAAGATTAGTGCATATTTATCTCAATGAATATCCTTTTGGGGAATCATTAGATCATTCACTGACCATTTTGGTTTTGATTAATCTTCAAAGACAATGTAAATATATGGTTTATCCTTCATGGATCATGTGATTCTATAGAAGTTTATTCTATCTCTTCCAGTGTGACCAAGTCTTCTTGAATACTCATCGTTTAAAAAAAATGAGTTAGTGGTGGAAATTTATTAAATAATGAAAATCTACTTAAAATGTAAGTATATCTCATAATGTTCTTAGTCAATATCATAAATTAATTCCTCTTCCTTATGTAATGTAACTTAAAAAAAATGTTGTCTGTTTACTTTCCTACTAGGAGACTAATGGTCGTTTGTCCCAACAAAAGTTTGTGGTTTTCTCATTGTTAACTTTCTCCTGATCATGATTTCTATCCCTCTCCATCAGAACTTGACACTTTGTTTATCATCCATATCCATGTTTTCTTACATGGAATCCTAGTATGGGTTATCTTGGATGACCCTTATACCTCTCTTTCTTTCTTTTAAAGTGATAGTTTTATTGACTCTTTTTCTGATGTGGGACTTTCCATTATATTCCCAAGCAAAATTTTAAAAATTGCGAGGACGCAATTTATTGAAGGAGGGGAGAATGTAACACCCCAAGCTTCCTCGGTATGTTTCCTTTCGAATAATGCAATGACGTGCATTGTACGCAACTTCGAGATTTTAACACACCACAACCAATCAAACTAGCCGTTATGAATAGTAATACCTACTTTTTGAAATTATATATATATTATATTTCAAAATGGACTTCATTTTTGGATTTGGAATATCGAAATTAGCCTAGGGTGAAATTTTGGTACTTTTCGGATAACTTTTGTATTTTGATGAATAGTGAAAATTACTAAATTTTAATTAAAAACAACTTTTTTAATCAAAATAATTAATAGTGATAAATTGTGAATTTGAGTGGTTTTAAAGTATATTTAGAATATATTTTTACCATTTAATATAATGTTGGTCATTGGACATAATTTTACAATTAAACCGAACATAAACAAGTGTCAATCTTTTTATAGTTATTATCTCTTAAAAACACGCTTTTTGTTTTGACAGCGGGAATTAATTTTAAATTAATTTCTGCCACTTCTGTGTTTTGAATTTAGAAAAATGGATTCCATATTTGCAATCAGGATGTTCAAATTGTGTAAATAGGTAACTTTTATTTTTAGACATTTTGAATAATTACTGCGGTAAATATTTTATTTACCATGGTTAAGGGTAAATCCGGTAAATAAGGGTTAAAAAAATAATATTATAATAATACTAAATTACCCTAAAACGTGTCTTAACCCTATTGGTTGATACATGGTCGACCATGGGCATCTTTGGGTCAATTTTGGGACCCCATGGATCCACTTGTAAGTGATAATGACACTTTATATTAATTAATTTAAAATGAATACAAAAATGACACAAGCATATATCTTTTAGAAAAACAATTGTTACATAGGGTTATATATGTTGGATTTTAGATTATAAATATTCATTAGAAAGATAAAAAGCTTTCCTACATAATTATATTTTATTTATAATTTTTTGACATTAAATAATATATTTTATTTATGACACAATGATGATGCAGTAATTACTAAAATAGTAAAAAATTAACATAATTGATATTATAAATACCCAAATAATTATAACATGAAACTTTTAATGAATTAAACAAATTTTATAGGATAATATGATATATTAGGATTGATTTATTTGACTTTTTTCGAAGTAATCAATCTGTTATGAGTTTCACAAAAATCAACTAGTGAATAGTGTCAAAATTGACATAAAAGAGTTCTTAAAAAAAATATTATATTATTAATTGATATTAAATTCCTAAAAATCTAAGATTCGGCCAAGAGACTTATATCATGATAGGTTAACCATTAATGGACCACTTGGGGGTCGCTTGGATGTATATAGTATGTTTATTAACCATATTATATAAAAATACAAAGAGACATTGTAAAAGTGAAACTAATTAACTTAGAGTTAATACTTAAAGATAAGGTTAATATAAGTACCCAAACCTGTCTAAATTCTATTGGATGAGTTGTTTTCGACCTATCCCCACCTCATAATTTGAATAGTCAACTTTGGAGCCTTTGGAAACCGAATATGAATTTATTATAAATTAATATTTCTAGCTTTTCCAAAGGTGCCCCTCACCCCTCTTATAAAAGGGCACTCCTCCTTCTCTTTTCCTCACACCTCTCAAGCCACTTGGATCGTCCAAACTCTGCCCAACTAAGCTCCCCACATCCCTCTCCTCCTCCTTGAAGCTTCCCCTTAGGCAGAAAGCATTTCAACAAGTCCTTTGGTTCCAACCAAAGTGAGTTACCTAAATTAAAGGTAACGATTTCTCTTAAATTATTTTCATTTATTTTGCTTCTTCAACCCCCAAAATCTTTTTATTTCCCTTCTTTTGTAACAACACCAGTATCCTAAATATACTAGGATGTTGTTATAAGAAGTATTCAAACTACACATACACACAACTCCATCTAATGGATGATGAACATAATGTTTCTGTGGATGGCAAACTAACGCCTCACGAAACGATGATTGTTCAAAAACATCTTACCGCCTCTCATGGTGGCCATTATGATGGCACTGTAATTAAATATGATATTAATGATATATATTTTATATATAAGCTTCTGTAATTCCATTTTATTTCATACCATTATTCATTTCATGTTGTATATAAATACGATAATTTCATTTGAGGAAGTGCGGACTACCGCCCCCTTAAAATGATATGACTCATTCATACCACACATGGAACGTATAAAGGATGGTGTTAATGAACTTAAGTAACATATATAAAATATTATATTACACTGGAATAGTAATATACCTATGTATCATTTAGATTCGATTCTTTTAAAATAAAAAATTAAATGGAAGTAGCGTTCGTGCGTACGTACGGACTACCGTCTCCACGAACGCGATGAGATTCATTCTCCATCGTATCCATTCAAATATAATTATCATTTAATGATTTAAAAATGATGTTTAAGGACTTGATATCATTCTGGATATGAATAAGATACAACAAACATGACTTATGTAACAAAACATATAAAAGAAAATGAGTAAGTTAACACCCGAAACGGCATTAATACTAAGATATTATTAACAAATCAATGTTAGAAGATCATATATGATATCATATTAAAGTAAATGATTCTTGTATTATTCAATAACAATTATTTCACCATTATACAGGAGGTAAACCTACCATCGACCAAGGAAAAAGTACAAAGTAAGGGATTTTCTTATCTCACTTTTAATTCCGTGAGAATTCCATTGATCACCACTTAATTATTGCATGTGGTGTATGTGTACTGCCCATGATTGTATTCATTGTGTTATATAATTTTATTTATGGGTATTTACATAATCATGGTATGATAATTCTTTCATGGGTGTATGTTTCTTAAGTTACCTAATCAATAAGGGAATTTGAGATTTCAACTTCCACTCATTTGGCTTTACGCATATTTCATTGATTATATTACCCCAAGATTATGTGTGGAATCACTATTCATTTGATTATGTCATAATTTCCACTCCCATTCCTGTGGATATAAGTTTGATACACATAATCACTCCATTGATAATTCTCAAGTCATTGATATGAATTTGATAAGAGTAATTTTAACTCATTCTCCATTTATTGAGTTAAACATCCGATTCGTTGGTATTGTTTTTACAAGAATATGTATGAATATACTTTGATTGATTTACACTGAATATCCAATCATATTTAGTGTATTTATATTGGTCACACATAATTATGTCGTTGATTTATCCTTAACAAAAGGATACAACCTTTATGAGAGATTTCATCTCAATTTACATTCCATTGAGACTTCTTTGATGATATACACCAAATCACTTTTATGTGGTGTATATAATGTACTTTGACATAGTATATCATGAATTCCTTTATTCTCATGATATTACAATGTTTTGATTACCTCAATTATTTGTATTCAAGTGTCTCTCTTTTGGTTAGAAACTCTAACTAAAATACCATTTTTAAATGTTTTAAAGAATTATTCTTCTAAATCATGCTCATTAATGTCCATATTTTAAAAATGGTTTTAAGGATTTATTTATATGGACATTAAAGTTTTAAAATTAAAAATCCTTTTAAAAAGTTTCAAAGTGGTATGGGACACTTTGATTCAAAAATCTATTTTTAAATGGCTTTTTGACAAATAGTGTGACTTTTAAATGATTTCAAGAAAAGGGGGATATTTCTCTCAAATAGTTTTGATGATTATTTTCATCTATGTCAACATCCTTCATTATTATTGATTGAGGTTAATGTGATACAATACAATCTTCCATATTGTATCGAATGAGTTATGTTTGACTGTGGATGTGCTATTTTTATACCATTCAAGGTTTGTGGTAAAAGTATTGACATTTCGTATGCTAGTTTCAATACGAATGTTTATTTTATGCTTAAACCTATTCATATGAGGAATTCATTGGACTTAATAAGTGACGGGTGGAGCCCGCTATAGCTCCTCGATGCATCGGTAGGTCTCATGAGACAAACTAGTGTCTTGGCACAAGGCCTTGGCAAAATCTTATTTGTAGTCTTGGCACGAGGCCTTGGCTATGTGGTTATGATATTCTGGCATTATGCATTCCATCATTATGAAAGTGGTTATTGATATTGCATGTGATCATTCGACTAGTAGAATATCCATGTGAGTAAGTAAATGGCATTATTTCATTTTACTTTTGCCATACTATGTTGAAGTTCAATTTTATAAGGCTTTTGTTTTAGTTATAAATTGCCTTAAGTGTTTATGCTTATTTATGAAAGCTTCTGCTATAATGTTATCCTTACTGAGCATCCGAGCTCACCCCTTTCAATGTTTTATTTTTCCCAGGATTATGAAGAAGTAATTTATGAATGACCTGCAGGGATAGTATGAGGGGATATGAAGACAAGATGTTTTTTTTTGATGTAATGTAAAAATTTATGGATGTATCTAGTTATTCCAAGGCTACTAAACTAATCGGTCTTTCGAGACTTGATCTTTCTCATGATCATGCCAATGTTATGTAATAATGCACCGACTCTAGGTAATTAGGGTCGGGGCGTTACATTTTTCTTTTCTATGGGTTATATTATAACGAAATGTTAAATTTTTTCATGATCTTGTGAGGTAAATATGAATGGATTATGTTAATGTGATGAGTGGGTATTTTATATCCCTCCATTACATTGGGTAAAGACATATGAATCATAAGATAAATATTGTATGCACAAACACGACTTCATGAACACAATTTTATGTGTGGACCCTGTTTTCATTTATATAAGATTATCCGTGGACCTGGTTTTCATTTTGATAAGTTTGTCTGTGTACCTAATTTTCATGATCATAATATTATGTATAGACCAGGTTTTCTAGTATATATTTTTATTAGAGCACATTATTTCATGTCATAAAAAATGAGGGAACCTGTTTCTTTTCATAAATGTTCACTTTGTTATATTCTTATTTTTTTTATCACAATCATATGTCTATGTTATTCTCTCATGGATGTTGATGCTGGATTATTTTATGATTCATGCCATATGAAATTCCTAGATTTATGCCAAACCTCATGATTATGATCTTTTATATGTAGGTTTTGGATTTAAAATTTTAATATCATGTTCTAATACACTTAATCTCATGGTATGATTAAGTGATCATTGATATCTCCCATGTTTACCCTTATTGAGAATCTGAGCTCACCCTTTCTTATGTTTCCTTTCCCTAAGATAAAAAGAACGTTTTAATGTAGGGTATGTCTAAGAAGAGTGATATATGGAAATATCTTTTTTAGATATGTTGAAGATCTTTAAGGAAATTAGAATATTGGGTTTCTAGTCTCAAAATTCACTAAAAATTTATAATCCTTAGGCATGTATTTATAAAAAATATTCTATATTAATGTATAATGATGTAATATATATGTTTTACAAGAATGGTTTGATATATTTTATCTTGAATATTTATGTTACTAAATTATGAAAACTTTTCATAAGGATTTACTTCTTCTTCATGTGTTTCATCCACTAAACCATTCCCATTTATTTCTCTCTTAGATTGATTCTCTCTTTTATTGCTTTATATTGATTCCCTTGTCATTTAACTTCATTTATTTTCTATATTAATCCATTATCTATCCATTTATTCTATATGAGAATAATATATTCGTTAGTGTATTATCATTCACATCATTTTTCTTGAGTGTAGTTTTCTCAGCACAATTCCTTTGGTTACATCCCAGGGTAGACTCCCCTGATTTTCTTGGTTTTTTTATCAGACATTGTAGCCTTATATATTCTAAAATATATGAATCATGTTTACTTCACTACTACAAAACACACATTTAATAGTGTTGTTATTTATTATTGTTATAAAAACACTGATAAATTCCATATTTATCAGCGCTACGGAAACCATTGATAAATGTAACCTTTTATCAGCGCTATTTTTAGCTCTGATAAAGGGTATCCTTATCAGTGCATTATTTTTAGTACTGATAAAGGGTTCCATTTACCAGTTATTTTTTAGAACTGATAAAGGGTTTCCTTATCAATGCTTTATTTTTAGCACTGATAAAGGGTACATTTTACTAGCACTTTATTTTTAATGCTGATAAATATTTCTTTCATCAGCACTTTTTTAGAGCTGATAAAGGTCTGAATAATTAAAAGAAAATAGTTAAATAAATAAAAAATAAAAAATGCATTTATTAAAAAAAATTATTTTAATTAAATAATATTGAAAAAAATTATTTATTTGATTATACATTATTATATATTAAACATTTTATTCATTAGATAATTATGATAATTTATGTTATTAAATTTTATATATTATATATATAGATATATATTTGTGTATATAAATATGACTTATATATTACAAAATATTTATGCACTTTACATTAAATAGTCATACATTTATTGAATAACGGTTTACAATTAAAAATTAATATGAATTAAAAAAATTGACTAATTGCATAGTACTCGACATATAATTGAATATCGTTTTATTTTTCAATTTAACATTGATCAAATATGTGTTATATTAATTTCAAATATACATAATTAATATTTTTTACATACAATTCATGCACGTAAAACTTATCCATTTTTTCAATATTGTTAAAGGGTACTTATACATAATATATTCAATTTCACTCATTTTTAACATTTATGCATGCACTAAAAATTAGATATTTGTTAATAAGGTAAAAAAATTAAAATATTTAAAAATAAATAAATTTATAAATGTACATTTATTATATTTATACAATTATATATTTATAATTATAAATAAATAAATAAAATTAAAAAGTATTTATATAATTATAAATAAATATTTATATATATTTAAATATTTATTAAATTTTTAAAAAATTTAATTAAATAATTAATATATTTACTATATTCATATATATTTATTAAATATATATATTTATAATTATATAAATTTATGTAATGATATATTTATTTTTAAAAAAAAATATTTCAATAATTATCAGTATATAATTATAATATTGTAATAAATATATTTAAAAATGAATATATTTACTATATTTATATTAATATATATTTATTAAGTATACATAAATATTTACAATTTTTTATTTGTAGTTATAATTATAAATCCTTTATCAGCGTTCATGTACTAAGGGCTGATAAAAGCATCTTTATTAACACTTTTTCGAACTGATAAAGATGAGGCTTTATCAATGCAAAAATTTTAGCAGTGATAAAGATTGATTTTGTCAAAAAACATTAGTTTTGATAATAACCTATCATTATCACCACTAGAAAAGCACGGATAATGAGTCCTTCTGTGAGCATTTAAGTAATATGTGCTAATAAAAGGACTCATTATCAGTGCTTATTTCAAAGCCTTGATAAAAGTTTACCAATCTAATTAAAAACCCAATCCATTTTCGAACCCGTCGCGGTATCATAAGCCTTATGGGGAATCCGTCCACTATAGGTGCTCCTCCTTAGTGAATCTAGCCTCAAATCACACCACTTGACTGCATCTCGAAAATCTCATTCAACAACTGGTGTTCTATTGATGTTAGGGTTTCCGAAGAGGGTTTCAGATTTTCTTAAAGCTAGAGAGGTAGGCCTTCTGATTTTATTTTTGTATTTTTTGTTTCATTTTTTATTTATTCTTTGATGATGTCATTATTTGTGATCCAGTGATTGTATACTAGTGAGGTGGGCCTTTAAATTTTCTCATTTTCCAATTTTGAATTAACTCTTGATCAGTCATGGATATTTTATTGTTTCTGGACTCGATGGTAACACATAGAGTTTAGTTAGTTTTTTTCTTTTGTTTACATTTCCCAAATTGATCAACTAAATCTATAATACATATTTTTCAATATTTATTATATCAATGGTATTCCATACATGTGAAATTTTAGAAATTGAAATTGGGGATTTTGTGTGTGAGGGAGTTGATGGTAGATATAAGGGTTTGTTTTATATTATACTGATTCATATATTTTTTTTCTACTTATCTCAGTTGGTGTGGGAATCCAATGTATGGATGCTTCATGGAAGTTTTTATTTAAATATCTTTCCATTAGTTTTATTTATTTTTTGGGCCAAATCATTCCCACTATGTTGTTTCTCATGCCCTGGTGCTTGTTGTCATCCCGTTGGGGATCGAGAATGTCCCTTGGACTCTATCATGGGGTAGCATGGGTGTTTTTTTTAAAAAAATATTGAGGCACATAGGCCTTTTATTGAATCAAAATAAGGTACCAAGATACAGTGGAATCAAAAATAGAGATAAAGTACAGAAAGAACACATTTAGGCCATTTTAGACCAAGTGTTCATATTGTGATGAGGGGATCGTCCACCTCGCCCATGAGGATGCTGCCCTCTTCTCCCAGTTTTTGCCCGCATCCACGGCCCCCCTCCATCATCAAGAAATTCAGCATCGTCAGCATATGCCATCTCATCCAATCCACATACACTGCCAGCTTGGGTGTTTGATATATGGTTGTCTTAGGATAGTTTTGGAAACTATATCTATTTTTAAATGTGGTGCACCTTTTCTCAATAATCCAACTCCCTATGTCTCTACACTTTTAAAAAATCTATTTTATTTTTATCCCTCTATAGATTAATCCAACATTATTTATAAATCCCTTTAATAATAATATATGAAATATTATAACATGATGATATGTACTATTTTCCAACTAAATTTGTATTTTTCATCATCATTATACTCCCCCTCACTCAAGAATTAAAAAAATATCCTTTTGACATTACCCCTTTCTAGTTATACCACTTTTTTAGACCTATATACCACTATAAGAAATTATAATTTTTTTCTCATAAAGGTAGAGTTACAATAATTTCACCCCCTTTTTTATTGTTTATTTAACTAATTACATGTTGATTTACATGAAATCTCTTTTATATCTAGGTATATGAAATGAAGAAAAATATTTTGTCAAACCTTTTTACTATAAAAAAAGTTGGCATATAACCAATCTCTCACACTCTATGATATAGATTTGTATTACATCCACAACATTTAAAAATTTAATTCAATTTTCAATGGGTTTCAATATGGGTTTTCAATATTCCTTTTTAAATCTATAAAACACATACCTCACATGCAAAGATTGGGAAATAAATATCCCATTAATTCCATTAGTCACCTATAAACTAAGGAAAATGGAAACTCACTAATAATAAACATTTAAACATTGGTCATTGTTAATGTAGAAAATTATTATCATTGTTCATATCTTGGACCTAAAAATATTATTTCATGCACATTGATAAACACTTTCAATCTATACGTATAATTATTTTTTATGTAATCATTATGATCAATTAATCATTTCTTAAATTAAATTTTCTTTAATAATTTATTTAACCTTTAATACCAACCTATTAGTTCTTGTTTCAATTCATTCATCCGCATTTTCAATTTACAAAAATTATTATAATATTAAATAATGAGAAAACTATTTTTTTTTGTTTGATGTAAACATCATATTCCTGTAATCCATTAGTAAATGATAATTTTAGATCTGGTTAGAGTACTGTGAATTTCCTTGGGATGGGTTAGTGTGGTGATATGAAATCCCAAGATTCTTGAGATGTTTTAAAATATTGAAATACCATTAATTTTAAATGTAATAATTCTTTAGGTTGCTACATCAATTGTTCTAATACATTTTTATGTCTTCTAGTTTATTGAATGAGAGTTTATTATTCATGTTTATCATATTTGAGTTTATTATTACTCCTTAATTTTCCATATTATATTTTCATTTGTTTTTGGTATTTAAGAAAGATTTGATGTAGATTAACTGTTTTCTTAAATTCAATTACCCTTTTTCTTTAACATATTGACATTCATTGAAACAATAAAATTTTGAGTTTCCCTTATTAGAATTTTCTATAACTGTCACTTTTGATAATGAATATATTATTTGTATTTATATATATATTTATTTATTGTGTAAAATTAATCTTTTATGATCCCAATATTATAGATATGAACCAAAAATGGATGCATGATAATCATTTGACAAATTAATATGAAGATAGAGTTAAAGTGTTCATCAATTTTTTTAGAGAGTAGGCAGAAAACTCTTATAAAATCCTCTATCTGTGTTTACGTTGTTATTTTTCAAGAAAATCTATTTTGGAAGAGTAGGAAGAACTCCAAAACGTTTTATTTATTTTCATAAAACAACTTTTAGTGTAATAGTAGGAAACCCAAAATTTTTCAAAATCATCACTTATTTTGGTGGTCATGAATTCCATAATTCAAAAACAAGGGGAGCACATTCTGTAAATCCCACTATCCACCCGAGAAACAAAACATCAATGTAAGACACATGGGGTCAATTATGCCACCAACATCGTCGCCGCCATCAACACACCACCATCCACTCCTAACATAGTCGTCATCGCCATCACCTGTCATAGAGCTGAAACATCCTCATACCGATCATCGTCTCCACTTTTCCAATGAGGACCCACCGGTCATCATCACCATAGCATCACCAAGAAACAACTAACCTTTCATCACAACTGATCACCTAAGAACATAGTCATCGTTGTCAGGAAACAAAACCAATAGATATCACAAAACCTTTATCATCGACAAGAAAGAACGTCTATACCAACATGAACTCAATCGATCACCAAACCAACAAAAACACAACAAATGGAACATAAAACATCATCGGGGATGAAGCACCTAATCCAAATAAATTAAGAGACAGAAAAACACGATGAAATAATAAGGTCATCCTAACCCCAAAGGACTGATTCCTACTCAAGCATCGCCACTTGGTACACCATCTAAAGCTAAACAAACACATCCCAAAACCTCGTAGTAAACTACCAACACCACACCAACCAAGGGAAGCGGTAGAAAATGAGGCAAGAGAAGAGATTGAAGTAAGAAATGATTACCATAAAGATCCGCGACCATTTCCAAGACAACAAATCCTTCCTTCAAAATGGACACAAATAGAATCAAAACCACCTACAATGACATTAAAAATGAAGAACACGTGGATAATGAAAACTGCAAAAAACGTGAAGCCTCTATCTTTAGAAGGAAACCGAGAGTCATTGTGCCATCACAGGTCGAGCCTCCTCATCATCCCAATTAGGCATAAGAACCCTCGCGCTAGACCATATATGGATTCTAGAATGAATGGAAGGATGAAAAGAGCAGTGGAAGTGAGCGACGGTTACGGCTACGAAGAACAATGTCCAAAGGAGAAAAACAAAACAAGAAGGAAGATAAATAGAGAGAGAGAGAGAAAAGATAAAACATAGGACCAAGGAGCTCTAGTGAAGGCAAGAAGCATGATGAGAAGGAGAGGTGGAGATGATGATGGAGAGCCACATAATGGCCTCCCTCACTCTGAACTACCACCGAAGTGAAACCCTATCACGAGAGACAGAATGGGAGACGCCACTCAGGGGACCTTCCCAGAAGAGTAAGAAAAACATTTTATTTTTCATGGAATAGATATATGTTATAAATGTTGAATTAAACATGAGGAAAACTGAATGTGGGCATCTATTGGGATTATACTATGGTTTATGAATCATTTGATATGAATACATTTGTAAAAGATGATGGAGATAACATGAAACAAATGATAATGGAAATTGAATATGACCTTCATGGTTGTCCACATTTATTTGAGGAGTAAAATAATTGTTACAAGAAACTATTTTATACTGGTTGTACAAAAATACACAGCATTTTTTGTTGTATTGAAGTTATATAATTTGAAAGTTGGCAGTGGATTGAGTGACACCAGTATTACAGAACTACTTGGTCTTCTAAAAGATATGCTACCAAAAAAATGAAATACATTTCCAAACATATGATGCTAAACGAATATTACATTCAATGGTAATGATATAAAAAAAATACATTTTTGTCCAACTGATTGCATATTGTTTTGAAAGTACCATGAATCACTCATAAAATTCCTTATATGTGGCGTAGATCAATACAAGAAAAATGAATCATGTCCATCGAAATCTATATGGTACTTTCCTATCATTCCACAGTTTAGAAGAATATATGGATGTCAGAAAATTGTGAGACAATTAACATGGAATGCAGATACAAGAATTAAATATGGGAACCTATTTCATCCATCAAATTTTACATAGTGGAAGAAAATTGATTACATGTCTCCCGAATTTGGAGATTATCCAAGAATACTTCATCTTGCATTATCTAAATATAGAATAAATCATTTTGGTGTATAGAGTAGTACTCAAAATACATGTTACATCATATTGGTAAATTATAACTTTTCTCCATGGTTATTCATGAATCACAATTACATTATGTTGTCTCTACTTATATCTGGACCAAAGCAACCCGGTAATGATATTGATGTCTATTAGCTCCATTTATCGATGATCTGAAATTGATGTGGGATAAAAGTGCTACAATGTATGATGCTCATATATGTGAATAATTAACATTAAGGGCCATATTGTATGGAACTATTAATGAATTCCCCATATATGGAAGTTTATTAGGCTATAGCATTAAAGGAATGTTGTGGTGCCCCATTTGTGAAAAAATGTGGATACTCAGTTCAGTTGAAACATTCCTTTAAAACTATGTTTTTATGAAATCAAAAAAATTTACCTCGATGACATAAATAATTGTCCTAGATGAAAACATTAGATGATAATATCTAACAAGTTACAGCCCCATCTCCAGCAATGGGTGACCAACTATACAAAAAAAGTAAAAAAATTAACCCTTTTTCAGTATAACATTTTTCAAAAACCCTACAAAATCACTTTGGAAGAAGAGATATATTTTCATTGAATTAACGTATTGGAATTTTTTGTATTTCTGAAATTTTATTGATATCATTCATGTAGAAAAAAAATGTACTTGGTCGGGTTTTTGGAACTTTACTAAATGTTCCTAGAAAAACAAAAGATGACATCGAGGCTAGGCTAAACTTGATTGAAATGGAGATAATGGAATATTTGGAATCGATGAAGGGTAAATGGTATATTTTTCTTCATCTGGTAGCTTACACTCTATCCATACAAGAAAAATTGAAATTTTTTCTTTTCCTTATTAGTGCAAAAGATCTATAGGGAAATTCATAAAATATCAAGAATGTCATTTTAATGATAAAATTGAAGTTATGAGGACTAAATTACATGAATTCCATTTTTTAAGAAATTTTTAATGCATGTTTCATTCCATTGCATTTTGCATCAAAATGTATGAAATATATCAACTAAACTGTGCTTATTTTTCAAAGACATATGCAGAAATTTGTAGACCCGGTGAAGTTTCCCATCATGAATAAGGATATTGAAATCATATTATGTGAGTTAGAGATGTTCTTCCCACCATCATTCTTTCATATAATGGTCCTCTTTATGGTTCACTTGGTCAGAGAGGTTCTACTATGAGGTATTTTTCATTACAGATGGATGTGCCCCATTGAACGGTATGTGATGATTTTGAATATGTATGTCAAGAATCAATGTTGGAAAGAAATTTGTATTGTAGAATGATATATTATTGAATATGTTATTGGATTCTGTACAAATTACCTATCATTTGTCGAAAGCATCGGTCTCCCAAAGTCTCGTCACAGAGAATTCCTTATGGGCAATTGGAATTTCAGAAGATATATTGTTATAATTACTTTGATAGAGTGGGAGAAAGAACATATTTACATATTATATAATAGTGAATATGTTTATCCATAAATAGAATCCCACAAAGAAATTATTATAGATTTGAATCCATCAAGGTCTAAAGGTTGGATATCGAATACACACAATCAAAAATTTATCGGATGGTCCAAATTGGAAATTTAGAAGGAGCTACATGAAAATATGTATTCAATTGTTAAACGACTTCAACGGATATCCATAGGACCAAATGAAAATGTTATATATTACACTGGTTTCTTAATCCATGTTTATATGTTCTATAAAAAATAACACAATGAATTCATTAAGATGCAAAATAGTGGTGTTACGCTTGTGGATAAAGTGATCCACATATCTGGTTCCAAGGATAGAATCCAAATTTATACAAATATATCATATTTTGGTATTATCAAATAGATATACAAGTTGGAATATACAACATTTCCAGTTCCAAATTTCCATTGGAAGTGGGTTGACAATATCAATGGAGTCAAAGTTGAGGAAATGGGATTTGTGATGGTGATATTCAGTATGGAATGGGAAAAAGAATATTAGTTCAAATGGATTAAAAAAAGTGAAAATATTTTATGTATATTATCTAACAAATAATAATTGGTCGCTTGTCATATAGGAGACTAAAAATATTGAGTTTTATGAAAATTCAATCAAGGATGACCCTTTCATTGGGACATCACAATAAGTTCATGTAGGTCATAATATAGAAAATGTCTTATACGTTAGAGGGGGCCACATAGAGGGGATTTGGATTAATGATGATGGAACCAACTCCTTGAATCCTTTAAAAATGAAAGAGGGTTCAATGATAAGGTAAAATTGTTTTTAATATATTATTTTTTTCCTCATAATATGATATGTTCTATACTATATTAACATAATATAAATTAAATGTTTGACTACTCATGCAGACAATGTGTTATGGACATGATTATATAACAAACTATATTTACGGAAACCCTTTGGAAAGATTTAAAGGTAATGATACAATATTCTTTCTCTATTTTACCGAAAAATTATATAATGAAACATTGATTTAATTTTCATTATTCCTTGCAGAGTCTTTTTATTTTAGTATATTTCTATTCATGTTTCATGACTTTATAGAAAGAGAAATAATGTTATATTTGATGAATCACAAAGGTAATATTGAAATTTGTACAGTAAAATAATTGTCCATAAAATTAATTTATTATTTCATATTTATGTTTAATTTATTTATTTTTAGTATTACTCACATAATAATTGTTTTCTTATAAATGTGGATTCTTTTGATCGAGTTGTGGTGTTGTGTCCAACGTTTATGATTCTTGTCCCCCAAAACCATTTTCACTCCTACAGTGTTGCATTTATCACTTTATTTCACGTTCTCTCCACTAAAATTGTATGAAGAGCACTGATTCTACCTCTGCTTAATGACAGAGGTAATTTTGATGTTTTTATAGTAAAATCATTTTTCAAAGAATTAATGTATTGTTTCATATTTAGGTTTAATTTATTTCTTTTCAGTATTATCCATATAATAATTTTTTATTATACTAGTGGATTCTTTTGTTTGAGTTCGGGTGTTATGTCCATCATTCATCCCATTCTTAACCAAAACCTCCACATACTTCTTCTCCCTAAAAACCTTATCAACCATACAGTGGGGCATTTATCACTTTATTTCTAATTACCTCCCCTGGATTTATAAGGAGAGCAACAATGATTATTCCACTCAATTATATAGGTAATCTTGATGTTTCCATATTAAAATCACTTTCCATAAAATTAATGTATTGTTTCATATTTACGATTAATTTAATTTATTTAGTATTAATCACATTGTAATTGTTTTCTTATATATGTGGATTTTTTTATTCAAGTTATGGTTCTCTATTAAAATTTCTTATTTCCTCTCCCTCAAAAAATTTTCACCCCTATAATGGTGCATTAGTCACTTTATTTCAAGTTACCTCAAATGTCATTTCAGGAAGAACAACAATGCTGCCTTTGCTTAATTGCAGAGGTAATATTTATGTTTACACAGTAAATAAAGTACCCATATAATTAATATAGTTTTTCATATTTATGTTTATTCTATTTCTTTTTAGTATTACACATATAAAAATTGTTCTCATATATGGGTGTATTATTAAGTTCTAGTTGGGATGATCTAACAATCTTTCATCCCTTTCTACACTAAAACTTCCACAGATATCTTCTCCCTCAAACCTTTCACCCCTGTAGTGTTGGAATTTATCCATTTCCATCAAGTTCTCTCTAATACTCATTCACAGTGGTAATATTGATATTTTCAAAGTAAACTCATTATCCATATAACTAATTTATTATTTCACATTTATGTTTTATTTATTTATTTTTATTATTACTCATAATAGTGTTCTTCTTATACTGGTGGATTCTTTTTCCGAGTTGATGTGGTTTGTTCCAAGCTTCATAGGTAGTGTTGGAGGTTTGAGAAATAAAGTCAATGTAAATCATGGTAATATTGATATTTAGGATTGTTTTGAGACTTTTTGGGTGTGTAGAAATCAGTCATACCTCAATCTGACACACGATGTGAACGGTATGAATCCAAGTATTTCTTTCTATTTTAAATTGTCATTGATTTTAGTAAAAAAGAAAACAGACATACTCAAAACAAAGCTAACATATTCATATTGTTTTGATACATTAAAAAATGATCAATAAGTCATTTTATTGTGTAATAATCAGCCTCACTCTAATCGGATACACAATGTTCCCGATATGACTCAATGTGTCTATTATTAGTTTAAAATTGATACTTGACTTTAAAAAGTATCACTCACTAAAAACCAAGAAAATGCACTTTGATTTTTTTTATAATTTTGGAAAACAATACATAAATCATTTTTTACATCTAGGAATTGGTCTAACATCAAATTGATATATGATGTGATCCATATGAATCAAAGTGCATGTTTTAAGATAAAATGACTTTTTAGTAAAAAAAAGACCAGTGATGTACTCAAAAACAATAAAAAACATTCATATTATTTTTATAATTTAGTAAAATGGTCAACAAGTTATTTTAGATGTTCAAAAATTAGTCTCACCTCATTCTGATTCACAGTACGATGGGTATGACTCCAAGTACATGTTTTTATTTAAAATTGACATCAATTTTAGTAAAAATGCCAACTGACCTACTCAAAACCAAAAAAAATTCATTCACATTGTTTAAATACATTATTAAAATGATCCTTAAGTGATTTTTGATTTGTAGGAATCGGTCTCACCTTAATACGATAGACAATGTTATCGGTATGAGTCAAAGGTCATGTTTCAATTTTTAAATCACATTTTAGTAAAAAATATAAGTGACATACTCAGAACTAAGAAAACAGATTTATCTCATTTTTAAAATTTAAAAAAAAATATCCATAATTTATTTGGGATGTGTATGAATTAGCCTCACCACAATGTGACTCACGGTGTGACCGGTATGACTCAAAGTGTGTCATTTTATTTAAAATTGTCCTCAATTTTAGTTTAAAGAACAACTCACCTATTCTAATATGAGAAAACACATTCATATTGTTTAAATAATTTAGAAAAATGATCTATAAGTCATTTTTTATGTGTAGGAATTATCCTCAACTCAATCTAATACACAATGTGATCGATATCAGTCAAAGTGTGTGTTTCAATTTTAAAATGACATTTTAGTAAAAAAGATAGGTTACATACTCAAAACCAATAAAACACATTTATATTGTTTTTAAAATTTATTACAATGATTCATAAGTCATTTGGGATGTTTTGGAAAAATTCATAACTCAATATGATGTACAGTGTGACTGATATGACTCAAATTGTGTCTTTTTATTTAAAATTATCATTAATTTTAGTAAAATGGACATCTCTCCAACTCAAAACTGAGTAAAAAAATTGGATTGTTTAGATACTTTATGAAAATGATCCATGAGTAATTTGTGATATGTAGTAATTATCCTCACCTCAATCTGATAAGCGATGAGCCTGGTATGACTCAAATTTTCCTTTATCAATTTAAAATCAACATTTATGTTCAAAAGGTTTCACCCACTGAAAACCAATCAAATGCACTCCACTACTGGAAAGATGATCTATACCAACGTTTATGGGAAAACCATTCATATAGTTCACTAATTTGCACCTATACCAACGGTTTGGACAAAACCGTTGGTATAGGTCAATTATATGGGCCTCTAGCAACGTTTTTTCCAAAACCCTTGGTATAGGTCACTAATTTTGAGCTATACCAACGGTTTTCCCAAAACCGTTGGTATAGTCCACTAATATGGACCTATACCAACAGTTTTGGGAAAAAAGTTGGTATAGGTCCATTATAGAGACCCTATACCAATGGTTGTGTCCAAACCATTGGTATAGGTTCCAAAAATCAAAGAACCTATACCAACGGTTTTGAGAACCGTTGGTATAGGTAAATGTATTTTTAATGGAATCTTGTTACAGAGGAAATTAAATAAATAACAATTTAAAAAATAATGATAATTCATATATATATTTATGAAATTATGTTCACAAAAGTAATTTAGTTTAGTGGTTAGGTCGTTAAATCACAAACGAGAGGTGTTGGGATAAAAACCAATCGAATGATTGTTTTTTGAATTACATATACCAACAGTTTTATGGAACCGTTGCTATATATTTTCATATTAATTATACCAATGGTTTTGAAAACAATTGGTATAGACCGCTCCCCACATATTACTTGCCAACGGTTCTCCAAACTGTTGTTATAGGCTATACTAATGGTTTGGAGGCCTATACCAACGGTTCCAAACCATTGGAATAGGGTATTTTTCCAATTGTGCTCGGATTTTCATGATAATTTAGGTAAATAATTTATAAGCCATTTTTAACGTGTAGGAATCTGTTTCAAATCAAACTGATACACGATGTGTTCATAATGATTCAAAAGTTCATGTTTCCAGTTTAAAATGACATTTTTGTAAAAAAAAGAAAACTAACATACTCAAAATCAAGAAAACACATTCAGATTGTTTTTATACTTTATGAATACAATCCAAAATTTATTTGAGACATTTTTGAATTAGCCACATCCCAATCTGATGCACGGTGGGAACAATATGACTCCAATTTAATCTTTTTATTTAAAATTGACATCAATTTTAATAAAATTATCAATTTTTGTTAATTTATTTATTTATATTATTACTAACATAATAATTATTTTTCTATACAGGCACATTATTCTTCTTGATAAGGGGTGGTTTTTTCAAAAATTTCATGAGTCAAGTCAGGATTAAAATATAAAGGAAAATTGATGTTTTTGAATGTATGTAATAATTTGTATTTATGTAATTGTGTAAACAAATGTTTGAAATGTCTATAATATAGAATTTTTCTTTTTTTCTTTTATAAATATCATTTCATTGAAATCTTATAAGGGAACTTATTTCTATTGATATCTAGTGTTTTTTAGTGTTGCAATGTTCTGTTACATCGCACTACAGTAGGACCCTTTATTAGTGCCTTTAAAAGCACTGATAAAGGAAACCATTATCACAACTTTTATAAATGCTGATAAAAGACACTATATGATCACTTTTATAAGAACTGGTAAAGGTGTCATTTTTCATCTTTTTGTTTAGAACTAATAAAATTCCCCTTTATCAGTGATTTTTCAATACTAATAAAAGACCAGGGCTTTTAACCTCGGTCATGTAGTCAGTGCTTTTCTAGAGTAGATAAATTCATTTTCTAGTGTTGTTAAATACAATTTCTGTATTAATTCATGATGTATAGCATCATTCATCATTATATTGGAAACTTATGTTGCAATTCTCATTGAAATCTTCCATGAATACACATATTTTCTTGGAGGATAGATTCACTCCTATATTATTCAGTTAGTTTTTCTCCTGCTTAATTTGTTATCAGTTAATTTCATATATTCTCCCCCTTAATTCAATACTTATATAATATTTAGGATTTAAAGTTTTATGCTAATAATCAATGACTATATTCTCAAACCACCATTAGCACTAATTGTGACCAATGAACCATGATCTTTTTCTATGAACCATAGTCTGTCCAACTTTAATAACTTGATGTTTTTTTACTAAAACCCCATTATTTTGGTCTATTCTTGGGGTGATTCTCTTATTGTACATGATTTCATCCACCCATAAGCTTTAGGTTTATTTCTTAGGTTTTTTATTTACCAATTTTTTTTATATTTTGTTTGGTAACCTAAACTAGAAGATGTAATAGCATTACCAAAAACAAAAAAATGGGTTAATGGTTACATTTTTCTATAAGTTTCAATTATATTAATCATTTGATTATATCAAGAAATATTACACTAATAATATCCCTTTTAAAAGAAATACTCATATCATAATTTTCAATGGTCACTTTCATGTTCTCAATATCTTTGGATGTCTAAGAATGTGTCTTCTTTAAATTTCTTATTCTGAATTCAAATTCAAGACACTTTATGTTTAGAATATCTTTCTCCCCGAAAGCTAATCTTACCTTTTCTTCAAATTATCTCTTCATCTTCATAATCTTATATTCTTGAATATTACACATCTACTATGATGATTTTTCAATATCCTTTATCATTTTATATTTAGTCTTCAACTGGGCATCCTATACATCAATAACCCCAATCAATGCATGAATATACTCTTCAATAACTTTTCCAAACATTACTTCCCACTAATTACATTCTTTAATTAGTTTTCAAATAGGGGATTTTTTTTAAAAAAGGTTAAAACAATTTTTTCTTTGTATTCTATATTTTTATGTGATTTTTCAATCCTGCAACTTCTTTCTCAATGCATTTTCTATAGCTTCTCCAAATATTTCATTTATTATTTCTCATCATTTATATCCTAGATAAAATAAAATATATAATTGAAAACATCGGTAGAAATAGTATTTATGTAATACCTAACCTAAATGTATAGGTTTTTAACTTTTTTTACATAACCATTATCCTCATTGACTTCATAGCATAAAATTGATTCTTATAGAGGATCATTGTCAACATAATTGACATATAAACTACTACTTTAATTACCATAATACAGGGTTGAATCCTCTTCATCCTTTAAAATATTTATCAAACATTTATCCTCTATTTTGTTCCTATTATTTAAGGTTTTTATCAAAACCTCCATGCATGTATCAAAAAGGACGGGAACTATATTTTACATTTGAGTAAATTTTGAATCTTCTTCAAATCTTCACTTCACGTATATATAATAAAAAAATTGTGAAAGAAATTGGATCCAGTCAAAGTAAACTAAGGTTCACTCTGATACAAATAATATTCATAAACTCTTAAGAGTCATAAATGGATGACCTATACATATTCCACATAAATATATCATTGAATCGTAACTATTGCCTTATAGACCCTTACATGTCACCCTTTAACCATAAAATTAGAGTTTATGGATTTTATGTATGATTTAGTGAACTGTGATAGATTATGCATTTTTTAAATTTATCATTTCAATAAAATGGATTGATAAAATTAAATTAATTTTTAGTAAAAAAATTAATTAATTAAATAATTATAAGAAATAATATTGTATTGATTCATGGTCGAAGAAATATGATTTATTTAAAAAATATTAATTTTTATATTATAATATTTTATTTAAAAGATGCATTTTTCATATTTTTATTATGAAATGTAATGATATTTTTTTCTTTTATATATATAAATTAATCAAAATTCCTAAATGTATTATTAATTGGTTATAAATAAAGATAAGACCATTTAATATGTAAATAGATACTTTTCTAATAAAATTGTTTTATGAACTTTTATGTTAACAAACTACATACATCATGGTTAAAGTGTTATTTTAATATAATTTATTGTGTATATGTATAATAAAATATATTAAAACCGATTGAATGATGAGTAATTGATATGAAATAAGAATAGGAACAGTTAATGTTTAAAATGTTATCTTTCTAAAATAAATAATTTTTCCTATAAATTAAAGGTTTCTGTTTAAAAGTAAACTTTCTCATACTCATAATTATTATGTCATAAAATTTAATTAAAATTTTGAATCCTCAAATCAAAATTAGGTAAGATGTGTTATGTTGTATTTTTTGTTAAAAAACAATAACTGTGATAAATAATTAAATCATGTAAACTTTCTCATATTTTGAATTAAAATTTAATTAAATTTAATATAAATTTTGAATCATCGCATGAAAATTAGTTAGGATGGGTTATATTGTATTTTTTATTAAAAAATAATTACTTTGGTAAATAATTATGTGAATTAAATTAAAAAGGGGGAAAATACTGGTCCTAATTTTTAATAATTTAATTTATATTTTGAAATTATATAAGTCATTTTTTAGCATGTGTGTATATCATAAAATCCCATCCAATATTTTTTTTACCTAACTATAATTCCCAGATATATTATTATATATTTCTCTTTGAGTAAATTTAACTTCTTCGATAGCTTGTGATACACGCAACCCCGAATTTCAACGAATAGTAATGAAGTATACAGTCATCACCAATGTAGAGACCTGAAGCCTGACGTACATCGACATTACATTACTTTTGCGGAATATATAGTACATAACAAAAACACACACACAAGGATCGTAATAGTTTAGTGTCTTTGGAAACTCGGAATATAATCTTCTAATCGTGGTGAAATATCTTCAACAACTCCCATAAAGATCTTCCATTTTTATACCTAAAACCTTTCTTTATATCCTGGGGAAAAGAAAACATAAAAGGGTGAGCTCAAATTCTCAATAATGGTAAACAAAAGAAATATCAATCACATCATATTCATAAGAACATAACATTTTGGAAATCTTAACCTCCAAAAGAGGGCATAACTTCATAACATGGGATAAATCATAGTAGTGAAATGAAATCCCAATAATCATAACTTACAACATGAAACTTTGTGTCATAAACACATAATCATAGAGAATCATTTTTTATTAGTCAAGACTCATTCCCATGACTATCTTAGTGGACAAAGTCCATTTCTGAACCGAGTCACCCTCGTTTCAGTCCTGTTTCACTGAACCGGTATAACCTACCGTTCTAGCCATGTCTATCTCATGAGATATAAAATCTCTACCCAATGCATTGGAGGGAGATATAGGTCCCACCCATCTCATAATGATACCATTCTTATGTGTGCCACCAAATCATAAACCATACATCATTGCATAACCCATGTAATAAAAATGGGAGTCTTGAACAACATAACATCATAAACCAATTCATATAAGATAAAGGAATTCATAAAAATAATTCCATCACAACATAATCAAATCGATCTAATAATAAGGATAGAGACAGAACCTTATATTATCTTATAAGGAAAATAATTTTGATAAAACACTTGAACTCCATTCTTGAGGAAAATATCTTTTCTGCTTCAAAAACACTTTTCCTTTCTTAACATGTCGTACAATTCTAAACTAAAAGAAGTTTATTAAAAATAAACTAGAAAACTTATAAATTAAGCTTCTTGTAAATAATTTTTTTAAAAATCCATTCATGCCGTATAACTTTAAAAAAACATTCTTCTCGTACATTTGTCGGAAAAGTCAAAAAGTACCTCGTACGAAAAACGACAAAAGATTCCTTTCATATCTTTTACTAAAAACTCACCGAAGGGTAAAATAGGATTTAGACAATTGTAGGTGGATGGAAATAATATTACATATTGAGGAAACATAGATGTGGATGATAAAATACACCCCAGTAAATACCAAAGTATAAACAATCTCGGATAAAAATGAGATTGTGATATTTCCCTTACCTTAGGTCCAATTTTCTTCGTAAGTGTCCAAAACTCATGTATAATGATTTAAATAATGCCATTGACTTATTACATAATCATATTCATTGTTATGATATCATATATGGTTCACTTATGACTTTATATTACCCGTTCTTTTGTAAATTCCATGTTAAAGAGTGTTTTGGGTAAAATCGTTTCATTTGTCGTCCGTGTTTTGACTTGTAATTATTCATATGACTACTTAGATCATGATTACTTAATTTCAGAATATAAAACATGATTTATATATAATATTTATTCATAATATACATATATATAATAAATCAGTAAATGGAAGGAAATACACCGTTCATGGAGACGGTAGGCCGTACGTACGCATGAACGCTGTTTTTGTTTCCTTATTGAGTTGAATGGAATTAAGTAGATGACATACATATATATACACATAAATATAGTATCATTATTATGTCATATATTTCATGATTAATTTTTATATATACTTTATAATCATTCATGAATGGTTAATCATTGAGAATGAATCTCATCGCGCCGTGGAGATGGTATTTCGTACGTACGCACGAGCGATGATATTGTTCCCATGATCGTGGAATTTTATTGGAGTGTATGTATATTATTAAAGAATCAGTATCACTTTACAATAATCATATATAGATATTATTTACATCAATATACCCATCCATGTAAGGTGGTGGTGGAAAATAGATTACACCATGGCGTGGAGACGATATTCTGTACGTACGCACGCGCGGTGATTTATTTTTCCGTAGGATGGATAGATGGTGAAATAGGGTTGTTTCATACTTATAATAACATATCAGTATATGATTGATACTGATGTTATTACTTCATAATGAAACAACTAAAGAAGAAGAAGTGGAAGAAGAAATAAAGATGAAACAATCGGTAACGAACATTACCTCTTCTTTGAAGTGCTTCTTTGAGACCACATTTTAGGGCACTAAAATGGGTATTTGAAGAAGACCAGAACCTCTAGGATGTTTCTAGGGAATTGGATAGAAGAAATTGGTAGGGGTTGGCCGAGATTGAAGGCTCAATGTGGTGTGAGGAAGAGAGGGAGGAGGTGCCCTTTTATAAGGGAGGAGAGGGGCACCTTTGGAATAACTAAAAATATTATTTTATTATAAAGTCAAGTTCGGTTTTAAATAGCTCCAAATTGATTTATTTCGATGCTAAGGTGGGTATGGGTCGAAATCATCTCATCCAATAGAATTTAGACAAGTTTAGGTTCCTATTTTAACCTTATCATTTAGATTTAACATTAAGTTAAATAATTTTACTTTTACGGTGTCTTCTTGTGTTCTTACGCTATAAGGTTAATAAAATTACTATATCAAGCCAAAAGAACCCCAAGTTGTTTATTATTAATATAAATAACCTTATATAAGTCATTTTTCCGAACCTTATATTTTTAGGAATCAAATAACAATTAATAATATAATATTTGTTTTTAATACAATTTTATGTCAATTTTTACACTATTTAGTAATTGATTTTTGTGAAAATAATAACAGAATGATAAGTTCAAAAAAAGTTACTTAAATAAATACTAACATGTTATATTAACCTATAAAATTAGTTTAATTCATAAAAAGTTTCAAATTATATTTATTTGGGTATTTATAACATCAATTATGTCAATATTTCATTAATAAGATAATTACTGCATCATCATTGTGTCATAAATAAATTAAATTATTTAATGTCTAAAAATTAAAAATAAAATACTATTATGTATGAAATCCTTTTATCTTTATAATTAATATTTATAGTCGAATTTATCTTATGTATAACCCCATATTAAAAATTATTTACTTATTAAACTCTGATTTTAACTATTTTAACCCTTCTTTAAATAACTTAATAATAAATGTCCTAATCTAATCCAAGTGGGCCTAAATGGTCATATTTTATTCCTAAGGTTGTTTTTTGTCGAATTACACTTGTCCAATAGAATTAGGACATGTGTTAGGGTAATAATAATATCATGTTTACCCTTAATTACCCTATTTACTTTTAACCGTGGTAAAAAAAAGTAAAAAGTTACTATTCACCAAAAATTATTTTCATCTCATTGAACCACATTTAAATTACTAACATCAACTATGACTCTCGGATTTTTGAAATTCCACTCACAGAAGCGGTAAAATTAAGTTTTATTAAAAACTCATTTTTTTTAACTACCACTTAGTGGTTTCACTATTCATCAAAAAATGAAAGTTTCCAGAAAAATACCAAAATTTAGGCCTGAGATATATTTGATATTATGAACTCAAAAATGATGAATATTTTACCAAATTCAAAACATATCAGTTTCATTAGTTAATTTAAAAATTAATTCCCGTCGTCAAAACTAATAGCGTGTTTTTAAAAGATAATAACTATTAAAAGATTGACACTTGTTTATGTCTGGTTTAAGTGTAGAATTACATCCAATGACCAACATTGTATTAAATTGTAAAAATATATTCTAAATATACATTAAAACCACTCAAATTAATAATTTATCACTATTAATTATTTCGATTAAAAAAGTTGTTTTTAATTAAAATTTAGTAATTTTCACTATTCATCAGAATATGAAAGTTATCCGAAAAGTACCAAAATTTCACCCTAAGCTAATTTCAATATTACAAATCCAAAAATGAAGTCCATTTTCAAAAATAAAATTTATAAAATTTCAAAAAGTTTTTATTACTATTCATAACGGCTAGTTTTAATAATATTTTAATATCATTTTATTGTTTAGTGAAACTCGTTATTGCGTACGATGCAAGCTATCGAGGAAGGACGTGATTGCGTGTAATGCATGTAAAGTCAAGGATGTGTGTTGTGCAAGATCCTTTTGGTGTAGCATACAACACAAGAAGTTAATGAAATTAAAAAGAATATTTTTCGTAAAATCTTGGGGTGTTACATTCTACCCCCCTTAAAATGAATTTCGCCCTCGAAATTCGTTGGGGTTATAAATGGTTTACTACTCAAAAGTTTCATTAATAGAAACCAAAATCGTAAAAAGGAATACCAAAACATGGCTTTTAAAAAATAAAGTATGAAATGTAACGGTTACCCAAATTAACTCATCACTGGGTTTCCACGTAGGACATAGGTGAAAATATGGATATGGAAGAGAAATCTAACCATCATGTTCTGATGGAGTGTGGTAGAGAACAAGGCTATGGAAAATCCAGCAATCACAAAGCCATAAATTTGTGATGATCTAAGGTACCATCTGAATCATCAGATATAAGAGCACTAGGACAACATTTTTGGTTTTTAAGATCATTTCCCTAAAGTTGATGAAATCGGAAATAGAATAAATACTTTTATAATTTCGGTATAGTCTCACCGTTGGTCGTTTATTGGACAATTTCGACTTCATATTTTAAAGAAATGAAGTTGAATTTGTCATTCGTGATGTGTTAGAAAATCATGTGATAGAATGATGGGTCATTCCATCTGTCTCAAACAAATTGTTAGAAAAGTTATCAAAAAATACATAAGTCCATCTATAGTGAGATTAATGATATATGGTTCCTAAAATGGACTTATACTTCATATATCATACTGATTAATATAATAAAACTAGTTTCTAATAAACAGGGACTTCTTGTAGGCCAGTGGTAGGCGATAAAGGCCAGTCGCACTTCGGTTGTGGGTTCGATTCCCAAGGCCTTGTCCGACGCGATGGGCTATCGCCCGTCCTGCAGGTTGCCCTTTTTCTAAAACTGTATTACTATAACATCCCATAAATAACATCGAAAAAACTTCTATCCTTAAACAATACTAACTTATTTCCAATATAATCCATTCCAATCTTTAGGCTTATCCATAATACTGCAGTCCACTCTCATAATATAGTGAAAACGATTACCAGAGATTTAATACCATCGTTGATCCCCATATATCATAAGATATGTCTTGTTGGTCACATTCCAAACATTCAAAGGCCTTAATCATGTATTCTCTTGAATACCCATTGAACCTTAGTGAAAACATGAATGCAGTTAAAAGTTAACACTTTCCACATACCAAAATCCTCAAAATTCTGTATACTCAAACCATGATATCACTTAGTCCGTATATCAATCACGAGCTCACGAATACTGTCAAACATTTCATTTTCTCCTTATCCCTTAATTATGCGCATATCATCTACTTTCCAAAATATTTGAATCACTGTTCATGGTTACCGGTACCTTAAAATTATTGACAACCACAATAGACCAATACATAAATATTTCAATACACCATAAAGGTACCTCAACAACATTATTCTTGAATACCAATACATAAACACTTCAGTCCATCCACTTCAATGATTGTACTGGAATAAGTCCTTCCTTGATTTAGAAGTAACTTTTTAGCTCAGGGCATTGAGTTGGGTAATGCCCATGTTCTCCACAAATAAGACATTGAACTCCATAACAGTCTGTCACTCTATGACCCTTTTCTCCACACAGATAACATCGGTCCCTCCATTTGAGGTATTCCTCAAGGTTCTTCTTCCCTTCTTTAGAAATCTCAATCTTCCTTTCTTTATGCTCCTCAACATGCGAACATACATATTAGTTTATCTTCCTCTTCTTTGATAAATTAGGCATACCACTAAATTTCACCTTGTTAATCATATATCGCGATGATTGATTCGGCATAATTTCAATATCTTTCTCTCTGGGAATAACACAATTTTGTTGCTCATAGTCACCAATTTTCCCATTGGATTCAATGTTAATCGAATTCCTTCTGGTTCCCTCCATTAACTAAAACACAAAAAGAATCTTGTGAGAGGAAAAAATCATGCTAGGGAAAACAACATAGTAAAGGGGAAGTACACTCAATATCTAACATCTTAGGTTAAATTCTAAGATCGTTAGCGTAATTCTAGGACTATAACCTATACGTATACTTAACCTTAGAGACATCCCTAGACATACCATATAAATATCTCTAGGGATCTCACTAGCGTTTTTGCATCCTAGTTTCCAAAGGTTGACTAAACCTTTCTTCTGATACCAACTGTAGAGACCCGAATCCTGACGTACATGGACATTACATTACTTTTGCGGAATACTTAGTACATAACAAAAACACACACACAAGGATTGTAATATTTTATTGTCTTTGGAAACTCGGAATATAATCTTCTAATCGTGGTGAAAGATCTTCAACATCTCCCATAAAGATCTTTCATTTTTTATACCTAAAACCTTTATTTATATCCTGGGGAAAAGAAAACATAAAAGGGTGAGCTCAAATTCTCAGTAACGGTAAACAAACGAAATATCAATCACATCATATTCATAAGAACATAACATTTTGGAAATCTTAACCTGCAAAAGAGATCATAATTTCATAACATGGGATAAATCATATTAGTGAAATGAAATCCCAATAATCATAACATACAACATGAAACTTTGTGGCATACACACATAATCATAGAGAATCATTTCTTATTAGTCAAGACTCATTGCCAAGACTATCTTAGTGGAAAAAGTCCATTTCTGAACCAAGTCACCCTCGTTTCAGTCCTGTTTCACTGAACCGGTATAACCTACTCTTCCAGCCATGTCTATCTCATGAGATATAAAATCTTTACCCAATGCATTGGAGGGAGATATAGGTCCCACCCATCTCATAATGATACCATTATTATGTGTGCCACAAAATCATAAACCATACATCATTGCATAACCCATGTAATAAAAATGGGATTCTTGAACAACATGACATCATAAAAAAATTCATATAAGATAAAGGAATTCATAAAAATAATTCCATCACAACATAATCAAATCAATCTAATAATAAGGATAGATACAGAACCCTCTATTATCTTAGATGGAAAATAATTTTGATAAAACACTTGAATTCCATTCTTGAGGAAAATATCTTTTCTGCTTCAAAAACACTTTTCCTTTCTTAACATGTCGTACAATTCTAAACTAAAATAAGTTGATTCAAAATAAACTTGAAAAATTATAAAGGAATATTCTTGTAAATAATGTTTTTAAAAATCCATTCATGCCATATAAGTTTAAAAAAATCATTCTTCTCGTACTTTTGTCGGAAAAGTTAAAAAGTACCTCGTACGAAAAATGACAAAAGATTCCTTTCATATCTTTTACTAAAAACTCACCGAAGGGTAAAATAGGATTTAAACAATTGTAGGTGGATGGAAATAATATTAAATATTGAGGAAACATATATGTGGATGATAAAATACACCCCAGTAAATACCAAAGTATAAACAATCTCGGATAAAAATGAGATTGTGATATTTCCCTTACCTTAGGTCTGATTTGCTTCGTAAGTGTCCGAACCTCCTGTATAATGATTTAAATAATGTCATTGACTTATTACAGAATCATATTCATTTTTATGATATCACATATGGTTCACTTATGACTTTATATTACCCGTTCTTTTGTAAATTCCATGTTAAAGAGTGTTTTGGGTAAAATCGTTTCATTTGTCGTCCGTGTTTTGACTTGTAATTATTCATATGATTACTTAGATCATGATTACTTAATTTCAGAATATAAAACATGATTTATATATAATATATATTCACAATATAAATATTTATAATAAATCAGTAAATGGAAAGAAATACACCGTTCATGGAGACGGTAGGTCGTACGTACGCATGAACGCTGTTTTTGTTTCCTTGTTGAGTTGAATGGAATTAAGTAGATGACATACATATATATACACATAAATCCAGTATCATTATTATGTCATATATTTCATGATTAATTATTATATATACTTTATAATCATTCATGAATGGTTAATCATTGAGAATGAATCTCATCACGTCGTGGAGACGGTATTCCGTACGTACGCACAAGCGATGATATCGTTCCCATGATCGTGGAATTTTATTGGAGTGTATGTATATTACTAAAGAATCAATATCACTTTAAAATTATCATATATATTTATTATTTACACCATTATACTCATCCAAGTAAGGTGGTGGTGGAAAATAGATTACACCACGGCGTGGAGACGGTATTCCGTACGTACGCACGCGCGATGATTTCTATTTCCGTAGGATGGATAGATGGTGAAATAGGGTTGTTTCATACTTATAATAACATATCAGTATATGATTGATACTGATGTTATTACTTCATAATGAAACAACTAAAGAAGAAGAATTGGACGAGGAAATAAAGATGAAAGAATCGGTAACGAACAATACGTCTTCTTTGAAGTGCTTCTTTGAGACCCCCTTTTAGGGCACTAAAATGGGTCTTTGAAGAAGACCCGAACCTCTAGGATGTTTCTAGGGAAGTGGAGAGAAGAAATCGGCAGGGTTTGGCCGAGCTTGAAGGCTCAAAGTGGTGTGAGGAAGAGAGGGAGGAGGTTCCCTTTTATAAGGGAGGAGAGGGGCACCTTTGGAATAACAAAAAATATTATTTTATTATAAAGTCAAGTTCGGTTTTAAATAGCTCCAAATTGATTTATTTCGAAGATAAGGTGGGGATGGGTCGAAATCCTCTCATCCAATAGAATTTAGACAAGTTTAGGTTCCTATTTTAACTTTATCATTTAGATTTAACATTAAGTTAAATAATTTTACTTTTTTGGTGTCTTCTTGTGTTCTTACACTATAAGGTTAATAAACTTACTATATCAAGCCAAAAGAACCCCAAGTTGTTTAATATTAATATAAATAACATTATCTAAGTCATTTTTTCGAACCTTATATTTTTAGGAATAAAATAACAATTAATAATATAATATTTGTTTTAAAAACTATTTTATGTCAATTTTGACACTATTTAGTAATTGATTTTTGTGAAAGTAATAACAGAGTGATAATTTCGAACAAAGTTAATTAAATCAATACTAACATGTCATATTAACCTAGAAAATTATTTTAATTCATAAAAAGTCTCAAATTATATTTATTTGGGTATTTATAACATCAATTATGTCAATATTTCATTAATAAGATAATTACTGCATCATTGTTGTGTCATAAATAAATTAAATTATTGAATGTCTAAAAATTACAAATAAAATACTATTATGTAGGAAATATTTTTAGATTTATAATTAATATTTATATTCGAATTTATCTTATGTATAACACCATATTAAAAATTATTTACTTATTAAACATTGATTTTAACTATTTTAACCCTTCTTTAAATAAATTAATAATAAATGTCCTAATATAATCCAAGTGGGCCTAAATGGTCATATTTTATTATTAAGGTTGTTTTTGGTCGAATTACACTTGTCCAATAGAATTAGAACATGTGTTAGGGTAATAATAATATCATTTTTACCCTTAATTACCTTATTTACTTTTAACCGTGGTAAAAAAAGTAAAAAGTTACTATTCACCAAAAAATATTTTCATCTCATTGAACCACATTTTACTTACTAACATCAACCGTGTCTCTCTGATTTTTGAAATTCCACTCACAGAAGCGGTAAAATTATGTTTTATGAAAAATTCATTTTTTTAACTACCACTTAGTGGTTTCACTATTCATCAAAAAATGAATGTTTCCAGAAAAATACCAAAAATTATGCCTGAGCTATATTTGATATTATAAACTCAAAAATGATGTCTATTTTACCAAATTCAAAACATATCATTTGCATTAATTAATTTAAAAATTAATTCCCGTCATCAAAACTAATAGCGTGTTTTTAAAAGATAATAACTATCAAAAGATTGACACTTGTTTATGTCTGGTTTAAATGTAGAATTACATCCAATGACCAACATTGTATTAAATTGTAAAAATATATTCTAAATATACTTTAAAACCACTCAAATTAATAATTTATCACTATTAATTATTTCGATTAAAAAAGTTGTTTTTAATTAAAATTTAGTAATTTTCACTATTCATCAGAATATGAAAGTTATCTGAAAAGTACCAAAATTTCACCCTAAGCTAATTTCGATATTCCGAATCCAAAAATGAAGTACATTTTCCAAAATAAAATTTATAAAATTTCAAAAAGTGGTTATTACTATTCATAACGACTAGTTTTAATAATATTTTAATAGCATATTGTTGTTTAGTGAAACTCGTTATTGCGTACGATGCAAGCTATCGAGGAAGGCCGTGATTGCGTGTAATTCAAGGCAAGTCAAGGATGTGTGTTGTGCAAGATCCTTTTGGTGTAGCGTACAACACAAGACATTAATGAAATTAAAAAGAATATTTTTCGTAAAATCTTAGGGTGTTACAACCAAGCTATTAGATGGGTGGGTATGAATAATACTAAATAAATTATAAAAATTGTATGGTTTAAACATGTATAATATGAATTCATAGTTTATCAATTTATTAGAAATGAAAATAAATAAAAATTTTAAGTGAAAGAGTGTTTTTCGGAAAAAAAAAAACTTTTTTTATGCTCGCATTGTGTTTTATCTTAAAAAAATAAATTAATAATCACCTGTGAATTATTTTAATGAAATTTATATATTACATATTCAATAAAATGTTTTAAAATTAATCAAATTTTTTTCTAGGAATGGTATAAGAATAAATCTAGTTTTATGATTAAAAATGAATTTTTTTAATCTGTTTTTGTCGCGTTTTTCACGCATGTTTTAAAATGAATTTTTGAAACTTATAGAAATTGTATATTCATAAATGGACTCCATATTTTGAATCATGAGGATCAAACTTTTTAAATAGTCCCCTTTTATTTTTCTCAATATGAATAACAACCCTAGAAAATTTTTATTACCTCAATAAGGGTAAAATTGGTAAAATGGGGTTAAAACATTGAGATAGGTATTTATAACTTCTCTAAAACCTACATTTATCCTATTGTATGAGTTTATTTTGGATTTTTCTGTATAATGATCTTATAGATGGTCACTTTGTTCCATTTTTTTGAATATGACCTTTATATTAATTAAGAAAAAAAATAAATATGAAATGTCACTCTCTAGACATTAATATATCTAAAATTTTTTCATAAGAATATATTGAGGATAAATTTATATATAAATATTTATTTTAAATTTAAATTAATTTTTTTATTATATTAATTTATTTATCATTTTTAGTAATAGAATAATTACCTTATATTCATACACAACGCTGAAAAAGAATTTATTCAATGAATAGAAATATAAAAAAATTAATTTAAAAATATTAAAAATAAAAAAAATGAATGTGAAATTTATTTAAAATGGATAATCTAAAATCCTTAAAATTTATTTAAAATAATAATAATCTTGAGATCTTATTTAACAAGAAACATCAAACATTAAGCGAATTGAGATGAATTATAAAAATAAAATTATTTAATTGTGGCCTAACAGTTGAATTGAGAAGTACGAATATGAGTAATACTATATAAAATATATTTTTAGTATTCTCAATAATTACAAATTTTTTTATTAATTATTATAAAATAATCCCTCATTTTTTAGAGATGTCATTTTATGCTTCAAAAATGCATTTTTTTCAAAAATGATTTTGATTATGTTTTGTGAAAGGAGATTATAACTAATTTCTAACACTTTTAGAAATTTTACTTTAAAAAACTTAACATAATTTTTTAAATATTCAGGTAAAAATTATCTTAGAGTGAATATTTGATAATTTTCTGAAAAGATGGAATATTTTTTTGAATAGTGAAAAATAAATATTTTTATTAAAATTTTTGTTTCATTTAAAAAAAATTACTATGTTACATTGTTTAAATATAAGTGTTTAAAAGTAAAATTAATTAATTTATATTGTTAATAATCCAATTAATTTCATTGGGGTTGATTTTATGTCTAATTTTTTTATAAAAATATCTTATACTTTAGAAAAAAATTCCCTCGAAAAGAGATTTTCATCACATTTTTGTGGTTCAATTTTAAATTTAATTATAACTCTTCTGTGAATTGAATATTTAAATATGGATTAAATATTTTTAATAATTACGATAATTGTTTTTCATATTTCCCTTTAATTTTCTTCCTTTATGAAAAGTAACCTTGCTATATATTTTCACTTCGGTAAGGATAAAACTATTAAAACAAAGTTAAAAATTTTGGAAAGGGTTTTAAATTTTTTTATTAAAATTTAATTTATCATATTTTATGAATATATTTGGAAATAACCCTACATGTTTCTAAAATTTATCCACATGGTGGCACTTTTCATTGATTAAGGATTTTATATTATTTTAAGAAAATAATAAATCTAAAATGTTACCCTCATGGATTTAATATCATTAAAATTTTTACATCAGGATAAAAAGATGATAAGTTTTTTTCTAAATTTTTTTTTAAATTATGAATTAATTTTATTAATCATATTAATTTATTCAAAAAAATTAGTGATTTAATAATACTATAAATTCGTATGCAACGTCGACAGAGTATTTATTCAATTAATATAAAAAATAAATGAAATGGATTTAAAAATATTAAAAGTAAAAAAATTTGGCTGAATTATTATGGTACATGATTTTTTAGATAAATATAACATATTAGGGAGAATTTAAATTATTATATTATAATTACATAGCTATTTTTCTCACTTTAATGTCAAAGTAAATGAATAATTCTAAAAACGATATTAATGATATTTTATTATAACCAATTTTTTTAAATGATTTAAAATAATTAAAAAAATCTATCTTCAGAAATATTAATGGGATATGATTAAAATTATCAACCATGGTCCATTTATGGTTTAATTTTCTTTTTTATGGAATCATTATTGAGACTTAAAGAGTAAAAAGAAACAATACCGTTGTAATTGAAAAAAGGGGTAACATAGGGTTAAAACAAAGAGATAAGGGTGTAAAAATAACATAAAATTATTAAAATTTTACTATATGAGATGATTTAAACTCATAATAACCATATCATAAAAATATATCAATTTGGATCCACTTTAATCATAAAATTAATTTATATTAATTTAATACATTAAGTAATTCTAAGAGTGCCCCCACTCCTCACTTATAAAAGGGAACCTCTTCTCTTATCTTATTCACACCCATTGGGCCATATATATCAACCAAAACCAAGAATCCTATCATAGAGACTCACATTTACACTAATTATAGGTTTTTTTAACTTCAAAAAACCATTCCATGGGTCCTTAATAAAGGATCTAAATGAGGCCTTCATAAGAAGAGGTAATCATCTTACACGACCTCCTTCAATTTATTTATTATTATACCTCCTGTAAATATATGATATTTATCATAAAATAATACATTAATTATCATAAATATAATTAAATTTTATTCTGATTATGGAACCACCATTATTCACTCTCTTTTCCATCAAATGGGAAGTGAAAGTACCACTCGTGTATACATGTGGACTACCACCTCCATGTATTGATACAATTCATTTTCAATCACCATATTTTATGTATGGGTATTATGAGGGGTTTAATTTTTATAAATTATATTTATTAAATTTTTATTCTTATATAATTATAATATCATATCTAACTTCATACCTTCCAATCAATTTGAAAATGATAACATCGCCTGCGTGTATGTGTGGAGTACCACCTCCACAAAGCGATGTGATTAATTTTTCCATTACTATTTAAATGGATGGTAATAAGGATATAATTATTTATTATATATTATATATTTAATATATCAATGATTATGTAATGTTTAATTATTATTTATCTTTTATTATTTTCAACATTAGAAAATTGAAAATAGATTTCATGCATATGTATGACCTACTGTGGTCTACAAGTGAGCTTGATTCTCAAACAGAGCAAGTCATTCTGATGGGGTTGCCTTCCCTTTATAATTGATGCTCCTGACGGTCTACTTTCATGACGCCTTGGATAGGTTTCATCTATTCCAATCATTAGTTTTATCCTATATAAATGTCTTTTTGTACCCCCTCAATCCTATGTTGGTGTAAGCTATTTACACCTTGTATTTGTACCATAACACTTTTATTTAATAAATTCCTTTGGATCATGAATTGAGAGACCAATTCATGTATCCGCTTTGTTAAAACAAACGTATGACCTACTGTTTCTATGAATGGTGTAACACATTTTTCTATATATACCTTTTATGGATGAATTTAAACATACATATATAATTAAAATATATGATATTTATATAATTATTAATCATATTTAGAATATTTAACCATGATAAAATTACACATACCAAAACTACTGAAGATAAATGTTTATGAAAATATGAAACAGTTTACCACAAGAAACTACGATTTTATTAAGGAATGATTAATAAATGGATATTAAAATGTTATAATTGGATCATATGTGATATTATAAGTATTTAAATGAATCTGGTAAATAATTATAATAAATTTATGTTTATTATATATGATGTTAGTGCGCTTTCTATGTAATCCAAACATGAGGTTTGGGAATTATGTCTCAATTTTATTTTAATTGGGATTATTTCCATTGAAGGAAAATATATGATCCTTTTATGATAAACCAATTTCATTTTACTTTATTACGGTTATTTTTGGATAACACATCTTTTCCATTTATTTTACAAACATTAAGTACTAAAGAGACCTAAATAATTGTTTTTTGGAAAACTGACTTTATTTATCTCTCCGGTCGAAACTAATTTTTCTTATGTATATATATATATATGTGTGTGTGTGTGTGTGTGTGTGTGTGTGTTTGTGTGTTTTCTTAAATTTTTTCATTAAATTTGTTTAATATTAATCAATTATTGTTTAAAATTAATTTTACCCAAGTTTTAATTTCTATAAAATATTTTAATGTAATGTTATTATCATTTTCTAAGAGTTGCTTTTGAATTTTTACCAAAAATGTGAAAGTAATTGTTGATATAACATATACGGTATGAAACATAATTTCCACCATCATTACTACTCATTGAATTGAACATTATTTTATAAGTTTCTATGGTTATTTTCAAATTAAATTTTTTTATTTAATATTTTGAAAATATTTGTATTCTAAATAATTTGTCTTAAAACGAATTGGGTATTTTCCTCAAGAAATGTTCCATGTGATCTTTTAAAATAATTTTCAACTACAATGAAATAATTTGATGTTATTTATGTTTCACAAGGATATGATTCTAGGATAATTTCATTATTAATTATTCGGATGGTTTATTATTAAGATGATGAGATGTTTATGAACCCCATTTTCTTTTCCATAAGTTATGTTATTATAAAATGTTAAATATTTTCATGATATTATGGTGTACATATGAATGGATTGTGATTATGTGGAAGGTGTGTCGATTATTTCCCTCCAATTCATTGGGTAAATATGGATAACTGATGAGTTAAATATTTTTTGTGTAAATATGAATTCTTGTTCAAATTTTTATGAGTTGGAATGGTTTTTATGTCCATAAGATTATGTTTAGACCTGGTTTTCATGTCAATAATATTATGTATATACCTCATTTTCATATCCATAAGATAATGTGTAGACTTGGTTTCCATGTCCATAAGTTTATGTGAGGGGTTTATTTCATATCATTATCATAATGAGTGATCCTATTTCTATTTATGCATGTTCACAATGTTATAAGCTTTTGTTTTTTCGACACTCCTTTTTTTATGTTATTCTCTTATGGATCATGTTATTTGATCCCTTTATGATTCATGTCATGTGAACTGACACGATTTTTTCCATGACATGGTATTATAATCTATGATATTCATTGTATCATTTTCAAAAGTTCATGTCATATTCTTTTACCCTTGTTCTCATGTTAATCTTAATTTATCTCAGATATCCCCCTTGTTTACCTTTATTGAGCATATTATCTCACCCATTATTATGTTTTCTTTCCCTTTGTTATGAAGAATAGTTTTAAGTAGGTTATGTATAAGAAAATTACTATGTTGTAAGATATTTGGGAGAGATGGTGAAGTTATTTCAGTAAATAATTTGATTTTGTATCTAGTCTCCAAAGAAACTAAATATATATGGTCCTTATGCATATATTTGAAAGATATATCGGATATTTATCTTATAATATGTAATATATATATATATGAAATTCATGGGTCACTATATTTGGTACCATATGAATGGTCAATTAAATATTTATTGATTAGGATCAAATAAATTTGGTGAAAACCCTAGGGATATGTTCAAGTATAGGTTAATATCTTAAAGTTTGGTAAGGAATATATTTTTTGGTTTTACTCATAATATATTCCTAAATATTTACTACAAGTGGGTGTGGTTTTGGAATAGAGTCATCAATGGGTGATAACCTTAAAAAGAGTTCATCAAGTATATATCTTCCATCATTCGGTTGCATGGTGAGTATTTCTTTAGAGGGCACCTTCTTCGACACTCACTAGCGATATCATTAGGTTAATTCACATTTTCATTAATATCAATTATAATGGATTTTAATAAGATATTAACCATGGATGACGTAGTCTAAACCTATGGTGTGATAGGCTAAAAATAATGTTTCATGATTTAGACATCCTATAAATGATTTTTCCGGACGATGTGGTTCTCCACTATGATTATTATTTCTCACACTATACTTTTTTGTTTTATTCAATGGTTTGAACTAGGAGAAAATATGTTAACACTAAATATGAAGGACATTCGAATGATTTTACTTATGGGAAACCAAGTGAGATGGGAGATGGAATGAAAAAACTTATTATTTTTTATAATCATAAACCTCATTATATAATTAATAATATCAACTTTTGTGAGTTTCCTAACATGCCTAGTAAGATTAAAATGGGGTTTCAGGAATCCCATGGAGGGAAGAAGATTTACCTTCCTACATGTCGTGTATGTGGGAAAATCAATCAGGTAAATTTCATTAAAAATGAGAATATGTTTTATGTGTGGAAAATAAGGGAATAGAGAATGAAATTTATAAGAAAAAAAAACGAAAATTTTGATTAATATAAAGGATGGAAATCATAGTTTTCATAAGGTATCATCAATGGTTGAATTTTTTAAATTTGGGAGGTATATGTAATATTAAAATTAATGTCCTAGGGGGGAATCTTGAGGAGAATAATTGAAAGGATTTATGTGTAACTGTTCTTCTATTGTATATGAAGATACTACAAAAGAAAAATTAAAGGAATGGGTGATTATGAAAAGAAATGATGAATCCTAGTCAATAGTTTAAGAAAGAAGCAGAATGATTTATGATTTTATGTATTAGGATTCGAGAATTATGTTTTATAAGTGTTATATCAATGATATTCTAGTCATAAGAATCATAAAACCTTTAATTATTGTTTTATAATAGTCTTTATGAAATAATTTTAAAGCATATGTTGAATGGTATCGGTATCCTAGAATATTAATTTATTGCTGAGGTGATGTTTTGTGGAAAACACATGATTGAGGGAAGTATATCCATTGAAATGTTCTAGATGTTGAGATAATATTCTTTTTGGGATAAATAGATGATTGATATGGATAAATTAAATTTGATAGTGTTGGTGACCTTGGTACAAATTAGTGATTTGATGATAGATTGGTTTATGTTATATTTGATAGATTTTATTTCATTTATGTAGTATATTAGATAATATGTGATTTTATTTAAGGAATTATGAGAGAGTTAATTATTGGAAACATGTATGTTTACATTGAGGTTTTATGGTGATTAAGGTTATTAATATGTTTTATTAGAATATATGAACAAGTTATTTCCATGTTTTGTATGTGAAATTAAGAATTACTTTATGTTGTTTGGGTGAATAATGTTAAATTGGTTTTTGGAAATTTACTAAAATTATTTACAGTTTTTTTTGTTTTTTAATTTTTTTTAAATATATTTTAGAAGGGTATTAAGGTTAACTATTTATGGGATGGATTAATTTGAAATATTAATGTTATTCTTAAGAATTTAAAAATTAATATAGTATTTTTACTTATTGAAAAACTTATGTTAACCATTTTGGTTTTGGTAAATATATAGAGATGGGATTAATGAATTTTAATCCTTTAATTAGTCTTATGATCCAATAAAAATTAATTATAGTGTTTCAGGCATGAAAAATTCATCTTGAGTATACATTTCTTTGAGTAAGAGATGAAATGAAAATTTATCGAAGCATAACCAAAGGATAAAATTGTAATTTTGAAATGGAAATAAATAAAGTAAATGTATTTTATCAAATAACATATCTTTATTAATAAAATAATCCCTCAACATTCGTAAAAGGATCATGGATAAAAAATTTCAAATACCTTCATTTTCAATTAATTGATTCTTTTTAACCTCTCATAGATTTATGTTTTCTATCATTACCATTCTCATGGATATGTTCTATGTCGCTATATATTAGTCCTTGGATTATTTTTTTCTACTTAGTGTCTAAATTTTATCTTCTAACCAATGTTATCCTTATCTGGGAACCATATAATTTGTTATTTTAGGAAATATTTATGATCCCCACTTTCCATTTTCAAAGGGAGTTTTATTATCCCTCTATATGATATGGGTTGTCAATAAATAAATTTTCAAATATTGAACCTTTGATAACATAGATAAAAATTTTAGAGAATAAATTATTTAATGGGGCTAATGTAACACCCTGAAAATTTAGTTAAAATAATAATAATTTTTATATCTTATTTAACACGCAACATGGAGCTTTAAGTGAATTGAGATGTATTATAAAAATATTATTATTCAAATTTGAGCTAGTTTTTGAATTAGAAGGTATGAATATGGGTAACCGCGTTAGGAAATATATTTATAGAATTCAAATCAAATTTTAATTTATTTATTAATTCTTATGAAATAAGCACTCAATTTTTAGTGAAGTCATTTTATGTTTCAAAAATTCATTTTCATCATAAATGATTTTTATTGCATTTTTTGTATGGAAATTATGATTAATTTCTTCAACATTTATATGATTTATTTTATAAAATAAACTTAATTTTTGAAATCTATATTTCTAAATTATCTAAAATTGAATTTTTTAAAATTTTCTGAAAATAATGATTTTTTTTAATATTGAAAAATTCTCCTTTTTGTTGAATTTTTTTCATTTAAATAATTTAAAAAGTTCCATTTTATTTTAATTTATTTTTAAAATTAAAATTAGTTCATTTAAATTATTAATAATTTAATTAAGGTCATTAGAATTAATTTTATGTTGGATTTTGGTATAAAAACATTTTATATTTCAGAAAACATTTTTTCTGAAAACAGTTTTCCTCACATTTTTCAGGTTTAATATTGAATTAATTTTTTCTAATTATGTGAATTTAATATTGAAATATGGATTCCATATTTTTAATTATGTGGGAATTTTTTTAAATAGGTCCCTTTTATTTTTTTCATTATGAATAATAATCTTGTTAAATATTTTTCACTGTGGTAAGGTTAAAACTTGTAAACAAAGGTTAAAACATTTGTATAAGGCTGTAATTTTTTCTAAAACTTTATTTTATAATATTTTATGAATATATTTCGACCAAAATCAAAAAAGTTTCAAAAATATTGCCACTTGGTGCCATTTATATTTGATTGTGATCATTATATTATTTTAATAAAATAATAAATATAAAATTTTGCACTCTTGAATTTAATATATCTAAAGTTTTACATAAAGATAAAGAGAGTATTAGTTTGGTAATAAATTGTTATTGGAAATATTTTTTTATTTTTTTATCATATTAATTTATTTTTTATTTTTAAAGATCTAATAATTAATTTAAATTCTTATTCAACATTGATGCGTTATTTATTCAATTAATGGAACAAATAAAAATTATTTAAAAATAATAAATAATTAAACTTGGTTTAATTATTGTTTTGAATAAATTTTTTTGATAAATATAACATATTAGGGATGTTTAAAGGCTTTATATTCGAATTACATAAATATCATGATGACTTTAATGTCAAAGGAGATGAATAGTTCCACAAGTGACAATAATGATAATTTATAAAAGAAAATATTTTATTAAATGATTTAAAATTAATAAAAACCCTATATTTGGCCATGTTAATTAGATATGGTTAAAATTATAAATCATTTACCATTTATGGGTCACTTGTACTTTTATGGAACCATTTTGACCCTTAAAATGTAAAAATGTTTGATATTGTTCTAATTGTGAAAAGGGACAATGGGGTGATAAAAAATATTCATGAAAAAATCACCTAAACATGTAAAAATATTATTTTATGATATTATTTAATATAATACTCACCATATATTAGAAATATATCAATTTTAGTTCACATGAAGATTAAAATTAAATTATATTAATTCCGTACTTTAAGAAATTTCTAGAGTTCCCCTCTCCTCACTTATAAATGGTCACCTTTTATCCTCTATTCTTCACACCAATGATTTATATATCTCAACCAAATACTACAAAATAATATTATAACTTACCCTGGATATTAATTATATGTTTTTGTAACCTTGAAATACCATTCCAAGGGTCTATAAGAAAGGATCTAAAGGAGGCTTATCGAAGAAGAGGTTACCATCTTGGCCAACCTATTTCAATTTATTTCACTTTCTTCCTATTAAATATTTTAGGTATTAATCATATAATAATAATATTTTTAAAATAAATATACATAAATTATATTATTTTTATTATGTAACCACTTTTATTACCCCTATTTTCTATCAAATGGGATGTAAAGGTACCCCACGTGTGTACGCGTGGACTACCACATCCACGTAGAGATACAATTCATTTTCAATATCCAAATATCATGGATTGGTATTATAATGGGTTTAATTTTTATAAATTATATATATGAAATTTTCATTCCTTCAAAATTATAATATCATATTTTCCTTTTACCATCCAATCCATTGGAAAATGATAATACCGCTCCTGCTTACGTGTGGACTACCACCACTACGATGCAGTGTGATTCGTTTTTCAGTTACAATTTAAATTTATGGTTATAAGGATATATTAAATTTACATATATGATATAATAATTATTTTTTAAAGGTGAATTTATATTTACCTTTCTCTCATTTCATATTTCAAAAATTGAAAACAACGTTCATGCGTACATACAGCCTACCGTCTTCATTAATGGTGTAGTTCATTTTTTTATATTTACATTTTATAGGTGTATTTATATATATATATATATATATTTAATATCTATATATGATATTTACATCATGATTAATCATATATATATGATGAAACCATGATAAAATTATAATGAACAAAACTACAGAAATGAAATTCTCGTGAAAAAATGAAACAGATGACACCCAAAAATGGAAAATTTAAAAAAGAATTATTAATAAATGGGTGTTAAAATGTTAAGAGTGGATAATATATGATATTATAATTCTCTAAATGATTATTTTATTTAATTATAATAAATTCAAATTTATTATATATGAGGTTAGAGTGATTTTGAATAACGTATAAATTGAGGTAAGGGAATTATGATTCTATCTCATTTTAATCTGGAATGTTTGTGCTTGAATTTACATTAAAATATATTATGTGTTCATTTTATAATAAACCCATTTCATTTTATTTTCATTATTTTTTTATGGAATATGTTTTTTTATTTTATTTTCATCACATTAAGAACACAAGATACTGAAATAATTCTTTTAAGTAAAACTGACTATATTTCTCTCTTTAGTAAAAAATATCATTTCTTATATATCCATGATTTCTAAAATGTTTTAAAAAATGTTTTTGAATATTATGAAATAATTTTTTAAAATTATTTTTACTCATTTTTTACTATCTATAATTTTTTAAATGAATCTTCGTGTCATTTTACAAAAAAGGTTCTTTTGAATTTTCACTGAAAATGTGAAAGGAATCTATGTTTTAACGTATACAGATTTTATATAATTTCCCACCATCATGACCACCCAATTATTTCACTAATCTTTTATAGGTTTCCATTATTATTTTTAAACAAAATTTTTTCCTAAATATATTGTAAATATTTTTATTTTAAATCATTAGTTTCCAAATGAATTAGGTATCTTCCATAAGAAATGTTCCATTTGATCTTTTAAAGGTGTTTCATCTAAGATTCCATTATTTGATATTATTTATGTCTCACTAGGGATATGATTATATGATACCATCCTTATTATTTATAAGGATATTTTATTATTTAAATAATGATATTTTTATGAAACTTGATTTCATTTCCATGGGTTAATTTATGATGAAATGTTAAATGTTTTCATCATCTTATGGCATACATATGAATGCATTATGATTATATGATGCATGGACCCATTATAGCTATCCAATAAATTGGGTAAATATGTATAACACGTGATATAAATATTTTATTCATGAAATTTACTTCATGTTCATAGTTTTATTCATGGAAATGGTTCTCTTATCCATAAGAACATGTGTGGACCTGGTTCTCATGTCCATAAGTTTATGTGTGGACCATAATTTCATGTCCATAATATTATGCATGTAATTGGTTCTCATCTCCATGGGTTTATGTGAGGTCATTATTTCATGTCCTAAACATAATGAGTGATCCTATTTCTATTTATACAAGTTAAAAATGTTGAAATATTTGGTTTTCCACATTTCTGTGTATATATATATATATATCTTACTCTCATAGAAAATATTCTTTTATTCCTTTATGATTCATGTAATATGTACATTAAAATTTTATTTCATGACTCGGGATTATGATCTAAGGTATACATGATATTTTTTTCAAATGTTAGTACTGTGTTCTCATGAACTTATGCTCATATTATTCTTATGTGATAATTTTTATCTCCCTTATTTACCCATATTGAGAATTTGAGATGAACCATTATCATTTTTCTTTCCCCATGTCAAGAAAAAAGGTTTTAAGTAGGGTATGTCTAAGAAGAGTAGTATATGGGAACTTAATTCACAAAATTATAATATTTTGTATCTATCTCTAAATATAGTAATCGTTTATGAGGGTTGCTATATTTTATCATTAATCATTAATTTATAATCAATATGAAAATTTTCATGAGTCCTACTTTATTCTTCAAGGATTTATCCCACCAAAAAAATCATTATATTTATCTCCTGGATGTATTCTCTCTATTTTTGTTTTATATTTATTAATTTTTATTTAAACTTCATGAATTTTTTATATTAATCCATGATGTGGTCTTTTCTAAAATATTAAAAGATTATCTTTATAGTGACCCTGCTTTTTCTTACATTACTATTACAACATTTTAATGATAAACAACATAAAATCATTACATGAATAAGATCCAAAGATTTAGTGTCTTATGAAAATGAGTAATAAATATAAAATTGAAAAATAAAACATAAATATTTATTTAATTCATTCTTCTCTTGATTCTTATTAGACCTTGAATTCTCCTTAGTACTTGTAATTACTGTAGGATATACATTAAAAAGGGGTGATCTAAAATCCAAATAATAGGATAGATAATAACATGAAACAATATAACATGGGGTGAGAATAATAATTATCATCATAAAATAGTCATAGGATCATAATCATGAGAGGAGCATAAAGAAAATGCTCGGAATGTGGCAATGCATAAAAATGAAACATCATGTCTTAGTGGTCAACTACAACACATAATTGTGAACAAAGATAACATTATTTTAATTAATAATTCACTTTTTATCATGATATAATACACATTACCGAATTAATTATATTTATATACAATTCCAATTTCACCTTTCACATCATAACATTTACCTTACACTATATAATTTTGGGTGATCCCATCACATCATAACAGTTACATTATCATGCGTGCCACATAGAATGTATATCAATATTGAACATAAAATAGCCCATGTAAAGGAATGGGATTCATTTCATAGAGAATACATTCATAAACATTGGGTTCCCAAATGAAATATGGAATAAAATACTTTATATAACAATCATCAACCTTGAGTGAAGAAGAAATAATCTCAAGAAGTAAAAGGTGGTTTTTTTAATAATAGTTCATTTATAAAACATTGTGTTTGTCATAAAATCAAGTAGAAAACATTTATATCCCATAAAATGTAATATAATTATTAATAAATGATATTTAAGTAATATTCATAATGAAAATGGGGTGAAAGTGGGAAAAACCAAAGAAATAGATCCCGGTTTGAGAATTCCCCTAACCTTGTGTCTGAATGAATTATTCACATTAATGTCCTGTATAATCACATTATATTCATTAATTAACAATTAAAGAAAATTTCATACATGAATATGATTAATTATGGTATTGTTATGAAATTTTATATGACTTTGGATGAGTTATAGAGTTTAATTTCATCATTTGGGGGTGTTCATTTTCTTAGTTTTCAAGATCGGTTCACTTATATATATGAATTAAAGATCATATAAATTGAAGATAAATAACTAGAATTGTTATTATATGTTATTAACGATATTCCATAAGTTTAAATGATCTTTTAAAGATTTTTTTATATGTTATGAGGGTGAATTATATAATAAAATGTAATGATGATTGTTTTAGGTTAATTTTTGTGGTTTTCCGATCACAACGAACTCGTCTTATTTTAACATTTATTCTTATGTGTAAATTTTAGTTCCGGAACATGAATATGGTTATAAAATACAATTTAAAATATTTTTTAATCCATTTACAGGTTTTATAAACATCCTTGAAGTAGTTAATGTAAAATTAAAGTGCATCCCTCACGATGTCGGTAAATTGACACATCATGGGTGACGATTTATTTTTTATAAAAAAAGAAAGAAATTATAGAGTTTAATGATGAATCATTAATTAATAAGAAAATATTATATTATATAAAACATACTAGTGTTATAATTATATTTTAATGAAGGTATGTTAGGATAGAAGAGAAAAGAAAAAAAATTTAATGGAAATTGAAAGAATGAGAGAGAGGATTTACCTCTTGAATTTATCCTCCTTAAGAACCTCATTAGGGAATGGTTTTGGTATTTTTGTGATGCGAATAGAGCCTGGATGTAGGGGAGCGACTAGTTAATGTTATTGGGTAAAATATAGGAAAGTCTCAAAGCTTTAGAATTGTTAGGAGAAGAGGGGGTGAGGGTGGTATTTATAGTAGAAGAGAGGGGTGTTTTCTCATTATTTAATTCATTGGATTATTATTTTTATCAAGAGAAGAAATAGTGTATATTATTAAGACTAAATATATAAATTAGATCATATGATTTTGAAACAATGGTTTTGAAATCATTTATGACTCAATTAATAGTTTATTTAGCTTATAATGTATATATACCATAAATTACTGTATTTCACTATTCACAAAAAATTCATGTAATTTAGAAAAATACCAAAAATCACCCTAACCATTTTTTGACGTGTAAAATTAAAAAATGAAATCCATTTTATAATTTTCTAAATATAAGTTTTTAAATTTTTAATTAAAATCCTCATTTACTTGGAAAATACTTATTTTAAAATTATAATTTATTTTATAACACTTTAAAAAATTACTTAAGGCCTCATAAAATTATTTTAAAATAATAAGGCATCAAAATATTAATTTATGAATACATTTTATGGAAATTAATTTTCTTTGAAATTATTAAATTATTCATAAAATTTTAATTAAATATTTATGACTTTTAAAAATAAAGACACTTAATTAATAATTTTTTAAAATAAATTATCTACTCATAATTTCAATTATAAGACTCTAAAATTTTATTTATACTGTCATGTGTGGGATTACAATTCATTCAGTTAGTTTACTATTCATAAGGGTCATATTACTATTCCTAAGTTCATGTTACTATTTCATTGGTATTTTTTCTTAACTTTTTGAAATACTTCTTATTTAATTAATTCTCCAATTATAATTTTTTTATTATGGTCTCTCTGTGATTTATGCTATGTGAAAATAATATAATAAGGGATAAATTCCTTTGATAAAAGTTTAGTTGTTACATTCTTCCCCCCTTTTGAAATTTCATCCTTGAAATTTAGTTTTACATAAATAGGTGAGGGTACTTCCCCATCATCGCCTCCTCTAGTTACCAAGTTTCTTATTCATAATTATGGTTCCTCCAAAACACATTGTCAAGTTGGGTTTCATTGTTTTATATAACCTTATCTCTCTAGTTGAGAATCTTTACCAGTCGCTCCTCGTAATAAAGATCATCTTCCAGTTGTACCACCACTAAGTTCTGTACATGTGATGGGTCTGGTGTGTACTTCTTTAGGAGTGATACGTGAAACACATCATGAACATGATCCATATTCGGTGGAAGTTCCCGATGATAGGCAATGACTCCTATGTGATCAAGTATAACAAAGGGGCCAATGTACCTTGAGATTAACTTCCCTTTCTTTCAAAAATTCATGACTCAATTCCATGGTGATATTTAAAGGAAGACTTTATCTCCAACATTGAACATCAAGTCCCTTCGACAATTGTCAGCATAGATATTTTTCCTACTCTAAGCAGTTTTTATATACTGATGTATGGCTTGAACCTTCTCTATCATTTCTTACAAAATATCATGTCTAAGTAGCTTACCTTCACCAACTTCATCCCAACATGTTGGATTTCTATATCGCTTCCATACAGATCTTCATATGGATCCATCTGAATACTCGAGTAGAATCTATTATTGTATGATAACTCAACCAATTGGAGATTTTGATCCCATACACCTTTTAATTATAAAGAGAAATATTTTAGTATATCTTCAAGAATTTGAATAGTCCTTTAAGATTGACCATCAGTTTGGGGGTGATAGGTCACGCTGAAATTTAATTAAATACTAAATGCATGTCGAATACTCATCCCTAATTTAGATGTGAACCTAGGATAATGATCAGATACAATAGAGTTTGGAAATCATTGTAGTCTCACCATATCAATCACATATATCTTTTCAAGTTGTTCAAGTGAGAGATCTTCTTGAATATTGATAAAGTGGTAAGTCATGGTGATTCACTCCACCACAACCCATATCACATTATTTCCTTTGGATGTCTTCGGGAGACCTATGAAAAAGTTGATAGTGACATTCTCCCATTTCCATATGGGTATAGGAAGTAGTTTCAACATCCCTTTGGACATTAATCATTCAGCTTTAACTTGCTGTCATATCAACCACCCTGAGATATACTCAACAATCTCTTTCTTCATGTTGTCTCCCCAGAAGTGTTCTCAGAGATCCGGTACATCTTGGTACTCTGAGGATGGATAGAAAAAGTTTATTTTTGTGCATTATCCAATACACTACTACAAAACTGGCCTTTAACGGTGCTAGTATTTATTAGCGCAAGAAAAAACAATTGTAAATGGATTATTTATTAGTGCTACAGAAAGTGCTGATAAATTTAACCTTTTATCATCTCTTTTTTTAGTACTGATAAAAGAAACCTTTATCAACGCTTTATTTTTAACCATTATAAATGGTATCCTTTATTAGTGCTCTATTTTGAGCGCAGATAAAGGGTAACCTTTATCAGTGCTTTATTTTTAGCACTGATAAATATTTATTTAATCAGCGCATTTTTTGCACTTATAAAGGCCCGAATAAATAAAACGAAATAATTATATGAATTAAAAATAAAAATTGTGTTTCACAAAAAAAATATTAAAAATTTTATTAATTAAATAATTATTGATAAAAATGAATAAATTGATTATACATTATTAAATATTAAATATTTTATTGATTAGATAATTATGACAATTAATGTTGTAAAATTATATACATTAAATATGTAGATATATATTATTGTATATAAATATGATTTATATATTAAAAAATATAAATGTTCTTTACATTAAATAGAAATATATTTATTGAATAATTGTTTATAATTACAAATTAATATGAACTAAAAATATTTACTAATTCGAGAGTACTCGACATATAATTGAATGTTGTTTGATTTTTCAATTTAACATAGATAAAATTTGTTTTATATTGATTTCACATATATGTAATTAATGCATTTTTATATACAATGCACAAACATAAAACTTATTGATTTTTTAATATTTTTAAAGTGTACTTATTCTTAATTTATTCAATTTCACTCATTTTTAACATATATGCATGCACGTAAAATTAGATATTCATCAATAATGTCAAAAATATATTTGTAAAAAATATTTATAAATAAATATATTTATAAATGTATATTTACTATATTTATACCACTATATATTTATAATTATAAATTAATAAATATTTTTTTTAAATTTTTTTAGAAAATTATAAAAAATTAATTATATATATTTAAATAATTATTAAATTTATAATAAATTTACTTAAATAATAAAGATATTTACTATAGTTATATTTTTATATATTTATTAAATATATATATATATATATGCATATATAATGATATAAATATTATTTTTATAAAATATGTCTATGATTATAAATAAATAATTATAAAATTATAATAAATATATTTACTATATTTATATTTATTATGTATATATAAATATTTAAAAAAAATATTTAGAATTATAATTATACATACTTTAACAACTTTTAGTTGATAAGCGCTAATAAAAGTACTTTTTATCATCATTTTTTAACACTGATATAGGTAGGCCTTTATCAGTTCTACTCAAAGTGCTGATAAAATGAACAATTATTAGTGCTATAAGTTTATCATTGATAAATAACTACCTTTATCAGTTCTAAAAAAGTGTTGATAAGGACTACTTTTATCATCAAAAAAGTAATAAGCACTGATGAAAGGACTATTTATCAGTTATTTTTTATAATCTCTAATAAATGTGTCCCGATCTAATTAAAAAACCCTAACCATTTTCGGACTCGTCATGATATCAGAATCTTTCTGCGGTACCCTCCCTCTTCTAGTACTCCTCCTTGGTGAATCAAAGCTAGGATCACACCACCGGACTACCTCCAGTTTATTTAACATCTCATCTGACATCTAGTGTTTGACTACAATTAGGGTTTTTGAAGAGGGTCTCAGATTTCCTTCAACTTAGCGAGGCAGTTCTTCTAATTTTATTTTTGTTGGTTTTTTTCCATTTTTGATTTTTTTCATTGATGATGTCGTTATTTGTGGTCTGATGATTGTATACTAGCAAGGTAGGCCTTCTGATTTTCTCAGTTTCCAACTTTGATTCAACTCTTGATCGCTCATGGAGAGTTTATTGTTTCTAGACTCTATGGTGATGCATGGATTCACATGGAGTTTAGTTTGTTGTTTTATTTTGTTTATAATCCCTAAATTGATCACCCAGATTTATAAATATTCCATGAATTCTATGATTCGCCTATAAAAAAACTAACCTCACATACACAAATTGGCAAATAAATATCCCATGAATTCCATTAATCACCTACAAACTAAGGAAAATGTCAACTCACTAATCATCAACATTTAAACATTGGTCATTTTTAATGTTGAAAATTATTGTCATCGTTTATCTCTTGAACCTATAAATATTATGTCATCCACATGGATAAAAACATTCAATCTATCTATAAAATTATTTTTTTTGAAATGATTATGATCAATTCCTCATTTTTTTAATTAATGTTTCTTTAGTAATTCATCATATATTCTACACCAATATCTTAGTTCATTTTCAATTCATGCATCACCTTTGTCAATTTACAAACATTATTCTCATATTAAAGAATGAGAAAGCTATTTTTTGCTTGATAAAATTCATATTCATTTAATCCATTAGTAAATAGTATTTTATATATAGTTGGAGTACCATGAATTTCCTTGGGATGGGTCGGTGTGGTGATATGACATCCCAAGAGTATTGAGATGTTTTCAAATATTGATATACCATTAATTTTATGTTTAATAATTTGTTATGTTCCTACATCACTTATTCTAGTACATTTTTATATCTTTTGGTTGATTGAATGAGAGTTTATTATTATTGTTTATCATATTTGAGTTTCTTATTACTCATTATTTTCTTATATTATACTTTCTTGTGTTTAGGGGATTTAAGATTGATTTTATGTAGAGCAATTATTTTTTAAAATTTAATTACCCATTTTTTTAACATAATAAATTTCTTTGAAATAATCATACTGTTATTTTCCCTTATTAGATTGTCTATTACTTTCACTTTTGATAATGAATATCTTATGTTTAATTATTTATATTTTTTATAAAATTAATATTTTATGAAACTAATTGGATGGATATGAACCGAAAATGTATGCATACTAATAGTTTGAAAAATTAATATGAAGATGGAGTTAAAGAGGTCATCAATTTTGCAAGATATTATGCAGACGAACCTTCTAAGATTCTCTGTCTAGGTTTATATGGTTGTTATTCAAGGAAAATTATTTTGGAAGAGTTGGAATAATATTGATGTATATTTGGATCCATTGATAAATAGATCCTAAAAATGGATTGGCTATGCATCACTCACAAAGATAATAAAAAAACTAATGAATCTCTATGTACTTTAATATTGTTGGTTAACTACCGCTTATCATAGAATCTGACCTGAACTTACTGCTCAGCATCCCCTTGATGCTCCCATCCCACGCACAGAGAGAAACAAACTAATTAGATTCTTGAACATTGAGATGGTGGTGATAATTTATTTGATGAGACCATCACGTGGATGTCGAGCGGGAATTTCAGGTCAGATGCTATGTTAAGTAGTAGTTAACCAACAATAATGAAGTGCATAGAGAATCCATAGTTTTTTTATTAACTGTTTGAGTGATGAAAAACTAATCCTTTTTTGTCTCCATTGATCAATGGCGCCAAATTGACATCAATATCATTAATTGTATTGTGGTTTCTTGACATCCATATAGTATTCTAAACCATAATGAAGTGCACAGAGAATCCTTAGTTATGTTATTATATTATATCTAGTCTAAAGAATCCCTTTGTAAAGATGTAAAGCTTAGGTTACGATATAATTTCTCTATTTTACAGAAAAATTATATAATCAAACATTGATTTAATTTTCATTATTCCTTGCAGAGTTCGTTTATTTTATAATATTTATATCTATGTGTCATGAATTTTCAGGAAGAGAAAGGACGTTGTCTCTTCTCAATCCCAAAATTAATCTTGATGTTTTTCATAGTAAAATAATTTTCCATATAATTAATGTGTTATTTATTATTTATGTTTTATTTATTTCTTATCCTTGTGAATTATTTTTTTAAAGTTGTAGGTCTTTGTCCAACGTTTTTGTTTCTTCTCCCTCAAGACATTTCCACCCCTGTAGTGTTTTATTTATCACATTCTATCAAGTTCCCTCTACTTCCGTTCTAGGAAGATAAACACTACTACCTCTCCTCAATCAGAGAGTTAATATTGATGTTTGAAGAGTAAAATCATTATCTATAAAATTAATGTATTGTTTCATATTATTTATTAAGTTATTTATTTTTAGTATTACTCGCATAAAAATTATTTTCTTATATAGGTGGATTATTTTTTTGAGTTAGGGTGCTCTATCTATCTTTCAAGATTCTTCTCCCACAAAACCTTTTCACCCCTATAGTGTTGCATTTATCACTAGGTTTCAAGTTCTCTCCATTTCATTTGTTGGAAGTGAAATGATTCTGCCTCGGCATAATCACTGAGGAAATATTGATTTTTTACATTAAAATCATAGTCCATATAATTAATATATTTTAAAATATTTATTTTCAATTTATTTCTTTTTATTATTACTCACATATTAATTGTTTTTTTATTTAGGTGGATTCTTTTGTTCATGTTAGGGTTATTTTTCCAACTTTTATGCTTTTTATCCCTCGAAACCTTTTCACCCCTATAGTTTTTCATTTATCACATTCTTTAAAATTATCTCCACTACCTTTGTAGGAAGAGAAATGAATCTATCTCTGCTCAATCACAGAGGTAATCTTGATGTTTTTTAAAGTAAAATAATTTTTCATATAATTAATTCATTATTTCATATTTTTGTTTAATTTTTTTCTATTTATTATTAGTCATATAATAATAGTTTTCTTATATAGGTGGATTTTTTTTTCAAGTTGATGTGGTTTTTTTGAAGCTGCTCATGTAGTGTTAACATTTTAATAAATAAATTCAATGGAAATTGTGGTAACATTGAAAATTAGGATTGTTTTGAGACTTTGGTATGTATAGGAATCAATCGCACCTCAATAAAATACACGATGTAACCAATATGACACAAAGTAATTCTATATATTTTAAATTGACATTAATTTTAGTAAAAAATACAATTAACTCAATATTACTTTTATAAGTTTAAAATTAAATGTTTACTTTAAATATTTTCACTAACTAAAAACCATGAAAAAGTGATCAAATTTCTATTATATGTTAGGGAATCAATTAATAAATAATTTATGAAGTGTAGAAATTGGTCTCACGTCAAATCGATACATGATGTGATCTGCATGAGTCAAAGTGTGTGTTTTAAGTTTAAACTGGCATTTTAGTAAAAAAGACAAGTTAAATACTCAAAATCGAGAAAACACATTCATATTGTTTTGATACTTTAGGAAAACAAATCATAAGTGATTTTGGTTTTGTATGAATCATCTTCACCTTAACATGATGAACGGTGTGACCGGTATGAATCTAAGTGCATCTTTATTTAAAATAAAAATCAATTTTAGTAAAAAAACGAACTGAACTACTCAAAACTAAACAAACACATTAAAATTGTTATGATACTTTAAGAAAATTATCCATAAGAGATTATAGACATATATGAATCATCCTAACCTCAATCCAATTCATGGTGTGGCCTATATGATTCCAAGTGCATGTTTTTATTTAAAATTGACATCTATTTTATTAAAAAGGCTAACTAACCTTTGAAAAACTGAGAGAAAGAAAAGAAATTGTTTAAATTCTTTAATAAAATGATCCATAAGTCATTTTTTATGTGTGGGAATCTTTCACACCTAAATATGATACCCAATGTCATCGGTATGATTCAAATTGCATGTTTCAATTTTAAAATGACATTTTAGTAAACAAGAGAAGTCATTCACTCAAACCAAATAAAACAAATTCAGATTGCTTTAATACTTTAGGAAAAATATCCAAAAGTCATATGAGACATGTAAGAATCAACCACACCTCAATCGGACGCAGGGTGTGACCAGTATGAATCAAAGTGCATCTTTTTTATTTAAAATTTTCATCAATTTTAGTAAAATGGACAGACATCCTTTTAAAAATGGAGAAAACACATTATAATTGTTTATAAATTTCAAAATAATGATCCATATGTCATTTTTGTTTTCTAGGAATTAGATACACCTCAATCCAAAACATAATGTGCCCAGTATGATTCAAATTATCTGTTTTCAATTTAAAATCGAAATTTTAGTTTCTAATTATCACTCATTAAAAACTGATCAAATGCACTTGGATTTTCTTGATAATTTATGAAAATGATTCAAAAGTCCTTTTGGACTTCTAGGAATCCGTTTCAAGTCAAAATGATACACGATGTGATCGAAATGAGTTAAAATTGTGTGTTTCTAGTTCAAAATGACATTTTTGTAAAAAAGACAACTGCCATACTCAAAACTGATAAAAAGATTCAGATTGTTTTGATACTTTAGGAAAATTATCTAAAAGTCATTTGAGATATGTTGGAATCAGTCTCACCTCAATCTGGTGCACAGTGTGACTAGTATGACTCCATGTGAATCGTTTTATTTAAAATTCACATCAATTTTAATAAAATCAACACTTTTTGTTAATTTATTTCATTATATTATTACTAACATAATAATTGATTTTATATACACATGAATTATTTTTCTCGAGAAGGGTTCATTTTTTCGGCTATAGAATGGGTGGGGTGAGGATTAAAATAAAAAGGAACTTTGATTATTTTGAATGTATGTAATAATTTTTATCTATGTAATTGAATAAACCAGTTATTGAAATGTCAATAAAATAGTGTTTTTTCTTTTTTTTATGGTTTAAATTTAATTTCATTTAAACTTGTATTGGGACATGTTGGTTTTGATATCTAGAATGTTTTTGCTGCTGTGGTGTGATGCTACAGCACACTACAGTGGTGTTGTAGTGTGTTTTTTTAGCAAACTGTAGAATGACCATTTCTCAATGATTTTAAAAGCACTGATAATGGTCTACATTATCAGCACACATAGAAGCACTGATAAAATAACATTTATCAGCACTTTTCTAAGAGATGATAAGATGTTCCTTTAGTGGCGATAAAAAAAGGGATGATAAATGGGTCCTTTATCAATGCTCCTGAAGGCACTGATAAAGGTTCAATTTATTAGAACCTTTATTAGAACGGATAAAGGAACCCTTTATCATTGCATTTTCAGTGCTAATAAATGTCTGGGGCTTTTAACCCCACTCATGTAGTCAGTGCTTTTCTAGCACTAATAAAGGCCATTTCTAGCAATGTTAAATGCCAGTTTTGAAGTAGTGATAGCTCCTTATTAATCCCAGCTGATAAAGACACACAAATCCTCGTTCCAAATTGAATCAGACCATCATAATCAATATTTAACTCTTGCATCTTCCCTTAATTTACTTCATTCACCTTATTTTGTAACTTTAAATCATCCCTTTGTGCCTCCTTAAAATTATCTTGGATAGATGTTAGTAAAATCATTTGGGAAAGGTGAGATTTTTTCCCTACCATTATGATTTCTAAATCTATCCTTTTCATATCCATGAATATGGGGCCTTCACAATCAAAAATATGGATAGACTAGCATGTTATTTTCTACTAATAGAATTAACTACCTTGTTTTCCTTGCCGAAATGATAGTGACTAGAGAAATCATAGTCTTTGATTAACTTTAACAATCTCCATTGATACATGTTGAGCTCCTTTTGTGTGAATATATACTTTAGGCTCTTTTTATCAGTATATATGTCACAATTCTCACCATAACGGTAGTTTCTCCATATTTTCGAAGTAAAAATCACAACTGCTAACTCTAGATCTTGTATCGAGTAGTTTTTCTCATGGATCTTCAAATTTTTTGAGGCATAGGCTATCACATTATAATTTTTCATGATCACACAACCCAAGAGATTCTTCAAGAAACACTACATATCAAAAAACTTTCTCCACTTTTCAGTAATGTGAGTACAAGTTTAGTGATCAGCCTCTTCATTAACCCCTTGAAGAATTCATCACATTCTTCTATCAAAACATACTTTAACCATTTTTTTGTTAACATAGTTAGAGGGCTTGAAATTTGGGCGAAATTTCTCACAAAACATCATTAGTACCCTATTAATCCTTGAAAATTATAGATTTATGTGACACTAGAGGGTATGGGACATTCCTCAATCACCTTTTTCTTTGAAGGGTCCACAGAAATTCCCACACTTGCAATTACATGTCCCAAGAATGTGACTTGTTGCATCCAAAATTCACACTTTCTGAACTTGGAGTAGAACTTCTCATTTATTAATTTTGAAAACACAATACATATATGTTATTTATTTTCCTCCTTTCTCTTTGAGTATATGAGAATATCATCGATAAATACTACCACAAATTTGTTGAGGTAATCTCTAAAGACTCTATTCAACAAATCCGTGTAGATTTTAGGGGCATTAGTAAGTCCGAAGGGAATTACAAAAAACTCATAGTTACCATACCTTTTAGGGAAGGTATTCTTCTAAATATATTCCATTTTCACCTTTATCTGATGATATCTAGAATGAATATACACCTTTGAGAATCAATGATCTCCTCGAAACTGATTGAACAAGTAAACAATACTTGGAAGAGGATACTTGTTCTTTTTTGTGATCATTTTAAGTTCTCGAAAATCGATACACAGCCATGTTGATCCATATATCTTCTTAACAAATAGAAATGGTACAACCTATTGTAATGCACTAAGGAATATGATCCCTTTATCCAAATTCTCATACAGATTTTTCTTTAACTCATCAAGTTCTATAGGAGCCATCCTATAGGTACACATTGATATAGGAGTAGATCTAGGTATGAGTTCAGTTGAGAACTCTACCTCACGGTCTTGGGGAAGTCTAAGTAACTCTCCATGAAATACATCATTGTATTCCCTCATTATGGTAATTTCCCCTAGGTTTATAACCTTCTTTGACTCAACCATTTGAGTGAGGTATAATTCTTTATAGGGAATGAACACCCACACCGTTAAAGGATTTTTAAAAGGCGATTCATGAACTTTCTTGGATTTATAGAGGATCAAGGGATGGTTAAAAATATTAAAATATATTCCCTTTTATCGACGGTTCATATGTGCTCTATGTAAAGAGAGTCAATCCATTCCCAGTATAGAATCGAATTTCACCAAAGGATGTGTCATGAGATTTTCTGGGAGAATCTTTCCACATATTCCAATAGGAAAAGATTCCAACACTTAGGTTGAATGATTTCACCAATATGTGTTTTTATAGATATCTCTAATTCAATATTTAGAGGCTTTCATTAAACAGTTCTATAAAACTTTCAAGATATAAAGTAATGTATAGGACCAGAATCAAATAAAACCTTTTCCATTTTTGAGTGAATAGGAAGTATACCATTTACAACTTCATTTTCTTTATCCAATACTATAGTAGTGATGGCATAATCCTTCCATTACTCCTTTGGCTTTTGTGGCCTATGATTCATATTACCTTCAAGAACTTGAGGTTTATTTCACTGGATTGCATAGTACCCTTTCTCCCTACAGTTGTACAATTGGACCATGGGTGGTTTCCTCCTTTCCTCCACCACATTATCCTTATTCCTTGTGTATTTATGACATTAATGAGGTTGGTGGCCTTCTCTCTAACACTTGAATCATTTCCTTGTACCCTTGAGGAAGTTCCCATGATGCATCTTCTAACATTTTTAACATGTGGGTGGTTGATTTTTATTTCCACCTTTCTCATTAGATCATCTAGCTTGAAACTACATCTTTTGTTTCTTATCACCATAGCCATGGGACTATTCTCCAAACTCCATATCCACTTTTAGATCATACCTATCATCTTTTTAATTAACTCCAAAACTATATAATTGAAAAATACTTTCAAAGGTTTGGTTTTAAACCACTAAAGAATCTATCATTTATTCTATCATTGTTGATAAAACCCCAATGATAACTTTGTAAGCCCTTTGAAATTTTCTTCGTAGGTCTTAATAGATTGTCTTTATTTTTCATTAGCTCTATGAATTTTCTCTCCATATAAGAGTTCAATGGATGTACTTTCTAAAAAACATTATCTTAATTTCTTCCCACTCCATATCTTCAATTTATTCCTTCAGCTTGGTGTTCTTAATCAAACCTCACCATTGATCAGCCTCTCCATCTAGACAAAAAATAGAGAGAGTCACTTTATCCATCTCAGAATAGTTAGGAACAACAAATATCTTCTCCATCGAGTTATCCAACTATTCCACAATTAGTGGATCATAAGATCCACTAAACGTCGGTGGTCCTTGCTGCATAAAACACTCGATGGCTATTTGTTCCTTCTTAGGTGAAGGTAGGTGTTCCACATTATTTAGGTTATTGTTCATAACATGGGATAGTTGGGTAAGTATCGCCATGAAATTTTATACTCCATCACTCAAAGCATTGGGGATGTGGTTTGTGAAATAGTTACATTGTCCCTAGTATGGGTTGTTGGCCTATTTTCTCTTATTTCCCACCATTTCCTAAAATAGAAAAGGTCAAAAAACATAAGTTAACAAGTCATTATTAAATAATATATTCTTCTATGCATTTAGGCATAAAAGAATATCTTGTGGGATCACTATGACTAGCATTTTATATAATATATCTTATTAGTTGTTTACTTATACTTAGTCTCATACTATGGGTTTTAACTTAGGTTCTCTAATCTTAATTCCTAATTTAATTAAATCATGATCTGATACAAACTATAGAGACCCTAATTTTTCATACATTACTATTAAAACATTTTAATGATAAACAACATAAAATAATTACATGTCCATGATCCAAAGATTTAGTTTCTTGGGAAAATTAAGACCATACATATCATTTTCAAAATAAAACTTAAACATTAATTTAATCACTTCTTCTCTAGTTTCTTATTAGACCTTGAATTATTCTTACTATATGTAATCACTTGAGGATATACATAAAAAAGGGGTGATATAAACGCCCAGTAAGAGCATATATAAGAACTTGAAAAAATATAAAATGGGGTGAGATTAATAATTATCATCATAACATAGGAAGGGGATCATAATCATGAGAGTAATCATTTATAAATGTCCTGGAATGTGGCAATGCATTAAAATGAAACATCATGTCTTAGTGGTCAACTACCATACATAGTTGTGAACAAAGATAGCATCATGTTCACACATAATTCACTTTTTATCATTATAAACATCAAATAAAACAATGAATTTTATTGATATATAATTCTGGTCACACCCATCAGATCATAACATTTACATTTAACATAATAATTCTAGGTTCACTCGTCACATCATAACATTTACATTATCATGCATACCACATAGAATGAATAGTAATATTGAACATAAAATAACTCATGAAAATGAATGTTTTTAATTTCATAAATCAGAAATTCATAAACTTTTGGTTCCCAAATTAAAGAGGTAATAACATACTTGATATATTAATCATCAACCTTGAGTGATGAAGAAATAATCTCGAGAAGTAAAAGGTGTGTTTTTTTTAAAGAAGATTTATTTTTGAAAACATTGTGTTTGTCATAAACTCAAGTAGAAAACATGTATATCACAAAAAAGTTAAGATAATTATGAATAAATGATATTTTAGGAATATCAATACTGAAAATGGAGTGAAAGAGGGAAACCACATAGAAAGAGAGTCAGGTTTGATAATTCCCCTTACCTTTTGTCCAAATGCTTTCCTCACTTTAATGCCCTATATAATAACATTAGATTCATTAATTAAAATTTAAATAACCTTTTATACATGAATATGATTCATTATAGTTTTATTATGTTCTTCTATGGGCCTTTGGATGAGTTATAGAGTTTAATTTCATCGTTTGGGGGTGTTCATTTTTTAGTTTTCATGATCTCTTCTATTGCATACATTAATTGAAGTTCATGTAAAATGAGGATAAATATCCAGAACTTTTATAATATGTTATTAATGATATTACATAATTTTAAATGATCTTTTAAAGTATTTGGTTATATGGTAAGAGGATTAATTTTTACATAAAATTTAATGATGACTGTTTTAGGTTAACTTTTGTGGTTTTTTATCACAACGAACTCGTTTTGATTTATCATTTAGTATTATGTATAAATTTTAGTTCCAGAAAATAAAAGTTTTTAAATCATACACATTAAAATATTTTTTCAACCATTTAATGGTTTTATTAACCTCCTTGAAGGTGTTAAATGAAAATGAAATTGCATCGCTCACGATGTTTGTAAATTAACACATCACAGGCGACGATTTCATTTTTAAAATAAATGAGAGAGAGGGTGGATTTTAATAATGAATATTACATTAACATGATATAATTCTAGTATATAAAACAAAATGGAGTTATCATTCCATTTGTATGAAGTTATTTGAGGAGAGAATAAGAAAATAAATGAAATTGAAAGGAAATTAAAAGAAGCAAAGAGAGGATTTACCTCTTGAATATATCCTCCTTGAGAACCTCCTTAGGATAGGGTTCTTGTATTTTTGTGAGACCAAGATATCCTGATGTGGTGAAGGTACTAGGGAATAGTATTGGTCATAATATATTTAGGTCTCAAAGCTTGATAATTATGACTAGAAGAGGGGGTGAGTGTGGTATTTATAGTAGAGGAGAGGGGTGCTTTCTCATTATTTAATTCATTAGGTTATTATTTTTCCAAAGACAAGAAATAGTGTTGAATATTGAGACTAATTATAGTAATTATATCATGTTATTTCTATCCAATGGTGATTAAAATAGTAATGACTCAATAAATAGTGTATTTATCTTTTAATTTATATATACCATAATGTGTTGTATTTCATTATTCACCAAAAATTCATTTAATATAGAAAAATCCAAAAAAATAACCCAAACCATTTTTTGACATATAGAATTCAAAAATTAACTCCATTTTAAAATTTTCTAAACATGGATATTTTAGTTTTTAATAAAATCATCATTTACTTGGAAAATACAAATTTTGAAATTAAAACTGATTTTATAACACTTTGAAAAATTATATAAATTTATATAAAATTATATTAAAATAATAAGACATAAAAATATTAATTTATGAATTCATTTTATTAAAATAAATTTTCTCTTAAATTATTAAATTAATCTTAAAATTGTAATCAAATATTTATGACTTTTAAAAAATCCAACCCATAATTAATAATTTTTAAAACAATTATTTACTAATAATTTCATTTATAAGATTCTTAAATTTTATTTATACTTTCATGGGTGGGGTTATTATTCATTTTTATGGTTTAATATTCATAAGTTTCATATTACTATTCCTAAGTTCAAGTTACTATTTCATTGGTATTTGTTCCTTAACATCTAGAAATACTTTTAATTTCATTAATTCTTCATTTATAATGTTTTTATTATGGTATCTATGTGATTTTATGTGATTTATAATATATGACATTACTGGGAGAAGGAATAAATTCCTTTGATAAAATTTTGTGTTGTTACACTTTTATTTTTTGTATCATCCTTCACATCATTCTTCTTGACTGTAGTTTTCTCAACACATTTCCTTTGGTTTCGTCCAATGGAATACTGACCTGGTTTTCTTTTTTATTTATCATACTATTAGACTTATTCCTCCTAAAATATATAAATATTTATTTCTTGATTTATACCATCATTAATCATTATAGTTGCCACTTATGTTTCAATTGTTATAGAAATATTACAACCATCCATATATATTCTTCATTGAAAGATTCACTTCCATATTAATCTCTGAATTTTGAATATACCTAAAAGGTTTTCTATTAATCACTAATATACTCCACCTTAATTAAATACTTATATAATCTTTTCGAATTGACATGTTATGCTAACATTTAATTATTTCATGTCTAATCCTCTAATAGAACCAATACTGACCAATAAATTTTGATCTTTTTCTTGAACCATAGTGTGTATGGATTTTATGACATGATTTTTTTATATAAACACCATTATTTTTTATATTCTTGGTGATTTATCTTATGGTATACTCTCACTTATACCATTGATGTTTTGGTGTACTTATTATATTTTTTATTGTCCTATATTTTTATAGATTTTTATTTGTAACCAATAGTAAAATATTAAATGGAATCACCACAATAAAAAATATTTGGGTTAAGGGTTATCTTTTTCCATATATTTGAAGTATATTAATCATTTAATGACCTCAAGATATTTTTTATACTAATATTAGACATTTAAAAACACATAATCGTATCAAAATTTTTAATGGTCTATTTCCTTTTCTCAAAAGCTTGGGAAGTCACAGCCTGTGTCTCCTCTGAATTTATCATTTTGAACTATAGTTCAAGAAACATCATGTTGAGAATTTTTTTATAATCCTTAGATGATCTTACCTTTTCTTCCTAATCTCTCTTTGTCATCATAATCTTATTTTCATTAATCTTACTCATCTCATATAAATAACCCTCAATATCATTTACCCTTTTATATTTAATCTTTAATTTGGAAAAAATTGATAAGAATAGCATCATTCAATGTGTGAATATAATCTTTACAATCTTTTCTAGCCTCATACTTCTCACCAATTAAATTATGTAATTATTTTTTATCTAGGGTATATTTCTTTGAAAGAAAAATATAAGTTTTTCTTTTCCTTCCACCATTTTATGAGAGTTGTGCACTCTTTAAACATCATTCAAAATATTTTTTTCATAGCTTCCCCATCTACTATTAGCTAAGATTTATTATTACACTAGTACAAATACAATATTTTATATCGTATTTTCTAGATTTTTAACATCTGTTTTGAGGTAATGTATTTCAGAACGATGTTATAAATATAATTTTTAACGTCTGTTAATTAATAATCGATGTTAAAAATGATTTTTATGGGTGTTCATGTCAGTTTTTAAAAAAACAACATGGAGGACCATATGGTTTTTTAAAGAACAACATAAATAAAATTTATCATCTTGTATATAATTTCCTAATATTCTATTTGATAGGTCATAGAGCTCAAACGTACTTATAGATAAAAAAAATTACTACCATTTGTTTGATATATTTTTTTCAAGGAATGATTGAATGAGCCAACTATAGCTTCATCTTAGAAAGAATTTTTGAATATGAAGGAGGATTTGTTGTTTTATCTTGATATAAATTGTTATTCAAAATTATAATAAAATAAAAATCATTAAATGGAATATCAATTAAGAAAACTACTCATAAAAAAAAATAAATCATGGAAAATTAAATACAAATACCTTCATGATATTGTGTAAAGAATAAATAGTGGGTTCACGTTGAATATCAAACGAGTCGATTTGGTGGAACGATGATGGTTGAAATAAATGTTCATTAAATGGTATATCAATTAATTAAACTAATCAAAAAAAATATAAATCATGGATAAATAATTACAAATACCTTTATGAGTTCATAGGAAGAAGAAATAGTGGATTCACGTTGATGATCAAATGAGTCGAGTCAGTGGAACGAAGATGGTTGAAAGAAATGATCATTAAATTATGATATGTGTATAATGAAAACATATAACTAAGATGGTAAAATAAAACACAATATTAAAAAAATTTGGTTGAAATTGAAAATTTACATGTCCTGATGTAAAAAAATTGATATTATGCATTGTCGGGATACTATAATTATCTCTCAAAATGGTTTTATGATAACCTCTATGAAAAAATATTAACATTTATACTGATTTTCAACATTTTTTATATAAGAATCGACGTGAAAAATAAATTTTCCGGAATTTTTCACATCTGTTATTTAATAACCATCATAAAAATGAATTTTTCACGTTGGTTAATTAATAACAGATGTAACAAATTTTTAAAAACATTTAGTTCATTTCACCATATTTGATTTTACTTGTCTTGGAGCTCAAATGGTGTTACGGATCAAAAGTTATGGTCATCAGAAGTTGGACTTCCCTAAGAAATTTTTTAGAGATAATAAACTTATGATAACCATAACTTTTGATCCGTTACTCTTGGTGAGTTTTGAGACCAGTAAATTCGAATCTTGGGAAATTAAATACTTGTTTATAAACATTTTTCACATCGTTTATTAAATAACAGACCAGAAAAAGTCTGAAAAATTGATTTTTCATGTCAATTCTTATGAAACTAATGTGAAAAATCCATGAAAATGAATTTTAAGGTCGGTTATATAACAACCAACATGAAAAATCAATTTTCAATGAATTTCACATTGGTTCTAAAAAACGATTTGAAAAAGGAAATGTTAAAAATAGTTTTTGTTCTATATAAACTCCAATGTATAAGTAGAAAATTAAGTAAAAACTTTATTTAGGTAATCCCTAACCTCAAATTATAGGTATTTAACTAATTTGATGGAACCAGTCTCCTCATCCACTTCATATATTGAAATTGATTCTTCAAAAGTGTCATTATTAATGCATTTAATATATTAAATATCACATTAATTACCTTTATCTAGTGTTGAATTGTCTTTATCCATTGAAATATTTATCAACCATTTAGCCTATATTTTCTTCCTATTATTCAAGGTTTTTTACAAGACCTCCACATTTGTATCACTAAATAGGGGAACTAAATTTTCCATTAAAGTAAATTATAACTCTTCTTAAAATATTTGCTTCATGTATATCTAATAAAAAAATTGGGAAATAAATTTAGTCCAGGAAAAGGAAACCATGTTTTGATTAGATTACATTAAGATTAATAAACTATTTATAGTTGTAATGGATGAACCTTACATATCACATTGATATAGATCAGAAACTTTTACTTATTGGCTTGAAGACCCTTAAATATCATCTATTTACCATTATATAACATTTTTTGGCTCTTATGTATGCTTTAGTGAACTCTGGCGGATTATGATTTTTTTTTTAAATTTATCATTTCAATAAAATGGAATAATAAAATTAATGTGATTAATAATTAAATAATAAGATATTAAGGAATTATAATGAATAAAATTTTATTGATTCATGATCAAAGAAATATATTTTTTAAAAATATAATTTTTTATATTATCCGATTTTATTTAAATGATAAATATTTCATATTTGGATTAGGAAATATAATTAAATTTGTTATATATATATATATATATTAACAAATGAATCCACATTCATTAATTGATTATTAATTGTTTATAAATAAAGATAAAATCATTTCATATGTAAAAATATACTTTTCTAAAAATGGTGTTTTTTGTATAATGCAATTTAAATTTAACCAACTTAATATATCATGGTTAATAGATGATTTTAATAAACTTTATTTTCTATACATTTAATCTAGTATATGAAGACTCATTTAATTATGAGTAATTGATTTGAAATATGAATAAGAACACCTATTGCTTAAAATTTTATTTTTCTAAAAAAATATTTTTCCTATACATCATATCATTCCATTTAAAAGTAAGATTTCTCATATTCAGAATTCTAATTTGATTAAATTTAATCCAAATTTTGAAACGCCACATACAAATTAAGTAAGAGGGGTTATATTTTATTTTTGGTCAAAAAATAATTATCGTTGTAAATAATTAAATCAATTAATGTAAAATTCGGTAAAAATAGAAGCCATGGATATTTAATTATTAAATTTATACTTAGAAATTATATAAGTCCTTTTTAGTGTGGGTGTATATGCTAAAATTCCATACAAAATTTCATTACCTAACTATATCTCCTTGATATTTTAGGATTTATTTATCTTTAAATAGATTAAATTTCTTTACAGTTTTTTATACAGGCTAACCTATGTTAAATAAATAATAATGAAGAATACAGTTATTTATTATCCATTGAATTGGTGGTTATGAATAATAATAAATAAATTATTAATAAATCTTGGTTTACACGTGTACAAAATTTATTCATTAGTTATCAATTGATTTGAAATGGAAATAAAAAACATTTGAAAGTAAAAGAGATATTTTTTCTAGAAAAAATGATTTTATCTGTGTAACAAGTTTTACCATAATAAACTATAATAATCAATATTTTTGAAAGATTTTAATGAAAATTATATATTATATATTAAATAAAAAATTTTAACATTCATCTTGGTTTTTTGAGGCATGGGATAAGTATACATCTGGTCTTATCCTTAAAAATATATTTTTTTTAAAAGAATCTTTCGTCACATTTGTGTGATTATTTTAAAATTGGTTTTTGACACCTATTGAAATTGTATCTTTAAAAATTAATTCAATATTTTTAATCATTTGGATATTTTTTTTAAATATTTCCCTTTTATTTTTTGTCAATATGAATAGTAACCATAGTAAATATTTGTCAGCTCAGTAAGAGAAAAAATGGGTAAAATAGGGTTAAAACATTGGGATAAGGCTTTGAAATTTATCAAACACTTTCCTTTAACTAATTTCATGAGTTAATTTCAGACATTACCATCTATTTCTTTAATATATAGAAAATTTATTCTATTTTCCATTGAATATATCATTTATATTAATTTAATAAATTAATAAATACCAAATGTCATACTCTTAACGTCAATATCGTTAAATTTTTACATAAAGATAAAATAAGGTTATGTTCAGCTATAAATAAAAATTTTAAATATAAATTAATTTTCGATAATGTTAATTTATTTATAATTTTTAGTAATTAATTAATTACCTTAAATTTTAAAGCAATTCTGAAATACTATTTTTTCTATTAATAGAAAAATAAAATAAATGATTTTAAAAATATTAAAAGTAATAAAATTTGGGTGAATTATTATGTTACAAGAATTTTATAGATTAATATAACATTTTTGGGATGTTTTAAGTGATTATATTCAAATTCCATCATTGCATTCTTTTATTTAGTGTCAAAGTAAATGAGTAGTGTCAATAATGACACTAATGATATTTTATTAAATTATTTAAAAATAATTAAATTATTTAAATAAGATAATATGGATAATATATAGTCTGAAATATCATCCCTTTTACATTTATAAGCTAATTTTCATCTAATAAGTAAAATTATGACCCTTTAATATTAAAAAATGTGTTACCAGAATTCAGGTTAAAATTGGCGAACCGAGGGGTTAAATCGAAAGATAAAGTTTTTAAATGACATAAAAACTAATATAAAATTAATTGGATGATTATATTTTTACCATATAATCTTTTTATTCTAATTCATGTCCATTTGGAATCATTTTACGTGATAATGGATTTATTAAATTTTAATCTTTGAAGAAATTCTATGGGTTCCCTTCCCCTAACTTATAAAAGGAAACCCATTGTCACTTTTATTTACACATTCGTGAGAAAAAATTATTAAAAATAACATAATTATATGGTAATCTGCAAGAAAGGATCTAAATGATGTATACTAGAGGGTAGGCAATCATCTTACCCAGCCTCTTTCAATTTATTTCTCATTCAAACTCCTATAATTATATGGTACTATTAATAGAATAAAAAATTAATTATACTAAATATATTTAAATGTCATTATTATTATGTTATTTCCATTATCCACCCTTATTCCATCAAATGGGAACTGAAAGTATCACATGTGCATACATGAGGACTGCCACTTCCACGTAGTGATACAATTCATTTTCCATCGCCACATTTCATGTGTAATTATTATGATGAGTTTAACGTTTTTATATGATATTTATGAAAAAATTATTCTTATTTAATTATAATATAAAATCTTCCTTTTTACCTTCTAATCCATTATAAAACGTTAACATCCCTCGTACGTACGTGTGCACTACAACCTCAGCGAACTGATGTGACATTTTTTTCATTTCAATTATAGTTGGATGGTAATAAGGATATATTTAATAAATATATATTTAATATATGATATAATAATTATTCTATAAATTTTAATTATTATGTAAATTTCTTCTATACCATCCATCGAAAAGTGAAAGCAACGTTTATATATACGTAAGGCTTACCGTCTCCATGAATAGTGTCATTCTTTTTTCTCTATCTACCATTTATAAACATCTATAAATGTAAATATAATTAATTTATCTGATATTTATATAATTATTAACATTTTGGAGGTGGTGGTACTATGATATAAGTACAAGGACTGGGACTATTGAACCAAAACATGAATAAAAACAAAGTAGTTATCACCCAAAATAATGATTTTAATAACAAATTCTTTATTTTAAAGGTAATAATATGCCATAAGAAGGTCCTAAATGGTATTATATATATTAATATATATATTTAATAAATTTATAATGAATATAAATTTACTATACATGAGTTTCAAACCAGTATGAAGAAAGACGATACTTGAAGTAAGGGATTTATGTTTCAATCCAATTTTAATCAGGATTTTTTATTCTTTGGTATTAATTGAGAAAATTATATGATTATTATTTGATGAATACATTTCATTTTTATTATCCTATAATTATTTATTAATATTACATGTTTTTGTTTTATTTTCCTTTTATTTAATAACCTAAAAGATCGAAAGAATATTTTTATGTAAAACAAACTTTATTTCTCTCTTTAGTCACAAATCATATTAATTCCATGTATAAATTTTACCTATGTTTTAATAAAAAAACGTTTTAATATTCTCAAATGATTATTTAAATTAATTTTACAAATTTTTTAATTTCTATAAATACGTTTCAATGAAATCAACTTTTTTACCAATGAGTTTCTTTTTAATTTTTACTAAAAATGTGAAAGGAGTATTTATTTTAATGTACTCGGCATTAATGAAACTTCCCACCATATTGACTATTATATTACTTAAATCATCCTTTAAAATATTCGATTGTTATTTTAAAAGAAATTATTTTAAATAATATTTTATTAATATTTTTATTTTAAATAAGTGGTTCCAATGTAGAAAATTGTATTTTCCACATGAAATATTCTGGTGATCATTTAAAGGAATTTTTTTCTATGATAACATCCTTTAATGTTAATTCTAATTTACTGGGATATTATATAATAATATCATCCTTATTCTTTATCTAGATAGTTTATTATTTTGATGATGAAATGTTTACTAAACCCATTTATTTTCCAGGGATTATTCTTTGATAAATTTATTAAATGTTTATGAAACATGTTTTCTTTGAATGGGTTATGATACTAAGATATATTTAATGTTTTAGGATCTTGTGTAACATATATTTATGGTTTTAATTATGTGAAAAGTTGTCCTAGAATTATATATCCCTCTAATGCATTAGGTTAATTTTTATATATCATGAAATAACTATGGGAAACAAGTTGATATTCTTAATCCACTATGGGAAACAAGTCAATGTGTTTGATCCACTATGGAAAAAAATAGATGTTATTGATCCACTATAGGAAAGAGGTGATGATTTCTGGTCTGTTATGATATAGGAAAAATGTGTTGATGCATTGTCCACTATGAGTTGATGGTATTGATAGTTATCCTCAACATATAAAATGATTTATACACCTATGATAGTTCCATGATATTATGACATGAATTTATGGTTCATGATTTATTTAAGATGATTTATCGCTCTTATTATTTGTACATTTTTAAATAAATAATTTCTATGTCATGACTCATGTTTGCATTCCATGATATATTAGGTATGAACTTTTTAAGTAATGCTCATGATATCATACCCTTATTCAAATATTATGATTTCATGTGATCTTATATTTTTATATTCTATCTTTACCCTTACTGATCATATGTGATAACCATTTTTTTTTGTTTCCTTTCCATATGTTTGGAAAAAAAATTTAAGTAGGGTATGTCTATAAAGAGTACTATCTGGGAGTAAATTTATAGTAGATGTTGAATATACTTCATGATATAAGAAGATTATGTATCTAGTCCCCAATGAAATTAAACCTTTTTGGTACTTGAGTGTTTATTTTATAAATTTCATGAATATTGATATAAAAAGATATAATATTTATTTGTGAAAAGTATAGGTTTCTATACTAACTCACCCAACTCTCGGGTAATTCCATGTTTACCCTTCACCTAACTCAAGTATCCAATGAAATTTCCCTCATTTTAAACTATAAATGGACCTGTCTTATTCTAACTTATTCTACCAAATTTCATGAAATAATAATAATCCCTCACATTTTGAAACCCCTTGTCTCATTAGGATGCCTAAAATACTTTAATACTAAGAAGGCTTGTAAGAGAAGATACAATTTTATATTTGTATGTAACAACTTCTTATACATATTTTTATTTTATCTTATTTTTCTACCAATTATTAATTATGATTTATAACTATAATAACCTATAAATTATATAATTATACTTTTATAATAATTATATTATAATAAAATCACTTTATTTTCATTATCATCCATTATGTGTTCTTTTTTAGTTTAGTTTAACCACCTACATGGAATATTCAACAAAATATTTATCATCGATCATTATGAAAACATAATTATTGGTAATATGTGATATTAATAATGATATTTTTTTTGGTTCTCTAATGGAAATATCATGATTTAATTCATTATAAATATAACACCTTATTTTTGTTAAAAAATATTAGAACAAACTCGTTATGGATTTCATCATTGCGGAGTGTAAAAAAAATCCCAATGAATTTAAATGTGACATAAAAATTAATTATAAAAACTATTCCAATAACTTGAATATTATAGGGATGATGAATTCATGAAAATTGAATGATTATTGAGACCTCCATGCCAAAACTGGAAAAAATTGGTTGAAACTACTAACAATGAATGATCAATATAAACAAATAATAAGTAATAATTAAGTAATAATTCAATATAATTTATTAATAATAAAATAAATAAAGGTATATAAAGATCATAAATAGATTATTAATGAGCCTAGGTTTATCATATAGTGGTTTAGATCAAGTTCATGTTTATCAAGAGAATTTGTAAGAGGTTACCTTATAAATCCTCATTCATTACAAGTATTAATTATTTATTAACTATATTTTATACTATGAATCATATAAAAATTATGAAATATATTACTTATTATCATAACTCTATTTTTTTCTTATTACTTTCCTCCTTAACTATCATAGATTATTGGTTCATAACTTATGTTATTTTTAAGGGTTTTCTACATTGATTGTCTCCTTATTTAGGTTTAAATGTATTCTTATTACTAATTCTTATTTTTCATATTATATTCTACCCTATGAGATTATATAATTCTATTTTGTATTTTATTTTTAATATTTACCTTTCCTCCACATATTAACATTTTTATTAAACCTTAATACATTACAAATTTCAATATTTTTAATGGTTTTTCATCTCAATTTGCATTCTTTGAGACATGTTTCATGTTATGGACCTATTTTCTTTTATATGCTGTATATGTTATTCCATATTCCTATTTTATCATGATTTTAATATGATTAATTGGATTTTAAATTTTATTCTCTCTTTCCTTGAATTTTTATTCATACACGGCCAAGCTCATAAGGGTTTTTATTAGCTCAATATTCTTTCATTGATTCATAATATTTATTTTTTTACTATATTTTCTACATTTGATATATTTTGATCCTTTTTTAATAAAATTTAGATATATATATTAACAATATATTTTTATTAAGTGGTAACCTTCATGGAGATTAAAATAGGGTGTAACATTATTATGTAGGTCGAGAGGGTCACAAACATTGATTTTTTTACATTCCAGGGGAAGGGAACCTAGATTAAAGTATGATTTTCAAGACTCAGTCAGGTATCCCTTCTAGTAAAAGTGGTATTCCTCCATTTTACCTTCATTATATATGTATTATATCTAAAAAATGGGCCATGAGACAATTATATTCCATTAGGATATACACAACACTCTGATGAGGTGAGGTTTGACCAGTCAAAAAAGAGACCAGTAGATTGGAATCAATTTCAACTACAGATAGGGGTTTTCCAAGTTCTATTCGTAGAGATGGATCACTTAAGAGACTCTTATATTATACCATGAGTGAATTATCTATACCATAGTAAGTGTTGAAGCATATTCAAAATGATCCCCTAGTATCGTGAATGATTCCTCCACCTTTGATTTATAAATGCATGAGTTTTTAATAAGTGTTGAATATAAAGATGTTAGTAGGAGGTATCCAATTTACCCACCTACCAAAGCCATAATTTTCAATTTCTATTCAGGGAGAGGGTATGAAGAGCGGGATATTTTATCAAGAAATGGAGCTCTCGTAAGCCTTTACCACAGGAATCAGATCATTAATTGTGCCGAAAAGAGAATTTGTAGATGAACATTACTGGTAATGGGGGATTGTGCTTGGAAATGCTCCATGAAACTCAATGGGTCTAGTAACCAACCATGAAGTTAAAATTGTGATTACACCCATAAAAAAGAATTTATTTATTCTATTAAATCAAATTTAGAGAAACAAATCAAATGCATCAAGCCTAGGATAAATTTCAAGGTAGTAGCCAAAGATAATCGATGTAAATCAAGTCCAGACCCCTGTAAAAAAATATGACTTCATTTATCCACAAATACTTTATTATTGAATGAAAATTTTGATTATAAGAATATACCCTTATATTATATAAAACTATCAGGGGTATGGAATCACATCAGGTTTTCTAAACTAATAAGTTGTATTTAGATGGTAGTGCACTATCCCAAAGGGCCTTATCCACAAGATCACATGTCAACCTCTGCTTTAACTACTCAAAATATCTATAGCATCATGTAGAACAGACAAATGGATTCCCCTTTTAGGTAAAAGAATTCATGGGGGCCATAATTCTGTAGAAGTCCATAAAAATATCATATATCACCCAACCAACCCAAGAAATATTTTAACCAATTACAAGGTATTCAGTGTCTCTCAAGAAATAACTATCACAATATTCATTGGGTAAACCACTAATCCACCCTATGAGATGACATACCCCAGGAAGTGGACCTCTAGAATCAAAAACTGACACTTTTATATAATTCCTTTACATATGGTTCTCGTGAAGTAATTATGTGATAATCCAAAAATGTTCATCATTAATCTGATGCTAAATAGATGAGGATTTCATTGATAAATAAATCCATAAATTCATCCAATAATGGATGTAAGATATATTTTATAAGTCCCAAAAACATATCTATGATTTTTGTTACACCAAATGGAATCACTAGAAATTAATAATGGTTATAGAAAAATCTAAAATCTATATTGGATATATCCTCCTCAGGAATACAAAACTGGTGGTAGTCAAACCTGAGATCGATCTTTGAGAACCACTTTGATCCCTTCATCTAGTCAAAGAGGTCATGGATCCTTGGTAAAGGGTTATTTTTCTTGAATATCAGCTGATTTGGGTGATGATAGTCAATTAAATGAAAAGTTTCAATCCCCCATACACCTTCTTAGAGAACAACACTCATGATTCCCAGGGGGAAACACTGAGTATGATGAAATATTTCTCCATTAAGTCTTCTAACTATACCTCTACATCCCATATATCAATCTGGGAAATCTGATAAGATTCAAAAGATATTATAGTGGTCTCAGGGTGAATATCAATGTATATGTTGAAATCGTGATCAGAGGGAATCTAGATACGTCCTCAGGAAAAAATTATATATACTCATCCACTGCTATTGAAATCTAATCATCTTTTGTGTATAGAAAACATAGAGAAGAACTAACAAACTGTTGGGTGATTAACTGAAACTTCCCACACATAGGCCCTACTATTCTCAATTGAATGCCTCACTTTTCCATGAATGAGAATATCCATCCATATTCTTCGAATCACATCACTCTATGATTATAGTATACTATTTAGGAATGTAATTTAGATAACCATCTCATACCATGGATGAAAATATAGGGATTCATCGCAGCCATGATGAGGTCCCATAAAAAACTCTCTCCAATAATTTTAATATTTCATTATCTATATTTGTGTATGGAAATGATAACTCTCCTTGTAAGAGTTTATAACTACATGGCTCGGGTTGGAGGCCCCATTAGAATCTATATCTCTCAAATAAGGGATGAAACAATAATGGATTGACTTGAACAAATTTCTATATGTATGGCTTCCAATGTATAGTAGACACATATTATACCTAAAATCATTTCCAGATATAGTTAGTTATAAATCATCAATGCCTACATCAAGTCGTTACCATGACTACCATCCCTTTGAGCTTGGAATGTATTTCCTAGGGGTTGTGGTGGTGGAAGTAGATCATATAATTTTCTTCCTGTATCTCCTCATCTCAGTGCACCACAAACTCCTCTACCAAATCAATCCCACTGAGGACCACCATGACCACCTATCTAAGGTACCTAGTCATGCCAATAACACTGACACAGAGGTCCATCAACTTCCTGACTACCCTTTTATAGATGACGGGTCGACTAGTCACATGCCAGATGACCTCATCCCCCATGGTAATATAAACTCCTATATCCCAGCTAACTAGATCCTCTACAGGATTCCCAAGTTGTTGATCCTCAGTTCTAAGATAGAGAATGTGAATGACTCTTATATCAGGACCCTAATTCCTATCATCATCCATTCATAGATGATGAATCTATTCCTGAATAATTTTTACCAGTACATGGTTCTATTCAGTACGTTGTCAGTATTCTCTCTATTATCAAGGAATTCCCCAAAACCTCATCATAAGTGGGGATAATTAAGTGAACACTTCATGATTTGATGACTTTAGGGAGGCCATTCTAAAAATTCTTTGCTCAAAAAATCCATCACATATCATGTTGAGGGAGTACCACATGAAATCAATGAATCTCTACATGTACTCTGTAACTACCATATCTCCCTACTAGAACTATACAAACTCCTAGAATCATATAGATCTCAACATCATCAGGTATTACTCATCATAAAACACTTAACTTGAACTTTTTCTAATGAAGCCTAACATCATTGTGGTTATAGATGATCAAGGACCACCAATAGCCCATCATTCCATTGAGAAGACTTGATACAAGAACAGCCACATTATTAGTAGTCATATGTACAAGGTAGAACACTTGGAAAATTGTCTTCATACATTCCTAGAATGAATGAGGGTCAATCTCTCCTTGGAACCTCAGTGGTCTTTTTTTGTAACTATTATATCACACTCATCCTTTGTGCATCCTCATTCTTCCCCACTGGATAATTTTTCCCACATTAGATGGAGGTATTCCTACCATCACTATATATTGTGGGTCTTCTTAATGCACAACAGTCAAAGGTATTGCTCCATTTACGTTGGGTAAAAAACCTCATGATTTACTCTGTGTGTGGAAGGCTCACCATTCCACTTGTCATCAATATGTGGATCAATCATTGGTACATGTTTATCATGACCATTCCTTAGAATCATAGCTTGTTTTTGTCATGGAACCATCCTAAAATTTAATAAGATAGACCACAATCATCAGAAAATATATAGGGATATGAATTAATATGGAATATAAAATCAATAAGATATTCCTTTATGACACATGTACTATTATTTGTTCCCTGTAACTGGTGCCCTGATGTATCGAGTCGAAAAGTAGGTCATTAGAGTCCTGGTGAATGGATACTTCATCCATTACACCAATACTGGGTTCTATGGCCTAAAATCCAAACTTGAGACCCTTTCACACCATTTAACTAAATTAAAAAACTAATCCTCACTAGGCATCTAACTTCAGACTACATCCCCAGGACAACCGTAGATTTGATACCACTTGGACATGACCTAAATCAATGGAAACCCTCATGGGTGGCGATAAAATTAGTGTTCCACCACAAACCCATATTCAATATTCCATGGGTAGGTTACTAGAACTGAGTATGCATAGCATAAATCATGGGAGGCTATAGACTAATTAACCTATACATGACACACACCTCTAGACAAGATATAAAAATTTGGAATATAAAAAATAAAAAAAACTTTAATATATAAAATTCATGTGTAAAACACTAATATCTATAATAGAATAATCCATACATAAACCATAATGAGAATTAAAAAATACATGACCAACAATGCAAAGGTAAAACCAACCTAAATAGTTAAGGTGAAAATATCTTAGATATAAATTAGATTCTATCATAAACTTAATCTACTTCTACCTCCTCTAACCACCACTAAGATTCACCAACACCAATCCCACTAAGGTCACTACCAAACTGTATTTCATCTACATAATACATGACATGTGTGGGTGAATATTCCCATACAGGGGTGAGTATATACATACCCATTCAAATCCCCCAAAAACCAAAAAGTAATAATAATACAACTAGTCAAACAAAAACAATTAGATAATAGGAAAATAAGTAAACCATCAACAAAAGAACCAAAATATTCTTAAGAATAGAACCCATAGCATAGCACATTATCTTGTTCTATAGCATTCCAGGTATAAGAGAACAATAAAGAATCCCCAATAATCGAATGTACTCAAACCAAGTAACTCACATCACTTATCTAGACCTGTTGTGGGGGACTCATTCCATACCGAAGGATACACACCATTTGAGGGAGTATCGATCCTAGTGGGGGACACATTCTCCTTATGAGCACTTATATGGGGGAGGATAAGCTTCATAGATAAATGAATCTTGAATTGACTATGTGATAGAGTAATAAACCTTTTTTTATGTGGGGGACTCCCACCATTATGTGAACTCATTTATGTGGGTGTGGAAACCCCAAGAACACTCTTATCATCATGTTTGTTCCACAACATTGTCCCTACAAAGATAAGGAGACTAAACTACATGTATTATCTCATGTATCACATTTGATGTCAAACTGAAGTATACTACTACATCATATGTGGAGAAATTATCATCACAGATTACTCATGCACTAAATCTAAGTCTAGATAATGGAGATACAAAGATACAACTAGGCTAGAAAAGTACATGGAACGTACTTTAGGGGTACACAAAATATCACTTTTAGGGAACTCTACTTGTGTACTACATTATTTCATGGAATGTAAGGTTTAACCTACACTGTTTTTACGATAGGATGCACAATGGTGGGGATAGTGGGGTCCTCAAATATTTCCACTATAGCTCATATCATGTAAAAGATGAAATACATGATGTTTCATTGAGGGTACACAGCATGTGTGGAAAAACAACCACTTGGGCATGTACAACCTATAAACATAGAGCCTATTTGATAAGGATAAACAATGTGTGCACTATGATAAATGGAATATGATATTTATCTTTAGCTGAATCCATAGCCACCACTACTAGAGAGATACACAATGTGTGTTATTCTCAACTAAACACCATGTAGTCATGTCTTCAACTCATATTCAAATTTTCACCTGGAATTTATTAATAAATTAAATCAATAAAATTAATTAATTAATCCTACTGAGATGATCTGGCCTCAACAACCCAAGTGGGAATAAAAATACACCACTCATAGTGTAAACCCCTCATTTTGAACCCAACCATGGGATCATATTTCCCATTTGAGGATCAGTTTCAAAGAAAAATCATTATTCCCATGAACATATACTCATGGACTAAAAATAATAAAATATTTTTAATATATTATTTTGGAATCCTTGTGAAATTGAAATTTAATAACTATCTCAACAACCAACCTCAAGAATATTACTCAAAATATTCTAACGGTTCAAACAATAAAATCTAGGTTCACTAAAAAGTGAATTAAAATTTTACAAAAAAAGTAACTATCACAGGTGTTGTCATGTAACCTTTTTTAATGCCACTTACTATTTATGGTATAACATACTTCTTGAAAGTAACATATGTATTATGATAAATAAAAAATGGTGTCACACCACCTTATTTATTCCTTTTTTTCTTGACTCTTGTGTGTGTGATCATACAAGGATAGTAAATGAGATCAATAAACACTATTTCTAGTTAAGGAAAAAGTAATCTTGAATATATTTGGATAGTGGTACCTTATAGAGAGTATACAAATGGTTTTTGTGTGATTGTGTGATAATTAATAATGAAATATGTATAGGATAATAGGATTTTCTAGTTAATAGTGTTTTGAATAGTTGTCCTAGTTAACATAGGGAATAGATTAAGAACTTTGACATTAAATGAGGACGATGAGACATGGATAAAAATGTGTGATTCTTGAAATACAACTTGGTGTGAGTTGTGACTACCACCTATGGTGGTTGGATTCCAAAATATTAATTTAGCTCTATCACCTTATCATAGTATAACAGCAGATAGAATATGAGTGATAATTAAACATAGGAATGATTGATTTATTAGTAGGTGTGTATTTTGAAGGTTATGATTCACCATGAAATAAAAAACTATATCCACCTCCAAATATATTTATGAGTAGAAAATTAAATAGGAATCAATCCATATAATATTTTACCTAGTTAATCGGTTCATCCTATATAGAATAGGGAGTAAAAATCCTTTATTTGTATGGGTTTATCTCCTCCTTATAGTATATTTTTGGGTTGTAGAGGCATGGTGATTAACCTTGAGATAGGGAGCATCACTAATAAAATTAACCCATTGAAATGGTGTTCTAATGTGAAATTTTAAGTTTATATATTGTTAAGTAATGGTGATGATGCAATCTTTTTAATTGTGGGTATACTAGGTAAAAATTCATATTTTATGGCATTTCATGTAATATGGTTGTTTATTTTTCTTTGTGATGAATTGATTTACTTATTTTTGCATTTACACTATGATGCATTATTATTCTCTTCTCACATTGGAAAATTTTGATATTCAAGGAAGGAATCATCTGGGTATGTATATACTCACACCTATTTGTATATATATTTTCCACTTGTCTATGTTATAGATTTATTAGAGTGAGTTGGTGGTGGGGTTGGTGATGATAGTTAGGATATGGTATTGATTATTACAGTTATGGTAAATTTTATCTATAGGTAGCCAAGCTCATACTTGGCATTTTATATTGTTTATTATAAATAATATTATTTTTATTATTGTAAATTATGTAGTTTCATATGTTATTATATTTTAATTATATCATATTCTATGTGTCACACCCCGACCGCGGATGTCCGTAATTGTTCTCCTTTCTTGGTCCCAATTTAAATTTTTCGGAGATTAATTGCATTGGCGGTTTCGCGCCAGTGCGCGGTCACCGCATCATTAGCGGTGACCGTGCGTTCAGCCTGGGTGACAGTGTGTTCACCCGGTGTTTTAAATATTATAATTTTTAAGTTGGTATTTTATTATTAATACCTTTTTATATGTGTTATTGTTATTGTATATATGTTTATATACGTTTATATATATATATGCGTAATAATGTATGTATATGTATAGATCTATATATGTACAAATATATATATGTGTGTAACATCTTTAAATTATTTTATAATTATTATTTTAAAAATTTGGTCAAAAATAATTATTATTTGAATTAACTAATTTATTATTTATTATTATTATAAGTTTTATTATTATTATATAAGTTTTATTGTTATTAATATTATATGTTTTATTATTATTATTATAATTATTATTTTTATCACATATATATATATATAAGCCTAATCTAACCCTAATCCTACCCCCTCCCGTAGCCGTCTCTCCCTCTCTCCTCTTTCTTCTCCCCCGCACCAGCACCCTCCTGCATCTCCCCAGAGCACCCCTCCACTCCTCGCCGCACCCTGCTCTCCTTCAGCGCCGACGCCAGCCCGGCCCTCGCTTCCTGCCTCGCCGCGCCTCCACCCTCTTTTCCCGGCGCCTCGCCAACCCGCCGGGCTAACCCCCGGCCTTGCTCCGCACCTCCGGCCTCCTCCTGGTTCGGCCGACCCGCACCACACCCTCTCCGGCGCTGCCCTCCCGACTCCCTCCGCGCCCCACACCCGGCGTCCGGCTCCTGCTCCGTCGCTGCACCAAGCCGTCGTCCCAGCTCCGGCCGTCATCCCCTCCCTCCTTCCTGCGTACGCTGCCCCCCTGCTCGTCCGGCGTCCCGAGCCTCCCCCCAGCGTCGCACCGCCCCGGCTGGCTCTCCCCCTGTTCCGGCTCTCCCCCTGTTCCGGCTCTCCCCGTGGCCGTGCTCTCCCCCTGTTCCGGCTCTCCCCACGGCCGCGCTCTCCCGTTCCGCTTCCCCTCCGGCGCTCCGCCTCGCCGTGCCCGCGCCCAACCGCCGCCCAGGACCCCCCGTGCTGTAAGTTTTGTTTTTTTTTTATTTTATTTTTATTTTTATGTTAATCTTATGTTTATAAAACATTTATTATTTTTACCATATTAATAATATTATTATTATTTTATTATTTTTATGTCATTATTATTTTTTATGATTTATATTATTATTATCATTATTGTTATTATTATTTTAATTATGTTATTAATCTTATTACATCATTGTTATAATTATTATTATTATTATTATTATTATTATTATTATGAATATATTTATTATTGTTTTAATTATTATTATATTATGTTGTTATTTTTGTTATTATATTATGTTATTATTACTATTTTTATTATTATCATTATTATATTATTATTATGCTTATATTATTATTATCATTATTAAGTTAATATTATTACATTATTATTATTATATTACTATTGTTACTATTATTATTAAATTATTACTTTATTATTATTATCATATTGTTATCATGTTATTATTATTATTATTATTATTACATTACAATTATTATTATGCTATTGTTATTGTATTATTATTAATAATATTATAATGTTATTATTATTTTATATTATTATATTATTAATATATTATAATTAGGTTAAATTGTTATTATTATTATTATTGTTATTATGCTTACTAGCATATTATTAATATTATTATTTTTATTATATCATTGTTGTTATTATTTTCTCATTATTATTATTATTACTCTGGCATTCTCTTGTGCTTTGTTAGGGGTTTTCCATCAACTTATATTTGTTTTTGGTAGGTTTAAGATTTTAGGACCCGCGCAGGGCGTTTCCGAGAAAGCGCCATCGCTGCGCCTTGTTTCTGAGGTTCTACCGTCTCCGTGCCCCAGTTTCGAGAGTGTTGGACTTTATCACGTGGCTTCGGACCCACGTCGTGTCATCGCGCCTTGGTTCCAAGGTCGTTTTACCGTTGCGCTTGGATATTGAGGTAGGTCTCCCTTTGCACTCGCCTTTAAATTTAGAATTTATTTATTCCTTGACTTTTTATTAAGTTTCAGTAAATTCAAAAGTATTACTATTAGTTATCTATAGTTTGGTGATCCGCTGATGATAAAAGTTGTTTTAATTCTAGCGTTTCATTAAAAGTGTTTTCTTGGATTTAATCGTGTGCTTCCATAGTAGTGTTGCTAGATGGTTCTTCCTGAATAATGAAAGACATGTTGAATTGGGTTTTGAAATGTTTTTGGCATGTGTAAATTAGTAGATGTATTGTTTATGGAAAATGGTGTTTTCTTATAACCTTGATTAGAGAAAACGTCGTGTGACCCTTTGAAATTGTTTTTGGAAACTTTTTGTGTGGTTCTTGGTTGACGAAAGATGTTTTCCCTTGTTGGGTTATTAAAAATAATGCTTTCTAGGTCGTGAAAGTTGCTTATGTTCTTGTTTGAGTGTTTCCAAAAGGGGTTTTTGCGGAATGATTAGGTAATGACAATTATATTTTTAGAAAGGTATTTTTGGCATGCGTGAGTTTTGAAATATTATTTGGGTGTGGAAATGGTGACTTTTGTGTGCAATATCTTGTTTGGCCTGCGATATGAGGAAGAAATATACTATGTGAATGTGAAACTTGTTTGAGCACACGGGGAAACCCTGGGTATCTAGGTGGGCGGACTAGAACTAGTGCGCTAGTGAACCGGATGGGTGTCGTCCCTGTTTCACTTAGCTGGATTGACGATTGCAACACTAACTAAACATATGATATCTGAGGGTCGTGGCCTTCTAAGCCACGTGTTCTAAGGGTCGTGGCCTTCTAAGCCACGTTTTCTGAGGGTCGTGGCCTTCTGAGCCACGTTTCACTAAGACACGAGGTTCTAGGGTCCCACGCGAGCTAGATGAACCTTAGGGGATTTACCCATAGTGCTCTACCATCTTAGCGTGGTGCCTTCCGTCGGCATATGGGGGACCACTTGGGTGTGAGTGTGTGTGTGTGTGTGTGAGTATGTGTGTGTGTGTGAGTGTGTGAGTGTGTGTGTGTGTGCCCATGGGTATTGCTGATAACTTCTAGTTTATATTTACTTGCACTTGGTTTTCCTTTCCTGTTTACCTTTACATGCACTTGTTCCCCTGCTTGTTTACTTTCAGTCATTTTTTTCACAGCCTATACTGTTAGACCTTGGGGAAAGTGGTTTTCAAATGAAAATGCTACATTCTCTTTGAGTAAGATTTGAAAATGTAACACTTTGCTTTTCAAAATGAGTTCGAAACTAATGAAAGGGAATTAACTTTCAAAAAAAAGGAATAAGGGAAATGTCTCGTGTTTGATTTTCAAGTAAAGCATTATAAAAACTTACTTTTGTACATTAAAGTTCAAACCTGGAGTATGTAGATTCTTTATTTACTGGCAGTGCATTGGGATTTGTTGTGGGGCTCACCTACTAAGTACTTTTGTGCTCACGCCTATCTTTTACCTTTTCAGTTGCAGGTTCCTTGTGTTCAGGTTCTCCTGCTTGAGTCGCTCAGTGTGGGAGCGACGTGGGTTGTAGTTGGGTGGTGACCCGCGAGGTCACATGGAGGTATGTCGTGGTGTAGTTGTTTATGTCTTTAGTGTTTGTCAGTTTGATTAGTTTATATTCATTCTTTAGATCATGTCTTTAGCTTGGACTGAAATCGTTGCCAACGACTAAAGTTTCAATGCCCGGCACTTGTTGCCATCCCGGGGGGATCGGGAACGCTCCTCGGGACTTGCTGCGGACCGGCTCGGGTGACCGGTTCAGGGTCGACCCGGGCTGGTTCGTGACAAAATGGTATCAGAGGGAGGTTCTTGTTATTTGGGTTGTCCGGTAGAAGTAGATTAGGACTGTCGGAACTCGAGGGGTAGGTACGGGAAGAGCGTCGTGAACTCTTGCTCGCACTGATCTTTGAGTTACCAGGGGTAGTTCGGGAATTGTGTATCTATCTCTTTCTGGTTCTCTTGGATTGAGAGATGACAACGGAGGCAAGCCGATGATACGTCGTGATTTCACATGGAGTAGTGACCCATGTGGAGTCTGAGTACATGGTTTCAATTCCTCCTAGTGGTCGACGCTGACTTGGGACATGGCCCACTACCATGTCGCCAGATTGAGCATGACTACAAGTCCCTCATTTCAGTGATTGATGCAAATTTGCATGTTGTTTTCGTTTTGGTCTGTGTGAGTGCGTAGTTGGAAATGAAAAATGGGTTTTTGAAAATTGGACTGGTTTCTTTTAAAGGACTTTAAATGTATAAAATGGGTTTTAAAACTGAAATCTCTTGATTTGGAAATCTGTTGTTTTCTTGGAATTGGTTAAGAATAGTTTGGGTTGAAACCTCGGTTCCTCATTATGAACGTTTGCACATGTGTGAGAATGCATGGAAAGTGTGTGGTGATGCACGTATGAATGGAATGTGGATGAAGACATGTGCAAAGGTTCATGAGATTACCTGGGTGTGTATTTGAAGTTAAAGTCTTGACTTTGTTTTCTAAATTGGTTTTAAATGGGAAACAGTTTTGGAAAGTTTTGGTTTGAAAGTGGGTTAGTTTTGTAAAGTAGTCTTGAGAAAAAGGGTGGTTTTATAATCCAAAAAAAAGGGGAATTTTAAAAGGAGATTTTGTTTTGGGTTGTGTTTGTATTTGTTCGGTCCTTGTGCTGACTGTTTTTGATGAAGGCGCTTTTATTGATGTTGCTTCGATTTGATGTTGGTTTTGGCTTTGTGTTTTGTATATCGCTCAGGAAATGCCGCCCAGATAGGTCTCTAAGGATTCGGATAAGTCATGCCCAGTTTTTGGTCCTCCTCAGACTCTGCCTATTCTCCATGGTGATCAGGGTCCGTTAGAGGCAGTAAAATGGCTCGGGGAAGTGGAGCGTGTCTTTAGAATGTTGGGAACTCCCGATAATGTTAAGGTTCGAGCAATTATGGAGTTGTTTGAGGGTTCAGCTTTGGACCAATGGAAGAAGGTTACCCCATCATCAATGCAAGGTGAAATGACGTGGGATGTCTTCAGAACCATTTTCATCCAATGGTTTGTACCTGAGGAAGTGAAGCTGGAGAAAAAGAGAGAGCTTGTGCAAATTCAACAAGGCCAACGGACGGTGAAGGCATATGTTGACCATTCCAAGGAACTGATTTCCTTTTCTCCAGATTTAGCGTCACATGAGCTCCTGAAGGCCTCTCTTTTCACTGGGGGTCTTCGCCCAGAGATCAAGGAGCGAGTCCTCCCTTCTAAAGACCTTTGTTTCGAGAGGCTGGTGGAGGAAGCTTTCTTGGCTGAGTTAGTTTCTGGTGTGCGGGTGGTTAATACTTCAGCGTCCCCTGTTGTTGTTCGTAAGAGTTCCCCCTCTGGTGAGGAAAAGGCGCCAGAGATACCTGTTCCTAACGAATTATCCCCTTTGGTCCCAGCTTCCAGTTCGTCAGATCGTTCGATGGTATGCTTTCAGTGTGGTTGTTTTGGGCATTTAAAGTAGTCTTGTTGCAACCCTCCGAAGACGTGTCATCACTGTGGTTGTCTGGGTCATCTGGAGAAGTTTTGCAAGAAGCGTCGCTTGAAGAGGAAGCTGTGATGGGAGAATGTCAGTACCTGACTGTGAGGCAGAAGATGCTTCAGGCATCAGAGCCCTAGCCACAAGTCTCGGGGCGAAGCTCGCGCACAGTCAGGAGTCCCCAGGGTTGTGAAGCCTTGGTCCAGGTTTTGTGTTCCGTGTTAGCAGTAGAACGATCAAGATCTTTTAGTACTTGTTTTTCTGCTGTTAAGTTTTGACGTTGTTGTATGTTCATTGTTTTACCATGCGGTTATCATGGACCTGTTCTATTATAATCCAAGTAGTCTGGATTATGTGGATGTGTTGTTTCTGAATCATATGTGTTTCTTAAAAGTGTGTTTGACCCTCGTGTGGGTTGACCTCGTTTTAGTTATGTTGTCGATGTGGTTATGTTTCATGGACTTCGGTGAATCATATCTCCAATTTGATATTGGTTAAATGTTTTTCTATGGGTTTTCCCTGGTGTTAAATGTTGTTGACTCTAGTCGGGGATTCAATGTCTTGACGGCGGTGTTGTTTTAATCATGCTATAAGAGTTGGTTCGAATTGGTTGGGAGTTCCCGCGTCGACCCCCCTTTATCCTAGGGTTGTCTATCTAGATGGTCAACTTTTCTGCACTAGTTAAGTTCTTGTGGTGGGGAGAACCCCTTCGTGTTCTCCCCTCAATCTCGCACCCCAGTTTTCTCTTGAATCGGTCGGGTGTGACCTGTGCAGAGTAAGGTCATCCCCGAGATTCTCATTTCTCTCTGGTTCCTTTAGTTCCGTTGGGGCATGGACTTAAATCTTGACCGACTTTTGGCCTGGTGACTTTCTGGGGGTAGAAAGTGTCTGTGGTGGGGAGAATTGTCACACCCCGACCGCGGATGTCCGTAATTGTTCTCCTTTCTTGGTCCCGATTTAAATTTTTCGGAGATTAATTGCATTGGCGGTTTCGCGCCGGTGCGCGGTCACCGCATCGTTTGCGGTGACCGTGCGTTCAGCCCGGGTGACAGTGTGTTCACCCGGTGTTTTAAATATTATAATTTTTAAGTTGGTATTTTATTATTAATACCTTTTTATATGTGTTATTGTTATTGTATATATGTTTATATACGTTTATATATTTATATATATATGCGTAATAATGTATGTATATGTATAGATCTATATATGTACAAATATATATATGTGTGTAACATCTTTAAATTATTTTATAATTATTATTTTAAATATTTGGTCAAAAATAATTATTATTTGAATTAACTAATTTATTATTTATGATTATTATATGTTTTATTATTATTATATAAGTTTTATTGTTATTAATATTATATGTTTTATTATTATTATTATAATTATTATTTTTATCACATATATATATATATATATATATAAAAGCCTAATCTAACCCTAATCCTACCCCCTCCCGTAGCCGCCTCTCCCTCTCTCCTCTTTCTTCTCCCCCGCACCAGCACCCTCCTGCATCTCCCCAGCGCACCCCTCCGCTCCTCGCCGCACCCTGCTCTCCTTCAGCGCCGATGCCAGCCCGGCCCTCGCTTCCTGCCTCGCCGCGCCTCCACCCTCTTTTCCTGGCGCCTCGCCAACCCGCCGGGCCGACCCCCGGCCTTGCTCCGCACCTCCGGCCTCCTCCTGGTTCGGTCGAACCGCACCACACCCTCTCCGGCGCTGCCCTCCCAACTCCCTCCGCGCCCCGCACCCGGCGTCCGGCTCCTGCTCCGTCGCTGCACCAAGCCACCGTCCCAGCTCCGGCCGTCATCCCCTCCCTCCTTCCTGCGTACGCCGCCCCCCCCCCCCCTGCTCGTCCGGCGTCCCGAGCCTCCCCCCAGCATCGCACCACCCCGGCCGGCTCTCCCCCTGTTCCGGCTCTCCCCCTATTCCCGCTCTCCCCGTGGTCGCGCTCTCCCCCTGTTCCGGCTCTCCCCGCGGCCGCGCTCTCCCGTTCCGCTTCCCCTCCGGCGCTCCGCCTCGCCGTGCCCGTGCCCAACCGCCGCCCAGGACCCCCCGTGCTGTAAGTTTTGTTTTTTTATTTTATTTTATTTTTATTTTTATGTTAATCTTATGTTTATAAAACATTTATTATTTTTACCATTTTAATATTATTATTATTATTTTATTATTTTTATGTCATTATTATTTTTTATGATTTATATTATTATTATCATTATTGTTATTATTATTTTAATAATATTATTAATCTTATTACATCATTGTTATAATTATTATTATTATTATTATTATTATTATTATTATTATTATGAATATATTTATTATTGTTTTAATTATTATTATATTATGTTGTTATTTTTATTATTATATTATGTTATTATTACTATTTTTATTATTATCATTATTATATTATTATTATGCTTATAATATTATTATCATTATTAAGTTAATATTATTACATTATTATTATATTACTATTGTTACTATTATTATTAAATTATTACTTTATTATTATTATCATATTGTTATCATGTTATTATTATTATTATTATTATTACATTACTATTATTATTATGCTATTTTTATTGTATTATTATTATTAATATTATAATGTTAATATTATTTTATATTATTATATTATTAATATATTATAATTAGGTTAAATTGTTATTATTATTATTATTATTATTATTATTATGCTTACTAGCATATTATTAATATTATTATTTTTATTATATCATTATTGTTATTATTTTCTCATTATTATTATTACTCTGGCATTCTTTTGTGCTTTGTTAGGGGTTTTCCATCAACTTATATTTGTTTTTGGTAGGTTTAAGATTTTAGGACCCGCGCAGGGCGTTTCTGAGAAAGCGCCATCGCTGCGCCTTGTTTCTGAGGTTCTGTCGTCTCCGCGCACCAGTTTCGAGAGTGTTGGACTTTATCACGTGGCTTCGGACACACGTCGTGTCATCGCGCCTTGGTTCCAAGGTTGTTTTACCGTCGCGCTTGGATCTTGAGGTAGGTCTCCCTTTGCACTCGCCTTTAAATTTAGAATTTATTTATTCCTTGACTTTTTATTAAGTTTCAATAAATTCAAAAGTATTACTATTAGTTATCTATAGTTTGGTGATCTGCTGATGATAAAAGTTGTTTTAATTCTAGCGTTTCATTAAAAGCGTTTTCTTGGATTTAATCGTGTGCTTCCATAGTAGTGTTGCTTGATGGTTCTTCATGAATAATGAAAGGCATGTTGAATTGGGTTTTGAAATGTTTTTGGCATGTGTAAATTAGTAGATGTATTGTTTATGGAAAATGGTGTTTTCTTATAACCTTGATTAGAGAAAACGTCGTGTGACCCTTTGAAATTGTTTTTGGAAACTTTTTGTGTGGTTCTTGGTTGACGAAAGATGTTTTCCCTTGTTGTGTTATTAAAAATAATGATTTCTAGGTCGCAAAAGTTGCTTATGTTCTTGTTTGAGTGTTTCCAAAAGGGGTTTTTGCGAAATTATTAGGTAATGACAATTATATTTTTAGAAAGGTATTTTTGGCATGCGTGAGTTTTGAAATATTATTTGGGTGTGGAAATGGTGACTTTTGTGTGAAATATCTTGTTTGGCCTGCGATATGAGGAAGAAATATACTATGTGAATGTGAAACTTGTTTGAGCACATGGGGAAACCCTGGGTATCTAGGTGGGCGGACTAGAACTAGTGCGCTAGTGAACCGGATGGGTGTCGTCCCTGTTTCACTTAGCTGGATTGACGATTGCAACACTAACTAAACATATGATATCTGAGGGTCATGGCCTTCTAAGCCACGTGTTCTGAGGTTCATGGCCTTCTAAGCCACGTTTTCTGAGGGTCGTGGCCTTCTAAGCCATGTTTCACCGAGACACGAGGTTCTAGGGTCCCACGCGAGCTAGATGAACCTTAGGGGATTTACCCATAGTGCTCTACCATCTTAGCGTGGTGCCTTCCATCGGCATATGGGGGACCACTTGGGTGTGAGTGTGTGTGTGAGAGAGTATGTGTGTGTGTGTGAGTGTGTGAGTGTGTGTGTGTGTGCCCATGGGTATTGCTGATAACTTCTGGTTTATTTTTACTTGCACTTGGTTTTCCTTGCCTGTTTACCTTTACTTGCACTTGTTCCCCTGCTTGTTTACTTTCAGTCATTTTTTTCACAGCCTATACTGTTAGACCTTGGGGAAAGTGGTTTTCAAATGAAAATGCTACATTCTTTTTGGGTAAGATTTGAAAATGTAACACTTTGCTTTTCAAAATGAGTTCAAAACTAATGAAAGGGAATTAACTTTCAAAAAAAGGAATAAGGGAAATGTCTCGTGTTTGATTTTCAAGTAAAGCATTATAAAAACTTACTTTTGTACATTAAAGATCAAACCTGGAGTATGTAGATTCTTTATTTACTAGTGGTGCGTTGGGATTTGTTGTGGGGCTCACCTACTGAGTACTTTTGTGCTCACGCCTATCTTTTACCTTTTCAGTTGCAGGTTCCTTGTGTTCAGGTTCTCCTGCTTGAGTAGCTCAGTGTGGGAGCAACGTGGGTTGTAGTTGGGTGGTGACCCGCGAGGTCACATGGAGGTATGTCGTTGTGTAGTTGTTTATGTCTTTAGTGTTTGTCAGTTTGATTAGTTTGTATTCATTCTTTCGATCCTGTCTTTAGCTTGGACTGAAATTGTTCCCAACGACTAAAGTTTCAATGCCCGACACTTGTTGCCATCCCGGGGGGATCGGGAACGCTCCTCGGGACTTGCCGTGGACCGGCTCGGGTGACCGGTTCAGGGTCGACCCGGGCTGGTTCGTGACACTATGAACTAACATGTGATTTTGGATTGAATTTATTTAGAGTATGGGGTTTTAGGTTTTCACTAATGTTTGATCCAAGGATGTTCTTTTCTATAAATGGAGTGTGGTTTGTGTTTTTCGTCATTCCACATTGGGATGATCAATGAGTTTTCAAAGAATGTGGTGTTTCGTTTGAGGCTGAAAGCAGTATTTAAGGTGGCACAGCTTCCCAGTGTTTGCCAAATTTTTGGGCCTCAAAATTGGGAGTGAACGGGATGCAAAATGGAGAAGGAAATAACTAAAGGAAGGGAACTGCGTATCACGGGAGAAGAACGCATACCATGTACCAGGTACGGTTCACAGTTAATGAAGGGCGCTATGTGGACCAGATGAAAATTTTTTGTGGAATGGAAAATGGTACGCGGACTGTGTTGGAGGAATGGTTCATGGAGTGTAGGAGGTTCACAAGAAGGCCTACGGTTTGTGAGAGGAAAACAGTTTGTGGAATGGTGTTCCATTTATGAAAATATGGTGATGTTTTGAGAGGCTATGAAGGGTATAATTTTCTTAAATGACAAAGTGATTTGTGCTTCTGTGTAGGGAGAATAATGATACATGGACCACGTAGGGAATATGGTTCACATGAGATGCACGGTATGCAGAAAAGGTGGTGTTGTGTCGAAGATTTGGTAAATCTCAATTTAGCTAATTATGTAGATCAATTTTATTATAGAAGGATAACTAATCCCTTCATTATATAATAGCCTTGAGATTAAAAATCTAAGGGGTATTTGGGAAGTTTAGAAGTTGTTTGCAGAAAGAAAACTCTGCAATGAATTTAATATGAAAAAAATTCTCAAACCCCACAAATACTATAATTAAATATATGTAAGGAATTTAGGGAAGTCTAGAACAGTTGGAAGAGGATAGTTCATGAAGGTGGATTTTGTAAATTATGGAATAAAACTATTTTACGGATGATGGTTAGTAGAATATGAGTTGGTCTACGGAGAAGAAGTGGTATGTGGAAGCGGTATGCGGAGGAAGCTTGCGGAGAGTAAGTGGAGACAATCCATGGAGTGAAGATGGTTCTTATAATGAAATAGTACATGGAAGGTGGTCTGTGGAGCAGAGTAGTACATGGAGAATGGAAGTATGTGGTGGAGATGAGAAATACGAAAAGGAAGAGTAATTGTATGCTGAGGAACAGTTCACAAACTACCATTGCACGAAAAAGTGAATTACAATTTTGGGTATAAGCGGGACTTCAATAGAGAATCTATCTATATTTAAGGATTCATAATTTAATGTCAATCCATTGAAGTGACCTTCAAGTCAATAAAATGATTTTATATTATTCCCAATTTTGTGATATAGGGGGAGTCAATGGAAGTGATCTAAGGGACGTAGTGTGTTATCCCAAAAACCTTGTAAAGGCACTGTGGCTGACACATAGTGAATGTGATAAACTTCTGTACTCCCCAACTAGTGAATATTAGTGGATTTTAGTATGACCAACAACCATTGTGTGTATTCTCCTTATCCATAGCCCTTAGTGGTGAACCAAGTAATATTATTGTTTCCTCGCTTTACATGTGATTGTTTATTTTCTACAATCTCTCACCAGATAGGTTTAATAGGTTCTTACCAGCATGGGAACCGGATACATCAGTTTATAAATAAAATTTTGACACCCTGATTCACCCCTCCCCTCTCAAGGTGTTCCAGGGTCCATTAATTGGTATCAGAGTGTAAAGGTTACTAGTGTTAAATCTTCCCTTCATTTCTATAATGGAGAATACAGTGACTATTAGGGGAGTTCCCCTATTTAATGGAAGAAACATTCTAATCTTGAAGAATATGATGAGATATCATATAGGATCTCTTGGAATAGGATTAATGTTTTCCACTACATAAGGAATATAGTTCGCTAATCCAACTGGGATGTCTTTGACTAATACAGATAGGAAAATGTTGGATGTAGATTCCAAAGCATAAAATGCCCTCAATGCATCTATTTCTGATCAGATATATCTAAAGGTTATGAGATGTACATCAGTAATGTTTATCTGGGAAAAACTAGAAAATATTTGTAATGGTTTTAGCAATGTGAAGAAGGTGAAACTATAGTTTTTTTACAATACTTTTTATGATCTGAAGATACATCCTCATGAAAATTTAGATACCTTTTTTCAATTGAACTACTGAAGTTATTGGAGAAATAAGAGAACATGGTGAAGAAATAAAATAAATTGATATTGTAAATAAATTATTGAGAATAATTACACCTATTTACAATGAAAAGGGTCAGATCTTGAGGAAGGGGATCTTTCCAAACATTCTCTGGATGATCTACTGGGAAGCCTGGTGGCATATGAGATGAGAGTCAAACTAGAAGATACAATGACTTGAGTCAGCAAGGAAATGGAATTCAAAGACATGGAAAAACATGAAATTTTAGGAGATAGTATCAATGATGATAATGAGAAAAATGAACTTCTTTCTCTCATAACCAAGAAATTCAAGAAGAGAAATTGTAAATTCAAAGGTAAGTTACCTATGGATTCTTTTTGTTGTGGAAGAGTAGGGAACATTACCTCTCGGTGCACAATAATGTTCGATGATAAAGAAAATGAATCTGGAGACATGCAGAATGCTCAAAAAAGTTTTTCCAAAAGGGAGACATCAATTCTGGTAAGGAACTATAGTGAATGGTTTTTGTTTGTGAAGAAGAAGATTATGATAGTGAATTCTTTGATGAAGAAGAACCGGAATTTAAATTTGGAATTCATGCATCAATGATGGATACTATTAAAAAATCAGAACCATTAGGATATAATTCTAGAGATAATCAATTGACCACTGATTTCGATCACAAGTTTCAACTAAAGGATGCTTTTGGTAAGCTTGAGAGTCAATGAAAGTGTTGAAAAAAGTGAAAATAAATTATGGAAGAGTCGTCAGAATATGTTGATATACTGGAATTTGAAATCGATCGACTTTAGGAAGTAGTAAATGAACATTACACAACTTTTGAAAGGTCATAATATATTGTTGAACTAAATATTGGAATTTATGAATAGGCAAATTTCATTAATGAACTTACCTAGAGACAGGAGTAGAAGTCAAAAACCATTGAGGTATGTGAAGAAGAATTTGTTACTCTTAGGAGTAAACTTGAAAGTGAATCAATTATAAAAGAAAAAAAGAATAAAATTTAGTTTGGAAAATTCTCAGATGTTGAGCTGCTAGAGAGAGGTTGGCATGGTTCTGATGGAGTTGAAAGGTTCTGAATGATCAAAGACCCACATTCATGGGAAAACATGGTAATTGGTTGTAATGATGAAACATAAAATGCTGGAAGTAAAATGGGGAAAAATAAAGGTAAGATGAAAGTCGTATATATCACAAAGACACCTAAAGTCCAAATAAAGAAACTCTCAAATCATACTGAAGGGGGGACTAAAAGTTGTCCTCAAGTTTTCAAAGATGATATAAAGTCAATTTATCCTTATAAGTGTGTTGATATGAGGTTGAATATAAGTTAAAACACATTTCCACTTATAAAATATCAATTTTGTGGCTATCTGAGCCATACAATGTCATATAAATGCAAGTCCATGGTCCATAAAAATCCCTCACCTTTTGAAAAGATTAAAAAACTAAAAAAGTGGTAGCACAAGGGGGTATACAAAGGTGATAATATATCATTCCACATGCGTAATGGTCAACAAGATATGATAAAAATCTAGGATGACAAAGGGCCATCGTGAGGAGACCTCCATAACTGCTCTCTTGGACAGAGCATCAACAACCTAGTTTGCCTCTCTATAAACATGACTGGAATCCAGTTGATGATGCTCAAGGAGATGTAGGCATGGAAACCACAATGGAAGAATCCTCCAAGTAACATCCATGTACCTTTCCCGTAAAATTTTCACTACTATACATGAGTCATATTCCACCCATATGTGCCTCCAACCATGGTGGGAAACATAGTTGACATCTTTAATCATATCCCATAATTCAGCATCAAGCATATAACCAATTCTTATATACTGATAGAAGCATCCCTTAACGAAGCCCCTGTGGTTACGGAACACCCCACCACACACTGAAGGTCCTGGTGTACCAGATTCCACACCATCAACATTCACTTTAAACCATGATGAGATGGGAGGAATCCATCTAATTGATTTCAACATCCAATGTTTCTTGACCCTACCAGATACCCCAAGAGTTTTCAGTGTTTTAAGATCATATATATTATTATTCATTGTACCTGTTTGTATATTGTAAGAAACTTGCAGTTCCCTATAAACAATAGTCAGACCAGCCTTCAAATAGGGCTTGCAATTGTCAAAAATAACATGATTACGCGCCCTCCAAATCTAAGCAAAGGTCGTCACAACAGTAGTGAGAATAATTGATAAGACATTCTCACATTGACCAGTTGTAGTGACCGAGTTCATGAAATAATCAATACTGTTCATTGATAAAGGATTCCCAAATACCTCTTGAAGATGTTCCTAAAATCTTCAAGAGAAGTTGCAGGAAAAGAAAAATGATGAATTGTTTCCTCATCCTGGGTGCAAAAATAGGAGCAAGAGGCCAAATGTATTCATGTTCGCTACAGGAGGTGTTTCATAGGTATCCTGCCTTTCTAAATCCACCATATCATCAGGTAATTGGAAGGGAGAATGAACGGTTTTTTAAAATTCTGCAGCCACAAGGGAGAAGGTGCATTGTTGCCTCATAAGGGTTTGTAATACTCCCTTGAAGTGAACCTGCCACAGGTGCTGGGTGTCCAGATCAAAGTGTCAACGTCTATGAAGTAATAGCTCTGCATAGCCAAATTAATAGGATTTGGTAGACAATTATGCAAAGCTCTGTCTCAGTGCATGTCAACAATTGAGATATCCTTCAGTTGCGGGGGGATCTCTATGCATTCCATTATGGTCCAGTCCATCCACTTTGTTGTCTAGAAATTAATATTGGATGAGCTGGAAACCAGCCCAAAGGAGAAATTCATGATTCTGATATAAGCATGTTTAATGGTAGGCCATAAGGATGAGGACACATAGGTTTAGTACCCATTATTCAGCATTGATATGAATCTCTGTGCAATAAAATCCAAGGAATCATCATTAGAAGTCAACAAGTTCCAAGTGAATTTACTTATGAGATCATCATTGAAGCCTTTCAGGTCCTTAACACCCATGCCCCCCATTTTAGTGGGTTCGATTCAGTCTTTCTAGGAAACAGTGATGTTTTTATTTTCATGCATGCACCCAGTCCATATGAAGTTCTTAATTAAACATTGAAGTTCTTTGATAAGGGGACGAGGCCACCGATAAACTGAGAAATCATAGAAAAACATTGAATTGATAACCGAGTTCACAAGACAAATTATTCCTACTTGAGAGATTGATTTCCCTTTCCAAGTGGATAGTTGATTAATAATTTTGGAGTATATGGATTCAAGATAAAATCTTTCCACCCTGCCCCAAAAAAGCAGTACTCCTAGGTACATAAAAGGAAGGGAACTTCTCCTAACTCCAATATGCTTGGAAATTCTATTCTACTTGGATACACTCATTCCATTCCCAAACACAATAGATGATTTATTCCATCTTACAACCTTCCCAGAAACATCTTCATAGTGAGAAACTATTTTCTCAATCCAAGATATTGTACCTCTATTGGCCTGTCCAAATAGAAGAATATCATCAGCATACCGAAACTGCGAGGGGGTTAAGAGATCCCTTCCAACCTTTATTTTCTTATAAAGACCATCCTGCACCATATCATTCAATAAAAAACTCAAATAATCTTCATCCAGTGCAAAGAGAAGTCCATATAATGGGTCACATTGTATGACTCCCCTAGGGGATTGGAAATAACCCCTGGGTGATCCATTGATAAAAATAGAAATTCTCACACTATTGAAAATTTTCTTGACAAGTATGATGAAAAATTCAGAGAAGCCATGTTTTCTGAGAACCACAAAAATAAATCTCCATTTCAAGGTATCAAAGGCATTATAAATTTCCAGCTTGAGGGAAAATCTTCCATTCCTCATATTTTTCTTCATGGAATTAACACATTCTGAGGTAGTGAGAAGTAAATTCTGAATATGTATACCAGGGACAAATCCAAACAGATTTGAAGTAATCATTGTTCTAATAATGTGTCCAAGACTTAAGGCAATGATATTGCTAATAATTTTGGTGATGGTGTTTCCAATAGCAACTAGCCTGAATTCCTTGATTTCTAAGGAATTTTCTTTCTTTGGAAACAGAGAAATAATGTAGTCATAGGCACCATAAGCCATGGATGCATGGTTGAAAAACTATCGTGCAACATTAATGACCACATGTCGCACAATATCCTAGTAAAACATGAAGAATTTATTTTTATGCCCATCCGGTCTAGCCAGACTATTAATGTTCAATGAGAAAAGAGAATATTTTATTTCCCTCTCCATTGGGGTTTCAACAAGAAGTTGTTCTGATGTGTACTGATTGTGCGTTGAATATTGTCCATCAAGTTAGAAGTGCCATCAATTTCCTTCTATGAGTAAATATATTCAAATTAATTCACCACAACATTTGAAATTTCTAGCTCTGATGTATAATGATCCCCATTTACTTCATTCGGAGAGTAACCTCTCCTGGACTTCATTTCTCAATGTAAGCAGTGAAAAAACCGTGAGTTCCTGCCTCCTCCATGAATGTATTTGACATTGTATTGGCTCCTAAAAATTCATTCCTATAGCATGAGAAAGTCATCAAGATGAGAAAGGGTTTGGATTTCATCCCTTGAAGGGACATAGTGATTTTGAAATGCATTCTAACAAAGCAGAAGTCGTTGTTCAGCAGCCTGAATTTCATGATCGAGGTTCGAGAAAGATGCTTTGCTCCAGTATTTGAGAATTTTTTTTGTGATTTTTATCTTTCTAATCATTATTGTAAGAGGGATTCCAATTGCTTCAATCAACCATGCCTTTAGGATGACCTCCCAGCATCCAGGCACTACATTCCATGCATTATCGAACCTGAAAGGAAGAGGAGATGTCCACATCCTACCAACAAAAATATCCACAAGGATAATATTATGATCAGAATGAAATTTTGGAATGGTGAGACCAGAAGTGGTGATAGCACCCTTCCTGTCATTTATTTTCAAAAAGAACCTATCCAATTAACTATCTTGGTGCCCATTCAAAGTGTACCTACAACATGTGCGATCTGCTCCAACAATTGATACTTTAGACAGATTATATCAATCAATACACACTAAAAAAAACATTTGCATCTAGTCTTTTGAAGTGAGAACCAGTCTTTTCATCAGGCCTGAGGATAGTGTTGAATTCACTTAGAACCACCCATCTCTTAGCCAACTGGTCATAAATAGACTCAAGATCCTTCCATAGATCCCTTCTTTTAATATTGAAATTTTAGCCATAAACAAACGATGGAGAGATGATAGCTCCCTAAAATCCAATATCCACTGAAACAACCTGTTGCATCATGGTCATTGAGTGAATGAAAATTTTTTTATGTTTGATAACTCAAAGTGACTCAGCCCCGCTATCATTTGAATTTTGAGATACAAAAGAGTAACCAAGGGAGTCCCATTTAATGACATTCTAGTTTTCAAACTTCATTTTTGGTTCGGAAATTGCAACCATAAAAGGATTATTGGTCACAATAAAATGTATCAAGGCCTTGACCATGGGAGAGTTCCCATGACCCTGACTGTTCCAAAAAAGGATCTTCATTTGATGGAAGATTTTCCCCTCATTTGAGTCCCTTTTTTCGATACTAATTCCACTTTGTTATTTTTACCCTTTCCAATTCCTTTCCCATTTTCTTATTTCTCCGCCTCAGATGGAGTCTCAGATATCTCACAGTCATCATTAACATCAGACCATATCCGTCTGCTAATTGGATTAAATTTATTAGGAGATTGATCAATGTCCATGTGAGAGCCCTGACATGTTCTCCTCCATGAAGTTTTCCCATAAGGGACCTGCTGGAAAAATCATTAATCCCATGCTGCATCACATCAATCGAACCATCATCTCTTTGTGCCATAACATGATTCATGTCATCAGTCTGGGTGTCTCCAGGCACCTGCTCCTGCACCATCATAGGCACAAAGTGGAAGTTCCCCTGAGATAAGGCCCCGGAAATAGAAACATGCTCCTGTGGAAGAGTTAGATTGGCCTGATTCATGCCATCAATCTATGTATCTCCATGAACTTGTTTCTCCACTAGTAAAGGCACATAGTGGTAGGTCCCCTACTTCTGTGGAAGAGTTTGAGTGTCCAGATGATACATAGGCTCACTCAAACTGTGAGCAGGACCATCTTCAATAAAAGCTCATTCCTCCACCTCCCCCGGAATCTGCTTGTTGTGGGGGAATTTGGGTGAGTCTTGAACAGAGCACTGAATAGGTTGGTCCCCTGCACTTCCTTTAATTGAATCCTGAATAGGACACTGGCCAGCTTGCACCTCCCTAGATCACATGTCCAAGTCTGCACCTACATTACCTGAACACACAATAATATCTAGTATAGAGGCAGCAGTGACATCACTGGTATCCCTTTTTGCACACTGTATCTGGAAAGAGGCATCTATATGCATCATATTCGTCTGTGTATCAACATGATGAACATTGAAAACCTTTGAAACCTCCTCAATTTCAACCATGCCAACAATTGCTGCCACAATTGGTTCCAGCGCAATGACTTCATCAGAAACTATAGATGGGACAATATCTCCCATGGACTAAGGGTCCTCCCCCGTAGATAAGCCAACAATCACAATATTTTCTACTTTCCCCTTTACTTTATTACTATCCCTATGGAATTATTGACTTTCATGCCCTTTGATATTTCATATCATGCAAACCTTAGACTTATTACATTCAAGTTCCACATGACCAAAAACACTACACTCTTTACAAAACATGGGTTTCCTTTAATAAAGGATTTCCAGTTTGAAACTATCATCCCGTGGTGAGAACAACCTCCTCCAATAACATGTTGGCCATATGAACTTCCGCCAATACATGGGCATAATGTACAAATCTAGGTTTTTCTGTTTGATAATCAATTCTAATGGGATTGGAAATGGATGAAGTGATGTCTCATAGAATTCTAGGGTGCCAATACTGCCAATTAAGACTGAAAATCCGGATCCAAATCTACATATGAGTGTTTATCACATTCAGTGGATCAAAATTTTGATCCCAATCCTGTATCCTAAGTACTCCAGGTTTTAAGTTGATGGAACCAAATATCCAAGAATTCCTTTTTATCTCATCATTTGGGAAAATAATGTGGAAGTACCCTCTTCCTATAATAGTCATTCTCCAATCCCCAAAGCCTCGGACTGCAATGATTCTTTCAAAAATTTCATTAAACCTCCAATTCTTCTCAACCTTCTAAGATAGGACTCTCACAATGATGGAGAATTTACACAGATTGATTCGTTCCTCAATCACATCCTGATTGGAAGATACATTAGCAATCCTACCCTTCCTTATGATCCTTCTCGGAGATGGAATACCAATGTATAGAGAGGTATTCACATAATATTTGACAAAATATGCACATTTTCTCTTCAGTCCAATGGATTCCATGGGAATCCCTCCATTATGCACCAAACCATTACCTGGAGAATAGATATGGAAAAGTTCCCTGTGTCCCACAAGGTCAAGCTGGGCAGCGTCCATCCCTACCCTAGAGTCCTTTTTAATATCTTCATATCCAGGATGTGCATGGACTCCTTGCTCGCATGAAGCTCCCCCTTTCCCCACCATCCACCATACAATGTCATACTACGAAGAGGAAATGATCTATTTTAATGGGGAAGAGCTTGGAATTCAAAAAAAAAAAGATAATGAATTCATATCCTAATTCTTATAGAATAAACATTTTCTATGGATATTGTTTTCATTGTTATAACATTGTCCATAAATAGGTTGATTGTAGGTAGTGGAGTAGCAGGAACAATTCGTATAGAACTGAGAGACAAGACAATACTCGCCAACTAGACGGTGTTGTTATTAAAAACATGTTCTCTCATCGAGACTAATACTGTGAGTATGATGAACCTATGAATGTGGAAAATATATTTGAAAACTCATCTTTATCCTTCATTCAAACCAAAAATTCATAGAAGAAAAAGACGAAAATTGAAAAATCCAACCTCGCAGAAGTATCCCTCAAAGATACCAAGAATAGTATCACTTCGATTCTTGATAGTGGATGGTCATCCCATATGACGGGAAATGTATAATTATTAATAAATGTTAAGAAAAAGGTCAATAGAATATCGATATTTGTTAATGATGGTGCGTTAATGATCAAAGGTAGTGGAAGTATTGAACTAGCCAATGGGGAGTTGAAGAAGACTGAAGTTTTTTATGTGGATGGTTTGCATCACAATCTCCTGACTGTGAGTAAACTTTGTGACTCAAGACTGATAGTGAAATTCCATCAAAACGGGTGCACTATAAAAGGAATAATAGGGGATTCTCTAATAAATGTTTGTAGAACTGATGGAAACCTATATCAATTTGATAGTAGAGAGAACATTTTCTATATGATTGTTGAAGAAGAAAACAACTTGTGGAACTAGAGGTGGGGTCACATTAATCAACAAGACATGGAAATGATATCTAATCTAAATATAGTCATGGATATACCCATTCTAAATCGTGAACGAGAAAAGACTTTTGATGCTTTCATTCAAGGGAATTAGGTCTGTAGTTAATATCATCTAAAGAAGAAAAGGGAATCAAATCTTCTTGATCTCATTCATACAAGGGTATGTGGTCTGATAAATGTTTCTAGAACTCATGGAGAAAGTTACTTCATTATTTTCATTGGAGATTATAGTATAATGTCTTTTTTTATGGTTATATATTGGAAACATAATGTGCTTGATTGAATGAAAACTTATCGCTAAATAGTTGAGAATGATATTGGATAAACAATCAAAGTTCTTCTGTTTGAAAATGGTGGAGAATATACATTCATTGAGTTTGATAACTTCCTGGAGAAACAAGGGATACAACATGAGGTGGATGCTATGAGAACTCCCTAGAAAAATGGAATTTTTGAGCGTCAGAGTCGATAGATGAATAGTATGGACAGAACTATGCATATTTAGAGTCGTATCTCTCGACATTACTAGAAAGAAAACATTCATGTTTTAGTTTACATTAAAAACCAAACAGGGAATTATATGGGGGAAACCAGAACACCCTATGAGTTATGTCCTGTAATTGAGACCTATTTGAAATATTTTCATGTTTTTGGAAGTAAATCTTTTATCTAAAAAAAGAAGGAAATCAAATAAATTATGGTGATGCTGCAGATGAAGGAATATTCCAATGATATTCAACGAATATAAAATCCTACAAATGTTTTAATAAATTTTGGAAAAATTATGGAAAGCAGTGAAGTGAAGATAATTGAAGATAAAATTACAAATGACTCAATGAATTCATCTGTTGATGTGATAGAAGTTGAGGAAGAATGTGGACATGGAATAGATCCAAATATAGAAGTATAAAAAGGCATGAAAAACTTCTAAGTGTCCCATCATGGTGTTGAATCAGAATAAGAAATAGAAGAATAAACCATGTCTGAATAAAATTATCTTGAACCCCACAAGAGAAATCGAAGAGAATAAATTGATCGATCTAACATCATTGGGGATTTGACATCTCCCACATAGACAAGGGGAATGAGGAATAGTGCACACTCTTCATTCCTCTTAATTATGGAACCATCCTCATTTGAAGAAGCTACATTGTCTGGATCATGGGTTAAGGCCATGAATGAAGAATTGTATTAGACTGATAAGATCAAAACATGGGATCATGTTAAGAGACCCAAAACCCATAATCTGATTGGTACAAAGTGGATTTTTAAAAAGAATTTTGATGTGTATGGAAATATGATAAAAAATAAGGTACAGCTGGTGTGTAATGTTTATTCACAGATTGAAGGTGTTGATATTGAAGAAACATTTTCTTCAGTGGCTAGACTAGAGTCAATCAGACTATTTCTTTCCATAGTAATTCAAAGAGGATAAAAAGTGTATCAAATGGTAGTCAAGATATGTTTCATAAATGGTGTTCTAGAAGAATAAGTATATACTAAAAAAATTGGTATTTCTTCTTGGTAATGATGAAATTAAGGTTTCCAGATTAAAGAAGCCTCTATATGGTTTGAAACAGACACCATGACCATGGTACTCATAGCTTGACTCTTATCTAAAGAATATCAAATTTAAAAAAGGAGGAGTGGATCACAATCTCTATCTGAAGAATTCTCAGAATGATCAATTCATGGTTCTAGTGTATGTTGATGATATTATCATTGGTGGAAGTAGGGAAGGATCAGTAGATGAATTTTCCAATCACATGAAATCATAATTTTAAATGGCTATGATTGGTCAAATCACATACTGCATGGGGCTTCAAGTGATTCGATGGAAAAAAATACACTTTTATTTGTCAGGAAATGTATGCAAGAGAGTTATTGAATAAATTTAATATGAATGACTCTAAACCTGGGTTGAAATTTATTACGGTTGGAGGTTAACTTGAAAATCAAGATGATGGGACTTCTGTGGATACCACTATATACAAGGGAATCATCAGGAGCCTACTTTACATAACTAAAACCCAGCCATATATTGTCTATGAAACATTCTTAGTGGATCGTTTTCAAAACAAACTGAAGGAGGAACATCTGGAAAAATTCAAATGAATCATGAGGTACATTCAAGGTACTCACAAGTTTGGATTATACTTTTCTGTAGGAAAAGATAATGAACTATCATCATTTTATGATATTGAATGGGTTAGAGATGTGGTGGATAGAAAATCCACAAGTGGTGGAGCATTCATCATCGGAAAAAAATGTGTGAGTTGGTAGAGTAATAAGTGGGAAATCACTTCTCTCGGTACTACTAAATATGAATATATCTTTGATATAGAGGAATTCACTCAACTACTTTATATGAAGAAACAGCTAACTAATATTGGTGATGAAGTGAAACAACCAATGGTGACTCACCATGATAACAAGAGTGAAATTTATCTTGTGAAGAATCATTTTCATCATTCTCATATAAAACACATTGAAATGAAATATCACTTCATCAAGGAAAAATTGGAATAAGGAATGATTAATATGGATCATGTTTAAATTAATGAGGTTATGAGCTCCCCTATACCTAGTTGTATTAACTGTTTTAATCTGTTTGTGAAAGTATTGCAGGATTATGGGGGTGGTACGGTCTATTGGGAGTGTGAATTGAGATCTACACTTCAAAATTTGGTTCTTTGGGTTTATTTCAAATGGGGGAGAATGGATAAATTCAATTTTTTATGTTTCAAAAAAGGAGGATTAAATGTGAAATGACGATGGATAATAGAGTAATTCTATGAAATTTCAATAGAGAATAGAGGAATTAAAAAATATTATAATGGGGGAGAACTATGAGTTACAAAGGGGAACTGTTTTGATACAATGAGAATGAAAAATTTGGAGTTTGGTTATGGATGGTTCTTCAGGGAATTTATCTTTGGATTTCCAACAAACCCAAAGGGGGTGATTGTTGGAACCAAGGTTGTTATTTTCTTGAAATCGAGTGTGGTTTATGTTTTTTTTTCAAACCACATTGGGTTGATCAAGTATTTTGTAATGAATGTGGTCTTACAATTGAGGTTGAAATCAGTATTGAGGGTGGCGTAACTTCCTAGTATTTTCCAAATTTTTGGGTCTCAAAATTAAGAGTGAACAAGATGCAGAATGGAAAAGGAAATCATCAAAGGAAGAGAACCGCATAGCATGGGACATGATACATACCATGTACTGGGTACAGTTTGCAGTTGATGAAGGGTTCTATGAGGACCAGACCAAAATATTTTGTGGAATGAAAAATGGTACGTGGACTGCATATGCGGAATGGTTCATGGAGTAAAGGAGGTTCACGGGATTCAGCCTATTTGTGGAAGGAAAATAGTTCGCAGGATGGCGTTTCATTCTCAAAAACAAGGCAGAGTTTTTAGAAGATGCGAAGGGTTTAAATTGATAAAATTAGATGGTGATTTGAGTTAATATGTTTGGAGAAATAGGGTATGTAAACCACGTAGGGAATATAGTTTGTGGGAGATGAACAGTACATGGAAAATGTGTTGTTGTATTGAAGATTTGGTAAATCTTGATTTTTCAGATTATGTCGATCTATTTTCCTATATAAGGAGCATTAATACCTTAATTAGAGAGTAGCTCTGAGATTAAAAATAAAAGAGGAATTAGGTAAAATTCAGAAGTTGTTCACTACAATGACTTTAATCTGAAAGGAATTCAAAAACCCAACAAAGACATTAATTGATAATCAGAAAGGAATTTAGTGAAGTCGGGAATGGTTCGTGAAGAAGGTGTTGGTACGTAGAGGAAGAAGACCAGTTTACGGAAGATGATCAGTAGAAGAGAATTTGTTCTATGAAGAATATGTGGTATGCAAAATCATTACACAAATGTGGTACGTAGAGGCATCTTACAGAGAGTAAGCCGAAACAGTTCGCAGAGCGAAGACAGTCCATAAAAAGAAATGGTATGAGGAAGTTAGTTCCCAGAGTATAGTAGTATGTAGAGTAGGGTAATACGTGATGGATCTAAGTAGTATGCGAAAGAAGAGTAGTAGTATGTGGAGGAACAGTTCATGGACTACCAGATTAAAGAAAAGTGAATTACATTTGTGGGTAAAAGTGAGACTTCAACAGAGCATCTATCTACAGTTAAAGATGAATGATTAAATGCCAACCCACTGAAGTGACGTTTAAGTCGATAAACTGAGTTTAGATTATTCCCAATGCAGTGAGAATGGGGGAGTCAGCGGAAGTGATCTGAGGGACATAGGGTGTTATCACTATAAACTTGTAAAGGAGGTGTCCCTAGTACAGAGTGACTCTGATAAAATTTTGTACCCCACAACTAGTGAATATTATTGGACTATTGTATAATCAAAAACATGTTTGCATATGCTCCTTGGATGTATCCTTTAGTGGTGGACCAAGTAAAATTGATGTGTCCTCAATTTTCATGTGATTGTTTGTTTTATACACTTTATCATCAGATATGTTTAATAAGTTCCTAAAAATGTGGGAACAAGATCAATAAGTTTCAAAAGAAAAATTTGACACCCTGATTCACTCCTCCCCTATCAGGGTGTTTTGGGGTCCTTAAACTAACCCCTAGACTATTGGAGGTATACATGGGATTTCATCCTTAAATTTTACATCAAATCAAGATATTGTTCTCAGAAAATTGGATTCTGATATAAAAAAACTTACATTTTCCCCAATGCTTAACAAATTTTATAACATATCCTAATGAAATTATAAGTACAATATTTTCTTACCATTAGCCTATCCAAAATTATTTGAGTTAAATCAAGAACATTTAACCCCACTAAAGACTAATCAGAATAAAAAATGAATGATATGAAATTTTCTAATCAATTTTAATTATTTCATTGATTTAAACTAACTTTTACCAATTTAAATTAGATTATTTAGTTTTTTTAAACAAATTTACTAAATTATAAATGATCTAGTGAATTTGATTAAGAAAAGTGTGTTATTATCCTATAGTCCTAGAGTTTAAATTCTTGTAGAAGAAAAAAATTCTAAAGTATTATAGTGGACAAATATAGAAAGTATTGTACTGTTAAATAATATTAAGTAATGTATAAGAGCATTGAAGAAAAAAATATAATAATTTTATCATAATTTTATTGTCTTTGTACCAACCCACAAATTTAAGGCCCCCGATCCACACCTCACAAATTTAAATATTCTAGCAAACCTCAAGCCATGGGTCCCTATAAGGCCTCCAAAATAAGGCCTCTCCCACCCCCGCTATAATGTAAGGCCTACATGCTCATAAAATATAAGGCATATGGGATTATAAAATCCCTTTAATCCTTATTTTGAAAAAAATTATTCGAATAAACCTATTAATACCTGCCTAAAATTGATAGTGATTAGAATCTTAATGTGACTTCACTTAATCTTCATTTTATGATAAAGTCAAAAATTTCCCTTGTAGAATAAATTTTCCTCCAACATGAAGCAAAACTAATGTTAACAATACTCTTCGTCATAAGGAATAGAAAAATAAATTTTTTTGAGGTACTAATAGTAAAAGGTCTTTCTATGTTACTTTATTCAAAAAAATCCAAGACTTTCTCTCATGTTTAGGAATGAGTAAAATTAGTTTCCTCTTCCTCTTTTGAAGATGTCTGCTGAAATAGGTTATAAAATATTCTTGGTTGTGTTTGATAAACATTAAGGTCTTGGGTCCTAATGTTTAGTCATTATTCTTAAATTTTTTATAATTTCTCAAGGTTACATCATTTTGTGAGTTTCACAGCCTCCACAACCCTACTAATAGATGATAATAGTATTTTTTAATGTTTTTTCAAAAAAAAATAAAAAAATATACCATACCTAAAAATAGGCCCTTTATTAAGTCCTATGTACTATACCAATGTAATTCATGAACATGAATCTCTATGATATTAATAGGGATTGATGCATCCAATAGTATACTTAACATTACGGAAATCAATACAATACTTTTTGGATGAAAATCATTAATATGGGTGAGTGATTAGGCTAGTCCAATCATAATGACTCACCGGAGTGTTTTAAATCTAAATGAAATTAAATACAACACTAACCAATTAGTGAAATATCATTCCCCCTTAGGATTTTATATAGGCCTAAAGGAACCCTGCTAGTGAATATTTTTGACAATTCTATGAAAAATTATTTAAAATAAAAAAAAACTACATATTACTACAGAAACCATGAAATAGTTTTTCCTATATAAAAAATATTCAAAAGGTACCGTGGGATTTTTTATTTAGTGAATCCATTTTGAAAAGATCCTTCAAAAATTGTACTTTTGAAACAATGATGTAACTTTTCTCAAGTATGTCATGGTTTTGTAATGGTAATATCATCGTAGTACTCACCATAAAAATTTTAAAATTATTTTTTTTTCAAAAAAACATTCCATGACCATTTTTCATAAAACATGATGTTTTTTATAACATTTATTAATCTATGCTCATTTTTTCATAAAATACAACTTGGTTAATAAAAATTTCACGAACCATGAATGCTTTTCATAAAAGACATTATTGTTATTGAAAATAACTTTTATTAAAATTTTCATCTTTCTAAAACATTAATAAAAATGTAATGAAAGTGAATTTGATACCACTAAAGGGTTTTGGAGAGGTAAAATCTTGTCCAAAAATGTAGAAAAAAAACCACCAAAACTATTTTTTCTACAAGATCCATCCATTCATTAGAATTGAATAAATATAAATGATCTATGTTCCTTTTTATATGTAGAAAATAATCCAATATATTCAATATAATCCTGATCGATATCCTTGGAAAGAAGTTAACTGGATCCTTCCTCCTAGGGTCTCCATGAGCTACATAAATCTCCCAACACTTGGGAAGGATTATCTTTTCCACATGATATGTATTAACCTTTTTCAAATATAGACAGAGAGATCCAATGTATTTTGGTTCAAGGAGTTTTCACACCATTAATCTCATATCTGAATGTCACCCGGTTCATTAGGATTAATCATCCTTTTATAGTTACCCAGTAAACTCCTTGGAACTCAAAAGTTTCCCCAATGTTTTTTCATTGATAAAAAACTTCAAAAAAATCCAAACATTACAGTTCATTTTAAATTATGATTTAATCCACGTATTTATTGTTTACTATTTAAATAATTGACATAACTATTCAAATTCATTTGAATGTCATTACATGAAAATATAAACTGAACATGGCTATTTAGGTAATATAAAAGTAAATAAACTTGCATTATCATATAATGATGCACTGTGGAAAAAACCATTGTGTAGTGCCTGTTTGGAATGAGGAAGAAAAGAATCAGTACTCAAACCATTACACCAGATGAACCTGGTATGCAATATGTACACCAGAAAGTCATTCATCTAATCTCTAAAGCCTACACATCAGAAATATTTACAATGTTATTGAGCATAGGTTTGTTTTATAACCACATTTTCTTTAAATATCTGCATTGGAACTATGATTAATGTCCACTAAAAAACCATTAAAACATTTAGAGAATACTTCACAAACACAAATATTAAAAAAAATATAAAAATAAGATTTATATGGTTTATAAAAATGTCTTATATCCATGCGATAAAAAAACCTTATCATTACCAGAAATGTAATTGATTACATAACTCATTGATTACTTTTTCTATTTATGAAGTCTCTTACAATTAAGTTAAAAACTATCATTTTTAATCATTTGAAATGTACATGAATAATTTTTTATATCAGATATATGATGGTAACTCTATTTATAGTATTTTTCATCTAGTGAATATATTGAACTAGCCTCTGAGATTCTTTTTCAGCCACCCACTGACCTGGAAAAACTCTAATATATTGTTTCACCATCTGAAGAAACTGCTAACTATTAGTCACCAGGCACACAGCACATGAAATGACTCACCAAACTTAGTAAACACCATCTTAGATAACTCCATATGATGAATCTATCAAATCATTGAAGCCCCAACATAGGATTACTCTTTATAATAATCTTTTTCTAATGAATCTATCTGATTGAAGTTGATCTGGTGAAACCCTTTCTTCCCTAACCGCTCTGAATCTGTATAACAAGAAACATCTATCTAGTGGAATCTATTTTATGATCTCAATATTATCATATTTTTCTAATTACCTCCATTTGGAAAATTGTGTTCAGTAAAACTATAGATTTTCCACAAACCCAACAATCACCCACTTGGAAATTTCTTCAGGGTATTATCCTTCATCCCCAATCCACCTAATCTCTTCTATTTTGAGATACATACAGTGTTATCTTCTCTATCCAATTAGATTATTATAGATAATGGAAAATATTTCCTCATAATTTCTTTGACTATCACCTTTATAAACATATCAATAATATTTTTCTTCCCATCAATCTTTTTTAACTCCCAAATTTTATCCTCTTATAGACTTTGAATAAATTGATACTTCAGGTAAACGTGTTTTGTTCTAACATGAAACACTAGATTACAAGAAATATGAATGGAACTATGACTATTAGGAAATAAAATTCCTCAGTCCAATATGTTACTGACTTTCTTCATCAAGAGCACCAACAGTATCTATAACACCCCAATATTTTGTGAAATATTTGTTTTTTTAATTAATTTAATCTTTTTGATATTTTTCATTTCACGCAATACTTAAAAATAGTTTATTTTATATTAAAGAAATATGTTTTGGTTGAGTTAAAAAAACACCAAGTTAATCATGCGCTATACACACCATAAATTTTAGATTTCACTACATGGAATATTGAGGTTATCTTACATTACTTGGAATAATGAATTTCCTTAATGGATTTCATAACACGCAAGACAGAGTGTTATCGAACAATAATATATTATTAAAAAATATTATTATTTAATATAATAATATATAACCTAGTAATTATGTTGAAGGTTATTAATAAGATTAAATAACTTATGAATATACTGTTTTGAATTTATTGGTTACAAATGATTTAGAAATTAATATAATAACCAACTTAATATAAAGGAAATGTTTTTATAAAAACTAATTTTATGATCACAATGGAATTTTATCCAAATAAATTAAATTAATTACTATTTTTGAATGATATTAATGAAATATATATATTATATATTCAATCAAATATTTTTTACATTCATCTAATATGTTGTATTGGCCTATGATAGGAACAAATACAATATTACCCACAAAACCTATATTTTTATAAAAGCACATGTACCACCATGTAATGGAAAATGTATTTTAAATCTAAATTTTGGAACTTTTATAAATTTTATATGTCAAAAAAATTGATTTTATAAAGTGAAACCTAAAAATTAACATAGGTTGAATTTTTGATATTTTTCCATTAAGTTTCATTTTTTGATAAATAGGGAAAATACGGAATTTTAATTCAAAATTAATGCTCATAAAATTTATTTATAAGGTTAAATCATGTTTTTTTTATCAATTTTAAAGTTATAATAGATCAAATATACATAAATTAATCCAATTTAGGTCATTTTCACTAATTTCACTTTGAATTTGGATATAAAAACATACCAAACTTTTGAACAATTTTATATTAAAAAACCACTTTGTCGTTCCTTCTGTGAGATTAAATTTAAATTCTTTAATAGCACTTATGTAATTGGAATTTGTAAAACTGGATTCCATGTTTTGAATTAGAATAATATATAATTTATAATAATGTCAAATTAGTTTGAAAAAAAAAATATTAGTGAAAGTAATTAAAATTAATTACAACGATTAAGAGGAAAATAAGCTTAATAAAAGGCTAAAACTTAAACTTAAGAGCCAAAATAACCTATAAAATTGTCCAAAAACCATTTTATGTCCATATTTCAAACTTATATTCCCTTTTATATACTATGGACTATTATTTTATCCATTATTCAAAGGAAAAACGTGGGTGGAACTCCCTTTCAAAAAATTTACAAGAATTCCACTCCTCCTCCACTATAAAAAGGCACTCACCCCTCCCACTTCCTCAAACCTCTCAAGATACTTTTTCTCGACCCAAATCTTCCAAAATAGCTCCTAAAAATACCTCTCGTAAACCTAGAATCATCACCCTGAGCATAAATTCATCCAAGTAATCCCTTTGATGCAAACCAGATAGAGTTACCCAGATAAGAGGTAACAGCATTCCTTAAGCTCTTTAGTTTAATTTTCTATCTCCACCTCATAAACACTAATTATTATATGATTATATAATAAACTAAGAATCCTAAATATAATGATACGTTTTTATTCAAATATTTTTAACTAAACATACAGAAAATGTCCATCTAATGGGTAACGAACCTACCACTCTTATGTACTACAAACTACCACCTCACGAAACGATGTAGCTTTTTTTTCCTTTCCCACATATCATGGTTGGGAATAATGATGGGAACTATATTTTTATATAATTTTTATGATATTTGTTATGCATTTCTTCTTATGGAACTATTATATAAATTATACCTTCATGATTTCCATTTGTTAATACGATAACTTCGTTTGTGGACGTATGGACTATTATCTCTCAAGGTGATGTGATTTGTGCACACATTACATGGAATATATTGAGGATTGTTTTAGTAAAATTATATGATATGTATGATATGTATGTTTCTATTATGATTTTTGATTTATTATATAACACAATGCTTCATGCTTTCCATATTTTTTAAATATGATAACATCGTTTGTAGACGTGTGGACTACCACCTCCTCAAAGCGATGTGATTCATTATAAGTTTGCATGGAATATATTAAAGATGGATTTTTTAAATTTATTGATATATATGAAATAATAATTATAATTTAATGTTAATTTATATATATGTGTGTGTTTGTGTAATTTACTTACTTGCTTTCAAAACAACAATATAACAGAAACATCATACATGCGTACATACAAACTATTGTCTCCCTGAACAGTGTATTTGATTTCATATTTTTATATTCTATAGATTATTATAAATATATATTTAATGAATATATATAATATTTATATCATCATTTACATTATTTAAATATTTAAATCATGATCTAGGTAAGGGGATCAATAATAAAAAGTCAAAACATATACAAAAAACAAATTATATATTACCTGAAATGTAACATTAACATGTAGTTGTTAATAAATGGGTTATTAAAAGTCATAAACAAGTCATATATAGTATTATATATAATAATATGGTTATTATACATTTTTTTAATAAACTTATATATATTATATAGGTGTTTTGAATGTGTATGAATAAATTCCAGACTTGAGGTAAAGGAATTTCATCTCAATTTTTATTTCTGTGAGATGCATGTCATATTCACCACTAGATTATTTTGTATGGTGTATATACTTACCTATGAAATATTACATAATTATTTTAAATAATTTAATTATATTAAAATGTTTAATTTATTTTATAATTTCAAGGGGACCACGAATCTAAATATACTCAAGTGGTAAGGGTTTTCTCATCTTACTTTTATTTCTTTGGGACTTATGACTTATTCACCACTCATTTATTTTGTGTTGTGTTTATACTACACATTATTTCTTATATGATTATTATAATTAGATTTATTGGTATTTACATATCCATTTCAAGATATTTATTTCATAGGGTTTATGGTTCAAAATTTACCAAATCAGTAAAGTAGTTTGGTCTCAATTTTCCTTCTTTGACATGCATGTCATGTTTTGCACCTATATTATTATAAGAGATATATATAATTACCATTGAAAAAAACAAAGTGATAATTTTTCACCTATATTCATTTAATTTTATTCTCTTCTGTGGATTATGAATCAAAAATAACAAAGTGATAATTTCTTATTGCTACAATCTGATTATTTATTAGGAGTGTATACGGTTATGCTTCTATAGTTGAAATATTATGATCCATATCTAAAGAACACTCATGAAATTTCATATCTTCTAGTTATTTATGATATATTCATGTATCATTACCATTTTCCACTGTTTGGTACTTATGATAATAAATAAAGTGGTTTTAAGAAAATCAGACTTTATCTCTCTCTTCAGTTAGAAATCTCTGTTCTTTCGAAACCATGTTTCTAAAAAGGTTTTAAAAAATTATTTATGTTTAAAAAGTGTTTTAAAATTTTTTAATATTATTTTCTAAGTTTTAAATTCATTTATTTTAAAACGTATTCAAGCATTCTCTATATGATTTCAAAATGTTATTATCAAAGAAACAAATTTCAATGATTTCAAGATTTCATTATATGTTTTCATTGAAAATTTATAGAAAATGGTTTACAAAAATTAATTACAGACATTTTTTTAAAATTTTCAATGTATTTTCAAATTAAAAGTTTTTTAGAATGTTTTAAACTTTATTCATGATAATAAACATGTTTTCAATGAAATAGGTTTTCAAAATATTCTCAGGCTTCCTTAATAATTTTTCAATGCTTTTCTAAAAGAAAAAAGTTTTAAAAATTATTTATGTTTTAAAATATTTATTTCAAAGTGGAGAATATATTTTACTAAATAAATGTTCTAAATGAAACTATAAAATAATTTTTATAAGAAATATATTTTGAAATGGTTTTATGAAAAGGATCATTGAGTAAAGGAAATTTTCATTGAGAATTGGTCCAAAAGATCTTTCAAAATCATTATCAATATAGGATGGAATCATTTGATATATTTTAATATTATTAGGTAAATAATCCATGAATACCATTAATATTCCTTTTCTAATGGTTTATGTTTTGATTGAATGATTTTAACGACATTTGTTTCACTTCCACATGTTATATGCTTTTGGAACCTACTTCTTTTCACATGTTATGATTTGATGAATTCATTAGTAATCCTTTCTACTTTCCATAGGTTATGATGTGATGGAATATTAATGATACCCATTTCATTTTATGGGTTATGATATGATTTCAATAAAACCCATCTCTTTTCATGGGTCATTATATGATTAATGTTTTGTTATCTTGGGTAACATGCATGTATGATTTCATTATATGACGGGTGTGACCTATATATCCCTCCAATGAATTGGTTAACAATAAATGATTAATGAGATCAAGATGGTACATGTGGGGGAATACCAAGACCAAAATAAGAGGTAATCTTAATATTGAAAAATAGAGTGTCGTAAGCCCAAAACAAGAGGGTACACGATAGGGAATCCCAAGACCAAAACAAGAGGGTACACAGAAGGGCATCCCAATACTAAAACAAGAGGGTACACAAGAGGGAATCCCAATCACAAAAACAATAGGGTAAATGGGAGGTTACCCCAAGATTTAAGTAATAACATGGTTGATTAGTCCAAGACTAACATGTTATGAAGGTCTTGTTAGGTTGACTTGACATAAAAATTTCTATGTTCATGTATTTTCCAAAAAGTATATGTATTATTACTATAATATTATCACATGGTTAATGTTATTGATTACCTTATAATTCATGTCTCATTAAATACCATTATTAATTCCATGTCTCATTTATATGATCTTTGATATGAATCATATGATCTTCAAATGTTATGCTCATGTTATCATACCCTTGTGTTCATGTTAGGCTTATTTATTTCCTTTATTTTCACTTAATGAGTATTATAGATCATACCTTTATTATGTTTTATTTACCCAGGTTATGATGAAAGGTTTTAAATAGGATTACTAAAGGGGAATATCTTTGAGGGAAATTTTGAAATTATTTCACAAAAATAGAATACTGTGTACCCAGTTTCCAAAGAAACTAAACTATTACGGTCCTTAGGCATGTACATTTGTAATGTTATGAATATTAATATAAAATGATGTGATATCCATGTATTTCAAGCCTATGTAACTATATTTGGTATCAATGGAAATGTTTAGTAACCTTTTTAAATTAGGATGAGAAATCTTTAGTGAGATCCCTATGAATATTTCTAAGGATATTTATAGGGATGTCTCTAAGGATATGTTTAAGTGTGAGGAAAAGCATAAGAAAATGTCCTGGAATTTTGGTAAAGGATAGAGTGAGAATATTCCTATAATTACATCCCTGACTAGGTAATAAATGTGGATGTGGATCTAGCATATATGTAATTAGTGGTAACAACTCTGAAAAGGTTCATCGAGTTTGACTTGGGAATAACCTCGTACATGATAATAGGACTTGTTGTACACATGTTTTGATACTCCTAGGGTATATGATTTTGGAATTCACATACACTATTTGAACCATAATGAACGATTTTAAAAAAATGACTATGAATAACCTAGGATAAGCCTAATATTTCATAGATTAAAGAAATATGTTTCATTATTTAGAAATATTAGAAGTATTTTTTTCATGATTTATAAGATTTCTCCTATGATAAATGATTCTCACACTATAATTTATGGTTTTTTTAATGGAGGGAACCAAAATGAATAAGTTTAACATTGAATATTTCATATGTGCTAAGTATGGTCATTTTACCCATACATGTACTATGTGGAAATCCCATGAAAAGAATCAAGAAGGTGGAATGAGTATTGGTTATACGATTGAAGATAAGGATATTACAAATGACATGTGAAAGATATGGGATGTTCTTCCCATGTTTTTTACATTAAAATTAAGAATCATGATTACATTATGATTGAGTAATCATAATACATGATTCAAATGTCATATTATAGGAAATATGTTTTATGTAATAACATGATGAAGCCTGAGTAATGGTTTAAGAATAAATATGGATGAATGAAGTATTTATGTTTTATAATTCTATGATTATGTTATGTGAATCATGAAATATATAATTATTTTTTTTATAAGTTTGTCATTACGGATTCTAATGGATATGTTAAATGGAATGGATTACATAGATATGATATTTAATGTAAAATTGATGTTTTTATTAAAGGAAGGTAACCCTTAACTTGTTCAAGATATAGAGAAAATTGTGTTTATCTTAGATATAGATAATATTGAAATAGAGAAAGTAAATTCAATAGTACTGATTACCCTAGAAATTATTGTCTATTTGTTGAAAAATAAGTCTATTTCATCATGGATTTTGTTTACAACATCTGGGATTTATGGAATATATCCAGTAATCTTTGGAATAATGAAGCATGTTTTTTTTACAAAAGGATTTATGGTAATTTGGGATATTACCAATTTCAAGAGAATATACGATGAGGGTATTAACATTTTTTGAATGTGACAACCAAGAGATAGTTTTTTATATGTGTGGGATCAATGTTAAGCTAATTTCATGATCTTCTTTCTGAATTTTTGAACTTTTATCTTTCAGAAAGGTTATAAGGTTGACCATTTATGGAAATTTTAAGTTAAACCTCGAATGAATTTTATAATATTAACGTATTATATCACCAAATTGTGATTTACTCATATTGGATAATGTGTTCTAAAAACATTATGTGTTTGGTAACTAAAGACAAATGGGAGGACTTAACATGGATATCATGATCTGTTAGTTCTTTAGGAATGAAAAACCCACCTTCCGTTTTAGAGAAATATGTGAAGTGGAAATTGGTCAAGACATGACCAGAAGGTGAGATTTTACTTATAAAAGGGAATGAAACAAAGTAAGTATATCTTCTTGGAAAGAAATTATTCAACTTTAGGAAAAGATTCATGAAATAAAATTTTTTCCTATTATATTTTTGATGATATCAATGACCTCTTTCATTCTTTTTCACTTTATAGTTTTTTGATACTAACATTATTTGATTCACCCAATTTTTTTGGGATCAATGATCTTTATCAATAAATATGGATATTTACTATTTTCATTGATGTCCGTCCTTCATTCCCAACCTACGTTCTACTATGTGGAAACTTAGATGTGAATTACATTATGTAACCATTACGGTTCCAACTTTCCCTATTCAAAGGAAGTTTTAGTATTCATTTTTTTGATGTGGGTTTCTATGAAAGAAACATTAAAATATTATAAAATTGATAACCCAGATGAATTTTTTGGGTGAAATTCAATTTAAGGGGGGTAGAATGTAACACCCTACGATTTTTTGAAAAAAAATTCTAATTAATTTAATCTTTTTGATATTTTTCATTCTAAAAAACACTTAAAATAGTTTATTTTATATTAATGAACTATGTTTCTATTGAGTTATATGAAACACCAATTTAATCATGAACTAAAATCAAAATAACGATTATCTTTCTCTATAGGGAACACTGAGGTTAGCTTACATTACACATAAGATAGCGTTTCCTCGATTCCTTGCGTAACTCGCAAGACCGAGTGTTACCAAAAATTAATATATCATAAATAATAATATTATTTAATATAATAAGATATAACGTTGCTGTTAAGTTGGAATTCTTGAATATTATTAACTGACTACTGAAAATACAGGGTTGAATTAATTGTTTACAAATTAATTCTAATTGAATATAAGAACCAATTGAATATAAAGGGAATTTTTTTATGAAAACTACTTTAATTCTTACAAAGTATTTATATCCTAAAAAATTAAATTAATTACTATTGATGAATGATATTAATTTAATATATATTTTATATAATAAATAAAATATTTTTTACATTCATCAAATATATTTCATAAGCATAGGATATGGACAAACCCAGTATTACACATAAAAACTTATATTTTTATAAAAGCAGTTTTACCACCTATTAATGGAGAAACTATTTTAAATAAAATATTTTTAAATTTTATAAATTTTATATATAAAAATATAATTCATTTTATAAATATAATCATAAAAATTATGTTTAGGTAAATTTTTTGTTTTTTACAATGAAGTTTCATTTTTTGATGAATAGTGAAAAATACTAAATTTTAATTCAAAAATTCTTTTTCATATAATTTATTTATTTGTTTAAATTATTATATTTATATTTTAAAAATATAAAATAGATCAAATATAAATCAATTAATCCAATTTATTTCATTATAATCAGTTTTAATTTGAAATTGTACATAAAAATTACCAAACTTTTGAACATTTCTACTTTAAAAACTCGTTTTGTCATTCCGCCTATGGGATTAAATTTAAATTAATTTATACCATTTATATGAGAGTAATTTGGAAAAATGGATTTCATATTAGGAATAATACTAATTTATAATTTATAATAATTTCAATTTAGTTTTTTTACAAAAAATATTATTGAAATTAATTAACATTAATTATAGTTATTAAAATGAAAAGAGGATAATAAATGGCTAAACCTTAGTCTTAAGAGACAAAATGGCCTAGAAAAATGTCAAAAATCCATTTTATGGACATATTTCGACCATATAATATATATTTTCTACATTGGACCATTATTTGAGTAACTTTTCATTGGAAAACAAGCTTGGAACTCTCTTTCCAAAAAATTTCAAGAATGCCACCCCTCCTCTACTATAAAAATCCACTCACTCCTCCCACTTACTCACACGTAACTAGCCTCTTTGTCTCAAAAAAATACATGACCAAATATTTTCTCAACATACCTCCCATAAACCTAGAATAATCACCTTGGGAATAAATCTATCCAAGTAATCCCTTTGGTGCAAACTAAAAGGAGTTACCTGAATACGGGGTAACATCCTTCCTCAAGCTCTTTAGTTTTATTTTCATTCTCCACCCTATAAACTCTTATTATTCCATGATTATATAATAACCTCAATATCATAAATATTATGATTTTATTTATTATAATTCTTATACCTACACTTACACACACTTCCATCTAATGGGTAACGAACTTACCATTATTGAGTACGAAGAACTACTGCCTCATGAAACAATGTTCTTCGTTTTCCTGTTCCCACCTCTCATGGTAGGTAATTATGATGTAAAATATGTTTTTATATGATATATAGGATATTTATTATTTATTTATTATTATATTACTATTATATAATTCATACCTTTATGAATTCCATTTTTTGTAAATATGATAACTTCGTTTGTGGACTTGTGGACTACTGCCTCCTAAAAATCATGTGATTCATTCACACTTTTCATTGAATATATTAAGAGTGATATTACAAATATTATTTTATATTTATGATAATTATGATTCCATTATTCTTCTATAATTATTATATAACACATACCTTTATGCATTCAATTTTTTTTAAGTACAGTAACTTCTTTTGTGGGCGTGTAGACTACTACCACCTCAAAGTGATGTGATTCATTCACAAACTACATAGAATATATTAAGGATGGGTTTAGTAAATATAAATGATATATATTAAATAATAATTATAATATAATTTTAATATATATATATACACAAACATATTTCATTTTATTCATTTCTTTTAATATGATAATAAAATGGAAACACTATTCATGCGTACGTATGGCTTACCGTCTCCATGAACGGTGTATTTCATTTCATATTTATATATTATATAGATTATTATAAATATATATATAATTAATATATATTATATTTATATAATTATTTAGATTATTTAAATAAGTAAATCATGATCTATTAAGAGGATCGAGAATAACAAGTAAAATCATATATGAAAAACAAAGCAGATATTACCTGAAATGTAAAATTAACAGGGAGTTGTTAATAAATTGGTAATATAAAGTAATAAAAGATAAAATATGTTATCAGATATAATAATATGGTTTTGTGGTATATTTATAATAATATTATATTTATTATACTGTATTTTTTTAATTTGTGCAAAGAAATTCAAGATGTAAGGTGAGGGAATTTTATCTCACTTTTTATTTCTCTGAGATACACGCCATATTCCCCACTCGTTTATTTTGTGTGGTGAATATACTATAATGTGAAATTTTATATAATTGATATAATTTATTTAATGATATTCAAATATTTAATTTATGTAATCATTTCATGGGTATCATGAGTCTAAAGATACTCAAGTAGTAAGGGTTTTCTCCTCTCACTTTTATTTTCATGAGACTTATTCCTTATTTACCACTCATTTATTTTGTGTGGAATATGTAATTAACATGAATGTTTTCTATGATTATGATACTTATATTAATGGGTATTTTTATATCCATTTTATGATATTTATCTCATGGGGTACATGGTTCAAAATTTACCAAATCGGTAATGTAGTTTTCTCTCAATTTTCCTACATTGAGACACATGCCATGTTATGCACCTATATTCATCTAAGAGATGTATATACTATACTTTGACATTTTATATCATGAATCTAATTATTTAATGATATTTTAAGTTTAATTTAATGTTATTATGTCATATAAATTCTAATTCAAAGTTACCAAATTGATAATATTTTATTTCTATAGTCTCTTCATTTATCGGGATTATATACGGAAATGATTCCATTATTGAAATCATATGATCCATATCTCAAAAAAAATCATTAATTATACTCTATTATGGTTATTTATGATATATTCATTTATTAGTATCATTTTATACTCTTTGTTACTTAATATAATTAAGAAAGTTTTTTTAAGAAAATATGACTTTATCTCTCTCTTCGGTCGGAAAATTTTGTTCTTTCAAAATAATGTTTTCTAAAAATGTTCTAAAAAATTTGTTATGTTTAAAAAGTGTTTTAAATTTTTTTAAGATTATTTTATAAAATTTCAACTAAAAAGGTTTTCAAAACGTTTTCAAGCATTATATATATGTTTTCAAAAGGTTATTTTCAAACAAAATGATTTCAAGGATTTCATGATTTATTTATAGGTTTTCAAAGCCATTTTCTAGAAAAGGCATTCCAAAATGATTTCAACAATTATTCTTACATATTAAAATTATTTTAAAATTATAATGTTTTCAAATAAAATTCAATCTTTCTTCATTATCTATCAAGGAGTTTTCAAATAAAAAGTTTTTTAATATATTTTCAATCTTCCTTTATAATTTTTCAAAACAATTTTAAAATAAAATTGTTTTCAAAATGATTAATGACATAAAAAACTTTTTTCAAAGAGTAAAAGATGTTTAATCTATAAATTTTTTAAATGTAATTATAAAACCTTCTTTATAAGAAAATTAATTTTAAATGTTTTTATGAAAAGGATTTTCAAAGAAATGCTATTTTACTTAATAAATATTCCAAGTTATTTTTCAAAATCCTTCCCCATATAAGATGGATTACTTTTATATAGTTTAATATTATTGGTGATAAGATCCATGAATATCATTCATATTATTTTTTTAATGGTTTATGTTTTGATGGAATAATTTCTATGACATCTGTTTCTCTTCCACAAGATCTATGCTTTTAGAACCCATTTCCTTTCACGTGTTACGCTTTGATGAAATGATTAGGAAGCCTTTCTATTTTACATAGGTTATGATCTGTTGAATTATTAATTATACCCATTTCATTTTATAGGTTATGATATGATGTTAATAAAACTCGTTTCATTTCATGGGTCAGGATATGTTGAATGTTTTTTTATCTTATAGTGCATGCATATATGCTTTCATTATGTGACGAGTGGACCTGTATATCCATCCAATGCATTGGTATATGATAAATGTATTATGTGGTCATGAGGGTAAATGGGAGGGTATCCCATGTTTGAAAAAAGAGGTAATATTAAGCCCAAAATAAGAGGTCTTCTTAAGATTGAAACAAGGGGGTACACAGTAGAGAATCCCAAGACCAAAACAAGAGGGTACACAAGAGGTCATACCAATCCTGAAAAAGAGGGTACATAGGTGTGCATCCCAATCTCAAAACAAGAGGGTACATGGGAGGGAATCTCAATCCCGAAACAATAGGGTAAATTGGTCATCCCATGATCAAGAAAGGTATATGGGTAATTAGTCTAAGGCTGACATGTTAAGTTCTTTTTAGGTAGTCTTGACATAAGATTTTCTATGTTTATGTGTTTTCCACAAATTATATTTCTTATTCCTATGATATGATTGCGTGGTTTATGTTCTAGATCACCCTATGTTTCATGTCTTATGAACTACCAATCTTTATGCCATGACACATGTATATGATCTTCGATATGTAGGGTATGATCTTCAAATGTTATGCTCATGTTATCAGACCTTTATGTTCATGTTATACCTATGTATTTTCTTTATTACACCTTACTATGAATCCATTCTCACCCATTTCTTATATTTCCTTTCCCATGTTTATAAAAAAAGTTTTAAAAAGGATTACAAAAGGGGAAGATATTCAAGGGAGATATTAAATATCATTCCCTATACTAAAATAATGTGTTCCATGTTTCCAAAAACACTAAACTATTATGGTCCTCAGGAATGTACTTTTTTAATTAGTGGAATACTCATATAATATGATGTAGTATCCATGATTGTTAATAATGGGTCTCTATAGTATCAATTTTTTCTCTCCATTAATAATATAAACAAAAACTAATTTCATTGTAGACAAAGTAACGACTAGATAGAAATGATAATTCCATATAACTATTTTCCCACCAAAAGTAAATACAAATCCTTTAGTATATTTTCATGAGTCCATGTCTACTGAAAAATATGTATCTACAGAATCTTTCAACTCATAGTCACCTCCAAAATTTAAATTTTCATCCCCCAACCCATTCAATTATCAAGTGGTCCTTTTCATAGATTAATAATTTTTCCTTCTAGGATTTCACATGAAATGACTAACAACTCCAAGGAGAATATGAATGATTTTTCACGTAAAAAAAATTCTTATATAAAAATTCTTAAATATGTGGAAAAAGAACTATCCCCATGTCACTAACTTCTTTATCCGATGATGGTTCATGTACTTTAGAAACGTTGAATTTTCCAGTGATGGGTGGTGAGACATGTTTACAACCAGTCATTTTGAATCTATTGATGACCTTGAATATGTATTCATTCCAGTATAGAACTAAAGAACCATTTATCTTATCCCTCTAGATACTCATACTTATGATATTCTTATCTTGTCCAAGATTCCTCATCTCAAAATTTACTGACATCTTCCTCTTTTATTCATCAACCCAATGGAACTCTAGACTAGGAATCAACATATCATACAAATATAATAATAGTATGAGATATCTTCTATCATACCATTTCCTTTTGTAATAATAGTGATTAAAATCATATCAAATTAAACATTTCCCAATCATGAAAGTTTCAAAGATATGATTCCTCATTCATAGAGATTTCTTCAATATATAAATTCTACAAGTCAACTGATATACTAGATCCTCATTATTATAAATTTCATAACCTTTCAGATTAACCTTGTAAATATCTTCCTCTAAATATAAATAATTAAATGATGTGTTTACATCCATATTCCACATGTAATGATCATTAGATTAAATAATTCAGATCATTGTCTGAATTTTTGTGTATTTCACTACTAGTGAGAAACTTTTTTAAAAGTTCGTCCCCTTTTTTTTGAAATTCCTACATCACCAGTCTAGTATTGTACCAATTACTTCCCTCATCTTATTAATAAAAAAATATGTGTTTTCTGGATGTAGAGACCCAAGACTGAAGTACATTTACATTACATTTCTTTTACGGAATACTTAATACATGACACAAACAAATGCCCAATGATTTTATTATTTTAGTGTCATTGGAAAATCAGAACACCTTCTTCTATCTTGGTGAATGATATTCAACATATCCTATAAATATCTTACCCATTATTTTTACTTCCTAAATCCTTTCTTTATATCCATGGAAAAGAAAACATAAGAAGGTTGATCTAAAATACTCAGTAAGGGTAAACATGGAGAACATAAAACAAACCATAAACATTTGAATTTAAAAAATATATATGAATATATAGTTTAAACATCAAAATATTGAGCAATGACATAAATCGTTGCAGTATGTAAGGCATTTATTATAAAAGAAAATTAACCATGATAGAATCTCATTGACATAAAACATGTAATTGTTGAACACTAATAAGCACATAATATGATTTCCATAGTAGCCAAAGAATCGTTGCCAAGACCATCATATTAGACAATGTCCATTACTGAATCGGGATTACCTCCTGTTCCATCCATGTATTACTGAAACGAATTTAATTTTCATTCTATTCATGTCTATCTAATGATATATAAATCTTTACCCAATTCATTGGAGGGATATATAGGTCCCAACCTTATCATAATGAAATCATTCTTACATGATCCACAAAACATAAATAATTCATCATAGCATAACCCAATAAATAAAATGGTTTTTCTTAAACATCATTCCATCATAACATAATCCATATAAAATAGAATTACATCATTAAAACAATAAAATAATAATAATAGGTATATAAACATAATACTATTTAAAGAGTATCATCTTAGATGGAAAATAATTTTGATAAACCACTTGAACATAGTTCTTGAGGAAAATATCATTTCTTCTTCAAAAACATTTTCTGTTCTCAAAATTACGCGTAATTTTAAAAGAAGATATTTTAGTTGAAAATAAACCTAAAATAGTGTAGAGGAAGCTTTATAGAAATAAGGCGTCATGAATATGTAAAAACTTTTTCATGTCGTATATGTTAAAAAACATTCTCCTCATACTTTTGTCAAAAAATTTAAAAAGTACCTCATATGGTAAAAAAAGAAAGATTCCTTCCATACTATGTAGTAAAATTCAAAAGGAGGTAAAATGAATTTAAACATACATATAATAATAGTAAAAATTTTATGAAATTTTTTTTAGAAAACATGGGAATGAACGATAAATATATCCCCAGTAAATACTTACGTATAAACAATCTCAGATAAATATGTGATTGAAAAATTATCCCTTACCTTAGGTCTGATTTCTTCTATATGTGTCTGAAGCTCCTGTATAGTAGGATTAAACATTTTATTAACTTTTCAAATAACCATAATAATATTTATGATAGAATATATTATTTTCTTGTGACTTTATATTACTCGTTAATTTTCTAATTCCATGTTAAAGCAACGTTTTGGGTAGTAATCGTTTTATTTATCATACGTGTTTGGACTTGTTATTATTGATAGTATTGCATAGATCATGATTTAATTACATCAAGAATGTAAAACATGATTTATATATCACATATATTCAGTATATAAATATATATATTTAAATGAAATGGAATACACTGTTTATGGTGACGGTAGGTCGTACGTATGCATGAACGTTGTTTCCATTTCCTTAATGAATTGAGTGGAAGTAAATGACATATATATATACATAAATCCAGTAGCATTACTATTTCATCTATTTCGTGATTAATTGTTATATATACTTCATAATAATTCTTGAATGGTTAACATAGATAACGAATCGCATCCCGTCATGGAGACGGTAAGCCTTACATAGGCACGAGCGATGACATCATTCCCATAATTGTTGAACGATATCGAATTGGATATTGTATAATATATCAGAATTAGTATAAGTTTATAGTAATCATATAAAGTTATTTTTTATACCATTATACCCATCCATGTAAGGTGGTGGTGGAAAAGAGATTATACCACGGTGTGGAGATGGTAAGTCGTACGTACGCACACGCGGTGATTTCATTTTTCGTAGGATGGATAGAAGGTGAAATATGGTTGTTACATATTTATAATAACATGTCAGTATATAATGGATACTGATGTTATTATTTTATAATTAAACAACAAAAGAAGATTAAGTAGAAGAAATAAAATTTGAAATAATCGGTAGAAGAGATTACCTCTTCCTCGATATGCCTCCATTAAATTTCCTCTTAGGGCACTAGAGTTTGTGTTTTGAGAAAACCAGATCCTCTATAATGTAACTAGGGAAGTTGAGAAGATAAATTTTCATGGTTTTTCCTATCATGAAGGATCAAAATAGAGTCAATAGTAAGGGGATGAGGTTCCCTTTTATAAGAGAGGAGAGGGGTACCTTAGAAAATTCCTAAAATATTAATTTATTATAAATTCAATTTCAATTTAAAATGGTCAAAAACTTATTTAAATAGAATATAATATGATTTTAGTTCGAATACCCATCATAAAATATATTTTTTACAAGTTTGGTATATTTTTTTATCCTTATCTTTTTTGGGTTAACCCTTATTTTACCCTTTTTAATCTTACCATGATATCATGTTATTTACACATTGTGGGTTAATATAATTACCATATCATCTCAAACAACACACAGAATGTTATTTATGATATATTTGGACTTATATTAACCATTTGGATAAATATTATATTTTTAGGAATTTAATATCATTTAATAAACTATTTTATGTTTTAAGTTTTGAAATATGTCAATTTTGGATACTCTTCATAATTTAATATTTTTAAAATTCATTAATACTTATTACTTCCAAAAAAACAATTAACTAATCCCTAATAATTTAATTTCATCTAGAAAATTTCTGGATTACATCAAATATTCAAATTAAATTTATTTTAATATTTATAAATTCATTTATTTGAATCTTTCATTAGTAAGGTAATCACTACATCATAATTGTGTCATAAATAAATATATTTATCTAATGTATAAAAATTATAAATAAAACACCCTGATGTAGAAAATATTTTTATATTTCTAATGAAAATTTATATACATAGATATATGATATATAACCCCATATTAAAATCGACTTAGTGAAAGATATATTTTTAGGTTATAATTATCTTTACTTTAAATTAATTCCTATAAAATGTCATTTTCACATCCAAGTGAATAAATGGGGTCTCAAAATTGACCCAAGGATAACCATGGTCAGAAATATATCATCCAATAAGATCATGACATGTGTTAGGGTAGTTTAATATTATTATAATATTATTTTTTACCCTTATTTACCAGATTTACCCTTTAACCATGGTAAATAAAATAATTATTAACGTTACTATTCATAATTTCTAAAAATAAAAGGTAGATATTTACACAATTGGGACCTCATTATTCCAAATATAGAATCTATTTTTCCAAATTCAAAAAAAAAGTTTCAGTAATTAATTTAAAAATAATTCCCATTGTCAAAAAAAGTGGGTTTTTAATAAGTAATAACTATCAAAAGATTGACATCTGTTTATATCCAATTTGATAGTTAAATTAATTCAATGAGAAAAATTGGATTAAATTATAAAAATATAATACAATTGTACTTTAAAAACAATTAAAATTTCAATATAACTATATAAATAGATTATATTAAAAAGCAGTTCTGAATTAAAATACAGTATTGTTCACTATTCATAAAAATATGAATTTTATCAGAAAAATACTAAAATTTCATCCTATGTAAATTTTGATGTTACTATTATAAATAATAAATTTATTTTGTCAAATTTAACATTTAAAAGTGACAAAAACTAGATTTAAAATTCGTGCACCATCAAAAAGCGGTAAAACTGGATTTTTTGAAAAATCCTTCTTTTTTTTCGAAAAATTGATTTTGTTCTCATATAATGTTCTAGAAAATGTGTAATATGATTTATAATGTTATATAAAATTTAAAATGAGGGTAATATTATTCATATAGACTAGAATATATCCCATTAAATAATAATATTTTAATAATATATCGTTGTTCAGTGAAACTCAGTATCGAGTACAACTTAAGCTATCGAGGAAGGTTTCTCTTGCATTTAACGTAATCTAAGTCCATGTTTCATGTAGTTAATGATTCATTTGGTGTTAAGTATAACATAATACAAACATATTCCTTTTAAAGATCAAATAAAATCTATACTCAATGTTGCGTGAAATTAATTCTATCAAAAGAACTTGAAATTATGTGCAACACATGCCAAGAATAGTGTTACATATTCTCTAAGAAAATACGGTTTTACTTATAGAGAAAGATAATCTTGGTGTAGCCTAAACACAAGACAACAATGAAATTAAAAATAATTTATCTCATAAAATCTTGGGGTGTTACATTCCACCCCCCTTAAAATGAATTTCTCCCTCGAAATTTATTGGGGTTATAAATGGTTTACTACATGAAAGTTTCTTTGATAGAAACCCACATTGTAAAAAGGAATTCTAAAACATAATTTTAGAAAGGAAATTTAGAAACATAATAGTTTCCCAACTTAACTCATCACTGGGATTACACATAGGAGAACATAGGTGGGAAGTGAAAACATGGATATGGCAGAGAAATATAAAAATAAGTTTTTGAAGCATAGTGATAGAGAATAAGGTTTGGAGAAAGTTAACTACCAGATTTCCAAAAATCAGTGATTATTTAAGGGACCATCTCATTCATCAGATAAGAAGGTACTAGGACAACATTTTTGGATTTCAAGATGCTTTTCCTAAAGTAGAATAATTTTTCATGAGAATAAATACTTACTTGATTTTGGTACAATCTCACCATTGTTCGTGCCTTAAACAATTTCCACTTTATCTATTATTTAAAGAAATGAAGTTGAATTTTTCATTCTTGAAGTATTAAAACATCATATGATAGAATGATATGTAATTCCATCTATCTCAATAAAAAGGTTATCACAAGTAATCAAATATTCATAAGTCCACCAATACTGAGATAATATATTAATCTAACAAACATAAAATTGAAAATAACATATACTATCCTTAAATGGATAACATTAATGTCCTAAAAATATAAATATTTAGAAGGAAGTGAACTAAATTGACATAACATTTATCTCCCATATCTTATAAGGTAGTTCTTTGTTTTCAAATTCCAAACATGTCAATACATTAATCATGTTTTCTCTAGGAACATAACATGAATTACTATAGAACCTTAGTGAAAACATGCATTCTATCAAAATTAACTCTTTCCACACACCATAAATACTAAAAATTATATATACTCAAACTATGATATCACTTTTTCCTTATATCATTCATGATATCATTAGTACTATAAAACATCTCATTATCTCTTTAACCCTTCATTATGCGCATATCATGTGATTTTAAAAAATATTTCAATCACTTTTCATGGTTACCAGTACAATATAATTATGGGAAACCATAATAGACCAATACATATATATTCCAATATTCCATAATAATATAAATGAGATTCCACAACACTATTTTGGAATCCCATTACATAAACACTTTATCATTCCACCACTTAGTTTTCATACTCAACATCACCAATAGTGATCGCATGTATCTTCTCTTTGCCTTTTTCCTTAAGAGTTTGATGATGTAGATCATCATTAACCTTTGGATTAGGGAATTGTTAAGCATAATTTCCCATTTCCTTGCACTTTTAGCATTGATGTTTTGGTGGGGTGTTCTCTGTAGTATTTTCTCTTTTCACATCATTAGCTACCTTTATCCCATTACTTTGGCACTCAGTTTCTTGATGACCTTATTTTCCACACTAAAAAAGTTTTAGAGTCCCTTTAAGACAATATCCACCATGCTTCTTTCCACACTTTGAGCATAAGGAAACATTCATCTTCTTTTCACAATTTTTTTGATATTTTTTCTTAAACTCCGTCTTTTATGTCTTTTGAAAACCATGAGATGGATATGTAACACCAAATTATATTTCTACCTTTATAGATCAACACACAATATCTTTATAGCTACTGAAATCTCTAATAGCTAATGCCCTTAGAAGACTCGGTTTTAAGCTACTAAATAATCAATCAACTTTACTTTCATATTGGATGATAAAGCCCGAAACATACCTTGCAAGTCTTCTAAAATTTGGCTCATATTTACCAAAAAGATCATAAACCTTTTGCTTTAGCTCAAGGAACTACTTTTCCATCTTTTTTCTATGAATAAAAGGGAAGTAATTATTGAAAAAAATCATGACCTCATTCCATTCTATGGATTCAATTTCATTTTGCTGCCTTGTATTATTAATTAGAGTCCACCACTGGTCTACTTCAACTTCTTAACAATAGATATCCAAAATGAATTTTTCATGTTCCAAACAACAAAGGATGTAAAATATCTTTTCAATGGTATTAATCCATTGTTTGACAACAATTGGATCAGAAGTCCCAGTGAAAGAAGGTGTATGTTGCCTCATGAAGGACTCAATGGAATTTTGTTCCCTTTTTTCTCATTTGGAAGTATAGAATGATTAATAGCTTGTGTAAGTATAAGAATAAGATTTTTCACTTAATCTCCCATAATATTTTGTTTTTTAGGATGAAAATAATTGTAATTCCCAGTGCATTGATCATTAACATAGTTCTTTCGGGTTCCGGCCATTATCTAAATCAAAAATGAATAATGTGAGTGTTAAAAATCATACTAGGAAAACAACATTATCATAGGGGATTACATTCAATATCTAAGATATTATGTTTAATCCTAGTTTCATCATGATATTTACAATATTTTGAGGACTGTAATCTACAGTTAGACATACCCTTAGTTACATCCCTATAAATACCTTAGAAATATCTTTTGGGATCTCACTAAAGTTTTTGCATCCTAGTTTCCAAAGGTTGAATGAACCTTTGCTTTGATACCAACTATAGAGACCCAAGCTTAACGTACATGGACCTTACATTTCTTTTGATTAATAATTAATATATTACACAAACAAATTCACAAAGACCGTATTAGTTTAGTGTATTTGAAAACTCGGAACATAGTCTTCTATCTTGGTGAAAGATCTTCAACATCTCCCATAATGATCTTCCCCATTATTTTTCCTACCTCAAACCATTCTTTATATCCTGGGGAAAAGAAAAAATAAAAAAGGGTGAGTTCAAATGCTCAGTATAGATAAACACAGAGAACATAAAACACCCCATGAACATTTGAATGTAAAAAAATATATGAAAATAATGTTTAAACATCAAAATCCTGAGCAATGACATAAATCATGCCAGTACGTAAGGAATATATTATAAAAGAACAATAACATTTAGATAATTTCATTGAAATGAAACATGTAATTGTGGAAAATTAATTAGTATATAATATGTTATCCATAGTATCCAAGGAATTGCTGTTGAGACCCTCATAGTGGACAAAGTCCATTACTGAACTGGGTTTACCTGCTGTTCTAGCCATGTATTACTGAACCGGTTTTACTTGTCATTCCAGTAATATCTATGGCATGAGATATAAATCCTTACCCAATGCATTAGAGGGAGATATAGGTCCCACCCATCTCATAATGGAATCATTCTTACATGTTCTACAAAACATAAATCATTCATCATATCATAACCAAAGAAATAAAATGGTTTTTCTTAAACATCATTCCATCATAACATAATCTTTGTAAAATACCATTACATAATTAACAAAATAAAATCATATTAATAATAGGTATATAAACATAACCCTATTTAAATAGTATCATCTTAGATGGAAAATAATTTTAATAAACTACTTGAACTTAGTTCTTGAGGAAAATATCCTTTCTTCTTAAAAAATGTTTTCTTTTCTCAAAATGTCATGAAATTTTAAATGAAAATAATTTAGTTGAAAATAAAATTACAATAGTGTAGAGGAATATTCATGGAAATAAGTTTTTATGAATATGTAAAAACCTGTTCATGCCGAATAAGTTAAAAAACATTCTCCACGTAATTTTTTCAGAAAATTCAAAAAGTACCTCGTCTGGTAAAAAAGAAAGATTCCTTCAATACCATGTAGTAAAAGTCAAAAATGGGTAAAAATGACTTTAAAAATAAATAGAAAAATAGTAATAAATTTAGGATATTTTTTTTATAAAACATGGGCATGGATGATAAATATATCCCCAGCAAATTCTAACATATAAATAATCTTGAATAAAGATGAGATTACAAAATTATCACTTACCTTAGGTCTGATTTCTTCTCTATATGTCTGAAACTCTTGTATAGTGGGGTTAAACATATTATTAACTTTTAACATAACCGTAATAATATTTATGAAATCATATATGATTTACTTACTATTTTATATTACCTGTTCATTTGTAAATTCCATGTTAAAGCAATATTTTGGGTAGTAATCATTTTATTTATCGTATGTGTTGGGACTTGTTATTATTGATATTATTACATAGATCATGAATTATTTACTTCCAGAATTTAAAACATGATTTATATATCATATATATTTAGTATATATATATATATATATAATAGATAGATAAATTGAATGGAATACACCGTTCATGGAGACGGTAGGCTGTACGTACGCATTAACGTTGTTTTCATTTACTTATTGAATTGAATGGAAGTAAATAAATGAAATATATATATATAATTAGTATAATTTTATAATAATCATATATAGTTATTATTTCCACCATTATACCCATCCAAGTAAGGTGGTGGTGAAAAACAAATTATACCACAACATGGAGACGGTAATCTGTACCTACGTACGCACGGTGATTTTCTTTTTTGTAGGATGGATAGAATATGAAATAGGGTTGTTTCATATTTATAATAACATTTATTTATATTAGTTATACTAATGTTATGACTTTATAATAAAACAAAAATAATAATAGGAATTAGAAGAAGAAAAAAATTGAACGAATCGGTAGAAGATATTACCTCTTCCTTGACGTGCCTCCTTTAAATTTTGTATTAGGGCACTAGAGTTGGTCTTTTGAGAATACCAGAACATATAGAATGTAACTAGAGAAGTTTAAAATAAAAATGGGTAGGGTTTGGCCAATATTGAAGGCTCAAAATGGAGTGAGGATGAGAGGGGGGAGGTTCCCTTTTATAAAAGAGGAGAGGGGCACTTTAGGAAATTCATAAAATATTAATTTATTAAAAATTAAATTTCTATTTAAAATGGTACAAAACTTATTTATTTAGAATATAATATGATTTAGTTTCGAATACCTATCATTCAATAATTTTTAGACTAGTTTTGAAGATTTTTTTATCATTATATTTTTTTGTTTAACCCTTATTTTACCCTTTTTGATCTTAACGTGATATCATGTTATTTACAAATTGTGGATTAATGTAAGTTACATATCATGAAAAATTACCCAAGAAAAGTAATTCATGAAATATTTGGAATTATATTAACCATTATGCCGAATATTATATTTTTATGAATTTAATATCATTTAATAAACTATTTTATGTTTTAAGTTATGAATTTTGTCAATTCTGGATACTATTCTCACTTGACTTTTTAAAATTCATTAAAAACTTATTCCTTAGAACCAAAGGGATTAAATCATACATAATATTTCAATTTAATCCAAAAAATTATTGGATGGAATCAAAATATTCAGATTAAATTTATTTTAATATTTATAAATTCATTTATTCAAATTTTTCATTAATGAGGTAATCATTACATAATAATTGTGTCATAAATAAATATATTTATCGAATGTATAAAAATTATAAATAAAATAACATGATTTAGGAAATATATTTAGCTTTATAATTAATATTTCTAGATATATATATATTTTATATTACCCCATATTAAAATCGATTTCGTAAAAGATATATGTTTAGGTTATAATTATCTTTACTTTAAATTAATTCTTATAAAATGTCATTTTCACATCCAAGTGAATCCATGGTGTCCCAAAATATACAAAAGGATGCCCATTATTGTAAATATCTCATTAAATAATATGAGGACATGTGTTATGGTGGTTTAATATTATTATAATATTATTTTTTTACCCTTATTTGCCAGATTTACCCTTTAACCATAGTAATAAAATACTTACTAAAGTAACTATTCATAATGTCTAAAAATAAAAGGTAACTATTAACACAATTTGGAACTCCTGATTTCAAATATGAAATCAATTTTTCCAAATTCAAAACACATAAGTTTCCAAAATTAATTTAAAATTAATTCCCTTTTTCAAAACCAAAAATCGGGTTTTTATAAAGTAATAACTATCAAAAGATTGACATCTGTTTATGTCCAATTTAAAAGTGAAATTAGTTAAAATGACCAAAATTTGATTAAATTATATAAATATAATCCAATTATACTTTAAAAACAATTAAAATTACAATCTAACTATATAAAAAATTAAATTAAAAGGTTGTTTAGAATTAAAATAGAGTATTTTTCAATATTCATAAAAATATGAATTTTATGAGAAAAATAAAAGAAATCTCAAAAGTAAATTTTTATGATCCTATTGTAAATAATAAAATTATTTTTAAAATTTAACAAATAAAAGTAACAAAAATTCGGTTTAAAATGTGTGTTCCATCAAAAGATGGTAAAACTGCATTTTTTGAAAAATAATTTTTTAATCTGAAAAAATGATTTAGTTATCATATCATGTTCTAGAAAATGTGTAATATGAATGATAATGTTATATATAATTCAAAATTTGGTTAATACTATTCATAAAAACTTGTTTATATCCCATTAAATAATAATATTTTAATAATATATTGTTGTTTAGGGAAGCTCACTATCGCGTACAATGCAAGCTATCGTGGAAGGTTGCTCTTTCGTGTAACTCAATACAATTCAGTGTTTTGTGTAGTGCACGATTCCTTTGGTGTTGAGTATAACATAATCTAAACATATTTCCTTTATATATCGAACAAAATCTAAACTCAATGTTCTGTGAAATGAATTCTATCAAAAGAACTTGAAATTAATTGCAACACAAGCCAAGAAAATGGTTGTGTATACTGCAAGTAAATATGGTGTTGCGTATATAGAAATCTAACCTTGGTGTAGCTTACAACACAAGACATAAATGAAATTAAAAAAATCTATCTCATAAAATCCCAGGGTGTTACGTTCCGCCCCCCTTAAAATGAATTTCACCGTTGAAATTCATCCGAGTTATAAATGGTTTACTTCATGAACGTTTCTTTCATAGAAACCCACATCGTAAAAAGGAATAGTAAAAAATAATTTTAAAAAGGAATGTAAAAAATAATAATGGTTTCCCAAATTAACTCGTCACTGGGTTTCCACATTGGAGAACAAAGGTGGGAAGTGAAAACATGGATATGGTAGAGAAATCTAACCATCGTGTTCTGATGGATTGTGATAGATATTAAGGTTTGGAGAAAGTTAACTACCAGAAATTCATAAATCTTTGGTTATTTAAGGTACCATATGATTCATCAGATAATAAGGTACTAGGATAAAATTTTTGGTTTCAAGATCTGTTTCTTAAAGTTGAATAATTTTACAAGAGAATAAATTCTAATTTGATTTTGGTACAATCTCACCGTTGTTCGTGCCTTGAATAATTTCCTCTTCATCTTTTATTTAAATAAATGAAGTTGAATTTTTCATTCATTAAGTGTTATAAGATCATGGGATATAATGATATTTCATTCAGTATGTCTCAATAAAAAGGTTATCACTAGTAATCAAATATTCATAAGTCCACATATAGTGCGATAATACATTAATATAACAAACTTAAAATGTAAAATAACTTATAATATTCTTAAATGTATTACATTACAATCCAAAAAATTTAAAACTTTAGAAGGATGTGAACTAAATCGACATAAATTTATCTCCCATATCTCATAAGGTAGTTCTTTGTGGTCATATTCCAAAAATGTGAATACCTTAATCGTGTATTCTCTTAGAACATAACATGAATTACTATAGAACATTAGTGAAAACATTAATTATGTCAAAATTAACTATTTACACACAACAAATATACTAAAAATTATATATACTCCAACTATGATATATCTTTGTCCTTATATCAGTCAAGAGACCATTAATACTATCAAACATCTCATTATCTCTTTATCCTTTCATTATGTGTATATCATGTGATTTTTAAAAATATTTCAATCACTTTTCATTGTTACTCGTACCATATAATTATGGAAAACCACAATATACCAATACATAGATATTCCAATATTCCATACTAATATAAATGAGATTCCACAACACTATTTTGGAATCCCATTACATAAACACTTAGTCATTCCACCGCCTCATTTTCATACTCAACATCACAAATAGTGATCACATGTGACTTCCCTTGGACTTTTTCCTTATGGGGTTACTAAAATTGATCATAATTAACCTTTGGTTTAGGGAATTGGTTAGTATAATATCCCATTTCCTTTCACTTGTAGCATTAAAGTGTTGGTGGTGCGTTCTCTATATTCTTTTCTCTATTTACATCATTAACTACCTTTTTCCCATTACTTGGGCACTCAGCTGCTCGATGACCTTCTTTTCCACAATTAAAATATTTTCTAGTCCCTTTCATAAAATCTCCACCATGAATCTTTCCACACTTTGAGCATAAGGAAACATTCATCTTCTTTTCACCATTTTTTTTTAGATTTTCCCTTGAACCCCATCTTTCATTTCTTATCCAAACCATGAGATGGATATGTAACACCAACTTCCAGTTCTACCTTGATAGAACAATGGACAATCTCTTAATAGCTACCGAGGTATCTTATATCTAATTACCTTTTAAAACTTGGTTTTAAGACACTAAATAATTGATCAACTTTACTTTCAGGTAGGATGATAAATCCATGAGCATACATTGAAAGTCTTATAAAATTCACATTTTATTTGCCAACCGATTCGTCATCCTTTTTCTTAAGATCAAGAAACTAATTTTCCATCTTTTTTCAATGAATATTAGGGAAGTAATTATTAAATGATATGTTCTTGAACTCATCCCATTCCATGGATTCAATTTCATTTTGTTGCCTCGTATTCTTAATTAGAGTCCACCACTGGTCTGCTTCACGTTCTAAATGAAAGATAACCAAAATGAATTTTTCATGTTCTGAATAGTGAAGTATGGAAAATATATTTTCGATGGTACTATTCCATTGTTCAATAATTAGTGGATCAGAAGACCCATTGAAAGAAGGTGGACGTTGCCTCATGATGGACTCAACAGAATGTTGTTCACTTCTCTGCTCATTTGGAAGTCCAGAATGATTCATAGCTTGTGTAAGTATGGAAATAATATTTTTCACTCCATCTCCCATTTTATTTGGTTGTTCATGACACCAATCATTGAATTTACAAGTGTATTGATCAATAACACGGTTCCGTTGGGTTCCGACTACTGTCTAAATCAAAAAAGAATAGCGTGAGAGGCAAAAATCATACTAGGAAAACAACATTATCATGGGGGAGTAATTTCAATATATAACATCTTAAGTTTAACCATAGTTTATTCATGATCATTACCATAATTTTAGTATTTTAATCTATAGTTATACAAAACCTTAGGGACATCCCTAGACATATCTTATAAATATCTTTAGGGATCTAACTAAAGTATTTGCATCCTAGTTTCTAAAGGTTGACTAAACCTTCACTCTGATACCAACTTTAGAGACCCAATCTTTACATACATGGACATTACATTTATTTTGAGGAAAATGCAATACATGACACAAACAAATTCCCAATGACCTTATTATTTTAGTTTCTTTGAAAACTCAGAACACATTCTTCTATCTTGATGAAAGATCTCCAACATCTCCTATAAAGATCTTCTTCCTTAGTTTTCCTACCATAAACCATTATTTATATCTTGGGGAAATTAAAACATAAAAAGGGTGACCTCAAATGATCAGTAAGTGTAAACATGTAGAACATAAAATAGACCATAAAAATTTGAATGTAAAAATATATATGAATATAATGTTTAAACATCAAAATCTATAGCAATGACATAAATCTTGGTAGTACGTAAGGAATAGATTATAAAAGAACATTAACCATGATATAATTGCATTGACATAAAACTTGTAATTTTGGAAAACTAATAAGAACATAGTATTATTTCCATAGTAGCCAAGGCATTGCTTCCAATACCATCATAGTGGAAAAAGTCCATTACTGAACTGGGTTTACCTGCCGTTCCATCCATGTATTACTGATCTGGATTTAATTTTAATTTCATTCATGTCTATATCATGAGATATAAATCTTTACCCAATGCATTTTAGGGAGATATAGGTTCCACCCATATCATAATAAAATCATTCTTACATGTTCCACAAAACATAAATCATTCATCATTGCATAACCCAAGAAATAAAATGGTTTTTCATAAACATCATTCCATCATAACATAATCTATATCAAATAATATTACATCATTAACACAATAAAACCATAGTAATAATGGTGATATAAACATAACCCAATTTAAATAGTATAATCTTAGATGGAAAATAATTTTTATAAACCACCTGAACTTAGTTATTGAGGAAAATATCCTTTTTTCTTTAAAAAAACTTTCTTTTATCAAAATTCCATGAAATTTTAAAATAAAATAATTTATTTGAAAAATAAAATTGAAATATTATAGAGTAATCATTTTTTAAATAATTCATCATGAATATTTAAACCTCATTCATGTCGTATAAGTTAAAAAAACATTCTCCTCATACTTTTTCCAGAAAAGTCAAAAAGTACCTCGTATGGTAAACAAAAGAAAGATACATTTCATACCATGTAGTAAAAGTAGAAAATGGGTAAAAATGACTCTAAACATACATAGAATAAAATTAAAAATTTTTGAAAAAAATATAAAACCTGGTTATGGATGATAAATATCTCCCTAGTAATTACTTATGTATAACCAATCTCAAATAAAGATGAGATTGCAAAATTTTCCCTTACCTTAGGTCTGATTTCTTCCATATTTGTATGAAACTCCTATATAGTGGGATTACACATATTATTAACATGTAAATTAACCATAATAATAATAATTATATCATATATAATTTACTTATGACTTTATATTACCCGTTCATTTGTCAATTCCATGTAAAAGCAACATTTTGGGTAGTAATCGTTTTATTTATTGTACATGTTTGGACTTGTTATCATTGATATTATTAAATAGATTATGATTTAATTACTTCCAAAATGTAAAAAATGATTTATATATCATATATATTATGTATATATAAATATATATATAATAGATAGGAAAATGAAATGGAATACACCGTTCAATGGAGACGGTAGTCCGTACGTACGCATGAACGTTGTTTTCATTTCATTATTGAGTTGAATGGAAGTAAGTAAATTACATATATATATATAAATAAATGTAATAGAGTTATTAATTTCATTTATTTCAAGATTATTTATTATATATACATTATAATCATTCTTGAATGGTAAACATGGAGAATGAATCTCATTGCGTCGTGGAGACGGTAAGTTGTACGTACGCACGAGCGACGATATCATTCCCATAATTGTTCAACAGTATTGAATTGGATTTTGTATAATATTCAATAATTAGTATAATTTTATCATAATCATATATAGTTATTATTTCCACCATTATACCCATCCATGTAAGGTGGTGGTGAAAAATAGATTATCCCACAGCGTGGAGACGGTAATCCATACGTACACAGGTGCAGGGATTTCGTTTTTGGTAGGATGGATAGAAGGTGAAATAGGTTTGTTTAATATTTATAATAACATATAAGTATATGAGTGATACTTATTTTATTACTTTATAATGAAACAACAAAATACGAGGAATTATAAGAAGAAATAAATTTGACAGAATCAGTATAAGAGATTACATCTTCCTCTATGTGTCTCCTTTAAATTTACTCAAAGGGCACTATAGTTGGTCTTTGGAGAAGAACAGAACCTCAAGAATGTAACTAAGGAAGTCTATAAAATAAATTTTTAGGGTTTGGTGGAATTTTAAGGCTCAAAATGGAGTGAAGATGAGAGGGAGGAGGTGCCCTTTTATAAGAGAGGAGAGGGTCACTTTAGGAAAGTCCTAAAATATTAATTTATTATGAATTCAATTTAGAATAATAATGGTCCAAAACTTATTTAATTGGAATATAATATTATATTGGTTCAAATAACCATCTTAAAATAATTTTTAGACATGTTTTGAATATTTTATTATCCTTATCTTTTTGGTTTAACCCTTATTTTACCCATTTTAATCATACTTTGATATCATGTTATTTACACATTGTCGGTTAATGTAATTACTATATAATGTCAAATTACCCAAAAAAAGTTATTTATGAAATATTTGGTCTTATATTGACCATTTTTCCTAATCTTATATTTTTATTAATTTAATATCATTTAATAAAGTATTTTATGTTTTATGTTATGAATTATGTCAATTTTGGATACTATTCATACTAGACTTTTTTAAAATTCATTACAACCTTATTCCTTCAAAAAAAGTCATTAACTCTTCCCTAATATATCAGTTTCATCCATAAAACTATTAGATGGCATAAAAGTATTCAAATTAAATTTATTTTCATATTTATAAATTCATTTATTTGAATCTTTCATTAATGAGGTAATCACTACATCATAATTGTGTCATAAATAAATATATTTATCTAATGTATAAAATTTTTAAATAAAATACCATGATGTAGGAAATATTTTTATATTTTTAATTACTACATCTAGACAAGTATATATATTATATAACCCCATATTAAAATCTCTTTAGTAAAAGATATATGTTTAAGTTATAATTATCTTTACTTTAAATTAATACTTATAAAATGACATTTTCACATCCAAGTGAATCCATGGGGTCCCAAAATCAATGCAAGGACGTCCATGGTCAGAAATATCTCATAAAATAAGATTAGTACATGTTTTAAGGTAGTTTAATATTATTATAATATTATTTTTTTACCCTTATTTACCATATTTACCCTTTAACCATGCTAAATAAAATAATTATTGAAGTTACTATTAATAATGTCTAAAAATAAAAGGTACCTATTTACATAATTTATACCTCATAATTAAAAATATGGAATATATATTTCCAAATTAAAAACATATAATTTTCAGTAATTAATTTAAAATTATTTCTCGTTGTCAAAACCAAAAAGCCGGTTTATAGGAAGTAATAACTATCAAAATATTGACATCTGTTTATGTCCAATTTTAAAGTGAAATAACTTCTAATGACCAAAATTGGATAAAATAATAAAAATAAAATAAAATTATACTTTAAAACCAATATAAATTATGATAAATATATAAATAAATTAGATTAAAAGGCAGTTTGGAATTAAAATACAGTATTTTTCACTATTCATAAAAATATTAATTTTATCAAAAAAATACTAAAATTTCGTCCAAAGTAAATTTTTATTTTCTTCATCTAATGAAGAAATTTATTTTCTCAAAATTAAACATATATAAGTGACAAAAAATAGATTTAAAATGGGTGTACCATCAAAAGGCGGTAAAACTGCATTTTTTGAAAAAAACTTCTTTTATCCAAAAAAATTGTTTTTTTTCTCATATCATGTTCTAGAAAATGTGTAAGATGAATGATAATGTTATAGAAAATTAACAATTTTGTTAATACTATTCATAAAGACTAGTTTATATCCCATTAAATAATAATATTTTAATAATATATCGTTGTTTATTGAAACTCGGTCTCGCGTACAACGCAAGCTATCGAAGAAGGTTGTTCTTTTATGTAATACAAGCCAAGTCAGTGTTGCGTGTAGTGAAAGATTCCTTTGATTTTGTGTACAAAATATTTCAAACATAGTTCTTTTATATATAAAACAAAATCTATACTCAGTGTTTTGGTAAATGAATTCTATCAAAAGAACTTGAAATTATGTGCAACACAAGCCAAGAATAGTGTTGCGTATACTACAAGAAAATACGGTGTTGTGTTTAGAACAAGATAATCTTGGTGTAGCATCCAAAACAAGACATCAATAAAATTAAAAAGAATCTATCTCATAAAATCTTTGGGCGTTACATTCCACCCCCCTTAAAATGAATTTCGCCCTCAAAATTCATCGGGGTTATAAATGGTTTACTACATGAAAGTTTCTTTCATAGAAACCCACATTGTAAAAAGGAATACTAAAACATCATTTTAAAAAAAGAATGTTAGAAACATAACAGTTTCCCAAATTAATTAATCATTGGGTTTCCACATAGAAGAACATAGGTGGGAATTGAAAACATGTATATGGAAGAGAAATGTAACCATAAAGTTCTGGTGGATAGTGATAGAGAATAAGTTTTGTAGAAATTTAACTATCAGAATGACTTAAATCGGTAACGATTTAAGGGACCATATGAATCATCAGATAAGAAGGTACTAGGATAAATTTTTTTTTCAAGATAATTTTCCTAAAGTTGAATAATGTTGCATGAGAATAAATACTTACTTGATTTTGGAAAAATCTCACCGTTTTTCATGCCATGAAAAATTTTCCATTTCCTATAATATTTAAAGAAATAAAATTGAATTTTTTATTCTTTAAATGTCAGAAGATCTTGAAATAGAATGATATTTCATTCCATCTATCACAAAAAAAGGTTATCATAAGTAATAAAATACGCATATGTCCACCTATAGTGAGATAATAAATTAATATAACAAACTTAAAATGGAAAATAACTTATACTATCCATTAATGGATAACATTATAATCCTAAAAATATAACACATTAGAAGGAGGTAAACTAAATCTACAAAACATTTATCTCCCATATCATATAAGGTAGTTCTTTATTGTCACATTCCAAACTTGTGAATACCATAATCATGTACTCTCTTGAAACATAACATGAATTGCTATAGAAACATAGTGAAAACATGCATTTTGTCAAAATTAACTCTTTCCACACACCAAAAATAAAAAAAATTCTATATAATCAAAATATGATATCACTTTGTCCTTATATCAGTCATGATATCATTAATAATATCAAACATCTCATTATCTCCTAATCCCTTCATTATGCGTATATCATGTGATTTTCAAAGATATTTCAATCACTTTTCATGGTTATCGGTACCATATAATTTTGAGAAACTGCGTTAGACCAATACATAGATATTCTAATATTCCAAAATACTAAAAATGACATTCCACAACACTATTTTGGAATCCCATTACATAAAGACTTAATCATTCCACCACTTCGTTGTTATACTCAACATTTCCAATAGTGATCACATGTGACTTCCCTTTGTATTTTTCCTTATGTGGTTTCTAACGTCGATCATTTCTAACCTTTGTATTAGGTAATTGGTTAGCATAATGTCTCATTTCCTTGCACTTGTAGCACTGAAGTGTTGTTTGTGCATTTTTAGTAGTATTTTCTCTGTTCACGTCATTAGCAACCTTTTTCCCATTACTTCGTCACTCAGCTGCTCAATGTCCTATTTTCCAAACATAAAAAAACTTTCTAATCCCTTTAATAAAATCTCCACCATGCTTATTTCCACACTTGGAGCATAAGGAAACATTCATCTTTTTTTCACCATTTTTTTGAGATTTTTTCTTCAACTACATCCTTCGTTTCTTATCAAAACCATGAGATGGATATGTAACCCCGACTTCCAGTTATATCATGATAGCACAATTCACAATATCTTCATAGCTACTAAAGTATCTTATATTTAATTTCCTTCGAATACTCAATTTTAAGACACTAAATAACTGATCAACTTTACATTCAGGTTGGATGATAAAGCCAAAATCATACCTTGAAAATCTTGTAAAATTCACCTCATATGTACCAATAGATTCATCATCCTTTTTCGTACACTCAAGGAACTACATTTCAATATTTATTCGATGAATATGATGGATGTACTTATTTAAAAATATTTTATTGAACTCATCCCATTCAATGGATTCAATTTTATTTTTCTACCTTATATTCTTAATTAGATTCCACCACTGGTATACTTCACCTTCTAAACGATAGATAGCCAAAATGACTTTTTCATGTTCCAAATAGTGAAGGATGAAAAAAATCATTTCAATGGTACTGATCCATTGTTCAAAAACAAGTGGATTATAAGGCCCACTGAAAGAAGGTGGATTTTTCCTCATGAAGGACTCAATAGAATGGTGTTCCCTTCTCTACTCATTTAGAATTACAGAATGATTTATAGCTTATGTAAGTATAGAAATAAGATTTTTCACTCCATCTCCCATAAAATTTGGTTTCCCAGGTGGAAAATCATTGCATTTCCTAGTGCATTGATAATTAACATGGTTCCTTCAGGTTCCAGCCATTGTCTAAATCCAAAATGAATAGTGTGATAGGCAAAAAAAATACTAGAAAAACAACATTATTATGGGTGATTACTTTCAGTATCTAATGTATTATGTTTAATCATAGGTTATTCCTGATACTTACCATAATTTTAGGACTTTAATATATAGTTAGACATACCCTTAGGGACATCCCTAGACATACCATAGACATATCTCAAGGGATCTCACTAATGTTTTCGCATCCTAGTTTCCATAGATTGACTAAACCTTCTCTATGATACCAACTGTATAAACCCAAGCTTGATGTACATGGACATTAAATTTCTTTTGCAGAATACTTAATATAGGACATAAACAAATTCCTAAATACTGTATTAGTTTAGTGTCTTTGGAAACTAGGGACATGTTCTTCTATCATGCTGAATGATTTTCAATGTATCCCGTAATGATTTTCTCTATTAGTTTTTCTACCTAAAACCATTGTTTATATCCTGGGAAACGTACATGAGCCTCCTCCCAGATGGTGAGGACTCACTAGGTGCATCCAAGAGACCCGAGATCAAATCCGGGTGGAGGCATTTTTCAGGTTCTGTAGCAGTACTGTATAAGTACTATAGCAGGCACTGTAGCAGTACTTTAGCAGGCACTGTTCGGTACTGTAGTAGCCGGAACTATTAATCTGTCTGGGCCTTCGGGCCACTGATTTGGTCCTTGGGTCCTGAAAGGCTTCTGTGCCACCTAAGGCCTTAAGGCCAGTAGATTTTTAATGCCTTCAGGCCCCCTTAAGGCCTTAAGGCCACCCCAAGGCCTTCAGGCCACAAGAATACTAGCCCCAGACACACTACAAAAAAGGATCAGCCCTAGAAGAGGATTCAGAGTAGGTGCACTCACCATAGCAGAGCAATATTGTTGACCTCGCCTATTTTGATAATCCCAATTATGCTTTCATATACATTGATAATCTCAATCTAATGTTTTTCTATATATTAATTCTTTCAATCTTTGATCAAGATGATAATAATATTAAAATAATCCTTCAAATATGTTAATCCATGTCTATCTATGTTTATATGAGTTATGAAGTTCTTCTAACCCATTCGGATAAGTTTTCATAATACAGACAAGTGTTAAGCCACTAATCTGGGTATAGCTACTGATATAGAGCTACAGGTACTCAGTCTACCGATAGACTTAGTCTACCGATGGACAGAGTCACCGATAATCTAAGGTTACCGATATGTACCGAGCTACCCACAGAAACCGAGCTACCGACAGAACAAGTCTACCGATATGCATAAGTCCCCCGGTAAGCAAGTCTACCGACAGATTCCGTCTAACGATACAGAACACTAAGAGCTACTGATACGAGCTACCGACCAGCCTAATGATACACAGACGCGACTGATATGAACCGACACACCAGAGCTATCGACAGACAAGAGCTACCGATAGACAGAAGTCTAACGATAGAGCCAATTCACAGATAGTTACCGATAGAGTAAGTCTACCGATACAAGTACAGTCACTGATACATCGAGCTACTAATGGAAGTAGAGAAACCTATGGAATGAATTCACTTTTATATAGAGAAACCGATGCAAGATCAAAGAGCTACCGATGGAAGGACCTTCTACACAAAGTTTACCGTACACATTTACCAACACGAGCTACTAATTGACCAACCAGTCAAACTCTATACTATAAATACTATTTATTTATTAAGCTAATAGTTACATTTGATGTCTTTAATGCATTCGATGATATTTAATGAATTCTGTTGTCATGTCAGGGAAGCGTACCTAGTACCAATGCAAAAATTAATCATTCCTTTTTGCAGGAGCAAAAAGCTACAAAAAGGGAAGATAAAGACCTAGCTGAAATGAAGAGAAGTATAGAACACTGAGTGTGCATACAACAAGCATCAAGGAACTAAGAAGGCACACTGTAGAAAAACAAAAGAGCTGAATATCATTCAAACATGGTGCATTTGTGAAAGAAGAAAAATCTATACTCCAAGAACACTGGACATACACGAAGCTACTCATTTTCAAGGGGAACACAAGGTGCATCTTGAATGAACTACAACAAACACTTCATGCACTCAGGATACTAAGTTGTACCAAGAATCAAAGAATAAAATGACACTCTATTTTCTGAGCAGAAACAAGAGAAGGACTCAGAAGTTTTTCTGACCAACCAAACGAGTCCAGAGCTACACTGCCAATCACTAGAACTTTTTTAAACTCTTTCTCACTTCCTTTAGTGATTCTATGTTTACATTTTGAGAATTGTGTGTACCCTGTTTATTTTACACACACACTGTCTCCTAAGCTAAACAGGATGATTCTTAAATCCTCACTCAAACTTCATAACTCTTTATTTCCCACTGTGGATCGTGGTAGAGGTCGAGTAAGACCTGAACAGCCTGTGTGCCTTTGTTTTTTTTCACGAAGAATTGTGGTACAGGTCTTTGGACCTAGACAGTAGTGTACTGTTGTTTACCCCTGATCTAGGGTGTGGACCAATTCATATAAATTGTTTAGAGGAATATGTCTCAGCTTGAGACTGAACCTCTTGGTTAACTTTGATGTGCATTTTCATTTATGTCTATAAGTATACTACATATTTATTTCATATTCTGCTGCTATTACTTTGAAATACAAAACTATTTTAAAGCTACTATGATAGTTAAATTAGAAAGTGTTTATACTTATTGTAAACCAGTATGTTAGTGTCAAAAGTTAATTTAATCTTTAGATTAAGTCAACTTAGACCTGATCAATCTTTGAGAAACTGATCAAAAATTTACACTCTGTATAGATTCACTATAGTTTAACTTTGTTTTTTAAATGGGGGATTTTAAGAGAAATAATTTTAACAGAAATTTTTATAATAACTCAATTCACCCCCCCCCCCTCTTGAGTATCCACTCCGACCAACATTTTTTATCAGAGGAGTTATTGCTTTTCAAAATTTTCAAAACAATCTGTTTTTTCTGCGATTTTAGTTGCATCTTTAAAGATCTTATATTTTTTTAGTTCTAAATTTTACCTCTTTAAAACTATTTTCTAAAATCTACATATGGATAATAGACGAGAGGGTGCTGCTACTAACTGACCACCTTTCTTCAATGGCAAAAACTATGCCCATTGGAAACTGAAAATGAAAATTCATTTAGAAAGCATGGGTTTTGATATTTGCACTGCTATAGAATCTCAATATAAAATTCTAGAAACTAAAATAACAACTTGGGATGAACCTAAAAATACTACTTACAATAATAACTGTAAAGCCATGAATTCCCTATACTGTGCTTTAGGATATGAAGAGTTTAATAATATTTCTGCTTGCAAAACTGCTTATGAAATATGGGATACTTTGGGTGTTTCTCATGAAGGAACAACCAATGTTAAAGAAATACAATTGAATACTTATACTATTAAATATGAAAATTTTAAAATGAAAACTGATGAACCTATTTCTGATATGTATCTCAGGTTTAATGAGATAGTCAATACAATGAGTTCACTAGGAAAAGATGTTCCAGCTAAGGAACAAATTATGAGGATACTGAGATGTCTGCCAGAATGATGGAGGGGCACTTCTGTTTCAATCAGAGAGTCATGTGACTTTGGAGAACTTCCAGTAAAAGATATTATTGGTAAATTAATGATGTATGAGGAAGAAATCAAGGTGAATAAAGAGGAATATGATGAACATAAGAGAAAATCCGTAGCTTTAATGTCTACTGCATCTAAGAGTAAAGACATGGAGAAAATGAAAATACAAACTGAAAGTTCAACAAGTGAAGATTTAGACTCTGATAGTGATGCTGAGATGGCTCAAATAGCCTGGAGATTCAAGAAGTTTTATAGGAAGAAGAATTTATTCAGGAAATCTAACTACAAAGGAAAGTATGATAACACGGGATAGTGGAAGAAGGATTGGAAGAAAGCTGACAAGAATGATGAAATAGTCTTCTATGAGTGTAAAAGGAAAGGACACCTCAAGGCTGATTGTACAAAATTAAAATTCAAAAAGAAATATGATTATAAGGACAAGAATTACAAGAAAGATATGAAAGCAACCTGGAGTGATTCAGAGGACAGCACAAGTGAATCTGAAGTTTCTGATTCTGAGAAGAATCATGCGAACATGTGTTTCATGACCAACACATCTGCGGTAACTTTAGATACTCCTGTTTTAAATTCCTATTATTCTGGAGATGATGCAGACTCTGATTCTAATTCTAAAAATATGACTAGTGAGGAATTATTTGAATACTGTAATATGATGGAAGAGACATGCAATGAACTTAAGGATAAATACAAATCATTGAAGAAACAGCATGCTCTCACTACTACTGTTAAAACCGAACTTACTATCGAAAAAGAGAAGAATGCTCAACTGTTAAAGGAAAATACAGAACTGAAAATGTCAAATGAACATCTTAGAAAAGACTTAGAGAAGTTTACAAAAGGAAAGGATACACTAACTCAAATGCTAGGAAAGTAAGTTGCACCAAAATACACTACTGGAATAGGCTACAAACCTGGACAGAGACAGCTTATTAAGAATAGATTTATTCCTAAATCTGGACAGAATACTGCTAGTTCATGTTCTGGAAATCCTTATGCTTAAACCAGTTATTCATATGGTTATAGATCAAATAATTTTTATCTTTCAAAAGCTATTGATTCTGTAAATTATATAAGACCCGTAAGCCAAATATGGGTATCTAAAGCTTTGATTTCTAACCTTTCTGGACCCAAGAAGATCTGGTTACCAAAATCATTTCCTATCTAAATCTTTTTTGTAGGAAACATGCTTAAAGAGTTCTCACAAGAAGGTATGGTACTTGGACAATGGATGTTCAAGACATATTTCTGAATATTATTCATGTTTCAAAATTTTAATAAAGTTTGATGGAGGCCATATCACCTTTGGTGATAATTCTAAAGGAAAAATCATTGGCTTAGTCCAGATTGGTAACTCTATTTCAGTTTTAATTTCTGAAGTTTTATTTGTTGATGGACTTAAGTATAATCTTAAACACCCCAAGCTTCCACGGTACACTTTTCTTTGAATAATACAGTAGCGTGTGTTGTACGCAACTTCGAGATTCTAACACGCCGCGACCAATCAAGGTAGCCGCTATGAATAGTAATACCCACCTTTTAAAATTTTATACATTTTATCTTTTAAAATGGACTTCATTTTTGGATTTGGAATATATAATTTATCCTAGGGTGAAATTTTGGTACTTTTCGGATAACTTTTAAATTTTGATGAATAGTGAAAATTACTAAATTTTAATTAAAAACAACTTTTTTAATCAAAATAATAAATATTGATAAATTATGAATTTGAGTGGTTTTAAAATATATTTATAATATTTTTTTACCATTTAATAAAATTTTGGTCATTTTACATAAAATCACAATTAAACCAGACATAAACAAGTGTCAATCTTTTGATAGTTATTATATCTTAAAAACACGCTTTTTGTTTTGAAACCGGGAATTAATTTTAAATTAATTTATGCCACTTCTGTATTTTGAATTTGGAAAAATGGATTCCATATTTGGAATCAGGATGTCCAAATTGTGTAAATAGGTAACTTTTATTTTGAGACATTTTTGAATAATTACTTCGGTAAATATTTTATTTACCATGGTTAGAGGGTAAATCCGGTAAATTTGGGTAAACAAATATTATTATAATAATGATAAATTACCCTAAAACGTGTCCTAACCTTATTTTTGGATACATGTCCGGCCATGGTCATCATTGGGTCAATTTTGGGACCCCATGGAGCCACTTGTAGGTGATAGGGACACTTTATATTAATTAAGTTAAAGTAAATACAAAAATGCCATAATCTTATATAATTTACTAAAACAATTTTTACATAGGGTTATATATTATATATTTTCGATTATAAATATTAATTAGAAAGATAAAACGATTTCCTACATAATGTTATTTTATTTATAATTTTTAGAGATTTAAAAAGTAAAAATATTATGACACAATAATGCTGCAGTATTTTCCTTATTAATGGTAGAATCAAATAATTGGCATTATAAATGTTACAATAAATATAATTTGAAAGTTTTGATGACATAAACGAATTTTATTGGTTAATATGACATGTTAGGATTGCTTAAATGAATTTTTTTCTAATTAATAAAGTTGTTAAGACTTTAACAAAAATCAACTATTGAGTAGTGTCAAAATTTACATAAATGAGTTGTTAAAACAAATATTATATTATTAATTTATATTCTATTCCAAAAATTCTATGGTTTGGCCAAATGACTCATATTATTATTTTTATATCATTAATAGACCAAATTGGGCTTGGTTGGGTGTATATAGTAATTGTATTAACTATATATTATAAAAATACAAAGTGACATACTAAGTGTCAAACTAATTAACTAAAAGTTAAAACTAAAAGATAAGGTTAATATAATGACCCAAACCTGTCTAAAATCTATTGGTTTAAATTATTTCGACGAATACCAACCATAGACTTTGAATAATCCACTTTGGAGCCCTTATAATCCGAATATGATTTTATTATAAAATAATACTTTAAGTTTTTTCTAAAGATCCCCTCACCCCTCTTATAAAAGGGCAAACCCCTTCTCATTATTTCACACCTTCAAAGCCATTTTGCTCGGCCAAACTATGCCCAAATATTCTCTCAACTTCCCTACCTTAAACCTAGAGGCCTTAGTTTGATCAGAAATCAAACCTAAGGAGCCCTTTTGATCAAATCAAAAGGAAGATCCCGAAGAAGAGGTAATGTTTTCACCACCCTTTTTCAAGTTCCTTTCTTCTTCAACTTCTTCTTTCATTGTTATATCCTTCCTAAAATAATAAATCTAGTATCTTGTATATACTGTGATGTTATTATAAATATGGTACAACCATATTAATTATTTTATCCATCCTTTGAATGACATGTCACCATACGTGCGTACGCACGGCTTACCGTCTCCACGTCGTGGTGTAATTGTTATTCAAAACATTATTTTTTGGATGGGTATAATAATGATGTGTAATTAAAGTAAATAATAAATATAACATGATAATTATTCTGTATATATGATATAATTTCCAATTATAGATTATTTTAATATCAAAAGAGTGATATTGTCGCCCGTGCGTACGTACGGACTACCGTCTCCACGAACGCGATGAGATTCATTCCCCATCGTATCCATGAAATTATAATTCTCATTTGATGATTAAAAATAATTTTTAAAGACTTGATATCATTTTGGATATGAATAATATACCAACTATCTATAACAAACACGTCTTATGTAACAAAATATATAAAGGAAAACGAATTCGTTAACACCTGAAACGATGATAATACTAAGATATTATTAACAAATCAATGTTAAAAGATCATATATAATATCATTTTAATGTATATGATTCTTGTATAATTTAATAAAAATTATTTCACCATTATACAGGAAGTTAATCTACCCTCAACCAAGGAAAATTACAAGGTAAGGGGTTTTCATCTCACTTTTTATTCCCGTGAGATTCATACCATATTGCCATTATTACCTTTTGTGTGGTGTATATACTACCCATAATTGTATTCTTTGTGTAATACACTTTAATTTATGTGAATTTACATATTCATTGTATGATACCTCTTTCATGGGATTTATGCTTCGTAAGTTACCAAATTGGTAAGGGTTTATTTTACAATCTATTCATTATCTGAGGTTGTTTATACATATTTATCTACTGGGACATCTTTATCATCCACATCCATGTTTCTTAAAAATGTATTTCAAAATATTCTTACTATTTTACAGAATATGGGTTAAAGTCATATATACCCTTTTTTGACTTTTTATAATAATTTTGTAAAGGACTCTTTCCGTCGTTTTCCAAACAAGGTCCTTTTTAACCTTTTTGACAAAATTGAGGTAAGAATGTCTTTTCTTTTAACTTATACAGCGGGTGCGGCTATTTTCCGCCGTTATAAAATCTTTTAATCTTCCCTTACAATCTATTAAGAATATTTTCAAAGTAAATGTTTTCTTTTATAATTATGTGATTTTTAAATGATTTCAAAAAGAGAGATATTACTCTCAAATAGTTTTGATTTCATCTATGTCAACATCCTTTGATAACTTTTACACTTGTTTGAAGTTGATTTATTATGATAAAAATTTTCCATATTGAATTTAAGGTTTTTTGGTATTTTTGACTATGGATGAGTTATTTTTATGACATTAATGGTTTATTATTAATGTTTTGGCATTTGGTTTGCTAGTTTTAATACGAATGTTTATGTTATATTTCATCCTCTTCTTAAGATGAATGTGTTGGACTAGTATGTTCCTAGTTGGGGACCGGTAAAAGTAATCCCTTCGGGTAAGGTCCCGGTTACAGCAGACACTTCGGGTTGGTGTTCGGTTATTAGAGGCACTCCGGGTTGGAGTCCGGTTACAGAGGCTCTCCCGGATGGAGTCCGGTTACAGAGGCTCTCCGGGTTGGGTTCTGGTTACAGTTATCCCTTAGGTCTTGGCACGTGGCCTTGACACAAAAATTAATGTTCGGAATTATGCATTCCTTCATTATGAAAGTGGTTATTGATATTAAATGTGATTATTCGAATAGTAGAATATCCATGTGAATATGTAAATTGAATTATTTCATTTTATCTTTGCCATATTATGCTAAAGTTCAAGTTTAAAAGGATTTTGTTTTAGTTATACATTGCCTTAAATGTTTACGCTTATCTATGAAAGCTTCTGCTATATTGTTATCCTTATTGAGAATCTGAGCTCACCCCTTTCAATGTTTTATTTTTCCCAGGATGTGAAGAAGTAATTTATGAATGACCAGTAGGGATAGTATGAGGGGATATGAAGACAATATGTTGCTGTAGTTTTTTTACTTTATGATGTAATGTAAGAATTATAAATGTATCTTGTGTTTCCAAGGCTACTAAACTAATTGGTCTTTTGATACTTGATATTTCTTGTGATCATACCAATGTAATGTAATAATGCACCGACTCTAGATAACTGGGGTTGGGGCGTTACAGTTGGTATCAGAGGAAGTTTAGTACAATCCTTGGAAGCTAGATTTAAATAAACTCTGATTAGAGAACATAGCCCTAAGATAGACTTTGATGATTAGTATAGAATAACTTCCTAGAATTTTTGTATAGTAGAGATTTTGTGATTTTTCCAAGGAACACATCCCGGTCTTGATACGAGCAGGTATAGGCGGCTCTCACACAGATGTACCTAGGGGTAAAAACCAAAAACACCGCTTTGAGCTAGACTCGAACGGGAACTGGTTCACGACCACGGGCCTTTCCGCGCTCTTGGTTACGACACTCCTGAGGGATATGCTTAGGATAATTCTCATTTTCATTATAAAAAGTTATGAAGGGTTTATGAGTATATATTTCCTCAAAAAAAAACATTTTTATGATTATGGATTAATCCATAAATAGTTAAATTTATGTTAAGTGTTTTACAAGTATGGAATTATGTATTTTGATTCATAAACTGATCTAGTTTATTCCACTATTTAGAAATGGCACCTAGTGGAAGAAATGGAAATCGTATCAATGCACGCACTCCATGTAGGGATTGCCCGCCTGCTCAACATAATTATAGTAGAGCTAGTGATGCAACAGGTGCTGATCAGCTTATCACCATATTGGGACAACTCACTCATGTTATGAATAATAACCTTACCCATATAGAGCACCCAGATCCAGAGCGTGGAGGATCAATGTTAGATCGCTTCATGAGGCAAAAAACACCAACATTCAATGGGAGTACAAATCCATTGGTAGTTGATCAATGGATAACTTCCCTAGAGAAAATATTTCACGCTTTGGGGAGTAGTGAACGAGAAAAAGTTATCATGGCAGTTTACCGCCTCACTGAAGATGTTGATCAATGGTGGTCATTGATTCAAAACACAAAGGAAGATGATGAAGTATCAAATATGGAATGGAGGGAGTTCAAAGATCTATTTTATGAAAAATACGTTCTTCTTGACCATCGAGCATATATGGAGAGGCAATTTCTAAGTCTGAGACAAAAGGAGGATGAAAATGTCGCAAAGTATGAGGCTAACTTTACAAGGATAGCACGGTATGCTGGAGATTATATACGTAACCCAAGAAGTAATATTTTATTGTTTCTTTGATGGGTTAAATCCATTTCATCGTCGAGCATTAATATCACAATATTTCTCAACGTACGAAGATATAGTCTCATGTTCTATCAAGACAGAAAAGGAATTCTCTAAATCTTATGAAAGTAATGTAAAGCAAGAGAAGATAAGAACGATGGAGCAAGAGACAGATAAAGGGAAAAATGGAAAGAAGTATTTTCTATTATGTGAAAAATGTGGGAATAAACACCTCGATACTTGCCTAAAAGGAATGGGATTTTGTTACAAATTTGGAGAAAAAGGTCACCAGACTCGTGATTGCAAGGGAAAGAAGGAGGTTGTCAATGTTGAATGCTACAATTGTAGAGAAATGGGGAATTATGCGAATGAATGTCCTAAGCGTCAGGGAAACATACCTCAGAAAAGGCCAAGGTATCAAGGCCAAGCTTATGTTGTTACTAAAGTTGAAGAGGAATAATTAATGTATTTGTGTTTTTGGACTTGAGGATTATTTTTTAGTTATGAGAATAACGTGATATATATAAGGATTTTACTGTAGTACTTGTTGTTTTCATTGAGGGTTTAATATGACTAAGGTAATAATATTTTTAGTATGTGACAATAAGAGATACTTTACTTTGTTTGGAGAACCTGACGTTGCGATTGATTTTGGAATTTAGATACATTTTACAGAGAGTCTGAACAGAGCTACTTTGGATAACTATAATATTTTGGAATGTATTAAGTTGAACTTTGGATAGTATTATTCAAGGTTAAAACATTTCTTATGATTATTTTTGGAATATTATGATACTCTAGTTTTAGGAAAAGGGAAACCTGTAGGTCGGGCGATAACCCATCGCGTCAGACAAAGCTGCAGGAATCGAACCGACAACCATAGTGTGATAGGCCTTTATTACCTACCACTAGCCTACAGGAAGTCCCTGGTTATTAAAAAATATATTTTTTCATTATAATGGTATGTGTTAATAATTGTAACCTTATACTATTAGGATAAATATATTATTTTTGCGCTCTATTATCTTTTAGAGTGAATGATGAGTTTGTGGTAGGATGAAAACTCTACTTTTCAAGATGTATATATATATATATTAATCTTATTCTATGAAGAAATTAATTCTTGAACTTTAAGGAAGGGATATTAAGACCAAAAATGTGTTATCATAATACCTTATGTTTTGTTGAACTGATGATATTTTAAATCATCATAGATTGATGGCTTTGAGGCCCTCAATTCTACACTTGTTTGTGATTGATGACCTCAATCACTCCCTATAAATAATTACTTTTTTACTCTAATTACATGTCTTTAATTTCTACCAATGTTCTCCTTTTCGAATCCCTAATTTGGTGGTGACATTCTCATTTCCATTTCCTCTTATTAAAACTAAATTTTATTAACCCTATTTCCGATATGGGTTTTCCACAAAGGTATTCTCTATTTTCAACATTTAATTTTCAAATAAAAATTTTCAATTGTGAGGATGCAATTATTTGAAGGAGGGTAGAATGAAACACCCCATGCTTCCATGGTACACTTCTCTTTGAATAATACAGTAGCGTGTGTTATACGTAACTTCGAGATTCTAACACGCTGCGACCAATCAAAGTAGCCGCTATGAATAGTAATACCCACCTTTTGAAATTTTATACATTTTATCTTTTAAAATGGACTTATTTTTTGGATTCGGAATATCAAACTTAGCCTAGGGTGAAATTTTGGTACTTTTTGGATAACTTTTATATTTTGATGAATAATGAAAATTACTAAATTATAATTAAAAACAAATTTTTAAATCAAAATAATTAATAGTGATAAATTATGAATTTGAGTGGTTTTAAAGTATATTTAGAATATATTTTTACCATTTAGTACAATTTTTGTCATTTTACATAAAATCACAATTAAACCGGACATAAACAAGTGTCAATCTGTTGATAGTTATTATATCTGAAAAACACAGTTTTTGTTTTAACAGTGGGAATTAATTTTAAATTAATTTATGCTGCTTCGGTGTTTTGAATTTGGAAAAATGGATTACATATTTGGAATCATGATGTCTAAATTGTGTAAATAGGTAACTTTTATTTTTAGACATTTTTGAATAATTACTTCGGTAAATATTTTATTTACTATGGTTAAAGGGTAAATCCAGTAAATAAGGGTAAAAAAATAATATTATAATAATGATAAATTACCCTAAAATGTGTCCTAACCTTATTGGTGGATACATTTCCGACCATGTTCATCTTTGGGTCGATTTTGGGACCCCATGAAGCCACTTGTAGGTGATAGGGACACTTTATATTAATTAAGTTAAAGTAAATACAAAAATGCCCTAAGCTTATATCGTTTAACAAAACAATTTTTACATAGGGTTATATATGTTATATTTTCGATTATAAATATTAATTAGAAAGATAAAAATATTTCCTACATAATGGTGCATTATTTATAATTTTTAGTCATTTAAAAATTAAAAATATAGATGACACAATAATGATGCAGTATTTTCCTTATTAATGATAGAATCAAATAATTGGCATTATAAATGTTAAAATAAATATAATTTGAAGGTTTTGATGACATAAAATAATTTTATTGGTCAATATGACATGTTATTATTTCTTAAATGAATTTGGTTCGAATTAATAAAGTTTTTATGACTTTAAAAAAAGTCAATTACTGATTAGTGTCAAAATTGCCATAAATGAGTTTTTAAAACAAATATTATATTATTAATTTATATTCTATTCCTAAAAATCTAAGGTTCAGCAAAATGACTCATATAATTATTGGTATATCATTAATGGACCACTTTGGGGTCGCTTAGAATTATATACTATGTTTATTAACTATATATTATAAAAATACAAAGTGACATAGTAAGTGTCAAACTAATTAACTATGAGTTAAAACTAAAAGATAAGGTTAATATAATGACCCAAACCTATCTAAAATCTATTGGTTGAAATGATTTGTACCCATCCCCACCTTATACTTTGAAAAATCCACTTTGGAGCCTTTAGAAACCGAATATGATTTTACTATCAAATAAATACTACTTTAAGTTTTTCCAAAAGAGCCCCTCGCCCCTCTTATAAAAGGGCACTCCCCCTTCTCATTATTTCACACCATAAAATCCATTTGGCTCAGCCAAACTCTGCCCAAATATTCTCTCAACTTCCCTCACTTCAACCTAGAGGCCTTAGTTTGATCAGAAAGCCAACCTAAGGAGCCCTTTTGATCAAATCATAAGGAAGATCCTAAAGAAGAGGTAATGCTTTCACCACCCTTTTTCAAGTTCCTTTCTTCGTCAACTTCTTCTTTATTTGTTATTTCCTTTATAAAATAATAAATCCAGTATCTTATATATACTTTGATGTTATTATAAATATGGTACAACCATATTCAGTATTTTATCCATCCTTTGAATGACATGTCACCATACGTGTGTACGTACGGCTTACCGTCTCCACGTCGTGGTGTAATTGTTATTCAAAACATTATTATTTGGATGGTTATAATAATGATGTATAATTCAATTAAATAATAAATATAAAATTATAATTATTCTGTATATATGATATAATTTCCAATTATATATTATTTTAATATCAAAAGAGTGATATTGTCTCTTGTGCGTACGTACGGACTATCGTCTCCACAAACGCGATGAGATTCATTCCCCGTCGTATCCATGTAATTATAATTCACATTTGATGATTAAAAATACTTTTTAAGGACTTTATATCATTCCGTATATGAATAAGATACAACCTATCCATAACAAACACATCTTATGTAACAAAATATATAAAGAAAAACGAATTCGTTAACACCTGAAACGATGATAATACAAAGATATTATTAACAAATCAATGTTAAAAGATCATATATGATATCATTTTAATGTATATGATTCTTGTATAATTTAATAAAAATTATATCACCATTATAAAGGAGGTTAACCTACCCTCAACCAAGGAAAATTACATGGTAAGGGGTTTTCATCTCACTCCTTATTCCCGTGAGATTCATACCATATTGCCACAATTACCTTTTGTGTGGTGTATTTACTGCCCATAATTGTATTCTTTCTGTAATACACTTTAATATATGTGTATTTACATATTCATTGTATGATACCTCTTTCATTGGGTGTATGTTTTGTATGTTACCAAATTGGTAAGGGTTTATTTTACAATCTCTTCAATTTCTGAGGTTGTTTAAACATATTTATCTACTGAGACCTCTTTATCATCCACATCCATGTTTATTAAAAATGTATTTCAAAAAATTATTACTATTTTACAGAATATGGGTTAAAGTCATATATACCCTTGTTTTACTTTTTATAATAATTTTGTAAATGAATCTTTCCATCGTTTTCCAAACAAGGTCCTTTTTAACATTTTCAACAAAATTGAGGTAAGAATGTCTTTTTTTTAACTTATGCAGAAGGTGAGGCTATTTTACACCATTATAAAATCTTTTAAACTTCCCTTAAAATCTATTAATAATATTTTCAAATTAAATGTTAGATTTTATAATTATGTGATTTTTAAATGATTTTAAAAAAAGAGATATTTCTCTCAAATAGTTCTGATTTCATCTCTGTCAACATCCTTTGATAAATTTTACACTTGTTTGAAGTTGATTTATTATGATACAAATTTTCCATATTTTATTTAAGTTTTTGTGGTATGTTTGACTATGGATAAGTTATTTTTATGCCATTAATGGTTTATGATTAATGTTTTGTCATTTCGTATGCTAGTTTTAATACGAATGTTTATGTTATATTTCATCCACTTCTTAAGATGAATGTGTTAGACAAGTATGTTCTGGGTTGGGGACTGGTAAAAGTAAGCCCTCCGGGTTGGGGTCTGGTTACAGCAGACCCTTTGGGCTGGTGTCCGGTTATTAGAGGCACTCTGGGTTGGAGTCCGGTTACAGAGGCTCTTCGGGATGGGGTCCGGTTACAGAGGCTCTCCGGGTTGGGTTCCGGTTACAGTTATCCCTTAGGTCTTGGAACGAGGCCTTGACACAGAAATTAAAGTTCGGCATTATGCATTCCTTCATTATGAAAGTGGTTATTGATATTGCTTGTGATTATTCGAATATTAGAATATCCATGTGAATAAGTAAATTGAATTATTTCATTTTATCTTTACCATATTATGCTGAAGTTCAAGTTTAAAAGGCTTTTGTTTTAGTTATACAGTGCCTTAAATGTTTATGATTATCTATGAAAGCTTCCGCTATATTGTTATCTTTATTGAGCATCTAAGCTCACCCCTTTCAATGTTTTATTTTTTCCAGGATGTGAAGAAGTAATTTATGAATGACCTGCAGGGATAGTATGGGGGGTATGAAGACAAGATGTTGTTGTAATTTTTTTTACTTTACGATGTAATGTAAGACTTATGAATGTATCTAGTGTTTCCAAGGCTGCTAAAATAATCCTTCTTTCGAGACTTGATCTTTCTTGTGATCATGCCAATGTTATGTAATAACGCACCGAATCTGGATAACTGGGGTCGGGGCGTTACATAATCTGTTAAGTATTTCTCAATTATGTGATGATAGATTTAATGTGAAATTTGAAAATGATTCATTTCATGTTTTTAATTCTCAAAATGATTTCGTATTTTCTGCTTTAAGAGATGAAAATGTTTATGCAGTTGATTTAAATTCTTTAGCTAAGAAAAATGTTACTTGTTTAAAAGCTTTTCATAGAGAATCTTTGCTTTGGCACAAAAGATTAGGAAACTACAACATCTATTCACTTAGAAAATTAACTAGGAAGAACATAGTTAGAGACCTAACTAAACATGAATTCCCAAATGACAAAGTTTGTAATCCCTGTCAAAAGGGAAAGCAACATAATGTTTCTTTTAAATAAAAGAAAGAAGTTTCAACTTCTCAACCTCTCGAGTTGGTTCACATGGACTTGTTTGGACCTTCAAGAGTTTCTAGTTTAAATGGGAAGCACTATTTCTATGTTCTAGTAGATGAATTTTCTAGATATACTTGGGTATATTTCTTAGCTCACAAAAGTGAATCTTGTTCTTACTTTATTAAATACTCCAAATATGTACAAAATATTAGTGGACTTAAGATTAAAACCCTGAGAAGTGATCATGGTCATGAGTTTTAAAATCAAGAGTTTGAATCTTATTTCTCACACAATGGCTATAGTCACAAATTTTCTGCTCCTAGGACTCCACAACAGAATGGTGTGGTAGAAAGAAGGAATAGAACCATTCAAGAAATAGCTAGAACCATGCTTAATGAATTTGATCTGCCTATTTACTTTTGGGATGAAGCTGTGAATACAGCTTGTTATATTATTAATAGTGTATTAATTAGACTAGTTCTTAAGAAGACCCCATATGAGTTGTGGAATAATATAAAACCTAAAGTTAGTTACTTTAGAGTCTTTGGCTGCAAAGTTTTTATTCTTAATACAAAGGATAATCTGGACAAGTTTTCTTCTAAGAGTGATGAAGGAATTTTTCTTGGTTTTTCTTTAACTGGAAAATCCTATAGAGTCTTTAATAAAAGAACCAAATGTGTGGTAGAATCTGTTCATATCAAGAATGATGAAACTGATCATCTTGAGCCTAAAACCTCTCTTGAAAATCTTGAGGAAGATTTGAGTGTTCTGGACCATAATGATAAATCTAAAGAACCTGCTGTAAAAACTTCCAGTTCTGGACATATTCCAGAATCTGATGGTATAGAAACCGAACTTGGAGATGAACCTAAAATTTCTAGTCCTACCATTACTAGATCAACAAGGATTCTAAAGAATCATCCTTTGGATATTGTTGAAGGTAATCATGATAGAGGGACACAGACTAGAGCTTCTATAAGAAATCAGGTTGAACTTCAAGCCCTTCTTTCACAGCTAGAACATAAAAATGTAAATGATGCTATCAATGATGAATTTTGGGTAATGGCTATGTAAGAAGAGTTAAATAAATTTTAAAGAAACAAAGTCTAGGATTTAGTTGACAGACCTAAGGACACTTTAACAATAGGCACTAAATGGGTTTTTAGAAACAAAGTTGATGAGTCTAGAAACATAGTTAGAAACAAAGCTAGGCTAGTTTTACAAGGATATAGTCAAGAGGAAGGTATAGACTATGAGGAAACCTTTTCACTAATAGACAGATTAGAAGCCATTAGGATCTTACTTTCCTATGCTTCTCATCTGAATTTCCAGTTATATCAAATGGATGTCAAAAGTGATTTTCTAAATGGTTTTGTAATTGAAGATGTTTTTTTTAACAACCTCATGGATTTACTAATCCTTATTTTCCAAATCAAGTTTTTAAACTTTCTATAGCTTTATATGGTCTAAAACAAGCTCTAATAGCATGGTGTGATAGACTTAATAATTTTCTTATTTCAAAAATTTTTACTAAAGGGATTGCTGATCCAACTCTTTTTATTAAAATAATTTATAAAGATGTTTTAATAGTACAAATCTATGTTGATGATATTATTTTTGGATCTTCCAAACACTCTTTATGTACTGATTTTTCAAAATGTATGCAAAATGAGTTCGAAATGAGTTTAATGGGAGAACTTAAATACTTTCTGGGATTTCATGTTTTCCAAAATAAAGATGGTATTATTTTGAATCAAAGTAAATATACAAAGGATATCTTAAAATGTTTTGGTTTGGATTGTATTAAGGAAAGTGAAACTCCTATGAGTACTATTTGTAAATTGGATGCAGATGAAACTGGGAAACCAGTGGATCAAACCAATTACAGAGGTATGATTGGAAGCATACATTACCTTACTACTAGTCGACCAGATATTATGTTTAGTGTGTGTATGTGTGAAAGATTTCAAGCTAATCTAAAAAAATCTCATTTACTTGCTGTTAAACGAATTTTTAAGTATCTTAAACATAATGTGAACTTAGGTTTGTTTTACCCAAAAGGACAACCCTTTGAGTTAATGATTTATTCAGATGCTGATTTTGTTGGTTGAAAGTTGGATAGAAAAAGAACTTCAAGAACATGTAACTTATTGGGAAAATCCTTAGTATCTTGGTGTAGTAAAAAACAGAATTCTATAGCATTATCCACTGCCGAAGTAGAGTACATAGCTGCTGGTAGTTGCTGTGCACAAATTCTGTCAATGAAACACACTCTTTTGGACTACATATATGACTTTAATCACATTTCAATCAACTGTGACAACACTAGTGCAATAAATATCTCAAAGAACCCTGTGTCTCACTCTAGGACCAAACACATTAATGTAAGGCACCATTTCTTGAGAGATCATTACCAAAAGGGTGATATAATTCTTTAGTTTATAAGTACGTAACATCAATTAGCTGACATCTTCACTAAACATTTGAGTTCAGATAGGTTAAGTTACATTATACACGAGTTAGGTATGTTTAACCTTGATCAGTAGCTAATCACACCGATGTGAAATTCTCACCAATGTAACCCTCACTGATAGGAATTCTCACTGATAGACCCTACCGATGAGTGCGCTGTTTTAAAACATATGTCTGCCACTAGAATCTGAATTGTTTTTAATTTATTTAATTTTTATTTATTTATTTTATGATTCCTAAATGATAAAACTAAGGTCAGAGCTACTTCTCAATCCACTAAGCCTCGAACCTTTACCCTCAAACCTTATCTCCTGAATCCTTAGTGAACCCTAAATCCTTCGAACCTGCGATGGCAAAAACCAAACTTCCTACCGTCAGATATGACTCTGTTGAGCCGAAAACAAAGAATCAGAAGACCGAGCAAGAAGAAAGTGGTAGTGGGTGTGTTGCTAGAACTAGGTCGGGGAGATGACCAGTGAATCCTCATCTGAAAAATCGAGTTATTGTGATTGAAAAGGAGCTGTGTGTAGAATGGTTGCTGCCTAGAAAATCCTTAGTGCTCTAAGTACAAGAAGATAAAAAATGGGTAGAGAGTTTTCTTAACAACAATGGTCCCTACATTCCAAAGTTATTGAAACAGTTTTACGACTTTATAACCTTTGAGAAATTGGAGAATGAAAATCGAGTAACCTCTTATATGAATGGAAAGGAGATGCCGTTTTCATCTATTTAATGGGATGAGTGCTTGAAAGTTCCACATAAAGGAGTATCTGGATATGTATCGAGATCCACGCCACCTACTAGTGACATTTTCATCTATGAGACTACTTTGGAAGAGCTAACTGGTGATGGAAGTCAGAGACAAGTAGTTACTGTATAAATGGATGGAGAGAATAGATTGTTGTTCAAATTCATTCAACATGTCTTGATACCAAGGAGAGGAGACTTTTCCAATTTGAGATATTAGGATATGTATATCTTGAACCTCTTAAGACATTGTGTAACAGTTAATTTGTGCAGATTCCTGATGATCGAAATGGAAGATATGATGAGGCTAAAATCAAAGACAAATGCCCTATTCTTTGCTAAATTGATCTCTGTGATGATTAAAGTAAAAGGGGTAGTTGAGTCTCAAGATGAGATAGTATTAGTGACTAATAACTTTTGTATCACCTATACTATGTGAAAATACATGAGGATCAATTAGAACCCTTGGAGAGGAGAATGGGTCAATGAGGACTAGAAGGTACATGACAAATTCAATCTTGTGGATCATCCTTCAAGACCAAAGGATGTGAGGGATCCAGGTTTGGGACCTGATGAAGAAGAGCCAGAATATAGTGATGATTTAGAAGAGGAAGATTCCTCTGCTGATGAAGGAGGATATCCTGAATTACCTCCTAGTATAGCTCCTGAAGATCTAGATCAACATAAATCAGATAAGGAATAAGCTGCTTTAGAGGATGTTGAAGTGGCTGCTGTAGAGAATGAAGAAGATGCTCATGAAAGTGAAGCATCTCTGTCAGCTGATTTGAGCCTAATTCTAGTGATTGGACAATCCTTAGTGCCTTCTACGGATGAAAATGAGGTTGACATACCCTTACCTAATCCAGAAGACCCTCCTGCTGTTGCAGAGGAAGAATTTCTAATGGAAGATTCTCCTCAGGATGAAAGACCTGCTAAGAATGCTGCTGAGAATCTTGCTGAGAATGCTATTATCCTAATTGAGGATGCACCCGTTGAGGGGGAGCATCAAACCAATGTTGGAAGTGTTAAAGCGGGTGAGGGAATTGAATATTGGGCAGAAGACCCAGGTTTTGTAGTCTGTGGTTTAGACTATCCAGATTCAAATAATGAGGCATCTCACAATAAACCAAAGATTGTTTATAATATTGAATCTGAGTCGTTTCCTGAAGATGTTGTCTGAATGCATGACCTGGATACTTTAATGAAAAATCTTAAGGAAAGTTTTTTGGAAGAGGTAAAGAAGATGGAAGTTTCTCTGGTCTCTTCAGTTCAATAGGTCATGACTGACTCAGTGGTCAATTTAGCATCTGAAAGAGTACCCACTGCAGTTTCACCTGCTGATATGATCACAACGGTTGATCTGGAATCCATGAAGGATGAGATGAAAGAAAATTTTAATGCCTCAGTTACTGATATGAAGCTTTTTTTGCTGAAGAGATGGGGATATTGGAAAGATAATTTGAACTCTCTCTAGGTTGTAATTTGTCAACCTTCGTGGCAGAAAGAGTGGAAGAAGTTAAAGACTGACAGGCTCAACTTTCTAGACTTGAAGCAGATCTTGAAGCTTTAAATAAATTGGTTATCTCTTTGGAATCTTACATGACCTCAAAATCCCAAGCAGACAAGGACTTAGCCTATGTCAAGAGTGTGGTAAGCCAGATGGTTTCAGTGTTTGGAGGTTTCAAAACTTCTATGAAAGATCATATTTAAACCCATGATTCCCAAGTTCAAAATCTTATCATTGGGTTGACCAAAAGCTTCAAAGAGACTATATCTTTCTCTGTTGGTTCTCTTGCATCTAAACCTTCTATGGATTTGAATCAGTTTAGAGCGGTGATAAAGAAGGAGCTTGGTTCAGCTTCAACCAGTGGCTCTGTGGACTCTTCTGAGATGAGCAGAGTTGTGCTCTCTACCAGAGATTCAGCTAGAGAAATAATGAAGATAGTATAAGACTATATGAGAGAATCATCTACCTCTCAAAAAGAATTCAAAGATAAGATGGAATCCTATGTCTCTAATATTTTCACCAAAAATCAACTCAACAATCACATCAAACTTCTGTTGGAAAATATGAAGCTGCCTCCTGTCAATCAAGCTTTTAGAGAACAAGTTAGTAAGCTAAGGAAATTGACTCCAGCATTGGACAAGTTTATGGAGAACAAGGATGACTTCATATCCTCTATGGAGAGAGGAGGAGCAATAATTATGGATTTCAGAAATCTGTTGCTGCCTTTTCTACATGTTGATGCTAGGCCAGTAATTGTCCCTTCTGCTTTGCCTGCCTCTTGCTCTACTGCTTATCCAATTCAGATGACTCATTCCCAAGCAACTATAAGCCCCACACCTATGATCACACAAAGAACTCCTCAGTACACACCAGGAATAGTTTCTGTGGCTCTTCCTCCTTTGATCATTTCCGGAATTCCTAAGCCCTCACCTTATTCCACTGCCCCCAAATCCTCTTCTGCTCCCAAGGGAAAATCTCACATTGAAGATGTGGATTGAACCAATGGCTATACTGTTTGATAGAAATCCATTATATTTTGTTTATTTCTTTTTACCTTATCTGGAACATGAAATGAAACTAGTTTTTCATCTCTTTTCTCATTTTTATTTATATTCCTCTTCTCTTTGGTTTCCCACTTTTTGATTATCACAAAGGGGGAGAAATATTTTACCAAGCTTTTACAATGGGGGAGAAATACTCTCTAAGTATCAAAGAGGAATACATATTCACCCAGGGGTAGAGATATTAATGAAAGGGGGAGAAATTTTATCTAAGGAAAAACTATCATGCTTTACTCCTCTGATACTATTACATTTCATCCTCTGATACCATTTTATCTAACTCTCTGATGCCACTAAAATTTACTTTTGATATCATTACATTTAATTTTATCTCTGATACTATAATATTTTCTTCCACCTCTAATCCTTTATGTTCTATAACATATTGTTTCTCTGAGATAATTGCATTTAATGACATATCCTCTATTACAACTACTCACTATTTTTAAAATGATAATATCATAAGTTGTGATTATAAAAAAGGGGGAGATTGTTGTCCTCGCCTGTTTTGATAATCCCAATTATGCTTTCATATACTATGATAATATAAATCTAATTTTTTCTATATATTAATTCTTTCAATCTGTGATCAAGATGATAATAATATTAAAATAATCCTTGAGATATGTTAATCCATGTCTATCTATGTTTATATGAGTTATGAAGTTCTTCTAACCCATTCAGATAAGTTTTGCATAAGACAGACAAGTGTTAAGCCACTAATCTGGGTATAGCTACTGATATAGAGCTACCGGTACTCAGTTTACCGATAGACTTAGTCTACCGATAGACAGAGTCGCCGATAAGATAAGGTTACCGATATGTACAGAGATACTGACAGAAACCTAGCTACCGACAGAACAAGTCTACCGATATGCGTAAGTCCACCGGTAAGCAAGTCTACCGACAGATTCAGTCTACCGATACAGAACACTAAGAGCTACCGATACGAGCTACCGACCAGCCTAATGATACACAGACGCGACTGATATGAACCGACACACCAAAGCTACCGACATACAAGAGCTACCGATAGACATAAGTATACGGATACAGCCAGTTCACAGATAGTTACCGATGGAGTAAGTCTACCGATACAAGTACAGTCACCGATACATCGAGCTACCGATGGAACTAGAGCAACCAATGGCAAGAAGTCACTGGTATATAGAGCAACCGATGCAAGATCAAAGAGCTATCGATGGATGGACCTGCTACACAAAGTCTACCATACACATTTATCAACACGAGCTACTAATTGACCAACCAGTCAAACTCTATACTCTCAATACTATTTATTTATTAATCCAACGGTTACATTTCATGTCTTTAATCCATTCAATGACATTTAATGAATTCTGTTGTCATGTCAAGGAACCGTACCTAGTACCAATGCAAAAACTAATCATTCCTTTTTGCCAGAGCTGAAAGCTACAAAAAGGGAAGATAAAGACCTAGCTGAAATGCAGAGAAGTAGAGAACACTAAGTTTGCATACAACAAGCATCAAGGAACTAAGAAGGCATAATGTAGAAAAAGAAAAGAGTTGAATATCATTCAAACGTGGTGCATTTGTGAAAGAAGAAAAATATATACTCCAAGAACATTGGACATACACGAAGCTACTCATTTTCAAGGAGAACACAAGATACATCTTGAGTGAACTACAACAAACACTTCATGCACTTAGGCTGCTAAGCTGGACTAAGAATCAAAGAAGAAAACAACACTCTGTTTTCTGAGCAGAAACCAGAGAAGGACTCAGAAGTTTTTCTGACCAACCAAACGAGTCCAGAGATGCACTGCCAATCACTAGAGCTTTTCTAAACTCTTTCTCACTTCCTTTAGAGATTCTATATTTACATTTTGAGCAGTGTGTGTACCCTGTGTATTTTACACACACACTATCTCCTAAGATAAACTGGAGGATTCTTAAATCCTCACTCAAACTTCATAACCCTTTGTTTCCCACTGTGGATAGTGGTAGAGGTCGAGTAAGACCTGAACAGCCTGTGTGATGTTGTTTTTTTTTTTCCACGAAGAACTATGGTAGAGGTCTTTAGACCTGGACGGTAGTGTATTATTGTTTACCCCCGATCCAGGGTGTGGATCAATTCATATAAATTGTTGAGAGGACTAAGTCTCGGGTTGAGACTGAACCTCTTGGTTAACTTTGTTGTGCATTTTAATTTAAATCTATAAGTATACTATATATTTATTTCATATTCCTCTGCCATTAATTTGAAATAAAAAACTATTTTAAAGCTACTTTGATAGTTAAATTATAAAGTGTTTATACTTATTGTAAACCAGTAAGTTAGTTTCAAAAGTTAATTTAATCATCAGATTAAGTCAACTGAGACCTAATCAATTTTTGAGAAACTGATTGAACATTTACACTATGTATAGATTCACTATAGTATAACTTTTTTTTAAATTGGGGGATTTTAAGAGAAAAAATTTTAACAGAAATTTTTATAGGAACTCATTTCACCCCCCCCCCCTCTTAAGTATCCACTCCGACCACCACATTTGGATTGTCAGAATGAGAGGGTATGGCTATGCCATTGGTACCAGCCTATGATTGCACGGGAAACCTAGCCAAATGGTCATGCAAAGGTGGAGAGCTACTATCAAGATGCAGATACTGGGGAGGGGCAGTTCCTTGTAGATAGTCTGGTTGAATTCCCTAAGACCTTCGGGTCATGTAATATCCTAAGCCTACGTGCCATGTAATCTCTAAGCATGCGGGCCTTGTAAGGGTTCCCCCTCATCCCTTGAAAGGGGGGTTATCAAAAATCGATAAAAATGAAGTCCTTCGGGACATTCTGGCCTTATATCCTGGGGAAAAGAAAACATAAAAAGGGTGAGCTCAAATTCTCGGTAAGGGTAATCATGGAAAACATAAAATAAACCATAAACATTTGAACGTCAAAAAATATATGAATGTAAAGTTTAAACATCAAAATCCTGATCAATGACATAAATCATGGTAGTATGTAAGGCATTGATTATAAAAAAACATTAACCATGATAGAATCGCATTGACATAAAACATGTAATTGTGGTAAACTAATAATGACATAATTTTATTTCCATGGTATCCAAGGCATTGCTGCCAAGACTATCATAGTGTAAAAAGTCCATTACTAGACGGGGTTTACCTATCATTCTATCCATTTATTACTAAACCATATTTAATTTTTTTTCAAGTCATGTATATCCCATGATATATAAATATTTACCCAATGAATTGGAGGGAGATATAAGTCCCACCAATCTCATAATGAAATCATTCTTACATGTTCCACAAAACATAAATCATCCCTCATATCATAACCCAACAAATAAAATGGGTTTTCTTAAAAATCATTCCATCATAACATAATCCATATAACATACTATTACATAATTAAAAAATAAAATCATAGTAATAATAGGGATAAAAACATAACCCAATTTAATAGTATTATCTTATATGAAAAATAATTTTGATATACAACTAGAACTTAGTTCATGAGAAAAAATATCCTTTCTTCTTCAAAAATGTTTTCTTTTCTCAAAATTCCATGCAATTTAAAAAAAATTAGTTGAAAATAAATTTTAATTAGTGTATATGAAGACTCGTGGAAATAAGGCATCATGAATATGTAAAAACATGTTCATGCTGTATAAGTTAAAGAACATCCTCCTCGTACTTTTTCCGGAAAAAGTCAAAAAGTACCTCGTAAGGTAATCTAAAGAAAGATTCCATCCATTCCATGTACTAAAAGTTAAAAATGGGTAAAAGTGACATTAAACAAACATATAATAATAGTAAACATTTTATGAAAACATATTTAGAAAACATGGTCATGGATGATAAATATATCCACAGTAAATACTTACCTATAAAAATCTCGGATAAAGATGAGATTGAAAAGTTATCCCTTACCATAGGTCTGATTTCTTCTGTATATGTCTAAAACATTTTTATAGTGTTTTTAAACATATTATTAACTTGTAACATAAACATAATAATATTTATGGTATCATATATGATTTACTTATGACTTTATATTACTGGTTCATTTGTCAATTCCATATTAAAGAAACATTTTGTGTAGTAATAATTTTATTTATCGTATATATTTGGACTTGTTATTATTGATATTATTACATTGATCATGATTTCCTTACTTATATATTTTAAAAATTATTTATATATCATATATATTCAGTATATAAATATATATATAAAAGATAGATAAATAAAATGGAATACACCGTTCATGGAGACATTAGGTCGTATGTACGCATGAACGTTGTTTTTGTTTCCTTATTGAATTTAATAGAAGTAAGTAAATGACATATATTTATATATAAATAAATATAGTAGCATTATTATTCCATGTATATCATGATTATTTATTATATATACTTTATAATCATTCTCGAATGGATAACATGGATAATGAATCTCATCACGTCGTGGAGATGGTAAGCCGTACGTACGCACGAGCGATGATATCGTTCCCATAATTTTAGAAAGGTATTGAATTGGATAGTGTATAATATCTCAGAATTAGAATCATCTTATAAGAATCATTTATAATTATTATTTCCACCATTATACCAATCCAAGTAGGGCGGTGGTGAAAAACAGATTATACCACAACGTGGATATGGTAATCTGTACGTACGCACGGGCGGTGATTTCGTTTTTCATAGGATGTATAGAAGGTTAAATAGGGTTATTTCATATTTATAATAACATATAATTATATTAGTGATACTGAATTTATTACTTTATAATGAAACAATAAAAGAAGATGAAGTATAAAAATAAATAAATTTTAAATAATCGGTAGAAGAGATTACCTCTTCCTTGACGTGCCTCCTTTAAATTTCCTCTTACGGAACTAGAGTTAGTATTTTTCAAAGGCCAATACCTATAGAATGTAAATAGGGAATTTTAGAAGAGAAAGGGGAAGGTTTTGGAAAATATTGAAGGCTCAAAATGGAGTGAAGAGGATAGGTAGGAGGTTCTTTTTTATAAGAGAGGAGAGGGGCTCTTTAGGAATGTCCTCAAATATTAATTTATTATAAATTTAATTTAGATTTAAAGTTATCCAAATATTATTTAATTCTATGAAAAGATGACTTTGGTTCGTATACCCTTCATCCATTAATTTTTAGACAAGTTTTGAATATTTTTTTATCCTTATCTTTTTTTTAACCCTTATTTTACACTTTTTAATCTTACCATGATATCATGTTATTTACACATTGTGGGTTAATGTAATTACAATATCATTTAAAATGATCCAAAAAAGTTTTTTATGACATATTTGGATTCATATTAAGAATTTGTATGAATCTTAGATCTTTAGTAATTTAATATCATTTAATAAACTATTTTATGTTTGAAGTTAGGAATTATGTAAATTTGGGATACTATTCATACTTGAATTTTTTCAAATTCATTAAAATAGAATTCCTTATAAACAAAGGCATTACCTCATTCTTAATATGTCAATTTCCTCCAGAAAATTCGTGGATGGAATCAAAATATTCAAATTAAATTTATTTTAATATTTATAAATTCATTTATTTGAATCTATCATTAATGAGGTAATCCTCTAATCCTCCAATAGCACAAAGACCTTCATTTTTTATTGATTTCCGATAATCCATCTTTCAATGGGTGTGGTGGAACCCTTAAAAGGCCTGTAGAAATAGGTATTACATTTAGTGTAGGCCTTAGAGAAATTCATTTCCTATAGGCTTCAATCATTACATACAACCCAATCTAACTACTTGGAACTGCTCGTCCCCAGTATCTTCAACTTGGTGTCAGCTCTCCACCTTCACATGGTTGTCTGGATAGGCTTTCCTGTGCATGCACAGGCTTGTCCTGATGGTAGGTTCCATACCCACTCATTCTTGAAATCCATTTAGCTTCTACTATGGTGGATGCACTTTTCTCATCCTCCTTCTAGAGCTTGTTCCTTGTAGGTTGTTTGGTTTGCATCATCACTTAAGGGCTCTAAGGCCTTAAGAGGGATGAAATGCCTTAAGGTTGCCCGAAGGCCTTAAGGTGACCCAAAGACCTTACTGACCTGAAGGCCTGGGTGGACCAAAGTCTTCAAAAGACTCAAGGACCAAATCGGTGGCCCGAAGGCCCAAATGGGGGAATAGTCCTTGGAAACCTAGATGAACATAAGGAGTCCTCACCATCCAAGCTGAGGCTCATGTGCATTAAAGAGGTAATCACTAAATCATAATTGTGTCATAAATAAATATATTTATCTAATGTTTGAAATTTATAAATAAAATAAGATTATGTAGGAAATATTTCTATTATCTAATTACTATTTATAGACATAGATATCTGTTATATATACCCATATTAAAATTGATTTAGTAAAAGATATATCTTTAGGTAATAATTATATTTACTTTAAATTAATTCTTATAAAATGTCTTTTTCACATCCAAGTGAATCCATGGGGTCCTAAAATCGACTCGAGGATGCCCATGGTTGGAGATATCTCATCTAATAAGATTATAACGTGTGTTAGGGTAGTTTAATATTATTATAAAATTATTTTCCTACCCTTATTCACCAGATTTACCATTTACCATGATAAATAAAATAATTACTGAAGTTACAATTCATAATATCTAAAATTAAATATACCTATTTAAGAAATTTGGACCTCCTAATTCCAAATATGAAATCCATTTTTCCAAATTCAAAACACAGAAGATGGAATAAATAATTTTAAATTAATTCCCATTGTCAAAACTAAAAAGCAGGTTTTTATGAAGAAATATCTATCAAAAGATTGATATTTATTAATGTCCAATTTGAACATGAAAATACTTACAATGAACAAAATTGGATTAAATGATAAAAATATAATTCAATTATAATTTAGAAAAATTAAAGTACAATTTAACTATATAAATAAATTAAATTAAAAGGCAGTTTTGAATTAAAATACCGTATTTTACCATATTCATAAAAATATGAATTTTATCACAAAAATGCCAAAATTTCATCCAAATTAAGTTTCTATGATATTATTTTGAATAAGAAATTTATTTTGTCAAATTGAATATATAAAAGTGACAAAAATAATATTTAAAATTGGTGTGCCATTAAAAGCCATTAAATCTGTATTTTATAAAAAATCCTTCTTTTATCTGAAAAATTGATTCTTTTTTGTCATATCATGTTCTAGAAAATGTGTAAGATGAATTCTAATGTCATATAAAATTCAAAACATTGTTAATACTATTAATAATTACTAGTGTATATCCCATTAAATAATAATATTTTAATAATATATCATTGTTTAGTGAAATTTTGTATCGTGTACAACGCAAGATATTGAAGAAGATTGCACTTTTTTGTAATGCAGGTCAAGTCAGTGTTGTGTGAAGTTCAATATTCCTTTGGTGTTTCGTATAACATAATCCAAACATTGTTCTTTTGTAGATCGAACAAAATCTATACTCAATGTTTCATGAAATGAATTATATCAAAAGAACATGAAATTATGTTCAACACAAGCCAAGAATAGTGTTGCATATAATGGTAGAAAATACAGTGTTATGTATATAGAAACGTAATATTGGTGTAGCATACAACACAAGTCATCAATGAAATTAAAAAGAATCTATCTCATAAAATCTCAGGGTGTTACATTCCACCACCCATAAAATGAATTTTTCCCTTGAAATTATTTGGGGTTATAAATGTTTTACTACATGAAAGTTTCTATCATAGAAACCCACAGCATAAAAAGGAATATGAAAAATTAATTTTTAAAAAGAAATTTAAAAATAGAATGGTTTCCCAAATTAACTCATCACTATGTTTCCACATAGGATAACATATGTTGGAAGTGAAAACATGGATATGGAAGAGAAATTTAACCATCATGTTCTGATGGATAATGATAAAGAATAAGGTTTGTAGAAAGTTAACTACCATAAAGCCATAAATCCATGATGATTTGAGGGACCATCTGATTCATCAGATACAAAGGTACAATGATAACTTGTTCAATTTTCAAGATCTTTTTCCTAAAGTTCAATAATTTTTCATAAGAATAAATACTTATTTTATTTTGGTACAATTTCACCATTGTTTGTGACTTAAACAATTTCCACTTCATCTCTTATTTAAAGAAATCAAGTTGAATTTATCATTCTTGAAGTGTTATAATATCATGTGATAGAATGATATGTCATTCCATCTGACTCAATAAAAAGATTACCACAGGTAATCAAATATGCAGAAGTCCACCTATAGTGAGATAATACATTAATCTATCAAACTTAAAACGAAAAATAACTTATACTATCCTTAAATGGATAACATTACAATCCAAAACATATAAAACATTAGAAGTAGGTGAACTAAATCAACATAACATTTATCTCCCATATCTCATAAGGTAGTTATATTTTGTCACATTCCAAACATGTGAATACCTTAATCATGTATTCTCTTGAAACATAACATGAATTACTATAGAACCTTAGTGAAAACATGCATTCTGTCAAAATTAACTCTTTCCATACACCATAAATACTAAAAATTCTATATACTCAAACTATGATATCACTTTGTCCTTATATTATTCATGAGATCATTAGTACTATCAAATATCTCATTATCTCCTTAACCCTTCATTATGCGCCTATCATGTGATTTTCAAAAATATTTCAATCACCTTTCATGCTTACCAGTACCATATAATTATGGAAAACCATAATAGACCAATACATAGATATTCTAATATTCTATAATACTATAAATGAGATTCCAAAACACTATTTTGGAATCCAATTACATAAAAACTTAATAATTACACCACTTTGTGGTCGTACTCAACATCACCAATAGTGATCGTATGTGAGTTCTCTTTGTCGTTTGCCTTAAGAGTTTTCTGATGTCAATCATCATTAACCATTGGATTAGGGAATTGGTCTGAATAATGTCCCATTTTCTTTCACTTGTATCATTGAGGAGTTAGTGGTACATTCTCTATAGTCTTTTATATATTCACATCATTTACTACCTTTCTCATATTACATCGACACCCAACTACTCGATGAACTTATTTTCCACACTTAAAACATTTTCTAGTCCCTTTAAGAAAATCTCCACCATGCTTCTTTCCACACTTTGATCATAAGGAAAGCATTCATATTCTTTTCACCATTTTTTTGATATTTTTTCTTTGAACTCCATCTATTGTTTATTGTCAAAACCATGAGACGGATATGTAACAACAACTTATAGTTATACCATGATAGCACAATTCACTATATCTTTATAGCTAATGTAGTCTCTTATAGCTAATTCCCTTTAAAGACGCAATTTTAAGCCACTATGTAATCGATCGACTTTACTTTTAGGTTGGATGATAAAGCCAAAATCATGCCTTGAAAGTCTTGTAAAATTAACCTCATATGTACCAATAGATTCATCATACTTTTTCTTAAGCTCAACTAACTCCTTTTCCATATTTCTTCAAATAATATGAGGGAATTACTTATTGGAAAATATGTTCTTGAACTCATCCCATTCCATGGGTTCAATTTCATTTTTCTACCTTGTATTCTTAATTAGATTCCACCACTGGTCTACTTCACCTTCTAAATGATAGATAGCCAAAATTAATTTTTTGTGTTCTGAATAGTGAAGGATGGAAAATATCTTTTCAATGGTACCGATCCATTGTTCCACAACAAGTTGATCAGAAGACCTGTTGAATGATGGTGGACGTTGCCGCATGGAGGACTCAGTAGAATGTGGTTCCCTTCTTTACTCATTTGGAAGTCCAGAATGATTCACAGCTTGTGTAAGTATGGAAATAATATTTTTCACTCCATCTCCCATATAATTTGGTTATTAAGGATGAAAATAATTGCATTTCCCAGTTCATTGATCATTATCACGGTTCCTTTAGGTTCTGGCCATTTTCTTAAATCTAAAATGAATAGTGTGAGAGGCAAAAATCATACTTGGAAAACAACATTATCACAGGGGATTTCATTCAATATCTAGAATCTTATGTGTAATAATAGGTCATTCATGATTGTTACCATAATTTTAGGACTGTAATATATAGTAATATATACCCTTAGGGACATCCCTATACATACCTTAGAAATATCTCTAGGGATCTCAATAAATTTTTTCCAACATAGTTTCCAATGGTTGACTAAACCTTAGCTCTAATACAAACTATAGAGACCCAAGATTGACGTACATGGGTATTACATTTCTTTTGTGGAATACATAATTCATGACACAAACAAATTCTGAAAGACTGTATTAGGTTAGTGTCTTTGGAAACTCATAACACATTCTTCTATATTGGTGAAAGATCTTCGACAACTCCCATAAAGATCTTCCCCATTAGTTTTCCTACCTAAATCCTTTCATTATATCCTTGGAAAAATAAAAAATAAGAAGGGTGAGCTCAAATTCTTAGTAATGGTAAACATGGAGAACATAAAAAACCATAAACAATTGAACGTAAAAAAATATATGAATATAATGTTAAAAATTAAAATCTCGAGCAATGATATTAATCATGGAAGTACATAAATCATAGATTATAAATGTAACATTAAACATGATAGAATTGCATTGACATAAAACATGTAATTTTGGAAAACTAATAATCACATAATATGATTTCCATATTATCCAACGCATTGTTTCCAAGACCATCATAGTGGACAAATTCCATTACTGAATCGGGTTTACCTGCCATTCCATCCATGTATTACTAAGTTTAATTTACTTTTCATTCCAGTCATTTCTATCACATTATATATAAATATTTACCTAATTAATTTTTGGGTGATATAGGTCTCAACCATATCATAATTAAATCATTCTTACATTTTCCACAAAACATAAATCATTTATCATAGCATAACCTAAAAAATTAAATGGGTTTTCATAAACATAATTCCATCCTAATATAATCTATATAAATTACCAATCCATCATTAACATAATAAAATAATAGTAATAACAAGGATATAAACATAACCCTATTTAAAGAGTGTCATCTTAGATTGAAAATAGTTTTGATAAACCACTTGAACTTAGTTCTTGATGAAAATATCCTTTATTATTCAAAATCATTTTCTTCACTATAAATGCCAAAAAATTTTAAAAGAAAAGAATTTAGTTGAAAATAAACTTGAAATAGTGTAGAGGAATATTCATGGAAATTAGGTGTCATGAAGATGAAAAAAACCCATTCTTGTCGTATAAGTTAAAAAAACATTTTCCTTGTACTTTTTCCAGTAAAGTCAAAAAGTACCTCATATGGTAAAAAAAAGATTCCTTCCATACAATGTAGTAAAAGTCAAAAATGGTAAAAATGACTTTAAAAATACATAGAATAATACTAAACATTTTATGAATAAATTTTTAAAAAACATGGGCATGATTGATAAATATATCCCCAGTAAACACTTACGTATAAAAAATCTCAGATAAAGATATGATTGCAAAATTATCCCTTACCTTAGGTATAATTTCTTCTTTATGTGTCTAAAACTTCTGTATAGTGGGTTTAAACATGTTATTATCTTTTAGCATAAACATAATAATATTTATTATATCATATATTATTTACATATGACTTTATATTACCCGTTCATTTGTCAATTCCATGTTAAAGCAATGTTTTGGGTTGTAATCATTTTATTTATCGTGCGTTTTTGGACTTGTTATCGTTAATATTATTACATATATCATAATTTAATTACTTCTAGAATGTAAAAATGATTTATATATCATATATATTCATTATATAAATATATATATAATAGATATAGAAATGAAATGGAATACATCGTTCATGGAGATGATAGGTCGTACATACGCATGAACGCTATTTTAATTTCCTTATTGAATTGAATGGAAGTAAGGAAATGATATATATATATATATAAAGTATAATTATTATTTCATTTATTTCGTGATAACTTATTATATATAATTTATAATGATTCTTTAATTTTTAACATGGAGAATGAATCTCATCACATCGTGGAGATGGTAAGTCATACGCACGCATGAGCAATGATATCGTTTCCATAATTATTGAACGGTATTGAATTGTATGGTGTATAATATCTCATAATTAGTATAATTTTATAATAATAATATATAGTTATTATTTCCACCAATATATACACATCCAAGTATGGTGGGGGTGAAAAACAGATTATACCACGGCGTGGAGACGGTAATCTGTACGTACGCACGCGAGATGATTTCATTTTTCATAGGATGGATAGAAGGTGAAATAGGGTTGTTTAATATCTATAATAAGATATCAGTATATTAATGATACTTATTTTATTACTTTATAATGAAACAACAAAATAATAGTAGGTAGTAGAAGAATGAAATTTGAAAGAATCAGTAGAAGAGATTACCTCTTCCTCAACGTACCTCCTTTAAATTTCCTCTTATGGCACTAGAGTTGGTCTTTTGAGAAGAACAGAACCTCTAAAATGTTACTAGGTAAGTTGAGAAGAAAAAGGGGTAGGGTTTTCCAGATATTTAAGGCTCTAAATTGAGTGAAGAGGAGAGGTAGGAGGTTCCCTTTTATAAGATAGGATAGAGGCACTTTAGGAATGTCCTAAAATATTAATTTATTGTAAATTCAATTTAGATTTAAAATGGTCCAAATCTTTTTTAATTCTAGGATAAGATGATTTTAATTAGAATACCCATCATAAAATAATTTTTATACAATTTTTGAATATTATTTGTCCTTATCTTTCTGGTTTACCTCTTATTTTACCCTTTTTAATCTTACCAGGATATCATGTTATTTACACATTGTGGGTTAATGTAATTCCCATATCATGTCAAAAGTCCCTCAAGAAGTAATTTATGACATATTTGGACTTATATTAACAATTTTCTCCTATTTTTAGATTTTTATAAATTTAATATCATTTGATAAACAATTATATGTTTTAAGTTATGAATTATTCCAATTTTGGATACTATTCATACCTGACTTTTTTAAAATTCAATAAAACCGTATTATTTTCCAAAAAAAGTAATTAAATCATCCCTAATATGTCAATTTCATACCTAAAATTAATTTATGGCATAAAAATATTCAAATTAAATTTATTTTAATATTTATAAAGTCATTTATTTGAATCATTCATTAATGAGGTTATCACTACATCATAATTGTTTCATAAATAAGTATATTTATCTAACGTCTAAAAATTATAAATAAAATACCATGATGCATGAAATATTTTTATATTTATAATTGATATTTACAGAAATATATATATGTTATATATACCCATATTAAAATAGATTTAGTAAAAGATTTATGTTTAGGTTATAAATATCTTTAATTTAAATTAAATCTTCTAAAATGTCAGTTTCATATCCAGGTGAATCAACAGGGTCACAAAATCGACCCAAGGATTCCCGTGGTCTAAAATATCTCATAAAATAAGATTACTACATGTGTTAGGATAGTTTAATATTAATATAATATTATTTTTTACCATTATTTACTAGATTTTTCCTTTACCCATGGTAAATAAAATAATTACTAAATTTACTATTCATAATGTCTAAAAATAAAAGGTCCCTATTTACACAATTTTGAAATCCTGATTACAAATATGGAATCCATTTTTTCAAATTCAAAATAGATAAGTTTGAATAATTAATTTAAATTTAATTCTCGTCGCCAAAACCAAAAAGCTGGTTTTTAAGAAGTAATAACTATCAAAAGATTGACATCTATTTATGTCCAATTTGAATGTGAAATTACATAAAATGACCAAAATTGGATTAATTATTAATATATAATCCAATTATACTTTAAGACCAATTAAAGGTATAATATAACAATATAAATAGATTAGATTAAAAGGTAGTTTTGAATTAAAATACAGTATTTTTCACTATTCATAAAAATATTAATTTTATCAGAAAAATATAAAAATATCATCCAAAGTAAATTTTGATCTTTCTACTCTAAAGAAAAAATTTATTTTGACAAATTGGACATATAAAATTGAAAAAACAAACAATTTTTAAAGTGGTTGTGCCATCAAAAGGAGGTAAATTTTCATTTTTTGAAAAATACTTCTTTTATTCGAAAAATTGATTTTTTTCTTAAATCATGTTCTAGAAAATATATAATATGAATGATAATTTTATATAAAATTTAAAATGTGGTTAATAATATTCTTAAAAACTAGTTTATATCCCATTAAATACTAATATTTTAAAAATATATCATTGTTTAGTGAAACTCAGTATGGTGTACAACGCAAGCTATCGAAGGATGCTCTTACATGTAACGCAAGTCGAGTCATTGTTTCCTGTAGTGCAAGATTCTTTTGGTGATGCATATAAAATAATAAAAATATAGTTATTTTATATATTAAAATATAATCTATACTCAATGTTGTGTGAAATGAATTCTATCAGAACTTGAAATTATGTCCAACACAAGCCAAGAATAGTGTTGTGTATACTGCAAGAAAATACGGTGTTGTGTATAATGAAATATAATCTTGGTGTAGCATACAACACAATAAATCAATGAAATTAAAAATACTATATCTCATAAAATCATGGGTTGTTACACTGGATCTCTTCTCCCTTCGAATAGCTTAGCTAATGCCGAAGTATTTTTGAGATTCAATGAATTCATTTCATCTTCCATGGATGACTCCCACCATTTAGAGTCTCTAAGAGTAGATTTTTCATATGAACTGTATGATTTACTTATAACCATTAGAATTAATGTATCCATTTCATCTATGAACCTCTGAAATAGATTTTTGATACAACATTATCTCATTAAAAACCCTTTTTCGATCCAATTGAAACTCTATAATCAATAGTAGATTGTATGATGAATATCTATCTAATTGGTATCCATGATATAGTGATATGTCTAATCATTATCTATCCAGTAACATGATTATTGGAGTGTTATCCTTTTATGTTTCCCTATAATTTTCCCTACTAAATATCAATTTGAAAACCTCTCTTCAATTTCCATGACAAATAATATTTTATCTAATCTTAACATCCTTTTAAAAAATATTTTTATCTTTCCATAGAATTTATTCATTGAAAACAACATCTAATCACCTTATTATTTGTTTCTTTTCATCATCCCTTAGATGATATCCAAATTCATCATCACCATATCTAATAAGGAAACATACCTCGTATTTCCCCTCCAACTTATCTCTATCTCTAATATTAATACGAACATATGTGATACTTTTAAAGACTTTGATATGGTTAACTGATGGTCTCTTACTAGAAAAAAGTTTCAATTGAAGTTCTTATCCTACAGATAAATTTTAAATTATATTCACTAAATGTGATTTTGTATTTATTACCTCTTCTCCAATTCTCTTTTGTATTTAATATTGAGTCCTTATACTCTGATATTTCTCTTTTGGAGTCAAATTAATTCTTTCATTTAATCCATTTTTCATGGATTTCCTAGAATATTTTTCTAATGCATGAAGCCATTACTTTGATAAAAGTTACAAAAGTTGTGTCTTGTGTATTCCCCACAATTGTATGTCTAGATAAATTTAATCTTTTTTCACAATCATTTTCATCCAAAACATTCCAATGAATAAATTCCTGAAACACATCATATTTATTCTTTAGAAATTAAAATCATACCTTTCTTATGGCATCATCCATGAAGGTTACAAAGTAAATTGATCCTCTATTTGAGTGAACAAGGATTGGTCCCCAAACATAAAAATGAATAAATTTTAAATTTAGATTCCTTGGTTTTATACCATCCTAGTTGAAGGAAACTTTCTTCTGTTTCACCCAAATAAAACTCTCATATCTTTCAATTTCATTATAATAATGTTTAAGTATTACCTCTTCTTCTAAAAAATTAAAATACTTTTCACTGAGGTAACCAAATCAGTAGTTCCACTTGTTTCGACCATCTGGGGAATTGCTTTAGATTATTTCAGCCTCATACTTACATCTGGTCAAGTACAGGGTTCCATTATTTACTCATTGAGAAATCACCATAGACCCTCTATTGATATTCTAAACTCCATTTGAAAAAAATTTTTTGAAACCTACATCATCAACTGACCCACAAATAGGATGTTCTTTCATAGACCTGGAATATTTATAACATATTTCTGTCTCAAGAAACATCCATTTTTTATTTAAATTTACCTATAGAATTTCCTAACTATATCCAATGTTTTATTATATATGTGATGTACTCTAAAGAATATTTTTAGTATATAATCAACAATGCACCCATGATTTCCATTTGAATGAAAATATGCACATCATAAAATAACCCATGACTCCTATAGAATTGTCATACCCAATATCAAACAAGAACCTTCATTCATTGTACGGACTGAGTTTGTCTATATCGAAGTGTAATCTTTCATTTGATTCCTATAATATTTCTTGATATATTCCTTCTTTCCACATAGCTAACATGTTGGATCTAGACCATTCAATTTACCTTTACTTCTTTTGAGGTTATTTATGTTGAATAGATTATCCCCATCTATTATAGGGTTTTTTCAACCTTTTTCCTCAACTCCTTATTCAATATAATGTTTTTAATATCATTAAACAAAATATCTTCCTTCCCACTAGATTTTATAATTGTTTTCACCATGGAATTATAACTATATTGAAGTGAGTAAAGAAGAATAAAATCCCAAACATAATCTATAAAAGTGACCTTACCATATCAAGCTACCCATAGATTATATTGATTTCATTCAAATGATTGGTTATAGATATTCCATCCGATACCTCAAGTTGATCAATCTTCACATCATAAAAACATTGTTAATATTTTTTGGATGATCATACATTTATGTCAATTATTTCATAATATATGTAGTTTTTTTTCTTATCTCTTATTTTGAACACAACATTTGGAGCTAGATACATCTTGATCAAGGGAAAATACTTCTTGTATAACCACTCTCACTATGCCATGTTTTTTGTCACAATACATTTTTGGAAAAAGGAGAACCATGATATTTGTGTATCAAAAAATACTATAGTTTTATTCTTCAAAAGTAAAATTCCATCCAATCAAACATATCGATACAAACCTTCCCTTACTATGAAATCATTATTGAAGATAATAGCTAAAACAAATGAAATAAAACAACTTCCAAGCCAATGAGAAGAGAAACACAAATGATGTGTAATGCAGAACCAATCCCTTTGATACCACTTCTTTAAAATGTGGTATCATAGAAGTGGTACTCTATATATTGCACTAGATATAACTAGAAATAACCACATATGTTTATTTTCATTAATCTAATCACCATAGCCTATGTAGTAAAAATATTAATAATGTAATCAGACAATGGTTTTTTTATAACCACCTTCCCTCCAATTATATGCACTGTAACTAGGATGAATTTACACATGATCACTATAAAAAAAATTAAAAGCATATTTTACAAGAAAAAAAAGAAAAAAAATAAATAAAAAATTATTTATGTGATTTGGAAAAATAGAATACATCCATGGGAGAACCCTACAAACATTTTCATTACTATAGATACAAGAGATTACAAAACTCCTCTATAATTTCCTCTATTTACAATGTCTTAGAAAGTTAAGTCATAAACTCTCACTATTAAATATAAGAAATGTAAAAGAATTAGTTTTACATCAAAATTGTTCAACCACCTCTATTTATAAAGGTATTTTTTTGGTACTAACCTCCAGGATTTACAGTCATCCTCCCATTGACCTGGGAAACCTCTAATACACTAGCTCACCATATGATGAAACCACCAACATCCATTCACCACGAAAATAGCCCATGAAATGATTTTACACTCTCAATGAACACAGTATGAGATAAATTCATCTGATGACTCATTTAGATCATCAAAGCCTCATCGTAGGATTCCTCTATCTGATCATATTTCTCTTATGACTCTATCTAATGGAAGTTAATCTGGTAAAACACTTTCTTCCCTAACCACTCTATATATTTACAGCAATAAACATCCATCAATTATCATCTTTTTAATGATATCCTTCCAATCATATTTTCTGATAACCACCATATAGAAGAATTTCTCTAGTGAAACTTAATATTTTCAACAAACCCCATATTGAACTTCACTTTGTCATGGTTTACATTTTCACAAACCACAATGTGGTTTATACCACCACAACAAGATTTTTATATGGTGTAAATTTCTATAAAATCTTATATAATAACTCTTTATTAAATAAATCAAAAAACTGTGTTCATCCAATCATGGGAACATTGTGATTTCAAAAAAATTTCATCCAAAACTAACACACTCATCTTAAAACTCACCATTAATGGAATGTAGTGATCAAAACGTGCTTGTATTAAATAAAATTAAATCTTGAACACTTCTAACCAATGATCGGTTTCATAAATATATATGGTTCCCTCATACTTTTCCAGTTTCTTCTTTTGGAACTCACTCAAGGTTATCATCTAAGTGTGTCTAATTTTCTTGTTTATACTTCAATGCACTTCCCAAGTGTTTTTTTACCTCCACATACTAAAACTCATGATAATGCCTCATAAATATAATATCCACATATAGGTAAAACAACTTCATCCCAAGGTTATATCATAGGAATTTTTAAAAATATTATAATTTCATTCATGCCTATATGAACCCTCTCCCCAAACTCAACACACTCAATTATTATGATACCCAGTAGAGAATATATTTTTAATATGTTATTTATTCATAGATTACTAAATTATTTTCATAGATCAAATGATGTAATTATTTTTCTAGATGGTTTCATTTATTTACTTAACATATTAGGTTTAAGTAATATATTTACCTTACTAACCCATGAAATCCTCACCAATGCTACTCCAAACTATAATCTAAAATGATAAATATGATTCCATTTTTTGAAAACCTAACCCTATTGGGACACCCCCTAAGTCAGAAACAATATTAATTGTAACCCCGAAATTATAATTTTAGTTGGTCATGGGATGGAGACTAGCACCAAGGGTTCAACATCATAAAATAGAAGACGTTTCCCTTTTAAAAATAAAAAACCACAACACCAAGAATATAAAAAATGTTTACCCCAACTATGGTTAGATGAATAATGTAACATAAAATCCATGTCAAGTAATTAAAAAGTACAAAGATATAAAAAAATGTAAAAACCCAAAAAAATCACAACACTCCTCTATACCTTTAGTAAGGTATAATGAAAAAGGTTTCCACTAATAAGTCTCTTGTTTCAAGAGATAGGATTAATCAAAATAATTTCCAACTTTATCTATAATATCTAAAAAAACATTATATATAAAGTATATTTGAATATATACTCATATTTAGTCGGTTCCTCTAAGAAAATATCATGTTCGCATGTCAATAAAGAGTATCAATGAATCTATGTTAAGTAAAAAAACAAGGAAATAAAACAACCATCTCCCAAATCAAATACTTCATATCACTTTCATTCCATACTTCCTAAATAATTTACTCCCCATAACAAAACAATTAATAGAACCCACTAATAAACTCCACCTCCATTTTATTTATATAAATCGAGTATTTTTCCATAGCTTGGAACTTTGATAATAAGAACGAACAATATTTTGAACACCTATAGAGACCTAATAGTAAAATTATAGCAGTTTTTAAGACCTAAAAAGTATCTTACTATGATTAGGTTTCCACCCTTAGGGACTCCCCCCACATTAATCTATATCCTCTTTAATATAATGGTTGGGAATTTTTTCACCTATAGGGGATCTCAATAACTAGGTGTCCACCCTCCGGATCTATCTCCACCTAAAACTGTATAATAACCTTAATAAATCTTATACCATATACTTAAGTATTCCACATCACCAACATAATCACCATCATCATCAAGAGTTTTAAAGTATTGTCGATGGTTCCAAATACCCACCAATTATTCTATATCCAAACTAGGTCATCCATGCATACAAATAACTAAGTCATGGGGAATAGATAAGTACATAAATCAATCATACCATGTTTCCAACTTAGAATACACTAATCTTGGTCTTATATATTTGATGGTCACATCTCTAATCATTCCTTCTATCCTATGAAATTATAAGTTCCACGGACTCTTCACTATCCATCTAATATAGGAAAAATCTATTACAAAAATTATCATCATCCACCACCCTCATACCACCTATATTTGAAAATATTCATAACTATCAACTCATATTGAAATCTATAATATACACTATGATAAAAGTGGATAAAAAAAACTAGTGGTACAGCCTCTATGCTAGATATGGAAAGGCCCCATGCCAGTTTCCATGGGTCATGTAGAAACATACATAATCTTTGTTTAAACTATTGGATGAAAGTTCATCTTCATTAGTATATGGAATATAACACATGATGCCTATAAAAACCCTCATATAACTAACTAACTCTTGGTCTAATACTATTCCATCAAATAGGTAGTATTTTCTAAAATGTGGCACTACCCCTTGCTAAATTAGTAAGACCCATGCCAAAATTCATAAAATAGATAACCACACCGCTCAAATATTATTCACAAACATATTAACAATTAAAGATCATAATCACTAATAGAACTTAATAGGATATCTATATATATATTACAAATATTTATCACTAATAATTTAATCAAAACAATCATAACAATATAATTATCCTCATCAAATGTTCATAAACATTTTCTATAAAATCAAAATTTATTCATTAATTCATTTCATATCCAAATATTAAATCCTTTGATCTAATATACAAAATCTAATTTGATATTTATATTAGATTACCATGGATCATATTTCCATCATTGCATTAAAATTCAAGATAAATTCACATATATTATAAATAGATGAAATTATCAAGTCACCTAGCTTAAATTTCCATGACTATTATTTATCATTAATCGTCAACCTTTATTTATATATTCACATTATTCATCCACATTTTATCATGATATGACTTGATATATTGATTCCAAAGTATGATTTAATAAATATAGAAAATATAGAAATGGTTCTCGGTGGAAAGATATATCACAATAATACTGTCAAGGTCAATCGCCCTAAAAATTCTAATCAAGTGGTTCATTAATTCCATAAGACTTCCCATTTTACTTTTCTATTAAAAATGTCTTATTAAACTACTGATTATACCTAATCATATAATTTAAAAATAATATGATTCTATATCATTCCTAAATTAATCAATATTAATATCCACCACATAAATCATATTACTTATATTATAAAAATATTCCATTAAAATGAATTTCTCAAATAAATAAATAAATAAAAATATGACATTATCAAAATTTCCATTAATCACAAAAAAAAACCAAATTTACACCCATGTATAAACGTAATTTATTAAATCTTATGTTTCAAACAAATTATCATTCTAATGCTATGAAATTTACCATTTTACCATTTATACTCAAAACAATCTAAACAGCCATAAGAATTTCTCAAAAATTCAAATTTTCAGGTCTCTACATAAATGATAGTCTTTTGGGTTGATTAATTTAGTATTATTGGGTTTAAAGTATTCATATTTTGGTTTCTATAGTTGAATTAAATGTTTCTTAGGAATAAATGGTTGATATTAAAATATTATTTTTAAAATCAAGATAAAGTGTTGTAATCATAGAAGAATATTTTTGAGATAAAAGTGATGATGTGATAATTTTATACATGATATAATTTTCTAATGATATAATTTGTTGGTTAGAGAGGTTAGATAACATTTTTTGTGTCTATACATTACAGTGCTTTTGATTATTTAGTTTATAGATTATTTTTTTCTGTAGAAATTATGAGAAACTAATTATCTTTATTATAAAGTTCCATTATTGAGTAAATGTTTTTGGAGACATTATTAATGTGTTTTGTGGTGGTTGTAATAATTGACTTTTGTGTGAATGAAAATATTTAAAGTTATATAGAATGTATAAAGTATTCATTCATTGTATTAATTTTTTTTTAAATAATTTATGCTAATATTTATGGATGAAGGGTGAAAATGTTGTGAGGATGCGCATAAATTCATACTTTAGAGTTTTTAAATTTTGTAAGTGTATTTTTTTCATTTTTTAGTTTTAGGGTTAAATTTTAATTTTAACATAAAAATGATGTCATTATAAAATTTTGAGTTTATTTGATCTCAGAATAGGGTGTTTACCATAAGGTGTACCTTTTCTGAGATTTCAATATGGTTGAATTTTTTGATATATTCGGGATTTATAGAATAATTTTATTTCTCATTTGATATCATTTATATAACTAAATATTATCTTTTATTTTGAATGATTGGTGATAAATGGGAAGAAATATTGTAAGTTCCTTGATCTAAAACATTTATGTTTTATATTCTAATATCATTTAATAATGCAAATTAAGGGAGTCATTTCCATGTTTTAATGGGAATTTATATAAGGTGGGTTTATAATTAGGGTGTTTTTATAGTGTAAATTGGGGTGGTGTACCTATTTATTCACATCTTCCATGGTGATTCCATAGTATGGTGTTTGAAGTGTAGTGGATTAACTAGAATAAAAAAATTTTTCTAGCATAGTGTTTTGAGGTAGGTTTATTTGAATATTTTGTTCTTCCTTCATGATTAAATAACATTTTTTCTTCTATAGATACAAAGGCTAAAATATGGTTATTAGAATAAATTATATATATTTGGGTGTGATATTATTATTAATTGTTCATCATTAATATTAATATTTAATAAATAGTTTCATGTACTATTTATGAATTTGATTTTATAGTTGGGAGTATTATATTATTTAGTGTTTTGGAGATTTAATTCGATTCAGTTGGATTTATACCATAGAGACCTGAATTTATGAGATTTTCTCATATTAATTTTCTATAAAATTGAGTTAAAAATTTTCTTAATATTATGTTTTATGATCGTAATAATTCAACTTATTATCCATGATCTACCTTACATACCAATGGTAGCATAATTTTCAGGATAAGTCAATAAGGGCGCAATGTTTCCTAATTTGTTCCTTTATTTCCCTTACTCGTTTTGTGGGGTTGTGATGGGATAGTAAATGGTATTTTTCAATACTCAATATAGTTAGTTAAATCATAATCCTAAATATATTTGGATAGATGTAACTTGTAGAGATTATGAGAATGAGATGTGTTGTGATGGTGTGGGAACTGATGAGGAATGTGTTGTTAAATATGATGATTATGTTAGGGTTATAAAGGATAGTTTAACACATAAACTATAAAAAAAAGTAAATAAGACTCCAAACTAAGATCACTATGAAATAATGCCTAAAACCATACTACTATATAAAATTAAGAAAATATGTATGTACCTTACACCGATGCTTCCACTACTCTGTCTTCATTATATGTGTTTGATGAAAATCACTAAAGAGTCATCCAAACGTCATCCCTCCTCCATAGTGTATCCATAAGATGGATGAATCATTTGATGATAGAGTTTTATTTCTTTTCTATCCATGGAATTCTAGTGACTCGATGGTTAAATGTGTAAGAAAACTAGATATTCTATATAAAGGGATAGAATCACATGGGCTGAATGCAAGAGTATCACACACCCATCAAATGGGTACATCCCATTTATATAGGGATCAAGACAACTCTCAACCGATTGTATTCATTTACTCATGTGTTATAACACATGGGTACATTAAGTTTTCTAGTTATACATTAATCATATGAATGACAAAATCCTCCATGAATTTCATCTTATGAAACATATTATTAATGAAATCCAAGGGAAGTGATTTGAACATTATACAATTTAATGTTCTACTACCTTCATATAAAACAATAGGACAAATAATTTTTATTATATCACTTATATCATAATAGATGATATTCTTAGACCATGATATTTGAAATTACGTGGGATAATTGATATAATCTTATAAAATATCCCCATATCATACCCTATGATATTGGAAAACATTTATTACATACATACTCGGTTTTGAGGCATATCTCCTTCAATCTCCCACTTACACTAAATCCTCATAGACTTTCTACCATTTCACCTTATATTATATCATATAAAATAACTTATGAAACTATATCCAAAAATACACTTAGATATCTTCCAAAACAATTTTAGAAATTTATCATCAAATTCACCATGTATCACATTATATGCAGTACCATGTAAATACTCATATAAAATCATTTTGGATTAACTCTAAAAAATTAGAGTAGATCCATGAGTAAAACTCAATCCATGTTCAGTAATCCATAAAATGTGGCCCCATGTAACTTTTTAGCATTGATAAAAAAATATTAATCCCTAAATCCATAAATGTAAAAAAGATATCCCCCTAGAAAATCATCAATTCTACTCAAGTTACAAAGGGATTGATCGCACAGTGGTATATTTTTTCACCCTTATAATTGTGATTTACATTTTTTTGGGTTTTAATATCACATTATTAAATCATTTTAAAATCAATATTTATTTTTATTCATTAGTTGAAAATAAATTCAATATGTTAAATATACATTTTTGTACTAATGGAAATAATGTGTGTATTTTATGGTAAAAAATTCTACATTGATCCAAAATTCAAAATTACTTTTTTATGATTATTAGTTTAATGAGATATAATTTATTCAACTAGAATATGATCTGAATCCAAAAAAAGAGTCCTAATAGGGCCAAATATATAATAAAATATGGTAAGGTATGTTTTTCCCACCTTATAAATTTGGGTTATATATTAGATTACAGACCTCCTATTTTGATGACTCCGCCTTCATATTAATGCTAAATCAAAGGACCACATAGCCATAAACTTTAATTTTGATATTTTGAGGATAAATTATTCATACATGATGGTAACTTGGATATAAAATTATAACATGCATAATCTCACCATTATCCATCAAGATTTGACTTTTTTTACCATTATATCATGTGAAATGTTAATAAAAACCCTCATGTACATCATTGTTAAATGATACTCAACTAGAGGGTAGGAGAGAAGTGATTGGGATATTAATTTATCCAAAAAAATGGTTTCATCCCATTCCATGGATTTTTTATCTCATTTTGATCACCTTGGTAGAAAATTGATATAAATCCTAAGTTTCATGTTTGTACTTCATTAAGTGATATTTTAAATTTCAGATTTTTATGTTATTTTTAATCATAATGACATTACCAAAGATGTTTGGTTTTATTTTTTTAATTTTTATTTTTTTCAATAATATTTTCAATTTAATTAATTCAAAGGTGATGTCTTGGGTGATGGAGTGGGACCCACCCAAAGGAAGTAAATCAGATACCAATATGTGTTGGGTAATGAAAAGGGGAATTTGATAATTCTAATTAAGATATGGTTGAATAGTTTATATGTAGTGACTATGAAATAATATGATTGAAAATATATTCTTCAATATAAAGAAAAGTATTGATGATGAGAGTTTTAATGCCCCTAGTTTTGGATTACTAGAAGGTTTTGGAGGAGGAAGTGGAACCAGAGATGGAATATGGTATAGGAGATGGTTCATATTGTAAATAACTTATTCATGATTTTAATTGATTATAGTAAATTTTCATGAATTATAATCAAGATAATAATGGGTTTCTTGTCTTTTAATATATAATAAAATTGTTTTCAGTATAATTGGTCATCTACAAGATTCATGGTGTGAACTCCTATCTCGTGCCATGAATGATATCAGGTCCATACGATTGGTTAATATCATTTCCCTTTGATTATGATTTGTATCCTTGTCTTTTATCTAAAACCTCAATATGTCTATTTGAAATTTTATATATCCTCTTACTTAAAAATATAAATTCCAAGGGATATTCATGCCTTGGACCTATATAATAAAAGTTACTAATTCTACATCTTCTTCTCCTATGTAATTATCTTGTTTTAATTTGGGAGAAACCCTAGACTGTGGTTTTTAGGCATCAATATATGGTCTACAACTCATTTTGATAAAACTTATTTGTTTTTTCTGATGGAATAGAAATGGAAGCCTAGATCTATGAATTGTGTAATGATTCTTCTTGTAAAATTCTTTCAAGGTAGGTGGATTCTCGCCCATTCAACTTCTATCAAGAACTTGTTGTATTCTTTTTATAAAATTTATTAGACATATTATTTGTTGAAAACCATTGATAAAATATCCTATTTGGAAAATACTCTTGTTTTTTGTTTTAAATTGATGGGTTTGGGGTCCTTCCCACAACATGCTGGATGAAATGATTCAAGGATAATTTTGAATAAAGAATAAATTCGGTTTTGATAACTTGGAATTACCATGGTTGGTGTGAATTCATAATACATTATATGGTAGCCTTATTTGTTTGTAATTGATTATTATTCTATCTAGGGAACTCTATATTATACCACAAAGCAATGGATTTGGTCTGGAGGGGTGGGTACTACTCATGAGATGGACTATTTAGAGGGTCCAATTTAACGAGAGATACTTTGGAGGATATGTTGCATGTGCATGTGTTTTAATTTCATGGGTGCTTTATTAGTGTGGGTTGACTCATTTATTTTATATTTTTATCCTTGATAACTAGTTTTATAACATTTTTCTATTTTATGTAAAAAAAATTAACTTTTTTGACCCTAGTGGAATGTGTGGGAAGACTTGGGATTTCCTACTATGTTAATATACTCACCCCTTGTATATTCACCTTTGTGCATGTTTAGAAACTTTTTATCGTAATATTGGTAAGGGTAATATTACATACATAGCCAGTGGAGAACCATAATGTTACGGTCATTAGTGGTTGGATCTTGGATATGGTTCAATGTGGATTCTAGAGTGGTGCCACCTTAGTACTCGGGTCATATTGTCTTTGGTATTTTTAGAATTTTCATTGTCTTTACCTTTATTTTTGACTCTTATTATGATTCAGGTTTTATGTTATTAGTTTTCCTTTGTTTTATATCAATAAATATGTTTATTTATGTCATTCTTTTTATATTTCCTGTTACAGGTTGCGTCTTGTATCCTTAATCTAAAATCATCCCCCAAGATTTCATAAATCCCATATAATTTATTATTAGACTTTTGTGTCTGGGGGATATCACCTAATTTTAGTGTAATTTTAGTTTTTCCCAAGCCAAGGTTCAGGTTAGGATGTTACAAATTGTATCATTTTGTTACATTCCATCAGGTGGTATGGTAGGAAGGATATATGATGTGTTGGATCTTGAAATGTGTACCATAAAAGGATTTATATTACCTTTTTATGTTGAACATAAAGTTAAAAAATGGTCCATCTAAAAAATGTGTCATTGAGAACTTCTAGGAATGTTTTCAACTCATCATCATGGTTTTGGCCAATGATTGTTTTCTATTAGGCATTAGTAATGAGACTTACCACTATGATTGCATTATCCATTTAGTATTTATCAATTTGGGATTTTGTAAAATCTACTTTGATTTTTATCATTGATCTATTATATACTATATGACCAATGATGAACACATATTATGTGTAATTAGGTAGTACTTAATTCTATAGTTATCTAAATATTTCAACTATTGGGAGACCTAGAAAACAGCGAGAGGGTGTGGATGAGAATGTGGTTCCACCTGAAATATTAGTGAACCAAAAACTAGTTCAAATAATTATATAATAATTCCAGGATTTTGATAAATTAAATTTAACTAAGGAACCATGTCATGTGGATCACTAAATAGAATTAAAAAGTTATAAGCCACTGATAATTTGGGGTAATTTGACATATAAATGAGAGAAAAAATGGATTGGTCAAATGAAAAAAAATATTTCACTTCCTTGTAAATCCAACATTTATGACTTTCTATCTAGCAGGGTACATGCTTGAAGACATGGTATGATAGTGGTGGAACTTAGTTGTTCAACATAATCATGATAAAGGCCTTAGTTGGGAAGGATTTCTGGAATTAATTAATAAAAAATTCAATCTACATAACTTCCAGGTTTCATAGATGATGGAATTATTTGACATGAAGCAAGGAAGCATGTTGGTTATGGAATATGTAGCTCAAATCACTTACTTAGCTCTCTTTTCACTATATTTAGCTCTCAATGAATCTCCCAATGCATGAATATTCGAGTCAAGCCTGCATCCAAATATTTTTTCCATGGTTTTCATGTTCTATATTGAGAAATACATGTGTATGGTAAACAAGAATCTAGTAGAATAGAAATACATTAGTGGGAACTAAATGCGAGGAAACATCTTTTTCCAATCAAACATGGTTGGGAAGCATGGTTTGGGAAATAATAAAAACAGGCAGAACTACTCCCAGTGAAGTAGAGCATCGAATAAAAAATCTACTAGATCATAATCTTTTATTCCACATATCGATTAAAAACTGAGGTTTTTCCTATGTGGATCATTAAAGTATAATAAAATAAAATTTATGTCACCATCTCATGAGTTCCATAATTGTGGAAAAATGGGACACCTCAAGTGTTATTCTAGTTACCCTCCATAGTCAATGGTTAGGGATAGATTGAATCAATCTCATGCTTCTCATGATCAACAAGGATAATCATATTAAAATATTTTTATCCCTTAGAGTTTATAAAATCATCTTGATTCTATGAACACCTCAGTATTCCAGCTAATACCACCTCAACAAGGGAAAAGTACTACTCAATGGGTTCTGAGAAAAAATTGTATGGAGCTGAATAGATAGTCAAAACTAAGAAACTAGGTCCTTTGATATTGTGAGATACCATTATTATAAACTCCACCTTAATTCATTTCTTGTTTGATAATAATGAATTCCACCATTTTTTTCTCTTCAAATGGTAAATTAATAACGATTTCATGTGAAAATGATGTCTCATGTTATGATAATCAAGACATATATTATGAAATGGTAATTTAGAAGATTTATTTCTCTAGTGTGTTATGTCACCATTGATTCAATGTAATTTTAGTGTTTTTTATTGTCTTAGATATAGATATCTTCAATTTAATCATTGGAATAGAATTTTTTGTATAATTCAAATATTATTTTTTTGCTTGGTAGGTATCCTTTACATCCCCCAATAGTGTTTTTCATTTATTCAAATGGGATTAGGATATGAATGTGTGCAGAGTAATTCCTTGGGTGACCAGTTATGGACCCATATATTATCAACTAGAAGCCATGACAATGCACATGATTGATGAATGTTATAATAGAATTATTCATGTTATATAATATTGATACCCTAATGTATATATTCATGATTTCTCTAAGTTTCCACCTCAATGGGAAATAAAATTTTCTATCAATATACATCTAGGAAAAAGTCCTATTTAAATATCTTTATATATAATGTATCCAATATAAATATAGGAATTAAATTTCTGGATGGAAGAATTGGAGAGTGAGGGCTTCATTAGACCAAGTACATCACCTTGGTTCACTCTGGTTCTATTCATAAATAATGTGGATATTTTAACTCAGTTATGTTTCGATTATCGTAAACTAAATCATTTAATAATCAAGAATCAATATCATCTTCCATGAATTGATTATCAGTTTGATCAATTAAATAGATACAATTGTTCTCCATCATTGATCTCGGATCAGCATATCGCCATTTACAAGTTAGGAAAGAGGATATCCCAAATACATCTTTTCAAGCACGTCATGGACTTGATGAATACTGGTAATTCTTTTTGTCCTTATTAATTCACCTATAGTTTTCATAGAATTAATGAATTATATTTTCCAAAAGTACCTTGACACGTTTTTCGTAATATTTTATGATGATGTTTTTATGTACTATAAAACCATATATCTCCATGAAATACACTAGGATATCATATTGATTAAATTTCATAAACACTGAATATTTTCAAAATTATCTAATTGTAACTTCTAGATACAAGAATTTTGATTACTTGGCCACATTATATCTAAAAAATTCATATCAGTTAATCCAAAAAAGAAAAAATAAGACATTTAATGGAAATCACCTAGGAACATCATTGAGATATAGAGGTTTTTGGAATCAACATACTATTATCATTACTTTTTCTAGGATTTATCTAGACTTTATTCTCCTTTGACATCATTGAAAAGGAAATGAGTCCATTAAAATGGAATTATAACTACCAAAACTCATTTTACAAGCCTAAGAATCAGCTTACATTGTCATCTATCCTTGTCTTTCTAAAACAAGGTGAGGGATATGTTTTCTATTGTGATGTATTTTCATATGGAAAGGGATGTGATATTCATCAAAGAGAAACTTTCTTATCATATAGATCACGAAAATTTAAAAAACATTAAAATAATTATCTGATGCATGACCTTTAATTTGTTGTGATAGTCCATGCCTTAAAAAATAGGTCTCCATTATCTTTTTGGTGAGAATTCAATTGTGTTTATTTGTTATGAAATTTTGAAATATGTATTTTACCAAAGGGAAAAGGACCTGGGGAAATTGTGATAGATGAAATATCTTCAGATGTCCAACTTTTACTTGGATTATATTCTTAGTAAATAAAATTAAATGGAAAATTCGTTGGTTCACAATTCATATAAAAAAGTGGTCAGAGAAGATCCTGACCAGTGGTATCTTATAGTAGTAATTTCAGAAATCCATTTGGATTGTATAAAATAAAATCAAGATTTAATTTTTTTTCTAGTTACTATCTTTCTTAATTAATTTAACTTGGTTGGGGAGGAATGGAAATCAAACGCAAACTACCTTACCATTGGATCAAACCTTAATGGAGGAGAGACCATTCAAGGTTTGAAAATAGATAAAAATTTTGTGTTTCATTTTTGGTATTAGATCATATTTCCTTTATCATTATTGGAAAATATTTTTTATGTTTATCACTATTAAAAATAGGTTTTCCACCCAGGTATTCAGATAATGTAAGGGGTAATGAAAACCCATTTTTTTGTTCAGTATAAAAAGAAATTTGAGCGATTATGTTATAAGATGTCTCACCTTTCAATAGATAAATGTTGAACATAAATGACCTACAAAAATGTTAAATTCGATGAAAATACATATATGAAAATGGGAGAAAATTATTTTGGATTTCCCCACCAATCTACCATAAATTTATTGGAAGAATAATGATATTTCAAATATTTGGACATACATTCCATGTCATCACATTTCATTCTAATTTTAGAGTGTAATATGGTAGAATAATTTTCCTGAATTTATATCTAATATGTTTTTAATCTGTATGGAGTACCAGTTTCTATAATATCTAAATGAGACCCTATATTGGCCTCATGGTTTTGGTGTTCCTTACAACAATCCCTTCAAACTCAATTGACCATGATCATAGAATATCATCCTTAAACAGGTGTCCATTCAAAAAAAATTATCCATACACTATAATACATGAATAGATCTTATCTCCCATGGGAAGATATTTTTTTATTTATTATAATTTTTATACAATAGAATTTATTAGGACATGAAACATATAGATACATTTGAGGTTTTATACAGTCATCGATGTTGATCTCCAATTTTTTGGGTAGAGAATAGGTAAGATTCACTGATTAGACCAATTCATTTCCATGAGACTGCTGAGAAAATCCAAATGATCATAAAATGAATCCCAATAGAATAGAGTCATAAAACTTCTTATACAAATCATCACTGAAAACCCTTATCTCTTGATGTAGGTGACCATGTATTATTAAAAGTGTCACCAAGAATAGGTCTCCACCATTTGGGTGAACAAGGAAAATTGGATCATTAATACATCGATCCATTTGATATTTTAGGATGGATTTGCAATGTTTTATATCAGTTAACCTTACCACTATGATTCAATATTGTTCTTAATTTTTTCACATTTCTCATTTAAATAAATACCAGATTGGTCATATCCATTTAAATATTTGGGATCATGTGACTCTTGATCTTAACATGATGTTTATTCACACCCCGATTCATAACTAGACATCTTGAAGTTTCATGATTGGAATACATATTTCATGCCATGAATGATGTTAGGTCCAATTAATTTATTAATTCCAGTTCCTTTTGGTTTTAATTTTTCTCCTTCACTTTTCCCTCAAACCCTATCCTATCTCTAAGATATTTTAGAGATCATATTCCTTTTGGAGATCTATTTCTATGGATATTATAGTTTTTACCTAGGGAATCAAAGGAAATAATTATAGTTCTTTTTCATATTTTTAATTGTCTTGTTTTATTTTGGGAGAAACCCCAGACCATTTAGGCCAAGATATATGGTCAAAGGTTCATTTACATATAATTTCATTGGGTTCACTAAAGGAATAGAAATATTACCTTTAATATATGAATCAGGAAATGATTCTCCTTGTCAAATTCCTTTGAGGTAGGTGGATTCTCTTCCATTACACTTCTATCAAGAATATATTGTATTTATTATCTAAAATGTATTTATCATATTATTTGATGAAAATACCTTTTTTTGGAAAAAATCCCCCATTTTTTTTAAATTGATGGGTTGTGGGTGTCACCCACAACATGATTGACCAAATTATTGGATAATAATTTTTAATAAAGAATAAATTTGGTTGTGAAAACTTGTAATTTTTACCATTGACATGAATTTATACTATATTGGAAGGTATTATTATTTTCATAATTAGTTATTATTCCATCTGTGTCTCACTATATTATACCTCTAAGTGACAGCTTGGGTATGGAGAGACAGGTACTGCTCATGAGTTTGATTTTTTTTAGGGACCACTTTGGTGGGAGATTCATTATAGTGTGTACTTCATGTTTGTGTGTTTCAATTCCATGGGTGTGTTCTTTGTGTGGGTTGATTCATTTAGTTTTTTATTTATAGACTTTTTATATTTTTTATACTCTATGAATTATATATATATATATAACTTTTTTTTACCCTAGTGGAATGTGTGGGAAGTCTTTGGGATTTCCTACTTAGTGGATATACCTACCCCTTGCATATGCACTTTGGTGCATATGCAGATGTTATTTATCATGATATAGGTAAATGGAAGATTTAATACTTCTCTATTTTAGCACCATGATTTTGTGTTCACTATTAGTTTGATCTTGGAAATGGTTGATCATGGAGTCTGGATTAGGGTTTCCCTAGTACTCAAGACTTGTTTTCATTGGGATTTTTAGACTCTGTGTTATATTATCTTTTATATGTTAATATGATTATAATTCTAGTTTTATGTAATTTTATTTATTTGGTTTTATATCATGAATCATGTTTATTTTTTCATACTATATATATTTCATGTTACATGTTGTGTCTCCTATCCTAAATTGAAAATTATCCCCCATAATTTCATAAATCCCTTGGCATTTATTGCTAGCTTTTAGTGTTTAGTGAGTGTCACCCAAGGTCAGTGGAATTTAATTATTTACCGAGCTAATGGGTTGGTTGGGATGTTATAATTGTGTTATCTAAAACATGTGTTTTAAAGGTTTTAGAAGGCCATGAGTTGATTCAAATAGGTTCTGAATGTATTTGAGGTGGTCTGAGTTCATTTATAGAAGATAAGAAGTTGTAAAAAGGTGAATGGATAACTACATAAGGGTAAATCCATGTTTCTAGATTATATGTAAAGGTAAAACATAATTATTTTGGTTACATAAAGGTTATTCCCAAAAAATAATAGTTATGTAAGTGTTATAAACAATTTTCACTACCAACATAAAGGTATTCAGGTATTCGATGTAAATGTATCTGATATTTCTTGATTTGAGTTTCAATTTTGAAAAATGACCTATATTGACCCATACATTTCCTACATAAATATTAGATATTAATATATTAATATTAAATATATTTTATAAATTCACACCTGAGAACTATAATGGTTTAGTGTCTTTGGAGACTAAATACATAATCCTCTTATTTAATAAAATATCTACAACGTCTCCCATAAATATTTTCTCACATAGAATACTTCTATAAATACCCTAATTAAAACCTTTCTTCTTAACCTCGGGGTGGAAATCATAATAAAGTATGATCTCATATGCTCAGTAAAGGTAAAAAATAGAGATATCAATCGATGATCATATGAAATTATAAGATAAGAATAATGGTACGAAATCATGACCATAACATAAAAATTTTATACCCAATATTTAATAGATCATAAACATGGTTCATGTCATAAAAATATATCATAATAAAAGGCCATATTTATAAGAGTGTAGAATCATTAATAATCAGTCATGAACCATGTGAACATAACATAAACATTGAAATATGGAAAAAGCATAAGCTTATAACATTGTGAACATATATAAATAAAAAGTGGTTCACTCATAATGTTATGTACATGAAATAATACCCTTTGATAAACTTATGGACCTAAACACTAGGTCCACACATAATCTTATGTAAATGAAATATTGGTATATGCATAAACATATGGACATGAAAACCAGGTCCACCCATAATATTATAGACATGAAAACCAAGTCCACACATAAAATTGTGAACATTAAATTAGTTTCACAAATAACATATTTATATCATGAGTTATCCATCTTTACCCAATTAATTGGAGTGATATAAGAAACCCACATGTCACACAATCATAATTCATTCATATTTACACCACAAGATCATGAAAACATTTAAAATTTAACCATAACTTATCCTGTGGAAAAGAAAATGGGATTTATAAAAATATCATCATTTTAATAATAAACCAACATGATAAATAATATGTATGGTTTTGTAGAATCAAATCCTTATTCAAATTTAAATAACATAAAAGGAATTCATCATAGATGAAAATTCATTTAAAATATCCTTTGGAACATTTCTTGAGGAAAATAATATTTTCATTTTGAAACCAATTATTTAAAATCTAAATATATTCAATATCAAAGAAAATATTTTATTTGAAAATAATCATGTAATTTTTAAAATAATATACAAATAACTGTGTTTTAATGATGGTGGGATGTTTTTTCATGTCATATACGTTAACACAGTGATTTATTTCACATTTATGGTAAAAAGTAAAAAGTGCCTCAGTCAGAAAACGAAAAGAAGATTCATTTTAAACCATTTAAAAAAATATTGTATAAAATTGACTTTAAACAATAATAATAGAATATTAAAAAAATTCAAGAGGACATTTTAAAGAAAACATGGACATGGAAAAAAACTTGAACAAAGAGGAAATAAAGTCTATTTTTTATAAAAACAAATTATCAACAATTTTTAGTATTAAAGAGAGGAAAAAGGTACTATTACTTGAAAAATCCTTGAATAAATATCAAATAATATAATTAATGTCATTTTTCAGGGGTTTATCATGAAATTTAATCATTATAAACTTAATCTTAAACAATCCAGATAATCAATGAGATTATAACATAAATCTCTTACCACTTTGGTAACTTTGGAATCATAAACACCATGAAATAATAACTTAAAATGAAAATTTAAATGTCATTATCATAATTTTAATCATGTTATAATAGGTAAATGGGGTTTTAAAAACACCACATAAAGAATATAGGTTTATAACATAATATATATCCCAAAAATACAATTTGAGATGATATACTCTTACCTCAAGATAGAATTTATTTAAAATCTCTCTAACATCCGACATAATAAATTTAAATTTATTATAATTCTACATAATAATAATTTACGCACATATAATATCATATATGATCCACTTATAACATTTCAACACCCATTTATTAATAATTACTCATTATAATTTTCATTTCTATGTGTCAACTATTTTGTTTTCCATTAGAATTTTGGTTTGATAGTTCTCATCCTTGTACTTTTATTAGTGTTACATCGTATCTAGAATGTTAGTAATGATATAAATATCTTATATATTCATTATATATATATATATATATATTCATCTGTAAAATGTATTGATAGAAAATGATTACACTATTCATAGAGACAGTAGGTCGTACATATGCATGAACGTTGTTTTCACTTTTCAATGGATGGAACAAAATAAAGGTGAATAATAATTAAAATTTTTATAATAATAATTATATATATATATATATTAATTTAATATATCCTTATTATCATCCAATTAAAATAGAAATTAGAATAAAATCACATCGTTTTGTGGAGATGGTAGTCCACATGTAAGAACGAGCAACGTTATCATTTTCCAACGGTTTGGAAGGTAACAAGGTATATATGAAATTATAATTATATAATTATAATTATTTCAAAAATATCGGGTATAAAAATTAAAATCAACATAGTAACCTCCTATGAATGATGGTGATGTAAAATGAATTGTATCTCTATGTGGAGGCGGTAGTCCACATATACGCATGAGCGATACTTTCACTTCCCATTTGATGGGGAAAAGGGTGAGTAATGGTAGTTACATAGTCATATTAACTTTTACGTATATTTAGGATAATTATGTTATTATTTTATATTTAACACCACATATTTAGAGGTGGTATAAGAAGAAATAAATTGAAAGAGTTCAGGTAGGATGATAACATATTCTTTTGTAGGCCTCCATTAAATCCTTTCTTATGGACCCTTGGAGTGGTCTTTTAAGAAGAAAAGAACCTATAATTTGTTTATGGGGAATCTGATAAAATAATTTGATAGGTTTTTGTCAATCTAGATGTCTCAAAGTGTTTGATTAAGAGAGGATAATATGTTCCCTTTTAAAAGTGAGGATAGGGGCACTCTCGGAATTACTTGAAGTATTAAAATAAAATAATTTGATTTTTCACTTAAAGAGACTCCAAATTGATAAATTTAAAATTTATTTTGATTATGAGTCCAAATAATCCCATTAAATAAAATTTGGACAAATTTAGTTGATGTCTCCACCCTTATCTATCAGTTTAACCACTCGTTAACCCTTTTGAAAATTACCATAATATCAAAGTTTTTTACTCTTTATAGGTAAAGAATGTTACCATAAAAATTAAATTAATTTTTAAAGATAAAAAGGATTAAATTTTCAACCATATCCCATTAAATTGGATGAATATACTATTTTTCTGAATTTTATATCATTTAATAAAATATTTTTTATTATAAAATGTCATTAATGTCATTTTTGGTACTATTCCTTTACTTTGACATTAAATTCATCAAGAAAGGTATGTAATTAAAATATTAACGTTTTCATGCATCCTTAATATGTTTTATTTATCTCAAAATTCATTCAAAACAATAATTCACCCAAATTTTATTACTTTTAATATTTTTTTTAAATCATTTATTTTATTTTTCCATTAATTGAATAAATATTTTGTTTGTATTACATAAGCATTTAAGGTAATTATTAAATCACTAAAAATTAAAAAAAATTATGATAAAAAAATTAATTCATCTTTAAAATAAACATTTAAAACCCATCATCCAAGACATAGCAATGTCGGTGACATAGGTGCAATAGAGAAAGCAGTGGTTGGTCATCATAATGGTGGTAATGGTGGATGACTTTGATGATGATGATGTGTCGTGATAGTGTTGGGTAAATAGTTATTCAAGGTGGGCAGCGGTGATGATCTATAAACATAGGGGAGCAGATGGAGACATTAATCTAGGGTGGTGGTGTTCCAATGGGGATACAGGGTGGAGGGTAGTGATGAACCACATTTTTTTGGGAATATGGGATGTAGATGCACCAGGGCAGCAGGCGGCGATGAGTTGTGAATGTAGCAGAGTGGAAAATGGTGTCAAGCCATAGAAATACTAGGCCAGTGGGGATGTGGGATGGAGGTAATAAATGAACCCTGTTTGTGCAAGGCCTATGGGATATAGGGGATCTAAGGTGCAAGAATGTGATGGTCATGGGCCTTTGGGTCAGGTTAGACCTTCAGGTATGGGCCTACAGGGCTGATGAATTGGGGTGTAGTACCCAATGGGCATATAGCCTTGTAATGGGATCCTTCTTCACAGAATAAAAAGAGGGGATTCTTTTTTTCAATAAAAAAATTGGTGCTTCCCCCATACCTGTTCAAAAAAATTAGAACCAAACATAACCTCTTTTTATTCTTATGTAAAAAATTCAGAGATATCAAAGTCAAGATATTGATATTTTGTATTTACTCATTTATTAAAATAATATAAAGTTTATAATCAAAGAAAAATTAAACCAAGTCACCATATTGTTAAAAATTATATGGGTATGGCCAAACTGTACTTATCCAATAGGATAAAGCCAAGTTTTAGAAAAAAATTAAGCCTTATCCCATAGTTTTAACCCCTTTTTACCCATTTTACCCGTGTTGTAGCGAACAATATTTACCGAGGGTGCTATACATAATGACCAAAAATAAAAGGGTCCTATTTAAAATAATTAGATCCTACTGATTTCAAATATTGAATGAATTTTATCAATTTTTAATTCAAAAATGTGGATTGATTTAATTTTAAATTAAACCTACAAAATGCCTTGAAAAGTTGTTTTCAATAAAAAATGTTTCCTAAAGTATAAAAAGATTTTATACTAAAATCCAACATACAATTAATTGAAATGACCTTAATTGGATTATTCAATATATAAATGGACTAATTTTACTTTTTAAAACCATTTTAAAACAAAATATTTTTTTTAAATGCTTTAAATGAAAATATAGTTTTCAATAAAAAACAGTATTTTCCACTATTCATTGAAAAATAAATATTTTCCAAAAATCATAAAAAATTCACACTAAGATAATTATGATGTGATGATTTCAAAAAATAAGGTCATTTTTTGAAATATAATTTCTAAAAGTGGAATAAATTAAGTATAATGTCCATACCAAAATTGCAATAAAAATCATTTTTGAGGAAAATTCACTTTTTGAAGCATAAAATGACTTAACTAAAAATTGAGTGTTTACTATAAACATTAATTAAAACATTTTTATTGATTAAGGATAACATATTTATATTTTATAATGTGGTTTATCATTTACATACCCTCCAATTAAATGGATATTTCACATTTAATTAATAAAAAATTTATAGTACATCTCAATTCTCTTAAAGATCGGTGTTGTGTGTTAAAAAACCTATAAATCATAATATTACTTTAAAATAAATTCCCAAGGTCTTACAGGACCTAGGTATGAGTGTTTTCTATATTTATTTATGTGTTATTGAGAATAATAATATGTGTTAAAGGCACCTATATATATTTCACTACATACCTTTGTATATGTCATTCTGCCTCAATATATGTTTCATCCAAATAAGTATATGATTCATTTCATAGGAAAATTCATGCGGGTATGTGTAAACTAAAGCTGTGTATGTGTCATTCATACTTTATTATTTTCCATTTAAATGTTGCATATATGTCAACTAGATATGCATTGTTTCATATACTTACTTGCTTATGTGAGGACTCAGAGCTACATATGTGTCAATGTTGTCATTATATCTGTCATATAAGACTTAGAGAAATTCAGAAGTTATACTAGATGAAAAACATAAGATTCAATATTTAATTATCAAAATATTAAAATCAATTGAGATGATTCATGAAACATGACACTTTCTAGTCGTACAGTCATGCATTGGTGGAGAGCTTTATCATGTTTCAAATGCTGGGGAGAGTCAGTTCCAAGTCGTCAGTCTGGGTTTTATTTTCTTTATCTTTGGGTTTTGGAATGTTTTTAAGTCTATGTATTCTATTTGGGTTCCCCTTTATTCCCTTAAAAGGGGGGAAATTTTATAATAAAAATATATATAAGGCCTCTAGTCCATTGGAGATGATGGTTAAACTATTCCAACATGATCAAGACATCAGGAATCATTGAAAATCCATGATTTGAGCCTAATTTTATTATCATCAAGCCATGGGAGAAAAATATCAAAGTATGAAAAAATGTCTGCAATGTAAAAAAAATTAATTGACTTCAGGTATTTTAAAGAATAATGTATATGTAATCATATTGAATATCAATTTATACTCAAGTGTAAATTTTGTAGTTATTCATGATGAGTTATTTGATAGTATAAGATTTTATAAAGCTGAGTTTTTTGATAGGTTATTCAATAAGTAAATGCTTCTTGCTGCAGTAATATATCCCATTACAAAATATGATTTATGGTATGACATTCATAACACTGGGGAGATTAAATTGAATATATTTATAGTTAAATAAGATTATAAATTTGATCATGTCAGAAGAAAAAAAAATAAACATATTAATACATGTAAGTTGTGTTAAATAAAGTTATTTCAGGAATACTCCATTATTTAAAAATAAATCCATGAAAAATCATGGGGAACCCAAAATTGGGTATTTTATCATGGTTATTTTTTTTTAAATGAGAATGTAAACATAAATTCTGTTTATGGTTTTTAAAAAATAAAAGGATCCATTTAATGAATCGGCATGTGAGGTTTAGAAATTCAAGGAAGAAGAAAATAAAATAAAATAATTTTTTGGAATTCAATTGTATGGTATTACCAATTGTCAAGAGAACTAGAGAAATTAAGTAAGAAAAAGAAGTATAATCCACTACATGTTGTATCAAAGAAAAATAAGTTGATGTTATGAGAGTCAGAAAGGATCATTTAGGTGTCAAAGATGAATATAGGAAAAAGGAAGAACCATGGAAGATCGAGATTTATTATATTCTGATATTATGTGATGAACATAATATATAAGAATAATAAGAATAAGAATAACAAGAAGAAGGAGGAGCTGACTAAGAATAAATAATGAGATAAAGGGAAATCCCACCAAACTAAGTAGGTTGAGGTAGTGAGAAATAGTAGACATATGTGATTTTGTGTACATCAACCAAAAATATTATAAGATTTTTATCAATTATGTGTAATCCATGTAAAATATATTTTGGGTTGTGTTCTTGAGTAATGAGTGTGAGAATCCAGTGAATAGTTTATAAGAAATGGGAAGTTATAAGATTTCTAGAGACTAAGATTCATGTTTATTGCGTTAAGATATGAAGGTAGTCTAAGTCACACTATTGTGAGGAAGAAGATCATTATTTGTTGTTGTAGAGATACTCTTGGATATCATGTAATCTAATTCCAGAGGATAAGGAAGAGCTAAAGAGAAAATGGTGGGATACAATCTAACAAACTAGTCTTGGAAAATCTAACATGCCACCCAATATGGTTCATCACATGGATTCAAGCATGTCTCCCCGTATTCAAGAGGCTACCAACTATTGATGAGGTTCTAATATAGATATTGGAGAGAGTATACCCTCTATTCAAAGTAAAATAAAATCATAAATAACCAAAACATCAATAAGGATAAACATTAGAGTATAGATAATAAATAAACTAAAACAAGGGCATTCTATAATAAATGAAATGTGGAATATAGTCATATAGACACAAAATCATGCCAAACAAACAAAAATCATTCAACCACTGGGCCAACCACATATATAAAATAAAAAAAATGAAAATAAAATACATCAGGCTCTAAAAAAACTTTGAGCCAAACCACATACTTGGTCTCCAAGACACTTGAGCTATGCCAACCCAATCCTGAAACTCCATATGAGCAGCTACTCTTGATAAAGAAACACTAGGCCTCAACCCCATCCAATAAACAACCTATGATCCATCATAAAAGTATACATCAGGTCCACACACACATATATGTTCATGTATAGGGGTGAGAAATAAATCTCAGTAGGCCACCCCCAACGGTGAACATATAATCTGCAGTCATAAAAAGGGAATGCACACATGATATGTCCATTATAATTGAAAACTAATAAAAACTAATATAAAAGAAACAAATATGGGAAAATAAATGGGGAACGAAGGAAAACATCCAACCACATGTTTTAGTGTGACACCCGAGGTAAATCTACCCCCACTCTAACCCATTATATAGTATTTATAGTATGTGGTTCACCTCGACACCCACCATCAGGCATGTATACCATATCTACACTAGATTGCCAAGATGTTTAAATGCATAGGCATTAATTCCAGACCCTAGGGCATAACTATAGGCATCCATATGAAAACGCGCATGTACCATGATATGGGACTCCAATTGAGTGATTTGAACTAGAGACAGATCTCCCATTCACATGTTATAGTAACCGTCATGTCATGAAAGTCTTGTATAAAAATCATGCTCCAACAAGGACCCGACAAATACACCACCCTATGGGATCCATAGTCATGTACTCGATGTAATCCATGCCCTATGGGCTTCATACATGAAACTAGGAGTGTTCTGCATCCATGACAGATATACCCTATATCATGGGTGCATACTCAACTAGAGGGATTGCACTCATCTAGAACATCCATTGTCTTCCTAAGTATATCTTACCACAACCCTAAAATAGAGAAGATAACTAGATGAAAACCCAGGTCCAATGCCCAATCCAATATATCCTAAGGGCCTCCTCCCCAAATCAACTTATTAAGAAGAAACTACCTCAAATATCCCGACAAATGGCCACCAGAATGTGGGGAAATATAACTCTCTAACCCACCATCCAAACATATGAACTAACAGTGTTGGTAAACTCTTTTCCAACAAACCATGGGTCTCTCTCAGTCCCCTAGATCTCCTCATCAAGAAAACTGCCACTATAGGCTCTCCATGACCCTTCTCAGGGACAAACCAAAACTCGAGGCTCCCACAATCCACAGGGTTGTATCATAAAGTGACATCCTACTTGGGGATCCCTTGTTTAACCCATGCTCTTGATCCATGCCCGTTAAAAGATCCTAAAATGGATAAAAGGCCATATAAACTGTAGGAAACCCTCATAGGGGTTCCTCTATCTCATTGAAATCATGGAAAATCCCAATGCGGAATCATCCCAAATGGACCTCAGCACTCTCCATCTAATCCTCAATCAACAATGCACCTAAAGGGGAATCCAAAAGCAAATAATTCCTATAAGGGAATTCCCAATGATCCTTGTGACCACCTCAGAAGTAGAAAACCCTGAAAGGGATCCTCAACACAAAGAAAACCTCATGGAAAATCCCATGAAAGAAGATATGAGCTGCAATTTCTATAAAATAACCCATCCTCAAGTACCAACTCTCCCACAAGGGAATCTAATGAAACACCATTCCACATGGAAATTCACCATACCTAACCATGGAACCCACTAATCACTTGATCAGGAACCAACCCACCAAGGGCATCCTCAACAGTCTCTTAGACTCATCTCAACATCTTAATGGTTCCCATCCATGACCACCATCCCACGGTGTCAACCTAGCCTAAGGTATTCAATACATTTGATCCCCAAACATAGGATCTAATCCTCAACTACACTAACCTCGAGAAACCGGTCCTGATATCTAGGAACACTCCAAGATCTAAATAGAGATGCTAATCAATCCCACATTTTGGGGTCCTTCTGAAAGGACCTCAAATAAAAATTTCCTAGAATCCACAATCCATGTCAACTAATGAGATCATAACCACTACTCAGACCTTATAACTCACAACCCATCCCACTGGAGGATTATAAATCCAAAACAAAAATAAATCCTCCCCCAAACACTCTCAGTCCAAAACATCATACAAATAAACTATAAATTATTAAAGGATTCCACTATCATGATCTATAGAGAATACTATAAGAATTGATAGTTTATAATTATAATTTTTTAATTTGAGGCAAAAAATACCCAAAACCCCCATGAAGGAAAAAATACACAGTGTGTAATTCTGAGTAAACTGTGTGTACTCTCAAAGGTACACTTGGACATGTAATTTTACATGGAAATGGGACACCCAGGGTTTTTCCATGTACTATTATATGGCCAACACATACATGGGGTCTGGTCGTGTACTACTACATGTCCAGGGTATACATGGGGTCTTCCAATGTACTAATCCATGGATATATACTCCTCACTTGGGGTGTATTTTCAAGCATCAGGCCACATGGCCATGTAATACTACATTATGTGTACATAAATTACACTATGTGCACTTATAAATACTCATATTCCTCAAAAATGAAGAACATATGGAATGTGTTCTCTGAACCATGTACCATGTACATGGGTTCTCCCAAATGGAAACCCCCCAAAATAGAATGAAACACCTAATTTCTCCTAAAACCCCAACGATTGAACCCCACAGGGTCTTCATAAATACTTGTAAAGAATTAAAGATTATAAGAAAAAAAATTGTGGGTATATACAATAAAAACTAAAAAAATTCCTACCACAATGTGGAAACTGCTAAAGCTTCACCCTAGATCAGTCTACATACATGGCGAGCAGCGATCTACCTCCGGACGAGCTCCATGGGTGGTGTCTCATCCTCCACCTTACTCTTGTATCCCTCTATATCTATTATTAATGTGACATAGGATCCCAAGGGGGCATACAAGAGAATCCAAATGGGATAATGGAATATAGAAAGGAAAATAAGAAAATTTAAGTAAAAAGAATATAAAAAATGGAAAATTAAAGGGGCACGGGCCTGACCCCAGTGCCTACGATGGGATTGTTCCTCTCCTATGAAAAACCCCACATTCTAGACTCAACCATGGAGACAGAATCTCCATCCAATGCTCCGTTCAGAAGATATGATTGAACAAACATGTGTGAATAAATTAATATATAATTAATTAATTATAGAATATTCCATGAAAATTCGAACAACTCGAATTTCCACTGAACACCTATCCTAGGGTAATCACAACATTTCGGGACCAATGGAGTGCTCAGAAAAATTTTCCAAGATTATCTCATAGGTGAAAGTACCATTTTCTCCTAAAAAACATCAAAGATTAAAAACATTGAATTTCTCTAGATTTTCATAACATTTGAAAATGCATATCATCACAAACTCCCCACCTAAAATGCTTCCCACCCCCAAGAATCCTCATTGGTCAACCAATATCCAATCACACAATTCAAGAACTAGCACATCCAAAATTATATCAACCATCCGAAAATTGGTCTTACATCATCAAAAAATGTCTCTCCCAATACAAGAGACATTAAATTTTAACTCATCTGATGCTCACCACCATGGGAGTATCTTTATCATCACCTTACTACCCAAAAAGAAAAGTTCACATACCATGATACATCCATCGCTGAACACAATAAATAAACATGGGAAAACTTCTCACACTGGAGTACAGGCATGAAACTCTACAAAAACCAACACTCGTTCCTAGATCACCAAGAAAAATATCCTCCATTCTCAAAAAACCACTTAAAATAAGGTTTATGACCTCCAATAACTTATATTGATCTTCCCACCATAATGATTTCCTTAAACTACCTCTAAATGCACAAAAGAACTCACGCTCCCATAGGCCATGTCCTAAAAAATATAAGTTAATTCACCTAAACCATAGACCCTACACCTCATATAGGTTAATTCCAAAAAACTGGAGCACCCTCATCACTATTCATATTTGAGGCATATCCCCCATGATAGGACCAACCACATGACTTCCATCCACTCAAGTATCAATCCAAAACCAAAAGTTTCCAACCATGCTCTCACTGTGTTATCCAAAGTACAACCAAAATGAAATGGTCCTGGATTCTAACCAAACCTTCCCTCTCAATCCATCCATGAGATCAGGATCACTCTTAGTGCTTCAATTCTCAAACATCAAACATCCTCATGCCTAACCAAAATCCAATGAAAGTAGATCTCAGTATCCCCACTAAGGAAGAATAGCCACACCCACCCAATCCATAGATAATAATAGCTATATGGACCCAACCACAAGACCCAAAAGAAAAAAAACATGTTAAGAAATGCTCTCTCCCAAGATACATAATCCTAGGACTTTAGGGAAACTACCACATCAGGGAAACTTGATCATGTACCAACCATATATAAAGCATAATTTCCCACATCAAGCCACCAATAGGACACTTAGAGCCTATTATTGACCCACAAGAGTCTCCATGAAACCCTCGATTAAGGGACAACATCTTCAGTACTGATGAAAATATCACCATAAGATCCACATGACCTGACATCAAAATAAAATATATACATGTAGTTCAGCTAAGTAGAATTCAACCAAAGATCTATATGTGATATACCATATTGGTTTTTGGATACACTTTAAACAACTAAACCTCCATCATCGATGAAATCACACACAGGTAGAAATATGTCTTGTGAATCCAAAATACCTAGAATGATGTATGAACAGTAACCTCTTGCCCATGATATATGAGCCAAAAACTAGAATAAACCATAAATACCCAAAATCAGTTGAATCAAATTGGTAGAAATCACACAGTCATAAAAATAAAAACCAAGAACAGTAATCCCATACCCTGTAAACATAGAAATTCTATCAGAAAATGTGTTAATGAAACACCAATGCAATATCCATCACAAGTTCTGACACATTCCAAGACAACCTATCTACTAACTACCCAAATCGTAAAACCAAACACCTTTGATACCATTATATATAGAACTATCCTGGGTTGACCTGACACACCACTCGATTTGGTATGAAATAGGGCCTCAAGAGTGCATCCCCCTATGTTAGAGACTTTCGACTAGCATCTAGGGTATAATGGATATAGTGGGGAGATTATAAACTCTAGTTAGAGTAAAATAAAATCATAAATAACCAAATAATAAATAAGTATAAAATCATATTATTCATAATAAATAAACTAAAAAATGTAAATTCTATAATAAAATAAATGTGGTGTATGGTCATACAGACTCACAAGCATGTGAAACAAGAAACAGTTGGTCACCCACTAGGACGACCAAATATACAAAATAATCAAACTAAAAAAATACATCATGAACTATGATAACTCTAATACAAACAACATACCCAATCTCCTTGACTCTTGAGCTATAACATAATGATCCTGAGACTCCACATTAGTATCTCTACTTGTTCAAGAAACAATGGGCTTCAGCCCCATCCACCATGAAATATATGCCACACCCCAAAAGTATATATGAGGTCTGAATGCACACTAAGGTGCATGTTCCGGGGGTGATAAACAAACCCCAGTAGGCCACCCCCAAAAATGAACCTATAATCTTTTACACAGTAATTACATGCACACATGATATGTATAACCTAGTCAAAAACTAATAACAGCTGGTATAAAATAAAAAACTACAAGAAAATATAGAGGATAAATAAAAAAAAAGAAAACAGTCAATCATGGGTTCTATTCTAACACTCGAGTTAAATATATTCCAATATATCCCATTCCAGAGGATTTATAGCATGTTTCTCACCCCGCCACATGACATAAATCATGTTCTCTAGATCTACACTAGATATAAAAGACATATGAATGCATAGCAATTAATTTAGGACCCTGGGGAATAATCATAGGTGTCCAAAAAACAAAACACATATACTAGGCTCTAAGACTTTAATTTCATGATCTGAACTACTAAAAGATCTCTCCTCTACATGTCAGTGAAACTAGCATGTCTTGAAAGACCTACAAAAAAAATTAGGATCCCACATGGACCTGATAGATGTACCACCCTATAGGCTCCATCTATATGGACCCAAAGGATGCACTTCCCTATAGGATCTATACATGAAACTGGTTTCACCCAGTATCCATGGAAGATATAACCTATAGCCACGGTGTATACTCAACTAGGGGGGAACTCATCCAGGTCATCCAATATCTCCCTAAACCTATATAACAAAATCCATACAATGGATGAGATGACCATATAAAAACTAGGGGAAATTCATGATCCAATACATACCAAGGTTACCCTCACCAAGTCAAAGTTCTGAGTAGAAACTACCTCAATAATCCCAGAAAAAGGCCACCCAAATGTGGGATTATCCAACTCTCAAACCCATTATACAAATAGTTTATCCCATAGTGTTGATTAACTCTTGGTCAAAAATCATGGGGCTCTCTCAACCCCCTAGATCTTCTCATCAAGATAATATCCCCCACGGTCTCTCTATTTTCTTCCTTAGGTCTAAACCAAAACTCCAGGCTCCCACGATCCTCGAGGCCATACCCTAATGTGATGTACCACTATGAACTCCCTTTTTTCCCCCAAGATCTTGGGAAACACCTTTCAAAAGATCATCATACATCCAAAAGGATACAGAAAGAGGATGACATCCTGCGATGGGGTCCTCTAGCTCATCCAATTCATGGGAAAGTCCTCATGTAAAAACTCCTCAAATGGACCTCAATAACTTCCAGCTAATCATCGATCCACAACACTCCCAAAGGGATTTCCAAAAAGGAAATAACTCCTACATGGGATTTTAAAACAATTATTATGACCACCTCGGAAGTAGGAAACCCCACAAGGGATCCTCAGTAAAAATGAAACGTCAGGGGGAATATCACATGAAAGAAGACCTCAATCGGCCTTCTCAAGAAACAAACCATCGACAGATACAAACTGACCATAAAGGTAATCCAAAGAAACACCACGCCACATTAGAATTATCAACAGATGACTACAGCACACACTAATCACTTGATCAAGAACCATCCCACTAATTTCATCCTCAAGAGTAACTAAGACTCATCTCAACATAACAATAGCTCCAAACCTTGACCACCATCCCAAAGTTACAATCCATCCTGAAGGCTCCAACAACTCAAATCCTAAAACATAGGATCTAATGCTCAACTTCTCTAAGATTGAGCAACCAGTATTGATATCTAGGGAAAATCCAAGATCACCTCTGATATGATACTAGATCCTTCCTTCTATGATCTATCTGAAATAACCTAAAAATTCCATCGTATCATCCAAAATCCATTCCAACTAATAAGATCACAACCCCTACTTGGGCCCCACAACTCACAACCCACCCCGCTAGAGGATTCTGAATCAAACCCTCAATGAAATTATCTCACTAAAATCATAGTTCAAAACGCCATATAGACAGCCTATAAATGAAAAACATATTCCACCATCGTAATCTATGTAGGGAAAAAAATAAGAATAGACTACTCACAAGTCCAATTATGACTCTGGGGCACAAAACACCTAACCCCCCCCCCCCCCAAAAAGAAAAAAGTTCATGGAGTGTACTTCCAAGAACACAACATGTAGTTTTAATGGTGCACTTAGATAGTACTTTTACATGGATAAGACAAACCCATGGTAAGGCTATATACTATTATAATAACATAGAATACATGGGGTTTTCTCATGTACTACTACATAGCTAGGGAACACATGGGGTCTGCAATTGTACTATTACATGGCCATGTATGTAACGACCTGAAATTTTGAATAAATCTTGTTTCCTAATTTTATGTGTTATTTTATTTTATTTTTATACTCAACAAAAATGTTTCATTTGATAACATGAGTATAATTAAAATGAGACCGTTGGGTTTTGACTGTTATATGACCATTGGTCAATATGACCCCTGGAAACTAAACGTTTTGATTATTGTCTCTAAATACAAGTAATCTTGGTTAATTATTATAGAAAGAAGATTCGATGGCCTCACCCAGTAGTCTTGGACCGATCGAAGCCCACCTAACAGATCTTGGGAAGGAGGTAGCACCACTGGGCTTTGCTATGGACCAAACCCAAGATGAACTTCATCGTGTGAAGCTAGAACAGAATCTCCTTTGCGAGAAATTCATACTGATAGAAATTACTACTCGCGCGATGTTAGCCGAGCCTCCCTCAAATTCTCTCACCTTAGCACACCTTACACTTAGGTCCTATGATGGTGGGATAAGGGGCTATTTAAGGAGACCGTAACTGCCTTGTGTAATACTTTGTTTTAAATAAAAATTGGGATTTCTTCTTATGATGAAGTTTATGAATTTTCAAATGACCGGATAAATATAGTATGCATATTTTTGATGAATTTTAGAAAACGGATATTTTAAAAATGTTTATGTAAACCTTAAATAATTAAAAATGTGTAATGATATTCAAAAAATGGTCTTCTACAATTATGTTCAGTACAAAATTTAGAGTCTAATAAGATCAGCTTGATTTTTGATGAATATTAAATTATGAATAGTGATTTTATGCTTAGGATTAGTAATGTGACCAAATAGATTAGTAACCTCACTTAAAGAAAGTATTAATATAATCTAGGCACCTTGATTAAGTAATGTGATTCAATAAAATGGTTAAATAACAGTTTCATACATTATTATTCAAGTATTAGTTTTTTTAGGGTGAATAGTTTTTTTTAATTAAAAATTAAATTAAAATTATTTAGAAAATTATTTTTAAAAAATGGATTTCATTTTTGAACTCAGAGCATCGATATTATGTTAAGGTAATTTTTGGGGTTTTTTCTGAAAAAAAATGAATTTTCAGTGAATAGTGTATTTATTTAAAAATAAAATTAAAAATATTTAGAAAATTATTTTTATAAAATGGAGTTCATTTTTGAAATCAGAGCATTGATATTTGGTTAATGTGAAATTTTGGGATTTTTCTGAGAAAGTTGAATTTTCAGTGAATAGTAAAAATACCGTTTTAGGGTTTCGGTATGTTTAATGACATCATAACTGTGTCATGATGATGTAATGAAATATTTTAAGGGTTGGACGACCAAAGGTGATGAATTATTGTTTTGGGGGTCCCATGTGTCTAAACTTCATGGGAAATATAATGGGAGAGCACATGGTTTTGATAAAACCACTTTTGAGGTGTCCCTTGGCCATTAATGCCCTGTCCCCTCACTTTCCCTACAAATACCAAGCCCTCCACTCATCCATTCGACTCCAAAACCATCCTCAACGAAGTTATGGTTTCCTTACCTCCCAAGGAGTTCTCCCAAGGTGCCCCCAATCCCTCAAGGTCCAAACCATTGAGTTTTAAGAGTTACATTTTAAGGTAAGGGATCCGGCCTCTCTCTTTATTTTCAAGAAATCTCTTTTATATCATTTCTTTTATGCTCCATGTTCTGATGTTAAAGGATGTTATTTTATACTCCTATTACTTCCCCTTTAATTTTCATATAATGAGATATCCCCTCTTACTCTCATTATTTCGTATTTTGAAGTTTTCAGTGGCGTCGTTAGGCTGCCGAATTTTTAAGTGGTTCTTTCACCTTTCTTCGTTTTCAAAGTTCTAATTCCATGTCAAGTCTTTCATGTTCCTTTTTATTATGTTGGGGTATGATCTATAAATATATCATACTGATATTTTATGTTCATATTATGAGATACCCTATTTGATCTCTTCAATTCAGTATTTTGATGTTTTAAGTGGTGCCGTTAGGCTGCTGAATTTTTAAGAGATTCTTTCACCCTTCTCATTTTCAAGATCTATTTTCTTGTCAAGTCTTTCATGTTCCTTTTTATTATGCTGGGGTATGATCTCTAAATATATCATAATTATCTTTTATGTTAATATGATGAGACCCTATTTGATCTCATCAATTCATTTTTGTTGATGTTTAAGTGACGTCGTTAGGCTGCTGAATTTCTAAGTGGTTCTTTCACCCTCCTCGTTTTCAAGATCTATTTTCATGTCAAGTCTTTCAAGTTATTTTTTATTATGTTGGGGTATGATCTCTATATCTATTATACTGATCATTTATGTTCATATGATGAGAGACCCTATTTGATCTCGTCAATCAATTTTTGGAAGTTTTAAGTGACGCTGTTAGGCTGCCGAATTCTCATAAGAGAAATCTTATTTTTTGTCTTCCTTTCAAGTTCTTCGTTTCATATGGTATATCATTAAAATTTCATTACCATGTTCTTAAATACTTTATATTCTGTTCCCCTCCTGTTTTATGAATCATTTTTAGTGGGTGACCCATGTCCCCTCTCTTTTCAATGTTTTCTAAAACCATGTATCACAGTCGTTATGCTACATCGTTTTCGTCTCAAAATGCCTCCCTCTTTATCTAAAAATTATTTTATGTTATTAAGTGAATACTCAAAGATCTTATTTCTACAGAGGTATTATCATATATATTAAAATTTTCTATTTTAAATTCTGGTATTTACATACATGAAACCCGCTTTCCCTTTTTCGTGGGTTTATAGTGACATAAAGATCATGTCTTTAAAGAAATTTTTAAAACGTTTTGATTATGAAATGAAACCCATTTCTTTTATGCTATAAGGGTTTTTTATGAAATCATTGATGATAATATATGTGGCTCACATGATAATAATGAAATTTCAAGGGTGCTCCCAGATAGCACTCTAATGCATTGGGTAAAGACTTAATCTCTAGAGATGACCTTTTAGACTGTTACCTTGGTGAATAACCTTGGTAATTTTTAATGACACCATGGGTATGGAACTTGGTGAAACAAAATGATTGTCAATATTAAATTTTGTAGCCACATCTTCAAGTTATGAAAAAATTTATTTTTATTATGATACGCCTCATGATTTCATTCTCATGCCTTAAAGTTCTTTTCATGACTTTATTGATGTATCTCATGTTCATATGTAAAATGTTTCGCTTGTTTCCCTTATTGGGCCTTCTGCTCACCCTTTCTTTTGATGTATGTCCCCAGGTTATGAGATGCAGCAATGAACCTACGTTGAACTTAAGGAGAAGCCTTTCAAGTGTTTAAGAAGAATGTTTTATGTTGTTTTCATGTATTATGTTCCTGGTTTCCAAGACACTAAACCTTAAAGATCCCCAGTTTTGTGTAATGTAATGAAAGTTTATGTTATAAAAAGGCGGCATGCTATAGTTGGTATCAAAGGATGGTTTAGTTATTTGTGGAAATTAGGATATGAAAATTCTATGAAGAACCCTATAGAAAAGTTTAAATATAAAAAATCTTCCTGGTATTTTGGTGAGTATTGAGTAAGGGGTTTCCAAGAAAATACATCCCTGTCTGGATACGAGCAGGTAGAGGTGGCTCTAGCACAGATGTACATAGGCGTAAAACCTGAAAACACTACTTTGATCTAGACTCGAACGGGAACTAGTACACGACAACGGGCCTTGCTGCACTCTTGGTTACGACACTCCCCGGGGATATGCTTTGGTAAATTCATAAGCTTAGTATTAACCATTATTAAAGGAACAAGGATAAAACAAAATAAAGATCCACATAAGAATATATGATCATGGATAACCTAGTTTGAAACCTAGGGGATCACAAGTTAGGGTATACTTTTCTTCTACAAGTTATCCTTATATACTTTAAGCTCCTTTTCATGATTATTGGTTAAGTATTTAAGCCTCTAATTATACTTTCTCTTCTTAGTTAATGGTGGGAAATGGAAGAAAATGTCCCAACAACCAATGTGATAGGAAATGCGATGATTTCCGTATTAATATGACAGAGATGATTAGGGGATTAAAAGATGATTATTATTTTGGAAGACGTTCACTATTTTGGGGACCCTATATGATCGAGTTAAATAGATTACTAGGGTATTTTTATTGAGGAGTAAGGTTGACTTATAGAATTGATGAATTTAAGGTGGACTTATAGTAATTTAGGTTACTTATGGAAATGATTAACCTATCTTGGGTAAAATATGTTTAGGTTAGCTACTTTTGTTATAAGATGTTAGGAGTGGTTGATGTGTTTTGGATATGAACAATGAAGTTTATTTTGGAAGACTATGTTATCAAATTCTTCTTGTATTTGGGTTTCAATCTTAGATTAGTTTATTTTGAGGAATATTAAGAATAGTTATTTATGGAATGGTCTATGATGAACTTTGAGTAGTACAATGGAACATTGAAGATTTAAAAGTAGTTTCCATTCTTATGGGATTCTTTATTTTTGAAGAGTTGTTTTACCTTACCCTTTATGTTTTTGGGATAATGTTTAAAGATATAAAAATAGATAGTTAATCTTTTGTGGATTATGTGATTCTCGAGAAGATGATTCTTGTGCTTTTGATGAGACCAAGTGTTTTTGAATTCTCATCATTTGGAGAAAATATTAGTTTTGGTAGAGACTTATTAAAGGATGAAACTCTACATGAAGGTAGGTATATTTTCTTATGTTTTTTTTTCTCTATGTAGTAAATTAATTCCTCAAAATTATGAAAAGGAACGTAAAACAAAAACGTTGTTGGTTTACGTTTCCTACTAGGTAATCAAAGACCGTTTACACACATCATAAGTTTGGGATTTTCTTATGGTTAACATTCTCCTAATAATGTTTTCTATCAATCTCCCCCAGAACTTGGCCCTTTGTTTTCTCCTCCATGTCCATGTTTTCCTACATAGAATCCTAGTGTGGGTTAACTCGGGTGACCTTTGTACTTCCCATTCTTTCTTTTAACGTAATAGTCTTACTGACTCCTTTTCCGTTGTGGGTCATTCAATGAAATTTCAAAACCCAATTATAAAAATTGCGAGGACGCAATTTCTTAAGGGGGGGAGTTTGTAACGACCTGAAATTTCGAATAAATCTTGTTTTCTAATTTTATGTGTTATTTTATTTTATTTTTATACTCAACAAAAATGTTTCATTTGATAACATGAGTATAATTAAAATGAGACCGTTGGGTTTTGACTGTTATATGACCATTGGTCAATATGACCCCTGGAAACTAAACGTTTTGATTATTGTCTCTAAATACAAGTAATCTTGGTTAATTATTATAGAAAGAAGATTCGATGGCCTCACCCAGTAGTCTTGGACCGATCGAAGCCCATATAACAGAACTTGGGAAGGAGGTAGCACCACTGGGCGTTTCTCTGGACCAAACCCAAGCCGAACTTCATCGTGTGAATCTAGAACGGAATCGCCTTTGTGAGAAATTCAAACTGATAGAAATTACTACTCATGCAATGTTAGCCGAGCCTCCCTCAGATTCTCTCACCTTAGCACACCTTACACTTAGGTCCTATGCTGCTGTGATAAGGGGCTATGTAAGGAGACCGTAATTGCCTTGTGTAATCCTTTGTTTTAAATAAAAATTGGCATTTCTTCTTATGATGAAGCTTATGAATTTTCAAATGACTGGATAAATATAGTATGCATATTTTTGATGAATTTTAGAAAAAGGATATTTTAAAAATGTTTATGTAAACCTTAAATAATTAAAAATGTGTAATGATATTCAAAAAATGGTCTTCTACAATTATGTTCAGTACGAAATTTAGAGTCTAATAAGATCAACTTGATTTTTGATGAATAGTAAATTATGAATAGTGATTTTATGCTTAGGATTAGTAATGTGACCAAATAGATTAGTAACCTCACTTAAAAAAACAATTAATATAATCTAGGCACCTTGATTAAGTAATGTGATTCAATAAAATGGTTAAATAACAGTTTCATAAATTATTATTCAAGTATTAGTTTTTTTGGGTGAATAGTGTTTTTAATTAAAAATTAAATTACAAATACTTAGAAAATTAATTTTAGAAAATGGATTTCATTTTTGAACTCAGAGCATCGATATTATGTCAAGGTAATTTTTGGGGTTTTTTCTGAAAAAAATGAATTTTCAGTGAATAGTGTATTTATTTAAAAATAAAATTAAAAATATTTGAAAAATTATTTTTATAAAATGAAGTTCATTTTTGAAATCAAAACATTGATATTTGGTTAATGTGAAATTCTGGAATTTTTCTGAGAAAGTTGAATTTTCAGTGAATAGTAAAAATACAGTTTTAGGGTTTCAGTATGTTTAATGACATCATAAATGTGTCATGATGATGTAATGAGATATTTTAAGGGTTGGCCGACCAAAGGTGATGAATTATTGTATTGGGGGCCCCATGTGGCCTAACTTCATGGGAAATATCATGGGAGAGCACATGGTTTTGAGAAAACCACTTTTGAGGTGTCCCTTGGACATTGATGTCTTGTCCCCTCACTTTCCCTATAAATACCAAGCCCTCCTCTCATCCATTCGACACAAAAACCATACTCAACGATGTTATGGTCTCCTTACCTCCCATGTACTCCTCCCAAGGTGACCCCAATCCCTCAAGGTCCAAATCGTTGAGTTTTAAGAGTTACATTTTAAGGTAAGGAATCTGACCTCTCTCTTTCTTTTCAAGAAATCTCTTTTATGTCATTTATTTTATGCTCCATGTTATTATGTTAAAGGATGTTCTTTTATACTCCTCTTACTTCCCTTTTCATGTTCATATACTGAGATATCCCCTCTTACTCTCATTATTTCGTATTTTGAAGTTTTAAGTGGCGTCGTTAGGCTGCCGAATTTTTAAGTGGTTCTTTCACCTTTCTCCTTTTTCAAAGTTCTAATTCCATGTCATGTCTTTCATGTTCCTTTTTATTATGTTGGGGTATGATCTCTAAATATATCATACTGATATTTTATTTTCATATGATGAGAGACCCTATTTGATCTCTTCAATTCAGTATTTTGCTGTTTTAAGTGGCGCTGTTAGGCTGCCGAATTTTTAAGGGATTCTTTCACTCTTCTCATTTTCAAGATCTATTATCCTGTCAAGTCTTTCATGTTCCTTTTTATTATGTTGGGGTATTATCTCTAAATATATCATACTGATATTTTATGTTCATATGATGAGAGACACTATTTTATCTCATCAATTCATTTTTGTTGAAGCTTAAGTGAAGCTCTTAGGCTGCCGAATTTCTAAGGGGTTCTTTCACCCTCCTCATTTTCAAGATCTATTTTCATGTAAAGTCTTTCAAGTTCTTTTTTATTATGTTGGGGTATGATCTATGTATCTATCATACTTATCATTTATGTTCATATGGTTAGAGACCCTATTTTATCTCGTCAATCCATTTTTGGATGTTTTAAATGACGCCATTAGGCTGCCGAATTCTCATAAGAGAAATCTTATTTTTTGCCTTACTTTCAAGTTACTCTTTTCATATGGTATATCATTCAAATTTCATTACCATGTTCTTAAATACTTTATATTATGTTCCCCTCCTGTTTTATGAATCATTTTTAGTGGGTGACCCATGTCCCCTCTCTTTTCAATGTTTTCTAAAACCATGTATCATAACCGTTATGCTGCATATTTTTTGTCTCAAAATGCCTCCCTCTTTATCTCAAAATTATTTTATGTTATTAAGTGAATACTCAAAGCTCTTATTTCTACAGTGTTATTCACATATATATCAAAATGTTCTATTTTAAATTCTGGTATTTACATACATGAAACCCGCATTCCCTTTTTCGTGGGTTTAAAGTGACATAAAGATCATGTCTTTAAAGAAATTTTTAAAACGTTATGATTATGAAATGAACCCCATTCCTTTTATGATATATGGGTTGTTTATGAAATTATTGATGATAATATATGTGGCTCACATGATAATAAATACATGTCAAGGTTGCGCCCAGATAGCGCTCCAATACATTGGGTAAAGACTTAATCTCTAGAGATGACCTTTTAGACTGATACCTTGGTGAATAACCTTGGTAATGTTTAATGAAACCTTGGGGATGGACCTTGGTGAAACGAAATGATTGTCAATATTAAATGTTTTAGACACATCTTCAAGTTATGAAAAATGTTATTTTTGTTATGATATGCCTCATTATTTCATTCTCATGCCTTAAAGTTATTTTCATGACTTTATTGATGTATCTCAAGTTCATATGTAAAATGTTTCGCTTGTTTCCCTTACTGGGCCTTCTGCTCACCCTTTCTTTTGATGTATGTCCCCAGGTTATGAGATGCAGTAATGAACCTAGGATAAACATAAGGATAAGACTTTCAAGTGTTTAAGAAGAATGTTTTATGTTGTTTTCATGTATTATGTTCCTGGTTTCCAAGACACTAAACCTTAAAGATCCTCAGTTTTGTGTAATGTAATGAAAGTTTATATTATAAAAAGGTGGGATGCTATAATGTACCCCTCAAATGGGCTATTTTTTCAAGTACCTGGTCACATGTAACTGTAATAATACACTTATTTAATGTAAATTACATGATATCTACTTAAAAACTCATATTCCCTGAATAGAAACAACACGCGACATTTGTTCTTTGAACCACAAGTCGTGTATATAGGTTCTCCCAAACATAAAACCCCTGAATTGCTTGAAACCCTATATTTCTCCTAAAAATACATAGATCGACCGCTAAAGGGTCCCCATAAATCCATATAAGTAATTAAAAATAAAATATAAAAATTCTATAGGGATCTATGGTAAAAACATAAAAAACATACCTACCTCCTGGTGGAAACCGCTGAAACATCGCACCATATTTGTATCACGCACCCACCAAGCTTTGATCTAGCTCCACATGAGCTCCCTAGGTGGTGACTCCTCCATATTCCTCTTATCTTACTCTCCCTCTATTGGTCACATGGAATAGGAGCCCAAGGTGGGAGTGTATGTAAGAATCCAAAAGCTAGTAGTGAAAATAGAAAAGGATAAAAAAGAGAAAAAAGAAAAAAAGGGAAGAAAAGGTGTTTAACCCCTCATTACCTCTACAAGATTATGCCTCACCTAAGAAACCCCCCACCCATTAATAAATCAACTTTATAGATGGAATATCAATATTACTCTTCATTCAAAAGATATTAACAAATAAACACATATTATTTAAATATTTAAATATTAACTATTCCGTAATATATTGAATGTCTCATATTTCCACAAAAAAAACAATAATAGGGTAAACACGCCATTTTAGGACTAGAAAAGTTGTCAGAAAAATTATCCTAGATCATCTAATAATATAATTTATCATTTTTCCCAATAATCACTTCCAAGAAAAAAAGTAAAAATTTAATTGGATTTTCACAACATGCCACGACATAGATCATCACATGCTAGTATAATCAAGAGTAGTGGGAGGATACATTGATCACTTATGTAATATAGTGTTCTCAAACCTATATAATATTGTGTGTTTGGTTTCAGGATAATACTTCTCTAACTCCACTTATATTGATGATAAGATTATAGTAGAGAATCCATTACTTAGACATCCCAAGCATGGCAAGGAGTAGGATTCATGGGAGGATCTAATCCTTATAAAAACACTTAGTCCATTTAAGGATTTATCCTCATTGCATATTAGTGTATGCTTGGTTAAGAAATATAAGATCCAATGGTCTTAGCCAATATCATAGGACCAGGTCTAAGGGGGCTTTAAAGGTTTAAAGAATATATTGGGATATGTAAAAAATTGATAGCACCTAATTCACCCCCCCCCCCCCCCCACTACCACAAAACTAGGTTTCCGCAGCACCACCCTTTACCAGCGCTAAAAAAGGCACTGATAAAGGGGTTTCCTTTATCAACGTAAAAAAAGTGCTGATAAAGGGTACTTTTAACAGTGCTAAAAAAGTGCTATTAAAAGTTCCCCTTTATCTGTGCTTTTTTAGCACTGATAAAGGCACCCCCTTTATCAACACGTTTATTAACACTCTTAAAGGGGACCCTTTATCAGCACTTTTTTTAGTAGCACTGATAAAGGGGGGTGTTATTAGAACTTTTTCCCCTAGCTCTGATAAATTTTATATTTCAGAAAAAATATATTCATAAAAATAATATGTTGATAGATAAATATATAAGTATATTTATATTGATATAAATATAATATATATTTTTAAATATGTTCTAGATAAGTATAAAAAAATTATTAATATATAATATATGCAGTGAAAATGAATTATAAAATATCTTAAAAAATTATTAATTAATTATTTTCTAATTATCATAGACGAATAATCATTTAATAACAATTTGAAGACAGAAAAAATAAAAAAAATCAATAAAATATCTAAAATAAGTTGAAAACATAATTCAAACTTCAAACGACCATAACTTTTGACCCGAGTGTCCGTTGGGTCTCTACAACATATCAAATGGTACCCTAAGATGAGATCCACACACTAGTGACCTAAGAAAATATTTTTTTTTATTTTTCGAGGCCAAAAAAGGCCCAGAAGGCTTCCAAAACTGAGTTTTTAGTCTGGATACCCAAATTTTTTAACCTTCGATAGAATTCCAGCCTCATTTAAGTGGGTATTGTTTCCCTTTTTCAGTGGGGAATGAATTTATTTCAAGGAATTACATTCATATTCATAGTATGGATTTGAAATTTTATCGTTTTCATAATGTACTTTTATTTATAATCAAATATATAACAATATATACATATTTTTTTAATATTCTCACATAAAAATTTAATTTTAAAAATAAATAATTAAACATATTTACATAAAAAATATATTTCCCAATATATAATACTTATCTAAATAACGAAGTAATACCATTTTATTTAAAAATATATATATGAATATTTATATACCTATATAATTTGAACGTGTATATATATATATATATATATATCTATGTGTTTGTATTGACAAACTGATATATATTATCTATATATTCTAAGCATATGTATATACATATTAATATATAATACTTGTAAATATATATAAATATGCGTAATTATACTTATCGACACACATATAATATGTGTGTGTGTGTGTTTTATATATGTATTTATGTATTTATAAACACACATAAAAAATCATTTTTTATAAATTCATTTAAAACTAATATTACAAATATATATTAATATATGAATAAATATACGAATAAAAAATATAAATATATAAAAAAAATAAATATAAATAGATATTAATATATGAATAAATATATAAATATAACTATATATGTATATATATATATTAATATATGGATATATATATTAATATAACTAAATATACCAGGAAAGAGGTCTTGGGTTATGTGCACAGGCAAGAGGTCTTGGGTTCAAGTCCAGGGGAAGTAGGTCGTGCACGCGGGTGGAGTTGCAGCTGGCATTGTTAAAGGGTGGGTGGGGCACTGTTAAATGGTGGGTGGGGTGGTTGCTGGGGCATGAAGGATGGGGCTCTATTGAAGCGGGGCTTCAAGCGCTATTGAATTCCCCTCCCCGAATTGTAGAAATATTTTTATTATTTTTTATAATGTTTTTTAACTTTTATCGGTGCATTTAAAAAATCACTGATAAAAGTTGTCTTTTATCAATGCAAAAAAATCACTAATAAAGTACCCATTTATTAGCACTTTTTTAGAACTTATAAAAGGGACCCCCATTTATTAGCACTTGTTTTAGTGCTATAAATGGACTTTTCTACTGCTTTTAAAGGCCATATTTTCAGTAGTGCTCTCATGTGTGTCTTGATGGTCCAATGGACATCTCAATTGATGTTAGATCCTAGTTTCTCTCTGATTAGATCTATTTTTTTATCAATTTGTATCATGGAAAAGGAATTTTTTTATTAGTTGTAAAAAAATTCCCCGTTGTATTTACCTGATATACATGAATTGCATATTTGATTTTCTTCTTGAATAAAACCCTTATATTGAGGAATAAATTCCTAGTACTGTGTCTAAGGAAATATAGTTTTTGGATAATAATATAAGAAATAAGAGAAATAAACAGTCTAATATGTTAATAAAGAATCAAAAATCTCAAGAGGAGTGGAACTAACTGAGGTTATTCAAAGTAGTAATTATAGTTTTAAAACTATTCATTTTTATTCCTCTAGTGAAATAAGTCAAAATGTGATGATGGTTTCATTGAATCTATTGCAGACCTATATATTGAGGTTAAGGAAAATTCAATGAATTTTATCATGGATGTTGTATCAAACATGTCATAATATTTCAAGGGATTGATTCATGATAAGTCATATCTAGAGTTGGAAGCTGATGCCATGGAAGAAGCATTGAAAAATAGTTGAGTATATACAAAACCCTCAAAAATATTATAAAATATAATTAATTGTATTCCACACTTAGAAATGAAATATTTTCTATAATTCATGAATAATTTCTATGATTTCTTTATGATAAGTAATTGTTTGAGAATATGTTTAAGGAGGTGTTCCATGCATTGGAGAAATTTCATAAGGTCTCCATGAATGTCAAGGAATCTCAACAAGATGTTAAAAGTAAGATAATAGTGGAATTGGATAGATCTATTTATGATAAAATAAAAATGTATTAAATCAAATTAATTTTTTGAAATTGATTATGAATATAGAATTAGATCATTATAGGATGAGAATTACACCCTCAATAAGAAGTTCCATGAAATGTAAGTCGATATGAGAAATCAAGAAACTACATTTTTTGGATGTCCCCAATCTATTAGAAAGAAGATATATTCTTCTGTATATATTTCATGTGGGATACTTACTCCTAAGAAGACTAAAATTAGTGGTAAATAGAGCTTTAAATCCATCAGATATGCATCCACATCAAGATCAAAGAAAAATTTATCTCATAACCCTGAAAAATTTATGTGTACGAACTCTAGTTCTTATAAATATATAAATTTCTATTCAAATTCTATAAAATGTTTGAAGGGAATAAATTTTGGTACATATACCAATATTACCAGGATGGAGGTGAGTATCTCTAAGAAATGTTCTCCCTTAAAGGAGCACAAAACTTTTGTGTTCCAACCCAAAAACTGCAAGTATGTAAATCTGGAGATATTCCATGAATAAGTAAAAGAACTAGATTTATTGGAAGATATCAGTGCTACTATAGTTTTGGGTATTGGGTTATAGATTTATATTAAAATATATTAGTAGCTTGTGAAAATAAAAGTATCCCTGAAGAAAAGGGATCAAATCTTAAGTTAAAAATAAACCTACCAGAGTAAGACAGACAACATAAAAAAGCCTAAATGTGTCCATGAAGAACATATTTGAATCACATGGAAATATATGTGAGTTATGAAAGAGTAGTGTTCATCGTAATGGTTAATTTTGGTACAACACTTCTAGGGATCATTCATATATTAAAGATAATAAGTAGACACCATGGAATGTGATGAGGATAAAGGATAAAAGCAATTATTCCTTGGGAAAGAATCAAAACATAACAGTTGAATCAACCATTCCCAAGAAGACAGTTAAGAAGGACAATAATTATTTCACCTAAGATGATAATATAAGATTCTTATATTATGCAAAGAGAGGACAAATCATGTTCCATTGTAATATTTCCATGAATGTCAAAGTAAATGGTATCAATGTGGGATATACAAGGAAAGAGTCAATTCAAGAAATGGATGGTAGAGTTGGATTGGTGGTTGACACTCCAAGTGAAGAATTTGAGAAGATACCCAATAATGTAAAGTTAAAAGATAATTAATGTTTGTGTGTAAGGTTCAACACAGAAGAACATGTGGCTATTAAATTTCTTACTATTACACCTAGATAATTGAAAAGCATTGGGAAAGAAACACTGACTAAAATTCCCCAGAAATATTCTAATAAGAATGAGACTACACACAAACAGGAGTCCAGATATGTGAATACATAAGGTCTAATCATAAGGATATGTTAATTTCAAGAGGCTAAAAATTTGGATAGATCATCAAAAACTGAAACTGTTATGGTATCTCAAGAGAATAATGTTATTCAAGCTTAGAAACAAGATTATAATAAAAAAGAAGAAAAGGTTTCACAATTAAGTAAAAATATTGAAAGTGAATAAGGAAGAAATTATAAGGAAGAGTATAAATTTTAGTGCTTCAAGGAATGTCTGACTAGGTTGAGGAAGAACTTTCAACCAAAGTGAAATAACTGAAGACCATTGGAAAATCCACCTTATTCCCCAAAATGATTTAAATTCATTCCAATAAGTTTAATTGATGGTGATGAGTTATGAATATAATAACTTGAGGGGAGCTATGAAAAGGATGAATTTTCTTGATATTTATTAATTTCTCTTAAATATTGAATTCTAGACATCTCATTTAAATTTGAAGTATGAGATACAATTTTCATTCATTCATCATTGTTTTAAGATATACCTATTATGTTTATAATGGGTGAGTAATTATTTAACAAAATGGGAAAAGATATACCTTTCATTTAATAAATTTAAATGTGTTTGTTCATGTGAAGTGAAGGTTTATAGAAATTCATGAAAATTTGTTTAAACTAACCCTAAGAATTGAAAGGTTGTTCTGGTGACACATTGAAGTAATTATATAGATAGTTTTTTTTCTAGACTTGTCACTATTTTCTTAAAAAATGTTTTAGACCACATGTACTAAGATTTGACTTGTTGGTGGAAATTTTCTAAGAAAAAATGCAGTACCTCCATTCTCACATGAGATTAAGGAAGACCTTGAAAAGTGGATGAGAACACATAGGGAAAATATGTGTTTCTTAAATTTAGTAGAGTTAGTTTTAGAAATACCTCCCTTTAAATTCTATTTATCGTTGAGGGGAGAAGAATAAATTTCATTACTACCATATTATATCAATTAGGGGGAGAATACATTTCACTTTAGAATTTTTTTCAATTAAGGGGAGAATAATTGTATTTACTAATGGAGTTTATTTGTGATTCCCAAAAAAAATGTGGTAGAATTATGTGACTAAAGGTCTTTGGCTGTATTTTCTATCAATTAGGATTTTTTTCAAGAAGCGTATCAATGTAATTAATTAAAAGGTTTTGAATTTGGTTATATAGAAAGGGTTCACCCAAAGTAAGTGAGGGAGCTACCCATATGTGTTGGGTAATGACAATAGGAGGTTTCTACTACCTATGAAGATATGGTTGGATAGGTTCTAGGAAGATTCTATGACATCAGATGATTCGAAATATTTTTTTCAAAAAAAGGAAAGTACTAATGGTCATAATGATGTCTACAACTTGTTTTTTAAAGGTTGTAGAAGGCATCGAGTTGAATCAAACTGGTTTTGAAACTATTTGATTTGGATGGAGTTGATTTAGAGAAGATGAGTAGTTGTGTAAAGGTAATTGGATACATGTGTAAAGGTAAATCCATGTTTTTATATTCAATATAAATTTAAAACTATCTTTTTTTAGATTCCTAAACTCCATTCCTAGAAAAAAAATAGTTCCATAAGGTTCATCTAAAATTTTCAAAACCAGCGTAAATGTAGTTATGTACGTTGCGTAAAGGTATCTGAGATTACTTTAGTTGAGTTTGAATTTTTGGAAAAGGACCTATGTGTGAGTGTTTTTGCCTCTATGTATGTGTCACTAAGGAGCATCATATGTTTCAAAGGGTCCTATTTATGTTTCATTACCAACCTATGTATATGTTATTCAACCTCAACATATGTGTCATTCAAAGCAGCATACTAGACAAATCATTGGAAAATCCATGAGTTTATGTGAGATTTGAAGTTTTGTATATATCATTATGACATGTTTATATATCATTTACATGTTTTTTATGTGTAAACATGGCCTTCATATATATCATCTATTAACTTTCATATGTGTGAACACAGAATTTCATATGTGTCGTTATTTTTTGTGTATGTGTTTTTCTAGAATTAGAAAAAATAAAAAGTTCTACAGAATAAAAAAAATATGTTTTTATATTTAATTATATAATGATTAAATTCAATTGATTTGATTACTGAGTTTTTCCAAAATGATAAAAAAATCATTAATCTATGAAAAACCATGATTTGAGCCTAATTTTTTTATCTTCAAGGTGAGGGAGAAAGAGATCAATGTATGATGAAATGTATCCAATATCAATTGTGTTGAATTAATTTCAAGTTATTTCAAAAATAATGTGGATGAAATCATGTCGAAGATCAATATAAACTCAAGAGAAAATATTTAAGTTATTTAAGATGATTTTTTTGATATTATGTGACATTTTAAAGATATGTTTTGAGATAGGCTTCACAATAAGAAAATTCTTCATGCTATAAGAAGATGTCACACACTGTAGTCTAACTTTCCGTATAACTTGGATAAAACATAGTAGATTTATGTGGAAATATTTTGAGTTAATTAATAATATGAAATTTATTTTATTGAAAAAAGAATATGATTAAATATATTAATCCATGTTATTTTCATTAAATAAGAATATCTATTAAGTTGAAACATAATCCGTAGAAAATCATGGGAATCCCAAAAGTGGGTATTTTATCAACCTGATTTTTGATTGGAAGTGAGAATTTACACATTAATTCCATTTATGGTTATTGAAAATGAAATTATCCTTTTAATTAAGCCACGTGTGAGTTTGATAAAATTGAGTAATAAAATAAAATAGAAGGAGTTATTGATGGTAGGTTGTACAAAATTATCAGGTGCTTGGAGAATGAAAGATCGTAATAAAGAATAAGTAGAACCCGGTACATTTATTACTAAAGATAAAAAATATGATACTATGAGAGCCAAGAAATATCATTTGGTAATATAAGAATCAGATAAGAAAAAGAGATGTCCAAATAAGATCTGCATTTTCTGTGTTCTGATCTTATGCACTGAAGCTAAGAGAGAATAAATGGAATAATAAGTAAGATGACAAGAAATTTGAATAGAATGAGTAGGTTGAGGTAGTTATCAAGATAATACCCATGTTATTCAGTTTACATATCCAAGAAATATTTTGAAGTTGTGATCAAGTTCATATAATCCAGGTAAAACATATTTTGTACTATGTTCTTGAGAAGTGAGTGTGAGAAGCTAGTGAAAAGATTCAGAAGAACTGGAAACTATGTAGATTGCCTGAGATGGAGTTGCATGTGTTTTTCTTGAATACTTGAAGGCTTTCAAATTCACCCAATTGTGAGTAAAAAAATATTTTTGGGTGCAAATACATCACTAGACAACTTATTATCTACTTTAAGAGAACAATAAAGAGCTGAATAAAAACTGGTGGGATGCTAGTATAAACAAGTGCAGTGGGATGTTGTATTGATCACTTGTGTAATATAGTGATCCCACACTTTTTTAATATGGTTTTTTTGGTTTTAGGATTATATCTAGACAAATACACTTATATTAATTATATGATTGTAATTGATAATCTGTGACTTGTATATCCTGGGCATGGAAAGGAGTGGGATTCCTAGGAGGGGTCGAACCATGTAAAAACATGGGTTTCATTTATTACTTTATCTATATTGTATATAGTAGTATTATGGGTTAAACAAAACAAGATCCAACAGTATTATGCATCATTATAGATTCAATACTAAAAGGGGATGAAAGGTTTAAAGAATAAATTGGAATTGGTAAAAATTGGACAACACCTGATTCACCACCCCCTCTCGAGTGTGTATGCATGATACACCAGTAATGTCCCATAATTTATTCTCGTCTATATATGTTTTTTACTGGTATTGCATACTCTAATTCAACATATCATGTTTTGGGACTTCCTTTTATGTAATCATTTCTCTATACCTTATTTTTTTCAAGTATGATGTTTGGGTGGATTTTATTGGTTGATTGATTCTTCATGAACACACCCATGAAATATGAAATATAATTTATGTTATCATGGTAAAAATAATATAAAAATATATAAAATAATCAAATTCCTCATGTTATTTTTTGATGAGTTTTTGTTATAACATCATACACAATTCATAGGATCATCGACGGTAGTCGGTGAATCACTTTGTATTTCTGATAGAACCCTAAGAGGTAACCTAGTTGAACTCACATAAAAAATTATGTTTCAAATATTAAAAATCTAGGACTAAATATAAATTCATTTTTCTTAATGTTATGATGGGTGATCATTAAGGTAATTACTTACGGTAATCACATTCTCACAAATTATCTAAAATCCTACTCTTTACATTCATAATTATTCATTATTTCATAAACCCAGCCCCCCCCATTACATCAAAACTCCCTCTCATTTTTTTATAATTAAAATAATATTTTAAACTTTATGGTCTAAGTATTCATTGGAAAATGACCTAGGTTTCTTTTTTTACTAGGGAAATTCTATTAAAAAACAAACATTCAATTTAATGTGTTTGACAATGCGATTAAATTTGTACACCATTGTAGAGGATCCAACAACTTTTTTTGTTTTGTTTATTTATTTTATATTTTTATTTCTTAACCTTTCCATGTTTCCCTTACCCTAGTATTTTACCCCCTCTCCTTTTTATTTTTTCATTTGTTATTATATATTTTTCATCTCTCTCTTCTTTAATATACTCTCTTTTTTTAATATATATTTCGTTATCCATCGCCTCTTTAAAATAAAAAATAATTATAGAGAAAAAAACACACTAACTCATCATATTTATTTTCATGAACTAATCAAGAATTTAAAATATTCTTGAAATATACCCAGAAATTGAAAAAAAAAAATTCACACTCACCTTTGATCTTCTTTGGTAGATAAATCAAGAACCATCGATGAACCAATTATGGATACTCAAGAGGTGCCATTCCAAGCTAATTGTGAACCAAATAAAGAACATTATAACATATATACAAATAATAATACCTTAAAATAACATACTAACCCTGAGATGGAGTACCGAATTTTGTATATTCAATACCTTAGGGAATCATCTAACTTGGATTTGCGACCAGAACTCAACCACCTCCTCTCTAAATCCCATTGTATTCCTAATGAGGATTCTCAAAAACATCTCAAGTATTTGTAGATAGTATGATCCACCATTAAACCCTGAAACTATGTTTGAGGACTCTATAAAGTTTTGGGATTTTCATTTCTTCCTCGATGGTGTTTCCAAAGATTTGTTATACTATCTACCTACCACAATTGGTGGTTGGAATGACCTTAAATGACTCTTTCTAGAGATGTTCTTCCCAACCACTATAAATTTATCTATTAGAAAATAAATGTGTGGAATTAGAAAAGCATAAGGATAGAACCTTCATGAATACTTTGAGAGATTAAAAATAATTTGATCTAGTTTCCCCACCACCAAATTAGAAAAAAATTACTAATTTAGAACTTTTATTAGGGAATTTTCTACGTGAATCATGGCATGATAAATGGTGTATCTGGTGGTGTTCTAGTGTATTAAACACCTATTAGTGTTTTTAAATTGATATCAAACATGAAAAAAAATGCACAATAGTTCAGGATATGAATAATAATACCCACTCAAGGAGTAAATGAGGTAAACATTTCCTTATTATAAAAAAAGGTGGAAAATGAACATGATTAAATTCATACACTTTTATGAAAATTGGTTCAAGATCAAGGTAACTCAGAATATCCAACTATTTATTTACATTGTGGTATTTATGTTGATATCATTCATTTTTCTAATTAATAACCCCAACATTAGTATTCATTTGATTCTTGTGCAGTAGTATTTCATATGCATCCAAATTTTTAGACACAACCCATCAATTAAGAAAATTTTAGGTGGAATCCTATTACATTGTGGAAATTACAAACATAGCATTGAAAAGGATGCAATAAAATCTATCCCAAATATAACTTTTATAAAAAAGGATAACATACATTTACTTCTTATCATTATCATTCACTATGTTACCTTTAAATTCCTCCAAAATTTGAACCTAGAATCAAGGACCCAGTGAAGAAAATGGAATCCTAGAAGCTCAAGTTACAAAAAACCAACCAATAAAAAATCCAAGACCTGTAGATTCATGTGTGGAAACTATGAAGGTACATTTACTTCTTATACTTATCTGACTCTATAAAACTCTCCATATTAATCCCAAAAATATTCAAGTGAAGATAAAAAAACATAAATGATTATCATTGAGGATTCTCTTGATCAACCCATCTGTCTTTCATTTACCCAAAGTGTTTTTCAATAAAATAAACAATTTGATAAAAATATTGATAAAGAGTGCATGAATAAATTTAAAAAGGGATAAGTTAACATTAATATCCAGTAATTAGGTAAATAAATTCATTTTTATAAAAAAATTATAAAAAAAGTATTTACACACGTAGGAAAAACTGAAGGGGGATAAGAGAGTTGACATTTGAAGTAATGCCTCATCCTTGACACATCCAATGATGCCATCCAAATTTAAGGATTGGGTAACATTTATAATACCATTCACAATAAGGGAGATTTTCTTTTCTAATTAAATTATTGATTTTGGGGCATCAATTAACATGATGTCTCACTCTTTTATATGTATTTTTAGGTAGGGGAGCTTCAATAAAAGGGAATTATGGTGTAACTTTCTAACCAAATCACAACACACCAAACTAGAGTGATCAAGGAAATATTTTTGTGAGTGAATAATATCATCTACCCTATAGAATTTTACATGATTGATTGGAAGATACTCAAACACAAGGAAATTCTCCTTTCATAATTGAGATACCATTTATAAAAACAAAAAAGACAATCATCAATGTTCACAATAAAAAACAATTTCCATGGAGTTTAGGGAGAAAAATTAAGTTCTAATATCCTTGATGCAATGAAACATCCATTTTAGGGGCATTCCACTCTTCTTATATATTTTATGTATGTTCTCCCTAATGACAGACACTCACTAAATTCTTTCCATGGCCGCCATTATGAATTTTTTTCACTCTTTGATACAATAGGTTTTGAGTTTTCTATTGAATGTTCTGTGGGTTTGTAAAAGTGTATTTTTTTTATTTTAATTGATGATTGTTTCCATTCTAAAGTTACCATGAATATTTATGGTTTTCAAAATCTCATTCTTGTTGATTCTTTTTTCATAGATAATAAATATGAGAAGATAAATAGTGAAATTGTCCTCACTCCCCCCAAATCCCTTCCCTCAATCCAAAAATCATCAGTATTAGAATTAAAACTACTTCCCTATAATTTTAAATATTTTTATATTGAGGTTATTGATCAATTTCACATCATTTTTTACAATAACCTCTCTCTGGAGTAGAAATTAAAAATTATAGACCATTTGAGAGATTGAAAAAATGTGATAGGATGAAAATTGGAAGATATTCCCAATATTAAACCATTTATTTTTATGTATTACATACTTTTAGAGGATAATGGTAAACTCCTAAGTCAATCTCAATCTAGGTTAAATCCCACCCACTTTGAAGTGGTAAAAATGGATTTGAGCTAATTACTTTATGTTGGGATCATCTATCCTTCATAATAAATGGGTTAGTCTAGTGTAAATTGTTCATATGAAAACTAAAATAATGGTAGTTTCAAATTAAAGTGATTAATTGGTAACCACATATACATAAAATAGTCAGTGAGTCTGTATTCACTTTCATCGAATAAATAAATCCACATGAAATGACCATTTTCCTCTACCTTTCATTGAAAAATTGTTATAAATATTGGATGGTTAGCCCCATTATTGTTTCGTGGATGACTATATGGGTTTTTTTCCAATCTATATATTTCGTAAGGATCAAGAAAAGACAAAATTTACCAAACCATTCGAAAAAATCATATATGAGGATATCGTTTGGTTTCTGTATTGCTCCTAGTAAATTTCAACCTTGTATGGTCAATAGTTTCTCTGAGTACCAGGAACATTTCATGGAAGTTTTTATGGATTATTTAACTATTTATGGATATTCCATTAATGATTATTTGGAACACCTAGGTTATATACTCTATCATTTCATTGAAAAATATATCATATTGAATTATGAGAATTTTCATTTTATGGTAGAGCGGTGGATAGTTCTTGTTCATGTCATTTCACATGTGTGTATTCAAGTTGATAAAACAAAAATCAAAATAATTATATCCCTTCCATATCCAAAATGTGTTTGTGAACTGAAATATTTCTTGTTATATGTTGTTTTTTACCTTCTATTAATTAAATAATTTAGTAAGATTAGACATAACTTGTCACTATCATTACAAAAAGATGTTTACTTCATGTTTAATAAAATAATAATGTATTATTTTAATTCACTTTAAAGTAATTCTCACACCCATTCCCATCATCCATACACCTAAGTGTGATCTCCCTTTTGAACTTATATGTGATTCCTCTAACTTTACAATTGGGTAATTTTTATCATTAAGGGTTTTGAGGTATACTCATGCCATTGAATATGCCTCGCATACCCTAGACCTTACCTAGGAAATCTAAACCACCACTAAAAAGGGATTTTTCATTATGTTTTCCTTGAAAATAATTCATTCATATCTACAAGGATTAAAAGTTTTTTTGTATTCTAATCATGTATCCCTTTGGTTTCTCATTAATAATCCCAAGGAAAATCCCTAACTGATATGATGGATACTCCTTCTCTAGGAGTTTTCCCTAGATATTTTAGAAAATATAGGAGAGGAAAAAAAAATTTACCACAATAGTATAATTATCCCACGATTAGACTACCATGTTGACGCAACCATCCTTATTAGAGAGTTATACCTTGATCAGAACATTTTTGATGTTGTGTAACTTGCCCCTTGGTATGTGAATGTTATTAATTTTTTATCATCATCTGCATTCCCCATTGATTTTAGAATTTGAAAATTCTTTATTATCAAGCATGAGTCACGATGGTATATTTGGGATGACCCATACGTGTGAAGGATTTTTAGTGACTAGGTTGTTCATCACTATATCGTTGACTATGAGTTCACATCTATTTTTATATTTTTCCACACTCTGTCGTGGGTGAGACACATTGGCTATCAATGTACATCATAAAAGTTCCTTGGGTATAGAATTTATTGGAAAACATTATATAGAATCTATTATTGGTTTTTTAAGAAAGATACATGATGTGAATTCATAAATAATATTTATGAGAGGAATGAAAATCCCCCAAAATTACATTTTATTTTATGAGATATTTGATTCATGGGGTTTTGACTTCATGGGGACCTTACCAAATTGATTTGGATTCATGTATATCTTGTTGGTTTTTTATTATGTCCCTAAATTAGTGAAAGAAAAGGTAATTGGGATTAAATAATCTCATTTGGTTGTTGAATATGTGAGATCTCATATTTTTAGCAGGTTTATTTTTTTAGGGATTACCATTAACGGTCATGGTTCTCATTTTTATAGTCACAATATAAAAACATTTCTCTATATATATATAGGGTTTTTTATAAAGTCTCCACTATATATCACCCCAAAAAATGGGCATGTTGATATTTCAAATTTGGAAGTTTAGTGAATATTGGGAGAAATGGTACAACCCAATAAGAATGATTGGAGTTTGAGCTTGTATAATTCACTTTGGGTATACCATGTATCTTTTAAAATCCCCATCATAATGTCACCTTACAATATTGTCTTTATAAAGGAATTCCAACTCCCTATAAAGTTAAAATTCTATGCATTTTTGGTTGTTAAACAATGTAATATGAATCTATAAAATTCTAGTGAGCAAAGAAAATTTCATATTCAGGAGTCAACTGAAATGTGTTGTGATACATATGAGAACTCTTGGATATATATAGACAAGATAAAGCTTATCCATAATGATCTATTTCATCATTGGAAATTCTGTATTGGTGAAAAGGTCCTCATGTACATTTCAAAATTAAATTTCCTCTTTGTTAAGCTTCATTCATGATGGATCGGTACTCATATTGTTACTAACATTTATCATTTTAGTGGAATACATGATTTTCATGTGAAATGTGGAAGAATGTTTACTGTAAATAGGCATCATCTTAAAAACATCAATGAGTATTTTCTAAAGAATCTGGGAGAGGAAATCTAGCTTAAGGATTACACTTATGACATCACTTATAAGTTTTTCCCTTATCCCTAACTTTATTTAGTTTCCTATTTATTTTTATTGATTAAATTGAGGATAAAGTTATTTTTGGGTGTGGGGGATGGATTCATAATGTTTCTAGGATTTGATTTTTTCAATAGAAATGAAAAAAACAAAAACAAAAAAAATAGTTATTGTAGTGTTTTCATTTTTGTTTTCCTTTTATTTGTTTTATAGTTTTAGATAAACTATGAGATTAAATGTAATATCTAAAATCATTTTTTATACTTGATTCAATTGTAAGGTAAATTCCTTGTTTTCTGAAAAAATGGATTCAAATGAGTATTGATATAGAATATTTTTCTTGAATTTTTATTTTCGAGACATTATTAAGAGTTTAATGGATTTTGGATTTTTGGGACATTCTTAAGAGTTTAATAGATTTTTTAAACCCATTCCACTTTAGTATTGACCAATATTAATTTTCACCAACCTGAGAGGTGCTCCAAACCAATGCTTTCATACTCTTCCAAGTACCCTATTGTAAGGACCCAAACATAAACATTACATATTCTAGTTATTTTAAAAATAGAAATCAAATTATTATGCAAAATATATTTTAGGTTTAGAGTTTTATATAATTAATAAAATGACTTATATATTAAAATAATACATTATAAGTGGACACTTATACTCGGTATCAGTTTTTTCTAAAAAAATATTTAAAATAAAACATGATTTCTTATGTTGAAATATCTTCCCAATTTTCCCTTGATCTTATCCTTACCCCATATTTTCATTAAAACATGTGAAAAACGTTTTAAAAAATGGGATAATTAAAAAAAATTAAGGGATATGAAAATAATGAGAGAAACTATTATTCCATGAATAATTATAAACCTATGAAAACATTTTTACAAAGTTGTACATTTTACCCATAAAACATAATCTCTTTATCATACCTCATGAAATCATAAGTTTCCTATAAAACTCCATAGAGAAAATAATTCAAAAATAAAACTTATGGAATTAATTACATGTCAATATTATAGTTTATTTATTAGTTACATAGGTTCTAACCTTCATGGTTACATTTAAAAAATCCACCGCATTATATTCTCTTAATCTCTTAGGAGAAACCCTATCGATTAACTCTCTCTAATTACCCGATGTATTGAAGAGTTATCACGGCCTCACCTTCCCTCAGTTTGTCAAAAAACCACCCGTAGTCATAAAAAATTCCCAATAAACATAACTTAATCATAAAAAATAAAACAATCATAAATGAAAAATAACCTTTCCTCTTTGAAATCACATTTCATTTTTACAAATCCACGCACTCATAAATGAAAGAAATTTATTTGAAAATAAAATTACAAATATGTAAAGAAAGAATCAAAACATTAAATAAACATTAAATAGATAAATTACATTCATTATGTATATTTTAAAAAACATCCCTTTAGGCTTTTTCAAAAAATAATTGAAAGAGTAACTCTAAAAGTGGTTTTTAAAAGGAAGTATCTTACCTTAAGTCTCACTCATCATGTACAATCTTTATCTTCTTGAATAATCAACATAGTTTAATTACAAAATTTATCTAAAACTTTTTAAAATTTTACTATTCCTTTTATATCACTTATTATAATTTTATAACAATTTATTAATTATTTAAGTTCACAACGGATGTTTTGATAATATTTGGTACATGAGTCCAAAATGACATCGGTAATTCAAATACGGTCAAAGTGGTAATTATTACATCATATCAAAATTAATATTAATGAAAAATTAATCACTTTTATGCTTAAATTATACTTTTAAATCAAGCCATTTATGTATGGTTATGAAAAATGAACAACATTATAATCATGGAGATGGTAGTTCATACATACGCATGAGTAACATTTCCATTTTTTTCAATGATCATTATGGAAATAAGGTTAGTATTAATTTATATTTACATAATGATCATAATATCAATAATATAATACTAAACATTTAGATATAATTATATATATTATCCAAGTGATGTGGTAATGAAAAATGAATCGCATCGCTTCGTCGAGATGATAGTTCACACGTACGCACGAACAATGTTATCATTATCATGTGCATGGAAAGGGAAGAAATTAAATGATATATTATTATTTAATAATGATAAATATTTCATTAATCTCACATATAAACATTAATTCCATCATTATTACTGGTATTGAGAGATGGTGATGGAAAACGAATTATGTTTGTTCCCGAGCTGCTAGTCTGTTGTACGCACGAATGATTAATTTTTTTTCCTATATGATGGAAGTAGAGATGTATTTAGGTAATGATATTAACATAATAACATCTCATTATATTTATGATAATATATTTATTATTTCATCATGTTTGAAGAATATTTTAAGGAAGGTGAAGGAGAAATAAAAAATAAATACTTAATTAAAAATGATACCTCTTCTTTAGACGACCTCCTTTGATTAACACCTTAACACCTCTAAGGATGGATTCATGCATAAACTAATGACTCTATAATGTGTGGAGGTAATCTATAAATGTATTTGGGAAGATATTTTCTTACCCAAAAAGTTTTTTAAGTGTATTGAAATCAGAAGAATGGGTGCCCTTTAATTAAAAGAGGGAAGGGGAACTCTTGGAATTCTTCAAAATATTAAATTAATGTAAATTGATTTTCTATTAACAATGGGTAAAAAGTGATTTAAATAAAATATAGGATAATTTCAGGTCAAAATAAATTCATATAATTAAAATTTTACAAGTTTTTATTATTATTTTTTATCCTTATCTTTTTGTTTTATCACTCTTAACTCTTACCATGATATCATGTAATACTTTGAGGGTTAATGTAATTACTATAATGTTTTAAAAGACCAATAAATGAGTCATTGATAAAATTTTATGAATTATCCCAATTATTGGGCCAAAATTGAGTTTTTTAGAAATTTTATATCATTTTATAAAATATATTTTATTTTAAAATATCAGTAATTTCCATTTTGTCACTATTCATTACTTGACTTTTAAAAAATATCATAACATCAAGAATAATTAGAAACAATACTTCTCAATCATAAATAACATATCAAAATAATATAAAAAATTATTTAATGACATCAGTAATTTCAGATTATATTTATTTTAGTATTTTTAATATCATTTATTTGATATTTCCTTTTGTTAAACAATTACTACATCATCATTGTGAAAGCCTTTAATTAAATTATCACTTATCTAAAAATTAAAGATAAATTATAATGATAAATAAAAACATTTTATATTAAAAAATAATATTTATAGTAAACATATCCCCTATATAACCCCATATAAAAAATAGTTTACTTGTTAAAAACAAAAGTGTGAAAAAATTGATTTTTCTTTGAATATAACATTATAAATGTCATACTCTCATCCAAGTGGCTTAAAATGGTCATACGTTCGTCCCAAGGATGATTTTGGATGTAAAAAACTCATAAAATAAAATTATTATAAGTTTTAGGGTAGTTTTATAATATTTATAATATTATTTTTTCCATTAATTACCTGATTTACCTATAACTATGTTAATAAGAAAATTACTAAAGTTATTATTCATATTGGTCAAAAATAAAAGGTACTTATTTAAATAATTAGTAAATTATTATTAAAAATATTGATTCCATATTTTAGAATTCAAAACACAAAATTTCTAGAAATTAATAAAACATTAATCTCATAAATGGAATAAGAAAACATGTTTTAAAGTAAAAACTTTCAAAAGATTGAAATATATTTATATCCAAATTAAATGTGGAATTGATTACAATGACCTAAATTTTATTAAATGATAAATAATTTATCTAATTATACATTAAATCTACTCAAATATATAATTTAAAAATATAAATATGTTTAATGGAAAATTAATTTTTAATTAAAATGCTATATTTTTTCACTATTCATCAAAAAAATGAAACATATCATAAAAATATAAAAAACTAAACCAAAGTAAATTTCGATATTCCTATTTAAAATAAAAAGTTTATTTTTTTCAAATAGAATTTATATAATTTTCAAAACTACATTTTAAACAATTTCTCCATCTAAAGGTGGAAAAATTGCCTTCTTAAAAAATACTTCTTTTATGGCTAAAATTGGATTTGTTCTTATATAATTTATATAAAACACATAAGATTAATTTTAAAAATGATATTGAATATATTATATATATATATATAATATAATCCAAAAAGAGATATTTTTTATTTATTGGTATAAAACACACTTGTGTACATTTAAATAGTTTTTTAGAAAAACATTTCCTTTTATTTTAGAAAGGGTTTTACATTAATTTATAATTAATTGGTCACCAAATAATTAATTATGCAAACATGTGTAAACCGTATTTTCATAATTTATTTTATCTATTTCATACCTTCCATTCTAGTGGCTATGTTATATTGGTTGCCTTTAAATAACAATATTTAATTGTTCGTTTAGACTTGATGTAGTGTATTTTATACGCTATCAAACATATTGTTTCCTTTTAAAAACTCAGGATGTTATACCTATATTCTTGAGTGTAATCAAATTGTGTTTTTTATCTATAACACGGATTTATCCTTTATTAAATATTTTGAGAATAAGGAAATGTGATAGTGTGTTTGTGGAGTTTATTTCATATTGAACACTTTTTATTATCCAATTTATAGATATACCCATAAATGTTTCCTTAAAAAACCCTAGTATCCAAAGTTATCTACATTAAAATATATTTTTCCCTACCTTCCTTCACTCTTGTATAAATTCAATGATCATAGTTCATTGTGAGTATGGGGGATCAGAGTATTTCATATGTTATCTTGGGGATGATTTCCATTTTAAAATAATGTGGGGAGGAGTTCTAATTTTAGGGATGGTCCACAAGACATGTATATTTTTTAATTCATTTTAATCATATATAAAAAAGTAAAAATTAAAAAAAAATATGGGATTGAACTCTTCATTACACTCATTTTTATGAATCATAACCCAAATCAAAAAACAATTTCTTGAGTCATTATTAATTTAATATATTTTATTTTCATCCCATTATCTTAAAAAAGAAATATAAAAGCTGAAAAAAAATAATAGTAAAAATATTTCAATATAATTTATTGGAATTGAATTATGGACATAGATTTGAAAAAGGTAAAATTGAGTTGGTTGATACATATTTGGGTACATTGAGTGAGGAATCTTCCTTATTTTTGAATGATTTTTCATGAGTGGTATTATAAGAGAAAACCATTCACTATGAAACCTACTATTTTTCATATCAAACCCATCAATCCTAAATCTCAATATAAATCCTTAAAAAATACTCATGATTGGAATAATATTTTTCCTCTCTTATGAGTAGATATAGTATTTAACCGACCTTATGGTATGACTTGCATAATTTTGAGATAAGGATAAATTTTCACATATTTCACACTTGATATAAATCATTATGAGGTTGGTTATAACATGTTTCATGGGTTAATGAATGAAGTTGAATAGATTTGAATGCTAGAGTTGAATAATGATAGGAAAATTTATTTAATAAAAGATACATTATGTATTTAACATTAAAATTAATCCTAGAAATTTTCTTACTTTTTATTTATGTGTAGATTTTGATTAAGATATATTAATTCTCTCATGAGTGAAAATGTTTAATTGTGGGGATGTTATCGCACATCGATATGTATTTTTTCACCCTTATACTCATTCATTACATTTTTTATGGGTTTTAGAATCCTATTATTAAATCCTTTTCACTCAAAATATATTTTTTATTCATTGGTTTAAAATAATTTCAAATTTTCAATATTGAATTGTAGTACAAATAGACAGCATGTGTGTATTTTTATGATAACATTTAATAAACTAATAAAAAATCAGAATTTTTTTTAGGATTCTTTGGTTAATGGGATATAATTTCTTCAAGTAGTCCAAAAGCTAAATCTGAACACAAGAGTCCCAACGGAACCCACAAAAAGAATAAAATTTGTGTGGATTATATTGGACCCACCTTTAATAATTGGGTTGTATCTTAGAATGTGGACCTTCTATTATACTGATTCTATCTCCATCTAAATGATGACTAAAAGTAACACATCTCCATTTAATTTCAAGTCATGATTCTATGGATAAGTTAAACACCCATTTCGATCATTTGGGTGGAAAATTCCGCCATGGGAAGCTCACTTCTACCCATAGAGAATTAAATTATTTAGTCATTATCTTGTATAAATAGTTAATAAAAATATACTTATCCCTCATTATCAAATTATATTGAGTATATGAGTAAATAATAAAATTATTTTTGTAATCTTTCATTTAATTATTTTTAAACCTTAAGTGATCCATTTTATGCTTCTCATAATCATCTCGATTCAAATGTTGAACAACTATAATGGTTGGTTACTAAATAAGGTATTGTTTTACTTAACATATATAATTTTCATTTCATAATAATGGATCTTAATATTTTTATTGATCTATGAAGTTTCTTATATTATTTTTTTTATTCCTATAAGTTTCATTTCAAAGTCTTGTTAGATGATGATAATGTTATTATCTAAAACAGAAGATTTTATAAGATGAGTATCTTGGTTTACATACATTTAATAAGGACTCTTATTAAATATGATCCCATTAAAATTATTATCCCTTTTAAACTCATCATATACATTAGTGATCCAAGATCCATATTTTATCTAACGTACACCATTTAATCACATAAATAATTTATGAAAATATCTAGTATGAAATCATGTCAATCATATCATATATTAATCTTGGATAGTTGACTGGAAAAATAACCAATAATTTGTCCTATATCAACTCTATTCCTCTGGTATCCTAACATGTATTTCTTCTTATCTAAGTTTAACCCAAATTATAGGCCAAGAACAAGGTGCCTAATGGTTAGGGTCACCTCATTACTTTTTCTCCTTACACTAGATAATTCTTGCGAACCCAAAAACTAGGGTCACCCATACGGAATGATTTATGTCCTGAAAAGTGTTCACTTTAGAAGGAATCTATCAATTCGTATTTTTAAATGGGAATTAATCTCACCATGTTATTACATGTATTCCCTTTATGTATGCATGATTCTAATGATTTAGTTTCGAATCTCATTCCCTTTCAACCAAATCAACATGAGCAAATCATATTGGTGTGTAAATCATTTCACAAATCATAGTTTGTGTTACTAATCCAAATTAAAAAGTCAATTATACTTATACACATCCAAATTAATATCATGAATAAGGTATAAGAAACCCTTTCATGTTATGATTAAATAATAATTAACTTTCTAATTCAATTTCATAACCTAATACAAGCCAAAGTCAAGTTAGAAGGAAACTAAATCAATTATCATACATAGCATGTAACTCCATAGAATCATGTATGGTAACTTAAAATTGGTTTAACAACATTAAACTAAATCATATGCATAAAAATTAATAATATAAAAAAATTACATCTATGAATAATAAAAAGTGGAATAAACTAAATAAATAAATAATTCATAAATTTCAACATGAGATAAAATTTTAGAAAATTTCAAAAATAAATCTAAAAATAAACACTATAATTTAGCTATTAATTATTTAAAATCAATAAATAAATAAATATAAACATTTTATATGTATTCACAATATGAAATGTTTCATATTATTTATTATATGGAATTTTATTTAAATATATAATATTAAATGAAATATAAACATTTTATATTTCTATTATATTATGTAAAAAAATTATATTATCTAAATATCATATACTTATATTATTTAAATCTTGATCAAAAAAATAATCAAAACTAATTTTGATGTGGATTACATATTTTCTTAAAATAATGCCCTTAATTTGAATAATTTAAATTAAATAATTATGAATTAATCATAAGGAATAAAAAACCTTTATATTTTTTCATTACATTGTAATTGATAAACTCTTATCATTTCCATAAAAAATTATATATAAATTATATGTCAAGTCATAAAATTTTGAAAAAAAAAATATTTTTCTATTATCAATTAATGTTATGCCTATTTAATTATTAAATGTTTCATAAAATTTTAATTAATTATTTATAAACATTTTATAATTAATTAATTTATAAAAACCTTTATAAATTAATAAATATCCCAATATAAATTTTCTATAATTTATAAACAATTTATAAATTAAATAATTCAATTAATAATTGAATTTTAAGAAAAACATTTTCCATTCTGATTCATATTTAACGAATATCCCTAAACTATTGATCGTCAAATAGGATTGATAAAGGGACTCGTGTACCATTAACCCAGTTTATCATCTGAGATTAACTTAGTGCCTATGTAAGAATAACTAAGTTCAGCAATGTCATCAAAATAATCAATAATGGGCATTGGGTTCTACGTCTTATTAAAATGGAATTGTGTATGAATAATTGAAAATAATCTCATGCAGTGCTTATACCAAGTTATGAATCTCAACATGGATGTGATTAACTCAGGGTGGTTCACTGTTGAGAGTGGGTTCACTAGACACAGTTTTTGATGTACTTTGATTACCATAAGATATATACAATTTAATATATACACGTGTTAATCTTACTAGAATAGTATTTATACATATGTGTTTACTAAATTTATGGTAATGTTCTTAGATAACATGTTGTGTCAGAAGGTTATAGTAGTTGCTAGACTATAATGAGAACCTATAAATACTATGAATGTTATCTTGATGTAATGTCGTATGGTCCAGATACATCATACTGATAGGACACAGATGATGTGTGACTATCAGGTGTTGGGGATCATAAGCATTGAGACTTGTTCTCATGAATTTCATACTTGGTGATCTATATTAGTTGAGATCTTGATGATAGACCCGCTAATATGAACATGAAATTTTTTGGTTTTCATTGGTTGTTCTTATCTACAGACATGTGTATTTAGGTCCTTGTTTAATATCATTATCAATGTGTTCCATTTGATTGCAAACTTTGATGCAAGGTGAAAAAAATGATAATGAAGTCGTGGTGAGGTTGTTTGTGTTGGGTGTGTCACAGGTGGTATGAAATTGGTTGAATGATCAAGGTATAATTTTTCAATTTTGAGTTGAGTATTTGATATGTCGGGCATATTTGATCAGGATGGTAGTACATTCATGAATCCATGTCCATGGTACTCCAAGGAAAATCTACCCAGATTGATCAAAAAATAATAAAGAAATAAAGTATGATGACATAAGTGTTCGTCCGTATTTATGAGATATCGTATGAAAAAGAGATTACATTACATAGTTCCAGTTTATAGGTTGGTTTTCATTGTTATGACTATTAATTGTCTCTTCAGAAACCATTATGGGTTGGTAGAGTCTACTCTTCATCTGTGAATACTATTCATTTCTATAAAGATAAGGGTCTAGATGGTTACACACATTTGTGTATTTGAGATTCTTCCCTATTCTGGTGAAAAGGTCAAGAACATAGTGGAACATCCACTATATAAGTTAGAGATAAGCTCTTTCTATGTGACTATTCATCAATTAGAATTAAGAGATTATCCCTCCTCCCAAATCATAGATAGAGAATCATTCAATCTGAATAAATTATTTGAGAATACCTTCATGGATCAAATATTGGTGATCGTGGTGATCACTGCAGCATCGAAGAGGTCATCAAAGCTCCTCACTAGCTCCCTGAATATGATGAATGGAATACTCATAGATTCAAGAAGTGTGTGTGGACAATCTATATGGTTTTGTAGTTGGATCCTTTGAGAAAATATCACTATCAACTTGTGACAGAGGTGTATGCTTTAAAATAGATCAAGGTACTCATTATTTTATTTTTTTTCTTCGATTAAACCTCACGAGATCCTAGAACATTACCATGGTTCAGATCACCATAGATGATGAAGTTTTTTCACTATGTTGGTGGAAAATTGTTAAATCCCCTCCCACCGGCTTCTGTTGCATTTCCCGATACCAAAAACTGGTATAATAGTGAGCATGAGGATTTTTTATGCCAAGAAAATTATTTTACTTTAAAATTTAAGTAGAAGGTTAAAAATTGGTCCCAATGAATCCAATCGTGCATTGATTTGTTCTCATATGGTCAAGTTATGACCATCCAAAAAAAATTTAGGGATCAAAATAATGTTTATGGGATATTATTTTTTCAATATTAAATTACATTAAGAACATATTTTATATACGTATTAATTTTTCATGCATAAAAAATGATTCTAGAGACAAAGTTTTATTCTGGTCACAACATGGCCAAAAAATTGTTATCAAATTTCCTTTGACCGGTGACTAAAAATATCACACATTTTGTTAAATTTTCAGAATCAAGACACAACAATATATGTCTCAACTCATGGGACTTTAATATTTACACAAATCAAAAAAAGGGAAAAGTAACTTTTGTTTTTCTAAGTCCTATTGTGAGGCTTCATTTAAAAAAAGAAAACCATGATTAAGAACCAAGGTCACCTTCTCCTTGTAAAATCCCTACCTCACCATACATTTCATATCCTTAAATGAGCCCAGAGAATCTAGGTCCACTTATCCCATTCACCCTATGGGTATCCCTCTCCTGGGTTCGATCAACCGACCACCGCACCAACAGACCCTCATTACACCACCTACATCACCCTCGACAAGACCGGCTGCACTGCCCTCCCTCATGAGTACTCAAATACCACTCTCCCAGACTTCCAGCCAGAACCTCGTTTTCCAGGGACCATCACTTCTCCATCCCTCTCACAGGGGTCCATCACCTCATGGCCACTGAGCATGCAGTGAGTCACCAACTACTCTCTGCCACTATGTAGTCAATCCCATGCTGAGATCCCAAGTCATGTCCATTGTTCTGAGGTCTGACCATCATACTTCCACCTTTTCTGTCACTTTACATGACCGAACGTCCTATTGGAACCACCTACCTCCCATGATGATCCCCATCCAGCCATTGTTATAACGGTTGATCTCATCCGACTCCATTCCATCTAACCCCGGTCATCGTGTCGCATTATACATGACCCTAAGCCTCCACTATGACACCTCATCTATGAGGTACCACCTTTCATGGATTTCATGGTTCCATACAGACTTGAATCACCCATCAACATGCCTGGTGGATCTTCCCTATAGAGACCCTATCCTTTTACACATTATTATTACATAAATTTAAACTTAACTCGAAATCAAATTACAAGACAAGGATCATAAAGTCTATTGTATAGGATGATTCGGTACATAAAGATGAAAAAATAGAATAAGAAATTTTTATTTAAAACCAATATAAATGGATCCAAACATCTATTTAGATCTTACATATGTATAGGATAACCTAGGGAGAACATAAACAAAAGAGAATATCTAAGAAGATGAGTAAGTGAATAACCATAAGAATAAAGCATATCACATGGGTTAGAAGGAATAAATATATGAAAATATCACATATAGAATATTGGATTACATAATCATGGGATCATAATAATTTGGTAACGACATAAAACATGAAATAAGCATGATTCAAGACTCACGCACATGAAGGAGCAGGAGTCAAGGTTAACCACCAAGATCGTTGCACATGGAGAACGAGTCAAGGCTAACCACCAATACAATTGCATATGATATAACATGAGACTAAACATTACCTAATGAACTAGATCACTATCAAGGTGCATACATCAGAACAATTTCATTAATATGTGTGCCACATGAATAAATAAACTTAAGGGTTACCCATGGAAAGAAAAGTGTATCATAATTATGTCATAAGGCATAATAAATAAGCATACCATAAGGTTTTCCATGAAAGACTGGATTAAAATTGTAAATGAACATTGATAAGGGGGGATATGAATATATCATGATTTGTTATGTCAAACTGAAGTGAGAATGTATAAAAAGGTTGTTTAAGAAACTCTAAAATTGAAACATTTTAGTACGACTTAAGGAAAATATTAAAGAGAGTTTAATGCAGAAAAGAAATATTTGTTTTCATAAAACCCAAAATGATATGAGATAGTTTCTTAGGTTAAAATGATTTATTTTTTAAAAAATAATATTTAATTTAAATAGAGTATGAAGAGAGCTTGAAAATGGGTAAGAAATTGGGAAGTTCCCTTAAATCGGGCTTGCTTATCAAAAAGAATTGAGATGGGAACCTTTTTAAAAAAAATGTATATCTCTAAAAAAGAAGGATTAAATGATCTGGATAAATGATTTTGGAACATATATATATAATTTATAATATTTTCATAAAATAAACAATATTTACATTGAGGTGGAGAGATAGAAAGCGTAACCCGAAGGAATAATGGAGGTTCAGGTAGAATCCCTTACCTTATGTATGAAACAGTTCTGAAAATGATCATAATGTCCTGAATAATAAAATTAGATTCATTAATTAATTAATTAAGAACCTTTATTATATGTACATGATTTATTACAACTTTATTAAGTTCATATATGGCCCTTTTAATGGGTTATGAGATTCAATTTCATCATTCGAGAGCATTGGTTTCTTTGGTTTTCATAATCGGTTTACATGTATGGAAAATCAAGTAAGATAAGGATGGTTTTAAATAATTGAAGTTATATTTTATTAATTAAAAAAAATAAGATTAAATGGTTATAAAATTCATTTGGTTATTTTTAGTTAGGATAAATCATTAGATAAATCTTTAATGATAATTGTTTGGATTATTTTGGGCAGTATTCACTCACAACGAACTTGTTTTGTTTTATTATTTAACATCGTGTGTATGTAATGGTTATAAGAAATTAAATAGGATTTAATAAAAATATTTTAATTTTTTTCTCCATATAAATGGATTATGAACAGTCATGAAGGCGTTAATGGAAAATGAAAATTTTTCATCCTTGAAGGTGATAAATTAACACCTCATGAATGAAATTTTCATTTCTCGAATAAAGGGAGGGGAGAGAGATTTAATGATTGATTATCCCATTATCATATTAACATTATATTATATGTGAGTTAATGGAGTTATCATGAAATTTTTATGAGGGTATTTTAGTAGAGAATAATAAAAGAACATGAAAAGAAAATAAAAGAAAAGTAAAGAGGAATTTACCTCTTGAGTTTCTCCTCCTTGAAAACCTCCTTAGGACAATGGTCTTGGTCAATTGATGAGACCAAGAGATCTCAGACGTGGGGGAGGGTATTGGGAAGATATATGAGCAAAATTTGGACAAGTTTCAAGACTTGATAGGTGTAATGTGAAGAGGTAGTGATGGGTGGTATTTATATTGGATGAGAGGGGTGTTTTCTCATTATTTTATTCAGTATTTTATTATTTTTGGCTCAAGCCTATGAATAGTTTGAGAATTATCACCAAATATATTAAAATATTTAATGGTTTTTCAAGATTATAGTTCACACATTAGTTATGACTCGATAAATAGTGTATTTAAATTATAATGTATAAATACTATAAATTACTGTATTTTACTATTCACCAAAAAGTCAAGTATTTTAGAAAAATACCAAAATTCTTCCTAACCATTTTTTGATGTGTAGAATTTAAAAATAAAATTCATTTTGGGAAAATAATTTTCTAACAATGATAAATTTAATTTTTAATCAAAATCATCATTTACTCTAAAAATAAAGATTTTAAAATTATAACTAATTTTATAACACTTTAAAAAATTAACTATGGCCTTATAAAATTAACTTATAACTATAAGATATCATAATATTAATTTAAGAGTAAATTTTATGGAAATAAATATTATTTTAAGATATTATATTAATTATAAAATTGAAAATAAATACTTATGTTTTATAAAAAATATCAACATTTAATTAATAATTTCGAAAACATTTATTTACTTACACTATGATATAATTACATCATATTAACATCAATAGTATGATTAAATTTTATTTATAATTTCATAGGTGATTTTAATATTCCATTGGCCGGTTTAATATCCATAAGCGTCATATTACTATTCCAATGGTCAAGTTACCCTTCCTTCAGTATATGTTTCTTAACTTCTATAAATACCTCTTATTTCATTCTTTATTCATTTATAATGTTTGTATTATGTTTTATATGAGATTTTAGTTGATTTAAACTATATGAAATAATTATAAAAATGTAATTTCTATTGATAAATGTAACACCCCAAGATTTCATAGTACGTTATTTCTTCAAAAAAATTCAATAACGTGCACTACACGCAACACTGAGTTCAAGTGCACCACAAGATTTCCAAACTAGCCATTCAAAAGTTTTTATGAATAGTATTAACTGAATTTTGAACATTATATAATCCTTATAATTTTAGAATCTATTTTATAAGTTTCTTAGACATAATGTAAGAACTAATTCATTTTTTTCAGATAAAAGAAGTATTTTTCAAAAAATGCACTTTTACCGTCTTTTAATGGTGAACCCTTTTTGAATCCAATATTTGAAACATTTATATATTAAAGTTAACAAAATAAACTTATTCTATAGAATTAGGACATAATAATTTAGTTTCAATAAATTTTTGGTGTTTTTCTGATAACTTTCATATTTGGGTGAATAGTGAAAAATACTATATTTTAACTGAAAACAACCTTTTTAATAAAAATAATTTATAGTGTTAAATTATACTTTTTAATGGTTTATAAGTACAAATAGATTATATTTTTACCATTTAATCCAATTATGTTCATTGTAAGTAATTTCACTTTGAAATTGGACATAAACAAGTGTCAATCTTTTGATAGTTATTATTTCTTAAAAATACGCCTTTTGGTTTTGACAACAGGAATTAATTTTAAATTAATAAATGAAACTTATATTTTTTTAATTTGTTAAAACACACTTCATTTTAGGATTCGGAATATCTGAATTACCCTAGGGTGAATATTTGGTATTTTTCTGAAAACTTCCAATTTTTGATGAATAGTGAAAAACACTGAGTTATAGTTTAAAATCGAATTTTTATTTAAATAATTATTTATTTGATTTAAATTTATTTTAGGTCAAAATAGATACATAATACCTATATAATTTCAATTTAATTCATTGGAGTTAGTTTAGAATAATTTTAGATATATAAAAATTTTATGGAACTTTTCACCGTCTTTTACTCACCTCCTAGGAGAATTTGGAAATTCACATAAAATGTAATTTTACAGCATCTATGAGTGGAAGTTCAAAAATATGAGAGACATAGTTAATATCAAGGAGTAAAATTTGGTTCAATAAGATAAAAATAATTTTTGGTGAATAGTAACGTTTTACTTTTATTTACCACGGTTAAAAGTAAATAGGGTAATTAAGGGTAAAAATGATATTAATATTACCCTAACACATGTACAAATTCTATTGGACAAGTGTATCTCGACCAAAACCAACATTAAGAATAAAATATTATCATTTATGTCCACTTGTATTAGATTAGGATTTTTATTATTATTTAATTCAATGAAGAGTTAAAAGAGTTAAAATCAAAGTTTAATAACTAAAACATTTTTAATATAGGTTTATACATAAGATAAATTGGATTATAAATATTAATTATAAATATAAAAAGCTTTCCTACATAATTGTATTTTATTTATAATTTTTAGACATTAAATAATTTAATTTATTTTTAACACAATGGTGATGTAGTAATTACCTAATTAATGAAATATTAAGATAATTGATATTATAAATACCCAAATAAATGTAATTTGAAACTTTTTATGAATTAAATTTCTTTTATAGGCTAATAGGACATATTAAAATTGGTTATATGAATTTTCTTTGAAGTAATCATGTTGTTATGATTTTCACAAAAATAAAATACCAAATAGTGTTAAAATTGACATAAAAGAGTTTTTAAAACAAATATAATATTATTAATTGATATTCTATTCCTAGAAATCTAAAGTTCGGACAAATGACATATATCATGATATTTTTATCATTAATGGACCAATTGGGGGTCTTTTGGATGTATATAGTAAGTTTATTAACGACATAATATAAAAATACAAAGTGACATGGTAAATGTCAATCTAAATAACTAAGAGTTAAAATTAAAATATAAGGTTAATATAATGACCCAAACCTGTATAAAATCTATTGGTTTAATGTATTTAGACCCATCCCCACCTTATACTTTTAATAATCCACTTTTTATCCATTAAAAACCGAATATGAATTTATTATAATTTAATACTTTGAGTTCTTTCTAAAGAGCCCCTCCTCCTCCTTATAAAACGACACAACTTCTAACCAATTCTTCACACCTTCAAATCCTTTTGGATCAGCCATACCCAGCCCAAATACTCTATAAACTTTTCTCACTTCAACCTAGAGGTCATAGTTTGATCAGAAATCCATCCTAGGGATCCCTTTTGATCCAATCAAAAGGAAGAACCCCAAGAAGAGGTAATGTTTTCACCACCCTTTTTAAAGTTCCTTTCTTCTTCAACTTCTTCTTTATTTGTTATTCCCATTATAAAATAATAACTCCAGTATATTCTATATACTTATATGTTATTATAAATATGGAACAACCATATTCAGTATTCTATCCATCTTTTGAATGACATGTCACCATACGTGCCTACGTACGGCTTACCGTCTCCACGTCGTGGTGTAATTGTTATTCAAAACATTATTATTTGGATGGGTATAATAATGATGTGTAGTTCATGTAAATAATAAATATAACATGATAAAGATTCTCTATATATGATATACTATCCAATTATATATATTTTTTAATATCAAAAGAGTGATATTGTCGCTCGTTCGTCCGTACAGACTACTGTCTCCACGAACGCGATGAGATTCATTCCCCATTGTATCCATTCAAGTATAATTCTCATTTGATGATTAAAAATAATGTTTAAGGACTTGATATAATTATGGATATGAATAAGATACAACCTATCCATAACATACACGGCTTATGTAACAAAACATATAAAAGAAAATGAGTAAGTTAACACCTGAAATGACGATAATGCTAAAATATTATTAACAAAGCATTATTAGAAGATCATATATGATATCATAATTATGTATATGGTTCTTGTATAATTTAATAATAATTATTTCACCATTATACAGGAGTTTAACCTACCCTCGACCAAGGAAAAGTACAAGGTAAGGGTTTATTTCACAATCTCTTCATTATCTGAGGTTGTTTATACGTAATTATCTACTAGGGCCTCTTTATCATCCACATCCATGTTTCATAAAAATATATTTCAAAACATTTTTACTATTTACTAGACAATGGGTTAAAGTCATTTATACCCTTATTTGTTTTTAAAGGAATCTTTCCGTTGTTTTCCAAACAAGGTACTTTTTGACCTTTTAGACAAATTTTAGGTAAGAATGTTTTTTTTACTTATACAGTGGGTGCGGCTATTATCTACCGTTATAAACTTGTCGAAGCTTCCCTTACAATATTATTAGAATATTTTGAAAGTAAATGTTTTATTTTATAATTATGTGACCTTTTAATGATTTCAAAATTAATATTTTAAGAATTTGTTAAAGGTACTCTTTATCAAGATCATAATTTTAAATGTTTTAAAGATTTATCTTTCTAAATATTTTTAATTAATGTCCATGTTTTCAAAATGATTTTAAGGATTTATTTGTATGGACACGAATGTTTTGAAATGATATTTCTTTTCAAAAGTATCAAGGTGGTATGGGACACTTTGATTCAAAAATCTCTTTTAAATTACTTCCTTGATAAATGTGTGACTTTTAAATGATTTCAAAAAAGAGATATTTCTCTCAAATAGTTTTTATTTCATTTATGTCAACATCCTTTGATAGATTTTAAGCTTATTTGAAGTTGATTTATTATGATACAAAACTTCCATATTATATTAAAGGTTTTGTGATATTTTTGACTGTAGATGTTTTATTTCTATACCATTCATGGTTTATGGAGAAATTATTGACATTTCGTATGCTAGTTTTAATACGAATGTTTATGTTATGTTTTAACTTGTTCATATGAGGAATGTATTAGACTTAATAAAGGACGAGTGGAGCCCGTTGTAGCTCCTCGATGCATCGGTAGATCTCATGAGACAAACTAGTGTCTTGGCATGAGGCCTTGACAAATTCTTATTTGTAGTCTTGGCACGAGGCCTTAACTATGTGGTTAGGATAGTCTGGCATTATGCATTCCATCATTATGAAAGTGGTTATTGATATTCCATGTGATTATTCGACTAGTAGAATATCCATGTGAATAATTAAATGGAATTATTTCATTTCATTTTTTCTATATTATTCTAAAGTTCAAGTTTCAAAGGCTTTTGATTTAGTTATACATTACCTTAAATGTTTATGCTTATTTATGAAAGTTTCTCTTGTATTGTTATCCTTACTGAGCATCTGAGCTCACCCCTTGCAATTTTTTATTTTTCCTAGGATGTGATGAAGTATTTTATGAATGACCTACATGGATAGTATGAGGGGATATGAAGACAATATGTTGTTGTTTTTTTCACGTATTATGTAATGTAAGACTTATGAATGTATCTAGTGATTCCAAGGTTACTAAACTATTCGGTCCTTCGGGAAATGATTCATTGTAATCGTTCCAATGTATTAAAATAATGCACCGACTCTGGGTAACTGGGGCTGGGTGTTACAGTTGGTATCATAGGAAGTTTAGTACAAACCTTGGAAGCTAGATTTAGATAAACGCTGATTAGAGCACATAGCCCTAAGATATACTTTGAGGATTAGTATAGAAAAACTTCCTAGAGTTTTGGTATTGTAGAGATTTTGTGTGTTTTCCAAGCAATACATCTCTGTCTGGATACGAGCTAGTAGAGGCGGCTCTGGCACAGATGTACCTAGGGGTAAAACCCGAAAACACTGCTTTGAGCTAGTCTCAAATGGAAAATGGTGCACGACAACGGGCCTTGTTGAACTCTTGGTTACGACACTCCCGGGGGATATGCTTAGGATAATTATCATTTTCTTTACAAACATTATGAAGGGTTTATGAGTATATACTTCCTCAAAGAAGACATTTTTATGATTATGTATTATATCCATAAACTGTTTAATTTATGTTATGTGTTTTACAAGTTTGAGATTAGGTATTTCTATTCATAAACTAAACTAGTGTATGCCATTGTTTAGAAATGGTGCCCAGTAAAAGGAATGAGAACCCCAGCAATACGCATGATCAAAAGAGTAAGAAGGATCATATCATTCATGGTCTTAAGCCAGAATTTAGAAGGGAAACAGTCTCCCGTGTATTATCATCATATGAAGAAATAATATCATGTGTTGATAAGATAAGTAAATATTTTTTGAGTCCTATGGATTTGAAGGGAAGCCAGAGAAGAAAAGGATGGTAAAGAGAAAGACAGATAAAGGGAAGAAGGTAAAGAAGGATTTTCCCATATGTGATAACGGTGGGAAGAAACACCTTGGAACATGCCTGAAGGTTATGGGAGTTTGTTATAAGTGTGGAGAAAAAGGACACCAAGTACGTGACTGCAAGGTTAAGAAAAAGGTTTCAAATGTACAATGCTTCATCTGTAAGAAGTTGGGACACTACGCGAACTAATGTCGAAATCATCATAGTATGCCCCAAATGATGCTATTGGATAATAATCAAGTAGTGATACTACCTCAGATGAAGAAGAATGACTAGTGTTCTTATGTTGTTATTATAGGATTATTTCATTTGAGTGTTGTATCAACAATGTAATGGTCATATGAATTATGAGGATAAATAAGGATTGTACTGCAATACTATTTCATTGAGGATTTGAGATTATATGGTACTATGAAAAGTGACTCAATAGTAAGTTAAACTTTTTTTTGAAAAGACATGGTTGAAATAAAGTTAATACTTAATATAGTCTTAATACTAAGGTAGTAATTTTGGAATAAGAGATGGTTGATTTGGATAAATTATGTTGTATATTCTTGACTACCTTGGCACTGATTAATGGTTTATTTATTTCATCATTGTTGGAATATTAAAAGTTTTTGGATATAAGGAATATATCTAGTATTATATAAAGAATAAGGGATCATGAATGTAATCAATATGCTTTTATGGTAATTTAGGTTATTACCATATTTTAAAAGAATACATGATGAAGGTGTTCACATGTTATTACATGGAAAAAAGGATCTTCATTGTATTTAACTTCCTTATAAATTTTGGACTGTGAGTTTGGATAGTAGTATTTTGGATAAGTCTAAAGGTTGGAATGGAATAAGTTTGAAAGTTTATTTTTGGATTTTTATAAAAGGACAACATGCAGACTGTGTGACAACCCGTCGCGTCTGGCAAGGCCGTGAGAATTAAACCCGCAACCGAAGGGCGACAATGGTGTATCACCTACCACAGGCCCACGTGATGTCCTCGATTTAATAATGTAGTCTTTTTAAAAAAATCTTGTAGATGAATTATAAATTCATTTTTTTAACCCTATACGAATAGGATAAATAGAATATTATTTTTAAGTTCTATTATCTTTTAGATGAAAGATGAGTTTTTGGTATAAATTAGTTAAAGGATGGGACTCTACTTGTCAAGTATATATTATTATTCTTCTATTATTCTATGAAGAAATTAATTCTTATACTTTAGTGAAGGGATCTTAAAAAAACTGTTTTATCCTAATACCCTATGTTTTATTGAACCGATGGTATTTTAAATCATCATAGATTGATAAATTTAAATCCCTCAATTTTACACTTGTTTGTGATTGATGACCTCAATAACTACCTATAAATATTTACATTTTTCCTCCAGTTATATGTCTCTAATTTCCACCAATGTTCTCATAATCGAGATCATAATTTTGTGGTGACCCTTTCATTTCTCTTTTCCTCTTATTAAGACTAAATTTTATTAACCTAATTTTCGATGTGGGTTTTCCAAAAGGTATTGTCTATTTTCAACCATTTATTTTCTAAGAACAATTTAAAATTGTGAGGACACAATTTATTAAAGGATGGAAGAATGTAACACCCCAATATTTCATAGTACTTTATTTCTTCAAATTAATTCAATAACTTGGACTACACGCAACACCGAGTTCAAGCGCACCACAAGATTTCCAAACTAGCCGTTCAAAAGTGGTTATGAATAGTATTAACTGAATTTTGAACATTATATAATCATTAAAATTTTATAATCCATTTTATGAGTTTCATAGACATAATGTAATAAATAATTCATTTTTTTCAGATAAAAGAATTATTTTTCAAAAAATTCACTATTACCTTCTTTTAATGGTGAACCCTTTTTAAATCCAATATTTAAAACATTTATATATTCAATTTAACAAAATAAACTTCTTCTTTAGAATCAGGACATAAGAATTTAGTTTCAATAAATTTTTTGTGTTTTTCTGTTAACTTTCATATTTGGGTGAATAGTGAAAAATACTATATTTTAACTGAAAACAACATTTTTAATCAAAATAATTTATAGTGTTAATTTATACATTTTAATGGTTTATAAGTACAAATAGATTATATTTTTACCATTTAATCCAATTCTGGTCATTGTAAGTAATTTCACTTTGAAATTGGACATAAACAAGTGTCAATCTTTTCATAGTTGTTATTTCTTAAAAATACACCTTTTGGTATTGACAACTAGAATTAATTTTAAATTAATAAATGAAACTTATATGTTTTGAATTTGGGAAAACAGAATTCATTTTTGGATTTGGAATATCGAAATTACACTAGGGAGAATTTTTGGTATTTTTCTGAAAAATTTCATTTTTTTGATGAATAGTGAAAAGCACTGAGTTATAGATTAAAACTGAATTTTTATTTAAATAATTATTTATTTAATTTAAATTTATTTTAGGTCAAAATAGATACAAAATACCTATATGAGTTCAATTTAATTCATTGGAGTTAGTTTAGAATAATTTTATATATATATAAATTTTATAGAACTTTTCACCGTTTTACCCACCTCCTACGAGAATTTTGAAATTCACATAAAACTTAATTTTACCGCTACTGTGAGTGGAATTTCAAAAATATGAGAGACACGGTTAATATCAAGGAGTAAAATTTGGTTCAATAAGTTAGAAATAATTTTTGGTGAATAGTAACTTTTTACTTTTATTAACCACGGTTAAAAGTAAATTGGGTAATTAAGGGTAAAAATGATATTAATATTACAATAACACATGTCATAATTCTATTTTATAAGTTTATCTAGACCAAAAACAACCTTAAGAATAAAATATTATCATTTAGGTCCACTTGGATTAGATTAGGACATTTATTATTATTTAATTCAAAGAAGAGTTAAAAGAGTTAAAATCAAAGTTTAATAACTAAAACATTTTTAATATAGGGTTATACATAAGATAAATTGGATTATAAATATTAATTAGAAATATAAAAATATTTCCTACATAATGGTATTTTATTTATAATTTTTAGAAATTAATAAATTAATTTAGTTTTGACACAACGGTGATGCAGTAATTACCAAATTAATGAAATATTAAGATAATTGATATTATAAATACCCAAAAAAATGTAATTTGAAACTTTTTATGAATTAAATTAATTTTATAGGATACTATGACATATTAATATTGGTTATATTAATTTTTTTCGAATTAATCATCCTGTTATGATTTTCACAAAAATCAAATACCAAATATTGTCAAAATTGACATAAAAGAGTTTTTAAGCAAATATTATATTATTAATTGATATTCAATTCCTAAAAATCTAAGGTTCATCCAAATGACTTATATCATGATATTTATATCATTAATAGACCAATTGTGGGTCTCTTTGATTTATATAGTATGTTTATTAACAATATAATATAAAAATACAAAGTGACATGGTAAATGTCAATCTAACTAACTAACAGTTAAAACTAAAAGATAAGGTTAATATAATGACCCAAACCTGTCTAAAATATACTGTTTGAATGGATTTAGACCCATACCCACCTTATACTTTGAATAATCCACTTTGGATCCATTAGAAACCGAATATGATTTTATTATAAATTAATACTTTAAGTTGTTTCTAAAGAGCCCCTCCTCCCCCTTATAAAAGGACACAACTTCTATGCAATTCTTGACACATTCAAAGCCTTTTGGTTCGGCCAAAACTTGCCCAAATACTCTCTAAACTTCTCTAAATTCAACCTATAGTCCTTAGTTTGATCATATATCCATCCTAAGGAGCCCTTTTGATCAAATCAAAAGGAAGAACCAGAAGAAGATGTAATGTTTTCACCACCCTTTTTCAAGTTCCTTTATTCATCAACTTCTTCTTTCTTTATTATTCACATTATAAAATAATAACTCCAATATCTTATACATACTGAGATTTTGTTATAAATATGGTACAAACATATTCAATATTCTATCCATCCTTTGAATGACATGTCACCATACGTGTGTACGTACGGCTTACCGTCTCCACGTCATGGTGTAATTGTTATTCAAAACATTATTATTTGGATGGGTATAATAATGATGGGTAATTAATGTAAATAATAAATATATCATTATAATGATTCTTTATATATGATATAATATCCAATAATATATTATTTTAATATCAAAAGAGTGATATTGTCGCTCGTGAGTACGTACGGACTACTGTCTCCACAAACGCGATAAGATTCATTCCCCAACCTATCCTTTCAAGTCTGATTCTCATTTGATGATTAAAAAAAATGTTTATGGACTTGATATAATTCTGGATGTGAATAAGACAGAACCTATCCATAACAAACACGGCTTATGTAACAAAACATATAATAGAAAATGAGTAAGTTAACACCCGAAACGACGATAATGCTAAAATATTATTAACAAAGCATTTTTAGAAGATAATATATGATATCATAATTATGTATTTTGTTCTTTTATAATTTAATAAAAATTATTTCACCATTATAAAGGAGGTTGACCTACCCTCTACCAAGGAAAATTACAAGTTAAGGGTTTATTTCACAATCTCTTCATTATCCATGGTTGCTTATGCGTAATTATCTACTGTGGCCTCTTTATCAGTCACATACATGTTTCACAAAACTATATTTCAAAAAAAAATTACTATTTACTAGAAAATGGGTTTAATTCATTTATACCCTTATGTGTTTTGAATGGAATCTTTCCTTCATTTTCGAAACAAGGTACTTTTTGACCTTTTCAAAATATTTAAGGTAAGAATTTTTTTTTACTTATACGGCGGGTGCGGCTATTATCTACCGTTATAAACTCATCTAAGCTTCCCTTACAAGATTATAAGAATATTTTGAAAGTAAATGTTTTATTTTATAATTATGTGACCTTTTAATGATTTCCAAATTAATATTTTAATAATTTGTTAAAGGTAATCTTTATCAAGATCATAATTTTAAATGTTTTAAAGATTTATCTTTCTAAATATTTTTAATTAATGTACATGTTGTCAAAATTATTTTAAGGATTTATTTATATGGAAATGAATGTTTGGAAATGATATTTATTTTAAAAAGTTTCAATGTGGTATGGGACACTTTGATTCAAAAATCTCTTTTAAATTAATTCCTTTATAAATGTGTGACTTTTAAATGATTTCAAAAAAGAGAAATTTCTCTCAAATAGTTTTGATTTCATCTATGGTAACATCCTTTGATGGATTTTAAGCTTATTTTAATTTGATTTATTATGATACAAAACTTCCATATTGTATTGAAGGTTTTGTGATATGTTTGACTGTGGATGTGTTATTTCTATACCATTCATGGTTTATGGAGAAAGTATTGACATTTCGTATGCTAGTTTTAATACGAATGTTTATGTTCTGTTTTAACCTGTTCATATGAGGAATACATTGGACTTAATAAGTGACGGGTGGAGCCTGCTATAGCACCTCGATGCATCAGTAGGTCTCATTAGAAACACTAGGGTCTTGGCACGAGGCCTTGACAAAATCTTATTTGTATTCATGGCACAAGGCCTTGACTATGTGGTTATGATAGTCTGAAATTATGCATTCCATCATTATGAAAGTGGTTGTTGATATTGCATATGATTATTTGACTAGTAGAATATCCTTGTGAATAATTAAATGGAATTATTTCATTTAATTTTTATCATATTATGCTGAAGTTTAAGTTTACAAGGCTTTTGTTTTAGTTATACATTTCCTTAAATAATTATGCTTATTTATGAAAGTTTTTGTTGTATTGTTATCCTTACTGAGCATCTGAGCTCACCCCTTTCAATGTTTTATTTTTTCCAGGATGTGAAGAAGTATTTTCTGAATGACCTGCAGGGATAGTATGAGGGGATATGAAGACAATATGTTGTTGTTGTTTTTTCACTTATTATGTAATGGAATACTTATGAATGTATCTAGTGATTCCAAGGCTACTAATCTAATCAGTCTTCAGGACTTGATTCCTGGTAATCATGCCAATGTATTAAAATAATGCACCGACTCTGGGTAACTGGGGTCGAGACGTTACAGTTGGTATCAGAGGAAGTTTAGTACAAACCTTGGAAGCTAGATTTAGATAAACAATGATTAGAGCACATAGCCCTAAGATAGACTTTGAGGATTATTATACAAGAACTTCCTAGAATTTTGGAATTGTAGAGATTTTTTGAGCTTTCCATGAAATACTTCCCTGTTTGGATATGAGCAGGTAGAGCCATCTATGTCATAGATGTACCTAGGGGTAAAACTGGAAAACACTGCTTTTAACTAGACTCGAACGGAAACTGGTGCACGACAACGGGCCTTGTTGCACTCTTGGTTATGACACTCCCGGGGGATATTCTTAGGATAATTCTCATTTTCTTTACAACCATTATGAAGGGTTTATGAGTATATACTTCCTCAAAGAAGACATTTTTATGATTATGGATTATATCCAAAAACTGTTTATTTTATGTTATGTGTTTTACAAGTATGGGATTAGGTATTTCTATTCATAAACTAATCTAGTGTATGCCATTGTTTAGAAATGGTGCCCAGTAGAAGGAATGAGAACTCCAGTAATACACATGATCCAAGGAGTAAGAAGGATCATATCTTTCATGGTCTTAAGCCAGAATTTAGAAGGGAAACAGTCTCCCATGTATTATCATCATATGATGAAATAATATCATGTGTTGATAAGATAAGTAAAGAGTTTTTGGAGTCCTATGGATTTGAAGGGAAGATAGAGAAGAAAAGGATGGTAAAGAGAAAGACAGATAAAGGGAAGAAGGTAAAGAAGTATTTTCCCATATGAGATAACTGTGGGAAGAAACACCCAGGAACTTGCCTAAAGATTATGGGAGTTTTTTATAAGTGTGGAGAAAAAGGACACCAAGTACGTGACTGCAAGGGTATGAAAAAGGTTTCAAATGTACAATGCTTCATCTGTAAGAAGTTGGGACACTATGCGAACCAAGGTCCAAATCATCATAGTAAGCCCCAAATGATGTTATTGGATAATAATAAAGTTATGATACTACCTCAGATGAAGAAGAATGACTAGTGTTCTTATGTTGTTATTATAGGATTATTTCATTTGAGTGTTGTATCAACAATGTACTGGTTATCTGAATTATGAAGATAAATAAGGATTGTACAGCAGTATTATTTCTTTGAGGATTTGAGATTATATGGTACTATGAAAAGTGAATCAACAGTAAGTTAAAAAAAAAATTTGAAAATACATGGTTGAAGGAAAGGTAATCCTTAAAATGGTCTTGATACTGAGGTAGTAATTTTGGAATAAGAGATGGTTTATTTGGATAAATTATATTGTATATTCTTAACTACCTTGGCACCAATTAATGGTTTATTTATTTCATCATTGTTGGAATATTCAATGTTTTTAGATATAAGGAATATATCTAGTATTCTATAAGGAATAAGGGAGAATGAATGTAATCAATAAGGTTTTATGGTAATTTAGGGTGTTACCATATTTTAAAAGAATACCTGATGAAGTTTTTCACATGTTATTACATGGAAAAAAGATTCTTCATTGTGTTTAACTTCCTTAAAAATTTTGGACTGTGAGTTTGGATAGTAGTATTTTGGATAAGTATAAAGGTTGGAATGGATTAAGTTTGAAAGGTTATTTTTGTTTTTTTATAAAAGGACAACATGAAGACCATGTGGCAACTTGTCGCGTCCAACTAGGCCACAAGACTTGAACCCACAACCGAAGGGAAACAAGGGTGTATCACCTACCACTGGCCCATGTGATGTCCTGGATTTAATAATGTAGTCTATTTAAAAAATAATCTTGTAGATGAATTATAAATTCATTTTTTTAACCCTATATGAATAGGATAAATAGAATATTATTTTTAAGTTTTATTATATCTTAGATGAAAGATGAGTTTGTGGTATAAATTAATTATAGGAAGGGACTCTACTTGCCAAGTATATATTTTTCTTCTTCTCTTATTCTATGAAGAAATTAATTATTATACTTTAGTGAAGGGATTTTAAAACAAAAATTGTGTTATCCTAATACCATATGTTTTTTTGAACCGATGGTATTTTAAATCATCATAGATTGATGAATTTAAGGCCCTCAATTTTAAACTTGTTTGTGATTGATGGCCTCAATCACTACCTATAAATATTTATGTTTTTCCTCTAATTATATGCATCAGTAGGTCTCATGAGACAAAATAGTGTCTTGGCACGAGGCCTTGAAAAAATCTTATTTGTATTCTTGGCACAAGGCCTTGACTATGTGGTTATGATAGTCTGGAATTTTTCATTCCATCAATCTGAAAGTGGTTATTGATATTTCATGTGATTATTTGACTAGTAGAATATCCATGTGAATAAGTAAATGGAATTATTTCATTTTATTTTTTCCATATTATTCTGAAGTTCAAGTTTAAAAGGCTTTTATTTTAGTTATACATTGCCTTAAATGATTATGCTTATTTATGAAAGTTTCTGCTGTATTGTTATCCTTACTGAGCATATGAGCTCACCCCTTTCAATGTTTTATTTTTCCTAGGATGTGAAGAACTATTTTATGAATGACCTGCGATAATTGTATGAGGGGATATGAAGACAATATGTTGTTGTTGTTTTCTTCACTTATTATTTAATGTAATACTTATTAATGTATTTATGAATGACCTGCGGGAATTGTATGAGGGGATATGAATTGTATGAGGGGACATGAAGACAATATGTATGCTGTTTTTAGGCATCAATATATGGTCTACAGCTCATTTTGATAAAACGTATTTGGTTTTTCTGATGGAATAGAAATGGGAGCCTAGATCTATGAATTGTGTAATGATTCTTCTTGTCAAATTCTTTCAAGGTAGGTGGATTCTCCCCCATTAAACTTCTATCAAGAACTTGTTGTATTCTTTTTATAAAATGTATTAGACATATAATTTGTTGAAAACCATTGATAAAACATCCTATTTGGAAAATACTCATGTTTTTTGTTTTAAATTGATGGGTTTGGGGTCCTTCCCACAACATGCTAGATGAAATGATTCAAGGATAATTTTGAATAAAGAATAAATTCGGTTTTGAGAACTTGGAATTATCATGGTTGGTGTGAATTCATACTACATTATATGGTAGCCTTATTTGTTTGTAATTTTTTATTATTCTATCTAGGGAACTCAATATTATACCACCATGCAATGGATTTGGTCTGGAGGGGTGGGTACTACTCATGAGATGGACTATTTAGAGGGTCCAATTTAACGAGAGATACTTTGGAGGATATGTTGCATGTCCATGTGTTTTAATTTCATGGGTGCTTTATTAGTGTGGGTTGATTCATTTATTTTATATTTTTATCCTTGATAACTAGTTTTATAACATTTTTCTATTTTATGTAAAAAAATTAACTTTTTTGACCCTAGTGGAATGTGTGGGAAGACTTGGGATTGCCTACTATGTTAATATACTCACCCCTTGTATATTCACCTTTGTGCATGTTTAGAAACTTTTTATCGTAATATTGGTAAGGGTAATATTACATACATAGCCAGTGGAGAACCATGATGTTGCGGTCATTAGTGGTTGGATCTTGGATATGGTTCAATGTGGATTCTAGAGTGGTGCCACCTTAGTACTCAGGTCATGTTGTCTTTGGTATTTGTAGAATTTTCATTGTCTTTAACTTTATTTTTTACTCTTATTATGATTCAGGTATTATGTTATTAGTTTTCCTTTGTTTTATATCAAGAAACATGTTTATTTATGTCATGCTTTATAGATTTCCGGTTACAGATTGCGTCTTGTATCCTTAATCTAAAATCATCCCCCAAGATTTCATAAATCCCATATAATTTATTATTAGACTTTTGTGTCTGGGGTATATCACGTAATTTTAGTGTAATTTTAGTCTTTCCCAATCCAAGGTTCAGGTTAGAATGTTACAAATTGTATCATTTTGTTACATTCCATCAGGTGGTATGGTAGCAAGGATATATGATGTGTTGGATCTTGAAATGTATACCATAAAAGGATTTAGATTACCTTTTTATGTTGAACATAAAGTTAAAAAATGGTCCATGTAAAAAATGTGTCATTAAGAACTTCTAGGAATGTTTTCAACTCATCATCATGGTTTTGGCCAATGATTGTTTTCTATTAGGCATTAGTAATGAGACTTCCCACTATGATTTCATTATCCATTTAGTATTTATCAATTTGGGATTTTGTAAAATCTACTTTGATTTTTATCATTGATCTATTATATACTATATGACCAATGATGAACACATATTATGTGTAATTAGTTAGTACTTAATTCTATAGTTATCTAAATATTTGAACTATTGGGAGACCTAGAAAACAGTGAGAGGGTGTGGATGAGAATGTGGTTCCACCTGAAATATTAGTGAACCAAAACTAGTTCAAAGAATTATATAATAATTCCAGGATTTTGATAAATTAAATTTAACTAAGGAACCATGTCATGTGGATCACTAAATAGAATTAAAAAGATATAAGCCACTGATAATTCGGGGTAATTTGAAATATAAACGAGAGAAAAAATAGATTGGTCAAATGAAAAAAAATATTTCACTTCCTTGTAAATCCAACATTTATGAATTTCTATCTAGCAGGGTACATGCTTGAAGACATGGTATGATAGCGGTGGAACTTAGTTGTTCAACATAATCTTGATAAAGGCCTTAGTTGGGAAGGATTTCTGGAATTAATTAATAAAAAATTCTATCTACATACCTTCCAGGTTTCATAGATGATGGAATTATTTGACATGAATCAAGGAAGCATGTTGGTTATGAAATATGTAGCTCAAATCACTTACTTAGCTCTCTTTTCACTATATTTAGCTCTCAATGAATCTCCCAATGCATGTATATTCGAGTCAAGCCTGCATCCAAATATTTTTTCCATGGTTTTCAGGTTCTATATTGAGAAATACATGTGTATGGTAAACAAGAATCTAGTAGAATAGAAATACATTAGTGGGAACCAAATACGAGGAAACATCTTTTTCCAACCAAACATGGTTGGGAAGCATGGTTTTGGAAATAATAAAAACAGGCAGAACTACTCCCAGTGAAGTAGAGCATCGAATAAAAAATCTACTAGATCATAATCTTTTATTCCACATATCGATTAAAAACTGAGGTTTTTCCTATGTGGATCATTAAAGTATAATAAAATAAAATTTATGTCACCATCTCATGAGTTCCATAATTGTGGAAAAATGGGACACCTCAAGTGTTATTCTAGTTACCCTCCATAGTCAATGGTTAGGGATAGATTGAATCAATCTCATGCTTCTCATAATCAAAAAGTATAATCATATTAAAATATTTTTATCCCTCAGAGTTTATAAAATCATCTTGATTCTATGAACACCTCAGTATTCCAGCTATTACCACCTCAACAAGGGAAAAGTACTACTCAATGGGTTCTGAGAAAAAATTGTATGGAGCTGAATAGATAGTCAAAACTAAGAAACTAGGTCCTTTGATAGTGTGAGATACCATTATTATGAACTCCACCTTAAATCATTTCTTGTTTGATACTAATGAATCCCACCATTTTTTTCTCTTCAAATGGTAAATTAATAACGATTTCATGTGAAAATGATGTCTCATGTTATGATAATCAAGACATATATTATGAAATGGTAATTTTTGAAGATTTATTTCTCTAGTTTGTTCTGTCACCATTGATTCAAAGTAATTTTAGTGTTTTTTATTGTCTTAGATATAGATATCTTCAATTTAATCATTGGAATATAATTTTTGGTATAATTCAAATATTATTTTTTTTCTTAGTAAGTAACCTTTACATCCCCCAATAGTGTTTTTCATTTATTCAAATGGGATTAGGATATGAATGTGTGTAGAGTAATTCCTTTGGTGACCAGTTATGGACCCATATATTGTCAACTATAAGCCATGACAATGCACATGATTGATGAATGTTATAATATAATTATTAATGTTATAGAATATTGATACCCTAATGTATATATTCATGATTTTTATAAGTTTCCACCTCAATGGGAAATAAAATTTTCTATCAATATACATCTAGGAAAAAGTCCTATTTAAATATCTTTATATATAATGTAACCAATATAAATATAGGAATTAAATTTCTGGATGGAAGAATTGGAGAGTGAGGGCTTCATTAGACCAAGTACATCACCTTGGTTCACTCTGGTTCTATTCATAAATAATGTGGATATTTTAAATCAGTTATGTTTCGATTATCGTAAACTAAATCAGTTAATAATCAAGAATCAATATCATCTTACATGAATTGATTATCAGTTTGATCAATTAAAGAGAGACAACTGTTCTCCATCATTGATCTCGGATCAGCGTATCTCTATTTAAAAGTTAGGAAAGAGGATATCCCAAATACACCTTTTCAAGCTCGTCATAGACAAGATGAATACTGGTAATTCCCTTTGTCCTTATTAATTCACCTACAATTTTCATAGAATTAATGAATTATTTTTTCCAAAAGTACCTTGACACGTTTTTCGTAATATTTTACGATGATGTTGTTATTTACTATAAAACCATATATTTCCATGAAATACACTAGGATATCATATTGATTAAATTTCATAAACACTGAATATTTTCAAAATTATCTAATTGTGACTTCTAGATACAAGAATTTTGATTACTTGGCCACATTATATCTAAAAAATTCATATCAGATAATCCAAAAAAGAACAAAGAAGACATTTAATGGAAATCACCTAGGAACATCATTGAGATATAGAGGTTTTTGGAATCAACATACTATTATCATTACTTTTTCTAGGATTTATCTAGACTCTATTCTCCTTTGACATCATTGAAAAGGAAATGAGTCCATTAAAATGGAATTATAACTACCAAAACTAATTTTACAAGCCTAAGGATCATCTTACATTGTCATCTATCCTTGTCTTTCTAAAACTAGATGAGGGATATGTTTTCTATTGTGATGTATTTTGATATGGAAAGGGATGTGATATTCCTCAAAGAGAAACTTTATTATCATATAGATCACGAAAATTTAAAAAACATTAAAATAATTATCTGATGCATGATATTTAATTAGTTGTGATGGTCCATGCATTAAAAAATAGGTCTCCATTATCTTTTTGGTGAGAATTCAATTGTGTTTATTTGTTATGAAATTTTGAAATATGTATTTTACCAAAGGGAAAAGGACCTAGGGAAATTGTGATAGATGGAATATCATCAGATGTCCAACTTTTACATGGATTATATTCTTAGTAAATAAAATTAAATGGAAAATAATTTGGTTCATAATTCATATAAAAAAGTGTTCAGAGAAGATCCTGAGTAGTGGTATCTTATAGGAGTAATTTCATAAATCCATTTGGATTGTATAAAATAAATTCAAGATTTAATTTTTTTTCTAGTTACTATCATTCTTAATTAATTTAACTTGGTTGGGGAGGAATGGAAATCAAACGCAAACTACCTTACCATTGGAGCAAACCTCAATGGAGGGGAGACCATTCAAGGTTTGAAAATAGATAAAAATTTTGTGTTTTATTTTTGGTATTAGATCATATTTCCTTTATCATTATTGGAAAATATTTTTTATGTTTATCACTATTAAAAATAGGTTTTCCACCCAGGTATTCAGATAATGTAAGGGGTAATGAAAACCCATTTTTTTGTTCAGTATAAAAAGAAATTTGAGAGATTATGTTCTAAGATGTCTCACCTTTCAATAGATAAATGTTGAACATAAATGACCTAAAAAAATTTTAAATTCTATGAAAATTCATATATGAAAATGGGAGAAAATTATTTTGGATTTTCCCACCGATCTATGATAAATTTATTGGAAGAATAATGATATTTCAAATATTTGGATATACATTCCATGTCATCACATTTCATTCTAATTTTAGAGTGTAATATGGTAGAATAATTTTCCTGGATTTATATCTAATATGTTTTTAATCTGTATGGAGTACGAATTTCTATAATATCTAAATGTGACCCTATATTGGCCTCATGGTTTTGGTGTTCCTTACAACAATCCCTTCAAACTCAATTGACCATGATCATAGAATATCATCCTTAAACAGGTTTCCATTCAAAAAAAATTATCCATACACTATAATACATGAATAGATCTTATCTCCCATGGGATGATATTTTGTATTTATTATAATTTTTATACAATAGAATTTATTAGGACATGAAACATATGGATCCATTTGAGGTTTTATACAGTCATCGATGTTGATCTCCAATTTTTTGGGTAGAGAATTGGTAAGATTCACTGATTAGACCAATTCATTTCCATGAGACTGCTGAGAAAATCCAAATGATCATAAAATGAATCACAATAGAATAGAGTCATAGAACTTCTTATACAAATCATCACTGAAAACCCTTATCTCTTGATGTAGGTGACCATGTATTATTAAAAGTGTCACCAAGACTAGGTCTCCACCATTTGGGTGAACAAGGAAAATTGGATCATTAATACACCGATCCATTTGATATTTTAGGATGGATTTGCAATATTTTATATCAGTTAACCTTACCACTATGATTCAATATTGTTCTTAATTTTTTCACATTTCTCATTTAAATAAATACCAGATTGGTCATATCCATTTAATTATTTGGGATCATGTGACTCTTGATCTTAACATGATGTTTATTCACACCCTGATTCATAACTAGACATCTTGAAGTTTCATGATTGGAATAAATATTTCATGCCATGAATGATGTTAGGTCCAGTTGATTTATTAATTTCAGTTCCTTTTGGTTTTAATTTTTCTCCTTCACTTTTCCCTCAAACCCTAGCCTATCTCTAAGATATTTTAGAGATCATATTCCTTTTGGAGATCTATTTCTATGGATATTAGAGTTTTTTACCTAGGGAATCAAAGGAAATAATTATAGTTCTTTTTCATATTTTTAATTGTCTTGTTTTATTTTGGGAGAAACCCTAGACCATTTAGGCCAAGATATATGGTTAAAGGTTCATTTTTATATAATTTCATTGGGTTCACTGAAGGAATAGAAATAGGACCTTTAATATATGAATCAGGAAATGATTCTCCTTGTCAAATTCCTTTGAGGTAGGTGGATTCTCTTCCATTACACTTCTATCAAGAATATATTGTATTTATTTTATAAAATGTATTTATCATATTATTTGATGAAAATACCTTTTTTTGGAAAACAATCCCCCATTTTTTTAAAATTGATTGTTTTTGGGTGTCACCCACAACATGATTGACAAAATTATTGGATAAGAATTTTTAATAAAGAATAAATTGGGTTGTGAAAACTTGTAATTTTTACATTTGACATGAATTTATACTATATTGGAAGGTATTATTTTTTTCATAATTAGTTATTATTCCATCTGTGTCTCACTATATTATACCTCTAAGTGACATCTTGGGTATGGAGAGACAGGTACTGCTCATGAGTTTGATTGTTTTTAGGGACCACTTTGGTGGGAGATTTAATACTTCTCTATTGTAGCACCATGATTTTGTGTTCACTATTACTTTGATCTTGGAAATGGTTGAGCATGGAGTCTGGATTAGGGTTTCCCCAGTACTCAAGACTTGTTTTCATTGGGATTTTTAGACTCTGTGTTATATTATCTTTTATATGTGAATATGATTATAATTCTAGTTTTATGTAATCTTATTTATTTGGTTTTATATCATGAATCATGTTTATTTTTTCATACTATATAGATTTAATGTTACATGTTGTGTCTCCTATCCTAAATGGAAAATTATCCCCCATAATTTCATAAATCCCTTGGCATTTATTGCTAGCCTTTAGTGTTTAGTGAGTGTCACCCAAGGTTAGTGGAATTTAGTTCTTTACCGAGCTAATGGGTTGGGTTGGGATGTTACAATTGTGTTATCTAAAACATGTGTTTTAAAGGTTTTAGAAGGCCATGAGTTGATTCAAATAGGTTTTGAATGTATTTGAGGTGGTCTGAGTTCATTTATAGAAGATAAGAAGTTGTATAAAGGTGAATGGATACCTACATAAGGGTAAATCCATGTTTCTAGATTATATGTAAAGGTAAGACTTAATTATTTTGGTTACATAAAGGTTATTCCCAAAAAATAATAGTTATGTAAGTGTTATAAACAACTTTCACTACCAACATAATGGTATTCAGTTATTCAATGTAAATGTATCCGATATTTCTTGATTTGAGTTTGAATTTTGAAAAATGACCTATATTGACCCATAAATTTCCTACATAAATATTAGATATTAATATATTAATATTAAATATATTTTATAAGTTAACACCTGAGAACTATAATGGTTTAGTGTCTTTGGAGACTAAATACATAATCATCTTTTTTAATTAAATAGCTACAATGTATCCCATAAATATTTTCTCACACAGAATACTTCTATAAATACCCTAATTAAAACCTTTCATCTTAACCTAGGGGTGGAAATCATAATAAAGTATGATCTCATATGCTCAGTAAAGGTAAAAAATGGAGATATCAATCGATGATCATATGAAATTATAAGATAAGAATAATGGTATGAAATCATGACCATAACAAAAAAAATTTATACCCAATATTTAATAGATCATAAACATGGTTCGTGTCATAAATATATATCATAACAAAAGGCCATATTTATAAGAGTGTAGAATCATTATTAATCAGTCATGAGCCATGTGAACATAACATAAACATTGAAATATGGAAAAAAACATAAGCTTATAACATTGTGAACATGTATAAATAAAAAGTGGTTCACTCATAATGTTATGTACATGAAATAATACCCTTTGATAAACTTATGGACCTAAACACGAGGTCCACACATAATCTTATGGACATGAAATATTGGTATATGCATAAACATATGGACATGAAAACTAGGTCCACCCATAATATTATAGACATGAAAACCAAGTCCACACATAAAATTGTGAACATTAAATTAGTTTCACAAATAACATATTTATATCATGAGTTATCCATCTTTACCCAATTAATTGGAGTGATATAAGAAACCCACATGTCATACAATCATAATCCATTCATATTTACACCACAAGATCATGAAAACATTTAACATTTAACCATAACTTATCTTTTGGAAAATAAAATGGGCTTTGTAAAAATATCATCATTTTAATAATAAACCAACATGATAAAGAATATGTATGGTTTTGTAGAATCAAATCCTTATTGAAATTTAAATAACATAAAAGGAATTCATCATAGATGGAAATTCATTTAAAATATCCTTTGGAACATTTCCTGAGGAAAATAATCTTTTCATTTTGAAACCAATTATTTAAAATCTAAATATATTCAATATCAAGGAAAATATTTTATTTGAAAATAATCATGTAATTTTTAAAATAATATTCAAATAACTGTGTTTTAATGATGGTGGTATGTTTTTTCATGTCGTATACGTTAACACGGTGATTTATTTCACATTTTTGGTAAAAAGTAAAAAGTGCCTCAGTCAGAAAATGAAAAGAAGATTCATTTTAAACCATTTAAAAAAATATTGTATAAAATTTACTTTAAACAATAATAATAGAATATTAAAAACATTCAAGAGGACATTTTTAAGAAAACATGGACATGGAAAAAAACTTGACCAAAGAGGAAATAAAGTCTATTTTTCATAAAAACAAATTATCAACAATTTTAAGTATTAAAGAGGGGGAAAAGGTACTATTACTTGACAAATCCTTGAATAAATATCAAATAATATAATTAATGTCATTTTTCAGGGGTTTATCGTGAAATTTAATAATTATAAACTTAATCTTAAACAATCCAGATAATCAATGAGATTATAACACAAATCTATTACCACTTTGGTAACTTTGGAATCATAAACACCATGAAATAATAACATAAAATGAAAATTTAAATGTCATTATCATAATTTTAATCATGTTATAACAGGTAAATGGGGTTTTATAAACACCACATAAAGAATATAGGTTTATAACTTAATATATATCCCAAAAATACAATTTGAGATGATATACTCTTACCTCAAGTTAGAATTTATTTAAAAGCTCTCTAACATCCTACATAATAAATTTAAATTTATTATAATTCTACATAATAATAATTTACGCACATATAATATCATATATGATCCACTTATAAAATTTCAACACCCATTTATTAATAATTACTCATTATAATTTTCATTTCTATGTGTCAACTATTTTGTTTTCCATTAGAATTTGGTTTGACAGTTCTCATCCTTGTACTTTTATTAGTGTTACATCATATCTATAATGTTAGTAATGATATAAATATCTTATATATTCATTATATATATATATTCATCTGTAAAATGTATTGACAGAAAATGATTACACTATTCATAGAGACAGTAGGTCGTACATATGCATGAACGTTGTTTTCACTTTTCAATGGATGGAACAAAATAAAGGTGAATAATAATTAAAATTTCTATCATAATAATTATATATATATATATTAATTTAATATAACCTTATTATCATCCAATTAAAATAGAAATTAGAATAAAATCACATCGCTTTGTGGAGATGGTAGTCCACATGTAAGAACGAGCAATGTTATCATTTTCCAACAGTTTGTAAGGTAACAAGGTATATATGAAATTATAATTATATAATTATAATTATTTCAAAAATATCGTGTAAAAACATTAAAATAAATATAATAACCTCCTATGAATTATGGTGATGGAAAATGAATTGTATCTATATGTGGAGGCGGTAGTCCACATATACGCATGAGTGATACTTTCACTCCCCATTTGATGGGGAAAAGGGTGAGTAATGGTAGTTACATAGTCATATTAACTTTTAGGTATATTTAGGATAAGTATGATATTCTTTTATAATGAACACCACATATTTATAGGTGGTATAAGAAGAAATAAATTGAAAGAGTTCAGGTAGGATGATAACATATTCTTTTGTAGGCCTCCATTAAATCCTTTCTTGTGGACCCTTGGAGTGGTCTTTTAAGAAGAAAAGAACGTATAATTTGTTTATAGGGAATCTGATAAAATAATTCGATAGGTTTTTTTCAATCTAGATGTCTCAAAGTGTGTGATTAAGAGAGGATAATATGTTCCCATTTAAAAGTGAGGATAGGGGCACTCTCAGAATTACTTGAAGTATTAAAATAAAATAATTTGATTTTTCACTTAAAGAGACTCCAAATTGATAAATTTAAAATTTATTGTGATTATGAGTCCAAATAATCCCATTACATAAAATTTGGACAAATTTAGTTGATGTCTCCACCCTTATCTATCAGTTTAACCACTCGTTAACCCTTTTGAAAATTACCATAATATCAAAGTTTTTTACTCTTTATGGGTAAAGAATGTTACCATAAAAATTAAATTAATTTTTAAATATAACAAGGATTAAATTTTCAACCATATCCCATTAAATTGGATGAATATACTATTTTATGAATTTTAAATCATTTAATAAAATATTTTTTATTATAAAATGTCATTAATGTCATTTTTGGTACTATTAATTTACTTTGACATTAAAGTCATCAAGAAAGGTATGTAATTAAAATATTAACGTTTTCATGCATCCTTAATATGTTTTATTTATCTCAAAATTCATTCAACACAATAATTCACCCAAATTTTATTACTTTTAATATTTTTTAAAATCATTTATTTTATTTTTCCATTAATTGAATAAATATTTTGTTTGTATTACATAAGAATTTAAGGTAATTATTAAATCACTAAAAATTAAAAAAAATATGATAAAAAAATTAATTCACCTTTAAAATAAACATTTAAAACCCATCATCCAAGACATAGCAATGTCGGTGACATAGGTGCAATAGAGAAATCAGTGGTTGGTCATCACAATGGTGGTAATGGTGGATGACTTTGATGATGATGATGTGTCGTGATAGTATTGGGTAAATAGTTATTCAATGTGGACAGCGGTGATGATCTATAAACATAGGGGAGCAGATGGAGTCATTAATCTAGGGTGGTGGTGGTCCAATGGGGATACAGGGTGGAGGGTAGTGATGAACCACATTTTTTGTGAATATGGGATGTAGATGCACCAGGGCAGCAGGCGGCGATGAGTTGTGAATGTAGTAGAGTGTAAAATGGTGTCAAGCCACAGAAATTCTAGGCCAGTGGGGATGTGGGATGGAGGAAATAAATGAACCATGTTTGTGCAAGGCCTATGGGATATAGGGGATCTAAGGTGCAAGAATGTGATGGTCATGGGCCTTTGGGTCAGGTTAGACCTTCAGGTATGGGCCTACAGGGCTGATGAATTGGGGTGTAGTACCCAATGGGCATATAGCCTTGTAATGGGATCCTTCTTCACAGAATGACAAGAGGGGATTATTTTTTTCAATAAAAAAATTGGTGCTTCCCCCATAGCTATTCAAAAAAATTAGAACCAAACATAACCTATTTTTATTCTTATGTAAAAAATTCAGAGATATCAAAGTCAAGAGATTGATATTTTGTATTTACTCATTTATTAAAATAATATAAAGGTTATAATCAAAGAAAAATTTAACCAAGTCACCATATTTTTAAAAATTATATGGGTATGGCCAAACTGTACTTATCCAATAGGATAAAGCCAAGTTTTAGAAAAAAAATTAAGCCTTATCCCATAGTTTAAACCCCTTTTTACCCATTTTACCCGTGTTGTAGTAAAAAATATTTACCGAGGGTGCTATAAATAATGAACAAAAATAAAAGGGTCCTATTTAAAATAATTAGATCCTCCTGATTTCAAATATTGAATCAATTTTATCAATTTTTAATTCAAATATGTGGATAGATTTAATTTAAAATTAAACCTACAAAATTCCTTGAAAAGTTGTTTTCAATAAAAAAATGTTTCCTGAAGTATAAAAATATTTTATACTAAAATCCAACATAAAATTAATTGAAATGACCTTAATTGGATTATTCAATATATAAATGGACTAATTTTACTTTTTAAAACCATTTTAAAACAAAATATTTTTTTTAAATGCTTTAAATGAAAATATAGTTTTCAATAAAAAACAGTATTTTCCACTATTCATTGAAAAATAAATATTTTCCAAAAATCATCAAAAATTCACATTAAGATAATTATGATGTGATGATTTCAAAAAATAAGTTCATTTTTTGAAATATAATTTCCAAAGGTGGAATAAGTTAATTATAATGTCCATACCAAAAATGCAATAAAAATCATTTTTGCGGAAAATTCACTTTTTGAAGCATAAAATGACTTCACTAAAAATTGAGTGTTTACTATAAACATTAATTAAAACATTTTTATCGAGTAAGGATAACATATTTATATTTTATAATTTGGTTTATCATTTACATACCCTCCAATTAAATGGATATTTCACATTTAATTAATAAAAAATTTATAGTACATCTCAATTCTCTTAAAGATCGGTGTTGTGTGTTAAACAACCTATAAATCATATTATTACTTTAAACAAAATTCCCAAGGTCTTACAGGACCTAGGTATGAGTATTTTCTATATTTATTTATGTGTTATTGAGAATAATAATATGTGTCAAAGGCACCTATATATATTTCACTATGTACTTATGTATATGTCATTCGGCCTCAATATATGTGTCATCCAAATAAGTATATGACTCATTTCAAAGGAAAAGTCATGTGGGTATGTGTAAACTAAATCTGTGTATGTGTCATTCATACTTTATTATTTTCCATTTAAATGTTCCATATATGTCAACTAGATATGCATTGTTTCATATACTTACTTGCTTATGTGAGGACTCAGAGCTACATATGTGTCAATGTTGTCATTATATCTGTCATATAAGACTTAGAGAAATTCAGAAGTTATACTAGATGAAAAACATAAGATTCAATATTTAATTATCAAAATATTAAAATCAATTGATATGATTCATGAAACATGACACTTTCTAGTCGTACAGTCATACATTGGTGGAGAGAATTATCATGTTTCAAATGCTGGGGAGAGTCAGTTCCAAGTTGTCAGTCTGGGTTTTATTTTCTTTATCTTTGGGTTTTGGAATGTTTTTAAGTCTATGTATTCTATTTGGGTTCCCCTTTATTCCCTTAAAAGGGGGGTTTATTTTATAATAAATATATATATAAGGCCTCTAGGCCATTGTAGATGATGGTTAAACTATTCCAACATGATCAAGACATCAGGAATCATTGAAAATCCATGATTTGAGCCTAATTTTATTATCATCAAGCCATGGGAGAAAAATATCAAAGTATGAAAAAATGTCTGCAATGTAAAAAAAATCAATTGACTTCGGGTATTTTAAAGAATAATGTATATGTAATCATATTGAATATTAATTTATACTTCAGTGTAAGTTTTTTAGTTATTCATGATGAGTTATTTGATAGTATAAGATTTTATAAAGCTGAGTTTTTTGATAGGTTATTCAATAAGTAAATGATTCTTGCTACAGTAATATATCCCATTACAAAATATGATTTATGGTATGACATTCATAACACTGGGGAGATTAAATTGAATATATTTATAGTTAAATAAGATTATAAATTTGATCATGTCAGAAGAAAAAAAAGTAAACATATTAATACATGTAAGTTGTGTTAAATAAAGTTATTTCAGTAATACCCCATTATTTGAAATTAAATCCATGAAAAATCATGGGGAACCCCAAATTGGGTATTTTATCATGGTTATTTTTTTTTTGAAATGAGAATGTAAACATGAATTTTGTTTATGGTTTTTAAAAAATAAAAGGATCCATTTAATGAATCGGCATGTGAGGTTTAGAAAATCAAGGAAGAAGAAAATAAAATAAAATAATTTGTTGGAATTGAATTGTATGGTATTACCAATTGTCAAGAGAACTAGAGAAATTAAGTAAGAAGAAGAAGTATAATCCACTACATGTTGTATCAAAGAGGAATAAGTTGATGTTATGAGAGTCAGAAAAGATCATTTGGGTGTCGAAGATGAATATAGGAAAAAGGAAGAACCATGGAAGATCCAGATTTATTATATTCTGATATTATGTGATGAAGATAAGATATAAGAATAATAAGAATAAGAATAACAAGAAGAAGGAGGAGCTGACTAAGAAGAAATAATGAGATAAAGGGAAATCCCACCAAACTAAGTAGGTTGAGGTTGTGAGAAATAGTAGACATATGTGATTTTGTGTACATCAACCAAAAAGATTATAAGATTTTTATCAAGTATGTGTAATCCATGTAAAATATATTTTGGGTTGTGTTCTTGAGTAGTGAGTGTGAGAATCCATTGAATAGTTTATAAGAAATGGGAAGATAGAAGATTTCCAGAGACTAAGATTCATGTTTCTTGCGTTAAGATATGAAGGTAGTCTAAGTCACACTATTGTGAGGAAGAAGATCATTATTTGTTGTTGTAGAGATACTCTTGGATATCCTGTAATCTAATTCCAGAGGATAAGGAAGAGCTAAAGAGAAAATGGTGGGATACAATGTAACAAACTAGTCTTGGAAAATCTGACATGCCACCCAATATGGTTCATCACATGGATTCAAGCATGTCTCCTCGTATTCAAGAGGCTACTGACTATTGATGGGGTTCTAATATAGATATTGGAGAGAGTATACCCTCTATTCAATGTAAAATAAAATCATAAATAACCAAAACATCCATAAGGATAAACATTAGAGTATAGATAATAAATAAACTAAAATAAGGGCATTCTATAATAAAAGAAATGTGGAATACAGTCATATAGACACAAAATCAGGCCAAACAAACAAAAATCATTCAACCACTGGGCCAACCACATATATAAAACAAAAAATATGAAAATAAAATACATCAGGCTCTAAAAAAACTGTGAGCCAAACCACATACTTGGTCTCCAAGACACTTGAGATATGCCAACCCAATCCTGAAACTCCATATGAGCAGCTACTCTTGATAAAGAAACACTAGTCCTCAACCCCATCTAATAAACAACCTATGATCCATCATAAAAGTATACATCAGGTCCACACACACATATATGTTCATGTATAGGGGTGAGAAATAAAGCTCAGTAGGCCACCCCCAACGGTGAACATATAATATGCAGTCATAAAAGGGAATGCACGCATGATATGTCCATTATAATTGAAAACTAACAAAAAATAATATAAAAGAAACAAATATGGGAAAATAAATGGGGAACGAAGGAAAACATCCAACCACATGTTTTAGTGTGACACCCGAGGTAAATCTACCCCCACTCTAACCCATTATAGAGTATTTATAGTATGTGGTTCACCTCGACACCCACCATCAGGCATGTATACCATATCTACACTGGATTGACAAGATGTTTAAATGCATAGGCATTAATTCCAGACCCTAGGGCATAACCATAGGTATCCACATGAAAACGCGCATGTACCATGATATGGGACTCCAATTGAGTGATTTGAACTAGAGACAGATCTCCCCTTCACATGTTATAGTAACGGTCATGTCATGAAAGTCTTGTATAAAAATCATGCTCCAATAAGGACCCGACAAATAAACCACCCTATGGGATCCATAGTCATGTACTCGATGTAATCCATACCCTATGGGCTTCATACATGAAACTAGGAGTGTTCTGCATCCATGACAGATATACCCTCTATCCTGGGTGCATACTCAACTAGAGGGATTGCACTCATCTAGAACATCCATTGTCTTCCTAAGTATATCTAACCACAACCCTCAAATAGAAAAGATAACTAGATGAAAACCCAGGTCCAATGCCCAATCCAATATATCCTAAGGGCCTCCTCCCCAAACCAAATTATTAAGAAGAAACTACCTCAAATATCCCGACAAATGGCCACCAGAATGTGGGGAAATATAACTCTCTAACCCACCATCCAAACATATGAACTAACAGTGTTGGTAAACTCTTTTCCAACAAACCATGGGTCTCTCTCGGTCCCCTAGATCTCCTCATCAAGAAAACTGCCACTATAGGCTCTCCATGACCCTTCTCAGGGAAAAACCAAAACTCGAGGCTCCCACAGTCCACAGGGTTGTATCATAAAGTGACATCCTACTAGGGGATCCCTTGTTTCACCCATTCTCTTGATCCATGCCCGTTAAAAGATCCTAAAATGGATAAAAGGCCATAGAAAAAGTAGGAAACCCTCATAGGGGTTCCTCTATCTCATTGAAATCATGGAAAATCCCAATGCGAAATCATCCCAAATGGACCTCAGCACTCTCCATCTAATCCTCAATCAACAATGCACCTAAAGGGGAATCCAAAAGCAAATAATTCCTATAAGGGAATTCCCAATGATCCTTGTGACCACCTCAGAAGTAGAAAACCCTGAAATGGATCCTCAACACAAAGGAAACCTCATGGAAAATCCCATAAAAGAAGATATGAGCTGGAATTTCTATAAAATAACCCATCCTCAAGTACCAACTCTCCCACAAGGGAATCTAATGAAACACCATTCCACATGTAAATTCACAATACCTAACCATGGAACCCACTAATCACTTGATCAGGAACCAACCCACCAAGGGCATCCTCAAGAGTCTCTTAGACTCATCTCAACATCTTAATGGTTCCCATCCATGACCACCATCCCACGGTGTCAACCTAGCCTAAGGTATTCAATACATTTGATCCCCAAACATAGGATCTAATCCTCAACTACACTAACCTCGAGAAACTGGTCCTGATATCTAGGAACACTCCAAGATCAACTTGGAGATGCTAATCAATCCCACATTTTGGAGTCCATTTGAAAGGACCTCAAATAAAAATGTCCTAGAATCAACAATCCATGCCAACTAATAAGATCATAACCACTACTCAAACCTTATAACTCACAACCCATCCCACTGGAGGATTCTGAATCCAAAACACAAATAAATCCTCCCCCAAACACTCTCAGTCCAAAACATCATACAAATAAACTCTAAATTATTAATGGATTCCACTATCAAAATCTACAGAGAATACTCTAAGAATTGATAGTTTATAAGTATAATTTGTTAATCTGAGGCACAAAATACCCAAAACCCCCATGAAGGAAAAAAATACACAGTGTGTAATTCTGAGTACACAGCGTGTACTCTCAAAGGTACACTTGGACATGTAATTTTACATGGAAATGGGACACCTAGGGTTTTTCCATGTACTATTATATGGCCAAGACATACATGGGGTCTGGTCGTGTACTACTACATGGCCAGGGTATACATGGGGTCTTCCAATGTATTAATCCATGGATATATACTCCTCACTTGGGGTGTATTTTCAAGCATCAGGCCACATGGCCATGTAATACTACATTATGTGTACTTAAATTACACTATGTGCACTTATAAATACTCATATTCCTCAAAAATGAAGAACATGTGGAATGTGTTCTCTGAACCATGTACCATGTACATGGGTTCTCCCAAATGGAAACCCCCCAAAACGGACTGAAACACCTAATTTCTCCTAAAACCCCAAAGATTGAACCCCACAGGTTATTCATAAATACTTGTAAAGAATTAAAAATTATAAGAAAAAAATACGTGGGGATATACATTAAAAACTAAAAAAAATCCTACCACAATGTGGAAACTGCTAAAGCTTCACACCAGATCAGTCTACATACCTGGCGAGCAGCGATCTACCTCCGGACGAGCTCCATGGGTGGTGTCTCATCCTCCACCTTACTCTTGTCTCCCTCTATATCTATTATTAAGGTGACATAGGATCCCAATGGGGAATACAAGAGAATCCAAATGGGATAATGGAATATAGAAATAAAAATAAGAAAAGTTAAGTGAAAATAATATAAAAAGGGAAAATTAAAGGGGCACGGGCCTGACCCCAAGGCCTACGATGGGATTGTTCCTCTCCTATGAAAAACCCCACATTCTAGACTCAACCATGGAGACAGAATCTCAATCCAATGCTCCGTTCAGAAGAAATGATTGAACAAACATGTGTGAATAAATTAATATATAATTAATTAATTATTGAATATTCCATGAAAATTTGAACAACTCGAATTTCCACTGAACACCTATCCTAGGGTAAACACAACATTTCTGGACCAATGGAGTGCTCATAAAAATTTTCCAAGATTATCTCATAGGTGAAAGTACCATTTTCTCCTAAAGAACTTCCAAGATTAAAAACATTGAATTTCTCTAGATTTTCATAACATGTGAAAATGCATATCATCACAAACTTCCCACCTAAAATGCTTCTCACCCCCAAGAATCCTCATTGGTCAACCAATATCCAATCAAAAAATTCAAGAACTAGCACATCCAAAATTATATCAACCATCCGAAAATTGGTCTTACATCATCAAAAAATGACTCTCCCAATACAAGAGACATTAAATTGTAACTCATCTGATGCTCACCACCATGGGAGTATCTTTATCATCACATTACTACCCAAAAAGCAAAGTTCACATACCATGATACATCCATCACTGAACACAATAAATAAACATGGGAAAACTTCTCACATTGGAGTACAGGCATGAAACTCTGCAAAAACCAACACTCGTTCCTAGATCACTGTTGACGCTCCTTTCGTCACAGAATCTAAAGATCGGAAAAGGGAATATCTGAGCTCAAAGTGATTCAGCCTTTAAAGAAAACATCAAAAATCGACAAAGGCATGAACAAAGGATCAACAGCAACTCCACCGTGCAAGTTATATCACTGCCGCGCAAGTACACTTGCGCGACGCTCTTGGTCGCGCAAGTGACTTGCGCGCCCTAAGTGGTAACCGCCCGGTAACCGCCTGGGGTCTTCTTTTGCCTATAAATAGACCCTGTGGGCCCCCCATTCGAGAGGATATTTTTCCTGAAACTCGGATTGAAGCTCCCGACGCCCAAGTCTCTTCTCAAAGCTTCCGGAACACTTCTAAGGTAATTTCTTACCTAGAACGGAAGATCTAAAGAGAAGAAGGAAGGCCTAAGTGTTGAAACTTATCAAAACTTGTGCGCCGACTTATTTCCTTCAATATAACTTGCGCGTCCCTTTTCTGGAAGAACCTCAAGAGGATTCTAAAGGGTTTAAAAAAGAGTCGCTCAAGTATTTCAATGCTGGTTGAAAATCGTGCAAGTACACCATGTGTCGCGCAGGTATACCTGCGCGACCAATACTTGCGCGCCCATGCAAGACTTGTGCGCCTTTCAAGACTTGCACGCCCCAACCTTTTTGGGTGCCCATATTGTCCATTTTACCCCTCTTAAGCCATTTCACCTTTCCTATTCAAGATTCAGTCTTCAAGACACTCTTCAAATCCATTTATGGCATGATTTCTTGATTTGACATCCTTATCTGAAAGGAATTCGGTGGAATATCTCTCAAAACCTAGTGATTTATACATCTTTATGTCACCAAAGATTGAGAGTTCGTTCATTCAACCTCATCCTCTAAGATGATAGAATCCTTAACCTGGGTCTCCTTTTCAGGAATAATCTCCAGTTATAAGTCCTTTGATCTGGGCATCCTCCTCAGGAGTAAGCCCCAAACCCTAATTCCTTAACTTGGGCATCCTCCTCAGGAGTAAGCCCCAATCATAATCCTTTAATATGGGCATCCTCCTCAGGAGTAAGTCCCAAGTCCTCTAATTTTGGGCATCCTTCTAAGGAGTAAACCCCAATCTCAATTTTGGGCATCCTTCTGAGGAGTAAGCCACAATCTCAATTATGGGCATCCTTCTGAGGAGTAAGCCCCAATCTCAATTATGGGCATCCTTCTCAGGAGTAAGCCCCAAACCATAATCCCTAACCTGGGTCTCCTTTTCAGGAATAAGACTCAGTCATAATCTTGGGCTTCCTTTTCAGGAGTAAACCCCAAGTCCCCTAACCTGGGCCTCCTTTTTAGGAGTAAGTCCCAGTCATAATCTTGGGTTTCCTTTTCAGGAGTAAACCCCAAGCCCCTTAAATTTCTCTTAACCAGTCCTAAATTACGTTTGATATGGGGTTCCTTCTCAGGAGTAAAACCTAATTATCAATCCTCTCCTAATTTGGGTTTCCTTTTTCCGGAATAAGTCCCAAGTTAGAGTATTCAAATCTCCATAAAGCACATATACCTTGATGGACCCTGTTCCTGGATTTTCTCCCTAAAAGTAAATCCTAAACCTTCATCTATTTGGGAAGCCATACATACATAATCCCTAAACAATTTCTTATGATTGCATCTTTCATGGCACAATTGTCTAATTTTTACCAATACCTCTTGTTTCTCACACCGAGCATGACTCACGTGAGCTTAGAGTGTAAAAGTAATTATGACATTCTTCTTTGAGCCATCAATCATAAACATCATACTCCATTACTCAAACTACGTGGGTTCTGATTCCTTTTCCAAAACAAAGGATAGGTAGGTATCCCATTTATGGGTTCGATCCCAACTTTAAAATAATCCATGTCCTTCTGAATGACGATAAACTTCAAGTGCCCCACTGAGTGGCTTTAAAACCAGCCTGGTCATCATAATGACCAAGAGACTTTTATATAAATGTTTTTGAAGGATACCATTGACCAAGAATCTCTAAACAGATATAGATGATTCTCTATTGATGAAGAACCTCGAATACATATAAAAGATTCTCTAAATTTCTTGCATATTTAATCATTGATTGTTAAAACTAAAGGAAAGCTCATTTTATACTTGGTAATGTAATAAGGATTCACGAACTTAACTTAAATCTATAAAGAGAGTCCCGGAGTAGACAATAATTCCCCTCAAAAAGGTGTGATGAGTCCGACCTCCCATCCTCTCGACCAATGCAAATTCAAAAGCCTCATTAGTCCACAAGATAATGAGCACCTACCTTTGGAAAGTAGGTCCAACCGGATGTGGAATCATGGGATTTTTCCGGTTCTACGAACAAACCCACTAGAAACCGATCGGAACATTTGAATCTCCCGTCCAGGAGGTCATCCCCGAAATCCGTGCGAAACAAAAAATGGTGAACCCGACGTGAATCCTTAACCAAGTTAAAGTGATGTTATTCTTATTTGTTAGGCCACTTGGGCCAACAAATCAATCATTGACATGTGCTCATCCAAAAGATGCAGTGGACGGATTCATCTTGATTTTGTCTATTATATGGAATAGGCACTCTTTTTTTCAAGATCTTCTCCAAATGGCTTTCCTTAAATTCACCCCTGTGAATACTGCTGTTGTGAATACCTCTACTGTGAGGTCTGCTGCTGTGAAAACCAATGCTGCTACTCCTGCTAGAATGTCGTCCGCTCTGAGGATGACATCACCAACTCAGCGTCTTCAACGCTGGGTTTCTAATGCACTGGTTAAGGAGTACCGTCGCAACGGTACTATCCCAACTCTAGAGGCCGCTCGTCAAGCCCTCCAAGTTAACAACTCTACCTGTTCATCCGGACAATGGCGGCCAGCGATCAAGAAGCAGGCGGTGATAACTACCGTCTCCAACCGTTTCGGGTCGTTATCCCCGGAACGCAATTTCCATTCATTCCCTTACTCTGAGGAAGTGAATGAGCAAGTCCCGCAGGGCCTTAATTCAAAAATACAGGAGTCCTTCTCGAGGTCTCCCATCAACAATCGCCGCCAGACTCATGCGGTAGTGCGCCCTCAATATGATGAGGGTACCAAGTCCAGGCATTCAGCTTAGGTTCCTAGAACCCGAGCAGGCAAGATGAACCACCAGAGACGGAATATGGTTAACAATGGGCAGGTTGTCATCCCTGCCATCTCCGGAGAAGTCCACCAACCTAACTTGGTGGCAAATAATGAACAGGCACACACACCTGTCTGTTTTAATTCCGCTGTCCAGCAGACTCGTCTGGTAGCATCAAGCCAATCCCGCCAGGCAATTCCGGCAGAGTACCATAGGCAAGAACATGCACCTGCTTATACATCACTAGTTAGTCAGCAGGCTCGTCTGACTACATATGATGGATCTCATCAACCGCGTTTGGCGAAGTGTAATCAGCAGGAACATACACCTGCTAATACTAATCAAGACTACCAACAGTCTCGCTTGGTAGCGCACGGAGAAGTCAGTCGGAAAGCCCCGACGACAAACAGGAGGCAGACTAAACTCTCTGCCTCCACACTTGAGTACTGTCAGGATTCACTGACAGGAAAAGGAGCACAGGAGCAGGCACATACACCTACTCCAAGCCCGGAATGGACATATATCCCCGTTCCGGCTGCTGAAGTCACCAAACATATTTTTTCAATGGTGAAAGAGTAGAAGCAAATTCCTGCTCATATTCTGGATGCTTTCCAGGATATCATAACAGCTTCAGCATCATCTCAGGGACAGACACATAAATCTATCCCTAGCGGTGGAGTGACAGATCAACGATTCACTCCGGAACAGACACACACATCTGTTCCAGTCTAAGAGGTTTATGGGGCATACTCCCCCATATCATACGGACAACCAAGTCAGGCACATACACCTGATTTGAGTGGAGATCGTCAGCCTAACCTGAACATCTTTCCTGATCAGGCACATACACCTGCTCAGAGTAACCACTTTCGTCAACAATTGGTTTCTAAAGTGAGTAAGAAGGCATCTAAGAAAAAGATCCGCCCAGTATAGTCAGGAGATCAAAGGCCAATCTGCAACAAGGCCTTGCTTGATGCTGGAGTTCTTGAAGCCCTCAGACATTTATCTGTCGGAATTCAAGATTCTAATCCCTCATTTCCCAATAACGGGAACATTAATTTTGAAGGTCTTCAACAGAAACTTCCTCATGAAGGCTTGCTTCATGAAAGTTCGGTCAATCTTGAAGTTTCTTCTTCAGATGAGAGCCACAGGAACCCTCTGTGTGGTCAGAAGACCAAGGAGCAAGAGATTTCATCTTTTGCTGTAACCCATCATGACGGTCCTCCTCATGGTGATGAACTTCGCTGCGAAAGTCCTCTCCGCAGTAGTGATTCACGTTGTCTCGAAAATTCTTCAGAAGGCAATGTAGTGACGAGAAAGCCCTCTTATCTCAAGGCACTTGCAAACGTGAAGCCAGTCATGTCTGATGCTTTACTATCAGCAGGTGAAACTCTTTCTCCATCAGAGGATAGCCTGGGGTTCAGGTTATTCTCCGAACCATCCCCAGGTCATTCATCTTCCAGCATGAATAGAGGACTCTCTACCAACCTTGTCGAACCTAATGAAACAACAAGGAAGCACCAACTCTGGTCCAAACAGGTAGAAGAATCTTCATTTAATGATAAAGATGAAATGCTGAACATGAGAAAAAAACTGGCAAAAGGTGAAGTACCAGTCATGTTTTGGCCTTTGGCTGACTCCCAGTACGACATTCCAAAGATGTTGACGGATGATGGAATCCATGATATTCGTCTCAACATATGGAAGACTCTTTGTCAATTGAAGAAGAAAGTATTATCTTACGGTGATTATGAAAATCATATTAAGATAATAGAAGGGTTACAACTCCAGATTGATTTGGCATCTCTATCAGTCTCTCGGTATCCGAAGGCTGAAAAGCAACAGAGAACCCTTCAACGTCCATGCCTTGGCGCACTAAGAAAATTGCGTCAGTTAATTTCCAATGCTCCATCTGATGTTCATATCAGAGGATGGGGTGTTCACGGAGCACTACATTTCACAGTTCTTTCCAGTCAGCAAAGCCCGCCGAAAATGGTCTCATGCAATGTTATTGCCCATGGCCGGCCACAGTCAATGGGATTTGTTCATAATCAAAAGCTTGCTCAAGATCAGGCTTCAACTAGTTCCTCTCAAAATCAAGTATATAGAGAACAATTTGTTGAATTGCTCCTACATCAAGCAGGCGAGAATATTGCACAAGCCTCTCGTCTGGAGCAAACACGTCATCAAATGACAGATGTTTCAGAAATCATCCAACGGTCTGTTGAACCAGGTGATAAAAGTGGATACAGGTTAATGCATCCAGCTAATTTCCGAACTAAGATTCGCAAGATCAAGAGAGATTTTAAGAAGATCTCAGACATAGCATGTCAAGAGACACCCCAGCTTGTCAGACTGGGGACTTCTCTAAACCAACCCTCAGAGTCAACAAATGGGATTCGAGGAGTTGAGCGGAAGTAGCAGGAACATCCCCAGTCCACCGGACTGGGAACTTTTTCAAATCCTCAATCCCTCCCTCAGAGAAAGTCAGTATTCTCTCGATTAGGGAATAAGCCTCAAGAGGAAAGAAGAGCCAAGCTATCAGGAGATTCTCTCCAAGTGACGGTTCTCCAAGAAGTTCCTGAGGGATCAAGTCAACGGAATTCCATGTCTCATCAAGGACATGGAAGAAGACAATATCACAGAAATGCTGATAGAAAGGATTCCATGCAATATGCATCCATTAATGTCATCAATGTTGTTGCTGCTGATTCACCAAATGAGGCTCAATCAGAGGGATCAGACGAAGAGGTTCCTGCTCAAGAAGTTGCACACACAGACTTAAATGAAGAAGGTGTGCGCACACATAATCAAAGGCTTACCCAAAATCTGTGTATTCCTTCAAGTAACCCACTTCCCCCTCTCCGAAAGGGATCCAATAAGGGGAAAGGAAAGAATCAGGTTACTTCTCACCCTTCCTCTGAAGGAGGTCAATCACTCTCATTAGAGCAAAGGTTTTCCCAACAGGAGGAAGAAATGAAAGAATTAAGAAGGTTGAATGCAGAACTACTTCAGAGTTGTCTTCTTCTTAAGAATGTTGAAGTCCGACAGCCGAAGGAATTTGTTGTAACTACTGAGATGGATCAGGAATATCCTCCTTTATCAGTACACCCTCAGAGTTCTAATCCTACGGGTCAAACGCAACAACGGTTGGCAGCACTACCATCAGTTGCAGCACCAACCACCACGTCTGTCCAAGCTCCATTCATTGCACGTACCCAAAACCAAGTTCAACCTGATGTTTCTCAAAAGTTAATAACTACTATTGAGTCATTAACAGCTCGGTTAGAAACTATGGAAGGGAAACGGGCGCAAGTTCAACCTGAAAAGAATGTTTACCCTGAATGGGTAGATTCAATTTCTCCTCCATACATTTTTGGAAACCCTGTTTTCCCTACTTTCAATGGATCAGGTGACCCTGAACAACATTTGACGCATTACGTGTCTTGTTGTGATCCTATGATGGGAACTCCAGAGCAGCAAGAAGCAGTGACACTCAGATGCTTCGTGCGAACCTTGCAAGGACCAGCTTTTGTCTGGTATACAAGCTTGCAATCCCGGTCAATCATCGGATGGGAGGATCTTCGTCAAAAATTCCTTCTTCAGTTTAGCTCAACTTTGCCAAAAATGATAGTTTTCGATCTTACAAACTGCAAGCAAAGGGAGAATGAAAGAGTCTCTGATTTCATTGCTCGTTGGAAGGGATTAACGTATTCCCTGAGTTTAGCACTCCCTCAGGAGGAATTGTTGCCAATCTGTGTGGCAAATTTGCGTGACGAATTACGCACGCCATTGATCCCTGTGAAATACACAGGAGGGTTTCGAGACCTTACTTCAATCGCTCAACAGATTGAAGATTCCCTTATACAGGCTAAGGTTAAATCTCGTATAATTCCATTAGCTCCAGGAAGGAGAATGGGTAAAGCGGAAACTGCTACAGTTATGCTTAAACAAGCACCTGTACCTATTTCTACTTCAAAACCTTCATCTTCTCGAAGGGCTCCACCTCCTGAACGCCAACAAAAAAGGTTGTTTCGTCCAAATGATCAAAAAGATCAACGACAAAAACAATTTGAGGATATGAAGAGTAAAACATACTGTTTCTGAAGTGAGCAAGTTCCTGGTTACTTCATTTCAGCTCTGGAAAATAATTTGGTTCAATTACCAGTGCCCAAGAGGCCAAACAAGGAAGGAGATGAAGACCGTCCCAATAATTGTCCCTTTCATCAAATGTTGGGGCATCCCATCCAGGAGTGTTTTGTCTTTAAAGACCTCCTGCAAAAGATGGTCGACTTGGGACAAGTCAAATTGAAGGGTTCTTCAACTCATGTAGCGTGTATTACCACTACAGATCCAGAGGAAGGAGGCGAGTGGCAGGAAGTCAAAGCAAAACTGCGAAAAAATATGATGACTGGATGGTCAGAAAGACAATCAATCGGACCCATTCCATTTTGCGAACACAATTGAAGAAGCCAATTGTGTCTCCTACAAAAGCTGCAGTAAAGCCTCCATCAAAAGACAAATCCTCAAAAGGGCAGCGCAATTCAAAGAAGAAAGAGGAATCAGGAGAAGATGAGTATGTATCAAAGCCTAAATTGTCTTTGACTTTGGAAGATTTCATGCCATCTACTTCAAAGCCACGAGCACCGTCCCACCAAACGGCATAGCCTAAACAGGCTAACCAGGCAGAGTCTCTATCAGACGAAGAGTTAATCTTTGGTTCTGTTAATATGATTCAATTAACAGATCCATATTCCAGTCTTGATGAGCCTGAATTCCTTGTATCAAATAAGGGAATTCGAGGAAGTTCTAGAGGTTCAGGATACAGGGGAAGACGTGGATCTTTCCGAAGCCACTACTCTAATTTTACCCCTCCTAGCACTGTATATGCAGCAGAAACTTGTGGTAGAGCCCTTCAGCGAGCTCAAAAAGAAAAGGCAAGTTCTTCTGCCAATGGCCAACTCAGTTTTGGCACAGTTATTTTGGAAGACCAATTAAAGGTTCCATATTCTTTATCTCAGCAAGTAAATGGATCTAATCAGTCTAATCTTCCAAAACCAAGGATGTTGCCAACTTCAATACAAGATGCATCAGCTTCCAAAGCATCTTCTTCCAAGGTACCTGCTAAACCGCATATTCCTATTGGGAAACGCAGACCTCTAGATCAAAAGTATGATATATTGAAACACTTGTCCCAAGTACCAGCCAAGTTATCAATTTTGGATGCATTGAATCTGTCAAAAGATCTTCGGGAAGCACTCATCGAAGCTTTGTCAAGTCCTCAGGAGTTTGAAGCTGAAATTGCTACAGCTGAAATCTATCACATAGAGAATAATCCTACAGAATGCCATGCAGTGATATCTTTTACTGATAAAGATGAAGATGATGTTGTGCATGGGCACATAAAACCTTTGTACTTATCTGGTAAAGTCAATGGTGTAGATGTTCGAAGAGCTTTCATTGACAATGGTTCAGGAGTCAACCTCATGCCCATTCGTACACTTTGTCGATTGGGCCTCACAGAATCAGATTTATCTCCTTCTACCATGATGTTACAAGGATATGATAAAAATGAACAAGAACCACTGGGAGAAGTTACACTCAGAACTCAGTTTGGAGATCTTGTATCCAATTCGGATTTCATGATTTTTGATCAAGACTCAGCTTTCAATATCTTGCTTGGAAGACCCTGGCTGCATCAGCATGCAGCTATTCCTTCATCATACCATCAATGTCTCAAATACTGTTTCAGTGGCCAAGTTTGAACATTATATGGTGATAAGGCCCCGTTCAAGACATGTGAGTCTCAATAAATTGAGGTGGAATTTTATCACATGAAGGGAATAGAGAAATCTACAATGAAGGAAATTACCAAAGTTAATGCTCCATATGGTTTGGAGAAAATTCCAATAAATCCATTTTCACATGTGAGTATAGATTATGTGTTACCTATCAGTAAAATTGAAAAAATAGGCCCAAATCAAAATACTCTTATGGAAAAATCCATAATGTCAATTACGGCGATCGAGCCAGACAACATGGGAGAAATTGGTAACCTACCAAGCAGTGATGAAAGCATAAGTGGTGACGTTTTCATTTCATCTGCTGAAGTCCAACAAGTCTATACTTCGCTAATCAGTCCAAAAGAAGTTATAGCAACACCAGAGGTGAATAATGATGTCGATTCTCAATCCATCATCTCCTCTTTATTTCTCAAAGAAGACCCTTTATCGTCAATAGGGTCGGAAATGGAAGCTTCATCTTCAAAATGTGAAAATTTTGACATCTCTTATGATCATGAGAATTTCGTTTTTTCATCTAATTTGCAAGTAGAAACGGAAGAAATAACACATGATGAAAAGGAAGAGGAAGATCTTAGAGATGCTCCTCCAGCATTTGAAGAGGGTATCTCTACCACTGTGGATGAACTCAGAGAAGTAAATATGGATACAGATAAATATCCACGCCCCACTTTAATTAGTGCGGCCATGACCCTTGAAGAGCAAGAGATGTATATTTCTTTTCTAAAGAAAAATAAAGATATTTTTGCTTGGAATTATACAGAAATGCCTGGGATTGATCCTGATGTTTCTACTCATCATTTGGGTTTACCAAAAGAACATAGATGTTTTAAACAAGCCACGAGAAGAACACACCCAACCTATGCTTCCAAAATTGAAGCTGAAGTGAATAAGCTGATCAAAGCCAACTTCGTCAGAGAAGTTCAATATCCCAAGTGGTTGGCTAATATTTTCCCTGTAAAGAAGAAGAACGGAAAAATTAGGGTTTGCATCGATTTCAGAGATCTTAATCGATATTGTCCTAAAGATGAATTCCCAGTTCCGATTACAGAACTCTTAATTGATGCGACGGCTGGCTATGAAGTACTTTCTTTCATGGATGGATATTCTGGATATAATCATATCCGAATGGCCCCAGAAGATGAGGAATATACAGCCTTCAGAGCTCCTCAAGGTGTGTTTTGTTACCGGGTGATGCCCTTTGGTTTAAAGAATGCAGGTGCAACATATCAATGTGTCATGCATCGTATCTTCAAACCTCTTTTAGGGAAGTTTGTTGAATGCTATGTAGATGATTTGGTGGTTAAATCCAAAAAACATTCTAATCACTTGACTGATTTGGAAGTCATATTCCACAAGCTTTGACAACATAATTTGAAGATGAACCCTTAAAATGTGCTTTTGGGGTAACCTCCGGAAAATTCCTCGGCTTTGTTTTACGCCATCGTGGTATTGAAGTCGATCCTGAGAAGACTAAATCAATCCTTGGTATGTCACCTCCTCATAATTTGAAATAATTAAGAGGACTTCAAGGACACTTAGCCTATATTCAGCGTTTCATCGCCAATTTGGCAGGCAAAAGTTTACCCTTTACCAAATTATTGAAGAAAGGAGTCACTTACCATTGGACTGAAGAATGTCAAGAAGCATTTGATGTTCTCAAGAAATACCTCTTGAGTCCACCAGTACTCATGCCACCAGTTGAGGGTAGACCACTTATCCTCTATGTGACAGCTTTAGAGCGATCATTGGGTTCCTTTCTCGCTCAAAAGAATGATGCTGGGAATGAAAATAGTCTCTACTATCTCAGTAGAACTATGCTTGAAGCAGAAACTCGGTATTCAAGTATTGAAAAGTGATGCCTAGCATTAATCTTTGTAGTTCAGAAACTGAGACACTACCTGCAACATCATGAGGTCCAATTGGTATCTCGTAATAATCCGCTCAAATTCATCCTTAGTCGTCCAATGCTTACAGGACGTCTGGCAAGGTGGGCGGTTATTCTACAGCAGTTTGACATTCAGTATGTGTCTCAAAAGGCAATTAAGGGCCAAGCTCTGGCTAATTTCTTGGCTGAACATCCTTCAGTGGAAGACACGTATTCAGATATCGAACTCCCTGATGAGGAAATTTTCTCTATTCAAGAGAGTCCTCAAACATGGGAAATGTATTTTGATGGTGCTTCTAGAAGTCCAACGGGGAAGAAAATGGAAAATCCTAAATTCAACAAAGTTGGTTTTGGAATTGTGCTCATTTCTCCAGATAAGGCAGTGTTACCTTATTCCTTTTTGTTGTGGGAAGGTGGTACCAATAATGAAGCTGAATTCCAAGATCTCATTACAGGCTTGGAGTTAGCGCTTCAAGCACAAGTGAATCACTTAAAGGTGAAAGGTGATTCAGACCTAGTAATCAAACAAGTCAATGGGGATTATGCCATCAGAAAAGAAGAATTAATCCCTTTGTATGATTATGTCAGAGAGTTAATGTCGGAATTCCCTTCAGAACCGACATTTTCTTATGTCCCAAGATCACAAAATGCTCAAGCTGATGCACTGGCTAATATAGCCACAGCTTTAGCAGATCCAAATCGGGATGAGACAACCATCTGTATTGCCCACCGTCGTGCAATTTCACCTTATGTTCAAGTCAGAACAGAGGAAATTAATGAAATTAGTCTCATTCCTGAACCGTATGGTCATACTACAGGATGGATGTCACCTATCAAGGAATACCTTCAAAATGGAACACTTCCACCTGATAGAGCCGAGAAAGAACAAATCAGGAGACGTGTGGTCAATTTTACTCTTTATGATAGCCCAAACCACCTCGAGAAAATTCTCTTCAAATGTGGGTTTGATGGAGTTCTCTTCAGATGTATTGATGGTGAAGAGACAATGGCTGTCATAAAAGAAGTGCATGCAGGAGTCTGTGGTTCCCACCAGTCTGGACATAGACTGTCTGATCAAATTTGAAGGCATGGATACTTTTGGCCTTCAATGATACAAGATTGTGTTAATTTCACAAAGAAGTGTCATTCATGCCAAGTATATTCCAAATTCATTCATAAACCTCCAGAGTTGATTCATACAGCTAAATACTCATGGCCATTTTCCACATGGGGAATGGATGTGGTGGGACCTTACCCTTCAGCTACGGCCAAGCAGTTTAAGTACATTCTTACTGCTACTGATTTCTTTTCCAAATGGGCAGAGGCAGTACCTCTCAAAGAAGTCAGTTCTAAATGCATTGTTAGCTTCATCAAGTCTAACATCATTACTAGATTTGGTGTCCCTCATACCATATTGACGGACAACGGCACCAACTTCTGTTCTTCTGAGGTAAAGAAATTGTATCAAGAATACAACATTAAGTCCAACCATTCATCTCGATATCATGCAGTGGCTAATGGCCAGATAGAAGCCTTCAACAAGACTCTTTCAAATATACTGCAAAAGATGGTGGATAAAGATAAGAGGTCATGGCCTGATAAACTCTTTCATGCTTTATGGGCTTATCGGACTACCACTCGCAATGCAACACAGTCAACTCCATATTCATTGGTATATGGAACAGAAGCAGTCTTGCCAATTGAAGTTCAATTTCCCTCACTCAGAATATCCATTTGTGATCAGTTATCTACAGATGAGCAATCCCAAAAGCAGTTGAATGAATTGGAACAGTTAGATGAGAAAATATTGTGCACTTTGCACCACTTGGAAATCTATCAGAATCGAATAGCACAACCTTTTAACAAAAAAGTTCGTATTGGTTCATTCATTCAGGGAGAATTGGTATTGGTTCTCAGAGCACCAATGATACCAGGAAAGAAGCCTCCCAAGCTTGAACCAAAATGGGAAGGACCTTATTCAGTAAATAAGGTCTACTCCAATGGAGCGTATTCTCTAATCTCAATGGATGGAGAACACATCACGACTCCAACTAATGCCATATTTCTGAAGAAGTATTTTTTATAAACACAAAATATTATTCCCAGAGCGAAAACAGTCACATTGGTTCATAATATGTCCTACATGACACTAAAATGTATTATGTCCGAGATGACATTAAACTATATTATGTCCTATCTACATGACGTTAAATTGTACAGAAGTTCCTATATTTTGTCTGAGATGACATTAAACTATATTATTTCCTAGCAACATGACATTAAACTGTGTGTCACTTCCAACGTCCAGCATGACGATAAACTGTAAAAAGTCCCCAGAACTGATATCCTCGTATTGGTTCACCTTAGTCCTAGCTACATGACTTTAAACTGTACAGCACCAGTTCGTCCTTGCTATATGACGTTTAACTATACAGCAATGGTCCAGAATGACTTTAAACTGAAACTTCGTCCCACACGACATTAAACTGTGAAAAAGTTCCCTAAACCGTCCAGCATGACCTTAAACTACATCATCCTTGGTCCATGCATATAACCATAAACTGTATAAAAGTCCCTTACGTCCGGAAAGACGTTAAAATATATAATCTCAAAGGTCCAGTATGACATTAAACTGCACCATTCACGGTCCATGCATATGACCTTAAACTATTCGCACTTTCGTCCGACATGACGTTAAAATGGTACACTCTTTTGTCCTTACTGCATGACAATAAACTGCACAATCCCCCTTTCGTCCAATATGACGTTAAACAGTATTGTCCCCATCATCCTAACTACATGATGCTAAACTGTACAGAAAGTCCTTGATATGTCCTACATGACATTAAACTGTTATTTTGTCCCTACTACATGACACTAAACTGTGCAGCACCAATAGTCCTAACTGCAAGACTTTAAACTGCATAGTCCCTTTTTTATGTCCAACATGACATTAAACTGTGCATCGTTAAGGTTGTTATTACCTCTTGTTTCTCACACCGAGTATGACTCACGTGATCTTAGAGCGAACATCAGCCATAACACTCCCTTTGGGCCACTAACCATGTGTAAGTCCCAACAACATTTTTTATTAGATCATTTTCCCCAAGAACAACTTGATCATTAATTCATTCTTTAATTGAACTACACGGACTTTGATCCTTGCCCTCCAGGCTGGGTATGTAGGCAACCTCCCAGGGTTTAAGCCCAAAAACAATCTCTTCACATCGGTTCACCACCATCTCATATGATGTTGATTCGTGAAACCGCACCTAGAATTAATATCTTTACATTGATTCACTTTCATCCTTGTTATATGACGTTAAACTATAAAACACTTTTTTCTGGTATGACAATAAACTACAATATTCTTTGCTTTCCTCATTTGAGAAGGAACCATTATTGACATTGATTTTTTCAATCATGTTTCATTTCAAAAGACTACGTGCATACATGGTAATGCCTAAACTTTTTATCTCAGGTTAAACCATCATTGCACTAAAGTCCCCTTTCACCCTTCATATGTACGAACCAAATTTGTACAAAGGGTAATTCTAGAACTACGTGGGCTTGATTCCCATCCTTATGGGATACGTAGGAACGTTCGAGTATCCCTCGAATCCAGCCCCAAGTCTTTTGGGCCTAACCCCAAATTTCACTTTCAGTCCCTTGGCTGAAAAGTCCTCATGAAAACACACACTATGTATTCATTATTATGGTCTGAATTCTATGACCCTAAACTAAGATCACTCATACTTTCGTCCTGCACGACGTTAAACTGCATTTCAAGAACTACGTATTGCTTGATTCTCATTCTTATGAGATACGTAGTGAAGTCCAAAATTTCAATTCAGGACCCAGTCACAACATGATTATGGTTTTCATTGACCTATGTATCCCTATATACATTGGACAATACCCATCTTTATGTGTTATAATCCTAACCTTAAATATTTTCAGGTCTTCATAACCCTTTTCATGACTTTTAGTCACAAAAATGTCAAACTTTTGAGAATTCTATTGCCTGACTGTGCAGCACGTGCCCATAGGTGGCCTTGCATAAACAGTCCACATAACAGACTTGTCAGCTAAAAGATGCTATTTATTTGACCATGCAGCCAATGCCCTTAGGTGGCCCTGTATATTTCAACCCCCTAACGGGTTTGTTAAATAATGGTAACTTCATTCTTGGGAAGAATGCCTCTTTTGTCATTATTTGTCTTAAACGACAGTATGTAGGGATCTGCAAAAAATAGCCATCCTTAACATATTTGTCCCATATCCTTTTTCATGATCTGAAAGTATTCAAGTCTACGGTTTATTCTTCTTCCCTACGTTTGGGTCAGACCTTCGTAGGAGTGTTATTCATCCAGTTCTTCGATAATCTTGTCTGAAAATATCTTCTCCATATTCAAGTACCTCTTTCCATACAACAAACTCTATACTTTAGAAAATTTGAATCTCCATAAACTTTCACTGGCTTTTAGCACTAGGAATGTAAATTTCTGAGAGTTCTTTTGCCTGACTATGCAGCACGTGCCCATAGGTGGCCTTGCATAAACAGTCCACATAACAGACTTGTCAGCCGAAAGATACTATTTATTTGACATTGCAGCCAATGCCCATAGGTGGCCCTGCAAATTTCAACCCCCTAACGGGTTTTGTTAAATAATAGTAACCTCATTCTTGGAAACTACTTCCTCTAATGCCTTTTAGCTCTTTTTCATAACATTCTTCAGATTCAAATATTCTTAATCCATAGTTTACATTTTTTTTCCCTCATACTCGAGTATGGTAATATGTTTTCAGATAAATTGTCAAGGAATTGAATCAATTCTAATCCATTTCGGTCAAATCTATTTCGACCTAAAACATTAGCCCCTTTATGTCTGGTGTGCATGACTTTAAACTGACCACAAAAGACAAAGGAACTCTGAATAAACTCACTAAACATACCTACTGTATGATTTAGGTAATATTGAGAAATTAAAAGGTTCAAAGTTTGTAGGATTATTTGTAATAATCCTAGTAAAAATCAAACTAGGCTTACTAGGCCCATTGGCTTAAGTAAATTTGAAGCAAGTAATGAAAGAATGCAGGTACAAATGATTGAAGATGAAAGTTTTTTTCATTGATACACAAGAGTTAGAAGGACATCCAGAGACTGGAGTCTCTTCTCTTTTTCAAGAATTACAAGAGGCTTTCAACATAACACTTCATTTGATTTACGGCATCCCGAGCATCATTAGCAACCACCTGGAATTCATTCATTCAACTGGATACAATAAGAGATGCAGTAATACCAGCTCTTCTTGGAACAATTGTAAAAGGATGTTCTTGAGTGCGGTTTGAGAAAATTTTATGCTGATCAAACAGTGACTCTGTTTCTGCCCAAGAGACTTGGAAGATGGATACATGGATTTGAGAATGGAGCATTGGAAGTAAAGATCCATTTGGAGAGAGTACTCTTTTCAGATATTGCTCTAATACCATGTTTTTCTTCTCTCCACCAACCATTAGTGGAAAACATTTCAGCCCATGGGTTTGCCATTTTCATATCTGCAAGGAAATGACATGGAGGAAGAATTTGAAAGTTCACACCATTGTTGTTGCTCTTAATGCACAGCATAACCGAAATAGAGGAGTAGCAGTGCAGCTGCATCTTAGGTGTATAATTGTTTGCATTTGGAACATTGACTCCTTGTATATGACCATGACCACACAAAGGCAGATGAAAGCTCTGTGGAAAATTAGGATGATATTTCTTCAAGTACTTAGCCAAATCTGGGAGAGTGCTGTTGCAGATATCATAGTAATCATGGCCAATAATATTCATCATGTCATCAATCCGCTTGCTAGACAGTTCATCAGCCGTTCCAATTCCCTTAGGAGCCATTGAATCTGCAAAAAAATTGAACAAATTAAACTCTTAAAATGGGTTTATTTTTTCATAAAATTTGTGAATGAATTCAGGAAAAATGGCCAAGGAATTAAGTCACGCAAGTTTAAACAATAGCGCGCAGGTATTCGTGTGCCGCGCTAGTTTTTGACGCGCAAGTATAAATCGCGCAAGTACAGATACCTTTACAGTAGCACGACATCAAGGAAAACACTAGAAAAACAGAGCAACCTGCGCGGCTAAGGTGACCTGCGCAGCGAGAGCTCGAAGGTATGAAGTCCGGAAATCCGGATACCTGTACGGAGGTGAGGCCGTGTATTTATAGGCCAGGAAGCCTATCTGCGCGTCGTACCCAGAGCGCTTAAGGCATGCGCGGTGCAAACTTGCGCGCCGCCCTCTTTGCACTGAAGACTTGCGTGCCCCCCTTTTCCTTTGGATGGATTCGATTTCCTCAGAGTCAAATCCTCATTTCTCTCCGGATCCAACTCTGAGGGGGGACTTTTGTTGACGCTCCTTTCATCACAGAATCTAAAGATCTGAAAAGGGAATATCTGAGCTCAAAGTGATTCATCCTTTTAATAAAACATCAAAAATCGACAAAGGCATGAACAAAGGATCAACAGCAACTCCACCGCGCAAGTTATATCACTGCCGCGCAAGTACACTTGCGCGGCGCTCTTGGTCGCGCAAGTGACTTGCGCGACCTAAGTGGTAACCGCCCGGTAACCGCCCGGGGTCTTCTTTTGCCTATAAATAGACCCTGTGGGCCCCCCATTCGAGAGGATTTTTTTCCAGAAACTCGGATTGAAGCTCCCGACGCCCAAGTCTCTTCTCAAAGCTTCCGGAACACTTCTAAGGTAATTTCTTACCTAGAACGGAAGATCTAAAGAGAAGAAGGAAGGCCTAAGTGTTGAAACTTATCAACACTTGCGCGCCGACTTATTTCCTTCAAAATAACTTGCGCGTCCCTTTTCTGGAAGAACCTCAAGAGGATTCTAAAGGGTTTAAAAAAGAGTCGCTCAAGTATTTCAATGCTGGTTGAAAATCGCGCAAGTACACCATGTGTCGCGCAGGTATACCTTCGCGACCAATACTTGCGTGCCCATGCAAGACTTGCGCGCCTTTCAAGACTTGTGCGCCCCTACCTTTTTGGGTGCCCATCTTGCCCATTTTACCCCTCTTAAGCCATTTCACCTTTCCTATTCAGGATTCAGTCTTCAAGACACTCTTCAAAGCCATTTATGGCATGATTTCTTGATTTGACTTCCTTATCCGAAAGGAATTCGGTGGAATATCTCTCAAAACCTAGTGATTTATACATCTTTATGTCACCAAATATTGAGAGTTCATTCATTCAACCTCATCCTTTAAGACGAGAGAATCCTTAACCTGGGTCTCCTTTTCAGGAATAATCCCCAGTTATAAGTCCTTTGATCTGGGCATCCTCCTCAGGAGTAAGCCCCAAACCTTAATTCCTTAACTTGGTCATCCTCCTCAGGAGTAAGCCCCAATCATAATCCTTTAATATGGGCATCCTTCTCAAGATTAAACCCCAAGTCCTCTAATTTTGGGCATCCTTCTAAGGATTAAACCCCAATCTCAATTTTGGGCATCCTTCTGAGGAGTAAGCCCCAATCTCAATTATGGGAATCCTTCTGAGGAGTAAGCCCCAATCTCAATTATGGGCATCCTTCTCAGGAGTAAGCCCCAAACCATAATCCCTAACCTGGGTCTCCTTTTCAGGAATAAGACTCAGTCATAATCTTGGGCTTCCTTTTCAAGAGTAAACCCCAAGTCCCCTAACCTGGGCCTCCTTTTTAGGAGTAAGTCCCTGTCATAATCTTGGGTTTCCTTTTCAGGAGTAAACCCCAAGCCCCTTAAATTTCTCTTAACCAGTCCTAAATTACGTTTGATATGGGGTTCCTTCTCAGGAGTAAAACCCAATTATCAATCCTCTCCTAATTTGGGTTTCCTTTTTCAGGAATAAGTCCCAAGTTAGAGTATTCAAATCTCCATAAAGCACATATACCTTTATGGACCATGTTCCTGGATTTTCTCCCTAAAAGTAAATCCTAAACCTTCATCTATTTGGGCAGTCATACATACATAATCCCCGAACAATTTCTTATGATTGCATATTTCATGGCACAATTGTCTAATTTTTACCAATACCTCTTGTTTCTCACACCGAGCATGACTCACGTGAGCTTAGAGTGTAAAAGTAATTATGACATTCTTCTTTGAGCCATCAATCATAAACATCATACTCCATTACTCGAACTACGTGGGTTCTGATTCCTTTTCCAAAACAAAGGATACGTAGGTAGCCCATTTATGGGTTCGATCCCAACTTTAAAATAATCCCTGTCCTTCTGAATGACGATAAACTTCAAGTGCCCCACTGAGTGGCTTTAAAACCAGCCTGGTCGTCATAATGACCAAGAGACTTTTATATAAATGTTTTGGAAGGATACCATTGACCAAGAATCTCTAAACAGATATAGATGATTCTCTATTGATGAAGAACCTTGAATACATATAAAAGATTCTCTAAATTTCTTGAATATTTAATCATTGATTGTTAAAACTAAAGGAAAGCTCATTTTATACTTGGTAACGTAATAAGGATTCACGAACATAACTTAAATCTATAAAGAGAGTCCCGGAGTAGACAATAATTCCCCTCAAAAAGGTGTGATGAGTCCGACCTCCCATCCTCTCGACCAATGCAAATTCCTAAGCCTCATTAGTCCACAAGCTAATTGGCGCCTACCTTTGGAAAGTAGGTCCAAACGGATGTGGAATCATTGGATGTTTCCGGTTCTACGAACAAACCCGCTAGAAACCGATCGAAACGTTTGAATCTCCCGTCCAGGAGGTCATCCCCGAAATCCGTGCGAAACAATCACCAGGAACAATATCCTCCATTCTCAAAAAACCACTTAAAATAAGGTTTATGACCTCCAATAACTTATAGTGATCTTCCCACCAAAATGATTTCCTTAAACTACCTCTAAATGCACAAAATAACTCACGCTCACATAGGCCATGTCCTAAAAAATATAAGTTAATTCACCTAAACCATAGAACCTACACCTCATATAGGTCAATTCCAAAAAACTGGAGCACCCTCATCACTATTCAAATTTGAGGCATATCCCCCATGATAGGACCAACCACGTGACTTCCATCCACTCAAGTATCAATCCAAAACCAAAAGTTTCCAACCATGCTCTCACTGTGCTATCCAAAGTACAACCAAAATGAAATGGTCCTGGTTTCTAACCAAACCTTCCCTCTCAATCCATCCATGAGATCAGGATCACTCTTAGTGGTTCAATTCTCAAACATCAAACATCCTCATGCCTAACCAAAATCCAATGAAGGTAGATCTCAGTATCCCCACTAAGGAAGAATAGCCACACCCACCCAATCCATAGATAATAATAGCCAGATGGACCCAACCACAAGACCCGAAAGAAAAAAAAACATGTTAAGAAATGCTCTCACCCAAGATACATAATCCTAGGACTTTAGGGAAACTACCACATCAGGGAAACTTGATCATGTACCAACCATATATAATGCATAATTTCCCACATCAAGCCACCAATAAGACACTCAGAGCCTATTATTGACCCACAAGGGTATCCATGAAACCCTCGATTAAGGGACAACATCTTCGGTACTGATGAAAATATCACCATAAGATCCACATGACCTGACATCAAAATAAAATATATACATGTAGTTAAGCTAAGTAGAATTATACCAAAGATCTATATGTGATATACCATATTGGTTTTTGGATACACTTTAAACAACTAAACCTCCATCATTGATGAAATCACACACAGGTAGAAATATGTCTTGTGAATCCAAAATACCTAGAATGATGTATGAACAGTAACCTCTTGCCCATGATCTAAGAGCCAAAAACTAGAATAAACCATAAATACCCAAAATCAGTTGAATCAAATTGGTAGAAATCACACAATCATAAAAATAAAAACCAAGAACAGTAATCCCATACCCTGTAAACTTAGAAATTCTATCAGAAAATGTGTTAATGAAACACCAATACAATATCCATCACAAGTTCTGACACATTCCAAGACTACCTAGCTACTAACTACCCAAATCGTAAAACCAAACACCTATGATACCATTATATATAGAACTATCCTGGGTTGACATGACACACCACTCGATTTGGTATGAAATAGGGCCTCAAGAGTGCATCCCCCTATGTTAGAAACTTCCAACTAGCATCTAGGGTATAATGGATATAGTGGGGAGATTATAAACTCTAGTCAGAGTAAAATAAAATCATAAATAACCAAATAATAAATAAGGATAAAATCATATTATTCATAATAAATAAACTAAAAAATGTAAATTCTATAATAAAATAAATGTGGTGTATGGTCATACAAACTCACAATCATGTGAAACAAGAAACAGTTGGTCACCCACTGGGACGACCAAATATACAAAATAATCAAACTAAAAAAATACATCATGAACTATGATAACTCTAATACAAACAACATACCCAATCTCCTTGACTCTTGAGCTACAACATACTGATCCTGAGACTCCACATTAGTATCTCTACTTGTTCAAGAAACAATGGGCTTCAGCCCCATCCACCATGAAATATATACCACACCCTAAAATATATATGAGGTCTGAATGCACACTAAGGTGCATGTTCCGGGGGTGATAAACAAACCCCAGTAGGCCACCCCCAAAAATGAACCTATAATATTTTACACAGTAATTACATGCACACATGATATGTATAACCTAGTCAAAAACTAATTACAGCTGGTATAAAATAAAAAAATACAAGAAAATATAGAGGATAAATAAGAAAAAAGAAAACAGTCAATCATGGGTTCTATTCGAACACTCGAGTTAAATATATTCCAATATATCCCATTCCAGAGGATTTATAGCATGTTTCTCACCCCGCCACATGACATAAATCATGTTCTCTAGATCTAAACTAGATATAAAAGACATATGAATGCATAGCAATTAATTTAGGACCCTGGGGAATAATCCTAGGTGTCCAAAAAATAAAACACATATACTAGGCTCTAAGACTTTAATTTCATGATCTGAACTACTAAAAGATCTCTCCTCTACATGTCAGTGAAACTAGCATGTCCCGAAAGACCTACAGAAAAAATTAGGATCCCACATGGACCTGATAGATGTACCGCCCTATAGGCTCCATCCATATGGACCCAAAGGATGCACTTCCCTATAGGATCTATACATGAAACTGGTTTCACCCAGTATCCATGGAAGATATAACCTATAGCCAGGGTGTATACTCAACTAGGGGGGAACTCATCCAGGTCATCCAATAGCTCCCTAAACCTATATAACCAAATCCATACAATGGATGATATGACCATATAAAAACTAGGGGAAATTCATGATCCAATACATACCAAGGTTACCCTCACCAAGTCAAAGTTCTGAGTAGAAACTACCTCAAAATCCCAGAAAAAGGCCACCCAAATGTGGGATTATCCAACTCTCAAACCCATTATACAAATAGTTTATCCCATAGTGTAGATTAACTATCGGTCAAAAATCATGGGGCTTTCTCAACCCCCTAGATCTTCTCATCTAGATAATATCCCCCATGGCCTCTCTATTTTCCTCCTTAGGTCTAAACCAAAACTCAAGGTTCCCACGATCCTCGGGGCCATACCCTAAAGTGATGTACCACTATGAACTCCCTTGTTTCCCACAAGATCGTGGGACACACCTTTCAAAAGATCCTCATACATCCAAAAGGATACAAAAAGAGGATGACATCCTACGATGGGGTCCTCTAGCTCATCCAATTCATGGGAAAGTCCTGATGTAGAAACTCCTCAAATGGACCTCAATAACTTCCAGCTAATCATCGATCCACAACACTCCCAAAGGGATTTCCAAAAAGGAAATAACTCCTACATGGGATTTCCAAACAATTATTATGACCACCTCGGAAGTAAGAAACCCCACAAGGGCTCCTCAGTAAAAATGAAACGTCAGGGGGAATATCCCATGAAAGAAGACCTCAATCGGCCTTCTCAAGAAACAAACCATCCACAGATACAAACTGACCGTAAAGGTAATCCAAAGAAACACCACGCCACATTAGAATTATCAACAGATGACTACAGCACCCACTAATCACTTGATCAGGAACCATCCAACTAATTTCATCCTCAAGAGTAACTAAGACTCATCTCAACATAACAATAGCTCCAAACCTTGACCACCATCCCAAAGTTCCAATCCATCCTGAAGGCTCCAACAGCTCAAATCCTAAAACATAGGATCTAATTCTCAACTGCTCTAAGCTTGAGCAACCAGTATTGATATCTAGGGAAAATCCAAGATCACCTCTGATATGATACTAGATCCTTCCTTCTATGATCTATCTGAAATAACCTAAAAATTCCATCGTATCATCCAAAATCCATTCCAACTAATAAGATCACAACCCCTACTTGGGCCCCACAACTCATAACCCACCCCGCTAGAGGATTCTGAATCAAACCCTCAAAGAAATTATCTCACTAAAATCATAGTTAAAAACGCCATATAGACAACCTATAAATGAAAAACATATTCCACCATCGTAATCTATGTAGGAAAAAAAATAAGAATAGACTACTCACAAGTCCAATTATGACTCTGGGGCACAAAAAACCTAACCCCCCCCCCCAAAGAAAAAAGTTCATGGAGTGTACTTCCAAGAACACAACATGTAGTTTTAATGGTGCACTTAGATAGTACTTTTACATGGATAAGACAAACCCATGGTAAGGCTATATACTATTATAATAACATAGAATACATGGGGTTTTCTCATGTACTACTACATAGCTAGGTAACACATGGGGTCTGCAATTGTACTATTACATGGCCATGTATGTAACGACCCGAAATTTCTAATAAATCTTGTTTCCAAATTTTATGTGTTATTTTATTTTATTTTTATACTCAAAAAAATGTTTCATTTGATAACATGAGTATAATTAAAATGAGACCGTTGGGTTTTGAATGTTATATGTCCATTGGTCAATATGACCCCTGGAAACTAAACATTTTGATTATTGTCGCTAAATATAAGTAATCTTGGTTAATTATTATAGAAAGAAGATTCGATGGCCTCACCCAGTAGTCTTGGACCGATCGAAGCCCATCTAACAGAACTTTGGAAGGAGGTAGCACCACTGGGCTTTGCTATGGACCAAACCCAAGCCGAACATCATCGTGTGAAGCTAGAACGGAATCGACTTTGCGAGAAATTCAAACTGATAGAAATTACTACTCGTGCGATGTTAGCCGAGCCTCCCTCAGATTCTCTCACCTTAGCCCACCTTACACTTAGGTCATATGCTGGTGTGATAAGGGGCTATGTAAGGAGACTGTAACTACCTTGTGTAATACTTTGTTTTAAATAAAAATTGGGATCTCTTCTTATGATGAAGTTTATGAATTTTCAAATGACCGGATAAATATAGTATGCATATTTTTGATGAATTTTAGAAAACGGATATTTTAAAAATGTTTATGTAAACCTTAAATAATTAAAAATGTGTAATGATATTCAAAAAATGGTCTTCTACAATTATGTTCAGTACGAAATTTAGAGTCTAATAAGATCAACTTGATTTTTGATGAATAGTAAATTATGAATAGTGATTTTATGCTTAGGATTAGTAATGTGACCAAATAGATTAGTAACCTCACTTAAAGAAAGTATTAATATAATCTAGGCACCTTGATTAAGTAATTTGATTCAATAAAATGGTTAAATAACAGTTTCATACATTATTATTCAAGTATTAGTTTTTTTTGGGTGAATAGTTGTAACACACCAAGATTTCATAGTGTGTTATTTCTTCAAAATAATTCAATAACTTGCACTACACGCAACACCGAGTTCAAGCGCACCATGACTTACCAAACAAGCCGTTCAAAAAAGGTTATGAATAGTATTAACTAAATTTTAAACTTTATATAATCCTTATAATTTTAGAATCCATATTATGAGTTTCTTAGACATAATGTAAGAACAAATTCATCTTCAGTATTGTAGTTTTACCAACTTTTAATGGTGAACCCTTTTTTAATAAAATATTTTAAACTTTTTGACTAAATGGGGACATCAAAAAAAAAATATTTAAAATAAAACATCCCAAGCTTCCACGGTACGCTTTCCTTTGAATAAAACAGTAGCGTGTGTTGTACGCAACTTCGAGATTTTAACACACCACAACCAATCAAACTAGCCGTTATGAATAGTAATACCTACTTTTTGAAATTATATATATTTTATATTTCAAAATGGACTTCATTTTTGGATTCGGAATATCGAATTTAGCCTAAGGTGAAATTTTGGTACTTTTCGGATAACTTTCATATTTTGATGAATAGTGAAAATTACTAAATTTTAATTAAAAACAACTTTTTTAATCAAAATAATTAATAGTGATAAATTGTGAATTTGAATGGTTTTAAAGTATATTTAGAGTATATTTTTACAATTTAATATAATGTTGGTCATTGGACATAATTTTACAATTAAACCGAACATAAACAAGTGTCAATCTTTTGATAGTTATTATCTCTTAAAAACACGCTTTTTGTTTTAACAGCGGGAATTAATTTTAAATTAATTTCTGCCACTTCTGTGTTTTGAATTTAGAAAAATGGATTCCATATTTGGAATCAGGATTTCCAAATTGTGTAAATAGGTAACTTTTATTTTTAGACATTTTGAATAATTACTGCGGTAAATATTTTATTTACCATGGTTAAGGGTAAATCCGGTAAATAAGGGTTAAAAAAAATAATATTATAATAATACTAAATTACCCTAAAAACGTGTCTTAACCCTATTGGTTGATAGATGGTCGACCATGGACATCTTTGTGTCAATTTTGGGACCCCATGGATCCACTTGTAAGTGATAATGACAATTTATTTTAATTTAGTTAAAATGAATACAAAGATGACACAAGCATATATCTTTTAAAAAAACAATTTTTACATAGGGTTATATATGTTGGATTTTAGATTATAAATATTCATTAGAAAGATAAAAAGATTTCCTACATAATGATATTTTATTTATAATTTTTAGACATTAAATAATTTATTTTATTTATGACACAATGATGATGCAGTAATTACTATAATAGTGAAAAATTAAAATAATTGATATTATAAATACACAAATAAATATAATATGAAACTTTTAATGAATTAAACTAATTTTCTAGGCTAATATGATATATTAGGATAGATTTAATTGACTTTGTTCGAAGTAATCAATCTGTTATGAGTTTCACAAAAATCGACTATTGAATAGTGTCAAAATTGACATAAAAGAGTTCTTAAAACAAATATTATATTATTAATTGATATTAAATTCCTAAAAATCTAAGGTTCGTCCAAGAGACTTATATTATGATAGGTTAATCATTAATGGACCACTTGGGGGTCGCTTGGATGTATATAGTAAGTTTATTAACCATATTATATAAAAATACAAAGAGACATTGTAAAAGTGAAACTAATTAACATAGAGTTAATACTTAAAGATAAGGTTAATATAAGTACCCAAACCTGTCTAAATTCTATTGGTTGAGTGTTTTTCGACCTATCCCCACCTTAACCTTTGAATAATAAGCTTTGGAGCCATTAGAAACCGAATATGAATTTATTATAAATTAATATTTCTAGCTTTTCCAAAGGTGCCCCTCACCCCTCTTATAAAAAGGGCACTCCTCCTTCTCATTTCTTCACACCTTCAAAGCCTTTTGGCTCGGCCAAAATCTGCCCAAATACTCTCCCAACATCCCTCACTACAACCCAGAGGCCTTAGTTTGATCAAAAAGCCAACCTAAGGATCCCTTTTGATCAAATCAAAAGGAAGAACCTGAAGAAGAGGTAATGATTTCACCACCCTTTTCTAAGTTCATTTCTTCTTCCACTTCTTCTTCCTTTGTTCTTACCATTATAAAATAATAACTCCAGTATCTCACATATACTGTGATGTTATTATAAGTATGGTACAACCATATTCAGTATTCTATCCACCCTTTGAATAACATGTCACCATACGTGCGTACGTACGGCTTACCGTCTCCACGTCGTGGTGTAATTGTTATTCAATATAATATTATTTGGATGGGTATAATAATGATGTGTAACTCATGTAAATAATAAATATAACATGTTAATGATTCTGTATATATGATATACCATTCATTTATATATTATTTTAATATCAAAAGAATGATATTGTCGCTCGTGCGTACGTACGGACTACCGTCTCCACGAACGCGATGAGATTCATTCTCCATCGTATCCATTCAAGTATAATTATCATTTTATGATTTAAAAATGATGTTTAAGGACTTGATATCATTCTGGATATGAATAAGATACAACAAACATGGCTTATGTAACAAAACATATAAAAGAAAATGAGTAAGTTAACACCCGAAACGACGATAATTCTAAGATATTATTAACAAATCAATGTTAAAAGATCATATATGATATCATATTAATATATATGATTCTTGTATAATTTAATAACAATTATTTCACCATTATACAGGAGGTTAACCTACCCCAAACAAGGAAAAGTACAAGGTAAGGGTTTATTTCACAATCTCTTCATTATCCGAGGTTGTTTATACGTAATAATCTACTGGGATATCTTTATCATCCACATCCATGTCTCTTAAAAATGTATTTCAAAACATTTTTACTATTTAAAAGAATATGGGTTAAAGTCATTTATACCCTTTTTTGACTTTTTATAAGAGGTTTATAAAGGAATCTTTCCGTCGTTTTCAAAACAAGGTCCTTTTTAACCTTTTCGACAGAATTGAGGTAAGAATGTTTTTTTTAACTTATATGGCGGGTGCGGTTATTTTACGCCGTTATAAAATCTTCAAAGCTTTACTTACAAGCTTATAAGAATATTTTCAAAGAAAATGTTTTATTTTATATGGATCTTAAATGATTTCAAAATAAAAGGAGATATTTCTTTAAAAAGAATTTTGATTTCATCTATGTCAACATCCTTTGACGGATTTTAAGATTATTTGAAGTTGATTTATTATGATACAAAACTTCTATATTGTATTGAAAGTTTTGTGATATGTTTGACTATGGATGTGCTATTTTTATACCATTCATAGTTTATGGTGAAATTATTGACATTTCGTATGCTAGTTTTAATACGAATGTTTATGTTATGTTTAAACCTTTTCATATGGGAATGCATTGGACTTAATAAGTGACGGGTGGAGCCCGCTATAGCTCCTCGATGCATAGGTAGGTCTCATGAGACAAACTAGTGTCTTGGCACAAGGCCTTGACAAAATCTTATTTGTAGTCTTGGCACGAGGCCTTGGCTATGTGGTTATGATAGTCTGGCATTATGCATTCCAACATTATGAAAGTGGTTATTGATATTGCATGTGATTATTCGATTAGTAGAATATCCATGTGAACAAGTAAATGGAATTATTTCAATTTACTTTTGCCATACTATGTTGAAGTTCAATTTTAAAAGGCTTTTGTTTTAGTAATTCATTGCCTTAAATGTTTATGCTTATTTTGAATGTTCCGCTATATTGTTATCCTTACTGGGCATTTGAGCTCACCCCTTTTCTATGTTTTATTTTCCCAGGATGTGAAGAAGTAAGTTATGAATGACATGCAGGGATAGTATGTGGGGATATGAGTGTGAAATATGAAGACCATGTTGTTGTAGTAGTTGTTTTTACTCTGAATTGTAATGTAAAACTTTATGAATATATCTAGTGTTTCCAAGGCTACTAAACCAATCGATCTTTCGAGTTTTGATCTTTCTTGTGATCATGCCAATGTTATGTAATTAATGCACCGACTCTGGGTAGCTGGGGTCGGGGCGTTACAGTTGGTATCAGAGGAAGTTTAGTACAAACCTTGGAAGCTAGATTTAGATAAACTCTGATTAGAGCACGTAGACCTAAGATGAACTTTGAGGATTAGTATAAAATAACTTCCTAGAATTTTGGTATTGTAGAGATTTTGTTAGTTTTCCGAGCAATACATCCCTGTCTGGATACGAGCAGGTAGAGGCGGCTCTGGCACAGATGTACCTAGGGGTAAAACCCGAAAACACCGCTTTGAGCTAGACTCGAACGGGAACTGGTGCCCGACAACGGACCTTGCTGCACTCTTGGTTACGACACTCCCGGGGGATATGCTTAGGATAATTTACATTTTCTTTACAAACCAATTTAAGTAATATATATATAAGATGAGAGTAAATGACCTTGGTTAATCCTAATATGTTTCAAATTGAGAATATGGTGACATTTTAATCCCTAAATGATTTTACGACTACTATTACTCACATAATGCTTTATGGTTTTAGTCAATGGCTGGATTCCAAGGAAGTCATAGTGACTTTGAGAATGATGTACAAGATGGGAACGGTGGTGGAAATGAGCAACAAAATGGAATGTTGATAGGCGTAAAAGATATCGTCTTTATGCCAAATCAGTTTTCCAAAAATATGATCAACAACATATATATTAACCAACTCCCAGACTCAACAAGGAAGAGAAAGGTGATAAATGATAAGAGCTCCAGCAATGGAGACCATGGAGAAAAGAACCCTCAATTTTCATCATGCAAGAAATGTGGAAAGAGACACCCAGGAAAGTGTGTCAATGGGACAACGAAATGTTTTACATGCGGGAAGGAAGGACATAAAGTAAAGAATTGCCGAAGAAAAATGAAGAGTACTATGGAAGAAGATAAAAATGGTCCCAAGAGTCCATTTACAGTCATTTGCCGTAAATGTAGGGGACCTGGCCATTACCCGAGTGAATGTCCTATTCTATAGGATATTTTCTTGGTCAAAATAGAAGCTATGTGGGAATAAATGGTTGGATAAATGTTTAAAAAGTATTAGCACTCCTTGTTGATGGGTTTACTATGGAATAATTTTCTCTTGTATTTTTAACCCCGCAGTTTTCCATGTGAGAATGATATTTGAGGAAGAATTGTCTCTTCTCTTGTGGATATAGGTATAAATAACCATTTGGATTTATACGATCATTGGGGTTTGAGAGAATTATAAGTTATTCTAATTTGGGATGAAGATTCAAGGTATGATATAACATTTGTGGTTAAATTTATGATATAGTATTTTGAGGAATTTATCTCATTTTGGCAATATTATAAAATATAGTTTTTGAAAAAGGACAACACGTAGACCGTGTGACAACCCGTCGCGTCGGACAAAGCTATGAGAATCGAACCCACAACCAAAGTGCGATTGGGATTTATCGCCTACCACTGGACTACGTGAAGTCCCTGGTTAGTGTGACTTTTTTTTAGTTAAATGATTTTATTGATCAATAATAAGTTGATTTGGGAAAATGATTTGGTGATTAAGTGATAAATGTTATTTTGGAAGATGTTCGCTTTGTTGGGAACACTATATGCCCAAGGAAAATAGAATACTATGGGGTTTCATTTGTGGAGTAATGATAGATTTTTATCTACGTTTTTATTGTGGATTTATAGTGATTTGGGTTATTTATGGAAATGATTAACCTATAATAGAGAATATGTGATTAGGTTAATTACTTTTGAGTATGTGACTTTAAGAGTATCTGATGTCATTTGGAGATACAATTTAACATGGGAGACTACATAATCAAATTCTTCTATGTTTTGGGTTTCAATATTAGTTTGGATTATATTAAAGGATTTTAAGGAAAATTGGTTATTGAATGGTATCTATTTAACTTTGGGGTATTGTTGGTTTAATTTTAGAAATTAAGATTAGTGCATATTTATCTCAATGAATATCCTTTTGGGGGATCATTAGATCATTCACTGACCATTTTGGTTTTGATTAATCTTCAAAGATAATGTAAATATATGGTTTATCCTACATGGATCATGTGATTCTATAGAAGTTTATTCTAGCTCTTCCAGTGTGACCAAGTCTTCTTGAATACTCATCGTTTAAAAAAAATTGAGTTAGTGGTGGAAATTTATTAAAGAATGAAAATCTACTTAAAATTTAAGTATATCTCATAATGTTCTTAGTCAATATCATAAATGAATTCCTCTTCCTTATGTAAGGTAACTTTAAAAAAAATGTTGTCCTAGATGGTACCTTAAATCATCACTAATTTATGGCTTTGGGATTGTTGGCCTTTTCATAGCCATGTTCTCTACCACTCTCCATCAGATAATTGATGGTTAGATTTCTACTCCATATCCATATTTTCCTACATGGAACCCTAGTATGTGTTATTTTCGGTAATCTTCATACTTTCCACTCTTTATTTTAAATAGAGGCCTCATTAATTCATTTTTCGATGTGGGATTTCAACTAAGATATTTTGAAATGTCAAAAATGTGTGATCCCAATACCCTATATTTTGTTGAACCGATGGTACTTCAAATCATCATAGATTGATGAGTTTAAGGACCTCAATTTTATACTTGTTTGTGATTGATGACCTCAACCACTACCTATAAATATTTACGTTTTTCCTCCAATTATATGTCTCTAATTGCCACCAATGTTCTCCTAATCGAGATTATAATTTGGTGGTGACCCTTTCATTTCTCTTTTCCTCATATTAAGACTAAATTTTAGTAAACCAATTTCCGATGTGGGTTTTCCCACAAATATATTTTCTATTTTCAACCTTTTATTTTCGAAGAACAATTTCAAATTGCGAGGACGCAATTTATTGAAGGAGGGGAGAATGTAACACCCCAAGATTTCATAGTGTGTTATTTCTTCAAAATAATTCAATAACTTGCACTACACGCAACACCGAGTTCAAGCGCACCATGACTTACCAAACAAGCCGTTCAAAAAAGGTTATGAATAGTATTAACTAAATTTTAAACTTTATATAATCCTTATAATTTTAGAATCCATATTATGAGTTTCTTAGACATAATGTAAGAACAAATTCATCTTCAGTATTGTAGTTTTACCAACTTTTAATGGTGAACCCTTTTTAATAAAATATTTTAAACTTTTTGACTAAATGGGGACATCAAAAAAAAATTTAAAATAAAACATCCCAAGCTTCCACGGTACGCTTTCCTTTGAATAAAACAGTAGCGTGTGTTGTACGCAACTTCGAGATTTTAACACACCACAACCAATCAAACTAGCCGTTATGAATAGTAATACCTAATTTTTGAAATTATATATATTTTATATTTCAAAATGGACTTCATTTTTGGATTCGGAATATCGAATTTAGCCTAAGGTGAAATTTTGGTACTTTTCGGATAACTTTCATATTTTGATGAATAGTGAAAATTACTAAATTTTAATTAAAAACAACTTTTTTAATCAAAATAATTAATAGTGATAAATTGGGAATTTGAATGGTTTTAAAGTATATTTAGAGTATATTTTTACCATTTAATATAATGTTGGTCATTGGACATAATTTTACAATTAAACCGAACATAAACAAGTGTCAATCTTTTGATAGTTATTATCTCTTAAAAACACGCTTTTTGTTTTGACAGCGGGAATTAATTTTAAATTAATTTCTGCCACTTCTGTGTTTTGAATTTAGAAAAATGGATTCCATATTTGGAATCAGGATTTCCAAATTGTTTAAATAGGTAACTTTTATTTTTAGACATTTTGAATAATTACTGCGGTAAATATTTTATTTACCATGGTTAAGGGTAAATCCGGTAAATAAGGGTTAAAAAAATAATATTATAATAATACTAAATTACCCTAAAAACGTGTCTTAACCCTATTGGTTGATAGATGGTCTACCATGGACATCTTTGTGTCAATTTTGGGACCCCATGGATCCACTTGTAAGTGATAATGACACTTTATTTTAATTTAGTTAAAATGAATACAAAGATGACACAAGCATATATCTTTTAGAACAACAATTTTTACATAGGGTTATATATGTTGGATTTTAGATTATAAATATTCATTAGAAATCTAAAACGATTTCCTACATAATGATATTTTATTTATAATTTTTAGACATTAAATAATTTATTTTATTTATGACACAATGATGATGCAGTAATTACTATAATAGTGAAAAATTAAAATAATTGATATTATAAATACCCAAATAAATATAATATGAAACTTTTAATGAATTAAACTAATTTTCTAGGCTAATATGATATATTAGGATTGATTTAATGGACTTTGTTCGAAGTAATCAATCTGTTATGAGTTTCACAAAAATCTACTATTGAATAGTGTCAAAATTGACATAAAAGAGTTCTTAAAACAAATATTATATTATTAATTGATATTAAATTCCTAAAAATCTAAGGTTCGGCCAAGAGACTTATATTATGATAGGTTAATCATTAATGGACCACTTGGGGGTCTCTTGGATGTATATAGTAAGTTTATTAACCATATTATATAAAAATACAAAGAGACATTGTAAAAGTGAAACTAATTAACATAGAGTTAATACTTAAAGATAAGGTTAATATAAGTACCCAAACCTGTCTAAATTCTATTGGTTGAGTGTTTTTCGACCTATCCCCACCTTAACCTTTGAATAATAAGCTTTGGAGCCATTAGAAACCGAATATGAATTTATTATAAATTAATATTTCTAGCTTTTCCAAAGGTGCCCCTCACCCCTCTTATAAAAAGGGCACTCCTCCTTCTCATTTCTTCACACCTTCAAAGCCTTTTGGTTCGGCCAAACTCTGCCCATATACTCTCCCAACATCCCTCACTACAACCTAGAGGCCTTAGTTTGATCCAAAAGCCAACCTAAGGAGCCCTTTTGATCAAATCAAAAGGAAGAACCCGAAGAAGAGGTAATGATTTCACCACCCTTTTCTAAGTTCATTTCTTCTTCCACTTCTTCTTCCTTTGTTCTTACCATTCTAAAATAATAACTCCAGTATCTCACATATACTGTGATGTTATTATAAGTATGGTACAACCATATTCAGTATTCTATCCACCCTTTGAATAACATGTCACCATACGTGCGTACGTACGGCTTACCGTCTCCACGTCGTGGTGTAATTGTTATTCAATATAATATTATTTGGATGGGTATAATAATGATGTGTAACTCATGTAAATAATAAATATAACATGTTAATGATTCTGTATATATGATATACCATTCATTTATATATTATTTTAATATCAAAAGAATGATATTGTCACTCGTGCGTACGTACGGACTACCGTCTCCACGAACGCGATGAGATTCATTCTCCATCGTATCCATTCAAGTATAATTATCATTTTATGATTTAAAAATGATGTTTAAGGACTTGATATCATTCTGGATATGAATAAGATACAACAAACATGGATTATGTAACAAAACATATAAAAGAAAATGAGTAAGTTAACACCCGAAACGACGATAATTCTAAGATATTATTAACAAATCAATGTTAAAAGATCATATATGATATCATATTAATATATATGATTCTTGTATAATTTAATAACAATTATTTCACCATTATTCAGGAGGTTAACCTACCCCAAACAAGGAAAAGTACAAGGTAAGGGTTTATTTCACAATCTCTTCATTATCCGAGGTTGTTTATACGTAATAATCTACTGGGATATCTTTATCATCCACATCCATGTCTCTTAAAAATGTATTTCAAAACATTTTTACTATTTACAAGAATATGGGTTAAAGTCATTTATACCCTTGTTTGACTTTTTATAAGAGGTTTATAAAGGAATCTTTCCGTCGTTTTCAAAACAAGGTCCTTTTTAACCTTTTCGACAGAATTGAGGTAAGAATGTTTTTTTAACTTATATCGCGGGTGCGGTTATTTTACGCCGTTATAAAATCTTCAAAGCTTTCCTTACAAGCTTATAAGAATATTTTCAAAGAAAATGTTTTATTTTATATGGATCTTAAATGATTTCAAAATAAAAGGAGATATTTCTTTAAAAAGAATTTTGATTTCATCTATGTCAACATCCTTTGACGGATTTTAAGATTATTTGAAGTTGATTTATTATGATACAAAACTTCTATATTGTATTGAAAGTTTTGTGATATGTTTGACTATGGATGTGCTATTTTTATACCATTCATAGTTTATGGTGAAATTATTGACATTTCGTATGCTAGTTTTAATACGAATGTTTATGTTATGTTTAAACCTTTTCATATGGGAATGCATTGGACTTAATAAGTGACGGGTGGAGCCCGCTATAGCTCCTCGATGCATCGGTAGGTCTCATGAGACAAACTAGTGTCTTGGCACAAGGCCTTGACAAAATCTTATTTATAGTCTTGGCACGAGGCCTTGGCTATGTGGTTATGATAGTCTGGCATTATGCATTCCAACATTATGAAAGTGGTTATTGATATTTCATGTGATTATTTGATTAGTAGAATATCCATGTGAACAAGTAAATGGCATTATTTCATTTTACTTTTGCCATACTATGTTGAAGTTCAATTTTAAAAGGCTTTTGTTTTAGTAATTCATTGCCTTAAATGTTTATGCTTATTTTGAATGTTCCGCTATATTGTTATCCTTACTGGGCATTTGAGCTCACCCCTTTTCTATGTTTTATTTTCCCAGGATGTGAAGAAGTAAGTTATGAATGACATGCAGGGATAGTATGTGGGGATATGAGTGTGAAATATGAAGACCATGTTGTTGTAGTAGTTGTTTTTACTCTGAATTGTAATGTAAAACTTTATGAATATATCTAGTGTTTCCAAGGCTACTAAACCAATCGATCTTTCGAGTTTTGATCTTTCTTGTGATCATGCCAATGTTATGTAATTAATGCACCGACTCTGGGTAGCTGGGGTCGGGGCGTTACAATAGTTTTTTTTAATTAAAAATTAAATTAAATATATTTAGAAAATTATTTTTATAAAATGGATTTCATTTTTGAACTCAGAGCATCGATATTATGTTAAGGTAATTTTTGGGGTTTTTTCTGAAATAAATGAATTTTCAGTGAATAGTGTATTTATTTAAAAATAAAATTAAAAATATTTAGAAAATTATTTTTATAAAATGGAGTTCATTTTTGAAATCAGAGCATTGATATTTGGTTAATGTGAAATTTTTAGATTTTTCTGAGAAAGTTGAATTTTCTGTGAATAGTAAAAATACCGTTTTAGGGTTTCAGTATGTTTAATGACATCATAACTGTGTCATGATGATGTAATGAGATATTTTAAGGGTTGGACGACCAAAGGTGATGAATTATTGTTTTGGGGGTCCCAGTTGTCTAAACTTCATGGGAAATATCATGGGAGAGCACATGGTTTTGATAAAACCACTTTTGAGGTGTCCCTTGGCCATTAATGCCTTGTCCCCTCACTTTCCCTACAAATACCAAGCCCTCCACTCATCCATTCGACTCCAAAACCATCCTAAACGAATTTATGGTTTCCTTAACTCCCAAGGAGTTCTCCCAAGGTGCCCCCAATCCCTCAAGGTCCAAACCGTTGAGTTTTAAGAGTTACATTTTAAGGTAAGGGATCCGGCCTCTCTCTTTCTTTTCAAGAAATCTCTTTTATATCATTTCTTTTATGCTCCATGTTCTTATGTTAAAGGATGTTATTTTATACTCCTATTAATTCCCTTTTCATGTTCATATAATGAGATATCCCCTCTTACTCTCATTATTTCGTATTTTGAAGTTTTAAGTGGCGTCGTTAGGCTGCCGAATTTTTAAGTGGTTCTTTCACCTTTCTCCTTTTTCAAAGTTCTAATTCCATGTCAAGTCTTTCATGTTCCTTTTTATTATGTTGGGGTATGATCTATAAATATATCATACTGAACTTTTATTTTCATATGATGAGAGACCCTATTTGATCTCTTCAATTCATTATTTTGATTTTTTAAGTGGCGCCGTTAGGCTGCCGAATTTTTAAGAGATTCTTTCACCCTTCTCATTTTCAAGATCTATTTTCTTGTCAAGTCTTTCATGTTCCTTTTTATTATGTTGGGGTATGATCTCTAAATATATCATACTGATCTTTTATGTTCATATTATTAGACCCTATTTGATCTCATCAATTCATTTTTGTTGAAGTTTAAGTGACGCCGTTAGGCTGCCGAATTTCTAAGGGGTTCTTTCACCCTCTACATTATCAAGATCTTTTTTCATGTCAGGTCTTCCAAGTTATTTTTTATTATGTTGGGGTATTATCTCTATATCTATCATACTGATCATTTATGTTCATATTATGAGAGACCCTATTTGATCTCGTCAATCCATTTTTGGAAGTTTTAAGTGACGCCATTAGGCTGCCGAATTCTCATAAAAGAAATTTTATTTTTTGTCTTCCTTTCATGTTCTTCGTTTCATATGGTATATCATTAAAATTTCATTACCATGTTCTTAAATACTTTATATTCTGTTCCCCTCCTGTTTTATGAATCATTTTTAGTGGGTGACCCATGTCCCCTCTCTTTTCAATGTTTTCTAAAACCATGTATCATAGCCGTTATACTGCATAGTTTTCGTCTCAAAATGCCTCCCTCTTTATCTCAAAATTATTTTATGTTATTAAGTGAATACTCAAAGCTCTTATTTCTACAGGGGTATTCTCATATATATTAAAATTTTCTATTTTAAATTCTGGGATTTACATACATAAAACCCGCTTTCCCTTTTTCGTGGGTTTATAGTGACATAAAGATCATGTCTTTAAAGCAATTTTTAAAACGTTATGATTATGAAATGAAAACCATTTCTTTTATGATATATGGGTTGTTTATGAAATGATTGATGATAATATATGTGGCTCACATGATAATAAATACATTTCAAGGGTGCGCCCAGATAGCGCTCCAATGCATTGGGTAAAGACTTAATCTCTAGAGATGTCCTTTTAGACTGTTACCTTGGTGAATAACCTTGGTAATTTTTAATGACACCATGGGGATGGAACTTTGTGAAACAAAATGATTGTCAATATTAAATTTTGTAGCCACATCTTCAAGTCATGAAAAATTTTATTTTTATTATGATATTCCTCATGATTTCATTCTCATTCCTTAAAGTTCTTTTCATGACTTTATTGATGTATCTCAAGTTCATATGTAAAATGTTTCGCTTGTTTCCCTTATTGGGCCTTCTGCTCACCCTTTCTTTTGATGTATGTCCCTAGGTTATGAGATGTATTAATGAACCTAGGTTTAACTTAAGGAGAAGCCTTTCAAGTGTTTAAGAAGAATGTTTTATGTTGTTTTCATGTATTATGTCCCTGGTTTCCAAGACACTAAACCTTAAAGATCCCCAGTTTTGTGTAATGTAATGAATGTTTATGTTATAAAAAGGCGGGATGCTATAGTTGGTATTAAAGGATGGTTTAGTTATTTGTGGAAATTAGTATATGAAAATTCTAGTAAGAACCCTATAGAAAAGTTTAAATATAAAAAATCTTCCTGGTATTTTGGTGAGTATTGAGTAAGGGGTTTCCAAGCAAATACATCCCTGTCTGGATACGAGCTGGTAGAGGTGGCTCTGGCACAGATGTACATAGGGGTAAAACCTGAAAACACTGATTTGATCTAGACTCGAATGGGAACTGGTACACAACAATGGGCCTTGCTACACTCTTGGTTACGACACTCCCGGGGGATATGCTTTGGTAAATTCATAAGCTTAGTATGAACCATTATTAAAGGAATAAGGATAAAACAAAATAAAGATTCACATAAGAATATATGATCATGGATAACCTAGTTTGAAACCTAGGGGATCACAAGTTAGGGTATACTTTTCTTCTACAAGTTATCCTTATATACTTTAAGCTCCTTTTCATGATTATTGGTTATGTATGTAAGCCTCTAATTATACTTTCTCTTCTTAGTTAATGGTGGGAAATGGAAGAACATGTCCCAACAACCAATGTGATAGGAAATGCGTTGATTACCGTATTAATATGACAGAGATTATTAGGGGATTAAAAGATGATTATTATTTTGGAAGACGTTCACTATTTTGGGGACCCTATATGATCGAGGTAAATAGATTACTACGGTATTTTTATTGAGGAGTAAGGTTGACTTATAGAATTGATGAATTTAAGGTGGACTTATAGTAATTTAGGTTAATTATGGAAATGATTAACCTATCTTGGGTAAAATATGTTTAGGTTAGCTACTTTTGTTATAAGATGTTAGGAGTGGTTGATGTGTTTTGGATATGAACAATGAATTTTATTTTGGAAGACTATGTTATCAAATTATTCTTGTATTTGGGTTTCAATATTAGTTTGGTTTATTTTGAGGAATTTTAAGAATAGTTATTTATGGAATGGTCTATGATGAACTTTGGGTAGTACCATGGAACTTTTAAGATTTAAAAGTAGTTTCCATTCCTATGGGATTCTTTATTTTTGAAGAGTTGTTTTACCTTACCCTTTATGTTTTTGGGATAATGTTTAAAGATAGAAAAATATATAGTTAATCTTTTGTGGATTATGTGATTCTCGATAAGATGAATCTTGTGCTTTTGATGAGACCAAGTGTTTTTTAATTCTCATCATTTGGAGAAAAGATTAGTTTTGGTAGAGAATTATTAAAGGATGAAACTATACATCAAGGTAGGTACATTTTCTTATGTTTTTTTCTCTATGTAGTAAATGAATTCCTCACAATTATGAAAAGGAACGTAAAACAAAAACGTTTTTGGTTTACGTTTCCTACTAGGTAATCAAAGACCGTTTACACACATCATAAGTTTGGGATTTTCATATGGTTATCATTCTCCTAATAATGTTTTCTATCACTCTCCCCCAGAACTTGACCCTTTGTTTTCTCCTCCATGTCCATGTTTTCCTACATGGAATCCTAGTGTGGGTTAACTCGGGTGACCTTTGTACTTCCCATTCTTTCTTTTAAAGTAATAGTCTTACTGACTCCTTTTCTAATGTAGGACTTTCAATGAAATTTCAAAAACCAATTATAAAAATTATGAGGACGCAATTTATTAAGGGGAGAAGATTATAATGACCCGAAATTTCGAATAAATCTTGTTTCCAAATTTTATGTGTTATTTTATTTTATTTTTATACTCAACAAAAATGTTTCATTTGATAACATGATTATAATTAAAATGAGACCGTTGGGTTTTGACTGCTATATGACCATTGGTCAATATGACCCCTGGAAACTAAACGTTTTGATTATTGTCTCTAAATACAAGTAATCTTGGTTAATTATTATAGAAAGAATATTTGATGGCCTCACCCAGTAGTCTTGGACCGATCGAAGCCCATATAACAGAACTTGGGAAGGAGGTAGCACCACTGGGCTTTGCTCTGGACCAAACCCAAGCCGAACTTCATCGTGTGAAGCTAGAACGGAATATCCTTTGTGAGAAATTCAAACTAATAGAAATTACTACTCGTGCGATGTTAGCCGAGCCTCCCTCAGATTCTCTCACCTTAGCACACCTTACACTTAGGTCCTATGCTGCTGTGATAAGGGGCTATGTAAGGACACTGTAACTGCCTTGTGTAATCCTTTGTTTTAAATAAAAATTGGGATTTCTTCTTATGATAAAGCTTATGAATTTTCAAATGACTGGATAAAGATAGTATGCATATTATTGATGAATTTTAGAAAAAGGATATTTTAAAAATGTTTATGTAAACCTTAAATAATTAAAAATGTGTAATGATATTCAAAAAATGGTCTTCTACAATTATGTTCAGTACGAAATTTAGAGTCTAATAAGATCAACTTGATTTTTGATGAATAGTAAATTATGAATAGTGATTTTATGCTTAGGATTAGTAATGTGACCAAATAGATTAGTAACCTCACTTAAAAAAAGTATTAATATAATCTAGGCACCTTGATTAAGTAATGTGATTCAATAAAATGTTTAAATAACGGTTTCATAAATTATTATTCAAGTATTAGTTTTTTTGGGTGAATAGTGTTTTTTAATTAAAAATTAAATTAAAAATTCTTAGAAAATTAATTTTAGAAAATGGATTTCATTTTTGAACTCAGAGCATCGATATTATGTTAAGGTAATTTTTGGGGTTTTTTCTGAAAAAAATGAATTTTCAGTGAATAGTGTATTTATTTAAAAATAAAATTAAAAATATATGGAAAATTATTTTTATAAAATGAAGTTCGTTTTTGAAATCAAAACATTGATATTTGGTTAATGTGAAATTTTGGGATTTTTCTGAGAAAGTTGAATTTTCAGTGAATAGTAAAAATACAGTTTTAGGGTTTCGGTATGTTTAACGACATCATAAATGTGTCATGATGATGTAATGAGATATTTGAAGGGTTTGCCGACCAAAGGTGATGAATTATTGTATTGGGGGCCCCATGTGGCCTAACTTCATGGAAAATATCATGGGAGAGCACATGGTTTTGAGAAAACCACTTTTGAGGTGTCCCTTGGCCATTAATGTCTTGTCCCCTCACTTTCCCTATAAATACCAAGACCTCCTCTCATTCATTCGACTCCAAAACCATCATCAACTAATTTATGGTCTCCTTACCTCCCAAGGACTCCTCCCAAGGTTCCCCCAATCCCTCAAGGTCCAAACCGTTGAGTTTTAAGAGTTACATTTAAAGGTAAGGGATCTGACCTCTCTCTTTCTTTTCAAGAAATCTCTTTTATGTCATTTCTTTTATGCTCCATGTTATTATGTTAAAGTATGTTCTTTTATACTTCTCTTACTTCCCTTTTCATGTTCATATAATGAGATATCCCCTATTACTCTCATTATTTCGTATTTTGAAGTTTTAAGTGGCGCCGTTAGGCTGCCGAATTTTTAAGTGGTTCTTTCACCTTTCTCCTTTTTCAAAGTTCTAATTCCATGTCAAGTCTTTCATGTTTCTTTTTATTATTTCTGGGTATGATCTCTAAATATATCATACTGATATTTTATTTTCATATGATGAGATACCCTATTTGATCTCTTCAATTCATTATTTTGATGTTTTAAGTGGCGCTGTTAGGCTGCCGAATTTTTAAGGGATTCTTTCACCCTTCTCATTTTCAAGATCTATTTTCTTGTCAAGTCTTTCATGTTCCTTTTTATTATGTTGGGGTATGATCTCTAAATATATCATACAGATATTTTATTTTCATATGATGAGAGACCCTATTTTATCTCATCAATTCATTTTTGTTGATGTTTAAGTGACGCTCTTAGGCTGCCGAATTTCTAAGGGGTTCTTTCACCCTCCTCATTTTCAAGATCTATTTTCTTGTCAAGTCATTCAAGTTCTTTTTTATTATGTTGGGGTATGACCTCTATATCTATCATACATATCATTTATGTTCATATGGTTAGAGACCCTATTTTATCTCGTCAATCTATTTTTGGAAGTTTTAAGTGACGCCATTAGGCTGCCGAATTCTCATAAGAGAAATCTTATTTTTTGCCTTCCTTTCAAGTTATTCTTTTCATATGGTATATCATTCAAATTTCATTACCATGTTCTTAAATACTTTATATTTTGTTCCCCTCCTATTTTATGAATCATTTTTAGTGGGTGACCCATGTCCCCTCTCTTTTCAATGTTTTCTAAAATCATGTATCATAGCCGTTATGCTGCATAGTTTTCGTCTCAAAATGCCTCCCTCTTTATCTCAAAATTATTTTATGTTATTAAGTGAATACTCAAAGCTCTTATTTCTACAGTGTTATTCACATATATATCAAAATTTTCTATTTTATATTCTGGTATTTACATACATGAAACCCGCTTTCCCTTTTTCGTGGGTTTAAAGTGACATAAAGATCATGTCTTTAAAGCAATTTTTAAAACGTTATGATTATGAAATGAAACCCATTTATTTTATGCTATATGGGTTGTTTATGAAATGATTGATGATAATATATGTGGCTCACATGATAATAAAGGCATGTCAAGGGTGTGCCCATATAGCCCTCCAATGCATTGGGTAAAGACTTAATCTCTAGAGATGACCTTTTAGACTGATACCTTGGTGAATAACCTTGGTAATGTTTAATGACACCTTGGGGATGGACCTTGGTGAAATGAAATGATTGTAAATATTAAATGTTTTAGACACATCTTCAAGTTATGAAAAATTTTATTTTTATTATGATATGCCTCATGATTTCATTCTCATGCCTTAAAGTTCTTTTCATGACTTTATTGATGTATCTCAAGTTCATATGTAAAATGTTTCACTTGTTTCCCTTACTGGGCCTTCTGCTCACCCTTTCTTTTGATGTATGTCCCCGGGTTATGAGATGCAGTAATGAACCTAGGATGAACTTAAGGATAAGACTTTAAAGTGTTTAAGAAGAATATTTTATGTTGTTTCCTGGTTTCCAAGACACTAAACCTTAAAGATCCTCAGTTTTGTGTAATGTAATGAAAGTTTATATTATAAAAAGGTGGGATGCTATAATGTACCCCTCAAATGGGATATTTTTTCAAGTACCTGGCCACATGTAACTGTAATAATACACTTATTTAATGTAAATTACATGATATCTACTTAAAAAACACATATTCCCTGAATAGAAACAACACGCGACATTTTTTCTTTGAACCACAAGTCGTGTATATAGGTTCTCCCAAACATAAAACCCCTAAATTGCTTGAAACCCTAGATTTCTCCCAAAAATACATAGATCGACCGCTAAAGGGTCCCCATAAATCCATATAAGTAATTAAAAATAAAATATAAAAATTCTATAGGGATTTATGGTAAAAACATAAAAAACAGACCTACCTCCTGGTGGAAACTGCTGAAACATCGCACCATATTTGTATCACGCACACACCAAGCTTTGATCTACCTCCACATGAGCTCCCTATGTGGTGAATCCTCCATATTCCTCTTATATTCCTCTACCTCTGTTGGTCACATGGAATAGGATCCCAAGGTGGGAGTGTATGTAAGAATCCAAAAGGTAGTAGTGAAAATATAAAAGGATAAAAAAGAGAAAAAAGAAAAAAAGAAAAGAAAAGGTGTTTAACCCCTCATTACCTCTACAAGATTATGCCTCACCTAAGAAAACCCCCACCCATTAATAAATCAACTGTATAGATGGAATCTCAATATTACGCTTCATTCAAAAGATATTAAAAAATAAACACATATTATTTAATTATTTAAATATTAACTATTCTGTAATATATTGAATGTCTCATATTTCCACAAAAAAACAATAATAGGGTAAACACGCCATTTTAAGACTAGAAAAGTTGTCAGAAAAATTGTCCTAGATCATCTAATAATATAATTTATCATTTTTCCCAAGAATCACTTCCAAGAAAAAAAGTAAAAATTTCTTTGGATTTTCACAACATTCCACGACATAGATCATCACATGCTAGTATAAGCAAGAGTAGTGGGATGATACACTGATCACTTATGTAATATAGTGTTCTCAAACCTATATAATATTGTGTGTTTGGTTTCAGGATAATACTTCTCCAACTCCACTTATATTGATGATAAGATTATAATGGAGAATCCATTACTTAGACATCCCAAGCATGGCAAGGAGTAGGATTCATGGGAGGATCCAAGCCTTATAAAAACACTTAGTCCATTTAAGGATTTATGCTCATTGCATATTGGTATATGCTTGGTTAAGAAATATAAGATCCAATGGTCTTAGCCAGTATCATTGGATCAAGTCTAAGGGGGCTTTAAAGGTTTAAAAGAATATATTGGGATATGTAAAAAATAGATAGCACCTAATTCACCCCCCCCCCCCCCCTCCACTACCACAAAACTAGGTTTCCACAGCACCACCCTTTACCAGCACTAAAAAAGGCACTGATAAAGGGGTTTCCTTTATCAACGTATAAAAAGTGATGATAAAGGGTACTTTTAACAGTGCTAAAAAAGTGCTATTAAAAGTTCCCCTTTATCTGTGCTTTTTTAGCACTGATAAAGGCACCCCCTTTATCAACACGTTTTTTAACACTCTTAAAGGGGCCCCTTTATCAGCACTTTTTTTATTAGCGCTGATAAAGGGGGGTGTTATTAGCAATTTTTTCCCTAGCGCTAATAAATTTTATATTTCAGAAAAAATATATTCATAAAAATAATATGTCAATAGATAAATATATAAGTATATTTATATTGATATAAATATAATATATATTTTTAAATATGTTCTAGATAAGTATAAAAAAATCTTAATATATAATATATGCAGTGAAAATGAATTATAAAATATCTTAAAAAATTATTAATTAATAATTTTCTAATTATCATAGACGAATAATCATTTAATAACAATTTGAAGACAGAAAAAATAAAAAAATCAATAAAATATCTAAAATAAGTTGAAAACATAATTCAAACTTCAAACGACCACAACTTTTGACCCCGAGTGTCTGTTGGGTCTCTACAACATATCAAATGGTACCCTACGATGAGATCCACACACTAGTGACCTAATAAAACATTCTTTTTCATTTTTCGAGGCCAAAAAAGGCTCAGAAGGCTTCCAAAACTGAGTTTTTAGTCTGGATACCCAAATTTTTTAACCTTCGACAGAATTCCAGCCTCATTTAAGGGGGTATTGTTTCCCTTTTTTAGTGGGGAATGAATTTATTTCAAGGGATTACATTCATATTCATAGTATGGATTTGAAATTTTATCGTTTTCATAATGTACTTTTATTTATAATCAAATATATAACAATATATACATATTTTTTAAATATTCTCACATAAAAAATTAATTTTATAAATAAATAATTAAACATATTTACATAAAAAATATATTTCCCAATATATAATACTTATCTAAATAATGAAGTAATACCATTTTATTTAAAAATATATATATGAATATTTATATACCTATATAATTTGAACGTATATATATATATATCTGTGTGTTTGTATTGAAAAACTGATATATATTATCTATATATTCTAAGCATATGTATATACATATTAATATATAATACTTGTAAATATATATAAATATGTGTAATTATACTTACCGACACACATATAATATGTGTGTGTCTGTGTGTTTTATATATGTATTTTTTTATTTATAATCACACATAAAAAATCATATTTTATAAATTCATTTAAAACTAATATTATAAATATATATTAATATATGAATAAATATACGAATAAAAAATATAAATATATAAAAATTAATAAATATAAATAGATATTAATATATGAATAAATATATAAATATAACTATATATGTATATATATATATATATATATTAATATATGGATATATATATTAATATAACTAAATATACCAGGCAAGAGGTCTTGGGTTATGTGCACAGGCAAGAGGTCTTGGGTTCAAGTCCAGGGGAAGCAGGTCGTGCACCCGGGTGGAGTTGCAGCTGACATTGTTAAAGGGTGGGTGGGGCGCTGTTAAATGGTGGGTGGGGTGGTTGTTGGGGCATGCAGGATGGGGCTCTATTGAAGCGGGGCTTCAAGCGCTATTGAATTCCCCTCCCCGAATTGCAAAAATATTGTTATTATTTTTTATAATGTTTTTTAACTTTTATCGGTGCATTTAAAAAATCACTGATAAAAGTGGTCTTTTATCAGTGCAAAAAAAATCACTAATAAAGTACCCATTTATCAGCACTTTTTTAGAACTTATAAAAGGGACCCCCATTTATTAGCACTTGTTTTAGTGCTATAAATGGACTTTTCTACTGCTTTTAAAGGCCATATTTTCAATACTGCTCTCATGTGTGTCTTGATGGTCCAATGGACATCTCAATTGATGTTAGAGCCTAGTTTCTCTCTGATTAGATCTATTTTTTTATCAATTTGTATTGTGGAAAAGGAAATCTTTTATTAATTCTAAAAAAAATCCCTGTTGTCTTTACCTGATATACATGAATTGCATATTTGAATTTCTTCTTGAAGAAAACCCTTATATTGAGGAATAAATTCCTAGTACTGTGTCTAATGAAATATATTTTTTGGACAATAATCTAAGAAATAAGAGAAATAAACAATCTAATATGTTAATGAAGAATCAAAAATCTCAAGAGGAGTGGAACTAACTGAGGTTATTCAAAGTGGTAATTATAGTTTTAAAACTATTCATTTTTATTCCTCTAGTGAAATATGTCAAGATGTGATGATGGTTTCATTGAATCTATTGCAGACCTATATATTGAGGTTAAGGAAAATTCAATGAATTTTATCATGGATGTTGTATCAAACATGTCATAATATTTCAAGGGATTGATTCATGATAAGTCATATCTAGAGTTGGAAGCTGATGCCATGGAAGAAGCATTGAAAAATAGTTAAGTATATACAAAACCCTCAAAAATATTATAAAATATAATTAATTGTATTCCACACTTAGAAATGAGATATTTTCTTTAATTCATGAATAATTTCTATGATTTCTTTATGATAAGTAATTGTTTGAGAATGTGGTTAAGGAGGTGTTCCATGCATTGGATAAATTTCATAAGGTCTCCAGGAATGTCAAGGAATCTCAAAAAGATGTTAAAAGTAAGATAATAGTGGAATTGGATAGATCTATTTATGATAAAATAAAAATGTATTAAATCAAATTAATTTTTTGAAATTGATTATGAAGATAGAATGAGATCATTATAGGATGAGAATTACACCCTCAGTAAGATGTTCCATGAAATGTAAGTCGATATGAGAAATCAAGAAACTAAATTTTTTGGATGTCCCCAATCTATTAGAAAGAAGATATATTCTTCTGCATATATTTAATGTGGGATACTTACTCCTAAGAAGACTAAAATTAGTGGTAAATAGAGCTTTAAATCCATCAGATATGCATCCACATCAAGATCAAAGAAAAATTTATCTCATAACCCTGAAAAATTTATGTGTACGAACTCTAGTTCTTATAAATATATAAATTTATATTCAAATTCTATAAAATGTTTGAAGGGAATAAATTTTGGTACTTATACCAATATTACCAGGATGGAGGTGTGTATCTCTAAGAAATTTTCTCCCTTAAAGGAGCACAAAACATTTGTGTTCCAACCCAAAAACTGCAAGTATGTAAATCTGGAGATATTCCATGAATAAGTAAAAGAACTAGATTTATTGGAAGATATCAGTGCTACTATAGTTTTGGGTATTGGGTTATAGATTTATATTAAAATATATTAGTAGCTTGTGAAAATAAAAGTATCCCTGAAGAAAAGGGATCAAATGTTAAGTTAAAAATAAACCAACCAGAGTAAGACATACAACATAAAAAAGGATAAATGTGTCCATGAAGAACATATTTGAATCACATGGAAATATATGTGAGTTATGAAAGAGTAGTGTTCATTTTAATGGTTAATTTTGGTACCACACTTCTAGGTATCATTCATATATTAAAGATAATAAGTAGACACCATGGAATGTGATGAGGATAAAGGATAAAATCAATTCTTCCTTGGGAAAGAATCAAAACATAACAGTTGAATCAACCATTCCCAAGAAGATAGTTAATAAGGACAATAATTATTTCACCTAAGATGATAATATAAGATTATTATATTATGCAAAGAGAGGAAAAATCATCTTCCATTGTAAGATTTCCATGAATGTCAAAGTAAATGGTATCAATGTGGGATATACAAGGAAAGAGTCAATTCAAGAAATGGATGGTAGAGTTGGATTGGTGGTTGACACTCCAAGTGAAGAATTTGAGAAGATACCCAATAATGTAAAGTTAAAAGATAATTAATGTTTGTGTGTAAGTTTCAACACAGAAGAACATGTGGCTGCTAAATTTCTTACTATTACACCTAGATAATTGAAAAGTATTTGGAAAGAAACACTGACTAAAATTCCCCAGAAATATTCTAATAATAATGAGACTACACACAAACAAGAGTCCTGATATGTGAATACATAAGTTTTAATAATAAGGATATGTTAATTTGAAGAGGCTAAAAATTTGGATAGAGCATCAAAAACTGAAACTGTTATGGTATCTCAAGAGAAGAATGTTATTCAAGCTTAGAAACAAGATTATAATAAAAAAGAAGAAAAGGTTTCACAATTAAGTAAAAATATTGAAAGTGAATAAGGAAGAAATTATAAGGAAGAGTATAAATTTTAGTGCTTCAAATGAAAGTCTGACTAGGTTGAGGAAGAACTCTCAACCAAAGTGAAACAACTGAAGACTATTGGAAAATCCACCTTATTCCCAAAAATGATATAAATTCCTTCCAATAAGTTTAATTGATGGTGATGAATTATGAATATAATAACTTGAGGGGAGCTATGAAAATGATGAATTTTCTTGATATTTATTAATTTCTCTTAAATATGTAATTCTAGACATCTCATTTAAATTTGAAGTATGAGATACAATTTTCATTCTTTCATCATTGTTTTAAGATATACCTATTATGTTTATAATGGGTTAGTAATTATTTAACCAAATGGGAAAAGATATACCTTTCATTTAATAAATTTAAATGTGTTTGTTCATGTGAAGTTAAGGTTTATAGAAATTCTTGAAAAAAAAATTAAACTAACCCTAAGTATTGAAACATTGTTCTGGTGACACATTGAAGTAATTATATATATAGTTTTTTTTTCTAGACTTGTCACTATTTTCTTAAAAAAATATTTTAGACCACATCTACTTAGAGTTGACTTGTTGGTGGAAATTATCTAAGAAAAAATGCAGTACCTCCATTCTCACATGAGATTAAGGAAGAACTTGAAAAGTGGATGAGAACATATAGGGAAAATATGTGTTTCTTAAATTTAGTAGAGTTAGTTTTAGAAATACCTCCCTTTAAATTCTATTTATCGTTGAGGGGGAGAAGAATAAATTTCATTACTACCCTATTATATCAATTAAGGGGAGAATACATTTCACTTTAGAATTTTTTTTTCAATTAAGGGGAGAATAATTTTATTTACTAATGGAGTTTATTTGTAATTCCCAACAAAAAAATTTGGTAGAATTATGTGACTAAAAGTGTTTGGCTGTATTTTCTATCAATTAGGATTGTTTTCAAGAAGCTTATCAATGTAATTAATTAAAAGGTTTTGAATTTGGTTATATAGAAAGGGTGCACCCAAAGTAAGTGATACTGATGGTCATAATGATGTCTACAACATGTTTTTTAAAGGTTGTAGAAGGCATCGAGTTGAGTCAAACTGGTTTTGAAACTATTTTATTTGGATGGAGTTGATTTAGAGAAGATGAGTAGTTGTGTAAAGGTAATTGGATACATGTGTAAAGGAAAATCCATGTTTCTATATTCAATATAAATTTAAAACTATCTTTTTTTAGATTCCTAAATTCCATTCCTAGAAAAAAATAGTTCCATAAGGTTCATCTAAAATTTTCAAAACCAGCGTAAATGTAGTTATGTACGTTGCGTAAAGGTATCTGAGATTACTTGAGTTGAGTTTGAATTTTTGGAAAAGGACCTATGTGTGAGTGTTTTTGCCTCTATGTATGTGTCACTAAGGAGCATCATATGTTTCAAAGGGGCCTATTTATGTTTCATTACCAACCTATGTATATGTCAATCAGCCTCAACATATGTGTCATTCAAAGCAGCATACTAGACAAATCATTGGAAAATTCATGAGTTTATGTGATATTTGAAGTTTTTTATATATCATTATGACATGTTTATATATCATTTACATGTTTTTTATGTGTAAACTTTTCCTTAATATATATCATCTATTAACTTTCATATGTGTGAACTCAGAATTTCATATGTGTCGTTATTTTTTGTGTATTTGTTTTTCTAGAATTAGAAAAAATAAAAAGTTCTATAGAATAAAAAAATATGTTTTTATATTTAATTATATAAAGATTAAATTCAATTGACTTGATTACTGAGTTTTTCCAAAATGATAAAAAAACATTAATCTATGAAAAACCATGATTTGAGCCTAATTTTTTCATCTTCAATGTGAGGGAGAAAGAGATCAATGCATGAAGAAATGTATCTAATATCAATTGTGTTGAATTAATTTCAAGTTATTTCAAAAATAATGTGGATGTAATCATGTAAAAGATCAATATACACTCAAGAGAAAATATTTAAGTTATTTAAGATGATTTTTTTGATATTATGTGACATTTTAAAGCTATGTTTTGAGATAGGCTTCACAAGAAGAAAATTATTCATGCTATAAGAAGATGTCACACACTGTAGTCTAACTTTCCGTATAACTTGGATAAAACATAGTAGATTTATGTGGAAATATTTTGAGTTAATTAATAATATGAAATTTATCTTATCGAAAAAATAAAATGATTAAATATATTAATCCAGGTTATTTTCATTAAATAGGAATATCTATTAAGTTGAAACATAATCCATAGAAAATCATGGGATACCCAAAAGTGGGGATTTTATCAACCTGATTTTTGATTGGAAGTGAGAATTTACACATTAATTCCATTTATGGTTATTTAAAATGAAATTATCCTTTTAATTAAGCCACGTGTGAGTTTGATAAAATTGAGTAATAAAATAAAATAGAAGGAGTTATTGATGGTATGTTGTACAAAATTGTCAGGTGCTCGGAGAACGAAAGATCGTAATAAAGAATAAGTAGAACCTGATACATTTATTACTAAAGATAAAAAATATGATACTATGAGAGCCAAGAAATATCTTTTGGTAATATAAGAATCAGATAAGAAAAAGAGATGTCCAAATAAGATCTGTATTTTCTGTGTTCTGATCTTATGCACTGAAGCTAAGAGAGAATAAATGGAATAATAAGAAAGATGACAAGAAATTTGAATATAATGAGTAGGTTGAGGTAGTTATCAAGATAATACCAATGTTATTCAGTTTAAATATCCAAGAAATATTTTGAAGTTGTGATCAAGTTCATATAATCCAGGTAAAACATATTTTGTACTATGTTCTTGAGAAGTGAGTGTGAGAAGCTAGTGAAAAGATTCAGAAGAACTGGAAACTATGTAGATTGCCTGAGATGGAGTTGCATGTGTTTTTCTTGAATACTTGAAGGCTTTCAAATTCACCCAATTGTGAGTAAAAAAATATTTTTGGTACAAATACATCACTAGACAACTTATTATCTACTTTAAGAGAAGAATAAAGAGCTGAATAAAAACTGGTGGGATGCTAGTATAAACAAGTGCAGTGGGATGTTGTATTGATCACTTGTGTAATATAGTGATCCCACACTTTTTTATATGGTTTTTTTGGTTTAAGATTATATATAGACAAATACACTTATATTAATTATATGATTGTAATTGATAATCTGTGACTTGTATATCCTGGGCATGGAAAGGAGTGGGATTCCTAGGAGGGGTCAAACCATGTAAAAACATGGGTTTCATTTATTACTTTATCTATATTGTATATAGTAGTATTATGGGTTTAAAAAAACAAGATCCAATAGTATTATCCATCATTATAGGTTCAATACTAAAAGGGGATGAAAGGTTTAAAGAATAAATTGGAATTGGTAAAAATTGGACAACACCTGATTCACCACCCCCTCTCGAGTGTGTATGCATGATCCACCGGTAATGTCCCATAATTTATTCTCATCTATATATGTTTTTTACTGGTATTTCATACTCTAATTCAACATATCATGTTTTGGGACTTCCTTTTATGTAATCATTTCTCTATACCTTATTTTTTTCAAGTATGATGTTTGGGTGGATTTTATTGGTTGATTTATTCTTCATGAACACACCCATGAAATATTAAATATAATTTATGTTATCATGGTAAAAATAATATAAAAATATATAAAATAATCATATTCCTCATGTTATTTTTTGATGAGTTTGGGTTATAACATCATACACAATTCATAGGATCATTGACGGTAGTCGGTGAATCACTTTGTTTTTCTGATAGAACCCTAAGAGGATACCTAGTTGAACTCACATAAAAAATTATGTTTCAAATATTAAAAATCTAGGACTAAATATAAATTCATTTCTCTTAATTTTATGATGGGTGATCATTAAGGGAATTACTTACGGTAATCACATTCTCACAAATTATCTAAAAGCCTACTCTTTACATTCATAATTATTCATTATTTCATAAACCCAGTCCCCCATTACATCAAAACTCCCTCTCATTTTTTTGTAATTAAAATAATATTTTAAACTTTATGGTCTAAGTATTCATTGGGAAATGACCTAGGTTTCTTTTTTTACTAGGGAAATTCTATTAAAAATAAACATTCAATTTAATGTTTTTGACAATGCGATTAAATTTTTACACCATTGTAGAGGATCCAACAACTTTTTTTGTTTTGTTTATTTATTTTATATTTTTATTTCTTACCCTTTCCATGTTTCCCTTACCCTAGTATTTTACCCCCTCTCCTTTTGATTTTTTCATTTGTTATTATATTTTTTTCATCTCTCTCTTCTTTAATATACTCTCTTTTTTTAATATATATTTCGTTATCCATCGCCTCTTTAAAATAAAAAATAATTATAGAGAAAAAAACTCACTACCTCATCATATTTATTTGCATGAACTAATCAAGAATTTAAAATATTCTTGAAATATACCCAGAAATTGAAAAAAAACTTCACACTCACCTTTGATCTTCTTTGGTAGATAAATCAAGAACCATCGAGGAACCAATTATGGAAACTCAAGAGGTGCCATTCCAAGCTAATTGTGAACCAAATAAAGAACATTATAACATATATACAAATAATAATACCTTAAAATAACATATTAACCCTGAGATGGAGTACCAACTTTTGTATATTCAATACCTTAGGGAAGCATCTAACTTTTGTGACCAGAACTCAACCACCTCCTCTCTAAATCCCATTGTATTCCTAATGAGGATTCTCAAAAACATCTCAAGTATTTGTAGATAGTATGCTCCACCATTAAACCGTAGAACTATGTTTGAGGACTCCATAAAGTTTAGGGATTTTCATTTCTTCCTCGACGGTGTATCCAAAGATTTGTTATACTATCTACCTACAACAATTGGTGGTTGGAATGACCATAAATGACTCTTTCTAGAGATGTTATTCCCAACCACTATAAATTTATCTATTAGAAAATAAATGTGTGGAATTAGACAAGCATAAGGATAGAACGTTCATGAATACTTTGAGAGATTAAAAATAATTTGATCTAGTTTCCCCACCACCAAATTAGAAAAAAATTACTAATTTAGAACTTCTATTAGGGAATTTTCTACGTGAATCATGGCATGATAAATGGTGTATCTGGTGGTGTTTTAGTGTATTAAAAACCTATTAGTGTTTTTAAATTGATATCAAACATGGAAAAAATGCACAATATTTCAGGATATGAAGAATAATACACACTCAAGGAGTAAATGAGGTAAACATTTCCTTTTTATAACAAAAGGTGGAAAATGAACATGATTAAATTCATACACTTTTATGAAAATTGGTTCAAGATCAAGGTAACTTAGAATATCCAAATATTTATTTACATTGTGGTATTTATGTTGATAACATTAATTTTTCTAATTAATAACCCCAACATTAGTATTCATTTGATTCTTGTGTATTAGTATTTCATAGGCATCCAAATTTGTAGACACAACCCTTCAATTAAGAAAATTTCAGTTGGAACCCTAGTACATTGTGGAAATTACAAACATAGCATTGAAAAGGATGCAATAAAAGCTATCCCAAATAGAACTTTTATAAAAAAGGATAACATAAATTTACTTATTATCATTTTCATTCACTAAGTTACCTTTAAATTCCTCCAAAATTTGAACCTAGAATCAAGGACCCAGTGAAGAAAATGGAATCCTAGAAGCTCAAGTTACAAAAAACCAACCAATCAAAAATCCGAGACCTGTAGACTCATTTTTGGAAACTATGAAGGTAAAATTACTTATTATACTTATCAGACTCTAGAAAACTCTCCATATTAATCCCAAAAATATTCAAGTGAAGATAAACAAAAAAAAATATAAATGATTATCATTGAGGATTCTCTGGATCAACCCATCTGTCTTTCATTTCCCCAAAGTTTTTTTCAATAAAATAAACAATTTGATAAAAATATTGATAAAGAGTGAATGAATAAATTTAAAAAGGGATAAGTTAACATTAATATCTAGTAATTAGTTAAATAAATTCATTTTTATAAAAAAAATATAAAAAAAATATTTACACACGTAGGAAAAAACTGAAGGGGGATAAGAGATTTGACATTTGAAGTAATGCCTCATCCTTGACACATCCAATGATGCCATCCAAATTTAAGGATTGGGTAACATTTATAATACCATTCACAATAAGGGAGATATTATTTTCTAATTAAATTCTTGATTTCGGTGCATCAATTAACATGATGTCTCACTCTTTTATATGTATTTTTAGGTAGGAGAGCTTCAATAAAAGGGAATTATGGTGTAACTTTCTAACCAAATCACAACACACCCAACTAGAGTGATCAAGGAAATCTTTTTGTGAGTGAAGAATATCATCTACCCTATAGAATTTTACATGATTTATTGGAAGATACTAAAACACAAGGAAATTCTCCTTTAATAATTGAAATACCATTTATAAAAACAAAAAAGACAATCATCAATGTTCACAATAAAAAACAATTTCCATGGATTTTAGGGAGAAAAAGTAAGTTCTAATATCCTTGATGAAATTAAACATCCATTTTAGGGGCATTCCACTCTTCTTATATATTTTATGTATGTTCTCCCTAATGATAGACACTCACTACATTCTTTTCATGGCCCTCATTATGAATTTTTTTCACTCTTTAACACAATAGGTTTTGAGTTGTCTATTGAATGTTCTGTGGGTTTGTAAAAGTGTAATTTTTGTATTTTAATTGATGATTGTTTCCATTCTAAAGTTACCATGAATATTTATGGTTTTTAAAATCTCATTCTTGTTGATTATTTTTTCATAGATAATAAATATGATAAGATAAATAGTGAAATTGTCCTCACTCCCCCCAAATCCCTTCCCTCAATCCAAAAATCATCAGTATTAGAATTAAAACCACTTCCCTCTAATTTTAAATATTTTCATATTGAGGTTATTGATCAATTTCACATCATTTTTTACAATAACCTCTCTCTGGAGTAGAAATTAAAAATTATAGACCACTTGAGAGATTGAAAAAATGTGATAGGATGGAAATTGGAAGATATTCCCAATATTAAACCATTTATTTTTATGTATTACATACTTTTAGAGGATAATGGTAAACCCCTAATTCAATCACAATGTAGGTTAAATCCGTCCCACTTTGAAGCGGTAAAAATGGATTTGAGCTAATTAATTTATGTTGGGATCATCTATCCTTCATAATAAATGGGTTAGTCCAGTGTAAATTGTTCAGATGAAAACTAAAATAATGGTAGTTTCAAATTAAATGGATTAATTGGTAACCACATATTCATAAAATAGTCAGTGAGTCTGTATTCACTTTCATTGAATAAATAAATCCACATGAAATGACTATTTTCCTCTACCTTTCATTGAAAAATTGATATAAATATTGGATGGTTAGCCCCATTATTGTTTCATGGATGACTATATGGGTTGTTTTCTAATCTATATATTTCCTAAGGATCAAGAAAAGGCAAAAATTACCAAACCATTCAAAAAAATCATATATGAGGATATCGTTTGGTTTCTTTAATCCTCCTAGTAAATTTCAACCTTGTATGGTCAATAGTTTCTCTGAGTACCAGGAACATTTCATGGAAGTTTTTATGGATTATTTAACTATTTATGGATCTTCCATTAATGATTATTTGGAACACCTAGGTTATATACTGTATCATTTCATTGAAAAATATATCATATTGAATTATGAGAATTTTCATTTTATGGTAGAGCGGTGGATAGTTCTTGTTCATGTCATTTCACGTGTGGGTATTCAAGTTGATAAAACAAAAATCAAAATAATTATATCCCTTCCATATCCAAAATGCGTTTGTGAACGGAAATATTTCTTGTTATATGTTGTTTTTTACCATCTATTAATTAAATAATTTAGTAAGATTAGACTTAACTTGTCACTATAATTACAAAATGATATTTAGTTCATGTTTAATAAAATATTAATGTATTATTTTAATTCACATTAAAGTAATTCTCACACCCATTCCCATCATCCATACACCTAAGTGTGATATCCCTTTTGAACTTATATGTGATTCCTCTAACTTTACAATTGGGTAATATTTATCATTAAGGGTTTTGAGGTATACTCATGCCATTGAATATGCCTCACATACCCTAGACCTTACCTAGGAAATCTAAACCACCACTAAAAAGGGATTTTTCATTGTGTTTTCCTTGAAAATAATTCATTCATAACTACTAGGATTAAAAGTTTTTTTTGTTTTCTAATCATGTATCCCTTTGGTTTCTCATTAATAACCCCAAGGAAAATCCCTAACTGATATGATGGATACTCCTTCTCTAGGAGTTTTCCCTAGATATTCTAGAAAATATAGGAGAGGAAAAAAAATTGACCACATTAGTATAATTATCCCATGATTAGAATACCATGTTGACGCAACCATCCCTATTAGAGAGTTATACCTTGATCAGAACATTTTTGATTTTGTGTAACTAGACCCTTGGTATGTGAATGTTATTAATTTTTTATCATCATCTACATTCCCCATTGATTTTAGAATTTGAAAATTCTTTAGTATCAAGCATGAGTCACGATGGTATATTTGGGATCACCCATACTTGTGAAGGATTTTTAGTGACCAGGTAGTTCATCACTATATCGCTGACTATGAGTTCACATCTATTTTTATATTTTTCCACACTCTGTCTTGGGTGAGACACATTGGATATCAATGTACATCATAAAAGTTCCTTGGGTATATAATTTATTTGCAAACATTATATAGAATTTATTATTGGTTTTTTAAAAAAGATACATGATGTGAATTCATAAATAATATTTATGAGCGGAATGAAATTCCCCCAAAATTACATTTTACTTTATGAGATATTTGATTCATGGGGTTTTGACATCATGGGGCCCTTACCAAATTGATTTGGATTCATGTATATCTTGTTGTTTTTTTATTATTTCCCTAAATTAGTGAAATAAAAGGTAATTGGGATTAAATAATCTCATTTGGTTGTTGAATATGTGAGATCTCATATTTTTAGAAGGTTTATTTTTTTAAGGATTACCATTAACGGTCAAGGTTCTCATTTTTATAGTCACAATATAAAAACATTTCTCTATATATATATATAGGGTTTTTTTATAAAGTCTCCACTTTATATCACCCTAAAAAAATGGGCATGTTGATATTTCAAATTTGGAAGTTTAGTGAATATTGGGAGAAATGGTACAACCCAATAAGAATGATTGGAGTTTGAGCTTGTATAATTCACTTTGGGTATACCATGTAGCTTTCAAAATCCCCATCATAATTTCACCTTACAATATTGTCTTTATAAAGTAATTCCAACTCCCTATAAAGGTAAAATTCTATGCATTTTTTATTGTTAAACAATGTAATATGAATCTATAAAATGCTGGTGAGCATAGAAAATTTCATATTCAGGAGTCAACTGAAATGTGTTGTGATACATATGAGAACTCTTGGATATATATAGAGAAGATAAAGGTTATCCATAATGATCTATTTCATCATTGGAAATTCTGTATTGGTGAAAAGGTCCTCATGTACATTTCCAAATTAAATTTCCTCTTGGTTAAGCTTTATTCATGATCGATCGGTACTCATATTGTTACTAACATTTATCCTTTTAGTGAAATACATGATTTTCATGTGAAATGTGGAAGAATGTTTACTGTAAATAGGCAGCATCTTAAAAACATCAATGAAGATTTTCTAAAGAATCTGGGAGAGGAAATCTAGCTGAAGGATTACACTTAGGACATCACTTATAAGTTTTTCCCTTATCCCTACCTTTATTTAGTTTCCTATTTATTTATATTGATTAAATTGAGGATAAAGTTATTTTTGGGTGTGGGGGATGGATTCATAATGTTTCTAGGATTTGAGTTTTTCACAAGAAATGAAAAAAACAAAAACAAAAAAAATAGTTATTGTAGTGTTTTCATTTTTGTTTTCCTTTTATTTGTTTTATACTTTTAGATAAACTATGAGATTAAATGTAATATCCAAAATCTTTTTTCATACTTGATTCAATTGTAAGGTAAATTCCTTGTTTTTTGAAAAAATGGATTCAAATGAGTATTGATATAGAATATTTTTCTTGAATTTTTATTTTCGAGACATTATTAAGAGTTTAATGGATTTTGGATTTTTGGGACATTATTAAGAGTTTAATAGATTTTTTAAACCCATTCCACTTTAGTATTGACCAATATTAATTTTCACCAACCCGGGAGGTGCTCCAAACCAATGCTTTCATACTCTTCCAAGTACCCTATTGTAAGGACCCAAACATAAACATTACATATTCTAGTTATTTTAAAAATAGAAATCAAATTATTATCCAAAATATATTTTAGGTTTAGAGTTTTATATAATTAATAAAATGACTTATATATTAAAATAATACATTATAAGTGGACACTTATACTCTGTATCAGTTTTTTCTAAAAAAATATTTAAAATAAAACATGATTTCTTATGTTGAAATATCTTCACAATTTTCCCTTGATCTTATCCTAACCCCAAATTTTCATTAAAACCTGTGAAAAACGTTTTAAAAAATGGGATAATTACAAAACATTAAGGGATATGAAAATAATGAGAGAAACTATTATTCCATGAATACTTATAAACCTATGAAAACATTTTTACAAAGTTGTACATTTTACCCATAAAACATAATCTCTTTATCATACCTCATGAAATCATAAGTTTCCTATAAAACTCCATAGAGAAAATAATTCATAAATAAAACTTATGGAATCAATTACATGTCAATATCATAGTTTATTTAATATTTACATAGGTTCTAACATTCATGGTTACATTTAAAAAATCCACCGCATTATATTCTCTTAATCTCTTAGGAGAAACCCTATCGATTAACTCTCTCTCATTACCCGATGTATTGAAGAGTTATCACGGCCTCACCTTCCCTCAGTTTATCACGAAACCACCCGTAGTCATAAAAAATTCCCAATAAACATAACTTAATCATAACAAATAAAACAATCATAAATGAAAAATAACATTTCCTCTTTGAAATCACATTTCATTTTTACAAATCCACGCACTCATAAATGAAAGAAATTTATTTGAAAATAAAATTATAAATATGTAAAGAAAGACTCAAAACATTAAATAAACATGAAATAGATAAATTACATTCATTATGTATATTTTAAAAAACATCCCTTTAGGCTTTTTCAAAAACTAATTGAAAGAGTAACTCTAAAAGTGGTTTTTAAAAGGAAATATCTTACCTTAAGTCTGACTCATCATGTACAATCTTTATCTTCCTGAATAATCAACATAGTTTAATTACTAAATTTATCTAAATTTTTTTAAAATTTTACTATTCCTTTTATATCACTTATTATCATTTTATAAAAATTTATTAATTATTTAAGTTCACAACGAATGTTTTGATAATATTCGGTACATGAGTCCAAAATGACATCGGTAATTCAAATACGGTCAAAGTGGTAATTATTACATCATATAAAAAATAATATTAATTAAATAATAATCACTTTTATGCTTAAATTATACTTTTAAATCAAACCATTTATGTATGGTTATGAAAAATGAACAACGTTATAATCATGGAGATGGTAGGTCATACATACGCATGAGTAACGTTTCCATTTTTTTCAATGATCATTATGGAAATAAGGTTAGTATTAATTTATATTTACATAATGATCATAATATCAATAATATAATACTAAACATTTAGATATAATTATATATATTATCCAAGTGATGTGGTAATGAAAAATGAATCGCATCACTTCGTCGAGATGATAGTTCACACGTACGCACGAACGATGTTATCATTATTATGTGCATGGAAAGGTAAGAAATTAAATGATATATTATTATATAATAATGATAAATATGTCATTAATATCACATATAAACATTAATTCCATCATTATTACTAGTATTGAGAGATGGTGATGGAAAACGAATTATGTTTGTTCCCGAGCTGCTAGTCTGTTGTACGCACGAATGATTAATTTTTTTTCCTATATGATGGAAGTAGAGATGTATTTAGGTAATGATATTAACATAATAACATCTCATTATATTTATGATAATATATTTATTATTTCATCATGTTTGAAGAATATTTTAAGGAAAGTGAAAGAGAAATAAAATATAATTACTTAATTAAAAATGATACCTCTTCTTTAGACGACCTCCTTTGATTAACACCTTAACACCTCTAAGGAGGGATTCATGCATAAAATAATGACTCTATAATGTGTGGAGGTAATCTATAAATGTATTTGGGAAGATATTTTCTTAACCAACAAGTTTTTTAAGTGTATTGAAATCAGAAGAATGGGTGCCCTTTAATTAAGAGAGGGAAGGGGAACTCTTAGAATTCTTCAAAATATTAAATTAATATAAATTGATTTTCTATTAAAAATGGGTAAAAAGTGATTTAAATAAAATATAGGATAATTTCAGGTCAAAATAAATTCATATAAATAAAATTTTACAAGTTTTTATTATTATTTTTAATCCTTATCTTTTTGTTTTATCACTCTTAACTCTTACCATGATATCATGTAATATATACTTTGAGGGTTAATGTAATTACTATAATGTTTTAAAAGACCAATAAATGAGTCATTGATAAAATTTTATGAATTATCCCAATTATTGGGCCAAAATAGAGTTTTTTAGAAATTTTATATCATTTTATAAATTATTTTTTATTTTAAAATATCAGTAATTTCTATTTTGTCACTATTCATTACTTGACTTTTAAAAAATATCATAACATCAAGATTAATTAGAAAAAATACTTCTCAATCATAAATAACATATCAAAATAATATATAAAATTATTTAATGACATCAGTAATTTCAGATTATATTTATTTTAGAATTTTTAATATCATTTATTTGATATTTCCTTTTGTTAAACAATTACTACATCATCATTGTGAAAGCCTTTAATTAAATTATCACTTATCTAAAAATTACAGATAAATTATAATGATAAATAAAAACATTTTATATTAAAAAATAATATTTATAGTAAAGCATATCCCCTATATAACCCGATATAAAAAATAGTTTACTTGTTAAAAACAAAAGTGTAAAAAAATTGATTTTTCTTTGAATATAACATTATAAATGTCATACTCTCATCCAAGTGGATTAAAATGGTCATACTTTCGTCCCAAGGATTATTTTGGATGTAAAGAACTCATAAAATAAAATTATTATAAGTTTTAGGGTAGTTTTATAATATTTATAATATTATTTTTTCCATTAATTACCTGATTTACCTATAACTATGTTAATAAGAAAATTACTAAAGTTATTATTCATATTGGTCAAAAATAAAAGGGACTTATTTAAATAATTAGGAAATTATTATTAGAAATATTTATTCCATATTTTAGAATTCAAAACACAAAATTTCTAGAAATTAATAAAAAATTAATCTCATTAACGGAATAAGAAAACATGTTTTAAAGTAAAAACTTTTAAAAGATTGAAATATATTTATATCCAAATTAAATATGGAATTGATTACAATGACCTAAATTTTATTAAATGATAAATAATTTATCTAATTATTTATTAAATCTACTCAAATATATAATTTAAAAATATAAATATGTTTAATGGAAAATTAATTTTTAATTAAAATGCTGTATTTTTTCACTATTCATCAAAAAAATGAAACATATCATAAAAATATAAAAAACTAAACCAAAGAAAATTTAGATATTCCTATTTAAAATAAAAAGTTTATTTTTTTCAAATAGAATTTATATAATTATCAAAACTACATTTTAAACAATTTCTCCATCTAAAGGTGGAAAAATTGCCTTTTTAAAAAATACTTCTTTTATGGCTAAAATTGGATTTGTTCTTATATAATTTATAGAAAACACATAAGATTAATTTTAAAAATGATATTGAATATTATATATATATATATAATCCAAAAATAGATATTTTTTATTTATTGGTATAAAACACACTTGTGTACATTTAAATAGTTTTTTAGAAAAACATTTCCTTTTATTTTAAAAAGGGTTTTACATTAATTTATAATTAATTGGTCACCAAATAATTAATTATGTAAACATGTGTAAACCATATTTTCATAATTTATTTTATCTATTTCATACCTTCCATTCTAGCAGCTATGTTATATTGGTAGCCTTTAAATAACAATATTTAATTGTTCGTTTAGACATGATGTAGTGTATTTTATACGCTATCAAACATAGTTTTTCCTTTTAAAAACTCAGGATGTTATACCTATATTCTGGAGTGTACTCAAATTGTGTTTTTTATCTAGAACTTGGCTTTATACTTTATTAAATATTTTGAGAATAAGGAAATGTGATAGTGTGTTTGTGGAGTTAATTTCATATTGAACACTTTTTATTATCCAATTTATAGATATTCCCATAAATGTTTCCTTAAAAAACCCTAGTATACAAATGTATCTACATTAAAATATATTTTTCCCTACCTACCTTCACTCTTGTATAAATTCAATGATCATAGTTCATTGTGAGTATGGGGGATCAGAGTATTTCATATGGTATCTTGGGGATGATTTCCATTTTAAAATAATGTGGGGAGGAGTTCTACTTTTGGGGATGGTCCACAAGACATGTATATTTTTTAATTCATTTTAATCATATATAAAAAAGTAAAAATTAAAAAAAAATATGGGATTGAACTCTTCATTACACTCATTTTTATGAATCACAACCCAAATCAAAAAATAATTTCTTGAGTCATTATTAATTTAATATATTTTATTTTCATCCCATTATCTTAAAAAAGAAATATAAAAGCTGAAAAAAATAATAGTAAAAATATTTCAATATAATTTATTGGAATTGACTTATGGACATAGATTTGAAAAAGGTATAATTGAGTTGGTTGATACATATTTGGGTACATTGAGTGAGGAATCTTCCTTATTTTTGAATGATTTTTCATGTGTGGTATTCTAATAGAAAACCATCCACTATGAAACCTACTATTTTTCATATCAAACCCATCAATCCTAAATCTCAATATAAATCCTTAAAAAATACTCATGATTGGAATAATATTTTTCCTCTCTTATGTGGAGATATAGTATTTAACCGACCTTATGGTATGACTTGCATAATTTTGAGATAAGGATAAATTTTCACATATTTCACACTTGATATAAATCATTATGAGGTTAGTTATAACATGTTTCATGGGTTAATGAATGAAGTTGAATAAATTTGAATGCTAAAGTTGAATAATGATAGGAAAATTTATTTAATAAAAGATACATTATGTAATTAACATTAAAATTAATCCTAGAAATTTTCTAAATTTTTATTTATGTGTAGATTTTGATTAAGATATATTACTTCTCCCATGAGTGAAAATGTTTAATTGTGGGGATGTTATCGCACATCGATATGTTTTTTTTCACCATTATACTCATTAATTACATTTTTTATGGGTTTTAGAATCCTATTATTAAATCCTTTTCACTCAAAATATATTTTTTATTCTTTGGTTTAAAATAATTTCAAATTTTCAATATTGAATTGTAGTACAAATAGACAGCATGTGTGTATTTTTATGATAACATTTAATAAACTAATAAAAAAATCAGAATTTTTTTTAGGATTCTTTGGTTAATGGGATATAATTTCTTCAAGTAGTCCAAAAGCTAAATCTGAACACAAGAGGCCCAACGGAACCCATAAAAAGATTAAAATTTGTGTGGATTATATTGGACCCACCTTTAATAATTGGGTTGTATCATAGAATATGGACCTTCTATTATACTGATTCTATCTCCATATAAATGATGACTAAAAGGAACATATCTCCATTGAATTTCAAGTCAATATTCTATTGATAAGTTAAACACCCATTTCGATCATTTGGGTGGAAAATTCCACCATGGGCAGCTCACTTCTACCCATAGAGAATTAAATTATTTAGTCATTATCTTGTATAAATGGTTAATAAAAATATCCTTATCCCTCATTCTCAAATTATATTGAGTATATGAGTAAAGAATAAAATTATTTTTTTAATCTTTCATTTAATTATTTTTAAACCTTAAGTGATCCATTTTATGCTTCTCATAATCATCTCGATTCAAATGTTGAACAACTATAATGGTTGGTTACTAAATAAGGTATTGTTTTACTTAACATATATAATTTTCATTTCTTAATAATGGATCTTAATATTTTTATTGATCTATGAAGTTTCATATATTATGTTTTTTATTCCTATAAGTTTGATTTCAAAGTCATGTTTGATGATGATAATGTTATTATCAAAAACAGAAGATTTTATAAGATGAGTATCTTGGTTTACATGCATTTAATAAGGACTCTTATTAAAGTGATCCCATTAAAATTATTATCCCTTTTAAACTCATCATATACATTAGTGGTCCAAGATCCATATTTTATCTAACGTACACCGTTTAATCACATAAATAATTTATGACAATATCTTGTATGAAATCATGTCAATCATATCATATATTAATCTTGGATAGTTGACTGGAAAAATTACCAATAATTTGGACTATATTAACTCTATTCCTCTGGTATCCTAACATGTATTTCTTCTTATCTAAGTTTAACCCAAATTATAGGCCAAGAACAAGGTGCCTAATGGTTAGGGTCACCTCATTACTTTTTCTCCTTACACTAGATAATTATTGCGAACCTAAAAACTAGGGTCACCCATACGGAATGATTTATGTCCTGAAAAGTGTTCACTTTAGAAGGAATCTATCAATTCGTATTTTTAAATGGGAATTAATCTCACCATGTTATTACATGTATTCCATTTATGTATGCATGATTCTAATGATTTAGTTTGGAATCTCATTCCCTTTCAACCAAATCAACATGATCAAATCATATTGGTGTGTAAATCTTTGCACAACTCATAGTTTGTGTTACTAACCCAAATTAAAAAGTCAATTATACTTATACACATCCAAATTAATATCATGAATAAGGTAGAAGAAACCATTTCATGTTATGATTAAATAATAATTAACTTTCTAATTCAATTTCATAACCTAATACAAGCCAAAGTCAAGTTAGAAGGAAACTAAATCAATTATCATACATAGCATGTAACTCCATAGAATCATGTATAGTAACTTAAAATTTATTTAACAACATTAAACTATATCATATGCATAAAAATTAATAATATAAAAAAATTACATCTATGAATAATAAAAAGTGGAATAAACTAAATAAATAAATAATTCATAAATTTCAACATGAGATAAAATTTTAGAAAATTTCAAAAATAAATCTAAAAATAAACACTAATTTCGCTATTCATTATTTAAAATCAATAAATAAATAAATATAAACATTTTATATGTATTCACAATATGAAATATTTCATATTATTGATTATATGGCATTTTATTTAAAAATATAATATTAAATAAAATATAAACATTTTATATTTCTATTATATTATGTAAAAAAATTATATAATCAAAATATCATATACTTATATTATTTAAATCTTGATCAAAAAATAATCAAAACTAATTTTGATGTGGATTATATATTTTCTTAAAATAATTCCCTTAATTTGAATAATTTAAATTAAATAATTATGAATTAATCATAAGGAATAAAAAACCTTTATATTTTTTTATTACATTGTAATTGATAAACTCTTATCATTTCCATAAAAAATTATATATAAATTATAAGTCAAGTCATAAAATTTTGAAAAAAAAAAAATTTTTCTATTATCAATTAATGTTATGCCTATTTAATTATTAAATGTTTCATAAAATTTTAATTAATTATTTATAAACATTTTATAATTAAATAATATATAAAAACCTTTATAAATTAATAAATATCACAATATAAATTTTCTATAATTTATAAACAATTTATAAATTAAATAATTCAATTAATAATTGAATTTTAAGAAAACCAGTTTCCCTTCTGAGTCATATTTAACGAATTTCCCTAGAACTATTGATCGTCAAATAGGATTGATAAAGGGGCTCGTGTACCATTAACCCAGTTTATCATCTGAGATTAACTTAGTGCCTATGTAAGAATAACTAAGTTCATCAATGTCATCAAAATAATCAATAATGGGCACTAGGTTCTACGTCATATTAAAATGGAATTGTGTATGAATAATTTAAAATAATCTCATGTAGTGCTTATACCAAGTTATGAATCTCAACATGGATGTGATTAACTCAGGGTGGTTCACTGTTGAGAGTGGGTTCCCTAGACACAGTTTTTGATGTACTTTGATTACCATTTGATATATACAATTTAATATATACACGTGTTAATCTTACTAGAATAGTATTGATACTTATTTGTTTACTAAATTTATGGTAATTTTCTTAGATAACATGTTGTGTCAGAAGGTTATAGTAGTTTTTAGACTATAATGAGAACCTATAAATACTATGACTGTTATCTTGATGTAATATCATATGGTCCAGATACATCATACCGATAGGTCACGGATGATGTGTGACTATCAGGTGTTGGGGATCATAAGCATTGAGACTTCTTCTCATGAATTTCATACTTGGTGATCTATATTAGTTGAGATCTTGATGATAGACCCACTAATATGAACATGAAATTTTTTGGTTTTCATTGGTTGTTCTTATCTACAGACATGTGTATTTAGGTTCTTGTTTAATATCATTATCAATGTGTTCCATTTGATTGCAAACTTTGATGCAAGGTGAAAAGAATGATAATGAAGTCGTGGTGAGGTTGTTTGTGTTGGGTGAGTCACAGGTGGTATGGAATTGGTTGAATGATCAAGGTATAATTTTTCAATTTTGAGTTGAGTATTTGATATGTCGGGCATATTTGATCAGGATGGTAGTACATTCATGAATCCATGTCCATGGTAGTCCAAGGAAAATCTACCCAGATAGATCAAAAAATAATAAAGAAAGAAAGTATGATGACACAAGTGTTCGTCCGTATTTATGAGATATCGTATGAAAAAAGAGATTACATTACATAGTTCCAGTTTGTAGGTTGGTTTTCATTGTTATGACTATTAATTGTCTCTTTAGAAACCATTATGGGTTGGTAGAGTCTACTCTTCATCTGTGAATACTATTCATTTCTATAAATATAAGGGTCTAGATGGTTACACACATTTGCGTATTTGAGATTCTTCCCTATTCTGGTGAAAAGGTCAAGAACATAGTGGACTCCACCATGGTGTCCGAATAATGTTCAAGTTTTATCGATCATTGATAAATAAATAAATACATTATTATTCATGTAAATAATAATTGTGTTGAATTTATTTATTAAAAGTATTTACAAGTGTTCAATTAAATACAAGGATTGATATTATAAGAATGAATATTATTTTAATATTCCAAGTTTATTTAATATTTTTAGGAATTATGATTCGAGTTAATGACTCAGTTTTATCATGTAATATATTTAATATATATTATATGTTTTTGATAAAACATAAATAATATTTATGAGGCAGTTATTTCGTCATAATTAATTATTTTTTACTTATTTATTAGATCTTAAATATACGGGGGCTGGGAACCCTAACCAGGTATTTGGAACATCCACTATATAAGATAGAGATAAGCTCTTTCTATGTGACTATTCATCAATTAGAATTAAGAGATTATGCCTCCTCCCAAATCGTAGATAGAGAATCATTCAATCTGAAAAAATGATTTGAGAATACCTTCATGGATCAAATATTGGTGATCGTGGTGATCACTGCAGCATCGAAGAGGTCATCAAAGCTCCTCACTAGCTCCCAGAATCTGATGAATGGAATACTCATAGATTCAAAAAGCGTGTGTGGACAATCTATATGGGTTTGTAGTTGGATCCTTTGATAAAATATCACTATCAACTTGTGACAGAGGTGTATGCTTTAAAATAGAACAAGGTACTCATTATTTTATTTTTTTGCTCCGATTAAACCTCACGAGATCCTAGAACATTACCATGGTTCATATCACCATAGATGATGAAGTTTTTTCACTATGTTGGTGTAAAATTGTTAAATCCCTATCCCAACGGCTTCTGTTTCATGTCCTAATACCAAAAACTGGTATAAGAGTGAGCATGAGGATTTTTTATGCCAAGAAAATTATTTTACTTTAAAATTTAAGTAGAAGGTTGAAAATTGGTCCCAATGAATCCAATCGTGCATTGATTTGTTCTCATATCGTCAAGTTATGACCATCCAAAAAAAAATTAGGGATCAAAATAATGTTTATTGGATATTATTTTTTCAATATTAAATAACATTAAGAACATATTTTATATATGTATTAATTTTTCATGCATAAAAAATGATTCTAGAGACAAAGTTTTATTCTGGTCACAACATGGCCAAAAAATTGTTATCAAATTTCCTTTGACTTATGACTAAAAACAGCACACATTTTGTTAAATTTTCAGCATCAAGACACAACAATATATGTCTCAACTCATGGGACTTGAATATTTACACAAATAAAAAAAAAGGAAAAGTACCTTTTGTTTTTCTAAGTCCTATTGTGAGGCTTCATTTAAAAAAAGATAAGCATGATTAAGAACCATGGTCACCTTCTCCTTGTAAAATCCCTACCTCACCATACATTTCATATCCTTCAATGAGCCCAGAGAATCTAGGTCCACTTATCCCATTCACCCTATGGGTATCCCTCTCTTGGGTTCGAGCAACCGACCATCGCACCAACAGACCCTCATTACACCACCTCCATCACCCTCGGCAAGATTGGTTGCACTGCCCTCCCTCATGAGTACTCAAATACCACTCTCCCAGACTTCCATCCAGAACCTTGTTTTCTAGGGACCATCACTTCCCCATCACTCTCATAGGGGTCCATCTCCTCATGGCCACTGAGCATGCAGTGAGTCACCAACTACCCTCTGCCACTATGTAGTCAATCCCATGCTGAGATCCCAAATCATGTCCATTCTTCTGAGGTCTAACCATCATACTTCCACCTTTTCTATCACTTTACATGACCGAACGTCCTATTGGAACCACCTACCTCCCATGATGATCCCCATCCAGCCATTGTTATCACGGTTGATCTCGTCCGACTCCATTCTGTCTAACCCCGGTCATCGTGTCGCACTATACAGGACCCTAAGCCTCCACTATGACACCTCATCTATGAGGTACCACCTTTCATGGATTTCATGGGTCCATACAGACTTGAATCACCCATCAACATTCCTAGTGGATCTTCCCTATATAGACCCTATCCTTTTACACATATTATTACATAAATTTAAACATAACTCGAAATCATATTACAAGACAAGGATCGTAAAGTCTATTGTATAGGATAATTCGGTACATAAAGATGAAAAAATATAATAAAAAAATTTTTATTTAAAACCAATATAAATGGATCCAAACATCTATTTAGATCTTACATATGTATAGGATAACCTAGGGAGAACATAAACAAAAGGGGATATCTAAAAAGATGAGTAAGTGAATAACCATAAGAATAAAGCATATCACATGGGTTAGAAGGAATAAATATATGAAAATATCACATATAGAACATTGGATTACATAATCATGGGATCATAATAATTTGGTAACAACATAAAACATGAAATAAGCATGATTCAAGACTCAAGCACATGAAGGAGCAGGAGTCAAGGTTAACCACCAAGATCGTTGCACATGGAGCACGAGTCAAGGCTAACCACCAATACAATTTCATATGATATAACATGAGACTAAACATTACCCAATTAACTAGATCACTATCAAGGTGCATACATTAGAACAATTTCATTAATATGTGTGCCACATGAATAAATAAACTTAAGGGTTACCCATGGAAAGAAAAGTGTATCATAATTATGTCATAAGGCATAATAAATAAGCATACCATAAGGTTTTCCATGAAAGAATGGATTAAAATTGTAAATGAACATTCATAAGGGGGGATATGAATATATCATGATTTTTTATGTCAAACTGAAGTGAGAATGTATAAAAAGGTTGTTTAAGAAACTCTAAAATTGAAACATTTTAGTACAACTTAAGGAAAATATTAAAGAGAGTTTAATGCGGAAAAGAAATATTTGTTTTCATAAAACCCAAAATGATATGAGATATTTTTTTAGGTTAAAATGATTTATTTTATAAAAAATAATATTTAATTTAAATGGATAATGAAGAGAACTTGAAAATGGGTAAGAAATTGGGAAGTTCCCTTAAATCGGGCTTGCTTATCAAAAATAATTGAGATGGGAACCTTTTTAAAAAAATGTATATCTCTAAAAAAGAAGGATTAAATGATCTGGATAAATGATTTTGGAACATATATATAACATTTATAATATTTTTATAAAATAAACAATATTTACATTGAGGTGGAGAGATAGAAAGCGTAACCCGAAGGAATAATGGAGGTTCGGGTAGAATCCCTTACCTTATGTATGAAACAGTTCTGAAAATGATCATAAGGTCCTGAATAATAAAATTAGATTCATTAATTAATTAATTAAGAACCTTTATTATATGTACATGATTTATTACAACTTTATTAAGTTCATATATGGCCCTTTTAATGGGTTATGAGATTCAATTTCATCATTCGAGAGCATTGGTTTCTTTGGTTTTCATAATCGGTTTACATGTATGGAAAATCAAGTAAGATAAGGCTGGTTTTAAATAATTGAAGTTATATTTTATTAATTAAAAAAATAAGATTAAATGGTTATAAAATTCATTTGGTTATTTTTAGTTAGGATGAATCATTAGATAAAACTTTAATGATAATTGTTTGGATTATTTTGGGCAGTATTCACTCACAACGAACTTGTTTTGTTTTATTATTTAACATCGTGTGTATGTAATGGTTATAAGAAATTAAATTGGATTTAATAAAACTATTTTAATTTTTTTATCCATATAAATGGATTATGACCAGTCATGAAGGCATTAATGGAAAATGAAAATTTTTCATCCTTGAAGGTGATAAATTAACACCTCATGAATGAAATTTTCATTTCTCGAATAAAGGGAGGGGAGAGAGATTTAATGATTGATTATCCCATTATCATATTAACATTATATTATATGTGAGTTAATAGAGTTATCATGAAATTTTTATGAGGGTATTTTAGTAGAGAATAAGAAAAGAACATGAAAAGAAAATAAAAAAAAGTAAAGAGGAATTTACCTCTTGAGTTTCTCCCCCTTAAAAACCTCCTTTGGACAATGGTCTTGGTCAATTGATGAGACCAAGAGATCTCAGACGTGGGGGGGGTATTGGGGAGATATATGAGCAAAATTTGGACAAGTTTCAAGACTTGAGAGGTGTGATGTGAATAGGTGGTGAAGGGTGGTATTTATATTGGATGAGAGGGGTGTTTTCTCATTATTTTATTCAGTATTTTATTATTTTTGGCTCAAGCCTATGAATAGTTTGAGAATTATCACCAAATATATTAAAATATTTAAGTGAATTTAAAGATTATAGTTCACACATTAGTTATGACTTGATAAATAGTGTATTTAAATTATAATGTATAAATACTATAAATTACTGTATTTTACTATTCACCAAAAAGTCAAGTATTTTAGAAAAATACCAAAATTCTTCCTAACCATTTTTTGATGTGTAGAATTTAAAAATAAAATTAATTTTGGGAAAATAATTTTCTAACTATGATAAATTTAATTTTTAATCAAAATCATCATTTACTCTAAAAATAAAGATATTAAAATTATAACTAATTTTATAACACTTTAAAAAATTAACTATGGTCTTATAAAATTATATTATAACTATAAGATATCAGAATATTAATTTAAGAGTAAATTTTATGGAAATAAATATTCTTTTAAGATATTATATTAATTATAAAATTGAAAATAAATACTTATGTTTTATAAAAAATATCAACATTTAATTAATAATTTCGAAAACATTTATTTACTTACACTATGATATAATTACATAATATTAACATCAATAGTATGATTAAATTTTATTTATAATTTCATAGGTGATGTTAATATTCCATTTGCCGGTTTAATATCCATAAGAGTCATATTACTATTCCAATGGTCAAGTTACCCTTCCTTCAGTATATGTTTCTTAACTTCTATAAATGCCTCTTATTTCATTCTTTATTCATTTATAATGTTTGTATTGTGTTTTATATGTGATTTTAGGTGATTTACACTATATGAAATAATTATAAAAATGTAATTTCTATTGATAAATGTAACACCCCAAGATTTCATAGTACGTTATTTCTTTAAAGTAATTCAATAATGTGCACTACACGCAACACCGAGTTCAAGCGCACCACAAGATTTCCAAACTAGCCATTCAAAAGTTGTTATGAATAGTATTAACTGAATTTTGAACATTATATAATCCTTATAATTTTAGAATCCATTTTATAAGATTCTTAGACATAATGTAAGAACTAATTAATTTTTTTCAGATAAAAGAAGTGTTTTTTTTAAAATGCACTTTTACCGTCTTTTAATGGTGAACCCTTTTTCAATCCAATATTTGAAACATTTATATATTAAATTTAACAAAATAAACTTATTCTATAGAATCAGGACATAAGAATTTAGTTTCAATAAATTTTTTGTGTTTTTCTGATAACTTTCATATTTTGGTGAATACTGAAAAATACTATATTTTAACTGAAAACAACTTTTTTAATAAAAATAATTTATAGTGTTAAATTATACTTTTTAATGGTTTATAAGTACAAATAGATTATATTTTTACCATTTAATCCAATTATGTTCATTGTAAGTAATTTCACTTTGAAATTGGACATAAACAAGTGTCAATCTTTTGATAGTTATTATTTCTTAAAAATACGCCTTTTGGTTTTGACAACGGGAATTAATTTTAAATTAATAAATGAAACTTATATTTTTTGAATTTGGTAAAACAAACTTCATTTTAGGATTCGGAATATCTAAATTACCCTAGGGTGAATATTTGGTATTTTTCTAAAAACTTCCAATTTTTGATGAATAGTGAAAAACAATGAGTTATAGTATAAAATCGAATTTTTATTTAAATAATTATTTATTTGATTTAAATTTATTTTAGGTCAAAATAGATACATAATACCTATATAATTTCAATGTAATTCATTGGAGTTAGTTTAGAATAATTTTAGATATATAAAAATTTTATGGAACTTTTCACCGTCTTTTACTCACCTCCTAGGAGAATTTGGAAGTTCACATAAAATGTAATTTTACAGAATCTGTGAGTGGAATTGCAAAAATCTTAGAGACATAGTTAATATCAAAGAGTAAAATTTGGTTCAATAAGATAAAAATAATTTATGGTGAATAGTAACGTTTTACTTTTATTTACCACGGTTAAAAGTAAATAGGGTAATTAAGGGTAAAAATGATATTAATATTACCCTAACACATGTCCAAATTCTATTGGACAAGTGTATCTCGACCAAAACCAACATTAATAATAAAATATTATCATTTATGTCCACTTGGATAGATTAGGATATTTATTATTATTTAATTCAATGAAGAGTTAAAAGAGTTAAAATCAAAGTTTAATAACTAACACATTTTTAATATAGATTTATACATAAGATAAATTGGATTATAAATATTAATTATAAATCTAAAAATATTTCCTACATAATTGTATTTTATTTATAATTTTTAGACATTAAATAATTTAATTTATTTTTAACACAATGGTGATGCAGTAATTACATAATTAATGAAATATTAAGATAATTGATATTATAAATACCCAAATAAATGTAATTTGAAACTTTTAATGAATTAAATTTCTTTTATAGGCTAATATGACATATTATGATTGGTTATATGAATTTTATTTGAAGTAATCATGTTGTTATGATTTTCACAAAAATCAAATACCAAATAGTGTTAAAATTGACATAAAAGTGTTTTTAAAACAAATATAATATTATTATTTGATATTCTATTCCTAGAAATCTAAAGTTCGGCCAAATGACATATATAATGGTATTTTTATCATTAATGGACCAATTTGGGGTCTTTTTGATGTATATAGTAAGTTTATTAACTACATAATATAAAAATACAAAGTGACATGGTAAATGTCAATCTAATTAACTAAGAGTTAAAATTAAAATATAAGGTTAATATAATGACCAAAACCTGTCTAAAATCTATTGGTTGAATGTCTTTAGACCCATCCCCACCTTATACTTTGAATAATCCACCTTTTATCCATTAAAAACCGAATATTAATTTATTATAATTTAATACTTTGAGTTTTTTCTAAAGAGCCCCTCCTCCTCCTTATAAAAGGACACAACTTCTAACAAATTCTTCACACCTTCAAATCCTTTTGGATCATCCATACCCTGACCAAATACTCTAAAAACTTTTTTCACTTCAACCTAGAGGTCATAGTTTTATCAGAAATCCATCCTAAGGATCCCTTTTGATCAAATAAAAAGGAAGAACCCGAAGAAGAGGTAATGTTTTCACCACCCTTTTTAAAGTTCCTTTCTTCTTCAACTTCTTATTTATTTGTTATTACCATTCTAAAATAATAACTCCAGTATATTATATATACTGATATGTTATTATAAATATGGTACAACCATATTCAGTATTCTATCCATCTTTTGAATGACATGTCACCATACGTACCTACGTACGGCTTACCGTCTCCACGTCGTGCTGTAATTGTTATTAAAAACATTATTATTTGGATGGGTATAATAATGATGTGTAATTCATGTAAATAATAAATATAACATGATAAAGATTCTCTATATATTATATACTATCCAATTATAAATATTTTTTAATATCAAAAGAGTGATATTGTCGCTCGTTCGTACGTACAGACTACCGTCTCCACGAACGCGATGAGATCCATTCCCCATTGTATCCTTTCAAGTCTAATTCTCATTTGATGATTAAAAATAATGTTTAAGGACTTGATATAATTTTGGATATGAATAAGATACAACCTATCCATAACAAACACGGCTTATGTAACAAAACATATAAAAGAAAACGAGTAAGTTAACACCCGAAACGACGATAATGCTAAAATATTATTAACAAAGCATTATTAGAAGATCATATATGATATCATAATTATGTATATGGTTCTTGTATATTTTAATAATAATTATTTCACCATTATAAAAGAGTTTAACCTACCCTCAACCAAGGAAAACTACAAGGTAAGGGTTTATTTCACAATCTCTTCATTATCTGAGGTTGTTTATACGTAATTATCTACTAGGGCCTCTTTATCATCCACATCCATGTTTCATAAAAATAAATTTCAAAACATTTGTACTATTTACTAGACAATGGGTTAAATTCATTTATACCCTTATGTGTTTTTAAAGGAATCTTTCCTTTGTTTTCCAAACAAGGTACTTTTTGACCTTTTCAACAAATTTAAGGTAAGAATGTTTTTTTTACTTATACAGCGGGTGCAGCTATTATCTACCGTTATAAACTCGTCGAAGCTTCCCTTACAAGGTTATTAGAATATTTTGAAAGTAAATGCTTTATTTTATAATTATGTGACCTTTTAATGATTTCAAAATTAATATTTTAATAATTTGTTAAAGGTACTCTTTATCAAGATCATAATTTTAAATGTTTTAAAGATTTATCTTTCTAAATATTTTTAATTAATGTCCATGTTTTCAAAATGATTTTAAGGATTTATTTATATGGACATGAATGTTTTGAAATGATATTTCTTTTCAAAAGTTTCAAGGTGGTATGGGACACTTTGATTTAAAAATCTCTTTTAAATTACTTCCTTTATAAATGTGTGACTTTTAAATTATTTCAAAAAAGAGATATTTCTCTCAAATAGTTTTGATTTCATTTATGTCAACATCCTTTGATGGATTTTAAGCTTATTTGAAGTTGATTTTTTATGATACAAAACTTCCATATTATATTAAAGGTTTTGTGATATTTTTGACTGTAGATGTTTTATTTCTATACCATTCATGGTTTATGGAGAAACTATTGACATTTCATTTTCTAGTTTTAATACGAATGTTTATGTTATGTTTTAACTTGTTCATATGAGGAATGTATTGGGCTTAATAAAGGACGGGTGGAACCCGTCGTAGCTCCTCGATGCATCGGTAGGTCTCATGAGACAAACTAGTGTCTTGGCACGAGGCCTTGACAAATTCTTATTTGTAGTCTTGGCACGAGGCCTTAACTATGTGGTTAGGATAGTATGGCATTAAGCATTCCATCATTATGAAAGTGTTTATTGATATTCCATGTGATTATTCGACTAGTAGAATATCCATGTGAATAATTAAATTAAATTATTTCATTTCATTTTTTTCTATATTATTATAAAGTTCAAGTTTCAAAGGCTTTTGATTTAGTTATACATTACCTTAAATGTTTATGCTTATTTATGAATGTTTCTGTTGTATTGTTATCCTTACTGAGCATCTGAGCTCACCCCTTGCAATGTTTTATTTTTCCCAGGATGTGATGAAGTATTTTATGAATGACCTACATGGATAGTATGAGGGGATATGAAGACAATATGTTGTTTTTTTCACTTATTATGTAATGTAAGACTTATGAATGTATCTAGTGATTCCATGGTTACTAAACTATTCGGTCCTTCGGGACTTGATTCATTGTAATCGTTCCAATGTATTAAAATAATACACCGAATCTGGGTAACTGGGGCTGGGGCGTTACAGTTGGTATCAGAGGAAGTTTTGTACAAACCTTGGAAGCTAGATTTAGATAAACGCTGATTAGAGCACATATCCCTAAGATAGACTTTGAGGATTAGTATAGAAGAACTTCCTATAATTTTGGTATTGTAGAGATTTTGTGTGTTTTCTAAGCAATACATCTCTGTCTGGATATGAGCTAGTAGAGGCGGCTCTGGCACAGATGTACCTAGGGGTAAAACCAGAAAACACCACTTTAAGCTAGACTCAAATGGAAAATGGTGCACGACAACGGGCCTTGTTGCACTCTTGGTTACGACACTCCCGGGGGATATGCTTAGGATAATTATCATTTTCTTTACAAACATTATGAAGGGTTTATGAGTATATACTTCCTCAAAGAAGACATTTTTATGATTATGGATTATATCCATAAACTGTTTAATTTATGTTATGTGTTTTACAAGTTTGAGATTAGGTATTTCTATTCATAAACTAAACTAGTGTATGCCATTGTTTAGAAATGGGGCCCAGTAGAAGGAATGAGAACTCCAGCAATACGCATGATCAAAAGAGTAAGAAGGATCATATCTTTCATGGTCTTAAGCCAGAATTTAGAAGGGAAATAGTCTCCCATGTATTATCATCATATGAAGAAATAATATCATGTGTTGATAAGATAAGTAAAGATTTTTTGGAGTCCTATGGATTTGAAGGGAAGCCATAGAAGAAAATGATGGTAAAGAGAAAGACAGATAAAGGGAAGAAGGTAAAGAAGGATTTTCCCATATGTGATAACTGTGGGAAGAAACACCCTGGAACATGCCTGAAGGTTATGGGAGTTTGTTATAAGTGTGGAGAAAAAGGACACCAAGTACGTGACTGCAAGGGTAAGAAAAAGGTTTCAAATGTACAATGCTTCATCTGTAAGAAGTTCGGACACTACGTGAACCAATGTTGAAATCATCATAGTATGCCCCAAATGATGCTATTGGAAAATAATCAAGTAATGATACTACCTCAGATGAATAAGAATGACTAGTGTTCTTATGTTGTTATTATATGATTATTTCATTTGAGTGTTGTATCAACAATGTACTGGTCATATGAATTATGAAGATAAATAAGGATTGTACTGAAATACTATTTCATTGAGGATTTGAGATTATATGGTACTATGAAAAGTGAATCAACAGTAAGTTAAACTTTTTTTTGAAAAGACATGGTTGAAATAAAGTTAATCCTTAATATAGTCTTAATACTATGGTAGTAATTTTGGAATAAGATATGGTTGATTTGGATAAATTATATTATATATTCTTGACTACCTTGGCACTGATTAATGGTTTATTTATTTCATCATTGTTGGAATATTAAAAGTTTTTGGATATAAGGAATATATCTAGTATTCTATAAGGAATAAGGGATCATGAATGTAATCAATATGATTTTATGGTAATTTAGGTTATTACCATATTTTAAAAGAATACATGATGAAGGTGTTCACATGTTATTACATGGAAACAAGGATCTTCATTGTATTTAACTTCCTTATAAATTTTGGACTGTGAGTTTGGATAGTAGTATTTTGGATAAGTCTAAAGGTTGGAATGGATTAAGTTTGAAAGGTTATTTTTGGATTTTTATAAAAGGACAACATGCAGACTGTGTGACAACCCGTCGCGTCCGGCAAGGCCATGAGACTTAAACCCGCAACCGAAGGGCGACAATGGTGTATCTCCTACCACTAGCCCACGTGATGTCCTGGATTTAATAATGTAGCCTTTTTATAAAAAAAATCTTGTAGATGAATTATAAATTCATTTTTTAACCCTATATGAATAGGATAAATAGAATATTATTTTTAAGTTCTATTATCTTTTAGATGAAAGATGAGTTTTTGGTATAAATTAGTTAAAGGATGGGACTCTACTTTTCAAGTATATATTTTTCTTCTTCTCTTATTCTGTGATGAAATTAATTCTTATACATTAGTGAAGGGATCTTAAAAAAAACTGTGTTATCCTAATACCCTATGTTTTTTTGAACCGATGGTATTTTAAATCATCATAGATTGATGAATTTAAGGCCCTCAATTTTACACTTGTTTGTGATTGATGACCTCAATAACTACCTATAAATATTTACATTTTTCCTCCAATTATTTGTCTCTAATTTCCACCAATGTTCTCATAATCGAGATCATAATTTGGTGGTGACCCTTTCATTTCTCTTTTCCTCTTATTAAGACTAAATTTTATTAACCTAATTTCCGAGGTGGGTTTTCCAAAAGGTATTGTCTATTTTCAACAATTTATTTTCGAAGAACAATTTCTAATTGTGAGGACACAATTTATTAAAGGATGGAAGAATGTAACACCCCAATATTTCATAGTACGTTATTTCTTCAAATAAATTCAATAACTTGCACTACACGCAACACCGAGTTCAAGCGCACCACAAGATTTCCAAACTAGCCGTTCAAAAGTGGTTATGAATAGTATTAACTGAATTTTGAACATTATATAATCCTTAAATTTTTATAATCCATTTTATGATTTTCATAGATATAAAGTAAGAACTAATTCATTTTTTTCAGATAAAAGAAGTATTTTTCAAAAAATTCACTATTACCTTATTTTAATGGTGAACCCTTTTTAAATCCAATATTTGAAACATTTATATATTCAATTTAACAAAATAAACTTCTTCTTTAGAATCAAGACATAATAATTTAGTTTCAATAAATTTTTTGTGTTTTTCTGTTAACTTTCATATTTGGGTGAATAGTGAAAAATACTATATTTTAACTGAAAACAACATTTTTAATCAAAATAATTTATAGTGTTAAATTATACATTTTAATGGTTTATAAGTACAAATAGATTATATTTTTACCATTTAATCCAATTCTGGTCATTGTAAGTAATTTCACTTTGAAATTGGACATAAACAAGTGTCAATCTTTTCATAGTTGTTATTTCTTAAAAATACAACTTTTGGTATTGACAACTAGAATTAATTTTAAATTTATAAATTTAACTTATATGTTTTGAATTTGGGAAAACAGACTTCGTTTTTGGATTTGGAATATCGGAATTACCCTAGAGAGAATTTTTGGTATTTTTCTGAAAACTTTCATTTTTTGATGAATAGTGAAAAGCACTGAGTTATAGATTAAAACCGAATTATTATTTAAATAATTATTTATTTAATTTAAATTTATTTTAGGTCAAAATAGATACATAATACATATATGAGTTCAATTTAATTCATTGGAGTTAGTTTAGAATAATTTTAGATATATAAAAATTTTATAGAACTTTTCACCGTCTTTTACCCACCTCCTAGGAGAATTTTGAAATTCACATAAAACATAATTTTACCGCTACTGTGAGTGGAATTTCAAAAATATGAGAGACATGGTTAATATCAAGGAGTAAAATGTGGTTCAATAAGTTAAAAATAATTTTTGGTGAATAGTAACTTTTTGCTTTTATTAACCACGGTTAAAAGTAAATAGGGTAATTAAGGGTAAAAATGATATTAATATTACCCTAAAACATGTCATAATTCTATTTTATAAGTGTATCTAGACCAAAAACAACCTTACGAATAAAATATTATCATTTAGGTCCACTTGGATTAGATTAGGACATTTATTATTATTTAATTCAAAGAAGAGTTAAAAGAGTTAAAATCAAAGTTTAATAACTAAAACATTTTTAATATAGGGTTATACATAAGATAAATTGGATTATAAATATTAATTAGAAATATAAAAAGATTTCCTAAATAATGGTATTTCATTTATAATTTTTAGACATTAAATAAATTAATTTAGTTTTGACACAACGGTGATGCAGTAATTACCTAATTAATGAAATATTAAGATAATTGATATTATAAATACCCAAAAAAATGTAATTTGAATCTTTTTATGAATTAAATTAATTTTATAGGATACTATGACATATTAATATTGGTTATATGAATTGTTTTTTAAGTAATCAGCCTGTTATGATTTTCACAAAAATCAAATACCAAATATTGTCAAAATTGACATAAAAGAGTTTTTAAAACAAATATTATATTATTAATTGATATTCTATTCCTAAAAATCTAAGGTTCATCCAAATTACTTATATCATGATATTTATATCATTAATGGACCAATTGGGGGTCTCTTTTATTTATATAGTATGTTTATTAACAATATAATATAAAAATACAAAGTGACATGGTAAATGTCAATTTAACTAACTAAGAGTTAAAACTAAAGGATAAGGCTAATATAATGACCCAAACCTATCTAAAATATATTTTTTGAATGGATTTAGACCCATACCCACCTTGTACTTTGAATAATCCACTTTGGATCCATTATAAACCGAATATTATTTTATTATAAATTAATACTTTAAGTTGTTTCTAAAGAGCCCCTCCTCCCCCTTATAAAAGGACACAACTTCTAACCAATTCTTCACACATTCAAAGCATTTTGGTTCGGCCAAAACCTGCCCAAATACTCTCTCAACTTCTCTAAATTCAACCTAGAGGCCTTAGTTTGATCATAAATCCATCCTAAGGAGCCCTTTTGATCAAATCAAAAGGAAGAACCAGAAGAAGAGGTAATGTTTTCACCACCCTTTTTCAAGTTCCTCTATTCTTCAACTTCTTCTTTATTTATTATTCACATTATAAAATAAAAACTCCAGTATCTTATACATACTGAGATTTTGTTATAAATATTTTACAACCATATTCAGTATTCTATCCATCCTTTGAATGACATGTCACCATACGTGTGTACGTACGGCTTACCGTCTCCACGTCGTGGTGTAATTGTTATTCAAAACATTATTATTTGGATGGGTATAATAATGATGTGTAATTAATGTAAATAATAAATATATCATTATAATGATTCTTTATATATGATATAATATCCAATAATATATTATTTTAATATCAAAAGAGTGATATTGTCGCTTGTGCGTACGTACGGACTACCGTCTCCACGAACGCGATAAGATTCATTCCCCAACGTATCCTTTCAAGTCTGATTCTCATTTGATGATTAAAAATAATGTTTAAGGACTTGATATAATTCTGGATGTGAATAAGACACAACCTATCCATAACAAACACGGCTTATGTAACAAAACATATAAAAAAAATGTGTAAGTTAACACCCGAAACGACGATAATGCTAAAATATTATTAACAAAGCATTATTAGAAGATAATATATGATATAATAATTATGTATTTTGTTCTTTTATAATTTAAAAAAAATTATTTCACCATTATACAGGAGGTTGACCTACCCTCTACCAAGGAAAATTACAAGTTAAGGGTTTATTTCACAATCTCTTCATTATCCGTGGTTGCTTATACGTAATTATCTACAGTGGCCTCTTTATCAGCCACATACATGTTTCAAAAAACTATATTTCAAAAAAAATTACTATTTACTAGAAAATGGGTTAAAGACATTTATACCCTTATGTGTTTTGAATGGAATCTTTCCGTCGTTTTACAAACAATGTACTTTTTGACCTTTTTGAAAAATTTAAGGTAAGAATGTTTTTTAACTTATACGGCGGGTGCGGCTATTATCTACCGTTATAAACTCATCTAAGCTTCCCTTACAAGATTATAAGAATATTTTGAAATTAAATGCTTTATTTTATAATTATGTGACCTTTTAATGATTTCCAAATTAATATTTTAAGAATTTGTTAAAGGTACTCTTTATCAAGATCATAATTTTAAATGTTTTAAAGATTTATCTTTCTAAATCTTTTTAATTAATGTACATGTTGTCAAAATTATTTTAAGGATTTATTTATATGGAAATGAATGTTTTGAAATGATATTTATTTTCAAATGTTTCAAAGTGGTAGGGGACACTTTGATTCAAAAATCTCTTTTAAATTAATTCCTTTATAAATGTGTGACTTTTAAATGATTTCAAAAAAGAGATATTTCTCTCAAATAGTTGTGATTTCTTCTATGGTAACATCCTTTGATGGATTTTAAGCTTATTTTAATTTGATTTATTATGATAAAAAACTTCCATATTGTATTGAAGGTTTTGTGATATGTTTGACTATGGATGTGTTATTTCTATACCATTCATGGTTTATGGAGAAAGTATTGACATTTCATATGCTTGTTTTAAGATGAATGTTTATGTTATGTTTTAACCTGTTCATATGAGGAATACATTGGACTTAATAAGTGACGGGTGGAGCCCGCTATAGCATCTCGATGTATCGGTAGGTCTCATTAGACACACTAGGGTCTTGGCACGAGGCCTTGACAAAATCTTATTTGTATTCATGGAAAAAGGCCTTGACTATGTGGTTATGATAGTCTGACATTATGCATTCCATCATTATGAAAGTGGTTGTTGATATTGCATATGATTATTTTACTAGTAGAATATCCTTGTGAATAATTAAATGGAATTATTTCATTTAATTTTTGTCATATTATTATGAAGTTTAAGTTTAAAAGGCTTTTGTTTTAGTTATACATTGCCTTAAATAATTATGCTTATTTATGAAAGTTTTTGTTGTATTGTTATCCTTACTGAGCATCTGAGCTCACCCCTTTCAATGTTTTATTTTTCCCAGGATGTGAAGAAGTATTTTATGAATGACCTGCATGGATAGTATGAGGGGATATGAAGACAATATGTTGTTGTTGTTTTTTCACTTATTATGTAATGTAATACTTATTAATGTTTCTAGTGATTCCAAGGCTACTAAAATAATCGGTCTTCAGGACATGATTCCTTGTAATAATGCCAATGTATTAAAATAATGCACCGACTCTGGGTAACTGGAGTCGAGGCGTTACAGTTGGTATCAGAGGAAGTATAGTACAAACCTTGGAAGCTAGATTTAGATAAACAATGATTAGAGAACATATCCCTAAGATAGACATTGAGGATTATTATAGAAGAACTTACTATAATTTTGGAATTGTAGAGATTTTGTGAGCTTTCCATGAAATACTTCCCTGTCTGGATACAAGCAGGTAGAGCCATCTCTGGCACAGATGTACCTAGGGGTAAAACTTGAAAACACCGCTTTTAACTAAACTCGAATGGAAACTGGTGCATGACAACGGGCCTTGCTACACTCTTGGTTATGACACTCCCGGGGGATATGCTTAGGATAATTCTCATTTTCTTTACAACCATTATGAAGGGTTTATGAGTATATACTTCCTCAAAGAAGATATTTTTATGATTATGGATTATATCCAAAAACTGTTTATTTTATGTTATGTGTTTTACAAGTTTTGGATTAGGTATTTCTATTCATAAACTAATCTAGTGTATGCCATTGTTTAGAAATGGTGCCCAGTAGAAGGAATGAGAACTCCAGTAATACACATGATCCAAGGAGTAAGAAGGATCATATCTTTCATGGTCTTAAGCCAGAATTTAGAAGGGAAACAGTCTCCCATGTATTATCATCATATGATGAAATAATATCATGTGTTGATAAGATAAGTAAAGAGTTTTTGGAGTCCTATGGATTTAAGGGAAGCTAGAGAAGAAAAGGATGGTAAAGAGAAAGACAGATAAAGGGAAGAAGGTAAAGAAGGATTTTCCCATATGAGATAACTGTGGGAAGAAACACCCAAGAACTTTCCTAAAGATTATGGGAGTTTTTTATAAGTGTGGAGAAAAAGGACACCAAGTACATGACTGCAAGGGTATGAAAAAGGTTTCAAATGTACAATTCTTCATCTGTAAGAAGTTGGGACACTACGCGAACCAAGGTCCAAATCATCATAGTAAGCCCCAAATGATGCTATTGGATAATAATCAAGTTATGATACTACCTCAGATGAAGAAGAATGACTAGTGTTCTTATGTTTTTATTATAAGATTATGTCATTTGAGTGTTGTATCAACAATGTACTGGTTATCTGAATTATGGAGATAAATAAGGATTGTACAGCAGTATTATTTCTTTGAGGATTTGAGATTATATGGTACTATGAAAAGTGAATCAACAGTAAGTTAAACTTTTTTTTTTTGAAAATACATGGTTGAAGGAAAGGTAATCCTTAATATGGTCTTGATACTGAGGTAGTAATTTTGGAATAAGAGATGGTTTATTTGGATAAATTATATTGTATATTCTTGACTACCTTGGCACCAATTAATGGTTTATTTATTTCATCATTGTTGGAATATTCAAAGTTTTTAGATATAAGGAATATATCTAGTATTCTATAAGGAATAAGAGAGCATGAATGTAATCAATAAGGTTTTATGGTAATTTAGGGTGTTACCATATTTTAAAAGAATACATGATGAAGGTGTTGACATGTTATTACATGGAAAAATGATTCTTCATTGTGTTTAACTTCCATATAAATTTTGGACTATGAGTTTGGATAGTAGTATTTTGGATAAGTCAAAAGGTTGGAATGGATTAAGTTTGAAAGGTTATTTTTGTTTTTTTATAAAAGGACGACATGCAGACCGAAAAGACACACAAGGACCGTAATAACATGTGAACACATTCATCATGTACATGATTTATTACAACTTTATTATATGTACATGATTTATTACAACTTTATTAAGTTCATATATGGCCCTTTTAATGGGTTATGAGATTCAATTTCATCATTCGAGAGCATTGGTTTCTTTGGTTTTCATAATCGGTTTACATGTAAGGAAAATCAAGTAAGATAAGGATGGTTTTAAATAATTGAAGTTATATTTTATTAATTAAAAAAATAAGACTAAATGGTTATAAAATTCATTTGGTTATTTTTAGTTAGGATGAATCATTAGATAAAACTTTAATGATAATTGTTTGGATTGTTTTGGGCAGTATTCACTCACAACGAACTTGTTTTGTTTTATTATTTAACATCATTTGTATGTAATGGTTATAAGAAATTAAATTGGATTTAATAAAACTATTTTAATTTTTATATCCATATAAATGGATTATGACCAGTCATGAAGGCATTAATGGAAAATGAAAATTTTTCATCCTTGAAGGTGATAAATTAACACCTCATGAATGAAATTTTCATTTCTCGAAGAAAGGGAGGGGAGAGAGATTTAATGATTGATTATCCCATTATCATATTAACATTATATTATATGTGAGTTAATGGAGTTATCATGAAATTTTTATGAGGGTATTTTAGTAGAGAATAAGAAAATAACATGAAAAGAAAATAAAAGAAAAGTAAAGAGGAATTTACCTCTTGAGTTTCTCCCCCTTGAAAACCTCCTTAGGACAATGGTCTTGGTCAATTGATGAGACCAAGAGATCTCAGACGTGGGGGGGTATTGGGAAGATATATGAGCAAAATTTGGACAAGTTTCAAGACTAGAGAGGTGTGATGTGAAGAGGTGGTGAAGGGTGGTATTTATATTGGATGAGAGGGGTGTTTTCTCATTATTTTATTCAGTATTTTATTATTTTTGGCTCAAGCTTATGAATAGTTTGAGAATTATCGCCAAATATATTAAAATATTTAAGGTAATTTCAAGATTATAGTTCACACATTAGTTATGACTTGATAAATAGTGTATTTAAATTATAATGTATGAATACTATAAATTACTTTATCTTACTATTCACAAAAAATTCAAGTATTTTAGAAAAATACCAAAATTCTTCCTAACCATTTTTTGATGTGTAGAATTTAAAAAAAATTAATTTTGGGAAAATAATTTTCTAACTATGATAAATTTAATTTTTAATCAAAATCATCATTTACTTTAAAAATAAACATATTAAAATTATAACTAATTTTATAACACTTTAAAAAATTAACTATGGTCTTATAAAATTATCTTATAACTATAAGATATCAGAATATTAATTTAAGAGTAAATTTTATGGAAATAAATATTCTTTTAAGATATTATATTAATTATAAAATTGAAAATAAATACTTATGTTTTATAAAAAATATCAACATTTAATTAATAATTTCGAAAACATTTATTTACTTACACTATGATATAATTACATCATATTAACATCAATAGTATGATTAAATTTTATTTATAATTTCATAGGTGATGTTAATATTCAATTGGCCGGTTTAATATCCATAAGCGTCATATTACTATTCCAATGGTCAAGTTACCCGTCCTTCAGTATATGTTTCTTAACTTCTATAAATGCCTCTTTTTTCATTCTTTATTCATTTATAATGTTTGTATTGTGTTTTATACGTGATTTTAGGTGATTTACACTATATGAAATAATTATAAAAATGTAATTTCTATTGATAAATGTAACACCCCAAGATTTCATAGTACGTTATTTCTTCAAAGTAATTCAATAATGTGCACTACACGCAACACCGAGTTCAAGCGCACCACAAGATTTCCAAACTAGACATTCAAAAGTTGTTATGAATAGTATTAACTGAATTTTGAACATTATATAATCCTTATAATTTTAGAATCCATTTTATAAGATTCTTAGACATAATGTAAGAACTAATTAATTTTTTCAGATAAAAGAAGTATTTTTTTTAAAAATGCACTTTTACCGTCTTTTAATGGTGAACCCTTTTTGAATCCAATATTTGAAACATTTATATATTAAATTTAACAAAATAAACTTATTCTATAGAATCAGGACATAAGAATTTAGTTTCAATAAATTTTTGGTGTTTTTCTGATAACTTTCATATTTGGGTGAATAGTGAAAAATACTATATTTTAACTGAAAACAACTTTTTTAATAAAAATAATTTATAGTGTTAAATAATACTTTTTAATGGTTTATATGTACAAATAGATTATATTTTTACCATTTAATCCAATTATGTTCATTTTAAGTAATTTCACTTTGAAATTGGACATAAACAAGTGTCAATCTTTGGATAGTTATTATTTCTTAAAAATACGCCTTTTGGTTTTGACAACGGGAATTAATTTTAAATTAATAAATGAAACTTATATTTTTTGAATTTGGTAAAACAAACATCATTTTAGGATTCTGAATATCTAAATTACCCTAGGGTGAATATTTGGTATTTTTCTGAAAACTTCCAATTTTTGATGAATAGTGAAAAACACTGAGTTATAGTCTAAAATCAAATTTTTATTTAAATAATTATTTATTTGATTTAAATTTATTTTAGGTCAAAATAGATACATAATACCTATATAATTTCAATGTAATTCATTGGAGTTAGTTTAGAATAATTTTAGATATATAAAAATTTTATGGAACTTTTCACCGTCTTTTACTCACCTCCTAGGAGAATTTGGAAATTCACATAAAATGTAATTTTACAGAATCTGTGAGTGGAATTGCAAAAATCTGAGAGAAATAGTTAATATCAAGGAGTAAAATTTGGTTCAATAAGATAAAAATAATTTTTGGTGAATAGTAACGTTTTACTTTTATTTACCACGGTTAAAAGTAAATAGGGTAATTAAGGGTAAAAATGATATTAATATTACCCTAAAACATGTCCAAATTCTATTGGACAAGTGTATATCGACCAAAACCAACATTAAGAATAAAATATTATCATTTATGTCCACTTGGATAGATTAGGATATTTATTATTATTTAATTCAATGAAGAGTTAAAAGAGTTAAAATCAAAGTTTAATAACTAACACATTTTTAATATAGGTTTATACATAAGATAAATTGGATTATAAATATTAATTATAAATCTAAAAAGATTTCCTACATAATTGTATTTTATTTATAATTTTTAGACATTAAATAATTTAATTTATTTTTAACACAATGGTGATGCAGTAATTACCTAATTAATGAAATATTAAGATAATTGATATTATAAATACCCAAATAAATGTAATTTGAAACTTTTTATGAATTAAATTTCTTTTATAGGCTAATATTACATATTATAATTTGTTATATGAATTTTCATTGAAGTAATCATGTTGTTATGATTTTCACAAAAATCCAATACCAAATAGTGTTAAAATTGACATAAAAGAGTTTTTAAAACAAATATAATATTATTAATTGATATTCTATTCCTAGAAATCTAAAGTTCGGCCAAATGACATATATCATGATATTTGTATCATTAATGGACCAATTTGGGGTCTTTTGGATGTATATAGAAAGTTTATTAACTACATAATATAAAAATACAAAGTGACATGGTAAATGTCAATCTAATTAACTAAGAGTTAAAATTAAAATATATGGTTAATATAATGACCCAAACCTGTCTAAAATCTATTGGTTGAATGTATTTATACCCATCCCCACCTTATACTTTGAATAATACACTTTTTATCCATTAAAAACCGAATATTAATTTATTATAATTTAATACTTTGAGTTTTTTCTAAAGAGACCCTCCTCCTCCTTATAAAAGGACACAACTTCTAACAAATTCTTCACACCTTCAAATCCTTTTGGATCAGCCATACCCTGCCCAAATACTCTAAAAACTTTTTTCACTTCAACCTAGAGGTCATAGTTTGATCAGAAATCCATCCTAAGGATCCCTTTTGTTCAAATCAAAAGGAAGAACCCGAAGAAGTGGTAATGTTTTCACCACCCTTTTTAAAGTTCCTTTCTTCTTCAACTTCTTCTTTATTTGTTATTACCATTCTAAAATAATAACTCCAGAATATTATATATACTGATATGTTATTATAAATATGGTAAAACCATATTCAGTATTCTATCCATCTTTTGAATGACATGTCACCATACGTGCCTACGTACGGCTTACCGTCTCCACGTCATGGTGTAATTGTTATTAAAAACATTATTATTTGGATGGGTATAATAATGATGTGTAATTCATGTAAATAATAAATATAACATGATAAAGATTATCTATATATGATATACTATCCAATTATATATATTTTTTAATATCAAAAGAGTGATATTGTCGCTCGTTCGTACGTACAGACTACCGTCTCCACGAACGCGATGAGATCCATTCCCCATTGTATCCTTTCAAGTCTAATTCTCATTTGATGATTAAAAATAATGTTTAAGGACTTGATATAATTCTGGATATGAATAAGATACAACCTATCCATAACAAACACAGCTTATGTAACAAAACATATAAAAGAAAACGAGTAAGTTAACACCCGAAACGACGATAATGCTAAAATATTATTAACAAAGCATTATTAGAAGATCATATATGATATCATAATTATGTATATGGTTCTTTTATAATTTAATAATTATTATTTCACCATTATACAGGAGTTTAACCTACCCTCGACCAAGGAAAACTATAAGGTAAGGGTTTATTTCACAATCTCTTCATTATCTGAGGTTGTTTATACGTAATTATCTACTAGGGCCTCTTTATCATCCACATCCATGTTACATAAAAATATATTTCAAAACATTTTTACTATTTACTAGACAATGGGTTAAAGTCATTTATACCCTTATGTGTTTTTAATGGAATTTTTCCGTTGTTTTCCAAACAAGGTACTTTTTGACCTTTTCGACAAATTTAAGGTAAGAATGTTTTTTTACTTACACGGCGGGTGCGGCTATTATCTACCGTTATAAACTCGTCGAAGCTTCCCTTACAAGATTATTAGAATATTTTGAAAGTAAATGTTTTATTTTATAATTATGTGACCTTTTAATGATTTCAAAATTAATATTTTAAGAATTTGTTAAAGGTACTCTTTATCAAGATCTGAATTTTAAATGTTTTAAAGATTTATCTTTCTAAATATTTTTAATTAATGTCCATGTTTTCAAAATGATTTTAAGGATTTATTTATATGGACACGAATGTTTTGAAATGATATTTCTTTTCAAAAGTTTCAAGGTGGTATGGGACACTTTGATTCAAAAATCTCTTTTAAATTACTTCCTTTATAAATGTGTGACTTTTAAATGATTTCAAAAAAGAGATATTTCTCTCAAATAGTTTTGATTTCATTTATGTCAACATCCTTTGATGGATTTTAAGCTTATTTGAAGTTGATTTATTATGATACAAAACTTCCATATTATATTAAAGGTTTTGTGATATTTTTGACTGTAGATGTTTTATTTCTATACCATTCATGGTTTATGGAGAAATTATTGACATTTCATATGCTAGTTTTAATACGAATGTTTATGTTATGTTTTAACTTGTTCATATGAGGAATGTATTGGACTTAATAAAGGACGGGTGGAGCCCGCTGTAGCTCCTCGATTCATTGGTAGGTCTCATGAGACAAACTAGTGTCTTGGCACGAGACCTTGACAAATTCTTATTTGTAGTCTTGGAACGAGGCCTTAACTATGTGGTTAGGATAGTATGGCATTATGCATTCCATCATTATGAAAGTGTTTATTGATATTCCATGTGATTATTTGACTAGTAGAATATCCATGTGAATAATTAAATGAAATTATTTCATTTCATTTTTTTCTATATTATTATAAAGTTCAAGTTTCAAAGGCTTTTGATTTAGTTATACATTACCTTAAATGTTTATGCTTATTTATGAAAGTTTCTATTGTATTGTTATCCTTACTGAGCATCTGAGCTCACCCCTTGCAATGTTTTATTTTTCCCAGGATGTGATGAAGTATTTTATGAATGACCTACATGGATAGTATGAGGGGATATGAAGACAATATGTTGTTGTTTTTTTCACTTATTATGTAATGTAATACTTATGAATGTATCTAGTGATTCCAAGGTTACTAAACTATTCGGTCCTTCGGGACTTGATTCATTGTAATCGTTCCAATGTATTAAAATAATGCACCGACTCTGGGTAACTGGGGTTGGGGCGTTACAGTTGGTATCAGAGGAAATTTTGTACAAACCTTGGAAGCTAGATTTAGATAAACTCTGATTAGAGCACATATCCCTAAGATAGACTTTGAGGATTAGTATAGAAGAACTTCCTAGAATTTTGGTATTGTAGATATTTTGTGTGTTTTCCAAGCAATACATCTCTGTCTGGATACGAGCTAGTAGAGGCGGCTCTGGCACAGATGTACCTAGGGGTAAAACCCGAAAACACCACCTTGAGCTAGACTCAAATGGAAAATGGTGCACGACAACGGGCCTTGTTGCACTCTTGGTTACGACACTCCCGGGGGATATGCTTAGGATAATTATCATTTTCATTACAAACATTATGAAGGGTTTATGAGTATATAATTCCTCAAAGAAGACATTTTTATGATTATGGATTATATCCATAAACTGTTTAATTTATGTTATGTGTTTTACAAGTTTGAGATTAGGTATTGCTATTCAAAAACTAAACTAGTGTACGCCATTGTTTAGAAATGGTGCCCAGTAGAAGGAATGAGAACTCCAGCAATACGCATGATCAAAAGAGTAAGAAGGATCATATCTTTCATGGTATTAAGCCAGAATTTAGAAGGGAAATAGTCTCCCATGTATTATCATCATATAAATAAATAATATCATGTGTTGATAAGATAAGTAAATATTTTTTGGAGTCCTATGGATTTGAAGGGAAGCCAGAGAAGAAAATGATGGTAAAGAGAAAGACAGATAAAGGGAAGAAGGTAAAGAAGGATTTTTCCCATATGTGATAACTGTGGGAAGAAACACCCTGGAACATGCCTGAAGGTTATGGGATTTTTTTATAAGTGTGGAGAAAAAGGACACCAAATACGTGACTGCAGGGGTAAGAAAAAGGTTTCAAATGTACAATGCTTCATCTGTAAGAAGTTGGGACACTACGCGAACCAATGTCGAAATCATCATAGTATGCCCCAAATGATGCTATTGGATAATAATCAAGTAATGATACTACCTCAGATGAAGAAGAATGACTAGTGTTCTTATGTTGTTATTATAGGATTATTTCATTTGAGTGTTGTATCAACAATGTACTGGTCATGTGAATTGTGAAGATAAATAAGGATTGTACTGCAATACTATTTCATTGAGGATTTGAGATTATATGGTACTATGAAAAGTGACTCAACAGTAAGTTAAACTTTTTTTTGAAAAGACATGGTTGAAATAAAGTTAATCCTTAATACAGTCTTAATACTAAGGTAGTAATTTTGGAATAAGAGATGGTTGATTTGGATAAATTATATTGTATATTCTTGACTACCTTGGCACTGATTAATGGTTTATTTATTTCATCATTGTTGGAATATTAAAAGTTTTTGGATATAAGGAATATATCTAGTATTCTATAAGGAATAAGGGATCATGAATGTAATCAATATGGTTTTATGGTAATTTAGGTTATTACCATATTTTAAAAGAATACATGATGAAGGTGTTCAAATGTTATTACATTGAAAAAAGGATCTTCATTGTATTTAACTTCCTTATAAATTTTGGACTGTGAGTTTGGATAGTAGAATTTTGGATAAGTCTAAAGGTTGGAATGGATTAAGTTTGAAAGGTTATTTTTGGATTTTTATAAAAGGACAACATGCAGACTGTGTGACAATCCGTCGCGTCCGGCAAGGCCATGAGACTTAAACCCACAATCGAAGGGCGACAATGGTGTATCACCTACCACTGGCCCACGTGATGTCCTGGATTTAATAATGTAGTCTTTTTAAAAAAAATCTTGTAGATGAATTATAAATTCATTTTTTTAACCCTATATGAATAGGATAAATAGAATATTATTTTTAAGTTCTATTATCTTTTAGATGAAAGATGAGTTTTTGGTATAAATTAGTTAAAGGATGGGACTCTACTTGTCAAGTATATATTTTTCTTCTTCTCTTATTCTGTGATGAAATTAATTCTTATACTTTAGTGAAGGGATCTTAAAAAAAACTATGTTATCCTAATACCCTATGTTTTTTTGAACCGATGGTATTTTAAATCATCATAGATTGATGAATTTAAGACCCTCAATTTTACACTTGTTTGTGATTGATGACCTCAATCACTACCTATAAATATTTACATTTTCCCTCCAATTATATGTCTCTAATTTCCACCAATGTTCTCATAATCGAGATCATAATTTGGTGGTGACCCTTTCATTTCTCTTTTCCTCTTATTAAGACTAAATTTTATTAACCTAATTTCCGAGGTGGGTTTTCCAAAAGGTATTGTCTATTTTCAAAAATTTATTTTCGAAGAACAATTTCAAATTGTGAGGACACAATTTATTAAAGGATGGAAGAATGTAACACCCCAATATTTCATAGTACGTTATTTCTTCAAATAAATTAAATAACTTGAACTACACGCAACACCGAGTTCAAGCGCACCACAAGATTTCCAAACTAGCCGTTCAAAAGTGGTTATGAATAGTATTAACTGAATTTTGAACAATATATAATCCTTAAAATTTTATAATCCATTTTATGATTTTCATAGACATAATGTAAGAACTAATTCATTTTTTTCAGATAAAAGAAGTATTTTTCAAAAAATTCACTTTTACCTTCTTTTAATGGTGAACCCTTTTTAAATCCAATATCTGAAACATTTATATATTCAATTTAACAAAATAAACTTCTTCTTTAGAATCAGGACATAAGAATTTAGTTTCAATAATTTTTTTGTGTTTTTCTGTTAACTTTCATATTTGGGTGAATAGTGAAAAATACTATATTTTAACTGAAAACAACATTTTTAATCAAAATAATTTATAGTGTTAAATTATACATTTTAATGGTTTATAAGTACAAATAGATTATATTTTTACCATTTAATCCAATTCTGGTCATTGTAAGTAATTTCACTTTGAAATTGGACATAAACAAGTGTCAATCTTTTCATAGTTGTTATTTCTTAAAAATACACCTTTTGGTATTGACAACTAGAATTAATTTTAAATTAATAAATTTAACTTATATGTTTTGAATTTTGGAAAACAGACTTCGTTTTTGGATTTTGAATATCGGAATTACCCTAGGGAGAATTTTTGGTATTTTTCTGAAAACTTTCATTTTTTGATGAATAGTGAAAAGCACTGAGTTATAGATTAAAACCGAATTTTTATTTAAATAATTATTTATTTAATTTAAATTTATTTTAGGTCAAAATATATACATAATACCTATATGAGTTCAATTTAATTCATTGGAGTTAGTTTAGAATAATTTTATATATATAAAAATTTTATAGAAATTTTCACTGTCTTTTACCCACCTCCTAGGAGAATTTTGAAATTCACATAAAACATAATTTTACCGCTACTGTGAGTGGAATTTAAAAAATATGAGAGACATGGTAAATATCAAGGAGTAAAATGTGGTTCAATAAGTTAAAAATAATTTTTGGTGAATAGTAACTTTTTACTTTTATTAACCACGGTTAAAAGTAAATAGGGTAATTAAGGGTAAAAATGATATTAATATTACCCTAAAATATGTCATAATTCTATTTTATAATTGTATCTAGACCAAAAACAACCTTACTAATAAAATGTAATCATTTAGGTCCCCTTGGATTAGATTAGGACATTTATTATTATTTAATTCAAAGAAGAGTTAAAAGAGTTAAAATCAAAGTTTAATAACTAAAACATTTTTAATATAGGGTTATACCTAAGATAAATTGGATTATAAATATTAATTAGAAATATAAAAAGCTTTCCTACATAATGGTATTTTATTTATAATTTCTAGACATTAAATAAATTAATTTAGTTTTTGCACAATGGTGATGCAGTAATTACCTAATTAATGAAATATTAAGATAATTAATATTATAAATACCCAAACAAATGTAATTTGAATCTTTTTATGAATTAAATTAATTTTATAGGATACTATGACATATTAATATTGGTTATATGAATTTTTTTTGAAGTAATCAGCCTGTTATGATTTTAAAAAAAATCAAATACCAAATATTGTCAAAATTGACATAAAAGAGTTTTTAAAACAAATATTATATTATTAATTGATATTCTATTCCTAAAAATCTAGCGTTCATCCAAATGACTTATATCATGATATTTATATCATTAATGGACCAATTGGGGGTATCTGGTATTTATATAGTATGTTTATTAACAATATAATATAAAAATACAAAGTGACATGGTAAATGTCAATCTAACTAACTAAGAGTTAAAACTAAAGGATAAGGTTAATATAATGACCCAAACCTATCTAAAATATATTGTTTGAATGGATTTAGACCCATACCCACCTTATACTTTGAATAATCCACTTTGGAGCCATTATAAACCGAATATGATTTTATTATAAATTAATACTTTAAGTTGTTTCTAAAGAGCCCCTCCTCCCCCTTATAAAAGGACACAACTTCTAACCAATTCTTCACACATTCAAAGCCTTTTGGTTCGGCCAAAACCTGCCCAAATACTCTCTAAACTTCTCTAAATTCAACCTAGAGGCCTTATTTTGATCATAAATCCATCCTAAGGAGCCCTTTTGATCAAATCAAAAGGAAAAACCAGAAGAAGAGGTAATGTTTTCACCACCCTTTTTCAAGTTCCTTTATTCATCAACTTCTTCTTTATTTATTATTCACATTATAAAATAATAACTCCAGTATCTTATACATACTGAGATGTTGTAATAAATATTTTACAACCATATTCAGTATTCTATCCATCCTTTGAATGACATGTCACCATACGTGTGTACGTACGGCTTACCGTCTCCACGTCGTGGTGTAATTGTTATTCAAAAAATTATTATTTGGATGGGTATAATAATGATGTGTAATTAATGTAAATAATAAATATATCATTATAATGATTCTTTATATATGATATAATATCCAATAATATATTATTTTAATATCAAAAGAGTGATATTGTCGCTTGTGCGTACGTGCGGACTACCGTCTCCACGAACGCCATAAGATTCATTCCCCAACGTATCCTTTCAAGTCTGATTCTCATTTGATGATTAAAAATAATGTTTAAGGACTTGATATAATTCTAGATGTGAATAAGACACAACCTATCCATAACAAACACGGCTTATGTAACAAAACATATAAAAGAAAACGTGTAAGTTAACACCCGAAACGACGATAATGCTAAAATATTATTAACAAAGCATTATTAGAAGATAATATATGATATAATAATTATGTATTTTGTTCTTTTATAATTTAATAAAAATTATTTCACCATTATACAGGAGGTTGACCTACCCTCTACCAAGGAAAATTACAAGTTAAGGGTTTATTTCACAATCTCTTCATTATCTGTGGTTGCTTATACGTAATTATCTACGGTGGCCTCTTTATCAGCCAAATACATGTTTCAAAAAACTATATTTCAAAAAAAAATTACTATTTACTAGAAATTGGGTTAAAGTCATTTATACCCTTATGTTTTTTGAATGGAATCTTTCCGTCGTTTTACAAACAATGTACTTTTTGACCTTTTCGAAAAATTTAAGGTAAGAATGTTTTTTACTTATACGGGAAGTGCGGCTATTATCTACCGTTATAAACTCATCTAAGCTTCCCTTACAAGATTATAAGAATATTTTGAAAGTAAATGCTTTATTTTATAATTATGTGACCTTTTAATGATTTCCAAATTAATATTTTAAGAATTTGTTAAAGGTACTCTTTATCAAGATCATAATTTTAAATGTTTTAAAGATTTATCTTTCTAAATCTTTTTAATTAATGTACATGTTGTCAAAATTATTTTAAGGATTTATTTATATGGAAATGAATGTTTTGAAATGATATTTATTTTCAAAAGTTTCAAAGTGGTATGGGACACTTTGATTCAAAAATCTCTTTTAAATTAATTCCTTTATAAATGTGTGTCTTTTAAATGATTTCAAAAAAGAGATATTTCTCTCAAATAGTTTTGATTTCATCTATAGTAACATCCTTTGATGGATTTTAAGATTATTTTAATTTGATTTATTATGATACAAAACTTCCATATTGTATTGATGGTTTTGTGATATGTTTGACTGTGGATGTGTTATTTCTATACCATTCATGGTTTATGGAGAAAGTATTGACATTTCGTATTCTTGTTTTAATACGAATGTTTATGTTATGTTTTAACCTATTCATATGAGGAATACATTGGACTTAATAAGTGACGGGTGGAGCCCGCTATAGCACCTCGATGTATCGGTAGGTCTCATTAGACACACTAGGGTCTTGGCACGAGGCCTTGACAAAATCTTATTTGTATTCATGGCAAAAGGCCTTGACTATGTGGTTATGATAGTCTGACATTATGCATTCCATCATTATGAAAGTGGTTGTTGATATTGCATATGATTATTTGACTAGTAGAATATCCTTGTGAATAATTAAATGGAATTATTTCATTTAATTTTTGTCATATTATTCTGAAGTTTATGTTTAAAAGGCTTTTGTTTTAGTTATACATTGCCTTAAATAATTATGCTTATTTATGAAAGTTTTTTTTGTAATGTTATCCTTACTGAGAATCTGAGCTCACCCCTTTCAATGTTTTATTTTTCCCAGGATGTGAAGAAGTATTTTATGAATAACCTGCATGGATAGTATGAGGGGATATGAAGACAATATGTTGTTGTTGTTTTTTCACTTATTATGTAATGTAATACTTATTAATGTTTCTAGTGATTCCAAGGCTACTAAAATAATCGGTCTTCAGGACATGATTCCTTGTAATAATGCCAATGTATTAAAATAATGCACCGACTCTGGGTAACTGGGTTCGAGGCGTTACAGTTGGTATCAGAGGAAGTTTAGTACAAACCTTGGAAGCTAGATTTAGATAAACAATGATTAGAGAACATATCCCTAAGATAGACTTTGAGGATTATTATAGAAGAACTTCCTAGAATTATGGAATTGTAGAGATTTTGTGAGCTTTCCAAGAAATACTTCCCTGTCTAGATACGAGCAGGTAGATCCATCTCTGGCACAGATGTACCTAGGGGTAAAACTTGAAAACACCGCTTTTAACTAGACTCGAACAGAAACTGGTGCATGACAATGGGCCTTGCTACACTCTTGGTTATGACACTCCCAGGGGATATGCTTCGGATAATTCTCATTTTCTTTACAACCATTATGAAGGGTTTATCAGTATATACTTCCTCAAAGAAGACATTTTTATGATTATGGATTATATCCAAAAATTGTTTATTTTATGTTATGTGTTTTACAAGTTTGGGATTAGGTATTGCTATTCATAAACTAATCTAGTGTATGCCATTGTTTAGAAATGGTGCCCAGTAGAAGGAATGAGAACTCCAGTAATACACATGATCCAAGGACTAAGAAGGATCATATCTTTCATGGTATTAAGCCAGAATTTAGAAGGGAAATAGTCTCCCATGTATTATCATCATATGATGAAATAATATCATGTGTTGATAAGATAAGTAAAGAGTTTTTGGAGTCCTATGGATTTGAAGGGAATCTAGAGAAGAAAAGGATGGTAAAGAGAAAGACAGATAAAGGGAAGAAGGTAAAGAAGGATTTTCCCATATGAGATAACTGTGGGAAGAAACACCCAGGAACTTTCCTAAAGATTATGGGAGTTTTTTATAAGTGTGGAGAAAAAGGAAACCAAGTACATGACTGCAAGGGTATGAAAAAGGTTTCAAATGTACAATGCTTCATCTGTAAGAAGTTGGTACACTATGCGAACCAAGGTCCAAATCATCATAGTAAGCCCCAAATGATGTTATTGGATAATAATCAAGTTATGATACTACCTCAGATGAAGAAGAATGGCTAGTGTTCTTATGTTTTTATTATAAGATTATTTCATTTGAGTGTTGTATCAACAATGTACTGGTTATCTGAATTATGGAGATAAATAAGGATTGTACAGTAGTATTATTTCTTTGAGGATTTGAGATTATATGGTACTATGAAAAGTGAATCAACAGTAAGTTAAACTTTTTTTTTGAAAATACATGGTTGAAGGAAAGGTAATCCTTAATATGGTCTTGATACTGAGGTAGTAATTTTGGAATAAGAGATGGTTTATTTGGATAAATTATATTGTATATTCTTGACTACCTTGGCACCAATTAATGGTTTATTTATTTCATCATTGTTGGAATATTCAAAGTTTTTAGATATAAGGAATATATCTAGTATTCTATAAGGAATAAGGGAGCATGAATGTAATCAATAATGTTTTATGGTAATTTAGGGTGTTACCATATTTTAAAAGAATACATGATGAAGGTGTTCACATGTTATTACATGGCAAAATGATTCTTCATTGTGTTTAACTTCCTTATAAATTTTGGACTGTGAGTTTGGATAGTAGTATTTTGGATAAGTCTAAAGGTTGGAATGGATTAATTTTGAAAGGTTATTTTTGTTTTTTTATAAAAGGACAACATGCAGACCGAAAAGACACACAAGGACCGTAATAACATGTGAACGCCTTCATCATGTACATGATTTATTACAAATTTATTATATGTACATGATTTATTACAACTTTATTAAGTTCATATATGGCCCTTTTAATGGGTTATGAGATTCAATTTCATCATTCGAGAGCATTGGTTTCTTTGGTTTTCATAATCGGTTTACATGTATGGAAAATCAAGTAAGATAAGGATGGTTTTAAATAATTGAAGTTATATTTTATTAATTAAAAAAATAAGATTAAATGGTTATAAAATTCATTTGGTTATTTTTAGTTAGGATGAATCATTAGATAAAACTTTAATGACAATTGTTTGGATTGTTTTGGGCAGTATTCACTCACAACGAACTTGTTTTGTTTTATTATTTAACATCGTGTGTATGTAATGGTTATAAGAAATTAAATTGGATTTAATAAAACTATTTTAATTTTTTTATCCATATAAATGTATTATGACCATTCATGAAGGCATTAATGGAAAATGAAAATTTTTCATCCTTGAAGGTGATAAATTAACACCTCATGAATGAAATTTGCATTTCTCGAATAAAGGGAGGGGAGAGAGATTTAATGATTGATTATCCCATTATCATATTAACATTATATTATATGTGAGTTAATGGAGTTATCATGAAATTTTTATGAGGGTATTTTAGTAGAGAATAAGAAAAGAACATGAAAAGAAAATAAAAGAAAAGTAAAGAGGAATTTACCTCTTGAGTTTCTCCCCCTTGAAAACCTCCTTAGGACAATGGTCTTGGTCAATTGATGAGACCAAGAGATCTCAGACATGGGGGGTATTGGGAAGATATATGAGCAAAATTTGGACATGTTTCAAGACTTGAGAGGTGTGATGTGAAGAGGTGGTGAAGGGTGGTAATATTGGATGAGAGGGGTGTTTTCTAATTATTTTATTCAGTATTTTATTATTTTTGGCTCAAGCCTATGAATAGTTTGAGAATTATCACCAAATATATTAAAATATTTAAGGGAATTTCAAGATTATAGTTCACACATTATTTATGACTTGATAAATAGTGTATTTAAATTATAATGTATAAATACTATAAATTATTGTATTTTACTATTCACCAAAAAGTCAAGTATTTTAGAAAAATACCAAAATTCTTCCTAACCATTTTTTGATGTCTAGAATTTAAAAATAAAATTAATTTTGGGAAAATAATTTTCTAACTATGATAAATTTAATTTTTAATCAAAATCATCATTTACTCTAAAATTAAAGATTTTAAAATTATAACTAATTTTATAACACTTTAAAAAATTAACTATGGTCTTATAAAATTATCTTATAACTATAAGATATCAGAATATTAATTTAAGAGTAAATTTTATCAAAATAAATATTCTTTTAAGATATTATATTAATTATAAAATTGAAAATAAATACTTATGTTTTATAAAAAATATCAACATTTAATTAATAATTTCGAAAACATTTATTTACTTACACTATGATATAATTACATCATATTAACATCAATAGTATGATTAAATTTTATTTATAATTTCATAGGTGATGTTAATATTCCATTGGCCGGTTTAATATCCATAAGCGTCATATTACTATTCCAATGGTCAAGTTACCCTTCCTTCAGTATATGTTTCTTAACTTCTATAAATGCCTCTTATTTCATTCTTTATTCATTTATAATGTTTGTATTGTGTTTTATATGTGATTTTAGGTGATTTACACTATATGAAATAATTATAAAAATGTAATTTCTATTGATAAATGTAACACCCCAAGATTTCATAGTACGTTATTTCTTCAAAGTAATTCAATAATGAGCACTACACGCAACACCGAGTTCAAGCGCACCACAAGATTTCCAAACTAGCCATTCAAAACTTGTTATGAATAGTATTAACTGAATTTTGAACATTATATAATCCTTATAATTTTAGAATCCATTTTATAAGATTCTTAGACATAATGTAAGAACTAATTAATTTTTTTCAGATAAACGAAGTATTTTTTAAAAAATGCACTTTTACCGTCTTTTAATGGTGAACCCTTTTTGAATCCAATATTTGAAACATTTATATATTAAATTTAACAAAATAAACTTATTCTATAGAATCAGGACATAATAATTTAGTTTCAATAAATTTTTGGTGTTTTTCTGATAACTTTCATATTTGGGTGAATAGTGAAAAATACTATATTTTAACTGAAAACAACTTTTTTAATAAAAATAATTTATAGTGTTAAATTATACTTTTTAATGGTTTATAAGTACAAATAGATTATATTTTTACCATTTAATCCAATTATGTTCATTGTAACTAATTTCACTTTGAAATTGGACATAAACAAGTGTCAATCTTTTGATAGTTATTATTTCTTAAAAATACGCCTTTTAGTTTTGACAACGGGAAATAATTTTAAATTAATAAATGAAACTTATATTTTTTGAATTTGGTAAAAAAGACTTCATTTTAGGATTCGGAATATCTAAATTACCCTAGGGTGAATATTTCGTATTTTTCTGAAAACTTCCAATTTTTGATGAATAGTGAAAAACACTGAGTTATAGTTTAAAATCGAATTTTTATTTAAATAATTATTTATTTGATTTAAATTTATTTTAGGTCAAAATAGATACATAATACCTATATAATTTCAATGTAATTCATTGGAGTTAGTTTAGAATAATTTTAGATATATAAAAATTTTATGGAACTTTTCACCATCTTTTACTCACCTCCGAGGAGAATTTGGAAATTCACATAAAATGTAATTTTACAGAATCTGTGAGTGGAATTGCAAAAATCTAAGAGACATAGTTAATATCAAGGAGTAAAATTTGGTTCAATAAGATAAAAATAATTTTTGGTGAATAGTAATGTTTTACTTTTATTTACCACGGTTAAAAGTAAATAGGGTAATTAAGGGTAATAATGATATTAATATTACCCTAACACATGTCCAAATTCTATTGGACAAGTGTATCTCGACCAAAACCAACATTAAGAATAAAATATTACCATTTATGTCCACTTGGATAGATTAGGATATTTATTATTATTTAATTCAATGAAGAGTTAAAAGGGTTAAAATCAAAGTTTAATAACTAACACATTTTTAATATAGGTTTATACATAAGATAAATTGGATTATAAATATTAATTAGAAATATAAAAATATATACTACATAATTGTATTTTATTTATAATTTTTAGACATTAAATAATTTAATTTATTTTTAACACAATGGTGATGCAGTAATTACCTAATTAATGAAATATTAAGATAATTGATATTATAAATACCCAAATAAATGTAATTTGAAACTTTTTATGAATTAAATTTCTTCTATAGGCTAATATGACATATTATGATTGGTTATATGAATTTTCTTTGAAGTAATCATGTTGTTATGATTTTCACAAAAATCAAATACCAAATAGTGTTAAAATTGACATAAAAGAGTTTTTTAAACAAATATAATATTATTAATTGATATTCTATTCCTAGAAATATGAAGTTCGGCCCAATGACATATATCATGATATTTGTATCATTAATGGACCAATTTGGGGTCTTTTGGATGTATATAGTAAGTTTATTAACTACATAATATAAAAATACAAAGTGACATGCTAAATGTCAATCTAATTAACTAAGAGTTAAAATTAAGATATAAGGTTAATATAATGACCCAAACCTGTCTAAAATATATTGGTTGAATGTATTTAGACCCATCCCCACCTTATACTTTGAATAATCCACTTTTTATCCATTAAAAACCGAATATGAATTTATTATAATTTAATACTTTGAGTTTTTTCTAAAGAGCCCCTCCTCCTCCTTATAAAAGGACACAACTTCTAACAAATTATTCACACCTTCAAATCCTTTTGGATCAGCCATACCCTGCCCAAATACTCTAAAAAAAATTTTCACTTCAACCTAGAGGTCATAGTTTGATCAGAAATCCATCCTAAGGATCCCTTTTGATCAAATCAAAAGGAAGAACCCGAAGAAGAGGTAATGTTTTCACCACCCTTTTTAAAGTTCCTTTCTTCTTCAACTTATTATTTATTTGTTATTACCATTATAAAATAATAACTTCAGTATATTATATATATTGATATGTTATTACAAATATGTTACAACCATATTCAGTATTCTATCCATCTTTTGAATGACATGTCACCATACGTGCCTACGTACGGCTTACCGTCTCCACGTCGTGGTGTAATTGTTATTAAAAACATTATTATTTGGATGGGTATAATAATGATGTGTAATTCATGTAAATAATAAATATAACATGATAAAGATTCTCTATATATGATATACTATCCAATTATATATATTTTTTAATATCAAAAGAGTGATATTGTCGCTCGTTCGTACGTACAGACTACAGTCTCCACGAACGCGATGAGATCCATTCCCCATTGTATCCTTTCAAGTCGAATTCTCATTTGATGATTAAAAATAATGTTTAAGGACTTGATATAATTCTGGATCTGAATAAGATACAACCTATCCAAAACAAACATGGCTTATGTAACAAAACATATAAAAGAAAACGAGTAAGTTAACACCCAAAACGACGATAATGCTAAAATATTATTAACAAAGCATTATTAGAAGATCATATATGATATCATAATTATGTATATGGTTCTTGTATAATTTAATAATAATTATTTCACCATTATACAGGAGTTTAACCTACCCTCGACCAAGGAAAACTACAAGGTAAGGGTTTATTTCACAATCTCTTCATTATCTGAGGTTGTTTATACGTAATTATCTACTAGGGCCTCTTTATCATCCACATCCATGTTTCATAAAAATATATTTCAAAACATTTTTACTATTTACTAGACAATGGGTTAAAGTCATTTATACCCTTATGTGTTTTTAAAGGAATCTTTCCGTTGTTTTCCAAACAAGGTACTTTTTGACCTTTTCGACAAATTTAAGGTAAGAATGTTTTTTTTACTTATACGGCGGGTGCGGCTATTATCTACCATTATAAACTCTTCAAAGCTTCCCTTACAAGCTTATTAGAATATTTTGAAAGTAAATGTTTTATTTTATAATTATGTGACCTTTTAATGATTTCAAAATTAATATTTTAAGAATTTGTTAAAGGTACTCTTTATCAAGATCAGAATTTTAAATGTTTTAAAGATTTATCTTTCTAAATATTTTTAATTAATGTCCATGTTTTCAAAATGATTTTAAGGATTTATTTATATGGACACGAATGTTTTGAAATGATATTTCTTTTCAAAAGTTTCAAGGTGGTATGGGACACTTTGATTCAAAAATCTCTTTTAAATTACTTCCTTTATAAATGTGTGACTTTTAAATGATTTCAAAAAAGAGATATTTCTCTCAAATAGTTTTGATTTCATTTATGTCAACATCCTTTGATGGATTTTAAGATTATTTGAAGTTGATTTATTATGATACAAAACTTCCATATTATATTAAAGGTTTTGTGATATTTTTGACTGTAGATGTTTTATTTCTATACCATTCATGGTTTATGGAGAAATTATTGACATTTCATATGCTAGTTTTAATACGAATGTTTATGTTATGTTTTAACTTGTTCATATGAGGAATGTATTGGACTTAATAAAGGACGGATGGAGCCCACTGTAGCTCCTCGATGCATCGGTAGGTCTCATGAGACAAACTAGTGTCTTGGCAAGAGGCCTTGACAAATTCTTATTTGTAGTCTTGGCACGAGGCCTTAACTATGTGGTTAGGATAGTATGGCATTATGCATTCCATCATTATGAAAGTGTTTATTGATATTCCATGTGATTATTCGACTAGTAGAATATCCATGTGAATAATTAAATGAAATTATTTCATTTCATTTTTTTCTATATTATTATAAAGTTCAAGTTTCAAAGGCTTTTGATTTAGTTATACATTACCTTAAATATTTATGCTTATTTATGAAAGTTTTTGTTGTATTGTTATCCTTACTGAGCATCTGAGCTCACCCCTTGCAATGTTTTATTTTTCCCAGGATGTGATGAAGTATTTTATGAATGACCTACATGGATAGTATGAGGGGATATGAAGACAATATGTTGTTGTTCTTTTCACTTATTATGTAATGTAAGACTTATGAATGTATCTAGTGATTCCAAGGTTACTAAACTATTCGGTCCTTCGGGACTTGATTCATTGTAATCGTTCCAATGTATTAAAATAATGCACCGACTCTGGGTAACTGGGGCTGGGGCGTTACAGTTGGTATCAGAGGAATTTTTGTACAAACCTTGGAAGCTAGATTTAGATAAACAATGATTAGAACACATATCCCTAAGATAGACTTTGAGGATTAGTATAGAAGAACTTTCTAGAATTTTGGTATTGTAGAGATTTTGTGTGTTTTCCAAGAAATACATCTCTGTCTGGATACGAACTAGTAGAGGCGTCTCTGGCACAGATGTACCTAGGGGTAAAACCCGAAAACACCACTTTGAGCTAGACTCAAATGGAAAATGGTGCACGACAACGGGCCTTGTTGCACTCTTGGTTACGACACTCCCGGGGGATATGCTTAGGATAATTATCATTTTCTTTACAAACATTATGAAGGGTTTATGAGTATATACTTCCTCAAAGAAGACATTTTTATGATTATGGATTATATCCATAAACTGTTTAATTTATGTTATGTGTTTTACAAGTTTGAGATTAGGTATTGCTATTCATAAACTAAACTAGTGTATGCCACTGTTTAGAAATGGTACCCAGTAGAAGGAATGAGAACTCCCGCAATACGCATGATCAAAAGAGTAAGAAGGATCATATCTTTCATGGTCTTAAGCCAGAATTTAGAAGGGAAACAGTCTCCCATGTATTATCATCATATGAAGAAATAATATCATGTGTTGATAAGATAAGTAAAGATTTTTTGGAGTCATATGGATTTGAAGGGAATCCAGAGAAGAAAATGATGGTAAAGAGAAAGACAGATAAAGGGAAGAAGGTAAAGAAGGATTTTCCCAGATGTGATAACTGTGGGAAGAAACACCCTGGAACATGCCTGAAGGTTATGGGAGTTTGTTATAAGTGTGGAGAAAAAGGAAACCAATTATGTGATTGCAAGGGTAAGAAAAAGGTTTCAAATGTACAATGCTTCATCTGTAAGAAGTTGGGACACTACGCGAACCAATGTCGAAATCATCATAGTATGCCCCAAATGATGCTATTGGATAATAATCAAGTAATGATACTACCTCAGATGAAGAAGAATTACTAGTGTTCTTATGTTGTTATTATAGGATTATTTCATTTGAGTGTTGTATCAACAATGTACTGGTCATATGAATTGTGAAGATAAATAAGGATTGTACTGCAATACTATTTCATTGAGGATTTGAGATTATATGGTACTATGAAAAGTGACTCAACAGTAAGTAAAACTTTTTTTTGAAAAGACATGGTTGAAATAAAGTTAATCCTTAATATAGTCTTAATACTAAGGTAGTAATTTTGGAATAAGAGATGGTTGATTTGGATAAATTATATTGTATATTCTTGACTACCTTGGCACTGATTAATGGTTTATTTATTTCATCATTGTTGGAATATTAAAAGTTTTTTGATATAAGGAATATATCTAGTATTCTATAAGGAATAAGGGATCATGAATGTAATCAATATGGTTTTATGGTAATTTAGGTTATTACCATATTTTAAAAGAATACATGATGAAGGTGTTCACATGTTATTACATGGAAAAAAGGATCTTCATTGTATTTAACTTCCTTATAAATTTTGGACTGTGAGTTTGGATAGTAGTATTTCGGATAAGTCTAAAGGTTGGAATGGATTAAGTTTTAAAGGTTATTTTTGGATTTTTATAAAAGGACAACATGCAGACTGTGTGACAACCCATCGCGTCCAGCAAGTCCATGAGACTTAAACCCGCAACTGAAGGGCGACAATGGTGTATCACCTACCACTGGCCCACGTGATGTCCTGGATTTAATAGTGTAGTCTTTTTAAAAAAATCTTGTAGATGAATTATAAATTCATTTTTTTAACCCTATATGAATAGGATAAATAGAATATTATTTTTAAGTTCTATTATCTTTTAGATGAAAGATGAGTTTTTGGTATAAATTAGTTAAAGGATGGGACTCTACTTGTCAAGTATATATTTTTCTTCTTCTCTTATTCTGTGATGAAATTAATTCTTATACTTTAGTGAAGGGATCTTAAAAAAACTGTGTTATCCTAATACCCTATGTTTTTTTGAACCGATGGTATTTTAAATCATCATAGATTGATGAATTTAAGGCCCTCAATTTTACACTTGTTTGTGATTGATGACCTCAATCACTACCTATAAATATTTACATTTTCCCTCCAATTATATGTCTCTAATTTCCACCAATGTTCTCATAATCGAGATCATAATTTGGTGGTGACCCTTTCATTTCTCTTTTCCTCTTATTAAGACTAAATTTTATTAACCAAATTTCCGAGGTGGGTTTTCCAAAAGGTATTGTCTATTTTCAACAATTTATTTTCGAAGAACAATTTCAAATTGTGAGGACACAATTTATTAAAGGATGGAAGAATGTAACACCCCAATATTTCATAGTACGTGATTTCTTCAAATAAATTCAATAACTTGCACTACACGCAACACCGAGTTCAAGCGCACCACAAGATTTCCAAACTAGCCGTTCAAAAGCGGTTATGAATAGTATTAACTGAATTTTGAACATTATATAATCCTTAAAATTTTATAATCCATTTTATGATTTTCATAGACATAATGTAAGAACTAATTCATTTTTTCAGATAAATGAATTATTTTTCAAAAAATTCACTTTTACCTTCTTTTAATGGTGAACCCCTTTTAAATCCAATATCTGAAACATTTATATATTCAATTTAACAAAATAAACTTCTTCTTTAGAATTATGACATAAGAATTTAGTTTCAATAAATTTTTTGTGTTTTTCTGTTAACTTTCATATTTGGGTGAATAGTAAAAAATACTATATTTTAACTGAAAACAGCATTTTTAATCAAAATAATTTATAGTGTTAAATTATACATTTTAATGGTTTATAAGTACAAATAGATTATATTTTTACCATTTAATCCAATTCTGGTCATTGTAAGTAATTTCACTTTGAAATTGGACATAAACAAGTGTCAATCTTTTCATAGTTGTTATTTCTTAAAAATACACCTTTTGGTATTGACAACTAGAATTAATTTTAAATTAATAAATTTAACTTATATGTTTTGAATTTGGGAAAACAGACTTCGTTTTTGGATTTGGAATATCGGAATTACCCTAGGGAGAATTTTTGGTATTTTTCTGAAAACTTTCATTTTTTGATGAATAGTGAAAAGCACTGAGTTATAGATTAAAACCGAATTTTTATTTAAATAATTATTTATTTAATTTAAATTTATTTTAGGTCAAAATAGATACATAATACCTATATGAGTTCAATTTAATTCATTGGAGTTAGTTTAGAATAATTTTATATATATATAAATTTTATAGAACTTTTCACTGTCTTTTACCCACCTCCTAGGAGAATTTTGAAATTCACATAAAACATAATTTTACTGCTACTGTGAGTGGAATTTCAAAAATATGAGAGACATGGTTAATATCAAGGAGTAAAATGTGGTTCAATAAGTTAAAAATAATTTTTGGTGAATAGCAACTTTTTACTTTTATTAACCACGGTTAAAAGTAAATAGGGTAATTAAGGGTAAAAATGATATTAATATTACCCTAAAACATGTCATAATTCTATTTTATAAGTGTATCTAGACCAAAAACAACCTTACGAATAAAATATTATCATTTAGGTCCACTTGGATTAGATTAGGACATTTATTATTATTTAATTCAAAGAAGAGTTAAAAGAGTTAAAATCAAAGTTTAATAACTAAAACATTTTTAATATAGGGTTATACATAAGATAAATTGGATTATAAATATTAATTAGAAATATAAAAAGATTTAATACATAATGGTATTTTATTTATAATTTTTAGACATTAAATAAATTAATTTAGTTTTGACACAACGGTGATGCAGTAATTACCTAATTAATGAAATATTAAGATAATTGATATTATAAATACCCAAAAAAATGTAATTTGAATCTTTTTATGAATTAAATTAATTTCATAGGATACTATGACATATTAATATTGGTTATATGAATTTTTTTTGAAGTAATCAGCCTTTTATGATTTTCACAAAAATCAAATACCAAATATTGTCAAAATTGACATAAAAGAGTTTTTAAAACAAATATTATATTATTAATTGATATTCTATTCCTAAAAATCTAACGTTCATCAAAATTACTTATATCATGATATTTATATCATTAATGGACCAATTGGGGGTCTCTTTTAATTATATAGTATATTTATTAACAATATAATATAAAAATACAAAGTGACATGGTAAATGTCAATCTAACTAACTAAGAGTTAAAACTAAAGGATAAGGTTAATATAATGACCCAAACTTATCTAAAATATATTGTTTGAATGGATTTAGACCCATACCCACCTTATACTTTGAATAATCCACTTTGTAGCCATTATAAACCGAATATGATTTTATTATAAATTAATACTTTAAGTTGTTTCTAAAGAGCCCCTCCTCCCCCTTATAAAAGGACACAACTTCTAACCAATTCTTCACACATTCAAAGCCTTTTGGTTCGGCCAAAACCTGCCCAAATACTCTCTCAACTTCTATAAATTCAACCTAGAGGCCTTAGTTTGATCATAAATCCATCCTAAGGATACCTTTTGATCAAATCAAAAGGAAGAACCAGAAGAAGAGGTAATGTTTTCACCACCCTTTTTCAAGTTCCTTTATTCTTCAACTTCTTTTTTATTTATTATTCACATTATAAAATAATAACTCCAGTATCTTATACATACTGAGATGTTCTTATAAATATTGTACAACCATGTTCAGTATTCTATCCATCCTTTGAATGACATGTCACCATACGTGTGTACGTACGGCTTACCGTCTCCACGTCGTGGTGTAATTGTTATTCAAAACATTATTATTTGGATGGGTATAATAATGATGTGTAATTAATGTAAATAATAAATATATCATTATAATGATTCTTTATATATGATATAATATCCAATAATATATTATTTTAATATCAAAAGAGTGATATTGTCGCTTGTGCGTACGTACGGACTACCGTCTCCACGAACGCGATAAGATTCATTCCCCAACGTATCCTTTCAAGTCTGATTCTCATTTGATGATTAAAAATAATGTTTAAGGACTTGAAATAATTCTGGATGTGAATAAGACACAACCTATCCATAACAAACATGGCTTATGTAACAAAACATATAAAATAAAATGTGTAAGTTAACACCCGAAACGACGATAATGCTAAAATATTATTAACAAAGCATTATTAGAAGATAATATATGATATAATAATTATGTATTTTGTTCTTTTATAATTTAATAAAAATTATTTCACCATTATACAGGAGGTTGACCTACCCTCTACCAAAGAAAATTACAAGTTAAGGGTTTATTTCACAATCTCTTCATTATCCGTGGTTGCTTATACGTAATTATCTACGGTGGCCTCTTTATCAGCCACATACATGTTTCAAAAAACTATATTTCAAAAAAAAATTACCATTGACTAGAAAATGGGTTAAAGTCATTTATACCCTTATGTGTTTTGAATGGAATCTTTCCATCATTTTACAAACAATGTACTTTTTGACCTTTTCGAAAAATTTAAGGTAAGAATGTTTTTTACTTATACGGCGGGTGCGACTATTATCTACCGTTATAAACTCATCTAAGCTTCCCTTACAAGTTTATAAGAATATTTTGAAAGTAAATGATTTATTTTATAATTATGTGACCTTTTAATGATTTCCAAATTAATATTTTAAGAATTTGTTAAAGGTACTCTTTATCAAGATCATAATTTTAAATGTTTTAAAGATTTATATTTCTAAATCTTTTTAATTAATGTACATGTTGTCAAATTTATTTTAAGGATTTATTTATATGGAAATGAATGTTTTGAAATGATATTTATTTTCAAAAGTTTCAAAGTGGTATGGGACACTTTGATTCAAAAATCTCTTTTAAATTAATTCCTTTATAAATGTGTGACTTTTAAATGATTTCAAAAAAGAGATATTTCTCTCAAATAGTTTTGATTTCATCTATGGTAACATCCTTTGATGGATTTTAAGATTATTTTAATTTGATTTATTATGATACAAAACTTTCATATTGTATTGAAGGTTTTGTGATATGTTTGACTATGGATGTGTTATTTCTATACCATTCATGGTTTATGGAGAAAGTATTGACATTTCGTATGCTTGTTTTAATACGAATGTTTATGTTATGTTTTAACCTGTTCATATGAGGAATACATTGGACTTAATAAGTGACGGGTGGAGCCCGCTATAGCACCTCGATGTATCGGTAGGTCTCATTAGACACACTAGGTTCTTGGCACGAGGCCTTGACAAAATCTTATTTGTATTCATGGCAAAAGGCCTTGACTATGTGGTTATGATAGTCTGACATTATGCATTCCATCATTATGAAAGTTGTTGTTGATATTGCATAAGATTATTTTACTAGTAGAATATCCTTGTGAATAATTAAATGGAATTATTTCATTTAATTTTTGTCATATTATTCTGAAGTTTAAGTTTAAAAGGATTTTGTTTTAGTTATACATTGCCTTAAATAATTATGCTTATTTATGAAAGTTTTTGTTGTATTGTTATCCTTACTGAGCATCTGAGCTCACCCCTTTCAATGTTTTATTTTTCCAAGGATGTGAAGAAGTATTTTATGAATGACCTGCAGGGATAGTATGAGGGGATATGAAGACAATATGTTGTTGTTGTTTTTTCACTTATTATGTAATGTAATACTTATTAATGTATCTAGTGATTCCAAGGCTACTAAAATAATCGGTCTTCAGGACATGATTCATTGTAATAATGACAATGTATTAAAATAATGCACCGACTCTGGGTAACTGGGGTCGAGGCATTACAGTTGGTATCAGAGGAAGTTTAGTACAAACCTTGGAAGCTAGATTTAGATAGACAATTATTAGATAACATATCCCTAAGATAGACTTTGAGGATTATTATAGAAGAACTTCCTAGAATTTTGGAATTATAGATATTTTGTGAGCTTTCCAAGAAATACTTCCCTGTCTGGATACGAGAAGTTAGAGACATCTCTGGCACAGATGTACCTAGGGGTAAAACTTGAAAACACCGCTTTTAACTAGACTCAAACGGAAACTGGGCACGACAACGGGCCTTGCTACACTCTTGGTTATGACACTCCCGGGGGATATGCTTAGGATAATTCTAATTTTCTTTATAACCATTATGAAGGGTTTATGAGTATATACTTCCTCAAAGAAGACATTTTTATGATTATGGATTATATCCAAAAACTGTTTATTTTATGTTATGTGTTTTACAAGTTTGGGATTAGGTATTGCTATTCATAAACTAATCTAATGTATGCCATTGTTTAGAAATGGTGCCCAGTAGAAGGAATGAGAACTCCAGTAATACACATGATCCAAGGAGTAAGAAGGATCATATCTTTCATGGTCTTAAGCCAGAATTTAGAAGGGAAACAGTCTCCCATGTATTATCATCATATGATGAAATAATATCATGTGTTGATAAGATAAGTAAAGAGTTTTTTGAGTACTATGGATTTGAAGGGAAGCTAGAGAAGAAAAGGATGGTAAAGAGAAAGACAGATAAAGGGAAGAAGGTAAAGAAGGATTTTCCCATATGAGATAACTATGGGAAGAAACACCCATGAACTTTCTTAAAGATTATGGGAGTTTTTTATAAGTGTGGAGAAAAAGGACACCAAGTACAAGACTGCAAGGGTATGAAAAAGGTTTCAAATGTACAATGCTTCATCTGTAAGAAGTTGGGACACTACGCGAACCAAGGTCCAAATCATCATAGTAATCCCCAAATGATGCTATTGGATAATAATCAAGTTATGATACTACCTCAGATGAAGAAGAATGACTAGTGTTCTTACGTTTTTATTATAAGATTATTTCATTTGAGTGTTGTATCAACAATGTATTAAAATAATTCACCGACTCTGGGTAACTGGGGTCGGGGCATTACAATAAAAATTTTGGGTCATTGCATTTGTAGAGACCCGAAGCTTGATATACATGGACATTACATTAATTTTGTGGAATACTTAATACATAACAAAAACAGACACACAAGGACCGTAATAGTTTAGTGTCTTTGGAAACTTGGAACATAATCTTCTAATCATGGTGAAAGATCTTCAACATCTCCCATAAATATCTTCCCCTTTTTTTCTTACCTAAAAACATTCTTTATATCCTGGGGAAAAGAAAACATAAAAAGGGTGAGCTCAAATGCTCAGTAAGGGTAAGAATGGATAAAATAAAACACACCATATACATTTGAACTTAAAAACATGAACATAATATTTAAACATCAAAAGCTTGAGCAATGACATAAAACATGGAAGTGCGTAAGGCATAGATCATAAAGAAACATTAAGCATGATAAAATAGCATGGGAATAAAACATTTAATTGTGGCGTCCATTAAGCACATGTAATGATTTCCATAGTAGCCAAGGCACTGCTGCCAAGACCATCTTAGTGGACAAAGTCCCTTTCTGAATCGAGTTCACTCCTCGTTCCAGTCCTGTAATACTGAACCGGATTAACTTACCGTTCCAGCCATGTTTATCTCATGAGATATAAATCTTTACCCAATGCATTGGAGGGAGATATAGGTCTCACCCATCTCATAATGAAATCATTCTTACTTGTGCCACAAAATAAACTTAAAACATTCATCATAACCCAAAGAATAAAATGGGTATTATAAACATCATCCCATCATAACATAATCCACATAAAAAAATGGATATCATTTCATCATAAGAATAGTGAAACCATGTAAATCATAGAGACATTATACTTGAAACATACACATATGAAATAATGTCATCTTAGATGGAAAATGATTTTGATAAAACACTTGAAATGAATTCTTGAGGAAAATATCTTTTCTTCTTGAAAATCAATTTATTTTCACAAAACATCATGCAATTTTAAAAGAAAGGGATTTTGTTGAAAATAGTCATGAAATATTTTGGAGGAAGCTTCATGAAAATAAGTCTTTATAAAACCGTAAAAATCCTTTCAAGCCATATAATTTAAAAAAAACATTCTTCTCGTACTTTTTCTAGAAAATTCAAAAAGTACCTTGTATGGTAAACAAAAGAAAGATTCCTTCCATACGATGTGGTAAAAGTAAGAAATGGGTAAAAATGTATTAAACATACATGGAAGGAAAGTAAAAATTTTATGAAAACATTTTGAGAGCATATGGACATGTATAATAAACATAACCCCCAGTAAATACTTACGAGTAAACAATCTCGGATAAGAATGATATTGGAATAATTATCCCTTACCTTAGGTCCAATTTGCTCCGTAAGTGTCCGAACCTCCTCTTCTTTGAAGTGCTTCTTTGAGACCTCCTTTTAGGGCACTAAAATAGGTCTTTGAAGAAGACCAGAACCTCTAGGATGTTTCTAGGGAAGTGTAGAGAGGAAATTTGCAGGGGTTGTCCGAGCTTGAAGGCTCAAAGTGGTGTGAGGAGGAGAGGGAGGAGGTGCCCTTTTATAAGGAGGAGAGGGGCTCCTTTGGAAAAACTAGAAATATTGCTTTATTATAAAGTCAAGTTTGGTTTTAAATAGCTCAAAATTGATTTATTTAAAAGATAAGGTGGGTATGGGTCGAAATCCTCTCATCCAATAGAATTTAGACAAGTTTAGGTTGCTATTTTAACCTTATCATTTAGATTTAACATTAAGTTAAATAATTTTACTTTTACTGTGTCTTCTTGTGTTCTTATACTATATGGTTAATAAACTTACTATAAGAAGCCAAAATAACCCCAAGTTGTTTATTATTAATATATATAACCTTATCTAAGTAATTTGGCCGAACCATAGATTTTTAGGAATAAAATAACAATTAATAATATAATATTTGTTTTAAAAACTATTTTATGTCAATTTTGACACCATTTAGTAATTAATTTTTGTGAAACTCATAACAGAATGATTAGTTAGAAAAAAGTTAATTAAATCAATAATAATGTGTCATATTAACCTATAAAATTAGTTTAATTCATAAAAAGTCTTAAATTATATTTATTTGGGTATTTATAACATCAATTATGTCAATATTTCATTAATAGGACAATTACTGCATCATCTTTGTTTCATAATAAATGATAATTATTTAATCCCTTAAAATTCTAAATAAATTCCTATGATGTAGATAATTGTATTAGATTTCTGGATACTATTCATGTTCTAAGTTTCATGAATTTTATCACTAAATTAAAATTATTATACTTATAAGATTTAAGAAAGTGACATGTTGTCACATTCTTTGGTTTTAATAATAATTAAATTATTTTCATGGAAAAAAGTCCATTAAATGAATCTAATACAACCCTTAGGTGATATGGGTCTACTTTTAGTCATCCAATTGGATTTTGACATGTGTTAGGGTAATTTTATAATATTATATTTACCCTTAATTACCCGATTTACCTTTAACTATGGTAAATAAAATTTACCGTAGTTACTATTCATAATTCACAAAAATAAAAAGTAGCTTATTAATATAATTTGGATCCACTGATTCCAAATATGGAATCCATTTTTCCAAATTCAATAAACAAAAGTTGGAGAAATTAAATTAAAATTAATCCCATTTTCGAAAGAAAACGGGTTTTTCTTTAAAACATTGCAAAAGATTGAATTGATTTATCCAACGAATTCATGGTAGAATCAATGCTAATGACATGAATTATATTAAATGGTAAAAATATATTCTATTTATACTTTAAAACCATTAAATATTATAATTTAACTATATAAATTATTGCGATAAAAAAAGTTGTTTTTAACTAAAATTTAGCGTGTTTTTACTATTCATCAAAATATGAAAGTTACCGGAATAATATGAAAAATTTATCCAAAGTAAATTTTTATTTCATTATTCCAAAGAAGAATATTATTTTTTCAAATTGAACTTATAAACATGTCAAAAACTAGATTTAAAGTTGGTCCGCCATCAAAAGGCGGCAAAACTGCATTTTTTGAAAAATACTTATTTTACCCGAAAAATTTATTTTGTTCTTATACCATGTTCTAGAAAATGTGTAAGACGAATAATAATGTTATAAGATTCAAAATTTATTTAATAATATTCATAACGACTAGTTCATAATAATATTATAATAATATATCGTTGTTTAGTAAAACCCGGTATTGCGTACAACACACGCTATCGAGGAAGGTGGCGATTGTGTGTAGTGCAAGCCAAGTCAGGGTTGCATGCTGTGCAAGAATCCTTCGTTGTTTGGTATAACATAATCCAACCATATATCATTTATACATTGAATATATATATATACATACATACTCAATGTTGCGTAGAATAACTATTATCAAAATTGTGTGTAACACGATCCAAGAATAGTGTTGCGTATACTGCAAGCTAATACGGTGTTGCGTATAGCGCAAAGTAATCTTGGTGTAGCATACAACACAAGAAATTAATGAAATTAAAAGAATATTTTTCATAAAATCTCAGGGTGTTACAGCATTCTTCCTCCCTTATGAAATTTCACCCACGAAATTTCATTTTACGTACTATGGTGAAAAAAATTGAGGGTACTTCCCCTTCATCACCTAATTTGGTTCCCATATTGCCTCTTCATACTTATGGTTCCTCCATAGTACATTGACTAGGTGAGTGGTTTTATTCCATAGAAATTTATCTCTACATTCCAATATCTTCATTGCCTTCTCCTCATAAGAGATATCACTTTCCAACTATACCACCTATAAATTTAGTACATGTCAAGGATCTGGTATGTACTTCCTTAAGAAGAATACGTGGAATACATTGTGTACTTGAGACATGGTTGGTGAAAGTGCTAGTTGATATGCCATGGCTCCAACATGATCAAGAATCTCGAAGGGTTCGATGAACCTGGGACATAGTTTTCGTTTCTTTACAAATATCCTTAATATCTCCCTCAGAGATAAGTGGAGGAATACCATGACTCCAACATTAAATTCAGGGTCGCATTGACGATTGTCTATATAACTCTTTTGTAGACTTTGGTTTTCCTTGATGTGATGCTGAATGATTTTACCTTCTTCACCTTTTCTTCAACCATTTTAGGACCTAGCAGCTTATATTCACCAACCTCATCCCAGAATGTCGGTGTTCTTCATATTTTTCCATAAAGGGATTCATATGAATCCATTTAGAAGATTGAGTAGAAATTTTTGTTGTAAGAGAACTCAAATATAGGTAGATATTGGGTATATCCTCCTTTAAAGTCCATAGAACATGTTCTCAACTTGTATTATAGAGTTTGAATAGTCCTCTCATATTGGAGATTGGTTTAAGGATGATAAGATGTACTAGAGGTCATCTCAGTGCTTATAGAATGTTAGAGACTTTTTCAGAGCTTCGAGGTGAATCTCGGATATCAATCGGATATAATACATAGTGGTACTCCATGCAGCCTTACCAATTCTCTGATATATATCAGTTCAAGTTTATCTAGTGAGAAATCCTCTTGAATTGTGATAAAGTGAGCTGTCTTTGTAATATGATTCACAGTAACTCATATAGAATTGTTTCCGCTAGATGTATTTGGAAGTCTAATTAAAATTCCATGGTAATGTTCTCCCACTTCCATAGTAGTATGGGTAGTGGTTGCATCATCCCATTAGAATTTTATCTACCATCCTTCATTTTCTAACATACCAGGCAATTTGATATATACTCAGTGGTCTTATTTTTTTATATTGTCCCACAAATAGTTCTCTTGGAGATCTCGATACATATTTCTTCTCCCTGGGTAAATAAAGAAGGTTAAGCTATGTGTGTCATTCAAAAGATCCTTCTTTATCCTTGGATTGGATGTTACACATATTCATGACCCAAATCTCAATAATCCTTCCTCGTTCATTTTGAACTCTGAGGATTTTCATTTTTTAAGGGATTCCAGCTTCTTCAACATTTCCACATAATTTCTTTGAGAATACTTTATTTTCTCTATAAGGGATGGCTGAAAAATCATTTGAGAAAGGATTGATTATTTTCTTTCATTAATGATTCCCATACCCATCCTTTAAAGGTCTAAGAATATTTGATCCTTCTCAATTCTTATCATTGATAAAGATTCAAGTTCCTTTATACTTACAGGATATGCCACCTTATTTTCCTTACTAGGATGGTTGTGGATTGAGTTGTCGTAATCCTTGATGAGATCTAACTATATTTGATGGAAAATATTAATATCCTTCTATGTGAATATATATTTTAGGCTCTTTTGATTACTATATTTTTCACACTTATTGAAATAGAGATAATGCCTCCATATTTTCATAGCAAAGATCATATCCACAAATTCCAGATCATGTGTAGGATAGTTTTGTTCAAGGATTTTCATCTGCTTTGAGTCATAGGCTATCAGTTTATCATCTTTCATCTTTACACAGCCTAATCCTTTCTATGAAGCATTGTTATACACCACAAATAGTTCCCCACTTGTTGGTAGTGTGATCACTGGTTCAGTGATAAGACTCTTCTTCAACTCTTTGAATTAGTTTTCACATTCACTAGTCTAGAAAAAATTTTCTCCCTTCCAAGTCAGCTTGGTTAGTGGGTATGAAAATCATGAGAAGTTCTTCACAAATTTTCATTAGTTCCCATATAGAATAAAGAAACTGTGGATCTCCATTACAGATGTTTTCATGGGCCACTCTTCGATTTCCTTTATCTTTAAAGGTTCCATATATATCCCTTTTCGGGTGATTACATACCCCAATAATGATACTTACTCCATATAAAACTCACATTTGTTGAACTTTTCATAAATTTTCTCCTTTTTAAAAGTATTTAGTGCATTATTCAAATGCTCCTTTTGTTCCTCTATGCTCTTGGAGTATATCAGAATATCATTGATAAAGACTACAAAATATTTGTTGACGTAATATCTAAAGACTATATTCATTAAGTCCATGAATATTTCTTGAGAATTAGTGAGTTTGAAGGGAATCACTATGAAATTGTACTGTACATACTTCATTTGAAATGTAGTCTTGGTAATATCTTCCTTCCTCATGTTTAATTGGTGATATCTAAATAGAATTTCCACATTAGAGAAATAATTGGTCCCATGTAGATGATTGAAAAAGTCATCTATCTATGGCAGGGCATACTTGTTCTTTTCTGTGATTTTATTGAGTTCATGATAATCGATCAAGAGGTGCATTGATCAATCCTTCTTGAAAAAGAGGACTGGTGGACCCCATGGTGAAGCACTGGGGCATATAAAACTCTTTTCCGGATTCTCTTGTTACTTCTTCTTTAGTTCTTCCAGCACAACAGTGGCCATTATATATAGGGACATAGATATAGGAAGAGATATACCAATAAGTTCAATTGAGAACTCAATATCTCTTTCATGAGGAAGACTAGGAAATTCTTCAGGGAATACATTAGTGTAGTTCCTCATAATGGGCATGTCCCCAAGCATGATCTTCTCCTTTGTCTCAATCATTTGATCTAGATATACTTTCTCATAAGGCAATATTATCCACACTTTAGAGGATGATTCTGAATAAGATCCATCCTCCTCCTTACACAGGTACAAAATTTGAGGATTCTTTGAGAAGTTAAGAGTGATCTCCCTTTTCCGATAGTTGATGTTGTCTTTGTATAAATATATCCAATCCATGCCCAATATAGCATCAAACTCTTCCAAAGGAAGTAAGATGATATTTTCTAGGAGGTTATGTCCACAAATATTAATTGAGGAGGAGTTATATACTTTGGATGAAATAATTTCTCCATTTTCTTATCTCACATATAACTCAACCTCCATATTTTTCAGTGGTGTTTGAATAGTTCTACAAAATTTACAAGATATGAAAGAATTAATAGAACCAAAATTAAATAGTGTGTTTTCTGTTCTTGGATGAATATCCAAAATATTTATCACTGCATTTTTGTCCGGATCCACCTCAGTAGTAGTGATAGAATATTCACATAATTGTTTCCTTGTAGGTTGTTATTGATTACCTTTAACAACCCTTGCCTTGGGGATATGGTTTGTAGAATTCCCAAGTTCCTTGATGTTGAAACACATAACTACAAGCTGAGTGTTGATCTAAACCTTCCTTTCTTCTTTCACATTAGTAAAATTATTTATATCCCTTCTGAATTTCATAGCCTGATGTCCCATTCTTCCACATTTTAATAATTTCCTAGTTCCCTTTAGATAGTTCATAAGATTCTTATTCCCATAATTTTGAAACATGTTTTATTTGGTCTTCTTTCTGTCATGGGATTTATCCACTGATCCATCCATATTAGACTCCATTTTCCACTTTTTTCATCAAGTCCATGAGACCACTAAGATTATATGTTCTCCATTTCAACCTTGAGGGCACAATGGACAATCTCTTCATAGCTATCAAAGTCTCGAATCTCCAATTCTTTTTGTAGACTCGGCTTTAGTCCACTAAATATGTTATCCACCTTTCTTTTGGTGTTCATGAAAAATCCAGATGTGTATCGTGAAATCCTTGTAAATTTTGCCTCATATAGTCCAATAGAATCTTCTTACTTTTTCTTCAATCCAAGGAACTCCCTTTCCATCTTAAGATAGAGGGTTCAGGTAGAATATTCATTGAAAAAAAATCATGAAATATTCCATGTCCATGGAATCAATTTTCTCCTTGGACTTTGTGTTCTTGATCAGTGTCCACCACTTATCAGCTTCCCCATCAAAATGATAAAATACCAACACAACTTTCTCTTCTTATAAGCACTGGAGGATAGAGAATATTTTCTCAATGGAGTTGATCCATTTTTTTTGTAAGGAGGGTATCAGAAGAACCACTAAACATTGGAGTCTTTTTCTATGTGAAGTATTTGATTTTAACTTTCTCTTTATTTAGACAAGGAGGGTGTTCTGCATGATTTAAGATATTATTCATAACTTTTTCTAGAAGAGGAAGTAATTCCATAATGTTTTGAGAACCCTTTCCCATCATATTTTGCATTTCATTAGGGAAATCATCACATTGCATGTCACATTGGTTGTGGAAACATGTTCTTCTATTTCCCACCATTAACTAAGAAAAATAAAGTGCAATTAGGGGGCTTGAATACTTAGCTAATAAGCATGTAAAAAAATAAGCATTTAACACAAAAGGGTAAACTTTTAAAGGAAATATATATCCTGACTTGTGACTCATATGTTTCAATCTAGGTTATCAAAGATCTATTTCCTTAAATATACTCTTATGGTCATTTTTTTATTCCCTGAATAATGGTTCATAATGTGATTATGTATTTACTAAAGCATATCCATCAAGAGTGTCAAACTGGCATGTAGTAAGGCTCGTAGTTGTGTATCAGGTTACCTCGAGTCATTCCTAGAATGACTTGTCATATTTTTTACTCCTAGTTACATCCGTGTCAGAACCCCATCCACTTTTAGTATCCAGATAGGGGTGTATTTTCTTGATAAACCAACTAATCTATAATTACCAAAATTTAGGGGTGTTTTTTTATATGTAGTCGTATCCATAAGGTTCTTAATATATTTATCTACTCCTAATATCAAAAAATAACTAGACAATGCTCTGGTATCAACTATAGTAATCCAATAATTTTACACATATTATTATATAATTTTGAATATAATTTTCCATCAAATTACAAGACAGGGATCATAAATTATAATGTCTCATATTATTAGGTACATGAAAATGAAAACATAGAATAGGAAATATTTATTTTAAACTTCCTTAAAGGGATGATAACTTCCATTAAGATCTTAAATTTTTATAGGATAACCTAGGGAGAGCATAAACAAAAGGTATGATCTAAAAACCCCAGTCAGGGAATAAGCATAAGAATAAAGCATTGCACATGGGTTATAAGAAATAATAAGATTAAATAAAGAGGAATAAACATATAGAAATAAAACATATAGAACATAAGATTAAGTAATCATGGGATCATAATAATGTGGTATCAATATAAAACATGACATAATAATGAGTCAAGACTTATTTCCCATCATGGATCACGAGTCAAGTTTAACCACTAAGACTATTACATATGGAGCATGAGTCAAGGATAACCACCAAGATCATTGCACATGAAGTGTCATGAGACTAAACATTACCCAATGAATTTGAGATCTATCTGGGTTCACTCATCATAACATGTTCATGAATATGTGTTCCACGTGAAGAAATAAATGTAAGGGTTTCCCAGGGAAAGAAATGGGTATCATAATCATGTCATAAGGAATAATAAATGAACGTAATATAATGGTGTCCATGAAAAAATTGATTAAAATAAAACATGGACATTAATAAGTTAAGATAAGTATATTTCATGATAATTGATATCAAATTGAAGTGAAAACATATAAAAATATTGTTTAAGAAACTTTAAAAAGAAAACATTTTTTTACAGCTTAAGGAAAGTATTAAAGGGAGCTTTAAGCAGAAAAGGCATATCTATTTTCATAAAACCAAAAATTATACAAGATAATTTTTTTGATAAAATTATTGATTTTATAAAAATAAGGGTGTCTTAAAATATATTATGAAGAGCACTTGAAAATGGGTAAGAAATCGGGAAGTTCCCTTTAATTGGGCTTTCTTATCAGAAAGAATTGAGAAGAGAACCTTTTTAAAACATGTATATACCCAAAAAATAAGGATTAAATGATCTGGGTAAATGATTTTGGAACATAAAATAACATTTATAAGAATTATATAAAAATAAAGAAGAGTTACATGCAGGTATATATAGATAAAGCATAACCTAAAGGAATAATGGAGGTTCGGGTAGAATCCTTTACCTTATGTCAGAACGATTCTTCACTTAATCTTAATATCATGAATAATCAAATTAGATTAAATAATTAATTAATTATGAACCTTTTATACATTTACATGATTTATTATAACTTTATTAGGTTTATTTATGGCCCTTTTTAATGGGTTATGATATTCAATTTCATCGTTTGGGAGAGTTGGTTTCCTGGGTTTTCATGATAGGTTTACATGTACGGAAAATCATGTAAGATGAGAATGGTTGTCCAGAATTAAAGTTATATTTTATTAATAAAAATAAATAATATTAAATGTTTATAAAATTTATTTGGTTATTTGTAATGAGTATTAATCATTAGAAAAAACTTTAATGGTAATTGTTTGGATTATTTTGGGTGGTTTTTACTCACAATGAACTTTTTTGTTTTATTATTTAACATCATGTGTATATAATGGTTCCAGGAAATTAAAATAGTATTTAATAAATATATATTAATTTTTTTTACCAAATAAATGGTTTTATGATTATACTTGAATTATTTAATGGAAAATGAAAATTTGACTTCCTTGAAAGCAATAAATTAACACCTCACGAACGACGTTTTCATTTCTATAATAAAGGGAGAGGAGAGTGGTATAATGATTAATTATTCCATTAGAATAATAAAATTCAATTATATGTGAGGTAATAGAATTATCATACCATTTGGATGAGGGGAGGTGAATAAAGAGGGAGAAAATTACATGAAAATAAATTAAAAGAAAAGAAAAGAGGAATTTACCTCTCGAGTTTCTCCTCCTTGAAAACCTCCTTAGGAAAATATTTCTGGTCTTTTTATGAGACCAAGATCTCTTGGGAATAGAGGAGGGTATTGGGAAGATATTTTATCAGAATTTGGACAAGGATAAAGGCTTCAAAGGTGTGAGGATAAGGGGTGGTGAGGGGTTGTATGTATAGTTAAGAGAGGAGTGTTTTCACATTATTTCATTCATTAGTTTATTATTTTGGCTCAAGACTATGAATTGTTTTAAAATTATTACCAAATATATTAAAATATTTAATGGTAGTTCGATATTATGGTTATTACATCAATGATTACTCGATTAATAGTGTATTTAACTAATAATGTATAAATACCGTAAATTATCGTATTTAACTATTCCACAAAAATTAATGTATTTTAGAAAAATCCAAAAAATTAACCCTAGAAATTTTTTAATGTCTATAATTAAAAAATGAACTTCATCTTATGAAAATAATTTTCTAAATATGATAAATTTAATTTTTAATTAAAATCATCATTTACTCAAAAAATACAGATTTTAAAATTATAACTGATTTTATAACACGTTGAAAATTTAACTAAGGTCTCACTAAATTATCCTATAATAATAATATAACAAAATTTAATTTATGAAAACATTTTATGGAAATAAATTTTATTTTAAAATATTATATTAATTATAAAATTGAAAATAAATACTTAGGTTTTATAAAAAAATATTAATACTTAATTAATCATATCTAAAACATTTATTTACTTATACTATGATATAATTATATCATATTACCATTTATAAGATGCTTAAATTTTATTTATTCATTTGTAGCTGAGGTTACTATTCCGTTGGTTGGTTTATTATTCATAAGGGTCATATTACCATTCCAAAGTTCAAGTTACTATTCCTTCAATATATGTTTCTTAACTTCTAAAAATACCTCTTAGTTCATTCTTTATTCATTTATAAAGTTAGTATTGTGTTTTATATGTGAGTTTATATTATTTATATTATATGACATAATTATAATAAGGGAATTTCCATTAATTAAAATTTTGGGTCTTTTCAGGCTTGACCCAAAATAGGTTTAGGCGGGCCGTCCTGGCCTAAGAAAGACATGTATGAGGTCGTATTGACCTAAAATGGGTCTGCGGAGTTACAGACAAACCTAAAAAGGGCCTATAAAGGTTTCTGAGCCTCGGGATAAATTAATATAATAAAAAATAATAATTTAATTAATTTAATTTTAGTATTTAATTGAATTAATTTAAATTAATTTTTGGTGTTAAATTAATAGTTCTTAATATTCTAAAATATTGATTTTAGTTTTGTATTGAATTGATTTAATTATTTAATTTAATTTTTTTCATTAAAATTAAATTAAATAATTCATTGAATAAAATAAATTATTTTAATTAGTATAATTCATTTAATTTATATAAATACCTTCATACTTTAGATTTATTACAATTTAATTGAACGTTTATTTATTATACTGACTTGTCTTGAGCTAATGACCATAAAATTATATGTCCAAGTTAATTGATTTAATTATTTATTACATTCATGTGATGATTGTATTAAGTAGATAATTAAATGATGATATGTGTGTTATCTTTTCGTTCAATATGTATAAGGGCCCGCGTGTCCAATTTATCTGATGTCTATTTCTCCCCTAGACCATCTCACCTTCATGTGAGTATATTTGTACATTATACAATGACGCTTTAAGATGTGGATCCCACCAAGATGAGTCAGTACACTAGACGAGAAGATAATACATAGACCAAGGGAGAACTGCAATATGAGTTAGGACACAACTCTGGTATGAAACCCCTAGGTAAAAATTAATTTTTTATTTTTTGAATGGATCAATCAAAATTAGAAACTCAATAACAGTCAGATAAAATTATTTCTTTTATGAATTGTATGTTATTCTATGTAAGTTCATGTTTACTGCAAGATCATATAAAAAAATAAACAAGAAAAAATGAAAAAAGGATGTGATGTATGTTTTTATATTAATGCATGTTTATTTGTGGGTGTGAAAATATAGTTTGAACATATTTAATATAAATGGATTTCATTCATCAAGAAAAAATAAAATCCATCAATTATATATTAAGTCTTAATGCCTTATGTTTCTCAAATATGAACAAAATTGGGTGTTTGGGGTGCTCAAAATCTATGGTTGAGAGTGCCTCTTACTATTGAGGAGTTATTCAGAGAGTAATGGGTTGAATTAACTAAAGTTGGTAGAAAATAAGTAGTAATAGCCAGATTTCAAACACTTTAGAGGAAAAGTGTTGAGGTAATCAAGGTTTCAATTTCGATAATATGGGACATTACTCAACAGATTTAGGAACTGTGAGTCAAAGTGGTTTGCCAACCTAGATCCTACCTTGGAACTCTTTGAGTAGTGGCATAGCTATATCTTGTTGACTATGAGAGGAGGTTTCAAGGATCCTTACCACTATAATACTCAATATATGGAGTATTCTGAATCTAATAATGAGGTTCATTGAGGTTCAATAAAATAGCGGGAGAAGTTTAATGATTTAATAATTAATTAATCAGTAATGTTTAAAAGGTAACCAAGATACAGTACTTACTGCTAAAATTTATTTGTTGTAGATAAAAAATGGAAATGACCAACACCATCAGAACATTATCACTACGATCAATGTTATATAAATAAAATATATTGACCAAACATAACTTTCAAGAGTTTTACAGGTGCTTGCGCATAGTATTATTCCAAGAAAGGAAGATTTACGTGTTGGAGTCCTCACTTCTTGTTGAGCCTCCTCAGGGAGTGGGAAAGGCATTATAAGAAGCACATAGATAGTGAACTATATGTACGGTGTATCATGTTGTTATATATGTCTAGTCAATTACAGAAAATTCATGAGGATAAAGATGCCTACAAGATGCTAACTCACCTCTAGAAGTTATATCATGAGAGATCTTGGAAAGAAATGTATGATATATCAATTTCACTTTATGGGTGCAGGCTAGAATAAGGGAATCAAGAAGGACCTCATGTACTCAAGATGATTGAGTACATTGAGAGACCTGAATCCCTTGGGTTCAAGCTAAACCAGGAACTATCAACTAATCTCATTATTTCCTCTTTATCATCAAGATTCTTAAATTTTACTGATAATTACATTATTAATAACAAGAAAAATATAATCTCGGATCTTTTGGATTTAGTTCACTAAGAAGGTAAGGATATGAAAAATACACATTCTTCAGTCCTTATGGTGAACAAGATGAGGTAGGGAAAGGCTAAGGGGACTAAGGATAAGTCTAAGATGAAGACATCAATGCATTGTCCTTCCAAAAAAGCTAGGGATACAGATGTAAGACAATGAGCATGAATTTTTATACTTTATATGTGGGAATAAAGGCCACTAAAATAATAATTTAAGATTTGGGAAGAAACAAGGTGACTCTTCTACTTCAGTTATTTTTTTCATCGAATGAAATCTTTCATTATCTATAATTTGGGTATTGGATATGAAATTTGTCTCCCACATTTGTATTCATATACAATAACCATGTAGATTTATGAAAATTGGAAAAGTCAATGTGGATCTATGATTTGAAAATGGTGTAAGTCTAGTAGCCTTAATAGTGGGATATTATCACCTAACTTTTCCTAGTGGTTTTTCTATTGTATTAAATAATTGTTATTATGTACCTTCAGTAACCAGAAACATAATATCAGTGTCAATTATATACAAAATGGGATTTTATTTCATGTTGGGAAATAAATATTTTATATTTTATAAGGATAACATGAGTTATGTTATAGAGCATCTTAGAAATGGATTGTATATACTTAAACCTAAAAACTCGGTAATGAAAATCAATGAAAAAAATAGTGAGTGTGACTCGTATAACACCTGAATATGGAACTTTCGGATTGGTCATGTAAATGAGAATAGATTACAAAAATTACATCAATCTGGTTATTTAGGCTCGGTTGCGTTAAAACCCATGGATATATGTCATGCTTGTTTACAAGTGAAAATGACTAAACCACCCTTTTCTGGGAAAGGAGAAAGAGCCACTGAATTTCTGGAATTATTTTATATTGACGTATGTGGTCCATTTCCAATAGAGTAAAAGGGTGGTTTTTCATACTTCATTACTTTTATTGATGACTATATTAGTTATTTATATATCCAATTAATGCAGTATAAGTCAAGTTTCATTCATATGTTTAAGGAATACCAGTATGAAGTATAAAACCATCTTGGTAAGAAGATTAAGTCATTGTTCTCATATTGAGGTAGATAGTATCTAAACCAATATTTCATTGGTCACTTGAAAGAGCATGGGGTATTATCTCAACTCACTCATCCATACACACCATAGTGGAATGGTGTTATTGAAATGAGTAATAGGACCTTTCTTGACATGGCCAAATTAATAATGAGTTAAGAAAATGTTTCATTATCCTTTTGGGGATATTCCTTGCAGACAGCAGCATATACCATTAATTGAGTACCAATTAAAGCTATATATGGTATTCCATATGAGTTGTGGTATAGAAATAAACCTAGTCCATCAAACATACATGTATGGGGATGCAATGTTTTTATCATGACTATAACTAGTGACAAATTAGAATCCCAAAACACAACGTTCATTTTTATAGGTTATCCTTAAGAAACTAAAGGATATTACCAATATAAACCTTAAGATATAAAAGTGTTTGTGGAAATACATTACAAATTTATAGAAAAGGAACAAATTGTAATGTCCTAAATTTTTCCATGTATTATTTTAATATTATATGGGAATTATTTTGAGACCAGGCTCTGAGACGGCGTGAATTTCCGAGGCCCAGTAAGCTCGGAACAAAATTTTGAATTTAATTTAATAATTAAATTCCGCGCGCATGCAGTTTTCCTGAAAAAGTGGAATAACTCCTGAATAGGTGCTCGGATTAGAAATATGAGGGCACTGTTGCATTCAGAACAACGATTTTACCTTAGGCGAGGCCTAACTTTGGTCGGTGTAGGTCGGTGGTGAAATCTGGTTTTTGGGGTGTAACCGTAATAAAATATTTAATTAAAATGTTTTATTTAAAGCTTGTTACGTCAAATATATTTAAATAGATATTCCGTAGGGGAATCAGGGTTACAATCCCCATAACCCTGAAATTATTTGGAGGCTCTGGGAAAGCTCTAGAGAAAACCACCAACGCGGCGGTGACGTTCTTGACGGATTTCGACGGCGACGATGACGTGGCGAGAGGATCTTCACTGGAAAATGCAGAAAATCCAGGTAGGATGTTGATTTGATTTTTCATTCCCCACTCATGATTTTCTAAGATGAACGCGGGCTATTCCACGAACAGAATTAGTCCGCGGATCGATCATTCTTGCGGGGTGGGTTTTTGCTGGGATTCTGGGAGATTAAATCCATGTTGATTCTTCTATTGTTGATCTTTTCTGCTCCGTTTAAATCCTATTAACGTGAGTGGATCAACACCGTGACGAACGACAGCGGAGTTTCATTCCTCAATCTTGTTTCATTGGATTTTCCCCCTTTCTCTCCTTCGCGTTCATCGCGTTCTTCGCGGGGTGATGAAAAACGGATCATTGCGCATCCGTTCTGTGATGCAATGATCAGAGATTGTGGATCCAACCCCAGAGCGTTGTCACGGAGGTGCGACGACAGATTTGACAGATGATTCGGAGCGGATCGGGAGATATGAGTTTTCGGGTGTTTTTCTTCGGATGGATCATTCGACATTTATGATTCGTTTCAAGAGCAGAAAACACTCGTTTTGGTGTTCATATGATAAGGCAAACCAAACCCTGGAGCGTCGGGATGAACGGATGAGAAAACGAAGATACGGAGGATCAGCTGAGGCGCACAGAGGAAGAACAGCGATTCTGGAAATTTCTCGACTACACGCCATGTAGTCTGGATACACGGCATGTGTTTGTCGGTAGGGTTACCCGGCGTGTACTCTGGGAGTACACGGACAAAGGCAGGGTACACAGCCACGTACATGTTGTGTATACCCCTCCCCAGCCAGACCCGGCCAGATACCCGGGATACCCCGTGTACTGGTACACGGGCAGGCTACCCGGACACGGGCAGAGACAGTGTACGGGTACATGGCCAGCGTACACGGAGCGAGCCCAGGTGCTCAAACACAGCGTGTGTTTTCTTTTACACATCGTGTAGTTTCTTCCTATCCAGCAAAGCCTTAGGACACGGGCCGTTTACACGGGCAGCACCCAGAGTCAAGGAACACAGTGTGTACATTTCTACACGCCGTGTAGTTTAGTTTTGCACGTCTTGAACGAAGGACACAGGCTGTTTACACGGGCAGTACTCGGGGTCAAGTAACACGGCGTGTAACCATACTACACACCGTGTAACTTTTTCTTCAAGACTTGAGCTACTTGCCTCCTGTGACTTGGACTAGTTCTTAGGGTTCGTATCCTTGGTAATTCCCTGAAGGTTTTGGTATCAATCCCTTTATACAAGAGTATGATCCCTTCAGCAGAACTTCATGAATAGAGTTGTTGGAATCCCCTCTATGGGACATAGAGCTGGATCCTCTATTCATTCATGGAAACCTAAGTAGAGTTCTTAGTATCAACGTGACCAACTTTACCTGGGCGCCGATCCTCTGCTTAGCGGATTAGCTCAGACTGAGTTGTCGGAATCACCCCATGACTTGGTTGTGATCCTCATCTGAGCATCTTGTTCCCAAGGTACTTGTGGAGTGTGTTCTCCCGGAACGAGTACTTCGTGTCTCTCTCTTCAGACCTAGGAGTGTGTTCTCCCGATGGTATGCTTTGTGGAATCTTCGAGCTGGATCCTAGTGGTTGTATCGCGATGGTCATTTGTGTATGAGTATATCCAGATATTCATGTTATATGTTCCATAGAAATATATAGTGTAGAGATGATTGTACCTTTTCTTTATAGTATTTTCCTTTGTTGTATTTTCCTTTGTGGTTTTCGGGGTGTCCTACTGGGTATTGTTATACTCACCCCTGCACGGGCTTTACCTGCACGTTTTGTGTCTTGTGTAAACGAGCGAGCCTTTGACAGGATTCTAGGTGGACCAGGACCGGACGGTGTTCAGTGAGATCAGACAGGCCGAGGTGTGTTCCTTCGGTGACGGGTTGCAGTCTTAGTACCTTTTTTCTACAGGTTGGACTTTGGTGCAGATTTCCTTTTTGGTGGGCTTGTACTTTTGGCCCAGGGTTTTACTTTACTCTACTTTACATCCCTGTCGTACTCTGTGGTTCGGTTTTTAGTGTATGTATGCATCTTTTCTTTTTATAGTTTTTACTTTTCAACTTTGTGGGCTTGGAGATGTGTGTGCATGTGTACAGGTTATTAGGAAATGCCTCCCATGTTAGTAGCATGCCTACTCGGTGCTAGTCACCAGCCCCTGGCCTATTGGAGGCGGTCTTGGGGAGTTGCGGCCCGGGACCCACTAGGATGGGTTGTGAAAGAGTGGTATCAGAGGTGGTCGGTTCTACCTTAGGACCGAGATTCTGTGAGTTGGTTTGGGACAATGGTGTTAAGTGTTTCGAGTTCGTCTCTCAGACCAGAGACCCTAGTGTTGGTGTGGCGGCCGACGTATCCATACACCAGGACTCTGATAATCTGCTTTTCAACTCGGAACATGAAAACACTAGTTGCGTGGGGGAAAATAATGGTACATGCATCATATGGGAATGGGTTGTGGTTTCCATGTCCTTCTTGAGATAGCTCTCCAGATATACTCACTGACTGTGATACATCTTGTTTCTTGAACAGGATTCCACCGCGACGCGCACCCACTAGGATCCAGCATCTCGATCACGAGGATGACCCCCTCAATGATGAAGCTTCGATACAGGGACCAGATCCCCCAGTTCTACCACTAGGTGGCATGCCGGTTATCCCACCCCCTGTGGAGCAGTGTTTAGAACCTGTTGTACCAGTGGAGGAGGAGCGCAGGTTGAGCGCACTCCACGAGTTTTAGAGACAGAGACCCCTCAAGTTTCGAGCCGAGCCTGACCCTCAGGCAGCAGAGGACTGGCTTGAGGCAGTGACTAGATTCTTCCGTTTGGTCAGGACACCAGCAGACCAGATGGTGATCCTGGCAGCGAGCCTTCTGCAGGGCTCGGTAGGGCGATGGTGGAGTTTGTTCATCCAGACTCACGACGAGGTGACTCTTTCATGGTTGGAGTTTGAGCGTCTATTCAGAGAGGAGTTTTCACCAGTTACCCTGAGAGAAGTACGTATACAGGAGATTCTTCATCTCCAACAGGGAACCATGATGGTGGATGACTATTCATTGAGATTTACCGACCTCTCGTGGTACTCGATGGATATGGTCAGAGATCAGTACTTCAGAGCTCAGACATTTGAGCGGGGCTTGCGTAGAGATATCCAAGATAGAATCATCCCTATGAGCATTCCTACTTATTCTGGGGTGCTCGAGCGGGCTTTGGTGGTCGAGAGATTCCGGGCGGAGTAGGGACAACCGACAGTTGTCAGTAGTGGGAGAGCTGGAGCAGAGACCTCAGTGGTAGGGAGCCGATGTCAGGGACCCAAGCATAGGAGACGTTTCCAGAGGAGATCCCAAGAAAGGGGATCAGCCGTGCATGGTTTACAGGGAGCTTCCAGCCATCCTCGAGAGAGGTGATGTTACTCGTGTGACGGTAGGGGACATCTCGCTCAAGATTGTCCGACCCGCCATACTACTGACCCGGGAGCAGTGGATGGACCACCGAGGTAGAGGAAACGTGTGGATCAGGCAGATCCGCGAGGCGGTGGATGTGGCAGAGGAGTTGGGGGAGCAGCTGGAGGTGGTCGGCATTTCGACCCTTTACCACCACCACCCCCAGGAGGTCCACCCCAGGCTCAAGGAGCTGGTGGACAGAGGTAGCGACAGCTGCAGGCGGTAGAGGCTTATGACCCAGGTACTCCCGGAATGATTAGAGGTACTATCTGTTTCTTTTCTACTTTGGCTTCCGTATTGATAGACACAGGTTCTAGTCCTTCCTTTATGGCTGCTTATCTTGTTTGAGACCTTGAGATTCTAGTTGAGCTGTTGACTTGACCCTTACGCTTAGAAACACCGACGGGAGAAGATTCAGAGATCAGACACCTTTGCAGGCAGTGTGACCTGACCCTTCGAGGCGAGAGTTTCGGTTGGAACCTCTTGGTGGTAGCGTTGAGGCCTTACGATTTCATTCTTTTCATGGATTGGTTATCCACAGTTCATGCCCAGATTGATTGTTTTAGGCGAAGGGTGCGGTGTGTCCGCAGTGATGGGACGAGGTTCTCTTTTGTTAGTGAAAGATAGACCCAGGTAGCGCAAGATGGACTCGTGAATAGGAGGGGACAGCTGATTTCACATCAGTTGGCTAGCCTAGCCCTTGGCACAGTAGATGTTGCGAGTTTCCAGTTTCCAGCAGTGGTGGCTGAGTATGAGGACGGCTTTTCAGAGGATGTCCTCGGGCTACCTCCCTGTCGGGAGATAGATTTCTGCATTGAGTTGCAACTCGGGATGACCCCGATATCAGCATCAGCTTATTGAATGGATCCTGCAGAGCATCTTGAGCTGAGGGTGCAGCTGGATGACCTGCAGAAGAAGGGCTTTGTGAGACCCAGCATTTCACCCTGGGCGGCCCCAGTGCTGTTTACCAAGAAGGAGGATGGGAGCTTGAGGCTGTGTGTGGATTACCGGCGCTTGAATCAGGTGACTATGAAGAACCGGTATCCACTACCGAGGATCGATGACCTCTTTGACCAGTTGATAGGGGAACGATGGTTCTTGAAGGTTGATCTGTTATCAGGCTATCACCAGTTGCGAGTACGGGAAGAGGATATACCGAAGATGGCTTTCAGATGTCGCTAAGGTCACTATGAGTACTTGGTGATGCCCTTCGGCATGACGAATTCCCTCGTAGTGTTCATGGGACTCATGAACCGGATCTTTCAACCTTATCTAGACCGGTTATTGGTGTTCTTCATCGATGATTTCCTTGTGCACTCTGCGTCCGAGGAGGAGCACTCGAGACACCTAAGGATGGTTCTGGACACACTCTGAGAGCACCAGTTGTATAGGAAACTCTCGAAGTGTTAGTTCTGGTTACAGGAGGTCCACTTTCTGGGACACGTTATCTCAGCAGATGGTGTAGCAGTGGACCCAGCAAAGGTAGAGGCAGTGCAAGCATGGGAGCCACCCCGCAGCGTAGCGGAGGTGCGGAGTTTCCTTGGGTTGGCGGGCAACTATCGTAGATTCATCCATGATTTCTCTAGGATTGCAGCACCCATGACAGCTTTGACCCGAAAGGGAAAGCCTTTCGTATGGACCGACAAATGCCAGCAGGCTTTCCAGCAGTTGAGATAGATTCTGACGAGTGCCCCGATCTTGAGATTACCGGAGGAGGGTGTCGAGTACGTAGTGTTCTGTGATGCATTAGAAAACGGGCTTGGTTATGCCCTGATGCAGAGGCAAGCGGTGATTGCCTATGGCTCACGTCAGTTGAGGCCACATGAGCAGAACTACGTGACCCATGATCTCGAATTGGCAGCAGTAGTCTTCGCTTTGAAGATGTGGTGGCACTACCTGATGGGAGAGCGGTTTACCGTCTACTCTGATCACAAGAGTCTCAGATATATCTTTTCCCAGAAGGATCTGAATTTGAGACAGAGGATATGGCTTGAGTTCCTCTATGATTACGACTTTGAGATCATTTATACTCTTGGAAAGGGGAACGTGGTGGAAGATGCTCTCAGTAGGAAATCCAGTTCGCAGTTTCTAGATGAGGCGACAAGGCAGTTGGCCTCTTTGCAGTTGTCCTTCGTGGATGGAGATGAGGGATCTTACCTTCAGTTGATGGTTGTTACCCCTCCACTCTTACAGTGAGTCAGGGAAGCATAGTGTGAGGATGCTAGTTGTGAGACTCTGCGTGCTCAGATATCCACAGGTTATGCTGCTGATGGATTTTCAGAAGGTGGAGAGCACGTTGTCCTTTTCTGAGGGCGCACGGTAGTACCAGTGACGTTGCGGGAGGAGGTTCTGAGGGAGTTCCATACATCCCCTCTGGTGGTGCATCCAATAGTGGATAAGATGTAACAGGACCTCCGATGTCAGTTCTGGTGGCCAGGGATGAAGAAGAGTGTGGCAGAGTTTGTTTCTCGGTGCCTTACTTGTCAGCAAGTAAAGGCTGAGCACCAGGTTCCAGTAGGTTTGACTCTGCCCCTTGAGGTGCCAGAGTGGAAGTGGGACGGAATATCCATGGACTTCGTGATGGGTTTACCACACACGTCCAGGGGACACGATACCATCTGGGTGATTGTTGACCGACTCACCATTTCGGCCCACTTCTTATCCATATGGGAGTAGAGTTCAATAGAGAGCTTAGGACGCCTCTATGTGTAGGAGATAGTTCGGCTTTATGAAGTACCATCCACGATCGTCTCAGATCGCGATGCTCATTTCACATCCCGGTTGTGGAAGGGATTGTAGGAAGCTTTTGGGACTCAGTTACGCTTGAGCATAGCGTTTCACCCCTAGATTAATGGTCAGACAGAGTGGACCATCCAGGCCCTGGAGGATATTCTATGAGCTTGCATACTTGACTTCGGTCGTAGCTAGGAGGATCACCTACCACTGGTGGAATTTTCTTATAACAACAGTTATCATTCCACTATTGGTATGGCACCATTCGAGGCTCTATACGGGCGACCTTTCAGGTCGCCACTTTGCTGGACTGACCTGGGAGAGTCAGCACTCATGGGTCCAGAAATAGTGAGATCTACTACAGAGAAGGTTCGGGTCATCCAGGAGCGGATGAAGACTGCACAGAGTCGGAAAAAGTCTTATGCCGACCGGAGGTGGACGACTTTGGAGTTCTAGGAAGGAGACCATGTGTTTCTTCAGGTCTCACCTCGGCAGGGATTGCCGAGATTTGGCCGAGGTGGCAAGCTATCTCCGAGGTTCATTGGCCCTTTTCAGATTTTGAGCAGAGTTGGCGAGGTGGTGTATCGCTTGGATCTACCTCCTCAGATGGACCAGGTACACAACGTCTTCCATGTGTCACAGCTACGGAGGTACGTTCATGATCCCTCGCACGTCATCGACTGGGGCGAGCTGGACATCGACGATGGAGCAACATTTGCTGAGTGCCCTGTGGAGATCAAGGATCGGCAGGAGAAGATCCTTCGTGGATGAGCTATTCCCTTGGTGCGTGTCCGGTGGCAGCACGGGAATCTCCAGGAGAGCACGTGGGAGCGGGAGGCTCAGATTCGCGTGCAGTACCTACACCTTTTTGAGTAGCCCTTGTTTTGGCTTTTTGGGGACGTAAAATCCATAAGGTGGGTGTGATGTAATGTCCCGTATTTTTCCATTTATTATTTTAATATTATATGGGAATTATTTTGAGACCAGGCTCGGAGACGGTGTGCAGTTACGAGGCCCAGTAAGCCCAGAACAAATGTTTGAATTTAATTTAATAATTAAATTACGCGCACGTGCGGTTTTCCGGAAAATGTGGAATAACTCCCGAATGGGTGCTCGGATCAGAAATCTGAGGGAACCATTGCATTCAGAACAGCAATTTTACCTTAGGCGAGGCCTAACATCGGCCGGCGCAGGTCGGTGGTGAAATCTGATTTTTGGGGCATAAACATAATAAAATATTTAATTAAAATGTTTTATTTAAAGCTTGTTACGTCAAATATCTTTAAATAGAGATTTCTCAGGGGAATCAGGGTTACAATCCCCATAACCCTGAAATTCTATGGAGGCTCTGGGAAATCTCTGGAGAAAACCCCCAATGCGGCGGCGACGTTCTTGACGGATTTCGACGGCGACGACGATGCAGCGAGCTGATCTTCACTGGAAAACGCAGCGAATCCAGGTAGGATGTTGATTAGATTTTTCTTTCCCCACTTGTGATTTTCTATGATGAACGCGGGCTATTCCACGAATAGAATTAGTCTGTGGATCGATCGTTCTTGCGGGATGGGTTTTTGCGGGGATTCTGGGAGATTAAATCCATGTTGATTCTTCTGTTGATAATCTTTTCTGCTATGTTTAAATCCTATTAACGGGAGCGGATCAACACCGTGACGAATGACGGCATAGGTTCGTTCCTCAATCTTGTTTTATTGGATTTTTTCCCCTTTCTCTCTTTCTCGTTCTTCTTGTTTTTCGTGGGGCGAGGAACAACGGATCGTTGCGCATCCGTTCTGCGATGAAATGATCCGAGATTGGGGATCCAACCCCGGCGCGATGTCACGGAGGTACGATGACGGATTCGGAAGACAATTCAGAGCGGATTCGGAGATATGAGTTTTCAGGCGTTTTTCTTCGGATGGATCGTTCGACGTTTATGATTCATTTCAAGAGCCTAAAACACCCGTTTCGGTGTTCATATGATAAGGCGAACCAAACCCTAGAGCGTCAGGATGAACGGATGAGAAAACAAAGATCCGGAGGATTAGCCGAGGCACGTGCAGGAAGAACAGCGATTCTGGAAATTTTCCGACTACACACCGTGTAGTCTGGATACACGGTGTGTGTTCGTCGGTAGGGTTACCCGGCGTGTACTCTGGGATTACACGAACACGGTCAGGGTACACGGCCATGTACACGTCGTGTATACCCCTCCCCTTCCAGACTTGGCCAGATACATGGGATACCCCGTATACTGGTACACGGGCAGGCGACCCGGACACGGGCAGAGACCGTGTACGGGCACATGGCCAGCATACACGGTGCGAGCCCAGGCACTCGAACACGGTGTGTGTTTTCTTCTACACGTCGTGTAGTTGCTTCCTATCCAGCAAAGTCGAAGGACATGGGCCGTTTACACGGGCAACACCCGGAGTCAAGGAACACGGCGTGTACGTTTCTACACGCTGTGTAGTTTAGTTTTGCACGGCTTGAACGAAGGACACGGTCCGTTTACACGGGCAGTACCCGGGGTCAAGGAACACGGCGTGTAACCATAATACATGCCGTGTAACTTTTTATTCAAGAATTGAGCTACTTGCCTCCTGTGACTTGGACTAGTTCTTAGGGTTCGTACCCTTGGTAATTCCCTGAAGGTTCTAGTATCAATCCCTTTATACAGGAGTATGATCCCTTCAGCAGAAATTCCTGAATAGAGTTGTTGGAATCCCCTCTATGAGACTTAGATCCGGATCCTCTATTCATTCCTAGAACCCTAGGTAGAGTTCTTGGTATCGACATGACCTACTTTACCCAGGCGCCGATCCTCTACTTAGCGGAATAGCTCAGACTGAGTTGTCAGAATCACCCCATGACTTGGCTATGATCCTCATCTGATCATCTTGTTCCCAAGGTAATTGTGGAGTGTGTTCTCCCGGAAAGAGTACTTCGTGTCTCTATCTTCAGACCTAGGAGTGTGTTCTTCCGATGGAATGCTTAGTGGAATCTTTGAGATGGATCCTAGTGGCGGTATCGCGATGGTCATTTTTGTATGAGTATATCTGGATATTCTTATTATATGTTCCGTAGATATAAACTGTGTAGAGATGACTGTACCTTTTCTTGATGGTATTTTTCTTTGTTGTATTTTCCTTTGTGGTTTTCGGGGTGTCCTACTGGGTATTGTTATACTCACCCCTGCACGGGCTTTGCCTGCACGTGTCGTGTCTTGTGCAGACGAGCGAGCCTTTGACAGGATTCTAGGCGGACCAGGACCGGATAGTGTTCGGTGAGATCAGATAGGCTAAGGTGTGTTCCTTAGGAGACGGGTTGTAGTCTCAGTACCTTTTTTCTACAGGTTGGACTTTTTTGTAGACATCCTTTTTTGTGGGCTTGTACTTTTGGCCCAGGGTTTTACTTTACTGTACTTTACTTCCCTGTCGTACTTTATGGTTGGGTTTTTAGTGTATGCCTGCATATTTTCTTTTTATAGTTTTTACTTTTCAGATTTTTGGGCTTGGAGATGTGTGTGCATGTGTACAGGTTATTAGGCAATGCCTCCCATGTTAGTAGCATGCCTAATCGGTGATAGTCACCATCCCCTAGCCTATTGGAGGCGGGCTTGGGGAGTTGCAGCTCGGGCCCCACTGGGACGGGTCGTGACACAAATTTCCAATGGAAATAGTGGGAGAAGTATTAAATTTTATGAAGTTATTTCTCCAGATGAATAGGAGTTATTATGGGGAAAATATCCACATGAGACGGTGGGAGATGAAGAAGTTTCTAAGACACAAGTACTGCATAGGTCAGCTTGAGAGGCTAGAGAACCGTATAGTTATGTATTTCAGGTCACTGAGTCAGTTGAAACATTAATCCTTAAGGATGATGAACTTATACCCTTCAAACAAGTATAAAAGGTAAGGCTTCTATGAAATGTAAATATTCCATGCACTCTAAGATGGAGTCCATGTACCAAAATCAAGTTTGGACTTTGGTAGACCATCCAGTTGATATAAAACCCATTCGGTGAATTTGGGTTTTCAAGAAAAAGATGGACATTGATGGTAAGTTCAATACCTATAATAAAATACTGGTAGAGAAGGGTTTTTTAGAACGTCAAGTAATAGACTATGATGATACCTTCTCACCAGTAGCCATGCTGAAATCCACCAGAATATTTCTTATAATAACAACCTTCCATGATAATAAGATTTGGAAAATGGACATCAAAACCAATTTTATAAATGCTAATTTGGATGAAGATGTCTATATTATTCAACCAAAAGGGTTTGTTAGGTCAAATAATTTTAATAAAGTGGGAAAACTACATATATCCATTTATGGGTTGAAGAAAGAATCATGATCATGGAATGTTATTTTTGATGAGGCCATAAGACAATTTGGTTTTATCAAAAATGAAAGTAATCCTTGTGTGTATAAGAAGGTTAATGGGAATTCCATCATTTTCTTAGTATTATATGTTTATATCATATTAATTAGGGGAAATGAAGTGCAAGTATTGTAGTCAGTTAAGACTTGGTTAGATGAATGTTTCTCCATGAAATAATTTGGTGAAGTAGCATGAATTCTAGGGATCAAGATCTATTGAGATATATCTCATAGGGTCATTGGGATAATTCAGAGTTCATATATTGTCAAGGTACTCAAACTTTATAGTATGTAACAATCCTAGAGATGGATATTGACCATGTCACATGGTATTAATCTTTATAAGAAAATGTGTCCTCAAAAAAGGAGGAGATTGAAAGAATGAGTATAAAACCTTATTCCTAATCAGTGGGATCTATCAAGTATGTCATGATATATACTAGGTTTTATGTTGCCTTTGATTTAATCATGGTGGGAAGATATCAAGAAAATAGATGAGAGTTTCATTAGGAATATATCAAAACTATCCTAAAGTACTTGAGGCATATAAAGGATATGTTTCTGGTTTATAGAGGAGATGAGGAAATAGTAGTGAGAGGATACATTGTTGCTAGTTTCTAGACAAATCCTGATGATATGAAATCATAGTATGGATATGTATTTTTACTGAATGGTGGTGTTGTGAGAATGAGAATCTTGAATAAACCTATGGTCACTGATTCTATAGCTAAATCTTATTATATCGTGGCTTCTGATTTAGCTGAGGAGATAGTTTGGATATGCATATTTATCTCATACATTGTTGTTGTTCCTATCATTTAAAACCCTATTTTGGTTTATTATGATAATACTAAAATAGTTTTACTTGAAAAAGAGCCCATGTCACACCAGAGGAAAAAGCATATACTATAACAGTTTCGTCTCCTGAGGTATTTTACGCAGAGAGGTCAATTCAATGTTAGTAGATTATCCATATAGGACAACATGGAAGACCCCTGACTAAATCCATATCTCAATATAATCATGATTATCATGTGAGAGCTTGAGGTTTGATACTTTTTATCAGTTGGCTCTAGTGAAAGTGGGAGTGTTGAAATTGGGTTTCCTAGACTCAACTTTTGATGTACTTTGATTACCATTAAATGTATATAGTTTGATATATACTTGTTTTTATCTTACCAGAATAGTGTTTATAATTCTGTGACCACTAAATTTATTGTAATTACCTTAGATTATGTATCATATCATAAGGTTATACCAGTTCTCAAGCTATAATGAGAACCTATAGATATTATGACAGTAATCTAAAAGTAATTTCCTATAGTCTAGATACATCATACTAATAGGAAACTAATGATGTGTGACTACCAGGTGTTGGTAGATCATATTAATTCAGTCTTCTTATCATAAATTTAGCACTTGGGGATCTCTAGTAGTTGAGATTATAGAGAAGGACCTACCAATAGTAACACCACATGTTTTGGGTGTCATTGGTTATTCCTATCAATGGACATGTGTATTGGTCTCTTAACATGATATCATTATCAATGTATTCAATTAGATAGTGTAATTTGATGTAAGATTAAAACCATTAAAATGAATTCATGTTGACGAAGTTTGTGTTGGGTGTGTCATTGGTGGTATGGAATTGGTTGAATGATCAAGATAGAATTTGTAGCATCTGAGTTGAGGATGTGATATCTAAAGACTAGTTGGTTAGGATGGTAGTACCTTCCTAAATCCAGATTCATAGTAGTTGAAGGTAAATTAATCCATAAAGATCAAAAAATAATAAATCATTAAAGGACAATGACATAAGTGTTCATCTAGCTGTATGAGATATTGTATGACTAAGAGATTATATTATACAGTGTGTATTCGTAGGTTGGTTGTTGTTTCTATGACTATTCATTGTCTCTTTAGGACCTTGATGGGTTTTTAGACCCCACTCTTGGTCTATGAATACTATTCAATTCTATTGAGATAAGGGCTTAGAGGGTCACACATAATAGTGCATTCAAGAATATGTCGTATTATAATGAGTAGGAATAATACATGGTGGGCCCCACCATGGGGTTTGAGTGTTTTCTATGTTTTATTGGTTACTGAAAAATAAATTAATTAATTATCATTCAATTAAAGAATAATTGGGTTGAATTTATTTATTAAAATTATTTACAAGTTTATAAGTAAATACAAGGATTAATATTATATGAATGAATATTATTTTATTATTCTAGGTTCATTTAATATTTTCTGGAATTACAAGTCAAGTTAATATCTCAAGTTTATCACATTATATATTTAATATATATTATTGGTATGTGATAAAATACAAATAATATTTATTAAATAGTTAGTTCATCATAATTAATTATTTTTTAATCGTTTAGTGGACATTAAATATATGGGGGTTGGGGACCCCTAACCCTGTATTTTGAACTTACACTATATAAGTCTGTGAGAATATCATTCAATGTGACTATTCATAAATAATAATTGATAGATTCACTCTCTTGTTCAATCTTAGAGAGATAATCACTCAATCAATGTGAACGGTCTGAGAACACCTTCACATATTGATGGCAGGTGATTGTGGTTATCATCATAGCATCAAAGAGATCATCGGAGCCCCGTGACAGCACCCAAAATTCAATGCAAAATTATGTGCATATTCAAGAATCATTTTTGGATGATCTAGAGGGGTTCAGAATCAAATACTTTCATAAATGGTCACTGGAAACATGCGGTAGACAAGCGCGTGTCAAAATGAAACGAGGTAATTGTTCTTTTATTTTATGTTTCCCGATTAAACCACACGAGATCCTCAGACCGTACCAGGGATTAGATCACCAAAGAGGATGAAGTTTTGTCACTCCAGTGATAGAAAAATGTTAAATCCTAGGCCTAATGGCTTCCTCTATGCACCCTGGTCACAACATTCAAATGAGATTAAACCTGTGGTGTATCCTTTGTGTAGGATTAACTCTCACAGTATTTGACGTGGTGTATATCATAGCCTATGATAGGATATTGCGTGAAATTAACTCAGTGTATAATTGAATGAGTAATCTTACATATATCTAGTCTACCTACTATTAACTCATTCCAGATAAACATGTCATATGAGGTCCAACCTAAGGTGAGAAAGTGAAATATGCATCCTACATAGGATTAATCCTTCTCCACTTGAAATAACAACCCATGTAGAATTAAAACAAGTGCTTTGCATATCCATTTGTATTTAATGACATGCACTGACTTGTTTAAGACAATTTGGTTCTCTATTTTTACAGCATCATGAATACTTCATTTTTACATGATGATTTCAATTTTCAAATGGCATCTCACTTCATTGATACAAATGTAAGGTTTTTAAGGGATATTTTAACACTTGAAACAAGAAATAGAAGTAAAAAAAGAATCCAAACCTGGATCACCATTCAAGAATACATGAAACCAAAAAAATTTACAAAATTACTAAATTCTGTATGTACCTTGAACCGTTGTTGTCATTGATCCATCTTCATTATGTGTGCTTGATGAAGTTCACTAATGATTTAGACAAAAGAAACCTCTCCTTCATGGTGTATCCATGGGTTGGTTGAATTGTTTGATGCTTGAGTGGGATTTCTATTCTAACCATGACATGTTAATGCATCTATAGATAAAGGTAGAATAAAAATAGAGCTTTGAGATAAAGGGGGAATATTTCAAGGTTTATGCAAGATTATCACACACCAATTGAATAGGTGTTGCCTCTTTATATAGGGTTTGAGATAATTCAAGAGCTATTTCATGCATTTAATTGTGTGCTATAGTGCATGAGTAAATGAATCTGACTAGTTATGTATTCATCATATTAATGAAACAAACCTTCATGTGTTTCATCTTATGAAATTTATTGTGAATGACAGTTAATGGAAAAGATCCAAACATTAAATTTCAACTACCTTCTTATAAAAAAATTATCCAAAAAATGATATTTTAAATGAAGTGGAATGATAGATATCATCTCATATGATATCTCTATTTTGTGATTTAGGAAAATATATTTCATATGCATACTAGGATTTAAGGCATATATCCTTCACATTCTCTAGTTAATAGTGTTGTGAATAGTTAACAAGGTTAATATGGGGAATGGATCATGAACTTTGTCATTAAATTATTATGATGAAATGTGTTATTTTTGTAAGTGGTAAATTGAATTTGTGATTACCATCTATGATAGTTGTATGTCCAAACATATTAAGTCAATTATATATTTTCATTATAGTATAGGTGTGAATAGAATAGCCATGAGTATTAACATTAGGATAGGAGTGACTCGCTAGTGGGTATATATTTCTGAGGGTATGATTCACCATGCAATGAATGACTATCTTCTCCTTGTAGTATATTTGTGTGCAAAAAAAAGGTTTAGGGAATCAATCATTGGGATCGAGTATCTAGTTGATGATATTTACAAATGGATAATTATGGGTACAAATACTTTCTCAATGGGTGACCACACTAGTACAAAAATTATTTACTATGTCGGCCTTTTCACATCGATTATTTATAACTGATGTGAAAAAGTGATGTATTTTTTTCACATCATTTATCATATAACCGATGAGAAAACTCCATGTATGTTTCGTTTTCATGTTGTTTATTATTCAACCCTCATCACGGAGTGCAAGGGTATATCATTAATAGAATCTTTTGATGGATATGTGTTCTCTTTATGTGATCCCAACAAATCCTCCATCATTAAGCATTTGAAGTATGGCACAATCTCAGTGGTTGATGATTCATGTGTGATTAAGAAATTTATGGACCTCAATAAGTTCTTGTTGCTCAGTCGTATAGCTTATGAGAAAGGCATTAAGCTATGGCCTTATGAAGATCTCAAGAACAGAATATCACATTGCTGGAATATCACTAAATGGATACGGATATTGATTGGGAAATGATACTTCCATATCATTATGGAGAGGCTGGATGATATCAATGTGGCTTGGTGCACTGGGAATCTCAATCATAAAACTAGAATTTTTCATCTGTCTGAATGGGAGGATAATTTTAACCACTTTAATCAAAGGCTCCAAAATGAATAGGTAGGGACAAGAATTCATGGGCTCCCTTGGGTCTATTGGAATACTAAAATTCTCAATCACCTGGAAAATGGCTTGGGAACTCCTCTTAAAATTGACCGGCACACTCTCAATGGAGATCTCGATCTTTATGAAAGGGTTCTTGTCGAAATCAATATGGAATCACCTCCACCAAGATCAATTATCCCTAATTGTGAATGACCATAAAATATAGATCATATTGGAATTTAATAATCTTCCCCAATACTATGAACACTGCAAAATGGTAGGTCTTGTAATTAAAAACTACAGATTGGTACAGAAGCTAGTGAAACTAGTCTCTAGAACCAAAACCTGGAAGGAAGGGACAAAAGGGAACAAGATAAATTCAGTGGAAAAGCTAGAAATGACTTTACCAAATAGGTGAAATATGTGAAATGGGATAATATGGATAGAAAAAGTACCTCATGGGAATCCATAGTAAAATAGGAGGAAAAAAATTCCCCCATAAACTCGCTGAAAGTCTTGAAGAAACAACTCTCACTATGGATGAAAGTTAGTGTACCAATAAGAAGAACTTTAGTGATCAACTTCATTGTCTCTCAAATGATATTTTTTCTCTGTTATCTTCTTTTAAAACTGAGGATTTATTGATTGATCTCATATTTTTTATCTTTATGCATCAATTTAGTTGGATCTACATTTGTTAGTTGAACCCCAACAGATATTGGTCACTGAACAGGTGTTTGGCACACTGCATGCCCAGCAGGAATCTGAAATCTCATTAGGTGTCAAATCTGTTATGAATTTTAATGAAATAAAAAGACACAAACTCAACACATTTTGGTGTTGATGCTATCTACAAATGGACTCTATCTGATTCAGATATCAAGATGACTAGGTCAATTAGAATGTTAGGGAGAAAAAAAAAGGTGGCTATTAATGAAAAGGTGGATTTCATCCCTCAAACAAGGCTAAAATGAATAGCCTTGATTAGCCACTAAATGAGGCTAATATTAATTGTTAATTTATATAACATTCATGTTATTTATTAGTCATAAACACCATTTTAGTGCATTTTACACTTTGAACATCATTTCACATTATGATTGTAATTACTTCTTAAAATGCAATATTATGTAGTACATTTTTTAACATCATTTAAAGTACCCAATGATTCATCTGATTTTAAGGAATATAATTAGCCATATTATAATTTTATATTTTGGTAAATTGATCTAAACATAAATATTAATGTGTTTCATTCATGGATTAATGGAGAATTCATGGAAGAATATGGGGATATTTTGTGATGAAAGGAAACAATTCTGCAGAAGTCAGATTGGACACCAGGCCACTAATGAGACTGTGGGGCCCCACATACAGTCCCAATGAATCCCAAATTTCTTGGTATACTAGAATACATTTAGATTAAGAAATAAATATTTAGGATCCAATTCTAATTTGGCCTCCATGGTGTCCATTTAGGCGGCCCAAGTTAGAAATAAAATTCTGGTCCAGATTTTGCGGCCCAAAACAAATGCCCACTAATCTGATCATATATCCGAATATACAACTCCAAATGGGCCCAACTTTTACAGGAGGTTATGAGAAATCTAGGGATACATTTTATGTTTTTATTAACCACTATTATTCGTCCATCTAGAAGGTCATCAAAGCGCGTCTGTTCGGTGGATGAAAGCTAGCTGCCACCTCGGGTCAAATGTGGAAAAGTCTAAGTTCCACAAGCTTTCCACCACCCTAGGCCTACCATAATCAAGTGGGATTCTTTTTACTGTTGGAGGCTCGACCCAAGGCTTCCAAAATTCCTATTTAAGGCAGTGGTGGTGGAGGAGTGGAGGATATTTGAGCTTTCTTTCATTGTAATGTTATGCTGTGGTTTTGTTGTCTCAAATTTGTCTTCCACATGTGAGTTGTTTTAATTCATCCTTGTTTCTTAATAAAATTTATTCTTATCTTATTATTATGTTCTTATCCTCATCACTTTGATATCGTTGGTTCAAGGTGTGAACTTTTTCATACCAAACCTTGTGAGATTATCACACAACGGTGGAGTGATTGTTATTTTATTGTGTTTTTTTTACTTCTCCATTTCTTCCCTCATGAGTCTACTTTCTGCTTCCATTGAAACCATAGAATTAATAGAAGGCTAACCCACTTATGGGTTGATCCAAGGGAGTCGCAAGGGGTTGGATTGGATGTTATTTATCACCTCATTAATGTATAATCACTTCTTCAATTGATATTTTTATTTGATGATTTTTAAACTCGGTCGTCCTGTTGAAATTAAGGCCACACACTTCAAGTGCTAATACGAACCTTTACCTTGAAGTGCTCAAAACAGTGATCCTTCAAGTGTATAAGTGATTGGTATTAAATGTCATAGGCATTAAACCAGTAAGTGATGATGTTGTTTTATCTCCTTAAATGAACCCATCTCAAATATAATAAATTGAAATCATTGAAAAGGAAATATGTCCAATCCACCCCGAGCGATAACCTAGGATCAAGTCATTATTTTAAATTGAATTTACTTAAATCTATTAGTGATCCTTTAAACCCATCTAAAATCAAACCATGTTGGCCACTTCATAGCCAAAAACAGTCCTTAGAATGTGCGTGTCTATAGGTTACTTCTTAGGTCTTTGTGGATTTGACAACCCAAGCTAGACTACAAGGACCGTTCTACCTTCATATCTTGGGTAAATTTGAGCGAGAATCAACCCTCTTTTGGAATGACCAGGGAATAGCCAACTCTGGCACTAAAGGTTCCTTATGGTTTCTTTCAAGTAAATATAATCCTAATTTAATTGGAGTAGATGACCTAAGGAAAAGTCTCTCCAAGAATGACTCTTCTATTATTAACAGTTTTTATCAACTTCTGGGGAAAATTCAGGTCTCCTATACCCATTAAAATATCTGGTTAATAGCCCATATAAATCTTCAAAATCCATCAATTGTTTAAGAATGGGATCAGATCATCACATGTTGTTTCTACATCTCTGGTAGAAAAATTTTATGTACTACAGTTTATGCCTAAAATAATTATATTAACAAGAGATCTCTATGGTTTCAAATTAAGGATATCTCTTGCCTCATCAATGAGCCATGAATCATTGTTGAATATTTTAAATCTATTCTTCATGAAGATAAAAAAATAGTCTTGTCTTCAACTCGGCCTTCATCAAGGAATTTTGTGCCTGTGTTTAGGATACCAACTTAGTTGAAATTAACCTTATTGGTGAGAAATTTATATGGTATATAAGTCATATAAATATTGTTATATCTAGTAGAATTGTAAGATATTTTGTTAATGATATTTCTATTGGATATTGGAGACTCATTTCTTATGTAATATCGGAAAAACATAACTTGGATCATCATCCTATTTTGCTGAGTTTTCTTGAAAATGATAAGAGGAAAGACCACCCTTTCAGGTTCAATAATTCTTGGACTGCCATCATAGAATGTAACTAAATTATTCAAGACACCTGGTTCTCATCTGAGTGAAATGAAAACCCGCTTTACTATATATCCAAGTTGAAGATTCTAAAGGTTAAAATTAAGGAATGGGTTAGGAAAATAATCATCCACCTTGATGAAGAAATTGATTTCCTTGAGTGCTCCCTTCACTCTCTACAAGATGAAATCACTAAGAAGAAATTCCTTGGAGGAATCATCTATGTAGAAGAGACATCTTCCAAATATCAAAATCTCATCAATCTCAAAGACAATATTCAAAAGGATATTTTAAAAGTCATGTGGCTCAATTATGGAGATAGGAAAACAATTTTATTCAATGTTATTCAAAGGGAAAGAAAAGAAAAAAACTACTCTCTCTCCTTAAAGATGGGGAACAAATTATGTATTAAAGATAGGCCCTTTCTTTACACATTGTCTCTTTTTATGATAATCGCTTAAATGGCCCAGTGAGGAATGGGAAATTTAAGGAAGGAATAATTCCAAAGGTGATCATAGTGGAAGATAATATGCTTCTCACCTCTACTCCTATGGATTTATAAATCAAATAAGTTTTCTTTGGACTTAGAAAAGGTATCTCACCTAGACCAGATAGTTTCACCAATCACTTGTTTCAACATTATTGGGAGATGATAGAGGCTCATGTTTGAAAATAGGATAATCATTTATTCAAGGTTAGATCCTTCACTCAATGTTTTAATGATCAATTCATTACCCTCATACCAAAATTGGAGAATAAAAGTGACATCAGCAATTCATAATAGTTTCACATTTCCACAAAATTCATAAACTCATCACAAAAATTCTTATAGATAGACTTACTCGAATCTCGAATAAAATAATTTCCTATAATCAATTTGTATTTTTCAAAGGGAGTAACATCCAATATTGTTTGTTAAATACCTTGGAGTGTGTGAATCTCTTCAAGAAGTCCACTAGGTGAGGAAACATTGCACTAAAACTTGACATTAAAAATTCATTTCATACAATGGACCAGGGTTTTATCAATAACGTTCTTTCATGTTTTGGATTCAACACTAGATTCATTTTTTTGGATCAAATCCCTGATTGGGTTCACCTACATCTCTATTTTAATTAATGGTTCCTAGGAAGGATTCATTAGATTCTCAAGAGGGTTGATACATGGATACCCCCTCTCAGCTATCATTTTATCTATAATTGAATATTATCTCAGTGGGATCTTACTTAATATGGTGAAAAATGGAAAATATAAAACCAATATGGGGAAATAGGTATCTACGCTCCCTCTTACCTCTTTTTTCTGATGAAATTATTATTTTTACTCAAGGTGATAGGATAAATCTCATAGGTATAAAGAAATCCCTTCTTTACTATGAAATTATCTCAGGTAAAGAAATAAGTTGAATCAAGTCATTCATTTACTTTGGATAGAATATCTCAGCCTATAGAAAAATCAGTATGATGGATGATATGGTCATAAGGTAAGGTTCTTTCTCTTTCATTTATCTTGGTGTTTCTATGTTTTGGGGAAGAAATCATGTTTTCCACTTCACCAACACCTTGAGACAGGTTAAAATAACCCTTGCATCTTGGAAATTTAAATACCTCTCAATGGTAGGAAGAGCTGGCCTTGTCAAGCATGGGATTGTCTCTAAAATGGTTTATTCATTCATGGTGTACTCTTGTCCTGACTCAATTATCAAATCCATTAACACAATGATGAGAAAATTCATTTGGAGTGGCAACATTTGGTATAGGAAACTTTTCAAAGCCTCTTGGAAGCAAATTTTCATGCCCTATGCTCTTGGGGGAATTGGTATCAAGAATATAGTTCTCCTAAACTAATCCCTTAAAGCTCAATTAATTTGTGAGATTCTCAACAAAAAAGTAGATTACATGGGATTTATAAGATCCAGGTTTCTTTCCAAAAAGATGGTAAGAAATACCAGATATATGGAGTCCTTAATATGGACAGGTTTAAAAGAATTTTTCCACAAAATTAGCATACACTCATATTCTTTGGTTAGTTCCAACTCCTCGCTCAAGTTATGGAAGGAAAACTGGGATGGAGCTCCACTTATGGACTTGATCTATTATATTGATCAAGATATTGATTATGAAATATTAATTAAAGATCAAAAGAAAAACTTAGCTTCTTTACCAGATGACATCAACTGGGCTGTTTTAAATTATGAATTTTTAAATAAGGAGGACATGCTGATATGGGAACCAACCTCTAATAGGATGCTTGACTAAAAGGCCTTCTACAAACATCTATATTAGGGATCTCACAAATGGACTATTGAATTCAAAAAAAATTGTTACCCCCACCCAAGATTTCTTTGATCTGGATACTCCCTTTCAACAAAATTCATGTTGATGCTAACCTTCAACGTGTTGGCATCTCTCTTTTCTCAAGATGTTTGTTTTTTCTTCAAAATCATGAGGATGTTGATCATATGTTCGTGTTCTATAAAACTGCCTCATATTTATTGAATGATATCATTGACATATTTGAGTCTCATCTACCATAGGAAAACTTGATTAAGGAACTCCTTCCTACTTTACTCAATATCCAGATGTTTAAGAATCTTATAAACCTTTTCAGGGTGGCATGTGGGAAGCTATTGTACATCATTTGGAGAGTAAGGAACAAGTAAATTCAAGAACATTCTACTTATACACCCATTCCTCCATAGATGAAGTCAAGGATTCTTGTAATATGCTAATACGCTGCATTTGGATTACTGCAGAAACAATGTGTAGGATCTTACAGTGTTGAGGTGTCTCAAGGATACTGGTAATTACCCCCCTCCACGTGGCACATTTGAAGTTTTATGGCTTAACCCATTTTATGGTTGGCTCAAATGTAACACATACAGGGACTCGAGGGGAAATCCCAGACAATATGGTTTTGATGTGGTCTTTATGGATCATAATGGTGATGTTATTGAATTCCAGCATGGTCCTTGTGGCAATCCTACTTCCTTGAAAGCAGAGATTACTGGGAGGATTTCTCCTATCTACATGGAATACCAAAGTAATTAGAATAACGTTTGGTTTGAATGTTACTCAACCATCATTATTTTGGCTATCAGAAATGGATAGATCCATCATTCTTGGAAGCTGGTAGTGAAATGGACCAAGTTCCATGATAAGCTTTCATCAGTGAACTACATCATCATGCATGTTTTTTGCGAAGACAACTCTCTTGATGATTCCCTTGAAAATAAGTGAGTGAATTAGGAGGAATTCATAACTTCTAACAATCTCCATGGTGATCTTTTGCCTTTTCTTCAAAGGGGTAAATGTAAATTTCCTTCCTTCAGACTATTTTTGATTCTCTATTTATCTATTTTGAGAGCCTCTGCGCTCATTTTTCTGAAAAAAATCATGAAATCAAACTTTTTTATCTCACGTGGAATCTCTAACCCTCGTTTATTAAATCTGGTGGATTACAATCTTGTATTTCCATCTTCATACATCCTCATGTTTCATAAAACTCATTGTTGTGTATTTAATATTTTCATCTATTCAAGTAAGCCACACATGTCGATCCACTCTTTCAGTGGTTTAATGGAAAGGATTCCCTAACTCTGTTATTTTTTTCTTATTATTTGGAGTAAAATCTCATATTACCATCTTCATAAAACATCAGGTTTCATCATCCTCATCATTGGATGTTTGAATATACATCTTCTCACCTAAAATATTGGATTACTATATTAATATACCTTATTTATCTATTGATTTAAGTGAAAAGGTGTGTGGATTTCATTATATCTTAATAATTTATGTTAGATCATAAATTTTGGAATTATATCATAATGTTTTGGTGTTTTTACTATATGGAAAGTTGTTTGAACTGAATTGTTTTCATAAATGTTTATACTGCGTCACATCTTAGATTTATGAATTGAATCTCTAAATGTTTCTTATTTGGATGATGTTTGTGAATCATTCATTGTTTATTTATACACTACCATGTATATGGATAAATTTCAATTAGTGTTATGAATTTATTAATGACTTGGTAATCCAAAAATATAATATATACATCCATTTTAATTTTTATATAGTTAAATTTACAATATCGTATAAGTAGTGTATATACATATTAGTAATTTTCTTGTGATGTGAGATTATTCTTATCTTGAAAAATCATATATTAAATATGCAGTCTAAATATTATGAATTACTACAAATATAATGTTGAAATTATTGGTGAATAAACAATTGATAAAGAACCAAAAATTGAGCGTCTATATGGTAATTCTGAAAAACCATTGTATCTGGGTTTTATGAAATTTACGATTTTATCGATGGTGTTAAGATTGATTAAATTGAAGTAAAAACATGAATGGAGGGACAAGAGTTTTACAGAATTTCTAAAATTTTTGAAATATATTCTTCTTAGAGACAATGATCTTCCATATTTTCATTATAAAGAGAAAAAATACTATTCTTGATTGAATTAGGGTAAAAAAATACATGTATTCCCACATGATTTTGTGCTATATAGGATGGAATGTGAATTCCTATCAAGTTTTCCTAAATTTGGTACATCACGGTATAAGTTAAAAGAAAAATCATAGGCGGATTTAGCATTTATAGAGACCTCTTCCAAGTAATTTTGGTGTCTTTCTATAATTCCTTGTTTGAAACGTTTACTTGAAAATTCAAATGATGACAAAAGGTTAAGATGGAATGCATATGAGCAGATATGTGAAGGAAAATTACAGCATCTTACTAATTTTACACAGTGGAAGAAAATCAATCAACAGTTTCCTATATTTGGAAATGAAGTTATAAATCTCATATTTGCACTATGCAAAGATGTAATGAATTTATATCGAATACTTAGTAGCTCACATAGTTAATGGACTATTTTATTCATATCTTACAACTTATCTCCTAAATTTTATATGAATCAAAAATATTTCATGTTGAGTTTAATTATATCTGGACTAAAAAAACACAGAAATGATATTGATGTTTTCTTGTAACCATTAATTAATGATTTGAAACTTTTATGGGAGGAAGGTATTAGGGTGTATGATTCTTATAAAATGGAATATTTTCAACTGCGTGAAATGATTATATTCACAAAAAATGACCTCCCATCATATGGAATTTTGACTGGATATAGTGTTAAGGGACCTAAATCATTTCTAATTTGTGAACAACAGACTTCATATTATTAACTGCATCATGGGAGAAAAATAGTATACATGGTTCATCAAAAGATTTTTTATATGGATCAAACTTATAGAATATTAAAAAAGTTATTCAAAGACTTGTGAGAATTTAATATTACTTAAAAACCTTTATCCAATGATTGGTATTTTTTTAGGGTGAAAAATATTGATGTGACATTCAGAAAGACACATAAATCTGGTAATGATAGAAATATTTGGAAGAAACAGTCAATGTTTTTTGAGCTACCATATTGGAGATATCGTGAGGTCAAACATAACATTGATGCCATGCATTTGGAGAATAATATATGTGACAACATGATTATAACACTGTTAGATATTAAAGGAAAGACTAAAGATGGGTTGAATGTAAGATTAGACTTAGTCTCAATGGGAATACATTTGGATTTAGCTCCCACCCTTGATGGAAGGAGAACATTCCCACACCCGTCTTTCCATACATTATCCAAGAGGGATAAAATTATCTTTTTCAGTGTCCTCATTATATCAAAGTGCAATAGGATTATTCTTCAAATGTAAAAAATTTTGTGTCTTTAACGGATTTGAAGTTGATAGGTATGAAATCTCATGATTGTCACGTCATGATGAAATATCTCCTACTAGTTTTATTGCCTGTAATATTTCCCATCCATGTGATAATGACTATCATGAAGGTATTTTATTTTTCAATTCAATATATAATATGGTGATTGATATGAATGATTTGAAGAATTTTCATAATGAAGTAGTTTCTATACCTTTTTAATTGGAAATGTATTTTCCTCCATATTTTTTTAATATCATGGTGAATTTAATGGTTCATTTGGTGTTAGAAATAAAGCCGTGTGGGCCTTTATATCTATGATGGATGTATCCTTTTGAAATATATATGATGATATTTAAGGGTTATGTTAAGGATCCATATTTACCTGAAGCCCCCATTGTTGAGAAGTATATTTCTGGGGAGGTTATGGAGTCTTGTACAGGGTACTTGTCTACAGTGGAGTGCATTGGTTTTCCTGCATCTCACCATGAATGAGTTAATTATAGGGGAAAGGGTATCCATGACTTGAAATTCAAATTTTTTATAAGTGAAAAAATAAATAAGTTACATTTATACAGCTTGAATAACATAGATTATGCTCATCCATATATAACATTTCATGTTAATGTGCCGAAACAATGTTATCCAAAGAAGAAATATATGTGGATTTTGAATGAGCATAACAATACTTTTTTTCCATAGTTTAAAGAGATTATTATTATTAGATCATATTTATCGGAAACATTAAGATGGTTAGTGTGTGGTCCAAGTTTAAATTTCATAACATGGTCTGGGTATGGAACTAATGGCTATACATTTCCGTCACGACCCGTCCCCCGGGGCCCGTGTCATGACTACCCCAATCCAACCTTCCATAGGCCAGGGGCTGGTGACTAGCACCAGAAAGACATATCTCAAAAGGGGAATGCATTGCCTTTAAACCTATACACACACATGCGCATATCCCATACTACGGAAATTAAGCTCAAAATGGAACCAACAACAAGTAAAAGTACAACGGAAAGTAAAAGGGGATGGAATATAATCCCAACTGAAAGAAAATTATAGAAAAGGAATTACTAGCTCCAGAGGTTATCCGCCAAGGATCCTACATGAAGGGTAGTTACAACTCACTGTCAGATGTCACTACAGCAAACCATGTCTATCGATCCACCTCTGAGCACTGTCAAGCCCTAGCTCCCAAAAGTCCCAGTCAAAGCTTTCCATCGTCTACACAAGACACAATAGGTGCGGTCGAAACCCGTATAGGGGTGAATATAAAAATACTCAGTAGGGACCCCAAGACCAACTCGAGTCTCATAAAAATTCACAAATTAAAATACCATAAAGAAATATCTCAATGTAATGTACAAAACAAAAAGACACATATCACACCAGGTTTAACTTAAATACATAAGTAAATATGATTAGTTGTAAAGCTAGATCATCTTATTCTGTGGAGAGGCTCTGTTTCTGATCCACAAAGGGTCGCTCTGTTGCTTATCCATGAAGTTTCACTCTGTTTTGGATCCACAAAGGGTTCCTCTCATTCTAATCCATGAACGGTCACTCTCATACTGATCCACAAAGGGTCTCTCTCATGCTGATCCATGAACGGTCTCTCTCATGATGATCCACCAAGGCTAGTTATCATGTTGACCCACAAAGGGTATCTCTCATGTTGATGCACAAAGGTTCACTCTCATGAAGATCCACTAAGGGTTTCTTGAATGCTGATATGCGAAGGGTCTCTCTAATTCTTAAGGGTCCCAAAGCAACAGACAGCGCATCGAACAGACATCTGGTCTGTAAGATATGAGTGTTTTAGTAAACAGGGGCCCGGTTGGATTCTAGTCTGATCCAGCCCATACATACTCCAAACACCTCAAAAACTCACATAGATTATCTCAGAATGAAATCCTCATTGAGAGGGTCCCAACACCATAAACATATTGTCAATCGGAGGTCTGGTTCGCAAGATATAGGTATTTTAATAAACAGGGGTTGGTTGCGTCCGGGCCTGGTCTGACTCGGTCGGTCCGACCCGACCAACTCGGCATGGGGTATCGCATGACCCATCCTTGTCTATATGGACCTTTGGGACTTACTAGACCCATCCTAGGTTGGTCGTGGGTCCAGCCCACCGGGTCACCCAGTGACCTGAAATTATCCGGCCCGGCCTGCACTGGTAGGTCGGTCAATTTCCGACCATGGGTCCCACGGGTCCTAGGCCCTACCAATTTGGTCATGGGTATGTCCCCCTGAGCTATGGGTCCATCCTACCTCTTCCCACATGACTCGGCCTACCTAGAAGGCCAATTTCCTTTATCCCGAGTCACCCCAGCAGCACGATCCTTTATCCCCTGGCCCGGCCCGCGCGGCAGGCCGGTTCGGTCCAGCTGGACGTCGCACAGCCGCGTCCATTTCCATCCAGCCTTCCCGTAAAGCGGCTGGTTGGTTCCTCCCACATGCGGTCAACGGACGGCGTGCCTCCAGTGCATCTGAGACGACCAGACGTGGGCTTCCCCCTGCATGTCACCCGCGGACCAAGTCCGCAGGTTGACTCATCAAAACAGCACCAGCGTGGCAATGCGGGTCTCCAGCGTCGCAGCCGCAGTGGTCACGGTCTCCACCGCTTGGCGTGCCACAAGGGCACACCATTTCTATCATCCACTGGCATGGACAGTGACCTTACTACCTCTTCATCTGGTATGTGGACAGTTCCACCATGTGACGCCGGAAGAAACTTTGGCGGATCCTCAGACGGGCTCTGGTGGTCTGTTCTTCGCGTCGCTTGAGCCTATGGCCTCCAGGGAATTCCCTCTTCACTACGATGGCCTCATATGAACCTTTTTTCCATCTTTTAAAATCCATTTAAAAATAATTCACATGCAGAGGGGCTCAGGCCTTATTCATGTTAGCATGTGCCCTCCGCTTTAGAAGTTTAAAACTGGGGAGGCTTGGGATGATATTCTATCAACAAAAGTTTAATCCTGAATAGAAATCCCAAATGAAACACCCTCCCTTAAGAACTTGCTATTTGAGAGTCAACTAGTTTTTGGGTTGATCTGCATTCGTCATTTAGAAATTAGAATGGGGATACTTTAACAAAATTAAACCCCCTACCAGGATTGTTGGATCTACTGCTAACATTGGATGATATCTGTGTTGCCATCTTCGATCCGTGAATCATTAGCGTTCTTCATCATTTATCAGTCGTCAGATCTAATACATTCTCTAGGTGTGTTGTTGTTGCACTTTGATCCTCCAACATTATTCATTCTTTGTTGGAGAGGAATTCTGTCATAGGTTCATCGTAGAATCCCCGGGGTTTAATTCTCAACTCTACAACGCGTTATTTTAAAAAAAAGAAACATTTCACAGTGTTTCTATTATGTTGCGACATTGCATCATTACATAGTTTCATTTATGAAACAGTGTAGCGGTTACACTTGCACAATGATCCATTAATTATTCTCATTTTATGTTCCTCTTCATCGCCTCATCACCACATCGCAGCGCCGCCGTCCACTGCACAATGGTGTGAAAGAAAATAAAATAACTTTTTCTAAGTTATTTTATTATTTTCTAAAATGTAAAAAAATTAATTTTTCATCCAACCCTTATCGGTCGATGTTAAGTCCTTTTTAAGAAAATCCTTGAATTTTGAGTTCAACAGCACCCTCATATTTTCAATCCGAGCCCCGGTTCAAAATTTAGAAAAAAACCCCGCTCACACTTTTACCTACATGAACTAAAAAAAGTTCAAAATTTCACTCTGAGATCACTAGGCCTCAGAATCACTTGTCGTCAAAGCATGTGGTCTTGAAATAATTCCATATAATTTAAAAAAAAATACATGAAAATTCCAGGACATTATACTATCCAATCCTTAGGTCTTTATGTCCCTCGAAATCAAAACAAAGGCTAATCAATCAAATGGGGGTACTAAGCACAAATTTGAGCCTCCTGCTCCCATGTGATCTCATGGAGGTTCACGTGCTACCACCAAACGCTCACGAGAGGAATCAACCATCCATGAAAGACCTGCTCCTATCGATCCTCTATCTCCATCGAGAACTCTACAAACATCGCCCCATCGTCAATGTCCAGCTCACCAGTCAATGACATGCGATGGATCATTCATGTACCTCCTCAACTACGAATCGTGAAAAACATCATGCACCTTGTGAATATGTGGGGGAAGAGCTAGGCAGTATGACACCTCGCTAGATCAGATCAGAATCTGGAAAGGTCTGATGAACCTCGGAGATAACTTGTTGCCCCGTACAAATCTCTGCAATCCCTGTCGGGGTGAGACCTGAAGGAAAACATGGTCTCCATCCTTGAACTCCATGGGTCTCCATATCCTATCAGCATATGATTTATGTCTTCTCTTTGTAGTCATAATCCACTCCTATATGGTTTGCACCTTCTCAGTGGTAGCCCGTACCAACTATAGACCCATGAGTATTGGCTCCCCTAGGTCTGTCCAACATGGTGGTGATCTACATGGCCACCTGTACAAGGCCTCAAATTGTGCCATCCCAATGGTAGAGTTATAGTTTTTGTTGTATAAAATCTCCACCAGTGATTGGTGTTCCTCCCAACTACGACCAAAATCAAGGACACAAACATGAAGCATGTCCTCCAACGTCTGTATAGTCTGCTCCGTCTGACCATCATTCTATGGGTGAAAAGCTGTGATCAAGCGTAGTTGGTTCCCGAATGCCTCCTACAATCCCTTCCACAACTGGGATTTAAAACGAGTGTCACAATCTGAGGTGAATGTCGAAGGCACCTCATAAAGCCACATTGTCTCCTAAACGTAGAGGCTTCCCAAACCCTCTACTGATCCCTACTCCCATATGGTTAGGAAGTGAGTCTACTTGGTGAGTTGGTCAAAAATCACCCAAATAGAGTCATGGCCCCTAGATGTTCATGGTAACCCCATCACGAAGTCTATGGGGATACCATCCCACTTCCACTCTGGTACCTCAAGTGGCTACGTCAAGCCTACTGGGACATGATGCTCAGCATTCACTTTCTAACAATTGAGGCATCATGAAACAAACTATTCCACTTGTTTCTTCATCCATGGCCACTAGTACTGATGTCAGAGGACCTGGTACATCTTTTCCACACTAGTATGTACCGAAAAATGGGATATATGGAACTCCCTCAACACCTCCTCCCGTAACGTCACTGGTATTATGGTGAATCCTCTAAAAAGGATGACGTGATCCACACCTATCAAAAATCCATCTGGAGCTTATCTTGAGGATAACTGAGCACGTCAGACTCACAGTCAACATCCACAAGTTTTTCCTCCCTAGCTCGCTGAAGGACTGGGGGAGTGAGATTCATAGACTAGAGGTAAGCTACTCCATCATAATCCATGAAGGATATCTGCATCACGGCTAGCTAATTTGTTGCCTCACTCAGCAGCTGCAAACCAGACCTCCTGCTGAGCGCGTCAGCCACCACGTTCCCCTTCCCATGACTATAGACTGTCTCAAATTCATAGTACTAGAGGAACTCCAACCATCGCCGTTGTATCATGTTCAGTTCCTTATGTCAGAAGATATACCTAAGACTCTTGTTGTTGGAGTAGACAATAAACCATTCACCCATCAAATAGTGCCGCCATATATTCAAGGAAAATACCATCACTGCTAACTCTAGGTCAGGGGTTGCATAGTTCTGCTCATGCTGCCTCAACTATCGAGATCCGTAGTCAATCACTGCTCACTCCTACATTAGGACACAACTCAGTATAGTCCCTGATGCATTGTAGAAGACTACATCCCCAACTCCCTCTTTCAGTAGTCTCATGATGGGGGCACTCATCAGTCTCTGCCTCAGCTCCTGGAAACTATGTTGGAACCGCTCCATCCATACGAAGAGTTTTCCTATAGTTTTCAAATATGAAAATCATGATGCTACTCTGGAAAAGTTGGGTACGAACCTCCAGTATTACTCATCCAACCCCAGGAAACTCCGCACCTTAGTCATGCTCCTAGGTGGATCCCAAGAAAGCACTGCATCTATCTTTGTCGAATCCACCACAAATTCAACCTCCGAGATGACGTGTCCCAGAAAGTGGACCTCCTGAATCTAGAACAAGAACTTCCAGAGCTTACCATAAAGCTGGTTCTCTCAAATTGTATCCAAGACTATCTATAGGTTTGTAGCATGCTCCTCCTCTGACGCTAAGTACACAAAGATTTCATCAATGAAGACTACCATGAAACGATCAAGGTAAGGTTGGAAGATTCTATTCATGAGTCCCATGATCACCATTGGGAAATTGGTCACATTGAAAGGCATCACCAAAAACTCATAATATCTATACTTGCGTCTAAAGGCTATCTTCAGAAATTCCTCGTCCCATACCCAATGCTGATGATATCTTGATCTAATGTCGATCTTCGAGAACCACCTCGCTCCCTTTATCTGATTGAAGAAGTCATAAATACTTGATAGTGGATACTAGTTCTTCATGGTCACTTGGTTCAGGTTTCGGAAGTCCATACATCGTCTCAATCTACCGTCTTCCTTTTTGGAAAACAACACTAGGGATGCCCATGGATAAACACTAGGTATTACAAACCCCTTCCTCTGCAAGTCCTCCAACTATACTCTCAACTCACAGAGCTCTGCGGGATCCATCCAGTTTGAAGGTGTAGATATTTGTTTCATCCCAGGATACATTTCAATGAATAAGTCTACCTATTTTTGAGGAGTTAGTCCTGGTAAATCTTCTGGAAAGACATCCACAAACTCATCCACCACTGCAGGAAAGCTCAGACTCCTCTCATCCACCACACTGAGGGTGAGGCTAGCCAACTAGTGAGTGATCGGCTGCATCCTCCTCAGAGTAAGTCCATCATGTGCTGAAAAGGTTCCCTTCTGATTGGTGAAGTAAAATCTAGTCCCATCCTCATGGACACACCGCTTATTATGCCAAAAACAATCGATATGAGCATGGAATGTAGATAACCAGTCCATACCTAAGATGAATTCTTAAGGCCTTAATGCTACTACTAGGAGATCCCAACCGAAGCTCCCTCCTCCTAGAGTAATCTCACATTTCCATCACCAGTGTGTAATCATCGAATCCCCTCCCGTAAGTGTATCTAATCATAAGTATTGAGACAAAGACTCCACCAAAATCTTCGATCCTTGAACGAGATTCGTGGCAAGGAAAGAGTGATTGGCACTAATGTCTATGATAAATGCAGCTAAGGTGGAGAAGATATAGATCATAACTCTAATAATATATGTAGAATCAAGGTCGTAGGTCTCCACTGATTGAAGCTAAGATCACCCCTATAAACCGAATCCCTAAGACTATGGTGTACCACCTGGTGGAGATGGATGTAGTACCTATAACCATCGCCCACCATCTTCCACTCGGCCTACTTATCTAACATGTCTGCCACCCCGCAGACCTCCTCACTCAAACCTTTGTCTCTGCCTTGGAGGTCCCTCAACCATCTGTTGATTGTCTATGCGGTGGGTTGGGAAGTCATGATATATATGTCCCAACCCACCATAGGAGTAACAGACTCAAGCCCTCAACTGACCTCCTCTACCTCACGAGCTCCACCCCTCCGACCATGCGTCCTAGGGTTGTCCTCTGAAAGGTCTAGTCCATTTGGGCCTCTGCATCATCTTCCTACTACCTGCTGCAGATGACTCGGTCACCTATAATCCGGTGATGGTTCTCACCATTGGTACCTTCTCTACTAGAAATTAGTCCACCAGTAGAGCTCTCTCTAGTACTATAGCCTGCATCGGGATGCTGAGTGAAATCATAGATGCCCTGATATCCAGTCAGAGTCCCTCCCCAAAGGTACAGGCTCTAAATAAAGGGTCATGTACCATGTCGATGGTGTAGTGGGAGAGGTCGGTAAACCTATCTGAGTACTGGGCCACAGTCAGGTTGCCCTATTGTAGGTGTAGTAGCTCCTGAATACGCACTGAGTGTAGTTTTTCTGTTACAAACTCTTCCCTAAAGAGGCTCTTGAAGTCCAACCATAAAAGGGATGCATCCTTGTCTATCTAGATCTTCAAGCTCCACCATCCCCCTGTTGTTCCTTGAAAACTGCTAGCGGCTAGGACCACTATCTAGTCTATAGGTGTCTCTAACAGGTGAAAACCCCATGTAACTGCCTCCAGCCAATCCTCAGTTGCCTGAAGATCTATCTTGCCTAGAAACCTCAGAGGTATCTATATTTGGAACTCATGCAGTGTGCTCATTCGGCGTGAATTGTCCGCTGGTGGTGCTGGTAGAAACTACTGCTCTACGGGTGGTGTTGGTGCTGGTACACCACCCAAAAGTGCTATCGTTGTAAGTGGTCCCTCCACTGACACCTCATCACTCGGTGGGCCATCATTATGAACCATCACTGGAATCCTAGCTGGCCATCTTTGTGGAGTCATCCTATAGGGAAACAGATGCGCTATGGTCAATAAGTTATACCAGGTGAGCTGACTCAAAAGATATCAAGAGAAAAACATTTCCAAAACACATGCAACCATTGTTTTTGTGTACTGAGTCAGAAAAAATAATTCAGGGTCCTGTTTTATGGATACATCAACTACCCCACCAGCATTGGACTCCCTGGACTAAAATCCAAACTCAATACACTTAACACTATTTCCCCCATCGAAGATATAGACTCTTTGTTCTTCTGGTAGAACCGACCATGCTCTAATACCAAATTTTTCATGACCCGTCTCCCAAGGCTCGTATCGTGACTATCACAAGCCCGCCTTCCATTGGGCAGGGGATGGTGACTAAAACTGGAAATGAATATCAAAAAATGCGAAGGAATTTCCTTTAAACATGTACACACACGTGATTCCCATACTGTGGAAAGCACGTTGAAACTGGAACCACCAACAAGTACTAGTACAACAGAAGGTAAAAGGGGCTGGAATACAAGCCCAAAAAAAAGGAAAGTACAGAAAAGGAATTACAAGCTCCATAGGTCATCCACCAAGGATCCTACCTGAAGGGTAGGTACAGATCACTGTCAAATGTCACTAAAGCACATAACATCTATTGATCCACCTTTGAGAACCATCTATCCATGGCTCCCCAAAGTCTCAGTCAAAGTTTTTTGTCATTTGAACATTAAAAAATAGGTGTGGGAGAAGCCCGTGCAGGGGTGAGTATAACAATAATCATTAGGGACCCCAAGACCAACTCGGGTCTCAGAAAAATCGACAAAGTAAAATACCACAAAGAAATATCTCAAAGTAAAGCACAAATCCAAAGACACAACTCACACCAAGTATAACTTATTTATATAAGTAAAGATGATTATTCATAAATCTAGATCATCTTATTCTGTTGAGAGGATCTGCTACTGATCCATGAAGGGTCGCTCTACTACTAATCCATAAAGGGTCTCACTGTTGTTGATCCACGAAGTTTTGCTCTCATGATTATCTGTGAAGGGATGCTCTCATGTTGATCCTCTAAGGGTTGGTCTCATGCTGATCCATGAAGGGTCTCTCTCATGTTTATCTACGAAGGGTAACTCTTATGATGATCCACAAAGGATCGCTCTTCATTTTTCATGTCACAGCTAGCCACTGGATTCCCGTAATCAACACGCTTGATTCCAGTAGGATATTCTCCTAATTCCATCGGCCATACCTAAACATATAGTAAGTCCCTCATAGATTAACCCACAGGTTTGTCTCATCGTAAGTGTCCCAATTCAACAGACAGCACGTCGAACGGATGCACGGTCTGTAAGATATGGGTGTTTTAGTAAATATGGGTCCATTTGGATTCGAGTATGATCCAACCTGAATATACTCCAAACTACTCCAAAAAAACATTTAGATAATCCAAGAAGTACTGCCCCATTGATAGTGTCCCGACGCCGTAAACGGCTCGTCAATCAGATGTTCGGTTTGCAAGATACGTGTGTTTTAGTAAACAGGGGTCGATTGCATTCGGGCCTGGTCCGACTCGGTCGAACCGACCCGACCAACCCGGCCTAGGGTATCTCATGAACCATCCTTTTATATCTTGACTATCGGGCCTTACTGGACCTGGCCTAGGTTGGCCGTGGGTCCTTCCCGCTGAGTCACCCAGTGACCCGAAATTATCCGGCCCAGCCCGCACTGGAGGGCTGGTCAATTTCCGACTCAAGGTCCCGCTGGGCCTAGGTCCGGCTCATTGGCCTAGGCCTCGCGCATTTTTTCATAGGTCCGTCCCACTATACTGCAGGTCCAGACCACCTCAATCCACATGACTCAGCCTGCCAGCGGCCCGGTCCCTTCTCCCCCAGCCCGGCCCGCACGGCAGGCCGGTTCTATCCAGCCAGACGTGGCATAGTCGCGTCTGTTTCCATCCAAACCAGCTGGTAGGAAGTCGGCCAGTTCTTCCTGCATGCCTTCGACAGACCACGTGCCTCCAGTGCATCTGAACAGCCCAGACGCAGGCCTCCCCCTCCACGTCACCTGTGGACCAAATCCGCGGGTTGACTCGTCAATGTGGTGCCAGCATGGTGTTGTGGGTCTCTAGCGCTGCAGCTATGGTGGTCCTGGTCTCTGCCGCTCAGCGCACCATCGGGGTGTGTTGTTTCCGTTATACACTAGCATAGCCAACGACCCTACTTCCCCGCCATCTAGTATGCGGTCGGCGCCACCGCGTTCCACCACCACCGACAGGAACTTTGGCGAACCACCGAACGGGTCCCAGTTGTCTGTTCTTCACGCCGCTTGCGCCTACAGCATCTGGGGAATGCCCTCTTCCCTGTGATTTCCTCAGATTCTCCTTGAATCCCTCTTGGAAAATAATTTTACAAAGAACACACATGCGTAGGGGCTCATGACTTCTTCGTTTCAACCTGCGCCCTCCGCGTTAGAAGTTTAAAATCAGGGAGGCCTGGGAAGATATTCTGTCAAAAAAAGTTTAATCCCGAATAGAAATCCCAGATGAAACACCTCCCACAAGAACGCATGATTCGTGGATCAACCAGTTTGTGGGTTGATCCACATTATCCATTAAGAAATTAGAATGGGGAAACTTTAACAAAATTAAACATTCTACCTGGATTTTTGGATCTGCTATTGACATTGGATGATATCCACATCGTTGTCTTCGATCTGTGAATCATTGGCGTTCGTCATCATTTTTCGGTCGTCGGATCCGATTCATTCTCCAAGTGTGTCGTCGTCATGCTCTGATCCACCAGCGTTCTTCGTTCTTCATTGGAGAGGAATTATACCATAGGTTCATCAGATAATCCCCAAGGGTTAATTTTCAACTCTCCAACGTGTTAGTTTAATAAAAAAACACATCGCAACATTTCCGTTACGGTGCGACATTGGGTAGTTACACTGTTTCATTTATGAAACATCATAGCAGTTACACTTTCACAATGAGCCATTAATTTTCCTCATTTAATGTACCTCGTCATCACCCTGTCACCACACCGTGGCGACACCGTCTTCCGCTAAATGGTGTGGAAGAAAATAAAATAACCTTTTCTAAGTTATTTTATTATTTTCTGAAAATTCTGAAAATTAACTTTTCTGTCCGACCCTTTCCATTCAATGCTATGTCCTTTCTAAGTGAATATCAGAATTCCGAGTTCAATGGTGCCCTCTAATTTTCATTCCAAGAACCAGTTAAAAAGTTTGAAAAATCCTTCTCACACGTTTACTTATGTGGACTAAAAAAAGTTTAAAATTCTGCTACGGGCTCATCGGGCCTCAGAATCACATGTTGTCAAAGTTTGTAGTCTCAAAGTTATTCCATATAATTTAAAAAAAATACATGTAAATTCTGGGACATTACAATTTCATACAAAATATTAGGAAAACAAAAGTACAATTCAGAATAATAGTGTATTGGTGTTCGTAGTAGCAATTCATTTTTCAAGTGCCAAATACTAAAACTCAATCTTCGCATCAAGTAAATATTATGGATTCATTGAAGAAATATGGGAGGTTCATTACATTAAATTTCAATCCCCCGTGTTTAACTAAAAATGGTTTATTGGTAAGAATAGTGTGAGACACGATGAATTTAGAATGAAACTAGTTAATCTGAATAGATTGCAATACACAGTTGATCCTTTTATAATGAAAACACATGAAAAAAATTCTATGTTCTTAATTAATCCGATATGCAGTGGTATGTTGTTTTACAAGGAAAAAAGTATGTTGGTGATGATAAAATTGACAAAGATGCTGATTTATATGAGATAACTACTTCCAGGAAAAGATTAATAGATAATATTGATGGGCATATCTTAGACATGGTTTGTGCCATAAAGAATGATCATAATGAAGGAATTTGGGGAAAATAATTTAGTAGATTCCTAATATTACTGGTAACATATGTTTATTTCTCATTTACTTTTTTATGATTCATAAAATGATAGATACTTTTTTTCTTTATTAAAACATGTAGTATAACTAATTAGTTAAATTGTTTATTTATATTAGTTTAGTTTGTTTAGTTTACCATTTTTACCCTTTATTAATTTATCTATTAATTGATTTTGTTGAAAAAAAATTATTTTAAAACTAATGTGTAAAATAAAAACAAAAATATTTTATAAGATTATATTCCAAAAATATTCCTTTTTGGTGTAAAAATGATTTATTAGGTTAGAGCATTTTTACTATTCACACACCATTTTTGGATTTGATTTTATTATTTATTTGTCATTTCATCTCTCATTAATGTTTTTATCATTTTATTTAACTATAAATATTTGTTGATTTTAGTTTAGTTTACTTTTTTTTTGATAATTTTTCATTTTTTATTTACATTAGTATATTATAGTTGGATTTGTATATTTGTGTACTAATTGTTTAGTGCTTTGATTTGTAGGATAATAACAAATCAATCATCTAATATATAACATACTTATGGATATGATCATACTCATACCTCTAGGTCGGAATGTACACATGCTCATGTTGATGAACCTCGTCCTTCTTTACAAGATACATCAACTTCCACGAGGCCAAAGAAGAGTTCGAGAGTTGGTAAATATGGCAGCACAAGTTTACCAAATTTATCAGTTTCCTATAGCTAGGTCTAGAGGATACTGGTAGTATTTGATTAGAATGATATTCTAAGAGGTCCCAATTCAAAACAATTCAAGACTTTTATAGTAGTTAAGGTTAAACGAAAAGTTATCATTTTCATTGATGATTGGAGAAGTGCTGAAAAATTGATAATATCTCAGTTATGGGATACTGTTTTGGTAACATCGTTTGATATTATTTACTTATATTGAAAAATATTAGTAATATATATTTTTTCCCCTCATTTTTATCATATGACATATGATATACCTGATACTAGGGGAGTCATGATGAAATATTTATCGTTGGCTGCTAGGAGATGGAGTCATTTTAAATCAACCCTCACACAATATTTCCTTTTTGGGCATAGACAACATCATAATCCATGTAATATATATCCATTTATAGATGAAGGTACATGGAATAAATTTGTTAAAAATATAAGAAGAGAATTTTTTCGGTAATTTAAGTGATACCTTTTAGAAGTTTTTTTATATTAATGATCTTATTAATAGGACAACATCTTACGGAAGAGTCGAGGGTTGTAGCTGAGAGGATTTTAAGATGTTTACATTCTTTATTTATATAAGTTAAATAAATTCTTAATATATTTTGATTCATTATGGATTATTTCATATATTTTAAATAGCAATCTCTTGAGGAGCAGAGCACACATGGGGTAATTATAACTGAGGGTATGAAAGATATTTTAGCTAAAACATTGGGAAATCCCAAACACTCGGGTTGTATACGAGGATAACTGGCAGGTGTACCTATGAAAAAAAATTTCAATGTTATGAATATTATTCGATGGAATATCTTTATAAAAAATATAATCTTTAAAAGTTGATGTTTTGGATATTCATGTGACAATGGAGGACCGGATAAGAGCTTCGGTATATGCAATGTTTGTAGAAAAGCAAAGACTACTTCAAACTACTGATCTCACTCCTCCACCTCCACCTGCAGCTCCCACTCCTCCACCTCTACCTATATATCCCACTTCTCCACATCCACCTATATACCCCACTCCTTATCCAATTCATAAACCCCTCCTCCACAACTTCCCAGTTATTTTGATTTATATGTTGATGATCTCCATCATCATGTTGTTGTATATGGGATGATATTTTATATTGTTGATACCATTCATTGTCAACAGATAGAGAAAGATCATCATAGATTCACTGTACAATATATTATAGAGAGACCATCATGAATACCATTACCTACATATATGAGGTGAGTATAGTAGGAAAAACTATCAGCCACTATTTAGTATGGCCATCTAGACTTGATCGACATATTACCATAGAGGTGTGTGAATATTTTATATTTTATTTCATTTTTCTATTAAATTTGTTTTAAAATTTTAAATTTTAAATTTTATATATATTTTTATTGGAATAATTTAAATGAAAAGAAATATTGTATAGACAATAACAAATACAAAGTGATATGACTTCAAATACAAATTTTACTAGAATTGATAGATTGTCACCGTAATCAAATTTTCTGTTGGATGTTTATGAGATTTCAATTGAAGATGGTTTTTATGGGAATTAAATAACTATGGTGATTTTGAAAAATGATATCATGGAGCTTGTAACTAGAGATCATTTGGGTATCAACAAGATGCCTGTTTTTTCCATGTAAGTCTTAACATAAATATTTTTGTATGTTTAACTTATGGAAAATTTATACTTATGTTATTATTGTATTAGTTATCTTTATAAAATTTTTAAGGATCATGAAACGATATAATTATTTGGATTTATGGACCCATGGTTTATTTCACCTATAGCGATTACAATGACTGATGTACAAAGAACAGTTTATATTGATGAAAGATTTCAAAAGAATTAAATTATTCAGTGCTAGATGTTTCCTTATATTCAAGAGTATGAACCATATATCTCATAATGTGTTATATATATATTAAATTAATAACCACTAACATTAAATTTTATTTTATATTAGTATTCATTGGATGTTGGGTGTTTTTTCTAAGGAAGAAGGCACTTTACTGGCTATGCTCTATCCAAGGTGAAGTGTGAGAAAAATTTATGAATATATTGGACACGTAAGTTTGAATTTTTTAATACTATTTTATATTAAAATGAATTTTAAATTTATCTTATTCATGTTATTTTCAAATAGGGAATTTAATTTATTTAGAGAGACCACAAGAAAGAAGAGCGCCAAGATTAACTATGTAAAAGCAAAGGAAAATTTTCATTTACAATTACTTAATTTTGGATATATTACTTAAAAATGTTTCTTTGAATTGAAGAATTATTTTAAACAATATTTTCATAAACAAGAAATCGTAAATGAATGTTTATACTATGTTATAAGGTTTATGTGTGAAATAATTTCAACTGGGACAGTTATAATGTTCCAGAAGGTTAGATTTATTTATAAACTTTTGATTGATATTTCATTAGTTTTATTCGGAATACATGTTAAATGCTTTCCTTTTAATTTGTATCTTTTTGATAATCCTCACCCTTATAGTTAATAGGAATTGAGATACTTACATATATAATGGGTGAATCATTTCACAGGTTTGATTGGATTTTAATTTATTTTTGTATAGATTGTAAACTTGAAATTTCTAATTGTAAGTGTGTTTTGTTGGTTGTTTTATGTTTTTTTTCTTGTTTTATGATGGTTTCTCTTCTTTTTTTCTATTCATGTTTTTTGAGGAGATGAGTAATCAAAATAAAATTATTTAAAAAAATTGTTTTTTCACATTGGTTATCATATAACTGACATGAAAACCCAATATTGTTTGGTTTTTCATGGGGTTATCAAATAACTAATGTGAAAAACACATTAAATAATTTATTTTCAATGTCATTTTTTATTAACCATCATTAAAAACTTATTTACAACATCATATACAATAAATTCTCGTAAAATCAAATGTTAATAAGAAAAAAATGACCTGAAAAAGGATTTTCTTCACTAGTTCCATCTCCTCACAGTATAGTTGCTGGTAGTGGAGACATGGTGATTGACCTTGGGATAGGGATCTTTGCTTGTACGATTAGTCCATTGTGAGGGTATTTTGAAGAAAAAGGTAAATTTTATCTAGTGTGAATTAATGTTGATAATGTAGTGTTGATGTGCATATAGTATGAAACATTTTATATTTTGAGGGATTATTGATAGATATTTCACTACTAAAAAGAGGGTTTTATCAGTGCCAAAAATCATTTATCGATGCTAAAAAATCACTGATAATAGAGGAGCTATTAAAAGGGGGTCCCTTTTATCAACTCCCTTTTATCCGTTCTAAAAAATTCACTGATAAAATTTTCCTTTATCATTGCTTTTTTTTAGCACTGATAAAATTCAAAAAAAAATTGTATTTGTTTTGAATTTTTTTATGAAAATAAAATGGTGGACCACCACCCCTTTTATCAGCGATCAATCCTCTTTTATCAGCACTTGTCCAGCCTCCCCTCCCCCCTTTAAGAGCACTAGGTAGCACCTCCCCCTTTTAACAGCGCTATGCACCTGCTTCACTTGCTTGTGTGCACGCCTACCTTTGCCGGGTTTCGAACCTGAGTCTTATCCCTCATACTCCAACGTCTTTTCCACTCCTCTATATTGTTTTGTTCGATATTTTAGGATATATCGATATATATATTGTTACATTTTTTATCCATATATTTATATTTATATATATTTAAATACATATATAAAATATGTTTGGTGTGTGTGTGTGATTATTCATACACACACACACACATATATATATTTTTGTGCATCTATAAATATAATTATACATATTTATATTTATTTACATATATTATATATCAATATTTATATACATATATTAAAACATATAAATATATATGTGTGTGTGTTTGTCAATACACACGCGTAAATATATATATATATATATATATATATATTGTGTATATATATATATTGTATATACATTAATTGTATATGTATATAAATATTCATACATTTTTAAAATAAAACAGATATTAATTTTTATTTATATAAGGTTTATATATTGAGAAATATATTTTATATGTAAATATGTTTAATTATTTATTTATAAATTTAAATTTTTTATGTATGAATATATAAAAAAATATGTTTATATTGTTATATATTTGATTATAAATAACATTACATTGTGAAAAGTGATTAAATTTCAATGCCATAATATCAATATGAATGTAATCCCTGAAAATAAATTTATTCCCCACTAAAAAGGGGAAAAAATAACCCCTTAAACGAGCCTTAAAATCCATCAAATGTTAAAAAAAATTGGGTACCTAAACTAAAAAATCATTTTTGAAGGTATTTTGGTCCTTTTTGGTCTAAAAATGTGATGGGGGGTTTACCCTAAGTTACTAGAGCATATATCTCATGGACGGCTTTTATTTGATATATGGTAAAGCCCAAGTGAACACCCGGATCAAAATTTATGGTCATTTGAAGTTCAAGTTATGTTTTCAACTTATTTTCAATATTTTATTAGATTTGATTTTTTTTATATTAAAATTGTTAATAGATGACTGTTACTTGATAATAATTTTAATATTATTAATTAAAAAAATATTTTTAATTATTTTATAATCTATTTTCACTAATTATTTTATATATTATGGGTAAATGTTTATTTATCCTTATCTAAAAAATATTTAAAAAATATATATTATATTTATATAAATAAAAATATATTAATATATTAATATATTTTTTTAATGAAATATTTTTTTTTGAAATATATATTTTATCATTGCTATTAAAAAAGCACTGATAAAGGGGGTCTTATCAGCGCTACTAAAAAGAGCACTGATAAAGGGGGGCCCCTTAACAGCACTAAAAACATTGATAAATGGAATATCTTTATCAGTGCTAAAACAACACTAATAAAGGAGTAATTTTAACAACTCCTTTTTAGCACTGTTAAAAATACCCTTTATCAGCGCTTTTTTTAGTGATAATAAATGTACGCCCTTTATCAGTGCTTTTTTAGCACTATTAAAGTGTGGCGTTGTAAAAATACATTTTTTGGTAGTGTTGTGGCTATGGAATTTTTTTTTGGTTGGGTTGGATTTTCCTATTTTATCTTTTACACCAAGATGTATTAGTACACTCTTCTTTCATTGGACTTGTTTGAGATTCAGAGAATTTATTGAGTATGTATATTCACACACCAATTTGTATATATTATATTTGACTATCTTTTTTATAGGTTTCCTGATGTGAGTTAGTGGTATATGTGGTGATGATAGTTAGGATATGGAATTGATTATTGTGGTTTCGAAGTTTAACTAGAGGTATTCAAGTTCACATATGAGATATGTTGTATATTATGCATCTTGTTATTTTGATTTTTTTACCTTCATGTTGTTTCATGTGAAATTATATTGGTGATTTGGGATTTTATGCATTGACATGTGATTTGGAATATCATTTGGTTGTATGGGGTTTCATGTTGTATTTAGAGGCTAATCCCCCTCATTTGGGTGACTTATACTCTTGGCTATTGGCACTGATCAGGCTTATTAGAGACAAGTTTGGGGTGTTACCCTTGGTTTTGTACTCAACATAAAGAGGGGATCCAAACAAATCGAGTTGGGGCATAAATAATATTGATTTTTTTTTTACCCAAGATTAAAACCATTTATGACAATCCTTAAAGAAATAATGTATCATAACTTCTATTACCATCAAAACAACATCGATGGGTTGAGTTTAATTAAATATAGTTGAATCCATTTATTTCTATCCAAATAAAAAAATTGCAATAATTTCTAACCATTTATAAATGATTCATTGATTTAAACAAGCCTTAGTTAGTTGTAACTGAATTATCTAAAGATTCACATAATTATAGATGAATGTAATCAAAATCTTAAAATGAGTTTTCTTATTCTTCGATTGAAGTGAAAATCATTCCTTCCAAGATAGAGAGAGAATCATATTTTAGGTACTAATGGGAAAAGTGTTGTAATTAACTGATCACAAATAGAGAATAATGGTGGAAGAAAATGGTCATTATTTAGAAATGAATAATTATTACCAAACTCCATCTATGGAACTCTCAAGGTTCTCCCATTGGATATAAGAGCTCTCTTGGCTCAACTCTGATCTCCTGGAAGATCCCTTGTTCCTCCTTTGAATAGGCATGGTGGGAGGTGTCAAGTTTGACACAACTCCCACTAATCCCACCTACACCCACTAACCATGGACTTCTCCCACAGATTCCACCTACATTCAACCATAGAATCCAACACATTATCCAATATTGAAGCATCCAAGGGGATGGTGGGGTTGGTGCAATAGCCACCAACCAAAGAAGTTGGACAGTCAAAGACTCTATCAGTTCTCCCCCTCTAGCTGCAATGCACTAGAGTGTCTGCAAAGGTCTAGCTTCTCCTGAGAAACCACCTTTTTCAATATATCCACTGGGTTCTCCTTTGTGTGGATCATCACAAGTCGCAACAACTATCAATCCATCACTTCACATATCCAATAATAGTAAATGTATATGTTCTCTGTTCGGGAATGGTACGTGTAGTTCTTTCTCAAGTCCAAAGCACTTTGACTATTGAAATGAACTTTGTACTCCTTCAGGATGTGTAAGGGCCTGGATTTGTGTGTATTGACCATTTGAATGTTCCTAAAACATGTAGAACTTAGAGGAGACTCGTAGGAAGTACTATGGAACTCATGTGTTGAGAACTAGGAGCAGGAAACTTTCACAGTGTGAAAGTGAGTTTCATGTAGTGTGTAAGAATTTCACGGTGTGAAAGTGGGATCCACATCGTGAAATGTTTTAGGGTTTTAAAAATAAAATAAAATTGAAAAATACCAGTTTTTTCAACAGAAACTGACCTCGAGGCATTACATGACATGAAAGGGGATTACACGTCGTGTAATGCCCCGCTGCTCTAATGCTTTAAGTGCTTTCCAATCACTCGAGTTTTTCAAACCCTACGACTAAAGTGGCTCTCTCTTGACTCTAGGTGACCCAACGACCCCTTCTTTGATGTTTTGGTAATTCCTTTGCTAAGGATCAATTCATATCTCCCTCCTTCAATCCCATCCTCGATCCAATGTAGGTTCTGCCTTCATTTTTGTGGTTCTTTAATCTGTTTCCTCCCATGTCTTCTCTCCATGTTATGGAAGATGATCTCACATGTTTCTAATAGGGGCTTTCTTGGTTTTTGGTTGGTGCGGTTGTGACGTAGCATCCTCGGGTGGATGCAGTTACTGCGAGAGAGGTGATCGGGATCTGTTGTGTGGTCCATTATCATGTGAAGAATGTCGATGGATTTTTGAGGCAGGGAATTCGTTGATCCTCTATTTATTTAAATGCAATTATAGATTTATCATGATTTATTCCCTTGGATCATAATGAAATTAACCTAATTAAATACTTGAACTGGATCAAATAAATTGATATTGATTTTGTAGCGATGTTGTTTCTTTATACCATGATAACGTTTTGCCTCTTTATTTTCTAAATAATGTGATATATATATATATATATTCCTTTCTTTTTTTAGAATGTTGTTCTTTATATAAATTAGTAATGAACATAAAGTTATAATTAATTGATAATTAATTGGTTAATTGGTTGAAGGGGTATGTTAAATAAATCTGGTTCTTGTTGTTATAATTTGATGTTAATCAAATTGATACAGATATGCATGTTTAATTGAATTGGTTAATGAAACTGAATCATATTGATTCTTATTGATGAAATAAATAAATGTGTGTTAAATTAATTTTTTAATTAATTTTTGATAGCTTGTGATAAATTGTTGTTTAGGTTTCTTGTAGTTCGAACCTATGAATAATGAATCAGTTAATTCAAGATGAAATAATAATTGGTCGTGTGATAAATATAATTCCTTTATAGAGCATGAGTTGTCCGCTTTCTTGTAAATTCCAAGTGCCTTATGATTTGGAGTTGTGATAGCTCATTGTGTGAGAAGTCTGAATACCTTACTTTGGGGCCGAGAGCCCATTTCTATGTGTGGTCCAGCTGCTTGTGATGTGATCTAGGTATGAGACTTTTAATGTGGGGCAAGGAGTCCTAGATTTGACATGATCTTGAGATGGCTGAGCCTAGAGGGATGTTTTGGTATGCGGGGTAGGGAGGACCGGTTACTGTGGTAGCAGTTGATTCTTGGAGTGGATAGATGCATCGATTTATGCATGTGGTGTCGGGGAGTACACTAGAGATGATGGAATGGGTTGAATCTGGGATTACCCATTGTTATGAAAGTTGGATGCTTGTTGAATTTATTTTTTGTTTATATATTTTCCTTTCCCCATTTCTTGAGGTAGACGGACGTGTTTGGTTACTCTCTTTCCATGGGATTCAAAGATGCACAAGGTATTCCATGTTCTTTCCATGTTTATCTCCTCTTTATTGGATGATTTTAATCTCCAGCTATAGGAGAAAAAGACCCGATGGGTAGCTTATCTACCCACCAGGTTGAGACCCTTCTGTTTGGGGAGTTTAGAATTTTTTCCTAGAGCACCTGGTGATATTTAAAGTGGTAATTATTTTTCAATAAATGAATTAATGTTTAACCCATGGGGTTAGAGCTTGCTGGGATGCAATGTTAAGGTTCAAATTATGAGAAGTCATCAACTTGGTTTGCTTATGCCTAGAGGGTATGGATACTTGTTGAAATGGTAATGTGATGTGATGTGGAAATGATAATGGTTAATTAATGGTTAAGAATTAACTAATGTAAAGTGTAACAGATTAAAAGAGATAATATAAATTAATGTATCTCTTTAAATGGTTGTGTGATTAGGTAAACTGACACCTTGAGGATTCCGAGCCCTCAAGTGGTGTTTTCCCCAACATCCCAATGGGAGGATGGATGGTTGAGTACCCCCTTCGACCCTTCTCTCTTCTCTTGGTAGTTACTTGTGCTGGTATGCACAACTTTTAGTTTTCTTAATATATGTGTGTATATGGTTGTAATTAATTATGGTTATTTGACACACATGTATTCAAGATATAGTTTCCTAAGGACTACTATAGGTATAAAGTGTATAGGCTCTGATGGCTTGAGGATCATTTCTCGGTGTATCGGTTTTGATGGCTTTAGGTATAATACCTGATGTGTGATACATGTTATACGAGCTTTGGTGGCTCCTGGAAACTACCTGGTTACTTTTGGTTATGTGCATGTCATGTGTATTTCATAAGGTGCATGTTGTGGTGCTTCTCCCATGTGTCTTAAGGCTAGACATTTTGGAGAGATATTCTCAAGACGTATAATGTTAGAGAAAAGAGTTAAACTAGTAGGGAAGTTGTAGCGGGCTACCCTTGATATTCTTTATTATATTATATTTTCTTTTATGCAATACTTGGTGAGAGTCTCCATGGTGGGGTTGGGAACTTTGTATACCTATTTAGGTGACGAGTTATTTTCACTTGTTGTTCATTGGTCTTTAGCATGATTTCTTTACATTTTCATGAGAGGATCTGGGGAGGATGCTACTGATTGTACTGCTATACTCACCCTATGTATATATATACTTTATTTTAGGTCAGTTGGAGCAGTTTGGAGATCAGGCTGGTTACTACTATCTTGTGCGTTGTAGGAGCTGTTTGCACTTTGTGGTTGCTTTCGTCTTTACATTCTTTAGGTATTTGAAGATTCTTCCTTTCAGTTGTAGTAGTTCTTTCATGACATTACATATCTGCTCTTTGTATTTCTTTTATACTATATTATGAGTATGATTTAGTTGGGTTTTGTCTTATCTCTCTCTTTCACATTTTTTCTCTTAGAGGGTAATGTCTTCCATTTGTGTATTTACCATACCTTTGGTGCTATTCTCCATCCTGGGTCCAATTGGATGTGGGACTCAGGGGTTATTATCTCTCTTCTCCCATTTTTGGCATGTGAGGAGACACTCTGTGAGGAGGGGGTCATGACAGAGTGGTATTAGAGGCCAGGTTAAGGGATAGGATGGAGTCTGGAGTTAGGCATAAGTGAGGTTACATGGGTCGGTAGGGAAATGGTGTCAGCTAAGTTTAGAAACCATTGTAAACATGGGATACCGACTAAGACATGGGTATTTAGGGACCTCTGTGATCAAATTCATGGACCTTTAATCTTACAACAGCTATTAAAAGAAGTGATACTAGTTGAAAAGTAGAGACCTATGAATGGATCATGAATAATTCTTATTTGTGCATGTGTTTTAATGGGTAAACCATGGGATATGTTAACCTAAAATGAATAAAATAAAACTATTAATTAAATGTTAAAGCCTTCTATATTCTATGTTTAGGAGCTCTGATTGTTTGTTCCTTTTCATCTATGGATCCAGGTCGACATCCTCATCGGGTTCGCAAAAAATATGTTCAGCAGGTTGTGCCAGAAGATTACCGTAGGGTAGAGGTTGATGATGAAGACACTTGGAGGAGGACACTCCAAGAGTTTCAGTTCCAGGGTCTATAGAGGTATGAGGGCTCCATTTCAGATGCATTCATAAAAGACTGGTTAGAAGAGGTTGAGATATCCTTCAGTTCAATCAGCGCTTGGAAGGAGCACTGGGTTTCGTTGGCTTTGACAATGATGCATGGGGAAGTGAGGTAGTGGTGGTTCTTATTCCTCAAGGATCGCGAGGAGTTGGAAGTCGTGTGGGAGGAGTTCTGAGACCAGTTTAGAGTCGAGTTTATTTCTTCGACTGTGAAGGCATCCAGTCTCCAGGAGTTGTTTAACCTTCGGTAGGGGAGATATAGTGTGTAAGAGTTTGGAATCTATTTTAGGAACCTTTTTCAATATGCTTAAGAACTATTTACAGATAAGGAGGCTAGTGTGAGGCATTTTGAGGAGTCTTTGCATCCAGAGATCCATCGCCAGGTCACATCATTTATGCTAAAGACATATCTTGAGGTGCTAGAAAGATAAAAGGTCATCAATAGGACGTTAGTAAGAACTAGATCATCATAAGAGGGGAGTCATTAGGATTCCTCACGAAGCCTAGTTGTGATCCAGAGTTCCCAATTGTCTCGATAGAAGAGATTTTGATCAGCTGGGGGTAGGTCCCGGCCCTCAATATCTTTTTTCCCTTGGGGTGGCGGCTCATAGGCTTATGATAAGGTATCATATGATTGTTTTTTTTTGTGGAGTATGAGTTCATCAGTGGTGAGAGTGCCCAAAATTTATGAGCAGTCCACATGGACCATTTTTTCTGCTTCAGGTTCCTCTATTAAGGCAGTTCCAACCGAGGCAGCAGTAGTAGGTTGCTCTAATTTCAGATCAGTAGAGAGCAGATGTGGAAAGCAGAGGAAAACCCTGGTATTATCTCCATCCTCAACGAGAAGATTATGTACATAAATGTGGTCATAATTAGGGTCAGAAATGTCACGACCCGTCCTCGGGGCCCGTCCTGTGACTACCCCAAGCCCGCCTTCCATATGCCAGGGGCTGGAAACTAGCACCAAAGGCGTAAATCCCAATAACTGGGAAGGCATTGCCTTTATAGGACATAAACACAACCAACCAGAGTACAAGCGGAAGTATTTCACTAAGTACAGAAGAAATTTCTGAAAAGTAAATGGGCCAGAATACAAACCCAACTGAAAAGTACAGCTACAACCGAACGAAAGTACAATAGAAAAGACAAACAGCTAGAAGATAGAAGCAGCTCTTGGGTCATCCACCTCGGATCCTACCTGAAGGGTAGGTACAGATAGCGCAGCTCCTGGATCATCCACCACAGATCCTACCTGAAGGGTAGGTACAGATAGCCTCCTCAACGCTCTCGCCCTTCAACCTCCTCTGAGTACCATCTCGTCGTGAAGTCCTCCTTCGTATACTGACTCGTCGTGAGGTCCACCTCCGGATACTGACTCGTCATGAGGTCCACCTCCGGGTACCATCTAGTCCTCAAACACTCAGCCTCTGTCTGCGCTGACCGCCTCCTTCAGCCTCACCGGCACGGAGTGACGGTGCCGCACTCCACCACCGCGGCCCATTCCGGTCGTGGTCCTCTTCATTCCCGCACGGTGCAACGGCACCGCGCCGCCTTCTTCATAAATATCAACGACGATCAACAAAAAGGGGAAGAGGATCGGTCGTGTTTGTGCGGTCTGATCTCCTCCCGTTATGACGATATCAAGCAGCCAAATTATCAACGAAGAACGTTAATTTTAACTTGAATGAAGAATTAACCCCTACCTCATATTTGAGGTTCGTTCGTTGATGGAGTCGTGGAAGACAAGCATCACGGTAGATGGCGTCGCGGAGAACCATGTCGTCCTGTCAACATTGGAGGAAGAATCCTTATCGTAGATTACGCTTCCCACGAGCGGCGTCTTGTCCCTTGTCATGGAGGAAGAAGAGGGTAAGAGGATTCGTGGAGCGTTCTTCGCTGAGAGAGGATGTTCTTCATGGAAGGATGAAGCTTTCTCCAATTCACCAACGGTTCCCTCCTCCAAAATATTTTCCCAGAAAATATTAAAAATAAGCTTCTTCAACTTTAAAGAATTGAAAACCAATTCAAAATAATTCAAAAGAATTATTGACACCCAAGTTAATTAATGAAGTAATTAATTGGTTGTGATTGGCACAATTTTTGAGAGGAGGTGGACTCATAAATGCTTGGGAGGTGGAGAGGTTCCACCTTAATGAGGGAAGGAGTTTAAGGAGGATTAATGAAAGATGAAGAGGTTAGGCTCATGTGGGCCCCACCTCACAAATATCCTCTCATGGGAGGTTATGTGGGTGTGGGCCCCACCTCTAACTCCCCTTGGGAGGAAATAACCAAATTCTATAAATAAAATAGTGTTCCACAAATTTTATTTATTTTATTCTAAATCCCCAAATATTGACTCTCAACCCGCATAAAACGCAACTACGGTAAAGGTCCCTTTAAGCAAATACCGGCGCTGTAAGTTTATCGGTGCCCTTGGATTTCAATTCCGAGCACCGGTTCAAAAGTTTGAAAAACCTGCTCGTATGTTTACTGAATGTACCCGAAAAAAGTTTAGAGAATTATTATCAGCCACCCTCGACCCACTGCGGTCGAGGTTAGGCTCTGCCTAGGTGAAACACGCCCAAACGAACCCAATGGTACTCTTAGATTACCAATCTGAGTTACCGTTTAAAAGTTATGAATTTTACAATAAAATAATTATCAGCTAATTATTTTATTTATGGCCAAAAACTAACTTTCTCTGGTGGCCCTCGCCGACCCAAGTTAGTATCTGCTTAAAGAAATCATACCCTCACGATTTCATCGGTGGTCATTAATTTTTAATCCGAGTTACCGTTTGTGAGTTATAATTATTTGAAAAATAAAATAATTTATTTAATTATTTTATTTACGATTAAGCCAAAATTGGGTTTTCTCAGAGGAGGCCCGCGCCGACTAAACTTAAGTCACGCCGAGGGTAAACCCGCCATCCTGAGCACAACGGTACCCTCAGATTTCTAATCTGAATAACCGTTTAAGAGTTATTCCACTTTTTCAGTAAAATTACTTATGCGCGTTAATTTAAGCTTAACAAAACTTCGAAAAATTATTCCGGGCACACCGGGCCTCAGAATCCAGTTCCATCTAAAACCACGCACTCGCAAAATTCCAAATAAATTAAGAAAAAAAAATTCTTGAAATTTTCGGGCCTTTACATTACTCCCACCTCAGGTATTTACGTCCTCGTAAAGCTACAACACAAAACTAGGGAAACTAAAGGAGGTATCGAGCACGCATCTGAGCCTCATGCTCCCATGTGCTCTTAGGAGGTTCTTGTGCCGCCAACGAAAGCACACAAGAGAAATCGACCATCCCCGTAGGACCCACTCCTGTCGATCCTCAACCTCAACTGGAACCTTGTGAAAGTCACCCTGTCATCGATGTCCAGCTCTCTGTGGTCAAAGATTACGGATAGGTCATGCACACATCTCCTCAACTGAGATACATGGATGATGTCGTGCACCCAGTGCATATGAGGTGAAAAGGCTAGGAGGTAAGCCACCTTGCCTACTCTGCTGGGGACATGGATGGTCCGTTGAACCTCAGAGATTACTTGCTACCTCGTCCACATCTCCATAGACCCCGTCGAGGTGAGACCCGTATAAGGACGTGGTCTCCATCCTCAAAGTCTAGAGGCCTCCATTTCCTATCAGCATAGGTCTTCTGTCTACTCTATTCAGTCTTCATCTTCTCCTGGATGATCTGCACCTTTCTGGTAGCCTCAAAATGGGTTCACTAGTAAACCTCTGCCTCAGCTCCTGAAAAGCTCTGCTGGCATCTCTCTGACCACACGAAGGGTTTCCCCTTCTTCGTCAATGATAAAAGCGGTGAAGCAAATCTGGAGAAGTCTGTCACAAATCTAAGTCTGGCCGACTCATGAGTGATCGACTGCACCCACTTATGCATGATTCCATCCTGTGCTGCCTGGGGTTTCCTTTTCGCCGACCAAGGAAAACCCATCCCAACATTGTAGGTAAACCATAACCCTTTTTCCTAATACAATCAATCTGTGTATGAACTGTGGTTGCCTAGTCCATACCCAAACTAACGTCATAAGTCCTTGACGCTACCACCAAGAGGTTCCAACCGAAACTCTCACCTCAAGGGTCAGATCACACTGTTGGCATAACCGTGATTATCGAGTATCCTCCCAAAGGTATCTCCATATGTGAGGGTCAATTCAACGGCTTAACCGGAAACTCTATGTCTGGGACAAGATTCGTGGAAGGAAGGAATGATTGGTACCTATGTCTATTGATACGGCAGCTCTTAGTAGACATAGACCGTACCTCGAATAATTCCTAGAGCCACTGGGTCAACCTCCTTGACCGCATGCAGCTACACTCTTCCCCTACCCTCCTGCTCCCTGAGCCTGGCGGGGACTACAAAGGCGGGTGGTTGTAACATGTTGAAATGTACACCACCTCATGCTGCTCTCCTAGCTCTGCTTCCATATCTGCTGCCCTACAGATTCATCTGTCCTTTACACTTCCTCTTCTTGAAACATTTTATATGCCCAAGTCTCTAAGACTAGTACTCGTTTCCTGATTTTCCCACTGCTAACCTTCACTAGCTGCATCCATTCAGCAAAAGAATTCTCAACCACAAAAGTTCTTTCTAGAACCCTAGCATAAGTACAAATGCATAGAGAAAAGGCACTGGCTCGGATGTCCTTAAAACACACCTAGCTATGAGGTCTGAGGTCTAAAGCACAGGTCGTATCGTATTCATCTAGTACCAGGAACGATCGGTACGACTCGATGAATACTCAGCTAGCGACATGTCGTCCTGCCAAAGCTGTATAAGCTCTAGAAAACTCTCAGCCACCTCCTCAAGACAGTCCTCAGCTGCCTGTAAGTCAGGCTCGCCTCGAAACCTGAGGGGTATCTGATGCTGAAACACGTGTAAGGCACTATGCCTACATGTGTCATCTACCAGTACTGCCGGTTGTAACTACAGACCAAAAGGTAGTGATATAACTGGAGCACTACCCGAAGGTACTATCTCAGGCATCGGTCCACGTATCAAAGCCTCATCACTTTGCAGACCAACCTCATGGTCACTCACTGGGAAACACCAGTAGCTAAGATCACCATCTTCTCTACTTGTGTCTAAACTAGGTGTAGAACCCTAGAAATCACCTCTATCCAGTCTACTGCTGCCTGGAAATATGCCTCACCTCATAACCTCAGAGACCTCTGCTGCTGGAACTCATGCAACATGCTCCGTCAGCGTGCACCATCCACTAGTACGACTGGTGGCATCTGTTGTCCAATGAGTGGTGGTGCTACTGGTACACCACCCGAAGGTGCCAACATTGAAAGAGGGCCCTACAGCGGAGTCTCGTCGCTCGGTGGGCCATCATCGAGTACTCTCTCGGAACTCCAACTAACTATCTTCATGGAGACATCCTGAATAGATGTGACACAGTCAACGGTTTATACCTGGTGAGATGACCTAGTTTGAGCTGGCTTTAAAAATTTTTGGAAACACACATGCAATCAGTGTTTTCGTGCACTAAGTCGGAAATCAGTAGTCAGGGTCCTGGTGTATGGATACGTCAGCCACCGCACCAACACTGGACTCCCTGAACTGAAGACCACACTTGGTACCATTAACACTATTGCTTCACAGAAAGGAAAGATCAGAGTTATGAGTTCTACGGTAGAACTGACTCCTCTGATACTAATTTGTCACGACCCATCCTCGGGGCCCGTGCCGTGACTACCCCAAGCCCGCCTTCCATAGTCCAGGGGCAGGCAACTAGCACCAAAGGCGTAAATCCCGATAACTGAGAAGGCATTGCCTTTATAGAACATAAACACAACCAAACAGAGTACAAGCGGAAGTATTTCACTAAGTACAGAAGAAAGTGTTGTAAAGTAAATGGGCTAGAATACAAACCCAACTGAAAAGTACAGCTACAACCGAACGAAAGTACAACATAAAAGACAAACAGCTGGAAGATAAAAGCAGCTCCTGGGTCGTCCACCTCGGATCCTACCTGAAGGGTAGGTACAGATAGTGAAGCTCCTGGATCGTCCACCACGGATCCTACCTTAAGGGTAGGTACATATAGCCTCCTCAATTCTCTCTCCCGTCAACCTCCTATGAGTACCATCTCGTCGTGAAGTCCACCTCCGGATACTGACTCGTCGTGAGGTCCTGCTCTGGATACTGACTCGTCGTGAGGTCAACCTTCGGGTACCGTCCAGTCCTCAAACACTCGGCCTCCGTCTGCGATGTCCGTCATCTGCATCCAACACAACGAGGTGCGGGAATAGCCCGTTCAGGGGTGAGTATAACGATACTCAGTAGGGACCCCGAGACCCTCATGGTCTCTCTAAATCCAACAAGGATAACCACAAAGCAGGATCTAAACAGATAACCATTACTTAGGTATAATCCCATACTTATACCTATGTTATCAAGTAACCCATCTCAATCATGAGGAAGATAAAAAGGTCATTGACTCAGCTCAAACTAGGATTTTCATTATCGAAACCACAACTGTTGAAGTGCTCCTCCTCTATTGAGTACACTGATCCTGTCACGACTCTGAGGCGCTGCTCACTAACCTTAGACTGCTAAGATACTCCTCCTGTCGAGTACCACAGGTCAGCCACCCAAACACAGTAGTGCTTCCCGCCGGTGTCTTCCACCCAAACACAGTAGTGCACCCCCCCCCCCCTAATAGCCTGTAGAGGTACTCCTTCTGTAGAGTACCGTGGGTCTGCCACCCAAACACAGTAGTGCTCCCCGCCGTGGGTCCGCCACCCAAACACAGTAGTGCTCCCCACTGAACTATACAAGTCACTCAGACTCGAATCAGATAAGAAATCATCAGGTATCAGCCAGCTACACGGTCTCTGTACTTCGTATGGTCGTCTACGGGATGGTCTGCTCCATGAGATACTGGTCGATACTCCAAGTATCACAAAGTCCCACGAAGAAGTAACTCAAAGGACCGCCTCTTCATAGAAGTCTCAATGCAACAGACGACGCGTCAATCTGACGCTCGGTCTGTGAGTTATTAGCCTTTTAGTCCCGGGGGCCCGGTTGGTTTTGTGTACGAACCAACCCGGCCATATCTCATCTGTACCCCGAACTCACATAGGGTATACTCAAAGGGACCATTTCTCAACATGATCACCAATGCCGCTGACGGTTCATCAAACGGATGTTCGGTCTGAAAGTTATCGGCTTTTCCGTTCCAGGGGCCCGGTTAGATTTCGGGTACAATCCAACCCGGCCTTACTCCAACTGCGTCCAAACATCAGGTGAATTATGCCAAAAGTTTTGTCTCATCAAGAGAAATCCAACAAGGTCGACGACACGTCAATCGGACGTCCGAAACTCACGTTATAAGCGTTTCTGCTCCGAGGGCCAGGTTGGTTCTGTGTTCGGACCAACCTGGATATACCAAAATTTCACCTAAACCTTGATTGTAATATACCGAAACGACCATCTCAATCCAATAAATCCTACGCAAGTGACAGTGCATCGATCGGAGGTCCACAACTCAAGTTATGGCCGTTTAAGCGAAAACAGTCTGAAAATAGGGGGATTGGACCCGATCCGACCCGGCCCAATACCCCCTAGGTCGGCCCGAACCGGGTCGACCTGAACCGGGTCCGGGTTCGACCCACTTGGACGCGGCCCGTCCTGACTGGCGCGGCCTGACCCGGCGCTGGTGGCCCGGCGCGTCGCGGGTGGCCCGGCCCGGCGCGGCTGGCCCGGCCCGGCGCTGGCGGCCCAGCCGCGGCTCGGCTCGGCCCGATGCTGGTGGCCCGACCGCGACTCGACTCTCGGCCGAGTGGGGTGCGAAGGGGGCGTCGCCCCCTGTTTGCGGAAACGGCCGGCCGTAATGGCCGGCCTTGGTTTTGACCACGGGACCCCCGCAGGAACTGCCTTCAGGTGGCGCCAGCGGCCGGCCGGCCGGCCGCCCCATTTAGAAGACTGCTACGGCCTTAGGCCGCGGCTCCTGTCCGACCGGTGCCGCGCGATGGCGCCGCGCCCCTCCGCCGCGGCCCGCCCCGGCCACGGCCCCCCTTGGTGCTCCGGCACCGCGCGTCGGCGCCGCACCCCTCCGCTGTTGCCGGCTCCTGGACGCAGCCTCCTTCGGCCTCCCCGGCACGACGCGACATCGCCGCGCTCCACCACCGCGGAACGCTCTGGCCGTGGTCCTCTTCGTTCCCGCATGGTGCAACGACACCGCGCCGCCTTCATCACAAATATCAACGACGATCAACAAAAAGGGGAGGAGGATCAGTCGTGTTTGTGCGGTCCGATCTCCTCTCATTATGACGATATCAAGCGGCCAAAATAATCAATGAAGAACGTTAATTTTAACTTGAAAGAAGAATTAACCCCTACCTCGTATTTGAGGTTCATTTGTTGATGGAGTCGCGGAAGACAAGCATCGTGATAGATGGCGTCGCGGAGAACCGTGTCGTCCCGTCAACATTGGAGGAAGAATCATTGATGTAGATTACGCTTCCCGCGAGCGGTGTCTTCTCCCTTGTCGTAGAGGAAGAATAGGGTAGGAGGAGTCGTGGAGCATTCTTCACCGAGAGAGGATGTTCTTCATGGAAGAATGAATCTTTCTCCAATTCACCAAAGGTTCCCTCCTCCAAAATATTTTCCCAGCAAATATTAAAAATAAGATTCTTCAACTTTAAAGAATTGACAACCAATTCAAAAGAATTCAAAAGAATTATTGACACCCAAGTTAATTAATGAAGTAATTAATTGGTTGTGGTTGGCACAATTTATGAGAGGAGGTGGACTCATAAATGCTTGGGAGGTGGAGAGGTTCCACCTTAATGAGGGAAGGAGTTTAAGGAGGATTAAGGGAAGATGAATAGGTTAGGCTCTTGTGGGCCCCACCTCACAAATATCCTCTCAAGGGAGGTTATGTGGGTGTGGGCCCCACCTCTAACTCCCCTTGGGAGGAAATAACCAACTTCTATAAATAAAATTGTGTTCCTCAAATTTTATTTATTTTATTCTAAATCCCCAAATATTAACTCTCAACCCGCATAAAACGCAATTGCGGTAAAGGTCCCCTTAAGCGAATACCGGCACTGCGAGTTCATCGGTGCCCTCAGATTTCGATTCCGAGCACCGGTTCAAAAGTTAGAAAAACCCGCTCGTACGTTTACTGAACGTACCCAAAAAAAGTTCGGACAATTATTATCAGTCACCCTCGACCCACCGCGGTCGTGGTTAGGCTCTGCCTAGGTGAAACACGACCCAACGAACCCAACAGTACTCTCATATTTCCAATCCGAGTTACTGTTTAAAAGTTATGAATTTTACAATAAAATAATTATCTGTTAATTATTTTATTTATGGCCAAAATATAACTTTCTCCGGTGGCCCTCGCCAACCCAAGTTAGTATCTGCTTAAAGAAAGCATAACCTCACGAGTTCAGCGGTGGTCTCGGATTTTTAATCCGAGTTACCGTTTGTGAGTTACAAGATTTTGAAAAATAAAATAATTTATTTAATTATTTATTTACGATTAAGCCAAAATTGGGTTTTCTCAGAGGAGTCCCACGCCGACTAAAATTAAGTCACACCTAGGGTAAACCCGCCACCCTGAGCGCAACGGTGCCCTCAGATTTCTGATCTGAATAACCATTTAAGAGTTATTCCACTTTTTCAGTAAAACTGCTTACGTGCGTTAATTTAAGCTTAACAAAACATCGGAAAATTATTCCGGGAACACCGGGCCTCAGAATCAGGTGTGGTCTGAAACCGTGCACTCGCAAAATTCCAAATAAATCAAGAAAAAAAATCCTTGAAATTTCCAGGTCTTTACAAGAGAGGCCATGGAGTAGGTCGTGGTCAGCTTCATGCTCTAGCATTGCCAGCTCTAAATGAGTCAGACGTCGTTTGAGGTACCCTTTTCTTGTTTTCTAGATGGATTCATGCTTTTTTTGATCCAGGAGTGATGCACTCCTTCCTATCACATTCCCTTTTCCATGCTTTGGTACTTGAGGTAGAGGGGATTGCAGTTCCCATGGTGTTGACAACGTCGGTTGGAGGTCGAGCTGACTTGTTTGAATTATATAGAAACTATGAGCTAGTGTTGGGGTAGAACTGCTCATAGTTATATTTCCTATGTTTATAGATAAACCCATATGACATCATCCTCATCATGGATTGGTTGTATTCAGTGTAGGCTATCGTGGATTACTTCAAGAGGCAGGTTGTGTTCTTTGATGTTGATGGTGATCCAGCAGTGTTTCTTGGAGAGTGAGATCCTCGTATGGGTCATAAGTGTGTTATATAATTTTCATCCTTGATGGTTGATCTGATTATGATTTCGTCAGAGGTTCAATATTTGATGTTTCCCAGATTCATAGAATATTACCCATAATGTCTTTCCAAAGGAGGTTGTAGTGTTACCCCCTTGACGAGAGATCAAGTTCGGGATTGAACTATATCCAGGAATGTCTCCTATCTCAATGTCTCTGTATAGGATGGTGCCTTATGAGTTGTGAGTGCTATATATATAGCTCAATGGTCTGTTGCGGTGTGGTTTTGTTCAACCAAGTGTGTCACTATGGGGTGCCCCAGTTTTGTTTGTGAAGAAGGCTGACGGTAGTTTACGTTTGTGTATCGATTATAATCTCTTGAACCAAGTGAAGGTGAAGAACCGCTATCTTCTTCCATTGATTGATGATTTATTCAATAAATTAAATGGTTACATTTGGTTCTCAAAGTTTGATTTGAAGTTAGGATATCATCAAATGCATGTAATGAGGACATTCCAAAGACTACTTTCCTTTGTCGTTATGGGAATTATGAATTCATAGTGATGTCGTTCGATGTGATGAATTCTCTAGTTGTGTTCATGGGGTTAATGAAAATTGTGTTCTGTGAGTTCTTGGATAAGTTCATGGTAGTTTTCATTGATGAAATCCATGTGTACTCCACATTTGAGGAGGAGAATGCAGAGCATCTGCATGTTGTTTTGGGAGTTCTTCGTCATCAGTAGCTATTTGGGAAGTTGTTGAAGTGTGAGTTTTGGGATCGATAATTCCATTTCATAGGGAATTTTTTATCTTAATAGGTAGTAGCTATGGATCCATAGAAGATAAAGGTAGTTGTGTTTTGGGAGTCCCCCAAGACAGTGGAAGAGGTGCAAATTTTCTTTGGTCACACAGGCTATTATAGGATGTTCGTAGCCAATTTCTCATGGGTTACAAATCATCTGATATCACTGACTAGAAAGGATCATGTGTTCTTGTGGACTAATCAATTTCAGGAAGATTTCAAGTATCTAAAGGAGAATTTGGTCAGTTCTCCGATCCTTTTTCTTCCAAAAAAAGGAGTTCAGTTTGAATTTTTCTGTGATACTTCACATATGGGTTTCAGCTATGTTCTGATTCAGTTGAGATTGTTCGTTTCTTATAGGTCTCGGCAGTTATGTTACCTTGAGAGTAATTATACCACCCATAATCTCTAGTTAGTGGTAGTCTATTTTCCCAAAATTTGTGAAGACATTAGCCCATCAGTGAGTTCTTTATGGTCTTCACCAATCACAATAGCCTGAGTTATGTTTTAACCCAACGTGACATGAACTTGCTCCAGCATCGGTGGATGGAGTTATTATAGGATTACAACTTCGATATTTCATATACACCTAGAAAAGGGAATGTTCTGGCTAATGTTTTGAGTAGTAATTCGCAAAGTGATGCAGCGTGTGAATCAAGTGATTCCTATAGAGTGATGGAATTACTTTCATCATTAAATATAGATATAAGATAATTTGGGGTCAGAGGTTTTCTTTTTCAGATGATGGTTTTTTCATCTCTGGTACATCAAGTGGAATAGTCCCAGTTGGGGGGATTTTGAGGAGGAGGTCTGGAGAGACCGAGTTGTTTATGGAGAGGCCCCTGATGGTTAGTCTGAATATGAACAATGTTGAGTGTTGTTTCAGAGAAGGATTTTCTTCCCTTTGGAATTTTTTGTTATGGTTCTCAGAGAGTTTCATAGTTCACCTTTGGCAGTGCATCCTAGCATGAAAAAGAGGTAGAAATATTAGAGAGTTCAGTTTTGGTGGCCTAGGTTGAAGCATGTAGTTGCATAGTTTGTGTCTCGGATTTTGGATTGCGAGAAGGTGAAGGTCAAGCACCGTGTTCCTGATGGTTTTCTCCAGCCATTAGGTGTTCCTTAGTGGAAGTGGGAGGACATATCAATGGCCATTTTTCTAGTTTACATTGAGATTAAGAAGGCTATTATTCTATATTATTAGTAGTGTATCATTTGACGAAATCATCCCATTTTATAGAAATTAAAGAGTGGAGCTCAATATAGATTTTGTCAAGGAAATATCTAAAGGATATGGTGAGACTCCACGGAGTCCCGAGGATGATCATTTCTAATCGAGATATCGATTTAACCTCCATGGTGTGGATATGTCTCCATCATGATTTTGGTTCTCAACTATGTCTTAGCACTTATTTTCATCTTTAGTCAGACGATCATACAGTGAGAACCATCCAAACTCTTGAAGAGATGTTTCCCTCTTGTGTCCAAGATATTAGAGGTTTTCGGATGAGGCACCATCCTTTGGTTGAGTTCGCTTAAAATAATAGTTTTAACTCCACCATCGGTATGGCGCCATTTGTAGACTTGTATGTTTAACCTTTCGGTTCTCTGTTGTGTTGGACTCGGGTCAGAGAGTTAGTAATTCTCAGGACAAAACTGGTACATAATAAAACAGAGATGGTTCAGGTGATTTTTAAGAGGATGAATGTGGAACAAGTTCATCAAAAATCTTATGTCGATCATAGGAGGAGACCTCTAGGGTTTGACGTTGGAAATCATGTGTTCCTGAAGGTGACTCCTTGTTGAGGACAGTGAAGGTTTGGTCATGGGAGTAAGCTTTCTCCCCAGTTTTTTGGGACTTTAGAGGTGTTGGATCATGTTGGAGTCACGGAATAATGGGTAGCACTTCCTTTATAAATGAAATGGATACATGATGTTTTCATGTGTCACATATTTGTCCTTATCTTCATGACGACTCTCGCAACATCTATTGGGGATAGATTGATGTTGACAATGATGAAACCTTCGAGGGGCATCCTGTAAAGAACCAGGATCACCAGGAGAAGGTGTTGTGTGGGCGTTTTATCCCCTTGGTTTGTGTCTTGTGGTGGCACGATGGTGTGGAGGATAGTACCTGGTAATGTGAGTCATAGGTACACACTCAGTGCCCCAAGTTGTTTGATGTTTATCTCTTCTCTTGTAACGTTATTCATTTGGTGGTTGTAGACCTTTCTTGTTTATGAGATGGCTTCCTCTTGTTACTTGTTGGGGATTTCTCTCTTTTGAGAGGTATCTCCCCCAGGAAAGTGTTTAGAATCTAGTTGTGGTTGTCGCGGGGTTTCGTGTTGTTCCTTAGATAAGGTGGTGAGCTCCTATGGTGATGAGAACCTTGATAGGTATCTCATGAGGTGGATGTTTGGATAACCCCTTTCTATTTCCTATCTCAGATGGGTTTGGATTTTTGAGAATGATAATGTTTTGAGAAGTATCTGATGAAGGACCCAGATCCACATGGATCGACCCTTTTCATGTTTCCAAGGCTTACAGAGCATGGAGGAGGCTCAGAGGAAGTCTAGGAGAACTTAGGTGTTGAGAACTGGTAGTAGGAAACATTCACGATGTGAAAGTAGGTTTCACGCTGTGCGGAATAATTTCACATCATGAAAGTGGGATTCATTTCATGAAATATTTAGGGGTTTGAAAAATAAAATAAAATCAAATGGAAATGGTTTTTTCAGTGGAAACTAGCCCCAAGGCATTATATGACGGGAAAGTAGATTACACGTCATGTAATGCCCAATTGTTGTAATGTTTTAATTGTTTTCTAGCCACTCAGTTTTGTCAATCCCTAGAGTTACAGTGGATTTATCTCAACTCCAAGCAACCCGGCAACCCCTTCTTCGACGTTTTGGGAATTCCTTTGACAAGGATTGATTCCTACCTCCCTCTTTCGATCTATAGGGATAAATCCTTCATATAATTTAGGTTCTACCTCCATTTTTGTGGTTCTTTGATCCATTTCCTCTTGTGTCTTCTCACCATGATATGGAAGATTATCTCCCATGTTTCTAATGGGATTTTTCTTGATTGTTGGTTGGTGCGGTTATGTCGCGACATCCTTGGGTGGATGTAGTTGTTTCGGGAGAGGTGATCAGGATCCATTATGTGGTCTATTCTCATGAAAAGAATTTTGATGGCCTTTTTATGTAGGGGATTCATTTCTTCTCTATTTATGTACATGAAATTGTAGAGTTAGCATGATTTATCCCATTGGATCATAATGAAATTAACCTAATTAAATAATTGAACCAGATTAAAGAAATTGGAATCGATCACATAGCGATGTTTTCACTTTATACCGTGATAACATTTTGCCTCTTGATTCTCTAGATAGTGTGATATTTATTCCTTTCTTAGTTTAGCATGCTGTTCTTGATGGAAATTGGTAAATAACATAAATCCATAATTAATTGATAATTAATTGGCTAATTGGTTAAAGAGGAATGTTTAATAAATATGGTTATTGTTATAATTTGTTGTTAATCAAATTTATGCGGATGTGCATGTTTAATTTAATTGGTTAATGAACATGAAGCATGTTTGTGCTTGTTGATAAAATTACTAAAGGCGTGTTAAATTAATTATTTCATTAATTTGTGATAGCTTGTGATAACATGTTCTTTAGGTTTCCCGTAGTTGGAACCTATGAATAATGAATCAATTAATTTGTGATAGAATAAGAACCAGTTGTGTGATAAAGATAATGCCTTTTTAGGGCCTCAGTTTCCCTCTTGCTTATAAAGGCTAGGTTCCTTATGCTTTGGATCTGTGAAAGCTCATTATGTGTGAAGGCTGAATTCCTTGCTTTGGTTTTGAGATCTTATTGCTATGTTTTTTCCTACTTCTTGTGATGTGCTCTAGATACGTGACTTGTAATGTGGGGTTAGAAGACCTAAATGTGACGTGAGTCTGTGATGGCTGATCCTGGAGGGTTGTTTTGGTTTTTGGGGTAGGGATGCCAAGATTTTGTGGTAGTAGTTGACACTTGGAGTGGCGAGATGCATCAGTTTATGCATGTGGTGTCAGGGAGGACACCAGAAGTTATGGAATGGGTTGAGTCTAGGCTTACCCATTTTTATTAAAGGTGGATGCTTGTTGAATCAGTTGTTTGTTTATCTTCTTTTCTTTCCACACTTCTTGAGGCAAACAGACGTGTTTGGTTACTCTCTTTCCATGGGAGGCAAAGACATGTGGGTTATGTCACATGATTTCTGTGTTTAGATCCTCATGGTTGTATGAGTTTTCTCTCCTACTATAGGCGATAAAGACTATCTGGGTAGTTAATTTATCCACTGTATTGATCTCCTTGTGTTTGGGGAGTTTAAAATACTTTCCTTGAGAACCTGGTGATATAGACAGTGGTAATTATTGTTAAATAAATGAATAAATGTTTAACTCATGGGGTTGGAGCTTGTTGGGATGAAATGTTATGGTTAAAATTATAATATGTCGTGGACTCGGTTGGCTTATTCCTAGAGTGCATGGATCCTTATTGAAATGGTAATGCGATGTGATGTGGAAATGATAATGCTTAATTAATGGTTAATAATTAATTAACGTAAAGTGTAACTGATGAAAAGAGATAAGATAATTTAATGTAACTCTTTAAATGGTTGTGAGCTTATAGGATATATAGTCTTAGCAGTGGCAGTTGGGAATCATAGAGATGTTAGCTTCAGTTGAGTCTAAGACTAGGTTATTCCATTAGTGTGGTTGTGAACTATATTATATCCTGTAATTTATGTGTTTCTATATGATACTCCACCCTATCGGTTAGGGAAACTAACACCTCGAGGATTCTGATCTCTGGGGGGTGTTTTCCCCAACATCTCGGTGGGATTATGGATGGATGACTACCCCTTTGGCCCCACTCTCTTATCTTGGTAGTTACATGTGCCGGTATGCACAACGGTTATTTTTTCCAATATATGTGTGTAGGGGGTTGTAATGTATTGTGGTTATTTCACACGCATGTATTCTGGATAGAGTTTCCTAAGGAATACTATTTGTATAAAGTGTATAGTTTTTTATGGATTGAGGATCCTTACTCGGTGTATGGGTTGTGATGGATTGTGGTAGAATACCTCACATATGATACATGTTATACGAGATGTGGTGTCTCCCAAAAACTACTTGGTTACTTTTGGTTATGTGGACCTGGTATGTATTGCACGAGCCGCATGTTGTGGTGCTTCACCCAGGTGTTTGTGGGATATCCTTTTTGGAGAGAGATACTCAGGGTGTGTGACATTGGGGAAAAGTAGCAAACCAGTGGGGAAGTGGTAGCAGGGTACCCTTGATATTCTTTATTATATTATAGTCTCTTGTATGCGTTACTCGATGAGAGTGGTCATAGTGAGGTTGGGAACTTAGTATATCTGTTTATGTGATGAGTTAGTTTCACTTTTTGTTTGTTGTTCTTTAGCATGATTTCTTTACTTTTTCATGAGAGACTCTGAGGAGGGTCATACTGAGTATAATGTTATACTCACCCTACGTATATATAAAAAAAATTCAGATCATTTGGAGCAGGTTGGAGTTCAGACTGGTTACTACTAGCTTGTGGGTTGCAAGAGTTGTTTGGGCTTCGTGGTCACTGTTGTCTTTACATTATTTGGTACATAAAATTTTCCCCCTAGTTGTAGTAGTTCTTGAATGACATTATATATCTACACATTGGATTTATTTTATACTATAGTCTGAGCAGGATTTGGTTGGTGTTTGACATATCTCTCTCATTCTCATGTGTTCTCTTAGAGGGTAATGCCTCTCATTTGGGTGTTTACCATACCCTAGGTGCTAGACACCAACCTGGGGCCTACTGAAGGCGGGACTCAGGGGGTCACTATCTCTCTTATCCTATTGTCAGCCCAGGAGGGGTACACTTTCTGGGGAGGGGGTCATGACAGGATGAATTAGAGCTCCTAGAGAAAATGTTTTAGCAACAATATCTCCTTATCGGCTTCTGAAGTGGAAATGTACTCTACTTCCATCGTGGATAAAGCAATGAACTTATGCAACCTTGATTGTCATGATACAGATCCTCCTACAATATTATAGATGTATCCGGGTGTAGACTTTTTCTATCAGGATCTCCAACCATATTTGCATCTGTATAGACCTCAAAGAGAGGTTCAGATCCCCCAAAGCATAAACATATATTTGAAGTTCCATTAAGCTACCTTAGAATCCACTTGACTGCATCCCAGTACTGCATCCCTAGATTCGAATGAAACCGGCTCACGATCGCCACTACATTGGAAATGTTAGGTATCGTACTCACCATAACGTACGTCAATCTTCCAACTGTTGATGAGTATGGTATCATCTCCATCACCTCGATTTCTTTCTTGGATGATGGGCATGCCCTCTTTCTCAACTTCAAATTCCCTGGAAGAGGAATTCTCACTGGTTCATCTTTTTCCATGTTGAAATGTTTTAGAACACGTTCAATATACTTCTCTTCAGATATCCATAACAACCTCATATTTTGGTCATGAATGATCTGTATTCCAAAAATCTATTGAGTTTCACCCAAGTCTTTCATATCAAGAGAGTTGGATAAATCCTTCTTCAATTGGATAATCTTTATTTCAACATTCCCAATGATCAACATGTCATTAACATAAAGTATAAGATCAAAAAATTTACCATCTTGAAATCTCTGGATGTAGACACATTAATCCGTCTGTGTCCACTTGTAGCCATGTCTCACCATGAACGATTCAAACTTCTTATACCCCTTCCAGAGAGACTATTTCAATCCGTACAGGATATTATTCAATTTTTAGATGAGGTTTTCTTTCCCAGAAACCTCAAAACCTTTAGGATGCTTCATATAGATCTCCTCAAATAGGTCACTGTGAAGAAAATTTGTCTTCCTGTCCACCTATTGAAGATCCAAGTCCTAGTTATCCAGAAATTCAAAAATGACTCGGATTGAATTCAACTTCACCACAGGTGAAAATATCTCATCAAAGTCAAATATTTTCTTCTAAAGGAATCCCTTAACAACTAATTGATCTTTTTTATTGACCTCCTTTATGATTTCATCCTTCTTCAGCCTGAACACCCATTTTTTTTGTTAGTGCCTTCTTACCTTTCGTTAGGTTCACCAAATCGCATATTTGGTTCATCGTCAAATATTACTTATCATCCTCCATTTCATGTAGCCACATGAGTTTTTTAGGATGAGACACTACTTAATCCTATCCTTATCCCCCCCCCCCCCTCATCATTCAACAACAAGTACTTTGAATTTAAATATTTTTTTGACAAAATCCTTCGTCGTAAATATCTTTCAACCTGTGAAATGTTAGGTTCGGGAGGCACATCATCACCTAGCTCTTATGATGGTTCTGCAACTTCTTATGGAGAGGATTGAGTCTCCCCCTGCTTAATATCCTCCTCCACTACCTCCTATTTCGCTGTCGATTAGACTTCTTTCACCTCCTCCTCTTCATTTATAGGTGGTTCTGGTACAGGTGTGGATCATGAATTGATTCCTAGTCATTTTCCCTTCGAGGAATTCTAGAATATTGAATTTCCTCAATCGTCTGGTTCTCATGGAATTTTAAATCTCTACTTCTAATCCCCTTCTCCTCTTTCGGGTCTTTAAGAGTGTATCTGAACTCCTCATATCCATAACCGATGAAGATGCATGGAGTAGATCTTAAGTCCAGCTTCTTTCTAAGCTATTTGGATAAATGTGAAAATTCCAAACATCCAAATACTTATAAATTAGAGTAAGAAGGATATTTAATAGACCAACTCTTCTATGGAATCTCAAAACTAAGTGGGACCAATGGTGATCTGTTGATCAGGTAGCATGAAAATTGAACAGATTCTCCCTAGAATGGATTAGGAAACTTAGCCAAACTCATCATGCTTCTGAACTTCTCCATGATGGTTTTATGCATCCTTTATGAAAATTCGTTGTGTTGTGGGGTGTGTGGGATTGTCCTATCATGTCAAATGACCTGACTCCTACAATATGAATCAAATTCTTCGGATGTGTACTCTCCTCTGTTGTCTAAATGAAGACACTTCATCTTCTTTCCATTTTCACACTCCACCATGACGTGGAACATCTTGAAGTAATTCAGTACATGGTCCTTTTTCCATAATAAGAACACCCACACCCTTAGATATGCATCATCAATAAAGGATAGAAAATATTTGTTACCGCCCAATGAATCCACCTCGATGGATCTGTATACATCAAAGTGCACAAGATCCAGAAACTCTGATCTCCTTAATGAATCGGTATTGAATGAGACTCTATTTTTCTTCCCATACAAGCAATATTTACAAGGGAAAGTGATGCATCATTTTCAATATTTATATACTTATTCTTCTTCAGGGTAGATAAAACTCTTTCACTCATGTGGTTGAGTCTCATATGCCACACATTGGATGATGTCTCTCCTTCTACCATGTTGAGGTTGTCTATATATAAATTCACATGAGTTTTGTATAACATACCACATATGTGTCCTCTGGTGATGAATATGGCTCCTTTTTTCATCTTCCATACTCCATTACTAAAGATGTTGGCATAGCCTTATCGATCAAAGTTTATACCAGATAAAAGGTTGAGTCGTAGACTTGGAACATTTTGAACATCCTTCACAGTGATTATGTATCCAATGTTCATCTTAACTTGGATATCACCCATGACCATAATCTCTGCTGAACTGGTATTCTTGACTGCACCAAAATCACCAGCTTGATAAGTCAAGAAATAATCACGATACAGAGTGTCATGGTATGATGCTAGAGTATCGACCACCCATTCTATGTCTTGGACTAATGTATGAAATCATGTCTCTTCTTCATCTTTGGAGCAAAGAAAAAATTCTTTAGTGACGCTCACATGCACCTCTCCATTTCTTCTTTGCTACTTACTATTGATACCCTTTTCTTATAGAAACTTTTGGAAATTCTTCTTCATGTGTCCCTCCATGCCACAATGGTAGCATTTGTATGTTGGCCTCCTGCCATCTATGGATCTTCCTCTATTCTTGCTTCAGACTTTGGTTTCTTCCCCTCAAATTCTTCCTTTTTGTCTCCCTCGCTTCTCTGGAACTAGTTATTTCATTTGGTTGTAACTCATGTCCTTCCTTAGGGTCTCCTTGTTTAGTAGTGCATCCTTTAAAATTATCATGGTGAGTTTTTCATTGGGTGCCGAGTTGCTGAGGCAGACAAAAAGCGTATCCCAGCTATTGAGAAGTGTGAAAAGTAGGTGGTTTTCATGATAGTCATCATTTAGAATCTTACCAGAATCCATCAATTGGTTCATCATTCTTTGAAACTCACTAGTGTGTTCGGCTATAGAACTTCCACTCTGTAGTCGAAGATTCATCAACTGCTTCAACTAGAGGATCTTTTTTCAGGCAGTCTTTGACTGGTATGTATTTTCCAACTTCATCCAAAATTCATACGCTCCAGTCTCTTGAGAAATATGGTGGTAAACATTGTGATTGATCCATTAGAGGATTTGACATATCATCTTCTTGTTCACCTTTTTCCACTCTTCTTCCTTGGTGGCATTGGGGTTTATTCTCTCATTCTCAATGGGTTCAAAAGGATCCTTAGCATTAAGGTGATCTTCCATTTGAGACTTCCAAATGGAGTAGTTTGAAGAATTAAACATGATCATCCCTCCTGTGGATGGTCTCTCCATTGAATTTCAAGTATTTAAAAAATAGTTTCGAATTTTAAAAAATGGAGTTCACTATTTTGTCCGGAACAGTCTAAAATGGTAGAATTGACTACTGGATCATCGAAATCAGACATCGATTGATCAAGATATAATAAAAATAGTATCAATGATCGAGATCATCTGATGACGTGGTGATGATGTGGTGATGACATGGTGTTGTTGTGGCACAACAGAGTATTTTTCGGAATATTGCTGGAAAGGTCGCCGATGTCGGAACAGTACCTTCTTCTCCGGCATGGTGTACTGTAGCACCCAAAGTTTGACCAAACTTTGATTGGGATTAGGAGGCACATTTTAGTTCCATTTTCAGTGTTGTTTGCGCCGTTAGAATTGGTTCTCCGCAAACTTTCAGAATATGACTTCAAAACAAGATTTGAGAAACTTGAATTTTCAAATCACTGTAAAATCTCTACTGCTCATCGTCGTTTCATGGGAACCTTCTCTGATACCACTTGTTGTGATTTGGTGATCACGAATATAGAATAATGGAGGAAGAAATTGGTCTTTATTTCACAATGAATAAAGATTATAAAACTCCCTCTATGGAACTCTCAAGATTCTCCCGCTAGATATAAGAGCTATCTTGGATCAACTCTGATATCCTAAAAGTTCTCTTGGACCTCCTTTAAATAGGCATGGTGAGAGGTGTCAAGTTTGACACAACTCCCACCAATCCCACCTACACTCACCAACCATGGACATCTCCCATGGTCGTCACTTACATTCAACCATGGAAGCCCGCACAGCACCCAAGGGGGTGGTGGGGTTGGTGCACCAGCCAACAACCAAATCAGCTAGACAGTCAAAGACTCCATCACCAAGCTCCTTCAATGTAATGTAGGTGAGTCCAATAAATTTAGTTTTTTGTTCCTGTTACTGAAAGAAGTTACTTAATGTTTCATGGTGGTTGGATTTAGAAGATATCAACCCTATTTTTTTTGAAAGTCCTTGTATTGGAAGGGAAGAGTGCATATTTTTAATGTTCTTCAAAATGAGGGAAAACTATAGAAGAACTACGAACATTCCCTTTTTCAAGGACTACTAACCATACCAATGTGAGAGGTTTCCATAACACTGATGAAAATCATGGAGACAAGTGAGTGGTCGGGTTACACAGATCATAATGGTTTTTCGAAGTGCGTGAAAATCTCCCCATGTACTCATTATCATACACCGCTAAACCTGTTGGAAAAATGAATTTGTATTCACATGTTTGGAATCAAATTTAACCGGTTTTTTTATGGGTTTTATGAAATAAATAATTCTGGATAGGGGATCAGGGTTCCGATATTTTTAAAACTGGGTTTGGGAGGCGTGAATGGCGTTCACGCGTCCTTCGCTGACCAGCTAAAGGACGCGTGAACGCCGTTCACACATTTTTGCGCGGGAAAGGATTTGTGAACGTCGTTCACGCATTTGAGCCGTGGCAGTGATGCATGAACGACGTTCATGCATCCTTCGCAGACTAGATAAAGGATGCGTGAACGTCGTTCACGCATCTGGCCGAGAATTTCTATAAAAGGAGGGGTCCCCCCCCCCAAACCCATTGTTCTCCTCTGGTTTCTGTTGCGAAGCCCTGCATAAATTCTTTCTCAAAAAATATTTGTTGCTTTTATTGAGGTAAAATTTATATTTAATAATTTAATTGTTTAATTGTGTTTATTTATTTCATTTGTATGTTTAATTGTGTGTATGATTTATTTATTTCATATTTTATGCATGAAATGTTTTGTATGATTTAATTTTCTTGATGTTGAATGTTTGTATGATTTAATTTTTTGAATGTATGTTGTCTGAATATAGAATGTTTTATGTTATGTCTAAAATGTTTAATGTTTAGGAAAAATAATTTATGTTAGAGAAATTTATTTTAATGAATGGATTTAATAAAAAAAGTGTTTATTATGTAAATATCAATTAGATCAGTTATAATAAAATTTATTAAATGTTATTAATAATTATATATATATATACACATGAAGTTAAATTTTTGTAAAAGAGGTGTAGTATTTAATATAGATTTTATATAATACGGATAATATAAAAAATATACCCAAAAACACGGTATGAGTGATGACTGATCTTGAGATGACCAACCATGCATAATTGAAATTGCATGTTTTATTTTGTGTATGTTGTTATTCAATTTGTAATAATTTCATTTTTTCCACATTGATGACCTACGAGTCATCTCTCAGTAAGTGTAAGGACCTGCGTGCCCGCTTAAAATAATTTATGTATTTCATATCCCTAGACCCCCTCACATGCATGTGAGTAAATTTGTAATTAAAAGACAGACGCCCCGAAGAGGTGTCCCCGAACAGGCTTCCCCAAAGAGGTGTCGACGAAGAGGCATCCCCGAAGAGGTGTCGACGAAGAGGCATTCGAGAACTCGTTCGAGAGGAGGCATTATTGTTTGACAGGAGATTGGCGGTTGCTGAAATATTTGATAATAGAGACAGGATTTCACCCATAGGTTGTGGTTAGTTTATCAGATGATAAACTAATTGTAAGTCTCAAGATCAAGTCATGATTATATATTCATAAGTAATTAAACTTTATGAAACATTATATTAAATTTGCTTTTGTGCTAATATCACAATCACTATACCTTAACAGTGATAAATCAATACATTAAAAAGTCTCAAGATAATCAATTATTCAAAACCAAATTAAATAATTTAAAATTTTAATGTAGTGTATAATATTTTTTAAATTATTTTTTTATAGGTAATTATGTCTGCTCAAATATATTACAACGGTGAGGTAATTTATACCGAGTAGGGTTTTAGATACAGTGTACCACCTGTAAAAGTTGTAAATCTCTATGGTTGTATGACATTGGATTCAGTTCGTAATAAGATTCATAGTCGGTTAAAACTGAGTGTTGGACAAGCAATCACTTCAATTAGATACCGACATCTTCAATATCCTGAGCGTCTGTGGCACAGCGACTACCCGCTACTACAAATATGGCTTTTATCAGCGCTAAAAATGGCCATTAACAGCACTAGAAAAAGTGTTGATAATTCCGGCGAAGATAAAGGGGGGTCCCCTTTATCAGCGCTCCAAAAAGCGCTGATAAAGACCCCTTTTATCAGCGCTTTTTTTAGCGTTGATAAAAATAAAAATAAATAAATAAAATAATACCAATCTCGTGGGGGTGGGATTTTTACAGCGCTTGAGCCCACCTTTATCAGTGCTTTCCCGCACATCCAGCGCCCGCCCGCACAACCTACAACCTTTATCAGCGCTAGCCCTTTAAATCACCCTTGCACGCACGCCCTTTCCTCCACCCGGATTTGATCTCGAGACCTCCCTCATGCGCACTTAAAGCCTTTCCCACTACCCTATATTGATTTGTTCTCTTATTCATGAAATATCTATTTATTTATATATATATTTCATTATATTTATTCATACAGTAATATATATTTATATAAATATATATATATAGTTATATTAATATATATATATAGTTATATTAATATATATATAGTTATATTAATATATATATAGTTATATTAATATATAGTAGTTATATAAATATTCATATATTTGTATTTTAAATAAAATGGATATTAGTTATTATTTAGATAAATCTAGTATATTTTATATGTAAATATGTTTAATTATTTATTTAAAAAATTTAATTTTTAGGTGTGAATATATAAAAAATATGTACATATAGTTATATATTTGACTATAAATAGCAGTGCATTCTAAAAAACGATAAAATTTCAAAGACATAATATCAATATGAATTTAATACCTTTGAATAAATTCAGTCCCCACTAAAAAAATCCAATAATACCCCCTTATGTGAGGCTGAAAATCCACAAAATGTTAAAAAATCTGGGTACCCCGACTAAAAACTTAGTTTTGGAGGCCTTATGGGCCTCTTTTGTCCTCAAAAAATTCTTGACCTCCCCTAGTCACAGCGACGTAGAGCTCGTCGCAGGCTTCGATTTGATATGTGGTAGAGCTAAAACAGACATCCGGATCAAAAGTTATGGCCGTTTGAAGGTTGAGTTGCGTTTTCAACATATTTTGGATCTTTTTTTTATTTTATTTTTTATTTTTTTATTCTTCAAATTGTTATTAAATGGCTATTAATCCATAATAATTATCAAATTATTAATTAAAAATATTTTTTTAATTTTTTAAGAATCCATTTTCACTAAATATCTTATATATTAAGTATATTAAGTGTAAATGTACATTTATACTTATCTAAAATATATTTAAAAATTATATATTATATTTATATCAATATAACTTTATAACTATATTTATATATTAATATATTTTTAATTTTTTTTTGAAGTCGACCCTTTATCAGCGCTTTTAAAAAAAGCACTGATAATGCCCCCCCCTTTATGAGTGCTACTAAACAAGCGCTGATAAAGGGGGTCCCTTTATCAACGCTAAAAAAAGCGCTAATAAAGGGGTACTTTTATCGGTGCTTTTTTTAGCGCTGATAAAGGCACCCTTTATCAGTGCTTTTTTGAGCGCTGATAAAGCCCCCCCCCCTTTATCAGCGCTTTTTCGTTAGCGCTGATTGAGGGGTGGCGCTGGCCTTGCCTAGTTTTGTGATAGTGACCCTATAGTTGATGATGAGGATTGGATGGAGGCTTCTCAATTATTCAGGCAATAGTGTATTAATGGTTTGATGGAATTATTTATTGTCATTTCTCATATTGATGTGGTGCAATCGATTACTACAGAACCATGCTTTGCGAGCTCTGTAGAAGCTGGTCATTCACATCAGTCTTATTCATTGTCTCCTCCTCATATGACTCCTGTGAAAGAATGTAATGAGGAAGATCATCAAAATTTGGAAGGAAATGTAGATGACATCCCTTTGTGTGCTGATATAGTGCATGAAAGTTTATCTGAGGAAGAAGAATCTGGGGAGTCAGCAGGAGATGATGTGGTTGGGAATGAACCTTCTGAGGTTCCTTTGAGAGATAGACATCCACTACATCCACTAGTTAGTGGTAATCAGCCTTCAGTTTTGAGTTCCTTAGTTGGAGGAATGTCTTGTGAACAACATTTTGATTGGGATTTCATTACACGAGCTTCTGAATTCCCTGGCATTATAGGGAATAGTCCTGCATCAAATGATAATTCCATATATGTTGGGCAGGAGATCTAAAGTAAACAGGTCATGAAAAATGTGATAAAGCAATACCACATTGAGCGACATTTCACATTTGTGGTTTATGAGTCAAAGAAGATCAAATATCTCATTATTTGTGAAAAATATGGGTCAGAATGTAAATTTCGATTAAGAGAAATATTTGATAAATATTATGGATGTTGGAAGATAACCAAATTAGAAGGCCCACACACTTGTTTTCATCCCAGCTCGGCTCAAGATCACTCTTCCCTTGATGCAGAGTTTATATCTACTGTTATTTGTGAGATGATTCGAACAAGTCAGGATGTTCCTGTTGCCCTTGTTCAGGAAAGAATTCAACAGTTGTATAACTATAAGATATCATACAACAAAGCTTGGAATGCAAAACAGAAAGCCATTGTAAAAGTGTATGGTAGTTGGGATGAGTCTTATGCGATGTTGCCACAGCTTATGGAATTGATGTCTCTAAATAATCAGATTGTTTATCAATTGGACAGTGTTGAGTTTGTATCCCAGAATCATCGAGTTGATCGGTCAAAGGTGAAGTTCAATAGGCTTTTTTGGGCATTCAGATCGTGCATTGCTGCATTTCCCTATTGTAAACAATTTATTCAGGTAGAAGGCACATTCCTTTATGGAAAGTATACAGGTGTTCTACTCATTGATGCCACACAGGATGGTAATCGCGCTCCTCTGCCACTTGCTTTTGCTGTTATTGAAAAAGAAAATTTTGAATGCTGGAGATGGTTCTTGGCATGTGTATGTGTTCATGTCACGCAAAAACAGGGCGTGTGTCTGATATCTGATCGTCATCAAGAGATTATAGAGTCCGTGAGTAGTGATGGGGTTTCTTCGACTGAGCCGAACACTTATCACTGTTATTGCATTAGACATATTGCAAGTAATGTGCATAAGTAGTTTAGAGATGAGGCCATAAAGAAGGCGATCCTCAAATTGGGTATGGTTTTCTAAACTTGCTTTTTTTAACAAAATTTAATATCCATTTTAATACATTATTATCTTATGGTTTCAGCATATGAACTCCAACAAGAAAGGTTTGATCGACGTCTTGAAGAGATCCGAAAAGGTAATGAAGAGGTATATGAATATATGATGCAAAGTTCAAAGGAAAAATGGTCATTAGCATACGATGGTGGCATGAGATATGGGAATATGACCACTAATATAGTGGAGTGCATAAATGGGGTCCTCAAGGGTGTGCGCAAACTCTCAATCACAGGGTTAGTGCAGGAGACATTTTTTAGATGTGTTCACTACATTGTTGACCGGTCCCAAAAGGCCTACCAGAGGATGGAAAATGGAATTCTTTTTACTCATCATTTTCAAACTGATATTGACCGGATACAGAATGAGGCTTCACGATGGACTGTTATAGCCTTTGACAGGGAAAAGTGGAGTTTTCGGGTAAGACAGTGCTACGACCAGGGTACATGCACTAATGGTGGAGTGTTTGTCGTGATGTTGGAAAACAGGTACTGTGATTGCGGCAGCTTTCAGGCATTGAGATATCCATGTGTACATGTTATTGCAGCTTGCTCTTCGGTAAATATATCATGGGTGCCATATGTTGACCCGGTGTATCACATGAGCACTTTGGTTAACTGTTATAGTGCTGCTTGGATGCCTGTTGGTGACTTCCATTCTATCACATTGCATGCTGATCAATCGACCATCATCCCTGATATTTCCAGGTTTTCATAAGTTGGCTTTGGTTTCATTTATAATTTTTTCAATGTCTGTCATTTTTAAAATTATTGGCTTCATGCTACCAGGTTGCGGCCCCAAGGAAGACCGAAGTCAACTCGCATCAGAAATGAGATGGATTTTCCTCGACAACGAGGCAGGAGAATATGATTCAGTATCTGTCACGCAGAAGGACATACTCGTAAGAGATGTCCCCAAGTGGCAGGACAGAGTTCCACATCTCATCATCCATGATCGAGTCTGTGTACCTGCTCCATTTTTGTGATAAATATAATTTTCTAGAGCGCGAGTTGTACTTTTTCTGGAGGAGTTCAAGTGCCTTGTTTTGGAGTCATCAATGATCATTTTCATGAGAAGGTTGAAAGACTCTGATGATTAATGTAATGCAATTTAATATAATGTGGAATAATGTTAATGGTTATTTAATGGATAATAGATAAATTAACAAACTTAATTTCACAAAAAAGAAGAAATAAATAATTTTTCACTTTTAAATTCTGGTTTTCTTATAAGATGTCAAGTTTTTGTAATGGCATCTAAGTGTCTGAGCATCATTAACTAATGTTTATTGTGAGACTAGGATAATGTTGATTGTGACACCAAATAAAAATGAATATATCATGCTTCCACTATTAATAAGTAACGATGATATCATGTGTGAAGATGGCAGGTTTTCCAATGCTTACATCTCAGGCTACTCATATATCACGACTGCTTTTAGAGGGACATCATGTGGCTCCCTTGAGTGTACGTAGATCTCACCATTTCCATCATACTGCACCACCTTCCGCTATCGTCCCACATCTTAGTTGAGCTGGATTCTATGGAGTAGCGATGTGCGACTTCACATTTCTTGATCATCAGCTCATTGCCGCACTTGTAGAGAGATGGAGACCAGAGTCACATAATTTCCATTTCAGTGAGGGGGAGATGACTATTACATTGCAGGATGTGGCCATTATGTTGGGCCTCCCTATCGATGGACATGCTTTGACTGACCGAGTTCCATCAGATTTTCCTGAGCTTGTTCATAGACTTCTGGGCATAGAGGTCCAGGATGATGACAGGACCATCGTCGGTGGTAGATTGCGGATTCCTTGGTTAGACCAGCACTTCACACATTTACCAGATGATGCTGATGATGTCACTGTGCTGCGATTTTCACGCGCATATATTTTGAGGCTAATCGGTGGCACACTTTTTTTTGACCACTCTACTACTTTTGTGCACTTGATGTATCTATCTTTTTTGGAGGATTTAGACCAGGCAGGCCGATATAGTTGGGGGTCTGCCTGCCTAGCATATACATACAGGGCCCTATGCAGCGCATGTCGCATCGATAAGATGCAGATCACAGGATGCATGGTTCTTCTACAGATGTGGGTATGGGAGCACATACCTCGTTTAGCTCCACATGCTCGTGCGCCATTACCCGTAGATATTGTAGCAGAGGCTCCATGCGGACGTTGATATGTTATTAATTCATTCTAATATCTAACTTAATTGTATAAGATTCTTTTATGAAATATAAAAATAAAAATGTTATCTACAGGTGGAGTCAGACGCATCGACATTCAGATTCTCCCAGACATGATGTTCACGCCTACAGACTTATGTTAGACAACATTCGACCAGACGATGTAAGTGATTATTATTTATATTGTTAAATCTTTGCTCTTTACTGTACATCTATTCATTTATTAATTGATTATTCATTTTTTCTTTCAGATTACATGGATGCCATATATAGATGATATCCTTCAGAGTCTGCCCCCATACTGTACAGTGATGCTTGATATCGGCTCCTGCATGGTTCCACTGATTCATTTTTCATATAGTCGAGTGGCATCAGACGGATAGGGTTATGAGACAGTTTGGATTCCTTCAGCCAGTTCCTGACCCGCCCAGTCAGTTGGATTCATTGCATTCCCTAAAGATGTCAGGGAAGAGAGATTTTGATTGGAGGAGCTACCATGCCAGATATATTGCGTTATGGGACAGACGACAGGAGTCCTAGTTGCGAGGGGCAGGGACAATACGTTTTCATTTGATGGATCAGATGGATTATGCAGGCTGGTACATCAGGTCCCCAGTCAGATTTCTGACACGGCACGGACGGGGCTTCCATGACTTGGTATGCATTCTTCCTTTCACTGTTCAACAGATTTTTTATTCATATTAGTTAACAACGGAATTTGTTTTCACAGGATGCTCGTATTTGTCATCTACTTCATATGTCTGATCTAGTGGAGAGAGCTGCCTTTGACCTATCATATTTTCACACCCTTGTACGACAGATGCTACCGTCGATGGATAATATTTATCATGGAGTTTTCTTTGATCCACCACCTACTGCAGAGGCCGCGGAGCTTGCTGAGCCTCACATAGATGTACCTGGGGGTGACGACCTTGTTATAGATGTTGTTGTTCCACAAGAGGAGGTTGCTCAGCTTGCTCGACCACATGATATTGTTCCACTAGAGGAGGGTGTTCAGCATGATCAGTCAGATGTTCCTACAGCTTCTCAGGCACAGCCACATGTACTTATAGATGATGACTGGATTGAGTTCAATGTTTTATTGTAGTCATCCGTAGCAGAGCAGCCATCTACTTCCTATGTTGGTGAGAGTTCTAGCCAGCTTCCACTATCCTTAGATGCGGGCCAGGGTACAGGCGGTGAGACTGTACATCCACCGCCTATCACACAGGAGGATGTGGAGGTGGCTGTCGATGAGGATGCGCAGCGTACGCCAGAGCACAGACGTAGACAGACACGGCGTAGACGCATCCAGTATACGTCTGGCTGTGGGAAAGAGGAGCATCCACGCCAGAGGCGTAGATTAGGTTGACATTTGATTTATGATACATTTTGTATGTGTATTACTATTATCTAGACTTCTATTCTATTTTTAATAAGTGTCTTACTGTTATCAAATTATATACCAATGTATATATATATATATATATGTATAATAAATAATATGATTAAATTAAATAATAAATATTAATTATATTAATTATTTCGAAATCAAATAGATTCTGGATGAAAAGATGCGTGAACTTGAAGAAATCTTGAAAAATATTATTGATCTCAATGATTTAAAATTAGATGTAAAATCCTAGAATATCATGGAACACGATTATTTGTTTACAAAAATTAAATTGCATGAAGAAGAATTTGAATGAATAATGGATATTTGTGAAGAGTAGATGATTATGATTGAAGATCAGAATAACTACAATATGAATTAGAAGTTCATTTGGCCAATTTTGAGAAGATACATATTCAGACTTTATAAAAGGAAACAATTTCTACTGGTACGCAATCTAAAGAGTGAGATTATTGAGTATGCATCTCAAAACTTAATTTTACAGTAAGTAAAGGACGAATGCAAGAGGTAAAAGAGGGTGATTAAACTATTACCCATTAAAATATAAAACATCACCATCTTATAAAGACGTACATTATAAATAATCTCATTCAGTTTATAGTTGATCAACTTACAATACTTTCTTACTTCATTACTATTTGAGAGTATTTCACACTCTATCAACATACCAATATATAAATAAAGAGGTAAGTTTACATGGATTAAATCTTTATATTATATCTAATAGAGACCCAAGGATCTCTATGATGTTTTTGGGAATTATTTAACAAGCATCGGATACAAAAATGAGATTTGAACTAATAACCACACTAAAACTAATAGTAAGTCTAAAAGGATCATTCATAGGCTTGTAGATTAGCTAATATATTTCTTGATCTATTTCAAGAGATATTGTGATCAACAACATTTATTAGTGGAATTCATATATAATAACAGTTTCCACTTTAGAATACAAATGGAACCATATGAGGATCTTTATAGAAATAGATGTATAACAAAAACATTTTGAGATGATGTGAGTGAAAGATGCTAAGATTATATCTTTCTCAATATATGTTAGAGAATACTCAACCCATTCTATTAATAATTATCTAATGAATATCTATTGTTCATGAATATTTATTAATAATTATTAACATTATTTCTATATTTTCTATTATTTAATTGATATTTATTAATATTTCTAAATTTTTACTTTAAGTTTATTGGTTTATAATTAATAGTTATACATTTTGAGGAACATTTGAGCTCTCTGTGAGATGCGTGAACCCCGTTCAGGCATCGCTCCTCTCGGGAGGATGCGTGAACGGGGTTCACGCTTCTGCAGTGGGGCTGGGATGCGTGAACCAGACCCAGTTTTAAAAATATCGGAACCCTAGTCCCCTTTCCAGAATAATTTATTTCCTAAAACCCATAAAAAAACCCAATTTAACCAAAATATTACTACAAAAACACACTTGAGAATTATTGACGGGGTAAGCTGAAGGTCGTCATGGTGTTGATAATCTTGGGATGCATTCGCTTTCAAATGTTGTCGGCTGGAGCATCACTTTTAGTGGGGTGATTGACGCAGGCATGCTTGGAGACTATTTATCTTGTCCGGATATCATCTCCAATAGCCCATTAGAGTTGGGGTTAGTTTGAGGATTAATAATGTTTCTACAAAGCATGAACAGCAAAGTCGCATGAAAGCCGGTTCTCAAAGCGGAAGGAAAGGCAGATACAGAGAAATCTGTAGGGTTGATAAAATTTGAATAAAAGAAAAGGGCTAAGAAAAAAGAGAGAAAATGAAAGTCAGTATTTTCTTATAGATGAAAATGAAATTATTTTAATAGTAATTAATAAATGTAATAAATATTATGAATATATTAAAACCAAACAGATTTCTATGTAAAGAAAAATGGGGTTTCAATCAAACCTGTACAGTAATGTAAAACCCCTCTATTTCCATTTCCCTCTCCGCCACCTCCCAACCAAACAGACACTGTTGTCTAACTCGCAATCCAACTCATATGACCGTAGGATACCCTGGGGTGTTCTAGTGGTCCGGTCGCTTCTTGGCCTTCTGGAGATCGGGGGTTCAATTCACGTTGATTGTCTATATGGATCATAATTCCAAAACATATGATTTAACTCGCTGTGCGAGGTACACCATGACGGGTAAGCTTCTATCGGGTTGGGATTTTTCAAAACAACCCAGCCATCAAACTGCTAAACATGGGGTGAAATCCTCACCACACTCACATATCCCACAAAATCTGTTTCTCCTCTCTGTGCTGCCTCTCAACGCCAAGACAGCCGCCAATAGCTCTGCGGGTTCAATCGACCATCGGAAGGGACGAAACCCGATCCACATATTCCATTTTATTTTATTTTATTTTTCCTTTTTTTTGGTTCACTCTGTGCAGTGCGCTCTGATTTTTTTTGTTCAGCCGCTAGTTTTTTTGTTCCTTTGGTTTTTTTGTCCACTGCCTTTTTATTATTTTTCCCATTTCAGCTCTTTTTTTTGTCCATCAAGCCCGGTTTTTCTTTTCCAGCTATTCTTTTTTTCTTTCTTTTCCTTTTTTCTTTTCCAGTTTATTTTTTTGTCTTTTTTTTCTCTCCAGTTAGTCGTATTTTTTTCAGTTTTGTATAACCCTTTTTTGTGTCATGTTTTGTGGATATTACAGATGTTTCAATTTAATGTGTAACAAAGAATTAAAATTGCAGTTATGTTATTTTTTAGTTCTGTTTGTCAAGTGTCCAATGGCTACAGCATGTGGTGGTAATTCTGAACATTGTTATGAGGTTTAAGGGAATCTAGGAAGGTGAGATGCAGACATTGTAATAAAATTATGGCAGGAGGTGTCTATAACATCATATTGCGGGTAGTCATCATGATACCGGAGATTCTCCAAAACAACCCAATGATGTTAAAGAAAAATTGTTGGTCGGAGTGAGTATCTTAATAGGAGGGTAAATTGAGTTTCCAATAAAAATTTCTATTAAAACGAGTTTAAATAAAATCCCCCAATTTAAAATAAAATCACTCAGTTAATCAAAACTATGGTTTAATATAACTTTGATCTTTTAAAAAATTCCTCAAATCTTGATTAGTGCTCAGTCAAAAACAATATCAATATTATTCTAACTTTTGAAATCAATTTACTCAATCAAATATTTATATAAAAACTAGTTAAGATTAACTATCATTGTAGTGGTTTTATTTACAGTTCAGTTTAATACTTTGAAACAAAACAAAACACACAGTGGAGTTAAAACGATCGGTTCAGTCACAAGTCGAGATCTAATCCCTTCCACTTGGAAATCACTCACTGCCAAGAAAATTATATAAATATAATCTTGATCCAAAATCTAGGTCGGGTAAACAGACAACAGTCAACCAGCTGTCCAGCCCACACAGAGACCTCTTCCACAATAATCGTGGGAAGAAAACAAATGCAAGCCACAAAAAGACTTATTCCACTAACATTGTGGGTATATAGATGAAAAGAGAGAAGAAGATATATTATATCTTCCAGTTATAGCGTGGGAGACGGTGCGTATTGATAAACAAGACAAACAACACATTGCTCGATATGTAAAGGCTACAAATAAAAAGAGCACAGAAAAAGACAAAGAAAAGATGGTGTTGCTCAATCAAATGGGCTTCAAAAGCTTCAGACTCCTCATATGTAACTTGGAGAGGAGCTCGAGTCGTTTCTCTGAAAATCATAGTAATGAAAAGAATCATAGGCTCTCATTGTTCTAACTGTATGAAAGGATTTGTATGTTCTGTAAGCTCCACTATTTCATAGTCTAAATGTACGTATGAATGTTGATTGTAAGCTCTTAGGGAATGATCCTTCTTGTATTCATCTAAAATAAGTTTTCTTTAGACTACTACACTTGCACAATTTTTGCGCACGAGGGACACTTCTTTGAATATATAGCACAACAGAAAGGAGAGTCTGTTTGAAGAACAATCATTACAATCCTCTACATCCTCCACTACCATAAAACAGGGCAAGGGAAACACGTCGTTTTATCAATGCTAAGCAAAAAGCGCTGATAGAGGTGTGCACTTTATCAGTGCTTTTTTTAGCGCCGATAAAAGTTTGTACTAATAATTTATATACAATTATTATATTTATATTCAAAAATAATATTATTTGTATATATTGAATAAAAAACGCATGTTTATAATTAATATATTTTTTAATAATTTATATATATATATAATGTTTTTAAAAAAGTATAAGATTATAATTAAATATATATGTGTTTTCCTTGAATTTGGTCAATTTGCGTGAATAGACGTTATGTATCATCATGAATGTTCATTTGTACATTACACACTTATTATTATTCATGTTGTCCATTAATGACTCATTTTTTATTATGTATATTTTACTAGGTGTATATGATTAATTCATGTTACCTATATATATACTATATTATGTTCTCAACACTTATAAAATTACAATAAATATATTTAAAGAATAAATATATTTATTATATTTATAATTATTAAATTTTAAGTATATATAAATGTTGGGAAAGACGGGAAAGCGACGAACGCGCAAACAATAGAAAAAGCGAACGCGCAGAGGAAATAAAATCTTTCCCCCCAAATAAAACGGATGCGCAACGACCCGAAATTAAATGTGCATAAAATAAAGTTGACACCGGAAATTTTTACGTGGAAAACCCAAAAAAGGGAAAACCCATGGGACCTAGTCCAGAAAGAGTGATCTACTAAAATCAAGAGGTACACGGTAGAGACTCCACAAAATGGAAGAGATCTCAAAAGTAAAACTCAAGAATAAAAGTGTGGATCAAAAGGCGGAGAGCAAGAAAGATGATCATCGAAGAAAGGCGATCACCAAATGGGATTTGCTCTCGGTGTTGTTACTGCCAATGATGTTGAAATGTCTTACCTCTGCCTCCTTATATAGGAAAAAGAATCCGCGTCAAATGATGTCCCCACGTCAAAACCGTGTCACCGCGTGAATTAATTAATGCGGTCTTTACCCGCATTAAAACACCCCATTAACAAAGAAACCGCACGGTGCTCCAATTGAGGAGGCGTTATGCAGTGCGCCAACCAAAAAGGCACCCAACAAACTCCCCCTCCGACTCAAGTGGGGATCACCGCCAACCCTGCAATCAGTCGGCAAGTCTCAAATTTTCCTCTGGGTAAACTCTTGGTCAACATGTCTAACCCATTGTCATCAGTGTGGATCTTCTCAAGCTCTAACGGTCTCGAATCAAGGACGTTGCAGATCCAATGATATCGAACATCGATATGTTTCGACATGCCATGAAAAATGGAATTCTTTCCCAATCAAATAGCACTTTGACTATCACAAAATAAAACATACCTGTCCTGATTTAAACTGAGCTCTTGAATAACATTTTTCATCCACAACAATTCTTTTCAAACCTTAGTAGGTGCAATAAACTCTGACTCAATGGTAGATAAAACAACACATCTCTGCAATCTAGACTTCCAAGATATAGCCCCCCCTGCAAAATTGGTCAAATAGCCTGAAGTAGACTTCCTCAAATCGATATCTCCTGCCATATCTGAATCTGTAAAGCCACAAAGCAAAGGTTCCCCTTTCCCAAAACACAATCTCAGATCAGAAGTACCACGAAGATAACGAAAAATGTAGTTCACTGCTTTCCAATGCTCTCTACCTGGTTTTGATAGAAAATGACTAACCACACCAATTGCATGAGCTATATCAGGTCTAGAACATACCATTGCATACATCAAATAGACAACGACAGATGAATAAGGTATGTGACACATCTCCTCTCTCTCTTCATCAGTAGAAGGTGTCTGACTGGTACTGAGCTTAAAATGTAATGCAAGAGGAGTACTAACCACTTTCGCTCTCTCCATAGAAAATCTCTGAATAACCTTCTCAATGTATCTCTCCTGAGATAACAACAATTTCTTGGCCTTCCTGTCATGGGAGATCGTAATGCCAAGAATCTGTCGTGCTGGTCCCAAGTCTTTCATCGCAAAAGACTGACAAAGATCCTTCTTCAATCTGTCAATTCTAGAAGTATCATGGCCAACAATGAGCATATCATCAACATAAAGCAACAGTATAATAAAATCATCATCAGTTAATCTCTAAACAAAAACACAATGATCAGAAGATGTCTTCCTGAAACCCTGATGAGAAATGATAGATTCAAACTACTTATACCACTACCTCGGAGCTTGCTTCAAACCAGAAAAAATCATCTTCAACCTGCAGACATGATTTTCTTTACCTGTTTCAGAAAAACCCTCCGGTTGCTCCATATAAATCTCCTCCTCTAAATCTACATGGAGGAAAGTTGTATTCACATCCATCTGCTCAATCTGCAGATCTACAGTGGCATCCAAACCAAGAACAACCTGAATGGAAGACATTTTGACAACAGGTGATAATATCTCATCAAAATCAATACCGTTCTCCTGACGGAAGCCTTTGACAACTAACATTGCCTTGTATCGTGGAACAGAACTGGATTCGTCATTTTTAATCTGATAAATCCACCGATTTTGCAAAGCTCTCTTCCCTGTCGGTAACTTCACCAGCACAAAAGTGTGGTTGTCGTGTAATGATGTCATCTCATCATCCATTTCCACAACCCATCTTTCCTTCTGTTCACTTTCTATTGCCTCATCAAACGATTATGGTTCTCCCGCTTCAGTGAGGAGCACATACTCATCAGGTGAATATCGAGTAGAAACGGTGTGATGCCGAGATGACCTTCGGAGTGGAATTGTGGGTTCATTGATAACCCCTAGAACCAGATCATCAGAAACAAAAGGTGCATCAGAAACATCAACTCCAACTTTTTCACCTTGAGCATCATTCTGTACATCAACATGATCGTCAGAATCAACAATATGAGGTAAATTTGAATCAGAACCCGGATCAAGAATGACAAAACCCTCAGAAGTTGGAGAAACAACGTTTTCTCCCTTATCAATGTCTGCAATAGTTTGATCCTCCTTAAACACTATATCGCGGCTTCTAACAAGCTTCTTCAAAAAAGGATCATATAACTTGTACCCAAACTCATCGTGTCCATAGCCAATAAAAATACACTAGCATGTCTTACCATCCAGTTTGGATCTCTCATCTCTGGGCACATGAACAAAAGCCTTGCAACCAAAAACACGCAAGTGATCACACCTGATCTCTTTTCCATACCAAAATTTGTCAGGATTGTCTGTTTAGAAAGCAACCGCAGGTGATAAATTGATAATATAAGCAGCAGTAAGTAAAGCCTCACGCCAAAAATGTCCAGGAAACTTTGCTTCTGAAAGCAAGCAACGAACTCTTTCCAACAAAGTCTTGTTCATCCTCTCAACTACACCATTTAGATGAGGTGTCTTGGGCAGCATCTTCTGATGCTGAATACCTTCCTACCTGCAATATTGATCAAACAGACCACAATACTCTCCCCCATTGTTAGTGCGAATAAATTTCAATTTCATGCCCGATTCTCTCTCAGTAGAAACATGAAATTTATTAAAAACACTGAGCACCTGACTTTTGGAATTCAAAACATAAACCCAGAGCTTTCGTGGGTAGTCATCAGTAAATGTAACAAAATAAAGACCGCCACTAAAGGTCTTAGATTTAAAAGAACCACAAACATTAGAATGTTCCAATTCAAATACCTATGACTTACTGTGTGGAGGATGACTGCTGAAACTCACTCTGCTCTGTTTTCCAGCCATGCAATGATCACATGTGTCCAATTTGACACTCTTCAAATATGGAAGTAGATTTCTCTTGGCCAAACAACCAAGACCTTTCTCACTGTTGTGACCGATCCTTTTATGTCACAACTTGGAAGAAACACCGCACTCAACAATGCAAGCAGTATCACAAGAAATAAAATCTCTAGTCCAGTACAAACCTGATTTCTTCTTCCCTCAAGCCACAATCAAAGAGCCCTTAGAAATATTCCATTGGAAATCACCAAAAGTGTTGATAAATCCTTCATCATCAATAATGCTGGTAGAAATAAGATTCAAATGAACCTCAGGTGCATGTCGAACATTCTTCAAAATCAGCTTACTTCCTGTACTGGTCTCTAAACAAACATTCCCAATGCCTACAACGTCAGCATGACCATCATTTCCCATCTTCAAAATCCCAAAATTACGTGGGATGTAAGATGAAAATAACTCCTTCTTTGATGTCACGTGAAAACATGAACCACTGTCAACAACCCAATAAGAATCATCAGAAGCAATGTTAATGGAGTCATAAACAATAACAAGATCACCCCATGTAGTAGCAACAACATGATCATCTCCATCGCCATTTTTCTTCTGTGGATTTTCCTCCAATCTGTTCTCTCTTTTAAGCTGATAACAAAACTTATTAACATTCCCCTTCTAACCACAATGATGACATTCAAAATCTCTCTTCTTCGGTCTGGATTTGTTTCTGCCTATGCTCTTATCTCGACTGCTCTTCCCCCGGTCCTGGCTTCTCCCCCTGTTCTCTATGACTAAAAGCTCTGAAGAAGATTTCTCCTGAGTGCGTCTCCTGACCTCTTCATTTAAAATAGCAAACTTGACAAAACTAAATGTCACTGAACCATTAGGAGCAGAACCGGTTAGAGTAACACGTAAATTCTCCAAGGAATCGGGTAAAGTGTTAAGCAACAAAAGAGCTAAAACCTCATCTTCAAAATTGATACCCATACCAGAAAACTGATCAAAACATCCTTGATATTCAATTAAATAATCTGAAATAGACGTACCTTCTCTGTACATCAAGTTCCTCATTTTCTTGAGAAGGAACAGTTTATTGTTTCCCGTCATGGAAGCATAGGTCGTCTCAAGCTTCTATAACAAAGTTCTGGCGTGAGAGATGTTGAAAATGTGGTTCATCACATTGTCTTCGACCAATTAGCGAATGAAGCCACAAACCATCTCATGCTCGAACGCCCATTCTTCGTCTGACATCCTTTCAGGATTCTGGGTACTAAACATTGGAAGATGCATTCGCTTGACAAAAAGCAGATCCTTCATTTTAAGTCGCCACATATGGTAGTTGGTACCATTTAACAAAATCATCCGACTGTAGTTGGCCTCCATAATAAATATGAAATAAAAACAAAACCCTATGATACAAGATGTTAGGAAAGACGAGAAAGTGACAAACGTGCAAACAATAGAAAAAAAGAATGCGCATCGGAAATAAAATCGTTCCCCCCAAATAAAACGAATGCGCAACGACCCAAAATTAAATGCGTAGAAAATAAAGTTGACACTGGATTTTTTTACGTGGAAAACCCAAAAAGGGAAAAACCACGAGACCTAGTCCAGAAAGTGGGATCCACTAAAATCAAGAGGTATACGGTAGAGACTCCCCAAAAATGGAAGATATCTCAAAATTAATACTCAAGAATAAAAGTGTGGATCAGAAGGCAGAGAGCAAGATAGATGATCATCGAAGAAAGGCGATCACCAAATGGGATTTTCTCTCGGTGTTGTTGCTGCCGTTGATGTGGAAATGTCTTGCCTCTGCCTCCTTAAATGGGAAAAAGAATCTGTGTCCAATGATTTCGTCGCGTCAAAAGCATGTCACCACGTGAATTAATTCACGTGGTCTTGGCCCGCATTAAAACAACCCATTAAAAAAGAAACCGCGTGGTGCTCAAATTGAGGAGGCATTACGCGGTGCGCCAACCAAGAAGGCACCCAACAATAAATACTTTTTAAATATATTTATTTGTAATTATATTTATAACCATATATATTTAAATAATTATAAAATTACAATAAATAAATATTTTATAATTTTATAAATATATTTATAAATATATTTATAAATATATACAAAATTTTATAAATATATTTATTTATAATTATAATTATAACTTTAGATAAATATATATATATATATGTGTGTGTGTGTAAAAAATTATAAAATTATAAAAAATATATTTATTATACTACTTATAAAGTTATAAATTTATAATTAAATAAATATATTTATAAATACATACAAATATTTATAAATAAATACAAATATTTATAATTACAATTCCTAAATAAATATAGATATATTTAAATACTTAAAAAAATTATAATAAATATATTAATTATAAATATTTATATACAAATATCTATAAATAAATACAAATAGTTATAAATATAATTCTACATAATTGAAGATATATTTAAATAATTAAAAAATTATAATAAATATATTAATTATATATATTTATAAAATTATAAATATATTTGTTATAATTATATATATATATATATATATTTTCAACTATAAATAATTTATTTATTACAAATTATAATTACAAATAAATATATATATATTTATTAGTTATATATATAAATAATTATTTATTTATTTAAATAATTATTAATGCATAAAAAATATATTTATTATTTTCATATATAATGTTATATATCATTAAATAAATATATAGAAATATTGAGAAATAAAAACAAATAGTTATATTTATAGTTATAAATAAATACAGATATATTTAACTAATTATAAAATTATAATAAATATATTAAATATAAATATTAATAAAATTATAAATATTATAAATATTAATTTGTTATATTTTATAATTATTTAAATAAATATGTGTATATATTCATTTACAATTAAAATTATAAATAAATATATATTCATATAAATACTTATAAAATTAGAAGAAATATAGTTATATACATCTATAATCATATAAATATATATAATTAATATATTTATTATATGTATTTCTTAGATTATAAATATAATAAGTTTATTTCTTATAATTTTATAATTATTTAAATTATAATTTTATAAATATAAATATATATTTATCATGTATATAATTTTATAAATATATATAATAATAGATATAAATTATTAACATTATATCTTTATCAGTGGTTTTTTAGCGCTGATAAATGACGTCTTTATCAACACTATATTTTTAGCGCTTATAAAGATGTCATTTATCAGCGCTTTTTTAGCCATGATAAAGGCATGTTTTATTAGCTCTTTCTATTTTAGCGCTGATAAAACATACCTTTATCAGTGCTTTTTAGCCAGTGCTGATAAATGGCTCACCAGGTTTTATAAAAAAAACCTTAATTTTCTCCTCCTTCCTTGCACCCCTCAAGCTCTCAAGGAAGTCGATCGCTACCGCCACACTTCCTCCTCCTCCTCCTCCTCCTCTCCCGCCGCCTCTCCTCTTCCACGAACCAGACCTCTATCGTGTGCCTCTCCTCCACCACGAACCAGACCGTCGTGCACCTCTCCTCTGTCGGGTGCCACACCTCCGTTGTGCGCCTCTCCTCCACCGCGCGCCCCACCTCCGTCTTGTGACTCTCCTCCGCCGCATGCCTCTCCCCGGTCGGGTGCCTCTCCTTCACCGGGGGACTCCTCCTCCGCACGCCTCTCCTCCGACGTGAACTTACCTCCACCGCACGTTGAATGACACCTCCATGGTGAGTTTTTTTCTCTTTCTCTTTGTTTAATGGTGATGTTGTGAATTATACGGGCTAAACGCTCCGCTGAAAATCATGGTTGTTAGTGGTTCTTGTTTTCGCACTAAATGAATTGCATGTGGGTTGGTTTTTGAAAACAAATTGGTTGTCCTCTAGTGAAACAAGATCGTATAACCTGAATGTGTGGGTGTGTGAACATGGGAAAGGTTACGCCAAGTATGAATGTATTGTAATTATCATGTTTATGGGTTTCTCATATGGATTTCACTTATACATTTTTATAATGTTTTTAAATGTTTTCCAATCATTTATTGGGTTTATCAGTAGATATCTATAATACCAACACTCTCTTCACTTCCTCAAATGTTTCTTATCATCTCAACTATGTTTAGGTAGTTGTTTGTATGAAACACTTTTTAATTGACATGCTTTGGGTGCTTGAGTATTTTAAACCCCTCCTCCATCTAATTTATATTGAATTATGCTAGTTTGGATGATGACATGATGATTCTTCATCAAGGTGACCTTCAAGTTAACTTAAATGGGTTTCCCAAAGTTCATTTATCCATATATTGTTATAACCACTTTCTAATTCACTATAAGTGTTTGTGTAAATTCCATATAGGTCCTTTTCATTCATATATTTTTAAATAGTTGTTCAAGCCACCTAATAACCTTGAAACGTTTTCTATAAGTAATAAATTAAGATTTCTACTTTATTTCTTAATTAAAGGTCACTTTTTGAAGGGGATTTTATTGTTATTGAACTTTGGTGTTCTTTTTTTTTATCATTTTATGAATGTTATATATTATTTTGATTTAGTAATATGTAATGATATCTTATATGATTTTTGGACACCTCGTTTTGTATGTTTGATATATTTATGTTGGAATTTAATTCATTTATTATTTAAAGGAGTTTTTCATTATGTTTTGAATCGTTTTTTGTCTCCAAAAAAGGATTTTATGTGTTCAACTTGGGTTAAATATTTAAGGATCATTTGGAAAATTCTTTAAAATAATTTCATGTTTTGGTTATCAATTAATTCTTAAAGTCCAGTTTGTAACTTTATAAAAAGCATTTATGATTTGGGAACATTTTAGAAATATTATATTTGGATTTTTATGGTTATATAAAGTGGATTGATTTTCCTTTGGAATGTGTTATACATGGGTAAAAAAGGGTTGTTTCGGTGAAGGGTTTTTAGAGGTGAGATGAATAGTTTTTTATGTCATTTGGTTTTTATGTGATTGACTTCAAGATTGATTTTGATCTCCTCCATTTCATTTATCCTGAGAACCTCAGTTACTTAGGCGAGACCTAGGACATGTACTAGATAGATATTGATCCTCTCTCCCTAGTATGGGATTACATCCCCACACTTATTAGGAAAAAATATTCTCTCCCTAGATATGGATAAAAACATTCACTTTCTAGGCATTGATACATTCTCACTATGAACCACTGTTGCACCAAAACCCCAACCAATAATACTCCTTGATCCCTACCTCTACTACACATCCGCCATTAATGATCAACATCATTGAGGCATGTCCTTCTTCTCTCTTGGATCCAGATACTCTTGGACACACCTTTTAAAAGGTTCTAGACTATTTCAGGACTTGATGTTGTTAACCTCATGAATGAGTTTTGGAGAGGTAAGAATTATCTTGAGACTTATAATGATACTCTCATAACTTTGATTCTAGAGGCTAATGATATTAGTTTAGTTGAGAATTTTAGAAGGACTAGTATTTGTAATTTCATTTATTAAGTCTTTTTGAAGATTTTAGAAAATAGACTATAGAAAGTCATATAATCTATTAGTTTAGAAGCATAGTTCTTTTCTTATTTTGACTTGAGAAATGATGTACATAAAAGGATCAGGAAAGCAACATAGTTTATTCTACTGATGAGTGGGATAGGTAACTTCTTTGTGTGAAAAGAATTACCCTTGAGAAATTTTTGATTATGTAATGGGTTCATGATTATAGATTTTCTTAGTTGTATTTATAAAGGAAGGAACCAATAGTACTTCATGTGAGAGACATAAACATTGTTCTTAGTGTGTAAAACCAATTTATTTGGTGTAATCCGAAGATCATTGGGATAATGCAGTTTTTGTAGTAAACTGGAACACAAGTGTTTCATGGTTAAGAGTGTGGTCACTGACTATGGAACATATCCGTTGGGAATATGGTGTTGTGATGAAGGATAATTGATATAACTGGACAATGGAAGAATGGATGAGGGATATCCAATGGTGGGGAGAAAAATATCAAAAGCTTATGGAAATTATTATTATTACACCTACCTTTAGAATAATGTGATGGAATCATACAACACTGATTGATTTGGGATGAATCGAGGTGTTTTCTCTGTATCTTTTATAATGTGTCTCTATTGGGATATATGGTATTGTGAAAATGCCTAAGTGGATCTTTTAAAATGATTCAAGTGTTTTGAAATGTTTTGTAGAGGGATGTCACTCATTTTAAACGATTAAGATTATATTGTCATGAAGTTATCTTGAATACTTTAAAAAAAGGAACTGTGGTTTTCTGAAAAAGTGTTTGGAACTGGTTGATTTATTTTAAAAAGGGGGTTTTATTTTAAAGAGTAATTTGTGTAAATGGATGGTTTTTAATGGGATTTCAAGTGTGATTTTTTAAATTGTTTTCAAAGGTAATTTGAGCTGTAGTATTTTCATAATATTTTAAGTTTATATTTTTATAGAATTAGGAAAAAATTACATTACATCAATATTTTTTGTATTCATTTTATTAAATACTAATTTCACTGAATCAAATTGGATGGATATTAATAAAAATGAATGGATTCCAATCATTTGACAAGAGAGTATGAAGACATAGTGAAAGAGTTCATCAAGTTTGAAAACGATCATGCATATGAACCTTCTCAAATCCTTTTTCTATATTTACACTGTTGTTATTACATACAGGTTAGTCTTGATGAGTTGGAAGAACATTTGATATGTCGCATAATATATCGAGGTTATAAGTGCTAGAATAAACATGGGGAAAAAGTGAATGTAGCTAGTGGATGGGATAATAGTGCATTTTATGGATCATCTGGTATGATTGAAAGTGTGGACAATAAATAAGACCATATCGAGGATGTGATTATAGATGTGAATGATGATGATGATCGTATTAAGGAAATGACAAGGACAGTTGAAGATGAAATTAATGATTTCCCAAAATTGCTTGATTAGTTAAAGAGTTGTACAAAGACAACTTTGTATGATGGTTGCACTAAATATATATTATTGTAATCCATACTGAAGCTGTATAATTTGAACGTAGGCAATGGATGGATTGACTCCAATTTTACAGAATTACGTGCTCTCTTGAATGACATGCTACCCGAAGATAATGAGCTCCTGAGACGAATATATGATGCCAAATGAATTATTTGTTCGATGGGTATGATATTTGAATGAATACACACTTACCCGAATGAATGTATATTGTTTTTCAAGGACCAAAAATCACTTAGAGAATTCCAAAAGTGTGGTTCTTCTCAATACAAGAATGATGAATCCGATCCTACAAAATTTGAATGGTACTTTCCAATAATTCCAAGGTTTTGGAGGCAATATGGAAGTGAGGAGACCACAAGAAAATTTTTGTGGCACACATACAGAAGAAATAAAGATGGTAAACCATGTCACCTGACAAAACACTCCTTAGTGTATAGGAATCGATCATGAGTATCCTGATTTTGGAAACGAGCTAAGAAACCTTCATCTTGCATTATCTATAGATAGAGTGGATCCTTTTGGTTTTCAAATCATCACTCACAGTAAATTTCCAGTTATGTTGGTAAATTATAACTTTCCACCATGGTTATGCATGAAATGAAAACACATCATGTTATGTGTGTTTATATCATGACCTAAAAAATCAGGTAATGATATTGACGTTTATTTGGATCCATTGATCAAAGATTTAAAATTAGTGTGGGATTCATGTGTTATGTTGTATGATGATTATAGAAATGAATATTTCACACTGAGAGCCATGTTGTACGGGATGATAAATGACTTTCCAACTTATGGAAATTTTTCAGGATATATCATTAAAGGAAGTCGTGGGCGTCTCATCTGCGAACAAGGTACACAGTCAATTAGGTTAAAACATTAATCAAAAACTGTATTTCTAGGATATCACATATTTATACCCCGATGACATAAGTACCGATCTCGGACGACATAATTCTATGGATGTTCAAAAGAATGTACAACACCATCTCCACTAATAGGTGATCAACTGTTTGAGAAAGTAAAAGGTTTGGACACTACTTTTGGTAAACCATTTTCAAAAAACATTATGAAAACCAGTTGGAATAAGAGATTAGTTGTTTTTTGAATTACCATACTAGAATTTTCTTCACGTTAGAAACATTCTTGATGTTATACTTGTTGAAAAAAATGTATGTGACAGTGTCATCGACACATTGCTAAATACAACCGACAAAACTAAGGATGGAATTAAGGCTAGGTTGGACATGGTTGACATGGGAATATGAGATGTGTTGGCACCGATGAAGGGTGAAAAATGAACTTTTCTTACTCCAGTTGCTTACACTATTTTCATGAAGGATGGATATCATTTTTTCAACTTCTTGAATGATGTAAAGGTTCCAGAGGGGTATTCATTGAATATCAAGAACATCATGTCAATGAATGATTTAAAGTTAAAGGGTCTGAATTCACATGATTGCCAAATTTTGATGCAAGATCTAATTTCTACATCTTTACATTGCATTTTCCCCAAGAATGCTCGTTATACATTAACGAAGCTTTGTTTCTTCTTCAAAGCTATATGCAGTAAAGTTATAGACCTGACCAAATTTCCGAGTATGGAAAGATAAATTGTCATCATATTATGTGAATTGAAAATGTTATTCCTACCAAAATTCTTTGATATGATGGTTCATTTGATGGGTCACTTGATGAGAGAGATTTGGCTATGTGGTCCTGTACACTATAGATGGATGTACCCCATTGAATGGTGTATGATTATTTTGATAGGGTATGTAAAAAATTGAAGACGACCATAGGGTTTTATTAGAGAGTGATATATTGTTAAGGAAGCTATTGAATTCTATAATGAATACCTGTCTGGTGTGGGAAGCATTGGTCTACCAAAATCTCATCACACTGGGCAGCTTGTGGGTGAAGGAATTTCTGGAAGAGAGGTTGTCACAATCAATATTACAGATCGGGAGCAGACCCACCATTAATTTTTTCATAACAGTTTGGAGGTTGACCCATATGTCAAAATCCAAAAAGAAATTATTAAGCATTTGAATCCATTAAGGGATGAAAAATGGGTATCAAATACACATAATCGATAGCTTATAAGATGATTTTGGGACCATATATTTAAGGAGTTAGATGAAAATATAGACTCAATTTCAGAACAAATTTGATAGCTATCCAGAGGACTAAGTGTGTTTGTATTATCTTATAATAATTATTTAATTAATGGTTATAAATTATATACTAATGAACATGATTAAGAAAGTACCATGCGGGATAGTGGAGTTAAACTTATTGCTAAAGTGATGCATTTTTTCGATGCTAAGGACAAAAGGCCAATATATGCGAATATTTCATACTTTGGTATAATCAAACAGATATGAGAGTTGGATTATACAAACATCAAAGTGCCTATTTTTCAATGAAATTGAGTTGATAACATGAGTGCTGTTAAAATAGATGAGTTGGGATTTTCGAAAGTTTATTTCATTAAGGAAGGGTATAAAGATGAATCGTTTATAAAAAAAGATGATTAGGGGATTAAAAGATGATTATTATTTTGGAAGACGTTCACTATTTTGAGAACCCTATATGATCGAGGTAAATAGATTACTACGGTATTTTATTTGAGGATTAAAGGTTGACTTATATTTTGAAGAATCGATGAATTTAAGGTGAACTTATAGTAATTTAGGTTACTTATGGAGATGATTAACCTATCTTGGGGAAAATATGTTTAGGTTAGTTACTTTTGTTATAAGATGTTAGGAGTGGTTGATGTTGTCTGGAGATGAATGATAAAGTTTATCTTAGAAGATTATGTTATCAAATCCTTCTTATATTTGGGTTTAAATCTTAGTTTGGTTTATTTTGAGGAATTTTAAGGACATTTATTTATGGAATGGTCTATGATGAACTTTGGGTAGTACCGTGGAACTTTTAAGATTTAAAGTAGTTTCCCTTTATATAGGGTTCTTTATTTTTGAAGAGTTGTTTTATCTTACCATTTCTGTTTTTGGGATAAATGTTTAAAGATAGATAGTTATTATTTTTTTGATTACGTGATTCTCTAGAAGATGGTTCTTGTGTTTTGATGAGACCAAGTGTTTTTGAATTCTCATCGTTTGGAGAAAAGATTAGTTTTGGTAGAAACTTATTAAAGGATGAAACTCTACTTGAAGGTAGGTATATTTCCTTATGTTTTTATTCTATGTAGTAAATGAATTCCTCAAAATTATTAAAAGGAACGTAAAAAAACGTTGTTGGTTTAAGTTTTCTACTGGGTAATCAAATTCCGTTTACACACATCATAAGTTTGTGATTTTCTTGTGGTTAACATTCTCCTAATCATGTTTTCTATCACTCTCCCTCAGAACTTGACCCTTAATTTTTCTTCCATATCCATGTTTTCCTACATGGAATCCTAGTATGGGTTAACTCGGGTGACCTTTCTACTTCCCTTTCTTTCTTTTAAAGTAATAGCGTTACTGACTCTTTTTCCGATGTGGGACTTTCAATGAAATTTCCAAGCCCAATTTTAAAAATTGCGAGGATGCAATTTCTTAAGAGGGGAAGATTGTAACGAACTGAAATTTTGAATAAATCTTATTCCCTAATTTTGTGTGTTATTTTATTTTATACTCAACAAAACTGTTTCATTTGATAACATGAGTATAATTAAAATGAGACCGTTGGGTTTCGACTGTTATATAACCATTGGTCAATATGACCGTTGGAAACGAAATGTTGCGATTATTGTCTCTAAATAGAAGTGATCTTGGTTAATTAATATAGAAAGAAGATTCAATGGCCTCATCCAGTAGTCTGGGGCCAATCGAAGCCCATCTAACAGAACTTGGGAAGGAGGTAGCACCACTGGGCTTTTCTCTGGACCAAACCCAAGCCAAACTTCATCGCGTAAAGTTAGAACGGAATCGCCTTCGCGAGAAGTTCAAACTGATAGAAATTACTACTCGTGAAATGTTGGTCGAGCCGCCCTCAGATTCTCTCACCTTAGCACACCTTACACTTAGGTCCTATGTTGGGGTTATAAGGGGCTATGTAAGGAGACCGTAACTTCTTTTTGTAATCCTTTGAGGTAAATAAAATTGTATTTTCTTCTTATGGTGAAGTCTGTAAATTTTCAAATGTTCGGTTAAATTTAGGATGTATATTATTGATTAATTTGAAAAAAAAGGATATTTTAAAATATTTTTGTAAACCTTAAATAATTAATGATGTGTAATGATTTTCAAAAAATGGTCTTCTGCAAATGTGTTCAGTAAGAAATTTAGAGTCTAATAAGATCAACTTAATTTTTGATGAATAGTAATTTATGAATAATGATTTTATGCTTAGGATTAGTAATGTGACCAAATGGATTAGTAATCTCACTTAAAGAATGTATTAATATAATATAGGCACCTTGATTAAGTAATGTGATTCAATAAAATAGGTAAATAACTATTTCAGAAATTATTAGTCAAGTATTAGTTTTTTCGGGTGAATAGTGTTTTTTAATTAAAAATTAAATTCAAAATATTTAGAAAATTGTTTTTATAAAATGGACTTTATTTTTGAACTCCGAGCATCGATGTCATGTTAAGGTAATTTTTGGGGATTTTTCTGAAAAAAATGAATTTTCGGTGAATAGTGTATTTATTTAAAAATTAAATTAAACATATTTAGAAAATTATTTTTATAAAATGGATTTCATTTTTGAAATCAGAGCATCGATATTTGGTTAAGGTGAAATTCTGGGATTTTTCGGAGAAAGTTGAATTTTCAATGAATAGTGAAAATATAGTTATTAAGTTATGGGTGTTTAATAACATCATTAAATGATGAATTAAGTGTGTAATCAATATGGTCGACTTATGAATAGTAATATAAGGTATGAGGTGTCTCAAGTGGCCAATACCATGGGCAAATACCATGGGAAAGCCCATGGTTTTGCCAATACCACCAATGAGGTGTCCCTTGGCCATTGATGCCTTGTCCCTTCACTTTCCCTATAAATACCCACCCTTTCCTCGTTTATTTTTCACTCCCAACGAAGATCTAGTCTCATTAACTCCCAAGGAGTCCTCACAAGGTTCCCTCAAGCCGCTCAAGGTCCCAACCTTCGAGTTTTAAGAGTTACATTTTAAGGTAAGGGATCCTACCTCTCTCTTTCTTTCCAAGTACTCTCTTTTATGTCATATCTTTTATGCTCCATGTTCATATGTTGGAGGATGTTCTTTTATATTCATCCTACTATCCTTTTCATTTTCATATGATTAGATACCCCCTCTTTCTCTCATCAATTCATTTTAAGAATGTTTAAGTGGCGTTGTTAGGCTGCCAAATTTTTAAGGGATTCTTTCACCCTTCTCGTTTTTAAGATCTATTTTCATGTCAAGTCTTTCAAGTTCCTTTTTATTATGTTGGGGTATGATCTCTATATCTATCATACTTATATTTTATGTTCATATTATGAGAGACCCTATTTGATCTAATCAATTCTTTTTTTTAAGTTTTAAGTGACGTCGTTAGGCTGCCGAATTTTCATAAGAGAAATCTTATTTTTGTCTTCCTTCAATGTTTTTCATTTCATATGGTATGTCTTTAAAATTTAATTAAAATGTTCTTATATCCATTATATTCTTTCCATCTACTGTTTTATGGATCATTTATGAGTGGTTGACCCCTGTCCCCTCTCTTTTCAATATTTTCTAAAACCCTGTAACATAGTCGTAATGTCGCAGAATTTTCACCTCAAAATGTCTCTCTCTTTTTCTCAAATTCTTTTATTTTATTAATTGAATACTCAAAGATCTTTATTCTAAAGGGGTATTCACATATATATCAAAATTTTCTATTTTAAATTCTGGGATTTACATACATGACACCCGCTTTCCTTTTCCGTGGGTTTAAAGTGACATAAAGATCATGTCTTTAAAGCAGTTTTTAAAAAGTTATAATTATGAAAGGAAACCCATTTCTTTTATGATATATGGGTTATTTATGAAATTTTTGATTATTATATATGTGTCTCACATGATAATAAAGGAAAATTTAAGGGTGCACCCTGATAGTGCTCCAATGGATTGGGTAAAGACTTAATCTCTAGAGATGACCATTTTTAATGACGCCTTGGTGAATAACTTTGGTAATTTTTAATGAAACCTTGGGGATGGACCTTGATGAAACGGAAATTATTGTCTATGTTAAATGTTGTAGCCACATATTCAAGTTATGAAACACGTTATTTTTATTATGATTTGCCTCATAATCTCTTTCTCATGCCTTAAAGTTATTTTTCATGACTTTTGATGTATCTCAAGTTCTCATGTAAAATGTTTCCCTTACTGGGCCTTCTGCTCACCCTTTCCTTTGATGTATGATCCCAGGTTATGAGATGTTGTAATGAGCTTAGGATGAACAAATGAACAATCCTTTTAGGTGTTTAAGAAGAATGTTTTTTTTGTCATGTATTAAGTTCCTGGTTTCCAAGACACTAAACCTTAAAGATCCTCAGTTTTATATAATGTAATGAAAGTTTATGTGATAAAAAGGTGGGATGATATAGTTGGTATCAAAGGAATGTTTAGTTATCTGTGGAAATTAGGGTATAAAAACTTTAGGAAGAACCCTATAGAAAAGTTTAAATATATGAAATCTTCCTGGTATTTTGGTGAGTATTGAGTAAGTTGTTTATCAAGAAAATATATCCCTGTCTGGATACGAGCAGGTAGAGGTGGCTCTGGAAAAGATGTACATAGGGATAAAACCCAAAAACACCGCTTGAGCTAGACTCGAATGAGAACTGGTACACAACAACGGGCCTTTCTTCACTCTTGGTTACGACACTCCCGGGGGATATGCTTCGGTAAATTCATAAAATTAGTATGAACCATTATTAAAGGAACAAAGATAAAATAAAATAAATATTCACATAAGAATATATGATCATGGACAACCTAGATTGGAACCTAGGGGATCACAAGTTAGGGTATACTTTTCTTCTACAAGTTTATCCTTATATGCCTTAATTTTCCTTTTCATGATTATTGGCTAAGTATTTAAGCCCCCTAATTATACTTTCTTTTCTTAGTTAATGGTGGGAAATGGAAGAACATGTCCCAAAAACCAATGTGATAGGAAATGTGATGATTGCCCTATTAATACGACTGAGATGACGAGAGAACAAGTTGAACATATTGTGATTATGTCAAACCAGCTATCAAAAATCACAATTAATAATTGGTACCTAGTTGAATGCCCAAATTCATTAAGGACGAAGAAGACAAAGACTCAAGGATTTTCATCTGATAAAGTTGATAAGGGAAAGAAGACCCAATTTCCTTTGTGAAAAAAGTACGGAAAGAGGCATCAAGGAGTATGTCACAAAGGAACCGGGAGATGTTTTAAGTGTGGGGTGATAGGGCATAAAGTATCCAATTGCTTTAAAAAAATAGATAATGTGATGAATAGAGATAAGGTTCGATCTAATGTACCTTATACTTTTCAATTTCGTAAATGTGGAGAAGTTGAACATTATCCAAGGCAATGCTCTCTTGGAAGGGATGAGAAGCATGATGAGCATCAACAATCTTCAAGGACAAGGGAACAATGCAAGTCCTATGCTGAGATGGATCATGATGACTAAAGTACATGTAACTTCTTGGCAATAATTGTCTATGTCATGTTGTATTCTAGTTCGTGCCCTATGAGCATATCTTTAATGTTTTCTAAAAACATCGAGTCACTACCTAAGATGGTTTTATATCATTAAGGAAAACATATATTGTTATGTACCATATGTTGATGTAGTGAGACTGTTCTTCTTAAAAAAAGATGATTAGGGGATTAAAAGATTATTATTATTTTGGAAGACGTTCACTATTTTGAGAACCCTATATGATCGAGGTAAATAGATTACTACAGTATTTTCTTTGAGGAGTAAAGGTTGACTTATATTTTGAAGAATCGATGAATTTAAGGTGAACATGTAGTAATTTAGGTTACTTGTGGAAATGATTAACCTATCTTGGGGAAAATATGTTTAGGTTAGTTACTCTTGTTATAAGATGTTTGGAGTGGTTAATGTTGTTTGGAGATGAATGATAAAGTTTATCTTGGAATATTATGTTATCAAATCCTTTTTATATTTGGGTTTAAATATTAGTTTGGTTTATTTTGAGGAATTTTAAGGACAGTTATTTATGGAATGGTCTATGATGAACTTTGGGTAGTACCGTGGAACTTTTAAGATTTAAATTAGTTTCCCTTCATATAGGGTTCTTTATTTTTGAAGAGTTGTTTTATCTTACCCTTTCTGTTTTTGGGATAAATGTTTAAAGATAGATAGTTATTATTTTGTTGATTACGTGATTCTCTAGAAGATGATTCTTGTGTTTTGATGAGACCAAGTGTTTTTGAATGCTCATCGTTTGGAGAAAAGATTAGTTTTGGTACAAACTTATTAAAGGATGAAACTCTACTTGAAGGTAGGTATATTTCCTTATGTTTTTATTCTATGTAGTAAATGAATTCCTCAAAATTATTAAAAGGAACGTAAAACAAAAACGTTGTTGGTTTAAGTTTCCTACTGGGTAATCAAAGACCGTTTACACACATCATAAGTTTGTGATTTTCTTGTGGTTAACTTTCTCCTAATCATGTTTTCTATCACTCTCCCTCAGAACTTGACCCTTCATTTTTCTTCCATATCCATATTTTCCTACATGGAATCCTAGTATGGGTTAACTCGGGTGACCTTTGTACTTTTTTTCTTTCTTTTAAAGTAATAGCGTTACTGACTCTTTTTCCGATGTGGGACTTTCAATACAATTTCCAAGCCCAGTTTTAAAAATTGCGAGGACGCAATTTCTTAAGGGGGGATGATTGTAACGACCCGAAATTTTGAATAAATCTTATTCCCTAATTTTGTGTGTTATTTTATTTTATACTCAACAAAACTGTTTCATTTGATAACATGAATATAATTAAAATGAGATCGTTGGGTTTCGACTATTATATGACCATTGGTCAATATGACCGTTGGAAACTAAATGTTGCGATTATTGTCTCTAAATACAAGTGATATTGGTTAATTAATATAGAAATAGGATTTGATGGCCTCATCCAGTAGTCTTGGGCCAATCGAAGCTCATCTAACAGAACTTGGGAAGGAGGTAGCACCACTGGGCTTTGCTCTGGACCAAACCCTAGCCGAACTTCATCGTGTGAAGTTAGAATGGAATCGCCTTCGCGAGAATTTCAAACTGATAGAAATTACTACTCGTGCAATGTTGGCTGAGCTGCCCTCAGATTCTCTCACTTTAGCACGCCTTACACTTAGGTTCTATGATGGGGTTATAAGGGGCTATGTAAGGAGACCGTAACTGCTTTTTGTAATCCTTTGAGATAAATAAAATTGTGTTTTCTTCTTATGGTGAAGTTTGTAAATTTGAAAATGTCCGGATAAATGTAGGATGTATATTATTGATTAATTTGAAAAAAAAGGATATTTTAAAATATTTTTGTAAACCTTAAATAATTAATGATGTGTAATGATTTTCAAAAAATGGTATTTTGCAAATGTGTTCAGTAAGAAATTTAGAGTCTAATAAGATCAACATAATTTTTAATGAATAGTAATTTATGAATAGTGATTTTACACTTAGGATTAGTAATGTGACCAAATGGATTAGTAATCTCACTTAAAGAATGTGTTAATATAATATAGGTACCTTGATTAAGTAATGTGATTCAATAAAATAGGTAAATAACTATTTCAGAAATTATTAGTCAAGTATTAGTTTTTTCGGGTGAATAGTGTTTTTTAATTAAAAATTAAATTAAAATTATTTAGAAAATTATTTTTATAAAATGGACTTTATTTTTGAACTCAGAGCATCGATATCATGTTAAGGTAATTTTTGGGTATTTTTCTGAAAAAAATGAATTTTCGGTGAATAGTGTATTTATTTAAAAATTAAATTAAAAATATTTAGAAAATTATTTTTATAAAATGGAGTTTATTTTTGAAATCAGAGCATCGATATTTGGTTAAGGTGAAATTTCGGGATTTTTCTGAGAAAATTGAATTTTCGATGAATAATGAAAATATAGTTTTTAAGTTACGGGTGTTTAATGACATCATTAAATGATGAGTTAATTATGTAATCAATATGGTCGACTTATGAATAGTAAGATAAGGTATGATCTGTCCCAAGTGACCAATACCATGGGAAAATACCATGGGCAAGCTCATTGTTTTGCCAATACCACCAATGAGGTGTCCCTTGGCCATTGATGCCTTGTCCCCTAACTTTCCCTATAAATACCCACCCTTTCCTCTATTTTTCACTCCCAACTCTCTCCTAGCGAAGCTCTAGTCTCATTACCTCCCAAGGAATCCTCCCAAGGTGCCCTCAAGCCGCTCAAGGTCCCAACCTTCGAGTATTAAGAGTTACGTTTTAAGGTAAGGGATCATACATCTCTCTTTCTTTTCAAGTACTCTCTTTTATGTCATATCTTTTATGCTCTGTGTTCTTATGTTGGAGGATGTTCTTTTATATCCATACTACTTTCCTTTTCATGTTCATATGATGAGATACCCCCTCTTTCTCTCATCAATTAATTTTAATAATGTTTAAGTGGCGTCGTTAGGCTGCCAAATGTTTAAGGGATTCTTTCACCCTTCTCGTTTTCAAGATCTATTTTCATGTCAAGTCTTTCAAGTTACTTTTTATTATTTTGGGGTATGATCTCTATATCTATCATACTGATCTTTTATGTTCATATTATGAGATACCCTATTTGATCTCATCAATTCTTTTTTTTTTGACGTTTTAAGTGATGTCGTTAGGCTGCCGAATTTTCATAAGAGAAATCTTATTTTTGTCTTCCTTCAATGTTTTTCATTTCATATGGTATGTCTTTCAAATTTCAATATCATGTTCTTATATCTATTATATTCTATCCCTATACTGTTTTATGGATCATTTATGAGTGGGTGACCCCTGTCCCCTCTCTTTTCAATATTTTCTAAAACCCTGTAACATAGCCGTAATGCCGCAGAATTTTCGTCTCAAAATGTCTCTCTCTTTTTCTAAAATTCTTTTATTTTATTAAGTGAATACTCAAAGATATTTCTTCTATAGGGGTATTCACATATATATTAAAATGTTCTATTTTAAATTCTGGGATTTACATACATGACACCTACTTTCCTTTTCCGTGGGTTTTAAGTGACATAAAGATCATGTCTTTAAAACAGTTTTTAAAACGTTATGATTATGAAAGGAAACTCATTTCTTTTATTCTATATGGGTTATTTATGAAATTTTTGATGATTATATATGTGGATCACATGATAATAAAGTAAAATTTAAGGGTGCGCCCTGATAGCGCTCCAATGCATTGGGTAAAGACTTAATCTCTAGAGATGAGCATTTTTAACGACGCCTTGGTGAATAACCTTGGTAATTTTTAATGACACCTTGGGGATGGACCTTGGTGAAATGGAAATGATTTCCTATGTTAAATTTTGTAGCCACATCTTCAAGTTATGAAACACATTATTTTTATTATGATATGCCTCATGATCTCTTTCTCATGCCTTAAAGTTATTTTTCATGACTTCTGATGTATCTCAAGTTCTCATGTAAAATGTTTCCCTTACTGGGCCTTCTGCTCACCCTTTCCTTTGATGTATGCTCCCAGGTTATGAGATGTTGTAATGAACTTAGGATGAAAAAATGAAGAAGCCTTTCAAGTGTTTAAGAAGAATGTTTTTTTTTATTATCATGTATTAAGTTCCTGGTTTCCAAGACACTAAACCTTAAAGATCCTCAGTTTTGTATAATGTAATGAATGTTTATGTGATAAAAAGGTGGGATGCTATAGTTTTGATCGAGAATTATGGTTGTGTTCATAAAACTAGAACTCCTTATCATTTTACAGTCTAGTGGATAGGTGGAAATCTCAAATATGGAACTGAAACAGATACTTGAGAAAACTGTTTCAACCTCTAGGAAAGACTGGTCTCTTAAATTGGATGAAGCTTTATGGGCATATATAAATACTTTAAAGACCCCAATAGGTATGTCTCCTTATAGGTTGTTGTTTGTAAAATTCTGTCATTTACCTGTGGAGTTGCAACATAAGTCTTATTGGGCAGTTAAGGTTCTGAACTTTTACTTTAAGAGTGCTGGTGAGAGGAGATTACTTGAGCTGAGTGAACTCGATGAGATTAGGAAAGAGAGTTATGATAATTCAAGAATTTGTAAAGAGGGGACTAACATATTTCATGATTCAGTCATACAAACCAAAGAGTTTAAACCTAGACATAATGTCTTTATCTTTAACTCTAGACTCAAACTATTTCCTGGAAAGCTAAAGTCGAAGTGGTCTGGACCATTTACTATTGTAAGAGTACTTAAGAATGGAGATATTGAAATTGTAGGTGAAGAGAACAAACCCATGTTAGTTAATGGGTAGAGAGTGAAGTTTTATTTTGAGGGATAACCAAAGGGCTTAGAATCCTTCACAGTGCTTGAAAATTGATGTTGAATAAATTATGCCTGAAGACTATAAAACTTAGCACTGCATGGGAGGCAACCCATGGTTATTTTTGTCTTTACATTGTTTCATTTTTACCCTTGAATAATGTGCTACTTCTGTGCTCTGTTTTTGGGAAGTCCATGTTACTACTTGCTCTTGGTCTCTTTGTTCTGTTTTACAATTATCAAGAAGTAGATGTTTTTTCATTTAAGGAGTAGAATTACCATGCTGAAGGAGTAATGAAAAAACTAGTCAGGGAAGTATCTTACTGTTAAATTTTGTTTCATTTCTCTACTCCTTGATGCTTTAAAAAAATCCGATGCTTGTCGTGCATGAAAATTCTGTTCTATATGTTGCTGCTTTTGGAAATTCTGCTTGAACTATATTAAATTCTTCTACAAGTCTTGATATTGAAGTTTTTTTCAAATGTGTAAAATTCTGCTCGTATTGGAATGAAAATATATTGTATGTCCCTGTGTAAACAAAAATATGCATGTACTTCACTGTTGAAAACTGAATTTCATTATTATTAAAATCTTCTCATTGCTTGAGCTTAAGTGTGGGGGGATACTTTCTTGTTAGTGTTTGTGTTTTATTGAATCTGCTTGCATCTTTAGAGTGTTTAACATAAACTTTGTCTGCTGTATTGAACATCCAACTGAATTATAGTTTCAGATTGCTACACTCTATCCACTTTTCACTTACAAGTTTCATGCAATTATTTGAACTTTCTTGAAAATTATTCATTGGACATAAATGTTAATGCATGTAATTTCTTGTGAACCTGCTGTTAGTTATTCATTGTGGCGAACAATACTTTTTGAACTTCAAAGAGACCCTTTATACATGTCATAAATCTACTAAATTGAAAATTTGTTTTGAACTTAAACTGTCAAATTGTTCTTCTCCATATTTAGAAGTCAACTTTGGGGAAAAATTTACATTTTAAGTGTGGGAGAGGGGGAAAATTCTTGATTGTGCTAAACTATTCTTAATTGAATGTCCATCAATTCCCACTTCACATCAGTCTTTTTTGTAAAAAATGGTTAAATTTTTTCAAAACTCTGTCATAATTTTTGGATTTACACTGTACTCAATTTGATATTTCCTTTGAACAATGTTTTGATTGGTAGTTAATAATTTCTTTGAATCTGGAATTAATGTGGGTGGATGATTGCTGGGTGGTCTTGCTTAGTGATTTAATGGAAATTTGATTTTGGGACTATTTTTTAGAGTGATTTGGGTGAACTGTTGGTGGAGTTATGATCATAACCTTTGGAACAGTAAGTTTGATCTTGATTATAGGGAACCCATTTCCTTTTTAATTATTAAAGTAATTTCTTTAATGAGACAATGAAAATGGTTTTCATAAAAATGTTTTGAAACTGGACTAGTCTTGGAATCTTGGATCCCACGGTGAGTCTTTGAGACCCTAGATGTTGGGTGTGTTTCTGTTTACTATAAGCCCTATGTACACCTTGAATAAGTGCATATGCACAGTGCTTAGCACATGATACATGGCTTCGAAAAAATTAAATAAAGTGTCTAGGGTCCAAAATGAGTTCATTAAGGTGAGGGGAATGATGAACGCCAAATGAAGAAGGGGTCAGCTGGTTTATATGGGAGTCATTTAGGTTTTTTCATTAAGGTGGTTCACAAAAAAATTATTTATTTTTGGAACCTATGTGAAAAGTCAAAGTACTAAGTTCCTCTGGTTAAGTTTTTAATTCCACTAAAATTTTACCTCTTGTCACTCTTGAATTTAGAACTTGAGTTTGGACTAAAATGAGTCACTAGGCAGTATCACATATGAGGCATGACATCTTCATTGCTTGATGATTTATAGTCTTCAATATTACCCTTTGATTATTTGTTCTAGGCAAGATTCATATGAGCAATTCATTTTCTAAAATATTACTATTATGTTTTGTTCTCTTTTCTTAAGTGCTGGACATTTTACAGTTTGAGCTGAATCATAAGTACTACAATCTATTTTTCAAAGATAACAAGGCAAAAAAATTGTTTGAGGAAAAAAAATTCTTAAGTGTGGGGGAATTTGATATGGCTCTATTTTTACATAGTTTTTCCACATCTTCTTACTTAATTTTTATTTATTTAATTAATTATTTAAGCACTTTTTACTAAATAATTGTACTTTTGTATTTTTATAATTAAATTTGTTAATTAATCAATTTTTATAATTAATTAAGTATTTCTAGTCTTTAAAATAATTATTTTAACCTTACCTTACTTTTCTAATTTAATTAATTCTTAATTAGTTTGGTTAATTAAAATCTGCTTGACTTTTTAATAAATGAACATCTATTTTAAACAATTATTGAATCATCATATTTCTATCTAATTAACTTAGACTTTATTTTAATATTTTTTTGACGTCATTTATTAATATGTTTAATCATCACGCTAATGGATTAAGTTAAGAGTTTTAGTTTAAATAAAATAAAATAGTGTGCTTTTAACTTTAAGTATTCAATTAGTTGTTAAATTAATCATTTTAGAGTTTTAAAACATTAATTATTTGATCATATGCATGCAGTTAGATTATTTATTCATTAACTTTTGTGTTTAGTCTACCGGTGAGGCAGATATGAGCTATCAATGACTTATTTAGGTCACCGATGCGATCCTTTTCCACTCATTACAGACCCTTTAATAATTTTTCATTTTAGCCTTTTATCAACCTAGTTTAATATTAATGCAGTTTTTAATTTAAGAGTTAAAAATTAAAAACTTAAAATATAACTTTAAAGTTTAAAGTTTAATAATAATCCAGTTTTTAATGTTTAGTATTCTTTTAATTTATAAATATCTATCTTTGTTTTTGATTTTATGGTTTTAACCGGTTAATTGTTTTTAATCTTTTTATTTAGTTTACTTAAGTTTTAATTTTAAGTTCAATTTGTACATTTTTTTAATTTTTAAAGGTCACCGTTAGTTCTTTATTTTTGTTCTATCAGTGACCCTTTTCTTTGTTGGTGACCTTTTAATTTTTGCCCCGGTGACCTCTTTAATTTTTGTACCGGTGACCCTTTGTTCTATCGGTAACCTATCTTTTCTATCGGTGACCTTTTAAATTTTAAAGTCACCCGTGACCTTATGTTTTTCTCTAATGGTATACTTTTTATTTTAACTATATTGATGACCTTTTTGTGCATCGTTAGACCTTTTTTATTATAACTACCGGTGACCTTTAAGTTATCCTCAACTGTTATATTTATTTTGCCTTATCGGTAACCTTAATTTTAAAAGCATCGGTGACCCTTTTGTTTTTTCTTTTTATCGGTGAACCTCGCACCGTTGCCAATCTCACCTATGCTGCTCCCCTCCTTCCATTCTTCTAACTGCGAGTAATTCCTCACCATGCTGTGCTTCACATGGATGAATCTCTTCTATTTTGTTCCCATGACACCGATTCCTCTCTTCTCCAAACCCTTCTCCGTCAAATCCTTCACCGCGATTCACCGTTGCGTTGTCTCCCGCACCATGGATCTATCAAACTCTTGATATTCTCTTCACCTGAAATCACTAACGCCATTGTTCTTCTTGCACATCTTTCATCAATACTGATTCGTACCGATTCAAACCAGTTCAAATCTAATTCAATAATCATCAACAATCAACCCCTTTCCAAGATCTGAGCCATCCCGAGCCTACCGCCGCTGCAGGGTGAATTCGCCGCGCCGTAGAGGAACCCGCATGTGCTACTGTTGTGAACCAAGACCCACTATTTCGCCACCGTTGAAGCCTGGAATCACGCCGGCCAGATCTGAAATTCGGATTCAACCAGCCGCAACCGAGTTTTGATTTTGTGCCGCGCTGCCGTGGTTTGAAGAGGAGAGAAATCATCGCTGTCGTTAGAAAGAACCGAGCCGAGAGGTGGTGTCGCGCCGTTTCGGCTGAACCGCAAGCTTTTGAAGAGGAGAAGCACGCCACTACTGAGCCATGGAGGAAGCCTGCACGCTTTAGATCTAAGTAGGGAAACCGCCGCCCCAGTTCGGGACCCCCCTTCGCCGTGGAGATCTGCTTGCGCCACTGAAATTGATGCCGTCCACGAGCCGCCGTAGCCAGTTGAAGTGCCAAAGACCCCTTCCCCTTTGCTGTGCGGCGGGTTTGGGGAGGAAGAAAAAGTTATAAAAATAATAAAATAAACTTAAATAAAAACTTAAATAAAAATAATTAAATAAAAATATTAAACAATAATAATTATAAATAAATTACTATTAAAGAAATCTAATATTTATAAAGCAGAATTTTAAATTTATTTAACTTTAATAAAACTTTTATTAAACTAAATAAGTTTGTAATAACTTATAAATTAAAATAAATAAATTATAATAAGCTCATTAATTTTAATTTAATTTTTTATGTTAAATAATTATTACTATCTAATAACAAAATATATAAAATAAAATACTAATAATAATTTATAAATTTAATCAATATAAATTGATCGATTATTTTAGAATAGTAAATAATTTTAATTTTCAAAATAATAATAAAGTAAATAATTATAAATAACATTAATAATAATAATTAATCACAAATATTAACTTAATTATTTAGAACTAAAATTTTAATGATTTTTTTTGAAATTAAATAAAGTAACTTAATTCACCAATTAAATAAAAGATATCTTTATTCGCAACTAAAATTAAATAATTTAATTACTCAATTACTTAATAATAATATTTAATAATTAATAAATTAAGTTTTAGATTAAATAAATAAAATTTCCAGCTAATAACTTTTAAGTAATATATCTATTATTATCAATTATTTTACTTCCGTGTTTTAACAGTTTTAACTTTTTTACGTTGTTCTTTATTTTGCAGGTTCACACCAAGGTCTTAAAAACGTCGAGGTTCACACAACTAACTCAGCTGCAGTTAGTTATAAGGGTAAAACTAGCGCGACATGGCAGTCACGAAAAAACGCACGTGTGCGGTGTACAAACGAAGGACATTTTAAGTCGGTGACAAACAAGGGGTGACGTGAAGTAGATGACAGTTGATTAAAAAGTAGAGAAAGCAGCAAGGGGGACATTCATTCGACATATTCAATGATCCAGGTCCAAGTAGAGGGAGACCAGAGGGCAAACCTGGAACCACTTCTTGGAGTTGGCGGAGTTCAGGAGCAGAGCATCATCTCAGGAGTTTATCTTCCATCTTAATTCTATTATAAGTACTCTATTCTAATATGTTTCTAGTTGCTATATTAATAATAGAGATAATGTAAAGTTAAATCATCTAGTTTGGGGAGAAAGTGAAGTACCACTGGTTATCTTTTAATGTTCTTTTTCACTTCATCATATGATGTATTCATTATTGATCGACGAGATCGATATTGAATTCATTCAATTGCTTGTTCCACCAAAACTTATTTTCAAAATTTCATAGTCAATTGGAGAAATTGATTATGGAAACAATTTTCAAAATATAATAAATTCAAAAGACTTTAGGACTTACAGTGAGTTCGTCATGTTGTCATTTTCAATTAATGATGTTCACAGTTGATCTTTTTAGAGTGTCAAACTCTGTTCTTGATCAATCTGTTAGACTTGACTTCTGGAGAGTGAAGTATGTCACTCTCTTTGAGGTGGTACTCTGCAATTACTTTTAATTGATTTTAATTACTTTTAAAACCAGTAGAATGGAGATTTTCCTCAAGCGTTTCATTAGATTGTTCATTTATCAGCATACTATATCTCTCTGTCTCTATGTTTTCAACCGTTTATAGCTTCAATTTAGTTTAGATACATGTTTAAAATTGTTCTGTCACTCTACTTCTTATTAAAAAGTAAAAATATATATAAAGTAAAAAAATAGGAAATCTACTCTGCTGCTGACTACAATGGGGTATTTTTGTAGTTTTTTTAGAATACTAGTGGACATAATCACCTTCCCTGTGGGTTCGACCCTGCTTGCCACATATACAGTAGTTAGTAGGAATATAAATTTTAAACTTTGACCAACATCAACGATGGTCTAGGTCAAGTTTTTGGAGCCTTTTTCGGGGAAGGTACGAGCCATTACATTTCTAAAAAAACAAAAAAAAAAATCATAAAAAAAACTTTAAAAAAATTGAAAAATTGAAAACTGTAAAAATTTGCTTCATTTTCTTCTGAATTTATTCTGTTATCTGTATTGCTGAGCACTTGTTTAGTTCTACTATTGTTCTATTTTGAACTAGTTACCACACTTTTCATGAGCACAAGAACCTCTTCTCGTAGTTTAGAGCCCCTAAATCTTGAACTTGACAAACATCTCACTGCACTATGAAAGGAAAAGAAACTTGAAATGGAGAATTTTGATAATAGGGTTCCGGATCATAACAACATTAAAAATAATCAACCAGAACTTGTAGATGAAGTTTAAAGGCCCAGGATGAGGGAATTATAACACCCTCATGTTTCAAGCAATCAATAATCCATTTGGTTATCTCCTAGAGACAGAAATTATGAACTTAAACTGTCATGCATTTCACTGTTGCCTGCTTTTAATGGACTGTCTAATGAGGACTCTCTTGCCTTCATTAGAGACTTCTATAATACAGTGCAACAACTACCTCTTCTTGGAATCATATAAAATGAGCTAAGAATGAGAGTATTTCCTTTTTGCCTTAAAGAGAATGATAGGAATTGGTTTTTGAGTCTTAATGAGAACATTTTTGAAAATTGGGATCAAGTCTACAACTCTTTCATAATGAAATTTTATCCCCAAAGATTAAAAGGATAACTTAGAGCAAAGATAACTAGTTTTTATCAAGATGATGGAGAATCTTTTCATGAAGCTTTGGATCGATTTAGGGATCTTCTTAGGCAGTGTCCCCATCATCAACTCTCATCCCACCTTCTCATGGACACCTTCTATGAAGGGATGTCATCCTATAGAAAAAATCTAGTTGATCAGGCTGCTGGGGGAAATTATATTGATAAAATAGATGAAGAAATTAGACAAATTTTTAATTATCTTGCACTGAATTCACAACATAAAAATTCAAGAAGGAAAAGAATCAACAGAAATATCAATTCATACACTGGTTCAATGAATGAAACTCAAGCTCAACTTGCTGAAATCACAAACCAATTGCAATATTTAATGAACCAGAACTCAAAGAAAAATGTTAATCAACTTGGATGTCAAAACACCAACCATTATTTAAGGGAACAGTGTTTCTAGTGTGGTATGTTTGGGGATACTGAAAACTTTTGTCCTAACTTTGATATACTGGACCCACAACAAGAGAATTAAAACATTGTTAACTATGGTCCCGGTATGCCTCCTAAAGAAGACCCATTTTAAAAAAATTACAATAAAGGCTATAGGAACCATCCAAACCTTTCCTGGAAATATCAAGGCCTAATTAAACAATCCACTGCCCCTAATTACTCTAATCAACCAAGATCAAACTTTCAAAATCAACAAATGGGTGAGTCTTAAAATGTACAAGGAAATAATGATAATCAGATGTCTTCTAAGCTTGATCTAATCTTGAGAAAAATTAACTCTCAAGAGGAAAGATAGATGAATTATCTGACCAAACATCAAAATCAATATGATTCAGATAAAATGCAAATTTATGTGAGAATGAAGAACATAGAAACACAACTTGGACAACTTAATAGAGATTTTTCATATAGGGAAATTGGTAGACTTCCTAGTACCACTGAGCTTAACCCTAGAGATAATTACATGGAGGTAGTAACTATAAGTGGTCTTAATAATCATAATTTTACTGAAAAAGACTTTGAAAATGCCTAAAATGAAAATCCGCTTCAATCTGGAAATAAAAATCTGCTTTGTTCACATGCTGGAAATTCACAGAAAGTTGCTGGAAATGATCAGAATTTGAATTTATCACCTGAAACTCAATTTGAAAATTCATCTAAAAATCAAAAGAATAAAGGAAAAGAAAATTTTGAGGAATGTATGAGAGATATACCTACTTTCCTTAAAAAAATTTCCCCACCCATCCCTTTCCCTGAGAAGCTGAAACCACAAAGTAACACCAGGGCCGAACTTCTTCAGTTCCTTGGTCTCCTTTCCAAACATCAAGTAAACATTCCTTTCATTAAATCCTTAATCCAAATCCTATATTATCTGAAATATCTTAAAAAAATGTTTAAAAAAAAGACCCTTGAAGAGTTTTCTACTTACAGCCTCACTGAAGAGTGCAATGTTGTGATTCAAAAGAAAATCCCACCTGAACTAAAATACCCAGGTAGCATTTTCATTCCCTGTACACAAGGAAATTCTGATTAGCTCAACTATTTTTGTTTTCTAGGTGATAGTATTAATATTATCCCATACTCACTATTTCGGCAGTTGAGGTTGGGTGATCTTAAACCCACCACAGTCATACTACAGTTAGTTGATAGATCCTTCACTCATCCTGTGGGTAGGATAGATGATTTACTAGTTAGGGTAGAGAAACTGTTTTTGCCTGCAGAATTTCTAGTCTTAGACATGGAGTGTGATCAAGAGGTTCCCATCACCTTGGGTAGGCCCTTCTTGGCCATATTTGGTGCTGTTATTGATGTCTCTAAGGGTCAGTTAATTTTTAAAATTGGAGAATAACAAGAAGAGTTAAATGTGTTTAAAAATGTTAAAGGACTAACTTTTTCTGAAAACTGTTCAATGATAGAATCCTAAGAGGATGAGAACTCAATTAGAAAATCTGAAGAATATGAAAATCAATTCTCTACTGAAGAAAATAATTTAGAAGATGCAAACCCTATTGAATCTGTCTTAGAAATTGAAAATTCTACTCAAACACCAAATCTTTAATATTTTCCAGAACTGGACAACTGTTCAGTTTCTACTATAGAAGATTCTTCTATTTCTGAACTTAGGATCTTGTTGAGCGAGTTTGAAGGTGTTTCTGTTAACACAAACTTTACTGGACACTTTGATGATATTGAGGGAGAAATGATAATACAACAAGATGATTCTTCTTTGATTAACTTATTAAATTCTGATATGGAAAATTTGGAGAGTGTGCTGCCCACTTTGGACAGTAGCACTGTTATTTTTTAAACTGAGCTTGAAATTGAAAATATTTCATCTTTCAATACTCCTTACAAGAGATATGTTGAAGATATTGGACCTTCCAGGCCTAGGAGTCTTCCTTCTAGTGTAGAACCTCCCACTCTTGAACTGAAACCAATCCCTACCCATCTTAAATATTCATTTCTGGGTGAGAATTCCTTTTTTCCTATTATAATTTCTGTTTAGCTTAATGAAAACCCAGAGGAAAGACTATTAAAAGTGTTGAAAAAGTTTAAAGCTTCCATAGGCTAGACCATAGCTGATATCAAGGGTATTAGTCCCTCATTTTGTATGCATAAAATACCTATGGAGTCAGATCATAAGCCTAGGTTAGAGTGTCAAAGAAGATTAAATCTAAACATGAAAGAGGATATGAGAGAGGAAGTGATTAAACTACTGGACACTAGAATGATATATCCCATATCTGATAGTGCTTGGGTCAGCACTGTTCAGGTTGTTACCAAGAAGAGAGGTTTCACTGTAGTAAAAAATGAAAAGAATGATGAAATCCAAGTTAGGAAAGCCACAAAATGGAGAGTCTGTATAGATTATAGGAAGCTTAATGCAGCCACTAGGAAGGATCATTTTCCAATGCCCTTATTGGATAAAATGCTTGACAGGCTTGCTGGATATGATTTTTTTTGTTTCTTGGATGAGTATTCTGGTTACAACCAGATTCCTGTTGCTCTAGAGGATCAGGAAAAAACCACTTTCACATAACCCTTTGAGATATTTGATTACAGGCAGATTCCCTTTGGGTTGTGTGGAGCTCCATCCACCTTTCAAAGCTGTATGATGGCTATCTTTTCGGATATGATTGAAAGAATCATTGATGTTTTGAAGGTTGAATTTTCCATTATGGGAATTACTTTCAACTCTTGTCTTAGAAATCTTGAGTTAGTTCTGGAAAGATGCATTGAAACCAACCTTGTTCTTAATTGGGAGAAGTGTCAATTCATGGTTACAGAAGGTATAGTTCTTGGTCATAAGGTGTCCAAGAGAGGTCTAGAAGTTTATACTGCTAATATTGATGTCATTCAAAAACTGCCACCTCCTGTAAATGTCAAGGGTATTAGAAGTTTCCTAGGGCATGCTAGTTTCTATCAGAGATTCATAAAATAATTTTCCAAAATAACTAAGACCTTATGTTATTTGTTGGTCAAGGATGCACCTTTCAACTTTGATTAAAACTGTTTGAAATCATTTAATCTCCTTAAAGAGAAACTCACTACATCACCCATTATCACTGCACCTGATTGGAAAGTACCTTTTGAGCTTATGTGTGATGCTAGTGATATGGATGTATGTACCATCCTTGGATAGAGGAAATATAGGAAGTTACATGTGGTATATTATGCTAGTAGACTCCTAGATGAAGCCCAAAATAATTACACCACTACTGAAAAAGAATTTCTAGCTGTTTTTTTTTCTCTTGAGAAGTTTAGACAGTATTTGTTAGGTTCAAAAGTCATCGTTTTCACTGATCATTCTGCTTTAAAGTATTTTCTGTCTAAGAAGGAAACTAAACCCAGTCTGATTAGATGTATTTTTTTCTAAAAGAGTTTTATTTAGATATTAGGGATAAGTAGGGATCTGAAAATTTAGTTTTTGACCACCTATCTTGGCTTCCTCTTTCTCAATCCGAATATGAATATCCTAGGGAGATAAACTCTTCCTTTCCTAATGAGAAGCTACTTACTGTGTCAATCAGGAAATCTTCTTAGTTTTCATATTTTGCCAACTTTCTGGAATCATGTGTCTTTCCCAAAAATCTATCCAATAACCAAATAAAGAAATTAATTTTTGAGCTTAAATATTATCTTTGGGATGATCCCTTACTATTTAGGAGATGTGCTGATGGTATTCTTAGAAGATGTGTTCTTGAGGAAGATATGTTGCACGTTTTAGATAGTTGTTATTCCTCACCTTGGGGAGGTCACCATGGTGGTGAAAGAACTGCTCAGAAACTTTTATAATCTGGTTTCTATTGGCCTACTCTTTTTAAGGATGCTAGGAGACTTGTAGTTGGCTGTGATATATATCAAAGGTTAAGAAATGTGGGAAGGAAGCAAGAGTTACCCCAAAAAGGAATTATGGAAGTTGATATTTTTGATGTCTGGGGTTTAGATTTCATGGGTCCATTTCCATCATCTCACAGGAATGAAAATATTCTTGTTGTTGTAGACTATGTTTCAAAATGGGTTGAGGCAGTTGCACTACCCAACAATCAAGCCAATTCTGTGATTAAATTTGTTAAAATGAACATCTCTACAAGATTTGGAGTTACAAAATCCTTTACAACTGATAATGGAACACACTTTAAGAACTAAAAATTTAAAGCTTTGATGGAGAAATATGGTTGTGTTCATAAAAATGGAACTCCTTATCATCTACAGTCCAGTGGACAGGTTGAAATTTCAAATAGGGAACTAAAATAGAAACATGATAAAACTATGTCAACCTCTAGGAAAGACTGGTCTCTTAAATTGGATGAAGCTTTATGGGCATATAGAACTGCTTTCAAGACCCTAATAGGTATGTCTCCTTACAAGTTTTTGTTTGGGAAATGATGTCATTTACCTGTGGAGTTGCAACATAAGTCTTATTGGGTAGTTAAGGCACTGAACATTGACTTTAAGTGTGATGGTGAGAGAATATTACTTGAGCTGAGTGAACTCGATGAGATTAAGAAAGAGAGTTATGATAATTCAAGAATTTATAAATATAGGACTAAAATATTTCATGATAAAATCATATAAACCAAAGAGTTCAAACCTGGATAGAAGGTCCTTCTATTTAACTCTAGACTCAAACTCTTTCCCGAAAAGCTGAATTCCAAGTGGTCTGGACCATTTACTGTTGTAAGAGTGCTTAAGAATGGAACTGTTGAAATTATAGGTGAAGCGAACAAACCCATGTTAGTTAATGGGCAGAGAGTGAAGTTGTATTTTGAGGGAAAACCAAAGGGCTTGGATGAGTTCACGGTGCTTGAAAATTGATCTTGAATAAAGTCTGGATGAAGACTATAAAACTTAGCACTACATGGGAGGCAACCCATGGTTCTTTTTTTCTTTACTTTGTTTCATTTTTACCCTTGAATAATGTGCTAATTCTGTGCTCTGTTTTTGGTAATTCCTCGTCACTGCTTGCTCTTGGTCTCTTTGTTCTGTTTCACAGTTATCAAGAAGTTGTTGTTTTGTCATTTAAGGAGTGGAATTACCATGCTGAAGGAGTAATGAAAAAACTAGTCAGGGAAGTATCTTACTGTTAAATTTTGTTTCATTTCTTTTCTCTTTAATGCTTTTAAAAAAATATGATGCTTGTATTGCATGAAAATTCTATACTATATGTTGCTACTTTTGGAAATTCTGCCTGAACTCTATTAAATCCTGCTACATGTCTTGATATTGAAATTTAATTTTTTTTGCAAATGTTTAAAATTCTGCTCGTATTGGAATGAAAATCTGCTTTATGTCACTGTGTAAATAAAAATTTGCATGTACTTCACTATTTAAAACTGAATTTCATTGTTATTAAAATATTCTCACTACTTGAGCTTAAGTGTGGGGGGATACTTTCTTTTTAGTGTTTGTGTTTTATTGAATCTTCTGTTGGTTCCGGGTGCAGCGAAAGCACATAGGTGGGTTTTCCCAACTTTAATTTTAACGTTAAGCAACGTTCAATCCGAGATCCGTCACGATTTAAAACGCCAAATCTTCGGAATAGAACGAAGAATGAAAAACAAAAGAGGGAATCCCAGAACCATAAATATAGGATCATCATATGTTGGTTATAACTAATTTAATTAATTCACAAGAATTACCTTGGTGGAATTATTTCTTCGTTGATGTCTCCGGTCATGATCCGGTGATCCATCGTTGCATCGTAGAATCCAAGTGTAGGATTACTCTAGTGGTGATCCACATGTGTGCCACGTATCTCTGGACGTCGCCGAAGGGATCTCCGGGTGCTAGCGCGGAAGAGCCTTCGCTTGCGATGTCCGCCTTCAACCACCTTGATCCGGTGGAGGATCTCGCTCTTGTAATATGAGGGCGTTTTTGGTGGAAAGGGAATTCTCTCTAGGCTTGAGAGTATTTCCAAATACGTTGTGCACAACCAAATGGCTTAGGAAAAGTGTTGGGTTGTGAGGATATTTATAATCAGGTTTGAGGTTAATATAGTTATGACAATAAATAAACGCGTTACGCGTTTTATTTATTTCATTAACTCTTATTGAAACTCCATGTCGAATTATTAATTCCTTGACATGCTCCCATGCTGATTATAATTAATATCATTTAATAAAATAATATTATATCCTTAAAATCCTGACTAGAAAACTACACGGCGTGTAATAATTAATACATGGCGTGTACTTGTTTTCCATAAAACTACACGGCGTGTATATTTAATATACACGGTGTGTAATTTTATTTTCCATTTTTCTCCACCACATTTATTAGACCTTGAGTAATGGATATTTATTTCTTAAATAAATGTAACTGCATTACTCACTAATAAATATATTATTTCGCCCACAGTATATTCTCTCGAATAACTAATGTCAAAATAAATGTGATCAGGAATCCTAAAATAATTATTAAACCATAGTCAGGAATAATATTTATTTAACTTGTTAAATTAATATTTAAATGAGATACATGGACACACTTAGTGTGTGTCCCTCTAGGCCTCTTTCTGAGTGACATTAGGCGGAGCCTGCCTAAAGTCCAAGGTTAGCGTCTAGTAACACGCCAAGGCACCCATAGAGAAAGATGTTAACACCTCAATGATGTGTCACCTCCTATGAACGCTTACCATGTAATAATATAATCCCTTTGTCTCGATATCTCTAATCAAGCGGGTTGCATGCTAGTGCCATCAACCCATGTGCTCGATTATTCTTTCTTTGATTTCCCGGAATTGAACTCGCTCATATCTTACCATGGCCATGGATTTATTTAGGCTATATCAATTCCATCAAAGGGCCTGAGATATCTACTTCCATTATGGAACAGAAGGGACAAATCCTTTCTTGCATTATCTATTAATGCAGTATTACTCGTGACGCACCCAACGTATCCTACCTCACTACGAACAGTGTATCGTCAAAATTTTCATCAATACATCTAAGTGCGCTAGTTGTAATACCCATTAATAATAATCTTAAAGTCTAAGGACCAATACACACGTCCGTAGATAGGAACATCCAATGACACTCTGAAATGTGTATTTCCTACCAGCGGGTCTCGTTCTCATAATATCCTCCTGGATATTACCAAGGGCGCACACCATGAGAAGGTGCCTCAACGTTTTATGAGTCCTCACCCCTAATGACCTGTATTATTTGTGTCCCTCAAATAACATCATCCAACCATAGAACATATATTGAAGAATAGTGTTATGGCACTTCGTTTTGTACCTCTCGTACCCCTCGTGGTTTAATTTTCATGATCACAATCACTCTCTTATTTATCTAATCTTGTTTTAAGTCTTTTTGGATGATAGGCATGATTTCAGGTTGCCAAGGAATTGGGCCAAGAAAGCCAGAAGGCAAAAGTGGACTGATTTCAGTCCATCGGCCAACCGGTGGATGACCACCGGCCAGCCGGTGGAATCTTGACAGAAGGCATCCCCTCTGTCCAGACCACCGGCCAACCGGTGTCCCATCACCGACCAGCCGGTGGAACCCAGACAGAAGGGACACCCACTGTCCCAGCACTGGCCAACCGGTGGCCTCCTCACCGGCCAACCGGTGGTGCCTGGGCAGAAGGCCTCTCCTTTTTCCAAGCACCGGCCAACCGGTGGCACTGTACCGGTCAGCTGGTGGAGCCAGTCAAACTAGCCGTTGGGCTTTGACCAGACTTGTCCACTTGACTCCCAACGGCTCCGAAGACCTCTCCAACGGCTCCGAAGACCCCAAAGGCCATTTGAGGGTTCCCCCTCTATAAATAAAGGACTAGGAAGCCCCGGAACAAAAGTGTGGAACTATAACCAAGCCAACGGAAGCCAACGGACACATTTTTCATCATTTGGCAAACCTCCGGCGGATTCCTTCAAGGAACCTCAATTGCTCCAACCCATTTCCACATCCAAGGAGCATCACCATAGAAGATTGGGAGCGCTCTTCATCAACTCCAATCAATCCATTGGCGCCCAAGACTTCTCCACATTACGGTTTTTCTTGTTTTATCTTTTTGAGCATCAATTTGGGTTTGTGCCTACAAACCCCTCTTTCTCTCATTCTTTCCTTTGTTTGGGTTTTCACACCACCTTCAAGGTGTGAAGAGGTTAGTCAAGCCTTTCCTTTAAAAGGCTTGAGTCATAGGTGAGCTAGCCTTCACCTGTAAGAAGGCTAGTGGGTTCTTGCTCAACCATTAAAAGCAAGCTGTAATAGGTTCTAGACTACCTTAAAGTCTAGTGGGTTTCTTGCTAAAACCATTAAAAAGCAAGCGGTATTAAATCTCTCAATGGTTGAGTTGGGAGCGGAGACGTAGGCTTTGGTTTAAGCCGAACTCCGTTATCAAGTTTTGTGTCTTGCCTCTTTTATTTCCGCTGCACTTTTTACTTTGATTTTAAATTGTTAATTATTTTTTAAAAGGCAATTCACCCCCCTCTTTCCATCACTCTCCGACCCAACATTTGGTATCAGAGGAAAAATTTGAGTAATACCCTAACCGGTTTCAAATTCAAGATCCTTTGTGATGGCTTCAACTTCTTTCGCCCCCGAAGGCTATTCTTTGGGTCGTGCTCCATTCTTTGATGGAACCGACTATACTTATTGGAAAACCCGCATGACCACTTTTCTTAGAAGTATAGGTTATCCTATTTATAAAATTGTCATGCATGGTTATTCTCTTTCTTCTCCCGATGAATCCAAATGGACTCAAGCCGATATTAAAAATTTTGAGCTTGATGGAAAAGCCATGAACGCTCTTCATTGCGGCCTTGATCGTAATGAATTCAATCGAGTTTCCACATGCACTTCATCTCATGAAATCTGGAAACTTTTGGAAGTTACCCATGAGGGGACAAACAAAGTTAAGGATACTCGATTGGATATGTACCGTCAAGATTTTGAGTCTTTTACCATGCATCCATCTAAAAATATTACTGAAATGTTTACACGTTTTACTGATGTTTGCAATGGAAGAAAATCTCTTGGAGATGATGTTTCTGCAGAGATGATGGTCAAGAAGATCCTTTGGATCTTACCAAGTTCATGGGCACCGAAAGTCACGGTAATTCAAGAAGCAAAAGACATCAAGAACATGTCGGTCGAAGAGCTCATCGGATCCCTCATGACCTACGAGATCACCATGAGGAGGCAAGCTGAAAAGGAAGGCAAACCGATCAAAGATCCAAAGAACATCGCCTTCAAAGTTCAAAAAGAAGAAAGCTCCTCCTCCTCATCGTCTTCCTCTTCAAGCGGCGATTCAGAAATGGAGAATCTTGCCCGCAAAATGCACAAATTCATGAAGAAGCACAAGAAGAAGAAATCCCGCAAGGCTCAACCCAACGAAAAATCCGAGCCCGAGGTAACATGTTACGGGTGTGGCAAGAAAGGCCATTACAAGCCCGATTGTCCACTCAACAAGAAAAAGGCCAAGCAAAAGGAAAAGAAGAAGGCATTCAAGGCCACATGGAGTGATAGCTCCACATCCTCCTCCTCCTCCTCCTCAAGTGACAACGGTAAAAACTGCTTAATGGCATTTCATGAGGTATCCTCTTCCGACTCCTCATCCTCTAGTTCTTCAAATTCTTTCAATCATTTGTCTTATAAGGATCTCCAACATGCTAGAGATCAATTGGAAGAAGGCTTTCACGAACTTTCTTCCAAATTTATTTCTTTAAAAAAGAATTTCAAAAAACTTTCTTCCGAAAAAGAACAACTTCTCAAAGAAAAGGAGGAGTTGTCCCTCAAGATCCAAAACCTTCCCGATGTTGATTCTATGGAATCAACAATCAAGGATTTAAGGAAATCCCTAGCTAAGTTCACCGAAGGTGAACATAACCTCTCGAAGCTCCTTGGTTCCCAATGCATATCTAGAACCACCCAAGGGCTTGGCTATTCCAAGCAAGCTTCCTCTTCCCATGCTCCAACTATTTTTGTAAGGGGGAGCTCCCAATATAAATTTTGCAACTATTGTAAAAAACCCGGGCACTTAATTTATGAGTGCGACTACAAAAATGCCCGGTATGGAAGGCCCAAAACCATTTCCTTTAATGATGAATTTCATAGGAGAAGACCCGCCACTAGACAAGTATGGATTGAAAAATCCCTTTTGGCGATTCTCACCAGACCAAAATTTGTCTCGGTTTCAAAATCCTCTCCCCGATGATTTGTTGTTTTTATTTAGGGGGGGTTAGGATCGTTTAAGCCTTTTTTCATTTTTATTTCAAAACTTTCAATTCAAAACTTTCAATTCAAAACTTTAAATTCAAATTTCAAAAATTTCAATTGGTTTAAAATCTCTATCTTGTTTTTCAATCCTTTCCCTCAATCAAGTTTTATGCCCCGTGCTATTTTGATAATCACAAAGGGGGAGAAATTCTTGGTTGATTGGGGGAGAAATATTTCTCTCATGCTTTGCTTTACTTTTCAATTTATCCTTTAAAGCATGCCTTTCATTTCAGTCTTTTACATTGCTTGTTTTGGTGATTGTGATCATCAAAATAGGGGGAGATTGTTGTACCTCTCGTACCCCCCGTGGTTTAATTTTCATGATCACAATCACTCTCTTATTTATCTAATCTTGTTTTAAGTGTTTTTGGATGATAGGCATGATTTCAGGTTGCCAAGGAATTGGGCCAAGAAAGCCAGAAGTCAATAGTGGACTGATTTCAGTCCACCGGCCAACCAGTGGATGACCACCGGCCAGCCGGTGGAACCCAGACAGAAGGGACACCCACTGTCCCAGCACCGGCCAACCGGTGGCCTCCTCACCGGCCAACCGGTGGTGCCTGGGCAGAAGGCCTCTCCTTTTTCCAAGCACCGGCCAACCGGTGGCACTGTACCGGTCAGCCGGTGGAGCCAGTCAAACTAGCCGTTGGGCTTTGACCAGACTTGTCCACTTGACTCCCAACGGCTCCGAAGACCTCTCCAACGGCTCCGAAGACACCCAAAGGACATTTGAGGGTTCCCCCTCTATAAATAAAGGACTAGGAAGCCCCGGAACAAAAGTGTGGAACTATAACCAAGCCAACGGAAGCCAACAGACACATTTTTCTTCATTTGGCAAACCTCCGGCGGATTCCTTCAAGGAACCTCAATTGCTCCAACCCATTTCCACATCCAAGGAGCATCACCATAGAAGCTTGGGAGTGCTCTTCATCAACTCCAATCAATCCATTAGTTCCCAAGACTTCTCCACATTACGGTTTTTCTTGTTTTATCTTTTTGATAATCAATTTGGGTTTGTGCCTACAAACCCCTCTTTCTCTCATTCTTTCCTTTGTTTGGGTTTTCACACCACCTTCAAGGTGTGAAGAGGTTAGTCAAGCCTTCCCTTTAAAAGGCTTGAGTCATAGGTGAGCTAGCCTTCACCTGTAAGAAGGCTAGTGGGTTCTTGCTCAACCATTAAAAGCATGCTGTAATAGGTTCTAGACTACCTTAAAGTCTAGTGGGTTTCTTGCTAAAACCATTAAAAAGCAAGCGGTAGTAAATCTCTCAACGGTTGAGTTGGGAGCGGAGACGTAGGATTTGGTTTAAGCCGAACTCCGTTATCAAGTTTTGTGTCTTGCCTCTTTTATTTCCACTGAACTTTTTACTTTGATTTTAAATTGTTAATTATTTTTTAAAAGGCAATTCACCCCCCTCTTGCCATCACTCTCCGACCCAACACTTCGGGGTTCTCATCATAGCAGGGATCCGCTATAACCCTTTAATGCAACGGCTATCCTTAGAACATTATCACATGCATTGTCACGCAGAAGAACAAACAAGATGTGATAAGGATTTTATTAATGAATAAAGTACAAAGTAGTTGGTTCTAGGCCACCAAATCCAACAGACTCCCACTTGGACTAGAGCCAACTACTAACAAACTTTAACCCGCTAGCTCTCACATGATATTCATGCTTCTGCTGAGATAGGCCTTTAGTCATGGGGTCTGCCGCGTTCTCTTCCATGGACACTCTACTCACAGCAACTTCACCCCTCTGATAGAAATCCCTCAAGAGGTGATACTTCCGGAGTATGTGCTTTGTCTGTTGATGTGACCTTGGTTCTTTTTCAAGAGCCACCACTGCAGTATTATCACAATACAATGTAATGAGATCTTTACTGCTAGGCACCACATCAAGATCCTGGACGAAGTTCCAAATCCAGACGGATTCCTTGGCTGCATCAGAAGCTGCTATATACTCGGACTCCACTGTAGAATCGGTGACAACTGGCTGCTTTGAACTCTTCCAGCTCACAGCTCCTCCGTTGAGATAGAAAACATATCCAAATTGCGACTTCAGATCATTTTGATTTGTCTAAAAACCAGCATCAGCATACCCTCTGATGACAAGCTCCTCGTCTCCTCCATACACCAGTAACATATCCTTAGTTCTTCTCAGATACTTAAGGATACTCTTAACAGCAGTCCATTGTTGTTCCCCTGAATCTGCTTGATATCTGCCTACCATGATCAGTGCATAGGCAACATCAAGCCTGGTACATAACATGGAATACATGATGGATACTATAGCCGATGCGTATGGGATCTTGCTCATCCTATCTTTCTCTTGTTGTGTCTGAGGACACATTTTCTTATAAAGATGTAAGCCATGTGACACTAGAACCAATCCTCTCTTGGATTGTTCCATACTAAATCTCTTTAGTATCTGGTCAATGAATGTACCCTGACTTAGTCCAAGCAGCCTCTTGGATCTATCACGAATGATCTTGATCCCTAGAATGTAGGATGCTTCACCTAAATATTTCATGGAGAAGCACTTGTTCAACCAGTCCTTAACTGACTGTAAGGCTGGTACGTCATTTCCAATAAGCAATATGTCATCAAAATATACTACTAGGATGACGACTGCATTCCCATTAAATTGATTATAAACACATGGCTCACATTTGTTCTTAATGAAACCAAATTCCTTTATGGCTTCATCAAATCGAATGTTCCATGACCTGGATGCTTGCTTCAACCCATAAATGGATTTCTGCAACTTGCAAACCCGTTTGGCTTCACCTGGTGTTACAAACCCTTCTGGTTGTGTCATATAGACATCTTCCTGAAGGTTCCCGTTAAGGAATGCTGTTTTGACATCCATCTGCCAAATCTCGTATTCATGGTAAGATGCTATGGAAAGTATGATTATTATGGATTTAAACATGGAAACTGGCGAGAAGGTTTCATCATATTCAATTCCTTGACACTGTCTGAATCCTTTAGCCACTAGCCTTGCTTTATAGGTGCTAACTTGACCTTTCATGTCCAGCTTTCTCTTGAATACCCATTTTCATCCAACAGGCTTTACATCAACTGGATCATCGACCAGAACCCAAACTTGGTTCTGATACATGGAATCCATCTCAGAATTCATAGCTTCTATCTATCTTGCAACTTATGAGCTTTCTACTGCTTCCTTGTAGGAGAGAGGTTCATCATTGTCCAACAATAATGATTCACCATCCTCAGTGACTAGGAAACCAAATCTACCTAGTTCCCTTACCTCGCTTGAGCTCCTATGCAGTACTTGTGTTTCTATAACCTCTTCTACGGGGACCTGTCGAACTTGTTCCTGTACCAACTCTTGTGTATCTTGAGCATCAACTTCGTCGAAGCCAATCTTGCTCCCACTATCCTTCTTGACGATGTGCTCCATCTCAAGAAAGATGGCTTGTCTAGCGATAGTCACTTTCTTTTCTTGAGGGTTATATAGGTAATATCCTTTCGTTTCCTTGAGATATCATATAAAGATACACTTCGTGCCTAGGGGTGCTAGTTTGTTGCCTGAGAAGGCCTTAACAAATGCCTCGCATCCCCATACACGTGTATGTGACAAAATGGGTTTCTTTCCACTCCATAACTCAGAGTAAATTCCATTTGCTGCCTTAGTTGGTACTCGGTTTAATGGGTATGCTGCAGTTTGTAATGCATATCCCCAAAAGGATAATGGAAGATCCGCATGACTCATCATCGACCTCACCATGTCCAACAAGGTGCGGTTCCTCCTTTCACTAACACCATTCCACTGTGGTGTATAAGGAGGAGTGAGCTGAGATAGAATACCAGACTCCCATAGAAGATCGATGAACTCTTGGTTCAGATATTCTCTACCTCGATCCAATCGAAGCTTCTTTGTCTTCTTACCAAGCTGATTCTCTACTTCATTCTTGAATTCCTTAAATTTCTCTAAGGCTTATAAATTATACCTAATTAAGTAGACAAATCTGTATCTACTCAAATCATCAGTAAAAGTAATGAAGTAAGAATATCCACCTCTAGCTTCTACTGGAAATGGTCCACATACATCCGTGTGTACTAATCCTAGAAGCTCTATGGCCCTTTCACCCTGTCCACCGAAATGTGGCTTGGTCATTTTACCTTGTAAACAAGCGTGACATCTATCAAGTGGTTTTAGCTCAGTAGAGTCTAAATAGCCATCTTGACAAAGCTTTGTCAAGCGCTTCTCGTTTACATGACCAAGGCGGTGATGCCACAACTGGGTGATGTATGAGTCATGTGAGTTTGTTTCATTATCGATTGCCAACACTTGGTTTTCATAATTTAATACATACAAACCATTATTCAAATGTTCCATACCATAACATAAATTGTTCTTATAAAAGAGACAACCCTTATTTCCAAACTTGAAAACAAATCCATCCATATCCAAATAAGATACAAAAATTATGTTCTTGGTAACACTAGGCACAAAATAACAGTTTTATAAAACCAAAATCATGTCAGTTGGAAATGAGAGGTGATAGTCGCCAATAGCCAACGCAGCCAGCCTTGCACCATTGGCAGCTCAAAGATCCACCTCTCCTCTGGTGATCTTTCTAAATCTACTTGGTTCCTGCATTTGAATACAGATGTGATCCCCACAATCTATATTTAATATCCAATTTGTAGAAATATAAAGATTTCACTCGATAAAAAACGCACCTTTAGCGTCCCCACGCTTCTGGGTGCAGTTCCTCTTCCAGTGGACCTGCTTGCCACATGCAAAACACACTGTCTCCCATTACTTGCCCTGCCTCTAGATCTTCCCGTTCATGGAGGGAAGGTGCTCGGGGGCTTCATACTGTTTATAAGTCTTTGGCCCCTTTGCCTTGTCCTTCCTTTTCTTATTCACCATAAGGACCGCGGGTTTGTCACGCCCCATGTCCTTATCTACCTGGAAAATCAAGGTCAGAAGCTCCGATAGACTCTTCTCATTGCCGCTCATATTATAGTTGACAATAAAGCTAGAGAAGGTCTTGGTAAGTGATGATAGGATGATATATGTACTAAAATAATCTAGGAATTTAATCCCTAAGATGTCCAGGAGTTCAATGTATCCAATAAGCTTGACTACATGAGGCCCAGATGGCGCAGACTCTCTAATCTTAGTTGTAAAAAAAGCATTGGAGATCTCATACGTCTCCTGTCTCGCCTTCTCTTGGTAGAGATCCTTAAGGTGAGACATCATGCTATACACGTCCATGTTTTCATGTTTCTTCAAGAGCTCATTGGACATGGACGATAGCATGAAACACTAGAAATCTATGGCATCATCCATGTGTTTCATATAGAGAGATAATTCCTCATCAGTGGCCTCTTTCCCAGGCGCAACTGGAATAGGCTCTTCCGGCACATACAATTTCCTTTCATGGCGAAGGATGACGCGTAAACGCCTCGGCCACTCTTGGAAATTGGTGTTGGTGAGAAGTTTTTCCTTCTCGAGTATGGTTCACAATGATATGTTTGAAATCATTTTCTTGTCATTTCTACAAATTAAGATGAGCAAAGGTTTAGTACTTTATTACAAAACTGATACCAATAAATAAATTAATACTCATTAGTCTCCCACTATTTTATCGAAATCCAATAGCCCTCTCCATTGATTTCGGAATATTCTGTTGCCTGAATATTCTTATGGAAAGGATACATATTGGCCTTCACATTACCCCAACTAGGGTTGGTCAAGCAACTTAAAGGGTTTTATATAGGCATTCCAAATTCCAACTGAATTAACTCGCAGCTCCTTGATCCGCTGAGTGGACTCCCCAATCCTGAAATCCTTTTATTTTGGATTTACTCAACCTTTGCCTCTTGGTCACACCAAGTCCTGCTGTGGCAGTCAGCCCTTGATGTGAACCAAGTCAAGTCAACCAAAAAACTTGAATTAGAATTCCCCGATAATTGAAAGCACCAAAACTAGGGTTGGTCAAGCACTTTGAACTATGGTTCGATTCTAACCCAGATTATGGAAGGCTATACCGACTTAATATTTCTTTTGAGGGATTTTATCCTTATATGTAAATTGACATTTTATTTTCTTTTATTACATGCTTGTTAATATTAAGTGGGATTACTTAAGTGATTAACCATGTCAAAGATAATATTCACGTATAAGACGGTTTTATTTTACTTCCATCTTGCATGCTCATTTAATTCATTAATTTTGTGATCGTGACAACACACCCACAATAAATAAACCATGAAACTGACAGAAATAAAATAAATTGTATGATCATGAGCTTTTCTATTGGTTAGTTTATCTAGCGGTTGATAAACTAACCCAAGACCTAGGGGAGAAACACCTTGAACCTTTCGGGTTCGTGTTTACAGCTTTACACCTGTCCACCTTTGTATCTCCTTGGATTGGTTTCACCTTGGCTCCTGACTAGATCCGCCTCCACTAGCTTGGGAGCTCCATCCATTACATATGCATTTATCTCACATGCAGGTGAGGGGTAAAGGGGGTTTTTACATAAAAGAATCCTTGGGCGCGTAGGCCCTACATATTAATGAGGAGATGGCTCGCAGGCCAACAAATTTAATTTAAATAAATAAATTAAAAGAAACCATTCACATACAAAGGTCTCAGTCTAGCTCATGATCATCCATACATGCAACAATATTTACGCATAAATAAAACTAGCATTCAATTCTTTAATCGTTCTTGTTTAAGATAAACCACGCTCGAAGAAATTAATTATCTTTAATTAATCAATCGTTTTATCTTAAATATTTTTTCTGAATTTCCTTGAGATTATCATCCATCATAATTTTAAACAAATAAATTCATTTAAAATTATCCTTGTACGTAACTTGTACCTTGGAGGCAACCCGTTGAATTCCCATTTATTACGCAGATGTTAAATTAAAAACATATATATAAAACACCCATCACGTGTTGTGCCTCAGATTTACGCCTGCACCATGGTACACGTCTCAAGGGTTTGTATAATATAATAATAAATTTTAATAAATCTGCGTAATTTGGGTGGGTACATGGCGTGTAGTTCTGAATACACGGTGTGTAATTTTTCTTCACCGTCCATCCGAAGTACATGCCCATGGACATGGCGTGTTAGTGTACTTCAGAAATTTTCAGAGTACACGGCGTGTACAGTGGGACACACGCCATGTAGTTTCCGCATTACACGGTTTCCAGCCGGGCAAGCCGTGTATGGGGTACACGACCCAACCCTAACCGGAAGGGACTACATGTCGTGTTCATTGGACCACACAACGTGTAATCCGGAAACCGTGTGCCACCTGTTTCTAGTCAACACATGACGTCTTAAATTCTTAGAAAAAATCCAATACACGACCTAATTTGGCGGATCAGTCAATGCATTGAACCTAGACTACACGACGTGTACTTCCGAATACACGCCGTGTATTCTGGTGTTGTATGGCCAGAAACTTTTGGCTCCTCTGGATGAGTTCATCTACTTTATTTTAATCAAAATTAAAAGAAAAATTCGTTTCTAAGAGGTGAACGAGAAACGAGGGAGGAGGAACATATCTCGATATCCAGATTTCCACAACGATTAAACTTGAATTGAAGTAACTAAATTATTAAATGCATAAATCATCAATGAAAAACTAAATAATTATAACCAACGATATGACCCCCTATGATACCACTTGTTGGTTCCGGGCGCAGCGGAAGCGCATATGTGGGTTTGCCCAAATTTAATTTTAAAGTTAAGCAACGTTCAATCTGAGATCCATCACGATTTAAAATGCAGAATCTTCGGAATAGAACGAAGAACGAAAAACTTAAGAGGGAATCTCAGAACCATAAAGATAGGATCATTATATGTTGGTTATAATTAATTTAATTAATTCACAAGAATTACCTTGGTGTAATTATTTCTTCGTTGATGTCTCCGGTTACGATCCGGTGATCCGTCGTTGCGTCGTAGAATCCAAGTGTAGGATTCCTCTATCGGTGATCCACACATGTACCACGTATCTCTGGAAGTTGTCGAAGGGATCTCCGGGTGCTAGCGCGGAAGAGCCTTCGCTTGCGATGTCCGCCTTCAACCGCCTTGATCTGATGGAGGATCTCGCTCTCGTAACTTGAGGTCATTCTTGGTGGAAAGGAAATTCACTCTAGGCATGAGAGTATTTCCAAATCCACTGTGCACAACCAAATGGCTCAGGAAAAGTGTTGGGTTGTGAGGATATTTATAATCGGGTTTGAGGTTAATAGAGTTATGAAAATAAATAAACGCGTTACACATTTTATTTATTTCATTAACTCTTATTGAAACCCCATATCGAATTATTAATTCCTTGACATGTGCCCACGCTGATTATAATTAATATCATTAAATAAAACAATATTATTTCCTCAAAATCCTAACTGGAAAACTACACGGCGTGTAATAATTAATACACGACGTGTACTTGTTTTCCATAAAACTACACAGCGTGTATATTTAATATACACAGCGTGTACTTTTATTTTTCATTTTTCTCCACCACATTTATTAGACCTTGAGTAATGGATATTTATTTCTTAAATAAATGTAACGGCATTACTCGCTAATAAATATATTATTTCGTCCACAATATATTCTCTCGAATAACTAGTGTCGAAATAAATGCGATCAGGTATCCTTAAATAATTATTAAACCACATTCGGGAATAATATTTATTTAACTTGTTAAATTAATATTTAACTGAGATACATGGACACACTTAGTGTGTGACCCTCTAGGCCTCTTTCTAAGTGGCATTAGGCGGAGCCTGCCTAAAGTCCAAGGTTAGTGTCTAGCAACACGCCAAGGCACCCATAGAGAAATAAGTTAACGCCGCAATGACATGTCACCTCCTACGAACGCTTATCGTGTAATATAATCCCTTTGTCTCGATATCTCTAATCAAGCGGGTTTCATGCTAGTGCCATCAACCCATGTGCTCGATTATTCTTTCTTTGATTTCCCAGAATTGAACTCGCCCATATCTTACCATGGCCATGGATTTATTTAGGCTATATCAATTCCATCAAAGGGCCTGAGATATCTACTTCCGTTATGGAATAGAAGGGACAAATCCTTTCTCGCATTATCTATTAATTCAGTATTACTCGTGACGTACCCAACATATCCTACCTCGTTGCGAACAGTGTGTCGTCACAGTTTTCATCAATACATCTAAGTGCGCGAGTTGTAATACCCATTAATAATAATCTTAAAGTCTAAGGACAAATACACACATCCCTAGATAGGAACATCCAATGACACTATGAAATGTGGATTTCCTACCGACGGGTCTCGTTCTCATAATATCCTCCTAGATATTACCAAGGGTGCACACCATGAGAAGGTGCCTCAAAGTTTTATGAGTCCTCACCCCTAATAACCTGTATTATTTGTGTCCTTCAAATAACATCATCCGACCATAGAACATATATACGAGAACAATGTTATGGAACTTCCGGGTTCTCATCATAGTAGGGATCCACTATGACCCTTTAATGCTACAACTGTCCTTAGAACATTATGACATGCATTGTCACGCAGAAGATCAAACAAGATGTGATAAGGCTTTTATTAATGAATAAAGTACAAAGTAGTTGGTTCTAGTCCACCAACTCCAACATCTTCTTGTATCTTTACGGTGTTTATCATAAACTTTGTCTGCTGTATTGAACATCCAATTGAATCATAGTTTCATTTTGCTACACTCTATACACTTTGCACTTAAAAGTTTCATACAATTATTTGAACTTTCTTGAAAATTATTCATTGGACATAAATTTTAATGCATGTAATTTCTTGTGAACCTGCTGTTAGTTATTCATTGTAGAGAACAATACTTTTTGAACTACAAAGAGAACCTTTATACGTGTCATAAATTTGCTAAATTGAAAATCTGTTTTGAACTTAAACTGTCAAATTGTTCTTCTCCATATTTAGAAGTCAACTTTGGCGACAAAGTTGGGTTTTAAGTATGGGTGAGGGGGTCAATTCTTGACCATTCTAAACTATGATTAATTGAAAGTCCATCAAATCCCACTTCACTTTAGTCTTTTTTTAAAAATGGTTAATTTTTTTCAAAATTCTGTCATAATTTTTGGCTTTACACTGTACTCAATTGGATATTTCCTTTGAACAGTGTTCTGATTGGTAGTTAATAATTTCTTTGAATCTAGAATTAATGTGGGTGGATGATTGTTGACTACTCTTTCTTAGTGATTTAATGGAAATTTGGTTTAGGGACTATTTTTTAGAGTGATTTGGGTGACCTGTTAGTGGAGTTATGATCATATCGTTTGGAACTGGAAGTTTGATCTTGATTATAGGGAACCCATTTCCTTTTTAATTATTAATGTAATTGATTTAATGAGACAATGTAAATGATTTTCATAAAAATCTTTTGAAACTGGACTATTCTTGGCATATTGGATCCAACGGTGAGTCTCTGAGACCCGAGATGTTGGGTGTGTTTCCGTTTACTATAATCCCTTTGTACACATTGAATAAGTGCATATGCATAGTGATTAACACATGATGCATGGCTTGGAAAAATTTAAATAAAGTGTCTAGGGTCCAAAATGAGTACATTAAGGTGAGGGGAATGATGAACGCCAAATGAAGAAGCGGTCAACTGGTTTATATGGGAGTCATTTAGGTTGTTTCATTAAGGTAGTTCACAAAAAAATTATTTATTTTTGGAACCTAGGTAAAAAGTCAAAGTACAAAGTTCCTTTGGTTAAGTTTTTAATTCCACTAAAATTTTACCTCTTATCACTCTTGAATTTAGAACTTGAGTTTGGACTAAAATGAGTCACTAGGAAGTATCACAAAGAGGCATGACATATTCATTGCTTGATGATTTATAGTTTTCAAGATTACCCTTTTATTATTTGTTCTAGGCAAGATTAATATGAGCAATTCATTTTCTAAAATATTACTGTTATGTTTTGTCCCCTTTTCTTAATTACTAGTCATTTTACAGTTTGAGATGAATCATACGTACTACAATCTATTTTTCAAAGATAACAAGGCAAGAAATTGTTTGAGGACAAAAAATGCTCAAGTGTGGGGGAATTTTATGTGGCTCTATTTTTACTTTGTTTTGCCACATCTTCTTGCTTAATTTTTTTTATTTAATTAATTATTTAATCAATTTTTACTAAATAATTGCACTTTTGTATATCTCTAATTGAATTTGTAAATTAATCAATTTTTATAATTAATTAAGTATTTCTAGTCTTTAAATTAATTATTTTAACCTTACTTTACTTTTCTAATTTAATTAATTCTTAATTAGTTTAGTTAATTAAAATCTACTTGACTTTTTAATAAATTAACGTCTATTTTAAAGAATTATTTAATCATCATTTTTCTATCTAATTAACTTAGAATTTATTTTAATATTTTTTTAACGTCATTTATTAATATGTTTAATCATCATGCTAATCGATTAAGTTAAGAGTTTTAGTTTAAATAAAATAAAATAGTGTGCTTTTAACATTAATTATTCAATTAGTTGTTTAATTAATCATTTTAGAGTTTTAAAACATCAATTATTTAATCCTATGTATGCAGTTAGATTATTTATTCATTAACTTTTGTGTTTAGTCTACCGGTGAGGCAGTTATGAGCTATCAGTGACTTATTTAGGTCACCGATGCGATCCTTCTCCACTCATTAAGACCCTTTAATAATTTTTCATTTTAGACTTTTATCAACCTAGTTTAATATTAATGCAGTTTTTAATTTATCTGTTAACAATTAAAAACTTAAATTATAACTTTAAAGTTTAAAGTTTAATGATAATACAGTTTTTAATGTTTAGTATTCTTTTAATTTATAAATATCAATCTTTGTTTTTTTATTTTATGGTTTTAACCGGTTAATTATTTTTAATCCTTTTATTTAGTTTACTTACGTTTTAATTTTAAGTTCAATTTATGCACTTTTTTAATTTTTAAAGGTCACCGTTAGTGACTTGGACAAATCTTTTTTGTCGATAACCCCACCACCATCCATCGAATATCGTATACGTAAGCGATCGAACACTACTATCCAACGGCTTCTGTTCGGAAATTAAATTTTCCTAGAATTGATTGCTCCCATTGGACCATTTGTATCTATATGCATTAGGATCCCGATTCATGGATCTCTCGATTCGATAAATAAAAAAAAGAGTTCTTTATTTTTCTTCTATCAGTGACCCTTTTATTTTTTTCTGCAATGGTGAGATTTTAATTTTTACACCGGTGACCTCTTTAATTTTTGTACCGGTGACCCTTTGTTCTATCGGTAACCTATCTTTTCTATCAGTGACCTTTTTAATTTTAAAGTCACTGGTGACCTTATGATTTTCTCTAATGGAAACCTTTTTATTTTAACTGTACCGGTGACCCTTTTGTGCATCGTTGACCTTTTTCTATTATAACTACCGGTGACCTTTAAGTTATCCTCAACTGTGATATTTATTTTGCGCTATTGGTAACCTTAATTTTTAAAGTATCTGTAACCCTTTAATTTTTTCTTTTTATCGGTGAACCCCAAGCCACTCCCCATCTCACCTATGCCACTCCCCTGCTTCCATTCTTCTAACGGTGAGTCATTCCTCACCGTTCTCTGCTTCACACAGATGAATCTCTTCTATTTTATTCCCGTGACAATGATTCCTCTCTTCTCCAAACCCTTCTCCGTCAAATCCTTCACTGCTATTCACCGTTGCGTTGTCTCCCGATCCATAGATCTATCAAACTCTTGATATTCTCTTCACCTGCAATCACTAATGCCATTGTTCATTTTGCACATCTTTTATCAACACTGATTTGTACCGATTCAAACCAGTTCAAATCTAATTCAATAATCATCAACAATCAACCCCCTTTCCAAGATCTGAGCAATCCCGAGCCTACCACCGCTGCAGGGAGAATTCGTCGCGCTGTGGAGGAAGCCTCATGTGCTACTGTTGTGAACCGAGACCCACTATTTCTCCACCACTGAAGCCTGGAATCACGCCAGATAGATTTGAAATTCGGATTCAACCAGCCGCAACTGAGCTGTGATTTTGCGTCGCGCTGCCGTGGTTTAAAGAGGAGGATAGAGATCATCACCCTCGTTAGAAAGAACCGATCCGAGAGGTGGTGCCACGCCGTTTCGACTGAACCAAAAGCTTTTGAAGAGGAGAAGCACGCCACTACTGAGCCATGGAGGAAGCCTGCGTGCTTTAGATCTAAGTCGGGAAATCGCCGCCCCAGTTCGGGACCCCCCCTTCGTCGTGGAGATCTGCTTGCGCCATTGAAATTGATGCCAGATGAGACCACCCGAAGTCGCACTAGGGGTGTTCGATGCATCCACACTAGGGAGGAGCCGTCCACGAGCAGCCGTAGCTAGTTGTAGTGCTGAAGACCCCTTCCACTTTGTTGTACTGCGTGTTTGGGGGAGGAAGAAAAAGTTATAAAATTAATAAAATAAACTTAAATAAAAACTAAAATAAAAATAATTAAATCAAAATATTAAACAATAATAATTATAAATAAATTACTATTAAAAAAATATAATATTTATAAAGAAGAATTTTTAATTTATTTAACTTTAATAAAACTTTTATTAAACTAAATAAGTTTATAATAAATTATAAATATAAATAAATAAATTATAATATGCTCATTAATTTTAATTTAATGTTTTATATTAAATAATTATAACTATCTAATAAGAAAAAATATAAAATAAAATACTAATAATAATTTATAAATTTAATCAATATAAATTGATCGATTATTTTAGAATATTAAATAATTTTAATTTTCAAAATAATAATAAACTAAATAATTATGAATAACATTATTAATAATAATTAATCACAAATATCAACTTATTTATTTAGAACTAAAATTTTAACATTTTTTTTAAAATTAAATAAGGTAACTTAATTCACCAATTAACTAAAAGATATCTTTATTCGCAACTAAAATTAAATTTAATAAATATAATTAAATAAGTTAATTACTCAATTAATTAATAATAATATTTAATAATTAATAAATTAAGTTTTAGATTAAATAAATAAAATTTCCAGCTAATAACTGTTAAGTAATTTATCTATTATTATCAATTATTTTACTTTCGTTTTTTAACAGTTTTAACTTTTTTATGTTGTTCGTTACTTTGCAGGTTCACACCAAGGTCTTAAAAACATCCGGGTTCACACAACTAACTCACCCGGAGTTAGTTACAAGGGCAAAACTACCGCGATGTGCCAGTCACGAAAAAACGCACGTGTGCGGTGCACAAGCGAAGGACATTTTAAGTCGGTGACAAACAAGGGGTGACGTGTAGTAGAATGAAGTTGATTAAAAAGTAGAGAAAGAAACAGGGGGGACATTAATTTGACACATTCAATGATCCAGGTCCAAGTAGAGGGAGACCAGAGGGCAAATCTGGAACCACTTCTTGGAGTTGACGAAGTTCAGGAGCAGAACATCATCTCGGGAGTTTATCTTCCATCTTAATTCTATTATCAGTACTCTATTCTATCATGATTCTAGTTATGTATTAATAATAGAGATAATGTATAGTTAAATCATCTAGTTCGGGGAAAAAGTGAAGTTCCACTGGTTATCTTTTAATGTTCTTTTTTACTTCATCATATGATGTATTTAGTATTGATCGACGAGATCGATATTGAATTCATTCAATTGCTTGTTCCACCAAAACTAATTTTCAAAATTTCACAGTCAATTAAAGAAATTGATTATGGTAAAAATTTTCAAAATATAATAAATTCAAAAAACTTCAGGAATTACAGTGAGTTCATCATATTGTCATTTTCAATTAATGATGTTCACAGTTGATCTTTTTAGAGTGGAAAACTCTATTCTTGATCAATCTGTCAGACTTAACTTCAGGAGAGGGAAGTATGCCACTCTCTTTAAGGTGGTACTCTGTAATTACTTTTAAGTGATTTCAATTACTTTTAAAACCAGTATAATGCAGATTTTCCTTGAGCGTTTCATTAGATTGTTCATTTATCAGCATACTATATCTCTGTGTCTCTATGTTTTCAATCGTTTCAAGCTTCAATTTAGTTTAGATACATGTTTAAAAATGTTCTATCACTCTAATTATTATTAAAAAGTAAAAATATATATAAAGTAAGAAAATAGAAAATCTATTCTGCTGCTGATAATAGTGGGGTATTTTGGTAGTTTTTTTAGAAGACTAGTGGACATAATCACCTTCCCTGTGGGTTCGACCCTACTTGCCACATATACAGTAGTTAGTAGGAATATAAATTTTAAAATTTGACCAACATCAATGATGGTCCAATTCAAGTTTTTGGTGCTTTTTACGAGGAAATCATGAGCCATAACATTTCTAAAAAAAACTAAAAAAATTCATAAAAAAACTTTAAAAAAATTGAAAAATTGAAAACTGTAAAAATTTGCTTCATTTTCTACTGAATTTCTTCTGTTATATGTATTGATTAGATCTTGTTTAGTTCTACTATTATTCTATTTTGAACTGTTACCACACTTTTCATGAGCACAAGAACCTCTTCTGGTAGTTTAGAGGCCCTAAATCTTGAACTTGACAAACATCTCACTCCACTATGAAAGAAAAAGAAACTTGAAATGGAGAATTTTGATAATAGGGTTCCTAAGCATAAAAACTTTAAAAATAATCAACCAAAACTTGTAGATCATGTTTAAAGGCCTAGGATGAGGTAATTACAACTCCCTCAAGTTTCAAGGAATCCATCATCCATTAGGTTATCTCCTAGAGCCAGAAATTATGAACATAAACAGTCATGCATTTCACTGTTGTCTGCTTTTAATGGACTGTCTAATGAGGAATCTCTTGCCTTCAGTAGAGACTTTTATAATACAGTGCAACAACTACCTATTCTAGGAATAATAGAAAATGAGCTAAGACTGAGAGTCTTTCCTTTTTGCCTTAAAGAGAATGATAGGAATTGGGTTTTGAGTCTAAATGAGAACATTTTTGAAAACTAAGATCAAGTATACAAATCTTTCATAATGAAAATTTATCCCCAATGATTAAAAGGAGAACTTAGAAGAAAGATAACTAGTTTTTATCAAGATTATGGAGAATCTTTTCATGAATCTTTGGATTGATTCAGGGATCTGCTTAGGCAGTGTCCCCATCATCAACTCCCATCCCACCTTCTCATGGACACCTTCTATGAAGGGATGTCATCCTATGGACAAAATCTAGTTAATCAGGCTACTGGGGGAAATTATATTGATAAAAAATATGAATAACTTAGATAAAATTTTAATTATCTTGCACTGAATTCACAACATAAAAATTCAAGAAGGAAAAGAATGAACAGAAATGTCAATTCAAACACTGGTTTAATGAATGAAACTGAAGCTCAAATTGCTGAAATCACAAACCAATTCCAATATTTAATGAACCAGAACTCAAATAAAACTGTTAATCAACTTGGATGTCAAAACACCAAACAATATTTAAGGGAACAGTGTGTCCAGTGTGGTATGTTTGGGCATACTGAAAACTTTTGTCCTAACTTTGATATTCCAGACCAACAACAATAGAATTAAAACTTTTTTAACTATAGTCCCAGTATACCTCCTATAGAAGATACATTTTAAAACAATTACAATAAATGCTATAGGAACCATCCAAACCTTTACTGAAAAGATCAAGGCCTAATTAAACAATCCACTACCCCTAATTATTCTAATCAACAAAGATCAAACATTCAAAATCAAAAAAGGGTTGAGTCTCCAAATGCACAAGGAAATAATGATAATCAGATGTCTTCTAAGCTTGATCTAATATTGAAAAAAATTAAATCTCAAGAGGAAAGATACATGACTCAGCTAACCAAACATCAAAATCAATATGATTCTGATAATATGTAAACTGATGTGAGAATTCAGAACATAGAAACACAACTTGGGCAACTTGATAGAGATTTTTCGTATAGGAAAAAAGGTAGACTTCCTAGTACCACTAAGATTAACCCTAGAGAGAATTACATGGAGGTAGTAACTAGAAGTGGGCTTAATAATCATACTTTTTCTGAAAAAGACTTTAAAAATGCCTAAAATGAAAATATGCTTCAACCTGGAAATAAAAATCTGCTTTGTTCAGATGATGGAAATTCATAGAAAGTTGCTGAAAATGATCAGAATTTAAATTTATCACCTGGAACTTAAGTTGAAACTTTATCTGAAAAACAAAAGAATAAAGGAAAAGAAAATTTTGAGGAAGAGATGAGGGATATACCTACTGTCCTTAAAAAATATTCCCCACCCATCCCTTTCCCTGAGAAGCTGAAACCACAAAATAACACCAGGGATAAACTTCTTCATTTCCTTGGTCTCCTTTCCAAACATCAAGTAAACATTCCGTTCATTAAAGGATTAATCCAAATCCCATATTATCTGAAATATCTTAAAAAATTGTTTAAAAAAAATTCCCTTGAAGAGTTTTCTACTTACAACCTCACTAAAGAGTGCGATGCTGTGATTCAAAAGAAAATCCCACCTAAATTGAAAGACCCATGTAGCTTTTTTATTCCCTGTACACTAGGAAATTATGATTAGCTCAACTGTTTGTGTGATCTAGGTGCTAGTGTTAATCTTCTACCATAATCACTATTTCGGTAGTTGAGGTTGGGTGATCTTAAACCCACCACAGTCATACTACAGTTAGCTGATAGATCTTTCACTCATCCTGTGGGTATGATAGATGATTTGCTAGTTAGGGTAGGGAAACTATTTTTGCCTGAAAAATTTCTAGTCTTAGACATGGAGTGTGATCAAGAAGTTCCCATCATCTTGGGTAGGCCCTTCTTGGCCACAGGTGGTGCTATTATTGATGTCTCTAAGGGTCAGTAAATTTTTAAAATTGGAGAACAACAAGAAGAGTTCAATGTGTTTAAAAATGTTAAAGGACCAACTTTTTCTAAAAACTGTTCAATGATAAGTCCTTAGAGGATGAGAAATCAATTGGAAAATATGAAGAATCTGAAAATCAATTATTTACTGATGAAAATAAATTAGAAGTTGTAAATCCTGTTGAATTTATCTTAGAAATTAAAAATTCTTCTCAAACACCAAATTTGTAAAATTTCCCCGAATTGGAAAACTGTTCAGTTTCTGCTACAAAAGATTCTTCTGTTTCTGAACTTAGGAGCTTGTTGAGTGATTTCGAAGGTGTTTCTATTAACACCAACTTTACTGGACACTTTTTTGATATTTAGGGAGAAATTATAAGTCAACTATAGGATTCTTCTTTGATTAACTTGTTAAATTTTGATATGGAAAATTTGGACAGTATGCTTCCCACTTTGGACAGTAGCACTATTATTTTTGAAACTGAGCTTTAAATTGAAAATATTTCATCTTTCAATACTATTTACAAGAGATATATTGAATATATTGGACCTCCTAGTCCTAGGAGTCTTCCTTCTAGGGTAGAACCACCCACTCTTGAACTAAAACCAATCCCTACCCATGTTAAATATTCATTTATGGGTGAGAATTCCACTTTTCCTATTATAATTTCTTCTGAGATTAATGAAAACCAAGAGGAAAGTATATTAAAATTGTTGAAAAAGTTTAAATCTCTCATAGGCTATACCATAGCTGATATCAAGGGTATTAGTCCCTCATTTTGTATGCATAAAATACCTATGGATCCTGATCATAAGCCTAGGGTAGAGTGTCAAAGAAGATTAAATCCAAACATGAAAGAGGTTGTGAGAGAGGAAGTGATTAAACTGCTGGACACTGGAATGATATATCCCATATCTGATAGTGCTTGGGTCAGCCCTGTTCTGGTTGTTACGAAGAAGGGAGGTTTCACTGTAGTAAAAAATGAAAAGAATGAAGAAATCAAAGTTAGGAAAGCCACAAAATAGAGAGTCTGTATAGATTATAGGAAGATTAATGAAGCCACTAGGAAGGATCATTTTCCAATGACCTTATTGGATAAAATGCTTGAGAGGATTTCTGGAAATGAATTTTTCTGTTTCTTGGATGGGCATTCTAGTTACAACCAGATTCCTGTTGCTCCAGAGGATCAGAAAAAAACCACTATAACATGAACCATTGGGATATTTGATTACAGGTAGATGCACTTTGGGTTGTGTGGAGCTCCATCCACCTTTCAAAGCTGTACGATGGCTATCTTTTCAGATATTATTGAAAGAATCATTTAAGTTTTCATGGATGATTTTTCCATTATGGGAAGTAATTTTAACTCTTGTCTTGGAAATCTTGAGTTAGTTCTGGAAAGATGCATTGAAACCAACCTTGTTCTTAATTGGGAGAAGTGTCAATTCATGGTTACAGAAGGAATAGTTCTTGGTCATAAGGTGTCCAAGAGATATCTAGAAGTTGATACTGCTAAGATTGACATCATTCAAAAACTGCCACCTCCTGTAAATGTCAAAGGTATTAGAAGTTTCCTAGGGCATGCTGGTTTCTACCGAAGATTCATAAAAGACTTTTCCAAAATAACTAAGACCTTATGTTCTTTGTTGGTCAAGGATGTAACTTTCAACTTTGATTAAAACTGTTTGAAATCATTTAATCTCCTTAAAGAGAAACTCACTATATCACTCATTATCAGTGCACCTGATTGGAAACTACCTTTTGAGCTTATGTGTGATACTAGTGATATGGCCATAGGTACTATCTTGGACAGAGGAAATATAGGAAGTTACATGTGGTATATTATTCTATTAGACTCATAGATGAAGCCCAAAATAATTACACCACTACTGAAAAAGAATTTCTAGCTGTTGTTTTTGCTCTTGAGAAGTTTAGACAGTATTTATCAGGTTCAAAATTCATCGTTTTCACTGATCATTATTCTTTAAAGTATTTTTTGTCTCAGAATGAAACTAAACCCAGGCTGATTAGATAGATTTTGTTGATACAAGAGTTTGATTTAGATATTAAGGATAAGCAGGGAGCTGAAACTTTAGTTGATAACCATCTATCTAGGATTCCTCTTACTCAATCTGAATATGAAGATCCTAGGGAGATAAACTCTTCCTTTCCTGATGAGAAGCTACTTACTATGTCAATCAGGAAATCTGCTTGGTTTGCATATTTTTCCAACTTTCTGGAAGCATATCTCTTTCCCAAAAATCTATCCAATAACCAAAGAAAGAAATTCATTTTAAGCTTAAATATTATCTTTGGGATGATCCCATACTATTTAAGAGATGTGATGATGGTAGTCTTAGAAGATGTGTGCCTGAGGAAGAGATGTTGCCTATTTTAGATAGTTGTTATTCCTCACCTTGGGGAGGTCACCATGGTGGTGAAAGAACTGCTCATAAAGTTTTACAATCTGATTTCTATTGGACTACTCTTTTTAAGGATGCTAGGAGATTTGTAGTTGGCTGTGATAGATGTCAAAGGTTAAGAAATGTGGGAAGGAAGGAAGAGTTACCCCAAAAATGAATTCTGAAAGTTGATATTTTTGATGTCTGGGGTTTAGATTTCATGGGTATATTTCCATCATCTCACGGGAATGAAAATATTCTTGTTTCTGTAGACTATGTTTCAAAATGGGTTGAGGCAATTTCACTGCCCAACAATCAAGCCAATTCTGTGATTAAATTTGTTAAAATGAACATCTCTACAAGATTTGGAGTTCCAAAAGCCTTTATAACTGATAATGGAACACACTTTAAGAACTAAAAATTTAAAGATTTGATGGAGAAATATGGTTGTGTTCATAAAACTGGAACTCCTTGTCATCCATAGTCCAGTGGACAGGTCGAAATCTCAAATAGGGAACTGAAACAGATACTTGAGAAAACTTTGTCAACCTCTAGGAAAGACTGGTCTCTTAAATTGGATTAAGCTTTATGGGCATATATAACTTCTTTTAATACCCCAATAGGTATGTCTCCTTACAGGTTATTGTTAGGGAAATGTTTTCATTTACCTGTAGAGTTGCAACATAAGTCTTATTGGGTAGTTAAGGCTCTGAACTTTGACTTTAAGAGTGCTGGTGAGAGGAGATTACTTGAGCTGAGTGAACTCAATGAGATTAGGAAAGAGAGTTATAATAATTCAAGAATTTATAAAGAGAGGACTAAAATATTTCATGATTCCATTATACAGAACAAAGAGTTTAAACCTGGACATAAGGTACTTCTCTTTAACTCTAGACTCAAACTCTTTCCTAGAAAGCTGAAGTCCAAGTGGTATGGATCATTTATTGTTTTAAGAGTGATTAAGAATTGATCTGTTGAAATTTTAGGTGAAGAGAACAAACCCATGTTAGTTAATGGGCAGAGTGTGAAGTTTTATCTTTAGGGACAAAAAAAGGGCTTGGCTTCATTCACGGTGCTTAAAAATTCATCTTGAATAAAGTCTGGCTGAAGACTATAAAACTTAGCACTGCATGGGAGGCAGCCCATGGTTCTTTTTGTCTTTACTTTGTTTTGTTTGTACCCTTGTATAATGTGCTACTTCTGTGCTCTGTTTTTCAGAAGTACTTGTTACTGCTTGCTCTTGGTCTCTTTGTTTTGTTTCAAAGTTATCAAGAAGCTGCTGTTTTTTCATTTAAGGAGTGGAATTCCCATGCTGATGGAGTAATGAAAAAACTAGTCAGGGAACTATCTTACTATTATTATTTTTTTCATTTCTTTGCTCTTTAATGATTTAAAAAAATCTGCTGCTTGTCTTGCATGAAAATTATGTTCTATATGTTGCTACTTTTGGAAATTCTACTTGAACTGTAATAAATCCTACTACATGTCTTGATATTGAAATTTATTTTTTTTTCAAATGTTTAAAATTATACTCGTATTGGAATGAAAATCTGCTGTATGTCACTGTGTAAATAAAAATCTGCATGTACTTCACTGTTGGAAACGGAATTTCATTGTTATTAAAATCTTCTCACTGCTTGAGCTTAAGTGTGGGGGGGGGGATACTTTCTTGTCAGTGTTTGTGTTTTATTGAATCTTCTTGTATCTTTAGGGTGTTTAACATAAACTTTGTCTGCTGTATTGAACATCTAACTGAATCATAGTTTCAGATTGCTACACCCTATCCACTATTCACTTACAAGTTTCATGCAACTATTTGAACTTTATTGAAAATTATTCATTGGACATAAATGTTAATGCATGTACTTTCTTGTGAACCTACTGTTAGTTATTCATTGTGGCAAACAATACTTTTTAAACTTCAAAGAGACCCTTTATACATGTCATAAATCTTCTAAATTGAAAATCTGTTTTGAACTTAAACCGTCAAATTGTTCGTCTCCATATTTAGAATTCAACTTTGGGGACAAATTTGGGTTTTAAGTGTGGGGGAGGGCATTAATTCTTGACTGTTCTAAATGATGCTTAATTGAAACCCCATAAATTCCCACTTCACTTCAATATTTTTTTGTAAAAAATGGTTAATTTTTTTCAAAATTTGGTCATAATTTTAGGCTTTACACTGTACTCAATTGGGTCTTGCCTTTGAATATTGTTTTGATTAGTAGTTAATAATTACTTTGAATCTGAAATTAATGTGGGTGGATGATTGCTAAGTGGTGTTACTTAGTGATTTAATTGAAATTTTGTTTAGGGACTATTTTTGAGAGTGATTTGGGTGACTTGTTAGTGGAGTTATGATCATAAGCTTTGGAACTTGAAGTTTGATCATGATTCTAGGGAACCCATTTCCTTTTTAATTATTAAATTAATTACTTTAATGAGACAATGTAAATGGTTTTCATAAAAATATTTTGAAACTGGACTAGTCTGGGCATCTTGGATCCCACGGTGAGTCTCTGAGACCCTAGATGCTGGGTGTGTTTCTGTTTACTATAATCTCTCAGTACACCTTGAATAAGTGCATATGAAAAGTTATTAGCACATGATGCATGGCTTTAGAAAAATTAAATAATTTGTTTAGGGTCAAAAATGAGTTCATTAAGGTGAGGGGAATGATGAATGCTAAATGAATAAGGGGTCAACTGGTTTATATGGGAGTCATTTAGGTTGTTTCATTAAGGTGGTTCACAAAAAAATTATTTATTTTTGGAACCTAGGTGAAAAGTCAAAGTACTAAGTTCATATGGTTAAGTTTTTAATTCCACTAAAATTTTACCACTTTTCACTTTTGAATTTAGAACTTGAGTTTGGACTAAAATGAGTCACTAGGCAGTATCACATATGAGGCATGACATCTTCATTGCTTGATGATTTATAGTTTTCAAGATTACCCTTTGATTATTTGTTCTATGCAAGATTCATACGAGCAATTCATTTTCTAAAAGCTTACTGTTATGTTCTGTCCTCTTTTCTTAAGTGCTGTACATTTTACAGTTTGAGCTGAATCATAAATACTACAATATGTTTTTCAAAGATAACATGGAAAGAAATTGTTTGAGGACAAATAATGCTTAAGTGTGGAGGAATTTGATGTGGCTCTATTTTTACATAGTTTTTCCACATCTTCTTACTTAATTTTTACTGATTTAATTAATTATTTAAGCAATTTTTACTAAATAAATTTACTTTTGTATTTTTATAATTAAATTTGTTAATTAATCAATTTTTATGATTAATTAATTATTTCTAGTCATAAAAAATTAATTATTTTAACCTTACCTTACTTTTCTAATTTAATTAATTTTTAATTAGTTTGGTTAATTAAAATATGATTGACTTTTTAATAAATTAACATCAATTTTAAACAATTAATTAATCATCGTATTTCTATCTAATCAACTTAGACATTATTTTAATATTTTTTTAACGTCATTTATTAATATGTTTAATCATCCTACTAATCGATTAAGTTAAGAGTTTTAGTTTAAATAAAATAAAATAGTGTGCTTTTAAATTTAAGTATTCAATTAGTTGTCTAATTAAAAATTTTAGTATTTTAAAATATTAATTATTTAATCCTATGCATGCAGTTAGATTATTTATTTGTTAACTTTTGTGTTTAGTCTACCGGTGAGGCAGATATGAGCTATCAGTGAATTATTTATGTCACAGATGCGATCCTTTTCCACTCATTACAAACCCTTTAATAATTTTTCATTTTAGACTTTTATCAACCTAGTTTAATATTAATGTAGTTTTTAGTTTAAGTGCTAACAATTAAAAACTTAAATTATAACTTTAAAGTTTAATGTTTAATAATAATCCAGTTTTTAATGTTTAGTCTTCTTTTAATTTATAAATATCAATATTTTTTTTTGATTTTATGGTTTTTACTGGTTGATTATTTTTATTATTTTTATTTAGTTTACTTAAGTTTGAATTTTAAGTTCAATTTATGGTTTTTTTTTTAATTTTTGAAGGTCACCGTTAGTTATTTATTTTTGTTCTATTGGTGACCCTATTCTTTTTTCTGCAATAGTGAGATTTTAATTTTTTCAGTGGTGACCTCTTTAATTTTTGTACGAGTGACCCTTTGTTCTATCAGTTACCTATCTTTTCCATTCTTCTGAAGGTGAGTCATTCCTTACCGTTCTCTGCTTCACACCAATGAATCTCTTCTATTTTATTCCTGTGACACCGATTCCTATCTTATCCAAACCATTCTCCATCAAATCCTTCACTTCGATTCACCGTTGCATTGTCTCCCGCACCACATATCTATAAAACTCTTGATATTCTCTTCACCTGCAATCACTAACACCGTAGTTCTTCTTGCACATCTTTTATCAACAATGATTCATACCGATTCAAACTAGTTCAAATCTAATTCAATAATCATCAACAATCAACCCCCTTTCCCAGATCTGAGCCATCCCAAGCCTACCACTGCTACAGGGAGAATTTGTCGCGCTGTGGAGGAACCCTCATGTACTACTGTTGTGAACCAAGACCCACTGTTTCGCCACCGCTGAAGCCTGGAATCATGCTGTCCAGATCTGAAATTCAGATTCAACTAGCTGCAACCGAGCTGTGATTTTGTGCTGCGTTGCCATGGTTTGAAGAGGAGGAAAGAAATCATCATTGTCGTTAGAAAGAACCAAGCCGAGAGGTGGTGCCGCACCGTTTCCGCTGAACCACAAGGTTTTTAAGAGGAGAAGAACACCACTACTGAGCCATGGAGGAAGCCTACACACTTCAGATCTGAGTTGGGAAACCACCACCGCAGTTTGGGACCCCCCCTTCGCCGTGGAGATCTCCTTTGGCCGCTGAAATTGATGCCGGGTGAGACCACATGAAGCCGCGCCAGGGGAGTCCGATGCAGCCACACTAGGGAGGAGCCATCCACGAGCCGTCTTAGCCAGTTGCAGCACCGAAGACCCCTTCCCCTTTGTTGTGCAATGGGTTTGGGGGAGGAATAAAGAGTTATAAAAAAATAAAATAAACTTAAATAAAAACTAAAATAAAAATAATTAAATCAAAATATTAAACAATAATAATTATAAATAAATTACTATTAAATAAATCTAATATTTACAAAGAAGAATTTTTAATTTATTTAACTTTAATAAAACTTTTATTAAACTAAATAAGTTTATAATAACATATAAATTAAAATAAATAAATAATAATAAGCTCATTAATTTTAATTTAATGTTTTATATTAAATAATTATAACTATCTAATAATAAAATATATAAAATAAAATACTAATAGTAATTTATAAATTTAATCAATATAAATTGATCGATTAATTTAGAATAGTAAATAATTTTAATTTTCAAAATAATAATAAACTAAATAATTATAATTAACATTAACAATAATAATTAATTATAAATATCAACATAATTATTTAGAACTAAAATTTTAACAATTTTTTAAATTAAATAAAGTAACTTAATTCATCAATTAACTAAAAGATATCTTTATTCACAACTAAAATTAACATTAATAAATATAATTAAATAAGTTAATTACTCAATTATGTAACAATAATATTTAATAATTAATAAATTAAGTTTTAGATTAAATAAATAAAATTTCCAGCTATTAAATGTTAAGTAATTTATCTAATATTATCAATTGTTTTAGTTTCATATTTTAACAGTTTTAACTTTGTTATGTTGTTGTTTACTTTGAAGATTCACACTAAGGTCTTAAAAACATCCAGGTTCACACAACTAACTCACCCAAAGTTAGTTACAATGGTAAAACTAGCACGACGTGCCAGTCACAAAAACGTGTGCAGTGCACAAGCGAAGGACATTTTAAGTTGGTGAAAAATAAGGGGTGACATGCAGTAGATGATAGTTGATTAAAAATCAGAACAAACAGCAGAGGGGGGGGGGGGATTCATTCGACACATTCAATGATCTAGGTCCAAGCAGAGGGATACCAGAGGGTGACTCTGGAACTACTTGGAGTTGGAGGAGTTCCGGAGCATAGCATCATCTCAGGAGTTTATCTTCCATATTAATTATAGTATCATTACTCTGTTCTAATATGTTTCTAGTTACTGTATTAATAATACAAATAATGTTTATTTAAATCATCTAGTCTGGGGAGAAAGTGAAGTTCCACTGGTTATCTTTTAATGTTCTTTTTCACTTCATCATATGATGTATTCAGTATTGATCAGAAAGATCGATATTGAATTAATTCAATTACTTGTTCCAGCAAAACATAATTTCAAAATTTCATAGTCAATTGGAAAAATTGATTGTGGAAAAACTTTTCAAAAGATAATAAATTCAAAATACTTCAGGACTTACGGTGAGTTCATCCTGTTGTCATTTTCTATTAATGATGTTCACAGTTGATCTTTTTAGAGTGGCGAACTCTATTTTTGATCAATCTATCAGACTTAACTCCTGGAGAGGGAAGTAAGTCACTCTCTTTAAGGTGGTACTCTGCAATTACATTTAAGTGATTTGAATTACTTTTAAAACGATTAGAATGGAGATTTTTCCCTGAGCGTTTCACTAGATTGTTCATTTATCAGCATACTATATCTCCATGTCTCTATGTTTTCAACTGTTTCTAGCTTCAATTTAGTTTAGATACATGTTTAAAAATGTTCTATCAGTCTATTGCTTATTAACAAGTAAAAAATATATAAAAAGTAAAAAATAGAAAATCTAATCTACTGCTAACAATAGTGGGGTATTTTTGTAGTTTTTTTAGAAGACTAGTGGACATAATCCCCTTACCTATCAGTTCAACCCTCCTTGCCACATATACAGTAGTTAGTAAGAATATAAATTTTAAACTTTGACCTATATAAATGATAGTCCAGGTCAATTATTCCATTCATTCAACAACATTCAAGGTGGATTGTAGGGAATGGGGGAGTTTTCTTTTTGGTTTCATAATTGGGAAGGTTCAATATTGGGTTATCCGGGCTACCATGGTCTTTTGATTTCTTTCAATGAGGTTGGTGAACATCCTAGGTTCATTAATAAAGTTCTAGATGAGGTTTAAAGGGAGGATTTTAATGATATTTTCTTAAACTCTGAAATAGATAGAGGTGTGTTTACTATATCTAAAACACGGTATTTTTCTATAAAGAACTTTAGAAAGATCTCAACTCCTAAAGGGCAGAATGATACATGGAATAAAGAGGTATGATGTAGTTTTATTCCTAACAAGTTTAAATTTCTTGTATGGTAGATAAGAAACCAGACTATTCCTACAGATGAGAATGTGAGGAAGATAGGAATTATCCTGGCTTCTAAATGTCATTGTTGCAAGTTACATAGGGAGGAAGGTTCTAATCATCTATTTTTTGAGAGTGATTGGGCCATAGAAGTATGGAGATATTTTGGAGGGTTTACCGGTATCTTTTCCCTTGATTTTTCTGAAAAATATTTTTTTGGAAAGATGGTTCCATGGTATTAAAGGTGAGGGACCAGAAAAAATGGCCAGAGCTATAATCTTAAATGCAGGTTATTAGTGCATCTGGCGGGCAAGAAACAAGGCCATGTTTAAAGTTACTCTTTCCACAGAATGGTCCATTGTTATGAGGATGAAATAACTTCTGATTGATCTAGTGAATGGTTTTAATAAATGGAATGATGATTCTTACTTGAGGTCTTTTCGGGGGAATAGTTTTATGTTTCAGCAACCTGTCCATGCGCTGAGAGGGAATTGGGTTCAATGGGTGGCACCACGAACAATTTTGGAACTGAATTTTGATGGTTCATGCATGATTGGTATTATGAGAGGAGGAGGGGTGGTTCTTGATTCTTGGGGAAGTTTCCTTCTTGCCTATTTTTCATACTTTGGGATGGGTCATGATGAAATGCATGGTAAAATTCCATCTCCTTGGTCGATAGCCTATTCTATCAGGAAGTGAAAATCTATCCTCAACAACACCAACATTCGGGTTACTCATGTGTGGTGGGAGGGGCAACAAAGTGGCTGATCATCTTGCTTCAATGGCGGTGGTCGATCAAGGTAATCATGTCATTTGTTTTTCAAGCTCTCATCAGTTGGATCTGAAGGGGGTTAATTTGATTAGGTGGGATCAATTGGGTCTTCATTATTTTAGGCCCCCATAGATGTTTTTCTTTTAATTATGTGTTGTAGTTTTTTTCTTCTTTCTATTTAATAAAAATGCAATGTTGATGATGATATTGTGAAACTCCATAGGGTTATTACAAGTATTCTATTTAACTAGGGAATGATTTTTTCACATCTCGGTTAACCAGTAAGTAAAATCAAAATCCCAACTCTACTGGGTTGGGGGAAATCTACCAGAATTGAGGTATCAACACAACATTGGAGGTATTACCTATATAATTAACCCGGCACTTTCTATCATTACTAACATCCACAAAGATATATATAGAACATTGAATAAATAATATAATAGATGTACACACACACAAACACACTCACACACATATATATTTACCCAAGATATAAAGTAAGACAATATAAAATTATTCCTTAGAAACAACTCAAATATATCAAATATATCTTTTCCCCAAGAACTAATGAAACATGATTGGTTGAAACCATGATATATCTACTCTATCAAAAATCCATATTTACCATCCATCTGCCAGCTCCAAGACTATCCATCATCTATATATAAAGATCATAATAGACACAAGATGGACAACATGAAAATGTGTATATAGGGGTCAGTATGAAAATACCCAATATGGTCATCCCATGATGTGAACCAACCCCATTGACATCTAGTTCCATTGTGAATCAACATATAATATATTATATGTATGATGAAATCACTTGGAATTATCAATAGGAATAACCATTAGGTATTCTGATCAATTAACCTATATATCACATTAAAAATTCTCTCTAAATAAAAAAGTTTCACAACATAGAAATAGAAATCATAACTCATAAACCATCATAGATTTATCACCAAATAATTCACCCTAGATACACTTATTGTGAGATTTTTGAGGAAATACATGTCTCCACCCATCTCAAAATAACTAAAGAAAATACAAATCTATAACTATATCTAAAGTTCTAAAGGATATATATGTTTCTAGCTAGATTAAAAACATGTATCCAAAGATATAAGTATATATATTTGGTGATAAAGGATATACAAATCACTAGGCATATAGATTAATACTATAATACTATATCAAAGGCACATTTTTAGGGATGAATCTATATACATCAAATCCTTAAAAGTTCCATTATTGTGGGTAAGAGAATAAACATTATGTAGTGTATCATATTCTACCTCAATCATTAAATAGTGATAGAGAAGGGGGTTACTACTCAGGTGAATTATCATCCATCACATTATCCTAATTGGGATTCTAGAAGAAATACTCATATCAACCTATCACATCCATCATTTTTTCACATCGAGAATGATGAAGGAAAAAATTTTCTCCATTAATCTTACACTATAAATGTTAAAGTACATACCCATATCCAATAATATCCTAGATATATCTAAGCTACAACAACCCAGAGCTGGAGGTGAGTAGAAGTAAATAAATAAATAAGTCATTTTTAGTCTCTACCCATATCAGTGGATAATAAAGATTATATTCTCTATCATCCCACTACATCCCTATGATGAAAGTGAGTATAAAAAAGTCCACCATAATATACCATCATCATAAATATTCATTCATCATATGTTTTATCATTTCATAGAGTAAATGAGTACATACATTATATCAAAACAACCCCCTCAGTTATGTAAGAATCTCAGAGTAAAAATCATGTTACTGCATCCTTATTAACTAATTCACACATCCCAAACTTGTAGGAATTTTCAGATAATTAAATAATAGGTAGTTATTTATTTAATTACCATTAAAGTCCTAAAAAATCACAAACAACATTACTTTCCACTTGAACAACTTTGGGTGTCACATTTTCTCTAATGTATTTCCACATACATGTATCATCAAATTATGGAAATAATAAATCAACAAAGATAAAGGTTTTTATTGAAATTTTTAGTTTTGAATATCAGAGTGAGGTTGATACCACTTTCCTCATATATATTTTTAGCTATGTCATCCAGAGTAACTAATTCTACTCTATCACATTACCTCATAATACTCATAGATCAAATGAATATTTACCAAAAGGATTTATATACCTCACTCCCTTATATTTGAGTCTCTATAAATTATCCTTTTTAATATATTAAAAATCATTCAAAAAGAATTTTTCATTTCTCCATCATTATATTATACCATTTAAGGGAATACTCATCCATGGTATTATGCCACAACTTCATTTACATTATTGATTTACAACATTAGCTATTATCATTATTGGATTTCAATTCAAAAAAGTTGTCCATATTTATGATCATAAAAAATGGGAGCTCATATCATGATAAAAATTAATTAATTTATATCATCCAATCAACTCAGTAGACTTTTGTTCTTCACAATACATATTGATAAGCCACCAATTAGTATTAAGACTATTTTTTAATTTTATGTAGTCAGATCACTCTATTTATTATTTTTTAAGAAAATATTTAATTTCCATAATAATTTTCATTCTATTAAATCATTTGCATAACTCTAAATCACTTATCATCACTATCTTGAATTTATTATTTAATAATGAATTTAAAACTTCAATAATATTTATTGAACTATTTCAAGATAAATCAATTTATTATTAAATGATTATATCCCCTTTTCTATAAAATAATTTCATGACCATATAATTGACAATGAGAATCAGTCAACAAATCCCATTTATATTTACTTTATCCAATTAAGTAATTTAAACTCATCCACTAAGTCTCCATAATATTTCCAAAAAATATTATTATTTATATAATCAACTTAGTGTAATTCCCACATCCATGTCATGCATTTCTTAGTTCATTGAGTTTGTTCTATGCAACAATTTCATATCTAATTATCCAAACTAACTTATCATAGTAAAAATTAATTAAAATTTTTTATTAATATTTTACTAATAATAATCTTGATAATAATTTAATCATATTTTGATTAAATCACCAATCAAAAGATCTCTAAATGATCCATACATGGCTCCATTGTCTCTGGGATCTATCAACTAGTCCATAAAAATTTTTAATGGCCAAAATACCATCTCACATGCCCTAAAATGTTAATAATGTACTATTCATATTTTGGGGTTTAACATTAGACCCCCCCGAATATGGGGATAAGCACCATGTTTTTCACCTTCACATCATGTCTCTTCTTATTTAATCTATGGACCAAATTTCCAACATGACCTGATGATTCACTATAATGTCACAATTCCTCCCTTTGACCATTGAAGTAAAATATATACATCAAATTACCATGATAAACAAAGTTTTTACTATAAGGGTCACCCTAAAAGGGATGTGTGGAAACCCCAACACCATCTAATCTACTGATTGGACTCTCTTGGTTGGAGCGGGTGATGTTTCCTAAATCCAACATATTTTCTTAAAATTTACAATAGTGGTGGAATAATATCATCCATTAAATATAGAATAAACAATACATATATCTTATATGAGGCACCCGTCATCGCTACCATAGCTTTACCATTGAATATTTTCTATTGTTACTTTTCCAATGTTTACCACCTCAAATTATCACCAAAATTCATACCCTTGTTATTTTGGACATATTGATTCAAAATTAATAATCTATTTCTCAACATAAGTACTTTAGGTTCCTCAAATCACTGATTAAATATTCAAAATCAAACATCTTCTCTCTAATATTTATGTAATTATAATTATTTTCAGTTTTATTCTAAAGTAATTGGACTGAACTCATTGAATAACCTTAAGTGATATGTGGTGGGTCTCATGAGATAATCACATGATAAAGATATCAAAATCAGGAACTAATGTTATTTGTATATTTTTTTAAAAATTAATTCATAAAATTTTAATGAATCTAAGAGAATAAGATTCACTTCATCATCCATTTTATAGATCTAAAAGTGTTTGGTCTATTTCCAATACTATGCCTTTGAATTGAAGAGAAAATTTTCTCCCTAAAACTTCTCTCCATTATTTCTTGGAATTCATGCATCATTATTAAAAAATTAAAAGGACTATATAATATTCTTAATAAGAAGAAAAACATACTATAATTTCAAGGGGTTGGGAATAGAATATTGTATAGAATAGGAGGAGAGATGTTTGGGATTGAAAATAGAGTGTTATATCAATGAAACATAATAGTTTTTTGAGGATCCAATGATCATTTGGTCAAGATCTCCATTCTCAGGAGATCTGTCCATAGTGCGTACCTTCTCTAAAACTCTACAACCCCTAATTCTCCCTAAAGTATGAATATAAATAGGTATATTGTAGTTCAATCTAATTATTAACTTATTATTTATTTTTTTATAAATTATTACAAATACAACTCCATTGTTGTGAAATAATTTCACATTACTTGAAAATTATGAAAATTATAACATTATGTAAACAACCTATTCTAAACACAATGGAATAGTCCATTTTACAATATGACTTTCTATTTGTGATGAATTTACCATTTATCAATTTATATTCATGAATTAATATTTATAAATAAATCATACAATGGTGATCAATTCAAGCCACAAAATAATTTAATTTTCATGAAATGCTGGATGATATATTTAAGGACATAGACTTGAGCATCAAATTTTGATCAATGAAAAAACCACTATTTGATGATAACTAGGGTTTCTATATCCTTCCCACCTAAAAAATTTTTATCCTTGAAAATAAAATGTACCATAGATATCCCAAACAAAAAAATGATTAATCTTTCATCCTTGAATAAGGGACTTACCAAACATCCACAACACAATAAATAGATGAAATGAGCACTAGGTTAGTCAACCCAAACTATCGTAAAACCCTTCAAAATAATCAATAATATGATAAAATATATATATATCCTCTCAATAAGATAATAATATTATGGTTTCCCTTTAACAAATCCAGTTATCAACTGAACATGGGATAAATATCACACCCCTAAAAACAAATTTCACAAGAAAGAATATCCATCACAAGGATTACCTATAATGGTTATCTTAAATGATTGAATACAAAATCCATGTACAGATTTGGTAAAACATTATAATTTAAGAGATTATAGATAAAATTAATTTAGCGTGAGTCTTATGCAACACATTCTTTTGTTTCATCAACTTTCATAATACATCCTCCAAAATATTATTGATCTCACCAAATTTAAGATATACATCAATTCTTCTTCAATAATAAATAAAATCACAACCAATTTTCATATAAAAAGTTTTTTTACTTAACAATGAACTCCAAAATATGCAATACATGATAATTACTGACCTAATGTAGCCACACAACCTCAAAAACACAAATCCTTTGAGTCCAACCAAAAATACCCCCAATATTCCATATTTTGATTGCTAAGGTAACCAAAAATTTTAATTTCAAAAGATCTGAATAACAAATCAACATATCCCATCTCACCCTTTCAACATTACATTAAAAATCCATCCCCTTTTAAAACCATACTCTAAGAGTTACCCTAAGTCATTCCATGTGTCAAAAAAAGAAAATTCAAGGGTGTTTCATGTCTCATAACGAATCCATTTATTGTGGTTGCCAAAAAATTCATAGAATTATTTAATTTCATGCCTTGAGATCATCTACTCATCCTCCAGTCAAATTTATGAGACATTAGAAAACTAATATAATGATACCACCACACTATGATTCATTAATCTTCATAGAAATCATCACCAACTATGGATATACTCTAAAAATTATTATGAAAAAAACCACTCTATATAGGAAAGGTTATTATAGGAAGGTTTGGAAACTTCATCATCATAGTAAGATAGAAGCTACTGACAAGGGTGGTCTCACATCAACACCCTACATCCCCAATAATGAAAAAAATGGTTTATAATTTATCAAAACCTATTATAATAAATCTAAAATAATAGGTCCAATCCATATTCCAACATAACACCTAAATATATTAGTGTGTTGAAAATGATGTAGTAAAATGCCTTGATAGTAATATTTTTACAATCCTTAAACCAATGACAATAGTCCATGAAAATGATATACAAAAACTTGGAAGAAATATTTTTAAAATCTTCAAACCAATGAAGATTGTTTATCACAATGATATGAACAAATCCCAAAGAAATCAATATTCTCATCCTAAATGTGAAGTATCACAGTTAATTATTATGTGGAATCCCTTTATCTAGAAATTAGGAATAAATTCACTATTTAATTCCACTCAAATCCTTTTACATATTTTTTCCTGTGGGAAAATATATTAAAAACATTATTGATTATAAGAGTATTCATCCCAAGTAGATATCTCCTCATTCAATACACTCTTCCACTACTCTAATCATAACAAAAGGATCCAATGGAATTAAAATATCCACTAGTGGAATTTTAATCTATGAAAAATAATTCATATAGATCTTGGCATAATGTAAAATTCTATAGATATTCGAAAATCATGTAAGAGGAGTTCAAGATTCTTATAAAATCATTTCACCAATAGAGAATAATTTTGAAAATATTGATGAATTTCTCTATCATCTCATAAGATATTGATACCACTATGACGCAACACTATTATTTGAGTCTAGTCGAGTCCTATAAAATATTTTATCTAGATATTTTTAATATAATATAACATTTTGTCTTATTCTATGATGTCTCACAGCAAAGAGTTAGAATGTAGACAAATTCCTTGCATGTATGACCTATGCAAACTATATGTTGATATCTTTAAATTAACCACGAAAACATAAAATCAAATATTGGATGTATATGAAACATGAATGAAACTTTACAATCCATGTTCATATAGTAATGTCTCACTCATGTGTCGTAAATAAGAGTCATACTAAAGAATATATAGACTGATAAATCCTTTATAAATCCCTCTACCCTAACAACATGAACTACAAATTCATAATAATAATTTTTTAGTCCATCCCAATAAAAATTAAATTTTTGTAACTCTATACACTATCTTATTAATATGATAAAAATCTATCACATCCTAGATAACTGGTAAGTGTAATCTCTAATCCCATCTCTACTATATTTGGGGATTGAGACTGTTACGTCAAAGGTTTTCTTTTGACTTTTTCATTCATTTATGCTTTGGAAATCATAAAAACATTTTCTTTAATAATGTTTCCTTATATAAGGAATTTTATATGAAAATATGATTTTAATTAAAATAATTATCTTTAACATTTATATGTGATTTTACAGCTAAGACAAACAAACTTTTCTTAAGACAGAATAGATACAGGAGTAAATGAAAATCGGAATCCTGTACTTTCTTAATTTCGATTCACCCAAAAATTTGAATTCAATTCACACTGTTTCATGAAACTTATTCTATTAGATTTCTAAATCCGATTTACAATGTTTATTAATTTTGATTGATTAAAAATTTTGAATTCGATTCTCACTATTCCACAATTCTGACTCACATAAAATTTTGAATCTAATTTGTTCAGTTTTTCAAATCTGTTTCTCTCAAAAATAAAAATCCGATTCTCATGGTTTCTTAAATCTGAATCACTCAGATTTATGAATTCGATTTACTCTATTCCTCAAATCCAATTTTCCTATTTTTCTGAATCTGATTCACATACTTTCTAGAATCCAATTCTAAATATTTTCAGAATCTGAATATAATATATTTTAGAATCCAATTCCCCATCTTACTAGAATCCGAAATTTCATTATCTTTAGAATATGATTACATAAGTTTCTTAGGGATGATTATTCAATTTATTTACTTAATAAATTCATTCATATAATCGGATTCACATATATGTTTATTGATAATGTTTCTCATGACCTTTTTTACTTATACTAAAATGATATAGCCCAGTCAATTATTATATGACCGTTATAAGTGCAAGATGTATAGGTCCCTATGATTTTTCAAGAAAAATATGACTGTTGGAGATCAAGATGACAATTGGACTCCATGCCTATAAATACCCAGTCATTTAGACAAGCTCATAACTTTTGGAATTTGAGACATGAGAGAGATCTGCCAAAATTTATTTGTGGGAAATACTTGAAGTGATTAAGTTGTGAATAGCTTGTTCAACATACTTTAAATCTTCAATAATATTTGTTTTGACTTGTGAGACACCAATCATTAGTGATTATGATCAAGTTATTCCAATATTAAGGAAGACTAAGGTGTCAATTACCTTCTTAATCGAGGGCTTCCAACTGAAGGAAGATAGAGGTACCAATTACCTACTTAATTGAGGGATTGGGGGGATAACAAGATAGAATCTACATCCAATATTACATTGACCGAGGGCTTACCCTGGTGTGGGTAAGACATACTTTCTTTAAAGTAAAAATCAATGGAAATTTATCCAAGGTATTTGGATACCCTACTCTTCGGGTTAAAAGAATTTTATGCTTTTACATGTAATTTAAATTTCCACAGAAACTTGTTATAAATAGAAAGTTTTTCTTATAATTTCACTTTTTTATTATCTATGATATAAGATTATATAAGTTTTAAGGTAGAATCTTGTTTAAGTATATCTATGTGCTTATTTCATTACTATAATAATCTTTATCGAACCTAAGGTGTTTTTCATTAACCTTACAAAAGATGGTTTAGTGAATCCGATTTGTTTAACCTTGTTAAAAAAATATTTCGTTAAGGTTAAAAGTGAAAGTTTTTAAACTTAAAATTCACCCCCTATTGTAACTGATTATCTTCATATATATTTTGATCCTATAGAGACAAGTGTTGGGGTATCTTTATAACCTGGGGGAATTAACTACACCTCAAGATTTTCACCTGTTATAATTCATAAAAACCATTAAGACATGTAAGTAACATAGATTAAAAAATATAAAAAATTCATATATATATAAATCCCCCTAATATAGAGTATTTAAATATTAAAGTAACCCTTGGAATCAACCCAAATAGTCAAAATCAATTCCATCCCTAAGAATTGAATATATGATACTGTCCATAAACATTAGATATAAACTGTGTCAAAAATATATATCCATTATCTATCTTATAACTCCAAGATCATCCATCACATGAATATGTAGATATTTGTGGTCACACCTTGAAAAACACACAAGTTTCAAAAGTAGGGGTAATTATAAAAACATCTAGTATTTTCATCCCAAGTAGTGATTCATCCCTATAAACATATTCTATATTTTTTACATAAATAAAAGGTTATGTTTAAGATGTTTGATGTCCCCTGACATCATTAAAAGGAATAAACATTTTTTATTTTGATCAATAAACCCATATTTCACATTCGTAACACTAAAAAAATATTTATATTTCTCAATATTGAAACTAAAATATATCAAAACCCGTAATATATTCCCTTGGTAAATTTAAGATAGTTTCATTGATCATGATATTATATAGGAAATAAATGTTTACACATATATCATAATTATTTAAGGAAATTTAAATCTCCATATATCTAGAATTCTATAAAGGGATTACATATCTCTACTAGAGGAAATGAACATCTCTAAAGAAAACAGTATATACATTTCTTGAAAATGGAGAAAATATACATCTTAAGGAAAAAATTTATATACTAGAATACTAGATGAAATATATATCACCTATGCTACAATTATACACATCATTTCCTCCTATGTGCAATAGAAGAGGGTAGATGTAGAGATATGAACCTCTACATCATCACAACCTTTAATACAAAATATGTGGGATAGAAGGGGTGTGGACACTCAAGTGAATAACCATCCAACACATTCTCATAAATAATATGTAATAGGAAGTATTCATATCCACTAATATAATCCATTGTGTTCTCTCATCAGGAACATTTTTTGAATTTCCCATACCCATATATTATGCATTTAAGATGTTGGAGGAAATTTATGTCTCTAATTATCATATTAATATATCATATCTCTCTCAAACATAAATTATGGGTGAGTAGAAATAAATATGTGAATATTTTATCACTAGTCTCTAGAAAGATTAGTGGGTGAGAAAGAGTATAGTCATTATCATCCCACTCTAACCCAATACAGAAAGATACTATACTAATGAATCTAATATCATATATTATTAACATTGATATCCATCTATCGTATGATGAATCACATCTTAGAGTGATTGAGTACACATAATAAATCACAATAAGGATCCACCTATTAGTCTCACATGACTAATTGAGTAGCAATCATACTACTGTATCCTCCTCCGTAGATTCCCAGAGTATATGATAATTATATAATAGATAGATTATAGTTATTGAATTATATGTCTATTCATATCATAATACAACTGAAATCACTTTCCACTTGACCATCTATATATGCCACACCATCCCCAATGAGTTTCCACATACACAACTCATTTAATTATAGTGATAATTTTTCATTAATAATAAATTTTGTTATTCAATTATTCAATTAAACATATCAGAACCAGACTAATAAAACTTCATTCATTTCAAGTTTCATTTGTGTTATCCTAGGTAAATAATGTTACTCTATTACATTACTAAACCATTCTCTTAGATTTCTAGAATATTAAGAAGATGATTTATCTACCTTAATCCTTATGGTTTGATTCACCATAAATTATTATATTTCATTGACTACAAGTCGTTCATAAAGAATTTCGCATTCTAAAATAATTATGTCCCAAAATTTTAGGGAATTATCATTCTCAGTATTATGATACTATTTCATTTTCATTAATAATTTTCAAATTAATCCACTACCATTAAAACATTTAAATTCCACATTTATTTCCATATTTATCATTTTCTAAATTTTCATTTGATTCTATGATATAAATTAATTCATTTATATCATCTAATAAACTCCAAGAGTTATATTATTTATGAAAATTTTAGATAAGACACCACTTCTTATCAATAATAATTCCTTAATTAAAGTTGCTAGATCTATCAAATCATTCATTATTTAACAATCCTATTTCATTACCATAATTATTTTAATAACTTACTTTATTCTCACCCCTCTCAATATTTTGTGGAAACTGTCATGAATTGAGATTTAATAAAGAATTAATTACTTCAATAAGGTTTATCAACATATTTCAAAGTAATTTTTTAAAATATTAAATTACTATCTCCTATTTTTATAACATCATCTCACGACCACATAGTTGCCAACAAGGATCATTCACCACCTCTTGTGGTTAATTACATCATCCAATTGAGTAATTAATAATTATGAACTATTATTATTATTATTAATTTATAATAATATTTATATAATCAACTCAAGGAAATTAAGGCATCAAACTCAAGTGTTTCAAACTTCATTGAGTTCATAACACCCAATAATTTCATATATGATGATCTGAAGGAATAAGTCACACAAACACATGTTTATTAAATGTTCAATTATTATTTTTTAACAATAATAATTTTCGTAATAATTTTCATAATAATTAGATTATATTATAGATCCATTGGGCTTGGGATATCTCAGGGATTCTAATGCATTTATCGGTACTGAAAAATACCATCATACAACCCCCATACACCAATATTGTCTTATGCCTATCATGGGGTTCCATGTGTGACCCCCTTCACACACACACTTGCAGGGACACATGTCATTATGAGACACATCAAAAAACATCCTTGGATATTTTATCTAGTGAGGGAATTTCTGTATGATCCCATGTTGTTCCTACACACCACACATCAGTGTTAATCCAAAATATATCCTATCAATTGAAAAAACTATGACATTTATTGTGGGTTGTTCCATGTGGTTCATCCACACTAGGGTTACATGTCATCCCGGGCGCTATCAAATCTATTAATGGGGCAATCATGGTTGAGGATAATGGCATCCCTCATATCCTAATTACACACATAAATTTTAGGCTTAATGTGGAACATTATCATCCATCTAATGAAGAATCAGAGGCTTAGATCTTTTTAGTGATCTAACCAATATCAACACTATATTTTCACCAATAAATGTTATCGTAGCTTTATTATTGAACACTAATAATTATTGTTTGAATAAGGTTTATAACGTCAAATCAACACCAAATATCATACCATTGTAATATTTTAACTCTTAATTATTGATCCGAGTTTTGTCTCTCAAAATTCAAAATATTTTTGACTGGAGTCTTACAGTGAATTTACAAAACCATAAAACATTCTATCTAACTTCTTTGAAAATTAAAAATGTTTTTGAATTAATTCCAAATGCATAGGATCTGTCTCATTGAGTCTTTTATAACAATAGATGGTAGATCTACTAAAATAATAACATTAAGAAGATATCATTATATTATCAACATCAGGAATTAAAATTATCTCTATGTCTTATAAAGATATTTTCATTGGATTTCAATGAATCCAATATAATTATGAACATTTCTTCATCCAATATAGAGGATTTATAATGTTTTTTTTGAATTCAAATAGTAATGTCATTGAAAAGAAGAGATATGTTTTTTTATTTAAACATATCCATAAATTTTCATGGAATACATAATTTTTTTTAAATTCAAATAGAAGTAGGTTAGTATCAAAAAGGAGAAGAAAATACTTCAATTCCATGGGGTGAATAAAATAGTAGTGTGTAGAAAATTATGGGATACATTTGGGTTGGAAAATAAATAATTTTATTAAATATCTATACAATTTTTTTATAATACAATGATCCTATGGAAAATCTCTATAATCTCCAATGATCCCTCTATGGAAGATACCTTTTCCACAAACCCTTACTCCTTTAATTGTCCCAAAATCATAAATATAAAAGAGATATGATAGGTCATGTTAATTGGTGTCTTTTTTTGTCTTTTAATAAATCATTTTAAAAAAATATCCACCATAGTGCACAAAATAATCATTTACTAAAAATTAAGAAAATATTAACCTAGGGTAAAAATCATATTCCAGACTCAATGACATAGTCCAATTTCTAATATGAAATTCCATTTGAGGTGAATGTACCATTTTACAATTTTTAATCAAAAATTAATTTTTCTAAATTGTGCGGCTTATAGTGATCAATTATATACACCCAATAACATCATTTAATTAAAATTAGTGATAATATATTTAAGGAATATAAATCGAGAAACAAATTATAAAAAAAAGGAAAAGTTACCTTGGGTGAAAACATAGGATGTTATAGAGGTTCACCTCTCATTTTTTCCCATTGCACAAGAAAGATATCTCAAAGTCTTTATTAATTGTTCCTAGAATAGTCTAGAAGTTGAAAAATTTAGGGATATTGATTCAAAATGTGGTAACTATAGTGCATAGTCATTATAAATATTATGAAAACTGAGGGTGATGAACCTTTGGATTTAAATTTTTTATTATGTATTCCTAGAATTCACCTATTGATTATTTTATAGAAAAATGGGAATTAAATGAATGTTTGATCCTCACATTATTAGAACCCTCAAGATTATGGAGTGTATCAGGGAATTGTCTTAATGATTGGCTTTAACACCTCAGTTTAGTATACTGCATAATGTTTTCTAAGACTTCATACTAAGGAAGTATGTGGTTATTAAAATTTTTATTTCTTTTAATGATAAGGATTTGGAGTCAGATGGAAATTTTGGGGACTATTCGGTTTGTATCTTTGACTGAAGTGAGATGATCTTGAATGGAAATATCTTTCCTTGAGTGTTTGTATGGTCGAAACATGGGAACCATTTTTATGATACATGGGAAATTAAATCTAAAATGAATGCCTAGATTCCAAGAATTTTTCCTTAGGTTTCAAGTAGAATCTTCTTGGAGGTGAGATTCTAGGGGTGGAGAGGTTATAAATACATGTACACTCTCCATTAGTACTATCATTCAATATTCAAATCTTAATTTTGTTTATAGAATAATTCAAGTATTTAGAGGTATTATAGGCCTTTGAGGTATATAATGAGAATAAATTAAGGTAGTTGTGGTTTTGTTAATTGCAAGGTTCCCAATGGCATGGAATCATATACTTGGTGGTAGTAGTAGTGCAACAATAACATAGTAAGTCCCACCAGGAACCTATTAGTATATATTGGTGTGTTTTTTTGGATAAAAACATATTTTAATTCCATAATAAATCCCCATTTATCCTTATCTATGGATTTTAAATTTCATCCTACCCTTTTGTAACTTCTGAGATCCCAAACTTTATATCTCTTCTATCACTTAAAATATAACTATTAATCTTCATCCGATATCAACTTCATATAGTTGTGGGAGTTGATAATTGATAATTAAAAGGTAGGTCTCCTCTTAAATTCGAATTTATTATCCTTATTAATATATATTTTTGTATCCCTTAACCTCTCCCCTTGGATAGGAATCACATTTTAGGTTTCTCTCCAATCAATTTCCCTTCAGAAGGTAGTCAAAGTTCGTAATAATAGTTTCTAAGGTAAGGCTGTTCATATTGAAAATATATTCATATTTTTGAATTAGGGAAGTCATATAATCTAAATTTTTAGTCTATATAATGTTATTTCATCCATAATTGGTGGCATATGTCTCTTTATAGGCTTATGGATTCACATCTATGCATGTTTTAGCGACTTATATGCTTATCTTTCTCTCATGATGTCAAAGTGTAGTTATTGTTGGGGAATGGGGTAAAGTGAGTAATACCGATTGAAGGTTTTTATGAAGTATAAATTTAAGAAAAACATTTTTATTAATTAAAAAACAATTAATGGGATATATTATATTGAACTATGAGGTTTTATGGAAAATAATTACTACCATGAAAATTCTCTTGAACTCTTTTCATGGGGGAATATAATGTAAATTATATTATTGGATTTTGGGTTTTCATGCTTTGAACATTTTACTTTACTTATTCCCATGCTTCCAAGTTATAAGTTATCTATTTTTTTTGAATTTCCTTGATTTGGTATTTAAGATTATTCCAATATATATATATATATATTCACATTATCATAAATATTCTTTAATGGGGGATTCCCTATGAACCTATTATAAAGTAGTCTTGATCATGGATTTATCATAGAAATTCACTCCTATTAATACTTGCATATAAGATCCCCTATAAACTGAGCATAAAATAAACTTTTTATGGACTTTAAAGTTTAACCTCAGTCTTAGAATGAAATTTCTAGGCTTACCCAATATGATATGAATTTTAGTTTTTCTATATGGTAAAAAATGTTTCAAGACACATGTTTTGATTAAACATGATAACATAAAGTATGTTAGAAATATTTTTAACTTGAATATGATATATTCATGTTTTATGTGATTGATTTAGAATGACGATATGGTTTGGGATATTATTATTGATTTTTCACATGTATAGACTAGTTTCTATAAATGGTGTATTCATGTGTGAGCCTTATTTTATTGGTTCTATCTAGAGGTGTGTGTGTAAATTACACATGGGGATCTCACCTATATTTATGTAAATTTCCTCATATAGGCGAAGGATAAGGTATATATTAATGATTACGTTTTATCGATATATATATATATACTCATTATTATAAGATGATGGATCCTCCTAGGTAACCATGATTATATATGTTAAAACCTAGATACTAGATAGATAACCTCCCATGTTAGAGAGAGTATAAGTTACCCTCTATAATGATGATTGGAAACACACACACACACATATAAAAAATACATATGTATATGTACACTATACCTTATAGAGGATGAATTTGGTTGGATGTATTTTTTGAGCATGTTTCCAATAATGGATAAGTACCCTTCATGGATTCCAAGACTAGATCACTTATGGTTTCTCTAATGTGACTAAAAATTATCAATATCAATATTGTAACATACATTATATTCATTTATTAGTCTGAATAATATGTTTACATTATCATCATGACTAATTTCTTGATTTCTTACTTTATATTCCTAAATTAAACACTTTCCTTATGATTAATAGTTTTAGGTTGTAACACCCCAATATTTCATAGTACTTTATTTTTTTCAAAGTAATTCAATAACTTACACTATACGCAACACTGAGTTCAAGCACACCACGACTTACCAAACTTGCCGTTCAAAAGCGGTTATGAATAGTATTAGCTGAGTTTTTAACTTCATATAATCCTTATAATTTTAGAATCCATATTGTGAGTTTCTTAGACATAATATATTAACAAATACATTTTTTTCAGATAAAATAAGTATTTTTCAAAAAATGCAATTTTACCGCCTTTTAATAGCGAACCCTTTTTAAATCCAATATTTGAAACTTTTATATATTAAATTTGACAAAATAAACTTTTTATATAGAATCGAGACATAATAATTTAGTTTCAATAATTTTTTGGTGTTTTTCTGATAACTTTCATATTTGGATGAATAGTGAAAAATACTATATTTTAACTGAAAACAGCTTTTTTAATCAAAATAATTTATAGTGTTAAAATATAAATTTTAATAGTTTGGAAGTATAAATAGATTACATTTTTACCATTTAATCAAATTATGGTAATTGTATGTAATTTTACATTGAAATTGGACATAAACAATTGTCAATATTTTGATAGTTATTATTTCTTAAAAATACGCCTTTTTTGTTTTGACAATGGGAATTAATTTTAAATTAATAAATTCAACTTCAATGTTTTAAATATGGTAAAATAGAAATCATTTTTGGATTCAGAATATCAAAATTATCCTAGGGTAAAGTTTTGGTATTTTTCTGAAAACTTTCAATTTTTGATGAATAGTGAAAAACACAGAGTTATTGCTTAAAACATGATTTTTATTTAAATAATTATTTAATTTATTTAAATTTATTTTAGGTCAAAATAGATACATAATACCTATATAAATTCAATGTAATTCATTGGAGTCAGTTTATAATGATTTTAGATATATAAAAAAATTTATTGAACTTTTTCACCGTCTTTTACCCACCTCCTAAGAGAATTTGTAAATTCATATAAAACTTAATTTCACCTCTTATGTGAGTTGAATTTCGAAAATCCAAGAGACACAGTTAATATCAAAGATTAAAATGCGGTTTAATAAGATAAAAATAATTTTTGGTGAATGGTAACTTTTTACTTTTATTTACCACGATTAAAAGTAAATAGGGTAATTAAGGGTAAAAATGACATTAATATTACCCTAAAACATGTCCTAATTCTATTGGAAAAGTGTATCTAGACCAAAAACAACCTTAGGAATAAATTATTATCATTTATGTCCACTTGGATTAGATAAGGACATTTATTATTATTTAATTTAAAGAAGAGTTAAAAGTGTTAAATTCAAAGTTTATTAACTAAACCATTTTTAATATAGGGTTATACATGAGATAAATTAGACTATAAATATTAATTAGAAATATAAAAATATTTTCTACATCATGGTATTTTATTTATAATTTTTAGAAATTAAATAATTAAATTTATTTATGACACAATGATGATGCCGTAATTACCTTATTAATGAAAGAATCAAATAAATGGTATTATAATTATTAAAATAAATAGAATTTCAAAGTTTTTATGACATAAAATAATTTTATAGGTGACTATGAGATGTTTGGGATGACTCAATGTATCTTGTTCGAAGTAATCAAGTTTTGATTACTTTCACAAAAACAAAATACCAAATAGTGTCAAAATTGACATAAATTAATATTTAAAACAAATACTATATTATTGGTTGATATAATATTCATAAAAATGTAAGGTTAGGCCAAAGGGATTAAATAATATTATATATGTCATTAATGATACACTTTAGATTCTCTTGGAAGTTTAGAGTAAGTTTATTAACCATATAGAGTAAGAATACAAGAAGACATGGAAAAAGTTAAACTATTTAACTAAGAGTTAAATCTAAAAGATAAGGTTAAAATGGTAACCTAAACTTGTGTAAAACCTATTGGTTGAGAGGATTTCTACCCATAACCACCTAAGTCTCTAAATAAATTCATTTTGAACCATTATAGACCGAATATGATTGTATAATAAATTAATACATTAATCTTTTCCTAAAGTGCCCCTCACCCCTCTTATAAAAAGACAATTCCCCTTCTCACTAATTCACACCTCCAAAGCCATTTGGCTCCGCCAACCACTACCCAAATATCCTCCCAACTTCCCTCAATTCATCCTATAGTCCCTCCTTTAGTCATAAATCCAACTTAAGGATCCCTTTTGATCAAATCAAAAGGAAGAACCCAAAGAAGAGGTAATAATTTCACCACCCTCTTTCAAGTTCTTTTCTTATTAAACTTATTATTTCTTTGTTATTTACATTCTAAAATAAATACTCAAGTATCTTATATATACTATGATGTTATTATATATATGGAACAACTATATTCATTATTCTATCCATCTTATGAATGATAATTTCACCATGCGTGCGTACGTACGGCTTACCGTCTCCACGCCGTGGTGTAATTTGTTATTCAACACTATGTTATTTGGATGGATATAATGATGAGTAATATGTATATAAATAATGAAAATAAAATGATATTGCCTCTGTAAAATTAATATACCATCCAATTCCACACCTTTAAATAAATGATATTGTCGCTCATGCGTACGTACGGATTACCGTCTCCACGACGCGATGAGATTCATTTCCACGTTCACCATTAATCGACGATTATAAAAATATATATTACTAATAAGTATGTAATATATGACATAATAATTCTACTGGATATATATATATATATTTACTTACATATATCTTATTTACATAGTTCTGTTTAATACTATATGAAAACAGAAACAACGTTTATTCGTACGTATGGACTACCGTCTCCATAAACGTTGTTTTTCATTTCATATATATATGTCTATTATAAATATTTATATTATAAATATATATGATATATAAATAATGTTTTATATTATGGAATTATTTAAATCTTGATCTAAGTGATACAATCAAGAGTAACAAGTTAAAACACGTATGATAAAGAAAACAATTATTACCCGAAATGTTAATTTAACATGGAAATTATTATTAAATGGGTAGTATAATGTCATAAATGATCATGTATGATATCATAAATATTAATTTGGTTCTGGTATAATTTAATAAAATACTTCAATCTTCGTACAGGAGGTTAAACGTACCCTCGACTAAAGGAAAGTGCAAGGTAAGGGTTAATTCCTCAATCTCATTATTATCCGAGATTGTTTATGTGTAATTTTCATCCTTGTGTGTGTGCCACTTTCGCAGTTGTACCCAAATTTTAACGGAATTTTAAATGTTTTAAATATTTATCTTTCAAAATCTTTTTAATTAATGTCCATGTTTTCAAAATGATTTTAAGGATTTATTTATATGGACATAAATGTTTTGAAATGATAATTATTTTCAAAAGTTTCAAAGTGGTATGAGACCCTTTGATTCAAAAATCTCTTTTAAATTACTTCCTTTATAAAGGTGTGACTTTTAAATGATTTTACAAAAAGGATATTTCTATAAAAAAGTTTTACTCATCATTTTCAACTATGTCAGCATCCTTTACTGGATATTATTTTTGATTGAGGTTGATTTATAATAATACAATATTACATATTGTATTGAATGAGTTATGATATGTTTGACTGTGGATGTTCTATTTTTATACCATTCATGGTTTATAGTTAATGTATTGACATTTTGTATGCTAGTTTTAATACAAATGTTAATGTTATGTTTCAACTATTCATATAAGGAATGCAGTGGACTTAGTAAGTGATGGGTGGAGCCTGCTATAGCTCCTCGATGCATCGGTAGGTCTCATGAGACAAACTAGTGTCTTGGCACAAGGCCTTGACAAAAATTTTATTTGTAGTCTTGGCACGAGGCCTTGAATATGTGGTAATGATGTCCGGTATTAGGCATTCCCTCATTGTGAATTAGTTTTTACATGTGATTATTCGACTAGTAGAATACCCATGTGCATGTTTATATGGTAATGTTTCATTTATTTTTACCATATTATGTTCAAGTTTATGTTTAAAAGGCTTATTTTTATTACACATCTTGCCTTAAAATTTTATACCTTCTGGTAAATTATTTACCCTTACTGAGCATCTAAGCTCACCCCTTTCTTATGTTTTATTTTCCCAGGATTCCAAGAAGTGTATTATGATTGATATGCAGGGTTAATCTAAAGGGAAAAATGTAATTCTCAAAGGACTATCTATGCGGTGTTTTATGTTTCAAATTGTAATGTAAAGTTAATGTATGTAATCTATTTTCCAAGACTGCTAAACTGATCAGTCCTTCGGGACTTGATTCCTTGTAATTGTTCCAATGTATTAAAATAATTCACCAGCTCTGGGTAACTGGGGTCGGGGCATTACATTTGGTATCAGAGGAAGTTTAGTAATAACCTTGGAAGCTAGATTTAGATAAACTCTAATTAGAGCACATATACCTAAGAAAGACTTTGAGGATTATTATAGAAGGACTTCCTAGAATTTTGGTAATTTAAATATTTTGTGAGTTTTCCAAGCAAATACATCCCTGTATGGATATGAGCAGGTAGAGGCGGCTCTGGCACAGATGTACCTAGGGGTAAAACCCGAAAAAACCGCTTTGAGCTAGACTCGAACAAGAACTGGTGCACGACAATGGGCCTTGCTGCACTCTTGGTTACGACACTCCTGGGGGATATGCTTAGGATAATTCTCGTTTTCTTTATAAACCACTGTGAAGGGTTTATGAGTATATACCTCCTCAAAGAATTTTTTTTGTGATTATGGATTATATCCATAAACTATTCAATTTATGTTAGGTATATTACATGTTTGGAATTATGAATTATGATTCATAAACTAACCTAGTGTATGCCATTATTTAGAAATGGTGCCCAGTAGAAGGAATGAGAACTCCACCTATATGTATGATCCAAAGAGTAAGAAGGGTAATATCATTCATGGTATTAAGCAAACATTTAGAAAGGAAATAGTCTCCCACGTATTATCATCATATGAATAAATAGTATCATAAGATTAGTAAATAATTCTTTGAATCCTATGGCTTTGAAGGGAAGCAAGAGAAGAAAAGGATGGTAGAAAGAAATATGGATAAAGGGAATAAGGGAAAGAAGAATTTTTCAATATGTGATAAATGTGGAATGAATCGCCTTGGAAAATGCTTGAAGGGAATGGGAGTTTGTTATAAATGTGGAGAAAAAGGACACCAAGTACGTGATTGCAAGGGTAAGAAAAAGTTTTCAAATGTAAAATTCTTCATCTGCAAGGCTTTGAGACACTACCTGAATCAATATCCCATTCAGAAGAGTATACTGAAAATGATGTTATTGGATAATAATGATGTTATGATACTACCTCAGATGAATAAGAAAGACTAGTGTTTTTATGTTGTTATTATAGAATTATTTCATTTGAATGTTTTATCAACAATATACCGGTTACATGAATTATGGAGATAAATAAGGATTGTACTGCAATACTATTTTATTAAGGACTTGAGATTATATGATTCTAAGAAAAGTGACTTAATAATAAGCTACAATTTTTGAAAAATAAATGGTTGAAGGAAAGGTAATCCTTAATATGGTCCTGATAATGAGGTAGTGATTTTGGAATAAGAGATGGTTGATTTTGGTAATTCAGGATGTTGCGGTATTGTAAAAGAATACACGATGAAGGAGTTCACATGTTATTACCTGGAAAAAGGATCCTCATTATGTTTAAATTCCTTATAAAATTAGGACTGAGAGTTTGGATATAAGTATTTTGGATAATTATAAAGGTTTGAATGGATTAAGTTTGAAATTGGATACTATTGTTAAGGTTATTTTTGGATTGCCATAAAAAGGACAACCCGTAGGTCGGGCGACAACCCATCACATCTGGCAAGGCCATGAGACTTGAAACTGCAACTGAAGGGAGGAAAGGTTGTATCACCTATCACTGACCCACGTGATATCCTCGATTGAATATTGTAGTTTTATTAAAGGGTCTGATATGTGAATTATAAATTCATTATTTTTGTAACCCTATATGATTAGGATAAATAGAATATTTTTAAGTTCTATTATATTTTAGAGTGAAAGATGAGTTTGTGGTAGAAATTAGATAAAGGATGTAACTCTAATTTCCAAGTATATTTTTTTTCATCCTATGAAGGAATTAATCCTTAAACTTTAGGGAAGGGATCTTAAAACCTAAAATGTGTTATCCTAATACCTTATGTTTTGTTGAACCGATGATAATTTAAGTCATCATAGATTGATGGCTTTGAGGCCCTCAATTTTACACTTGTTTGTGATTTATGACCTTAATCAGTCCCTATAAATATTTACGTTTTTACTCTAACTATGTGTCTATAATTTCCACCAAATTTCACCTATTTGAAACACTAATTTGGTGGTGACTTTTTCATTTCCCTTTTCCTCTTATTAAGACTAAATTTTATTAACCCAATTTTCGATGTGGGTTTTCCCATAAAGGTATTTTCTATTTTCAACCTTTTATTTTCGAAGAACAATTTCAAATTGTGAGGACACAATTTATTGAAGGAGGGGAGAATGAAACACCCCAATATTTTATAGTACGTTATTTTTTTCAAAGTAATTCAATAACTTGCACTACACGCAACACTGAGTTCAAGCGCACCACGACTTACCAAACTAGCCGTTCAAAAGCGGTTATGAATAATATTAACTTAATTTTAAACTTTATATAATCCTTATAATTTTAGAATCCATATTATGAGTTTCTTAGGCATAATGTATTAACAAATACATTTTTTTCAGATAAAAGAAGTATTTTTCAAAAAATACAATTTTACCGCCTTTTAATAGAGAACCATTTTTAAATACAATATTTGAAACTTTTATATATTCAATTTGACAAAATAAACTTCTTATATAGAATCAGGACATAATAATTTAGTTTCAATAAATTTTTGGTGTTTTTCTGATAACTTTCATATTTGGGTGAATAGTGAAAAATACTATATTTTAACTGAAAACAACTTTTTTAATCAAAATAATTTATAGTGTTAAAATATACATTTTAATGGTTTGGAAGTATAAAGATATTATATTTTTACCATTTAATACAATGCTGGTCATTGTATGTAATTTTACATTGAATTGGACATAAACAAGTGTCAATCTTTTGATAGTTATTATTTCTTAAAAATACACCTTTTTGTTTTGACAATTGGAATAAATTTTAAATTAATAAATGAAACTTCAATGTTTTTAATTTTTTAAAATAGGCATCATTTTTGGATTTGGAATATCAAAATTAGCCTGGGGTGAATTTTTGGTATTTTTCTGAAAACTTTCAATTTTTGATGAATAGTGAAAAACACTCAGTTATTGTTTAAAACCGGATTTTTATTTAAATAATTATTTATTTTATTTAAATTTATTTTAGGCCAAAATAGATACATAATACCTATATAAAATCAATATAATTCATTGGAGTTAGTTTATAATAATTTTAGATATATAAAAATTTTTATTGAACTTTTTCACCGTCTTTTACCCACCTCCTTGGAGAATTTGTAAATTCATATAAAACATAATTTTACCACTTTTGTGCGTTGAATTTCAAAAATCTGAGAGACACGGTTAATATCAAGGAGTAAAATGTGGTTCAATAAGATAAAAATAATTTTTGGTGAATTGTAACTTTTTACTTTTATTTACAACGATTAAAAGTAAATAGGGTAATTAAGGGTAAAAATGATATTAATATTACCTAAAACATGTCCTAATTCTATTGGACAAGTTTATATCGACCCAAAACAACTTTAGGAATAAAATATTATCATTTAGGTCCAATTGGATTAGATTAGGACATTTATTATTATTTAATTTAAAGAAGAGTTAAAAGTGTTAAATTCAATGTTTATTAACTAAACCATTTTTAATATTGGATTATAAAAAAGATAACTTAAACTATTAATATTAATTAGAAATATAAAAATATTATCTACATCATGGTATTTTATTTATAATTTGTAGACATTAAATAATTAAATTTATTTATGACACAATGATGATTCAGTAATTACCTTATTAATGAAAGAATCAAATAAATGGTATTATAATTATTAAAATAAATATAATTTAAACGTTTTTATGACAGAAAATAATTTTCTAGTTTACTATGACATGTTAGGGATGAATCAATGTATCGTTTTTTAAGTAATAAAGTTTTTATGAGTTTCACAAAAACAAAATACCAAATAGTGTCAAAACTGATATAAATTAATATTTAAAACAAATACTATATTATTGGTTGATATAATATTGCTAAAAATGTAAGGATCGGAAAAAGGGCTTAAATAATATCATATATTTCATTGATGATCCACTTGAGGTTCTCTTTGAAGTTTAGTGTAAGTTTATTAACAATATAGAGTAAGAATACAAGAAGACATGGTAAAAGTTAAACTATTTAACTAAGAGTTAAATCTAAAAGATATGGTTAAAATGGTAACCTAAACTTGTATAAAACCTATTGGTTGAGATTATTTATGCCTATAACCACCTAAGTCTCGAAATAAATTCATTTGGAACCATTATAAACCGAATATTATTGTATAATAAATTAATACTTTAATCTTTTCCTAAAGTACCCCTCACCCCTCTTATAAAAGGCACTCCCGCTTATCACTAATTCACACCTCAAAAGCCATTTGGCTCGGGCAAACCCTGACCAAATATCGTACCAACTTCCCTCAATTTATCCTAGATTCCCTCCTTTAGTCATAAATCCAACTTAAGGATCCCTTTTTATCAAATCAAAAGGAAGAACCCTAAGAAGAGGTAATAATTCCACCACCCTCTTTCAAGTTTTTTTCTTATTACACTTCTTCTTTATTTGTTATTTCAATTATAAAATAACTACTCCAGTATCTTATATATAATGTTATGTTATTATAAATATGGAACAAATATATTCATTATTATATCCATCTTATGAATGATAATGTCACCATGCGTGCGTATGTACGGCTTACCGTCTCCACACCGTGGTGTAATTTGTTATTCAACACTATGTTATTTGGATGGATATAATGATGAGTAATATGTATATAAATAATGAAAATAAAATGATAATGTCTCTATAAAATTAATATACCATCCAATTCTACACCTTTAAAGAAATGATATTGTCGCTCGTGCGTACGTACGAATTACCATCTCCACAACGCGATGCAATTCATTTCCATGTTCACCATTCATCGACGATTATAAAAATATATATTACTAATAAGTATGTAATATATGACATAATAATTCTACAGGATATATATATATATATGTACATACATATATCTTATTCACATAGTTCCGTTTAATACGATATGAAAACGGAAACAATGTTTATGCGTATGTACGGACAACCGTCTCCATAAACGGTGTTTTTCATTTCATATATATATGTATATTATATATATTTATATTCTAAATATATATGATATATAAATAATGTTTTATATTCTTGAAGTATTTAAATCTTTATCTAAGTGATACAATCAAGAGTAACAAGTTAAAACACGTACGATAAAGAAAGCGATTATTACCCGAAATGTTAATTTAACATGGAAATTATTATTAAATGGGTAGTATAATGTTATAAATGAATCATGTATGATATCATAAATATTAATATGGTTCTGGTATAATTTAATAACATACTACTATCTTCATACAGGAGGTTAAACATACCCTCGACTAAAGGAAAGTGCAAGGTAAGGGTTAATTCCTCAATCTCATTATTATCCGAGATTGTTTATGTGTAAGTATTTACTGGGACATTTTTATCATCCATGTCCATTTTTCATAAAAATGATTTCAAAATGAATATTTTAAGAATTTTTTAAAGGTAATATTTATCAAGATCAGAATTTTAAATGTTTTAAATATTTATCTTTCAAAATATTTTTAATTAATGTCCACGTTTTTAAAATGATTTTAAGGATTTATTTATATGGACACGAATGTTTTGAAATGATAATTATTTTCAAAAGTTTCAAAGTGGTATGGGACACTTTGATTCAAAAATCTCTTTTATATTACATCCTTTATAAATGTGTGAATTTTAAATGATTTTACAAAAAGGATATTTCTCTCAAAAAGTTTTACTCATCATTTTCAACTATGTCAGCATCCTTTATTGGATATTATTTTTGATTGAGGTTGATTTATTATAATAAAATATTCCATATTGTATTGAATGAGTTATGATATGTTTGACTGTTGATGTTCTATTTTTATACCATTAATGGTTTATGGTTAATGTATTGACATTTCTTATGCTAGTTTTAATACGAATGTTAATGTTATGTTTCAACTATTCATATGAGGAATGAAGTGGACTTAGTAAGTGACGGGTATAGACCACTATAGCTACTCGATGCATCGGTAGGTCTCATGAGACAAACTAGTGTCTTGTAATAAGGCCTTGACAAAAATTTTATTTGTAGTCTTGGCACGAGGTCTTGACTATGTGGTAATGATGTCCGGTATTAGGCATTACCTCATTGTGAATTAGTTATTACATGTGATTATTCGACTAGTAGAATACCCATGTGAAAGTTAATATGGTAATGTTTCATTTATTTTTACCATATTATGTTCAATTTTATGTTTAAAAGGCTTTTTGTTTTTATTACACATCTTGCCTTAAAATTTTATAGCTTTCGCTAAATTATTTACCCTTACTAAGCATCTAAGATCACCCCTTTCTTATGTTTTATTTCCCTATGATTCCAAGCAGTGTATTGTGATTGATATGCAGGGTTAAGCTAAAGGGAAAAATGGAATTATCAAAGAACTATCTATGCGGTGTTTTATGTTTCAAATTGTAATGTAAAGTTAATGTATGTAATCTATTTTCCAAGACTACTAAACTAATTGGTCCTTCGGGACTTGATTCCTTGTAATTGTGCCAATGTATTAAAATAACGCACCGGATCTGGGTAACTGGGGTCAGGGAATTACAGAGGTGAGGTGGTGACTTCCATGGGGTATGTTGTACTTACACCTGATACGTATTATGATAGGGATGTTTGTATACCTTGTTTTTCATTACCCATGAAAAGGAAATGTGCATTTATAGATGGATACGAATATTGAAGCATGGGTAATCACTATATATGGTGTGTGTTTTTTGAGTGGATTGATTTAGAGTTTTCAATTGGCGCGTAGATGAGGCATAGTGTGTTTTTCATAGAGTTACACATGTAGGTTTCTAACTTTTAATCCCATATTTGTAGTTCCTTAGGGAGTATTTAATTGACACACTTTTATATATTATAATTTTTCCTTGTTCCACCTTTTGTGTATTCATTATAGGTATTCTGAACAATGATATGATATGTATACATATTCATGTTGCATTTAAAAATTTTGTTGGAATTATTTTTGTACTGAAGGGGTCTATTAGATCACACATGGATTTGGTCATTTAGGACCATCAAGCCCATGTTTCATGATATAATTTCTCATTGAATCCATGTTTATTATTTTTAAACTGTTTAGGTATCATAAATTGTAATTAATCCCCCCATGTTTTTTCATTATCCCTTTGAATTTATGCTGAATTTTAGCAATTTAGAGGTGCACCTGAGGTCCTGTGGCAATCTATCGTGGGTGCATTCAGTTATAAAATTTGGTTCTTAATACCATTTAAATATAAAATAACCATATATACAAGTTAAAATCCTTACCCACATACCATAATTTCATAAATGTATATTATATACACAAACCATTACCACAACCACATAGAGAAATAACCACACAAAATATGGATTAAAGGGTGGGAGAGGAGAAGTATCCATCCTTCTGTATAACCCAAATCTATAATTTTGGGGGTCCACTCGGTATGCTAAACCTTATATGGGAATATTTTATGTTATCTAACTCTAGTGATGGTGAATAAGAAATAGAAAAAAGTATAATGATATAATATATCACATAATCCCATATTTAGGTCAACTTCCCATAATAAATATCTCTAATTTTTTTTTCTATCACCATATTATCACAAACCCACAACAGCTTCAATAATTTCAACCAACCCCAAAACCACAAAATAAACAACATAATCAAATCAAAATTTTTCCATTCACGTGTTTATTTTTTATCAACTAACCCATCATTGTTTTTTCATTATTTATAGTTATATTTAACACCAATAAGTTCACATGTAATAGAAATATTTACAATGTTAACACTGAATCCCCATGTCCATCATATCCTATAATAAAAAAAACAACCATAAAAATAATTAAATACAATTCTCATCAATCATCCCATTTATAAATTGAATAACAATTTCTCATTTTTCAACATTAAGAAATTAGGATAGTGTATTTCATAATTTTGATTAATCATTAATTATCATCATCTTTATATATTTAATAACATTAATAATCAAATCAAAAAATTATTTCAACATATATGTTTTTTTTCATTAGAAACACATCAATCACAGAAAATAAAAACAACAAGTATATTATTACAATAATGAATTACTAAATTATTATTTTAATTTAATGTTTAATTACCAAGTTTATACATATTATAACTTATTTTATAAGTAACTCAACACCATCATGAAAATAATTTCATAATATAATTTATTAACCACCTAAAATTATAATGCATGTAAATAAATTCATATTAAACAACATATTTTTTATCATCTTCATTAAATTCCTTTTATATTCATTAACACTCCCATGTAAAAAATTCTACCATATAAATTCAGACACACACACACATATATATATATATATAATATTTTCAGAATCAATTCATTTTGATTCTAGTGGGATATATTAGAGAATTCATTACAAGGTAATAAAAATTATATACACAACTCATACTTTCAGACCTACATTTCTCTATGATATTTGTAAATTAATTTATAAAACTAGTTCAATTCCAATAACATTCTGGATAAATATAATACATGGTGAAATAATATCAACAATAGTAGAATAAAAGAGATAATTTGAATCAATTTTCTTAAATAAATAAAAAACATTAATGCCATAAAAGGATAACCTTAAAAGCTCAATTTGAATATTCAAATAAGAAACCATATTGAAGCCTAAGACTCTTCATCATTATGTAAATCATTCACCATAATAGATCAAAACTCATTCCTGAAAATTTATAAGAAAAAAAATCATGAGAATAAAAGAAAATAATGATGTATAGTCTCATAGATCATGATGTTTTGATCTCATACTATTAGTTACATTAGATCCAAAAAAAAACTCACAAAAAATCACTTAACTTACTAAGGTTTAAATAGGAATAAGAGTAATAAATGGAGAAAATGGGGTGTGAAGAATCTATATATATATATATATATATGGAGTGTCCAAACCATAGTTTGTGACCTATTTAACTATGTGGTTTTCCTAGTAAACAAAAATATGAAGACCCTAACACCACATAATTTGAAAAAATAAACCAGTGAATGATTTTCCTTTAATAAATAATGTATTTTTATGATACCATACTGTAGACTATAATGAATGACCATTTTTTCATGATTTCCCTACCTCTATAAGATAAAAAATTCCATTGTTCATTCTAGTCCAGATGATTCTCCACAAGTATGAAACCATTGAGTGTTTTACACCTTCTCATGGATAATAAGGGTTTTGAAAAAACATGATACCCAAAGAAGAATAGATAAATAGTTGAACCATAGAAATATTTTCATAGTTCTCAACCTTGACATAATCATACCGAAAAATAACCTGCTTCAAATTAAACCATTTATTCATTGAAAATTATTCACTCCACAATTAATAGAGAAAAAAACATATTGAACATAATTTTTTTAATGATTACATCAAGGAAAAACCAAATATTAATTTCCATAAATATAAAAAAATTATATCTTTATCATAAATATACCTTAAAAACACATGAACCATCTATATCACCAAAAACAACATAATGTATGTGACCCTAAAAAATTAGTCTTCTATATTATATACCACATAAGTGATTATATTCCTTGAGAATATAAAAAACAATTACATAAGTTTACTAAAACCTCACCACTATTGGGGAAACCTCTAAAATAGGATACATGATATCAATGAAATTAAAATCATACACTTTAAAGGGGAAAAATTTATAGGTTATTGGTACCCCTATGCTCAAGCCATCAAACTATACACATCCCCTCACAAATCCTTCAATAATTAGAAATTAATCTACCAAAAAAACTTCAAAAACATTTAGTGAATTATCTTATAGCCTCAGTAAACATATTTCCTAAAACCATTAGTGAACTAATACTAAAAATACTCATCTTTAAATAAAAATCACACCCAAATAATCAATCAATGAATATTCACCAACACCCTCAAAAATGAAGCCACACTATAACACCAGATTAGCTTTGAAAAGTAAAAATTATAAAAAAAAATCTCTATAAGAATATTCTAGACTAAAATCCTTCTAATTAAAATTGTTTCTTTAATTGTAAAATATTATAGATGATGTTATTTTAATACATAAATAGAAAAATAAAAAATCAACATAATGAAACAGTTCCAAAATTAAATTTCATTATAAATCAAACTATTTTTATTTAAAAAACCATTTTGAATTATACTTAAAAAATAAATATATGTACACATATAAACCACATTATATTTTAAAATAAAAATAAAAAATGTTAACTTTTCCAGTAAAATACTAATATTCTTATAAAATAATGAATTTCATTTTGAAATGTTGCTAAAAAATTTCAAATTTAAAAACCATATAACCCTATTAATGGAAATAAAATTTCTAAGTTATTCTATAATAAAGAAAATTATTCAATTTTATAAAACCTAAAATAAATTCATCATTTTACTCATGAAATAAATATGAACACATACCTATAATATACTTCAACCCTAAATATTAAAAACTATACCATAATCATCCAACCACTAGGCCCTTCCTATGCTACTTGAAATATCCATAGAAATATTAGAATAATGGGGAACTCATAAAATTTCTATTTGACCATATTTCAAAGAAAATAATTATCATTCCCAGTATAAGACATCTTAAACTATTCTTCCTCAATGATTTATCATTTATCTTTTAACTAAATGATCATTTTAAAATTTTTATTCAAAAACAACAAATCCTATGATTAATAGTATTTACTACACTACTTATATATCCATAAAAATTATTCTTTTAAAATATATCAACCATATATAAGGCTTATATAATATAATTTGTATGATCTCTCACCTTAGTTTAAGACTTTAATCATAGATAATTATACCTTCATCAAATCTATTGCTTCAATATAGCTTGAATACATCATACTCACCATTATTCATTTTCTATGTGACACATAACTTGTTAATTATTATATTTAAATTCTTTCATGGATCAATCATAATAGATCCTCATTTCTTAAGATATTGATGATATTCTATGTGTTTAATGAATGGTATTGTGAAAATAAATTATATCTTTAATAATTTAAGAATTTCCTTCGAATTTATCAATTTTTTTCTTCCACAATTCCTTATCAACCAGATTTTTGGAACATATAAATGCATTCCAACTACTATAAAATACCATAATTGACCTAAAGTATTCAAAATTACAAATGGAAATAAAAAACCTATATATATTCCACAGTTTGTGTCCTAAAACTCCAACAAAGAACTTTGGTATTCACTATAACATAAAATTTACATGCACTTTATCCCATATTTCTCATCACTAATCAAATTACCTATGCTTCAATGACATTTTAATGACATATCATTAACATAAAAATATTATTTTAAAAATTTTAGTATAAAAATTAAATCACATCAAAATAAAAAATAAAAAAAACTAATATATCCTATAGAAAATTTGTCTATCCTTCAAATGAAAAACTATTCTAAAAAAATGAACAAACATTTATATATATATTTTTTAAATTTTATCACAATTAATACAATAAAAAATATACCTATCACTTTATAGTTTTATCACCCCCTTTAAATTATCTATTCAATAAATATTTTACCATAAGTATGAAATAACGATTGTCACTTCCACTTACCATAAACAATTTCCACCACACAATAAGAACCGTGCATTCAATAATGGAAATAATTCAATAATAATCATTCCAAGGTGATAGTATCATAATTCATATTAATTATTAATCATTCCATCACAATGTTTTATTACATAATTAACCTTGTATTTGAAAATTATTTTAAAATCAACACTTACTGAATAAATTATTTCAACACACTACAAATTTCATTTAATATTGTAATGTACCAATACGGGATCCACTAAAATAGTGCCTTGAGCCGGTCAGTCACATGGGATCAAGCACGCCTCCCCATATTCCATAGGCTGCTGACTAGCAGTAAGGGTCCAATGATGGTATGGTGGGGATACTATACCCTCATGATCAGAGTGGAACAGTGTTATAGTGATTAATAAATCAATCAACAATGGAAGAAGTATAAAGGAAAGAAAACAAAAGATGAAAATAAATGATAAAGTTTCCAACACTAAATATACAATTATACATGCTTATCTAGATGATTCTACATAATATATGAAATGAAAATAAATTAGGTGTGACAATACAAAACACTACAATCATAAAAAATGATCAAAATCACCAAGGTATAACTCCATGAGAATACTGAGCTTCGGATCCATCCTATATTCCTAAGATCCCATGTACATTTGAATGGAATAAGAAAAATCCACAACACGACCCTAAAATCATGAGGTATGTTCAGGTACCCCTGTTTAATTATGACCCAAACAAGATGTGAGATATGCTCAGTAGGCCATCACCAGCAGTGTCTAATGAAAAATTCAGTCTGTGAGTATAAAATAATATAGTGTGTAGGTAGAATTAATAAAAGGGAGATAAATAAATAATCTTAACAATTATAGATCGTGTTCCTCAAGGACACCTAGCCAAGCAAACCTTCTTAAGTCTAAGTAGGTATTTCTCTGAATATATATATATATATATATATATATATATATATATATATTTATATATATACACAATAAACATGGTAATGTTTATACCTATATATGTAGATATATAGTATTATCTAGGACTTGAGCTATAACTTAAGATTCCATGTGTAATACTACTCATAATGATGATAAGAGTCATAATAGTAAATAAGGGTCATCATGCTCGAGCATCATAATCAATATAGGCCGCCATTCAAGGTATCATGAATAAGAATGAGGAGGGTCATACCCAAAATACTAATCAAGGTGGTGTGGAATGTCATGGAGAACAACCCAAGTGATGTTGATTCCATGCCATCATCCTTGACCAAGGAGGCATGGAAATTCATATCCATCTACCCTACTCAAGGTTCCATCATTAGTTATGTAAGATAAGATAATATTACTTTCCCTATGATCCCTTAGTTCGATATTCCATAAAGAGGCAGCCAGAATCTCTCAAGGTGTAGTGGATCATTTTTTAATAATATATTTATCTTTTAGAATCAGGACATTTGTTTATCCATGCAACTAATGAAATTCAGTTATAAGTAAAAAAGAATCTCATTTCCATAATCATGAATTTTACCATGTAATTATAAAAAAGGGAAGGACATTTCCATATGCCTGCCATACTAAAAATTAAAATATCCTTAAAATGGTCCATTCTCATTTATCATTTCAATTTACTTCAATAATTTTCCCCTTTTCAAATTCTAAAGATAAAACACCTCTTAGTGGTTTTATTATGAAACACGGTTAAGTAATATAATCCATTTCATTATCATTTAACTATGAAATTAGCCTTTACGATTTAATTTCTATAATATGAGACTATTAAGGACCAAAATTTCTATCCAAGTTCATTTTAAAAATCTAATCATTCCTAGGAAGTTAAGGCATTCAGAGAAATCACATAAAGGATGATTATATTTGACTTCAAAAACATCCAATGGGTTGATAAAAGATACACATGATATCTATCTTAGGGCATTAGGTTCTACACATTCAATTTCACATTTAATAGGAAATTCATGGAAAATTTGATATGTGGAACAATGAATTATATTATAAATCATCAATGAAAATATATATACCACCAACCTTATACCAGGGATTCTTCACTCATCCAATATCGAGCCTTGAATCAAGATGGTTTGAGAGAAATTAAGGAAATAGAAAAACTGTTGGAAAATATGGTGAATGATATAACACTATGATAGAATTTAATATGTAAAGAGAAAAAAATTATGGATAGAAGAGGATTCATAAAATCACTGAGGGGATTCCATTGTGACAAATGATGATCAGAAAAGATTTCAGATGATAATGATCTCTCCATGACTATAGGAAGAGATATATAGATCCATGGGAGGGATGATATGCATGGGTAAGATGGGAAGAATAGGAAGTAGAATAATTAAAATGAAATAGGGGAAATGGAAAATTCACCCCTTTAAATGAGGTGCATGGTTTGGCCATATTTTTGGGAAAATTGTGCACCAAACTTGCATGGGATACTACCTATGCAAGGGGATCTCACTATTCATGTGCTTGGTTTGAGAAACCATGCATAAAATTTTCCATTCACCTCAATTAAGGGGTATACACACAATTCAAGACCATGTGGCCTAGTTCATATGGTTAGAAAATATTTTCAAACACCCCCAGCCTCACTAGACAGGCTACATGGTTTTACCTCGAGGGCTGTACAGTTTTAGAAGAACTGTGTACCTGTTCCAGTTCCTAATGAATTTGAGTTTTCAGGGTTGGTCTCTCCTGATACTCAAAATAACACCCGAGACACATCCCATGCCTAAAAACACACCCAAAACAAATCTATTATGTGTTCAAAAGCTCGGATTTACATTTTGAAGTTTTGTTTAAGAATTTTCACATCCACCAACCTCAAGTTTCAATTTCTGTTGGAAATTTCACCCAGTCAAAAAACATGGGATGTTATAACCTCACCACATTAGACCTTATTGTCCATGTCAAGCCTTGTGGAAAAAATGAAAAAAACACCCATCCATATTGGGTTATGAAGTTTTGTTTAAACTATCATGTTTCATTTCCAAATTATCAATGCACCAACAAAAATCACTTTAAGAATACGGTACTTAGCCTTTAGAAACTCAAGTCAATGCTCATATTCAAAAATAAAACATTGAGATAATGGTTACTCGATCTTTTTAAACTAGAGACATGATCACATCATCATATCTATAATAATCTATATTTTGGCACCTAGCACCATATGTCCTAGCATTTAAAGTCCAATTCCAAGTCATGATATCTTTATCATTCGAATTGTCTATTCCAAAAATCACCTAGCATTCAAATGACACTCTTGGCATGATCCTTAGATTAAATGATTTTATAACTCCTAGTCGACCTCATTTAGCAAGGTTGAGTTATATATTCATGTCAAACCTCAAATGACTCACACTACACTCACCTCAACCCAATGACATGTTCAATGAGGTTCCTCACCGACCACATTTAAAAAACTAGAAGAAAAAAAAGTCAAGCCATTCCCAACTGACCATTATAAAACCACTCAGCTTAGAATATCAATGTAATAAAACCAAAAACATGATTGATTATCCTATGGAACATTGTGGTTACTTTGAACACATCCAATGGACCCATTTCCCAACATCCGGTGGCATTTGAAGTCTAAACGTTCTTTTTAAGCTATCGAGACTCAACACAAACTTTGGTGCATACCTGATCCAGCACACTTGAATTGTCATCCATAAAATAACCCATCAGATCCTGAATAAATTCTAGGGTAACCTCATAATCATCAACTGGGGACCAATGATTTCATCCAAAGTAATCAATGCTTTGGTGTTCATAAGTGAGGCCTTGGTACACAACTTAAATGTCATTGCATCATCACACGGACTGTTCCCAATGGAAACCAATTCAAAGAATCGACTGGTGTCTGTGAGTCTATCTGAGGTGTTCCTACATGGGAACCCCGGTATTACTCAAAACTAACCATTCCTATAAAGATAACCTTTCTTCGATAGCATGACTCCCATAGGGTCTACTTATCTAAAAAGAGAGGTATTTTTAATGTTTTCTATCGTTAGATAACCGATGCTCTATTAGTGTATCTAGTATGATATCAAGATAAGTGAAATGATCATCACTAATACAAGAGTACACTAAGAGGATACCAAAATTTACAAGAGAAGCTGAGAAACTTCTGTCATATCCAAGACAAAGTGTCTAGCTTAGCTTCTAATCAACCAAAAAACTATTACCCGAAAGAAGAGTAGTCAAAATACTACTGGTCGAATTCTTTTAAAGAGATCAAATGAGGTCACTAACACTTTATCACAAACCAAAAAGATTCCTTTACTATTAAGGCATATTGTGATTACTCAAGAAAACCCATTGGAGTCCAAGCATGAAAAATTTATTTTTCAAGGGTTTCATACTCATCTAACCATTTCATCATTGTGTTTCCTTACTAGAACCAACATATTCCCATCTTACCAGCATCATAGGTATTAAAAATAATCACTAACCACTCTTATTTGGTCCTTCTTGGCTGTGTTCCCTCTACTTGGAAGGAAACGTTTTAATAGTATTGATGTGACCCTCTCTACCTAAAGAGTGTCTTAATTGTATAAAGGAGAGACTGAATTTCCACCTACAAGCATGAAAGAATAGATTTACTCAAGATGTACGTGGTAATATATTCTAATAATCATTCACATACATAATTAGCTTCAGGAATTTAAGATAAAATAAACTAATATGTATCTTTACAATGCCTGATCCTTTTACAAAAACATTCCTGAGCATGGAGTTAAGTCAGATTTCTTTAAATTCCTAGGTAACTATACCTCAAATATGAACAATGATTAAATCATAATAGATCAGGAGTAAAATGATTATCACCATTATCATATGGTTCATTTTACTTTTTACCAACTCAATGAGTACCACATGTATCAATTCATACTACCCCAGGATTTCATTAACATAATGACACATCCTTTATACCATCCATAGGACTATCGACCCTATTCATTCTAGTATCTGATGGACCATAAAAAGAAGTAACGAAATGTTTTTTATCCCATATGACTACAAATATAACTTACATCCTCCCAAGTAGATCAACATATAAGAAGAAAAGAAGAGTTACACAAATCACAAAGCGGTCAACCATGATCTAGGAATGTCCAACCCGCTGAAACTGAGAATTACATGATGCTCATTCTTGTATCAAGGGTCAAAGTACGGGAAAACCATTTTTCTATCTTGGGTGTCACTTTAGAATCTAAGATCCCTAATAGGGATAAAAAAACCTAAATGAAACCTTTTGTCTAAAACTTCTCAACACAGACATTCATAGAATCTTTAGTTTCTAAGGGAGAATTCTATCTTAGGATATCCCCTTAAAAAAATAGAAAACACTAACCCTAAATCTAGGAAATTCCATGAATAACTCACTAGGATTTACCACACATATCTCTTAGTTTAAATATATAGAAGAAGAGGCCAACAAAAAATGATCATGTTTCCATTCTAAGAAAAGAAACAAGAATATTTAAAATTCCCATAATCAAGGGTAAAATAAAAGAACAACTCTTTAGGATTATTATTTGAGATGATTCACTTATCTATATTTGATATTTAATATTTTAAAGGATCAGTTTTAAAACATCAAGTACCCATCATAGAGAAAAATTTCTTGGTACATTATTTATCTAATTCCAAAAGGAAACATAGGAAAGTTATATTAAAATAACATTTAGAACATTGATATTTAACTGACATCAAGTCATAATTAGGAAATTTATCACATAAAATCCATTTTAATCATTATTTATTTATTCATAAGCTTTCAAAATTGGCTTATTTAAAGAAAATTTCAATTCCAATCTACAGTGGAAAATGCCCTTTAGGTTTAAAGTATAATTTTAATTAACTAAGGCCTCATATAAGTAAAAATCTAAAAAGGATAACATATTTGATACAAATTAAATAGGGGATTAGACAAGTAATATTCCACCATAATTCTATATGCGAACCCATGTAAGAAGCTTCAGAAATTTTAAATATACATCCATATACATAATAAACCTACCCCATTGGCGTTAGTAACTAAGGTATATGAGATAAGGTGACCTAAGAGGGTCTCATCATATCCAACCCGAGACCATAAACCATAGTAGTAGCTTTAATTATTAATGTTTTAGAACACCCTTAATGGGTTTATCATATAAATAGCATGCCCCAACTGACCTATGTGGGTGCAGTTGTGCAATTAAGAATTTATTCATATGAGTTTTCATGCCCTAGGTGATAGAGTAACAAGCCTTTATATAGGAAAAAATTGAATTTAAGGTCACAATTTTAACAAAATTTATATTTATACAATGGTCTCAAGGTGTTTGAAGCTCATATTTGGTAGTCCAATTATATGGGTTACAATTTTCAAATTTATAAAGCGCCCATATAACATATAGACCGTAAATTGGATCCCATTTAATCAAAACCAGTATGTTTTATCCCATTAAACCAATGTTTTATGGCTCAAACAATTTGTGATTGGTTAATTAAGGTACCACCATCAATCTATATGGGAAAAATTCCATTTATATTGATACATACACTTTAACAACCAATTGTATATCAAATTTATAAATAGTCATGCTATTATAAGCAATAAATATAAGTAACATAGAAATTAATTACCTTATCATGATAATTAACTACCTATACATGATATCATAGAAGCATGGTATAGAAGAAAATCATGCTAAATAAATAACATAATAATGGAATAACACTCAAGGAACATATAATTATATTTGGTAGTCTAGCAATGCATCCTACATGGAATGGAATATGCACGGAATGTGAATCTCTATGTTCCTGTAATGATTCATGTAATGCCACTTATTTTCTATACTAGGATAAGGGTAAAAAAATGAAAATATTATAAATCAGTAATTATCAAAATTAAACAATTCACTCATGGTGAAATCATAATTTATTGTAATAAAAAATAGTAAAAACAACAATCCAATCCCTGTACACATGGAATTTTCCCTATGCGTGGGTTTATCACTCATAGACCCTACTATTTACCAAGAGCTGACACATTACTAGTATCCTATCTACCAACCCCAAAATAGTAAGACAAAAAGAAACAAGCTCTGATACAACTTTGTAACCTCTTAAACTAGGAGCCACTGAAACGGTTCCCAATCTGGTTGGTCACATGGCCTCAAGAATGCATCCCCACTAGTCAGAGGCTGCCAACTATCAATGAGGGTAAAATTATGGTTCAGTGGTGAGACTATATCCTTATGATCAGAGTAGCACAATGGTATAGTAATGAATAACTAAATCAACCACAGAAGCAATATAAAGTAATGGAAGCATAAGATAACAATAACTGATAAAGTATCAAATTCCAAATATACAATCATGAATCCATGTCCAGATGAGGCTATATATTCTATATAATGAACATGAAAAAAGCTACACAATATAGAACATTACAAGTATAATAAAATGAACAAAATCCCCAAGGCAAAACTCTATGAGCATCCCAATCTCTAACTTTTTCCTATGCTCCTAAGATCCTAGGTGCAATTTAATGGCACAACCACAATCCATAACCTGAACCCACAATCATGAGATCCATTTGGATACCCTAGTGAATTGGCGTCCTGAAAAGTGTGTGAGATATACTCAGTAAGACACCACTAATGGTTTCTAAATCACAATCCAGTCTATGAATATAAAATATAGAATTGTGCATGTAAAATAAATAAACATTATACAAATAAATAATCATAACAATTCAGGATTAGGTTCCTCAAGGAACCTAGATGAAAATAATTTATTCAACCTAATCCAAAATATCTATGAATATAAGTGTATATATATATGGAGAGATGTATATATATATTCACTATAATATAATAATGATTATAGACATTAATATAGATATGTAGTATTATCTATGACTCGAGGCATAACTCAAGTGTCCAAGCATAATGCTACTCATAATAGTGGTAAGATTTATAATAGTAAAAAAGGATCCTCATGCCGAGTATCATTAATAACAATGAGGAGGGTCATACACAACATCCAAATCCAGGGGGTGTGGAACATCATTCCCAACAACCCAAGTGATATGGATTCCATGCCAAAATCCTCATCCAAGGGGGTGTAACAGATCAAGGCCTTCTACCCAATTCAAGGTCTATTCAATAGTTAAGTAAGATAAGGTAATCCTACTTTCCCTATGAGCCCTTAGCCCGACATTTCGTAAAGAGGAAACTGACATCACTTAAGGGATGATGGATAATTTTTTAATATAATATATTTAACATTTATAATCAGGATATGTGTTATTATATGAAAAAATACAATTAAATTATAATTAATAAATAAGTTCATGTCCATAATCATGTCATTTACCATGTAATTATAAATAAAGATAAGGGCATGTCCATATGCTTGTTGTACAAAAAAATCAGGCATGAATAAAATGAGCCATGCCCATTTATCATTTCAATTTACATCAATAATTTCCCCTTTATTAATATTTAATATAGGGAACCTTAATATGGTTTTACTATTAAATGGGGGAAAGGAATATAATCCTTCGCATTATAAATTAACTAATCAATTATCCATTATGATTTAATTTAAGTGATAAGAGACTATCATGGACTATAAGGTCTATCTAATTTAATTTTATAAATTTAACCCTTCCTAGAAAGGAAAGACATTCAAATTACTCACGTTAGGGATGATTCTATTTGAGGTCAATAAACTTCGATGGTTCAATCAATTATACAAGGGCTATCTAACTTAGGGAATTAGGTTCTACACATTCAATTTCATATTTAATAGGGAACAAAATAAAAATCTAGGGTGTATAACAACAGCTTAAATTATAAATCAACTTGACTTTAGGGAAAATCTATAGAAACACCTACATTATATGAAGAACACTTCACTCATCCATTACCGAGCCTTGAATCATGATGGTTTGATAAAAATCGAATAAATAGACAAAAATCCTGAAATTATAGAGAATTATCTCACACAAAGATAACATTTATGATATAAAGAGAACTAGAGGATGGATGAAATAGGATTTGTACACTCACCATGGGGATTCCATTGCAACAAATTGATGATAAAAACATAGTCTGAGTGATGACGATATCTCTATTCCTAGAGGAGTAGAGGAGGTGCTTCATAGAAGGGATGCTGTGTGTGGGTAAGTAGAGAAGAAATGAGAAGAGAATAATTTAATGGAAATCAGGGTAAAGGGTAAATTAATCCCTTTAAATGAGGCATATAGTTTAGTCGCACGATTGGACAAACGGTTCACCAAACATGCATGGGATACTTCCAATGCAAGGGGATCACATGGTTTATGATCATGGTCTGGGAAACCATGCAAAAAAAATTCCATTCACCTATTTTAATGGGTTTTTACACAATTCATGACCATTTGAAATGGTGTGCATGGTCATAGAATATCATGTGATGCCATCAGTCTCACTGGATAGGCCACACGATTTCTCCTAGAGTGCTACAGAGTTTCAGAGAAACCATGTTCCTCTGCCAGTTCCTCCTAGATTTTAGTTTTTGGGGTCCATAATTCTTGAAACCCATCGAAACACTTGAGGAACCTTTTGAGGCTTAAACCAAACTTAAAACATCAATGTTAAGTGTTCCAAATCCCAAATTTACATTCCAATTTTGGGTTTAAGAATTTTCTCATAAAACAATTTAAATATTCAATTTCATTTGGAAATTTTACCCATCACAAAGAAAATTCCATTAAAAATACTAAAACTATAAAAATCGTTAAATTGAAGTGGAGAAAATGTTCATAAAACATACTTTACCCAATTTATTTCTATAAGAAAAAACATAAATCATTTTCCTCAAAATTGTTTTTGAACAAAAACCTTCATATAACATCCCCCCAAAAGATTAAAACCCTTATTAGAAACCATTTTTTTTTAAAAACACAACATTCATAAGAACAATACTTCAAATAATCATTTTTATAATATTTTAGGTATATATTCCCAAAAAATAATGAAATAATATAACAAAACATGTAAGAATTATAAAAAAAACTTCAATAATACTCAAACATAATGAGATACTATTGAAAAAAATATCAATTTCATACACTAAATAAATTCTACAATATCTTTTTTATGTTTTGTGTGGGGTGATTTTCCATGTTTTTCACTATTTACATACCGATTTCATCATCAAACATAAATTTAAAATATCATAAAATATGTACATTATATATAAGACAGATTTTTTTGGTTATTAATATAATTATTCAAAAAAAATCAACTAGACAGAAAACAAAAATTTTGAAAAAATGTTCTATATCCGTATTTCATGTCATTATAATTTAAACTAAATCATTTACCAGAATATTTCATTACTATTCAGGAATTCTTAATAGCATGAAAATTTAAAAAATATAACATATCATTCATAAAAATAAATTATTAATAGTTTCTAAATCAAGTTATTACAAGTAAAACCTCATGTATTTTAGTATTCTTTAATAGAAAGTCACTTAAAAATATGAGAATATCATATAATCCAAAATATGTCATTTACAATTTTTAATCATACCAACCACATTAATTATCATACAAAAATGTATATGTATAAACTCATATATCATGAAATAAATAAAATTATGTTTTATAAATTTTACATACCGTGAATTTTTACATGATAACAATAACACATAAATCTAGCATAACATTTTCCAAGTTAGTTATTTACGCATCATATTTTACATACACTAAAAATTTAAAACATTTAATTTTATAACATAAAAAAGGAAAAAAACTGATCACACATTTTAAAAATTATCATGTTATTATTAAGTGAGTTTGAGTAATTTCATTGATTTCAGTTGTCATTAATCATTTAACATAGATGAAATCCATTACTTCATAGAGTTTCAATTCAATAATGGTTTGATTTTTTTTAAATATAATGACACTATAAAAAAAAGAAAATTAATATAAATATAATAAAAACACATTAAAAATAAATATGGTCTAAACTCGATGGTAGTATATGGAGAAGAAATTTCTCAACTCTCTCAATTAAAAACATATTAGATTATTTTGTTTTATAAAGACCTATATTTTTCTTACATAGATGTCAGATCTTATTATTTTAATAATTGTTACTTAATGTTATGATCAATTACATAACCATAAAGGTTTGGTGTATTTGGAAACATTTAGACAAAAACAACTGGTACAAAAAAGATCTAAATAATACCACACTTATTTCTTTACAAATATAAAACTTCTTTGACATATCGTATTCAAAACCATTCTTCATAACATACAGAATGGAAACATAAGAAAAGGTGAGATTAGATTCTTAGTAAGGGTTATTAAGGCACATATCAATGATCACATAAACATAACATGGAAATAAAATTTTAAAACCATACCCAATATATCATAAATCAAAATCATGTCTCATGGCATAAATCATGGTAGTTCATAAGACCGGAATCATAAAAGAATAAAATAAAGTGATCCCTGAGAGCATAATGTTGGCATAAGACATAAGTTTCTGGAATGGAAATATTCATGAAAAATAATTTCTTTATTCAATGATAACTTCCAAGAATATAATAGGGGATTGGGTTCAATACTCATTCCATCATATCCTTAGTTAATATTCACACAAAAAACTATCATAGTGCACATAGTCTGTAACTGAACTAGCTTCAATCCCCATTCCAATCCTTATCATCTCATGAGATATCAATATTTTATCAATTCAATAGAAGGATACATAATATTTATCCCATCCATCACATAATGAAAATAATATATATGTTTCCATGGGATTATAAAAAATTCATTATATCATAACTTGTGGAAATGAATCATGATTCATAAACATTTCAAAATGTCATCATCATATAACCTATGGAAAATAAATGGGTTATGTAAACATATTTTCATTATAATTATAAAAAATAAAAATAAATAATAAGGATGGTATCATTTGATCATATCCCTGGTAAATCATAAGTATAATAAAAATATGTCATCTTAGATGAAAAATTCCATTAAAATATCACATGGAATATTTCTTAAGGTAAATTACCTTTTTATATTGAAATCACTTATATATTATCCAAAAATTTCCAAAATATAAAAGAAAATCCTTTATTTAAAATTAACCTTGGAATCTTTTAAAGGAATATTCATATAATTGAGCATTTCTGATAGTAGGAAACTCTATTCTTGCATTATATGTTAAAACAAAGATTCTATTCACATTGTTAGTAAAAAATCAACAGTATATTATATAGAGGATGAAAAGAAGATTACCTTTAAACTATATTTTAAAACCCAAAACATGGTTATAAATCACTATAAATAATCATATTATATTAGTAAAAACATTATTGAAAATATTTTTAGAAAACATGGACATGAAACAAAATGGATTTTCTACTGAATAGTTAAAGTCATTTTCATTAAATACATTCTTTTAGTCTCTTGAGTTAGTAAAGAGAGAAAAATTAAAAAAATGTAATACATAGAAAATAATAGATGAGAATAAAATTCATGGGATTATTGAGATATATTTCATAAAATTCCACCATCGTAATTGTGATCATAAAAAAACCCATTAAATAATGAGATTGTAACATAAATCCCTCACCTCGAATATAAATTTATTCAAATTCACTTTAACCACTTGTATAATAAATTTAAATTTATTATATCTATATATAAAAAAATCATGTAAACATATATAATATCATACATGACCCACTTAAGACATTCCAACACCCATTTATTTGTAATTCCTTTTTAAAACCATCATTTTAAGGTGTTAAATGTTTTTTATTCCCGATAATTTTGGTTCAGTAGTTCTAGTACTTGTACATTGATCATGGTTTAATCATATCTAAAATGATAATCATCATAAAAATATATTATATATTCATTATAAATATATATATTTTTATAGTCATCCCTAAAGGATAAAGATCAAAAATTTAATTACATCATTCATGGAGACAGTAGGCCATACGAACACATAAACACTTATTACACTTTTTGATGGATGGAATGAAATAAATATGATTAATAATTCACAGATAAAAAAATTTATTATATCATATTTAACATATATATTAATTAAATCTCTCTTTATTATAATACATGCGTAACAAACCAACCCTAGATAACCTCTAAATTGGTACCCGAATCGATCTGCGACAGACCCAAACATCATTCCCAATCCCTATGGGCTAGAGACTAGCACCCATGAATTGAAAAATACCCAAAGGGAATGATTTCATCCATTATTAAACAATATATATTAAATATATATAAAAATTAAACCATAATTAGAGCACAAGAAATAACCAAATAATGATAGCGGTATTGATACTTCCCAAAACCAGCTAGATAAAAATTGAAGGTACATGTCCTACAACCAAAATGGGAAACTTAAAAAATGAAAAGATACTCTATGTGATATGGGGGAAATATCCCACCATATAACCACCATCTACACATGAACATATTATATAATTCTCACCACCTCACTACGACACCTTTTCCCTTCACGCCTCATAAGAAAACATAAGGTCTACACACCACCCAAGGGGTGTGAAATGTATGAGCTATGAAAGAGCAGTAGAATTGAACCATGGTGTTCCATATCAAGTACCAGTAAAATAACACCAATATTCTCAATTTGAAGAAAAAATTCATGATAATAAGATAAATAGTTTTATATCAAAATCATGGTAAACTATTCCCCCATTTATAAAAAAAATCCATATAAAACAGTTTCAAAGAATAATTATAATAAAAGAGTTACATTTATAAAACATGTATATCAAAGAAATATATAAAAATCCAAAGAAAAGTGGTAAAACCCCCTATGAATACATAGTATTGTCTATCTAAGTCACTCTTACCATGATAAATGATAATGAATAGTGAACACTCATGTTCCTAAGACAGAGGGCCTAAGGCATAGAGAAAAACCCCATGAGTGAACACCACCTAAAATGTCAAGATCAATTCCCTATGTTACATAGCCTAGGAAGTCGAGAAACACCCCATGAGTGAACCCCCTATGGAAACAACATAAAAAAAATACGAGACCCTCTACCTAGGTACCCAAGGATCCCATGAGTGGAATACATTAATAAGATCAAAAGGATTATCTATTCATAAACAACAACCATTTTTATCAGAAAAATTATTTTAATACCATTTTAGAAAACCATTTCAAAATATGTTTAGAAAACTCTTTTCCTTTACCCAAATGAGGGGAAAGTCAAATTTTCTCAAAAACCCATTTACACACACAAATTAAAAAAAATCAAGATCATGCCAATTAATTTATAAAATAATTTATAAAACAAATGGAAATTATGGTTCAAATTACATAGGCTAGAGATGGAACCACCTACCTCAATCTTTGGTTACACACCAACCACAATGGGATAAACACACCGAAAAGGGATTCATGAACTATAAAAATAGGCTATAACATTAATTATCACATCTTATAATCAAATTCAATAAAAAAAGTCTTTTTGGAGAGGTTAGAAAAACACATTCTTTCAGAAACTTGTGCACCACACCACAAAAAACACATGATCTAGCCTCTGGAATATGATCCAACAACAAGCCTAAGATAAATTGAAGAAGGATCATCACATGATAAAAAATCCTAGAAATGTATCCCAACACCACTACTAGAATAAGAGAAATGAAACCAATGGGAAGAAAACAGACACACTTACCAAAAGAGAAGCAACCAACCATGATAGAGATCAAGAACTTAATGGAGGAACTCAAAAGAGTGGAATCCACCCAAAAGAATTTGGGAGAGAATTTTGGTTTGAGGAAAGGATACACAAGCTAAAAGGACAGAGTTATAGGTGTTCAGTGCAACACAAAACCACTATTAATAATTGATTTATGTCTTTAATAAGTGATTCATGGTGGGAATATATTGTATTTCATATACACCAAAAAATAGAATCACTTTCTTCTAAAAACCTATACAAATAATTCACAATGTGAATTCCTTTCACATCAAGAATGTTTTTGACACCTTAAACCAAGAGTTCATGGATTCTTCCTTGAACCATACTAAGTATGAGTGTGTTTCATGATTTCCATCCTCATGGGTGAATAGTGAGTTATCATGTCCCAATTAGAGGAATAATAATACCGTCAATGGTATATTTCTATAGAGATTAAGGTATCCATCCACATCACTCAAGGTTTGATTCTTTATCTCTTCTTCCCTAGGTTGGGTCAGGTATCTTATGGTTGACATCCAATGTGTGTGATCCCCTTCCCAATGGATAATTATTTTTAGTGTTTGGAATACCCTATTGGACTTGGGAGTGATCCCATATCTATGTATATTTTTCTTCTGAGTGTCTCCAGTGCTGGTAAACTAGCGGATAGAGTTCCCTTTGATGAGAATTATAACATCCCAACTCAACCCATCAGATCTGAGCCAAAGATTCACACGAACATATTTGTGCCTCCCCATATGCAAGTGGATTCCGACTACCAATTAGGGTATGAACATCATCAGTGGAGAGAATATACCATTCATATAATATCCTTGTACCCATAACATAAATAAAAAAACTCAGACTAAAGAAGGTGGAAGAAAAATAATATTAAAAGGAACACATGTCATACAAATAATAATTAGGATCCCTATATAGCAATCCAAACTAGGGTACATAGAGTGTAAATAGATAAACTAAATAAAACTATGTTATCCTCTAAAGTAAACCCGGGTTACACTCCTAGATCTATTCTCTTTAGCTCAAAAGTCTTCCACAAGCCCCTTTCCCTTTCTCGAACCCCTATAAATTAAGTTTTCATGCACATAAAAATTATTATATAGGGTGTGAGTAATAAAATATATTTGAACACCACAAATTAATCCTTAAAAATGTGTTCACATGTATAACTTTTGTGTTCCATGGAAACAATAACAATGTAAGAAAGTATAAAAAATCATATATCGATCATCAGTTTTTTGACCAAGACAACATGATCCCCAACCATACCTACTTCATATCCATGTTGGATAGATGATCAATGGTGTCAGAAGTGATAAAGGACTAGCCACAAGGTTAGAGGCATGCTACTCAGTATCCTCAAGGTTTCAAATATTGAGTTAGTCCATAAGTCCAACTACTAAACATGCAGTTTATTTTCACAAGGCATCGAGTTTTGGGAAATCTAATTAGTATCTACAAGGAATAAAGTTCTTAACAGGACATAAGTATATCATAATCCAACCATATGTATGGGTCCACTATCATCATCATCACACAACATGTTCACTTCCTTAATAGGGGTAATCATTCCATAATGTTCAACCTGTAGTGGATACCCAGAACAACCTCCAATGCAATGGTAACACACATAACAGGGAAGAGAATAATAAGATAATCATAGAATGCTGTCATCAGTATATAGTAGAAAAAATATCAACATGTGATTAACATCAGTCATGGAAACATTCTACTCTAGAAAACTTATGGTATTAAGAATTATATGCGAGTTTCAAATTCCATACACACAACCACATTTGATCACAATCAAGCATGGAAAAACAAAAAATCTATCACATGAATTATACCATGGATTTTTTTTATAAGAGCCTAAAATGGTAATTAAATTACTACCTTATTGTTGTCGATGAATACCACCAAATTACATCAATGAATCAAAGACTGATCATGTAATACACCCATGAATAATGAGATCACATGTAAGGGATGCATAACTGGCTTCTAGTTTTTCAAGAAAGAGGTTTATAATAAATACTTAATAATATTACATTTCAATAAGTGTGGTTCCAGAAACACATAACTTAAGGATTCCATCAATAGAAAAAAATATGAGGTATATCGAAGAAGGGGTCTACAATTCTCCAGATCCATTTTCAATTCTGGAATTGATCATATATTACAAACCAATTCTCAAAGGGAGACTCAGGTCTAGCCAACAATCATTAATCCATCATATATATATAAATAAAAAAGAGGTTCAATATGAGAATAAATAAGAGGAGTGTCTCAATATTATTGATATATGATGACATAACTAGAAATTTCCATCATTCTTGATAATTATATCTCTAGACAAGGGGCTATCATTTACACGTTGATACCTCAACCAATCCACCAATGAATCGTATATAGATTATGGTTATATAATAAATAATATTTATAGGAATATGATCCAAAAACAATTACCCATAATGTATTTTTATTAGATGGTAGATATTAGTTTGACTAGGGAAATATGTCAACTCATTATATCAAACAATGATATATGAATAAATTATGAAACACCATTAGATAATTATATAAATCATTAACCCTTCATATATCCATGAACTTATCTCAAGAATAGAGAATTATTTGGTATGAATCTAGAGAAAAGTAAGAATTATTGCACCAACAGACCAGTTAATGCTTGGATAGGATAAAAGAGAAGAAATATAGAGTCTATATATAAGGGGAGAGATCTAAAATTAAGATTAGTTCTATTGGGTTCAGGACTAGATATTAATTTAGGTGAAAAAAATGTGGAATTAAAACTTGTTGGGTGTATTTACTTAACCCTCATACTAGGTGCACCTACTACTAGATTGGACACAAGAGTAATACAATAGTACCACCAGTAAGATGATGATAGGACAATGGATGGATGGTGTGCCTAGAAGAACCACCTACATTTTTCTAGTGCTAATGGATAGCTGATAGCGTCTGCAAAATCCTATAGAACTAGTAGAATCCCACTAGATAACCGGTGGGTTCCACTACCTACCTGGTAGAAGCCTTACATCCACTACACAACCTTTCTCTTCCTTAACTCTCCCCCCATAAAAATTCAAACCCATAGCTACTTAAAAATTACCTCTAAATAGCCCATATCTTAGAGGAAAAAAGAAAAAAAAAGAAAATATTAAACCTGAAACATCTAATACATCGAAGTAAAGTGGGAATGTTACAATACTCCTCCTTTAACAGCTTCTCATCCTAAAAAAGTATACTTTAATGATTTTTTCAGAAAAATTATTTCACTAATACAAAAAATCAGCTTCTATATCCCAAGTATCCTCCTTTATCCATCCATAAGGCCATAGAATATAGATTAGTGGTATCATCTTCTCTCGGTGGAATTTCTTACATCATCTTATAATCTGCACTGGTTTCTCTATATATGATGCATCAGGATCAATCTCAACATCCTCAAAGTTGATGAAATTCATAGGATCAGGTATATACCTCTTAAGGTGTGACACCAGAAACACATCATGCATACCTCAGTAGTGAGAAGGAATATGCAGACGATACACCACTGTTCCAACCTACTCAGTAGTCATGAAGAGTCTAATATAGCTTGGTGTTACCTTTAGTATTTTTTTTCAAATATTGGGGGCCTCAATGAGGAGTCACTCTCAGATAAAACCAATCAACTCTAGTGAAATATAAAGGTCTCCTCATGTGGTTATCATACAACTTCTTTCTTCTCTAAGCTATGATCAACCTCTTTTGAATCTTATGCACTCTCTCAGAGGCCACATGTACCATATTGGGTCCTACAACTCCTTTCTCACCTAACTCATTCCAACAAAGTGGTGAATGAAATGGAATAACATACAGACTCACATAAGGTTCCATCTAGATTGAAGACATTTAACAATAATTTAATGTGAACTTAACCCGGGATAGATGATCATTCCAATATTTTCTAAAGTCTAGGGTGAAATACCTAAGAAAATCCTCTAGCATGATATTTTTTTGTTCGTATTCATATCTATCTGGGGATGGTACACTATTCTCTATCCTAGATAAATCCATAATTCCTTCTAAAATCCATTCCAATAACCCAATGTAAAATTTGCATTTCTATCAGATTCAATGCTCAAGGTAACTATGCATAAGAATAAAATCAAATTTAAATACAGGTTTCCCATTTTGACTACTGGGTGAGTCTCATAGATCAGTAAGAAATGAGTAACTTACACTATTTATATGATAATTACTAAGATAGAATCATGACTCCTCAGGGTCCTAGGTAACCCCAATAAAAACTTCATCATTATTTCCTTCATCATCCACATGGGATCATAAAGTGGATAGGGTAAACCACCAGGATGTTGATGCTTTTCCTTTATCCTTTGACTTATAAATCATAATGAAATTAATCTATAAATTTACCACTTCACACCTAACAACCATAACTATCACCTAAATTCATGGTACATATTTGTCACACTAGGATGTAACACCCACTTAGAGTTATGTAAGTTTATAATTATCTCTTCCCTGATGGATGCATGAACTATAACACTCCCATGAAATGTGATGACATCATCTTTATCTAATGACCACCTATGTATTGGGTCACTACCTATAAGTTATTCACACATCCAACACACTATAGGTCAACCACTTGTCTATCCTTTACCTAGTCCACTAATGAAGATGTGACCACCAATGGATCACACATTAATGATCTATAGTCCTTGGAAGTAAATATAATCCAATAATCAAAAAATATCATTAGGTTATACTATTCCTATAAATGTTGTTCACCAAGGTCTAAGGCCACCTTCATCTTATGGATATGAGTGTTGAAAAATAATTTTCCTTTTCATAGTGCGTTGTTCATCTCAAAGTTGAACATCAATAGATAATTTTCCCAAAACCTCTCCCTCTAGATTAGGTCATGTAGTGTGAAGATATAGTGAAGGATCTTGTGTTCTGTATACAAAAAAAAATCTCACCAAAGAGATAGTGTCACCAACACCTCAAATCATTGACCATGATTTGTATCTCCAATGTATGGGAAGGACAGTTCCACTTATATGGTCATAGGTGACATGACCCATAGGCTATGACCCACTCCCTATGTATCATTATATCTCCCAAACCAATGGTTTATGCATCAATGTAAACAATATTACAATCCCATTCTTAGGATGTATCAACAAATTAACTATAGTTGATCTCTTATTCAGCTCAAGAAACACCTCTTCACACTGGTATGACCACTCTAACTTCACCCCATTTTTCATAATCATATCCATGGGAGCTAATAAATGAGGGAAGTCTTGTAACAAAACATTGGTAATATCATACTAAACCTAGAAATATCCTAATCTCAAACATATTTTGGGGACATTTCTAGGACATGGATACATTTACTTTCTCTAAGACTACAGATATACCTGTCTTAGACACTACATTCCCCAATAATTTCACCTCATGAATCTAAAAGTTACACTTAAAAATCTTGTAATAAAGACTATGTTCTCAATATGAACTCATAACTATCTCAAGATGAATGAAATGCTACTCTAGGGTCAGTGAGTAGACATGGATCTCATAAAAAACAATAATGAATGAGCCAAGATATGAGTGTAAGATCTTATTTGTGAGATCCATGAACACTAATTGTGAATTATTCAATTCATACAACATTAAATAGTACTTGTATAGCCCACAACTTATTTGGAACTCCATCTTCGATATTCCTTCCTCTCTAACCCATAATTGGTGATAGACCGATCAAATATCAATCACGATGAACCATTGATATCCCCAAAATTTATTAAAGATATTCTTAGTCCCATGGAAGAGATATCTATTCTTTACTATCACATGATTCATCTTCTTGTAATATATATAGAGTCTAAGACTATTATTCACCTTCATGGATAACAATAAAGGTACTCCCCATGGTGATTTACTTGGCCTGATAATTCCCTTCATCACTAAGTCCTTAATATATACCTTGATATCCTTAATCATGGATAGAACCATATGATAAGGCTGTATCAAAATGGATTGATCACCTAAAATGAGTTTTATCTTGATGTTACCACCTCTATTATGAATAATTACTATAGAGTATTCAAGAAATATTTCCTAAAAAAGATCTAAAAATTGGGGAAAATATGATGGGGCTACCACTAATCCAACTATAAGATCGAATCCCTCAATTTGTGTTTTGATCATCCCAATTTGACGCAAGTCTGAACTAACTTGACCTTCTCCTAGTTCCCACTCTTTGATCATCACATAATTTTCTCCCTTATTTGATGAAAATGATACCCATATCTGATAGAATTCAGTGTGATATTATCAGTTATTTAACCACTCTATTCCAGGAATCACATTGATGATCATCACCTCTTGAGTAATGAAGTCCCATAGATGAACACAACTTGGAATAACTATAGGTAACTTAGGGAATCATTGAAGAAAGTCAACTTTCATGCCTAATAGTGTATCTAGTGAAAGTATCTCAATAATTTACATGACAGGTAAGAAAAATTTAGAAATAACTTGTGAAAATATAAATGAATGGGTGGAAAAATTATCAAAATAGGTAGATAATTTAAAACTGATCAATATCATACCTCTAATGGTAGATAGACCCTCACCACCATCTTTCAAAGTTGAATCCACTATAAAACCATGACATATATCATCTCTATGACCCTATAATAGAGACACATAAACTGTCAGAGTCATCATTGTATAATATAGCTACCGAGAACCCTAGTCAAAACCATAGGTTATAGATTGGGTTTGTACTCCACCCCTGTAGAACCTCAGTCTAAAAGCACCGGAGAAAAACATTAGAAGATACCCAATATTTTCATATTGTTGACACAATCTCCAAGGTACTATGAAGAAAATGTGATAATATCCAAACCTACCACATTAAAAACACTATATTAATCCTTCTAATAGGGCTTAAGAATCCATACACTACACTACATGAAAAGAACTAACCATCCACACATCTTTGCCTATACTCTTCCTGCTATTAGAAGAGGCACTCATCATAGTATTATGAGGTCCACATGTCTATGTACTGAAGGGTAAAATAAGAAAAACTGATCAATACGCCTCTAGGACCCTTTTTGTAGTCAGGTTCTTATGTAAAACCCATAGATATGTCTCTGTATTGAATTTCCTAACATTCCACATGATATAGAGAAAAATATAGATCTGAAACATCCTGGACTTCTATGTATTATTTCAGGACAAGAGATAAGAAATGTGAAGTTTCTCAGTGAAACGAGTGGTGTTTACAGATACATTCATGGACCCCTATTATAGCTCTATGATTACTTATTCTCTATATAGATTCAGAATATCAGGAATGAATTCCCCCAAAACTAGGTCCTTGATGGTCTCTCAGACGATACCCTCACATCTTCTAGCTTGTCCCATCATGCCCCACCATCTCTTGGTGGGTCCCTATAGAATGAATGCTTCCATCTTCAACCTCTTATACTCAAGGGTCTCAACAAGGTCAAATACAACATGGATGATGTCTATATAGCCCTATATATCCTATAGTCATCTACTAACTTGAATGATTGGTCTGTTATAGAGATGAAAGTATCTAGTGTAAAGACCATGGACCTCAGTGCCCCTCTGCCCAGGGTAGGAATAAGTTAACGAACTCCCGACTAAGATGGGTCCACTACCTTTACCACTGGATTATGTATTAGAGTGTACAATTGTGATACTCTTAGATAGAAGGAATTATAATAGGAGAATCCTCCATGATAAGAGAATCTTAATCCATGTCAGTAGGTTGTCAAACTAGTCCCCTTTGGGAAAACATCTTCCGAAATTTGAAGGAAACATTTAGAAAATACCAGAGTAATTAGGATAAATCATAATCAGTCTATGGGATCAGACAATATTCACATATTAATATACCAATAAATGAATTTATAACCATTTAAGCACTAACCATGGTATCCATCACTATAATCTATTTTAATTCATATATATATATATATAAATAATTTCATGGACAGGTTCAACTAATTAATTACAACATAGATATATAACAAGAAAATGGAAAAAATATATCACACGTCAAGGAATAGTTGTATATCCTAAACATATAGAATAATCAAAGAATTAAATTAAATAAATAGTATTCAAAACACAATATCTATATATATTATGATTCATCCTACATGCCTAGTCATGATGCATGAACGAAACCCAAAATTCCATAAAAAATAACAAAAATTATTTCAATGTAACTAAAAGTTATATTAAACATGGGTTGTATAGGCACATGGAAAATACCATACCTAAGTCCCACACAACCTATCTCATCTATACCATGTCCTAGGTTAGACAAAAAATAATATAAGAATATACTTCTCTGATACCATTTTTTAATGCATCACCCAAACCACTGGGTCTGATCTAGAGAGTCACTTGGCCTCATTCATGCCTCATCATAAGTAAGGAAATTCCAAATAGAAAAGAGGTTTCGAACACCATTAGTCAGGATATTTTACTCTAAATATCTTTTCCTTGAATCAATAACAAAAATAAAAATATAACAACTCATAGTAAGCAATAATTAATACAAATAATTTCAAAAGAAATGCATGTCATAAAAATAATATATGGGCTCCGTCTGTGGAAAGAAAAGCCAGAGTATATAGAGTAAATGTAAATTAATTATATAAAATAATGGTATCCTCTAGGGAATATCTTAGTGTTACTCCCAGCTCTTTGCTCCCCAAATCAACCGTCTTCCACGAGCCACTTTCCCTTTCATTGATCACTATACATGAAGTTTTTATGCACATTGAAATTCCCATATAAGGTGTGAGTAATAAAACCCAGTATGAAATGACCAATTCATCCTTAAAATTTGTGAAAATGAATTGTAGGTTTATTCCTTGGTAATAATAAATGTGTAGTAAATAATTAAAAATCACGTACTGAGAACCCATGTTATGGACAAACCACCACAATACCTAGTCATATCTACTTAATCACCATGCTAGAAGGATGATCAAAGGTGTCAGACATAATGAAGAAATAGTGACAAGGATGGTTACATTCTATTCAATATCCTTAAGGAATCAAGTATCAAGGTAGACCATAAGGAAAACTATTTATCATTTACTTGTTATCCTCAAGGAATCGAGTATTTCTATGTTTACTAAGGATCCTCATGGAATCTAGTTTTTGTTGGGCCACAATCCTATCAATATACTACCTTATATATGGGTCCACTGTAATCATCACTACACATCATGTGCACTCCCATCCATGGTCAATCACACCATTATTGTACACAGTTAAAAATTACAATAAAAACATCCAACAACATGGTAATAAACATAATAGGGAAGTGCATAATAAAAAAGAATATTACATCATCATGATCATATAGTAGAAAATGTATATCAACATGTGGTTAACATCAAACATGGTAACAAGATACTCTAGAAAAATCATGGAATCAAGCATCATAAGAAAGTATTACAGGCCACCCACACCCACATGCTATTACACTAAATCATGAAAAAAAAACAAGTAACCAAAAGAATCATACAATGGAAAAAATTGTATACAAGGGACCTAAATGGTAAGGAACTTCCTACCTCATGTTTTTTTATGAATAAACCAAATTTCAGTAAAGGATCAAGGATCAAACACATCATACACCCATGAAAAGTGATATCAAGTCAATAATGACAACTGGGGTTTTTATTTTTCATGAAAGAGGTTTAGAATTGAGACATAAGAATATCCCATGACAATAAGGGTGGTTCTGTAAATATATACCTTAAGGATTCCATCAATGAAATAAATTTAGAGGTATTTCAATTAAGAGGTCTCCAATTCAATGAATTTGTTTTTGATAATTAATTGAAAATTAATTGATCATTAATTCTAGAAGAGAGCCTCATGTCTAGCCAATGATCGTCAATCCATCAATGTAATGAAGATTCAAGATGAGAATTAAGAATAATAGTTTCTTAAGATGATTGATCTAATATGACTTACCTAGAAACATACACCATTCTTGATAGTTCTATCTCTGATCAAGGGGTTGTCATTAACATGTTGATGGATCCACCAATATACCAAATAATCATCAAAATAATAAGGTTCGATCATTATTATAACATCAATAAGTAGTCTAGGAAGATGATCCATAATCACTTACCAATAGAACCTTCGAATATGATGATAGATCTTGATTTGATCAATGAACAACATCAACTCACTTGATCTACCACTGATCTACAAAGAAAGGAAGAAACATAATTGGATTATTATAGAAACCATAGATCCATCATAGATCCATGATCATATCCTAGGAAAGAAAAATGATTTATAATGTATTTAGATAAAACTCATTATTACTGTGTCATTGGATCAATCAATGCTTGAATAGGCAAGGGGATTAAAAAGGGAGTGTCTAGATACAAGGGGTGATGTTAAAAATTTATATTAGTGAAATGGGGTTTTAAATTGGATATTGATTTAGGTTGAATAATACATGGAATTAAAAATCATAGGGTGTTTTTATTTAACCATTGAAATGGGTGCACCAACTACCCGGTGGGCCTCACCGACATGTCAGTGGCAGTACTATTGGGCCGATGTTCATGGAAGAACCACCAACTTACTGGTAGAACCCCATATGAGAGCCAGTGGGGTCTAAAAAAACCTACAAACCTAATTAAAGCCCACTGGATTGTTGGTGGTTCCCACCAGATAGCCAGTTCTCCCCTTCTAGTCACCACATAACCAATCCCTCCCTCAAATCTTCCACCTTCTAAACAAAAACCCTTAGCCACTTAAAAAAGCACTCTAAATGGAATATAATATAGAGGAAAGAAAATATAAAGGAAAAATTTATAAAATCAAAATATATCAGACTACAAAATAATGTGAGAATATTAATAGTGTTACCTCATAGATTTATGTAGAATATATTAGCTGGTACTGACGATATACCTCAACTAATATTTGGAGTCTTCCATTGATAAAATCTGATTTTTATATTTTTTTATCTTTCTATTTTTATTTAGATATGATTCCCTCCTTGATGCTTTGTGTCTAGTGATTTAATAGTTTTATATTAGGTGTGTTTATACTATCCCCAACATGGGGCCTTACCACACTTGTCATGTATTATGTATATGGAAGATAATTTGATGACATCCTATGTGGACCCAAATTAGTTGGATCATAGTTGGACTATACTGATCACATATGGTTTCTGGAGTTGTGGTTTTGTATTTTTTTCTTTTTCTAGAATGTAAGACTCTTTTACTATGTTAGTGGGCCTGTATTTGACTCTTTTCATTTTCTTATACTTTTTAGAGTAGTCTTGTGTGGGATTAGTTTTTGTGAAAGTATTTATATTATTAGTTTATAATAATTTTGTACTATACTGGTGTATGGAGATGCATGTGTGTGTGAAAGTACATAGGGGAAGGCCTCCCATGTGTTTGAAATACCTAATTAGTTATAGTTTCTATTTCAAGCCTATTGGATATAGAATTGGGGTGTCACTCTTGGCTTATCAATGTTCATGTGGACCCTGGTGAGTTAGGTTGTGACACCCATACTAATTATCACACATAATCTCACATTCCAAAAAATACCATATAGAGTTATCATTAATATATATCTATATTTGGAATCACATTCTAACTCATCAACTTACTCATAGGAACTGATTCCCACCCATTATCCACACATGAGACTACCCACTCATGATTCAATAATCTTAGATTGTTCCCCCCAGGCCTCCGCATAGGGGAGCCAACCCTTCAAGGATCAAAATATCATTTATATAGATACACATTGATATAATAGAATCACTCTACCATGATCTTTATAGAGTAAACCATAGTCAAATATTTCAGTTAAGAATAATTTCACTAATAAGATATATGAGATAACAACATATATGTTGTGGTTAACACATTAAATAAGAAAACCGATTTTTCTATATCTAGAACATAGTATCAAACTTTCCATAAGGGGTCTATTACTAAGGAATATAATGCCTGTACCGACCCACCAAGGGTATATATACATCCCATACTAATGTGAATTTATAGTCATCATTATCATGAATATTCCCTTTGTATATCCAAATGAATTATCATAAAAGGGGAACATACTATGGTGTAGATAAGTACAATTCCACCAAATAGTTATATGGGAAAACACTATATAAGTTTTTAGTGAAACACTAAAAGATTAAAAACTCAACATCAGTTATATTAATCACATGCAGTAACATGTATTCCATGTGAATCCATCATGGGAATAATAATTCCCTTAGATAATGGGAGTGTCTTTATATATATATATATATACAATTTCATTTCTCAGTTTTATTTGATTTTATCCCTTTGTTTTTTGGTGGGGATGACATAATTTTTTATCTTTTTGTGGCATGGATAAAAATTCATGTAAGAGTTTCATAGTTACAGTGAACATACAATATGAAAATTTAGGTCATCTTGAGAGGCTTTAATGATTAAATTATTAGTGCATTATCCCTGGTGACTATTCAGAGAAACTGTATAACAATAGCTTTATGGGTAGAGATTCACGTATAGTAATCACATTTCCCTAGAAGACCATGCCACCTGACCATAATATCTAATTATGATTTCATGATTTTTCATTTAATAACCACATTAGCATTCCATATGTCTAATTAAATTTCTTAAATTTATTATGGAATATGCAAGGGATCCTAGGGAGTGAAATTTGAGATTTTCAATCCACAAATTATGCCCTTATCTTAAAGTTTTTTTTGATTAACACCAATTCAAGGTTTGATCTCAATGAACTCACCTATTCCTCAATATTTCTCTTTATAACCCTTTATACTTGTTTTTTACAATATATAACTATTCCTTTTGATTATAAAATTTTCACCTATTGGTAGATTAAAATCATGAATACAAGAGACATGAACTTGTTCACATCTTCCAAGGGTTTGGATGATAGGATTTAACTTTATGGAATTGTTGGGATCATTATGTGATCATTTTTATGGTATTTGGATCATTCTTAATAATTATAGGATTATAATTACATATTTTGTAAATTATTTTATCTTCATCTGACTAATTATGTATTAAATTATCAGAGAAAATATTTTATTTCATTTTAAATTTGGTTTTTTTTTATTTGAAAAACCTCATGAAATGGTAATTATATTCAACCATGAGAGTTCATTTAGGTTTTATTTATATTTAGACCACGAGTTTTGGGTTTAAATGGTATTTTTGGAAACTAGATTTTGGTGTCATAAATTAGTTAGATTTATGGCTGTGTTTTAATGGGGTTTTTTGGTAAATTATTTCTAGGAAGTAATATTGTATTGATAATTTGTTTTTTTATACCCACATTGGGTTCATGTCATAATTATAGGAGGGAATTTATGTTTTTTTTCTTATTTATTTCTCAGGAATCATTTAGTTATTTTGATCATTATTTGAATGCATGTTGAGGTGGAACTGGGAAGGGTTACCTTGTTTTGGAAAGTATTTGGTCATATTAATTTCATCTTCTACATTGATTATCTAGAATATCTATAAACTTATTTTGATTTAAATGTGCTAAATATTTTTCATGGAATTTTTTACATATTTTTAATTTTTTCTTCCGGGGATTATATGAGAGTGAGTTAGGGAAATCCTACTAGTTACTTTTACTTAACCTTACATGTGTATCTATGTTTTCAGGTAGTTGTTTTATTTGAGGATGTAGGTAATGAAAAGGATATAATTTTCATAGGTGATGGATATTTGGAGATGCATTCATGGAAGAGTGGTAGTTTTCAACCATACATTGAAGGATTTAGACTATTCATGTTGGATGGGTGTTATCTTCAATGTTAATTAATGTTTTTATCTGCTTTCTACAATACTATGTTTAGATATTTCACATTAATATGGTATTTAAACGTTATTTTCATATTTTTAGTGAAAATTATATGCCTATTCCTCATATAGTTCGTTTTATACTTGGGGAAGACCATTATCTATTTATTACATTTATCTCTCGATATTTTTTTCTATCCCCTAGTGATTAGGGAATTCCCCTAAGGCCTTGTGGTGGTCCCATGCTGACCTTGAGTGTTCAACACCATGTTTGGGGTCATCATTAATGTTATAAAAGTAGGGTTTTAATTATTTAGATATGAAATACTTGTATCCAAGTAGAATATTATGATCATAACTCAATAATAACTCTGAAAAAAGTGTAGCTAAACTCATCATAGTGGGACGTTAAATCTAGAGAATTTGGGTAGGACAAGTAATCTAAAGGACCACTTTTATATGGGTTGGTATGTTGTGAACTAAAAGTGTCTAAAACCATGGTAGTTTATAAAATTTTCAGTGTTCATGCATCAGGATTGTCATGTGCATAACATATTCACAAGTGAATTTCCTTTTCTATAGTGATTTTATTACATGAAAGTCATTTTACATGTAATTTGAAAATAGGTGTGAATGTGTTTTCATATTAAATGAATGTGGTTTTTCTACCTCTAGTTTGGACTTGGTCTATAAGGTAATCACTATAATGTGAATAAATACACCTAGAAATTATATTGAGGTATCATGTTTGAAGACTTTTGGTTTCAATAGAGAGAATTTATATACAGTGCCTTGTGTGATTTTAATTATTGTATTTTGGTGTGAGAGAGATGTATATAAAATGATAGATTCTATGTAATGTAGTGGGAAGAAATATAAGAGGTGAAAATGAGTGAAATCTAGGATCTAGGAATGTGGAGATCATTATTGAACTCTTGAATATATTATATCAAGTAATCTTGGTTGTCCAGACCCCCCACTCTATTAGTACCCCTGTTGTGTTAATAGAGAATATATGGATGACCCCCGAAGCTTCACTCAAATAACCCTAATGTTGGAGACTAGTACTGAGGGTATATAATTCATATAAATATGGAGAACTATCCTCAATATATAAGTTATGGATAAGAGATATGATCCACCTAGAAAATCTAGAACATAAATACTAGATAAATATATAATGTTGTATAAGAAGGGAAAAATGAAAATACCAAAAGTAATACCTAACAAGTGACCACAAACTACAATAAGACCTAAATAAATCCATGATCTATTAATTACTATATCAATCAATTAACAACTTCTATAGATCTATAAAATAGTGTATATATATATATGGGGTCAATATATAGTTATGCTCAGTAGGATCCTCCATAGAACCTCCTATATAAATGTAAAATTAGAATACTAAATCCCATTGAATAACAAATGAATCCAAATCATTACCGAAATTGGTAAAACTATATCCCATCCATACCAATTATTTATCACCATGTAGCACATATATGTAAGCATATCTATATCAATGAATATATATAAGAAAGGATCCATGCTTACACTTCCCACTCATTTGTCACTCTCACAACCTGACCCCAAACATCCCCTATAAAAATCCCTTATATAAGTCATCATATACCCCTTTCATGATTACCCAAACCATATCATCATCACATACTTCATCCATTGTGTCTTTTTATAACCTAATCATCATCACATCCATAAAAAAGTTGTTTTTCTAAAATCCATTAGATCCCATATAACATGCACAATACCTTAGGCCACTACAGTCAGAACATGTACACCTATAGGAAACTACTATCACAATATCCAAAAATACTTGTATGTGCTATAACCGCAAGATTCTTAAACCCACACACATGTATACGTTAAACTATGATCTATCATAGAACATTCAGAAAAATATTATATACCTCAAGCCATCAAAACTCGGATATTCATAAAAATTATGTTACATCTATTGTGTGAGTGGTGAAGAGGCAACCATTTTTTACCTCACCAAACTAGATATTGGGTAAAATATCACAACCAAAAAACATTTTGGTATTAGATTCCCACCCGAATCAGGTGGTTCAATTTATGAAATCATAAAATATAATGAATAGTACAATATACAACCTAACTAAGAAAAAATACCCATCCTTATACTAAACTATAGTTATTGTCCAACATGAAATATAACTTCCAAAACTGAGGTCTAGGAAACAAGATATCATATAAGCACACAATAATCAATATTAAATTTCATTAATCATTTTAATTTAGTAATTTATAATTAAGTACCATTCATTAATCCCATTAAAAATTCAATATTAATCATTCCATTTAATCACAATCCAACCTTATTCTATAATTCACATTCTATTTTTTAGATTCCCATATCATTCTCTTAGAACATCCATTCTAACCATCCCATGGTTTACTTTCTTCAACATTTCCAATATCCATGCCCATACCATGGGTTCATTTTTAAATTTATTTACCATTCAATAATCTAGGTGTTATTGGACTCATCCTGAAATACCACAAAAAATACACTCTTAATGAATAGGGAAACACATTAGGTAGTTGGATATCAAAAAAACCAATTATCAATCAAACTAGTCTTCTAATAATAAGCACATCAGGAAATCCCCATTTTCATCTTGAACTAATAAACTCATCAAAAATACCATCATAAACAATTGACAAACTGGAAACACCCTCTCTGAACTTGAGCCATATTTTCTATCCTTATACCAAATATCACATGTCAAATCATAGTAAGTATCAACCATCCAATTGTGTATATATATATGGTGATACAAAAAAAATTCATCACAACAAACTATGTCTGAAACCAAGGCCATATCATCAAACACAAAAGATTTATAATAATGTAATAATAGGAATGATGGGTTGACAATAGCCTAAAACACATTAACATTAGAAAAACCCATTTTTATTACCATTTAGAAATAATTTATTCATTATACACTAGTTTATAAAAAATAAACCTAAAATTAGTAGTCACAAATAACTATAAATGAACTATAAACATGCTTTATGAAATACTTTTAAATTCCATTATTTAAATGGATGAAAAGTAATTAGTTCCATGTCCCTCTTTCATTAACCACTTTATTATTCCATAATTAATTTTTTAACCAATTTAAATCATATAATACATGATAAAGATTAATAATAATCACAAATATAAATCATACACTATATATACCCTATCAAGAGTCATCAAATCATAGAATAAACAACATGTAATATTTTTATCCCATTCCATGTTTCATTCTTCCATAAATTTTCAAGTAATTATCTTAATTAGGTTGATTACACAGTTACCTAAAGAAGTTAATGAATGTTTATCCCACACATAAAAATAAAATAAGAAGATAATAACTTCAATCCACTACCTTGAACTGAAAAATTCAATGATCTCTATTCCAGAAACAAAAAAACATGCATAAAACCCTAATCACCTCTCCCACAAGGCATTCTATAGTATATATAGATATCATCCCACCATGATTCCTATATATATAATTGATATAAATAATATAATGATCAAAGGAATCAAATATTCACAACATGGAAATAAATAATAGGATAGAACTGAACCATTGGATAAGAAGACAACTAACCTCAGATCACCCACGATTGTATCTCATGAAGTTGGGAGTAAAATTCAAAAAAATGGGATCAAAATTCTCTGATAAATCTCCTTGGGTCACCTAGGGTTTTAAGGAGGAATAAGTAAATAAGATAAATCAGGGACATGTCCTGAATTTATATAGGATGGTTAAAATAGAATACCATGTCACAACCTGAAGTTCCTAGTCAGGATCCAAGTATCACTAAGAGGGGGAGGGGGTGAATTAGTGATATACTTTACCCTTTTTATATTTCCTTCTTTTTGAAACAACCTTCACCTCAAGTTAAAGATTTTTTTCCCTGATGAACACACACAACCACATGAACATAAGATTAATAGGGTTTACTACTCAACAAGAGTAGCTACGTCCTTGGTATGGTATGAAAACAATCCAGTACCACACAATCCACTAGAAAACAATCCTTTGATGTGGAATAAAATGAGTCGGATATTACCTTACACTTGTGTAGCACTTTTAAAACAATCCAACAGTGCATGTGCTTCCTCTTAGCAAAAATAGGGTAATGAAATGTTTCTGTGCTTCTTAATAAACATTCACAAATCAAATCATTAAAAAAAAATTATTCACTTTCCTACCCGTAAGATAGTAAGAACCTCCTGGTGAAAACAGCATGCACACCACTCCCTACTTGCGCACCTCCCTTCTTGCGCCCACTCTACTTGCGCGCCACTTTTGTGCATAAGACATAACTTGAGCGCCACTTCAACTTGCACACCACTTTCTACCACTTGTGCAATCAAAGCTTGGATTTTCTCTTAAGTGATGAGAATTGAAAAATGAGGAGGGTAGCTTTCTATTTATAGCCATTTTTGTTACTTGCATGCCACATACACTTGCATTCCATTCCTACATGTGCACCACTCCATCACTTGCGCGTTGCTCCATCACTTTCTCACCTCTCCATAACTAGTTCACCTCTTACTTTCCTTTTTTATATTTTGATATGATGATATTGAAATATGGCTTGCGCACAACATAAACTTGCGCGCCACTTATACTTGTGCTCCACACTTGCGTTCCACTTTCTTTTGTGCACCACTCTTCTTGTGCACCCCTCTACTTGTGCGACACGCTACTTGTGCGCCGCCCTGCTTTCACGCCTTCCTACTTGCGCACCAAAAACTACCTGCACACTACTATTGGTCGCAACTCACAATTTGTGAACCACTTCGGGTTTATACACAAAAAACTTATTGAACACAACTCTATGTTTGTGCGCAACTTATAACCTGCACACCACTTCTATTTGCACACCACTTTTGTGCATAAGACACAACTTGTGCGCCAATTTCCACCACTTGTGCGATCAGAGATCAAATTTTCTCTCAAGTGTTGAGATTTCAAAAATGAGGAGGGTAGCTATCTATTTATATTAATTTTGGTGACTTGCGCACCACATATACTTGTGTGTCATTCCTACTTGTGCACCGCTCCATCACTTGCACGCCGCTCCGTCACATGTGCGATGCTCCATCGCTTGCGCGCCACTCCATCACTAGCATGCCTCTTAATTTCCTTTGTCATATTTTGAAATGATGATGTTAAAATATGAATTGCGCAAAACACACACTTTCACACCACTTATACTTGTGCACCACACTTGTGCACCAATATTTAACTTGCGCTCCACTTTCTTTCCTTTGTTATATTTTGATGTGATGATATTTAAATATGACTTGCGCACAACATACACTTGTGCGCCACTTATACTTACACGCCACACTTTAACACCACTTATACTTTCACACCAATTTATTTCTATTTCCAAAAACACTTCTTTACTCCCCCTATCATTCATAAGGCTTGCATCACAAGTTATCCAAACTTATGATATTTATGAAATAAAAATCAGAAAAACATCATCATAGTTACCTTGGGAAGTATTGTAACTTCCCTATCTTCCATAAACCACTTATACAAAGTGAAGTGATTTCCTTTCTTCTCAAACTTCATTGACAAAAAAAGATAATACCTAAAAATGATATTCTTCATAAACAGCTTGGTCCTACACAACCCCCTTAACTACACCACAACCCCTAGGTATTTTTCAATAACTACGGTTCAATAAGGGTGGATTCATCATAAGGGGTATTGTTCTAACCGCCCTCTATAATCAAAAACACAATCCCCATTGTATCTCCCCCTAATCTAATGCACATGGGATACCACCGTGATACAGTCCAAAGTTTAGGCCATTGAAACCCCTCAAAATGTAGTGATGACAACCTCAAACCCTTAAGGAACATGCCTCAATATTAAGGACCAATCCATACTCCAACTACATAAGGGTATTTTCCTAAATTATAATGGTATCATCCAGGGTATATACCAACCTTCCTCACTATGATGGAAATATATAAGATTCATTCCCTTTTCCAAAATCCTCATGATCTCTACATCATATGAACTATGTCTATGTAGTAATAATATATCTAAAAAACCACACAATTATAAAACCAACATACTCTAGTGTAGATTTCATCTCAAACAACTCTTTCTCTACTCCATACTTTTATAGATGCATCAAACCTACAAAAAAAGTAAGGGTTATGAAAAAACCATACCCTAACATCAGATTCCTCTAAAACATTTCTCATTCTCAAGAATTAAAACTGAAACCCAGAAAATAAATGTAAGGGAATAGAACAATCAGCATAAAAGATAGTAATAAAGTATCTCTCTATAGAAATAACATATCCAACACAATAGAGGACCAAGGATCACAAAGGCACAAAATCATAAATCTTCTCATAAATCAATAAGGTCATATAAAATATCTCAATTATGATCAATCATTGAACAATATATGATATTGAGAACACATCTTTGACTCCCTATCCCATTTTATCTCTTTAAAGACACTATAAATCACCCTGACTTGGACTAAGGGAATAACACACTCATGAAGAACATTCTCTTGACAATTATGGATCTCAAAAGGACATTACTTGAAGGTTGCATCATCTTCAACTTTTAACCCACCAAAATAAATTTTACAGGGATCATCATGAAGATACCAGAAAAGAGATGAATCATGAAAGACATCATGTATCTATCCCATCTTTAGGGGAAATGATAATTGATATGAAATTTACCCAACATAGGCTAACACCTTGAAAGGTGTAAAAAATCTAGAAGAAATATTACTCCCATGATTGAACCACCTCATCCAATAATGTGAAGGAACCTTAAAAAAACATTATCTACAATGTAAAACTATAGAATCATAATCCCTTGATTAGTATAAGAATTATGATGATCATGTTCTACCTTCATCCACACAAAAAAAACATCTACCTTTTTGTTTCTCTCCACACTGTTTTTTGTATAAGAACCACTGACTCCTTGACTTCATTCCATCAAAATGAATATCATTAGTTTCATCTATATAGTTCATTTATTAGGGAAAAAACCAATGGTTGAGAGATATATATTTTTATATTTGAACTTACCTAAGGGTAGGTTCCACACCCACAAACCACCAAAATCTATATTTCATGCTAAAAACATGTCTTTAGAGGTATTTATAATATTATATGAATGAAAACCCATATATGGATGAAAAATGGTTCTAAATCATAGGTGGGATAAAAAATAATTTTGGATACATCTCTAAAAATTGGAGGTAAAATGGATATCATAATCATAGATGATATTCTATATAACCCCAGGATTCCTCAAAACCTCCTATAGATATTTTCCCGATAAAACATCTATTGATATCACCTCCATAATTACTATGAAGTGTGATGATTTCAATAAGAGGTCCATGATCACCCATATAGAATCATATTAACCATGAGATTGATGAAAACTATTGACAATGTCCATTGATATGTTATCCCACTTCTATTTGGGAACATTGAGTTGTTGGAATAACCTCGGGAACACGATAATCAAACATCATCATACATAAAACCAAATATCGAGACATAACGCTGCAAAAAATCACTTAATCCTATACCAAAAAATCAAAAAACACAATTCCTAATAAATATTAGATTGATAATAAGGTTCCACCAAATGAAAATTGTTGAAATCATAGAGAAATTAATCATGAATTGTGAAAGGAACAAAGATATTTTTCTATAACAATATCTAATATTGTCTATCCACAGACTATCCATTGAAAAAAAATTCACAAAGAACTTGATCTCACTAAAATTGCACCTCATAATTCCATAGCTTTAACTCCTCCATCGACTTCACCAAGGTTGATTTCTCTATCACTAGATAAAGAAACCTATACCCCCAACTACACATATGTTAAGGTGCATCATTAAGAGATACTCCATTATTCACCAAACATCACCAGACTTAGGAATGATATCTCCATGGGACTTCATTTGTAAAGAATCTTCCACAACATTCATTTTCTATAGAGTACATTAAATCTTGAATTCAAGTCCACATAATAATTATATCCACCATCGCTGCTAAAAATTAAAATCATGCTTGGAGAATATATATCTCAAAATATTTCATTTTTTAAATTATACCAAGTTATCCCCAATAAGTTAATGATTCCAAAATGTCAAAGTAAAATAACTGTAGAAATATAAAGATCATGGGTAGAATAGTTATACTCATGAGTTCATAACTACTAAGACCCGTAAGAAATGAAATCTATAGAAAACATTAAAACATAAACCAAACTAAGATGTAAAGAATCACAATAATCCTAAAACACAACTCCCTCCTCCAACAGATAAAGAATATGTGCACTAGACAGATTCTCATTAAAATGATCAAAATGATCATACACTATTTAGTCTGAATAGAAGCCTGATCCTTATAGGGGAAATCAATATGAGGACTATTAATTTGATAGAATATGGGTATGAACCTCATATAATAGCAAGAAATACCATGTAAACTTTATGAATTGACAACATTTTTGGGGGATACCCAAGAAACAAATGCCTCAATATTTAAAAGATAGAAAACTACTCCACACTGATACAAAACATTTCAGAAAAAATGGAACTCACATCCCTATAACATACACTTAAATAAATTAAAAAATATATTATGATGCTAAATAACTAATAAAATAGTATAGATATGTGTTTCAGGATCCTACAAAACACCTAATATTCTAAGTTTTCATCGATAAACACTACTATGAATTAATGTTAAAATTCCTGAAAAATAGAATTCATTATCCCTATAAACAGATGTAGAAAATTTTTAACACTAAAAAACATAATAAGTAACTCGTAATTACTATAATTAATTTTAATATGATTTTCCAAAATATCCTCATCCTTCACCCACATATGATGATATCTTTACTGTAAATTAAACACCAAGAACTAGATAACCCCCTTTAACTGATTTTATAGATCATAAATACTTGGAAGTGGATAGTGTTTCTTTACTACCAAATGGTTCATGAGGTGAAAATTGATATAAAAACATATAATCCCATACACATACTTACCAAAAAGAGCCATATCATCCCAAGGGGACACACAAGGATGAAAAAAACTTCGTTAAAGAAAATTATAGACATGAATATTTAGTTTCCACAACTCATTAAATTATTATTGTAACATGAGCCTCACACATAATTTATTTTATTATTTATAACATATATCATTATAAATCACAACCTATAAATCTTGAGTCATAGATTTTATGGTAGATTATATTCATATTATATAAACATATACAGAATATACATCATCATTATCTTGATCTCAAAAAATTTATCTTTAATCCCATTGATCATATTTTATTACATAGGATATCCTAGGGAAAACATAATGAAATAGGTTTAGTTGTAAATATTAATATGTAAATAATAAGATTTAATCATGACGGTGTAGTAACACACACAAGTCAAGTGACATATCATGATATCATAAATAGAAGGATCATAATCATGGATTCATGGAATAAGGGAAATAATGTCACAAGTTCATGGAATCATGGAATAATGGAAATAATATAACAATTTCATGGAATCATGATAATGTGGAAATAAAATTAAACATGACATCATAATTATATATTAAGGCTCACTGAAAAGACAACATAACATAGTGTTCTAGTCTAATTTCCAGTGGACCATAAATCGTATATCATGAGTTAAAAACATTACACAATACATTACGGTGTTATGTAATTTCAATACTACCCATCCAAATACAATATGTAAATGAATATGTGTTGAAAATAAATAAAAGTAAACATTCATCATTTATAAGCATGATAAAAACCATGAGAAGGAAATGGGTTGCATAATTTTATCTCAAAATATAACTAAATGGAATATCATAACTATTACCAAGAAGAGAAGGGTTTAAATTATTTTTTAATTCCATAATTTAGTAAAAAATATTTTATCATGATTAAGGAGTTCAACTGAAGAAATTTCTTAATAAATGAGTGGAGAAGTAATTATTTAAATGAAACTCCTAAATAATGATTTATGAAATGGATAAATAAACTTTAAAAATGATTGCACAAGGGGTTTTCATTAAAACCATAAGTAAGAAAAAATATTTTCCCATAAAATAATTAAAATTTAAATAATTAAGTGAATATAAAAATCTTGAAATAATTAACATGTGAAAAGAAATGATGAATAAGAAAGTTCCCATTAATCAGGATTGATTTAGGGAAAAGATTGATAAGGGAACTTAATTTTTTTATAAAACTACCAATGAGATAGAGAACAAGGTATGTATATATAAGATTAATATATAAAATCATAGATAATTTTATTTGGATAATAAATTGGGTAACTGATTCATAGAGATAAATCATAACTAAATGAATAGAGGGTTATTGGGAGAGATATCTCACTTCAGGTCCTTACTCACTTGGTACATGAATCTAAATTATTGAATAATAAAATTATGTTTATTAAATAAATGAATTATAAATTTATTAAAGTATATTTAATTTTATATCATTTCTTTATTATTATTTTTCTTTCATTAATTACATAGTTTTTTTCTCACTTTGACCATTTGAGGTTGTTTGGTTAATTTCATCAAATTTGTTTTGGTGTTTTGATCATGATCAAGGTTGGGTTGAAATAGTTCCATAATGTTCTGAATTATAGAATTATTGATCTTTTATTATTTGATTAATAGTATAGTTATACAGTTCAAGGAGTTTTATAAAATAGACTCAAACAAAGAATGGTATTTCGGTATGCTCGTTTTGGATGGTTAAAATCACTATGTCCATTTATTATCATTATCAATAATATAAAAAATTATAATATAATAATAATATCATTATAGATAATATATTTATTCCTTGAATATATTTTTATATCCATCCATGAGGGAGGTGATTAAAAATTAATTACGTTGATCATGTAGGTGGTGAACCAACCATAATATGAACAACATTTCCATTTTTGAATATAATGATTATAGATTAGATCATGGGTATTCCATTAATATAAAAAAATTATTATATTAAAAATAATGTTGTTATTATAATACCAAGGATAACATTATAACCCAATATTTTAGAATATATATTTCTATTCAGTAAAATTGAAGTGTTTGGTATCTTTCTTTATACACAACACTGAGCTTAAATGAACTACGATATGCAATTAACATATTATTATTAAAAGTTAATATTAATTCATAGTCATGGAATTGGAGGGTTCACATAGAACTAGATGAATTATGAAAATGAATTATAAAATTTTTCCTTTATTAAGATGTTTTGATTAATTATTAGGAAATAGGTACTCAAATTCTAATGACAGTAATAAAATCATATGAGACCTAATTTTTCAAGAATCGTTTTTTTTAATTATTTATTTTTTATCTAAATAAAATATATTTATCATTTCTGTTAAATTATTTAAAATTTATATATACAAAGTAATGATAATTTATAAATTTATTATTAATTATATAGAATAGAATATAAAATCACTTGAAGGTGAAAATAGATATTTTTTTTCAGGAAATATTTTTTATTCCGCGCAATGTATATTACCTTAATAAATTTAATAAATCACTATTGATTAATTATTTTAATTAAATTTGAAGATATATTTAATAAAATGTATTAAAATTAATATAATGGCTGTTACCAGGAAACTAATGATAATAAAATATTTTTTTATGGTTAAAAATATATTGTTTTCTAAATACATTTTTACTAGTTTTCTACGTGAATATTAAAATTAATATTCGAAGCTTCATGGAATTGAACCATGTAAAATGGATTCCTTATTTTTAATCATCATAATAATTATTATATATTATTTTTAGCTTAATTTTTACCCATAATTAATAGTTACCATAGTAAGATTGTTGTATCCAATGTAAGTGTTAAAGTGTTAAATGTGGGGTTAACCTAAGATAAATAGTATAAAATATCCTAAAAAACATTATATAATATCATTGGTAGATTGGATTTATAACATACTATTTTTATTTTTAAATTATTGTAATTTGGAGCCACATAATTTGAGTAATTCATAATTATATAATAAATTTTCAATTATTTATAAATTTTAACCCACCTCACTTATAAAAGGGAACCTCATATTCTCATTTCTACACACTAATTCAGCACTATAGTTCATAAAATACCTACAAAAATACCTTACCATATTTACACCCCTTTTCGTAGAGCTCCTTTTCTAACTAAAATACCTACTAATAAAAATGTAATGTGTAAAACAAAGGAAGAAACCAAAAGTCAATGTAATTTCATTTACTGATCTACTTTAAGTTTCTTTATTCCTTAACGCAGTCCAAATATTCTATATCCATAAGAACATGATAAAATCATTATATGTATTACATTTAAATATTTTTATATTAATGTTACATCCATTTTTAATCTATGTTATATCTAATGGAATATAAAAAACTCCACTCATGTGTATGTATGGACTACCATCTCCGTGAAGAGATGCATTTATATCATCATCCTATCTCATGGATGTCATTATAGTTAGATTTAATGTATATAATTGATTTATATAACATAATTAATAATTTTTAAAGATAATTCCTAATATTCATTCATTCCCTCCAATCTGTTGGAAAATGATAACGTCACTTATACGTTTGTGTGGACTACCACCTCCGAGAAGTGATGAGATTTTTTTTCATTTATATTTAGAAATAATAGTATTAAGGATTGATTTTTTGATTATATATTATATTTATTATATTATTACTATTTTATAAATATATATTATTATTCACCTTTATTTATTTCCATTCATTTTCAAATGAAAACATCACTTGTGCATACGTACGGACTACCGTCTCCATGAAGTGATGAAATTAATTTTTCATTCATACTTTATATGAATGGTTATAAAATTATAAATAATGAATAAATACGAGACTTGTGACATGATTAATATTTTGTAGATAATGAAACCATGAACATGGTTTATGGACCGAAACCATTGAACTGAAACTTTCATGGGAAACAAAATAGTTAACACCAAAATATTGATTTTAATGAATAATTTTTAATAAATGGGTAATTGGAAATTATAATTGAATTATATTTTATAATATATTTATGAATATGGTTTTATTATATATTTATAACAAATATAAATTTGTTATAAAATATATTTAGAGTGCGTATGAAGATAGTTAGGACTTAAGGTAAGAGTTTACATTACAATATCATTTATTTTAAGGATTGTCTATGTTAAATTTTCATTGAGGGATGTTATATGATACATATCTCCCAAAAAAAATTATTTTATTATTTTATTGTTATTTTTAGGGTTTAAATGTTTTCCATTAATTCTCCTCTAATTCTTACTCCAAATGATTTTTTTTAATAAAAGCAGACCATATTTTCTCTTTTTGGTTAGTACTATTTATCTTTCGTAACTACATTATTAAAATTATGTAATGGAAGTTATGAAATATGAATAAATTTCTTAAAAAGGTCAATTTAAATACCTTTTAAATTATTTACAAAATATTAAAATTAATCTTTTTAGAGGATTTTACTATAACTCACTTTTGACTATTTTACAAAATTATAAAAAAAATGTTCTCTTTTAATGTGCATAGAATGAATGGATTTTCCTATTGTCGTGTATTTTCTTCTTTAAAAATTATACTTTATTGGTTTCAAAGGATTTAAAAATAAATTTATATTCCCATTTTATGACAATTTTTTATTTTCAAACATTCAAAAAATGGATATTTCTCTTGATTTTAAAAGTGTATTTTAAATGATTTTATAAATAAGATTTTTCATCTATGTCAAAATACATTAAGTATTATTATGCTTAACTAGGGGTATTATATTAATATACCATCCATTTTCTTTCTCTAAATGGATTATAATTATTTTTTTCTATGGATGATTTCATGAAACTATATTCTTTATCCTAGGTTAATTACGCTATAATGAAATCATGAATGTTTTTGTGATATGTTGGAACACATATACATATTTTTCATTATGTAAAATGCAGGACTGAAATTATATAGACTTAGAATGTATTGGGTAATGATTTATGTCGCATGCGGTAATATGATTTGGAATGGGGAGTAAAAATACTCCAATAATGGGCTATTTCCATTATTATAGTCATTATAGTGATCCTTGATTATGGAAATGACGTGAATAGGGCATGAAACCAATCTACTATGGGACTATGTGCACTATGAGTGTCTTGTAAGTAAGAATAGACTAAGGAAATAATTTTATATATTTATTTATATGCCATAAACAAATGTTTTTTTCAGAAGATATTCTCTCATGGATCATTTTTTATTGTTGATGATTCCACACACTTAGGAATCTCGTATTTTGTTATGAAATAGCCTTGTGCATGATTCATGATTTATGTTATATGATGTTTTGCCTATGTTTTTGTAAGTTAGGACATATTTGGAATTATTTTTTTTATTATATGATTTCTCAAATTTATTAGCCATGTCAGATTCCCATAATGTGTTTTTGGTTTTAGTTAAAGTATATAACTACGAAGAATCCTGTTAATAAATAATGTAATATAAAATGAAATGACTGAGAAAATGAGAAAATGAATGGAATGGTAGTTGGAATGCAAAATCCCATTGTAATTATCCTAAAACTCTCTCACACTATGAATCAATCTTAGATTCTAAATTACTAAATGAAGTATAAATGCATAATTTGATCATTCATGAGTACGTATTCACATTCCATCAGTTAGTCCATGAATCCTAAAATTATAAGAAATAGATTGGCACCACTTAAAATATATTTTACATTATTTGGTTCTTGGGGAATGAAAAATATACCTTGGTTGTTTATCATTTGGTAGGTGAAGATGATAAATGGTGAAATATTATTAAGAATATTAGGAAAGAGGAATATATACACACCCTGAAAATGGATGATTTTAAGAGGGTATTTTTTTAATAAGTACCACACAAAACTCTTCTTATAAAAACAGAAAAGGAATTAATTTAGTTTAAGATGGAGGATGAGGAATCAATCAGTAAAAATGATGAAAATATCATATGTTAGGAAAGGTACACTTCAATTTTTATCATCAACCCTGAAAGAGTTTTCAGTTAATTATTTTGCAGCTTAAAAAAAAGTCTCTAAAAGGTTTCAATCCTAAGGGAATTCAATTGCTATGAATAAATCATTTGATGAGATCTCAAGGATGAAATAAATATTGGGGACTTTAATGAATCTCATTACTTTTAGGGAAAGAAAAGAAAGAGGATTCATTAAGAATATTCAAATAATAAAACCAATTGTGTAATGAAAATTAATCTTTTACATTGTTAATGTGTGTAATTAATCATGGAGAAATTTATTTAAGGGTATTGGTAAATGTTTTAATTTTGAAAAATAATTACATTGAGAAAATGAATGTCAAGTTTATGTAAAGAGGTCAGACAAGGGAATGAATAGAGGGAAATATCAACGGAATACACTAACCATACTCTCATGCTATAATTTCAAGGTGTACCGACGTTATTCAAATCAATTCATTTTTCAATGGTTAATGATGAATATCAAAATTGGTAACCTATTAAGTCAATACATAATGGTAAATATTGTGTGATCATAATATTCATAGTGGGTAATGTGAATATAGTAGTGAATGTCACACTTATTATCCACTCTAGAAATGAAAATATCTTATCTCATTCTAAATCCATGCAATATTTTATATCTAAGGAATTTTATAAGGTCACCACATCACCACCTCAATCATTATATGTAAAATTACTGGTGAAAACTTTGAATTATATGATGATCACATCTCATTTCTATATCTTACCTCATTTACAATTTTTTTGGAATATTCTTTATAGTAATATTTTTATCCTTCCTCATGTTGATTTTGATGTGATTTTTGGAATGGATTATATCAATCTATATATACCCCATATTAATTATAAAGTAAGGGAATTCATGTTGGTCATTCTAAATAAAAATATAATTATTCATTAGTGTAAGGATTAACATGAGCTTCCAAAGGAAATTAATTCCATTATGTGTGTGTTACTACCTATTCAATAGAGGTACCTACCTAAAATTGGTTTTCTAGAACCTCTAAATTGAAGATATTCCTATAGACTATAAATATTTCAATGAATTTTATAAAGATTTCATTAGTCTTATCTAAAATCATGAAGTTGAGTTTTCAAAATAACTCTTAACTAGTGCTATAATAATTTCAAAGAGTCCTTATAGAATTTCCCCAATTGTGTTTTATGAATTGATGAAGAATATATAGGAGAATATAGTAAAGGGATTAAAATTCCTTAGTGTGTCACCATGGGTTCACCTATTATTTTTTTGATGAAGATATATGGGTGAATAAATATTTTAATTTATTATAAATAACTCAACAATATTATTGTATTGAAAATTTATATGCTATAATGCATTGATTGATTTTTCAACCAACTATGTGCAGATCAATAGTTTTCAGAGACTGGTTTTCATTCTGGGTATCATTAATTGAGGGTTAAGAAGAAGGATATACCCAATATAGTCATCCATATGAGTTATTAACACTATGAATTTATTGTTATTCTATTTTTACTTAACAAATTCATGTGATATATTTATATATTTTAATGAATAGAGTCATTAAAGAGTACCTTGATCAATTTTCAGTTGTTTTTATAGAAGATATTCTATTATCTTCAAAGATAAAGGATGAGAATGAAAATAATTTCTGGATTTTTATGAATACCTAGAGAAAGGAGAAACTATATTCCAAATTTAATAAGTGATAATTTTAGCCATAGAAGTTATCATTGTTTTTTCATGTTATCGCAATAGAGGATATTCCTATGGATCCTTCTAAGATAGAAGTTATTAAACAATGGAACAGACCCACCACAGTGAATGAAATACATATTTTTCATGGGAAGGATTGATAATACCAATGATTGTGAGAAATTTATCATGGGTATAAAATCCAATAATAAAGTTGGTATGGAAGGGAGGCAAGTTCCTTTGTATATAAGAATGTGAAGAAAATTTCATGGAGAAAAAGAGATGGATAGTAACTGAACCTATGTATAAGATTCCTTAAAGTGGAGAAGGTTTTATGATAAATAGTTATGAATTAAATAACGGAATAGGATTTTTAATTGTGAATAATAACATGGTGATAACATATGCCTCACAAAAATTGATTATTCATGAGAAAAGTTACCAACTCATTATTTGGAGCTAGTAGTGGTTGTTTTTTAACTGAAGATATATATGAATTATCTATATGGTTAGAGGTGTGACATACATATAATGATGATAAAATATTAAAGTATATATTCACATAGAAAGAGTTTAATATTCTCCAAAGGACATGGTTGGATTTGATTAATGATTATGAATTCACAATACATTTCCACCCAGGTAAGGTGTACATGGTTTTTGATACGTAAGTTAGAAATACCATGATAGTTTTTCCCTAATGAAGATTTGTAGAGATCTAATAATTATTGATTTTTATAGGATATACCATGAAATTATATTTAAAGGAGAAAGATGTTATCTTTCTCATATGAAAGTGCATCCATACATCCATGTGATGATTGAAGAGGTACAAGAGGATAGAGTGCAGCTAAAAAAGAAGGTCTGAATTGTATTAGGGTTAAAACTTGGACATGATGGAATTATTAGATTCATGAACTTGATATGTTCCCCATGAATACTAAAATATGAGAAGGAGAAGTTGGATGAAACACATAGCTCGCAATTATCTATTCATACTAGAAGGATGATGATGTATGGAGATCTCAAAGAGTACTTCTGGTGGGACAATATAATGATGGATATTGTGGAATATATATCTTGATCCTAATATGATAGAAATTTAAGGTTAAATGTTAAAATTTTAATGGTATTTTACAACAATTACCCATAAAAGAATAATAATTCAAAAACATTACCATGTATATCATCATAGGACTGCCCAACACATCTTGGGGACAAAACACCATTTGGGTTTCAGTCGACTACCATATGAAGTCAAATCATTTTATTATTATCATAAAATAGTCTCCACAGATCAATTTTCTAGGATATAAATTATGGGATAGTTAAGGATTAATGGAGTTCCACATTCAACATTCATGGCTTACATTGCAGTTTTGGAGAATTCTTCAACATGATTTGAATATGAAGTTCTACTTTAGCACATCATGTTATCATCTAGATGGTAATTTTGAGAGGACCATTAAAACCCTATATAATCTACTAAGATCTTACTCTATGGATTTCAAATGTTGTTGTGATCAAAACCTTTATATGGTAAAATTGTCTTACGATAATAGCTTTCCCCCTGACCATTTAGATGACTCCTTATGAAACTCTATATGAAAAGAAGTACATGAATCCAAAATGTTGGGATAATTTTGGGGAACAAAGGCTATCGTGACCTAATATTATATAGTAAATTATATATAATTTTAGATTTATTTATTATTACATCAACGTATCTTAGAGTTAATTGAAAATTTATTCAAAAAACCATCAACAAGATATCAAGGTCAAAGATAGTGATAAGGAATTCCTTCAAATATATCACTATAAGAATTTTGTGTGATTTTTAATTAAGAAAATTTGATCCCAAGATATATTAATCACTTATATATTATTGATCATAAATGTTTAGTTTCTTATCTCTTGAAACATCCACCAAATGTCTCCCAAGTTCACGATGTGTTCTATGTATCACTTTTTTAGTTAGTATATTTATAATCCTTCACATGTACCGAAATTAGAGGTTATACTATTGGATAATGATATTTCATATGATTGGAAGGTAGTGTAGATTCTTGACCCAATAGATAAAATACTATGAAACAAGACCACTCCTTAGGTCAATGTTATGTGGTCAAACTACAAGTTTAAGGAAGCTACACGATAACATAAGGATTCTATGAGGTAGAAGTATCTTCATTTATTTTTATTAGAGCAATGAATATTAGAGGATGAAATTATTATAAGGGGGTGGAATGTAACAGACCAAAATTTTAGAATGTATATTTATCTTTAGTAAATTTGAAGTTTTCGGTATCTTTCTTTACATGCAACACCGAGCTTAGACAAATCACAATATACCATTAAAATATAATTATTAAATGCTAATATTATTGCCCAACTATTGGATTGATAGTTATTAATAAGACTAATAGAATTATTAAAAATATGTATAATTTTTTTCCTGAATGAAAACTCATGTATTAATGCTTCATAAATTGGTACTCAAATTTAAATGATAATAATAAAATCATATAAGACCTAATTTTTCAAGAATTTAGTTTTTTTACATATTATGAATTTATTATCTAAATAAGATATAATGATCACTACTTATCAATGATTTATAATTTATATTACCAAAGGAATAATAATTTATAAATATATTTTTTTAATATGTTATTAATGAAGTTAAAAACATTCGATGTCAAAAAGAGACTTTTCCCTCAAAAAACTACTTCATTTTGTGTATGGTATTTTTAATTAAAAAATTTAATAAATAACTATTAATAAATGAATTTATTGAAATTTTTGGACATTATATTAAATAAAATATATTAAAATTCATCAAAAAATTAATGATAATAAAAACATTTTTATGCTTAAAAATATATGATTTTTACAAAAATGGTTTATACACATTTTGTTCACTGATATTAGAATTAATTTATACTAAATACTAGAAATGAAACATTTAAAATAGATTCCATATTTGGAACCATCATAATTAATATTAGTTAATAAGTTCAAATTAATTTTTAACCATAATGAACTGTAACACTATTAAAAATATTGTTTCCACAGTAAGGGATAAAAGGGTTAAAAGAGCAATCAATATAATAAATAAAATTTAACCTAACATAATAAACATGATTAAATATCATTGGTTTATTATATTATGAACTTAAATATATTATATTTGAAACTATTATAATTGTTTAACAACTTTACTTGAGTAGGAAATATATTATATAATAATTTTTCTTTTATTTACGAGTTTACAACAAACCATAACTATAAAAGGAAACATCATACTCTCAGTTATCTACACCGCATGAGCACTATAGTTTTTTAAAAACCCTTCCCATATACCTTCCCAACATTCTTAACCATTTTCTAAATGTCATGTTCTCACCAAAATACCAACTTAAAAAGGATATGGTGTAATCCAAAGAAAGATATTCAAATAATAGGTAATTGTCTTTACCAATCTATTTCAAGTTTCATCCTTAATTAACCTCTTTAGAATTATTTATTAACATATTAACATAATGAAATTATTTTATTTAATATAATTAATTATTTTTAAGTTAATGGTACATTAATATTCTATCTCCATTATTTGTACTGCAAAATATAAACATCGCTTATGCATACATATAGACTATCGTCTCCACGAAGCGATGTATTTTATTTTTATTCAACTTAACTCAAAGATAGTGATATAGATGGATTTAATGGATATATATCATGTTTATAAAATAATAATGATTCATTAATTATGAAATATTATCTAACTTATTACCCTAAAATCTATGTGAAAATGATAACGTCGCTTGTGCGTATATATGAACTACCACCATCATGAATTGATGTATATTCTTATTCATTTCCAATTAAAATGGATGAAGATAAGGATATAATTTATTAATATAAATGATATTTATTATATATAATTATATCTTAGTGATATATTATTATTTTTCTTTCTCTCTTTCAAATTAATTTGGAAATGAAAACATCACCCTTTTGTATGTATGAATTCTCATCTCCATGGTGTGATGTAATTCATTTTTCATCATTGATTTATATGATGAGTTATAAATGATTAGATACTGAATAAATGTGATAATTATAAAGTAATTAATTTTCTAGGGCTAATGAAACCATGTCCAAGGTTAGTGTAATAAAACTGTCAAAATGAAACTTGTACTAGAAAAAAATAGTTAAAACCAAAATGTGGACTTTGATAAAGTATTGTTAATAAATGGGTAATTGGTAATCGTAAGGGAATAATGTACCATAATATAAGTATGAATACTATTCATTAAAGTATTTATAATACATCTATATTTATTATATAGGATATTAAGATCACGTACAATGAAAATTTGGACTTGTGTTAAGGGTTTATATTATAATCTCATTTATTTTTGGGATTCTCTAGAGTAAATATCAATTGAAGGAAATTTTATGATCCTTATATTTTAGACACCATATAATTTCATATACTCTCGTAATTTATGTATTTTCATGTTTTTATTTCACTAACCACTCTTTGGTAATTAAAATGATCAAGAAAATGTTTAGAAAAACCGACCGTAATTCCTATTTTTGGATTGGAATCTTTCTCTTACATATACATGTTCTTAAAAATGTTTTAAAGAAATTTTTAACATTAATTAAATGTTTTAAAAGGGTAATTTTCACTACCTTTTACATTCTTTAAAAATTATTAAATGAAATATTTTAATTGTTTTTTCATAGGACTCACATTTGAATTTTTACAAAAGTGTGAAAAATTGTTCACTTTTAACATATATGGTATGAAAATATTTTCCAACCACAATTTATTTCCTTATTTATGAATAATCCTTTATAAATTTTAAAATTTTCAAAAATAAAATAATATTAAAATTTTTCTAGGGATTTTAGTTTAAAATAGTTTCCTAAATAAATGGGATATTTAATCTTGATTTTTAATGTGTATTTTAAATGATTTTATCATCACTACTACAAAAAGGGCCTTTAACAGCACTAGAAAAAGGCATTTATCAGTGCTAAAAAAGAACTGATAATCGAATCACAGTTAAAAGCCTAAAACTTTTATTAGCACTAAAAAAGAACTGTTAACAGGGTCCTTTAACAACACTTTTTTAGCACTGATAAAGACTATACTGTTAAATGGAATAATTTGTTTTTCAGAGAACTCTGCACCCGACCCCTTTATCAGCACTTCCACAAACCCTTAAACAGTGCTCCACACCCCCTTTATCGGCGATTTTCACCCCACCACACATTTTATTAGTGCTTTACGAATTTCCAGCCTCATGAACTCTTGCCTAGATTCAAACCCTGTACTTCTCCTTCAATTATGGAATACCTTTACCACCACACTATATAGTTTTTCTCCCTATTTAATGATATTTATGTTTACTTATTTATATATATTTACATATATTTATATAATTATTTTTAAATACATTTTTACAATATGTGTGTGTGTGATATATATTATATTTATTTAAATATATTATATATTATATTTATTTACATATATTTGATTAAAAACAATATATATCTATTTATTAATACACACATATACGTATATATAAAAAGTTTAAATATATCTGTATAATGTAAAAAATGGATAAATATTGTTTTAAATACATGTTTAGAATATGTTTTTATTTATATATATTAAAATATAAATTTTTACGTAAATCTGTTGATATATGTATTTATATGAGTGATTTATTATAAGTAAATATAAGAAAATATGCATATATTTAATTATAAAAAGAATTATGTTCTGAAAAATGATAAAATTTGAAAACCATAATATCAATATGAATGTAAGACCTGGGAATAAATTTAGTCCCCACTGAAAAAGGGGAAAAAGTCCCCTTTAAACAAGGCTGAAGATCCATCGAATGTTAAAGAATTAGGGTAACCTGACTAAAAACTCAGTTTTGGAGGCCTTTAAAAATATGATAGAGGTTTAAATTTGTCACTAAGGGTGTAGAGATCATCACAGGCTTCGATTTGATATGTAGTAGAGCCCAAATGGACACCAATATTAAAAGTTATAGTCGTTTGAAGTTTGAGTTATGTTTTCAACTTATTTAAATATTTTTTTTTAATTTTTTTATTTCTTTTATATTCAAATTAATATTAAATGGCTATTACTTAGTAATAATAAGAAAATTATTAATTAAAAATATTTTATAGATATTTTATAATCCATTTTCACTAAATATCTTATCTATTAAGTGTAAATGTCTATTTACCTTATCTAAAACATATTTCAAAAAATATATATATTATTTATATCAATATCAATATATAAATATATTAATATGTTATTTTTAATGAAAAATAATTTTTTTAAGAATACTTTTATCAGCACTTGTAAAAAATAATTGATAAAGGTGGGTTTTTAACAACACTTTTTGTAGGTCTGTTAAAGATCCCCTTTAGCAGTGATAAAAAAAGCGCTATTAAAGACCCCCTTTAATGTGCTCTTTTTAGCAATGACAAAGGGGGTCCTTAACAGTGTTTTTAGCTAGTGTTTTTAAATCCATAGTTCTAGATAAACCCAGTTTTATAGTAGTGAATTGAGGTTTTTTATCAATGTCAACATCATTTAATGATTATTATGATTCACTTGGGATATGATTTTATGGTACAATCCACAATCATTCGATAGATTTCTTTTGGTGATGAATTTTTGTGGATGATTTCATGAGACTCATTTATTTACCATGGGTAAACTATACTATGATGAAATTATTGCTATTTTTATAATCTTGTTTCACATTTATGTATTGTTTTAAATATGTGATGGGTGGGAATACAATTATATAACCCCCAATGCATTTGTTTATGATTTATGTCCAATGATATAAAATGAAATATAATGGGTAGTGAACCAAGTTCAATAATGGACTCTATCCACTATGGTAGTCATTGCAGTGAGTGTTGACTATGGAAATGATACGAATGAGGAGTGAACCCAATCCATTATGGGACTATTTTCACTATGATTGTCTTGGAAGTGAGACCTGACTAAGGAAATGATTTTCTATGCTTATCTACAATCCAAAAACTTATGTTTCATTCTTATGATATGGTATCATGGATCATGATTAATTATTGATCATTTTTCACTCTTGTGACACAAGTATTCTTCTATGATAATTCCTTATTGAATGAACCATGATTAATGGTCTATGACATGTTGAGTGTACTTTTTTATGTTACAATCATATTTTTATATGCTTATTTTTATCTTATTCTCAAGAATTATCATTAATTTTATCTATCATATTTTACCTTAATGATCATCTTAGATCGCCCTTTCCTATGGTTACTTTTCCCTAGGTTGTAGGTAATACTGTTAAATAGGGTATTTATTTGAAATATAATATAAGGGAAGCAATTTATAGGAGATATTGAAGATCATTCATTAATTACGTTTATTATATATATAGTATAAAAATACATTGCACCTTCACTATTCAAGGGTGTGCATTATTCTGAAATGTATTAAATAATCATCTAAAATGATGTAATATTTATTTATGTAATTCTTGGTTTAGGTAAGATAGAATATATTTGATGATGTATATGATAAAATAATTTAATAGATTTTTTTATAACATTACCACTTTCTTTAGATGTGCATTGTTTGACTAAACCTTAAGGATCCATAATTTCATCTCTTAATTAGACCAAAACTTATAGAATGTGAGGATAGGATTAGTGATATATTCAGGAAAGCTAATGGTCTTAGATTGGGTGGATAAATGAGGTAGTGAAGGGTGATGTTTGTAAGGGTTAGAGAGGAGTGTTTAAAATATAATATTAGAATAATTTATTTTATTCTAAAATCATCCCATCTTGTGACCAAATAGTATGGGTCTTGGGATGCTATAGTAAAGGGGCTAATAAAATATCCATCTATCTTCTAGAAACCTCAAATATTCATTCAAATATACTATTACAAAATGTGTTACTTAAATGGAATTTTAATATTTTACCTCTATAATTTATTTTTTAGAAATAACATTAAAACATCACCCTAACAATTTCTCGACATGATGAATCCAAAAATTAAATCCATTTAATCAAAATGATTTTATAAATATGGGAAATTTAATATTTAAATAAAATCATTATTTGTTGTAAAACTTATAGTTCATACGACATAAAAAACAAATAACCCTCAGAAAAAGTAATTATTATTTCAAAAAATTATATTATAATTTATATAAAAATAATTATTTTTGAAAAAACAAATGTACACAAATAACGATTCATTAAATTATCATAAAAATCAATTTTAATTAAAATAAAACACTTATATTTTATCAATAATACAGGTAATCTCTCTTTGTTTCAGACATTTATTTTATCATATTTAACACCTTAATTTAATATAAGTTCCTTTTGTTCTTTACTTATTAAGATACAAAAATTATATTTTATTATTTCTATAAAAAATACCAAATTTCACCACAAGAAAATGTAAACTTCTTGATTCCAAATATGAAATCATATTTTTTTACACATAAAAAAATTTCTATCAGGGTAAACAACATTTCATTTCAAAAATAATTTAAAATTTTATACTACATATCCCTAAGATAAAGAACCCCTTATCACACCAACATAATCTCTCATGGTAATGTGTGAAATGGTGGTACTTTCATGGGATAGTTTGGACAACATTAATCTAGTAATGTTTTCCCCTAACTTGAAATTCTATCGTAGATGATTCCTCTCATTCCTCAATTGTCAAATTTTTCATTGATATCTACCAAAAGAGAACCCCAAAGATGCTACCTCCATTAGAATCTCTATAAAATGAATTTCATATTGTATTATCCTACTGGATGATGCCATAATTTCCCCATTATGTATCAATAAAGCCTTATTATTAATCTTAATATATATTAATTGTAATTATCTCTTTATGATGATTAAATTACCAATGATCATAATTACCAATGGTCAAATTATGACCATATCTATTCTGTTAATGTTATTAAATTATTTTAGTTCTACTACATGTATTTTATACTATTATATATTACTAGTTATAGAACACACATGTTTATTCCAAATACAAATTCTCTATATAAATATGTTGAGTCATTTCATTCTTCATCATTTTAAAATTTTCTCCCTCAAAATTTCATATCATGAACTAAGATTAACATATATGAGAGTAATTAAATTTAATTTATTCTTTATGTTCCCAAGCTCCCTTATTCTACTTATGGTTTCACCAAATAACTTTGACAAGGTGAGTTTCTCTATTGAGTATAACTTTGTCCCTACATCCAAATATCTTCCCCACCTGCTCCTTGTAAGATAGATCATAATCCCACAATAAAAAACTATGTTTTTAGTACATGTGAACGATCTGGTATAATTTTCCTCAAGAGGGATATACATTACACATCGTGTACTTGAGATGGGATTGTTTGGAGTGTGAGTTGATTGTCTACAACTCCAATTTGATGAAGAATATCAAAGGTCCCTTGTATCTAGGACTTAACATTCCCATATCCTCAGACCTCATGACTCTCTTCCATAGAGATATATAAATGAAAAATTTATCTCAAACCTATAACTTATGATTTCATCATTTATTGTCAGCATATTTTTCTATCTACACTTCACAAAATTGATTTTTCATTGAACAACTTTGACGAAATCTACTATTTCATCAACTCGTTTAGGCCCCCAATAGCTTACATTCACCAAGTCCATCCTAGTACATGGGTTTTCTACATTTATTCTCATAGAGGGATTCATAAGGAGGAATATGATTATTAAGTGGATGTAATTTCTATATGGGAACATGACCAGAGGAATATATAGATCTTATCATCATTTAATGTATACGGAGATAGATTTCAATATATACTTATTTTTTGGATAGTCTATTCTGATAGACCATCGATCTGGTGGTGATAGGTTGTACTAAAGTTTAACTCTATGTTAATTCCCTGTTGAATAATTTTCCAGAGCATTGAGGTGAACCTTGGATCATTGTCAGATACAATCGATAATGGTGTTCCATGAAGCCTCACCACTTCCCTAATGTTTTTCTTTTCAATATGATTGAGTGATATTTCCTCTAAAATAGTGATTATATGAAAAATATTTATAAGGTGGTTTAGTACATCCCATATGAAATTTCATTCTTTTATTTTTTGTCTTTAAGAGAATCATTAAATAATATTTTGGGATGTTCTTCCATTTCCAATAAGGTATGAGTAATGGTTTCATAATCAATTTTTACTTGTTACTTTATTTGTTAACATGGTGATATACAAGTAACATTAATGTATTTTAAATGATATTATTCTTCATGTTATCCCATTATAATTTATTTCATAAATCCCTATACATCTTCATTATCTCAAGGTGGATAAAGAATTTTCATCTATAAGAATCACTCAATAGTAACTTTGTTATTTCATATTTTGACAGTATGCATAGTTTTATCCTAAATCTCATAAATAATTATTCACTAATGTTGAACTCTCAAGATTTCCATTTTCATGATCCCATAAGGGGTGTAGCTCATGGTAGGGTTACTACCACTACTGCCATCCTCTTTCTTCATCTCAGCGCAGGGTTGGCTGCGACTCCTCTCCTCAGTTCTTCTCGGTGGGATTGTGAAGATCGGTGGATTTATTTCCTGCACAAAATTATCATCTTGGTTGGGTCTTTGGGAGTTGGCGTCACTCATTACTAGTAGGGTGGTCTTGGATCGACTTCAGCTTTCAGCAACGGCGACATGAGATAAATTTGTCACGTTAGTACATTGCTGCTTCTGATATGACGTCAAAGACCCCAACAAAGAGTGAAGAAAAAATATATGAGTTTCATCCAGATTTGTTGTGGTTTGTGTGGGATGCTTCCACATTGATCTGTGTTGGAAGAGCATGCCTAGGGTGGATCATGTTGGACTCCATGTACGGTCTTGATGGTGGTGATGGGATATGAAGATATGGATCAGTACATATTCTCCTCTGTTTCTTCCCCTTTTACAGTAGGAATGATGATGGCTTCGGGGCACCGATGTTGCTGGTGTGGCTCTACCCCTGGTCTTCATGGGTTTCCCTCTTTTCTTATCCCCATGTTTTTGTCCGTTCTGGCATTTGGTGCGGGTTCTTCCTCAACTTGATCTTCTCAGATTCATGCATAGAGTAGAACTTCTAGTCCAGATTGGCTTGCTCCCCCTTATTAGTGATATTCCTTTGGTGTGGTTTTTGGGTCATCCAGCCCTGGGTGGTGGTGTCTTTGCCTCTTATATCTTAGAGCATCTGGTTTCTTTGGGTTTCTCATATGAGACTGCAGTGTCAAAGGGAGCCTAGTGGGTTTGTTGCGGTGGGGATATCTTTTGGCGATGGTTCTAGAGTCTGGGATGCAGAAAATATTGGCGATGATTTTATGATTTCTGATTTTTTTTTGACTTTTTGAATGAATTTCAGGGTGGTTTTTCTACTGTGATCTATGGTGTTGTATTCTGTAGTTCTCATTTCAGGGGCCTATCCAACCATACCTTCTTCAAGGGGATACTCCAGATGAGGTTTAGAGGAGGGAGTTTTCACCAGACCATTGCTATCCAGATTTGGATGTTTGAGAGGGTATGGAAATTTCCATTAGTACCAGGCTTTTGTAGCTCGTTACGAGATAACTAGTCGAGCAGCGATGAAGTGGTGGAAGCTAGTCTTCAAATTTTTGATGTGGGGGAGGATCGTTTATTTGTTGTCGTGATCTTGTTTGTTTATGGATTTTGGATTGGTGGGGCATAGTTTTTTTCTTCAAGTCCTCGATGTCATGATGGATTCCATTCTACCCTTTAAAGGGGGTTTATTCTAATAAAAAATTAATATCTAGTCAGTTAGGATTTCCCTTTTCATATAAAATCATCCTTTTGTTATATCTCTAAATCACACATTTTAGATTCCATAATCTCCTCTATAACAGATGGTTGAGAAGTCATTTGAGAAATATAGGATGTGGTTTCTTCCTTTATGATCCCCATGACCATCCTTTTAATGTATGTAAATATTTTATCCTTTTTAACTATCATCATGGATAATGTTTTAGGATCCTTTAAAAATAGAGAATCTGCTACGTTTTTTCCTTCTCAGGATGGTAATGGACTGAAACATCATAGTTCTGGATCAGCTATATCCATATTCATTGGATCACATTGAGATCTTTCAGAGTGAATATATACTTAATACTATTGTGATCTATATATATTTCATAATTCTCCCAAAATATTTAATGACTCCAAATCTTTAATGGGAATATTACTACAACCGACCTAATATCATTTTGTAAAAAATTATCATCAAGAATCTTCAGATACCTTGAGGAATATTCTATATTATTATAATTTTCCATGATCCAATAACCTAAATCCTTCTTTGAAGGATCACTATAGACCAAAAATACATCCATACTTGTTAGACTGTGAGTATAGCTATAGTACTTAGCATCTTCTCTAACTATTTAAAGATATATCCACATTCATCAGTTTAGAAAAAAATCAGTCCCTTCCTAATTATCTTTGTTTATAGGTTTTACAATAGTGAGAAGTTTCTAACCAATTGTAGATAGTACCATTTTAATCCATGGGAAAAACAAATCAATGTTATAGATATCGGTCTCGGCCATTCCTCAATCTCTAAGGACTTTAAAGGAATCCTATATATCACTTTACTTGTGATAAATTCAACTAGAATTTTATTCTCTCCAATGAAAACTCACATTTTCTATACTTTTCATATAACTTCACTTTTCTAAATGTCATCAACACATTACTGAAATTCTCCCATGTTCCTCCTTTATTTTATAGTATATAAGGATATCATCTCTAAGGATTAACATAATTTTTTAATATAATCACTAAATTATCTATTCATCAAGTCTGTGAATATTATTAGAGTATCAATGATTCTAAAGGGAATTACTATGAACTCATATTTACCATACTCTGATGAAAATGTTATCTTCACAAAAACTTCTTAAATCTTTAATTGATGACATCCCAAACAAATACCCACTTTGGAGAAGTACTAAGCCCCCCATAACTAAAAAACACTATAAATCCATTCTATGGGATACTTTTTCTTTATTATGATAATGTTGAGTTCATGATAATCAATTTAGAGATGCATTGATTCATCCTCCTTCTTAAAAAAGATAAAAAGTGCACCCCACATTAAAAATTCACTAAATATAGGGGGCCATTATTATATAATAAACTCTATAATAACCTTATAATTCTTGGGGAAAATAGGCCGTTTCATATTATTCAAGTTATTATTCATAAAATTAGTCACTTGTTCAAGTACCACCATGAAGTTCCTAACTATAACTCCCATAATATTAGGCATTTCATTTGTGAAATCCTCACATTTCTAATGGCATAGGTTGTTGTCACAATTTACCTAATTTACATCCATTTTTCTAAATTATCTGAATGTTAAGGATGATAATACATAAATTAATAAGAATATAAATTTCAACTGACAAATTTAGTAGGAATAACTCATAAATGACATGTATAAACCACTTATGAATTTTCATGTTTCAAACTTGGTTATCCATGGTAACTGTATTATTAGGATCTCTAATATAATTAGTTATATATTACATCACCATACTAATATATATTTAATTACTTCATCATAGTTCATAATGATAATAATAATCAACCAAATCATATCCCCAAGAGTGTCAAATCAAGTGTGTATTTAGGACCACTTTTTTGCACTCAGTGATAATTGAGTTAATACTCAACCTACCATTTCTAGGGTTATTACTCCTAGGAGTCGATGTGTTGGATCATTTATCCAATTGTGTGTATCTAGTCTGTGAATTTATTTCTATGAAACAAAATTATCTATACTCTATCAATATTTTATGATCTTTTCCTACACATAGACTTTTCTATAGGGTTTTACCTAATGTTTTCTAATGAAAATCCATAAAATTAACTAGTCCCTACTCTATAATAATTTTATCAACCCAAGCTTGAGACATAATTTATTTCATGATTTATAATATAAATCTATATAAAAAACAACCCATTATTCTAGAGGCATAGTGTCTTGGGGATATTAGATACATATTACATAAATATAGATATAAGTTGCATCATATTTATTTTTATATCCATAAAGTGATCACAAATCCAATTGAACATTTTTACTACATAGGATATCATTTGGAATATATAATGAAAATGGGTGATCTATAAATCCTAATAAGATAATAATCGATGAATGTCATGATGGTTGAGTAATACATATGAGTTAAGGGACAAGTCATGATATCATAAAGAGAGGGACTCATTATTATAGGATCATGGAATAATCAAAAAAATAGCATAAGATCAAGGAATCATAAATATTTCATAACAACATAAAACATGAAATCATAAGCATGTGTCATGTATCACTATTAAGACAACATGACATAGTGTGAGAGGCTAATTAGCCATGCACTATACATAGTATCTCATGAGATAAAAACATTACCCAATGCATTGGGGGGATGTATATTTCTGGCCCCACCCATCAAATAATAATATGTACATGAATATTTCTTCCACATAAGTAAAAAATAAGCATACAAAAATCATAATCATGATAAATCCCATGATAATGAAATGGGTTTCCAAATTTTCTCAAAGCATAAGAAAACCACATATTATAATGATCCCCAAGAAGACAAGGTAGTAATGAATTTTGGATATTTATAATTAAGAAATAAATTATGATACCTACTAGGTCACTAGTACATATTCATTTGAGTTTTATTTTTCATTTATTTCATTCTTGGAACTCCTGGGTGTTGGGTTTTGAAACTGGGAGTTTTGGGTAGATAATCTAAGGGCATAGTTAATGCATGGTTTCTCTAAACCGTGCAGAAATAGTAAAAGTGGTATTTCAATTTTTGACAGTGGTTTATCATGGTTTGAGAATAGTGTTTCAAACCATGTGATATATCATAGTGAACCATGCTACCTATTTAGGTGGATAGTGGCACTCGCAAAGTTGGTGCATGGTTTTATATCTACACATCCAAACAACGTGACTCTGTCTAGCTTATTAAAAATGGTAAAATTTCTAAATTTCATGGTGATTTTTTATCTTTTAGACCTCATTTGTTCCTCCTCCAATGTTTTTATCCCTCCACCCTTGTACATAGATCTCTCCCCCTCCTTCCTTGGTGGATTACCTATGTATTTTTGGTGTTTTTCTTAAGGTAAGTTGATTTACCCTTGATTTCTTCTCGTTTTCCATTCCTCAAGAATTATTATTCCATTTTCATAGATGTGTGAAACACTGGGGGTGTTCATGGATTAATATATTGTTTTTGAGGGGGGGGGTGTTGGTTGGAGTTCTTATGGCATAAATATTTGAGTCCTAGTTCAAACTCATCTGGGAGGTCATCATCAAAGGTGACAAGATTTGGACTGAATATAAGGTAGGTGTCTCTAATTGAGGGAGTTCTATATGGAATACCAATAAAATTCCAATCCACTTTTGTTTTTAATGTTTAAACATCCATTATAATGATTTATTCTTGGTGTTTATTCCATGTTTGGTGTGTTTCATGATTTTTTTTGGAAATTTGAGTGTATGAAGTGGGTTTTTCCAAATTGGTTTGGCTTGTATACCAAAAAATTGTTTTATAAAATGGATCAAATAGTTTTTGTAGGTTTAAATAGATTTTTAATGTTGTTTTAGAAATTATTTTACATTTTGATGTTTTTTTAATTAAATTTTCTTGTTTATTGTGAAAATTACTTTTATAATGGATTGTATTGTGGCTTGATTGATGTGTGAACTTAATCTATATGTGTTGGAATGGAGTAGAACATGAGTTAACAATGGTGTGAGTGAGGGGTTTGTTTGAGAGTCCATGTGATCCATTGGAGGGAGGACCATGCGATCCTCTATTTATTTCCGAGGGACTGAGTGAGCCTCTGCGTAGGAACATAGTGCGAGCTTCCATGATGATTTCCAAGTGACTATGTGAGCTCTTAGAATTGGGCCAAGGGAATACCATGAGAGAGTACATTACTTAGCTAGAATATTTTTTTGATGAATCATGTTAGGCATGATGGTTATATACCCTAGGTGAGCATTACTCATGAAATCTTGGTCTATATGCTTTTTGAATTTTTTTAGTAACATTATTTTGTGATGAGGTGTATTATGAACACTTGTTCATTTTCCGTTTATATGGTCATATGATGTTGATGCTACGATTACCATTATTATTCCTTTTTTTATTTGTTTGAGCATGTTGTGCCTTATGTTATGTTTATCTTTTCAATCCATGTTTGGAAATTGTTTTGGAAAACCAGTCTTTGTTTTGAAAAAAATTACCATAGAGATTTTAATAGATTACATGGAACTAGTTTTGTAAGTGATTTATTTTTGAATTTTTTTTCTAATTAGATTACCGGTTTGCATGGGTAACAATATAAAATAGAATCATGGTGGTATTCTAATGGGATTCATACCTCATACTCTATATGGGTCCTTTTGGAGAATTTGTACATTTTTTTGTAGGACACAAGTAAATGTAATGGAACCATGTTTTAGGGTGGATATTATTGATTATCAACATCCAATGTTTTGTTAAAGAGATTTTGTCTCATAGGGATAGACTAATGTGGAGTCCTTTTTGGTATTTTGTACTCGTTTAGTTGAATTTGGGCCTTTTTGGGTGATGTAAACTCATTTTAATTTTGGTTTTGATTTTGAGATACCATGTATGTGTATATATATATACTTTTATGAAATATATATCATGTGTTGTATATTTTGGTTTATGGTATCTATATAACTTCTACTATTGAGTATGATTATATGTGTGTCCATCTTGTTTCATCGATGGGTCATGTCAATTTATATGTTTTGAAATCAATCCCAAGTGATAGTTGGTTATGTATGGTGCTTGTTGACAGCCCATGATGATCAAGAATTCACTTCGGGCCATGTAGCAGGTTGGATAGGGTGATGATTTGGGCCGAACATGGTTTGTTCATTGCAAAATGGTATCAAAGGAGGTTTTTTATTTGGGATTCAGTGGTTGAATGGAGTTTGGACATCAGGAATAGAGGGTTTGGAATGGGGGAGTGCCTAGCCAGCTCTTCTTATTATCGAACCTTGAGTTTCTATGGCTAGTATGGGATAAAGAATATGATTTGATCATCGTTATGGGTAGTTGAAATGATATTTAAAGGTATTACCTAGTTGGTGGAATGTCCAGGGGCCATATTAGGGTCCATTTTAGTTTTGGGGGTGAAATAGGGAGGTCTATATGAGGCACACAACTAGTGTTCATGGCTAGTAGTGAACATGTGCTTCTCATGTGGCCTTGACTCCAAATCTAGTTACACCCACACGATTGGCACACAGTTTATAAAATCATGCAGCCAAACCCTTCAGTAAAAAAAATTCATCAAATTTTCAATGTTTTGGTTACTTTCTCATTTTTAGTTTCTTTTGATGTTAATAATTCTTATCAATACCCATATTTAGGTTTTCTTTTAGATCCTTATTATTTACCATTGAATTATTCTTTTTGGATATTGTATTTTTTGTGTTTTGTAAACAATTCATACTAGAAGGACCTTGTACAGGTGTAAAGAGGGTGAAATGGAAAGTTCCCCATTGGAAAACACTCATATTGATATAGAATTAGTGTATTAATTGATTCATATGATCCAAAACAGGTACCAATTGGGGGGGGGGTGTTAGTGGGAATGGTTTGTGGACCAAGTTCAAAAATTATCAAGGTAGAATCCACCAGAGTTTTGTAGTGACAACGGTCCCAATGAGCCCAAAAATTGGTTGGATTGTATTGATAGAATCTTTATGTTTTTGAAGACCCCTAAAAATCTATCATGTGGTATTTTCCACATAAAATCTATAAGGATTGGGTATGAAGTTGTGGGAATCGATGGTGCTTTTAGGTAAGCATGAGGATCTCACATGGACAACCTTTAAGGTGGATTTCAATCAGCAGTTGTTCATCGAGACATTGAGAGTGGTGAAGGACCAAAATATTATTATGTGGGAGAAGTGTGATCATTTATTGGTGGATTATTCTTCCATATTTATCTAGTTGGTTCATTTTTCTCTAGATCTCCTCACTAATGATTACATCAAGGATTAGTTTTTTGAGATGGTATTGAGTCCAGAGATCAAATCTATGATCATTATCCTCTGTATACCGACCCATTAATAGATGGTTGACATGGTAGAAATAGAATAAGGGGATATGAATATAAATATAGGTCTTAGTGGTGTTTCCTCAGTGGGAAATAGCCAGAGTCCTTCTTTAGTGTAGAAGAGAAAGTGAGATTAGTCTCAGAGAGGTAGTGGAATGTGTTTCGAACAATATTTTGGATAATATTTTGTGTATCCTATAGGGAATAAACCAATTTTTGAATATTAGTAATAGTTGGATGGAAAAAATAGGCTGAATTTCCCAAAGACTTCAAGAATGTTCCATCATTGTGGGAAGTCAGTCATTATATAGTTCTTCTATCAGTTTTCTTCACATGGGAGCGATGTAGGATCTACCTTATTGAAGGGATATCAGGTAAAGTCTGGGGGTTCAAAGCATCAAGGATATCACCCTCTTTGAAAGAGGTATTTTCAACAGGGGAAAAGGACTTAGATCCGGTGTAATCCAAGGATACTCCATACAGTAGAGGTCATTCCACAGTACTTATATTTTAGGCCAATCACAGGTTGAGGTATGGTAATTATTGATTATTATATAGAATTGTTTTTATTTAACACATATGAATCCCATTATTTTATTTCACTTAATATAATAAACTCATTATTTATGAGGTCTCTGTTGATTCCATCTGTTATGGATCTATTGAATCCTTTGGTTAATAAAAAGAATAACGTTTTTTAAGTTCCCTGAGTGTCGTGTTGTGGTAGTTGGATTACAAGTCATTTGGGACTTCCTTTTGTGTACCTATACATGGAAAAAATCATTATCAACATGGATTGGTTGATAATATTCAATGTTGTGGTCCACTATTATCATCGTAGGTTCCATTTTCTTACTCCTGAAGAGAACAATCACGTTTTACAGAATGAGTGAAATCCATTGTACAGGAAGGAAGGAATAGTTTATTCAGAGTTGGGGTTGATCTCATGTGAGTTTTACAGGTTGTTTCTAGAAAGTTTTGATAATACTTTTTCCAAGGAACATCCAGAGTTCATAGATAGGTACCCTGATGTGTTTCCATAGGATTTGTTGAGATTACATCCCTAGTGAGATTTCAAGTTTACTATCAATAGACTCCCAATGATGAGCCTGATTTCCTTGACATATTATCAGATTAATCCAACCAATATGAAAGATATGACAATTCAATTAGGGGATCTTGAGTTCAAGGGTATTATATTTCCTAGCATATCAAAATTGGATTTTCCAATTCTATTTGCAAGGAAGGTGGATGAGAGCCTCCTAATTTGTATAGACTAACATAAGCTTAATAGGGTGATAGTAAATAATAAATACCCATTTCTTATAATTGAGGATCTAGTTGAAAAAATCAGAGGGGACCATTAGTTTTTGATGATGGATGTGAGATCAGGGTACCACTAATTCAGGGTCCCATAATATGATGTTCCAAATACCTCTTTTCGAAGCCGATATGTACATTTAGAGTATTTAGTTTTTTTTGTTTTGGATTACTAATGATCTAACAATCTCTATGGATCTAATGAACTAGATGGTTCATCACTTATTGGAATCACTAATGATCTTGTTTGTAGAGGAAATATTGGTGTATTAGAGGATGAATGAGGATCATGTTGAACATATAGAGGTTGTTTTAGGTGTCTTGAGAGAGAAAAATTTATATTAAAGGTTTTCCAATTGATAAATATAGATTTAGGAAGTGAAGTTTATGGGCCACATGATTTATGAGGAATGAATTTTAGTATATCCAGAGAAATTTTGCGCAGTCGTGTATTGGGAGTTTCTAAAGAATGTGTTCTTGATCAGTAGATTTATAGGTTTGGTTGGGTATTATAGAAACGTTTTTCAGGATTTCTCAAAGATATCATGTCACTGGATAATATTAACCAGTAAAGGGGTGAATTTTTTGTGTGATGAGAAGTGCCAGGGTTCTTTCAAGCAGTTTCTAACCCTTATTAAATCCACATATTTTTTATTCAACATGAGCCTGGGAGATATTATAAGGAGTTTTTTGATGAATCTAGTGTGTTTTTGGGGTGTGTACTAATGCAGGATAACCATGTGGTGGCCTATGGATCACATTAGGTATTCCTATAAGAGTGGAATTTTACCATCCATAACTCCAAATAGGAAGTTTTTATGAATGTGATGATGAAATGGTGAAATTAACTTTTTAGGGATCATTTCATAGTGTATTCAGACAATAAGAGCCTAAAGTACATTTTCACTTAGTGGGACCTAAATCTTAGACATATGAGTTGGGTGGAGTACATTAAAACTTTTTATCTCAATAAATTGCATACAACTGGGATGGGGATTGAGGTCACCAATTCCTTGAGTAGAAGGAAACCATTTCAGGCCATTTGGGATTTAGTGGATGAGTGGGGTCTAATGATTTTGTTTAGTGATATGGGGATGGATGTGTAGGAGGATAAAGGGAATGTATTCTTAGCTAGTGTGCGAGTTACTTGGTATCTCATTGATTGGGTTAGCACTGAGAAAGTGTATGACCCTAAATTCAAATAGATTATATGTTCCTTAAATGTTGGGGAGACCTCGAGTGATTGGTCTTGGGAACCAGATGATTCTCTTCTCTTCTAAAAGAAGCTAGTAGTACCTTTGAGTTTGATGGAGTAGGTGATTCATAAGGGGCACCTTTTTAGTTGGGCCATTCATCCCATGGAAAATAGAAAATTCTATAAAGCTAGATACCATTATTGGTGAGTTGAGATGATATGCCTTGTGGAAGTCATTGTTTCCAGGTGTTTGAACCTCCAAAGTATTATTTTGGAGCATCAGAGACCAGCAAGGTAGTTTCAGACACATCCCATTCAGTTGTGGAAGTGGGACAATATCTCTATGGATTTTGGGATCAGAATACCTCATAATCTGAGTGGAAAGGATTCCATATGGGCGGTTGTCAATCCTATGATGAAATTAGTCAATTTTATATAAATCAAGGAGTCAAAAAAGGTAGAGAGACACCAATATTTATAAGAGGTTGTGTGAATTCATAGAGTACCCTCAATGATAGTGTTGGATTAGGATGACCATTTCACATCTAATATTTTGAATAGACTCCAGGAGGTTTGTGGAAATCTGATATAACTGAGTACTAGGTATCACCCATAGATGAAAAACTAGTATGATAAATCTATCCAAACACTAGAGGATATGTTACAGGTGCCTATTCTTGATTTTGGAAGTTAGTAGGAAAGGAACCTACCATTGGATGGATTTTTGTATAATAATAGATACCAATACTTGATCATGATTCACCCATTTGAGGTGTTATAAATGTGTTCATTCTAATCCATGTTGTGCATGACTGAGGTGGGAGATAATTCTTTGGTTGGACCAAGCCTTTTCTAGGATACAGATGAGATAGCAGGACTGATTTCGAAATGGATAGCAATAAATCAGAGTATCTAGAAGTTGTATACTAAACATATATTTCATATATTGGAATTTCTTATTCATTGTAAAGTGTTTCTACATGAATCATTTTAGTTTTGTTTCCATTATTTAAGAATGCAGGGGAAATTCGTGCCGTGTTTTTTATAACATTTTTTTGTGGAGCATTTTTTTCATGGTATCTCACTATTTGGAACTACAACCGTGTCTGGCCTAGATTCATGATTTCTTTTAAATCTATTAGTTGAATAGATATCATCCAAAACCATATCACATGATGAAGTGGGAAAACATTGATTTAAAACCTAATTCCACCTTTGTGGACTAGCCTATTCACATCATGGATGTTCAGAATAAAGTGCTCTATGGGAATTCGATCCCATTGGTATGAGTGATCTCCTAGCATGGTGGAAATATTCATTATAGATGGGATAAGGAACCTTGGGTGTTAGAGTAGTGGCCCACATTTATTATTCTAGTGAATCCTAAGGACCTTTTTGGTGTATAAATTGGCATGGTGGGGAGTTTATGACACCAACCAAGTCAATATTTCATATTTTTTTGAGTTTTATTTATCTTTGAATGTGTTCTCGGAATTCATGGGTTCCAGGGGTTGAAAACCAAGGTTTTGGGGAGACTTACCAGGGTGCATGAATTTTCTAAACCATGAGGAAACTGTGTGAGGGGTACTATAGTTTTTGGTAGTGTGGTTTCACATGATTTAGGAATGGTTTTTCAAACTGTGTGACACCCCATAGGGAACTATGCTGCCTATTTTGGTTGGATAGTGGAACCTAAACGCTTGGCTCACAATTTTTATAAGTATGGGGAAGAACCACATGAAACTATATAGCTCATTAAAAATGGTAAAATCACCACATTACCCCTATTATTTTCAAGATTTGTACCATCATTTCCCCCCTCCAATGTGTGGGTCTCTCCTCCCATGGCCTTGGATCGCTCCACATCATTCCTATGTGGATTCCCACTTGTATTCTTTGTGTTTTTCTATAGGTAAGTTGATTTCCCATTGATTTATTATTATCTTCCCTTACTAATACTTTATTATTATTTTTTGGAAGTTTGGAACATTAGATGTGGTTTTGGATGAATCTAGGGTTTTTATGGGGGTTATGGATTGATTTTTATGGATGGGGTGTTTGAAGCTAGGTTTTATCTCTTTTGGGTGGTCTTCATCCAGGGTGATGATATTTGAACTAAATCCATGGTAGGTGTCACTATTTAAGGGTATTTTCCAAGGAATAACATTAAATATGTAATCACCTTTGGTTTTTAATGCTTAAATTTCCATTATACTTATTTATTTTTGGTGCGTGTTTTATGTTTGTTGTGTTTCATGTATTGTTTGAGCAATTTGAGTGCCTATAGTGGGGTTTTACAAATGTATTTGGCTTGTATTCCCACCAAGGTATTGATAAAATGGATCAAATATTTTTTTTGGGTTTAAATGTATTTCTAATGTGGTTTTATAAATGATTTTACCTTATTGAATTTGTTTTGTATAAATGGGATTTTTTTGTGAAAATGTCTTGTGAAATGGATTTTCTTATGCCTTAATTGATGTGGGAAATTTGTTAATAAATGTTAGTATGGAGTATCACATGAATTAACTAGGGTGTGATATATGGGTTTTTTAAATGGACCATGTGATCCTTCGTTGGGAGGACCATGAGATCCTCCATTTGTTTATAAGGGACTGAGTGAGCCTTTGGGAAGTATGTTCGCATGTTCTCCCATGTTGATTTTAGAGAGACCATGTTAGCTCTTAGAGTTGGGACCATGGGATACTGTGGGAGATTCCATTTCTTAACTAGTATAATTTTTTTCTGACTCACATTAGGATATGTTGTTAGAGACCCAAGATACACATTACTCTTATTGGGTTGGTCTATATACTTAATGAATTTGTTTAGTCTCATTATGATTTGATGTTATGTATTATTCCAACTTATTCATTTTCCATTTATATGGTTAAATGATGTTGATATTATTCTCATATTTATTATGCCTTTTTTTATTTGATTTAACTTATTGTACATTTCATGGTTGTTTATTTAATTGATCCATAGTTGAAAATTGTTTTCGAAAACCATTCATTGTTTTGAATTGGTGAACAAAATTGATTTTAAGGGATTACTTGGAATTGGATTTTTAAGATGTTTAGTTTTAAAAATGTATTCAAACTAGTTTATCAGTTTACATTGGTAAAATGATTAAATATATTCATGGTGGTATCCTACTAGTATTTATGCCTCACATCCTTCTTGGGCCCTTTTGGGGCATTTGAAGATTTTGTTGTGCAGGAAATTGGTAAAGGTAAGGTCACCATGTTCCAATGTGGCTCCTCATGATTTTTATTATCCAATGTTTTGTGGAGGAGATGTAGTCTTGAAGGGATGTATTGATGTGGAGTCATTTTTTTTTATTTTGTACCCATTCAATTTTATTTACCGTTGCATGGTGATGTACCATTCTTTTAGTTTGGGTTTTATTTGGAGATACCATTTTTGCATACATGTCCTTTTATGTATTGTATTTATTGTGAAGTATGTTTTAGTTTATGGTATATGTTTATCTTCTTCAATTTAATCAAATTATAGGTGTGGTCATCCTGTTTCAAGGATTGGACATTCCACTTTAATTATGGAGAAATCGTTCCCTAGTGATAGTTGGTTATGCCCTATGCTTTTCGCAAGCCCGTGGCGATCAGGAATGCACTTCAGGTTGTGTATCGAGATGACTCAGGTGATGAGTTGGGTCAAAATGGGTGGGTTAATTACATAAATCATAGATCAGGATTAAGGATTTCATCTAAAAAATATCATAAGAAATAAGTGGCAAAGAACATATTGAATTGAACCTCTTAAATGATGTTTTAAGAAAAGTGTAAAAAAACACTAAAGAAGGTGATCACATAGTGTTTTCATTAAAAACATAAGTAAAAAGGAATGGATTTATATAAAATAGTTATCATTTATGAAAACCATGGAATATAATGAGCTTTGAACAGTTGAAAAATGAAAGGGAATAATGATTAGGAAAGTTCCCATTGATACAGTTTTCTTTTGAGAAAATATTGAGAAGGGAAATTAAAAACATGTATAACCCCAATAAAGAAAGGGAGAAAAATCTAGGCATATATATAATAGAATATAAAAAAATATAGACAATATCATTTGAATAATAAATAGATAAAGTGAGATAGAGAGAGAAAGCATAACCAAAAAAATATAGAGTGGTTTGGAGAGATCTATAACCCCAGGTCTTGGCTCAATTGGTACATGAATCTAAATTCACGAATAATAAAAATAAGTTCATTAAATACATGAATCAGAATATTTTTCAAGTATATTTAATTTTTTAAGGTTCATTTATTATTTTATGTCTGTTATTTATTGATTTTATTATTATTACTCATGTTTTCCATTTGAGGTTTTTCGTTAATTCCATCAAATCTGTTGCGGTATTATGATAATTGATAGAGTTTTGTTCAAATAGTTAAATAATCACAAACAAAATTATAGTTATTTATACTTTATTATTATATAAATAAAATTTTCTAATTTTTAATGGGTTTTACAAAATATATTCAAACTAAGAAAGTTATCTCGGTGTAGTCATTTTGGTTGGTTAAAATTACCATGTCAATTATTTTTTATTATCATTAATATTAACCCAATTTATCATTAAATAATATTAATCCTAGTATAATTATTTTATTTATTCATTGAATATTTGTTTACTACCATCGATGAAGGTGGTGATAAAAAAACAAAATATATTGTTCATGTTGGTGGTAAACTGACCATAACATGAACAACATTTTAATTTTAGAATAGAATGACACATGGTTAGAAAATTGATATTCCATTAGTGTAATAATTTTTTTTAATATTAATAACGTGTATCTTATTATAAAATGATGGATATAATTTATTTGAAGAGGTATAAGAAGAAAATATTTTAAGATAATTCTATTGAGAATATTACCTCCTCCTTTGCATGTTCACTCTTTGGGTAAACCTTAATTTTTATAGTTTGGAATTTTGGTGAGACCAACACATCTAATACTTTGGGAGAGAGTTTGGGAGATATTTTGGAATAATTTGGGTGAGATAATTATATTTAATTTTTTAGGGAAAAGGGTTGGTAAACTGTGGTATTTTCTAAAGAGGAGAAAGGTTTTTTATAATAAAATATTAGAATAATTTATTATTTCATCAAAAATTGAATCATAGGGTCACTCAATAGTAATGGGATTGTGAATATAAAATAAATAATCTTGTTATATATAAATATAACTTCTAGAAACCTAAAAAATTCAAATATACATTTAAAAAATACATTTTTTATACAATATTTTACTATTTTACCTCTGTATTTTATTTTTTACAAACTTCACAAAAACATCTCCCTATAATTTTTTTGACATGTTGATTCAAAAAATAAAATCCATTTTATCAAAATAATTTTCAGAATATATGAAATTTAATACTTAGATAAGATACTTATTGAATATACTAATTTTTATTACCTAATAATTTTTTTGAATCACATAAATATTTATTATGATTTTATAAAATAATATTGTCATTTATATAAAAATAACTATTGTTTTATAATTTTTTTTTATAAAAAAAAAATTTCATTCATTTTTCTTAAAAATTATTTTTGATGAAAATAAAATGTTCAAATCTTTACTAGAAATAAAAGTAACACTACATTGTTTTAGAGATTTATTTTATCACATACAACACATTTATTTAATATAAGTTTCTTTTATTTTTTAGTTATTAAAATAAAAATATTGTTTTACTATTTCTACGGAAAAGCTTAGATATTATGGACTTCTTGATTCTAAATACATAATAAAATTCATCTTCACATTAAAAAATTTGGTATTGGGTTAAACAATATTTCATTTCTAAATTTATATACACTTTAACACTACATATACACTAGTTACATAACCCCTTAACACACAAACATAATCCCACGTGGTAAGGTGTGAAATGGTGGTGCATTAATGGGTTGTTTTGCCAATATTGATTTGGTGGTGAATTCTGTATACTTGAACTTCACCCATATATGATTATGACTGAGGCTCACATATTGAAGTTATGATTGATAATGCTCAATGGAGAACCCAAGGGTTGTTACCTCCCTCAGAAGCTCTAGTAAATGAGCTTCATAAGGAATGATCATACTAGTAGAGGAAATTATTTCATCCATATAGATCAAATAGATCTTATTATTACACTTAATATAAAAGAATTTTAATGTTCACTTTATAATATCTATATTACCAATAATCATAATGATCAGTTTCCTAAATACCCAATGGTCATATTATGACAATATTTATTTTCCAAATGAAAGTAAACTATTTTAGTTTTGGTGTATGTGTTTTATATCATGATATATTACTATTAATGAAACATAAATGTTTATTCAAATGAAAATTTCCATATATAAAATTTAGGGTCATTATTGATCCATCCTATAAGGGGAATCCAATATTTATGAAATGGCCGACTATAAAACTATCTCAAACTCAAGATCACATCCAGGGGATAACAACACAATAGATTTTGGAAATACATCAGGGTATCTATTCACTACATTGGGAAAACCATTGTATAATTATCTAATATACTAAACACCATCTTAACCATTAAGGAGGAAAATAACTTAACATGCCTCCAACCCATCTTATAGTCTCACTTTCCAACAAACATAGGATGTTCTCCATTATTAGAATCAAATATAATGAACCTCTTAAAGAAATCAACAATATAATTCAACAAATATATATAATATATGTAGAGGATGATTTTGTATCATTTTATCTATAAACATAGTCAATATACCTAGGAGTGATTATTCCCTAACACCAACTCACAATCTCTACACAAATCATACAATATTTCTCAATATCCCAAAGAAAAATTCAATTCTAATGGAACTAGAAGTCTCTCCACCCCAATTCCTAAATCATGGGCTACAGTAGGTATAATAAAGGATGATGAACTACATGAATCAAAAAAAAATACACCCAAGTAGAATCTATGTAGATAATACCTCAAAGGATGACTAACCATCCTGGGGTAGAAAAATCATTGACTTGTATCTGACCACATCATTCTCAATGACTTATATAATCTTTTTAGTGACCATTTTCACAACCATATTGTCTTCATTTTCAATGAGGTTGATGGGAATCACATTATTTTTCTCTTCCCATATCAACCCCTCTATGTTGATCAAAAGTTGCATCACCATGTGATTGTTACTGAATTGGATGATACTAATACAATAGCTAATCCTAAAAAGGATTGCATTCCACATGAAAAATATTAATGAAAGTCTATAACTCATGCTTCTAATTTCTATCACTTCCACCTAAAAATGATCCATGATCAATCAAAATTCGTGGTTCTGAAAACTATCATCCCTAGGGAAACATGATGAAGAAGGATAGAATCAACACCCTACTGTCTAAATATTATACTAACTAGAAAATTGAAAAATTCAAGGAATAAAATTATTATATAGAGAATTATAGAGACCCCCATGATGATTCATTCCTAGAAAAAACCCTCTCCATAATATCTACCTCCACCACCACTTTGAGATATGATGTAAACATAAACGGGGTGGACTAAAGCTAGATTATAGATTTAAAGCCTCTTTAAAATGGTTCCCATAGACTTCTAATCTAGTAGAAGGTCCAAAGAATAATGAAAGTGGTTATTATATTGGATACTAAGATTCTGAATGTAGTAATTCCACTGGGAGAGATTAAAAATCATATTTCAATAAGACACCTTCATGTTTCATTAGAGAAACTCTTCCTGAAACTAATCAAAAATCTTCTCCCATAAAATAATTCACTCCTCATGATCCCTAAGGAATAAGAACTACTTTGGTTGAGAAACCTCACTGAGCTTAATAAAAACAAAAAAAATGTAGTGATTCCTATGAGAACAAATTGAGGTGAGGGAAATATCAACCTCCAAAAACCTATCCTCAATATCATGATCTAAAATAAGATAAAATACTTTTATTGACCATGGTGATGAAAATATGAAATAATATTCTTCCAAGAATCATCATCATCTATCTAAACATTAAGGAAATATTCTATGACATTCTAATAAACATCATTGTCACTAAACTAATGAAGTTTTCAACTTGGATCCATACATTGAAAATAGTAAATAGTTTGGCACTTATAAACCCATAAGATGGAATATTAAAGCTAATTAATTATGATTCAACCTAATTCCCATTATGTGCCTAATTCAAACATAGGTTATAACAATAATGATGTATGATCCTTACCTAGGTCTCTACAATATAAGAAACATCACCTTTTTTAGAATATTAAATAATATTCTATTACTTACATCAAATAATAGGGGAATATAAAATCTCATGTCCTATATGATCTCCCTTATATACATTATATGTTATGTTTATTTGAACTCACAACCCTACCAACCCACAAAATCCTCACCGTTGTCTATCCCCATGATCTATACTGTCTTTAAAATAACAAATTGGATACAAATATATCATGAATCCCCCTCTATGGCTACCCTTCATTGGGTTACAATGAATATGTGGATAAATTTCAAAGACCACCTTTGACAAGCCTCATGTTAGTGACTAGAACCATAGTTAAAATATATATACAAAGTGATGGAATTACACTAAATATATAAGTTAGGCATAATATATAAGATTGATAGAAAAAAATCTTCAAATAAATAATATATTAACCATTCTAATACATAAATGTAATATCATAGATACATGAACAAAGAAAAATAAAAAAATAAACACCTAGGAAGTGAACTTGAACTCCAACCACTCATAATAAACTCCACAATATAATAATTCCCAACTCAATCACAAAAAAATAACCTTCAGACCTATAAAATATTATATATATATGGTCTGAGTATACCTGTAAAATCAATAAGATCATCCTTAGAATATCTACTATAAATTTGAAGGAATCATACTAAAACCCAATGAGTAAACAAATAAAGTCAACTCATCATCTAAACTGGTAAAAATATATTCCATCCTTTCCATGGATATCTCACAAAGTAACTCATTTAGGTAAGTATATTTATATTAGAGAATTTATATAGGAAAGGTACCTCACATCTAATTCCCCTTCGGTTTATCACACTCATGTCCCAATGCCAAATTTCATGTTTTATAATCTCTTCTATATTTCATCCAACACCCAATGCATAAAAATAATAAACATATCATCTTATCCACCATCCTATATAGCTCATCATGACCTCATCATCATCATCACATCCATAACCATGAAATTAGTATGAATGACACTACAACTTATGCACCATGAACAAAACCTTAATCCACTATAGATCACACACGTACACCAATAGAAAACCACAATCACTATAGCTGAAATTCATGTATATTATATAAAATCATTTCAATATGTCAAAAAAAACACATATACGGTAAAATGAGAGTTATAATAGCCTATGTGGAAATGTACCAAATATCTCAATCCATCACAACATACATATTCTAAAACTTTATTCTACTTCTAAAGGTATAATGGGGAAGTGGGAGAAGTCATCCATTTTATTGCCTCCCCAACTTGGATATTGGGGAATGCACTCAGAACCCAAAAAATATGGGCATCAACTCCCTGCCTAACAAACGTGGTGGAGCATATGGAATCATAAAATATATTGAATAGTATGTCACATAGCTAAACTAAGGGAAACTACCTAACCTTAGACTCAACTTTACCTATCTTCCAATACGAAAGATGGATTCCACTACAATTTTCTAGGAAACAAGATCTCATATATGAAAATAAGCATAAAATTAAATACTGTTAATCATTTTCATTCAATAATTAGAAATTACCCATAATTTTTTTCCCATTAAAAATTATAGTTTAATCATTCCATTTCCTCAAATGGAAACATACTTTTATAACTCATATTCTTATTTACATATTTCCATTCCTTTATCTCATAGTATCATACCAACCATCCGATGTTTTTTTTATTCAAAATTTCCATAATAAAAACCCATATCATGGGTTCATTAATAATTTCATTTACCATTAAATAATTAGGTTATTCTATAACTCAAACAGAAATACCACATCAATGATTCACACATAATGAATAGACAAATAATAATAGGGAGTTTGAAATCACAATAACCCATTACCAATAAAAGTATCCATAAAAAATGAATACATTAATAAATCACTACCCACATAAAAAAATAAACCCATAAAAAATCCCATCTCAACTATCTAGAAAAGACAAAATACCCACTATTAGTTTATTACATCAGTTATAAACCCATACAATTTCCACACATTAAATCATAGAAATGATCAACTATCCTTGATCACAAATATTTAAAAAAATAAATTTTTTAATCACAATAAACACATGTAAAAACCAAGTCCATAACATCAAGAACAAAAGCATAGAAAACATGAAATAACAGTATGGATGGGCTCACAACAACCTAAAAAGAATTAATGTCATAGAATAACATAAAATATTACCATATTGAATTAATAGATTCATTATGAATATATTTTAACAATAATAATCCAAACATAAGTAATAACAAACAACTAAGAAGAAACCATAAAAACATTTCGAGCAATATATTAATATTCAATCATTTTCATAGAAGAATGGTAATTAATTAAATATTAATCTTTAATTAACCACATTATCATTCCATAATTATATTATTTATCTAATTTCAGTTATATCATCCTTTATAAAGAATAATATTAACCACAACAATCAATTTGAATCTTTTTATAAAATATAATGAGGAATCTAATCATAGCATAAACAATATGTGATAATTAATTCCCATTCCATATTTCATTATTCATTATTTTTGAATATTATTATCTTAAATAGGTTTATTAAATTATTACGCAAATAATCTAAATCATGTTAATTGAGGTACCCCATACATGCACTCCCAAATTCAGAACTAATAACACATACTTTACATAGACGTTGATAATAAGTGAGATGACTCAAGATAAATGTATCATAAGTTTACATAATTTCCATAAGGTAAAAATTACATCTTACAAGAAATATAAAAATCCCATATCCTAAAGGTTTAGGGTATTTTAGGATCTATTACAAAATAAAATAATATTACATTAATTCTGAACATTTCTCCATAATTGAACCACACTAAACCACCTTAGAGAATCATGATATATTATGTTCATCTTTATATCCTAGAGAATCAAAAAATAAGAAAAGGGTCAACTCAAAAACATAGTATGGGAAAAATTACCAACATTTAATCAAGTTTTATATATTAAGAATATGATAAAACTTGAGAATTTGAGAAATATATTCTTAAAAAAATGAAATAGTAAGAGTTTTCTATAAGTCATTATAGAGGGACATGAAATATCAAATGAATGAACATGTACCATGGAATAAGAGTCCAAGAAAATTAACATAATCCCTGAAGAATAATAATATTCATTTGATAGAAAAACATGACATGTTATTGAAGAATAACCTAACATGTACCTATGTCAAAAATATAAGTACAAGGAAACACCGCCTTTACAATCCACTTAAACTCACCCAAACTTGTGAACAAACATAATCATGTGCATGAATATTTATCTCATGAGATAATAATTCCTATAAAATGAATTATATGGAGATATAGGACCCCACATGTAAATAATACATGTATGGGTGTTCCAATTTATATTAATAATTCATCATATCATTAAAACCCATTCAAGGAATAATGGGTTTCATAACATTTCTAGAAAGTATCACCAAAATTAAACTCAAGAATGAATTTCAGTGAAACCTGATATTTAATCACCAAAAAAGATTATTTTATAAGGTAATTTAGAGGGTGATTCCTAAAAAATAACTTTCCAAGGATATAATCCCTTTTTAGATAGAGTAAATGGATGAAAATCCATAAAATATTTTTTATAAAATTATTTTAATGTTTTCATAAAAAACAGTTATGGATCACTATCAAAAGTCATTTTTTAAAAGTTGAAGTGAAATATTTTTAAAAATTTAACTTTATAAATAACTTCAATATTAGATCCTTGAAAATGACCGAAAGTTTATCAATAGGAAATTTTTTGTTAAAATTAAAAATATAGAATGTAAAATCGAAAACCTTTCTCATATTTTTAATATAAACATATTAGAACCCACATGAAACAAATCTACAATATTAAATTTTAAAATCGTTACTGAATTTTTTTGAGATCTCTTGAAATAAAATATATTTTTATTTCAAAATAATAAAAGGGAATATTGGTGGGAACTTTGAAAATGGACATGGAAGATAGAAATCTCATTTGAAGGGGAGAAAAATTATTCTTAACATCATCAAATTTTATGAAGTAAGAAATCCATCAAGTAAGATGTACTTGATATGAATGTTTTATTCCCCCAAAATGAACTAAATATAATATATTTTCATATTAGGATAAAATAAAAAACATGTAAAGCTATATTCAAGGAGGAATTATTATGATACAAGAAAATAGGTTTCTTAAATAAAACCACATACATTTACTCTTAAATTCCATGAATGTTAATTAATATCTATTATCATAAATTTAAAAATATTAATCAATTATTCATTTAACTTATTCATATATATTACCATTTATAGTCTTCAATTATAATCATTTATTATCAGTTCATTAGTTAGATAATTTTTATTTTCTCTATTGGATGTTAATAATTTCAATTGTTTTACATATATTTTAAAATCTTAATGATGATTACAATTATTTAATAATAAGTCCATATTTAATATATTATCATAGTTACTGAAATAGATTCTTCATATTTATTTTTAATTTCATTAAATTTGAATTTTAATCATGATTCATGAAGATGAAAATTAGTGATGAGATAGCTTCAGTAATTTATGAAGAAAAAAAGTTTTTATGTTAGTAAAAAATTAAATATTAATATAAACCTTAAGAAAAATTAAACAATTAATAAATATAATTTTCATTCATTTTATAAATTCTTATATTCATCAATGTAGGATGGTGATGAAAAATAAATACATCATTCCATGTAGGTGGTAGTATGCATGTACACAAAAACAACATTCTCATTTTCCAAATAATTATAAAATGGTATAAATTGGTTAATATTTTGTGGATAAAAAATATTATAAATATCATATTCATTCAATAAATTTTATTTTATACCCACTGAGTTATGGTGGATATTAAAAATGAAATACATTGCTTTGTGGAGGTGGTAGTCTTCACGTGCACACATACAATGCTTTTATTTTTCATAGAACGGGTAGAACATAGAAATTTATTAATAATTTCATAGTATGTGTAATATTATAAATATCATATTAATTAATTAAATAAATCCTTTAAACTGGATATTTAACTCTATTATAAAAAATGGAACAAATCACTAATGAAGGTGGTAGTCTTCACATAACTTGAGCACTATTTTCAATTTTTGAAAGGATTGGAAGGGGATAAATAATGGTTATACCATTAAAATAATAAAATTTAAGAATATATGTGATAATTATTTAGTTTTATTAATATGGTTAGAATAGTTTTGGAGGAGTGAGATAAAGAAGAAAAGACTAGGCAGACGGTGTTACCCACATTGAGGAGTTGATTATTCACTTGAATGATTATTAGAAATGGATTAAATAGGATAACATCATGAGGAAATAGGTTTGTGAAAATGGTAAGTGGATCTAGGAGAGATAAAATGAAAAAAAATTCAAGGAAACTTATAACTAGGAGTGTGTCTTTAAGTGGGTGGTAGTAGCCTCCTATTATAAGTAAAAAGAAGGGAATTTTCCATGGAAACAAATGTTAAGTAAAGGTTAAGAATTGAATTTAATGAGAGTTTGATGAGTTTAGAGAGAAAAGTTTTGGTAGATATCTTGATAAGGATTCCCAACTTAATAAATGTTCTATAGAAGGATTAATTGTCATGTTAAGTTATCAAAATTCTAGCCACTATTTGTTATTTATTTTTACCCTTATAAAATTTGATTAAAAATTAATCATGGTAAATATTTTTATACTAAAAATATAATATGAACCATCATACAAAATTACAAATTGATTATTCAAAGTCTGGGCACCACTTAATAGAATTTATTTTCTAGATTTGAGAAAATTAAATTTTAGAATAAAACATGTGACATATAAAAATACATTATCTATATAATTTTTTTATACATTATGTGTTTTTAATATTATTTCATATTAATTAATAATTAAATGAGTGAAAATATGTTTTTTATCTATTTAAAATAATTTTAGAGTCGTAATTTAAAATATATTAATTTATTTTTTTATTTAAAAATTACAAAATATTTAGAAAACAAATCTTTAAAAAATAATTATTTAACATTGGTAACAAATATGTATATTGGAAATTTATTTTTATTCTATAAATGAAATTGAACTTATTAAAAAAATTTATATGATGAATAAAATTATGTAAAGTATAATATTTGAATCAATTTATCATATTTGGAAAAAATTAATATAAGAATGCATAATAAATTAAAATAGTTTTTAGAAAAAAATAGTATTTTTTATATTAAAAATGAATTATTCCTATTCCATTCCAATTGAAAATATTTAGATGAACATTAAATTATTTTTTATATGTTATTAGTATATTCCACATTTTTCATTCATGTTAAATTGGTTTAATTTTTTTTTATTGAAAATGTATAACTCTTTGAGAAAAAGTATTTTTTTCAGTAAATTATTTAAATAATTATTATTTAATATTAAATAAATTTTTAATAGTAATTAGATATATTTTATTAATACATAAGTATTAAAATATTTCTTCCTATTATACAAATATAAAAAATCATTATGTAGATATGATTTTTTATAATAATATTACATTATGCATAAATACATTTATATTTTTATAAAAGAATATTTTAATTAAATATAAGCATTTTTGTTTCATTTTTAATTCCAATAATGTTACAATGTTTATCTTTTATTTTAATATCTTATCTTAATAAAATGAATAATTGTTTGTTTTAGTTTCTTATAGTTTTTGATATAAAATATTAAAAATAGTATTTAATTAAACTAAAATATATATTAAAATATTAGTTTGTTACACCCCCACCATAAATAAATTGTTTCCTCATAATTATAATTATAACTCACTGTTGAAAAATAGTTAAGGTTATGAATCTATATATAATTTTCAACTCATTACCATGGGTATGAATATAAAACTCATGTTTTCTTTTATAATATTCATTTATTGATATTCTAAATCACTTGTTCTGAATATTCCACCTTATCTCTCTATAATTTTTTTTGAGTTTTTAGTGACAAACCTTTATCAACTTAATTTTGATGATATTTTTTACAACTAAATATTATTACCAAAATGGTTATGGTAATATCTAATAATTTCAAAGTAAACAATCATACAGATATGAAAACTTAATCCCAATATGTCTTCTCTTGTGACACCTTTATTTCAACATATGATACTTTTGGTTCAATTGTGTTATAATTGGATAAAATTATAATTCCTTTGGTTTGACTTCAGTTGTCCATGTTCATATTTATATAAGGTTATCTATCATAAATAGTTAAATAATACATCTTAAAATTCCTTTTCAGTCCTTCATAATGGTTCATGAAGAGTTTTTGAATCACTAAATCATATCCCATGAGTGTGTCAAACTAGGTGTGTAGTTAAAACCTCTTGTCATTAACCAAGTGAAGATAAATTAAATAATAAACCAACCACTTTTGGGGATATTACACTGAGGAAAATTTATTTCATACCTACATCTACTAATTTTGTATTAAAAATAGGGATGTTGTTTCTAGGAAGAAACTAACTCTATACTTTACCAAAAAAAAGAGGATATTTTCCAATATCAATGATTGTCCTTATAGTTTTCACTAAATTTAAATCATTATAATCCCATAAAATACCTAAAATAATCCCCAAAAATAGTTAATACTTTCTAAAATTCCAATTGATGTTCCCCAGACCCACACTTTGTGATTTGGTGCAAAAAACAAATACTTTACATGTAGTCTTTAATACCATATCAGATGACTCAATATAAACATATATTTATTTTCCATATTTTCCATAAGTTAAACATTAAATCTCAAAAATATTTTTACATTACCAAGAACTGATGTTTTAGTGTCTTTGAGGATCCATTACATAATAGACTTTTCTTATAAGACATGTGAAAATTTCTCCCTAATTAAACCACACTAGACCCCATTCTAGAATCCTCATAGGTTATACTCATCTTCATAACTTAGGGAATGGAATCATAATAATGGTTTGATCTTGAAGAATTATTATGGTTAAAATTATCAACATTTTATCAAGGTTTTGATCATAATAATATGATAAAACATGATCATGGAAGAAATATCTTATTAAAAAAACATGGAAAAATAATAGTTGTCTAAAAGTCATGATATCATGACATGTAATATCAAATGAACAAACATGGACACTAGAATAAGAGTGTGAGTAAAAAAACATAATCCATGAAATATAATCATAGGTACATTACATAGATATATGGTATGTCAGTGAGATATAGAATAATAATGAACTATGAATAAACCTAATCATAGGGAAACATCATCTTTGTGGTCCACTCAAATGTACCCACACTTGATAACATACTTAATCATTTTCATGTATAAAAATATCATGAGATATAAATCCTTAACTAGTTAATTAGAGGAATATATAGGTTACCACATGTAAATCATCCATACATGTTTGGAAAACATGAAATACATCATCCACCATGTCATAAATAACCCATGGAAATAAAAATGCGATTTATAACATTTATAAATGGTACCATAGAAATTGACCTCAACAATGAATTTAGTTTATTCCTAATATTAAATCACCCCAAAAGAGGATTTCATACGGTAATTAGTAGCGATTCATGAAAAATAACTTTCAATTGAGATAATTCCTTTATAGATAAAGAGTAAAATTAAAAAAAACACATAAAAGTGTTTTTAGAAAACATTTTTAACATTTTCTTTAAAGATAAAGTTATAAGTCACATTCAAAATTAATTTTTGAAAAGGTGAAGTGATTTTTTTTGAAAAATTATACTATTAAAAAATTTCAATAATCGAGCATTCAAAATAAATAACTGTTATACTATGGAAATTTAAATTGACGGATAAATATTAAGAAAATTAAGTTGAAAACCTTTTTAATATTTTGAATTTAACATTATTGAAACCCACATTGTAAAAATAGTGTCAAATATACTATTTTAAAAAGGAAAAAGATAAATTATATGGTCAAATTAAATTAAAAATATTTTTATTTATAAATATGAAATGATACATTTTCAGGAACAGTGAACATTGACAGAGAATATGAAGAGATCATTTAGAGAGGGTATGAATTATTCTTAACATAATAAAATTTTATGAAGGAATAAATCATTAAAATAGGATGCATTTTATGTGAAAATTTAATTCCTAATAAAATAAGTATTAATTTAAATATATTATTTTCACCGAATAGAAGAAAAAAATATTTTAAATCCATTGTATAAGAAAAATAGTTATGTATTAAGAAACAGAGTTGAATTAGGTAAACCCCTTATCATTACTCTCATCTTCTATGAAATTTTTTTAATCTTAAATATCATAAAAAAGATATTAATCACCTATTTTAGAACCTTATTCAAATAAATTACCATTTATTTTTTTGATTATAATCATTCATTAAACATTCATTTTTCAGTTAATGATTATTTTCATAATTGGATGTTAGTAATTTCGATTGTTTCACATATGTTTTTAAATGTTGATTTCAATTAATATTATTTTATAGAAAGTTCATAATTTTAATATAATCCAATAAAATTGAATAAATTATTCATAATTATATATAATGATGTAATTTCATACCATGATAATTTTATCCATGATTTGTGAAGATGGAAATAAGTGGTTGTCCAATTTTGGTAATTTTTGTCGAAAAAAAATTTATATGATAAAAAGATGTTACATAATAATATAAACATGATAAATAATTAAAAATATAATTAATATAATTTTTATTCATTATATAAATTTTTATGATCATCCAAGTAGGGTGGTAATTAAAAATAAATGCATAATTCCATGGAGGCAATAGTTCACAACTATTAATGAATGACATTTTTATTTTCCATAAAATTTTATAAAGTTATAAAATTGTTTATATTATAATAATAATAATAATAATAATTTTCTAAATATAATTTTAGTTTATTAAATACACTTTTATAATCATCCATTTTAGTGGTTTATGAATAATGAAATGTGTTTCTTCATGGAGGTGGTAGTCTGTATGTGCACACAAACGACACTTTCATTTTCTATAAAACAGGAAGAAGGTAGGAATTGATTTATCTTATTATAATATTAGTAATTTTATAAATATAATATTTATTCATTAAATACACTCATTGAAACATCCATATAACATAGTTATGAAAAATGGAATATGTAACTCATGGAGGTGGTATTACGCACATAAAATAAGAGATGATTTAAATTTTTTAATAGTTTTGAAGGGGATATATAATGGTTCTAGAATTAAAATAATACTATTTTAGTGTATAAGATATAATTATTTCAATTTATTAATATGTTTCGAATTTTATTGTGCGGTGGGTATAAATAATAAAAGACTATGGATATGGTATTACATATTTTGTGGACTTGATTCTTTCCTTGAAGAATTTATTGGAAATGTATGTATTTCGATAACTTCCCATGACTAGAAGCTTATGAATGTGGAATAGGGATATTGGGGAGTAAAAAAGGGTATATGTTCAAGGGAAATTCTAACTATTGTGTGGATTTAAGTTGGTGGAAGTAGCCTCCTTTAATAGGTTAAAAGTGTGACATTCCCTTAAAAAAGAATGTTTAGTGAGGGGTATAAGTCGAATTGCACGAGTTATGTGAGTAAAGGTTGGTGATATATAACAGTATGAAATTATAACCTAAAAAACGACTTCTAAGATTCCTAAGTTTCATTTAAAGTTTATAAAATTAAATACACTTTATTTTATTCATTTTTATTCCTATTAACATGTATTAAAAATGAAAAATGGTAGTTTGATTACTAAAAACACTATATGGACCTTCTTAAACACATTCTACATAATGAATTTTAATTTTGAATACATTATATATAATTAAATTTATAAATAGGATAAAATAATATTTTAAATTGAAATATTGTATATATATATAATTATTTTTCAAAAAAAATATCTTCTTGTATATTAGGTGTTCCTAATCTTATTTTGTGTCAATAGTTTCTTTTTCAAACCCACCTTCACTTGAAAAAACTCACCTTGACTCACAACCTCAATGTTAAATTCTCCCAATTTTCTAAATGGGAAACTCAAAAAAAAACCACCATATCCCGCACCTTAAAAAATTGAACATGCTATAGCATGGTGGCATTCACACCTCTCCACTAAAAAACTCTAGATTCCATGCCTGATAACAAAAAACTCTCACTCATCCTAATATATCATATGAATGAAATTTAAATACATCTACTTTTCCAAAATTCCAACATCCATGGAATTTAACTGTCCCTATTTTACACATCAGGGAATCATGAACCAAAAACCCTCCACTATAGTTGTTTTAGATATCATTGTGAATTATACAAATCAAACAGTTGTTCCTATGTCCAGGACTCCCAAAACACTCACCAACAATTCACTTCACAAAAATGGCTATTACCACACCTACCACTACAACATAGTAGACCCCAGCAAGACTAAAACCCACTCTAGGCTTCTAAGATACCTCTATGATTCATTTAAGATCCTCCAAACACAAAAAAATGAAAATAAATAGGCTAAAAGGGACCAATACAGTACAAACAAGGGACACTCTTCGATCATGATATTGATATTAACTTCCTTCTATGACTTTTGGGTATTTCAATATTTGATTCCTTTAATTTTAGTTTTTAACTTAGTGTATTATTTTTCTTACTCCAATATATACAATTTTTAATCCCATACCACAAAATTGATTTTTTTTTTCATTTTGGACCTCTAAATCATTTTTTTTCAAGGGAAGTTTCTAATTAAACCTTAAGCTATACACTTCTACAAACTATATATTTTCAATAATCACTTTCATTTTATTTTCATTTCTTGGAAAGCCAAAAGAACTTCCTTACTAAGGTATTTTTAGTTCCCAACCTCTTGCACTTCCATTTACTATGAGTTGGTATCTTCTTGTAAAACATATTTCTTCTTATTGAATAATTTTCACTATGAAATCCTATTTCCCTTTTCACCCATTAATGAATTAATTATGGTATCTTTGTCTAAATCATCATGTTATAAATTATTTGGATGTCGTGTAGTTTTATACCTATCTATTCTTCACTAAAATTAAGAAATTTTAAGATTTCCATTGAACCATTATTTTTCTCATTTGAGGTTTTAGAAAAGGAAATAATTCATCCTTTCAATTTTATTATCCTCAAAGTCATACTCAAATAAAAGTTTATTAATTTAATTAAACCCAACCACCTGATAATTCTCTTTTTAAAAAGACCCATTATCCTTATTCATCATCTCATATGTAATGAGACTGATGTCGTAACTATATTACAACATCTTCTTCGAGTATTTATCTTATAGAATAAAGAACATCACATTTAAAGATGATGCAAATATTCTCAAGATCCTCTTAATTATTTTTATATCATCAAGGTTTTCTCTAAATCCATGAACTTAATTCAAAATGATGTTAACCCAATCAAATAATTCATAAACAGAAACATTTATGTGTATACTCAAATCCATGTACCTATTCTAATGATCCTAAAAATTTTCTCCACTTACCTTAAAAAGACATCATAAATTTGTGAAGTTTTTTATTAAATTTATATAAGGATTTAAATTAAATTACCTTAATTTATATTTCATTATATATTGACCCTCCCATTACATTGATTCCTTTAGCATTGGAATCATTCTCTGCTCAGTTTTTTAAAAAACCCATTACCCACACACTAGTATCCAATGCCAAAAATATAATATTTCCATACTGAATTTAATACCAACTAAGAGACCTAATTTTGGCCATCCATAATTACAAACACTCAACAATGGTATCATTTAAAATCTATCATATATAAATAAACTTAAGTAATATGTAAAAGTAAATCATTAATAAACGTGACAACTATAAATAACATATTCTTGAAATATATTCTTTTCAGATATAACAATGTGAATAATCACATGGAAAACCATAACTAATTTCATAGTGATAGAATACATCATTCCAGATATCTTAATATAGCCATCAATACCTCGTTCCAAGACATGATACATACCATCAAGGCCTCTCAATAAAGACACATTACATACAATCAGGACCTCTAAAACAATATATTATCATCATATGGGATAGAATACACCAACTAAAACCCATTATGGTTTGTCACCTGAGACTTAATTGATGCATTAATGGGCTATAGAATTATGGGATACACTCACCAAATAAAAAATTCCAATTATTTCATCATATATTGAATGAAAAATAAATCACAAATATTCTATAGCAAACAATATGTCTCTAATTGAATAAATTATACAGAATGTAAATATATCCCTATTACATAATCAACCTATTCTATCCATCAATAATCATCCATTAATATAACTAATGAGTATAAAAAAATTCTATATTTTTTCAGTCAAAAAATGAGTTATCATTCTTAGTAAACACCCCAATCTGATTTATATAAAATATGGTATTCAAACTACGTAGAGTAATTAGTATACAACTATGTAAATACTATAAATGAATGGTAGTACACCCATAATAATAAATAATATATACATGAAGGAGACTATAAATGAATTATAATTAAAGTTTTTTAGTAAAATAATGTTTTTGGGTGATGAAATGGAAAATATAATAGAAACAATAAAAATAATTTTCCTTAAATCCTTTGTGACATTTTTTGCAAAAACTAAGTTAAAATTATCTTCCAAAACACTTTTAATGACATGTTAAGAATAATTTTAATTTTTTTTATAAAATAATTTACAATAATAGAATTTTTAAAGTAAAATATAATTAATTAATCAAAAGTTGAGTGGAAGATAATAATATACATTAGTAGAATGAAATCCATTTTCAAATATTTTATGAAAATAATATCATTTTTTTGAAAAAAATCATAAAATAATGTAGATAGATATTAATTAAGAAAACAATAAAAACATTAATTAATGTCATAATAAAGTCCTGAGTTATCAATGGTGTAAGGAACTTCTGAGTTATGGATCATTCATAAAAGAAGTATGAAAACTCTCTTCGTTAGAGACATGAAATTCCTGAATAGAGAACCTTCAAACAAATTTCTCCAGATGCTATTACACTATATTCTAATCTGGCTCATGAACGATCCAAAAAATTGTTTGAATATTCAACCCCATCCTTGTAATTGGAAGTTGATATGAACTAGTTCCTAGGAGAAACCATATGCTAAGATCGAAACACTTAAGAAACACTTCATGAATACAATGAGGGAACACTCCATCCATGAATAAAGAGGTGGAGAAAACCTACACTAAATGAGATGGGACACACTAAAAATAGGTTTCAGAGTATTAACCTCTTATAAGTTTGGGTATTAATCACAAGGGAAGTCATAAAACCTAGAAATCCACCTTCAGTTCCATCTATTCACCTCTAGAGTAACTGAACAACTGGCTTCCACTGGACCCTGTAAATCCCAATTCTCCAAACAAGCATCATAATTTGTTTTAGTCCATGAAAACACTAAAATCATTGAAGAACCCATTCATTCTATCCCAATTTATATGCTAGTTTTTGGTACACCAATTGAGGCTTATGACTAGTTGGAATATTAATCAGCCTTGATATGGATGTAATACCCAACTACCTAGACCTATTATATCTTTTTCCACGTGAAGGATCATATGTGTTATTAATTTAACTGAGTGGGATGATTAAATCTATGTATAATCATATATTTTAAAATAAGTTCATGGCCCTACCTTCATAGGACTATCATATTCATGGAACATCTGAAGAAAGTAGAATATTATATTCAATAACCATTTTTAAGTCTCATGAATGATAATTACTATCTGAAACTAAATCTAACACTAAAATTAATCAAAATTTGTAAAATATTAAAATAAAATAAAAATATATTTATAAATATTAAAAATATTTATTTAGGAATTGAATCAACATGGTGGAGTGGTGTGGTGTAGGACAGACAAAGTAAATGTGTTCTGATATTTCTTAATTAGATTTTAGGGGAGTCTCTTCAATTAATTTGAATAAATAAAAATATTATATTATATTACCACAAGTCATTTTCATAGAAAAAAATGTCAATTAAAATTATATTATGACTTTATTTATCATTTCATTTTTTAATGAAAATGATTTATTTATTTATTATCTATTCAAGAAAAATATCTCATGATTTTGTTTAAAGATTTTGGGTGGCTTTTTTGTTGATGATGTTCATTGATAATATTCTTGGGTTTTAATGAAAAAAGATTTGAAGAAGGTAGCATAGTTTCCTAATATTTACCAAATTTGGGGATTCAAAAAATATGAGGTAAAATGACTTTTTATATTACGTCTCAAAAGGAAAACTGCATGATTGAGTTTGTGGACCATGTGGATTAGTATGCGAACCATGAGGTTGAGTTCACAAAAATCATGAATGAAATTTATCACCAGTGGACTATGAGGTCATGTACATATAGTGAAAAGTAAGTCCATGAAGAAAAAATATAGTATTGAGCCATAAGGTAAAAATTTATGGGCCACCATGATTTGGTTAAGGTTACCACAAAGTAGTGTCCACAGAGCCACAAAGGGGAGTACATGGGAATAAGGAAATGTTTTTTTTGGTTCACCATGAATGGGATTATGAAAAAGATTTTTTTCGAAGGGTTTAATAGTAAATGTGATTAGAAATTTTTTATACAGATTTAAATATATAAAGGACCCATAATAATTTCATTAACCTCTAAGAAAATTCTATCAAAGAAGATATTCACTGGATTAATTTGGATAATTATGAAAGGGTGTTAGTGAAGTGAAAATTTGTTGAAGGGAGTTCATGGAGGAGTATTCTATGAAGTGAGTGCTCTTGGTGAATAGTAGTATATGTAGCTAGAGTGTGAATGGAATCCTATGAGTTCTTGAAGGAGTTTGGGAATTTGGAGCATATGGCACAAATCAAGTTAGATGTTCCATGAATTTATAGTTCATAGTGAATAGTAGTCCATGAAGGGGAGTTCGTGGTGAACAATGTTATATGAAGTCAAGTTCACAGAATAGAAATTATTGAAAAATGAGTTTTCTATGAAGTTAAGTTTGAGGTAAACTAAAATTCACCCCCAGATGACAATGAGATTCATGACACACTCATATTTGTTTGAACCAAATCTATACTAATTTAAAACAATGGAATAATATTTTGGAGGAGTATTGCACTCACTTCAGTTGAGAGAGAAGTGATTTATTAAGTTTGATTGGTTATAAAAGGGTAAAATTAATTACCTTATGAACATTATAATAGTAGTTAACAATCAGGTATTCTGATACATTGTAACATTCCCTTTTCATCCCACTTAGACTATCCAAGTTATGGTTAACTAACTAGTATTTATGTGTCTCTTTCATGATTTTATTTCCATATATATATATTTCATTGTGAGAAGAAGAGAGAAGAGATTTTTATTTAATCCTGAGACATGATAAAAGGGGTGGTTGATTTAATTTTTCAAACCCTAATTCTCCCTATCTTAGATTATTTTACCTAGTGGGGACAATAATTGGTATCTTTGATGAATTTTAAGGTGAGTGATCCATTTTCAATTGAATCCATGATAATAATCAATCATAAAGTAATTCTAGTCATCAAGGGAAATAGTTTACACCTATGGAAGAATCAGAAAAAACACTATTTCTGATCCTTAAAATTGGATGTGTATATAGGTTCTATACATGGGATCTTTGTTAGTATGTATAAAGTGGACTTATTAAACACATAATAAAGATAATTGGATACTAATACCAGGGATATTAATTATTTAGGGGGAACTTTATCTAACTAATATACATGAGGGTGATGGCATATATATTCTCTCATTATATATAGAAAAATCATATGAATATATACTAAGGTGATTCAAAAGTATGAGAAACTAAATTACAAGTTTTACAAAACAACTATGAGGACTTGACAATGAATCCAAATGAATCTGTTGATGAAATATTCAATCGAGTGAATTTTATTAAGGAGGATATGTGTGGTCTCAGAGAAAACCTTGGTGAATTGATGATTTTGAGGTGTATCCTGAGAATATTGACACCACAGTTAAATATGAAAATCTATGTACTTGAGGATTATAATATAAATGATCTTACATTGGATAGTTTGAAAAATACTCTTGTGAGATATTAGATGAGAAATGATGATAATGAGGTTTTGGAAAAGGGAAAGTCTAAGGAGGTTCCATTCAAGGCCATCAAGAAGCTCACAATAAAGTATATAAAAGAAGAATAAGAAGATTTTGATGAAGTCATGTCATTACATTACTAAAATATTTTAAGGGGAAAATGAATATTTAAATGGAATATTCTACTCACATGTTTTCAGTGTGGAAATTTTGGTCTCCTTGCAACCAATTGTCCTAAGAAATTTTATGATTAAAATAAGGATGATGAAGTTCTTGTGAAGAAATATTTATCCAATCTAAAAGGAATAAAAATTATGAAATTAAACTTCTTTAGGAAGAATAACCTTATTTCAAAATAAAATGTTATTTTAGAAGAAATCATGGTAGAATTAGTATAAGACAAATAAGATCATAGATAAAATTCTATTTTAACAGTTTTGGGTTGTTCCTAGACAATGGAATAAAGAGACAATAATGAAAGATAAGTGGAAGTAAGGGTTTATCTCGAAGTTTAATTGGAATCTATTCTTGAAGATATAAATATTTGGATATCCAAAATTAATAAATACAAGGTATTGTTTTACAATTAAAATATATATATAAATAAATAATAAGAGGAAAAGTATGATCTGAAGGTAGAAATTGAAAATATCAAATCTTCAAATCCAAAAACCTCAAAAAAAAAAATTATTGATTACAAGCGTAAAGTTGAAGATTGAAATATGGTTTTTAATGGTTTGAATGAGACAATCAAAGACTAGTTCAAATTTATCAAAAATCAAGAGAATTTTGTTATTAGAATGTGATGAAAAGTTGAATATCAAGAGAGAATTTTGAATCTCAGTATGACATTGGGAAAGAATATCACACATATAATTGAAAAATTGAAAGTGGAGCATGGGGGTCATATAAAAAAGACAAAGGAATATCAGTAGAAAGAAATTATTATTTGAATTACATGGTTGGTATGAGGTTTGATTGTTAATATAAGGAAGTGATGGTTGATTCAAAATCAAAAACACCCATATCAAAGTATTAGATTGATTTGGGCCTGACACAAAGTTAGAATATTCAGAAATCCCAAGGTACAATTGGTACTTCAAAAATGGAACATAAGAGTGGACCTCATATTAGGTGCTATTTTTTTGGAAATATGGGATACTAAGAAAATATATGTTCCATATCCATGAGGCACTGAAAGGAATAAGAGAAAAAAAATTATCTAGGAAGAGTTCAATATTCTAGGAATTATTTTTATGTTATTATTTCTAGTGTGGAGGATTTGGGAATATTCCTAGATATTTCTCATAAAAAATATAGAGGGATACATCGATGAAGGATTATAGTGGATATACGCAATAACTCAAGGAATCATTCTATGGGATGAAAATGAGAAATCAATTTGAAACCTTATAAGATATATTTATTCCATCATACTATGAATAATATCAATAATTTCTATTAACATTGGGTATAATTCTAAAAACATGGATCAAGACAAAAATAGCTAAGCATGAAATGATTGTAGAGATTTCCCTTAAAGAATCAAATCGTGATACTTTGTAGATCATTGATAGTGGATGCACTTATCACATGATGTGAAATAAGGATATGGTCACATGCACTAAATATGAAAATTAATGTGTCTTTTAATTTTGGATTGATGAATCCCTAAATATTATTGGATCTAGAAAAGAAAACTTTTGGGGAAAAGATATGAGAGATATGGATGTCTTGGTTGTGGAAGATCTCAGTTGAAACATTCTCAGTGTTAGTCAACTTTGTGACTCGGGGTGTGTGATAAGTTTTGTCAAGAATATGTGTATCATCAAGGGAAAAGATGAAACAATTGTTATTTGGGGGAAATGCACAAAGGGTAATACTTATTTTTTAGTGGAGAAGAAGATATTTTCTTTCTATAAAAGAAATAAGAAAACAGTTTATGGAATGTATGACTTGTCCATTTGAGCCAATAAAACAAGGAGGATTTGGTGGAAATAGATAGATTTGAAGATCACCCAAAGGTTTCATGTGATCATATACACAAGTGTGATTCATGTCAAAAAGGAAATACTACTCAAAATATGTACAAGGATAAAGATAAAATGTAAACAAGAGTTCTTGAATTAGTTCATGTTGATGTGTGTGGACCAATATCACCAAGATATTTTTATGGGAAGATATACTATGTAATTTTCATATATGATTTCAGTAGGATGGAAAGGTCTTCAGTTATCACTCATAATTATGAAGTATTCAATTACATAACATAATATTGAAGGAAATTTGATATGTTTCTTTAACTGAAAATTCTGAAATTACAAACATATAATGGCATGGAGTTTTCAAAAATCTATGTGGAGTATTATCTCTATAAGTATGGGAAAAGGAACAGAGTCCCAATAGTGATAAATCCTCAATAATATGGTGTGGTTTAGAGGATAAATAATATCATAAACAACATGGCCAAAATTATGTATATTTTAAAGGTCCTACCAAAGATGTTTTGGAAGGAAGTAGTCTTGAAATTGATCTAAATTTATAAGAAATATTTTTTGTGTAAAAAGGAATAAAAGACTCTATACGAGATGTGGTATGTAAATTAGTCAACATTAAAGTACTTTTGAATCTCTATAAGTAAATGTTTCGTTCTCATTAATGTTAAACCTATGAAGTTTGAATCATGTAGAGATGAATGAATATTTCTTAGTTACTGAAAGAAAAATCAAAGAATATAAATGCTTCAATAATCATCCAGAAAATTTTATTGAGATAATCATATCAATTTGGTAGAGACTGAGTATAATCTTTAACAAATTTGTGAGTTTTTTTAGGAGAATAGTGATTAAGAGTTGAGATACTCAAGGGGAGAACAAGAAACTAAAGAATATTTATATAAAGTTATTAATGATGAGTAGGATGAATTCAGACCTATATCTATATATTATAAAAATATACAAGATGTAATTAATAGGCAGAATATCAATGGTGACTATTTAGTTTCAACACAGATAAAAATAATGAATTCTAACCAAAAAACAACTTTCTTATCATAGGTAGAGCCAAAATGATTTGAAGAAGATAAAAAATATGAGAATTTGGTTTAGGTGATGAATGAATATATTGATTAAATTGATAAGAATTAGGCATGGGAGACTATTTGGAGGAGTACAAACTAAAACAACATCTGGACCAAATGGTATTTTCATAAAAAACTGAATAAATATGACATGGAAATAAATCACGATTAGTGTGAAATGAGTACTCCCAAATCAAGGGAATCGATGTTTCTGAGACATTTTAACCCATGGAAATGATAGAGGAAATTAAATTATTCTTAGATATATTTATGTGAAGGAAGTTAAAGGTATTCTATAAGGACATAAAATCATCATTTCTAAATGTATTTCTAGAAGAATATGTTCACATAAAACTATCATATAGTTTTCTTGTCCATAAATATGAGAGCAAAGTTTTTCAGCTAAAGAAGGCTCTTTATGAGCTAATTAAAGCATTGAGAGAATGGTATTCAAGACCTGGTCAATACTTAAAGAATATCAGTTTCTAGTTTGGTAGATTTTATTAAAATATCTATATCCATAATGAGATTTATCAAAGGATAATGTATTTTTTTGTATGTAAATGACATAATATTTGGTGGATCAAATGAAGCCTAGTGAAAATAGTTTGTAAACTTTATGAATAGATAGTTTGAGATGTTGATGATTGATGAACTAACATTTTTCCTTGGTATTCAGGTGATATAAGGAAGTAATGACACAATTATTTTCCAATTTAAAAATTTTCAAGGAGGTTCAGAGATTATTTTAAATAGAGTATTATAAAAAGATGAAAACTTCAGTTATTTCCTTGATGAAATTTTCAAGGGGTGATGCTGCTAAAATAGTCAATGTTATAGAATATAGGTAGATAATTAAAATCATGTTGTACTTAAAAACGACATGATTTGATACTATTTATTCACATTCCCAAGAAAAATGGTATTAATGTAATTCCAAATAAATACACATTGTTGCAATTAAGATAATACTAATGTATTTTAAAATAATAGTGATTTTTATATTACTTTAAAATGTAACATTAGCATAGGATTTGTTAGGATATATACACACTGATTGGGCTAGTTTAGAAAATGATAGAAAGTTAGCATTTGGTGTTTCATTATATCTTTTTGGATTGTGTATTTCTTGGATAGTAAAGAAAAAATATTTCATTTCAATGAGCACCATAGAATATAGATATATTATGGCCACTAAATATTATAAGAAATTACCATAGATGAAGAAATAACTTGAAGATGTGATAGTTGAAGTGAAATATCCTCTCAGAATAAGTTGTGATAATTCAGGTTTTATAAATCTTGGAATGAATCTTATCCATAACTCAAGGATGAAGCACATTATAATCAAATAACAATTTATCAAGGGGAACGTGGAACATGGGTTGGTGATATTAGAGTATGTTCCAACGAATAATTGTTTCATGGATATTTTGATGAAGGCCTTACCCAAGGAATCTTTTTAAAGGCATCGACAGACTCTTGAAGTCTACTCAACTCCCCACACATAAAGAGTGTGTATGTGGGACCACCACTCCCTGAGGTATTTTTTGAATTTCCCTATGTGCTGATCTAGGTTCTTTTCCCTATTGTAAACAATAAAGGAAAAACTTTTGGTTTTTTTGAAAAAGGGGGATAAATATTATTGAAGAAGGGTGAAAAGTTATTGATGGAGGTAGAGCTATTCCATGATGTATAAATAGGGAGTAAATAAATAGGGTGATCTTTTCTAATCATGTTGATTCTAAAGATGTTTATCTAGTTAAAAAATTTAATGAAAAGATGATTTATGGGATACTGATGAAAATAGTTATGATGTGTTGTTGATGAAGAAATATTCTCATGAGCTACACTCTATAAAAATTTAAAATAACCGATATTGAGCAAGAATATGCGATGTCAAGAATGAAGTGATTCATTGAAAAAATTTACATATTACTCTTATTTCTCATGAAGTGAATAGATTATGTGATCTTAGAGTACATGTTAAGTAAATATTTTATCTCTATATAGAATTATAGGATGCGAGTGGTGGTTGAAGATGAAGGTGAGTTAATATAAGGGTTGAAGTGGTATCAAAGGCTAATGAATTTTCAAAAAAACAAAACAGGGGTGATTGTTGGGGAAAAATACCTCATGATATTGTTTCAGAGATTTTGGGTTGTTGTGTTTGTTAAAAATGTTCATGCGTTTTATAGGGAAAAAGGAGGTTTTCCATGAATTCTGAAGGAAGAGAATGAGGTGATGATCATGGTCTATGAGGTCAAGTATTCTAACCACAAGTTTGAGTTCACAAAAACTAAAAATTAATATTTCCATTTGGGGACTAAGAGGTAAAGTATGTGGACTGAAAAATAATTCTGAGAAGTGAAAAACAAGAACACATTCATAAGGCAGTAATTTTGGGGCCACCGTGAAGTGGGTATACAAACCACAAAGAAAAGTCTATGAGTCCAAAAAGGGGAGTAACCAGTCATAAGGAAACGTTTTTTGGCTACCATAAGGGGTAGTATGTATAATTGTTTTATGAAGGTATGAATAGTAAATATAATGAGTGTATTTTTTGAAATGATATGCCTATATAAAGGACCCATAATCACTTCATTATCATGATACCGAAGTCTACTAGAGGAGATCTTTATTATAGTAGTTAAGCTAAGTCTGAAAGGATTACTATATAGTAAAAGTTCACAAAAGGTTATTTATAGAGGAGTTATCCATGATGTTGGAGCTTATGGTGAACAATAATCCACATAATTAGAGTATGTAGGGTAACCTATGAGTTTGAGAATGAATAATTCAAAAAGATCATGTATTCAGTGTATCTCATGTAGAATGATTCACAATTTTAGAGTTTACAGTAAATAATAGTCCATAAAGATTAGTGAGAATACATTGGATGATAAATGGATGAGGGTCTTTCCTTTGGTGAGAATGATTGGTTCATGATAGTGGACCGACCACGAGGGGAAAGATCATGATGTGATGTAAGGCATGGATGATAGAACTATCTTCACTGAGAAGGATACATCACGTTTTCCATACCTATGACTATGCCCAGTTCCTTTGGGTAATGTGTTGAGGATTAGCATAATGACCCGAATTGTTATAAATAAAAATTCCCCCTTTTGATTTATTTAAATGTATTATTATGTGATATGGTTATAGAAAAACATGAACATATTTTTTATTATTATATCCTATTTAAATGACCCTTAATCATCATTATCAGTGATAATATAGAATTTGAACAATGGTCACACGATTAGTATAAATATAGGGATTTAGAAAATCCAATTGACATAGACAAAGGAAGTGATGACCTCAACCAGTAGTATCATACCCTTTGAATCACATTTATCAAAGATTTATAGAGAGATATAATCTCTAGTATTTTACCTTGATCAATCCCAATCTAAGACCCAATAACTTAAGCATAAGGAAAAAGTTTACGATAGAAGTTGAAGCTCATCTAGATCACGGCCCAAACCATGTACGTCGAACCACCCCATGAAAATATCACCATCACAAACTTTACCCTTGGGGTGTTTTCTGGTGTATTAAAGGGATATTTATCAAGACCATAGTAATGTGAATATGTATACTTTATTTTCAATAGAATAGTGTTTTTACTTTTGTTCTTATCTTTACGTTATAAAAGATTTTTTACTTTTACACAATAAAATATAAATTGTATTTTATTTAGTATTAAATTTCAATTAAGGAATTTATTTTCATGAATAGATGGATTTTTGAAATAAATAATATTTTAATAAAATATGATTATTAATAATTTTTATTAGATATAAATGATCATATAATTTTTAATAAGTCAAATTTAATTTTTATAAGGGTTCAAAAGCTATTATTGTCCAAAAAACCCATCATTTCTCAATAAATAACGATTATTAATATTAAAAGTGGAAATTAGAATTTATAGAAAATAATTTAGATAATATGAATATTTTTTTTGGAAACAAAATTTTAAATTTATCCAATGGTGAATTTTTCATAATTTTCTGTGACAGTCGAATTTTTAGGTAAAAATTAAATTCCATATAAATATATGGTGTGTAATATGACATCATAATCACCCAAAAAAGATGTAATAAATACTATAAATGGTCTCTATGACCAAATATTTTTCTTCCCTTTAAAATAATTTTATTTTATGTTTATTTTATTAATTTTATAAATCCTTTGTGAATCCTCCAATACCATAAATATATTTTCAGGTTTTAAAATTATTTCTTTAAATGTTTGAATCACTTCCTCATAATAAAGGGAATTATTTTATTAAGTTTTTCCATTTAACTTTTAAAATAATTAAAACCTATCCCATTTTTTAGAAACCATGGTCCAAAACCATGGGATGGTTGGTGGTTTTGGGTATTTTATTATATAGAGACCGAAACCTATGTTTGAGAAATATTAAAGAATTCCCCTCTCTTTTACTATATAAAACCACCCAAGATCCCATTTATATTCACTATGAATCCTTGGGTAAAATAATTAATCTTTTCTACACTTTCTAGAGACCTCCCAAGGTTCCCCAAATCTCTCGATTGGCCCCTCCAAAGCATTTGGAGACACACACTAAAGTAAGAGATCCTCACTTTCTCTTCTGTATAGAAGTTTCTTTATTATATTATGACTTATATTTACAATTACTAATGTTGGTATGTGTCTTAACATGTCTCTATTACTTACCCTTACATAATAAAATTATGTGATACCCCTTTATCAATCATCTACACATTTTATGAGTTTTTATGTGACGTTGTTATGCTAATAAAATTTCACTGTGATTTTTCCATGCCAAAACAATTGTGTAGTGAATACCATACCCATTTACTATCATCAGTATTCACCTTTATACACATAAAAATTATTTTACATGGGACTTACATGTATTTATTCAACACTCCTTTATCATGTAATGAAATATTATGATGAATGAATTTATTTTTTATGATCTATGTGGAACAATTAAGCATGAGAATGAAATGAAAGTGACGGATGCACCCATAATTATATAGCGCTCTAATGAATTTGGTAATGTTTTGTCTCATGAGATGTCATGTTGGGATAGGGATTGATCTTGATTACATTTTTTTACTCTTTCCATCATGATGTCTTTGAAATTATCCTTGACCTATGTTTATGATGCAGTGTTTTTAGTTGTGTCCATATTTCCCATGTAATGATTATCATGATATATCATGCCTTATTATTCATGTTTGTGATTACGAGAACTTTCATTACCCTTTGATTTTAATATTTCCTAACTTGTATCACATTATTAAATTTTTATTCCCTTAATGGGCTTTATATCGCACCCCTTTCTTATGTACTTCCCCAGGTTATCCCATGCAGTTTTAAAATCCAAGGAATTTAAAAAGCATGTTAAGGTAGTTTTAAATAATGTTGTTATATCCAATGTTCAAGATGTTATGATACATACCTAATTATGAAATAAACTATACTTGTAACATCCTAGGTAAATGAGGAATACTATATTTTCAAATTTATTAATAATTGTGAATTAAATATTAATTTTATCTTAAAGGGGTTACTATGTTCGATAGCGTACCCGATACGCAACAATGGGTTTCTTTGGAATCTTACATTGCACACTAATAATATAATATTATTATTTTAAATGGTAGTTAACTCCTAGCCATTGTATTAGCAGAAATGAAAAAAAACTAACTATAATATGATTATACATGTATTTATATTTATCCAATAAAAGTTAGAGGATTAATATATAAATGAATCTAATTTTAAGCATAATTTACATTAAAAGGACGATTTACCGCCTTTTAATGGTGAACCCTTTTTAAATATAGTTTTGGTCACTTTAATACATTCTATATGACCAAATAAAATCTTTATTTAGAATGAGGACATTATAATTTAATTTGGGTCATTTTTTGGTATTTTTTTGATAAAGTTCATTTTTTAAGGAATAGTGAAAATATTGTATTTTAATTCAAAACTATGTTTTAATCTAATTTATTTATATGGTCATATTATCCTTTTAAAAGGTTTTAAAGTGTAAATAGATTATATTTTTACCATTTAATCTAATTTTGGTCATTAGAATCAATTTCACATTTAAATTGTATATAATCAACAATCAATCTTTTGATAGTTAATATTTCTTAAAAACACGCCTTTTGTTTTGACAGTGGGAATTAATTTTAAATTAATTTCTGCCACTTCTGTGTTTTGAATTTTGAGAAATGGATTCAATATTTGGAATCAGGAGGTTTAAATTGTGTAAATATGTAACTTTTATTTTTTGGAATTTTAAATATTTACCTCAGTAAATATTTTATTTACCATGGTTAAAGGGTAAATCAGGTAAATAAGGGTAAATAAATAATATTATAATAATATAAAATTACCCTTAAACGTGTCATAATCCTATTGGACGAGTCATTTCTGACCATGGTCATCTTTGGGTTGATTTTGGGATCCCATGGAGCCACTTGAGAGTGATAATGACAATTTAGATTAATTAATTTAATGTGAAGACAAAAGTGACATTAAAAAAAAATCATTTAGTAATTAATTTTTATATGATGTTATATAAGTAATACTTTCGACTATAAATATTCATTGGAAATAGAAAAAGATTTCCTACATCATGGTATTTTTTTTATAATTTTTAGACATCCAATAAATTAAATTATTTATGACACAATCATGATGCAATATTTACCTCATTAATAAATGATTTAATGAAATAAGATTATAATGATTAAAATATTATCCAAAACATGTACAATTATGATTGGATGATTTTATTTCGATTAGGAGTCATCTTATCTTCGACAATAATGATTTTTGGACCATTAGAAACCAAATATCATTATATTATAAAATAATATTTTCACTCTTTCCTAAAGAGCCCCTCCTCTCCCTTCTAAAAAGAGACCACTTATATGCAATTCCTCACACCTCCCAAGCCATTTGGCTCATCCAAACTCTACCCAATTAATCTCCCTACATCCCTCTACTCCTCCTAGAAGACTTAAAATAGAAATAATGCACTTCAATAAGTCCTTTGGTTCAAACCAAAGTGAGTTACCCAAATTAAAGGTAACAGTTTCTCTTAAATTGTTTTATTTTATTTTGCTTCTCAAACCCCTAAAATCTTTTTATTTCCTTTATTTTGTAACAACACCAGTATCCTAAATATACTAGGATTTTTTATGATAAGTATTCTAACTACACTTATACACACCTCCATCTAATATATGAAGAATATAATGTTTCTGTGGATGGAAAACTAACGCCTCACAAAATGATGATTGTTCAATTACATCTTACCGCCTCTCATGGTGGCCATTATGATGGAACTGTATTTATATATGATATATATTATGTTTATGATTTCTTTATGCTTCTGTACTTCCCAATTATATCAAACATTTATGGTTTCCATGGTGGGTAAATACGATATTCTCATTTGAGGAAGTGCGGACTACCGCCCCCTCAAAGTGATGTGACTCGTTAATGCCTATGTGGGATGTATAAAGGATAGAGTTAATGATATTATATATGATATTATACTGTAATTATAATATACCTATGTATAATTATGTTTTAATTCCATTAAAATAAGAAATATAAATGAAAGTAGTATTCATGCGTACGTACGACTTACCGTCTCCATGAACGGTTCATTTCATTTCGTACCTCTAAATGTTATGTACTATTATAAATACATGTACATGCTGGATATATATGATATATATGATACCCAAATCATTAATATCATTCTATATATAACGAAACTTTTACCACGTGAACAACATGTAATTATAAGAAGTCCATTTTTGACTCAATTACCAAATATCGACAAAATGAACGTTATTAACTTAAATGATTACATAATGATTATAACATGGTAATAAGTGATATAAAAGGAATAATAAACTTTAAAAAGGTTCTTAAGAAAGTATAAATTAACTTTAGTTTATTATTTAGGAGATTAAATAACGAACGGGTCAAGTCGGACACGAGTTAAGGGACATCGTCTCAATCTCCTTTCATTGAGGCATTTTTAGTTTTATACATGACTTTCTTTTATACGATGTATAAAACCCTTTGAATTTTACTTTTATTCAAAATGAATCTTTTCTCTACGAAGCATTTTACTAAACAACAAAAAGGAATGTTTCTTTAACGTAAGCGGTGACAACGACCTTTCTGCCGCCACGAATATTATTTGATCTTTGCCTTCCTTAACAAGACGGAATCTTTTTAAAAGGAAAAAATAAATACAAAATACTCTTTTTACGTATTTTGGTATTTAAAATGATTTTGATAATGGATTTATTATTTCAATATATTGAAATTAAATTTTATATGGAAATGTTATCTTTCCTTTATGCTTATGTTATCTGTTAAGATCATGTTATGGTTCTTGGGAATTATATATGTATACGGGTGGTTCTGTGATAAACCTAGGGCGGGTGAGCCCAAGATAGCTCTCCAATGCATTGGGTAACGTGACGGAGGTAAACATGAATGTTTCTCCTAATAGATGTAAGGAATATACTATGATGAGCATTCCAAAGTAACTCCCTATGTAGCTGTGATAGATACAATGTAAGTATGGTATGGATGCCGCAAGTTACTTTTATGATTTATGATTTCTATGAGTCTTTCATAAATCTTATTATTTCAGGAGGTAAGTAAAAGGGTTCATGTTTTGTATGTATTTATGAACAAATGTTTTCATTTACTATTTTATAACCATTACTGAGCCTTTTATGCTCATCCCAAGCTTTGAAATGTTTTTCAGAGGACTTAAAGATGAATAGGGTTAAGGATGGGATCAAGGAAAATCCATGCTCTCTTTAACATGGAATTAGACATGACTTTTTTTTTCAAGAGTTTTTATTTTATGAAAAAAAGTTTATTCTAGGTAGAAGTGCCTACTTTGTAATATTTTGAGATGTAATAGTTATGTTCTAATTCCCTAAAACTCTAAAATTTAAAAGATCCTCAATGTGAATTATTCATTTAATTCAATATTATGTAATGTTTAAGGCTGGGTCCTTATAGTTGGTATCAGAGGTTGGTTTAGATAACTTTAGGAGTTAAGATATTGTTAAATTAATATCCATAAAGTAATTTATGTTAATATTGACATCATATATCATTTCCAGATTACCATGTTGCTTCGTCTAAGATATTTTTTTATTTAGAATGGTTTTCTGTAGAGGAAACAAGGAAGTTATGTTGGGATGACATCAGGAGGAAGACAACCTTCCAAATCAGCAACCTGATATGGTCAGAATCGAAACTGAACAGTTTGTTGTAGTGATGGCACAATTGAATTAGGCTATAAATGGTTGTGGTATCCGTGTACAAGATCATCCAGATCAACCACAGAGGAACATGTCAGTAGTGGAGCATTTAATGAGGCAACATCCCCCATCATTCAGAGGATCATCTGATCCGGTGCCAGTTGAAGGGTGGATTAAAGCACTGGAAAATATTTTTTATGTCATGGGTTGTTCAGAACATCAAAAGGTTAGTCTCGCGGTTTACTATTTTGAAGTTGAAGCTGATCAGTGGTGGTCGATGGTGAAAACTATCTGGGATAGTGAGGATATTGATGCTCTTGATTGGGATGAATTAAAAGGTATGTTTCTGGAGAAATATTTTCCTAAGGTGGTTCGCCTTAGGATGGAAAAACAATTCATGGAATTGAGGCAGGAGGATGACTCAGTGGCTGCTTATGAAGAAAAATTCACTTGACTGGCAAGGTATGCTCCAAACATCATACGAGATCTTGATAGTAAAATCAACTGTTTTTACTTAGGATTAAAGCCAAAGTATCGAAGGGCTTTAGCTTCTCGTGATTTAAAAAGTTATGAAAAACTTGTTTGTTGTGTGGAGGTGGAAATGAAGTTTTACGATGATCAAGTATTCTTTGACAAACAACAAAATAAGAGGTCGAGGTGGCAGGCGAAAGGAAAGAACTCTTCAAAAAAGTCTGATGGTAAGAATATTAAGTTTACAGTTTGTGAAAATTGTGGTAAAAACCATGATGGGGAATGTCATTTGAATTATGGTAAGTGCTACCGATGTGGTAAAATGGGACAAAAGGCTCGTAATTGCACTGAAAAAGATCAGGGTAATGGTAAGACAAAATCTAATTTACAATTAGTAAAATGTTTTGAGTGCAATGAAATGGGTCATTATGAAAATGAGTGTCCAAAAAGGAACTCAATCGAAGGAAAGCAGCCAGACTACAAGCACAAAGGGGTGGAGAAATCCTTTGCAACTACTTCAGCAGATGTTGGGCCATCAAATGAAGTTGTATCAGGTATATTGTTTGTTTGTTCAGATTATGCCAATGTGTTGTTTGATTCAGGGTCTACACACTCTTTCATTTCTGAAAAGTTTTCTAGTAAATTGGGAATTCCATCTCATGATATGAATATTGAACTTACGGTAAAAATGTAACACCCGAGAATTTTATGTTATATAAATCATCAAAGGAATCTTTTGTTGGGTCGGAGGTGATGGCAAGAGGGGGGGGGGTGAATTGCCTTTTTAAAATTAATTAACAATTTAAAACAAATTTAAATGCAGCGGAAAGTAAAATGGCAAGACACAATTGATAACGGAGTTCGGCTTTAAACTCAAGCCTACGTCTCCGCTCCCAACTCAACCGTTGGGAGATTTATACGACCGCTTGCTTTTTAATGGCTATAGCAAGAAACCCACTAGCCGTTTTAAGGTAGGCTAGATCACCTTCTTACAGCTTGCTTTTTTATTATGGTTGTAGCAAGAAACCCAAGTTGAAAGAAGGAAGAAAAAGGGTGGTTTGTTTTAATACAAACCCAATTAAGAACTAAACAAATGAAGTGAATAATTTAGAACAAACTAGAGGAAGCCTTGAGCGCCAAGAGGTGAGTGTAGTTGATGTAGAGGCAGCCCAAGCTTCAAGGATGGCAATTGGATCTCAAGTGGCCTTTGAGAATTGTCGTAGGAGCCTCAAATGATCAAAATAGCTTTGGTATGCTTCGGTATATGATCGGTAGTCTTCCCGGCATCCATGGATGTCTATTTATAGGAGAAATACTCCCAAATACTTCAATATGGATGTTGGAGGGCTTTCGGAGCCGTTGGGGATCAAGTGGGCAAGTCTGGTCAAGCTCTAACGGCTAGTTTGACTTTGCTTACCGGCTGACCGGTGCTTGTCCACCGGCTGGCCGGTGCCTTGGAAGGTGGAGAGAGCTTCTGCCCAGGAGCCACCGGCTGGCCGGTGGGAAGGCCACCGGCTGGCCGGTGGTGAGACAGTAGGTCTCACTGTTCCAAAGAGTTCCACCGGCTGGCCGGTGAGGAGGCCACCGGCTGGCCGGTGGTCTGGACAGAAGACATCCCATTCTGTCTGGGCCCACCGGTTGGCCGGTGGCCAGACACCGGCTGACCGGTGGCACCTGGCAGAGGGCAAGCCCTTCTGCCTTGTCCACCGGCTGGCCGATGGGCTGGATCCGGCTGGCCGGTGCCCTTACCGGCTGGCCGGTGGTCCTACACCGGCTGGCCGGTGGACTTGAAAAAAGTCCACTTTTCCTTTTTTTTGCCACTTGTTGCTCCTGAAATCATGCCTATTAACAAGAACACTTGAAACAACATTAGATCACTATGAGAGTGATTGTGATCATTAAAATCCAAGAGAGTGGGGTACAACAATCTCCCCCTATTTTGATGATCACAATCACAAAAAAGAAATCTTTAAAAAGGGTATGAAAGCTTTTAAAAAAAGGTATGTCAATTGAAAACTTAAATAAACAATTTGAACTTGGAAAACGTAGAGACGTGCCAAATATAATGATCTTGAAAGTATTGAAATACTGAGAAATGGTCATTTTTTGAAATTGCAACCAAATGCCATTTTTAAAGAAATCAAATGAAAACAATAACTTAATCATTTAAAACAGATTTTGATGACATCAATAACTTAAAATGGAACTTGTAAAAAGAGCATTTTAATAAATAACTATGTAATAGAGAGTTTAATAAATAACTATGTAATAGAGAGGTTTTCTCCCCCTTTGGGATTATCAAAATAGGAGAAAAATTATGAAAGAAAAATACTAATAAGTAATGAAAAAAAGGATGGAAAGATAAGATAACTTGAATTCCATAAAAGATGAAACGATACAAAGAAAGTTCAAAAAACAAATACAAATACAAATACAAGCCAAAAAACAGGAACGCCTCTATTCACTCCTAGAGGGCCGAGAGTGACGGCGGCGCCTGAAGGTCTGAGGAGCCGGAGGAGCCTGGACCGCCTCAAAGCGACGATCTAGAGAATCAATCCGTGAGTGGAGCTGATCAAACTGAGAGCTGATGTAGGAGAACTGTAAGTCCAGCCGGTTCTCAATCTGATCCTGGAAGCGTAGGAACTGGTCAGCCGTCACCGGCAAGCCACCAGCATCAGTAGGAGGGGGCACAGCCTCCGCAGGCTCAGGTGCATCATCACCCTCTCCAGCCTCCTCATCAGCAGCAGCATCAGCCTCATCTTCGCTGTCACCACTGCCTTCCTCTTCATCATCATCACTATCCTCACTGTCTGAAAGAGGATAGGCAGCGGCTATAGCAGGAGGCATGGCATTGGCAGGAGGATGGGAATGAGTTTGAGGAGAGTAGGCCTTGAGAAGACCGTCCTTGTCGACAATCCATTCCTGACGCCAAGGGTGCCAACGGATGTGCATTCGTTGCACCATCATAAAATTCACTATGCTATCCTTCGTTGGCTGCTCGAAGGAAGTGGCATGAAGAGGCACATCAAGAAATGAAAAGATTTTAGTCAAGAAGCGTCCGTAGGGTAGAGTTTTGGACCGGCGCGGGTGCTCAGCCACATAAGTCATGGCCCGGAACAGAAACCGGACCAAATTGAAGTGTATGCCTCAGGTGATAAATGAGAGAAGATAAATGTCAATGAATTTGACATTATCATGATCCCCGATACGGGGCGCAAGGGAAGTTTGGATGAGGCGCTCAATAATACGATGATTAGGAGAAAGCTGGGAGAGCTTGACAATAGGATTTGTGGGCTGCCCTGTGAGATGCTCAAGGGCTTCAGCTACATCAAACTCACGGTCCCGTGGAAACTCCCCCTGAGCAAAAGCATGGGGTCCAACATGAGGAACCCCGAGCATCCGGGCAATCTCCAACGAAGTGATAGTGATGGGTTGCCCAAGAGCAGTGGAGGAGATGGTATCAATGTCATCAGAAACGGACCATGTCAAATGAGCATAGAACTCTTTGACTAGAAGAGGATAAATGACATCCTTTTCAGGGGGTTCAAAGAAAGAATGCCAATGTTGATACTCAATAATCGAGAAAAGCTCAAGACGAGCAGTAGACAACCAAGGATAGTCAATAACTCTACCCGGCAGAATAACTTTGTCATGCCAAATGTCCGGGAGTTGAGGGATGGAAGGAGGAGGAGGAGCTTCTTGAGCGATTCCCTTGCCTTTGCGAGTGGATCGAGGTCCCATGATGGCAAAAGGAGCAAAAAGAGAGAGATTGAGAGAAGAAAGGAGGTTTGAGAGGTCAAAAACCAAGAAGGGAGGCTAGGGTTTGGAGGACCTACGGTTTTAGGAGGAGCTACCCGAGAGAGAAGAGAGAAATGAGGGAGGAAGGGTTTTAAAATTGATTTTAACCCTTCCTCGGCCGGCCCATTAAGCAGAACCCGACACCACCGGTTAACCGGTGATGTACCACCGGTTGACCGGTGGCACAAAAAGTCATAAAAAAAAACAGAATTAAGAAAAAATGTTTTAAAAAACAAATTCTAATAAAAATAAAATAAAAGAAAGCCAAGAAAGTCAAATATTTAATAGTGCTCATTGACGAATCATTCCTAACTCCCCTTTAATAAAATCAAAACGGTCAACCGGGAGCGGTTTGGTAAAAATATCAGCTAATTGGAAATCAGTTGGAATGAAGTCCAAAGTGATATCTCCTTTTTGAAAATGGTCACGAAGGAAATGATGCCTTAAGTCTATGTGCTTTGTCCTAGAATGTTGTATTGGATTCTTAGAGATACTAATGGCACTAGTGTTGTCACACCGAATAGGGACATGATCATAGGAAAGACCATAATCCAAGAGAGTGTGTTGCATCCAAATAATTTGGGCACAACAATTGCCAGCGGCTACATACTCGGCCTCGGCAGTAGAAAGAGCAACACAATTTTGCTTCTTGCTACTCCACGAAACAAGGGACTTGCCTAGCAGATGACAGGTTCCACAAGTACTCTTACGATCTAATTGACATCCGCCAAAATCAGCATCCGAATAAGAAGATAGTTCAAAAGAAGTATTTGAGGGATAAAATAAACCAAGATTTTTTGATCCTTTTAAATACTTAAAAATTCTTTTGACCGATTTAAGATGGGATTCTTTAGGATTGGCTTGAAAACGAGCACAAAGGCAAACACTAAACATGATGTCAGGACGGGTCGCAGTTAGGTAAAGTAGACTCCCGATCATACTCCTATAAAGCTTGTTATCCACCGGTTTCCCGGCTTCGTCTAACGTAAGCTTACATGAAGTACTCATGGGTGTACTAATTTCCTTTACTTGATCCATACCAAAACGACTTAGAAGCTCGTTTGTGTATTTGCTTTGGCTTAGAGAAATACCTTTTGAATTTTGAAAAATTTGAAAACCAAGAAAAAATTTCAATTCTCCCATAAAACTCATTTCAAATTCTTTTCTCATTAAATCTGAAAAATCAGTACAAAGAGATTCTTTGGTAGAACCAAAGATAACATCATCAACATAAATTTGGACGATTAAAAGATCTTTTGAAGTGTGTTTTAAAAAGAGGGTACAATCGGCTTGACCCATTTTAAAATCATTTTTTAAAAGAAATTTTGTTAACCGCTCGTACCAGGCTCGAGGGGCTTGCTTTAAGCCATAAAGAGCCTTGGTTAACTTAAAAACATGATTTGGAAATTTTGGATCTTCAAAACCGGGAGGTTGTTCAACAAAGATTTTTTCAGAAATAAAACCATTTAAAAAAGCACTTTTAACATCCATTTGAAAAAGCTTAAAATTTAAGTGGGCGGCGAATGCCAACAAGATCCTAATGGATTCTAACCTAGCAACGGGGGCAAAGGTTTCACCATAATCGATTCCTTCTTCTTGATTATAGCCCTTAGCTACTAGGCGAGCCTTGTTCCGGGTTATGTTTCCTTGATCATCAAGTTTGTTTCTAAAAACCCATTTAGTGCCAATAATTGGATGATCATTGGGTCTTTCAACAAGAGTCCAAACATCATTTCTAGAGAATTGATTTAGTTCCTCTTGCATTGCAAGAACCCAATTCTCATCATTAATGGCATCATTAACGGTTTGAGGTTCTAGGTGAGAAATGAAGGCTTGATGTTCAACTTCATTGAGGATAGATCTTCTAGTTCGAGTACCGGCTTGAAGGTCACCTATGACATTTTCTAAAGGATGGTCTCTAGAAGGTTTCCAAACCTTAGGCAAGGTGGAAGGCGAAGTAGGTGAAGAGGGTTCTTGATGGTCATCCTCCTTGGGAGGAGAAGAGGAATCATCCAAATGAAGCTTATCAAGCTTATCTTCAACATCCTCAATGACCGGGTGAGGTTTTGGAAGAGTTTCATCAAATTTGACGTGAGATGATTCTTCGATGGTTTTAGAACGTTTATTGAAGACACGATAGGCTTTGCTTGAGTTGGAGTACCCAAGAAAAATACCTTCATCGGATTTGGCATCAAATTTCCCTAGGTTATCTTTTGTGTTAAGGATAAAGCATTTACACCCAAACACTTTAAAATAACCAACTTTGGGCAATTTGCCTTTCCAAAGTTCATAGGGGGTTTTCTTAAGAAGGGGTCTTACAAGGACTCTATTAATAGTATAACAAGCAGTGTTTACCGCCTCGGCCCAAAAATATTGAGGGAGGTCGAATTCACTAAGGAGGGTTCGAGCGATTTCTTGGAGAGTTCGGTTTCTCCTTTCAACCACTCCATTTTGTTGAGGAGTCCTAGGGGCTGAGAAGGTGTGATTGTATCCTTGAGAGGAACACAATTCATCGAATTCTTTGTTCTCGAATTCACCACCATGATCACTACGAAGAGATGTGATTTTATATCCTTTTTCGTTTTCTACTTTCCTAGAGAATTTCAAAAAGGTTTTACAAGCATCATTCTTATGGGCTAAAAAGAAAACCCAAGTAAAACGAGAAAAGTCATCAACAATAACTAAGGTATAGGATTTTCCACCTAAGCTTGCTACGGGAGTAGGACCAAAAAGATCAAGATGAAGGAGTTCAAGAGATTTTGAGGTGGACACTTCCTTCTTAGATTTGAAAGAAGACTTGTGTTGCTTACCAAGTTGGCATGGCTCACAAATCAAATCTTTCTTAAATTTAAGTTTAGGAAGGTCACGAATGAGCTTGTTCTTATTAAGCTTTAGAAGTGAATGAGAGATACAATGCCCCAATATTCTATGCCAAAGCCAAGACTCATTGTCAAGAGCACTTAAACATTTAACATTTTGGCTAGCTAGAGATTTTAAATCAATAATGTAAACATTTTGAAAACGGGAAGCAGAAAATATCAACTTGTTTTGAAAATCTAACACATTGCATAAATCATTTTGAAAATTGACTGAAAAACCACTATCACAAAGTTGACTAATGCTAATTAAATTATGCTTTAAACCTTTAACTAATAAAACATCTTTAATAAAAGAGGAGCTACCAAAACCAATGGTACCTATTCCGACGATCTTGCTTTTTGAGTTATCACCAAAGGTGACATATCCTCCATCAAATTCTTCAAGTGAGTTGAACTCGGAGGGGTCGCCACACATGTGCCTTGAGCAACCGCTGTCAAGATACCATGAGCCTTTAGAGGTCCTACTCTTTTGGCGTTTATCCTACAAAATCAAGAAAGAAGAGATTTTGGTACCCATATAAGTTTGGGTCCGGAAAGATTAGCAAAAAGAGACTTTTGAACCCATAATGTTCTAGAGGGATTCCTTCTATGATACTCATCCGAGTAGGTAATGGATTTGGGTCTTCCATACCTAGCATTTTTACAATCACATTCATAAATCATGTGACCGGTCTTTTTACAATAATTACAAAATTTTTATTGAGAGCTCCCCCTTACAAAAGTAGTGGGTGCCCTAGTAAAAGTGGATTGCTTGTTATAGCCAAGTCCATGTGTGGTTCTAGCCGAACGCTGAGAACCTAGTAATTTAGTTAAGTTTTGTTCACCTTGGGTGAACTTGGCAAGAGATTCCTTCAAATCCTTAATGGTAGAATTTAAAGAATCTACATTTGGAATATTTTTGACTTTAAGGGCAAGCTCCTCATTCTCTTTGAGAAGTTTGTCTTTTTCGGAAATAAGAGTTTTGTTTTTCTTTTTCAAGGTCAAAAATTTAGAGGTAAGTTCGTGAAAACCTTCCTCTAATTGATCTCTTGCATTTTGGAGTTCTTCATAAGACATATTATTATCAAAAGAAGAAGATGAGGAAGAAGAGTGAGAAGAAGAGTGAGAAGAGGATACCTCATCAAATGCCATTAGGCATTTTCCATCTTCATCGCTTGAGTCGCTTGAAGACATGGAGTCATCACTTGCACTCCATGTTGATGCTTTGAAGGACTTCTTGTTTTTCTTTTCTTTTAACCTTTTCTTGAAAATGGGGCACTCCGGTTTGATGTGGCCTTTCTTTCCACATTCAAAGCAAGTGATTTCTTTCTCCGCCTTTGGCTCTTCCTTTCGTGCCTTTTGAAATTTCTTCTTTTTCTTCATGAACTTGCTCATTTTCCTTGCTAGTTGAGCCATCTCGGATTCACTATCATCGGAGGAGCTTTCTTCCTTTGCCTTGAAAGCTATGTTCTTTTTCTCCTTGAAGATCTTTCCTTCTTTATCGGCTTGCCTCTTCATGGTAATCTCATAAGTCATGAGTGACCCTATGAGTTCTTCAACCGGCATCTTCTTGACATCTTTCGCTTCTTGGATTGCCGTCACCTTTGGTGCCCAAGAGCTTGGTAGGACCCAAAGAATTTTCTTCACCATTGTTTCTGCTGAAACATCATCACCAAGGGACTTTCTCCCATTGCAAACATCAGTAAAACGAGTAAACATTTCAGTGATTGACTCGTGTGGGTGCATTGTGAAACTCTCAAAGTCTTGACGATACATATCTAACCTAGTGTCTTTGACTTTGTTAGTGCCCTCATGGGTCACTTCCAAAAGTTTCCAAATTTCGTGTGAGGTGGTGCAAGTAGAAATACGATTAAACTCATTACGGTCTAACCCACAATGAAGAGCATTCATGGCTTTGCCATCAAGCTCAAAATTGGCAATGTCTTCGGGGGTCCAATTAGATTCATCCTTACTAGAAAGAGTGTAGCCTTGCATAACAATTCTATATATAGGATAGCCAATACTCCTAAGAAAAGTAATCATTCGTGTTTTCCAATATGTGTAATCGGTTCCATCGAAGTATGGAGCCCGAGTCATGGAATACCCTTCGGGTGCTTGTGAGGAAGAAGCCATCACTATGGATTTTTCGTTTGTAACCGGTTAAGGTATTACACAAACGCTCCCTTTGATACCAAATGTTGGGTCGGAGGTGATGGCAAGAGGGGGGGGGGTGAATTGCCTTTTTAAAATTAATTAACAATTTAAAACAAATTTAAATGCAGCGGAAAGTAAAATGGCAAGACACAATTGATAACGGAGTTCGGCTTTAAACTCAAGCCTACGTCTCCGCTCCCAACTCAACCGTTGGGAGATTTATACGACCGGTTGCTTTTTAATGGCTATAGCAAGAAACCCACTAGCCGTTTTAAGGTAGGCTAGATCACCTTCTTACAGCTTGCTTTTTTATTATGGTTGTAGCAAGAAACCCAAGTTGAAAGAAGGAAGAAAAAGGGTGGTTTGTTTTAATACAAACCCAATTAAGAACTAAACAAATGAAGTGAATAATTTAGAACAAACTAGAGGAAGCCTTGAGCGCCAAGAGGTGAGTGTAGTTTATGTAGAGGCAGCCCAAGCTTCAAGGATGGCAATTGGATCTCAAGTGGCCTTTGAGAATTGTCGTAGGAGCCTCAAATGATCAAAATAGCTTTGGTATGCTTCGGTATATGATCGGTAGTCTTCCCGGCATCCATGGATGTCTATTTATAGGAGAAATACTCCCAAATACTTCAATATGGCCGTTGGAGGGCTTTCGGAGCCGTTGGGGATCAAGTGGGCAAGTCTGGTCAAGCTCTAACGGCTAGTTTGACTTTGCTTACCGGCTGACCGGTGCTTGTCCACCGGCTGGCCGGTGCCTTGGAAGGTGGAGAGAGCTTCTGCCCAGGAGCCACCGGCTGGCCGGTGGGAAGGCCACCGGCTGGCCGGTGGTGAGACAGTAGGTCTCACTGTTCCAAAGAGTTCCACCGGCTGGCCGGTGAGGAGGCCACCGGCTGGCCGGTGGTCTGGACAGAAGACATCCCATTCTGTCTGGGCCCACCGGTTGGCCGGTGGCCAGACACCGGCTGACCGGTGGCACCTGGCAGAGGGCAAGCCCTTCTGCCTTGTCCACCGGCTGGCCGATGGGCTGGATCCGGCTGGCCGGTGCCCTTACCGGCTGGCCGGTGGTCCTACACCGGCTGGCCGGTGGACTTGAAAAAAGTCCACTTTTCCTTTTTTTTGCCACTTCTTGCTCCTGAAATCATGCCTATTAACAAGAACACTTGAAACAACATTAGATCACTATGAGAGTGATTGTGATCATTAAAATCCAAGAGAGTGGGGTACAAAATCTTTTTCTACACACAACACTTGCTTGGCTTACTTTACACAAAATCGCGACCTTCCTCGATAGCTTGCGTCGTACGCAATACCGAGTTTCACTAAACAATGATATGCTAATAAAATATTATTAAAACTAGCCATTATGAATAGTAATAACCACTTTTTGAAATTTTATAAATTTTATTTTTCAAAATGGACTTCATTTTTGGATTCGGAATATCGAAATTATCCTAGGATGAAATTTTGGTATTTTTCTGAAAACTTTCAATTTTTGATGAATCGTGAAACCACTAAGTGGTAGTTAAAAAACTGAATTTTTCATAAAACTTAATTTTACCGCTTCTGTGAGTGGAATTTCAAAACTCCAAGAGACACGGTTGATGTTAGTAAGTAAAATGTGGTTCAATGAGATGAAAATAATTTTTGTTGAATAGTAACTTTTTACTTTTATTTACCACGGTTAAAAGTAAATAGGGTAATTAAGGGTAAAACTGATATTATTATTACCCTAACACATGTACTAATTCTATTGGATAAGTGTAATTTGACCAAAAACAAACTTAGTAATAAAATATTACCATTTAGGCCCACTTGGATTAGATTAGGACATTTATTATTAATTTATTTAAAGAAGGGTTAAAATAGTTAAAATCAAAGTTTAATAAGTAAATAATTTTTAATATAAGGTTATATATAAGATAAATTCGACTATAAATATTCATTAGAAATATAAAAAGATTTCCTACATAATTTTATTTTATTTGTAATTTTTAGACATTAAATAATTTAATTTATTTATGACACAAAGATGATGCATTAATTATCTTATTAATGAAATATTGACATAATTGATGTTATAAATACCCAAATAAATGTAATTTGACACTTTTTATGAATTCCAATAATTTTATAGGTTAATATGACAGGTTATTATTGATTTAATTGACCTTTTTTGAACTAATCATTTTGTTATGGTTTTTACAAAAATCAATTACTAAATAGTTTCAAAATTGACATAAAATAGTTTTTAAAACAAATATTATATTTTCAATTGTTATTTTATTCCTAAAAATCTACGGTTCGGCCAAATGACTTAGATAAGGTTATATATATTAATAATAAACAACTCTAGGTTCTTTTGGCTGCTTATAGTATGTCTATTAACCTTATAGTATAAGAACACAAGAAGACACAGTAAAAGTAAAATTATTTAACTTAATGTTAAATCTAAATGATAAGGTTAAAATAGGAACCTAAACTTGTCTAAATTCTATTGTATGAGAGGCTTTAGACCCATCCCCACCTTAGCTTTGAAATAAATCAATTTAGAGCTATTTAAAACCCAACTTGACTTTATAATAAAATAATATTTTTAGTTTTTTCAAAGGAGCCCCTCTCCTCCCTTATAAAAGGGCACCTCCTCCCTCTCTTCCTCACACCACTTTGAGCCTTCAAGCTCGGCCAAATCCTTCCACTTTCTCCTCTAAACTTCCCTAGAGACATCCTAGAGGTCCTGGTATTCTTCAAAGACCAATTTTAGTGCCCTAAAAGGAGGTCTCAAAGAAGCACTTCAAAGAAGAGGTAATGTTCGTTACTGATTCTTTCATCTTTATTTCTTCTTCCACTTCTTCTTCTTTAGTTGTTTCATTATGAAGTAATAACATCAGTATAACTAATATACTTATATGTTATTATAAGTATGAAACAACCCTATTTCACCATCTATCCATCCTACGGAAAATTAAATCACCGCGCGTGTGTATGTACGGAATACCGTCTCCACGCCGTGGTGTAATATATTTTCCACCACCGCCTTACTTGGATGGGTATAATGGTGTAAATAATGACTATATATGACTATTGTAAAGTGATATTTATTCTAAAATAGTATACATACACTCCAATACAATTCAAAGATCATGATAACAATATCATCGCTCGTGCGTACGTATGGACTACCATCTCCACGACGCGATGAGATTCATTCTCCACGTTAACCATTCATGAATGATTATAAAGTACATATAATAAGTAATCATGAAATATATGACATAATAATACTACTGTAATTATGTATATATATATTTGTTTCATCTAATTAATTCTACTCAATTCAATAAGGAAACGAAAACAGCGCTCATGCGTACGTACGGCCTACCGTCTCCATGAACGGTGTATTTCTTTCCATTTAATAATCTATTATATATATATGTATATTATGAATATATATTATATATAAATAATGTTTTATATTCTGTAATTAAGTAATCATGATCTAAGTAATCATATTAATAATTACAAGTCAAAACACGGACGACAAATGAAACGATTTTACCCAAAACGTTCTTTAACATGGAATTTACAAAAAAATGAGTAAAATAAAGTCATAAGTGAACCATATATGATATCATAACAATGATTATGATTCTAGAATAAGTCAATAACATTATTTAAATCATTATACAGGAGTTTCGGACACGTACAAAGCATATCGGACCTAAGGTAAGGGAAAATATCACAGTCTCATTTTTATCTGAGATTGTTTATACTTTGGTATTTACTGGGGTGTATTTTATCATCCACATCCATGTTTCCTCAATATGTAATATTATTTCCAATCACCTAAAATTTTTTAAATCATATTTTACCCTTAGGTGAGTTTATAGTAAAAGATATGAAATGAATCTTTTGTCATTTTTCGTAAGAGGTACTTTTTTTACTTTTCCGACAAAAGTATGAGAAGAATGTTTTTTTAACTTATACGGAATGAATGGATTTTTAAAACATTATTTCCAAGAATATTAATTTACATGTTTTAATGTTTATTTTTAATCAACTTCTTTTAGTTTAAAATTGTATGACATGTTAAGAAAGGAAAAATGTTTTTGAAGGAGAAAGGATATTTTCCTCAAGAATGGAGTTCAAGAGTTTTATCAAAATTATTTTCCATCTAAGATATATAGGGTTGTATTTCTATCCCTATTATTACATGGATTTTATTATGTTGTGATGGAAATATTTTTATGAATTCCTTTATCTTATATGAATTGTTTTATGATGTCACGATGTTTAAGATTCCCATTTTTATTACATGGGTTATGCAATGATGTATGATTTATGATTTTGTGGCACACATAAGAATGGTATCATTATGAGATGGGTGGGACATATATCTCCCTCCAATGCATTGGGTAAAGATTTTATATCTCATGAGATAGAAATGGATGGAACGGCAGGTTAAACCGGTTCAGTGAAACAGGACTGAAACGAGGAGTGAACTCGGTTCAGAAATGGACTTTCTCCAGTAAGATAGTCTTGGAAATGAGTCTTGACTAACAAGAAATGATTCTCAATGATTATGTGTGTATGCCACAAAGTTTCATGATTTAAGTTATGATTATTGGGATTACATTTCACTACTATGATTTATTCCATGTTATAAAATTATGATCTCTTTTACAGGTTAAGATTTCCAAAAGTTATGTGCTTATGTATATGATGAGATTGATATTTCTTTTGTTTACCCTTACTTAGAATTTGAGCTCACCCTTTTGTATGTTTTATTTCCCCAGGTCAGGAAGAAGGTTATTAAGTAGAATATTCCAAAAAGGGACTCTAGATATGATGAAATAAATGGGAGGCAAAGTAGATGCTTTATGAACCAGTTGTTTATGCTTTCCAGTTTCTAAAGACACTATACCTATACGGTCCTTTAATGGTTTTGTTATATGTTGTAATAAGTGTGCTTCAATTTTGAAGTAATAACAATGTATGTAAAGTATGGGTCGTTATAGTTGGTATCAGAGGAAAGGTGTAGTCAACCTTTGAAAACTAGGATGTGAAAGCCTTAGTAAGAAACCTAAGGATAATTCTAATCATAGAACACAATATTAGTGTTTTAGAAATGACCATGAATAACCTAGGATAAGACCTTAAGTGTGAAATTTTATTCTTGATTATGTGGTTTTCCTATTATAATTATTGTTCCTCACACTATTCTTCTTGGTTTTAGTCAATGACTGGAACCCGAAGGAACCGTGTTAATGAGGAATGCAACGGGCAATGCAATGATTGTCCCCCGGAGCAACCAAACGTTATGGGAGCTGGAATGAAAAATCTTGTAGCCATGCTCACACAACTTTCTCAAGCTATGAATCATGCAGGACTTCCAAACGAGCAATGGAAGGAGAAACATTCTGTTGAATCCTTCATGAGGCAGCGTCCACCTTCTTTCAGCGGGTCTACTGATCTATTAGTTGCTGAACAATGGATTAGTACTACTGAAAAGATATTTTCAGTTATTCAATGTTTTGAACATGATAAATTCATCCTAGCAGTGTATCATTTGGAAGGAGATACTAATCAATGGTGGAATCTTATTAAGAATATGAGGCAAAGGGATGAAATTGAGTCCATGGAATGGGACGAGTTCAAGAACTTATTTTTCAATAAGTACTTCCCTCGTATTCTCTGAACAAAGATGGAGAAAGAGTTTCTTGAACTGAAGAAAAATTATGATGAATCTATTGGTACATATGAAGCAAATTTTACAAGACTTTCAAGGTACGCTTTTGGTATTATTATCCAACCTGAGAGTAAGATCGATCGATTCTTTAGTGGCTTAAAACCAAGTCTTCGAAGGGCGTTAGCCATAAGGGACTTCAATAGCTACGAGTAAATCATTCGATGTTCTCTCAAAGTCGAGATAGAGATTGGAGTAACCCATCAGTCATATGGGTTTGATAAGAAGAAGAAAATGGAATTCAAAGGAAAATCTAAAGAGCACACTGAAAAGAAGACGAGCTTTCCCTTATGCTCAAAGTGTGGAAAGAAACATGGAGGGAGTTGTCATAAAGGGACAAGTAAATGTTTCAAATGTGGAAAGGAAGGTCATCGGGCATCTGAATGCCGCAATGATGGGAAGAAGATGTATAATGATGAAAACAAAGGAAGGGATACACAGAATGACTCTACTACACTTCAATGTTTCAAGTGCAAGGAGATGGGGCATTATGCCAATCAATGCCCAAATCTAAGGGTTTATGATGATGGATGAAATCAACAAACTCTTAAGGCTAAAGACAAAGGAAAGTCACATGCAATTTCTATCAGCGATGTGGAGTACGATAACGATGTGGTGAAAGGTACACTTACCATCCACTCTAAAGTAGCAAATGTTTTATTTGATTCTGGATCCACCCACTCCTTTATTTCTAAAGAATTTTCTACGGATATCACCGTATTACCTCAACAGTTAGATGTTGAGTTTGCTGTGACAACCCCTAATGGCACAACAGTCGCATCAAAAGTTTATAATTCTTCTCCGATTGAAGTTTGTGGGAAATTGATTCCTGCAAATCTTGTGATCCTTCCTATAGTTGAATTTGATGTGATTCTTGGCATGGATTTGCATTCTCTACATGGAGCTCATATAAATTGACAAAGAAGGGAAGTCACATTTCATATTCCAGATCAATCTATGATCGTCTATCGATGCAAGGATGAACATAACCTACCAGTGGAAATTTCTTCCATTTTATGGGTATTGATTCCACTAAATGAAGGTTATTTATCTCAAATGGTTGGTGAGAAACTCACAATTAAGAATATGCCCATTGTACGGGAGTTTGATGATGTCTTTCCGGAAGAATTACTGGGTCTTCCACCGAATCGTGAAGATGAGTTTTCAATAGAACTCGTACCAGATGCTTTTCCTATTTCAAAGACACCTTATAGAATGGCCCCAATTGAGTTCCCGGAAATGAAGAAGCAACTCCAAGAGAATCTTGATAAGGGGTTCGTAGGCCCTAGTGCGTCACCTTGGGGAGCACCTGTTCTGTTTTTTAAGAAGAAAGATGGATCAATGAGACTCTGCATTGATTATCGAGAACTTAACAAGATCACTATCAAGAACAAATATCCTCTCCCGTGCATTGATGACCTATTTGATCAACTACGTGGAGCTCAATACTTTTCCAAGATTGATCTTCATTCAGGGTATCATCAATTAAGGGTCAAAATGGAGGATATACCAAATACGACTTTCCGTACAAGGTATGGACACTATGAATTTATAGTGATGCCATTTGGTCTTACTAATTCCCCTTCTATCTTCATGGATCTAATGAATAGAATCTTTATAGAATATCTTGATCAGTTTGTGGTAGTCTTTATAGACGATATTCTTGTTTATTCAAAGAGCAAGGAAGAACATGAAGATCACTTGAGGATTATATTGAAGACCCTGAGAAAGGAGAAGCTTTATGCCAAATTTACCAAGTGTGAATTTTGGCTTCAAAAAGATTCATTTTTGGGTCACATAATCTCAAAAGAGGGGATATCTGTGGATCCAGCAAAAACAGTGGTTATTGAAAGATGGTCGAGACCAACAACAGTAACTGAGATCCAAAGTTTTCTTGGTTTGGCTGGATATTATTGACGTTTTGTGAAAGATTTTTCACGATTATCTAATCCAATCACCAAGTTGACTCGGAAAGGAGTTAAGTTTGTTTGGACGGAGGAATGTGAAGAGAATTTTAATGAGTTGAAAAGAAGGTTATCCAGTGCACCTGTGCTCACACTGCCTTGTAGTGGAGAAAGGTTTGTGATCTACAGTAATGCATCCAAGAAGGTATTGGGGTGTGTTCTTATGAAAAATGATATGGTGATAGCTTATGCCTCACGACAGTTGAAAATACATGAGAAAAATTACCCAACTCATGATTTGGAGTTAGCTGCGGTAATATTTGCATTAAAGATTTGGAGGCATTACCTTTATGGTGAAAGGTTTGATATTTATACTGATCATAAAAGTTTAAAGTATATTTTCACACAAAAGGATCTGAATATGCACCAAAAAAGATGGTTGGACCTGATTAAGGATTACGACTGCTCAATTCATTACCACCCTGGGAAAGCAAACAAGGTATAAGATGCATTAAGTCGACAAGACCATGATAGTTTATCCATGATGAGGGTCACAAAAGATCCAATATTTATGGATTTACAAAGGATGGATCTTGGAATTATAATGAAAAGGGAAAAATCATATCTTTCTCAAATGAATGTTCAACCATCTATACATGTGAAGATTAAAGAGGCACAGAAAGAAGATGTAGAGTTACAAAAGAAGGTGAGAAATGTTCCTGAATTCAACCTTGATTGTGATGGGATAATAAAGTTCAGGAATCGGGTTTGTGACCCTCCCATACCCAAATTAAAGAAGGAGCTGCTGGATGAGGCTCATAGTTCTTCATTCTCTATTCATCCTGGAAGCACGAAGATGTATAGGGACCTGAAAGAGTACTTCTGGTGGGATGGTATGAAAAGAGATGTTGCTGAATATGTCTCTCGATGCTTTGTTTGTCAACAAGGTAAAGCTGAGAGACAGAAGTCTAAGGGGATGTTACAACCATTACCCATACCCGAATGGAAATGGGAAAACATCACTATAGACTTTGTCACAGGACTTCCTAAAACATCCAAAGGAAATAATGCTATCTGGGTCATAGTTGATCGTCTTACAAAGTCTGCACACTTCATTGCTATTAGAGAGGATTTCTCTCTGGATCAGCTTGCCAAGATATATGTAAAGGAAGTGGTAAGATTGCATGGAGTACCACTTTCTATTATATCTGATCGGGATCTGAGATTTACCTCGAAGTTCTGGCGAAGTCTTCAGCATACTCTGGATATAGAGTTGAGTTTTAGCACTGCTTATCATCCTCAGACAGACGGTCAGTCTGAGAGAACAATTCAAACTCTAGAAGATATGTTGAGAGCTTGCTCTATGGATTTCAAAGGTGGTTGGGATCAACACCTACCTTTGGTGGAATTTTCTTATAATAATAGCTTTCACTCTAGTATTCAGATGGCTCCTTATGAAGCTCTCTATGGAAAGAAATGCAGGACTCCAACTTGCTAGGATGAAGTTGGGGAAATAAAGATATTAGGACCCGATCTCATTGATGAAATAACAGAAAAGGTCAGATCTATTCAACAACACATAAGAGCATCTCGGAGTCGATAGAAAAGTTATTCCTACAACTGAAGAAAAGACCTAGAGTTTGAAGTGGGTGATAAAGTGTTCTTATGAATATCTCCCTGGAAGAGGGTCATGAGATTTGGAAAGAATGGAAAGTTGAGCCCTAGATATATCGGTCCTTTCAAAATATTGGATCGTGTTGGGAAGGTAGCTTACCGATTGGTGCTTCCACCGAATATCTCTCAAGTTCACGATGTGTTCCATGTATCTCTCCTAAGAAAGTACATACCTGATCCTTCACATGTACTCAGCTCAGAAGTTGTACCGCTGGAGTAGGATCTTTCTTATGAAGAACAGCCGATAGAGATTCTGGATCGTAGCAAAAAATTCCTACGAAACAAGACCACTCGATTGGAGAAAGTTTTATGGAGGAACCACCAATTAGAAGAAGCTACATGGGAGCTTGAGGATATGATGAGGGAGAGGTATCCTCATCTGTTTGTTACAAAGTAACGAATTTCGAGGGTGAAATTCATTTTAAGGGGGGTAGAATGTAACACCCAAGACTTTTAAGTTATATAAATCATCAAAGGAATATTTTTCTACACACAACACTTTCTTGGCTTACTTTACACGAAATCGTGACCTTCCTCAATAGCTTGCATCATACGCAATACTGAGTTTCACTAAACAATGATATACTAATAAAATATTATTAAAACTAGACGTTATGAATAGTAATAACCACTTTTTTTAATTTTATAAATTTTATGTTTCAAAATGGACTTCATTTTTGGATTCGGAATATCGAAATTATCCTAGGGTGAAATTTTGGTATTTTTCTGAAAACTTTCAATTTTTGATGAATAGTGAAACCACTAAGTGGTAGTTAAAAAATTGAATTTTTCATAAAACTTAATTTTACCGCTTCTGTGAGTGAAATTTCAAAAATATGATAGACACGGTTGATGTCAGTAAGTAAAATGTGGTTCAATGAGATGAAAATAATTTATGGTGAATAGTAACTTTTTACTTTTATTTACCACGGTTAAAAGTAAATAGGGTAATTAAGGGTAAAAATGATATTATTATTACCCTAACACATGTACTAATTCTATTGTATAAGTTTAATTCGACCAAAAAAAACTTAGGAATAAAATATGACCATTTAGGCCCACTTGGATTAGATTAGGACATTTATTATTAATTTATTTAAAGAAGGGTTAAAATAGTTAAAATCAAAGTTTAATAAGTAAATAATTTTTAATATAAGGTTATATATAAGATAAATTCGACTATAAATATTCATTAGAAATCTAAAAATATTTTCTACATAATGGTATTTTATTTGTAATTTTTAAACCTTAAATAATTTAATTTATTTATGACAGAATGATGATACAGTAATTATCTTATTAATGAAATATTGACATAATTGATGTTATAAATACCCAAATAAATGTAATTTGAGACTTTTTATGAATTAAAATAATTTTATAGGTTAATATGACGTGTTATTATTTATTTAATTAATGTTTTTTTATAACTAATCATTCTGTTATGATTTTCACAAAAATTAATTACTAAATAGTGTCAAAATTGACATAAAATAGTTTTTAAAACAAATATTATATTATTAATTGTTATTTTATTCCTAGAAATCTAAGATTCAAAAAACTGACTTATCTAAGGTTATATATATTAATAATAAACAACTTGGGGTTCTTTTGTCTGCTTATAGTATGTTTATTAACCTTATAGTATAAGAACACAAGAAGACACAGTATAAGTAAAATTATTTAACTTAATGTTAAATCTAAATGATGAGGTTAAAATAGGAACATAAACTTGTGTAAATTCTATTGGATGAGAGGATTTCGACCCACCCCCACCTTATCTTAGAAATAAATCAATTTGGAGCTATTTAAAATGGAACTTGACTTTATAATAAAATAATATTTTTAGTTTTTCCAAAGGAGCCCCTCTCCTCCCTTATAAAAGGGCACCTCCTCCCTCTCTTCCTCACACCACATTGAGCCTTCAAGATCGGCCAACCCCTACCACTTTCTCCTCTCCACTTCCCTAGACACATCCTAGAGGTCTTGGTCTTCTTCAAAGACCAATTTTAGTGCCCTAAAAGGAGGTCTCAAAGAAGCACTTCAAAGAAGAGGTAATGTCCGTTACCGATTCTTTCATCTTTATTTCTTCTTCCACTTATTCTTCTTTAGTTGTTTCATTATGAAGTAATAATATCAGTATCAATAATATATTGATATTTTATTATAATTATGAAACAACCCTATTTCACCATCTATCCATCCTACGGAAAATGAAATCACCGCGCGTGCATACGTACTGAATACCGTCTCCACGCCGTGGTGTAATCTATTTTCCACCACCACCTTACTTGGATGGGTATAATGGTGTAAATAATGACTATATATGACTATTTTAAAGTGATATTGATTGTATACATACACTCCAATACAATTCAACGATCATGAGAACGATATCATCGCTCGTGCGTACGTACAGACTACCGTCTCCACGACGCGATGAGATTCATTCTCCACATTAACCATTCATGAATGATTATAAAGTATATATAATAAGTAATCATGTAATATATGACATAATAATACTACTGGAATTATGTATATATATATTTATTTCATCTACTTAATTCCACTCAATTCAATAAGGAAACGAAAACAGCATTCATGCGTACGTACGACCTATCGTCTCCATGAACGGTGTATTTCTTTCCATTTACTGATCTATTATATATATGTATATTCTGAATATATATTATATATAAATCATGTTTTATATTCTGTAATTAATTAATCATGATCTAAGTAATCATATGAATAATTACAAGTCAAAACACGGACGACAAATGAAACGATTTTACCGAAAACGCTCTTTAACACGGAATTTATAAAAAAACAGGTAAAATAAAGTCATAAGTGAACCATATATGATATCATAACAATGAGTATGATTCTGGAATAAGTAAATAACATTATTTAAATCATTATACAGGATTTTCGGACACGTACAAAGCATATCGGACCTAAGGTAAGGGAAAATATCACAATCTCATTTTTATCTGAGATTGTTTATACTTTGGTATTTACTGGGGTGTATTTTATCATCCACATCCATGTTTCCTCAATATGTAATATTATTTCCATTCACCTACAATTTTTTAAATCCTATTTTACCCATTAGTGAGTTTTTAGTAAAAGATATGAAAGGAATCTTTTGTCATTTTTCGTACGAGGTACTTTTTTGACTTTTCCGACAAAAGTACGAGAAGAATGTTTTTTTAACTTATACAGCATGAATGGATTTTTAAAACATTATTTCCAAGAATCTTACTTTACAATTTTTCAAGTTTATTTTTAATCAACTTCTTTTAGTTTAAAATTGTATGACATGTTATGAAAGGAAAAATGTTTTTGAAGGAGAAATGATATTTTCCTCAAGAATGGAGTTCAAGAGTTTTATCAAAATTATTTTCCATATAAGATAATATAGGGTTCTATTTCTATCCCTATTATTACATGGATTTTATTATGTTATGATGGAAATATTTTTATGAATTCCTTTATCTTATATGAATCTTTTTATGATGTCACGATGTTTAAGATTCCCATTTTTATTACATGGGTTATGCTATGATGTATGGTTTATGATTTTGTGGTACACATAAGAATGGTATCATTAAGATATGGGTGGGACCTATATCTCCCTCCAATTCATTGGGTAAAGATTTTATATCTCATGAGATAGACATGGCTGGAACGGTAGGTTAAACCGGTTCAGTGAAACAGGACTGAAACGAGGAGTGAACTCGGTTCAGAAATGGACTTTGTCCACTAAGATAGTCTTGGAAATGAGTCTTGACTAACAAGAAATGATTCTAAATGATTATGTGTGTATTCCACAAAGTATCATGTTTTAAGTTATGATTATTGGGATTACATTTCACTACTATGATTTATTCCATGTTATAAAATTATGATCTCTTTTGCAGGTTAAGATTTACAAAAGTTATGTGCTTACGTATATGATGAGATTGATATTTCTTTTGTTTACCCTTACTGAGCATTTGATCTCACCCTTTTATATGTTTTATTTCCCCAGGTCAGGAAGAAGGTTATTAAGTAGAATATGCCAAAAAGAGACTCTAGATATGATGAAATAAATGGGAGGCAAAGTAGATGCTTTATGAACCAGTTGTTTATGCTTTCCAGTTTCTAAAGACACCATACTTATACGGTCCTTTCATGGCTTTGTTATATGTTGTAATAAGTGTGCTTCAATTTTTAAGTAATAACAATGTATGTAAAGTATGGGTCGTTATAATAATATCTCAAGCCTAAGCCCATTCCTTTGATAAAATTCATCATCACATTTCATCTAATTCCAATTAATCATGATTATGTGTTTTGTATCTCAAAAGACATGGGGCCCATTTTCTCATCCAAAGGGAAAAAAATGGAAGAGCTTGGTGGGAATCACATTAAACCTTAAGATGAGTATCCTTCTTTTGAGATAAAAAACACATAATCATGATTAATTGGAATTAGATGAAATGTGATGATGACTCCATAGTTTTATTTCCCATAGATGAGTATCCTTTTTTTTGTTTTTTTTCTTGTTTTTTTGTTTTTTTAACCAAAATAGATATGAAAAGACTAAATCTGGGCAAGACAACTATGGAGTCACAATCCCAAGTGTTGGATGCCACACATATTTTCAATTCCATGCTCTAAAATAGAAATATAAAGCCTAACTATGCGAAATAAAACTATGGAGTCACGATCCACAATTTTCAGGCATCATACATTTAGACAAAACATTGATCTACATGGTCTTTTTTTTATTTTTTTGTTGGATACTCAAATTAAAAACAAAGTGGCCCCAAACCCTAGGCTATGATGAAAGGGACCCAAGAACTCAAATTTACACTCCCAATCCAATGGAAGTTCATTGCGGAATTTTGATTAAGAGGATGAAAATGTAAACTTTGAAAAAACACATTAGACAACCGCACTTTCTGAAAACTATGCTCATGAACATTAAACATGAATTCAAATCATAATCAAGGAATTCAGAATCATTTGAAATTAAATTTTCACGTTTCACAATGTACATTAATGCATTTAGGGATAATTAATTGATTATTATTTTTTTGAAATGAAATTTTTATCATAAAATTCCAATATTTTTTTAAAAAATCATAGATTTTCACTCCCCCCAACATAGAATGACACTACCCTTAGTGTTGAAAGAGAATAGAAGAGAGAGTTTAGATTTGGGAAGAAAGAGGGGAATAATGTGATTTCAAATAAATTCAAGGAACAAAATCACCTGTTTTAAAGTTGATGACCATCAAAATTTATTTGATTACTTTGGATTTATGTCACATGTAGACTCTTCGGGGATGTTTGATGGTTGTGTTTGAGCTTTTAGAAGGAAAGGGTTTTATTTTAAAATACTAAAATTCATCAACACCTAAATATAACACACAAGATACATTAGATCACATTGGAAACCCCAAGGGGTTCCCTTGAGAAATAAAACACAAAAACACACAAAATGATAAAAAATAATAATAATAAATGAAGAAGCTGGGTTGCCTCCAGGAAAGCGCTTAATTTAAAGTTGTTAGCTTGACTTAGACCCCCAGCTTAACCAATACCAAATTTCAACATATCATGGGTTATATTCATCACTACTTCCATTAGATCATGATTTATTCTTCATTGGGGTTTGTGGGAAGGTTTGGAAATTGATTCGTTAAAAATGATATTGATCCCAGTAAATGGGAAAATCACATGAATATCAAAAATAACCCATCTGATTCCTTTTTTAATCTTTCTTAATACATCAAAGATAATTTTATTATCATTATCTTTAAGAGAGGATAGAATGAGAATTTCATGATTTTTTTTATCCCCTATCAATGAATACATGGGATATAGAGTATGGACCTTTAATTCAACATCAGGTTGGAAAACAGTTTCATACAAAAGTTGATATCTTGAATTGTACTCAGTTTCAATTTCCAAATTGGTTAGCATAACAGGTTCCATTTGAATAGATGTATCATCCACAAAATTGGCTAGATGATTTTCATAAATGGTTATGGAATCGATGTCTATGGTTTCTCCTAATGGATCGGTGATCATTGATCATGAAAGATCGCTATTGGAGACATATAAAAACTAATCAAGCAATGGGTGAAAGTTTCCCTCATGTGAATACATGAAATTTAAATCATCTTGAATTAGACATCCATCAGAAATTCTATTATCATTTTCATGTTCATATTCAATAGTACTTATCAAATTAACCTCATAAACATCCTCACCATCACTAAAATGAGAGCTTTGGTTATAGATTGTGAGATCAAGGTGCATGTTTCCAAAGGTTACTGTCATGTTCCCATTCTTAACACGGATGACTGAGTTGATTATTTCTAAGAATGGATGACCAAGGATGATGGGGGTTTTCTCCCTAAGACCTAGTATTGGGTGATTGTCAAGGAAAATGAAGTCAGTAGGGTAAATGAAATTTTCAACTTTCACTAAAACATCCTTCAAGATACCCTTTGGAATCCAAACACTACAATCAGCGAGTTGGAGTGTGACAGGAGTAAGTTAGAGATCCTCGAGACCTAACTGATAGTACACTGTATATGGAATGAGGCTCACACTATTTCTTAGATCACATAATTCCTTGATCAATCTTTTCCCTCCAAGTTCAACATTGATTTAAGGACAACCTGGGTCCCTTAAATTAGGTGGCATGGTTCCTTGGATGGTGGTACTCACATTAGCTTCCAAAAGGACTTGATTTTTATATGAAAACTTTCTTTTTAAAGTACACAAGTCCTTCAGGTACTTGGAGCATGCAGATATGATTTTATTCCATCAAGAAGGGGTATGTTCATTTTAACATGTGAGAATATTTCACTCAATGTTTCATTCAGTTTAGTTTTGTAATTACCTCTCAGTCATTGAGGGAATGGAGTAGGTTGCAAGATTGTTTTTGAAGGTGGTGGTTCCTCAAAATTATCATAATTCTTTTCAGATTCAATGATTTTATCATTATCATTTTCATGATATATTGAAGCATTGGATGAATTAGTGAAGTTGGTTCATGTTTTTCAATGGTGTTCCCACTTCTTAAAACAGTCACCACATTGAGTTGTTCATTAGAGCTTTGTGTGTAACTAGATTCTACCCTCAAGGTTGGGGAGGAATAACGTGAGTAAGCATGGGTTCATTTTCAGTTTTTATTTATTTTAGTTCATGTATAAGTGATGATATTTCTGTGTTCATTTTTTCTATTTACTTACACAATTGATCAAGGATTGGTTGATGGGTATATTGGGTAGAGGTTTGTGTTGGTTGGTTTACCCCAAGAGGATACTTTGCCTATTGGATTGAATGTTGATTTGGTTGCTGGATAGGTTTTTGTTATTGGAATGGTTGTGATTGAAACTAGTTATGTGTTTGAAAATTTTGTTGAGGGTTAGGGTTGAGACAATTTTGTTGTGTTGGTAGTTGATTTTCATTGCAATGGAAGCATGGATGGTCATTATACCTTGGATTGAACATGTTTTGGTACTTTGGATTTTGAATGTTAAAAGAACTAACCACTATTGGTGGTCCTCCTAAAAGAAGATCCTTGATATAAGAAATGGTCAGGAAATTATCAGTCTTATGGTCATGTTTGTCACAAATTGTACAAACATGATCAATAGTTTGGGTCTGGTGGACCTTCCTAAGATCGATCTCTTCAACCTTCCTAGTGAGTGCAACAAGTTTTTCTCTAAGGTTTTCTTCTTCTCCAAGATTGTGAATTCTACCAGATTTGGGTGGATTTACGTAGTAAGGTGTTGTTCCCCATGTTTGTTTTTGTTGAGAAATATTTTCTAGATACTCATAAACATCATTTATGGCTTTGTTTTTGAATGTTCCATTGCATATCATGTCAATAAACTGTTTGTTTCTTGGCCCTAAACCATCATAGAAAATTCTCACTTGTTCTTGGATTAATAACCGATGGTGTGGTACCATGTTTAATGTGTCTTTGAACCTTTCCCATGTTTCATAGAATTTTTATCCCTCTATTTCAAAAAAATTGGATGCTCTTCTTAAGTGCAATTTTTTTTTGTGATGGGGGAAGTATTTGTTATAGAATTAACGTTACAGTTGGTAATAAGAGTGAATGGATGATGGACTAAAATAATTTAACCAATTATTTACCCAATATTTGAGTGAAAAAGGAAATAGTATCATTTTATCTGATTCAATTTGATTTTGTGGGAACATGGTTTCTATAATTTCATTGAATTGTTTAACATGAAGGTAAGGCATCTCAGACTCCATCCCATGAAAGGTTAGAAGGTGGTTTAAGACATGGGGTTTGAAAACATATTAGGAATATCCTATGTTATCATGCCTAATTCATGAGGATGAATTGGTCCAGGAAGGTGTGAGGTAGTCATTCATGGTTTGTTCTACAATAATTCCCAATTTAGGGTCTTACTCATTTTGGTTTCCATTTGGGTTCCCTCCCCAGTTTATGATTTGGTTTTCTAGAATATTCTCCATTGTATTGAAATAAAAATTTGAATCTGAAGTATTATGAAGGTTTGGATCTAATGGAAATAGACCCCTATGTGTTCTTGACCACCCATCCCTAGTACTACCCACCATAACTAGACAATTTGAATGGTTATGGGTGTAGGTGGACATGTGCCAAGAAAAAAGAAAAAAAATGAAAAGAAAGAAAATTGGGATGAGAAAAGTGAAATGGGAGAGAATAAAAAGAGATTATAAGGTGACTTACATGTTCCCCGGTAATGGCACAAAAAATTGGTTGCACCCTAATTTACCCAAGATATATGGTAAAAGTGATCACTTGTAGTATAGCTTGGGTTATTGAATCCACAGGGACCGAGGAAGTAACCTTTAGAAACACACGTTCTATAGTGGTGATTTGGATATGAAGTTTCCAAATTGGGTTTGAATTGATTGGATTATTAAATGCAATTTTTAAACACTTAAGTGAATTTAGTTTAAAAAGAATTATTTGATCCTTGGTTATCGCATGGGGTGGATTGGTTGAATTTCTTTTTTAAATTATTTCAATGTCTTAAATCCATAGCATTTCCTTCAACAAAATATAAACTTTCCAAATCAGTCCCATAATTTTGAGTCTTCACTATCCTACGGATAATCACCTATACACTTGGAGGATCATATTTATGAGCACTCCAAGTTATATGATCTTTTTATCACTCGATATGTGTATCGTTAAATTTGGTGAGTTCAAAGGAGAAGGTACATTGTTGAATAAAAATATCAAAAATAGAATTGATTAAGAATTATTAAAATGATAAATAACATCCAATCCATACCATTTATACTCCATAGAATCAACCCAATAGAGGGTTATCCCTCCACTAATTCAATTCTGTCAGTGGAAGTGGGTAGTAGACTCATGAGGGTGGAATTGAAGAAGAAGAAAAACTGAACTACGATCACTCCACAGTTGTGTGATAAAAATCACAAGTGATGGTGTGAATAAGTTCACACCTTGATTAAAAGGTATCAACATAATATTTAAAATAATAAAATAATAGAATATTAAGAAGTAATTTTATTAATAAATTATGGTGAATGAAAAACTTACATGAGAAACTTGACGATGCGATTACAAAATGAAAGTGTGAAATTACAATTAAAAGTAAAAAACATCGATAGAAAGGAAAAACATGGATGCTAATTCCCTTAAACACCAAATATGTATATAGAAATATTAAGAGGTTTAGAGACACCCCCAAACAATCAATTTCATACCCATTAATTTATATAGTCAAAGAGAGGGTGATAAAATGAAGGGAATTTGAGGTTTTGAAGTTGACCAGGAACATCGTCCAGATTCATCCGCCTTGTGGACATGTGAATTTGTAACTGAATATTATCGAATCGAAAGGGGTAGTAGAAGAAAAATATATTTTTCTAGGTTTCCTCTATCGTATTTCAAAAATTAAATTCATTTTGTTCATCCTTTTGGAAGTTATTCTCTAAATGTTGGGAAGACTTTATGGGCGTTCAGATCAGGCCCGCCATTTAAATGTCAACTTCAGATCCCTTTATCTACATGAAAAATTCAAAATTAGATCTATATAATGTTTAATTAAATGATACCCATATTTTTATCTTTCTATAATAAAAATTTTAGCTTCATTGGGCTTGGTTTGTGGCCCCCACTTTTGTTTGATGGGCCTTAGGCCCATTATGCTTTGTCCAGAAAATTTCTTCATTCATGCTGAAAAATCCATCTTAACTTGGGATTCATCCATCGATCCTAAAATATAAAATATTCCAAAAAAATTATCAATAATATCCCAAAATATTATATTCAAAAAATTAAATAAATTAATTCCACAAGTAGATGATTGATTGGGCCCAAATTTTCACTTTAAACATGAATTGCACTTGTGATGAGAAATGAAGTTCAATTTATAAAATGAACTAAAAATGATGTTTGTGGAATTTGGAATACATGAATATTAATATATAATCAATGAATATTATCCTCTTTCATTTGATAATTATGGATATTACATCTGGTGTATGGGTCTTAATTCCCATTCATAGGGGTTTTTTATCTCAAATGGTTGGGGAGAAAATCCACATTGATGATATGCCTATTTTTTGTTAATTTATTTATGTCTTTATAGATTAGTTGCCTAGTATTTTACCAAGACATGATCTTGATTTATCAATAGAACACATACATATTTCCACATCAATTTCAAAGACTCCTTATAGAATAGCCCAAATTGAGTTGCCGGATTTGAAGAAGAAACTCCAAGAAAACCTTGATGATGGATTAATTCCTCCAAGTGTGTCACCATGGGGTGCACCCATTGTTTTTGTGAAAATTAAATATGGATCAATGAAAACATTAATTGATTATATATATTTTAACAAGATCATGATCAAGAACTAGTATCCTCCTCCTTGTATCGATGACTTGTTTAATCAACTGCACGGAGCTCAATTCTTTTCCAATATTGACCTTCATTCTGGATATCATCAATAGAGGTTCAATAAAGAGGATATACCCAAGAAATTTTTTTTACAAGTTATATACATTATGAATATATATTTATTCCTTATGGTCTTACTAATACCTCTTCTATTTTCATGTATTTTATGAATAGAGTCTGTAGAGATCACCTCCACCAGTTTGTGGTAGTCTTTATAGATGATATTATTATCTATTCAATGAGAAAGGAAGAGAGTGAATATCACTTTATAATTGTACTAAAGATCCTAAGGAAGGAGAAACTATATGAAAATTTTAAAAAGTTTGAATTTTGGGTGAAAAATGTTTCATTTTTAGGTCACATAATCTCAAGATATGGTATATCAGTAGATCCATCAAATAAAAAGTCTATTGAATGATGGCATAGACCAACCAAGGTGATCGAGATCCATATATTTCTTGGTTTATCTAGATATTGTCGATGTTTTTTGGATAATTCCTCATGATTATCTAATCCTATGAAAAATTTAACTCGGAAGGGTGTCAAGTTCCTCTAGACAGATGAATGTGAGAAAACTTTCAAGGAATTGGAGAGAAGGTTAGTCAGCAGACATATGCTTAAATTATCCTATAGTGGATAAGGGTTTGTAATCTATAGTTATACATCTAAGAAAGGATTTTTATGTGTTATTATTCAGAATAAATTGGTTATAACATATGCCTCATGGAAGTTGATGATCAATGAGAAAAACTACCCAACTCATGATTTAGAGTTAGCATCAGTAATTTTTGCATTAAGGATATAGAGGCATTATATTTATTGAGAAAAGTGTGATATATATACCGGTCATAAAATTCTAAAATATATATTCACATAGAATGAGTTTAACATGCACTGGAGAAGATGGACAAAGTTGATAAATTTTTATGACTGCTCAATACATTACCACCCTGGGAAAGAGAACAAGGTGGTCAATTCTTTCAGTCAAAAGGATCATGCTAGATTATCCATGATAAGGATCAACAAAGATACAATATTTATGTATTTTCAAAGGATGGTTCTAGAAACCCAGAAGGAAAGTGAAAAACTTATCTTTATCAAATTAATGTTTAATCCTCTATCTAAGTGAAGATTAAAGAGGCACATAAGGAATATGTAGAGCTAAAAAAGAATGTTAGAAATGTTCCTGATTTTAACATTAATTGGGATGGAATGATAAGGTTTAGGAACTATGTATGTGTTCCTTCGATACCAGATTTGAAGAAGGATCTATTAGAGGAGACTTATATTTATTCATTCTCTATTCGTCCTGGAAGTATGAATATGTATTTGGATTTGAAATAATACTTCTGGTGGGATGGAATGAAAAGAGATATCGCAGATTTTGTATCTTGGTGATTGTAATGCCAGTAAGTTAAGGATAAAAGACAAAAGTATAAAGGGATGTTGTATCCATTACCCATACTAGAATGTAAATGGGAGAACATCACTATAGATTTTTTCATTGTACTACCCAAAACATCTTAAGGTTTTAATGCTATATAAGTTAGAACATTTCATCGCTATAAGGGAAGACTTCTCTCTAGATCATATTTCTAGGATATATATTAAGGAAGTGGCAAGGTTGCATGGTGTACCATGTTCCATTGTAACATATCAGGATCTGAGGTTTACTTCAATTTTCTTGAGAATTATTCAGTAAGAACCTGATATAGAATTGAGTTTCAACACTGCTTATTATCCTCAGACAGATGGTCAGTCTAAAAGAAAAATTCAAACCATGGAGGATATGTTGTGATATTATTTTATGGATTTCAAAGGTGGTTGGGATAAACACCTTCCTCTAGTTGAATTTTCATAAAACAATACATTACAATCAAGCATTCATATGGAACCTTATGAATACCTCTATGGGAAGAAATGTATAACTCCAATGTGTTGGGATAAAGTTGGAGAAAGAAAGATTTCAGGACTTGAGATAACAAAAGATATAGTCAATAAGGTTAGAACCATTCAAAAAAATTTCAAGTTAGATAAAATTCAGTAGAAAATATATGTTGATAACTGATGTCATGATCTATAATTTGAGGTTGGTGAGAAGTTTTTTCTATAAATATATCATTGCAAGAAATTTATGAGATTCATGAAGAAAGGGAAACTGAGCTCTAGGTAAATCGGTCCCTTTGAAATTCTTGATCGTATCGGGACAGTAGCCTATCACTTGGAACTTTCTCAAAATATCTCTCAAGTATAATATGTGTTCCATGTATCTCTCCTAAGAAAGCACATACCTGACCCTTCACATGTACTGAACTCATAGATCATATAGTTGAAGCAGGATATTTCTTATGAGGAACAACCAGTTGAAATTTTGGATAGTACAGAGAAAGTTCTATAAAAAAATACCACTGGCCTGGTAAAAGAATTACAGAGAAATCACCAGTTATAGGAACCTATGTGGGAACTTTAGGATATGATGAAGAAGAAGTATCCTCATTTTTTTTACCCAAATGAGAACTTTCAATAGAGGAATTCATTTTAAGGTGGGTAGAATGTAACACCCTCAGTTTTTAAGGACCTTTTTTTATTGAATTAATTTTCATTGATGTCTTGAAATTCACTAATTCAAACATTCCATTCTCACATCATAGACTTTATTTGCACTACATGCAACATTGACTTGGCGTGCGTTACACGCAACATTGAGTTTCTACGAAACATCATTTTATTTTTATAATTATTTAAATGAGATAATTATAAACTAGCCATTAAAAATAGTAATATGAATATTAATTACTACTTTTAAAATATTATTTGTAATTTTTTTTATAAATAAAACATAATAATAACGAAAAATAAAAATTTTGGTAAATTCTTTATATGTTTAAAAATACTCTTTTCTCAAATGAACTCATTTTCATGTCCTTATATTAAAAATAATAAAATTTATTTTAAACGAATATATAAATTTAATTTTATAAAACAAGCTTCATTTTTTAATTTATCATGTCTAAATTATCTTAGGGTTGTTTTTTTGGCTTTTTCTGAGAAACTTCATTTATGGATGAATAGTGAAAAATACCGGATTTTAATTCAAAAATGATTTTTCATCTTATTTAATTATATAGTTAAATTATATTTTAATTTGGTTTTAATATATAATTATAAATAATATAAATCATTTAATACAATTTATGTCATTGAAACCAATTTCACATAGAAATTGGATATAAAAACATAGCAAATTTTAATCATTTTTACTTTAAAAACCCGCAGAGCCATCCCAACTGCGGGATTAATTTTAAATTAATTTCTACCACTTAAATGATTATAATTTGGAATAATGAATTATATATTTGGAATCAGATTATTTTATAATGTATAATAAGTTAAACTTAGTTTTTTACCAAAATGATTATTGAATGCTGTTAAAATTAATTACAGTGATTAAGGTAAAATTAAGCATAACGAAGGAATAAAACTTAAACTTAATGGACAAAATGGCCTATAAAAATGTCCAAAACCAATTTACTAGACATTATTTGGAAATTATCCTTCAATTATTTATTTTTCTTGGTTTTGGATGACTTTGTTTAAGTAAAAACATGGGTACACCTAACTTGTTTCCAAAAATACCAAGTGAGTCATTTCCCTCCTCTATAAAAGGCCACCACCTTTCCCACATCCTCACAACTCTAAAAACACTTAGGATAATCCAATATCTACCCAATAATCATAAAAAAATACCTACATTCCTCCTTGAATCATACCTTTGGGAATAATTAAATCTAAGGAAACCCTTTGTTGAAAACCAAAAGGAGTTACCCAAAGAAGAGGTAACATCCTCCCTCAAGCTCCTTTATCTTATTTTAATTCTCCACCACCACAAATATACTTATTCCATTATTAAAGAATAGTTAAATTATCCTCAATATATTGAGATGTTTTTATTCTAATATTTCTACCTACACTAACACACTCTTCTATCTAATGGGTAATGAACATAATGTTTGTGTGTACGGTGAACTATCAGCTCTCGAAACGATGATTGTTTGTTTTTCCTTTAACACCTTTCATGGTTGGGAAATATGATGGAAACTATGTTTATATATAATATTTATAATATTTATAATTTATTTAATACCCTTATTTTACAACACATATATTTATACTTTCCATTTTGTGAAAATATGATAATTTTATTTAAGGAAGTGTGGACTACCGCCCTTGAAAGAAATGTTATTCATTCACACACTACATGAAATGTATTAAGGAAGGTTATAGTGAAATTATATAACAAATATTACATAATAATACTAATTTAATTACATTATATATACATATATTTTATTTTATTTCTCTGTTTCTTTGTTTCTTTTAGTATGACAATAAAACAGAAACATAATTCATGCGTACATATGGCCTACCGTCTCCATGAATGGTGTATTTCATTTCATACTTATATGTTCTATAAACTATTATAATACACATAAACTGAATATACATGATATTTATATAATTTCTTACACTCTAGAAATCATTATATATGTATAAGGGCTAACAATATAACAAATTAATACACATGTGAAGAACAAAACGGATATTACCCCAAGTGAAACCTTAACATAGAATTGTTAACAAGTGGGTAATATAAAGTCATAATAAAACCATATATGGTATTATATATAAGAATATTATTATTTTATATATGTATAATAAATTTATATTTATTATAAAGGAGGTTTTAACGAGTACTACGAGAGTCAAGACACAAGGTAAGGGAATTTCATCTCACTTTTTTTCTGTGAGATACATATCTTATTCACCACTCATTTATTTTGTGTGGTATTTATAATGAAAATGGATATTTTATAAGATTTTTATAATTAAATTTATGGGTATTTAAATATCCATTTTTAGATCCTTATTTCCTGGGGTTTATGTTTCAAAAGTTACCAAATCGGTAAAGTAATTTTGGCTCAATTTTCCTTCTTTGAGACACATGCCATGTTATGCACCTATAATGTTTTATGAGGTGGATATAATAACTTTGAAATGTTATATAATGAATATCCTTATTTTCATGATATTTTATTCTTCACTTAATTTCATTTTCTTACGTGGTTAGTATTGTTCAAAGTTACCAATTAGTAAGAGAATTTTGAAACAATCTCATAGTTTATCAATATTGCTTATGATTATGCATCCATTGATGAAATATTATGATCCAACTTTCAAGAACACTCATGAATTTTCTTATACTCTGTTTATTCATGATATCTTCATGTGTTGGTACCATTTTTATTCTTTTTGGTACATAATATTATTAAGAAGGTTTTTTTTCAAAAAGTCCTACTTTACCTCTCTCTTTGATCGGAAATCTATGTACTTTCAAAACCATGTTTTCTAAAAATGTTTTAATTTTTTTTCAAGAGTTCTTTATACATTTTAAAATTATTTTCAAATAAATGATTTTCAAAAAAAATTCATGATTTGTATCTAAGTTTTCAAGGTATTTTCAAAGAAATGGTTTTCAAAACATTTTCAGTATTTATTTATAAGTTTCAAAGTATTTTCAAATAAATGGTTTTCAAAATGTTTTCAATATTTATTTATAATTTTTCAAATTTTTTACAAATAAAAAATTTTTCAAAATGTTTTGAAGATTATTTTATATATTTTCAAATAAAATGGTTTTAAAAATGTTTTCAATATTCTTTTATAAGTTTTCAGATAATATGGTTTTGAAAATGTTTTCAATCTTCTTTTATAAGTTTTCAAGGAAAATGGATTTCAAAATTTTTTCAAGATTATTTTATTAGTTTTCAAGGAAAGGGGCTTTCACAATGTTTTCAATCTTCTTTTATAATTTTTCTAGGAAAATATTTTTCAAAATGTTTTCAAGATTTCATTATAAGTTTTCAAGTTTATTTTCAAGAAAATGGTTTTCAAAAGGTTTTTTGTTTTAAAAATCATTTTCCAAATAAGAAAGGATATTTTCCTCAAGAAATTTTTTTAAAATATCTTTCAAAATTATTTTTCTTCTAAAATGAAATCCATTGGTGTTACTCATGACTTTTTAAAGAAATGATTCAATGTTTCCATTCATATTATTTATCTGAATGGATTATATTTTAATTGAATGTTGTTTATGAAACATGTTTATCTTTAATGGGTTATATGATTTTGAAATATGATTCTTTTAACAAGTTATAATTTTTATGAAATGATTATGAAATTTGTATCCTTTTATATAGGTTATGATATGATTATATGTTTATGATACCCATTTCATTTCATGGGTTATGATATGATCTTTGATAATCTTGTGGAACATGTATGTATGATTTTATTATGATATGGGTGGTACCTATATGTACCTACAATGCATTGGGTAAGGATTTATATCTCATGAGACATACTAAGATGGTATTGGGAGTTAACCTTGAATACTAATATGGCCATGGGAGTAAACCATGACTACCAAGATGGTATGAGGATTGAAATCATGCTACTAAGATGGACATGGGAGTGAACCATGACAACCAAGATAGTATGGGGAGTGAAACCATACTACCTAGATGGCCTTGGAAGTGATTCCTTGACTATAATAGAAATATTATTATATTCTTATGTTTTCTCCACAATTCTATGTTTTATTCCTATGTTATGATTTCATGGATTATGTTCTTCATTTTGTTAGGATTCATGTATTATGAACTTACAATCTTTATTCCATGATTCTTGTTTATGTTCTTTGATATACAGGGTATGGTCTTCTATTTTCATGATCATATTCTCATACCCTTATGCTCATGATAATGTCACATATCTACCTTATTTACCCTTACTGAGCATCTGAGATCACCCATTTTTTATGTTTCCTTTCCCCTAGGTTATAAAGATATGTATTATTTTTTATGTGTCTAAGAAGTAATTTAGTCAAGAAGAACCTAGTGGGAGATAATGTAGCTCACATATGTACCGGTGTTTATGTTTCCATGTTTACAAAGGTACTCAACTAATACAGTCTTTGTGTGTCTGTTGGTATAATGTATTAAGTATTCCAAAAAAGTTATGTAATGTTAATGTATGAAAAGAGATGGTCTTTACAATGAAGTCCCAAATAAAATGATAAAAGCTACATTGATCATAAACAAAGAGTTAGTTAATTAATTATTTGATTTCAGATCTATGTTGTCTTTTATATATTCTAAAAATATTGAGTCATCCCCTAACACTCTAAGGATGGAGTTTATAATCAAAATACCTTGTGGGAATCTGGTTGTAATGAGAATATGACAGGAGGTCTCTAATAAGATGTAAAAATATTATATATTTGAATTATTAGTTGTTATACCAATGTATAAATTTTAAATAATAATATTTTTTGGGGTTTAATTGGTTTTTTGGATTAAGAAATTAGTAGGTGCAACATAAAATAATCTATGTTAAACTAGATTTATTATTTATAATGAATTTAAAATTTAAAGTATTAATTGTCTTATTTGGGTGCTATTATTGATGTTTTAGGAATTAATGTATTTATTCATCACTTGATGGATTAATCATATTTTTCATTATCTTATATTTTGATATCCATTTTGGTTTAGAAAAGTGGAATAACTTGACTCTCTTTTGTGAATCACATGGTTCATTAAAGGTTGATTTTTCTTTTTCAGGTATGAACATCCCTCTTAGTCATTATTAATTGGAGTAAAAAGTGGGAAATGATTAAATAAACAAATTAAGGGGGAAATAATCACTTAGAAAGTATAAATGAATCATTTATGTATTTTTCTTTAATTATTTAAATTCATAATAAATATAAAATTAATATGTGGAAAGTATAACTAAATTGTGCACATTTGGAAACTCATTCACAATTTTAAGTCTTTTATATATATATCTCTATGTGTGTGTGGTTTAAGAAATATTTATGATAAATTTTATAGTCTTACCTAATATTGTGGGGTTGATATATTAGTTTAAATTACATGTTGAGTCATGTCTTCATTAGTAAGTTATAATTTATATTATGAGGACATTATTTTTGTATGGGAGGTGTAATAGAACACCCCAACACTTTATTAAGTGTTTTCCTTTAAATAAATACTATATTAAATAGATTTTTTTTACACAACATTGAACATGAATTAATAATACATTATTATAATACAAATGAGAATATATTATATGAAAATTAAATTAAACAAAATTAGTAAAATAAATTAAGAAGTGATACTTTAATTATTTTTGGTTAAATAGAAATGTATTGTTTACATGTACTATTTCATTATATATATTTTATTTAAAAGTTAATTTATATTATCTAGAGTAGTAAAACTATGGAATATTATTTTTTATAAATATATAAAAAAATATTAAGCAATCATAAATTGATTACCAATTTTTATAAAAAGAGATAAAATCATTTGAAGGTAGCAAATATTTTTTTATGAAAAATTATTTTTATGTGTGCAATGTATATTTATATTGATAAATTAAATTGATAAATATTGATTAAATATTTTAATTAAAATTTTTATAGTATGCTTAATCAAATAAATTAACATTTATATAATGGTTGTTACTAATAAATGAATGAGAATAAATCCATTTTATGCCTCGAAATTACCTCATTCTAAAAATATTTTTTCTACCGTTCATGTGTAGATATTAGAATTAATTTATTACAAGTTTAAGAATATTATTTTATAAAATTAAAATAAATTTTGAATTCATAATTTTAAAATTATCATCGGGTGATTTTTTTAGAATTTTCGGAAAAATCGATTTTTGACCGAAGAGTGAAAATACTGATTTTTTTAAAAAAATATCATTTATTTTCATTAAAGAATGAAATATAAAAGGATAATTATATTTTATATTTAGTTTTAATGTTCCAAAATATCTATTTTATTAAACATAAAATAATTAATTCTAAAGGTATCTGTATTATATTTTTTTTATATAATATTATTTTTATGCTTAAAATTACATGTAAAAAATAATATTTTTTTCTACGTTTCTCACACTTCTATTAAAATTATTTATTAACACTTATAAAAATTTAATAAAAATAAATGGATGAAATATTTTTATTTATGATTTTCAAATTTTGCAATGTGGTCAATTTCAGTTTTGGTCACTATTAATAGTAACTGTTGTAAAAATATTGTCACTAAGGTAAAGGGATAAAACCGATTAAATATGGTTAAAACATTATGATAAGATGAAAAAATATCATATTAATTATTAATATATAAGTTTATTTCTAACCCTAATACCTTATATTATAAATAATATTGTTTATTTTTCACTTGTTCCTGTATAAGACACTTATAATATTCAATATGTAAGAATAATTACAAATGTGTCACTCACCTCAATTATAAAAGAGAACCTCCTATCTTCTCTTATTAACACCACTTGATCTATTTAGATTGAAAAAATTATACCAAAATACCATTAAAAAATCCATACACATTTCCTAGAGGTCTTGGTATCACAAAGGTTCTGATCCCTTAAGCCTTATGGTGTATTCCAAATGATATTTTCCAAAAAAAAATATAACTCTTAACCTTGTGTTTTCATGTTTTTTACTTCATCTACTCCTAAAAATATTTAATAACCATACTTAAATGAAAAAATAATTATCTTCTATATATATAAATATTATTATGTTGATGTAACAACCCTTTTTCATCTCCTTTTCCATCCTAGGGAAAATTAAACTATCGCTCTTGCGTACGCACGAACTAACCTCTCCACGTAGTGATGTATTTCATTTTTCATCACCATCTCACAAAAACGGTTATAAATATTGAATTAATGAATATATTAGTTTTTAGTGAAATTATTACGATTCTACATGGATAATATGGCATCAATATTCATACCCTTCCTTCAATTGGAAAGTGATAACATCACTGATGTGTATGTGTGGACTACCACTACCAAGAAGCGATGTGATTTGTTTTTCATTTATACCATTAAAAATTAGACATAAGTAAGTATTTAATGAATAATTAGGATATATATATATTATGGTTATTTTAAAGTAAGAAAATTCTATTTTTTCTTCTAATCCATTAGAAAAAAGGAAATATCACTCATGCGTATATACAGACTACTATTTCCATTAGATGAGTTAATTCATTTTTTGTGAAAAATTTTAATGGATGGTTCTAAAAGTATATTTAATGAATAAAAATTATAAACATATCATGACTAAGATTCTAGAGATAATTAATCCATGATCAAGGAGTAGGGACCCGGACCATGGAATCGAAACACGTATGGAAAACATAGCCATTAAAACCCAAGGAACGTTTTTATCAAAAAAATATTAACAAATTGATAAGAAGAAATTATTAATGAATATTATATAGTAATATAAATCCAAATATGGTTATTATATTGATGTATAATAAGTATAAATTTATTAACCAGGAGATTAGACCATGTCCTACCATGTGGAATTCTAAAGTAAGGCATTTCTTGTCCAAATTCCCTTTCTTTGAGACTTATTCCATTCTCACCACATATTTTATTTTTTGTGGTGTATAAACACCCATATGAATTTATTTTATCATTAATTTTCATAAATTAAAGTGTTTTAAAAATAATTTTCATTTTCTCAAATTTAATGATTGTTTTATTCAAATTTTACTGAATTCTTAAGGGTTTATTCTACAATCTCATTTTTATTCGGGAATATTTATGATAAAATTTTTATTAAATAATATTATGAGATATTTCTATATTAAATTCCATATAATTTATTCTCTTATATTAATATATTTATTTTATGTGTTTTCCATTCATTTTTCCCTCTTTTTTTACTTATTACGATCTATAATTATTTTTAAAAAAATCTATCCCTATTTTCTATTTGTTCGAAAAACTTTTTCTTCCATGCCCATATTTCATAAAAAAATCAAGAATTTTATTTTCTATGGTCAAATTATTATTTAAATTTAGTTCAAATCAAATTTTGAAATATATTCAATGGTTTAAAAGGAATATTTTTTTTTGTTTTACAATCATGGAAATTTTAACTATTTACCAAATGTAGGAAAAGGATCATTGTTTTTATGTTTACCAAATTTAAACCTTATCCCTCCACCATAACTATTCTTTTACTTGATGATTTTTTTACAATATTACATGGTTAATTTCAAAGAAGGTAATTTTCTAAATATTCTAGAATTTTAATTTTAAATTTTATCAAAAGAAAATGATATTTTTCTCATGATTTAAATGATAAGTTATAATATTTATTTAAAATTATTTTCATCTATATAAAAATAATTTAATTAATATTTTTATTTACTGTGGATATAATCAAATGATACCATCCATCTTATTTCACTAGATGGGTTATTTCCATGTTATTCTATTTATTGATTAGAGGAAATATTGACATATCTTATGCTAGTTATGATTATGTATTATATTGTTTTTCATTTACTCCATATATTGAATGGATTGGTCATTTTAATTAATGTGAAATGCCTATTATTTCCACTTGATTTTCTAATTGGTTATTGGAGACAAAATAGTGTAGATTTATGGGCGTAGCAGAAGCGCATGTTGGGCGGTGCCCAACTTTTCTTTTTCCCATAATCGATGACCAATTCGGGATCTATATGAAAATGAATGTAATGATCCATGGAATTGAATCAAAGAAATAGATAATGGATAATAACGCTAGAACTTAGAGAGAGGATTTCAAAAAATATTGTTTATAATTAATTTATTAGATAAAGAATTACCTCTAAGGAATTATTTCTTCATTGATGAATATGATGATAGATCTATAGTGCATCAGCATTGTGTTGTAAAAACCAAGTGTATATTTCCTCTAGCGGTGATCCACACATGTTCTTGGAATCTCTAAATGTCTTCTTAGGAGTCTCCAGGTGTGATAGCCCCATGGGCGTATTTAATTCCCGCCATCTTACCAAATTTATAAATTTAAAACATGAAACAAAAAAACATTAAACTATAGGGTAATATAGAATTTTCATGTACGGGGTCGAACCCACAGAGATGGGGTTGGAGAAAATATTAATTAAATAAAATGAACTTAAACTAAGTTCAAATTTGAAAATTTTAAATCTAAACTATTGAGCACTGGTTTGTAGAGAAGGTGGGGGAATAAAATATAAAATGGGCACCACGTAATAATGAATCTAGGTTCATGGGATGACAAGGTATGAAAACAATTGAAAAAGAATCATGTAGTCATCAGAATCAGGTCCTAGTGAGTCCAATGGTCATGATAAACACACTCTATCTAAAACACACCTTTCTCATGGTAATGTACTTTGGATTATAAAGGATGGGCAACCTGAAACCTTATTTAAATGTAGAAAAGAGATAAACCCAATGGTCATGGAAGAAATATAAACCATATACCTCACATTAAACAATGGTATTCATTCTATTCAGATAATGGTCATGCTCAAAGAAAAAATATAATTAAACCCAATTCCTAACCCCTCTCACAATATTCATGCAAGAAGAATTAAGAAATAGACTGTAATGAAGAACAAACAAAAAATCCCAACATAAATTGAAATTAAAAACATAAATACCTCGTATAATTAGTTCCCTTTTACCACACATGAATCGACACAAATAAATCAACCTCTCATGCTAACCATGAGCGAGTGTAGAAAAATAACAAATAACAATCCTAAAGAATGTGGTGAAGCAGGTGCACCGTCATCCGAAAGGCATCTGGTGGTGGTCCTCCATTAAAAATTATTTTCACAGCAATAGGTAATCCCTCTATTTATAGTCTTCAAATTGGTTCTTCCTGATAGGTTTCATGACTTGTAATGTGATTACACGTCATGAAATCCTAATATGAGTTTTCCTCCTTGATTTCTGAATTCACGCGAATCACATACATGGATTTGAATATTTGACTCATTTAAGGATGTGAAATCATGATCCATGATGTGAAACCTTTAAATATTCAAATCCCACAAATCATAGTGTATTTATTTTCCAAATACATGTCCTAAAAAATTTCATATTGTGTAATGTAGTTACACGAAGTGTAATGGTCTTTCATATCATGTAATGATGTCAAGATTTATCTATCATGGAAAATTCCTTTTAAAAATATCATGATTTTTAATGACATTACATGACGTGTAACTGTTTCTCTCCATTTTCTAGCTCCCTTTCATCTCTAGAAATCCAATGTCGTGGTTTTTGCTCTAATTTCAACCTATTTTAATTTATTTTTCATAAATTCATCATTTCATGCCAAAAATCATATAACAAATCAAATCATTACCAACTTGGAAAGATTCGTCAATTAAATACACAAATAAATACATTAAAACACTTTAAAATATATGCATGACATATAATTATTAGGGTTCTAGAATGGAAGATCCTTGTGCTCTAATCATCCGCCTTGATCACCTCAAGAATCGCTTCCAAAGAATTTTTCTTGATCCGATGGAGGAGGATAACTCGTTGTTCTTGGGAGCATTCTTAGAGAAGGGAGCTCTCTAGGCTTGATAAAATTCTCCAAGATCCATTGTGCACAACTTAATTGGCTCTTGAGAAAATAACATAATTGGGTATTTATATTGATATGGTTAAAATAAAATAATTTCACAAGTTCGCTTATTATTTATTTAATCATAGAAACACCACATGTCACATATTTATAGTAATATTATTATTTCTCGACATGTGATTAACTTGAGAATTATAGTTAAATAATATTTAATTAAATAATATTCAGTGTTTAATATTTATCACCAAACCATTAAACACAGTCTGCTATTCCTCCACAATATTTATCAGGCCTCGAATAATGTCTATTTATTTATTAAATAAATATCATTGTATTATTCACTAATAAATCAATAAATATTATATTCACTAAATAGAAAATAAATATTATTAAATATTCCTCTCAAAATATATTCTCTCGAATAACTAGTGAGGAAATAAATGACATTGAGAATACATGAATAATTATTATACCAAATAAAGGAATAATATTTATTCAACCTGTTAAATAATAAATAATAATATATTATTTAACTGAGATCCTGGATACACTTAGTGTGTGACCCTCTAGGCATCTTTCTCAATGGCATTAGGCGAAGTAGCTCAAAGTCCAAGGTTAGCATCTAGAAACACACCAATGCATATAGAGAAATAATTTAATTTCTTAATGACATGTCACCTCATATGGATGGTTACCATGTAATCTAATCCCTTTATCACAATATCTCTAATTGAGCAGGTTGCATGTTAGGGTCATTAACCTATGTGCTCAATATCTCTTTCTTTGACTTTATAGAAATAGAACTTTACTATATAACACCATGGCCATGGATTTATTTAGGAAATATTATTTCCATCAAATTCCCTAAGATATTAACATCTTTCAAATAAAAAAAGGGATAAATCCTTTCTCACATTATTCATTAATTCAATATTACTCATTACACACCCAACGTATCCTACCTTGCTGAAAACATTTGTCCTCATGGTTTTCTTCAATACATAAAAGAATGTGACTCGTAATATTTATTAATAATAATCTTAAATTATAAGGAACAATACACACATTCACAGATTGGAATATCTAATGACACTAATAAATGTGGATTTCCTATTGGCGAGTCTTGTTCTCATAATATCCTACTGGATATTACCAAGGTCATACACCATGAGAAGGTGCCTCAAAGTCCTATGAGTCTCCACTCCTAATAGCCTATATAATTTGTGTCCCTTAAATGATATTATCCATCTATAGAAAATATATTGAAGAATGGTGTCATAGTACTTTTGGGTTCTCATCATAGCGGGGAACTGCTATGACCTTTTAGTGCAACAGCTACTCTTAGGAAATTATCACATACCTTGTCATGCATAAGAACAATCATAATGTGATAACTAGTTTATTAATATTCAAAAAAAATGAATACATTTTTATCATAAATTATATAGAAGTTGGTTTTATGGGACCTTCTCCATCAGACTCCCATTTTCACTAGAGACAACTTCTAACAACCTTCAGTTTACTAGCTCTCACATGATACTCATTCTTCTATTAAGATGGGCCTTTAGTCAATGGGTCCACCAAATTCTCTTCCATGGGTACTCTTCTCACTACAACTTCACCCCTATGATAGAAATATCTAAAGAGGTGATACTTATGGAGTATATGTTTTGTCCATTGGTGTGACCTTTTCTTTTTTGTAAGAGTCACCACTGTAGTATTATCACAATAAAATGTGATAGGGTCTTTATTGTTAGGTACCACATAAATATCTTGGAATTTTTTTTAATCCAAACAACTTCCTTGGCTGTATCAGAATCCACTATATACTTGGACTCCATTGTAAAATCAGAAAAAACTAGCTTCTTTGAACTCTTCCAGCTCACAACTCCTCCATTGAGACATAAAACATATCCTGATTGCGACTTTAGGTCATTCTAATCTGTTTGAAAACCATCATCAGTATAACCCATGATGACCTTTTCCTTTTCTCTTCCATACACAAGAAAAATATCCTTAATTCTTCTCAAATACCTAAGGATATCCTTAACAGTAGTCCAATGTCATTCTCTTGGATCTTCTTTATATATTCCTAACATGCTCAGTGCATAGTCAACATCAAGTCTAGTACATAACATGGTCTACATGATTGATCCTATCACTAAATCATATGGGATCTTACTCATTATCTCTTTCTCTTGTTGTGTTTAGGGACACATTTTATTAGAAATATGTAATCCATGAGATTCTAGAACCAATCACCTCTTGGATTGTTCCATACTAAATCTCTTTTGTATCTGGACAATATATGTACTTTTAATTAGTCCAAGAATCCCCTTAGATCTATCGTGAATTATCTTAATCCCTATAATGTAGGTTGCTTCACCTAATTCTTTCATGGAGAAACACTTGTTCAACCAATCCTTAACTAACTATAAGACTGGTATGTCATTTCCAATAAGTAATATGTCATCAAAATATACTACTAGGATAACTACCTTATTTCCATTAAACTTTTTGTAAACACATGGATCACATTCATTCTTAATGAAACCAAATTCTTTTATGAATTAATCAAATCAAATGTTCCATAACCTATATTCTTGATTCAATCCATAAATGGATCTCTGTAACTTTCAAATATTTTTGGCATCACCTGGAGTCACAAACCCTTCGTGTTGTTTCATATAGAAATCTTCCTAGAGGTTAAGGAATTTAGTTTTGACATCCATCTTCCAAATCTCATAGTCATGGTAAGATTCTATAAAAAGTATGATTCTGATGGATTTAAATTTACAAACTAGCAAAAGGGTTTCATCTTAGTCAATTACTTGACACCGTTTAAAACCTTAATCCACTAGCCTTGCTTTATAGGTACTTACTTTACATTCCATGTCCATTTTCATCTTGAATAACCATTTTCATCCAACAGGATTTACATCAAATGGTGCATTGACCAGAACCCAAATATGGTTCTGATACATGGAATCCATCTCAAAATTTATAGATTATAGCCATCTTGCAGCTTTTGAGCTCTCTACTACCTCCTTGTAGGAGATAGGTTCATCATTGTCAACCAATAATGAGTCACCATCCTTGGTTACTAGAAAACCATATCTCTATAGTTCTCTTACATATATTACACTCCTATGAATTAATTGTGTTTCAAGAACTACTTCTTGCATGGGGACCTATGGAATATGTTCCTATACAAACTCTTGTATATCTTGAGCATCAACTTCATCAAAGTCAATATTTCTCCCACTATCCTTTTTGAGGATTTTCTCTCTCTCAAGAAATATGGATTGTCTAGAAACATTCACTTTCATCTCTGAGGGTTTTTATAGTTATTATCCTTTTGTTTCATTGGGATACCCTATAAAGATACACCTCGTTCCCTGGGATTCTAGTTTGTTGCCTGAAAAGGCCTTAACAAACAAGTAAAATGGGTTTATTTCCACTCCATATCTTAAAGGTAATTCCATTTTCCTCTTTAGTTGGTACTCAGTTTAATGTGTATTCCACAATTTGTAATTCATATCCCCAAAAGGATAATGGAAGAGTTTCATTACTCATTATTGACCTTACCATGTCCAACAAGGTATGGTTCCTCCTTTCACTAACACCATTCCACTGTGGTGTATAAGGTGGAGTGTGTTGAGATATAATCCCAAACTCCCCTAGAAAGTTGATGAACTCTTGGTTAAGATATTCACCACCTTGATCCGATCGAAATTTCTTTATCTTCTTACCAAGCTTATTCCTTACTTCATTTTTGAATTCCATGAATTTCTCAAAGGACTCAAACTTATATCTCATTAATTAGACATATCTATATCTACTCAAGTCATTAGTAAAAGTTATGAAGTAAAAATATCCACCTCTTTATTCTATAGGAAATGGTCTGCACACATCAGTGTGTACCAATCATATAAGCTCTGTGTCCCTTTTACCCTATCCATCGAATGGTGATTTGGTTATTTTTATTTGTAAACAAGAATGAAATCTATCAAGTGGTTTTATATCAGAAGAGTATAAATAACCATCTTAATAGAGCTTTCGCAAATTATTATTGTTTATATGACCAAGACGGTGATTCCAAAGCTAGGTGTTATATGAGTCGGGTGAACCTGATTCTTTATTGATTTTTAACACTCGGTTTTCATAATTTAATACTTAAAACCTGTTATTTAAATGCTCCATACTATAACATATGTTTTTCTTATTAAAGAAACAACTTTTATTTCCAAATTTTAAAATAAACCCACCCGTATCTAGGTATGATATAGAAATTATGTTCTCAGTAACTATAGGTACATAATAACAATCTCTTTAAACCAAAATCATTCTCATTGGAAATGAAAGGTGGTATCCACCAATGGCTAGGGATCCCAGCCTCACTCTATTTGAAGCTATCAAATCCACCTCTACTCTAACAACCTTTCAAAATCTACTCAGTTCCTTAATTTGGATATAGATGTGAGTACCACAAGCTATATCCAATACCCAATGGGTAGAAATCGAAATATTTCACTCAATAATGAATTCACCTTCAGCTTGCCCTTGTTTTTAGGTGTAGTTCCTCTTCCAATGGACTCACTTGACACATTCAAAATATACTGACTTCTTTTCCTTGCCTTGCCTCTAGATCTTCTTATTCTTAGAAGGATGGTGCTCAGGAGCTTTAGACTGTTTATAAGACTTGGTCCCCTTTTCCTTGTCCTTCCTTTTCTTAGTCACCATAAGGATTGTGGGCTTATTATTCCCCATGTCCTTATCCAATTGGAAAATAAAATTATGAATTTCAGAATACACTTATCACTATTTCTCATATTATAATTAATAATAAAGTTGGAGAAGGTATTGGGAAGTGATGAAAGAGATCTATATGCAACTCATCTGAAAATTTAATCCCTAAGATGTCTAGGTATTCAATGTAGCCAATAATCTTGACTACATGAGACCCAGACGGCACATACTCTCCAAGATTATTTGTGAACAAATAATTATAGATCTCATACCTCTCTTATCTTGCCTTCTCTTGATAGAGATCCTAAAGGTGAGTCATCATACTATAGGAATCCATATCCTAATATTTCTTTAAAATCTCATTGAACATGGATGATAGCATGAAGCAATGAACATATGTGGTATCATTTAGATGTTTTTCATAGAAAGATATCTCTTTATCACTTGCCTCATTTCCAGGTGAAACTATTAAAGGTTCTTCCAGTATATATAATTTCTTTTCATGGTGAAGGATGACAAGTAGTCACCTTTTCCACTCTTGGAAATTTGTGCTAGTGAGAATGCTTTCCTTCTCAAGTGTGGATCTTAATGATATGTTTGATGTCATTTTATTATTATTTATTCAAAATAATATGAGAACAATTTTAGTACTTTATATGATAAATTTATACAAATAAATAAATATTATATTTATTAGTCTCCCACTATTTTATTGAAACCCAATAACTCTCACCATTGGCTTTGGAATATCCTGTTACTTGAACATTATAGTGGAAAGGTTCCATATTCCTCTTATCATTTCCCTAACTTTGGTTGGTAAAGCAACTTGAATAGTTTTAGGTAGGCATTCCAAATGCCAACTATATTAACTCACAATTCCTTAATCTACTAAGTGTAATCCCCAATACTTAAATCGTTAATTTAGATTTCCTCAACCATTGCCTCTCGGTTACACCAAATCCTGCTTTGGTAGTCATCCCTTGATGTGAACCAAGTTAATTCAACCCAAAACCTCATGTTTGAATTCCCCGATATTTGAAAGAACCCCAACTTTGGCTGGCCAATCACTTTGAACTGTGGTTCGATTCTAACTAAAGTAATGGGAGACTATACCGACTTAATTTTTTATCGAGGTATTTTATCTTTTATGCATAACTTTCTAATTATTATCTTTATCACATGATTCTTAATATTAAGTGGGATTACTTAAGTGATTATCCATGTCTTTGATAATATTTACGGATAAGATGGTTTATTTCAGTTCTATCTTGTATGTTTGTTAATTCATTAATTATGTGATCATGACAAGACATCCATAATAAAATAACCATGCAACTAACAGAAAAAAATAAAGGGTATGATCATGAGATTATACTAATGGTTTGTTTATCTATCAGTTGATAAACTAACCATTGACCTAGGGGAGAAACACCTTGAACCAATTTAGGTTCATGTTTACAGTTTCCCACATGTCCACCTTTCTATCTCCTTAGATTAGTTTCACATCGACTTCAAAATTGAACCGCATCCACTAGATTGGGAGATCCATTCATTAAATATGCCTTTTACTCACATGAAAGTGAGGGGAAAAGGGTTTACATAAAAGAAACCATGGGCACGTAGGCCCTACATAATAATGAGGAGAGATGGAACACATGCCAAAAATTTAATTTAATAATAAATTAAATGAAACCAATCACATATAAAAGGTATGTTCTAGATCATGATCATCCACATGCATGGAACGAATTACACATTCAATAAAACTAGAATTCAATTATTAATCATTCTTATTTAAGATAAATCATGCACAAATTGATTAATTATTATCTTTAATTAATCAATCCTTTTATCTTAATCCTTATATGAATTTCCTTGAGACTCACATCTATTGTAATTTAAAAAAAACATTTAAAATTAACCTTGTACATAAATGTACCTTGGAAGAAATAGGGTTAATACCTTTCCAAATCTACCCAACATATATTATACTTGTATATTGTTTTACTATTGTGACATATGGTATACACGACTTATCACGTACTTTCACAACGTGTACTTCATGGATTATTACACGAATTACATGATTTTTAGATCACGTGTTATTCTTTAATGCACGTAGATTAATGACTCATACATGATATAAAGATCTTAATATTATTCAGATGTTAATTAAACATTTAAATATTTACTTATATTAAAACCTATCACATGGCATGTCCTATCTTTACGACCACACGCAAGTGCATGTCTCAAGGTTTTCATTGTAAAATAAATAAATATACATAACTTGGAATAAGTATTCAACATGTAGCTATGATCTACATGACATGTACATCTTTCACCGTTTATTTGAGGTACATGCCTAGGGACTCAGCATGTAAATCATACCTCTGAAATTTTGGAGTACATGGTGTGTCAAATGGGCCACACACTGTGTTGACTCTGTGTTACATGGTCACCGGTCGGGTGGGCTATTTATGGAATGCACGGAACTTCTCTGATCAAAATTTATCACACACCATGTCCAATGAGCCATAAAACATATAGTCCGAATGATCGTGCACCATTTAATTATGGTCAACACATGGTGAATTAATGGTGTAATTAATGCGATAATTAACGTATAATCTCGAATTTATTTTCAAATCAATATTGATGTGCTGAATGTGACTACACGACATGTAAATCCTGTTACACGGTGTTTAGTCTGGTATTGTCTGACTAGAAACCTTGGCACCTCTGGATGAGTTCCTCAGTTTTATTTTAATTTTAAAATTAATCATTTCCATTAGATCTGTGAGAAATGATGGAGGAAGAATTAGAAATCATGATTAAAATTAAAAGAAATATTAATCATGAATTTAAAAACTAAATTAAAAATTTGTAAATCACCAATAATTGTTAAATAATTATAAACAATGATGTTCCCACTCTGATACCACTTGTAGGTTCTGGGCACAGCGTAAGTACGCGTTGGGAGATGCCCAAATTTACTTTTTTTGATAATCGATAATCAATCTGAGATATATATAATGATGAATGTCATTATCCATGGAATTGAATCAAAGAAATAGATAAGGGATAATAACACTAGAACTGAGAGAGAGGAGATCAATACATATTGTTTATAATTAATTTAATTAGATAAAGAATTACCACTAAGGAATTCTTTCTTCATTGAGGAATCTAGAGACAGATCTGCAGTGCGCTATCATTATGTTGTAGAAACTAGGTATAGATTTCCTTCAACGGTGATCCACACGGGTTCCAGGAATCTCTAGATGTCATCAAAGGAGTCTTTGGGTGCTAGCATGGAAGATCCTTGCGGTTGTGTCATCCACCTTGATCACCTCGAGAATCACTTCCAAATTGTTCTGATTGATCTAGTGAAGGAGGATTTCTCGACTTTCTTGAGATAATTCTTGGAGAAGGGATCTCTCTAGGCTTGAGTGAATTCTTTAAGATCCTTTGTGGACAACTGAATTGGATCTTGAGAAAATAACATAATTGGGTATTTAAATTTCTAGTATTAAAATAAAATAATTTCAAAGTGCCCTTATTATTTATTTAAACCTAGAAATACCCCATGACAAATAATAATAGTAATATTATTATTTCTTGACATGCACTTAACTTGCGAATTATAATTAAGTATTATTTAGTTAAATAACATTTAATATTTAATATTTCTCACCGAACTATTAAACTTAGTCTTCCATTCTTCCACAATATTTATCAGGAATTGAATAATATCTATTTATTTATTAAATAAATTTCACTACATTATTTTCTAATAAATAAATAAATATTTTATTCACTAAATAAAAAAATTATTTATTTATTAAATATTCTGATCACAATATATTCTATCGAATAAATAGTGACGGACTAAATGTGATCAAGAATACATGAATAATTATTATACAATGTGTGGGAATAATATTATTCAACCTATTAAATAATAAATAATAATATATTATCTAACTGAGATCCTGGATACACTTAGTGTGTGACCCTATAGGCCTCTTTCTCAATAGATTTAGGCGAAGTATCCTAAAGTCCAAGGTTAGTGTCTAGAAACATGCCAAGACACTCATAGAGAAAGAAGTTAATTTTGAAATGACATGTAACCTCATACAGATTCTTACCATGTAATATAATCCCTTTATCACAATATCTCAAATCGAGCAGGTTGCAAACTAGTGCCATAAACCTATGTTCTTGATACCTCTTTCTTTAATGTTCTGGAAATAAAACTTTTTTATAGAACATCATGGACATAGATTTATTTAGGCTATATCATTTCTATCAAATGGATTGAGATATTAACTTCCATCAAAGAACAGAAGGGATAAATCCTTTCTCACATTATTCGTTAATTCAATATTACTCGTGACGTACCCAACGTATCCTACCTTTCTGCAAACATCAATTGTCATGGTTTTCTCCAATATATCAAATTATGTGAGTCATAATATTCATTAATAATAATATTAAATTCTAAGGACCAATACGCACATCCGCAGATAGGAACATCTATAAATGTGGATTTCCTACTAGCGGATCTCTTTCTCATAATATCCTACTAGATATTACCAAGGGTGCACACCATGAGAAGGTTCCTCAAAGTCTTATGCATCTCTACCCCTGATATCTTGTATCATTTGTGTCCCTTAAATGATATCATCCGACTATAGAATATATATTCAAGAATGGTGTCATAGAACTTCTAGGTTCTTATCATAGTAGGGAACTACTATGACCTTTTAGTGTGATAGATACTCTTAGGAAATTATCACATACTATTTTATGTAGAAGAACAATGATTATGTGATAAGTAGTTTATTAATATTCAAAATAATGAATACATTTTTACCATAAAGTAAATATAAGTTGGTTCTAGGGAACCAAATCGAACAAATAGATTGTGTATTAGGCATATGCATTACCTATTTATGTATGATGTATTGGAATGATGAATTGAAAAATACATTATGATATCTGACATTATGAATTCTATCATTATGAAACTATTTATTGTTATCGATGTGATTATATATGTTGTTATTTCATTCATGTATATATTCCCCTTTTATTATATTAGTAATATTAAATATTTTATTGTTGTTTATCTTTATAATATTATTTTTGTTAATTTTTTTATGAAATATTATGTTGTATGCTTTCCCTTACTGAGAATCTAATCTCAACCTTTATTTGTTTTCATTTCCCTAGGATATGAAGAAGAAATCTCTTAATGATTTTCAAGGATTCAAGAAAATTTTTTATAATATGATTTTATCATCAAATGTAATATAGAAATCATGTATGTATCTAGTTTTCTTAGACTGCTAAACTGATAGATCCTTCATGGTGAAATATCATGTATCATGTACATATGTAATGAATCAAGTATTGTCTATGGGTTACTTAATTCAGAGTTATATAATATTCCCACAACTTTATTACTAAATATTTTAAAAAATACCCACTTTGGTAACTTATTGAGTACTTATTATGCCTTCAAACACCATTGAATGACTTTGGTACCTCATACAATTAATATTTATTCATTAAATGAGTATGATATATGTAATGAAATATTATTGATCATTTCATATTAAAAATAAATAATAATGTTTTTATACATGAATTTAAAGTTGATTTGATCTATAAAATCTCATCCCATTTATTCTCTTATGACACATTATAATATAATAATGATTTTTTTAATAAAAATTAATTAAATTTAATGACTTGAAATAATATTATTTTTTAGACATAAAGGCTTATCCTTGTAGTATCTCACTGTGATTTATGTATAATAGTTAACACTCCCCCAAATTTATTCTCAAATTTTATCATTGAATAATTTTTTATTCATTTTCTATGATTTCAAAAAAATCCTTTTTAAAAATACCTTTTATATACTTCTACAAAATACCTCTCAATATATATCATCCTATATAATAGTGTGCAAAATTTATATGAATAATTTTTTATAAGAAATTAATGAGGATGGTGAGTCTAATAATCTTAAATTTTTTCCCAGATAAACACCTCATGGGTTTTCCAAATTTTCATTGAAATTTTTTCTCATGCTTATATAATTGGAAAGACCTCAAAGATCACATCAAAATTAAGTTAAATAAAAATCCAAAATTCTAAATAAATAAAAAAATATTTATTTATTTTTAATAATCATTATAATGATGAAAACAAAATTAATAAATTTCATGTTAATTATTCTTAAGTAAAATACATGTGATCATAAATGGTTTTATCGTTAGAGGAAAAAAATATTAAATTCAAATAAAAATATAATAAATTTCATAAATAACCAAGAAATTATTCAAATAGAAATGGGGATGAATGATATATGATAACATCATGATTTATGTAGAATATAAACCAAGAATATTACCGCATGTATTAATTTACGAGGATAGATGGAGGAGAGGGTCTAGATGTTTGTGCAGTATTGAAGTAGGGGTGAAATGAAAAGAAAAAAAAAGATCCTTAAATAAATATCTTTAAATTTTCCATGGTTTGTGTAGGAACATGGAATAGAATGATAGGTAGGGTGAATCAGGGTGTAAGTAGAATTAAAAATTTCTCTTTTTTATACTCTCTTATTTCATATCTTATTATCTTGTTAGAAGGAAAACTATTCAACACGTCTGTTCCTTAAGTGAATCCTTATCCCACATAAAACACAAATGTTGAAAGTAAAACATGAAAGAACACTAGTATTATATTTTCATCACCTATAAAAGGCTACTATGTGGAGAAAAAATTAATAAATTGTTGATATAATTTATTAATAGCTACTTCAATTGTATGAGGTTACGACTTTAGGTAAATATCACTGCTCCATCAAGGCCTTAAACTACTTCCTCACATTCAATCATTGCTTCTAATAGGGATTCAATTATAAATTTATATAATTTTAGGTCTCTCGTTAGGTTATTGACAAGAATTTATTTTCAAGATCAATATAAGGAATTGATATAAATTCCATCTTCATCTTCTAAATAGATTCCCCGATGTATTCCATGTGCTGCTTATGAATTTTCTTATAGATATATACAAATAATAATGAGAGGATTTATGTTTTTCCTATTTAAAAAATCATTAAAAAACATTAATTAACTTTCCTTATATTAAATAATTCTAGCATACGAATTTCTTTCACTTGTATTAATTAATTCTCACATCCATAATCCAAATGTAGCTATGATAAATCACTATGTTCTCGTTCCTAGATTTTCAGAGCAATTTCATGTTATAAGTCCAATTTTAATAAAATTCTATATTTCGACAACACTATATTATTAAATATGATATTCAACATAATAAAATTTTTATTTCTCTCTTTACCCTCTTTAAGAACACATGGATCCTTATCTTTATCTTCCTTATTATATGTTGTTTCTATTTATCTCTTTTTTAATTATTCATAAAAAATTATTACATCACCTATAATGATTTGAATTTCAAATTTTGAAATTAAAATAAATGATAACTTAAAACATTTCTAATATCAATTTCATCCTTTGGATATTCTAACATTAGATATCCATAATATAATTCAAAGGGATGGTTAGTAGTTATTTTGGTAGCCACCAAATCATCGTATTATTCCCACATATTCAAATATGTTCAAATTTAGAATAAACCATATAACACGACATAGAATAACCCTTTTCAGTGGAATGATTCATTTTTACATAAAATAATATCTACTATTGGTTATATTTATAGTGAGGGATAATAACTCACAGTAATTCCTCCTATAACAATAGTATTCAAACATCATTTGGTCTTCAAAAAACAACCTCTCCATAGTGAAATAAATATGTTCATGTGTGATCCTACTCCTACTATTCACAGGTTGCAATGAAACTATTTTCTATGGAATGGACACCCCCAAATTTAGAGTCAGGCTGAAAATATCCTAGTTAACCTTTATAATGAAACGATAGTATTACAACATAATTTCATATCTACTTTCGAATGCCAAATTCTATTCTAGTGTAGAATTGTATCCATGATGCACTATAATATATAATCATACAAACTCAAATAATTGTATCTTATATAAAAACTCTCCACAACATAACCTATTTAATGAGGAATTACCTATATCAATCATATTTTATGTTTAGATAGGTTGTGTCATAGTACTTCCCCTACATCCTGAAATACTCCAAATATCTAGTGATATTGAAAATATTCCTCAACTAACATAATATTGTGGTGTCTTTTATTTTGGAATGGCCTATATTAGTTGAATCCTATATTGAATTCTTACTCAATAAGATGGATTAATATTAATCAAAGCCCACCTCAGCCTCTTCATGTCTCCCATGGTACTGCATCATACCATAGTCACTGCTCTATGGTACCTCCACACATCATGGATCTACCTTATCGCCCAGTGATGACCCATAGTAGGTAATTCCTTCTCTTACTCCTCTATTGATTTCCATGATAGCTATAGTTGAACCTAATCGTCTTCCTCATGGTGGATACCTCCTTTTGTAGTTGTGTAAAGGTCGACCATTTTTAACCATTCAAATCACTACCATGATGAGGAAAATATAACCAAGGTGTAGAGTCCTTATACAACTTCCATAATTACATATTATTTCTTCGATAACTAGAATAAATGAATGAATTAGTGAAAAATTAATAGATATAACCGCAATGTAATGATGATAAATCCTGGAAAAAAATCACACTAAAATTTGGAAATCATTAGGAAACATTTCCACTTTATTTATAATATCTCAAAGACACATATAATATTATTCTCCAAAACATAGTATCCTTTTTAGACCATTAATCATCCACATATTTTTTAATCATGAAGATTTATTTAATCAAGATGACAAAGAAATGCATCCAAAGATAATATCAAGGTGAAAATATCATGGATAATAAGATAAGGAATAATCAGTATGGAATGGTAAATAATTGAACACACATGTCATTTAAGTAACTTTAATATCATTATAATACAATGTATAATCAATATGAAAAGTTAAATAATTGAAAACACATTTCATTTAATTAATAAACTGATAATGAAATCCATCTAGAGATAATATCATTGTGAAAATTTCATGGATAATAATAACTTAATTCTTAATTAAGGAAATGCTTATCTATTAGATGTCATGTCTGAGGCACATGATACCTCTACCATTCAGAACTTTCATAATATGGTTTAAAAATACATGTAAAAACTTTTGTAATGTTAGCTTACTGATTTTTCTCACAAGACTTAATGATGCATTGGGGGGCTATATAATATCAATCCCCTCCTATCATTGCGGGTCCAAATAATTCCTCACATATAGAATTATTGATTTATTTCATGAATGAATATGCCTTACCATTACATATCCTTACTGAAGAAATAATATAGATTATAAATATTTCCACTGTCAATCAATTAACATCTAAACGAAAACATCTAATGTAGAAATGAGATAAAGTTTAAGCAATAAGAATATCCATGATAAATAATATGGATATTTAGGGCAAATTAAATTCCTAATAATCATAGGAAAGTGAATTTTTCAATGGAATGTTAATGACTACAAAAATGGATCAAGAAAGTAAATGAAAATATTTTTCATGGTCAATTGATCATAAACCATCAATAGAAGGGATAAGTATAGTATCAATATAGTACATACCTATTGGAGTAGAAATAAAGGGTTTTTATCGTTGATGAATAGAAATACCATAAAAAGGTTTTTAAAAACATTCTTGAGAAAAAAATCCTTTTCATTTTCAAAATCATGTCTCAAAACTAAAAATTAAAAAAAATTGAAAATAAATTTCCTTGATTTTTTTTTTGAAAATTATAAAGGATTAGTTAAAGCATTAAGTGGATATAATAGAAGGAATTTATGTTCATTTCATACATAATAAAACATAGATTCCTTTCACTTTTTTGATAAAATCCAAACAGGTAGTTTTTTAAAAAATACATGAAGATTCCTTTCAAAAAGAAATAAAAAGTAAAAATGGGGAAAATGTATTTAATAAATAATTTTAGAAATTTGAAAAATATTTTAGAAAAAAAATTTAGAAAAAAAAATTGGGTTTGAAGAAAAAAAATCTGACTGAGGAGAGAAATGATGTCATATTTTCTTAATAAAATTTTCTTACAAAATTTAAGTACCAAATAGAAGGAAGATTATACTATTACTTGAAAAATTTCATGAATAACCATAGGAGAGGAAAATAAAAGAGTTTTTTTATGAAATTATCAAATAAATTCCTTCAATGGAAATTCAATCATATACAATCCCAATTAAAATGAGATAGTAAAATAAACCCTAACAAAGATTGTAACATTACATTGAGATTTAATCAATGAATTAATTATGTGTATCAAAGGTATAATCTCCTGAAATAATTTGAAATGAAACATAAGATAATCAAAATACATTGCAAACATAACTTAGAATATCAAATATAATGAAGAACTAATATATCACAATGAAAGGAAATTAGAATATAAAATTCCTTACTTGTCAGTAATTTTTAATTAAAATACCCTTGGATGAAATAATTCTAATTGAGAAATAAAATAAAATTATGTATGAATTATTCATGATATTTTTCATTAACCAATAAAGGATTCAATCCAACCTGACATTTGACCCGGTCTGAGACATGGCCTGAGGTGCGTTCCCAATCCCCACAGACTGGAAACTAGTGTCGAGCATAAAAAATAATCCAAGTGGGAATAATTTCATCCCAATAAACCAGGATCAATAAAATAAACTAATAAAAATCAAAGGTAAACAATAACTAAGTATCAATAAATAAATAAATAAATAACCAAACTGATTTAGTTATAATGGATGAAAAAAAATATAAACTAAATACAAAAATGAAAATGAACCATGCTACCATGATCTCCACATGACCTCTTGGTCACCACCAACCACAAGACCCAACTGCTCCAACCACAAGCACATGAAGCAGAAACCTTAACCTGTAAAATATCTTAGGTCTACCGACACTGAATGGAACAAGTAGGGTGTGACCCAGATAGCTCAGTAGGAAACCACCAAGTATTCTATGTGTTCCCTTTCTCTAAGATAGTCCATTAATATTAGTTTGAAAATACATATATAAAAATAGGGTTTTATCATTTTAATAAACAAAAAAACATTCCCTTTTTCAAAAAAACGCACACTACATATCCATTTCCAAATGATTTACCATTTAAGAACCAAAACCCACACCAAAAATCCAAACAAGGAAATACCACACAATGCTGAAAATAAACAATAAGTATAAACAATAACATAAGTGAAATGGAAACTAACCAAGAAAATAAAGATAACAAACCATGGGTGTTCCTAAAAATCCCTAGAGAAATCCATGTACATACTCGAATCAGACTCACCAACTAGAATATGGTGCATCTCCATTGTCTATTACCAACTGGCTTCCCTAAACTAACCAATCCAGTGGCACATCCCACCAAGACCTATCAAGTCAAGGGGGTACCAAACTGTCTAATCGGGGTTGATAAGAAACCATCACTCAACCCTTTAAAAGATTCCTAAGAAACACATGGTAATAGTATACTGTGTAAGTAGGAGTCCCTCACATGCATGACTCACCATACCTGTCATCACCACACTTGCCTACCCCAAACATTGACACATCCTATATGATAAACCATATAGGTAAATCCTATATATGGGTTCATCTCATACATAATTTCATTCACAAGTTCCAACTGGACCATTACATCAATGATTTTATAAAACATTTCTAAAAAACATTTAAAGATACCAACTGAGAATTTTCACTTTCATGTCATTTCCATAATAGCATAAGGTACCAATCGGACCATCAATACTATCAATTCCAAATACACATTCAAAAAATTCCTCAACCATTTTCAAAATCAATGTAAACAACCAATTTCATTTTCACAATTTCAAATGGGCCTTTACTAGTCAAAACTAATTTAGTTTCCAACACCATTTCCAAAACGAAGATAAAACATAAAAAATGTAAAAAGGTAAAAAATGGGCTCCCATTCCATTTATAATTCAAAAAACATTCAAATTACCACTTAAGAAACTAAGGTTCAAATAAAACCATTGTTTTTAAAGTACCATCTTCCTTTGAATGCACATCCATGTGTGTAACTTGTGCACCCATGGATGTGCCAATATCCAATTGAATTTTCATTGAAAACCAAAAAAGCATACAAGGAACATTTTGGAAAAATCCACAATTCACAATAACTCACACATATACCTCATTCCATGAATTCAACATTTATATCACTCAAAATCAAATGCCATGATAAACCAAGCCACTAGAACATAACCATAAGAAAACTCAATTCAAAACACCCCATTCCATTTCTAAAGGACAAATTACATTTTATCAAACACCTTACTTGTATATACATATAGTCATTTTTAATAAAACTCCTTTAAAAATCAATTGACATCTCATTGAGCACATTATGTGCACATATTTACATGAAAAATGAAATAAGATATTCAATTACAATTTTTACCAAATTTTACCAACTTGGAAAGATCATAATAAATTAACAAAATTCATCACAAGCATGTGAATCATTTTTATACATTATTTAAAAACATGAAAGCATCAATGGGTTGTTCTGAAAAGGAAAATAATTGAAACACCTACCTCAATGATGTGCGAATGTGACGAAACTTCAAGGGAAGAAAGAATAGGCCCCAAAGAATGATCTGCACTCCCTAGATCCAAAGAAACACCAACTAAACATCAACCCTAATCTCTAGGGTTTGACCAAAATGAAAACCCACCAATAAATAGATATAGGAGAAGAGGAAGAGGAGAAAGGGTCCAAAAACCCTAAAAACTCACCTTGGAAACTTGGAGGAGCATCCATGGAGGGATAAGAACCAAGGTAGGAGGAATAGGGGGCTCCCTTAATGTGAAAAAAATGATCTAGGGGGAGGAAAACCCAAAAGGTTCTAAAAAGAGGGGAGGGAAAGGTTGGAATTTAGAATTTTTAATAAATTGGGTAGCTCGCACAATTTGGCCGCACGGTTTACCAAACCGTGCACCAACCGTTCGGTATCTACTATCAAAGAGAAGAACAAAAGCATGGCCAATCAGCATTGTTTGAATTATCATGCTCAAACTGTGTGGTATCTTCTGTCCAACTCCAAAAATTGATACATGGTAACTGGGGATGGGCCGCACAGTTTCCACTAACCGTGCGCTGCCCGTGCACAGACCAAAATTTCACCTGAAACTCAAAAACTCAAAAGTTTGAACCAAGAAATCAATCTGAACCTCAACCAAAACATACAAATACTTTAAAAGAATAAAATAATAGAATATACAAGGTTGGGGTGTGACAATTATCTCCACCACAGACACTTTCTACCCCCAGAAAGTCACCCAGCCAAAAGTCATCCAAAATTGAATCCATGCTCGATCAAAATCCAAAAAAAACATGAACCTTGGGGTGACCTTTCATTCCACAAGTCACACCTGACCGATCAATAAGAAACCACAATGTAAGAATATGGGGAGAACATGAGAGGGTTCTCCCCACCATAAGAACTCAACTAGAATGGGAGCTTCAAAACCCAGCAAAACCACTACAAGGAAACACAGAAAATTGGGACCCTAAGAACTAATGAAACTTTTCCACACTAACCGAGCAACACATTTACTGCAACCTGGAACACCCAACACTAGGATATAAACCCCCAAAACAAACATGAACCAAATGTAGAACCAGAACCATCATCTAATAATTCCACAAAACTCAAAAATCTCCAAACAAGCACATTTGAAACCATGACTAGCCCACACAGGGGCTAAGCACACCCAAAGAAGAACAATTGATTAAAAATTCCACATTTAGATAAACACAACTACTCAGGTTACGATAGAACAAGTCCATAATAATTTTACAATGAAATGATGAACTTATAATAACAGAAAAAACTACAAAAATGGAGATTTAAACATCTCCACTACAACATGGGAGACAAACTGAGCTAAGTTTTTTCCACACATCCCTGGAAATTCCTGATTGTTTATGAGCTACACTCGGAGGCATGTGGCTAGATCCCTTTTGACTGAAGCATCTCCTGCCTCATAGTAATACACCGACATCCTCTGATCACAATGTCTTCTTCAAGTGAAGCTTCATGTAAAACTTCTCTAAATGGACCAGACAACTACAACGATGGAAAACCTTCAGAGGATTGCGACAAGATGGCTTTGAATTCCTAAACTGGCCACACTAGTGGCATACAACTGAATAGTATGAAGAACTGAAGATCAGACCTAGTGAAGGATACTTTTCAAAACCATGTTCCCTTGGAACACACCACTTGCCAGATGGGGAACACCCTTATGCAGTAAGATATACCGGATCACCAACCACCTATGCTCCGAAAACCAACTCAGCTAAGAACTCTTCATCCACAGCTTCTCAAAACAAAGATCCTTGGAGTAGAGTACTCACTCCTTGATATCTGAATAAAGAACCCCCAATAAAAAGAGAACACTTCAACAGATCCTATGACACCACTTCCATGTAAAAGGAAACTAACTCCCTGAAGTGGTCAATATAGGTTTTCACAATCTGTTGGCCTTGTGAAATACTCATGAGCTCTTCCCTTTTCTTTTTCTTAACCTCCTCAATTATAAACTATTAGAAAAAAGACAGACTTGAACACTTCCCACATCATCCCAACTTGCATCAATGGAAAGGAAAATATCTCTCATTTTTCTAAGGATGGACCCTCAAAAAATCCAAAAACAGCATGAACTCTAACATTTTAGGGAGTTCCAAATGATCTGAAGACGTGCTCAACTTCCTTAAGCCACTCCACTACCTCTAACGGACCTCGATCACCATGGATTATAGGTAAAAACCGAGAATAACCAAGAAATGGGTATGAATAATTAGAAACTTTGGGGACCTTTCTATGTGGAATATTCTGGACAACAAAAAGAACACTAATTCAATACCAACATCAATTCAAGGCATAATCAAAAAATAACATTTTGAGCTAAAAATAGGATCACAAACCAAACAAACACAAACACAACTAAAAATCCTCTTTTCAAAAATCACCACTTCCATTTTAATTTCAAACTAACTTCTTCCAAGGCCACCTTCCAAAACCCAAAATCCATTTTCAGAGGACAAAAACCCCTTTTTCAAGGAAAACTCAAAAACCCATTTCGAAAAACCCAACTCAAACCATTAATTTGAAATACTCATTCATGGAATCCCACAAACTGTCACATATGTGTCCATCCATTCTTACGTGCATCATCCAAACACAAGTGACAACATGAACTTTCCATTCATACGTGAACTTATGTGAACATCTATAAGGAGTACCAAGGGTCACACTTACCATTACATTATCAAAACCAAATAAATTTCCAAATTTTCAATCCAAAACATCTTATTTTAAAACCCATTTTTCCAATCCAAAATCGTTAGAAATAATTCATCTTCATTTTAAAAATTCATTTTCATTTTAAAAGCTCACTCACATCAACTGAGACCAAAATAAAACATGAATCAAACTGAACCACCGAAATGAGGAACTAGTGTCTATACCTAACTTGAAAACATGTTAGTGGTCAATTCCTGATAAATAATCAACACTAAGAGGACCTTGAACCATGCACTCAAATTCCACATGGGTCACTACTCCATGTGTGATCATGAAATAAGACCGAATTGCCTCCATTATCATTCTTCAGTACAAAAAATATAAAATAATCAAATCCCATACTAACCCTGGAAACTCGAGGATCAGAATGAGCAAGAGTTTTTGACACTCTTCCCATACCTATTTCTTAAGTCCTAACAGCCCAAATCTCCTACTAATTGATACCCTAAATAATAAGGACCTGCTCTGATACCATTTTGTCACGAACCAAGTTGGGATGCCATCCAACCCGATATCTGACCCAGTCTGATACATGGCCCGAGGGGCGTTCTTGATCCCCACGGGCTGGAAACTAGTGTCGAGAATAAAAAAAATCCAAGTGGGAATGATTTCATCCTAATAAACCTAGATCAATAAAAAAACTGATAAGAAGTAAAGGAAAATAATAAATGAATCACAATAAATAAATAAATAAATAATCAAACTAATTCAGTTAAAACGGCTGAAAAAAATAGAAACTAAATAAAAAATGAAACTGAACCATATAACCATGATCTCCATGTGACCTATTGGTCACCACCAACCACAAGACCCAAATGCTCTAACCATAAGCACATGAACTAAAAACATGAACCTACAAAACTTATCGGGTCTACCAACACACTAGTGAAGAAAACGTTATTTACGTCGGTTATTTTTCATTTTTTACGTCGGTTTTTAGACGACGTTAATACGGATGACGTTATAAATAACGTTTTTATGTCGGTTATTTAAAAACTGACATAACAAACATAACATCACGATGTTTATCACGTCGGTTAATTAATAACCGATGTGAAAAACTGGGGGGGGGGGGGTTCATAACGTCGGTTATTATATAATCGTCGTGATAATCTGGGGGGGGTTTATCACATCGATTATATAATAACCGACCTTATAAACACGTGCGGGGGAGTTTATCACGTCGGTTATTAAATAACCGACGTGATAAACTCCTGGGAGATGGTTTATCACGTCGGTTATATAATAACCGACGTGCTAAACCAGTCCGGGGGGGGGGGGGGGTTATCACGTCGGTTAATAAATAACCGACGTGATAAACCATTTCCCAGGTCTTTTATCACGTCGGTTATTAAATAACCGACCTGATAAACCATGCCACAGGTGTTTATCATGTCGGTTATTAAAAAAACCGACGTGATAAACCCTTCCTGATTTCTTTATCATGTCGGTTATAAAATAACCAATGTGGAAGACAATTTTTTTATTAAAAAAAAATCGAATGTAGTCCTCTACTCTCCCCCAGAATCAACCAGAAACCAAATCAAGAATTCGTACCACAAAAACACAAGGAGATCAAAACAATAACTAAAGAAAATTTAAGCATTTACATTGATAACATATAAAACTTACCCCGCTTGACAGCCCCCACCCTCATGTATACCCTCTGGACAGCCCTCCCCCACCCCATTGGAGCCCCCACCACACCCCTGGACTACACCCCGACCCCCTGGACAGTCCCAAACACCCCTCGACACCCCCCCCACCCTCTTGAATGGCACCCCCTCACACCACTTGACAGCCTCCACCCCATTGGATCCCCACCACACCCCTGGACTACCCCCGACCCCCTGGATAGCCCCAAACACCCCTCGACAACCCCCACCCTCCTGAACAGTACCCCCTCACCCCCTCACCCCACTTGACAGCCCCCACCACACCCCTGGACTGCCCCCGACCCCCTGGACAGCTCCAAACACCCCGATACAACCCCCCCCCCCCACCCTCATGTATAACCCCCCACACCCTGGACAGCCCTCCCCCACCCCATTGGAGCCCCCACCAGACCCCTGTACTGCCCTGACCCCCTGGACAGCCCCAAACACCCCTGGAACCCCCCCCCCCACCCCACCCTCATGTATACCCCCACCCCCTGGACAACACTTTCACACCCCTAGACAGCACTCTCACACCCCTGGACAGCCCTCCCACCCCCCTGGACTGCCCCCCACCACACCGGATAGCCCTCCTAGACCCCTGGACACCCCCAACCCCATTGAACACCCCCCACACCCTTGGAACCCCTCCCCCCAGACTATAATCCATACTAGAAAAACCATCATAAGTAGACCAAAACAAGAAGTAGAGAAAAATTAAACATTCACATATATAACATTCAAAACTTACACTGTCAACTTCAAAAAAAAACTAAATCCAACCTAAATGACTACCAAATACACAATTACAATGACAATATTCAAAATTACATTCTACATTACAAAAAACTAAAATTCAATCAAACTTGTAAAATAATTTGACCACTCCACTTGTAAGTGTTTGATGTCTTCAGTAATATAGGGTTGAGGGTCATCAAAAAGATACAAATGAAAAGGATAGTAGTTAACGTGTATAATGAATAAATCAAATTGAAATATTATGGCAAAGTTTAAGAGGAAATCTTACCAGGTCAAAATTCACAACTCTCCCAATTATTATTATTTCATACATAAATCTTAACATATAATATTTGCAATTGATGACACCTTTTTGTTCATGACAATTCTGTTTGAATGAGTGTAAATTAAATATATTATTTTTATGTAATAAATCAAAAAGTACAAATTATAAATGGATATTTACCTTTACATTTACATATTTGATCTTTTCACTCCTTTTCTTTGTGTTTTTTCGAATGTAGGCCCATGCCCTATTAGAAAATAATACGAATGGGGTAAATTTAAAATTCATTATAATATATAAAACTATTAAGAAATTGAAACTTACTTTTCCAATATATTCTTAAAACTTTCCCGCACATCATCATGGACATAGCATATCCAATAAAGTGCTTTCTCCCTTGGGAAAAAAACCCCTAACATCCAATGATCACTGATAAAAGGAAATTTAAAATTAGTGGTATTTTATGTTAAAAGATAATTAAATCTTTGAGAGAGATGTGTTTCATACCTCTCACAAAAATGCATCATCCAACATTGTGTGACTATATTCTTTTCAAGTCTTTTAGCAATATAAATCATTCTTTGTTCCTCATCCAATGCACATGATTCTAGGGAAATCAATTGCGGGTCCATGAATCCATATACATCTGTCAGCTCATTCCTCTCACAAATTTTATAAAGATACCTAATACAAAATAGACATAAGTATACATTTTTAATAAATATAACGCAGGGAAAAGGTGTTAAGACTTACATGGAAAAAATTTGCACCACGTTGATTCCCAACTTATCTCCAGTAACAAGCTCCATGATATCAGTTTTCATAATCCCCACAATTATTTCACGTCCACAAACATGAGCTTCCACTAGAAACTCATAATGACCCGCCAAAATATTTGAATATCTTGACAATCTGTCAAGACTATTACCATCTGTATCTGATGTCATAGCCATTTTTCTTTGTTGTTGTCTATACAGTATTTCTTTACCTTTGAAGTATTCCTGTAAAAATAAATTGAAAAATATATTAGTTTTCAAATGATAAAACAACTTTAATAAAAAAAATAAAATAAAAGATATAACATTCATACCTCTATGGTAATGAGTCGAAGAAGTCTAGATGACCAAATTAAAAAATGGCTGATACTATGTCTAACTGTCGCCACCTCATCTGTAGGTAATGGTACCTGAGCTGATCTATCTATAATATCCTATACAGTGACCCTTTGATTATCTACCTCTAATTTTTGATGATGAACTGTATCTCCTATACAATATACTGACCCATATGCTACTATATGATGTTGAGAATAATCAACATACAACTCGCAATAAGTCGGAAGCTATGGCGGAGGAGTAGGATAAAAAATGGGGTCTTCAGGCTGAGGTGGGGTAGTGGGAGCTACTGGCAGATGTGGAGGATAAATAATGGGGTCTGCAGGGGGAGGTGGAGGAGTGGGAGGTGTAGTTTGAAATTTTCTTTGCATGTTTTCCAACATAGACTTCACTGACGCTCTAATATTTTCCTCCATCTTCGCATTAATATTATGAACTTCAGCCTCCAAGGATTCTATTTTTTTTGTAAACCCCCTCAATTTTAGAATTTGAAGAATGTGGCAACACTTTTCTTACTGATACACCTTCCGAATATCCTCTTACACGACCAGGATGTTCAGGCCTTCCCAATGCTACAGATAAAATATCTTCCCTCCCAGTAGCTGTAAATGTCCCCTGTGAACTCTGCTCCTCAAGTGAGTATTGTACTAATTAATTGAACATTTCTTTAATGATTTAAATTATATGAAGAAAATAGTTAACTTAAATATATAAAATATATATCTTACAATCCTCTCAGCTACAATTCTCGATTCTTCCAAAAGATATTTCCCTTTTTTCCCTTCTGAGATCTCTTCCATTTTTCATGTCTAGATGGAGGGGATGGAGGGGCCACCTCTCCAGAGCTTGAAGACTCATCTCTTAGTTGTTGAAATTTTTCTGCCATTATTTGTTCTTCCAAAAATGCATACCCTCCCCGAGATAAACTATGAGGGTATACATTTTTATATTGGATATCCTGATGATATTTCCTTGTTTTCTATAAATTAAGAATAAAAAATCATTAACAAAACATTAATAAGATCATTTATATAAGAAAGCTTATAAAAGTTTACATTGCCCTTACCAAAAATGACTCTTTTCTTCTACTTTCAAAAAACTGTCTCCATGTGTCTTCATCTATAAAAGGATATATACGACATGGATTTTCATGACTCCTATGACCATAAATGAAATTAGATGAGAGGGTTGATTTGAAATCCCTCCATCTCCTGGCAGCCAACGATAAGCATTTCTTCCTGAATTCTCCAGTGTCAGGAATATCAAATTTCATCTGATAAAGAAGAGTTTAAATATATTATATATACTAGAAACATTTAAATAATAGTCAAACAATAGCAAAAGATCTTACCAACATCATCTCCTACAACTGAGAGATTATCGCTTTATCCACACTTCTCTAGTCATCATACAGAATGCTTACTTTTCTCTTAGATGGAGTTACTACAAAACTCTTAAAATCTTTTGCATTTGGACCTCTAGGAATATCATCATCATCAAACTCAATGACTATCCTCTGATCCTGTGTACAGGCAAGTGATAATTTTGGTAAACGTGTGCACCCACGTTTACCAACCTTTGAACTCTTTTTTGTAATAGGAGCATGTGAATGTTCCTCCCCAGAGTTATGACCAATATGATCATCTCCAGAATCATGTGGTTGATCAACTGAATGATCTGTCATTATCCTTCAAATCAAAAAAATAAACGTTAGTTCACAAATATACAAATTCAAATATTTTAATACTACTGTAATCAGAAAATAGAAAAGTGTACTAAGTTACATAATAGTAAACATTGGTAATATGGTAAGCACGTTAAACAATGGTAAAGATGGTAAATATGGTCAATATGGTAAACATAGTAAACATGGTAAACCTGGTAAACATGGTAGAGTAATTGTCACTGAACAAAAAAAATATATATATAATTCATGTAATGGTAAACATGATAAAGTAAAATAAACAAACTTAAAACAAACAAAAACTTGTACTTATTTTGTTTTAAAACATGTTTTAATAAATAAAAAACTTACAATATCTAACATTTATGAAAAAAAATAAATGTAAACAAGAAATAAACATATGTTACCTATAATTTTTGGAATGTAAAAATGGATTTTTTTTTCCCAAATTCCTTCATCGTGATCGTTCCTTATGGCACAAACCATGTCTTCAACATGCTCATTATTATGTTCTGTTAATATTTCCCTAGAAGTAGGGATCTCACATAAATCAGCATCTTCATCAAGTTCATCCTCACCAACATATTGTTTTTTCCCTTGTAAAACAACAGCCTATTGCACATCTAATTGATCTACTACATAGAAAATTTGTTTTGCATGTGTTGCCATTATAAAAGAATCAGTTGTGTCTTCCAATCTATTCAGATTAACAAGTGTCATTCCAAATTCATCATGTCTGACATTGTTGTTACCAATAAACCATTTACAGTTAAAAAAGAAACTTTAATTTTAAAGTAATCAACCTCCCATATGTCTTTAATCACTCCATAATATGCACTTGATGCAGAAATTGGGTTTTTGTCCTTAGCACTCAAAAAATGCATTACTTCTGCAAACACCAATACACCACTATTCCGAATTGCACTTTTATTGTCCTGAGCTTTCTTATGAAATGTATAGCCATTAATGTCATAACCGGACCATGTTATCACATTTAAACATGGACCACCCACTATCCATTTTAATGTCTCTGATACATCTGATCTACCAAGAAAAGTCTTTTTAATCCATGACAAAAAAGTTTTGTTGTGCTCATTCAAAATCCACATTTCTTTCTTCTTTGGATGACATTGTTTCAACTCATTAATATGCAATGTGATATAAGGTTGAGCATCAGCTATGTTATTCAAGATGTATGATTCTAACTTATTCATCTATTCAGCTGACAATGATTTGAATTTCAATCCACGAATCCCCTTTCCCTCATTATTAACTCATTCATGTTGAGATGGAGGCAAACATATGTGTTGCGCCACAGCCAAGTAGCTCGTACAAAACTCTGCTACCTCCTTAGAAATATACTTTTCAATAATTGAGGCTTCAGGTCGATATGGATTTTTAACATACCCCTTTAATATTTTCATATACCTTTCAAAAGAATACATCCAACGAAGATATACAGGTCCCTAAAGCTTTATTTCTCAAACCAGATAAATCATTAAATGCACCATTATATCAAAAAAAAGTTGGAGGAAAATACATTTCCAATTGACAAAGTATAAAAATTTCATCCTTTTCCAAAATGTTCAAAGCATTCATATCAATCTCCTTGTTACAAATTGAATTGAAAAAATAACACAACTTCATTATAGTATTTCTGACATGAATGGGAAATATTCCACGCAATGAAATTGGTAGAATTTTTTGCATTATGACTTGACAATCATATGATTTCATACCTATCAACTTCAAGTCCTCCAATGAGACAAAATTTTTTACATTTGAATAATAACCTTGAGGCACTTTGATATCATGAAGACACTGACAAAGCTAATTTTCTCCCTCTTCGATAATGTATGACAAGCTGGGGGAAGAAATGTTCATCTTCCTTTAGGAGTGGGAGCTAACTCCAAACGTATCCCCATTGATAGTAAGTCTAATCTTGCATTCAACCCATCTTTTGTCTTTCATTTAATATCTAACAATGTTCCAATCAAACAATCACAGATATTCTTCTCCATGTGCATGACATCAATATTATGTTTAACTTCATGATAACTCCAATATGGTAGCTCAAAAAATATTGACCTTTTCTTCCAAATATGTCTATCATTACCAGATTTCTGTGTCTTTCCCAATGTCACGTCAAGGTTTTTCACCCTCTCAAAATAAAGATCATGGGATAAAGGTTTTGGAGTAGAATCAAATTCTTGTGAGCCATTGAATAACTTTTTTAGTCTTCTATATGGGTGATCCATAGGCAAAAACTTTTGATGACCCATGTACACTATTTTCCTCCCATGATGCAATTGACAATATGACGTCTGTTGTTCGTAAATTGGACATGCTTTATTCCCTTTAACACTGTATCCAGACAAATTTCCATACGCTGGTAATTCATTTATAGTGAACAGAAGCACATCATGCAGTTGAAAATATTCCATTTTATAAGAATCATACACCCTAATACCATTAGCCCATAACAGTTTCAAATCATCAATCAACGGTGACAAGTAAACATCAATATCATTGCCAGGTTGCTTCGGACTAGAGATCATTATACTCAACATGACATATTTGTGCTTCATATAAACTTCAGGAGAGAGGTTTTAAATTACCAATAAAATAGGCTATGAACTATGTGTGCTACTGAGGGTTTGGTATGGATTCATTCCATCTGTGCACAACCCTAGTATGAGATTTCTAATTTCATTTCCAAATGTAGAATATTGCGCATCAATTTTCTTCCATTGTGGACAATCAGCTGGATGACGTATTTTTCCATCACATACCCTCTCATCAGCATGCCATCTTAACCTTTTTTCATCCTGTGAATTAGCAAATAAACATTTGAAAGGATGAATTATAGGAAGATACCAAAATACCTTTGAAGAGAGATTTGTAATCTCTACAACAGCCTGTGATTTTTCTTTCACCATATACCGTGATGTCCCACATTTAGGACACTCTGACAGAAATTCATATTCCTTCCTATATATAATGCAGTCATTCGGACAGGCATGTATTTTCTTGTATCCCAATCCCATCGGCCATAATATTTTCTTGGCCTTGTAATGTGAATCTGGAAGATTGTTATCTTTTGGAAGAATGTCTTTCATCAATAGTAGCAGCTCTATAAAACTTCTTTCACTCCATCCATGTTTCGCCTTCTGGTTAATCAATCTTAAAACTACCGACAAAACCGAAAAATCTGTACAACCAAGATATAATTGTTTTTCAGCATCACCATATAGACGTGCAACTTTCGGTTCTATCTCAATTTGTTCTGCTACAATATCGTCAATCATTTCTTCAATTCCATCGGAGTTACCATCTTGCGAATCATAATCATTAGTGACATTCTGTCCAGTTTCACCATGCAAAATCTAAGGGCTGTAACTCGGATTAAAACCATGAAAAATCAGATGATCTTTTATCTCTCTACTTTTCAAATTCTTTATATTCAAACATTTCAGGCATGGACAGAAAAAAATGTCACTACATGGAACATTTCATTTAGCAAATTCCAAAAAGGCATCAACACCTTCCTCATATTCATTGCTCATTCGATGTGCCTTAATCCAACTTCAACTCATTATTACCTATAACAAATATCAAAAATATATATATTTTTAAAATAAGAAAAATATATGTTTATACGAAAAAAATCATAATTTTAAAGTAAAAAAATTTTGAAATATAAAACAAATCTATGCGTATTTAAAAAAATATGCTTGAATATTATTTTTAAAACAAAATATAGTTAGATATAATAGTTTTAAATTCCATTGAATCAAAGAAAACCATGGCGCCTACATGGTTGATAGAAAATTGGAGAAAATGGAGTAAACTTGAGAATCAAATCATATTTAAAATAAAAATTCAGATGGATAAAATCACAATGTAAAGCCAATAATCACGGCAAAATCATCATGTCATAATCTCAGAAACCACGATGTAGGAGTCAATCCCCCTGGACACCCCCCAACCCTCTGGACAGCCCCCCACCCCCCCCCCCCTCGGACAACCCCCAAAATCCTCTGGACAGGCCCCCACCCCCGTGGACAGCCACCCACACCCACCCACCCCTTGGACACCCCCCCCCCCCCCCGCCCCCCGGACCCCCCCCCCAACCCTATGGACAGACCCCCCCCCACCCCCTGGACAGCCCCCACCCCTCTAGACAGCACCCCCACCCCTCCTGGACACCACCCCACCCCCCCACCCCCTTGGAAACCCCCTGGACACCCCCAACCCTCTGGACAGCCCCCACCCCCAGAAAACCCCTAAACCCTCTGGAAAGGCCCCCACCCCCTTGGACAGCCCCCCCCCCCCCCCCCACACACACACACACCCACCCCCTTCGAAACCACCCTGTACACCCCCCAACCCTCTAGACAGCCCCCCACCCCCCGGACAACCCCCAAAACCCTCTGGACAGGCCCCCACCCCCTTAGACAGCCCCCCACACCCACCCACCCCCTTGGACACCCCCAACCCTCTGGACAGCCCCCCCACCCCCTGGACAGCCCCCCACCCCTCTAGACAGCACCCCCACCCCTCCTGGACACCACCCCCCCCCCCCACCCCACCCCCTACCCCCTTGGACACCCTGTTGGACACCCCCCAACCCTTTGGACAGCCCCCCCACCCCCTGGATAGCACCCCACCACTCCAAATAGCACCCCACCCCTCCTAGACATCACCCCCACCCCTGACCCCCTTGGACACCCCCCTGAACACCCCAACCCTCTGGACATACCCCCACCCTCCCAGACAACCCTCGAAACCCTCTAGACAGGACTCAACCCCCTTGGACAACCCCCCACACCCACCCACCCCATTGGACACCCCCTTGGACACCCCCAACCCTCTGGACAACCCCCCAAAAAATGGTTTACATATAAAAACTAGGCATGATGAACAACTAAAAACACATGCATTTAATATATACTTCATCATGAAAAAGATGGAATTAAATATTATTAAATATGGCTACTTAAATGATCGTATGATAATTAAAAATAACCATTTATATTCAACTAGTCAAATTATCACAAGTTTTCTCGATAACTAATATCATAATGAGGTAATGGATAATTATATAAATCTTAAAAATATTGTCAAGACCTCAAAAAATACTAGGGTAATCCCTCAGTAGAACCCATTTTTATTTGGAATCATAAGACATAGCGATGAATCGAAGGGCCATAGAGGTCAAAAACCATTACATTATATGTCTAATAGATTCTCATATAAAAGAGGATAAACATAAGCAACAAAAACACATGAAATATCATTTCTGAATTCGTACATTTAATCAATAACCATTCTATGCATTAATATAGGTGAATGAGATCATTAGTTGTCAATGACAAAAAAAAATTTACCATCAATGTCGGGCATTCATGAAACAAAAACAAACTAAATAGGAGTATTTGAGGCTTACGTGAATATTGCAAGTCGATCGAATAGATCTGGGGATGATAAATAAGATGATGATGGCAAAAAGAGGTAAGAGGGTTCAAAATCGAAGAATCTTACCTAGTTTAAACAGAAAAACCACAAAACATAAATATAGACTATCCGAAAAAAACGAACGAAATAAATTCATGGAAGGATTACTTGAGTGTTGAGAGTTGAGATGATAGATCCGAGGAGAGTAAAGATTATAAAAGATGAAGTCAAAATGAGTTTAACACAGCGATATCGACGAGCCAATTAGGGGTTTACCGTCCGAGAGAGATGAGTCGTCGGACTGTCGATCGAAAAATCGTAAATGACAATCCACGGGGCTTGTTAATTTTTTAAATGTTTTATAACGTCGGTTATTTAATAACCGGCATTATAAACTGTTTTTTTACATTTATAACATTGGTTATTATAATAACCGACGTTATAAATGTATCAGATAAAACTTTTTTTACGTTGGTTAATTTATAATCGACGTAAAAAAAAATCCGTGTGTTGGTTTTTTTACGTCGGTTATTGAATAAACGACGTAAAAAATAAACCAGAAATCACAGTTTTCTACATCGGTTATTGTATAACTGACGTAAAAAACTTCTGCGGGTTGTTTTGTTACATTGTTTATCAAATAACTGACGTCAAAAAGGCCTCAAAATCTGGGTTTTTATGTCAGTTATTTTATAACTGATGTAAAAAACTCGTAGATATCTGGTTTTTTATGTCGGTTATCAAATAACAGACGTAAAAAACACCGCGCTTTGGTTTTTTACGTCGGTTAATTTATAACTGACGTAAAAAAACGAACGTGCATGATTTGTAACATCGGTTAATTTATAATCGACGTAAAAAACCATGTTTCACAGAATATCATGTCGGTTATATATAACCAACGTAAAAAATGGTGACATAAATAACGTTTTTTGCACTAGTGACACCGAATAGTACAAGTAGGGTGTGATCTAGATAGCTCAGTAGAAAACCACCAAAGATTCCATGTGTTCCCTTTCCCAAAGATAGTCCATTAAAACTAGTTTGAAAATACATGTATCAAAATATGTTTTTCCCATTTTAATAAACAAAATAGCTTTCACTTTTTAAAAACAACACACATCACATCTCCATTTACAAACAATATACCATTTAAGAACCAAAACCCACACCAAAAATATAAATAAGGAAATACCACACAATGTGGAAAATAAACAAGTAGTATAAACAATAACCTAATTGCAATAGAAAATAACCAAGAAGATATAGATAATAAACCATGGGTGTTCCTAAACATCCCTAGAGTGATCCCTAGATGTAATAGAATTAGACTCACCTACCGGTATACAGTCTAAATCCAGAGTCTATAACCAAATATCCTCCCTAGACTGGCCAATCTAGTGGCACATCCCACCAAGACCTATCAAGTCAAGGGGGTACCAACCAATATAATCGGTATTGATATGAAACCATCACTCAACCCTCTAAAAGACACCTAGGAAACCCATGGTAATAGTATATTGTGTAAGTGGGAGTCCCTTTCATGTGTGACTCACCTTAACTATTTTCATCATACTTGCCTACCCCAAACACTAAAACCTCCTATACGATAACCCATATAGGTAAATCCTCTATAAGGGTGCCCATAATACAATATTTCATTCACAAGTGACAACTAGTTCGTCACATTAATGATATTATAAAACATTTCTCAAAAACATTTAAAGATGCCAACTGGGCATTTACACTTTCAGAAAAAACATTTAATTTCTAGAATAGCATAAGGTACCAACCGGGCCTTCAATAATATCAATTCCAAATAAATTTTCAAAACATGCCTCAACCATTTTCAAAATCAATGTAAACAACCACTTTCATTTTCACAATACAAAACGGGCATTTACTTGTCAAAACTAATTCCATTTACAACACCATTTCCAAAACTTAGATAAAACATAAAAAATGTCCAAAGATTCCAAAAATTCTCTCGTTCCATTTAGAATTCAACCATATTTAAATGTACCACTTGAGAAACTGAGGTTCAAGGAAAAGCATTATTTTCAAAGTGTCATCTTCCTTTGAATTCACATCCATGTGTGTACCTCGTGCACCCATGGATATGCCAACATCCAATGGCATATTCATTGAAACCCAAAAGAGAATACAATGACCATTTGGGAAAAATCCACCATTCTCAACAACCCGCACATAGACCTTATTTTATAAAGTCTCCATTTATACCACTCAACATCAAATTCCATAATAAGCCAAGCCACTAGGATATAACCATAAGAAAATTCAATTCAAAGCACCCCATTCCATTTTTTAAGGCCAAATGAAATTTTATCAAAGACCTTACTGATATACACATATAGGCACGTTTAAGAAACCCCCTTTAAAAATCAATTGACATCACATAGAGCACATTATGTGCACATATTTATAACCAAAATGAAAGAATATATTCAATTACAATTTTTACCAAATTTTATCAACTTGTAAACATCATAATAAATTAACCAAATGCATCATAAGCATGTGAACCATGTTTATAAGTTATTTAGAAACACACAAGCATCAATGGGCTGTGGAGGAAAAAATAACGGAATCACCTACATCAATGATGTGATAATGTGATGAAACTTCAAGGGAAGGAAGAATAATCCCCAAATAATGATCTACATGACCTATATCCAAAAAAACACAAAATAAACATTAACCCTAATCTATAGGGTTTAGTAAAAAGAGAAAACCACCAAATAAGAACCAATAAATAGATATAGGGGAAGAGGAAGAGGGGAAAGGGGTCCAAAAACCTTAAAAACTCACCTTGTAAACTTGTAGGAGTATCCATGGAGGGATAAGAACCAAGGGAGGAGGGCTAGGGGATCACATCATGCGCCAAAAACAAGATAGGGGGAGGAAAATATGAAAGGGTATAAAAATAGGGCAAGTAAATATTGGAATTTAGAATTTTTAATAAACTAGGTAGTTCTCATGGTTTGGTCACACAATTTACGAAACTGTGCGCCAACTGTGTGGTAGCTACTGTCCAAGAGGAGAATGACCGCACAGGCAACCCGTGTGGTTTGGCTTACCATGATCAAACCATTTGGTATCAATTTTCTAAATCTAGTACCTGTTTCATGGAAACCTAGTTTGGGCTGCATGTTTTCCACTGACCATGTGTTTCTCATGCATAGGCCAAATTTTCACCCAAACCTCAAGAACTCAAAATTTTAAGCTGAGAACTCAATTTGAACCTCAACCAAAACATCAAAATCCTTGAAAATAATTAAATAATATAATATGAAAGGTCAGGGTGTGATAATATTACATGTGAAATGGTAAGTGTATACACAATATTAAAGAAATTGGTAAATAACATACAAATATGACTCAATGAAATGAAATTGAGACTGAATCCCTTACCTCATGCTTCCATTTGGTTGAACATGATTTAACCTCATGTGTAGTTGTTTTAAAAAATTTATTAACTTATAATAGAGACATATTAATATTTTTGAAATCATATATGATCCTTTTATCACATATTATCACCCATTCATGAATAATATTTCATTATTTTCATTGTTTCAGGTGTTAATTGTCTCATTTTCGCATGCATGTTTCTCATGAAAGATCGAGTTATTTCATATATTATATAGTTTCATGATCTCTAGAATAATAATAATGGCCTAATTATCATATTTATACACCAATTATAATTTTAATACAAATCAATAATTATATTTTTGTTAAATGAAGTATGTTATGATCATAGAGACGGTTGGTCGTACATACACATGAGTAGCGTTTCTATTTTTCAATGATCATTAGGGAAAGAAGGTAATTAATATTTCATTATTAGATAATAATAATAATATAATATATACCATATTATTTCTTTTAATGTTCTTATATATATCATCCATGTGTTTTAGTGATGAAAATAGAGATTCATCGCTTCGTAAAGGTGATAGTTCACACGTACATGAACGATGTTTTCATTTTTCAGTGTAATAAAGAAAATGATATATTTCATTTTTATAATGTTAAATGTGTAAATAATATAATAATTATGTAATTTATATCAAATATATTCATTAAATATATCCTTATTATCTTCCATGTAAAGCATCATTGAAAAATGAATCACAACGCCTCGTATGGTGGTAGTCTGTCGTACACACAAGCGACGTTATCATATCCACTATGGAATGGAAATTAAAGATATATATATATTATATAATGAACCTAGAGGTATAATTATGTAATAAATATCATATATATATATATATACTTTATATACAACATCATACACAAATGTGTGAGGTGGTAATGGAAAAACGGATGACCTCGGTTCGCGAGGCGGTAGTCTTCCATACACATAAATGACGATTTCATGACCCGTTTGATGGGAGTGGGGATGTTTTTAGTTCATTAACATAAAATAACAACATATAAATATATTTATGATTTGTATTTTATTTTATCATCATGTTTTGATAAGAATTGAAGGATTTGGAGGAAGATATAACATAAAAATTCTTATTGAAGAATGTTACATCTTCTTCGAGTAACCTCCTTAGGTTTGCACCAATTTCTATAATAGGTTGGATTTAATACCAAAATAAGGCTTCTCGGATTATATTAGGGAATTTTTTAAGTTATTTTTGAAGTTAATAAAAGAAGAAAAATGGTTTATGGTGTGAAGAAGAGATGAGAGGGGTGGAATTTATAAGTGAGTTGAGGGCTACACATATAGTTTTTGGAAAGAAAAAGGTGTGCCTATATTTTTCAAATGACCCAAGGGTCCAAAATATATTATTTTAGATAATTATACCTTAAATTATTTAAATATATCTAAAAAATTAATTTATAAATTCTTTTTAGTAATTTTAACCCTTATCTTTTTATCTTGACCCCCAGTAAATCCATTTTTACCTTAACCACAGTAAATAATTTTTAATGTTTTCAAAATTCATTTTGGTAAAAAATTAAGTTTATATTATTAGATAATATAAATTATTATTATTCCAAATATTTAATCCATTTTTCAAAATTCAATTCATAGAAGGGGAAATTTTTAATTTAAAATTAATCCCACAAACACGACATGAAAGCAGATTTTCAAAGAGAAAATGGTCAAAAGATTACAAATTATTTATATCAAAATTTAATATGAAAATTATTCAAACAAAATAAATTTTATTAATATATATATATATATATATATAATTTAACTAATTTTACTTTAAAACCAATTAAAATGTACTTTAACCTTGTAAAATATTTAAATTGAAAGGTAGTTTTCAATTAAAACTTAGTATTTTTCACTACTTATCAAATAATGAAACATTTCAGAAAAATACCAAAAAATAACCAAAAGATATTTTTGATATTATAATTTTAAAAATTAAGTTAATTTTATAAAAAAAATGGGTGTGGTAAAAATTAATTTTAAATAATTTTCCCAATGAGTGACTAAATCATCTTTTATAAAAGTGTAGTTTTTCATAAAACAATTATGTTTCTTTTAAATTATTCTTATTTTATTTATAATAAATAGATAAACAAAAAAAATTATATGTGTAAACTGTATAATTTTCATAATTTACTTATTAATATTCAAACCCACCAATTTAATTGCAAGGTTATAATAGTATAATATATTATTGTTCATTTAGACTCGGGGTTGTGTGTTCCACAATCTATAGAAGATATTAAATTTAAAGAAATATATTTAGTGGGTTTTTTATGATCATTTTTTCATGTCACATATTCTCTAGAAAATTTTCTTATTTTAAAATATTTTGGTGTTTCATTCTCCCTACCTTAAATAAATTTAATCCTCGTAATTTGAACTTCATGTCGGTAATCAAGGGTTTGATATTTTAGAATCACTTTTATTGAAAACCTACAATATAAAAAGTGTTAATAAAATATCCTCTAAATAATAGATAAAGGGAAGTAAAAAAAGGTAATATGGGATAACACATAACTTGGTTCCTGAATAGGGAACATTGGTGGCAGGTGAAGAAATGGAAGAGGAAGAAAAGTGTAAATAATTATAGAGACTGATAGAGGTCATTGATCAAATGATAATTAATGATCAATGAAAAGTTAAGGACCTAAAAACAATAAATCTATGATTATTTAAAAGACCATATAATTCATCATATATTAATGAAATAGGATAACATTTTTGTTTTAATATCCTTTTTCCGAATTTTGAGAAATTATTTTACTATCTATGATAATAAGAAAATATACTTACTTGATATGTTTCTATTTTATAAGTAGGATTTCATCCTTTGGTTTTATTTTGATCAATTTCCAATTCATATCTTACTCAAAGAAATGAATATCAAAAAATTATTTTTTTGTGCCTGAAGCACTAGAATTCACTTTTAACTAATCATAATATCTATAATAGAGGGATAAGTCATTCCATTAGTCACTAGTTATTATTAGGAAAAAATCATGAACACATTTCTTAAAATATGAATAAATCTCCATATAATGAAGTAATACATTACTATCAAAAAACTCATCCAAAGTTCAACTTAAACCATTTTATAAATGGTTAACCCTATGGACATTACAAAAGATTATGATCCATAACTTTAGAAATAAGTTCAATAAATTTCCAAAATGAACTTATTATTAATCCCCCCAAAAAACATAAAGTATCTCTTAATCATCACATATCAAACATGTGAATACCTTTATCATGTATTTTCTTGATACATGATAATAACCTGAATTACCATAAAACCTTATTGAGAACTTTCATTATTCCTTATTCTTTAATTAAAACATATATTATTAGATATATTATTTAAATCCAATGTTTTTTTAAACTCCATCAATGATAATATAAGAAAATTTTTCAACAAATCATTAATTAGTACAAAGGTATTTAGTAATATCCAATTTACATTATCCATATCAATCATATATTTATACCAACATCATTATCCCTACATCGGTAACATATTAAGGGTTATCATTCCCTCAATCATTTGTTTTACAATAATTTAAAATTTCCACTGGATCATTTTTCTTGGTCATCAGTATTGTTCAACATACACTTTCAAATCCTTATAAAAAATAATTATAGTACATTCCTTATAAATTTAAAAATTATAATAATCAGGATATCATTGATAAAATACTAAATGAAACATCTCATGAATCCAAACATAAGAAAATTAATCATTAAACTTAGTTTGTGGTAATAACATAATAATGTCCATGATCCATTAACTTATTTTCAGATATATTCCCTTGACACTTGAGAAATTGATTTTCATAGTGTAGGATTGTATATTGGAAAAAAAATTATTACCCTTTAAATCACAAGCATGGTGTCGTTACTCTCCACACTTGTAGAAAACACCCATCCTTTTTAAGAATGTACTAGGGAGTTTCTTTCAATAATTATCACATGTTGGAAAATACTTCTTTCCCTTCATCCCATTATCCATATTTTTCCTTAGCATCCTGTTATTCTTGTTCTTACCTTCAAAGCCATAATACTTAGATAATTATTCCTCTATCTTGTTATCACATGATACTATGTACTCATATGATGATAATGTTTGAGAGACTAGTTACCTTTTAAATATTGTCTTAATCCCATCAAAGAGACGATCATTCTTACACTTTGGATTACGTTCATTGTTGTGGTTCTGATTCCTTTTGCATAGTGTGATTTCTAAAGGATGGATTGCACTATATTAGATCATATAATTAAGAAACATAATGTATCATCCAAAAACTAGTGAAATATTTAACATAAATTGAAAAATTTATTCATAGATAATCTCATAATCATAAAAAAAGCTTCTTTGGGGATATCTCTATTTCAAATATTTCATAATGTATTATAAATAAATGTGAATTATCCTAAGAATATTTCTTGGGAGTGTCAAACTAGGTGTGAATTAAGGCCGTTTTTTGCCCCAGGTGATAATCAGGTCAATCATAATTCTCTATTTTTAGAGTTATCACCCCTATGTACATATGTTCTAGTACCGCATCCACCTGTAGTATCCAGATAGTAATTAATTGACATGAAAACAACATAATATCTTTCTTACAAAAACTTTAGGATGTTCTTGTATACACATCCTCAAATTATACAATAGGGTCATGTTCCCAAATATATGTCTTTATAAATCTAGTTCATAATACTTCTACTAAAATTACTCTAATATCAACTGTAATGAACCTGAATCTAGTAACCCAAAGACAATGTTTTTTTAAAATGTAATTCCTTGGTAAAAATACCAAATCACAAAAATATATACTGATAAAGTGCATGGCTACAAAATTCTGAAGGTGGGAAATTTATTATAGTTTTTTTCTTGCAATGGAATAAGATCTGTTGGAAGGTAGTTCTACCATGTGATCTCACTATTAACTCCATTTTTGGAAATACCATCTGCTACCATGTTCTCCTCATGATAAGACTGGGTGACAATATGATTAAGATCAGAAAGGTGTTTGAGGTTGTCCATCCATCTACTTGTAATGGACCAAGCAAGGTGAACCATGCCATTTCGAAGGGTTTGAATGAGGGTAGTGGAGTCTCTTTAAATACATATTTTATTCCAGGCTTTTTTCTTGATAATACAAATTGCAATAATGATATTGTATATCTCTGTAACACCTCAACCTCAGTTACCTAGAGTTGGTGCATTATTTTAATACATTTGCATGATCACAAGGGATCAAATCCCGAAAGACCGATAATTTTAGTAGCCTTTTAAGTACTAGATACATTCATAAAGTTTACATTACATCATAAAATGGAAAATTACAAAAACATTATTTCCATAGACAAAACTGAAATCCCATAGACTATCCCTGCAGGTCAGTCATAATATACTTCTTCGCATCCTGGGAAAAATAAAACATAGAAATGGGTGATCTCAAAGGCTCAGTAAGGGTAAACAATACAGCGGAAGATAACATAAATATTAATCATGATGAATAATTGAAAACACATTCCTTTACAAATAATAAACATGAACACTTTTATGGCAGGGATATGGGATGAGTAAATAATTCCATAATAAAACATAATCATGGGTATTCTACTAGTCTAATGACCACATGAACCATCAATATTATTTTCATAATGAGGGAATGTATAATGTCGGGCATTCTGAAACATTTTTTCAAGGCCTCGGCCAAGAAATCTAAAAATGATTTAGGCCTCAGCCAAACCCACATATCAAAATTGGGAAAGGCCTCAGCCAATTCCACATCTAATTGTCTCATGAGACCTACCAATGCATCGAAGAGCTATAGCGGGCTCCACCCATCACATACTAAGTCCAATACATTCCTCATATGAAAAGGATGAAATATAACATAAACATTTTTATTAAAACTAGCATACGAAATGTAAATACTTTAACTATAAAATATGAATGGTATAAAAATAACACATCCACAGTCAAACATATCACAAAACCTTCAATAAAATATGGAATATTTGTATCATAATTAATCGTCTTTAAACAATTATAAAATCCATCAAAGGATGTTGACATGGATGAAATCAAAACTACTTGAGAGAGATATCTCTTTATTTTTTTTGAAATCATTTAAAGTCACATAATTATAAAAGAAAACATTTATTTTGAAAATATACTTATAATCTTGTAAGGGAATCTTCAATGATGTTATAACGGTGGAGAATAACCGCACCCACCGTATAAGTTAAAAAAACATTCTTACCTTAAATTTGTCGAAAAGGTCAAAAAATACCTTGTTTGGAAAACGACAGAAAGATTCCTTTTAAAAACGTATAAGGTCAAATAAGGGTATAAATGAATTTAAATCATTGTCTATTAAATAGTAAAAATATTTTGAAAGACATTTTTAAGAAACATTCTTATGGATGATAAAGATATCCCAATACATAATTACGTATAAACAACCTCAGATAATGAAGAGATTGTGAAATATACCCTTACCGGTTTGGTATCTTACGAAACATACACCCCATGAAAGAAGGATCATACAATGATGACATAAATACCCATAAATTAAATTATATTACACAAATAATACAATAATGGGGTAGTACATACACCACATGCAATATATAAGTGGTGAACAATGGAAATCTCACAAAATTAGAGGTGAGATAAGAAACCCCTTACCTTGCACTTTCCTTTGGTTGAGGTAACGTTAACTTCCTGTATAATAGTTAAGTAATTATTATTAAACTATAAAAGAACCATATACATAAATATGATATCATATATGATCTTCCAATATTTCTTTGTTAGTAATTGTTTAGTATTATTGTCGTTTCGGGTGTTAACTGATTCGTTCTCCTTTATATGCTTGGTTACGTAAGTCATGTTTGTTATGAATAGGACATATTTGATTTATATAAATGATTATATTATGTCATTAAACATTATTTTTAACCATAAAATGAAAATTATTCTTGAATGGATACGATGGGGAATGAATCTCATCGTGTCCGTGGAGACGGTAATCCGTACGTACGCATGAACGCTACTTCCATTTCATTTTTCATTTTAAAAGGAATCAAAACCAAATGATACATAGGTATATTATTATTCTAGTATAATATAATATCTTATATATGTTACTTAAGTTCATTAACACCATCCTTTATACGTTCCATGTATGGTATGAACGAGTCATATCACTTTGAGGGGGCAGTAGTCTGCACTTCCTCAAATGAAATTATGGTATATATATACAACATGAAACGAATAATGTTATGATATAAAATGGAATTACAGAAGATTATATATAAAATAAATATCATAAATATCATTTTTAATTATAGTTCCATCATAATTGCCACCATGAGAGGCGGTAGGAGATAATTGAACAATCATCGTTTCATGAGGCGTTTGGTTGTCATCCACAGAAACATTATGTTCATTACCCATTAGATAGAGGTGTGTATAAGTGTAGTCCTAATAATTATCATAAAAACATCCTATTATATTGAAGATATTGGTGTTGTTACAAAATAAAATAATAAAAATAGTTTAGGGGTTGGAAAAGTAAAATAAAAGAAAAGAAGTTAAGAGAAATTATTACCTTTAATTTGGGTAACTCCCTTTGGTTTGAACCAAAAGGACTCTTGAAGTGCCTTCTGCCTAAGGTATGGCTTCTAGGATGAGTATAGTGATGTAGGAAACTTAACTGGGTAGAGTTTTGATGATTTAAGGGGCTTGAGAGGTGTGTACAAAGGGTTAGAAGTGGTGTCCTTTTATAAGGGGGAGGAGGGGCTCTTTAGAAAAGTGTGAAAATATTATTTTATTATATAGTGATATTCAGTTTCTAAAGATCCAAAACTAATTAAAGTAGAATATAATGTGACTCATGGTTGAAATAAAATCATACAATAAGAATTGGATAGGTTTTGGATATTGTTTTAATATTAATAATCTAATTTATTTAAATCATTTATTAATGAGATAAATACTACATCATTATTGTGTCATAAATAATTTAATTTATTTGATGTCTAAAAATTATAATAAAAATACCATGATGTATTAAATCTTTTTATATTTACAATGAAGATTTATATTAGATAATATGACTTATATAACCCCATGTAAAAATTGATTTACTAAAAGATATTTGTTTTTGTCATTTTTGCCTTTACTTTAAGTTAATTAAAATAAAGTGTCATTATCATTCATAAGTGGCTCCATGGGATCCCAAAATCAACCCAAGGATGCCAATGGTAGTACATGACTCATCCAATAGGGTTAGTACACATTTTAGGGTAATTTAATATTATTATAATATTATTGTTTACCCTTATTTACCGGATTTACCCTTTAACCATGGTAAATAAAATATTTACCAAAATAATTATTCATAATGTATAAAAATAAAAGTTACCTTTTTACACAATTTGGAAATCCTGATTCCAAATATGGAATCCATTTTTATAAATTCAAAACACATAATTGGCAGAAATTAATTTAAAATTAATTCCTGCTGTCAAAACAAAAAGCGTGTTTTTATGAAATAATAACTATCAAAATATTGACACTTGTTTATGTCCAGTTTAAATGTGAAATTACATCCAATGACCAAAATTGGATTAGATGGTAAAAATATAATCTAATTATACTTTAAAACCACTAATTAGTATAATTTATCACTATATTGTATTTTGATTAGAAAAGTTGTTTTTAATTAAAAGTTAGTATTTTTCACTATTCATCAAAAACTGAATGTTTTCAGAAAAATACCAAAAATTCATCCTAAGATAATTTTGATATTCCTAATACAAATATGAATTCCAAGTTTAATAATAAAATTTATAAAATTTCAAAAAGTGGGTATTACTATTCATAACGGCTACTTTGATTGGTCGTGGTGTGTTAGAATCTCAAAGTTGCGTACAATGCAAGCTATTGCATTATTCAAAGGGAAACGTACCGTGGAAGATTGGGGTGTCACAATATCCACTTATAATGAGGAGAAAAAACCAAAATTATCATAACAAGATCCAATAATTTGACCATTATGAATTCTACACACCACTCCACAACCTATAGGACCTGGGATTCCTTTTGTGGAACCATCCACGTTAATTTTGATACAGATGAGAAGATGAGGTTTCCATAAAACTTCCATTATACACTTTGGATGGATGAACCTTCCTTGTAATCTGATCCGATGTAGAATAATGAGATTCTTTGTATAATTTTGGCAGGTTCTTGTTTTTATCATTCTAGCTTCTTTGATCGTAGTGAATATCTTCACCTGAGCTACATGAAAATTGAAAGAATTATCATGGTTAATGATAAAATTCCATTCATACCAGATGACGTGCATAATTTCAGCAACAAAGGTTATAAAAATTTATTTTCTCTTATGAGAGGACTCAATATTAGTGAATCTTTGTAGATTTAGCCGAATAGAGTCCAAACCTATCCATCTAAGATCAAAAATGTCAAATATTTATTTCCATAAAGTATAATGATTAGAACAAGATAAAAATAGGTGGTCAATATCCTCTCTCTTTGGAGCATAGCTGAATACCAAAATATTGAAGACAACATTCAGTGGGAAATCTATTGTGGGATATTCTTCATACAAGGGTGAATCTATAGGTTCTAAAACATTTTTTATTAAATATCCTTAAACAAGAAAAATATTTTCTTTCATTAATAAAATTATGGCTGTAGAAAACTTTATAATTCAACATACCATTTTTTTCAGGTTCCCAAACTAAAAATTCATCAGTGTTAACAAAAGGATAGTTGTTAATAATAATGTTAATCTCATTAGCTAAATCTAAATCAAGGGAGCTCATACAATCATGTATGTAAATACTAGTATAAATAGGTAAATTAATAGGGTCTTCCAAAGAGAGAATAGGAAAACCATTCTAGTTATCCAACCAAAAGTTCAGAGAAAATTCGTTATTAAATATCCATCTAGATTGAGACATAATTTTGGAAAAATATTTCTTAATGGATGGAAAAATTGAGGATTCCATGTATAAAAGTTACCATTTTTCAATTTGTTATAAAATATACCTATAAGGAAATTAAAATCTTATGAATTATTAATAATAATTTTCCATGGGAGTTTAGCCTGAAGGGATTCATTAAAAAGACTAAGGTTCTTAATACCAAGCCCACCATTGTCGAGGGGCTTACAAATTTTTTTCCAAGGTACCATGACAAGTTTTCTATCAATAATGATTCTAATCCAAAAAAAAAGTTTTGAATAAAACTGTTAATATTTTTAGTCAACTCAATGGGTGATTTATAAACCATCATAGAATAAACCATTTTTGAGACTATAGTGTATTTGACTAGACAAATCCAACCTACCATAGATAAAGATTTTCCTTTCAAAGTAGAGAGTTGATTTTTAATTTGTTCTAATATATTAGAAAATTATATACTTTTAGGATTTCTTAAAAAGATAGGAACCCCATGATACATGAAGGTTAAAGGTATCTCTTTGATTCCAAGTTCATTTATAATTTTGGGTTTTCTATCTATAGGAAATATTTTTCCAAAGAAAATAAAAGATTTGTTCCAGTTTATGGATTTACTAGACACATATTCATAGTATGAGAGGGAATCTTTAAGATTTTTAATATTTCTTTTGTATGCTTGGAGGAATAATATTATATCATCCTCATACAATATATGAGAGGGAATAGTGAGGTTTCTATAGCTAATGATGGGATTTATTTTACCTTGATTAACCAAACTGGTGATAAATCTTCTTAAAAAATCCTATGAAATAGAAAAAAGGATGTAGGAGAGAGGATCACCCTATCTGAAACTTTTAGTGCAATTGAAGTATCATTTTGGAGAACCATTAATTAGAATATAAATGTGATCATATTAAAAAACAGTTTTTATTTTGTTTACAATGTTGTCACTGAATCCAACATTGATGAGGTACTTAAGAATAAAACTCAAATCCATAGTGTCAAAATCTTTCCTAATGTCAAGTTTCATGGAAATTCTTCCCCACTATTATATTTATTTAAAATATTTTTACTTTCAGAGGCTATGAAAATGTAGTCTTGAATGTTTCTACCTTTTAGGAAACCAAATTGGTTCCAAGAGATAATTTTATTAATAATAGGAGTAAGATTATTTTCAAATAGATTGGAGATGATTTTATAAAGAGTGTTAATAAGATAAATGGGTATGAATATATGAGTTTCATAGGTATTTTCCACTTTGGTAATAAGTGATAGGAATTGATCATTAATATCGTGGGTAAGGTATCCATTAGAAAAAAAGGATTTAACCATTTTACATTCATCGGTTTGAACACTATCCAAATAGTGTTGAAAAAATGAGTTATTAAAACCATCAAGACTAGGATAACTATTTGTTTTCAAGATAAATATAGCACCTTTAATTTCATGCTCAAGAGGAACTATTTGTTTTCAAGCTAAATATAGTATCTTTAATTTCATGCTCAAGAGGGAAACTAGTCAGTAAAAAGTTCTCATTATTGTTCATTATATTGGGAATTAAATCATGCATTAAGTCCTTATTATGATAAGGACCATTAAAATAATTTCTAAAGTATGAAAAAATATGGTTGGTTAGACCCCCCACGTTATCAATAATGTTGTCCCCAACTTTAAGTAACTTTAGAGGTCTACAGTCTTTTCTAGCTCGTTGTAGAGAATTATAGAATTTAGTGTTTTTGTCTCCATATTTAAGCCAATTTATTTTAAAGGTCAATATTCGAAGATTGTATTTTAAAGTTAGAAGAGAGTTTAGTTTAGTACCAAGCTCAATTTCCTTTTTAGTATCATTAGAAAAATCAGTTTTCATAGAGGAAACATGAATTTGGTTGAGACTATATTCGAGAGAAGTAATTTTATTTTCTATTTGATTGGATTTTTCTTTACTCCGGACCTTCAGTTTTTGTTTAACGAATTTTAATTTCATGATACAGGTGAAAGAATCATTTACAAAATTCATAGAGTTCCAAGTATCTTTGAAAATATTATTACATTCATTAATAGAGGTCCATGAATTATTAAATCTAAAAGGGAGGATGGGCTTGGAGTTTTTGGTATTGAGACTAACTAAAATTGGATGGTGATCTGAATTTATTCTAGGTTGAGTAATGCTAGAAATAGTATCCTATTTATCAAGGGCATGATTGTTGGTGAAGGCTCTATCAATTTTACTACCACAACCACATTGTGATGTCTTTTATACCAAGTATATTTGGATCCTACAATATTAATTTCACTCATTATTATCTTCTATACAAGCTCTAAATTCCCAGGAAGATATGTTATAATGAGATAGACCCATATTTTTTAAGAATATCAATATTCCCTATAGAATATCCTTTAATATCATTCATAGTAATCTTCCTAGATTCCTGAGAAAGGAAACAAAATATTGGTGACCATAAATGGCCAATAAGGCTTAAGTATAATGGAAGTTATCATGAATCAATAAGAATAATCAAAATGGAAAGGTAGATATTTGAAAACATATCACATTTAATTAATAATATGAGAATAAAATTCAACCAAAGATAATATTATGGAAAAAATATCATAGATAATAAGATAATAAATAATCAATTTGTAAAGTTAAATGACATAACTCACATTCCATTTAAATAACTTGACTATCTTGATAATATACGATATAATCATTATGGTAAGGTAAATAATTGAAATTACATTCCATTTAATCAATAAAGTGAGAATTAAATGCATCCATGGATAATATCATAGTGAAAATATCGTGGTTAATAATAACTGAAATCTTAATAAATGGAATTCTTAATTATTAGATTTCATGTCTTAGGAACATGATACCTCTTCGGTCAAGACCTTTCACAAGATGGTTTAAAAATACAGGTAAAACCCCATTTAATGGTATCTTACTGATTTTTCTCATGAGACCTATTGATTCATTTAGGGTCTATGTAGTATTAGGCCCCACCCATCATTATAGGTTTAAATAATTCCTCAAATATTGAATGATTCATTTAATTCACGAATTAATATGCCTTACCCTTAAATATCTATCTTGAAGAAAGAATATAGATTATCAATATTTCCCTTGTCAATCAAATAACTTTTAAAGTAAAACATAATATGTAAAAATGAGATACACTTTAATAAATAATAATATCCATGATAAATAATATGGATATTTAGGGTAAATTTATTGTCTAATGATCATATGAAAGTGAATATTTCAAGGGAAATTTAATGAATATAAAAATGGCTCAAGAAAGTGAATTTCAATAATTTCATGGTAAAATTATCATAAACCACACATAAAATTAATAAGGATGGTATCAATAAAACATATATCCATTGGATTAAGAATAAATTGTTTTTTTCCTTGATGAATAAAAATACCATAAAAATATCTTTAGCAACATTTTTAGGAAAGTATATTTTTCATTACGAAAATCACTTTTTAAAACTAAAAGTTCACAAAACATTTTGAAAATAATTATATTTTAAAATAACATTTGAAACTTATAAATTAAGTTTTAAAACATTAAGTGGTCATGATGGCTGAAAATTCTGTTCATGTTGAACACATTAAAATAAATATTCCTTTAACTTTTTCGATAAAATCCAAATGAGAATTGTTTTGAAAGCACCATAAAGATTCCTTTCAAAAAAAATTGAAAGTAAAAAAAAGTAAATTTTTTTTTAATAAATCATTCTTAATTTGTTAAATACATTTTCAAAAATATTTTTATAAAACATGGGTTTTGATGAAAATGGTTTGTCGACCAAAGAGAGAAATAAAGTCATATTTTATTAAAAACCTTTTCTCTGTCATTTTAAGTATAAAAGACTGGGAAAATGAAAATATTACTTAAAAAATAACATTAATAATCAAAGGATAATAAAATTAAATTTATTTATTATATAATTATCAAATAATTTCCTTTAATGTAAATTAAAGTATAAACAATCATAATTAAAATGAGATTGTGAAATAAACCCTCACAAATATCGTAACATTAAAGTAGGAATGAATCAATGAATTGATTATGTGTGTCAAATTTAAATCCAAATTAAATAATTAAAAATACAACATAATATTATCAAAATTCATCACAAACATTTTCTTAGAATATCAAATGCAACAAATAAGTGATATAACCCCATGAAAAGAAATTGAGTTATGAAATTCTTTACCACTTGTTAATTTTTAATTCAAATACCCTTGGATGAAATAATTAAAATTGAAACATAAAATACCATGAATTATTAAGTTTTCATGATATTACATTCCAAATGGGTATTATAAACACCATATAAATTAAATTGGTGCATAATATAAAAATGTTCCTCAATGAATGAAAATTGAGACAGAATCCCCTACCTTACGCTTCCTTTTTGTTGAACGTGCATTAAACTCAATTATAGTAGTTCTAAATATGATATTAACTTATTAAAATATCCATATTAATATTTATAATATCATATATGATTTTTTTTATAACATATTATAACCCATTTGTTAATAATCATTCATTATTTTCATCATTTTAGGTGTTAATTGTCTTGTGTTCTTATGCATGTTTTGTCACGAAATATCCCATTATTACGCATATTATATAGTGACATAATCTATATAATAATAATAATTACATTATTATCATATTTATACAAAAATTATATTTTTAAGACAAATAATGAATTATGTTTGTGAGAAATGAAGTATGTTACGATCATATAGAAGGTAATTCATAATAAGGATGAGTAACGTTTCTATTTCTCAATAATCATTGTGGAAATGAGGTAAGTAATTTTTGATAATTATAGAATGATAATATTATCGTATATACCATATTATTTCTTTAAATATAATTATCTATATATCATCCATGTGGTGTGGTGATGAAAATAAATTCGCATCACTTCGTGAATGTGGTAGTCCACACGTACACGAAAAATGTTATAATTTTTCAGTGTAAGAAATAAAATAATATATTATCATCTAATTATGATAAATATTTTAATAATATTATAATTAATTCCTTTATATAAAATATATTATCTAAATTTATCCTTATTACCCTCCATTTAAGGTGTTTGTGAAAAACAAGTCACATCGCTTCGCGAGGCGGTAGTCTGTCATACACATGAGAGACATTATCATATCCCCTATGGAATGGAAAGAAAAGAGTTATATATATGATATAATGACTCTAAATGTATAATTATCTTATAAATATCATATATATATGTACTTTATATGCATCATTATTCCTAAATGTGTGAGGTGTTAATGTAAAAAAGAATGACATTGGTTCGTGATGTTGTATTCTACTGTACACACGAATTATGATTTCATAACCCATTTGATGGGATTGGGGATGGTTTTAGGTCATTATAATAACATAATAAAATATATTTATATTTAATATACTTATTTTATTATATCATCATGTTTTAATAGAAATTTAAGGAGGTTTAGGAATAAATAAAATAAAAAATCTTGTTGAAGAATATTATCTCTTCTTCAAGTAACCTCTTTATGTTTTCACCAAAATCCATCCTATGGTACATTAAATCCTAAAATAATGCTTCTATTATGACAGGAGAATTTTTTTTGGAATTTTGGTATGTATTGGCTAAAAAAAATAGTTTTATGGTGTCAAGAAAAGAGGAGAGCGGTTACCTTTTTATAAGTGAGGTGAGAGGTACACTTATAATTTTTGAAAAGAAAAAGATATACCCACATTTTTCACATGAAAAAGGGTAAAAATGGATTATTATAGAACCTTATACATTTTAAGGTTTAAATACATCCATAAAATATATTTTAGACAAATTTTAGGTCATTTTTACACTTATCATTTTAGATGAACCTCTGGTAAATCCATTTTTACCTTAACCACGGTAAATAATTTTTATTGTTTTCACTATTTACTTTTTTAAAAAAAATTGATATTATTATATAATATAAATTATTCTGATTACAAATATGGAATCCATTTTTGAAAATTCTATTCACGTAAGTTTCATAATTTAATTTAATATTAATCCCATGGACATAATGAGAAAGCGGGTTTTCAAAGAGAATGTATTAAAAAGTTTACAATGAATTTATATCAAAATTAAATCTAAAAATGAATCCAATCAAATATATTAGATTAATAGATATATAATTGAACTAATTTTACTTAAAATACAATTTAAAATATAATTTATCATTGTAAATTATTTAATTTAAATGTAAGTTCTCAATTAAAATTCAATATTTTTCAGTATTCATCCAAAAATGAATCATTTCATAATAATCCCATAAATTCACCATAAGATATTTTTTTATGTTTTTAATTTAAAAAATATTTTTATTTTATCAAATAAATTTTATAATAGTGGTAAAATTTAATTTTAAATTATATTCTCAAAGAGTAACTAAACTATCTTTTAGAAAAATATTGTATTTCAAAAAAAATCTTTTTTCTTTTAAATGAGTCTTATTTTATCTATAATTAATAGATAACCAATGAATTTTTTTTACATGTGTAAACAATAAAATTTTCATAATATACTTTTTACTATTCAAACCCTCCAATATAACATCTAGTTTATAATGGTATACTATATTATAGTACATTTATATTGGGGGTTTGTGGTCCATAATATATAAAAGAGATTAAATTTAAAGAAATATATTTCATGGATTGTTTAAGCTCGGAGCTATGTGTCACATAAACTATTGAAAAAAAATGTTTTTCTTTTAAAATATTGGGGTTTTACATGAAACATGTTTAAAAAAAGTGTAAAAATGAGTTTTAAAGTATTTCTTAATATTATCTCATCACACACTTCATTATTTATCTCTTTTATATCCATTTCCACTTGAATAGTGTCATTCCAATAATGAGTATTTATAAAATTTACATTTTTCACTTGTAAAAGGATAAAAGTTCCACCCATTCACTCAACCATTACTCCTCTGAATTTAATAATGAAAATCTACCAATTATTTCCTCATAGAAACATTTCTCATGATCATAATCCTATCTTCTCAATTAGCTACCATAATCCCTTCATTTCCAAGGATAATTTCAAGAAAAATTTCAAGGTCCCAATATGAGTATTACTAAATCCACAGTTTTTTCCACATAATTTTTCACTTACTATATAGAAACCTAGGATTAAAATACATTAATATTACTTATTTTTATATGAATATTCATTACATTATACAAACCCACACCTAAGGACCGTAATAGTTTAGTGACTTTGGAAACTTGGAACACGTTCTTCTGATTTGGTGAAAGATATTCAATTTATCATGTAAATATATTTCCCTTTAATACTCATACTTAAAACCTTTATTCATAACTTAGGGAAAGAAAACATAATAAAGGGTGAGATTATATTCTTATTAAGGGTAAACAAGGGAGATATCTATGCATAACATGAGTATAAGGGAATTATAATATGATAATAACATTTGAAAATCATACCCTACATTTAAATGGTCATAATCATGATTAATGGAATAAATATTGGAAGTTCATAAGACATGAATCATAAGATAATCAAAGAACATGAGCCATGAGAGTATAACAATGGAATAAGAAATTGAATTTTTGAAATATACATAAGCTTAAAAAAATCATATGTCAAGGATACCTAATAAAACAATCATAACATGTTAGGATTGATCTAATCACTGGTGTACCTAATTCAGGATTGGGATGACCTCCTTTGTACCATTTTGTTTCGAGTTTAGGTTGGCCTCCTGTGTACCCTCATGTTGCAGTCTTAGGATGACCTCTCGTGCACCCTTTTATTACAGTCTTGGGATGAAATCCCATGTACCCTATTATTGTGGCCTTGGGATGACCTCTCGTGTAACCTCATATTGCGGTATTGGTATGACCTCTCGTGTACCCTCTTATTACGGTCTTGGGATTACCTATTGTGTACCCTCTTATTATGGACTTAGGATGAACTATCATGTACCCTTCTTGTTGTGGGATTTGTATAACCTCTCTTATACCCTCTTGTTAAAGGATTGTACAGACCACCCATGTACCCTTTGAGCTCATATAACATTTACCATTACCAAATTCATTGGAGGGAGATATGGGTCCCACCTATCACATAATGAAATCATACATATTTGTGCTACAAGATCATAGAAATTCATAATATCATAACCCATGAAATTAAATGGGTATTATATACATTTCATTATATTATAACTTATTGAAAAGATATAAGTTTTTTAATCAAAGAATAAACCATTAAAATAATCATGTTTCAGAAGATTTTTGTCATGGTATAACACATGGAAGAGAAATGGGTATCCTAAACAACTTGTTATCTTAAACATAAACCATTCAAATAAGAATAATAATGGTGTCATTGGATCATATCCCCAAAAAAGAATAAATTATATAAAATTATTTAATATTAAATGGAAAATAATTTTTAAATATCATTTAAAACTTTTCTTGATGAAAATATCCATTCTATTTTGAAAACATTTTTCAAAACATAAAACTTTTTGAAAATATTTTCCTTTGAAAACCACCTTAAAAACAAATAATTTATAGAATATTGGGAAATAAATTTATTTCAAAATAATAAACTTGTATACTTGAAATGGGATCTTCAATGAAATTATGGTCATGATAGTTCGTAAATTCATATATTTCATATATGTTAAACAAACATTAATTTTTCAAAGTAAATTTTTTAGAAATGTTCCTTAATTAAAAAATTAAAAGAAGACACCTTTGAAAACATTTTTTTTAACATAATATAAAATGGGTATAAATTTATTTAATAAATAATTTTTATAAGGTTAAAAAAAATGGAAAATATTTTTAGAAAACATAGTTTCGAAATAAAACATATTTCCGACCGAAGAGAGAAATAAAGTTAGATTTTCATAAAAATATTTTCATAATTATCATAAGTAACAAAGAGTAAAGAAATGGTATCATATATTTAAGATATCATGAATAAATATATTATATTAAAATTTATGATAATTCTTGTGATATGGATCATAATATTTCATCAATGGAAGCAAAATCATAAATAATCCCGATAAATGATGATATTGTAGTAATAAACTCTTACCACTTTTGTGATTTTGAATCATAAACCCCATGAAGGAATAACATAAAATTAAACTTTTAATATCATTAGGATGAAAAAATTAATTATATTATTTTTAAAAGGGTTTTATATACACCTCATGAAAGAATATAGGTGCATAACATAATGTACTTCTCAAAGGAGGAAAATTGAGACAAAAATCCCCCTACCACTTTAGTAACATTTTAACCAAAATTCCCATAAAAGAGAGATCATAAAATTGATATTTAAATCCCAATAGTTCTCATTATAATAATCACAAAACAAATCCATGGTAAATTTACACACCCTATCAAATAAATAGGTAGTGAACATGGCTTGTGTCTTATAGAAAATAAAAGTGAGACAAAAATCCCTTACTGATTGAGTAACATTTGAATCATTAGATCCGTGAAAGAATAACATAAATTAAAAAATTTAATACCATGAAATAAATTAAATTCATGATATAACATGTCATAGGGTAGTATATACACCACATAAAATAAATAAGTGGTGAATATGGACTAAGTCTTGTAGAAATAAAAGTGAGACTAGAAATCTCATTACCTTAAGCCTAGACTTCTAGCATACTTGTTCAAACATACTGTATAATAAATAAAAGTTTATTATGATTATATAAAAGAACCATATTAATATATATACTATCATATATGCTTTTATGATGACCTTTTTTACCCTTTTATTAACAATTCCATGTTGAAGTTATATTTCGAGTAATAACTGCTTTATTTTTCATAAAATTTTTAATTTTTTTTCATCTTACTTAGATCGTGATTTCATCATCTCAAAAATGATAAAAAAAGATATAAATTTAATATAATTCAGTAAATATGTATTTACAATGATTCATAAAATTTCTAGATAGAAAATAAAAATACACCATTCATGGAGATGGTACGTTGTATGTACGCATGAATGTTGTTTCTAATTTATTATCAGATTGAAGGAAAGTAAATTTTATGAGATATTATAATTAAAAAATCCTTATAATTTCATATATTTTTCATATTTTTATTAAACCTATACTTAATAAATTCCATGTAAAAAATGAACGAATCGCATCGCTTCGTGAGGCGGTAGTCCGTCATACACATGAACGGCGTTATCCAATTCCAAAAAAATGGAAAGCATAAAGGTATATATAATATAAAAATTCCAGAATCATAATAACATCATAAATATAATATTTAAAATATAAATACATCATTATTACGAACCTTTAAATGTGGTAATTGATGAACAAAATGCATCAGTTCACGAGGTGGTAGTCTATTGTACATACGAACGATGAGTGTGTATCCCATTTGATACAAGTGTTTGAAGTTATAGGTTTTAACCTTAACATAATAAAATCTAAGTTTATTTATAATAATTATTTCATTATATAATAATTATATAAAAATAATTGAAGAGGTTTTAGGAATAAACCAAACAAAAATGTTATTTGATGAAAATTACCTCTTTTTCAGGTATCTCCCTTTGGTTTTCACCATAGGACTTATTTGAATGTATTTATTCCAAAATTAGGATTTTTTTTGTAATGCACCGACCTTAGTATCCCAAAGTCAGTGCATTATTACATAACATTGGCATGATACAAGGAAATCATGTCCTGAAAGACCGATCAGTTTAGTAGCCTTGGAAATATTAGATACATTCATAAGTTTTACATTACATTATAAAATGAAAAACTACAACAACATTGTCTCCATATATCACACTCATATCCCCTTATACTATCCCTACAGGTCAGTCATAAAATACTTCTTCACATCCTAGGAAAAATAAAACATAGAAAGGGGTGAGCTCAGATGCTCAGTAAGGATAACAATATAGCGGAAACTTTCATAAATAAGCATAAAAATTTAAGGCAATATATAACTAAAATAAAATCCTTTTAAACTTGAACTTCAGAAATATATGGAAAAGATAAAATCAAATAATTCCATTAACTTATTCACATGGATATTCTACTAGTCAAATAATCACATGCAATATCAATAGCCACTTTCATAAAGATGGAATGCATAATGCCAGACTTCATAACCACATAGTCAAGGCCTTGTGCCATGACTAGAAATAAGATTTTGTCAAGGCCTTGGCCAAGACACTAGTTTGTCTCATGATACCTACAGATGCATCTAGGAGCTATTGTGGGTTCCACCCGTTACTTACTAAGTCCAATGCATTCCTCATATGAAAAGTTTTAAACATAATATAAACATTCGTATTCAAAACTAGCATATGAAATGTCAATAATTTATCCATAAACCATGAATGGTATGAAATAACACATCCACAGTCAAACATATCACAAAACCTTCAATACAATATGGATGTTTTGTATCATAATAAATAAACTTCAAATAAACCTAAAATCCATCGAAGGATTTTGACATAGATGAAATCAAAACCTTTTTAGAGAAATATCTCTTTCTATTTTGAAATCATTTAAAATTCATGTAATTATAAAAGAAAACATTTATTTTTGAAAATACCCTTATAAGCTTGTAAGGTAAGCTTTGACATTTTTATAACGGCAGAAAATAGTTGCACCCGCCGTATAAGTTAAAAAAAGACGTTCTTACCTTAATTATATCAAAAAGGTCATAAAGTACCTTGTTTGGAAAATGACAGAATGATTCCTTTCAAAACATATAAGGTAAAATAAGGGTATAAATGAATTTAACTCATTGTCTAGTAAATAGTAAAAATGTATTGAAATACATTTTTAAGTAACATGGATGTGGATGATAAAGAGGTCCCAGTAGATAATTACGTATGAACAACCTCAGATAATGAAGAGATTGTAGAATTAATCCTTACCTTGTACTTTTCCTTGGTCGAGGGTATGTTAATCTCCTATATAATAGTTAAGTAATTTTTATTAAATTATACAAGAACCATATACATAAATATGATATCATATATGATCTTTTAATATTTCTTTGTTAGTAATATTTTAGTATTATCGTCGTTTCGGGTGTTAACTAATTCGTTCTCCTTTATATGCTTGGTTACGTAAGCCATGTTTTTATGAATAGGATATATTTTATTTATATATAGAATTATATTATGTCTTTAAACATTATTTTTAACCATAAAATGAAAATTAGTCTTGAATGGATATGATGGGGAAATGAATCTCATCGCGTTCGTGGATACCGTAATCTGTACATATGCACGAGCGACAATATCAATCTTTTGATATTAAAATAGTATATAATTGGATGTTATACCATAAATAAAGAATCATTATCATGTTATATTTATTATTTACATCAATTATACTTTAATATTATACCCATCCAAATAATAATGTATTGAATAACAACTACACCACGACATGGAGACGGTAAGCCGTACGCACGCACGTATGGTGACATGTCATTCAAAGGATGGATAGAATAATGAATATGGTTGTACCATATTTATAATAACATCATATTATATATAAGATACTGTATTTATTATTTTATAATGGAAACAACAAGGAAAGAAGAAGTGGAGGAAGAAAAGAACTTGAAAGAGGTGATGAAATATTTACCTCTTCTTCGGGTTCTTCCTTTTGATTTGATCAAAAGGGCTCCTTAGGTTGGATTTATGATTAAAGGAAGGACTCTATGATGAAAGGAGGATAGTTGGGAGGATATTTGGGCAGGTTTTGGCAGAGAAAAATGTCTTTGGAGGTGTGAATTTGAGAGAAGTGGAAGTGCCCTTTTATAAGAGGGGTGAGGGGCACCTTAGGAAAAGATTGAAATATTATTTTATAATAAAATCATTTTCGGTTTCTAATGGCTCCAAAATGATTTATTTCAAGGATAAGGTGTGGATTGGTCGAAAAACATTCAACCAATATATTTTAGATAGGTTTGGGTCACTATATTAACCTTATCTTTTAGATTTAACTCTTAGTTAATTAGTTTGACATTTACCATGTCTCTTTGTATTTTTATATTGTATGTTTAATAAACTAACTATAAACTTCCAAGAGAACCTCAAGTAGTTCATCAATGAGATATATAATATTATTTATGACCTTTTTCTGAACCTTATATTTTTAGGAATAGAATATCAATTAATAATATAATATTTGTTTTAAAAACTCTTTTATGTCAATTTTCACACTATTTGGTATTTTGTTTTTGTTAAATTTGTAATAGCATTATTACTTCAAAAAAATTATTTAATCAACCCTAAAATGTCATATTAACCTATAAAATTAGTTTAATTCATAAAAATTCTCAAATTACATTTATTGGGTATTTATAATATCAATTAGTTTAATATTTCATTAATAAGGTAATTACTGCATCATCATTGTGTCATAAATAAATTAAATTATTTAATGTCTAAAAATTATAAATAAAATACCATTATGTAGGAAATATTTTTATATTTCTAATGAATATTTATAGTTGAATTTATCTTATGTATAACTGTATATTAAAAATGGTTTAGTTATTAGACTTTGATTTTAACTCTTTTAACTCTTCTTTAAATAAAATAATAATAAATGTCCTAATCTAATCCAAGTAGACATAAAGGATAATATTTTATTCCTAGGGTTGTTTCTGGTAGAAATAAACTCATCCAATAGAATTATGACATGTGTTAGGGTAATAATAATATCATTTTTACCTTTAATTACCCTATTTACTTTTAACCGTGGTAAATAAAAGTCAAAAGTTACTATTAACCAAAAATTATTTTTATCTTATTGAACCATATTTTACTTACTGATATCAACCATTTCTCTCAGATTTTTGAAATTCAATTCACAGAAGCGGTAAAATTAAGTTTTATGCAAATTTTCAAATGGTCCTAGGAGGTGGGTAAAAGACGGTAAAAAGTTCAATAAAATTTATATATATATAAACTTATTATAAAATGAATCCAATGAATTAAATTGAACTTATATAGGTATTATGTATTTATTTTGACCTAAAATAAATTTAAAAAAAATAAATAATTATTTAAATAAAAAGTTGGTTTTAAACAATAACTCAGTGTTTTTCACTATTCATAAAAAATTGAAAGTTTTTAGAAAAATACCAAAAAATAACCCTAAGGTAATTTCTATATTCTGAATCAAAAAATGAAGTCCATTTTGAAAGATAAAATTTATAAAATTTTAAAAAGTGGGTATTACTATTCATAATGGCTACTTTGATTGGTCGCGCTGTGTTAGAATCTCTAAGTTGCGTACAATGCAAGTTATTGCATTATTCAAATGGAAACATACCATGGAATCTTGGGGTGTTACATTCTCCCCTCCTTCAAATTATTTCATCCTCTAAATTTCTAGAATATTACTACATAAAAAGATTCGGGTGGTTTTTTATCATAAGTTCCTTGGGTTCCTACATTGCCTCTTCCATCTTATGGTTTCTCCATAGAACTTTTACCGGAAGAGTCATCTGGTTTCTCAATACTTGTTCTCTTGTATTAAGAATTTTGACCAGCTCTTCGCAATAAGAAATATTGGGTTCCAGTTATAATTCCTCATAGGGGAGTACATGTGTTGTATTAGGTTTTTATTTTCTCAACAATGATACGTGGAATACATCATGAACTTTAGAGAAACTTGGCGTCATTTCCAAACGGTAAGCTACATCCCCAATTCGTTCTAGAATTTCGAAAGGTCTGATGTACATGGGAATCAATTTACCCTTCATAATGAAATGTGTAACACCTTTCCATTTAGATACCTTTAAGAAAACATGATCTCCTACCTAAAATTCCAAATCCTTCCTTCGGTTATCAGCATATCTCTTCTGCCTAATTTGAGCTTCTTTGATGTGGGTTTAGATAAACTTCACCTTTTCCATCATTTCCTCAACATGTTCTGGGCCAACGAGTTTTCTTTCACCAACATCATCTCAAAAAGTTGGTGTGTGACATCTCTTTCCATATAACGCTTCATATGGTGTCATCTGAATACTTGAATGGAAGCTATTGTTATAAGAAAATTATAATAGAGGTAAAAAATGATCCCACATACCTTGAAAGTCAATTGATCAAGATCTCAACATGTCTTCTAAGGTTTGAATAGTCCGTTCTGATTGTCCATCGGTTTGAGGGTGGTAGGTGGTGCTCAAACGAAGTTCAGTATCCATGGATTTCTGGAGACTTTTCCAGAATCTTGATGTAAAACAGGGATCATGATCAGATAAAATAGATAGGGGTACTCCATGAAGTATTAAAACTTCATTAATATATAGTCTTTCTAAATGTTCAAGTGGTAAATCTTCTCTTATAGAAAGAAAATGTGCTGACTTGGTAAGACGATCAACAATGACCCATATTGCATCATTCCTTCTAGGAGTCTTTGGTAGTCCCATGAAAAAGTCCATCGTAATATTATCCCATTTCCACTCAGGTATGGGAAGAGGTTGCATGACTCCTCTAGGATGTTGCCTTCCAACTTTCACTTATTGACAAACCATACATCTTGACACAAAATCAGCAATCTCCCTCTTTATGTTGTCCCACCAAAAATGTTCGTTCAAGTATCTAAACATTTTGGTGCTACCATGGTGTATAGAGAAATTGGAGCCATGGTCATCATCCAACAATTTCCTTTTTATATTAGGTACGTTAGGAACACAAAGTCTCTTCCCAAATTTCCAAATTCCATCTTCATATACAAAGTCGATAAATCTCCCATCATTCACAGCTTTAATCTTCTTTTGAAACTCCTCATCATCAGTCTGAGAACTTTTTATCCTTTCTTGTAAAGATAGTTTGGAAACCATTTAAAAAATTATTGATGTTCCACCTTCCATGGTTATACCCATATCCATTTTCACTAGATCCATGAAAATATGATCCCTTTCAACTCTCATCTTGTTCAAAACTCCATGATCCTTTCTACTCAAAGCATCAGCCACCTTATTTTCCTTCCCTGGGTGGTAGTGTATAGTGCAATAATAATCCTTGAGTAGTTCAAGCCATCTCCTTTGCCTCATGTTGAGTTCTTTCTGTGATAAAATATACTTCAAACTCTTGTGATCAGTATAAATCTCACATTTTCACCATAGAGATAGTGTCTCCATATTTTCATAGCAAATATTACAGCTACTAACTCAAGATCATGAGTGGGATAGTTTTACTCATGAATTTTCAACTATCATAATTCATAGGCAATAACCCTATCATTCTGTATAAGGACACAACCAAGTCCTTTCTTTGAGACATCACTGTAAATAACAAACCCATCATTCCCCGATAGTATAGTCAAGAAAAGATCATTGACTAATCTTCTCTTTAGTTCTTCGAAACATTATTCACACTCTTTTTTCCAAACAAATTTAACCCCTTTACGTGTGATCTTCATTAATGGGTTATCCAATCGGGAAAAATTCTGGATGAAACGTCGATAATAACTTGTTAAACCAATAAAACTGCGTACCTCAGTTATACTCGTCGGTGATGGCCATTCTTGGATTGCTCTTGTCTTAGAAGGATCATTGGAGATACCATCCTTAGAGACAATATGGCCAAGAAAATAAATCTCCTGAATCCATAATTCACACTTTCTAAACTTCCCATATAATTCATTTCTTCTAAGGGATTTCAGAATGGTGCGCAAGTGATTTTCATGATCTTCATAGCTTTTGGAGTATAGCAAGATATCATCAATAAGTACCACTATGAAGTCATCAATATATTCCTTGAAAACTCTATTCAATAGATCTATGAAAACAGAGGGTGCATTAGTCAGCCCAAAAGGCATTACTATAAACTCGTAATGCCCGTACCTGGTTCTAAATGCTATTTTTGGAATATATTCCTTCATCACACACAACTGATGATATTCAGATCGAAGTTCAATATTTGAAAAATATTGAGCTCCATGAATTTGGTCGAATAAATCATCAATGTGAGGTAGGGGATACTTGTTCTTTATTGTTATAGCATTGATCTCCTTGTAGTCAATGAACAACCTCATAGATCCATCTTTCTTCTTAACAAAAAGGACAGGGGCTCCCCATGGAGAAACACTAGGGCGAATAAATCCCTTATTACTCAATTCCTCTAGTTGTTTCTTTAGCTCCACTAATTCTATAGTGTCCATTCTATAAGGGGTCTTCGATATGGGCCTTGAACTAGGAATTAAATCAATAGAAAACTCAATTTCTCGTTCTGGAGTATGTACAGGTAAATCTTCTAGAAACACATCAATATATTCTTGCACAATAGGTATGTCCTGTATTTGATCATTCATTTCCGTACCCATAGTTATTTCATTCTCTTCCTCCCTAATAATTGAATTTAGTTGAGCTACTGGGGGTGGATCTAGATAAGAATCAGATGGTGACGTTTCTGCTCTAAAGATAAGGTACTCTTTATCATCATCGAAAATTGTAACCTCCTTCTTCTTACAATAAATTTTAGCGTCATGGTCTGAAATCCAATCCATACCTAGGATTATATCAAATTAAATCATGGGCATGATGATGAGATCAGTAGATAAATAACCTTTATATGCCTTAATGGGAACTGATTCACAAAACATTGTTGCAATAATACTTCCCTTAGGAGTTTTGACTAACAACTCCCTTGTTAAATTAAATTGGAAATATATAATTTTCTTAGAAAACTGGGAATATATGAATTAATGTGATGATAAAAAATCAAATAAATCATTTTTTAAACTTGAGGAAACCATTAAATTACCTGCCACCACGTCTTTTGGAGTTTCAACCTCAGCAGTAGTGATAGCATAATCTTGGCCTTGATCCCTTGTCCTTTTCTGAGGTAAGTTTCCTTATCACTTAGGAAATTCATTTGCATAATTCCCCCTTTCTCTATAATTGTAGCATTCAATATTGACAGCCTCTTTATTCCCCTTACAATCACGATCTTGGTGGCCTTTTTCACCACACTTGTAACAGACTCCCATTCCCTTCAGGCAAGTACCGGGGTGTTTCTTCCCACATTTACTGTAGGATGGATATTCAACTTTTCTCTTCTTCCCCTTATTTCCATTTACAGAGTGTTCAATAGATATATTCTTCTCTTTCTTTTCTTTAAAGTCGTAATACTTAGAGAATTCTTTTTCTGTCTTGATATCACATGAGACAATATCTTCATACGATGAAAAGGATTGTGATACTAATGCTTGATGGAGAAATGGTTGTAACCCATCAAAGAAACAACCAATATTACTTCTTGGGTTATGTATATAATCTTCAGCATGCCTTGCTAACCTTGTAAAGTTAGCCTCATACTTTGCGACATTCTCATCCTCCTTTTGCCTCAAACTCAGAAATTGCCTTTCCATATCCGATCGATGCTCATGATGAAATTATTTTTCTAAGAAAAGTTATTTTAAATCCCTACATTCCATACTTGATACTTCTTCAACCTCCTTTTTGTTTTGAATTAATGAACACCATTGATCTGCATCTCTCGTAAGCCAATAAACTGGCATGACAACTTTTTCCCTTTTTCTACTCCCTAAAGCGTGAAATATTTTGTCTAAGGAATTTATCCATTGCTCAACTACTAATAGATTTGTACTCCCATTTAATGTTGGTGTTTGTTTCCTCATAAAGCGGTCTAAAATTGATCCTCCACGTTGTGGATCAGGGTGCTTCATATGGGTAAGGTTATTATTCATAACCTGAGTGAGTTGTCCTAGTATGGTGATAAGATGATCAGCACCAGTTTCATCACCATCCCCACTATAATTATCTTGAAAATGAGGGAAATCCCTACATGGATTACGTGGTTTGATATGGTTTTTATTCCTTCCACTAGGCTCCATTTTTAAACAATGTCATAAACTATATTAGTTTATAAATCTAAATACATAATTCCAAACTTGTAAAACACTTAACATAAATTGAACAATTTATAGATATAATCCATAATCATAAAAATGTTTCCTTTGAGGAAGTATATACTCATAAACCCTTCATAATGGTTTGTAATGAAAATGAGAATTATCCTAAGCATATCCCCCAAGATTGGTGTAACCAAGAGTGCAGTAAGGCCTGTTGTCATGCACCAGTTCCCGTTTGAGTCTAGATCAAAGCGGTGTTTTCGGGTTTTACCCCTCGGTACATCTGTGCCAGAGCTGCCTCTACCTGCTCGTATCCAGATAGGGATGTATTTCTTGGAAAACTCACAAAATCACTACAGTACCAAAATTCTAGGAAGTTTTTCTATATTAATCCTCAAATTCTATCTTAGGGTAATGTGCTCTAATTAGAGTTTATCTAAATCTAGTTTCCAAGGTTTATACTAAACCTCCTCTGATACCAATTGCATCGCCCCGACCCCAGTTACCCAGAGTCGGTGCATTATTACATAACATTGTCATGATACAATGAAATCATGTCCCGAAATATCGATCAGTTTTGTAGCCTTGGAAATACTAGATACATTCATAATTTTTACATTAAATTATAAAATGAAAAACTACAACAACATTGTCTCCATAAATCACACTCATATCCCCTCAGACTATCCCTTCAGGTCTGTCATAAAATACTTCTTCACGTCCTAGGAAAAATAAAACATAGAAAGTGGTGAGCTCAGATGCTCAGTAAGGATAACAATATAACAAAAACTTTCATAAATAATAATAAACATTTAAGGAAATGTATAAATAAAACAAAATACTTTTAAACATGAACTTCATCAATATATGGAAAAGATAAAATCAAATAATGTCATTTACTTATTCACAAGGATATTCTACTAGTCAAATAATCACATGAAATATAAATAGCCACTTTCATAATGATGGAATGCATAATGCCAGACTTCATAACCACACAGTCAAGGCCTTGTTCCAAGACTACAAATAAGATTTTGTCAAGGCCTTATTCCAAGACACTAGTTTGTCTCATGAGACCTACCGATGCATCGAGGAGCTATAGCGGGCTCCACAAATCACATACTAAGTCCAATATATTCCACATATGAAAAGGTTTAAACATAACATAAACATTCATATTCAAAACTAGCATAAGAAATGTCAATACTTTATCCATAAACCATTAATGATATGAAATAACACATCCATAGTCAAACATATCACAAAACCTTCAATACAATGTGGAAGTTTTTTATCATAATAAATCAACTTCAAACAAACTTAAAATCCATCAAAGGATGTTGACATATATGAAATAAAAACCTTTTTAGAGAAATATCTCTTTCTATTTTGAAATCATTTAAAAGTCATGTAATTATAAAAGAAAAAATTTATTTTTTAAAATACTCTTATAAGCTTTTAATGGAATCTTAGACATTTCTATAATGGTAGAAAATAGTTGCACCCGCCGTATAAGTTAAAAAAAGACATTCTTACCTTAATTATGTTGAAAAGGTCATAAAGTACCTTGTTTGAAAATGATGGAAAGATTTATTTCAAAACATATAAGTTAAAATAAGGGTATAAATGACTTTAACTCATTATCTAGTAAATAGTAAAAAAATTTGAAATACATTTTTAAGAAACATGGATGTGGATGATAAAGAGGTCCGAGTAGATAATTACGTATGAACAACCTCAGATAATGAAGAGATTGTAGAATTAACCCTTACCTTGTACTTTTACTTGGTCGAGGGTACGTTAACCTCCTGTATAATAGTTAAATAATTGTTATTAAATTATACAATAACCATATACATAAATATGATATCATATGTGATCTTCTAATATTTCTTTGTTAGTAATATTTTAGTATTATCTTCGTTTCCGTTGTCAACTGATTCATTATCCTTTATATGCTTGGTTAGGTAAACCATGTTGTTATGAATAGGATATATTTAATTTATATACAGAATTATTTATGTCTTTAAACATTATTTTTAACTATTAAATGAAAATTATTCTTGACTGGATACGATGGGGAATAAATCTCATAGCGTTCGTGGAGACGGTAATCCGTATGTACGAACGAGCGACAATATCATTCTTTTGATATTAAAATCATATATAATTCGATGATATATAATATATACAGAATCATTATCATGTTATATTTATTATTTACATCAATTATACATCAATATTACACCCATCCAAATAATAATGTATTGAATAACAACTACACCACGACGTGGAGACAGTAAGTCGTATGTACGCACGTATGGTGACATGTCATTCAAAGGATGAATAGAATAATGAATATGGTTATTCCATATTAATAATAACATCATAGTATATAGAATATACTTTATTTATTATTTTATAATGTAAACAACAAGGAAAGAAGAAGTGGAAGAAGAAAAGAACTTGAAAGAGGTGATGAAATATTTACCTCTTCTTCAGGTTCTTCCTTTTGATTTGATCAAAATAGCTCCTTAGGTTGTCTTTATGAATAAAGGAATACCTCTAGGATTAAGGTATGATAGTTGGTAGGATATTTTGGTAGGTTTTGGCCGAGCCAAATGGATTTGGAGGTGTGAATTTGATAGAAGTGGAAGTTCCCTTTTATAAGAGGGGTGAGGGACACCTTAGGAAAATATTGAAATATTATTTTATAATAAAATAATTTTCGGTTTCTAATGGCTCCAAAGTGATTTATTTCGAGGATAAGGAGGTTATGGGTCTAAAACCACTCAACCAATAGATTTTAGATAGGTTTTGGTCACTATATTAACCTTATCTTATATATTTAACTCTTAGTTAATTAGTTCGACATTTACCATGTCTCTTTGTATTTTTATATTATATGTTTAATAAATTTACTATAAACTTCCAAGAGAATCTCAAGTGGTTCATAAATGAGATATATAATATTATTTATGACCTTTGGACGAACCTTATATTTTTAGGAATAGAATATCAATTGATAATATAATATTTTGTTTAAAAACTCTTTTATGTCAATTTTGACACTATTTGGTATTTTGTTTTTGTTAAATTCTTAACAGAATTATTACTTAGAAACAAATTTATTTAATCAACCCTAACATGTCATATTAAACTATAAAATTATTTTAATTCATAAAAAGTCTCAAATTACATTTATTTGGGTATTTATAATATCAATTATTTTAATATTTCATTAATAAGGTAATTACTACATCATCATTGTGTTATAAATAAATTAAATTATTTAATGTTTAAAAATTATAAATAAAATACCATTATGTAGGAAATATTTTTAGATTTCTAATTAATACTTATAGTCAAATTTATATTATGTATAAACCTATATTAAAAATGGTTTAGTTATTAAACTTTGATTTTAACTCTTTTAACTCTTCTTTGAATAAAATAATAATAAATGCCCAAATCTAATCCAAGTGGACCTAAAGGATCATATTTTATTCCTAAGGTTTTTTTTGGTCAAAATATACTCATGCAATATAATTAGGACATGTGTTAGGGTAATAATAATATCATTTTTACCTTTAATTACCCTATTTACTTTTAACCGTGGTAAATAAAAGTCAAAAGTTACTATTCACCCAAAATTATTTTTATCTTATTGAACCACATTTTACTTATTGATATCAACCATGTCTCTCAGATTTTTGAAATTCAATTCACAGAAGTGGTAAAATTATGTTTTATGCAAATTTGCAAACGCTCCTAGGAGGTGGGTAAAAGACGGTAAAAAGTTCAATAAAATTTTTATATGTCTAAACTTATTATAAAATGACTCCAATGAATTAAATTGAACTTATATAGGTATTATGTATTTATTTTTACCTAAAATAAATTTAAATAAAATAAATAATTATTTAAATAAAAATTTGGTTTAAAACAATAACTTAGTGTTTTTCACTATTCATAAAAAATTGAAATTTTTCACAAAAATACCAAAAATTCACCCTAAGATAATTTAGATATTCCAAATCCAAAAATGAAGTCCATTTTGAAAGATAAAATTTATAAAATTTTAAAAAGTGGGTATTACTATTCATAACGGCTACTTTGATTGGTCGCGGTGTGTTAGAATCTCGAAGTTGCGTACAATGCAAGCTATTGCATTATTCAAATGGAAACGTACCATGGAAGCTTGGGTTGTTACATTTTTGGATGATAAAAGGGATTTCATAAGTTATTTTGAAAGTTATGGGAGAACCAATTCGGTTTTAAGGTGTGAAGAGTGGGGAAGAGGTGGTGGCCTTTTATAATTGAGGGAGTGGACACACTTGGCATTTTTTAAAAGAAGTTATGTGTACCCATATTTTTACATGAAATAATAATTCAATGTGGAAAAAACTATATAAATGAAGGATTAAGGTCAATATATTTCTAGATAATTTGTTTTGGACAAGTTTCTAGGTCATTTTTTCCCTTAAGTTTAAAGTGGGGTCCCTTAGTAAACTATTTTTCTTCTCCAATGTCGTGATTAATTTTATCTCCTTTCACCAATAATTTTGTCAAAAATTAATTTGGAATTATTAGAAATTATAAATTATTCTTATTCCAAATATGGATTCCATTTTTTCATATTAAATATACATAAGTGGTAGAAATTAATTTAAAATTAATCTCGTCGACGGGATGAGACAGTGGGTTTTTAAAAGAAAAATGTTCAAATGGTTGAAATTTTTTTATGTACAATTTCAATGTAGAATCGATTAAAATGATCTAAATTGGATTTATTTATGTATAATTGAACTAATTAAACTTTAAAACAAATTTAAAATATAATTTAACTTTATAAATAATTCAAAAAAAGTTAGTCTCAATTAAAATTCACTATTTTTCGTTATTCATTAAAAAAATATTTTCAAAAAAATACCAAATTTTAATCCTAAGATAATTTTGAAATTAAAATTTAAAAAATAAATTTTAATTTTTGGAATATATTTTATAAAATTTTAAAAAATTGATTTAAACCAAGTTCTCCATTAATAGGTGGTAAAACTACCTTTTAGAAAAATACATATTTTTATTAGTAAAATTAGATTTAATATTATATATTTTCTAGAAACAACATAATACTAATGTTAAATAGTTTATTGAATGTATAACATATAAATTTAATTAAAATCATTCATCAAAATTAGTTTTTTTTATTTATTGATATAAAATATTTTTGTGCATAGAAAAATGATTTTTTAGAAAAGGAATTTATTTATTTTCAAAATGTTCTTACTTTTATTTATAATTAATTGGTTTCAAAAGAATTAGTTTTATAAACATTTATAAACCAGGTTTTCATAAATTAGTTAATCCTTTTCATACCCTCCATTACAATGGCTAGATGATAACTATAACAGTATTTTAAAAATATGTCATGTTTTGTTTAAACTAGGTTTTGTGTGTAACACAAGCTAAGCTAGGTGTTGGATGTAATGCAGTGTATACTCAGTGTTTTTTATAATTAAATCTAAACATATTATTGCATGTAATATAATCATAACTTAGTGTTGGATGTACCAAATTCTAAACCCATTGTTGCATGTAGCGTAAACATAACTTGGTGTTGCATATAAATCAAGATTAACATGGTGTATCATGCAATGAAATCCATCAAATAATTTTAATTTATTAGAAAAAACATTCATAAAAAACTCATGATGTTACATTTTACCCCCATTAAAATGAATTTATCCCTCAAAATTTTTCTAGGTTATCAAAATTTTATTACTTGAATGTTCTCTTCATGGGAACCAACATCGTAGAAAATGAATAATAAAACATTATTTAAAAAGGAAATGTTGGAAACATAACAGTTACCCAAAGTAAATCATAACTAGTTTTCCACATATGAGAACATAGTTGATTATTTGGACATGGAAACAAACCTTAGAGAGTGATAATGTTCATTGATCATAATAAAGTGGGTGATCCAGTTATAGTTAACAACCAAAAAACCATAACCTAAATAGTCGTGAAAAGTTTATTGATATCATCTTAAATGATAATAACATGATAGAATTTTATCTCAAGATCCTTTTAATAATGTTAAATAATTTTCACAAGAATATATACTTACTTGATTTCATTATATTTCATATGAACAATCTCACCTTTTTATTATGCCTTGATCAATTTAAATTTTATCTCTTACTCCAAGAAATGAATGTGAATTTTTCATTCTTGGATCACTAAAATATCATGAGATACAAAAATTAGATGATAGTTCATTTAATCTATCTTATTTATCATCATAAAAAATGGTTATAATATATTATTCAATATACATAAATCTTCATATTGTGAAGTAGTACATTAATCACTGAAACCTCAACCAAAGTTAAAAATATACTTTTTCATAAATGGTTAACCATATAACTCTTAAAACATTAAAAATTTATAAATAAAGTTACTAAATTTAAAATTAAACTTAACATTAATCCGCAAAATAACATAAAGTAGATATTGATTTCCACATACCAAACATGTGAATACCATCATCATGTATTCTCTTGAAACATGGTAATAACCTGAATTACCATAAAAATGTATTGAATACATAAACGCTTCTTCATTCCTTATATAAGCACTTATCTTATACAAAAAAAAATTCATTGGAAGCTTGGGTTCATCCTGGTAGTGATAGAATATGTGATGTTGTTATTCTAGAATCCAGGTATACAATCAAAAAAATCACTAAAGGATTAACAATAAGATTTTCATAGGGTTTATTCATACAAAACAAAACATAAAATTTCCAACTAAGGAGAGGAGGATAAGTATTCCGTAATTATCATGCTTTACTTAGTCCATTGTGATAGCATAAGATTTCCCATTTCCCTTTTTACTCATAGGTTTTGGTGTATTATCATCCACATTAATCCTTGGATTGGGGAACTTGCTAGAAAAATTCCCAAAATACTTTCAATTGAATCACTAAAGTTTGGAAGGTTTATTTTGTGAATATTTATAATTATTCACATCATTATATAACTTATTCATATCACTTAATCATTCAGCTACTCAATTACCTTACTTTACATATTTGTAACATCTTCTTGAAATTTTCATGCATTTAACTAAGTGATTCTTCCCATAATTCTGGCATTCAGATACGTGGAATTTCATTCCACCATTTAAGTTTTCATGAAACTTGATCTTCCTTTTCATATCAAAACCATAGTAATGGTGGGAATATCCAATTTCTAATTCTACCTTCATTGTGCATTGAACAACTTATTCATAGCTACTAAAGTATCTATTATCTAAGGCCTTTCAAAGAGTTAGTTTTAGGCCACCAATAGTATTCCTTTTATGTCTTTTAAAATTATCTTCATAAGTACCAATAAATTCATCATATTTTTTCTTAATATCAAGGAATTAATTCCCCATATTTGTTCATAGAATATGAGTTAGGTACTTACTAAAAAATATCCTATTAAAATCTTCTCATTACATATATTCAATTTCTTCTTATTTCCAACTATTCTAAATAAGAGTACACCACTGATCTACTACACCTTTTAAATGATAAACAACCAAAATGAATCTTTCATGTTCCAAACACTGATGAATGGAAGAAAAAAATTCAGTGGTACTGATCCATTCTTTATAAACTAGTGGATCATTGGAACAGCTAAATTAATGTGGACATTACCTCATTAAGGACTTAATAGAACTTGTTGCCTCCTTTTCTCGTTTGTATGTTCAAACACAATTCCTAGCTTGAGAATGTTTCTAGAGAATATCAATAATATTTTTCATTCCAACTGCCATATCATTTGGTTTCTTAAGAGGACAATAATTTCATTTTCTATCACACTCGGTATTAAAAATGGTTGCTCTAAGTTCCATCAATATACTATAACCAAAAGCATAGTTTGAGAAACACTAATAATTGTGGGGAACTACATAATCATGAAAAATAACATAAAGTATGTCTTAATAATAAAACCTTAATATTTAATCTATGACACTGTAGGTTTATCCTAGTTTATTCATAGTCATCTTATATTTAAATCCTTAATTATAGTTCACAAAGAGTTTTTGAATTTCTAAATCATATCCCCCAAGATTGTTAAACTTGGTGTATAGAAAGGCCCATTATCGTTCACTAGTTTCCAATCGAGTGTAGCTCAATACGGTGTTTTGGAGGTTATTTCCCCTATGTAAATCTGTTCCATAGCCATATCTACTTTTATTATCTAGACATGAATGTATTTATAGGAAACCACTTGATCTATCCTTTATTGAAATTTCTATATGTTTTCATATATATTGAATCATCCTTAGACTTATCCATAGAGACATCCCTAGACATATCTTAAGAAATATCCATAGGGATTTCAAGAATGTTTTCTCATCCTAGTTTTCAAAGGTTGACTAGAACTTTCATTTGATACCAACTATAGAGACCCGTGTGTAACATACATGGATATTACATCTTTTTAGATGAATATTCATTCACCTACAGACAATGAGATAAATATTCATTACCTTATAAAAAACAAATTCCTAGGGACTATAATATTTTAGTTCATTTGAAAACATGGAACAAATTATTATAATTTGGTGAATGATATTCAATGTCTCATATAAAGACCTTCCCCTTTATCACTCCAACTTAAAACCTTTCTTCCTAACTTGGGGAAAGGAAACATAATAAATGGTGAGTTCAAATTCTTGGTAAGGGTAAACAAGTGAGAAAGTAAGAATAACATGAGCAAGATATTATGAGAATATGATCATAACATTTAAAAATCATTCCCTACATATCAAAAGAACATAATCATGAATCATGGAATAAAGATTGGTAGTTCATAACACATGAATCGTATGATAATCAAAGAACATGTGCCATAAGTGTATAATAATGGAATAAGACATAGATTTTGTGACATACACATATGCTTGGAAATTATTATGTCAAGTCTGCCTACTAATAAATTCATAACATGTTCATCTTAGGCTAATCACATGTGTACCTACTTTAGGCTTGGGATGACCTCTTATGTACCCTCTTGTTTTGGGGTTAGGATAACCTCCCATATAACCTCTTGTTTTTGGATTGGGATGAAATCCCATGTAACCTATTGTTCCAGGCTTGGTATGACCTCTCAAGTACCCTCTTTTTGCAGGCTTGGGATGACCTCCCGTGTACCTTGTGGTGGAAGGCTTGGGATGAACTTTCATTGTAACCTCTTGTTTCAAGATTAGGATAAACTCATGTTTACCATATTTTTTGTGGGCTTGGGATAACCACCCATGTAGCCATTGATATCATAAAACATTTATTACTACCTTATGCATTAGAGGCCCATCACATTATGAAATCATACATATGTGTGGCACAAGAACATAAACATTCATCATATTATAAAACATGAAATTATATGGGTATCATAAACATTTCATCATGTAATAAACTATGGAAGAGATACATCTTTCATAATAATGTCATAACCTATGAAAAGAAGAAGGTTTCAAATATGTTTTTTCAATGTATAATCCATGGAAGAGAAATGAGTTTCATAAAAAACTTGTAATCTTAAATAGAAACCATTAAAATAAGAATAAGAATGGTTTCCTTAGATCATATCCCCAGTAAATCCTAAAATAAATCAAATTATGTCATCTTAGATGGAAAATAATTTTGAAATATAATTTAAAACATTTATTGGGGAAAATATAATTTTCACTTTGAAAACTCTTTTTAAAACATAAAACATTTTTAAAACCATTTCCTATGAAAACCACTTTAAAAACAAATAATTTCCAGAATATTACTAAATAAATTGTTAAAAAAATAACACTATAAACTTTCAAAGGAAGCTTCAAAGAAATTATGGTCATGATAGTGGGTAAATTTTTACATTCTATACATGTTAAATGAACATTCCTTTTTCATAATAAAAAGTTTAAAAAATGCCTTGATCGAAAAATAAAAAGAAGACTGCTTTGATAAAAATTTAAAAAAATGATAAAATGGATATAAGTTTCTTTAATAAATCATTTTTAAAAGTTTAAAAATACTTTTATAAATATTTTTAAAAAATATGGTTTGTAAGGAAAGTAGATTTCCGACCAAAAAGAGAAATAAATTCATATTTTCTAGAATAAAACTTTCTTAATTATATTAATTAAGAAGGAGTGTAAAAATGGAACCATTTAATGAATATATCATGAATTAATATATTACAATATAATTCATGATAATTCTTGAGATATGGGTCATATTATTTCAACAACAGAAACATAATTATAAACAATCCTGGTAAATGATGAGATTGTAACAATAAACTCTTACCATTTTGGTTACATTGAATCATAAATACCATGAAGGAATAACATAAAATTAAAATTATAATATCTTGAGGATGATAAAATTCATGATATCACATTTCAATGTTTTATTATATAAACTTAATGAAAGAATATAGGTGCATAACATAACGTGCGTCTCAAAGAAGGAAAATTGAGATAAAACTCCCCTGACCACTTTAGAAATGTTTTAACCAAAATCCCCATTAAAGAGAGATCCTAAGATTGATATTTAAATCCCAGTAATTCATATTATAAGAATCATAAAACACATACAGGGGAATTATTCACACCACATCCAAGAAATTGGTGGTGAACATGGCTTGTGTCTCACGAAAAATAAAAGTGACACAGAAATCCCTTACTGCTTGAGTAACCTTTGAATATTGAGATCTATGAAATAATAACATAAATTGAAACTTTTAATATAATTAAATAAACTAAATTCATGATATAAAATTTTATAGGGCATTATATACACCACGCAAAAGAAATGAGGGTTGAATAGGGCATAAGTTTTTTGGAAATAAAAGTGACACTAGAAATCCCCTTACCTTAAGTCTTGAATTTCATAGTACTCATTCAAACACCATGTATAACAAATGAAACTTTATGATATATATATCACAGAACCATATTCATATATATCAAATACTATATGATTTTATTATGACATTTTATTACACATTTATTAACAATTCCATGTTCAACCTGCTATTTGGGTAATAGCCACTTTATTTTTCATATAAGTTTTAATTAGTTATATTTTTTGTCATATTACATTGATAATGATTTAATCATATACAAAATCATAACCATTATATAATTATCATATATATTCAGTATATATGTATTTATAGTGATTCATAAAATTTAGAGGTAGAAAATAAAATGCACTGCTAATGTAGGTGGTGGGTCATAAGAACGCATGAACGTTGATTCTATTTTCCCATCAGATTGAAAGAAAGAAAAGTGTATGATATATTATCATTCCATAATCCTTTTAATGTTATATATATATATATATATCACATATTATTATTAAACCCATCATTAATACATTTCATGTAAAAGGTGAATGAATCACATCGCTTCAAGAGGCAGTAGTCTGGCATACACATGAAGGACATTATCATATTCCCAGAAATTGAAAGCATAAAGGTACGTGTGATATAATGGTTATAGAATAATAATAACATCATAAAATAATAAATATAATATATAAACTATGAATCCATAATTATTCCAAATATTGAAAGGTGGTTATGGATAAATGAATGATATCGGTTCGCGAGGTGGTAGTCCTTCATACACATAAATGATGATTGTGTTCCCCATTTGATGGATGTATGAAAATTTGTAGGTTTTACCCTTAACATAATAAAACTAAATTGTATTCAATGATACCTAGGTGATTATATAATCATTATATAAAAATAATTAAAGAGTTTTGAGGAAGAAATAAAACAAAAAACATTCATTGAGGAACATTACCACTTCTTAGGGTATCTCCTTTTGGTTTGCACCAAAGGACTTACTTGGTTGGGTCTATGAACAAAGTAAGGATTCTAATATGAGATTATGGAATTTCAGTGGTTATTTATGTTGGACATATTATGATCTTGATAATGGACCATAACCTCGCATCGCACTAACTCATGGGCTCCGCGCAATGGGCCCTAACTTGGGCCAGGTTCAGGCATTCTCCCCTATCCAACTGGGGATTTAATCTCACCTCCATAGAGATTAAAACCTGGGGAAGACTGGTATAATAACCATCAGGTATCATCCTATCCTACTACTACACCATATGGCATAGTGGTAGCGTAGGATTATCCCCGATGATTATTATTCCAGTCATCCCCCAGTTGGAATCTCTGCGGAGGCGAGATTAAATCCCCAGATTTCTAGGAGACAGTGCCTGAACCTGGCCCAAGTTAGGGCCCATTGTGTGGATCCTATGAGTTAGTGGGTTGTGGGGTCATGGTCCGTTTTCGGGAGCGTCATGGGTCCAATAAAAAGGGTCCTTTTTAACAGACCTACACCACTAAATGGGTTATAGTCTGGCCACACCCCACACCCACCAACTTGCAGACTAGTCTGCTAGGGAGTTACGCCTCTACATGGAAGGTATTTTCCCCAGGACCTACAGGGATTTAATATGTCTCCCCCAAGATTCAAAGCTAGGACCTCAGGCTTAACAGCCACCAGGGAGCGTCATGAGTACTACTACGTCAAAATTAAATTAATTATTTATTAAATTTTTTTAATAATTAATGCGGTGTAAATTAATTTAATTAGGTGTATAATTAAATTAGTTAATCAATTTAATTTTTTGTTTTAAAATTAAATTAATTAATCAGGATCGAACAACTTGATAATTGAATTAAAAATTAGAGTGAAATTTTTAATTCAATTGAATAGCCTCGAGTTTATTTTAATGCAAGTTTAATTTTTATTTTCTAAATTTATTTTAATATACATGAGTTTAATGCATATATAAATGGTCATGAGTTGAGGACCGACCAATTCATGTTTGGTGTGTGTTTATTTAATTTATTTATTTAATTATTTTATGGTGTTGTAATAATTAGTTTAATTAATAAATGATGATATGTGTGTCATCTCTAAATTATTATATGTATAAAGGGTCTGCGCGTCCACTCCTAATTTTTATATTTACTCTCTAGTTACCCTCACCTACGAGCGATTAATTTTTTATAATTAAGAGACGACCACTGATTCACTTCATGCCGAGTTATGGTAATGCACCAGATAGGACCTTGATGCATTGGGTGGGTAGACACTGAAATACAATTTTCAAGCTATGTAACTCAAGGTATTGACCCTAGGGTCTAGGTTGGTCCATTATTCACTCAACGGATGAACCATTAATACCAGCTCATGAATTTGATCATCATTTTATTTTTTTCATTGTTTATTATTTTTGTGTAAGTGTAGTTGACGCACGAACACATAGAATAATAATAAACAAGCATGCAAGATAAAATAAACATGTGACGCATTGGATTTTTCTATTTCTTGCATTCTTAGTTGTCAGTGAGATCACATAATATGCGCTTATAAAATAGAAAATGATTTATTTCATCATATTTAAAATAATAAAACCCTTAAATAAATACTAATTCTGAACCACCTTCCATCATTCGAATTTGGAGAAAACCGGCTATTTGGGGTGCCGATCATGCCAAATCTGAGGGTGCCTCTTACTACCGGGGCATTCTTATGAGAGTGGTGGGTTGAATTAACTAAAATTGTAGCAAATAAATTTCAAAATCTAGATTTTTGTAATTTTAGAGGCAAGTGTTGAGTAAATCAAGTAACGATTTAGGAAGCTGGCACTTCACTCAACAGATAAAGGAGTCGTGAGTTCATGTGGTTGGCTAGCCAAAAGCCTACCTTGAACCATCCAAGTAATGGAATAGAAAAATATTGTAGACTATGAGGGGTGGTTTAGGTATCCTTACCACTAGAATACTCAAGTGAAAAATTATTTTGATTCTAGCACAGAGGGTTCCTAGAATTCGATAAAAAAAGTGGGAGATAATTAATGATATAATTAATTAATCAAAATGTCTAAATCGGTAATCTAGATAAAAAGTAAAAATATGATAAAATTTATTTTTTAAAAAAATGGAAAGTTATACCACAAGTTTAATTACTGTGATAAATATTGGACAAAGTAAATGTCCTCAATGGAATGAATATCCAAGAATAGTACAGGTTCTTTCGCACAATACTATTAGAAACTCAATGTTCCAGTGTCCCAAACACATGTTAAGTTACCTCAGGAAGCGAAGGTGAAATTTCTTACAAGAAGGAGACTAATGTATATAGAATATGATGGCTATGTCATTATACTTTCATCAATGTCTGGTGTTATTTGTATTTGCTTCATCAGGACATGGATGTTATAACATGAAGTCTCATCTTTGAGTGGTTTACAAGGAGAAATTGAAGTAATGATATGAATAGGTAATGGTTACACTGGATCTGTGTAAATTTAAAGGCAGGTTATGATCTTTCAATACATCCTATTCTAATACCATTTTAACCCCTTTACTCAAGTCACATTTTAAGTTACAAAATGAACAAGTATTGAGTAAACGCTTCATAACCTATTTAGGTAAAATTTTCCAAGTGAATAAGAATAAAAAAGATAATTTTATCTTTAATTATTATGGAGAATAAATTGAAAGACAATGAGAAAAGCCCAAAGGCATCTAATGAAAAGGGAACATTTACAATTTCCAAAAATAAAATAGGTATTAATAGAGGTTATTTGTTTTGTGTATCCTAAAATAAAACAATGGAAGTTTAAATGCAATAAACTAAATTAAAGAAGCAAGTTGCCGCTTCTTATTCAAGAATATTCATCAATGTAATGTTTCAGTTTTACTAATTGGGTATTAAATACAATATTCCAATTATATGTTCTTCTTCTAATAGGTAACCAAGTAAGTATATCAACCTTATTGGAAGTCAGGTGTATTCTCCAAGTGGCTGAGAAAGGGTGATACCTAGGCCAGTGTTGAGAAGTACATGACTTCTTTATTGAGAAGAGAAAGATTCATGTAGAAATATTATTGAGTATAAACAAAACATTAATCTCTTGTGTCCAGGGACACAAGAATACATTATTCTAGGTTCTAGAATGAATGCCATTTTTTTTATTTGATACTCAATAACTAGTTCAGTGATACATGAATCATAGGCAAGGAGTGATGAATGTAAAAATGTAAGACTTATACCTAGTTGTTGAAAGATAATTCTTTTTCAAGAAAAGATAAAAGTGGACGTCAAGTATATACCCAGTATTCTATTTAGGATCGGTACAGATAAACACCTATGGTATTATCAAAATCTTTATTAAGGACAAAAAAAAATTAGAAATAAAGGTATGTCACAAAACTTTTGGAAATAGTTCAATAAATGAGCGTGAAATATTCCAAGGGTAAGCTTGAGGTATATATTTATTTCATAAGATTACTTTAAATTATTAAGGAATTCCAAAGTGAAGTAAATTCATGGTCAAAATATATGAGTTACTTCGAGCTAGCATGCCAAAGAATATCTTGACTATGCAATCATCGATCATGATAATATAGTGTTGAGTAATTACTAAATGCACATTACCTTATCTACATCTCAATATTGATATTAATGAGGAGGATCGATGATGAAGTCTTACATATCAACATTTATCAACAAAATTTAGCATGGAGTAATTCCTAAAAGGACATTTTATACATCAAGGTAATGATGTAAGGACTATCAATGTTGCAACCTGCAGAAACTTCCATTATATTTCATGAAGTTATTCACAAATAACGGCATAATACCATAATCATATTCCAACTAAAATGAAAAATGGATATCATAATTATAGATACCCGAAGCTTAACGTACATAGATATTACATTACTTTTGCGGAATACTTAGTACATAACAAAACACACACACAAGGACCATAATAGTTTAGTGTCTTTGGAAACTCGGAATAAAATCTTCTAATCGTGGTGAAATATCTTCAATATCTCCCATAAAGATCTTCTTTTTTTTTCTAAAACCTTTATTTATATCCTGGGGAAAAGAAAACATAAAAGGGTGAGCTCAAATGCTCAGTAAGGGTAAACAAAAGAAATATCAATCACATCATATACATAAGAATATAGCTTTTGGAAATCTTAACCTGCAAAAGAGCTCATAATATCATAACATGGGATAAATCATAGAATTGAAATTTAATCCCAATAATCATAACTTAAAACATGAAACTTTGTGGCATACACACATAATCATAGAGAATCATTTCTTGTTAGTCAATACTCATTTACAAGACTATCTTAGTGGACAAAGTCCCTTTCTGAACCGAGTCACCCTCGTTTCAGTCCTATTTCACTGAACCGGTATAACCTACCATTCCAGCCATGTCTATCTCATGAGATATAAAATCTTTAACCAATGCATTTGAGGGAGATATAGGTCCCACCCATCTCATAATGATACCATTCTTATGTGTGCCACAAAATCATAAACCATACATCATTTCATAACCCATGTAATAAAAATGGGATTCTTAAACAACATGACATCATAAAACAATTCATATAAGATAAAGGAATTCATAAAAATAATTCCATCACAACATAATCAAATCAATGTAATAATAGGGATAAAAACAGAACCCTGTATTATCTAAGATGGAAAATAATTTTGATAAAACATTTGAACTGCATTCTTGAGGAAAATATCCTTTCTACTTCAAAAACACTTTTCCTTTCTTAAAATGTCATAAAATTCTAAACTAAAAGAAGTTGATTAAAAATAAAATTGAAAACTTGTAAAGGAAGCTTATTGGAAATAATGTTTTAAAAATCCATTCATGCCGTATAAGTAAAAAAACATTCTTCGTACTTTTGTGGGAAAAGTCAAAAAGTACCTCGTACGAAAAATGACAAAAGATTCCTTTCATATCTTTTACTAAAAACTCACCGAAGAGTAAAATTGGATATAAACTATTGTAGAAGGATATAAATATTACATATTGAGGAAACATGGATGTGGATGATAAAATACACCCCAGTAAATACCAAAGTATAAACAATCTCAGATAAAAATGAGATTGTGATATTTCCCTTACCTTAGGTCCGACTTGCTTTGTAAGTGTCCGAACCTCCTGTATAATGATTTAAATAATGTTATTGACTTATTCCAGAATCATACTTATTTTTATGATATCATATATGGTCATATTCTTAACTTCTTAGTAGTAATATTTCATTGCTACTTGTTATTCGGGTGTTTATAACTTTTTTGTTCTTATGCGTGTTTTGTCGAATAAATTCTTATTCTTCTCTTTAGGTTATAGATACCTCATTTCCAGAATGGTATTAGTGTAATATATATCATATTAATTCATTCAATTCATTTATATAATCATTATGAAATGAAGATCATGTAGAACGAGTCGCATCACATCGTGGAGACGGTATTGCATACGTACGCACGAGTGATGGTATCGTTCCTATGATCGTGGAATTGTATTGGAGTGTATGTATACTATTTCAGAATCAATATCACTTTATAATAGTCATATATAGTCATTATTTACACAATTATACCCATCCAAGTAAGGTGGTGGTGGAAAATAGATTACACCACGGCGTGGAGACGGTATTCCGTACGTACGCACGCGCGGTGATTTCTTTTTCCGTAGGATGGATAGATGGTGAATTAGGGTTGTTTCATACTTATAATAACATATCAGTATATGAGTGATACTGATGTTATTACTTCATAATGAAACAACTAAAGAAGAAGAAGTGGAAGAAGAAATAAAGATGAAAGAATCGGTAATGGATATTACCTCTTCTTTGAAGTGCTTCTTTGAGACCTTCTTTTAGGGCACTAAAATTGGTCTTTGAAGTAGACCAGGACCTCTAGGATGTCTCTAGGTAAGTGGAGATGATAAATTGGCAGGGGTTGGCCGAGCTTGAAGGCTCAATATTGTGTGAGGAAGAGAGGGAGGAGGTGCCCTTTTATAAGGGGGGAGAGGGGCACCTTTGGAATAACTAAAAATATTATTTTATTATAAAGTCAAGTTCGGTTTTAAATAGCTCCAAATTGATTTATTTCGAGGCTAAGGTGGGTATGGGTCGAAATAATCTCATCCAATAGAATTTAGACAAGTTTAGGTTCCTATTTTAACCTTATCATTTAGATTTAACATTAAGTTTAATAATTTTACTTTTACCGTGTCTTCTTGTGTTCTTATACTATAAGGTTAATAAACTTACTATATCAAGAAAAACGAACCCCAAGTTGTTTATTATTAATATATATAACCTTATATAAGTCATTTTTCCGAACCTTAGATTTTTAGGAATTAAATAACAATTAATAATATAATATTTGTTTTAAAAACTAATTTATGTCAATTTTGACACTATTTGGTACATGATTTTTATAAAATTCATAACAGAATGATAAGTTCACACCAAGTTACTTATATCAACAATAACAAGTCATAGTAACCTATAAAATTTATTTAGTTCATAAAAAATCACAAATTATATTTATTTGGGTATTTATAACATCAATTATGTCAATATTTCATTAATAAGATAATTACTGCACCATCATTATGTCATAAATAAATTAAATTATTTAATGTCTAAAAATTACAAATAAAATACTATTATGTATTAAATCTTATTATCTTTCTAATGAATATTTATAGTCGAATTTATCTTATGTATAACCTTATATTAAAAATTATTTACTTATTAAACTTTGATTTTAACTATTTTAACCCTTCTTTAAATAAATTAATAATAAATGTCCTAATCTAATCCAAGTGGGCCTAAATGGTCATATTTTATTCCTAAGTTTGTTTTTGGTCGAATTACACTTGTCCAATAGAATTAGGACATGTGTTAGGGTAATAATAATATCATCTTTACCCTTAATTACCCTATTTACTTTTAACCGTGGTAAAAAAAAGTAAAAAGTTACTATTCACCAAAAAATTATTTTCATCTCATTGAACCACATTTTACTTACTGACATCAACCATGTCTCTAGGATTTTTGAAATTCCACTCACAGAAGCGGTAAAATTAAGTTTTATGAAAAATTCATTTTTTTTAACTACCACTTAGTGGTTTCAATATTCATCAAAAATTGAAAGTTTTCAGAAAAATACCAAAATTTCACCCTAGGATAATTTCGATATTCCAAATCCAAAAATGAAGTCCATTTTGAAAAATAAAATTTATAAAATTTCAAAAAGTGGTTATTACTATTCATAACGGCTAGTTTTAATAATATTTTAATAGTATATCATTGTTTAGTGAAACTCGGTATTGCGTACGACGCAAGCTATCGAGGAAGGTCGTGATTTCGTGTAAAGAAAGCCAAGCAAGTGTTGTGTAGAAAATTATTCCTTTGATGATTTATATAACATAAAAGTCTCAGGTGTTACATTCTACCCCCCTTAAAATGAATTTCGCCCTCAAAATTTGTCGGGGTTATAAATGGTTTACTACTTGAAAGTTTCTTTAATAGAAACCCACATCGTAAAAAGGAATACCAAAACATGGCTTTAAAAACTAAAGTATGAAATGTAATGGTTACCCAAATTAACTCATCACTGGGTTTCCACGTAGGAGAACATAGGTGAAAATATGGATATGGAAGAGAAATCTAACCATCATGTTCTGATGGAGAGTGGTAGAGAACATGGATATAGAAAATCTAGCAATCACAAAGCCATAAATTTGTGACGATCTAAGGTACCATCTGATTCATCAGGTATAAGAGCACTAAGACAACATTTTTGGTTTTCAAGATCATTTCCCAAAAGTTGATGAAATTGGAATTAGAAGAAATACTTTCGTGATTTTTGTATAGTCTCACCGTTTTTCATTCTTTGGACAATTTACACTTCATCTCTTAAAGAAATAAAGTTGAATTTGTCATTCGTGATGTGTTAGCAGATCATGTGATAGAATGATGGGTCATTCCATCTCTTTCAAACAAAAGGTTAGCAAAAGTTATAAGTCCATCTTATGGTTAATCGTATATGGTTCCAAAAATGAACTTATACTTCATATATCATACCGCTTAATAAAATAAAACTAGTTTCTACTAACCAGGGACTTCTTGTAGGCCAGTGGTAGGAGATAAAGTCCAGTCGCACTTCGATTGTTGGTTCGAATCCCACAGCCTTGTCCGACGCGATGGGCTGTCGCCCGTCCTGCAGGTTGTCATTTTTCTAAAACTATATTACTATAACATCCCATCAATAATATCGAAAAAACTTCTATCCTTAAACAATACTAACTTATGTACAACATAATCCATTCCAATCTTTAGGCTTATCCATAATACTGCAGTCCACTCTCATAATATAGTGAAAATGATTACCAGAGATTTAACACCATCGTCGATCCCCATATATCATAAGATATGTTTTGTTGGTCACATTCCAAACATTCAAAGTCCTTAATCATGTATTCTCTTGAAAACCTTAGTGAAAACATGAATGCAGTTAAAAGTTAACACTTTACACATACCAAAATCCTCAAAATTCTATATACTCAAACCATGATATCACTTAGTCCTTATATCAATCATGAGCTCATGAATGATGTTAAACATTTCATTTTCTCGTTTTCCCTTCATTATGCGCATAATATCTCAATCACTTTGAATACCACATTAGACCCATACATAAATATTCCAATACTCCATGATACAACATTATTTTGGAATCCCATTACATAAACACTTAATCATTCCACCACATCGTTGTCATATTCAACATTGCCAATAGTGATCGCATGTGACTTCCCTTTGTCCTTTGCCTTAAGCGGTTGCTCATGTCGATCATCACTAACCCTTGGATTAGGGCATTTATTAGCATAATGCCCCATTTCCTTGCACTTAAAGCATTGAAGTGTTGGTTGTACGTTCTCTGCAGTGTTTTCATTATTCACATCATTAGAATCCCTTTTTCAATTACTTTGACACTCAGCTGCTCGATGACCTTCTTTTCCACACTTAAAACATTTTCTAGTCCCTTTAAGACAATATCCACCATGCTTCTTTCCACACTTTGTGCATAAGGAAACATTCATCTTCTTTTCACCATTATTCTGAGATTTCTCCTTGAACTCCATCTTTCGTTTCTTGTCAAAACCATGAGATGGATATGTAACACCCACTTCCATTTCTAACTTGATAGCACAACGCACAATTTCTTCATAGCTACTGAAGTCTCTTATAGCTAATGCCCTTCGAAGACTTGGTTTTAAGCCACTGAAAAATCAATCAACTTTACTTTCAGGTTGGATGATAATGCCAGATGCATACCTTGCAAGTCTTGTAAAATTTGCTTTGTATATACCAACAGATTCATCATCCTTCTGCTTCAGCTCAAGAAACTCCTTTTCCATCTTTGTTCGAAGAATACGAGGGAAGTACTTACTGAAAAACAAGTTCTTGAACTCGTCCCATTCCATGGACTCAATTTCATCTCTTTGCCTCATATTCTTGATAAGATTCCACCATTGATCAGCTTCACCTTCTAAATGATATACTGCTAAGATGAATTTATCATGCTCAGAACATTGAAGAACTGAAAATATCTTTTCAGTGGTACTGATCCATTGTTCAAAAAAAAGTGGATCAGAAGACCCACTGAAAGAAGGTGGACGTTGCCTCATGAAGGACTCAATAGAATATTGTTCCCTTCTCTGCTCATTTGGAAGTCCAGAATGATTCATAGCTTGTGTAAGTATAGTAATAAGATTTTTCACTCCATCTCCCATAACATTTGTTTGTTCAGGAGGGAAATCTTTGCATTATCCATTGCATTGATCAACAAGGTTCTTTCGGGTTCCAGCCATCGTCTAAAACCGAAAAAGAATAGTGTGAGAGGTAAAAATCATGCTAGGGAAAACAACATAATAAAGGGGGAGTACCTTCAATATCTAACATCTTAGGTTTAATTATATGATCGTTAGCGTAATTCTAGTACTATAACCTATATGTATACTTAACCTTAGGGAAATCCCTAGACATACCTTAGAAATATCTCTAGGGATCTCACTAACGTTTTCGCATCCTAGTTTCCAAAGGTTGACTAAACCTTTCCTCTGATACCAACTATAGCGGTCTGGAATTACTTCCAGTGGACTATAGTTGATACCTATCAAGGCACTCCATGGGCGGCTACACCCCCTGGGCGGGACACACCACCATCCCCAGTGGCAGCCATTTCCTCATGAAGCCCTTGGGCGGAGAGCCATGCTTCGTCCAACGCTCACATGTGAGACTTCCCAAGGATCGGATACATTCCTACCTCCTTTGCCTCTGATACCAACTGTAGAGACCCGAATCTTAACTTACATAGATATTACATTAATTTTGCGGAATACTTAGTACATAACAAAACACACACACAAGGACCGTAATAGTTTAGTGTCTTTGGAAACTCGGAATAAAATCTTCTAATCGTGGTGAAAGATCTTCAATATCTCCCATAAAGATCTTCTTTTTTTCCTAAAACCTTTCTTTATATCCTGGGGAAAAGAAAACATAAAAGGGTGAGCTCAAATGCTCAGTAAGGGTAAACAAAAGAAATATCAATCACATCATATACATAAGAATATAGCTTTTGGAAATCTTAACCTGCAAAAGAGCTCATAATATCATAACATGGGATAAATTATAGAATTGAAATGTAATCCCAATAATCATAACTTAAAACATGAAACTTTGTGGCATACACACATAATCATAGATAATCATTTCTTGTTAGTCAAGACTCATTGCCAAGACTATCTTAGTGGGCAAAGTCCCTTTCTGAACCGAGTCACCCTCGTTTCATTCCTGTTTCACTGAACCGGTATAACCTACCATTCCAGCCATGTCTATCTCATGAGATATAAAATCTTTAACCAATGCATTGGAGGGAGATATAGGTCCCACCAATCTCATAATGATACCATTCTTATGTGTAACACAAAATCATAAACCATACATCATTTCATAACCCATGTAATAAAAATGGGATTCTTAAACAACATGACATCATAAAACAATTCATATAAGATAAAGGAATTCATAAAAATAATTCCATCACAACATAATCAAATCAATGTAATAATAGGGATAAAAACAGAACCCTGTATTATCTTAGATGGAAAATAATTTTGATAAAACATTTGAACTGCATTCTTGAGGAAAATATCCTTTCTACTTCAAAAACACTTTTCCTTTCTTAAAATGTCATAAAATTCTAAACTAAAAGAAGTTGATTATAAATAAACTTGAAAACTTGTAAACGAAGCTTCTTGGAAATAATGTTTTAAAAATCCATTCATGCCGTATAAGTAAAAAAACATTCTTCGTACTTTTGTGGGAAAAGTCAAAAAGTACCTCGTACGAAAAACGACAAAAGATTCCTTTCATATCTTTTACTAAAAACTCACCAAAGGGTAAAATTGGATATAAACTATTGTATAAGGATATAAATATTACATATTGAGGAAACATGGATGTGGATGATAAAATACACCCCAGTAAATACCAAAGTATAAACAATCTCAGATAAAAATGAGATTGTGATATTTCCCTTACCTTAGGTCCGACTTGCTTTGTAAGTGTCCGAAACTCCTGTATAATGATTTAAATAATGTTATTGACTTATTCCAGAATCATACTTATTTTTATGATATCATATATGGTCATATTCTTAGCTTCTTAGTAGTAATATTTCATTGCTACTTGTTATTCGGGTGTTTATAACTTTTTTGTTCTTATGCGTGTTTTGTCGAATAAATTCTTATTCTTCTCTTTAGTTTATAGATACCACATTTCCATAATGGTATTAGTGTAATATATATCATATTAATTCATTCAATTCATTTATATAACCATTATGAAATGAAGATCATGTAGAATGAGTCGCATCACATCGTGGAGACGGTATTCCGTACGTACGCACGAGTGATGGTATCGTTCCTATGATCGTGGAATTGTATTGGAGTGTATGTATACTATTTCAGAATCAATATCACTTTATAATAGTCATATATAGTCATTATTTACACCATTATACCCATCCAAGTAAGGTGGTGGTGGAAAATAGATTACACCACGGCGTGGAGACGGTATTCCGTACGTACGCACGCGCGGTGATTTCTTTTTCCGTAGGATGGATAGATGGTGAATTAGGGTTGTTTAATACTTATAATAACATATCAGTATATGATTGATACTTATGTTATTACTTCATAATGAAACAACTAAAGAAGAATAAGTGGAAGAAGAAATAAATATGAAAGAATCGGTAATGGATATTACCTCTTCTTTGAAGTGCTTCTTTGAGACCTTCTTTTAGGGCACTAAAATTGGTCTTTGAAGTAGAACAGGACCTCTAGGATGTCTCTAGGGAAGTGGAGAGGATAAATTGGTAGGGGTTCACCGATATTGAAGTCTCAATGTTGTGTGAGGAAGAGAGGGAGGAGGTGCCCTTTTATAAGGGGGGAGAGGGGCACCTTTGGAATAACTAAAAATATTATTTTATTATAAAGTCAAGTTCGGTTTTAAATAGCTCCAAATTGATTTATTTCGAGGCTAAGGTGGGGATGGGTCGAAATCATCTCATCCAATAGAATTTATACAAGTTTAGGTTCCTATTTTAACCTTATCATTTAGATTTAACATTAAGTTTAATAATTTTACTTTTACTGTGTCTTCTTGTGTTCTTATACTATAAGGTTAATAAACTTACTATATCAAGAAAAACGAACCCCAAGTTGTTTATTATTAATATATATAACCTTATATAAGTCATTTGGCTGAACCTTAGATTTTTAGGAGTTAAATAACAATTAATAATATAATATTTGTTTTAAAAACTAATTTATGTCAATTTTGACACTATTTGGTACATGATTTTTATGAAATTCATAACAGAATGATAAGTTTAAACCAAGTTACTTATATCAACAATTACAAGTCATATTAACCTAGAAAATTTATTTAGTTCATAAAAAATCTCAAATTATATTTATTTGGGTATTTATAACATCAATTATGTCAATATTTCATTAATAAGATAATTACTGCATCATCATTGTGTCATAAATAAATTAAATTATTTAATGTGTAAAAATTACAAATAAAATACCATTATGTATGAAATCATATTATATTTCTAATGAATATTTATAGTCGAATTTATCTTATGTATAATCCCATATTAAAAATTATTTACTTATTAAACTTTGATTTTAACTATTTTAACCCTTCTTTAAATAAATTAATAATAAATGTCCTAATCTAATCCAAGTGGGCCTAAATGGTCATATTTTATTCCTAAGTTTGTTTTTGGTCGAATTACACTTTTCCAATAGAATTAGGACATGTTTTAGGGTAATAATAATATCATCTTTACCCTTAATTACCCTATTAACTTTTAACCGTGGTAAAAAAAAGTAAAAAGTTACTATTCACCAAAAAATTATTTTCATCTCATTGAACCACATTTTACTTACTGACATCAATCGTGTCTCTCGGAATTTTGAAATTCCACTCACAGAAGCGGTAAAATTAAGTTTTATGAAAAATTCAGTTTTTTTAACTACCACTTAGTGGTTTCACTATTCATCAAAAATTGAAAGTTTTCAGAAAAATACCAAAATTTCACCCTAGGATAATTTCGATATTCCGAATCCAAAAATGAAGTCCATTTTGAAAAATAAAATTTATAAAATTTCAAAAAGTGTTTATTACTATTCATAACGGCTAGTTTTAATAATATTTTAATAGTATATCATTGTTTAGTGAAACTCGGTATTGCGTACGACGCAAGCTATCGAGGAAGGTCGTGATTTCGTGTAAAGCAAGCCAAGCAAGTGTTGTGTAGAAAAATATTCCTTTGATGATTTATATAACATAAAAGTCTCAAGTGTTACAATAATAGTAATAGTATGGTGAAAAATCTATTATGTCATAAACATGTGTTTGGATGCAATAGTTTGTTAGGACATAAACAAACTTGCATCAAGTATAAACACATTTTGTATCTTTTGTAATCATACTAACACTACAAGAAAACTGAATATTTGCGACGGGCGATTTGGGATGGGATCCCGTCGCAAAAAGTGTATTTGCGACGGTATTTTTCCCCCGTCGCAAATGAGTTTTCGTTTATATATAAAAGACATATTTGCGACGGGTCGTCGCAGATATATTAGTTGTGACGGGTTTCTGACCCGTCGCAAATGCGAAATTTAAAACATACTTGCAACGAAGGTATTTGCGACGGACCGTCGCAGAAATGTTTTTCCGACGGGTATTCTTCCCGTCGCAAATGTTACAGTAAAAAAATATTTACGACGGGAAATCCCGTTGCAAATATTCTCGTCGCAAATTTTAAAAAAAATAAAAAAAATAAAATAATTAATACAAATCGTATAATATTATATAAAAATAATAATAATATTAATAATATAAAAAAATTATATTATTATAATATAAATAAAAAATATATATATAATATAATTATGAAATATTAATATAAAATAATAATAATATGAATATAAATAATATAATATAATATAATAATACTAATATTAATAATATAAAAAATTAATATAATATTATTATTATTAAACTATGTATATAATATTAATATTAATATTAATAATATAAATAAATTATATTATTATAATATTAATAATAAAAAATATATATAATATAATTATGAAATATTAATATTAAAAAATAATAATAATATGAATATAAATAATATAATATTATATATTATGAAATATTAATATCAAAAAATAATAATAATAGTACTAATATTATTAATATAAAAAATTAATATAACAATATTATTATTAAAATAAACATACATATTTATGAAAAAATAATATTAATATTATTAATATTAATAAAATTATAAAATAAAAACTTCTCAATATTAACAATAAATATAAAATATTAAAAGTAATATTACTAAAATAAGCAGACATTAAAAATAATATTAATAAGTAATAAAATATTAAAAAAATAAAAATAAATTAAATCATGCAATATTCATACCAATATGAAAGAGGAATTATAAATAGTTAATATAACAATAAACTACGAACTCAAATGTTTATTACATCTAAAAAAATCACTTGGGGGTGGATAATCTGGAGGACCTGGAGGACCTGGAGGAGGTGGGGGAGGAAACTCCACCCCTAAACTATGAGTCAGACGATGCATATACTCCATATACTCCTGATGTTGCTCCTCATATCGACGTATCTCCTCATCCTGCTGCTGACGCATCTGCTCCTGCCATCGACGCATCTCCTCATCGTGCTGCTGACGCATCTGCTCCTGCCCCTGACGCAAATCCTCTATAAGCTGACTCTGAGCATGCAGCTGCTCCTGATACTGTGAGGCAGAAGATGATGTCTCTCCACGAGCTCCTCCCGAACTGGATGCTGACATCGCAGTAGTATCATAATAAGCTGTAGGAGTCAAATGAGAGTCGATACCAAATACTCGACCCTTTTCGAAGCCATACTGGGTCACCTGCATCCATGTCGTCTCATCAAAATGGTGGGCACTAGTCTGATCACCTGTTTCGTCTTGACTCTTAGCCTGTGTCTGAGAGGCCGCGGCCTCATATGACTCCTTAAGTTTCAATTAGAAATTAAAATAATGAAAAGATTATATGCATTTAATTTGCAAACTGAAAAGGAAATAATACTGACCATAATCTGACATTGGCGGTCACCTCTAATCTCTACAGTAGCCGGATCAGTGTACATCTTCCGATAAATGCCGTACGCCATAATATCGGGCTGCTCGGATTCCTATATGAATATAAAATAAACTGTTTATATTTAAATTTTTATAAAATATTAAAAAAAAGTACTTTCCAGACGCTCTCTATGCACACTACATGTACGACTATCGGCTCGATGTGTCACCTCTTGTATCCCCCGATTCTGTCGACCCATTGCAGATCTCCTCTGAAACCCACCACCCAAAAAGTGTGTACATAATCCATCCCAAACGTGAGATGAAATTTACTCTAGTCGGTGGGCTCTACAAGACTTATCAAATTCTGTCACTCCGGCTTTCTTCACACCCGTCTTTCTCAAATTATGCAAAAACTGACAGAAATGGTCACACATAGACACCACCCATACCGCGTGGATAGTGGCATGCATGCTCTCATCGATGGGATACTATAAACCCTAATATAAAGTTATTAATGAATTAAATTTCAAAATAAATAATATTTAATTACGTACCAGCCAATGATCGAACATGGCGGCCTGCACATCAGCGGGAATCTGATCCCATGTGAGCCAGGGCTGAGAAAAATAATTGCGAAAGATAGCGCTCCCCTGTCCAAAAGCTATATGCGTAAAACTGTGGAAAAAACAAATAATCAAACAATTAGAATATTAATAAATTATAATTAAAGATTACTAAAATACACAGGTTACCATACCACCACGTGTGCGCATCGAATCCAAGAGGTGGACGTTGCTCCAGGATAGGATATGGAATCATCAGCTTGGTAAGACCACGCCCCCTCCGAGTGCTCCCTATAGTGCCAATAGCCTGAGGGTTAGATGACTCAAGAACCTCATCATCCATAGGTAGATCAGCCTTCATCAACTAACGAAACGTTTCTGAGTCCATCTGAAACATGAAATGATTGTTATTAGCAAACAGTTGAAAATAACTATTATGTATAGATATATATTTGTTATGATTATAACCAGCATTTTACTGTGTCAATGTTCATCTTCATCATCATCTTCATATTTTTCAATGTCAATGTCTTCATCTTCCTCATCAACATCATCAATTTCCATATTAGTTTCACTGTCATCATCTCTTGTCATTTCAAATTCAGTTGTAACATCATTGACAACATCATCACCATCGACCCTTAACTCTGGGGTGTCATCCTCGATATTCATGTCTCTTTGTGAAAAAGATGTGTTTTGAGGAGTGTCATGAAAAATTTCATTTCCTTGCACTTCAGTGGAACCACATTTATTTTGAGTAAACTGATTTTCTCGAGATTTAACTTTTATTATACTCCACCAATCATCCAACTCTTTTGCAGTAGCACAGTATTTTGAATAATAAATTTGATGTGCCTGATGAGCCAATAAAAATGGTTCATTTAATTCAAGAAGACTTTTATGTTTAATATCAAAAATTCCATGAGTCAGATGAATATGCAATCCTCTCTCAGTATCCAGCCATCGACATTTAAACATTGTTATATAATTCTGTCCAAAATAACATAGTTCAATAATTTCTTCAAGCATGTCGAAAAAGTCAACTTCAATATCTCTATGATGTGATCCCTTCAAAAAAACACCACTATTCATTGTTTTCTTTGATTCCCCATATGCACGTGTATGAAAGCGATAACCATTCACCACATATGCATTATAAGATTTAACCATTTTGGATGGTGGGCTACTCAATATACGCAATCGACTATCAATCTTATCAGCATGTACAGATACTTGAAAATTTGTAAAACATTTATCACTATTACAAGTAATAAATTGATTTTATATGTAAAACCAAAAAAGAATGTATGTTACCTGTTTTTTAAACCAGTAGGCAAAATTTTTTTGCCGACATTCTTCTAAGCCAGCTGCTGTAATTTGTGGAAATTGTTTCTTGATATGATCATCATATAACCTACAAATACAATATGATTAATTTACTATTACAAAATCTATAGAATAAGGGATAAGATCACTCACTGTAAAATTGGTGACATTTCTTCACAGTTGAGTAGAATATATGTATGAGCTCTATGATGTTCATCATCTGAAATTCATCTATCATGAACTCCACCAAATCCAAGTTCAGGCTGATTGACAACTAATAATTGACTGTTCATATCATTATCAACATTCCCCTCGTTCCGGCCCGTGCGGTTAAATTTTGAGGGATATTCAGATTCAAAATAATGAGAGCAGAATAAAGAAATTTCTTCTTGCAAATAAGCTTCAGCAATTGAGCCTTCAACTGATGCTTTGTTACGGACTTTTTTCTTCAATTTCTGCATGCATATCTCAAATGGGTACATCCATAGAAACTGAACCGAACCTCCACAGTTTTCTTTATGTGTAAATTGTAATATCAAATGTTCCATCGAGTCAAATAAAGCCGTGGAAATATTTTCTCCAGTTTGCATATAATTACAACAACAGCTTCTTCTAGTTTTCTTAGTGTATCGTAGTCTGTTGTCGCCGCACACAAGTCTTGGAAAAAATATGATATATCTGTTATCAAATCCCAAATATTAGAATTCAAAATACCTCTTAATCCAATAGGCATAAGTATTTCCATTATAACATGACAGTCGGGACTTTTTAATCCGATAATATGACCATTTTTAACACATCTGCCCAAGTTGGAAGCATAGCCATATGGAAGTCTCAAATCTGCAATCCACTGACAAAATAATAAGCGAATCACTTTGGTCAATGTATAAGCTACTTTTGGCTTCATTAATCTCTGTGATCTGAAATTTTCAAACAATTCAAGTTCTGGTCGCCTGCAAATTTGGGCAAGATCTAATCGTGCCTTTAAATTATCTTTGGTTTTACCCGGTGTATCCAAAACTATATGAAATAAATTATCAAAACAGTTCTTCTCAATATGCATGACATCCAACATGTGTCGGACCAACAAATCAGACCAATATGGCAGATTCCAAAAAATGTTCCGTTTTGTCCAATTGTGTTCTTTCCTAAAACCATGAATTTTCTGTTGGTTTATTGTCGATCCAAAATTGATGGAAGGTAATGAAAATACAACTGATTTTAACTCTGTACCTGAGATCATTTTTAGAGGTTCATCAATTTCAATTCTTCCTTTTCTGAAATGATATTTATTCCTCCAAAAAGGATGATCGATTGGAAGAAATCTGCAATGACAGTCAAAATAGCAAGGTTTTTTTCCATTCATGAGCATAAATGCTTTGTTGTCTCCCATACAGTAAGGACATGATTTTGGACCATGTGTACTCCAGTCAGATAACATACCATTTGCCGGAAAGTAACTAATTGTCCACATCAAAGTAGCTTTCATTACAAAATTCAGTTTCGCAGCAGCATCATATGTACCAACACCATGACTCCACAATAAATTTAACTCATCAATCAATGGTTTCAAATAAACATCAATATTCTTTTTCATATGTCTTGGGATTAATAATGTCAAAAAGATATAAGGCTCTTTCATCAACATCCATGGAGGCAAATTGTACGGATTTATAAAGACAGGCCAACGGGAATACTGACTACCAAAAGATCCAAATGGACAAAAACCGTCAGTAGAAAGACCCAATCGCACATTCCGGGATTCTAAAGCAAAAGATGGATGCACTTGATCAAAATGTTTCCATGAATCACCATCAGATGGATGAATCAAGATTTTACCATTTGAAATATTGGTTTTGTGCCATGACATCATTGTCGCTGTGTTCTAAGACATAAATAAACGCTGAAACCTGGGTGTAAGCAGGAAATATCTCAACTGTTTTACAGGAATCAATCCAGACTTCCCTGATTGAGCTTCTTTATACCTGGATTGTCCACATGTGGGAAAACTATCCAACGACTCATTTTCACTAGAATATAAGATGCAATCATTTTAACATTCATGGATCTTCTGATAACTAAGGCCCAGATTATGAACGAGTCTCTTGCTCTCATAATAATTAATAGGCAGCACATTTCCTTCAGGTAACAGTGCTTTAACGAAAGAAAATATATGATCAAAACAGTTATTTGACATTCCATTATCTGATTTAATAGCCATAAATTTTTCAACTGCTTCTAATTTTCTTATCTTGCAACCGGGATATAATGCATCTTAAGCAGACCTAAACAACTCAGCAAATTCAGATGGTGCCAACTCGGGAGGTAAATCAACATCATCCTTGATTTCTGTTTGTTGAACGGATAACCCTGCAACATCATGTACTAAATTCTGAAACTGTGATGGATCCGGAATCAAATTATTAGTATCTTCTCTGGAACTGCGTTCACCGTGTTGATACCAAAAAATATAATCTGATTGAAAACCATAAGGCAAGAGATGTTTCCCAATGATGTCAAATATCTCAAACATTATCAGAGCACATTTTTTACAGGGACACTTAATTTTCCCTTCTGAAAAAAATTTCAGGTTTGATGATGCAAATGATAAGAAAGCTTCAACACCATCAACATATATAGGATTTAAACTAGAACCGTTTGGATTTCTGCACTGATTTATCCAAGCATGATCATTTAATAATGATTGATGTCGATTTCCTTGTTCCATATTCATATATATGTTTCTACAAAATTTAAAACCCTTATTGTTGTTAAATAATTTGATATAAGAAAAACAATATCCTAAAAAAAGAAGATACATAATTACAGTTATTTCTTAGTAATTACCAATAATTATAGGCGACATAGTTAGTTTTTAATCATCCCCACTAATTATTATTAATTTAGCAATACTTAGAAATACTTGGTAAAATGAAATATGCTTGAATAATGAAATAAAATTTTGTAATCATCGTTGTGGAGATTATATTACTAATTATTCTGATTTGTCCGACGGCTCATCTCTTTTTAACTTTCTCCTGACTGAAATCAGTATAAAAAACTTTCTCTGACATATGATAGAGCGCATTTTTCATACTAATTTCAGTGGGAGAAAGTACAAAAGATATGAGACGTTGAACAAAAGGTAGCCACCAATCCGCTGGAAATTTTGCCAATTTATAACCATGTACTTAAATTTATTTGATTTTTGATTAATTATTAGTAATTTTTAATAATTATTACAAATCTCAATATTTCCAATAGATTTTTCTCTATTCTTAACATGTTCAAATCTTAAAGAGTCATCAATTTTCAGGTCATGCCCAATAAAAAGTTTGCGTCAACCTTGTCCAATTTAAACTTTATAATTGTCCTTACATGGTTGATCATCTCGCAAGTAGTGTTGCAATAGGACGACACAAGTAATGAGAAAGACATGACTTGGGTTGTCCTATTGCAACGCTACTTGCGAGGTGATCAACCAAGCAAGAACAATTATAGAGTTTACATTGGACATGGTTGACGCAAACTTTTTATTGGGCATAACGTAAAAATTGGCAACCCTTTAAGATTTGAACTGTTAAGAATAAAGTAAAACTTGTTTAAAATATTGATAATTGTAATATTTTATAAATTTTTTATAATTTTAATAATATTAATATTTTTTTATAAATATTAAACATATAATAATAAAATAATTATATTATTAGTATTATTTAATTATTAATATTAGAGTAATATAATATTTTATATTATGTTACTATTTATGTTACTATTTATGTTACTAATTATATTACTAATTATGTTACTAATTAGACATGCGAATATATGCATATAGGTTGGGTGGTTAATCAATCATTGAATAGAAAAACAAACGTAATTGACCGCTCATCTACCTCAATTTTCTTTTCATTTGTGTGTTGAGGTTGACAAGAAACTTATACCTCCACATGTAATATGTGCTTTTACTGTGAAAATTATAAACCTCCTCACCTCTATGTTGGCGAGGAGGTTGATAATTTTGACAGTAAAAGCAGATATTACATGTGGAGGCAGAAGTTTCCTGTAAAGCCTAAACACACAAATGAAAAGAAAATTGAGGTAGATGAGCGGTCAATCACGTTTTCTAATTTTCCTAATTGTTTTTAATTCTTTTTAATTGTTTCCTAATTATTTTTAATTATTTCCTAATTATTTTTAATTGTTTCCTAATTATTTTTAATTGTTTCCTAATTATTTTTAATTATTTCCTAATTATTTTTAATTGTTTCTTAATTATTTTTAATTGTTTCCTAATTATTTTTAATTATTTCCTAATTATTTTTAATTGTTTCCTAATTATTATAATTGTTTCCTAATTATTATAATTATTTCCTAATTATTATAATTGTTTCCTAATTATTATAATTGTTTCCTAATTATTATAATTGTTTCCTAATTATTATAATTGTTTCCTAATTAAATCTAATTGTTTCCTAATTAAATCTAATTGTTTCCTAATTAAATCTAATTGTTTCCCAATTATTATAATTTTTTCCTAATTATTATAATTGTTTCCTAATTAAATCTAATTGTTTCCTAATTAAAACTAATTTTTTCCTAATTATTATAATTGTTTCCTAATTAAATCTAATTTTTTCCTAATTAAATCAAATTTTTTCCTAATTATTATAATTATTTCCTAAATAAATCTAATTTTTTCCTAATTAAATCTAATTATTTCCTAATTAAATCTAATTGTTTCCTAATTAAATATAATTGTTTCTTAATTAAATCTAATTGTTTCTTAATTAAATCTAATTGTTTCCTAATTAAATCTAATTCTTTCCTAATTAAATCTAATTGTTTCCTAATTATTTTAATTATTTCCAAATTATTTCTAATCAATTAAATCTAATTATTTCTTAATTATTTGATAATTATTTTAATTAAATCTAATTAAATCTAATTATTTCTTAATTATTTGATAATTATATATTTATTTCTAATTATTACCAAAACATCCTCAGGGAGTGTCGAACCAAGAGTGCAGCAAGGCCCGTTGTCGTGTACCAGGTTACCCCGAGTCAAACTCAAAACACCTTGTTAGAGTTTTCACTCCTAGGTACATCAGTTCCAGAGCCGCCTCTACTTGTTCGTATCCAGACAATGATTATTTGGTACAACCACATAATCTAATTATACTATATAGCTACTAAACATTTTATTAACAAAAATAAAATTAACAATTAAAAATAAAATTAACAATTAAAAATAATTTAAAAATTAAAAAAATAAAAAATTATAAATACCTTTGATATTTTGAAGTAATTTGTGTCTTCTAACTCCTTCACTCCTCTTCTCGAAAGAAAAAATTAAAACAAAAAAAAATTCTACTCAGAACTGAAAGTTAGAGAGAGAGGAAGAGAGATCTGAATGTTATGGAAAAAAATGGGTGGGGTGTATATATAGGTTAGATTATTTGCGACGGTCGTATTTTTGACGGTATCCCGTCGCAAATACTAAGTATTGTGATGGGATATCGTCGCAAATACTTTCGCCCGCATTAATTACGGGCGGCGGTTAAAAGGGTTTTTGTGACGGGCCCGTCGCAAATAGCTTCCTACCGACACACCATTAGCGATGGGGGGAGATCCCCGTCGTAAATTCATATTTACCGCCACCGGTATTGGCAACGAGCCCTGTCGCAAATACCTCTGCACGCATTAATTACGGGCGGCGGGAAAAAGGGTTGTTGCGACGGGCCCGTCGCAAATAGCTTCCTGCCGACACACCATTAGCGACGGGCAGATATCCCCTTCACAAATTCCTATTTACTGCCACCGGTATTGGTGACGGGACCCATCTCAAATAACACCCGGGGGATAATTTTGTTATGATGGGGAAATTTACCCGTCACCAATGGTATTTACCACCGTCGAGTAGTTACGACGGGGAGAAGGCGACCGTCGCTAATAGGATTTACCACGGCCGGTATTGGCGACAGGACCCATCGCAAATAACACCTGGTGAATAAATTGTTGCGACGAGACAATTGTCCCATCGTAAATACTATTTACCACCACCGGGTACTTGCGACGGGTAGAAGGCTACCCGTCGCAAATTGGCTTCCCATGTTTTGGCGTTCAAACCACGCCATATCTATTGTGACGGGTCCTGTATTTTCGTCGCAAATAACTGACCATTGGCGATGGGAATATATTCCTGTCACAAATAATCTTTTCCTCAGAGTTTTGTCAACGGTAATAAAGCCTGTCGCAAATACCCCGTCGCAATAAACGGTTTTTCCCGTAGTGTAATGGTTTCTTGGGATATTACATAAATCCCTAATATAGAAAATATATAGACAAGTTATAGACTATATTTCTATATAAGAGTGTGCATCTCTTTTGAGATAGTGGGAGCTAGATGTATTCAATGCTAGAGATGCGCATGTATTTGGCATAGGAACTAGTTCCACAAGCGCATGTGGAATAGAGTATGTTCCAGAGACACATACTATGTAGAAAGGATAAAACCATGGTGATGGTTTTTATATTCACCACGGTCAGTGATCTATTATTCAATGTGAATAATATTTATTATAAGTAATCAGTGTATGAAAATTATCTAAGATTGACAAGACCAACTAAAATTCAATAATGGATTCCATATATCACATTACAAAGAGGCCTATATTTTTTAATACTACGGTGTTTATTCAAATGATTTGATACATGGATGGTATAATTATTGTACCAATAAGTCTCGATTAGTAATACCAAGTCATTATTCCTAAATCCATTATAATTTTACTTTTCACAGCTAATATCTATGATCATATTGAGCATTAGATATCATGACCACCAATCATGGAAGGTGTCTATACGACGCAACCAGAAAGGGATGGTCACATCATAGAATGCTAATAAAGGTTGAAAGTTACTGAAATCTTGTTTAGGATTGAAGTAAGAAATAGTATCATAGAATATTTATTTGGAATGAAAGTTTTCCATGTGTCTGCTTAAGGTTAGTGGGAGTGCTATTTTTTCCAAGTAGAATATTTTTGGAAACATATGGTAAATAGATTGGCCTTCAAGTTAGTTAAGACCAGGATGAAATGTATTCTCTAGTGATTGAATTAAAGTAGCAACCTAAGTTCTAGGGAACAGGATCTAATGAGGTAGATCTAAAGGTTTCTTGGACCTAATCAATCGTACATATAGTGACATGGTATTGTAAAATACAAGCTGGAACAATTAAATAGGGAATTGTTACCTATGTCACAAGACATAATCTCTCCAAGTTATCATGTTCGGGACATGGGAGGAGATTAATGTGGTGAGTTATAATCCATACGCTTAAGAGATGGATCAGTCATGTGTGCTATGATATGTACAAGAATTAATATTGCTAAGATATAATTTATAGTAGGAAAATATCAATTATATCTAGGATCTCTACAAGAGAAGCAATCATAACTATCTGATTGTACTTTGGCAAGTACAAAAGATAAGTACCTAGTAAGTGGAGAAGAAAGGATGCTATTTTTTAGGGAACACAAACTAGTCTTACTTAGATCAATGAGATCTAATGTCGTATTTAGGCTAAATGTGATGAAAAAAACAAGCTCATATAATCCAGTGGTAGTCATACCTACAAATACTGAGTACATTGTAGCTTCTAAGGCAGCTATGAAGCAGTTAAATGAAATGATTTGTTCCAGTTCTTGGAATTGCATCTAGTAATAAGAGGATTATCATAATGTAAATTATGATATTCTTAATAGCCAAGATTTCAAGTTTTTTATAATTTAAAAAAGGTATATACTTGGGATACCATCTCTTGATAAGTTTTACTCAAGGAGATGAGGTCGCTATAGTAGAATTTCCACACTGTGAAAGCGTGGAAGGACCAGTATCTAAAGATTTTACTCAGTGGAAACATGATATTTATCATGTGAGTATCTAACAAGTTTGGTTAGAAAGTTGGATCTAGTTAAAGTGGGAGTGTTTAAATAGTGGTTGCCCTAAACCTAACTATAAAGTGCTTTTGATTACCATATCATGTGTACAAGTCAGTTATACATGATGTTTTCTTTCCATTATAATGTAGAATTTTTTGTGCCCACTATTGAAATGTTAATGTCCATGGATTAATTTTTGTATCGAAATGTTATAGAAAAACACATACTATAATGAGAACCTCGAGATGCTATGACATTAATCTTAAACAAAGGTCCTATAGTTTAGATATATCTTACTGATTGGATATAGTGGATGTTTGACTATCAGTTGTTGGGGGATCATTAGCATTGATACTTATTCTCATGAAGTTTTCACTTGGTGATCTCTAGTAGTGAGATTATATGGATAGACCCACCATTAGGAACACCACATGTTATGGTGTCACTGGGTGTTCCTATCTACAATCATGTGTAATGGTCTCCTGACTTAAGATCAATACCAATGTATGTAATTTTATTGTGTTCTTTGATTCAATATGAAAACCATGATTTAAAACCCAAAGAACAAAATTTTGATCCAAATTGAAAACTTTGAATGGACACAGACTGGCCATCTGAGGTCGGAATGAAATTTCATCTACATCATTGGGATCGTGACAAAGCAATATTTTAAACTTAATTCAAATTTAATTTTTGATTGGATTAAAATCAACACACAACCCTATGATACCACTTGAATGAATCGGGCATGCAGAAGAGGCTCCAAAAGTGGGATTTAAAAAAATTTCACCGATGAACAACATAAACTCGTCGTCATCGGTGAATCACTACTCAGTTTCATGAATAGTATATCACATGAATATGATTAAGCACAAAATTTAACCATAAAATACCAGGTTTAAATATGAATACATGCACGACATCTTCACATCATTGGTGATCATTTCTCGAAGAATCTGAATCTAAATTTCTCTAAATCGTCCACATGCACTTCAAGAAACTATGGGAGTGTTGTTCGTCTAAATCTAGGTGCTATCATGGAGTTTCGACGATGCCTTCGATGCTCCAACAATCACTACATATCTCTACTTGTGATACCTAAGAGATAGCTCTATCCAAGCTCTTTAGATCTAGATCCTCTCTCTCTCTAGGATGTGGGAGAGAGAAGAGGAGAGAGAAAAATTTGATATTCCATGGAAATCTCCTCTCCTCCTCTATTTATAGAGTGTTAATAAAATATATGGTATTGCCACCCAGCCTTTCGAATACATAAAAAACTATAAAGGACTTGTTATGAATTCAAAACTGAGCCATAAATATTATTATCACTTTATTGTAATATATTAAATATATTATGTGATAATAAATGAGTCAATAACTCAACTCGTCATTTCCACAAATATTAATTGAATCTTGAATATATTAAACTAATATTCATCAATTAATATTTTTCATGTATTTACTTAAAACTTGTAAATACATTTAATAAATAAATTCAATGTCCATTATTCTTAACTTGAATAATATAAATTTATTTATTACATTGCTAATCATTTGACTTGGGAAAAATCCCAGACCCCAGTGGTGGGGCCCACCATGTCCAAAACTTCTATTCAACTGAATAGGGAATATTTTCAAACATTATATTGTGTGTGACCCTCTTGGTCCTTATCTAGATAGTATTGAATAGTATTCACAAACCAAGAGCGGGATCTAGCAACCCATCATGGCCCCTAAAGAGATAAGGATTGTCATAGCAGTGATAACCAACCTACGAACACGTACTGTGTAATATAATATTTTTTCCATTTATATCTCATAAATCAGGACACATACTTGTGTCATCATCGTTTTCTTACTTTGTTATTTGTTGATCTAACTGGACGAATTTACCTTGGATGACCATGGCCACAGATTTATCAAGGTACTACCATCCTGATCAACATGTCCATATATAACTTCCTAAACATGGAAGTGAAAAATACTTTCTTGATCATTCAACCAATTTCATGTCACCAATGATGCACCCATAATAAACTAACTCACCGCAATTTCAATATCACAGTTTTCATATTGCATAAAAGTACGCAATCAAATGGAATACATTGGTAATGATCTCAAGTTAGGAGACCATTACACATGATCATAGATAGGAACATCCAATGACACCAGAACATGTGGTGTTCTTATTGGTGATTTTATCCTCATAATATCACTACTAGAGATCACTAAGTGCAAACTTCATGAGAAGAAGTCTCAATGCTTATGAGCCCCCAACACCTGATAGTCAAACATCTACTGCATCCAATCAGTAAGATGTATCTAGACTATAAGGCCATTTTTTAAGAATAATGTCATAGTATCTATAGGTTATCATTATAGTTTGGGATCTTCTATAACCTTTCGATATGAAAATTAATCCATGGACATTACCATTTCAATAGTGGGCGCAGAAAAGTCTACACTATAATGGTAAGAAAACATCATGTATAATTGACTTGTATACATGATATGGTAATCAAAAACATTGTATAGTTGGGTCTAGGGAAGTCACTATTTCTAAAATTTAGTTAGTTATTTTCCAAACCAATTGGATTAGTAGTTGTGAAGATAGGGGAAGATGTTGTGGGGTTTTATAAGTGGGGGAGAGCACACACTTGGCATTTTTTTAGAAGAAGTTAGGTGTACCCATGTTTTTACCTAAAAAAATTCTTCAATAAAGAATAAAATTTGAGAAATAAATTGTTAAGGTACAAATATTTCCATCCAATGGGTTTTGGACAAGTCTCTAGGTATTTTTCCCCATAAGTGTAATGCTTAGTCCCTTAGTAAACACGTTTTTCTCTTAATTGTCATGATTCATTTTAACTATTTTTTATAATAATTTTGGTCAAAAAATATGTTGGAATTATTAGATCTCATATAATATTCTAATTCCAAATATGGAGAACATTTTTAAAAATTCATTTCATATAAGTGGTAGAAATTAATTTAAATTTAATCCCTCGGATGGGATGATACAATGAGTTTTTAAAGTTAAAATATTCAAACATTTGAAATGTTCTTATATCCAATTTCAATGTGAAATTGATTCTAATAACTCAAAATGGATTTATTGATGTATAGTTCAAATAATTATACTTTAAAAAAATTTAAAATATAATTTAACTATATAAATTATTCAAAAAAATGTAGTTTTCAATTAACATTCAGTATTTTTCACTATTCATAAAAAAATGAATCTTTTCATAAAAATACCAAAAAATCATCCTAAGATAATTTTGACATTAATATTTAGAAAATGAAGCTTATTTTTCCAAATATAATTTAAAAAAGTGTAAAAATTTATATTTAAAATAAGTTCTCAATTAAAATTTGGTCAAACTTCTTTTTAGAAAAATACATCTTTTTATGTGTAAAATTTGAGTTATTCGTATCACTTGAATAGAAAAACAATAATATTAATGTTAAATATTTGATTGAATTTATAATATATAAATTTCTTTAATATCATTCATAAATTTTTTTTTAATTTATAGATATAAAATGTGTTTGTGCATAGAAACATAGTTTTTTAGAAAAGGAATTTCATTATTTTAAAATAGTACTTACATTCATTTCTAATTAATTGGTTGCCAAAGAATTAATTTTATAAATATTAATAAACCAAATTTTCAAAATTTAGTTATTAATTTTAATACCCACAATTACAATGGATAGGTGATAACTATAATAATATTTTAATAATATGACATGTTTCGTTTAAACTCAGTGTTGCATGTAGTGCAAGCTAAGATAAGTTTTGCATATAAGAAAATCTAAGCTCATTGTTGCATGTAATGATATCAAAATATGTTATTGAATGTAACAAAATATAAAATAAGTTTTGTGTGTTCCTAAATCAAATATCAATTTTTCATGTATTGAAATTTTAACTTGGTGTTGCGTATAAAGAAATCTTAACTTAGTGTAGCGTGTAGTGCAATCATCAAAGAATTTTAATTTATTTGAAAAAATATAATTCATAAAAATCTCAGGATATTACATACAAAACTATAATAAACATAGTAATATAGAAACCCTAGTATCATTAGTATACTAAAGTCTCAATATATTGATTTAACATCTGTTATTTATTCATTCCTATCAAGTGAGAGAAATAAAAGAACACTAATCATTTGTATGGTAGACTACATCCTCCACGAAACAACATCTTCTATTTTTCATCATCGGTATTCATGGTTGGTAAAACTTATGGATTATATGAATGAATATTCTAAATATTTTTCAATTATAATTCTAAAATGATAATTTATTATATTCCTTCATTCTATCCAATTCATTCAGAAATGGAATCGATAATCATGTGTATGACAGACTACCACCTTCACAAATGAATAATTCTATTTTTCATCACTACCCTTCATGGATAGTTATAAGAATGATTTTAATTATGATATATGATGTTTATTAAAATTTTATTCTTCTGTAAATTTTATATTGACAGTATATAAAAACATTTCCTTACTCATAAAATAATTATATCATGCTCTCATCTGGGTCGGTTTTACCACCTGAGTGAATGATGTTATAATGTTTATATCATGAATTATAAAATAATCTTATATAATGTTAATTTAAAGTAATAAAAATTTATTTAACATGATTTAATCATTATTTAATGATTTTATTTATATTCAATATATTTACTCGTATATATATATATATATATTGGTCGGAGTAGAGTACTCAAGAGGGGGTGAATTGAGTATCTATAAAAAAATTCAATTTAAAAGGTATAATTTGAAGTTCCCCCAATATTTAAAATTAAATTTTCCAGTTAGCCAGTAGTGAATTTATAAGAGCTTGATTGTTCGATTAATTTATAAAAAATATAGATTAGTTCTCAGTTGTATCAATTTGATGATTAATATAGATTTTAAAACTAACCTAATAATTCAATACTTTTATAAACACATTCTAAGACTAACTATAAGAGTTCAATTTAGTTTTATGAAATATATGATAAAACAGAGTAAAACTAAAAGGTAAAAACACATCGGAAATAAAACAAGAGGTTCAGTCTCAAACAGAGACTTAATCCTCTCCACTTGGTGATCACCTGCCACCAAGAAGTTTAAATTAATAAACAGTTTGATCCACACCCTGGATTGGGGTTCATAATAGCACACAGGGTTTTCTAGGTCACCCTTGACCTCTACCATAGTTCTTTATGGGAAAAACAACAAATAGGACACACACGATATCTTCCACAGTTATTCGTTGGGAAAAAAACTGATCACACATGACCTCTTACACAGTAACTTGTGGGATAAAAATGGATAAAAAGAGTGTGATATTGAGGATATTAGGTATCCTCCAGTTATACACAGGAGTCAGTGTGTGTGTAACAGACAGATACACACACTACTCAAAAATGTAACTAAATGAACACAATAGAGCTAAATATGTAGAGTTAGGTTTAGAAGCCTCTCTGTGTTATCGGTGCAGATATGGACTCTTTTGATGAAGTGTATTTGAAGTTTGAGCCTTATTCTGGAAGTTGATGCAAAAACATAGTGTCATATTCTGTCTTCCAGGTACAAGTATGGTTCTGCAGGTATATTCTTCTCCTTCTTTGATATGTTGAAATAGTTTGTCAATTCGATGTTCAGCTTGATTGATATTGCTTCATGTGTTCTTTTGTTCTTGAGTTTATAGTGGGTTCATGAGAGTTGCAGATGTTCTTCAGTATGTCTCTCTCAGGCATGCACCATGTGGCTATATTTTTTCTATCTATCGTCTCTCTTTAAAAAATACTTCTTGTTTTTTAGGGCTAATAAAGATCATGCAAATTCCACATGCATCGGCTCATCGTACCTCGTACTTTCTACTAAAATTCCTAAAAAATATTATTAAATATGTCATTATCATTAAATGACACAGATATGACTATTAGAAATAATATTAATAAATACAGATTTAAATGGTCTATCAATGACTCATATGTCGGTGTCTCCATCTGTCGGTGTCTCCTTCTGTCGGTGTCTCCTTCTGTCGGTGTCTCCTTCTGTCAGTGTCTCCTTCTGTCAGTGTCTCATTACATCAGTGACTTGTTTCAACGATGAGTCCTTCCTTCTGTCGGTGAGACAGTTGATCTATCGGTGACTCATATCAATGGTGAATCCTTCCTTCTATCGGTGAGACATTTGATCTATCAGTGACTCATATCAATGGTGAATCCTTCATTCTTTCGGTGAGACAATTGAACTATCGGTGACTCATATCAATGGTGAATCCTTCCTTCTATAGGTGAGACATTTGAACCAATGGTGACTCATTTCAACTAATGATGAGTCCTTGAGTCAGTAGCACCATGCAACGGTAGGTCACTTGGACTGATGGTAGCTTATCTGCATCGGTAAGTCATATGCAACGGTGAGTCATCTGCATCAGTGATTCATGTGCAACAGTTAGTCATTTCAACGGTGTCATATTCACATACTTAGAATATATTCTTGTTTGAACTATCTATTAGTGAGTCGCATGTCTTTCAGTGAGTCACTTTTCTGTCAGTGTTAGTGACTCATACTTAGATAATTTTATATGTAATGTATGTCTTACAATTCAACAAAGCCAGAGAGTTTTAATACTCATAAGTACACATAGATAATTAGTTATAAGATTTTTTATACTTAAACACACATAAATAGTTATATTATTGAAATGATCTCATATTCAAGATAGTGCTTTGACAAAATTTAGAATCTTTGACATAAGATAAGTTATATGTTAATATATGACATGATTTGTTATAATTAAAACAATTATAGTCATAGATAGTAGAGAAAAGTATCTATAGGCCAATAATCTCCCCCTTTTTGATGATCACAAATCATGGCATTATTAAGTACCATCGATAAAACAATATGATTATTAGTTCCTGTGATGGGAAGGGAAATTCATCAGATATAATAATGCATAAACACTAATAAAGTTCTCCCCCTTTTAATAATGATTAAAGTTCTACCCCTTTTGGAATTAGAAAAAAGTGAAAGGTGGAAAACTGAAAATAGAAAAGTAAAAAACAGTGAAAAGTCATACATTTAGAAAAGTGCACTAAATTACCAAAAGTACAAGGACTTTGTCCTATCAAAAAAAACCAGTCCACACTACATGGTAGGGTCAAGGGGTTCCTTTCCCTTATCAGAAGGATCAATGGATGGTTCATCAGAAGGAGTTGCCTTAGAATTAGGAGGGTCTAAATGGATTTTGAGAGGAGGTGGAGGCACTCCTTCAAGAACTATAGAAGCTAGGGAAGGTCTATGATGATAAAGAAGCCGATGTTGAATAGGCTTTTTAATGATGGGTCTGATCTAAGATAAGGCCTGAGAAACTGATATCTGATCTTAAGGAGGTACTGAACTAGTAGGGCCAAGTGGTGCAGCAGGAGACACCACAATAGCTTCACTTTGGACATGGAGATATGGTTTTAACAGCTTGATGAAATCTTCAATTATCTCTCCATCGTATTTCATTGAATTTTCAAAATCATATTTGTTTTTGATGAACTTTTCCAATAATAGAGTGAATTCTCTTAGCTTCTGAATCTAATCCTTAAAATCCTTTGTTGCTGGAGGAAGAGTAAGATTGGTGGACAGATACTTAAAAAGACTGTTCATTTGATGCTTGGTGATGAATTTGGAGAAAAACTCATTAATCCTTTTGGCCAGCTCTTCCTGAGTCTGTGAAGAACTCCTTGTATAATACTTTACATGATCATGCGCCTTATCTTAAGTGTCCTCAACTTTGGACATACTTGAAATTAAATCTTACAGCTCTTCTTTCAAAACTGAACTAACAGTAGTATGATCTACAAATTGGGAAGACTGAACAGGTGGATCAGAGGTTGAAGCAATATCAGAGGAGGAAAGTTCCTTCTTTTCTTATCTTGGAAAAATCAAGAGATTTAAAATAAGAAACAAGATTCTCAAGTCCTTTCATGATAGTTTCCATTTTATTTTTATACTCGTTGGTCAAGGAATTGATGTCAGTGGTTAACTTCTTCATATCATTCTTAAGCTTGGTTTTTCTTGTCACAATTTTTTCTGCAGTTGTAATCAAATTTGGCTGAATTCATTTTATGACCATCATGGAAACCAAAGCAGCATCAGCTTGAGATACACTGGTTGAGGAATGAGTAGAACCAGAAGCTCTATATTGCTTTACACTATCAACCATAGACTGAATTGCTTTCAAATTTTCAGTCAGCTCATTATTCTCTCTCCTAGATTTATCAATATCATACCTCATTTGAGATTGTACTAAATGTCTTATAGATGAAAAAATGTCTTTCTTGAATTGTTCAAAATCATGTTTAGTGACATAGTCACTAGAAGAGGACTCATCCATTGGTTCCCTTACAACAAGTTCAAAGACTTCATCATCAGAATCTTCATAATCTAATCCTAGGGCCACATAATTGGGATTCCTTAACCATTAATCCAAAATATCAGAATCCATAGGAGTAAGAGTATCAAGTCTTACTCTTATAATTTGATGCTCTTCATCATATTGAGTTACTCTTCCTTGAAGCTCCCCCTCAGTGTCATCATTTTTGGAAAATTTCTCCCCCTCAGTCAATACTCCATGTCTAGATTAATTCTCCTGATGTAGAGTTCTTTTTCTAGTATATACAGATTGAGTAATAGGTTCAGCTGGATCAACATTTTTATCTTGAACAGCACCCTCAATAGATACACCAGCATTAGATTCAACAACCTATATACTAACAGCATATAGATTTTCATCAAGTTTTCCAGATTCACTATCACTGCCACTTTCACTACTTTCTTCATTATAGCCATCTTCATTATTTTCATTTCCATTGTCATCATTAACTTGCTCATATTATTCTTCTTTACCTAATTTTGTATCACTTTCCCCAATACCATCTTCTTCTTCTTCGTCTTCTTCTTCACTAGATTCACTGATATATTCTACATTTCCTTCAACTTGTGTTTCTTCACTCCCAGTAGATTTGATAATAGGTTCATGAGAAGGTAAGTCCAAATGTGGACTTGCAGGTCCAATAGAGACTCTTTTTGTTGGTCCATTAGTTTTTGGGTCACTTCTATCATCAACTGGTGATCCCACATCTCTGATAGGAGTAGCAGGCTCCTCCTACTCATCTGAAGAATAAATTACTTGTTCATCTAGACTAAGGCCCTGATCCACTAGATCCCTTGGTCAAACTGGATGATCTATAGGATTGAACTTCTTAGACATCCTATCTTCATCACCAACCCATTCCTTTCTCCATGGGTTCCAATTAATTTTCATTCTCTTATAGATGTCAGAGCTTAAGAAGATTACACTGCATTCACTAACTACAATATCATCATCCTCACTTACATAGCCTTTCCCCTTTATAATTACTGAAATCATTCTATAATTGAAAATAGAATTTGACTTAAAACCGGTTTTTATCATATCATTAATGTGCACCATAAGATATCTACACAGATTCCATTTAACTCTTTTTTGAAGAAAATATACCAAGTATACATCCTGATACTTGATAGAAGCAAATTTCCCTTTCCTGGGACAAATCTAGTGCTGAATAAACTTAAATAAAATTCTGCACTCATAATTTAATTCTAAGGCAATGGGCCTCCTATATTCTTCATTTATAGTTAAATCCTCCAGAGTTGTCTCATAGAAAAAGAAATCACTTTCAGATGGAGAATTATCTTAGTAATCATTAAACATTCTTTCATGAAGAACCATAAGACATTCATCCCAATATCTTGAAGAGAAAGAGATTCTCTTCCCTTTTACTATCGGCTTGACCAATGCTACATCACTTCCTTCCAACAAAAGTTCCATATTCATGTAAAATTCATATAGTAGATTTGGGTATAAAACTATGTCATTGTTTACGAACCAGTCAAGCCATCCTTGATCTTGTAGAACCTTTAACAACAGAGACTTTCTCTCTAAGAACCATTCCACCAGGACTTCTTTCTCTGAGGTTACAAAACGGTTTTCTAGACCAAGATTCATAGGACCTGAATAATTTCTCTATTCACCTTTCTATTTCATTGAATCTTGAGACTCACCCTCTTCCAGAGCTCACTTAACACACACCATTCTAATCAGTTCAATCTGTATGTCAGAAGCTGAAAGGTTGGGGGTAATGAAAGAGAGTGACTGTCGAGAGAGAGTAGCAGTAAAGAAGTAGAGTGGATCGATTCAAATTTATATCATTTAGGTCTTTTGAAATTACACAATCATGAAATTTTGAACCGGTTTCACTGGAATTAATGAAACAGTGTCGTTATGATAAAAACATAAAAAGTGCAGAAATAATGAGTCATCGGTGTCGGCATGACAGACTTTGTATAACACTAATGGTTTTGGCATGAAAACAGTGTTGGTATGACAATTGTGTCGGTGTTACAATGGTGTCGGCACGACAACGGTGTCGGTATGACAACTTCACTTAAAAATATCAAAATAAAGGAAACATAGGGTCTTACTGATTGATCACTCCTAACTCATGTTTGATGTAATTCATTCTTTCAGAGTTCAATGGCTTAGTGAATATGTCAGCAAGATGATATTCAGTTCCAATAAATTCTAAAGTGATATCACCTTTTTGTTTATGATCTCTCAAAATGTGATGTCTTACATCAAAATGTTTTGTTCTAGAGTGAGAAACTGGGTTATTATAAATGTCAATAGCACTTGTATTTTCACAGTTTATAGGTAAATGTCTAAATTGATATCCATAGTCTAGAAGAGTGTGTTTCATCCACAAAATTTGAGCACAACAGCTACCAGCAGCTATGTATTCATTTCCAGCGGTAGATAATGCAATAGAATTTTGTTTCATACTACACCATAAAACCAAAGACTTTCCCAAAAATTGACATGTCCCAGAGGTTCTCTTTCCATCTAACTTGAATCCACCAAAGTCAGTATCATAATAACCCGCTATATCAAATGATTTTCCTTTGGGGTAAAACAAACCCAAATTGATAGTATATTTGAGGTATTTGAAAATTATTTTAATAGTATTTAAGAGATATTCTTTGGGATTAACTTGAAAATGGGCACACATACACACACTAAACATTATATTTAGCCTACTAGCAATCAAGTAGAGAAAACTTCCAATCATTCCTCTATAAGTGGTTTGATCAACAGATTTACCATCTTCATCAAGATCCAAATTACAAATAGTACTCATTAGAGTGTCACTACTTTTAATGCTATAAAATCCAAATCCTTTTAAAATATCTTTTGTGTATTTACTTTGATTTAAAATTATACCTTCCTTATTTTGAAAAATCTAAAATCCAAGGAAGAACTTTAGTTCACCCATCAAAATCATTTCAAATTAATTTTGCATCATTTTTAAAAACTCAATACATAAATAGTTCCTTGAAGATCTAAAAATAATATAATAAGCATAGATTTGAACAACTAAAACATCTTTAGAAATTATTTTTATAAAAATATTAGGATCTATAATTCCTTTTGTAAAACCTTTGGAAATAAGAAAACTACTTAATCTATAATACCAAGCTCTTGGATATTGTTTTAAACCATATAAATCTTTTGTTATTTTGAAAACATGATTTTGAAAATGAGGATTTTTAAAACCAGATATTTGTTCAACAAAAACATCCTCAACTATATAACCATTTAGGAATTAATTTTTAACATCCATTTGATAAAGTTTGAAATTAATATGGGCAACTTAAGCAAGAAGGATTCTGATGGACTCAAGTCTAGAAACAGGTGCAAAAGTTTCTTCATAGTGAATGACTTCTTCTTGACTATAACCTAGTGAAACTAATATAGATTTGTTTCTAACAATATTACCATATTCATCTAATTTTTTTCTAAACACCCACTTAGTTCCTATGGTCAATGTGTCTTTGGGTCTATCCATAAGTTTACAAACTTTATTTCATTCAAATTGGTTAAGTTTCTCTTACATATCCATCACCCAAAATTCATCTTTAATTGAATCATTGATGTTTTTAGGTTCAAGATGTGACAAGAAGGCTTGATGTTAAACCAGATTTCTAAGAAACCCTCTAGTTTGTGTCCCTTTATCTAAGTCGCCAACAACAACATCTAAAGGATGGTTTTTGAGAGTTCTGGTTGGTTTAGAAAAGGAGGGGATAGTAACTTCAGGTTCATCTATAGGTTCGAGTCATCATATTCAAATTCTGAAGAATTTCCAGAACTTTTTGATTTAACATATTTCTTGACAAGCGGATTATATGATTTTTAATTTATGTCCAGGTTTGACATATCATCTTCAATGTTTTCTAGAGAGGTCTTAGGTTCATGTGGATCTGTTTCATCAAATTTGATATGCACAGATTCTTCTATACACTTAGTTATTTTATTAAATACTCTATAGGCTTTACTAGAGATTGAGTAACCTAATAATATTCCTTCATCACTCTTGGATGTGAATTTGTAAAGATTTTCCTTTGTATTGAGGATATATACTTTGCAACCAAAAACTTTGAAAAAACTAACTTTTGGTTTTTTATTATTCCATATCTCATAAGGAGTCTTTTTGAGGATAGGTCTAATTATGAATCTATTAATTATGTATCAAGTTGTATTCATAGTCTCGGACCAAAAGTAAATAGGTAAATCATATTCATTAAGCATTGTTCGGGATATCTCTTGTAAAGTTCTATTCCTTCTTTATACAACTCCATTTTTTTAGGTGTCCTAGGGGTAGAGAAGTTATGACTATATCCATTGTGTGATAAAAAAGATTCAAAGTCTTGATTTTTAAAAATAATGTCCATGATCACTTATTAAGGATTTTATTCTAATTCCACTTAGATTTTCCACTATTTTAGAATACTTGGTGAAGTTAGTACATACTTAACTTTTGTGAGCTAAGAAATAAGTCCAAGTATACCTAGTATAGTCATCTATAAGAACATAGAGATAGTGCTTCCCATTTAAACTAGAAACTCAAGATGGTCCAAACAAATCCATGTGAACCAACTCTAAAGGTTTAGAAGTTGAAACTTATTTCTTTTATTTGAAAGATATCTTATGTTGTTTACCTTTTTGAAAACGATTGCAGACTTTTCCATTTGGAAACTCAATTTTGGGTAGATCCTTGACTAATCATTTTCTAGTAATCTTTATAAGAGAGTGTACATTATAGTTTCCTAATATCCTATTCCAAAACCTATACTCTTTATGAAAGTCACTTAAATAAGAAACATTTTGAGAAAATAAAGAATCTAAGTTAATAGAATATATATTTTCATTTCTAAGTTCAGAAAATATCAATTCATTTTTAGAGTTAAAAACATTAGAAGCATCATTTTCAAATTTAACATGAAATTAATTATAATTAACCCAAGCTTGACGTACATGGACATTACATTACTTTTGCGGAAAACTTAATACATGACACAAAAATATGCCAAAAGACCGTGTTAGTTTAGTGTCTTTGGAAACTCGGAACATAATCTTCTAATCATGGTGAAAGATCTTCAACATCTCCTATAAAGATCTTCCCCTTTTGTTTTCTTACGTAAAACCTTTCTTTGTATCCTAGGGAAAATAAAACATAAAAAGGGTGAGCTTAAATGCTCGGTAAGGTTAAACATTGTGAACATAAAAAAAATAATCCATAAACATTTGAACGTAAAAACATGAACATAAAACATCAAAATCTTGAGAAATGACATAAATCTTGGCAGTACATAAGGCATAGATCATAAAGGAACATTAATCATGATAAAATGTCATGGGAATAAAACATGGAATTATGGAAAACCATTAATCACATGATATGATTTCCACAGTAGCCAAGGCATTGCTGCCAAGACCATCATAGTGGACAAATTCCATTACTGAACTGGGTTTACTTTTCGTTTCAGCCCTGTATTACTGAACCGGATTCACTTGCCGTTCCATCCATGTCTATATCATGAGATATAAATATTTACCCAATGCATTGGAGGGAGATATAGGTCCCACCAATCTCATAATGAAACCATTCTTATGTGTTCCACAAAATCATAAATCATATATCATAGCATAACCCATGTAATAAAAATAGGATTCTTAAACATCATGCCATCATAACATAATACATATAAGATAAAAGGAATTCATAAAAATAAATCTATCATAACATAATAAAATCAATGTAATAATAGGGATAGAAATAGAACTATATTATCTTATAAGAAAAATAATTTTGATAAAAACACTTGAACTTAGTTCTTGAGGAAAATATCATTTCTTCTTCAAAAAACATTTTTCCTTTCTCAACATGTCGTACAATTTTAAACTAAAAGAAGTTAATTGAAAATAAACTTGAAAACTTTTAAAGGAAGCTTCATGGAAATAATTTTCTATGATATCATAAAAATCCATTCATTCCATATAATTTAAAAAACATTCTCTTCGTACTTTTCCTGGAGAAGTCAAAAAGTACCTCGTATGGTAAACAAAAGAAAGATTTCTTCCATATAATGTGGTAAAAGTCAACAAAGGGTAAAAATTACTTTAAACATAAATATAAGAATACTAAACCTTTTATGAAAACATTTTTAGAAAACATGGACATGGATTATAACTATAACCCCAGTAAATACTTACGAATAAATAATCTCGGACAAGAACAAGATTGGAATAATTATCCCTTACCTTATGTCCAATTTCTTCTGTATGTGCCCGAAACTCCTATATAGTGGGTTTAAACATATTATTAACTTGTAAAAGAACCATAATAATATTTAATATATCATATATGATTCACTTAGGTCTTTATATTACCCGTTCATTTGTCAATTTCATGTTAAAGCAACGTTTTGGGTAATAATCGTTTCATTTATCGTACGTGTTTGGACTTATTGTTATTAATATTATTATTACTTATATAATGATATAATTACTTCTATAATATAAAAAATGATTTATATATCATATATATTCAGTATATATATATGTATAATAGATAGATAAATGAAAATAAATACACCGCTCATGGAGATGGTAGACCGTACGTACGCATGAACACTGTTTTCATTTCCTTATTGAATTGAATGGAAGTAAGTAGATGACATATATATATATATACAGTAGCATTATTATGTCATATATTTCATTATTATTCATTATATATACTTTATAATCATTCTTGAATGGTTAACATGGATAATGAATCTCATCACGTCGTGGAGACGGTAATCTGTACGTACGCACGAGCGATGATATCGTTCCTATAATTATTGAATGGAATTATAGTGGATAATAGAATATCTCAGAATTAGTATAATGTTATAATAATTATATATAGTTATTCTTTACACCATTATACCCATCCATGTAAGGTGGTGGTGGAAAACAGATTACACCACGACGTGGAGATGGTATTTGGTACATACACACGCGTGGTGATTTTGTTTTTCGTCGGATGGATAGAAGGTGAAATAGGTATGTTTCATATTTATAATAACATATAATTATATCATTGATACTGATGTTATTACTTTATAATGAAACAAATAAAGAAGAGTAAGTAGAAGAAGAATTAAATTTGAAAGAATCAGTAAAGGATATTACCTCTTCCTCGACGCGCCTCTTCCTAACCCCCTCTTATGACACTAAAGTTGGTCTTTTAAGAAGACCAGTACCTCTAGTAGGTTTCTAGGGAAGTGGAGAAGATAAATTGATAGGTTTTTGTCGATCTTGAAGGCTCAAAATGTTGTGAAGGGGAGAGGTAGGAGGTTCCCTTTTATAAGGGAGGAGAGGGGCACTTTTGGAAACCTCAAAAATATTAATTAATAATAAATTCAAACCCCACTTAAAAACGTCTAAAAATGACTCAATTAGAAGATGAGATGATATAGTGTTGTAATCTCATCAACCAATAAAATTTATACTTGTTGGGAATTTATTTTAAACCTTATCAAATTGATTTATCCTTATTTAATCTATTTAATTTTATTTGTGGTAATAATATTCTAAATTTTAAATTGTTATAAATAATTACTTATGTGTTGTGAATTGTCCATAATTGGATAATTTATGACATTTTAGACCATATAAATTTCAATTTTCAATTTTTAAATATTTTTGTGATTTTTAAACAATGTAATAATATGTTATTTTATAAAATAACAATAGTGTCAATTTTGACACAATTCATTTATTTGAATTTAAATAAAATCCAAACAGAGTATATATTTGAAAAAAAAATATTTAATAGATTAATAACATGTTATATTTGTCTATAAAATTCATGTAGAACATTAAATATTTCATATAATATTTATTTTAATATTTTTAAAACCATTTATTTGATATTTCAATCAATAAAATAATTTCTACTTCACTATTGTGTCATCATTAATGATAATTATATAATCCCTAAAAATTATAAATAAATTCACATGATGTAGATAATTTTGTTAGATTTCTGGAGACTATTTATGTCCTGTGTTTTATGAAGTTTATCACCCAATTAAAATTATTACACTTATAAGATATAAGAGAGTGACATGTTGTCACTTTCTTTGGTTTTAATAATAATTCCATCATTTTCATGGTCAAAAGTCCATGAAATGAATCTATTCAGACCCTTAGGTGATATGGGTCAACTTTTATTCATCCAATAGAATTTTTTCATGTGTTAAGGTAATTTTATAATATTATTTTTACCCTTAATTACCTAATTTACCTTTAATTGTGGTAAATAAAATTTACCGTAGTTACTATTCATAATGTCCAAAAATAAAAAGTAGTATATTAACATAATTTGGACCTACTGATTCCAAATATGGGATCCATTTTTTTAAATTCAAGACACAGAAGTTTCAGAAATTAATTTAAAATTATTCCTGTTGTTGAGAAAACGAGTTTTAAAATTTAAAACATTGCAAAAGATCGAAATGTTTTTACCTATGAATTCAATGTAAAATTAACGATAATGACATAAATTATATTAAATGGTAAAAATATATTCTATTTATACTTTAAAACAATTCAATATTATAATTTAACCATATAAATTATTTTTATGAAAAAATTAGTTTTTAATTAAAATTTAGCTTATTTTTACTATTCATCAAAATATGAACGTTATCAGAAAAATATCAAAACTTTATCCAACGTAAATTTTTATATCCTGATTCAAAAGAAGAAGTTTATTTTGTAAAATTTAACTTATAAACTTGTTAAAAATTAGATTTTAAATGGGTGTGCCATCAAAAGGCGGCAAAACTGCTTTTTAAAAAAATACATATTTTACCCAAAAAAATTATTTTGTTCCCATACCATGATATAGAAAATGTTTAAGATGAATGATAATGTTATGAAATTCAAAATTTAGTTAATACTATTCATAACTGCTAGTTCATAATAATATTATAATAATATCTCGTTTAGTGAAACTCGGTATTGCGTACAACACACGCTATCAAGGAAGGTCGCTCTTGCGTGTAATGCAAGCCAAGTCAGGGTTGCGTGTAGGGGAATATTCCTTTAGTGTTGAATATAAAATAATAAAAATATATTTCAGTTATACATTGATCAAAATATATACTTGGTGTTGTGTAAAATGAATTTTATTCGAAAGAACTTGAAATTGTGTGCAACACAAGCCAAGAATAGTGTTCTGTATACTAAAAGTTAATACGGTGTTGCGTATAGCGCAAGATAATTTTGGTGAAGCATATAACAAAAGTCATAAAATAAATTAAAAAGGATATTTCTCATAAAATCTTGGGGTGTTACATTCTACCCCCCTTAAAATTAATTTCACCCTCGAAATTCGTCGGGGTTATAAATCATTTACTACTTGAAATTTTCTTTTATATAAACCCACTTTGTAAAAAGGAATACTAAAACTTAATTTGAAAAAGGAAATTTAGAAACATAATAGTCACCCATAGTAACTCAACACTGGGTTTCCACATAGGAAAATATAGGTGAAAATATGGATATGGAGGATAAATCTAACCATCATGTTCTGATGAAGAGTGGTAGAGAACATGGCTATGAAAAAGCCAACAATCACAAAGCCATAAATTTGTGATGATCTAAGGTACTATCTAATTCATTGGATATGAGAGTACTAGGAAAAAAAAATTTCAATATCATTTCACTATAGTAGATGAATTTTTGCATAAGGATAAATACTTACTTGATTTTAGTGTAATATCGTTGGTCATTCCATGAACAATTTCCACTTCATCTTTTATTTAAAGAGATGAAGTTGAATTTTTCATTCTTGAAGTATTATCAGATCATGAAATAGAATGATAGGTCATTCCATCTATCTCTATCACAAAAAGTTTACGAAAAATTATTAAATATACATAATTCCTTCTATGGTGAGATTAACCGTATATGATTCCAAAAATGGACTTATACTTAATTTATCATACCGCTTAATAAAATGAAACTAATTTATACTAACCAGGGACTTCCTGTAGGCCAGTGGTAGGCGATAAAGGCCCATCGCACTTCAGTTGTGGGTTCGATTCCCGCGACCTTGTCCGACGCGACGGGTTGTCACTCATCCTACAGGTTGTCCTTTTTAAAAAAATCTACACTATTATAAAATTCTAGAAATAATATTGAAAAAAAGGTTCTATACTTAAACAATACTATCTGATGTCCAACTTAATCCATTCCAATCTTTAGGCTTATTCAAAATACTTTTGTCCAATCTCATAGTATAAAGAAAAGGATTACTAGAGAGTTCATCTACCAAGCATGTGAATACCATCATTTATCCCCCATATATCATAAGATATATCTTGTTTATCACATTCCAAACATGTGAATACCTTAATCTTATATTCTCTTGCAACATTAATTACTATAGAACCTTAGTGAAAACATGAATGTTGTTAAAAGTTAACTCTTTCCACATACCAAAATCCCAAAAATTATTTATAATCAAACCATGATATCACTTTGTCCTTATATCAATCATGAGCACATTAATACAATCAAACATTTTATTTTATCCTTATCCCTTCATTATGCGCATATCATCAACTTTCCAAAAATATTTCAATCACTTTTCATGGTTACTGATACCATATTCTTATGGAAAACCACAATGGACCAATACATAGTTATTCCAATATACCATAAAAGTACCTCGACAACATTATTCTTGAATACCAATACATAAACACTTTATTGCATCCTCTTAAATGATTGTCATGGAATAATTCCATCCTTGATTTAGAAGTAACCTCTTAAGTCAGGGTATTGAGTTGGGTAATTCCCATGTTCTCTACAGAAAAAACATTGAACTCCATAACAGTCTGTCACTCTATGACCCTTCTCCCCACACATATAGCATATTCTCCTCCATTTTATGTATTCAACAAGGTTCTTATTCCCTTATTTAGAAATATTAATCTTCCTTTATCTATGCTCCTCACCATGAGAACATGCATAAAAGTCCATCTTCCTCTTATTTGATGAATTAGGAATACCACTAAAGTTCACCTTGTTAATCATATATCACGATGACTGATTTGGCATAATCACAATATCTTTCTTTCTAGGCATTAGGAAAATTTTTTGCTCATAGTCACCAATTTTTCCATTGGATTCAATGTTGACCCAATTCCTTATGGTTCTCTCCATTGACTAAAACCAAAAACCATGGTGTAAGAAACAGTCAAAATAATGAGGAACCACATAATCATAAAAAGTCACTTATGGGTTGTCTAAATTATCACACATTATTTAATACATGAAACCATAGGTTCACCCTAGGTTTTTCATGATCATCAACATAATTCTAGGACTGTAACCTATAGTTATACTAAACCTTAGGGACATCCCTAGAAATACCTTAGAAATATCTCTAGGGATCTCACTAAAATTTTTGCATCCTAGTTTCCAAAGGTTAATTAAACCTTCGATCTGATACCAAATATAATGGCCCAAATATTAACGTACATGGACATTACATTAAATTTTATGTAAAACTTAATTTAAAATTAATCATGTTGTTGAGAAAATGGGTTTTAAAATTTAAAACATTGCAAAAGATTGAAATGTTTTTACCTATAAATTCAATGTAAAATTAATGATAATGACATAAATTATATTAAATGGTAAAAATATATTATATTTATACTTTAAAACCATTAAATATTATAATTTAACCATATAAATTATTTTGATGAAAAAAGTTGTTTTTAATTAAACTCTACCGTATTTTTACTATTCATCAAAATATGAATGTTATCAGAAAAATATCAAAACTTTATCCAATGTAAATTTTTATATCCTGATTCACAAGAAGAAGTTTATTTTTTAAAATTGAACTTATAAAATTGTTAAAAATTAGATTTGAAATGGGTGTGCCATCAAAAGGCGACAAAACTGCATTTTTTGAAAAATAATTATTTTACCCAAAAAAATTATTTTGTTCTCATACTATGATCTAGAAAATGTGTAAGATGAATGATAATGTTATAAAATTCAAAATTTAGTTAATACTATTAATAACGGCTAGTTCATAATAATATCTCGTTTAGTGAAACTCGGTATTGCGTACAACACACGCTATCAAGGAAGGTCGCTCTTGCATGTAATGCAAGGCAAGTCAGGGTTGCATGTAGGGTAAGCTTACTTTGGTGTTGAATATAACATAATCAAAATATATTTCAGTTATACATTGATCAAAATCTATACTTGGTGTTGTGTAAAATGAATTTTATTCGAAATAACTTAAAATTGTGTGCAACACAAGCCAAGAATAGTGCTACATATACTACAAGCTAATACAGTGTTGTGTATAGCACAAGATAATCTTGGTGAAGCATACAAAAAAAGACATCAAAGAAATTAAAAAGGATATTTCTCATAAAATCTCAGGGTGTTACATTCATCATCACAAAATTGTGAAATACTATGAAAATTATACTTCAATCCATCAATAAAAAGTACTTTAGAAATTAAAACTGAGTTAGAGTTACCAATCTAGCCTAAGCCAATTATTTTTCATTTAGATTTGTCACCAAAGGTGACATATTCAACATCAATCTTGATTAGGTTCTTGAAGTTTGAATAATCTCCTATCATGTGTCTTGAACATCCACTATCCAAGTACCATTGACTCTTACAGGAGCTCTTCAAACAGTTTTTCTACATGATAATCAAACAAAAATTGATTTTGGTGCCCAAACTTGTTTGGGTCCAGTGACATTAGTAATCAATGATTTAGGTACCCACATTTTCCTTATGGGTTTCCTATAAGAATTATGTAACACATTTGAAAAACAGACTCTATTTGGTCCAGAAAAACTAGAGGTAGTAAAGAATTTTTCAGAACTGGTACTAGCAGCAGAGTTTTGATTTTTAGGTAGAAGAATAGATTTTCCAGATTTAGTTTCAAAATGTGTTTTAGATAAGTTTCTTTGTCCATGATGATGTCCAATACTAGAAGTTTACTTAGGAGCTACCTGTTTACCAAGAATTTGAGTAATAGTATCTTTTCCATTGGTAAACTTTTCTAGATATTTATTTAATTTCTCATTATAAATTTTTAATTCATTGTTTTCCTTGAGCAGTTGAGCATTCTTTTCCTTTTTAGTGTTATTTTCAGACTTAATAATTATAGTAAGAGCATGATGTTTCTTTAAATATTTATATTTATATTTTATTTCATTTCAAGTGTCTTCCAACATGTTACAATATTCAAATAGTTCATCACATGTCATATTTTCAGACTCACTTTCATTTTCATAATAATAATAATTGTGTACAGTTGAATCTAAGGCAACCTTAGATGTTTTTTTCATAAAACACATATTTTTCATGTCATATTTCTCATCATGATATTATGCTGCTTTACTGGGGCTATCCTTAGAGGAACTCTAGGTGGCCTTTATTCCTTTCTTATATTTCCTATCTTTATACTCATAATTCTTTTTATATTTTAACTTTGGATAGTCATCTTTGACATGTCCTATCCTCTTACATTCATAGCAGATAATCTCCTCTGATTTTTCATTTCTTTTCCAGTCCTTTTTTCACTTTCCTTTGTTATCATATATTTCTTTATAATTGGTTTTCTTGAAAAACTTCTTCTTCCTATAGAATTTATTGAATCTTTTGGCCATCTGAGACATCTCTTCATCACTATCTGATGTTGATTCATCATTTCTAGAGCTTTAAATAGTGGATAGAACCTTCTCTTTTTCCTTATTCTTAGAGGTAGTAGTCTTAAAGGCTACAGATTTTCTCTTAGGTCCATCCTCTTCCTCTTTGTTGACTTTCATCTCTTCATCATACATCGTCAATTTTCCAATGAGTTCTTTGACAGGTAATTTGTTGATGTCACGTGATTCTCTAATTGTGACAAAATTTCCTCTCCATCTATCAAGTAAGCATCTGAGAATCCTCATAATTTTTTCTTTATCAGTAATATCTCTTCCCAGAGAGATCATAGTGTTCACAATTTCATTAAACCTGAGATACATGTTATAAATAAGCTCGTTAGGCTTCATCTTAAAGTTATAATATTTAATAGTATATGTGCTAAGTCTCATTTCCTTAACACTAGAAGTTCCTTCCACTGGTGGAAAGCCAACCTATACTAATACTTATTTCCCAATGGTTTGAAAAAACTATTGGCATAAAGAAACTATACCAACAGTTCAATTAAACCATTGGTATAGATAATTTAATCTAGGTTTTCCCAATGGTTTAACAAAACTGTTGGGAAATATAAATGTTACCTACAGTTTTTATTAACCATTGGTAAAAAACACCTGATTTTAGACTATTTTTTAGATCCCTCCAATTTTTCATCCCCGCATGAACCCTCCCTGACCTCCACCTCCCAGCCCTCTCCTCCCCTCCTCGACCTCGACCTCCTCAACCTCTCAAACTCTGCCTCCGCCTCCCGACCCCCAGGCCCTCTTGGTTCCCTTTCCTCCGGCGACGTTCCCCCTACCCCTCTCATCTCCCACTTCGACGATGACATCTCCCTCCCCTCTCATCTCCCGGAGACATTCCCCCCTCCCCTCTCAGCTCCCTCTCCTAGAAACATCCCCCCTCCCCCGTCATCTCCCTATCCTCCAACAATGTCCCCCGACCCCCTATCCAGTCACGTGCGCGACCCCCCATTGCTAAACACCCCGCGCGACATCCCCCTATCTCGTCTCCCTCTCCTCACACCATTTATCCCAACTTTATTGAGGGTTATTGATCATTACTTCCAGGTAAGGATAAACATTCATATTAATCGTGTATTTTCTAGAGTTTTAGGTCGTAACTGACTCATGGTGTGGTGAATTATTGGGTAAATTTTGAATTTTTTGAAAATAGAGTCTTCTAGAAATGTAGGTTTAGATTCATATGTTATAAACCATTCATTATAACAATGCATTCAATAAAAATTTCATAATTTTTTAAAAACATCATATTTTTCTCTATAGACCCCTATTAGACCTAATATTATGTTGGGTTTTTTTTGTTAATCATGATATATATGTGATGAGGTTGTATTGTCATTAATATGTGCAATAATGTGGGTTAATTGGAGGTGAGTGATGCTATATGAGATTTTATGGGTTATTTTGAGGAGTTTCTTTCCGTTTAATTGATTTTTCATAAAACATAAGTTGGTGCTGCATATATTAAGTAATTGGAATTAGTAAAGTAAAATGTTGGTCTTGGATTTCTGAGTTGGTTATTTGGATGGTATTCTCTATCAAAAGTGGGTATGTCTCTGTTGACTATGGGTGTATTTTCCAATTGACCAATGTATTTATTAAACTAACCATGCAATACACATTTCCTACAATACTAAAGAACCATAGAAATCATAGATAGACACTATACACCACAAGACACCCATGGGAGACACCCCTTTACATCTACTGATAGTTAATGGGCCATTAACTTAGGAACTGAAGTTGATTGGAACTCAAGCCTTGAGAAATTCCCATTCCTGGTAAAAAATATACCAACACCTTTATTCTTAGTATATAATAATGAAATGTTTTACACCCTCATGACCAAGTAGACCATCTGGTTCATGGACTAGTGTTTGACCAGGTTCAAGAGTGGGATCAACTACCAAACATTGATTGTGGTCCATGTGAGGTTCTTTCCATAGTGAAGAGGGTTATGTACACAATATTCAACTCAACTAATGTAGTAGAGGTTCATATTCATTATCTAATTATACTAGTCTGGTGTTTACAACAATGTGCTATATAAAGAACATAATGAAAAATGAAAATATTATTAAATGGAACTGTTTCCCCCTTGTTTACAGGAACATTATTTGACCAATGGGGCGTTATGTTTCTTATATATTGGGTGGTGACATGTATAGTCATAGGATACATGTATGTTTTTTTTAGTTTTTTTTTATTTTCTTTATTTTATTTTCCACTTATGTCTTTTACTGCTTTCTACAGATGGAGGGTAGTGATTCTATCCTGACTAGTTGACATAGATCACTTTTATATTTTAATACCATGAGGTGTGAGTGTGAGGAAACATCGGAAGCTAGAGTAGCCTTGGGGTATTCCATGAGATGGAATAGTTTTTCTAAAACATTGTGTGGGAACATTTCTGGAGTATGTTGGAGTCATGAAATAACCCCAAGTGTCTCCATGAGATAGCATAAATAACCCCAAGTGTCTCCAAGTGTCTCCATACATCGTATCATCCTCGCATGGGTTGGCCACTCACCTAATCCTATCAAACATATCCTAGTTTATCCTCTCATTCACATAGTATAGACTCATCTCTTGAGGATTATCCCAGGCCTCGATGCACATCTCATCATCCAACTAGAAAAAGATTATTATTCACCTCATTATTGTCCTAATCACAAAATCACACCATGTCGAACCCATCTACATTCTTATCTCATCCACATGGGAATACTCTAGTTCCCCTTGGACCCATCCTAGTCACTACTCACTGACCATAATACTTATCCCACACACTATAGTATTCTCTTGGAATGTCAACCATTCCTTAATTATATTCTCAATAATATGGTCAAGAACCTCATCAAAATCATGTATTATAACCCAAGCCCACTAACCAGGTTCCATCCTAATCTAAATCACACCAAGCCTCTTAGCATTATAATTCCAATCTGTTTGACAATACCAAATATCCATGCTATAATCTCATCCTTTATCTCTTTAGTTGAAATCTTGAATCATTAAGTGGAGTAAAACCTTTCATAATACATTTTATAGACTTAGAGGGACCATCCCACTCTAACAAACCACCAAGATTCCAATCCAATCTCATAAGTATTTCCTCATTAAACTCTAGACGTACAATTGCCACACTTATCACTACAAGGCCCAATCCTCTTAGGAATATTTTACTTGATCTAAACCCTCATTTAGTCCATACACATATCATCCCAATTATAAGACATATGTTATACCACTCATATCCCAATCAATATCTTATCCACTTAGAGACCTAGTGACAGGTTGATTTCATTTCCATAAAATCACTAAAGAACCTTCTCTAAACCTAGGCGGCTTGTGAACACCATATCTATAGGTCTTCCATGTTAATCTATTTCCTTTAATTTATCATCCTTAGATTCCATGACTCTCATGGAACATAGTTATAATCAATACCTTGGAAATCTATGACTGAATAATCATGTTAGTGTTTAAGGGTCTTTAGAGGCTCTTAATACTGTCTTCATACACATGGAATTCAAATGTTTTTCTATGTTGATAATTCAAAATAAGGGAGGAATCTCCACATATTGGAATATTTTCTAGGATTCCCTAGATAAAAATGGTTTCCTATGAATACAAAATAATGATAGTATTTTCTCATAATACTCCATGAGATCTGCTATCTTTTAACCTAGAGAAGTTACAGATTGGGGTAATTAATAAATTGATGCAGTACCCGCCTCTACAGCCCATCATAGTGCCTCTACCTTGGTAGAAACATAATTTATGGACTGCTCTACCACATCATGGAGCCTATATTGTTCTCCTACTATCTTATTTTCAATATTTAGCATGTAGAATGGGTGGAAAAACTCTTATTTAATCCTATCAATTTCAACACTCCCAGCATTGAATGAATTTTTGTGAGTCACTAATTCCATTTCATACTAAGAGAATTTTTCTTGGGCATTATTTTGATAATGTACAGTCAAAAATGAAACATCCACTAATTATAGATTCAATTAAAATACCCTCTTCTCCTCCCTAATGGTGACCACCTCCTTCACCCTAGCATGTAATACTTGATATCCAAACCCACTGTAGCTTAGGATTATGAACATGTACCAGAAGTGGTCCAAATGGTCCTTGAGCTCTTTAAAGGGACCTTCTAAGATCATTATTTATATATCTCCCCACACTTTTTTCCTAATTTCTTTATTGAAATGTAGAGTACTCTGAACCTTAGCTCAGTCATAGTCAAGGAACATATATGTATTCAGTAATAAGGTGGTGAGTGAGGGACTCATGCTCGCATCCCTTGGTGAACATGGTGTATAGATGGATTCTATGGGAAGAGATACTGAGGCCAAAGGATCTAGGATCTATAACCCTTGAGGTGAAATTTACATAATTAATCACATAAGCCCTGTTAGTCAATGTACATAAATAATGTTGTCAAATTAATAGCAATTATGTTAACCGCTGAGGATTTACCTTTTTCAGTTAATGTAGTAGCTAGTTATTTAACCTCAACATTGACCCAAGGGATGATAGAAATGTGTTTATGCCATGCATAATTGATGCATAGATGATGACCCTTCCACTGACACAATATATTCAAGGAGAATTCTAGGGACACCACTACCCTAAAGGGGTGGAAGCATAAAAAAAGGTCATAAATTTTGATACAGAACCGATGGTATATTCAATTTCAGGATAAATACTTACCATATCCCAGTGATGCCTCTATCCTAGCTAGGTCTTTTGGAGAATAGTTATCCATATCAGGAGATTCTAAGAGTTTTCACAATCATGTCAGATCAAAAGGTATGAGGAATATTTCACCCACATCAGACATCAGGTTCAACCCTTCTTGGACCTCAGTCATTTTATACTCTCCTTGGATCCTGTCCAAGCCTTGGGGAATGTTGAAGGGATGGAAGGTGTATATTTCTTGGATATATAAGTTTTTTCCCTCTAAGTAACTTGAATAGGACCAACACAATTAAGCATTTTATGAAGAGATACTTAAGAAATTTTATGATTAAAGTCAAAAAACACACTACTTACTTGATGACTTTGGGTGAGGTTTCTTAAACGACTACCTCACACATTTCCTATTGTATGTATTCTTTGAGGGAATTCATTCAGAAGGGTATGACATTTGATGTGTTGGAGGTGGCACCAATAGAGGTATGCATCCCTTGCATGGTGAGACCATATATCAGATTCATATGAACAACATACATAAACCATAGAGAGATGTTCAAGGATTTATTATATTATATAGTGATAATATAGCCATAAATATTGAACTACTTAGATCATTAATTTATATATAACTCATTAAATCTTATCTTGTAACATCTAATGATTTTTGGATCTGTAACTACAAACACCAATGCCCAGTATTCACCAAACATCAAAATCTCTACTCATCACCATAGTTAATATCAAAACAGCATGAAACAACATCCATATATCCTAAGAAAAAATTGTATCATAAACCAATCATCCCCAAACATATGGTGCTCCCCACCATAATACATGGATCATATAGATCAATTCCAAAAAATGGTAGTTCGTGTCATAGGAATCACCTATCGATAATGTATCCCCAACAGTTCATCGACTATCGCAATATAGTTCCCACCTTACCATAACTAGTCTTATATAAAAACACTGGCCTGTCATCCTCTAGTTGAATTAACCCAGAAATGCGCATTCCCACCCACCAACGTGATATCACATCTCTCGATCGTGATTTTTAATTACTAGAATGCATCAGTAGATCATCTAAATTTCCACACTTATAATTAGTCTAATTCCATGGGTAGATCATCCACTTTCAAGCACCCATCCTTATTGAGAATCGGTATACTAGACCACATCACTCAAATATTAGGTCACATACAGGAACATATAATGACATAATTATATGATGATTCGTATCATGTAAAATAATAGATAAATGATTTAGTTAAGTAGAATTCCACCAAGAAGCGATATGGGAAAACATCATATAAGTTATTGGTGACACAATGAGTTATTAGACTCTTTCACATCCAACAAAACATAACCAGTTCCTATACTGACCCACCAAGGGTTGATATAAATCCCTTTCATGGAGATACAATGTAGTCGTCATCAAGGAAAATCTTTCCATATGATCCATGATACCATTAAATAGAAGTAATATTATGGTTCAATTGTGTAGAATACTTCCAATAAGTTATATAGGAAAACACCATATAGAGTTTTTTTAATTTAAACAGTTGATCCCTCATCATTAGTGTCATCAATCACATTAAAGTGTAGAAATTTCAACTGAACCCTACATTCCAAGAATTATTTAGGTGGATAAGCCCCATGTCAACAGGCTAAGAACTAAAACCCTAAATAATAATGGAAAATTCATGCATCATCTTTAAATAAATATCTCAATTGTAAACATAAAAACAAATAATAATAAGACCTCATCCCTTGTGACCTATAATTACCACCAGAAAAGGTATTCATAATTCACTTTTTTGAGATCTAACAAATTCTCAAAATTAATGACATTTCAGGTTTACTCAACCTCCTAAACTAGAGTAACACATAAACTTCATAACCATGAAAGATTATCTTTGATGACATTGCATGAACACCCGGTTAACTACACCATATTTTAACATCCCCTTATTTTAAAACTTGCTAAAACTCTACTAATTTATGTAAAACAATGGGATATTATAAATCCTACAAAACATGATATCGGTAACCATGGTTCATGATTCTACCCCAAAATAATTACCTGGACTATAGAAAGAACTGAAACACAGAATCACTAATCCCTTGTTGTCTCTAAATAGTCGTTCCCTCCTAATTTCCTAAAACATTCATGTTCCATCCACATTTAATTTCATACCAGTATTGGGTGGCCTCCTCTTTATCCATTTACCCTAAATACCTTGAGCATATTCCATATTACTTAAAGTCCTTAGTGTTAACCTTCATAACTATGAAGTGCACTCCCCTAAATTAATTAGTGCACCAAACTCCTCTATAAGAGGATTCACTCACACCTGAAAGAGAATTGAATACATTATTTCATCTCTTTTGTCTTATTTTCTTCTCAAATAAATCACCACACAACCGTAAAATCCATTTCATGAGTGTTTTTTTGAATTCTGTAAATTATATTGTCTGTATGAGTGTTTTTTTAATTTCTGTATTTTCAGGTGTTGTATTCATCATTGTATATTTTCTGCATGAGTGTTTTTTTTATTCATCATTATTTTATAGGTTTGTACTATAATTATAGAGTGGAGGAATCTATATGCTACTTGCTAGAATTTCAGTACTATAATTGTAGAGGGGATGCTATTGGAATTACTTAGGAGGGGAGGTTGTTGTATACTACTTACTAGAATTGCAGTACTGCAGAGGGGAGGCCACTAGAATTGAAGAGGGGAGTTTTGTTTTGGAATTTTAGTAGCATATCCCAATGCTTATATGATATCATTCATTTCTATTTTTTTGTCCAGATTATGTTGTTTTCAGTGGGGAGGTGCAGGTTTTTTCCAACTTATGTTGTGGAAGGTGCAGGTTTACAGTGGGGGGTAGATTGATATGGAGTATAGTATGTAGCAATGGTTTTGTAAACCATTGGTATACTATATGTTGGACTACATATACCAACGGTTTCATTTAAACTGTTGGGAAAAAACATATGTTTCATGTATACCAACAGTTCAAAAACCGTTGGTATACATATATTCCAATGATTTTATTGAAACCGTTGGGGTATGTTAGATGCTAGAAATTATGTGTACCAATGGTTCTTGAACCATTGGTACACATATATACCAACAATTTTACTTAAACCATTAGCATAGATTTCATTCATACATCCTATACCAATGGTTTCAAATAAACCATTGGAATAGGGCTATTGCAATGCCTAATATACCAACGGTTCTTGAAACTATTGGGATAGGCTATCCCAACGGTTCTTGAAACTATTGGGATAGGCTATCCCAATGGTTTTAGGCCATATCCCAACGGTTTAAAACCATTGGGATATGTGAAATTTTCAGTAGTGTCCATGTGAAACAGACAAAGTATCCTAAATTTCATGGGTTGTTTTACATGTAAAATTTTTATTAAATTATTCATATCCTAGATAAAAGTATAAGGCATTCATGGATTTGAAATTATTGTTATAATTAGTCTTATTTGGGTCATCCCAAGTGGTTCTTTCTATAATGGTAATCTTATACTCATCTACAATTGTAGACCAAATTTCAAAACCCATACTTTCTGAGTGCATTTTCATTTTAATTTTCCATTGTGCATAATTTGTTCCATTAAAGAATCGAGGTTTGTTGGTAGTAGAACCTTTCATCCTATTATACATAATAAAAAATTTAGAAAAATATTTTAAAGAGATAAAAATTTAGTATTAAAAAAAATTTAAGATCTTTTAAATACAACTAAAATCATAGTTGAAAAAGTTTGAAAAATATTTGAAAACTGAAAATTCTTAAACTCCTTTGATACCAAATGTTGGTTAGAGTAGAGTACTCAAGAGGGGGGTGAATTGAGTATCTATAAAAATTTCCGTTTAAAATGTATAATTTTAAATTACCCCAATATTTAAAATTCAATTTACCAGTTAGCCAATAGTTAATTTATAATATCTTGACTGTTCGATTAATTTCTCAAAAGATTGATTAGTTCTTAGTTGTATTAATTTGATGATTAATACATATTTTGAAACTTACCTAATAATTCAATACTATTATAAACACTTGATAATACTAACTATCAGAATTAAATTTAGTTTTATGAAATACGTGATAAAATAGAGTAAAACTAAAAGGTAGAAACACAGCGAAAATAAAACAAGGGGTTCAGTGGTAAGTAGAGACTTAATCCTCTCCACTTGGTGATCACCTACCGCCAAGTAGTTTAAATTAATAAATATTTTTATCTTCACCCTGGATTGGGGTTCATAACATCACATAGGACTATCCAGGTCACCCTTGACCTCTAACACAGTTCTTTGTGAGAAAAACAACAAATAGGTCACACACGACCTCTTCCACAGTTCTTCATGGGAAAAAAATCAGGTCTCACATGACCTCTTCCACAATTATTTTTGTGATACAAATAGATAAAAAGAGTGCGAGATTGAGGATATTAGGTATCCTATAGTTATGCATAGGATTCAGTGTGTGTATAACAGACAGATACACACACTGCTCAGAAATGTAACTAAATGAACACAACTGAGGTAAAGATGTAGAGTTAGGTTTATAAGGATCTATGTGTTATGTGGTGTAGCTCTGGACTCTTTTGATGAATTGGATTTGAAGTTCGTGTCTTCTTCTAGAAGTTGACATAAAAACAGAGTGTCATATTCTGGCTTCCAGGTACAAGTATGGTTCTGTAGGTATATTCTTCTCCTTATTTGATATGTTAAAATAGTTTTTAAATTCAATGTCCAGCTCGATTGAGATTTATTCGTGTGTTCTTATGTTCATGAGTTCATAGTGGATGCATGATATTTTCATATGTTCTTTAATATTTCTCTCACATGCATGCACCACACGGCTATATTTCTTCTATATATCATATCTCTTTAAAAATACTTCTTGTTTTTAGGGCTAACAAAGAACATGTACATTCCACGTGCATCGGCTCATCATACCTCGTACTGTTAGCTAAAATTACTACAAAATATTATTAAATATGTCAATATCATTAAATGACACAAATATGACCATTAGAAATAATATTAATAAATGCATATTTAAACGGTCTATCGATGACTCGTATGTAGGTGACTCCTTCTGTTGGTGTCTCCTTCTGTCGGTGTCTCCTTCTTTCGGTGTCTCCTTATATCAGTGTCTCCTTCTGTCGGTGTCTCATTATATCAGTGACTTGTTTAAATGGTGATTCCTTCCTTCTATCGGTGAAACAGTTGATCTATCAGTGACTCATATCAATGGTGAATCCTTCCTTCTGTTTATGAGATAGTTGAACTATCAGTGACTTATATCAATGGTGAATATTTCCTTTTTTTAGTGAGGCAGTTGAACTATCGGTGACTCATATCAACGGTGAATCCTTCCTTATGTCGGTGAGACAGTTGAACCAATGGTGACTCATTACAAGATGATGAGTCCTTGCATCGGTAGCACCATGAAATGGTATGTCACTTGTACTAACGATAGGTCATTTGCATCAGTAAGTCATATGAAATAGTGATTCGTCTGTGTCGGTGAGTCATGTGCAACGGTGAGTCAATTCGATGGTGTCAGCTTCATATACTTAGAATACATGCCTGTTTAAACTGTTTTCCAATGAGTCATATGTCTGTCAGTGAGTCACCTGTCTGTCAGTGTCAGTGACTCATACTTAGATAATTTTAAATGTTTTGTCTATATTACAAGTCAAAAAAGTCATAAAGTGTTAATACTCATAAGTACACATATATAACCAGTTATAAGAATGTTTAGACTTAAACACATGTAAATAGTTATATGATTGAAATGATATGATATTCAAGATAGTGCTTTAACATAATTTATAATCTTTGACATAAGGTAAGTTATATATTAATATATGACATGATTTGTGATCATTAAAACCATTATAGTCAGATATAGTGTCCAATAGTATCTATGGTCCAACAGTATATATATGTCACCTTTTGATTGTTAAATACCCTAAAACTAGTTCTTCACAATTTCTATTTTCAAACACCATAAATTTATCTTTCACTAAATGAAAGTGGGATATAATGAATCATTAAAACTTTATTATTATAGTATCTTATATTTTATGGTAATAATGAATTTTTTTTAATAAACAAGAATCAACAACAATATCACAAAACTAGTACGAAATAATCCATCAGAGTTTCTTACATCATATGATGAAAATAAACTATAAAAACTGATGTATTTGTAATAAATGATTATATATTAAGTATATAAATGTAAATATATAAGAATAATTTTTTTAATAATCGATTAAGATAGTTAATTATATTAAATAGGACACTAGAGTGAGAGTAAATAACAAGGTAATGGTGTTTTGTCTCAATTTACTTTCTTTGATACATGTTTTGTTTATGCACCTAATTTCATTTTAATGATGTGTATAATACCTATTGGATATATAATATCATGAATTATATTTTATTCAAGGTATTTTATGATCAATTTCAATCCCTATCTTTAAACTTGTTTTTATTAAAAAGTTTTTTAAGCCATAAATGATATTTATAACTGAAAACTTCATTCTTTGAGTTATAATGTTTCATCTTGAAATTATTTCTTTTGTTCTTTATTTATTCCACTATAATATTATATATTGAACATTCTCCTTCTCATTATGTAAATTGAAAATTTTCATTCAAATCTTACACCTAGATGAATTCATTCCACATTAAAGTATGGGATTGTTAAGAGTAATTCTCATTCTTCATAACAATGATTTTTCTTCCATGTATATATTTTCCCTTACCTCTAATGGTATCCTTTAAATTCATAAACCTAATTATGTGCTATCTCAATTGACCTTTATTTTCCATTATCCTATTTTCAAATGCATGTTTTATTAACCCTATTTATGATGTGAGATTTCAAAGAAGGTATTCTAAAATATTCAAAAGGTTTACCATCCTTTCAAAATCATATGTATAAGGCCTCGGCCTTAAATATTACTTAATCATGAATTAAATGAATAATTCACATAGAGGATATTTTTAGGTTTAGAGTTTTATAGATTTAAGTCATAACTATTAGATCTCAAAAGATTATATTGTAGACACTTCAACTAAGTTTCCATAAAATAAAAAAAATACTTAAAAAGAAACATGTCTAGTTCCATGTTTTAGATAGAATTTCTTTCCTTGATCCCATCCTTGACCCTATTCATCTTTAAGTCCTGTGGAAAACATTTCAAAAACATGGGATGAGCATAAAAATCCCAGTAAAGGAAACACAAAGAAGGAAAACTGTTAGTTTTTCAAAACAACAAGTAAACCATGAGTTCTTTACCAAAGTAATACTTTTCACCTTTATGAATTGGTAAAAACTCTTCACTGAATAAAAGACCATTCTTTACCCTTTAATAACCAAAACATTACTATAAAACCCATATAAAGAACACATAACATATAAAGGTAACTTGTGACATAAACATACTTAAATGGAATAACCATACAGTCAACTTCCACACATACTTAATAGAATAGCCATACGACCGACTTCCATACCCAATGCATTGGAGGTTATAACGTAACCACCCGTCCTGGTATTCACGGCACCACCCGTCATATGGTTTATCACGTAACCACCCATAAATTTCCAAGTACCATCATTACACATAAAATATTTAAAATATAAACATTTCAATAAAAACATTTCATTTTCAATCACAATAAGTAATTCCAAGATATTGAATTAATCAATCCATTTTTAAAAACCATTTAAAAAAGATTTTTAAATCAAAGTGTCCCATACCACTTTGAAGCTTTTAATGGAATTATAATTTTAAAAAATTAATGTCCATATAAATAAATACTGAAAATTATTTTGAAAACATGGACATTAAAGATAAATATTTAGAATAATAAATCTTTAAAACATTTAAAGCCATATTTTTTGCTAAAGAGTTTTTAACAAAATGAGAGACTCTTGAATACAAATAATTGCGGAATAACATTTAATAATAACTTTATAATATCATGAGAATAAAGGGATTCATGATATAATATGTCAAAGGACATTATATAAACCATATAAGAGTGAATTGGTGCATAACAGTAGTGAATACTCAATGGAAATGTAAATTGAGATGAAGTCCATTATAAAGATGGTATCCTTAAATTAAGGATAAATCTATCACATAATTATATGTGAGAAATATAAATACACCCAATATAAGTGTATATTAAGTGTGAAACAATCAGATGTAATTCACACATATTCATAGGATGACATGTTCAATAATTACAATTTGAACCCAAAGAAATCGAAATTGGGTTAAGACGTTCCCTTGTAAAAATTCGACAGCCTAACGGCGTCACTTTAAAATTAAAAAAATGAGTTGATTAGAGATAAAAAGGGGTATCTCAACACTTGGACATAACATTTATAGAAATAGGGATATATAAGAACATATCCCATCATAATAAGATTAAAAGACCTAAAAAAATAAGTCTTTTAAAATGAGGAGGGTGAAAGGTTCCCTTACTGAATTGGGTAACTTCCGAAACATACACCCCATGAAAGAAGGGTCATACAATGAAGATGTAACTACCCATATATGAGATTATATTATACAAATATTAAAATAATGGGCAGTTGATACACCAAACAAAAGGAAATAGTGGCCAATGTAGCATGAATCTCACGGGAATAAAAAGTGAGATGAAAATCCCCTTATGAAAATTCGGCAGCCTAACGGCGCCACATAAAATTTCAAAAATGGATTGATGAGATAAAATAGGGTATCTCATTATATTAACATAAAATTTACAGAAATAGTAATATAAAATAACATCCCCCAACATAAGAAACATGAGCTTAAAAGAATTGACATAAAAGAGTGTACTTAAAAAGAAAGAGAGAGGTTGGATCCCTTACGAAAATTCGGCAGCCTAACGGTGCCACTCAAAACTTCCAAAATGGATTGATGAGAGAAAATAGGGTCTCTAATAATATGAACATAAAAATTAAAGTAATATTAATATAAAATAACATCTCAATCATAAGAAATATGAGCTTAAAAGGAATGACATAAAAGAGTGTACTTAAAAAGAAAGAGAGAGGTAGGGTCCCTTACGAAAATTTGGCAGCCTAACGACGCCACTCAAAACATACAAAATGGATTGATGAGAGAAAATAGGGTCTCTCATAATATGAACATAAAAATTACAGTAATATTAATATAAAATAACATCCCAATCATAAGAAATATGAGCTTAAAAGGAATGACATAAAAGAGTGTACATAAAAAGAAAGAGAGAGGTTGGATCCCTTACCTCGTGTCCGACTTGACTCGATCATTCTTTAATCTCCTGAATAATAAACTTAAGTTAATTTATACTTGCTTAAGAACCTTTTTCAAGTTCATTATTCCTTTTATATCACTTATTACCATGTTATGAACATTATTTAATCATTTAAGTTAATAACGGTCGTTTTGCCGATACTTGGTACTTGAGTCAAAAATAAACTCTTTATAATCACAAGTTTGTTCAGGGGGTAAAATATCCATTATATCCAGAATTATATTAATTATTTAGATATCATATATATCATATATATCCATTATATACATACATTTATAATATTATATAATCATTTAGAGGTAAGAAATGAAATGCACCATTCATGGAGACGGTAAGCCGTACGTACGCATGAACGCTACTTCCATTTCTATTTCATATTTAATTCAATTAAAACATAATGATACATAATATTATTATAATTCCTGTATGGTATCATATATAATATCATTAAATATATCCTTTATACGTACCACATATGGTATTAACAAATCAAATCACTTTGAGGGGGTGGTAGTCCGCACTTCCTAAAATGAAGATATCGCGTTTACCCATAATGGAAACCATAAAGGTATGCCATAAATGAAAAATAAAGAAGATTAAGTAAAACATAAACATATTATATATAATATATAAATATGGTGACATCTTAATGGCCACCTTTGAAGGTGTTAAAAGAATATTGAAAAATCATCGTTTCGTGAGGCAGAAATTCACCATCCATAGAAACAGTATGTTATTTAACCATTAGATGTAGGTGTGTGTAAGTGTAGCTCAAATAATTATTATAACAACATCATAGTATATTTAAGATACTGTTGTTGTTACAAAATAAATGAATAAAAATAGTTTAGGGGGTTGGAGAAGCAAAATAAAACAAAAGAGCACAAGTGAAGATGTTACCTTAAAATCGGGTAACTCCCTTTGGTTTGAACCAAAAGGGTTTATTGAAGAGCTTCCTGCCTAAGGTAAGTCTTATAGGATGAGTAGAGGGATGTGGAGAGACAAAATTATCAGAGATTGGCCGAACCAAAGTCTTGAGATGTGTGGGTAAGAAGGTAGAGGTGGGGGCCTTTTATAAGAGGAGAGGAGGGACACTCTTGGAAAGGTATAAAATGTTACTTTATTTTCAAATGTGTTTCGGATTTTAAAGGTCCCACATTTATGTATTTCAAGTTTAAGGTGATAATAGTTATAAATCCACCCATCCAATAGGTTTTTGACATGTTTAGGGCTTATATTTTACATTATCTCTTCATTTTATTTAAATCGTTAAATAATGAGGTAATCGATGCATCATCATGATGTCATAAATAATTTAATTTATTTAATGTCTAAAAATTATAAAAAAGATACTATGATTTAGTAAATATTTTTAACTTTCCAATTACTATTTATAGTCAAAAATATGACTTGTATAACCCCATGTAAAAAATTGATTTATTAAAACAATACATGTTTGTGTCATTTTTACTTTTACTTTTAATAAAAGGCATTAATGTCATTATCTTACCCAAGTGGCTCCATGGGGTCCCAAAAATCGACCCATGGATTGTCTTGGTCGGACATGACTCATCCAATAGGTTTAGGAAAAGTGTCAAGATATTTTCATTTTATTATAATATCATTTTTACCTTAAATCACACTAATTACCTTTAATCGTGATTAATAAAACTTAAAAGTTACTTTTCATGAAAAATTATTTTCATCCCATTGAACCAAATTTTAATTAATAATGAAAATAATTTATATTGGATTTTTGAAATTAAAATCACAGAAGTGGTAAATTTCCATTTAAACGAAAAATCAGTTTTTGTAACTACCACTTTGTGGTTTCACTATTCATCAAAAATTAAGGTTTTTCAGAAAAAAACCAAAAATTTACCCTAAGATATATTTTATATTCTGAATTCAAAAATAATGTCTGTTTTACCAAATTCATATCATAGAAGTTTAATTAATTAATTTTATAATTAAATCCCGCTGTCAAATCAAATAGCGTGTTTTTAAGAAACAATATCTATCAAAAGATTGACACTCGTTTATGTCCAATCTCAAAGTGATATTAATTCCAATGACCACCATTGGATTAAATGGTAAAAATATATTCTAATTTCACTTTAAAACCAATTAAAAAGATAATCTAACTATATAAATAAATTAGATTAAAAATAGGTTTTGAATTAAAATACAACACTTTTCACTATTGATTAAAAAATGAACATTATCAGAAAAATACCAAAAAATTACACAAAGTAAATTTTGATGTCCCAATTCTAAAGAAGAATTTTATTTTGTCAAATACAACATATAAATTTGTCAAAAGTATATTTAAAAAGGGTTTTCCATCAAAAGGCGGTTAATCGTCCTTTTAAAGAATATTAGAAGATTTATGCTTAAAATTGGATTCATTTGCATTTTTAATCCTCTAACATTTATTGTAAAAAGTAAAAATATTTGACAAACATATATAATCATTTTTTAGTTAGTTCTGTTCATTCCCGTCATTACAACGGCTAGGTGTTAACTACTATTTAAAATAAAATTATTTTATTATTAGAGTGCAACGTAAGATTTCAAAGGAACTCGTTGTTGCGTATTGGGTAAGCCATCAAGAATAGCGTTAACTTTAAAGTAATATTAATATTTTATTCAAAAATATAGATAAATATAAAAAAAATTAATATTCTTTATTTACCTGGGGTGTAACATCCTTCCCCCTTTTGGGAATTGCGTCCTCACAATTTTAAAACTGGGCTCGGAAACTTCATTGAAAGCCCCGCATCGGAAAAAAAGTAAATTAAACTATCACTTTAAAAGAAAGAAAGGGAAGTAAAAAGTTCACCTGAGTTAACCCATACTAGGATTCCAAGTATGAAAATATGGATATGAAAGAAAAAACAAAGGGTCATGTTCTGAGGGAGTGTGATAGAAAACATGTTTAGGATAAATTTAACCACCAGAAAATCACAAACTTGTGATGGGTTAGACGGTATTCGATTCCCCAGTAGGAAATGTTAACAGACAACATTTTTGTTTTAAGTTACTTTTCATTGAGGAATTTATTTTTGATCTTAAGGAAACATACTTACTTGTCATGTTGACTTTCAACTTTTACTATATTTTTTACACAAACTCATACTTTCCCCAAAAGACGACTATTTAGGAAGACTTGTTCGCAATAAGAGTACTATAATCAACTTCTTGAGAATCACCTAATCCACAAAAGAGAACTATATATTTCTCATGTCTTTAGATATCAACCAAAACCAAACAAAAAATTTAGTATGAGATCAGATAATACCCAAAAATGATATATTTTTTTTACAAAAAGAAAAACTAATCCTAATCTCCAAAATTTGTCCAACAATACCCAAAGTTCAACAAAGACCATTCAATAAACAACTATCCATAAAATTCTTCAAAGTAATCCAAACTAAGATTGAAACCCAAATATCTGAAGTATTTAATCACATTGTCTTCCAAAGTAAATCTTAACATTTATCTCCAAATAACACCAGGTACTCTTAAAGCCTCACATTGAAAAGTAATTAGCCTAATCACATATTATCCATGATAGGATAATCATTTCCATAGATAACCCAAAATAAACTTATTATTGATTCATAAAATCATCTAACTATAAAGAATTAGTCAAACTAACTAGGGACTTCATGTAGTCCAGTGGTAGGCGATAAATACTAGTTGCACTTTAGTTGTGGGTTCAATTCCCGCAGCTTCGTCCGACGCGATGGGTTGGCACACGATCTGCGTGTTGTCCTTTTTTCCAAATTATATAATTCTCAAATCATTCCCCAAAAAGAGATAAAATCATCAAAAATAACCATAACATAATTTAACCTCAATTTTATCTCATGCCTTTCACTTTCCATCATAACATATAGTAACCCATAATTACCTCAAAAGTAAGGATCATATAAACTCAAATGGTTCTTTATAACTATGTCCACAAAAGAACAGATACCTATTCCTTGAATAAAATTTTCATATATCAAACTTCAGGGTTACACATACTATAAAAAGTCTTCTAATGTAACCCCATCATCAAAAGAGACTTAATACTCTTAAGAATTTCACCATAACTCTTGAAGCCCTTATATGTTGACTTCTTACTCATTCAACATTCTTCATGATCCATTAACCATTCCTTTCCAACTTATTCTGAAATACCTATTTCCTACAAAAAAATCATGAATCATATCCTAAGATTCCAAAATAGGAAAACAAAAGTTAAGAAATAATCCATACCTTTGATTGGTCATTGTCAGTTTCTTCATCCTCAATCGGAATGGAATTAGGTATTGGTAAACGAATATTTTTATGATCTTGGTGATCCCATTCCCGAAACTTCTTCATAGGACATGTGTTTGCATAATGACCATGCACACCGCATTTAAAACATTCAATTGATCCCTCAGAAAGAACTTCTTTCCCTTTCCTCGAGTCAACTGGATGCTTCCTTTTTCCATGGCAGGTTCTTGCTTTATGACCTTCATTTCCACATCTATAGCATATTTCTGTCCCTTTGAAACATTTTTCTAGGTGTTTCTTTCCACATCTTTGACACATAGTTTTTTGAACATACTTACCTTTATGAATATTACCTATAGTTCCGTAGGTATTTGTTTCTTTCATATATGATGCCTTATAGAAATAACCAAGGTTTAGGTGGTCAATCATGACTCCAGATAGTTGGTTGAGGATAAACACAATATTTCTCATTGTAGCTCCCATATCATTCAGTTGCTCGCTCAGAAAATTGTCACAGTTTCCTTCACATCCACTATTAATTTGGTGCCTGCTAGATCAATCCATTTACTAAAACCAAAAAGGTCAGTGTGATTATATCAAAAAAACCATCATGTACTAAAGAGGAAGATAAACACTAAGATATACTTACTCATTCACTTTATCTAAAACTAGGAATCTTTCTGAAATCCTAACCATTATGGTAATGTTACTTATGCTTAGAGAATACCATAACCTCTAAAGTTATCTAAACCGACCTTTGATACCAACTATAAGGTCTCGGCCTTAAACATTACTTAATCATGAATTAAATGAATAATTCACATAGAGGATATTTTCAGGTTTAGAGTTTTAGAGAATTAGTTTATAACTATTACATCTCAAAAGATTACATAGTCGACACTTCTACTAAGTTTCCATAAAATAAAATAAAAACTTAAAAAGAAACATGTCTAGTTCCATGTTTTAGATAGAATGTCTTTCCTTGATCCCATCCTTGACCCTATTCATCTTTAAGTCTTGTGTAAAACATTTCAAAAACTTGGGATGAGCATAAAAAGCCCAGTAAAGGATACCCAAAGAAGGAAAACTGTTATTTTTTCAAAACAACAAGTAAACCATGAGTTCTTTACCAAAGTAATACTTTTCACCTTTATGAAGTGGTAAAAACTCTTCACTGAATAAAAGACCATTACTTACCCTTTTGTAACCAAAAGATTACCATAAAACCCATATAAAGAACACATGACATATAAAGGTAACTTGGGACATAAACATACTTAAATGGAATGACCATATGGTCGACTTCCACACATACTTAATGGAATAGCCATACGGCCGACTTTCATATCCAATGCATTGGAGGTTATAACGTAACCACCCGTCCTGGTATTCAAGGCACCACCCGTCATATGGTTTTTCACGTAACCACCCGTAAAATGTCCAAGTACCATCATTACACATAAAATATTGCAAATATAAACATTTCAATAAAAACATTTCATTTGAAATCACAATAAGTAATTCCAAGATATTGAATTAATCAATCCATTTTCAAAAACCATTTAAAATAGATTTTTGAATCAAAGTGTCCCATACCAATTTTAAGCTTTTAATGGAATTATAATTTTAAAACATTAATGTCCATATAAATAAATACTGAAAACCATTTTGAAAACTTGGACATTAAAGATAAAGATTTAAAATAATAAATCTTTAAAGCATTTAAAGCGATATTTTTGCTATAGAGTTTTTAACAAAATGAGAGAGTCTTAAATACAAATAATTGCGGAATAACATTTAATTAGAACTTTATAATATCATGAGAATAAAGGGATTAATGATATAATATGTCAAAGGACAGTATATACACCATATAAAAGTGAATTGGTGCATAACAACAGTGAAGACTCAATGGAAATGTAAATTGAGATGAAATCCATTATAAAGATGGTATCATTAAATTAAGGATAAATCTGTCACATAATTATATGTGAGAAATATAAATACACCCAATATAAGTGGATATTAAGTGTGAAACAATCAGAGGTCATTCACACATATTCATAGGATGACATGTTCAAGAATTACAAGTTGAACCCAAAGAAATCGAAATTGGGTTAAGACGTTCCCTTGCAAAAATTCGACAGCCTAATGGCATCACTTTAAAATTTAGAAAATGAGTTGATTAGAGATAAAAAGGGGTATATCATCACTTTGAAATAAAATTTATAGAAATAAGGATATATAAGAACATATCTCATCATAATAATATTAAAAGACCTAAAAAAAAGAAGTCTTTTAAAATGAGGAGGGTGAAAGGTTCCCTTACTGAATTGGGTAACTTCTGAAACGTACACCCCATGAAAGAAGGGTCATACAATGAAGATTTAACTACCCATATATGATAGTATATTATACAAATAGTAAAATAATGGGCAGTACATACACCAAAAAAAAGGAAATAGTGGCCAATGTAGCATGAATCTCACGGGAATAAAAAGTGAGATGAAAATCCCCTTATGAAAATTCGGTAGTCTAACGGCGCCACATAAAACTTAAAAAATGGATTGATGGGATCAAATATGGAATCTCATCATATTAACATAAAATTTACAGCAATAGGAATATAAAATAATATCCCCCAACATAATAAATATGAGCTTAAAAGGAATTACATAAAAGAGTGTACTTAAAAAGAAAGAGAGAGGTTGGATCCCTTACGAAAATTCGGCAGCCTAACGGCGCCACTCAAAACTTCCAAAAGTGTTTGATGAGAGAAAATAGGGTCTATCATCATATGAACATAAAAATTACAGTAATGGTAATATAAAATAACATCCAAATCATAAGAAAGATGAGCTTAAAAGGAATGACATAAAATATTGTACTTAAAAAGAAAGAGAGAGGTAGGATCCCTTACGAAAATTCGGCAGCCTAACGGCACCACTCAAAACTTCCAACATGTATTGATGAGAGAAAATAGGGTATATCATCATATGAACATAAAAATTAAATTAATATTAATATAAAATAACATCCCAATCATAAGAAAGATGATCTTAAAAGTAATGACATAAAAGAGTGTACTTAAAAAGAAAGAGAGAGGTTGGATCCCTTACCTCGTGTCCGACTTGACTAGATCATTCTTTAATCTCCTGAATAATAAACTTGAGTTAATTTGTAATTGATTAAGAAACTTTTTCAGGTTCATTATTCCTTTTATATCACTTATTACCATGTTATTCTCATTATGTAATCATTTAAGTTAATAACGGTCGTTTTGTCGATACTTGGTACTTGAGTCAAAAATAAACTCTTTATAATCACAAGTTTATTCATGGAGTAAAATATCCATTATATCCAGAATTATATTCATTATTTAGATATCATATATATCATATATATCCATTATATACATTCATTTATAATATTACATAATCATTTAGTGGTAAGAAATGAAATGCACCGTTCATGGAGACGGTAAGTCGTACGTACGCATGAACGCTACTTCCATTTCTATTTCATATTTAATGGAATTAAAATATAATGATACAAAATAGTATTATAATTCCAGTATGGTATCATATATAATATCATTAAATATATCCTTTATACGTACCACATATGGTATTAACGAATCAAATCACTTTGAGGGGGCGGTAGTCCGCACTTCCTAAAATAAAGATATCGCGTTTACCCATGATGGAAAACATAAAGGTATGAAATAAATGAAAAATATAGAAGCTTAAGGAAAACATAAAAATATTATATATCATATATAAATATGGTGACATCTTAATGGCAACCTTTGAAGGTGTTAAAATAATATTGAACAATCATCGTTTCGTGAGGCAGAAATTCACCATCCACTGAAACAGTATGTTCTTTAACCATTAGATGTAGGTGTGTGTAAGTGTAGCTCGAATACTTCTTATAAAAAAATCCTAGTATATTGAAGATACTGGTTTTGTTACAAAATAAATTAATAAAAATAGTTTAGGGGGTTGGAGAAGCAAAATAAAACAAAAGAGCACAAGTGAAGACGTTACCTTAAAATCGGGTAACTCCCTTTGGTTTGAACCAGAAGGGTTTCTTGAAGAGATTACTACCTAAGGTAAGGATTCTAGTATGAGGAGAGGGATGTGGATAGACAAAATGATCAGATCTTGACAGATCCAAATGCTTGAGAGGTGTGGGTAAGGAGGTAGAGGTGGGGGCCTTTTATAAGAGGAGAGGAGGGGCACTCGTGGAAAGGTATAAAATGTTACTTTATTTTCAAATGTGTTTCAGATCTTAAAGGTCCCACATTGATTTATTTCTAGTATAAGGTGATAAGAGTTCGAAATACACCCATCCAATAGGTTTTTGACATGTGTAGGTCTTAGATTTTACATTACCTCTTCATTTTATTTAAATCGTTAAATAATGAGGTAATCGCTGCATCATCATGATGTCATAAATAATTTAATTTATTTAATGTCTAAAAATTATAAAAAAATAATATGATGTATTAAATATTTTTATCTTTACAATGACTATTTATATTCAAAAATCTAACTTGTATAACCCCATGTAAAAATTGTTTTATTAAAACAATACATGTTTGTGTCATTTTTACTTTTACTTTAAATAAAAGGCATTAATGTCATTATCTTACCCAAGTGGCTCCATGGGGTCCCAAAAATCGACCCATGGGTATTCTTGGTCATCCATGACTCATCCAATAGGTTTAGTAAAAGTTTCAAGATATTTTCATTTTATTATAATATCATTTTTACCTTAAATCACACTAATTACCTTTAATCGCGATTAATAAAACTTAAAAGTTACTTTTCATCAAAAATTATTTTCATCCCATTGAACCACATTTTACTTAATAATTAAAATCATTTATATTGGATTTTTGAAATTCAAATCACAGATGAGGTAAAGTTCCATTTAAACGAAAAATCAGTTTTTGTAACTACCACTTTGTGGTTTCACTATTCATCAAAAATTAAGGTTTTTCATAAAAATACCAAAAATTAACCCTAAGATATATTTGATATTCTGAATTCAAAAATGATTTCTATTTTACCAAATTTATAACATAGAAGTTGCATTAATTAATTTTGTAATTAAATCCCACTGTCAAATCAAATAGCGTGTTTTTAAGAAACAATATCTATCCAAAGATTGACACTCATTTATGTCCAATCTCAAAGTGATATTAATTACAATGACCACCATTGGATTAAATGGTAAAAATATATTCTAATTTACCTTTAAAACCAATTAAAAATATAATATAACTATATAAATAAATTATATTAAAAAGAGATTTTGAATTAAAATACAACACTTTTCACTATTCATTAAAAAATGAACATTATCAGAAAAATACCAAAAATTTACACAAAGTAAATTTTGATGTCCCGATTCTAAAGAAGAATTTTATTTTGTCAAATACAACATATAAATTTTTCAAAAGTATATTTAAAAAGGGTTTTCCATCAAAAGGCGGTTAATCGACCTTTTAAAGAATATTAAAAGATTTATGTTTAAAATTGGATTCATTTGCATTTTTAATCCTCTAACATTTATTGTAAAAAGTAAAAATATTTTACAAACATATATAATCATTTTGTAATTAGTTCTATTCATTCCTGTCATTACAACGGCTAGTTTTTAACTACCATTTGAAATAAAATTATTTTATTGTTAGAGTGCAACATAAGATTTCAAAGGAACTCCTTGTTGCATATTGGGTAAGCCATCAAGCATAGTATTACCTTTAAATTAATATTAATATTTTATTCGCAAATATTGATAAATATAAAAAAATGTCATATTCTTTATTTACCTGGGGTTTACAATATGTTTTATCTTCCACTACACATTCTATTTAGAAATACTTTATTTATTTAAAAAATATATTATTGAAGATTTTTTAAGAATTAATTGCTTCTCCAAAGATTTTATTTTTAATTTTATAAAATGATTTTTGATAGTGATGGTAAATTCTACCTTTACACTAAATTTCATAGCATTATCTAAAAACTCTTTTATGATTTCACTTATTGTTTAAAAAAATTTCTTTACAAATAATAATTTCCATGTTTTAAACTATTTTCCATGTTATTTTAACTCTTTATGATTTTAAAAATAAAATGAAATATTTTAATATTTTTAAAAATTAAATATTTTATTTTTAAGGAATTGTTTATTTTTAAAATGGGATTTTAATGCATGGGTTTTTTTAATAAAGAATTATTCAGTGTTTTTCAAGGAAGAATTATTTTATAAAAAAATTCTTCTAAAAAAATTTTGTTTTAAAGGTGAATATTTAAAAAAATTGTCATGATTAAATTATTTCACTTTAAATAAAAAATTTTGAGGAGTTTTCAAGTTATTTTCTTCATTTTTTTTAAAATTGATTTATCCAATAACCCCAAAAGGGTGTTTTTCATCTATATCAACAACCTGTGATGTTCCTTTTGTTCCACTGAGGATTATTTTATGAAACTATCCTTCTTCTTTATATGGATGGCTTATGGAATGTTCTTGGGAAATTTTTCATGAATGTTGTCTCTTTTCCATTGGTTGATTATGTAATGTATGAGGTATGAATATTTTGTTATTCTAATAGAACTCATATGTGTGAATGATTATTAATATGAATGGTAAGGTCCAATATCGCCCTTAAATTCATTAGTTAAGGTTGTATATATCACATCATAACAATTTTGTGTGTGAGTATAATTACATTTTAATCTATTCTCAAAAGTGTCTGCATGGCTATAATTACAGATTTATATATAATCATAAGATTGTGCATGGGTATAGATATAAATTAAGTTATGTTAAAATGGTGGTACTTTGGTATATTTATATCTTAAGATATGCTCATAATTTTTTTCATTGGTATAATTATGTTTTAAACTATGCTCACAAGGTTGTTTGTGGGAATAATTATTGTTTAATATATGCGCACAAGGTTGTGCATGGGTATAATTTATATTAATATATGATCATAGGATTATTAATGGAAATAATTAGATATAGATTTGTTCATTTGATTGTTTATGTACATGGAATCATATGGATTTTTTCACATAATGGTTAATGGACATGATCACATATATCTTTGTTCAAAATCCTATGTTTGGAAATGATCACATTTTTCTTTGTTCACAATTTCATGGTTTATTATACTTATTCCACATTTATATATCACATAACATTGATTTTTCTCCAAGGTTTATATTTATTATCTCACACTCTTATGCCACAATATATTTGTTTTCATTTAAGATTACATTTCCTTTTATCATGAATTATGGAGAACTATTATTGTTCCATGTTCTTTTAATAAGATATTTCTCCCCTAATTATGTTTTCTCATATGCTTTTGATATAACCCTTTATGAATTGTTGATATGTTATCCCTTACTGAATAGTTGATCCCACCCATTTCTTATATTTTATTTCCCCAAGTTATAAAAATGATTTTAACCTATGATATGTCTATAAGTGGATATAGTGTGTTCTGGATATAGTAAAATGTTCAAAAGTATCATAATATAATTTTTGTATCTATCTGATCCTCAAAGATATTAAGCATTATGTCCATGGGATTTTTTGATTATTTGTGACATGTAATGCTTAACTTATGGTAATTTCATAAATAAAGATAGGCTAATCTCATATTGTGTCAAAGATATTTCTTATAGAAAGTGTTTTATCACTACTTTTAGTAGTACCGGTTTGGGAAACCTCAATTGGTTTCAGATAATGGTTTAGTTATTTCTGAGGGTTATTGTAGTTATTTTGATAATCATGATGAGAAAACTTTAGTAAAAAACCTAGGGATAATTGAAATGTTTATGTAATTATATAGGATAAAAATGATGTTTTGATAAAGTAGATATTGTGTGGTTCTCCTAGAAATTACATCCCTATATGAATACTGGAAAGTGGATGTAGTTGTGGCACATATGCACCTTTGGGTAATCACCCCTAAAAAAGCTGGTTGAGTATAAACTCAATATTCACTCTAGTGCACAATGAGTGGGACTAAAGACTGAACACATATCTAGAAATTCTTAGGGGATATACTTTGGATAATTCAAAAATATTTATGAAAAATTATAAAGGATTTGAAAATATTTAAGTTTGAAAACCTAACAGGGAATGACTATGGATAACTTAGATTAAAATTCAGATATTCAATAGTTATGTTACATATTAATTGATATCTACTTTTATGGATAAAGGGTAAGTTGAACTTTGTGAGTATATATTTCAATGTTTTTTGGGTTTAGAACATTTTAATAAATTTCATGATAATTTTGGGATAGATCTTTTTTGTAATTAGGATAATAAATACAATAGAATCTAACTTAAAGAAAAGTAGATTGAAAATATAGTATCATGGGTTGAAATTGAGGTTTCATTAGATTAGACATATTATGATTGAGTTTTCATTTTAAGATGATCATTTACTCTAATTTTATTGATAACCATTTTTGGTTTTAGTATTTGGTTGGAAACAAGATCATGAAAATGAATATGTGAAAGGTATGTCCCTAAGAACTCATTAAAAGAATATTTGGGATAAATATTTTCTTATTATTACTGAGGATAGTGAGTAGGATATCCTAATAGGAGATATGTATTGAGTTTTTTAAGGATCCCATAGTTTATTCCTTTCATAAATGATAATTAAAATTTTGAGGGTGAAATTTATTAAATGGGGGATAATGTATCACCCTAAGATTTTAGAATATCTTTTTTCTAAATTAATACTATGTTTGATAGCTTATTTCACACACAAAACCAAAATAAAATGATTTAACAAATGATATTTAATAAAATTATATAAATAATAAAATCATTGGTAGATAAAAATATTATAATGAATTATAAATTCATAAAAAATAGGATTAAGATTAAATAAAATTTTAAAATGGGATTTTTAACCAAATCATTTTTTCATTATATATTTTATTTTCATTTAAAAGAAAAGTTTTAATATTTTAATATTTTAATTTTATAAAATGAAATTAATTTTTAAATTCATCATTTCAAAATTATATTTGGGTGATTTTTTTGTGATTTATCTAAAATAACTGATTTTTATGGGAATAGTAAAACAAATGCTGACTTTTCTAATACCATCACCTTTATGACATTATCATAATACAATAGTTACTTAAAAAAATTAAACATTTTCTATATTAAAATATATATTTATAAATTAAAATAAATCATTTAAAAACCCAGTTTTGAATTTATGAAACCTATTCTTAAAATTTTGAAAACATAAGTAATAGTTTTTTTCTAAAAACTAGTTTCCTAGGTAAATAAAAATGGTAAAATGTGAAAATAAAGTGGTAAAAGTCTTGAAACATGTTTAAAACATGTCTGAAAATGAGTGGTAGAGTATTTCTAGATCTTATATCAACTCGCACTCCATTATTTCCCACTTTTGGATCCATTGACCCATGAATAGTTTCATTCCATTTTTAAAAAACAATATATATTCATAAAAGTTCAATTTTATTCACATATAAATGGGGATAAATTATACCCCTTCTTTACACCCTTATTAATTCCAATTTAAACATAAAACTATTCATTTTCACTCCCAATTGAAACCACTCTCAATGTAATAAGAATCTAGTTTCGATTAGTTAGCCCAATATTTTTATTTCTAAGGATATAGTCAAGAAAAAATTAAAGTTCCCAACATGAGTCTTACTTAATACTTGACATTTTATTCTTAATAATTCACTTAAAACCCTATCATAAACATAGTAATATAATTACCTCAGTTTAATTAGTATAATGAAGTATTGTTATATTAATTGAACAGTCATTATTTATTCATTCCCATCCACATAAAAAAATAAAAAACAATGTTAATAATGTGTACGATGAACTACCACCACAACGAAAAAATGTATTCCATTTTTTATAACTTCCTTTCATCATTGGTAAAAATAATTAATTTGATGAATTGTTATTATAAAAATTTCACAATTATAATTATGAAATGATAATTTATCATATAACTCCATTTTATACCATTCTTTGAGAAATGGAATCGCTAATTGTGAAAAAGGGGGGCTAACGCATCCACAATTATAATTATGAAATGACATTTAGGGAATTTTTATATTTCTATAAAAGATATATTAAAATTATATAAAAAATCCATACTTGTAAAATCGTTATAATACACTCTTGTTTGGGTCAATTTTACAACATAAGTGAGAAATGTTATAATGTTCATATTAGAAATGATTAAGAAAAATTGTATAATAATAATATCACATAATAATAATAATTAACGTAATATTTTTTACTTATTTTGTAACATTTTTACTGATATTTTATATATTTATTAATATATATATCACTATTCGATCACTAAACACATAGAAACTAGCTCTTCACAATTTTGATTTTCACAAACCATTCCTTTATCCTTCACCAAATGGAAATGGTATATTATTAAAATTAAAAAAATGATTATATTATATTTTAAAATCTATGAATGATGAATTTTTTTAATAAACAATAACCAATAATGCCACTACAAAACTAGTATGAAACAAGCAATCAGATTTTATAGCATCTGATGATGAAAATAAACCTTAAATAACTAATATATTTGTAATAAATGGTTATAAATAAAGTCTATTAATGTAAATATATATTAATAAGGTTTTTTAATAATGTATTAAAATAGTTATGTCTATTATACAAGATTCTATAACATGTTTGAGTAAGCGGGAAACAAGGTAAGGGTGTTCCGTCTCAATTTCCTTTCTTTGAGACATGTTTTGTTTGTACACATAAATTCACTTAAATATTTTATATAATGCCTATTATATATATATATATATATTATGAATTATCTTTTATTCATGGTATTTTAATTTCAATTATAATCCCTCTCATTAAATTGGTTTTTATTAAAAAAATTCTTAATCCGTAAAAGATATTGATGACTCAAAAACTTATTTCTTTAAGTTATAATGTTTCATCTCAAAGTTATTCCTTATATGATCAGTTTATTCCAACCAAAGATTTTATATTTAACTTTATCCTCCTTTTTGGTTAAAATGAAACATTTGATTCAAATATTCCACCTCAATGAATTTTTTCCCCAAAAAAATTAGCACTATTAAGAACAATTCCCATTCTCATTAACGATGTTTTTTCATCCATGTCCATATTTTCCATTCCCACCAATGATATCCTTTATATTTGGAAACCTAATTATGTGTTCTCTTAAGTGACCTTCATTTTAACCTTCTGATATTTTTAAAATTTGGTTTTATTAACCCTGTTTAGGATGTACGATTTCAACTAAGGTATTTTAAAATATTCAAAAGGTTTTTCATCCTTTAAAAATAAAATTTTTTATCTTCCACTCAAAATTATATTTATAAAAACTTTATTTATTTTCAAATCACGATTATGGAATATTATTTTAAATTAAAAAAAATTACAAATTTTTCACTATAATATTTCAAAAATGACGTTTCAATGTGATTGTAACTTATTCTTTTAGAACATAGATAAAATCATTTTCTAAAATTTATTTTATGGTTTCTCACTTTCTATGTTAATTATTCTTTATAAATATTTATTTTCATATTTAAAAAAAATCCAATTTATTTTAACTCTTGAATATTTTTAAAAGAAAATTAAATATTCTTATATTATTCAAAAGTAAGATTTTGTTTTTCAAAGGAATTCATGATTTTTAAAACAGGGTTTTAAAGGAATATATTTTTAAGAAATGATTATTAAGTGATTTTTAAATCACATTTATTTTATAAATTTTTTCTTCCGAAAACCCATTTTAGTTTTGAAGGTTAAATATTAAAATGTTTTGTCAGGTTCAAATTATTTCATTTTAAAGAAAACATTTTGAGGAGTTTTTAAGAATTTTAAAAAGGGATGTTTCTTCATGATTTTAAAATTGATTTATCCAATAACATAAAAGGTTTTTTCATCTATGTTGTAACACCCCAATATCCTAATATATTACAGCCCTTAAATGAGTCGATGTGTTCAATACATTTCATTATATACAACATCGAGCTTAAATGAAGCCCCGATATATTTAAATAAAATATAAAAAGTCATGTATGAATGTTACTACATATCCATTGAATTATTAATAATGAATAGAAGTATCTAATTTATTAAATATTTATATAATTAAAATAATGGAAACTTTTAATATGATTGAAATTTAATTAATATAGCTAAAACATCTAAGAAAATCATTTTTATCTAAAAATGTATATTTTTACAAAATTGGTGTTTTATTTTAAGAAACTAAGTATATAAAGATTAAATAATAATAAAATTTAATGATAATGTAAATATTATATTACCAATAAATTAATTAGTAACTAATAGGATATAAGAATAAATAATAACTAAAATTTTTAAATTCTATTTTTAAAAATAAACAGTTTTCCACTATATTTTAAAATTATATTTAAATAGTGAATTATCAAATTCAGAATTTTAATTTTAATAAATAAAAACTAATTTTGGATTCATCATACTGATATTATCTTAAGATAAATTTTTTATATTTTTCTAAAAAATAATTATTTTGTAGGTGAAAAAATTATAAATAACATGGCTTTTATGACATTAATAGTGTATAAGTATGAATTTTAAATTCATGAAACATTTTTTTAATTCAAATTATTTATTTATATGTGACTTAAAAATTTTAAAAATGTGTTTTATTAATTTTTAAACCCATATTTGATATTTTAGAATATAAGTAATATTTTTTCAAAAATTATTTTCAATATGTTATACATTTTTATTTTAAAATTAATTTTAGTGCTTTTTTACATTGAATAAAATGAAATGGATTAAAAATTTAGAATCATCGGATCCAAATTATCTAATAATAAATACTTTTTGGGCATAAATTACAAGTTACCGTAGGTAAAAACTAGTTACCAGGATAAAAGATAAAATGGTAAAAGTAAAGAATCTAAGAGTAAATGAACTCAAACATGTTTAAATATGCATGGGAATGGTTGTTTTAGGCCTTTATCAACCTTATCCATTACCCTCTATTATTTATCAATTTTGGATCCAATTTATTTGAGTTTGACTTCCCATTATTGAAAACTTTTGGGCATTTACAAAGATTCCATCCCTTTTCACTTATAAAAGGGATAATCCTCTCCTCTCTTCCCATCACACCAAATCCCACTAATCATAGACTAAAAAATGTTATAACCTATATTAAACACTCCTAGATACCTTATAGATCTTCTGGTATTCTCAAAAGACTATCCCTAAATGAATTAACTGCCTTTGTAGTGGATATAATCCAAGAATTGAGGTATAAGTTATTAACCCATATTTCTATTTCCTATTTATTTGTGTTATTTTATTCTTCCTAAAAACCCTTTACACCATGTTAAAATAAAAAAAAAATAAGTATTATTATTTTACCGGTATTTTATTATAATTTTTTTACAAGAATTAACCACCTTCCCCTTTTCTATTAATAAAAACAAAAATGTCACTCGTGTGTTGTGTGGACTACTTCCTCCATGACACAACATGTTTCATTTTCCTCCACCACCTTTCAAGGATCATATAAAAAGGAAATTTTAAAAATAATTATTATATTTATATCATGTTTATTAATCTTAAATAATAAACCATATTAATCCTTTCTACCATTCTATGGAAAATGAAATCATCAACCATGCTTATGTGTGGAGTACCACCTCCATAGAATGATTGGTTTATGTTTTTATTTTCATAAACACCCTCCATATATGGTGATGATGATGATATTAAAGGATTAATATTATTTTTATTATATTATTAAGGTTTTTTTATGAAAACTATAGAACCTATTAATTATATGATCAAAAAACAATTATCATTAATTCAATCATTTATAACGAGCGAACTAAGTGGAAAATGTTTTCTTCTTTCTAAGTAATGACTTTATATAAATTATATTCTATTTATAATTCATTAAAATTATAATATATCACATTTATAAATAATAAATAATATCATTATGCTTCTGGAAAAATGATATTATAACTAAATTACCACATAATATTCCATTAATAATGGATTGTTCATGTTTGGGTCAGTTTAACCACCTACTTAGAAAATTTTATGAATTCATATCATGGATGAATATGATAAATTATTTACTGGTATAATATTATATAAATATTTAAATAATTTTCTTTGGTTATTTTAAGGTTTTATTATTATTTAACACATTAATTAATAAAAAAATATTTCATTTGTTAAGAATCACCATAATATGATCATTGTCGATTTCATCATCATTTTTTGTAACCAAAACGACAGTGGAATGAAATTATAGATTAATAATATATAATTTAACTCTACTATAGTACATTATTTTATCAAATAATTATAGAACATAGAAAAATAATATAACCAGAACTACTTTTATGAAAATAGTTCAAGCAGATAAATATTACTTACACCTGGTTTTGAAAATAGATAAAAACTCACTAACATATATGTATTTAATGAATATAAATTAGGTGAATAAATGGTTATATTTATGATGAATGATATTTTCTATTAATTTAATGAACTTTATTTAATTATTCAGGATATTTGGTGTATATTCATAATGAATAAGGATCGAGGTAAGGGTTTTCATCTTAAATTCCTTTATTTGAGAGATGTTTTGTGTTATACACCTATTTCCATTTATAAGGTTTATATAAAGAATATTTGATTTATAATAACATTAATTATATTTTAATCATGGTATTTTATTTTTAATTATAATCCCTCTCTTTAAAGGGGTTTTGATTCAAAATCTTCTAAATCTGTAATGGTTTTCTTAGTCTCAATTATGATTCTTTGAGACATATTACATGTTATGCACCAAGTTCCCGTTTTATGGTGTTTTATTTATTTATTATACCATTAATGTTATATACTTTATATAATTTTATTCCATGGTATTTACTAGCCAAATGATATTACCTTATTGAAGTGTCTATTGATTTATTTGTTCCCCCTAGTAGAAAATATTTTTGGTAACTCAAATTTAATTCATTGAGTTATGATAGTTTGATTGAACTTATTTCATATAATTTGGGTACATTATTCCCCTTTATTATATTATGTGTAATTATCTAATTATTTTATATGGCCATAAATTCCTACCACATAAAATCTTTAACAAATATTTCTCACTTCTTGGTTTATGTTCTTTTAAAACCATCCACCTTATTTATTAGGATGGAATATGATTATGTTATTACAGTATTAAATTATATGTATAACCATTTCTCTATACTGTGTGAACATAAAATTTTAAATATTTTAGATTGTATGATGTTCACCTATAAATAATTTTATTTTATTATTGTGGGGAAAAGTATTGGTTTTTTGCATCTTGTTAATCCAATTCAGATTATTATTGGAAATTGAACTATGTATTGCTTAGCCATACACCTTCTTTCTCTAGATGAGTTATAATCATTTTATCCAATTTATTTACATGGGGAAAATTATTGATATTCTTTATGATTATTTATTGTTTACACTTTTTGATTATGTATTGAAAATTTTTATTTTTCATTATATGGATAACAATGATTTTAGTCAGCTAGATATTCCTTGGAGGATAGTATAAAAGGACTTGATGGCCCTTATGGTTAATGAATTGGTCTTAACAAAGTGATATGTGGGACCTAAAATTATATATCCCCTAGATGCATCAATTGGTCTCATGAGATCAAACATGTTTTGGTGTTTAGTGAATTCCTACCTAATATAATAAGATGTCTTGATTCTGGTGTCGATGATATATAAATGTCTTGGAACATGACATCAATAGACTGTTTTTAATTTTTAACATTATGAATTCCATAAGTATGATATTATTATTATTGATATCTAATTTTTTATTTATTATCATTTATATAACATGCTCTTAGTTATTGTATACTGTGGAATTATTTAGATTATTTGTTCATACGGTATTATGTATTTCATTTTTATGATTTTGATAACTTCAATTGTATGTTTCTCTTATTGAGAATTTGATATCACCCATTCTTATCATTCCATTTTCTCAATTTATAAAGAAAATTATTACATAGGATATTCCTAACAAGATAGCTTGTGTGCATAATTTTTTGGGAGGTTTTGAAGAATTATTATGGATAATGTAGTTTCATATATAATGAAAAAATTTGAAATTTTTATACAAATAACTTTGGATTTGTTAGTTATTATTCTTTCCTAATTATATAAATATATAAACTTAAAAATATCCTTTGGATGTAAGAGATTCAATAATCATTATTAATTTTATAATTAAGGATGGTTATATCTAGGATTTTAAATCTGGTATGAAAGTGTGTATGTAAAGTATGTGCTTAAGGAACCAGATCTGGGGGTACGGGTTCGGGGCGTCACAGTTGGTACCAATGTAAAGGTTTAAATAACATTCTATATTATTATATTTTTCAAGGATAATTTAAGTTTTTATATGTTACGCTTGATCATAGTTTCAAAGGTATGATATCCCATTGGGATAAGTATATGATTTAATGATAAGATGATAGTGCACATTTTATTTGGGGATTAGGGCTAGAGAACCTTGGTGAAAACCCAATATATGAGTCTATGTATATGATGGCATCCATAAATATAGGTAAATTCTTGAGTAGGTTTTTCTATAATACATCATTATCTAGATACTAGCAAGTGGATGCGGTTATGGATTAGTTGCACCTAGGGGTAATCACCCTAGAAAGGTTTGGTTGTACATTGACTAAATCATTACTCTAATGTATGATGAGTGGGATCAAGACTAAACACTTGGATATACACAATCATGGGATATATTTTGGTTGATCATGTTCTCTTTAATAATAACTATGATAGATTGATTTCCTAGTTATATTATGGGATTAGGTTAAGAAGTAAAAGAGAACCTAACTTAAAGAAAATTATATTAAAATGAATGTAACAAAGGATTAAATGAAGTAAAGAAGACATATTATAATTGATTTTTCATATTTATATGATATTTTACTCTGATTTTATTGATAACTATTTTGTATTTTAGAATTTTATTGAAACAAAAACATGTAGATGTTAGTGAAAAAGGTATGTACCTATGAACCACAAAGTCTTATCACCAAATAATGGTGTATATTTATGTGGATAATCATATTATATACCTATTATGATGATAATGGTTATTTTCCTATTACTACTTAAGGTAGTGAAATTGATATTTTAAAAGAAATTAAATATTTAAATTATTATCTATTTTCATTAGTGAGTTATATTTATCAATGATATTCCGGTATATTCTAAAAATTATTAGGATTATGTGAGACAACTAAATATTTGTCCTCAGTAGTTCTATTTTAATGGTTTGGAAACATATATAAAATGGTATCAATAACCTTGAAAAGTGGTTTTATGAAAATTATATGATTTTTGGGATAACTATTGGAGAACACATGATTGAGGCATGAATATGTTTTAACTTTAGTATAAGTTTGATGTCGAGATGATAAAGGGTGGTTTTACTTTGTTGAAGTAATTTATTAAGTATTGGTGAAATTGAGATTAATAATTGAATCATGATATTTTTGGTGAATTTAATCACATTTTTGGGATTACTATATAAATCTACTAATGTGTTACCTTATGAACTAGTGTTTAATACAATTTTAGGGTTAAAGATATAGTTAATTTCCATGAGGAATATATAAATTTTTTATGGTTTATTAACTTTGAGATTCAAATGGTTTTGGAGAAGGTATTTTATAAATAATATATGATTAGAGTGTATACATACTTAATTATATGATTATATGAGTAGATAATGTTTTATGAAGAAAGATAAGTAACTTTATATAGCCTAAAGAGTATGATAGATGACATATTAAAGGTTATTCCATGAATGATGAATATGTTAAAAATACCCTCACCTACTTTCCTCAAAGAGTAATAATTAAAATTGAATGGATGAAATTTATTTAAGTATGGGTTAATTTAACACCCCAATATCTTAATATATGATTGACATTAAATAAGTCAATGTGTTCGATATCTTGCATAGCACGCAACACTGTACTTGAATGAAACCATGATATTTTTTATATAAAATATTAATATTTAAGTATGACCATTAAAAACTATCCATTTAATTAGCTACAATGAATAGGAGTAAGGTCTTTATTAAATATTTATATAAAGAAAATAATGGATACTTTTAATAAGAATGAAATTTTATTAGTGTAGCTAAAATAACTGAGAAAATCATTCTATGAATAAAAATATATTTTTCTTAAATTAGAGTTTTATTTAAAGAAACTAAGTATATTAAAAATAGATAATAGTAAAATATACTAAATATGAATAATATATTACCAATAAATTAATTATTAATTGAATGTAAATAAGAATAAAGAATAGTTAACATTTTAAAAAGATATTTTTCAATATGAACAGTTCTCCATTGTATTTTCAAATTTTATTTCAATATTGAATTATAAAATTTAGAATTTGAATTTTAATAAATTTAAATTATTTTTGGATCCGTTATAATAATATTATATTATGATTAATTTTTTTTATTTTTCTAATAATGAATGATTTTTAGGTGAAAATACCATTTTTACAAATAACTTGACATTTATGAAATTATAAGTATATAAGTATGAATGGTAAATTAATGAAACAACTTTATAAGTCCAAAAAAATATTAATTTATAATTTTCAAAATATTGGTTTCACTTTATAAAAACATATTTGATATTTTAGAACTTAAGTAATATTTTCGCCAAAATTGTTTTTAATACACTATATATTTTTAATTTAAAATTAATTTCATCACTTTTATATATTTAATTAAATGAAATATATTTAAAATTTAAAATAATTGGGTCTGAATTATCTAATAATGAACACATTATTTTTGGGAATAAATGACATGTTACCTTTGGTAAAAACTAGTTACCACGGTAAAATTTAAAGTGGTAAAATTAAAGAATTTTAGTGTAAAATACCTCAAATATTTTTGAAAACATGTGTGATAATGGATGTTTGAGGAATTTATAGACCTTATCCCTTACCATCTCTAATATTTATCGATTTTTTGTGCCACTTTCATTGGTATTTACTTCCCATTATTGAAAATTTTTGGGTGTTTACAAAAATGTCATTCCTTTTCACTGATAAAAGGAATACTCCTCCCCTCACTTCCCATCACACAAAAATAACCTAATTGATACCCAAAATTTATAAAACACTCTCTTAAACACTTCTATCCTCAATGATGTTATTATCTTCTAAAAGACCATCCACTAAGGGCTTAACCCCCTTTACAAAGGAGAAAATCCAAGAAGTGAGGTATAAGTTATTAACCACTCTTTTCTATTTCTTTATTTGATTTTATTAATCCTAAAATTTGTATACAAAATCATAAAATAATAAAATAATTATAATTTATATAATTTTATGTTATTATAATTATGTTATAATAACTAAACACCATCCCCTTTTCCATTAAGAAAAACCAAATTGTCACTCATGTGTTGTGTTGATTACCGCCTCCAAGACGTAATGTGTTTTGTTTTCCTTAAACACCTTAAAAGGATATTATATAAAGGTAATTTAATAAATAATTATGATATTTATATCATCTTTATGATTCTAAAACAATAAACCATATTACTCCTTTCTCCCATTCTATGTAAAACAAAATCCTCTACCATGCGTACATGTGGAATACAACCTCCATGGAATGGTTGATTTACATTTTTCTTTTCCTCTTAGACTTACATGTCTGGTCATGAGGATGATATTAAAGGATAAATATTTTTTATGATATCATTAAGGTTCTGGTGTGAAAAATTATAGAACTTACTAATGATATAATCAACCAATAATTATCATTAATTTAATCGTTTAAAATGAGCGAACTAAGAGAGAAATATTCTCTTCATTAAAAGTATTAACTTTATTAAAATTATCTTCTATTTATAATCCTATAAAATTATAATATATAAAACTTATAAAAACTAAAAAATATCATTCTTCTTCTGGTAAAATGGAATTACAACTAAACCACCATATAATCATCCATTAATCATTGTATATTCATGTTTGGGTCGGTTTAACCACTTACTTGAACAATACTATGAATTTATATCATGGATGTATATGAGAACATATTTAAAGTTATAATATAATATAAATATGTAAATAATTTTTTTTGTTCTGTTAAGGTTATATTATTATTTATCTCATTAATTAAGAAAACTCATTTCGTTCATTAAAAATCACCGAAACATAATCATCATCAAATTCATATTCATGGTTTGTAACCAAAACTACCATAGAATGAAATTATAGATTTATAAACTATTATAGAACATCTATTAGAGTAACATATATTATCTAATAATTTTTTATCTTAGAAAAAGAATAGATACCGATACAAATTTTATGAAACTAGTTCAAAGTGATAAAGATTACTTACACCTTCTGTTGAAAATAAGTAAAAACTAACTAATATGTATATTTATAGAATGATTATAAATTTTGAGTATAAATAGTTATATTTATGAATAAGTTTCTTGGATATTAATTTATTTAACTTAATTTAATTATTAAGGAAATTTGGTGCAAGTACAAAATGAATTAGGACCAAGGTAAGGGTTTTCATCACAAATTCATCTCTTTGAGACATGTTTGGTATTATTCACATAATTTAATTTATAAGGTGTATATACTTACCATTTGATATATCAGATCATGAATTATCTTGTAATCGTGGTATTTTTTTAAAATTATAAGACCTATCTTTCAAGGGGTTTCGATTTCAAAGTTTCTAAAGTTGTAAGGATTTTCTTAGTCTCAATTATGATTATCTGAGACATGTTACATGTTATGAACCATGTTACCTTTGTATGGTTTTATATTGATTTAATATTAGATAAATTTTATATACTTTATTTCCTTTTATTTCATGGGATTTATGGCCAAATCATATTCCCTTATTCATGTGACCATTGATTTTGTTTTTCCCCAATAGTAAATATTTTTTATAACTCAAATTCTGTTCATTGAGTTACAATCATTCTCGTGAAATTATTTTATATAAGGTGGGAAAACTATTCCCTTTAATTTTATTGTGTGTTATTCCAAATTTTTTTCAAGGGATATACATTCCTACTACATAAACCCTTTGTAAAATATTTCTCACTTCTTGGGTTATGTTCTTTGGAAACCATCCACTATCTTTATTTAAATGGCTTATAATCATGTTTTTCTAGTATTGAATTATTCGTATAATAATTTCTCTATAGGGTGTGATTATCAGATTTTAAATATTTCAGATTGGATGATGTTAACCTATAAAAAAATTATTTTATTAACTTGGGGAAAATTATTGGCGTTTCGTATATTGTTATACCAATAAGGATGATTATTAGAAAGTTTACTATGTATTGTTTAGCCATCCAACTTATTTCTATGGATGTATTATGATCATGTTATACTTTTTATTGGTATGGGAAAAGGTATTGAAATTCTTGATGATTAATTAATGTTAAGGAAGTTTTATTATGTACTCAGATTCTGTATTTTTTATTATATGAATAGCCATGTTTTTATTCCGTCAGAGGTTCCTTAGGGAATGGAATGAAAGGTCTTATTGACTCATATGGTGAATGCATTGAACATAATATGGTGATGGGTGGGGCCTAAAATTATAGCCCCTAGAGTCATTGACATGTCTCATGAGACAAAACATGTTTGGGTATTTAATGTATGTTAACCCAATTCAACAAGATATATTGATTGTGGCCTCGATGAAAATTATATGTCTTTGAATAAGGCCATGAAAACATGTTTTTGATGTCCAAATTTATGCATTCAATAAGTATGAGATCAGTATTATTGATACCCATTTTTCCTATGTTGGCATGGATATATCATTCTCTAAAATTCATTTAATTATGGATTTACTACGATTTTTTATTCCTTCCATATTATGTATTTCATTCTTATGTTTTTGACAGCATCAATTATATGGTTCCCTTACTGAGTATTTGAGCTCACCCCTTATTATATTTCCATTTCTATAGGTTACATAGAAAATTATTACACATGATATGACTAACAAGATAGATTGTGTATGGAATTTTGTTGGATATATTGATGAATTATTATGAATTAATTTGTTTCATATATAAATAAAAAAAATTTGTTAGATAAAAAGAACATGAGATATTTTAGTAATTGTTTTTTCCTAATTCTATAAATATAAAAACTAGAAAATATACTTGGGATTTAATAGACACAATTATCATTATTGATTTTTTAAATAATGATGGTTATATCCAGGATTTTACAGCTAATAACAAAGTCTGTACATAAGGTATGTGTTTATGGAACCATATCTGAGAGTGCAGATCAGAGGTGTCACATATGTAAACAACCTTTGAATTTTCCATTTGTTACATTCAGGATACATTTTTATACCACCATCTATCTTCTTTATCAGGATGGATTATGTAATGTTCTAGTAATATTTTTTTGGAAACCCTTCTCTTTTCTAAGGGTTAATAAATTTATATTTGATGTATGATTGTTTTCATGTTATAATGGAACTCATATGTGTGGATGATTATTATTATGAAGGGTGGGGACTTATATATCTCTCCAATATTTTTTTTAAGGTTTTATATCTCATAAGATAATGATTTTGAGAGTGGGTATAATTATGATTTAATTTATGCTCACAAGGTTGTGTGTGACTATAATTGCAGATTAATATTTTCTCATAAGGTTGTGCATGGGTATAATTGTGGATTAATCTATGTTCACAAGGTTATGAATGGGTATAATTTTTGTTTAATATATTCTCACAAGGTTGTGTGTTGATATAATTATGGTTTAATTTATGACCACTAGGTTGTGCATGAGTATAATTTCATTTTAATCTATGCTCACAAGGTTTTGTATGAGTATAATTGTGATTAATCTATGCTCATAGGATTTTGTACGGACATGATCGAATATATTTTTTTTCACTTGATTGTGCACATAAATGATCACATATGTATTTATTCACATGATAGTGTGTGGAAATGATCATGTATAGTTTTTTAATAAGATTTTTTCTTCACATGATTAAATTTTTCTTTGTTTAGAATGTCATGGTTTACTATAAATATTCCACATTTATATATCATATTAATATAATTATACTCCATGGTTCATGTTTATTATCACATACTTTTATGTTATGGTATATGTTTATTGATTTAATAGTACATTTCCTTCTATCATTACTTTTGTAGAACTATTTTTATTCCATGTTTTTTTAGTAATGTATTTCTACCCTGCTAATGATTTCTCATATGCTTTTGATCTAAACCTTTATGACATGTTGATAAGTTTTCCCTCACTAATAATTCAAGATCACCCATTTCTTATGTTTTTTCTTTAGTCTATAAATAATAGTTTAACGCAGAATTTTTCTAGAAGTGGATCAAGTGTGGTTCAAATATGGAGAAATGTTCAAAAGTATCCTAAAGTAAGTTTCTTGTGTAACTAATCCTCAAATACTCTAAACTATAAATTCTTGGGATTTTGTGATAATTAATGTGATGTAACATTTAACTTATGGTAATATTGTAAATAAATAATGGTTCACCTCACTTTTTACCAAAAACAATTTTTAAAGAATGTGTTTTTAGTACCAGATCTAGGAGTGTGAGTCTAAGGAACCTCAATTGGTATCTATGAAGGGTTTAGTAATTTTTGAAAATAGTGTAGTTATTTTTCAAATTGGGATGATATAACTTTAGTGAAAGTCCTAGGGATAATAAAAATGGATAATTGACTGTATTGGATAACATTATAATGTTTTGTTAAAGTAGAGATTATGTGGTTCTATTCACAATTACATCCCTATATGGATAATGGAAAGTGGATACAACTATAGTACAAATTCATATAAGGGTAATCACTGCAAAAAGTCTCATTGATTATCAAATAAATCTTCAATCTAGAGCATGATGAGTGGTCTCTAAACTTCACACCTAGATATACACTCTTGGGACATATTATTTGGTTAATTAAAATTATTTTTATAAACCCTTATGATGGATTTAAGAATATTTAGGTTAGAAAACCTAATAGGTGATGCCTATGGATAACATAGATTAAAACACATAGAATCATGAGTTAAGGTATGTATTAATTAACATGTTATTTTATGGATAAAGGGAAAGATAAAATTCAGGATCATATATTTCAATGATTTTTGGGTTTATAATATTATAATAAAGTTCATGATAATTTTGGGATAGTTATTTTTTGGATTAGGCTTAGAAGTACAAGATAACCTAACTTAATGCAAAGTATGTTTAACTGAAAGTATTAATGGATGAAATGAAGGTTTCATTAAAAAATAAATCTTATGATTGAGTTTTAATTTTCATAAGATCATTTAATTTTACCTTTTTAATAAACATTTTGGGTTTTAGTATTTGGTTGGAAACAGGATCATGAAAATAAAGTTGTGAATGATATGTCCCTAAGAACTAATAAAAAACCCATATTTCGGATAAATAGTTCCCTAGAATTACTAATGAGAGTGAATTGGATATCTAATTCAGAGATATATATTGATTTTATTCTGGATCCCTTAGTTTTCTCCTTTAGTGACACTAGTTGTGAGGATGTAACTTATATAACAGGGGATAATGTGAAACCCTGTGATTTTGGAATTTTTTTTCTAAAATAATATTATTTTTGATGTCTTGTTTAATATGAAAAAATAAACTAAAATTATATTTGAAATATTATATAACAACATTATATTAATAATAAAAAATATGGTAGATAAAATATTTCAATCAAATATAAATTCACAAAAAATAAAATTAATAATGCTTAAAGTTTTAAGAGGTCATTTTTCAACAAAAGTAGTTTTCCTTTATATGTTGTATTTTCATTAAAAATATAAATTTATAAATTTTAGAATTTTAATTTTTTAAATTGAAAATAATTTTTTAATTCATCATTTAAAAATTATCTTATGGTGTATTTTTAAAAAATTTCTAAAATAATATATTTTTAAGTAAATAGTAAAAAGAATAATGGTTTTTCTAAAACCATCGCTTTTATGACAAAATATAATACAAAATGACTTAATTTTTTTAAAAACTTTTTCTATATAAGAAATATATATTAAATTTATAATAAATAATTAAAAAACACTTTTTTTAATTTATGAATCATATTTTTACCATTTTGGAAACTTAAGTAATGTTTTACTCTAAAAACTGGTTACCAAGGTAAAAACTAAAATGGTAAAATGTAAAAATAAAGTTGTAAAGGGCTTTGAAATTTTCTAAAACATTTGTTAAAATGAGAGTTAGTGGTTTTTTTAATCTTATATCACACCACAATCCATTATTTATCAATTTTTGATCCATTGACACTTGAATAGTGTCATCCTATTATTAACAAATAATGGGTGTTCACAAAAGTCCCATTTTCCTCACATATAAAAAGTTAACACTTCCAGCCATTAATACCACCATTATTCCTTGTAATTTCATCCTAAAACACTAAAATTTTTATTTTCCTAGAATCCTATGTCAATTTCATAAGCTTATGGTCCCAATTAGTTAGCCTAAGCCCCTTATTTCCAAGGATTCTTTCAAGAGAAAGGTTAAGGTCCCAACATGAGTATTACATTATCCTTAACTTTTTATTCTTAATTTTTAATTTTCAAACCAATCCTAACCATATTAATATAATGAACTCATCATAACTATTATATTTAATTTTTATTACATTAATGGAACATCCATTATTTTTTCATTCTCAACCACCTAAAAAATATAATGTTAATCATGTGTATGACAGACTACCACCTCCACGAAATAATGTATTGCATTTTTTATCACTGACACTCATGGTTGAAATAATGATGGATATGATAAAAGAATATGATTAATATTTTAATATTATAATTATGAAATGATAATTTATCATATACCTCAATTATGACCAATTCATTTAGAAATTTAATCGTTAATTGTGCGCACAACGGACTATCGCCACTATGAACGAAAAATGTTAGTTTTCATAACCACCCTTCATGGATGTTTATAATAATTAATTTAATTAAGATATATTTTATTTATTAAATTCTTAAGATTTTATAAAATTAATATTATCAATATATAAAAGCATTCCATTTCTTGTAAAATCATTATAACACGCTATCATTTTAGGTCGGTTTTACCACCTAAGTGAAGGATTTTTTAATATTTATATCATGAATGGTTAAGAAATGTAATATAATGTTAGTATCATGTAATAATAATGTATTTAATATTTTATTATTATTAATTAATGGATTTATTTATATTTAATATATTTATTGATATATATATATGTGTGTGTCTATGTCACATGTTGATTGTTAAACATATCGAAAATAATTCATCAAAATTTCCATTTTCAAAAACCATACCTTTATCTTTCACAAAATTAAAATGGTATATTATGAATCATTAAAAAAAATACTCTATTATCTTGGATAATATGGTAATTATGAAATTTTTTTCAATATACATGAATCTACAATGCAATTAAAAAACTAGTACGAAACAAGAAATCAAATTTTTTAGCATTCAATGATGAAAATAAACCATAACCGACTAATATACTTGTAATAAATTTATAAAAATATCGTTAATAAATGGAAATATATAAATTAATAAGGTTATAAAATATTCAATAATGGTATTTTTTTTATTATATAGGAGGTTAGATTGTGTTTGGGTAACAGGGAAACAAGGTAAGGGTGTTTCATCTCAATTTCCATTCATTTAAAATGTATTATTTATTCACCTAATTTTATTTAAATGGTGTGTATAATATCTATTGTATATATAACATTATTAATTATATTTTTTATGGTATTCGAATTTAAATTTCATGTTCTCTCTTTTAATTGGTTCTTATTAAAACATTTCTAAAGACGGAAAAAAAATTATAACTCAAAACTTTTTTCTTTGAGTTTCAATGATTCGTCATGAACTTCATTATTTTATTATTGTTTTCTTATACCCCATTATTTTATATTGAAATTTCTTCTTATATCTAGGTAAAATGATACTTTTGATTCAAATCTTCCACCTTGATGAATTTCTTCCCCATAAAATTGTGACATTGTTAAGAATAATTCACATTCTCTTTAATAATGATTTTTACTCTATGTCCATATTTTCCTTTCCCTCTAATGATCACCTTCGTATTTGGAACCCAATTTTTTTTATTAAGTGACCTTAATTTTTACCTTCTCGTATTTTAAAATGTATGTTTTATTAACCTTTTTTATTATGTGTGTTTTTAACAAAGGTATTTTGAAATATTCAAAAGGTTTTCCATCCTTTCAAAATAAAATATTTTATCTTACACTTCACATTATATTTAGATATCCTTTATATATTTTTAAATATATATTGTTTAAAATTCTTTAAAAGTAAATATATTTCCAAATTTTTCACTTTAACTTTTAATAAATGACTTTTCAAATAGACTGTAACTTCTTCTTTTATGCCAAAGATAAAATCATTTTCTAAAAACTCGTTTATGGTTTCACTCATCATTTGAGAAATCTTATTTAAGAATATTACTTTACATTTTTTTAACTTATTATCCAAATTATTTAAACTCTTAATGACTTTTAAAATAAAATTGAATATTATTATATTTTTCAAAAGCAAAATTTTTATTTTTAAATTAATTATTGTTTTTTAAAAAGTATTTTAATGGAATTTTTTTTTAAGAATGAATTATTTAGTGTTTTTTAAAATCACCTTTATTTTATAAAATTTTCCTTATAAAACCCATTTTTGGTTTTAAAGGTTAATCTTTAAAATTTTCTATCAAGATCAAAGTATTTCATTTAAAGAAAACATTTTATGAAGTTTTCATGAATTTTGAAAAGTGAAATATCATCATGATTTTAAAAGTGATTTTTCCAATAACCTAAAAATGTTTTTATTAATATATTTTAACATAATTTTACATTACTTATTTTATATTGGGGATATTTTTTATTCTTACATCTATCCTCTTTATTTTAATGACTTATGAAATGTTCTAGGGAATTTTTTCATGAAACGTGTCTCTTTTCCATGGGTTAATTATGTGATGCTTGAGGTTTGAATGTTTTTCATATTATAATGGAACTTATATGAATGGATGATTATTATTACAAAGGGTGGGGTCCTATATAACCCTCACATTCGTTGGTTAATGTTTTATATCTCTTAATATAATTATTTTGTGTGTGGGTATAGTTTTGGTTTATGTTATGCTCAAAAGGTTGTGCATGGGCACAATTATGGATTAGGATACGCTCACAAGGTTGTGTGTATAATTTTATATTAATTTATAATAAAAAATATGTAAATGGGTATAATTATTGTTTATGATATGTTTATAAACTTTTGAATGGGTATAATTGTGGTTTAATATATGCTCATAATGTTTCTCATGGGTATAATTGTGATTTAAACTATGATTGTAGGGTTAAGAATGAGTATAGTTGTGGTTAAGCTATATCAATAGGATTGTATATAGACATGATCACATATATCTCTATTCACATGATTGTGAATTGACATGATCACATATGTCTTTGTTCACATCATGTTGTGTGGACATGATCGTGTATATCTATGTTCATAGTATTTTGTGTGGACATTATCAAATTTTTCATTCTTCACAATGTTATAGATTAATGTATTTATTCCAAATTTATCTATCAGTTGCATATGATTATTCTGTATGGTTTAGGTTTATTATATCACAATGTTATTCCATGTTGCATATTTGTTAATTTATGATTACATGTCATCCTATCATGACTTATGGAGGAATGTTTTTGTTTTATGTTCTTTTATTAAGATATTTCTCCCTTGCTCATGTTTTCCCATATTCTTTTGATATAACCCTTGATAAAATGTTGATATATTTTCACTTACTAAGAATTCAATTCTACCCCTTTATTTTTTTCTTCCTCATATTATAAATATGAGTTTAACCTAATAGATATCTAGAAGTGGATCGAGTGAGATTTTAATATGAAGAAATTTTCCCAAGTATCTTAAAATAAGTTGTTTATGCATTTGATCATCAAAGGCACTAAACCTTTTGTTCTTGGGATTTTGTGATTATTTGTGAGATATAACATTTAATATATGGTAATTTTTTAAATAAATATATTATTATATCACTTTTTATCAAATAAAATGTTTAAAGAAAAAAAATTAGCATCAGATCCAGGAGTATGGGTTTGGGGAGCATCAGAGAAGGTAGACCCCATGCAATGGAGTATTATATTGATTCATTATTGACAATCATTTATAAGATAAATAAATAACAAGGATATAGGGTGATGATGAAAACATATATGATCAATGGAAAAACAAAACATTGATGAGATGTACAGGTATAGGTAGGTAAGTATGAGGGGACGACCTAGAATTATATCAATGTGGTGTTTTTTGAGAAGTTATTCCCCAAGATTTTGGAGTATATAGGGACCATGAGTTTATGAACCTACTATAAGGGGAAACATTATTCATTGATTATTCTATGAGGTTCATAAATTTTCTATATTTTTTTCCAATGATACCAGGAGATTAAATCTCCAAGGTGTGACAAATCAATGACGGTTTACAGCATACTATTAAGGTGTTGGTAAACATCTTCAGACTGGCCACATTTTTACATATGGTGAACCAGGTGATGATAGTGGAGTGTAACTTGGTTGATTGGATTATATTAAGGAAAAAATGGTATTGGGAAAGACAAGCAGTGAAGATCTAAGTAGCTAGAAACATGGATATGAGGAGACCCAGTATGGTATTCAGAGAATAGGTTTGATGATTGCACTATAAAGAGGGTCAATAGTGATGTGTTTCCAATGTAAGTAGAAATGGAATGTTTGAGCCCTCTATGATTGATCACTGAATGAGTTTCAAGAATCCAGAATAATGGGAAATTAGGATTAATTTTGTCAAATTACCTTGTAGTTAACTATGGTTGATGTATATACGTAGTCACATGAGTTTATATGAGGTGTAGCACCAAGAGATGATAATTGTAATATAACAATATGTGTGTGTCAAGGAAACAAACAAGATACCAAATAGTGGGGATAATGGCTGACAAAGAGTGCAACTCTTTGTGTAGGGAATACATCAGGTAGTCGGGCTTTAGGTCAGTTAGACCCAATTGAGTCAATATATTTAGAGCAGGATGGGGATCCATTGATAGTAAAAGGTGCACTATGAGTGTGATGGTATTTGTTGTATTATGGGTATAAGTGAATAATATGTTCATATAATAAGTAGAATTACTATATACTGGTTTATATATGGGAATTGGGTATAATATGGAATGAAATGGGAATTTAGGTGATATAAGATGATGATAATTGATAATTGTGGATATGTATAGATAGTCATTTCATACAAAATTTTGGATGATGGTAGGTATGATACCATCATTATGTCAGGTAGTACAGTTGTGGTGAGCTTGGGTAGGTAATTACTATGTTTGGAATTTCCTATGGAAGGGATCAGTTTAACTAATTTGGTTGTTCATGGTGATTAGGAAAGATACTGATGCATTGGACATTGTATTAGTGTTTTGGGAATGAAGCGAGCGAAAGTCTCGAATTTCAATTAGGGTTGGTAATTGTGTGGCCTGAGATAGCTCAAGTATGACCTATTGTATGGTGGGGATGTTTTAATGTTCCATGTATTTCTAATTAATGGTTCAGGTCAGATCTTGGATTGACCTTGTGAATTTAGACCCTATAGAGGTTTCAAGGGTGTTGGTTTAAGATGGGGATTGATTATCAGGAGTTTGAATGGGATTTGGAGTTAAATTGTTATGAATTTATATTATAGATCATATTTGGGAGTCATATATAAATTTATGATTTATTTTTGGTGTTATTTAAAAAAATTATGTCTATAAATGCTTTTGGATATATTTTGGGATATTTTTTAGTTACGGTGAACTTTTAGAAATTTGGAAAACCCTGGTACGTAAGGGTCACCATAAATAAGATTAACTCTTACACATGTATAAAAATAAACTCTTTATACATAAGAGTTACTTTATTAATGAATTGAAAAAAGTGTTATATCCTAGAATTCATAGATTTTACTCTCATGCATGGTAACCTCATTTGTAAAATTCTTACTCTTATACAGAAATGTCTATGTTTTGACATTCCAATGATACATAAAAGTAAACTCCAAAGACATATAGGTAATAATTTATATGTAAATGTAACTCTATGGAAGAGAGGTTATATAAGACTGACTAATTTTTATGTAATGTTTACCCTGTGATGAGAAATTAGTTAAGTGTTTGGAGTAACCAATGGTATATATGAGTCAATCCTTAGTATGTAAGAGAAATGTAGAGGTGATCTAGAAAATAGTTAAGTATGTGAATACCCTATTATTTGTAAGGGTGATATCCTTGATACATAAGAGTCATTCCCTATTTTAAAATTTTTTAATGTTTGGGGAAACTTGGTGATACTTATGGGTCCTATACATAGTGAAAATTTATTAATGATGCATAAGGGCCTGCAATATGTAAGGGTCCCCAAAGGAGTGATACGTAAGGGTCAAGGTTTTTCTCAAAAAATTAATATGATAAATTTTTTCTAGATTTTTTAAAATAATAAAAATGAATTATTTATTAGGGAATTAAATTTTAAAATTAGGAATAGGTTTTTTTTAAAACAATATAGTGGTTACACCCTAGACTGCCTTCTCATTCCCTTTTTCATTCACAACTGATTCATTCATCAATTCTTGTAATTTCAACATGTTATGTGAAGTAAGAAGTATTCACGGGTAAGGATAGTTATACCATAGTGTCTAATAATATTTTATCTCTCTATTTCTCTATAATATTCTTATTGTTACCTTAAATATGGATTATTTCATATTACCATATTTCTTCAGAATGAAGTCAGATCAATCAAAGTTTCACAATGAGTGGAGTCTTTCTAAATACAGGTAGGTAGTACCTATTTATTTCCTATAGTATGTTTGTTTCTATGATATATGTAATAAAAGGGTGTTTTATGGTCTTATATGTGAAACTGGGATTAGTACCACCTAGGTTTCTTTTGGTTCATAGGATATACATAGGGTGGTCAGGTGAGAAAAATGGTTGTTTTAGCCTAGTATGGTTTAGTGGCGTGGTTTTAGGGTTTTCTAGGAATGATGAAATGTGTTGTGGATAAATATTCTTGGAATATAGTTCTTTAAGAGGTTCCTTGGGAACATGAGGGGTCTAACATGTGTGATTTAGGATGGTTTTGACCATTTCTATGTGTGGTTACAGTGGTTTACCATGTTGTGTCCTAGGGATTTTTTATTACAACTCACTATAGTGGATGAGGTCATTGGGGTTGTGTGCACATATGACATGTACTATGAGGGATCTTGACCACTTTTTGTTAGCAGTATAATCCATTTTTTGATTGGTATAGAGGTAATGGTCTTATCCATCATTATGGAGGAGGGATATGATGTAGATGGAAATAGAATTATGGTGATGATTAATATAACCAAACAAGAAAGAAATACTTGTCATGTATATAGATTATGTTGGGATATTAAGATGGTAGTTGTTAAAGGGTTTAGAATACCATTATTCATGTGATATGGTTTAAGGACATGTTGTTGGGGAAAATTCATGGACTTAGGATATTTTTTAGTCATTGATTGATGTATGATTCCAAGTGACATGAAAATTGTTCAGATGGATGATGGAACTTCTAGTTTGATGGACTATAGATGCATCATTCCACTCTATCATTGACCAATGTAGGTAAAGTCTCACTTTATACTAGTCAAACATGAGTATATCATGTTGTATAGTGTGTTTTGGTTTCTATTTATTATTTTTCTCATACACTAGTGTATATATATAGATATTAGATAGAGACACTCTTTTTGGTGTCCTATTATGTTAATACTCACACCCTGTATGTCCCCCCAAGATGCATACATACTACAGGTTCCTAATATATCTTATTGTGTTGAATAAATGTTTTTTGACCCTTAAAAACCAATCATTTGTTTCAATGTTGTACCATGTTGATTGATTCTTGAAATAAAATTTTAAAATAGAGAAAAATATTATCATATTCTATGTCGTAAGTCATGTCATTAAAAATAACTGATAATTTATTTTATATAATTTGGATCACAGTGTATGATATAGTATATCTTAGTAAATGACACACTTTAAACCTTAACTTTTATTCATATTGTATCATAGGATATTTCATATCTTAATATATGATAGCACCAATGAATTTGATTCAAAACAAAGCATCAAATCATTATTACAATATAGAATATGTCACATTATATAATTTATAGGCACTGTTCAACTTACATATGACTTATCATAAGATGTGATAACTATGGATACTGATTTATTCTCACATAATGTAGGGTTAAACCTATTATAGGATTATTATAATCCATGACATAAATATAGTTGCGATTCACCATATAACCCTACACGTCTCTATATCATATGTCACAATAGCCATCACATCAAATATTGTGGGATTTATCCTTATAAAGGGCATTGTTATGCAGGGTTAATGATACATTTGAAAGCCTAAAAACACTTGGTTTCTCCTACGAATTAATCAATTTTAATCCTATGTTGGCACTTGGTTATTCCTTGTAGGCCATATGTTAAAAGGTCTGAGGTGTTGTCATCATGAGTTAATCTCAAGTAGGGTTGTGTGGGCCAGTTTATCCTTATGAAATCCATTATATCAATCATATTTTGTGATATATAGTGTCTACACACCTATCATACATGAAATATTATATCATATGACTTTTCCCTTGCAACACCCCATGTTTTTAGGAAGCATATCCTTTTTATAAAGCATATGTTTATAATTCTAAATTACTCTTTTCTCTATTTATTTAAAGGAATTGAAATTGATTAGGAAATAATTCATACAATATATGAACAAAACTAAGAACACTTTACTCATTTATAAGTGGAGTGTTATAATAAAATAACACAAAATAATGTTTTTCACGCCATGGATTATTACACACCATGGATATGTGGAAGAACTATGCCTTAAAAAGTGAGTGTGGAATGAATTAGTGATTTAGTAAGTCTATATATAGGAACATAATATGGTCATTGTAAATATAGTCATTAAAAACATGGCCATTACAAATATGTTAATTATAAATATGGTCATTGTAGATATGGTCATTGGTTATATATCTAATAGGTATACTAAAGTCATGTTTTGTTAAATAGTAAATATAAAATTCATTCTGAAATAAAAATATGATATTAAATATATATATATTTACTTATTTATTTATTTATTTATTCATTAATTATAGAAATTAATATTATTATTATTAAAATATGATATAATGTATATATAAAATTCAAATAAATATTTTAAAATCAATGAAGTACTAAAATTATTTTTTATAATATAAATAGTTAATTTTAGTGGTATTTGTTAAAGGGTATTTAGTATAAAAGTAATATTTATTTTTTTCAAAGAACTGTTTTTTTTAATTAGTGTATTTTTTTACTCTAAGAACCTGGACCTTCTTTTCAGGTATGTTTTTCCTTTTTTGGTCGTTTCTGAGAAAAAGAGGAAATTCTAGAAATTTTAAAAGTACACATCGTGTACTTTATGAGTACACGCCGTGTACTCGATTATCATGGGTAGTCATGTGTTGGCCATGTAGCAGCCTTACACACGGCCGTGTGGGGTGACTTGGAGGCCGCCTAAATCGGAGTATGGAAAAAGGAAGTACACACCGTGTACTCAAGAAGTATAGGCTGTGTATTTTCTTTTATTTCATTAAATGCACTGGGGTCGCATCTGATTCCCAAATATGTCTTCTTTTAGGTCTTGTTCGGCCAAGAGAGACTGTATGACGCCGAAACTTCTCTGAGCCCACGAGCCTCTTTCCATTCTCTAAATCGACCACTGTCGATTGCATTGGAACCGCAGCGGTAAGATCTTCATTTTTATAGAGAATCGTTTTCCAATTCCTCCTCTTTTCCAAGTTATTGTGGGTTGAACATTTAATATGTTTTCATATATCTGCAATGTTTCATGGTGATTCAAGCATCGAGGTTCATGTTTAGCGATCTCCTAACATCAAGGTAGGTGGTTTGTGCCTTTCTGTTGAAAGTCGTGAATATTATGTGTAATTGTGCCAATACCCTTGAATGGGGTATTGTGCGTTTACCATTTTTCCCATGTGTTTTGAATTCCATGCTTGTATGCTTGTGTAGAGGTTAATTGGATGTAAATAGAGTTCATTACCATGCTTTGGATGTTCTGTCATGCATGTTCTATTTACGACCTTTTGGTCCTATTTTGCCTATTTTCCCATGCCAAGTGATTGTAGGATGGAGTGTTGTATTCTGACATACTGGAGATGTTGTAGACTAATTATCCAAGTAGTTATGTAGGTTTACTTTGGCTATATAGCATTATTATGCAATAAATTACACGGGACCGTGAGAACCTGGTGTAGTAGACTATATGGGGATAGGCCGAGTGAGCTTCCTCAGAGAGTCTTGAGTATTATAGACTATACGGGGATAGACCGAGTGAGATTTCTCAGATATTCTTGAGTATTATAGACTATACAGGGATAGACTGAGTGAGCCTCCTCAGAGAGTCTTTGGGTATTATAGACTATATGGGGATAGATTGAGTGAGCTTCCTCTGAGAGTCTTTGGGACATTATAGACTATACGGGGATAGACAGAGTGAGCTTCCTCAGAGAGACTTAGTTTTACTTTTAAATTCCTTGATCCATCCTAGGTTATAGGAGGAATTGACCGAGTGAGATTCCTCAGATAGTCTTTGTACTACATGGGATATAAGGGGAATTTACTGGGTGAGCTTCCTCATAGAGTCTCTAGACCTTGGGGCTATAAGGGGAATTGACCTTGTGTGCTTCCTCAGGGAGTCCTTGACTGTCCTAGACTATAAGGGGAATTGACTAAGCGTGCTTCCTCAGAGAGTCTTTATGAATTCGTAAGAACCATAGGGGTTAGGATGAGTGTAATACCCATAGGATTGCTTTTACTTGATAGGAAGGTCCAGAGGGGATGGCTGTGAGTGCTTCCCAGAGGTTTGCCTATATGTGTTTAGCTACTGCTTGATTTTGGACTGTGGATTGTTTACTGTTGAGTACTTTTCTACTTACTGCTTTCTGTACTTTCACCTACCATATATTCACTGACTATTAAGCACAGATCTTTAGGTGGTTTCCTACTGGGATTTAGTCTCACACCCTGTTTGGGTCATGCTTTTGGGCCCAAACAGATTATATTATTGCAGGTATAGATAAGGGAAAGCTCCCTTTCACTTCAGGTACTTGATATGTTGTGGAGCTGGAGAGCATGGGACCAAGCTGAGGCTTGCGATGCTAAGGAGTTGTTTATCTATTTTATTTCATACTTTGGTTTAGTACTGTTTTATTCCAGCATTGTGGTTTGTTTGGTTGTTTTCTTAGACATATATGTATCTCATGCATCATTGTTATATATGTGTGCTCTAGTTTATTTCTTTCAGTCTTCCATTGTTTACCTTGTATGGATTGTTACTGCTTTTGTTATTGCATGTTGTTTACTTTCATTGTGTACTCTGCCAATGAGTGAATAGTTTCCCCACTATCACACCCAAGGACCTTGTTGCTAGTCGGCAGCCTCTGGCATTTGGGTAAATGCGCTTGAGGCCATGTGACCAACCGGGTATGGGGCACCTCTGGGTGGCTTCCAGAACCAGGACATTACAAAGTGGTGTCATAGGAGACTCTTTCTTCTTAACTTACTATTTGGAGCCTATTTCTAGGGATAGGATGTAATAGGTAATTAGTAATAAGTTGTGCCCGAGCATAGCTAACTCGTGTATAGGGAAAAATTATTTTACCTCGAATATTGCAATTTTTATGATTTTTCAATTTTACAGTTGATTTGATTTCACCATTGGGTGACTCACATGTTTTGTGTTGTTACTGTTTATACTATTGAGGTTCTATTTCTTTCGCAATCCAATGAGATGACGGTACGCCATCTCATGCATCATATAGGCACTTGCTAGAAATCACATGTCATGCAATTTTGCCATGTCATTTTGGGTGCATTAGAAATTGAATGTTGTTGTGATAGATGTTGTGTAGAATATACATGCTGTTGTGATAAATGACTTGATAGAATACCTATTTTTGATAGGTACTGCATTGTGTAAGGCCTTGTTTGAATGAATGCCAAATTTTGGTTCCTAAGGTGTTATGGGCCCTCATGAATCAGAACTTGGTGGATCATTGACTTGTTTTCCCTGTTTATGACATGTGTAAGATTCCAAGCTTTGATTCGTGGGGAGTATGGGCCCTCACATATCAAAATTTGGCACCTTAATTTTTTTTTATGTGTTTTCTGGGCTCTGAAGTAGTTTCTGAGGCTACTGTCTGAAAAAACCCAGAATACACGGTGTGTACGTTATGAATACACATCGTGTAGTCTCTGACCATATCACTAACTACGTGGGCTGGGACATAGGGTTGTGAAAAATCTTGCAGGAACACGCCGTTTACAGTATGTACACACCGTGTTATAGTAACATTGTGTCTACCCGTGTGACTAAAGACACAGAGAGACGAAACATGATAGATACATGTCGTGTCAATATTGAAAACACCGTGTTGTGTAACCTAGGTATTTGGTCGTGTAGCGAACAGCATGGGTCGGAGGAAACCTTCAAGTACACAGTGTGTCCACCCAGAACATGTTGTGTAGAGTGAGCCGTTTACCCAATCGTGTCACTAAAAACATGGGTCGGGGAAGCTCGTGTAGTACACGTCATGTTGGCTATTAACACGCTGTGTAGTGTTGGATCTAAATCTACAGATTATACACAAGATGGGGGTGAATTGTGTCTTTTTCAATTTTTTGATAATTCTTCTCTTGAACGAGTTCTATCCTTTATACTTTATCAGATTTGATCATGCAGCAGAAAAAGTAAAAATAAGAACACAAAGATGTATAGTGGTTTGGGGAACATAAAGCCCCTAGTCCACTCCACCAACGCTCTACTCCACGAGCTTGGTGATTTTCACTATCTGGTCCTCTTTTACACAGACTGATTCACAACTGAATACAGGCAGTTGACACCTTTACAATCCAAGGAAAAACAAAGCCTTCTGGTTCAAACACGAACCTACACAGCTTAGAACGAGAAGCTGGTTACTCAAGAATAAAAATAATTTTAGAAAGAAATTTCCAGTTGATCTTCACAATTGCAACAGAATGAAATTGACAGCAGATGGATTGAAGTCTCTAGAAATATTGATCTTCAAGACGAAGCAGTTCTGAGTTGATCCAGTTGTAGTAGATATAGAGATAAAGTTCACAACCTCAGCAGTAGTAGATCCACAGTAGATATTCAATGTAGAATAGGTGAATCTTCTATTGAGTTCCTTCTTCTTGAACAAACAGAGCTTTTACACTCCCGTTGAATCGGCAGATCAATTGTGAATAGTTGCAATCTCTATTTTTCACCTTTTTCAATAATAGATCGATCACATCCCCTTTGTACCTAGTGTTTCAGAGAGAACATATATAATAAAACATATCTCCTGCATAATTAGATCCATAAAGTCTCCTTCTGATTCGCGATATTAAAAATTTTGAATTTATAGAGAAGTAGTAACTTCCCTTAAGACTCGGCATAAAAAGCTACTTTTAATTCGATCTTAAATCCATTAATAAAACGTCTTTGAATCAGTCAAAGTCGTAATTTAAAAACGACTTTAAATCTGGCTTGAAATCCGCCCAGAAATCAGCTTACTAATCGTTGCACATAAAAATTTTCTGTCAAAAGTTCTGACGCCAAATGTAAGGTTGATGACGTGTCCTCCAAACGTAGGGTTAATAACATAGTCTTCAAATGTAGGGTTGAAAACGTAAGGTTGAAAACAAACGTAGGTTTGATCATCCATACTTTTTCTTCAACATTCAAACGTACGGTAAAAGATCCATACTTTTACTTGATCCATACTTTTCCAAGAACGTATGGTTGTTCACAAAAGTAAGGTTGATGAACCATACTTTTGAGAAATAAACTTAACGTTTAAAATTTACGTACGGTTCTCCTTCCATACTTTGATGATAACCAAAACGTAGGGTTCCTTACTAATGTAAGGTTCTTCTTCCATACTTTGCTGAAAATGTATGGTTGTTTAACCATAATTTTCTCTTATCTCAAAAAGTATACATGCTTTTCATCCTTACGCTACGTTTATCCATGTAGGGTATGAACAGTGATTCCAAAACATGCTAAAACAGATTCCGCGCTATATTCATCTACGTAAGATGTGAACAGTGATTCCAGAATGTGCTAAAATAGATTCCGCGCTAAGTAATAAATTCTCGTTATTTCAAGAGTAAAATAAATTAATAAACTCCTGAAAAATACTAAATAAAACCATTAGAAAATAACTAAGGGTATTTGTGGGCATCAAAATTATCATAAAGAGAAAGAGTATTATTTTCAATAATCTCCCCCTTTAAATAAAATTAATACGTATTGTTGAAAAAAATACTTTACTCAACAATCTCCCCCTATTTGATGATCACAAAACCCATAAAATAATTAAAATTATTTAAATAAAATTAACTTTCAAAAGTCGTTATAAAGTTTTAAACAAAAACTTCTCCACCAAAAAGATTTATAAAGATAATTATAAATATAAATGACTCATTTAATTTTCTTCCTCAATAAAATGAATTCTCCCCCTAAATAAAATGTCGGTTTTGATGTTGTGTTTATCCAAATTCTCCCCCTTTTTGTGATATCAAAAAGAATGAAAAATCATGGATTTTAACACTGTTAATATTGCACTGAACTGTTAGTAAATTCTATTACGAACTGTTTATAAATAATTAAATATGTAGTATTGGAATATTAAAAATAAAAAAAATGAAGGAAAATTGTCATTCAAAAATAGTAGTATATACATGACAATGATATACACAGGAATCAAGGTTTGGGTAAGATAGTAAACAGGGTCTATCTCCTCTGGATTGCAGAATTGATTTCTGTAAACTGTTCCCGAATTCTCTTCATCATCCCATATCCAAGCTTGATAATGAGCTCCCTATTCTCTTGAGTCATATGAATATCCTCAATTAAATTGACTCTGAAAAACTCATGCATCCTTTCCTCTTTTTCAACAAATACTGACAGCTTCTATGATAACTGATCTAACAGAATTCTGATTGATGGCTAATTAGATGTCAGTTGATCCACTAAGAATTTCTGATTGTCCAGTAACACTAACAAAGGAGCACTATTACATTGAATATCATGTATCCTGTCATTCATATTGCTCAACACAGCTATGATAGCCTGAAATATTCTGATTAAATCAGGTGAAGTACCTGATCCACTAATAGAATTATTTGCAATTGATGCAAATTGGTTCTCTATAAACAACTTCAGATCTGATAAATCTGACTTCATAACCATTTCAGATTTTAATTGTGTAACAGCATTCAGCATATCCTCTTTAAACATTTAAACTTCTTGCCTTGAAACTATACACCACTTCAGCTTTTGAAACTTCAAATGTTCTAAGTCTAAGGCATTTCTCAGAGAAGCATTCTCATATTCCAACTGAGATACTTTTATATAAAGTTCTTCAACTTCTTCTTTCCTTGAATTAGATTCACCTTGTGCTTGATTCACATTCTTAGGTTGATGCAGCAATAACAAAGGCAATGATTCAGCATCAGATTATTCTTTTTCTTTGTTCAGAGAAGGTTGGTCCATAGATCTTTCCTTAGAGTTTTCAAACTCCTCCACAGAAAAATCCTCTTGAAGTACCTCTGTTTGAGCTTCAGAAGCATGCTCATCACATTCATCTGCAACTTTGTCTTCCTCTAGAATTTCAAGAACAATATTTTCAGAAGTTTCCTGAGGTCTGGACACTTCTTCACCAGGAACTGCCTCCATCTCCTGTTCCTATTGAAGTGAAACTTCAACATCAGCAACAATCTGTTCCTGATTTTCCCTTTGAGATTCTCCTTGAGCTCCTGATTTCTCTACTGGAGTCGTTCTCTCAGTAACATCTTCCATGGTTTTATCAGCAACAGCTTCTCTTACAAAAGAATAAGAAAATAAAGGTTCTGTTGGAGTTTCCAAAGCGGTGGAAGAGACTTCTTCATTTACTGGTCTTTTTCTTCTTGATTGAAGTCCCTCCTGGCTTCTGTCTTCCTCAACATCTGCCACTTCAAAGCGAATCCTTCTTGCTACATTGCTGATTTTGGATTCAGCTTGTCTCTCCTTGGACTTATCAGGTTGAACCTGAGCACTCTCTAAGTCTTCCTCAGCTCCTACTGGAAAAAGTTTTCCTTTAATTGTGCTCCAAAAATATCCAAATTTTTTCGAAGTTCTAGCATTAAACGTATTACTACGATGACAGTTAACACTAGCATCCACTAATCTCACCATGTCTTTCTTAAACAGCAGCTTAGAAATAAATCTACCAAAGGGGTAGAAATTCATCTTGGCCTCTCTTTGACAGCAGTAACTGAGATACCTTATCATGTATCTTGGAAAGTTTAACTTAATATCACTTAACATAAGAAACATTATATACATATCAGGGTACAAAATCTTCTCCATTTCTGCCATCTGTGGAGCTATTCCAGTCTGAATAAATTTGACCAAAATCTTCTGATCAGGCTCCAAATATTTAACAAACATTTTCTTTATTGTCTTGGTACCGAAAAGAAAATACATAATGTCTTCAGATTTATGCACAGAATCTCCTATATTTTTCAAGTCAAAATGAAAAACTCCCTCATGAGGGTAGTTGAGAATCTGACTAATCTCTACTAAAGAGATTGAGAAATCCCTATCCTCTATTTTAGCCATTATACTGTCCTCTGTATCTACCAGACTAAACTGTACAAATTTGTAGAAGTATCTAAGTTCTACTTCATATAGAAATTCCGTATTTTCACTGTTGAACATCTGTTCAAGATTCTGAAATGACAGCGCTTGCTTCAACAACATATTTTTCTGAAATAACCAGTCGAGATCAATTACCTTGCCCTGTAAGATTTTTCTTCCCTCAGTGCGTTGTCTCTTGGCATTTCTTGGCTTGGCCTCACTGGCTCTTTTAGTCCTTACCATTTCCGCGAGAGTCTCTGAAGGTTTGAAGGTTAGGGTTTCAGAAGTTCGAAGGTTAGGGTTTCAAAAGAGTAAGTGTGATTTTCGTATTTTGAAAGGGTTTTGATAAAAGTGAAAGGGTTTAGAAGTCGAAAAGGCTCTGACAACCTTGATTCCCGTGTAATCACTCATCATTACATATATTTGAAAACAAATAAATTTTTCATACGACGAAAGAAAAATTTAAACTGTATTCAACAAAATTTACATAAGTAAATAAAAAAATTTAAAAAAAATTATTTAAAATTAAATAAACCTAGCTCCCCCTTAATAAAATCAAACCTTGCAGTGGGAAGTGGTTTAGTAAAAATATCTTCTAATTGAATTTCAGTATTTATAAATTCTAAAAGTATATCTTTTTTAATAACATGATCTCTTAAGTGATGTCTTATATCAATGTGCTTAGTTCTAGAATGAATAATAGGATTTTTTGAAATATTAATTGCACTCGTATTATCACATAAAATAGGTGTATTATTAAAATTCAATCCAAAGTCCATAAGAGTGTTTTTCATCCACAACACTTGTGCACAGCAATTGCCAGCAGAAACATATTTTGCCTCAACTGTTGATAGGGCAACTGAATGTTGTTTCTTACTATACCATGATACTAAGGACTTTCCTAAAAAGTGACATGTACCTGATGTACTTTTTCTATCTAATATACAACTTCCAAAGTCAGCATCTGAATATGAAATCAAATTAAAATCATAAGTTTTAGGATAAAGAAGAGATTTAAAACAATTCCTTTTAAATATCTAAAAATTCTTTTAACAGCAGTTAGATGGGATTATTTAGGATTTGATTGAAATCTAACACAAAGACATACTGAATACATTATATCTGTCCTGGTAGAAGTAAGATATAACAGACTACCAATCAAACCTCTATATAACTTGTTGTCAACCGACTTTCCAGTTTCATCCAAATCAAGTTTTATATTAGTACACAGAGGAGTTGTAAATGACTTGTTGTTATCAAGTCCAAATTTCTTAAGTAAATCAGTAATGTATTTGCTTTGATTTAAAACATTTCCAAAATCTTTTTGAAATATTTGAAGACCCAAAAATAAATTTAATTATCTCATCATACTCATTTCAAATTCTTCTTGCATTAATTTTGAAAATTCATGACAAAGAGTTTTATTTGTTGATCCAAAGATTACATCATCAACATAAATTTGAACCAATAAAACATTATTTTTCACAGTTTTCTTAAAGAGTGTTGGGTCTGCCATTCCAACAGTAAAGACATTTTTCAAGAGAAAAGAACTTAATCTTTCATACCAAGCTCTAGGTTCTTGTTTAAGACCATAAAGAGATTTAGTAAGTTTAAAAACAGAATCAGGTTTTTGAGAGTTTTCAAAACCAGGAGGTTGCTCAACATAAACTTCCTCCATTAAATAACCATTTAAACAGGCATATTTAACATCCATCTGAAATAATTTAAAATTTATATAAGATGCATAGGATAAAAGGATTCTAATGGCTTCTAACCTTGATACAGGTGAAAAAGTCTCATCATAATCTATTCCCTCTTCTTGATTATATCCTTTAGCTACTAATCTTGCTTTATTTCTAGTTATTGTGCCTTGGTCATCCTGTTTATTTCTAAAAACCCATTTGGTTCCTATTACAGGATAATTCTTAGGTCTTTCCACTAAATCCCAAACTTCATTTCTTTTAAACTGGTTTAATTCATCTTGCATTGTTATTACCCAGCTTTCATCATCTAAAGATTCTTCTATAGTCTTGGGTTCTTATTGAGATAGGAAGGCTGATAATTCCACTAGGTTTCATAAGTTTCTTCTAGTTTGAACACTAGTTTCTAGGTCACCTATTATAGTTTCTAAAGGGTTATTCTTTAGGGTTCTAGATTGTCTAGGTAATATATTTAAAGGTTCTTCAGTATCATGTTCCTATGAACTGGACTGAATCTCTTTTATATCATTTTCAAAATTATTCTTTAAATTCTCAAGTCTCATGGTATCATTAGAGTCAAGTTCATCCATTTTTTCTATCCTTTTCTCAAAAGGATCAGATTCATCAAATTTCACATGAACTGATTCTTCAACAATCCTTGACTTCATATTATAAACTCTCTAAGCTTTGGAGGTAGTAGAATATCCTAAGAAAATACCTTCATCAGATTTTGGATCAAACTTACCAAGATTATCCTTGGTGTTTAAGATATAAACCTTGCATCCAAAAACTTTAAATTAATTTACTTTAGTTTTTCTGTTATTACATAGTTCATAGGGTGTATTTTTCAGAATAGGTCTAATTAAAACTCTATTAATTATATAACAATATGTATTCACAGCTTCTGCCCAGAAATATATAGGTAGGGTATATTCATTTAACATAGTTCTAGCCATTTCTTGAATTGTTCTATTTCTTCTTTCTACAATCCCATTCTGTTGAGGTGTTCTGGGTGCAGAAAAGGTGTGTTTAATACCCATATTTGAGCAAAAGGAATTAAATTCCAGATTCTCAAATTATCCGCCATGATCACTTCTCAATGAAATTATATTGAAACCTTTTTCATTTTGAATAGATTTGCAAAACCTTTCAAATAAAGTAAAAGCTTCATTTTTAAATTTCAAAAAGAAAATCCATGTAAATCTTGAATAGTCATCAACTAAAACATATACATATAATTTACCATCTAAGATTGCTACTCCTAAAGGTCCAAACAAATCCATATGAATAAGTTCTAGAGGTTTAGATGTAGAAACCTTATTAACATATTTGAAGGATGATTTGTGTTGCTTCCCAAGTTGACATGCATCACAAAATCTGTCACTTTCAAATTTGAGACAAGGTAAATCAGAAACTAAATGTTTCTTGGATAACTTATGTAAAACATAAACAATGCAATGACCAAGTCTTCTATGCCAGATCCAGGATTCACTTACTTCAGTAGTCAAGCAGTTTACTTGTTGTTTACACAAGGAATTTAAATCCAAAGTATAGACATTTTTAGTTCTTGGTGCTTTAAATTTAAACAGTTTATCTTTAGAAACAGTACATTAATTGTTAGTAAAATCAACAGTATATCCATCATCACAAAGTTGAGAGATACTTATCATATTGTGTTTGAGTCCTTGTACATAAAGTACTTTGTTGATTGAGACTGTTTTTGGATCTCCAACAGTTCCAATACCAATGATTTTTCCTTTGGCATTATCACAAAATGTGACAAGTCCTCCTTCCTTTTGAGTGAGTGAAGAAAAATTCAATGATTTTCCACTCATATGTCTTGAGCAGCCACTATCCATGTACCATATATCTTTTCTTCTCTGATGACCTGCTACCTGCAAAGACATTCAAACAAATTGCTTTGGTACCCATATTTTGTTGGGTCCAGGAGTGTTAGCTAGCAATGATCTGGGTATCCAGATTTGCTTTGTTCTTTTAAAAATAGCTGAATCATATAAGTCTTTTCAAACAAAGGCTTTCTTAGTACCACAAATTTGAGGTTGTATTAAGAAATAGTTTTTAGCTACATGTCCCTTTTCCCCACAAAAATTACAATTAAACTTTTTAGAGCTGGGAAAAAAATAATTTTTATATAGATTTGGTTTTTCTCCTTTACTGCCAATTCCAAATCTCTCCTTTTTAATGACATTTTTTCCAAGAATTTCATTTAATGAATTCTCCCCTTTTGTAAAAACCAATGCAGCCTGTTTTTAAGATTCTACTTCATCCTGTAGTGATTTTATTCTTGATTCAAAATTAATATAGTTAGTGTTAATCGAATTGTATTTATCAGTTAATTCTTTATGTTGTTTCAGCATTGTGTCTCTTTCATCTGAAACGGATTTATGTATATTTTTTAGTGACTTATGTTTCTTAAATAGTGAGTCATACCTTTCTTCAAGCATATTTCAGTAGGCTGCAAGTTTTTTATTTGCATAGCTTGATTCAAAATGTGATTCAGAGGAGTAATATGAGTGTACCTCATCAGTTTCTACCATGAAACACATGTTTGAATTTAGATTGACTTCTTCTTTCTCTGATCTTGATTCAGAAGAGCTATTAGAGTCTTCAGATACACTCCAAGTGGATTTCATAGCTTTCTTGTCTTTCTGCTCAAATTCATTTCTTTTGAAGAATTTCTTCTTCTTTGCATCCTTCAATTCTGGGAAATCTGGTCTGATATGTCCCATCTTTTTGCATTCATAACATCTCACTTCCTTATTATCTCCCTTAAAGGATTTTTTGAAGCCTCTTTTCTTGCTGTAGAATTTTCTAAATTTTCTGGCTAGATGATCCAGTTCTTCATCTGAGTTGGATGAGTCAGAGATTTCTGATTTAGCTTTGACTTCTTTTCTCTTCATCTTTCTATTCTTTTGTAGTGAAGTTACCTTTAAGGCAGTATCTTCTCTTTTGATAAGAAATTTATGTTCATTAGCTTCATCTTGCATTTCATCTTCATACATCATCAGTGTACCAATCATCTCTCTCATAGTTAGATCTTTGACAGGTGTTGATTGTCTGATTGCAGCATAAATACCATTCCATCTAGTAGGAAGTACTCTCAGTACTTTTAATGCTTGATCAGCATGCTTGATAGGTTCTCCAAGAGCAGTTATGTTATTGAAAATTTCTGTCAATCTCCCATTCATTTGGGTAATGTTCTCACCTTCAATCATTCTGAAAGTATCAAATCTCAGTTTTGTAGTTACATATCTCATTTTCCTTACATTATCTATTCATTCATATGCCACAGCTATTGTTTTCCACATCTCATATGTTGTCGGGCACTGAGATACTCTGTTAAATTCATCTGGTCCTAAACCGCAGATAATTGCATTCATATCCTTCGAGTTCATATCGTACTCTGCCTCTATAGCAGTACTCCATGCCTCAGGATTTTCAGGAATTTACTAAGGAGTCAGAATCTTTGAATAGACTCTATATCCGAGGTTTTTCAGATATATTATCATGCGCGATTTCCAGCAACCATAGTTGTATCCATTAAAATATGGTGCTTTAACCATCGATATCCCTTCTCTTGTATCATTCAGGATGCTCTATTGTATAATCCTTAAATGCTTCTAACTTTCTATGGCTCTATCAGAATATCCTCCTTTGATACCAATTGTTGGATCTGAATCTATAGATTATACACAAGAGGGGGGTGAATTGTGTCTTTTGTAATTTTTTGATAACTCTTCTCTTGAACGAGTTCTATCATTTATACTTTATCAGATTTGATCGTGCTGCGGAAAAATTAAAAATAAGAACACAAAGATGTATAGTGGTTCGGGGAACAGAAATCCCCTAGTCCACTCCACCAACGCTCTACTCCATGATCTTGGTGATTTTCACTATCCGGTCCTCTTTTCCACAGACTGATTCACAACTGAGTACAGGCAGTTGACACCTTTACAATCCAAGGAAAAACAAATCCTTCTGGTTCAAACACGAACCTACACAGCTTAGAATGAGAAGCTGGTTACTCAAGAATAAAAATAATTTCAGAAAGAAATTTCCAGTTGATCTTCACAATTGCAACAGAATGCAATTGACAGAAGATGAATCGAAGTCTCTAGAAATATTGATCTTCAAGAAGAAGCAGTTCTGAGTTGATCCAGTTGTAGTAGATATAGAGATAAAGTTCACAACCTTAGAATTAGTAGATCCACAGTAGATATTCTATGTAGAATAGGTAAATATTCTATCGAGTTCCTTCTTCTTGAACAAACAGACCTTTTACACTCCCGTTGAATCAGCAGATCAATCATGAATAGTTGCAATCTCGGTTTTTCACCTTTTTCAATAATAGATCGATCACATCCCCTTTGTACCTGGTGTTTCAGAGAGAACATATATAATAAAACATATCTCCTGCATAATTAGATCCAAAAAAGTCACCTTCTGATTCGCAATATTCAAAAATTTGAATTTACAGAGAAGTCGTAACTTCCCTTAAGACTCAGCATAAAAAGCTCCTTTTAATTCGATCTTAAATCCATTAATAAAACGGCTTTAAATCATTCAAATTCGTAATTTAAAAATGACTTTAAATCCGGCTTGAAATCCACCCAGAAATTAACTTACTGATCGTTGCACATAAATATCGTCTGTCAAAAGTTCCGATGCCAAACGTAAGGTTGATGACGTGGCCTCTAAACGTAGGGTCAATAACATAGTCTTCAAACGTAGGGTTGACAATGTAAGGTTGAACACAAAAGTAGGGTTGATCATCCATACTTTTTCTTCAACATTCAAACATACGGTAAAAGATCCATACTTTTACTTGATCCATACTTTTCCAAGAACGTATGGTTGTTCACAAAAGTAAGGTTGATAAACCATACTTTTGAGAAATAAACGTAATTTTTAAAATTTACGTACGATTCTCCTTCCATACTTTGCTGATAACCAAAACGTAGGGTTCCTTCCTAACATAAGGTTCTTCTTCCATACTTTGCTGAAAACGTATGGATGTTTAACCATACTTTTCTCTTATCTCAAAAAGTATACATGCTTTTCATCCTTACGCTACGTTTATCCACGTAGGGTATGAACAGTGATTCCAAAATGCGCTAAAATAGATTCCGCGCTATATTCATCTACATAAGATGTGAACAGTGATTCCAGAATGTGCTAAAACAAATTCCATGCTAAGTAATAAATTCTCATTATTTCAATAGTAAAATAAATTAGTAAAATCCTGCAAAATACTAAATAAAACCATTAGAAAATAACTAAGGGTATTTTTTAGCATCAAAATTATCATAAAGAGACAAAGTACTATTTTCAGTAATCTCCCCCTTTAAATAACATTAATACATATTGTTGAAAACAATAATTTTCTCAACATGTAGTCCTTTTTTCGGGAAGGTCGTGTTGTCGGCCATGTAACTAACAACACAGGTCATTGAGACTTTTCCAATACATGTCGTGTCTAGACCGAACACGCCTTGTAGTCTTGGGTTGAGAGGACTGTGTGGGTTAGCCGTGTAAGGATACTTAGGCAGGGGAATATAGTTCAAGTACATGTCATGTGTAGGAACAACATGCCATGTGTTTGGGGGTGTTACATGACCAGTTGTGGTAGGAGTACATGCCCATGTGAATGCTTAATAGAACACGTTGTGTAGTTTTTATACACGCTATGTAGCCATGGAGTACTCATCTCGCTTTACTGAGATGTAGCGTTTCACGCCTATTCTAGGAGGTGATGAGTTTTTCCTTGCGAGGAAGTTTGAGGATGGTATGAGGCATGACATCCGATCACAGGTGAACATATTTAGGCTGACTTTGATATCTTTGATCGTCAACCAGGTGCTGATCACAGAGCGCAATATGAGGGATTCTGGAGTAGTGATCCAAGGTGGTTCGACATCCAGAGTTAGTGTTCCTCCTACTGTTAGTAGGAAGCGCCATAGGTAGTCTGCTCTAGGAGACCAGAGTTGGTGTGATGCATCTTCAGGTCGCCTGGTAGTTTTCTACCAATGCGGGAGGAGTGGACATACTAGGCCACAGTGCTAGAGAGACCTGATGGAGTGTCTATCTTGTGGCAAGATGGGCCATCTTCAGCATTTCTGTCAGATCTTCTCACCAACAGCTAGTGGCAGGGGTTCATCTATTACCTCGCGTTCAGGAGTAGTATCGCCAGTTTCTCACCAGTTTGTGAACTGGAGTTCTTCCGGCCATTCAGGCTGAGGTGGAGGTTGCGGTCGTGGTGGTCAGTCTCCAGGCTATCAGCGACAGCAGGGAGGATCAGCTCAGATCGGTCAGTCAGGGCCACAAGGCTGTGGAGTAGGTCAGGCTTTTGCAGTAGAGAAAACCCAGTAGGATCAAGATCCCAAACCCTCTATAGTTCGATGTACGATTTTAGTTGCCTCAGTTTTGTCTTCTACTCTTTTCAAAACAGGGGCTTCCCATAGTTTCATATCAGTAGTTGTTGTGGAGAGCCTTGGACTCTACATCTTTTCTTCTGCCGATACTTTTACATTATACACTCTGTTGGGGATGAGGACATCTAGTATACGTCAGTACAAAGATTTACCTCTTGAGGTTGGTGGGTGTCACTTTCTATGGGACCTCTATGTCCTAGAGATGATAGGTTGTGATGTCATTCTCGGGATGGACTGGTTGGTTCCCTTCCAGGCAGTCGTTGATTGCTATCACCGCAGGGTGAGGTTCATATCACTATAGGGCGTATAGTTTCTTCACAAGGAGTAATGGGATGTCCAGGCGAGAAGAGTGGGACCATAGCATCATGGGTTAGGAGGAGTCATAGCCCAGATTTCTAGTCTATATCTGGATGAATAGGTGACTTCATAGTTAGACTTTCCTCTAGTGGTGGATCATTTCAGTAATGTCTTTCCAGAGGAATTTTCAAGTTTGCCTCCTAAGTGAGAGGTAGACTTTTCAATTGATCTCGTGCCAGGAGAGGCATCAGTGTTCATTTCTCCTTATAGGATGGCTACAGCGGAGTTACATGAGCTCAAGAAGCAGTTGGAGGAGTTGTAGGCAAAGGGTTTCATCTAACCCAGTACTTCTCCTTGGGTTTCGCCTATCCTTTTTGAAAAAAAGGTAGACGGTACTCTCAGGCTTTACGTGGATTATTGAAAGCTAAACCAGTTGACGGTCAAGAACCAATATCCTTTACTGAGGATTGATGATCTCTTTGATCAGCTTCGAGGAGCCCGGGTGTTCTTGAAGATTAAATTGAGATCCGGTTACCATCAGTTTCACATTAGACCATCAGATATACCTCTTACAGTCATCAAGAGAAAATAAGGTCTATACGAGTATACGATTATGTCATTCAGTCTCACGAACGCACCTTTAGTTTTCATGGCACTGATGAAACAAGTGTTCCATCCATATCTAGATTCTTTTGTGGTTGTCTTTGTAGACGATATCTTGGTGTACTCTCACACTCGACACGACCATGCTACACATCTTGAGATCATTCTGAGTACACTGAGAGAGCATCAGTTATATTCTAAGCTCTCAAAATTCCACTTTTGGATGGATCAGATTCACTTATTGGGTCATGTTATCTCAGATACATGTGTGTTAGTAGACCTAGAGAAAGTGAGAGCAGTAGTTTCCTGGGAGAAGTCGAAGAATGTCTTTGAGGTGAGGATTTTTCTAGGGATGTCTGGATACTGCAGGCACTTCATACAGTACTTTTCACGCTTAACATCACCGTTGACAGGTCTGAATAAGAAGGGTGCAAAGTTCCTTTGGTCATATTCTTGTGAGTCAGCCTTTCAGGAGCTGAAAGGGAGGTTGACTTCAGCACCGATACTGGTATTTCCAGAGCCGGGCAAGAGCTATACTGTTTACTGTGATTCTTCAGGTATCAGGCTGGGAGTTGTGCTTATATAGGGAGGTGGATTCATTGTGTACGGGTCTCAGCAGTTGAGTCCACATGAGTGGAATTACCCGATGCACGATCTCGAGTTGGCAGCAGTTGTTTATGCCTTACGCTATTGGAGACATTACCTTCTGGGTGAGCATTTTGTGGTTTTCACCAACCACAAAAGTCTCAAGTACATTTCCGTCCAGCGTGACTTGAATTTGAGGTAAAGAAGGTGGGTTGAGTACCAAAATTCCTTTGACTTCGAGCTTGCCTACACGCCTGGGAAAGGCAATGCAGTGGCTGATGTACTGAGTAGGAGGACTCAGATACAGGCAGTTTAGGAGGTTATCAGTGAGTGGCAGCTTATGTCTCTATTCTCCGAGATGCATTTGGAGGTGCACGACAGACAGGGGAAGACGTTCCTTTCTTCTGTAGCTGTTACCTCTACCCTTCTTGATCGGGTACAGATGAGGCAGCTATTAGATTCAGAAGGCCTAGTCCTTCGAGAAAGCGTGTCAGGAGAGGACCCTATTCCTAGATAGACCATAGGTGAGGATGAGATCTTGCATTTCCATGGGCGCATATGGGTGCCAGCATACATACGTGAGGAGCTGATGCGGGATTTTCATTCCTCTGTTTGGGCAGTTCATCCTGGTGTCACCAAGATGTGTCGTGATCTACACCGTCATTATTGGTGGTCAGGTATGAAGAGAGATGTTGCTGGTTTTTTCATGAGATGTTCCACCTGTCAACAGGTGAAGGTGGAGCATCAGTGACCAGCAAGACTTATACAGCAGTTACCCATTCCCGAGTGGAAGTGGAATGATGTCGTAATGGATTTTGTGATAGGTTTTTCGAGGTCACCTCGAGGGAATTATGCAGTATGGGTTGTCATCGATAGACTCACGAAGGTTTCTCACTTCTTTCCGATTAAAGAGACATTCAGTTTCGATCAGCTGGGATAGTTTTACATTCAAGAGATTATACATTTACATGGAGTTCCGCACTCCATTGTATCAGACAGGGATGTATGTTTTACTTCTCGGGTCTAGTAGGGGCTTTAGAAGGCTTTGGGTACACAGATACTTTTGAGTACATCATACCATCCCCAGATAGATGGCCAGTCCGAGCGTATGATACAGGTTCTTGAGGATATGCTCCGATCATGTATTCTGGATTTTGGAGGTTCTTGGGAGACACATATACCTCTTATGGAGTTTTCCTATAACAATATTTTTCAAGAAACTATTCAAATGGAACCTTATGAGGCTTTATATAGTAGTCCATGCCGATCACCCTTGTCTTGGATGGAGGTAAGAGAGGCAGCTATGATGGGACCTCGTCTTGTCCAGGAGACCATAGAGAAGATTGAGTTGATTCGGAAGAGGATGGCTACTGCACAGTCTCGTCAGAAATCTTATGCTGATCAGCGGAGATGACCTTTGGAGTTCGAGGTCAGGGATCAGGTTTTCCTACGTGTCACACTGAGATTGGGGCATAGAAGGATTAGGAGATAGGGTAAGCTTTCACCAAGATACGTCGAGCTGTTTGAGGTTTTGGAGAGAGTTGGGCCAGTTGCCTATCAGTTGCAGTTACCTCAGAGGTACCGGGCTATGCACGACGTCTTCCACTTCTCTCATCTTCGACGTTATTTCTCAGACTCATCTCATGTTTTTCAACCCGAGGAGTTTGAGTCAGAGATGGATGCCTCGTTCGAGGATAATCCCATCCAGATTGTTGATCGCAGTACAAAGGTTCTTCGTGGCTATTTTGTTCCTCTTGTACAGGTTCTATGGAAGCACGGGTGAGTATAGGATGAGACTTGGGAGAGGGAGGCCGATGTGCGTTTTTAGTGGTCGGAGCTGTTCGGGGTTTCTTCTTCAACGCCACGCTAGGGAAATTCGAGGACGAATTTCTTTAAGGGGGGAAGTTTGTAAGAACCTAGACCCTCTTTTCAGGTATGTTTTTCCTTTTTTGGCTGTTTCTGATAAAAAGAGGAAATTCTGGAAATTTTAGAATTACACGTCGTGTACTTTATGAGTACACGTCGTGTACTCGGTTACCGTGGGTAGCTGTGTGCGGACATGTAGCAGCCTTACACACAGCTGTGTGGGGTGACTTTGAGGCCACCTAAAGCAGAGTATGGAAAAAGGAAGTGCAGGTCATGTACTCAAGAAGTACATGCCATGTATTTTCTTTTATTTCATTAAATGCACTGGGTTCGCGCCTAATGCCAAAATATGTCTTCTTTTAGGTCCCGTTCAGCTGAGAGAGACCGTACGGAACTGAAACTTCTCTAATCCCCTAAGCCTCCATCCGTTCTCCGAATCGACCGCCGTCTATTGTGTTGGAACCACAGCGGTAAGCTCTTCCTTCTTCTAGAGCATAGTTTTCCAATTCCTCCTCTTTTCCAAGTTATCATGGGTTGAACGTTTTATACGTTTTCGTAGATCTTCAACGCTTCACAGTGATTCAAGCCTCGAGGTTCATGTATAGATATCTCCTAACGTCAAGGTAGGTGGTTTGTGCCTTTCCGTTGAATGTCATGAATATTATGTGCAATTGTGCCAATACCCTTGAACGGGGTATTGTGCGTTTACCGTTTTCCCCTGTGTTTTGTCTGCCATGCTTGTATGCTTGTGTAGAGGTTAATTGGATGTAAATAGAGTTCATTACCATGCTTTGGATGTTCTTACATGCTTTTTATGTTTACGACCATTTGATCCTATTTTTCCTGTTTTCCCATGCCAAGTGATTGTAGGATAGAGTGTTGTATTTTGACATGCTGGAGATGTTGTAGACTGATTAGCCAAGTAGTTCTGTAGGTTTACTTTGGCTATATAGCATTATTATGCAATGAATTACACAGGACCGTGAGAACCTGGTGTAGTAGACTATATGGGGATAGACCGAGTGAGCTTCCTCAGAGAGTCTTGAGTATTAAAGAATATACGGGGATAGACCGAGTGAGCTTCCTCAAAGAGTCTTGAGTATTATATACTATACGAGGATAAACCGAGTGAGCCTCCTCAGAGAGTCTTTGGGCATTATAGACTATACGAGGATAGACTGGGTGACTTCCTCTGAGAGTCTTTGGGACATTATAGACTATACGGGGATAGACTGAGTGAGATTCCTTAGAGAGACTTCATTTTACTTTGAAATTCCTTGAACCATCCTAGGCTATAGGAGGAATTGACCTAGTGAGCTTCCTCAGAGAGTCTTTGTACTACCGGGGCTATAAGTGGAATTTACTAGGTGAGATTCCTCAGAGAGTCTCTAGACCTTGAGGCTATAAGGGGAATTGACCTTGTGTGCTTCCTCAGAGAGTCCTTAACTACCCTAGACTATAAGGGGAATTGACTGAGTGTGCTTCCTCAGAGAGTCTTTATGAATTCGTAAGAACCATAGGGGTTAGGCTGAGTGTACTACCCAGAGGGTTTCTTGTACTTATTAGGTAGGACCAAAGTGGATGGTTGTGAGTGCTTCCTAGAGGGTTACCTGTATGTGTTTAGCTGTTTCTTGATTTTGGATTTTGGATTGTTTACTGCTGAGTACTTTTCTGCTTACTGCTTTCTGTACTTTCACCTACCATATATTCACTGATTGTTAGGCACAGATCTTTGGGTGGTTTCCTACTAGGATTTAGTCTCACACCCTATTTGGGTCATGCTTTTGGTCCCAAATAGATTATATTGTTGCAGGTATAGATAAGGCCAAGCACCCTTCCACTTCAGGTACTTGATATGCTGTGGAGATGGAGAGCATGGGACCAAGCTGAGGCTTCTGATGCTGAGGAGTTGTTTATCTATTTTCTTTCGTACTTTGGTTTAGTACTGTTTTATTACATCATTGTGGTTTGTTTGGCTATTTTCCTAGACATATATGTATATGATGCATCATTTTTTATATATGTGTTCTCTAGTTTATTTCTTTCAGTCTTTTGTTGTTTACCTTGTATGGATTGTTATTGCTTCCGTTATTGCATGTTGTTTACTTCTGCTATGTACTCTGCCAATGAGGGCATAGTTTCTCCACTATCACAGCCAAGACCCTCGCTACTAGTCGGCAACCTCTGGCATTTGGGGAAATGCGCTTGAGGCTATGTGACCAACTGGGTACGGGACGCCTCTGGGTGGCTTCCGGAACCGGGAAGTTACATTTACTAATAGATAAAATTGAAAACTTTTAAAATATTATTATATATAAACTATTATATTGACATATTTTAAATTATATGTTGATATGAAATTATAGAAAGAACACTTAATGTTCAAAAATATCATTTATTCAATAAAAGCACTTCTTTATTTGTACTTTGTATTTTTATTTAAAAATATAAATTTATAAATTTTAGAATCTCAATAAGATAAAAATAACTTCAATTTTGGATTTATAATATCAAAATGTACTTATTATTAATTTTTTAGTTTTTTCTGAAAAGGTTGATTTTTAGTTGAGAAATACAATTTTTGTGAAAATTATAATTTTTATGATTTTATAATTATGTAAATGTATCATATAAGTTTAAAAAACATTTTATGTAATAAAATATGTATTTAAGTAATATAATTATGCATTTTAATATATTCTTTGAGCTTATAAATCCTATTTCTAAAAAAAATTATAACTAAATTAAAATTTTAGTTTAATAAAAGTGTTTTCGGTCATTTCTTTTAACCAGGTATTTTCTATGTGAGATTTGGTTTTGTATTGTCATGAAATACTCATAAAATTTATTCTTTTTCTAATACACTAATTTATGTCATGGTAATTTATAATTATGTTAATTATGTTTTATACAAGAATTTAAAGCTTGAAATAAAACATTACATAAAACTATTTTTACATGATTAGGTGTGTTTATCTTAAAATTACCTTCTCAAACATTTAGAAATTATACTTGAATAAATTATTTTCATATTTGAAATTAGAAGGATCAAATTAATTAAAAATTTCTATATCATTCTAGACCCAATTCTTTTTCACATGACTATTACAGGTTGGCTACATGACCTTAGGTTTATCTCCCCATACGCCAGAGGCTACCGACTAGCAGTAGTAGTGTAAGGAACATAGTGGGGATACTTTACCATCAGGAACAAAGTTCTGGTAATAGAGTAAAATAATAGGGTATAGGAAGTATCGGAAACAATATAAACAATCACTCATGAAAAGACAACAATATAAAGGAAAAGTTAAACAAATCCAAATAATAATAAAATCATGTAATGTATTGCTAAAATATAAGTAAATGGAATGTTGAATTTCATACAAATAAAATTCAAAACTAAAAATATAAAAGTATCCAAAATCTATGGTCCCAAACCCCCTTGTAGGTACTATCTCCAAACTTCATCCCATCCAACAAGAAACAACCCATAATAGGGTCCCTTTCCCTTGTCCAGACCTGTATCCATGAAGGTTTTCTATATACCAAATGACGACCCAAACAAAGTGTGAGGAAATATTTGTATGTCAAAACCAGCGATGTATAAAAAAATCCATCCCAAGTACATAGTGAATGAAATAAAGTGATGAATATGGGTATTAATTTAATTAATTAGAACTGCACATGAATTAAGCCCACTGACCTTCAAGCTATAGGTTCACACTTAGGTCTAGCCAAACCTACTTTATCATGATGCAAGATATATTTGAGCATGTAACAGGACCATTCCAACTATATCCATAACCCACCCTGGGTATATCCCCCAAATCATCATACACTACAACAAAATTGACTGATAGCGGTGGTTTGTTTTTTATATAGCAGCAGTTTAAACCACCACCATAAGGTTCTGTGATGGTTTCCAAAATCTGTCGTTAAAGTTGGAATCGACATCCAAGCTGATATGCTTCCTACTATTTAGGGGAAATTTTTTGAAACTGTTATAGAAACTTTGTTCAGCAGCGGTTTTTAGAGTTTTAGTGGCAGTTTCTGCTCCCAAAAAATGTTGATAGTGTAGTGGCGGTTTAAATTGCCGCTATCTTCTTGCCATTTTTTGGGAGTATAAAATGCCACTAAAAAATTAAAACCTACCTCTAAACACATTTATACCTAATATATAGATGGTTTAAACTACCACTAAACATTAATTTTACATATATATCGGTGGTTTAAATCGTCGCTATATATCACTTTTCAAAAAAAATACAACTTCAGAATCTGCTTCCCCAAAACAGCCAAAAAAACAAAACAATTAGAAATCTCCAATCCAAACCAGATTTAGTAGAATTTACATGTGTGTGTGTATATCAGCATTAATTATAATTTCTAAAGAGATAAATATAGAATACGTATTAATCCACTCATTAAAACCAAGAGATTTAATAAAATAAATCAACAAAATTTCATAATAAATAGGAAACTAAATCAAAAAACAACTCAAAACCTTAACACTATCATATGAGAGCATTTGAAATCCAAAACACTGATTAAATAATCAAAATACACATAAAACCTCTTTTTCTATTTTATCAAATATATGGAATAATCCTATATCCTTTGAAACTAATTTATAAAATCTTACCTTCTATCAATCACAGTATAAAATCATTCAAAACCACTAAAAATAAAACAATTAGAACCCAATGGGTCTTTTGTTCAAAAAAGTGGTATTAGATTCAATAGATTTTGTATCATGTGGTCAATCTTGAAATTATTGGTTAAATCGACAAGAAGAGATTCAAACCATGAAAAATGAAGTGTGGTTCTTAAAGGTCAAAGGTGGAAGAATTTGTGATATTGTTATAGATTTAGTGGAAACCATCACAAAAATTAACAAGAAAATGAATGAACAAAGTGATATAATTAATGAACATATTCATGAAATGAATTTAAGTATGGAAAAGGATAAAATCCATGAAGCATCCATGACTACCCTTAGAGAACAGTGTAAATAATGGGTGAAGAATTTATATAGTGAAAATAATTCTCAGTTTAAGAATTTAGAAGTCCAAATGAAGGATAATAACTCAAGGATTAAGAATATTGAGGGATAGCATTGGGATATATGGAAGATGTTAAATACCAAGGATTCTCATGGGGACTTTGGGTGGTAATAAAAAATAAACTAATCTGGAGTCAAGAAAAAGGCTATACATACATTCTTACAATGATTTAAACAGTTCTCAAAGATAGTGTTATAGTTGTAATTTTTTAGTAGATTTGGACACACTATGAGTGTGTTTATGGAATTTATAAGGTTCAATAAAAGAAGAATGACCTGATGTAACCATATCTCAATTGATAAAACATTAACATAGTATAATATAATGGGAAGATGTTATATTTTTTTCCAAAATTATTGTAGAAACAAAAGTGATGGAAATTCTAAGATCAAATTCCCATCTTTGATGAATCTTACCTTGGAGTGTAATGTGTGCCAAAAAAAATCGATATATCCCAATAGTATCCAGAAATTTTTTGGAAGAATTTTAGGATTTTTCAAGTGGTGTAAATCCTTGAATAATTAAATGGTTAACTTGTTGAATAAACTACTTAATTCATAAAGGAATATTTGTTTTAAATTATTATTAACTATAAATTCATAATTATCTAAATATTATTTTCATGTTACTAAAAGTCTATTGAGAAGAAATATTTTTTGACCATCAAGTGTTTAAGCTAAAAAAATCAGGCTTATCAAGGAAATGTGTCAAGCAACCATCATATGTTTAGTTAAACATCATCTCCAAATCCATAGTGAACCCTAATCACTACTAAATGAAATTTCATTGACATCCTCTCCATCTATATATCCACTTCCTACCACCGACACCTACATGAAAATTATGTTGAAAATTAAAAAAAAATTATATTTAAAATTAAACTTGAAACCAATAAAAGTTTGTGTACTAAATGATTTTGAAGTTGTGTGATTTACCTATGCACTACTATTATCGATGAAATATCAATAGGGATAGATCCAGTCATCTTCTGATATAATTCAATCAATGCTTTCTATAGAGCACCAACCTTTTCATCTTACATCTTTATATGAGCCCCCTATTCCCGAATTGTGTTTTTCATTGCAAAAAAATACATGTGCTCATCTCGAGGTAGGGATTCACTACAACTAGGAGTAGATGCTTCTGAAATCCCCAATGGACTACCAAATACCTCATATGGTAATGTTCCCAAACTCATCCTGTGCACTCGACCAGGATTCCCCTTCCTAAGGACTTGACCAATTGGGTCATCCTGGGAGACCGATAAAGATCACACCATATTGGCATCCCATATTTATTTTATTTTTACCTATAAATCAAATATGAGTCATATTTTAATAAATAAATATTAACATAGTTATAACTGAAAAAAGGTTATATTTAATAAAAATAATAATTCATACCCCAACTTCTTTAGAGGGATCATTAACATAATTCCCACCATATTTTGTATGAACATCCAATCATAGTTCTGTTTGGGAGACTTGGTTCCCTAAATTATTTGAATTCATTAAAGAATGATAAATCAATAAGTTAATATATGAAAAATATAATTTTTTCTTATAAATATTTAAACTAATGAAAATATTACTAGAGTCGAGCTGTTTCTGGAAAAACTCTTTGACCCGGTAGTGTGTGGAATGATTTTTTTAGCTCAACTTGATGCATTTTTACTTGAAACAACCTAAAATAAATAACATGTAATTTAATATTAATGTATGAAATATCATATAATTTTCATATGAATGTATATATGTAAAATGAGATTAATATAATAATATGTATTTCAATACCACATGCTTATCCTGATGATTTCAATCAACAAAAACCTTTCATTTCTCTCTAGGAAAGCCTTCAGTAACCTTATCATATAGTTGTTGAATTCTCAATAAAGTATCATTGAATTCATTTCATAATATCCAATTAAAATACTTCCATTTTTTACTCAGATTTTTTAATGTCCACTTTCATGCCATCAGATCAACAACAGTAAAGTGGGAAAACATCTATACAAAGAGATTTATTTTTAAAATATTATAATTTAACAACATGATAAAATTCAACTACACAATAATGTATTAAAATTACCTTTATCTTTGAATCAAAAATATCATTTTTCCAAGTCTGAGGAACATGCCTCCAATCTTCATAGGTAATCAGAAGGGTAATCATATTCACTGTTATCTGGCCTAGAATCTGGTCAATTAATCATGTGTCATCATAAGTGGGGACCCCACAGCAGTCAAATGGGAAAACTATCTTTATTCTGTTCAAACTCCAAACATCTAAATTTTTCATATTTCTCTCCTTAGTAACATTTTTTTATTTTTTTGAAAAAATAGTAACTAGTATAAAAAGTGCATTAAATTTATTCACACTAAAATTTGTACCTATAATTATCACCCTTCAATATCCTCATAAGATAACCTATTCCCTCACTGATGAATTAGCTGAATAGGGAGCCACTATATCAGATGTTGGTGGGTTTCTGACAGATGGTGTGCTAGATGCTGATGAAATGGATGGTGTGAGAGATGGTAAAGGGGGAAAATGGAGGGTGTCTTGGATGTTATAGGGAGGGAGACCGATGGATCCTCATCTTTTGGTGTGATTGAGGGAATTTCAGCTGAGAGTTGACTGGGATTAGTGAAACACTTCCTCCTTAACATTCCTATCATTTGATCAAATAAAATTAACTTTATAAAAATTCATCCCCCACTTGTTGTATTAATTTAATTTATCCTTGGGTCAGAAAGGGATAATATCCAATGTATAATCTTAATTGGTATCACATCCATCTCTTAATTTCCCACTATGTTACCCAAGAGTTCAAATGAGAATTTTTAAAGAAGCTATAGAATAAAATCACAAAATCATGATATGGTGTCTAATAAACGCACCATGTAAATCACACATCTTACTTCTATTTACCTATTACAATACATCCCAATGAATTAATGATATTCAATAATAACTCATTGGTATAACATAACATCAAAATTTTAAAATTCAAAACCAAATGGGAAAACACCTCATGGTTACTGATTTACATAATGAAAGCACCATATTTGTTTATAAAATGGGATTTTGGATTTATAAAACGAGTTGAATTCATAAAAAATTGTTTTCTATATATGTATAGAAATGTAACATCACTAAAATCAATCTTTAAAATAATATAAAATACAATGAACATATCAATGACTCAAAATCATAATCATAATAAATAAATAAAATATATATTATGATTGCATGCACCTAAAAACCCCTTTTATAAGGAAGTAAATTTGATAAAATATAGGAAAAACAACTTTATAAATCATGTTTGGTCAAAAAAATTGTAAAATTCATTTCTTTTAGAGAAAACCCCAATAGAAATTTTATAAAACATATTATGTGTACCAGTTTATTTTTGAAGTACAAATATAGTTAAATTATGAAATTCCACTTTTAAATAAAAAGGAAAATCATGGAAAATATTGAATTCAATTTATAAAATAATCATATATACATTATATTACCTTTATTTATCTCATAAAATTGTTTAAATTCTATGAACATATGAAAATATAATGGGGTAGTAAAACTATGTACACTAACTATTTGTTTTAAAGAATGGGGTAGTAAATTTTCATGGTTGGGTGTATGGTTTTCAAATTATGTACCTTATTTATTTATGTTATAAAATATCCCACATTAAAAAATCTATAATAAAGACTAATTTAAATCCTAGTTAAGTGAGTCACCCTAAAAATAATTTGAAAATATAAATTGAACTTCACATATACATACCATTATTTTCGGTATCCATTTAATATCTTCAAGAGATCAAATCAATGTTATCAAATGTTCTAGATCCCTATATATGGGTTAAACACATATTAGTTGTTTATAAAAGAAAAAATATATAAAAACCTAATTGAATTTGACTGAATTTAATGCATATAGACAAATATAAAATTCACTAAACCTCATTAAAAAATATTATAGTCACAGATGTGGTATGATGTGAGATGAACCAACGCAAACCTAATAGAATTATAATAACTTAATAAGAATAAAATCAATAAAATTCTAACTTAAATGGATAGAGACTATATATAATAAAACCAAATAAAAAACCTAAATACACTACCTTTTACTAGAAATATCAGAACCTAACTAAATTTAATTGAATCAAACAAATTCAACCAAATTTGACATGACCCAGGTCACCAATAATCCACTTGAATCGAACCAAACAAAATAAATGTAATTTCACCAATAAAAACCTATCTAAATTGAATAAAATCAAATTATACCAAACTAAATCAAATTATTTTGAATGAAAATGAATTGAAACCCACCAAACCCTTCTAACAAGAACCAAATAAAAAAATAAAATTTCACCAACATGAACAAAACTATACTAATTTGATACAAATAAAATTGAACCACATTAAAAAAATGAAACCAATATAATAGAATTAAACTAACATTAATTGAAACAATTTTTTTGAACTAAACAAAATAAATAGGGCTTACCACTGGGGGAGTCGGGTGAGAAGGGGGGTTGGCAGGGATGGCTCATGGGAGAATGCTAAGGCGACAGATCGAGGGTCTCATGGGTGAACGTAGATCCGGAAAGCAAGGGAGATGGCTTGGGGTAGGTAAAGGTAGATGGATCGAGCGAGGTTGATGGTGGGGTTGATGTATTAGGGGGCTCAATGGTGACTGTAGCACCATCGAGGACTCGGGGGGCTCGGGCATGAAGTGCTTGGGGGATACTGGAGCACCGGTGAGGGGGAACCACTATGGGTGAGGGATCAGGATCAAGGGGGGATCGGGGGAGTGACTTGGGTGGAGAAAGGTGGGGTGGGGGAGAAGTGTTGTGTTTTTAATAAACAGATAATATTTAGCAATGGTTTTTATAAAACCATCGCTAAATATTTTTTATTTTTATAGGGGTGGTTTGTTAAACCTCCGCAAAAAAAACACCGCTAAACAAAAAAAAATTATAGTGATAAGAAAACTAGGATGAGACCTGTAAGAATTACAAAAAGTTGAGGTTGGTACTTATATTAATTATGTAATAACTGGTCTATTCCCTATAAGTATTACAGTATAATTGATAATATCCCTATAAGAATTAAAACATAACCAAGAAAATACCTATAAGCATTGTAACATAATCAGGAAAATACCTATAAGAATTACAGCATAACCAGTAAAATCCCTATAAGCATTAAAACATAACCAACAAGATCCCTATAATCATTACATCATAACTAGGAATACCCCTATAATCATTACAACATAACTGGGCAGAGTCCAATAATAATTACAACATAACTGGGTAGAGCCTTATAAGAATTGCAACATAATCAAGCAGATCCCTAAATAATTACAACATAACCTATCCAAGAATATCAAATATGTCAACATAATAACATTAGTTATTTAATAAAAATATCCTATTAATAGACATTTATTCCATTAATCCAATTTCCATTTATCATTCCAAACACATTCCATAAAATCAGGTTCCTAATTATCATCACAATTGCAACATTATTTTCTATAATTAAAAATTATCCCAAAGCCATTAACATGTCAAGATATGTCCTTATCTCATTAGGTCAAGAAACTAATGAATTTATATGACAATTAATTCTTTGTGACTCTAATTTAATCAATCTTCATAATTCATATGTTATTCTAGTTCATAATATTAGTAAAAACTTTAACCAACTTCCAATTCTTCTAAGAGATCTAAATGAAGAGATTATCATCAACCGTGATTTATCAAATTAGACAGGTTGTTCGCATGGATTTTTATGTGATCATAAATTTTTCACATACTAAAATAATTTAAATGGAATTTTAGGGAGTTTTTTTAGAACACCTACCTCAAAAAATATTAGATGAAAACAATTCCTTAACATCCGTGAAAACGATCAAATCATTCCTTACATCCCAAAAAACATTTAATCTGGATTTCTGAGATCCAACAAGAATTATTTTGGTTAGAATAATACTCCCATATGTTGTCTGTGTAATGTTTAAATGAGATCCAAGGGGATGCACATTATAAGAACACATGATATAGGCCACTAGTGTGTTTTAAAACTTCATGAGCACAACACATTTATGATATAAATATGGAATTCAAATTGTGAATTTCCCAATTCCCATATACACAAAAAAAAACTCATCTCTTGTAATTAAAAACTGAATGAAAATTTATTTTACATCTTAAATTCATTTTAATGTTACAAATTTCATATTCATATCCTACCCCAATGAATTTACGGCATGTGTTGGTATGAGGTTGGCCCACCTGAAAAATTCACGCTGTAAATTTATAATTTATGTTTTGAATTTTCTCTATATCACTTTTATATTACTTACCCTATTCCATCCTAAATCATTTAGAGACTATACCAATTATAAAACAAAAATACAATCAGAATCTGATAGGTTTACCAAAACTTAAAGAGAGATATACCAGGAAAAGACTGGATCTTACAACCTCCCCACCATATAACAACTCATCCCTGGGTTGTACTCCAAGTCCACTAAGTGGGTATCATTAAAAAATTATGGCCACTATTTCAACATATTAAATTCCCTCTCCTAGGTATCATCATTCGCATACCCATGCTACCACTACACTCGTACTAGAGGTATGGTCTTCCTTTAAAGGTTCTTCTCACCGCAGCCCATGATATGAATTAGATGCTCCTCAAAGGATGCATCAACAGAAATCTTGACATCATCAATGTCTATCACATGAAAGGGTCAGGATATTATATCTAAAGTTGTGACATTTGAAATACAATTTTAATTGAACTATAGTGTTTTAGAAGGGGAAAATGTACGCTTCTATACCACCCCTTTCCACTATCTCGAAAGAACAGACAAGTCTGGGGATACTTTCCTCTATTTCTTAATATGGAATTTCCCCATCCTAGGAGACACTCAAAGTAAAACTAGATTCCCAAAATAAAACTCCATAGTTCATCTCTAGTGGTCAGTGTAGGTTTTATGCTATCTCTTTATGATTACCAATCGTTTCCTGATCAACTGAACCTATTTAGATGTCTCATACATGAGACTATCTCCAATGAGTGTTTAATATCCTTAATATATCCAACAAAGAGGTGATCAAAATGATCTTCCATATATATCATGAAAATAATCTATTTGGATTAATTCCTATAAGATTTTATTATAATAATACTCCATGAGTGTTAAATTCTACTCTAAAGAACCACTGGAGTCCAAAACACAAGCTCGTAACATATACTCCTAAATATAAATCATCCACTCATATTGTACATCATTATGAGGATAATAGTTTGTACTCAAAAGAATCAGGGATCCACAAGCCTTGTGAAAACCCTTCCAGAACTTATATTTGAAACAAATATCTCTATCTGAAATGATACCCCTCATAACACCATGCATCCAAACTATTACTCATATGTATAGACTACCCAAATATTCAACAGTGAAGGTATCCCTAACATACAAGAAGTGGGATACCTTCATTTTTTGATCCATGATTACTCATAATACATCATTATTGATTGGTTTCTAGGGTAATCTTATCAGGAAGTTCATAATGACATCATACCACTTCCATTCCGGAATGGGTAGAGGAAGAAACAGCCCAATAGGACGTTGATGATCATCCTTCACCTAATGATAGGTGAGACATCTTGATATAAATACTAATATATCCTTCTTCATCCCTAGAAACTAGTATTCCCTATAGAGACCATGATACATTTTTTTCAGTCCTGGATTTTCCACCCACTTAGACGTATGAAACTCCCTTATCAGCGTCTTGCCCAAACGCATAGGAACCCATACATGACCACATAAAATAATAATGTCACTAATGTAAAGGGATCATCCTGATAGTGGCTCCCCACCGTATAAGTTATCCCTCATAGATAATCCCTTCATATTAGATAACTAATCTGTCTTGATCTTTTCTAAAAGAATTAGTAAAATAATTTTCAAATTCAGAGATACTCATCCCTAAGACTCCTAGACATCTAGATGCATGTCTGTGAAGAGTGTCATCAGACTCCAATCATCATAAGACTCTCACATTTCCTCTATCTGTATCTTATGGATCAAGGAATCAATAATGAAATTTCTTTTTCCGAGTGTTTAAGCCAACTAAAAGTAAAAATACTATAGATAATCGACCAACCTCCTCCATCGAAGGTTCCTGACTTGCTGAGAAAATATATACTTGGGGGTCTTATGGTCAATGTACACCAAAAGCCTCTTACCCAAGATATAGGTTCTCCAACATATCTGGGTTTTTACTACCATAGATAACTTCATATAATGAGTAGGGTAATTCCTCTCATGAGGTCTCAGCTATCAAGATCCAGAAGCAACCACTTGGTCCTCCTACATTAGAATAGCTCCAAGTCCAACTCTGAATGTGTCATAGTACACAATATATGCCTTGACTAGAACATGAAAGGTGAAGATTGGTGCTGAGGTCAAACCAGTCTTTATCTCGTAGAAATCCTTCTCATAAGAATCAGAACAAACTAACTTCTCCCCTTTCTCAATCATCATGGAAATCTATTCTACCAAATAGGGGAAGTATTGTATGAAATGTCGATAATAACCTACTAGACTAAGAAAACTTTGAATTTCAAATATATTCTTGTGTTGTTACCAATATACCATGGCTTATACTTTCTATGGGCCCACTTTCACTCTATCCTCTTAGATAACATGGCCTAATAAGTGTACTCTATCAATCTAGAAGTTCTATTTATATAGATTGGTGTAAAGATGATGTTCTCTCAATGTACTCAGAACGATGTCAATATGTTGGAAAAGATCTTATATATACTAGAAGTACACTAAGATTACATTGAAAAACAATGCCACAAACCGATTCGGGAATACATAAAATAAATGATTAATTAATTCCATGAATATTTTTGGTGTGTTCATCAAACCAAATTCCATCACCATAAACTCATACAATCCATATCTACTCCTAAAAGCAGTCTAGGGTATGTCTGATGGTCTCACCCTCAACTGGTGGTATCTTGACCATAATTAAATCTTAAATAAGATACTATCTCATCTCAAATGATTGAAGAGATCATCAATATGTGGAAGGGGATATGGGTTCTTGGATTTCATCTGTTTCAATGTTGATAATTCACACGTAAGCATAAGGTCCCATCAACCTTCTTGGAAAAAAGCTTTGGAGAACCCTATGGAGATGTACTAGGTTGTATGAATCCCTTCGTATCCAGATATTCAAAGTGTACTTTCAACCCACAAACTCTACTAGTTATATCTTGTAAGTTGTAATAGAGGCTTTCTTTACACTTGGAACCAACTCGTTAAATAGAAGAACCTATGTAACTTCGACTCAAAGTGCTTCCAGAATAACTCCTATTGTTGCCTAGCCTACTGTAGGATATCCCACTAACAATTTTTCAGCCCTCAAAATTTGTATAAATAAATATTTACCCTCTATTCAAAGGGTGTCTCAAGGTTCTTGAAGATCATATGGACTAAATCGATCAATAAATCTGTTAATTGGGGACCACCCTCTATAGTGAACATAAGTGGATGTTGTAGATATAACTCTCTCATTAGCTCAAACATGAAAGTCCTGGTGTGAACAGTATGCCTTTCCATGGATCACATCGCCCTTAGTTGGTTTTTGTAATGATGATCATCCATCTGATTATTTGGAGATACAGGAAGTTCTAGATAGACTGTGTGAGGAGCGTGCTAATTGACACTCTCCTGACACTCAATCTGAAGATGGCGAGGAATCATTTTATATATACGGTTTGACACACACATTATAATACTGGTCACAAAACAACTTTAACCAAAACATGTGAGACAAATAGAGGACCATTGGCTTAAGGTCCCTCTGCACATGGCTTGACATGTAAGCCAGCATAACATATGAGTTTCTTTCATTTAATTTTATCAATTATATCAGGGTTTTCATTTCATAGTTCATATATGAAAAATTTCACATGAAATAAATATTTCCCTATCATAAAAAATGAATATCAACATATATTCATATGTGCCTATCATCATGCATGTATACTCATCTCATGCCATACACTCCCATGAGAAAAATCACATAAAATAATAACATCCACCATAAAAAATGACCTGATTAGAGGGGGTTATTTTTTAGTTTATAAGGGGTTATAACCCCCTATAAACACATTAGTGGTGGTTATCCACTAATGTGCCCACCTACTATTGTTAGAGACGGTTTTGAAGAATCATTGGTAAAGTGGTGAGCAGATTAGCGATGATTAGATTATAGGGGGTTAAAACCCAATCTAATTTCTTCATGGAATCTCAAATTAGAGGGAGTTTTAACCCCCTATAATCTATTTACCTTATTATTAGTGGTTTGAAACCACATCTATGTGAATAATAAGATACATAATAGGGGCGGTTATGAAAACTTCATCTGTTTAAGTCTAAATTAGAAAGGGTTTTAACCCCCTCTAATAAGGGACTAATTAGATGTGGTTTTCATAACTGCCTCTAATTAGTTATTTATTTTTTTAAAATTGTGACCCCCTCAAGTTCCCCCTTCCCTCCATGGTCTGGTCCCGCCCCTCCCTCCCCCTCAAGTTCCCTGTCTCGGTCGTCGGTATGGTCCAGTCCCACCCCTCCCCTTCAAGTCTGGTCATGCCCGTCCCTCCCCCCTCATGTTCCAGTCCAAGTTCCCCACCCATCGTGTGATGTGCAGCAGCACCCCCCCCCCCCACTTTGTAAAATGTATCACTGCTGAATTTTGAACCGTTGACCACCAACATAGTCTGCACACCCCCTTGCCAATACAGTAAACTAATTTTAGTATTTTAATTACACATTATTATATTTATATGTATTATGAAGGTGATTCAAATATATATTATTTAAATAAATATTTAAATAAATATAAATATTTATATATGATATATTTTTGTATAATATATAACATATATATAATATATTTGTGTATAATATATGATGTATATATTTGTCTATAATATATACATATAAATAATATATTAGATACATAAATATTAGATAATATATAATATATTTCTGTATTATATATATATATATATATTATCTGTGTGTGTATAATATATATAAATAATTATATTTACATATATAAATATATATTTATATATATATATATATATTTGTAAATACATTTATATTTGTGTGTGTGTGTGTTTATGTATTTATATAATATTTAAAGATATGAAATAATTATAGTATATATATTTATATAATCATTTTTACATATTTGTATATATGTACGTGTGTGTGTGTAACAATAATATTATTAATTATTATTATTACACCTATTTTTTAAACTATAAAAATTATATGTTGGTTTTATAAATACAATATATTTATATATTTTATGATTTATATTATACATATATTATATTAAATACATTTATATTATATATTTATGCATGTGATTATATACATTTATATTATATCATATATATATACACACAAAACTAAATACATTCATATAATTGGAAATATATAATATAATTAAATGATATATATATATATATTTCTTTATTTCTTTAATAAATTAATTTATAATTAATATGGTATACTACAATATATATATATAATAATTATATAATATATATAAATGTATATATAAATAAATATTTATAATATAATTATATAACATATATATGTATATTTATATTTAATTTTGTCTATATTATATATATTTGTATATATAATATAATATAAATGTATTTATACAAAAATATAAAATAAAAATGTATTTAATATAATATATTTATAATATAAATCATAATATAAATATATATTAGTTATAAAACCATATATAAATTGTATAAATTTGAATAAATATATTTATAATTACATTTATATTATGTATACCAATATTTATATATGTATACATTTTTGTTTATATGTATAAGTATTTATTTAAAGTATTTATATATTTTACTTATATTTATTTATTTATTTATATGTATTTAAATACATTTATATAATGAATTTATGTCATATATATATACACACGCACACATATATATTATAAAATTTGAATTTATATGAGATTTAGTTTAAAAAATAATTAAAAATTTAAAGGGGGTTTAAAACCCCCTATGGTCAAAGAGAATAGCGGCAGTTCATGACCCCTATCAAATTTTTTGAATTAGAGGGGGTTTAAAACCCCCTAAAATGTCATCAATTATAGGGGTTCAAACTCACCCACTAATGTCATCAATTAGAGGGGGTTCAAAACCCCCTCTAATTTCATAAATTATAAGTTGTTCAAAACCCCTTTAATCTAAGAGATTTGCGACGGTTCATGAACCCCCTCTAATATCTTAAATTGGATGGGGTTGTGAACCCCCTCTATTTCCTTTTAAAAAAATCAATTATATATATACACACACATATACATATATATATATATCCAAATGAATATTATATATATAGCTCCTTTAAAATCCAACCGAATATATAGCACCACTAATTATTAAATTAGTGGTAGTTTTGACATAACTGCCTCTAAAATCAAACTAAATACTAAAAATATAATGCTAAAAAATTTAGATGGAGTTGTACATAAACCCCTCTAAAATGAATTTAGACGGGGTTACGAATAACCCCCTCTAAAAAACTGCCGCTAATCTGCTATTTTTTTGTAGTGATTACACAACATATGAATCACCCAATGTGAAATAACATCAAAACTGTAAAAAAATAACAACATGAACAACAATCCCATCCATAGGTACTTGGTTTTTTCCCATGAATGGGTTATCTAATACCATGAATGATCTCATTACCAAGTCCCAACTCATCCTAGCCTCCTTTCTACCTTTCCCAAATAGTAAAGGAACAAAAAAGAACCTGATGCTCTAATACCACTTTGTAGTGTCCCCGCCCTAGTTTTCCCACATGTGACCGAGCTGAGATAGTTATGTGACCTCATGTGTTCCTCACCATATATAAGTGGATACCGACTAGTAGATATAGTGTAAAGAACATAGTGGGGAGACTATAACATTAGGAACAGAGTTTCAGTAATGGTGGAAAATAATAACTTAGTAATAGTAGTGAAAAAAATCTAAATAATCAATAATGTAAAGAAAAAAAGATAAAGGAAAAATCAAAAAAATCCAAATAATAATATATTCATATAAATTTAGTATGAAATGTAAGTAAATGGTTTTCTAAATGTCATGAAAATAAAATAAAAAGATTAAAATATAAAATACTCCAAAAGCATCATTCCCAAACTCCATGTCGGTATCATCTTCAAACTCCAACCCATCTGGTAGGTAACAATCAACAAGAAGGTCCCTTACCCTTGTCTATACCTACATCCATGAAGTCATGCTAGGTACCAAACAGAAGCTCAAATAGGGTGTAAGTACAAACTAGTAGGCCACCACTAACAGCCTCTTAAAAAATCTAGTTTGATTACATAGTGCATGCAAGAATGTAATTAACATGGGGTATTAATTTTATAAATTAATACACATGTGTTTCGAGCCTCTGTGTCTGCAGATTTTCTTTCCTTTGTTCCCCTCCCCCAGACCTACCATGTAATACACATGAATTTATCCCACTAAACCTAGAGCTCTGAGTTGACACCAAGGACCAACCAAACATGGTTCTATATGATTTCAAATATCTCTGAGATAGCCATAACCCTCCCAGGGTATATCCCACAAATAATCATAGGATAATTGGGCATATCCCTATCAGCATTACGATAATTTTGGGAAGATCCCTATAAGAATTATAGCATAACTGAGCCAATCCTTATAAGCATTACAATATAACCGGGCATAGACCTATAAGAATTACAATATAGTCAAGAAAATCCCTATAATAATTACAACATAACTTGGAAGATACTTATAAGAATTACAACATAACCATACAAATCCCTATAAGCATTACAATATAACAAGGCATATACCTATAAGTGTTATAGCATAACTAGTCATATACCTATAAGTATTACAGCATAACTGGGTAGAGCCCCATAATAATGACAGTATAACCAGGCCAAAAATATAAAACATTTAAATATAAGAACATTAGTTATTTCATATAAATACACTTTCCACAACAATTTATTCTGTTAAACCAATTTCCAAAATATCATGCAAAACACATTTCGTAAAATAAGGTTCCCAATTGGCATCAAAATTGAAAAAAAAAATACTTTAATTAAAAATTAACCCAAATCCATTAACATTTGAATATATATAAATATGTCATCGTGTCAATACTATAAGCCAATTTCATGGGAGTTAACCAATTTTAGTCCATGGGATTATATTTCAAGAGATATCCACAATTCAAATGTTATGCCAGTTCATATTATTATGCCAAAATGTAACCAATTTCCAATTATTCTTAGGGATATAAATGAAGATATTATCATCAACCATTATTTACCCAATTAAATAGGTTGCACACATGGTGTGTAGATGTGATCACAATTATTAAAAATACTAGAAGAATTTGAACATACTTTTAGGGAGTTGTTTTAGACCACCTACCTCAAAATTAGATTATATAAAATCAATTCCTCAACATCCATAAAATAGATTAGATTCTTAATTCATTCCCTTCAAAATTCCTATCCAACTTGCTGAGATCAAATGAAAATGATTTTGGTTATAAGAAGACTCCCAGATATCATCTGTATAATTTTTTCATAAGAGAGAAGGGGATATGCATTATCAGAATGTACAACACATGGCACTGGAGGGTTTTAAAATAGGATGAGTGAAACACATTTATAAAATAAATATATAATTTACATCATGAATTTCCCAATTCCAATATTAATCAAAAAACCATCATATATAATTAAAAATTAAACAAAAACTGATTTTACATAGTAAATTCATTTTTACATCATAAATTTCAGATTCATAGCATGCCCCGATGAATTTATGGCTTGTATCGGTTTTATGGGGTTAGACCACCCAAGAAATCCATAACATAAATTTATAATTTACATCATGAATTTTCTCTACAGCCTGTTACTTCCTACACTTCCAAAATACTTACCTAGTTCCATCCCAAATCATTTATAGACTCACCCAAGGATAGATAAAAATAAAACTAGAATCTAATAGGTTTACTAAAACGTAAAGAGAGAAATAGCTCAAAAATATAGGATATAATATGATCAATCTTAATTTTTTTCATTAAAATTAATTACTATGGTAAAAAATTAATTACCAAGGTAAAAGTAAGTTGGGGTAAAGGTTAAAAAGTTAATGGAAAATCCCTAAAGCACTAAATGTTATCTCATAAATGATTTTTTGAGGTGAGTTGGTATCTACACTCACATTCACCTCCTCTTTTTTCCATTTTTTTGCAACTGATCATTGAATAGTAACATTAAATTATTGAAAATATAAGGTTTTCCCCCAAAACTACCCTTCTCTTCACTTATGAAAGTGTAACATCCCAACCACTTTAATAACCACCTTACCTTTGAATTTCTCCTTGAAACTATACAACTTTTCTCCAACTATAACCCCCTCTCACTTCCATAAGCTTATTTTAACCCTTATTTTTCTTAACACCTGCATCACCAAGGAGTTTTCTAATAGAAGAATCAAGCTTCATACGTGATTATTACTTTTCCTTAGTGTTTTCTTTTACTCTACTCATTAATTTATAATCTATAACCATAATTATATAATTAAATAATTATTATTATTATACTAAAATTTAATTATATTAATTTAAAAATAGTTATTTAATCCTTCCAATCATCTTAGAAAAAGATAACATTAAACATGTATTGTATGGGCTACTTTATCCACGAAGTAACATTTTTATTTTTTCATCTTGATTTTTATTATTTATAAAAAAGACTTAAAAAATGATTCAATGATTTTAAAAAATATTTAGAGTATAATTATTCTACTATTATAATGATATTGTACACTTTTTTAACCATACTCGATCATTGAGATATAGTGTGTTCATGTTTGGGTTAGTTTAACCACCTACTTGAATAAATACTATAAAAATACATCATGGATGACTATGGGAACATAAATGATAAATTTATTATAACATAATATGAATTTAAATATTTTTTTGATTATTTACTGGTTGTATTAACTATTTATGTTATTATTAAAATAACATCGCCGATTGATAAAATTACCAAATTAAGCCAATTTCGATTCAATTTTCACTCCAACCTAAGAAAAAATAATATAATAAAGAAATATTATATGATAATAAATAGTACAAAATTAAATTAAATATAATAGATTAAGGTTCCTAATAAGGTATCTAATAAACTTAGTTTTATTATTCATGAAGTTAAGCGCGTGTGCAAAATAAATCTAGAACAAGGTATGTGTTTTGTCTCAAAATTTCCTTTGTTGAGACACATTTTATTTTATGCATGTAATTCCATTTATGTGGTGTATATACTAGATATTTTATATATTATATCATTATTTACCTTTTATTCATGGAAATTTATGTTCAATTTTAATATCTCTCTTTCTCAAGGATCTGATTTAAATGCTCCTCCAGTTGTAAGGGGTTTTCAAGACTCAAATGTTTTCCTTGGGTCATAATCACTCCTCCTTGAGTATTATCATTCAATATTGATATATTCTATCTTATGATGATGTTATGTTTTATTTTCACCTTATTTATAAGTAGATAATGTTTCAAACCAATTTATTCTTCCTTGATGAATCTATTGTTTTTGAGAATGAAATTTTTTCAAGAATAATTTTTATTTCATTTAATGGATTTTTACTCCATATAAGTATTTTTACTTCACTCTAATGTTATATTTTCCCTAATAGAAACAAAAAAAACCTATAATAAATTTTACTTTTATTACCTTTATTTATTTTAAAATAAAGGTTTGGTTTTCCTTTTAATGATGTGGGTTTTCTATTAAGGAATTTTAAAACATTTAAAAGGCCTTACCTTAAAATGATATTATCTTATTCCCTTCTACTTAAAATATTGACACGTGTTTTATTTATTATAAAGGTATATTTATTGTAATTTTTTGAATTAATGTTTTGAAAAGTTTTCTCTTCATCTTCAAAAAAAATCTGGAAATTCACTTGAAAATCTTGTCATTTAAAAATGATATTAAGAAACACTTTTTAAGAAAAATACTTTTTCTGATTTATCTTCTATTTTAAAAGGATTCTTCTCCTATTATGTAATGGTTCATAAATCAAAATATATTTTCTATTTTTAAATACTAATTTTAGGTGATCATGTTTTGGTATCAAATTATCATGTTTTTGTATGTGATATCATTTGGAAAATTTATAAAACCCATTTTCTTTCAATGAGTTATTTATAATAAGATGAATAATTTGATTTTATGTAGAACTCATATATAGGGATGATAATGGATATGGACTTATATCACCATCAAATTAATTGTTTATGGTTTTATATATCATCATATAACTATGTGAATTGAGTATGGTTACTCCATCCACTATGAGAATTGAGTATGGAATTCTCACTCCACTATGGAAATCGAGTAGGGATGCCTACTCCACTATGGGAATCAGGTGGTGATTCCTCCTCCATAATTAAATGTTTAACTATGCTTATGTTTTGGATAATTATTTTTCATAAGATATTATTTATTTCCAAGATATGATAAATGTTTATGATATTCCATGTTCTTAAGATATTCTGCTTTCATATGCTATAGTTTCATGTTTTGTTAGATTTTCATCATATTCTTATAAGACATGTTTTTTATAACCAGTATTTGGTCTTATGTTCCTATTCCATAATCATTAATGATCGATAAAGATCGATGATTATAACTTATGATCCCATTATCTTTTTATATGATATTTCTCCTTTTATCATGTTTCCCTCATGTTTATGATCTGGCCATTATGACTAATTGATAAGTTTCCCTTACAGAGTATTTGATCTCACCCCTTTCTTATGTTTTCATTCCATATCTTATGAAAAAGATTATATTATATGAAATATATAGAATATATTTTAGAGGATCATAGTTATAGATAAATTTCAACAAGTGCTGTGAAATATTATTTTTATGTAGCTAGTCTCCAAGACACTAAAACTTTGGATCCTTGGGATGTGTGATTGTTTGTGAGATGTATTATCAAAAGCATTGAATCATTGTACTATTTATGTATGTTTAGCTTGGTCCTCCATAGATTGTATCATAGATAAGTCTATATATAGGATGATATCATAGAATATTGGTAAAGTCTTGAGTAAGTGTTTTTCCTAGAAATACATCCCTGTTTAGATATTAGAAAGTGGATATGGTTGTGGAATAGATACACTTAGTGGTAATCACCCCAAAAGGGTTGGTTGAGCATTGACTTGATCATCACGCTGATGCATGACAAGTGGGAATAAGTCAATACACCCATCTAAACACTCCATAAGGATGTGATTTGGTTGATCATATTCTCTTTACGAACCATTATGGTGGATTGATTTCCTAGTTACTGTGAATAATTATCTTCATAAGTATAAGATAACCCAACTTTAAGTAGCCAAGGATAATCCAAGGTTATTATAGGTTAAACTAAAGAAATTATAGGCTAACGTGATGATATAAATAACACCATATTGTAAGGTATAATTACATTTATGATTACGATAATTCCCATGAATTTTTAATGTTTCGTAACTCATATCAACCATTTTAGTTTTATTAATGGATGGAACTAAAATGAACTATGGTTGTGAGGGAAAATACGGATATTACCATAATAAACAGACCATCAGAATTAGAGTTGGAGTTAGAAACCTCATAATTATGTTAAACCATATATCATAGAACACGATTAGTAATTTTAACATATTCAATGTCCCAAACACACCATAAAAGAGAAAGATGGAGTCTCATTAAAGATTAAGTGATGAAGATGTTGAAGGAAAAAAATTCAATTTCCTATATATAATTAATGTGGAATGAAGAATTAAGGGGATTTCCTCAAAGGGATCAGAATATGTTTAACTTATGGTAGAGGGGTTCATTGAGCATCAAACTATCAAGGAAAAATAAAGAGTTTGGTTAAAAAGATTGAAAGAAATAGAGTTCATCCTAAGGTACCATTAATAATTACCTATCTTATGTGTGGTGAACTTGTAAATTATCCAAGTCAATGCCCTAATACATGGAATAACCAAGAAAATGAGCATCACCAACATCCAAGGCATAGAGGATAATGGAATACCTATGCATGAACTATTGTTGAAGTGGATCCTGATATTTAAGGAACTCGTACTGCACGCTCGCGCGTCGTTGGGCATGGACAACAAACTAAAATTTATAACCTACTTACTACTTAGGACAGTGGAAAGATAGGGTCGAACCACAGGGAGGCCTCATGTTGTGTTTGGCGATCTAAAAAAATAAACTAAACAAAAAGCACACAGGAAAAAGCAAAAATAGTTGGTGGTGGTGAAGTAGAGTGAGTGAGGATAAGTGTGTGAAGAAGTGAAGGTGAACCGGTGAGTGCAAGGAAACAGACAAGAAACCAATAGAAATTGTGGTGAAAGCAACCAATAGATGAGTAGGGGGAAAGGTCCACTGGCCGATTTCAATATTGCTTACCCTTGTTCATGCACTGAAGTTTAAGAAATATGGATCTGACTTAAAGTAACTTGCCAGATTTGTCATCTGGTTAGTTTGTGATGAAATAACTCTTACAGTCCTTTGACTGTAAAATTCATTCCATCCAATGGCGATAACAAGTCAGATGTCACTGGGCTCAAATTGTCAGTTGAGTTCAGTGTGTCTCTCTCATTTGAGCATGACTCATTTGTCAAGGATTCCCTTAGACTAACACAGTTTTCATTAAGATTCAATCAAGATCGATTTTCACTCGACCTTGTTGTTTTTGAAAATAAAATCATTCTACAAACAGTGAGAGAGAACTTCCAAACAAATGTAGTGCATGAATAAGATTAAACGAATCTAATCAACTAGCTTATCCCCCCCCCCCCCCAAGGGAATTTAGCTAGACATAGCAGTTAGATTTAGTGAAAAAAATAGAATTAAAATCAAAGAAGTTCATGATGAAATGAGTTGCAAAAAAACATAGCACAAGAAACATAAAAATGTTCATCTCCCTGCTTGATCTCCCGAAAGTTCTAATTCATGCCACTCAATGGTAGATGCAACACTGGAGTTCGCTCGATGTCCCGTCCTGGGAATCGAGGTGTGAAATTCTTTGATCTGCTGCTCTTCGTACTCCAATTTGCTCCCGATGGAAAATGATGTATGTTCCTCTTGCTCTCCTCCCTCAGTCTGGATCGATGCCCCCCTCCTCCACTGTCGCGTCATGCCCCTCCAGTGTCAATGATCTTGTGCCCGTCACGAAAGTTGGTGACCTAGTCGAAGACTCTGGAATCTCGCCCGAGGAGTTCCCTGGTCTCCACGTGGAGCTTTCACAGTTCCACATCTCCTGCGTCGGTCACTGGAGAAATTGCTCCTATTGAATGAATGGGTGTGTGTGCGGCGAGCTACAACCCTCCCTCTACAGTCAGCAGATCCATGTGGCGCGTCTTTGAGTGCGCTTGTCACCAGCTTTTAAGTGAACTCCCTGTAAGTGCAAACAACCCCTGCAACAAACTCGCGAATATTCTCACGTATTTCCCACGAACTTCTTTTATCCTCGCTTCTACCAGTAGCTCCCTCTGCACGGAACAACGGAAAAACCAGAAACAAGTTAAATAAAAAGAAACTCAAATAACTATATATTAATATTATTACTTAGATTAGTTAATAAAAATACTTATTAATATATATTCCATAATATCTGATATTATTAATATTAATATATGTCTAATGACTATTATATATATTTAATAACATATATTATTATGACACATTAATATTATATATAATCCTTTATACTTTTATAATATATAATTATTATAGTGTTGTATATGATATATAATACATAGTATATATATATTATTATATGATATAATAAAATAGAATAAAAAAACTAAAAAATAAGAATGAAGCAACGAAAAGGGGGAGGGGGGTTCTGTTCGTGCGGAGGGGTAGAAGGGGAAGAGGAGGAGAGGTCGTGGCGGTGCAGGTGTTCCAGCAGAGGCGACGGCAAGGGTTGAAACCGGTCGCGAGGAGGAGATGTGAAGGGGAGGTGAGACAGGGGAGAAGCGGAGCGACGACTAAGGGGGTGATGGCCGGCTCGCGGAGAAGGGCGCGACGGGTTAGGGTGATGCGGCTTATGCCGAAGTCTCGGATGACACAGGGGATGTGCATAGGTGAAGTCGAGAGCAGCGCAGGGGAGGGCATAACGGCAGTACGGGCCCGGTGCGGTTCTTGTGGGAGGAGGCACGAAACGGGAAGGGTGCGCGAAGGGTGGTGCCAAGGCCGGAGCAGTCGGTTCAGCTTGCAGTTCAGATCTGGCAAGGTGTACAGGCAAGGATCTTCAATGGCGTGAGGTTTTAGGGTTTAAATGAATTCGGCCTCTTTATTTCCCAGGAACTGAGAAATTGATTTCATTTGGGTTAATTTTTTTTTTTTACTTTGCTGCGCGATTGAATTGTGTTGATGCGCGATTTCTGATTTTGACTTGTTTGCTGCTGGTGAAAAAATCATTGGTTCCTTGATTTGTGTTACTGTTGTGTTAGTGTGTTGTTTCTGTGCGGGAAGAAAAACAGGAGCAGAGGTGTAGTGGGGGTGACAGTGTGCGGCGTGAATCAGGAAGAAGGCACCGTTAATGATTTTTGATGGTCTCACCGTGAGTGAGGCACAGTGAATGAGTCTCACTGTGAGACTGTAAGTGTGAGACTGTAAGTGTGACACCGTGAGTGCGGAACAGTAATTGTGTAACGGTGCCACCGTTTGGAGGGGATGCAGTGAGTGCATAAGCGGTGACTGCGGGAAACGGTGAGACGTGCCACCGTGACCGTGAAGGAACCACGGCACGCAGAAACACCTGAAAAAAAAACACAACAAAAAATTAAATAAATTAATAATTTTATAAGGGGGTTTGCCCTGAAAATCATACTGCATTTCCGATGTGGGATTCTGGTTCTCCTTTTTCTGCGCAACACATTCTGCATTTCTGATGTGTGATTCTGTTTCAAGTACGTGACTTTAAAAGACTATAAAACATAAACTATAAGACCAATATAAATGAAACTTTAAACACTGATTAAACTTATAAGAAATAGTTGAAAACAAAAATAATTTCATAAAAAATGTTGATACAAATTAATTTATAAGCTTTCAAAACCACCTACTTGAAACTTAAACATATTTCAAGTACGTGACTTTGAAAGCCTATAAAATATAAACTATAAGATCAATATAAATGAAACTTTAAAAACTGATTAAACATATAAGAAATAGTTAAAAACAAAAATAATTTCATAAAAAATGTTGATAAAAAATAATTTACAAGCTTTCAAAACCACCTACATGAAACTTAAACATATTTCAAGTACGTGAATTTGAAAGCCAATAAAATATAAACTATAAGACCAATATAAATGAAACATTAAACATTGATTAAACATATAAGAAATAGCTGAAAACAAAAAAAATTTGTAAAAAATATCCATGAAAAATAATTTATAAACTTTCAAAACCTCCTACTTGAAACTAAAAAATGTTTCAAGTACATGCCTTTGAAAAACTATAAAATATAAATTATAATACCAATATAAATGAAACTTTAAACAATGATTAAACATATAAGAAATAGTTGAAAATAAAAATAACTTCCTAAAAAATGTCGATGAAAAATAATTTATAAGCTTTCAAAACCGTCTACTTGAAACTTAAATTGTTTCAAGTACGCGAATTTGAAAGAATATAAAACATAAAATATATGAGTAATATAATTGAAACCTAAAACATTGATTAAACATATAATAAATAGTTAATAATTAATTAGTTAATTAGTAATATAAGTATTCATTATATAATAGTTAATTAGTAATATAATTATTATAAAATATTTTTCATCAACATTTTTTAGGAAATTCCTTTTGTTTTCAATTATTTCTTATATGTTTAATCAATGTTTAAAGTTTCATTTATATTGGTGTTATATTTTATATTTTATAGTCTTTCGAATTCACGTACTTGAAACAGAATCTCACATCGGAAATTCAGAATGTACTGCCTAGCAAAGGGAGAACCTGAATCCCACATCGAAAATGCAGAATGATTTCTAGGGCAAGCCATCTTAATTAGTAATATAATTATTAATTATATAATAGTTAATTAGTTCATTAGTAATATAATTATTCAGTATAATTATTCATTATAATTATTAATTAGTAATTATTAATAATTAATTATATAAAAATTAGTTAGTTAATTTGTAATATTATTATTAATTATATAATAATAAAATACTAAAATAGTAATATAAATTTTAATTACATTTATTCATTATAATTATTAATTATTAATTAGTTACTTAGTAATATAAATATTAATTATAATTATTCATTATAATTATTAATTATTAATTATTAATAATTAAATATATAATAGTTAGTTAGTTCAATAGTTATATAATTATTAATTATATAACAATTAATTGGTAAATTAGTAATATAATTTTTAATTACATATATTCATTATAATTATTAATTATTAATTAGTAATTATTAATTATTAATTATTAATTATTAATTATTAAATTAGTAATATAAATATTAATTATAATTATTAATTATTACTTATTAATTATTAATTTTTACTTATTAATTATTACTTATACAATAATTATTTAGTTAATTATTAATATAACTATTATTAATATATATAGTTAATTAGTTAATAAGTAATATAATTATTAATTATATAAAAGTTAATTAGTTAATTAGTAATATAATAATTAAATATAATTATTAATAATTAAATATAATTATTAATAATTAAATATGTCATAATTAATTAGTTAATTAGTAATATTATTATTAATTATATAATAATTAATTAGTAATATAATTCTTACATATATAATAATTATTTAGTCAATTAGTAATATAATTAATAATTATAAGTAATTAATTAGTAATTATTAATTAGTTAATTAGTAATATAAATATTCATTATAATTATTCATTATAATTATTAATTAGTAATTATTAATTATAAATTAATTAATTAGTAATATAAATATTAATTATAATTATTCATTAAATTATTAATTATTAATTGTTAATTATTAATTATTACTCAATAATTATTACTTATATAATAATTATTTAGTTAATTATTAATATAACTATTAATTATATAATAATTAATTAGTTAATTAATAATATAATTATAGTCTTTCAAAGTCACGCACTGGAAACATTTTTAAGTTTCAAGTAGACGGTTTTGAAAGCTTATAAATTATTTTTCATCAACATTTTTTATGAAATTCTTTTTGTTTTCAAATATTTATTATTTGTTCAACTAATGTTTAAAGTTTCAATTATATTCGTTTTATAGTTTATATTTTATAGTCTTTCAAATTCGCATACTTGAAACTTTTTTAAGTTTCAAGCTGGTGCTTTTGAAAGCATATAAATTATTTATAATCAACAATTTTGATGAAATTATTTTTGTTTTCAACTATTTCTTATATGTTTAATCAATGTTTAAAGTTTCATTTATATTGGTCATATAGTTTATGTTTTATAGTATTTCAAAGTCGCGTACTTGAAACATTTTTAAGTTTCAAGTAGGCGGTTTTGAAAGCTTATAGATTAATTTTCATCAATATTTTTTAGGAAATTCTTTTGGTTTTCAACTATTCCTTATATGTTTAATCAATGTTTAATGTTTCATTTATGTTGGTCTTATATTTTATGTTTTATATTCTTTCAAATTCGCGTACTTGAAACATTTTTAAGTTTCAAGTAGACGGTTTTGAAAGATTATAAATTAATTTTTATGGACATTTTTTAGGAAGTTTTTTTTTTGTTTTCAACTATTTTTTATATGTTTAATCAATATTTAACGTTTCATTTGTATTGGTCTTATAGTTTATGTTTTATAGTCTTTCAAAGTCAGAAACTTGAAACATTTTTAAGTTTCAAGTTGATGGTTTTGAAAGCTTATAAATTATTTTTGGTCAACATTTTTTATGAAATTATATTTTTTTTCTACTATTTCTTATATGTTTAATCAATGTTTAAAGTTTCATTTATATTGGTCTTATAGTTTATCTTTTATAAGCTTTCAAAGTCACGTACTTGAAATATGTTTGAGTTTCAAGTAGGTGGTTTTGAAAGCTTATAAATTAATTTGTATCAACATTTTTTATGAAATTATTTTTGTTTTCAACTATTCCTTATATGTTTAATCAATGTTTAAAGTTTCATTTATGTTGGTCTTATATTTTATGTTTTATAGTCTTTCAAAGTCACGTACTTGAAACAGAATCTCACATCAGAAACACAGAATATACTGCGCAGAAAAAAAAAGAACAAGAATCCCACATCGGAAATGCAATATGATTTCCAGGGCAAGCCCCCTTATAAAAGGGAGTCCAGGGTGAGGGTTTCTGTCAGAATCCAGACTGTTGTAATGGCAGTGCTGCTGGATATTAAATAGCAGAAAAATTCTGCTGAAAAGTTTTGTTATATATATATATATAAAACAAAACAAAACAAAAATAAAATTTTTTAAAAAAATATTTATGCAAAGGCGGCACTTGGTGTGCCGCCTTTGCGGTTTATTTTTGGGCAAATGCGGCACACCATGTGCCGCCTTGCCCTAGGCGAAAAAACCCCCAAAGGCGGCACACCAGGTGCCGCCTTTGAGGGGTAAAAAAATAATTTTTTTTACCTAGATGTATTTTCAAAAAAAAAATTTGAAAAAATATAAAAAAAACTCAATAAAGTAAATTAAAGAATAAGAAATATTAGTTGAATAAACTTAAATTGTTAAAATTAATTTTAATTATTAAAAGACTAAAAACTAAAATGAGTTATTTATTTACAATTTAAAGAATAAATAATTAATTGATTTAATTAATGATTAATAAACTAACTAGAATGAAAATTTTGTAAAAATAAAAGAATAAATAAATAAATGTCAAATTCAAAAGAATTGATTTAATTTAAGAATTATTTAAAAAGACGATATTGAATACTAAAAACACATGATTTAAACTAAGATTGATTATTTTACATAGCAAAGTACAAAATCACAATAATTATCAATTATTTAATCAAAAACAACATTTTAGTATAAAAAAAAGTCAATAAAAATATAAAAAGGATGTGGCAAAGAGTGTTAAAATTGAGCCACATCACGTACCCTCTAATCTAGAGTTTTATATGTCTTTTTGGAATTTTATTATAGGCACTATTGTATATATAATAAGTTTTATAAGATCATTAAATCACCACCTTGATGATTTGAATGTAAAGTAAATATTCTAGTGGAATGATTATTATATTCCAACTTTAATTTTATAATAATTTGCATTGTGAAAATATTATTATTCATCCTTTAGGTGAATTTAATGTGATTTTAGTGATGTATTGGTTCCCTCCACTTATAAAAATAAAATTATCTGGTGTAAGAATAAATATTTTCATATTAACCCATGATATCCTGTCAATGGATGGATGATAAAAATCACCCTCTGGAAACACATTATATAAAGTGGGTCTTCATACTGAATAATGATAGACTCTTGACTCGAATAGTTTGAGAAAAACTAATTATTAAGGATAAGACTATTTTAAATAAAGAGATGTGTTTCCCAAATTTGTAAGGTTGATTTATATTTTGGAATTATTTCCCAAGTCCTATCTATAATTTATATTCCCTTAGCTTTTTTATTTGGATCATGATAATTAAAATTGTGAGGACGCAATTTACTGTAGCAGGTTCTATAGTAAGAACTGTGCAGTACTGTAGCATGTACTGTAGCAGGCACTGTTTGGCACTGTAGCAGCTGAGAATATTCCCCCGTTTGGGCCTTCGGGCCACCGATTTGGTCCCTGAGTCCTTTAAGGCCTTCGGGCCACCCAGGCATTCGAGTCAGTAAGGCCTTCGGGCCACCTCAAGACCTTCAGGCCACCTTTAGTGGAGATACAAACCAGACAACCTACAAGGAACAAGCTTCAGAAGGAGGATGTGTAACAACTGGGTCCCAGTGACAGCACAGACACCCCGCCTTAACATGGTTGTCGCCTTAACATGGTCATCGGGTCCTGACCTACCAGGTACCACCAGTTGCCCCACAATTTACTGTAGCAGGTTATGTAGTAGGAACTGTGCAGTACTGTAGCATGTACTATAGCGGGAACTGTAGCAGACACTGTTTGGCACTGTAGCAGCCAGGAATATTCCCCCGTTTGGGCCTTTGGGCCACCGATTTGGTCCCCGAGTCCTTTAAGGCCTTCGGGCCACCCAGGCATTCGGGTTAGTAAGGCCTTCGGGCCACCTCAAGACCTTCAGGCCACCTTTAGTGCAGATACAAACCAGACAACCTACAAGGAACAGGCTTCAGAAGGAGGATGTGTAACAACTGGGTCCCAGTGACAGCACAGACACCCCGTCTTAACATGGTTGTCACCTTAACATGGTCATCGGGTCCTGACCTACCAGGTACTACCAGTTGCCCCACAAATTACTGTAGCAGGTTATGTAGTAGGAACTGCGCAGTACTGTAGCATATACTGTAGAGGGAACTGTAGCAGGCACTGTTTGGCACTGTAGCAGCCGGGAATATTCCCCCGTTTGGGCCTTTGGGCCACCGATTTGGTCCCCGAGTCCTTTAAGGCCTTCGGGCCACCCAGACATTCGGGTCAGTAAGGCCTTCGGGCCACCTCAAGACCTTCAGGCCACCTTTAGTGCAGATACAAACCAGACAACCTACAAGGAACAAGCTTCAGAAGGAGGATGTGTAACAACTGGGTCCCAGTGACAGCACAGACACCCCGTCTTAACATGGTTGTCGCCTTAACATGGTCATCGGGTCCTGACCTACCAGGTACTACCAGTTGCCCCACAATTTACTGTAGTCGGTTATGTAGTAGGAACTGTGCAGTACTATAGCATGTACTGTACCGGGAACTGTAGCAGGCACTGTTTGGCACTGTAGCAGCCGGGAATATTCCCCCATTTGGGCCTTTGGGCCACCGATTTGGTCCCCGAATCCTTTAAGGCCTTCAGGACACCCAGACATTCGGGTCAGTAAGGCCTTCAGGCCACCTCAAGGCCTTCGGGACACCTTTAGTGTAGATACAAACCAGACAACCTACAAGGAACAAGCTTTAGAAGGAGGATGTGTAACAACTGGGTCCTAGTGACAGCACAGACACCCCGTCTTAACATGGTCGTCAGGTCCTGACCTACCAGGTACCACCAGTTGCCCCGCAAACACGTGGGGCCCACCCCAGGGTCCACCCACATGCCCGAACGGGTCATCTGACTAATGACTGTCCCCACAGGCCAACACATGTCCTTTCCAGTGTGTTTTGTGCTTTTTCCTCACTCACACACACCCTGGGAAACTTCCCAGAAGGTCACTCATCCTGATCACTACTCCAGGCCAAGCACGCTTAACTGTGGAGTTTTAATCAGACAGGCTCCTGAAAAGGAAGGTGCACCTTGTTGACATGAGTCATATCATTTAGTCATTTAACCCTTTATCATTTGGGGGTGTTACAATCACCCCCCCCCCCTTTAGAGCACAACGTCCTAGTTGTGGGCCCTACATCTCAACCCAGGCAGTGCACCACACTTAAGGCTAGGTATCAACCTCTGATACCAAATGTAACAACTGGGTCCCAGTGACAGCACAGAGACCCCGCCTTAACATGGTCGTCGGGTCCTGACCTACCAGGTACCACCAGTTGCCCCGCAAACACGTGGGGCCCACCCCAGGGTCCACCCACATGCCCGAACGGGTCATCTGACTAATGACTGTCCCCACAGGCCAACACATGTCTTTTCCAGTGTGCTTTGTCCTCACTCACACACACCCTGGGAAACTTCTTAGAAGGTCACCCATCCTGATCACTACTTCAGGCCAAGCACGCTTAACTGTGGAGTTATAATCAGACAGGCTCCTGAAAAGAAAAGTGCACCTTGTTGACATGAGTCATATCATTTAGTCATTTAACCCTTTATCATTTGGGGGTGTTACAGGATGAGCAAATGAGCTTTCACCGGTGCAGAGCTAAACGAATTGCAAGAATGAGAGGGTATGACGCCTGCCACCGGGACAAGCTTGTGCATGCATGGGAAAGCCTAGCCGAACAACCGTGCAAAGGTGGAGAGCTGATTTCACGATGAAGATGCTAGGGAGGAGAAGTTCCAAGTAGTTAGTCTGGGTTGTATGTGATGTTTGAAGCCTACGGGCAATGAATTCATCTAAGGCCTACGGGCCATGTAATACTTACGCCTATGGGCCTTGTAAGGGTTCCACCTCATCCCTTGAAAGGTGGATTATCAAAATCAATAAAAAAATGAAGGCCTTCGGGCCATTGGAGTGAGGAAGATCGCCATGAAAAGAGAAAGCATTATAAAAAATTTATAATATGAAATAAGAACCATGCCTTATAAAGAAAGAGTGGAATGGATAAATGATTTAGTAAGTATGTATATTTATATGAAAGAAATATAGTCATTTCAAATATGGTCATTGGTTATGTATTTAATAGGTATATCAATGTTGTGTATTATTAAGTAGTGAAAATAAAATTTACAATGAAATAAAAATATGATATTAAATATATATATATATATATATATATATTATGTGTTATGTGTAAATATTAATAATATTATTATTAACATATTATATGATGTATATAAAATTCAAATAAATATTTTAAAATCAATATATTAGTAAAATTAAATTTTATAATATAATAATTCATTATAATTGTTATTGTTTGAGCGTATTTAGTATAAAAATAATATTTCTTTTATTTTCCAAAGAACCATTTTGTTAATTAGTGTATATTTAGTCCTAATAGTTTAAATTGAATTTTTTTAAAATATTATTATATATGAATTAATATATTAACAGATTTTAAATTAGAAATTGATATGAAATAATATTAAGACTAATTAATATTTAAAATAATCATTTTTTCAATAAAATTTATTTTTGTTATATTTTGAATTTTCATTTAAAAACTAAAATTATAAATTTTACAATATGAGTTAAATAAAACTAAATTAATTTTTGAACTTTTTATTAAAAGGTATATATTTAGTCGAAAAATATATTATTTGTAAAAACTATAATAATTATGATTTTATTGTTATGTTAATGTATCCTAGAAGTTTAAAAAACAATTTATGTAACTTAATATGTATTTAATTAATAAAATCATTCATTTTAATATACTATTTTAGATTATAAATCATATGTCCAACATTTTTAGAACTAAATTAAAATTTTAGTTTAATAAAACTATTTTCAGTCATTTCTTTAAATTAATTATTTTCAAGGTGAGATTCGGTTTTGGCTTGACATGAAATCCTCATGCCATTTATTTTTTTATAATAAACCAATTTATATCATGGTAATTAATAATTTTAATTATTATGGATGAAACATGAATTTTAATCTTAAAAACACACTTTACTTAAAATCATTTTAACATGATTAATTATTTTTATCTTCAAATTAACTTTTCACACCTACAGAAATTTTATTTTATAAAATTATTTTCAAATATTAAATCAGAATTATGAAATTTAGTCAAAGTTTCAATATTAATTTTTCTCATTAAAATTAGTTGATAAGGTTTAAAATTAATTACCAAGGTAAATGTAAATTAGGGTAAAAGTTAAAAATTAAACTAAAAGAAAAATTACTAAAATGCACAAGTTTGTATCATAAATGTGTAGTTGAGGTGAGTTTGGATATAAAATTTCTTTCCTCTCCCCTTTTTCCATTTTTTATTTATTGACTCTTGAATAGTAACCTTATTGAAAATATAAGGGTTACTCCCAAAACTACCCTTCCATTCACTTATATAGGTGTATCATCTCTACCACATCAACACCCACTACACCTTTATATTTATAATTAAAAATACAAAAAAAATATTTTCAAAGAACCCTCTCCCGCTTATATAATCTTCTGATCACCCTTAGTTTTTTAAGGAGACCACCTCCGTGGAGTTCTCTAAGAGAAAACTCAAGTTTCTGACGTGAGTATTACTTTTTCTTTGTCTTTTATTTCCCTCCACTCATTTTGAAATAATATATAACCTTATTAATAAAATTAAATAAGTATAATTACTATAATTAAATGTAATTATAAAAATTTAATACTAATTATTTACTCCTTTCGATCAACATAGAAAAACAAAAGAACATTAATTGTGTGTTTTGTTGACTACTTCCTACACAAACATTATACAATATAGATTAATTATGTTTAAATATGGTTTTGGGTCACCTATTTCCATGATTGAACCTAGTAGATGATCATTCCAAAGGTGAAATTATAGGAATAGAGTAGGATACCAAGACCAAGGATCCCTACTAACCCAATTCTGACATCAAAACTAAATAAATGCATTGTCAATTAAATCCATAGCACATGAACCTAAAAATCATTGAACCTGGCATGTCTCTATCCTAATTTCAAAACCTAATCCTTGTTGTTATTTGTTTCTTTTATGAAAATAAACCAAAAAATAAATAAATTTTTATTTCCTTAATTAATTTAGAACATACGATCCGTCCTTGTGGGTCTGACACTTGGACTTGATAGATAATACGTTTTTAGTTAGGTTGTTTGAGTTTTAATAAATTATTAAATTTGGTTATCCCCATAGGAATTAATGACATCCCAAAGGATGTCAAGAAACAAAAAAATTATTTATCTTCAATGATACTTTTATTCTCTTTATTAATTTTAAAATTGGTTTATTTATCCTTTTATTGATGGGGTTTTCAATAATGGTGTTTTAAAACACATAAAAGGATTTTATGTAACATGATCTTATATTATTCCATTGCACTTCTCATTTTTATCATATGTTTGATTTCTTATCGAGGTATATTTATTGGAATTTTTTTGAAGTATTGTTTTAATAACATTTCTCTTCATCTTTAAAAAAAATGATTTTTTGGAATGTGACTTGAAAATAACATCATTTAAATATGATATTTTTAGAAAAATCATTTTTTTATTTCCCTTATATGTTCAAAGGATTTTTTTTATTTCCCTTATATGTTCTCTTTTTAAATAACCCTTCTAAGTGATCATGTTTTTTGTATCAAATTATCATGTTTTTTATGTCATACCATTTGGAAATGTTATGAAACCTATTTTATTTCTATGAGTTATTTAAAATAAGATGACTGATTTTATTCTATTTAGCAGTCGTATGTATTGATAATGACTGGTGGGGTCCTTTATCTCCATACAATCTATTGGTTAAGGTTTTATATCTCATAATATTTCTATGGGAATCGAGTATGGAATGCTCGATCCACTATGGAAATCGAGTATGGAATTCTCACTCCACTATGAGAATCAGTTAGGGGTGTTTGCTCCACTATGGGAATTATGTGGTGATGCGTACTCCACAATGAAATGTTTACCTATGATTATGTATGTGACACTAATTATTCTAAAGATATGATGTATTTATATAATATTCCAAAAGATTATGATATTCCATGTTCTAAAGATATTCCACTTTCTTATATTATGATCTCATGTTTTATTTGATTTTCATCATATGCTTCTAAGCCATGTTTTTATGAAATTCCTTTGGTCTTATGTTCTTATTCTATAATCCTTGATGATCAACCACATTTGATGATTATCACTTATGATCTCGTGATATTTTTATTTTATATTTATCCTTTTCTCATATTTTCCCTCGTGTTTATGATCTAGCCCTTATGACCAGTTGATAAGTTTCTCTTACAGAGCACTCAAGCTCACCCATTTATTATGTTTCCATTCCCTAGGTTATGAATAATGTTATATTATATGATATTTTTATAAGATGGTATATCAAAGCACAATTATAGAAAAATATCAACAAGTATTGAAAAATAAGTTTTTTATATAGCTAGTCTCTAAGACACCAAACCATTATGTCCTTGGGTTGTGTGAATTTTTGTGATATGTATTATCTAGAACATGGAATCATTGTCTTATTTATGTATGTTTTTCTTGGGTTTCCATATCCCATATTGTTAAAAATGATATAAAGAGAAATTTTTTGTTTTTCTATATTTCAATTAATAATTGAATTATATGGTCTATAAATTACTTGTAAATCATAATAAAATTTATCGTAGTATATTTAATAAATTTATAAAGGTGTTTATAGTACATGAGCCTCATCCCAGTTGGTGAGGACTCCTTAAGTGCATCCTGGAAACCCGGGATCAAATCCAGGCGGAGGCATAATTTCCTGGGGTACTGTAGTAGGTACTGTAGTAGACTATAGCAGGTACTATAGCAGGCACTGTAGCGGGAACTATAGCAGGTATTGTTTGGAACTGTAGTAGTCGGGACTATTCCCTCATTTGGGCCTTCGGGCCACCGATTTGGTCCCCGAGTCCTTTAAGGCCATCGGGCCACCCAGGCCTTTGGGTTAGTAAGGCCTTCAGGCCACCTTAAGTGTAGATGAAAACTAGACAACCTATAAGGAACAAGCTCTAGAATGAAGATGAGAAATGAACTTTCACCATAGTAGAAGCTAAAATGGATTTCAAGAATGATAGGGTATGGCACCTGCCATCAGGGCAAGCCTGTGCATGCACAGGAAAGACTAGTTGAACAATCATGCAAAGGTGGAGAGCTAATTTCACGATGATGCTAGGGAGGAGCAGTTCAAAGTGGTTAGTCTGGGTTGTATATAATGTTTGAAACCTACGGGCAATGAATTACTCTAAGGCCTATAGGTCATGTAATACTTACACCTACGGTCCTTGTAAGGGTTCCACCTCACCCCTTGAAAGGTGGATTATCAAAAATCAATAAAAAACAAAGGCCTTCGGGCCATTGGAGGATAAAGGTGTTTATAAATTAATTAATTATGAATTGATTATAGTTAATAAATCTAATATTCCTAAAACATTTATTACTTAAGTATACAATAATATTCATTATTAATATTGAAATACATTTTCCAATTTATATTCCATGGCTTAAAGTTGAGATATAAATTGTTTATATTGAAATTATAAGGATAATTTATAAAAATTTTATGAATTTCAAAATGAGGATAAAATATAAGAGTTTATATTTAAAATTATGAATTTTTCATAATTATTTAATTTTAATTTCAAAAATTAAGGGCCACATTTGGAAAATTATTTAACCACATAAAAAGGGTTTTGATAATTAGTATGATCAAGGTATAAATAATACAAATATATGATATTTAGGTTATGTAAATTTTTCAAATATTAGAATTTGAAAATAAAATATTTATATTTTAGGTAATATCAAATAAATTAAATTCCATGAAATTAATAACATTAAATATTTAATATTATATAAATAAATATAAAATGATTATATTAATTTAATTATGGAAGGTATATAATGCGTGTTAAATTATAAAGTGTTTATAAATAGATTTATTTATGAATTGTTCATAGATAATGTGTCTCATGATTAAATTTTTGAACTCTTTATTTCTTTATTTTATTCACTTGTTTTTATTAATAGACATAAAAATTATATTAGGAATAGTGTGGTATTTTTTAGTTTAATTATTCTTAAACTAATTTTAGTGATTATCATATATGCATATAAAGAGTTATATGTTATGTATGATAATGGATTTAGCTCTCTTCTATATTGGAATTCATTTTATTAGGTTGTAAATTTGAATTTAAAGTTTATTTATAATTTATAAAAAATTAGGTATTAGAATTATGATATAATTTAAATCTCTTGATTGATGTATTCTATGTTAGAGATGCTTTGATTCAGACTACTCACAAACCTGGAGGCTTATGCCATTTCTAGAAAATTGAGTATTGACTATCTATGGCTCCAGGATTACTATTGTAGGGATTATTGATTTCATATAACTCTTAATATTTTTCATGAAAGTGTTTCATATACCTTATTAATGGGATTCATTTGGTTGTGTATGAATACATGTGATTTTTAAATGTGGGTTAGTAACATAAGAAATTAGTTGTGTAAAGAGTTATACATCAATATGGATTGAACATATTGGTTTTCTGGAAGGAATAATAATCCAAACTAGATCATTAGAGGAATGTATATACGTAATTGGAATAAAATGAGTTAATATGGTGAGATTAAATCGCCATAAAAATACTAAGTATTAGATTCCTTCCAAAGCACCACTTTTCAAGACCTTGATCTTCTGATTGGGTTGGTTATTCCAAATCTGGGTACCCTTGGATTATCTTTTGTAAGGAAATAAAGTAAGGTGTGAACCTAATAGGAGTAGGTTCATTTTCTTAGTGTTTTCTTTGGGTTACAATTAGTCTGGAGACCCTGATAGGACTAGGTTACTAAAGGAATAGAGCTGAGTTTATCCAAATGATGGATTGGGTAAAGAGTTTTCCACTCATCTACCCAGGGTCCATATATGATATGATTAGGACAATGTCCTACCTAAATAACTAAGTGGTGATAGGAACACCAAATAGAACTCATTTCATAGTTAAATATGGTTCTTATCCCACTAATGTATGTTTTCCCTGATAATACAAGTATGTAAGCTTAAAGAGGGGTGTGAAATGAAGTTGAAAACTAAACATATAATTTCCATCCCACTCTAAAAATTAAGTTTTCCATAATATATAGTCTCCAAACAAATAAAAGTGAAATAAAAAAAAGTATTCAATGGAAGATAAAACTATCAGAAGTTAAACACTTAAGAAATAAAATCAATTCAAACATAAATTGAGCTAATGAACAAAGAAAGGTAAAAAAATAATGATTATTGGAGAAAAATCAAAATATTGATTTAAAGGATATTATTAAAACAAGTTTAAATTTATAGGAACTCTTCACTTTTACCCTAAATGGGAAGAAGGCTCAATAACCAAAACCAAGGTGTACAAGCTCCACACTAGGAACTTCTTTATCAAACCATCAAAACGTAAAAGTTATACATCAGGAACCTCTTCAACTAAACCATATAAATTAAGATTATTTATCCACATTCTCATCTTCGTTCATAACGATTAGCATTAATTACATTTTCACGACCCGTCCCTCGGGGCCCGTGTCGTGACTACCCCAAGCCCGCCTTCCATAGGCCAGGGACTGGTGACTAGAACTGGAAAGGCATATCCCAAAAAGGGAAGACATTGTCTTTAAACCTATACACACCCATACGTGGCATATTGCACAAAGAAAACCACAAAGGAAAAAAATTTACAACCACCAAAAAGTACCACCACTAAGAGTAAAAGGTGTAAACTGAAAGTAAAGGGGCTAGAATATAATCCTAAGAACCCACAAAGTAAATAGTACTATCAAAGTATGCCCTGAATTATCTACATATAGGGTAGTGGTAGTAAAGCCTGAAGTTGTATAATTATGCCCCGTCCACTCCTGCCTCACTGAGATCCACTGAGTCCCAGACCACCAAGGTCTGCATCATAGCGTCAGTTGTCTGCACAAGACACAACATGTGCGGGCGAAGCCCATGAAGGGGTGAGTATAACAACTCATCAAAGACCACGAGACCCCCAAAGGTCTCTTAGAAATCCACAGGGGAAAATACCACAAAGGAAATGCCACCAAGGAAGATCTCAAATACATAGCACAAAGTAAAAGACAGCTCACACCAGGTATAAATTAATTACAGAAGTAAATATGATTAGTCGTACAGCTAGATCATATTATTCTGTTGAGAGGCTCTGCTTCTTATCCATGAAGGGTCGCTCTGCTGCTGATCCATGAACGGTTGCTCTGCTGCTGATCCACGATGGGTCGCTCTGCGGATGATCCACGACGGGTCGCGCTACTACTGATCCATGAAGGGTCGCACTCATGTTGATCCATGAAGGGTTGCTCTCATGTTGATCCATGAAGGTTTTCTCCATTGCTAAACCACGAAGGGTCGCTCTGTTGCTGATCCAAGAAGGGTCTCTCTACATTCTTCACGTCATAGCCAGTCATTGGATTCCCACACTTTGCACACTTGATTCTGGGAGGATCTTCTCCTCAAAGCACCAGTCATACCTCAACTGCCAGTAATTCTTACATAGAGTAACCTAAAGTACCATCTCGTCGTAAGGTTCCCAACGCAATAGACGGTGCGTCGAATAGATGCCCAATCAGTAAGATATTGTAATTTTTTGTAAAAAGGGACTGATTGGATTCAAGTCCAATCCAACCTGGTCATACACCAACCTCTTCAAACACTCACATAGAGTATCTCAGAAGGACCGCCTCGTTACAAGGGTCCTCATGCCGTAGATGGAGCATCAATCAGATGCTCGGTCTATTAGTTACAAGTGTTTTAGTGAAATAGAGGTCGGTTGGGTCTGGGCCCGGTTCGACCTAGGCCTGACCCGATTGGGTTCGGCCCACGGTTGGCCCGGCCCACCCATAACAACTTGGCCCGCTGAGTCGGGTTGGATTCTCCAGCCCAGATGTGGCTTAGCCGCATCCATTTTGTCACCCAGTGGTGCCATCTGGCGCCGCCTCCCCCCATAACTGGTCTGTGTAGCATACCGGTTTGGTCATCTGGATGCAGCTCTTCCGCGTTCGTTGAGTCCCGCACGCTCAAATGAATGGTCGGCTGGTCCACCTGTACACAGTTGATGGGGCATGAGCCACCACCTCCATGTGGTGCTGGTAGGCGCCACACCTCCATGCTATCACGACCCTCTGTTGCCATGGACCCTTATTGTCACGGTGTGCTGAAGAGCGTGTCGCCTCCCTCTGCACACGGCCTCCATCATGGGCCACCACCGACGGTTTCTTCTACGGGCCACCAGAGTTTCTTAGGTGGTCCATTTCTCTAACTTCATACACCTATGGGATCTGTAGGGTGTCACCATTACTGCAAAGCCCTCAAAATCGCATTGCCACCAACTTAATCATTCATCCATGAAGAACACATAATAAACATCCACTACGGAGGGACTTGAGCCTTGTTCGTGTCTTCTCGCGCCCTCCACATTAGATTTTAAACATGGGGGAAAAATAATAATAACCACATAGTATATTAAATCCCCATTTTCAATCCTGTATTATAACTCTCCCGCAAGAATGATCAGATCGTGTATCAAACCATTTTTGGGTTGGACCACGTTCATCCTTAACCTCAAGAATGGTTAAAGAAACATCAATCATAAAGAAAGACTAAACCCCTACCTAGATTGTTGGATCCGCTATTGACGATGGATGAGATCCACATCATCGTCATCGATTTGTGAATCATTGGCATTTGTCTCCATTCGTCAGTCATCGGATCCGATCAATTCTCTAAGTGTGTCGTCGCCTCATTTGTAATCTCTGTCGTTCCTCGATGGAAGAGGTTTCCTTCAGGGTTTAATCAGAGAAATTCCAGGGTTGTTTTTCAACCCTAAATCCTTGATTAACTAATAAATAAAACATGTTGAGAATTGTAGAATTTTCATGTTGTTCCATTAATGATTTTCATTAATGAATGCAGCGTCGCCTCGTCACTGTGTCGCAGCGTTGAAAAATTGTCTCTCAACAGAAAGAAAAGAAAAAAAAAATAATATTAAGTTTATTATTTTTCTTCTTTAAGTCTGAAAAATTAACTTTTTCGGTCAACCCACACCAGTCGATGTTAGGCCCCACCTAGGAGAATCTTGACGCTGCAAGTCCAACGGTGTCCTCAGATTTTTGATCTGAGCACCGGTTCAAATGATAGGTAAACTCTCTAACACGTTCACTTAAGTGAACTTAAAATAAGTTCAAAATTGTATTCTGGGCACCCTGGGCCTCATAATCACATTTTTTATTAACACCTGGTCTCAAAATAATTCCATATAATTTAAAAAAAACTATACAGAAATTCTGAGTCATTACATTCTCCCCACCTTAGGGATTTACATCCCCGAAATCTAAAACAAGGAATAATCAAACAAATGGGGGTACTAAGCACGAATCTAATCCTCCCACTCCCATGTGATCTCCTGGAGATTCCCATGTTTCCACCAAATGCGCACTAGATGAATCGACTTTCCATGAAGGACCCACTCTTATCAATCCTCTATCTCCATCGAGAACTCCACAAACATCTCCCCATCGTCAATGTACAGCTCACTACAGTTGATGACGTGCGATGGGTCATGAACGTACCTCCTCAACTGCGACACATGAAAGACACCATGCATCTGGTGCATCTGTGGGGGAAGAGATAGGAAGTATGCCACCTCTCCAACTTTGTTGAGAATCTGGAAAGATCCGATGAACCTCAGATATAACTTGTCGCCCCGACCAAATCTTTGCAATACCCATCTGGGTCAGACCCGAAGGAACACATGGTCTCCCTCCTTGAACTCCAAGGTTATCCACCTCCTGTCATCATATGATTTATGCCTTCTCTATGACATCCTCATCCACTCCTGGATGATATTCACCTTCTCAGTGGTATCCCATACCATCTCTAGACCTACGAGTGCTGACTCCCCCGAGTCTGTCCAGAACAAAGGTGATTTGAACAGTTGTATGTACAGTGCCTCAAATAGTGTCATACCGATGGTGGAGTGGTATATGTTTTTGTATGAAAAATACACCAATGGTATGTGGTCCTCCCAACTGTGACCAAAATCCAAGACACAAGCACGAAGCATGTCCTCCAAGTTCTTTATGGTCTACTCTGTCTGACCATCAGTCTGTGGGTGAAAGGCTGTGCTCAAGCGTAGCTGAGTCCCGAATGCCTCCTACAACCCCTTCCACAACTGGGATGTAAAGTGTGAATCATGTTCTGAGATGATTGTCAAAGGAACCCTGTGAAGCCGCACTATCTTTTGTACATAAAGGCATCCCAATCCCTCTACTAATCCCTGTTCCCGGATGGGTAGGAAGTGAGCCAACTTGGTGAGTCAGTCCACGATCACCAGATAGAATCATGGCACCTAGAGGTGCATGGTAACCCCATCATGAAGTCCATGGAGATACCATCCCACTTCCATTCTAGTACCTCAAGTGGTTATGCCAAGACTGTTGGGACCTGATGCTCGGACTTCACTTACTGACAAGTGAGGCATCATGAAACGAACTCTACCATCGTTGTCTTCATCCCTGTCCATCAGTACTCATGTCAGAGGTCCTGATACATATTCACCACATCAGGATGTACCGCCAAAGGGGATGTATGGAACTCCCTCAATGCCTCCTCCTGTAATTTCATTGGTACCATGGTGTTTCCTCTAAAAATGATGACTTACTCCCCACCTATCAAAAATCCATCAGGAGCCTGTCCTGAGGATATCTGCATATATCAGGCCTCGTAGTCAACATCCACAAGTTGTGCCTCCCTAACTCACTGTAAGATTGGATGAGTGATATTCATCGACTGAAGGTAAGTTGCTCCATCACCATCCATGAAGGATATCTGCATCGTGGCTAGCTGCTTCGTTGCCTCACTCAGCAGTTGTAAACCAAACGTCCTGTTGAGTGCGTCTGCCACCACGTTCCCCTTCCCAAGAGTATAGACTATATGAAAGTCATCGTCCTAGAGGAACTCCATACATTTTTTTTGTCTCAAGTTCATGTCCTTCTGTGAGAAGATATACCTGAGAATATTTTCATCGGATTAGATGGTAAACTGTTCACCAATCAAGTAGTGCCCCGCATCTTCAAGGAAAAGACTATTGATACTAACTCTAGGTCATGGGTCATGCAGTTATGCTCATGATACCTCAACTACCATGATCCATAGGCAATCACTGCCCACTCCTACATCAGGACACAACCCAGTCCAGTCCCTGATGCGTCGTAGAAGACTACATACCCAACACCCTCTTCTGGTAGTCTCAAGATAAGTGCACTTGTCAGTCTCTGTCTTAGCTCCTAGGAAATCTTCTAGAACTTCTCCTTACACACGAAGGAATATCCCTTCCATGTCAAGGCTGATAAAGGTGTTTCTACTTTAGAAAAGTCAGGCACGAACCTCCAGTAGTATCCATCCAACCCCAAGAAACTTCACACCTCAGCCACGCTCCTGGGTGGCTCCCAAGCAAGCACTGCCTCTATCTTTTCCAGAACCACTACAACTCCATCCTCTGAGATGACGTGTACCAGAAAGTGGACCTACTGTATCCAAAACTGTAACTTCAAGAGCTTACCATAAAGTTGGTGCTATCAGGGTGTATCCAGGACTATCTGAAGGTGTGTAGCATGCTCCTCCTCCGATGTTGAGTACACCAATATTTCATCAATGAAGACCACCCTGAAATGATCAAGGTAAGGCTGGAATATTCTATTCATGAATCCCATGAACACTAATGGGGCATTGGTCACACTGAAGGGAATAATTAAGAACTTATAGAGGCCATGTCAGCATATAAAGGCTATCTTGGGTACATCCTCATCCCGTACTCGAAGCTGATGATAGCCTAATATGTGGTCGATCTTCGAGAACCACCTTTCACCCTTCATCTCATCGAAGAGGTCATAAATCCTCAACAGTGGATACTTGTTCTGCATGGTCACTTGGTTCAGGCACCGAAAGTCCATGAATAGCCTCAAGCTCCCATATGCCTTCTTGGAAAACAATACTGGGGATACCCATGGTGAAACACTGGGTCTCACAAAGCCCTTCTTCTGCAAGTCCTCCAGTTGTACCCTCAATTCATGTAGCTCTATGGGAGCCATCCGATACGCCGGTGTAGATATCGGTGCCGTCCCCAGGTACAGATCGATATAGAATTCTACCTCCCTGCGATGAGTTAGTCCCAGAATATCCTCATGAAAGACATCCTCATACTCGTCCACCACTACAGGAAAGCTTGGACTTCTCTCATCCACCGCACCGAGGGTGAGGTTAGTCAACTAGTGAGTGATCAGCCGCACCCTCCTTTGAGAAAGTTCATCCTGTGCTACAAAGGTTCCCTTCTCACCAGTGAAGGAAAACCTGGTCCCATCCTCACAGACACACCACACTTTGTGCCTAAATCAGTTGATCTGATCATGGACTGTAGATAACTAGTTCATACCCAAGATGACATTGTAAAGCCTCGACGTTGCTACTAGGAGATCCCAGTCAAAGCTCTCGCAACCTATAGTAATCTCACAATGCTGGTACCAGTGTGTAATCATTGAATCCCCTCCCATAGAAGTCTATAATTGTAAGGATTGAGCTAACGAATCCACTGGAATCTTCGAGCCTTAAATGAGGTCCATGGTAAGGAAAGATTGAATGGAACCTATGTGTATAAGAACTGCATCTAAGGTAGAGAAGACACAAATCGTAACTCTAATCATCTCTAAAGCACCATGGTTATAGGCCTTTATCGCCTAAATTTGGCCCCATCCCTATATTCTGGCTCCCTAAGCCTGTGGTGGACCACCTGGGGGTGGTGGTGGTAGCACCTCAAACCGTTGTCCACTGCCTTCCGCTCGTCCTACTTCCCTGCCACGTCTGCCGCCCTACGGAACTCCTCACTCAAATCTCTGCCTCTACCTTAGTGGTCCTTTGATCTTCTACATATCATCTATGTGTATAATCAGACAGTCATGAGCTATGTGCCCCTTTCCACTGTAGGAGTAACAAACTCTAGCCCTCAGCTGACCTCCTCTGCCTCGCAAGCTCCGCACCTCAGACCATGCATCCTGGGGTCATCCTCCAGAAGGTCTGGCCCATTTGCACCTCTACTTCATCTGCCTACTGACTGCTATAGATGAATCAGCCACCTATCATCTGATGGTGGCTCTCACCATCGGTGCCTGCTCGGTTAGGAAGCTCTCCACCAGTAGAGCTTCCTCTAGTACTCCAACTTGCATTGGGATATTGATTAAAATCATCAACACCCAGATCTCCCATAGTAGTCCCTGCTCAAAGGTCTAGGCCCTGAATAAAGGGTCTCATACCATGCCAGTGGCGTAGCAGGAGAGGTCATTAAACCTCGCTGAGTACTGGGCCACAATCAGGTTTCCCTACTATAGGTGCAGTATCTTTTGAATATGCACTGAGCGTAGTGTCGCTGGTACAAAATTCACCCTGAAGAGGCTCACAAAGTAAAACTAGGTAAGGGTCACCTACTCATGTGTCTGGAGCATCAAGCTCCATTATATCTTTATTGTTCCCTAAAAAAGGCTAGCGGCTAGGATCACTATCTGGTCTGTAGGTGTCTCTACTAGGAGAAAAACCCACGTAACTACCTCCAGTCAATCCTCAGCTGCCTGAGGATCTGTCTCATCTCAAAACCTCAGTATCCTCTATCTCTGGAACTCATGCAGTACACTCAGTCGGCGTGCATTGTCCGCTGGTTTGGCTGGTAGAAACTGCTGCTCTGCGAGTGGTCGTGCTACTGGTACACCACCCAAAGGTGTTATCACTGTAAGTGGTCCCTAAACCAATGCCTCATCGCTCTGTGGGCCATCGTCTTGATCCCTTACTGGAATCCTGGATGGCTGTCTTCGTGGAGGCATCCTGTAGGGAAACAGATGTGTCACAGTCAATAAGTTATACCTGGTGAGCTGAATCAAAAGAGATCAAGAAAAAAAAAATTTCCAAAACACATGTGATCAGTGTTTTCATGTACCAAGTTGGAAAATATAATTCAGGGTCCTAGTGTATGGATACGTCAGTCGCCGCACCAACACTGGACTCCCTAGATTTAAAGCTTAACTCAAGACACTTAACACTATTTCCCCTATCAAAAATACAGACTCTTAGTTCTTCTGGTAGAACCGACCTCCCTCTAATACCACTTTGTCATGAACTATCCCCTGAGACCTGTGCCATGACTACCCCATGCCTGCCTTCTATAGAATAGGGGCTCGTGACTAACACCGAAATGGAATATCCCAAAAAGATAAGGAATTTCCATTAAACTTATACAAACCCATACATGGCATAATGCACAAAGAAAACCACAAAGGAAAAAAAAGTACAACCACCAAAAAGTACCACCACTGAGAGTAAAAGGTGTAAACTGAAAGTAAAGGGGCTAGAATACAAGCCCAAGAACCCACAAAGTAAACAATACTATGAAATCCCTCCCTAAAGTCTCTACATATAGGGTAGTGTCAATAATTCCTGAAGTTGTAGAAGTATGACCCTTCCTCTCCTTCCTCACTGAGCTCCACCGAGTCTCAGACCACCAAGGTCTACGTCATAGCATCGGTCATCTTCACAAGACACAACACATGTGGGTGAATCCCATGTAGGGCTGAGTATAAAAACTCAGTAGGGACCTCGAGACCAGCGAAGGTCTCTCAGAAATCCATAAGGGAAAATACCACAAAGGAAATACCACAAAAGAAATACCACCAAGAAAGATCTCAAATACATATCACAAAGTAAAAGATAGCTCACATCAGGTATAACTAGAGTATAGAAGTAAAGATGATTAGTCCTACATCTAGATAATCTTATTCTATTGAGATGCTCTGTTTTTGATCCATGAAGGGTCGCTATGTTGTTGATCCACGAAGGGTCGCTCTATTGTAGATCCATGACAGGTCACTCTACGGCTGATCCATGATGGGTTGCACTACTGCTGATCCAAAAAGGGTCACTCTTATGCTAATCCACGGAGGTTCACTCTCATGATGATCCACGAAGGGTTACTCCATTTCTGATCCATGAAGGGTCGCTCTGTTGCTGATCCACGAAGGTTCTCTCTTCATTCTTCATGTCACAACCAGCCACTGGATTCCCACACTTAGCACTCTTTATTTCGGGAGGATCTTATCCTCAAGACATTGTTCATACCTCAAAAACTAGTAATTCCCACATAGATTAACCCAAAGGAACATCTCTTCATAAGGGTCCCAACTCAAAAAACGGCGCGTCGAACGGACTTCCGATCAGTAAGATATGGGCATTTATGTAAAAAGGGTCTGGTTAGATTTGAGTCCGATCCAACCCAGATGTATACCAACCTCTACCAAAACTCATGTAGAGTATCTAATAATGACTTCCTTATCTAAAGGGTCCTCGTGTTGTAGAAAGTGTGTCAATCGGACACCCGGTCTGTTAGTTACAAGCATTTCAGTGAAATGGGGGCCGGTGGGGTTCAGGCCTAGTCCGACCTGGACCTAACTCGACTAGGTCCGTCTTGCAGTTGTCTCGGCCCGCCTGGTGGGATGAGGCCCACCTACAGAAACCCGGCTCTCTGAGGCGGGCCGACTTCTTTAGCCGAGCGCAGCTTAGCTATGTCCGGTTCATCACCTGGAAGCATCAGCTGGCGCCACCTCCCCCCATAACTGGTCTGAGTAGCGGACCGGTTTGGTCAGCCGAACGTGGCTCTGCCACGTCTGTTGAGTCTTGCACGGTCGGCCGGTCCACCAGCACACGGTAGACAGACCACATGCCACCAACTTGCCTAGGCAGCCCAGATGTAGGCTTCCACCTCCACACAACCCCAGTCAATGTTGTACCTCCACGCCACCGCATCCAGTAGGTCATGGCCCTCTTCCACTGTCGGTGTCGGCGTGCCGGCAGTTTCTTCTGCGGGCCACCGGAGTTTCTTTGGTGGTCCGTTTCTCAAACCACATGCACTTACAGGCTCTTTAGGGTGTCACCATTACTCCAAAGCCCTCAAAATCACATTGCTACCAACTTGATTATTCGTCCACGAAGAACGCACAAGAAATGCCCACGGTGGAGGGACCCGGGCCTTGTTCGTGTCAGCTCGCACCCTCCGCATTAGAGTTTAAACATGGGGTAAAAATAATAATAACCACACATCATATTAAATCCTCATTTTCAATCCTGCACTATAACCCTCCCACAAAAACAATTGGATCATGGATCAACCCATTTGTGGGTTGGTCCGCATTCGCCATTAACCTCAAGAACGGGGAAAGAAACATCAATCACAAAGAAAGAATAAACCTCTACCTGGATTTTTGGATCTGCTGCTGATGATGGATGAGATCCGCATCTTCGTCATCAATCAGTGAATCGTTGGTGTTTGTCATCATTTTTAGATCGTCATATCTGATCCATTCTCCAAGTGTGTTGTCGCCACATTTTTAATCTCCGTCATTCCACGATGGTGGAGGTTTCCTTCAGCGTTTAATTAGAGAAATTCCAGGGTTGTTTTTCAACCCTAAATCCTTAATTAACTAATAAATAAAATGCGTTGAGCGTTGTAAAGTTTCCACGTTGTTCTATTAATGAGTGTCATTAATGAATGCAGTGTCGCATCGTCCTAGCGTTGACGAATCATCTCTCAACGGAAAGAAAAGAAAAAAATAAGCATATTAAGTTTATTATTTTTCTTCTTTAAGTCCAAAAAATTAACTTTTTCGGTCAACCTGCACTGGTCGATGTTAGGCCCTGCCTAGGAAAATCTCGATGCTATGAGTCCAATGGTACCCTCATATTTCTGATCTGAGCACCGGTTCAAAAGATAGGAAAACTCACTCGCACGTTTACTTAAGTGAACTTAAAATAAGTTCAAAATCACATTCCAGGAACCCCAGGCCTCAGAATCATGTGCTGTATCAGGGCCTAGTCTCAAAATAATTCTATATAATTTAAAAATATGTATGTGTAAATTATGGGACATTACATCCATACTAAGACTTTTTTATACTTCATAGTTTGGAAATAATTTGGTTTTTATCCCTAGAACCTCATCAGTCATGAAGATCAGAAGAATAAATTTTTTTTACAGATTTCACAATGAAAATCCCCACACAAAGGAAGCTATCAGTAAACATACTTAAAAAATTTGCAATCAATAAAAATCAAAGATTTGAGGTAATGCACAACTAAAAGTAAAAAATTTAATAATTGTAATTTTTCATTCATTCATTCCATTACTCGAAGATCTATCTCCATTTATAGTTAACTTTCTAAAAAACTTCCAATGGTAATGTCTGAGATCTTAAAGCTAAATTATAAATGCATCGAAAGTACCTCTATATTTAATTGAAATGTTCATTATTACATTCTTGTGTTAAATTAATTTCATGAACCACATTTAACTCATCAAAACATAACATATAAATTTTCTTGACTGTAATATAAACAATCAGAAGCTAAGTTCTTCATAATTGTAACATAAACAAATAATATCATGTTATCACATATTCAGAATAAATTTTTTTTTCTCTTTTTAAAATAAAGGATATGAAATTATTCTTTTGACTCAATAATCTCACCATTTATTATAATCATAATACACACAACATAAATATTATTCTACTAATTATAAAATGAGAAAATCTCTATAACTTATAATAATACCCCCCATAGTATATGATTTATGAAATTTACATTCTCACCCTTTAAGATACTAACAACTTAATAACACATTAGTTGTTGGCGACAAAATATTGGATGACAAAGGAATAAGGAAAAGAAGCCCGCGCGCTGCCCTGTGAAGCTCAGCCGCAGAGCGCACCCCAGCAACGCGGCCACCGTGAAGCAGAGGAGGCGGTAACGCTCCACGAATGCCCTGACGTTCGCGAGCCCGCCGCAAAGTAGAGGAGGCGGTAACGCTCCACGAACGTCCTGACGTTCGCTAGCCTGCTGTGAAGCAGAGGAGGCAGTAACACTCTGTGAATGCCCTAACGTTCGTGAGCCCGCCGCGAAGCCCAGGAGGCGGTAACCCTCCGCGAACCCTGTTGACGTTCGCGACCCGCCGCGAAGCAACTGCTGCCCTTCGCGCCGTGTGAGCTCTGCTTCGCGGTGCCCCTTGCCTATAAATACAGGGCTCCCCCTGAGCCCTCGGAGGACAATCCGACCTTTCGGCTTCTCAACTCTCGAATTGAGAAGCACCCTTCGCCCCGGGAATCATGATCTCCACGAGGTATTTTTGCTTCGCGAGATGTCTTCTCCTTGTCTCGTTTTGATCCCCTCTTCATATAGGTATGCCCTTTGCAAATCCTAAGGGCCTTCGCGAAGGAAGGGGATTCCCAAGGGAACCCGGGCAGCCACAGAGCGTTTATGTTTCGCGAAACACCCATCTTGTACTAGTGATCCTCATGCCAAGGCAGGGTCGCTGTACATCGTGAAGCACACTGCTTCACAGCACCCTGCTTCACGAGGCAGTGCTTCCCTAATACCATTCCACTTCGCGAAGCACCTCCTATTCACACCCCTGTCCCATGTTAAGTCAAGGCATTCCATTTCGAGAAGCACACCCCTTTTCTTGGCAATTCCTCTTCCCATGCGACCCTCCAGGTTTGAACGATGTGATTTCAAAGTCCCATGGACAACATCACCCGTAGCGTTGCTTCGCCTGATGCTTCTTCACATAGGCACGCTAATGGCTATTGCTTCTTCGTATAGCCATGCTAACGTGGAACCCTCGATGGTTCGCCCTATGGCCCCCCTTCACTACGGCCCTGTAGATGCCTTCCCTCCCACAAGGGGTAGAGGGTGTCGGACATGTAATCCCTAGGGGTGTGGAGCGAACCCACCTCGTCCAAGCTACAGGACGTTAAACTGCCAAGCACTGCGTCCTTAACACATGATTTTAAACTGTGATCCGACCCTGTGCCTCGCACGCAGGATCCCCCCTGCTTGGAAATTCTTTATGTCGCTCGTCTCCATGGGAATGGATTCTTCCTCACATGGAATGAGATCCTCCTTGTTGGACTGGCATTTGTCCATGGGGGAAGGGAAACCACCTTGGTGTAATCCCCAAGCCTCTCTTGCAGAAGGTAGCACCCATGCACCTCCGTACTTCCCCACTGCCAAGGCTAGTGGAGGGCGCGATAGGGAACGAGGCACCTTCCATCTTTGGTCCCAAATCCCTCTCCCGCTGTGCTTTTCCCCAATTTGGGCCTCCATCCTGGAGTAAGTCCCAGCACCATGGGCCGCCTAATGCATATTCCCCTCTTCGTTTCTCATAGACGCACCCTTCATGACGTGATTGTCAAGTCCCTGCTGCTTCTTGTTTCTCACACCAAGCACGACTCACGTGGGCTTAGAGTAAGCATTGTCCATGACAATACCTCGTCCAGCATGACGTTAAACTGTATGCCCTCATCCAGCATGACGTTAAAATATAAGCCCTCATCCAGCATGACGTTAAACTGTATGCCCATGTCCAGCATAACGCTAAACTGTATGCCCCGTCCAGCATGAAGTTAAACTGTATGTTGTCCCGCATGACATTAAACTGTACATCCATTTGAACTACGAGGTCTTTGATCCATGTCAAGGCATGGTACGTAGGAAGCCTCCACGAGGTTCAAGCCCATCACCCGTCATTTCTTCACGTCAGGTTCCACCCTTGTTCAGCATGATGTTAAACTGCATTCCAGTCCGACAGCAAGCCGTTGTGACCAACCCAAACTACGAGGACTTTGATCCATGTCAAGGCACGGTACGTAGGAAGCCTCCCTGAGGTTCAAGCCCATCTCCCATTGGACCAAGGTCCTTTATTCATATTGGTTCGCTGACACCCACTATTCCACATCTCTTCTGAACTATGAGGTATTTGATCCATGTCAAGGCATGGTACGTAGGAAGCCTCCCTGAGGTTCAATCCCACCACCAGTGGACCCACGGGTTCACCTCCACGTCATTTTGCTGACGAAAACTACCACCTGAACTACGAGGTATTTGATCCATGTTAAGACATGGTACGTAGGAAGCCTCTATGAGGTTCAAGCCCATCACCCGGTCGTTCCGACCTCATTCACGTCTGTTCACCCCCATCCCTCATGACGTTAAACTGTATTCCACATTTCATTTGAACTACAAGGACTTTGATCCATGTTAAGACATGGTACGTAGGAAGCCTTCCTGAGGTTCAAGTCCATCGCCCGTTGGTCATTCCGGCTTCATCCATGTCGGTTTGCTGACAACGACCACCGGACCAAGGTTCACCTTCACATCAGTTCACCGACACCATCCCGAACTACGCATACTTTGATTCCCTACCACAGGGATACGTAGGAGGTCACTTCGAGGCTCAAGCCCCACTTTACTGTCACCCTTGCAATGGTCCCATTTCATTTCCCTCTCCACTTCATCCATCCATCCATCCATCATCCACCCTGATTCTTACTTGGGATACCACATCCCAGTGGGATCATGCCACTCCACTCCCCTCCACAACATCTGGGAAGCTGCCCACGAGCTGACCCCAATATCGGCATCCCTTCAAGGGGGATTCCTCAATCTGATCCACTCCAGCTAGTGTTCTGATCAGGTCGATCCATCCCCGTTGGACGTTAAACTTGTGGCATACCCTGTGTTAAACACGGGAAGCTGAGGAAAACCTCAGATACATGCCTATGGCATATGATTCCCCATGCTCGATGTGGGATGCCTCAGGCCTCCATGCCATCGAGAAGCCCTATAATAAGGGGAAAAAGACAGACACACCAATTCCCCGGCATACAGACACGTCAATGATGCCTCGACGTGACTACTCCCCCAACTGAAGGTTGCTGCCCTGACCGGACCCTTTGGAATGTCCTGACAGAAGCAGTGTAATTAACCAGCGTCCATGAAAAGATGGCACTGGGAAGAGTTTCACGAACAACATATTAAATCTATGAGGGAGACCCTAACTAGGTGATGAGTTCCGAGAAGGAATCCACGGAAGGAAGAACCGACATCCCATCATCCCGGTTTCGATCAAGGAGCAGACATCCCTGAATAAGGAGCGGATGTCACCCACCTTTGGAAAGTGGGAATGTGGGGAAACACAAAGAAATTTCCGCCTGTCGCGCCCCTAGCGGACGGACGCGCGCACCCCGGTGAAAGCGTGGGAAATAGAAATGGTGAACCCGACGTGAATGTATTCTCCTCAATGTGGAGATTAGTAGTGCTTGATACATCAGTAGATTGACGTATTACCGGATCCAGATATCCGGTACCAGGTCCCGCCAAGCAAATAGCGGTCCTGGCGTGAAACTCACTGGAAGTTGGGGTAGTAGAATGTGGGGCATTCCATTCTACAATGTTGTCATCATGGATCCCTCTTACCGGACACGGAAGACGAAATAATGTTGGGGCACTGGTTGTCAAATTTTTTTCCTTGCAGTGCTAACGAGTTAACCTCCCTACTTCCCAGGAACCAGGTTGCTGCTATAGAGACATGATCACCACCTGCTCGCCTATGCAGGGGAATGGGAAATACCAGTACAGCTGCTCCACGTGGCTCCACTACCGTCACAACGGCCTCTACGTCCGTGAATGTAGGACACCCACGTCCCCTTTCTCTGTCAGAGATCATCCAACGAAGGGTGATCAACAACCTTGTATGTAGGTACGAGGAGGAAGGGGTCATCCCAACTCAGGATATGGCCCGCCTGGACCTGGAGGCATCCAAGCCCCGCCATCAACATCTCCCTCAAGGACCGTGCAGGGAGCCCCTGCTCCCCACCCCAACGTTCAATCGTTTCGGGAACCTGTCCCCGGAACGCCTCGACGACTCCTCTCCTTACGCTGATGAGGCAGGTGATGTCCAGATCGGCCTAGTCAGAGTCCCAATCCAAGGACTCCAGGCAAGGGCCCCCATCCGGCCGCGTCAGCTCCACTGTCCGGCTTTACCAGAGGATTAGGTAGGTTATGCCCCTGCACCACATGTGTCATCTCGTCTGACCCGACGCCAGCGTCGGGCCCAAGGTGAGGACGCCCATCTAGGGGTGTCAACGTCAACATCTACTGTGGCCCGAGCCACTTCCGACATGCATCATGGAGTCCCTGCATACACTAAGCAGGGGCACTCCTCCACCCGACTAGGACCGAGGCCCCAACCACCCCATGGGTAAGTCGGGTTGGCTCTCGGGGTCACAGGCCCGAGCGGTGATTGTCGCGAACCAATCCGCGATGACGTCACTCCGTACGGAGGGCCTCCCCGTACCACCATTCCATAGAGCGTGGGCCTTCCACACTCCGAGGCTCGTCATGGGGGTATGCCTCGTGCTACTACCATCCCGAATGAAGACCTGCCTCGTGGCGGTGATGCTCGGTGAGAAAGCCTCTCCTGCGCCCACCATACAGGGAATGGAGTTCCTCCTTCTGCCCCCGACCGTCGATGTGAAGGCACTTCCCATCCAGCCCCTCTCCAACGTGGGGGTCCTCCCTACATCCTCTTTGCAACTGGAGAAGGTCCTCCTCGCCCCGGCAACCCGAGGAGTGAAGGTTAGCCTCGCTCCACCCGCACCAAGCATGAAGGCCCTCCCCATGCTTCTGCTGGTTCCAACAGAGGTTCCGTCCACATGGGTGATGTCCATGGAGGTCCTCCCCATATACCCTTAGACATTTTACCTAGTTCCCCTCTCACCCCGGATCTCTGAAGTGGGATTCATCTCCGTCATGGCACCAAAGCTGCTCCGAGACTACATGTCGAGGATCAACCTTGTCCTGAAGATCCATCTAGGGGTAGGAGAGTGGGTCATCGCCACCATAAGAAGAGTCCTGTGAAGGCCCAAGTTGAGATCAAGCCAGACCATTTCTTGGATTCTGAAGCGGAATGCGACTCAACGATGGAACCTTCTCCCCGTTCCTCCCTGTCAAGGACTGGGGTAGGAACAAGGTGCGTCAGCCTCATTCTCCCAGAATGCGAAGTCCACCAGATTCCCACCTCTCTCCACAGGTACATCCAGGAGGAAGAAATTGTGGAAAATCTGCAGCTTCTAACCATGTAATCACCACCATCGTCAGCAGAAGCGCCCTCTACCTCTACCAGAGATCATGGAGAGCTATTTTGGGGGCCAACAGCGGTAGAGCAACGGCGTGACCCATCACCGATGACCGCAATTCCTGCACCAAAAGTTGTGGCTATCATCCCATCGTATCGTGATATCGTGGTCAGGTCACCTCACTCTTCAGAGGATGGACCGGAATTCAGCGGCCAGTCAGCTCGTTCGCCATATTCTCCGCCGCCAAGTTTACTATCCCAGCAGTCCGCTTCGGTACCGCTACCGGTCCCTCAGCCACCTCCGGTTGACGAGTGGGGCAATATGGGGCCAGACCCTGAGTCCGAGCCCAGGAGCTTCTGGAACATTCTCGAAGCGGATCACTTCCCAAAGAAGTTATGGCTGACGGCAGCGCCAAACTTTTGCGCGCCGGAGTCCCTTACCCCAGAGGAAGTAGGGTGCTTCCGCCGAACCCTATGGGCGACACACTTCCATCTTCGTTATGAGCGGGTAGCGTACCCCAGGAGCTGAGAAAACTTTGAAGAAATTGGCGAGCAATGCCGCCTGATCGATTTGGCCGCACTCCCTGTGGCCCAGCGCCCTGAGTCGCCAGGTTGCCAGAGCACCCTTCAATGAAAATGCATTCAGAGTCTCAAAGTACTCCGCAGAATCGTCAGGGAAGCTACCCCCCATGTACAAGTATGTGTCTGGGGATAGTATGTCGCCCTCCTCTTCAGTCCTATCCGACAGCAGCCCGATTCATTATGCGACATTGAGGACATGCCCCAAAGGAGGGTCATGGTCCACATGGCTGACGTAGTGTACAAGGAGGACGAGCTTGAATTTCTAGATGGAGACCTACCCCCTGAGGGTGTACCACCACTACTGGACCCATCAGGGAGGGTTACCCGTCAGCAGAGGAACATTCTAGGCCTCCCTGTACCCACCGAGTCATTGGTACTCAGTCGAAATGCTGGTAAGGGTAAGGAGCATGTCAGAACCATAAAGCACTCCGACCCATCCGCCTCTGTATAGAAGACGGACGAAGATCTCGAGAAGGCCACATTATGCCAACAGCTTGCTGAGAAAAAGAGGCTGGTTGACGAACTCATGGCTGAGCGCGCTGCAGAGCAGCGACCTGACTATGGTAACCCCAAGTCGGGGCAGCAGGGGAAGGAATAATTCCCCCAGTGAGATGCATCTGGGCAACCCTGATCATGCTACCCCTACAGACAAGGCAGAAGCCGGAACTCACGGCAAGAGGGTGTGATATGTCTTGACAAACCCTCCTGAGCGACGAGGCAATATGAGGAATCCAGCCCGGGTTCCCCCAGCCACCCCACAGGCCGTTCCGCCAGTCGCTCCACGAGCTACTGAAGCCATCTACCATGTCGAAGAACCCGGAAATGCACTTGTGATCAGGGACCCTCTTCAAGATAGGGACCCCCACCCAGATGATCTTATATTGGAACCCATCGCCTTCCTTGAAGCATTGGAAACGCGGCAGGTGGCAGTCCCACCGGATGGAAAGCCATATCCTGCGTGGGTGGATGATATGCCCGCACCCCTGGGTTTTGGGAACCCCACTTTCTCGCCCTTCAATGGGACAGGGGACCCACCACAGCACTTGGCCCACTTTTCTTCCAGGTGTGGCCCCATGCTGGGGACCCCGTCCCAGCAAGAACCTGCCAAGATCCGATGTTTTGTGCAGACATTGGAGGGTCCCGCATTCGTCTGGTACAGTCAGCTCCCTATCGGATCAGTGACCGGCTGGGAGGATCTCCACTGGCAGTTCCTATACCAGTTCAGCTCCACCACGCGAAAGACTAGCAACGCAGACCTCTTCAAGTGCAAACAAAGGCCTGATAAGCGAGTCGCGGATTTCATCACCCAATGGAAGGGACTTACAAACTCCCTCGACATGCCACTGACTCAGGAGAAATTACTGACGATGTGTGTAGGGAACGTTAAAATGGAGCTGGTTTCTTCCCTGATCACCCAGAACTACCCTGGAGGGTTCCAGGATTTCTCAGATAAGGCTCAGCGCCTCGAGGAGGCTCTGCAATAGGCTAGTCAGGCATGTTTGCTACCCCCTGTGATCCCAGCCAGGAGAGCTGCCAGAGCTGAACCCGCCATGGTGGCCCAAATAGAAGCCCCCAGGTATATGGAATTATTGCCAGTGACACCGGCCCCGCAACCCCATAGAGGTCCTCCACCTCACGTGCAGGCTCCTGCCCAGCAGCGACTGCCTCAGAATCGACAGGTTCCTCCACGCAATGCGCCACTACCACCTAGGCGAGACAATCAGGCACCGCCTCCTCGGCAGGACCCTCCAGCCCCTCATTAGGACCAGGCTCCTAGGGCCCCCTATCCAGAAAGAAGGCACCAGACTTACTCCTTCAACGATAATTAGGTCCCCGGTTACTTCTGAAGTGCTCTAGAGCAAGGGATTGTGAGCTTACCCGAGTGCAGAAGGCCGGCATAGGCGAATCTCACTGATCGCCCCAACTACTGCCCCTATCATAGGATTTTGGGGCACACCCTAAAGCAGTGTTATGTGTTTAAAGACTAGCTTCAAGACCAGGTCGACAACAACATAGTCAGGTTGGGCCCATCCCCGACGCAAGTAGCAGGTGTCTTTGCAGGGTCAGAGATGGGTAGCGACAGCGAAGGCGAGTGGTAGCAGGTTCCCAGCTGTGGGTCCCAGAAATACGATGACTGGATGGCTCAAAAAACCATCGCTTATGCCCATGGTATCATTCGGACACACCTGAATCAGCCGGAGCCTTCGGAGGAAGTATCCAGTACCTCTGCATCGTCATCACAACCGACCTCTTCCCAAAAGGGCAAGCAGTGACGATGCAAGAAGAAGCAACGCGCTCCACCGCTGTCATCGTCATCCCACACTCTTGGCAAATTTATACCCCCTTAAATGGGGATTCCTCCCAGAATCTGCCCGGTGGTGGATGATTCGTCAACCGATAGCCAGGGGTACGCTTCGGTTAATACCGTGGAGCTGGTAAAGCCCTATATGACTCCCGATGAGGGGGAACGCCAGGAGAACCTCCCCAACGTCCCCAGCCGATGTCAACGTTAGTGGAACCACAACCACGCGGGCTATCGAGGCACTTCAGCGGGTGATTTCAGTCAGGTCGTACACGCTACTGAAACCAGACAGCTGGCTCAGTGCAGAGCTCAGCATGAGCAACCTCATTTGATGCCCTCAGATCTACCTCCACCACCATTCGTTCTACTAGATCAGGCAGATCTGCCTCGCCCGTATCGTGGTCAGTCTTACCTGACTGCAGGCCAATATCCATTTTCCGGTCCTAATCTGGTGGCTACTCTCCAAGCCTCAACTAGTAGGCAGTGGGATGTAAGTACTAGCCAGCCGCCGGTTCAACCGGCAGGACCCGCTATGCCTCCAACTGTAGAGAGACCTCCTCTAGGCAGAAGCTCACGTCTGGAACGAAAGTATGATGTCTTGAAGCACTTAGCTGACATTCCATCAAAGCTTTCTATCCTTGAGGCTCTTCTCCTATCGTCTGAAATGCGCGAAGCACTTGCCGAGGCCCTAATGATCCCCCTTCAGTTTGAGATGGAGGTAGCAGCTGCGGAAGCCTCCTACACTGAGGTAATTGAGAATACTGAATGCCAGGAAGTTATCTCATTCTCCGGTGAAGATAAAGACCCTCCCATACATGGGCATATTTTCCCATTGTACGTCATTGGCCAGTTCAATGGCGTGGAAGTCCGCCGCTGCCTCGTTGACATGGGTTCTGGGATCAACCTAATCTCGAATCGGACATTGCGAAAGCTGGGTTTGTTGGAAGATGATTTAACTCCCTCCGACCTCAGGATCCAGGGATACGACAGGACCGAGCAATCCCCAATCGGCAAGATCTGCCTGAAGACCCAGTTCGGTGGCCTAATTTCCAGCACCGAGTTCATGGTTGTCTCCCAGGACACCACCTACAACGCATTGATGGGTAGGCCATGGCTCCATCTGCACGCAGCTGTCCCTTCGTCGTATCACCAATGCCTCAAATACTCCCTCAATGGTCGAGTAGGCATGATCCGAGGAGACGCGTCTCCTTTCGCCTCTTGTGAAGCCCGCTATCTGGATGCCGACTATTACAAGAGCAAGGATAAGCAAATCCTAGCAAGTGAATAGGAACCCGCCCCGATCACAAGTGATCCCTGGGCAAGCATGGATGATGCCTACATCTTCCCAATCCATCAATTGGAGGCCACGACCCCCAACATGGGCCAGTGTTTTTTTGTTTTAGGTACGAAAGGACGGCATGTTCCCATGTCCAAGCGACGGCAGAATATCACCTCGTACTCCTACACCAACCAGGCTCAGGTGATCCCGAAACCTCCTACCCCTATGCGGTATCGGAATTTCAGGCTTATGGCAATGAAAGTACATCATACGTGTCTCTTCCACCGGGCTGGAATCAACCGACTCAGGCTGACGCGTCACCACTACTTTGATGTCATCAAACGTGGCCCCTTAGGCCGAAGGCCAGATGGGATAGGATCAACTTCCTTCATTGCTATGGTCTTAGTGGCGCATGGGTCTCTTGATATGGTGACCACTGCTGCCCAAGCCGGCACCAGCTGCCCGTCAGGGTTTGATAGCTCAGAAGCATATCCCCTTGTTGGAAATCCCTCCACGGGTGGAGAGGAAGATCTGGAGGATGCTCCCCCTACCTTTGAGGAAGGTGTATCTACCACGGTTGATGAACTGGTACAGGTGAATCTTGGTAGTGAGGCAGATCTGAGACCCACATTGATTAGTGCATCCATGTCTCCCGAGGAGCAGCAGCGATACGTAGACTTTCTCAAACAACACCGTGATGTGTTTTCCTGGAGTTACGGTGAGATTCCAGGACTAGATCCTCAGGTAGCCATTCACCGCCTGGGCCTCCTGTCAAACCATCCTGGGTTTAAGTAGGCTCCCAGAAAGATGCATCCTTCTTACGGTTCCATGGTTGAGGCTAAGGTTGATAAGCTTATCAAAGCCAACTTCATCAAGGAAGTCCAGTACCCCAAGTGGCTTGACAACATTGTACCAGTCAGGAAGAATAACGGGCAGATCAGGGTCTGCATCGACTTTCGTGATCTCAATCGCCACTGCCCAAAGGATGATTTTCCCCTTCCGGTGACCAAGTTATTGATTGATGCCACGGCTGGGTTCCAAGCCCTCTCTTTCATGGATGGGTATTCCAGGTACAACCAGATCCGGATGGCCCTCGAGGACGAGGATTCCACTGCCTTTAGGGCTCCCCAAGGTACTTTTTGTTACCAGGTTATGCCCTTCGGCCCGAAAAATGCAGGTGCCACTTATCAGCGGGCCATGCATCGCATATTCAAGATGATTCTCGGGACACCAGTGGAATGCTATGTGGATGATCTAGTGGTCAAATCTCACCAGTGCCAGGACCATCTCAAAGACCTTGAGAAAGGGTTCAGTTTCCTCCATTCTCACCACCTGAAGATGAACCCGTTAAATTGTGCCTTCGGAGTCACCTCCGGGAAATTTCTTGGCATTTTTGTTAGATACCGGGGCATTGAGATCGACCCAGAGAGGATCAAGGACATCAGCCAAATTCCTCCCCCGAGCAATATTCGGGAGCTCCGGGGTCTCCAAGTCCACTTAGCCTATATACACAGATTCATCGCGAATCTGTCCAACAAGTGTAAGACCTTTTCCCGGCTCATGAAGAAAGGCGCCGCCTACGAATAAGATGAAGAGTGTCGGACTGCCTTCAAGGAAATCAAGAAGTATCTACTCCAACCTCTGGTTTTGATTCCACCCATCTCCGGAAAGTCGCTGGTCCTTTACATGACCGCCCTGGAACAATCCCTCAGCGCACTTCTCGCCTAGAAGAATAATGAGGGTATAGAGAATAGCCTCTACTATCTCAGTTGCATGCTTCTCGACACAGAGATCAGATACTCCCCTATCGAAAAGAGCTTCCTTTCACTCGTGTTTTCTGTACATAAGTTACAGCATTACCTGCAGCACCATGAGGTACAGTTGGTCTCCCGAGTAGACCCACTGAAGTACATCCTAAACCGCCCCATGTTGGCTGGTCGACTAGCGCGGTGGGCGGTGATCCTCCAGCAGTTTGACGTCAGGTTCTTGCCTCAGAAGTCCATCAAGGGGTAGGCATTGGCATACTTTTTAGATGCTCATCCAACCTCTGCAGATCAATCCTTGGACCTAGATTTTCCTGATGAGGCGATCCTCTCAGTCGATCATGCCGTATCATGTTGGAAAATGCACTTCGACGGTGCCTCCCGGAGCCCCACCGGTAGGAGGCTCAATGATCCTAAGCTCAACAGGGTGGGTTTGGGTATCATCTTCATCACCCCGGCGCAAGCCGTCCTACCATACTCGTTCCTGTTGTCAGAAGGCTGTACCAAAAACAAGGCAGAGTACCAGGCTCTCATCACCGGCCTCGAGTTGGCCCTTGAGATCGATATTCCCCATTTCCATGTGAAAGGAGATTCCGAGCTGGTAATCAAGAAGGTTAATGGAGACTATGTCGTCAGGAAGCCGGAGCTTGCGCCATTTCTGGAGTGAACCCTCTGTCTAATGGTCCAGTTCCCTTCTCGACCAGAGGTTACCCATGTCCCTCGGTCATAGAATGGCTGAGCTGACGCTTTGGCTGGCTTAGCCACGTATCTCGCAAAACCCGAGCAATATGACTTGATCATACATGTGGCACACCAGAGAGTCATTGCACCCGTCACCCCAGAGGACAATGATGACCTTTGGGTAACTCATATCACCGCCGGACCTTCTATGTCAGGGGTCCCAGGTTCGTCAGACACAGCAGTTGAGGCCACTCCCGACTAGAGGGCACCTTTTGTTGAGTATCTCCAAAATGGTTGCCTCCCGGATGACCGGGCCAAGCGCGAGCGAATCCGACACCGCGCGCTGCAATTTACCCTCTAGAGTGGTCCCAATATTGATCGTATCCTCTATAAGTAGAGCTTCGATGGTTTTCTCCTCCATTGCATTCAAGGAGTCGAGATTTCTCAGGTCATGCAAGAGGTTTACGCTGGTTCCTGCGGTTCCCACCAGGCTGGGCCCAAGATGTCCCATCAAATCCGGAGGTTGGGGGTATTTTTGGACCTCTATGATCCATTATTGTATCGATTTTTCCAAGATATGCAATGCATGCCAAATTCATTCCAACTTCCTGCATCAGCCACCGGAGCCTCTCCACTCCACCAAGTATTCTTGGCCATTTGCGGTGTGGGGAATCGATGTAGTGGGACCATATCCACCGGTAATAGCTCGCCAGTGTAGGTTCATCCTAACTGCTACAGATTTCTTTTCCAAGTGGGCAGAGGCAGTTCCACTCAAAGAGGTCAAGGCCTGTTCCATCGTCGACTTTGTGAGCTCCAATATCATCCACCGGTTTGGGGTCCCTCACTCTATCCTCATCGATAACGGCACCAACTTCCGAGCAGCCGAGCTAAAGAAATTGTACGCCAAGTACAATATCCTTTTGAACCATACCTCTCGCTATCATGCACAGGAAAATGGACAGATCGAGGCGTTCAACAAAACCATCTCTAAAATTCTGCAAAAGATGGTTGTTCAGAATAAGAAAAGTTGGTCGGACAAGCTCCCCAATGCCCTCTGGGCTTATCGGATGACGACTCACAATTCCACCCAGGTGACCCCATATTCCCTGGTGTATGGGGTCGAGGCCGTCCTACCCATTGATATCCATCTGCCATCGTTACGCACTGCAGTCTATGACCAGCAGGCTCCAGATAAGGTGTCCGAAATCCGTCTAGCTGAATTGGAAGCAATGGATGAGAACAGGCTTCATGCCCTGCACAATTTGGAAAGGCATCAGAATAAGATAGCCAGAGCCTTCAACAAGAAGGTTCGCCTTCACTCTTTTCTACAGGGTGACCTAGTGTTGGCCCTTCGAGCGCCAATGATTCCCTGCAGGAAACCACCCAAGCTAGATCCCAAATGGGAAGGACCTTCCGTCATCCATAAGGTTTACCCCAATGGAGAATAATCCTTAGTGACCACGGATGGTGAGCGCGTAACTCCTCCCACCAACACCAAGTTCCTCAAGCAGTACTTTGCCTAAGCATCTTTGGTCTTGCACGACCTTAAACTGTACGGTCCCGCACGACCCTAAACTGCACGTTATGGTCCCACAAAACCCTAAACTACACGTTACGGTACCGCACGACCCTAAACTACACCATCATTCTGCAAGATGATAAACTGCAAAATGGTCCGAGCTCTATGACCTTAAACTAAGATCTCCTCCATCCTTACTGTAAGATGTTAAACTGCAAGCTGGTCAGGCCTCCCTAACCGAGGATCAGCCTCAGGCCCCTTGGCCCTCTTCGACTCAGGCTCTCTTATGGGATTGTACGGTGTGGCGTGGGACACGTCCTCATTCACGTTGGGTTACCCGCCGTACCGTACATATCCCAAAATGAGAGGCTTCTCATTGTACCGCACGACGATAAACTGCGCCTTGAGAACTACATATGGCTTGATTCTCATCCTAATGGGATACATAGGAACGTTCAGATGTCTCTTCTCGAGCCCAGCCCCGAGCTCTTCTCTTTCACTGTCCCCCCTGGGTATAGTTTACTTGGAGGATCCTTGCATGACGAGGAGTAGTCTTTCTTAACCCCACTCATACAAGGATTATAAGGGTCGCACCATGTGCCCACTCCCATTATTCTATTCTCCCACATCCTTACCGCACGACGTTAAACTGCATGGCCTTCAAGAACTACGTATGGCTTGATTCCCATCTTAATGGGATATGTAGGAACGTCCAAACATTTCGTCTATTGGCCCAGCCCAAAAGCCAAAATCTTCCCCTCGGGTCAAGACATATAGCAGGATGCACACTTTTTCCCCAACTCATGTCGAGCAAGCCACAACCCGGCTGTACGTCCCCCCTGGAGATGTTCGCCTCTTTCGCGGATGGGTACAGCTATGCTTCACCCACTCCTTGACTGGGATTCCAACACTTTCCTCACCCGGAGGGACCCCCAAGAATGACCTGGATACCACGCCCAAGGGATCTTCTACCGATACGAGCCAACACCCCCTGGGGTTTTTGAGTAACAAACCGATACAAGTCCCGCGTTGTGAATTTGGTCAACGGTCGACGCTCATTTGTTGCTCCCATATCGGGTCACCATAAAGACGTTGTGTTTCGAACATGATCAACAGTGTCTTGGATCTTCGGGTCCGCCCCAAGATGTCCCAAACATCGAGTGCAGTGATTCGTTTTGACCCATCCCGAAGCGACAAACTTCCCTCCGGGTGGTGCCCGCGGTCAGGCCCACAGCCCCGATTCTCTTATAAGGGATGTACGGATTGGTGTAGGATTACGTCCTCTTCCACGTCGGGTTACTTGCCATGCCATATACATCTCCGGACAAGATACAATTATCTTTTTCCCCGTCCTCATTGAAAGACGTTAAAATGCAAATTGGTCAGCCCCCCCCCCCCTGACCGATGACTAACCTTAGGCCCCTCGGCCTTTCTGGGCCCATGGCCCCTATCCTCGCTACAAGACGTTAAACTACAAGTTAGTCAGGCCACCCTGACCGAGGCCCAGCCTCAGGCCACCCTGACCAAGGCCCAGCCTCATGCCACCCTGACTGAGGCCCAGCATCAGGCCACCCTGACCGAGGCCCAGCCTCAGGCCACCCTGACCGAGGCCCAGCCTCAAGCCACCCTGACCGAGGCCCAACCTCAGGCCTCCCTGACCGAGGCCTACCCTCAGGCACCTCGGCCTTTTTGGGCCCCCTATCCCAGATTCTTTCCTACAAAACTGTGCGGTATGGTGTGAGATTATGTCTTCATTACTCGTCACGCCATACACCTCTTTGTTAGGATATTTTTCCCCCTAGGTATCCCTTAAGAACTACGTGTGGCTTGATTCCCATCCTTATGGGATACGTAGGACCACCCGAATGTCTAAGCTTCGGGTCCAGCCCCATCTATTGAAAACCTCCATCCCACCTTGGCCCCTTGTCTTACTCTTCCTCCATGAGGGGATTATGGTGTGGTGTGGGATTATGTCCTCATTCACATCGGTCTTGTAATGACCACACCATGTACCTCTACTTCCTGAGCTATTTTGTCAACCCTTTCCAATGGTTCACCAATGTGCCTAAGGTTACTCCGGTTTATTACCTGGAATGTCAGACTTTACTCTGACACATCCTCACCCGCTTTCCAGGCTTTGTGTATCCCTTCATCAGGTCTTCCATCATCTTTCACACCCTGAGGGACCCCCAAGAATGGCCTGGATACCACAACCAAGGGCTCTCCTACCATTACGGGCCAACGCCCCTGAGGGTTTCAGACAACAAATCGATAAAAATCCCGCGTTGCGAATATGGTCAGTGGTCGATGCTCGTTTTTTGTTCCCACCTCAGGATAACGCGATATGAAGACTATTTTTTGGCCATGGTTAATGGTTATCCTCTATCACCACGCCAACCCCATTAAGCCCAAAATGTCAGTTACATGATTCACATCCTTCTCCATTTTCATCATGTCCAAGTGAAGTTTCGAAACTCTTGGTACTATTCCTCCGTGCACTTCTACGTGTTGGGGGGACAAAGCCGTGCCAAAAGGTGTCTTTTGGGTCTCTTCACCAAATTCCCCTCGATGGATGTTTCAGGTATTGCGATAAGGATCTTCCCCCCTTGTTTCCCACACTGAGTTTAACTCACGTGGGCTTAGGGATCGAGTTGAGGTCTGCGCTTACCTAGAAAGTTGTCATCCACTCATGGTCTGAGCTCTAAAGACCATAAACTAAGATCTCTCAAGAACTACATCTGGCTTGATTCCCGTCCTCATGGGATACGTAGGAACGCCCAGACCTCCTATCTTTGGGTCCAGCTTGAGTTCAGAATCCTGCCTTTGGGACCCTGACTATGGGACTGTGTGGTGTGGTGTGGGATACGTCCTCATTCATGTCGGTTGTGTCGCATGACACCATACACATTCCCCACCTAGAATCATCTCTACTACGTCTACGCTGCATGACGTTAAAATTCATTCTTGGTCCTATCACATGACCCTAAACTGTGACATTATCGTCCTGGCCACATGATGAAAAACGGAACTTCATTGTGATGACCTCATTGTAGAGGACATCACGTTGGGTATTGGTCACGTGCCATGACATTTGTCAATGCCTATCACGGCTTGATTCTTGTAGCGACACTGGGGCTTGCTACCCTAGGTCTGTCGCTTCACAAAAAAAAACTACTCACCTTAAAAGACAAACAAGATTTATCAAATTCCGCTTAGTTTGGTGCTAGGGCCATGCCCGCACCCCCCTTTTCTCCCAACACTGGTACCTTACTGTGCCACATTTCAAGAACTACGTGTAGCTTGATCCCCATCCCCATGGGGTAAGTAGGAATGCCTAGGCACTTTGCCTCGGGCCCAGCTCAACTCTCGTTTTCGGTCTCTTGACCAAAAACCTCTACAAGGAACACATGGTCATTGGAACCCCCGATTCCTATTCACGTCAGGTATTGTAATTATCCCACCACATGCCTCCTATGTTTCCTTCCAACCATGGTCCGAGTTCTAAGACCTTAAACTAAGACCCTTTCAAGAACTACATGTATCTTGATCCCCATCCTTATGGGGTACGTAGGAACTCCTGAGCACTTTGCCTCAGGCCCAGCTCAACTCTGGTTTTCAGTCCCTTGACCTAAAACCCCTCCCACGGGGTTTGGCGTGCGGTGTGGTGTGGGGTTATTCCCTCATCTACATCGGGTTTTTCACTGCACCATACACATCCTTGGTTCCCATCCATGGTCCGAGTTCTACGACCCTAAACTAAGATGTCCCTATGGGGTGGGACTCGACTCCTTCTATCTAACACTCTTATTAACGTATCCATATGCGTTTTGAGAAAGCCATGAGTGTGGAATTCTCACGGGGACAACCCCTCGTTCCATATCCAAGCTTTGCATGCTCGCCATTTGGATCCTCATCCATTTCCATGTCTGAAGGGACCCCCTAACAGCCTGGTCCCATGCCGTATTGGCTCACCTACCGTCCTGGGCCAACACCCCCAAAGACTGTTGACAACATTTGTGACAAGTTCTCGTGTTTCGAACATGGTCAACGGTCGATCCTCATTTGTATGTCCCCATTCTAGGCTAACACGATGTGGATGTTGCGTTTCCTCCACGGTTAATAGTTATCCTCTATCGTCACACCACCGTCATGGTGATCCAAATCTCGAGCATCATGATTCACACATTTCCACTTCCTCATGTTCAAGTGGAATTCCAACACACTCGGCTTTATCTCTTCACGCATCTAGGTGCGCCACATGATCGTGTTAGTATCATGGGGCTGGTATTCACCGAGCGTCCCCTCACCCTAACCTGCCCCTTTTCAGTGTCAGGAAAGTTCCACCACTACTTCTTGTTTCCCACACCGAGCATGACTCACGTGGGCTTAGTAGTTTTGGCAGGATGCGTACCGACACGGCCAGGCTTCTCATCGTCCCGCACGACGTTAAATTGCGATTCAAGAACTACGTATGGATTGATTCCCATCTTCATGGGGTACGTATGAACATCCGACCACTCTACTTCAGGCCCAACCTAATTCTCACTCTTGGTCCCTCGACCTGAAGAGTTTCCTCCGGGGGTACGTGGTGTGATTTGGACTCCAAGTCCTCATTCACGTCAGTTTCATAACTACCACACCACATGCTACCTAGGCTCTTACCTTTCATTCTGAATCCTATCATATGACACTAAACTATGGGAGATGTACTCAATGCAGGACACTAAACTACGGTTCTCCCCTGAGCAAGTTCATGATGACCTGTGTTAACCACGAGGGGCACCAGAGCCTCTGCCAGAGAGAATTTCACCTGCCAGTGTTGGTCTATGACTACACTGTGCTTCCAGAACTAAGTGTGGCTTGATTCCCACCCTTGTGGGATATGTAGAGACACCCTGGTATTTTGCCTAGGGTCCAGTCCATAGGAATCATTAATCTTATTCTTCCCCTTTCCGGCCCCCCGACCGGACCCCTCGTAAGGGACCATGTAACTATGATTCTACCCTGAACAAGTTCAGGATGCCCCAAGATCCCATTTGGAAGCGACATACCCCCTCGCCAAAGAGGCCCTATCCCAAATAAGGAAGGATCCGTAATCAAACTGATGCACCCATCTGGCATACTCCCACCACGGTGGTGTAATTACATGAGTGTCGGATTCTGTCTGGACAAACCATCACTCCATATTCCACGCTTTGCGTACCCCTTATTTGGACCCTCATCCCCTTTCATGTCTGAAGGGACCCCCTAACGGCCTGGTCCCATGTCGCATCGGCTCACCTACGATCCTGAGCCAACGCCCCAGAAGACTTTTGACAACATTTGTGACAAGGTCCCGTGTTTCGAACATGGTCAACAGTCGACCCTCATTTTTCTGTCCCCATTTTAGGCTAATGCGATATGGATGCTGTGTTTCCACCACGGTTAACGGTTATCCTTTATTATCACGCCATCCCCACAGTGTTTTGAATCTTGGGTATCGTGATTCACATTTCCCATTTCCATCTGTTCGGACCGATTCCAGTGCCCATGGCGTCGCACCGATCATGCATAAGAGCACGTTGAAGAAACGGTAATTCGGCTGTTTTGAGAACTTCCTTCTCCGTCCAGGACTCTCCTATTTTCTGGAAATCCGGACTGGTTATCTAAACCCTGGATGCCCGAATCTTGGTTTCCACTCCTATGTTGGGTGGGACGATGAGGCAACTATCTCTTATTTCTCACACCAGTCTTGACCCATGTGAGCTTAGGGAATTGTCACCGGACATCCCGCAAACATTGTAGGGATGTAATGAACTGATACAAATAGTGGAAATAGTGCATGCTATGACATTCAAAAGAATAAAAATTGAAGCATGAAAGTACCATTAAAAGGTTTTTAATTTGTTACAGTACCCAGGGGTCAACTCCCCCCATGGACGGGTTGACCCCGTCAAAAGAGTATTGCAGCTCCGCCACCCTTTGACTTGTGGCATCCAGGAATTGCTGCCACTGACTTAGCTCCCGCTCCTCATTAGTAGCGGTGGGGCGCAGTTCGTTAGCCTTGGCCTTGGCCCTCTCTATGACAGCCTGAATGGCAGCCATCTTTCCAGAAGCCTGCCTCATATGCTCTTCTGCCTCTGCCAGTTGGGCCTTCAACCGTGAGATCAGCTCCAATTGTGTATTAAGAGAGGCTGAGTGCTCATCCGCCCAGGCATGAAGCTGTTAGACCTCACTTTCAGCTTCCTAGAGCTTCTTGATGTTTTTCACCTTCCTCCGCTGCCAGCTCACGCTGAGCCCGTGATCATACTCCCGGATCTTCTCGGCCATGAGATCTCAGATTAGCGCATGAGGATGTTGTCCATCCACTCCCCCAGCGCATAGTTCATGCAGTTGCGAGTGAAGTTTGTCCATTTTGTTCAGACATAGTGCTTGGGGTGTGTCCTTGAAGAAGCGCGTGATTAGCTTCTACGATCGGCGGCAGACTATGCTGATGTCTTCTTCGTCGGAGGCCGTTTCATCCTAGTCTGCACGATTGGCAGGCTCGTATGCAGGATACGCTTGCAAGAAATCCCCGGCAGGATCTGTATTTGGCATTGAATCCGACGCGACATCTGGCGCTAGAGTAGGTGTGACGGGACTTGGGTCAGCTGATTGATCCTCGTCATTGGACTCCACCTTGATAACCTCGGGCACGGCCCTGCTGGTGGTCCTGCTGACGGTAGGGAGTTTTGTAGCTCGGGGAGATGGGGGGACTATCTCCACCATCACCGGTATGCCCCTAGGAGGTATGCCACCAGACATCCCAACCAGCCTTGCCACAGTAGCCCATGCCAGTCAGAGAACTGTATGACAGAGAGGGACAAAACGGGTGGAAGTTAAACTCATCCCCCCTCCACACACGGTTCAGCACCATCGGTACGGTTAGTTTGAATGGGAATATCCCAGCCACATTCAGAATGGAGGGGTGGAAGTTTGATTCCAGCGGCGAGATAGGGTTTGGATACTCATAAATCCCCCGATGTGCGCCGCAATCCACCCATACAGAAGGTGGAAGGGCCCGCATATCCTTGGCGACTTCTTGCCCTCCCTAACGTGCCACAACATCCTATACAGCTTGGCGAGCATTGGAATCCCCATATTGACCAGCTGCCCCATGGCCAGCATAGACTTCATGATGAATGATCTGGGATGCACCCCCATGCTGGTATCCCTCACCGGTAGGATCCAACTGCAGATAAGGGCCGCGATAAACACCGCCAGCCTGACTATCGGCTGTTGTTCAGTGCTGACACTGAAACCCCAAGTCTTCCATTGGCTGTCCTCCAAGACCCGCTAATACAAGTGCTCCTTTCCCCGTTGAGCCGCCTTTGAACAAGTTAGAGGCCTTGGAGGGAACTCTCGATTCTTCGGGAAGTTCAGGAACCGCTCAAACCACTTCTTAAAGTGGACATCTCTCACCGCTTCCTTGTCCTCTCTAGGGACCAGTGCCATCAGCGCCGACGCCAGTCGCGGCATCTACTCTGGGTCCTCCCATGCACTCATGATGGGGAGGAACTCATCATACATGGCCCACAAGATCGGAACCCCCGAGATCTGGTGGAAATCCCACATACTGATGCCCACCTCCCCATGGTGCAGGTGAAAAGTATTGGTCCCAGACGACCATCTACTCAACAGCTCCGGCATCAGCTGTTTCGGTTGGTAAATGTGGAATTGGGAGGCCCATGCCACCTCGTACAAACCCACTCTCCTCAGCTTGGCCCTAAACTCCTTGCATGAGGCGCCTACCTAGTAGGCCCATGCCCAGTCGTTGGTGAAGTTTCTGCCCTGGCGCAGGTCCCACTCATCGGACCACCCCTTCTATGAATCCTGCAAATCCGCCTTCAGCATGGTGCGGTGCAGAGGAGGGGATGTCTCCGGTTGAAGTGGCTTCCCATCAATATTATTCACATGGTTGTAGAGACAATCGGCGGTAATGGGTGTGAATTCCTCCTGCGCATGACCATCAGCCGCCCTGAACCACTGGCGGTGGCATGGCGTGCTCCTGAACCAACAAGCTGGTTCGTCTATGCTTGCCTCAGGGATGAAGAAATCATCCCTCAGCCCAAACCCATACAGGGGCAGCTTCTTGCACTATGGGTAGTTCTTCTGACTCTCTGATAGCAGTGATGTCAAAGAATTATGGTCCGAGTGACTTCGGACCATCTCTCCAAGGCCTAGACAGTTAGCCATCTCATCCCTCCAGGTGGCGTCTGCAAGCACCTCCAACGCAGCTTCTCGATGGGCCATTTCAGTTTCGGAACTCGAAATTTTTTTGGATTGGGTCACAAAGGTTGCTCGCAAAGATCTCTCGCGAATCTCGGGTGCAAAACCAAGCCGCGGAGCCTGGATTAGGCTGGAAAACAAAAGTTCGCTTGGCGCGGTCGCGGAGTCGGAGACTCGTGGTTCGCTGCGAAGCTCGATTCGCAGAGAGCAGTCGTGGAGTACGCGGAGCTTCGCAAAGTCGAGATCGTAAAAGGAAAAAAGTCATGAGAGGACAAAAGAGAGGTTAGGCCCCCCTATTTATAGGTGGCAAACTCGGAGCTTCGCGGCGTGTCCCACCTGTGTGGAGCATCGTGGCGCGTCCGGACCACGCGGCCACTGTCTGCCCCGCGCGCCCTCTTCGTGAGGCTGCATCATGAGGGGCTGATAATTTTGGCAATTTTCCCTCAGACTTTGACCCTTGATCCCTCCATGGCTCCAAGTCTGAGGTGGGGCATTTTTTGGCGCCAAAATATTGGACGACAAAGGAAGAAGGAAAAGAAGCCCGTGCGCTGCCCCGTGAAGCTCAGCCGCGGAGCGCACCCCAGCAACGTGGCCGCCACGAAGAAGAGGAGGCGGTAACGCTCTGTGAACTCCCTGACATTTGCGAGCCCACCGCGAAGCAGAGGAGGCGGTAATGCTCCGCGAACGCCCTGACGTTTGCGAGCCCGCCACGAAGCAGAGGAGGCGGTAACGCTCCGCGAACGCCCTGACGTTCGTGAGCCCACCACGAAGCAGAGGAGGCGGTAACGCTCCGCGAACGCCCTGACGTTCGTGAGCCCGACACGAAGCCCAGGAGGCGGTAACCCTCCGAGAACCCTGTTGACGTTCACAACCCACCGCGAAGCAACCGCAGCCCCTTCGCACCGTGATCGTCAAGTCCCTGCTGCTTCTTGATTCTCACACCGAGCACGACTCACGTGGGCTTAGAGTAAGCATTGGCCACGAAAATACCTCATCCAGTATGATGTTAAACTGTATGCCCTCGTCCAGCATGATGTTAAACTATACGCCCTCTTCCAGCATGATGTTAAACTGTATGCCCACGTCCAGCATAACGCTAAACTGTATGCCCCGTCCCGCATGACGTTAAACTGTATATTGTCCCGCATGACATTAAACTGTACATACATTTGAACTACAAGGTTTTTGATCCATGTCAAGGAATGGTACGTAGGAATCCTCCATGAGGTTCAAGCCCATCACCCGTCATTTCTTCACTTCAGGTTCCACCCTTGTCCAGCATGACATTAAACTGCATTCCAGTCCGACGGCAAGCCGTTGTGACCAACCCGAACTACGAGGACTTTGATCCATGTCAAGGCACGGTACATAGGAAGCCTCCCTGAGGTTCAAGCCCATCTCCCATTGGACCAAGGTCCTTTCTTCATTTTGGTTCGCCGACACCCACCATTCCATATCTTTCCTGAACTACGAGGTCTTTGATCCATGTCAAGGCATGGTACGTAGGAAGCCTCCCTGAGGTTCAAGCCCACCACCAGTGGACCCATGGGTTCACCTCCACATCGATTCACTAACAAAAACCACCACATAAACTACAAGGTCTTTGATCCATGTTAAGACATGGTACGTAGGAAGCCTCCATGAGGTTCAAGCCCATCACCTGGTCATTCTGACCTCATTCACGTCGGTTCACTCCCGTCCCGCATGACGTTAAACTGTATTCCACATTTCATTTGAACTACGAGGACTTTGATCCATGTTAATACATGGTATATAGGAAGCCTTCCTGAGGTTCAAGCCCAACAATAATTGGTCCAGACCGTCTCCTTGTTGGCATGCCAAGCCCTCGTTCCCTCCTAAACTATGAGGACTTTGATCCATGTTAAGACATGGTATGTAGGAAGACTTCCTGAGGTTCAAGTCCACCGCCCGTTGGTCATTTCGGCTTCATCCATGTCGATTTGCTGACAAGTAACATCGGACCAAGGTCCACCTTCATGTCGGTTTGCCCACACCATCCCAAACTACACGGACTTTGATTCCCTACCACAGGGATACGTTGGAGGTCTCTTCGAGGCTCAAGCCCCACTTTACTATCGCCCTTACGATGGTCCCATTTCATTTCCCCCTCCACTTCATCCATCCATACATCCATCATCCACCCTGATTATTACTCGGGCCACCACATCCAGGTGGGATCATGCCACTCCACTCCCCTCCACAGCATCCGAGAAGCCACCCACGAGCTGACCCCGATATCGGCATCCCTTCAAGGGGGATTCCTCAATCTGATCCACTCCAGATAGTGTTCTGATCAGGCCGATCCATCCCCGTTGGAAGTTAAACTTGTCACATACCCCGTGTTAAACACGGGAAGCTGAGGAAAACCTCAGATACATGCCTATGGCATATGATTCCCCGTGCTCGATGTGGGATGCCTCGGGCCTCCACGCCCTCGAGAAGCCCTATAATAAGGGACAAAAGACAAACACGCCAATTCCCTGGCGTACAGACATTTCAATGATGCCTCGACGTGACTACTCCCCCAACTAAAGATTTCTACCCTGACCGGACCCTTTGGAATGTCCTGATAGAAGTAGTGTAATTAACCGGCGTCCATGAAAAGATGGCACTGGGAAGATTTTCACGAACAACGTATTAATTCTATGAGGGAGACCCGGACTAGGTGACGAGTTCCGAGGAGGAATCCACGGAAGGAAGAACCGACAAACCATCATCCCGGTTTTGATCAAGGAGCAGATGTCCCTGAATAAAGAGTGGATGTCGTCTGCCTTTGGAAAGCGAGAATGTGGGGCAACACAAAGAAAGCCGCGCCTATCGCGCCCCTGGTGGACGGACGCGCGCGCCCCGGTGAAAGCGTCGGAAACATTAGTTTAAACAAGATCACTCATAATAAAGGTATAAAAATATGATCCATTTCTTTAATTCTCCATGACTCCAAACTCTCCCATTTATCCTCATTTAAGAAAAATAAAACTTTCCCTTTCTTCAACTTCTTCCCCATTGCAATTTTCAAAAAAAAAAGAGATAAAAAATATGATTTATGGTTAAGAAATAAGCACGTAATATTGTAGCAGTACTGTAGCAATACTGTAGCAGGAACTGTAGTAAGAACTGTGCAGTACTGTAGCAGGTACTGTAGTGGGAACTGTAGCAGGCACTGTTTGGCACTGTAGCAGCCGGGAATATGCCCCCGTTTTGGGCCTTCGGGCCACCGATTTGGTCCTTGAGTCCTTTAAGGCCTTCGGGCCACCCAGGCCTTCGGTTCAGTAAGGCCTTAGGGCCACCTCAAGGCCTCCGGGCCACCTTAAGTGCAGATGCAAACCAGACAACCTACAAGGAACAAGCTCTACATGGAGGATGAGCAAGGAGCTTTCACCACAGCAGAAGCTAAATAGATTTCAAGAATGAGAGGGTATGGCACATGCCATCGGGACAAGCCTGTTCATGCATGGGAATGCCTAGCCGAACAACCATGTAAAGGTGGAGAGATGATTTCATGATGAAGATGTTGGGGAGGAGCAGTTCCAAGTAGTTAGTCTGGGTTGTATGTAATGTTTGAAGCCTACGGGCAATGAATTCCTCTAAGGCCTACGGGCCATGTAATACTTACGCCTACGGGCCTTGTAAGGGTTCTACCTCACCCCTTGAAAGGTGGATTATCAAAAATCAATAAAAAATGAAGGCCTTCAGGCCATTGGTGGAGAAGCACATACATGTCTCCATTGGGATGGTCTTATCTTCCTTTTAACTCGTTAACTTTTGACATCTCCCTCACAAATTTGTTCCCCTAACAGAAACAAAAAAAACAAAAACTTTCTCCCCCATTTTGTATTATAAAAAAATTAATAATTTAGAAAACTATGAAATGAAGAGAAAAATATAAAAAAATTAGAAAAAATTGATATGAAGGATAAAAACATAGTATGATATTACTGATATATCAAAATTCATTAAAGTAGGTCCTTCATGATCAAAAATAAAATCCAGTAATATTTGACTATTCTATGCATCATGAAAGTTCATCTCTTACCAAACATAGTGGAGAATAATACCTCAAAAGGATAAATCAAATTATTGAAAATTAAGGTCAGTTACCACTAAGGAATTAATGAAGTAAATAAAAAATAAAGTAACCAAAAAATATAAACTTTTTATAAGTTTATCAAGACAAGTAAAAATGAAATAAACCTATTGGAAGTTATCTTTCAATGCTCGGATGATATTATTCTTTTGAATATTAATCTATAAGTTATATCATTTACACTTATTAATATTCATGAGACTCTTTGAAAAATATGAACATTTCTCCACAAAATCTTGTAAAAAACAAACTCCCCCTACCATAATAAATTAAACAAAGTATAAAGGAAAATATTCAATGTCATCCAAATGAAAAAAATCCCCTTTCAAGGTGTAGAAAAAATATAAAGAAAAACATTTCAAAATATAAAAAATTATATATGTAGTAAAAATCATACATATGAGTTAGAAAATCATATGTTAAATTATATGGATAATACTTAAAATAAAAAAAAATGACTGTTAATTTTTTTAGTTATCAATGTACAACATATTTCTTTGAAAGAAAATTATTTTTTCAACATGCAGACCTGCATAGGTCTAGATATATTTGAAGAAACAACCTTAGAAAACTATATTTCCCCAACTCTCCTATGATAAACTATCAAAATTTTCCTTTAATATGAAAGAATTTTAATTTTTAAAGGATATCACTATGTTCAAAAAACAATTAATCTTCCAATGTACATAGCTTTGAAACTTCTTATAGAGTAACACCCTCTTCAGTACAAAGTAATTTGACTAGAAATGAGACCTTAAAATGGATTTACTACCGAATCCAAAAGTAGTTCTCATTATTTTCAACTAAATATATAGTTTCACAAAATTATTTCTTCTAGAAGTAATTTTTTATAGAACCTTCATCAAGTTTTCAACTTCTAACATTATATTTAAAACTTCACTTTTATCTTATGAGGTTGGAACTGAAAGACTCTTGTTCTTATATTCGATAGTTTACTTTGAGATTTCATTTTTATACATGAATACCTCAACCATATTCTAAGAAACATCAAATTTATGTTTTATATAGATTATAATGATTCTTTGATAAGTGTATTCAAATTAAGGAATATCAATATTTAATTCTTTAAATGACTGAGGAACTTCATCATCCTATTTATCACCATCCGATGAATATGGAAAATCAGTTCTCTCAGATAAATTTAAAAATGCATATGTACACATCTTCCCAATAAGGAGCATGTAATTTCTAGGAACCTTTTCATAGAAACCGGTTAACTTCTAGTTTTTAACTCTATATTTTGATAAACTATCAAAATTAAATGAGGATTCACTAGAGATCTAGGTGTCTATATCCTTTAACTCTTTCTTCCATTTAATTTTTGAAGTTATTCTCAAATTTATACCCTTATTTTTCATCTTTGGACAATCTGGTATGATGTGAAATGGTTTTTTTCATTTTTAGTAGATAAGTTCAAATGAATACTTTTTATCTTGTCTATGTTACTTTTTCTTATGATGATTTATTTGGAATTTATGATTTTTAAAAATTCTATTTTTTATTTGAGTTAATTATCCTTCGGTAAGTTATATTCCACTGCTATATGAATGTGTTTTAGAATTTCTCTTAGATGTACTTAGATTTGAAGTATTTTATCTAGAAGTTTACTCTATGGTACTTATAGGGAATAGAACTTCATTTTTCTTTCTAAATTTTTGGGTATACCTATTCAAACCATCCTCATACTACATAAGGGTTCCAATAAAATCATTTAGAGTAAGCTTAGTGACATGACAAGTTTCATCAATTATAATTCTCTTAGGTTCCCATTCCTTCATAAGCATGTCAATAACTTTCTTAACAAGTTTATCATCCATGATTTCATTCTCACAAAGTGATTGCATGTTTTTTAAAATAGTCATGAACCTTTGATGCATTTGGAAATCTAATTCATTAAGTATAAAATGAAATGAAAATTTTCCAATCCTTAGCATGGCTATTTTCATTTCAAGCATCTTCAATGTTTTCAAGTGTGTATCCTTTATTTTCTTCTATATTCCATGTATAAATAAAAAAGAGGGAATTTAAATGTATTTTTTACATTGAATTATAAAAATTATAGAATTCCTCACCCTATAGTTTTTTTTAAATTAACTCTTCTCATAGTGAGGAAAATTCTAAACTAGTTTATTAGAAATATTATATTCACCTATCAACATAAGAAATTTTTTAACTCTAGAAGTTATAAAAAATCTTTCTATGAGATATATATAAATCTCATAATCCATACCATTAAAAATTGATGGTCAATTAAAATTTAGATTTTATAAATTTTTTACTATTATAAGACCTTCTATAGAGAAAAATATTATTCCTATACTACATGGTTAGTATTAGGAAAATATAAAAAAATCATAAAAATAAAAAGATAAAACTATGTTCTAAAAACATGACATCCAATAAAAGTAAAGATACATGCTCCAAAAAAGTGTCTTATACTGATACAAAGTGTATCAGACAAAATATATAGAGTCAATCTCTAATACCAAATTTTTTCCTAGATAATAAAGGTTTAGAATCTTCAAGAGGGTTGAATTGAAGCTAAAAAATAAACTTAAATTTTTCATCTAACTCTAGATAGTATGTTTTCTAGAAGATATAATATTTAAATAAATCATATTAAAACAACCAAAATTAAACAATGTAAAATGAAGCTATCAGAAGTTAAACACTTAATAGATACAATCAATTCAATCTAAAAATAAACTAATGAAAAAATTAAGGTAAAAATGTGGTGCATCAGATAAGAAGTAGTTCATAAGAGTCTACATAAATTAATAGAAGTATCTTCAAAAGAGAAAAATATTCATTTTATAATATTCAATGACTTTTCTAAAAAACTAAATAGTTTTTCAAAATAACTTAAACCCTTAAAACATAATAATCATCAAATAATTATAAAATTATAACTATAATTGAGAAATGAAGAGTAAAAAATATATAAGAAATTATATTTATCTAATATTGAAATTAATATTTATTATACATATGTGAGGTATTTTAATATTAAAAACATAAAAACAAACTATCAAACTCCAGTACTAACAATCTACCTATCACTCAAGCTTAGAACTAATAATAAATTCTTTTTTTAAAATTATAAAACTGAACTAGAATTTACAAAAAACTCCCCCCCCCCCTTTGAAATTTATAAAAAATAATAAGAAAAAAATTATTAAAAACCCCCTATTTACATTAAAATGACTTTTTCTTTTATATTATAAAATAATAAATCGAGTAAAACATTTGAACAGTAATACAAAAATTTTGAAACATAGCAAAGAAACTTATTCATCCCAATAATTAATGTATAAAAAAATATTGAAGTAAATAATTATAAATATTAGAATGAAAAAACTTATATGTACATTAATGAAAAAAACCAATAATCAATAAACTACTCAATCTTTTCCTCTATAAATTGATTAAAATAAACAAAATAGTGAGTAATTATAGACCAAATAACTATTTAAAAATACACATAAGTATAAGTATAATAATGACATCAGCTTACCAAATTAATAATAAACAAAACAATAAACTTAAACATTTTAAATCTATTCCTAAAAATAGATTCAGTACAACATATCAGTTAAAAAACTTAAATATTAATAAACATCCTAAATATCAGTATTTTAAACTAAATCTCTATCATACCAAGTTGAAATTATATTTTCTCAACTTTCACAAAATTCAATGGTTTATTAAATATATTAGTAAGTTTATCATTATTTAAAACATATTCTAAAGTAATATATCCTTTAGTAACATGAAATATAATAAAATGAAATATTCCATCTATGTGTTTAGATCTTGAATGTTGTAAGGAATTATTTGAAATTTAAATAGAATAAGCATTGTCACAATAAATAGGAATCTTATGAAAAAAAATAAAATTATATAAAGTATTATTTTTCTATAAACTTTTAGTACAAAAATTACTATTATTTGTATACTAAGCCTCAACTATGGATAAAAAAATTAGTAAATTTTCATTAATCACCATGAATGTTGTTAGTATGGGTAACAGGCATTGGGTTCAATGTCTCCCTCCTACATCAGGTTAAAAATAAAATTCTAATAGGGATTACTCAAATGGTATTGTGCACTGAGGGGGTGTCATTCAAAATGCATGCAAAGAGGTTATACTCATATACAAAACCTTCTATGGCATCAGATGCTTATAAGGGTGGAATCTAGGGCCCTTTTTATCAGCTTGATCATTTTCAATAGTAAAGGAATCCATTTTTAATGATTGAATTCGATTCAAAATTAGTTATTAGGTTCATTCATAGAGGTTCATAAGTGAACTAGTTCATCTGTTACATAGTCCATGAATGCAAACAAATGTTCAACTGAGAGACATCAATTAAACACATTTGGTGTGATGGGAACATAGTAGCGGGATTCCTAGTAAATAAAGGATAATCTCTCATGACCATCAAATATTTTCTTTACTTGGTTCCCCCCATATGGTAGGTATATTAATATTGAGTATTACCTTGGTCTTCATCACTTTATTCCCCCTTAACTCATTTTTCATCATTTTTTCTTATTAGTGATTATTTTTTAGTCCAAAATCACACTTTTTATCAATCTAACAACCTTTAAAATTAGAATCATAATAAGAAATTAAATCAAAATATTTATGACATGAATAAAGTAATAAAAAATAAATAGTTCCTTTAATACAACTAATTATTATTTTAATAGACTTTAAATGAATTTATTTAGGATCATATTGAAACCTAGACACATATATACAATAAAGATAATAAATTATCAAGAATCATTAAAATAATGTAAAATTATTACTATTTTTCTAAATAGTTTAATATCAACAAGTTTTATATATTCATGTGAATCTAATTTAGATTCCCTACTCATAGGGGTTCTAAAATAGAAGAGGATTGGTTGGATATGTTTTACACTAGGGGGAGGGGTGAATCAATGTTGATGTCCATACTAACCTTTTCAATCCATTCTTCTCAAATTTAATTCTTTCACTATTAGGTGATGATTTTATTTCTATATATATATCTATCTCTATTTTTATTTGTTCTTTAATTTAACACTATAGAACACATACACAAGAGACATGATGATTAACAATTATGACCTTTTAAAACAAAATTTTATTCCTTGGTATGATCTGGATTCCCCTAAGATCATACAATCCCCTGGTATCAACCAATTAATACAATTGGGCAGTGTTTATCCATGTACCCATGTTTGTTCCATCCCACACTCCACAATATCTCACTAATTCATAATACTATTATCTTGACAGTTCACAATAAATTGGAATAACAACAAGAAATTTTAATACCAAATGAGACTCCTGACTTGTTTTAGATGTGTTGCTTCCCTTCCTCGTCTTCCACTTTCACGTTAACTAAAGAATGAAAGGACCTTCACTTTTTTCGTATGAAAACATTAATGCACACAACTCTTCTCTTCTTAGAAAAAAAATGTTCATTATCTTTCTTATAATGATAGAAAAGCTTCTTCTTTATTATAGAACCATATTTTCAAAGAACCTCTTCTTCTACTTCTTTTCATAAACTTTTGTGCATCCCTAAATTTCATTGGATTTATTCACAAACGTAGACACGTAGAATTTATACATAAATATCAGTATAGGATCACTATTATTCTCTATTTATTGGATATTTAATGTATATAATAGATATTATCTCCTGTGTATTCTGATATATTCAACAAACCCGCTGCACAACTCTCTCTATATATCCCATGTTATTCTTCTTATCAATTATGGTTTTTATATAGTATTTTTTCACAAAAAATCCTCTATATCTCTATTTTGAATTTGAATTTGAGTTTAAAATTAAAACCACTGATATAATCTTCAATATTTACCTTTTTATCTTTATAGAAATAGATCTTGATCATATAATTTGAATTTGTAGATATTGTAGAATGAAATAACAACCAAACTCATATGAAGAAGCCACATCATCATGAACCCTCAAAACTGACCCAAAAAATACCCTTCAACATCATGGGTTAGGTCCTTGTGGTGTGGTCGATCAATTTTTATCATTTTTTATTTGAGACTGCAATGTGGCCATGTTCTCACTATAGTGTAGTATTCCACAAATCCTGTAAATTGTTGCATGGAAAATGGGATACAGCGTGGGGTTCACCAAATATCTTGTACCATAGAAAACTAGTAGAAGATATATATAGCATGGACAACCCACTATGGTGTGGAAGTTCCAAAATATCTAAAATCCCCAAAATATTACTTTGTCTCTTCTATGTTGTGGTCACACTCTACAGTGTGAGGGAATTCTTCTCGATGGCATGGAAAATAGACCACACCATGGAGGTACCAAAATCTGACCCAAACTCTCTCTATGGTGTGGATACATACACTACATTGTGTTAATTAATTCTATGGTGTGGTACCTTGTAATACACCTTGGTCTACTACTTCTTACCTGATCCACTTCTCCTTCATTTTTTTCATCATGAACTTCATTCATGATATATGATCATTAAGAACACATCATTTATAATTGTCTGATTTATATCAAAAAATTGATCCAATAAAATTGTTCTTCAATAACCATGGAGGATAGATCATCTTCATACTTATTCATTATAAATATTATAAGAACATATTCATGGATCTCCAAATATTCAAATCACATTTTCCTTCAATATATCAAATACTTCCAAGGAAATAACATCAAACAAATATTCTAAGAAAATCATCCTAGATATATCATACAGTCATGAAACACCTAGAGATAAGGAGACACTTTATTAGCAATACTACCTCATTAAGCTAAAAATTATTTGTACCCAATGATTCATAATAATGATCAGTACATACAAGAAACTTATTCTTTTTAATTAGTACATCCAAAAAAATTATTCTTTATTAACAAGAATAGATTCTCCAACTTATCAGATCTTCCAATCTATACATCAAATCTTCTTCAGCATGCATGGGATGTAATCATCAACATATTGAAATCAATGAATTCCATATTCATTTACTATCTTTGAAAATAAATAAAAATCATTCAAAGTGGGATTAATAATGCATCTTTTGTATTTATATTCAATACCAAAAATAATACCATTTTACAATTATATGTCAATATGTTCTCATCTTATTATCGAATTTTATTTCATTTCTCATCCCCATTCTCATCAATCATTTAATTTTACATTATATCACCTATATTTAAAATAAATACAATTTATTTGTGAAAGAGTGTCGATTCATACATAGAAAAGTTCAATTAACCATTTAACTCTAAGTCTACTAATTTGTGATCAATGTAGAAAATAAGTGGGCTTGATTTAGACAATTAAGATACCTATAATCAATTGGATTTGATTTAAATTATTAATGAAACCACTTATAATAAGTCTTCAAGAGATTTCCAATAATTCTTGGATGAAACATTGATGATACCCCTTGAGATACAAATTGTGATACACATTTCTCGAGAAGTAAATCAACCTAAATTTCCTATACTCACTTCAACACACAGGTTGAAATATTTCATGTATAAATAACATGATACAACAGTCTTGAAAATTATTTACATTTTCTATTTTAGTCATTGATTAAAAAGTATCCCCCTTTATGTTAGAATTGATAATTATTATCAAGGATGAGATAATTATAAAATACATTTTTCAATAACACCACCTTCAAGAACATCAATGAAAAATTAAAATTTTCATGAGATAATATTTTTTGGTAGCTTCTTCATCATTCATTACCAGTCTCCCTCTCAAGGGAAACACCCCTCAATATCTTCATAATGAATAATCTCTTCATTAATGGATTTCAAGATGTTCCAACACAATAATACACCAAAATAGAATTCTTTATGTGGATGTCCAGTGTTGACTACTTCCACATCATCATCAAGGATACTAACATCAAAAATATGTTCTTTAAAATAACAAAATGTGAGATCAATCTAGGATGGGATCATCATCTTCTTATTGTCTAGTTTTTATAGAAACTACTCAAATCTTCATCAAAGATGATACTAATTGAGAAATCATTCAAGGATGAATATTTCTTAAACTTTTTTATCCAAAATTGATAGCATACTCACTTTCTCATGTTCTTACCATGATCCCATATTTCACCTTCAATTATCTACATTGTACAACAAGGTTTATATTTTCTCAAACAATTTGTTCCATTATCTATAGTCTTCATGCTTCTACATCTAATTTTAAAATCTTATTTGGTCTTTGGTAGCATGGATCTCAACATTTATTTCACTTCATTGTGTGGTATAATTATACTTTTAACCATAAAATCAAATGAATATCATAATGAAATCTTAGTTCTCTTAAATTATTCTTCTTATGCTAAAAATTTGGTTAGAAAGCCTTTGAAACCTTGTTTATCTTTACCAGATCTCTCACATAGAACTTCTCAAGTACAAAATTTTCATTTTTTGATAACTGCTCATGAAATTCGGTTCTTCATATGGATACTTCTATTTTCCTTTATCAAAATATTTTTCATGTGATACTTCTAACCTTCTTTCCTTTCCAAATCTTCTAGCCAAGCCACTGATATATTTTTGGAAATGTTGATAGCTTTTTTTGGTTCTCCACATGGAAAAACATGATTATTTTTCACATAAAACCTTTTAGATGTTACACCCCTTCTAATCTTCCTGAAAATGTCTTGAATCAAACTTTCACTCAACTTGTTATATATATCTATTCCTCTTGTCTTATTATAATTTTTAGGATAATTATATTTTGTTGAATTTTTTAAACTTTTTCCCTAAGGCTGAAACTTATTTCATTGAAAACTCTTAGGGTCTTCTATGATTATTTGAATTTAATACATACTGAGAGGATCATGCACCACTATTGTGATCACATTTATGGTAAAAATCATACATATAATATAGAGCCTCAAATCAGTTTAAATATGACAGATTTTTCATAATTTTTTATTGTTTCATATTACCAGGCTTATTCCCCCTTGAAATAGGCATACTTTATGCTTTAAATGTTAATTGATTGTACTATAAATCCAATGAAAAATTCCAAAACCTTTTTAAACACCCACATTGACCCAAAAAACATTAATCTTCTCCTCTTTAGTGTAGGTTTCCCATATTTTCTTTATTCAGTAGCATGATATTTTAGGGAATTCTCCATAATTTTATATGTTGTTCTTGGGGAACCAACAACCATATTCCTTCTTCCATATACCATTGATGTAATGGTAGGATTATCATCACTTATTCTCATCTATAATTGAATATTTTTTTATTTAAACCATGTAATTTTCATGGAAACTATAACAACCTAGTCTTAACAGACGTAGACATTACGTCATTTTAGTGGAAAACTTAAAACATTAAACGAATAGATGCTTAAAGGCCATATTAGTTTAGTGCCTTTGGAAACATGGAAATATACAAACTTCTATGTGAGTGAGATACATTATCTACCACTAGGTTATCTAAGAATATCACCCCACTTAGACATATCATACATAAAATATATCTTCATAACCTGGGAAGGAAACATAAAAAGGGTTGAGTTAAGATGCTCAGTAAGGGTAAAAAGGAAGATATGTAATCATAAACATGGTAATATAGGTATGATAATGTGATCACAACATTAGGAGATCATACCGTGTATATCAAAGATTATAAACATGAATCATGGAATAATGATTAGAAGTTCATAAGGTATGAATTATAAGGAAATCAGGAGCATAATCCATGAAATCATAACATAGGAGTAAGACTTGTAATTGTGGAATAATCATAAACATGTAATATCATTCCCTATAAGTAAAGATGCATTTATAGAACTTATCATGGAACTTCATGGGGACTACACCCACTGGGCGGGACACACCACCATCCTCAATCACATTCTTTTCCTTGTAAGGGATCAGTTTTCACCATATTCTCATGGTGGATCAATCTCGTCAACTTTATTCTCATAATTATCTAATGAGATATAAATATTTACCCAATTCATTGGAGGGAGATATATGTCACACCTATCACATAATTTAAATGTTTCTATATGTTCCACAAGATAATAAAACTTTCATCATATCATAATCCATAAAAAGTGATGGGTTTCATAAATATCATATCATATCCTATGAATGAAATGGGTAACATAAAAATTTCATCACATAATAAACTATAGAAAAGATATAGGTTTTATAATCATTTCATTAAAGCATAACCCATTAAAATAAGCCAGTTTCGAAATCAGATAACCTGTGGAAGAGAAACAGGTATCATAAATATCATGATAATAAGACATAAACCATTCAAGAAAGAATATGAATGATATTCTGGGATCATGTCCCCAATAAAGCTTAAACTATAACAAAGTATGACATCATAAATGTAGAAGGATTTTCAAATATCACTTCAAAAATTTCTTAAGGAAAATATAATTTCTTTGAAAATAATTTTCATAAAACCATTTCAAAAATTATTTTTTATTAAGGAAAGATTTATAATTTTACTTAAAAAATTTTTTGAGGAAAATAACTTTTCTACTTTGAATTTTTTATAAACATAAATCATTTTGAAAATATTTTTCTTTAAAACCACCTTGAAAACTGATAATGAAATCTTAAAAACCTTTTGAAAACCTTTTTCATTCAAAAAAACATTGAAAACATAAATATAAGGATTGAAATAATTTTTAAAAAAAATCCTTGAAAACTTATATAAGAATCTTGAAAACATTTTGAAAACCATTTTCCTTGAAATATTATAAAGGAATCTTGAAAATAATTGAAACACTTTTTAAATAGAAAACTTTTTTTGAAACCCCTTTATCTATGAAAACAATTTTAAAATCAACAATTTCTAGAATAATATGAAAAAAAATTAAAAAATAACCCTATAAACTTACAAAGAAATCATTAAGGAAATGATGGTCATGATGGTGGGTAAGTCTGGATATGCCGAACATTCCTTTTGCACCTTAAAATTTTAGAAAAGTACCTTGATCAAAAAATGACAAGAAGAATCATTTTAAAACCATTTTGTAAAAAGGTAATACTTGGGTAGAAATTTACTTTAAACTTCATAGTATAATAGTAAAACAATTTTGAATTTTTTTTATAAAACACAGTTGTTAAATAACATAGATTTCTGACAGAAAGGATAAATAATGTCAGATTTTCATAAAAAAATATTAATTATCTTAAGTACCGAAGATTGGATAAAATGGTATTGTTACTTGTATATAACATGAAAAAAATATAGGGTAATAAAATTCATGTGATTCCTTGAGATATGGATCGTAATATTTCATTAATGGAAGCATAATCGTAAATAATCTAGATAAACAATGATATTGTAGCAATAAACCGTTACCAATTTCGTAACATTGAATCATAATAAAATGGAAATAATAATATTTCATGAAGTTAAAAATGTCATGAAAATATTTATATTTATGACATAACATGTCAAAGTTATTATATTCACCACTTAGAAAAATATATGTTCATAACATGGCATGTGTCTCAAAGAAAGAAAATTGAGACAAAGCTACATTACCGATTTGGTAACTTTTGAAACATAATCCCCATGATAGAAAGATTATAAAATGGATATGTTAATTACCATAAATTTAATTATAATAATCATACAATACATCCACATGAATTCTACACACCACATAAAATAAATGAGTGTTGAATAAGACATGTATCTCATAGAAATAAAAAGAGAGATTAAATTATCTTACCTTAAATCTTGACTTTATTTTTACACATTAAAAATTAATTTATAATAAATACAATTCTATTATAAATATACCACACAACTTTATTCTTATATATAATACCATATGAGATTCACCTATGACTTTATATTACCTGTTTATTGACATTTACATGTTAAAGTAATGTTTCGGGTAATAACCACTTTGTTTATCATATGTGTTTGACATGTTATTATTGATCCTCTAAGATAGATAATGATTTAATTAATTCCATAATGTAAAACATGATTTATAAAAAATATATATTCAGTATATAAATATTTATATAAATTTATAAAAATATATAATTATTAAACGCAATACACTGTTCATAGAGACGGTTGGTCGTACGTATTCATGAACGCTGCTTTCATTTTATTATTGTATTGAAAGGAATAATGTAAATGAAATATATTTATATATATATATATTATCATTCCAGTGTTATTAGTATTTTTTATATATCATATATGTTTACTAAACTCATCCTAAATACATTCCATCTAAAGTGTGAATGAATAACATCGCTTTAAGGAGGCGGTAGTCCACACTTCCAAAAACGAAGTTATCGCATTTACACAAAATGGAATGCATGAAGGTAGGAATTATATAATAACTAAATAGATATAAATATATCATAAATTTCATAAATATATTATAAAAATATATTTTCCATCATAATTCTCAACCATTATAAGTGGTAAAGGAAAAACAAACAACGTCATTTTGTGAGGCGGTAGTTCGCCGTACAAAAAAACGGTATGTACGTTACCTAGTAGATAAAAGTGTATATAAGTTTAGATAGAACTAATAGAATTAAAAAATCTTATTATAATTAGTATATTGAGTTTATTATATAATTTTTTAATATGAATATTTGAGGTGATGGAGGAAGGAAATAAAATAAAGGAGCTTGAGGAATGATGTTACCTCTTCTTTAGGTAACTCCTTTTTCTTTGCAGAAAAGGGCTTCCATGGTTATATTTATTCCAAAATAGAGTATAGGGTCTATATATTTTCATAAAATGGATTTTTTAAAATTTTATAGGTTGTTTTGGGCCTTAAGATTAAGGTTTAGTCCTTTATTAAGCTAGTTTTCCCCTAAATCATTTTAATTAATTTTAATTACTTTCACTAATGTTTTTGGTTAAAAACTAGGTTGATATTGTTAGAAAAATTATAAATTATGATGATTACAAACATTTAATCCATTTTTAAAAATTCTAATCACATAATTGGCATAAATAAATTTAAATTTAATCCCACGGATGGGATGACAAAGAGGGGTTTTAAAGTAAAAATGCTCAAAAGTTTGGTAATTTTTTATATCCAATTTCAAAGTGAAATTGATTCCAATGAAATAAATTTGATTAATTGATTTATATTTTATCTAATTAGAGTTTACAAAAAATTATAAATACAATTAAACCTTATAAATAAATTAGATTAAAAAATAGTTTTAAATTAAAATTCAGTATTTCTCACTATTGATCGAAAAATGAAACTTCACAGAAAAATACCAAAAATTCAACATAGCCCAATTTTTATATTTTGATTTCAAAAATGAAGTTTTTTTTACATATAAAATTTATAAAAGTTCAAAAATTTAAATTTAAAATAGGATTGACATTAAAAGGCAATAATACTGCTTTTATAAAAGTATCAGTTTTTATGTGTAATATTGGGTTTGTTTCTATCATATGGCAATCAAATATATTTTATGAATGTAAAAAATATTTGATTGAATGTATAAAATATATATTTCATTAATATATTTAACCAATAGTAATTAATTTAATTTATTTGGATAAAATTCCTTTGTGATCATAAAAGTAGTTTTTATAAAAATATTCCATTTATATTCAATTAGTTATTATATTCATTTATAATTAATTTTTAACCAATGAATTAAACTATTTATTTTCATAAGTTAGTTAATATAATTCATAACTTCCATCTTAACGGCTAGTTTATATCTTATTATATTAAATAATAATATTTTTAATAATATATTATTGTTCGGTAAAACTTGGTCTTGCGTGTTACGCAAGCCATTGAGGAAAGTCAGTATTGTGTGTAACTTAAACTAACCTCGTTGTTCCATATAGATAAACCTAAACATTATGTTGTGTTTAGTGCATGATTAACATGGAGTTGCGTATAATGCAATCCAAATTTTTTGCTTTAATATAAAAAACCTTTTTCTTTGAAAATACATTGAAAACCTAAATATAAGGCTTGAAATCATTTTGAAAAAAAATCCCTGAAAACATATAAAAGAAGTTTGAAAACATTTTTATAACTATTTTCCATGTAAACATATAAAATAATCTTTAAAACAATTGAAACACCTTTTAAACATAATTCTTAACTTTATTTATACGCGTTCTAACCTCCAATATAATAAATATAAGTTTATTATACATCTGTAACATAACCATATTATTATATATAATACCGTATAAGATTAACTTATGACTTTATATTACCTTTTTATTAACAATTCCATATTAAAGTAATATTTTGGGTCATAACTACTTTGTTTATCATACGTGTTTTGACATGTTATTCTTGACCCTCATACATAGATGATGAATTAATTATTTACAGAATGTAAAACATGATTTATATAACATATATATTTAGTATATAAATATTTATATAAATATATAAAATATATAATTATTAAATAAAATACACAGTTCATGATGATGGTAGGTCATACGTATGTATAAATATTTCCTCTATTTTATTGTCGTATTGAAAGAAAGAAAGTAAATGATATATATGTATATATATATATATAATATCATTACAGTAGTATTATTATTTCATATATATTATATATGTTCACTAAACCCATATTTAATACATTCCATGTGAAGTGTGAATGAACCACATCGATTTTAGGAGGTAGTAGTCCACACTTCCACAAATGAAATTATCACATTTACACAAAATAAAAATCATAAAGGCATGCTTTATATAATAACTATAGAAGTATAAAAAGATCATAAATATCATAAATATATTATAAAAATATATTTTCCATCATAATTATAAACCATGAGAAGTGGTAAAGGAAAAAATGAACAACATCATTTTGTGAGGCGGTAGTTCGTCGTACACAAAAATGGTAAGTTCATTACCTAAAAAAAGGGCGTGTGTGTAAGTGTAGGTAGAACCCTTAGAATAAAAACATATAAGTATATTTATTAAACTTATTTTATTGTATATTTATATAATAATAATAGTTTATTTGATAGATAAATAAAATAAAAGAAAGGAACTTGAGGAAGGATGTTACCTCTTCTTTGGGTAACTCTTTTTTCTTTGCACAAAAGGGAATCCTTGGATGGATTTATTCCAAAAGGGATGATTAAAGGAGTAAGGTATGGATTGTTGGATATTATTTTAGAAGATTTTTTGTGTTTCAATTGGATTTAGAGATGTTAATAATTAGGAGGGGTGAGTGTCTTTTTATAGTGGAGGAGGAGTGGCCTTCTTGTAAATTTTTGGAAAGGGAATTCCACCCACGTTTTTTCTATGAAAAGTGTATCCAATAATGGAAAAAATTATATTAATGGGATAATAGGGTCTAAATATTTCTATAAAATTACTTTTGGAAAAGTTTCTATGTCGTTTTGGTCCTTAAGATTAAGGTTTAGTTATTTATTAAGCTAATTTCCCCCTTAATCGTTGTAACTAATTTTAATTACTTTCACTAATAATTTTGGTCAAAAACTAAGTTGATATCATTATAAATTATAAATTATTATTATTAAAAATATATAATCCATTTTTCCAAATTCCAATCATAGAAGTGGTAGAAATTAATTTAAATTTAATCCCACAGATGGGACAACAAAGCAGGTTTTTAATGTAAAAATGTTCAAAAGTTTGGTAAGTTTTTATATCCAATTTGAAAGTGAAATTGATTACAATGAACTAAATTGGATTAATTGATGTATATTTGATATAATTAGGCTTTTAAACTAATTATAAATATAATTTAACCTTATAAATAAATTATATGAAAAAGCAGTTTTGAATTAAAATTCAGTATTTTTCACTATTCATCAATAAATGAAACATCATAGAAAAATACCAAAAATTCACCCTAACATAATTTTTATGTTTATATTTAAAAAAATTAATTTTATTTTGAAATATAAAATTCCTAAAAGTTACAAAATTTATATTTAAACTATGTTCTCCATTAAAAGGCAGTAATATTACTTTTATAAAAATATAGGTTTTTATGTGTAATGTTATGTTTGTTCCAATATTATGTATATAAAATATATTAGATAAATTTAAAAAGTATTTGATTGAATATATAAAGTATATATTTCATTAATATCATTAAACAATATTAATTAATTTAATTTATTAGAATAAAATTCATTTGTGACCACAAAAGTTGTTTTTGTAAAAACATTCCATTTATATTTAATTGGTTCTTATATTCATTTATAATTAATTTGTAATCAATGAATTAAACTATATATTTTCAAAAGTTAGTTAATAATATTTATAACCTCCAAATTAACGGATATGTTATATCTTATTATATTAAATAATAATATTTTTAATAATATATTATTGTTCGATAAAACTCAGTCTTGTGTATTACGCAAGACATCGAGGAAAGTCAGTCTTGTGTGTGACATAAAATAACCTCAGTGTTCCATATAGAGAAAATTAAACTTTATGTTTCATGTAGTGAAAAATTAACTTGTTCTTACATACAACTCAATCCAAATTTATTTCTTTAATGTAAAAAAACTATTTTCATTGTTGTGTGAAATGTAAAATATCAAAAAGACTAAATTAATTCAAAAAATATATTTCACAAAATATCAGGGTGTTACAAAAAAATATTCATAAATTTAATGAAATAAAGATATGGATGGAAACTTATTCTTTGATATTTATTTTGGAAGATCATCAAATGGTTTCATGATATATTTTTCACATAAAATAGGTGTTTTTACATAAAAATATTCCTTATAATTTTATGTGATAACGGTTCCTATCCTATTAATATTTTTTAAATATTGATCTTGGATTGGTTCTAGATTTTATAATCTAATTTAAAGATACATATTTTTTATATTGAGAATATTCTTTTCATCCTTAATATTTCTTCACACACTTTCATTCTTCCATATTCTTCTTCATGCATTTTAATTATTTTGTGCAATGATGTTTCAAGATCTTTGAATCTCTTGGATTTGATATCCAATTTTGATTTCTTGAATATGATATTGTTTTTTATATTTTATTTCAATGCACAAATCTTGTTCTAAAACTCCTTAGGGGAATAATCCTTATCTTGGATTTCATTAATCCACTCCTCTTCAAATCCGAATAACATTTCCATGATATCCTCATTCACACCTTCAATAATAGTAACTTGTTTAGAGAGATTGATGCATACAAGAGTTCTTTCTCTCAAATACACCTCTAAGTTAATGTATGACCTTCAAGATGAGTTATATATTCTATCTGAATTTCCCAAATCCCAAAAAAAAATAGCAACAAGTTCATTAGGTAATTCATTCATCATTTCCATTAATGCATTAATAGATGAATTTGTTAATTTATGATCACACCCATTTGAATCTTATTTTTTTGGAAAACTTAAACAATAATATTCACATACCTTAGGATCACTTGAATGAATATATACGATTGAGGTATAAAATTTGTTCCATATCTTTTATTTCATATAAAATCACAAGTTATTCTCCTTCTATGAAATGTATGTCTTCCTTGATCAATATACTTAAAGCATCTTCCTCTTTTTATAAGAGTTTCAACTACTTCATCTTCTTCTTCTCTTTATTTTTTTCTTGATTATAAATTTCTTGGTAAAAATTGAATTCTGATATGAAACATAAATAACTTATCCAAAACTAAACTTCAAAATAATTTTAGTAAATAAGATTAAAATCTTTAAAGTTAACAATTTACAGAGTGGGAATCCTACCAGAGGTGAACATTGATACTCAAATACCAATGTAGAATCTAGTAGAGTTCAAGATATACTATTAATACCACATGTGGAGGATCTTTTAGGATATTTTATACTCTAAGGGAGGGTGAATCGGTGTATATTTTCTATAGTAACTTTTTGAATCCCTTCTTCTAACATTTACCTCTTTCACTATTAGGGTATGATTATCTTGTTCTATCTATGTCTCTCTTATGTTCTTTATTATTTCAATAAATACTATAAAACACACACACAAGAGACATGAATATTTACATGGTCCTCATTTCATAATTAAATTCTAGTCCTTTGTATGATATTAATTCCTCCAATATCATACAATCCACTAGTATCAAAGCATTGATACAATTGGGAATGGTTTATCCTTGTACCCATGTTCGGTGCATCTTGTACACCATAACATCTCACTGAATCTTCATGTTATCATCCTATCTGTTTAAAATAATGTGGAATAAAAAAAGTATTATACTAATTGGTACTCTTGAATTTTTTTAGATGTGTTGCTTCCCTTATTTTTCTTCAAATTTCAATTTCAAAGTAGCATGCAAGGACCTTCAAATATTTTTTATGAAAACAAAAATACACACAACTCTTCTCTTCATAGAAGAATACAATCACTACCTTTCTTTCAATTATATCAAGAATTCTTCTTCACTGTAAACCATATTTTCACAACACCTCTTCTTATACTTCTTTTCTTCAGCTTCAGTACATCATTTCATTGCAGTGGATTTATTCACTGACTTGGACACATAGAGGTTCTACAAAAAGATCTATGTTGAATCACTCTTCTTATCTATTTCTTTTATATTCAATGTATATCACAAATATTTTGTACTGTTCATTTAGATATATTAAACAAATCCACTTCACAACACTCTCTATATATCGCCTAAAATTATTCTCTTAAATTATGCTATGTATATAGAATTTTTTTCATAGAAACCCTCAAATTTTCTATTTTGAATTTGTTTTTGAAATTAAAATTCAAACCACCAATAATTTCTTTAATCATTTCCTTTGGATATCTTTCCTAATAGATCCTGATCATCTAATTTGAATTGGTAGTTATTATAGACTGAAGTAACCACCAAAATCATCAGATAAATACACATCATTGCAATCCTGTGAAACATCCTAGAAAACCCCTTTTACAACATGGTCTAGGTACTTATGACATAACCTACCAATTTCTATAAATTTTTCATATATGGTGTGTCATGGTCAAGTTCTCACTGCAGCTCGATCTTCCAAAAAGCCTATAGATTGTGGCATGGAACAAGGGTTGCAGTGTGGAGTTCTAAAAATCCCTATAACTACTGAAATATTAGACTAAAACTATATCATGGATATCCCACTTGTCATGGAGGTTCCAAAACCTCTAGAGGAACCAAAAACTAACTCAACCTCCTCTAAACTGTGGTCGTTATCTATGACATGGAGGAATTTTACTCTGTAGTGTGGACAACCCACTACATCATGGATATACCAAAATCCAACCCATCCTCCCTCTATGGAATGGATAAATACACAGTTTTTTTATCACTAATTCTATAGAGTGATACCATGTAGTACGTCGTGGTCCATAACTTCTTTCCATATCCAATTCATGTTCAATTTTTCTTGCATCATGAACATAATTCATTATGTATGATCACTAATAATACATCGCTTAACATTTTTTGATTTATGTAAGAAACCTGATAAAATTACATTTTTATTCAATAATCATGGAGGATGTATCATTTTCATACTTATTCATAATATAGATAGTAAGATCACCTCCATGGAACTCCAAATATTAAAATCAAATTTTCCTTCAATATATCAAGTACCTACAAGGAAAGAAAATAAAACCAATTGATTATCCATTGAATGAGGATAATATTCATTATTAATATATATAATATTCATGTGATTTATTATTCATATACACCATTTTAGTGCATTTTACACTTTGAACATTAATTCACATTATGATTGTAATTCCCTCTTAAAATGCACTATTACATGGTACATTTTTTAACACCTCCTAAAATAAAAAATGGTATTTATTTTATTTTCATATTTTATTTTATGATATCCAATTATATAAGGAACAATTAATGATTTTTTATCACTTGAAGATTCAAATTGGAACACCACTAAAATGGGATTTCATGCTAACACATTCTGGGAAAAGTAAAATGGACAGCAGTCCAATAAAGAGACTATATCGGCCAAGATACAAGCCCAATGATTCTAAAAATTTAACTGAAGATATATGATATCATGGGGAACATTTCATAAAACACTGGCCAAAGATAATTCTGATTTTTTAATAGATTTACAGGCATCCCAAGTTGGAGATAAAATTTTGGGCCAGATTCTGTGGACCAGAAAAACAGCCCACCATTTTACACATATCTCGTAAACCATAAACTATTTTGGGATGAAACTTTACATAAGGTTAGGGTAAATAATTAGATCCATTTTATTATTCTATGTTCTACTCTAATTCAGCCATCTAGAATCTCATTTAGGCACTTCTTTTTGGTGGATGCAAGCTGGCTGCCACCTCAGGTCAGGAGTGGAAAAGTCTAAGATCCACAAGCTTTCCACCACCCTAAGCCTACCATACTCAAGTGGGATGACTTTAACTATTGGAGGATATACCCAAGTCTCTCAAAATTCCTATTTAAGGCAGTGGTTTTGGAGGATTTATTCATCTTTGATGCTTCCTTTCATTGTAGTGTTATGCTGCCACTTTTTCTTTGTAATGTTCTTCTTCATTTGTAAGTTGTTCGAATCACCTTAGTTTTCAATAAAAATTCTTCATCTTCTATTATTTTGTTATTATTATTATCACATTGATACCATTGCTTTATGGTGTGAATTTATTCATACCAAACCTTGTGCAATTATTCACACAACGGTGGAGTGATTGTTTTCTTTTTATTGTTTTTTACTTCTTCAATTCCTCCCCCATGAGTATACTTCCCGCTTCCATTGAAACCATAGCATCAATGTGAAGGTTCTGGGCACAGGGGAAGCTCATGGGTGGATGTTCCCACTTGTATTTTTTTCATTAGAAATGACCAATCCGGGATCAATATGATGATAAACACCAGTATCCACGGATCAAGTCATAGAAATAGAAAAAGTAGAAGGATAGTCCCGGAACCACAAATGAGGATCATCACAGGTTGATTATAATTAATTTAATTAATTTACAAGAAGTACCTTTTTGGTGTTCTTTATTTGTTGATATTTCTGATCACATTCCAATGTGATTCGTCGTTACGTCGCAGAAGTAAAGTGTAGACTTCCTCTAGCAGTGATCCACACGTGCACCACGTATCTCTGGACATCGCCAAAGGAATCTCCAGGTGCTAGCATGGAGAAGCTTTTGCTTGCGTTGTCCACCTTAGATCATCTTGATCCAATGGAGGAGGATCTCTCTTGGTCTTGAGAGCGTTCTTAGAGGAAGGAGTTCCTTCGGCCTTGAAAGAATTCTCCAGAATTCTTTTACACAACAATTAGGGAAAAGTGTTGGGGTTGTGGGGATATTTATAATCGGGTTTGAGGTTATAGAGTTATGACAATAAATAAACGCTTTACACGTTTTATTTATTTCATTAAATCTTATTGAAAACCCCCATGTCGAATTATTAATTCCTTTACATGCTCCCACACTAATTATAATAAATATAATTTAATAAAACAATATTATATCCTCAGAATACCGAATGGAAAAACTACATGGTGTGAAATCATTAATACACGGCGTGTACTTGTTTTTCATAAAAAACTACACGGTGTGTAATAATTAATACACGGCATGTACTTGTTTTTCATTTCATTTCCAATATGAAAACTACATGGTGTGTAATTATGAATGCACGGTGTGTACTTGTTTTCATTTTATTCTTCTTCCAACATTAAAACGATTTAGGATTCCTTGAATAATTATTAAACCACATATGAGAATAATCTTTATTCTACTTGAGATACTTGGATACACTTAGTGTGTTACCCTCTAGGCCTCTTTCTCATTAGCATTAGGCGGGCTTGCCTAAAGTCCAAGATTACTATTTAACAACGGGTCAAGGAACCCAAGAGAAAGAAGTTGACGCCACATTGACGTGTCACCTCATACGAACGCTTCTCGTGTAATTTAATCCCTTTGTCTCAATATCTCATCAAGAAGGTTTCATGGAAGTGTAATAAACCTATATGCTTGATATTTTATTATTTGACTTCCAGAAATAAACTCGTCATTACACCATGTACATGGAATTTGGGTGAAAGTTCTATTTCAATAAAAGGGAACAAGATATCTACTTCCATAAATATGGAAGGGACAAATCCTTCCTTGACTTATCCATTAACAACATGTCATTTGTGACGCACCCAGCGTACCCTACTTCCCACCAACTCTCTTCGTGATGATTTTTGTCAGCAAATCTAAGTGTGCGAGTCATGACATGAGTTAATGATAATCTTCCTGTCTAAGGACCATTACACAAACTTGCAGATAGTAATGTTCTATGACACCAAGAAATGAATAATTACTACTGGCGGGTCTGTTCTCATAATCTCCTATCTTGGAGATTACCAAGTGCGAACTGCATGAGAGAGAGTCTCATCTTCTTATGAGTACTCGCACATGACGTTCTGTATAATATGTGTCCTATTATAGTATTCCATCTAACCGTATAACTTTATTTAAGAATATTGTTATAGCATTTCAATGTTATCATCATAGTGGGGATCTTCCATGACATTATTAATGAAACAAATATTCCAGGACATTATTATATTATAGTCATGAAGAACATTGAACAATATATAATAATTGTACATTTATGTAATCAAAGTACAAACAATTGGTTCTCAGGACACAAACTCTAACAAACTTCCACTTGGACTAGAGCCAACTGCCTATGACTTTTAGTTCTCTAGATGTCACATGATGATCATGTTTCTGCCGAGTTAAGGCTTTAGTCAAGGGGTCCACCATGTTGTCTTCCGTGGAAATACTGCTCACTGCAACTTCACCTCTCTGAGAAAAATCCCTCAAGAGATGATACTTCCGAAGTACGTTCTTTGTCCGTTGATGTAACCTTGGATCTTTTTCAAGTTCCACCACTACAGTATTATCACAATAGAGTGTGATAGGATCTTTATTGCTAGGTACTACATCCAGATCTTGGACGAAGCTTCACATCCACACTGCTTCTTTAGCTGCCTCAGAAGCTGTGATATACTCAGACTCTACTGTAGAATCTACCACCACACTTTACTTTGAGCTCTTCCAGCTCACTACACCTCCATTCAAACTGAATATGTATCCATTATATGACTTCATGTCATGTTGATCAGTCTAGAAACTTGCATCTAAATGTCCTATGATGACTAGTTCTTCATCTCCTACATAAACTAGGAACATATCCTTAGTACACCTCAGATACTTAAGGATAGTCTTGACTGCCATCCAATGGCGGTCTCCTGGATCAGCTTGATATCTGTCTACCACACTTAATGCGTAAGAAACATCTAGCCTTGTACATATCACAACATACATGACTGACCCAATCGCGGATGTATAAGGGATCCTTGCCATTTTCTTTCTTTCATCATGTGTCTAAGGACACATTTTCTTGAAAATATGAATGCCATGTGACACTGGAAACAATCCCCTATTGGATTGTTCCATACTGAATCTCTTAAGTATCTTTTCAATGTATGTTCTTTGACTCAGGCCCAGCATTATCTTGGATCTATCACGGTGGATCTTGATCCCAAGAATATATGCTACCTCTCCCAAGTCTTTCATAGAGAAGCATTTATCAAACCATACCATAACTGACTGTAAGATAGGTACTTCATTTCCAATTAGTAATATGTCATCAACATATACTATTAGAAAAATGAATACACTTCCACTAAACCTTTTGTAGACACAAGGCTCACATTAGTTCTTAACAAATCCAAATTTTGTTACGGCTTCATCAAAATGAATGTTCCATGACCTTGATGCTTGCTTTAATCCATAAATGGATTTCTTCAACTTGCATACCTTGTTGGCATCCTTTAGAGTCACAAAGCCTTCAGGTTGTGTCATGTAGACATCTTCCTGGAGGTTCCCGTTAAGGAATGTTGTTTTGACTTCCATTTTCCAAATCTCATAGTCAGGGTAAGCGGCAATGGCCAATAGGATTTTGATGGATTTCAGCATCGCAACCGGTGAAAAGGTTTCATCATAGTCAATTATTTGACACTGTCTAAAACCTTTTGCAACCAGTCGTGCCTTATAGGTGCTGATTTGTCCCTCTATGTCCAGTTTCTTCTTGAATACCCATTTATTACCAATAGGATTTACATCAACTAGAGGATCTACCAAAATCTAAACTTGGTTTTGGTATATGGAATCTATTTCAGAATTCATGTCTTTTTGCCACTTGGCAATGTCTGTGCCTTCAACTGCTTCCGTGTAGGTAAGAGGATCATAATTGTCAACCAATAATGAATCATCATCCTCGGTGATAATAAAACCGTATCATTCAGGTTCTCTCACCTCTCTCGTTCTCCTATGCAGTTCTTGTGTCTCTGGAACATATTTTTCTTCCATGGGGCTTTGTGGAATCTGTTCTTGTACCAACTCCTGTGTATCTTGATCCTCGACTTCATCGAAGTCTATCTCACTCCCACTATCTCTTTTGGAGATGTGCTCCCTCTCAAGGAATATGGCATGTCTTGCCACTATAACCTTTTTATCTAAGGGGTTTTATAAGAAATATCCCCCTTTTTCCTTGGGATATCCTATAAAGATACACTTTTTTTCTTGGGGTGAAAGTTTGTTACCTGAAGAGGCCTTAAAAAATGATTCGCTACCCCACACGTGTAAATTTGATAACATGGCTTTTTTTCCACTCCATAATTCATATGGAATACCATTTATCGATTTGGTTGATACTTGGTTTAGTATGTGTGGTGTTATTTGTAATGCATATCCCCAAAAGGATAATGGAAGACTCGCATGACTCATCATTGATCTCACCATGTCCAACAGGGTGTGGTTCCTCCTTTCACTTACACCATTCCACTGAGGCGTGTAAGGAGGAGTGAGTTGATATAGAATCCCAAAATCCCGTAAGAAATCAATGAAGTCATGATTAAGATATTTTCCTCCTATTTCTGAGAGGAGTTTCTTAATCTTCTTACCAAGATGGTTCTCAAATTCATTCTTGTATTATTTGAACCAATCAAAAGAATTTGACTTGTACCTCATTAAGTAAATATATCCATATCTATTAAAATCATCAGTAAAATTTATGAAGTACGAGAACCTACCCCTTTCTTCAATTGGAAATGGTCTACACACATCTGTGTGAACTAATTCTAGAAGCTCTTTAGCGCTTTCACTTTTCCCACTAAATGGGGATTTGGTCATTTTTCCTTGTAGACACGCATGACATACACCAAGTGGTTTTAGTTCGAAAGAATCTAAATACCCATCTTGATGTAATTTTGTCAAACGTTTCTCATTTACATGACCTAGCTGGTGATACCAAAGTTGGGTGTGGTATGAGTCATGTGAATTAACTTTGTCATCGATTTCCATTACTTGGTTTGTGTAGTATAACACATAAAGGTCATTATATAAACATTCCCTACCACAACAAATGTTATATTTATAAAAGTAGAAACACTCATTTCCAAACTTGAAGATGAATCCATCAGTATCTAATATGGATACTGAAATAATGTTTTTAGTGACATAAGGCACATAATAACAACCCTTTAACACCAAGATCATTCTAGTTGGCAATGTGAGGTGGTAGTCCCCGATAGCTACAGCAGCAAGTCTGGCTCCATTGGCTGCTCGTAGATCTACCTCCCCTCGATCAATCTTCTTGAATCTACTTGGTTCCTGTATTTTGATACATATGTGAGCACCACAAGCTATATATAATACCCAATTTTTAGAAACAGATAGATTGCATTTGATAACAAAGGCACATGAAGCTTCCCCTTGCTTCCTTGACTGGGTGCAGTTTTTCTTCTAATGGCCCTTCTTTCCACATGTGAAACAAACAGACTCATGTTATCTTTCCCCTACTTTGATCTTCCTTTTCTTGGAAGGCCTTAAAGAAGATTTGGGCTTAAAGCTCTTCGCCTTCCCTTTCCTTTTATTCACCATGAGTACAGAAGTATTTTCACGCTTCATGTCATTCTCCACTTGGAAAATGAGGATAAAAAGATCAGATAGAGACTTCTCAATATTTTTCAGGTTTAAATTTACAACAAAGTTATAGAAGCTCTAGGGAAGTGATGCAATAATGAGATCAAGACCCAGTTATTCAGGGAGTTTAAACCCTAGAACCTCCAAGCACTCAATGTAGCCAATGATCTTGACTACATGAGGCCCAACTGGGGAACCCTCTCCAATATTGCTCTGAAATAGAGACTTGGAGATCTCAAACCTTTCCTATCTTACTCTCTCCTGGTATAGACCACAGAGGTGCTCGAGCGTGCTATAAGTATCCATGTCTTCATGAGACTTCATGAGCTCACTATAAATTAATGATAGCATCAAACATTGAAAATCGAGTGCATCGCTTAAATGTTGATCATAGATTAGGAAATCTTTATCACTCACCCCTTGGGCAGGTGAATCAGGAAGTGAGGACTCCAGCATGTAAGACTTTCGTTCATGGCATAGGATAACCCAAAGGCACATAAACCATTCCTGAAAGTTACTGTCGGTGAGGATATTGTCTTTATACAGAATTGATCACATAGAAAATGTGGTTGATGAGTTTGTAATATTGATTCTAGAAATTAAAAGAACAGATGTATCAGTACTTTATTGATTACATTTTATGAGAAATAATAAATTTTATTAAGTCTCCCACTATTTTATCAAGTCTCAATGGCCCTCACCATTAAACTTGGAATGTCCAGTTACTTTGACATTATAGTGGCAAGGATCCATATTCCCCTTCACATAACCCCAACAAGGGTTATTCAAGCTATTTGAAGGTATTTAGGTAGGCAGGTCTTTGCCAACTGTGAGCTTACAGTTCCTTGATCTGTTGAGTGGACTCCCCAATCCTGAAATCCTGACTTGGATTTCCTCAACACTTGCCTCCATTTTACAACAAGTCTAGCAAGGGATACTCCTCTCGATGTAAAATTTTTAAGTCAACCTGAAACTTCCACAAGATATTCCTTTATAAAAGTAAGTGTCCCAACAAGGGTTGTTCAAACACATAGTTTTATTGAGTCTTTCCCTTAATCAAGTTACATAATACTTGGTCTGACTTAATATGGTATTTGAGGGATTTTATTCTTTATGCGTATTTTTTCATTATCACATGCTTATTAATATTAAGTGATGCTTTCTTAAGTGATTAACCATGTTCTGATAATGTTTACGCATAGTCCAGTTTTATTTTATTCCATATTTTTATGATTGTTTATTTCATTAATTATGTGATCATGAAAACACATACATAATAAATAAACCATGCAATCAGACAGAAATAAAATAAGATGGAATGATCATGAGATTATATTGGTTATCTTATCTAGAAGTTTTGATAAGTTAACCCTGACCTAGGTAAAAGCACCTTGAACCGATGGTTCGTGTTTTGCAGCTCCCACTTGTCCACCTTTTTATCTTCTTGGGTTGGTTTCACCTCAGCTTTGGGTTTTGAACCATCTCCTCTTCCTTGGGAGATCCTCCATTACATGGGGTTTACATTAAAGAAACCATGGGCATGCAGGCCCTACATATTATTAGAAGAAGGGTCGTAGGCCAACGAATTTAAATAAATTTAAATGAAACCATACACACACAAAGGTTCTTTGGTCTAGCTCATGATTATCCATAGCATGCAATGACATTTACGCATATTTAGAATTCAAATTCTTTTAGTCGTTCTATTGTTCAAGATAAGTCACGCTTGAATTAAATTAATTATGATCTTATAATTAATAAATTCTTTATCTTAAATTCCTTTCTGAATTTCCTTGATATTCTTCTCATCCATATTCCTTGTACAGTGTCTTTTTACTTTTGGAGGAAACCTGTTGAAATTCCATTTCTGGAAAGTACACAGTGTGTAGGCTATATTACATGGCGTGTATTTGTTTTCACCCTTTATCCAAAGTACACACCGAGGGCTTTGGCATGTTTTTCTGTACTTTGGAAATTTTGGAGTACACGGCGTGTAGATTAATCTAACACAGCGTGTACTTCCTTGTTACGCGGTTATCGTCTTGGAAATCCCGTGTACGTGGTACGTGGCTTCTCCTTGTACACGGTTTCACCTGGGCCGGATCGGACTACACGGCATGTTGATCCAACATACACGCCGTGTATTCCTATTTCCATGCATCGTTCAGTTCTGATCAACATGGTGTAATAAATACTTAGGTATACTCAATTCACACGACGTGGTTTGGAGGACCACTACCGGTTCGTTGAACCTAAGTACACGACATGTAGTTTTCACTACACACCGTGTATTCTTGTATTGTAAAGATATAAAGAGCGGATCCTCTGGATGAGTTCCTCATTTTTATTTTAATCAAAATTAAAATTAAAAGGTCGTTTCTATGATGTGAATCGAGAAACGCAGGAGGAAGAACATATCTCTTTCATTCAGATATATAGAATGATTTATCTTGAATTGAATCAAATATAAATGCGTAAATTATCAAAGAAAATTAAATAACTATAATCAACATTGTAACCTCGCTCTCATACCATTTGAAGGTTCCGAGCGTAGTGGAATCTCATGGGTGGATGTGCCCACTTGTCTTTTTGTCATTATAAATGATCAATCTGGGATCAATACGATGATAAACGCCAGTCTCCACGGATCGAGTCATAGAAATAGACAAAGAATAAGGATAGTCCTAGAACCACAAATGAGGATCTTCACAGGTTGATTATAATTAATTTAATTAATTGACAAGAAGTAACTTTTTGGTGTTCTTTCTTCGTTGATATTTCTAATCACGTTCTGATGTGATTCATTGTTGTGTCACAGAAGCCAAGTGTAGACTTCTTCTAGCAGTGATCCACACATGCACCACGTATCTCTGGACGTCGCCAAAGTAATCTCTAGGTGCTAGCATGGAGAATCCTTTGCTTGCGTTGTCCGCCTTAGATCATCTTGATCCGATGGAGGAGGATCTCTCTCGATCTTGAGAGCGTTCTTGGAGGAAGGAGTTCTTTCGGCCTTGAAATAATTCTCCAGAATTATTTTGCACAACAATTGGGGAAAAGTGTTGGGGTTGTGAGGATATTTATAATCGGGTTTGAGTTTATAGAGTTATGACAATAAATAAATGTATTACGCAATTTATTTATTTCATTAACTCTTATTGAAAATCCCCATATCGAATTATTAATTCCTTGACAAGCACCCACGCTGATTATAATAAATATCATTTAATAAAAAAATATTATATCCTCAAAATCCTGACTGGAAAAACTACATGGTGTGTAATCATTAATACACGGTGTGAACTTGTTTTTCATAAAAAACTACACGGCGTGTAATCATTAATACACGGCATGTACTTGTTTTTCATTTCCTTTCCAATATGAAAACTACATGGCGTGTAATTATTAATACACGACGTGTAATTTTTTTCATTTTATTATTCCTCCAATATTAAAATTATTTAGTCTTCCTTGAATAATTATTAAACCACATATGGGAATAATATTTATTCTACTTGAGATACTTGGATACACTTACTGTGTGACCCTCTAGGCCTATTTCTTGTTGGCATTAGGCGGGATTGCCTAAAGTCCAAGATTACTGTCTAAAAATAGGTCAAGGCACCCAAGAGAAAGAAGTTGATGCCACATTAACATTTCACCTCATACGAATGCTTCCCATGTAATTTAATCCCTTTGTCTCAATATCTCATCAAGCAGGTTTCATGGCAGTGTCATAAACCTATATGCTTGATCTGTCATTCTTTGACTTCCAGAAATAAACTCATTGTTACACCATGGCCATGGAATTTGGGCGAAAGTTCTATTTCAATCAAAGGGTCTAAGATATCTACTTCCATAAATATGGAAGGGAAAATTCCTTCCTCGACTTATCCATTAACAACATGTCATTCGTGATGCTCCCAACGTACCCTACTTCCCACTAACTCTCTTCGTGATGGTTTTCGTCAGCAAATCTAAGTGTGTGAGTCATGACATGAGTTAATGAAAATATTCCAATCTAAGGACCATTACACACGCTCACATATAGTAATTTCCGACAACACCAAGACATGTAGAATTCCTACTTGCGGATCTGTTCTCATAATCTCTTATCTTAGAGATTACCAAGTGCGAACTCCATGAGAGAGAGTCTCGTCTTCTTACGAGTACTCGCACATAACGGTCTGTATACTATGTGTCCTATCATAGTATTTCATCCAACCGTAGAACTTTATTTAAGAATATTTTTATAGCATTTCAATGTTCTCATCATAGCGGGGATCTTCCATGACCTTATTAATGCAACAAATATTCCATGACATTATTATATTATAGTCATGCAGAACAATGAACAATATATAATAAGTGTAGATTTATGTAATCAAAGTACAAACATTTGGTTCTCAGGACACCAAATCTAACATAATGGAGGGCTAACCCACTTATGGTTTGATCCAAGGGATTATAAAGGGGATGTATTGGATGTTATTTATCACACCATTAATGTCTAATCACTTCTTTTAATTGAGATTTTTATTTTATGATTTTAAAACTTCTTCGTCCTTGTGGAATTTTATGGCCACATACTTCAAGTGATAATACAAACCTTTACCTTGGAGTGCTCATAAATTTGATCCTCCAAGTGTATATGTGATTAGTATTGTGGTGTTTTGGTATAAAACCAATAAGTTATGAAGTTGTTTGATCTTCTTTAATAAACTCATCTCGAATATAAGAAATTGATATCGTTAAAAAAGAATTTCATCCAATCCACCCCTTGTAATAACCTAGAATCAACCCTTCTCATAATTTGATTTCACTTAAGTCACATAGTGTTTGCTTAAACATATCTAAAATCAACCCAAAGTTGGCCACTTAATATCCAAAATCAGTCAATATAATGTGTGTGTCTATAGGTTTCTTCTTAGGCCTCTGAGAAATCGACAACCTAAGATACTCAACATTTGACCTCTTAACCCTAAAAACTTGGGTGAATTTGGGTGAGACCAAATTTTGGAACTATTTCTGGGGACCTAAGTAAGTTATATTAGACACTATCATCCTTTACTCACCCCAAGTTCTCTATTCTCACCCCCATTCCTCTTATATTTTCACCTTTTAGTTTGTGTGTGTCCTAAGAATCTCAAATCCTAGTTTCATTCTACTCCAATGGATTCTCTTCAAAATTACCCTATGATAAAACCATATTGTAATAAAATTGGAAATAATTATTGGGAATCCCCTAACTTAGTTAATTTCTTTTATCAATCCTTGAATGATCACCCCACACTCGGTGAGATGCACAATCATTTAAATGATGACTGTTTAAAGGAAACAATTTCAGCCCTCTCAAGGATGGTTGAAGAGATCAATCTTGGGGAAGTCCATGATGTTAAACCTCATAAAAATTATATTCCTCAAACATTTATTGAACAATTGTGTAATCAAATGGAGATAATGAATTATGAGTTTTCATCATTGAGGTTAGAACTACAAAACATTGAGACGGTTATGGAACTCATTCCCACTCATGTTATCCCTTCCTCATCATTGATAGAAGACTCTTTTCTCCTAAAAACCTCTAATGAATTTATTGAATAACCAAACATTGTATTTGGGATAGATGAATAAGATAAAGGAATTATTGAAGGGTCTTTAAATCAAGAGGAAATTGATTTTTTGGATTCAAAAGAGGAGAATTTGACATCATGGATTGAGTGTCCCTATTATAGCTCCAGTGATGATTTTTCATAACCAAAAATAATTGTACCATTGGGAGAAATAAAAAACTTTGAGTCCAAATACATTCCTAAAACTGATATGTCCAATTTTTTGGATGAATATTTTTTTCCAAAGGAACCAATTCTATTGAGAAATTTTGAAAATGAAACTGAATTTGATTCAAAGTTCCAATCGATGTCTGAATTTCCTATCCAAACCGAGCTCAAAATTAGTGTTCTTCCTTACTCACTCAATTATTCCTTCATAGTGTATAACCATGACCTTTATGATGGAATTAATTCTTCTCTTCAAACTAATAATTTGGGAATAATAATTTATATATTAGTAAAGGCTAGAGAAGCAACTAGATCCACCATTTCAGAAATTCATTGGATTTACCCACTCATTTTAGAACATAGGATTGTGAATGAAACAAATTATAAACATACAATCATTATCAAACTAGTAGAATTGGTGAAACATGCGGTCCTTAAAATGTTGAAATTTGGTATTGGGTAAGTTGGGGGGTTCATGTCGAGCTAGATATGTTAAAAAAAAGCATTGCACGGAAGGCAACCCATGGTTTTCATGTTTCCAATATTTTTGAATCATCTTTATTTTTCAAAAAGGATTCATTAATAAATTTTATTTTAAAAAATATATTTAACTCTGAATATTATAGTACCATAGACTATTGACCTGTTCTTCTATTATGAGTATGGATGGGTATGAAAGGGGAGCATTATATTCATCTGTGTCACGTGGTGTGATCCTTGAGTAATACCTTACCCAGAAATTTAAAAATAAGACAATGTATCATAAATTTATTTTTATTTTTATGTTTTTTTAGATTAAATATATATATATAAATAAATATAATAATAAAAATTAAAAGTATACGTCGTAGGTCGTGGGGCAAACCCCGTCACAACCAGCGAAGCCGCGGGGACTTGAACCCGGGACCAAAGGGAGACAGGGGCACGCACTTTCCACTGACCTACGACTTATAGTGCTTCATTCTTCTATATTTCTTTTATATATACTTATATTTGACTTATATATATATATATATATATATTATTTTGTGATACTAGTATCGTTCTTTATTATGCCAAAATAAATAGGTAAGTTTTTTTGTCTTTGTCTATTTTTAATTAAGGTAACCTCTCGGGGTTTCCATGGTTTCTAATTTAGTTTGTGAGTGAGAAGCAGAGGTTATTGAGGTCAAAGAGTTTTATAGGGAAATCAACTATATCCAGAACTTCCACAATTTCCTACCATCTTCCACTGTGATTCCATGAGTAGCATGGAGATCAAAAGAATAATCAAGAGCATTATAAACTTCAACTTCAAAAACCAGGTGACTTTGTTCCATGTTTATTTATTCAAATTAATTTTAGAACTCCTATCTTCTACCTCTACCCCATTCTAAATTTTCATTTCTTCAAACACTGGGGACAGTGTTATTTTAAGTTGGGGGGAGATGAAATAAAAAAAACTGCTTTCTTTTGTGTGAAAAAAAAATGATTTGAAAATAAAAGTGTGCCTTAATGGAAGGAAAAGTTCCTTTAACCTTGAACACGATAATACACTTTTCAAACTTTGAAATTGAATATAAAATAATTTAGCATGACTTGATTCTTATTTTAATCCATGTATAATTTCATGAGCATAGATTTTGAAAATTGTGGTTGTCTAATGTGATATTTCATCGTTTATATTTTCATCCAAATAAAAAAATTACAATGCACGTCCTATGGATTATGGGGTATTAGTTTGAGTTCATGGGGCCCCCCAAATAAATATCATAGGTTTGGTGATTATTTTAGTTTTAATATTAGTATTCAAAAAAATTAAAAAAAATTAAAAAAGAAAACAATAAATTGCGTGTAGAGCAATGAAATGACCTAATGTGTGGCTTTCGCCACTTGGGGATCGTGACTCCATATTTGACTGGCCTAGAGTTAGTAATTTTATCTCTATTTGTGGTAATTTGACTTTGTTTTTTACTGAGTTAACTCGAGATGATGCCCGAGTATCTGAGCTTCACTTGAGGCCCTAAGGTCTTTGAGCCTGGGAGTCATCGGCAAAGCCTCACTACATGGGTTGACTCTATTGAGTTTAATTTCAATTACCATGGAAAAATTGAAAAAACAAACAACAAAAAATATACAAAAAAATTAATACTCATATTAATATTGAAATTTTATTCCACCTAGTGCTTCCATCATTTCCCCCTTGAATAAAGATGAACCCCCATGTCTATTGTGATACACAACACATCATCATGATTAATTGATATTGGATGAAATATGGTGATGAATTTGAACAAAGGAATGGGATTGGGATTGGGATATTCTTATGAAAATATCTTGTATTAAAATATTTTTATGGGTTTAATGATTGTTTGGTATAAGGGTTCTTGTTGATCAATGTGTATTAAAATGTTTTTGGAAAAGAGAATTCAAATTTCATAGTGTTGAGATACATTTTGCTCGGGACTAGCAAAACTAAAGTTGAGTGGTTTGATTAGACACCGAATGAGGATAATATTAATTTCTACTATATATAATATTCATGTTATTTATTATTCATAGACACCATTTTAGTGCATTTTACACTTTGAACATTAATTCACATTATGATTGTAATTCCCTCTTAAAATGCACTATTACATGGTACATTTTTTAACACCTCCTAAAATGAAAAATGGTATTTATTTTATTTTAATATTTTATTTTAAAGTATACCATTATATAAGGAACAATTAAAGATTTTGGAGCACTTGAAGATTCACATTATAAGACCACCAAAACGGTCTTTCATGCCAACACATTCTGGGCAAAGTAAAATGGACAGTAACCCAATAAAGAGACTATAATGGCCAATATACAAGACCAATGATTCTAAAAATTTAAATTAAGATATATTAAATCATGGGTAACATTTAATAAAACATTTTCCACAGATAATTCTGATTTTTTAATGGAGTTACAGGCGGCCCAAGTTGGAGATAAAATTCTGGGCCAGATTTTGTGGCCCATAAAAACAGCCCACCATTTTACACATATATCGTAAACCATAAACTCTTTTGGGATGAAAATTTTCATAAGGTCAGGGGAAATAATAATCTCCATTTTATTATACTATGTCCCACTCTAATTAGTCCATATATAATCTCATTTAGGTGCTTCTGTTTGATGGATGCAAGTTGGCTGCCACCTCAGGTCAAGAGTGGAAAAGTCTGAGTTCCACAATCTTTCCACCACCCTAAGCCTACCATACTCAAGTGGGATGACTTTCACTATTGTAGTATAGACCCAAGCCTCCCAAAATTCCTATTTAAGGCAGTGTTGTTGTATTATTTATTCATCTTTGATGCTTCCTTTCATTGTAGTGTTATGCTGCCACTTTTCCTTTGTAATGTTCTTTTTCATTTGTAAGTTGTTTGAATCACCTTAGTTTTTAATAAAAATTCTTCATCTTCTCTTATTACATTATTATTATTATCACATTGATAACATTTCTTTATGGTGTGAGTTTATTCATACCAAACCTTGTGAAAGTATTCACACAATGGTGGAGTGATTGTTTTCTTTTTATTGTTTTTTTACTTCTTCAATTCCTCCCTCATGAGTCTACTTCCCGCTTCTATTGAAACCATAGCATCAATAGAGGGATAACACACTTATGGGTTGATACAAGGGAGTATAAAGGGGCTGGATTGAATTTTATTTATCACTCCATTAATGTCTAATCACTTCTTTTAATTGAGATTTTTATTTGATGATTTTAAAACTTCTTCGTCCTTATTGAATTTTAAGGCCACATACTTCAAGTGCTAATACGAACCTTTACCTTGGAGTGCTCATAAATTTGATCCTCTAAGTGAATAGGTGATTATTATTATGGTTTATTGGTATAAAACCAGTAAGTGATGAAGTTTTTTGATCTTCTTGAATAAACTCATCTCGAATATAAGAAATTGAAATTGCTAAAAAAGAATGTCATCCAATCCACCCCTTGTAATAACCTAGGATAAACCCTTCTCATAATTTGATTTCACTTAAGTCACATAGTGTTCACTTAAACCTATCTAAAATCAACCCAAAGTTGGTCACTTAATAGCCAAAATCATTCCATAGAATGTGTGTGTCTATAGGTTTCTGCTTAGGTATCTGAGGAATCGACAACCCGAGCTACTCTACATTTGACCTCTTAACCCTAAAAACTTGGGTAAATTTGGGCGAGACCACCAATCTTCAAAAAAATCATACAATATATATCATCTAGTCAATAAACAATTTTTTTAATATGACTTTAAAGTCCTCAAGATAATAATGGAATTCAAATATAATCCATTTTAACTTCAATAATAAATTATTATTAACTATAAAATTTATGTGAAACCATAATTCGTCCAAAATAAATTACTTTTAATGTTTTTTAAAATTATTTACTTTGATTTTTCCACTGCTTGAACAAGCATCGAGTGAGCGTTATATAATATTTTAATGTAATTATATAATAAAATATATATATATATATATATATGATTATCCATGAAAGTGGATAATATTAATTGATTATATCCTAATATTCATGTGTTTCAAACTCCATAAACATCAGTTTTAGTTAATTATATAAATTGAACTTCATTTCTCATCACAAGTGCAATTCGTGTTTAAAATGCAAATTTGGGCTCAATCAATCATCTATTTGTAGAGAACATTATATTCGTTTTTTGAATTTTATATTTTGAGATATTACTGATAACTTTTTTTGTAAAATTTTATCTTTTAGGATTAACCGGTTAATCCCAAGGGAAGATGGAGATTTTTGGAAATGAATGCAAAAATTCCTAGACAAATTATAATGAACCTTAAGTCCATGAAACAAAGGTGGGGCCCATAATCCAAACCCAATGAAGCTAAAATTTTAACTATATAAATATAAATTATGGTAATAATTTCATTAAACTATTTCCAAATCTAATTCTGAAGTTTTCAAGGAGATCTATGGAGCTGAAGTTGACATTTAATTTGTGAGACAGATTTGAAGGCCCATAAAAATTGCCCACCACATTGAGAATAAAATTTGAATGGTTGATCCAATTGGACTGAAATTTTGAAACCTATTATAGGACATATTTAAGAATATATTTATATTATATAGACATCCATGATTCTTCCATATTGAGTTTAAAATTCACATGTTAAAAAGGGGGATAATTCTGGACGAATTTTCTTGTCAACTTTAAAAAGTCCAAATTCCCTTGATTTTATCACCCTCTTTTTGACTCTCCCAATTATTGGAGAGGGAATTGATTATTGGGGGGGTATAACTAGGGCTCCTAATATAAATATACAAGGATCTGGTGGTGAAGGGAATTAGAATCCATATTTTATTCTTTTAATTATAGTTTCTCGCTTTCATTTTGAAATTGCATCGTTAATTTTTCCCATGTAAGTTTTTTCTCAATCACATTAGCTTCTTAATAAAAGTTATTATTTTTATTATTATTATATTATTTTTATTATTTTTAATATCATATTGATACCATTTATTCAATGTGTGAACTTATTCACACCAACACTTGTGAATTTGTTCACACAACAGTGGAGTGTTCTTTTCTTTTGTTTTTCTTTTCTTCAATCTCGCTTATTTAAGTCAACCTACCACTTCCATTTATAGAATAGAATAAATTGAGGTCTAACCATTTATGGGTTAATCCTAGGTATTTTTATGGGGGTGTATTTAATGTTATTTTATTTTCTTTAATATCAATTCATTATTTTAAGACTTTCATTCGATGAGTTATTTTCTTCTTCGTCTACACCAACTTTAACGATGACATATTCTAAGTGCTAGTATGATCCAATTCCTTGGATTGATCATGAAATTGATCCTATAAGTGCATTAGTGGTTAGACTTGGAATTGTGTGGGGATTAAATTGGTGAATGATATTGTAGAATTGTCTTATTTTGAGGATACATCTTGAATTATTGGTCTCTAACTTTCTAAGAAAATAAATAAATCCAATCCACCCCAAGAAACAACATAGGATTGACTCATCATAATTAATTGTTTTAGAACAAGTAATTGTGTTTTTTTTTGTTCTTTAAATTAAATCATTATTTATTCAATTAAAATCAACACCCAAGTTGGCCACTTCATATCCAATCCTCCATAAAATCATAGTGTCTATAGGTTTCTTTGTTGGTCCCTATGGATTCGATAACCCAATTTGTACTACAAGAGACCACTTACACCATATAACTTGGGTAAATTTGGGTGAAACCAAATTTTAACATCATTTTCATGGACCTAAGTAAGTTATCTTATACACTCACCTTCTTTTCTCATCCAAGTTCTCTTTTCTCACCACTATTTCTCTTATATTTTCCCTTTTCTATTTTCGTGTGTCCAAAAAATCTCAAATCCAAATTTCAGTCTTCTTTAATGGATTATCTCCAAAATTACCCCATCATAAACCCATTCTATAACCAAATTGGAAATACACATTGGGAATCCCCTCACATAGGGAATTTATGTGATCATACCTTGAATGAATACCCCACGCCTGATGATAGGTACAATTAATGGGATTATGAATGTTTAAAGGAACAATTTCCATACCTATAAAGGATGGTTGAAGGGATAAATATTATGAAATTTCATAATGTTCAACCTCATATCCATTCTTATCCCCAGAAAATTCTTGAACAATTGTGTAAAAAAATGGATAAAATGAATTTTGAGGTTTCATCGTTGACATTAGAACTACAAAGCATTGAAACAATTACGGAACCCATGCCCACTCATGTTGTCCCTTCCTCGGCTTTAATCAAAGAATATTTTTACACACAAACCTATCATGAACTACTTCAAGCTTTGAATATTTCCATGAGTGATAATAATAATTAGAAACCTGATGTAATGATTCCCAAACCATCAAAGGCTGAAAAATCATATGATAATGTTGAAGAACCCACTTTAGAATTGGAGAAATCAAAGCTGGATAATGAGTTTATTTAGTTAGTGAATATTGAAAGTCAACATCAATAATAGGAGGAGACTGTTAATGAGAGTTTAAATATTGTGGAAATTGATTTTTTGTATTCACAAGAGGGTAATTTCACATCATGGATTGATTTTCCCAAACATTGCTTCATTAATAATTTTTCAAAAACACCAATCACTGAACCATTGAGAGAAATCAAAAACTTTGAGACCATAACCATAAATGACACTGATATCTCCAATTTTGTGGTTGAAACATCAATTCAAAAGGACCCAATTCTATTAAGAAATTTTGAAAATGAAATTGAGTCTGATTCAAATTCCCCACCTATTTATGAATGTGTTAGCCAACCCAAGTTCGAATTCAAGTTCCATGCATCCTCTCTCAACTCTTATATCATAGGGGATAATAAAAAAATCATCATTTCATCCTCTCTTGAAATCAATAAAGTAGGAATGATCATTTATGTATTACACAAGACTACAGAAGCAACTGAATCAACCATTACTGTAATTCTTCGGATTTTCACACTCTTTTTTGAACATGGGTTTTCACATGAACCAAGTTATGAAAAATAAATCAATATAAATATTGTATAAGTGGAGAAATATGGGGTTATTAAAAGGTTGAAAGTTAGTATTGGATAAGTTGGGGGTCCAAGTTGAACTAATTAATTTAAAATAAGCGCTTTCTGGGAGGCAACCTAGCTTCTGTATTTTTTTTATTTCGTGTGTTTTGTGTTTTTTTGTTAAGGTAGCCCATTGGGGTTTCCAATTTGATTTAATGTTTTTTGTTTTTCAGATTTAATGGTAAACCCGGTTTATTATTTTCAAATAAAACACATTCCTTCTAGAGTTCAAACCCAATAATAAATCATCCCCAATGAGTCTACATATAAAGTGAAGACAAAGTGATAAACTTCTTATTTATGGGTCGTCACTTAAAACCAGGTGGTTTTGTTCCATGATTTCATTTCAAATCAACTTTCCCCCTATTTCTTCCCAATTCTAATCTCTCTCTTCTATTATATTTTAAAACTAATGGCAGTTTCATTCTAAGTTAGGGGGAGTGAAAATTAGAGATTTAAAAAAAGGGACTTTAAGAAAAAAATCAATTTAATGAAAATAAAATTCAATTCACTATCCTTTCATGCATTAATATACATTTTTAAACATGAAAAGTTAATATAAAATGATTTTCAATGCCTTGATTATTATTTTAATTCACATTTATATTCATGACCATAGTTTTTGGAAAGTGCGGTTGTCCGATGTGATTTTTCATTGCTAACATTTTCATCATTTTAATCAAAATGAAACAATACACATATTTTGTATTTTTAGTGTAAGTTTGAGTTCTTGGTCCCCTTTCATCATAGAATAGGGTTTGGGGTCACTCACTACTGGAAATTTAGCCTATACCCATGGTTTTAAGGAACCATAGGCAATTGAGGCGTCGGTATAGCCCTAAGCTATACCCCTAGTTTGAAGTACTTATACCCACAGTTTAAAAACCATGGGTATAGCCTATACCCACAGTTCATAAAATCATGGGTACTTAAAGTGTGGGTATATAAATAACCTCTCCTCATAGTTAAAAAATGTTATACCCATGGTTCTAAACCATGGGTATAGGATTAAAAAAAATTCCGCACGTGGGTTTTGAACCCTCACCGCCTCTACACAACCGAAGTCCTTTACCACTAAACCATTTATACTTATATGAATATATTTATATATTTTCTTATATATATATTTATAATTCTTTGGAATAGGTAAAAAACTATGGCAATAGTTTTTACTTCCTGATTTGTTTTTCCCACCTAAACATAGGGAAATATATACCCACGGTTCAGTAAAACTGTGGGTATAAGTTTCACATATACCCACAGTTTTAATGAACCATGGGGATAGAATTTGGGACTAAAACCTATTCCCAAGGCTCTCCAAAAACCATGGGTATAGGGGCACCTATAAACCATGGGTATAGGTTTTAGTCTCAAAGCTTATCCCCATGGTTTATAAAAACCATGGGTATAGGTTTTCCCACGGCACTCCCGTGCAAATTTTTCTCTTCCTACACTTACGTGGGAGTCCTATTGCCATGTTTTAGTAAGAAATGTGGGTATATATTATAAAATATCACCTATAACCATGGGTTTTTAGAAAACCATGGGTATAGGCCTATTTTCCAGTAGTGACTTTTAGTTTAATTTAAGTATCCAACAAAAAATATAAAAAAAAAAGACTACATAGAGAAATGTTTTGTCCAAATGTGGGAATCCTACACTTTGGGATCATGACTCCATAGTTTTATTATCCAGAGTTTTAACTTACATATCTATTTTAGATCATGAAATTGGCAAAATGCGTGGCCTCTGACACTTGGGGATTGTGACTTCATAGTTGTCTTGCCCGGATTTAGTCCTTTCATATCTATTGTGGTTCAAAAAAACAAAAAAAACAACAACAAAAATTTTATACTCATCTTAAGGTTTAATGTGATTACCACCTTTTACTTCCATTTTTTCCCCTTGAATAAGAAAATGTGCCCCATGTCTTTTGAGATACACAACACATCATCATGCTTAATTAAAATTGGATGAAATGTGGAAATGAATTTGAAATGGGGAATGGGATTGGACTTGGGATATGCTTGTGAACATAGATTGTGTTAAATTATTTTTATTGGTTTCATGATTTTTCGGCATGATTCCTTTTGGTGAGCATTGTATATTAAAATTGTTTTGGAAAAGGGAATTCATTTTCATATTTTTGAGATATTTTTTGCTCGGGACTAGAAAAACTCAAGTTAGCGTGTGATTATCTATTTAAATGGGATAATATTCATTGATAATATCTTAATATTCATGTGTTTAAAAGTCCATAAACATCAATTTTAGTGCATTATATAAATTGAACTTCATTTCTCATCACAAGTGCAATTCATGTTTAAAACACAAATTTGGGCACAATCAATCATCTGTTTGTAGAGAACATTATATTCATTTTTTGAATTTTATATTTTGGGATATTATTAATCACTTTTTTTGGAAAATTTTATCTTTTAGGATTTATATATTAATCCCAAGTAAAGATGGATATTTGTGGTAATGAACGCATAAATTCCTGGAAAAAGCATAATGGGCCTTAGGCCTATCAAACAAAATGGGGCCCACAATCCAAGCCCAATGAAGCTAAAATTTTAAGTGTGGAAACATAAAATTATGGGGATCATTTAATTAAATTGTTTACATATCTAATTCTTAAGTTTTCAAGGATATCCAAGGAGCTGAAGTTGACATTTAATTTCTGGGCCAAATTTGAAGGCCCATAAAAACAACCCACCACATTGAGAATATCATCTGAATGGCTGATCTAATTGGCCTGAAATTTTAAAAAATATTATAGGAAACATATATGAAGATATTTATCTTCTATGATCATCCATGATTCGGCCATATTGAGTTTCAAATTCACACTTCAAAAGGGGGTATGATTCTGGCCGAATTTTCTGGTCAACTTCGAAAAGTCCAAATTCCCTTGATTTTATCACCCTCCTTTTTGACTCTCCAAATTAATGGGTTGAAAATTTATTGTCATGTGGTTGACCTAAGTCTCCTAATATTCCTATATATGGATATAGTGGTGAAGGGAATTAGCATCCATATTTTATTTTTTCAATTGTAATTTCTCACTTTCATTTTGTAATCACATCGTCAATTTTTCTCATATAAGTTTTTTCTCAATCACATTAGTTTATTAATAAAATTTATCCTTTTTTATTATTATTATATTATTTTTATTCTTTTCAATATCATGTTGATACCGTTGAATAAAGGTGTGAACTTATTCACACCAACACTTGTGAATTTCCTCACACAACAGTGGAGTGTTCTTTTCTTTTGTTTTTATTTTCTTAAATCCCACTTCTTTAAGTCAACTTCCCACTTCCATTGATAGAATAGAATAAATAGAGGTATAACCATTTATGTTTTAATACTAGGGAGTTTCATGGGGGTGTATTGAATGTTATTTCATTTGCTTTAATGTCAATTCATTATTTTAAGACTTCCATTCGATGAATTATTTTCTTCTTTGTCTTCGCCAACTTTAACGATGACACATTTTGAGTGCTAGTACGATCCAATTCCTTGGAGTGATCATGAAAGTGATCCTATAAGTGAATTGGTGATTAGCCTAGGAATTGTGTAGGGATTAAATCGGTGAATGAGGTTGTGGAATTATCTCGTTTTGTGGATACATCTTGAATTAGTGGTCTCTAACTTTCTAAGAAAACAAATACATCCAATCCACCCCAAGAAACAACCTAGGATCGACTCATCTTAATTAATTGTTTTATACCAAGTAATTGTGTGTGTGTGTTTCTTTTTTCTTTAAATTAAATCTTTAGTTCTTCAATTACAATCAACACCCAAGTTGGCCACTTCATATCCAATCCTCCATCAAATCATAGTGTTTATAGGTTTATTCTTTGGTCCCTATGGATTCAATAACCCAAGATGTAATACAAGTAACCACTTATACCATATAACTTGGGTAAATTTGGGTGTAACCAATATATAAATTAACATCATAAAAATAATTTCATTATTATCAAAAATAACCTTTAATATTTGTTCTTAACATATTTGTATCCCTATGTGAACATATAATATAAATTTAAAATCAATAGAGGGGGATTTTATATTTTTATTTAATTAAAATAATATAAATTTCAAAATCAAAGATAAAAGGTAAAAAGGTCATATTTTTTAAGTTTTGATGACTATGTATGAAATAGACTCATAAAATGAAATAAATGTTGGAGTTGGTGCCCTAGAACCAACTTCTTTGTGCTTTATGATAAACATGTATTCATTGTTTTGAATATTAATTAACTACTTATCACATCATGATTGTTCTTATATGTGACATAGTATGTGATAATGTTCTAAGAGTAGTTGTCGCACTAAAAGGTCATAGCAGTTCCCCGCTAGGATGACAACTCGAAAGTGTTATGATACTATTCTTGAATATATGTTCTATGGAGGTATGATATCATTTGAGGGACAAAATGATACAGGCTATCAGGGGTGAAGACTAATAAGAATTTGAGTCACCTTCTCATGGTGTACTCTCTTAGTAATATCCAGTAGGATATTATGAGGATGGGACCCGCCAATAGGAAATTCACATTTATAAGCGTCATTAGATGTTCCTATATGTGGACGTGTGTATTGGTCCTTATACTTTAAGATTATTATTAATGAGTATTATGAGTCATGTACTTTTATGTATTGAAGAAAACTGTGATGATAGATGTTCGCGGTGAGTCTGGATATGTTGGGTGTGTCACGAGTAATATTGCATTAATGAATAATGCGTGAAAGGATTTATCCCTTATGTTCATTAATGGAAGTTAATATCGCAGGCCCTTTGATGGAAATGATATAGCCTAAATAAATCCATGGCCATGGTGTTTTATAGGTAAGTTCTATTTTCAGAAAGTCAAAGAAAGAGATATCGATCACATAGGTTGATGGCATTGGCATGCAACCTACTCGATTAGAGATATTGTGATAAAAGAATTATATTACACAGTAATCATCTGTATGAGGTGACATGTCATTACGACATTAACTTATTTCTCTATGGGTGTCTTGGCGTGTTGATATACGCTAATCTTGGACTTTAAGCTGCTTCGTCTAATGCCACTGAGAAAGAGGCCTAGAGGGTCACACACTAAATACATCCAGAATCACAGTTAAATAATATATTATTATTTATTATTTAACAAGATGAATAAATATTATTCTTGGTCATGGTTTAATAATTATTCATGTATGTCTGATCGCATTTATTTCGTCACTAGTTATTCGAGAGAATATATTATGAGTGGAGTATTTAATAAATATTTATTTGCTATTTAGTGAATATAATATTTATTTATTTATTAGTGAATAATGAAGTTCTATTTATTTAATAAATAAATAGAAATTATTCAAGGCCAGATAAATATTATGGAGGAATGGCGGACCGAGTTTAATGGTCCAGTGAGAAATAATGAATATTGAAAATTATTTAATTAAATAATATTTAATTATAATTCACAAGTTAAGTGCATATTGAGAAATAGTAATGTTACTATTATTATTTGACATGGGGTTTTGTTAGGATTAAATAAATAATAAAGGCCCATGTGTAATTATTTTATTTTAACCCTATCAATATAAATAACCAATTATGTTATTTTTCTAAAGACCCAATTTAGTTTTGCACAACAATCTTAAAGAATCCTCTCAATCCTAGAGAGCTCCCTTCTCCAAGAATGCTTCCAAGAACAGTGAGCAATCCTCCTCCATCAGATCAAGAAGAACACTTTGGAAGCGATTCTCGAGGCAATCAAAGGTGGACGACGCAAGTGCAAGGATCTTCTGTGCTAGCACCCAGAGACTCCTTCGGTGGCATCTAGGGATTCCTGAAACTCATGTGGATCATCGCTAGAGGAAATATCCACTTGGTTTCTACAACGCAATGACAGTGCATCGTAGATCTGTTGCTGGATTCATCAATGAGGAAATAATTCCCTAAATGTAATTCTCTATCTAATTAATTTAATTATAAACAATATGCGTTAATCCCTTAGGTCAAATACGGGTCGTGTATTCCATATACAGCCTACCTGGCCGATGATCGTGTAACACGGAGTCAACACGGCGTGTGGCCCATTGGACACGTTGTGTACTCCATAATTTCTAAGGTATGCTTCACATATCGAGTCCATAGGCGTGTACCTCGGATAGACGGTGAAAGATGTACACACCATGTAGATTGGATCTACACGTCATGTACTTATACCAAATTATGCAGATTTAAAATTTATTTATTTTACTATGTAAACCTTGAGACATGTACTTGTGTGTGGTTGTAAAGAAAGGAAACGTCGTGTGATAGGTTTTAATATACATAAATATTTAAATGTTTAATTAATATCTGCATAATTTTCAGATCTGTATATCATGTATGAGTCATATTAAGAGTTGTTACTCTACATGCATTGAAGCATAACATGTGGCCGAAAATTCATGTAATTCATGCAATCATCCATGAAGTACATGTTTTGAAAGTACATGATAAATTGTGTATGTCATATGTCACAAGAGTAAAACTGTATATGAGTATAGTACATGTTTGGTAGATTCAGATGGGTATTCACTGTATTACCTCCAAGGCACATTTATGTACAAGGTTAATTTTAAATGAATTTATTTAATTTTTTTAAAATTATAACAAATGAGAATCTCAAGGAAATTCATATAATAATTAAGATAAAGTGATTGATTAATTAACGATAATAATTAATCAATTCGAGCATGATTTATTTTAAATAATAACGATTAAGAATTGAATTCTAGTTTTATTAAATGCGTAATTTGTTGCATGCATGTGGATGATCATGAGATAAACCAAAACTTTTGTATGTTATTGGTTTCATTTAATTTATTATTAAATTAAATTGTTGGTATGTGTGTCTTCTCTCATTTCAATATGTAGGGTCTGTGTGTCCATGATTTCTTTTATGTAAACCCCTTTTTTCCCCTCACCTACGTGTGAGTAAAAGGAATATGTAATGGATGGAGCCCCTAAGCTAGTGGAGGTGGTTCAAGTTTGGAGCCGAGGTGAAACCAATCCAAGGAGATACAAAGGTGGACAGGTAGAAAGCTATAAATACAAACCTCAATTGGTTCAAGGTGTTTCTCCCCTAGATCAACGGTTAGTTTATCAACTGCTAGATAAACTAACCATTAGTATAAGCTCATAATCATACCCTTTATTTTATTTCTTTCAGTTTCAGGGTTATTTCATTATAGATGTCTTGTTGCGATCACATAATTACTGAATTAAAAAGCATGCAAGATAGAACTAAAATAAACTTTCTTATGCGTAAATATTATCTAAGACATAGTTAATCACTTAATTAATCTCACTTAATATTAACAAGCATGTGATAAAGATAATAATAGGCAATTTATGCATAAAGGATAAAATCCCTCAATAAAATATTAATTTGGTATAGCCTTCCATTACTTCAGTTAAAATTGAACCATGGTTTAAAGTGTTTGACCATCCAAATTTGGGGTTCTTTCAATTGTTGGGGAAGTCTAACTTGAGGTTTTGGGTTGACTTAACTTAGTTGACATCAAGGATTGACTGCCAAAGTAAGACTCGGTGTAGCTAAGAGGCAAAGGTTGAGAAAAACTAAATTAATGATTTTAGGATTGGGGAGTCTACTAAACAGATCAATGAACTGTGAGTTAATGCAGTTGTCATTTGGAATGCCTACCTAAAACCATTCAAGTTGCTTGACTGACCAAATTTGGGGTAATAATAAAGGGAATATGGATCCTTGTCACTAGAATATTCAAGCAACGAGATATTCTAAATCGAATGGTGAGGGTTATTGGGTTTTGATAAAATAGTGGGAGACTAATAAATATATTATTTATTTATTTGTCTAAATTTATCAGATAAAGTACTAAAATTCTGCTCATCTTATTTTGTAGAAATAACAATAAAATGACATCAAACATGTCACTACGAACCATACTTGACAAGTAAAACCTTCTCACCAACAAAAATTTCCAAGAGTGTTAAAGACGCATATGTGTCACCCTTCACCATGAAAGAAAACTATATGTGTTGGAAGAACCTTTACCAATTGTGTCTGGCATTGAGGCAAGTGATGAAGCGCTATCTCTCTATGAGAAACATCTGAATGATGCTACAGATGTTCATTGCTTCATGCTATTATCCATATCCAATGAGCTTTTAAAGCAACATGAGGATATGGATGCCAATAGCATGACGTCACACCTTCGGGATCTCTATCAAGAGAAGGCGAGACAAGAGAGGTATGAGATCTCCAATGCTTTGTTCATGACTAATATTGGAGAGTTTACATTATCTAGGCCTCATGGAGTCAATATTATTAGTTACATTGAATGCCTAGACATCTTAGGGATTAAATTCCCGAATGAGTTGTGTACTAATCTCATACTTTCATCACTGTCGAAGACCTTCTCTAACTTTATTGTTAATTACAATATGATCAATAATGAGAAGATTCTTATGAAACTTCTTACTTTAATTCTCTAAGTGGATAAGGAAATGGGGTGTAACAAACCTGCAGTACTTATGGTGAATAATAAAAGGAAAAACAAGGCAAAGGGTCCCAAGACCTATAAATAGTCTAAACCTCTCGATCATCGTCCTTCTAAAAAGAAGAAGATCCAGAGGCAGGGCAAGGAAAAGGATGCGGTATGTTTTTCATGTGGCAAGTCAGACCTCTAGAAGAGGAACTGCACCCAGAAGCAAGGGGAAGCTAAAGGTGAATTTGTTATCGAGTGTAATCTTTCAATTTCTACACATTGGGTATTAGATACAGCTTTGGTGCTCACATTTGTATCCAAATGAAGGAACCAAGTAGATTTCGAAAGATCACCAACGAGAGGTGGATCTAAGAGCTGAAAATAGAGCGAGGTTGGCTTCCCTAGCCATTGGTGACTACCACCTTTCATTTACAATAGTAATGATTTTGGTTTTAAGAGGTTTTTATTATGTACCTACAGTTACCAAGAACATAATTTATGTGTCATGTTTAGATATAGATGGGTTTATTTTAAAATTTGGAAATAAAAGTTTTTTCTTTTATGAGGACAACATATTTTATGGTATGACGCATTTAAATAATGGTTTTTATGTATTGAATTATGAAAACCAGGTGTTGGAAATTGATAACGAATCATGTTCACACGACTCATATAACACCCAATTGTGGCATCACCATCTTGGTCAAGTAAATGAGAAGCGTTTGACAAAACTCCATCAAGATGGTTATTTATACTCTCCTAAGCTAAAACCACTTGAAATATGTCACACTTTATTATAGGGGAAAATGACCAAACCACCATTTTGTGGACATAGTGAAAGGGCCACAAAGATTCTAGGATTGGTACACACTGATGTGTATGGACCATTTCCAATAGAAACTAGAGGTGGATATTCTTACTTCATAACTTTCACTAATGAATTTAGTAGATATAGATATATTTACTTAATGAGGTATAAGTCTGATTCCATTGAGAAATTAAAGGAATTCAAGAATGAAGTAGAGAATCAACTTGGTAAGAACACTACAACAAATGCCGATCCTAGCGGCGGTTTTTTTCCGGTTTAGCGGCGGTTTAAACCGCCGCTATATTGTGTGGCGGCGGTTTACAAAAACCGCCGCTAAGTTTGGCGTCGGCAATCTATTAGCGGCGGTTTTTTCGATTCCGTGGCGGTTTTAGAAATGTGTCGTATGTCCGTCATTTAGCGGCGGTTTTTCTTCATTTAGCGGCGGTTATATGGGTATCTTATTTAGCGGCGGTTTTAACCGCCGCTAAATTCAGTCGTTTGATGCGCCTATTCTGCGGCGGTGAAAACCGCCGCTAAATATCAACATAATATATTTAGCGGCGGTTAAAACCGCCGCTAAATTCTGCCCAGTTCATCATTTAGTGGCGGTTAAAACCGCCGCTAACGGATTCCCGGTTATTTAGCGGCGGTTAAAACCGCCGCTAAATGCTCACAGGTATGGCATTTAGCGGCGGTTAAAACCGCCGCTAAATGTTGAACTGGAAAAAAAAAATATGTTGCATCTACTACACCACTGCCCCACTAATTTTATGCTCTCATAGCCCAACATAATATATCCTAGGGATCATATCCCTTCCATATCCTTCAAAATCATACCTCAAAAGCCTCATCATAGCAGTCAATCCCTAGATCTCAACCCATGAAAATCACTGCATTATAGGTGCATCATCATCATACCATGTGACTTAACCATTAATTACACATCATCCTATAACCACTTCAATAAATAGGATAGAGGGTATCATGAACATGAAGGATATTAACATCATTCCATCCTCCTACCATGGAAACCCTCCCACTATAAAACACCTCATCATCTAATCAATCATCACCTTAAGTGCGCTATATCCACAATCCATCACAACCCATGCATAAAAACATCACCTGGAAGAGAAAGTGTGGTATATGGGATATCTAACCATCCACCATCACTAACCTGGATATTTGGGGTAGACACCTGAAAACTAGATCCTTTGGGAATCATTGTAAACACACAACCCATAATGTGTGTATATACAAATAATAAGGAAAATAAATTGTATATTAGTTACACACAATCCCAACCTATAGGTTCACACAACTAAAGCCAATAAACTACCACAACCTATGCGTCACTAATATTGCACATCAAAATTTCTACTATAACACTTACCACCCTTCCAGTCCCACTTACCAAGCACACAACCATACACCAGTTTCATAGTTCCAATTTAACTACATCAATTACCAACCACCTACATAATCATTTACCATATTTATATATTTAATTACAATCCATTATATATTCAAGACCTACATTTTTTTCAACCTAATTTAAGCAAAATTATCCAATTTATCCATCATCATTCATTTACTAGGATTTACCATTTCAAGAATTCCATAACTACTGAGTAACTAACAAGACAAGACACAATGTTATAAAATTCAAACACATCCAACCCACAATTTTTGCATCACAAATCATCACCTTATCCATAATCCAAACTCATAAAGTAACCATAACCATAATTCCATCTATTATGCAAACTATCAAATTAAATCAACCTCACAAGAAAAGGGAAAAGACAATGATTCCTTGTTTACAGATAGGAAATTCAATTACCATAAGTAAAGACATTATCATTTTAATGTGAGGTGATTTATCAAATTAAATTTTAGAAACAATAATAATTTCATAGAAGTAAAAACAATTCATAATAAACAACAACCAACACACATTCATAGAAAAGCAATATCATGAAAAACCTAAAGCACATTTGATATCACCCCTTCCCATTAATTTTAATATATCCAATTAATTATTTTCATTAGGAAATATCTTAACTTCCACCCAAGATGAAATAGTAGTATTATAATATCACATATTTAAAATAGTAATGAGGGAACTCAAATATCCTACCTTAATTAGAGATTTAAGGAGAACCATAATCGCAACAGAAGAAACAAAGGATCAAGTTTCACTAGGATATAAGAGAAACCCACCAAAACCTATCCTCAGAATCCCATCACCCAAACACACTCATAACTCAACCAAAAATATAGGGGTTCTCAACAATAAACACCCAAAATATTGGGAATAATAAAAGGTAGAAAGGAAAGAAGAAGGAAACTTGAATAAATGGAACTCAATTATCCACAATCCAAGAGGATAAAAACATTAAGAGAGATGGTAAAAGGTAATCAATGGGATTTGGTGTTATCCAAATATCAAATTAGAAGAAAGAAAATCAAAATAAGTCCATATGTGCCTTCTATTTATAGAGGAAATCCCAAATGGGTTCTCCATAGTGTGGAGACATCCCAATATGCTGTGGTCTCCCTTGGTTAAAGGAGATCTAAGTCACCCATATCTCTTTCCTGCCTTTCATGTGTTTTTAAAAAAAATTGACCACCACCATATCCTAGAACATGGAATGGACCAAGGTGTGCTGGATCCCTCGATTCCCTCCATGAACATCCACTATGACATAACATAAAAAGATTGGTTGTTTTCTCCTCACCACACCCAAGACCACGACATGGTTAAACCTAGCTCCCCGTGCTACACAGGTGGTACCCAAAAGTGAAATGAACAATATAATTCCCTTCACCGTGCATATTCTATTTCCCATGTTACACAGGGTGGACATCCATTCACCATTCCCAACAACATAACCAACCATACCATTTCACTCTTTGTGGTGTATCCTAACATCACACAACCATCTCCATAGACAACCTACAAGAACCAATGGCCAAAACAACCATCACCACAACCAACAACATGGAATGGTGACCCTTTGAATGCACATAACTCTCACCAAGACTCTAAAACACCTCTAAAATTCCTTTTAGTAGAAACAAGACATGGAAAAATGTAAAGGGAGTGACTTTTGAATTCTGGACCCTCAAAACAAAAATCTATTAAACAATTATCATCCTTGAGAATCAAAACAAAACATAAACACATCACAATGTAAAAGTATACAACATCCAACACAACTCATAGAATATATACACAAAAACAGATGAATGATGTATATTTTTATCGGAAAACAAAAAAAAATTGGTGTTTTATTCACCCATAATGCAACTAGGTCAAAATTAATGTTCCCAAAAAATCCCACAACTTATTGAAATTCAATTCCAGATTTCCATCGATTAGGGGATTGAAAGTCATTTTAAAGAGAGTTTAGGTAATGGAGGGATTCCATATTCCTCCCAATAATGATGATATGAAATAGGAATTACATTCTAAACAATTAATTATGGTATCATGGGGAGTCCTAAAACCTCATCCATGTACAATCATTCTTAATAATGTATTTAACTGGACTCCTTGATTTCTATATAATGTTATGAAATCATTATTCAATATATGATCACATATCCTCCCTAATATTGGGGATACATTGTGACCATCACAATTTTGACTTCCACCCACTTCCAATTGGTATATAATGATTTCATGAATGTACACATCTAAGAACTAGTATATGAATTCATAGATCATATATATTGTGAGCCCCATTTATATATCTTCTTCTATTATAACACTGAATGATATAACCACAAACCAGATGTATTCAAACCTATGAGGGAAGGATGTATTCAAGATAACCTCATCATTCAACCACCTCGGGTGATTTTTAGACCATATATCAATCATAAAAAACCTATCAGATTCCTTTAAATGGTGTAATATATCATCTACAATTAAAATGGGTAATAATTCTTGATTTTATGATAATTAAACATTAATTACTCCAAACATAGTCTCAGAATACCATCTTAATACATAGAGAACAAAACTAGAGTGCTAAAAAGAAATAATTTTCAGCAAATGAAATGCTTTTACTACAAACCAACTGTTATCATACTTGTTCAACACATCAACAATACTACTACTCATCATCTGATGCTGCATTGTCACCCTCTCCACCTTCATCTCTACCACCTGCTGCCACCTGTAAGAACATTATATTGAAAATTAAATATTGTTGCATATTTATAATAAAAATTAAAACCAATAAAAGTTTGCAAACTAAATGATTTTGATTTTTTTGTGATTTACCTGCTCACCACTACCCGATGCACTACCACCGGGGGCATATCTGCTCATATGCTGACGTATTTCAAGCAACTCTTTCTGCAAATCAGATATCTGATTCCCCTGCTGGTGAACTGTGTTTCGTAGAGCAGACATCTCCCTCTGAGCATCTTCAGGTATGAAATGACTATAACCAGGAGTGGATGAGGCCGAAATCCCTGATGGCATGCGAAAGACCTCAGATGGTACGGGTCCCAAACCCATCCCGCGCACTCTACCAGGATGCTCCTTCCCAAGGACTTGACCAACCGGGTCATCCTGGGAGACTGAGTAGGATTGCCCAGGATTGGCATCCCATTTTTCTTTAATTTTTACCTATAAATCAAATATCAATATATATTAACACAGTAAAAACTGATATTAAGTTATTATAATAAATAATTGACTTCATACCCCAACTTCTCTGGCAGGTTCATTAACAAAACTTCCATCTGTTTTTTTATGAACATCCAGCCACAGTTCTGTTCGGGATGCTTCATGCCCTAAACTCTGTGACTGCATTAAACAAAGATAAATCATCAATCAAATATGTTAAATAGATAATATTATCTTATAAATATTTAAACTAATTAAAAGATTACCAATGACATTCGGCTTCTTGAAAAGCTTTTTGAACCCGCAGTGTGCGGGATTACCTGCTTCGCCCGGTTTGAAGCATTCTTTCTTGAGAGATCCTGAAATAAATAAAATTCAATTTAATAGTATTGTATTCAATGTCTATCTCCTCTTCATGTACATTTATAAATGTAAAATGAGGATAATATAATAATATATATTTCAATACCATCCGCTTCTCATCACGATGTCTATCGACAAAAACCTTCCACTGTTCTTTCGGTACCCCACTGGGTATCTTCTCATACATCTGCTGCACGGTCAACGAAGAATCGTTGACATCACACCACAACCTCCATTTGAAATCTTTCCATTTTTTTCCAAGATTTTTCAATGTCCACTTCCGTGCTATCACATCAGCAACGGTAAAGTGGAAGAACATCTGTATACAGAAATTCATTTTGAATATATTAGTAAAATGACATTCAATTAAACCATAAAGTAATAAAATTACCTTTATCTGAGAATCATAAACTTCATTTTTCCAGTTTGGAGGCATATGCCTCCAATCATCATACGAAATAGGCAGGGAAACGGGCTCCGCTGCCAGCTGACCTATAATCTGACCAAGTAAACCTGCGGCGTCATCCGTCAGGACCCCATAAGAATCAAATGGCACCACTATCTTCTTGCCATGCATGTTCCAAACATCAGAACTTTTTATGTCTCTTTCCACGGTTTCATTGTCTTCATCTGCAATGAGCAAACAATTACTATAAACAAAATGCAATAAATTTATTTAATTAAAATTTGTACCTATGACTGCGACCCTCCAGAATGTCCGTGATGAACTGGAGTGGGCGTGTCGCTGCCCCGCTGCTGAAGCTCCTGTAGGGGGGGGCGATGACTCATCCTCTAATGAGGCATCCACTGATGGTGTCAGAGATGGTGCAGGGGGAGATGATGCTGTGGGGACAGACGGATCGTCATCTGTCGCAGAAGAAGAAGGAATAGTGTACCGCTTCTTCCTTGGCATTCCTGTAATTTAATCAAATAAAATTAAGTTCAGAATATATATTTCAAAAAATTCATGCAGAAAAAAAATTAAAAATGATAATAGATGCCCAGTATTAACAAACAATATATATATAACAATGATAATGAATGACTACAGAAATGAAACAAGTAGTTGCTGAATGAATAAATAATTGTACATACAATCATTTTCCCCTTCAATCATGTCGGTTTCCTGCTCCATTGCTTCATCCACTTCATTCATCCTTGCTAGACCAATATTTTCAATATCATGATGGACAAATAATTCTGCTTCCTGTTGTTGATGAAATTCAATTGCAGAGGTCAAATCTTCCACTTCATCACCCATATCATACAAATCTCTTTGTATTACGTGAGTAACTACACTCCACCCTTCATCCACAACATCATTCACATAATATACCATTTTTGCCTGCGATGCTAAGATATATGGATCATGCAGTTCACGATCACCAACATCCATCAAGCGAGAGAAGTTTACAGAAGTAAATTGCAATGAATCTCTTTTAACACCTCTGATAAAATCGACCCATTTGCATTTGAATAAAACAACAGAAAAATGCCCGTGGTAGTTTAATTCAATAATATCATGCAGCTTTCCATAGTATTCCACTTCAGCAAATGTAAAAATACCACTATTCTGTGTTTTCAAACCCACTTCTCGATCGACTGTACGAAATCTAAAACCATTCACATTATAAGCGTTGAACTTTCTAACTTGTTTTATAGGACCTCTAGCAAGAAACTTCAAATCTTCTGAAAAGTCAGCTCGAGTATCAGTATTCATGATCTGAAAAAAAAAATATAATTTAATAGATTTGCAAATTGTATGTGTCAAAGTAATATTCGTATTTATTGTAATATTTATAAACTTACACGTCGTGCAAACCATTCTACCAGCTCTTTATTCACAGCTTTCGTTATATCTTTTTCATTTTGTGTTCGGCTTCTCATTCGTCTCTTTGTTTGTATCCTCAACTCTTCAATAAATGGATCTGCAATTTCACTATTCAGCAGCACATATCTATGTGCCTGTAATAATTCCAATTCTGTTAGTGTCGCGTATGAGGTCCTCCCAACTGATCGGCCAATAGCAGGAAATATTTTTGATTTCTGATGCATTTGAGATTGAGTTGATGTGTCGTCAACACGTCCAACTCGAGTAAATCTTGTCTCAATATCATCCAAATATCTGGAACAAAAGGTGAGACACTCCTCGGCCAAATAGCCTTCAGCAATAGAGCCTTCTGGTTGAGCTTTATTTCTCACGTATGCTTTCAAATGCCCAAGATATCTGTGAAAAAATAATAATAATATTATGCATTTATTTAAATGCCAAAAAATGTTTACTTAACTGGAAACATATAAATAAAATACCTCTCAATTGGATACATCCATCGATAATGAACGGGGCCTCCTAATTTAGCTTCGTCAACCAAATGCACAGTTAAATGCATCATGACAGTAAAAAACGATGGAGGGAAGATCATCTCCATTGCACAAAGGGTCAATACAAACCTCTCCTGTAGGTTGTCCAGCTGAAATGGATGTAGAGCTTTCTCACATAACTGTCTGAAAAATGTGCAGAAATGGAGTACAACAGCAGTAACTTTTTCAGGTAATAATGTATGCAATGCCAATGGTAGTAACTGTTGTAACAAAACATGTGAATCGTGACTTTTCAATCCATATAACTTACGATTCTTCAAGTCAACACACCTCGAGATGTTACTCGAATACCCATCAGATACCTTCACATTCTTTAAAATTTGAAGGAACGTATCTTTATCCCTATTTTTCAATGAAAAAATGGCCGGAGCATACTTTTCATTCTCATCTGGCCAGAGATCACGTTTTATGTTCATTACTTGTAAGTCTTTGCGAGCATTGAGATGATCCTTCGACTTTCCATGCTCATTAAGTAATGTGAAAATCAAATTATCACATACATTCTTCTCAATATGCATCACATCAAGATTGTGGCGCAAAGAATTAAATTCCCAATACGAAAGTTTGAAGAATATACTTTTTTTCTTCCATTGTTGCGTTCTGATTTCACTTGACGATGCACTTCGCACTCGTTTTCCGCTATCATTCAAATGATGAACCTTCCCAAATTCTGTTTTAACATTTTCAAGCTGTGTCAATATTTCAGAACCGGTTAACAACTTTGGAGGTGGTCTATGATCAATGCAACCATTAAATTTTGATTTGTTCAGCCGAAATCTATGAGATGCATCAAGAAATCTTCGATGGCACAAGAAGCACCATTTTCTACTGTGAGGTAGCCGTTTGGGCTCGAAATCAAAGTTACAAACGGGACAAGCCAAACCCGTATAAGTGTTCCAACCAGATAAATTCCCAAGCCCAGGGAAGTCACTAATGGTCCACATTAAAGCAGCATGCATTTTAAACATTGTTTTAGAAGAAACATCAAATGTCTCAACACCGTTGCTCCATAACTCCTGCAATTCTTCAATCAAAGGCTGCAGGTATACATCAATATCATTTCCAGGCATTTGTTTTCCAAGAATAATCATCGAAATGATAAAAGATGTTTGTTGCATACACATCCACGGAGGCAGATTATAAGGGATCAAAACAACTGGCCAAATGCTATAACTCGTACTCAAAGTCCCAAATGGGTTGAATCCATCGGCAGCCAATCCCAATCGAACATTCCTAGGATCAGCTGAGAAATCTGGATGTAATGAATCAAATGTCTTCCACGATTGGGAATCCCGTGGATGTCTCATTAACTCATCATTGTTATTATCTACAGCATGCCACTTCATGTGTTCGGCGGTTTTTGATGACATGAATAATCTTTGCAATCGAGGCTTCAAAGGAAAGTAACGCAAAACTTTTGCAGGTGTGTTCCTTTTCTTCTTCTCCGTGAAATTATGTTCAGTCATACTTCCAACATCACCCTTTGACTGCCATCTAGAAGAAGAACATTTCTTACAATTCTGTCTACTTGAATCCTCTCCCCAGTAAAGCATACAATCATTGGGACACGCATGTATTTTTGTATAATTCAGACCAAGCTTGTTAACAACTTTTTTCATATCATAAAACGATTCTGGGATTTTTGCTTCAGGAAATGCATCACGAATCAATTCCAATAACATGGACATTGCCTTATTTGTAATTCCACATAGACATTTGATATGGTACAACTTCAGTAGAAATGAAAGCTTTGAATATTTCAAACACCCACTATACAACTCTTGATTTCCATCGTCAACTAAATCATGAAATGCATTTTCCTCACTGAAGTTTTCCCTTACATTTGGCTCCACAGAATCAAGAGGATCCAATGATATGTTACAATCTTGATCTGCTTGTGTTACAGTCTCAGAAACATCACTTGTCACGTTGCAATTTGTAGCACCCTCTTCTGGTTGTTCTGATATGTTTTGATGCTCATAGTGGTGTCTTGCAGTGCCGAATGCATCATTTATGAGGTTTTGCATTTCATTTTCCATTGTCGAAGAACTTGGGACCTCATTCTGTGGATTAACATCAGTCCTCAATCTTTCTGTATTGTTTGATTCTCCATGCCAAATCCAACACAAATATTGCTCAGGGAATTGCTTCAGTATTAAATGTTCATAAACTTCATCTCTCTTCAACCATGTTCTAAATTTACATTTAGGACATGGACATCTTATTCTCCCTTCAACGGATCGATTAGAAATTGCAAAATCTAAAAACCCATTCAAACCCTTAACATATTGAGATGTGTTCCTCGGTAATGTGATCCAGCTTTTATCCATGTATATCACAATGTGCCTACACAAAATATACGATAGTGTAAGATTACAGAAACATAATATAATAAAGATGAACCATTGGCCATAAAGTATGCATAATATAATAAAGATGATTCATTGACCACATTTACCATTTCAGACCAACTGAACAAGTCTGGTCCATAGGAGACAGCGTCAACACCTCATTTAGGAGCAATAAGAATATCGGGATACACACTTATCATAACACCATCGATCACACATTTATGTTGCCTCAAACAACACCCCTTTGATGTGTGATCGAAACTGATCATAATGCATTTTAAATCAAGTTAACTACATTCACTGAAACCATTTTCACAATGGGTAATGTTTGTTTTATTGTTCTAGGGAAATCTAAATGGCCACATTTAAGTTTTGGGGTTCATCTTGTGATGGAAGCATGAGACATGGTGTTTGAATTTCTTGAATAAATTAGTGATAATGACCCTCCTAAGGTGGAGAGAATTATGTTAGTCATGGAAATGTGGAGAAAACTGTAGAGTGGATGTGGAGGAATCAAGGTTCCAAATAGAAACCTATAAGGGACATGTTTGGGGGTTCATAGGGAAGGCCAGGTGGAACTTCGATATGGTGTGTGAGGTAAATTAAGTAGTCCACCACTAATGGTTTCTAATGCATAATCTAGTCCATGAATATAAAACAAACAATAGTTGTTGTACCCCTCTCTCTTGGATTTTAATGATCACAATCACTCTATTTGTGTTCTAACTTGTTTTCAAGTGTTTTTGATGTTAGGAAAAAGATTTCCTAGGAGCTCGCCCAAGAAAGATGAAAATGGATTGACTAAGTCTACCGGCCAACCGGTGGATTTCCACCGGCCAGCCGGTATGGGCACCGGCCAGCCGGTTCCTACCCACCGGCCAGCCGGAGGAGCCAGGCAGTAGGCCTTCCCATTGCCTGGTGTCACCGGCCAGCCGGTGGATGACCACCGGCCAGCTGGTGAGACACCACCAGCCAGCCGGTGTGCCCAGTCAATCCTTCTGGTGGATCCTAAACTGCGGAAAGTACTAATTATGGGTGCCATTTTTCATTGCTACGATCCTGTGCTTACCACTGTGGTCGGACGTAGCATCATGGATACTTTAGTTCTTCCTCAAGATAAAAAGCGCTTTAGCTGTAATGGTAAAATCTAGATTTTCTGCAAAGGATTACAGTTATTGTTTGGCACTTCATCTGATTTATGAGAGATGGAATGAAGCTGAAAAGAAAGGATCAGTGTATGAGTATTGCTGGGAAAAAGTTCATCATGTGGAAACTTTAAAGACAATTCATGCTATTCAAAAGTAATATTTTAGAAATGCTGGACTGTTGGATAGAAATGCGGGCTAGTCACATGATCTTCAATAAAGCCTGTATGGTTTGTTAAGTCATGCTATAACCATGAGGAATGGGTTATCCATTTCCACTTGGTTTATTCTCCCCCTTTCCTTATTTTTTCATTGAATTTACCCCACCTCTTGTAAATCATGGTTAGGGAACACAATAACTACTAACTGGGCTCTGATCGTATTACTTGAGCTGGATAGGCACTTTTTCAACCTTTTGTGTCCTAAAAACCCTGGACACCCCAAAAACTGTTCATACATCCAGTAAACATTTTGATATCCCAAAATTATCTATTTAAAGTAAAATTGAAATGAGAAAGTACCTGAAAAATCATAGAATATCATACCCTCCCTAACATGAAATGTCTTAGCTTTGAGCCACATTTCAAAGTATCACTAAGCTTTGTCAGAAAAGAGATTGAACCACTATGCCTACATATTCATCTCCCCTCCCATGTCTCTTCTTTAATGGTACTATATAGTAATAAAAGCTTTGTTAAAAAAGAGATTGGACCACTATGCCTACATATTCATCTCCCCTCCCATGTCTCTTCTTTAATGGTACTATGTAGTAATAAAACTAGAACAAAAGGTACAATACTACCTTGCAAAACCATCCCATTGTGATCCATAAAATGAACTAGATTCTCTTAAAGGATGATTCGGCCTCCAACAAAAATTCAGCCACATGGACTCTATAGAGAAGTCTATGAAACATCACCTAAAATGAAACATAAAGAAATAATTCACATAAAGTCATACCATCATGGAATATCCAATATATTCCCCATCGGCCCGATCCTCTTCACAACACATTACTCAAAACGCTTGACACCATCTTACCATTTTTTCAAAACATTATCTCTAAATAGAAAATCACACGATAGAAAACTCACTTTGAAATCACGCTTTACACCTTAAAACACATTTTAAATGTTTAGGATAATTTATATCAACCACATTGGGAGATACATTCCGAGAAATAAAACCAATAATATATATAAAAAGATATACAATATTCAATTGATAAAATAATGAATAACAGATTAAAAAACATCCATGCTATCATGGAATTCAAATAATGGTAACATGAATATGGAAACTACCTAAAACTCAAGCCATGCTAAAATAGATGATGGAATCTCAAATTTTAATATTTTCAAATGCACACATATTCACCTTAACTCATATGTAATGATACCTAGTCCATATATACATATTAAGGTGTACAAATATGTATAAGGGATCTATACATATTTGACTATACTTTCATATACCCCTTTTCAATGATACACATATTCATTTTCATATACACATATAAGCACATATAGCCCCATGATATATATTAATACTTTCAAGGTTGAATATATATAAATGGAGAACTTATATATAGATTCTTAATTATGAATACACATGTAATCCTTTGATGATGACAGCTCAAACCTGCCAAAATAAAGACCAAAACACACTACAACGATATTTGGAATATAAAAATCACAATATCCCTAATTAAAATGTGGAAAAAATAAAAATTATATATAAATAAACCTGAAAATTATGGTGGGAGGACTGAAATTATGGTGCGGGGGTTGCCGGAGGCCGCGGGGGGTGTGGCGGTCGCCGGAGGGCGTGGGGGGCGCGAGGGGCGCGGGGGCGCGGGGGTCACCGGCGGTCGAGGGGGGGGTGCAGGGTTCGCCGGGGGGCTCGGGGGCCGCGGCGGCCGCCGGAGGGCGCGGGTGTCGTCGGAGGGCGCGGGTGTCGCCGGAGGGCGCGGGTGTCGCCGGAGGTAGCGGGACAGGGATCGGGGAAGAGGGGAGGGTTTGTGAGGGGGATCGGGGAAGACGGGTATGCGATAGGGGAGGGGAAAGCGTCGCGACTTTTCAAAATAGGTTGGGTTTCGCGGCGGTTTTTAACAAACCGCCGCGAAATCTTTCACGGATAACGTTTAGCGGCGGTTTTGTGAACCGCCGCCACAAAACCGCCGCTAAACACTGTTTATGTTGTAGTGGAAGATAAAGAATCTTCGATCGGATCGAGGTGGTGAATATCTTAACTAAGATTTCATCGACTTTTTACGGGAGTTTAGGATTATATCTCAAATCACTCCACCTTATGCACCAAAATGGAATGGTTTTAGTGAAAGTAGGAACCTTACCTTGTTAGAAATAGTAAGGCCAGTGATGAGTCATGCAGATCTTCCATTATCCTTTTAGGGATATGCATTACAAACTGCAGCATACACATTAAACTAAGTACCAACTAAAGTGGAAAATGGAATTATCTTTGAGATATAGAGTGTATATAAACCCGTTTTGTTACATACATGTGTATGGGTATGTGAGGCCTTTGTTAAGGCTTTATTAGGTAACAAACTAGCACCCCGGGACACGAAGTGTATCTTTATAGGGTATCCCAAGGAAACAAAGGGATACTACCTATACAACCCCTCATACAAGAAAGTGATTGTCACCAGACAAGACATTTTTCTTGAGAGGGAGCACGTCCTCAAAAAGGATAGTGGGAGAAAGATTGACTTCAATGAATTTGATGCTCAAGATACATAAGAGTTGGTACAAGAATAGATTTCACAGGTCCCCATAGAAGGAGTGGTTCCTGAAACACAAGTACTATGTAGGATCATAACATAGGTAAGAGAAACAAAGAGATATGGTTTTCTAGTCACTGAGGAGGGTGACTAATTATTGGTTAATAATGATGAACCTATCTCCTAAAAGGAAGCAGTAGAGAGATCAGAAGTAGTAATATGGCTAGAAGCTATGAATTCTGAGATGGATTCCATGTATCAGAATCAAGTTTGGGTTCTGGTCAATGTGTGAGTTGATGTAAAGCCTATTGGGTGTAAATTGGTATTCAAGAGTAAATTGGACATGGAAGGTAAATTAAGTATCTATAAAGCAAGGCTAGTGGATAAAAGGTTCAAACAGCATCAAGTAATTGACTACGATGAAACATTTTCTCCAGTTTCCATGTTTAAATCCATTAGAATTCTACTTTCCATAATAGCTTACCATGACTATAAGATTTGGAATATGGATGCCAAAACTGCATTCCTTAATGGGAACCTTCTGGAAGATGTCTATATGACATGTCCATAAGGTTTTGTGACTCCAGGTGATGCCAAAAGAATTTTAAAGTTGCATAGATCCATTTATGGATTGAAGCAAGTGTCTAGGTCATGGAACATTTGATTATATGAATCCATAAAAGAATGTGGTTTCATTAAGAATGAATATGAGCCATGTGTTTACAATAGGTTTAGTGGAAATGTGGTCATTATCCTAGAAGTATATTTTGATGACATATTACTTATTGGAAATGACATACCAGTCTTACAGTCTGTTAAGGACTGGTTGAACAAGTGATTCTCCATGAAGGACTTAGGTGAAGCAGCCTACATTCTAGGGATCAAGGTCATTCGTGATAGATCCAAAAGGCTTCTTGGACTGAGTTAAAGTACATACATTAACCAAATATTAAAGATATTTAGTATGGAACAATCCAATAGGAGATTGGTTCTAGTGTCACTTGATTTACATCTTTTTAAGAAAATGTGTCCCTAGATACAACAGGAGAAAGATAGAATGAGTAAGATCTCATATGTTCGGAAATAGGATAAATCATGTATGTCATGTTATGTACTTGACTTGTTGTTTCTTATGCATTGATCATGGTAGGTAGATATCAAGTAGATCCAGGATAACAACATTGGAATGTCGTTAAGACTATCCTTAAGTATCTGAGAAGAACTAAGGATATGTTTCTGGTGTATGGAGGAGACGAGGATCTGGTCATCAGGGGTTATATTGATGTTGGTTTTAATATAGATTAGAATTATCTAAAGTCGAAATCATGATATTTTTTCTATCTCAACAGATGATTTATGATTTGGAAGAGTTCAAAGCAGCCAGTTGTCGTTGATTTTACAGCAGAGTCTGAGTATATAGCGGCTTCTGATGCATCCAAAGAAGCCGTTTGTATTCAGAACTTTGTCTGGGTGATTGATGTGTACCTAACAGTAAGGACCCCATCACATTTTATTGTGATAATACTACAGTGGTGGCTCTTGAAAAAGAGTCAAGGTTACACTAATGGACAAATCACATACTTCGAAAGTATCACCTCTTGAGGTATTTTTATCAAAGGGGTGAAGTTGCAGTGAGTAGAGTACCCACAAAAGAGAATGTGGTAGACCCCTTGACTAAAGGCTTATCTCAGCAGAAGCATGAGTATCATGTGAGAGCCAACAGACTAAAGGTTGTTAGTAGTTGGCTCTAGTGCAAATGGGTGTCTGTTGGAGTTGGTGCCCAAGAACTAACTTCTTTGTACTTTATGGTAAACATGTATTCATTGTTTTGAATATTAATTAACTAATTATCACATCATGATTGTTCTTATGTGTGACATAGTATGTGGTAATGTACTAAGAGTAGTTGTCTCACTAAAAGTTCATAGTAGTTCTCTACTATGATGAGAACCCGGAAGTGCTATGACACTATTATTGAATATATGTTTTATGGTCGGATGATATCATTTAAGGGACACAAATGATATAGGTTATCAGGGGTGGAGACTCATAGGACTTTGAGGCACCTTCTCATGATGTACTCCCTTGGTAATATCTGGTAGGATATTATGAGAACGGGACCCGCCGGTAGGAAATCCACATTCATAAGTGTCATTTGATGTTTCTATGTGTGGATGTGTGTATTGGTCCTTATACTTTAAGATTATTATTAATGAGTATTATGAGTCGTGTACTTTGATGTATTGATGAAAACCATGACGACATATATTTGTGGTGAGGTAGGATATGTTGGGTGTGCCACGAGTCATATTGCATTAAAGAATAATGCGAGAAAGGATTTATCCCTTCTATTCATTAATGGAAGTTAATATCTCATACTCTTTGATGAAAATAATATAGCCTAAATAAATCCATGGTCATAGTGTTCTATAGGCAAGTTCTATTTCTGGAAAATCAAAGAAATAGATGTTGAGCACATAGGTCGATGACACTGCCATGCAACCTGCTCGATTAGAGATATTGTGATAAAGAGATTATATTACACAGTAAGCATCTGTATGAGGTAACAAGTCATTGCGACATTAACTTCTTTATTTATGGGTATCTTGACGTGTTGTTAGATTTTATCCTTGAAATTTAGGGTGCTTCACCTAATGCCACTGAGAAAGAGTCCTAGAGGGTCACACACTAAGTGTATCCAGAATCTTAGTTAAATAATATTTTATTATTTATTATTTAACAAGTTGAATAAATATTATTCTCAGTCATGGTTTAATAATTATTCATGTATGTCTGATCACATTTATTTTGTCACTAGTTATTCGAGAGAATATATTGTGAGCAGAATATTTAATAAATATTTATTTGCTATTTAGTGAATATAATATTTATTTATTTATTGGTGAATAATGATGTGATGTATATTTAATAAATAAGAAGACATTATTCAAGGTCCGATAAATATTTTTGAGGAATTGGGGACCGAGTTTAATGTTCCAGTGAGAAATAACGAATGTTGAATATTATTTAATTAAATAATATTTAATTATAATTTGCAAGTTAAGTGCATGTCGAGAAATAATAATATTGTTATTATTATTTGACATTGGTTTTTGCTGGAATTAAATAAATAATAAAGGCTCATGTGCAATTATTTTATTTTAACCTTAGCAATATAAATATCCAATTATGTTATTTTTCTAAAGACCCAATTCAGTTGTGCACAACAATCTTGGATAATCCTCTCAAGCCTAGAGAGCTCCCTTCTCCAAGAGCGCTCCCAAGAACAGCGAGCAATCCTGCTCCATCGGATCAAGAAGAACACTTTGGAATTGATTCTCAAGACGTTCAAAGGCAGACAACGCAAGTGTAAAAATCTTCTGTACTAGCACCCGGAGACTCCTTCGACGACATCTAGAGATTCCTGGAATACGTGTGGATCATCGTTAGAGGAAATCTACACTTGATTTCTACAATGCAATGATGGTGCACCGCAAATCTGTCACCAGATTCATCAATGAATAAAGAATTCCCTAGAGTTAATTCTTTATTTAATCAAGTTAATTATAAAAAATATGTGTTGATCTCCTCTCTCTTTGGTTCTGATGTGATTACCCTTGTCTAATCTCATTGATCTATTCTGTAGATCACGACGTTTACCATCGTAGATCTCGGATTGGTCATCAATCATGACAAAAAAGCAAAGTTGGGTACCACCCTCACCGTGTTTCAGTTGCGCCCATAACCTATAATAAATTCATGTTTTTCAATGAATTTGATTCTTATCGCATTATTTTTAACCATAATTAGCATATTTTACCTTTACTGTGATAACAAATATTTGATATGGTTACTATTCATAATGACGAAAAATAAAAGAGGGTCATTTAACAAAGTTGAAACTCATAATTCTAAATATTTATTCCATTTTTCAAGATTCATTTTCTAAAAGTGACATAAATTAACTGAAGATTAAAACGTAAAACGCAACGAAAAATAGTTTTTAGAAAAATGCATTTTTAAGCCTAAAAATGAACTTATACCAAAATCAAGTATAATTATGATTAAAATATAATTAATTAGATTGTATCTAATTAGATAAGTATTATGTTACTTTAAGGTCAAATTTAAATCACAATGTGATTTTTTAATGAAAAAAAATCAGTTTTACAAAAAATCGATATTTTTCACTATTCACTAAAAAACAATCTTTTCAGAAAATTCATAAAAATTCACTCTAAGATAATTTTGACATGATAATATCAAAAATGAATTTCATTTTTCCAAATAAATTTTATAAAACTTTAAGAAATTAATTATTATATTTGCAAACAAAAAAGAAATGAAAAACATTTGTGAGGAAAAATTTATTTTTGAGCATAAAATGACATTTATAAAAAATGAATAATTATTTACTTGGAATTAATCAACAAATTTGTATTGATTATGACCTATATATATATATATTTCATAATGTGGTTATTTCTATACATACACTCGAATTTAACACCTTGGTTCAAATGATCATATTTTAAAAATAATATTTTGTGGTTGTTTATGCTTAGTATTGCATGTCATGTACGCTATCGAACATATTATTCATTTTTGAAATCTCAAGGTATTAAAAAATGGTTATTGTTTAATAAAGGTATGATACAAACTTTATTTATGATATACCACGCCCTATTTGCAGATTCAGCCCACAAATATTTTTGGTAATTTATATTTTTTTAGCATCTTATACATTTATAAAATAGTTTTATTTTTCATTTCTATAACACCATTTTATTATGGTGTTTTTGGGGATGAAAAAAAAGAGTATAACCATTTTATTAATAACATTTCTTGAATCATAGACTACAGAATTCACATTCTCTATCACTTGTAATAGATATTATTAAGTAACTAGTTTGATTTTGAACTGGTTTACAAAAAGTAGTAAACTTAGTTAAAATTTCACTTTTATGAGACATAAAATAAGTCAAATTAAATATATTAAAGTCATCAACAGTTAAAAAACATATTTATCCCCTCCTAATACATAAGTTTTCATAGGACTAAATAAATTAATATGAATAAGTTTGGGAGGTCTTATGATTTTAACTTTATTAAGAGATCTGAAGCTTTCATTATTTTGTGCGCCTTTTAAACATGAATCACAAACAAAATTCTTGTTTTTAATTCAGGTAGTTACAGATTTTGTCCATTCCTTGAATGTTCATGTATGAAGCAAATGTTTTCATGTCCAAGATTCCTATTAAATAAGATATCTGTTAGGTCGGAAAGGGTAATGACAGATGGTCTAGAGGGGGGGTGAATAGACCAGATTAAAAAATTTAATCAAATAAATTAATTATCAAAGTTAATTATTAAGGTTAATTAGCACCAGAAAAAGTAAATAACGCAAGAATGTTTTTTATAGTAGTTTGGTCCAAAGTGGGCCTAATCTACTCTTATACCTCTCTACTCAGCGAGAGATACGTGTGCACTAAAAATGATTTTTAAAGGGGAATCATAGCCCAATTACAAAATCCTTTTCTAGTGGAGGGATAACCACGACACTGACTTTTGTGTGGGGAGTCACAACCCAAACAGTCTTGACTTTAGATACAGGGAGTCACAACCCTAAGATCCTAACTTTAGAATCCGGGAGTCACAACCCGAAGAAAAAGAATAACAAATAATGCTTTTGTGTGCAAAAGAATAAACAGAAAAATAGAGTGCATGTGAGAAATGAGAAGTAGTATTACAAACTCAGAACCAGATGAAATAGAAGATAAAAATTAAAGCACAGGTACTGGTTCTTGAGGATTAGATCAGCACATCCCATCAATGCAATTGTAGTCGAAGCATAATTAATTCAGCACTTGAGAGAACGAGCAGGTGGTGAAGCAAAGTGTCACAGGATGTTGTAAATGCACAGTAGGTTCAAATTTTACAACACTTTCTCTTTGTATTGTGTTGTTTTTTTTCCTGCAAGAGAGAATGATATATATAGAGAATATAAATATATAACAGGTGCAGCAGCTCTTCTTCCTTTGGATATTCAAAATTAATTGAGTCAAGATGTCCCATAAATATCTCCATGAAAATAGCAGCACCGTTGCTTCTTTTATTCCTGTAGAATAAAAATTTCTAATAAAGGAATTCAAAATATTTTGAATAAGTCTTCCAATAAAATCTCCAGAAAAATAAATGCATTGAATGATTTAAAACAAAATTTTAAATCCATTTAAAATGATTTAAATGTAGTCAAAACAGTTCCTGAAAACTAGCAACATATTCTGAAATTAAATTCAAACATTTGAATTTAAACAATCTTGAAACGTCCAAATTTATTTGTAAAAGATGTTGAAAAACTTTATTAATTTTTCTCTCTAAATATAGCACCAAAAATATTAAAAATTCTTTGATTATAATCCTTATATTTAATGATATTTTTTCACAAAAAAAATCGTTAAAAAATTATCCATATATTTGCAGAAAATTATTTTTTTAAAAAAATTTTGCACGGAATGAACAGTAACTTCGGAGTGAACAGTAACTTCGGAGTGAACAGTAACTTTGGAGTGAACAGTAACTTCGGAGTGAACATTAACTTCGGAGCGAACAATAACTTTGGAATGGACAGTAAAGTAACGTAAGGTATGAACAGTAAAGTAACCTAGAGTATGAACAGTAAAGTAACATAGGGTATGAACAGTAAAGTAACGTAGGGTATGAACAGTAAAGTAACGTAGGATATGAACAGTAACGTAGGGTATGAACATTACACCATACTTTTGTGAGATAAAAATGAACCATACTTTTGTGAGATAAAAATGAACCATACTTTTGTGAGATAAAAATGAACCATACTTTTGTGAGATAAACAGTAAACCATACTTTTGTGAGATAAACAGTAAACCATACTTTTGTGAGATAAACAGTGAACCATACTTTTGTGAGAAATCTGGACAAATTTTTTTGACAAACTTCAACGAATTTTTAAGGGCTCTTAATAGTAGATTCAGAATTTTTTTAAAACTAATGATTTGTAGAAAAACTTATTATCTTTCCAAAAAAAAAATAATCAATTAAAACTGACATCTACAGATCCTAAAATCATTAAAAAACAGAAGCAAAACAATTCTGGAAAAACTGCTACTACAAAACAGCATAACATAACTTCAAGTAATTAAAAGTCCATTCAAAAGATATTTTTAGACTTTGATGTAAACTAATGAAATCAAGATAAACATTTTATCTTTCCAAAGAATTAGGTTTCATGTAAATCAGATAAATGTAGAAGTTGCAGTAAAATAAATACAGAAATGTTTTAAAACAGTGAAATGTAGAGTTTCTAAAACCATAGTAGCAACTTCATTGAATTTTTTGAGAAATAGATAAGCATTTCAAACTTCCTCATTAACTAATAAAATATAGATAAATATCTTATCTTTCTAACGTGATAAGAATCACAAAAATCTAAATAATATAAATTAAGATATCATCAAAATACAGAGAAAAAGTAATCAAACAAAATCATATGAAATCAAATTAAAAGAAATTTGCACATGCACAAACAATATCATCTGCTTTTATAGAATTGATACACTTAACACTTTGGTTAGTAAGTTTAGAAAAAGGATTATAAGAAGTATTATCATTCCTATTTGCATAAAATAAAATAGTTTCATTCTTAAAAATTGAACAATTATTATCTTTAAACTTATCGTACATTCCATTTTCACAAAGTTGTGAAAGACATATTAAGTAGTGTTTTAAACAATCAACATATAGTACATTATAAATGATAATAGTTTCAGAAATACCTACTTTTCTAAAACATCTGACATTTACTTTTGAGTTGTCATTGAAAGTAAAAGTTCATTTATAACATTGATTAAAGTATAAAAAATTTGATGGATCTACAATCATATGTTTGGAGTTACCATTTTCCATGTACCATGATTCCTTAACACTCCTAATGCATAAAATTTGAAAAATCATTTAGTAAATAGTTTTGTTACCCATGCTATCTTGGGTATAATAGGATTAATATAAGAATTCTTCTATATGCAAATAGATTTTATAGTTTTAGTATGGGTGGTATATAAGATAAATTCTTATAAATAAAAACTTTAGAATCACCGAATAAGCGAGTAAATCTGAAATAAAATTCATTATTATAATGACCTTTCATATTACACCTAAAACATGTAACCAGAGATACATTAACTTTATTACATTTAATAAAGAAACTTTTATATAGTTTAGGCATTTTCTTATTATAGCCTAAACTAGTATTATCTTTATTTGGATTATTTATATCCATCATAATTCTCCTTTCCCTCTACAAAATTAGATAATGTTTATTTCAAGATAATAAATTCTGTTTTAATATTCTCATTATTTTTTTTTTAACTTTAAATAACCACGGACCTTTTCATTAGCGATCGGGATGGAAACACGGGAGAACACGCCTGGGCGAACAATTGACAAACCCTATCTCAGATCATAGATCCTTTGCGGATGACCTTTCTAGGTGCAAACAACCACAAAATGCTCACGGTGATACAAAGATTTCGACGCGCATCGAGCCGAAGAAATTTCGACACGGGCCTTGCTGCGGTTTCTTTTTCTAAGGAAAAGGTAAGGTTACTTGCTTCTAATATCTACGATCTGTTCTTGTTGGAAAGTTTTTCAAGTGCAGGCCTTCATCATTCTTTCCAAGAAAGACTCTGGAAGCTCTTGGCTTTGTGACCATTCTTGTTGATCTTTTGAATTCATCACATGTGGTTTTTCGATTCTTGTCTGAAAATGACTATTATCGGCTTTGGATGAGGGGTTCATGGTCCTTCGATTGATGTTCCATGAAGGTCTTGAAATAGTCTCCAAATTTCCGCACTGGTCTTGAGCCTCCCATTGCCCCTATTTGGTTGGGGTTTCCTAGTCTGCCACTGCATCCATTTAAACAAAAAGCCCTTTTTTTGATTTCTAGTCTTATTGGGAAACCCTTCAAATTAGATAACTCTACTAAAAACCTCTCTCGACTCTCTATTGCTAGAATTTGTGCATAAATTGATATTTCGCAATTCCTACCACCTCACATTTGGATACTAAAATGGTGACACTAGATTTCTTCAAGAGGAAGCCTTTGAAAACCTTCCCAACTATTGCACTGGTTTTCTTAAAATTGGACATCCTGCAAAGGTATGCGGACATCCCCTCAAAAGAATATTAAATTCAATTTGGGATGAAAAAGGAAAGCATAGGGGGATGGCTACTGCTCCCTCAGGACATTCGGGGGATTCTGTTAATAAGGATGTTATTCAGAAATTGACTGAACCTTCTAATTCTCAGCCACCTACTAAAGATCTCTCTGAAGTAGAAGATGCTCCTCTCAGTGTTCAGTCATTTTATGAGGATAAGGTGAACCACAATAAATCTGTGCATCCTGCTGCAATCACAGATTTTCCTTTGCAAGAGGAGGACAAGAGTGTCCGCTCTGATTCTAGTGAATCCTTGCAGAAAGATCACGACCAAGCATATCAAATTGAGGAAGCCTTCTTAAAGTCGAGTGATAGGAAGGGTAAAAAATAAATGATTGATTTGGATGACTTCATCACTCCGAATTCCAGGAGGACTCGGAAGCGTAGGGACTATTCTCACCTTGAGAGGACAATAGTTATGAGATCCTTAGTGGCCTCCATGAAAGAACCATCTGTTATTCTTACCTAACTGGTGGGTGCTAACCAACTGTTGGCATGTCCTGTTGAAAATAATTTGGATGACTTTAATAATGATGAGGTGGATGATCCTGCTGTGAGGGATGCTTGTCAATATAATGATGATGTGAGTGATGAGTTGGAATCCTGGATGGAAGAGAAAGACAGGATAGTATTTAGAAGATACAGGAACGGTAAATTTTCCACATAGACCTATCTTCAAATAATAAAGCGAACGTTCCTTACGATGGTGGAGAAATTTAAGAAAAATACTGATTTTGATTTTAAGGACATTCCATGGAAATGATTCCTTTTGTCGCCTTTGCTTATTTTTTTATCTTCTGTTTGACCCGTTGATTCTGGTTTTTTCCCTTCTGGTCTTCTTCTTATCTAGCTGTTCATGAATCCCCAAATGCGAAGAACAATTGACATATTGGTGTTGATTGGTAGGTTGGTGTTTTTTGGATTTTGTGAGGAAATTGGATTTGGTCTGCCATGCTCTGTTCACTTTCATTTTGACTTCTACCAGGTTTGCCTGCCTTCAAGTTCCTAGCCATTTGGAGGCAGGTTCTCTTGATTTGGTATCCCCAGCTCATTCTCAGGCTTTATGATGCTGTAATCCCTTGAAGGAATCTATGGGATAGTCTGCTATGCATGTTTCTCCCCTAGACGAATCTTGGACTTGTTTTTTTCGTAGTCTTTCAGATGTTTTTCTTCTTTTGAACTTGTTTGATGCGTGGATTGCATGATGTTTTGTTATGTTTGTTTGGCTTCCTCACAAATTCATTGATGACTTTCCTTAAGACGTGGATTGATCTGTTCCAGCTACCTGTCAATTCAGGATCTTGGACATGGGAGATCCTGGCTTACTTGAGTCTCTATATACTTTATCTGGTCTGATGTTCTGGAATTGCTTGAATTCACCTGTTGTTGTTTCTATATGGTCTTGTGTTCGATCTGGGGGTTGTGGCTATTTGGTGGTTTTTAATCATGAAAATGTTTTCTCTGGACAACCCTGTTCCTTGTGCTGTGTTGATGCTCTATATGCCTACTGAGGGAATTCCAATGCTCAATCTGTCTAACATTGTCCAATGCATGGAGTCGATAATATCTCTGTTGAAGAATTTCTTCTTTTCTTGTTTGTTTTTATCTATAATTTGATTCTTGACTTTCAGCACATCAGCCTCCTGTTCTTTGGTTTTGACACAACAACTCTCTCTTTGATGTTTCAGACATGTTGGATTCATGAACTTCAACATTATTGTTGATGTATCTTTCGGTGGTGGCAGATCCATGCTTATGAGGGGATTATGTACAGATGAAGAAGCTATCTTTTTGGATTCAGTGACTTCTTAGCAGATGGCATGCTGATTTTGATAGAGAATTCTGTTGATCTTTCTGATTTTGTGAGGCTTCATTTGGATTCTGCAAGACAGGGCTGCAGGTACTGAATGCTTCATTGGTAAGTGGGGTTCAATGTTCTCTTGTTGTTGATTGGGTGCTGCTGGTTCATCTCTTTTGATGGTTTCGAGCTACAGTCTGCTGACTCTTCTTGCTGGAGACCTTGATGTTATTTCTTCCTTTGTTTTTCTCATAAAGGATTGCCTACTTCCCCACCAATAGTTTGATATGTGGATCTGGTTTGATCAGCTTCAGATGTTGCAATAGCATTTATATACATGGGCTGCAGCAAAATGAACAGGTTCAGTGAGGTGACTTGTCTACTGCAAAGCTCTTGTTTCGGTTTGCTTTCATCTTAATTTTGTCATTTTCATTAAATCTTATGCTGGTGCAAGTTCATCTGCCTCGTGTTTACATTGTAACCTTTCATGTATTAATAAATTCTTGAGAAGTGTGAGTTGGGTCTCCAACTCAGACATCATTTTCTTCAAAACAAACAAACAAACAAACCTTTTCATTAGAAGAAGAAGTTGTATTTCTTATATTCTCATTTACCTGTAAGTTTTTTATTTATTTTATCATGTTTTTAATTATTTCCATCAAGATATTTATAGAATTCATCAATTCTTAAAAAATCTTTTTGTCACCTTTCCCTTTATCTATACAATTTATCAAAACTATATTCATCATGATCATAACCTGAAATAGAATCTAAATTAGTATTGACATGTTTTATAGTAATATCCATTAACACAAGTTAGGAGATTCCTTTTCACTTTCCAAATCATCACTTGACTCTGATTCTTTTATATAACTTCATACATCTAACAATTCCTGCTTCTCCTTATTACTATATTTATTATCTTTTCTTAGACAATTTAGTTTTGGAAAAATATTTCATAAGCTGACCCTTTTTCTTACACTCATAAAATCTAATTATCTTTTCTTAGACGATTTAGTTTTGGAAAAATATTTCATAAGCTGACCCTTTTTCTTACACTCTTAAAATCTAAATTCTAAAACACCATTGTATTTGCTAGCATTACATTTCTTATTTTACATTTGATCATCCTTAATAGTAAAATTTTATGGGTCCCTTAGAATCCTTTTTTTTTTCATTAAATTGCATATTCCATTAGTGAAGTGAGAATTCATTTCAAATTACACACTTATTATTTGATTTTAACTCATGAATAATGTTCCTTAGCTCTATTGCATACTGTAAAAACGATCCAATGAGTTCATCCAATGTATACCCCTTGAGGTTTGTACACTTTGATGTCCCCCCTTTGCATGACACATTTCCAAAGGGATCGTAACACCGTTTCAACCAACACTATATTATCCAACACTTATCCAAGTATACTCATTTAATTTATGATGCTCATGAATCTGTGAATCATATGCTTCAAGGATTCTTCTTCACCCCTTTTAAAGTCTTGGTATTCTGCATGTATTATTCCATGTTTTTTTCTCCTGAAATTTTCTATATCATAGTCTTGTGTCTTGTAGTATCCTATATGTATTGAGAAGTCTTACATGACGAGACATGGATAAACACATTCTGACTAATAACAGGATATAATATGTTCACGACCTTTTAATTTAAGACATAATTTACTGGATTGTTACAATTAAGTGTATTTGGATTAACATCAAGTTTGTATGGTTTCCCATTATGATCTACTGGTTTATGCTCAAATGTTTAAGATATGCTTCCATGCTTTCTTTTTAATATTGATAATTGTTCTAATCGAAGTATGGTGGTTTTGAGGGATTCAATCATCGTTATAATTTATTCATGAAATCTCACAGAAAACTTTTCCTTGGCATAATAAAAAATATAAACAATAAGGAAAAGTCTCTGATTCCAATTGTTGGCCCAGTATGTGGTGTCAAAAACGGACTAGAGGGGGTGAAAAGCCCTTTTAAAACGTTAAATAGGTTAATTAAATAGCGTTTAACATTAGAGTAACATCACAAGAAAATTTGAATATTGGTGCAATGGTAGTAATAATTTGAAAAAATGAAATTGAATAAGCAATGCAGATATGCAGTGGAAAAATAAAACAATAAGACCAAATTTTTATATTAGTTCATATCATGGTGATCCTGCATCTAATCATTTCTCTTCTCTTCTCCATAAGAGAAATGCCACTCGCTAAAACAAAACCACAATTTTGGAAGGGTGTGATTACCTTTAATGGGACTTTCCTTTTGCTCACTTGGGGGGTACATCCCAAAATCAATCCTTTTTATGGACCACGGAGCAAGCTAGAACAAACCTGACTTTGATAAGAGAATTCAAAAGTCCAAACTTTTTCATTTGAGGTATAACCATGAAAAGCATAAACCTAATTTTGGAAGGGAAAATCATGAAGCGACTTGTAGATGATGAACAAATAAAAAGATATAACAATACACTCAAAAACCAGAATAATTAGAGCTAAAAAATGATGTAGATATGGCTCAAATATTTCATGAAATTAGTCAAGAATGATTTAGTTCATAATGATCAAATCTATATTCAACATCCACCTCAACATATTCATTTGATTAGAATTTATAGAAAAATTTATCAAAAGGTATTTCATCATCTCCATGATCATCTCCACGTGGATGATCTGTATTTTTAGAAGTTCATTGAAGATGTGATGCTCTGATTTAGAACCTCCATTCGATTCAGAGTGCCATGTTGATTCAAACGCACCTCTGATATGCCAGAGGCTTTCAAATGGTAGTTAATACATAATCTAGACAATGGGGAGTTTATTCCCTTAAATCAAAGTCATAAAAGCAACATAAAATAATTAAGGATCTTACACTTCCATAAACATGCAAAACATGCATTGATCTCCCACCAGGTGGATCCCATATAAAAAACTAAAAATAGCCACTAGTCTTTTGAGCCTCGTCCCAATCCCCAATACCCATCAAGATTCTCCATCCTGATTCACTACACACCATGTGCTATCACTGATATAATGTTTTCACATGTATTGAGTTTTCCATGGCGAGTGTGATCATACAACTCAATAGGGTCTCACTAAGCACCTCTGATATACACCGACATATTCGTATGTATGCATGAGGGAAATAAATTACATAAGTAAATATGCTCACTAAGTCGGTGTGAAAACTATAACACTTCCTATTAGGACACAATGTGCTAACCAGGCTACCATGGTGCTTGACCATACCTGCTTAGTCGTCATTCAGAAATCTTGTTCTCTTGTCTTGTTCTACTTTAATCGATTCTCAGCTCGTAGTTGAAGATTCAGTGTAGGGAGGTGTATAAACCTTGACCCAATGCCCAAGAGACAACGTACGTTTATACATTCAAATCACAACCCCCTATTAAATCACTCATTGTAGGGTCCATTGATAAAGTCTCATATCATCCCACGACCCAACCGCCCATTGGAGTTTACTTCCATGACCGAAGCCTCTTATGGCAAGGTCCATTTATATCTTGCATCACAACATGCGTATCCCCTAATTAGTCCTTGACCCATGCCTACTCATGGAACGTTCCAATAATCGTGTCTTGCCTATCCCCCTAGTTGGTCCTTGGCCCATGCCTACTCATGGAACGTTCCAATAATCGTTTCCTGAATCATGTCACGTCCCATCCCTCTCATTGAGAGTCCTTGACCCAAACCGTTGATAGGAATTTCCATCACATAACCTAATCCTACACCAGGAATTGTCTTCAAAACGAGCCTACTCTAGGTAAGGTCAATCAGCATGACCCAATCCATCTCAGTCAAGGTATCATCACGCATCAGGATCCCTCTCCCCCTATTTGTCTAACACCTAGAAAAACATTTGCCTCACAAATAAGAACCACAATCCATCACACAACTCACTAGCTAATCCTAGGGTGCTAGTCGCTCGAGATCTAGCCATCATTACACATCTAAACTCTTCCATTCTCTCCCATTAGGGTACTCATTAGGTCCTCCAGACCCATCACGAGCATTTTTCATTGATACCACCTTTCATCTATCACCCTTCGGTGAAATACCTACCCGAAGGCTCATCCTGATTCAGACATTAAGGTCCAATCCAGCCTTATTAAAACACCTCGATACTCCTGGTTTTGCTACCCAAAGGCTTTCACAATTCATCATGTCTACCTGGCCTTGATCACAACAAGGAAGGTCTAATTTCCATCTAAAGCCCCCTTGGCATCCCAATGCCAAGTCCGAAACAGCCCGCACAACCATAACCTAGGTCTTGTCGCACATCTTATAAAGGAGATCCTTTAGCCCATCACCTAGAGGAACCCCCTCTCCATTACACTTGTCAAGTCTTGGAGGACTCATCCCACACTCCACGTATCCCAAGACTCTCCTCCAGCCTCAGGATGATGTTCTTTGTCTCTCATGAGATGCACAACCATCCCACCCCTCATCACTTGGGTCCCATGCCTCTTATTCCAGACCACTAGCCTTAAGAACCCATCCTATGCCATCCTGAATTCCTACATGTACCCTAAGTCCTTCCTAAGACTCACTCTAACTCAACCGACACCCTTGCCCCTTGGTGACATAGTCATTGTGTGATCTCAATTTAGCCAAGTGCTAATGTGCACTTACTCAAGCCGTAGGAGACCAAACTCCCTCCCATTTCATCTAGAAAGGGAATTCACAATTTGTAAACCTTATACCCGAACCCATGATGTTATATAAGCAAGAACACCCAAGAAAAAACAATGGAATTATATTATTGGGGGCACCTTCCAGGAACATGGAATTATTCGCTCAGTGAGCCTTGTCGAGCCTCTTCTAATTCCACCATGCTTCATTGATGCTCTAGGACACCTACCTCATTACATGATGCATAAATAATTAATTATAAAAATTTATAATTGATTATTTAAATAAATTCCAAATAGGCATAATTGCTTAAAAACTCACCCGATATAATTTGTTCATCGAAACCTTGAGCAATGGGGTGTGGTCCACTACGGACACACCCAAAACCTAATCTACACACAATCCCAACCATTATGTCCAATTCAATTGCCAATTTCACTTAATTTTGGAATAACCCTAAATAAATTCAAATGGTGACATACCATTTCCCAAAGAGCACGTGATGACATGCATACAACATCTTGGGACATCGTCTTTGCAATCCAAGAAAAATTTCCATCAGTTACAGGAAATTTCACCATGCTCTAGTGAAATATTCTCCCAAAACCTAACACAAATCCATTAAAAATCACAGGGATACAAATAAAAGTAAGAATATATATTTAAATGGATGAACATACCTTCGATCATAATTGGAATACACCTTGATTTATTCGAGATCGAGGGGAGAGAAGGGGATGAAGGGAGGCGAAGGTGCTGGACAAATGTCCCTCCCTGTGCATGACTGGTACCAAAAATAAGGGGAGCCTAGTTGTAAAAAGACCACCCTACACCTATTTTGTGAAAACATCACGGGATACAATTCACAGTGAGAACCCCTTGCATACGTTGTGAACCATTTAAAGAAGAGGATTTTGAAGCCCAACTCGTCATTTTTCATGGCGTCAACTTCTGGTTTATAACTTGAAATGATTGGGTAGTGGTATTTTACCCTCAGATAGTCCCATTCGTGGTGTGAACCATTGTTCATGGTGTTAGTGGATGCAAGCTGCTAAAATTCATCCCTTCGGTCCACCTGAACATTCCACGTCTTAAGTGGAGAACTCGTACCACCAATGCCTATAATCACATCCAAAAAACACCATTTAAGGATGTCTAACATTCAGATACCAAATCCAATACCTAGTTCTAAAACTGAACCCCTCACCAGATCAAAATTCAAAATTCCTCTAAAACGTAATGACTAGGAAAAACCATGGGGTAGTACAAACTCTCATCATAAAGCTTCTCATCCCCAAGAATTTGTGGTTTTCTACACACCACATTTCCCGACCTACCACATTTTCCAATTCCCCAAGAACTTGTCATGTCCTACCATGGAATTACAAAAGCACCTCCACTTAAATCCCACATCAAGATGACACTCACTATACCATTCTCACCAGACACACTATAGTGTCTTTAACTAATTCATCCTAAAGCTTATTGTACACCCTGTTGTAAGGCACCACCCACAATGATAGATTCTGAGCCATGGTGCCCCCACCATAGGAATGGCCTACCAAAAACACACTTTCAACGGTCTATTGACCTATCAATCACATTTTTAACAAACTTAACAATGCAATTTTCATATAACTGCATCCAAGCTCTTGAAAAAACACCAGGTGGAACTCCTCCAGCCGACATTTCCTAAAACTGCTTGGTTTAACACGCTAACGCCACACCAACTACTGAATCATGATTCTATAACCCTCAGTGGCATCCTATAATCATCCAACACCCACACTAAAGTCTGAACCCGACCCCTGGTGTAATTTCACATTTTTATCACTATCCACCTATTCCCGTCGTCATGCTATCACCTCGAGCATTGGCATACCTATGATCCAACTCAACCCAAGTAACACAAAAACCACCTTGATCCCAATATCAATTCATCAACTCCGACCAACACCAAATCTGAACATTAAATATGGTATTTCCGAGGGTACTATATAAATTGGATCTTACTGCTATCCATCGAGGAGTATGACAACATCCATGACCCTTCTAACACAAGGGTTGTTCACCTCTAACAAATGTGACACTCCCCACTATAGGAGCATTGTTATCAAATCCCACCAAACCAAACACCCGAACTCCCCACCCCATTCTCTATCTATTAAAAAACACCATAATTAGGTGTTGTCGAACCGCTCATACTCGATCACCAACATAAAACTAAAACGATCGCCGCCTATTCCTATCTTCCCAGAAACATCACCCTCGACATTCAATAGTGTGCTCCCCACCATGTGGCCATCCTTATACTACTCCTCAAGCATCGACCCAAACATTTCCTAACACTACTCTCAACCATCTTTCCAATATCTACCAAGGATCAAAGCCTCGAGCTACGATTCCTAGACACATATCACTGATGAATTATAGCCATAGTACCACTTGAGTTAATCTATAACATGAACCACTTCCAACATACCCAATCCCTGCCCATCCATCGATTTATATCATAACCGACACAACACATACCCAATGTGAACCTGACCTCACACACTAAGACTTTTCCATGAGAAGTTGTGCCAATGCTCACTGTCACGAACCAGCCCGGGTACCCTAGTAACCCGATAACTGAGACAGCCCTGACATAGCCTGAAGGGCGTTCCCGATCCCCACGGGTCGGCGACTAGCACTTGGCATCCTACAACATACATGTGAGAATGATTTTGCCACAAGAATGCGGAAGCAAAAGAAAACAAGACAATATGCATAACAAAAGAAACTCCATTGGGAGTAATGTACCAGAATATAACATGACATGAAAACCCAAAGTAATACAACCCAAGTACTAAAATGGGAAAAACAACCCCAAGGTCCCTAAGGACACAACTCACCAAGACCAAAACTCAACAGCTGGATCCACCTCCAAGAGATCCCTTTCCTTTGCTCGAACCTGGAAGAAGAAAGTCTACAAACACCCGAAGACAAAAGTAGGGTGTGAGCCTAAGCCCAATCAGATACCACCAAAGATTCCATAACAGATTTCAAATATAGATTATCCAAATAAAAACTTTCAATTTTCAAATAAACGGGTTTGACAATTCAAAAGCATATTTAAACAAATCATGCTATACATTTTCAAATGATAGAAATAAATATTTTAAGCAAAGGCTTTACAAATGATGGAATATTTCTAAAATAATGGCTTATGTAAAACATTTATATAAAACAGTTTATATAAATTCAGCAGACATGTAAAACAGTTCAAAAGAATTGACATACATTTATATCTCAAATATAAATAAACAATCAATCAACATGGTCATCTGTCAAAAGGTACGATAGTATTACCCAGCTATAGAATTTCGCACTCTCTATGTGAACTCAACAAAATGTGTATACACACGTCCCTATGACACTGGTCAAAGGAGACTTGTCACCAACCCGTCGGGGATGTGACCCGCCGCAAGTATGTTTTAGAACGTTGTCGTAGCGTAGAGTGTATCCAAATAACTCACTAACTACCTAAGGCTTGCATGCGCTCTTACATGATGAGTGAACTATTTTAAGACTGCGATCAATCCCATTCTTCCATTTCAAAGTTCCAATTTCATTCAATTTAAAACCAAAACAAGTTTTATTCAAAAACATGATTTTTTCACAAGATAAAACCAATAGGTTTCTATCAAATCATTTTAAGCCATTTTCACAAGTTTGAAATACATTCAAAATCAATTCCATCATTACACAGTTTATTTCTACAATTAAATTCAACAATTTAATTGAAACCATTTCCATCAAATCCACAATTTAAATTAAACAATTTAAACCATCTAATTTCTATAAACACACCCAATTCAATAGAATTGAGGGTTTTCCAAGTTTTCATTCCAAAACCATTTCAAATATCTCGATTCACTGGAATCAGAGTTTTATCAATTTAATTGAAAGAAAATTTGAACAAATGAATTTAAATCAACAATTGAAATAAATCAAACAATACAAGGATAATCAATTTGGCTAATTAGAACGGAACCACCTACCTCAAGGTCGTCAATGTCAGCGACAACGATAATCTACCCAGTGCGGTTCAATACACCTCACGACATTTTTATCATAAGCGTCGACCCGCCAATGCTCAATGCTCATCAAGGGTTCTTAGAACCAAAACATCTATTTTATTTCAAAAGGAAATAAAATATCACATGCGATGATAGTTTCTCTCCTGAATAATTATCAAAATTATCAAATAAAATATTACATGTGATAATATTTTATCTCTCTTGGATAATTTCCAAATTATCGTTTTATAATTATAATACGCATCCTTTGACAAAAAATGTGACTATCCCGTAATAATTTTGATAAACTTGTCAAATGATAATTACCTCATAATTATCTTTTAAAAAAAATTAACTTAAATTATCTAGACAAATTCATGAAATTATCCTTAGATAATTCTTTATAATTATATTTCGATAATTTGATGAAATTATCAATTGATATTTTTCTTTATAATAACCTTCCAATAATCTTGTGCAATTATCCCCATAAAATTTCATGCAGATATCCTTTAAAATTTTGAAAAAAATATCCTTCGATAAATCATTGAAATTATCATTTTCCAATTTCATTTAATTATACCTTGATAATCCCATTTGATTATCATTTCATAAAACAAAGATTATCTTTTGATAATTTTGTGCAATTACGTTTTGATAATTATTTTTAATAAGACGTGCAATTGTACTTTAATAATTCAAAGTAATTATCACAAGACAATTTTATAAACTAACACTAGATAAAACCATGAGATTATCTTATTACAATTATTTTAATAATTATATTTTGATAATGCCCATAATCATCTTAAGATAATTTATTTAAAATAATCCATTTAAAATGCGAAAAAGCAGATTGAACAATACATTGGTTCCTTCAAATTAAAAATATGATTTAGATCCTGCTTGTCGATACGAAACCAACGAAACTGACGGTGCATAAATCCGATCAACAACGTAGAAGATATTGAATTTAGAAGATTGGAAGATAATTAATAAATAATTAAATAAAAGAAAACACACCTAAAAAAAATTCAACCTCTTGTGTGCAACGTATAGGAAGAACAAAGCAATCGCCGCTCACTTGTAACACCTCCAGTCAGATCTACCCAGCTTCACTTATCGCGTGAAAAGAGATTTCGGGTTCAATCGGACTCATCCAGATCAACTGCAGCAAAACCGAATGGTTCGGCCATTTAAAAACTCAAGCCGCATATGAGATTTTAAAACTGAAAATTAATCCACTGTTTTAATCCGAGATTAAACATAAACTTGAATGCGGAGTCATTGATTTCAATTTATTAGGGTGTTTCTAATTTATTTATGGTCAAATACGGTTATAAACTTCCACGCTTTAGAAATGGAGGGTTTCACGTATCAAAGTGATGATGAACAGTAACCTCCGATTTTTCTTAATTAAATTGAAATAATAAATGTAATCATTTAATACAATTATAAATAATTAAATTTTAAAAGCAGACAGACCAAACACCCGTTGTGGATGAATGTTATACCCTGTCTAGGGTAAACACTCCATTCCGGACACAACAGTGGTCTCGAATTTCTCAAACGATAAACCGTTTGAATGATATTAAATATTTATTAATTAAAAACCGGAACAATTAGTGTATTAAAATAAAAAAGGGTTATTTTTGGGACTGAATCATCCAAACACCTGATGCGAACAAATGTTATACCTTGTCTAGGGTAAACACCACGTTCCGGACTCATCAGTGACCTCAGATTTGATGAATGATTTGAGAGATATTAATGATTTATTAATGAAAAATCGGAATAATTAATTAATTAAAATAAAAATGGTCATTTTTGCGACCGAGGCGTCCAAATGCTTGACGCTTACAAATGTTATACCCCGTCTAGGGTAAACCCCTTATTCCAGACCCATCGGTGGTCTCAGATTTCCCATAAGACACGCCGTTTGAGAGATATTTGATTATTTAATAAATAATATATTAAATATTATTTAATAACTTTATCTCACAAGCGAGACATCCAAATGTCTGGCGCCTTCAAATGTTATACCTCTTCTAGGGTAAACACCATATTTTAGACATAATAGTGGTCTCAGATTTCTCAAACGACGCATCGTTTTGGAGTTATTCAAATATTTTGAATAAAAAGTGTGCACTTAATATATTCTGTTTAATAATTTTATTCCGTCTTTGCCGAGCTTTTGCGTGCCTCAGAAAATCATACTTACTCAGTGTTTAACTCAGAAAATATTTAATTGAATATTATGGAGTGTTAATTGGGCGTTATACCATTTCACGACGTGTTTAACAAAAATACAACTTTTTACTGATAAACTATTTTTTTTTCCATTTAACGTAATAATAATTTAATACAAGATGGTTTAGGAATACCTGAAACAGTAACGGGATGTTACAACCTCCCCACCATAGGAACTTTCTGTCTCTAGAAAGCCTACGAAGAAACCTCCACCTCAAAAAGACACGACCACTTTTCTCCTATCAGTGCCTCCTTCTTTCACGTCTCATGAGAATTAGAATCATGATTCCATATCATTCAGACCATAGGTAACGTCCTCCCACGAAGTACCTTGGTATCAGAATCAACAACCATGATTGGTCGTTCAGTCACAGATAAAACAGGTTCACTTCAAGATTACGCCAACTCAGAACATGAGATGAGTCAGATAAATGCTTTCAAAGTTGAGATACATGAAACACATTATGTATCGACGTCAGTTGTGGTGGTAGTGCTAAATGGTAAACAATTTTCCCCACCTAATCAACAACCTCAAAAGATCCCACAAAACAAGGAGAAAACTTCCCTTGCCTCCCAATCCGTCGATGACCCAACCGGTGTGAAACCTTCAAGAATACATGGTCACCAAAACTATTGCTTCAAGTCATAGAACGTCTTAGTGCTTCCTGGGTGCACAACCCATTGGTAAATTATAGAAATCCCCCATTATAGCCTTCCTTGTCACTGACGGTGCAACATAACGGTTCTGATAACACAGAACACTGTCTTTGAAGAACGACCACTGGGTATCAGTCTCCCCACCATAAAGAGAGTCTCTAATGCTTATGGAATTCGTTAACAAGATTCTATTTCTGAAGAATCATCTCTAGAAGAGAAGATGTCAGAGAACCATGATCTTTCATGGTGGATAGAATCGGCACCGCCCAAAGTGTCACACTTGGGTGAATAAAGGCTTTCTCAAAAAGATCGTCCAACTGGGTCATTAGTTCTTTCAGTTCAATTGGAGCCATTTGGTAAGAGGGAAAAGAAACTGGTTGAGTACCAGACATTAAGTCAATAGAGAACTTAAGCTCCCTTACCGGTAGAAAAACAAGAGAAGTCAGAAGGAAACACGTCGAGAAACTCAATGATGACTGGAGGGAGATCACCACCCAAAGAATCTCGCTCAAGTTCAAAATTAAACACTGATATCACTTTCCCCAACTCTGGATAAGAAGGTCCAACTCCACTCGACCTTAGGTCTCATTCTCCTTAAAAGACAAGAGGCACACCACTGAGTGTAGTAAGGTAGACCCATCGAAGATAACAATCAATCCGGGATTTATTGGCAATAATCCAATCCATCCCAAATGTGACGTCATGAGGTTCCATGTCGAGTACAAGAAAACTCCAAGAAAACTCGACATCTGATAGAGAGAAGACACAAGTAGGACTATATAGACCATGCTCTCTCTTCGCACCAAGAGGTGTAGTAATATCCATTGCACATGATAAAATCTCCATTGGAAGGTTAATAATATCAAGGATATGGATTGAAATAAACAAGTAAGATGCACCGGTATCAAAAAGTTTTTTCACTAAAGACGAAGCTAAAGTAATGATACCCATCATGGTCGTTGGAAAAGTATTAGATTTCTCTAGAGACTCTTTCACTGCGTGAAGAAGCTTCGTTCCGGATGCCTATGGCTGGAACTCTTTTGTACGTGAAGCATTTGATTGCCCCGCAATTTTTGAAGGTGTTGATGATCTTGTGGCGCTGCGTGGAGTGGGAAAGATGTGACATAACTTCTGCAAGTCCCCCAAACATTTGTAGGAGCCACAGTTCTTTTAGCCTGCTCATGCTTGAAAAAAATCCACAGCTTTGGCCAACACCATTGACTTTGGATATAACTATTCAGTGAAAAGAACCTTGAAGTCCTTCCAATATAATCCCTCATGTTTCTTTGTCGTCACTATCGTATCCCACCATCTCCTTCTTTGTCCCTCCAACACAAAGGTGACACACTTCACCTTGATCTCGTCCGGTATCTACAAGAACTCAAACAAAAGTTCTATCCTGCCCAACCATTCCTCACCATGTTGAGGATCAGTGGATACTTTGAAAATTGGTGGCTTCTGGTGAATGAACTCTTGAGATTTTTTTTGAAGAGCACCCCCAGGTTCCACAACTAGAGCTTGGATGAGGACTAGAGGTGGTGCCTATTCCAGAGCTTGGACAGTGCGCACAATCACCTCAACTAGGCTTGGGTCCATTGGAGGATTCACTCACTGATGTTCAGTAGTAGCCCATTCCTGGATTCGATTCGCACGTCTTCTCGGAGGCATGATGTTACACAACATCAGCAGACAACAAGACATTAGATAATGCTCGTATATAGCAACGAGGGAAACATGATCTTGACCCGTAGAACATACATGATTTGGATTTCACTCTATCCAAATCAAAATGGGGAAAAGATTAGAACTAATCTACAAGAAGTCTTTCCCTAAACACCCCTGGTGACTTAAGGTTCATTACGGTGAGAGCTGGTCAGACACTCAATCGCAACTACCTCCTAAGTCCTGATAAGAATATTCAAATGCATACTGTCATCAAGGAAAGATGATTAACCTCCCTCTGATACCACTTTGTCACGAACCAGCCCGGGTACCCTGGTAACCCGATAATCGAGACGACCTTGACATAGCCCGAAGGGCGTTCCCGATCCCTACGGGTCGGCGACTAGCACCTGACATCATACAACATACATGTGGGAACGATTTTGCCACAAGAATGCGGAAGCAAAAGAAAACAAGACAGTATACATAACAAAAGAAACTCCATTGGGAGTGATGTACCGGAATACAACATGGCAGGAAAACCCAAAGTAATACAACCCAAGTACTAAAATGGGAAAAACAACCCCAAGGTCCCTAAGGACACAACTCACCAAGACCAAAACTCAACAGCTGGATCCACCTCCAAGAGATCCCTTCCCTTTGCTCGTACCTGGAAGAAGAAAGTCTACAAACACCCGAAGACAAAAGTAGGGTGTGAGACTAAGCCCAGTAGGATACCACCAAAGATTCCTTAACAGATTCCAAATATAGATTATCTAAATAAAAGTTTTCAATTTTCAAATAAACGAGTTTGGCAATTTAAAAGCATATTTAAACAAATTATGTTATACATTTTCAAATGATGGAAATAAATATTTTAAGCAAAAGCTTTACAAATGATGAAATATTTCTAAAACAATGGCTTGTGTAAAACATTTATATAAAAAAGTTTATATAAATTCAGCAGATATGTAAAGTAGTTCAAAAGAATTGACATACATTTATATCTCAAATATAAATAAACAAGCGAACAACATGGTCATCTGCCAAAAGGTACGATAGTATTACCCAGCTATAGGATTCCACACTCTCTATGTGAACTCAGCAAAATGTGTATACACACGTCCCTATGACACTGGCCAAAGGAGACTCGTCACCAACCCGTCGGGGATGTGACCCGCCGCAAGTATGTTTTAGAACGTTGTCGTAGCGTAGAGTGTATCCAAATAAATCACTAACTACCTACGACTTGCATGTGCTCTTACATGATGGGTGAACTATTTTAAGACTGCTTAAAAATAAGATCAATCTCATTCTTCCATTTCAAAGTGCCAATTTCATTCCATTTAAAACCAAAACAGGTTTTATTAAAAAACATGCCTTTTTCACAAGATAAAAGCAATAGGTTTCTATCAAATCATTTTAAGCCATTTTCACAAGTTTGAAATACATTCAAAACCAATTCCATCATTACACAATTTATTTTTACAATTAAATTCAACAATTTAATTGAAATCATTTCCATCAAATCCACAATTTAAATTAAACAATTTAAATCATCCAATTTCTATAAACACACCCAATTCAATAGAATTGGGGGTTTTTCAAATTTTCATTCCAAAACCATTTCAAATATCTCGATTCACTGGAATCGGGGTTTTATCGATTTAATTGAAAGAAAATTTGAACAAATGAATTTAAATCAACAATTGAAATAAATCAAGCAATACAAGGATAATCAATTTGGCTAATCAGAACGGAACCACCTACCTCAAGGTCGTCAATGTCAGCGGCAACGATAATTTACCCAGTGTGGTTCAATACACCTCCTCACAACATTTTTATCATAAGCGTCGACACACCAATGCTCAAAGCTCATCAAGGGTTCCTAGAACCAAAACATCTATTTTATTTCAAAAGGAAATAAAAATATCACATGCGATGATATTTTCTCTCTCCTGAATAATTATCAAAATTTTCAAATAAAATATTACATGCGATGATATTTTATCTCTCTTGGATAATTTCCAAATTATCATTTTATAATTATAATAAGCATCTGTTGACAAAAAATGTGATTATCCCATAATAATTTTGATAAACTTGTCACATGATAATTACCTCATAATTATCTTTTAAAAAAAATTGTCTTAAATTATCTAGATAAATTCATGAAATTATCCTTAGATAATTCCTTATAATTATATTTCGATAATTTGATGAAATTATTAATTGATATTTTTCTTTATAATAACCTTCCAATAATCTTGTGCAATTATCCCCATACAATTTCATGTAGATATCCTTTAAAATTTTGAAAAAAATATCCTTCGATAAATCATTGAAATTATCATTTTCCAATTTCATTAATCATTGAAATTATCATTTTCCAATTTCATTTAATTATACCTTGATAATTCCATTTGATTATCAGTTCATAAAACAAAGATTATCTTTTGATCATTTTGTGCAATTACGTTTTGATAATTATTTTCAATAAGACGTGCAATTGTCCTTTAATAATTCAAAGCAATTATCATAAGACAATTTTATAAACTAACACTAGATAAAACCATGAGATTATCCTATTACAATTATTTTAATAATTATATTTTGATAATGCGCATAATCATCCTATGATAATTTATTTAAAATAATCTTTTTAAAATGCGAAAAAGCAGATTGAACTATACATTGGTTCCTTCAAATTAAAAATATGATTTAGATCTTGCTTGTCCATACGAAACCAACGAAACTGGCGGTGCGTAAATTCGATAAAAAAACGTAAAAGATATTGAATTTAGAAGATTGGAAGATAATTAATAAATAATTAAATAAAATAAAACACACCTAAAAAAAATTAAACCTCTTGTGTGCAACGTACAGGAAGAACAAAGCAACCGCTGCTCACTTGGAACACCTCCAATCAGATCTACCCGGCTTCAGTTATCGCGTGAAAAGAGGTTCCGGGTTCAATCAGACTCATCCAGATCAACTGCAGCGGAACACGAATGGTTCGGCCATTTAAAAACTCAAGCTGCATATGAGATTTTAAAACTGAAAATTAATCCACCGTTTTAATCCGAGATTAAACATAAACTTGAATGCAGAGTCATTGATTTCAATTTATTAGGGTGTTTCTAATTTATTTATGGTCAAATCCGGTTATAAATGATGGTTTTGAAACTTCCACGCGTTAGAAATGGAGGGTTTCGCGTATCAAAGTGATGATGAACAGTAACCTCCGATTTTTCTTAATTAAATTGAAATAATAAATGTAATCATTTAATACAATTATAAATAATTAAATTTTAAAAGCATACAGACCAAACACCGGTTGAATGTTATACCCTATCTAGGGTAAACACCTCATTCCGGACACAACGGTGGTCTCGAATTTCTCAAACGATAAACCGTTTGAGAGATATTAAATATTTATTAATTAAAAATCGGAAAAATTAATTTATTAAAATCAAAAGGGTTATTTTTGCGAGCGAATCATCCAAACACCTAATGCGAACAAATGTTATACCTTGTCTAGGGTAAACACCACGTTACAGGCCCATTAGTGGCCTCAGATTTCTCAAACGAAGAACGGTTTGAGAGATATTAATGATTTATTAATGAAAAATCGGAATAATTAATTAATTAAAATAAAAAAGGTCATTTTTGCAAGCGAGGCGTCCAAATGCTTACACTTACAAATGTTATACCCCGTCTAGGGTAAACCCTTCATTCCAGACCCATCAGTGGTCTCAGATTTCCTATAAGTCACACCGTTTGAGAGATATTTAATTATTTAATAAATAATATATTAAATATTATTTAATAACTTTATCTCACAAGCGAGACATCCAAATGTCTAGCGCCTTAAAATGTTATACCCCTCCTAGGGTAAACACCATATTTCAGACATAATAGTGGTCTCAAATTTCTCAAACGACGCATCATTTTGGAGTTATTCAAATATTTTGAATAAAAAGTGTGCACTTAATATATTCTGTTTAATAATTTTATTCCGTCTTCGCCGAGTTTTTGCATGCCTCAGAAAATCATACTTACTCAGTGTTTAACTCAGAAAATATTTAATTGAATATTATGGAGTGTTAATTGGGCGTTATACCATTCCGTGACGTGTTTAACAACAACACAACTTTTTACTGATAAACTATTTTTTTTCATTTAACATAATAATAATTCAACACAAAATGGTTTAGGAATACTTGAAATAGTAACGAGATGTTATACTCACTCCCCTCCTCAAAGTAAGAGTGATTCAACGAGAACCTTCTCATCGGTTCTTGTCCCTTATCCACCCCGATCTCACCTAAACCCAATGGTTGCACCCTCCCATGAAACTCGATCACACAAACTGAATCACGCTTCCATGAATCACGTCCCATCGAATCTTAGCTCACACACCTAACCCACTGACTAAGATCTACTCACATGTTAGTCTTATCCAACAACACAAGGTATCTCACTCATGTCCTAGCTAACCACATGATCACCTGCCACACGAGCGTCATTCCAAACGATGAGCGTCAACCCACCCTTCAACCATGCTACCAGAAGTGTGTACATAATCTTCTGGTCTAGAAACCTGACTAGTCCTGCCCTCGAAACCCAGCCTTGATGACAGAAACTCTTGAAGTGTTTCACATCCCAAAAGCCCAATGAATTTCTCATGCCACTGCTCAACCCACTCAGGTTGTCTGCACAGCTACCCGGTTCAGTTAAGTAAATTCCACCAAGAAGCTATATGGGAAAAATCTACATAGGTTCTTTCAAAAACAAGAAGTAACTAAACCCCACATTCTCAAGGAAACCTGTTCCCATACACAGATCATCCCTCAGGCATACAATGACTTCATCGAGTCATTACTAGGGTATTTATGCCCACATCGACCAACTATGGGTCTCCATAAATCAATCGATAAAGGGAATGCATTTTAATCATCAGAGAACATCCTACCGTAAGATCCACATGACCTTCCATCTAAAGGAAACACATCGTGGCCCACCTAAATAGAATTCCACCAATAAGTTACATGGGAAAATTATGTATAAATTTTTGTTGACATTTTAAGCAAGTGAACCTCACTTAAAAAAAGCAACCATATAAATTTACTTTGCATGTCATGGGAATCCAATGTGATGAATATGATGCATGTAGATTGGGCTATTACCAATGGTCCAAGATCCAAAAACCCATAAATCGTAAATTCACAAACGAAGTGTATCACCCAAGGTGAAATCATACAACCGTCATATCAAAAACAAAAAACAACCATTCCATGCTATGGTAACCTAGAATTCCTATTATAAATAGTGTTCTCGATGCTCTATTCTGATATCCATCAAATTCTTTGAAATATTCCTCGAACACATATCTTCCATCTCCCTAAATCATAAATCAAAAAAAGTTTTGATGCCACTTCATGATTCCTCAGTCTGGACCACTGTTGATCCAATGTTCAATGTGGCCTCAAGTGTGCCTCCTTATATGCCAAATGCTACCAACTAACGGTGAGGTGCTAATCCATACATTGGGAAGACAATGACCTTGAATTAGAGTCCTAAAAACAGTAAAAAACAACAAAGAATAATACACATCAATAAACATCAAAGTATGAAGAATAAACAATAAACAACAATGTTATACCAAAATGAAGTTGTTGTATAAACCATGCACCAATCGCCTACCGCTTTGATCCCATAAACAAAATAAATAAAAGAAAAAGCACAATGCCCTTACTTCCATACCCTTGCCTCATCCAAATCTCTAATACCCATTACTTCATCCCGATCCACTGCATATCCTATGCCCTGACCTGAAAATTAGACAAGGTATAACCATGCACCAAGATTCCCATGTTGGGAGTGAGAATATAGCCCAGTAGGGTCTCACCAAGAACCCTTAATATATTATGTCATATGTGTGTTTATTCACGAGAAAAAATCTAACATATTTAAACGTGCTCATCGAGTTGTCATGTGCTAACCTAGCCATCACGATAACCAATGAGGTACACACATCCGTCAGACTACTGTGTTCTTACAGGGCCACCATGGTACCTCACCATACCGAGTTTGGTTCTGTGCTTGAATCCCATCATCACCTCATCTTATGGTACCACAACTGATTCCTAGCATGCACTTGAAGAAACAATGTAAGGCATTTTCCAAACCTCGACCTAATACCCAAAGAGATATGGAACAATCATATGTCCACATCTCAACCCACTACATGATCACTCCATGAAGGGTCCATCGTCCAATTCTTGAATCTTCCCTAAACTTGGCCAATAACAGTAGTACACTACCATGACCCAAGACTCTTAGAGAAAGATTTATCTTTCACGTATTATTTCACAACACAACCCTTGGGTGATCCACGACCCAAACCTATCCATAGAAATGTCTAATATTTACATATTGAATCAGGACAAAACCCATCCCTCTCACGGGTGGTCCTCGAGTAAATCCACTAATAGAAAGGTCCATCACAAATATCCAAGCCTACAAAAGGAATGCCCATCGATCCATTTTTGCTCCAGAAAATCTCAATCACCAAAACCTAAGCTTTATTACTCAAGGCAAGTTCAGAACTCAATATCGCTCTCCCCCTTTGGGTCCATCTCCTAGTACAACATGTGCATCAAAAATAGGGTCCACATCCCGTAATATAGCTCACCAGTAGATCACCTTCATCTAGTCACTCAAGACCAATCCCCTAATCACAATATGTCTCAACTCTCCCATCATGTTGCTCACTCAGTCCTCTAGACCCGTTATGGTCTTTGCTCATCGATGCCGCTTTAGGTATGTCACCCTTTAATGACATCATTTCCCGAAGGCTCATCCCGACCCAGACCTCAAGGTCCTGTCCGACCTCAATGAAACCCCTCAAAACTCTTTTCCCGCTACATAAAGATTTCCCCAAGCCATCACATCTATTGAACCCTATCCTCAATAGGAAAGGTCCAATACCCATATAAAGCCCCCTTATCATTTTAATGCCAAGTTTCGAACAAATCCCATAACCCTCACCTCGGTCTCATTACACATTTCTTAAGGGAGACCCCCTATACCTATCACCTGAAGGCAACCTATCTTTATAACACACATCAATTTCTGGAGGACTCATCACTACTGGAAATCAGATCTTTCCCAACACTTATATACACCCTTTCCCAACGGTTTGAGAGAACCGTTGGGAAAACTCACCCCAAATCCAACATTCACCTCCTGGAAATTTCCACCTACCCCAACGGTTTTGAGAACCGTTGGGCTAGGTCTATCCCAACGGTTTTGAGAACCGTTGGGATAGATTCTTTCATTTCTTCCAGGTCTGCTACCCGAGAAAATTATATAAATCTTAATTTTAAATAATTATGATAATACATATATATATTTATGAAATTATGTTTACAAAAGTGATGTTAGCTTAGTGGTTAAGTCGTTCGATTATAAACGAGGGGTCCTGGGATCAAATCCCAGCGGATGTTTTTTTTAAATACATTTACCAACGGTTTTATAACCGTTGGAATAGATTTTCATATTACTTATACCAACGGATTACTTCGCAACGGTTCTCCAAACCGTTGGTATAGGCTATACCAACGGTTTGGAGGCCTATACCAACGGTTCCAAACCGTTGGTATAGGTTAGTATTCTACTAGTGCATCCCGCTCTCCACATACTCCGTGACTCTCCTCAAACTATGATGAGGCATTCCTAGTTTCTCGTGAGATGCACGATCATATCACCCATCGTCACATTTCCCTAAAAATATCATGCCTCCCTAGTAGGCTTAGGAACCCATAGTAGGCCATAAATTATCCCAACTCATACATTGGGTGCTTCACAAGGCCCCAGGACAACAAAGTTTACACCCTCACCCTTTAAGGACATATTCATCGGGAAATCCTGATTGATCAGTGTGTTAAACATCACTTAATGAAGGCATATGAGGCTTAACACCTTCCCATTTCATCTCCCCAATGCACCCACGGTCCTTAAACCTTTTACATGATCCCATGTAGTTATGTAGCCATTCACACCCATGCACAAACAAACATATGAAATTAGATTATAGGAGCGACGTACCTAGAACATAGATTTAAGCCATGACAGAGTTTCATCAACCCTCATCCAAGCCCACTGAGACTCTCCATGTTCTCGAGCACCTATCTCTAGCTATAAAACATAAATAATTAATGATACAAATTTATAATTAATTATTTAAATAAATTTTAAATAGGCCTAATTTCCTAAAAACTTACTCGTTGTCATTCATTCATTAAAACCATGAGCAACAGGGTGCGATCTACTCTCAGCACACCCCCAAACCTAATCCATGAAAACCCCGACCATTATGCCCGATTCAGTGTCCAATTTCACTTTGTTTAGTTAAAAATCCCAAATAAATTCATATGATGACATACTTTTACCGAAATAGCACATGAAAGCATAGAGACAGTGTCTCAGGATATCCTCTATGCAAGCTGAGCTAAAGTCCCATCGATCATGGATAATTTCACCATGCTCTCGTGAAATCATTACGAAAAACCTATCCCAAATTTTTCAAAAATTAGAGGTCTATAAAAGAATGGACAAATAATGATTTAAATAGTTGAACACACCCGAGTTCGCCGCTGCAACAGAACTATTATCACCCTAAATCAAAGGGAAAAAAGGTGAGGAATATTGGGGGATGCGTCAGCCAAATGACCCTCTCCTCATGTGTTTGGTTGATTAAGAATGAAGGGAGTTTGATTATAAAGACATTCCTACCCATGATTTTAAATAATAGCCCAAAACAACATTCTTAGTGAGAAACATTAGCGACTTAAACCATTCGAGGTGAAGGGGTTAGAAGCCTAGCCCAACATTTTATCAGCGTGAAATGCTTGGGAAATGTGGTTCTACCATTTTCCATCCACATTCATGGTATAAACAATTATTCACAATGTGAATGGCTACATGCCGTTAAAATTCAACACTTCGAGCTATTCAGCCCTTCCCCGATGTCCACTCGAGCACCCGTACCAACAACAGGGCCTCACCCCACATCCAAATCACTATTTGAGGATGTATAAATGTTCATTTTCCTAGTCCAAGCCCCAATTTTCAAACCATACCTATCACTAAATCAAAATTAAAACTTCCTTTAAAATGTAATGACCCTAAAAAACCATGGGTATTTACACTTTAAATAAGTTTCCAAAACTTGCAGTAGCCTGTGTAGGAAAATAAAGACCAACTGTGAACTAGATAATAAAAATAAAACAAATAAATATTTCAAATAAATGTATCAATGAAGTCATAAAAACTTGAAATATATATATCTACATAAGAGTCATTTAGATAACTTCTTACTATTTGTTTAGAAGTTCATAAGAGTTAGTTTTTATGTTTTGAAGAGTAACTTCCTATATCGATTTTAGACTTCTGAATAGTTAGTACAAACTTCATAAGAGTGACATACAAACTTTGGAAAAGTAAAACACATAGTTCATAAGAGTAAATATATAGTTTTAAAGAGTAAAAAAATACTTCAGAAAAGAAAAATACTACTTCAAAAGAGTAATATATGGTTTCAAGAAAGTAAAAAACATCAAAAAAACATGGAACAATGACTTTGTAAGAGTCAATATGCATTTGGGAAAAGTACCTTTGGAAGTGTAAAATAATGAATTCATAATACTTAATGACATTTCTAAAATTCTAAACAGTTTATCAAAAGACTTCAAATATTTCAAACATTATAATATTCAAATAATTAAAGAATAAATGAATAATGATTGAGCAACAAAGATTAAAAAAAGATGTAAGTAGTTATAGTTATCTAATATTGAAATTAATATTTATTATACATATGAGAGTTATTATAATATTAAAAAAATGGATAAAAGTAATCAAACTCTAGTAATAAAAATCTCCCCATAAGTAAAACCTAGCACTAACAACTAACTAGAGAATTTAATGAGAGGGTTTTATTAGTTGGTCCCATAGAGACGTGTCAATAATTAAATAGAGATGTATCAATGATAACAAACCCTAAAAATATAGCAAACATAGGGTGGATCTAGAAATCTATCACATGTGATATGTTATATTAACACTTATGTATAGGATTGTTAATTATTCCTAAAGAGTTGATATAAAATATATCATGTTATACCAAAGGAAATCTATACATCATTATTTTATATCATTAGCTACATATATGTATATATTGATATACATTTTGTGAAGTGTAATGATAATTGACCTCTCAAAGTATGACTTTGAGTTATCCAAAACTGATGTTTGTTATGGATTATTATAGTTTATGATGAAATGTGAATGTTAACATGATTACAATTCTTGTATTAAGATATTTAATATAGCCATGAGTTATAAAATGGGTTTTATGCATTGGATAACCCAAAAAGTGTACCATATAAAGTATCATATACTATGTGTTTCACATAATAAGGGTGTATGATTCGTATTTGGATTCCTTGATACCTGAGGTTGGATAGATACCTAGCATGATATCATTCATTCTTTGATACATTTTTAACACAATCCTCGAGGATCAGTTAATCAGGGGTGGTTGGGTATGTTGTTGATCATAATATTGGTTACATTAATGAAGATGGGGCTTATCCTCTTTTATAAAAGTATGACATCTGATTCCTCTATTAAGATATACTAAGAATGTGTAGGTCTATACCTAGATAGTATATCTGTTGTTCTTATCTATATGGGTGAGGGGAATGTGACATGATCATCTATAACGGTGAATGACATGTGATATATTCAGTGACCTGGTAAAACTATACACAAAGAATCGAGAAGGTATGAGTTGGATATATGGGATTGACATGCACTGTGTCTCATGGTAACATGATGTCTTGGATGAGAGAATCATATGAAAATGGTTGCTTGAATATGATCCATCTAGTGCATACAAGTATAGAGATACATGTGTTTGATGGAGATCATGCCAGATCCCATTGTGTCTTGAGTAGCTGTGGTGATTTCCCAGAGGATCCACTTTGCATATATTTATGTATTTGTTGATTCATATTTTTCACCAATGCTATAAATGCCTCTGTGTCACACTTTGTGGTTGTTTAAATGGATATTTGGATTTTCTTAAAGTTACTCTAAAATTATTTTAGAGTTAATCCGAAAGATGTTTTGGATGAAGTTTCCGCAAGGAATTTCACATGACGTGATTCAAGGTGAAGTAGATGAGAGATTTAAAAATGGTTGTTTAGAATATATCCAAAAAGAGTATTGGATGTGATCTAACAAGTTATTGTATATAATATAAATTAAGGTGAAATAGAACAAAGTCTATAAGTATTCAGTGAAAGTGGGAGATTGAAAGAGATATGCCCGAATCCCTTTACACTTATGATGTGTTTTAGCCTATAGCATAAGCTAAAATATAAATATTTCATATAGTATGGCATAAAAGAAACCAAAACATGTCATATTTATTGGTTTGGGCATACTGTGTAGTACAATATATAGATACCATAACCTTACAATAACATGGAAGTAAAATGTTATAAGGATTAACATTCATATCTCATCCACCAGTAGCTAACATTAATAGTGTTTGATTCATAGGATTTAACTAATGGGAGATGCATTCATGTGATGGATTCTTGAATGGATGAATTCCACTTGCACATGTGTTCAAAAGCACAAGTAAATTCATCTACACTCGGGGAGCATCCTCCAAGTATTTATAAGGGAGCCACTACTATGATATGGTGTTGGTGATAGTTTTCAGAAATCCTGGCTATTTCTCTACCGCCCATACACTAGCATATCATGGAAGGAAGGGGAGTCCCACCCATGCGATAAATGATTTAGTCAGCATGTGGATACACCATGGAGAGGGGGTTCTATCAGATACCATTGAGGTATCTTCATTAAGCTCATATGATGGAGGCAATTGCTGTAACTCTACCTTGTAAGGTACACATGTAACATTCGTCATTTTTAGTATATATGGTTTCTGGTTTCAAGCATAGTGTTCATGGTATTTTATATTTTAAATCACTTCTTCTATGTCAAAAAAGTTTTGTTTGAACCTTAGAAACCTTTTATTGAATCCACTAGCTGGAGAAAAATATAAAACTAGTGGAGTTCCAAACTTGAGTTATCTAGAGTGACATACTAAACTACCCCACAATAGTTAAAGAAAAAGAAACAGCTAGATTGGGAGAGACTAATTAGTGTGACATAAATACCTAGTAGTGGGCCTGTATCTAAACTCCCTCTTATTAACCCAAGAGTTCCCATAAAATTTTATCAATGCAAGAATAAAATATAAATCAAAAACATTACAAATCTCTCATGTTACCATCATACACACTCATAATAAACAACCCCATCAACTTCAACAACACATCATATTATATTTTCTAATTTAATATTTATATCTACAAGAGCAAAGGAGGCACACATAAAATGGGTTTAATATAACCAATATCACTTTTACATGATCAAATAATACCTTTATATTTAAATCTAGATTTATACCATTAAATTTAATACAATCAAATTTTCTTTATTTACCAAATCACAAGACCCATCAATAAGATAAACCATGAAAATAGACATGCTAACTAGGTGCAAGTATAACAAACCCGCTTTCCTTCAAGTCAAACAAGACTCTAAACATTAAAAAAGTGATACTATAAAATTAACCCTTTAAATTTAGAATTAAACCAAAACTTTATCATAGATAGATTTTATCTTATAATAAATCCCAATTGAGACTTTATTGAACACCTAGTGTGCTAAAAATATACTTAAAAGGAGAAAAATATATTCTCCATGGAAAACCCTTTCACACCTCATAAATTCACCAAATAATTTATGAAGATATATTAGAAATCAATCATAAATATTATATAGAGGTATTATATAGATAAGAAATCAATTTAAAGCATTCAAGAAACTAAAGTTATAGCAAATAAAAGGAGTATCAAATAACATACTAAAAATTGATGTAAACATGGAACCTTCACCAAACAAGGATAGTTTTGGTTTTGAGGATCCCTTTATAAAAGGTGAAGTGATTCTCATTCCATACATTGATACCCCTACCAGTTCTTCTAGCCTACCATGATCAAGAATATGCCTTAGGTTTGTGGCATGCTGGTTTGAATATGATGGTCATATATTCCTGTTGGTATTTTTCCAAATGGTATCAAATCAACAATTTGGTAGTTTAGGCATGGTAGATAGGAGAGATGATTTTTGAAACTTGTCAAGTAAAACATAAATAGACCCAATCAACTTATTTATGATATAATGATAAGTTACCATGGAAGTCTAGGATTGAGTGATGCCATCTAAACTATTAAAGGGCTATCTCTTATTTTACTTTCCATAGTGAGATGTTTTGAACATTTATTAGATCACAAAAGCATATGATTTTAACATGTTCTTATTGCTTGTTTCATGGTATTGGAATGGTGAAGAGAAATCCATTATATGATGTTGGGACAAGTGAATGCGACTCATACTGAACACCAATCTATTAAATTCTAGAGGCACTATACCAAAGATCACCGGGTACAATGATAGTGGGTACTATAGTAGTGCAGACTTTTAGATGAGTACTATAACTCCATAGACTTTACTATCATTAGTATAGTAGCACAATGGACCAATTATATGGATTATGGCCTATGGTAACGTGGGTAATTATATGAAAATGACACTTTATGAGCTTATTTTGAGATATGGTTTCTCTACTTAGTGTGTGTTCTATAACGACCCATACTTTACATACATTGTTATTATTTCAGAATTGAAGCACACTTATTACAACATATAACAAAACCAAGAAGGGACCGTATAGGTATAATGTCTTTAGAAACTGGGAAACATAAACAACTGGTTCATAAAGCATCTACTTTGCCTCCCATTTATTTCATCATATCTAGAGTCCCTTTTTGGCATATTCTACTTAATAACCTTCTTCCTGACCTGGGGAAATAAAACATACAAAAGGGTGAGCTCAAATGCTTAGTAAGGTTAAACAACAGAAATATCAATCACATCATATACATAAGCACATAACTTTTGGAAATCTTAACCTGCAAAAGAGATCATAATTTCATAACATGGGATAAATCATAGTAGTGAAATGTAATCCCAATAATCATAACTTAAAACATGAAACTTTGTGGCATACACACATAATCATAGAGAATCATTTCTTATTAGTAAAGACTCATTGCCAAGACTATCTTAGTGGACAAAGTCCATTTCTGAACCGAGTCACCCTCGTTTCAGTCCTGTTTCACTGAACCGGTATAACCTACCATTCCAGCCATGTCTATCTCATGAGATATAAAATCTTTACCCAATGCATTGGAGGGAGATATAGGTCCCACCCATCTCATAATGATACCATTCTTATGTGTGCCACAAAATCATAAACCATACATCATAGCATAACCCATGTAATAAAAATGGGAATCATTAAACAACGTGACATCATAAAATAATTCATATAAGATAAAAGAATTCATAAAAGTATTTCCATCACAACATAATAAAATCCATATAATAATAGGGACAGAAACAAAACCCTTTATTATCTTAGATGGAAAATAATTTTGATAAAACACTTGAACTCCATTCTTGAGGAAAATATCCTTTCTACTTCAAAAACACTTTTACTTTATTAATATGTCATAAAATTCTAAACTAAAAGAATTTTATTAAAAATAAACTTGAAAACTTGTAAAGGAAGCTTCTTGGAAATAATGTTTTAAAAATCCATTCATACCGTATAATTTAAAAAAAACATTATTCTCGTACTTTTGTCGGAAAAGTCAAAAAGTACCTCATACAAAAAACGACAAAAGATTCCTTTCATATGTTTTACTAAAAACTCACCGAAGGGTAAAATTCGATTTAAAAAATTGTAGGTGGATGGAAATAATTTTACATATTGAGGAAACATGGATGTGGATGATAAAATACACCCCAGTAAATACCAAAGTACAAACAATCTCGGACAAAAATGAGATTGTGATATTTCCCTTACCTTAGGTCCGATATGCTTTGTACGTGTCCGAAACTCCTGTATAACGATTTAAATAATGTTATTGACTTATTACAGAATCATACTTATTTTTATGATATCATATATGGTCATATTCTTATCTTCTTAGTAGTAATATTTCATTGCTACTTGTTATTCGGGTGTTTATAACTTTTTGATCTTATGCGTGTTTTGTCGAATAAATTCTTATTCTTCTCTTTAGGTTATAGATACCTCATTCCCAGAATAGTATTAGTGTAATATATATCATATCAATTCATTCAATTCATTTATATAATCATTATGAAATGAAGATCATGTAGAACGAGTCGCATCACATCGTGGAGACGGTATTCCGTACGTACGCACGAGTGATGATATCGTTCCTATGATCGTGGAATTGTATTGGAGTGTATTTATACTATTTCAGAATCAGTATCACTTTATAATAGTCATATATAGTCATTATTTACACCATTATACCCATCAAAGTAAGGTGGTGGTGGAAAATAGATTACACCACGGCGTGGAGACGGTATTCCGTACGTACGCACGCGCGGTGATTTATTTTTCCGTAGGATGGATAGATGGTGAAATAGGGTTGTTTCATACTTATAATAACATATCAGTATATGAGCGATACTGATGTTATTACTTAATAATGAAACAACTAAAGAAGAAGAAGTGGAAGAAGAAATAAAGATGAAAGAATCGGTAACGGACATTACCTCTTCTTTGAAGTGCTTCTTTGAGACCTTCTTTTAGGGCACTAAAATTGGTCTTTGAAGAAGATCATGACCTCTAGGATGTCTCTAGGGAATTGGAGAGGAGAAATTGTCAGGGGTTGACCGACCTTGAAGGCTCAAAGTGGTGTGAGGAAGAGAGGGAGGAGGTGCCCTTTTATAAGGGAGGAGAGGGGCACATTTGGAATAACTAAAAATATTATTTTATTATAAAGTCAAGTTCGGTTTTAAATAGCTCCAAATTGATTTATTTTGAGGATAAGGTGGGGATGGGTCGAAATCCTCTCATCCAATAGAATTTAGACAAGTTTAGGTTTCTATTTTAACCTTATCATGTAGATTTAATATTAAGTTAAATAATTTTACTTTTACCTTGTCTTCTTGTGTTCTTATACTATAAGGTTAATAAACTTACTATATCAATCCAAACGAACCTCAAGTTGTTTATTATTAATATATATAACCTTATCTAATTCATTTGGCCGAACCTTATATTTTTAGGAATAAAATAACAATTAATAATATAATATTTGTTTTAAAAACTATTTTATGTCAATTTTGACACTATTTAGTAATTGATTTTTGTGAAAATCATAACAGAATGATAAGTTCGAAAAAAGTTAATTAAATCAATAATAACATGTCATATTAATCTATAAAATTAGTGTAATTCATAAAAAGTCTCAAATTACATTTATTTTGGTATTTATAACATCAATTATGTCAATATTTCATTAATAAGATAATTACTGCATCATCTTTGAGTCATAAATAAATTAAATTATTTAATTTCTAAAAATTACAAATAAAATACCATTATGTAGGAAATATTTTTAGCTTTCTAATGACTATTTATAGTCGAATTTATCTTATGTATAACCCTATATTAAAAATTATTTAGTTATTAAACTTTGATTTTAACTATTTTAACCCTTCTTTAAATAAATTAATAATAAATGTCCTAATCTAATCCAAGTGGGCCTAAATGGTCATATTTTATTCCTAAGTTTGTTTTTGGTCGAATTACACTTATCCAATAGAATTAGGACATGTGTTAGGGTAATAATAATATCATTTTTACCCTTAATTACCTTATTTACTTTTAACCGTGGTAAAAAAAAGTAAAAAGTTACTATTCACCAAAAATTATTTTCATCTCATTGAACCACATTTTAGTCCTTGATATTAATCGTGTTTCTTGGATTTTTGAAATTCCACTCACAGAAGCGGTAAAATTAAGTTTTATGAAAAATTCAGTTTTTTTAACTACCACTTAGTGGTTTCACTATTCATCAAAAATTGAAAGTTTTCAGAAAAATACCAAAATTTCACCCTAGGATAATTTCGATATTCCGAATCCAAAAATGAAGTCCATTTTGAAAAACAAAATTTATAAAATTTCAAAAAGTGGTTATTACTATTCATAACGGCTAGTTTTAATAATATTTTATTAGCATATCATTGTTTAGTGAAACTCGGTATTGCGTACGACGCAAGCTATCGAGGAAGGTTGCGATTTCATGTAAAGAAAGCCAAGCAAGTGTTGTGTGTAGAAAAAGATTCCTTTGATGATTTATATAACATAAAAGTCTCGGGTGTTACATTACTACCCCCCTTAAAATGAATTTCGCCCTCGAAATTCATCACTTTGTAACAACAAGATGAAGATACCTCTCCCTCATCATATCCTCAAGCTCCCATGTAGCTTCTTATAATTGGTGGTTCCTCCATAAAACTTTCACCAATCGAGTGGTCTTGTTTCGTAGGACTTTTTCACTACGATCCAGAATCTCTATCGGTTGTTCTTCATAAGAAAGATCTTGCTCCAGCGGTACAACTTCTGAGCTGAGTACATGTGAAAGATCAGGTATGTACTTTCTCAGGAGAGATACATGGAACACATCATGAAATTGAGAGAGATTCGGTGGAAGCGCCAATCGGTAAGCTACCTTCCCAACACGATCCAATATTTCGAAAGGACCGATATATCTAGGGCTCAACTTCCCCTTCTTTCTAAATCTCATGACCCTCTTCCAGGGAGATATTCGTAAGAACACTTTATCACCCACTTCAAACTCTAGGTCTTTTCTTCAGTTGTCGGCATAACTTTTCTGTCGACTCTGAGCTGCTCTTATGTGTTGTTGAATAGATCTGACCTTTTCTGCCATTTCATCAACGAGATCGGGTCCTAATAGCTTTCTTTCCCCAACTTCATCCCAGCAAGTTGGAGTCCTGCATTTCTTTCCATAGAGAGCTTCATAAGGAGCCATCTGAATACTGGAGTGAAAGCTATTATTATAAGAAAATTCCACCAAAGGTAGGTGTTGATCCCAACCACCTTTGAAATCCATAGAGCAAGCTCTCAACATATCTTCTAGAGTTTGAATTGTTCTCTCAGACTGACCATCCGTCTGAGGATGATAAGCAGTGCTGAAACATAACTCTGTATCCAGAGTATGCTGAAGACTTTGCCAGAACTTTGAGGTAAACCTCGGATCCCGATCAGATATAATAGAAAGTGGTACTCCATGCAATCTTACCACTTCCTTTACATATATCCTAGTAAGCTGATCCAGAGAGAAATCCTCTCTAATAGCAATGAAGTGTGTAGATTTTGTAAGACGATCAACTATGACCCAGATAGCATTATTGCCTTTGGATGTTTTAGGAAGTCCTATGACAAAGTCCATAGTGATGTTTTCCCATTTCCATTCGGGTATGGGTAATGGTTGTAACATCCCCTTAGACTTCTGTCTCTCAGCTTTAACTTGTTGACAAACCAAGCATCGAGAGACATATTCAGCAACATCTATTTTCATGCCATCCCACTAGAAGTACTCTTTCAGGTCCCTATACATCTTCGTGCTTCCAGGATGAATAGAGAATGATGAACTATGAGCCTCATCCAGCAGCTCCTTCTTTAATTCGGGGATGGGAGGAACACAAACCCGATTCCTGAACTTTATTATCCCATCACAACCAAGGTTGAATTCAGGAACATTTCTCACCTTCTTTTGTAACTCGACATCTTCTTTCTGTGCCTATTTAATCTTAACATGTATAGATGGTTGAACATTCATTTGAGAAAGATAAGATTTTTCCCCTTCCATTATAATTCCAAGATCCATCCTTTGTAAATCCATAAATATTGGATCTTTTGTGATCCTCATCATGGATAAACTGGCATGGTCTTTTCGACTTAATGCATCTGCCACCTTGTTTGCTTTCCCAGGGTGGTAATGAATTGAGCAGTCGTAATCCTTAATCAGCTCCAACCATCTTCTTTGGCGCATATTCAGCTCCTTTTGTGTGAAAATATACTTTAAACTTTTATGATCAGTATAAATATCACACCTTTCACCAAAAAGGTAATGCCTCCAAATATTTAATGCAAATATTACCGCAGCTAACTCAAAATCTTGAGGTTGGTAATTTTGCTCATGTATTTTCAACTGTCGTGAGGCATAAGCTATCACCATATCATTTTGCATAAGAACACACCCTAATCCCTTCTTGGATGCATCACTGTAGATCAAAAAACTTTCTCCACTACAAGGCAGTGTGAGCACAGGTGCACTGGATAACCTTCTTTTCAACTCCTTGAAATTCTCTTCACATTCTTCCGTCCAAACAAACTTAACTCCTTTATGAGTCAACTTGGTGAGTGGATTAGATAATCATGAAAAATCTTTCACAAAACGTCGATAATATCCAGCCAAACCAAGAAAACTTCAGATCTCAGTTACTGTTGTTGGTCTCGACCATCTTTCGATAACCTCTGTTTTTGCTGGATCCACAGATATCCCCTCTTTTGAGATTATGTGACCCAAAAATGAAAAATTCACACTTGGTAAATTTGGCATAAAGCTTCTCCTTTCTCAGGGTCTTCAATATAATTCTCAAGTGATCTTCATGTTCTTCCTTGATCTTTGAATAGACAAGAATATCGTCTATAAAGACTACCACAAACTGATCAAGATAGTCTCTAAATACTCTATTCATTAGATCCATGAAGATAGCAGGGGCATTAATAAGACCAAATGGAATCACTATAAATTCATAGTGTCCATACCTTGTACGGAAAGCCGTCTTTGGTATATCCTCCCTTTTGACCCTTAATTGATGATACCCTGAACGAAGATCAATCTTGGAAAAGTATTGAGCTCCGCGTAGTTGGTCAAATAGGTCATCAATGCGTGGGAGAGGATATTTGTTCTTGATAGTGATCTTGTTAAGTTCTCGATAATCAATGCAGAGTCTCATTGATCCATCTTTCTTCTTAACAAACAGAACAGGTGCTCCCCAAGGTGACGCACTAGGGCGTATGAACCCCTTATCAAGATTCTCTTGGAGTTGCTTTTTCAATTCCTGCAACTCAATTGTGGACATTCTATAAGGTGTATTTGAAATAGGCAAAGCACCTAGTACGAGTTCTATTGAAAACTCAACTTCACGATTTGGTGGAAGACCCGGTAATTCCTCCGGAAAGACATCATCAAACTCCCGTACAATGGGCATATTCTTAATCGTGAGTTTCTCACCAACCATTTGAGATAAATAACCTTCATTTAGTTTAATCAATACCCATAAAATGGAAGAAATTTCCACTAGAAGGTTATGTTCATCCTTGCATCGATAGATGATCATAGATTGATCTGGAATATGAAATGTGACTTCCCTTCTTTGGAAATTGATATGAGCTCCATGTAGAGAAAGACAATCCATGCCAAGAATCACATCAAATTCCACTATAGGAAGGATCACAAGATTTGCAGGAAGCACTTTCCCACAAACTTCAATCGGAGAAGAATTATAAACTTTTGATGCGACTGTTGTGCCATTAGGTGTTGTCACAGCTAACTCAACATCTAATTGTTGAGGTAATATGGTGATACCCTTAGAGAATTTTTCAGAAATAAAGGAGTGGGTGGATCCAGAATCAAATAAAACATTTTCTACTTTAGAGTGGATGGTAAGTGTACCTTTCACCACATCGTTATCGTACTCCACATCGCTGATAGAAATTGCATGTGACTTTCCTTTGTCTTTAGCCTTAAGAGTTTGTTGATGTCGACCATCATCATCAACCCTTAGATTAGGGCATTTATTGGCATAATGTCCCATCTCCCTGCACTTGAAACATTGAAGTGTAGTAGGTTCATTCTGTGTATCCCTTCCTTTGTTTGCATCATTAGACATCTTCTTCCCATCATCACGACATTCAAATGCCCGATGACCTTCCTTTCCTCATTTGAAACATTTACTTGTTCCTTTAAGACAACTCCCTCCATGTTTCTTTCCACACTTTGAGCATAAGGGAAAGCTCATCTTCTTTTCAGTGTGCTCTTTATATTTTCCTTTTAATTCCATTTTCCTCTTCTTATCAAACCCATATGACTGATGGGTTACTCCAATCTCCATCTCAACTTTGAGAGCACATCGAACGATTTCCTCGTAGCTATTGAAGTCCCTTATGGCTAAGGCCCTTCGAAGACTTGGTTTTAAGACACTAAAGAATCGATCGATCTTACTCTCAGGTTGGATAATAATACCAGAAGCGTACCTTGCAAGTCTTGTAAAATTTGCTTCATAGGTACCAACAGATTCATCATCCTTTTGCTTCAGTTCAAGAAACTATTTCTCCATCTTTGTTCAGAGAATACGAGGGAAGTACTTATTGAAAAATAAGTTCTTGAACTCGTCCCATTCCATGGACTCAATTTCATCCCTTTGCCTCGTATTCTTAATAAGATTCCACCATTGATCAACATCACCTTCCAAACGATACACTGCTAAGATGACTTTATCATGCTCAGAACATTGAAGAACTGAAAATATCTTTTCAGTAGTACTAATCCATTGTTCAGTAACTAATGGATCAGTAGACCCGCTGAATGAAGGTGGATGCTGTCTCATGAAGGATTCAACAGAATGTTGCTCCTTCATTTTCTCGTTTGGAAGTCCTGCATGATTCATAGCTTGAGAAAGTTGTGTGAGCATGGCTACAAGATTTTGCATTCCAGCTCCCATAACGTTTGGTTGCTCAGGGGGACAATCATTGCATTGCCCGTCGCATTCCGCATTAACACGGTTCCTTCGGGTTCCAGCCATTGACTAAAACCAAGAAGAATAGTGTGAGCAACACTAATTATAATAGGAAAACCACATAATCAAGAATAAAGTTTCACACTTAAGGTCTTATCCTAGGTTATTCATGGCCATTTCTAAAACACTAAGATTGTGTTCTATGCTTAGACTTATCCTTAGGGTTCTTACTAAGGCTTTCAAATCCTAGTTTCCAAAGGTTGACTATACCTTTCCTCTAATACCAACTATAACGACCCATACTTTACATACATTGTTATTATTTCAGAATTGAAGCACACTTATTACAACATATAACAAAACCAAGAAAGGACCGTATAGGTATAGTGTCTTTAGAAACAGGGAAACATAAACAACTGGTTCATAAAGCATCTACTTTGCCTCCCATTTATTTCATCATATCTAGAGTCTCTTTTTGGCATATTCTACGTAATAAACTTCTTCCTGACCTGGGGAAATAAAACATACAAAAGGGTGAGCTCAAATGCTCAGTAAGGGTAAACAACAGAAATATCAATCACATCATATACATAAGCACATAACTTTTGGAAATCTTAACCTGCAAAAGAGATCATAATTTCATAACATGGGATAAATCATAGTAGTGAAATGTAATCCCAATAATCATAACTTAAAACATGAAACTTTGTGGCATACACACATAATCATAGAGATTCATTTCTTATTAGTAAAGACTCATTTCCAAGACTATCTTAGTGGACAAAGTCCATTTCTGAACCGAGTCACCCTCGTTTCAGTCCTGTTTCACTGAACCGGTATAACCTACCGTTCCAGCCATGTCTATCTCATGAGATATAAAATCTTTACCCAATGCATTGGAGGGAGATATAGGTCCCACCCATCTCATAATGATACCATTCTTATGTGTGCCACAAAATCATAAACCATACATCATAGCATAACCCATGTAATAAAAATGGGAATCATTAAACAACGTGACATCATATAACTATTCATATAAGATAAGAGAATTCATAAAAGTATTTCCATCACAACATAATAAAATCCATATAATAATAGGGACAGAAACAAAACCCTTTATTATCTTAGATGGAAAATAATTTTGATAAAACACTTGAACTCCATTCTTGAGGAAAATATCCTTTCTACTTCAAAAAAACTTTTCCTTTCTTAATATGTCATAAAATTCTAAACTAAAAGAAGTTTATTAAAAATAAACTTGAAAACTTGTAAAGGAAGCTTCTTGGAAATAATGTTTTAAAAATCCATTCATACCGTATAAGTTAAAAAAAACATTCTTCTCGTACTTTTGTCGGAAAAGTCAAAAAGTACCTCGTACAAAAAACGACAAAAGATTCCTTTCATATGTTTTACTAAAAACTCACCGAAGGGTAAAATTCGATTTAAAAAATTGTAGGTGGATGGAAATAATTTTACATATTGAGGAAACATGGATGTGGATGATAAAATACACCCCAGTAAATACCAAAGTACAAACAATCTCGGATAAAAATGAGATTGTGATATTTCCCTTACCTTAGGTCCGATATGCTTTGTACGTGTCCGAACCTCCTGTATAACGATTTAAATAATGTTATTGACTTTTTACAGAATCATACTTATTTTTATGATATCATATATGGTCATATTCTTAGCTTCTTAGTAGTAATATTTCATTGCTACTTGTTATTCGGGTGTTTATAACTTTTTGATCTTATGCGTGTTTTGTCGAATAAATTCTTATTCTTCTCTTTAGGTTATAGATACCTCATTACCAGAATAGTATTAGTGTAATATATATCATATTAATTCATTCAATTCATTTATATAATCATTATGAAATGAAGATCATGTAGAACGAGTCGCATCACATCATGGAGACGGTATTCCGTACGTACACACGAGTGATGATATCGTTCCTATGATCGTGGAATTGTATTGGAGTGTATGTATACTATTTCAGAATCAGTATCACTTTATAATAGTCATATATAGTCATTATTTACACCATTATACCCATCAAAGTAAGGTGGTGGTGGAAAATAGATTACACCACGGCGTGGAGACGGTATTCCGTACGTACGCACGCGCGGTGATTTATTTTTCCGTAGGATGGACAGATGGTGAAATAGGGTTGTTTCATAATTATAATAACATATCAGTATATGAGTGATACTGATGTTATTACTTCATAATGAAACAACTAAAGAAGAAGAAGTGGAAGAAGAAATAAAGATGAAAGAATCGGTAACGGACATTACCTCTTCTTTGAAGTGCTTCTTTGAGACCTTCTTTTAGGGCACTAAAATTGGTCTTTGAAGAAGATCAGGACCTCTAGGATGTCTCTAGGGAAGTGGAGAGGAGAAAGTAGTAGGGGTTGGCCGAGCTTGAAGGCTCAAAGTGGTGTGAGGAAGAGAGGGAGGAGGTGCCCTTTTATAAGGGAGGAGAGGGGCACATTTGGAATAACTAAAAATATTATTTTATTATAAAGTCAAGTTCGGTTTTAAATAGCTCCAAATTGATTTATTTCGAGGCTAAGGTGGGGATGGGTCGAAATCCTCTCATCCAATAGAATTTAGACAAGTTTAGGTTTCTATTTTAACCTTATCATGTAGATTTAATATTAAGTTAAATAATTTTACTTTTACCGTGTCTTCTTGTGTTCTTATAATATAAGGTTAATAAACTTACTATATCAAGCCAAACGAACCCCAAATTGTTTATTATTAATATATATAACCTTATCTAAGTCATTTGGCTGAACATTATATTTTTAGGAATAAAATAACAATTAATAATATAATATTTGTTTTAAAAACTATTTTATGTAAATTTTGACACTATTTAGTAATTGATTTTTGTGAAAATCATAACAGAATGATAAGTTCGAACAAAGTTAATTAAATCAATAATAACATGTCATATTAATCTATAAAATTAGTGTAATTCATAAAAAGTCTCAAATTACATTTATTTTGGTGTTTATAACATCAATTATGTCAATATTTCATTAATAAGATAATTACTGCATCATCTTTGAGTCATAAATAAATTAAATTATTTAATTTCTAAAAATTACAAATAAAATACCATTATGTAGGAAATCTTTTTAGCTTTCTAATGACTATTTATAGTCGAATTTATCTTATGTATAACCCTGTATTAAAAATTATTTAGTTATTAAAGTTTGATTTTAACTATTTTAACCCTTCTTTAAATAAATTAATAATAAATGTCCTAATCAAATCCAAGTGGGCCTAAATGGTCATATTTTATTCCTAAGTTTGTTTTTGGTCGAATTACACTTATCCAATAGAATTAGGACATGTGTTAGGGTAATAATAATATCATTTTTACCCTTAATTACCCTATTTACTTTTAACCGTGGTAAAAAAAGTAAAAAGTTACTATTCACCAAAAATTATTTTCATCTCATTGAACCACATTTTAGTCCTTGATATTAACCGTGTTTCTTGGATTTTTGAAATTCCACTCACAGAAGCGGTAAAATTAAGTTTTATGAAAAATTCAGTTTTTTTAACTACCACTTAGTGGTTTCACTATTCATCAAAAATTGAAAGTTTTTAGAAAAATACCAAAATTTCACCCTAGGATAATTTCGATATTCCGAATCGAAAAATGAAGTCCATTTTGAAAAATAAAATTTATAAAATTTCAAAAAGTGGTTATTACTATTCATAATAGCTAGTTTTAATAATATTTTATTAGCATATCATTGTTTAGTGAAACTCGGTATTGCGTACGACGCAAGCTATCGAGGAAAGTTGCGATTTCGTGTAAAGAAATCCAAGAAAGTGTTGTGTGTAGAAAAAGATTCCTTTGATGATTTATATAACATAAAAGTCTCGGGTGTTACATTACTACCCTCCTTAAAATGAATTTCTCCCTCGAAATTTGTCACTTTGTAACAAAAAGATGAAGATACCTCTCCCTCATCATATCCTCAAGCTCCCATGTAGCTTCTTCTAATTGGTGGTTCCTCCATAAAACTTTCACCAATCGAGTGGTCTTGTTTCGTAGGACTTTTTCACTACGATCCAGAATCTCTATCGGTTGTTCTTCATAAGAAAGATCTTGCTCCAGCGGTACAACTTCTGATCTGAGTACATGTGAAAGATCAGGTATGTACTTTCTCAGGAGAGATACATATAACACATCGTGAACTTGAGAGAGATTCGGTGGAAGCGCCAATCGGTAAGCTACCTTCCCAACACGATCCAATATTTCGAAAGGACCGATATATCTAGGGCTCAACTTCCCCTTCTTTCCAAATCTCATGACCCTCTTCTAGGGAGATATTCGTAAGAACACTTTATCACCCACTTCAAACTCTAGGTCTTTTCTTCAGTTGTCGGCATAACTTTTCTGTCGACTCTGAGCTGCTCTTATGTGTTGTTGAATAGATCTGACCTTTTCTGCCATTTCATCAACGAGATCGGGTCCTAATAGCTTTCTTTCCCTAACTTCATCCCAGCAAGTTGGAGTCCTGCATTTATTTCCATAGAGAGCTTCATAAGGAGCCATCTGAATACTGGAGTGAAAGCTATTATTATAAGAAAATTCCACCAAAGGTAGGTGTTGATCCCAACCACCTTTGAAATCCATAGAGCAAGCTCTCAACATATCTTCTAGAGTTTGAATTGTTCTCTCATACTGGCCATCTGTCTGAGGATGATAAGCAGTGCTGAAACATAACTCTGTATCCAGAGTATGCTGAAGACTTTGCCAGAACTTTGAGGTAAACCTCGGATCCCGATCAGATATAATAGAAAGTGGTACTCCATGCAATCTTACCACTTCCTTTACATATATCCTAGTAAGCTGATCCAGAGAGAAATCCTCTCTAATAGCAATGAAGTGTGCAGATTTTGTGAGACGATCAACTATGACCCAGATAGCATTATTGCCTTTGGATGTTTTAGGAAGTCCTATGACAAAGTCCATAGTGATGTTTTCCCATTTCCATTCGGGTATGGGTAATGGTTGTAACATCCCCTTAGACTTCTGTCTCTCAGCTTTAACTTGTTGACAAACCAAGCATCGAGAGACATATTCAGCAACATCAATTTTCATGCCATCCCACCAGAAGTACTCTTTCAGGTCCCTATACATCTTCGTGCTTCCAGGATGAATAAAGAATGAAGAACCATGAGCCTCATCCAGCAGCTCCTTCTTTAATTCGGGAATGGGAGGAACACAAACCCGATTCCTGAACTTTATTATCCCATCACAACCAAGGTTGAATTCAGGAACATTTCTCACCTTCTTTTGTAACTCGACATCTTCTTTCTGTGCCTATTTAATCTTAATATGTATAGATGGTTGAACATTCAATTGAGAAAGATAAGATTTTTCCCCTTCCATTATAATTCCAAGATCCATCCTTTGTAAATCCATAAATATTGGATCTTTTGTGATCCTCATCATGGATAAACTGGCACGGTCTTTTCGACTTAATGCATCGCTCACCTTGTTTGCTTTCCCAGGGTGGTAATGAATTGAGCAGTCGTAATCCTTAATCAGCTCCAACCATCTTCTTTGGCGCATATTCAGCTCCTTTTGTGTGAAAATATACTTTAAACTTTTATGATCAGTATAAATATCACACCTTTCACCATAAAGGTAATGCCTCCAAATCTTTAATGCAAATATTACCGCAGCTAACTCAAAATCATGAGTTGGGTAATTTTGCTCATGTATTTTCAACTGTCGTGAGGCATAAGCTATCACCATATCATTTTGCATAAGAACACACCCTAATCCCTTCTTGGATACATCACTGTAGATCAAAAACCTTTCTCCACTACAAGGCAGTGTGAGCACAGGTGCACTGGATAACCTTCTTTTCAACTCCTTGAAATTCTCTTCACATTCTTCCGTCCAAACAAACTTAACTCCTTTATGAGTCAAATTGGTGAGTGGATTAGATAATCATGAAAAATATTTCACAAAACGTCGATAATATCCAGCCAAACCAAGAAAACTTCAGATCTCGGTTACTGTTGTTGGTCTCGACCATCTTTCGATAACCTCTGTTTTTGCTGGATCCACAGATATCCCCTCTTTTGAGATTATGTGACCCAAAAATGAAAAATTCACACTTGGTAAATTTGGCATAAAGCTTCTCCTTTCTCAGGGTCTTCAATATAATTCTCAAGTGATCTTCATGTTCTTCCTTGCTCTTTGAATAGACAAGAATATCGTCTATAAGGACTACCACAAACTGATCAAGATAGTCTCTAAAGACTCTATTCATTAGATCCATGAAGATAGCAGGGGCATTAATAAGACCAAATGGCATCACTATAAATTCATAGTGTCCATACCTTGTACGGAAAGCCGTCTTTGGTATATCCTCCCTTTTGACCCTTAATTGATGATACCCTGTACGAAGATCAATCTTGGAAAAGTATTGAGCTCCGCATAGTTGGTCAAATAGGTCATCAATGTGTGGGAGAGGATATTTGTTCTTGATAGTGATCTTGTTAAGTTCTCGATAATCAATGCAGAGTCTCATTGATCCATCTTTCTTCTTAACAAACAGAACAGGTGCTCCCCAAGGTGACGCACTAGGGCGTATGAACCCCTTATCAAGATTCTCTTGGAGTTGCTTCTTCAATTCCTGAAACTCAATTGTGGACATTCTATAAGGTGTATTTGAAATAGGCAAAGCACCCGGTACGAGTTCTATTGAAAACTCAACTTCACGATTCGGTGGAAGACCCGATAATTCCTCCGGAAAGACATCATCAAACTCCCGTACAATGGGCATATTCTTAATCGTGAGTTTCTCACCAACCATTTGAGATAAATAACCTTCATTTAGTTTAATCAATACCCATAAAATGGAAGAAATTTCCACTGGAAGGTTATGTTCATCCTTGCATCGATAGATGATCATAGATTGATCTGGAATATGAAATGTGACTTCCCTTCTTTGGCAATTGATATGAGCTCCATGTAGAGAAAGACAATCCATGCCAAGAATCACATCAAATTCCACTATAGGAAGGATCACAAGATTTGCAGGAAGCACTTTCCCACAAACTTCAATCGGAGAAGAATTATAAACTTTTGATGCGACTGTTGTGCCATTAGGTGTTGTCACAACTAACTCAACATCTAATTGTTGAGGTAATATGGTGATACCCTTAGAAATTTTTTCAGAAATAAAGGAGTGGGTGGATCCAGAATCAAATAAAACATTTTCTACTTTAGAGTGGATGGTAAGTGTACCTTTCACCACATCGTTATCGTACTCCACATCGCTGATAGAAATTGCTTGTGACTTTCCTTTGTCTTTAGCCTTAAGAGTTTGTTGACGTCGACCATCATCACCAACCCTTGGATTAGGGCATTTATTGGCATAATGTCCCATCTCCTTGCACTTGAAACATTGAAGTGTAGTAGGTTCATTCTGTGTATCCCTTCCTTTGTTTGCATCATTAGACATCTTCTTCCAATCATCGCGGCATTCAAATGCCCGATGACCTTCCTTTCCACATTTGAAACATTTACTTGTTCCTTTAAGACAACTCCCTCCATGTTTCTTTCCACACTTTGAGCATAAGGGAAAGCTCATATTCTTTTCAGTGTGCTCTTTATATTTTCCTTTGAATTCCATTTTCCTCTTCTTATCAAACCCATATGACTGATGGGTTACTCCAATCTCTATCTCAACTTTGAGAGCACATCGAACGATTTCCTCGTAGCTATTGAAGTCCCTTATGTCTAAGGCCCTTCGAAGACTTGGTTTTAAGACACTAAAGAATCGATCGATCTTACTCTCAGGTTGGATAATAATACCAGAAGCGTACCTTGAAAGTCTTGTAAAATTTGCTTCATAGGTACCAACAGATTCATCATCCTTTTGCTTCAGTTCAAGAAACTCTTTCTCCATCTTTGTTCGGAGAATACGAGGGAAGTACTTATTGAAAAATAAGTTCTTGAACTCGTCCCATTCCATGGACTCAATTTCATCCCTTTGCCTCGTATTCTTAATAAGATTCCACCATTGATCAGCATCACCTTCCAAACGATACACTGCTAAGATGACTTTATCATGCTCAGAACATTGAAGAACTGAAAATATCTTTTCAGTAGTACTAATCCATTGTTCAGTAACTAATGGATCAGTAGACCCGCTGAATGAAGGTGGATGCTTTCTCATGAAGGATTCAACAGAATGTTGCTCCTTCCTTTGCTCGTTTGGAAGTCCTGCATGATTCATAGCTTGAGAAAGTTGTGTGAGCATGGCTACAAGATTTTGCATTCCAGCTCCCATAACGTTTGGTTGCTCAGGGGGACAATCATTGCATTGCCCGTCGCATTCCGCATTAACACGGTTCCTTCGGGTTCCAGCCATTGACTAAAACCAAGAAGAATAGTGTGAGCAACACTAATTATAATAGGAAAACCACATAATCAAGAATAAAGTTTCACACTTAAGGTCTTATCCTAGGTTATTCATGGCCATTTCTAAAACACTAAGATTGTGTTCTATGCTTAGACTTATCCTTAGGGTTCTTACTAAGGCTTTCAAATCCTAGTTTCCAAAGGTTGACTATACCTTTCCTCTGATACCAACTATAACGACCCATACTTTACATACATTGTTATTATTTCAGAATTGAAGCACACTTATTACAACATATAACAAAACCAAGAAAGGACCGTATAGGTATAGTGTCTTTAGAAACTGGGAAACATAAACAACTGGTTCATAAAGCTTCTACTTTGCCTCCCATTTATTTCATCATATCTAGAGTCTCTTTTTGGCATATTATACGTAATAAAATTCTTCCTGACCTGGGGAAATAAAACATACAAAAGGGTGAGCTCAAATTCTTAGTAAGGGTAAACAACAGAAATATCAATCACATCATATACATAAGCACATAACTTTTGGAAATCTTAACCTGCAAAAGAGATCATAATTTCATAACATGGGATAAATCATAGTAGTGAAATATAATCCCAATAATCATAACTTAAAACATGAAACTTTTTGTCATACACACATAATCATAGAGAATCATTTCTTATTAGTCAAGACTCATTGCCAAGACTATCTTAGTGGACAAAGTCCATTTCTGAACCGAGTCACCCTCGTTTCAGTCCTGTTTCACTGAACCGGTATAACCTACCGTTCCAGCCATGTCTATCTCATGAGATATAAAATCTTTACCCAATGCATTGGAGGGAGATATAGGTCCCACCCATCTCATAATGATATCATTCTTATGTGTGCCACAAAATCATAAACCATACATCATAGCATAACCCATGTAATAAAAATGGGAATCTTTAAACAACGTGACATCATAAAACAATTCATATAAGATAAAAGAATTCATAAAAATATTTCCATCACAACATAATAAAATCCATATAATAATAGGGACATAAACAGAACCCTTTATTATCTTAGATGGAAAATAATTTTGATAAAACACTTGAACTCCATTCTTGAGGAAAATATCCTTTCTACTTCAAAAACACTTTTCCTTTCTTAATATGTCATACAATTCTAAACTAAAAGAAGTTTATTAAAAATAAACTTGAAAACTTGTAAAGGAAGCTTCTTGGAAATAATGTTTTAAAAATCCATTCATACCGTATAAATTAAAAAAACATTCTTCTCGTACTTTTGTCGAAAAAGTCAAAAAGTACCTCGTACGAAAAACGACAAAAGATTCCTTTCATATGTTTTACTAAAAACTCACCGAAGGGTAAAATTCGATTTAAAAAATTGTAGGTGGATGGAAATAATATTACATATTGAGGAAACATGGATGTGGATGATAAAATACACCCCAGTAAATACCAAAGTACAAATAATCTCGGATAAAAATGAGATTGTGATATTTCCCTTACCTTAGGTACGATATGCTTTGTACGTGTCCGAACCTCCTGTATAATGATTTAAATAATGTTATTGACTTATTAAAGAATCATAATTATTTTTATGATATCATATATGGTCATATTCTTAGCTTCTTAGTAGTAATATTTCATTGCTACTTGTTATTCAGGTGTTTATAACTTTTTGATCTTATGCGTGTTTTGTCGAATAAATTATTATTATTCTCTTTAGGTTATAGATACCTCATCCCCAGAATGGTATTATTGTAATATATATCATATTCATTCATTCAATTCATTTATATAATCATTATGAAATGAAGATAATGTAGAACGAGTCGCATCACATCGTGGAGACGGTATTCCGTACATACGCACGAGTGATGATATCGTTCCTATGATCGTGGAATTGTATTGGAGTGTATGTATACTATTTCAAAATCAGTATAACTTTATAATAGTCATATATAGTCATTATTTACACCATTATACCCATCCAAGTAAGGTGGTGGTGGAAAATAGATTACACCACGATGTGGAGACGGTATTCCGTACGTACGCAAGCACGGTGATTTCTTTTTTCGTAGGATGGATAGATGGTGAAATAGGGTTGCTTCATACTTATAATAACATATCGGTATATGAGTGATACTGATGTTATTACTTCATAATGAAACAACTAAAGAAGAAGTGGAAGAAGAAATAAAGATGAAAGAATCGGTAACAGACATTACCTCTTCTTTGAAGTGCTTCTTTGAGACCTTCTTTTAGGGCACTAAAATTGGTCTTTGAAGAAGAACATGACCTCTAGGATGTCTCTAGGGAAGTGGATAGGAGAAAGTGGCAGGGTTTGGCCGAGCTTGAAGGCTCAAAGTGGTGTGAGGAAGAGAGGGAGGAGGTGCCCTTTTATAAGGGAGGAGAGGGGCACCTTTGGAATAACAAAACATATTATTTTATTATAAAGTCAAGTTCTTTTTTAAATAGCTCCAAATTGATTTATTTCGAGGCTAAGGTGGGGATGGGTCTAAATCCTCTCATCCAATAGAATTTAGACAAGTTTAGGTTTCTATTTTAACCTTATCATGTAGATTTAATATTAAGTTAAATAATTTTACTTTTACCGTGTCTTCTTGTGTTCTTATACTATAAGGTTAATAAACTTACTATATCAAGCCAAAAGAACCCCAAGTTGTTTATTATTAATATATAAAACCTTATCTAAGTCATTTGGACGAACCTTAGATTTTTAGGAATAAAATAACAATTAATAATGTAATATTTGTTTTAAAAACTATTTTATGTCAATTTTGACACTATTTAGTAATTGATTTTTGTGAAAATCATAACAGAATGATAAGTTCGAAAAAAGTTAATTAAATAAATAATAACATGTCATATTAATCTAGAAAATTAGTTTAATTCATAAAAAGTCTCAAATTACAATTATTTTGGTGTTTATAACATCAATTATGTCAATATTTCATTAATAAGATAATTACTGCATCATCTTTGAGTCATAAATAAATTAAATTATTTAATTTCTAAAAATTACAAATAAAATCCCATTATGTAGGAAATATTTTTATCTTTCTAATGACTATTTATAGTCGAATTTATCTTATGTATAACCCTATATTAAAAATGATTTAGTTATTAAACTTTGATTTTAACTATTTTAACCCTTCTTTAAATAAATTAATAATAAATGTCCTAATCTAATCCAAGTGGGCCTAAATGGTCATATTTTATTCCTAAGTTTGTTTTTGGTCGAATTAAACTTGTCCAATAGAATTAGGACATGTGTTAGGGTAATAATAATGTCATTTTTACCCTTAATTACCCTATTTACTTTTAACCGTGGTAAAAAAAAGTAAAAAGTTACTATTCACCAAAAATTATTTTCATCTCATTGAACCAAATTTTAGTCCTTGATATTAACCGTGTCTCTTGGATTTTTGAAATTACACTCACAGAAGCGGTAAAATTAAGTTTTATGAAAAATTCAGTTTTTTTAACTACCACTTAGTGGTTTCACTATTCATCAAAAATTGAAAGTTTTCAGAAAAATACCAAAATTTCACCCTAGGATAATTTCGATATTCCGAATCCAAAAATGAAGTCCATTTTGAAAAATAAAATTTATAAAATTTCAAAAAGTGGTTATTACTATTCATAACGGCTAGTTTTAATAATATTTTGTTAGCATATCATTGTTTAGTGAAACTCGGTATTGCGTACGACGCAAGCTATCGAGGAAGGTTGTGATTTCGTGTAAAGCAAGCCAAGCAAGTGTTGTGTGTAGAAAAAGATTCCTTTGATGATTTATATAACATAAAAGTCTCAGGTGTTACATGTTCCATGTAATTTTAATCCTAGATATAGTGAAATTGTTCATCATCTCCATAGACATGGGTATTATTACCAAAAAAATAAATACTTGTTTTCAAGTTCTTGTTTAATTTATTTTTCTTTATTTTTATCATATTTACATTGAGTTTCTAGAATAATCTATCTACGATGCTCCCTTGATGTTTCTATAAAATCTAGAATGAAAGTGTTATTTTGAAAGATCAAGGTCGTATATCTCATGTTGAACTATTTCTATAGAAGAAGGAAAGGTAATGAATGATCATTTTATGTACCTATATTAAGTTAATAGAGTTTATAGACTGAGGATTATTTTTATAAGAAAAATATTCACTTGCCACTTCTGGGTGTTAAACAAACAAAGATGGATAATACTGAGTGATAAGCACTAGATTAGAAGGTTCTTGGAGTTGTGCACCATAAGATGGAAAAAAGTGGTGTTAAAATTCAAAGAGGAGATGATGATAGTTGGGTTTATTAAAACACTTACGAATATATAATAAAATCCATCTATGTCAATGAAAGTGTACCTAATAAATCAGTTATTTAATATGAAATTGATTGAAGGGGTGATTATTTTTTATCACAACAATGAATTCAACACCACCAAAAATTAGTTGACATGAATGGGAATTATTATAGATTATGAGGTATGTGGACTTGTTTTATAGTCTTTGTAACTTGATAGTTTGGAAGATATTGTAACATCCATGAGTAGTTCTTCAAGGAATATAATGTTAAAGCTGAATGATGTGTGGGATTTAATCCTCACTGAGGATATTTAACTAAGTGAGTTGGAAAGATTCTATGTTTCTACTCTACACATGGAAGGGAGAGTTATATATAACAATATTATCATAAAGTATGATCAAAATAAATAAGAAAGATTCGAGATAAGGTAATGGAGCATGTTCTTACCTACTGAGGTTGTAGGAAGGAGGATGTTATGGAGTGAAAAGAAAAATGGATGGCACATGAAACCAATTTAGCAATCACAACAGTTGAAGGAAAAATTGATGTTTTTCTACTGAGTTTGGATATTTCTATAGAGTCTTATATTTTAGACAAAGAGGTATCCTCCCATTCTACATTATAAAAGGGCTTCCTAAGTAATTAAGTGTTTTGTAATTTTAGAAAGGTTCATCTTACTGCTGATATAAACCATTATTTTTTTGGAATGGGTGACTCGTGGATATTAATTATTGGGAATTTTATCATTTTAGAGAATATATGATATATTACCAGATTTAAAAGGAATATTATTTCCATTTGGTGGCTTAATGGTGTAGGTTATAACACCATATTCACTACTAATGCATTAAAATTTACCAAGGGAGCTATGGTCATAGATCATGGAATGAAGAATGGAACCCCAAAAAATATGATAGACAATTCCATATACATGGTTAAAACCAATAATTCTATAATAGATTCACAACCATTTAATTTTAGGTTAGGACACATGAGTGATAAGGGGATGGAGGTTCTAAATACAAAATTATTGATACTAGAGCTAAAATCAGTGGATGTTGGCCTATGTGAAGATTGTATCCTAGGAAAGTAGAAGATGGTATCTCTTATGAAAGGAGTAAGAACACCAAAAGCTAGAAAAATAGACATAGAACACCCAGATGTTTGGGAAATTTCATCAGTATATTCCCAAGGGTCACTGTACTATGTAAAATTTATTGGAAACCTAGCGAGGAAGGTTTGATTTTACTTATTGAAAAGAAATTATGGTGTGTTTACCATGTTTTAGAAGTGGAAGAATCTTGTAGAGAATGATTCGGGATAGAAGCTAAAATGATTGTGGTCTGATAATGAAGAAGAGTATGATGGTAATGATTTCGATGAATTTTGAGCTAAAAATGGAATTTAGTGGGAGAATACACTTCTAGGTACACTAAAATAGAATGTTGTACCTGAGAGTATATATATGACATTGGATGAACATGATAAGAGTATGAGGATATACTCATGGTTACAATATACTTTCTAGGAAGATGTAGTTAATATATAAGCGTATATTATCAATAAAAGTCAATCTACACCAATGGGAGAATGCTTAACTGAGGCGGTTAGGAAAAGTGGTAAGACCCTCTCATTTATTAGTCTTTAGTTGTTTGAAATGTGTACATAAATATTTTAATTCAAGGGATAAACTTTATACTAAATCCAAATCATGTTTCTTTGATGCCTATGGTGATGAGGATTTTGGATATTGGTTCTAGGATGATGAGAACACAAAAATCATGAGAAGCCAAACCGTGATATTTAATGTAGGGGGCATGTAGATGGACCATTATACAGTTGAACCTAACAATGGGAATACACAATCATGGTATTAAGATCACATGGTGCTTCAGGGTATTTTTAGAATGTTCCAATATAATTAGTGGATTTGTAATGGCTCGGACCTCTCCGGTCCATTCCTTTGTGAAAATAGAGTGTTTGGAGTGTTATTTGAGGTCACGATGACATGTTTTAGGAGTTTTACAAAAATACAATTTTCCAACGGTAGCTCATCTGATAGTAGGTCACCGAACGATGACTCGCCGAAAAGTGACTCACCACCGGTAGCGTGCACCTCTCAAGTTTTCTTCCAGTTTCTTCCCTATTACGTTAAATAAGGAACCTATAAATGTTTGACCATTTCTCAAGTCGTTTCCACCGCCTCCTAGGAGGATGATTATATCTTAAATATCATTAGAAACGACCAATCTGCATAGTCAAACCAAAATCCTAAATTTAAGTACTTTGAAATCATCTCCCTGATTTTAGGATTTGGCCTTTTCTTAAGTCGAGATCATCTCTTCCTTGAAACCTTTCGTTCCCCCTTGGTGCACCTACAACCTTTCTTCCCCAAGGAGTCGTACGCCTGTGCAGTAGCAGCCTGTTCAGTTTTCCCTTGGATTCCTTCCTACTGCTCGCACGACCCTCTGTTTTGACACAAGAAAGAATCATTGGTGGCCTGTTGTTTCAAGTAGGGATTTCCTTTTCCCTCCTTTTTGTCGCCTCTTGATCACAGTCGAAACCAATTATTAAGGGTGTTACGATATAATCTACTTGTTACCTTAGTCATAAAGGGGGACGGGGAAGATGATGATGATCGCTTGCTTTTATCTGTTATCTTTGATCTGTAATGTGGATTGTATGGGTTGTATCCTTCTAAAAATCATGGTTGTTGATGAAATGATCCTTGTAGGATCATGTATGTATAGGATTGATGAGATGAAAGGGTGAATGGCTGAGGAGTTCGAGATAGAAGATCTTGGAGAAGCTAATAATATTTTAGGGATAATGATTGATAGAGACCATGAATCTAGAAACTTGATGTTATTATTGGTTGAATACATTAGAAAATTTTGATGAAATTTAAATTTCTTGAAGAAAATATAGTTTACATTCCCATGGAAATCAATTTTATGTTATTGAATTAGAAAACACAAAAGGCATCAAAAGAGTTTGAGAACATGGAAAAGGGTCATTATGCATCATCTATTAGAAGATTGATGTATGCTATGGTTTCTATCCGACCTGATATTTATCATGTAGTGGATGTTTTGAGTAACATTGGAAAGAAACATTAGGAATCTATAAATTGGATACATAGGTATTTAAAGTGAACTATAGACCCATCTATAAGATTTGTGAAAGTAAATTTATTGAAAGGGTATATGGATGATGACCTTAGAGATGATTTTAAAAGGAGTACCAAAGGTTATGTGTTTAGTTATAGAGGAACTACAATATGGGGGATATCCCCATTGTAGAAGGTGGTGCCACTACCAACCACATAGGTGAGATATATTTTTGTAAATGAATCTGAGAAGGATATGGTATAGCTAAAGAACTTCTTGGAGAAGATAGACAGAAAGAGAGCAGAAAATGTATTGTATTATGACAGAATTCCATAGATCTTGTGAAGAACCCAGTATTTCATTATAGGATGAATAGTATTCATTTAAAGCTCCATTTTATCAACAGAATAATATAGGTTGGGTTTTTTGACATTAAAAATGATTTGATAAACTATTTATATGTTAAAAATCTTGATGGATTTGATGATGATTGAGAAGCTGAGGAACTTGTGTGCCTCTATTTATATTTATTGACAAATGGAGGATGATTGGTGGAATATGGAATCATATTGTGGGAGAATATAATGGAAAGTATCTGTCCTTTCATTAATAGTTAGCATGAAATCAAAGCTTTAAATGCAATGAAACTGGCATTTCTCGAATCTTCTCCTCAAAATTGAAGCATTAATGGGAAAGTGCCCATTGGTGAGTGGATAATAAGAGGATAATAGAATATGTAATTTTTCTAAGCTTGAACCAAATAATGAGGTTAGTTTACTAGATCAGATTCCAAATGGAAAATTGTTGGACTGGTGGATTCAGATCTATCAAATGATGTTGGGCCATGTGGATGTGGCTCGTACTAAAAAGCAATCTATTAAATTTTGAGGAACTATAGTAGAGCTAGAAAATTTTAGTAGATCTAGAAAGTAACACCAATAAAAAGTATTGTAGCACTATGGACTTTGACATGGGTAATTTAGCTTTATAGAATTTACTTCCATCAGTACTATAGCATAATGGATCAACTGTGTGAATCTAGAATTGTAAAATCATGGGTTACTATAGCACTGTGTTTCTTTATGAGCTCATTTCAAGGAAGGATTTATATACACAGTGTGTGTTCCCTTTAATTTTAGTCCTCAATATACCGAAATATTTTTACTTCTCCATGGGCACAAGGAATATTTCTAAACCATATAAATCTCTATGTCCATGTTCATCCACTTCTTTCCTTTTTATCCCATTTACTATGTGTTACTGGAATCATCTATCACTGGTGATCCCCAGTGTTTTCATAGCACATGGCATGTGTAATAATTTATTGATTTTTTTGAATTGTTTATTGTAATAAGCTCAGTTTAAAATAGACTTTTCTATGAATTGGGACTCAAATCCTTATCGAAATTCAATTTTTGAAATAAAACAAATTTTCTTAACCAAGAGGAGTTTTCATAATTTAAAATATAATATTATATCTTTTAAAATTATTAATGAATTCATTAGGGGAAATAATAAATCGATTCTCATGTGGTTATAAATATTAGTAAATGATAAACTTAAGGTTTTGATATTTGATTTGAAATGGAGAAGTTATATTATTATAAATCTAAGTATGATAATTCAAAAGTTTAAATTTATAGTTATATAAATATTTTTTAATTTTGATATTTCATGAAAAGTTGTAAAGTAATATCTTTAAAAAATAACGAAATGAAACTTTTTTATCATATTCTTTTACGATTCTTTAGAAATAGAAGTGTATGCATTGGGTGTATCTGAACGATTATTCTTTACATTGATGTGATGTTTGAAAATGGACATATTTTTTATATTTATATTGAAAATTTTATTATTTATGATACTTATTTACATTAGTAAGGTTTTATTTTGGTTGTTTAAATACCATAAAATGGGATATATGAAAAACCAATTTGAAATACATTGGACAACTCATATAGCTAATTTTAAATGACTTATTCTTGTGGTACCCTAATTAATGACTGTTTACCATTTCATTTTATGGTTATTGTATTTCTTATATCCATGTTCCATGTGTTTGGTTTTGAATAAAGTTTTATATGATTGATTGATTTGTTTCGTGGAATTGAATAGTGGGTGTCTGAAGAGAAACCTAATATTTTGATTTTTTTTTTGTTTCGAACCAACTGGTGACTTAGTTTTGAAACTAAATGTGATATAATTTTAAATATGTTATTCAAACATAAAGGTTATATAATATATCTTATGATATGATTATTTTAAAATGATTTAGTGTTTCTTAATTTAAAAGAATCATGAATTGAATGAGAAATGTTTTTTATTTTGAGCATGTTCATATATAAAGAATGATACTCTATTGGATTTTAAATAAGTGTGGTGTTGATTTGAATATTTCTTTCTAGTTTTTTGATATGTTTTCAACCTCCTTAATATTAGAATGTCAGAGTGATTTATATGCTTCATGTGATTCACACTTAGTTTTATAAGTAGATTGATATTTTTTTAGTTATTAAATTGATGAATGTGTATAAACTCCGGGTTTTCATGTCAATTTTTTTTCAAATTTTGAGGATATTAAAATATAGAGATTAATTTTTTTATTTTCATCGATGGATGAAGCGGTTTTTAAAAGGTAAGATTATGTTGGGTTGTGGTTTATCATCATCTATTCTAAATCATTCCTTTTTTTCTTTGGCGAAGGATGGAAGTAGACATAGTTTGATATTATTTAAAAATATCATGATTTTTAATGGGGTTTTTTAGTATGTTTTAAAATAATTGATTTTTATATTGTAGTAAAAATGTTAATGGATAACATTTGAAATGTTTAGGGAGTTATACCCAATTTTGATAGGGTTATATTTTTAAAAATGGTGTTTTAATGATGTGGCATTGATTTCCTAAATGTGAAAGAGATTTTTTAATATTGGTGTAATTGTTTAGTATTTTTTTTCTCTTGAAATCAATTGGGATCTTATACCTCTCTTGGTTTAGTGTGTATTTTTAAAATAATTGTTTTTTATGGATTCAATTCTAATATATTTATCAATTATTGGTATTTTACTAATGTACTATTTGAATACACTCCAATGGTTTTAAAAATTATTTAATTCATGTAATAAGTATTTTGGGTTGAAAATTAATTGAGTTTTATATAGAATTTGTCTAAGGAGTTATTGGGTTTTGGTGTATTTAGCATGCAATGACTTTTAAAGGGATAAAAAAAGTGGAATGAAGTAATTTTGAATAATGACCTTTTTTATTTATGTTTAAAAGGACTTTTCATGATTTTTTTCAATACCATGTCAATATATGTATGGTTCCAACTTGTATTTTTCAATACCATGTCAATATATGTATGGTTGACTAGTTCCAAACAACCGTTAGATATTCCTCAGTAGATCTTGTTCCCTAGAACTTAGGTTGCTACTTTAAGTCAATCACTGGAGAATTATTTTCATCCTAGTCTTAACTAACTGTCAGACAAATATTTATTTTCCATATGTTTCCGAACATATTTTACTTGGAAAACTATGGCGCTCCCACTAACCTCTAGTAGACACATGGAAAAGATTCATTTCATATGAATGCTCTAAGATCTTGTTGCTTACTTTAATCCTAAACTGGATTTAAGTAACTTGCAACCTTTATTGGCATCCAATGGTGTCATCATCCCTTTCTGGTTGCGTCGTATAGACACCTTCCATGAAAGTTTATCTTGACATCCAATGTCCAATTAAATGATTTTAGAAGTTAGTTATGATAAGTAAAATTCTAATGGATTTAGGTATACTGACTTGGTATAACCAATCAAGCCTTATTGGTACTTCTATTGTACCACCCATGTATCATCTCTCTTGAATACCCACTGTAGTATTCAAAATAATAAGCCCCTTTGTAATTTGATTCATGGAATCCATTATTGAATTTTAATTGGTCTTTTCAATTTTTTTCTAAACTCCATAACTGCCTACTTGTAGGAATTATTATTCTCACTGAATAATGTATCACCAGCCGCGGTGAATATAAAACCATCACTGTAGTTTTAACCTTTATACACAGTATGTGTCTCTGGAACATTCCTCTTCCACATGTACTTGTGGATCCTGTTCCTATTCCAACTATTTGTGCACCTTTAGCATTAACTAAACCCAAGTCAATATTGCTCCTACTATCTCTAGTAGAGATGTGTACCCATATATATAAATTTAGTCTATCACTTGACTACCATTTTTATATCTTTGGGATTTATATAATATCCTAAGCAACTATTAGGTTAATCACTTAACGCACTATGTGTTTAGCTTGATGCAAGTTTGTTTATATCCTAACAAACTCTTTGCATCTTTAACACATTTCATATGACATAATGGATTTCCATCATACTATGACTTGTATGATATCCATTTTTCATTTTTAAGTTGGGATATTATTTATGGGATGCCACTATTATTTTCAAATCATGTCATGAAATATGATTGAAGTTTTTGTGTGTTGCAACATTGATACTACTTACATCACAACTTTAATGTATAAACTGTGTGTTTAGGAATTGCTCCACGCTACATTTTGTTGATCAATGTTATCATGTAAGACTCATCATCGATCTTCCTTATTAGCATCAATGTTGTGATGTAAATAAGTTAATTTACATTTAGGAATTGCTCTACACTGCATTATCATAATCGATTAATGCTTGGTCAAGATATTCTTCGGCATGCCGATCAGAAGAAAATCATATCTTCTGAACATGCTTATACTTTACTATTAAATTCCTTAATCACTTAAAGGAATCTTATGAAGTATCTTTACCACTAGCTTTACCTTGAAATAGTTCACGCTCACTTGTTGAACTAATTCCAAAATCTTTGTGACATGCCTTTATTTCTAAAGGTTTCTTTGTCCAAACTAAATATGTCAATAATACCAAAGGTGTTTAGTTGTGCCAAGACTAAATAGCATACTTGGTATTTAATTGAAGCCCTTTCACTTGACAAAGAATTATCTAGCCACAACTGGGTAAATAAGTCTTACATTTTTATATTCATCACTTATTGCCTATGATTCCAGTATCACTGAACTATTTGATGAGTATGAGACACCACAAACACATTCATTCCAAAACCTAAAATAATGTCTCATTATGTCCAAAGGGCACGCGAGATAAATTTTTTGGTTATACTAAACAACTTGTTCAACTAGAATCATTCACTTGACAATTAGAAGTATGTGTTTCTCACCGCTGACCTAAGAATCACCCTTTCTTAGCTTCTTGGAGAAGACATCTTACTTCTAGTAATGTTTCTATACTTGGTTACTTTATTTCAATACACATATGTGAAAAAGAATATTGTATTTAATCCCCAAGAAGCATGTTATAAACATTAATTTTATATTGATGAATATATCTGAATGAGAAATAGGTACTTGCTTATTCAATTCAGTTCATTGTATTTTAAACTTCCATAAATTTATTTCATAATATGCGATGAAGATAATTGTGAGGACACAGTTTATTTAAGGGGGGAGAATGTAATTCCTCAGGTTTTTTGAAGCACATGTTCATAATTATAAACTAATTTTATTCTCTATTTTTTAAAGGAATTTAAATATATTAGGAAATAATTCAAACACAATTTGAATTAAACCAACAACACTTTATTCATTTATAAGTGGAATGTTACAAAAGAATAACATAAAAATAAGTTTTGTACACCATGGATTTTTACTTACCATCGATAAAATACATCCATTAAAAGTTCATAAATAAATAGGGGATAACATATAAAAAAAATAAAATCTTCATGTCTAGGAAATCAGTTGGATCATTTTCAACCTTGAGGATAATCAATAGCCAATAAAAACCTATAATGAGGAAGATCACCATGAAGGGAGAAAGCATTATGAAAAATCTATAATATGAAATAAGAACCATGCCTTGAAAAGATAGAGTGGAATGGATGAATGATTTAGTAAGTATATATATTTATATGAAAGAAATATGGTCATTTAAAATATGTTCATTGGTTATATATTCAATAGGTATATCAATGTTGTGTTTTATTAAGTAGTAAACATAAAATTTACAATGAAATAAAAATATGATATTAATATATATATATATATATTTATGTGTTATGTATAAATATTAATAATATTATTATTAACATATGGTATGACGTATATATAAAATTCAAATAAATATTTTAAAATCAATAGATTAGTAAAATTAAATTTTATAATATAATAGTTGATTTTAATTGTTATTGTTTGAGTGTATTTAGTATAAAATTAATATTTCTTTTATTTTCCAAAGAACCATTTTGTTAATTAGTGTATATTTAGTCCTAATAGATTAAATTGATTTTTTTTAAAATATTATTATATATAAACTAATATATTAACAAATTTTAAATTAGAAATTGATATGAAATAATATTAAGAATACTTAATGTTTAAAATCATCATTTTTCAATAAAAGTTGTTTTTGTTATATTTTGAATTTTCATTTAAAAACTAAAATTATAAATTTTAGAATCTGAATTAGATAAGACTAAATTAATTTTTGACCTTTTTGTTAAAAGTTATATTTTTAGTCAAAAAATATGATTTTTGCGAAAATTATAATAATTATGATTTTATTACTACGTTAATGTATCCTAGAAGTTTAAAAAACCATTTATGTAACTTAATATGTATTTAATTAATAAAATCATTCTTTTTAATATACTATTTGAGCTTATAAATCATATATTTATCATTTTTAGAACTAAATTAAAATTTTAGTTTAATAAAAAAAATTTCGGTCATTTCTTTAAATCAATTATTTTCAAGGTGAGATTCGGTTTTTGCTTGACATGAAATCCTCATAACTTTTATTTTTTTTATAATAAACCAATTTATTTCATGGTAATTGATAATTTTAATTACTATGGATTACACATGAATTTTAATCTTAAAAACACACTTTACTTAAAATCATTTTTACACAATTAATTGTGTTTATCTTCAAATTAACTTTTCACACCTACAAAATTTTTATTTGATAAAATTATTTTTAAATATTAAATCAAAATTATTAAATTAGGTCAAAGTTTCAATATTAAATTTTCTCATTAAAATCAGTTAATAGGGTTTAAAATTAATTACCAAGGTAAATGTAAATTAGGGTAAAAGTTAAAAAAAACTAAAAAAATTACTAAAACACTCAAGTTTGTATCATAAGTGTGTGTTTGAGGTGAGTTAAGATATAAAATCACATTCCTCTCCCCTTTTGTAAATTTTTTAGCCATTGACTATTAAATAGTAACTTTATTGAAAATATAAGGGTTACTCCCAAAACTACCATTCTATTCACTTACATATGTGTATCATCTCCACCACATCAACACCCACCACACATTTATATTTATCATTACAAATGAAAAAAAAACATTTTCAAAGAATCATCTCCCACTTCTATAATCTTCTGATCACCCTTAGTTTTTTAAGGAATCTGCCTCTATGGAGTTCTCCAAGAGAAAACTCAAGTTTATGACATGAGTATTACTTTTTCTTTGTCTTTTATTTCACTCCACTCCTTAAATAATCTATAAATTTTTTAATGAAATTAAATAAGTATAATTATTATAATTAAATGTAATTATAAAAATTTAGTAATAATTATTTACTCCTTTCGGTCAACATAGAAAAACAAAAGAACGTTAATTGTGTGTTGTGCTGACTACTTCCTCCACAAAGTAATGTGTTTTTTTTTCATCATGATTTTCATTCTTTATACAAAAAAATAAAATATAATTCACCAATATAAAAACATATAAATAATATCATTATTCTTCTATTATAATGATATTATACAGTTCCTTAACCATACTCACCCATCGAGATTTAGCATGTTCATGTTTGGGTTGGTCTAACCACCTACTTGAATAAATGTAATAAAAATATATCATGGTTGAGTATGAGAACATAAATACTAATATTATTATATATTAATAAGAATTTAAATATAGGTTTTTGTTTATTTAATTTTTATATTATATATTTAACTTATTATTAAAATATCATCATCTATCACTAAAATTACCAAAATAAGTCAACAAAAATTCAATATTCACGCAAACAAAAGAAAAAAATATAATAAAAAAATATAATATGATAATAAATGGTACATATTAAATTATCTATAGAATAATGAAGTTACTAAGAAGGTATATAATAAAATTAATTTGATTATTCAATAAGTTAAGTGCATGCACAAAACAAATCTGGAACAAGGTTAGGGTTTCATCTCAAAATTTCCTTCTTTGAGACACACTTTCTTTTATACACTTAATTCCATTTATGTGGTGTATATACTACCTATTTGAGATATTATATCATGATTTATGATTTAGTCATGGTAATTTATGTTAAATTTTAATCTCACTCTTTCTTAAGGATTTGATTTAAATGATACTCAATTTGTAAGGGGTTTTCATTACTCAAATATTTTCCTTGGGTCATAATCACTCATATTTGACTATTATATTTAAAAATTGATATATTATAACCTATGATGATGCCATGTTTTGAAACCACCTTCTTTATGGGGAAATCATGTTTCAGAAAAAATTCTTCTTTCCTGATGAATCTGTTGCTTTGTGAAAATGAAATTTTTTCAAAAATAATTCCTATTACTTTTATTGGATTTTCCTCCATATACATATTTTTTACTTCCCTCCAATGCTATCATTTCCCTAGTAGAAATGATAAATGTATTTCATGCATACATTTTTGAGTGTTTTGATGTTCTAATTTTGTATTTAAATGATAAATCTTTCCAATTTGGGAGAAAATTGACTTGTTTTATATTTTATGGCAGGAAACAATAGATATTTGAAAAAGGAACAAAAAGTGAAGAAAATATGAGCAAAAATACACTTTGCGTCGAAAGTGAAGCGAACCGACGCGACATTGGATTTTTTAAGAAGAGGCAGAGCTGGAAAACTAGAGCAGGACGATTACACATCGTGACATTTTCAAAAGGATTCTCCATGCAGGACAATTTGTGTCTACAATACAGGTTGTGAAAGACCCTCACATGTCATGTAACTACATTACATGAAGTAAAATTTTTTCAGGATAAGATTTTGGAGAAGATTTTTCCGAGATTCACGACGCCTGAAGATCAGTGGATTTACATGTCATGTAACCTAGTTACACATCTTGACGACGACGACGTGTTGAAAAATAAAGACGTCATGGCATAGGCTTTGACAGGATTCCCTATAAATAGAGACCCTCAGATGCCCTTACAATACACTCTCGGACCAGTGGAGGCCAAGAGACACCAAGGGATGACCGCCAGATGACATAGTGATGATCTGGAGCCTGGCTTCACCACCATTATTTTTCTCCATTCTTCCTCAGGTACCCATGCTGCTCATTCTCATCATACTTAGCATGAGAGAGTAGTCTCTTTAGTGTCGGGTGATGTGATTGTAGGGGGATGTGTTGCTAAGGGATTATTTTCTATTTATGTTTTGGATTTCTGCAAACTGTTATTCAATTCCAAACCTCTCTCTTTTCGTATTGCATGACCATTACTGCGTTTTGAGATCATTTATTTAATTTCATCAATTAATTGATCTATTTTGTGTATGAACATTATACAATCTAGATTAATTATGTTTAAATATGGTTTTGGGTCACCTATTTCCATGATTGAACCTAGTAGATGATCATTCCAAAGGTGGAATTCAGAAATAGGATAGGATACCAAGACCAATGATCCCTACTGACCCAATTCTGACATTAAAACTGAATAAATGCATTATTAATTAAATCCCTAGCACACAAACCTGAAAATCACTAAACCTGGCATGTCACTCTCCGGATTTCAAAACCTAATCCTTGCCGCTATTTGTTTCTTTTCTGCAAACAAACCAAACAATTTAAATTTTAGTTTCCTTAATTAATTTAGAACATATGATATGTCCCTATGGGTTCGACACTCAAACTCTCTAAATACTACATTTTTAGTTAAGTTGTGTGAGTTTTAATAAATTACTAAATTTGGTTAGCCCTGTAGGAATTAACGATGCCCCACAGGTTGTCAAGAAACTAAAATTTTCTTTATCTTCAATGATGGTTTTACTCCCTTTATTCATTTTAAAATTGTTTTCTTTATCCTTTTACTGATGGGTTTTTCAGTAATGGTGTTTTAAAAAATATAAAAGGCTTTTTTGTAACATGATATTATACTATTCCATTGTACTTCTCATTTTTATCATATGTTTTATTTGTTATCGAGGTATATTTATTGGAATTTTTTTGAAGTATGTTTTTAATAATATTTCTATTCATCTTTAAAAAAATGATTTTTTGGATTGTGACTTGAAAATAACATCATTTAAATACGATATTTAGTAATGTTTTTTTTAATAAAAATCATTTTTTTATTTTCCTTACATGTTCAAATGATTTTTTTATTTCCCTTACATGTTCTCGTTTTAAATACCCCTTCCGAGTGATCATTTTTTTCGTATCAAATTATTATGTTTTTTATGTGATACCATTTGGAAATGTTATGAAACCTATTTTCTTTCTATGAGTTATTTATAATAAGATGAATGGTTTTATTTATTTAGCAGTCATATGTATTGATAATGACTTTTGGGGTCCTTTATCTCCATAAAATTCATTGGTTAAGGTTTTATATCTCATAATATTTCTATGGGAATTGAGTATGGAATGCTCGATCCACTATGGAAATCAAGTATGGAATTCTCACTCCACTATGAGAATCAGTAAGGGATGTTTTCTCCACTATGGGAATTAGGTGGTGATGCATGCTCCACAATGAAATTTTTACCTATGATTATGTCTGTGCCACTAATTATTCTAAATATATGATGTATTTACATACAATTCCAAAAGATTATGATATTCCTTGTTCTAAATATATTTCACTTTCTTATATTATGATCTCATGTTTTATTTTATTTTCATCATATGCTTCTAAGCCATGTTTTTAATGACATTTCTTTGGTCTTATGTTCCTATGCTATAATCCTTGATGCTCGACCACATTTGATGATTACCACTTATGATACCATGATATTGTTATTTTATATTTCTCCTTTTCTCATATTTCCCTTATGTTTATGATCTAACCGTTATGACCAGTTGATAAGTTTCTCTTACAGAGCATTCAAGCTCACCCATTTCTTAGGTTTCCATTCCCCGAGTTATGAAGAATATTTTATTATGTGATATGTTTATAAGATGGTATAGAGAAGCACAATTTTTAAGATTTGGTGTCCTATAACCAACTGGTTTTACTTTGATTACATGAATATTTAATGTATTATTACATATTGTTCATTGTTCTGCATGACTAAATGTAATAATGTCCTAGAGTATTTGTTGCATTGATATGGTCACGATAGTTCCCCTCTATAATGAGAACCTTGAATTACTATAACAATATTCTTAAATATAGTTCTGAGGTTGGATAACATGCTATGATGGGACACATAGCATGTAGACCGTCAGGTGCAAGTACTCGTAAGCAGACGAGACTTCCTCTCATGGAGTTCGCACTTGGTAATCTCCAAGATAGGATATTATGAGAACATACTCTCTAGTAGGAATTCCGCATGTTTTGGTATCATCAAATATTTTTATCTGCTAGCATGTGTAATGATCCTTAGAATTTAAGATTATCATTAATATGTGTCATGACTTACGCACTTTGATTTACTGACGAAAACCGTCACGCAGACAGTTGGCGGGAAGTAGGGTATGTTGGGTGCATCACGAGTGGAATGTTATTAATGGATAAGTCAAGGAAGGATTTGTCCCTTCTATTTATGGAAGTTGATATCTCGTCCCTTTGATTGAAATATAACCGTCGTGTGAAACTCCATGGCCATGGTGTAACGATGAGTTTATTTAAGGTAGTCAAAGAATGACGTATCAAGAATAAAAGTTGATGACACAATCATGAAACCTACTTGATGAGATATTGTGACAAAGAGATTATATTACACAGTGAGCATTTGTATGTGGATGTCATTGTTGCAACTTTACGTTCTTTCTCTTGGGTTCCTTGACCCATTGTTAGATAGTACTCTTGGACTTTAGGAAGCCCACCTAATGCCAACGAGAAAGAATCCTAAAGGGTCACACACTAAGTGTTTTTAGTGGTCTCAATTAAATTCTATTTTAATTTAATTAATGAAATAAATATTATTCTCAAGGCCGTAGAATAATTTTATTCAAGTTAAAATGATCACATAAATTAAATAAAATATATTTATTTATTTTATTGAACATTTAATAAATATTTATTTACTAGTTTGTAAATAAAATATTTATTTAGAGAATAAATTATTTATTTATTTATTTATTCGGGTGTTTAATAAATGAAAGTGGAGTTCGAGCAGACCAAGGTCGGTCAGGTAGAAAAATAATTATTTCCAAGAAGGTAAATAATTGTAGAGACCCGAAGCTTGACGTACATGGACATTACATTACTTTTGTGGAATACTTAATACATAACAAAAATAGACACACAAGGATCGTAATAGTTTAGTGTCATTGGAAACTCGGAATATAATCTTCTAATCGTGGTGAAAGATCTTCAACATCCCCATTAATGATCTCCCCCTTTTATTTTCTTACCTAAAACCTTTATTTAAATCCTGGGGAAAAGAAAACATATAAAGAGTGAACTCAAATGCTCAGTAAGGGCAAACATAGATAACATAAAACAATCCATAAACATTTGGAAGCAAAAACTTGAACATGAAATTTAAACATTAAAACCTTGAGCAAAGACATAAATTGTGGAAGTACATAAGGCATATATCATAATGGAACATCAATCATGATAAAATATAATGGGAATAAAACATGTAATTGTGGCAACCATTCATAACTTGTTATGATTTCCATAGTAGCCAAGGCATTGCTGCCAAGACCATCTTAGTGGACAAAGTCCCTTTCTGAATCGAGTTCACTCCTCGATCCAGTCCTGTATCACTGAACCGGATTAACTTACCGTTTCATCCATGTCTATCTCATGAGATATAAATCTTTACCCAATGCATTGGAGGGAGATATAGGTCCCACCCATCTCATAATGAAATCATTCTTACTTGTGCCACAAAATAAACATACATCATTCATAATAACCCAATAAATAAAATGGGTTTTATAAACATCATCCCATCATTACATAATCCATATAAAAGAAATGGATATCATTTCATAATAAGGAAAGTGAAACCATGTAAATCATAGAGACATTATACTTGAAACATACACATATGTAATAATTTCATCTTAGATGAAAAATAGTTTTGATAAAACACTTGAAATAAATTATTGAGGAAAATATCCTTTCTTCTTCAAAATCATTTTCTTTTCACAAAATTTCATACAATTTTAAAAGAAGGATATTTTTTGAAAATAGTCATGAAATATTTTTGAGGAAGATTCATGAAAATAAGGCTTTATAAAACCGTAAAAATCCGTTCGTGCCGTATAAGTTAAAAAAACATTCTTCTCGTAGTTTTGCCGGAAAAGTCAAAAAGTACCTTGTAAAAGAAAGATTCCATACATACCATGTAGTAAAAGTCAAAAATGGGTAAAAAGGAAATTAAAAATACATGAAAACACTTTTATAAAACATGGACATGGATGATAGCAATAACCCCAGTAAATACTTACGAATAAGCAACCTCGGATAAAAATGAGATTTGCAAAATTATCCCTTACCTTAGGTCCGATTTGCTTCGTAAGTATCTGAACCTCCTGTATAATGATTTAAATAATGTTATTGACTTATTAAAGAATCATATTCATTGTTATGATATCATATATGGTTCACTTATGACTTTATATTACCCGTTCTTTTGTAAATTCCATGTTAAAGAGCGTTTTGGGTAAAATCGTTTCATTTTCCATCCGTGTTTTGACTTGTAATTATTCATATTATTACTTAGATCATGATTACTTAATTCCAGAATATGAAACATGATTTATATATAATATATACTCAGAATATACATATATATAATAGATCAATAAATGGAAAGAAATACACCGTTCATGGAGACGATAGGCCGTACGTACGCATGAACGTTGTTTTCGTTTCCTCATTGAATTGAATGGAATTAATTGGATGACATACATATATATATACATAAATATAGTATAATTATTATGTCATATATTTCATGATTAATTATTATATATACTTTATAATCATTTATGAATGGTTAATCATTGAGAATGAATCTCATCGCGTCGTGGAGACGGTATTCCGTACGTACGCATGAGCGATGATATCGTTCCCATGATCGTGGAATTTTATTGAAGTGTATGTATAATATTACAGAATCAATATCACGTTACAATAACAATATATAGTTATTTATTTACACCATTATACCCATCCATGTAAGGTGGTGGCGGAAAATAGATTACACCACGGCGTGGAGACGGTATTCCGTACGTACGCACGCGCGGTGATTTCATTTTCCGTACGATGGATAGATGGTGAAATAGGGTTGTTTCATACTTATAATAACATATCAGTATATGAGTGATACTGATGTTATTACTTCATAATGAAACAACTAAAGAAGAATAAGTGGAAGAAGAAATAAAGTTGAAAGAATCGTTAACGGACATTACCTCTTCTTTGAAGCGCCTCTTTGAGACCTCCTTTTAGGGCACTAAAATTGGTCTTTGAAGAAGACCAGGACCTCTAGGATGTTTCTAGGGAAGTGGAGAAGATAATTTGGCAGGGGTTGGCCGAGCTTGAAGGCTCAAAGTTGTGTGAGGAAGAGAGGGAGGAGGTGCCCTTTTATAAGGGAGGAGAGGGGCACCTTTGGAATAACTAAAAATATTATTTTATTATAAAGTCATATTCGGTTTTTAATAGCTCCAAATTGAGTTATTTCAAAGATAAGGTGGGGATGGGTCGAAATAATATCATCCAATAGAATTTATACAAGTTTATGTTTCTATTTTAACCTTATCATTTAGATTTAACTTTATGTTAAATAATTTTTCTTTTACAGTGTCTTCTTGTTTTCTTACACTATAAGGTTAATAAACTTAATATAACAAGCCAAACGAACCCCAAATTGTTTATTATTAATATATATAACCTTATCTAAGTACTGTTTCTGAACCTTATATTTTTAGGAATAAAATAACAATTAATAATATAATATTTTTTAAAAAAACTATTTTATATCAATTTGACACTATTTTGTAATTGGTTTTTGTGAAAATCATAACAGAATGATTAGTTCGAACAATGTTAAATAAATCAATACTAACATTTCATATTAACCTATAAAATTAGTGTAATTCATAAAAAGTCTCAAATTACATTTATTTGGGTATTTATAACATCATTTATGTCAATATTTCATTAATAAGATAATTACTACATCATCATTGTGTCATAAATAAATTAAATTATATAATGTCTAAAAATTATAAATAAAATACCATTATGTAGGAAATATTTTTATCTTTCTAATTAATATCTATAGTCGAATTTATCTTATGTATAACTCTATATTAAAAATTATTTAGTTATTAAACTTTGATTTTATCTATTTTAACCCTTCTTTAAATAAATTAATAATAAATGTCCTAATCTAATCGAAGTGGGCCTAAATGGTCATATTTTATTCCTAAGGTTTTTTTGGTCGAATTACACTTATCCAATAGAATTAGGACATGTGTTAGGTTAATAATAATAATATTTTTACCCTTAATTACCCTATTTAGTTTTAACCGTGGTAAAAAAAAGTAAAAAGTTACTATTCACCAAAAAATATTTTCATCTCATTGAACCAAATTTTAGTCCTTGATATTAACCGTGTCTCTCATATTTTTGAAATTCCACTCACAGAAGCGGTAAAATTAAGTTTTATGAAAAATTCAGTTTTTAACTACCACTTAGTGGTTTCACTATTCATCAAAAAATGAAAGTTTCCAGAAAAATACCAAAAATTATGCCTAAGCTATATTTGATATTATGAACTAAAAAATGATGACTATTTTACCAAATTCAAAACATATCATTTGCATTAATTAATTAAAAAATTAATTCCCGTCGTCAAAACAAATAGCGTGTTTTTTAAGAGATAATAACTATCAAACGATTGATACTTGTTTATGTCTAGTTTAAATGTGAAATTACATCCAATGAACAACATTGTATTAAATGGTAAAAATATATTCTAAATATACTTTAAAACCACTCAAATTAATTATTTATCACTATTAATTATTTCGATTAAAAAAGTTGTTTTTTAATTAAAATTTAGTAATTTTCACTATTCATTAGAATATGAAAGTTATCCGAAAAGTAACAAAATTTCACCCTAAGCTAATTTCGATATTCCGAATCCAAAAATGAAGTCCATTTTGAAATATAAAATTTATAAAGTTTCAAAAAGTGGGTATTATTATTCATAACGGCTAGTTCATAATAATATTATAATAATATATCGTTTAGTGAAACTCGGTATTTTGTACTACACACGCTATCAAGGAAGGTCTTTATTGCATGTAATGCAAACCAAGTCAGGTCTGCGTGTAGTGAAAGCTTTTTTTGGTTTTGCATATAACATAATCAAAACTTATTTCATTTATACATTAAACAAAATCTATACATAATGTTGCATAGAATAGTTTTCTACAAAACGAACGTGAAATTGTGAGTAACGCGAGCCAAGAATAGTGTTGCGTATACTGTAAGAAAATATGGTGTTGCATATATCACAAGCTAATTTTGGTGTAGCGTACAACACAAGACATTAAAAATAATATTTTTCATAAAATCTCGGGGTGTTACATTCTACCCCCCTTAAAATGAATTTCGCCCTCGAAATTCGTCGGGGTTATAAATGGTTTATTACACGAGAGTTTCTTTCATAGAAACCCACATCGTAAAAAGGAATACTAAAACTTCATTTAAAAAAGGAATGTTAGAAACATAACGGATACCCAAATAACTCATCACTGGGTTTCCACATAGGAGAACATAGGCAAAAATATGGATATGGAGGAGAAATCTGACCATCATGTTATGATGGAGAGTGGTAGAAAACATGGCTATGAAAAAACCATCGATCACAAAGCCATAGATTTGTGATGATCTAAGGTACCATCTGATTCATCGGATATAAGGGCACTAGGACAACATTAATGGTTTTCAAGATCATTTCCCTAAAGTTGATGAAATTGGAATTAGAAGAAATACTTTCATGATTTTGGTACAGTCTCACCGTTGGTTGTTCTTTGGACAATTTCCACTTCATCTCTTAAATAAATGAAGTTGAATTTTTCATTCGTGATGTGTTAGAAGATCATGTGATAGAATGATGGGTCATTCCATATGTCTCAAACAAAAGGTTAGAAAAGTTATCAAAAATACATAAGTCCATCTATAGTGAGATTAATCATATATGGTTCCTAAAATGGACTTATACTTCATATATCATAATTCTTAATATAATAAAACTATTTTCTACGAAACAGGGACTTCCTGTAGGCCAGTGGTAGGCGATAAAGGCTAGTCACACTTCGGTTGTGGGTTCGATTCCCACAGCCTTGTCCGACGCGATGGGCTGTCGCCCGTCCTGTAGGTTATCCTTTTTCTAAAACTACATTACTATAACATCCCATCAATAATATCGAAAAAAACTTCTATCCTTAAACAATACTATCTTATGTCCAACATAATCCATTCCAATATTTATCTAAAATACTTCGGTCCAAGCTCATAGTATAAAGAAAACGATTACTTGAAATGTCATCAACCAACCATCATTTATCCCCCATTATCTTGTTGGTCACATTACAATCATGTGAATACCTTAATCATGTATTCTCTTGAAAAATGAATATCCATTAAACCTTAGTGAAAACATGAATGCTGTCAAAAGTTAACTATTTCCACATACCAAAATCCAATAATTCTATATACTCAAACCATGATATAACCTTCTCCTTATATCAGTCATGAGCTCATGAATACTATCAAACATTTAATTTTCTCCTTATCCCTTCATTATGCGCATATCATCTACTTTCCAAAAATATCTGAATAACCTTTCATGGTTACTGGTACCATTCATCGTACACTTTCAAAACTTAAGGAAAGACAACAGTGTAACAATCCTTAGATGTCTCTTTATTCCATCATACCATGAGATTACTTATACAACATTACACTTGATAAACATGTAATCATTCCACTACCTTCTTAAACCATTGACCGAGCTTCAACAATTATTTCATCTCACATATCATTTATAGTCTCTTCATCCTCATCAACATAAATATTACCCATATGACCATACTGATTCTCTTCATGAGACTTTCCCTTAGGGCATTGGTTTGCATAATGCCTGTACATTCCACATTTAAAACATTTAACCATTGTTGATGTCGTAGCAATACCATTATCCTCATCCATGGTGTTAACTGAACCTTTTCCTTTGCACTTACTGGATTTATGTCCTTCTTTTCCACACCCAAAGCATCTTATAGTTCCTTCAAAACATTCTCCTTGATGCCTCTTCCCACATGATTTACATAGGGGAAATTGAACTTTCTTTCCTCTATGATCATCATGAAACTCCACCTTTCTCTTATTAGCCGAGTCAGGAAACTTACCAAATTTGAGTTTATTGATCATATTATGAGATTGCTGATTCAACATAATAATGATTTTTGGACTACCAAATACCATTTCATTTGGTTTCTCATGAATAATATCATTCCATTGTCCATCATATCCTCCATTATCGTGAATCATCTTGTTTCCATCCATTTTCTAAAACCCAAAAAGAATAATGTGAGAGGCAAAAATCATAATAAAGGGGTAGAAACATCAATATCTAACATTTTAGGTTTAATCTAATATCATTACCATAATTCTAGAACTATAACCTATACTTATACTTAACCTTAGGGACATCCCTAGACATACCTTATAAATATCTCTAGGGATCTCACTAACATTTTTGCATCCTAGTTTCCAAAGGTTAACTAAACCTTTCCTCTGATACCAACTATAAATGCCCGAAGATTCACGTACATGGAAATTACATTACTTTTTCGAAATACTTAATACATAACAAAAATAGACACACAAGGATCGTAATAGTTTAGTGTCATTGGAAACTCAGAATATAATCTTCTAATCATGGTGAAAGATCTTCAACATCTCCATTAATGATCTTCCCCTTTTGTTTTCTTACCTAAAACCTTTATTTAAATCCTGGGGAAAAGAAAACATATAAAGGGTGAGCTCAAATTCTCAGTAAGGGCAAACATAGATAACATAAAACAATCCATAAACATTTGGAAGCAAAAACTTGAACATGAAATTTAAACATTAAAACCTTGAGCAAAGACATAAATTGTGGAAGTACGTAAGGAATATATCATAATGGAACATCAATCATGATAAAATATAATGGGAATAAAACATGTAATTGTGGCAACCATTCAGAACTTGTTATGATTTCCATAGTAGCCAAGACATTGCTGCCAAGACCATCTTAGTGGACAAATTCCCTTTCTGAATCGAGTTCACTCCTCGATCCAGTCCAGTATCACTGAACCAGATTAACTTACCGTTTCAGCCATGTCTATCTCATGAGATATAAATCTTTACCCAATTCATTGGAGGAAGATATAGGTCCCACCCATCTCATAGTGAAATCATTCTTACTTGTGCCACAAAATAAACATACATCATTCATAATAACACAATAAATAAAATGGGTTTTATAAACATCATCCCATCATTACATAATCCATATAAAAGAAATGGATATCATTTCATAATAAGGAAAGTGAACGATTTAAATCATAGAGACATTATACTTGAAACATACACATATGTAATAATTTCATCTTAGATGAAAAATGGTTTTGATAAAACACTTGAAATGAATTCTTGAGGAAAATATCCTTTCTTCTTCAAAATCATTTTATTTTCACAAAATGTCATGAAATTTTAAAAGAAGGATATTTGTTGAAAATATTCATGAAATATTTTGAAGGAAGCTTCATGAAAATAAGGCTTTATAAAACCGTAAAAATCCGTTCGTGCCGTATAAGTTAAAAAAGATTCTTCTCGTACTTTTACCGGAAAAGTCAAAAAGTACCTTGTAAAAGAAAGATTCCATACATACCATGTAGTAAAAGTAAAAAATGGGTAAAAAGGACATTAAACATACATGAAAACACTTTTATAAAACATTTACATGGATGATAGCAATAACCCCACTAAATACTTACGAATAAGCAATCTCGGATAAAAATGAGATTTGCAAAATTATCCCTTACCTTAGGTCCGATTTGCATTGTAAGTGTCTGAACCTCCTGTATAATGATTTAAATAATGTTATTGACTTATTACAGAATCATATTCATTGTTATGATATCATATATGGTTCACTTATGACTTTATATTACCCGTTCTTTTGTAAATTCCATGTTAAAGAGCGTTTTGGGTAAAATCGTTTCATTTGTCGTCCGTGTTTTGACTTGTAATTATTCATATGATTACTTAGATCATGATTAATTAATTATAGAATATGAAACATGATTTATATATATAATATATACTCAGAATATACATATATATAATAGATCTATAAATGGAAAGAAATACACCGTTCATGGAGACGGTAGGCCGTACGTACGCATGAATGTTGTTTTCATTTCCTCATTGAATTGAATGGAATTAATTGGATGACATACATATATATATATACATAAATCCATTATAATTATTATGTAATATATTTCATGATTACTTATTATATATACTTTATAATCATTTATGAATGGTTAATCATTGAGAATGAATCTCATCGCGTCGTGGAGACGGTATTCCGTACGTACGCACGAGCGATGATATCGTTCCAATGATCGTGGAATTTTATTGAAGTGTATGTATAATATTACAGAATCAATATCACGTTACAATAACCATATATAGTTATTTATTTACACCATTATACCCATCCATGTAAGGTGGTGGCGGAAAATAGATTACACCACAGCGTGGAGATGGTATTCCGTACGTACGCACGCGCGGTGATTTCGTTTTCCGTACGATGAATAGATGGTAAAATAGGGTTTTTTCATACTTATAATAAAATATAAGTATATGAGTGATACTGATGTTATTACTTCATAATGAAACAACTAAAGAAGAAGATGTGGAAGAAGAAATAAAGTTGAAAGAATCGTTAACGGACATTACCTCTTCTTTGAAGCGCCTCTTTGAGACCTCCTTTTAGGGCACTAAAATTGGTCTTTGAAGAAGACCAGGACCTCTAGGATGTTTCTAGGGAAGTGGAGAAGATAATTTGGTAGGGTTTGGACGAGATTGAAGGCTCAAAGTGGTGTGTGGAAGAGAGGGAGGAGGTGCCCTTTTATAAGGGAGGAGAGGGGCACCTTTGGAATAACTAAAAATATTATTTTATTAAAAAGTAATATTCGGTTTTTAATAGCTCCAAATTGAGTTATTTAGAAGATAAGGTGGGGATGGGTCGAAATCCTCTCATCCAATAGAATTTATACAAGTTTATGTTTCTATTTTAACCTTATCATTTAGATTTAACTTTAAGTTAAATAATTTTTCTTTTACAGTGTCTTCTTGTTTTCTTACACTATAAGGTTAATAAACTTAATATAACAATCCAAACAAACCCCAAGTTGTTTATTATTAATATATATAACCTTATATAAGTACTTTGGCCGAATCTTTGATTTTTAGGAATAAAATAACTATTAATAATATAATATTTGTTTTAAAAACTATATTATGTCAATTTTGACACTATTTTGTAATTGGTTTTTGTGAAAATCATAACAGAATGATTAGTTCGAAAAATGTTAAATAAATAAATAATAACATGTCATATTAACCTAGAAAATTAGTGTAATTCATAAAAAGTCTCAAATTACATTTATTTGGGTATTTATAACATCATTTATGTCAATATTTCATTAATAAGATAATTATTTCATCATCATTGTGTCATAAATAAATTAAATTATATAATGTCTAAAAATTATAAATAAAATACCATTATGTAGGAAATATTTTTAGCTTTCTAATGAATATCTATAGTCGAATTTATCTTATGTATAACCCTATATTAAAAATGATTTAGTTATTAAACTTTGATTTCAACTATTTTAACCCTTCTTTAAATAAATTAATAATAAATGTTCTAATCTAATCCAAGTGGGCCTAAATGGTCATATTTTATTCCTAAGGTTTTTTTGGTCGAATTACACTTATCCAATAGAATTAGGACATTTTTTAGGGTAATAATAATAACATTTTTACCCTTAATTACCCTATTTAGATTTAACCGTGGTAAAAAAAGTAAAAAGTTACTATTCACTAAAAAATATTTTCATCTCATTGAACCACATTTTAGTCCTTGATGTTAACCGTGTCTCTCATATTTTTGAAATTCCACTCACAGAAGCGGTAAAATTAAGTTATATGAAAAATTCAGTTTTTAACTACCACTTAGTGGTTTCACTATTCATCAAAAAATGAAAGTTTCCAGAAAAATACCAAAAATTAGGCCTAAGCTATATTTGATATTATGAACTCAAAAATGATGTCTATTTTACCAAATTCAAAACATATCAGTCGCATTAATTAATTTAAAAATTAATTCCCATCGTCAAAACAAATAGCGTGTTTTTTAAGATATAATAACTATCAAATGATTGATACTTGTTTATGTCTGGTTTAAATGTGAAATTACATCCAATGACCAACATTGTATTAAATGGTAAAAATATATTCTAAATATACTTTAAAACCACTCAAATTAATTATTTATCACTATTAATTATTTTGATTAAAAAATTTGTTTTTTAATTAAAATTTAGTAATTTTCACTATTCATCAGAATATGAAAGTTATCCGAAAAGTAACAAAATTTTACCTTAAGCTAATTTCGATATTCCGAATCTAAAAATGAAGTCCATTTTGAAAGATAAAATATATAAAGTTTCAAAAAGTGGGTATTAATATTCATAATGGCTAGTTCATAATAATATTATAATAATATCTCGTTTAGTGAAACTCGGTATTGTGTACTACACACGCTATCAAGGAAGGTCTTTATTGCATGTAATGCAAGCCAAGTCAGGGCTGCATGTAGTGAAAGCTATGTTTGGTGTTTCATATAACATAATCAAAACTTATTTCATTTATACATTAAACAAAATCTATACATAATGTTGCATAGAGTAGTTTCTACAAAACAAACGTGAAATTGTGAGTAACACGAGCCAAGAATAGTGTTGCGTATACTGCAAGAAAATACGATGTTGCGTATATCACAAGCTAATTTTGGTGTAGCGTACAACACAAGTCATTAAAAAGAATATTTTTTATAAAATCTTTGGGTGTTACAATAATTATTTAACTAGTTGGAAAAAATTAAAATAACACCACTGTTATTTTATGATGCGGAATTTTATTTATAATTCCATTTTGTGAAAGTTGGCACACCATAAATAATGACGCGGTATTATTATTAAATGCACGAGTTTTCTCTAAGTTCATGAATGTATTTAATTGTTTCTATGCAATTAAATATTGTAACTGAAATTCCATGTGTATAAATAGACAAGTACGCCTATTGTGCCAGACACCACACCACATGCCTGGTGAATTGAGAATTGTTGAGCCAGAAAATTTCTCTCTCAAATCCTCTTATCTCCCCTCTCAAGAACGAGAGACGTTCTTCAAGGATGAAGAATAAGTAATCAAGAATGACCGAAACAAGACACTCGCTTCGCCGCGCTAGCACATGGAGAACGAGCGATGTCGATCAAAGGCCATCAGAGCATGTGTAGATCACCTCTAGAGGGATTCTAGTTTGGATTCTTACAAGCACCACAAAATAATCCGAAATAGTCATTTCAGATGATCAACATCATCAAAGAAGAAAAATACCAAAGATACATGTATTATTTTTCTTTATGAAATTAATTAGATTAATTATAAACATGATGTGCAAGATACTCTCTAAGGTTTCAGGTCACTTTTTTCTTTATCTAAATATTTGATTATATTCCATGGAGATTGACGTTCATCGTCGTATTGATCCCGGAATAATCATTGATCATGGTAAAAATAAAAGTTGGGTCCCGTCCCAACCACGCTTCCACTGCGTCCGGAACCTTCAAGTGGTATCAGAGCGGTAACATCATAGTTTATAATTATTTAAATATTTCATTAATGAATTACGCATTTAATAATTTAGTTGGTTCAATTAAAGTTAATCATTCTACAAATCTGAATCTTGAGATCTATTCCTCCTCTTTCATTTCTCGTTCACTTTACAGAAATGATATTTTCTTTTAATTTTGATTAAAATAAAATAGAGGATCTCATCCGGAGGTTCCAAAGCTTCCCAGCTATACAACACCAGAACACACAGTGTGTATTCGGCTGTACATGCTGTGTAGTCAAGATTAAATGCATCGTACTGGTCCGCTAAACCAAGTCGTGTGTTGGAGTCTTTCTAAGTCTTAAATGACTCCGTGTGTTGAACAGGAACACAATTTTCAAATTACACGCCGTGTGGCCCAATGGACACGGTGTGTAGTCCCTTCAGGTTAGGGTTAGACCATGTACCCTGTACATGGCTTGCCCGGATGGAGACCGTGTAACGAGGAACTACACGATGTGTGGCCCACTAGACACTCCGTGTACTCAGAAGATTTATGAATTATACTCACATGCCGTTTCCCTGGGCGTGTACTTAGGATAGACGGTAAAAAATAATACAATTCATTTAGTCAGAACTACACATCGTGTACTCATCCAAATTACGCAGATTTATTAAAATTTATTATTATATTATACAAATCCTTGAGATGTGTACCATCGTGTGGGCATAAAGCTGAGGCAAAACATGTGATTGGTGTTTTATATATATGTGTTTAATTTAACATCTGCGTAATGTTCATTTCTACTCATTGGGTAGTTATGAATTGGAATTCACCGGGTTGCCTCCAAGGTACAAGTTACTTACAAAGATAATTTTAAATGAATTTATTTGTTTAAAATTATGATGGATGAGAATCTTAAGGAAATTCAGAAAAGGGTTTAAGATAAAAGGATTGATTAATTAAAGATGATAATTAATTGATTCGAGCATGATTTATCTTAAACAAGAACGATTAAAGAATTGATTGCTAGTTTTATTTATGTGTAAATATCGTTTCATGTATGGATAATCATGATCTAGACCAAGACCATTGTATGTGGATGGTTTCTTTTAATTTATTTATTTGAATTAATTTTTTTGGCCTGCGAGGCTTCTCCTCATTAATATGTAGGGCCTGCATGCCCAATGTTTCTTTTATGTAAACCCCCCTTTTACCCCTCACCTACATGTGAGTTAAAAAAATGCATATGTAATGGATGGAACTCCCAAGATAGTGGAGGCGGTTCAAGCTGGAGCTGAGACAAAACCAATCCTAGGAGATACAGAGGTGGATAGGTGAAAGCTGTAAACACGAACCCAAAAGGTTCAAGGTGTTTCTCCCCTAGGTCACAGTTAGTTTATCAAACCTCTAGATAAACTAACCATTAGAAAATCTCTTGATCATGCCATTTACTTTATTTTATTTCTGTCAGTTTCATGGTTTATCATTATGGATGTGTTGTCACGATCACATAATTAATGAATTAAACAAGCATGCAAGATGGAACTAAAATAAACTAGACTTATGCGTAAATATTATCAAGACATGGTTAATCACTTAAGTAAGTTCCACTTAATATTAAAAATCTTTTGATAATTATAATAATCAATTCATGCATAAGTGATAAAAAAATCCCTCAAATAAAATATTAAGTTAGAACAAGCCTTCCATTACTTGATTAAGGGAAAAAATCAATAAAACTATGTGTTTGACCAACCTTTGTTGGGACACTTAATTTTAAACAGGAGGCCCTTATGAAAGGTTTTGGGTTGACTTAACCATATTACATCAAGAGGAGTAGCCCTTGTTGGACTTGGTGTAATATTGGAGGCAAGAGTTGAGGAAATCCAAAGTCATGATTTCAGGATTGGGGAGTCCACTCAATATATCAAGGAGATGCCAGCCTGCAGTTGGCAAAGACCTGCCTACCTAAATACCTTTTAATATCTTGACCAACCATTGTTGGGGTTATGCGAAGGAGAATATGGATCCTTGCCACTAGAATGTCATGGAAACTGGACATTCTGAGTTCAATGGTGAGGGCTATTGGGACTTGATAAAATAGTGGGAGACTTAATAAAATTTATTATTTCTTATAAAATGTAATCACGAAAGTACCAATGATCCGCTCTTTTGATTGTAGAATAAAAATGACAAACTTGTCAACCACACTGTCCCTACGATCAATTCTAGATAAAGACAACATCCTCCCTGACCGTAACTTCCCGGAATGGTTTAGACGCCTTCAGGTTATCCTACGACATGAACAAAAGTCTTACCTGCTAGGGTCAGCATTACCTGATCCTCCTGCCAAAGAGGCTAGTGATGAGGATTTCTTGGTCTATGATAAACATATGAACTACATAGTCAACGTTCAATGTTTGATGCTATCATCAATGTCTAGTGAGCTCATGAAGTCTCATGAAAACATGGATGCTTATAGCATTATTGAGCACCTCCATGGTCTTTACCATGAGAGAGAAAGACATGAAAGGTTTGAGATCTCTAAGGCACTCTTTCAGAGTAAGCTTGGAGAAGGTTCCCCAATTGGGCCTCATGTAGTCAAGCTCATTGGCTACATTGAGTGCCTGGAGGTTCTAGGGTTTAAACTCCCCGAAGAACTTGGCACCGATCTCATTCTCGCATCACTCCCTCAAAGCTTCTATAACTTTGTTATCAATTTCAATATGAACAACATTGAGAAGTCTTTATTTGATCTTCTTATCCTCATTCTCCAAGTGGAAAAAGATATAAAGCGAGAAAAGCCTTCTGTCCTTATGGTGAATAAGAGGAAAGGGAAGGTGAAGAGATTTAAGCCCAAAGCTTCTTTAAGACCTTCCAAGAAAAGGAAGATCAAAGGGGAGGCAAGGGAACATGAGGCTGTTTGTTTTGCATGTGGCAAGAAGGGCCACTAGAAGAAGAACTGCACCCAGCCTAAGAAGCAAGGGGAAGATTTAGGTGCATTTGTTATCGAATGCAATCTACCTGTTTCTACAAATTGGGTATTAGATACAGCTTGTGGTGCTCACATATGTATCCAAATACAGAAACCAAGTAGATTTAGGAAGATTGATCGAGGGGAGGTAGATCTACGAGAAGCCAATGGGGCCAGACTTACTGATGTAGCTGTCAGGGACTACCACCTCACGTTGCCAAATGGGATGATCTTGGTGTTAAAGGGTTGTTATTATGTGCCTTCTATTACTAAAAACATTATTTCTGTATCCAGATTAGATACAAATGGATTTATTTTCAAGTTTGGAAATGAATGATGCTTCTTTTACAAAGATAAAATTTGTTATGGTAGGGAACATTTATACAACGGACTTTACATGTTGGATTACACAAACCAATTAATGGTAATTAATAACAAAGATAGTTCATATGAATCATACCACACCCAACTTTGGAATCACCAGCTAGGTCATGTAAATGAGAAACGCTTGACAAAGTTACATCAAGATGGATATTTAGATTCTTTTGAACTAAAACCACTTGGTGTATGTCATGCATGTTTACAAGGCAAAATGACCAAATCACCATTTAGTGGGAAAGGTGAAAGGGATAAATAACTTCTTGAATTGGTTCATAACGATGTGTGTGGACTATTTCCAGTTGAAGTAAGGGGAGGGTACTCACACTTCATAACTTTTACTGATGATTTTAGTAGATATGGATATATCTACTAAATGAGGTATAAGTCAAATTCTTTTGATAATTTCAAAGAATACAAGAATGAAGTTGAGAACCAGCTTGGTAAGAAGATTAAGAAACTTTTCTCAGACCAAGGTGGAGAATATCTTAATCAAGACTTATTGATTACTTACGGGAGTTTGGGATCCTATCACAACTCACTCATCCAAACACGCCCCAGTGGAATAATGTGAGAGAAAGGAGAAACCACACCCTGTTGGAAATGGTGAGATCAATGCTGAGTCATGCGAGTCTTCCATTATCCTTTTGGGGATATGCGTTAAAAACGACATAAATACTAAACAAAGTACCAACTAAATTGATAAATGGTATGGAATACGAGTTCTGGAGTGGAAGAAAATCCATGTTATCGAATTTACATGTGTGGGGTAGCGAAGCGTTTGTTAAGGTCTCTTCAGGTAATAAACTCGCACCCCGAGGCACAAAGTGTACCTTTATAGGATATGCCAAAGAAACAATGGGATATTACCTATACAACCCCTTAGACAAAAAGGTTATAGTGGCAAGACATTCCATGTTCCTTGAGAGAGAGCACATATCCAAAAGAGATAGTGCGAGCGAGATAGACTTCGATGAAGTTGAGGCTCAAGGTACACAAGAGTTGGTACATGAACAGATTCCACAAAGCCTCATGGAAGAAGAATTTGTTCTAGAGACACAAGTAATACGTAGGAGTACAAGAGAGTTTAGAGAACTATAATGGTACTGTTTTCTAGTTACTGAGGTTGGTGACTCCTTATTAGTTGATAATAGTGATCCTTTAACCTACAAGGAAGCAATAAGTGGCACAGACGTTTCCAAGTGGCAAGAAGCCATGAATTCTAAAATGGATTCCATGTACCAAAACTAAGTCTGGATTTCGGTAGATCCTCCATTTGATGTAAAGACTATTAGTTGCAAATGGGTATTCAAGAAGAAACTGGACATGGAAGGACAAGTTAATACCTATAAGGCACGACTGGTTGCAAAAGGTTTTAAACAGCATCAAGGAATTGACTACGATGAAACCTTCTCACCATTTGCAATGCTGAAATCCATCAGAATTATAATTTCCATTGAGGCTTACCATGACTATGAGATTTGGAAAATGGATGTAAAAACAACATTCCTTAATGGGAACCTTCAGGAATATGTCTACATGACATAACCTGAACTTTTTGTTACTCCAAAGGATTCCAATAAGGTATGCAAGTTGTAAAAATCCATTTATGGATTAAATCAAGCATCCAGGGCATGGAACATTCATTTTGATGAAGCCATAAAAGAATTTAGTTTTATCAATAATGAATGTGAGCCTTATATCTATAAATAGTTTAGTGGGAGTGTAGTCATTTTCCTAATAGTATATGTTGATGACATATTACTTATTGGAAATGAGATACCAGTCTTATAGTCTATTAAGGCATGGTTGAATCAATGCTTCTCCATGAAAGACTTGGGCGAGGCAGCGTATATTCTTAGGATCAAGATACACCATGATATATCTAAGAGATTACTGGGACTAAGTCAAAGTACATACATTGATAAGATACTGAAGAGATTCAGTATGGAGCAATCCAAGAGGGGATTGTTTCCAGCATCACATGGCATTCATCTTTCCAAGAAAATGTGTCCTCAAACACATGAGTAAAGAAAGATAATGGAAAGGACTCCATACACATCAGTGATTGGGTCAGTCATGTATGCCATGCTATGTACTAGGTTGGATGTCACCTACGCATTAAGTGCGGTAGGCAGATATCAAGATGACCCAGGTGACAGCCATTGGATGGCAGTCAAGACTATCCTAAAGTATCTGAGTCGTACTAAGGATATGTTCCTGGTTTATGGAGGAGATAAGGAACTAGTCATCATAGGATATGCATATGATAGTTTCTAAACTGATCAAGATGACATGAAGTCACAAACGGGATACATATTCACTTTGAATGGATGTGCAGTGAGCTGGAAAAGCTCAAAGCAGAGTGTGTTTGCATATTCTACAGTAGAGTCCAAGTATATCGTAGCTTCTAAGGCAGCTAAAGAAGTATTTTAGATGTGAAGCTTCATCCAAGATCTAGATATGATACATAGTAGTAAATATCCCATCACACTATATTGTGATAATACTGCAGCGGTGGCTCTCACAAAAGAGCCAAGGTCACATCAATGAAAGAAGCACATACTTCGGAAGTATCATATCTTGAGAGATTTTTCTCAGAGAGGTGAAGTTGCAGTGACCAGTATTTCCACGGAAGACAATGTGGCAGACCTCTTGACTAAAGCCTTGACTCAGCAGAAACATGATCATCATGTGAGGTCTAGCGGACTGAAAGTTGTAGACAGTTGGCTCTAGTTCAAGTGGGAGTTTGTAAGAGTTGGTGTCCTAGAACCAACTAGTTTTACTTTGATTACATGGATATTTAATGTATTATTACATATTGTTCATTGTTATGTATGAATACGATGTAATAATGTCCTAGAGTATTTGATGCATTGATAAGGTCACAACAGTTCCCCGCTATGATGAGAATCTTGAAATGCTATAACAATATTCTTAAATATAGTTCTGTGGTTGGATGAAATTCTATGATTGGACACATAGAATTCAGACTGTCAGGTGCGAGTACTCGTAAGCAGATGAGACTTCCTCTCATGAAGTTCCCACTTGGTAATCTCCAAGATAGGAGATTAGGAGAACATACTTGTTAGTAGGAATTCCACATGTTTTGGTGTCATCAGATATTTCTATCTGCGAGCGTGTGTAATGATATTTAGACTTCAAGATTATCATTAATATGTGTCATGACTTACGCACTTTGATTTACTGACGAAAACCATCACGCAGACAATTGGAGGGAAGTAGGGTACGTTGGGTGCGTCACAAGTGGAATGTTATTAATAGATAAGTCGAGGAAGGATTTGTCCCTTTCATTTATGGAAGTTGATATCTCATCCATTTGATTTAAATTGAACCGTCACGTGAAATTCCATGGACCTGGTGTAATGATGAGTTTATTTCAGGTAGTCAAAGAATGACATATCAAGCATAAAAGTTGATGACACAATCATGAAACTTGCTTGATGAGATATTGTGACAAAGGGATTATATTACACAGAGAGTGTTCGTGTGTGGATTTCATTGTTGCGACTTTACATTCTTTCTCTTGGGTGCCTTGACCCGTTGTTAGACAGTACTCTTGGACTTTAGGCAAGCCCGTATAATGCCAATGAGAAAGAATCCTAGAGGGTCACACACTAAGTGTTTTTGGTGGTCTCGGTTAAATTCTATTTGAATTTAATTAATGAAATAAATATTATTCTCAAGATTGTCGAATAATTTTATTCAAGTTACAATGATCGCAAAAAATAAATAAAATATATTTATTTATTTTATTGAACATTTAATAAATATTTATTTACTAGTTTGTAAATAAAATACTTATTTAAGAGAATAATTTATTTATTTATTCAGGTGTTCAATAAATGGAAGTGGAGTTCTTGCGGACCAAGTTTGGTCTGGTAGTACAATAATTATTTGCAAGACGGTAAATAATTATTTAACTAGTTGGAACAAATTAAAATAACGCTACTATTATTTTATGACACAAAATTTTATTTATAATTCCTTTTTGCGCAAGTTGTAGCACCATAAATAATGACGTGGTATTATTATTAAATACATGGGTTTTCTCTAAGTTAATGAATGCATTTAATTTTTTCTATGCAATTAAATATTGTAACTGAAATTCCATGTGTATAAATAGGCAAGTACGCCTATTGTGCCAGACACCACACCACACGCCTGATGAATTGAAAATTGTTGATCCAAACAGTTTCTCTCTCAAATACTCTTCTCTCCCCTCTCAAGAACGAGAGATGTTCTTCAAGGCCGAAGAACAAGCGATCAAGAACGAACAATACAAGACACTCGCTTCGCCACGCTAGCACCCAGAGAACGAGCGGTGTCAATCGAAGGCCATCAGAGCACGTGTGGATCACCACTAGAGGGATTATAGTTTGGATCCTTACAAGCACAATGAGATAATCTATAAGGGTCATTCCAGATGATCAACATCATCAACGAAGAAAAATACCAAAGATACAGGTATTATTTTTCTTTATGAAATTAATTAAATTAATTATAAACATGATGTGCAAGATCCTCTCTAAGGTTTCGAGCCTCTTTCTTCTTTATCTAAATCTTTGATTATATTCTGTGGAGACTGGAATTCATAGTCATATTGATCCCAAAATAATCATTGATCTTGGTAAAAATCAAAGTTGGGTCCCGTCCCAACCACGCTTCTACTGCGCCCGGAACCTTCACAATTATAGAGAAATATCAACAAGTACTGTAAAATAAGTTGTTTATATAGCTAGTCTCTAAGATACTAAACCATTTGGTCCTTGGGTTGTGAGAATTTTTGTGATATGTTTTATCTAGAACATGGAATTATTGTCTTATTTATGTATGTTTTTCTTGGTTTGTCATATCCCATATTGTTAAAAATGATATAAAGAGAAAAATTTGGTTTTTCTATATTTCAACTAAGAATTGAATTATATGGTCTATAAACTACTTATAAATCATAATAAAATTTATTTTAGTATATTTAATAAATTTATAAAGGTGTTTATAAATTAATTAATTATGAATTGATTATAGTTAATAAATTTAATATTCATGAAACATTTATTACTTAAGTATCCAATAATATTTATTATTAATATTGAAATACTTTTTCCAATTTATATGCCATGAATTAAAGTTGATATATAAATTGTTTATATTGAAATTATAAGGGTAATTTGTAAAATGTTTACGAATTTCAAAATAAGGATAAAATATAAGAGTTTATATTTAAAATTATGAATTTTTTATAATTATTTAATTCTAATTTTAAAAATTAAGTGACTTATTTGGAAAATTATTTTAACCATATAAAAAGGGTTTTGATAATTAGTATTACCAAGGTATAAATAATTCAAATATATGATATTTAGGTTATGTAAATTTTACAAATATTAAAATTGGAATATAAAATATTTATATTTCAGGTAATATCGTATAAATTAAATTCCATGTAATTAATAATATTAAAGATTTAATATTACATAAATAAATATAAAATGATTATATTTATTTAATTATGGAAGGTACATAATGCATGCTAAATTATAAAGTGTTTATAAATAGATTTATTTATGAATTGTTCATAGATAATGTGTCTCATGATTAAATTTTTGAAATATTTATTTATTTATTTTATTCAATTTTTTTATTCATAAATATAAAAATTATATTATGAATAGTTTGGTATTATTTAGTTTAACTATTCTTAAACTAATTTTAGATATTATCATATATGCATATAAAGAGTTATATGCTATGTATGATAATGGATTTAGCTCTCTTCTATATTGGAATTCATTTTATTAGGTAGTGAATTTGAATTTAAAGTTTATTTATAATTTATAAAAATTAGGTGTTAGAATTATGATATAATTTAAATATCTCTTGATTAATGTATTCCAAGTTAGAGGGACTTTGAGTCGGACTACTCACGTTCCTGGAGACTTATGCTGTGTCTAAAAAACTAAGGGTTGACTTTATGTGGCTCTAGGATTACTATTTTAGGGAATATTGATTTCATATAACTATTAGGTTTTTTCCTGGAAGTGTTTCATATACCTTATGAATGGGATTCATTTGGTTGTGTATGAATATGTGTTCTTTTTAAATGTGGGTTATTAACACAAGAAATTAGTTGTGTAAAGAGTTATACATCAGTATGGATTGAACATATTGGTTTTCTGGAAGGAATAATAATCCAATCTAAATCATTAGAGGAATGTATATATATAATGGGAATAAAATGAGTTAATATGGTGTGATTAAATTTCCATCAAAATACTAAGTTTCAGATTCCTTCCAAAGTAGCACTTGTCAAGACCTTGATCTTCTAATTGGGTTAGTTATGCCAAATCTGGGTACCCTTGGATTATCTGTTGTAAGGAAATCAAGTAAGGTGTGACCCTAATAGGAGTAGGTACATGTTATTAGTGTTTTATTTGGGTTACAATTAGTTTGGAGACCCTGATAGAATTAGGTTACAAAAGGAATAGAGTTGAGTTTATCCATATGATGGATTGGGTAAAGAGTTTTCCACTCATCTACACAAAGTCCATATATGATATGATTAGGACAATGTCCTACCTAAATAACTAAGTGGTGAGAGGAAGACCAAATAGAACTCCTTTCATAGTGAAATATGGTTCTTGTCCCAATAATGGATGTTTTCCCTGATAATACAAGCATGTAAGCTTAAATAGGGGTGTGAAATTAAGTTGAAAACTAAACATATAATTTACATACCACTCTAAAAATTAAGTTTTCCATAAGATATAGTATCCAAAAAAATCAAATTGAAATAACCAAACAGAAGTTAAACACTTAAGAAATAAAATCAATTCAAATAGAAATTCATCTAATGAACAAAAAAAGGTAAAAAAAATGATGAGTATTGGAGAACAATCAAAATATTGATTTACAAGATATTATTACAACATGCTTCAATTCATAGGAACTCTTCACTTTTACCCTAAAGAGGAATAAAGATAAATAACCAAAACCAATGTATACAAACTCCGCACTGGGAAATTCTTTATCAAACCATTAGAACATAAAAGTTATACATTAGGAACCTCTTTAACTAAACTATATGAATTAAGATTATTTATCCACATCCTCCTCTTCGATCAGTATGATTAGCATTAATTCCATGCTCAAAATTTTTTGGAATTCCCAATTTAGAAATAATTTAGTTCTTATCCCTAGAACCTCATCCATCATGAATATCGAAAGAATGAAAAAAAACTTACAAATTTCACAATGAAAATCCTCACACAAAGGAAGCTCTTAGTAAACACACTCAAAAAATTTACAATCGAGAAAAATAAAATATTTGTGGTAATGCACAACTCAAAGTAAAAATTTAATAATTGTAATTTTTCATTCATTCATTCCATTACTCAAAGATCTATCACCATTTATAGTTTACTTTCTAACAAAATTTCTATGGTAATGTATGAGATCTTCAATCTCATTTATAAATTCACCAGAAGTACCTCTATCTTTAATTGGAATTTTCATTGCGATATGCTCATGTTAAATTAATTTCATAAACCACATTTGAATCTTCAAAACATATAATATGACTTGTGTTTACTGTAGCATTAACAATCAGAAGCTAAGTTCTGCACAATTCTAACTTAAAAAAATAATATCATATTATCACTTATTCATAATAAATGTTTTTTCTCTTTTCAAAAGAAAGGATATAAAATTATTCTTTTTAATCAATAATCTCACCCTTTATTAAAAGCACAAGACACACAACATAAATATTAGTCTAATTATTATAAAAAGAGAAACTCTCTATAAGTTATATAATACCCCCAGAGTATATGATCTATGAAATTTTCATTCTCACCCTTTAAGACAATAAAAATTTAAAAACACATTAGTTTAAGTAAGATCACTCCTAATAAAGGTATAAAAATACGATCCATTTCTTTAATACTTCGTGACTCCAAACTCCCCCATTTATCCTCATTTAAGAAAAATAAAACTTTCCATTTCTTTAGTTTCTTCTCCACTGAAATTTTCAAAAATAAAAAAAAAGATAAAAAAATATGATTTATGGTTAAGAAAGAATCACATAATATTGTAGTTAAATTTAAATGAAAAGACTAAAAATAGATAAATTCTCTTAATTTACATTATCTTACTCTCCTTTAATGTATATAATGAATGTTTGGATAACATCTCCCATAATTTTATCTCCTTCATTATGAATTAACAGAAGCACATACATACCCCCTTAGGATGGTCTTTTTTTCCCTTTCAACTCATTAACTTCTGAAATCTCCCTCATAAATTTCTTCCCCTAACAGAAATAAAAAAAACTCTCTCCCCCATTTGGGATTATAAAAAAAGTAATAATATAGAAAACTATGAAATGAATAGAAAATATAAAAAAAATTCTTTTATAAAAAATTGATATGAAGGATAAAAACATAGTATGATATTACTGATATATCAAAATTCATTAAAGTAGGTCCTTCAGGATTAAAAATAAAATCCACTAACATTTGAATATTCTGTGCATCATGTAAGTTCATCTCTTACCAAACATAGTGAAAAATAATATCTCAAAAGGATAAATCAAATTATTGAAAATTAAGGACATTTACCACTAAGGAATATGAAGTAAATAAAACATAAAGTAACTAAAAAATATAAACATTTTATAAGTTTCTCAAGAAAAGTAAAAATGAAATAAACCCATTGGAAGTTATCTTTCAATGCTCGTATGATATTATTCTTATAAATATTTTTATAAAAGTTATACAGTTTAGACTTATTATAATTCATGAGACTCTTTGGAAAATATTAACATTTCTCCACAAAATATTGTAAAAAACAAACTCCCCTTACTATAAGGAATTAAACAAAGTATAGAAGAAAATATTTAATGTCATACAAATGAAAAACTACCCTTTTAAGGTGTTGAATAAATATAAAGAAAAACATTTCAAAATATAAAAATTATATATATAGGGAAAACCATACATAAGAGTTAGAAAAATCATTTGTTAAAGTATAAGGATAATACTTAAAAGAAAAAAATTAGAGTACTAATTTTTTCAGTTATCGATACACAACATATTTCTTTGAAAAAAATTATGTTTTCAGAATGTAGAACTGCATAGGTCTATATATATTTGAAGAAACAACCTTAGAAAACTACATTTCTCCAACTCTCTTATGAAAAACTATCAAAAGTTCCTTCAATATGAAAGACTTGTAATTTTTAAAGGATATCACTATGTTCAACAAACAATTAATCTTCTAATATCCATCCCTTTGAAACTTATTATAGAGTTACACACCATTTGGAACATAGTAATTTTACTAGAAATGAGACCTTACATTGTATTTACTACCAAATCTAGAAGTAGTTCTATTTGGGTTCAACTAAATATATAGTTTCACAAAATTCTTCCTTCTAGAAGTAATTTTTGACAGAACCTTCATCAAGTTTTCAACTTCTTACATTATCTTTAAAACTTTTCTTTTATCTTATGAGGTTGGAACTGAAAGACTCTTGTCCTTATGTTCGATATTTTACTTTGAGATTTCATTTTTATACATGAATACCTCAACCACATTCTAAGAAACCTCAACTTTATGTTTTATATAGATTATAATGATTATTTGATAAGTGTATTCAAATTAAGGAATATCAATATTCAATTCTTTAAATGACTGAGGAACTTCATCATCCTATTTATCACCATCCAATGAATATGTAAAATCAGTTCTCTCAGATAAATTTAAAAATTCATCTGTACACATCTTCCCTATAAGGATCAAGTCATTTCTAGGAACCTTTTCATAGAAACTGGTTAACTTCTAGTTGTTAACTCTATCTTCTGATAAACTATCAAAAGTAAACAAGGATTCATTAGAGATCTAGGTGTCTATATCCTTTAACTCTTTATTCCCTTTAATTTGTGAAGTTATTCTCAAATTTATACCATTATTTTTCATCTTTGTAAAATCTGGTATGACGTGACATGTTTTTTTTTCATTTTTAGCATATAAGTTCAAATGAATCCTTTTTATCTTATCTATGTTACTTTTTATTATGGTAATTTCTTTGGAATTTATGATTTTTAAACATTGTATTTTGTATATGAGTGAATTATCCTTCAGTAAGTTATATTCCACTACTATATGAATGTGGCTTATAATTTCTCTTAGATGTACTTAGATTTGAATTATTTTATCTAGAAGTTAACCCTATGGTACTTATAGTGAACAAAAATTCATTTTTCTTTCTAACTTTTTGGGAATTCCTATTCAAACCATTCTTATACTGTATAAGGGTTCCAATAAAATCTTTTAGAGTAAGGTTTGTGATATGATAAGTATCATCAATTATAATTCTCTTGGGTTCCCATTCCTTCATAATCATGTTGATCACTTTATTAACAAGTTTATTATACATAATTTCATGCTCACTAAGTGATTGCCTTTTGTTTACAATAGTCATGAACCTTTGATGCATTTGGAAAACTAATTTATTAAGTAGAAAATAAAATGAAAAATTTCTAATCCTTAGCATATCTCTTTTCATTTCAAGCATCTTAAATGTTTTCAAGTGTGTATCTTTGAGTTTCTTATATATTCCACATATAGTTACAAAAGAGGGAATTCAAATATATTTTTTCCATTGGATTATAAAAAGTATAGAATTCCTCACCCTATAGTTTTGTTAAAATTCATTCTTCTTATAATGAGAAAAATTATAAACTAATTTATTGGAAATCATATATTCACCTGTCAACATAAGATTTTTTTTAACTCAAGTAGTTATTAAAAAGTTTTCCATGAGATATTTATAAATCTCATAATCCATACCATCAAAAATTGGTGGTCAATTAAAATTTAGATTCTATAAATTTTTGACTATTATAAGAACTTCCATATAGAAAAATATTATTCATATACTACATGGTCAGTATTAGGAAAATATAAAAAATCATGAAAATAAAAGGATAAAACAATGTTCTAAAAAACTAACATCCAATAAAAGTAAAGATACATGATCCTACAAAGTGTCATGTACTGATACAAAGTGTATCATAAAAAAGATAAAGAGTTAATCTCTAATACCAAATGTCATCCCATATAATAAAGGTTTAGAATCTTCAAGAGGTGGGTGAATTGAAGCTAAAAAATATACTTAAATTTTTCATCCCACTCTGGATAGTATGTTTTCTAGAAGATATCATCTTTAAAGAAATCAAATTACAACAAAAAAAATTACACAATAGAAAATGAAGCTATCAAAAGTTAAACACATAACCCATACAATCAATCCAATATAAAATTATACTAATGAAAAAATTAAGGAAAAAATGTGCCACATTAGATAACAAGTAGTTCATAAGAGTCAACATGAATTAATAGATGTATATTCAGAAGAGAAAAATATGCATTTTATAAGATTCAATGACTTTTCTAAAAATCTAAATAGTTTTTCAAAATAACTTAAACACTTAAAACATAATAATCATCAAATAATTATAGAATTATAAATATAATTAAGAAATGAAGAGTAAAAAAATATATAAGAAATTATATTTATCTAATATTGAAATTACGATTTATTATACACATGTGAGGTATTTTAATATTCAAAACATAAAAACAAACAATCAAACTCCAGTACTAACAATCTATCTATCACTCAAGCTTAGAGCTAATAATAAATCCCATTTTGAAAATTATAAAACTGAACTAGAATTCAAAAAAACTCCCCCCTTGAAATTTATAAAAAATAATAAGAAAATATTTATTAAAAAGAACCTCTTTACTTTAAAATGACTTTACTTTTACATTCTAAAATAATAAATCGAGTAAAACATTTGAACAATAATACAATTTTTTTTGAAACATAGCAAAGAAATTTATCCATCCCATTAATTAATGTATAAAAAAGTATTAAAGTAAATAGTTATAAATATTACAATGAAAAAACTTATATGTACATTAATGAAAACACCAATAATCAATTAACTAATCAATATTTTTCTCTATAAATTGATTAAAATAAACAAAACTATGAGTAATTATAGACCAAATAACCATTTAAAAATACACATAAGCATACGTATAATCATGACATCGGCTTACCAAATTAATAATAAACAAAAAATAAACTTCAACATGTCAAATATATTCCTAAAAATAGTTTCAGTACAACAGATCAGCCAGAAACATTAAATATTAATAAACATCTTAAATATCAGTATTTAAAACTAAATATCTACCATACCAAGTTGAAACTACATTTTCTAAACTTTCAGTGAATCCAGTGGTTTATTAAATATATCAGTAAGTTTATCATTATTTAAAACATATTCTAAAGTAATATATCCTTTAGTAACACGATATATAATAAAATGAAATCTTTCATCTACATGTTTAGTTCTTGAATGTTGTAAGGAATTATTTGAAATTTAAATATAAGAAGCATTTTCACAATAAATAGGAATCTTATGAAAAAAATTAAAATCAGATAATTTATTATTTTTCTATAAACTTTTAGTACAAAAATTAACATTAGTTGTATACTAACCCTCAACTATGGATAAAGAAATTGGTAAATTTTCATTGATCACCATGAATGTTGTTAGTATGGGTCACAACCATTGGGTTCTATGTATCCCTACTACATTAGGTTAAAAATCGAATTCTGATAGGGCTTGATCAAATGGTATTGTGCACTAAGGAGGTGTCATTCAAAATGCATGCATAGAGATTATACTCGTATACAAAACATTATATGGAATAAAATTCTTATAAGGGTGGAATCTAGGGACCTTTTATCAGTCTAATAATTTTCAATAGTATAGGAATCCCTTTTGTAAATGATTGAATCAGATTCAACATTAGTTATTAGGTTCATGCATGGAGTTTCGTAGGTGCACTTGTTCATCTTTTACATAGTCCATGAATACAAACAAATGTTCAAATATGATACATCAATTCAAGACATTTGGCATGAGGGGAACAGAGTAGTGGGATTCCTGGTAGATAAAGGATAATCCCTCATGACCGTCAAATATTTTCTTTACTTGGTTCCCCCCAGATGGTAGGTATATTAATATTGAGGATTAACTTCTTCTTCATCACTTTATTCCCCCTTAAACTCATTTTCAGCATTTTTTACTTCTTATTAATTATTTTTTAGTCCCTAATCACACTTTTTATCAATCTAAAAACCTCTAAAATTATAATTAGAATATGAAATTAAATCACAATAGTTTTGACATGAATAAAGTAATCAAAAATCAACAGTTCCTTTAATACATATAATTATTATTTTAAAAGCCTTTAAATGAATCTATTTCGGTTTATATTGAAACCTAGACACATACATACAATAAAAATAATATATTGTCAAGAAGCATTAAAATAATGTAAGATTCTTGTCATTCCTATAAACAGTTAAATATTAACAAGTTTTATATATTCATCTAAATATAATTTAGATTCACTACTCATAGGGGTTCTAAAATAGAGGAGGATTGGTTGGATATGTTTTACACTATGGGAGGGGTGAATCAATGTTGATTTCCATACTAACCTTTTCAATCCCTTCTTCTCACATTTAACTCTTTCACTGTTATGTGATGATTTTCTTACTCTATCTATCTCTCTCTCCCTCTCTTGTTATTTGTTCTTTAAAGTAACACTATAGAACACATACATAAGAGAAATGATGATTAACAAGTATAAACTTTTAAAACAAAATTATATTCTTTGGTATGATCTGGATTCCCCTAAGATCATACAATCCCCTAATATCAACCAATTGATATAATTGGGTAGTGTTTATCCATGTACCCATGTTTGTTTCATCCCACACTCCAGAAAATATCACTAATTCATCATACTATTATCCTGATAGTTTACAATAAAGCGGAATAACAATAAGAAATTTTAATACCAAATGACTTGTTTTAGATGTGTTGCTTCCCTTCTTCTTCTTCCACTTTCACATTCACAAAAGCATAAAAGGACCTTAAATTTTTTAGTATGAAAAAAATAATACACACAACTCTTCTCTTCTCAGTAGAAAATGTTCATTGCCTTTCTTACAATGATACAAAGGCTTATTATTTATTGTAGAACCATATTTTCAAAGAACCTCTTCTTATACTTCTTTTCATAAACTTTTTTTCATCCCTGAATTTCATTGGATTTCTTCATAGACTTAGAAACATAGAATTTCTACATAAATATCAGTATAGGATCACTATTATTCTCTATTTCTTGGATATGTAATGTATGTAATAGAGATTATCTCCTATGCATTCAGATACATTGCCTTAAGATAATTTCAACAAATGTTAGTGGCTTCCGACTAGTAGTGGGGTATTTGGGTGTGATAGTGGGGAAACTATGCTCTCATCGGCAAAGTAACACATTGGAAATAAATAGATAACAATAGAGGAAACTATAATAATACAATACAATAGTAGCAACTAAACAATGGAAGAAAATAAACAATGTCAACATAAATATATATCAATAATGATTCATGTCACAAGTATCTTGGAAAACAGCCAAACAAGCCACAATGATGGAATACAGTACAAAACCAAATTACAATGAAAACAAGTAAAAACTCTACAGAATTGCAAGCCTCAGCTTGGTCCCATGCTCCCCACCTCCAAAGCAGCAAATTACCGGAAGTAGAAGGGTGTTTTCCCTTATCTATACCTGCAACAATATAATCAGGTTGAGTTCAAAAGAATGACCCATATAGGGTGTGAGATGAATCCCAATAGGCAGGAACCTAAATATCTGTGCCTAATGGTTATTGAATATATATATATATATATATGGCAGGAAATATGTAAAAAATGTAATAAAAATGGAATTTCTCAAAACCAAATATTCCAAAAGATTCAATTGCAATAATTTACATGTAACAATTTAACCAACCAATAAAAAGTACAAGATACCCTCTGGGAATGCTCACACAACCTATCCCCTATGGTTTATCCATCAATCTCAAGTATCCCTCTGGGTAGTTCTAATATCCTAACCCCTCTGGTCAATTTATAAGAATGATAAAACATATAATCTCTGAAGAAGCACTCAATGTCAATTCCCCCTATATTTTTTTTTTGAAAAAAGAGACTCTCTGAGGAAGAACTCACCATCAATTCCCTATATAGTCATTTAATGGTACACTATAGTCACTCCGAGGAAGCAGTCAACATCAATTTCTCATGTGGTCTCGTAACGTGTCTATAGACACTTTGATGGATAACTCAATGTCAATCCCCCTTATGGTCTCACAATGTGGTTATTGTAACAGACACTCTGGAAAATACCTCAATATCAATTTCACTGATGATCTCACTAGACTAGGTTCCTGTTTCCCCATGAAATGAAATCATGCACAAACAATAAACATCATCCTAAGTAAACCTCAAAGTACTACTTGGATAAATAGATACAAGGCATGGCATAACATATCATATAAATAATCACTCAATCCTAACAACTCTAGGATTGGAAAACAAAGGCCTAACGGGAAAAGCAAGACCAAACAGAAAAAATAAAACAAGAAAGGGAAAACACTTCCTTATTATGGAAATTAACTCTATTTAAAAATGAATAACCTCTACTAAAACATACCAGTCTTAGTAGGCATTAATAGGGTTAAAATCCCTAAACATGAAATACCATATTATAGGGTATTGGGAACTTTAGGACATATTATTCTATGAAAAGCATCAGAAAGGCACAAAGCACCTACCTTATTATAGTACGATCAATATAGTTGAATACCATCCATTTATTCAACCTAGAACTCCATAGATCTAAAAAAACATAAAAAATGTTCAACCGAGGATATCTCACGAAAGAGGAGAAATCAGGAAACAAGGATCTATAAGAAAGAAGATCTTACTGTGGTAATTCCAACACAACCAACACTGTTTGATTCTGAGAATATATGGTGAGTCAGAGGATCATAGAATATTTGTGTCGTATGATCTCTCTTCGATGAGACAATCGAAGACGAAGGGTGTTCTGTCGATTATATGAGACCCCTATTCATTTAATGATTAAAATGAAAGTACACATCATGTACCTTAAAAGTACATGGCCTATACATGCCTTTACCAGACCCCGCATTAAGAAGTCTCCAGGTCACCCCACATGGATCTGTATTCGGTAGTTACACAGCTAGTACACGGTCTCCTGCGATGATCGGGTACACATTGTGTACACTTGAAATTTCGAGAATTTCCAGTTTTTCTCAAAACAACCAAAAAATATCTAAATACATGAAATGATGTTCCGGGTTTTTACAATCATACCCCTTAAATAAATTCATCCCCAAATTTTCCTAGAAAGGCAGCGTAGAAGAAGAATCCTCGATGAACTTTGGTGACAACAATCCTACATCGGCCTCCCTCTGCCATGTTTCATCATATACTCGCCCATGCTACCATAGCACCTGAACCAGAAGAACATACCGGACATAGAGAACCTTCTCACTGTGATCAAAAATTAGGATATGATTCTCTTAGAATGATATATCTACTTATAGCTGAACCTCCTCGGGGTAAAAACCATGATATGGGTCAGAGATGTAAAGTCGTAGCTCAGAAATGTGGAAGACGTCGTGCATAGCTTAGTACCTATGTGGTAACTGAAACCCATCGGAAATCGTCTGGATCCTCTCCAAAATCTCAAATGGCCCAACATATCTCAGGGAGGCTTTCCTTGTCTCCTAATACTTCTATGTACCAATCTCAGTGTGACACATTGGAAATCCTAATCTCCAACCTCGAACTCCACAGGTCATCTCTGTCGATCAACATAAGACTGCTGTCGTGACTGTGCAGTATCCATACTCTTCTGAATCAAGTCTATCTATTCTATGGTCTCCTAAAGTTAACCAGGTCCCACCATAGCTGCCTCTCCTACCTCCATCCAACATATGGGTGATCAGCATGGCCTACCGTACAGAGTCTCATAAGGTTCCATCTTAATAGTTTCATGAAAACTATTATTGTAGGAAAACTCCACAAGAGGCATGTGATTCTCCCAGGAACCTCCAAAATCAGGAATGCATGCCCTCAAGATTTCCTCAATCACCTGAATTGTATACTCAGACTGGCCATTGGTCTGGGGATGGGATGTTATAATCATAAGTACCTTTGTACCCAAATCCCTCTATAGTCCCTACCAGACCCAATAAGTATAACGTGAGTCCATGTATGAAACTATGGAGTGTGGAACTCCATGTAGATGTAAAATATCTCAGATGTCCAACCTTCCCATCTCATCAACACTGAAGGTATGCATGATCAGAAAAAGGTGAGAACCATTCGTGATTCTCTCAATGTCGACTCAAACCACATCATTCCTTCAAGGTGAACTCAAAAAACCTGTCATGAAGTCCATCCCTACATCGTTCCACTTCCACTCAATAATGGGTAACTGTTGCAGAAGACCAGTTGGTCACTGATGCTATGCCTTCACCTGCTGAAAGGTAGAACACCTCATCACAAAACCATCAACATATCTTTTCATATTTGGACACCAATACCGACAGTGTAGATCTCGATACATCTTGGTGACACTAGGCTGAACTGCCCAAGTTGAAGAATGAAAATCTCTCATCCAATCCTTGCGTATGTCTGCTGACACCCACACACATCCATGGAATCGAAAGATCTCATCCTCGCATAAAGTCCATCAAGGAAAAGGATCCACTCCGGATGCACCCTCATATAGAACTAGGCCTTCTGAATATTGTAGCTTCCTCATTCGAATATGATCCAAAAGAGTTGATGTAACGGCTAAAGAATAAAGAAGTCTTCCCTTATTTGTCGTGCACCTAAAAATGCATCTTTAAAAACATAGCCATAAGCTTCAACTCATTACTCGCCTCCTAAACTTCTTTGTATATGAGTTATCATTCTTAACACATCAACCATTGTGTTACCTTTCCCTGGCATATTGGTAAGCTCAAAATCCAAGGATGGAAGGTACTCTACCCACCTTCACTGCCTCAAGTTCAGGTTTCACTGTGAGAATATGTACTTGAGATGTTAGTGGTTGGTGAAAACTGAAAATTTCTCTCCCATAAGATAATGTATCCTCCATTTCAAAGTATGAACAACTGCAACCAACTAGAGATCGTGCATCAGGTAATTTCTCTCATATGGACTCAACTTTCATGACTTGTACAAAACATCTCCTTCACCCATCATAAGAACTTCTCTATGTGGGATACTTGATGTATTTCAGTAAATTGTATATCTCTTCCATAACTCTAGAAAAACTAGTATTGATGCAGAAGTCAATCTCCATTTTATCTCCTAAAAGGATGACTCAAAAGAATCAGACCACATGTACTCCGTACCCATCTTAGTCTGGCTCGTCAGTGGTGTTTCTATTTGTGAAATGTCCTGTATATAATGCTTGTATTAAACAACCTGCCATATAAAACAATTTACCTCAAAGAAGTTCTTCGGATGCTCCCAATAAACTATAGCTCTCACATTCTCTCGGTACATTGATACTCATCTCTCTGAGATTACATGACCTATGAGTGAATCTGGTCCATCCAAAAGTTTCATTTTGAGAGCTTAGCATATAACTGATGCTCTCTCAATGTACTCAGAAAGACCTCAAGATGGGTAGCATGGTCATGTCGAGTGAGGGAGTGCATAAAGATACCATCCACAAAGACTTCCACGAAAGAATCCATGTATTGATGGAACACACGGCTCATCAGTTCCATGAAAACTGCACCCGTGTTTGTGAGGCCAAACAGAATAACCATATACTCGTATATACCATACCTTCTCCAAATGGATATGATAGGTATATCAGATGGTCTAAAATGAAAGTGATGATAAATGAACCTCATGTCAAACATTGATATCACCCAGACTATTAGAAGATAATAAAAGCGATTGTTAATCCTCAGAATAAGATATTAGTTCTTGATCGTCAACTGGTTCAGCTTCCGATAATCCACAAAATTTCTGCGGTGATTTTTCGTCTTCTTCAAAAACAGGAGAGTTGAACTCCATGGATAAGTACTGGTATAGATTAAACCCTTAACTTACAACACCTCCAAATGATTCTTGAGCCCATGTTACTCTTATGTAGCCATCATATAAGTAGGAATGGACACCAATGCCTCTCCTTGAACAAGATCAATAGAAAATTACACTTCTCAATCTTGAAGAAACCCTATATTTTCCTCTAAGAAGAAATCCCTGAAACGATCAACCATATGAGGGATGTCCATCTTTGAAGTCCCATGATCATCCAGATATAGACTAGCATTCTAGGCTGTACATCATCCCGGCCCTTGATTCACAGGTAGTTATTTCCTCACCAGGACATCCCATTATCCCTACTGAAGAAATGATCTTCCCTCTGGTGATGTTAAAATCATCCGATGACAATATCAGTCAACTACAACATGAAAGGGAACTAACCAGTCTATATTGATAATGACATCATAGTCCATCATCACTATGATGTACAGGTCCCTTGAAAAGTGACACCCAACAACCTCAATAGGTCACTCCTTTCATTGATGAACAGTAACCATTCCTGTCCCCAATGGAGTTTCTAGCATCAAGATACCATTAGAAGTAATGATACAGAGCTCATGGTTATCCAAAACATCAACAGATATAAAGCTATTGGAATCCAATCTATCGAAAAGTGAAGAAGATAAATCTGAGACAACTAGGATTGTACCCTGAATAATAGAGGGTTTGGGATCCTACTCATGATGGGTCTTTTCCACTACAAAAGTCGGGCATGTGTTGCATCCCTATTACCCTACATGACCACCTTGAGCTGATCAACCCTATTTTCACTGAAATCATGGTGGCTGGATACCATGGTCGTGATCTCCACCTCATCTTGAACGACTTGAAGAACTCCAATTCCATGACTGATGAGAAACTGGTGGTGCTTCTCCTAAATGAGGAGTTATAGAAGAAACCCTGTGATGAGAAGCCGGTGAGAAAAACTAACAGAACCGCTAAAGATGACCCATATTGCTGCAGGATGGGCACTCCACTGGGTATCTTGGGCAATGTGGCCTTGTATTCCCAACATTCCCACACTGGTAGCATACAACATGGCTACCAGAAGGTGTATCATGCCTACTCGGATATCCACATGTAGAATCCATGTGGTGCTTCCGACTATCAGCTTATGAACCACCAACTCAAGGTTCTGAACAGCCCTGGCTTACAGCTGTAGAATCCCCAAGATTACGTCTATGATCATAGACTGATTGATCATAGAAGATATAATATTCAACCTGAAGATGTTCTCCTATGATGAGATGTCTTTCCTGAGACCATCCTCAAACGTACATTCTATAAATAAGTCATATCCCCAATGAAAGGGTGTAATGCATTACAACTCTTTGAATTGGGAATAATACTCCATAACTGAAAGAGTACCCTGCTCCAGACTCATGAACTCGCAGGCTTGATCGGCCCTCAATGTAGTTTGGTAGAAATAATTATAGAAGGTACACTGAAACTCATCCCAATCCATGGCCTACTAGCCTCCCACCTATGAGATCACATCCCACCATCTCTTGGAGGAATCCTGAAGTATATACATAGTGAGCATGACCCTCCTATAGGGAGGAGTGTCCAAATTCTCAAAGATAGATAGCATGGTATATCACAATGACATAGCAGCCTAAGGTCATCCTCCCCTGAGAAAGAGGGAGGATGTTGCTGCTAAAATTCCCATGTCAAATATTCTATCGACAGTGGATGATAGAGTTCTCCGTGGAAGGTCTCTATCATCCTCATAATGCCCTTTTGGAACTGTGCATTAGCACCTGTATCCGATATAATGGCTGGTTCCAAGACATGCACTACTAGAGGATCTACTGGTGGTCCATGATCATCCATGTCTGGTGTCTGATCACTACCCTATAATTGGCGTACAACCAAAGGATTTCATAGTGGAATTACTCTATAAAGTCAATAACACACCATAGATAATGATTATCAAGGACTAAAACCTAGAATTGTATGAAAGGAATAGGAGAGGTAAAGCATTAAATTGTTTATAAAACATGGATACACAGTGTGTATAACCCTTATACGACGTGTTAACAAAAGCCTTCATATATGCATGTACTCCTGCCAACCCTGGTTGTGTGACAGCCCATACACACGGCATGTTCATCCAAGACATGGCATATAATTGAATCGTGTTTCCCCTGACAGAGTTCTTCTACACAACTATCCCACATAGTTCCTCTTGGATAGGACTACATAGTGTCATTTTCCCATACATGGTGTGTACTTGAATGATCTTCACCAACCCGTGTTTTCAATCACACGACATGTTACACAACTGACTCTACACGGAATGTTTTCCATAGACACAGCATTTACTAGCTACCCATCATCCACCCGTGTTGTTAGTCACACAGCCGTACATGTAGCCTCTACATCACGACATGTACAAACGGTACACGGTGTGTCCCCTCAATGATTTCACAACCATGTGTCTCTACCAACATAGTTAGTGACACAGTTAGAGACTGCACGGTGTCTACATAAGTACATGACATGTACTTAATAAAAATAGTTCCTTCCTGAATAGAAGGAAACATGGAATGTATTTATCATTACATGCCATGTATTTAGGGTTTTCTCTGGATAGTATGCCTAAGAAACTACTCCGGAACAACAAATAAACTCTGAATCAACATTAATGTGAAACATTCTGATCCATGATAGGATATACTCCCCGTAATTCAAATATTGGCATCTTAAACCTGTTATATTCCAGCATTAGAAAGCAATTATCCACAATATTCTGATCCATGAGGGCCCATAACACCTCATGAACTGATGTTTAGAGTTTAGTAAAACTAACCCTTACAAAACGCAATGTCATATAAAATAACACATATTCAATCAATGAATATATCACAACACCATGCATATTTCGCACAACATCTATCAAAACAACCTGAAATTAGTAATGCACCATAAATAGCATGAAAAGAATGCATGACATGTGATTTAGAGAATGTGCATATATGATGCATGAGATGGAACACCCTCATCTCATAAGGTTGCAAAAAAAAATTAGAACCTCAATATTATCAATGTTAATAGAAGAAAACATGTTAATCACCCAACAGTGAAATCAAATCAACTGTAAAATTGTAAAACCTGAAAATTTGTAGTAATCGATGTAAATTAGCTTTTACATATACATGGGTTAGCTATTCCTAGGAACAACTTATTACTAATTACCTATTCAGTATAATCCCTCTTTATAGGGTCCAAATAGTAGGTCATTAAGAAATAATTCCTTTAACACCACTTTGTAATGTCCTGGTTCTGTGTGCCTCCCTTTGGTGGCCCATAACCGGTTGGTCACATGGCCTCAACCACATTTACCCAAATGCTAGAGGCCTCTGAATAGTAATGATGACCCTGAGTGTGATGGTGGGGAAGCAGTTGCCTCATTGGAAGAGTAACACATTTGAAATAAACAGATAACAATAGTGAAAGAAGAAATAATACCATACAACATTAAAAATGGAATACATGAAGTAAATAAACAACTTTAACATATATATATAAATATATAAATATATCAATAATGATGCATGGCACAATTATCTAGGAACACTTCCAAAAAAGATACAATGCTGGAATACAGTACTAAACCCAACTAAAAAATAAAACAAGTAAAAACTCAACAACATCACAAGCCTCAGCCTGTTCCCATTCTCCCCCATCTCCAAATAAGTAAAGTGCCTGAAGTAGAAGGGTTATATATCATTTCTAGACCTATGACAATATAATCTGTTTGGGTCCAAAATAATGACCCTATAAGGGTGTGAGACGAATCACATTAGGAAATCACCCAAAGATCTGTGCCTAACAGTCAGTGAATATATATATGGAAAGCAATATGTAGAAGAATTATTAAACAAGGACATACAAAAAAGAAAACATTCCCATAGATTCAATTACAATAATTTACATTTAACAATTTAATCAAAAAATTAAAAATACAAGAAAACCACTTGTAAATTTCACACAGTCTATCCCCTCTGGTTCATCCAAAAATCTAACGTAACCCTCTAGGTAGTTCTCATAGCCTAACCCCTCAGGTTTAATTTATAATAAAGATAAAACGAATACTCTCTAAGGAAGCACTCAATGTCAATTCCCTCTATAGTCTCATGAAAACACAGACACTCTGAGGAAGCACTCAAAGTCAATTCCTCATGTGGTCTCGTAACATATCTATAGAAACTCCGAGGGAGCATTGAGTGTCAATCCCCTATATGGGATCGTAGTGTGATAATTATAGAAGACACTCTGGGAAAAACCTCAACCTCAATTTCTCATATAGTCTCACTACACCAGGTTCTCGTAGCCCCGTGTAAAGAAATAGTGCACAAAAGATAAAAAATAGCCAAAGTAAACCAAAAATTACTACTTGTCTAAATAACTACCAAGCATGGAACAACATATCAAATAAATATTCACTCCATTCTAACAACGTTAGGAATGGAAAACAAATGCCTAATGGGAAAATCTAGTCCAAATGGAAAAAATCAAACAAGTAATGGAAAACACCTCCATATAATTGAAATTAACCCTATTTACAAATGAACAAACACTATTCAAATATACAAGGCATAATAGGCATTAACAGGGTTAAAATCGATAAACACGCAATAACCCGTTCTTGGGTATTGGGGACATTTGCACATATTATTGAAAGACTAACTGCCAAAATCCACAAACCAACTACCTCGGTGTTGTACGATTGATATAGTTGAATCACAACCTTTTATTTGATTTAGAACACTATAGATATAAAAAAACGTCAAAAACATTCAACTAAGGATATCTCAAGATATATGAAAGATCATGAAACAAGGCTCTAGAAGAAGGAAGATATTACCTTGGAAATTCCCATGCAACTGACAGAGCTCGATTTAGATAACGGAAGACGTGTCAGAGGCTAGGAGAAGATTTTCATTGTACAATCACTCCTGCATGAGACACACGATGAATAAGGGTGTTATGTTGATTAGACGTGACCCCAGTCCTTTTAATGAATAAACAGAAAGTACATGACATGTACATTAAAAGTACTCAGTGTGTACTTGCCTTTACCAGGCCCCACATTAGGCAATATCCAGATCACCCAACAAGGCCATGTACCCGACCGTTCAACGTGCAATACAAGTTCACCCATGGAAACCGATTACACGGCGTGTATATATAACTACACGACGTGTACTCCTAAAATTTCCAGAATTTCTTACATTCCCAAAACAACCAAAAAAGAAGGACATACCTAAAAAAGAATCTCCGAGGTTCGTACACCAGGATCCCCTAATAGGTAACTTCCTATTGTTATTACAATTTCATTAGATATATTTTATAATACTTTATTTGATTATATTTTATCTGTAATATCAATATTTCTTACCAAATTGTTACTCAAAATATTAAATCAATTTGGATAGAGGTGAGTGGTCAGAGTACTTCTTTTGAGAATGTATGATGGAAATTTTTTTTGGGTATTACATACAATGTTTGTAATCTATTTTTAATTATAACCTTCAAAATATATTTGGGGTTTGTTGAATTACTATTAGAATGCTTATATTTTATTTTTGATCTTTTTCTAAAAGAGTAGATTAATGGAAGAAATCCTTTTTTAGAGGTGTTGACATGAATCAAATAAAATTTCATGAAAAACATCAAGTAATATGAGAAGACAAAGGTAGAGGTAGTGGCGAAGGTTGAGACAGAGTCGGATTTGGAGACCGACGTGGAGGATGAGGTTAAGGCGAAGATTGTGGTGGAGACTGAGGCATTGGATTATTAGAAGAGCCGGCATGAAGACAGTAAAATTGTTCAGAAATGATGTATAATAATGATCATACCAAGATTTTGTTTTAGAATAATTGTTGAAATGTGAACAGAATAGTTTTCACATAAAATAAGATCCATTGTTCATCTTTCCAGTTTAAAATAAAATTTTAGTAAAATTCACATGTGGTTTACTAAAAAATGAGTAAACAAATTTTGATTATTTTGGTATTTTAGTAAAATGATCTAGACGTCATTTGTGTCATGGGGGGATCAACCACACATCAATATGACATATTGTGTGACTTGTATTACTCTAAGTGCATTTCTTTTCAAAAGTGACATTAAGTTTAATAAAAAACCAACTAACATAATCATAGCGAAAAACACATATTCGGATTGTTTTGGTACTTTAAAAAAATGTTACATAGATCAATTAGGATGTATATGGATTATGCATACCTCATTGTGATGCACAGTGTGACTGGTATGGCTATAAGTGTGTCCTTTGACTCAAAACTAACATTTACTATAATAAAAAAACTGGCCTTATAAAAACAGATTAGACACGTTCCTATTGTTTTGTTTCATTAGTGAAATGATCCATGAGTCATTAAGGATGTGTATAATTTCACCACACCTCAAATCGACATGTAGTGTGACTCTAAGTGGGTCTTTTTTATTCAAAATTGACATTAGTTTTAGTATAAAAAAGAACTAACATACTCCAAATTGAGAAAACACTTTTTCATTGTTTTGTTACTTTAGGAAAATGATCTATGCGTCAATTTGACATGTAATGGTAAGCCTCACCACTATCTGATGCACGATGTTACTGGTATGACACCAATTACGCCATTTGTTTTCTAGCATCACACTTCATTTTTCACGATCATCAACTCTACAATATTTGCTGATAAAGAATCCTTTATTGGTTTTTATACAAAATTTTATAATGTAATTCTATATTAGCGCATTATTATGTTAATAGAAATTATACTTTTATCTGTAAAAAAAGAGCTGATAAATCATACATTTCTTAGTGAAATAAAAACACTAATAAAATATGCCATTTAAAATCACTTTCAAAAGTGCTAATAAATGTATTATTTATCAGTTCAAAATAAACATACTAATAAATGTGTTCTTTTATCAGTTGTTTTTGTGGAGATGATAAATATAACATTCATCAACACATTTTTGGTGATGTTAAATGTACATGACTATTATCCACGCTAAGGTTATCAGTTCTTTTCTAGAACTGATAAAGACTGCTTCTAGTATTTTTAAAATCAAGTTTTTAGTAGTTTTGTAACATCCCCTATGGATTATATCTATAGGCCATAACATAGTGAAATTTATAGACCTATGATATAGAATCTACAATATCTCTCTTCATGATATCTAGTAATAAATACTCTTTCACATATCTATACATACTTATACATCCAAGTTGACTAGATAATGATGAACTACGAGTGTCATATAGAATATCATTCCTCAAATATTGTAAGGAAGAAAAACAAACATGGTTCTTGAACCGTACAATTATATCATCATAGAATTTTAATTCAAAAACATTTTTGACCTTATTCTATAGTTTTTCATCTTCTTTATGTTCCTATTTAATCTGTACATGAATAGATAGTTGAGCACTCATTTATAAAGATAATATTACTCCAAATACTTTAGGATTTCTAGATGCACCCATTAAAAATATATAAATATTTTATCTTTAACAAACAACATCATAGATAATATAGAATTATCCTTTTAAATTATATGATCTTACACTAAGTTCAGTTTCCGAAAGTTTTAACGTATTGAGCCATCATAATCAATATTCAACTCCATTTATCCTCACTAGTATAGAATCATCTCTTTTTGAGTGAATATATTCATTAAGATATTAAGATGGATATATATATCTCATATTTATCTACAAATATAATCCCTCTACTTCTTTACAAAAAATTTACCACATCTATATCAAAATCGTGATTTGGGTAATTTTTCTCATTAACCATCATATATCATGAGGAATATGTTATAAAAATATCATTCTACATGTGAATAAATCCCATTCCGCTTATTAAATGAATCAATATAGATTAAATACCATTATCTACTATAGGGTAATGCAATAATATGTTCACATATTATAATTATATTTGGTTCCCTAAAATTTTTTACACATTAATCTATCTATAAGTACATGGATCACTTCAATGTTATCTTTATTAGTGGATAGCATTTCCACGATAAATTATCTACATGGAAATTATAATATACATTAAAAACAAGAAAAATATGAATCTCAATCAAATTGGTTATTTTGGGAAAATGTTCAATGACTTCGAAATTTGATTGATCTGATGATATATCCTCTCTTGAGATTATATAAACAAAAAATGTTACTTTTATTTCAAAATTACCATTTTTAGATATTTCATTCAAATTATACTTCCACATGAGAATTCATTAAATTATTCAAGTTATCCTTAATATATTTATTTTTTATCAAATAGATAAGAATATAATCAATAAATACTACCAAAAACTAAACAATGTAATTTAAAAATACTATTCATTAAACCCATGAAGATTGTGGAGGGTATTCATAAGAAAAAAACATCATTATGTATTCTTAGTGACTATATATTGTATGGAATAATTTCATTGGTATATACTCTCTCATGGAACTCAACTAATTATATATCCACTATGGTCAATCAAGTAAATGTTTTAATATCTACGCAACAAATGAAAAATTCATCAATACAAGAGGAAGTTTTTTCTGGATTATGATCATGTTATGTTCTTGATGATCAATTCATAGACACATTGATAAATATTTATTCTTAAAAAAATAACATCGACACTCCCAGGTGATGAACATGGATGAATGAATCATTTTACATGATTCTCCTGAAGTTTCTTGTTAAATTCATGTTACTCAATAGGGGTTATTCTATATTGAGTCTTTAAAATTGGTGTATCACTAGTTAAGAATTATATTCAGAACTAAACATCATGATTTGGTCAAATAAAAGGAAAATGTTTTGGAAATACATCAAAAATCTCCCTCAAAATAAGCATATAAACGATGTTTAGATCCTCCCCAACTATCTAATTTCAGAACCCCTTTTGAATAAGAATCAATACAAACACAATTGATGAAATTTAAATTATAATTTCATATTTATCATCAAATAAATAGAGGAAAATATATTGATTCAAAATATTAAATTTAACTGTGTTTCCAAGGAGCTTGATATGGGATTTGTATAAATTAATACACTCCTTTCAGAAATTATAATCGAATTCATCCATAGAGAGAATAACAAGATATGTATGAATAAAATTCCCACAAACATGAATCAAATAAGAATCATAGATATAAAATGTGATCATTTTACATTTGTGGTTCCACTACTAATTCAACTTTTAATCATTGATGTGGTACTTAGATACCCTAAAAATTTTATATAGATATTAAATATTGTGTATATCTAGAATCAAATAATACATAGAAGTTCCAGATTGGATGGTATGTGTTCCTTTCTCTATTTAACTATCCATATAAAAAATAGTGAATACATTATATTTACATTTTTCTATGGGATTTATACATTGTGAACATCAATAAAATTCATTATCCTTTATTTTTTAAGCCTAGTATGATTAATACCCACACTCCTTGTATTTAAAACATTGGAGTGTATATAGTGAATATTATGTTACTTTTTCAACATTATTGGATACATTTTCCCCATATTTATGATATTTTATTTCTTTATGACCATACTTTACACCCTTAAAACATTTACCAGTCCACATAAAATAGTATCTTCAATGTTTCCTTCCACACATCATGTATGAAAGGAAGTCTTATCTTCTTTTCTCAATGATTTTTTCAATTTCATTTCAATCCCATTTTTCTTTTCTTATAAAAACCATGTAATTGGTGTATAGCTCCGCTCTAAATTTCCCCAATGATTAAACATTAAATGATTTATTCATAAGTTACGAAATATTTTATGGGTAATTCACTTTGGATTCTTGGAATTAAAGCACTAAATGTTTTTTTATCATTATTTTGAGGACATATTATAATAGAAGAAGAAAAAATGTGTGTTTTATAAAACATGAATCTTAGTTAAAAAATAATTCACTGTCCTTCTATGTTATCTAAATGAATTACTTCTCCATTTTCAAATAAAAAATGAAAGCAATGTACTTATTGAAAAATAATCTTGTAAAAGCATCCCACTCCTTATAATAAATTTTTTCAAGTTTCCTCATATTCATTATATGATTACATAATCGATCATTTTCTCCTACCAAATTATATACAAGAAAATTTAATTCTCATGCTATTAACATAGGAGAATTGAAAATATATTTAAATTGGTACTTATCTATTTATCATAAACAAGTAGATGAGTAGACCCACAAAATGAAGGGGGATGTTACATAGTGATGGACTCTTTCAAATGTTGGTCTTTAATTTTCAGTCTAGGATGTTCAAAATGAATCAATACATTATAAATTCATAAAACGATAGAAAAAAATATTTTCATTCTATCTCCCATGAATTTTTTTACTCAGATGGAAAATAATTTTATTTTCTATCACATTCAGTAATAACATGATTAGTTCATGTTCCAAACATTGAATAATGTTTTATACAATTGTTTTAGAAACAATAATACTATTATAGAGACATATAAGAATGAAGTTTTATATAGAAGACATCTAATTTGTGAAAATAAAATTCAATCTAAGAAAACATGGGTTTTACATAGGTTATTTAGGATCATTGTTTGTTCAAATCCTTAGTGGTGGTTCATAATGAAAATGTGAATCAACCTAAGCATATCACGTGACAGTGTCCAAATAGGTGTGTAGTAAAGGTACACTGACATTTCACTGGAATGATGGTTGATAAATACTTTAACATCTCTTTTCAGGGTTATTACGCTTTGATGGTTCTATTTTAGAACCATGCCCACTTGTTGAGTCTAGATATTTATGATTAGATTGTAAACACACACTCATTTCATTACCATATAATATTTATTTTTAAAAAATATAGGATTATCCTTTGGGTACACACTATGTATTTCTAATCATATTTCCCATGTTTATATAAATCCTTCTCGAAAACCAAATATCATGATATAGAAATTTCATTTGTTGATGTTACATCTTTTTAAAGTTATATTCCCTATATAGCATGAATATCTGCACTATAATCATATATGTCTAGGAACATTGGAAATATTGATTCATAATAACTAGTTCATAAGTGACCCGAATAAACTCTCACTATGTTCTTCATAACTATAATCCTTCTTTAAAATATCATATATAATAAATTTATTTATAACCTCTATAATGGAATCATAAAAAATTTTGAGATAAGATAATGAGTAATAAGAAAAGACAGATATTAATTATCATATAAACATAAATTGAGAATATGGGTATAAGAACCTGATAATAAAATTTGATAACTATACCATGCATATCAAACATAATAATAATAATAATTCATTCAATTAATAATTTATGTTCATAAGTAATGAATCACAATGAATTAAAGAACATGCTACATGAGTGCATAATATAGACATGATACATGAGTATGTGGGATGAACATAAATATAGAAAATAATATACATAGTGGTCCTGATCTATTTCCATAAAAATAATAGTATATTGAGTTATATCCCAAAACATTCATTTTAGTGATGGTTCATTCCCAATAAAAGCATTGTGGTTAGAGACACTTAATAGTCTGGGTTCACTCCCAATTTTAATCATTTGTATCTCATGAGATATCCCTTTTTACACAATGCATTGGTGGGTTATATAATTATAGTCCAAACCATCTTATAATTATTATCATATAGATGTATTCCATGAGATCATAAATCATAATTCATATCATATTCCACGATGATAAATTGTTTTAAAAAATATTTCATCATGTAATAATCCAATTAAATAAAATGGGTTTTTTAAATATTTCATAAATTCTGCATAAAATATCCCATGAAAATGAAAAAGTTTTCATAAATATAATTTCAATATAATTGTAAACCTTCTATGGAAGTAAAATGTATATTATCACAAGATCATATCCCTAATAAATAATAATTAATAGTAATTGTGTTTTGAAAATGAATATTCTTTTACATGATCCCTTATAACATTTAATGAGGAAAATAACATTTTCACATAGAATCCACTAATCTAAAATATAAAAATTTATTATATATTAGGGGAAATTTTTTCTTTAAAAATAAAACCTGAAAAATTCTAAGAAATAATAAAATAATTAAGAGGTCATGGAAGTGGAATATTAGTTTCATGTCATGTATGATAAAAGAATGATTCCATTCTCATTTTCGATAAAAATTCAATAATAAATCATTCTTAAAATTAAAAGTCGATTCATTTTATTAATTTTTTTATTATAAATTGTTTATAATTAATTTAGTTGATCATATTTTAAAATTATAATGTTGTTTAATACATTTCAGAGAAAACATGGAAATGGATGACAATATAATGTCAATCGAAGAGAAAAATCTGTTCGATTTCCCCTAAAACATTCATTTGATTTATTGAGTTAGAAAAGAAGATAAAAGTAAATGAAAATATGAAATCTATATAAAAAAATAAGAAAATAAATTGGGCATGATATAGATATATCATATAATTTCATCACCATAAAATTTAATCATATACAATCTTGGTAAAAATGTTATTTTAACATATAACCCTTGTGTTTTTTGTAACATTACAATAATAATAACCACAAAAGAATAAATTCAAATGAAATATTATATATCATATAAATAATTAAATTAAATATAATATTTATCATGGGGATTTATATATAACTCTTATAAGAATATATGTTTGTACCATAACATTTTTGCCAAAGATAATAATTTGATACGTTAAACCCTTACCTCAGGTCTGACTTATAGTGTTTGTATTAAAACCTCTAAAATAATAAATATAGTACAAATTTAATGATCTAAAATAATATATATCATATAATATAGGACTTATTTATTACCTTTTATAAGTCGTTTATAAATAATTATTTACTAAAATCATTTCTCTAGGAAATAACTATTTTCTTTTTCATGTATGGTTTGGTTTCGTTGTTTTTTCATTGTACATTGATATTGGTTAAATTTTATAAAAAAATTAATAATTATATAAATATAATATATATTAATTATATAACAAACTTAATATTCATCATTAAAAATTATTTATTGAAAAATGAATTTCATTGATCATAGATTTTGTAGTCCATACATATATGTGAATGATATTTTTTTGGATAAATTGAATGAATGAATGGTAAATGATAATTCATAATTTATAAAATTTTTATATAATATATATATATATATATATTATAATTTGAATAAAAATATCTTTATTAACATCAATTAAAGGCTGGAATGAATAATGAATCAGATCACTTCATTGAGATGGTAGACCACATGTACATGTGAGCGATTTATCCATTATTAAATGAATTGAAAGGATATAAGGTATATGTGATATTATAATTAAATAATTACAATTATTTCATAAATGTAAAATATATTTTCCATACATCCATCTTTATTGCCGTCCATGAAGGGTTGTCATTGAAAATTAATTATATCAGTTCATGAGATGGTAGTATGTCATAAAACAATCAATAATTTAATTCCCCATTTGAAGGAAGGGAAGATGGATATAGGTAGCTAAATTAAAATAATTGAATCTTATTATATTTAATATATTATTTTTATTATTTATACATTATTGAAAAGTATTTTAAATTGGTATTGTAGAAATAAAATAAAAACACATGTTTAAGAACTATAACTCTTATCCGGACGACCACTTTAGGTTTATAACTAATCAATTCCTAGGACAGTTTTATGATAAAAACATGTAAAATAGATTTTGTTGATGGTTTTCATATAATTAATTTGGAATTTCATTGTATATCCAAATGTATCTTGATGTATTAAAAGGAGAAGATAGGGGTTTCCTTTTATAAGTGGGGAAGATGACACAATTGGAATTTTGGAATGAATAAAAATATATTAATGTATTATTCAAACCAAATGTATCCTAAATGAATAATAAAAAAATATTAGCGGATATATGGTCCAAATATGTCATTTATAAATAATTTATATAGGTTCTCAAGTCATTTTAACCCTCAACACTTTAGTGTAACCCCCACTAAACATTTTTTCAACTTAAACGTGGTAACGATTTTTTTAATATTTTGACTATTAGTTATAACCAAAAAATAAGTTTCCCTTATTAAGTACCAATAATAATGGGTATTAAATATATTTAATCCACTATATCAAATTCAATTCACATAATTGGTAGAGTTTATTTTAAAAATAAACCTGTGAATTCGATGAAAAGTAGTTTTCCAAAGAAAGTGAATTTATGAAATATTAAAATGAATTACATAATAAATACACATAATTTTTTAAAGAACTAAATTAGATTAATATTAGTATAACTGAAATTATTTTAGTTTTAAAATTATTTTAAAAAATTAAATCTATTTTAGGTTCTTTAAATAGGAGGGCAAATTTTAATATAAATCAATATTTTTCATTATTCATCAAAAATTAATATTTTAAGATAATTCTTGAAAAATCACCATAATATAAATTTGAAATGTTAATCTAAAAAAACTTCAGTTTTTAAATAAATTTTTTAAAATTTTAAAATTTTAATTACATTAAATTTACACAAACAAAAATTTTTTTAGGGAAAAATAAATATATTTGAAGAATATAGAGACTTTACTAAAAATATATTTTCTAATAATAAGTAATTTATACATGTTTGTAAAATGTAGATATTCATATTCATACCACCAATTTAATAGCTATTTTATAATTTCAATCTATATGATTATTAATTTAGACTCATGGTTCATTCTATTCCATGTTTTCAAATGAAAAATTATATTAATTGGAAAAGAAATACATCATAAAATCTAAGGGTGTTACATAAGAAATTCATGGGAAATATGATATGAAAATATTGTGATACTTAATAATTCTTGGTAATCTGTGTTCTGTTGAATCATACATATGTGTTACCAATTAAAAATTATCTTAATCCCCAATTTATTTACTATAAGTCCTTATAGATACATTATATTATAAATAAATTAAACTGCACACAACTAATATACAAACATCGATATCATTGTATATAGATGTTATCATTAAACAATCTCTAAAAAACCAAATTATTTTGGATAACTGTTTTGGATCTAGAATTGCATTGGAAATAATTTAAAATTACAACAATAAAATATTTTAGAATCAAATTGAACATATATTCCATCAATCCAATCAATGGAATTGTGCTATTTTTGAATAAAAAATGCATCAAAACTACTTTATATTTACAATACTAGTACATAATGTATGTCTTCAGAATATCATCCTTATTAACCATATTATAATGAAAATAATATTTCATGTAAATTATAAAGAACTAGATTTACAACATTAATAGATCAAAAAAATATTTTCTATGAGGGGATAACAATTATTTATTGTCACCTTATGAAATTGGAAATAATATATGTGTATCCAAAAGATATCATTAACATTATTCTTAATCAAAATAATATCATTATACAGAGAGACACATTGTTCAAAAACAACATACATAAAAGTTCATTTAGTGTAATTAAAACAATTATAACAATTAAGGGTCCTACCGATATAGAGGTATATAAATAAATAAATAATCATGTTCAAAATCAATCACAAATCAATGTCATGGTGTATTTCTATTATAAGTTCTCTAAACCCAGCGTCACTCATGGGAACTATTTTAAAATCGACATAATGTGCCATAAATTCATATAAGGGTATTGGTTAACAAAAAACACCACTCGCAAACCAATAATGATGTAAATATCCACTTGTAGGAACCCAAATATTATTTTCAAGTATGGATCATTATTTTGGGTTGTTTTTTAGGAAAAATGAATAATTGGAAAAAATATTCTATGTACATGTCTTGTACTCTTTAGAACACACCATGTACCTAGTTGTTGTGTTAAGCCATATGGTGGCCGTGTAACGTCCATGTATTTGGTCATGTAATTGACCTATAAGAACTCCTAAAGTGGGGAATGGTTGAGGCAAGTACACATCATTTTCATTAAATTAAAATTTCATGTAATTTTCTTTTTATTTGATAAATCGGTGTGGGGTCACGTCTCACGTCCAGAACACCTTTATTCTCCATATGATTCGTATAGGAGAGTGATGAAAGACTGATGAAATTCAAACTCCTCTCATTTCATCATTCAAGATCCGTTTGAGATGCCTCCAAGTGAGTTGGATTTCCACCGGTGAATTCAGCCTTTCCCTCGAGTCTTTTTTCCTATTTTATAATCTCTCATGAGTTACCGAGGGTTGATATCTTTTACCCTTTTCGTAGATCTATGAAATTCATGACTGATTAATGGTCCTACGTTCAAGATTGGTCAATGTAAAATATCAATGTGGGTTTTTTTTTCATTTCATTGATTGTATTTGTATTATATATAAATAAAGTGTCGAATACCCATTTTGGGGTATTTCATATTTTGGAATTTTACCCTAGTTAATTCCTACTATGGTTTGATTGTTTGATAATGGGTTGTCTCCTATGCATGAGATTGTATACCCTTGTTATGGGAACAGGAGCCTCAACCAAGTTGGTGAGGTTTCCTTAAGTGCATCCACAAGACCCAGGAACAAAACCAGGTAGAGAAATATTTCCGGGTACTATAGCAGTACTGTAGTAGACTGTACAGTGTGTGGGCATTGTAGCAGAACTGTACACTGTACAGGAACTATAACAGAACGTTATAATGTGCATGTACTCTAGCAGGTACTGTAGTAGTTAATGTAGCGGGTATTGTTCAGTTCTGTAGTAGCTGTAACTATTCACCTTGGGCCACCAGTTAGGGCTTTCAGTCATTAAGGCTTTTAGACCACCTAGTAATTCAGTTCAGTAGGGATTTCGGGGCACCTTTAAGGCCTTCGGGCCACCTCAAGGCCTTTGGGCCAAATGCAGTTGCCCCAGACACACTACATAATTAGCAGACCCAGAAGAGGATTCAGAGCAGGTGCACTCACTAGAGCAGCGCCAAATGGATTTGTATGAATGAGCGGGTATGGAAACGTCATCAGGACCAACCTATGCTTGCATGGGAAGCCTAGCCAGACCGCCATGTGAAGGTGGAGACCTACTAATATGATGCAAATGATGGGGAGGGGAAATTCCATGTAGATAGTCAGGTTGAATTCCCTATGACCTTCGGGTCATGTAATCTCCTAAGCCTACGGTCCATTTAATCATTGATGATACGGGCCTTTTAAGGGTTCCTCCCCATCCCTTGAAAGTGGGGTGATCAAAAATCAATAAAAATGAAGGACTTCGGGCCATTCGGGTGGGGGGTATACCCTTATTATCAATGGGTTCATTCCCTTGATTAGTTTTTTATTGTCATTAGTCCTATGTTTCTTATGAGGCATACCTTGTCTCCTATCATACAATTTTCTAGTATAGACTTGATTGATTATACTAATTTCATTTGTTTTACTTGTGAATATTAGCAAGGTAGTAGTTTTATATTTCATGTGATTCTTTGATATGATATGTGCGCTGATCTTGAAATGGACCGTGAGAGCCTTGGACCCTGAAAACTGTGGGGGTTTCCATTTTTGTTTATCTAGAACTGTGAGATCATTGGTGTAGACTTTGACCCAGGTGTATTTACTATGATAACTACCCAGGAGGTCATTTATTATTATTTATACTACGTTGACCCAGGGTTATTGAGGGTGACAGCTACTAGGAGGTCGTGTAGAAATTATTTATGCAATGTGGACCCATGGGTATTGACCATGAGATCTGCCTAGGGGGTCATTTGTAAATGATTAGTGCTAGGTTAATCTAATGTGGTTAAACCGTTAGAGCATTCCCAGAGGGTTTATGTGAATAATTGAATGGTGGTGACGATTCTACCATGCCAAACCACATGCTTAGTCTCAATCTTTCTTGTTTTTTTGGATGGTCTTCTAAGACATCTATCGTTACTATTACAAGGAGTGATACATATTCTAGGATATATTTTAAGATTCAATATTCCACATTCTGAATAATTTATAATTGTAAATAAATGTAATTTGAAACTATATGATTGTTTACTTTTGATTACTTCCTAGTATTTTTCTTCATTTTTAATATTTCCTCCTATATATTTTCACTAATAGTTAGGCACGGATATTTTTGTTGTTTCCTATTGTGATTAGTCTCACACCCTGTTTGTGTCATGATTTTGGACACAAAAATATTATATGGTTGTAGGTGTAGATAAGGGAAAGCGCCCTTCTTAAACATGTACAAGATTTTTGTTGGATCTGGTGAACATGGGACCATGCTGGGGGTTGAGATGCTATTGGATATTACTTATTTTTGGTACAAGGGTTTAGTATTTTTTTTACATAAATGTGACTTGTTTGGATACATTCCTAGATTCATGTGACATGCATCATTCATTTATATATGTTGAAGATGATAATACTATCAGTCGTCAACTTTTTTAAGTCTATTATATGGTATTACTGCTTCCAAAATTAATTTAAATTTGGATTTTGATGTGTGTACTCTCCCAATGAGTTGATAGTTTCCCCAATGTCTTACCTTGGCCTTCACTTCTAGTTTTTAGCATCTCTCATTTGGGGAAATGCTCTTGAGGTTATGTAACCAACTGGGTTGAGGGAACCTTTTGGGAAGCACCCAGAACCGAGATGTTACAAAGTGGTATCCGAGGAGTTTCTTTTCATCAATGTATTACTATTTGGAGCCTATGATCAAGGATGGTAAATATTAGGATGTTGGTAATAATTAGTTCACAATATTAACAAACATTTTTAAAGGGAAAAGGCAATTTGCCTCAAATATTGCAAATTTTTGGGTTTTTCAATTATTGTAGTTGATTTGATTTCACTGTTAGGGGAAAATTTGATTTTTAATAAAATTTTCTATATTATTGTGGTTCTATTTTAGTTTCAAATCGATGATATTAGGGTATTCCATCTCATGCATCATATAGGCACTTGCTGGTGATCACATTTCATGCATTCTAGTCAGGCAATTTATTGTGCATTACTGATTTCATGTTGTTGTGGTAGATCTTTTGGTAGATATGCATGCCGTTGTGATAGATTACATGATACAATACCTGATATTTTGATAGGGTACTAGAATATATAATGTTTCATTTGGATGGATTCCAAACATTTGTCTTGTAGGTGTTATGGGCCCTCTTGGATCCGAATTTGGTGGATCATGTTGGAACATTAATTGAATCTGTTATGATATGACTTGAATAAGGATGAAAATCACTGATTCACACTGAGTATGGGCACTGATGGGTTAGAATTTTTCATTCCATGGAATTTTTTGTTGATTATTGTGGTCATAGATAAGTTTCAGAGGCTTACTATCTGAAAACCCAAACAAATCAGCTTGTGGTGTTATGAATACATGCCATGTGTTATTCTGTTTTGGATGAAATAATGTTTTTTAAGTACAAGCTATGAACCTTATGTACACACCATGTAGTCTATTACTGTGTGAGTGACTATGTGAGCAGAAATACGGGGTTGAAAAGTGTTGGATGGTACATGCCCTCTCAAGATTCTACACATTGTGTGGTGTTCAACCATGTATCTGGACGTGTGACCAATGACATGGGTGTATTAAACTTAACTAATACATGTTGTGTCTATAGTGAACACACTGTGTAGTGTTACATAGGAGAGAACAGTGTGGCTCGAGCCGTGTAAAATAACTTGGGAAGGAGGGAAAATTTATGTACACGTCATGTCATTGGAGGAACAAGCTGTTTGTATGGGTGTTAAAAAACCATGTTTGGAAGAGTTACATTTCATGTTAAAAGCATAATGGAACACTCCATGTAGAGTCTATGAATGCCGTGTAACCATTTTTTTAAAATATTAATTATTTTCTTCTCACGTACCATTATTGCACTTAATGTTGTAGTCCTTGAAAACCATAAACTATGGTGTGCGCTTGAACATGAAAAGTCATGCCACCAATACGTCCTCTGGTTGTAGGCTATGTGTAGGGCGATGACCAAACACCGGAAAAGGAATATCAGGGACTACTAGTAGATCCTCCCATCGTGGCCTCATTGGAACCTGTTGTGATATCGGACGCAGGTGGTAATGCACATTTCTGTGAAGGATTTATAAGGATGATGAAAACATTCCAGGGAGCACCACATCCTGCCCTGACAATGGTAGGCATAATGAGGGTGTTCTAGTAGTAGTATCCTGCAACATTTTCATGGGATAAAAAACCATATAATGCAGAGACATGGTTGGAGGCCATGGTTGTTATCTTTCCGCATCTTGAGATGACTCTATAGATGAGGATGAATATTGTGACATAAATGCATCATGATTCTTCCAAGAAATGGTGGGATGTAACCACACAGGCGGGAAGTCATTGGAATATTAATTTGGATGAGTTTTAGAGTAAATTCTCTTCTTATTTCTATCCCAAGACATTGAGGGTTGATCGATCCTGAAAGATCATGCACTTAGAGAAGGGTTCTCTTTCAATGATGGATTACTCATATAGTTTCATATATATTCAGTGCTTCAAACTTGTTCTAGGAGGTGATTAGTTATCTTTGGCTAGGAAAATTGAGGATAGTCTCATGTATGACATTGGATCACATGTGAATGTCTTCAGGATGACTTGGGTGATACCTATAGTGATCCAGGAACTATTTACGGAGCACAATCTGAGAGAGTTTGGAGCTGCGAGCTATGGTGGTTCAGTATCTAGTGCCGATACTACTTTGACTAATGGAAAGAAGCATTGCATGGAGCCTTCACGTGGTGATTTCGGTAGCCGGGATGTTTCTACACGTATCCAGGTGAGGTGCTACCAGTGCGGGAAGAGTGGGAACACAAGACATCAGTTCCTTAGGGACCCATATGATTGTCCATCATGCATTACAATGGGTAATATTTAATGTTTTCTGGTTTTTCATAATAGAATAAAGTGAAAGGTAATCAGTGATGACTACCCATAAGGGAGAGGGACCACTAATTTCTCCTCATTAAAAGAACTAGAGTTTTTCAAGCCATTCCAGATTAGAAGGTGGTTGCAGACGTGGTAATCAGGCTTCAGGTTTTCAGTGAATGAAGGGTGGATTAGCTTAGTGTAATCAAGAAGGTTCACAGGGGCACGGTACAAGTTATAGTTTTGTAGTAGAGAAGACCCACCAGGATCAGGATCCCTATCACTCTAATGATAGAGGTACAATTCTAGTTTCCTTAGTTTTAGATTCATCTCTTTTGATATAGGGGCTTCAGATATTTTTATATATGCTATCATTGTGGAGATCCTTGGGCTCTGTATCATTACATCTGAGGATATTATGACATTGGACAGTCCTTTGGATATTTGGATGGCTAGTGTGCTTTAGTGCAACGAGTAACCATTTGAGTTTGGCGGGTGCCGCTTGTTTTGGGATATCTATGTATTAGAGATTTAAGGATTCTATATCATTCTCGTAATGGATTTGTCGGTCTCATTTCAGAACATTTTTTACTATTATCACTGTAGGGTGAGTTTCACATCACAAGAGGGAATTCATTTTCTACACAATGAAGAATGGGTTGTCCATGCGAGAAGGGCTGTACTTGAGCATCATGGGTTGGGAGGAATTGAAAATGATATTTCTAGTTTATATCTATATGACTAATGGTCTTTATAGATAGAATTTACACCCTTGTTGGATCGTTTCAGATATGTCTTTATAAATGAATTTTAATGTTTACCTACAGAGCGATAGGTAGATTTCTCTATTGATCTTGTTCGAGGAGTGACATTGGTTTCCATTCCTCCTTTTGAGATTGGTACACATGTATTTCAATATCTCAAGAATCAGTTAGTGGAGTTGCAGGTGAAGTGTTCCATATAATCCATTACTTCTCCTTGGGGGTCTCCTAACCTTTTCTGAAAAAGGAAGATGGTACCATTAGACTTTTTGTAGATTATCAAAAGCTAAACCAGTTGATATTCAAGAACTTATATTCCTTTCTGAGTATTGATGAACTCATTGATTATCTTAAATGAGACGGGGTGTTCTAAAAAATTCACTTAATATTTAGTTAACATCATTTTTACATTAGACCATTTGATATACCTCTTATAGACTTCTGAATTAGGAATGGTCTATACAGGTATTTTGTTATGACATTCGGTCTAATGAATGTTCCAACTATTTTCATGGCACTGATGAACCAAGGGTTCCATTCTTACATGGATTCTTTTTGGTAGACTTTTTGGACGATATCTTGTTGTACTCTCACACTCAACACGACTATGCCACCCATCTTGAGATCGTATTGAGTACACTGAGAGAGAATGAGTTATGTGATAATCACTATAAGTTCCCCATTTGGATTGACCAGATTCACTTCTAGTGGAATGTTATCTCAGAGATAGGAATATCAATAGACCTAGAGAATGTGAGAGAAGTTATTTCCTCAGGTTATCCAAAGAACATATTTGAGGTATGAGTTTTTATAGGTATGTCCGGTTACTATATGTGCTTGATACATGACTTTTATTGCTTAGCAACTCCATTGACTATCCTGACTATGAAGGGTTCAATGTTCTAGTGGACAGATTCCTATGATTCATTTTTTCTAGAGATAAAAGGGATATTTAATTCAGAAATGATATTGATTCTCTAAAGTCAGGAAAAGTATCAATGTTTACTGTGATGCATCAGGTATCGGGATGGGAGTAGGGCTGATGTAGTGGAAAGGAGTCGTTGAGTTCATTTCTTGGCATTTGAGGCCACGTGAGAGGAATTACCCGACCCATGATCTCGATTTAGCTGCTGTTGTGCATGATTTATGTTGTTGGAGACGTTATTTTTTGGTGGATCATTTTATTGTATTCTTTGGAAAAAAAATTTCATTTTTAAATTTACTCAGTGTTGTCAGAATTTGAGATAGTGATGGTTAGTTGAGAAACTTCTGTACTTTGACTTTGAGATTGCTTACATGGCTGGGAAAGGAAATGCAGTGGCGGATGCATTGTGTAGGAGGAATCAGATACAAACAGTTATGGAGGAAAAAATTGATCGTAAACTTATGGAAGTGTTATCATAGATTCATTTTGAGATGTATGAAAGACAGGGGATGATGTATCTTTCTTCTATAGATGTTAACTCTAATCTACTGGATCGAGTTTGAATGAATCAACTATCTGTTCAAGAAGGTCTAGTCCTATGGGAGAGTGTGTTAGGCCAGGACCCTACTCCTGGGTGTAACATAGATGAGGATTAGGTCTTTCATTTTCATGGACATGTATGGTTATCAGCAGAAATATATGGGGAGTTGATTTGAGATTTTCATTCCTCAGCTTGGGCAGTTCATCTTGGTGTCACCAAGGTATATTGCGATCTAAACCACCAGTATTGGTGGACTGGTATGAAGAGGGATGTAGTCGGTTAATTTATGATATATACCACCGGTTAGCAAGTGAAGGCAGAGCATCAGTGACAGATAGTGATTTTACAACAGTTACCCATTCCCAAGTGGATGTGGAATGATGTCGTGATGGATTTTGAGATGGGTTTACCGATGTCACATTGAGGGAATGATGTGGTTTGGGTTATTGTAGAGAGACTCAAAAAGGTTCCAATTTTTTTCCAATCATTTAAACTATTAGTGTTGATGATATTAGACGCATTGTACCTTTTAATGGGGCCCCACACTCTATCCTTTCAGACATGGACTCCTGGTTTGATTCTCTTGTGTAGAGGGGACTATAGAGGGATTTGGGTACATAGGTGCTTCAATTTACATATTACCATCCCCAGACAGATAGAGAGTTTGAGTGAACGATTCTAGTTTTGGAGGACATGCTACAACCATGCGTCTGGGATTTCAGTGCTTCCTAGGAGAGACACATACCCTTAGTGTATTTTTCCTACAATAATAGTTTTTTGGAAATGATTCAGATGGAACCTTATGAATCTTTGTATGGTAGTCCATGCCAATACTCTCTGTGTTGGTTAGAGTATGGAGATGTAGATATGATTGGACCTCATCTTGTCCAGGAGACCTCTAAGATGGTGGAGGTGATTTAGAAGAGGATGGATACTGCATAATCTCACTAGAAATATTATGTTGATTGACCGAGATGACATCGAGAGTTTGATGTCTAAGATAATTTTTTCTTACATGTCTCACCATGGTTTGGACACAACAGGATTAGAATATAGATAATGATTTCCCTGAGATACTTTTGGCCGTTTGAGGTTTTGGAGAGATTTTGTCAGGTTGCTTATTGTTTACAGTTACCTAAGATGTACAAGGAAATGCACAACGTCTTTCATGTTTTTCAGCTACAACGTTACTTATCGGACCTATCTCGCATTTTTAAACCTGAGGAGTTTGAGATGGAGGGGGATGTATCATTTGAGGGGTAACCAATAATGATTGTGGATCACAGAATGAATTTCTCAATGGATGGTCTATTCTTATGTTATAGGTTCTCTGGTAGCACAAACAAGTATATGATGAGACCTAGGAGAGGGAAGCTGGTGTATGATCCCAGTGGACAGAGTTGATTGATGTTTCGTCTACACTACCGATGGAGGTGAAATTCAGGGATGAATTCTTTTGGAAGAGGGGAGTTTGTAAGAACCATGATCTTCTTTTTAGATATAGATCATTATTTTGGGTTGTTTTGTGGAAAAAATAATAATTGGGAAATTTTTCGATGTACACACTGTGTACTCTTGAGTACATGTCGTGTACCCATTTGTCAAGTGTAGTCCTGTGTTGGCTGTATAATGGCTGAGTATATGTTCATGTATGTGACCTGAAAGATTTCCCAAAGTAGGGGCCAGTTGAGGATATAACATCGCATGTACATTAAATCATCACACCTTGTACATTTCATTTTATATGATAAATCGGTGGGGGTCATGTCTCATGTCCAAAACACACTTTATTCCCCCATGTTTAATACATGAGAGTGATGAACAACCAAAGAACATCGAGATCCTCTCGTTTCTCTATCTGAGCTCTGATAAGGACACCACCATGTGCATTGGATTCCCACCAGGGATTTATCGCTTTCTCTGGAGTCTCCATTCCTATTATCTCATATCTCATGATTGATCGATGGTTAACCTTTTTTACCCTTTTCTTATATCTGCATCATTATAGGAAGATTAGAGGGCCTAAGTTCAAAACTTTTCATTGTTCAACATCAATATTGGTGGTTTGTGCCTTTCATTGACTTCCATTAGATTATATATTATTAAAGTACTAAATATTCATGTATCAGGTATTTCTTGTTTTTGAATTTGACCCTAGTTAATGAATACTATCATTTGATTGTTTGATTAAGGTTTTTTGCCTATGACTGAAATTGATTACCCTTTTTATGGGACAACCAATGGGTGTGTTCCCTTGATTAGTTGTTTATGGCCATTTCCCTATGTTTCTTCTGAGGCACACCATGTATCCATGAATTGAATTGTTTAGGATGTAGTTGATTTATTATAATAATTCCATGTGTTGTGCTTGTGAATGATAGAAAAGTAGTAGTATTTGATTACATGTAATACTTTGATATGATATGTGCGCTGATCATCCAATGGACTGTGAGTGCCTTGGAGCAGGAAAACTATAGGGGTTTCCATGTTTATTTACACAGGACCATAATAGACATGGTGTAGACATTCACCAAGGGGTATTGACGTTGAGATATACATAGGAGGTCATTTAGGATTATTTTAACTATGCTTACCAAATGTGTATTGACTGTGAGAGCTTCTCGAAAGTCATGTACAAATTATTGGTGCCTTGTGGACCCATGGGTATTGACTGTGAGAGCTTCATAGGTGGTCAATTGTAATTTTTTGTCGATATCTTATACCCAATGTGTTATACTCTGAGATCTTTCCTAGTGGGTTGTTTTGAATAATTGAATGATGGTGACGAGACAGCCAAGCCAAAGCACAGGCTTGGACTCAGTCTTACATGATTGTTTAAATGGTCTTCTAAGATGTCTATGATTAATATTACATTTAGGGATACATTGTTTAGGATAGATTATATGATTCTTTTTTTATTGGATTAAATAATTAATAATTACAAATGAATATAATTGGAAACTATGATATTATTTACTTTTGAGTAAATCCTAGTTTATTTCTTATTTTTTCATATTTCCTTTTATATATATTCACTAATAGTTAGGCGAAAATATTTTGGTGGTTTCCTCCAGGGATAAGTCTCACACCCTCTTTGGGTCATGATTTTGGACCCAAACAGATTATTTGATTTCAGGTGTAGATAATTGTAAGAACCCTTCTTCATCACGTACCTGATCGTTGTTGGAGATGGAGAACATGGGATCAAACTGAGGCTTGCGATGATGTTGGAGTTACTGATTTTTTGTACAAGGGTTTAGTATTGTATTTCCAAAAATGTAACTAATTTGGATTCTTTACTAGATACATGTGACATTCATCATTCATTTTTATATTCTGCAGTTGTTGATAGTATCAGTCTTCCGCTATTTACTTCTTTCATATTTTATTACTGATTCTGATATTGTTTTATAATGGTATTCCATTATGCATACTCTTCTAATAGGGGCATAGTTTCCCTAATGTCTTACCTTGGCCCCCGATTCTAGTCAGTATCCTCTAGAGTGTTGGGAAATGTGCTTGAGGATATGCGACCAACTGAGTTCAGGGCATCATTGGGCGGCACCCGAAACTGGGAAGCTAAAACACCACCTATAGTAAATATTTATGAGATAATACAAAAATAATATTCCATGGAAGAAATTATATTCATGTATCTATAATAATATGAACTACTAATATTTATAAAATTGACCCACCATCAGGACACATCCTAGATATAGCATTGTAATAAATCACTAACCACTAATTTTTATAGTCAACCAGAAGAGAATACTAATCCATTAAACTATATGATTAAATGATAAAACTATTACATGTTCAGTAAAAAACAATGATTCAGTTTTATTAATCAGTAAAAATATCAAGGTAGTATTTGTAATGTCTTAGGCTGACTAACAACTAAATCGATAGCCAGACCGTTCGCGACATGACTTAAAGTGAATCTCCCAAAATCCATTGGCTTCCAACTAGCAGTGAGGTCTTAGGGTGTGTTACTGGGAAAACTATTCCCCCATAGACCATAGTCTACACAACGATGATCAATCGATATAAGAGATAATATTAAATTAATGGACAACAATAAAGGAAATATTTTTCAAAAAAGGTTGGGGCCAAAGACTCATTTTTATTAAGCAATAAAGAAAATATTAACAATTGATAGAACAATATTAGAACAACAGGACTACTGAAGGAAAATTGGCTACAATTTTTTTTAAAAAAATATTTTTCGATAGGAGATGATATGTGGTACAATAACGAGTTTGAATAAAATTAATAATGAAATTAAAGAAGATATAATTGCTAACTAAAAAATCATCCTTAGTAATAGCTTAGTCTTATACTCCCTATCTCCCAATTAAAAAGCACCACATGTGAAATCAATCAAAAGTCCAATATAATTATATGATTCATCAAGTAACCCCAGTGAAATGGAATCCCATGAAAGCATGTGAGATATAAATCATAGGGGACCGCCCCTTTTATTTTCAAGTCCAATTCAATCATTACAATATAAAATATTTAGTGGCCTTGTATAATGAAATTATAATTAAACTGAATAAATAAAAAACCACCTGTACATGTTTCTAAGGGACACATGATGGCTATTATTTCATTGGATCATAGAGGGAGTATGTTTTATCAGTAATAATGATTATATGTAATAATAACTAGTGGATAGAGTACATTAACTATTTCCATATAGAGTGATAGACATTGTGTGACGATACTCATGTCGGTGAGGGGACCATCAGGAAACACTCTAATTGTGGAACATGGTGCGTAAATCCCATCACCTATATAATATCTCTAGTGGATAGAGTACTTTTTATACATCCTTATAGAGTGGGAGATGCCTTTATACAACACATGAGTAGTGATTGAGCCATTATTATACACTCTAATCATGGAACATGGTCTGTAAAACCCATCAAATCAATTGGTAGAGTATCATTCCCATCCAAGGTGATCTAAAAAATCCAAAGTATTACAACAGAAAAACATGATATAATCCAATACCAATGAGCTTGTCCAAGGTGACCCTTATGGAATCCTATATATCACTGATATTCATGATAAAATATTAGTTAATCATAGGTTTCACACATAGGGGACCAGGTATCACCCATAGCATGGTGTAGCCATCTTCATAATGGGCCAAACAATGATTTCTCCCCTAGAGAGCCAGTATTATTCATGAATATAATAAATTCGCTATGAAGTACTCACCTAGAAATCCAAAAAAAATACCCTTATCAAATTGGGTTGTAACCGATTGAGCACGTGAGTCAACCCAATATTCCATAATATAGAACCCATGTTCTCCCATGACCCATGTTAAGTGAACAATATCAAAAGGGATATATCACAAGGAGTATGATTATATTAAAATTTCATCAATGAGGAAAGCTAATAACACATTCTATCAATCTAGACCATGCATTTCATAGAATCCATGAAACAATGGAATCTAAATGAGGATACATTTCACTATGAATAGAATAAGTTCTAGACTATAGGAAACTTCATATATCCTTTTCCAATTGAAGAATGTATATTTTTATTAAACATAATTGAGGAAATGGTTTTAATTAACCAGAGCCATGGTCATACCTCCCTTTTCATTTATTTTTAAAACTATCAATTTAGCATAGAAAAAATACACAATTCGTCTTTAACAAGTAATTAAATTATTAAAGTACATTATAATTAGTTAACAAAACATTGAATGTAACATATCACGGTTCAATGATAATTTATAGGGTAGCATAAACAATTGGCGAATTTACCTACTTGGGAAAATCCATTTATAATTTAATCCAAGTCCATAGAGGGAGCTTGATTCAATTGATATTTAGGTAGTAGTGTGTCAAGCATGAAATTAAGTGGTTCAATGGTCAATGATAAAATTTAATATATAAAATATCTATTTACTAACACGAATGAAGTCCATGTATAATAATTTCATAGATATAAAAAAGAATTCAAATCATAAAGAAAAACCAATGTAAAAATATATTCAAGAATAAATGTATAAACATTACATTTTATTATAGAAGAAATCACATCTCCATTGAAGGTGTTTTATTAAAAAATAAAAATATTGTTCAATAACAATTCATTTATCTATATTTAATCGTTTATTCTAAAAAATCATTTAGAGCTAATTAAACATTATAAATGTGAGAAATCAATTTATTAATGCGTTATTTGATTTTTGTGGGGATTTAATGGAATCAAACCTCAAAATCAGACCATGACTAGCTCTATGATTTTGATGACATTAAAAACAGAAACTAAAATCCTTTAATTAAAATTACAAGCACACACATTTGTAAGTATATATAATACCCATAGTGACATTGAACATATTCCCCTCAGCATGAGGGAATTTGTATAAATAGTTCACAGACACACACACACACACACACACACATATATATATATTTATATCATACCCATGCACATGTGTGTATATCCTCCTCACAAATTCTTGAAGAAAACAAAATAATAATGATTGTCAAGAACTCAGAAATAAAAAATTTCTGAATAATTAATTGATCATCAATGAATATGGATGAAAAAACATACCCCAAATTGATGGATGCATGAAAAAATGATCAAAACCAATTCTCATTCTGTAAAGGATGCTGGAATACCACCAAAAGAGTCCCGAGAGACACAAAACACACCCTAACAATTGGGAAAATACAAAAATATAGATTTCCCATTGACTGAGGGTTTGTATAATCCTCCCTAGGAAATGGGGAAAAAATATTCAATGGAATGAGAAGGATAGCTACATGAACCATTTACTGAAGGATTGAGTGGGAAATGACGAGATATTTAGGAAAAAACACCGTATGAAGATGATGTCAGGAGACGTTTCGTCAACCCTAAGAGAGGGAGGTTGTGTTGAATCGCGTGAGGGAGAGCGAGGAATGAGAGTATTAGTTTTTCTTTAATTTTTAAAATAGTTCCATGTCACTCTAGAAACATGACGAGACACCCAGGTCACTGCTCCAGCCATTACATAGGTCCAGAAACAACACATTTGAGTTTTCTAACTATAATAATTATGTATTGATGATTGTATTTTAAAATGGATTTTCCAGTAAATGAAATATTCAAATTCCATTTTATTTTAAACCATTTCAAAAACAATGTTCAATAAAACCTCTCATCTTTAGATAATATCATCCTCAATAAGACATCATAAATGTCAATAACATCACCCAACCAACATGGGTCATGAAGTCTCATTCGATTGGTATTGTTTCATTTCCAAAACCCCAATAAATCTTCATGAATATATCAATAATATGACTATTAGGACATTAATATCCAATCCAACAGTCATTTTAAAAAATAACCATTGAAAAGAAAATTTCCAGATCTCGTTCCAATAGATACATGGTCATGATGTCATATACGCACGCTTCATGATGATGGTGTTCCCCCCATAGGACTGAACATTAGAAAAGGGCACAATTACATACAATGGATCCACCACCATTGTAATTTTTTACCAAGAATTATCTTTTCAAGAATCTAATAATGATACTGGAATGATTTCATTAACTAGGTGTACCTAATTTCATCTGAGGAAAATATAGGGATATCATTGAAAAAAATAGTTGAATCCTGATTAGTTGAACTGATAATAGCCTTGAACACATTTCATGAATTGCACATCCAACACATAAATTACTCATGTCATAACCTATAATAATTCCATCAATAGGTTCCTTATGAACTTTTACATCAAACAAGAAGTGTCACAAGTCAGGCCACCTCATAATGACTTTTCTTGAAGTCCCCAGGCTTATACGGTCAACACACTTCCAACATAACTCTAAATATTTCACCCTTAGAACCTCATATTTATAATTAAAATGCTCACTGAAATCCACACATAACATACAGTGACATTCCTAGGTCAAAAAATCACATGACCATTTTAAAATTATCATTCCATAGCACGAGTAGGTATTCTATCTAGATCCTACCCACTAGAATTGCAACCCCATTTTCAGCTTCACCATTGATTTAGAAAAAAACTCTAGGATATTATCAAATTCAAATTACTAGGTTCTAATTAACTGACCCAAGGTATTCCATACACATGTTTACATGTGAGATGTAGCTATGAGAAAAAACGAGGACTACAAAACACTCATTGATCCCATAGTGGTACCTACCTGTCTGTTGAGGCAGAAGAAAAGGGTGGTGTCAAAGAGTGTGATAAATAATTTACTACACATTAATAAAATTTTCACTCAGGAAAAACCAAGCCTCAAAGGAAACCATTCATCCAACATTCAATTTTGTGAAGAAACGCCCAAAAATGCACAATGTCATTTTAAAATACAGTGTGTTTTAAGAATAATTCTCTCATTGTGTATGAAGGCAAACATCATGATTGGGGACATGTTCTTATATTGAAAATGGGTAAATAAAGAGGATTTTAATTGATTTCCAATCAATCACACCAAACTAATGGAATTAAATATAGTGGAACCACACCTGGTCATCTTTAAATGGAGCTCGACTTTACCTACTGATGCACCAAAACAAACAAATCATGGGCCTTCACACCCTTAAACACAATAGTATCATTCAAGAATAAACCACCGATATCCTTTAAAATCTACAGTGTCTCCAAGGGTTTTATAAATATCCAAAAAACACAACATCGTCTAGCCGATCAAGTATCGACATTTACAGAATCCAACAGACCTACGTTCATTATAGAAAAATTCACCATTTTCAAATATTCATTTCAGTGTGGTGTTCATTATACATAGAAGGGAACATATTTACCATAACTGAAATGATTCTTCCTAGTATCATAGTGTCATATTCATGAAAATAAAGGATTAAACAACCAATCACCAGAACAGTAGATATAGATTCTCCTAAAACACAAATATAAGGAATTTGGAATGAAAACTCAATCAATATGTTCTGCATGTTAAAACACTTAAATCCTCCTAAAAATTCATCCCATGTATTGGGAGGATCTTGATTTAATCATTCCAAGACCACAATCCTCTATAGATTAAGTTATATTGTACTCAACAAGGCATGTCTCATGACCTCAGCGAAATCAACTTGTTTGTAATATCATTTTGAACTGGATGGGAACCACGTACGTGAACGCGTACTACACCAAGTTTCTGGAGAAAAAAGAACATCCTTGATAATACTGATAATTTTATCATTTGTATGCATTCATTTATTGGATGGGCCATACTATTGATTTTGCTCATATTTTTATTTCCCCATTCAACCAATGACATGGATGACAAAATATCCAATAATCTATATCTGAGGAAAAGAAATGGTCAAGCTGCGTATGATGTGGTCGACCATTACCTTGGAATGTCTAACTAGATGACAAATTTCAATGCTCAATGCTCATTCCCACATAAAATTCCAATCCAAATATGACCAACCATCCAAACAATTGTTTAATTTAAAAAAACTCCTACTAGGTACAACAATATCAGAACGACACCAAAAGTCAAAATGTTCAAAACATTAGCAGTGAATTTAAACACTATGGGTGATTCCTACCATGGGATATCCCCTTACACGAATAGAAAGCATCAAATTATTATAAGGTCATGAAGAAAGAAAGTCATCGTTCTAAAAAATTGTTCATCTAAGCCGTTTCAATGTAAATAATTCCTAGGTAAAACACTCATTCTTCCATTCCATGGTAACTCAAACGACAAAATCAACTACCCCTACATGAGGGTTTTAAATAGAGGACACCACTTAGGGTTCAATTTTGAAAACAATTATATTTATTCACATAGAGTCATTAATCATTAAAATATTCAATCAAAAAATCAAGTACCATTTTATAATAAAACACAAGGTACATGATTTAGATAATTCCCAATGGAAAAAACAAGATCGTTTCATAAATCATCCTTTTAGAACATTAATATTTTATTATCTTCCCATATTTATTAGGAAATTTAAAAAAAATTCATTTTATGTTATTTAATGGATAAGGAGAACATAAAGGGTCCCATTAAAACCACTAGGATTCTACAGGATATAACCCAATAGTATTTTTTTTTAATTTTTCAAGATTGAAAACACCAAAATGGGACATCCCATAAAAAACGTGCCTCCAACTACACTACTTGGGCATACATGTGCTCTTTTTAAGTTAACCAATTAATTTCATATTAATGATAAACAATTACATTTAAAACCATTTTGAAGATTACATGGCCATATATATAATGGTTTAGTGATTTGAGTATCCATCTACAAATCCATAAATTGCCCACACACTATATAGTTTATAATATGGATCCAATTAAATCCGGCTAAATTAACTTTATGAATTTAATTTAGGTATCCCATTTGGATGGATTCAATTCAATAGTTAACTTTTCCCAACTATAAGGTGCACATACACCTTAGAAATAAAAAATGGCTCCATTTGAAATCAAAACAAATAAATATAGCCAATACAACCAATTTCAGTTAAAAAACAGCATGTCACCATAAGCCATAAACACAAAAAAATATTGCTACTAATACAAATGTGTGGCACTTACACAGAAATCACATGCTAAATAAACAAGAATCATGGAGTTTTATCACTAGATCACGTAAAAAACATGAAAATTTTAAACACCCATGCATTTTATGTCTACATAAAAGATATAAAAAACAAAAACAAAATATATAATCATCTGAAAATGTAATATAAGTAGGTATGCTAAATAAAACAAGAGGATGTCGTACACTAAGGGAACAAATTTACAATTCAAAAAAAAAACATAAAATTGCGACTACATGGCATGGAATATTCATGGAATGTTACGTCATATGAGACTAATATGATTCATGGAAGTGTTCATCCATGATGAATAAGGATAAGGGTAAACTACCATAAATCTAAAGAATCAATAAGATATGGGATGTATAATAGTCACATAAGGTGAAATCATATCAGCTGTAATAGAAAAAATAATGAACATCAATTCCATGCCCTAACAACATAATCATTTCCCCATGGGTGGGGTGATCAGTCCTAGAAAAACCAATTTTCCAAGAACTAAAACATTCCCACTCTCCATTCTACCAACCTAGAACTGAAATAAAAAGGAAAAAAGAAATTCTATGACAGGACATTATAATTTCCCAGCAGAAATGAACACTAAACCATTTGTCACATGACCTCAATTGCATCTCACCAAATTTCATAGGCTATAGACTATAAGCGAGGGCCAACGGTGTGTCTATGGGTAAACTATTCCCTCATAGATTAGTGTATGCAAAGAGATAAACAATATATTGTATCTAAATTAGTGGATAAACGAATGAACACAAGGTAAGTATTAATAAATGGTTGAACAATAGTTGAATTATATAATAACTTGATAAAAAGTGGATGATTCCAATTTACAACAATTCATGTATGATAAGAGATACTATACAATACTAGTATGAGATAAAACAGATAGTAAAAAGAAATAAAATAAGATACAAGTGACTAAATCCATTATCATATTTAGTACTAGCTCAGTCATGTGATCCCTATATCTTATGTATGTAGCACATCATAAGAAATAAATAAAAAGAAAAAATATAATGTTGGACTTCTCGGGTACCCCAATGCAATAGTGTCCCAAATAGGGGTGTGAGATTTAAATCTTTGTAGGATTTCACCCATGATGTCTATCCCAATATAGATAGTGAATTACAAATTAAGATGTGTGTAGGTATAGTGCAATAATAACTAAAGTAAATAAATAAACATCCAATGTTATATGTTATTAAGGGAAGCATGGTTGGTATACCTTCTTCGACTCATAACAGGCATATGTCTAACTAGTTTCCCAGAATATATATTATAATAACTAGTGGATAGGAAACATTTTTTTCATCCCATGAGAGTGAGATATTCCATGCTTGAAAACACATGATAGTGAGTGGGACATAGGGAAACACTCTAATAATGGAATTTTGTTCATTAATCTCCTCACTCATATAATTCCTTTGGTATATATGGTACATTCCCTATATATATGTATAGTGATAGATGCCTTGATAAAAAACTCAGGATGTGGGTGTGCCACTATGAAACAATAAAAAAATGGAACATGGTATGTAAAGCCCATAAATTATATTAGAGGTGACTCGTTCATATCCATGTTGATCTAAAAAGAATCCCAAATATTGCAAGAGAGTCATCTGATATAAACCAATACCACCGAGCACGTCCAATTTGACAATTTATAAATCCAAAGAATCCATACTAGGCATGGAATAATCTAAATCTATAATAGGTATTGAACATAGGTGACTGAGTATCACCCATATAATGGAATAACCATCATTCTAATGGTTCCATCTAAGATATATCCCTAGAGAACCAATATCACTCACATGTATAATATACCACCTAAGAAGCCCTCATCAAGAAAGGAAAAGTATCTCCCATGGTGTGTTGGGTTGTAAACCATCAAGCACATGAGTCCAACCACAAGTCCTTAATACATAACCCATGTCTTATCCCAAACTGTTTCAAATTAACCATATTAACATTCATACTAGAAAAAGTCAGGAACCGGTGGAAGCCGGCCCTAAGAAAAATAAAATAAAAGTAGAAGAATTAGGCGTACAAGGGGTTATTACAAAATCGAGTGTACATCACCCCGCAGCTATCAGCCATCACAAGTGGGGCACAAAAATCAGGTGCCGTGAAGGACCACGCTCCACTATAATCAGTGAGTGTCCGCTTTTCCAGAGCATCTGCCACCTGGTTGGCCTCCCGATAGACGTGAGAGACCTCCAGATGAATTTGTGATACCGCAGTCAGACAATCAGCCCATTGCGGCAGCATGCACCATGGCACATTGCGTGTCTTGGACTTCAATGCATCAACCGCAGACTGGGAGTCAGATTCCATCCATATGTTTCGCCAATTAAACCGGACAGCATACCTGACAGCATATATAATGGCCCAAAGTTCAGCTTCAAAAGCAGTGCCAATTCCAATGGCATGGCGGAAGCACCCTTTGAAAAACCCTCGGCAGGTCCGGAACACTCCCCCACACCCCGACATACCCGGTGCGCCCAATGCAGCCCCATCAACGTTCACCTTGATGCAATATGTAATGGGTGGGATCCATTGAATATGTTTCAACATACGGGGCTTGCGCGATCGACCCTAAACACCAAGATTTCTTAAAGTTTGGAGATCATCTATTGTGTTATACATGGCGCCCTCCTGGACCGCGGAGGCCACATGCACCTCCCTATGGATCGCCATCATCCCCTGCTGTATCGTGGCGTGACCACCCTCAAACAGCATGCAATTCCGTACGCCCCAACAGTTTGCAAGTACGGCCGCCGCTGCCACTAAGAGCAGATTTTTTATTTGATCACTACATGTAACCTGCACCAACCCAGCCAGCAGGTCCAGAATCGGCCTGCCCATATCAACCACAATCCCGAACAGATATTCAATGTACGCCCAAAACTGTTTGGCGCGCCTACACTCCACAAACACATGCTGCATCGAGTCCTCCTCCGCCCGACAGATGGAACACATCGATGCCATTTGAAATCCAACCCGCTTGAGCAGGTCCGTCGTTGGCATCCTCCTTCTCCACAATATCCATATCAAGAGGAACCTGGCCGGTTGGATAAATCTCTCTTTGAAGCACAACAGCCATGCCGACACAGCAGAGGAACCCAAGCAGGCTGACCGGTAAAAATCCCTGAAACTGCCCGGTTTTTGAGTGAACCCAAATCAGTGTATCCGCATCCATAAAGAAATAGCCATTAATTTCTGCTGCCACCTGCATAGGAATTTCAAGAGTGGTTTCCTGCACCTGTGAAATGAAATCCGAAATGGACAAGTGGGCTAATGCACTTGGCACATTCAGGTCACACAGGGGCTGTGAAAGCCACTTTGTAGTCCAGCAATTCATGGTTGACTCCCTGCAAACCAACCATTTAGTGTCCTGCACTATCTTCCCGTATGCCTGCTTGAGGGCTGCCCAAACCGATGAGGCAAGATGATATTTATAGCCATTAAGGAGCCTTATTGTAATTCGAATCGAGAGGAAATCATCATCAGCCTCATGCGTAATTAGATTCTAAGTGAATTTCCCAATCAGGCTATCATTGAAGGTGCGGAGGTCCTTTATACCAAGGCCCCCCATCTCCACCGGCTTTATACACTCCTTCCATGCTACTATGACTAGCTTCCTTTCATGTGGCGACCCTTTCCATATGAAGTTTCAAATCATGCCTTGAAGCTCCTTGATGAGACCTCTCGGCCATCTATAAAGGGAGAAGGAATAAACGAACTTTGACGTGATCACTGAATTCACCAAGCAGACGCTTCCAGCTAGTGACATAGCCTTCCCCTTCCAGCTGGCCAGCTGCCGCGTGATGCTAGCAGATATACCCTCCAGATACTGCCTTTTCACCCTTCCCCAAAACAGTGGGACCCCAAGGTATTGGAAAGGGACTGCTCCCCGCCTCACCCCGAGATACCTTACAATCCTGTTCTTTTTGCCAACCGGAACCCCATTCCCAAAAACAATCGAGGATTTGTCCCAGCTTATGGCCTGACCCGCCACCTCTTCATAATGACTGAAGAGGGCCTTGATTGAACGTATGGTTCTCCTTGAAGCTTGTCCAAATAATAAGATGTCATCCGCATAAAAAAGATGGGAGGGAACCCTCCCATTCAGGCCAGCTCTGATCTGCTTGTACCATCCCATATGACAAATATCATTGATGCACCTACTTAAATAATCTTCCGCAAGCGCAAAAAGAATTCCAGAAAGTGGATCCCCTTGCCTCACCCCCCTGGTGCAAGGAAAGAAGCCCCTCGGGACCCCATTCACCAGAATTGACAGCCTTGCAGAATTGAGAATTATGTGGATCATGTTCACAAAGCCTGAGGAAAAGCCATACCGCCTGAGGACATCCAAGAGAAAATCCCATTTCAATGTGTCAAAAGCCTTAGAAATGTCAATATTAATCACAAAGTTCCCCTCCTTTGAAGCCCTTCTTAGGAGGTTAACACTCTCAGAGGCCATGAATAGGCATTTATGGATGCTCCTCCCAGGGACAAATCCAAATTGATTCATAGTGATCATTCCATCAACCAGCCCACCCATCCTTATCACCAAGATCTTACTAATAAGTTTGGGTATTGTATTCCCAAGAGCCACTGGCCTGAAGTCCCTGATGTCAAGGGCATTCTCTTTCTTGGGGATGAGTGTAATAAAGCATGAGTTCATCCCAAGTGGCATGTAACAATGAGAGAAGAAGTCCTTCATAGCCAGCTTTAAATCATTCTGCAAGATGTCCCAGTAAAACATGAAAAACTTATTTGTAAACCCATCAGGGCCCGGGGAACTCTCCAAGTTGAGTGAGAGGAGGGCAGACCTTATCTCCTCCTTTCCTGGGGCAGCAGTGAGACACTGATTTAACTGATCATCAATGCAGGGACTGATATTTCCCACCATGTTGTGAATGCTGGACTGCCCGTTGTCAGAGTAAATGCCTTTAAAATACTCAACCATAGCCACTGCACTGTCCTGCTCTTCTGTGTAAATACGCCCATCAATGCTGATCACCTTTATCCCTCCCCGTACCTTCTTCTCCTTGTGCAATCTATTGAAGAATTTGGAGTTCCTGTCCCCATCTTTGAGCCACCACACATTCAATTGATTCCTGACCATCCTTTCTTTAACCATGAGAAGTTCATCAAGATTGTTGTGGGTGGAAATTTCCTCTCGTGAGACCCTCGCCTGCTGCCCCTGATTAATCTGAAATTTATCCAAATCATCCTCTGCTCTCTGGATCTTCTCATCAATCTTTGAGAAGGAATCCCTGCTCCATGCCCTTAGCAGTCCCTTCAGATGCTTCAGTTTGGCAGCCATTCTATACAGTGGGCTTCCAATTGTGTCCAGCTTCCATGCTTCAATCACAAGTTCCCTGCAACCTGGCATTACAAGCCATCCGTTGTTGAAACGAAATGGGATAGGTTCTGACCTTTCCACCTGATTCTCAACATCCACAACAATCGGGTTGTGATCAGAGTGGTGCTTCAGCAGTGTAAAGCCAGAGACCCCAATGCACTGCGACCCGATCATCAATACGGACAAAGCATCTATCTAGCTTGCTCGCTTGTTTCCCTTCCCCGGTGTACCTACACCATGTGAAATCATCACCAAAAATTGCAACCTGATCAAGATTGCAAAAATCAATACATTCAGCAAATTCAGAAGCAGCAACTCTATTAAAATATGCTCCATTTTTTTCCTCTGGGGTTAGAACAGTGTTGAAGTCTCCAATCAGCAGCCACTTTTGGTCCATCCTTGTAGAGATACCTCTGAGCTCCTCCCATAGCTCTCTCCTCCTTATGTATGAAATGGAAGCATAGACAAAAGATAATGAAATATTGTGTCCAGCATTGATGCAGTTCACCAGAATACTCTGGGGACTGCTGCTACATGAATTAACCTGTATGGTGTTGCATGCTAACACCCACAATTGATCCATCGAGGATGCAGATTGACTACTAGCCAGAAAATTATATCCTAGTGACTCCCACCTGAAGCCCTTCCAGTTAACAAACAACACTTTAGGCTCTGCAATACCTACAAACATCAGTTTGTAGGTCAAAAGATGATGTCGCAGGGCCCTGACCGTGGGGGAATTCCCCAGCCCTTGACAGTTCCAATACAGAATCCTCATTTCTTACCAGCCATACCTCTTGTCAGAGGTCCCCCTTTCTTCTCCACCGAGGCCTGCATTGGCCCTTTCTTCCTTGGACCCCCTTGTCCCTTCTTCAGGCCATGCCCAGGGGCATTGATGCTCCCCTGCTCCTTGCGTACCTGATTCACATCGCTGTCATCCTTATTGAACTGTGTTTGAACAACAGATTCCCTATTCAGCTCAGCCACTCCACCATCATGCTCTTCAGCAGCCGTACCTACACTGCTACAATCTGCAGGAACCCCCCCTTCCACCTGCATCATCCTGCCATCCGCACAATCTGTAGATACTATCCCCTCCACCTGCATCATCCTGCCATCCGCACCTAACATCTCACATGGACCCACTACAAGCTCCTCACCAACTGGACTGTGCTGATGCCCTTCCTCCACCTGCACCACCGTGCCAGCTTCAGCACGCATCCCAGCCATTCCACTGTAAGAAGAAAAATTGCCCTCCACATCAGAACATTGATCCTCCTCCACCTCCTCCGACCAAAGTCTTCCACTCAGAGGGAGGAAGGTGTTGCTGGCTTTGAGAGGGGGGTCACTGGCCACCTCCAGTCTCCTTCGTGCAGCCTTGGAGGGGGAGATCTGAGTGAAAGCCCCTCCTGGGTTAGAAGCCGGTTGTCGATTGCAGGCCTTACCATCTCTGTGCACCCCATCCTGAGCAACATCCATCCTGCCCACCTGCATCATCCTGCCATTCACATTAGACGTGCAGTAGTCAATGAGACATGTTAATAAAAAAGATCCATTTACATAAATTGATTGTGGCCATGTATAAGAATTCCACATATCAAAAAAATTCTTGAAATCATAGAGGAAAACCAATGAAACAACAAAGGAAATCATAAATTTCTAATATCACTTTTTATCTTAGAGGACAATGCACCTACATTTGAGGTTTTTTATTACAAAATCATGACATTTTTCATTGAACATTCATTTAATAAAATTTTATTATTTATTATAAAATTTCCTTTATAATAATTAAACACAAGGAATTTGTGAAATTAATTCATTAAAATATTATTTAATTTCATGCCTGAAGGAATGAGTTCTTACCTCAAAAGTAGACCAAGCCTAACACTTAGATCTTGAAGACTTTTACATTTTCAACTCAAATCCAGTCCTTAAAATTATAAGAACATGAATATATACATATAATACCCTTAGATTCATTTCACATATTACCCTATCCATGAGAGAATATGTAAAAATAGGAAATATATATATATTTTACGACTATACATATGTGTAATCCCTCTTTGCAGATTCTAGATCAAAACACACTGATGAAAAGTACGAGAACTCAAAAACCTAACAATCTGCAATTATAAATTGAGTGACAACAATGAAAGATGGAAAACAATACCCTAAATCAATGGAAGTAATCCAAAACGACTCAAACTGCTTCCCCATTAGTGGTGGTTTCTAGAATATGACTAATGGTGTCCTGAGAGATTCTCCACAATCCCTAATAGTATTAGAATAAAAAATCAATTTAGCACATAACCTAGGATTTGACCAAACCTCACAGGGTGACGGGGAGACAAAAATGATCCCAAGTAAGGAGAGGAAAGGATACATGATTTGTACCTGAAATAATCATGTGAAAATGTGGATACATCCAAGAAAAAACAACAAACATAGAGGAGGCTATGAGAGGGGGTCACATGCCAAGAAAGAGGGAGGGTGTGATGTGTCACACGAGTGATAGGGATGAAGGTGTGTATTATTTATTTTATTTTATTTTATTTAAATTATATGATATTTAATTTAATATTTACAAAAGTTCCCCTTCTATCCCAATACATTATAAGACTACATGGAATCCTATAGCATAAACAACCTTGTGGAAAAACAACACATAATAGTGTTCTAACTCTAAGAATTATCTTTTGAAGCCTGAATTTAAAAATATTCCAACTAGAAAATGAAAAACTAAAATTACATAAGATTTTCATCCAATTGAAAAACATGGTTCATTACATAATTGATATAAATTGTATCTTTATCGACATCCACCCCCCAATCAAAGAAACACAATGAAATATAATTAACTTTGTCAAATAACACTCCCTTATTTCCCATGGTGATATAAATCACATCGTCAATGATATAATGTGTTTATTGTGATGGGAATATATCATAATTTGGACCTACAAGTATGAAATCACAAGTATCTATAACAAATTTTTGAAGAATTTGATATTGATTATTTATTTTTAGAGGAAAATAATAATATGGATACATCTAAAATTGTCAACTATCTCTAGGTTAACTGAAATTGAATGTCAAACATTGATATATTTTTGGTTTGAAACCATCATAAAATTAACAAAACTTTCCAAAATTCATTGTAAATTTCTCACAGGTGAAACCTTCTAAGAAAGAGGAGAAGGAAAATGAGGTTGATGCCTCTCAATTTGATACATTAATGTCCAATACTACTAGTATAACCATTTTATTCATACACTATATAAAATTAATACATAAATTACATCATGATATAATACTATACATATAAATGTCTTATCAATATCCTTATCCTTACTAAACTCCTTGATATACGATTTAATGATGAAAAAACTAACATGGTGGTGATTTTTAAATAGACAGTCATTCAAAAAAAGTCATAAATATGCATAGTCATATGGATTAAGATACATATAATAATAGATAAGAATAATGATGTATACTCTATAACCTCTCAAATTAAGTATCCCGTTATGATGGGTAATAAATGCTCATAATTTAACTACCATTCATTCTGACGATAATGAATCATCCTAAAACTCTATCTACAATCATTCCTGGGTCACCTCAAAATAATTGATATCACTAAGATAGTGTATTCCATATTATTATGTTGCACCATTTATAAATATAATTCAAAATGTAAAAAAATTGATCTTCCCTTTAACGAGTAATCCTAATTGAGATCTCATGATTCTCTATCCACCTCTCCATTTCCAATTCATAGATTCTTCACTAGTATATATCCTATATCTAATAGTGAAACTCATGAAAATAATTACTTAACGAATCATCATTTTCATGATAAAGTAACCTATGTTTTTAGGAAATATACATCTGAACATCAATGTCATAAACAACATGATATTATTATCCATTATCTCCCATGATTTTGATAATACGAACAATTATTTGAATATGTATAATATAATTTAATTTTCTTAAAATAATTTATAGTCATTCCCAAAACTTCCTTAATTTATATATTAGAACAAAAAAATTATATGCTTGAACCACATCTAGATCTCTTCCTCATTATCATTATAATATAATATTTTAGAGTTCAGCATAACTAATTTCATTGCATCAGATTATAGGGGAATTATTTTTGTTATATCAGGTCTCAATGGATTATCACATGCGAATAATTACTGACATCATTTCCCCACAATAAAATATAATTCATCACATTTTTCTATCTCCAAACACAAACCAATCTATCACCAAAATCTCTGATACAAATCTATAAACAATCATCCCCAATGGAACCCCACATTCCTTACTATTGATAATTGAATTCAGTACGAAAACTCAACTCTAAAATAGAAAGTCATTGTAACTATAATAAATGTTATAGTATTATGGGTTTATTTAGAATTAATCACTTTATACTAATAATTAGTGTAAAATATAAATAAAAAACATCCTCATCATGTTAAAAAACAAAAAAACCAAATAATAATGGAACATAATGGGGTAAATTTGAAATATGATAAACGAATCCACAATGATTACAATAGAGAGGAAAAACCCAAAAGGATTTTACTCTGTAAATGAAAATTAAACACCACATCATGGGTTATTAATTTCCCAAATAACCACTAATATAATACTATAAATAATTTCCCTAAATATATATTTGATAGAGTCATGATACTAGTATACACAATAGTTTCCTTAATATAAAATCACATTCCAATGATGAATATATGTACAAAATCCCCAATTATGAAATAGTAAAACTGAATCATTGTGTATATGATGTCAACTACATGTGATGTAATAAAACTATTAGTTGAAAAATAGGTTTAAATGTATTATATAATGTATCATTAATTAATTTAACAATAGGTACCTAAACCAACATTTATAATGATATATATAACCTCTATAATAAAATGTGTCATAATAGGTCATAAAATTTAGGGGGAATTCAAAATTTGGGTTTTGGATATATGATTTTTCTATTGGTGTGTTATCATACTAATACATGTTTTTGTAACACCATGGTGAGGGGATGATTGGGATTGTTATATATTCTGTACTGTGAAACATAATGTCATGTTTCAGGAGGGTCACAAGTTACATTATTTCCAAATTTTTTGATGATGTTGTTGTTTTAATGTTAAAATTTTTCGTAAGGAAATCCTTATATATATAGAACATTTTGTGAATAGTGGTTGTAATAGTGTTATAAATTTTATAGGTTATTGGATAAGTAAAAACCTTATATAGTATCATTTTAGCATGAAAAGGGCTTTATTCCATTACAATGAATATTAAATAAGGGGTTTTAGGATACATAAATGATGATTTTTTGATATTTTATAGAGTTGTATGGAAACAGAATTTCCTTTAGGTCACACCAAGAGGCCTTGAAATGCATGTGGATCAATGCATTCATGAGAAGGGGTAATTCCATAGTGGATGATTTGTTGGATTGAATGATCCTCAAAAAGGTTGTGGTATTACCTCATTAAAGGAATCAGTCCATGGATTAGATAACATAAGGGAATGTTTATTGAATAGAGTGAGGTTGTGGAGTTTTATCAATTCATGAACCTTTCAATTGCAAAGGGACTACAACCAAATAAGTTGAATTTCTATTTGGATCCTTGTAATATGTTGTCATGATCACATTATCATTCATTTAAAAATTTGTGGTAGCACCATAATTTCAAGGTTTCTTCCTCTATGGATATATGGAGATAGGAAATTTAGGGAGTTATATATTATTCTACTCTTCCCATCCACCTTCCACTATTTGATTTTCTATGGTTATGTGTGATTTATATGCATTTTTCACGGTTTTTAATGGTATTTCGTTAATGCATATCCATTCCATTACACTGACCCCATTTCATGTCGCCCCAAATTTGTGATAAGTATTTTTTTGGGTTGAGTGATTGTTTCACTATATTATATTCGAATCCTATCAAATGATGTTGAATTTTCTAAACTATGATAGAGTGTATTGTGGGTTTATAAATACACTAAGTATTCAGATTTTTCATAAATATTTTATAAAGGAGATAATTTTTTTCCTTTTATAGAAAAATTGGATTCACGTAGAAATTTATTTTGGTAAATACATTTTGTATTTTTTGTAGATTCATCGGTGGTGTGAATTTGGTGAGGAATACTTCATGTTACACTTGGATAAAATATCATTATACAAGATTCCGATGTCTTATTATTTCATATCTTTTTCAAATAAATAGAATAAATTACAATAATTATTTGATATAAATTATTTATATGGTAAGGAATGAGATAATACATTGGATGTTGGTAGGAGAATAAAAAATGGATTAAATTGTATTAATGAGGTAAAATAGAGGATTATAATGATGGAAAATCTATATTTGTTGTAGCAGGTCAATTTAAATAAAAAATATATTAATCTGTATTCTTGATTGTGAATTTCATGATTATTTTGTTGTCATTGAGTCTTATATTTCCAAATTGGGTGTGTAACACCACCGGTTGGTTGATTTTACCCACATTACTAAATATATTATTTTATGGAATAAGTAAGATAAATATTAGTAATGTTTTTGTAGGATTTTTGTAATTTAGTATAGGTTCTGAAAGTCTCACGGTATGAGAATGGTTATTGGAAACCATGAATATTCTCTTGGAATCTATGTGGGGTTGGTGAACAGTTTCCACATGGTTTAAAAACTAAATATTATTACCATGGAACATTTATTTTCTATAAGAGAACCATTCAAATTGTTAGTGTATGGATTGAAAATTCATGTGGTCTAATCATGAAACATATATTTTTATATATTTTAATTTACATTAAATTATAAAATTCACAAAATAATTGACATTATTTCACTCTTGATATAGGTTCTCAACCCCCAAGGATCTCATGGGTGATTTTTTAAAATCTTAAACATCCATACTATGATTTGGATGATACTTCTAGTTATTGATCATGTAAATCAATGTTATTCCCTCTATTCATCCATTCAATCTAGGATAATCCCATTTTATAAATGTAATATGTGAACATGGTTTCAATTTCTGAATATACGGGATCATACATGTATTAATTGTATCTTATATTGATTTAACTTTGGATAAGAGTAATGGGTATAGATCTATTTAATCACATTAGATCTTTTATGCTGAATGTATTAAAGGTAGTTGATTTTTCTCCACATCCAATTTTACTAGAACACAATGTCTAATGGATTTAATAAATAATTATCTTTTAATTTTGAATAAATTAACCCATAAAAATATCTACTAGATTTTATGAAACTAGTTTTTTTCCTAAAATCTTGTTTGTGGGCGTCACACATATCATGTATTATAAATTTATTGAACTCGTTCACTCTGAGATAGATTAATTTTGACATTGGTTTTTATCATGTATATCTTGGTGCATGTTCATGTCCAATGGGCTATGTAATAGTTATAAGTACCATTTTTAATTGGGTAACATGGGATTCTTATTCTTCAGAAGATCCATCGTCAATTTGGCATCATAGGATTTATCATTATTAGAACTACAATTGTTAAATTGGATACCAGTGTGATTTTTTTGAAAGGATGACTCACCACATGTGAGTATTGGGAGGTCCATCACAAGTGTGTGTGTGTCTGTGAACATGGGGTGGTTATTCAATGTTGAGGTTTAAAAAAACTAATCTTGATAGGAATGTATATCTTAGTGATAGACCAAGGTGTGTTGCTAATTCCCATTGGGTTACCGAATATTGAAATTTATAACATCAAACAAATAAAACACTAATATATAGGGTAATATTTGATATGGATGTCTGTGGTTGAACCCACATAGATAGGGTTGGATAAAATATTGATTAAAAATAATATAACTAAACTAATTTAGATTTTTATAAAATATATCTAAATTACTGAGCATTTTATTGTTGATGAATGTGGGAGAAGAAAATTTAAAATTGGTTCCAAAAAGAATGAAACCTCATTCATGGGTTTAAAAGGAATGAAATAATTAATTATCAATCGTGTTGTTGTGGAAATCAAGTCCTATCATGTAAAATGTACATCCAAAACTCCCTCTATCCAAAGCTATCATTTTCTCATTGTTAGGTACATCGGATTATATATAATGTTGACACAAAACCTTATATAATCATAGGGTAGAGGCAACCCCAATTATTATAGCGGATGTATCAACTTTATATCTCCCAATAAATTAATCCCTTCAAATAATTTAAAAATATTTTATTTTTAAAGGAATAATGAAATTAAACCCAATTACAAACACCTATACCAATGGTCGTGCAAGAATAATTAATAAAGAGAAAGAAATGAAGAATGAATAAAAAATTCCAAAATAATTTTAAATAAATAATAAAATACCTTATACATTTGATCCCCATTCACCATGAAATCCATGACAAAAAGAAATCACCCCCTCATTCTATACATGGGAGGTTTCATTAAAATAATAAGGAAAATCCTTCAGAATGTGGCAGTGGAAGTAGGGCTCCATAGTGGTTTTTGTCTTATACAGTGCCTCCTCATCAATATTCTCTTCCAAAATCCTCTCTTTAGTGTCGCTTATAGAACTATAAATATGAAATTTGGTTAAACCCTCACCAGAGTGTCATTATTTTTTCTACTTTATAACACATACACTACATGTAATAGACTTTCGTGATGTGTAATCATTTAATCCTAAGGCGTTTTAAATTTTGGTATAACATTTCAAAAATATTTTCTCAATGATTATCATGTCATGCTATTAGTATTCACAACATGTAATGTTCTTTCACTGCAAGTAATGGTGTCATGACTTATACTAGTTGGGAGAAACTTATATTGAAAATAAAAATTTTGTAATGAGATAGAAAATGTATAAATAGTCGTATCTAGTTCTGAAACGCTTCCATGGATTTAAAAATATAGTGGATAAAAAATTATCCAATTTTTATTCATTTATCAAATATTCATTGTATCCTTCCATATAACATAAAAGAAGTTAATCCATTCAAAAATTGTAAATATTATATATTTAAATACACAAATCAAGTCATTAAAATACTCTAAAATATATTAATGAAATACAACTATGACTATGGTTCATCTTCTTTTGGAAAATATTTTTTTAATTATTTAAATTATGAGAATTTTTATATCTACTATTGATATTATCATAGTCTATTTTATAAAAATGTGTGCTGACCAGTTTCTGGTCTTATTGGAATGTGGTAAAATTATCTTGGGGATTTCCTACAATGTATGATTAATCAACCCCTTTATATGCACATTGGGGTGGATTATGATGTTTTTATGTGATATAGGAATGGGGTAGGTTTCTTACATCACTAGTGAGGATTTTTTTGTCATATTAATAGATGGTTCAAATGATACTTTTGATTTCTTCACATCCTATTCTAGAGTGGTTCCACATTGATTCGAGAGTCAATTAATGCTCTAGTGTATTAGTGTTCTTATTAACAGTTTTCCTTTGTAAGTGTAATGATGGAATATAAAACCATTATTAATGATAGGTTTGTTACATGAATCATTTATATATTCATATTTTATTTTTAATTTCCTTTTTATAATGTACTATTTGTGTTTGTTTTTTAAATGTGTAAATAATTTCCCTAAGAAATCTTACGATTAACCCATGAATTTATTTCCATCCTTTTCTATCTGGGGAATGTCATCTATGGTTAGTATCACCAATGATCTATCCCAAGACAATGGGATTTTAAGGGTGGTTACAAATGGTATCATGGGTGAATCAATGTTATGTGATGGTAGTAATGAGATATGACATGTTAAAACAAGAAATATAAATCATAAAAAGACATATCTAACCTCTATATAATGAAATTTGTGATACCAAGTAGGTCCGGGTACAAAGAGTTTTTATAAAAACCAAAAGGATTGCCATCATCTAATTATCATGGGATTTGATGATGAGTATACAAATATCATCCATTTAACGAGATAAATCCCACAAGTATTTCATAATTAAATTGGTAGTTTTTTAGTACGTATTAGTAAATGGTTTTCCCATGATTTTTTTGGAAATGCATGTTTTATTTCACTTCTAGTTGAAGCTGATAATTTCAATGGAATTTTTCAAAAAAACATTATAAATATTCTATGAATTTTGTTGGTGTGTTTTTCCTAAGAAACATTGACTTTTTTTCCTTACTTTAGTGATTTTTTAAGCAGCATTAAATTGATACAGAATTGGAACATAGTTTCTTAAACCAAAATTACAAAATAATTTTTTAAGTGGTAGATTTAATATATGTCATTTTAATAAAATGTTAATAATTTAGGATGATTTCTTAACATAAAATTATAATTCATACTATCTTTTCTGTATCAATATTTCATGTATTTTTATACTATTGAAAACCATCACACATGTTTGATTACTTTTTTAGCATTACATTTTAATATTTTCGTGACATGCTATGTGTAAATATAAATTTAATGGTATGATGTAGTCATGAATATTTATGGTCATTTAAAAAAGAGAATATTAGAACCTTGAGCTATTACTAATATGGTATATTTAATGATTTTTTAAACACTAGAATGAATAATTCCTTGTTATGCACATAATTACTGACACATATACAGTATATTGAATAATTTAGAAATTTGGATTCTTATATGATAAATATAGCATCATTTTTCTCATTTGTTGTTTTAATACTCTTATGATTATATGATTAAGGTCCGTGATATCATGATAAAAATATAAGTATTGTTGTTAATTTTAAAACTTAAAAAAATATAAAATGTCATTATTATTTCATATTTTATATATAAATAACAATGTTTTTTTTATTATAATAAATAGAATAATAATTAATGTTATCATATATCAATGTGTCTATACTACTACAATGTTTTAAATATTTTATAAATTTCTCATTAAAATTTTCATTAGTTTCAAATGATTGTAAAATTCACGACATGTTAATTTATAGTGATTTTAATTACATTATTAATTTACTATACATAATTAGAACCCTTTCAATAAAAATTCTAAAAATAAAATATAATGGAATGTTATATTATAGTTAGTTAGGTGTCTCATGAATTTTATTTCATTTTTTTGAAATAATTTCACAAAAATACATTTTTCAATAATTAAGTAACAATTCATTATCTTAAATTGGTTTATTGATCATAAGTTGATAATAAATTTTTAAACATGTTAATGAATATGATATTATTGGAGTATATTAATTCCTTTTGGTTGGATGTTTTGATTTTTCATATTTAAATGTTCTAGAATAATGATTTGTTTATTGATAGGCAGGGTTTTAAAATAACATAAAATAAATATTGAATTCTTCAAAAATTGATTATTTTAAAATCAACTTTTTAACTGCCTTTATAAAAGGGATTTTTTAAAGGTTTCATTAATATATTCTAATGTTTTGGGTTAAATTTTTTATTCATAAACACTTCATTAATTTCATTATTTATTAAGGAAATTTAAATTAAAAAATTATTAAACGTATTTTACTAAATGGGACATTTTTAAAGGACCTGATAATTGAAAACCATGTATTTTGTTTGAATACATGATAATTATTCATGATATTTTTAAGACTAATAATATATAAATAATAAAAAATGGGGACCTTATGTTGGCTTGATTTATGGGGTAGTATGAATATATAATTCCTAATAGATATTTTCCTGGAAATTCACATAGGGGAGTTTTTAGAGTTTGTTTGAGTTTTAATGCTAGTGATGTTTGGTTGTTAGTTCCCCGGGTTGCATTTTCAAGCTATTTTAATATCTATACTTATTATTATAACAATTTTTTAGTATTTCATTTAATTTTTGTCTAGTAATTCTTCTAATTATTATTCTTACTATGTATATTTGTTTTCTATGATAGAAATAATAATAATAGAGAGAATAATACATACCTAAAAGAATAATTCACCACGGGATAAGAATCATGGTTTTGTATTGGTAGTGGGATATTCTATGTTATAAAATTGTCACCATGAAAAATTACTATAAAATGTTATAGTTTTGGTTGAATTCACATTTATAGAAGGCCATGGTAATAATCTAGGAAATTCGATGGTTTGAAATATTCAATGTCAAATTGATATCTAGGCTAATGGTTCACTCTTAAATCATCTAAATGTACCATGAAAAGTTTCGCTGAGTTTGAGACATAAATAATGAAAGAATAAACTATATAGGATAGAATCATATGGTTTCTCCTTCTTACTAATGTGATGATATTGATAGTACATTTAAGGGAGAGTTTTGGAATAATTCTAACATACCCTTTTTGGGAACCAAAGTATATCATATTCAATAGTTATTTATAGTTTCTAGAGAATATTTTCATAAAGGTAAGCCTTTTATGATTTTTCAAAATTTATGATTAATAACATTGTCATGTCCTTGGATTTAGCATTGAACGAGATTCATTACATGATACCTCTACGAAACATACCCTCTCTATTGTCTACAGTGAATTGATGTCCTTTTACATTACCTACCATGTTTTATCTCCCCATGTATAACTCTTAAAATGTTTAAAAATGAATATAGAATTGGTTACTGTATGTTTTAACTCACTATTCCCCAGTTTATATGTTATTTAAGAGTTGGAACATGGATAATTCAATGGATGCAAATTCCCCTTTTTGCGGTGAAGGATTTCTTCCCGTAATGTGTGTGGGTCAGGAAGGAAAATGAATGGTTAAAAGTGGAATCTTTATAGATATGTGGATTAGGAGATCGAATAAATTAGTAGTGGTGACATAAGGGATGATGCTACTATAATGGAAATAAACCTCTACATTGGGGGGCCTGTTATCTGGCGAGATGGCTACTTATTGGATTCACATGGATGTTTGATGGTCTGAGGCAACCATTAAGGGATGCCTCAAACATGTGTGATTGAATTATGGTAGAGCAGGATGGATCTTATGTCTAGGTTCTCTAAGGTGTAAGTAACATTAAAAAAAGGGTTTTTGGTCCACCCCCTATAATGACCATGTGACAATAGTCTATCATGCCATATAATGACCACCCTCTATACCAAAACGAAAAATAAATCTCTCTTTTATTAATAAAAATTGGAGATCAGTCCCAAGAATATTTAAATGTACAAATAACGATAATTTCATGGTATTTCATAAGGTACTCTCATTCAACTATTGGGTAAATTTGTTTTACTATGACCATTGAAAAAAAATTTCACAGTCATATCCTCTTGTTAATACTTTATGGTGTTGTTCTATTCATAGTAGCTATTGGATTAATGATCATCCATCTATATTAAGATTGAAATATAATTCATATATGTCAGGATAATATATATGGGATTATATTTTTATATATTGAGATGGTATACGAATATGTGAATATAGATTATTTAATGATAATCATGTCATGAAATTTACATGTACAATCCAACTTATGGGAGTTGTGTTGTTGGGGATTTGAAACCAGTTTACTTATATTTCCATAAAAGCATAATCTAGTCAAATAAAATGTAAATATATGGATTATGTTAATATATTTCATTTATATATACTTAATAGTGCCAGGGATGACCAGGTACATGGGTATAGTTGTGAATTGTTGAACCCATATCACTTTTACAATATCCATATATTGAATAAGATCTTGTATCATTATGTGTTTCTATTTATTTCATTTAAATAATTGAGTTGACTTACCAATCATTATATGATACGACTTTTTATTGATGGGGAATAACTATAATCTCTATTCCTTGTGAAATATTGCAATAATCATTGAATAATCATTGAATACCCACTTGTTTTCAAAAGTCCTTCATATGCTTCGTGTTCATGTATTTATAATATGTTGACCTTATTGGAGAATCATCACATATTTTTGAACTATAATTGGTTTTAAAAATGATCTCATAATTTTATTTTTTGTATTTTTAGTGAAGGATAATTTATTAATTTTTTATCCCTATTATTAAAGATAAATATCCTAGGTGGGTAATGGGAGTTTGTTCTTCAATGGGTGGGACAATTTGATATTATTGTTTTTATCCAAGGGTTTTTTATCTCACAAATTACATTACCGATACAATGATTTGTAATATTGATTTCTTACCCCCTTCTCATAGTGTGAGTACGGATATGGGTACGTCTTCAAGGAACTCATGTATCACTTGAGCCATTCAATCAATTAGGATATCACTATCATTCATATTTTTGGTGGGAATGATACATTCATAAATAGTGTGTGTGATCATCTACCAAGTCTATTAGGATATCATGTTTGAATTTCTATGAAATGTGGGAGGTGATAAGCTATTAATATGATCTATTTATTTTACACATTCTCATGACATCACTAATATCTAGCATTAGGATGATGGAATGAAATCTAGTGTGGAGAATGTAACACATCTTGTTTTTTGATTAACTCTACTATATTGATTCTTTTAAGTAAATAACAATATTGATTAGGTATTTTAAAGGATTTGGTTTATTTTTGGTTTTTTGGAGAGTTCTGGGATGGTTTGCAATTTTAGCATGGTTAATAAAATCCAGGAAAATTCTCGAGGAAACCGTTCATGGTAGGGAGATGATTGGCATACGATTTGACAAACCATCTAGTCCAACCATCCATCATTGATTTTATAAGATAGAATCATTTAAATTATTATCAAGAGGATTGAAAAACCATGTAGACTAACCATACTAATGAGATATTAATATACATAAATTTCATTTTAAATTAAATACTATTCCAAAAAATATTATAGTTTCTCTCCTAAAATAGTATTTCCCCCAGGTTTCCCATAAGATTTTTAGAAATATTTAACATCAATACTTTGATTTCAATGTTCCATTGAGTATTTGACCTTTGAAATCCAATATAAATACTCTACACATCACTTTTATATTAGATAATCTAGTTTTATATTTAATAAAATGCTTAATTAGGGGTTACATTTCTAAATAAATGGAATGAGATATGTATTACTAAATATTATTATGATAGGTCATGTTCATAATTACCACCATGAATTGGGTATCATGGTATATGTCGTGTTTAGAAGTACCAATGTCAATTTTTTAACATGTGATGGAACATTGTTTTATGTTCCACCATAAAATTGGGTCACAAAAAGATGTCTTGGTTATAGGATGTATCACAAATAACGAGTAATAATACATTATGGAAATTAATATATTTATGTGTTCTCGAGAACATGGTATGGTCATTCCATTATGATTTTAATTAAATATTTCTTCTTCATGATAGTAAATCATATCCTATGATTAAAATATTTTGAAACAAATTATATTATATTTTTTTTACAATTTGAATACTAATTTATAATTTTTTGATATTTTTCTTAAATATTTTATTATACTATTATATAATATGATTCTGGTCTTAGTATAAATTTAGAAAAGTAATTTAGGGGTCTACTATTTGGTAATATAAATCACCCCAACAAATATACCTTTTTGAATATGAATATTTAATTTTTTGTGGTATTGGATGGGGTTGTTTTGTTACTTATGATGCCAGGATTATTGATGTCACTATCATAGTTAGTGAAGATTAATATTTGTAGTGGTTCTTGTCCTAGTCTAGAGTGGTTCCACCTAGGTCCTTGATTTATTCACTACTTTGGAGTCTTGGTGTATGACATTTGTGAGATAGTTATACACCACACATATGATAAATACAATGTTTTATAATATTTATTAAAGCATTGTTGTATGACATTTGTATGTAAATTCCTCATGAAATAGAACTACTATAACACATAGAACCTAATACAGGTGAAATTTTTGGAACATCTAAAAGTAGATATGTGTGATGGGACATTAGTGAAAGATAATAGAATTTGTTTTTGGGATTTTATTTTGATTTCCATGGGGATTGACGTGAGGTGTGATAGAAAAAACATTTTTTAGAGGTTCTATTTGGTGGTATGAAATATTAAGAGAGTTGGAATAGCCTCTTGAGAAGATAGTCATAATGGGACTATGTATAAAGTGAACACCGAGTGGGTTATATACATTATGTTGATCATATTGGGGACTAATATAGGTCTAAATAAAGTATTGGTTTGCACCTTGAATTAAAATATTTATCTAATATGATTGTTATATTTTTTTAATGATACCATGATGATCTTAAGGGGTATATCCTACTAGGAATTTTGGATGATGATACATGATTTTAGAAATGATCTTGACATAAATATATGTCATATATTACTAGTACACTAGTGATGATCTCGTAAACATTTTAAATAGGATGATATTTTCAATATGTTTTTTCATTATTATGTATGTTTGTGTTCACATAATGAGAATGTATTGATGTACTCACTACGAGAGATAATATGAATAAGATCCTAAAATTTATGTGATTATTTAGGGGTCAACATGTGATGTGAGACCTCCCATAAGAGGGGTTGATATGGGTAATTGATGTATGAAATTCAAGTGAGTGACGATTTGAGATATGATGTGAAACATTCTTTGATGTGATGGACGGTTTGATTACATGATATGTTCACTCCCTTAATAGGGCTTGGTTCATGTAAATTTTTAGGGATTCTAGTGAGAAGGTTTCATGAGTATAAATATTTGATAACCCACATATGTGGGGATTGTATCAATTTTGGTTCTTCCACCTCCCTTAAAGGGTCTAGTATGTGGAATTAGTATATCTAATACACTAAAAAAGTGTAGTGGTCATGAAAATGTATTAAAATGTACCACTCATCAAAACGTATAGTTCAAAAAATATGTAATAAAGATTAATATTCTCAAATGATGGATGAAATTCTACAGAGAGGTGTATTGGGATCCTAGATTTCACGTGATGACCAGACACATGTGATTATGTGTTGGAGTTAAGGTAATTATTTTTCTCATGCATGCACAAGAAAATATGGCTTATATAAGGGGAAAAATATTATACCCTACTGATATATATTTCAAACACCAAATATGATAAAAATATTTCCTTTAAAAATCTAATGATTGGTCGAAGGATGATCATAGGTTATTAAATTGATCTAGATGGGGCCTCTAGAGTAGCAATTTGATGTGGTATGAATGTATGGATCAAGGATTTCAGTAGTACTTCCTTTTGATTTTTCCATTATTTTGTTTTTTATTTTTTATTTACCTAGTTGGGGGTTAGTTGAGATATATGTTTCTATGACCACATAAAATTTAATATATAATGGATTATATTTATAAAATCAATATAAATTAAAGGAATTTTATGAATTATTTGTTTATTTCATATTTTTTATGGATATGATAATATATTCATAGTCTATCAAATAAATCATTTTTCCCTTTATATGTTTTCAGAATCGTATTAATAATAGGGATGCATGATTTTGGGAATGTAGTGTGTTGAATGTGGTATTGATGTGTAATTATAATCTATTAATTAAGAAATCATATCATAGTGTCTTTTCTTTTTTATTTCATTTTTGGGATATTTTAGATATGTAACAAGAATGTGTTGTAGCTTGTGTTGGACCTCACACAAATTATTTATGAACACCTTTTGGTATTATTTATTATTAACCATGTTTATATGAATTTAATTCTTTATTTTAATTATTATTATTATGATACATATTTATGTAGGATATGTTAATTTTATATTTTAACATATTTTTTTATCTTAAGACTTATAGTGGAAGGAAACTTGTGTACATATGTAATTTTTGACACATAGTATTTTCATGGAATATTTATAATTATCTTTTAATAATAATAATATCAAACATAGCCTCATTGTTTGAAGATAAAATAATATCATATATAGTTCTTTTTTAACAAAATGATTTAGTGTAATATGATTGAGAAGAATAATTATGTTTTTTTATCTATTTATAGGACATGTGGATATAATATTGTAATTATCTATAATGATCTATATAATTTATATCCATTCTAGTGATGTACATTCACACTTGATGTTTCAGTAAATATATTTGATGAATTGTTTATGGATGCATGAAATGTTAGTACATGCATTGGATGCACTGATGATGTGTTCAGTATATTAAAAATAGGCATGGGTGAAGGTTTAATACGGATACATGTTTCCTTGTGGTTTTAGATAGCATTAAAATTATTTTATAAAGGCATGAGGAATTTCTTATATTTTTTATATGGAATTATGTACATGTGTTTTATTTATCACCATTGGGCTATTGGGAATGATTAGTTTCATTTCTATACAGGTGGTTTTTATTTTAATTTTATGATATGGGTAATATTGATCCTATGATTTCATTTATAGGATAAGAATATCACAGATATATTTATGATGACTTGAAATGAATATCATGTAGAGGGTGATTATGTTGTAGACATGGGAATGATACAAATACAATGCGACTAAAAAAAGAAATAATTATGTTTTTTTGGGGTTTATTATATTTATATGTGATACATTCGTGGTATTTTATTTTGGTATATGAGCCTCATTATGTTGGAATGTGAAATATTGGTGAAAAATACCTATATTTATATTTATTAGTATTCAGGTTTAATCATTTTTGATTTAGATGTGATCAAGGGGGATAATGAGTAAATATTAATTTAAAGGGTATTCAAGAGTATCACTCTAAAATTGAAGAGTATGGTGATGGTTTTAACTGATATTTGAGGATTTCCTTGATGTTTGAGTGAATGTGTGGAGATATTATGCATTGTTCCTTTGAGTTTGTGGATAATTGGGGGCTCATGTGTGGGTGGTGGGATGAATGGATTTTAGGGATTATTTATAGCAATGTAATATAAATATTTTAATTAGGAAGATATGTGTTCACTATATATTAAGTGGTTACATAAATGTATTATTAGAGTATTATTGTGTCGTCTATCTACGTATAAATGTTTAGGAGTGTCTTTTAGAATGTTATAGGCATGGCTTGGATGGAGTGGCATATGTACAGTCTCAAAAATTACTATGAATTGTGTTATTGGAATAGTGTTTATGATGATATATGGTGGGGAGTTCACTTTTAGATGTTGGTATCTATTATCCATATTTGGCATGATCTTTTATGAATTTTGAAAATATTTTTCATGGTATTATATATATCGGTAGTGAGAGGAGATTCATGTAGGTTATCGGTCATGAAAATGATTTCCATATCCCATCATTAAATTTACTAATTTTTAGGAGATAATCTACAGAGATCTAGAATATTGTTATTGCAATGTGATTTTATAAATATCCCCAGAGTTAGAAACATCAAATCAATCATGGTTATACAATACATGTACTACAAGGTTCATTATTATTATAGGACTTATGAGTTAATGGTTGATATTAAATCATGATTCTAATGATAAGGTACACATAATTTTATGTTATTATTTTTTAAATAATGTTTCTAGGATTATGATATGGTATTATATGGATTTTGTGTATCGGTTCATACTTAGAATCTAATTTTTCGTTATCTAATCTGGATTCATATTAGTGATGTGTCCATTCTGATGGGTGAAGTGTGATGGTATATTTAGATTGTGTGGGATCCATCAATGAAAATACATCAAATTTAATGTTCAATAATTCATGTGGATTTTTGGTTGAAATCGTGATGCTTCATGGAATTCTATTATCATGATCGAGAGATTTGATGATGTTTCAATAGGTGAGACTAGTAATTATCATGAAAGAATAGAAAGGAGGAACAAACAGTTTTTTGAATATAGTTAGACTATTAAAGGAATAAAAAATATAGGTATATTAATATTGGATATTAAATGTATGTTTTCTATCTTACTATATAAATAATTTTAAATATGTTGTATTAAGTTGTAGAAAAAGGATTGTTGAATCATTTTTTGTTATATTTTAAATTGTGAATGATGAGAAGTATCCGATTATCATTAATGGATTTGATATTAAGATATTTTTCCAATTGTTTATTTGTGTGAGAAGAGTAATTTTCATGATTTTTTAATGGAAAATGTTACCAAAGGATGTTAAACGAAGATTAAATTTTAAAATTCTAGTTATTGATATGTATTTTTATAGTTTAAGAAATACAATATAATGATGGAAAAGGGTCAATACATGACCAGGGACTGATTTAATTCAAGACATATCATTGATGAAAAACCATGATATAATATATAATAGGGGTTTAAGTTCCACTATGACCATTTGGTCTCACAATATAGTGATTTTTATTGTGTTGTTATACTCTAAGGAGAATAGATTAAATATTATGTCCAATAATGACCCATGGGATATAGGGAATGATTTCTAGATAAAATAAATGACTTATGTTTTAATTAATCACCATAATAGGGGTATAATTATATGATTTATATTCTTATCAAAGCCCTATGGGGATCCTTACATGTTGAATTTATTATCTTTTATAGGGAATGATGGTGATTTCCTAACCCTTCGGTATTTCCAGGAGTCCATTGCATGAGATTGAGGCCACATCTTAGAAGGAGGGTTCATGGTCATGGATTCAAGGGCCATAAATTATTTATAATACTGATCAGTGTGCTCTAAAAAAGATAAGAGGGATTACGTCATGGGGGAGTTTGTGTAGGGGGATGGTCACTCCATGAAGGTTGGTTAGGGTTGGTGTTTCACCATTACCCGACCGTTGGTTTGGGAATCATTCTATAGGACCTAGCTTATATCACATCATTCCCGTTATAATATTTAATAAAAACTACGGTATGGACCATGCTTTACTTATTGAATATTAAATAGATTTATTTGGAAATTAAATAGATGGAGGGATATCTTATCCATGTCACAGATTTATCTAACTTCTCATTTATTCTCCATAGTGAGAGGTTAATCATAGGAAATTTCCAAGATGATTTATGCCATGTCATTCACTTAAACTACTTGTATACATATCTTAGTTTTTATTTTCCCATTTTTTTGTTTTTTGTTATGATTTGATTGATGATTTAGAAGATAATGGTTATATATTGTTGAATAAATTGTATTTTTTATCAACTTATCGTAATGATGTTTTGTGAGGATGAAAATGAAATATATTATGTTGTTTGATGAATGTTATGTGGATAACGATATTTATTAATGAGTTTTGATTAAATTTGATTTAATATTCCCTCAATTTGGGTAAGTTAAATGAGTTTTAGAGTACCATAGTCCTTGGTTCATATCAAGAGTGCATTGTTCCATGTTTATCATGGTTTTCACATCATTAGGCCTCCTAGTGGGTTTTTAGGTGATTACAAATATATTATGATTATTTAATACTCTATTGTAAACTACTATAATTAATTATTTTATTTTAATGACTTGATATTGGGGATTAGTTATTGGAATAAAATTAAATTATGCATGAATGAGCATGCTTAATGTTTAATGGATCATTGTTAGGAAGATAACTCTATGGTTGAGGCTGATGGTCCCATTAACAAAAAAACATATGCATGTTTATACAATTTTGTGTTGTATTTTATTGATATCCCTGAAGGTATAGAAGGTATTTGGTCCATGATCACCCTAGGTGACGATATATTGTGTCATTAAGACTCCTAGGGTTGGAGTGTGTGCTTCTGTAATGGTACTGAAAAATGGAGTCAACTAGTGAGAAGGTCACAAAGAGAAAAGGAATATTTATTTCTATTTTAGGTTGTCCTAGTTCGATACATTGTATTTAGATGAGTTTTCGATATAGTATGTTTTTGAAGAATTAAATTTTTATAGGAATGATATATTTTGGAAAAAATTTAATATGTGACATGATCATACATCCCACGTAATACTGGGAACAAAATATAGATGGTGGAATAATGATATGGAACGTTACATTAGTGGGACAATCAAAATGGGGTTATATGACATGGGCTGAAAATTGTATCATATGGATTATGTGTTTTAAAGAGATTTAGGGGATATATGATATTGAACTCATGTGAGGTTCAATGTAATTTTTTATAGGGCATGTAATTTGATTGATAAGAGTAATAATTTATGATATATTGAAATTTATCATAGTTAGAGGGACTGGTTTTTGATGTGTAATTTCATGAGGGTTAGACACACCCTTTTAGCATATTGTATGAAATATCCTATGGTAAAAGATAGTGCTATGGGGTTTTATGTCTGGCGTAGTGACATTGAGTGTGGATCAAGATCAGTTTTAGGACTCTAGTTGATTCTATTATGTTTAATATTTGGATTTCATATAGTTATTCCTATGATGATTGTGAAACATCGATGTTCATGAGAATACAAATTTTTTATGATCACAGGATTCTAGTTCATGATTGAAGAGACATATCTGGGTGTCATGTCATAATCACAATAGTGATGATCAGGTGGTCTTGTGGATGTGACGAGATGTTATGTTTGTTATTTCATGCTTTATTTTGTTTGTTTACATGTTTGATGATTATACGTGAAATATGGAATCACAATCTATAATGTGGTTACAGACATAACCTATATTGTGGGTGGAGGTAGTATTCAATTTTTTATAGAGCAACATACATGATTAGTGTTGGACTAAGTACTCATTATGAAACCTTCCCTATGATGGAATGTCTAATATATGATGTGATCCATTCTCTAATGACATGTTTTTTTTGGGTAAATGATCTGGGACCACTACCATTTGTGGAATGACTGTATTGTGATGCTTGAAAACATATGATAACAGATACATTTTCTACATATTGCATGACCTCCACTGAGATGGGTTTATCTAGGTACATATTATGGCCTCTACACATACAAATATGGTAATAATAATGAAATTATATATAAACCTTCTGCATATATTTATATATAATTTGACATATCAGAAATGTGGTGAATCCTTCTTCAGTAAAGGCTGAGAAAATAAGAGAGATGTTGTAGTGACCTAATGAGATCTCGATGACATAGCATGCATTATTATGTGTTTAATTTTTTTATTTGTTTAATTGGTGAATAAAAAAATGAGTTGGTCTATATTATATAATCCTTCTGATACCCAAATAAATTAATTTCACAAACTCTATATAGGAAGCCTAGTGTAAAATTAGACCTTCTATTATATTGTTTCTTTAGAAAAGGCTTCCCAGATGATTATGTTCGGGTACCATGAATTGCATTTGGGGAATTGAATGATTCGATAAATAGTGATGGTTTTAAATCCTACAATAATTTTTATTTTGCAATTTTTTTTTATTTTTTATATGCATGTTAGGTGATCAGTTATGATTTATGAAAGTTTGTAAACAATTAATTTTTTATAGAATGGATATGTTTCATGGATTATACATATTATAATTCAATTTTATTAATTATATTAGGTAAATTCTATTTTTTTTTATATTTTTGATAATAATTTAATTGTTTTAAAAACATATTATTTTCCCCCTCTACTTGTTGGAAGACATTGAAATATGTGGACGTTCATTGGAGGCCATGATAAGTGTTGAATCGGGTATTAATACATTGTTTTAGGTGAGGACTTAATAAATTTAATGATATAATATCATCATTTATCATTTTATTCAGATCATGTTAGAGATGGAATAATAATGTGTCATTTATTATGATGGACCTTAGACCGATGTGTCCTGAAAACCATTTTGGTTGGATGTCATACTTCTGAGTTTTTGGAGATTTCTATTCATCATTTTCATTTCACTATTTAATGTATTTATTGAACTATTATTGAGTTATTTGATATTATTTTTTATGGTTTTCCATCTTGGATAATAGTGAAATTTCTCATATATACATGCATATTTTTTATATTTGGGATTTACATGTCATATTTCAAATTTTGTGTGATTATTTTCAGTTAAAAAATGATCAATTTTCAGAGGTTCCAAAAAAACATATAAAACATTTTCCATTATAACATTTTGGTTCCATGTTATTCAATTATACAGAAATATTATTTCTCTAATTACTGTTCTTGTAGAACTCAGGATGTTAAATTATATTATGATAGCTATACAACCCCACTATGATAAAGACATATTTTAACCCTTGTAGTGTCATTACATATATTGTATTATATGGTGATGGAAACTTATTGTGTTATTTCATGAAATGTATGCAAATAAGATTTGTTTGGTATGGTCATGATTTTCAATGTAGGTTATTTATATTGGAAATAGGTTTTCATAAGTATATGAATCCCATTAAAGGGTTGAATAGTATATTGTGGAATTGTTTTTTACATTAAGATGAATATCAATCCAATTTCATTTATTATTAGGGGGTTAAATGTATGGATCTCTTAGATTCAAAAATATATATAATTTTTTCATTAATTTTATGATATTTTTATTTTTATTCATATTTGTTTTAATAATGGTTTGTTGGAGTAGGGGTAGATGATTTTTGTGATGGAATTATTCTGTAATGGTAAGTGAACATACTATAATACTTAGAATGAGTGAAGTGACTCGCTATTTTTTAAATAAATATTTGAGGTAATTTTTTATAGATGATATTTACATGAATGAAAAGTTTGGTGAATTATTTTGGTATGTGAGACAAGGATTGATGGACTGTGACCTATTATCACAAGATATGGGTTTTTTGACACGGTTTCTCATAAAAAATAACCTATGGGGTTCTGATGAAATTGAGATGGATAGTTGGTGTTATCATCTGAGAAGGTCCATAAATAGGTTCACTCTACTATAGATATTTAATTTTAGGGTTTTAAACTAGTTTAATAATGTCCTCAATGCATGTGGTTATGTGTGAACTAGTTATTGATAGTGTTGTATTCTTTCAGTGAGAATCCTTGTGTAGGATACAGATTTTTTGATTGGACATAGAACTTATGTTCCACAAATTCAATGGTTCTAATCATGATTGGGATTTCCCCCTCAATGTTTTGAAGTAACAGCATTAATGGAACAAGTTATTGGGGCATGGTCATTCCGGGAATGGTTCTTAATAGGGGTCTCATGGAATTCTATGAACATATCATAAGTACAAAAATTATTTTTCTGTAGAAAAATCTTAAGAATTTTGATTTAGGAGTATTGGTTGGGAATTAATTATGTGAGGATCATCCTGTTATATATAAGATAGTTTGACCCAAATTATATGTTAATTTCAAAATATGACTAGGAATAAATTCTTGGTATATCAGTGATATGTATTGGTGTTGATTCAGGTTGGTGCTTGTATATTAGGGGGATGGACACATCCAGTCACTACATTCGGTAGTGGACATGATTTCGGATATGGAGATAATGATTAATTGATAATAGATTGATGAAAAAATATTTATATGGTATAGATTATTGATGAATAAAAAATATAAAATGGTAGTGTCAGAAAGGAATTAGATGTAGTGGGAACTATTAGTGTATTGTTGAAATGGAATAAATATTTTGGTAGTTTAGTTCATCTTATATATTTCTAGTTCGATCAAAAAACAAGATTTTTTGTTAATATAACATGTTAGATGAATTATATGTGATATCATTATTATAGTTATGAAATTGTTTCTTATTTTTGAATGACTTAGATAATTGATGTGGCAATCATTATGGAAGGAGTTCAAGGTTAGGTATAATTATTTGCGTATCCATAAATATAAATACATCAAATTTTAGGATCATTTATTTTCCAGGTGTTTGGTTGATCTCTTTATACCTCCAAGAATTCATGTATATTGACCATCAGATTCGGTTATTCAATGACCAGAGAGACATATCATTTTCTTGATATCCTTGTAGTGGAGGATCAAGTAGTGTTTTGTAAAAAACCCCAATGTGGTGATGTGGAAATTGTATTATGTGAAATATATCATGTAGATACGTTGTGTTTATATGTTCAAACTTAGTTATTTTTGGTAAAATCCTGTATATTTGAGATTAGTTAAATGAATGTTGAAATATTCCTAGTTCTATTGGAATTAATAATTTCGGAGTGATTTAATATTAAAATTGAAGTATTGAAGTGAAAGAGATTTTTATGATTTTCTCTTTTTGATGGGAATAATTTAAGTGGGGATTATATAATTACTTATATTCTATGTGATTGTGAAATTTATATTTTTTATGTTTGTACACAATATTTTTCTACTGATGTAACATATTTTAGTAAAAGTAAATCTTCTAGATATGATCTATGCCTAATTGTGAACATGAACAATCCCATATGAGGAATAATATTATGAATAATTAGACAACCTACATTGATTCTATTGAATGTGGGTGTCATTTTATGGGGGATTTGTATGATAATTATCACAAAGGAAAAACTATATGCATAGAGGGAATTACATGACAAAATTACTTCACAACAATGTGAATTTCAAGTATTATATTAAATAATTAAAATCCATATAAAATATAATATATATAATTCTAGTGGAATCACTCAATGATGGTGAATGTTACATATTATCCCGATGGATACTTATATGTTTCCTTTTTAATAACTAATAGATAATTTTAATAAGGTTGATTTTGGTAGATTATTTTGTAAGGTATTACAATGGGTGTGAGGAAACACTATGGAGGGGGAGTCCATGCCATTGAGGATATATCCACATTCTATTAATTCATCCAATAATGGTGTCCAATGGTCTATCTATAAGGATCATTCCATAGAGGTGTATCTATGAGTGAACTATGATGCCCTCGTAGGCTGTTGTGGGGATGGTGCCAGGTTTATTCTCTTATGGCTACAGTGCGATAAGAATCTATGAAAGAGAATCATGAAATAGTGCATAATTACATCCTATTTATGAAAAAAATACATTACCTTTGGGGTCTAACGATATGAAAAGAATCCTTTAGTAATTAACATTGTTACAATGTGAGAATATATAATAAAAATATTCTTAAATTTCATATTATTATTACACATGAAAACAATTTCATGAAAATTTGAAAACAAATTTATATCACGTCCTATAAAATTATATATTAAAGAAATTTATTTTATAACACATTTTAAAAATTATCTATAATTAAAATCATCTAAACTAGATTCAATAATTTAAAAAATTTATAATTACCTTCATCAAATTGGGAATGGAATCAAAAGAAATGGGTGAGCTAAAATTTGATATAAGTTTAAATTTATCCACATGTCAACATGGTTAAGATAATAAGTATATGAGAAAAAATGTTAAGATGAGAAATTTATTATTAAAAATAATATAGAGAAACAATAATTGTCAATAAATAATGATAGAAATACATTTTTCTCAAATGAAAAATCATATATTGGGGATTAATAGTGAAGATACATGTGTTGATAAACATGATACATGGATCATAATCACAAGAATATGACATGGAATATCCCTAGGACCTTCAATCAATGAACAAAAGGGAAAATTGGTATAATCACTAGAATAATAAAACTATATCTTTTTTAACTACAATTTTTTTTTAACTTATTTGAGTGAAAAAAATAACAACTCTAACTATTTTCGCTCATAAAATATTCATGGTTAAAATTATAATCTCATGACATATAAATCATTATATGATTTCTGGGAATGAGATATTTGACCCCTCCAATATATCATCCATACATATTTTTACCATTAATAATCATCATTAAACAATTCATAAGTGACCCACAGAAATGATAATAGATTTAAAAACATATAAAGGTGGCATCCTAAAAAATGACATCATGAATGTGAACAACTAAAACTCAAAATCCAATCTGCTAATACAATATTTCAAAATAACACATTGAAGGATATTCATGGAAAATAATTTTAATGAAAAATATTCCTATAGATATAAATTTGAAAAGATTATAAATGTTTTAAAAGTCGTTTTAGAAAATATTTTTAATATTCAAATAAAATAATATTTATGAAACACATTCAAAAATTATTTTTTAAAAAAATGATGTTATTTTTTATGAAAAAATTACATTTAAAAATAATAATAATATATATTTTGTTGAAATGAACCAAAGTTTATATCACGAACTGGCCTTGATACCCTAACACACGAGATAGTATTGACATGGACTGAAGGGTATTTATGATCTCCATGGGATAATGACTAGTACCTAAAATAATACAAGATAAATAGATAATTGTTATTCCACATAAATAGTGGAAGAAATATAAACAAGTCAGTATGATAAAAGAAAAAGCCCATAGGATACTGTACGAGAAGTCAAACAAGTATAACAATACTCATAAATTAAATCATTAATATAATAGAATGATAAGATAAAACATCAAAAGTCTCAATGGACACAACACTACAATACATGAAATCCACAACTACTACATCTATTATGTGGCGTGTTCCCTTTGCTTGAACCCGATAGATGGACGTCTGCAAATGCCCAAATGAAAAGGTAGGGTGTGAGTTAAAAGCATAGTAGGCTCTAAGAAACTATTCCATAATATGATGAAATAGTAATTAAAAAAATAATTAATTAAATTTCAAATAAAACAAAGAATGGGAGTACAAATTTCATATTTAAAATAAAACATTATATTCTTTTCAAATGATTGATAATTATCAAAATCAATTTCATAATAAAACATTTTATGTAAAAAAATGTATTTAACTCACTATGAATGAATAAATTATAATTTATATCCAGGGATTATATATATCAAAATAATCTAATATATAGATACATTTTCATATTCCAATAGTAATCATTGTTCCATGTTATGATATGTTTACACACTCGTATAGGTGATCATGGAAATATGTGTATGCACATCCCTCAGACGCTATTCCATGAAGACTCAAAAGCATCCCATCAAGGATATGTTCCATAAGACAATGTTTTTTATAATTGTAAAGTGTCAATACATTTATATGAAAATTCCATCCTAGAATGTATGTCCCAAATAAATAACTAATAACTTATTCTTCAATGTTCTCAAAAAAACAATCAATAATGGTCAAATTATTTTAAAACTCATTTAAATACAATATCCTCATGTCCAGATTCAATATTATAGTATCCCTTTAAAAACCAAGACTTGTATTTCTAATAAATTACTTCCTTTTTTAATGTAAAAAATGTTCTTATTAAACCATTTAAATCCGTTTCTGCCAAAATAAATTTCAAAAATGAATTTTACAAATTCCATCAATTTCAGATATCAACCAAAGATTACAATATCATAGAAATTGGGGGTTTTACTAAAATATCATAGAAAATCAATTTATAATCCTCAATTCGCATTTAATTGGATTTTAAAATTTTAATTAAAAGGAATTTAGAACAAACATGAAATTATTGGGCTAATTAATTTATCAATATTATATAGAACCACCTACCTTAACATAGAGATCATGTAATACAATGACCAAAATGGGAATTTAAAATAATAAAATTCAATAGAAAAAATCATAGAATCAAACCATGATTCGTGATAAAAAATGGAATCCAAATATATTAATGATAAGGTGATCAAACAAACCCTATGGATGAAATATAGGGATACTGGGAGAGGAAGTATGGGATAATATCTCTTACTAATGATTAATAAATCGACATTCACCATGATTTTATCTACACAGAATGTGTTCAAAGGATGTAAAGAGGGTTCATAGGATCTCCAGGGACCTATGAATTTGAGTTATGAGGATTTGGTTTTAAGAGAGTTTTAAAATAGGGGTTCAAGAATTTTTAAAATATTCATGGGAATTTAAAAAAAATGTTTTCAAAGTTAGATGGGAAAGGATGCATGGTTTTTCAAGCACTTAACCCTATCCTTGAGCCAATATAATGGGGTTCATGATTTATAGTAGGTGGTAACATGTTCTATCAAAGCATGGACGAACTGCGAATAACCACACCATCTGGTTTTGCATGTTTTTAATTAGGTTGGTGCATTGTTTGGAATAACTATGTGCCAACCCTGAAAAACCATGAAAATTCCCAATAAAATTACAAATTTTAACCCAAATCACCCAAAAAATATTAATAAACCATGATCAAATAGAGGGTTGAGGAGTACATGAAAATATTAAAATGACGTTACAAACTCCCTAGGATAGAAACTTTATTTCCCTATAATTCCAGTCAATAATTCTCAATATAAAAAAGATAAGCCCATTTGTATTTCATTAGCAACTCTCACTCCTGTGTCTCATGAGAAATAAAACAATGATTTCATTCCACTCAAACAAATGTATCATCCTAACATGATTTACTTTGATTCAAAAATAAATTATCATGTCTTGATGCATTTTCATGGAGGAATGAGGCTTAACGTCATGATCACTCCATCTCTGAACATGAGACAGATCAGAAGGATAATTCTGTAGTTTTGATACATGGAAAAGATTATTCATCAACCTAAAAATTTGTAGAAGTGATAATTGGTAATAAACATTTTACACCTTCTCAACAAACTCAAAAAGTTCTGCAAAATGAGTATCAATCATTCCTTGCCTCCCAAGATTTCAATGATAGAAACTAGGTGATAATTTCCTGAACACCTAATCACCAACTAGAAATTACAATGGTCTATAGAGGTGATAATCCTACATGTTATACCATATATATTCCTTTAATGTAATCTAAAAAATCAACTGAATATTTATATTGTCTCTTGAAGAATGATTGATACATCCATTGAAATTTCTCAAATCCACAAGCAAGACATTAGATATTACAAGTCTCAGTATACAATGCCTCAAAAGTATACATTCTAATCACATAATGGAAACTATTTTGATAATAGTACTCAACCAGACCCATGTGATCATCCCAATATCCCTGAAAGATAAGAATGAAAGTATGAAGCACATCCTTATGAATATATATATCTCTCACTTTGTCTTCCCATCCATCTATGGATTATATGTCGTAATCAAATGAACCTGAGATCCCACTACCTCCTAAAGTCCTCTCTCAATGTCAAAATTAAAATGGGGATACCTATCAAAGTATATAATTGTTATAACTCTATGTAAATGAATAGACTTTATCACATTGATATTCTGTAGCTCCACATCTTTGGTTGTCTCATAAATATGTATAAAGTGAGATGATTTGTTCAGACTATATATCAGAAATCATGTAACATTATTCGTTATCAATTTATGCTGAAAAAAACTTCAAATTTGATAGACATCTCATCATACGACCATATCGACACTAAAACTGGCTAAAGATACTCCAATGGTTTAAAGTTCTTATCCATGACCAGTTGGACTACATAACAATGAGAGACAAAATCAGTAATGCCCCATTTCAAACCGGGCCACCAAAATTTATGTCACATGTCATAGAACTCCTTTGTGCCATATTGGATCTCAACCTACTTGTTATTATGGAATTATCTCATCACAAATATTCTATATATAAAATGAACAACATACTGGCTTCAAAAACATAGGATTCCATCTATGGAGGATGAACACGTAGATATGGTCTCCCTTCCCTAAAAAGAGTTCCTAACGGAATAAAATTCATAATAAAGTTGTTATTCTAGAAGAATAATCTATATAAGAGTGGAGTTCAAATAATAGTGTCCAAAGAAACCTTGGACAGACTTTCTCAAGCTCTAATTTTATAACTGGGAAAAAATTTCCATCATCTTCCACCATTCTATGTATTTTTTCATGACATGGGTTACATATTTCCTACTCAATGCACCTACGATGACATTTCCTTTCCCTGGGGTATCAGAAATATCAAAATTAAATGATTTTAGGTAAATCACACAATTCTAGTTGTGGATAAATTGAAATTTAATGAGAGAGTATATATCACATGTTATTATAATAAAAAAAATGTAAAACCTTTCTGAGAAATGTTAATGGAGCCAACTCTTATGTAATACATCATGGCTGCATTCTCATGTTCATGGGTAAGGTAATTATGCATGTGCGACTTAAGAAACTGAGATCCATATGCAATGATGTGATCACAGTACATAGGAACGTATCCCAAACATGAATCTATTGAATCATAGACGATCATGTAGCCCTTATCGTCCCCTAATAAAGTCAACATCGATATAGTAGTGAATGGAAATTTCAACTCAACAAAATAAAACGAACATTTAACATCCCAAACAGAACTTAATCACTTATGAGTTAACATAGTCATTAATGATTCCATATTATAGAAATCCTACAAAAATGAGTGAAAATATCTGACTAAAACCAGGATGCTTTGAATCTCAAAAACATTATGAGCTTACCCCCATTTCATAATAGATAAATCCATATTATTATCTACCTAATTAAAATGTTCAAACACCATGTCTCTTAAGAAATAACTTCCCCATTCAAGAAATTACATTTTAATAGCATGGAATATAGTAAATGATTTTTAAAAAAATTCTAGAACTACTATTGGATAACACAGATGATCTTTATCTAACATAGGTTAAACAAGTATTTCAAAAAAAAAAAGAAAAACATGAAATTTTCAAGATTCCCATGGAATTAGTTTTTCATTAATGAAAAAATTATATTAGGAGCATTGGTTAGAAAACATGACATGATATTTTTATCATAATTGAGATATCTTTTTTGGATGTGGGTATTTTGAATTTTAGATTCATTTAATCATAACTAATGTTACAAGCTCAATGATAAATATTTAAAAACTACATATCACACTATAATTGATAAAAAAATCACTAATTTGAGGAAATTTAATCAATTTATTTATCTTAACTCAGTTTATTTTTTGGTAATCATAGAAAGTTTAATTGACCCATCATCTTTCTTAGAAAATTGATCATGCGCCACCCAAGTAGGCAAACTTGGGTGTATAATTTTTTTCTATAAAATATGATCTAGAAAACCCTTAAACTATTTCATTTTATATTTTTTATGGTAATAAGGGATAGATACTAGTTTATTACCTACTAATTAATCAATATAATACTCCATCTCCCTTACCGATGGAAACTGAGATAATTTAGAAGGAAACACATCAGGAAACTGAATTAAAAATAAGGGAGGTAATCACTCATTGATTCCCACTCTTGATCAAATGTAAACACATATATTATTCTACCCAACTATATAATGTTGGTTCCATCTCTTCCCTACCTTGGATCACATTCTCCAAAAAATATACTGTAAACCACAACAAGTTTAGAAAATGAATCCCTTTAAACATAACAATCAATTCTGGCTTCATTAGTAATGAGCAATCCATCCAGGACATGAAATCAAGTGGATTAAAATCGTGAACTAGAAAATTCCAAATAATATCAATATCTGAATATAATATAACACAATAATTCAAAGAAATAATTTTCACTCTCCTTGTTTTCACTGGTGTTGTAGTATCCAACACATAATATAAAATATCTGTAGGTAGATTTAGCATATTGAATATAGGGGTTGAATTGAAAGAAATTAGACACACCAATATCAAATAAATCATTCACTAAGGATGAAAATATTGTGAAAGTACCTCTCACGGTCAATAGACCCATATATGTTTCCAATTGAGACTCTTCTACTCCATGAAGAAGCTTCATTTTGGATATATAGTGTTAGAAACCCTCAGTTCATGACGCACCAAATTAAACCATTTTAATTTTTTTTTGTGTTGGGGATCCCATGAAATAATGAGGATCCCAATAAACATTAAATTACATATACATGTGACTTGGGAATTCATAGTAACTACCAATCTTTTTTCCTCAGTGAAAACCCATTTAGAGTTCCCAGGATTTCCAAACTGGTAGAAAATAAAATTCCCACTTTAAGAAAATATAGGAGGTCTTTAACAACCATTCATTCAAGATAAAATATAAGATCAATAATACTTAATAATAACTTAATTAGGATTCACAAAACATTAACATGGTGAAAAAGGAACATCCATCAACCTTGACATACCTGTAAGATCAAGAAACACCATCAATGCTATATCTAGCATGTCAGTATAAGAATTAATCTTCAATAGGAAAACGTAAGAATAAATATGAACTCAAATAACCATATATAACCATTAAATATTTCTTGTTATAAATAGACATAATCTCATGTAAAAACTATATAATATCCGAAATGCAGTTTCCATACTTATCCACAGTCCTTTCAGTCTGTTCAAGATTGAAAATCTCTATAGCCGTATCCAGCACCATAGACTCTGGAGAAAACAAGTTAGTGAAAATAAAATTAAATTACCTCCACTCTAATACCTTGTGTATCATCATCCTTTCTATCATGTCCCATAATCTCCTTCATGTTCCTTCCACCTTGATGGAGGCACATTTCACCTTGATTTCCTGATAAATCTACAATAACTCAAACAAAAGATCAATCTTTCTTAACCAATCCTCGGCCACATGAGGAATATTAGAACCTTGGAATTATAGTAGATTATGGGGAAGTAAATCTTGAGAACAAATATGAAAAATATACCACTTAGGTTCCATATGTGAATACATAATAAGAATTGGTGTGGGAGGATATCAAAAATCATGGACAACAAGTACAATAACCTCAACCAGATTCTCATCCACAGAATATTATAATCATTTTGGTTCATTATCTATTTCATCATAGATATTATTTTCCTATCTTCTTTGAACCATGATTCAACAAAACATACACAAAAAACATTGAAAACATTAGGAATGGTACTCTAATCAACACTCAAACAACCGAAACATGGAAAATTTTCCCCTTATATAGATAATAATATTTAGATTAAAACTACCCAAATCAAATGATTGGAAAAGGATAAACTATTCCTTGAGACATATTTCCTAAATAAATTATTGTATCTTATTACCCATTAAGAAGAGATATGTATATGTACCCACTCGTAACTACCTCTAATGTCTCGACATGATTAGAAATTTCGCAATGTAATCATGGAATTATGGTTAACTTCTACGTTTGATACGAATTTTCCATGAATTGTCCAAGATTCCATGTTACCATGTTACCCTGACACCCGAGCTAGCACTAACATGGTCGTAAGGGAGTTCATGATCCATATGGTTTGGTGAATAGTACATGGCATCATAAAAGATACAGTGGGAATAGGTTTCCACAAAAAGAGTGGAATAAACAATAAAAAGTCAGTATGATCAAAGAAAAATCCAAACTAAGACTATACCATAAGAAAAAAAAGGTATAAAAATTCTAATTTTACATTATCAAATTAATATAATCATCGGATAAACCATCTTATGTCCCAAAGTACACAACATTCCAATACCAAATGAACAAACACCATTTCGCCTTCCAAGGGTTGCTTTCCCTTTGCTCGAGCCTACATGGATAAAATTTATAGCATCCAAATGAAAATGTAGGTGTCAGCTAAAATCCCATTAGGGTCTCATGAAGTATTCTATAGTAATATTACATAATAATTATACAAATCATTTTTATGTTAAAAAACTATGTATGGAAATACAAATCGCATATTTAAATCAAAACATGATTTTCATTTCAATTGGTGGAATCATTTAAAAATATTGGACTAACTTATCATTTTATATAAAATAATATTTATAAATCACTAGGCATGAATTAATATGTTTTATAACAACAACATGTATATATATGTCAAAACAGTCCAATATAGTGAATCATGGTCATATAATAAGAGGTACAGTAGTTCCAAGTTATGAGACCCTCAAACACTCATGTAGGTGATCACATAAAGATGTGTACACAGGTCCATGAAACACTTGTAAAAGATGAATCATCAACAACCTATCAGGGATCAGATCTAGTTCACTATGTTTTTAATAGTTATAATGATTCAAAATATTTCTAGGTAATTACCATCCTCACATGTTTTCCCAAATAACCATCTTACGACCCTAGATTTCTTGTTCCCAAACAAAAAAATAAACATTAATTAAATTATTTTAAAAATATTTAAAATAAAATTACCCTATTTAATTTTCAATATTCCAAATTCTCATTAAAAAGCAATACATGGGTTTTACATCAATCCATACCATTTTAATGACAAAACCGAATAAATGATATAATCAAATCATTTTCAACAAGTTTTTCACAAAATCAATATTAACAATTAATTCAAAAAATTCCATCAACTTTTTATTTCAACACAGATGAAAAATTTCATAGAAATTGGGGGTTTTAACAAAACATCATGCTAAATCAATTTCAAATCCTCAATTAACAAAATAATGTGGTTTTTACAAATTATTTGAATTACACTTAATAAAAACATGAAATTAAAAGTAAAATTAATTGTAAAAGCTTATAGAGAACCACATACTTTAACATGAAAATAATATAAAATAGTTACCTTAATGGGAATTGAAAATGAAGAACTTTATCAATAGATATTAAGGAATCAAACCTAGATTCAGGATCCCAACCAAATCAGTTTATTTATATAACCTATTATAAGATATAATAAACCCAATGGAATAATTATTATGAGTGTGGGAGAGGAAGTATGTAAGAAGATATATTATGGGTGATGAATTGATTGATGTTCCCCAAGGTTCAATCAGCTTCAGAATAGGTTTGGAGTATCCAAAAATGTTTTTTCGGATCTCGAATGACCTTGGAAAAAGAGTTATGTGGATTTGGGATATAGAAGATGTAAAAATTGGCGTGAAAATGTTTAATTTCTTTTTGGAATTAAGAAACACCATCTGCACGGTTTGCAGGGATGGGAATTAAGAATTTTTAAACATTTTTCCCTAATAGTCTGACCCTCTAATGGGGTAAAAAGTTTATACTAGACAGGTTCTATACTTTTAAAACCATTTTCAAACTATGAAAACCCCAAATATCTCAGTTTTCACAGCTTCCACTAGGTATGTGCTCTATTTTTGAAAACTTTCCACCCACCATGCAAAGCTCAAAATGCTAAAAAACCGATACTTTCACCCAAAAAATACTAAACAAGACCAAACCAAACCACGATCAAAGGGAGGGTTGAATATTACCTGATAACTGAAATAGGATGTCAAATGTAATAAAAAGTATTTTTCATTTCAAGATAAAATATTAAATTTGGAGAGGATGGAAAAAATGTATAATTTTCAGAAATAAATTTATTTAAAACCAATAAAATATTAATTAAAATAAAAAATACTTTTAAGAAAAAAAATAAATATTAATTTCACATGATATAAATTTATTTGAGTTATTATATTTAATCATTTACATTATACTTATAGGATTGGATAACTCAATTATAAAAATTTATTTCATGGTAAATACTAACATTGAGTGGAAACATTCATTATTGAGTAATGAAATTATTCATAATAGTGATTTATTTTATATTGTAATTAAATTAATTTATGAATAATATCCTAATAAAAATTTTAATTTCCCCCAATGTGAAAGGTAATTTACCATGAAATAAATTTTGATAATTGAGCTATCCAATCCTATAAGTATAAAGTAAATGATGAAATATAATAACTCAAATAAATAGATTTCAGTTAAAAACAACCCTTACTGTATTTAATCACATATAATGTATAACATGAAATGAATTTTTAAATCCCTTTTATTTAATAATTTTAAAATAAAAAAATTCAAACATAATACGACAAACAAAGGAGAATCATATCTCAATAAAAGATAATTTAGATCCAAAAAACCCTTACCTCAAGTCTATATTCATATTTTGTTTGTTCCAAACATCCATAATAATTAAATTAGTTTTATTAAAATCATATTTATGGTCATTATTCATTTATACAATATATTATGTATTCCATTTGATACTACATTATATTTCCTTGATATATCTATTTTTCACATATAGGTTTCTTGAGGTGGTTGGTCAATCATTCTTTAAAATCCCATGTTTATATTCCATTGTCAAAATTGTGGGGAAATTGATTCATAAAATCCGGAATTATCTTTTTATTTTTTATTTTTTTCCGGTATTGAAAAATATTTACATATACAAAGGTTTCTAAATTGGAATAAAATTGATAAAGATTCTTTAGGATGTTCATTTGTTTTGTTTATGTTTACAAGAAAATTTTATTGTAAATATTTTTTATATCTTTACAAATAATATGATAAATAATATTAATAGTGTCATAAATTTAAACATTACACATTTGATATATTTTTATTTTCTTCATGTAAGGTGATAATGTAAAAACGAAATACATCATTCTCTAAAGCTGAAAGTCCACTAGTGAAATGAGATCTCATTAATTTTTCATTTAACATGTTGGATGATATAAAATTACAATAATTATAATTTAAAATTAATAATCATGTTATAATGATAATTTTATTTCCTTATATAATACTTTTCTATAAGGAATGCATAGAGCTTTTGAAAAATAGAACACTTTTTTCTGGTGGGTGGTAGTTTGCAGAAATTCCTGAGGATATATTCATTTTCTAAATGGTTTTATATGGATTCATAATAGTGATATAAAATTAGTACAATAAATTTAAAAATATTAATTGTACTACTTTTTTCACACTTTAGTTCATAAATAATATTTTAGGGGGTAGATAAACATTAACAATACACTAATAAATAGAAATACTTACTCACATGGAGAGCTTGAAGATTCTCTTAAATGTATTCTTAAAAATTAAATAATTATGATACCTTTTAGAGAAATATGGATTATGGATGTGAGAGATAAATATAGTATAGAAAATTTATGAGTATTTTCCAAAATAAACTGAAATATATGGTGGTCTTGATGGTGTTATAAGACTCCCCTTTTCTATATTGTGGAAAATTTCATTTTTTCAATACCCATTACATATGAATGATTCTTGTCATGACCCATCCCCCGGGGCCCACATCGTGACTACCCAAAGCCCACCTTCCATAGGCCGGGGTTGGCGACTAGAACTAAAGGCGTAATTCCCTAAACAGGGAAGGCGTTGCCTTTATAAATCATAAACACACACAACCAGAGTACAACCTGAAGAAAACACTAAGTAAAGATGAATACAAAAGTAGTGCTGAATGTAAAAAAGGGGCCACAAATACAAGCCCAACTGTAAAGTACAAAGGAAGTACAAAGAGGTAAAACTAAAAGACAAATATCTGGAATGTGACTAACAGCTCCTGGATCATCCCCCACAGATCATACCAGAAGGGTAGGTAAGAAAAGCCTCCTCAGTCCTCCATGCCCATCCATCTCCTCTGGGTTCCTTCTCATGGTGAGATCCACCTCTGGGTACCATTAAGACCTGGCTCACTCTCGGCCCCTATTAGCGCTGTCTGTCGTCTGCATCCAACAGAATGAGGTGAGGGCATAGACCGTGCAGGGGTGAGTATAATGATACTCAGTAGGGACCCCAAGACCCTCATGGTCTCACAAAATCCAACAAGGATTAACCAAAAAGTATGATGTAAAAGGATATCCATTACTTAGGTATATGCTGATACATATACCTAAGTTATCATGTAACCAATATCAATCATGCGGAAAACACAATGGTCATTGACTCAGCTCAACCAGGATTTTTATTCACGATGTCGAAACCAAGGATGCTGGAGAAATCCTCCTTTGTCGAGTACAGTGGGAATGCCTCTACAACCAAGCGCTTTCCACTAACCTTGGACTACTAAATTACTCCACCTATCGAGTATTGTGGGAATGTTGCTACAACCATGGGATTCCCACCATGGGTTTACCGCTACAACAAAGCCCTCCCCCTCAGAGCCTACAGAGGTACTCCTTCTGTCGAGTAATGCGGGTCTGTCTCTACAACCAAGCACTCCTCCACCATTGATCTGCTGTTACAACAAAGCGCTCCCCACTGGGTCATCTAGATCACTTTGAGTCGATCAATCAGCAGTCATTAAGTATCACCAGCTACCAGGACACTTCAATCTGCTCACTCGCCACTGGGAGGGTCCGCTCCATGAGCTACTAGTCAATACGTCAAGTTTCATGAAATCAAATGTGGAAGTATCTCAAAATAACTACCATATCATAGGGGTCTCAATGCAACAGTCGACGCGTCAATCAGACACCCAATCTGAGAGTTATTGGCATTTTGGTTCCAGGGGCCCGGTTGGTATTTAAATTAAAACCTACCCGACCATACTCCAATCACATATGAATTCCATGTGGAGTATGTGAAAAGACCTTATCATAAAAATGAAACCAAAGTAGATGATGAAACGTTAATCGGACGTCCGATCCGTCTGTTATAAGCGTTTCTGCTCTGAGGGCCCGGTAGGTTTCTGTTTCAAACCAACCCAGAAATTTTTCCATAGTCATCCAAAACTCACTTAGAGTATCGCAAAAGGACCACCTCATAGTGAGAATCCCAGTGCCGTAGACGGCACGTCGATCAAACTCACAGTCGTGATGTTATTAGCATTTAAGTAAAATGGGCCCGGCCCATCAAGCGCGGTGGGCTGCTGGGTCAGCCCGTCCTCGCTCGGAGGATCCGACATAGCTAAGGGGTCGACCCAACCCAATATAGTGCGACTTGGCTCGTTGGGGCACAGCTCGGCCCGTGACAGGCGGCCCGACCCGGCGAGGAGCGGCCCGGCCCGGTGGGGCACGACCGGACCCGGCTTGCGCGGCCTAGACGGCTGTTGGTCGTGGCTCCTCCAACTGGCCGAGCAACGCAGAGTGGGGGGGGGGGGGGGTGGGGGTGGGGGAGGGGGAGGGGTGCGGCCCCCTGACTTCCCAAACCGGCGGTGCCTCCCTCCTACCTGACCGGCCGTTGTCTGCCGACTTATCCAGCGCGATCGGCCCACTTAGGTGTGCCTCTATCCTCCGCACGCGGTGCTAGGAAGCGTCGCAGCCTCCTCCAACTGGGTCGGATGATGAGCTGGCCGGTTCGCCTGGTGAAGTGGCCCATGGTGTTCAGGCCGCAGATATCTGCAGCACGGCGGCTTGGGGGGCCGCGGTTCCACTAGCCTGGTCGGCCTCAGCTGGTCAGTTCTTCTTCGGCCGAGTAGCCCAAGGTTGATGGTTGCAGTTCTCCCGCGCACGGCCGCCGTCTTCGCTCATCGCCACCTCATTCAACACACCTCCATCGCGAATAAAAAAACTATAAACATCATAGGGTCACCGGGCCGTGTTCGTTCGGCCCATTCCCTCTGCGTTAGGCGGTATCAGTTCGCCAAAGACATTCCAACGGATTCAAAAAATAAAGAAGAACAATTTTTATTCAATTAATAATTGAAACAAACCCACTACCTCGTAATTGACGTCGCAGATCGACAAGCTGTGAAAGATGAGCATTGAGGTAGTCGGGCATCTTTGAAGATGGCGTCGCAGAGAACGTTGTTGTTAAATCAACGTTGGAGGAAGAGTCGTTGACATAGGCGACTCTTCTCGCGAGTGGTGTCTTCTCCCTTGACGCAGAGGAAGAAAAAGGTAGGAAAAGTTGTGGAATGTTCTTCACCGAGATTGGATGATGTTCCTCTTGGAAGACCAAATCTCCTATAATTCTCCAAAGTTTCCCCTCCAATATATTTTCTAAATAAAATATTATAATAGACTTCTTCATTTTTAACAAATTTCAATGCAATTCAAATTAATTCAAATGAGGGGTTCCATTTAATTAATAAGGTTATTAATTAAATGGGTTGTCATCATCAACGATTGGGAAGTGGAGAGACTCCCCCATAATGATGGGAGGCATTAATTTATTAAGTGGGTGTTAAATGAGAGTTTAAGGGAGTTACATGGAGTTGAAGGGTTTCAGGCTCGTGTGGGTCCCACCACACTAAATCCTACAATGGGAGGTTATGTGGGGTGTGGTCCCCACACTTTAAATTCTCTTGGAGATTATAACTACCCACCAAATAAAAATATCAAGCTCATATTTTTATTTAATTTTAAAAACAACCCAAAAATTAACTTCTCCTCCCGACAAAACGCAACTATGGTAAACGTCCCCTTAGGCAAATACCGGTGCTTCAAGTTCATCGGTGACCTCAGATTTTGATTCTGACCACCTATTCAAAAGATGTAAAAACCCACACATACATTTACTGAACGTACCCAAACTAATCTTATTAAATTGATTCTGGGCACACCGGACCTCGGAATCAGGTGTCGTCAGAAACCGCAGACTTGTAAAATTACAATGTATTTAAGAAAAAAAATTCCTTGAAATTTTCGGGACTTTACATCACTACCACATCAGGGCTTTACATCCCCATAAAGCTAAAACACACACAAGGGAAACAAATGGGGTTACTAAACTCGCATCTGAGCCTCCCGCTCCCCAGTTCTCTCCAAGAGGTTCCCGTGCTTCCAGTGAATGTGCACCAGAGGAATTGACCATCCATGTAGAACCCCCACCTGTCGATCGTCAATCTCCATCAAGACCTCTAAAAATGTCTCCCTGTCATCGATGTCCAACTCCTCGTGATCGATGATGTGGGATGGGTCATGCACATATCTCCTCAACTGAGATAGGTGGAAGAAGTCATGCACCTGGTGCAACTAAGGTGGAAGGGTCATGCGGTAAGCCACCTCGCCTACTCCGATAAGGACCTGGAAAGGTCTGATGAAACACAGAGATAACTTGCCACCTTGGCCAAATCATCGTAGACCATGTTGAGGGGAGACTCGTAGGAAAACGTGGTCTCCATCCTCAAACTCTAGTTTTATCCATCTCCTATCAGCATAGGAATTTTGTTCGCTCTGTGCAGTTTTCATCTGCTCTTAGATGATCTGCACCTTCTCCATCATAGCTTGAAACATCTCTGGTTCTACAACTGCTAACTCCCCAGGGTCAGTCTAGCATAGTGGTGATCTGCATGGTCGGCCGTACAGTGCCTCGTAAGGGGCCATCCTGATGGTGTATTGGTAATAGTTGTTGTACGAAAACTCCACCAAGGGTAATTGATCATCCCAGCTGTGCCCAAAGTTGAGGAATAATGCACAGAGCATGTCCTTGAACGTCTGAATGGTCCCCTCTGTCTGGATGTCCTTCTGAGGTTAGAAGGCAGTGCTCAGATGTAGAAGCATCCAAAAAGCCTCATGTAACCCCTTCCATAGTTGGGAAGTGAAACAAGAATCTCGATCAGTGACGATAATCAATGGAACACAATGAAGTAATACAATATCCTGAATGTAGAGGCATCCCGCGCTCTCTACTGATCCCTGTACTCTGATCGATAGGAAGTGGGCTGACTTGGTGAGTCGGTCTATGATCACCCAGATAGAGTCGTGTCCTCTATATGTACATGGAAGCCCCATCATGAAATCCAAGGATATCCCATCCCACTTCCACTCTGGGACATCTAAGGGATGTTCCAAGCCTTTTGGCACCCGATGCTCCGCCTTCACTTGCTGACAAGTGAGGCATCGTGAAATGGACTCTACTACCGCCTTCTTTATACCTGGAAACCAGTGTTGTCGTCGAAGGTCCTGGTACATCTTCAGCTCTTCTAGATGTACCAAAATAGGGGAAGTGTTAAACTATTTCAACACTTCCTCTTGAAGTGCAACTGGTACCATAGTACATCCTACAAGAGCTTCTAAGATTTATCCTTTTCTGAAAAGTGAAATCTGGTCTCATCCCCTGGATGAACCATGGGCATTTCCTAATATAGTCAATTATAACATGAAAGGTGCTAATTCATGCCATGGATGACGTCGTAAGGCCACGAAGCTACTATTAAGAGATCCAACCATTACTCTCACCCCAAGGGTTGAGTGACACTGTCGGCAACAGTGTGTGGTCCCTGTTTCTCCTCCAGTAGGAATCTCAAAAGTGAGGGTCAATTCAATGGTTTTAACCAGAAGCTCTCAGTATCAATCACATAAAAAAAGCATGAAATCAAACGTCACAAGGACATGTATCTTTCATTACTGCAGCTCAAAGTACAAGGACACAAATTATCCACAAACAACGACATCATGGACCCTAGAAGAATCATAAACAAAGGCCTCCATGTCTAGAGCTAGTCCTGCTCATGTCCACATGCTGCTCGACCAGCTCCTCTACCACATCCACCTGCTCTCAGTGGACCTCCACGATCGAACCTCTTCCTCTGCCTAGAAGGTATCTCTACTACATGCTGCTCATCTTCATAACGGGTCGGGCAGTCTCGAGCCATGTGGCCATGCCCGCTGCATGCATAGCAATGCCTGCTCCTCTTATAGGTGGCTCTATTTTGTGTGCCCCGCACAACCAAACCTGTATCCTGAGGTGGCCCACCTATTGCCCTAGTCCTCATGGACTTCTATGTCATCTATCTACTTCCTGCTACAGAATTCGCTGCTATAGTCGAAAAACCCTACGGAAAGAGCAGTAGCTCATGAGCCCGCATAGAGTGTAGAGTTTCTAGTACAAACTCCGCCGTGAAAAGACCCTCTAAGTCTCTGAGAGTGAGGGTCGACTCATCATAAAACTGGAGCATCAGGATCCACCACCTCTCACTTTGTCCCTGACATAGACTAACAGCTTGGTACGCCATCAAGCCCCTGGGTGCCCCAACTATGTGGAGAACTCGTGCAACAACCTCCAGCAAGTATCCGGCAGTCTGAAAATATGTCTCGCCTAAAAACCTCAGAGGCCTCTATCGAAGGAACCCGTGCAACGTGCACAGGTGGCACGCACCCTCTACTGCTAGGGATGGTGGAAATAGTATCCCAGCAGTTAGTATTGCCGCTAGTTCCTCTACTGTGATGGGGCCCTTCACTGTGGCCTCGATGCTCGGTGGGCTACCATCACGCTCTCCACTCAAAACCCACACTGTCTGAAAAGGTGAAGAAATCCTGAAAAAGAAACAGGTTCTACATAATCAAATGATTATACTTGCTGAGCTGACCTGGTTTGAGCTGACATAAAGCAAAACTTTTGATACACACGTGCAATCAGTGTATTCGTGCACTAAGTCCGAAATCAGTATTCATGGTCCTGGTGTATTGATATGTCATCCGTTGCACCATCACGGGACTCACTGAACTGAAAACCACACACGGTACTCTTAACACTATTGCTTCACAGAAACATAGATCAGAGTCCTACGTTCTGCTATAGAACTGACTCCTCTGATACAAATTTTTCACGACCCATCCCCCATGGAACGTATCGTGACTACCCCAAGCTCACCTTCCATAGGCCAGGGGCTGGAGACTAACACCAAAGGAGTAATTCCCTAAACAGGGAAGAAATTGCCTATATAAATCGTAAACACACGCAACCATAGTACATGCGGAATAAAACACTATGTAAATATGAATACAAAAGTAATGATGAAAGTAAAAAAGGGTCCAAAAATACAAGCACAACTATAAAGTATAAAGGATGGACAAACAGGTGCAACTAAAAGTCAAACAACTAATAGGTGACTAGAAGCTCCTGGATCATCCACCAGGGATCCTACCTCAAGGATAGGTATGGAAATCCACCTCAGCGATCCACGCCCGTCTATCTCCTCCAGGTTACGTCTCGTCGTGAGGTCCACGTATGGGTACCTTTCAGTCCCGACTCACTCTTGGCCTCTGTCAGCGATGTCCGTCATCTGCATCCAACACAATGAGGTGCGGGCATAGCCCTTGCAGGGGTGTGTATAACAATACTCAGTAGGCACCCCGAGACCCTCAAGGTCTCATAAAATTCAACAGGGATAAACCAAAAATAAAGATTTCAACGGATAACCATTACATAGCTATATGCTCATACATATACCTATGTTATCAAGTAACCCATCTAAATCATAAGGAAAACACAAAGGTCACTGACTCAGCTCAACCAAGATTTTTATTCAGGATGTCAAAACCACGACTGCTGGAGAACTCCTTCTTTGTCGAGTACAGTGGGCCTACCACTACAACCAAGCACTTCCCACTATCGTTGGATTACTAAAGTACTCCAACTTTCCAGTACTGTGGGAATGTTTATACAACCATGTGCTTCCCACCATGTGTTTTCCACTACAACCAAGTGGTCCCCCTCATAACCTATAGCGATACAACTTCTGTCGAGTACCGGGGGTCTGCCGCTAAACCAAGTGCTCCTCTCCTGTGGGTCTACTGCAACAAACAAGTGATCCCCACTGGGCCATCCGAATCACTCCGAGTCTATCGATCAACAATCGTCAAGTCTCATCCATATACTAGGTCTCTGCAATCTGCTCGCTTGTCACCAGGAGGGTCCGCTCCATGAGCTATTGGTTGATATATCCAAGTGTCATGAAATATCATGTGGAAGTATCTCAAATGAACTGCTATGTCATAGGAGTCTCAACGCAATAGACGTCACGTCAATCGGACACCCGGTCGGAGAGTTATTGGCATTTCCGTTCAAGGGGCCCGGTTGGTTTTAAAGATAAAACCTACCCGACCATAGTCCAATTTCATCCAAATCCCATTTGTAGTATTCCAAAAGAACCACCCTATCAAAAGGAAACCAATGTAGTTGATAGAACGTCAATCGGATGTCTGGTCCTTATATTATAAGTGTTTCCGCTCCGTGGGCCCGGTTGGTTTCGGTTTCAAACCAACTCGACCATTTTTCCAATGTCCCCAAAAACTCACTTAGAGTATCACAAAAGGACCACCTCATTGCGAGAATCCTAGTGCCACAGACGGCGCGTTGATCAGATACACAGTCGTGAAGTTATTCGCATTTAGGCGAAACGGGCCCAGCCCGTCAAGCCCGGTTGGATGGCGGGTCGGCCCATCCTAGCTCGGCGGGTCCGACCTAGCCAAGAGGTCGGTCTGACTCGATATAGAGAAGGCCGTACTGGTGGGGCACGGCTCGGCCCATGGCAGGTGGCCCGACCTGCGCAAGGGAGTGGCCCGACCAGGCGGGGCGCGACCCGTCCAGCTGTTGGCCGCGGCTCGGCCAACGGGATGAGCGATGCAGAAGGGGGGGGGGGACTTCCTGAACCGGCAGTGCCGAGTGGTGTCGCCCTCCTTCCCGGATGGCCAAAGCCAGCTGGCTTCTCCAGCACGAGAGGCCCGTTTCGACAGGCCGCTATCCTCCGCACGTGACACCAGGCGGCGCCGCAACCTCCTCCAACCCGGCCGACCGACTAGCCGGCCTGTTCGCCCGCCGATGTGGCCCATGGAGTGCGGGCCAAAGTCCTCCACAACAAGTAACATTTTAGCGCCGCGGTTTTATCAGCCTGGATGGATACGGCCTATAGGTTCTTGTTTGGCCGAGTATCTCACAGTTGCGGGCCGCGGTTCATCGGCACGCGGCCAGTGCGCAGCCACTGCCTTCGCTCATCGCCGCCTATTTCAACACACCTCCATCATGAATAAAAAATCAGGAAACATTGGAGGGTATTCTGGTCGTGTTCGTTCAGTCCGTGCCCTCTACTTTAGGCGATAGTTGTTGGCCGAAGACATTGCAACAGATTCAACGAAGAACAAACAACAATTTTTATTCTATTAAAAATTGAAACAAACCCCCTACCTCGTAATTGACGTTGCACATTGACAATCCATGGAAGAAGATCTTCGAGGTAGTCAGGCGTTGCAGAAGATGGCGTCACAGAGAACAGTGTCGTTCCATCAACGTTAGAGGAATACTCGTTGATGTATGCGACACTTCTCGCGAGTGGTGTCTTCTCCCTTGACACGGAGGAAGAAGATGGTTGGAGATGTCGTGGAGGTTCCACCACACTAAATCCTCTCATGGGAAGTTATATGGGGTGTGAGCCCCACCATTAACCTCCTCTTGGAGATTATAACAACCCACCAAATAAAAATATCTAATTTATATTTTTATTAATTTTTAATAACAACCCAAAAAATAACTTCTCCTCCCGACAAAACACAACTACGATAAAGGCCCTCTTAGGCGAATATCGGTGCTGCGAGTTCATCAGTGCCCTCAGATTTCGATTCCGAGCACCGGTTCAAAAGATGGAAAACCCCACAAGTACGTTTACTGAACACACCCGAACTAAAATTCAGAAATTGATTCCGAGCACACTGGACCTCGGAATCAGGTTCTGTCAGAAACTGCAGACTCGTAAAATTCCAAAGTATTTAAGAAAAAAAATTTCCTGGTCTTTATAATTCCACTAAACTATTCATTGGTAAATTGATATAAAATTTCTATATAATTTAGTTTTGAGGGATATTTTTGAGTAAAATGAAACCATTAAATATCACACATATTTTAATCATGTTTTCAGTCATCTAAAATTTTATTTTTCATAGTTTACAATTTAGGTTATTTACTATTTAAACTTGTTTTTATCTATGTAGTTTAGATTTTATTAAAAAATTTAAATATTTCTTATTACCAAATATTGGTGTGTTCAATGAATAATTAATAAATATTTATTCCAATTAAAATTTTAAATACTAAAAAATTAATATTTAAATTAAATAATATAATATATTAAAAAGCAGTTTTTATAGAATAATGATTTTTTACCACTAACTATCCTTAATATTAAATAATGTTATGAAGAAATTTAATATGAGATTATATAAGTTTATATATGTTTTATAATCAAACCATATTCATTATTTAAAATATTTAAATTTATTATTCTGTGAAAATATTACATAACATTAATACACAATTTCTGAAAAAATAACATTATTACCATTATCATGGTCATCAATTTTATTCGCATTTTTATTCTATTATGGAAGAATATTTATATTTTTTATTTAAAATTAAAATCCATTATATATATATAGTTTTCATATTTTTTGAACGAAACTTTTCATATAATAAAATAAATACCGTTTTAAAAATATAATATTATATATGTTTCCAAAAAAGTTATTCATTATTAATAAATTCGACATAATGCATCTAAATGATTTATTTTTCTATATAAATATAAATTATTAAATAAGAAGGTTCATGATAATTTTAATACATTCTTGAATTATGATATTGTGATAAATATAATAGTATAAGTAAAATTGATTTTTTTATTATACCCATAATGATCATTAATTTAGAAGAATACCAGAAATTTAATACTTGGAAAATATTAAAATTATAAATAAAAAATGACAATAACTTTCCAAAATAAAATTGATAATATTGAAAAGTTTATAATTCAAATAAAAATAATATTTATAATTTAATAATAATTTTATTGAAAAAAAACTCTTAAAAAATTGTATCTTTTCTTAATACTTTGTGTATAAATTTCAAATTCATTTCAAAAAATTTATTTACAAAATGATTTATTATTTATAAATATTATAAATAACATTCACCCAATATGTTATGTTTAATTTTATATTGGTGTTGTTTATTAAGAAATCTATCAACATATAGTTTAATTAAATTAATACTATATAGTAAAACATTGATGAATAGAATTATCCTCCAAAAATGGAATCCATGCAATTTTAATTGTCACTTATGCTTATATATGTGTATAATAAAGATAGATATAGATTATGGTATAATTTATAGAGAGTCTTCAATCATAACAACTAAAAAAATATAATTATATTTCCAATGATATTAAATTTAATAATTATTATTTCTCTACCATTTGATCTAATAGTATACCAATATTTAATTTAAAGATCCAAATTATATAATTTCATTATAAATTCTAATCATACTCATCATTAAATATATATAAATCATGGAATTATATTAAATATGATATGAATATTCCAAAAAATGCCTCTAATTGGATGGAGCGATTCCATTTCCAAAATCTAGTTTAGTTTATATAAATGATGTATAAAACAATTTTCACAAAGAACATTCCTATAAAACAAAACAACAGATAAAATTCCTATACCACTATAAGGTTTAATTATTATGTGAATATCTTGTCATCTAGGTGAAAATTTTCTAGCCTTACGAATCATTCTAATCACAATGGGGTGTCTTCAATAGGTTAAAAAAACAATAATCATTGTCTTTTAGTGGGTGATGAGTACTTCCCATTCAGAATCAGTTTTTAAACGGACATTCATGATTTTAGTTTCACAGTAATTCCTAATCCATGGAAATTTGTTTTATTGTTATCCTAGTTATCTCTTTAATTATTGCATTGTCTTAGATAATGTCTATATTCCACACATTTAAGACAATTAACTATTTGTGGTACGTATAAATAAACTCTTTTTCCGTTCACCATTTTTGTTGATATATTGAATTTTTCCAAGTAATTAGTTTCTCTCTATCCATATTTTCCACACATAAAACATCTACCAATTCCTTTAATACATTCCCCAAGGAAATTATATAATATTTTTCACACAAATAAGATTGAATCATTATTCCTACCACATCTACTTCTTCTAATCATATATGACACTGCATATTTATCTTCATTAATGTTATTGGGAATGTAAAAATTTTCATATTCTAATCAATTTTCATCATAGAAGATTTGTAATAATAACAATATTTGTCACTCAAACTCGTTTCTTATTAGTTTTATCATATAGAAAGTATAGGAATTGTCAATCTAATCCATTATTTATGTTGTTTCCACTTGATCTATCCACCTTATAAATAAATATATTTTTTTGATAAAAATACTTAATTAAAATGGGTAACTATTAACATAAAATGGATGTAACATAACATATAAATTATTTTTATTTAATTTAGGATTTTTATATACAATTGTAAAAATAATTTACCTAGACAAACTATGACAATATTATAAAATAGTTCATAACAGTTCAAAACAAGAATTTGAATTAACAAATCCTTATCCAATAGTAGTTCCTTGCCAATTGGGTATTCATAATACCAATAATCATGCATTATAGTAAATATGGAGTTGATACTCATCCACCAACTTATGGTTGTTACCACTATGTTCTTAAATACCAAAACCACATCAGAATACAAGTATAAATACATAAATTTAATTTATATGAGAAACCACTAAATTTATATATTACAAAAAATTCACATTGTTATACAATAAATAAACGCATACATTAGACATGACCCAATGTTTTTAAATAAATTTACCTAATATAAACCCTATAAAAAGAAAATAACCATCAAAAATATAAGAGAAGGGGTTTAATACTAACTGATGGTCCCCATAACCCCACTCTCATGTTCAATGATAAGAACACATATGATTACAAAGATACTTTTTAAAATGGATAATATCAAATATAAAATAGAAATAATTTCACATTTTTCTTACAACTTCACATAATCTAACATAACTCATTGAACCATTTCATTTAGTTTATTTGATATCTATATATATCAGAAATTATTTTTAAATCACATGTAACCATTTCCCCCTAATATAAACCTATTATACTACCTTCTAGAACACAAATATTTCATACCTAAATTTATAACATGGGGAATGGAATCATGAAAATGAAGTGATCTAAAACACTCAATAAAATGAAACATGTGAACATGTAAAAATGGGTGAGATAATAAGTGTATGAGAAAACATGGGTAGGGATGAAATTTTTCATCATAAATTACATTGAATAATATTTTATGTATATATATATATTTATATAAGGGTATAAAATCTTTAATAAGAGATATTAAAAAATATAAAAATAGAATGGAATCATTAACGATAAACAAGACCCATAAAGCATAATCATAGTAATATGACATAGAAATAAAAAAACATCATGAAGCATTTCCAAAAAAAATAACATTCATAAAAATATTAGAATATTGAAATCATAACATTATGATCAAAAAAATTATATGAATCATTTTTTTATAAAAAATTGTACATGCCTCCTATAGCGAAAAATAGAAATGTCAATGCTTCCTAATACAAAATTAAAAAACATCCATGGATAATATACTTATGAAATTAGATTAAATAATTAAACAATGAAACAGATGGTGATATAGGACTTGAACCATAATTCAACTAAAAATTTGTTTTCCAATTGAAAAAAATCATTCATGACATCATAACGAATACATAGAAAGGGAAATGGGTTTTGTCACAACATGAGAAAGAATTTCCAAAATTGACCTTATGAATGTAAGTAGATAACAATAAAAATTATGTCACCTTATTGATTATTTATTTATAACCATAATAATATTATTAATAAATAATAAAATCCATTGAAATATATCCTTCAGAGATAATAAGTAAAATGATGGTGAAACCCTAAATACTTTTTTTACAAACTTTTTAACGTTATGATAAATGAAGATGTTATATATCACATTAGAAATTAATTTCCCAAAACGATAAGTGAAAACATTATAAAAATTTTAAATTTTAAAAGAAACATCAATTATATATCAATTAGAATATATATATTTTTTAATTTAAAAATCTGGTGGAAGATAAAAAAATGATTTTTAAAGGATGGACAACATTTTAAATATTTCAAAATAACATAGTTATAAGCCACATCATAAGAAGAGTAAAAAAATTATATTTCCATGTGGATATGAAAAATATTAATTTTACACCAGATAATACATATATAGGTTTCAAATTATATTAGATAACAATATCAGGAAATAAAATATGGATGAGGTGAAAACTAGTAACAAAGAGGATTTGAATTATACATATCAATTGTATGATTTTTTTAATTCATTATGGTGGAATATATGAATAGATTGTGAAATTTTATCAAATATAAAATATAAAATACATGAATTTATATCATAGGTTGGATGAACGAAAACATAGATGTGTGAATTTAAATAGGAATCATTATAACTAAATGAAAGGTGGATTGCGTAAAAAACCAAATATTTTTTTGTAATATTTTGAAGTAAAATATTTATATTAATTAGAGAATCATATATATTTATATATCACATTTATTTCATTATAATTTTCAAAAAAAGTACACTCCAAATATATACATTTTAAATTAAATGAAACAGGTGGGGAAGAATAATCATATACTAGTGAATGAATAATGAGATCCAAATACCAATAACTAGGTTATAGATTCATTTTTTTCATTCTACTATCATATTAAATAATAATAAAAAAATTTATTTAATACAATATTAACATATTCAATTAAATATATTTCATAATATATTATCTAGATATTACCATATTTTTTTAATTTTATATATTGATTTTTTTCATATCGGTTTCATGAGGTGCATTTGACAATTTTTCTAAAAGAATCCATGATATATTTGTCATGGTGAAATTTATTTTAAAATATCATAATATTCATCATTATGTTACATTTTTTGTTCCTTTTTTATATTATAAAAATATTTAAATTTCTATATGTTTTTTGATTTGGCTTCAACTAGAAATGGTTCGTTTGGATTTTCATTAAATGTTATAAAATATACTGTAAAAATTTATTATTAAAATTTATTATATATTTTAAAACAATATAACTAAATAATTTTAATATTGTTATATTGATTATTTTTATATATTATATAATTTGTAATTTAACCCTTGTATGGTGGTTACGTGAAATGAAATACGATGTTCAATTGAGATGGTTGTCTGTATAATCAAAGATGAAAAAATATTATTCTATTTATAGGGAGGGAGGGTATAAAAATAAAATAATTTATATTTCATAATAACAAAATTATTATTATTATTATATTTTTCCATTAAATAACCATTATTCACCATACATTTAATGTGTTTATGAAAAATATATCCTTACATTAATGGAGGGATTATTCATCTCAGACTCATAATGTTATCATCCTTTTCGAAATTGTGTTTCATATAGCTTGAAAAGTGGAACAAAAATAGAAAAATAAAATAAAAAATATTAATATTACATAATTTATCGTACTTTCATTGATAAATAATAATTCATGGGAGATAATAAAATTTATAATTATAGTCAAAGGATTTTTAACTACTTATTTGGTGACATAGAAAAGTTTATAAGAATTATTCTTTGAAATGAAGGGATTACGATATGTTATTGATACAAGAGACTTGAGGAGGTGAAAGAGGAATCTTGGAGATATTAAATTGGAATATTATAAGGAAAAAACCAAAAATATTGTGTATTCATGAAAGGTTAGGGTGATTCCTCTTTTATAAGTGGATGAAAATTTCATTTTTGTATATGCCAATTACATCTCAATGATGAAATTACTCTATCCATAGTAAATTTCACTAGAATTATTCCATAATTTTTAGGATATTATTTTAATCTGAGACAGATTCAACCATTCATTTTAACACATTTTTTAACATATTTTTACTGGTATACAATTATATTTCTTTGAAATTACAATTTTTGTTTTGAACTATGTAACTAATTTTTAAATAACACATGTATTACAAAAAAATTTATGATAACCCTTATTACAAAATTTTAATAGCTTAAACAATGTTTTACATCTAGGTAATATAATTCATTTTTGGAATAATAACAAATTAACTTTTTAATTAAATTATATAATCTATAGAAAATAATGTTTGTATAAAAATGAAGTGTCGAAAATTATGTTTTAATAATATTATATGACATTAATAAAAAATTATTATACTGAAAAAATAATGTTATATATTTTTAAAAACCATATCAAAGTCATTATAGAAAATATGAGAAATTAAATTAGCAGATATAAAATTTACAATATTATAAAAACAATTCATTGAAAATTACATTTTCACCACTATTGTGGTTATTAAATTTTAATATTTGTAACCTCAATATTATGCATAAAATGTAATAAACATTATCTAATAATATTAAAAATATGATATATAATATTACATCCATGAGGATATTTTTTATTTCTACAGGTAATATAAATTAATATTCATATTTGTAATTTAATTTTTTTTAGTAAATAATTAATTTAATTTCCAAAAAAATTAATAATGGGTAATAAATATAACATGGTGTTTTAAATTTTTTATTTTACAATATATATATATATATATATATAATGATTCTAATAAATTTAGGTCACCTAGGAATTTTGGCAATGTCACCAACATGAATGTATTAGTAGAAATGTATTTTTTCGCTACTCACATAAAAATAATTAATTTTAGAAACATAGAAAATATTAATCCTAAGATAATATTAAAATTGTTAATCCAAAAATGATGTTATTTTTGAATCATTTAAATTCTATAATTTTAAAATAAATATGTTAAAAGTTTATATAATTTATGAAATAATATTGTACTTATTAAAAAATGACTTTTGAAAATGTAATTTGTTCTTAATATTATTTATATTGATTACTATTTGAATAAAATATTTTTATTTACTACTATTTTATTTATTCCTATATTTTATAAATAATGTTCTTTTAATATGTTTCGATTCATTTTATGTCATTATTTCTTTTGAATGAATCTTTTAGAACGAATATTATTTAATGAAAAAATGTAATTTAAATTATTTGGTAATTGAATCATTAAATTTCATTATTTAATTATTTAGAAAACATTGGGTTTGAATCTTTTTTGTGATATACACTATCTATATTAGCACAAATTTTTTATTAGGAAATATCTCTATTGTATGGTTCTTCATCTCCACTATCCTCCCATTTATTCTCCTTTGGGAGTGTTGATTCCTATTTATTTACAATATTGATTAATGTCATGTTATTCCGTTTATTGTATATTTTTCTTGTTCCCCTTTTTGTTAACCATGAGACGCATAATTATTTTTGGTTTCAGTATGTTATATTATACTAGTTGAAGGTGTAATAATTCCACATAAATCCTATTACATCCCAACACCACATACATATCCATAGACACCATAAGAGAATACAAAAAATATAAAATATTAAGAATAAATGAATAATTACAACATTTGTTATAATCTCAACCAAATTAGATGAATAAATATATGCATGTAAAAAAAATTTTATATATCATATATAAAATTTCTCAGGACATAAAAATTATAAAGGATGGGTATTATAGAAAAAAATTTGTTTAAACTAGACAAATATATATATAATAAGTGAAATCAAAATATCACTACACTTTCCATTGCATAATTGTGTAATGGGATTTAGTTAATATGAAACATGATAATCACTAGAAAAAAATCATTATATGAATTGAATTATATCACTATCAAAAACAACTTATTTGGATGATATAAATGAAAATTACATAATAGTGAATTATTTTGTGTTGTATTGACTCAGACTGATGACTTTCAAGGAGAAATATTTTCCCTCATTTATTTGTATATCAATTTTAGTCCTTATATTTATCAATCCTCCTAATTTTATAATAGAACAATGATATTAATTTTTCCAACAATTGTATCCATAATATAATATATATCAGTGGGTTACTAGGAAATTTTATATAATGATAGTTGGGTTGGAGTAATCGTTCAAATAATATTAATTAACTAAAAAATGAATGTATATTTTATGATATGTTCTTATTATAAAATAAAATAAATTGTAATTTTTAATAAGTGTTTGTTTTCTTATAATAGGTATTCATATTTTTAAGTGATCTATTAACCATAATTGTTATAATAAAAAAAATTTATCATGAGGAAATTATTTACTGATCACCTTTATTAAACATATAATGTTAATTTCTAATTCAAACACATTATTTATAATTACAATTTCTCATACTCAATTTTCATGGTAACCTATAAAATTACTAATAATATTAATATTCCACATAAATTTTCCATTTTCATCATGATTAGTGACCAAATATATTTTTATATTGTTCTGTTTTCAATTCATTCTATGATCATTAATTTGTTTGGATGATGTAATCATATATTTTGTGAGTGGTTATGGTTTTACAACCCATTTTTTCATTTTTACCCTGGATTGGTTAAACCAATGGATAAATGGTGAAATAAATAAGTATAAATGTTGGAAAATTTCCGTTACTAGGATTTACATGTTATAATATATATGAAAATATAATATTCCTATAATTTTGTATCAATGAAAATTGACAACAACAACTGATTTAGAGATTGAGAAGAAATTTCCAGTAAGCATTCCCAATGTCATTTTATCGTCATTGTATAGCTACTCCTAAGTTGAATCTGTGAAAAATCAATAAATTTTAATGTCTCTTAATTCCATGGAATTTATTTTCAAAATTATGTTGTATTTTCACAAGACCATGCTCTGAGAAGGAACATAATTCTGAGACATGGAGTGGCCAGAATGTATTTTCAAAATTTTAATAAATTTTATTAATTTAATATGAGAGAGGGTTGTTCAATCATTTGAACTGGTTATCATATCAAAAACCTGAAGGCACTGTTGAACTCAGAATATCGGGAATCTCCTAGAAAGGGCCTAATGTTGGCCGGTGATGGCCAACGGTAAATGTTGTTCTTTGGTCGTAAATAAAGTAATAAACAATTATTATTTTTTCAAATCATTTTAAATCCTCAATGATAACATGGATTTGAAATCTGAGAGTACCATTGAGCCCATGAGGGCATGATTCTCTTAGGTGGATCTTATCATTCATCGGCACAAGTCGAGGGTGAATGTTAGTTTTTGAGTTTTTTAAGGGAATTTAAATTGCGCGGGTGCGTGTTTTATGAAACATCTAAACGGGTGCCCGAATTTAAAATATTATGCCACCTTTTCATCTGGAATGGAAACATTGCATATGAATTTACTCAACATTAACCAACACGGTTCAACAGGAAAAGATAATTTTCATGATTTTTATTAAAAAGTTAAAATAAAATAAAGTGGAGGTATTAGTTTATTTATAATCTTTTGAAACCCCTATAATGAAATGGCGTCTAACACAATGAAAATGAATACATTGTTTCATTAATTTAAATTGGTTAATGACTTTGTAACAACAACCTAACCAAAACATTGATTCATGTTTCTTCCTTTAATGACCGAGCATACGACGTAGGATTGATGGCACAATCCTGGTTCTTCTTTGATGTTCTGGTGGGTGACGACGATGCACACCATACCCCCTTCGAGCAGTTAATCACCAATGAAGATAAACCAATGACCTTAAATAGAGATGTGTGCCCATGGGGTGATCCATTATACCCCAGGGCTACAAATGGATCAGAGTGCTTATTACTTTTCCCACTTGTCTCAGCTAAAGAGATGTGTGCCCGTTGTTTCACAATGTTGACCTTGTAGAAGCTAGACAAGAAATTGGTCGATCATGGTTGTTCCTTAAGGTTAGTTCTTGTAAGCCACATAGATACCCTTGATGAACATTGTTTTATTCCAATGATTTTATCATTTTACTTTTTGGTGATAAAAGGCCTTAAGATGCTGAGAATGTAATTTCATATAATTACATAGAGTATGATCTCAAATATTAATGGGAGTAATACCAGTCCAATATCTGACATGAAAGATAATTTCGAGACCCAAAGTGGTAGGAATGGATTTTTGAACTTTTTTTAATTCTTATTAGTTAATCAGGCAAGTTGGGTTTTTCTATATTTTGAATCGGTGAACAGATCAAAAATATGAGGGTACTCTTGAACACACACTGTCCAGATTCGCTGATAATAGTTCTATCATTGGCCGGTGTGGGACAACAGTGGAAGTTAGTTTTTGGATGTAAATAAAATAATTAAGTAACAATTATTTTATTTTCAAATCTCTATAACTCCTAAATGGAAACTCATATTGGAAATTCGAGAATACCGTTTAGCTTGTGAGGGTGTGTTTCCCATTGATGGAGCTTAACCTCGACTAACATGGGTTGAGGTTGAAATTTCATTATTGTTTTTTTAAGTAAATTTAAATTGTGTGGGTGTGTAATTATGGAAATGTCTATATGGGTGATCGAATTGAAAATCAAGGTGCACTATTCTGTCTAGAATGAAGACATTGCCTAAGAATGGACTTAACATCAACAAGCGTAGGTCGAATGGAAATGATATTTTTCTGACATTTTACGAAAAAGTTAAAATAAAATAAATTGATTGTTTTATTTTATTTTTTAACTTTTTAATCTGTTGTAGTGAAATGGTGTGTAGCACAATGAAACTAAATACACTACATCAACAAATAAAACAGTTTAACGACTTTGTAGAAACAGCGTAACTAAAGCACTGATTTACGTTTCATCCTCTAATGGCCAAGAATACATCACAATATTGTTGGAACAATCTTGGTTCTACTCCAAAGCCCTGGTGGGTGAGGATGATGAACACCAACTCCCCTCAAATGGATATTAACCAATGGCCATAAAAATAGGATCATGGAACGATGAACCCAGTGATATTGTTCTTCGACAATGACCGATCCGACCTAGGTAGGAGTTTTCATTGAAATTCCATTTTGTTTCACAGTTCATGGTTTTGGATGATGAATGAGAATCAACCAACAAAAAGGTTGACCCGCATTTCTATCTTTCTCAAGATAGTGATTTTAAATTGGGATTATCATTGTGGATTAAATCGTCTAATAAATAAAATTTTATTTTCCATGATTATCCTTCTAATGGGAGTGAATAAATTCCATAAAAAATTGTGAAGGAGGTACATTACTCACTTATTTGATTGGATTTCATCTCCCCACTTGAAGCACGTTCTTCTTGTTCATTGTGGGATGACGAGCAGTCGGTCGTTGCACTACTATTCTTGGTGCAATGAAAATGGAGGTGCGACGACGATGATGATAGACAGATCAAGTAATTTCAAGAGATGCTACTAATAAAGAACTTCTCAATGAATGGGATCACATACAAGTTTTGAACACCATGCGATGAAGAACAAGACCCTAGGGTTTTGGAACAACCTCTTGATCAAATAACGGTCCCCCGGAGCAAGTATGGTGGCCTGTTGAAAAATCTGTCGGTGAGTCGGTGGTGGAAAACTGTGGCGGCCGTGTGCCGGAAGGTGGGGCGGCATGCTGTAGTGGTACTAGATAGTGGCAGTCCCATGGATGATATATGAAGGATTAGCTACATGATATTGAACTGAGGATCATTGGGGGTCTTGCTGGAAGAAATAGTCAGCGTGAGTGGACTGGTTGACTTGACTTGGGGAGCACCAATTGGCACCGCCTGGGGCAGGACAGATGGGATAGAGTTGCATCCGATCTGGATAATCTGTCCCACTCAAATGACATGTTGGGTTGATGCTGGTGGGCCACTCCCATTGAAGAGAACTAGGTCGGGCTAATTTTCTGGGGTGGCCAAGGGTCGGGTCGGTCTGACCGAGTTAGATTGGAATCAGACCGAAACGGCCCACTGTTTCACAAAAATGTATGTAACTTCCAAATAGAGAGTATGTTTGATGATCCATCTATGGCGTTAGGTTCCTTGGATCAAGGTGGTCCTTTTGAGATAATCATAGTGATTTTTTGTGAAACGTGGATGCCAACATATTTTATTTGAAGAGAAGGACCTCTAGGTATTGGTAGACTTTGGGTATAATCAGGATGATTCTTATGATGAGATTTCAGGATAGCTACTGCCTTGATCACTCAAGTTATATGTAACCTTTATCCATTTTTCATTGGAAGAGATTTGAGGCCCCACATTTTAGGGTGCAGTTTCTCAGATAAGTTCGTAAAGGAAGAGTTTTATCTCCCCTTCTATTCCAAGGAGCGGGTACTCAATCCTTGGAGTCGGTACTCCACTATTGGACAAGGGACCAAGCCCTCCATATTAAAAGACATATATTTTCGGTACTCCCATACTGAGTAGTGTCCAAGTTCTTCTATTATAGTAGTCGGTACTCCCCTATTGTTCTATGGTGTGGGTCATCCTTACGTAGTGCTACGGTAGAGTTGACACACCCCTGATGTGCTATAGAGCATGTACTATAGCCTGGGGTCAGTACTCCCCTAATATACAGGGGTGATGGTACCTCATATCAAACATATGAACATATTTGCTACTCCCCTACATTACCCTGGTGCAAGTCCTCTAGTCATGGAGTGGTACTCCCCAACAGGGTATGGTTCGGTTCATCGATATACGAATTTTTACTCCCCTACCTATATAGGTTGTGTTTACCTAATTAGTAGTACTCCCATGTCATACCAAAGCATGAGTCCTTTAGTAACCGAGTACTACTCCCCTGTCATGCATGGTGTGGGTCCTAGATTGGATATGGAACTCCCTTAGATGTCAGACATAGATGTGAGGAGTGGGCCCATCCACATGATGAAAACAATACCTAGATTGGAGTTAATGCTCCCTCGATGGAAAGAGCCGTGATATACTCCTTATAGGAGAGACTGAGGTATTGCAGGTTATTCTAGAGTAGCACTCCCTCAACTGAGCGTAGTGATGGGGAGAGTGCCTCTTCACTTTATTTCCTTAGACTTATATGGGGGAGCATGATGTGATGAATAAACCTCTAGTGTTAGGAACTAAATTTGAACCTAAAAGAATATTCTTGATGGAGCTTGTTCTTTCTGAAATATAATTTGAAATACTAGGATTGTAACTGGTGGAGTGAATCTCTCGGACAGGTTCAACCAGGGATGGTTGAGCTCGTGGAGTGTGATCTCTTGGTTTGTGTGTTATGATTTGAGCCTTTGATGAGAATCCTGAAACTGGTTGTGTAGTTGGGAACACATGTTTTTATTGTTTCTGAAACAAGTATATCTGGATGTTCATGGTATATATATGGTCATATACTCAGGTAGAGAAATAGGTGCATTCCTTTTTTTCTCCTTTTCATTACCATTGTGATTTGGGGGTCCCCCAACTGAGTGTTTTTTTACTCACCCATACACGTGATTTTTCCTTCATGTTTTGTTTTTTTGCATACAAATTAAGCTTTGAAGAAGTCCATGGGGGACCAGGGCTAAGTGGTGTTCAATGATATCAGATAGAAGATGTGGGAATCAATAGATTTAGCAAGCTACCCCTCACCTACCCTTTAGGTAGGCTTCTCATAAAACGAGATTCATGGAAATGGAGTTTTACTTCTGTTTTATTTTACTTTTTGTGGGATAGTATACTGGCCCAGGTTACCGTCCAGTACTTCAAATTCCATTTTACTCATGTTGAGATTTAATTAGAGAATTGAATGCATGGTTTCCTGGGATTTTACTTTATATACCTTTGGTTGGCATATGTGTGTGTGTGGATAGATGCTTAGAAAAATGCCTCCCACTTTTGGATTAATGCCTTTGGTGCTAGTCGCCAACCCCTAGCCTTTAGGAGGTGGTCTTTGGGAAGTCAAGAAATTGTCCCTATAGGGCGGGTTGTGAAATAAAAATTACAAAATTTATATGAATATTCATTTCATATCATTATAAATTACACAATAAAAAATAATGGTTTCATGTTATTATGAATTAGACACATAACAAATATAAAATAAATTAAAATTAACATATATTGGAAATATAATTCTTAAACAATAATCATTAGTACACATCATATATAATACAATTCTTTATAACCTATATACATGGAAAATGTGAATTAGTGATCTAAAATGCTCAATAACGGTAAATGTAAGAGATATAAATTGACGATCAAAATGAGAATTAAATAAATATGTTGGAATGAGAACATTATAAAGGTGCATCAACATAAAAAAACATAATTATACCATATAAATATTAGATCATAAATTATGGTTCCTAATACAAGTCCTCTGGTATAAAGTAAAATACTAGGGATAAGAGAGTGGAAACATGATTCTATATTAATTATCAATGAAAATAAAACATTATCAATATAATGTGGCGTAGGAATTATAATTAATAAGAATCCATTTCATTTGGATTCATTTCAATGACCACTAAGACATAAGGGAGGGAGCCCCATATTGGGTAGAGTTTAATGAAAAATCCCTGAAATGTCATCACATGAGACATATGCCTTTACCCAATTCATTGGATGACCATATTAATCCAAACCCACCTGTCCATTAGTATACATGGAAAATTAAGGATTTGGGTTCACCAAAATTAGAATATATCGATTGAGATACATAATTTCCTAATTAAATGGGGGATATATAATTTCATTTCTACCCATCACCGAATGAATAACCACAAATTTGTTTCCAAATAAACATGAAAACAAACATAGCTCCATCATATCATGATAAAACAAAAATAAAGAAACATATATCCTAAACACTATATAATATCATGATAATATGATTTACTCATAATGATACTGAATTGTGGATTTTAATCAAATTTTCAATGGTTAATAATAAATCATAATGAATATTGACATTGTCTTAACCCCCTCTTATAAGAGAATTGTTATGTTGAATTGAATAATAAGAGGAAATATCGTTTTCTATTAATATTTTTTTAATGTAAAAGTCATAAAACATTAGGAACAATTATATCTTTCTAACACCATGAAATCTTTGAGAGGGTGTTTTATTGTTTAAAATTATTATAAAAGAATGTATCACAGGGATTATTTAATTTTTTAAAAATGGAATATTAATTTACTATTTTTTATAAAAATAAATAGTGGAAAGATATAACTATGACGAAATTGTTACAGGAAAATTATTTATATAAAAAATGCCATGTAAATTAATTACTAAAAAAATTAAACATATAATTAGTTGTAATTTCATCAATGAATAAAAATAGATATCATGGACATGTATCATAAATATTTCTATCCAAAATTAAGAGATATAGTCTACTATATGTACTAGTACTTCTAGTAATATTTTAATCAAAAGTGGGAGGGGTGAAATGATAAGAAGAAGTATAAAATAAATAAATACCCATAGTATAAGAAAATTCTTAGTGTTTAAGACTCAAATGTCATACATTTCTCCATGATTAAAATTCAAACATAATAAATATCAATTTTGAAATGTGATTGGAAATTAATCCTTATTCATTACTCACGTTTTCCTCAAAAGTAGTATAAACATATGTATAACTGGAAAAAACAAATTACTAACTTTTTCAAAATAATATTTATATCAAAAAAATAAAATATTATAATATATTAATTAGTTATATTTATATCAGTTAGTTTGATTATTTTTTCGTCATTACATGCCATCCTTCATGAACACCCGAAAACCGTAATATTTTATTAATTTTTTATAATCCCCTTTTAAATGTTCCAGGGTAATATTTTTATATTCCATAATCCCAAATGAATTAATCCTGAATAAGTGGCCATTTTATGCCCAAAGACCTAACACCCAACTATAATCCCCACATAGTGGATACTAATTTTTTCTACATAGAAACTGACATGAATGGATGCTCAGTATGAAATAATAATGGATATGTATTCCCTCATTCATTGAAACTATGTTAATAATTCATCAATTATTCATGACAATTGGAATTAAATTTATAGTGATTTATTTTCCCCCTTCAAAATTTGACACAAATCATATGAAAGGACTTTTAGAATTGAATACATTAATAATAAATTTTAGTTAATTTCTTGATGATAGTGAATTACTTAATATTTATCATTTATTTTTTATCCATCCATTAAGCAACCAATTCAGGGCCTATATAAACCATAAACATAAAATTATACCTTTATTAATTTATAGATAATTATTAATGGATTAAATAATTATGTTATTATAAAATCATTCATGAAGGTGGAAGAAAGAAACTCAACCAATAACATTAAATAATAGTGATGGAGTTAGAGTTTAGAATAATGAGACAATAGATTAAATATTAATATAATCATAATAAATTAATTATAACATAATATTTGGGGGGGATGAGTATTATTATAGTGCATAGGAATGGTATATGAGAAATTAAGAGTTGAACATATATACTTACTTGATTAATTCTCCCAATTCTAACATGGGTTCCTTCAATATGAAGGATTTTGACTTCATTATCAGACTATAACTAGTATATGAATTAAAATAAATTAGTAGGGTAAATATAATCTATTATTGAATATATTTTATAAGTAAAAGGGTTGTTTGAAATGGGTATAGGAGGGATCCTTTTATAGGTAAAAATAAGGGATATTTCATTGTAAATATATGTTATGGAAACTCTAAACATGGAATAACATAAGAATCAGGTGAGTTAGGAGATGAATTGTGGGTGACATATATTTTTATTAATCCAATACCTAATAAATAAAATTAATTATTCATTAATGTCATCTTAATTGAAAACTATATGACGAATGTAAATTTCTAATATTTTAAACCTTTTCAACTTATTTAATTAATTTTGTGTATTAATTATTTTTATGTTAAAAATAAAATATGGCTCCTAATTTTCAATTTTAGATTGGTTATTCTAAAATTAATGTTCTTTTTTATATTTTTTATTAGGTAATATTGAAAAAATAACTTTCAAATAAAAATCATAGATATATTTTAAAAACTGTTTTTTAGGTAAATGACTTTTTAAACATTCAACAATGTTTATTCATATTTCATAACAACAAATAATTCAACCCATGTCAATATATTTTTATATATATATAAATTATATTATATTTATAATTTAATACAGAAATATAATTTATTTATATAAATATACATAACACTTTAAAATAAAATTAAATAATCATTATACCTTTACAAAGTTAAGTAGCTTTTATCTCAGTAACTTATTGTTTTTTTTTTCAAAAAATAACAATTTAACTAATTATTAAATTTATAAATATAAATAAAATATATTAAATAAATTCTACTTGATTCAATTTTATGATGTGAAAAAAATTAATATTAAAATCATAAAACATTCATATAAAAACAATTTTTAATGAAATTTATTTTAGGCATTAAAATGAATCTAGTTAAATTCATTTCAATATAATATTCATTAAATTATTGTTAAATAATTTATAAGTTGTATTAAAAATATATTTCCTTAAAATTAGTCTACATTAATTATTTTTATAATTTATAAAAAAACATATATAACAAAGTTCATTAAAAATCATTTCAATCATAAATAATTGAAGATAATTAACTAATTGTTAATCAATTAATATTAATATAAATAATAAATTTCATAAAATTTCAAACTCTAACATGATAAATTTAAAATTTTAAAATATGATATAATATTTAATAAAAAATTATTTATTTTTTTAAAATAATTAAATGATATTTTCACAAATTATTTATTTCAATTAAAAGCCTTTACAAAAAAACATGATCACCCGATTTTATGCATATAATTTTTTCAAATTATGATTACTTAATTTAAATAATTTTTATATGATTCCCCCATATTTTAATATTTTTATCCATTTATAATAATTTTTTAATATAAAGGGTATTTTATTAAAAAAAGAAAAAGAAAAAAATATTAATATGTTTAATGTGATTTTTAAACAATGAAAAAAGATTAATTTTTAATATCGAATGTTGCCTTGAACAAATTTTTAAGGATAATCGTTCACATTACCCTCAAGAAATGATGTAGTATATGAAACACATAGGAATCATTCATATTGAAAAAAAACAAGAACAAATATATTTGGGTACATGAGGGGCACACAGAGGCTTAGGGGAGTTGTGGATAACCTCACACGGTGGTAAATCAAGTGGTTGTTGGATTCTAAGGGAACCCATATTCCATTAATGGTTTAAGTAGAAATTAAAATATAATATTAATGAATTCCTATATGAAACTATTTCCAATTTCATACAAGCAATAATATGGGTTGTATTCATAAAAAATCATTTAGTCCTTCAATACCCCCTACACATTTTATTCCAAAAATAAAAGGATTTTATCATCGTCAATTTCATGTGTCATTTTTTACTACTAAAAAAGGTAATGAGGTTGGGGATCCAATGAAAGTTTTAGTACGTCAACATTTCCGAGTCAGGAATAGATGTTATGTTGTAAATAAGCTGATACAATATAACTTATGCACTATGGATCGTTATTTTACACAATAACTGTAAGGGAATAGATTCTAGTGTTTCATTAATTTGTGTATGAGATGTGATGAGGGGAGGATAAAGGAGGATATAATGGATTTATTATCTGAATCGTAGTCTAAGGTAATTGTATGATGTGTATCTCAATGATTAACTTTAAATATGGTTGTTATGGTGAGGTAGGTCCGACATCGGCGTAGGGTCTCGAGAGCCTCTTTTTTAAAGTACTTCTAAAATGGTTGTTACTTTTATGTTATGGTTGGATATGGTGTCTTCTTATTTCCATCTATTATGAACTTCATCATTGAGGGATGAGGTTGTGTTATAGGGGTTTTGGGCAGTTCTACCTTTTTAGGGGTTATTTTTCCTTAGGGGACTTGCGGCTTCTTAGCCTCCCTATTGGAAAAGTGTGTTCGGCTGCATGGGGGGAGGATTATTATAGTCCCTCCCAATAGTTATATTCTCTCTATTCTATATATGGAGGCATTGATGTGAAAATTTGATATGACCAATGGGCCACAACGTGGTCTCCTTCTATTACATCATAGTCCTCTTGTTTTTTAACAGTGACGTGATGTGGTCTGGGTGGCTATGTCGAGGTCTCCTACAATTAAATTTTCCTATAAATGCTCATGAGTCCCTAGAAACTACTTTTCTATCCAACTCCTCTCTAAACCCCTAGTCAAACTAAAATTATTTATGAAGACATTTGAAGACTCTTTTATTGGAATTAACCCACGGCTTTTGAGAATCAGTACATGGTGATCTAAGATTAGATCTTCTAATTTTGTAGCGGTTTCCCCTCAATTCAATCATTTTTTCATATATATATATTCTATCCATGATATGTATTTGTATCTACATAATTGTAATGAATTTTTTTATATGTGTTTATGGACTGATATTCATGGGATATCATATTTTCTATAATGGATAGGTGATCATAGTTCCATGATGGAATTATATTATTGTTTAAAGAGCATGAGATTTTTTAATGTATGGGTTTAATTTCTTCTAATTTTTTAAGTGGAATCATAAATTTTCCATGGTTTAGCCATTTTTATGCTTGTGGAATTAATGTTAAAAAAATTATATTGGATTAATGAATGATATAACTATATTGTTGTAGGGATAACATATTCTTTCTATCTAACATGATAGTGGTTTGCCTCATGGTTTACTATAAAGTGTGTTATATATGTTAGGATTTTACTAGAATGTTGTTATTATTAGTATAGAATATTTAAATGATGCAATTATTAATGAATTTAAATCTAGTAATATTATTTTGGATGGATAAATAATTAAAGATGTGAAATGTATAATGAAGCCTTTTATTCGTATAATTTGGTTGTGATCAAGTTTATTGTAATGGAAGTTTCAGGTTAATGTAAATTTGTTCCTCTATGTTTTAGTGAAATTGGTTAAAGAACATAAAACTAGAATGTTTATAAATGATTATAAAAATAAACATAATGTGAATTCATAATTTCTATTCATTATTTGTTATTATATATGGAATATGGTACAAAATATATTTATTTAATTTAATATCTTATTAATGATGAATCCTTAGGTTACCCAATGATAGATCCCATGATATTGAATCATATAATTTAATTTATAATAAAAAATTATTATTTGATAATGATAATTGTTTGAGGATAAGATAGAATATTTTTTTAAGGTTGAATTCTTTGTTTTTAGAGAAAACACTCCATGTTATTTATATTTTTTTCTACCTTAAATGATTTATAATGGATGTAAGGATTTCTATGAAATGTGATGTGAGATTGGGATGGATGATGGGATATGTGTGGTGAATCCCATTTTTGTGGCTATAGTTGATGAATATGATGGGTAGATTCATGGTGATAAACATGAGGGTGTTGATGATGGAACTAGGGATGGTGGAACAAAAAGACGATGGGATTGTTATTATTTGTTCCTTAATTTGAGATACTTAATTTTGAATAAATATATATAATGGTGGAATGGAGGGGTTTCGTGTTTATCTTCATTACATTACTCACTTATTTAGGTAACTGAATTTTCATTGTTATAAATCACTTTTGTTTTAGTTTAGGATGTTTTACTAATGTTCCTAGAATTATTAAATGAAGATAATTGTTAATTAATGCATAGCCTCACGGGGTTGGTTTTTCTCGAATGAAAATGTTGATAGTCTTGAGAACAAAAAACTCACATGGATTATGTCCCAAGGACATGTGTTTTCACCATAATGGTCGATGAAATGGTATATGGGATAGTGTAATGTGGAATAATATTAATTAATGGATGTTGAATAAATTTAAATATCATTAAATTAAAAAATGAAAGAATATATTTTATGAAGGTCTTATTAATGATTTTGTGATTATAAAATATGTAGTTCTTTGTGGTGGAAATTGGGTGCCCAAGAGATGATAATTTTAGTTTAGTCTAAGACCAGGTTATTGCATTTTAGTTGTTGTGTGAAATATTATATCTTGTATATTTTTTGATTTCATACACTTCCCCGCTCATGTTATGTAGGGTGACTGGCTCATAGTGGACTCAAGGAGGACATTTTTAGGAACATCTAGGATGGAATGGGATAGATGGTAAAATACCCCCTATATCCCTGCTCTATAATACTAATAGTATTATGTGCTAGTGTAAATGGACTATGGTTTCCCCCATATACATTTGTAAATGGATATTGTGGATTATGGTTATTTCAAACACATATTATTTATGATATATTATAAAAATGTTTATAATAGGAATAATGTGTATGGATTATAATGGATCTAGGTGCATACTTGTTGTATGGGTTGTCATTGCATGAGGTAAAATACATAATGTATGATATATAACATACATGAAAAACCATTTCACATCCTATTTTACCGACTTCATAGTGCTACCCATGCTCAAATTCATCCATGTAACTATTGCAGACATCCTGTATGAAATCGTTTATAATAATCTCCCTTTTCATTCCCCTACATCGCTATACACCATTGACTTCACAACATTAGTTGTTCTTTTTTCTTCATACCCATATCTCCTCTCTATATTTCATTAAATAGAGTAGGAAATAAATATATATGAATAATGTTTCTCCACATATTACCCATGTTAATAAGATACAAAAAGGCATATATTTTTAATTTTAAAAAACTATATATTCATGAAAAAAATGATAGGACACACCCTATCAATATCCCCCTTCAATTGGAAATTGAAAGATATGAATCAAACAAACCCATTGGGAAAACATTATTTGGGTTCATATCAAACATCATACTTTGTAGAAAATCGATGATTCTGTTTTTCAGTTCAAATTGAAACCAGGATGTCACCCTATTAAATGAAGTTCAAATGATGATGTTTTTGTCAAAAATATGTTTGCACTTCCAATACCAGAATCAAAATTATATGTCACTGAATAATTATGATCACCACGTAATCTATACCACTTGTAGGAATAAATTTATCACCATTTAGAATATCCTTCTTGAAGTCTTAAACACTATGTGCTTTACCTCAATCATTGATTTTAATTACTTTTTCACTAGTGAAACTCTCTAATGAAATTGATTTCAATGTATCACCTAAAACAACTGACCTAAGTCGAAAGATAAACAGTATTAATCTTAGTCGATAGACTTTGTATCATGTGTCTTGATTTCAAGTTCCAAAAATATGATTAATTACTCCTTTCAATTACATTCATCACATAACTTCACACCTTTACAATAGTCCTGTAAATCATATCATCTGTCTTTCCTCATGCATAAACCATCGATCCTATTGAAAATTTACATCTTCAATTTCAATATAAACACTTGAATCTATATTTATAAATAGTACATGCATATAAAAAAGTGTGGTGATACCTAGAATATGTCACACATCCCTCAACATTAGCATAAAACCTGAATTCGTAGTGATTCAAATATCACCAAAAGCAATTACATTAGTATAATATTATTTACCAATATTATATATACCAAAGCATCTATATTTGTATGAAGAAAATAATTTCTAATTTAGTGTAATATTTTATTATGTTATTAAATCAACCACCCATTCGATGTCATGAAATAATAAACACCAACTGATAATAGATCTGCCTCCCCCTGAATAATACATACACCGATATCCGTTGAATCAATATTTTCAGCTTTCTTTTCTTCCTTGATAATTTTTAATAAATAGCAGTTTCTCACCACATGACCCTCTGTGTCACAAAAGAAGCACATGAATTTTCTTCTAGTCTTAGATTGACCTCTTTCATTTTTTGTCTATATTTTACATCTAGAACACCATTATTACCTAATGATTCACAATCATTGGTCTTTCACCATGTATCATTCATAAAAAATTATAAAATCAAAAAATATAACATTAACTTTAATTTCTTAAAAGAACAGTACTGATGAGATTAACAGATGAATTAGGTAATAAAACCTATTGATGAATATTTTTTTCAAATTCCTACATTTCAACTAGTACTACGTTACCTTTATCATTGATCTTTACCACTACTAAAGATAAATCAACCAAATTATTAAATAACTTGTCAAGATGGTTACCTAAATATCCGTTATCTATATTTCATAAATGATACAATACCTTTTTTATATAGTGTATAGATAACTAATATAATAATTTAATATAAATTGATTTAAATATGTCTCACACATTGAAATATCCAACACCCCTAAATTATCTACCTACATTGACTAGCGCCAATGTCTATGTTGTATTTCTATATTCAAAAATTTAGAGCATGTTTATTATTACTGATTATCATCCAATTTAAGCATATAGTTTATGAAAAATAATTTTAAATACAAATTAAAACAATTTTGGAAAAAAAATTGTTTATTTGTTGTTTTTTATCTGATGTTGTGTTTTAAATAAAATCTTGTTTTTTTCACACCTAAAACACCAATTGGTTTTTTTGAACCTCCATGTCTTCAAGATACCCATGGCCACTCGCTCTTCAATGGCATCCTTAGTCTCCAGTACACTATTGAGACATTCACATATTAAAATAAATTTATATAATTCACTTATAAAATATATTTAGAACATTTATTTAATGATATTTATATACATTTATATAATTTTATTTTTATAAATATGTATATATGAAGATAATTAATTGATAACTATATGTATTTTAAAAATATGTATATAAATATTTAATGTATCTATAAAAAATAAATAAAATGTTATTATCAAAAATAAAACTATAAAATGTATTTATTAGAAATAAATTTATTAAATACACTTATATAAAACATTAATTATTAATAAATTTTATAGAATATATTAATTTTAAATATTTTAACAAATTGTATGAATATAATGTATTCATTATAAAATTATATATATGATATATTAATATAATATATTAAACTGATTTTATTTAATGTATACCTATATAAATTTATATTATATATTTTTTATATCTAGATATAAAATATTTATATATTTGTGTGTGTGATAATATATATTTATTTATATATGTTCACTATTAAATATATATTCTTAATTATAAAAAAATAAAGGTGTGTTTTTACACATGGAATTGTGTATATATATTTACACACACACACACACACTAGTTTATAATAATATATGTTTACATGTGTGTGTGTGTATGTAAATATATATTACTATATGTTTCTACATACATAATATTATGTATTAATTTATTTATATATTCACATTCACACACCTAATGTATTTAATTATTATTACTATTTCTATGAACATTGATTTTTTAATTTTTAAAAAATAATAAAATGGCTTTTACACCCTCTAATATAATTAATTATTTGGTGGTTTTGAATCCCTAATAATTTTATAAATTTTTTTAAATTTACCTAGGTGAGTATTTAATGGATTTTTTAGCAAAACAATTTATAAATATTAATTTATTGGTGCTTTATATAGAAACTACCTCTAAATATTCATTTAAGAGTAGTTTTCGTAAATACGTAGCTAAACATATAACTTAAATTATTGAAAATAAATAAATGAATATTGGGTTTTCTGAGGTACAATTAATTTATATACTATAGAGATTTTTTTTTAAAATTATTAATATAATTAATTATCAATTATTTAGAAACTATTCTATTTTAATATATTTTTAATTATTCGTTGTATATATTTAATGGTACATTCCTAAAACACGACCCTAAATTATCGACATAAATTAATTGGAACCCATATATAATATCAATGCTAATATATAGTTATTTTGTAGTGTTTGAAAGAAATAATTATATTATGATTTATTACAATAAAATGTGTTTTTTAACGATTGAATAAATTTTCGTAAAGAATATTAATGAATTCAAGCTATGTTATGTGATATTATATTAACAATTATGACTTAAATAGGTGCCATAATTGATGTATGATATTATTATTTTCAATAATATGTCATGAATATTGTTTATTACTAATTGATTTCTTTTAATATGGAATATGATAAATAGTGGGATTATAAAATGTAATAGATAATAGATATTTTCTAAATATATATAGAATGGAAGAAATCCATGGTGATTGTACTGAACATATATATAAATATTTACATGATTATTATTGATGGTTTTTCGGTTGACAATGTTTTTTTATTTTTTAATATTTGAAGTGGATGATAAAAACCATATTTTCTAACTCAACTACAACTTAATGATGGTTTTCTCAAGCGTGACCTGATATCTATTTTGTGAGTGGGATGACTAATGAACATCTTAGTATTCCAAATCACATGCCACTGGTTGGTATAAATTTGATATGTTGAGGAATGATTCTATATAATTATGTGATGTGGTTAAGATGATTAGGGGTTCAATGGTATAATTCTAGATGTTGTGGTTGTGGGAACTAACTAGAGTGAGTTGGTATGTGAGTACAATTATTTTTATTTTTCATGGTAAATGTTACAATATATATATTCATCATGAATCATGCAGAGTGAATTAACAAAGGATGAAAAGTGACTTGAATATTACTGTTAAATTTTAATATAATATATTTTGTTATGATTTTTAATGAATCAACTTGGTTCAACCTGCCGTGTAACCTTAGTCGGACCGTGATAAAGCATAAATTGAATTCTTGATCACCAAAGGTGAATAACAATAGTCAAGGGTCTCAAAATTTACTATTGGATGACATGGGGAACCCATAAATTGGAATTACTAGTAAAAATATATAAACAGTTCCAATAGACATAAATAAAATTATTAATTATTATAATAAACTTATATACTCATTCAAAAATTAAAATAAACTAAGAGTAATATTGAACAATACTCATAAAATGATTCCAAATTGAGCAGATGGGTGAAATTTATAATGCATTAACACATCAAGATAGATAATAAAATTCCCATAATACATTCTATTATCGAGCCTGGAACCTGTCAAAGTCAAGGATCCATGTGGCCCCAAGATAACATCTATTTATGTTAGAGTAAATATAATGGAGGCAAGGGACAATTCTATACCATGGGGAGAATATTTCCTTATGTCTCAATAAAAAAATGAAAAATAAATAAGCATTATATATACACATTGAATTATTATATGTGTAATAAACAATTAAATGGTCAAATATAATACATGATGATGTCAATTAGAACTAACATCCGATCAACCACCAGCCCGACAAAAAATCCAACATGTGTAGGTTGGCCCTACTTCCAGTCTTGGGTACCACACAACTAGTATCCACATAACCATTGAGCTACCCCAGCCTAATCCACTATGCATATTGAGAATTATATGAAATGTAGTTATATGTTCTACATGTGTATCTAGAATCATGTGTATTGTGTTAGTATATATCTCAGTAGGCTATCATTAGAAACCCTAATGTATGTCTTCATATGCATGTTAATACATTAATAAATGAAATAAAAATATTAAAATGTCCTTTAGTTCATTATGTTATAACCATTCTCCCCTATTACTCAATGAGGTGCACACTCTGGTTAGATCATTATGTGCTAACCAGGCCTCCCAGATACCCAACTGCACCTGATTTGATGCCATACTAGAATCCAATTATTTCCCCATTCCATCATATTGATTCCTATGCATTACCTAAATACTAATGGTAGATATATTTCTCAATCCTCACCTGATACCCTCATAATTAGGTAATGGACATACAAGCATAGGCCTTGATCAATCCCTAATTACTCTAGGAAGGTTGATTAATCATCCCTCGCATCATACCAATATCATTGACCATTGTTTGGTTCTCATCACGAGACTGCTTAGGGCATGTTCCAATTTATGAACAGTAACCCAAGACATGTATGGAAAAGTCCTAAACCTAATACCTAATTCTTCATATCATGGTCATAACACTAAATCATTCATGAAAACTTTAGTGAGGTCTAATAGTATAGAAAAACACCCATGTAGAGAGTAGGTTGTCCCAAAAAGCACATTCAATAAAATCATACTTGTGGCCCATCAAATAGGTAACCGTATAATCCTAGTTAGATAGTATCTCGAGAACTATCCCCTCATAATTTCATGTCACATATCACCAATTTGGGTGCTCACTGGATCATATAGACCCATCCTGGTCATTTTTAATCATTACCAATTCATACCTATCACTCATTGGTGACACAACTACATAAATTATCCTCTATCCCGAACCTCAAATTTTATTCTAAAATTTCCAAAACCATGTTCACTTATATTACATCTAATAATATATTGTTCGAAGGAATCACACTCCAACTGACCATATCCAAAATTAGTGGGGTCTAAATCCTGAACAAAACCCACTTATAGTACAATTGTAATGTCCAAAAGGAATCTTCTCGCCCCAATAACACATCAAGAATCACCTCTAACTTCATTAGGTAGTTCCTCATCATCCACATGAAATATACGAATCTAATCCATAATTAATCATCCATATGATATTGATGCCTATTCGCTGAACATATCAATCCAGCCTAATAAATAATTCACCTAACCTAACAAAATATTATCTCCCTAAGGTATAACGTCACATAAACCAAATCCATCTCCCCTTGGAAACATAGTCATTGGATTTTCCTATATTATATTAGTGTTAAATAGCACTTATTAGATTAATTTGAGACCTAGAGTCATCTTATCTTATTTACCTATGAATCATTCAATCACTACACCATGTACCTAAAACTGATCCGTCCTTCATGCATGAATGATCATAAATAATCATGCACATGATTTTTAATCATAGGGTCTATGAACATAGAACATTTAGTTAACTATTCATGAAAACCTCCACAACTCCTGTGCCAAGACTGTTGAACCCTTATCCAAGCTCGTACCACCACCCAAGCTCTCATCTCACATCGCTTGACAAATTTTTTTATCAACCATTATAAATAATTATATAAATTAAACAAAAGAGTATTATCTAATAGAGAACTCACTGGGAACCACCATCTCAGAAAACCACAACCATCTGCCCCAAAAATGCTTGTGGAACACTTCATCATAATCCTAGATAAAATCCCTATCATGTTACACATACAAAACAATAAATTTAATCATATTATACAAAAAACACAAAACAAAATTACAGTAGTGGATCCCCTCAACTGTATTCACGATGGCCATCATAGAGATAACATCTTGGGACCTCTATACAACCTGAGAAAAAGGACCATAAATCTTGTTCAATTCTATTGAAATCTATTGTAATTGACACTAAAAACCTAAACAATGTTAAAAAATTTGGTCATAATGATGAGAGGAATGATTTGAGGAAGGATCATCAACATAATTTCAATAACATTCTTTCATGAAGCTCCTCATATCATGGGATATGAAGATGTGAGGTTGGGTCATCCATCCACATCTTTGATGCAAGCTATGTCAACCTAAAAATTTTGATTCATACACCCATTATCATTTAAAAACATATTATTCATTTCACTGTGTGAAATAAATGTTCATTTCATGATGTACGGCGGTGTATCCCTATGCTCTTTGCTCGTGTTTTTTGTAGTGTAAACCAAAGAATCATTCCATGAACCCCATGAAAATGCTACTTAATTTAGCCATGACCTTTTTTCCTTCCACATATTCTGTATCAAACCCCTAGTTAACCACCCAATCATCTACCTTGATACAAAAAAAAATATTTCATAAAATTTAAATTCTCATTACATTAGTCAAAGTATGCGTTCTCAAAATGAACTATCCACTAAATGGAAAATTCATGTTAACTGAAAAGAGTATCGAACTGGAATCCAAAGGGAACTAGAAAATGCCAAACCAATTGGTAATAATCCACAATAATATGTGGTAGTCATTAAGAAAAAAACACCAAATAATCATTCTCATCAAATCCCCATGAACCCACCATGTTCAATCTCTAAACACCAACTATGATTCTCCAACCACCAAAAGAACTACTCACAAAAATCTAAGTCAGTCGTACATTAGAAACACCACCCCTGATATGGTGCTCACCGAACCCCTTTTCCCTGAAACATTATAGCGTCGTCAACTAATCCAACATGAGGATTATGATTGTACCCACTATAAGAGGTTTCTCCTGGAGATCAATTATAATACATGTTTCTCCCCACCATATGAATAGCCTACCATAAATGAAATTTCAGTGGCCCAATAAACCACTAACTACAATCCACGTGATGCTCCAAACTTGGTTCCCCTCTCACCATCTACAACCTAATATAGAACACTAGTCTGAATTCATCTGAGTGACTTTTACAAAAATTCCCGATCACGACGACCAATGCTTTTTCGATAGAAACCCCATCACCAACTTGGAATTTTCACCAATAAACCTCTCAACCTGGGTCCTGGCCATTCTCGAAGCCACAAAACAAGTCTTCCTTTACATTATAGAAATTTATATCTCAGAAAAACATCTTCACTACATTACACAACATGACTCACTCCTATTTTATGTGATGAAACTAGGTTTAACCCTAGAATAACATAGTGAAACAAGCTCACCCACTAAACCATTTGATAAAATATTTTCACCCCCTAAACCATGTGATGGAATTTTGTTTCTACCCCACAAAACATGTGAAAAAATACGTTCACCCCATAAAATATGAAAAAATCACCTTTTCACCCCAAAACAACATGAATAATTATTATTTACCTCATGAATCACATTTAGATCACAGTAAAATCACTCCATGCTTGATGCCAAGGCACTAACTCCTAACATCTCCTGATTGAAACATTTATCCTAGTATTGACCCAAGGAAATAGATATCATCATATCCTTACATTTATCAAATACATGATGCCACATCCACTAGCCACCAGCTGGTCTTGTTGTTCCCATGAATTTTCAAACACATGTTCTTTACCAATGAATAACATGATTCTCTCCCCCATAAGAGCATTTTCATTCCCTCTATGAAGAGAAAAATATATATTATCCTTCATCAAAGCTCCATACATTTCCACATGTAATGATTTCACTTGGTCCTCCTACTCATTTTTGAGATCCATCATAGCCATAAAACCACTACCATCCATTCTTGGATCATCATGAATGATTCTCTTATACTCGTATGGTTCACTCCCCACCATATGGAGTACCTTATACCCATCCTCTTGAACCACCACCAAATGGGACAAAGGATTATATGTGCATCGCTCTTCCCAAACCTTGATCATATTCTATCAACCTAAGAATCCACAAAAACCTCTTAAGGTGTCTATTAAGGTCGGTCATACCATGGTACCCCAATCCTACATCGATTTCACCTCTTACAATATAGACATCCAAAATTCTCATCCATAGATCTGGACCACCACACCTATGAGCATCTCACTATAGTAATACATTTTTATTATCACTCATGTTCATCCACAACCTTAAATTTTCTGAAAAAACCCTCACATGAAATTTTCCCTCAATTAATAACCCAACCAGGAACTGTTTACACCTATCATGTTCCATCCCTCGTACGCTGAGACATTTACCCTAAAAATCCTAACTAAACAATCACTATACTCCACTTTTAAGAGTTTCCATTTAAAACCCCCAACCATGATCCTTCTCATGATCCAACTCAGTCTCACCTGAACCTAATGGTTATATTATCTCATATAACATTATCTTAAGACACTGGACTCGCACTCTGAAAAATGATGTGCCAAGAAACCTCAACTCATGTTCTTAATCCATTAATCATCCACCACTGCATGATTTTCTCAACTGATATCCCATGGTATTTCACACTCCACGACTAACTATCTGACATCATATCACATATGCGTTTTTCAAATCTACGATCGTCTACCCACACCCCATCTATGACACTAAAGCACATCCAAAAAATATTATTCTAGGAACTTAACCACTACTTCCCTGAAAATAGCCCTCGAAACCATAAATTCCCCATGAGATGCACATAAAAAATCCTATGTCATTTTTATGACTTTTTCTACAAACCCCTAAAGGTTTTTCATAGAACCATCTGGTCCAGTTATGTAGAGACCCACTGAGTATCTTTTTGGGAAAACACTAAATACCTTATTGTTGTAATGACCAACTCATTCTCATTGGCTTGAGAATAGATTGTGTCATTGTTGGGAATTAGGAAACCTAACCAAGATACCAATGAATAGAAATAAATGACAAAGGGTTTAAAATAACAGTAGGGGAAGCTATAACCTATTGAATTTATACTATATACATTCTAACCACAATACATAGTAGCTATATGATTCATGAAAAAAATAATAAAAATTAAAAAAATCCTTTATACCAATGTGAGCCCAAACAAAGGTGTTATAGCGGAAGGGAATAAGAAATCAACCTAAGAGTTGAATATTACTCAACCTGGATCCAATATAACAGAATTACTCCAAGCTCTACCAGATCTATTCTCAACCACCACCAGATCGCTCAACAACTTATGAACTAGTACTAAAACCATGCTGCACCATTCCTCTACCCACGTCCTGGAAGATGACATCTCCAAAAACACATATTTTCCATTGCTAGGGTGAGTATAAAAGATAGTAAATATTCTAAAATGAATTTTCCAGCTCACAAAACATGGATTGAAGTATTATCCACATTTATTTAAAACTGTTTATATGAAATAATTTGAATATAATTTATAACTAAATATAAACACTTCTTAAAATAATTTATAAGTAAATATAATATAAAACGATGGGAAATTTTATTTCCAATAGGATATACTCGATGTAAAAATGTAAATAAATATTTAAATAACATTCTGAAAACTAATTTTTGAAACCAATAATGTCTACATAATTACAACTACCCAAAATGCATGCATCATTGTGACAATTCCATACTCACGAGTAGTTTTTGGTCTATCTTCCAAGTCATATGAATGTAATTATTCCCCATGTTCCATTTAACCATTGGATCCAGGAACATGATCATATTTCAACAATTCCAAATAATTCAATATGATACACACACCATGTTTTCAACAAATCAAAATGATTTTCAAACAATATCACCTTTTTAAATAAATTCATATGTTTATTGAAAACATTCCAACCAACTAATTTCACAACACTATAGATTACAAAAAACCCATATATCTATAGGAAATATTCTATAAAAATAAATTATATAGATTTATTTATGATAAATAAATTAAAAATGTCCATTTATAATAAAAATAATGGTCTTCCACAACCCCCCCCCCCCCCCCCAATTTTCCACGTTTTCGAACACCCGCCTCTAAAGAGGGTCTGAAAATAGTGCAGTATAAAAAAAATATAATTATTAACAAAAAATAAATTTTAATTCATAATAATCAATTATAGAAAGGATATATTAGAGAGATGCCACCGACCTTTCTTGTTTCGACAAAAACTGACAGCATACGATGAACACTGAAGAATGAGGTTCAGGATTCCATGAAACCGCCCAAGATCTCATCCACTAACATGAAAAAACATCACATATCACCTTATTTGACCTAAAAACCCTTATATCAACCTATAAGTAGTGTATATATAATAAAATGGGATGAAAGGGTGAGTATATTAAATAAACCGTGACGCAAACAATGAAGAACATGCACATACTATGAGAATCTACCTTCGATCCGCCAAGGAATGTCGTTGGATCGCTTCCAAATCATTGGAAGAACCTACATTGTCCTTTTTAAGCGAAATATTTCGTCTTAGTTTAGATATGGGTATAAATAGATCAATCAGGTGGCCCAATGAATGTATATCCACAAAAATAAAGAATTAGTTTTGGCATTGCACGGTTTGGCCACACGGTCTGGCAAGACCGTGTGCTGATCGTGAACCCCTATCATGTTCACCTAAAATCCTCTAAAGTCAGTCAAAAGTCTCCCCAAAATTTCCATATAACCTTTAAACATATGAAAGGAATCTGGGAAGGGTTACATTCTAGAAACCGATGGTTCAACAATCTCCCCACCATTAGACTTTCCGTCCACAGAAAGTTGAAGGCGATCACTACCATGAAAGAGTTCTTGCCATTTCTATTTCATCTACAATGAATGTGACCTTTTTATTCATATATAGACCCATTAAAATGATACTCCAATATCCTAATATTTTTTAAAAAACACTTAGATAACCAACACCCTTGTAAGTTGATTTTCATTCTAAAAATGATAGCTACGTCTTTTTATGCACTACATTTAAGTTCCTGAAAATACTACTCATTACTGAGAAGACCAACCAATGAATAGAAATGATGTATTTTAACTAAAAAACAATAAAACTCTAGCATATTTTTTCCAAATATAATGGATCAATTTGATTCCATTTTTAATGAACCATTCATTCTCATTCGATTCATAACACAATGAGTGATTACTGGGCCTTAGGCAACATCCCCAAGAAGCCAAAGGCTGGTAACAAATGCCAAAGGCTGGAAATAGATTCCAAACAGTTCAAAAACTAGTTGGGGATGATTTAACATTTTAAATAGAAACTATAAAACATCCAAATTTAATACATAGTAGTGATATGAACCATGAACAAAATAATGACCATTCATAAATCTTTTATACCAAATTGAGCCCCCCAAAAAGTGCAATAGTGGAAGAAAACTAGACATAAACATAACAGTAAATGATAACTCAACAAAAAAACAAAAAACCCAAAGACATTGGGATCCACAAACTACTTTCTCCACCACCACTAGACATCTCAACAACTCAAGAATTTCGGAAAACATGTTGTACATTATATTTTTCCACATCCGGGAATACCACAACGACAAAAGCACCAAATATCCAAAGAAAGGGTGAGTATAAAACATAGTAGGATTTAACCCAATGAATTCCCTACTAACACCAATATGATATAATATTCTTCCATATTTATATAGAATAAATTATATAAAACATTTAATATAAAAATATTTCTGAAAATAGTTCATAACAAAATATAAACTATTATCAAAATAGTTTAAAACTAAATATAATCAAAAACCATGTGAAATTTTTTTCTGTAAATATTTATTAGAGGGAAAAAATATAAATAAATCTTTATAACACATTCTAAAAAAAATTCAAACCATCAAACAACACACAACAACCACTATGAAAAATGCACGAATCGTTATGATAGTTCTATACTAATGACCGGTTTCTCGTCTATAGACCATGTCAGGAAATGGTAATTACTCCCCATGTACCATTTAACCTTTTAAAATTGGAAAATAATCATATTTAAACCATTCTAATTAATGAATTATGTTATAAACACGAAGTTTTCTAAAAACCAATACCAATTTCAAACAACTTCACCTCATTCAAAAAAATGAAAATTTTCGGAAAACAATCCTACCATCCAATTTAAAAAAGTTATAGAATTTCAAACAATTATATAAATATGATAAATATTCTAAATAAATAAATTATACATGTTTCCCAAATACCCATCATTTAAAAATCCCCAATAATAATAATAATTTAAGGTTTTTTACACACCACACAATTTTCCACATTTTCCACCACCTGTCACTCAAGAGGGTTCAAAAAAATTTAAAAACACGATTTAATTTGGATAAAAAAATAATTTTAATGAATTAAAATCAATTATTTTAATGGGATATGAGTGTTATGCCACCTACCTCACTCGTTTCAATTTAATCTGTTAATAGACGAAGAACACTCAAGAATTTGGTTGAACATTATATGAAACTTCCCATGATCTTCTCCACCATCATGAACAACAAAAAATCTAACCTTATTTGTCCTAAAAACAAATATATCTACCAAAATGGGGTATATATCTTAAAAAATATATTAAATGAGGATTATATCGATGAAACTGTGAAGGAAATGATGATGAACATGCACTTACCGTAAGAGTCTAAATTCGATTCACCGTAGAACATGTTCATGTCGCTTCCACATCAACGGGAGAACCCACATAGGAATTTGGGGGAGAAAAAATTCATGTTAGGTGTAATTTTTGTCAAAATTATTCAATGATATGTCCAAAAATAATTAGATCCAAAAATATTGGGAATTAGTTCTGACCTTGCACAGTTTGGCCACTTTGCCTGGACAAACAGTGTACTGAACATGCGCCCATTTTATATCTACCAAAAACACATAATAAGTACTCAAAAGTATCCCCATACTTCGCGAATAATAATATGGAAAGCATAATTTAAGGGATACATACAAGAAACCAATGTTGCAATAGTTGTTACATGAAATAGCCCTACTAATATCCCAATAACCGACGAGGGTCTATTATTATCAAGGAAACACGCACGCATCCACCTCTCAAGAATACCATGACCTCATTGAGTCATCACTAGTTCACCAATTCCAATTTAAATCTATATTGGGTCTCTATAAATCCCTTTTATGAAAGGACTATGTAAAAATCACTAGAAACCAACTCTTTATAAAATTATAATAACTTTCCATCGTATGGAGATACACATGGCCCAACTATGAATAATTACACCAATAAAAAGTATGGTATTACAACATATAAGTATTTATTAACACAATAAATAGAAACATATCACGTCAGAGATAAATATAGGTAAACACACCTATTTCATGTGAATCATGTTCCTATAACGAAACATGGAAATGGACTCTTAGTAACGGACCAATATCTATATATATTCATCATTCCAATGTGATAAGAGAAAACCCATCAATAATATACCATAAAATCCATGTGTTTCACTCAATGTGAAATTAGAAAACTGTAATATTAAATACCATGACAAGTAATATATTACCCTGATAATCATATATCCTACAATAATAGTTGTTACTAATACACTTGCCCAATATCCATAAAAAAATCTAACACATTTGTAGAATACATATATACCATCTTCCCAAATAATAAAAAAACATTGATTCAATTTTGCAACACAGTATCCAGAAACCTATCTTAGTCGAGGTGGAACATGACCTCAAACACACCATCTTATACACCAAAGCCTACCAACTATGTGTGTGTTTGAATCCATATAACGGGGAGACTATTAACTCTAATTAAAGTAATATAAATTATTTATAATAAAAAATAATAATATTCATCCATAACATCATAATTCATGGAATAAACAATAATGATAACCAATGTAATACATGATGGTTTCATACAAAACATTCATCTCATCACCCATTGGGGAAATCCCAAATTAGAAATAAACAAAAAATAAAACACATCCACATTGTCCCTAGTTCAATCGAGGGGCCACACACACCTTGTTGGGACAAAATAGTTAATTTCCCCAAAAAATCCATTTAATGTCCCTTTCTAGTCTATAAAAATGATTACATAGTGTATGGATTCACCTCAATATGGTAATACAAGTAATGATATTATAAATCATTAGGGTCACACTAAGCATGTAACGACACCAAAACTAGTAGCCTAGAGTGGGTGCCTTACATTATTACATTGGTATAGATACAAGAAATGAATCCAAAAGGATCGATTAGTTATTATATTTGGAAACCATATTACATAAATTACATTACATTACAACCTTGAAAGGAAATATAATATATCCATTTCATAAGATACACTCAAAAACTCCATGATTATTCATGAAATTCATTAATAATATAAATCTCCACATCCTAGATAAAAATATAACATAATAAAGGTGTGAGATCAAATTCTCAGTAATGGTAGTAAATATATATGAGGAATAAATAATAAGGCATGGTGAATAACTCAAAAAACACATTCCATTAAAACATAATCATGGGAATAATATGGAAGTAATAAAAGATGATTAAACAATGACATTGTAAAACATAAACATGGATAATATAGTAGTAAAATAGTCCCATGTTTTATCAATTAATAATATCATAATTTTGGAATGAATAATTTTGGACATCTAAAACATAACATAGAGTCCTCAACAAAGAATTATAAACTTGGTTAACTCCTCGATAAAATCATAATTAGAATGTATAATTTCATAGGAAAACATAGAATATATAAAAGAATGTAATGGTCTAGAATCAAATAAACCATGGTCTATATTTTAGTAAATCATTAATTTACCTACCTCCACATCATAAGTAATTTCCACCCCACCAGTTCTGGTCTCATAATTTTGGCCTTGCTCCTATTGCCTTTTCGAAGACATATTTCCACGACCCTTCTGAAATCACTATCATAGTGTCCCATATCTATAAAATTTTATCATTTCTCATTGGTATCTTCTTCCTTTACCTTTGAATTCATTGAAGTATTTCCTTTTTCTCCACACTTATAGAATACTTATTCTCCATTTAATTAAGAACTAGGTTGTTTTATTCTGAAAGTATTGTATGTTTGAAAATTCTCTATTTTATTCTTCCTAATAACTATTATTTACTCTTCCCTGATTTTCATCTCTTTAATCCATTAAATTATTATGACATATAGAATTATTTCTCTATCATAACAGCACATGAGACTATATATTTATATGGAGATATATTCAGAGAGACATGTTCCTTTTGGAAGAATGGTTTCAGAACTTCCAATAATAGATCAATCTTGCTCCTTGGATTATATATGTAGTCTGTTCATTCGTATCTAACCTTGTATTATTGGCCTCATATAGTGCAACATTTTCATCCTCTTTTTTGATTCAGACTCAATAATTTCCAATCCATATCTCCTCATTGTTTGGAAGGAAAATATTTTTCTATGAATAATTCCTTATAATACCTACATTCTATACTATTAATTTCTTACTACTGCTTTGATTTTGGAATTAATTACCACCATTGATATGTATCTCATTATAGATGACAAACTACCATTACAACCTTCTCCCTTTTGTTACTTCCCAATGAAATAATTATCTTCTCTATGTACCATATCCACTAATCCACTACAAATGGTTTTAGAATCCCATTAAATGATGGAGTTTTTTGCCACAAAATGTAGTATATCCTTACTCCTTCTCTTGTGGTTTAGGATTCACCTAATAGGTAAGATTATTTTTCATAACCTAAGTCATTTATCACTATATAGTAATAATTTTTGGATCACCAGTCGTAGCTCCAGTACAAATATAATTATATTTCATAGGAGGGAAATCCCTACATGGGGTACACACATTGAAATGGTTTCTATTCCTTCCACTAGATACCATTTATATATAATGGCATACACTACATTATGTTATGAATCTTAATACAAAATTTAAAACTTGAAAAACACATAAAAAATTGAATTCATATTCATATATAGTATCACTGTCATAAAAATAATTTCATTCATGAAAATTCATCGTAGCGTTTTGTAATTAAAATGTGAATGTTCTTAAGAATATCCCCTATAATTGTAAAACATGGTGCACAATAAGGCCCATTTCAATGTACCAGGTTACCCCGAGTCAGGCCCGGGACACCTTGTGAAAGATTCTCCCACTTGGTACATCTGTGCCAGAACCAAATCCAGTTATTATATATAGACGTGCATGTACTTATAATAATACTGAGAGAATTTATACCTTACCAAAATTCTTGGATGTTCTTCTATACATATCATCAAAGTCTATCTTTTCGGTATGTTTCCTGATCAGTGGTTTCTAAATCTTATTACCAAGGATTCTATTAAACTCTCACTGATACCAACTATAAAGACTCTAACCTGTGTATCCCAGAGCTGGTGCCTTTCATTTTTACATTGGTATAGATGCAAGACATGAATCCCAAGTGATGGATCAATTTATTATTTTCTGATACCACACTACAAAAATGAACATTACATTAAAATTTTGAAATAAAATATAGGATATCAATTTCATTGGAAATAATCATAAAATCCTAGATTCTTCTTGAAAGTCATTAGTAATATATATCATTTCATCCTGGGGAAAAATGAAACATAATAAATGTGTGAGATCAGGTGATAAGTAATGTTATGAAATATTGCACAATCATAAATAATAAGTAATGGTGAATAACTAAAAAACATATTCCATTGAAACATAATCTTGAGCTTAATACGGCTGGAATAAATGTTGAGTCAATAATTCCATAATTAAACATTGCCATGGATATTCTACTAGATGAATAAACGCATTCTTATTCAATTAATAATATCATAATTTTGGAATTCATAATGTTTAACATCTAATACATATTGTTAGGCCTCGACTAAGACATCTAAAAATTATTAATGCCTCATCCAAAACAATATCTTAAAATAGAAAGGCCACAACGAACTCCATATATATTTTATATCATGAGACCTACCAATAAATCAAGGGGATGTAGCAGGTCCCTCCCATCCCTTACCAATTCCAACTAATTCCTCAAATGAATGGGGTTGAACATAAATTATATATATATATATATATGAGATGTAAATAACTTTCCCCAATCTGTAAAAATTATCTCTAACCATTCTATATAGTACGGTGAATGTTTTCAAGATAGTATATCTATATTCAAAATGATCATGAAACATTAAATAATATATGGTAGATGATAATCATAAAAATCCAAACATAATAAATCATAAAATTATATAACTTTGTTAAAAAATGAAAATACTCTAATAAAATTATCAACAACTTCTTGAGTGAAAAACTCAAATTACTTTTCAAATAATAGTTCTATTGGAAAAATTAGTTCTAAACGTAATAGTTGTTTGAATAAAACCATAAAAGAACAATTATAGCATCTTATTAAAAATTTAGTTATTTTAGAAATATAATTTTTCTCTAAAATATATTATGGATGGTACTTTGAAAATTAGTAAGAAATCGAGAGGTTCCCTTTAATTGGCCCACGTATTGGGATGAATTATGAAGGGAACCTTGTAAAACATGTAATTCCTATAATAAGATGAAATGATATAGATATATGATTCTATAAGAGAATTTATAATATTTAAAAAATAATAAATTACAATTACATTGTTTTTATAATAGTTAATGAATAGATCGAATGAAAATGAAGGTTTGAGTAGAATCCCTTACCTTATGTATGAATATGTTCTTCACATGAGCATAATGTTTTAGATAATAAAATTAAATACATTAATTTTTTAATTCAGAACCCTTTCTACATTTAATTTAATTTTTATATTTTTTACATTCATTTATGGTCTTTTTTATGAGTTAAAAGATATAATTTTATCATTGGTAGCGTTCGTTTCTATTGTTTTCTTGATCGATTCGTTTTTAATAAGTAATGGATTTACATGTAAAATGGGTATAATTCACTAAAATTGGAATTATATTTTATTTATGAACATACATAAGATTAAATGGTTATTTATAAAATTTTTCAATATAGTATTTGGACAAATCATTCTATAATACATTTTTCTGATATTCATTCAAATTATTACACCGGTTATTGATAATAACAAACTCATTTTGTTCTATCATCTCGTATTATGTAAATATGCTACGTACAGAAAATAAAAATGTTTATAATAAAAATTTTATAATCTTATCAACTATTAAATAGACTCACAATCATCTTTAATGATTTTGAAGGAAAATTAAATCTTTTCATCATTGAAGGAGATGAAACAACACCTCACGTACAAAATTTACATTTTTTAATAAAATGGAGAGGATAAGAAAACTTATGATGTTTTAATCCATTAGAATAATAATATAAAAAAATATTTATTTTACTAGTTTTATCATTATCTTTGGATGTGGGGAGTCGAGAAGAGAATAATAAAATAAAACAACATGATAAAAAATTAAATTGACAAGGAAGATAATTTTTACTCTTTAATACTCATACAAAACCTATATAAGTTTATTGATTTTAATATTTTATTAATACAAAGGGATCTCAGAAAAAGTGGAGGGACATGGGAAGTGTATTTTGAATTTTTTTTTCAATACTCAAATCTTGGATGTTGTGAGAAGAATATGTGGTGAGGGGTGGTATTTATAGTTGAGGGAGAAGTGTTTTTTGAATATTTTTTTCAATTTTTTATTATTTCGGCTCAAGACAATGAATAGTTTTAGAATTATCATCAAATATACTAAAATAATGAAGTTAATTTCTATATTATGGTTCTTACATAATCACGGACTTACGAAATTGTTTATTTAGCTTATATTGTATTTATAACATAAATTACCGTATTTAACTATTCACAAAAATTCATGTGTTTTAGAAAAATCCCAAAATTTAACTATAACCATTTTCAGAATGATAAACTCAAAATTGATTCTATTTTATGAAAATAATTTTCACAATATGAGAAATTTAATATTTAATTAACATTATCATTTACTAAAGAAATGTAGTTTTTAAAATTGAAACTTATTTTTTAACACTCTAAAAATTAACTAAGGTCTAATTAAATTATACCAAAATCATAAGACATAAAAATAATGATTTATGATTACATTTATGAAAATTAATTTTTCTTGAAATCTTTTTATAATATATAAAATTGTAATTAAATATTTTGGAATCAAAAAAATACCAACACATAATTTATAGTTTTTAAAAATTTCATTTACTTATGCTATGATATAATTATATCATACATTCATTTATAATATTTACAAATTTTATTAGTACATTTATGGGAATTTTTACTATTTATTTGGACGATTTACTATTCAAAAGGTCCATATAATATTTCTATGGTCTTGTAACTATTTCATCGGTAGGGGATCCTTAACTTTTAGAAATAACTCTTATTTCATTCATTCTTCATTTATAAAGTTTGTGTTATGTTATATAGGTGGTTTTATGTGATTTATAATATATAAAATATACATAATACATGAAATATATTTGATTGATTTTTGGGTTGTTACAAAGAACCCCTAATGTGCACCTCGAGACGTTTTTGTAAGGATGAGGAAATGAAATATAGAAAGAAACATTATTATCGAGTTCTTTTGTATTAACTAGGTAACCATGATACTAATATTTGTATACATGACCATTAACACATCAGGTGTTAAACAATATACATTGATATCCGACCATACTATATTTTGTTAAAATTTTTAATCCACTAATATCCTTGTGCCACCATACTGATGCCCACACCAACTTAATAAATCATTGTAGGGTGGCATCTGAAACCTCGACCAAGTACCCATGGGAACTGGGTTTTAGCATTTGTCTATAGGACTCATCCCATCCCAAGTCACTTTATGGAGGTTCATCAATCATCTGTGAAAAAATAACATAACCCATATTCAATGAAGGTATATGAAATAATCCAGAAAATTCAAGGTCTAATTAATACACACCGAGAAAAACCATGTCTGGAAAGGTCCTCGACCAAATACAACAATCATATGGGAACAATCCTCCCACTGACCCATCCCTACATAAAATGGGGATGTCAAAGCACACTAAGCCATCCCCAAAAACTATGCGGATGTCAAAACACAATAGATAACAGAAGAAGGGTTGTACATGTCACATATCTCACTGGATAATCCCAGGTGCTAGTCGATCCAGTCATATCCTCTCATCGTGAAACATCTCAACCTCCTCACTAGGGCACCAATTGGGTCCTATCAACTCATTCTAGTCTCTTATCATCGATTGCAATGAAATCTCATCACCCTCCAGAAACACTTTTATGCAATTTCTCCTCATACATAAACCTCATGATTCTGTCCAACCTTGCCAAGCCTATCATCACTCTTAGTCTAACTACCCAAAGACAGTAACAAGTCATCATACTCTACCTGAACCTATAATCAATAGAATTGTGGAAACCCATCCAAAAACATATTCCTATTGAAAATTTATATTCTAATGAAGTTATCACACTAAATTCACACCTCAAGTATCAACATAAACATCATGAGGGAGTTCCTCATCACCCATGAGAAAAATTATTATCTCTCTCATCATCACTCACCATGAAGCATCAAATTCATGTATATCATACATATAAACCAAAGAAAGGTAGTTTAGTATCTCTAATCATATTCCAATAACTCCCATAGGTCACCCTTTATATTAAAAAATTCCCTCTACCTACTTATCATATACATTGGGAAATCATAGTTTTCTAAGTACTAAAGGGAACTTATTCTAAGCAAAGAATACCTAGACTCATAATGTCTTATTTACACAAGGTACCTTCAATAATAAAACTGTATTCCCAAACCCCATGTAGTATGGAGACATCCATTCTTACATATAAAAAAGGATTGGATTCTGTATCATAGGGGCCATCTACCTTGAACATGAAATAATTCACCCAAAACAAGATCTATATCACCTTAGTCAAGCCTAAAAATGCCACAACAAAGATCATATGGTCACCTATGCTCAGTTATCAAATAAAAGAGAAACAATAATTAATTATAAACATGTTTTTATTAATTATTAAAATTAATCCAAATATAAATAATTTATGAAATACTAATTTGAAATTTCCAAAACTAACACCAACCACAAATAAAAAGATTATGTCACAAGTGTGGAACCATGCCATCCAAAATCCAATCCCATACAGGTCATAACAATGACTGTACTTACACTTGAGTTTGTATCTCAAATGAAAGGACATATTAATTATTTATAAAAATTTATAATTATTTATTAAAATTAAAACAATGTGGAATAACTAATACAGAACTCATTTGGAACAACCGTCATGTATGAACCATAATAAAAATTGCATGGAAGGTATGTGAAATAACTAGAGAACCATTCATTCCAAATAAAACAATAATCTGGAACCTTTAAAACAATAAATAATATCTAATATTACCAAAACCCTAAATAAAATTATGTAATCACCATACCTAAATTGAAATGATAAAAAAGTGTGTGAATATCATCTTCGGTCCTTCCCTATGAAAGATGGGAAAATGGAACATCAATATTAGTAAATCCCCCCATTTTTTGGAGGAATCGAGGAAAAAAAACTAAAATGAATAATCCAAATTAGTAAATATTGAAAATAAGTAATAAATGTGGGGATATATTACCCATAATAAACGAAATAAAATTAAATAACCACCCCAGGAAATAGTTTAGAAATAATAGGAGATAGGCCAACCATTTTCCCCTTTTGAGTACACTTGGTTGACCATGAACAAAGGGATAAGCCCCCCATCACCCACTTCATTTTTAAAAACCATTGGTAGCCCTCTCATTTTGTTAACCAAGGGATCATGCCTTGAACCATAATGGTAGGGGTCTCAGGCCCATACCCTAAATATACTGATGTGAGCCACATGTTTACATTATAAACCCTCTCATATTTCAAATTCCAATACCCCAAACTCCTATACTTCCTATGATGATTTATCAAACCACAAATTCAGCATATTGGCCTTTAACCCCATTTAAAAACACTATTTCTATGTTTTATATTCCTCAATAATCAATTCCATGTTCTCAAAAAAATATGATCCACCAAATTGAAAATTAAATTTTACTCTAAAATGAAATGACCTAAAATCCAAAGGCAATTATAATACCATACCATTGATCACACCATGAAACAAAATCACCACCCAATCATTATGAACAATATGTACCCTCTCCATGATAAATTAATTAATGTTATAGTAAGGAAGGTGATACTCTGCCTAAACCTTAATGAGATCCATTAATCCCACACACCCACTAAGGTGTATTAGTATGGTGTGATATATTTCCTAGTTGGTTTCACTAATAAAATATTTTATTCAAAATATCATAAAATCCATTCTATAAATTCATGTTTCAAATGAAATTTTTGAAAAATATATGTTAAAAATTATATAAAATAAGAACAAATAATTCATCCAAACACCTATTTGAGGAGCCAAAATAAGCATTTTAAAAAATGATTGAAAATTAGGTTTAAAAATTTCTTATTAAATACATTTAATATAAAATGTGAAAACAACTTTATTTCTTAATAAAATATAAATAGGTTAATTAACACTATTGTAACATTTATTAATCTAAAACATAGAAGAATTTATAAATGAGAAATAAATAATATGTTTAGTATCAAACAATCCTTTTAGGAAGTACATTATATCCCAAATTAACTAAAATTAATGAATATAATAACTAAATTTTACGTACAAGACATATATAACTATTTTTAGCCAAAAATATAGATTACAGATCATGTTATTAATTTTACTTATATGATAACCATCCTGAAAACCCATGTTTCAAGGGTTATAATGTTGGTTATAGAAATAATTGGAATCAAAACCTAAACAAGAAGGTTCTTTAAATTGGTTATTGAAATTAATAAAAATGAAAAACTACATGTTTGGGGTTTTCACATTGGTTATGTGAATATTAGATGATAAAACTCTAGAAAAAATTGATTTTTAATGTTGTATTGAAATAAAGTATGTTAAAATAACATTACATTTTTATTTTTAAGATCATCTATCAAAATAAATACTATAAAAAATAAAAACAAAACAAAAAATCACCTCATTCCAAGACATATATACTTTGCTTCCAATAAATGTATCATGTTGTTTATGAAAAATATATTCTTTTATATGAAGAACTATTTTTCCCCTTCATGGAATGAAATATATAATTCCTAACACTCTTATATACATTTCCATCATAACCATTCATTTTTACCCCATCCTTCGATCTATCATGGCAATAATAAATCTCTTCAATGTTTTATTTATGGCATTATTCCTCATTTATAGATTTTAAATCACAAATAAATAAATATATATATATATATATATTGTATTTTAATTTAGACTGAATCAATTAGTGAGAGAGAATGGAATCACTGATGAATTATATAGTAGTCATTGATGGTCATTCATAGTGGTAAAATCCATGGAACAGTATCTTTTACCCACATTTAATTTCTATTATCATTTATTATTTAAAATATCATTTATTATTATGATAATTTAAGGAACAATTATTATTTCTTTTTGTTTTACGGATGCAAACTATTTTTTCATTTATGACTAAAATTTAAAATTGTAACTAATATTTGTTTTTATGTCATAATTTCTTCACTGAATCTATAAAAACCATGTAGGTTTCTCAGTTATCTCTAAAATATTGCTTACAAAAATATACTTTCAGAAATTTTAATTTGAAACCCCAACAATAAAAATTCACATTAATTGTGTTTATATAAATAATCAACATGAAATTCCATTGTTCAGGTTGGTTATTCAAATAATTGACATTAAAAATTATATAAAATTACTTTTTATATTATTTTCCAAAAATAACCAACATTATAAAAAAAGGAATAGTAGTTATGAAAACTGATAAAAAAATATATTTCAAACAACTCTTTAAAATGTTTCATGTCAAAACAGTGTTCAAAAAAATTAATGACATTTTTTTGATAGTGTACGATAATGAAGAGAGGGACTAAGAAATATCAAATTGTTACTTAAAAATAATCCACAATACATTATGTTATAGTATTAAATATAATTTAGAAAAAATTGAATATAATAGTAACCAACACCAACCCACATGGGATATTACCTAGGTAACTTGTCCATGATACTCTTAGACTCATGTAATAATTAATTTTGATGAACAATATATTTTACCATTATTGGATCATGAATAAGGTTGGTCTTCTCATCATTGAGTTGAGGAATGGGTTTGATGTTTTGGATCCAGATTGAAAAATGGGAGTTTAGATAATTTTTAAAAATATTTATGGGATGTAACTGGGAGGGTAATTTTGTTGAAGAAGACCTAGTGAAAATCATTGAGTGTCAGCGGTTGAAATTATACATCAGGAAAAAAATCAGGCTACAATAGTAGGTGTTACAAAATGAAAGGGTGTCATGTGTTGTTAAGATTCTAGATAAGGAGGTTGATCATGTCTTAATGAAAGGTGTTGTGTTCTGAATCCCCTATATAACAATGACTTTTGGTGTTGTGTTAGGATCACCATCTCAGAGGTAGGAATTTTATCGTGAATCCTCAAAATCAATGAAAAAATTGTTTCCAAAATCTTAGAAGGGTCACACTACAACCAACAAGTTTCACCATGAAACCCTCAACCACACCACATTGGGTTTTCCATATGTTTTAGAATCATCCCTAGAATATGGAATTTTATTTTAAAGAATTTGCCAATCTATTAATGAGAACATAGTTATAGGGAATTTAATTGTGAATCCTAATACCATTCCATAATGTGGCCCCATATGGGTGGAATTACATTGTAAAACCTAGGGTCACACCATAACATACACCTGTGACTTTTTTATGGACCATTTGGTAATTTTTATGGGGTCATATTTTGTAATACCCTTAGGATTCCTTGGATATTTTCAAATATATAATGGGGGAGCCCCTATTTTTCACCCACATACTTCCATGTTATCTCCCATTAATCGAGGTTGTCTTGGGGTTCTATATGGTCGATTCTTGATGAGATATATATCTTTCTCATAATTATTATTCCTCTTTAAACTCATCTATTTTTAGTTCACAATTCTATGGTTTTGGGGAGATGATTCCAATCTTGTATGGTGGATTCATCTCACTACATAGGGAATTAGTGTGTATCCAGTACATGCAGTATGTATCCCCATGAATTTATTTAGAGAAATTATTAAATTTTGAAATAATTTTCCATTAATTTGAGTAAATAAACTATTCCATTTATGTGGTTTTGGAGTGAATGTGTTTTGGAGGTGGGTTTTTTCCTCATGGATCATGGTTTCAGAACTCATCTGCCACCTGGTGAGTCCATAATTGTCTATTACAATTTGGGAAGTGAGTTTTTAGTGATTTTTTATTAATTTGATAGTTTTTATGTGAGATACAGGTTCTTGTGGGATAATTTGTGGTCGAAACAATATTGGGATCAATTTATGGATCATCGGGTGAGGCGGGTAGCCTTTACATCCCTCAGACTATTAGTTATATAACTTTATTTATGTTTTTGTGTTCTTTATTATCATTACTATTGTTATTTTGGAATGAATAGTGTGATCTCTCTACATGAATTTATTTTTTTCGTTAGCTTGATATTCAAAAAGAATAGTATAGCTTTCTAAATGGATTATTTGTGAAACTTTGGTTTAACTAGTGTTGGTGGACCACATTATAGATTGTTTGTTATGGTGGGTAGGATTCTCGAGGTAAATGGGGTTTCTTTTTTGAATTTTTATTAAAAATGTTTTCTTTAAAGAACCTTTATTTCTAAAGGTAATGGTTATAAAAATAATTTCATAATGAAAATGGTGATTTCAGGTGATGGTTTAAAATGGAATCAAAAAAAATGTAGGGTTTTCCAAAGAATGATTTCATTGTGATCTAATACAAGAGCCTATGATGAGTAAAGATGGTGTGATATTTCATTTATAAATTTTCTTTAAATAATATTTTCACTAGTTTTTAAGGGAAACCAAAAGGTCTTGTGGTAATATTTTATTTAGTGTGCTTGACCTCGTGTACAAAATTACATTTCCGAAGTTTTTTTACTTAATTTTTTTTCTTAATTATGATTTCCTTGTATGTTATTATGGATACATGATTATTAATTATTATATAGGTTACCCTTACAATGTTATGAAATTTATATGGGTTTGTATATTCTTTCATGAACGTGGGTGCATGCGTAAGCCCGATAATGTTATATATTTTGTATCTAAGTTCACAGATAGGTCCAAAATGGGGTAATTGGTTCCTTAGTGTTAAAGTTGGGTAAAATGGATTGTGTTATACAGAACCATGACTATTAAAATAAATTAATTTGGCGTATCTATTGTGGATAAATTGGGGCTAGAGTGAGTTATACAGTATCAATTAGGGCTTAGATTGTATCTTGTTTTTTCATATTGGTTTAGGTGATGAATCTTATAATTATAATTTTTTATATAAAATGAGAATGGATTAGATATATTACATGGATATTATGGTTTTTCAGAATCATTAATGATATACTTGTGATACCCACATGTATGGAATATTCCATGGGATAATGGTTGACCATTAATATTTCTTGATTACTAGTGTTCTTTTTGGTTATTTATTTACATGTTGACACATATGGTTATGACAATTTCATATGTGAGAGGATTATTAGTTATGGATTGATGTAATTGGATTATGGATATTAGGTCAACCCTGAGGAAATTGTTTGGGTGTAAGATGTTTATGAATGGACTCCACTGAATGAGAGGTGATAGTGTGATATGTTTTTTTGAATCCTCCCTTGAGTGGTAGGGGATATTTTAAGTCGTTTCTATGTGGTCTCCCCTGAGTGCAAGGGGACGGTCCAGAATAATATTATGTGACCTCCCCTAATTAAAAAGTTATAGTTCAAGATGTTATTTTGTGGCATCAAATAAGTAAGAGGTTATATATTGATACATTTTTTTATAGACTCTCTTTAATAAGAGGGGATTGTCTATTATGATATTATGTGTCCTCACTTAAATTAGAGAGGATAGTCTGATTTGTTGATTTGTGTCCCCTAGAAGTGAGATAGGCTGATCATAGATAATGATACATGACCTCCCCTTTGTGAGACGGTATAGTCTGGGCCATGATATGTGATTTATTTAGTGATTTTTCAGTCATCTTACACCAAAAAATATGTTCTACATTTAAAATGCATCACATTGGTGACCATGAGGTTTTCTAATGAGGAGTATTTAGGAAATCTTATCAAACTGTCGCTTTTTTAATTTATTTTAGTTAAAACTAAAACTAAATATGGGTATTTGAAAAGATTTAAAACTCATTAAATAAATCTTAATTAAATTAAGACAAAAAATATACATGATTAATGAGAAATAAAAAGAAAACTAAACTGAAAAGGACAGGCTAAATGTACTAGTAGTGGACAAGCTATGATTTTCTAACACCCCCTTTATCATTGTATACTAATGTCATCCAATTTATTTACACAATGTATACTCAAAAACCTAAATGAATTTACCTATATTTTATAGAAACTATAATGAAACAAAATATATGGGTATTTAACGACATAAGAATGTGATTGAATTTCCCAATGGACATTATGAAACCAAAACTAATTGAACTTGTTTTTATCAATAGGGAGACTTCACCTAAAAGAGTTTAAAAAATAAGACAATCATTATACATTCATATGATGATAAAAATATATAAAAACAAAGATATTAAATTTAAAAATGTAATTAAAGTGGCCCCATTAAATAGAGAATACAATTTCTAGGGTGATTCTAAACAAAATATTTATAATTAAAACAAAATCCTCAAAATGGAAATGCCTTGAGACCATCATTTCCCACCACCACGTATAGTTTATCTCAATATTTCATGTTTATCATCATTATAACCAATAAAATCCATCCAATATTATTCAATAGAGTCCATGTTATAAATATAACTATTAAGTTTAATGATGTGAAGTTGAAAATTAAGAATATGAGGTGAGGAAATGTATTGTCCTGTTGTTGAATCCCAAAATTCTGCATGACTTCATACATCCTCAACGATGAATATTATTGACATTTCTTTTTAAATTTTTTTATTATGTTGTATCTTTTCATCCACAAAATTTTACCTCGTTCTTACATGTGGTGAAATGTTTATATATGATTTATTATAATAATTTTACTAATGTGAATGTTTTGTTTCTTCCACAATCACCCACCCGTTGTCCACATCAATGAACTCAACAGTTCATTGAAATTTATTTGGAGATTTATTTACAAATAATATTTCCTTTCTAGGTATAATTAACTAAATCGGACACTTGTGGGAAGTGTTATGCCTCATCTACTGAAGGAATATCAATTATGACTGAAATAGGATTTTTCCAAATTGAATAAGTTATTTGGCCTCCACATGTCTAATTTAGCACATTGCCTAGTTAAAAAAAGTTGAATACAAAAATATAATTGTTCATAAAATATAATTTTTACAATTGGATATGTATTAAAAGACTTATGGCCAAAATTCCCTATAGATAAAAAACAATTAAAATTCTAGAGTACGTGAATTTTCAAAATTTAGCAAAAAAATAAAAAATTCCCAAAGTTGATGCAATTTAACATATAATGAAATAATTTGGTGGGTTAATGAATTGAAATTAAGATTAAAATTATTTAAAATTTTATCTTTAATAGGGTTTAACCATGAATTATAGGGTGAGGTTAAGAGCTGTTCATGAGGCTTGGCATGATATAGGATGTGATGTAAGACCATTCCTAGATTGAGAAGGTATCAGTCTTGTTTAGATATGTATTATGAAATTTGGTTGGCCTCTTCTTCCCAAAATTATCTAAATTATTTGGTGTCCGGTTTTGTGTTTCCCTTTTCAGCACCCAATGAATTTATGGGTTTTATTTTATGTGCATACATTATTATGATTCTAGTTATGTTTCATACATGATCATGAATTATATTATTTTATTTTTATCATGCATATATATGAAAACATTATGTCAAAGAATATAGGGGAATTATAATAGGTTATGGAAGTCACCCCTTCACCATGTAGCTGAAATCAGTGTTCATGTGTGTGAATATATATTCATGTTTAGTTTCATGGAAATGTATTACTTGGAGTTGAACACATCGATTTAATATATCGGGTATTAGAGCTTATGTATTATGTACATAGGATCAGGTGAGTTTTCCAAGATGAAATTGTTGTTTACATTTATATTTTTTTGTTTCCTAAATAAATGAAGTATGATAGAATATCTATTTATAATGATGCTTCTTATTATGTATTTTTTATATTTATTGTTTATTTATGTTGATTAATTATCTAGATTGTTTACAAATTTTATACATGAAGCTCCATGGTATAAATTAACCCCTAAGAGGGGGTGAATTAGCTTGCCTTATTATATGAATTTTCACACTTTTGTATGTCATTATCTTGAAACTATTAAAGTGCATGGACTACTCAAAACTGTCTCACCAACTCAACTCGTATATAGTAATAATAATATAATACTCATCATATGAAATTTAGAATGTTAATTATAAAATCCTATTTCTCTACAATTTTTTAGATTCCCTAATATGAATTCTACACTAAATTGCTATGTGGTTACAACATGAACATGTTATAAACCCCAATACCATAATTTTAGTAGTTGGTTATACACCCTAACTATATTCCTACAGTGATTGGTTATACACCCTAGTCAAAAACTTCTTTAGTTTGGATATAATTAAATAAATACACTGATATGCTTCATGTTTCTATTATATAAACTATCATTTTATTTTTCTCCACATGTAGGATAGATCAGTAGATCTATTAACATAAATTATTCAATATCTTTGACATAAATGTGAACATATCTACTCATCTCGAACCTCTTCCATGATTCTAGATGATCATAATACTCCATGGTCTTCTAATACATCATAAAAATAAGTTTATTACTTATTACATATATCCATTCATTGATATTGTTCTCTCTAATTTATGTAGTTTGTGTATACATTCTTGAGGTTCTAACAATGAGATTCTTTATTTATCCAAAATATCTCTATATAAAACACTTCTTTATTCATCACTTGTAATTTTATTTTATTTTCACTCATATATATTATTTTTTTCAATTATTACTACAAATTATTTTATTTAATATTCTATAAATATAATAAATTTACCATTATTATTCTTTAATAATCATGTCTCTATGTGGTTTTTGTTTTAAATATCTTATATATTTTATAATTTTTAAATAGATGTTATTTCCAATAATATCTCATATATACTCATTTAAGTCCCCCTATATTTTATTACACATTTAAATATCTTTAAATAATGTTTACTACCTCTATGTTTTATCTTAATTAATATACCTTAATATTATCCATATTAAAAAAATTCCACACATTATTATTAAATGGAATCAATTTTATATTATCATTTATAAATGGGATACATTTTAAAACAAATTATTTTCATAAAATATATTAATCCCATATCGTCATTATCCAATTATGAATTTTCTTTTTTCATTATGAAATAACATGATATCACATGAAACTATATTTATTTATCATTCTTTATAAATTCGATTCATTTTTAAATCTCATTTTAATGTGAAGGTCATATAATTCATGCATATAGTTCCTAAAATCAACATATGATAGTTTCCAAATTACTATTCCATATAATCGAGATTCATTTGATGTAAAGAATAATAATATATACATTAATTGATTAATTAGTAATAAAACTATGGTATTTTTATCATTTTAAATGTGGAAATTTCATCATTTGAGTTTCATTATTGTGGCATAACAAAATATCACACTCATTAGTGAGTTATGTAGCCCTTATTTCATATGTCTGTACATGAACTCATATTCTCCCCTATCAATCATTCATCATCCATTCAATCATCTAATTGTACCTAAATAATTGACGATCATTTTGATTTACAAGGGAGGGTTTCACACAATTTGACCCAATATTGATCAACCTACTATGTCACCCATAGTCAATATTCCTTTTTCATGGCATTGTCCATCAAACTACCATTATGATCCTGCGATTGGTCCTTAATGTTATCAAACCAATTATTGCAAAAATGTTCATGGAAGATCAATTTATATTATTGACTATTTCAGCCACATGGCATAGTGTATGTTGAATGTATGAATACTAGATCATAGTATCTCGAGTACAAGGTTGAAGGTAATTATGCGCTGCAATTCTATTCAACAGCATGTACTTTACATCTTTTCTATTGATGGTGAAATTTTAGTCCATGATCCTAAATCTATCATTAATATAGTGTTGGAACTAGCTCCACATTATAATATAGGATCCTCTATACAATTATCATAAAAAGCCAAATATTGATGTGGTGGTCTCTTTCGGTATCTTTTGTTTCCTCATATAGGAGAGGCTAATCACTATTTACCTATGTGTGCATAAAACTATGTGATTCATGAACAGAATGTGCATGATATACCTAAATTATTCATCTTTAACACCTCTTAGATTGGATATGTGTGTTTGATATGGATCTCATGACTATAATTAAACTTTTTCCCATAGATGGCCAAAGATGGAATTTTTTTCCATTATATCCTCAACAATACTTAGGAAAAATATTTAATAAATCTCCTCTACTAACATAACCATACATCCACCAAAAATATTAAAAATTTTCATAATTCTCAATTATTATAAATACAATTAAATTCTATCACCCTCTTATATAATTTACAATAAATCAATGAATGGAATAATCAATTTATTAATGTTATGATCATTGAGAAACATCCATAAAATAGTAGAAAAAATATGAGAAATAATATATCATCACAAGAATTGTAATATATCAGTGGTCACCTTCTCTTGAACCTCTAATCTTTTTTATATTTTTATCCTCAAAAGACATGTTTAATGTGCTGAATTATCACTTATAACATTAAATTGAAACTGATGGTTCCATAAAAATCCTCCAAAACACCATAGAACCATAGGAAATAAACCAATGGAAAAGAGCACCTATATAGCACATTCACCCAATAGTCCTGGATATCAACAAGATTCTCCTCAAAGGTAACATCAACATATAAATCTTTACTAACCCATGTGATGATATGAGAACCATCCTAATGATATCGGTAAATATACAATATGTGAAGTACATTAGGAATCTTGATATTCTATAAGGGATGTTCGAACTAATAAAAAATTTATGCAAAACTTGTTCACAGAAAAAAATATCCAATTAATTTTGTTGAAATATTTCTCTCATAAACAAACCATTATTTTCAATGATGATTAGATACCTTCAATAACACGTTGTCTATAATTTAGAAGTCTATGGGCCTTATCCTATAATTTGAATAGAACAATTGAATGTCTTTTACATCCTTTATTCTCTCATGCATCACCTATTTTTTCTTTGTTGTTCTCCACAACAGTCTTGATCCATGAAATGGTGACACTCTAAAATCGATTCAACACAAAAATGATCATAATTGTTGTTTCAATAGCACATAAAATTGATCTAATACAATATTGAAGGTGTATATATAATTGTAATAAAAATTCCTCAATGGAAATAACCTCACTAAAAATACACCAAAATACAAAATGCACATACACAATATATCCTACACAGTTCAAAAAATCTTCTCCATCTGACCATTTTTCTATGAATTAATATAATGTCTAAAGCAAATCTAAGACAATGAATAGTGAGGGATACCTATATAATTCATAGAGGAAAAATAGAGATCACTATCATTAATTATCATTGTCAAAAACCTATAAATCCTCATCCACTCCCTTAGGAAAGTCCTCAAAAAAACATCCACTAATAATGAATCATTAATAACTATTAATTGATTATTCCATGTCTATTAATACCTGTTCACCCATATATAATCACCACCTCACTAATCCTGTGGAATCCTTCTAATTAATCCCATTGACATGTCCTCACATTTACACATGGGAACATCAAGACGGTATAAAAACACACAAATAACATGGTACTCAACTGTCAACCACTAGAAAAATAAACACTGAGAGGGAAAAATATTAAAATAATATATTTATTATAGAACACAAAAACTGACCACACAAGACATGATACATATTCACCACACAAACATGCAACACCAAGGTGAAATTTGGAACTTATAGGGAACCACATCATTTATCTCCAACAGTATGAAGGGACATACATAAAAAAACCCAATGTTTACATCCTTTGATCATCCCTTAGGGGAATCTATATAATAAACATTATCTTTCTAAACCTTAACCTCAAAATCTTCCAGTTGGGACTCCTCCACCGGATGCACCAATAATGAATTCACTATAATCTGATAAAGGCACCCTCTACCCCAAAATTATCTCATATTAATATATATAATCTAAATATCCTACATCCATATCAAAACACCCCCAGAAACATGAAAAACAATACCATGTAACATCGACCTCATGGAATCATCCACAACATTCCCCTTATGTCACATATTAGGAAAACATAAATTCATTATCCAATAACAAGTCCACCCAACATCGTTTCTATAAATAAAAATCACACTAAGAGAAGACATACATAAAACATGTGTGATTCATTTAGGCGACATGTAATCACTATAGAAATAATGTATCCACAACTTCAGAGAAAAAATCAAAACAAATCTCAAAATCCTTAGTATAATAGATACATTCATAAGGTTGTAACTATTTATATCTATAAGATATAATCACTCCATGTTTTTCAAAAAAACCCAATCCAAGATGAAGATAATAATAATAATCCTTAAATGGAACACCCACCTTTAGAAAATAGATAATGAAAACAATAACCATCTTCTCCTTCAAAATAATCAAAAGTAACCTAGAAAAACTCATCCAACCAAACACCTAATCCTTTATAGTAAAAGCTATCACATGAGTATCAATATATAATAGGTATGGAACAAACAACTTGTATTATCAAAAAATATAAAGTAAAATTTTTACCTCTATAATGGTCTTGAGGTACACCCATGAAACAACCGCATTAAACTTCAAAGGATCTACAACTAATCCACACTGATACACAACATGTACCATGAAATGGACTACATGGGCCTATAAATCAGACATTGATAGATTTTTAAATATATTATGAAATCAATGAAATAAAAAAATTAATCATAGATTCTCTTAGTTATCATCCTATGAATCAGAGAACATGAGGATTTCATTGATAAAAACCACCTTGAATCGATCATGAAATTGATAGAAAAATGCATTAATTAGTACCAAGAACAAGGATAGAGTGTTTGAAACACAAAATATCATTAAAAAGAACTCAAAATTCACATACCTACATAGAAAATGAAGTCTTTAGGATATTGTCATCATTCTTTCATATTTGATGATATCATGACTGGAAATTGATATTTATGATCTTGCTTGATCTATATAGAGGATCAAAAAAATCATAAAACTATGCATGGGGATAATAGTTTTTATTTTTAACCATATTCAAGTGAACTTAATTAATAAACAAGAATAAAAATCCATATACATTATGTTAAAATATAATTAGAGCACACCAAGGTTACATAGTAGGTCAAATAAATCCTTCCTGTAGAATAGCATTCATCGGATTATGCACCTCACCTGACTCAAAAGGATCTATCCAATATTTATAAATTGATATCGAAGGAGAAATAATTAGAAAATGTATCCCAAAATTGATTTAATGACAATGGGTTAGGGTCTAATCCTCTTCCAAAAATACATTAGGGCACTCTACAACAACATTGGTAAACATAACTAGTTTATCCTCTACTGAACTCAAGACCAACATAGTTGATGTGGAAGACATGAACTACACATGCATCTTACCTATATGGGGGTCTCAATAAACCAAAAACATTTCCCTCTCTCTACAAGTTTCATAGATTATGATGAACCTTGTAAATAATTCAATAGTAATGTTCACTAAATATATCTAATCCATGATGATAATAATTTCATAGAGGTTTATCCTTGAACACAGGAAATCTCCCCACTAGAGATGTTATCTAGAATCAACCTGAAATCTACGCACACATCATGCAAGCTATCACATCCTCTAACTTGAATATTCAATTTCAAGGATAGAAGGAGAGTCTCCATAGTACATCCTAAATCTTATAATATGGTGTTTGAAACAATGGATTTCATTGTTTTTTAATTAAACAAGGCATACACCCAAGTATAATATAAACATACAACACCTCTAATGATTTCATGATATCATATAACTCACAACTCTATGGAAATAATCATACCATATATGTCTTCATGACCTCTCTAGACCTAATTGAAAATACCCCCAAATGCATTTTTCTACACTATATCTTAGAGGATTATGGGAATCATAGGGTTATCCTCTACCCATCCCATCCCCTCTATGTTGGTGAAAACCTAGAGCTCTTTTTTGTTTTGTTACCTCACAAGATAATGTTGTAATAGTTAGGGTTGAATGGGGTATCCATATACTTTATGAATTTTGACTAAGGAATGAGACTCAATATATTCATGTCCCTATCCTACAATCAAATGCAAATCCATTCATAATATAATGAGGAGAGTCTAAGAACATCCATTCCTAATGAAATAGTATAGGCAAGACTCCAACTGAATACCTATTGTCTTAATCTTCGACTGACTTGGAAACTAGGAAAATACATTCATATATATAATCCATTTATAGTCCTAGAGACTCCCCTATCAAGATTATTTCATCAAATATAGCACCCTATAGAAAAGTATTCCCTCACTTGAACCTTACTATAAGTTAGAAACATAAATGGGGGACATAACGCTATATCTCTAGACATGTAGCCTCCCCAAAATTCCACTGTTTGGAATACTCATCTTGAAAAAGTTCCAAATCTATAAGAAAGAAGTTCATATACTCTATACTAAACTCCCACATGTTGTAATTCACCTATAACTGAGTAAGGATCTCTTTTCGATAATTCAACTTTGCAGTCAAAGGATGATAATTTTCTTGAAATAGATCATAAAATAGATCTCATATATCTGTTGATTCCTCAGGTCCCATTAGGAACATAAACCACCATTACTGAGATGCCTCATGTAGCATAATCAAATCCAATGAAACATAGTGATCTATTCGTGAAAAAATAGAATTGAAGGAAATCTTCACCTCCTCTAACCAACACTTGGTCTCCTAATCTAAAAATGACCCATCATACATCAGTAGAAATTGGAACTGAAACTCTTGGAGTGTAATCCACCAATTTTTTTCATCATTAACATCCACAATATAAAAATAAACTGCGACATCTTTCTTAGTATATTCAATAATAACCAGTTGAGTTTGTCGACTTGGAACCATTTCTAAAAAATATAAAATGACAGGGAATCCTAATCCTAAGATATGTAATATTTTTTATTAATTAATTATTTAAAAATTCAACCTAGTTCCCACAATATATAAAATTTATATATATGTGCATACAAAATTATTGGTGATACATAAAAAGGTCTCTACCCTAAAAGTTGTATAACTTTTCCTATAATGTTCAATAAACAAAATGGCCCTTATATGAGATCACAAGGTGAAAAATAGAAATTTCCTAGAAAGTCACCCCAGTTTAGAGTTCTTGATAAATCATGATGATACTATGTCCCTACCATCTAATGCATATATATTAGTTCATATCATGAACATCAAATTCCAAATCCAATTGTCCATGGGTTGGATATTTTCATCAGGGGTATTGAATTTATAAAAATGATATTCATAACCTTCTTTATATAATTTTAATCAAGAGACAATATGAGTTCCACCAATAAAATCTATAACATAAATATATGATCAATTAAAATACATGGATTTAATGTCATATAAAATTATAATAAAATGAATTAAAGCTAAATAAATACATATCCAATGACCAAGGACTCCAATGACTCTTGAACAAACACTCTGAGGTAGTATCTTATAGTATTACCAAAAGTTTGACCCACAAACATTAAAAATATTTTAGATAAATATATACATATGGTGATCATATAAGTGTACTCTGTTAGATCCTTACTAGAAACATTGATGAAAATTTGAAATAATCATTCTTAAGAGAGGTGAATAAATTAATAAAACCATCCCATAACCTAAATAGATAATTCAAAAAACCATCTTTTCCAAGGCTTTATCACCAAGTAATGTTTATAAATAATTCATTTCAAGTAAAAAATAATAGATTAAAAAGGTACCATGTATCCACTTCATCACTGGTTTGTCAACCTCACACCTCAATGTTAGAAATCATATGCTACGATCCCTTAAATATATCATGTCAGATCAGATGTGGGTCAGGCCATGAGCCTAAATACCTTAGTAACACACATAGCCATACATCTCATGTTAAAATATATACGACGCATGTAAATGTAATTAATAAATTATTAAATGTTACTACTCATGTTAACATGGTGAACCTTTTTTTAGAGCATACATGGTTATTACTCCATAGTTAAGCATGCTTCACCTAGATTAAATCAATGATGGGTGACCTCTTGGGAACTTTCTCAGAGTTTTTGTGAGTGGGGAAAAATGATAATAAATAATAATGAGACTATAATAACATTCATTATATTGATAAATGAACACATTTTGTAATATCTTGTGTTGTGCTAGAATGGAAACCAAGGTATTATCAAAAACCCATGAGTTCAGATGACCAAGATCATGGCATGAGTGGGTTGGTCATAAAAAATAGTGTTAGGTTCAATTACTAACATAAATTATAGTGGAATTACCATGGTTATTGATTTGGGATCCACAATGAGGGTGTTTTTTATTATAGGTAGGGAGATTCTAACACCCATAAAAATTTTATGCATAATATATTAAATGTTCCTACACATGTCAACATGGGGAGCCTTTGTTTTTTGGATCATACTTTATTATAATATCATTGTTAAGCATGATTGACCAGAAATATTTTAGTGATGGGTGACCTCTTATGAGTTTTCACATAGTTTTTTTAGTAAGGATAAAGAACATTGAAATAACTTGTGCTAGCATGTGGGAATAGTCATTCATCTAATAATTAACCTTGATGTGAAATATCATGGTGTGTCCTAGGAAGGAAACCCAGGTATTATAGTATACTCATGGGTTTTGATGACAATTATCATTTTCATGGTGAGGTTAGGTCACGAAAAAATCAGTCTAAATATCCATATCATCTCCTCATCCTTGGACATGTTTTAATTGGAATCCATTATACCATTTGTATCATGAATTATACCTCAAGACATTACAAACCATGTAAATACACCAATAAGAAACTGTAGTGACTGCATCATGAATGTAAGTATGTTCTATAACCTCAAGCCACTATATCCTTCTCATACAAGTATAGTAAAACCATAATCTATCATAGCATATTGGTTTAGATGATCAGGATCATGTCCTATTGATATTGGGTAATGAAAGCATCGTTTTATATTCCTATTTCAACAATACCACTACAACCATGTATTTTGTCTAGAAGAAAATACAACCCATGTATCAAAAATTATACCTCAAGATATCATATCACATGGATATGAACTTATTGGAAACTCCAGTCACTATTATCAGGATACAAGCCTGTGTTATAAAATTAATCCACTAAAATATGTGTATACCATTATAGAAAAATGATATGACATTATATCCATGTATAAATTTACCGTATACTATAATCCATTACATAGATGATAATTATACATATAATAAAATTCCAAATAAAATGATGATAATAGGTATAAATCATTGATTCCATTCCGAACCAACCAGGATGATGAAGAAAAAACTCATACCCAAAACATTTTGGTGTTGAATTCGCACCCAACAGATGTGGTGGAGTGTGATATCATAAAACGTAAGATTATTATCATGTACAGTGACACTACGGGAAACTACCTATCCATAGTATCAATTATGAATATTGTCTCACCTAATGATTTGATACCACCACTAAAAATTACTTAACATGATCTCATGAATGTCCACAAGAAAGATGATTCAACATTTTTAAAAGCCTTCATTAGTAATTAGAAACTACCATTCATTGATTTATAAATATCATTAAAATTAAGGTTTATTCTATTCAAGTATTTACAATAAAACATTATTTATAATTCACATTTCAAATTTCTATATTTTTGTAACATTCTCCTCAACTCATTAAACCAAAAATCACATGGTTTAAAATATTGTACATTACTAACAACTATTACCAGACCAATAGTTCATCGTTAATTGAATTAAAATTCCATGATCTGGGTACTCCTGAACTCATAGTGATCTACAAAATCGAAATTCAACCAAAGTGTATACAATAACTACATCATGTAATTGGGAATCACCTAAAATAATAATCATGAAATCTATCCATCAAAAATAATCAAATATAGATAGAAAAAACCAATATCTCAACCCATATTAATGAACCAATACGTAACCAAACCCAACATTCACACAAATATAAAATACTTGCTATCAACTTGTGCCACTAATTCTTATAAATTCCTCGCCAAATATCCCTACTATATCAGGATTACAACCAATCACAATAAAGGTTCTTACATACTAGGGAATTAATACGAGGGAAAAATATAGTTTTAGTACACAAATTCAAGGGGAATATAAGGCCATAATTTCAAGAAATATAAGCCTTTAGCATACCTGAATGAGATCAGTCATCCCCAAAAAAATTTATCCATCTAACAATAAATTCATTATCACCATGATTTATGTAATTCATTATGAATATATATGAGGAACATGTTACCTATAATTAATATCAACATAAAGAATTGAACTAACTATAAACTTTCTTCAATGAATTATTTTATATTAAATAGTTATTAATGAATAATATTACTCAAATTCTCATAACTCATTCATTAATAAAATCATCATTACTATCCTTGTGTTGTCTATACAATTTAAATCACATCAATGATTCTGATGATATAACAATCACAATAAATATATATCATACTATATAGAAATTTCTAATTGGCATCATCAAAAAAGAATAAAGACATGTGATCACAACATCTAACTGAATATCGTTATTTCATATATTTTAAGTGTTCAATTATGTTAAATCCACCTTCTACTAAAGTAAAAAAAAACACATTTCATCCAAATTGAAACATAAAATAAATCGATAAATAACAAATCCCCAACATAAATTAGAAGTTTCTAAATTATCTAAGAGATAATGAATGGATAATGACACCAAACATGATGGAAAACCCCTCAGAACCTATCCACCAAAATTTACCATTAAAATATGCTCAAAACAAGATGCAGACTAGAGAAACACCACCAAAATTAACATATAGAATGAATGAAATGAGGAACAGTAGAAGAAGAAGTAATGAGAGTAACCTGATTCAAGAGACATCAATAAGAAATCCCAAATGTGTTTATACTGTCAAGGTAAATGACTGAGGAGTTTTGGGAAGTGTTAAGGGTAAGAAAGAGGTCAAAGGAAGATAATGGAAATCAAACCAAGGAATTCTATACCCTTATTTATAGATGTATCCAATGTGGTCTCCACTATGGTTTGGTCACCCCCACTATGCTAGTAGTGCCTCCGATTAAAGGTAGATCCAAATTTATTCTGTTTTAATTAATATACCCCTAAAAATATCACACAAATTCCAAATATTATTAAATATCACATTTATAGAACCACATAATGCTCCATAGAATAGTGGATGGAGTTTTAGTTCCCTAGCACGCCACCATGGCATACGAAAAAATCTATCACCATTTGGAAATTCCACACTAAGGACCATGGCATGGAAGACTTCATATATCCATTTCCCCAACCACATATGAAACTCAACCTCTCATTTGTTCTATACCACCATGTAGACCCCAATGGGAATTTTACATCTCAATGATTCCCATAGAGAAACACTGAAATCCTTGAAAGAAACTGCACCTTCCAATATGGTGTGGAGCCCATCTTTATTTCTAATGGGATGATCATCCAAGGTAAAAAGCATTAAAATACACCCACCTTCGGTGTTTCAGCCCCCATGTTGTTCTAAGCTCCACTCAAGAAACCCAAAACACCCAAGTTCCAAATAAAATGATAAAAAGGATTAATATCATGCTTTTTATTCTATATGATATTACTATGGAAAGAACAACACCTAACAAAATGGAATGGTATCATTTTAAATGTATAAACACACCACTATCACAACTATAATTCCTCCAAAGTCCCTCATGACAACTCCAACCCCCAGGAACGCACAGAGCAATAGATATTTGAAAATTAGGTCTTTAAAAATGTTCATCAATGGATTCTCTATAATATTAATTTTGTAGTTCTTCATGAATATAAGGAATTTAGGTGGTATGTTTGATAATATGATATTAATGGCTAGTTTGTTATCCATGTGGAAGCCTAAATTTTATAACTAATTGATAAAATTCAGAATATTCAATGAAATATTAGTAACTAGGTTCCTATTTTTCAATTTAAACATGTATAGTGTAGTGAAAATATCATTTAAAATTAGCCTATTTTTGTCCTTTTCATGTTATTAGTGATGTGTTTTCATGGTTTACCCATCCAATTATTTATGTTGTATCATTAAAACTCTTGAAATAGATGATAACATAATGAAATGAATATCTGAATCACCTTCTTTTTGTCTCCTGAATGATTCCTTTTCACATTCCCTAACTTACTATGGTGGATGGTGAAAAAAATGATATTAAAACATATAAAATAATGGTTCATATAGTAGTTCAGTTTAAATGTGCCTATACTATTGTTGTAAATTTGTACTGGTGAGGTAATTTTCTCTATATAAGAATAATCATAGTGTTTTTGTGGGGATGTTTTCATATTTCTACAACAAATAAAAGTATATTTTACTACATTATTTTGATTTCTGGTTGAGATATAATTAATGATTTAATTAATCACACACAATTTTATAAAATCTGAACAACCCTCACCATTGGATTTCAAATAACACAATACTTTGATATTCTATGGATAATGCTCCATAATTCCCTTTAAACAATTGAAATGAGCCCCCAAACCATTAATTCAATGGTATTTAGATTGGATTTTATTTATAATAACATTAACACATAGCTCCATAATCATTGGAGTGGACTACCCAATCCTAAAATATTATACTCAAACTTCATCAATGATTTACTCCAAGTTATATCAATTCCTGCTAAGGAAAGAAACCCTTGATACTAGTTATGTAAATTAAACTCAATTATTTATTTATATTTAATTTATAATTTATAACACTCTAATGATGTAAAGATAAGTACATTGAACTATAGTTTCATTTTAACTCATTTGATGGAAGGATAATTTGACTTAATATTTTTATTGAGTGAGTTTTTGTAACTTATCCATAAATATTAATATTTTTATTATTCTCATTTTTATTAATATTATATGCAGTTTAAATAATTAAATAATAATGTTTGATTAAATAACATAGTAATAATAATTTTTTTATTTCATCTAATCATGGTTAATGGTTTTATATATTTCATGTGATATTGATTAATTGTCTTATTAAACCATGCATCAAATAAGTAAATAAAAAACCATAAAAGAGAAAAAATAAATAAATATGAAATATAATCTTGTTATTTAACTATTGGTTTATTTATCTAGTGGAGAAAACCAAAACATGATCATATGATAAGAAACTATGTTATCTCATTCTATACATGAGCTTCATCATTCGACAATTCTACTATGTATCTCAATTGGTGGATTTAACTCAGTCATGTTCCTAAATTGTCACCCCTTAGAGAGATCTTTATACTTTAATATGTTTTTCACTAATGAGTGAGGTGTACCCATGGTTTAGGGTTACATAAAATAACCCACATATATGAAATAATGTGAATGATAATAGTGGGAGTGATGATATGTAGATATTTATATTTAATTTATAAACAGTTTTTCGCACAAAACCATATAATAAATAATAAAATCTATCATACACAACTCATAGAGGGGACTATCTTGTTCGTGATCGATCATAATATGAAACAAAAACGAATTTATAATTTTTAACATATATTTAAATTAATTATAATTAATATAAATTTACATGAATAAATGAAATAATCAAACAATTAATTAATAAATTACTATCTTAATATGTTATCTAAACATTGAGATATGATAACATTCTCATCCTTTATTATATTCCTAAAATAAAATAAAATAAAATTAATTTTTATATAATATAAATATGTTAATTGAGTGTATAGGAGATTCAAAACACCATATATAGATTCTTTGTAAGATTAAATATATTAATGTAATTTATTAAATACATGATTTGTAAAGTGGAAGTGACAAGGTTTGTACATTTTACACCTGATTAAATTGATTTATAAAATTTTATACTGCATATATTTTCATCTGACATTTCGTGTGACTCATGTTATATATAAAATCCTTCTAATTTGTTCTGTACGTACTCTCATATACACCCACATTGAATTTTGTGATATACGTAGTTTTTTGTAAAATAAATTTTATTTTAATTTTATATAAATAAGTTAAATATTTTTATTTAATGGAATAAAATTTATACCTTCAATGTATGATTATATATATTTCTATAATTTAATACACTCATGATTTATACATTGGGGTTGACACAAAAAACACATTTTATACCAGATTAAATTAATTTATAGAATTTAATACTTACATGGTATATATTGTCACCTGTCATATCATGTGTCTTAGGATTTTCTCAATATATATCTTGTTTTTTCTACGTAATGGCATGTATTCCCACACAACGTTTCATGATATAAAAAATTATATACACATATGGGTTAGTCAGGTGTATATCACACTTATATATTTATATTCACGTGAGTTAAAAAAATATATTTGAGAAAAATTATGTGGTTTTACAAATGAATAGAAAGATATATAATGTTTATGAGGACCATCTTATCCAACAGAAGATAAGTATATGGGGATCCATATGATTGATACATAAGAGAATGGTAGCTGCAAAGATACATAGATTGTAATTGAGACTGTCAGGATAATGAAGTGATCGACTTCCCAAAAAACATTGAATCAGATATATTTTTAAATGAGAATTATTTTTGCTAACTTAAATGATTCTTTATCACTTCTTTTTCATCTTCCTCGCATACATATGTAATTCCTTCTGAACCTATAATCCATTATTACCACAAATTATGGCTCGAGTGTAAATTTCCATGACCCTATCATGATGAAATCCATTGAGGATACCACCATGGATTATAAAATTATCTTCGAGACTATTGAATGTAAGACACACCTCTCAATGAATCACACACAAAATCATAGAAATTAAAACATATAGGGATGAAAAATTTTGGGTGATACTATTGGATGAAATATATCCAGGTAGAAGTCATTGTATTTTCATATTAAAATAGGAATGAATACAAATTTAATAAATTCACTTCTATCAATTCAAAAATGGGGGAAAAAATTTCTTGGTGAAGATGTGGAGAGGACTCAAAATGCCGTTGTAATATTCCATCAGGCAGTAAAAAATGATTATTTCAAATCTTCTCAGGAAGTCAACAACTGTTATTGGAGAGTATTCTCTGGTGGTAACCACCCAAATTAATCTTCTTTCTTTGGCCACTAATCATTTTGGAAAATTTTATTTTTCCATAAATATTCCATAATATCCTCCTTGATGAAAAAATATCATCATGTTACTACTCAAACAATTTTTCATTATGTTGACACAAGTATTCATGTTAATACCACCTTCCCAATGCATGAAGGCGTCTCAGGTAAAATTCATATTAATGATTACTGAAAATTTGGATGTTGATAACTATATAAGCCTTCCCTTCATTCATAGGGGTAAAAAGATCTCATGTCTGATTCTGATACAACGAATCATTTATTCTTATATAAAATTCTTCCATTGGATTATTTATTTTCTATCCAAAACATCTCAAAAAATATATGGAAGAAAATATTTGATTAAATAAAAGAATATATATCTAATTTTTCATACCTAGAAGGTCCTTATATACTGATTCTGGTTCTATCATTGATGATACTCTTTTATGATATCACATCTCCAAATATGATACTCTCATCATTGGAATAATACAATGAACTATTTAAAATAGCTGTCGTCACATGTTTTATAACATGGATCACATTCATGAATCCATCATCAAAGGTTATCCAATAACAAATATTATCCAAAACCCAAAGTGATATAACAATCTTCTCTAATTATGGTACATGTCTTACATCTATAAGCCATCATGTTATTCCATCTTGCATCTTCAACTGTATAATTCTAATACATATCATGTGGCATGGGTTGTTATATCCAAAATCAACACCACATTTATCTGAATCCATGAGGTCTAAAAATCAACCACTATTTATGAACATATGTATTGAACATCCAAAATTAGGAATCCAACATTTTAATGGTTTACTGTCTAGGAAACATGGATTGAAGTATCTTCAATAAACTCTATTTTTTTACAACATTCACCTTCAGTATTCCACTTTTAGGACAATACTTATTCTGATGAGATTTTTTATGATAGTAGTCACACTCATAATTAACTAGACATCTAATATTTGACTCACCTTTTGACTTTGATCATTATTCTTCTCTTAGGAATCATTTGGATTTCAGGACAGATTATTTTCCTCTAGTAGCCATCAATTCCTATGATGCAGAATATCTATGGTCATACATTTCCATATCCCCATACTAATTTATAAATTATAAATTTGATACAAAAATAAATATTACCTAATCCTTAACTTACGAGAACATGGCATTATGTTGATCATAAATTATCAGTGGGGAGTTCAACAACAATATAACCTTATCTTCATCCCTAATTATTACCGCCAAAATATTTATATATGCATGGATTTTATTAAAACAATTTAGGTGATCAATCATAGGAATAACTTCCTTGTACTATAATTATGAAATTTAATTTTTTAGGTAAATCCAATTTTCTATGAATTTAGAAGTGTACATTTTCTCCAAAATATTATTCAACATTTTTTCAGTGGTCTTTCATATCACATTACATTTTTTTCTCTATCAAAACAATATCGGATCATACTACAGTCTTGAAAGTTTATTCTCTTCCAATCACCATCATAAATGGTAGAAGGATATTATTTAAATTTGATATCTAAATCATACTGTGTTAAGACATCTTGAACTTCACATTTCCACATGTTGAATTTTTTCATCCCATCGAATTTATCCTCCTCAAATTTGTTGGTGGACACCATACTTCTTTGTATGTAAGTACATGTTGTCTGGGCATGTAAATTAGGAATAGACACATTATGTGGTACAATATAGCTTTAATTTTTGTGATTATCCTTCAACATATAATATACTAATTTCATTAAATTGAAAGTGAAAAAAAATCAAAAATAATAAAAAATTCAACAACATACTATTTAATTTCTCAAATTTGATACCAAGTGATAGTCAAATTTTATTTCAAAATATTTTTGTAAAAAAAATTAAATAAAAAGTGACCACAATTTTTTTTCATGTAACACAATTATATTTTAAACACCCCACACAATCTCAGTTTAAAACAAATAAAAAAAATTTCACATCCAATTTCCTTTATTATTAAGTGGGTAATACAAAAAAAGGCCACCACTATTTTCCAACAAGAACCCTCTTTAATCATTTATATTTATTCATTTATCTGTTTGTTTTTTTAAATGAATAGCATACACTTATGTTTAATATCATGTACATCAAAACCCCTCCCCACCTTTTAATACCACAAAATAGAAGGTTGATGAAAAACCATACTTGGGGAGACTGGACGCAGACAACTGCAAATTTGAAGGTGTGAGAACAATGAGATCACAAGAGTGATCATATAGTAACCATATAGATTTTTATAGGACTGAATGATCAGAATATAGGTTGTAAGGTTATGGATAGTAGCATCTCTGAATAGATCTGAACACCAACTTTGGGTAAGAAGTGTAGACATTTTTGATTGTTGCGTTGTAGAAAGTAGTAGATTTACAAATTTGTACAAAGTCGGAGGGAGTGAAAATAATTCCCATATAATTGAACACATACTTTGATAATAAAAAATTACGTGAATGCCTCACCCATTCATGGAATCACAGACAAAATCACATAAATCAAAATATATAGGGATGCATCTGAGGATGAGAGGTTACCTAAACAATGGAAAAAAATTAACTAAAAAAAGGACTGAATTATATCATTTGAATATGAGGTTGAATATTAATGGATTATACAATCAGTATAAAAGAAACATCAAACACAATAAAAAAATAGAAAATATAGATATTTACCATGCTTCTGACCTTTGTGGACTTACTTGCATGGAAATAACAAAACCACCTATGCACACATTTTATTAATGCTCAAATGAGTAACACTAAAAGGTGGAATAACCTACCTAGGAATTAATTCTTCTATAACTTAAAACCAAAAGTGTTCACACTTATTCCTAGATTGAAGGATGAATTCTTCACCACAATACCACTAAAAATACTTGGACGAGGAAATCAAGAGACATAGATCCCTAACGTAGATATGTGGTGATCACAGTCCAGGGATTCACCTATGAGTGATGAGATCCAGAGATGAGAGAGAGTGAATTGATCATCAAAGAGACCATCAGGTAAGGTTTGTCACTTATTTAAGAGCAATAAACCCTCGAAAACTCATGAACAACCATATAACACCACAGAGATGTCCCTTGAACAGAAACTGAGAACCTTAGTTATTAAGCAGGACACATGGATGACATCAATATAATGGGTTGAAAGAATGATCAACATCCAGTGAACAACAAAAACTAATAGCTAGTATGTCATAGGAGCCTGAGAGTAATCAGATGGATAAAAAATCAAAGGCCCTATAGAAATGAGGCCACATGGAACAACATCCCAGCTTTCCAAAAAATCACAATATCAAAAAAAAGATAAAATAATATTTATCATTACAATAAATTGAATGAATTTAAAATTTTCAAGAATGGTTCAGAAAATAGATTGAAGAATAAACATAGAATTATTTCAATATGAAAAAAAGACAAAATACAACCCATATTTCAATAATGTTCACAATTCTTCAATTGAAAATTGTGATGTTCTTACACTTATGATAATGGAATATGAACAATGTTCAACCGCCATAACCAGACTTTGAACATATACAACACTATAAATTTAGTAAAAATATCCTCCGAGTTTATTTCATGGGGTATATTCTTCACACACATAATTCGAAATTAAAAAAAATCCTCTAATAAAATCACACACAATATCTATTTTAATTTATTTACAATTGATAACTATATATAATGAAAAATGAAGTGAAAAATGAATATCCTAATATATATTAATAGCCTAACTGTATTGGTTCAATTCATAAGGAAAACCCTTTATCCATAAGGTCTCCTTCACAGCTTCATTCAAAGAAATACACTCTAACTCTATGATTGATAGTGCAATTGTGGATTTGATATTACATTTCAATGAAATGGTTCCCCATAGGTAGTCAAGACAAATGAAATAAGGTAATTTATAGTATATATATTACCTTATCAATAATCATCTACATATCCAATAATTAATTCTATTGATTCCATATATTTTCCCTTAAACATAAGAACATTATAGCTTCAATATCAGTATCATAAGAGCCAATAAATGGCCTAACATCATTCCTTCCTAGGTGTGGAAATGAATATTTTCTAAGAGAATATTGAAAAGGGAATTTCTATATGAGTAAATATCATAAAGTACATATCAATGCCTATTATATTAACATAGGGTATTTGAGGCATAAAATGAATATCATCCACATTTGTGTGTTCTTGTGTTAAAGATATTTTAATGTTATATCCAAGAGGTATATTTCTAGTTTTAAATTTTCAAAAAAGTATATCATAAGGATTTTTAAAACATATACATGTTGAGATAAGTATAACAATTTATTAATGATTTCCCTTTGGATTTTGACACTGAATATTTTCTTAGCTACACCAATGTTCATCATTTCAAGAATCCATTTTTGTTATGATTTAACAGTATAAATATGCTTCATATTTTTAGAAATGGTAATCATGTTATAAAAATATAAAAATAAATAAATCATGAAGTTTTCATTGATTTTAAATATACCCAATCATCATACTGACGTTTAAGGATCTTATTTCCTTTGTGAATTAATAATTTTGTTTACAACTATCTAGAAGGTTGTTTTAGTCAATATAGTGAATTTATTAAAAGGAATACTTGAATAAATTTTAATTATTTATGATAACCATTAGGGGGTTTCATATAAAATTTATCATTTAAATCACCATGAAAAAAGGTAGTTCTAATATCTAACTATTCAATATGCGGATCATTATGGGAATAAAAGGATTATAAAAGTATAATGGAAGAATTATTAATATTATGTGAAAAATTATAGAGTAATTAATTCCCTCTATTTAGTGGAAACCTTTTTCAACTACCCTTTATTTTTTATTTTATTTTATTTTCCTAGATTTTATCTTTATTTCTATTAAACATCCCATTATAACAATTTATTTTTGAATTAATTTTTTCCCATAAAATATAATGTGTAGTTCTATTTTAAATATTTCCATTCTTCATTAATGGAAATGACCCACATTTTTATTATTTTTTATGAAAGTATTATTTATAGGTTTTAATCATAATAATTGACATGATCCAAGGCCATATGAAAGAAAAACGATTCCATATCATAATGAATAAATAAAAGAGGTGGTCTTTTAACCATCCTTTCACAGTATCAAGTCAGTTGGTAGTCCCTATCAAGGGATATAGGTTTAGATTTAAAATATGAATCAGAAGAAGGGTCAAAATCATCCCAAGAAGTGGGCTGAAGAGTATGTTGATCTTGCAAGACAAGAACCTCAAACTGGGATGGAGTCTCAATATCATCCGACTTTTTAGGGTCTATATCGCCTCTTTTAGGTGATGAAGTATTTGTTTTTAGATAAAAAGACTAATTAATGAAAAAATATCTTCATATGATACATTTTTAATATCCAGGATTTTAAACCTAGAGTGTATAAACCCCCACACCCTCAAGATACCCCAAAAAAGATACACGTTACATCTCATGGTTCTGATTTTTATTTATTAACATGATAATAATAATTTTAAAAAAGAAAATTTAAGTAGGAATAATAACGGGTCATAGTAGCCACAATTCTCCAGGATTTATAAACTAATTAAAAAAAGTGGTGCACCAATTAACTAGGCTGACTGTAGTGCAAGAAGCCTCTTCCCAAAACCATGTGGGAAGGTCTGATCATGCAATCATGCTCAATGCACATTCTAGTATATTAATCCTCATAATTTATATTAAGTCACCTTTATTGTGAGTTTCCATGACAATACTATGTTGTTAAGTAAATATTGATTCATAAAATTGTATGAACTATAGGAACAAAATTCAATCTTGCTGGAGGTTTAGAGACTTTTGGGTTTTCTACTAGTCTTATTATTAACTAATGATTTCATGGTTTTAAATGATTATAAAATATTGGGTTTTTTAATAATATAAATCCACACATTCCTATAATATTTATCTATTATGGTAACAATATAGAAACTCCATCATGGGAGGATTTCCTAGATGGACCCCATAGATCCAAGTACATATATTCTAAGGGGATAGTGGATTTTAAACCAGACATACCGAAGATAAACCACATGGATTTTCAAATTATACAACATTCACATAATGGAATATTTCTTGGTGTTATGTCACTCAACATCCCATGCTTTTTGAGTTCCTCAAGGATTATGGAGCATACATGCCACCATCTTCTATGCCAAAGAAATGTATTATCAGTTTTGGTTCAATAGACATTACACAAATATTTTTAATGGGTATATCCATTCATGTCATATGAACCATTGATTAAAGATCACCTAAGAATGGTTATAGTGCCATTTAATATCATAGGAAATTATATAATAGACATGAAGATAATCCCCTTTTGTTCTAGGACTCCCAAGAAAATAGAGTTTCTTTGGAGGTTAGGAACCCACCTTTCAAAAACAAAAGTAATGATATTATGGTCATAATTTTTTAAAAAATATAATATCGACCCTAAAACATACACCTTTGGTTTTTACCTATGAGGGAATATCCTTCAACCCTCTCAAACCACTCATGAAGTTAATCATTAAAGGGTCACATAAGGAAATAGAAACCTGAATTAAGGACCAAATATTGATTGAGTGTTTGAGTTGACAAATTATAAACTTTATTAGTCTCATTAACAGAGTCTACATGAAGGGATATATTAGTATTTTTTGAGACTCTAACTCTTTATTGGGTTTCCTACACATGGATTTAAGGTTCCCTAGTTTCCCAAAATTAAAATATGTTACATTTCTATCCAAATAATTATACATAGGTTTAGGTTAATTGTTCTTTTAATATTATCCTAATTAAATTGTTTCTTCGTTATTTTCCTTTTAGGTATACTCCAAGAGAAAAAGTTCATCACCTCAACTTTGATCCTAGGATTAGAATGTAGTTATTTTGATAGAATGTATCATTTATCCTCTTTTAGTGATAACAAATCTCAGATATAAATCAATTTATATACTAGTTTGTTTTATATTATCTAGAGCGATTAAGATGATCAATGATTGATCCTCATCATTAGTTGATACTGTGATATTGGATAAGTCTATCATGAAATAATTAAACTCGTCTAGATGTGATTAAATGTAACTTCAAGGTTTTGTTTCAAATGTAAACAAATGGTGTTTTTCGAAAATAAAACCCACTAATGAATCATTCATTTAAAGTTTTTCATTTTTAAACCAAATTCAAGTAGAAGTTGATTTATAAGATATTTATCTAAGGAATTTAGCTCTTTAATAATGAAAAATTGAGCTATGTGAATTTACTAACCCATCAGGGGGAACATCAACATAATCAGTAATAGGCTATTTTGTTTCAGTCACAATTATAATAGGATTCATGGGCCTATAAAGGGAATCAGATATGACCTAACATAAAATTAGATATTTAATCATAATTCACCCGACATTAATGTTACTATGACCATAAAATATCTTGATGTCCAATATAATTTTTTAAAGGTTTACACACATAAAATATTATGATTTCAGGGGGACAACGTCAAGCGTACACCCCCAACAATCGACCAATATCTTGTGTAAAAAATGTTTTATTGAATGGGATATAAAAATAAAAAATATATATGTTATAATGTTTCATTAAATTATTGAAATAAATAAAATTAATTTGTGAATTAAGATTGATATTTCAGTGTGTAAATTAAAAGTACAAACAAAACTGACATTCAATAAAGAGAGATATAGTAATCTAATTTGACAACAATGAAATACAGTATATCTATGATACCAGTTTGTGAGGATGATTGGTTACTCGAACTACTTTAAAAAATGAAACAACCAAAACGAACAAAAAATTTCATTTAAATATGATGTTTAATACAACATATTAAAATTAATGACATAGAAGAAAAATAATAAAATGGAAAAGAACACAAAGATTTAACGTGCTTCAATATCGTGGGGACCTACGAACATGGAAAAGAAACCACAACCCACACAAAAATTTTATTGGTGCTCCAAATAGAAATCCTACAAGGTTTAATAAAACATCTAGGACCAGATAAATAAAATTGGAAAAGATGAGAAAAAATGTAATTTTTATATAAAATTGGAAACAAAAACTAATAATTATTATAGTGGAGTTTGAAGAGACTCGAGTATTCCTGTTATCTTAGTGTTATATTGTTCAATAATAATGAATCTAGATCCAAGATCTTATTATTCTTTTATTTTCACTAGAACCTCAATCAAGAAGGGGACACAATTCTTCCAAAATGAAAGGATATTGTCTAAACCACATGATATTCGATAGACTTGGTCTTAGAGATCGGTAGGGGTAATACTCTGACATATCAATACTATGATAGAGAGCTAGTGGCTCACTTTTGAGGGATGAGAGGTAGTGCTAAGAGGGAGTTAATTTTTTAATTAGGATACTGGGGTGAAGGGGTCATCCCCCCATTAAACAACCACAGCATAAAAACTACAAACCCTACCACCGTACACAACACACATTCCAATAGAATAGATATCGAGTACTATGGTTAACGGTAATGATACATAGATGGAATCCGTGTAAATGGAAGTAATAATGGTCAATGTCTAGGAAATAATATAAACTAAATAATATTAATTGAATGGGAGCATGTGGACTACAAGATGGTCAAAATGGCCAATTCGATGTAAATAGAAGCCCACATGAAATAGCGTCCCAACAAGCCAAGTAATCCAAAAATAGAAAAATCAAAAGACAGTACAATTTTGAGCATTAAAATAAATTGAAACAATTTAAATTTTTCATTCATGTATTATAATATATATAGATAAATAATTACTTCATGATTTAAATATAAAAAAACATAATATATAATTTGTAATTCAAAATGAAAAAATATACATGGTTTGGTTAGATGACCTACATCTAAGGGTAAGGATGTGGATTCTCATATTTAAATGGGAATAAAAAAGATTTAAAAATTATCATATATATTTTTGGGAAAAAAATATAGTTGAATAGGTGGAGAGGATTTGAAAGGCTACTACATTTTTTCTCCAGGCGGTCACCATCTTCTACAACAAGTATTCTTTATCATTCAAAAAATGATGCAGTAAGTATTCTATAATGGGAACCAACCAATAAAATATTTATCCATCATCCACCCTCCATTTTGGAAAATTGTATTTTTCATTAAACAGTCAATAGAGACTAGACTAGTGGTGATGCAATCAAAGTTGGATGATTCAACATGGGCAGTTATGTCATGGGAGAATGGGCGTGTTACACAAGGAAGATCAATTGTGAAAATGATGACTAGAATTCCATACTGTGTGTGGCCTTTGTCAGGGTTAAATGTTTGGCATTATAAATTCATGAGGATGAATTCATGTATGGGAAACATCAACAGAAATGATTATGAATATGATGTTACAATGTGAATGAGGTGAAATGAAGAAAACTATGAGACATATGTCATGTGGGATGTACACGTGGTTCACAAAAATTTTCAAATTGAAAAACACATAGGAATTATGTTTGGTAGTTTTCCATGGTGTTTCATGCATGAAGGGAATAATAATCTCTAAATGAAATTGAAAAGATAAATTCCCACAGTGGTATACCCATTCCATTTTGAGATAATATTTCAAATAATCTAGAGTTTAGTAAGTCGTGATTGGGTGGTTTTTATTGTGGGGAATCATTTTGAGTGGTTAAAATAATGAGATGATGTATTAAGTTCCTCTTGGAACACTCTAAACTATGTTGTGGTTACAATATCAATAAACGATATTATATTTTAGCCACACTCACCCCCATACACATGGTCGAGATATAATTTTGGATAGTTATAAGTGATAATCCATGTGTATTATGAAACCAAAATCTATGGGTCTAATTCTCACTCAATGTGGATAAGATAGAGGGGATATTAGATGAGATATGGGTTAATATAGAGGAGATACTTAATATATTTAGATATACTTGAGGGGATGTTGACTATAAATTGAGGTAGTGAATGTACACTAAGGATAATGAAATAACCACATGGAGGATGACTAAGAATCGACCTAAGGGTGTTCACGTAGTTATATTTTTCTCATTTTCTACTCTTTTTTTTGTATGTTAAATATGGATATTTTATATTTTTAATCAAATTATTTTTTACCCAACCCTCACATACTCTCTCATTTATAGGGTTTGTATTATTCATCATCGATGATCACATGATAATGATTGGGTAAACTCATATGATATAGTGATTTTAGTATAAGAGGGGATGTATTAATTGTTCTAATTCTATCTTCTCTCATGATATCATCTTCTTAAATTAGTTTTGTGACTCAAGATTGTCAGATTTGTTATTAACTATATAGATTTATGTGTTCAATAATAAATGATACCCACCATGATAATTGTATCTAATTCATATAAATTAAATATGACTATTATTAAGTATTTGTGATATGATTGTAATGTATTATAGTTAATTTAATTCATCTATCCAGTGGGAATTGACTTGCTAGGATTATTTAGAAAGTAATTTAATAATTTAATATTCAATACATTTATGGTTTTTGAGAAACTTAATTTAACATATTTTTGTGTTTAGTTGAATTTATTTATTTATAGAAATAAAAAATGGAAACCCGTTCCCCTCCCTTCTGAATTTATGTTTTATTATAGTTACTTTATTTATGACATTATAATAATAATTTAATTTAGTTATTTTTTATTATATTCCTAAAAATATTATGATAACATAACATTTAGTCGAGATTTCTCATTGGGATTCATTATTCCTCATGAGATTGGACTCGTACATTCATTATTCAAGATTTCAATAGTTAGTGAGAGTTCATAAACATTAAATTTCTAAACTCTGTTATCATTTAGAGGTAATGGTGTTGGTGAAGGGTATCATGTTTTTTGAATAATTATGCGGATGTAGAAGAACATATCCAACAACATGATATTGATTAATTACATCAAATTCATTCATTATCCCACTTCTATTTAATAATCCTATATTAGGCCTTTATTTTTGTATTTGTTTTCATTTTTTTTTCCTTTTTTCATGCTTGGTTATTTTTTTTATGTTCTGTTGGATATAAAAAATTCATTATAATTATTATGATACATCACCAATGCATAATAGTGGATAAGAATAAAATCATTCAATGATAGTTGTTACTAATTATATAGGGTATCCACATTATAGAAATATTTGCAATGATTATTATTCTTATGGACATGGTGAATTGCATCCCCAAATATGTAGTGGAACATACTACCATAGCTGCAATGGAGATCAAAAATACCATAAGTATTAATGTTGATATTGTTATGTCTAGGATTATCATGGAGAACATCACTTTAAAGTACCTTAAAAATGGATTCACTGGAACGATTAATGGAATTTATCATGACATACAGTACAATCCTTGATCAGAAGATGGATGAGAATGATTCACAGCTCAAATAATTGGGATAAATGAATAGTAACCTTTATAACACTATCACACAAATAGAAACCCTTTAGGGTGACTTTATTTTATGTTATATTTCTAGGAATGAAGAAGGAAAACGTAGAGTGAAGGTGGAAAAGGGAAAATAATTTTAAGAAAAAGTTGATCTAGATGAAATGAAAGGATAAATAAATAATGGATGAAGTAGAAAAATAGTAATAATTAGAAGAATAAAAAAGGAACAATGTTCAAAATTCATTGAAAATTCTAAAAAGAAGAAACTCCCTCTCCTGGAGAATAAGAAGAACAAAAACCCATACTCATTCAATTGTAAGGTGATGAAGAAAACTACATGATGTATGTAGTTTTATTGTATGATAAATGGGAAAGATGTTTTTTAAATTATGGAATTCATCCTCAAATTTGAATTATTATAGGAAAAATTTATAGTAGTGGAATTGGAATTTAGTGAGCTATATAAGATTTTCAACGAAGAAGAACCACATACACTTGAAGAACCCATTAACAATTAAATCCAAGTAACCATTAAAACACATAAAAGTATGAAATAATATGATCTAATGGATAAGGAAAATATAAAAATAGATATGAAAATCATTAAAATAGTTCATCAAATTCCTGAAAAGTAGGGGGAATGGCCACTATAATTTTAGTAATAATTAATTAAATTCAATGACTGAAAGGATTAGAAAAGAAGAGGTGTAGTTAGAAGTTATGGAGAATGTTTAACTTCTTAATGAATGAGTTCCATCAGTCTATGAAACATAAGAATCAAATAAAAAAAATCATGGATCCATCATATCATGCAAGGAATATTAAAATAAAAAGGAATTGTTAGAGGAAGAGTATGGGGATCATGATGAAATTATCCTGGAAGACCAGAATATAACCACTATAAATGTGGGAAAACATATTGGAATTCAAATATATATATATATATATATATATATATATATATATATAATTATGGTGAATTAATATGAAGATGTGGTATAGGGGAAAATAACATAATGTGGATGGATTTTAATTGTTTTTTCAATTAGTAAATTTAACGACAATCATGAGTCCACTAAAAAATCAATGCTAGAAGCTACAGTGGGGGAGAAAGAACACATTTACACTAGATGAGAATAAATTTAGATCAGTTCTCAATCATAAACTATTAACCTTATTACATTCCCCCTTTACATGGGACAAAGGTAATGTTATAAATTAAATTCATTAATGAATTCTCATTTGGGAGGATTCCTATATTTTTAATTTAATTCTATGTTTATTTATGAACATTAGTTTTTGTTAATAACTCTCTTATATTAGAATTCTAAAATATTTTTTAGATGAATTGGACATAATTAATATTTAATTATATATTATTTATTTTATATGTTCCAAAAAAATATACAAATAATGAAGATAAATATGAAAAGGAATTAAGGACGAAAATATTCAAGTCATGGGAGTATTTTCCTTAATTTCTCATCTTTTTAATTTCCCATTTTTATCTAATAATTATTTTGAAATAAAATGTGAATTTCTACATTTAAATCCTTGAATTGAAGTAATCCATTAGATAGATGAATTTTTTTCCTTCAACTAACTAATCTACGAGACATTGACAGTTATGAAATATATTTTTTACTTTTTATAAAAGTTGATTCACCATTCCAAAAAAAATGTTAGAGATATGGGTTGAAATTTTTAAGAGTGAAATTTTTTAATTAAATTTAGTGTTTCTTATAAATTATAATTAACATGATTACTGTTCTTTATATGTATCCCAATATTCTTAAATTGAACAAACTAATTATTTATTCTCATTATATGACCTGATCAACCCAATAAATGTTTCCCATTTCCATGAGGGTTCTAAGCCTAATTTTTTATATTTTATTTGTTACCATATTTCTTTACTAAACTCAATGTATGCACTGCTACTAGAATATTTGTTTTAGTCTTCTTACAGAAATATTTTTTAATATTAGTTAATATGATTGAGGTTGCTGATTAAATTTTAGTGAGACCATTTGACCTTGAGACCTACACTATGTCAGATCCTAGTGAAAACCCAAGAAACCGTGGAATACCATGATATGACGACACATTATAAGACTATATTTCTCTCATACTGTTATTGTTTGAGTGTCATTTCATGATTATTTCATTTTTCGTTTAAATCAGGATTTTGGTGTTTCTTATTACAGTAGGTTGTGGGAGCATGAATTAGTATAAGGTAGTTTCTTGGTAATTTTTGGAATGGTTTCAATGATTTTGATGACTCGACTTACTTATAATACCCATAATTTAATGAAAATAGAAAATAAATAAATAAAATAAAAAATCGATAAAATACATAAAAAGTAAGAATGTGGGATATTGTGGATCAGCTGTTAGATATAAGCACTTTACCCATTCTTGTATTATTTCATCCAATTTGTTTAATTAGGATATTGGTAGTGGGGGTTGAGGGGATAGATGGTTTTACATCCAAGGGTGTGGTGATATTATTTGAATATATTCCATTAAAAATTTAGATATGATTTTTTTTAGAAAAAAGAGGAATATCATCATTTTTTCATGTTATATTTTGGATTTCACATGGAAATAGGTTAAGGAAGTAGGGAATGTTTTAATTTAAAGATCTTATAAGGATTAATTTGTTTCATTAAGAATTACTTTAAATTTTTCTTTATGATTTATGAAATTATCCATATTTTTTGAAACTGTAATTTTTATTTTCACATCATAACCCACAAAACATTAGCCTTTGATGAATTAGATAATTAAGAGTAATGTCTGTATGATTTATGTAGTCTGATTTATAAGTGAGGATAACAAATACATGTAATATTGTGGATAGACTGAATATTACTTGAGTATGATAATAACTCCATATTATATGATATGGAGTGATGAATTAATTTTTTTTGATGAGGTAAGTAATAAATGGAATGATTATTGATGAAATGATTAAAATATTTCATAAAGAGTATAAATTTCATGATTTTTTAATTAGAAAATACTAATTATTTCATATTATTTTTCTTGAGTATGTTTTTTGATTTTATAATCAACAATTATAACTTTTTATATTTTAGAATAATGAATTGAATTTTTCACTTGTCAAAGTATGGAACCCTTGTGTGGAAGATTTTAATCTTTTTACTGAGAATATGAAATGATTTGAGTGTGGAGGTATTTGATATTCCGCTTTTATATATTTTTTCATTTGAGTGTATTTATTTTTTCTATATGATTTTAAATGAAAATTATAGTATTTGGGACAGATTATGATGTTTTAAATGTTCAATAATATATGTTTTATTCTAGAAAATTTAAAATATATGTGAGGACCTACAAATCTTACACTTGGTAGTAGACACCTACAGAGAAAAAACAAGTGAGGCTCAACCATATCATGATCATGGGGAAGATGGTGAAGGGTTCCCTTGGTGTGGGGTGGTTACATGTCTTTACGCTTGATGAACAGAGTCATCGAATGAGTGGGGGAACTTATAGGTTTTTCGGTGTGTATATGTGGCATTTGGGGTGATTAAATTACTGTATTACTATATAAACATCTATGTAGGATATAGTTCCAACCTGAAACTATTATATTAACTAAAATGTTACTATTTGGATCCTTATTTCATTATATTCCTCACATATATTTTTCATCCATGATCATCCAAAATTCCACTATGATCACAACTAGACAGATCGGGTGACAGTTTCCACATTCCAATCATGATTAAAACTAATGAGGATATCAACATAGTTAACAAAATGAAATTCTAGGTTAGACTACTGTTGTTTCCCCTATCATGGGATTATGGGAGTGTTTCATAGGAAATTTCAAATGACAAAACATAAATTGAAACCTACTACATGGTTTGGCCTTCATAATGGTGGCATATGGGGTCATCTACATTTATGAAAAAGATTATGTTAATGGTAAATACTAGGAGAAACACTTCTCAAAATGATTTAATGACATGGTTTAGTTGACGTCTATATTCTTGGATGAACAAATTTTGGGGAAGTATTTCAGTAAAATATACTTATGGCTCAAATGGATTACCAAACATGAACTTCTTAGGGTATTGGTGGGGATTTATACATGGTGTTATAGGCTTGAAGGAATGAATTATGTTTATAAGAGACTAGAAAATGAAATGTCTACACTAGGATACAAATTTCATTTTGAGGTAATATCACTCCTTCTATGGTGTTTTATAAGTCATAGTGCATAGGTTTTTAACATGGTGCATCTATGAATTTATATGGGGGAATGAGTGGCTGCATGAAATTACTAAGGGGATGATCTAAACCATATATTTCTTCCATTTTCTAAAGGGTATATGATATTCATGCTACCCTCTCTAAAATTCTTTCAGTTGAGATATAATTTGGGTAAGTTGTAATTGAAATTTCAAAATGAATATGGATAAAAAAAATAGTTGGTTTAAATTCCATTTAATATGGATAAGAAATACAGTATGTGGAACAATATATGGGAGATTATATATGATATTTGAGTTAATATATGTTGATATATCATAAAGGAAGCTATATATAAATAGAGTGGGTCACCTTTCACTGAGGATAATGGAATAACTATAGGGTCATGGATTAATCAGTGACCAAAGGAAGTTTATATATTCAGGGTTTTTCTTCTTTTATGCAATTTTATGATTTATAAAATTTTGGATATATTTTGGTTTTTAATAAAATTATATTTTCCTTATATCTCCAATTCTATCTCTTCTAGGGTGCGTGGTTTATTAATAATTGATGATCACTCACCAATGATGGGATACTCTCACTGTAGAGGGTTATTCTTATGGAAAATGTTGAATATTAATTTTCCAAATTCATTCATCACTTGTGAGATCATCTTACTCAATTAGTATTGTGTTGTGAATCTTAATTATTATATTTTTTATTAAATCACAGACTTAGTGTGTTTAATTTTGAATGAAACCATTAATGTTAAAGTTAATTTATTCATGATAATTAAATCAAATTATTTTTCAACATTTACAATAATATCTTAATTCATTGAAGTTATTTTAATTATTTTGATACCAAGGAAATATTATGATATTATTTTTTTATAGGAATTGATAAAATTAATATCTAATATATTTATGGTTATTAAGCTACATAATAATGTAGATTTATTTGGTGATTTGAAATAATATATTTAGTTAAATTCTATTGTAAAATAGTTTCCCACTCTTCTATTTGTATGCCTGCATTTTGTTTATATTACTTATGTCCTTAGTTTAATAATTTAATTTTTTTATATTGTGTGTAATGATCCTGAAAATATTATAATATCCTAAAATTTTGTCAGGAGTCATCATTGGGCTTCCAGGTTCTGCATCAGATGGACCCCATACATCCGTTATTCTAATTTTTTATTTTTAGTGATGGATTGGGAACATAAAATTTATAATCAATGGTATCTTATAAAAGGTAATGAAAATTGTGATACCAATCATGTATGACCAGAAATATTTCCACAAATATAAATAAGAATTACCAATGGAAATACACTTAAATTATATAGTGTGTATGAAAGAAGTTACACGTCGAGTTGTTATAGAATGTATATCATTATTAATAATTAATCATTTATTTCCACAAAACACATTAAAACCACTCATGGTGTACTAGGATTGAAAAATAACATGACACGTGGAGTTTACATCCACCTAAAAATTTTAAACTTTTTTTCTTGCTTCTATTATAACACGATTGTACCAACATGAAACACATAAAATATTTTTATGTATCTTTTGTGTGTTTTCACATTTTTCATAGTATATAAAACCATCTACACACCATGTATTTAATTTGTGGATTCATTCTTTTTATATATGTCAGTAAATAGTATCTAATGACATTGTGTAGTGGAACACATGGATTATTGTTTTTTTATTCAAAATAATGTGTGGTTATACGATGATTAGAAAATATTCACAACATTAAATCCATAACAGAATAAGTGTTACACCGACGATAAATACAAGATATGTAATGAGACCACTTATTAATCGAAACATTGTGTAGAGATTATCACAACCCATCCATTTTATGATAATTCATGGGTACCTGATGTGTACTTTATTAGTACACATAATGAATCTGTTCCATGTACCAATGACCTTGATACCTCAAGATGGGATCTAAGAGATTTATTAATGTGTTTATGACCTATTCATGGTGACATAGTTATCATAGGTTGGTAAAAAAGATACAATTTTTCCTAATAAAACATAGAGGATGACTAGGGTCTTCTCACATGATGAGATTTTGTAATTCAAAACTCAAAATTATTAATCACTTATTCTATTTTTGGTATTTCAAATTTAAATGTTGTAATGAATTTTTTGTATTGAATGAAAAACATGATATTAAAAATGAATAATAAAATAAAATTAATGTAGAATAAATGAGTTAGAAATATTAGAGATTATACCCTGAGAATCACACATTATGAAACATCATTATATTTTATTTAATTTTAAATTCACTAAATTAACACAATCATTTGATTGGGAATACCCTCTTCTCCAACAGTTGTGAATATACTGGGTAACCATCATGTACACCAGACACTATCCTCCTCGACTGAGGGAGAATATTGTATAAAAGAACACAAAACAATGGGTGGAACTAAATATCCACTCATAAGAAATATATATAAATATGAAATACAAAACATGAATGTTCAATGGATCCTTTCGGACACTAGATTAATCCCCAAGGAGATTCCTTAGGTTAGCTACTCATGATTATGGTCATAAAAGATCACAATAACGAATGAATGGTGAGATATATTGATGAAGAGAATGAATGATGAAATAAAACATTATAAAAATATAAATAAGTTGTTATAGAAAAATAAATTAAAGTAGTATTATAAAACTAAAATCAGTAGCACGCCATCCATATTCTATGGTGTTGTAGTATACCCCTTCATCAATGGAATCCTACATTTATTAATAAGTGTCAACCATTACTTCTTTTTTTCATTGTCAATCCCATTAGATATAAACTGTTAATTCTAACAGTTTTAATTTTTCATCACATTAGAGATATCACATGATCTGTTCTTCCAATAAAAATCTACAGCCTTCTATTTTTAGGTTGATTAAAATATTTTCATAATATTTTCCATGTGTATGTCCCTAGTTGGTTGTGTGTGTTCCAAAGTAAAGACCCAATGTTCTCTATAGAATCTAGAATAATTATAATAACTTTTACAAATTATCATCTAATTGGAATATCATAATAATTTTTTTTCAAATCCTTACGATGTACATTAAATTATTAAGATAATGTCTTTAAATCAAGAATAATGACTTATATGGGATAGTGAAGATGTACAGTCAGTTTTAATGTCTTACAATCTACCCGAGAAAGCCTTTCATTTGGGTGAAATAGAATACATAAAACCTCCAGGGATTATTCACATCCCCTTATTTTATTTACAACCCATAAACCTAAATCATAATTTCCATAGTTACTCTAAATAAGTCCCATACCCTTGGAATAAAATTTAGAAAAATTGAAATATCAATATTTATGCTAAAAGATATATCTATTTTTTTGGTGCCTGGAGCACCATCATAACCAAAATGCCAGAGGTTTCTCCTACTAAAAAATTATATTTTATGATTCCTCTATATTTTTTAAAAATTTCATATGAATTGATGAATTAGTAAAGATGTTATATCAATATAATTTCAGTGAGGTTCAGATTGACATAATCATTTTCGGGATAAATTTTAGGGCCATCATTTTCATGAAAAATCCCGATCCAACATTTGGTATTAAAATAAATTATTTAATAAAAAATAAATAAAATAATTCCACAATATATCAAAAAAACATACCAACATATAAAACATTATAATAAACATATTAAAGTGCAGTCGGAAGGGAAAAATTGGAATTTCCATGCAATTTCCAAACTCATTCTTGAATTAGTTTTTCATTGTGACTCATCATCTCGAAATTGTGGTGTTAATAATTAATATCAATGATAAATAAAAACACTTTAATCCCTATAAATAATTAAATTTTCAATTATTTCCCATTTACTCAAATAATCTGAAAAAGTGACCATTGCAAATAAATTAAAAAAATAGTTTGATTTTGTTCATTAAAAGTTATGTGTAAAATATGGAAATGATGACATTATCACATGACAATACAAACTCATACAATAATGTAATGTTTATTTTTTAGTAAATGGTTTCATCAAAATGAAAAACTATGAAATATAAATAAATTTACCAATCAAATTATTAATATTAATAAATTACAATGTAACTTCTCTAATAACACCATGATGTTTTAGGGAATAGTGGAAGAAGTGGGTAGTTTCCTGAATTTGGTTCTTCATCAATTTAAATAGATAATTTGAATGAAATTTATGAAATAATCCCCATAATTTTCGAGAGATTATTTTTTATATTTGATTTATCATTAATTTAAAGCAATATATACCTTAAACTGTTCATTCCATTCGACTAATGAGTGATGTATCTCTTTTCGTGTCATTGAAATGGTGGAGAATCTAGAAAAGTAGTCCTTTATTTGTATTCACACATTATGTAGGAATCTCTTAATAATGTTCTTTTTATATTGTTCTCTAGTGAGGATTAACCAAGTGCTTCACATCATTCATAATTTATTGTAACTTGTGGATCTATAATTCTCTCTATTTTTTTTGATGGGATGGTTAGGAGGATTATTCTATCTAGGGATTGAGATACTTATTAAGATATTTCTCTATTTTCCACAACTCTCTTAATTTAAAATTTTTATAACTATGATTTTGTTCTTAGTGTTAAATGATTAATAATTTCACAAAGGCCTATTATAAAATTATTTATTATAAATAATCCATATGCCAAATAATAAGAAAATTTTTATTATTATTATTGTACTCTATGATAAGTTCATGTTTAATATTATTGGATAAATAATTAAATTGATATTTATTTAATTAATAATAAATAATATATATCACTTCCAATGTGCCATTAACTCAACTCATCAATCCTCCATTGTATTTATCAAAACATTGTGTAATAAAATATTTATTTAAATAAATAATATTAAATAATTAATTAAATAAATATTACATTTACAAGACTAATGAATAAATATTTATTTCAATATTAAAATAACTAAATAAATATTTATATTAACCTATTCACTAAATTCATGGATCAGTAAATATTTTTTTTCACCTTGTGAATAATAATGTTGATATAAAATTTAACTCGTATATTCTTAAATAAAATATCTCATAATTGAATTTATGTCATCAAATTTATATGAATAATTACTATTATATGAGTCATAGATAAAATTTATTATTAATATTAAACTCAACAGAATGTAATGAGATTCGGGATACATTTATTAAGTCATCCTATAGGTCTCTTTCTTAGTGGAATTAGGTGAACTTACCTAACATCTATGATATGAGTTTATAAACATGTCAATAAAGTCATAGATAAAGAAGATAATTTCTCAATAACAGTAACCTTCAAATAAATGCTACTATGTAATATAATCTCCCCATCTTAATATTTCATTAATCATGATGTATACATGTTTTATCACCCTACATACATGATTTATCTATCATTGTCCTTCTAAAATGAACTCATCGATGAATTACCATGCCTGAGGATTTAATTATGTAGATTCATTTCAATCAATGATCCAAGGATATCTTCATCCAATTATTCTAAATGTTAAATAATTTCCTAGTATATTTAAATAATTCCATATAACTTATGATGAACCCAATGTATATTTCCACATCACAAGAATATGTCATCACAGTTTTCATCCATCCTTAAAATTATATGAATCATGATATATATTAATAATAATCACATATAAAACGAGCATCACAAATAATTAATGAAAAAATATATCCATTGATATATAATAAAAGTTGAATTCCTATGGGAATTCCTTTCCTCATGACAACCCTTATTATAGATCAACAAGTCCCAACATTATGAGAATAAGTCTTGGTGTTTGATGAGCCTCCAACACCTGATATTATGACAACATTTCTGTCCCACTAGATAAGTGCAATCTATACCATTGGATATTTCTTTAAGGATATTAACATAACATCTCATGATTCCCAATATATAGGGGAACTGTTAAAACTATTCAATGCAATAAATACTAAAAGAACATAATCAAATTAACATTATGAATAAGAAAAAACATCATGTGATAATATGATATTAATATTATTATAATTAAATATAGAAACTCAGTTGGTTCTCGTGAACCTTTTCTAATGATTCAAATGAAAACCCAATTCATATCCATCTATATACAAACTATTATACAATGTGGCATCCTAAACTTTTAGGTATAACCATTATCAAAATCAGAATCCTTCTCTAGTGGTGGATCAAATAATGATTTTTTTTAGAGTACTATTGTAACTAGGGATATAATCAAGAGATAACTATGTAGAGTGGAATCAATATCTAGTAGGTAATCATCCTGGGTATCTACCTAATCATATGTGGTTCCAATGATGGTAAACCATTACCAAATAATTATAAACTCATTTAAAATTGTTTTCTAGTGGTGTATCTTCTATATGAAATATTTATAGTGGTTCCATAATTAGAATTATAATATATAACTAAATACGTAGAGATGAATCAATAACATGTAGGTACCTTTCATAGGATCCTACATAATCACAAGGGGGTTCTCATGAAGGGAAACCATTATCATTGATGCCTGAATTCGTTTAAATTTCATTCTATCTAATAAATAGTTTCAATCAAATAATTTTCTCCTAAACACTTATTCATATATCCCTTTACAGTTTAACCAAATAATGAATCAATAAAATCCACTTTTTTAAGAACAAAATAAATGATTTTTTTTATAAAAAACTTGTTTAAAACGTGGTTGAAATTTAATTATTAAATATAAACATTAAAAAAACAATTTTAGTATATTACATAAATAGCTAAATATCAATTGAATTATAAATATAATGGTTTAATGTTAAATGAGAACATAAATATTACATTAAATTTTTATAGATTTGAAAATCAAATAACACTTTATTTTATTTTCCAACACTCCCTCAAAATCATAAATCATCCCTTCAACACAAAAATAATTATATTTAAAAAACATTATAAAATAACTAGGAAATACAAAACATGACCAAAGTTTCCAATATTCATTGTGAACTCCACTTATTAATTTTAACAGATATGTTGAGCATGTCAAAATTATTATAAGTCTCTAAATATTAGGAAAACATTGGAATTCATCTTTATGTTAAGAATTGAATGGAGAATAATTCGGTTATCACTTTTAATCACTTCAAACAATACATGTGTCATTATATTCTTTACAAAAATTGATTATAAATTGAAATCATTATAAGATATTCCAAATATAATATATTTCATAGAAAGCTAAGCAAAATTCTTATGTTGTTAACCCAAAACCTTTCGATGTTAGAATGGAAAGAACAATGGAGTGATCAATACCACCCAAGATCCAAGAACCAAAATATTTAGAAAAAAATAGTTTCCAACCACCATGTCCTTATGGAATGAGGAAGAAAAAAAAATAAAAACAAAGGAATAAATAGAGTGGAATGAGAGAGGAAATGAAGCATTTACATTTGAAATTACATATAATCCATGGAGAAATAACCTATGAGAATGAGAGTATTTTATGAAAAATGGTATTCCATTAAAGCTTTATCCACCACTAAAATATTCGGGATGATTTATGGAAAGAATAATAAATTTCAGTGTTGGAAATCAGTTCATGATGGGTTCTACAATAATCAAGAGAAATTGAGTTCCACTAGTTCCATAGTAGTTTAAACTAATGTTAAATAATGAGAAGTGGATTTTTATTTTTATATTTTTCAAAAAATTAAAATAAATTTTATATTTTATTATAAATAAGTTTATTATATATATATATTAAAATTATATAAATAAAATTTTATTTAATTACTTTATTTTATCTTACTTTTACTTATTTTAATATTTTTTATACATAACACACCAACATCCCACTTGGTCACTTATCATTACACCAATATCACTCACTATCAATTAACACTATGGGTACTAACTATTCCACCAAATTTATTAATATGTCAACAAAAGTTATTTGACCTATTGACATTAATATTTTTTTACATTATACAATAGCTTCATAGGAGATCACTCATCCTTACAGTACTCACTCCATCTAACATAATTCTCTATGTACAAACCACTCTACCAAATGAAAATGTAGGTAATAACATTTTGATTACTATTATTTGACCTATTTGACAAATAAAATACAATATAAATTTAAAAAATGATAATGAATTGATAATTATTAACAATTATTTTTTATTAATATTTACTATTTAAAAATTAATTGAATAATAATAATAAAATCATTTGAAATAGTAATTAAAATTAATTTTTTTTGTGATAAATAATTAATAATTAACATGTATTATATATTTTGAATAACATATAGTCAATAATAATAAAAAATATATAATACATAATTAATAATAGATAATTAAGAATTAAAATTTTATAATTTGTAGTGTGTGAATGATAATAAGTAATTAATAATTAATATTTACTATAACATAGTGATTAATTACCTAAATTTTTAAATTTATGATATGAATTTAATAAAAACTGCATTAAATATATAATATGTAACAACGTGAATTTTTTTATTAATTTATAATTATTATAAGTACTTATATATTTAACTAATTATTAATAATTGTTATTGGATTTTTTTGAAATTGCTGCTAGAATTAAATAAAAAATAAATATTTATATTTAGCAGTGATTTTATCCACTCCTAAATGGTATATATTTTTAAAAAAACTACAGTGAATTACCAATGGTATTCTAAAAACACGGCTAAGGGACATTAATTTTTAATAATCCGCTAGAAATTACGGAAATTTGTTTAAACGTGCCACTAAAATATGTAAATGGGGAATTTTACATTAGTTTGGAAAACTATCACCAAATAAACGTTTTCATGTAGATGGAGAAGAGGCATTCGATGGATAGAGGCCCTCTAGAAAGTTCTACATCAATCGAGGGTAGTAATAAGAATAATATGTCTTAAATTGAGTTATAATATAATGGTAAAAAACAAATTTCAATTTACGAGTAATCTACATGATTGGGTTACATGATTTAACAAACCACATAATACAATACAATAGTCACCAAACCACCTAGGATCTTTCATAGAGTTATACCACATAGTTGACTAAATGATACTTTAACCATGAACAATCCACTAGTGTTGTATATCACCCCACATATGATTAAAACACATAGTTTCCCTTAATTGTGAAACAAATGTGGGAGGCTAATCTTATGTAAAATATGTTTGCATGATTACTACTAACTATATATAAACCATGTTCTAAATATTTGACAGATGAAATCATTAAATGTCTTGTAAAATCCAACTAAAACTTCACTAATTACAATAAAGTCAATAATTATATAAATATTTCCTATAAATAATTCCATGGTGTTATATACTTAATAATGAATATTAATGCACATGTTCACATACATACATATATTATATTCAATAATGAATTATTTCGATTTCTCACAATATAGGAGAGTGGTCGGTGGAAGAACCCACTAAGTATACTTGTATACACACCAATATTATTTTATATTATTTTTTTGATTTATAGGATCATTTCAGTAAATGTGTGTTTCACACTAGTTTTAGAACATGTATATTTATATTAAGTTGAACTTATGTATTTTATTTTATTATGACTTGTGATTTGGAGAGATTGATTTTTCATTATTCATTTAGATACTTATTTATCATAAGACATTTCATGTAACACGCTGACAGTAGATGCCCAGAGCCGGTGCATTATTTCAATACAATAGCATGATTACAAGGAATCAAGTCCCAAAGGATCGATCTGTTTAGCACTCTTGGAAAATATATTATATACATGAAAATCACATTACAATTTCAAAAAAAAAGACACAGATAGATAATCCTTTTATAACACCATTATTTTTCTAGCTTAAACCTACATGTAAATCATATTAAACTGTTTGGAATCTTGGGAAAATAAATCATAATAAATAGGTGAGGTCAGATTCTTATTATTGATAAACAATATAGAGGAAGCCATAATATAAAATCATAAACTTTTATGGAAAAGTATAAAATTGAAACACAATCCCTTTAAACATAAAATTTAGAATAATATCGAAATGATAAAAAATTAATTTCATCTACTTATTCACATGGATATTATACTAATTAAATAATCACTTGTAACATTAATAACTAATCTCATAATGATGTAATGCATAATTTCAGATATCATAACCTCATAGTCAAGGCCTCGTGCCAAGACTCCAAATATAAATTTTTTCAAGGCCTCATGATAAGACACTATTTTGTCTCATGGGACCAACTGATTCATCGATGACCAATGGTGGGCTCCACACATCACTTAGTATGTCCATATCATTCCTCACAAGAAAAGGGTGAAACATAGCATAAACATTCGTATTAAAACTAGCTTACGAAATGTCAATACTATAACTATAAACAATGACGGGTATAAAAAATAGCACAACCATAGTCAAACATATCATAAATCATTCAATACAGTATGGAAGATTCTATTATAATAAATCGAACTCAATAAAGAATAATATCTAGAAAGGATGTTGACTTAGTTAAAAATGATCGTTAAAATGTTTTGATAGAAATATCTATTTTTCTTGAAGTCATTTAAAATTCTAAAACATTATAAAGGAATTAATTAAAAGTTATTTTTGATTCAAAGTTTCCCATACCACTTTTAATATTTTGAAAAATAATTAACATTTAAACAATGATGTACATATAAATATATCCATAAAATAATTTTGAAAACATGGACATTAATTAAAAATATTTAGAAAAATAAATATTTAAAAAATTAAAAATGATGATATAGATAAATAGACCCTTACATAAAACCATAAAATATTCCTTTTGTATTTTTTTATTAAAATATTGAAATGGATGATAAATATGTCCCAGTATATACTTACACAAAATCAATCTTAGATAATAATGAGACTGAGGAATTAACCCTTACCATATAATTTTCCTTTAGTCAAGGGTATGATTACCCTCTTGTATAAGGACCATAGACTGTTATTAAATTATACAAGAACCATATTAATATTTTTTGATATCATATATTATTCATTTATGATATTATACTCCCGATTTAATAATAATTTCCATGTTTAAGTAACAATTCAGGTAATAATTTATTTCTGTATTATACATGTTTTAACTTGTTATTATTGATTGTATCATAGAGATAAAAATTTACATAATTAAAAAAAAACAAATCATTATTTATATATCATATATATTAAGATTATAAATATGTATAATAGATAGATATATGAAATGGGAACACCGTTCATGTAGATGGTAGTTCGTACGTATGCATAATCATTGTTTTTGTTTTCTTATCGTATAGTATAGAAGTACGCACACAAAATATATTTTAATACATAAATATATATTATTATAGTATAAATATTATTTCATATACCTCATAATTAATCAATATATATATATATATATATTTATGAAAAATCTTGAAGGGTGATCATTGCATATTAATATCATCGTGTTGTGGAGACGGTAAGCTGTACGTACACACGAGCGACAATATTATTCAATTGATGGTGAGGCAGTTTTTAATTGGATGGTATAATATATATACAGAATAATTACCATGTCATATTCATTATTTAAATTTTTTTACTCATTATTATACACATCCAAATAATGTAGAGTTTAATTACAAACTACACCATGACGTGGAGACGGTAAGTCGTACGTACACGCGTATGGTGACTTTGCCATTTATAGGACAGATAGAATAATGAATATGGTTGTACCACATTTATAATAACATCTCAGTATGTATAAGTTACTTGAGTTATTATTTTAGTATGGAAACAAGAAAGCAAGTTGAAGAAGAAGAAGAAAAGAATTTTGGAAGAGGTGATGGAATGATTACCTGTTCTTCGAGATCTTCTTCTTTATTTGAACTAAATGGATCCATAGGTTGGATTTATGATAAATGTAAGTACTCTAGGTTTAATTGATGGGTTTTTTGGGTTTATTTTTTTAGTTTTTGTAAGAGAGAAATGGCTTTAGAGGATTGAATTTAAGAGAAGGTGATGTACCCTTTATTATGAATGGTGTGGGGTAGATTAGGAAAAGATTGAAATATTATTTTATTAAAAATTTATTCTTAGTTTCTAATAGCTCTTAATGGATTTATTTCTTGTATATGTTTGGTATGGGTCTAAATCCTCTCATCCAATAGGTATTATAAAAGATTATGTCACCATATTAACCATAACTTTTAGATTTAACTATTAGTTAAATAGTTTACCTTGTACCACATCTTCATGTATTTTTATACTACATGGTTAATATTGTTACAATAAAATGACACGATAACCTCATGTGGTTTAGTAATGAAATTTCTATCATTATCATAGTACTTTTCAAAAATATTAAATTTTTAGGAATATTATATATTTTAATAAAATAGTATTTTTTTTAAACTCATTTATGTCAAATTTATAAATATTTATTATTTGGTTTTTGTCAAAGTCAAAAAAAACTTGATTAATTAGAAAAATATACATTTAAGAAACCTTAACATGTCATATTCACCTATAAATATCGTTTATTTCATCAAAATATTCAATTTACTTCTATTTTATTATTTATAAAATCAATTATTTTAATTTTTCGTTAATAACGTAATTACTACATCATCATTGTGTCATAAATAAATTTAATTATTTCATGTATAGAAATTATAAATAAAATACGATGATGTGGGAAATAGTTTTTTCATTATAATGAATATTTATAGTCTATTTATCTTTTGTGTGACCCTATTTTAAAAATTGTGTAGTTATTAAACATTGAATTTAACACCTTTTACTCTTTTTTAAATAAAATATAATAAATGTCCTAATCTATCCTAAAAAGAAAAAAAAGGATTGTATTTTTTTCCTAAGGTTGATTTTGGACAAAAAAAACATGTAAAATAGAATTAGTACATGTGTTGGTGTAATTTTAATATTATTTTTACCGTTAATTACCATATTTACTTATAACCGTGGTAAATAATATTCAAAGGTTACTATTCACTAAAAATTATTTTCATCTTATTGAACCACATTTTACAAATTTATTTCAACTATGTCTCTTGGATTTTTGAAATTCAATTCACCGAAGTGATAAAATTACGTTTTATGCAAATTTGAAAATGTGTAATGTAGGTGGGTAATTAGAAGTTAAAATGGTTCAATAACATTTCATATATCTAAACTTATTATAAAATTAATCCAATGAATTAAATAGTACTAATATTTTTATTCTGTATCTATTTTAACATTTATATAAAATTTTAATTAGAAATAGTTATTAAAATGAAAAAGTAGGTTTTTATGTACTATGCAATATTTTTCACTATTCATCAAAAATTGAATATTTTGAGAAAAATACCAAAAATTAACAATAAGAAAATTTTTATATTTCAAATTTATAAATTATGTCCATTTTTTAAAAATTAAATCTATATGAGTGTATAAAATTAATTTTATTATTGGTTAGAAAAGGACATAAAATGTAGTTAATTGAAGAAAACAACATTTCTAAATATTTGAATTTTTTAACAAAAATTATACATTTAATTATAAATATATTTTTTTTACTTGAAAAAAAGTATAAATAAAATTTAAATTTTATATGTTAATATTAATATCAGAATATATAATTGGGAAATAAATATATCGTTTAAATAATTATAACTCTAATGTGTTGTTTCACAGAAACTAAATCTTGCATATAACGCAAGCCAAGTCGATGTTGTGTGAAATATAAGCTGTTAAATTTAATTAATGGTATATTGTACTATTAAATCATGTAGTGTTACATTCTCCCCTAGTTTAATAAATTTCATCCTCTCAATTTGAAATTGTTCTTCAAAAATAATAGTTTGAAATAGAAAATACCTTTGTGAAAAACCCAAATTGGAAATAGGGTTAATAAAATTTAGTTTTAATAAGAGGGAAAGGAAAATGAAAAATTCACCACCAAATTAGGATTTTGAATATGATAAAATATGTTTAAATTTGAGACACTTAATTGTAGGAAAACATAAATATTTATAGGGAGTGATTGAGGTAATCAATCACAAACAAGTGAATAATAAATGGGAAATTGATGGCCTCAAAGCCACAAATATGTGATGATTCAAAATATAATCAGTTCAAAAAACATAAGTTACTAGGATAACAAATTTTTTGTTTTCAGATCCTTTCCATAATGTTTAATAATTAATTTCATCATATAATTTCAAAAAATAGAATAATTTAAATGTATAGTTCCTTAACTTAAATAATTTATACCACAAACTCATCTCTCACTCCAACAGATAATAGAACTCCAAAATAATCTTTTTATACTAATTGTATAGGGTTCCTGTAAATGAATTTATACATCAACTACTGAACAACTTAAAAAATACATTATACAAACTAGTATATCATGATGGCCAGTGGTAGATGATACACCCATGTCGCCCATCGGTTGCGGGTTCAAGTCTTGCGGCCTTGTCAGAAGAGACAGGTTTTCACCTGACCTCTGGGTTACCCTTTTTATAACAATCCAAAAATAATCTTACGAAATGGTTTAACACTAAACAATATTATCTAATGTAAAACATAATATATTCCAACCTATATAATTATCCAATATACTTTTGTCCAAACTCACAGTCCAGAATTTATATGGAAGGTCACATAACATATATGTGAATACCATTATCATGTATTATCATAAAACAAGGTAATAAACTAAATTACCAAAAACCATATTTAATATGTACATTATTCAATATTCATTATGTAAAACATATAATACATGTTATACACCATATATTCAAAAATGTTTAATACTCCGAATAAGGATGGTATAACCCCCTTTTAAAAAACCATTAATCAGTTCCAAGGATATCTATAATAGAAAATTTACTTTACCAAATAAATTATCTATGTCTCAGGACCATGTTAAGGTTTATCTTTGTCTCAACCGTGTATTTTCAAAAAAATATTAACATTCTATTGAGTCACTTTTCTTAGTACCACACAATCACAGTTCCTCAATGAAATAGTAATGCAGTGCAATCATTATTTATTTACATAATTCATATAACTTGTACATCATTGATACAATAGTAAAATGTCGTAATTATTCAATATAGAATAAAAAATACATTAATTATTCCATGTAGACTATACTAACAGATTCTGCTAGACCTTGATCCCTTCGATTCTTCTATGACATATTTCCTTGACAATTAGGATGTTATTTTGGTAATTACCAATTTCAATACAATTGAAACACTGAATATTAGTCATTTCTTTATTCCCATTTCATTTTTTTTATTGACGACCATTATCTCCAAACATATAACAGACTCCCATTCCTTTCAATCATTTACCAATGTGATTATTTCCACAATTACCACTTGTGGGAAAATCTTTCTTTCCCTTCATCCCTTTATCAATATTTTTCTCAGCCATCCTCTCCTTTTCATTCTTCCCTTCAAAGCCATATGACTTAGAGAATTCATTACATATCATATTAACACATGATACTATTTTTTCATATGATGAGAATACATGGGAGACTAATTCTATTTTAAATGATTCAATAATACCATGATAGATATGATCATTCTTATGCTTTGGATCATGCATATTGCTGGAGTTCTCATTCCTTCTACCAGGAGCCATTTTTTGAGGAAGACATACAATTGGATAGATAATATCATAATGTATAATAAAAAAACTAGAAAAATTATCAAAATTAATTAAAGACACTCATAGATACAGTCTCTTAATCAATTTTTTTTTCATTGTGGACATATTGACTCCGAAATCATTCATAATGGTTTGTAATGAAAATTTGAATTTTCCTAAGCATATCCCTCAAGAGTGTCAAACTAGGTACGCAGTAAGGACTATTGTCATGTACTAGGAAACCCTATGTCAGGATTGAAACTCATTGTCGAAGTTTTCACTCCTACGTACATTTGTGCCATAACCACATCTTCTTTTAGTATCCAGAAAGGGAAGTATTGCTTTGAAAATCCATATAAAATCTACATTACCAAAAAATTGATGTTCTTATTTTCTAATCCTCAAATACAATCTTAGTGTAATGTTTCCTAATAAGATTTTATCTAAATGTAGTTTCCAAAGTTATTGCAAAACTTACTCAGATACCAACTGTAATGCCCCGACCACAGAATCCTAAAGTCGGTGCATTATTTTAATTAATTTCCATTATTATAAGGAATCACGTCTTGAAGAACCGATCAGTTTAGCAATCATGGATGATATATTACATACACGAACATCACATTACAATTTCAAACATAAATAACGACATAGATATTTCTTTGATAACACCATTATTATCCTAGATTAAACCCTCATGTAAATCATAATAAACTTATTCAAATCCTTGGAAAATAAAACATTAGAAAGGGGTGAGATCCGATTCTCAGTAAGGATAAGAAATATAGCATAATCTATAATAAATAATAATAATTTTTTATTTAAAGGTATAAAATTCAAACACAAGACCTTTAAACATAATCTTAAACATAATATGAAAAAATATAAATAAATTAATTCCATTTAATTATTCACATGGATATTAAACGAGTTAAATAATCTCCTTGAACATTAATAACTAATACCATAATTATGGAATCCATAATGTCAGACATCTTAACCACATAGTCATGGCCTCGTCCCAAGACCCTAAATATAAATTTTTCCAAGGCCTTTTTTTGAGACACTCGTTTGTCTCATGAGACCTACCGATGCATCGGGGAGCTATAGTGGGATCCACCCATCACTTACTAAGTAAAATGCATTCCTCATATGAAAATGGTCCAACATAGCATAAAATTTGTTTTAAAACTAGCATACTAAATGTCAAAACAATAACCATAAAACATGAAGGGTATTTAAAATAAGACATCCATAGTCAAAAATATCATAACTTACTCAATATGGTAATAAATATTGTATCATTATAATTCAACCATAATCAAGAATAATATCCATTAAATTATACTGACATAGTTAAAAATGATCTGTAAAACTCTTTGATAGAAATATCCCTTTTTTCATGAAATCATTTTAAAGTCTCATCATTTATTAATGAAGGCATTCATAAATAATTTTGGATCAATGTGTCTCATACCACATTAAATATTTTGAATGTAATTATCATTTAAAAAGGTGATTTATATATAAATAAATCCTTAAAATCATTTTGAAATCCTAGATATTAATTAAAAATATATATTAAAACAAATATTTAAAATATTTAAAATGATGATATAGTTAAATAAACCATCCCTAAACCGTAAAATATTATTTTTGAATTTTTTTATGAAATATGGTCATTTATGATAAATATGTCCTAGTAAATACTTACACATAAACAATCTCAAATAATAATGTGATTAAGGAATTAACCCTTACCTTACACTTTTCCATTAGTCAATGGTACATTTAACCTCCTGTATAATTCCCATAGTATGTTATTAAATTATAAAAAAATATTAATATTTATTATATCATATATAATTCATTTCTGCCTTTTTACTATCAATTTAATAATAATTTCCATGTTTATGTAATAATTTGGATAATAATCGCTTTCTATATCGTATGTGTTTTAACATGTTATTCTTGATCATATCACATAGATCATGACTTAAATACTTCAATAATATAAAACATTATTTATATATCATATATATTAAGAATATAATTATATATAATATATAGATATATGAAATGGAAACACCGTTCTTGGAGAAGATTGTCTGTACATATGCATGAACGTTGTTTCAGTATTCCTATCGTACAGTATTGAAGTATGTAACCAAAATAAATTTATATACACAAATATATATTATTAAAGTAGATATATTATTTCAAATACCTAATAATTAATAAATATATATATTTTAAAAAAACATCTTGATGGTTGATCGTTGAAGATTAATCTCATCGCGTCGTGGAGACTGTAAGTTGTACGTACACATAAGCGACAATATCATTCTATTTATAGTGAAATTGTTTTTAATTGATTGGTATAATGTATATAAAGAATCATTTACATGTCATATTAATTATTTAAAATTATTATACACATTATTATACCCATTCAAATAATTCATACTTGAATAACAAACAACACCATGACGTGGAGATGGTAAGACGTATGTACAAATGTATGTTGACTTTTTCATTCATAGGATGGATAGAATAATTAATATAATTGTACCATATTTATAATAAAATATATTTATATATAAGGTACTAGATGTATTGTTTTATTATGGAAACAAAAATGAAAGAGGAAGTGGAAAAAGAAAAGAACATTGAAAGATATGATGGAATAATTACATATTCTTCTTGTGCTTCCTTTTGATTTGAACAAAAGGGATCCCTAGGATGGATCTATGATAAACGTAAGTCCTATATAATTAATTGAGGTAGTTGGGATGATATTTTAGCAATGGTTTTCTAAGAAAAATGGCTTTGGAAGTGTGAATTTAAGAGAAGCTGAAGTACCCTTTTATAAGAGAGGTGGGCGGCACTATATGGAAAGTTTGAAATATTATTTCATTAATAATTTATTTTCAGATTGTATGTAGAGACCCGAAGCTTGACGTACATGGACATTACATTACTTTTGCGGAATACTTAGTACATAACAATAACACACACACAAGGACTGTAATAGTTTAGTGTCTTTGGAAACTCGGAGTATAAACTTCTTATCATGTTGAAAGTTCTTCAACATCTCTCATAACGATTCTCCCCTTTTTGTTTCCTTACATAAAACCTTTCCTTATATCCTGGGGAAAAGAAAACATAAAAGGGTGAACTAAAATGCTCAGTAAGGGTAAACAAAAGAAATATCAATCACATTATACACATAAGAACATAGCTTTTGGAAATCTTAACCTGCAAAATAGATCATAATATCATAACATGGGATAAATCATAGAAGTGAAATGTAATCCCAATAATCATAAAATAAAACATGAAATTTTGTGGCATTCACACATAATCATAGAGAATCATTTCTTGTTAGTCAAGACTCATTGCCAAGACTATCTTAGTGGACAAAGTCCCTTTCTGAACCGAGTTACCCTCGTTCCAGTCCGGTTTCACTGAACCGGTATAACCTACCGTTCCAGCCATGTCTATCTCATGAGATATAAAATCTTTACCCAATGCATTGGAGGGGGATATAGGTCCCACCCATCTCATAATGATACCATTCTTATGTGTGCCACAAAATCATAAATCATACATCATTGCATAACCCATGTAATACAAATGGAAATCTTAAACATCATGACATCATAAAACAATTCATATAAGATAAAGGAATTCATAAAAATAATTACATCACAAAATGATCAAATCAATGTAATAATAGGGATAAAAACAGAACCCTTTATTATCTTAGATGGAAAATAATTGTGATAAAACACATGAACTCCATTCTTGAGGAAAATATCCTTTCTTCTTCAAAAACATTTTTCCTTTCATAACATGTCATACGACTTTAAAATACAAGAAGTTGATTAAAAATAATCATGAAAACTTGTAAAGGAAGCTTCTTGGAAATAATTAATTAAAAATCCATTCATGCCGTATAAGTTAAAAAAAACATTCTTCGTACTTTTGTCGGAAAAGTCAAAAAAAGTACCTCGTAGGAAAAACAAAAAAGATTCCTTTCATATCTTTTACTAAAAACTCACCGAAGGATAAAATAGGATTTAAAAAATTGTAGGTGAATGGAAATAATATTACATATTGAGGAAACATGGATGTGGATGATAAAATACACCCTAGTAAATACTAAAGTATAAACAATCTCAGATAAAAATGAGAATGTGATATTTCCCTTACCTTAGGTCCGACTTGCATTGTACGTGTCCGAACCTCCTGTATAATGATTTAAATCATATTATTGACTTATTCCAGAATCATATTCATTGTTATTATATCATATATTGTCCACTTATGACTTTATATTACCCGTTATTTTGTAAATTCATATTAATGTAGCGTTTTGGGTAAAATCGTCTCATTTGTTGTTCGTGTTTTTAACTTGTAATTATTAATATGAGTACTTGGATCATGATTAATTATATCCAGAATATAAAACATGATTTATATATAATATATATTCAGAATATACATATATATAATATATTGATAAATGGAATGAAATACACCATTCATGGAGACGGTAGTCCGTACGTACGCATGAACGCTGTTTTCGTTTCCTTATTGAATTGAATGGAATTAAGTAGATAACATACATATAAATATACATAAATCCAGTATCATTATTATTTCATATATTTCATTAGTACTTATTATATATACTTTATAATCATTCATGAATGGTTAATGTGGAGAATTAATCTCATCGCGTCGGAGACGGTAGTCCGTACGTACGCACGAGCGATGATATCATTCCCATGGTCGTGGAATTGTGTTAAAGTGTATGTATACTATTTCAGTATGAATATAACTTTATAATAATCATATATAGTTACTAATTACACCATTATACCCATCCTATTAAGGTGGTGGTGGAAAATAGATTACACCACGGCGTGGAGACGGTATTCCGTACGTACGCACGCGCGGTGATTTCATTTTCCGTAGGATGGATAGATGGTTAAATAGGGTTGTTTCATACTTATAATAAAATATCAGTATATGAATGATACTGATTTTTTTACTTAATAGTGAAACAACTAGAGAAGAAGAAGTTGAAGAAGAAAGAAATTGGAAAGGATCGGTAATGAATATTACCTCTTCTTTGAAGTGCTTCTTTGAGACCTCCTTTTAGGGCACTAAAATCGGTCTTTTAAGAAGACAAGGACCTCTAGGATGATACTAGGGAAGTGGAGAAGAGATTTTGACAGGGGTTGGCCGAGCATGAATGCTCAAATTGGTGTGAGGAGGAGAGGGAGGAGGTTCCCTTTTATAAGGGAAGAGAGGGGCACCTTTGGAATAACTAAAAATATTATTTTATTATAAAGCCAAGTTCGGTTTTAAATAGCTCAAAATTGATTTATTTCGAAGCTAAGGAGGGGATGGGTCGAAATCCTCTCATCCAATGGAATTTAGACAAGATTAGGTTCCTATTTTAACCTTATCATTTAGATTTAACATTAAGTTAAATAATTTTACTTTTACCGTGTCTTCTTGTTTTCTTATACTATAAGGTTAATAAACTTACTATATCAAGCCAAACGAACCCCAACTTGTTTATTATTAATATATATAACCTTATATAAGTCATTTGGCCGAACCTTGGATTTTTATAAATAAAATAACAATTAATAATATAATATTTGTTTTAAAAACTATTTTATGTCAATTTTGACACTATTTAGTTATTGATTTTTGTGAAAATCATAACAGAATGATAAGTTCTAACAAAGTTAATTAAATCAATAATAACATGTCATTTTAACCTAGAAAATTAGTTTAATTCATAAAAAGTCTCAAATTATATTTATTTGGGTATTTATAACATCAGTTATGTCAATATTTCATTAATAAGATAATTACTACATCATCGTTGTGTCATAAATAAATTAAATTTTTTAATGTATAAAAATTACAAATAAAATACCATTATGTAGGACATCTTTTTATATTTCTAATGAATATTTATAGTCGAGTTTATCTTATCTATAACCCTATATGAAAAATGTTTTATTAAATAAACTTTCATTTTAACTCTTTTAACTCTTCTTTGAATTAAATAATAATAAATGTCCTAATCTAATCCAAGTGGGCCAAAATGATAATATTTTACACTTAAGATTGTTTTTGGTCGAGATACACTTGTCCAATAGAATTAGGACATGTGTTAGGGTAATATTAATATCATTCTTACCCTTAATTACCCTATTTACTTTTAACCGTGGTAAATAAAAGTAAAAAGTTACTATTCACCAAACATTATTTTAATCTCATTGAACCACATTTTACTTATTGTCATCAACCGTGTCTCTTGGATTTTTGAAATTCCATTAACAGAAGCGGTAAAATTAAGTTTTATGAAAAATTCAGTTTTTTAACTACCACTTAGTAGTTTCACTATTCATCAAAAATTGATGGTTTTTAGAACAATGCCAAAATTTCATCCTAAGCTATATTTCATATTCCAAATTCAAAAATGAAGTCTATTTTACCAAATTCATAACATATAAGTTGGATTAATTAATTTTATAATTAAATCCCGCTGTTAAAACAAATAGCGTGTTTTTAAGAAACAATATTTATCAAAAGATTGACACTTGTTTATGTCTGGTTTAAATGTGAAATTACATCCAATGACCAAAATTGTATTAAATTGTAAAAATATATTCTAAATATACTTTAAAACCACTCAAATTAATAATTTATCACTATTAATTATTTCGATTGAAAAAGTTGTTTTTAACTAAAATTTTGTAATTTTCACTATTCATCAAAATATGAAAGTTATCCGAAAAGTACCAAAATTTCACCTTAGGCTAAATTCGATACTACGAATCCAAAAATGAAGTCCATTTTGAGAGCAAAAATTTCAAAAATTTTAAAAGGTGGTTATTACTATTCATAACGGCTAGTTATAATAATATTTTAATAGGATATCGTTGTTTAGTGAAACTCGGTATTATGTACTACACACGCTATCGAGGAAGGTCGTGATTGCGTGTAATGGAAGTAAAGTCAAGGATGTGTGTTGTGAAAGCTTATTTTGGTGTAGCGTACAACACAAGACATTAATGAAATTAAAAGGAATATTTTTCATAAAATTTCGGGGTGTTACATTCTACCCCCCTTAAAATGAATTTCGCCCTCGAAATTCGTCGGGGTTATAAATGGTTTACTATTCGAAAGTTTCTTTAATAGAAACCCACATCATAAAAAGGAATACAAAAACCAGTCTTTAAAAACAAAAGTATGAAATGTAACAGTTACCCAAATAAACTAATCACTGGGTTTCCACATAGGTGAAAATATGGATATGGAAGAAAAATCTAACCATCATGTTCTGATGGAGAGTGGTAGAGAACATGGCTATAGAAAAGCCAACAATCACAAATCCATAAATTTGTGACGATCTAAGGTACCATCTGATAATCAGATATAAGAGCACTAGGACAACATTTTTGGTTTTCAAGATCGTTTCCCTAAAGTTGAAAAATTTGAATTAGAATAAATACTTACTTTATTTTGGTACAATCTCACTGTTGTTCATGCCTTGAACAATTTCTACTTCATCACTTAAATAAATTAAGTTGAATTTGTTATTCGTGAAGTGTTAGCAGATCATGTGATAGAATGACGGGTCATTCCATCTGTCTCAAACAAAAGGTTAGCAAAAGTTATTAAATATACATAAGTCATTCTATAGTGAGATTAATCATATATGGTTCCTAAAATGAACTTATACATCATATATCATACTGCTTAATATAATAAAACTAGTTTCTACTAAACAGGGACTTCCTGTAGGCCAGTGGTAAGCGATAAAGGCCAGTCACACTTCGATTGTGGATTCGATTTCCACAGCCTAGTCCGACGCGATGGGCTGTCGCCCGTCCTGTAGGTTGTCCTTTTTCTAAAGCTATATTACTATAACATCCCATCAATAATATCGAAAAACTTCTATCCTTAAACAATACTAACTTATGTCCAACATAATCCATTCCAATCTTTAGGCTTATCCATAATACTACAGTCCACTCTCATAATATAGTGAAAACGACTACCAGAGATTTAATACCATCGTTGATCCCCATATATCATAAGATATGTCTTGTTGGTCACATTCCAAACATTCAAGGGCCTTAGTCATGTATTCTCTTGAAGAATGAATACCCATTGAACCATAGTGAAAACATGAATACTATCAAAAGTTAACTCTTTCCACATACCAAAATCCAAAAACTCTATATACTCATACCATAATATAACCTTCTCCTTATATCAGTCATGAGCTCATGAATACTATCAAACATTTAATTTTCTCCTTATCCCTTCATTATGCGCATATCATCTACATTGCAAAAATATCTGAATAACCTTTCATGGATACTGGTAACATTAATCATACACTTTCAAAACTCAAGGAAAGACAATAGTGTAACAATCCTTAGATGTCTCTTTATTCCATAGTACCATGAGACTACTTATACAACATTACACATGATAAACATGTAATTATTCCACTACATTCTTAAACCATTAACCGAGCATCAACAATTCTTTCATCTCACATATCATTTGCAGTCTCTTCATCATCATCCACATAAATACTACCCATACGACCATACTGATTCTCTTTATGAGTCTTTCCCTTAGGAAATTGGTTTGCATAATGCCCACACATTCCACATTTAAAACACTTAACCATTTTTGATGTCGTAACAATACCATTATCCTCATCCATGGTGTTAACTGAACCTTTTCCTTTGCACTTACTTGGTTTGTGTCCTTTTCCACACCCAAATCATCTTCCAGTTCCCTTGAAACATTCTCCTTGATGCCTCTTCCCACATGATTTACATAGGGGAAATTGAACTTTCTTTCCTCTATTATCATCATGAAACTCCATATTTCTATTATTAGCCGAGTCAGGAAACTTACCAAATTTTACTTTATTGATCATATTATGAGATTGCTGATTCGGCATAATAATTATGTTTGGGCTTCCAAATCCCATCTCATTTGGTTGCTCATGAAGAATATCATTCTATTTTCCATCATATCCTCTATTATTGTGAATCATCTTGTTTCCAGCCATTTTCTAAAACCCAAAAAAGAATAGTGGGAGAGGCAAAAATCATGCTAGGGAAAACAACATAATAAAGGTGGAGCATCCTCAATATCTAACATCATAGGTTAAATTCTATGATCATTACCATAGTTCTAGGATTGTATCCTATATGTATACTTATCCTTAGGGACATCCCTAGACATTCCTTATAAATATCTCTAGGGATCTCACTAAAGTTCTCGCATCCTAGTTTCCAAAGGTTGACTAAACCTTTTCTCTGATACCAACTATAGATACCCAAAGCTTGACGTACATGGACATTACATTACTTTTGCGGAATACTTAGTACATAACAATAACACAGACACAAGGACTGTAATAGTTTAGTGTCTTTGGAAACTCGGAGTATAAACTTCTTATCATGTTGAAAGATCTTCAACATCTCTCATAACGATTCTCCCCTTTTTGTTTCCTTACCTAAAACCTTTCCTTATATCCTGGGGAAAAGAAAACATAAAAGGGTGAGCTCAAAAGCTCAGTAAGGGTAAACAAAAGAAATATCAATCACATCATACACATAAGAACATAGCTTTTGGAAATCTTAACCTGTAAAATAGATCATAATATCATAACATGGGATAAATCAAAGAAGTGAAATGTAATCCCAATAATCATAACATAAAACATGAAACAGTGTGGCATACACACATAATCATAGAGAATCATTTCTTGTTAGTCAAGACTCATTGCCAAGACTATCTTAGTGGACAAAGTCCCTTTCTGAACCGAATTACCCTCGTTCCAGTCCTGTTTCACTGAACCGGTATAACCTACCATTCCAGCCATGTCTATCTCATGAGATATAAAATCTTTACCCAATGAATTGGAGGGAGATATAGGTCCCACCCATCTCATAATGATACCATTCTTATGTGTGCCACAAAATCATAAATCATACATCATTGCATAACCTATGTAATACAAATGGAAATCTTAAACATCATGACATCATAAAACAATTAATATAAGATAAAAGAATTCATAAAAATAATTCCATCACAAAATGATCAAATCGATGTAATAATAGTGATAAAAACAGAACCCTTTATTATCTTAGATGGAAAATAATTTTGATAAAACACTTGTACTCCATTCTTGAGGAAAATAACCTTTCTTCTTCAAAAACATTTTTCCTTTAATAACATGTCATACGACTTTAAAATAAAAGAAGTTGATTAAAAATAAACTTGAAAACATGTAAAGGAAGCTTCTTGGAAATAATGTTTTAAAAATCCATTCATGCCGTATAAGTTAAAAAAAACATTCTTCGTACTTTTGTCGGAGAAGTCAAAAAAGTACCTCGTACGAAAAACGATAAAAGATTCCTTTCATATCTTTTACTAAAAACTCACCGAAGGATAAAATAGGATTTAAAAAATTGTAGGTGAATGGAAATAATATTACATATTGAGGAAACATGGATGTGGATGATAAAATACACCCCAGTAAATACTAAAGTATAAACAATCTCAGATAAAAATGAGATTGTGATATTTCCCTTACCTTAGGTCCGACTTGCTTTGTACGTGTCTGAATCTCATGTATAATGATTTAAAACATGTTATTGACTTATTATAGAATCATATTCATTGTTATTATATCATATATGGTTCACTTATGACTTTATATTACACGTTCTTTTGTAAATTCATGTTAAAGTAGCGTTTTGGGTAAAATCGTCTCATTTGTTGTTCGTGTTTTTAACTTGTAATTATTAATATGATTAATTGGATCATGATTAATTATATCCAGAATGTAAAACATGATTTATATATAATATATATTCAGAATATACATATATATAATATATTGATAAATGTAATGAAATACACCATTCATGGAGACGGTAGTCCGTACGTACGCATGAACACTGTTTTCGTTTCCTTATTGAATTGAATGGAATTAAGTAGATGACATACATATAAATATACATAAATCCAGTATCATTATTATTTCATATATTTTATTAGTACTTATTATATATACTTTATAATCATTCATGAATGGTTAATGTGGAGAATGAATCTCATCGCGTCGCGGAGACGGTAGTCTGTACGTACGCACGAGCTATGATATCGTTCCCATGGTCGTGGAATTGTGTTAAAGTGTATGTATACTATTTCAGTATGAATATCACTTTATAATAATCATATATAGTTACTCATTACACCATTATACCCATCCTATTATGGTGGGGGTGGAAAATAGATTACACCACGGCGTGGAGACGGTATTCCGTACGTACGCACGCACGGTGATTTCATTTTCCGTAGGATTGATAGATTGTTAAATAGGGTTGTTTCATACTTATAATAAAATATAAGTATATGAATGATACTGATGTTATTACTTCATAATGAAACAACTAAAGAAGAAGAAGTTGAAGAAGAAAGAAATTGGAAAGGATCGGTAATGGATATTACCTCTTCTTTGAAGTGCTTCTTTGAGACCTCCTTTTAGGGCACTTAAATTGGTCTTTTAAGAAGAAAAGGACCTCTAGGATGATACTAGGGAAGTGGAGAAGAGATTTTGGCAGGGGTTGGCCGATCTTGAATGCTAAAATTGGTGTGAGGAGGAGAGGGAGGAGGTGCCCTTTTATAAGGGAGGAGAGGGGCACCTTTGGAATAACTAAAAATATTATTTTATTATAAAGCCAAGTTCGGTTTTAAATAGCTAAAAATTGATTTATTTCGAAGCTAAGGTGGGTATGGGTCTAAATACTCTCATCCAATGGAATTTAGTCAAGATTAGGTTCCTATTATAACCTTATCATTTAGATTTAACATTAAGTTAAATAATTTTACTTTTACCGTGTCTTCTTGTGTTCTTATACTATAAGGTTAATAAACACACTATATCAAGCCAAACGAACCCCAACTTGTTTATTATTAATATATATAACCTTATCTAAGTCATTTGGATGAGCCTTAGATTTTTAGGAATAAAATAACAATTAATAATATAATATTTGTTTTAAAAACTATTTTATGTCAATTTTGACACTATTTAGTTATTGATTTTTGTGAATATCATAACAGAATGATAATTTAGAAAAAGTTAATTAAATCAATAATAACATGTCATATTAACCTAGATAATTAGTGTAATTCATAAAAAGTCTCAAATTATATTTATTTGGGTATTTATAACATCAATTATGTCAATATTTCATTAATAAGATAATTACTGCATCATCGTTGTGTCATTAATAAATTAAATTTTTTAATGTATAAAAATTACAAATAAAATACCATTATGTAGGAAATCTTTTTATATTTCTAATGAATATTTATAGTCGAGTTTATCTTATGCATAACCCTATATTGAAAATGTTTTATTAAATAAACTTTGATTTTAACTCTTTTAACTCTTCTTTGAATTAAATAATAATAAATGTCCTAATCTAATCCAAGTGGGCCTAAATGATAATATTTTACACTTAAGGTTGTTTTTGGTTGAGATACACTTGTCCAATAGAATTAGGACATGTGTTAGGGTAATATTAATATCATTCTTACCCTTAATTACCCTATTTACTTTTAACCGTGGTAAATAAAAGTAAAAAAGTTACTATTCACCAAACATTATTTTAATGTCATTGAACCACATTTTACTTACTGTCATCAACCATGTCTCTCGGATTTTTGAAATTCCATTCACAGAAGCGGTAAAATTAAGTTTTATGAAAAAATCAGTTTTTTAACTACCACTTAGTAGTTTCACTATTCATCAAAAATTGATGTTTTTCAGAACAATGCCAAAATTTCATCCTAAGCTATATTTCATATTACAAATTCAAAAATGAAGTCTATTTTACCAAATTCATAACATAGAAGTTTCATTAATTAATTTTATAATTAAATCCCACTGTTAAAACAAATAGCGTGTTTTTAAGAAACAATATCTATCAAAAGATTGACACTTGTTTATGTCTGGTTTAAATGTGAAATTACATCCAATGACCAATATTGTATTAAATTGTAAAAATATATTCTAAATATACTTTAAAAACACTCAAATTAATAATTTATCACTATTAATTATTTCTATTGAAAAAGTTGTTTTTAACTAAAATTTAGTAATTTTCACTATTCATCAAAATATGAAAGTTATCCGAAAAGTACCAAAATTTCACCTTAGGCTAAATTCGATACTACGAATCCAAAAATGAAGTCCATTTTGAGAGAAAAAATTTCTAAAATTTTAAAAGGTGGTTATTACTATTCATAACATCTAGTTATAATATTATTTTAATAGCATATCATTGTTTAGTGAAACTTGGTATTGCGTACTACACATGCTATCGAGGAAGGTCGTGATTGCGTGTAATGGAAGGCAGGTCAAGGATGTGTGTTTTGAAAGCTTCTTTTGGTGTAGCGTACAATACAAGACATTAATTAAATTAAAAAGAATATTTTTCATAAAATTTTGGGGTGTTACATTGTAATAGCGCTAAATGGTATTATTTTGAAAATAAGGGTGGTATGGGTCTAAATACTCTAAAAAATAGGTTTTATACATGTTTACGTAACTATATTAACATTGTCTTTTAGATTTATCTCTTAGTTAAATAGTTTAACTTTTACCATATATTCTTTTATTTTAATAATACATGGTTAATATTCTTACTATAAAATGAAAAGAGACCCACAAGTGGTTAATTAATGTCATATATAAAATTATATATGTCCTTTTGCCAAATATTTTAGTTTTATGAATATTATATCATTTAATAAAATAGTAGTTGTTTTAAAAAAATCATTTATGTCAATTATAACAATATTTAGTATTTGGTTTTTGTAGATGACATAAAAACATGATAACATAGAAAAAATACATTGAATCAGCCCAATCATGACATATTATCCAATTAAATTATTTCATTATATCATAAGATTCAATTTACATTTATTTTTAATATTTATAACTTCAATTATTTTAATAGTTCATTAATAAGGTAATTACTACAACATCATTGGGTGATAAATAAATTTATTTATTTAATATATACAAATTATAAATATATTACCCTGATATATGAAATCATTATATCATTTTAAATAATTTTTATAGTCAAATTTATATTATGTGTAACCCTATATTAAAAATGTGTTAGTTATTAATCATTGTGTTTAACACATTTAACACTTATCTAAATAAAATATAATAAATGTTCTAATATAACCCAAATGGATCAAAAGGCTCTTATTGTTGTACTAATTTTGATTTTGGTCGAAATAAACATATCCAATAGAATTAGGACATGTGGTGGGGTAATTTTAATATTATGTTTTCATTTACTTGCATTATTTACTTTTAACCGTGGAAAATAAAAATCAAAAGTCACTATTCACCAAAAATAATTTTCATAATATTTAATCAAATTTTACTTACTAATTTCGAATGTGTCTCTCAGATTTTTTAAATTCAATTCTCTTAAGTGGTAGAATTATTTTTTACAAAAAATTGCAAATGTGCTTAGATGGTTGGTAAATATGCCTAGAAGGTGGGTAAAAAGATGTTAAAAAGCTTCAATAAAATTTTATATATCTAATCATATTATAAAATGACTTAAATAATATTAAGTGTACTAATATATAAATTATGTATATATTTTTGACTTTAAGATAAATTTATAACTATAAATAATTATTTAATTGAAAAATCCGGTTTTTATGTAGTATGTAGTATTTTTAACTATTCATCAAAAATTGAATTCCTTCAGAAAAATACCAAAAATTCACCCTATGAAAATTTTTATATTCCCAATTCAAAAATTATGTCAATTTTACCAAATTCAATTTTTAGGACTGTATAAAATTAATTTTATTATTGTTCAAAAAAGGGAATAAAAATAGTTCTTTTAAAAAAATATCATTACTAAATATATAAATATTTAAAAAAACATACACATTTCATTATTAATAAATTTCATTTATGTGAAAAAATTATAAATATAATTTAAAATTTATATGTTACTATTCATATTTTAAATATTTATTTGGTAAATAAATATATCGTTTTAATAATTATAATATTAATGTGTTGTTTCGCAGACATTCAATTTTGTGTATAATGGAGGCCAAGTCGATGTTGCATGCAATATATGCTATTAAATAACTTTAAAGAGATAATGTACTATGACATCATGGCGTGTTACATTTCATGCATTCAGTATCTTAAATTGAATATTTAGAGTGAAAATTTATTTTCTTAAGAGACTATGAAAATTTACGTTGTTATATGTGGCTGTATTAAGGGATAATGTTTCATGTGAATATGAGTATATACTCTTGGTGTTAGTCATCAACCTATGAAAAATTTAAGTTAGGAATCAGTGTTCACACTTCATTTCTCCCTTGACTAAGTGTGATGTCCTTAAGAAACTGGGTCATGAAAAAGGTTCTTCTCTCACCAATCATTAGAGGAGTGAGGGATAATGATGGGGGAGAGAACAAGTGGGATATGAGTATTAAAAGGAGAAATAATCTCAATCGTAGAGGGAGGGAAGGTTGTGAGTCTGAGGGAGGTAGCAAGATTCTCAAGTCCCTATGGGGATTTAGGGTAACCAATCAGGAATAGGGAGGGTGGTAGGGATTAGGAGGGGAGGGATTGAAATAGATCATAAAGAAAAAATTGAGGGTTAATTCAAGTTTACATTATAATTAATTGGACTTATCTATGTTTTTTGAAATATACATGAATATTAAAACTAGATTTCTAATTTCTCCTCACTCCCATAATAAAAAAAAATAGTGTCATATATATGAATCTTTTTATTTATATTTTTTTAAAAAATTTAATTAAATATATTAAAAAAATGTTATTTGTAACATATAATCTATGACTAAAATGGTTTTAAAAAATGGGACAAATTTGGAGTCACAACAAGGCTTGTAATTAAATGTGGGGAGGAAATTGTTGTTTTTATATCCCAAGGTCAATTAAATCATTTTATGAATATATTTTATTTCATCATGGATTATTTTTAATCATTTATGACTCATATAAATAACCTAAATTCATTATTAAAGACATAAAGACCTAGAGATGTCGTCTTTTTAATTGAGGGTGGGACCGATATGGAAATTCACTAAAGAGTTATATTTATATTTTGTAAAATAAAGTATAAATTTTTTTCAGATAATTGTTATTTGAAATATTAATTACATGTTAAATAATTAATTAAATATAAAAAATAAGATAAGCATAATAATAATAGAAAATAACCCCCATTGTATATAAGGGAAATAAAATAACATGAAAATTAAAAATTAAAATAGAAACCAATAAATTTATTTAATGAAAAATCTAATTAGTGAGATCCATGGGCATTAGTAAATAAAATATTCAAAATTAAAAAGTTGACTTCATGTCAAGTAACAACCCTGCAAACCCATTTTAATTAAATAATAACTCAACTATTTAAATTAATTTTATTGAATCTATCTTTCTCATTTGTGATGGATTCCTCCTTAACAAGACCCACCAATTTTTTTAACTTTAAATAATACAACATATATTGAATTATGACATTTTAAATTAGTTAACATCACTTAAATTCAATATCATGTCAAAGTTAAATTATATCATTTAAATAAAACTAGTATTTCACTTATGCACTCAAATTGGATGTGGTGTCTTCTAAAACAGAATAGCTAACTACAAATAGTTGTAATAATAATTTTTATTTTAGTGAATTGATATTGTCTTCATTATTGTTTTTTTGATCATAACAATTTGAATTTTTTGGTAAAAAAATAAAATTTAAATTTAAATTAATACGATTTAGTGAATTTTGAAATAACCCCATTAGAAAAAATATATGGTGAATTTGATACATATTATAACATTTTCATATGTAAAAATGTAAAATTATTAAATATATTATATTTGTTCATAAGATAGAAAACCCCTTCAATGCATAACAGAAAAAATCAATATTTGAATGAAATTATTAAAACAACGAATATGACTTCTGATTGATATTAATAACAAATAAGAGGGAAATTTATGTACTTTTAGTTCCTTGGAAGAAAAAACTCAAAAATTTTGAAAATGTACATATATAATTACAACACAAGTCAATGTAATATATAGTTATAAAAAATGGAGAGGAAAATATAATGAAAATTCATATTATAAAAGTATATAAGATAAAAATAAATAATTATAATATAATAATTTAAATATGTTTTCAATATCAGTTATAATTTCTGTAATACATTGGAATTATATTTTAAAAAATGGAATGCACGTGAGCATATGCATATTTCCTGAAAGAGATAAGTTATTTACAAAATTTTGATTTATGAAAAAAATATGAAAATTTTATTTTTTATTAATATCAAAACAAAATAATCCTTTAGAAATATATCATCTTATTTTCCTTCACTACAATAGATCTAAAAATTATATAATGGATTGGTTTCTCGACAATCATTCAATGAAATATTATGTCATCAAGCATGGTGTCATAGATTAAAATATTGCATAAGAAGGGAAACTTTGATGATCTACAATTCTTCAGTGGATTCATGATCCAATAAGTAGGAATTAGTACAACATAGTATAAATCTAGAGACAATGAATCACCATTAGTATATATTATCAATGAATTATTTGATAACATGTACTAAAAATATACAATAATTTTAATTAAAATCTTTAAAAAATAATAATTGATGATTGATTTGTTTTTGAAAAATATTTTGTCTTCCATTTAATCCTAATAAAAAATGATTTTTAGTGGGCATTATATAAAATATAATATTATCCATATATTCCTTATAAATACCAACAATTTTTTGCACATCCTTATACAATCATCCAATACATGCATTAAGAAATGCTTGGTTACTATTAAATTTAAGCTCATTCCTTTCATTCTAAATTTAATTAAAATTAGATGATATGGAAAAAATAGGTAAATTCCAAATCAATATACTGAGTGAAAGATATAAAACACATCCAATAACTACATATATTCCCTTTTTAATAGTCTACTCATATTTATAAATACCGACAATATAATTACTTGAATATTTTTCAAAATAACATTAAAAAAATAAATGGGAGTCGAATTTAATAGCTTTATATCATGGCGAACACATTGATGAAATTTTGATTTCAATTTCATCATGAAAAAATAGAACTGGTCATTATCAACACTAAAAAATATTGATAAAGGTAAGGCATAATCATCACTAAAAAATTATGACAAAATATAAATGAAAAGGTTAATCATTATATGTTTTTTTAACACTAATAAAGGGTGTCGTGAATAATTTAAATTATATATACATATTTATATAATTTTAAACATTATTTATAAAACAATATGTATATATATGTATATAAATCAGTTTTTTGTGTAATTATATAAGAATTTATTCTTATTTATAATTATATAGTATGTATAAGTGATTACAAAAAAAAACTAAACACAAACCTAGGCACCCTTGTGGGTCAATCCTCATCCCACCACATAAGGAATATCCACCACAAACTAAACCTATTTTTAATATGGAATGGAAAAAAGTACCATGTACTTGTTTGACCAAAGGCCAAGATTGTTATGGCGTAAAATCCCATTTAAGGAGATGGCATGAATGCTTGAATGAGTAGTCTACATCATGTCGATTCATAAGAATTCAACCATGTTTCCTTCCTTGTCTATAGAAATCACATTTTATTACCAATATGATGTTCTTGATTCCCCATAAAAGAAGGCAAGTAACCCCTCCATCCCAAATTGGAAGTCTTTGTTTTGGGAGGGCCATTTGATATGTACCAACACACACTCTTTGGAGTCACTCAGTCAGTGATCCTTGTTTGGAACATCAACACATCATATGCCAAGTAACATTTCACCATCGATCTATTTACACAATATTTATCATCACATGGAAGGTCACCCATCAATTTTTTTTGGAAATCCTGGTGGTTGGAGGACCGATTAACAGAAACTAACACACTCGTCTCTTTTTTAAACCGACAAGCAGATGACACCTACATATTGTCATAGAGCATTTCATTATTTTCACAAAACACTATTTTTATTGCCGTTCGATGCTTCTAGTCTCTAGATTATTTTTATTACCATAGTGTGATCCACTAAATTTCATAAATTTACTGATAAATCCCCCATCAAAGAGGAGATCAACGATTTGAAATTTGAAATGATGTTGAATTATGGGTTGAATTTAACTAAATGGTAATACCTCAACTATGTTTATATATATATAAATTTAGTAATTATAAATATATAATATATAGTAATATAGAATATATAAATATATAAATTCATTAATTAAATGTATTTAATATATTAAATAAATATATTGATTTATATTGATTTCTAATTATGTACATGGTTGTAATTATATTTTGAAAAATTGAGTAATACAAACTATATAAATACATATATATATATATTAAATATATAAATACTAAATTATAATATATATGTATATAATTATATATATAAGCAACTAGGGGCATACCTGAGTGGAAAACACTTCATGTTAACCTATATACAACCATAGATAAAAATTGGGTGAGATAAAAATATTGAAAAAACTGTAGATGTATTGTCGAACTATAGTATTGAAAAATATTATAGAAGGGTATAGTATTGGTGGTATTATTCATCTAAATTTTTATTTTAGGCCATTTATTGTCCCTATAATCCATCAATATATGATTTTGCAACATTACTGAAGTAACCTAATGATGATGGATTAAAGTAGTAGTAGTCCCAAGGTGGAGCTAACCAAGAACAGTACTATGGAAGGATGTGGTAGACATGCCATTGGGATTCGGCCCCGGTTTTGTATTAATTTATTAAGAACAATTAAATATAATTTTCATGTGGTTTTATAGGTGTATAAATTTCATATTTCATTTTAGGGTTTGTTATTGTGATTTCGAATCAAAATTTTGTTTCTTTTGTGTCTTTGGACCTTCGTGACATTTATTATAAGCCTTTAGGGCATGTAAGGTTTCCCTCTCAGCTCAATTAAAAAGGGGGATTTTTTAAGCATAAATATTTGGAATTTAGAAATATAATATTATATATATATATGAGGTTAGAATGTGTTATGAAATGATTTTGGGTTATGGGGATGGGGAGGAATCATATGATCCTTCACAATTAAAAGCAAGTTATCTAAATATAGTGGGACTGTCAATATGTATAATTGTTATTATAGAATAAATTGGGGTTAATTTAAATACTATTGGGATTGGATATTATTTTTTGAAAAGGTCTCAAATGAAAAATGTTTCACATTTCATTTAAAGTTAATACCCCTTATAATTGTCAAAGATGGTTATCGCTTTCCATCAATGGAGATGAAAATAAATCTCTATCTTCAAATGTTTGGTTTGTGCATAATTGAAAATTTAAAATTAATCAACCATATTTTTATGATTAAATAAATCACTATAATATATTGTGTTTCACGGGATTTCGGTGGTGAAAATTAATGATACCCACCACCTCTTTAACTTTAGTTCAGGGTAAAATTTTTACTGTTTTTTTGGATTACAAAATGATTGAATTTATTTTTGTTTAAAATTATTTTTATTAAATGTTAATTAATTATCCTTCCTAAAATTTAATATATGATACCTATTATTTTAATTTAACTATCTAGTGTACTTATTTACCCATTTAATGAATTATTAGTTTTTTTATAGTATTAACTCTATGAGCACTAATTAAAATCGACACAGCATGTCAAAATTATTCTTGAACCTACTGTCTGAGAATATATATATAACTATACATTTCAAAAAATACATATTCTAATATATATATATATTTATCATGTTTTTCATGGATTTTATAATGAACTGGTACTGGAACATATTCATAATCTATATCATTTTTTAATCTTTTTGGGTTATTGCATGGAGCAGTGTGGGCATTCAATGTAATGGAATGTTCATTTTTTCTCATCTATAATGGATTGTTATGAATCAATTAGGAATATGGGTTGATTTTTTAGTAGAAAATATGAATCTTTATTGAAGTAAAACTTTATAGAGGGCTCTACAATGATGTAGGATGATAACAAGGCTATAAAGAATCATGTATTTTTTCTCTTGAGCGATGTTTATCCTTGTATTACTTCTAAACCTTTAGAGCCCTCATTGTGACCCAGGGGGCCTGCCTATATAGAAACTGAATAGGAAAAAATATTACTCAATAAGGGTCGTTTACAATTTCTCACAATTTATTTCATGTTTGTTTTTATCAGTCTCCATCTCGAGGCAATTTAGAGAAATTATGCATTGACCGAGTTCATGTTAAGGGAAAGGATCCCTATTCACTAAAGCTAAAATTATATGTCGGGAAGAAGTACGAGATCAGGATAGATAACTATACACTATATGAAGTGATTGAATATTATACCACTCATTAGGGAAAATATTAAATTGAGATCCTAAAAAATCAGCGTGTTGAATCTCAATTCGATAATGCCAACCATGTTTGTGAGACAGATTACTATAAATGAAATGATTTTATAATATGAGTTATTTTTGAATTAAGAGAGAAAGTATTGGATTAGTATTATTTATAAATATATGAATTTTTGAATTTTTTCCCTATATTTGTGGCTATGATTTCACAAATAATTATAATACCAGAAGAATTTGTTTATCGATATCAAGTGTCTTATAAATCCTAAGATGATATGCTAATATATTTGAATGATATAGTTATTCCTATATCACCCAATAAATATATTGTAGTTGTTTTCTTAATTAATAAATTGAAAAGGTAAGGATGATATTAGTATAACATCCCAGCCATTGAGCTAATAAACTAGTGATCTGAGCCGTTTTATCAAATTACTATAGGCACGCCGCCCCGTACACTAGAGCCCTTCCACTAATAGCTAGATTATATATAGTATATGGAGATACTATACCCTCTTAACCAAATTAATTCAATATCGGGAATAAATATAGGAAATATCCAATGTAATAAAATTCAATAACCATGCATCATGTAATCAATTTCGCAAAACTAGGTAAATTATAACATCTAAATATTCCAAACAAATCATGCCCTCTTATTTTCACATGTTAATGAATTCTAAGATGAAACCATAATGAAAATTCCAAAAAGGTCCCTAACATAATATTAGTTCCCTCATTCATGCTCCATCCCCATATCCCATCCAATATAATCTTCATTGGACCTTTCCCTTATCCTCACTTACAACCATGAAATATGCTCATGTACTAAACGGTTGTCCAAGTATAGTGCGAGTAAAAATCATTATGCCACCAACATTGGTGTCAATAGAAATATCATTTCTAATAATAGGGTATTCATAAGTATAAATGTATGAAATAATTGTAGGTAATAAAACATGTTTTATAATTCTTTGTTTTTTATCTATCCCCAATGGATCCTGAGTTCCACAATATCACCTCTCTTAACAAACCTACTTCATCCTTCACAGGGATTCTGAACCATATATAAAAGGGTTCAAAAACTATTATACATTGATCTTCAAAACAGGTATTGTATTTAGGAATTCAAAAATCTATGTTATAAAATATGAATTACAATGTGGACCATCGTAAAAAATAACATTATCATGGTGTAGAACACCATAACCAACACACATTCCTCTATGTGTACCACCCTGAACAACATCACTACTGTACTATGGAATGACATGACCAATAACGATAAACCTTTCTTTAACCACCCATTTCTATGGTCTAACGCGTTACCATTTTACCACACAAGGAAATATGGTTTATGACATTTTAAAACATTAAGATTCATGTGGTATAACATTTTATCCTCTTTTATTTATGATCATTTGTTTATTCCATTACATTCAATTTAATTTACCAAATACCATAATAAATCCATATTAAAAAGAATTTATTAAACACAACCATTGAATATCTTTGCAACTAATTATCTACCTGAATGTTAACATTTAATCATTTTCCCCTTCTTCTATTATTATGTCATAAGCCATTAAATAATTTGATCCAGAAAAATAGGTCCTTACACAAGGCTAACAAACATTTCATCACATCTCACTAGTTCAAAAACATAAACACCTTCATCCATTCATTTATAACTCATTTTCCCCTTATCAGGGGATGAAAAACCTCATGGGTATCCATATTCTCTATCTTATGATCATCAAAAAATGTCATACGGTCTTCAGAGGGTCTGAAAATCAATAATAGGCCCCAAATTACTTTTCTTATTCCAGAACAAAATGTTTTCCATAAGGTAGTTCATTGGAACAACCATATACACAGGGATAATACTAAGACCTTCAAAGAAAGTGTATAGACCACCAATATTACGGTCATTGAGGACCACATTCCCCAAATCATCCCTTAATTCATGATAGAATAGACGAAAATCACCAAGATGAATATTCTTGTAGAAATATGTTTCATATGATTCATATGGGGAGGAAACAATCCGAAATTATTCCCTCATAATATAGAGGAAAATGGAATTAGAAATATAGTGGGGGTGTCAATACATTGTAAAAGAAAGATCAAATGCATATAAATCAAGAGAGGATCATCCATGAGAGAGTGGGGAGAACAATGTTCATTACCCTCTCTATTATAGAGGAAATTGGGAATAAATTCTGAAAATACCCCATTATGTTTATGATAAAATAATTGTAAATTACCACTTTTTAGAAGGTTCATTGTTTGGAAATATTATTTTCCAAACTGTGCACTAACCATTGTGCTCCCTCTATCTAATTGGAAATATTGCTACATTGTATTTTTGGGGGGACCTCGTGGTGTGGAAAATCATGTAGATGTCTTGTTATTTTATATTTCTAAGGCATCACATTTTCCAAACCCACATTCATAACCTAAAAACAGTTCACCTCTATTATATAGGGTGCACGTTACTTGAAAATTTTTATTACTAACCATGTGACAAACGTGTTCCATGAAATACATGAACCTTTATTCATTTTTTTCATGTCCCCCGCCATAACACTCTGAAGACCTTTCATACACCTATGAATCATTTCATTATCAAATTTAAAAGGATTTAATCAAAAATTTAATATGAAAACATACCTCATCAAACTCTAGATATTAAAACCCATCCCACCTTATAGCAACCCATCCTAGTGTTTCTCTCCCAAGAAACATTATTCCTAAAAGGTAAAGAGTTTGATCCATTATGAAAACATATCATCTTATCCCTTGCATGTTTCTTCCCAACCCGTTCCATGATTTCACAATACTCAAAACAAAGGATTGGTCTTACCACAATGTGTTTTATAACTTTTATCCACAACATGAATCAGATTATCCTCAATGGATGCACCATCCTCAATATCAACATCATCATCATCGACCACATGAGAGGGGTTAGGGTGTTCATGTAGAAGTTGTGAATCATGAATAATTCATTCAAACCATGATTCCAATATTAAATAACCAATCTATATACTATAATATTGATTCTATAAATGATTTTAAATCGCCCCAAATACATGGAAACCAACATTACTTGTTTCTATATTAGATAGTGACCCAATATTAGTGACACATTATGGAACTCCTAATAACCCACTAAAAACTATGCATGTTAACATCATCATTATTCATTTGAATTTTGTCTACTCTTGGAAATTTATAAACAATATTTTATCAGCTAAACATACTCTAATATCTCATGTACAAGACTTCATCCGAATAACATTGATTCTATTATTTCAATCCAACACAATGGTGATCTACATGGCCTACCATAGTGTAACTCATATGGTTCCATGTCAACTATTACTTGAGATCATTGTTTATAGAATAACTCAATTTGAATTATGTTATTCTCCCATATTTGACCACAATTTCAAATGCATACCCTCATCATGTCCTTTAACAACTGAATAGTACACTCGGACTTCCACTCAGTCTCCTAGTGGAAGGTTTTCTTAAATAAATATATACACCAAGTCTATTATGTAATAAATTCCAAAAGCGTGAAGTTAAACATGGATCACTATCTAGATCAAAAGTCTAAGGTAATCCATGATAATATATTATCCCTTGAATATATAAGTCCCACAACTAATCCACCATAAATGTATCCCAAATTGGGAATAAGTGCACTACCTCTGTCAATTGATCCACAATCACCTAAATTAAATCATTCTTCTAAGGGATCCATTGAGAGATATCCAAAAATTACATTGTAATACCATACCACATCCTCTTTGAAATGTGAAATAGCTATAATAGACCAGGAAACCAATAATTATCAGCCTTCAATAATGCGGCAATGTACATAGATAATATCATTATCACCGATAGTCTAGTTGTGAGGTATGTACCGACCATTAAATTTATCCCTCAAATAAAAACATTAAATATCCTCATAATGCCTCCTCTCATCCTAGATCATAAGAGAGGACATGGTGTATAATGATAAAATTCTTATCAATTCCTTATCCACCTTGACATTTATATGTATCTAAGTAAACAAATACACCATCTAACACTGAGAACATGAATCATTAACTGCTTGAATCCATTTGATATAAGTCAAATCATCTATAACACTATTGCACATTCCAAGTGAGTTCTAAAACTCAAAATAAATGTTATATATGTACTCAACCCATCCATACTAATAGATATTTAAATCTTGTAGGGAAATATTTATTTGATAATATTTCTGTTAGTATAAACAATAAAAATATTACCCAAAATATAGTGTCTCCATAACTTTAAATCCTATACCACTACAGCCAACCTAAGATAATGCATATAATAGTTACAGTCCTATGGAATCAACTTCCCTGGTTTTTATTCCTAAACTAGATCTCCCTAAATCAACACTTCCCTAATTGGAAAACAATGTGAATCAAAAAATAGATTGTACTCTTCCCCCAATTCATGTAATATCTAAATGTATGTTGTACCCAAAAGGCTATTTAGATCCTTGAATTCATCTTCAAATGACAAAAACCAATTGACCGTTGAATCCATCTCATCTATTCCCAAGAGCTGTTCTTCCATGTGATAAAATTATTTGATGAACCTTATATTAAAACCCAAAAAACACGGAATGGTTTAGATATCGAAAACCTTTTTGGGATTCTCCCAAGATACCACTTATTCAAGCATATCTGCATCCACGAGAAAAAATTATTTCATGATTATTTTTTATAATAAATGTAACTTATCAAAACATAAATGAAATATTGATAGAATGATGTATAGTTGATTATCTCTTACTGTACTCATGATTATGTAAAACTTTCTTTCATGCTCATCATGAGTCTGGGAGTACACTAAGAAATAATCCATAAAGACAACTAAAAACTGGTCTAAATTCGAGTGGAAGAATCATCTCATAGAATCTATAAACATAGATGGGAATTCTCTATCCCAAAAGGAATCACAGTGAACCCATGTAAACCATACTAGATTATAAAATAATTCTGTGGTATAACATATGGTATCACTCTCTGTTGATAATACCTTCTTCTTAGATCAATTTTAGATAACACACAAGTACCCTATAGCTGATCGAAAATATCATTGATATAAAGAAATGTATATAGGTTATTAATCATCATTCAATTCAATTTCCAGTAATAGACACATAAATATAAGGTATGTTTCATTCACCATCTTAGAAAAAAACATTGAATTTCCCCATGTTGATGTTATTAGACATATGAATCACTTATCCTCTATCTTTTCTATCTGAGTTTCTATATCTTGAATATTTTTTGGCACCATTATATTTGTTGGAATAGAAACTTGCCCAGCTATAGGTACTAACTCAATCCTAAAATAATCCTTTCTATTAGGTGGAAACCCAAAAAATCATATAGAAAAAACATCCTGAAATGGATCTAATATAGGAGGGAACACACCATGCTCCAATAACCCATACCAAAGCATAATAATTTCCAACTAGTTCATGATCATACATAATTTCTAAAAAATTGGATCTGCATGGACAACCTAGATACAATATTGTCAATGATGGACATAAGTGTCGCCTTCAGGAGATGTGAAACCCAATCTCCTATGGTATATATCAATATAGTTCAGGTACATAACCAACTATTCCAATCCCAATATCAGTTTAAAACCAAACATATCATGTATGAATGGGTCCCAATGAATATGGTACCACCCAACTTCATGGGAAATCTTTTTACACAGTTTGATACCCTACGATCATACCCACAATGATTTGTCAATTACCCAAAATCCATACATAAACCCTTTCACAAGACCCAAAACATTAAATACCATGAATATATGAATGATTATAAATATCATGTATCAAATAAAAGTCAAGAAATTTTAAAATCTAATAGAATCATACCTCATATAGTTGACATCCCAACCTCCCTACTAATGGGTTTCGTCTAAAATACATACAGTTGACCTATCCATCTGCCCTAGGATTTAGTATGAGTAACATGCAACACACTAACCTAATGATCTGAATGCTCTTATCCTAAAATAAAATTTCCCCCACCATGATCAGCATGTATGGGGGAACTCCAACATCCTATCTAATACATAGTAACTTATCCAGTGTTAGTGCTCTGTATTGGACTAGATCCTCTGGAATTACCCATCAATGGAATGTTCCTACAGAACCTCAATAGGATCCACTATTTTTTTAATACACTGGCCTATCATTTGAACAAACTTTCCATGCTACAGATGACATCATGAATACTTCATTGAGAGGCCAATCCACTAACTTGGTTGACCTGTCCATCACAGCCTTATCAATATTTCTCACAACAACTATTCATGACACAAGAATATGTTCCACCAGATAACCAAACTGAATATAATTATCCACCACTAGTGTCCTCCCTTAGGTTCCCTCAGAAAATATATACTATGTTACTAACTATATAAAATTCATCTAATGAAATATCTTCACATGGGATTTTATCCCACATCTATTCCTATCATATAAATGTCCTTCCTCTATTGTCTCATCATTACTAATACTAGGATAAAACTCTACCAGGTTACAAAGAATCAAATATAATCCATAACTTGTATAGTTCCCGACATTAGCCACATAAAATCTATTCCCATATCCTTCCTCATGGTCTCTGGGTAAAAGTCTTCAATGAACGTATCCATTCATTCCTTCCTTGAAATTCCATCTAATTACTTATCCTAGTATAGAATATCTCTCAAGTGCTTCATAGATCCTTATAGAATTTTATATTATAATTTAACCCTCTTCTCTATAGGAGTCTCTAATTGATCTATAGTAACTTTTATTGAATTCATCTATAAATTAAATACCTCACGTTTACCCTCTCCAGATAACATTATAAGATGATACATATAAAAATCCCTCAAAAAATCAAACATACATGGCACAAAACACCATAGGTATATCTCCATAACTATATTAAATGAGAAAAAGTTACATTGAATTTTGTTCCCCCTATCAATTGACACTGATGGGGGTTCATTCCCCACTTCTAAAGGCACATTATATAAAACTTCCCCTTATCTCCCTATTGGAAAATGTTATCATGGTGGAATCTCCCTATAATTATAATCAAATGTCTTTAGAGAACATAAAATTTTAATTCACAGTTAAATAAAAGTGGGTTATAAAAATAGAGATAATAATCTATTACACATACATAATCCCAATATATACAACCACATCTATATATCATTACTAAACCATCTCTATCTAGGAACATGGTTCACAAAGGTTAACCCTAAATTTAGAAATACAATGTTCCCATTTGACACAATTATTACATTTTTAATACTTCATAATAATTTCATCACCCCTATTAGGGACATGATTTATTGTTTATTCCTATCCCGATGAAGGTCACATAAATCTCTAATTGACTTTAATGATAAACACTTATATGAGATTTATTCTATACAATACCACAAGTAAAATATCTATTAAATAATAATATCACACCACATTTGTATCACCAAAGTTGAAATAACATCGAATTATAACAACAAAAAATCATGAACAACAATCCCACCCATGGTACATGGGTTTTCGCTCACAAAAGGGTTAGGTAATCTAATGAACTTGCAAATTATCAAGTCCCAACACATCATAATATACTATCGACCATTACCATAGAATGAAAATTGAAAATACAATGGCTTTGATACAAATTTTTATCACCCCAGTCTGTGTTCAAATAAACTGATGCCTCAATTCGGGTCACCACATGATCTCAGGCATGCCTCCACATATTCCAGATGATGCTGAATAGTAGTGAGGGTCTAATGTGTTATGTGGAGAGACTATAAACTATTTAACATAGTAATAAATTATAATAAATAAATTTATATAATAACAAATTCAATAAAATTTAATGACAATTGATCAATTAATCGATTCCCCAAAATGGTGAAAATTCACACAACAAAATGCAGCAAACATGTCATGTCCTACTAGTGTCATATTTCATGGAATCCCAAAATAAGGTAACACTAAAAATAAAAAACATGGGTCCAGACAACATTAAACATCCCCAATGCATTATCTATCCACATTTCATAACTTAGTCATCCATCATAGGGAATATGTAACTCCCTGACCCCAATTACCCAGAGTTGGTGCATTATTAAATAACATTGGCGTGATCACTAGGAATCAAGTCCCGAAGGACCGATTGGTTTAGCAGTATTGGAAAATTGATTACATACATGAATGTTACATTAAACTTTATAACATAAAAAAACAACTTAAATAATCCTTTATGAATTCCATTATTCCCTTGGCTTAACCCTGCATATCAATCACAATACACTTCTTGGAAGACTGGGAAAAATAAAACATAGAAAGGGGTGAGCTCAGATGTTCAGTAAGGATAACAATATAATAGAAACATTAATAAATAATCATAAACATTTAAGGAAATGTATAACTAAAACAAAAGCCTTTTAAACTTGAACTTCAACATAATATGGAAAAAATAAAATAATTCCATTTACATATTCACAGAGATATTCTACTAGTCGAATAATCACATGCAATATCACTAACCACGTTCATAATGATGGAATGCATAATACCAGACTATAATAACCACATAGCTGAGGCCTCTTTCCAAGAATACAAATAAGATTTTTCAAGGCCTCATGCCAAGACACTAGTTTGTTTAATGAGACCTACCGATGAATCAAAGAACTATAGAGGGCTCCACCCATTACATATTAAGTCCAATGCATTCCTCATATGAACATGTTTAAACATAACATAATCATTCGTATTAAAACTATCATATGAAATGTCAATACATTCTCCATAAACCATTAATGGTATAAAAATAACACATCCACAGTCAAACATGTCACAGAACCTTCAACACAATATGGAAGAGTTGTATCATGTTAAATCAACTTCAAAACAAGTTTAAAATCAATTAATTAATTTTGACATAGATGAAAATGATTTGTAAAACTCTTTGAGAGAAATACCCCTTTCATGAAAACATTTAAAAGTCACATAATCTATAAATTATTTCATGTAAAGACATTTTTAAGTCGAAGTGTCGCATACAACTTTGAAACTTTTGAATGGAAAAAACATTTTAAAAAATTCATGTCCATATAAATAAATCCTTAAAACCCATTTTGAAAACATGGACATTAAAGAAAATGATTTAGAAGAATAAATATTTAAAACATTTGAAATTATGTTTTAGTAAAAAGTCCCTAAAAATAATTCCTTTGAAAACACTTTCATAAAACATGGACATGGATAATAAATATGTCCCAGTAGATACATACATAAAAAGAACATCGAATAATAATGAGATTGTGAAATTATCCCTTACCAATTTGGTAACTTATGAAACATACACCCCATGAAAGAGATATCATACAATGAATATGTAAATACACATATATTAAATTGTATTACACAAAGAATAAAATTTTAGGTAGTACATACACCACATAAAAGGTAATAGTGACAATATGGCAGGAATCTCACGGGAATAAGGAGTTAGATGAAAACCCCTTACATTGTACTTTTCCTTGATAGTGCGTATGTTAACCTCCTGTGTTATAGTTAAATCATTGTTATTGAATTATACAAGGATCATATTCATAAATATGATATCATATATGATTATTTAAAATTTATTTGTCAATAATATTTTAGTATTATCGTCGTTTTGGGTGTTAACAGATTTGTTTTCCTTTATATGCTTCGTTACGTAAGTCGTGTTAGTTATGGATAGGTTGTATCTTATTCATATCCAAAATGATATAAAGTCCTTAAACTTTACTTTTAATAATCAAAAAATAATTAGTCTTTAATGGATATTATGGGGAAATGAATCTCTTCGCGTTCGTGGAGATGGTAATTCGTACGTACGCACGAACTCTACTTCCATTTCATTTTTCATTTTAAAAGGAATAAAAACAAAATTATACATAGGTATATTATTATTCCAGTATAATATAGTTTCTTATATGTGTTACTTGAGTTCATTAACACCATCCTTTATATGTTGTATGTATGGTATGAACGAGTCATATCACTTTGAGGAGGCGGTAGTCCGCACTTCCTCAAATGAAATTATCGTGTATATATATATAACATGAAACGAATAATGGTATGATATAAAATGGAATTACAGAAGATTATATATAATATAAATATAATAAATATCATATTTAATTATATTTCTATCATAATGGCCATCATGATACCTGATAGGAGATAATTGAGCAATCATCGCTTCGTGAGGCGTTTTGTTGCCATCCACAGAAACATTATGTTCTTCACCCATTAGATGGGTGTGTGTAAGTGTTGTTAGAATAATTATAATTAAAATATCATAGTATATTTTGGATACTTGTTTTTTAAAAAAATAAAATAATAAGAAATGTTTAGGGTTTGGAGAAGTTAAATAAAAGAAAAGAAGCTAAGAGAAATTGTTACCTTTACTTTGGGTAACTCCCTTTGGTTTGAGCGAAAAAGGACTCTTGAAGTCCCTTATTCCTATGGTGAAGCTTCTAGGAGGAGGATAGAAATTTAGGGAGATTAATTGGGTAGAGGTTGGACGATCCAAAAGGATTTAATGGTGTGAGGAATTGGTTAGAAGTGGTGTCCTTTTATATGAGGGAGGAGGTGCTCTTTAGGAAAAACATAAAGTATTAATATATAATAAATTCATATTCGGTTTCTAATGGATACAAAGTGGATTATTCAAAGTATAAGGTTGGGATGGGTATATATCATTTAATCCAATATATTTTAGATAGGTTTGGTTGATTATATTAACCTTATCTTTTAGTTTTAACTCTTAGTTAATTAGATTGACATTTACCATGTCACTTTGTATTTTTTATATTATATAGTTAATAAACATACTATATACATCCAAGGGAACCCCAAGTGGTTATTAATGATACAAATATCATGATATAATTCGTTGGGCCGATCCTTAGATTTTTAGGAATAGAATATCAATTAATAATATAATATAGTTTTTAAAAACTCATTTATGTCAATTTTGACACTATTTAATTATTGATTTTCTTAAAGACATATCAACCTTATTAATTCGAACCGAATTCCTTTAATCAATACTATCATGTCATAAGAACCAATAAAATTCGTGGATGTCATCAAAACATCCAAATTATATTTATTTTAACATTTATAATACCAATTATTTGATTCATTCATTAATACAGAAAATACTGCATCGTTAATGTGTCCTAAATAAATTTCAATATTAAATGTCTTGAAATTATGAATAAAATACCATTACGTAGGAAATATTTTCATCTTTCTAATGAATATTTATAGTCGAAAGGACAACATTTATAACCCTATGTAAAATTTTATTTTCTAAAAGATATATGCTTATGTCATATTTGTATTTATTTGAACATAATTAATATAAAGTGTACATATCACCTACAAGTGGCTCCATGGGGACCCAAAATAAACCCAAAGATGCCCATGGTCAGAAATTTTTCAACCAATAGGTTTAGGATACTTTTTAGGGTAAATTAATATTATTAAAATATTATTTTTTTACCCTTATTTATCAGATTTACCATTTAACCATGGTAAATAAAATATTTACCGAAATAATTATTCAAAATTTCTGAAAATAAAAGTTACCTATTTAAACAAATTGGAAATCATGATTAAAAACATAATGTCCATTTTTCCAAATTCAAAATATAGAAGTGGAAGAAATTAATTTAAAATTAATTCCCGCTGTCAAAACAAAAAGCGTGTTTTCAAGAGATAATAACTATCAAAAGATTGACACATGTTTATGTCCGGTTTAAATGTGAAATAATGTCCAATGACAAAAATTTAATTAAATGGTAAATATATATTCTAAATATAATTTATAACAACACAAATTTATAATTTATCGCTATTAATTATTTTAATTAAAAATGTTGTTTTTAATAAAAATTTAGTAATTTTCACCATTCATCAAAATATAAAAGTTATCCAAAAAGTCCCAAAATTTCATCCAAGGATAATTTAGATATTCCAAATTCATAAATTAAGTCCATTTTTTAAGATAAAATGTTTAAATTTTCAAACATTCAGTATTACAATTCATAAGGGCTAGTTTGATTGGTTTTGGTGTGTGTTAGAACTCGAAGTTGCGTACAACAAACGCTACTGTATTATTCAAAGATAAGTGTACCGTGGAAGCTTGGGGTGTTACATTTTAAATTTTTGATGTCCGAATTCTAAATAATAAATTAATTTAGTCAAATTGAATATATAAAAGTTTTAAAATATTGGATTCAAAAAGGGTTCACCATTAAATGTAGGTAAAAGTGCATTTTCAAAAAATACTTCTTTTATCTGAAAAAATGTATTTGTTCATAAATTATGACTAAGAAACTCATAATATGGATGAAAAAATTATAAGGATTATATAAAGTTCAAAATATAGTTAATACTATTCATAACCTCTTATGAACGAGTAGTTTGGTAAGTCATGGTGCGCTTGAACTCAGTGTTGCATGTAGTGAAAGTTATTGAATTATTTTGAAGAAATAACAGACTATGAAATATTGGGGTGTTACATTCTCCCCTATTTCAATAAATTGCATCCTCGCAATTTGAAATTATTCTTCGAAAATAAAATGATGAAAATAGAAAATATTTGTGTGGGAAAACCCACATCGGAAATTGGGTTAATAAAATTTAGTCTTATTAAGAGGAAAAGTGAAATGAAACGGTCACTACCAAATTATGATCTCTATTAGGAGAACATTGGTGGAAATTAGAGACATATAATTAGTGGAAAACGTAAATATTTATAATTAGTGATTGGTCATCAATCACAAACAAGTGTAAAAATGAGGTACTTAAAATCATCAATCTATGATGATTTTAAATACCATCAGTTCAACATAACATAGGGTATTAGGATAATACATTTTTGAATGTAGGATCCCTTAATTAAAGTATAAGAATTAATTTCTTCATATAATAAGAGAAGAATAAAAATATATTCCTGATAAGTAAAGTTCCATCCTTTATCTAATTTCTAACATTAACTCATATTTCACTGTAAAAGATAATATAACGTAAAAAATATTATATTTATCCTATTCGTATAAGGTTCCAAATAATGAATTTATAATTCATCTAGCAGATCTTTTAAAAAACTACATTTTTTAATCCAGGACATCATCTGGGCCAGTGGTAGGTGATACACCTTCGTCCCCCTTCGGTTGCGGGTTCATGTCTCGCGGCCTTGCCAGATGTGACAGGTTGCCGCCCGACCTCCGGGTTTCCCTTCTATGGAAATCCAAAAATAATCCAAACTAGAACTATCCAAAATACTTCATTCCAAAATTTATATGCAAGGTAAACATAATGAAGGTATTTTTTTCTGCGTAATAACATGTGAACACCTTCATGATGTACTCTTTTAAAACACTGCAACATCCTGAATTACCATAAAACCTTATTTATTATATTCATGATCCCTTATTCGTTAAAGAATAATGGATATACCCCTTCAATACAAAAATGTTGTAATCTCCAACAATGATGGAATTTACAAATCATTATTCAGTTTCAAGGTAGTCAAGAATATCCAATATAATTTATCCAAGTTAATCATGTATTATTCCAGAATCACTAACTCATTATCAGAACCATATTGTGGTTTATCTTTCTCTCAGCCATATATTTTCCAAAACTTTAACCAGTTATTGAGTCACTTTTCATGGTTCCACACAATCTCAAGTCCTTAATGAAATAGTACTGCAGTACATTCCTTAAATACTCTATAATTATTATAACCATTACATCGTTGATACAATACTCAAATGGCATAATTTTTTAATAACAACATAATAACTCTAATAATTCCTCCTCATCTATGGTAGTATCATAACATGATTATTATCCAATAGCATCATTTTAGGGATACCCTGATGATTTGGACATTGGTTTGCGTAGTATCCCAACTCCTTGCAGTTGAAGCACTGTACATTTGTAACCCTTTTCTTACCCTTGATGTCACGTACAATGTGTCATTTTTATCCACACTTATAACAAACTCTCATTCCATTCAGAAAAGTTTCTAGGGTGTTTCTTCCCATAGTTATCACATATGGGAAATATCTTCTTTACCTTATTCCCTTTATCTATCCTTATCTCTATGATCATTTCCTTATATAGCTTCCCTTCAAAGCCATAGGACACCGAGAATTCTTTAATTATCATATCAACACATGATACTATTTCATCATATGATGATAACATGTTAGAGAGTATTTACATTCTAAATTCCGTCTTAAGACCGTGAAAGATATAATCTTTCTTACTCTTTGGATCATGCGTATTGTTGGAGTTCTAATTCCTTCTACGGGGAGCCATTTCTGAACAATGGAATACACTAGATTAGTTTATGAATAGAAATACATAATCCCAAACATGTAAAACAGTTGACATAAATTAAACAGTTTATGGATATAATCCATAGTCATAAAAATGCCTTTTTTAAGGAAGTATATACTCATAAATCCTTCATAATGGTTTGTAATAAAATTTAGAATTATCCTAAGCATGTCCCTTTGGAGTGTCGTAACCAAGAGTGTAGCAAAGCCTGTTGACATGCATCGGTTCATATTCGAGTCTAGCTCAATGTAGTGTTTTCATGTTTTACCCCTGGGTACAACTTTTCCAGAGCTTCCTCTACCTGCTCGTATCCAGACAGGGATGTATTGCTCAGAAAACTCACAAAATCTCTACAATATCAAAATTCTAGTAATTTCTTCTCTACTAATCCTCAAAGTCTATCTTAGGGATATGTGCTCTAATCAGAGTTTATCTAAATCTAGCTTCCAAGGTTATATCTAAACATTCATTGATACCAACTATAACACCCCGACCCCAGTTACCCAGAGTCGGTGCATTATTACAAAACATTGGCATGATCACAAGGAATCATGCCCTTAAAGACCAATCGGTTTAGCAGTCTTGGAAATTTATTGCATACATGAATGTAACATTAAACTTTATAGAATACAAACCAACATAAATAATCCTTTATGAATTCTATTATTCCCTTGGCTTAACCCTGCATATCAATCACAACATATTTCTTGGAATTCTAGGAAAAATAAAACATTGAAAGGGGTGAGCTCAGATGGTCAGTTAGGATAACAATATAGCAGAAAAATTAACAAATAATCATAACCATTTAAGTAAATTTATAACTAAAACAAAATCCTATTAAACATGATCTTCATCATAATATGGAAAAATATAATAATGCCATTTACTTATTCACATGGATATTCTACTAGTCTAATAATCACATGCAATATCACTAACCACTTTTATAATGATAGAATGCATAATGCTGGACTATAATAACCACATAGCCAAGGTCTCGTGCCAAGACTACAAATAATATTTTGTCAAGGCCTCGTGCCAGGACACTAGTTTGTCTCATGAGACCTACCGATGCATCATGGAGCTATAGTGGGCTCCACCCGTCACATATTAAGTCCAATGTATTCCTCATATGAACAGGTTTAATCATAACATAAACATTCGTAATAAAACTAGCATACGAAATGTAAATAATTTCTCCATAAACCAGAAATGGTATAAAAATAACACATCCACAGTCAAACATATAACAAAACCCTCAACACAATATGGAATATTTGTATCATGATAAATCAACTTCAAAACAATTATAAAATCCATTAATGAATTTTGACATAGATGAAAATGATTTGTAAAACTCTGTGATATAAATACCCATTTTTCATGAAAACATTTAAAAGTCACACAATTTAAAAAAGAAGTCATTTAAATACATTTTTGAATCTAAGTGTCCCATACCACTTTGAAACTTTTGAACGGAATTAAATTTTTTAAAACATTCATGTCCATATAAATAGATCCTTAAAACCAATTTGGAAGACATGGACATTAAAGAGAATGATTAGAAGAATAAATATTTAAACCATTTGAAATGATGTTTTAGTAAAAAGTTCCTATAAATAATTCCTTTGAAAACTATTTCATAAAACATGGACATGGATAATAAATATGTCCTAGTAGATACTTACATAAAAACAGCCTCGGATAATAAAGAGATTGTGAAATTAACCCTTACCAATTTGGTAACATACGAAAAAGACACCCCATGAAAGAGGTATCATAAAATGAATATGTAAATAGACATAAATTAAAGTGTATTACAAAAATAATAAAATTATAGGCAGTACATACACCAAACAAAAGGTAATAGTGGCAATATGGCATGATTCTGACGGGAATAAGGAGTGAGATGAAAACCCCTTACCATTTACTTTTCCTTGATAGTGTGGATGTTAACCTTTTTTATAATAGTTAAATCATTGTTATTAAATTATAAAAGATTAATATTTATAAATATTATATCATATATGATCTTTTAATATTTCTTTGTTAATAATATTTTAGTATTATCGTCGTTTCGGGTGTTAACTGATTCGTTTGGCCTTATACGCTTCGTTACGTAAGCCGTGTTTGTTATGGATAGGTTGTATATTATTCATATATAGAATTATATCAAGTCCTTAAACATTACCTGTAATAATAAAACGATAATTAGTCTTTAATGGATATGATGGGGAATTGAATCTCATCGTGTTCATGGAGATGGTAATCCGTACGTACGAACGAACGCTACTTCCATTTCATTTTTCATTTTAAAAGGAATCAAAACCAAATAATAAATAGGTATATTATTATTAAATTATAATATTTTATCTTATATTTGTTACTTGAGTTCATTAAAACCATCCTTTATACGTTCCACGTATGGTATGAACGAGTCATATCACTTTGTGGGGGCGGTAGTCCGCACATCCTCAAATGAAATTATCGTATATATATACAAAATGAAATGAATAATGGTATGATATAAAATGGAATTACAGAAGATATATATAAAATAAATATCATAAATATCATATTTCATTATAGTTCCATCATAATGGCCACCATGAGCGGTGATAGGTGATAATTGAACAATCATCGCTTCGTGAGGCGTTTGGTTGCCATCCACCGAAACATTATGTTCTTCACCCATTAGATGGGGGTGTGTGTAAGTGTAGCTAGAATACATATAATAACAATATCCTAGTATATTTAGGATAGTGGTTCTGTTTCAAATGAAAATAATAGGAAATTTTTATGGTTGGAGAAGTACAATAAAAAGAAAAGAAGCTAAGAGAAATCATTACATTTAATTTGGGTAACTCCCTTTGGTTTGAACCAAAAAGGACTCTTGAAGTGCCTTCATCCTAAGTTGAAGCTTCTAGGCGGAGGATAGGGATGTAGGGAGCTTAATTGGGCAGAGTTTGGTCAAGACAAAAGGCTTTAATGATGTGAGGAATTGGTTAGAAGTAGTGTCCTTTTATAAGGGGGAGGAGGGGCTCTTTACGAAAAACATAAAGTATTAATTTATAATAAATTGATATTCGGTTTCTAATGGCTCCAAAGTGGATTATTAAAAGTCTAGGGTGGATATGGGTCGAAATAATTTCATCAAATATATTTTAGATAGGTTTTAATGATTATATTAACCTTATATTTTAGTTTTAACTCTTAGTTAGTTAGATTGACATTTACCATGTCACTTTATATTTTTCTATTATATAGTTAATAAACATACTATATACATCCAAGAGACCCCTAAGTGGTCCATTAATGATACAACTATCATGATATAAGTCCTTGGGCCGATCCTTATATCTTTATTAATTTAATGTCAATTAATAATATAATATGTTTTAAAAAAAATTCATTTATGTCAATTTTGACACTATTTAATAATTTATTTTTGTTAAAGTCATAAAAAATTTATTAATTCAAATAAATTATTTTAAGAAATCATATAATGTCATATTAACCAAAAAAATTCGTGTATTTCATCAAAACTTTCAAATTATATTTATTTTAATATTTTTAATACCAATTATTTTATTCTTTCATTAATAAGGAAAATACTGCATCATTATTGTGTCCAAAAGATATTTAATTATTAAATTTCTAAAATTTATAAATGAAATAGCATTATGTATTAAATTATTCTGTCTTTATAATGAGTATTTATAGTAGAAAATACAACTTATATAACCCTATTTAATAATTTTTTTGCTAAATGATATATGCTTATGTCATTTCTGTATTTATATTAACTTAATTAATATAAAGTGTCCTTATCACCTACAAGTGGCTCCATGGGGTCCCAAAATCGACCCAATGATGACCATGGTCGTAAATGTATCAACCAATAGGTTTAAGACACGTTTAGGGTAAATTAATATTATTATAATATTAATTTTTTACCCTTATTTACCAGATTTACCCTTTAACACTAGTAAATAAAATATTTACCGAAGTAATTATTCAAAATGTCTCAAAATAAAAGTTAACTATTTAATAAATTTGGCCATCCTGATTTCAAATATGGTGTCCATTTTCCAAATTCAAAACACATAAGTGGCAGAAATTAATTTAAAATTAATTCCTGCTGTCAAAACAAAAAGCGTGTTTTTAAGAGATAATAACTATCAAAAGATTGACACTTGTTTATGTCCGGTTTAAATGTAAAAGTATATAAAATGTCCAAAATTGTATTAAATGTTAAAAACATATTCTAAATATACTTTAAAATCACTCAAATTCATAACTTATCACTATTATTTATTTCGATTAAAAATGTTGTTTTTAATAAAAATTTAGTAATTTTCACTATTCATCAAAAAATAAAAGTTATTCGAAAAGTACCAAAATTTAATCCTAGGATATTTTTGATATTCATAATCCAGAAATTAAGTCCATTTTTAATGATAAAATGTATAAAATTTCAAAAATTTGGTATTACTATTCATAAGGGCTGTTTTGATTGGTTGTGGTTTGTTAGAACTCGAAGTTGCGTACAACACACGCTACTGTATTATTCAAAGAGAAGCATACCGAGGAAGCTTGGGGTGTTAAATTGTAAATTTTTTATGTCCCCATTCTAGAGAATATATTTATTTAGTCAAATTAAATATATAAAAGTTTTAAAATATTGTATTTAAAAAGGGATCACCATTAAAAGTCGGTAAAAGTGCATTTTTAAAAAAATACATCTTCTATCTGATTAAAATGAATTTTTTCTTACATTATGTCTAAGAAACTCATAATATGGATTTTAAATTATAAGGTTTATATAAAGTTTAAAATTCAGTTAATACTATTAATAACCTCTTTTGAACGACTAGTTTAGTAAGTCATGCTGTGCTTGAACTCGGTGTTTCGTGTAGTGCAAGTTATTGAATTATTTCGAAGAAATAACACACTCTGAAATCTTGGGGTGTTAGAGAATATTTTCTTATCCTAACCTACAACCATGAAATCTGCTCACGTACCAACAACAGGTTGTGCAGGGTGTGAGTGAAACACAGTATCCCACCACCAATGGTGTCTAAAGTTATATTCATTATGATAATTGTGTATAAACAAGTATAAATTAATGATAGACAAGTAGATAATAAAATATGTTTCATAATTAAATAGTTTTTCACTGGCCTTATGGGATTTTGAATATCACAATGACACTCCTCCAACCAATCCTACATTCTCCCAAAACAAATGATTGAATTATATATTTTATGGGTCACATAATATTAAAAAAGTATAACCAGAACAAGTTTTATAATTAGTAATGTAGTAATTAATGACCGAAAAATCCTACTATGATGTTTGTTTACGTGGCCAATATCATTATCGGGTTGTGGAAAACCATGACCAACACCCATTCAATGATGTGGAATACCATGAACAACATCACTACTATGATATGGAACTCCGTGACCAATACTCATAACCATATCATTAATAACACATTTCCATGTTCTAAAACTTTTAGATTTTATCATAACACACAATAAGGGTTCATATCTTTCCAAAGATCAAAATTCATGTGGTATACCATTCCAAACTATTCCATTCGTCATCATTTATATTGTCCATTACATTCAATTTCATTAACCTAATATCATATTTCATACATTTGACCAACCATCCATAAAACACATCCATTTAGTCTATTTATAATCAATTATCAACAAGAATATTTCCCTTTAATCTCCCCACATCCCCCTTTATTTTTTCATAATCCATTAAATCATCAAATAAAGAAAAATTAGTCCTTACACCATTATTACAAGAAATGCCTCATGTATAACTAGATTAAAATCATAAACACTTTATCCACCAATTTATAATCCATTTCACCATTATCAAGTCTTTGACACACCACATGGGTGGCCATTGGCTTGGTATTATGATCATCAAAAAACATGATAGGGTCTATAAATGGTCTTTCACATCAATCAAAGGCTCCAAATTTATTTTCTTATTCCGAATCACATGTTTTCTACAAGTGTGTGCATTGGAACAACCACATACACATGTAAAATACCATGACATTGTGATAAATTGTATATATCACCATCCTTAGGGTTGTTGATGAATACTCACCCAAACATATCCCATAATTCAATATTGAATGGCCAAAAATCACCAAGACAAAGGTTCTATTAAAAATAGGGTTCATAATATGTCTACGGATCATAAATAATCCACAATTATTCTCCTTGAATATATATGGAAATGGAGTTATAAAATTACTATGAGATTTTATCCGAACTAAATGGAACTCCAAAAATCCATCAATTGAGGTGTAATCACCCATGATAGAGGAGGTAGCTCTATGTTTTCAAACCTTGTTACCTGAGAAGAAATAGACAATTAATTTAGATAACATCCATTTTAGGTCAGGAGGTTAATATTGTAAAAGTACAACATTTTAATAGTTTAATGTCTTGGCCGCTTGGTTAGTGTACCCACCATTTAGATCCCTATTCTAAAGGGAAAACTGAGCTACATGGTTTTCTACGGATCCTAAATGGTTATGAAAACTATGAGGAGGTCGTGAAATTATCTATGTCCATGGATTCCTTCCCCCACCCCCAAGCATCCTTTACAACCCATGCACCACCCTTCCCTAGGTCACACTATTCTAGAAAAATGTTATTACTCATGATGCGCCAACCATGATCAATGCATTGGATGGACAGATTTTTTATTATTTTTATATTCTAGACGCCTAGAACACTCTTAAGGCCTTCCCTGCTCCCAAAAATAATTACATTAACCAATTAAAATGGTTAAAAACAATAATTTAATATAAAAACATTGATTATCAAGGATCAGGATCTTACACTTATAAACAATTAAGGATTCAATTTATAACAATTGAAAAAAACTTAACTTACTAAATATTACTCTTAATGTCAATGAACATTAACAACTAGACCCCTTATCAACGATCATCTATTTTACAAGATCTATTATCATTAATTGGTACCTATTAAAAAATAATCAAAATGTTATAAAGATGAAGGTTCTTCTCAGTGGGGCATATTTGCTGATCATTGATAATGAAAGGGACTTACATGGGCCTATTATATTATTGGGAAGTGAAGATGAGGGTGTTGCATGGGAGAGCACAGGAAGATATTCTATGAAGTACAATAATTACTATCTATCATAGCTTTTATTGGATGATTTTTCTTCTCAAAAAATCTATCAATATAAAATGGATTAGCATTCATCCCAGGCATATGGGGCAGGGAATTTTTTGAACACTCTTAGGATCCTCTCTCAGAGAATCTAGACATAAAGATCAGTGATTTATATTTTTTAAACTATGATTTGAGCCTAATTCTAATCAACTTTTACTTAATGGGATGATCGATGGTTATCAATGAATTTTTGATTTTTTGTGATAGTCTCTTTCTCTTACATAGGTTATTTGTAATGCAGTTTTCATACACTTACCGTGATGTTATTATGTTATTTCATTTTTTTATTAATATATTTTTATATATACATATATAAATTTAATCTTATTTATAATTATATGCATAATTATATCTTATTATATACATATATATAATTTATACTTATTTATGATTATATACATTATTATAATTGTACATATATACTTTTTTATAATTATAGGAATGATTATCATTATATATATATTATAAAATACAGTAATATGTTGTATATAAATAAATATATAAATACGTTAAATATAGCTCATGTAATTAATATCTATATATTAATATATACATATTTAAAAGTATATACATGATTATAACTATATACTATATAAAATATAGAATTATGAACTATATAAATAAATATGTAATATATATATATATATTCTTATATAGTAATTTATACTTATATTTATATATATAAATTTGAAATTATTGATAATTATATACTTGATTATAATTATATATATTATTATATATATATACTTATTTATAATCATATAAATTATTATAATTATATATATTTTCATATAATTATACATTTATTATAAAATATAGTAATAACAAGTATATAAATAAATATATAAATTCAATAAATAAAATTAATGTTTAAATTTTGAGGTTTATTTCCCTATTATATAATCTATAATTTACATATATATAATTATAATTATTTCATGAAACACTCCACATAATGATATTGTAATGTGTAGAGAGAAATAGTGACTACCTTAGTCATACGTCTAGTAGGCCCTGAGTTACCAACTAGCTCCTAGGGTATAGTAGACATGTATATGGGAGGCATTACCCTCTTAGAGAACATATGGAAGAAGGAGATGATGAGGATACAAAAACCAACACATGCTAAGACACACACACACATACATGTATATATATATATAATGAAAACTAATTTGTATCCATATAATGTCATAAATTACTAAACAACCGAAAGGAAAACTACAATTACCCAAAAGGTACAGATTGAAGCAACCAGGAATCCAAAAAAGATTTTGCAAAACCCTGAGATAGTAATATCCTACTAGATCACCATCCTAATCTATCTAATCTGAAAAATAGTTCATGTATACCAAAGGTGAGCATAATTGTATACTTATTAGGATCATCCCTAAATCCTCTCATGAAATAGATAAAGAATCCATGTTAAATCATAATAGACAATAGTGAAACTGAATAATCACCTAAATTGGTATACTATGTTCCCATACTCACCATGGATAACTCTCAACATGTATCACATACATGAGAGAATATAATATAGTAATGAAACATCAAGGGTACCATGCTCTAACTTCACTACAAGTATTCTTCTTTTACCCAACATCTCATGTCATGAGCATCTCTCTATAAATGTAAGCTAGACAAAAAATACCTAGTAAATGCACCATAACAATCACCACATGCATAAAATTGTCACCTTATCCAATAAACATATAAAAACATAGTAACCACATATTTTTCAGAAGCCACCACATCATGTATGATGTGAATCAAACATTGGGTATTATACCTCAATCCATTACAACCCGTACACCGAGTAAGTACCTCAATCCATCAGAATATATACAAGTCATATAATTAAAAATCAGTTGGAAACTATATCTGGTAATACATGTGTGTGAAATGACCAAAATACACCATGTCCCTCTAAACACATATATGGAAAAACTAACTGCCATGCATACAATCATATATAACAAACAAAAGAAGTGGGAAGGTACAGAGGGGGTAGTCTATCGTGTATCCTCCTAGTGGGATGTAGGGTAAAACACCATCCCATAATCTATTTGGTGTCAGTTTCCCAAACAAATATGGGTTGGGAAGAGTAAAAAATAAAAAAATATGCATGATATAATATATCTCAGAGCCAATTTCTGGGAATAACCTAGTTTTAGAATCATTTGAAGATAATGTTGCTTAGACTCTTGACTGGAACAACTAATACAAGAAATCCTACAAATTCATAAGAATATAAAATATCTATATCAATTAATTCATTTTGTTTAATAATTTACATCTGTTAATTAAATCATTATAAAGTAATAAAAAATTTATATTGTTACTAATTACATTATATTTCATTATAGTAATCTTTAGAGTAAATTCCGTACCCTCTATGCATAATATTATCCATGGACTTGGTTTATCATGAATAAAATCTTTTACGAATTTTCATTCCATCATCAACCAACCCCATGGGTCAAGAATTATTAAATTCATTATTAGAATTATTTTATATTTAGGTACTCAATGAAATCCATTATTAGGTACCACCTAGATGATAAAATTCAACCAAGCACCTCCATATGTCTCATGTAGTGGCGAAATATGTAGATAAACAAGAAACTCTGCCATCTTTAATTAAAAAAATTCACATGTGTGAATCTAATATCTCAACATAAAATCTTTGGGTTGGCCATATATAACCCAATATATCACCTTTATTTTCATTTTCGACACCCAAATTCAAATATTTATTGATTTATCCATCATAGTAGACAACTATTGCCACATCATCTGGTCCTCCCCTCCCCATATAACAATAGCCATTCCAATCTCATCCATCCTAGGATCACATCACATCTGTGCCTCTACTCCCCATATCAAACATAAATTTCTGAGGCTCAAAGGTATTAGGAACATATCATAAGGATCGTATCCGGATCACATCACAATGTATTTGGAAATAGATAGTCCTAACAAATTAAGAATTAGGGCCCTCAAAATGAGGCATTATTCCTCCACATGAAAAGGATCTCTCAATTCTAGAAATCCATTAAACCATACATATCATGAAAACATGATACTCAAGACCTAGTAAAAAATTTATCACACAATATGTTCTTTTTCAATAATTAATTAAACAATAAATTTATTTTCAGGTTCCAACTATGACCAGCCTAATATGTCAAGCTATAATAAGGTATCAATGTAAAAACATGCTCATATAATTTATTCTTGTTTTAAAAACCTATAACGGTAATATTATAAATTAAAATACATTTTTACATATTATCAACATGTATAAACATGCTTCTCATTATTTATCAATTATCAAATGGATGATCATTTCAATTACACAAGATTATTTCTTCAATTTATTATCATCAAATTACATCAACCACCATATTAAAAAATTTCATATTATTTAGTTTATATAATCTAATTATTTAAAAAATAATTTTTAATTTATTTTATTTATCAATTCAATATTTTCAAAAATCTAGGCATAAATACCAAACAATATAGAAAATCATGAGGAACGTTGTAACCACTTTACAAGGAAAACAAATTACAAACACGAGATCTCTATACAATTATTTTAATCATGTTCATTGATTATTAGGTCAATTTAGTTCTGATACTCATTCCATATTTATAATTTCACATAAATAAAATAGAATCATTGAATCCCCTACCTCAAACATAGAAAACGTTTTTTGACATGATAATAGACCACATAACAGATCTCAGATCATCTATCCCGCAATAACTGCATCCATATGAGGACACCATGGAACAACTACACCAAAAAAATGCCATTAGAAACATGTATGATCATCCTCCATCACATGGACAGAAGAAATGGGAGGCAAAAAGATCAAACTGGAAGAACCCACTAGAAAAAGAAGAAGGAACTAACCTTGGATCAACTCTAGTAACCCAGAATCAAATATGGAAGTTGTGAATAAATCCTAATTTGAAAGGATATTGAAATATTAAATTATAGAGAAACATGTCATCTATACTGATAAAGATAGGCACTATATCCATAAATGTTTTTGGAAACCTGAGTGGATTCACCCTTTAAAGATGGGCTGAAAAAGGGAATAACAATATGTTTAAACCATTTGCACATCTTGTAATTGTTGGGGGTTAAATTCCACTGAAAAAATACATCACTTATTATTATTTTACCTAAAAAAATACACATTGTGTAGAAATTTTTTGATTATCCATCAATAATACCTAAACCACACTTACATGACCTGTAAGATTTACACACCATGTATTCTCCCTGTATAGATAATTTTACAGAAAAACTCATCAATAACGCTTTGAAGCCTCCTTCGAGAACCATTAACCTTAGAAACATGAAAATATTCAATACACATGGATTTGGGCCATTACGTTATATACCTATCCAAAAATTATTATCATCGATATTAAAAAATAAACCAATGAGAATGAAAAAATGGGTTATCTAAATATCCACCCCATGAGATGCCACTAAAAGATCTCACTACCATATGATCTCATCCACCTCACTTGTAGGAAAATTGTACCAAACCCACAATAACTGAAACAACTTCCAAAACACTCTCTCACGGGAGATACCTCCCAAATGTTATTCAATATACAACAGGAAACTAGAGTAAAACAACACATAATCTAGAGGCCTCAACATACAAAAGTGAACAATGTTACAACAGAAAAGATACACACAAAAAAATATAGGGTATTAAGGATTCATTTACGGCTCACATTCCCAAATAAACTCCTTTAAACAACCATGATACCATAAGATACGAACCAATGGAATAGAACATGTATTCAACACCTTCCCATATCAGTCTTCATTCTCTACAAGCCGCTCATCCATGGACATATCATCACCAACCTCAATCTTATACCAATAGATGGTATGAGAGTAGTCATGATGATAATGACAGAGATGAGACACATGAAAAACAACATGTATCTATATCATCTATATGGGATGTTATTTCTGATATGTCACAACTCCAATATGATCCAACAACTCAAAAGGCCCAACAAACTAGGGAAAAGGAGTACTCCTCTGACCAAAACCATACTCCTCTCATGAATTACCTAAATCATCTCTATCGTATTCTATACCAGTTATGGCCTATGAATTGTTTCCTCCTCAACCCCAGTCTAGCATAATGTGGAATGGAAATATTGTCCATAGAAATCATCAAATGGAACAATATCAAGGGTGGAGTGGAAAATATTATTGTAAGAAAACATTACCAGGCACATGTTCCCCATACATGAACCTCAAAAATACTGGACACAAAAGCGCAACAACTCATCAATAGTCTGGATAGTCCACTTTATCTTACCATCATTTTATGGATGAAAAGTAGTAATAAGGAATAACTGTTAAACAAAATCTTGTTGTAAACCTCTCTACACTATGGTGTTAAAATTAGGGTCTCGATAAGAAATCGTTTTCCTTGAGACACTGTAGAGTCTCACCACCTACTCAAGATACAACCTCGAAAAAACCTCTACAAATATAGACTCCCTGACCACTATAATTTGTCCTGATTTCCTCAAACGATCCACTATCACCCTTATAGAATCATTGCCTCTATGAGATCAAGGTAAACTAGTAATGAGGTCCATGAATATTTCCGCCCACTATGACTGGGGAACTTATAATGGATTGAAAAAAACGATAGGAACACATTGTTCAATCATAATCTTTTGTTAGACCAAATATCAAGAAACAAACACTTCAACTAGATGCATCAACCCTGGACATCAAAACTAACCTCTCAAATATTAGTACATTTTAGTCACATTGAGATGTACCAAAAAATGAGAACTAAGAACTCCGGATGAACCTTCTCCAGAATAATATGAGGAACAAAAATCATTCTTTGAAAAAACACCTAGTGTTTTCCATACTCAGAACAACCATCAGGGAAATCACCAAAAACAACTCGGTCACTCTAGAAATCCACAATAGTATCCGAAAATTAGGGAATCATCAACATTTTTTTCCAAATATGGCTGCAATGACATCTATAAAAGACAACATCTTTTTCCAACCCCTACTATATCAAGATGAATCACTAAGAGAACATTCATCACTCTCTATGAATCCACATATTTATGCATGACATCACCACATGTCTTCCTTCTCAAAGAATAAACAATAATAGTTTTCTTTCATGGTATATATGAAATATCAAATACATAATCCTACAATAATTATATCCACTAAGACTGATCCAATTTCATGTCTTTCTGGGAGAATACATACATCAGGTTCTTATGATCTTTAAAACCCCAAAACACTTATCAATGAGGTCATATCACCAACAAAAGCAACTTAAAAACCACTTCCACCTTATCGAGATCATGTGTGGCATACTTATTCTCATGGAGAATTTACTTATAAGATCAATAAGAAACAATAATTCCCTAAAGCATCAAAATATATCTCAATCTATGACATGAAGTGTCATAGAAAAAATCAAATTAAACAACCTCACTTGAAAAATAATGAACTGCTGTACTGATCAAATCCCCCATCACGTTTTCTAATTATTCGTCACAATGGTTAGTCCAAATTAACAAATGATCATTCTAGTTAAAATATCTTATAGGGTATACAAACTAAGATAAATCAAGTACTAACCGTCTGTACAATCCAGAAATAATATGGAAACTCCACACATCTTCCAATATCTTGGGGGATTCCCAAGACACAAAATCCTCTAGGTAGAATGTATCCAAAGATAATTCCCATTGAGATACCACATTCTCCCCATGATATGGACTTCTCAAGCCCAAAACTCAAAACTCAACAACAACAAAAAATATGCTGATGATAAATAACTCTCTAAATAGAATGCAAGGGCTTTGTGTACTCCTCCCCTATCATAGAGTACAGAAGGATGATGTTGATGATGTCCACAATGAACTTATTGAATATCTCTATGAGATATGTGTTCTTATAAACCATGAACCCTACTATATTTTTCATCATATAGAACAAAATCACAATTAAATCATAATTCCCATGACGACTTTAGAATATAGTCTTCTAAATAACCTCATCTTTTACCCACATCTGATGATATCCAGACTAAATATAGATCATTGGGAACAAAAATTCTTCTTCTAGATAATCAAATAAATCATCAATAGATGGAATATGATAGTGGTTCCTCACTGTCACATGGTTTAGGTGATGATAATTGATATAAATGCAAAAAAACCCTTCAACATTCTTCATAAAAAAACTAGTTCACCTTAAGGTGTGACACTCGGCTAAATCGAACCTCACAACAACTGATCATCAAGTTGAACTTGTGGATCTAACAACTCGGAGGATCAATCCTATATAATGAAATATGAAGAGAAGACCACAATTTTTGTATCATAATATAACATGTATTGTATATAGTCGGATATCTACATGCATATATTGATTCAACCTATTAAAAATAATTAAATACAATTCTTATTAATATAACATGTATTCAATGATTATTATATAAATTTATTTGTCGTAAATATTTTATATTTAAATGTAACATTTAATATTAATCTTTTCTACGATTTTTTTCACTTTATATCCTTAATATTAAAATTTAATTTTTTAAAATACCTTTTTTAGCTTATTAATTTAATATTTTATGTTATTTATTCGTTTTAAACATTCATTTATATATTTTTTCATAAATAATAATATGATTAATATTTTTATAGTTTATATAATTAATATCTAATCATTTTTAATTTTTATTAGTTTTTATCATAATATTTTGTATTTAAATATTTATAAAATTATTATTTGTTCATTTTTATTTGGTATATTATTGTAAATATATTATTTTTAAAATTTATTTTTAATAATTATCCATTTTTAATATTTCATTAAATTTATAATATTTATAATATTTATTCCTTTTTTTTATTTTTATAATTTATTAATTTTTTTATATTTATTCATTTTAATTATAATTATTTATTTAATTTTTAATATTCATTTTTATATTAATATTAAATTTACTATAGTTTTTCATATAATTTTAAATTTTCAGTAATCCATTGGTACGTATTAAATTTTTTAAGAAACAAACCTTGCATATCCATGCTAAAGTTAGCACTGATAAACAATATATGTATCAATTACAAAATTAATATTTGTATAATTATTCATTTCCAGCTCTTATTTAGCTCTAACTAAGATATGTCTTTATTAGGATTAGATTTAGCACTGATAAATGTATTCTTTATTAGCACATATTTGTTTAATCCTTGACAAACTACTCTTTTATCTAACTTTTTTGTTTATATTTGATAGACCACTTCCCCTCTTTTAGAAACAACCCTAATAGTCGGGTTCTCCTCCTTCAACATTAAAGAATTCGCTAAACCCACACCTTTTTTGATCATTTTTGATGAATTAATAATCAAAATTTATGGTATTCCTATCATGAACCAATGAAGGTTGACCCTAAAATGGTCACCCAAGTAGGTTAGCGGCATGGACCGAAGGGCATTCCCGATCCCCAGAGGTTGGAAACTTGTCTTGGGCGCCAATGTAAAATTGTTGGGAATGATTTTGGTCTATCATGAAAAGATTAATAAATAAATATAAACCAAAAAATAGATAAAGACTAATGACATAAATACGACAAAGTCGTGTAACCAAACATTCCTCCAAGTCACCTCATTGGTCACCACTAGACACAGAACCACGCTTTCTGCAAGAGCTATCCAAAAATAGAACCTCAAACTGAAAAGATAAAGTGTGTGTGGAGCACCGAAATTCTCAGTAGAAAATCCAATGATGAACAACTGAATCCATGTATTTTCATTTCCCAAAACAGTCAATTAAAATTATTTTAGAATAAATTTATAAAAACATGTTAAACGCATTTTATTATACAAACATAGCTTTTCATTTCCAAATCCAACAAACACCCCATTTCATTTTCAAAATTCACTATCCTTTTGATAAAAGAAACTAAACAAAATAACTAATAATAGTAATATATGGTTGTGTAGAAAATAAATAAATAAATAAATAAATATAAAATGCTTGCTGAAACTAATGGAAACAAAAAGTAAATAAGAATATATAAAAGTAGCCATGGGTGATATGAAATATCCATAGAAAACCCCCTCACGTATTCAGTGTAGAACAACCTACCGACATATGGTGAATTACCAAAGTCAATAACCACTTGCCTCCATAAATTGACCAATCTAGTGGAACATCAAAACTATTCTATCTGTGATCCAGGGGGTACCAACACATCAAATCACGGTTGGTAAACAATTTCCACCTTATCCCCTAAAAGGTTCCCAATAACCCATGGTAATAGTAAGCTCTGTAAGTGGGAGGTCCTCAGATGCATGACACACATTACCTACTTCCACCATAGGTGCCTACCGAAAACATGGCCATTTATTAAATGTTAACCCATAAATTGAAACCCTATATAGGTTTTCTCACTATATACATACACATATATACATAACTTCATTGAATGTTCCAACCAGGCCATCATATCATATAAATATCAAATACTATTTTATAAAACACTTTGAATTCCCAACCAGGCATTCAACTATTTTGTAACATAATTTATTTTATACAACCCCAAACACTAATTTTATGCTTGAAATTCCATATGTGTCCAATGGGTTTCCAAAACCAGATACATTTAAGAACCATTACAAAAACCAAGTTAAATCTTTTCATGAACATGGATGGTTCGAAAATGTTCCTTAAGAAATGCATTCACAAAACATAATCTAAGTTCCAAATGGGTATACCATTTTAGATTCAATTTTAATATACTTTTAGAAATCATCCAAGTAGAAAAAAATTATTTAAAAATCAAGATCCATTTAAGGGACCATGGGTTTAATAAAAAAACACCACATTAAAGTTCGTTCTTAATTTGAGGTCACATTCATGTGTGCACCTACTACATCGATGGATGTTCCAAAATCAATTGGCCCCACTCTTGGTAACAAATAATATCGTTTTTGAATCACCATATAAAACACTAATAGATTTATAAAACAGCCTAACCAGATCTTTTAGATTTAAAATCATAAAAAATCCTTTTTCTAAAAACAAGACATTCCTTTCCATAATGCATGAGCCGAACCACCAAGCCACAAAATTTCCAAAACACACACATATTTCCAAATCAAAGCCCAAAAAATTTTTCATAACTAAATGAAGTTAAAAAATTCGCAATAGCAATATTTAGTTCTAAAATAACACAAGGAAATTCATCAAACACAGCAGGTGTAAGAATAGATAGGTAAAATTAATGAATCAATTCCAAATATATTTTTTATAAATTATACTAAAATGGAAAAAAAAATAGCCTAGATATATCCATTAAAAATATGTAAACCATATATATAAATTTATTTAAACACTCAAGATACAATTTCACATTAAAAGAACAAAAGGGGTTTCATGAAACCTTGGCATAATATAAAAATCCCTTTGAAAGAAAATTTTTAATTAATTCTAAAAATAATAAATCACCTCATTAATGTAGACATACATATTATGGAGGTTTTAAATTCATTTAATAATTAATTGGAAACATACAAGCATCAATGGGTTTTGGTGGAAATGAAAACGATGGAAAACCCTACCTGAAAGGCATACAAATTGGATAAAACATCAAGATAAGGGAGAAATGAACCACATAAACCCTTTATACACCCTAAATTCGAAGGAAACCCAAACTCGTCATATTCCCAAACAATTAGGATTTGAAAAAACCCTTTGTGCCTATGAAATAAAGTGAAGACTGCAAAAGAGACTCAATGGGGGGAATTTTCATGCCGAATATAAGGTGGTGCTGGTATGGTCATGCGACATAGAGGTGTTCGACACCTGCAAGTCACATTCTAGAGTGGGAGGGTGGACTGATCATGGGGTCGTATGATCAAGTGGGGGTGTTAATGAGGGTGGTGCGGCTATAGAGTTCTGGGTACCGGTGATATAAGGAGGTTTGGTTGGGGCATTAGTGTGGGTGGTGTTGGGCTAGGGTGGCCTTGTGAGAGGGAGAGAGAAGGGGGTGATGTACAGTGTGGACAAGAAGGGGGTCACCCAGTGGAAGCTAATGTGGAATGGGGGGGGGGACACAATTCAACTAGGGTTTCAAAAAATACCAAATAAATAAAATAATAAAATAATTATATTAACAGAAATTTTAAAATTAATAATAATAGTAGTAGTAAAAATTATAATAATTTTATTCTTAATGATAATAATAATAATAAAATAATGAAAATAATAATATTAATCAATATCATAATCTTCATCAATTTTTTTTAATAATAATAATAATAATATTATTATTATTAAAATATTTAAATTTTATTTTCATAATATTTTATTTATTTTAAATATTGGGAAACCGCATGGTATCCTGGGCCTAGGGTATGGTCACCGCTAACCATATAGTTCCCATGCACTGACAAAAAACCCACCAAAACTTCCAAACATCAATATTCTTTTACTAGTACTCAAGATAAACCTCGACATGAATATTCGAATAAAATAAATAATAAAATAGAATAATACTAGATGTTGGGGTGTGCCAATTATCTTTAGTACAAAAATGTTATTCACCTAAAAATTCACCAATCAGAATGTAAATTAGAAATTAGGTCCATGTATGAACATAATGTGAAGAAATAAGGAATTTCAGGGTGACTATTTATTCTCTATGTCATTACTGACTAATCTAGACGAAACTATAACCCAATATAATGGGATAAAAAGAGAAAACTCTCCCCACCACAAGTATTATACTAGAATAGAATTTAAAACCCAAACAACTCCAAAAAATGATAAATGGGAAACCCTCTATACAGCGTCCCAACAACTGGGACCCTAGGGGTTAACTCAACCTTTCCACACCAACCGAACAACAACATTTCTACAACCTGGACCTAGGTAACCCCCAAATTGAACTCCATATAAATTCCCCATAAAAATAAAACAATTACTATGAATTAAATATAAATACCATTACAAGGCAAGCCAACATACTGGGGCAACATAGTGAAGGAACACACATTAAAAACATCCCAAGAACTACGAATATACCACACCAATATACGGTTCCAAACACAAACACAAACATCTTCTTTAGCATGAGAAAAAAATACCTTCACTGAAACCTAGAGCTCTTTACCTAATCCAAGGGATGAACTCAACCAAATTGGATACCCGAAGACAGTTAGAATCATCATTCTCCCCAACCACTAACATCTCCAAATGATCACTAATAAAAACATGACCAACCCACACATGAAAAAATACACTTGTAAGAAAAATAAATGATTCTAGAGGACACATTCAGAAGAACACAACCACTCAGATCACGAAATTAATATTTTAATAAAAAGGTGTATGGTCATCTTGCCAGTTTATTTAGAAAGATAAATAAATATATATGAAGAAAAAGTGGAGGAAATAGCTAAAGGAAATTAATATTTTACACATAAATAATAAATATTTCATGAGGGGTTTTCAAAAAATGATTACCCTATGATTTTGAACGAGATGTGTCGAAGAAAAAAGACGGTTGGGAATAGTTCTATGTATTTATTATCAATGATTCCATTATAAAAAGACACAAAAAAGATTGTGATAATATAAGTTTATTTTCTAGGGTTAATGACTAAAGAAAATATATGTATCCTTTATAAATAAATTAATTTTATAAATAGATCCATGTTTCCCAATGAAATATTGGATGCCAAAAATGGATGTGTGTGCATGAATAATAGAAAACCCCTTTTGATAAAACTTTATTGACCATTCTATTTAAATTTTGGAATAATTAGTTCCACTTTAATCCCTATCATCTGTGTTTCCTTTATATAAGAAACTATTTATGAATAGTATTACTTATTAATGTGTCTAAATTAACAATAATTGAGTGTAAAGTGGAGAATTATCCATCATGAAACGATCCATCTATTAATATTCTATGGATTATTTTTTGAGTATAAGAACTATTAATGAAATTATTTAGGTTGTCCAATCTAGGAAACTTCTTTAAGAGATCCGTTTTGGTGCATTATCATCAAGGTATATCCTAAAATACTTCTATTGAGGAAATAGTCTTTGATGATACAATATTAGAGTGTCCCTTATGGGGGTAGAAATAGGGAATGACTTTATAATCTACCAAAACCCATTAAAAGCAACAAAATATAAAATGACATATGTTTCTTGAATGAGAGTAATAAAAAGGTATAATTTCACGTTTTTTAATCATTTGTTATAATAATAGAATCCTCAAAATAATGGGAAGAAATTTTTTCTTAATCATTTAAATTGAAGTGAAGTAGGAAAAGGATTCAAGGATGATATTAAATCCTAAAATTTATAATTTATTTTTTTAACAAATGTGTCGAATTGGGTATAAGAATTATAGTTGAAATATTTCATTATATGATTCAAAATTAATGGTATCAATCAATTTTTTAATCATGAAAATAGTTGGACAACTCCTGAGAAAGGTGATGAGTAGTTTCATTTTAGATTGGTTTCTTATTCTTTTATAATGGAGAGCATTGATATATATATATATATCAAAAAATATTAATTTATACATGAAACATGGATCAATTAATTATATATTAGAATGGTTGATGGAACATTACATAATTATGAATTAATATCATTCTCTTTCAATATTATGTATTTATTTTAAAAAAGAGTGAAAGAGAAAATGAAAATTGAATGGATTTAGAGAGGAGAATCATGCTTATTGGAAAGTCATTTTAGTGAATTTTTTAATGACTATTTATTCCATGTATGGGATCTTTGGATATTTCTATTTATTATTTTGTGGTTTTTTCGATGTCAGTGCGGTATTACAGATGTCACATGACCCTATAAATGATATATTAAATATATTGAATATATTAAATCACTTTAAAATTTTATTATGTATAAATGGATTTCATCATAATTATATTCTCTAATGGGGAAAATAATATATTAATTGGTTTTATAATATGTGTTTTAAACTGGTAATGACATAAGGATTGTTCACATTGAACCTCCAGTCAATGAACAATCACTAATGTATACTTAATATATTAAAAATTATAAATTAATTTTGTTTTTATTATTATAAAAACCTATCATCTATCCCATTAATAATATCTACTATAATAATTCTATGATTTTATCCGCATAACCCTATATATTGGTGGATCCACTGATTTGAGATGGAAATTTCCATAATATTTGTCTTTTATTAATTTAATGTAGCGCACATTGTAATTCAATTACAAGGTAAATATTCAATTTTATTTCCTATATAAAATTATAACTTATTCGTAAATTGGATTTGGATATGGAGTTTACCGATTTGTACATATATTGATTTTAATTATAGATCCATGATTAATGAAATTTTTTATTTTTGAATTATTAGGGTGGAATTTAATACTTCACTATGAAAAAATATGAAGTTTTATAGGTTGCTAAAATTCAAAGTCCATTACTGAGCATTCATTTCGTCATCACCATGCTTACAATTTGTGTTGACCAGAAGATGCTTCTACATATAATTTTTGTCACACAATATGCATGATAATTTTCCCTTCATCCAACCGTGAGCACCACTTTTGATAACCTCCCCACCAAGCCACACCATGTGCTTGTGAATGGTATACCTACCATGTATGACATCAACATACCATATATTTGTGAAATGTAAAAAACTAAACACATTAACAGAATTCATATACCATGCCATCATTCTCTTGGTAGGAATACCTACCATGATTCCATTATTTCCACCGTATCACGATAAGCATAATGACTGTCATCCTCAAGGTAATAATTCTTACCAATAACTTTTTCCTCCAACCCTATCATACCCTTGTGTTTACAATCTACCCTTATAATCCCCATGTTTTAAATTCCCCTAAATTTAAATATTACCCTCTACTGATGTTTTAAGAATATCTATAGGTTGGGTATTGTACAGAAAGATTCAACCACCATTTAACTACCACCTTCACAAGAAATATTAGGGATCTATCTACTCTACCTACTCTAGCTTCTTATATAACCCATGTATATAAGATGATGGTAAAGTAAATCCTCTATTCTATAAGTACCTTGGAAATACTCTTCTCCAATATGATCACTTCTCTGACTTAGGGTTAGATCCAACTGAGTGCACCACAAGAGAATCCTCCCTGCCTATAAAGCTTCTGAAGTATCTATGGAAGTCCACACTATCAAAAAGAATAATTCTTCTTTTCAATAGTATATCTAGGTGAAAAATATAAGGACCCCTTAAGGGCATGACGGTAACATGGTAGAATAATTGAACTATGAAATTAATCCACTATTAAATATAATATATTTTAGGAATAATTTTCAAGAATGATCTATTTAAGAAAATATAATCTGATGGTAATTTACAGTGTCAATGAAAATGAAATGATTATCCCTCGTTATTAAATGATATGAGAATCCAAGTGTAGATACTGATAAAAAGGACATCTCATGGGATAAAAATTTCTCCCATGAACTATTTTAATTTACAAATACCACAATTTAAAATCCTAGTCCCATTTTCATTTACCCATTACAATAAATCCCCGTGAATTTTTTCGTTTTAAAGGGATATTAGGATTTATCATGGATTATTAATGATTATTTACAATGTTTATCTAGGCCATTACTTATGAAAATGTGTCAACCACTTATCTTACTAGAAACCTACAACCTTCAAAAAATATTGAATTAAATGTATAAATACATTTCCATCACTAAAACAAAACCCAGGAAGCTAAGAACTATGTAAAGGGGGTATATTTCTCTAGAAGGGGTGTCGATCTCAATCACCACTGGTCGTGACCCTTTTAATTTTCTTCTTTTTTAAATCTATGCTGATGAAAAACTAAACCCTCAATGGATCATCCAAAGAAAATACCCTCACCTCCCCTATTATTGAATACATACTTTTCAATTCTTACTAACTCCTTTGTTTAATTAGTGGTTATTTTCAATAGAGGTTTCATCAGATTTAGATTTTTTGATCTTCTTTTTATTCTAGGAATTACACAATATCCACTGGGATTAATTCCACTACATAAAATATAATAAATGGGTAATTTTTGGTCCAATGGGGATATAAAATATATTTCAAGATGATCATGGATCAATTATTTGATTTATCAAGACTTATCATCAACATAGATGTGGGAATTTTCTTCATCATTTATTGATCCAAAACATATATATGTCCTTGTTATTTCAATATATTTTCCCTATTAATTATGATTTCAATAATGGATTATTTTTCCACATGGTAATTCTACTTCTTCGATGTAAAGTCATGGTTCGGTCAACTTAATATTTTATTTGACCTTGTATTTAATTTTTTGTCGTATAGTTTTTGAAATTTGGTATCTTTTTCCATGATTGTGATCGATGTCCATGTTTTCAAAGGACATCAATGAACTTATCTTGTTTATTATTTCATTATCCCCTCATTATTTATTTGTTCATCATTATCTTATGGTAGGATGATTATTCATCTACTAGTTTTGTTTAGGATGTGATAAATCCTGGATTCATGTTTTTTTTGAAAAATAACTAATACAAATAGAGATTTTTGAAAGCCATGTTGATCCAACATGGATTATAGTTCATTTATAGAGGTTTTATACCTATAATGACAATGTATACAATATGAATATTGATGGTATCAATAAGAATAATTATTTATTACCATCGATGGTTAGAAATCAGTGATCGGATGAGATTCATTAGATTTATGAAGCACAAAAAGGATACTTGTATGATATATAAGGGGATCTATGGATGTGGCATGCTTTAGAAGGAAGACATAAAAATTTATGAAATTCATTACTGTACACCTTTTGTTCCATATGAAGACACATGATGTAATCCTATTTCAAGTCATTTTGGTTTACCAGCCAAGATAAATATCACATGGTCATGTAGTTGGGAAACACTCCATGTGACCCTACTCAGTCAGCAAATCTATATATGGGGAGTACATTGATGGGACCTCGGGTTGTCCCACACATCATGTTCCCTAGGAAACATGCCATTCATGTAACTATTTTCAAGATATATTAGGTAGTGGGACATGTTCAGGCAATGACTTGAGACTACACCTCATGTACATAAAGAGAGACATTGTGTACTATTCTATTAATGTTATACATATCATATCTTATTATTAGGGACACAAAATAAACCCCATTAGTGTTACATCCTATTTATAAATGCACATTAAAATAAAATAGTGACCTTTTGTTTCGATATCATATATACGCCATGATGTGTCATAGGATTTTCACTCCTCCTAATGTTGTTTGCTAACATTGAGACTAAATTGTGATATTCAGAACATCATCTGGTTTGGAAACCCCCATGAAAACACATGTATTTAAGTGAATGTGTCCCTTATTTACAATATAAATTAGGTAGGAAAACCCCATACATACACCTATCACTGGATATTTTATATATTTCATGTAACAACCTAATCCTCAAGTGTAGATGAATCAGGGATCCTCTACCACTAGTGGAAAGAACATTTAACATGTCGTCATATTTCACGTCGGTTTTATATAGCCGACATGAAAAGCAATAAAATTTGATTTATCATGTCAGTTGTTGTATAACTGATGTGATAAATACATAAGAATCCATTTATTATTTTGGTTATTTAAAAACCGATGTAAAAAATACAGATATTATCTTTATCAATTCAGTTATTTTAGAATTGTTGTGAAAATCGAATCTGGGTGCTTTATCACAACCATTATTTTATAACCGACGAGAAAAAGTAAAATCTTGAAAATTTATCATGTCATTTTTCAAAAGAAACGATGTGATAAAGCTCCATTTATTATGACTTTTATAAAATAACTGACATGATAAATTATTTTCTATGATGGTTATTAAATAACTGACGTTATGAAAATTAAAAAATGAATTCTCACATCGGTTATAAAATTACCAATGTGATAAAGGTTTTAAATGCTTTATCGAGCCCCGTATTCAGTAATTCTATTTTCTTCGATCATTCAACCTATGACTCGTCTCTCCCGTGCGGATAACCTAGAATGTATTCCTCAAATTCGTGCCCTGCAGCCCTATTTTTCCAAAATCATTCATCATATTTATTGTCACCAGATCTATTAGGTCGACTCGCAACACTCATGTAATTCTCAAATGGATCGGTTTCAATTTTTATTTTTCGCGATGCCTTAAACTAATTTTTTGAGATTTTATTTTTCTATCTTTGCTCTTATTATCACGATATGTTTCACAGGGTTCATTTATACCATGCTAAATTCTTTTCTGGTAAATGAATCCATGGAAGTTATATCATGCAACTTTATGAATTTTTCATGTTCCATCATGCGTGTGTACACGTACCAGGGGTGTCCAATGGGGTGGTGGGATGTCCAAGTGGGTGGGGGTGTCCAAGGGGTGGGGGGTTGTGCAGGGGTGGGGGTGTCGAGGGGGTGTCAGAGGGGGTGGGGGTGGTGTCCAGGGGGTGTGGGGGCTTTCCAAGGGGGTTGGGTGTCCAAGGGGTGGGGGTGGTGTCTATTGGGGTGAGGGGTATTTCCAAGGGGGTAGTGGTGTCTAGGGGGTGGGGGTATCCAACAGGGCTGAAAGGGTTGTCCAAGGGGGGTAGGGGGTGTTCACAGGGTGGGGGTGTCTAGGGGGTGGGGGATGTTCAGACAGGTGGGGGTACATGGGGTGTAAAAGGGGTGGGGTTGTCCAAGGTGTGTTAGAGTGCGTGGGGGTGGAGTTTGGGGGGTGAAGGGACTATCCAAAAGGTTTGGGGTGTCCAAGGGGTTGGGTGTGGCGTCCAGGGGGTGAGGGCCTGTCCAAGGGGGTAAGGGTGTCCAGGGGGGTGGTGGTGTACATGGGGGTGGGGGCTGTATAGGGGTGGGGCGCTGTCTAGTGGGGTGTGTGGTTGTCCATGGGGTGGGGGCTGTCCAGAGGGTTCAGGGGGCTATCCAGGGGGTGGGTTGGCTGTCCAGAGGGGTGGGGGATATCCAGAGGGTTCTCGGGGCTGTCTAGGTGTGGGGGATTTCCAAGGGGGTGGGGCTGTCCGAGGGGGGTGGGGGTGATGCTTAGAGGGTGAGGTGGAATTCCAATGGGGTAGGGGTGTCTAGGGGTGGGGTGGTGTTTAGGGGGGTGAGGGGCGGTCCAGGGGTGGGGTGTCCAGGGGGTGTTCAAGGGGGTAGGGGGTGGGCGTGGTGTGCGGGAGGAGTGGGGGCGTCCAGTGTGGTGGGGATGGTGCCCTGGGGTGAGTGGGTTGTCAAAGGGGGTAGGGGTGTCCAAGGGGGTAGGGGAATTCCAGGAGGTGGGGGTGTCTAGGAGTGGGGTTTTCTAGTGGGTGGGAGCTACCGAGAGGGGTGGGGGTTGTCTAGGGGGTGGGGGATGTCTATAGTGGTGGGGGCTGTCCAGGAGCTGGGGGATGTCCAGAGGGTTCGGGGGGCTATCTAGAGTGGTGTGGGCTGTCCAGATGGTTGGGGGCTATCCAGGGGCCGGGGCTATCCAAAGGGGGGGGGGGGGGTTGTCCATGGGGTGGAGGTGTCCATGGAAAGGGGGTTCGAGTAGTGTCCATGGGGGTGGGAGGATTTCCAATGGGGTAGGGGTGTCTAGTGGTTGGGGTGTTGAGGGGGGGTGAGGGGGCAGTCCAGATGATGGGGGTGCCTAGGGGGTGTCCAAGGGGGTAGGGGTGGGTGGTGTTTAAGAGGGTGGGGGTGTACATGGGGTGGTGGTGGTGTCCATGGGGTGAGTGGGTTGTCCAAGGGGATATGGGTGTCTAGGGGGTGGGTGTGGTGTCCCGGGGATGAGTGGGTTCATCAAGGGGGTAGGGAGTTTACCGAAGGGGGGTGTTCAGGGTTGGGGGTTTTCCAGAGGGGTGGGGGTTGTCCATAGGGGTGGGGGTTGTCCAGGGGGTGGGGGATATCCAGAGGGTTGGGATCTGTCCAAAGGGTTTTTGGGGGCTATCCATAGGGTTTAGGAGGGCTTCCTGGGGTGGTCGATGTGCAGAGGGGTGGTGGCTATCCAGCGGGTGGGGGTTTTCTAGGGGGTGGTGGAACACTTAGGGTTATGGGGCTTTCTAGAGGGGTTAGGGGGATGTCCACGTGGTGTGGGTGTCCACGGGGGTGTCCAAGGGGGTAGGGTGTGGGGGTGGTGTCCAGGGGGTGGGGGTCAAGGGGGTGGGGGTCAAGGGGGTGGGGGTGTTGTCCAGGGGGTGAGTGGGTTGTATAAGTGGGTATGGGTTGTCCACGGGGGTTGCAGTGTCCAGGGGGTGGGGTGTCTAGGGGGTGGGGGGCTTTATAGGTGGTGGGGGTGTCTAAGGGGTGGGAGTGTCTAGAGGGGTGGGGTGTTGTTTAGGGGGTTGGGGGAAGTCCAGGGGGTGGTGGTGTCCAGGGGGTGTCCAAGGGGGTGGGGGTGGTGTACAATGGGGTAGGTGGTTGGACATCCCCCTCACCCCCATGGAAACCACTCCCCCATCCCTCGATACCCCCACCCCCAGGGATAGCCCCCCCACCCCCTAGACAGGCCCCCACCCCCTGGACACACACTACCCCCATGGACACCCTGGATAACCCCTACCCCTGTGGATAGCCCCTACCCCCTTGGAAATCCCCCCTGGACATCCCCTAACCCCCTTGGAGACCCTCTTGGTATATATATCCCAAGGGTTTCTTTGAAACCGTTGGAATATTTTATCTTCAGGTAGTCTATACCAACGGTTCCTGTAGAATCGTTGGTATATGGCTATTGCAACGACCATCATTCCAACATTGTGTAAAACTATTGGGGTATTATATCCCAACAGTTTCAACGGCTATCCCAATGGTTTCAAATCATTTGGATCTGGGTAGTTTTCAATAGTGAATGTATACATATTTTAATATTTATACTTCATATTTCTTTTATACAGAAGGATAATTTTGGTATCCTGTTGCACCAAGATGTATTCTTTGTGTACCGTAAGAAGAAAGTATCCAATATGAATTTAAAACTATTATATCTAACTTTATAATCTTTTTAATATTATTTTTTTGCAATTTTTTTTCATATACGCATAATTTTTTTTTATATTTCCAAATTGTTTTTAAATTAAAATTATGACATTTTTCATATAAATATAAATTTTTCTTATCATTACAAGATGTATAATTTTTATATTTGTTATAGGTTAATAATGAGTCGAAGTTATATTGCAGTACATCGAAAGAGTAATGAATATGAGGATGGTGCTGATTCCATTTTGGAATTTGCTAAATGAAATTTTCTAATTACGGAAATTTTTTCTATCCATGATTGAAGTGTTTGAATATAAAGAAGATGAATAGTAGTGATATCAAAGATCATCTAATTTGTCATGGTTTCAATCAGAGTTATAGCCCTTGTATTTGGCATGGTGAAACTGTACAGAATGTTAGATCTACTAATGATGATGAATCGCAAGATGGTAACTCTGATAGAATTGACGGAATGATTCAAGATATTTTAGCAGAACAAATTGAGATGGAACCAACAGTTGCACGTATACATGGTGATGCTGAAAAACTATTGTATCACGGTTGGACAGATTGTTTGGTTTTTTCGGCGGTGTTAAGATTGATTAACGTGAAGGCGAAACATGGATGGAGTGATAGAAGTTTTACAAAGCTGGTAAAATTGATGAAAGAAATTATTTCAAAAGAAAACAATATTCTAGATTCAAATTATAAGGACAAGAAAATATTATACCCAATGAGATTGGGATACAAGAAAATAAATGCTTGTTTGAATTATTGACTGATATATAGGAAAGAGTATGAATTTCTTTCAGAGTGTCTAAAATGTAGGACATCGTGGTATAAGTTGAAAGAGAAATCATAGGTTGATGTAGAGGTTACAAAGATCCCTTCAAATGTATTTTTGTATCTTCCGATAATTCATCATTTGAAATGTTTATTTTCCAATTCAAATTATGCATAAATGTTATGATGGCATACTGATTAGCATATATGTGATGGAAAATACATCATCAACCTAATTGTCCACAATGGAAGAAAATTCATTAGTATTATCCTAAATTTGGAAATGAAATTATAAATCTTATACTAGGGTTATGAACAGATGAAAAGAATCCATACCGAACCCTCAGTAGCACACATATTTCATGGGCTATTTTATTGGTAATTTACAACCACATTCTTAATGTTTGTTTGAATCACAAATATTTCATGTTTAGTATAATGATCTCTGGTCCGAAGCAACCTATAAATGATATTGATGTTATCTTGTCACCATAGATTGAGGATTTGAATATTTTATGTGATGATGGTATTATGATGTTTTATTCTTATAAAATAGAATATTTTCAACTACATGAAGTGGTTATGTTCACTATAAATGAATTCCTAGCATATGTAAATTTGTCTGGATACAATGTTAAGGGGAATAAATCATGTCCATTTTTTGAACAATGTACTTCATATTGTTAATTTCTTGATGGGATGAAAACAATGTACATGGGTAATAGAATACTTTTTCTTATGGATCACTCTTATATATGACTAAAAAAGAAATTCAATGGCTCACTACAATATGATATTTCTCAAAAACCATTATCCCCTGATGTGTATTTTTTGATGGTCGAAGACATTTTTGTGACATTTGGAAAGACATAGAGATATGGTAATTATAGAAATATTTGGAAGAAAAGGTAAATATTTTGTGAGATACCATATTTGAGATATAATGATATTTAACATAATATTTATGTCATGAACATGGAGAAGAATTTCTGTGATAGTTTGATTGGAACATTGTTAGATATTCAAGGAGAGACAAAATATGGGTTGAATGCCAGAATAGACATACTATCAATTTGAATACATTTGGAGTTAGCTCCAACTCCTAATGGAAGATGAACATTTCGTCCCCCTTGATTTTCATACATAATCCAAGAGGGAGAAAAGTATCTTTTGTCAGTATCATCATGAGATCAATTTGCCTCAAGGTTATTCATAATTTTTTAAAAAAATTATCTAATTAAAGGATTTGAAGTTTATTGGTATGAAATGTCACATCATGATGAAATAACTTATACCAGTTTCATTTTGTGGGATATTTCCCATCCGTGTCAGAAAGACTATAATGATATTTTGTTATTTTTTCAATTAAATTTTTAATAAGGTGGTTGATGTGAATGATTTGAACATTTTTTAAAAGGATTCAATTTCTATACTTTTTCAATTGGAAGTGTATTTTCCTACATCTTTTTTTAATATAATGGTGAATTTAATGATTCATATGGTTCGAGAAATAAAGAATTATGGAAAATTATATCTTTGTTGGATGTATTATTTTGAAAGGTATATGAAAATATTGAAGGTGTATGATAAGAATTCATATCGACCGGAAGCCTCCATTATTGAAATATATATTTCTGAGGAGTTGGCGGAGTTTTGTATGAGCTACTTGGCTGCGGTGGAGCCCAAAAGTTTGCCTCCATATTGCAATGAATTAGTTATTAATGAGGGAATGGAGATTCATGGCATGAAATTCAAATTGTTGTCAGTAGAACAGATTAAAATGATAGAATTGAAAATCTTGAATAAAAGAGCTGATGCTCAACGGTATATCACATTTCTTATTAATGAGTTGAAATAATGTCATCCAAAGGAGAAAGAAATGTGGATTTTGAATGAGCACAATAAAATAATTTTTTCATGGTTTAAAAGGACCTTGATTGGTAGATAAGATGTATCAGAGACATTAGGATGGGGAGTGGGTGGTTCATATTTAAATGTGATAACATTTTACAGATATGAAATTAATGACTATAGATTTTATACAGAATCTTAGGGAAACAGATGTGTAATTCATAATAGTGGTGTATTGGAGTTTGCAGAGGCAATGAATTTTTTGAGTTCTAAAGACAAAAACCCAATTTATTCATCAAGTTCATATTGTGGAGTTATTGAATAAATATGGGAGGTTGATTACTTTAAAATTAATGATCCTATTTTTATCATTAAATGGTTTATCCGTAGAAATAGTGTCAGACACGATGAATTTGGTGTGATAGTTGTTAATCTGAATAGAATGGAAGACATATCTGATTCTTTTATAATGGAAACACATTCAAAATATATTTTATATGTAGTTGATCAATCATATATGTAGTGGTATTCTATTTTACAAGGGAAAAAATAATATGTTTTTGAGGATCAACATGATGAAGATGCTGATTTATGTGAGATCCCGACATCCATGGAAAGATTAGCATAACATAATGATGATCATGTTGAAGACATGGTTTGTTCCATAAGGAACGATCATGACTAAGGAATTTTGGAAAACAATCCATTTGTATATTACTAATATTACATGCAACATATGTTTATTTTTTTATTAAATTTATTATTTTCAAAAAATGTTATATATTTTAATTTTCTTTCTTTATTAAAACGTGTATTAAAAAACAAGTAGAAGTTTTTGTTTATTTTAATTTAGATTAGTTCAGTTTATCATTTTACCATTACGTAAATTATATATCTTTTATTTTAGGCAAATGACAATTACATTACCATGTTTACCATGTTTTCCATATTTTACCATTTTTACCATAGTTTTACTTTATGTAAGATAAGTATTTATTGATTTTGTTGAATGAAAATTACACTACAACGTTTACCATCATTACCATCTTTACCATTGTTTAACATCCTTACCATATCAACCATTTCTACTATTACGTATCTTAGCTCAATTTTCCATTTTCTATTCACATTTTTATTGTAATATTTGAATTTGTATATTTGTGAAATAATGTTGGTTTTTTTATTTGAAGGATAATTACAGATTAATCAGTTGATCTACCACATGATTCTGGAGATGATCATAATGATCATACCTCTGGGTAGAAACATTCAAATTCTCTTTTTCATGTTCCCAAATCTTTCTCCTGTGCTCCTATAATGACAATGAGTTCAAGAGTTTGTAAATGTGGGTGCACACATTTACCAATATTATAACTTACTCGTAGATATGACTAGATGATACTCGTTGAGATTGAAGAGAATGATATTCTTATAGGTCAAAATGCAATAGATTTTAAGCTTTTTCTATCAACTCGGGGAAAGAGAAATGTATGAATTTTCTATGATGATTGGAGAAGTGTAGACAAATCGATAATATCTCAGTTGTGGGAGACGATTTTGGTAAGATCGTTTTCTATTGATTTCATATTCTTTAAATTTTTCTTGTATAATATTTTTTTCTTCTTATTTATCAGATGACATTTGATATTCCTGACACTAGAGGAGTTGGGAATAAATTCTTATCGATGGCTGTTAGAATATGGGGGGATTTCAAATCAACCCCCACATCGGACTTCATTTTTGGTCATATGAATCTTGAGAATCCATGTCATATATATCTTTTCATAGATGAAGACACATGGAGATAGTTTTTTTAACATAGAAGAAAAGATTCATTTTTTAGTATGGGAAATGTAAACTTTTTATGATTTATTATATAAATTATCTTTTTAATGTTTTGTTAATGATTTCTTATTCTGAATTTACAGAAAATAAGTAAATATCATCAGGATATCCAATATAAAAATGTATACCCTCATAGTTTATCTTAGGGAGGGTATACATTATTGTAAGAACAAATGATGGCAGAAAAATTACAAAAATTGATAGTTGAGTCTTCATGCTCTGGAGAGGTTTCCCCTCCATCCCCTCCATCTAGACATGAAAAAATGAAGAGATCTCAGATGGGTTAAAAGGGGTAATATCTTTAGAAATATTCTAGAATCGTATCTGAGAGGATTGTAAGATATTTATTTTATTTATTTAAGTTGACTATATTCTTCATATTATTTCAATCATTACCGAAATGTTTAATTAATTAATACATGATTCTCTTAAGGATCAGATCACACATGGGGTATTTAAAGCTATCGGGAGGCAAGATATTTTATCTGCAACATTGGGAAATCCCGAACATCCTGGTCGTGTACGAGGATATGCAACAGGTGTATTTCTAAAGAAAGTGTTTCTATGTTATTCAAATTATTCCATTGAGGGTGTTTATAAAAAAAATCATTGGAAGCTGTAGTTCATAATATTAATGCGACGATGGAGGAAAATATTAGAGTGTCAGTGCAGTCTATGTTTTTAGACATGGAAAGACAATTTCAGACTGTAGGTCCCACTCCTCCACCACCCCCTACAGAACCCATTATTTATCATCCACCTCCTCTAGTAGATCCCACTCCCCCACCTATACTACAGAACCCATTTATTATCCTACTTTTCTGCTGTAGCTTTCTACTTATTTCGAGTTGTATGTTGATGATCCTCAACATCATATAGTTGAATATGGTATTATATATTGTATAGGAGATATGGTTTATCATCATTAGTTAGAGTTAAAGCATCATAGGGTCACCATATAGGATATTATAGATATATCAGCTCAAGTACCATTAACTACAAGTGAGGTGACGAAAAGTGGACATAGTATCATCCATTTCTTATCTTGGCCATCCTGACTTCTGCGACTCAATACCAAAGAGTTAGGGATGTTATATCTTCTATTTTTTTTTTATTAAATATGTATTAACATTTGAAAACTAATATATTTTCCTATTTATTTTTACCGTAATACATCAAAGGTAAATAAATTTTGTATAGACAACCACAAAGACAAATGGATATGACATCAGATACAGATTCTAGTTGTCTTGACATATTGACAAGATATTAAAATTTATTGGCAGGTCATTATGAATTTCCAATTGATGCTCATGTTTCTGGATGTGCGATAAATTTGGGGATTGTGAAAACAGATATAATGGATCTTATTACTACAGATAAGTTGGGCATCAACGTGGTGAATTTTTTTTCCATGTTAGTGTTAACACCTTTTCCCAACATTATATTTATTAAAAATGTATACATATGTAGGTTTTGTATTATGTATCATTTTGAAATGTGTGAGAAGAATGAGTGAATAGATGTATATGGATTCACGGATCTGCATTTGATTTTCCTGGAAACACATGCATTGGATGAGGAACAAATAATGATTTATATTTCTGAACAATTGGAATAGAATATAATCAAACACTATTGGATTATGCCTTTTCGTGAGAGGTATGAGACATATCTATGGAAAATTGTACATTATCATTTAACATAAAAAACCACTATCCTTAAATTTTATTTTCTCCGTGATCATTGGATGTTATGTTTTTCTCCAAGGGAGAAAACAATTTATTGGATTTGCTCTGTCAATGGCAATGTGCGGGAATGTTTTATGAATATGTTGGAAAAGTAAGTTTCAATTTCTTAATAGTTGTATATATTATAATTAATTATAATTTATTCTCATTCATATTATTTTTTTACAAGGCATGGGTTTACTTTCTAAAAAATACAATGAAAAGGAGTTCCAAGATCAAATATCTAAAAGTTATGGTAAATATACATTTATAATTTTTTCTTTTTGATTTATTACATAAAAATAATATTTTGAATTTACACTCATTCAAACATAATTGTCATGAATAACAAGGAGTCTTCAAATGTAGATATTATTTGATAATATATATGTATAACATAATTACAACAGGAACACTTGTGAACTATTACATAGTAATATTTACTTTTAATCCTTTCCATAATATTTCATTTGATTTAGTCATTATACATGATAACTACTATAATATTAATTTGTACCTATTTGATGACCCCCAACCTTGTAGATCTGAAGATGCAAAACCCTTACATGTGGAATTGTCAAATTATTTTACAGGATTGAATAGATTTTAGTTTTTTTGTAGTGTAAAAAGTAATTTTTAATTTTTTTCATTATAATTGTTTATTTGGTAGTCGTTTAGGTTGGATTTAGGTTTCTTTGTGGACATTTTTTTTATTAATATTATATATGTTAATGTTCAATTTTGACATACTTCATGTGTTGTTCTAGTTCTGATGGTTTTTCTTGTACGGATTTGGGTTTGGGGGGTGTCCAGGGGTGTGGGGGTGTCTAGTAGGGGTGGGGGGTGTCCAGTGGTGTGGGAGGGCTGTCTCGTGGGGTGGGGGGTCTCCATGGTGTCCATGGAGGTGGGAGGGTGTCCAAGAGGGTGGGAGGGCTATCCAGGGGGTGTCCATGGGTGTGGGTGGTTCCCAAGTGGGGTAGGGGGGTTCCAAGGGTGTGGGATGGTTTTCCAGTGGGGTGGGGGTGTCTAGGGTGTCAATGGGGTGATGGCAGTTTAGGGGGGAGAGAGTGTCCAAGAGGGTGGGTGGGCTATCCAGTGGACTTGGGGGATGTCCAGGGGTGTCTAGGGGTTGGGGGAGTCCAAGGGTGGGTGGTTTTCTAGGGGTGTGAGAGGGTTGTCCAGGGGTGTGGGGTGTTTCCAAGGTTCTTATGAGGGTGAGGGCCACCCAAGGGGTGGGAGCATGTCCAAGAGGATGGGAGGGCTGTCCAGGGGAGTGGGGGATGTCCGGAGGTGTCTAGGGTTAGGGGGTGTCCAGTGATGGTGGGTTTCTAGGGGTGTGGGAGGGATGTCCCGAGGTGTGGGGGTCCAGGGTGTTCTTGTGGTTGGGGCTGTACAAGAGGGTCGGAGGGCTGTCACGGGGGTGGGGCTATCCAGGAGGGTGGGGGTTGTACAGGTGTGGGGGGTGGTGTCCAGTGGGGTGGGGGGTTTCCAGGGGTGAGGGAGGTCTATCCAAGTGTGTGGGAGGGTTGTCTAGTGGTGGGGGCTATCCAGGAGAGTGGGGGGTGTTCATGGGGTGGGGGTGTACAGTGGTGTGGGGGTATTTCTAGGGGTGGGGGGGGGGGCTTTCCAGTGGGGTTGGTGGAGGGGGGTTCCACGGGTGTAGGAGGTGGGATGTCTAGTGGGGTGGGGGGGCCTTCTAGTGGTGGGAGGTTGTCCAGGGGGTGTCCAGTGGTGTGGGTGTGTCTAGTGGGGTGGCAGTACTATGGGTGTGGGAGGACTATCCAATGTGGTGGGGGTGTCCAGGGTGACCGTGATGGTGGGGATGGCAGTCCAGGGTGTGGGAGCGTGTCCAGGAGGGTGGGAGGGTTGGCCATGGTTGGGGGAGGGGGGGGGGGGGGTTGTCCAGGGGTGTCTAGGGTGTGGAGGGTGTCCTAAGGGGTGAGGGGGGTTTCTATTAGTGTGGGAGGGTTTTCCAGTGAGGTGGGGGGTTTCCAGGGTGTCCATGAGTTTGGGGGGCAGTCCAGGGGTTGGAGCCTATCCAGGGGTGGGAGGGATGTCCAGGGGAGCGGGGCTATCCACGGGGTGTCCAGGGGTGTGGGGGTGTCCATGGGGTGGGTGTGTTTCTAGGTGTGTGGGAGGGTTTGTAACATCCCAAGTTAGTAATAAATAATAGATATTTTTATCTATGTCTATTAATGAACTAGATAGTGTTTTAGAGGCTTAAAATGAAAATAAATCCAATCTTAAGCATGGAATACACTAATATTTTTTAAAGGATTGTTTTACTGCCTTTTGATGGAAAACCATTTTTAAACCTATCTTTTAACAATTTTATAAGCTATTTTTTTCAAAATAAACTTATTAATTATTATTGGGACATCAAAATTTACTTTGTGTGAATTTTTGGTATTTTTCTGACAATGTTCATTTTTTATGAATAGTGAAAAATACTGTATTTTACATCAAAACTGCTTTTTAATCTAATTTATTTATATGATTAGATTATCTTCTGAATTGGTTTTAAAGTTAAATTAGAATATATTTTTTCATTTAATCCAATGGTGGTCATTAGGATTAATTTCACTTTGGAATTGGGCATAAACTAATGCCAAAATTTTCATAGATATTGTTTAAAAAAACCCGCTATTTGTTTTGACAACTGGAATTATTTTTAAATCAATTATTGAAATTTCTGTGTTTGGAATTTGGTAAAATGGCTTACATATTTTGAATAAGAAGGTCCAAATTATGTAATCAAGACTCTTTTGTTTTTGGACATTATGAATAGTAACGGCGGTAATTATCTTTAATTATCTTGATTAATGAGTAATCAGGTAGTTAAGGATAATAAAATGATAACATAATAATACTAAAAGACCACAAAATGTGTCCTAAGGCTACTGGTTGTCTCATGGAAGACCATGGTATGCCTTGTGCCAAACTTGGGGGCCCCATGGAATCACTTTTGTGAGAAAGTGACTTTTTATCTTTCTATTTTTAAAGAATGTTAAATGTGACAAAGAATGTATCTCCAAAGTAAAATATTTTTAATTTTTTCTAAATAAATGATATTTTGGACTATAAATATTCATTAGAAATCTAAAACTATTTCCTACATCATGATAGTTTTTTTTATAATTTTTAGACATTAAATATATTAAATTATTTATGACATCCTGATGATGCGGCGATTACCTCATTAATAAAGGATTTAAATAAAATGAAATGATAATGTGAAATATATGACCTAAACATGTCCAAAACATATTGTATGGGTGGATTTCTAACCCTTATCACCTTACCATATAATTATATCAATGTGGGACCTATTGAATCCGAAAATAATTTTCAAATAAAGTAACATTGCTTTACTTTCCAAGAGTGCCCCTCCCCTCCTCTTATAAAAGGCCCCCACCTCTACCTCCTTACCCACACTCCCAAAGCCTTTGGCTTGGCCAAACCATGCCCATTTTGTCTCTACACATCCATATATTACTCCTTGAATCCTCACTTTGGGCAGAAGTCTTCCCAAGGAAGCCTTTGAGCTCAAACCAAAGGGAGTTACCCGATTTTAAGGTAATGTCTTCACTTGAGTCCTTTTGTTTTATTTTGCTTCTCCAAACCCCTAAACTCTTTTCATTCATTTATTTTGTAACAACTCAAGTATCTTAAATATACTAGGATGTTTTTATAAGATGTATTCGAGCAACACATACACACACCTACATCTAATGGTTAAAGGACATACTCTTTCCGTGGATGGTGAATTTATGCCTCCTGAAACAATGATTGTTCAACATTCTTTCAACACATTCAAAGGTGGCCATTAATATGTCACTATATTTATATATGATATATAATATGTTTATGTTTTCCTTAAGCTTCTGTATTTTTCATTTTGGGCATACCTTTATGGTTTCCATTATGGGTAAACGCGATATCTTCATTTAAGGAAGTGCGGACTACCGCCCTCTCAAGTGATTTGATTCGTTAAATACCATATGTGGGACGTATAAAGGATGGAACTATGATATTATATAATATATTATACTGGAATTATAATATAACTTTATATCATTATGATTACATTCTATAAAATACGAAATAGAAATGAAAGTAGCATTAATGCGTACGTACGACTTACCGTCTCCATGAACAGTGCATTTCATTTCTTACCACTAAATGATTATGTAATATTATAAATGCATGTATATACTGGATATATATGATATATACATCATGATTATAATTCTGGATATACTGGATACATGAACAACTTGTAAATATAAAGGGTTTATTTTTGACTCATGTACCAATGATCGTTAAAACGACCGTTATTAACTTAAATAATTACATAGTGTTCATGAGATGGAAATAAGTGATATAAAATGAATAATGAACTTGAAAAAGGTTCTTAAGCAAGTAGAAATTAACTCAAGTTTATTATTCAGGACATTAAAGAACGATCGAGTTAAGTCGGACCCAAGGTATGGGACTTCATTTCAATCTCCTTTCATTGAGGCATATTTTGTTTTATACACAACCTTCTTTTATACGGTGTATAAACCTGATTGACTTTTACGTTTATCCAAAAGGAATCTTTTTTATACGAAGCGTTTTACTAAATGACAAAAGGGAATGTTTTTGTCTTACGTATGTGGAGACAACGACATCTCCGCCGCTATGACCGTTATTTGAGTTTCGGCTTCCTCTTAGCGCCATACCTTTTTTTAATGAAAAATAAATACCATGTTTTAATTTTATTTTATTTTGGTAGTGAAAATGGTTTTCAAAATGTTTTTATATCAATGTGTTGTATTGATATCTTGTGATTGAATGGTGGAAATTTTATGTTTCCTTTATGCATGATTTATGTGATATGATTATGTTGAGGTTCTTGGGAATCATTATGAAGAAGGGTGGTTCCATGATACACTAAGGGCGGGTGAGACCGATATAGCTCTCCAATGCATTGGGTAACATGAAGGAGAGAAACTTTAAGGTTTCTCCGAAGAGATTTAGGGAATATACTGTTATGGGTATTCCAAACATAACAAAGATGGTTACTCCCTACGTAAGAATGTTATGAATGCCTCAAGTTACCTTTATGTCTTATGATTTCTATGATTTATTCATGATTTGATGAGGTATGTTAACGTGCTTATGTTTTACGGGTAAATTATGATTTCATTCTTATGTATATATGTACCCATGATTCCTTTCCATATTTTTATATCCCTTAATGAGCTTTTTATACTCATCCCATGTTTTTTTGAAATGTTTTTCACAGTTCAAGGGAAAGGTACGTGATATGATGACAGTGTCAAAGAAGTGTCAAGAAAGAATCCATGTTTTATTTTAAATATGTTTCCATTGATGGGAAAGAAGAATAATATCTTTATGTAACCACTTTGTTTATATGTGGAATGTAATGAAAGTTTTATGATCTAATTCTCTAAAACTCTAAACCCGAAAAGATCCTCAATGTATAATCTTGTAATAACTCAAGATTAAGTAAGGTTTAAGGCTAGGGCCTTATAGTTGGTATCAAAGGTCGGTTTAGAGAACTTTATTAGTTAGAATTCTATTAAATGATTATCCAAATATATTTTTTTTATGGTCAAATTGAAGTGATATAGTATTTGAAGATTACCATGTTGCTTCATCTAAGAAATGTTTGTTCAGAATGGTTTTCCGCAGAGGAAATAGGGAAGCAGTGCTAGGAAGGCATACAGAAGAAAATAACCTTCCGAATCAGCATCCTGAGATGGTCGAAATAGGAACTGAACAGTTTGTTGCAGTAATGGCGCAGTTGACTCAAGTGATAAATGGTGGTGGTATCCATGCACGAGATCAGCCAGATCAATCGCAGAGGAACATGTCAGTGGTGGAACATTTCATGAGGCAAAATCCCCCATCATTCAGAGGATCATCTGACCCTGTGCTTGCTGAAGGGTGGATTAAATCCCTGGAGAAGATTTTCGATGCCATGGGGTGTTCAGACAATCAAAAGGTTACTCTTTCTATTTACCGTTTGGAGGGTGAAGCAGATCAGTGGTGGTCGATGGTTAAAAATATCAGGGACACAAATGAGATTGATGCTCTCGACTGGGATGAATTCAAAGGTATGTTTCTTGAAAAGTATTTTCCTAAGGCTGTTCTACTTAGGATGGAAAAACAATTCTTGGAATTGAGGCAAGAGGAAGAATCAGTGGCTACCTATGAAGAAAGGTTCAGTCAATTGGCAAGGAATGCTCCAAATTTTATCCGAGACCTTGATAGTAAAATCAATCATTTTTACTCAGGATTAAAGCCAAAATATCGAAGGGCATTAGCTTATCATGAGTGTAAATGTTATGAAAAGCTTGTTCGATGTGCTGAGAAGGTGGAAATGGAGTTTTTTGATGATCAAGTGTTCTATAAAAACCACCAGAAGAAGAGACCAAGGTGGCAGGAGAAAGGGAAGAATTCTTCAAAAAGTCTGATGGTAAGAAATCTACGTTTCCATTTGAGTCACCTCCCGTCTATTCGGAGTGGGAGGGCTCTCATGATTTGTTCCTATTACCATCTCCCACTACTTGTCAATTCATAAATCGAATGAATGATTACCCTAAATAGGGACAGTCTATCACCAAAAGGGAGGGAAATTCATTATCATCTTCAACTTCCTCATTTATGTAGACCAACTGCATGGACTTAGAGATAGTCTCATGTTCATATGTCTCTCTTATAAGAGGATCATACTTAGGAGGGAGAATATTAGTCTCATCCTAATGAAAATACCTAGGGGTATGATTCCCCTAAGTAGTTCCATATTTATTTGACTGAGAATTTGTATTCCACTATCATATCAGAAAAATTATTTCTTCATTGAAATCTTTTATATTACTTTAGGTGGTGATTGGGATGTAGGAAAATCATTCCCTTAATCTTTTGTAAAGTTCTACTATAGAGGTGGGAACTCAATATTCGTTAGTGCAAGATTTTAGATCCTACTCTTGTTCTAAGAGCATGTTTCCACAGATGGTGTATCCATATCCTCCTCTCAAGGTACTTTTTCTATGTATCATCCCTTAATATCTGCATCTTTATCCACATTACCTGTTTTTTAGATTTTGAGAATGTTCCAAGAGGTATATCATGAAATGGTAGTTGTCCCATTACTTTCGACAAAATATGAGGCTTTTTACTGACTACATTTGGGTCATTCCTAGAACCCTTGGACATACTGGACCATTTTTTCTTGTGACACTATAGGAGTTTGATATCATTCAGTATATTCTCCACACATTTTTTCATATGATCAGTGACCCTGTGGGATTTTACGATCATGACTATCAAACGGACACCAAATAAATGATGTTTGTTTTATGGAAAGAGGAACATATGGGGTGACATCCATCAATATTTACATACCAACCTAGAGAAGACTGATTCCCTATTGTTGTGAAGATGATTATGATAAGAATTCCCTTATTCCTATGGGCTAGGGCCTATTTAGAGAAACAACTGGCATTGATTGATCCTATTGTTATGACCTGAATGATTCATGTTTGGGATTTGATGACTCTTGAGAAAAAAATATTTGATATAATTTACCGCATCCATGTGGGTTGGGGTTGATCTGGAATAACCATTTATTTACCTAGGAACCCCTATTGTGATGACTATTGAGGTATAAATCACCCCCAACCTAGTAGGATGGGTTTTTTTTCCACTGTTCTTGATATGTCCTAAACCCTTCGAGAATTGATGAACATTGGGGGTTGGAAGGGGAAGATATTCCCTTGTCCTGGTGGGATGGGTCTTCTCCTGAACAAATCCTATGGAATCTTCTACTATGAACTATTTTATTTCGTGCATATGTTCTTGTGTAAGAGTTAGGTGCAATGGTATCCTGTGATGGGAGTAAGTTTCTATGATATATTTTAATGTTGTTCTCAAAATTGGACTACATGTCTGAAATGTGTTCCCGCTATTTTGAGGGGCCCATTTCGATGATTTACACTTTGTCATCTCCCTATGTTCCTGATTTCTTCACACCTGATAAGTGGTGGGATTCTATTATAGTGAAAAATTGGATAACATCTTACATAGTCCATTTATTTTATCAGAGACTATGAAATTATTGGAGACCAAATCTGAGGGGTGTTGTTGTTCTGGCAAATAGTAAAGTTCAATGCACAATAAATTTCAAATCCTTTGATACATACATCTAAAAATTCATAGGAAATCAATTATTAGAGAGTTTTCATGATGTGGATAAAAACACTGCATAAGTGTTTGTCATGCTCTTATATTCGATGGTCCTGAGATCCGAAAATGACATAAATATCTAGCTGAAAACAAAGTGTAATGATGGTCTAAATGTGATACTCATATCCAGGATAAGGAAGATGTTGATCCTTTTGTTGCTGATGATTTTCCCACAAATCATAGAATACATAAGTCATGAAATCCTTTTCTATATCATTAGGGATATCATAATTAGAACTAGAAAGGGGTTAGAACATGGTTGGGATGTTGTTTCTAGATAAATATCTCCATATTTCAATGCCATCTTCTATATCATCGGGCTTACACACCTTCATCTGATCAAACCATGGATGGTGATTATTGGGGTCACCTACTAACATGTTTGGAGTAATGTAGGATGTTGATGGGGAACTATATGTAGTTGAACTAGGTGTTTTGAAAACCTCTTTATATGAGGATGTTTGAGTTTGGAACACCTATCTAAAAATAGGTTTCTAGGGAAGGGGTGACTTTCCTAGTCTTTGGGATATATCCCTGTGGGGAAGTAAAACATTGTGGATGATATGAGTATGGTACTTACAATTCATCTCCACACTACCATGAGGAGAACTATCATGGTAATGATCACCTTATAATTCGATTGAAGAGTCAAAATACCTTTGAGGCATTGAGAATGTGTATTTAATAACCTCAATGACACTATCATTGGCATGATTTGAGATATATTCATCATTCTTCTCCAAGGATGGAATATTCTGACCATCCATTTGAAATTATGCAGGTATATTAGTCTAAATTATGATGGCTTCTGGATGTTTCTGATAACCATATAGTGTTATGAGAATATGATTCTGCCGCTGAGGAGCTACTGAAATATGCCAATATGGGTTTTTCTTATCAGACGAAATGTGATCTTGCACCAAGGCATATTCCATTATCACATGGTGATCCATAGTGAGAATGGGTATATGATCCCTATCCTATTCCTTTGGATTTTTTCATAAGTATTTTTTGATAGAATTATGATCATGTCCTATGGTATGTGTTTCTCTCACTTGGTGAACCCCAGTTTGAGTGGGAAAATGAGTCATGTCCGAATATGAATCCCCAATTAGAATATGTCAATAGGCATTTAGACTAATAGAATTAATAAGATACTCCTATTTTATACCCTTCGAAGTATGTTGATGTAGTTGTTCATTGGTAGAAGTAGGGATATGATCCTAGATTATATGATCTTTTGGAATATTCTAGGTAGATTTACTTTCGTAAATATGATCCTACCCCAATGCATGTTCCACTCTCATTTTTTGATCATCAATGATAATGGAGATATTACCCTGATCCTAGGGCATAGTAGTATGCCCTTGGTCTTCCTTTAAAAGAATATGAGACTGTCCCAAAGCATGTTCTTCTCTCAATTGGTCAGCCACAGCCAGAACAGTGATGTGAGCATGATCCTGAGCCTTTGTAATCTGTCACTGTAATTTTTCGAAAATAATGTGCCCATGTCCTAAGGCATGTTCCAATATCTCATGGTGAGCCCCGGTAGGAACATGAATATGATCCTGGTCCGGTGCCTCAACCTTTATTGAATTATGACAATAATCCTCTTGGGAAGGAGAGAAATTGTGTAGTTTATTCATTTCAATCACTCATTCATATTGATCAGAGTGTTGATAGGTCATGGATTTAGGGTTATTAATAAATGATTTTCCCTATATCTATACCAGTTCCAAAATATTCTTATGGAGTCCTTCATCTATTTATAATATGTAATGAAGCATTGCTAACGTGTGTGTAGTAATGTAATCCTTCACATATTTTATCTCCACTATATACTAGAATATATCTTTAATTGAAGCAGGAATATGATCCCACATTATTACTCTTTATTTCATTGGAATAATTTTATGGTCTCCCTTCGTGGTAGAAAGTATATGATCCTCCCCCATGCCTAAAACAAAAATGTTCCCACATACTTGTTCTAAGTGACCATGAATGTGAGTCTACTCATAGGTTATTTTCATAATTTGCGGGTAGACATCATCAGTGGGAGGGGGGATATAATCCCACTAACTATTATCCCAAGTCCTCCATTTTTGATGTGTAATACATATTTCCATTTCTTGGCTATCATAGTTGGATGTGTGTCCGGTGGTGCCCTTAGTAGGAAGCTGAAGGGTATCTGTGTGATGAAGATTGTAGTAGTAGATGAAAGGAGCCTTCATCGATGCACTCTGAACTAAAATAGATAATTAGATGACTCCTTATTCCACCTTCATCTGATACTAAAGGTGGTGATAGAAACACTCTGGGGATAAACTTCTGAAGTGGTTCACGGTGGTGTTTATTGGCGCTGCCTTTGTTGTTTCATTCATTGGATGATGTGTACTCATCGATTTCCTCACATGAAAACACTCACAGGAGGGCTCAAGGGTTGGGATCATAGAATGTCGATGGTATTCCCAGACCATTTCATTTTCTACCCCATGATGAAGATGTTGGGAAGATGAGGTCATCCTAAGGATCGTAGGGGTTAAAATCATAGATACTTCTTTAGAATCTTGAAAGGATAAAGTCTTGTCATTAAAAGGAGATTTTTTTAAAAGTACTATACGTATTCACGATGTTAATAAGGAACATAGTCTCCAATCAGTGTATAATCTTAAGAATGATATGGTCCCAATCAGATACACATGGGTAACACAATTGTCATATTATTCCTGATATGTTCATTCTACTCACTTGGACTTGTTAATGAGAGGATGGAAATATTTCATGAGATACATGACTATAGTGGATCAGTGGTATGATTCTATTCCTGTTCTCTATGTTTTTATAGGATATTCAGACAACATGGCCTATTGTATGTAAAATATATCATTATACTATTTGATAGATTCACATCGGGTTCACCATTTTTTCCTTCATCATGGAATGATCACAATTGTGGTGCATTCATTTTTTCCTAATGGTAGATTGTGGTGGTTTTAATGGATTTCAAAATCATTTACGTCAATTTCACCATCATTTATCATAATGGAACTCTAAATGGTTCCCACATCCATAAATATGTACATAATTGATTTCCAAAGGTTGGTTTTCAATTGAGGTTTCAAACCCAATCTCTCTTTGGAATTCACATTGGTCAAGTGGATGGGAGGTCAGGATCATCACACCCTTTTGGGGTGGAATTTTTTCCTGCTCTTGGGATATATTATGGATTTAATATATGTTCATGAATCTATTCCTACATCCAATATGGAATCGATTAAACTAAAAATTATTATAGTTTAAACCCTTATATATGTGAAGGGGAATCCTTTAGTGGGTCCATATGTAAGTATCTAAGGTTCTTAATCCATTCATTCTTAATTGGATACTTATTATATATGGGAGACATATTTTTTGGCACTTTGAAATTTATATCCATGTATGGAGGCGATTAATATATATATGATGGGATTGAGATATTTTGAAGCTTACTACATTTCCTAATTATAATAGGAATAAAATCATGTGTAGTTCCTTAAAATAGTGTAGTTTTTCATCATGTGGAAATGACATATATAAGTGCATGTGGGCAATGAGTACATGATCCCAAGACTTGACGGGGCATCCTACATATCTTGTTTAATGCAAAAATCAGAGTACTCATAGTTTGGTCGCACCCATTGAACCTACCCCAATGTGGATTACTATATATATGGGATGTCATATAATCCCACTCATTAGGTATTGCACAATAAATTCTCCCTAGCTGGTGGAGATTCATAATTAACATTATATGTCAATTGTGACTCCATAATCCCATGTGAGTCATGATTGGTTTGAGAAACAATCGATAGAAAGTAAACAGTCTCAATTCATAAAGTTGTGAGTATTATGTAATGGGAAAAACCATTGTATGATCAATATGAAGCTCATTTTATTGAAATTCTTACTTCATATCCTGGTTTTAGTAGGAGTCAGAGTAATCATTGTTCTGTTTACTTTTCAGTCCAGTGATAGATGAGATTAAATGATCATCCCATACGACTGATTGGTTTTTATGGGTGAATTGTCAAATACATGGGGGACTTGAACCATATTGGATTCCCATTTGATATTGGGCCTTAAAAATGTGTCATGTGTATCTTTCTAATTGTTAGGAATCAGAGTTCTCATCTTTTAGTTCAATAGGGTCTTAAACACTACTGCTTACTTAATATGTAGTGCATATCATATTATTCCACTAATCTAGGATTTTACATTGAGTCTTTTCTAATATGAGATAGATATAATATTATTTCAGTGATTGGGGATTACACACTAAGGATTATCTTATATGAAGGTTGGATAATGTTATCATGTCCTGGGATTCCTGGCAGACCTGGGTTAGTTGTCTGTTGGACATATGTAATTGTCATCCTGAATTTTCATGGTTGTATGACTTGACATGTCAAAGGATGTCTAGAGATGTCTGGTTGTATTGTGTACATGTATAAAGACAATTTAATGTTCCAATTTTCTAGTCAAATGGAAATCACATCATTCAGATGGTATCGCATGACCAAGGATGACTTTTCCAAAGGATGTCAAAAGATGTGGATGAATTATCATTGAGTCCATCACACTATCTCAGATGACATTCTTAGAGGGAATATCTTGATCTAGTTCACATTTCTAGGTGACATACCAAGATCTATCTCACTTGTCATTATGTTATTGTGAATATTGGATGACATGATTGGTGGTTATTTCAAGATCTCGCTAACATGATTGGGGGACATTTTGTGGTCCTTATGACTTTTCATGGCATCATCATGACATAAATATGTCATTCTGAGAGGGTGATGTAATATATAGTTGGTCGTATAATTTGTGAGACAGGTCGGGAGGCCATCAAAAGGTCTGAATGTGGATCTTAGAGATTTTAAAAACATGTTGGTGGTATTATTAGAAGTCATTCGTGACATATTTTGACATGTACATGGTAAATTGCATGATAAAAATGGTATGTCAAGGGAGTGTGACATGATCTGGAAAACAAGTCTCAGTGTTTCCAGATGACTAGGGTAGTTCATGTGAATTGCGTTTGGATAAGCATAAATGTTATTCACATAAGTATCACATATTTTCATAATCCCTTCCATCATTTTATTACATAAGTAGGTTATATTTTTTTAATTTTTTGTTTGTTTAGATCTAGGTACATTTAGAAGATATGTTGTTTGTCCTTTGTATAATCTAGATGAAACACCGGATGTCCTTTTCATGTTTTCATGGTATCACACATAGTGACAATGCATTCCTTGTTATCCATTAGTATGTTCCCAAGGTCTTTAATTTATGCTATTCCTTTTGATCGTGGGATTGGCCACTCTATGAATATTGCTCTAATACATGGGTGTGCCGATGTGTGGATCGAAATATTCTTTTTTTGATGTTGAGGAATATGGATTTAAAGGACTTTCGATCCTGGTTATACACACCCTCATGTGCCATGTATCTCATAGATTCAAGCTACATTCATTAGAGCTATTTGGTGTTACATGCATCACATGAACTAACTACGAGCTATTTTGGGACATCACGTGATTTTTAGTGATCACAAGACTATCCCATTATAATAAAATTATTAGATTTTGTTTGATAAATTTTTTTTTCTAGAATATGATGACATAATTTGTGGATTTTACAATTTTTTTCTCATATTTCCAGTGGCATTCATGAGATCAGGGTGCCAGTTGAAAGGATTTCACGGGATTTAAGATGGCTTGTTTAAGTATTTCAATATGAAAAATATGGCTTTCTAGGGATCATTCATGGGATTGGGATGTTATGTTAAGGAGGACCACATGGTATCAATGGTGATTTCCCAAAGTGCATAACCACTTTTTCTGATGATCCACATATCCCATACAGAAATATTCTCCCTTTATTTCCCATTTTATTTCTTTCTTTATTTGATAAGGGATGGGGATCCCAATAACCTATATGAGTGTTTTCATTGAAAATCACTCTTACCACTGGGTTTGTGTTTCATGAGAAATAAAGGGTATTGTATTGATGCACATTAATTGTTATAGAACAATCCTTTTATTGTCTAGATGTAGTGCCTTGACCCCAGTTACCTAGAGTCTGTGCATTATTACATAACAGTGGCATGATCACAAAAGAACAAGTCTCAAAAGACCGAATAGTTAAGTAGCCTTGGAAACCCTAGATATATTCATAAGTCTTAAATTACATCATAATTTGAAAACTACCGCATCATATTTTCTCCATATACCACACTCATATCCCCTCATACTATCCCAGCAGGTCATTCATAAAATACATCATCACATCTGGGGAAAAATAAAACATAGAAAGGGGTGAGATCAGATGATCAGTAAGGATAACAATATAGAGGAAACTTTTATAAATAAGCATAAAAATTTAAGGCAGTGTATAACTAAAACAAAAGCCTTTTGAACTTGAACTTCAACATAATATGGAAATGTTAAAATTAAATAATTCCATTTAATTTTTCACATGGATATTCTACTAATCAAATAATCACATGCAATATAAATAACCACATTCATAATAATGGAATGCATAATTCTAGACTACCATATTCACATAGTCATGGCCTTGTGCCCAGCCTACAAATAAGATTTTTTCAAGTCCTTGTGGAAAGACACTAGTTTTTCTCATGATACCTATTGATGCATCGAGGAGGTATAGTGGGCTCCACCCTTCATATACTAAGTCTAATGCATTCCTCATACGAAAAGTTTTAAACATAACATAAACATTCTTATTAAAACTAGCATATGAAATGTCAATACATTATCCATAAACCATGAATGGTAAAAAAATAACACATCCACAATCAAACATATCACAAAACCTACAATACAATTTGGATGTTTTGTATCATAATAAATCAAGTTCAAATAAGCTTAAAATCCATTAAAGGATGTTGACATAGATGAAATCAAAAATATTTTAGAGAAATTTTACTTTTTTGAAATCATTTAAAAGTCACATATTTTTAAAAGAAAACCTCTATATTGAAAATATTTTCATAATATTTTAATGGAATCTTTGACGATTTTATAATGGCGTAAAATAGTGTCACCCACCGTATAAGTTAAAAAAACATTCTTACCTTAATTTTGTTGAAAATATAAAAAGTACCTTGTTTGGAAAAGGAAGAAAAGATTCAATTAAAAACCTATATGGTTAAATAAGGGTATAAATTACTTTAAAACAATGTCTATTTAATAGTAAAAGTGTATTGAAATACATTTTTAAGAAACATGGATGTGGATGATAAAGAGGTCCCAGTAGATACTTACGTAAGAACAACCTCTAATAATAAAGATATTGTGAAATTAACCCTTACCTTGTAATTTTACTTGGTTGATGGTATGTTAACCTCATGTATAATAGATAATGAATTGTTATTAAATTATAAATGAACCATATACATGATTATGATATCATATATGATCTTCTAATAATATATTGTTAATAACATTTTAGTATTATCATCGTTTTGGGTGTTAACTTAATCATTTTATTTTATATATTTTCTTACATAAGCCATATTTGTAATGTATAGGTTTTATATTATTAATATCCAGAATTATATCAAGTCCTTAAACGTTATTTTTAATCATCAAATGAAAATTATCCTTGAATGGATACGACAGGGAATGAATCTCATCGCGTTCGTGGAGACAGAAGTCCATCCGTACGCACGAGCGACAATATCATTATTTTGATATTAAAATAATATATTATTGGATGGTATATCATATATACAGTATCATAATAATGTTATATTATTATTTACAAAAATTACTCCTCATTATTATTCCGATACAAATTATAAGGTATTGAATAACAATTTCACCACGACGTGGACACGGTAAGCTGTACATACGCATGTATGGTGACATTTCATTCAAAAGATGGATAGAATACTGAATATGGTTTTACCATATTCATAATAACATAAAACTATATAGAATATACTAAATTTATTATTTTATAATGTAAATAACAATGAAAGAATAAGTGGAAGAAGAAAGGAACTTGAAAGAGGGTGGTGAAATCATTACCTCTTTTTCGGGTTCTTCCTTTTGATTTGATCAATATGGCTCCATAGGGTTTATTTCTGATAATAATAATGGCTCTAGGATGAAGTGAGGGAATCTTAGAGAATATTTGGTCAGGGTTTGCCCTATCTAAATGGTTTGAAGGTGTGAAATTGAGAGAGAAGTGGGAGTGCCCTATTATAAGATGGCTAAGGTGCACCTTATGAAAAGCTAGAAATATTGTTTTATTATAAAATCATTTTCAGTTTATAATGGATCCAAATTGATTTATTTCTGGACTAAGGTGGTGATGGGTCTAAAACCACCCAATTAATAGGTTTTATACTGGTTTGGGTCACTATATTAACCTTGTATTTTAGTTTTAACTCTTAGTAATTAGTTTGACATTTACCATGTCTCTTTGTAGGTTTTATATCAAATGGTTAATAAACATACTATAAACTTACAATTGGACACCAAGTTTTTCATTAATGATAATCCTATAATTATATAAGTCTCTTGGAAGAATTGTATATTTTTAGGAATAGAATATCAATTAATAATAGAATTTTTTTTTAAAAACTCTATTATGTCAATTTTGACACTATTTGGAAATTGATTTTTGTGAAAATCATAACAGAATGATTACTTCGAATAAATTTAATTAAACCAATTCTAACATGTCATATTAATCTATAAAATTAGTTTAATATATAAAAAGTCTCAAATTAAATTTATTTGGGTATTTATAATATCATTTATTTTAATATTTCATTATTAAGGTAATTACTGCATCATCATTGTGTCGTAAATAAATTAAATTATTTAATGTCCAAAAATTATAAATATACTACAATTATGTAAGAAATATTTTTATCTTTCTAATTAATATTTATAATATAATTTATAATATTTATAACCCTATATTAAAAATGTTGTAGTTATTAAAATTTGATTTTAACTCTTACAAATATTCTTTAAATTAAATAACAATAAATGTCCTAATCTAATCCATGTTGACCAAAGAGGATAATATTTTATTCCTACGTTTGTTTCTGGTCGAATTATATTTATCCAATAGCATAAGGACATGTATTAGGGTAAAAATAATATCCTTTTTACCTTTAATTACCCTATTTACGTTTACCCGTGGTAAATAAAAGTAAAATGTTACTATTCATAAAAAAAATTTCATCTCATTCAAACAAATTTTACTTACTGAAATCAATAGTTTCTCTTGGAGTTCTGAAATTAAACTCACAAAAGCGGTAAATTTATGTTTTATGCAAACTAGCAGAAGCTCCTAGGAGGTGGGTAAAAGACGATAAAAAGATCGATAAAATTTTATATATCTAAAATTAATATAAAATGACTCCAATGAATTAAATTTAACATAAATAGGTATCATGTTTGTATTTTGACCAAAAATAAATTTAAATAAAATAAATTATTATTTAAATAAAATGTCAGTTTTAACCAACAACTTAGTAATTTTAACTATTCATCAGAAATTGAATGTTTTTAGAAAAATACAAAAAATTAACCCTAAGCTAATTTTGTTATTTAGAATCCAAAAATGATGTCTATTTTTCCAAATTCAAAACATAAAAGTTTCATTAATTAATTTAAATTTAATTCCCGTTGTCAAAACCAAAAAGCGGGTTTTTAAGGAATAATAACTATCAAATGATGGACACTTGTTTATGTAAAATTTCAAAGTGAAATTACTTCCAACGAACAATATTAAATTAAATGGTAAAAATATAATCTAATTATACTTTAAAACCACTCAAATGTATAATTAAACAGTATAAATTATTTTGATTAAAAAATTTGTTTTTCGTTGAAATTTAGTATTTTTCACTATTCACCCAAATAAGTAAGTTATCAGAAAAACATCAAAAATTCATTGAAACTAAATTATTATTTTCTTTATTATAAAAAATAAGTTTAATTTGTTGAATCGAATATTTAAAAGTGTCAAATATTTGATTTTAAAATGGTTCTCTATTAAAAGGTGGTAAAATTACATTTAAAAAAAAAATACTTCTTTAATCTGAAAAAACGAATTTGTTCTTATATTATGTATATGAAACTAAAAATATGGATTCTATAATTATACGGATTATATAAAATTCTATGTTTAGTTAATACTATTCATAACCACTTTGAACGGCTAGTTTGGTATGTCGTGATGCGCTTGAACCCAGTGTTGCGTGTAGTGGTAGTTATTGAATTACTTTGATCAAATAAAATAATATGAAATCTTGGGATGTTACATTCTCCCTTACTTTAGTAAATTGTGTCCTCGCAATTTGAAATATTTTTTTGAAAATAAATGGTTAAAAATAGAAAATACATTTGTAGAAAACCCACATCAAAAATTGGGATAATAAAATTACGTCTTAATAAGAGGGAAAGGGAAATGAAAAGTCACCACCAAATTATGATCTTAATTAAGATAACATTGGTTGAAATTATGGACACATAATTAGAGGGAAAATGTAAATATTTAAATGTAGTGATTGAGGTCATCAATCACAAACACGAGTAAATTTAATGGCCTCAAAGCCATCAATCTATGATGATTTAAAATATCATCAGTTCAACAAAACCTAAGGTTTTTGGATAACACATTTTTTGTTTTAAGTTCCCATCCCAAAAGTTTAAGGATTAATTTCTTCATAGAATAAGGGAAAAAATGAATACTAGACAAGTAGAGTTACATCCTTTAACTAATTTCTACCACAAACTCATCTTTAACACTAAAAGATAATATAACTTAAAAATATTCTACTGATCCTAAATGTAAAGCGTTCCAAAGAAAATAAATTTATAATTCATCTATCAGAATGTATAAAAACGAAACTACATTATACAATCCGGGACATCACATAGGCCAGTGGTAGGTGATGCACCCTTGTCACCCTTCGGTTGCAGGTTCTTGTCTCGCTACCTTACCGGACGCGACGGGTTGTCGCCTGACCTCCAGGTTTTCCATTTTATAATAATAAAAAAATAATCATTAGAAATTCTCTAATCATAAAAATAGTATCCAATGTCAAATATAATCCATTCCATACTTTATACATATGCAAAATACTTCAGTCCAAACTCACAGTCCAACATTTATAAGGAAGGTAAACATAATCAAGATCTTTTTTCCATATAATAACATGTTAATACTTTTATCATATATTGTATTAAAACACATCAACACCCTGAATTACCGTAAACCCTTATTGATTACATTCATTCTCCCTTATTCCTTATAGAATACTAGATATATTTTTTATATCCAAAAATATTTAATACTCCTACAATGATGAAATAATAAAACCATTAATCAGTTCCAAGGTCGTCAAGAATATCCATTATAATTTATCCAAGTCAACTATCTCTTATTCCAAAATTACTTCCTCAGTATCAAGACCATATTAAGGATTACCTTTCCATCAAAAATTTATTTTATTTAAAAAAAAGTTTAACTTGTTGTTGAGTCACTTTTCATTGTACCATATAATCTCAAATCCTCAATGAAATAGTACTGAAGTACAATATTTCTTTATTTCCATAATTCATATATCTTGTACATCATCTATACAACACTGGAATGACATAATTATTTAATAACAATATATTAACACTAGTCATTCATCTTAATCTATGGTAGTATCATTACATTATTATTATCCAATAGCATCATTTGTGGCATACTCTGATGAATATGACATTGATTTGTGTAGTATCTGAACTCTTTGCAGATGAAGCATTGTACATTTGAAACCTTTTTCTTACCCTTGCAGTCACGTACTTGGTGTCCTTTTTCTCCACCATTATAACAAACTCTGATTACCTTTAGTCAAGTTCCAGGGTGTTTCTTCCCACAGTTATCACATATGGTAACATTATTCTTTTCCCTATTCCCTTTATCTATCCTTCTCTCTACCATAATTTTCTTCTCTAGAATCCCTTCAAATCCATAGGACTGCGAGAATTCCATTCATATCTTATCAACACATGATACTATTTCTTCATATAATGATAATATGTGGGAGATTATTTCATTTCTAAATTTTGTATTAAGACCATGAAATATATGACCCTTCTTACTCTATGGATCATGCATATTACATGAGTTCGCATTCCTTCTACTGGGCGCCATTTCTAAACAATGGCATAAACTAGATTAGTTTATGAATCACAATACCAAATCCCAAACTTGTTAAACAATTAACATAAATTGAACAGTTTATGGATATAATCCATACTCATAAAAAAATTCTTTGAGGAAGTATATACTCATAAACCCTTCATAATGGTTTTTAATGAAAATGAGAATTATTCTAAGTATATCCCGCAGGAGTGTCTTAACCAAGAGAGCAGCAAGGCCCGTTGTCGTGTAGCAGTTCCCATCCGAGTCTAGCGCAAAGTGGTGTTTTCAGGTTTTACACATAGGTACATCTGTGTTAGATCCGCCTCTACCAGCTTGTATCTGGACCAGGATATATTTCGTGTAAAATTCACAAAATCAATACAATACCTAAATTCTAGGATGTTCTTCTATATTAATCCTCAATGTCTATCTTAGGGATATGTTCTCTAATCAAGATTTACCTAAATCTTGCATCCAAGTTTTATTTCTAATCATCCTCTGATACCAATGGTAACACCCCGACCCCAGTTACCCAGAGTTAGTGCTTTATAAAATAACATTGTCATGATTACAAAATAACAAGTCTCGAAAGGCCGATTAGTTTAGTAGCCTTCGAAACACTAGATATATTCATAAGTCTTACATTACATCATAATGTGAAAAATAAAACAACATCTTGTCTCCATAGACCACACTCATATCCCCTCATACTATCCCTGAAGATCATTCATAAAATACATCTTCACATCCTGGGAAAAATAAAACATCTAAAGGGGTGAGCTCAGATGCTCAGTGAGGATAAAAATATAACATAAACTTTCATAAATAAGCATAAACATTTAAGGAAATTTGTAAATAAGTAAACAGACATTTAAAGTTGAACATCATCATAATATTGAAAAGATAAAATTAAATAATTCAATTTATTTTTTCACATGGATATTCTACTAATCAAAAAATCATATGCAATATCAATAACCATTTTCATAATAATGGAATGCATAATTCCAGACAATCATAACCACATAGTCAAGGCCTTGTGCAAATACTACATATAAGATTTTGTCAAGGCCTTGTTCCAAGACAATATTTTTTCTCATGAGACCTACCTATGCATTGAGGAGCTAGAGCGAGCTCCACCCATCACTTACTAATTCCAATGCATTCCTAATATGGAAAGGCTTAAACGTAACATAAACATTTTTGTTAAAACTAGCATACGAAAGGTCAATACATTATCCATAAACCATGAATGATATAAAAATAACACATCCACAATCAAACATATCACAAAATCATCAATACAATTTGGATGTTTTGTATCATAATAAATCAACTTCAAATAAGCTTAAAATCCATTAAAGGATGTTGGCATAGAATAAATAAAAACTATTTGAGAGAATTATCTCCTTTTTAAAATCATTTTAAAGTAATATAATTATAAAATAAAATTTTTACTTTCAATGTATTATTATAAGATTGTAAGGGATTCTTCGACGATTTTATAACTTTGGAAAATAGTCGCACTCAATGTATAAGTTAAAAAAAATTCGTACATTAATTTTTTCAAAAAGATTAAAAAGTACCTTGTTTGGAAAATGACGGAAAGATTTATTTCAAAAATTTATAAGGTCAAATAAGGGTATAAACGACTTTAACCCATTCTCTATTAAATATTAAAAATGTTTTTAAATATAATTTTAAGAAACATGGATGTGGATGATAAAGAGGTCCCATTAGGTACTTACGTAAAAACAATCTCAGATAATAAAGAGATTGTGAAATTAACCCTTACCTTGAACTATTCCATAGTCGATGGTATGTTAACCTCTTGTATAATAGTTAAAACATTTGTTATTAAATTATAAATAAATCATATACATGATTATGATATCATATATGATCTTCTAATAATGATTTGTTAATAATATTTTAGTATTATCATCGTTTCGGGTGTTAACTTACTCATTTTCTTTTATATGTTTTGTTACATAAGCCGTGCCTATTATGGATAGGTTATATCATATTAATATATAGAAATATATCAAGTCCTTAAAAATTATTTTTAATCATCAAATTAAAATTAGTCATGAATGGATACGCTTGGGAATAAATCTCATCATGTTCGTAGAGACGGTAGTCCGTATGTATACACGAGTGACAATATCATTCTTCTGATATTAAAATAATATATAATTGGATGGTATATCCTATATAAAAAATCATAATAAATCTATAGTTATTATTTACATCAATTACACATCATTTTTATACCCATCCAAATAGTAATGTATTGAATAACAATTACACCACGACATGGAGACGGTAAGCCGTACGTACACATGTATGGTGACATGTCATTAAAAGGATAGATAGAATACTGAATATGGTTGTACCATATTTAAAATAAAATCATAGTATATAGAAGATACTGGATTAATTATTTTTTAATGGAAATAACAATGAAAGATGAAGTGGAAGAAGAAAGGAACTTGAAAGAGGGTGGTGAAATCATTACCTCTTCTTCGGGTTCATCCATTTGATTTGATCAAAAGAACACCATAGGTTTTCTTTCTAGTCAATATAAGGCCTCTAGGTTGAATTTATGGAAGTTGAGAGGATATTTTGGCAGGGGTTGGCCAAGCCAAATGGCTTTGAAGGTGTTAAATTTAGAGAAGGGGGATAGACCTTTTATAAGAGGGGTGAGGGGATACTTAGAAAGAGCTAGAAATATTAGTTTATAATAAACTCATTTTCGGTTTATAATGGTTCCAAACGGATTTATTTCGAGGATAAGGTTTTTATGGGTCTAAAACCACCCAACCAATAGGTTTTAGGCAGATTTGGGTCCCCATATTAACCTTATTTGATAGTTTTAACTATTAGTTAATTAGTTTGACATTTACCAGGTCTCTTTGTATTTTTATATTATATAGTTAATAAACATACTATAAACTTCCAAAAAAACCCCAAGTTGTCCATTAATGATACACCTATCATTATATATGCCTTTTTTCTGAACCATAGAAATTTAGGAATAGAATATCAATTAATAATATAATATTTTTTTTAAAAACTCTTTTATGTCAATTTTGACACTATTTGGAATTTGATTTTTTTTGAAAATTATAACAGAATGATTACTTCAAAAAAAGATAATTAAATCAATCCTAACAAGTCATATTAACCTATTATATTATTTTAATTCATAAGACGTATCAAATTACATTTTTTGGGTATTTATATTATCAATTATATTAATATTTTATTAATATGGTAATTACTGCATCATCATTGTGTCATAAATATGTTAAACTTCTCAAGGTATAAAAATTATAAATAAAATACCATTATGTAGGAAATATTTTTAGCATTCTAATTAATATTTATACTCTAATTTATCTTATGTATATCCCTGTATTAAAAAAAATTAGTTACTAAACTTTGATTTTAACTCTTTTAACTCTTCTTGGATTTAAATAATAATAAATGTCCTGATATAATCCATGTAAACCAAATAAGATAATATTTTATTCTTAAAGTTGTTTTTGGTCGAATTATTCTTATCCAATATAATTAGGACATGTGTGAGGGTAAAAATAATATAATTTAAAACTTTAATTACCCTATTTACTTTTAACCGTGGTAAATAAAAGTAAAAAGTTACTATTCACAAAATACTATTTTCATCTCATTGAACCACATTTTACTAACTGATATAATCCGTGTCTCCCAGATTTCTGAAATTCAATTCACAGAAGCAGTAAAAGTATGTTTTATGCAAATTTGCAAAAGCTCCTAGGAGGTGGTTAAAAGAGGGTAAAAAGTTCGATAAAATTGTATATATCTAAAATTAATATAAAATGACTCCAATGAATTACATTGAAATTATATAGGTATTATGTATCTATTTTGAACTGAAATAAATTTAAATAAAATAAATAATCATTAAAATAAAAAGTCGGTTTTAATTAATAACTCAATATTTTTAACTATTTATCAGAAATTGAATGTTTTCAGAAAAATACCAAAAATTAACACTAAGCTAATTTTGATATTCTGAATCAAAAAATGTTTTCTATTTTATCAAATTCAAAACATAAAAGTTGGTTTATTTAATTTAATATTAATTCCCATTTTCAATACCAAAAAGTCGGTTTTTAAGAAATAATAACTATCAAAATATTGACACTTGTTCATGTGTAATTTCAAAGTGAAATTACTCTCAATGTACAATATTTAATTAAATGGTACAAATATAATATAATTATACTTTAAAACCACTCAAATGTATAATTTAACACTATAAAATATTTTAATTCCAAAAGTTGTTTTCAGTTAAAAATTATTATTTTTCACTATTCACCCAAATATGAAAGTTATCATAAAAATATCAAAAATTCATCGAAACTAAATTTTTATGTCCTGATTCTAAAAAATAAGTTTAATTTGTTAATTGAATATTTTAAAGTGTCAAATATTATTTTTTAAAATGGATTGCCATTAAACGGTGGTAAAATTCCATTTTTAAAAAAATACTTCTTTTATCTGAAAAAATGAAATTGTTCTTATAGTATGCTTAAGAATCTCATAATATGGATTCTAAAATAACAAGGATTATATAAAATTCAAAATTTAGTTAATACTATTCATAGCCACTATTTAACAGCTAGTTTGGTAAGTCGTGAGGTGCTTGAACTCGGTGTAGCGTGTAGTGGAAGTTATTGAATTACGTGGAAGAAATAACGTTCTATGGAATATTGGGGTGTTACACTATTATTTCAAAGGGGAGCACATGATTCTATTTACAAGTTCAATAACCTTTGCAATATGATGGTGACATTCAAATGTACTCTTTTGCAATATGGTGGGCATGTTGTGAGGACTTCCAAGGTGTCATGTAAATAACATTGGTCTGTAATATGAAAATTTATGACTATAATAGGATCATATTTTTTTAATATTTTAATACCCTATTTTACATGGAATTTTGGAAGGTATTTATGCACCTTCCAGTTGCAACTTGACTGATCTGAAGAAACTCATCTAATAGTTTTTGTGTGATTTGAAAAAGTATCAGACACCTTCACCAGAAAATAAGGCCTACTCTAAGGGGATTTGCGAGGTCTGAAGTAGGTCATGCACTATGTATGGCTTATTGTCATGACCTTCAGATGTCCGTGCGATTGCCTGTTTTTTAGTAATTCAAATGATTTGTGATTTTTGGACACCTTCTTCTTCCTCTACTTTGCGGGGAAAATAACACCCTTGTTTTGTGTGTTTCATCCCTCATTGATATTTAAGTGATCATTTGGTGGGCGTCATCAAATATTTTTCAATGTATTATAAAAAATTATATGTATATATTTCTACACAAATTTTATTACACACACACACACATATATATAACACAAATATTTCGTTTTTCTGCATATTGATGTGTGTGTGTATTAAAAAATTATATTTATATATAACTATTTTTTTGTATTAATTTATTTCTAAATTTATTATAAACCAATGAATTTATATCATTTATTTAATATAATTTATATATGTATTAGTTTTTTCCCAAGTGCAATTTTATATTATTTGATATGTTTTTTAATTTAAAAAATAATGTGTTTATTTTAAATTCAAAATATTATAAAAATAAATAGTAATTGTTGAATGAATCCATGGTATATTGTTTAGCCACTGATAAAACGCTTGATAAATGAGTTAAGAAATAGTGGAATAATTTTAGATGATCTAAATTACAGAAACCCTAATTTAAATAATTGTTTTTAACAATTTTATAAAAATAATTGAATGAAGTAAATATGATAATATAAATCAATCATCAGTGATTTGTATGTAGGAGAATCTAGTGTGAGGTGGATTCTAACTGTGATGTTCTCAAAATAGATTAACACGGTAAGAAAATTAGAATATCTTTAGTAGTAAAAACATATTTTTAATTAAAATTTCATGATGTACAATGATAAAATCATACACAAATTTCTCCCCATGGAATAGAAAATTAAAATGGGATACTGATTGATGTTGTATAAAAAAACATGAAAATGTATTATATAGAATAATTTACTAAAAACTGAAAACGACAAAAAATTCTACAGAATATGTACTACATCAAACACATAATAATAACTACATAGGTTTATTGATAATACAGTTCAAAAAATTTGAAATAGAAAAATAATAATATGTCGTAAAAATAGTTTTTTACTTTAATAGGATAATGATTTTTATTTTACTGTAACAGAATGTAATAAATTAATTTTATAGATTTAAACATTTTGTATTATGTTTATCCGTAACAAGATATTGAGTTTTCTATATAATTTGTATAATGTGTACCCTTTTTAGGTCATAAGAATATCCAATAATTTCATATAGTTTAATCAAGAACAATATTCCGTAAAAAATTGATATTTTTATAGAAATATATCTTTTAAAAATATACTTTAAAATACTTCTACCTTTAAGAGAAGTACATTTTTCTAAATTTACTTCCATTCTTGATAATAAAATGAAATACTAAAGTACATCACAAGACCGTAAACTAAAATATATAAATAAAAAACATATTTACTTACTAAAAAATATTTTTAATGAGGTGATGTCTTATAAAAATTATGATTTTTTACATTTATATATAACATAGAAATAATAAATTTAATAGTGATAAATATGATAAAAACAAAAATAATCAAGAAAATTTCAAAAAACCATTGAGAATCGGAATTGTTTTCACATTAAGTGACACACTACCATATGTTATAATAATAATAAATTTCAATTATCCTAATATAATAGTGGATTTTGAAGGTAATTATCAAGGCCACAGTAAGTGGAATAATTATCCAAAATCTATGCAATAAAATCTTTTATCTGAGTATTTTAGAAGAAATAACATAAAATGAATAACATATGTTCAATTAATATGTTAATATATGGAATCTGTGTTCCCCATTTTATCTTATTTCTTCACCAAATCATAGAAAGGATTTTGTGATAGGAATATATTTACAAGGAAGAATATCATTATAAAATTATACATATTGTATAGCAAAACATATGATAGTTTGGTTTTATATTGTACATATTTTTTTAAGGCATGTTGATTTTTTATAGAAATATTATTTGAAGTTGTTCATAAAACATATTAAATAAGATGATTTGATAATAGTGAATTTATGATATCTATTTTATATAAAATCTATACAATGTGTGTCCTTATATTTTTTTTCAGATTGTACTTATAAAAAATGTCAATATGATCATTCATTAATTTGTAAAAAGATTATCCTTAATAGGATTTTGAGTTTAATGTATAATTAATAAAGTGGCTATTTTTACATATTTTTTGGTTTCAAATTGATCTCATCAAATAAATGTAGTTGATGCTGTGTTTTATATAATATGTACCAATTAATTCAATACATATAGATAAAACATTGAAAGACGTGTTTTTATAACAAAAAATCATATAGTTTATCTTATAATAAAATGGTTTGTTATATCATGTTGAAAAATAAAATCAAAGACAGATATTGAGAAATTGAAATGACACTTACTCATTCCATTTAGTCATTATTTTATACATACTAAAACCGAACATAAATGATTTGATTTTTTTTGCAGCTCAATTATCAATTTCTAAGATATATATATAATTTATCATATTAAATTAATCTTTCATAATAATATTATAGTAAATTTCATTGAAAATAGTCGAAATAATAGAGTTTATTAATATTAAGATAATGATAAGGTAATTTAATGGAAATAAAAATAGAGTTTAAAAACAAACACAATATGATGAAAAAAACTAAATTTGAAATAGATTTTGGTGTTCATGGTTCACCTCATACATTAAATGAATATAATAAAAAATAATATAATGTTATTGTGAAAATATTATTCGATGTACTGATATATTTTGTTATACTAAAAAGTAATGTATTTGAATATTTAAATAATTTATCTAATGAAGTGGAATTTTATGTATACTTATTAGTGCCTAAACCCCTATGCTCTTATGTTTCTAAAATTTTTCACAACAATAAAATAATGATTCATGACCTATGTTGAACAACATTATTCTAAAATTAAATATTGAGTCATAAATTATTTTTGAATATTCATTACGAAACAAAAAATTAAATAAAGAAGTGTAGTTTTGTTCATTGAAATTTACAAAAAACAAACTAAATAGAACTATAATTGTTTCCATCGTGTATGTCTTTTTTTTAAATTTAATCTCATTATCCATGAATCATGCATTGTAACCATCTGAAATAGACATCATCAATGGATTCATGGAAGTGTATATTTTATATACATATAAGTTATATATATATATATATATATTTATCAGAATAAATATATATGAATATATATCAGAATATTTAAATACATATGCATATATATGTATCATCATATATATATAGTTTTATATATCAGAATATATAAAAAGATCTACAGTATAACCTTTTATCTTGAATCATAATGTAAATCCTCCTATTAGAATATCCTAAATGTTGAATCTCATGTAAATATTAATGTGTTTGACAATGTCCCCCAAAAACATGAACTGAATGAAGTTTCTAATTAATACATGTATATAGATGTTGTAAATATGGAATATATAAAATAAATATTGTATACAAGTGTTTTTCATAAATATAAAATGAACACAAATAACAGATTCATTAATTAAAAAATATATTTACAGAACTTATCATGAAATCATTATATATCAACGGAATATATTTTCTGAATGCAATACATAATAACGTTGTACAAGGTTTGTATGTGTGAATATTGTATAGTAGTTAATTTATGTTGGATTTAACATAAACATATTTATTAATGCATAATTATGAAATATTAAATTGAAAAATACATAATGAGTACACTTTTCACAACCTATCGTGATATGGTTATATACATGTGATGTATATTTTTTTAATGTATTACAAATTATAGTCATACAAATCGAGTATTTCTATATAGTGTATAGTAGTTAATGTATGTTGGGATTAACATAAATATAATTATGAATCCACACTTATGGTATATTAAATTTAATAATACATCATTCTTATACTTTTCAAAAATCAAGTAATCAAAAAACTCCATCTGCATTCAGAAACCCATTACTGAAAAATACCTACATTTAATTATTAATAAAATAGATATTTAAAAACTATTAAATTATTATATAATTAATATAGAATAAATGTTGGAACACAATAATAAAATGTGTGGGTTGGTTTTACCACTATATTTTCTAATTCATTCATCAATCCATAAATACACACCATAATATCTACATAGGTGGGTGGGGTCACTGATACATAAGTGAAATATATTTAATATTTAATCATATTAATATACGTAGATGCAAAAGGATTATGTGGTGAACAAAATTAAATAATACTAAAATGTATAATACAATTAATATGAATTATTACATGTGTATTCTCTATACAACAAATGATGTTTATTTAATAAGTTAGTAATTGATTCAACAAGTAGAAATTAGTCTTATGTTTCTGAAAATAAAAATTTATATTATGTAAAATAATTAGGGTTATTTCACTTTAGTTTCTGGTAAAAATAAATTAATATCATATTATAACTTTTATATTTAAAAACAGTTATATTATAAAAAACAACTATTAAAAAATGAAAAAATATTATTAATAAATATAAACCTATACGAAAATACCTGAACATATATTTTAGTTAACATATAATAATAGATATGAAAAAATAGTAATGTGAATTTATATATGAAAAAATATGAATAAATATTAACCAGTATATTCAGAAGGAATCATTTACTTTGTTAAAAATATGAATATGTATGAATATATACAAACATATATAAACATATACATAAATTTTGGTTAATAAAAATTATATTTGTATAATAAGTAACAAATGTGATCCTATATGTTTAAGTGAAATATGATTCACAAGAAACAAAATGAGGGAACACAATAATTAAATGGATGGGTTGTTATTACTTCAATATTTCAATATTATTTAATCGAACCATAATTGTGAATGACAATGTGTTAAGAGGGGGGTTTTTTCACCAATATATAAGTTAACTATAATGGATAAATAAGAAAATAAAGACATATTTATGCTAAATTATAAGAAGGTGGGAAAATATTTAAATTTCAGTTGTATGTATAGCACAAAAAATATGAATTATTACCTAGATATTATATTTATTCCAAAATATGTGCATTTATCATGACATCGACAATTTATTCAAGGAGAAATTAGTATTTGGTCAAAAAAATATTGTTATTAAACTTTTGTCCCTGATGTATATAAGTGACAAAGAATATTCAAACCTACATTTTTACAAACATGTGTATTAGAATAAATTACTGTTAAAAATATTTGGTTATCAAATATGAACTGATATATTTTAGTTCCTGATAAATATAAGTCAAAAATACTATTCAAAGATAAGTATTTTGAAAAGTGTACATTAGAATAAATTACTATTATAAAATTAACCAATATTATAAAAAAAATTAACTGGTATATCCATGTTTACAAAAACAAATATATATTAACAAATTAGTAGAATAAGATTATATATAATAAAAATATTATCAAATAGATCATTAAGAAAACTTCAATAAAATTATTAAATGACATAAAAAACCATTTCATTATTTTCCATATATATATATATATATATTAAATTATGATTAAATTTCATGAGAGTAATATCCTATTTCACAAATGACCACAATTTTAGAATCTCTAAATCAATAAACTCTGGGATAAAATGACATTGTTAAAGAACAAACCATTTAATGAATTATTATATAGAAAAATATGAAATTCATCAGCATACCCCTCTCTGTATTAGTGTAAACTCATCTAATAATGAACCTAATATGGATAAACATGAAGTTAAATATAAGATTGTGAAATTCCATTCATGAAAAAAAACGAATAGGCACCTATAATCTTCTAAAAAAAGTAAAATATTGGGTTGAGACATGGAATTTATAAGATAATAGATAAAACAAGATAGAGTAACATATAGAAATTTTAGTATTGGTAATAATCCAATCCCAATGTTTTTGGAATATCCAATGGAAATTATAGGGAAGATAAAAATAAATATATATGGTCAGGGAAGGTCTGTTGGTCATAATGGATGTGAAGACATTGTTGGGTAATTTACACAGGTGAGGGAACATGGAAAAATGTATAGTGAGTTTGAAGAATCTCTACCATTATATAGAGGTTATGGATCTAAAATTAGATAGGGAGTATATGGATACTAAATAAAATAAACCATACCCGATGTGATAAATTTGATGATAATATGAGGATATGGGATAGATGAAGAAATGAATGAGGATACCACTTTTTGATAATGTGGGTGAGGAATGAAGAGTATTGGAGCACGATGGAACCCTTATTGAATATGAGGGAAGATAAGAGTCAAGTATGAGGGGATTAGGAGGTGGATGGGATGAGGATGATGATAGGATAGTGTGAAGAAGATTGAGAGACAGAGATATGAGGTGGGGTGAATAGGGGAGAGTGATATAAGGTGTGGCTTAGTGAAGAAGGAAAAAATTGTATGGGGAAAACAGAGATAGAGACATGTTCATTGGGAGCCTTGTTTTTTATGATAAATACTATATGTATTATAATTCATAATTATATTATGTAATTTTATATTTTATATAAATTACACATTCAAAAAATGATACATTATATTCATAACATCTTTGTATTTATTTATTTATGTAAAATATGAATATTGTTGAATGAAATAGGATGAATATTAATAAAAAAGTACTAGAACAAAATCTTATGGAAAATTAGTAGGTGGATGGGGTTATAATATTTATCAACTTTGAAATATAGAAAGTTAATAACCCTTCTCAAATAATTTTTCATTATTTATATTGATTCAATTCAGGAATAATTTATCCAAAGGAGTTGGAAGACACTTGATATATCATAGAATTTATATATTTATTAAATGATGTACTAAACATTGTTAGGAACTATAATTATTTAATAATTGGAAGAACACTACGCTTTTTTGATCATCTGATATGAGTATAATTAAAAATGATGATGGAGATCATATTGTGGAAATGATATCAATAGTTGAAGATGACCTTCATGAATTTCCATAAGAATTTTAGAAATTAATGTGTTCTATAAAGATGTAATTGTATACTAGTTGTACTAAATATAAAACATTTCTTTCCATAATGAAGTTATATAATTTGAATGATGGAAAAATATAGAGAAACATCTCTGTTATAAAACAAATTCCACTCCTGAATGATATGATTCTAGAGTATAAATGGATTCTTTATTGGATATAATATGATAGATGCATTTTATATTCAATGGGGATGATTTTTTAAATAAAATGTTTATGTATTAATTATTGTATACTGTTTTTCCAGGACAATGAATCACTCAAAAAATTTCCTAAGTGTTTTGCAGCTCGATACAATAAAGATGAATCAGGTCATTGAAATATTTTACCGCACATTCTAATCATTAAAATGTGTAGATGACTATAAGGATATAAGGAGACTTTAGAGAGAGATATATAATAATTAAATATGGGAAACATCATCCGTCAGGGCTCCCATCCACCGATACTCCTTCTCGTCTAGTAGTGAAGAGATGTATGATGAATCCTATAGCTCACCTCCAATAGGCCATGAGTTTGAGTGTAGAACCAAGTATATATAATCCATACAGGTTTTAGGAATTTCCATATTTATAAAAACATAAGGATTGAGATATAAGAAGATATTCATCAATCACAACAATGAATAAATAAATAAGTAATCACCATACATGAATATAATGCCATATATATTTGTAAATAATTCATATGTACCAAAATAAATCCTAGGCAATGTCCATGAATTCTAATGGATCCTAAATAACTACTCCAAGATGGTATCAATAAACTCAATCAGAAACTAGCTCCTATGGAATTGAAAAACTATATATATATCAGGTGATTATAAAAGTATACTCAGTCAAATCATCCCCATACATCTCATGGAAAATATAAAATAAGAAGAATAAATCTTACAGAATATGAAATGAAACCAACTCATTACCTAATAAGGTAAAACTATATTATAGCCTCATATTGGTTCTCTAAAAAGTAATTAATATAAGTAAGATATCCATATCGAAATAAACACAATATATATATATATATGAATGGAACCCTACTTGAACATTCCCATTATTTTTTCACTCTCACACCCCAACAACTCAGGTATTGTTCACATCCATCGCATAATTTTATACATCCCCAAACTGGGAAATCTTATCAGATTCATCTTTCATCCCATGAATTTCATGGTAGCTTCATCATCATATTATCCTACAACCATGTAACGGTCTGGAAGGCTCTACAACCCTTGTATCGTGAATTATACCTAAAACCACTACAGGCCTTGCACGTACTCTTGTTATAATTCATAGATACCATGGTTAGAAAAAGTTAGTTGTTAATCCTCAAGACATTACCACTCAAACATAGAAGTATAGTAAGAGCAAGATTTATTAGAACCCATGTGAGTCCATACCCTATACCAAATGTCAGGACAATCGGGGTATGCCCATTGAATATACTATTGATGAGGGAAGAGTGGTGGTGATAAAGAATTCAAAGTCTTTCTCCTCCTCCAACATGTGTGTTAGAGAAAACACCCCCATCCAAAAAACATCTTCACATCATTTTTCCTTCTAAATTAGGTCTTGAATAATATGAATTAAAAAGTATACAAATTGTATCATGCACAACCAACCTAATGGAAACTACATAGACTTATACTAAAATAGAAGTTATCATTCCTTATGGTACCCATCATTCAATACTACAGCCTGCGAGAATAGTTCTCAAACATGAAAATAATCATTTTGATCACCATCTTTAACCATCTTCACTTGGATATTAGCAATTAAAATTCATTAATTTAATTATATATTAATTTATTTATATATAATCAGACCATCATTAAAAATGGTTCAATCATTTGGTTTCATCACAACCATCATTCTTCCAGAAACCATACTACAAATCCATATTAAATACACACTCTCTTTGAGAATGTAATTCCAACCATCACATTGTTTCTTATTTTATAACGTCATGTTATTACCTACAACAAAAAAACACATCACATGGGTTAATTTACAAATCCATTTCTAATTCCATTACTTTTCAGTATTCTATCACTCAACATAAAACACCCCAACCTAATATTCACGTGTTGTGCAAAAATAAAAACTATTTTATATGGTTATAAACTATAATAAACAATATCTGACAAACCATCCATTTAAAAGAAAGCGTTAAGAGATAAATTTTCTGAAATCCCATCTCTTAACTCATTCTAACTACTCTGGTTTCATCAATGAATCCATCACACACAACACATTTCGTGTCCTCATCCTCGGCATCAAGAAACCACTAGAATCCCTACACATTATTCACTAAATTAACCCACCATCCTAGGTAAAAAACATACAACATGTAGATCTACCATAATAGAGAATACACAGATGGAAAGAAAATTTGTCATGACAAATTCATGGGACATGTAAGGTCATAACACTAAGGCACACATGCCATTAACAAACAAGAACTATCTTAGTCATCCCAAAAAATCTATCTTTTGAAAATATTAATCCATTAACATATTGAATTAGTTGTTTCAATGTAAAAAGGTTTAAAAAACAATATTCCTTGATTATATATTTTTCCATGGGTAGGAATAAATCATAAACATGATTTAATCATAACATCCATATTTTATCGTTTTCCAGAACGAATGATAATAAATTCACATTACTTTTTCAGTAATCAATATATAATTCAGGTTTTACATTATTTATAAAATTTTTAAACATATCAATTATTCTAAACAAGTAAAACAATTATAAAAAATAAATAACATGTTATCTAGAAAATAAATAGGTGACATAAATTTGAAAAATTCACATGTGATCAAAAAAATTCCAATTCCATATTTTGTTCATCATTCATGATTAATATATTTATTATGATAGATAAATTATTACCTAAATAAGAAAAAGTATGATAATATCATTCTTTTACATAAAAAACTAGAATTAATTAATCACCTACCTCGATTAGTTGTTCAACATTATACGATAATGAACAGATGATCAATGGTAAAAAAAATTCAATTAAACAAAACTAGAATCTATCCAACACCATGTATTTCTTTACACTCAACCGAAAATAGAGGAACCTCTCTATAGAGAACCTATAGAAATAAGGGTAAATTTAAAACAAGGAGAAAAAAACCATAGAGTGCCTTGATTCATGAGAATTTGATCGGGAAAATCCAAAAGTGTTAGACTCTTAATATGATACATAGATGATTGTGAGAGGGATATTGGTTGGATAGAGTCTAAGAGAAAAGATAAAACTCTATAAAAATGATAAAATTTCCATCTCTTTTTAGAGGAATCCCAAAAGTCTCCCACTGTGGTGTAGTGGAATAGAAAATTCCTATGGTGGCTTTGATAAAAGGGTTATCTAATTTGACAGGCATTTCAAATTCCACATCTCCCTAAAACATGTGTGTTCTAGAAAACATGTTTAATGTCATTGAATACCACCATTATAAACACCAAAATATGGTTCCATGATTTTTTAATAGCCATAAAGCCACTATGGCCTCCCGCTATGATGTAGCCTAATGACCCTAGTCATTTCAACCAAACACCTTAACGACCGTGACATGTAGTACTAAAGATCATTGTTTCCTCCCCCACTGTAATCTCAGCCTCACCCAAATCTTACATGCCACCACACCTTTCTCTTCAATGTGTTGTTCACTCTATTTCACATAGGAGGACTCACATAAAACCATACCGAACCAAGCTAGGTCTTTCCACTATTCGTGTTTCCAAAATAAGAGATCTTAGGAAACTCCAGTATGACCACATTATACACTAGGATGTGGATCCACTATTCTTTCCAATAGGTGAAATGAATCATTTAAAATTCATTTCAACATGGATTTTCTAGTCATTTTACGCCCTATAGCGTGTATCAATACCAAAAAAACCCACACCCCACCAATGGACGTAAAAAAACTCATCCTTTCCTAATATAGGTGATGTTGAGTCTCCTTAAAAAAGAAATCAATTTACCCTAATGTGAATAATACAAATTCAAATACCCTCACATGTGTCTGGAAATTTCCCAATGACCCTAGAAGAACCATGTTTCCCTTAAGCAAGATAAAATTAAACTTATATTGGTTAAAAATGAATTTTACACAATATAGAAATGACCCATACACGTGTGTAGTTATATTTATGTCATATACACAATAACATTACATAGTGTATTGAAACCATGTTTACCCTTATGAAATGATTAAAATGGGGTTTATTAATGTGTAAAGGAGTTTACCATTTCACAGTGAGGGGTTTCAACATTATGTAAATAAAAATTAAGATAAATTTAATTTTAAATTAAATATAATTATAAATAATAATTAATTGGATCTCGACACCTTCAAGGAATAAAAATAATACATAAGAAGCACTTAGTAAAATATAAAATCTTACATTAGATACCTCTCATGAGATTCTCATCCTTAAGGATTAAAATCCAAATTTAAAAGGAAACAAAAAGGGATCTGAATGACCACCTAGTGAGATAACTATTACAGAACTCACCACCTCAGGAACACAACTACCACACTAAAGGAAAATGGGACATATACATATTTTTTGGGAAGCTACCTATAAAATAATAATGTATACAAATATAATCACCCTATCCAGGAATAGAAATAAAAAATGCATATGTCATTATAAGGGTCCACATAATAAAATGGAAAAATATCAATCATTAAAAAACCATGGGATATTGAGAACACATCTATGACTCTCGCACCTAATGACACTCCTCTAAACCACTATCCTACCATAGAAAACTAACCAAGGGAATAACATGATCACCTAGAACCTTCTCCAAATTGACCATGATCTTCGTAGTTCGTTCCATGAAGGTCACATAACACTCGACATCTATAACACCAAAATTTATGACATGATAATCATTATCAAGTTATCATTAATGTTATGCACAATGAAGGAAATCATGTATCTGGATCATCTATGGGGGAAGAGTTACCCAATATAGAACAACTCTAATATTTTCCAAAACCTTAAATGGTCTAACAAATTTTGGAGAGATATTACTCCCATGACTGAACTATCATTACCCATGATGAGAATATTCCTTTAAAAACACATGATCTCTATTTTCTAACTCTAGTGAACTCCTCCTATGATCAGCTTAGGACTTATGGTGATCATGAGCTACCTCCATTTTCAATGGAATCAATTATGCATAATCTTTCAGGATTTTAACAAATTTAAATATAAAAATTCATTACTCCCCAAACTAATTCCAATATAATAATGATTTCTATGGTTGTATCTAAAATTATTTTTGAATGTTTCCATATCAATTGTGAATTTATATTTGTAATTATAAGAAAAATCTACAAGGGTAGTTGTCTCACCCAAGAACCGTTAAAATATTGAATAAATGTGTGTAACATGTAATCAAGAGTATTGTAAGGTCCAGGATTTCTCCAAACTGGTAAATTTTGAAAATATAATATTTGATGAGGTTTAGGAGGAAATGGTGGGTTGTTTCAAGAGTTTTCATGTTTTCCTAGTTTTTCCATCGGTGACTCCGGCCATCGACATCGGCATGTTAGTGCATCGACATGTTAAAGCATCAGATTTTCAGTGTTTCAGCATGTCATTGTGTCATAATATTAGTGCATCAGTGAGTCGATTGAATATAAATAGGTGGGTATGGAGAACCATCATCAGTGAGTTGATAGTTTCAATGTTTATAGGTCGATGTATCATTATGTTAGGGTATTGGTAGGTCAGGGCATCAGTAGGTCAAGGAATTGGTAGGTCATTACATAGGTAGGTCATTGCATCAGAAGGTCATCATCGGTGGATAAACATCAATAGGTCAACTTGTTATATCACCTATTGGTGGACCATCATCGATGAACCACCCATTGGAGACTCATTTATAGTTTGTCACAGTTCTGCAGTTTCCCCCCTCTTACATTTTATTTGACGTGAACCGAGTTTAAAGCCTTGTTTAGGAATTTTTAAGGGAGTTTCACATTATATTATGTATATCATTAATATCCTAATGTTTCATGGGATTTGAGATACTGAAGTCCTAAAATCTTGGCCCCCATCTCAAAAGTAATGGCTTCCGAAACCGTTCATCCTTTAATATAGTATATGGATCTTCAAATCCATGAACATCCCTTCCTAGTATGTTTTTTCCTCTTGGTGAACCTGAAGTATTCACCCCCTAGAATATTCATTCAACTATTATAGAGCCCCACCTAATAAATTTCTTGTATTTCATTCCTGCAGCTCGTGCAATCCCTCGTTCATAGTGCATTGGGATTTTTGGTCACCTGACATTTATGGTATGGATTTCATATTCCCCTATTTAATTGTGCATCGTGCGGGGTGGGTGTACTAATTTTACCTTATGAATAAGGGGTGAATATTTTTTTTCTGAAAAATTAATAAATATGAAGGGGTGTTATCAAAATATAATGGGGGTAAATAATGTAATAGGTATGGAGTTGTTTGATACTTTATCACATGTTTTATTTTGTTTTTTTTTATTTTGGGTTTGTTGTGTTTGTATGCCTTCTGAAAATTAATGACATTGGTGATATTTTCTTTCACACTAATGGTGTCATAGTTGTTTTTTAATATGTTTTATTAATGAACATAACATGAAATATTCTTAAACAAGTATACTAGGTTAATTGGAACAGAGGCCCTAAGATTTAAACCCTTGTATGATCACCAATTTTTATCATGTGGATTAACGATACAATATTAACACAGATGAAAATTTATATATATTATACTGATAGGTGTTGATGAGTGTTATTTTCTGTTAGGATTTCTATCAGTTGTCTGGCACGGCTCTTGGGAGTGCAGTTATGGGTATAGGGGTGGGAAAGGGAGTTGGATTTGTGAAAAGGGAGTAGTATGGGTTTGCAGTGGGGTATTGGTTAGAATTTTAGTTATTGTGGGACTTTTTGTGGGTCGATATGATGGGAATATTAATATCCAATTTTTAGAGACCGATTGATTGTGGAATGGATGGACTTGTTGGCAGTTAGACTGCATATTTTGGTGTCGTGGACGTCGAACAGTGTTGGGCAGTGGGACTGCAGTGTGGTTATAATCATTTATGTAGTGGGACTGCATATGCGAATTTTTGGGTAGATAGACTATGGGATTGGGTTGTGAGAGAAGGATTGTGTGGTACACCATTGAAGAATGATAGTTGGAAATGGTTTAAATGTGGCGTATAATGGGACTGTAAATTGGTTTTTTTTAGTTTTGATATGGTAATGGTTGGTAGTTACCCGGTAGTGATGGAATAAATTATTTTGAATCCCTTAATTAATAAATGGAATGTTTTTTTATTGAAGAAGGGGTTGGATTATGCTTAGAAAGTGGCTGTTATGTTGTTGTGCATATAGGGGTAGTAGGAAATGTGGTTATGTATGAGTTGGTTGTCTATTGTGGGGATCCATAGGTAGGGATGAGTGTTTTCTTACATATAAAAATATAAATTGTAGTTTTGTGTGATTTCAATACACACCACACCCTTGTTCAGTACTATGTTCTTGCCAGCTCCATTTCGTAGGGGAGATTGTGTTTCCCAACAACCTTGTGGAAGGACGGATGGATGGGTATTGACATTATCCATCACACCATCTTCATGATCATACCACTCGAGCATATCTAGGAAATCATTAATGGCTTGAGTCTTACAATAGTCCTTGTTGGTTTGGGAATTTTTGGTGTATATGAGGGGTTTAGGTGTTTACGGGACTATTTTTTTCCCAATTCACTTCGGTATGAGGCCTAGGTGTCTTTGGGAGAGTGGTGTGGTTATTGTGGCTCATGTTTATATGGGTAAGATGTGTGGTATGGTTGAGGCCCAGGTGTGTTCAAGCAGGATGTGACCATGATACTGCGTTAGGAAGAGAGGTAGAATCAAGACGTTATCCATTAGTAATGAGCAGTTAACCAATGGGAATGTGGGGTGGGGTACCCAAATGTTGAAATTATATACTACTACTTTACTTGACTTGCATTATTTGGTGATTGTGACTTGGTGTGGGTGGGCTGGTTATTACTCATTAGAAAGTGATTTGAGGTTATATTCTTTTCTCATAGTGGAATTATTATGTTCCCCCACATGTGTATTAGTGGAATTATTTTTCCTACTAAGTACAATTGTATACTCACCGTACCTATATAAAATTGTTTTCAGGTTTTCAGGGGGAATTTGAGGACTGTTCTCGACTTTAATATCTCGGGTGTCAGGATTAGTTAATATTGTCTCTTAGAATCATTTATTTTAGTACATTACATTGGATTTTCACTTTGCCTTGTAACATCTTTACATGTGAACATGCATGTGATAATGGATTTTGGTATTACATTTACTTTTATTAATTAGAGATTCATGGGATTTACCATATTATCTCTGGATCTAGTTCTATAAAATGTGTAATGCCTTCCATATTATGTGAGATTCTATACCAATGGTGCTAGTCACATCTACAGGGCCTATTGAAGGCGGGACTTGGGGGGTCATTATCTCTACTTCATCTTGATGATGTATGGGAATGGCACTTTTCTATCACTTCCCTCATCATGAAGAAGGTGGGTCGTTAAAAAATTATATCAGAGGGTATATTTGGGGGTTGAGATATAGTATGGAGTTTGGAGTTAGGCATAGTGAGGATTTTATTGGATGGTGGGAATACGAAGTTAGGCTATCTTGGTATGTGAAACAATCCAAGGAAGACTTTCTAGGACATGGGATTTTAGGGCCCCATGATCCGATATAAGGATTGTTGACCTACTGAATGACCCTGGGAGGATTCATTGATTATAGGGTAGTGACATTAGGAATTTTGTCTGCATCATAATGACTTTTTTTCTAAATTAATATGGGTGTTTTGGGAAAATAAAAAAAATGAAGATATAAAATGACTTTATAACAAAATTTCTTCACTACCCAAGGCATAGGAGTTCCTTGTTTCCATTTTTATATTTGGTACCCAGTTTCCATCCTCATTTGGTATGAGTAGTTGAGTCCAATTAGTTTGAACATGTTCATGAGGAGGTGGATGACAAGTAGTAGAATATACCTCGTGACTTCCAGTGGAATTATCTATGAATGTATGAGGGTAACATCTTAGAAATTTTGATAGAGAGTTTCCATTAGGAGCAGGAAATCACTATCAGCATGATTTATGCTCTGAAAGAGTGTTGGATTCCTCTAGTGATGAACCAGATGAGGGAAGTAGTGCCTCAGTGGTGGACACATTACCTCAGAGAGAAGAAGGAAACCAAGGTTTCTTAGGATCACATTGATAAGGAGTTCCGGGCAGATTTCCATTCTTTGATAATGATGGAAAAGAATAGGTAGGATATATTCTACCGCCAGTAGGGAATTATGTTGGTGAGGGAATTGGGGATCATGTTCAAGGATCTACTACACTTCTCATAAGATCTATTTCCATATGAGGAATCTTTAGAATGATGCTTATAAGAGGGACTCTGAGCTTCTCTTCAGTATTCTATAACTCCCTTCACTTTACCGACAAAACAAGAAGTTGAGAAAAATATAGAATTAGTGGAGAGGATGAACTCCTAGGGATGATTAATATGATTGGGGAGCTAGGTGAGATCGTATAATTGGAATTATATTATGAATAGGTCTCTTGGTTCAGGGCCTTCTAGGATTAGGCTTGTGGGGATTAGGCCTCACCTGTTTCAATTCTGATCTCCTGGTCCTATCCCTTTCCCCGTGGACCCGGGACCAAGATTTTTTTTCATTGGATGTTTTGGAAATCATCAGAACCAATTCTCAGTTCGAAATCAGTATGGTGGGGGTTGGGAAGGTTCAGATCCCACCTCAGGGGTATCAGTTTCCAGTCAGCCCATTCCAGCTGCAGTGGTAGCGCACTCCCGCTCCACCAAGGGTAGATGAATCAGAAGGAGGCCAACCTCAGAGTTCTCCATAGGGACATCGATCAGGGCATGGTTGGGGAGGTGGTCGACAGTTGAGGGGTATAAGAGCTGGGTGTGTGCAGTTGCACACTGCCGAGGTAGTAGTTCCAGTAGGACAAGAGGTTGTTCGAGGTATGATCAGTCTGTTTAGTATCCTTGGGTGTGAATTTTCTGATTTAAGAGAATTACACTCCTATTTTAAACCATCCTATCCCATTATCTGGGTCTACATGTAGATAAAATTTCAATGACCATGTTTTTGAGTAGTCTAGTTGGAGTTCATACCCGTCTATTTGATGTTTGTAGGGGATGTAGACTGATGACGGGATTACATGAGGTGTAAGGAGATATTCTTCTGCTACAGATGCAGTCATACGATGTCATCATGCGCATGAAATGCTTGTTATTTTTTCATGATGTTATATATTTCATCATGAGGAGATTCTTGTTTTAAAACATGGATGTACATTGCGTATCTGTAGTTGGTGAGAGGAGTTGTCATGTAGGCAGCCAGCATGTAGAGACTCATAATTCATTGTTAGCTACGCAGTCGATGCAATCAGATGAGATAGAGATTGTGGTACTTCCAGGGATTTTCATTGAGTTCCTAGATTTCTAACCCTACATTGCTGTAACTCTACCCCCTTAAATTGACATTGATTTTGGAACATACATCCAACCTACTGCCCATATGATTTTGATTTCTCTCTATCAGATAGAACCTTCTTCATTTCAAGAGTTACGTATTCAAGGTGACGACCTGATGGAGAAGGATTTTATACAGACAAGTGTGTCTCCAAGGGGGGCTTCAGTATTGATCAAAAATAAGGTAGATGATGTTATATTTCTATTCATAGACTACCAACTGATAAATCAGGTGATGGTCAATTCCTATTTACCCCTTCCTAGGATCGACAATGTTTTAAACTAGTTTATGGGAGAGGATTTGGTTCTCGATGATTGATCTATTTTCTGGATATCACTAGTTGAGGTTGAAGTAGGGTGACATCCTGATGATTACTATTAGATGTAGGTATGGGAAATTCATGTCTCTGGTCATTCCCTTTGTCATTACAAAAGAGCCAGTCATGTTCATGGGGATTGTGAACTCTATATTCTTCATGTTCCTAGACTGGTTCATCATCTTGTTCATTGAAAACATCAAAATCCAATCAAGGTCATAGGAGGAGAATGTCGATCATTTTAGGATAGTCCTTGAGGTCCTCCAATTCGATCAACTCTATGAAATGTTATCCAAGTGCATTCTCTGGATGCGAAAGGTGCACTTCCTTAGACATGTGGTGTCTCAGTATGGGATAATGATAGACCTACCAATGGTTGAGGTGATTCTTTCTTGGGTAACACCAAAGATCGTGGAAGATGTTAAAACCTTATTTCATCTAGCAGAATATTACTAGATATATTTTCTTAACTTCTCTCGAGATGCATCTCCATTAATAGATTTGACTATAAAAAACCAGGACTTCATGTGGAGTGAGCAGTGTGAGGAAGCTTTCAGCTACCTGAAGGGGAAGCTGGTCAGTGCCCCAGGGCTTAGGTTTCTAGTGGGAGGGGTGATGTTTGAGGTATTTGGCCATGATTCCACATAGTTTTGGTGTGTGAACTGATGAAAAATCATTGAGTTCTTTATTATGGATCTAGGTAGTTATGTATTCATGAATGTAAGTATTCCAACATTGATCTGGAGCTTGCAGTTGTCGTTTCTGCACTAAATTTGTGGCGGCATTACATCATCATATAGTGCATTGTGGTCTTCACATATATCATTGGATATTGAGGTATATCTTCTCCTAGAGATACCTGAACTTGTGATTGTGGAGTTGGATGGAGTTTCTCTAAGACTACAACTATGAGAACTCTCAGACCCTATGAAATGGGAATGTGGTAGCCAATGACATGAGTAAGAATTCACAAAAGGATGTTTTTCAGGAATCCTTGGATTCATGGAAGGCAATGAAAAAGTTGTCTGCTTTGCATCTGGATGTGAGAGTGGATGGAGGAATAGGTTGTTTATTTCATATGATAGTGCATTCTCCCTTAGTGCAGTATGTGGAGCTGTCTTAGTGGGGAGACTCATAGACCGAAGTGATGCGGCATTGCACTGTCTTCGGTGATGCTTCAGAAGGATGGTCAGAAGATGATCAGAATCTTATTTTTGTTCCTTGGAAAGTTTTTTTACCAGTGGAAATGTGCAAGGGAGTTCTTCGTGACTTACATATGTCACCCATGGTGATACATCTAGGAGTCTCTATGAAGTGAAATGATTGAGGGAACAGCTCTGGTGTCCGAGATTAAGTGGGATGTGGCGGAGTATGTGGAAAGGTTCCTAGTGTGTTAGTAGGTGATGGATAAGTATCATATTCCAAGAGGTATGTTGTACCTCTTAGATTTTTTCTAAATGAAGTGGGATGCCATCTCAATGGATTTCATCAAAGAATTACCCAATACTCAGGGAGTATGCAATTATCTTTGGGTATTAGTGGACCATTTGATGAAATCGACACACTTCCAGGCAATCATGGAGTCAAGCGCAGTATATGCCTTAGCAAGGAGGTATGTGGATGAGGTGGTTCTGCTAAATGGACTTCCAAAAACCATTTTCTTGGATTAGGTTACAAATTTTACATCATTGGTATGGAGGTTATTGAAGTGTGATTTTTTCACCCAATTATGCCATTGAACTTGTTTCCAACCTCAGATGGATGGGCAGACATAGAGGATCATCGAAACATTGGAGGACATGTTCTTGGTGTGTGTCATGGAATTCATAGTATCGTTTTTATGACACATTCACCTAGTAGTGTTTTCTTACATTAATATCTATCACACTTTCATTATAATGGCACCATTAAATTTTTTATGGAATTTCATGTTTTTCACTATTATGTTGGACATAGGTTGGAGAATCAACCCTTCATGGACCACAGATAGTGAAAAGAAGGATATAGAAGGTTTTACTTGCTTGTAAGAGGAAGAAGGTGTCTACGAACATGCATAAGTCGTATACCAATTATAGGAGGTGGCCCTTGTAGTTCAATGTTAGAATCCATGTTTTCGTAATGATCTCCAATCGGCATGGGAAATGGAGATTCAGTTAGGGGATCAAGCTTTTTACTAGGTTCATCAATCCATTTGAGTTGTTGGAATGAGTTTGTGAGGAGGATTATCATAAGGAATTTATACCATGGTTGGAGAGGATCCATGAAGTCTTTAGTATCTCTCAAATATGTTGGTATCTACACAATTACTCTCATGAAATTAAATGGGGAGATTTGGATGTCTAGGACGACATGAAGTTCGTCGAACAGCCAGAAGAATTTAGGGTCTTGAGGAGGAGGTTCTTCATGTACATACCATTCATTTGGTTCATGTGCTTTGGAGGCATGTTGTCCTTTATGAGAGTACTTTGGAGTAGGAGGGAAAATTTTGTGCCCAGTACCCAGAGCTATTATTTGTTTTTTCTCTTGTGTTCTCATTTTTTTCATTCCATGTGATTTATTTCAGGACCTTACTTTCTATGATGTAAGATGTTTTCCTGTTCTCTGGATGCATGTGAATATTCATGAATGTAGGTAGGGGAGGACCTAATGCCAAATTGAGATGAATTAATGTGGATGTGACTAAACCCATGCGGGAAGTCAGTGTCACCCAAATTGGATAATATCATGACATGGAGGAAGACACCCCCTAATATCTCTGTCTTGATAGTGGGACTTGGGTGATTGTGTGGTTATTTGGGGTAGTGGTGCCTTAGTGTAAGAATATTTTTTCAAGATCTATATGTCAGGGGGGTTTCCTTGGATGTCGATTTTTTCACTCCTTTTTTTGAATAACGTAATTTGGTTTCCCCCTCAGAGGTATCTTAAGGGGTGGTTGTTCGTACCTTCTTTCTTATATGATTCCATTGAATTTTTTAGGATGATAATAATTTGAGAGGTATCTGATGTAATGAACTGGTTTTTCTGAACTAGTTTTTTGTGAAAATCCACTTTTCTAGGTGTTCTAGGAGGAAACAGTGGCTCGTTTCAAGAGTTTTCTAGTTTTTAAAATGTTTCAATTTGTGTCTTAGGATGTCTAATTAGGAATTTCAGTGTGTTGGAATGTCATTGCATCAGTGAGTCAGGGGCGTCAGCATCGTTGAGTTGGGGGCATCAACATTGGTGATTCGAGGGCCTAAAAGTTTATAGGTCGAGGCGTCGGTAGGTCATTGTGTCATTTAGTAATTTTCCTGCCAGCATTGCTTTGGTGGGTAAACATTGGTAGGTTGAATAGGTAGCTCATCCATCGGTTGATCCACATCAGTGAATCACCCAACTGTAAAACATTTATAGTTTTTCAGTTTTTCATATTTTTCTAGTTACACACCTCTTAAAATTTATTTTATGTAAAAAGTGTTTAAACGCCTTATTTAAGAATTTTTAAGGGATTTTAAAAAGATATTAAAAATATATTTAATATCCTAACGTTCTGAGGGATTTGATATATTCAAACTATGTAATTTTTACCACTATCCCTAAATTAAAGTCTATTAAAATAGATCTTCCTTTAATATAAGATCTGGATGTTCAAATATGTGGTATTCCCTTCATAGTTTGTTTTTTGTTCCATCTTGGTACACCTGAAGATTTACCCCAATGACAAGATGTGTGACTACGCTAGAGCCCCTCTTTTTCATCATTCTTGGAGTTCTTTCCTGCTGCTTGGGAAATACCCTATTCTTTGTGCATATGGATTTTTGGTCTCCTGTTGTTTTGGGTATGGATTTATTCTACCTTTATTTAATTGTGCATCATGCGGGTTGGCTGTAATAATAATTTATTTTGAAGGATGGGTGAATACTTTTCTCTTAAAAAGTAATAAATAAGAAGGGGGGTTGATAAAAATGTATCGTGGGTAAATAAAGTAATGGACATGGAGTAGTTTTATGTATGAACTATTGTATTTTTTTGTTATCTTTTATTATTTTGTGTTTGTTGTAGATGTATTCCTTTTGAAAATAATGGTTTTTGGGGGTATTTTATTGTGTACTGGTGGTGTTCTGTATGTTTTGTTGTGATTTCTGAAAATCAATCGTAACATGAAATATTCTTACACATATACATTTGATTAATTAAGAGGGATTCCCCAGGATGAAAATCCTTGTAAGGTCACCCATGTTTATCATGTGGATTAAAGAGCAATTTTTACTCAAAAAAAAAATAAAAATAAAAATAAAAATATATATATATATCCTATTGATAGGTGAGGATGAGTGCTATGTTCGGTTGGGTTTTTTGGTGAGTTTTGTGGTTTTTTTATTGAGAGCATGGATATGGGTACGTGGGTGGGTAGGGGAGTTGGTTTTGTGAGAAGGGAATGGTATGGGTGTGAAGCAGGGATGTGGTAAGAAGGTAGTTATTATAGTCCTTAAGTGTGGTATGGTACATGGGCATGTTGGTATCCTTGTTTGAGATACTGATTGATTGTAGAATGGATGGACTTGTAGGTGGTGGTAATGACTTTCTTTGTGTCGTCGCCATCAAACAACATTGGGTGTGGGGTGTTTATAAACTTTTATTATTTAGGACTACATCTGGGAATTGTTTGGCAGTGGGTCTACAGGACTAGATTATGAGAGAAGGATCTTGAGGTAAATCTTTGAAGAATGATAGTTGGATATAGTTTAATGGGGGCGTGCAGTGGGACTGCAAATATGGGTTTTTTGTTGTTTTTATATGGTAGTGGTTGGTAGTTTCCCGATATTGTTGTAATAAATTAATGTTAGTCCCTTAATTAATAAATTGAATGTGTTTAAATGAAAAACTGGTTAGGTTATTCTTTTTTTGTGGAATTTCTGTGGTTGTCCATATAGGGGTACCGGAAAATGTGGTTTTTATTTGTTTGTTGTCTATTGTGGGGCCCCATAGGTTAGGATGAGTGTTTTCAAACATATACATATAGAAATTGTAGTTAATTGTGATTTATATATGAACCTCATCCACATTGAGCACAATTTTCTGAACACCTCCATTTCATAGGGGAGGGTGTCTTTCACAACATCTGAGTGGGATGATGGATGGATGGTTACTGACTTTCTTCCACCCACCCTCTTCCATTTCTTACCAGTTGATCATATCCATGAAGGCTCTATTTGATTAATTCATTCCATATTCCAAGATCCTTTAGGAAGTTTTGATGTGGATGATGGGCTTAGCTATTTGTAGGCCATGTTTTCTTCCCTAAGTGTCTTGAGGATGAGGTCCAGGTGTCTTCAGGCACGAGGTGTGGTTGTTGTGTCCAATATGTATTTAGGTGACATGTGTGGTATGGTTGAGGCCTATGTATTTGTAGGTGGGTTGTGGAAGTGGGATTTTGTTTGGAAGAGTGGTTGTGTCAATTCATTATCCATTAGAAATAAGCAGTTCTCTAGTGGTATGGTTGAACGGGATACCCAAATGTCGATGTGATGTACAACTTCTTTACATGACTTCCATTATTTGGTGAGTTTTCCTTTGGGAGGATAGTTTGTGTAGTACTCCTTGGTAAGTTTTTTGAGTTTCTAATGTTTTCTCATATGGGAATTATAATGTCCTCCCACTTCTATAAAGTGGAATTAGTTTTCCTACTAAGTATACTCATTTTCTCACAGTATCTTTATAAAACATTTTTCACCTTTCTAGGAGTACTTTGAGGACAATGATAGACGTCACTAGAGTGGGCATCAGGATTAGATACTATTTCATCTTAGTGTCCCTTCATTCAGAATATTACATTGTATTTTTGTTGAACCTTGTATCAGCTTCACTTTTGAACATGCATGAGGGAATTGATTTTGTCTTTACTTTTACATTCAGTTATTGGGATTTCTTGGGATTTTCTGCATTATCTCCCGATCTTGTTCTATAAAAAGGATAATTTCTACCATATTATGTGAGATTCTATACCCTTGGTGCTAGTCACCTCTCCTATGACTATTAAAGGTTGGACTCGGGGGTCATTATCAATCCTTCATCTCAATGAAGGAAGGGTGTGGAACTTTTTTGACCATTCCCTCATCATGACGAAGGGGGTCGTTACAAGTATGGATACTTGACTATGTTTGTTCATCTATTTGAAAATAAATATTAGATTTAATGCATAGCAAATATCCAATTATGATGATCAAATATGATCATCTTTGGAACCCCATGGATCCTCACTACATACTTTGGATACCACCTTGATAAAAACACTATTGATCTCTAATAATTAATCATTATCAAGTGATATGACACTATCATGTGGTCCAAAATCACCCATATATAATCATAAACTCCATGAGTTTTGGGAAAATTGGTGATGCAGTCCATCAATATGTCCTCCTAATTATACTATGAAATATAACAGGTCTAAAGTAACCACCAAATAATATGATACTACTCAAATTTCACCCTTTGGAAAACCAAACACCAAGAGGCAAACCCTGAATTATTTCTCTTCATGTAATACAACTAAGACTACAGTCTTATGGACTGATGTGTCTTATCCATTGAAGGATAAACCACCAATGTTGAACTATGAAAATCATGGAGAACTACATAACACATAACTGATAGAACAAATTGCCTCCCCTAAAATAGCATATAATTCTGACAATTCATAGACTATCCCATAAAGGAATCACCACAAAAATATCAATATTTTAGATGCTCCACCTTAGAAAATCCCATTTAGGACTCCTCTACCTATTACACCAAATATGAATGCACTATCATCTAATAAAGTAACCCTCTACCAAAAAATCTCTTATATTAAGGTTCATCATTACCAAATCATACATCACTATCTATGATTCTCCAACCTCACATATAAAACCACCAAAAAAATTCTTGCTCAAGGAATTTTTGACAACATTCCATTTTCTATGTGTGTATGGAATACCTATGTAATAATAGAAAAATAATTTTTCCACAATAATTTTCCGAAGTTCATTTTATGAAATGAAAAGACATAACTCATGATTATGTGAGTTCGGAAGGCCAAAAATATCTCACATGTGAGGAAATTAAACTTCAAATTCAATGAAAAAATAACTACAAAAAGATCAAATTCATTGGTAGTATAGTTACATACATGTGACTATATTTATCAATACCCATAAGGGATAATTTCAATCTGGTGCATTAGAACGCAACCCAAGTCTATAATCAATGTTCCAGGATAAATTTAAACTCAATGAACTCCACTAGAAATCGATGAATAGGTGAGATGGCTAGATTCTCCATTAAACACTCAAAAGCAGTCTAGAATGGTTCATTCCACAAGAACTCTTAATCCATTTGACTGAATGAATTTATAGATGTCCCAATATGAGATAATTTGGATTGGACCATCTTGTAGTAACCAATAAGTCCAAGGAAATTATACTCTTATACAATGATCTTTGGGTATTTCTAATAAAAAACAACCTCAACATTCCAAGGATCCATGGTCTTGTAATGCTGAGACACAATATGTCCTAGGAAACAGACCTTAGTGGACTAGATTCCACACTTTGATAGCTTCCCAAACAGCCAGTGTTGATGAGAAATCCCAATATAGCTCAAATATTTTTTGTGTTCTCCTGTTCTAACATAGAGAAGTAAATAATGGATTCAATAAAACCCCACATGGATTTATATAGAATCTCATTGAACATTTTATTCATCATTCCCATGAACATTACTTGTGTTTTATTCACATTGAATGATGTCATTCCAAACTCATAATTCCCAGAATGATGTTGGTAAGTGTCCATTACGATATCCTTAACCTTCACTCGAATATAATGACACCCAAACCATTAATAAATATCTAAAAACAAACTACTTCCCTTAAATTGGGTTAATAAATCATCAAACAATAGGATACGATAAAAATTCATCAATGAAAAAAGATTCAAATGATGATAATCTGTACACAATCACTTACCATAGTCAACATACTTTTCAAAAAGAACTAGAGTACCCTAAGGAGACACACAATTCTAAATTAATATTCATTATATGAGATAATCAACCTAAATCCCTATCTAAAAAAACTCAAATGTTTCCATCCTATACATTGATGCTGAGACAGAGCAATTATTGACTATATATGTATTCCAAATTTGATCTCACATTGATGGGGTAGAATCTCATCCTCCAAAAAAAAAATAAACATGGATACTATTTCAAAACACTAGGAAAAATCATTAGTTGTTCCTCTACTAATACCAAAATCAATCTAGATAAAAAGGATGATAGAGACTCAACATTCTTTCAACCTTTCTGAGGTCCTCACATTCCAATTAACATGGTCTTATCTCTATTAATTTAAATAAAATATGATTCACTTTTTAATTACTCATCAATAGTTAGATCAAAATATATTTTCTTCATGTTATGTATGATTCTATATATATGTATCCACAAAAATAGGAACTCTCCCCACATTTAGGGTTTCCCAAGAATCTACTCATAGTCATTGCACACATAACAAAGCAATAGACATCAATTTCCAAGGAGATACCAATGAGATAGGAAGAAATATAAATGATTATACCAATTAGATGAATATGATCTTTGAACTAATTACAATTAAAAATTACATAATTCATACTTCATGGTTCCCCAAGCCTATATGGTTAGCTAATAATGTAGGCATAATCCAAAACAGTCAACCATTCATTCATAAATCAATTTTTCTTAAAACTGAGTTTTCCCTTCTTCATTCAAAGAATGTGCTTACCACAATTGTCATCTCATTATACACTCAGATTAGTTAAGACCAAGTTTCATCATTTACAATTGGTGGGAAATCACTTTTATAGGTCACACATTCTCAGTGACTGGCATTATTTCGAAGATGGTGAAAGGTTATAAAAATTATTGGGCATGCCTTTTCATATAAAAATAATTCCTCTGTACTGGGGTGTGATACTATCATAAAATTTTGCTCAATTTTCTCATGTCTAGAAATGATGAGATTGTTTTAGAAATTCAAGAGTTCATGTAATTAAGTCTGCGTAATAGCCACTACTATGGAAAAAACAATTCTCGAAACCTCATCTCTCATTATGCAAAATTTCACTACCATTTTAACAGGCTCTTCAACTAGAAATACTCCATCACAAAAATCATTTTTAAACAAACATTTTTTCTAAATGAATGGTTAAATGTACCTATTCAATTATTACAAGGTTTATTGACATCACAAACTCAGTTCAATAATCCGGACATATGAGCCATTTTCAGAGATAATTTCGGAAATTAATTTTTATCTAATTGATATAAACCCATGACATCTAAAAAATCCCTTTAGACACTCCTATGAAAACATGCCACACTATGTACTTGGGAAAAATCAATCAAAATGGGGTTCCAATTAACGGCACCCTCCACCACTCTTAAAATCAAGAACAGTCCACCATGAAGGTAATAAAGTAGAGAAGGGTGGGAAAGGAAGCATGAAAAGGGAGGTAAACAAGTATAGAATAGGAAAAAATGTAAAAGTGAGAAGATCCCCTAATTGTCAATCAAATGTGTAAAACAGGTGGTGTGTCAGAGACTGATGAGTGGAAAGGAGGCTGGAATGGAACAGATGAAATCCCCTAATGGTGAGAAGAAAGAGCAAAGAAAAGTGAATCATGAAAAAGAATAAAAAGTACCAGTAAAAGAAAAACACAGTATCATGCAGTCCTAGGAACACTCAAATAGACAAATCATTTGAACAGAAAAGTTTTCAGAATTTCGGAATACCTCTCGGTCAGTGCTACGTTTAAAGTCTTGATCTCAACATACCTGGGCCTTGAGCTACCCCAATTGCAAGGTGGAAAATGTTCCCACCATGACTTCCATTATAAAGTAAGCCTTCAAGTGCTTCCCATTGATCTTGAATGTTCGATCATCCATGACAGCCACTTCCACCGTGTCATGGAAGAAAACTGTAACCACTGTAAAGGGTCCCGAACAATGGGACATCAACTTACTTAGAAAAAAATTCAAATGATAATTAAAATTTAAGACATTATCACCTATCTAGAAGGATTTTCGGGAGATCATGTGTTCATGGACCACCTTTGTCTTCTACTTATAATGTTTCACATTCTCATTGGCCTCCCTCTTTATCATGTGAATCTTGGTTAACTAGAATTTCATCTTTTCTTCCGTATCCTTGAGATCATAATTCAGGGCCTTGACAACCCAATAATACTTGTTCTCCATCTACACTGGAAGGTGGCAGGTTTTCCCATAGATCAAGTGGAAGGATGACATACCCAATGTTGTTTTAAAGGTTGTATGGTAGGCCCATAATGCAACATCTAATTTCTTGGAGAAAAACTTTCTTGATGCGCCTAACATTTTTTCATATATTTTTACTAACTCGCTGTTTGACACCTCCACGTGACCACTAGATTGAGGGTGGTATGGTGTCCCTTGGTTTTACATAACCCCATATTTTAAGAGCACATTTTTCATTAGTGTGTAGTCAAAATGTGTACTATGGTTGCTATTCAACACTCATGGGGTCCCAAGCCAACTGAAAATATTTTTCTATAGAAATGTGATGGGGACCATAGTCATATTATGTGTATTTTTCATTACTTCTACACACTTGTAAAATCCATGACCCGCAATCTTTCAAGCATTTGATCCACAAATGGAAGACATAAATGATCTTTCCTGGTTGCATAATTCAACTTCTTATTATAGACAAAAACCCGCCAACCCATAACTATGAGGGTTGGGATGAGCTCATTCTTATCATTGTTCACCACCGTGATGCCTCCCTTTTTAGGCACCACCTGGAGAGGACTCACCCACAGGCTGTCGAAGATGGGGTATATAAATGTAGCATCAAGTAATTTGATCACCTCCTTCATGAACACTTCTTTCATGGGGGTTTAGTCTTCTTTATGGTTGTAGAGAGGCTTTTTCTCAATACTCTATAAGTACCTTGTTGGTGCAGACTATAGCACATATACACTTGAGGTCATCGACCATCCAGCCAATGGATTGTTTCCACCATTAGATAACTTGTAGATGATCCTCTTATTGATGTTTTGAGAGAGAGGCATTTATGATCACCGACAATGTATGTTCCTCTCCCAAATATCCATATTTCTATGAGGAAGGGAGGGGTTTCAACTCGAGCTAGGAAGCCTTGATAATAGAAGGTACGATCGGCTCAACCTCGGCTCACGCTAGTAAAGCTGGAAAAACATTCCTCTGCAGTAATGGCTTCCTTAGCCTACAATAAAGCTTCATTCCTCCTTGATTTCATCAGGATGATCGTCCTCTCAAACGGGTTCATTGCAAAATGAATAATATTTCATACCATCTTCCTCTAGGCCTAAGTAGTGAGCTGTTTTTGTCAAGGTAGAACAATCCTCCTTCTCCATCAGTGAAACCTATTTCACCATGTTGAGGACGTTGTATGAAACCTTCTCATCACCCACACATAAGATCATCTCTCCTTTGTGCACATCAATTAAAACTATCCCGGTATCCAGATAGGGTCTTAAATGAATCAAAGATGCCTCTTTCCCTTCATCCATGTCCAAGATAATGAAATCCCCTGGCAGAATTAATTTCCCCACTATGACTTAGACATATTCCAATAGCCCCCAAGGGTATTTAATAGAACTATCTGCCAATTGGAGTGTCACTCGGGTTATCTTGATATCGTTCAGCCCTATCATCTTGAATAATCCAAAGGGCATTAAATTAACACTCTCACCCAAATCAAAATCGGATTTTCCAAACTCACAAGGTCCAATAATGCGTGGGATAGTAAATCTTCATGGATCTTGTCTCATAAGAGGGAGAGTGTGTTGGACTGCCTCCGAGCATTCCTTGGTCATACGAATGGCTCCCAAGTCTTCAATCTTATTTTTTTAAAAGATCTATTTCATGAACATCGTATATGTGGGCATCAGAATCAATTCCTCATCAAAATGAATGTTGATGTGAAGCTTCTGAAAAACATACATGAACTTGGAAAATTGTTGGTCTCGCTTCCATTCATTCATCCTTTCTTGAAATGGAAGGGGTGGTTCATACACTTTAACCACTCATTTTCCCTTATCATGTGGGACATCCGGTTCTTTATCGAAATCATGTTTTGGAGAAGATTCCTCAGCTGCGACTTCTCCTCATAAGGAGAATGTGGACTGCATTGATGGTGTAGCACCTTGACTCATAGTTTCCTTCAACGTCATCTCCTTCATGCTACATAAAATAACAGCATTAGCCTCCTCCCTTGAATTTTTCTATGTTTTTCCTCATAGTGTACCGGGCTGTCTGTGAGAGAGATGACCGGAAAGCTACCCAATCTGGTTCTCAAGGATTCTAATTGACCCCTCCTAGTTTTGAAATATTGTTTCAACAATAGTTATAAATGTGTACATAATTTCCTCTAAACTTGTGGGAGGTTTCGGATGAGGTTTTTAGGATACTTGTGGGGGAGGTGGCTGTCAAAATGGTTGAGAAAGATGAGGGTTTAATACCCTTACTGCTGATATGCCCCATTCTAAAATTGGTTACCATGTTTCTGCCTCAGATACAGAGTATGTAACTATATTTTACTGTAACCGGTGGTCTTTGAGGTTGGGGCTGAGGAATTTTATGTTGGTACCCCTAGTCTATATTTTGATTCTCTTTCCACCCATGGTTTTGGTAATGAGGTTATTAGTTGGGTCCCTTATTCTGTGAAAAATAATTTACCTCACTGGTAGAGGATCCCGCACATTCCCTTGGTCACTCTCCCATAGCATGGTTGTCACCATATTCACTACATGCTTGTTGACAGACAACTTGAACGTGAGATGGATGTTTTAGATTCAGAGCATCAATCTTATTTGAGAGAGCAATGAGTTGAGCCGCAAACATGGTGGTGGCATATATATAATTCATATCTCTTTTCTGAGTTCCTTGTTCAGAATTTAGTTGAAAAATATTGGTTGAAATGTCTTCCAACAATACAAAAAGATCTTCAGGGGACTTCCTCAGGACATTCCCTCCAGCAGCTGCATCAACCATGGACTTTGTATTATATGTTAGACCTCCATAGAAAGTCTAGACATGCATCCACAATGGAAATCCATGGTGTGGGAATTTCCTCATCATCTCGATAAATCGTTCCCATGAATCATATAAAGATTTTGAGTCATGCTGTTGGAAGTTATTGATTTCATTCCTTAAGGTGACCATCTTCAAGGGAAGGAAGTATTTTGATAAAAAGGCTTGGCCACTCCTATACCTACAGGCCTGCAAAACACAAAAAACACACACAGTGTAAAATGGAAAAAATAATAAAAAACATAAATGAGAAGAAGAAAAATAATTTAGGAAATTTTTAATTTATGTTTTCACTCAATTACTCCAATTCAATTAAAAAAAATAACGGCTTCCCTGTCAACAATAGTAAAATTTAGGGTGTTTTTTGTCTGAAGTGTTGTTTTCATAACCAAATTCATATTTCTAACATGTAACTAGTTGTAACATCCCGAGATTCCATGATACGCTTCTCTTTCAATAATGCAATAGCTTGCATTGTACGCAAGTTCGAGATTCTAACACACCGCGACCAATCAAAATAGCCATTTTGAATAGTAATACCAAATTTTTGAAATTATATATATTTTATATTTCAAAATGGACTTCATTTTTGGATTCTGAATATCGAAATTAGCCTATGTTGAATTTTTGGTGTTTTTCTGAGAACTTCCAATTTTTTATGAAGAGTGAAAAATACTTAAAAACTACTTTTTTAATAAAAATAATTTATATTGATAATATATACTATTGAGTGGTTTTCAAGTATAATTAGAATATATTTTTACCATTTTATCTAATGGTGGTCATTATAATTAATTTCACTTTGAAATTGGACATAAACAATTTTCAATCTTTTGATATATATTGTTTCTTAAAAACACGCTATTTGTTGTGACAGCGGGAATTAATTATAAAATTAATTAATGCAACTTATATTTTTGGAATTTTTTAAAATAGGCATAATTTTTGAATTCAGAATATCAATTATAGCTTAGGGTGAAATTTTGACATTGTTCTGAAAAACTTCAATTTTGGATGAATAGTGAAACCACTAAGTGGTAGTTAAAAAAATGATTTTCCGTTTAAATGAAAAATTACCACTTCTGTGATTAGATTTTAAAAAATCTGACATACATTGTTGTAATTAGGAAGTAAAATGTGGTTCAATGGGATTAAAATAATTTTTTCGTGAATAGTTACTTTTAAGTTTAATTAATCGCGATTAAAGGTAATTAGTGAAATTTAAGGTAAAAATGATATTATAAAAATATGAAAATACCCTTACACTTGTCCTACACTTATTGGATTAGTCATGGCCGACCAAGAAAATCCATTGGTCAACTTGGGGATCCCATGGATCCCCTTGGGTAATAAAATGACATTAATAATGTTTTATTTAAAGTAAAATAAAATTGTCACAAACATTTGTTGTTTTACTAAAACAATTATTACATGGGGTTATATAAGTTAACTTTTCTACTATAAATATTCATTTGAAAGATAAAAATATTTCCTAAATCATGATATTTTTCTTTATAATTTTTATACATTAAATAAATTAATTTATTTATGACACCATGATGATGCAGCGATTGCCTAATTAATTAACGATTTAAATAAAATGAAAAGATAATGTAAATTCTAAGACTTACACTTGTCAAAAACCTATTGTATGGGTATATTACGAACCCTTATCACATTATCCACGAAATATATAATTGTGGGACCTTTGAAATACGAAAAGTACTTCATAATTATGTAACCTTTCATTACTTTCCAAGAGTGCCCCTCTTCTCCTCTTATAAAAGGCCCCCACCACTACCACCTTATTCACACCATCAAATCCATTTGACTCAGCCAAACTCTAGCCAAATACTCTCCCAACTTCGCTCTCTTACTCCTAGAAGCCTCAATTTGGTCATAAGTCTTTCCAAGGAAGGCTTTGTCTCAAATCAAAAAGTGTTACCCGTTTTATAGGTAGTGTTTTCTCTTGTGTTCCTATGTTTTATTTTGCTTCTCCAACCCCCTAAACTCTTTTTATTCATTTCTTTTGTAACAAAAAAAGTATCATAAATATACTAGGATGTTTTTATATGAAGGATTCTAGCTACACATACACACACCTACATATAATGGTTAAAGAACATACTGTTTCTGTGGATGGCGAATTTCTGCCTCACGAAACGATGATTGTTCAACACTCATATAACACCTTCAAAGGTGGCCATTAAGATCTCACTATATTTATATATGATATATAATATGTTTATGTTTTACTTAAGCTTCTGTATTTTTCATTTATGGCATACCTTTATGGTTTCCATTATGGGTAAATGTGATATTTTCATTTTAGGAAGTGCGGACTACCGCCCCCTCAAAGTGATTTGAATCGTTAATGCCATATGTGGGATGTATAAAGGATGGAGTAAATGGTATTATAAATTATATTATACTGGAATTATAGTATACCTTTATATAATTATAATTTCATTCTATTAAATACGAAATAGAAATGAAAGTGCGTACGTACGGCTTACCGTCTCCATAAACGATGCATTTCATTTCTTACCTCTATATGTTATATAATATCATAAATGCATGTATATAATGGATATATATGATATATATGATATCTAAATCATGAATATAATTCTGGTTATAATGGATATTTCACCACATGAACAACTTGTAATTATAAGAAGTTTATTCAAATACAAAGATCGGCAAAATGATCGTTATTAACTTAAATAATTACATAATGTTCATAACATGGTAAGAAGTGATATAAAAGGAATAACGAACATGGAAAAGGTTATTAAGCAAATAGAAATTAACTATATTTTACTATTCAGGAGTTTAAAGAATGATCGAGTCAAGTCGGACATGAGGCAAGGGAACTTCTTAACCCAATTTCTATTCTTTGGGTTAATCTCCTACTTTCAAATTATGTCATGATATTATTGTGTTCTATATTGTATTTGTACTTTCTTTATGTGTACTTATAGTGAATACACATAATAGATATATTTTATTTAAAAAATTGATCTTTGTAAGGTACTTCGTCTCAATCTCCTTTCATTGAGGCATATTTGGTTTTGTACACAACTTTCTTTTATACGGTGTATAAACCCCTTTGACTTTTATGTTCATTCAAATGGAATATTTTTTTTATATGAAGTGTTTTACTAAATGACAAAAGGGAATGTTTTTTTTTTCGTACGTATGCAGCGACAACGACTTCTCCGCCGTCGTGACCATTATTTGAGTTTCAGTTTGCTCTACAAGCCATAACTTTTTTAAAATGAAAAGTAAATACAATGTTTTAATTTTCATTCATTTTGGTATTGAAACTGGTTTTGAAAGTGTTTTTATTATATCAATGAATTGTATTGATATATTGTTATTGAAATGTGGAAATTTTATGTTTCCTTTATTCATGTTTTATGTGATACGATTATGTTATGGGTTATGATATGTTTAATCCTATTCATATGAGGAATGCATTGGACTTAATAAGTGATGGGTGGAGCCCGCTATAGCTCCTCGATGCATCGGTAGGTCTCATGAGACAAACTAGTGTCTTGGCATGAGGCCTTGACAAAATATTATTTGTAGTCATGGCGTGACGCCTTGGCTACGTGGTTATGATAGTCTAGCATTATACATTCCATTATTATGAAAGTGGTTATTGATATTGTATGTGATTATTCGACCAGTAGAATATCCATGTGAATAAGTAAATGGCATTATCTCATTTTAATTTTTCCATATTATATTGAAGTTCAAGTTTAAAAGGATTTTGTTTTAGTCATACATTGCCTTAAATGTTTATGTTTATTTATGAAAGCTTCGGCTATATTGTTATCCTTACTGAGCATTTGAGCTCACCCCTTTCAATGTTTTATTTTTCCCAGGATGTGAAGAAATATTTTATGAATGACCTACAGGGATAGTCTGAAGAGGATAGAAGTGTGGACTATGGAGACTATGATATTGTGATTTTTCATTTTATGATGTAATGTCACATTTATGAATGTATCTAGTGTTTCCAAGGCTACTAAACTAATCGGTCTTTCGAGACTTGATCTTTTGTGATCATGCCAATGTTACGCAATAATGCACTGACTCTGGGTAAATGGGGTCTGGGCGTTACAGTTGGTATCTGAGGCAGTTTAGTACTAACATTAGAAGCTAGATTTAGATAAACTCTTGTTAGAGCACATATCCCTAAGATAGACATTGAATATTAGTATAGAAGAACATCCTAAAATTTTGGTATTATAGAGATTTTGTGAGTTTTCCGAGCAATATATCCCTCTACGGATACGAGCAGGTAGAGGCGGCTCCGACATAGATGTACATAGGGGTAAAACCCGAAAACACTCTTTGAGCTAGACTCGAATGAGAACTGGTGCACGACAACAGTCCTTGCTGCACTCTTGGTTACGACACTCCTGGGGGATACTCTTAGGACAATCCTCATTTTCTTTACCAACCATTATGAAGGGTTTATGAGTATATACTTTTCAAAGAAAACAGTTTTATGATTATGGATTGTATCCATAAACTGTCAAATTTATGCTAAGCATTTTAAAAGTATGGAATTACGTATTTTGATTCATAATCTAATATAGTTTATGCCATTGTTTAGAAATGGAGCCTAGTGGGAGGAATGGAAACTGTATCAATGAATGCACTCCATGTAGAGATTTCCCTTCTTCTCAAGATAATTATTGTGGAGCTCGAGATACAACTGGTGCTGATCAACTTATCACCATACTGAGACAAATCACTCAGGTTATGAATAATAACATTACTTGTATGGAGCACCCTAACCCGCAACGTGGAGGATCAATGTTAGACCGCTTCATGAGGCAGTAACCACCAAAATTTAATGGGGGTACAAATCCATTAGAAGTTGATCAATGGATAAACTCCTTAGAGAAAATATTCCATGCCTTGGGGAGTAGCGAAAGGGAGAAAGTTGTCATTGCAGTTTACCGCCTCACTAAATATGTCGATAAATGGTGGACGCTGATTCAAAACACAAAGGAAGATGAAGAAGTATCAAGTATGGAATGGAGGGAGTTTTAGGAAATTTTCGTAGAAAAATACTTTCCACATGACCATCGAGAAGATATAGAAAGACAATTTCTGAGTCTGAGACAGAAGGAGGATGAGAATGTCACAAAGTATGAGGCCAACATTAAAAGGTAAGTGAGGCATGCTGCAAATTATATATGTAACCCAAGAAGTAAGATCGATCATTTACATGATGGGTTAAAACCGTATCTCTGTCGAGCATTAGTATCACAGTCTTTCTCAACATAAAAAGATATAGTCTCTTGTGCTATCAAGATAGAAAAGGAATTCTCTAAATCTTATGACAATAAAGTAAAGCATGAGAAGAAGAGAATGGTGGAACAAGAGACAGATAAAGGGAAAAAGGGAAATAAGGATTTTCCATTATGCGATAATTGTGGGAAAAATCACCCTGGTACTTGCCTAAAAGTAATGAAAGTTTGTTATAAATGTGGAGAAAAATGTCACCCGACGCATGATTGCAAGGGAAAGAAAGTGGCTATCAATGTTGAATGCTACAATTGTAGGGAAATGGGGAATTATTGAAATGCATTTCCTAAGAGTCGGGGAAAAATACCTCAGAAAAGGCCAAGGGATCAAGGACAATGTTATTTTGTTACTACAGTTGAAGTGGAATAATTAATGTATTGCTGCTTTAGGACTCAAGGATTATATTCTGGTTATAAGAATAATGTGACATATATAAGGATTGTACTGCAGTACTTTTTTCATTTCATTAAGGTTTTAATATGATTAAGGTAATTATATTTTTAGAATCTGACAATAAGAGAAACATTACTTTGTTTGGGGAATCTGATGTTACAATTGATTTTGGAATTTAGAAACCTTTTAGAGAAAGTCTGGGTAGAGGTATTTTGGATAAATATAACGGTTGGAATGGATTAAGTTGAACAATAGATAGTATTGTTTAAGGATATAACATTTCTGAAGATTACTTTTGGAATATTATAATAATATATTTTTAGGAAAAGGAAAACCTTCAGGTCGGCGGATAACCCATCGCATCGGACAAAGCTGTAGGAATCGAACCCACAACCATAGTACGACATGCCTTTATTACCTACCACTATCCTACAGGAAGTCCCTGGTTATTAAAAAATAGTTTTCATAATCTAAATGTTATGTGTTAATATTTTGAACCTTGTACGATTAGGATAAATATAATATTTTTGAATTCTATTATATTTTTGAGTGAAAGGTGAGTTTGTGGTAGAAATTAGTTGAAGGATGAAACTCTACTTATCAAGCATAAATATATATATACCTATCTATTATTCTATGAATAAATTAATTATTAAACTTTATTAAAGGGATATTAAAACAAAAAATTTGTTATCCTAATACCTTATGTCTTGTTGAACTGATAATATTTTAAATCAATATAGATCGAAGGTTTTGAGGCTCTCAATTTTAAACTTGTTTGTGATTGATGACCTCAATCACTCCCTACAAATATTTACATTTTACCTCTAATTATATATCTCTAATTTCCGCCAATGTTCTCCTTATTGATATCATAATTTGGTGGTGACTTTTTCATTTCCCTTTCCCTCTTATTAAGGCTAAATTTTATTAACGTTATTTCCGATGTTGGATTTCCACAGAGGTATTTTCTATTTTCAACCTTTTATTTTCAAAGAAAAATTTCAAATTGCGAGGACTCAATTTATTGAATGAGGGGAGAATGTAACATCCCGAGCATCCACGATACGCTTCACTTTCAATAATGCAATAGCTGGCATTGTACGCAAGTTCGAGATTCTAACACACCGCGACCAATCAAAATAGCCATTATGAATAGTAATACCCAATTTTTGAAATTATATATATTTTATATTTCAAAATGGACTTTATTTTTGGATTCGGAATATCGAAATTAGACTACGTTGAATTTTTGGCATTTTTCTAAGAACTTCCAATTTTTAATGAATAGTGAAATATACTTAAAAACAAATTTTTTAATCAAAATAATTTATAGTGATAAATTATATTATTTAGTGGTTTTAAATTATAATTATAATATATTTTTACCATATTATCTAATGGTGGTCATTAAATTAATTTCACTTTGAAATTGGACATAAACAATTGTCAATCTTTTGATATATATTGTTTCTTAAAAACACGCTATTTGTTGTGACATCGGGAATTAATTATAAAATTAATTAATTCAACTTATATGTTTGGAATTTTTTAAAATAGACATTATTTTTGAATTTTGAATATCAATTATAGCTTAGGGTGAATTTTGGCCATTGTTCTGAAAAACTTCAATTTTTGATGAATAGTGAAACCACTAAGTGGTAGTTAAAAAACTGATTTTACATTTAAATGAACCATTACAACTTTTGTGATTTGATTTTGAAAAATCCAACATACATGGTTGTCATTAGGAAGTAAAATGTTGTTCAATGGGATTAAAATAATTTTTTGGTGAATAGTAACTTTTAAGTTTAATTAATCGCGAATAAAGGTAATTAGTGAAATTTAAGGTAAAAATGATATTATATAAATATGAAAATACCATTACACTTGTCCTACCCTTATTGGATGAGTCATGGCCGGCCAAAACAATCCATGGTTTAACTCGGGGATCCCATGGAGCCACTTGGGGAAGAAAATGACATTAATAACTTTTTATTTAAAGTAAAAATAAAATTGTCACAAACATGTGTTGTTTTACTAAAACAATTATTACATGGGGTTATATAAGTTATCTTTTAGACTATAAATATTAATTGGAAAGATAAAAAGACATCCTACATCATGATATATTTTTTTATAATTTTTCGACATTAAATAAATTAATTTATTTATGACACCATGATGTTGCCGTGATTACCTCATTAATAAACGATTTAAATAAAATGAAATGATAATGTAAAATCTAAGACTTACACTTTTAAAAAACCTATTGTATGGGTATATTTAGAACCCTTATCACCTTATCCTAGAAATATATAATTTTGGGACCTTTGAAATCCGAAAAGTACTTCATAATAATGTAACATTTCATTACATTCCAAGAGTGCCCCTCTTCTCCTCTTATAAAAGGCCCCCACCACTACCACCTTATTCACACCATCAATTCCATTTGGCTCGGCCAACCTCTGCCCAAATACTCTCACAAATTCTATCTCTTACTCCTAGAAGCGTCATGTTGGGCATAAGTCTTCCCAAGGAAGCCTTTGTCTCAAATCAAAAAAGTTACCCGTTTTTAAGGTAGTGTTATCTCTTGTGTTCTTATGTTTTATTTTGCTTCTCCAGCCCCATAAACTCTTTTTATTCATTTATTTTGTAACAACACCAGTATCATAAATATACTAGGATTTTGTTATAATAATGATTCAAGCTACACTTATAGACACATACATCTACTGGTTAAAGAACATACTGTTTCTGTGGATGGCGAATTTATGCCTCACCAAACGATGATTGTTCAACACTAATATAACAACTTAAAAGAAGTCCATTAAGATGTCACTATATTTATATATGATATATAATATGTTTATGTTTTACTTAAGCTTCTGTATTTTTCATTTATGGCATACCTTTATGGTTTCCATTATGGGTAAATGCGATATTTTCATTTTCGGAAGTGCGGACTACCGCCCTCTCAAAGTGATTTGAATCGTTAATGCCATATGTGGGATGTATAAAGGATGGAGTAAATGGTATTATAAATTATATTATACTTTAATTATATTATACCTTTATATAATTATAATTTCATTACATTAAATATGAAATAGAAATGAATGTAGCATTCATGCGTACGTACGGCTTACCATCTCCATGAATGGTGAATTTCATTTCTTACCTCTAAATGTTATGTAATATCATAAATGCATGTATATACTAGATATATATATGATATATATGATATCTACATCACGAATATAATTCTGGATATAATAGATATTTCACCACATGAACAACTTGTAATTATAAGATGTTTATTCAAGTACAAAGATCGACAAAATGACCATTTTTTTATATTAAATAATTACATAATGTTCATAACATGGTAAGAAGTGATATAAAAGGAATAATGAACATAAAAAAGGTTCTTAAGCAAATATAAATTAACTATAGTTTATTATTCCAGAGTTTAAAGAATGATCGAGTCAAGTCGGACATGAGGTAAGGGAACTTCATAACCCAATTTCTATTCTTTGGGATAATCTCCAACATTCAAATTATTTCATGATATTATTATGTTCTATCTTGTATTTGTACTTTCTTTATGTGTACTTATAGTGAATACACGTAATAGATCTATTTTGATTTAAAAAATGATCTTTGTAAGGGACTTCGTCTCAATCTCCTTTCATTGAGGCATATTTGGTTTTATACACCACTTTCTTTTATACGGTGTATAAACCCCTTTGACTTTTATGTTCATTCAAAAGGATTCTTTTTTTATACGAAGAGTTTTACTAAACGACAAAAGGGAATGTTTTTTTGTCGTACGTATGCGGCGACAACGACTTCTCTGCCGCCATGACCATTATTTGAGTTTCAGCTTCCTCTACGAGCCATAACTTTTTTAAAAATTAAAAATAAATACAATGTTTAATTTTCTTTCATTTTGGTATTGAAACTGGTTTTGAAAGTGTTTTTATTATATCAATGTGTTGTATTGATATGTTGTGATTGAAATGTCGAAATGATATGTTTCCTTTATGCATGTTTTATGTGATACGATTATGTTATGGTTTATGATATGTTTAAACCTATTCATACGAGGAATGAATTAGACTTAATAAGTGACGGGTGGAGCCGGCTATAGCTCCTCGATGCATTAGCAGGTCTCATTAGACAAACTAGTGTCTTGGCACGAGGCCTTGACAAAATCTTATTTGTAGTCTTTCCACGAGGCCTTGGCTACGTGGTTATGATCGTCTGGCATTTTTCATTCCATCATTATGAAAGTGGTTATTGATATTGCATGTGATTATTCGACCAGTAGAATATCCATGTGAATAAGAAAATGGAATTATCACATTTTACTTTTTCCATATAATGGTGAAGTTCATGTTTAAAAGGCTTTTGTTTTAGTCATACATTGCCTTAAATGTTTATGTTTATTTATAAAAGCTGCCGCTATATTGTTATCCTTACTGAGAATCTGAGCTCACCCCTTTCAATGTTTTATATTTCCCAGGATGTGAAGAAATATTTTATGACTGACCTACAAGGATAGTCTGAAGGGGATAGAAGTGTGGACTATGGAGACTATGTTATTGTGAATTTTCACTTTATGATGTAATGTAACATTTATGAATGTATATATTGTTTCCAAGGCTACTAAACTAATCAGGCTTCCAAGACTTGATATTTTGTGATCATGACAGTTTTACGCAATAATGCACTGACTTTGGGTAACTGGGGTCGGGGCGTTACACTAGTATAGTGTGCAAGTACGGGGTCGGTCAATAGGGAAACCATGTTTTCATTTATATCTCTTGATTTGATATTTCTCAAGTGAAGATGCTAACATTAATATGATTTTTTGGTTCATAATGATGGATCTCTAAAGATAAGTAATTTCTTGTCCTTCTGTAACTCACAACGAATTAACTTCAAAATCAAAGATTACTTAAAACTTGATTTTAATGGATTATGATAAAATATCTTGGGGATGGATATTTATGTGGAATGATAAACATTATTCCCTATTGTGTTGTGTTTTTCATAATAACCCACATTTCCGGGTTTCATTTTTGTCGTAACACCATTGGTTCAGTGAGTTCCGACTAAGTCTGTAGAAATCAAACCATTGGTCTAGAAATTGATTTCTACTAACTCTTAATTTATGAACTTCTGTCTAGAAACGAGCATTATATCCAACAGTCATGGATATACTTGATGTAATTCACCCACAGATCCTTGTAAACATTCTTCTTGGTCTGATATGGGGTTTGCAGCAAAATAATGCATGAAGGATGGAAGAATTAGGTGAGAGATGATGAACAACACCAGAATAGAGAAACCGGTTCTAACAATACCACATTTTTCCTAGCCCCAACTCAATGGGGTTTAGATACTCCTGATAAAATGGATAATAAACACACTAATATTAATAATATATTTCATTACAACAAAGAAATGAATAATCAAAAGCACAACAAAAATACTTTGAACAAGTGCTACAAAACCTCCCTCTCACAAAAAAACATAGTTTCCATCACTATACTTCTCCTCTCTCAAATCCTCCCCTCTAGGATCACCCCAGGGTCTTCTCAGTTTGAAGGGACCTTTTTTCCATTTTCCAAAAGTAGGTAGAAAGGGGATCCCCAGATTAAGGATTAGGTGAAAAGTGAAAATGCTAAATGGAGAATGCTGTAGTGGTCCATATGGTTTTGGGTGCATGGTTAGGTATGCCTTTTTCCAGCCATGCGGAAGTCTCTGTCTCAAATCCTTATGGTCTCACAGTTTTCCTGGATGGGCCACAAGGTTTTGGAACTCCATGGGCCAACCGTGCGGATGTCTCTGTCCATATGTTCATGTCTCACACGGATTCAATGAAGGGCCGCACGGTTTTGGTAAGTCAAGCACCAACCGTGTGGACCTCTCTGTCAATGATATCCTCTCCCGCATGATTTTTACATTGTTTGGATAACCATGTGGCATTCTTGCGGGTTTCCTTTCTCTTTAAAATTTCTGAAATCGCAGGTCCTTCATGTCTCAGTGCTTGATCTGGGTGACTCCAATCCAGTATAGTCTAGGGAAAATGGTCCAAAACCTCCAATTCCCTTCTGAATCTCTAAAATTCCTAGACTTCATACTTTATCCTCTAGTGACTGAAAAGCCTATTAAGGAATATCAAACTTGTTAAATCAATGCGAAAACCATCCAGAAAAATCCATTTTATAGATATTAAACCCTGTGGAAATGCCTTATGCCCAACATTGCATCATCTGTATATTTCCTAAGACCTACAGGTCGTGTAATTTCTAATCCTATGGACCTTTTTAGGGTTCCCCCTCATCCCTATAAATGGGGGTTATCGATAATAAATAGAAAATAAGGTCTTCGGTCCATTCGGGGGGGGGGGTTGTTTGTCGATTGTCACACTTTTCCACTATTTATTTAACATGGAGGCTTAGTTTTATTAAAATACTATTCCTTGGTTTACAATGAAAATAATTATTGGTTCATGAATGAAACCCTTTTTATTATTGAATTGAGAAAATAATAATTTAGATTGCTTTTGGAAACCCGGTTTGTTTATAAATTTTTATTATTTTTATAAAAGTATGGTATTGGATTGACATAGAGAGGTGTTTTATGAAATGTTTTAAAGAAAAGAAATTATTCTATGGAATGAATCTATTTCAAATATGTTTTTGGAATACATTGTTTCATTTTTTTATGTCGTATTATATAAGGAATTATTGAATTACACTTGGTGCTCGGTGTCATAGGTGTAATGGAACATGGGATTTATCACCTTGTAATTAATTGGTTGGTGATGATATCCCATTTTTGAGTATAGAAATGCAATAAAAATTAATGTGTGTGAGATATATATATATATATATATATATATTTGTTTTCTATAATGAATAAATGAAATGAAAAATTAATTCATTTTAATTATTTGCCTTAAAAATCTTTCTTGTATATATATTATTCTATATTTATTCATTTTAAATTTAATTACTATTTTTATGTTTCTCCTTTAGGTATAAGTTATTTTTCAAAAAATTAGAAAACATGTTATTTTCCTAGTGGAATTAGTTGGGATGTTTATTTGGAAATCCTACTATGATTCACACTTTCCCCTAAATGGGAACAATGTTTTGTTTCATGATTTTTTTTCAAGAGATGGGAAAAACAAAGGTATATGAATTCTCTAGTTGTGCATCCTAATACTATAAACATGGGTTGATTTTTGATATTATATTTATCTCAATGTCATTGGAGTAATTCCACATTGGTGTTACTATGTTTGTATTTCCTTTGGTTTATCTGTGTCTCTATTTCATCATGATTTGGTGTCATGGAATGGATTCCACTCATTTAATTACAATTTCCATGTTTCCCAAAACATTCAATGGCCTCCCCTTCCATAGCAGGGTATGAAACTACTTTGTAAAGGCTGGTGGTTGGATAGTTTTTCTGGGCCAGTGAATCTGTGGGACTCGCATTGGTCGAGAGGATGGGAGGTCAAGCATATCACCCCATTTTGGGTGGAATTTTCAGATACTCTAGGACTCTATTATAGATTTATGACATGTTGTCGATCTCTTCCTAGTCCTTATGTTGTACTGGTTACCCTAAAAATGATTATGGGTTAACTCTCTATTATTTGTAACAGTCATGGATATATTTCGGAAATACGTCCATATATATATATTAGGTTCTACATCAATTTTCTGGTAATGAGCGTTTAAGATTATGCACAAACCATATAACCAAGTTAATAGGTCCATGCTCCCTTTTATAGAGGCGATTGATATAATTTGGATGGTGTTGATCAAATATGAGGTGTCCTATGTATTATGGTTATTACAATAATAAAAACCCACATAGATCAGTTGATTCATTTAGTTTAATTTCAAGAGGTAATGAATAATATGGGGCCAAATATTCAAGATTGATTCTGGAAGAGATTCCCTATTTATCCTATTTATGGATGTAATTAGACTCATCCTGGTTTGGTTGATGTTGGGGGGTTAAACATTGAGGATTCCCTGATGAATGGGTATTTTATGCTTAATGAGGTGTTAGATGCATCCCCATAAGCCCACATGATCCATGCTCATAGTGAGAAATAATATGGAGTGCATGATCAGCCTAATGGTGTAGGGATATGGGATCTATGTATTGGGGAAGTCCTTGGAGTATTTGATATGGAGATCAGGCCTTTATAAAGGCGGCATATGTATCCTAGTTAAGGGGGGGTAATATTACCCATAGTTCTATTGTATATGATGGGCCGTACCCAATGAGTCTTACCTAGATAATATGACTTCTTATAGAAGGTGTTCCAAGATCCTGTTTCCATACCCTAGTGGTCATCCTCTGAACTGACTCGACATATGTGGAGGGTGTCATGAGAGGCATAGTATTGTGATCTGAGGGGTGTCATGTGTCTGGTCTGAATCCTTTGGAGGACATCACCAGAACAAGACGACATGTCCCGAGTGTACACTGCGAGAGTCGGATGGTCTTTTCTAGATGATAGTTCCTTTATTTTAAAAATCAATGATTAATCGAAACGAATATTTAAACTTTTAAATGAATAATTTTGAAATTAGATAGATGTTGTCTGTACACAAAGAATGTGCTGATAAATGGTCATGTCTTATTAAATGGGCATACCCAATGTTGGATAACATGGGTGGTCAATTGATTTGCAGTGAAACATTTATTCGACATAATAAATACATTCATGAAGAATTAATTAAACATATCAACCACATACTTTAACCACAAAAGTTTGTTTTTGGCCATCCTATTTCGGATTATTGTTCAAAATTATAGATGCATACAGATAACCATATATATATATATACATAAAATCTGTATATGTCGTACCCTTTATATATACTCAAAACTAAGAACTACATATATATACATAAAATCTGTATATGCCACACCCTTTATATATACTCAAAACAATGAACTACATATATATATACATAAAATATTTGTATGTATCAACCTTTATATATATATTCAAAACTAAGAACTATATATATATATATACACACATAAAATATGTATATGTCCCACCCTTTATATATACTCAAAACTATGAACAACATATATGTGTGTGTGTGTGTGTATTACCTTATTACAAGAAATGTAATTTGATAAATAATTGCAAACCCTTAGCATCATAAAAGTAATTTACATTTTAGGAAAATGAACTTCCCGAACAAGAAAACAGATATTGTATAAAGTAATGTATACATTTTAATAACATCATTACAAATCAACACTTGATAGAATTAAAACTAGGTGGATTAAAATTATAGGGGTGTATGTGTAATAAATATACCAATCCATTTGATTACAAAACGTTATTCACATCCATGTCATTACATAAAGATTGTAAATCATCTTTAATAACATAAAACCGAAATAGATTCAATTATATGTCTATGTTCGATTATACATTAAGTGTATATTAAGTTTTGCATAATTTAAAACCATATTAAACGAACCCAAATATAATTGTCGACCAAGGAAATATTATGACATACAATTTTTAACCTTTGAAAACCCTATATTAACCATAGATATGATATATATTGATATACCATATATAAATATAATTATCTTTATGGGTTTTGAATTTCATAACCAACGAAGTACTGCTCGCGTCTGTTAAACATTGGTAAACAACATATAGAAATCCAGAATAGGTTTAGGATAGAAAACTATATATATATATAAATATATATAAACATAAACATATTCGTTTATATAAAGAGTGTATATAAGAAAGACAAGCATATAATGAAAATCCTTACACAAATAACCAACAACTTGAAAATAATTATCTGCCTGGAACAAAATACTTCTTGAATTCAAAATAAATAGAACTCTTTTGAAAATACTAAATTTACCCTTACAAACATAAGGTCGTAAAATTAATAAAAATTAAAGACAAAGTATAATGAACCCTTACAAGAAAATATTCCCTCACACCAATGGGTTTTACAACTCTATATAATTTTTAATCCACCAATTTGGAGGATTATAAGTGTACAAAAAATAATAATTATAAATTAAAGTAACCCATATATCTTTTATACCGTGAAAAAAATTTTAAAAACAACATCCATAATTATAAAGTATAGATAGGTTTGTATTTTAAATACATGTAAATATATATGTATATACCTGAATATTCATATCACTATATATTGTGTTTTTCATAATAAGTACAAATCTAATTGAACCCAAAACATAACTTGCATCAAAAACATTATTTATGGGATGAAAACAATCTTCTAAACTTCATAAAATAGATTTGGTTTTAGTCACATAAATTTTTTTATATAAATTTATATTTATAGGATTATAAACTAAGTGTATACTCGGGTTTGTGGATATAGAAACACTTGAAAATAAATTCTTACAACATTATAAAATCCTGAACACAAACTTCAAGCATTTGAAAACATGAACAATCTTGGATTTTAAATTCAAATAAATATACATATATATATATATATATCCGATTATATACAAAAAAATATATGATCAGTTTTATATATTAAAAAGAATTTAATAAAATCCCCTTACCTTCCTTGGATGAGAGGCTTGCACCAGAGAGGGATTGCTGGAGATTTTAGGAAGAGAACCCATAGGGTTTTAATGCAGGGTGTGGGTTTAGATTATACTTCATTAAAATATAAAAAAGAAAGGAAGGTTGCGCAATATTACGAAAGTAACTAACCAAAAAAATTAAATAAATAAAATAGCTAATCAATTACTCAAAATATGGGTGAATAGTTTTTTTTGTTTTTTTATTCTTTGGTTAGTTTCATGCCACATTCAAGATAACATGTGTTATTATCATATTATTTTTCTTTTATTTTAAGTCACATTTTTTATTTTTTCCAACACATTTATCTCTCCAATCAATTCACCCTTTTTCATAGTCAACACATCATTTTTTTGATTCAATCGTTTCACTCTTTAACATTATAATTTTTTTATAAAATAAATATAATCATTAAAAATGTTTTGAATAAAATATATAGATATAAACGATACATATATATATATATATGAGAAACACATATCAAATGTGCATTTTTTGATAGTAATTTTATTAAAACATTTATAATTTATAAAAACATAACATATTTTCAAATATAATATCTTAAATTAAGAAAAATACTTTTTATATAAAAAAATGTTTATATCATTAATACATTCAAAATAGTAAATATAAAATAAAATGTTTTTAAAATTATATATATAAAAAATTGGGTACAACCGTGAAAGCGGCACATGACACAAGGAAGAAACATGCATTAAATTGCAAGACTGAGGACTTGACCCCGTGACCTGCCCCTCACCCCCCCAAACACATACCACCCCACCACTAATAGTGGGGCATATATATATATATATTATCTTATTAAAGAAAACATTTATTTAAAGAAAAAAATATTTCAATTTCATGAGTTCATGTTACATTTCAAAGCATAAAAAAATAAATTCAATTGGAAACTATATTTTAAAGATAATACCTTTAACTGCTAAAAAAATTAGAAATAAAAACAATATTTTTAGAATTTAAATGTATAAATCATAACAAACAATATAAGTCTAGAACACACTTGAAATACATAAGTTTTGAAGCCTTATACAATATAATGGTTTTGTAAGCACTTGGTTTCATAATTAAAATACTATGACATTATATATGGAACATAAAATACATTAAAAACATGAAATGATTATGTTGGTTAATCTTTATAAAACTAGGTGTTATTATTTTGAAAATATGAAGTAATGTACCAAATTATAAAATATAATATTATCCATTTAAATTAAAGTTTATTAAATTCGGGGTGTTATCAGAATGGATTTTTGATACCTAGGGATAGACTTGAGGATTAAATTACTGGGAATCCAAAAGTATTTTGTATGGGTGGGAATCAAGCCACACAGAAATCTAGAAGAACCTTGCAGTTTAACGCCATGAAAAAAAGACACATTTCCATGAATTTTAACATCATATGGTAAGGATGTGTGTCACATGATGTGTGTGGATACAGATATCACAAGTTATTTTTGGTTTAGATAATGTGGTAAAGACATGTTTCATTTATTTAAATGTCGTACGGTAAAGAAATTGGATCAACAGGTGTGTATGAAAGGAAATAATATGGTTGGGGCCATATATATGTGTTCAGACACCACTATGTATCTTGTGATGATATGAATCAAGCCATACAAAGTTCTTCAGATTCTGGTGTGGTAAGAGAGTGACACCAGTGATGGTGTTCCTCTTGTATATCTTAATGATGTTTATTAGACATCAACCATGTAGTTTAACATCATGCGGTGAGGGCTAATTGAATACCCTTTACCTCCATGTACTTAGTAAGATAACGAGATCACCCTGATCCTTCATGCCCTTTTTTTGAGGGGAAACACTTATCAGAATTTTTAAGGTCACGTGACATATTCTTGGTGTGAGAAAATATAACTCCCTGACCCCAATTAGACAGAGTTGGTGCATTATTACATAACATTGGCATGATACAAGAAATCATGTCCTGAAATACCGATTTGTTTAGTATCTGTGGAAGTACTAGATACATACATAAGTTTTTCAATACATCATGAAATAAACACAACAACAACATATTGTACCATTTTAACACACTTATACTCATTAGCCTATCCCTACAGGTCAACAATAAAATACGTCTTCTCATACTGGGAAAAATAAAACATAGAAACGGGTGATATCAGATGCTCAGTAAGGATAACAATATAGTTGACACTTTCATTCATAAGAATAATCATTTAAGGAGTTGTATAAGACTATAAAATAGGACTTTTAAAAATAAATGTCTTAATTAAATGGGAAATATAAATCCAATAATTGCATTTACTTATTCACATGGATATTATACTATTAGAATAATCACATGCAATATCAATATCCAATTTCATAATGATGGAATGAATAATGCCGGACATCATAACCACATAGTCAAGGGCTCGTTCCAAAACTACAAATAAGATTTTGTCAAGGCCTTGAGATAAGACATTAGTTTGTCTCTTGAGACCTACTGATGCATTGAGGAGCTATAACAGGCCCCACCTGTCACTTACTATGTCCAATGCATTCCTCATATTAAAAGGTTGAAACATAACATAAACATTCCTATTAATCCAAGCATACTAACTTGTAATACTTTAACCAGAAAATTTGAATGGTATAAAAATAAGACATCCATAGTCAACATATCAAAAAACCTTATATACAATATGTAAGATTAGTGTCATAATAAATAAATATCAAACAAGTGTAAAATCCACCAAATGATATTTATATAGATGAAATCAAAACTATTTGAGAGGAACATCTCTTTCTATTTTGAAATTATTTAAAAGCCACATAATTATAAAAGAAAACATTTATTTTGAAAATATTCTTATAATATTATAAGGGAAGCTTAAAAGCAGTTATAATGGTGGAAAATAGTTGCACCCGACGTATAATTTAAGAAAACATTCTTACCATAATTCGTAAAAAAGGTCATAAAGTACCTTGTTTTGAAAATGACAGAAATATTCCAATTAAAACATTTTATAAAAGGTAAAAAAAATTGTATAAATGACTTTAACACATAGTACCATAAATAGTAAAAAAAAATTTAAATAAATTTTTATGAAACAGATATGTGGATGATAAATATGTCCCAGTAGCTACTTACGTATAAACAAACTCTGATAAATAATGAGATTGTAAAATTAAAACTTACCTTGTAATTTTACTTGGTTGAGGGTACGTTAACCTCTTATATAATAGTTAAATAATTTTTATTAAATTATTCAAGAAAAATATACATAAATATGATATCGTATATGATCTTCTGATATTGCATTGTTAATAATATTTTAGTAGTATCCCCATTTCGGGTGTTAACTGATTCAATTTCCTTTATATGTTTTGTTATGTAAGTCTTGTTTTGTATCTATAGGATGTATTTGATTCATATCCAGAATGGTATTATGTTCATAAAAATTAGTTTTTAATCATAAAATGATATTTATTCTTTAATAATAATAACAGGGAATTAATCTTATTGCGTTCGAGGAGACCGGAGTCCGTATGTATGCATGAGCAACAATACCATTTTTTAGGGTAAAATAATATTTAATTGGATGGTATATCATATATATTGAATAATTAACATTTTATATTCATTATTTATATCATTGACACTTGTTATTATACCCATCTAATCAATGAAGTGTTAAATGAAAAACTACACCATGATGTGGAGACAGAAAGCCGTACGTACGCACGTTTGGTGACTTTTTCATTTAAAGGATTGATAGAATAAAGAATATGGTTATACCATATTTATAACAACATAACCCTATGTATAAGTTACATGAGTTATTATTTTGGTATGGAAACAACAAAGAAAGATTAAGTTGAAAATGTAAAGAACCTGAAAGAGGGAATGAAATTATTACCTCTTCTTCGGGTGCTTCCTATTGATTTGATCAAAATGGCTCCATAGTTTGGATTTATGTTCAATGTAATGCATATAGGTTGATGTGAGATTAGTTGGGAGGATAGTTTAGTAGTTTTTGGCTGATACAAAATGATTTTTAGGTTTTATTTTTAGAGAAGGGGATGTGCCCTTTTATGAGAGAGGTGAGGGTCACTTTAGGAAGACCATGAAATATTATTTTATTATACAATAATATTTAGTTTATAATGACTCCAACTGGATTTATTTCGACCATAATGTGTATATGGGTCTAAATACTCTCAACCAATAGGTGTTAGATAGGTTTAGGTCACCATATTAACCCTTTCATTTAGATTTAACTCTGGGTTAAATAATTTAATGTTACCATGTCTTCATGCATTCTTATAATGTATGGTTAATAAACTCACAATAAACTTCCAAGATAAGATAAAGTGGTTAATTAATGATATATATATATATATATATTATATAAGACCTTTGTCTTATCATTAGCTTTTTAGGAGTATTATATCAATTAGTTATATAGTATTTTTTTAAACTCAGTTATGTCAACTTTGAGACTATTTGGTATTTCATTTTTGTGAAAGTCAAAAACATGTCACTGAGAAAAAAATTTATTTAAACATCCCAAAAATGTAATATTAACCTATAAAATTCTTGGATTCAATCAAAGAATTAAAATTATATTTATTTTAATATTTACAATATCATTTACTTGATTCTTCGATTAATAAAGAAAATACTACATCATTATTGTGTCATAAATAAATATATTTTTTAACATATAAAAATTATAAATAAAATATAATGATTTATGAAATATTATTATCTGTCTAATGAATATTTATAGTCGAGGATATCGATTATATAACCTTATATAATAAATGTAAAATATAATTGTTTCTGTTACATTTTCCTTATCTTTAAAATAATTTTTATAGAGTCATTTTCACATACAAGTTGCTCCATTTGGTCCCAAGATAGACCCAGAGATGCCCATGGTTGAAATGTATGAGAAAATAGGGTTATAACATGTGTTAGGGTAATTTAATATTATTATAATATTAGTTTTTACCCTTATTTACCGGATTTACCCTTTAACCATGGTAAATAAAACATTTACTGAACTAACTATTCATAATGTAGAAAAATAATAGTTACCTATTTACAGAATTTGGACCCATGATTCCAAATATAAAATCAATTTTTCCAAATTCAAAACATTGGAGTTTCTGGAATTAATTTAAAATTAATTATCACTGTTAAAACCAAAATTCGGGGTTTTAAGAATTAAAAACTATCAAAATATTGACATGTGTTTATGTACAATTGAAATGTTAAAATACATAAAATAACATACATTATATTAAATTATTAAAATAAAATCTAATGATACTTTAAAACAAGAAAAATTTATAATTTAACACTGCAAATTGTTTCGATTAAAAAATTGTTTTGAAATAAAATATTTTTTTTCAATATTCATCAAAATATGAAAGTTATCAAAAAAACCAAAAAATTCACCCTAAGATAATTTAGATATTCTGAATCCAAAAATTAATTCCATTTTTTAAAATATAATTTATAATATTTCAAAAAGAGGGTATTACTATTCATACCGGATAGTTTGATTGGTCATGGTGTGTTAGAACTCAATGCCGCGTACTGTTCAAGATATTGTATTATTCAAAGAGAAGAATACCGTGGAAGGTTTGGGTGTTACATTCTCCCCTCATTCAAATAATTGTTTACTCGAAATTTCTGGAATACTATTGCATAAGAAGATTCTGGTGGTTCTTCATCATTAGTTCCTCGGGTCCCAACATTGCCTCTTCCATCTTATGGTTTCTCCATAGAACTTTTATGAGACGATTCATCCATTTTCTCAGCACCTCTTCTCTGATATCAAGAATCCTGGTAGGATCTTCACAATAAGACAGATCATGTTCCAGTTCTATTTCTTCATAGGTGAGTACATTAATTGTCTCAGGAATGTATTTTCTCAACAGTGATACATGGAACACATCATGAACTTTGGAGAGACTTGGTGGCATTTCCAAATAGAAAGCTACAAATCTATTTAGGTCATGAATTTTGAAAGCTCCAATGTTTCTTGGACACAATTTACCATTCTTACTGAATTGTATAACACCCTTCTAGGGAGATACCTTAAAGAATACATGATTTCATTCTTTAAATTCCCAATCCTTCCTTAGGTTATCAACATAGCTATTTTTCCTACATCAAGATGCTTTGATGTATGTTTGAATGATATTCGCCTTTTCCATTGTTTCCTTAATATGTTCGGGGTGTATGAGTTTTCTCTCACCAAAATCATCCCAACAAGTTTTTGTGAGAAATATCTTTCCATATATTTCTTCATATGATGGCATCTGAATACTTGAATGGAAACAAATGTTATAGGAAAATTCTACCAGAGGTAAATACGGATCCCACATCCTTTGAAATCTATGTGAGAAAGATCTCATCATGTCTTCTAAGGTTTGAATAGTTTGTTCTGATTGTCCATCAGTTTGAAGGTGGTAGAAAGTGCTCAAATGAATTTCAGTATCCCAGGCCTTCTGAATACTTATCTAGAATCTTGATGTAAAATGGGGATCACGATCAGAAACAATCAATAGGGGTACACCATGAAGTCTTAAAACTTCATTAATATATATTCTTGCTAAATGATCAAGTGGTAAATCTTCTCTTATAGCAAGAAAATGTGCGGACATGGTAAGATGATCAATAATGACCCATTTTTCATCGTTACTTCTAGGAGTCTTTTGTATCCCCATGACAAAGTCCATCATAATATTATCCCATTTCCAAACAGTTATGGGAAGAGGTTGTGAGACTCCTCTTGGATGTTGTCTTCCAACCTTTACCTATTGAAAAACCAAACATCCTGACACATAATCAGCAATCTCCCTCTTCATGTTGTCCCACCAAAAATGTTCCTACAAATCTCTACACATCTTCTTGCTCCCTTGGTGTATAGAGAAATTGGAGCAAGGAGCATCATCCAACAATTCCTTTTTTTATCAGGTATGTCAAGAACTTAATGTCTCTTCAAAAGTTTATAAATTTCATCTTCATATAATATTTCAGTCAATCTCCCATCATTCAAAGCATTAATTTTCTTTTGAAACTCCCCATCATCTGTCTGAGAAATTTTTAGCCTTTTTAGTAAAGGTGGTTTGGCAACCATTTAATGGAGTATTGATGTTTCAACTTCCATTATTATACCCATATCCATATTTACAATATCCATGAACACAGGATCCCATTAAACTCTTATCTTGTTCAAAACTCCATGCTCCTTTCTGCTCAAATCATCTACCACCATATTTTCCATCCCCAGGTGGTACTGTATAGTGTAATCATAATCCTTGAGTAGTTTAACCCATCTTATTTTCCTCATGATGAGTTCTTTCTATGAGAAAATATACTTGAAACTCTTGTGATCCAAATATATCTCACATTTTTCACCATAGAGATAGTGTCTCTATATCATCAATGAAAATATTATAGCTGTTAAATACCGGTCAGTAGTAGGATAGTTTTGTTCATGAATTTATAGCTATCGTGATTCACAGGAAATAACTCTATCATTATATATAAGGACACAACCATTTCCTTTCTTTGAAGAATAACTATAAATAAAAACCCATCGTTCCCCGATGGTAGAGTCAATATAGGATTATTGAATAATCTTCTACTCAGTTCATCAAAACAATCTTCACACTAGTTATTCCAAAAAATAATTAACCCTTTTACATGTGAGCATGGTTAAAGAGTTAGCCTGTAAAGTCCCAGAAATTTCAAGGGAACTTTTTTTTAATTTAGTTGCAATTTTACGAGTATGCAGTTTCTGACGGCACCTGAATCTGAGGTCCGATGTGCCCTGGGTCAATTTCTGATGTTTAGCTCGGGTACGTTCAGTGAATGAACATGTGGGTTTTTCTATCTTTTGAACCGGTGCTCGGAATTGAAATCTGAGGGAACCGATGAACTCGCAGTGCCAGAAATTGCATAAGGGGACCTTTACTGCAGTTGTGTTTTAAGCTGGTTGAATTTTATTATTTGGGGATTTAGTTTAAAATAAATAAAATTGTTGAACAATTTTATTTTATATCTTTGGGAGTTATTCTCTCCCATGAGAAGTTGTTTGTGGGGCCCACGACCAACCAACTTCCCATTTGTCAATAATTGAAAGGTGGGGGCCACACGAGCCCCAACCTTCCACCTCCCTCTAAACTCCTTAACCTTCTCCCATTAAACTCCCTTTGTTTTAATGTGTCGACATTCCCTTGATTAAATTTGACCCTTCACATTCTCCCCTCTTAAATTCATGCCAACACATTCTAATCAATAAGGAGGTTTGATTGTTTTAATTTGAAGTGGCTTGTATTAAATAAAATAATAAGGTAGCTTATTATTTTATTTTGTGGAAAGCTTCTTGGGTGGGAGATCTTGAGATTTTGGGGAAGAACACCGACTCTCCAATGACGAACGGCCTTCCGACTCGGAGAAGAATGCTCTACATTTTGTCCAATCCTTTTTCTTTCTCCATGACATGGGAGGAGACACCGCCATGGGGAACGTCGCCATCATCGACAGCTTTTTCTCCGACGTCAACAGAATCAGCACCGATCTTCCGCGACATCCGATCATCACAACGCTTGCCTCTTTCCGCGGCTTAGCGATGTGTGATGTCTTTGCAAGGTAGGGTATTAAATTGAGAATGTTAATACTCCCATTATTTTTTCCTTCTAAAATAAAGAACGCGGATCAACTCATTGTTAAGTTGATCCGGAAAAGTATTTGTTTGCGGGTTGGGAATATTTGATTGTGGGGAAAATGTAGGGGAATTTTTATTTGATATTATCTTTATCTTTTGAGAAAAGAATGATGAGCATGGACCAACCATTTCCAGGTTCATCTGTGGATCATTCGTCCATGCGGTTTGGTTGTGTAAGGGAAATATTTTGTATTTATCATTTAAGTGGTTTTATCTCAAAAGCATGTGTTTTTTAATTATATGACGTTTTTATAATTTATTATAGAATAAATTACACCATTTTCTTTGAATAAAGAAAGTGTTTCAATTTTTCCAATTGATAAAAACTAACGCGGAGGGCACGGTCTGAACAAACATGGCCTGAAAACCCTTTGTTAGTTGTTCGTTTTTGCGTGGGTTGATAGGTGATGGTGAAATGGGGCCGCAATGGCATTTAGAAGTCGTCGTAGTAAATTTCAGGACCCGAGAATACCGTCGGCACAGACGCGAGCTAAAAGAGACCACCGGAGCAACACCAGTGGCCCATAAAAGATTCTGGTGGCGTGGGTCACCAGCGTGGTGGCACCGGGGACTGGAGGCGGCGGCGCCCCAGCGAACTGCTAGAAGAGAATCCGCCGCGGCGGCGAGGAGCCGGACCCCGTGGCCGCGCGAGATCTGGTAGGCGGGGAGGCACCAGCTAGCTCTACCGGTTACATTAAAGGGGCTGCGCCCCTTTTTAATGCTCGGTCGCTTGGCTGAACTGCAACCGTTCGGTCCGGGCCGCCCGCGCCGGGCCGGACAGCCCGGGCCGGGCCGGGCCGGGCCGCCAGTGTTGGGTCGGGCTGCGCCGGATGGGCCGGGCTATGCCAGCCGGTCCGGGCCGCGCCCAACTAGGCCGGACCTGGACCCGGGTCGGGTCGACCCGCTTCAGGGCCGACCCAGGGGGGATCGGACTGGGGCGGAACGGGCCCGAACCCCCTACTTCCGGACAGCTCCGTTTAAACGCTCAAAACATCGGCTACGGATCTCTGATCGATGCACCGTCAGTTGTGTTGGGATCCTTGGATCGAGACAGTCATTTAGGGTTATTACACTCGATGTTTCGGTGATGTTTGGGTATGGATGGGTTGGTTCGAACCCGAAACCAATCGCCCCCTCGGAGTGGAAACAATTATTACTTGAGTTCCGGACGTCCAATTGATGTGTCGTCGACTTTGTTGGACTCCTTTTTATAAGATGGATCTTTTGGTATACTTCACCTATGGTTTGGACGCAGTTGGAGTATGGCCGGGTTGGATTGTACCTGAAATCCAACGGGGCCCCTAGAATGAAAAAGCTGATAACTTTCAGACCGAACGACCGTTTGGCGAACCTTCAGCAAAGTTGGTAATCACGTTGAGAAATAGTACATATGATTATACCCTATGAGGGTTCGGGGTACATTTGAGATATGGCCGGGTTGGTTCATACACAAAACCAACCCGGCCCCTGGGACTAAAATGCTAATAACTCACAGATCGAGTGTCCGATTGACGCGCCGTCTGTTGCGTTGAGACCCCTATGAAAAGGAGGTACTTTGAGATACTTCTTCGTGGTACATTGTGATACTTGGAGTATCGACTAGTAGCTCATGGAGAAGACCCTCCCGGAGACGTGTGTATGGAGTACGAAGAACATGTAGCTGGCTGAGACCTGATGACTGCTTTTCCTATTGGAGTCGGAATGTCTTTTAATGTGCAGTGAGGAGAACTAATTTGTTTTGGTGGCAGACCCAAGGTAGGGACAAGTACTGTGTTTGGGTTGAAAACCCGCAGTACTCGACAGAAGGAGTACCCTTGTCGGCTATTAGCGGGGGTGCACTATTGTGTTTGGGTGGCAAACCTCGACGAGGAGCACTACTGTGTTTGGGTGGCTGACCCGTAGTACTCGATAGGAGGAGTACATCAGTAGTCTTAGGTTAGTGAGTAGTGCCTCAGAGCCGTGACAAGATCACTGTACTCAACAGAGATGGAGCTCTTCAGCAGTTGCGATTTCAATAATGTAAATCTTGGTTTAAGATGAGTCAACGATATTTGTGTTTTCCTCATGATTGAGATAGGTTACATGATAACATATGTATATGTAAGGGCATATACCTAAGTATTTTTTATCCGTTTATTTCATATTTTTATGATACCTCTTGATTGATATGGGTAACTTGATAATTTTGGTATAAGTATGGGCTTATACCTAAGAAAGGGTTATCTGTTTAGATCTTGTTTTGTGGTTATCATTGTTGGATTTAGTGGGACCTTGAGGGTATCGGGGTCCCTACTAAGTATCGTTATACTCACCCCTACACGGGCTATGCCCCTACCTCGTTGTGTTCCATGTAGATGACGGACAACGCAGATAGAGACTGAGTGTATGAGGGTTGGACGGTACCCAGAGGTGTACCTCACGACGAGTCAGTATCTAGAGGTGGACCCCACGACGAGTCAGTACCCGGAGGTGGACTTCACAACGAGACGGTACTCGGAGGAGGTTGGCAGGTGAGAGCATTGAGAACGTTGTCTGTACCTACCCTTTAGGTAGGATCTAAGGAGGACGACCAAGGAGCTGATTCTATCTTCCAGATGTTTGTCTTTTCTGTGGTACTTTCGTTCAGTTGTAGCTGTACTTTTCAAATGGGTTTGTATTCTAGCCCATTTAACTTTAACCACTTTCTTTTGTACTTAGTGTATTTCATCCACTTGTACTCTGGTTGGATGTGTTTATGATTTATAAAGGAAATTCCTTCCCATTTATCAGGATTTACACCTTAGGTGCTAGTCGCCAGCCCCTAGCCTATTGAATGTGGGCTTGGGGTAGTCACGACAGAGGCCTCGAGGATGTGTTGTGAAAAATTGGTATCAGAGGAGTCGGTTCTACCGCAGAACATAGGACTCTGATATTGTCTTTTTGTGAAACAATAGTGTTAAGAGTACTAAATGTGGTTTTCAGTTCAGGGAGTCCAGTGTTGGTGCGGCGGCCGACGTATCCGTACACCCGGACCCTGACTACTAATTTCTGACATTGTGCATGAAAACACTAATTCTGTGTGTGTGTTTCAAAATTTTTCTTTAGGTCAGCTCAAACCAGGTTAGCTCTCCAGGTTTAAATCATTTGACCGTGTCACATCTATTCAAGATGTCTCCAGGCAGACATTCAGTTGTAATTTCTAAGAGAGTACTCGATAATGGCTCACCGAGCGATGAGGCTCCGGTGTAGGGCCCTCTTTCTTTGTTGGATTCTTCGGGTGGTGTACCAGTAGCACCACCACCCATTAGGCAGAAGATACCCCCAGCTGTACTAGCGGATGGTGCACGCTGACAGAGTACGTTGCACGAGTTCCGGAAGTAGAGGCCTCCGATGTTACGAGGTGAGCCAGATTCCCAGGGAGCAGTGGACTGGATGGAGGCGATTTCTAGAGTTCTACACAAAGTTTAGAGATAGTAGAGTGGATGGTGATCTTAACTACTGGTGTTTCCTAGTGAGTGACCATGAGGTTGGTCCCCATAGTGATGAGGCTTCAGTACGTGGACTGATGCCTGAGATAGTAACTTCGGGTAGTGTTCCATCTATATCACTACCTGTTGGTCAGCAGTTACAACTGGCAGTACCGGTAGAAGACACATGTAGGGTTAGTGCCTTACACATGTTTCAACATCAGATACCCCTAAGGTTCCAAGGCGATCCCGACTCACAGGTGGATGAGGACTGGTTTGAGGAGGTGGCTGAGAGTTTTTTAGAGCTTATACAGCTTCGGTAGGACGACATGTCAGTAACTGAGTATTCATCAAGGTGTACCGATCGTTCTTGGAACTTGATGACTACGATATGATCAGTGCTTCAGGGCTCGGACATCTGAGCGATGTGTGTTTAAGGACATTTGTGCCAGCACCTTTCCTCTATGCATTCCTACTTATGTTAGGATGCTATAGGAAACCATTGTGGTTGAATGTTCTATGGCTAAGTGGATACAGCCAGTGAATGTTAGCAGTGGGAAAATAGGAAACTAGCATCATTCTCAGAGACTTGGGCATGTAAGAAGTTTTGAGAAAAAGATGTGACAGAGACAGATGAATCTGCAGGTCAATAGACGTGGAAGTAGAGCTAGGAGAGTAGCATGGGGTGGTGTACATTTCGACATGTTACAACCACTCACCATTGTATTCCCCTCCATGCTCAGGGAGCTGGAGGGAAGGGGAAGAGAGTTGCTGCATGCAGAAAAGGAGTGCGACCGAAATGCTCTAGGAATGATTTGAGGTTTGGTCTGTGTCTACAATGAGTTTTCGTATTAATAGACATAGGTACCAATCATTCCATTCTTCCATGAATCTTCTCCCAGACCTAGAGTTTCCAGTTAAGCCGTTGACTTGATCCTCATGTCTAGAGATAACTTTGGGAGGAGACGTGATAATCACACTTATGCTGACAGTGTGATCTAACCCTTGAGGCTAGAGTTTCGGTTGGAACCTCTTAGTGGCAGCTTAGAGGCCTTACGACGTTAGTTTGGGTATGGACTGGGCAACCACATTCTACACATGGATTGGCGGTATTAGGTAAAAAAAGGTTGTGTTTTATCTACAACGTTGAGATGGTTTTTTTCCCCTTATTTGGCGAAAAGGGAATCCCATGCAGCACTGGATAAACTCATGCTTAGGAGGGTGCAACCAATCACTCTTGAGTCTGCCAGCCTTACCCTCGTGGCAGCAGGTGTTTTGAGTTTTCAGTTCAAAATAGGGCACATAGGCCTCTAGAGTTCGAGGATAGAGACCACGTTTTTATACGGGTCCGACCTCGACGAGCTCTAAGGATATTTGTCTAAGGTGGAAAGTAAAATCCACATTTCATTGGACCTTTCCAGGTCCCCAGGAGAGTAGGCGAGGTGGTTTACCGCGTGACCAGTCCACCACAGCTGCACTAGGTGCATGACGTCTTCCACATATCTCAGCTGAGGAGATACATTCAAGACCCTTCACACATCATCGACCACAAGGAGCTGGACATCGATGACTGGTGTGTGTTGTATCTCTATGGTGACAGAAATCCCTGAGGTGAAAGTAATGTAATGTCCCAATTATTTCGTGGGAATTTTCTTATTAATTTCATTGGAATTTTACGAGTACGTTGTTTCTGACGACACCTGAATCTGAGGCCTAGTGTGCCCTGGATCAATTTCCAAAGTTTATCTCGGGTACATTCAGTGAACGAACGAGTAGGTTTTTCTATCATTTGAACTGGTGCTCGGAATTGAAATATGAGGGCATAGATAAACTCGCAGAACTGGTAATTACATAAGGGGACCGTATTCGCAGTTGCATTTTAAGCAGGTTTAATTTTATTATTTGGGGATTTAGTATAAAATAAATAAAATTGTTGAACAATTTTATTTTATATCTTTTGGAGTTATTATCTCCCATAGGATGTTGCTGGTGGGGACCATGACCAACCAACTTCCCATGTGTGAATAATTGAAAGGTGGTGCCCACACGAGCCCCAACCTTCCACCTCCCTCTGAACCCCTTAACCTTCTCTGATTAAACTCTCGTGGTTTTAATTTGTCAACTTTCCCTTGATTAAATTTGTCTCTTCACATCCTCCCCTCTTAAATGCATGCCAACACATTCTAATCAATAAGGTGGTTCGATTGATTGAATTTGAAGTGGTTCGTATTAAATAAAATAATAAGGTATCTTATTATTTTATTTGGGGGAAAGCTTTTTGGGTGAGAGATCTTGAGATTTTGGGGAAGAACACCAACCCTCCAATGAAGAACGGCATTCTAACTTGGAAAATAATGCTCAACATTTTCTCCAATCCTTTTTTTTCTTCCGTGACAAGCGAGGAGACACCGCCGTGGGAATGGTCGGCATCAACGACGACTTTTTCTCTGACGTCAACAGAATCAGCACCGATCTTCTGTGACATCTGATCATAGAGACTCTTGCCTCTTTCCACGGCTCGACGACGTGTGACGGATATGCGAGGTAGGGGTTTAAATTGATAATGTTAATAATCCCATGATGGTTTCCTTCTAAAACAAAGAATGCAGATCAAATCATTATTAAGTTGATCCGTTAAAGTATTTGTTTGCGGATTGGGAATATTTGATTGCAGGGAAAACATAGGGGAATTTTTATTTGGTATTCTCTTTATCTATTGAAAAAAGAATGACGACCACAGACCAACCTTTTCCTGGTTGATTTTCAGATCGTTTGTTTATGCGGTTCTGTTACGTAGGGGAAATTTTGTGTATTTCTCGATTGAGTGGTTTTATATCACGAGCATGTGCATTTTAATTATTTGATGTTTGTATAATTTATTCAAGAATAAATTATACCATTGTCTTTCAATAAATAAAATGTTTCATTTTTTCACTTGATAATGCCTAATGCGGAGGGCACACCCTGAACAAACATGGCCCGATGACCCTCCATTTGTTGTTCATTTTTGCACGGATTGACGGGGCGATGTTGAAATGGGGCCGCAATGGCATTTGGATGTTGTCGCAGTAATGTTAATGACCAGAGAAGATCTTCGGCGTAGACAGAAGCTGAAATAGACCACCGGAGCAACATCGGTGGCCCGTAGAAGATTCTGGTGGTGTGGGTCAATGGCGAGGCGGCGCTGGCGACCGGAGGCGGCGGTACCCCAGCATGCCGCTGGAAGAGAATCCGCCACGGCACAGCCGTTATGGCGAGGAGCAAGACCCTGCGACCACGCAGGGTCTGGGAGGTGGGGTGGTGAAAGCTGGCACCAAAGGTTACAATAAGGGTCTGCGACCCTTTGTAATGGTCGGCCGAGCAGCAACCGGCCTGGCCGAGCCGACCGCGTTGGGCCGGACCGCCCGTGCCGAACCGGGTCGCCACCGCTGGGTCGGGCTGCGCCGGATGGGTTGGGTCAGGCCAGCCTATCCGAGATGTGCCCAACTAGGCCAGACCCGGTTCGGGACTGACCCAGAGGGTATCGGACTGGGTCGGACCGGGCCTGAACCCCCTAATTCTGGACATATCCGTTTAAACGCTCATAACTTGGTCTATGTATCTCTGATCGACACATCTTCAGTTGCATTAGGATCCTTGGATCGACATTGTCATTTTTCTTTATTACACTAGAGGTTTCATCGATTTTTGGGTACGGACGGGTTGGTTTGATCCCGAAACCAACCGGTCCATCAGAGCGGAAACGATTACAACTTGAGTTCCGGATGTCTGATTGATGTGACATCATCTTTGTTGGATTACTTTTTGTAAGACGTATCTTATGGTATAATTCACCTGAGCCTTGGATGCAGTTGGAGTATGGCCTGGTTGGATTGTACCTGAAATCCAATCGGGCCCCTGGAACGGAAAATCTGATAACTTTCAGACCGAACGACCATTTTGCGAACGATCAGCATAGTTGGTAATCACGTTGAGAAATGGTCCCTATGAGTATACCCTATGGGAGTTCAGGGTACAAATGAGATATGGCAGGGTTTGTTCATACATGAAACCAACCGGGCCCCCGAGACTAAAATGCTAATAACTCACAGACCGGGCGTCTGATTGACACGCTGTCTATTGCGTTGAGACCCCTATGACGAGTCGGTACATTGAGATACTTCTTCATTGGACTTTCTGATACATGGATTATCTACCAGTAGCTCGTGGAGCGACCCTCCCAGAGATGAGCGTATAAAGTACGAAGACCATGTAGCTAGCTGAGACCTGATGACTGCTTGTCCAATTTGAGTCAGAGTGACTTGTATAGTCTAGTGGGGAGCACTACTGTGTTTTGGTGGTGGACCCACGCCGGGGGGGACGGATGTGTTTGGGTGGCAGACCCACGGTACTCAACAGAAGGAGTACCTCTATAGGCTATTAGGGGGGGGGGGGTTGCCCTACTGTGTTTGGGTGGAAGACCGCGGCGGAGAGCACTACTATATTTGGGTGGCTGACCCGCGGTACTCGACAGGAGGAGTACCTCAGCAGTCTTCAGTTAGTGAGTAGTGCCTCGGAGTCGTGACAGGATCACCGTACTCGACAGATATGGAGCTCTTCAGCAGTTGCTGTTTAGATAATGAAATTCCTGGTTTGAGATGAGTCCATGATATTTGTGTTTTCCTCGTGATTGAGATGTGTTACTTGATATCATAGGTATATGTATGGGAATATACCTACGTAGTGGTTATCCGTTGATTTCATATCTGTGTGATACCTCTTGATTTAGATGGGTTACGTGATAATTTAGGTATAAGAATGGGCTTATACCTATGTAAGGGTTATCTATTTAGATCCTACATTGTGGTTATCCTTGTTGGATTTAGTGAGACATTGAGGGTCTCGGGGTCCCTAATGAGTATCGTTATACTCATCCCTGTATGGGCTATGCCCGCACATCGTTTTGTTGGATGCAGACGATAGACATCACAGACAGAGACTGAGTGTATGATTGCTGGACGGTACCCAGATGTGGAACTCATAACGAGTCAGTACCCGGAGGTGGACCCCACGACGAGTTAGTACCCGGAGGTGGACTTCACGACAAGACAGTACTCAGAGGAGGTTGGAAGGCGAGTGCATTGAGAAGGCTGTCTGTACCTACCCTTTAGGTAGGATCCGAGGAGGATGACCCAGGAGCTACTTCTATCTTCCAGTTGTTTGTCTTTTCTATTGTACTTTCGTTCAGTTGTAGTTGTACTTTTCAATTGGGTTTGTATTCTGGCTCATTTACCATTCAGTACTTTCTTTTGTACTTAGTGTATTACTTCTGCTTGTACTCTGGTTGGATGTGATTATGATTTATAAAGTAAATGTCTTCCCAGTTATCGAGATTTACGCCTAAGGTGCTAGTCGCCAGTCCCTGGCCTATGGAAGGCGGGCTTGGGGTAGTCATGGCACCGGCCCCGAGGATGGGTCGTGACATAGCCAATGAGGAAAAATTCTGGATGAAACGCTGATAATAACCTTCTAAACTAATAAAACTATGTACCTCAATTATACTCATCAGTGATGGCCATTCTTGGATTGCCTTGTTCTTGGAAAGATCAATAGAAATTCCATCCTTAGAGACAATATATCCATGAAAAGAAATATCCTAAATCCAGAATTCACACTTGCTGAACATCCAATATAATTAATTTCTTATGAGTGTTTTTAGAATAGTGCGCATGTGATTTTCATGATATTCATAGATTTTAGAATAAACCATGATATCATCAATAAACACCACTACAAGGTCATCAAGATATTCCATGGAAACTATATTCATTATATCCATGAATATAGAGGGTGCATTAATTAGTACAGAAGGAATTATTGTATACTCATCATGCCCATACCTGGTACAAAATTCTATCTTCGGAATGTATTCCTTCTTCACACACAACTGATGATATCCAAATCGAATTTCAATCTTTGAAAAATCTTTAGATCCATGAAGATGATCAAATAAATCATTAATGAGAGGTAGGGGATATTTTTTCTTTATTTTTATATCATTGATCTCCATGTATTCAATGAAAAACCTCATAGATCCATATTTATTCTAATAAAAAAGAACAGGAACTCCCCATGGAGAAACACTAGGGTGAATAAATCCTTTATTACTCAATTCCTCTAGTTGTTTCTTTATTTCCACTAATTCCACTGTGGTCATTATATAAGGGGTCTTTGATATGGGGCTTGCACCAGAAATTAAATTAATGGAAGACTCAAATTCTCATTCTGGAGGATGTCTAGGTAAATATTATGGAAACATATCAAATTATTCTTGAAAAATAGGTACATCATCTACTTGAACAATCCCCTCCACACCCAGAGTTATTTCACTCTCTTCCTGCACAGTAATTTAATTCAGTAGATCTATTGGGGGTGGATCTAGATAAGAATTGTATGGAGACATTTCGGCTCTAAAGATAAGGTACTTTGTATCATCATTGATAATTTTAACCTCCTTTTTCTTATAATAAATTTCTGCATCATGGTAGAAAATCCTATCCATACTGTGGATTATATCAAATTCAATCATGTGTATAACGATGAGATCAGCAGATAAATTACATTTATTGTAACACCCTGAGATTTTATGAAAAATATTTTTTTTAATTTCATTAATGTCTTGTGTTGTACGCTACATCAAAAGGAGCTTGCTCAACACACATCCTTGACTTGCCTTTCATTACATTCAATCACGACCATCCTCGATAGCGTGTGTAGTATGCAATACAGAGTTTTACTAAACAACGATATGCTATTAAAATATTATTAAAACTAGCCATTATGAATAGTAATAACCACTTTTTAAAATTTTGTAAATTTTAGTTTTCAAAATGGATTTCTTTTTTGGATTCGGAATATCGAAATTAGCCTAAGGTGAAATTTTGGTACTTTTCGGATAACTTTCATATTCTGATGAATAGTGAAAATTACTAAATTTTAATTAAAAACAAATTTTTTAATTGAAATAATTAATAGTGATAAATTATTAATTTGAGTGGTTTTAAAGTATATTTAGAATATATTTTTACAATTTAATATAATGTTGGTCATTGGATGTGATTTCACATTTAAACCAGTTATAAACAAGTGTCAATCTTTTGATAGTTATTATCTCTTAAAAACATGCCATTTGTTTTGACGACGGGAATTAATTTTTAAATTAGTTAATGTAACTGATATGTTTTGAATTTGGTAAAATAGACATCATTTTTGAGTTCATAATATCAAATATAGCTTCGGCCTATTTTCAGGTATTTTTCTGGAAACGTTCATTTTTTGATGAATAGTGAAACCACTAAGTGGTAGTTAAAAAAAATGAACTTTTCATAAAACTTAATTTTACCGCTTCTGTGAGTGGAATTTCAAAAATCCGAGAGACACGGTTGATGTTAGTAAGTAAAACGTGGTTCAATGAGATGAAAATAATTTTTGGTGAATAGTAACTTTTTACTTTTTTTTACCACGGTTAAAAGTAAATATGGTAATTAAGGGTAAAAATGTTATTATTATTACCCTAACACATGTCTTAATTCTATTGGATAAGTTTAATTCGACCAAAAACAACCATAGTAATAAAATATGATCATTTAGGCCCTCTTGGATTAGATTAGGAAATTTATTATTAATTTATTTAAAGAAGGGTTAAAATAGTTTAAATCAAAGTTTAATAAGTAAATCATTTTTAATATAGGGATATACATAAAATAAATTCGACTATACATACTCATCAGAAAGATAAAAAGATTTCCTACATAATGGTATTTTATTTGTAATTTTTAGATATTATATAATTTAATTTATTTATGAAACAATGATGATGCAATAATTATCCTATTAATGAAATATTGACATAATTGATGTTATAAATACCCAAATAATTGTAATTTGAGACTTTTTATTAATTAAACTAATTTTATAGGTTAATATGACATGTTAAAATTGATTTAATTAACGTTTTTAGAACTAATCATTCTGTTATGATTTTCAAAACAATCAATTACTAAATAGTGTCAAAATTGACATAAAATAGTTTTTAAAACAAATATTAAATTATTAATTGTTATTTTATTCCTAAAAATCAATGGTTCGGCCAAATTACTTAGATAATGATATATATATTAATAATAAACAACTTGGGGTTCGTTTGTCTTGTTATGGTAAGTTTATTAACCATATAGTGTAAGAAAACAAAAATACACGGTAAAAGTTAAATTATTTAACTTAATGTTAAATCTAAATGATAAGGTAAAAATATAAACCTAAACTTGTCTAAATTCTATTGGATGAGAGGATTTCGACCCATCCCCACCTTAGCTTCGAAATATATCAATTCGGAGCTATTTAAAACCGAACATGACTTTATAATAAAATAATATTTTTAGTTTTCCCAAAGGTGCCCCTCTCCTCCCATATAAAAGGGCACCTCCTCCCCCTCTTCCTCACACCACTTTGAGCCTTCAAACTCGGCCAACCCCTGAAAATTCCTCCTCTCCACTTCCCTAGATACATTATATAGGTCTTTGTCTTCTTCAAAGACCAATTTTAGTTCCCTAAAAGAAGGTCTCAAAGAAGCACTTCAAAGAAGAGGTAATGTCCGTTACCGATTCTTTCATCTTTATTTCTTCATCCACTTCTTCTTCTTTAGTTGTTTCATTATGAAGTAATAACATCAGTATCACTCATATACTGATATGTTATTATAAGTATGAAACAACCATATTTCACCATATATCCATCCTACGGAAAACGAAATCACCGCGTGTGCGTACGTACGGAATACCGTCTCCACGCCGTGGTGTAATCTATTTTCCACCACCAACATACTTGGATGGGTATAATGGTGTAAATAATAACTATATATGATTATTTTAAAGTGATATTGATTCTGTAATAGTATACATACACTCCAATAAAATTCCACGATCATGGGAACGATATCATCGCTCGTGCGTACGTACGGAATACCGTCTCCACGAAGCGATGAGATTCATTCTCAATGATTAACCATTCATGAATGATTATAAAGTATATATAATAAGTAATAATGAAATATATGACATAATAATACTGGATTTATGTGTATATATATGTATGTCATCTACTTAATTCCATTCAACTCAATAAGGAAACGAAAACAGCGTTCATCCGTACGTACGGCCTACCGTCTCCATGAACGGTGTATTTATTTCCATTTAATGATTTATTATATATATGAATATTATGAATATATATTATATATAAATCATGTTTTATATTCTGAAATTAAGTAATCATGATCTAAGTAATCATATGAATAATTACAAGTCAAAACACGGACGACAAATGAAACGATTTTACCCAAAACACTCTTTAACATGGAATTTACAAAACAACGAGTAATATAAAGTCATAGTTGAACCATATATGATATCATAACAATGAATATGATTATTTAATAAGTCAATGACATTATTTAAATCATTATACAGGTGGTTCGGACACTTAGGAAGCAAATCAGACCTAAGGTAAGGGAAATATCACAATCTCATTTTTATCCGAGATTGTTTATACTTTGGTATTTACTGGGGTGTATTTTATCATCCACATCCATGTTTCCTCAATATGTAATATTATTTCCATCCACCTACAATTGTTTAAATCCAATTTTACCCTTCGGTGAGTTTTTATTAAAAGATATGAAAGGAATCTTTTGTCATTTTTCGTACGAGGTACTTTTTGACTTTTCTGACAAAAGTACGAGAAGAATGTTTTTTGAACTTATATGGCATGAATGGATTTTTAAAACATTATTTCCAAGAATCTTCCTTTACAATTTTTCAAGTTTATTTTTAATCAACATCTTTTAGTTTAAAATTGTATGCCATGTTAATAAAGGAAAATGTTTTTGAAGTAGAAAGGATATTTTCCTCAAGAATGGAGTTCAAGTGTTTTATCAAAATTATTTTTCATCTAAGATAATATAGGGTTCTGTTCCGATCCCTATTATTACATTGATTTGATTATGTTGTGATGGAGTTATTTTTATGAATTCCTTTATCTTATATTAATTGTTTTATGATGTCATGTTGTTTAAGAATCCCATTTTTATTACATGGGTTATGCTATGATGTATGGTTTATGATTTTCTGGAACACATAAGAATTGTATCATTATGAGATGGGTGGGACCTATATCTCCCTCCAATGCATTGGGTAAAGATTTTATATCTCATGAGATAGACATGGCTGGAACGGTAGGTTATACCGGTTCAGTGAGACTGGACTGAAACGAGGAGTGAAATCGTTTCTTAAATGGACTTTGTCAACTAAGATAGTCTTGGCAATAATTCTTGACTAATAAAAAATTATTCTCTATGATTATGTGTGTATGACACAAAGTTTCATGTTTTAAATTATGATTATTGGGATTACATTTCACAAATATGATTTATCCCATGTTATGAAATTATGATCTCTTTTGCAGGTTAAGATTTAAAAAATGTTATGTTCTTATGAATATGATGTGATTGATATTTCTTTTGTTTACCCTTCCTGAGAATTTGAGCTCACCCTTTTATGTTTTCATTTCCCCAGGATATAAAGAAAGGTTTCAGGTATAAAAAAATGGAAGTTCTTTATGGGAGATGTTGAAGATCTTTCACCACGATTAGAAGATTTTATTCCGAGTTTCCAAAGACACTAAACTATTACGATCCTTGTGTGTATGATTTTGTTATGTACTAAGTATTCCGCAAAAGTAATGTAATGTCCATGTACGTCAGGCTTCAGGTCTCTACAGTTGGTATCAGAGGAAAGGTTTAGTCAACCTTTGGGAACTAGGATGTGAGAACGTTAGTGAGATCCCTAGAGATATTTCTAAGGTATGTCTAGGGATGTCTCTAAGGATAAGTATACGTATAGGATATAGTCCTAGAACTATGGTAATGATACTAGATTAAACTAAAGATGTTAGATATTTAAATTAATCCCCCTTTATTATGATTTTTGCCTCTCACACTATTCTTTTTGGGTTTTAGAAAATGGCTGGAAACAAGATGATTCACGATAATGGAGGATATGATGAACAATGGAATGATATTCTTCAGGAGAAACCAAATGGAATGGGATTTGGAAGTCCAAACATCATTATTATGCCGAATCAGCAATCTCATAATGTGATCAACAATGTAAAATTTCGTATGTTTCCTGGCTTGGCTAATAAGAGAAAGATGGAGTTTCATGATGATCATAGAGGAATGAAAGTTAAATTTCCCCTATGTAAATCATGTGGGAAGAGGCATCAAGGAGAATGTTTCAAAGGAACTGGAAGATGCTTTGGGTGTGGAAAAGAAGAACACAAAGCCAGTAAGTGCAAAGGAAAAGGTTCAGTTAACACCAGGGATGAGGATAATGGTATTGCTACGACATGAACAATGGTTAAATGTTTGAAATGTGGAATGTACGGGCATTATGCAAACCAGTGCCCTAAGGTAAAGTCTCATGAAGGGAATCAGTATGGTCGTATGGGTAGTATTTATGTTGATGATGATGAAGAGACTACAAATGATATGTGAGATGATAGAATTGTTGAAGCTCGGTCAATGGTTTAATAATGTAGTGGAATGATTACATGATTATCATGTGTAATGTTGTATAAGTAATCTCATGGTACTATGGAATAATGGGACATCTAAGGATTGTTACACTGTTGTCTTTCCTTGAGTTTTGAAAGTGTATGATTAATGGTACCAGTATCTATGAATGGTTATTCAGATATTTTTGGAATGTATGCGCATAATGAAGGGATAAGGATAAAATTAAATGTCTGATAGTATTCATGAGCTCATGACTGATATAAGGAGAAGGTTATATCATGGTTTGAGTATATAGAATTTTTGGTATTTGGTATGTGGAAAGAGTTAACTTTTTACATCATTCATGTTTTCATTAAGGTTTAATGGGTATTCATTTTTCAAGAGAATACATGATTAAGGTATTCACATGATTGGAATGTGACCAACAAGATATATGGGGGATAAATGATGGTATTCACATGCTTGGTTAACGATATTTCAAGTAATAATTTTCTTTATACTATGAGCTTGGACCGAAGTTTTTTAGATAAACCTAATGATTGGAATGGAGTATGTTAACCATAAGTTAGTATTGTTAAAGGATAAAAGTTTTTTCGATAATATTTATGGGATGTTATAGTAATGTAGTTTTAGAAAAAGGACAACCTACAGGATGGGCGACAACACATCGCGTCGGACAAGGCTGTGGGAATCGAACCCACAACCGAAGTGAGAATGACCTTTATCGCCTACCACTGGCCTACAAGAATTCCCTGTTTAGTAGAAACTAGTTTTATTATATTAATAAGTATGATATATGATGTATAAGTCCATTTTAGGAACCATATATCATTAATCTCACTATAGACGGACTTATATATTTTTTGATAACATTTCTAACCTTTTTTTGAGACAGATGGAATGACCCATAATTCTATCACATGATCTGCTAACACATCACGAATGACAAATTCAACTTCATTTCTTTAAGAGATGAAGTGGAAATTGTCCAACGGTGAGACTATACAAAAATCCCGAAAGTATTTCTTCTAATTTCAATTTCATCAACTTTAAGGAAACAATCTTGGAAACCAAAAATGTTTTCCTAGTGCTCTTATATCTGATAAATCAGATGGTACCTTAGATCATCACAAATTTATGGCTTTGTGAATGCTGGTTTTTCCATAACTATGTTCTCTACCACTCTCCATCAGAACATGATGGTTAGATTTCTCTTCCATATCCATATTTTTACCTATGTGGAAACCCAGTGATTAGTTTATTTTGGTAACCGTTACGTTTCATACTTTTGTTTTTTATAGATTGGTTTTGGTATTCCTTTTTATGATGTGGGGTTCTATTAAAGAAACTTTTGAATAGTAAACCATTTATAAACCCGATGAATATCGAGGGCGAAATTCATTTTAAGGGGGGTAGAATGTAACACCCCGAGATTTTATGAAAAATATTCTTTTTAATTTCATTAATGTCTTGTGTTGTACGCTACAACAAAAGGAGTTTGCTCAACACGCATCCTTGACTTGCCTTGCATTACACGCAATCACGACTTTCCTCGATAGCGTGTGTAGTACGCAATACCGAGTTTCACTAAACAACGATATGCTATTAAAATATTATTAAAACTAGCTGTTATGAATAGCAATAACCACTTTTTAAAATTTTTCAAATTTTAGTTTTCAAAATGGACTTCATTTTTGGATTCGGAATATCAAAATTAGCCTAAGGTGAAATTTTGGTACTTTTCGGATAACTTTCATATTCTGATGAATAGTGAAAATTACTAAATTTTAATTAAAAACAACTTTTTTAATCGAAATAATTAATAGTGATAAATTATTAATTTGAGTGGTTTTAAAGTATATTTAGAATATATTCTTACAATTTAATACAATGTTGGTCATTGGATGTAATTTCACATTTAAACCAGTTATAAACAAGTGTCAATCTTTTGATAGTTATTATCTCTTAAAAACACGTCATTTGTTTTGACGATGAGAATTAATTTTTAAATTAGTAAATGTAACTGATATGTTTTGAATTTGGTAAAATAGACATCATTTTTGAGTTCATAGTATCAAATATATCTTAGGCCTAATTTTTGGTATTTTTCTGGAAACTTTCATTTTTTGATGAATAGTGAAACCACTAAGTGGTAGTTACAAAAATGAATTTTTCATAAAACTTAATTTTACTGCTTCTGTGAGTGGAATTTCAAAAATCTGAGAGACACGGTTGATGTTAGTAAGTAAAATGTGTTTCAATGAGAGGAAAATAATTTTTGGTGAATAGTAACTTTTTACTTTTTTTACCACGGTTAAAAGTAAATAGGGTAATTAAGGGTAAAAATGTTATTATTATTACCCTAACACAAGTCCTAATTCTATTGGATAAGTGTAATTAGACCCAAAACAACCTTAGTAATAAAATATGATCATTTAGGCCCACTTAGATTAGATTAGGACATTTATTATTAATTTATTTAAAGAAGGGTTAAAATAGGTAAAATCAAAGTTTAATAAGTAAATCATTTTTAATATAGGGTTATACATAAGATAAATTCAACTATAATTACTAATTAGAAAGATAAATAGATTTCATACATAATGGTATTTTATTTGTAATTTTTAGATATTAAATAATTTAATTTATTTCTGACACAATGATGATGCAGTAATTATCTTATTAATGAAATATTGACATAATTGATGTTATAAATACCCAAATAAATGTAATTTTAGACTTTTTATGAATTACAATAATTTTATAGGTTAATATGACATGTTAATATTGATTTAATTAACTTTTTGCGAACTAATCATTCTGTTATGATTTTCACAAAAATCAATTACTAAATAGTGTCAAAATTGACATAAAATAGTTTTTAAAACAAATATTATATTATTAACTGTTATTTTATTCCTAAAAATCTAATATACGGACAAATGACTTAGATAAGGTTATATATATTAATAATAAACAACTTGGGGTTCGTTTGGCTTGTTATGATATGTTTATTAACCATATAGTGTAAGAAAACAAAAAGACATGGTAAAAGTTAAATTATTTAACTTAATGTTAAATCTAAATGATAAGGTTAAAATAGGAACCTAAACTTCTCTGAATTCTATTGGATGAGATTATCTAGACCCATCCCCACCTTAGCTTTGAAATATATAAATTTGGAGCTATTTAAAACTGAGCTTGACTTTATTATAAAATAATATTTTTAGTTTTCCCAAAGGTGCCCCTCTCCTCCCTTATAAAAGGGCACCTCGTCCCCCTCTTCCTCACACCACTTTGAGCCTTCAAGATCGGCCAAACCATACCAATTCATCCTATCCACTTCCCTAGAGACATTCTAGAGGTCCTTCTCTTCTTCAAAGACCAATTTTAGTGCCCTAAAAGAAGGTCTCAATGAAGCACTTCAAAGAAGAGGTAATGTCCGTTACCGATTCTTTCATCTTTATTTCTTCTTCCACTTCTTCTTATTTAGTTGTTTCATTATGAAGTAATAACATCAGTATCAATAAGATACGGATATTTTATTGTATGTATGAAACAACCCTATTTCACCATCTAACCATCCTACGGAAAACGAAATCACCGCGCGTGCGTACGTACAGAATACCGTCTCCACGCCGTGGTGTAATCTATTTTCCACCACCACCTTACATGGATGGGTATAATGGTGTAAATAATAAATATATATGATTATTGTAAATGGATATTTATTCTGTAATAGTATACATACACTCCAATAAAATTCCACGATCAAGGGAATGATATCATCGCTTGTGCGTACGTACGGAATACCGTCTCTACGACGCGATGAGATTCATTATCAATGATTAACCATTCATGAATGATTATAAAGTATATTAATAAGTAATCATGAAATATATTACATAATAATACTGGATTTATGTTTATATATATGTATGTCATCTACTTAATTCCATTCAACTCAATAAGGAAACGAAAACAACGTTCATGCGTACGTACGGCCTACCGTCTCCATGAACGGTGTATTTCTTTCCATTTAATGATTTATTATATATATGAATATTATGAATATATATTATATATAAATCATTTTTTATATTCTGAAATTAAGTAATCATGATCTATGTAATCTTATGAATAATTACATGTCAAAACACGGACGACAAATGAAACGATTTTACCCAAAACACTCTTTAACATGGAACTTACAAAACAATGGGTAATATAATGTCATAAGTGAACCATATATGATATCATAACAATGAATATGATTCTATAATAAGTCAATGAAATTATTTAAATTATTATATAGGAGGTTCGGACACTTACGAAGAAAGTCAGACCTAAGGTAAGGGAAATATCAAAATCTCATTTTTATCCGAGATTGTTTATACTTTGGTATTTACTGGGATGTATTTTATCATCCACATCAAAGTTTCGTCAATATGTAATATTATTTCCATCCACCTACAATTGTTTAAATCCAATTTTACCCTTCATTGAGTTTTTAGTAAAAGATATGAAAGGAATCTTTTGTCATTTTTCGTACAAGGTACTTTTTGACTTTTCCGACAAAAGTATGAGAAGAATGTTTTTTTAACTTATACGGAATGAATGGATTTTTAAAACATTTTTTCCAAGAATCTTCTTTTACAATTTTTCAAGATTATTTTTAATCAACTTATTTTAGTTTAAAATTGTATGTCATGTTAATAAAAGAAAATGTTTTTGAAGTAGAAGGGATATTTTCCTCAAGAATGGAGTTCAAGGGTTTTATCAAAATTATATTCCATCTAAGATAATATAGGGTTCTGTTCCTATCCCTATTATTACATTGATTTTATTATGTTGTGATTGATTTATTTTATGAATTCCTTTATCTTATATGAATTGTTTTATGATGTCATGTTGTTTAAGAATCCCATTTTTATTACATGGGTTATGCTATGATGTATGGTTTATGATTTTGTGGAACACATATGAATGGTATCATTATGAGATGGGTGGGACCTATATCTCCCCCCAATTCATTGGGTAAATATTTTATATCTCATGAGATAGACATGGCTGGAACGGTAGGTTATACCGGTTCAGTGAGACAGGACTGAAATGAGGAGTGAACTCGGTTCAGAAATGGACTTTATCCACTAAGATAGTCTTGGCAATAAGTCTTGACTAAAAAGAAATGATTCTCTATGATTATGTGTGTATGAAAAAAAGTTTCATGTTTAAAGTTATGATTATTGGGATTACATTTCACTACTATGATTTATCCCATGTTATGAAATTATGCTCTCTTTTGCAGGTTATGATTTCCAAAATGTTATGTTCTTATGAATATGATGTGATTGATATTTATTTTGTTTACCCTTACTGAGCATTTGAGCTCACCCTTTTATGTTTTATTTTCCCCAGGATATAAAGAAATTTGTTAGGTATAAAAAATGGAATATCTTTATGGGATATGTTGATGATCTTTCACCACGATTAGAAGATTATATTCCGAGTTTCCAAAGGCACTAAACTATTACGATCCTTGTGTGTATGTTTTTGTTATATACTAAGTATTCCGTAAATGTAATGTTATGTCCATGTATGTCAGGCTTTGGGTCTCTACATTTATATTCCCAAATTGGAAGTAATTCAAAAAACATTGTTGCAATTATACTTCTCATAGTAGTTTTGACAAAAAAATACCTTTCTATATAAATTTGGAAATATCTAACGTACTTTGCAAATAGGGACGATATGAAACAATGTGATGATCCAGAATAAAATAATGCATTGTATAAATTTGAGGAAACCATTAAATTACCTGACACTACATCATTCGGAGCATCAACCTCAACAGTAGTGATCACATAATCATATAATTGATCCCTTTCCGATTTTTTAGGTAGGATTACTTAGAACTTAGAAAATTAATTTTCATAATTCCCCATCTCTGTACAATTTTGGAATTCAACATTGACATCGTCTTTCTTTCCCTTGCAATCACGAGCATGGTGGCCTTTTTCACCACACATCTAAAAGACTCTCATTCCCTTTAGGAATGTACTGAGGTGTTTCTTTCCACATTTCTTGCAGGATGGATATTAACATTTTCCCTTCTTACCATTATTTCTATTTCTAGAGTGTTCATAAAATCTCTTCATCTCCTACTTTTCTTTAAATTCAGAAGACTTGGAGAATTTTTTTCTGTATTGATAGGACATGAGACTATATCTTCACACGATGAGAATTAATTTGAGATTAATGCCCGATGGAGAAATGGTTTTAACCCATCAAATAATCCATTAATCATACTCTTATGGTTACATGTATAATCAAAAGTATTCCTTGCTAACCTTGTATAGTTAGCCTCATACTTTGAAACATTCTCATCCTCCTTTTTCCTTAGACTCAGAAATTTCATTTCCATATTATATCGATTGTAATGAGGAATGTATTTTTCTAGAAATAGTTCTTTATACTCCCATCACTCCATATTTGATACTACATCATCTTCCCTTGTGTTTTTAATCAATGACCACCATTGATCTGCATCTCCCATGAGGCGATAAACTTCCATGGAAACGTTTTCCCTTTCACTACTCCCCAATGTATGAAATATTTTATCAAAGGAACTTATCCATTTCTCATCTACAAATGATTTTTTAGTCCCATTGAATGTTGGTGGTTGTTGCCTCATGAATCGATCTAACAGTGATCCTCCATATAGTGTATAAGGCTGCTCCATATGGGTAAGGTTATTATTCATAACCTGAGTGAGTTATCCCAGTATGGTGATAAGTTGATCATAACCAGTTGCATCACCAGCTCCACAATAATTATCTTTTATATGAGGGAAATCCATACATGGATTACGTGCATTGATACAGTTTACATTCTTTCCACTAAGAGACATTTCTAAATAATGACATGCACTAGATTTGTTTAGGATTCCCAATACATAATTTCAATCCAGTAAGATACCTGACATTAATTGATCAGTTTATGCATATAATCATTAACCATAAAAAATATTTTCTTTGAAAAAGTATATACTCTAAAATACTTCATAATTTCTTGTAGAGAAAAATGTGAATTAACCTAATCATATCCCCGGGGAGTGTCGTAACCAAGAGTGCAGCAAGGCCTACTGTTGTATACCAGGATACCCCTAGTCAATCCTGAAACTCCTTGTATAAGTTTTCACTCCTGCTTACATCTATGCTAGAGCCACATCTACCTAGTCATATCCAGACATGGATGTATTGCTTGGAAAATATAGAAACTCATTACATTACCAAAATTTTATGATGTTATTCTATACTAATCCTCAATGTCTATCTTAGGGTAATGTTATCCAATCATATTTTTTCTAAATCTAGATTCCAATGTTAGTACTAAACTACCTATGATACCAACTATATCGAACTTAACCTAGTTAACCAGTGTTGCAGAATTATTACATAACATTTGAATGATACAACGAATCGTGTCCCGAAATACCGATCAGCTTAGTATCCTTGGAAGTACTATATATATACAAAAGTTTTACATTACATCATGAAATAAAATAATCAACAACATCTTATACCCTTTGAACACACATATATTCCTTATCATATCCCTACAGGTCATCGACAAAATTCTTGATCACATTCTATGGAAAATAAATCATAGAAATGGATGAGATTAGATGATGAGTAAGGATAATAATATATTCGGAACTTTTATAAATTATCATAAACATTTAAGGAATTGTATATTACTAAAACATAAGCCTTTTAAAATTAATCCTCAGAATAATAATGCAAATTTAAATTAAATAATTCCATTACTTATTCACATGGATATTATACTAGTTGAATAATCAGAGGCAATATCAATAGCCAAATTCATAATGACAGAATGCATAATACCGGACATCATAACCACATACACAAGGCCCCGTGCCAAGACTACCAATATTATTTATTCAAAGCCTTGTTCCAACACAGTAGTATTTATCATGAAACCTTACAATGCATTAGGGAGCTATAGAGGGATCCCCCCGTCACATACTAAGTCCAATGCATTCCTCATATGAAAAGAATGAAACATAAAAGAAACATTCATATTAAAAATAGTATATGAAATATTAATACTTTAACCATAAACCATTAATGGTATAAAAATAACACATCCATAGTCAAACATATCATAAAAACATCAAAAAATATGTAGAATATTTCTATCATAATAAATCAACTTCAAAAAACTGTAAAATCCATCAAAGGATGTTGACGTCGATGAAATCCAAACTATTTGAGAGGAACATTTCTTTACATTTTCAAATCATTTAAAAGTAAAATAATTATAAAAGAAAACATATATTTTGATAATATTATTATATTCTTGTAAGGTATGCTTAAAAGGTTTTATAATGGCGCAAAATTGCTACACCAACCGTATAAGATAAAAAAACATTCTTACATTAATTCGTCTAAAAGGTCATAATGTACCTTGTTAGAAAACGATGGAAAGATTCCTTTCAGAGAAATTTTTAAAAGGTAAAAATAAGGGTATAAATGAAATTAACCCATAGTCTAGTAAATAGTAAAAATGTTTTGAAATACATTTTTTTGAAACACAAATGTGGATGATAATGATTTCCCTACTTAGGTATAAAAAATCTCGGATAAATAAATAGATTTTACAATTAACCCTTACCTTGTAATTTACCATGGAAGAGGGTACATTAAACTATTGTGTAATAGTTAAATAATTTTTATTAAATTATACAGGAACCATGTACATAAATATGATATCATATATGATCTTTTAATATTGCTTTTTTAATAAAATTTTAGTAGTATCATCATTTCGGTTGTAAACTGATTCATTTTCCTTTATATGTTTTGTTATGTATGTCGTATTTTTTATGGATAGGATTTATTTGATTAATATCCAGATTTATATTATGTTCTTAGAATTTTTTTTAATAATAAAATGTTATTTATTCTTGAATGGTCATGATGTGGAATGAATCTTATCATGTTTGTGGAGATGGTAATTCGTGTGTACACACGAGCAACAATGACATTATATTGAGGATGAAATCATATGTAATTGGATGGTTTATCATATATAAAAAATAATCAACATTTCATATTCATTATTTACATCAATTATAATCATTATAACACCTATCAAATCAATGATGTGTTGAATGGAAAACAACACCACGTTGTAGAGAAGGTAAGCCGTACGTAAGCACGTATGGTTACTTTGTCATTTATAGGATGGATATAATAACGTATATTGTTTTAAAATATTTATAATAACATAAAATTTTATATAAGGTACTGGATTAATTATTTTTGTATGGAAACAACAATTAATGAGGAAGTGGAAAAATAAAATAACTTTAAATATGTGATGAAATTATTACCTCTTCTTCGAGTGCTTCCTTTTGATATGATCAAAAGGGCTCCCTAGGGTGGATTTATGGTCCATGTAAGTACAATAGGATGATATGAGAGTAGTTTGGAGGATATTTGAGTAGGTTTTGGCCGATCCAAAATGCTTTGGAGTTGTGATATTAAGAGAAGGGGTAGTACGCTTTTATAAGAGAGGTGAGGGTCACATTAGGAAAACCTAGAAATATTAATTTATTATATAATAATATTCAGATTATAATGGCTCCAAATGGATTTATTTCTAGGATAAGGTGGGTATGGGTCTAAATAATCTCAAAAAATAAGTTTTAGATAGGTTTAGGTCACCATATTAACAATATATTTTAGATTTTACTCTTGGTTAAATAATTTAACTTTTACCATGTATTCTTGCATTCGTACACTATAGGGTTAATAAACAAACTATAAATTTCCAAGAGAACCTAAAGTGGTCAATAAATGATATATATATTAATATTTAAGTCTTTTTTCCAAACCGTAGATTTTTAGGAGAATTATCTCAATTAATAATCTAATATTTTTTAAAAAAACTCAATTATGTCAATTTTGACAGAATTTGATATTTTGTTTTTGTGAAAGTCATAAAAACATTATCTCTTAGGAAAAATCTATTTAATCAACCATAACATGTAATATTAACCTATAAAACTCTTTTATTTCATCAAAACATTCAAATTATATTTATTTTAATATTTATAATATCATTTATCTAGTTCTTTCATTAATAAAGAAGTTATTGCATCATTATTGTGTCATAAATAAATATATTAATATTATGTATAAAAATAATAAATAAAATATCATGATTTAAGAAATATTATTATATTTATAATTAATATTTATAATTGATGGGATTCATTATATAACCTCATATAATAAATGATTTACTAAAATATTTTTGATAAGGTTACATTTTACTTATCTTTAAAATAATTTTCATAAAGTGTCATTTTCATTTACAAGTGCCTCCATGGTGTCCCAAAAGAGAACCAAGGATTCCCATGTTCGGACATGTATCATCTAATAGGGTTAATACACATGTTAGGTTAATTTAATATTATTATAATATTATATTTTACCGTTATTTACAAGATTTACCCTTTAACCATGCTGAAAAAAATATTTACAGAAGTATCTATTCATAATGACTAAGAATAAAAGATACCTATTTTCAAAATTTTGACCCCCAGATTTTAAATATAGAATCCATTTTCAAAATTCAAAACACAGATGTTTCAGAAAATAATTTAAAATTAATTCTCACTGTTAAAATCAAAAAGCGTGTTTTTAAGAAATAAAACTATCTAATGATTTAAATGTGTTTATGTACAATTTAAATGTGAAATTACATAAAGTGAATTAAATTATATTAAATGATAAAAAAATATAATCTAATGATAATCTAAAACCACTCAAATTTATAATTTAACACTATAAATTGTATCGATAAAAAAAATTGTTTTTGATTAAATTTTAGTATTTTCATTATTCCTCAAAATAATGAAGTTATCAAGAAAATACCAAAACATTCAACCTAAGATAATTTTGATATTAAGAATCCAAAAATGATGTCCATTTTGAAAAATAAAATTTATAAAATTTCTAAAAGTGGGTCTTATTATTCATAATGGATAGTTTGATTGGTCATGGTGTGTTAGAACTCAAAAATGTGTAAAACGCAAGCTATTGTAGTATTCAAAGAGAAGCATATGGTGGAAGCATGGGGTGTTACAGAGAGAAGGACTAAAAATGGGTCCTTCCAGTATTTAGAGTCATGGAGGATGTGATATGAGTATTTAAATTGTATGTGTCTATGCCAAGATATAGAAGCATGTTTCCCCTATGAATCTCATTGAAAATGAGAAACAAGAAGCACATAGTTATAGAGAGACCGTGTAGTTTAACGTCATGTGGTGAGGACACTCTTTTATATTTTATTATCATATGAAAGAAATTAAATTCAGTTTAGAATCATTTTTAATGGATGATAAGGTGACTTACACCATCATGGATTCCCTATTGTAGGAGATTATGCAATGTATTTTTTGAGAAATCTTACATTGGTTGGTTGTGTGACATGATCCCCTTCCATGGTGTCCAATGAATAAGTTCCATAATGATAGAATTTATGTATAATATATGGTACCTCACACTAGGGTTTCAACTTCTGAAATTTATTTCCCAGTATCATTGGGGTTATAAGAGATAGCACCAGTTCTCATTGGAGGAATGAATGGAGGGAATATTTTTATTGAAGGCTCATGCTATACGATTCTGATGGATATCATGGTTTTGTAGTGTCCACCTCCTCTTTTTATCTAGTCACTCCAACTCATCTAGTAGTTTATATGAATATTTATCATCAATGTGTTTCCAAAAAATTTCTATTCAGAGTGAGGATGCTAAACCTTTATGGGTAGCACTGCCTCAGTCCAGAGAACCCATGAGTATGGAGTCTCTTGTGTAGTCATACATCTGCTGGTATGGTATGCCCATAAATAATGGAGGAGTTTTTCTATCCAAGACCACTTTTCATTTATTATCATCTTCTAGAGTATGTGCAATATGGTATTATTGTGGACCTCTATCTATCCATTTTAGTTAGCATGATAGTGAGATGAGTGATTGGATTCAATGTTATACTCCTTCTATAACTTCTTCAACTATGCAGAAAAAAAGATATTGTTGTTGTCTATCAATATCATGTGAGGGAATCCAAACCTAGTGATGATATGTGATTTTATAGAGTGTATGATATTCTTCATTCTGACTTCCTTTATGTGTATCACCTTGTCCCATATGAATAAGAAGTCAGTAGTAGTAAGGATGTACTGGATCATTACTGTGGGGGCTGGTGGATGTGGTTCCATTAAATCAATCCCCTAAATGGTGAATGGCCATTACTACATGGTTGTATGCAGTAATTTATATGGTTGATGGATGATTTTTTCTTGAATCTATAACACATTACATTTTCTGGTGAATTCCACGCAATCTTGTATCATTGTCATCCCGTAATACCCCAACCTTCTGAACTAGTGGGAGTGCCTAGTTCCAGATTAGTGGGCATCGTAGGATCCTGAATGGACTTATTCCATGATGGTGAGTATTTCACAGTCGATAATGAAAATGAGGATAATTTCGTCTAATCCACACTTATATAGGATTTTCGGATTATTTTGGCGATCATGTAAGGTGAAGTTTGCTGCCCGGTACTGAATATGTTCCTTTCTAGTGAGATCCATTGGGAGAGTTTTTTCCCAAAGATAGCTGATTATCATCTCCATCCACTAAGATGATTTTCTGGTTTATCATTATCTAGGTATGTTTTGACCTGATTGAACCATTTCATATCACATACGATGATCGATGAGACCATTCTTTATTGTGTTACGTGGAAGATTGACTCCTCCTTAATAGGTTCTATGAAGATAGCAGCTACATTATCCAGTGCAATGGAATTATCATTCTATGATCAGAGGATATAAGGAAATGTGGGATTATTGTGTAATTTAGCCACTAGTCCCTTGAAAAAACAATCTTGGGGGGCTAGTTCTTCCTTCTTAATGGAATATTCATCGCTGATCTACATTATCACCATTTCTGAATCCCCTTTGATGTTTATATTGGCTATGTGTAGCTGTAATGGTATTTACAACCCATTTATGAGGGCATTGTATTCAGCCTCATTGTTCATGTAGCCATCAAATAGTGCGAAAGGGTAGGGAAAAACTTCTTTTTCTTGAGATAAAAATATTTCCCCTATGCTAGCCTGATTGAGCAATACATTATACATTCTTTCTCCAATAGTTCTTTGGGAGTCTCCATAAAAATACATATCCCATGTTCAGGGAGTGTTGTGGGAATGAAATTCCTCTTCAATAGGAAGGAGGATTCCTCTATTGTATTTTATAGAGAGGGATGTGCCTCTAGAAAGTCAGCTAGATGATTTCCTTTTATTGATTATCGAATATGGACTATATTTCATATTTATTCATAATGATAGCCCATCAAGGCAAGAACCTTGTCAACATATGATGTCCAAGGATTTACATGAGAATGTCTATAAAAGAGACCATGTGGAAGTCATGGTGTTTTTGCTAATGCCTCAAATTTTTATATATGAACATGAGGACAAGGAATAACTTTTAGACATCAAAATATATATTCTCGACACAAAGCATAGTTTGGATGAGGTATTAAATACTATTCTAGATCCTCATATCATTATTTTTTACATGGAGGTCACTTCGTGGGAATTCCATAGAGGCCACATATAAGATGAGTGGCATACCATCCACTGGAGGCATCAATACTAGTGGGTGTAGCAGTTAGTGCATGATATTATGGAATTGATAAGGATTTAACTCATTTTCTAGCTCATTGGGGATATCATACCTGGATGTAGTGAGGTGCTAAAACATTATGGAGAGGTTGTTTTAGGATAACTCTCTCTATATGTCAATTTCAGCCTCTTCTTTATTAGTAATACATGCATCCATCCAATAAGACCATAAAATATGACCCTGATGGTTGCCTGCTGATGAGAGTGCAGTGCTGGTGGATGCTGATGGGGAACTATATATAGTCGGCCCTGGTATTTTGACCAAACTACATATTAAGGTGCCAGTGTTTGGATCACCTATCTATATAGATCTATCTAGAAAAACATTGGATTGCGTTTTCCAAGGAGATATATAATCATTGGGAGGTTGACCATTGTTGACGTTAGGAGTAGAGTCCCTACAATTCATCACCACATTACCATGATGAGGACTATTGTAACACCCCAAGATTTCATAGTGTGTTATTTCTTCAAAATAATTCAATAACTTGCACTACACGCAACACCGAGTTCAAGAGCACCATGACTTACCAAACAAGCCGTTCAAAAAAGGTTATGAATAGTATTAACTAAATTTTAAACTTTATATAATCCTTATAATTTTAGAATCCATATTATGAGTTTCTTAGACATAATGTAAGAACAAATTCATCTTCAGTATTGTAGTTTTACCAACTTTTAATGGTGAACCCTTTTTTAATAAAATATTTTAAACTTTTTGACTAAATGGGGACATCAAAAAAAAAATTTAAAATAAAACATCCCAAGCTTCCACGGTACGCTTTCCTTTGAATAAAACAGTAGCGTGTGTTGTACGCAACTTCGAGATTTTAACACACCACAACCAATCAAACTAGCCGTTATGAATAGTAATACCTACTTTTTGAAATTATATATATTTTATATTTCAAAATGGACTTCATTTTTGGATTCGGAATATCGAATTTAGCCTAAGGTGAAATTTTGGTACTTTTCGGATAACTTTCATATTTTGATGAATAGTGAAAATTACTAAATTTTAATTAAAAACAACTTTTTTAATCAAAATAATTAATAGTGATAAATTGTGAATTTGAATGGTTTGAAAGTATATTTAGAGTATATTTTTACCATTTAATATAATGTTGGTCATTGGACATAATTTTACAATTAAACCGAACATAAACAAGTGTCAATCTTTTGATAGTTATTATCTCTTAAAAACACGCTTTTTGTTTTGACAGCGGGAATTAATTTTAAATTAATTTCTGCCACTTCTGTGTTTTGAATTTAGAAAAATGGATTCCATATTTGGAATCAGGACTTCCAAATTGTGTAAATAGGTAACTTTTATTTTTAGACATTTTGAATAATTACTGCGGTAAATATTTTATTTACCATGGTTAAGGGTAAATCCGGTAAATAAGGGTTAAAAAAATAATATTATAATAATACTAAATTACCCTAAAATGTGTCTTAACCCTATTGTTTGATACATGGTCGACCATGGGCATCTTTGGGTCAATTTTGGGACCCCATGTATCCACTTGTAAGTGATAATGACACTTTATATTAATTAAGTTAAAATGAATACAAAAATGACACAAGCATATATCTTTTAGAAAAACAATTGTTACATAGGGTTATATATGCTGGATTTTAGATTATAAATATTCATTAGAAAGCTAAAAAGATTTACTACATAATTATATTTTATTTATAATTTTTTGACATTAAATAATTTATTTTATTTATGACACAATGATGATGCAGTAATTACTAAAATAGTAAAAAATTAACATAATTGATATTATAAATACCCAAATAATTATAATATGAAACTTTTAATGAATTAAACAAATTTTCTAGGATAATATGATATATTAGGATTGATTTATTTGACTTTGTTCGAAGTAATCAATCTGTTATGAGTTTCACAAAAATCAACTAGTGAATAGTGTCAAAATTGACATAAAAGAGTTCTTAAAACAAATATTATATTATTAATTGATATTAAATTCCTAAAAATCTAAGGTTCGGCCAATAGACTTATATTATGATAGGTTAATCATTAATGGACCACTTGGGGGTCTTTTGGATGTATATAGTAAGTTTATTAACCATATTATATAAAAATACAAAGAGACATTGTAAAAGTGAAACTAATTAACTTAGAGTTAATACTTAAAGATAAGGTTAATATAAGTACCCAAACCTGTCTAAATTCTATTGGATGAGTTGTTTTCGACCTATCCCCACCTCAACCTTTGAATAGTCAAATTTGGAGCCATTGGAAACCGAATATGAATTTATTATAAATTAATATTTCTAGCTTTTCCAAAGGTGCCCCTCACCCCTCTTATAAAAGGGAACTCCTCCTTCTCATTTCCTCACACCTCTCAAGCCACTTGGCTCGTCCAAACTCTGCCCAAATAAGCTCCCCACATCCCTCTCCTCCTCCTTGAAGCTTCCCCTTAGGAAGAAAGCATTTCAACAAGTCCTTTGGTTCCAACCAAAGTGAGTTACCTAAATTAAAAGTAACGATTTCTCTTAAATTATTTGCATTTATTTTGCTCCTTCAACCCCCAAACTCTTTTTATTTCCCTTCTTTTGTAACAACACCAGTATCCTAAATATACTAGGATGTTGTTATAAGAAGTATTCAAACTACACATACACACAACTCCATCTAATGGATGATGAACATAATGTTTCTGTGGATGGCAAACTAACGCCTCACGAAACGATGATTGTTCAAAAACAACTTACCGCCTCTCATGGTGTCCATTATGATGGCACTGTAATTAAATATGATATTAATGATATATATTTTATATATAAGCTTCTTTAATTCCATTTTATTTCATACCATTATTCGTTTCATGTCGTATATACATACGATAATTTCATTTGAGGAAGTGCGGACTACCGCCCCCTTAAAATGATATGACTCATTCATACCACACATGGAACGTATAAAGGATGGTGTTAATGAACTTAAGTAACATATATAAAATATTATATTATACTGGAATAGTAATATACCTATGTATCATTTGGATTCGATTCTTTTAGAATAAAAAATTAAATGGAAGTAGCGTTCGTACGTACGTACGGACTACCGTCCCCACGAACGCGATGAGATTCATTCTCCATCGTATCCATTCAAGTATAATTATCATTTAATGATTTAAAAATGATTTTTAAGGACTTGATATCATTCTGGATATGAATAAGATACAACAAACATGACTTATGTAACAAAACATATAAAAGAAAATGAGTAAGTTAACACCCGAAACGGCGATAATACTAAGATATTATTAACAAATCAATGTTAAAAGATCATATATGATATCATATTAAAGTAAATGATTCTTTTATTATTCAATAACAATTATTTCACCATTATACAGGAGGTAAATCTACCATCGACCAAGGAAAAAATACAAAGTAAGGGATTTTCTTATCTCACTTTTAATTCCGTGAGAATTCCATTGATCACCACTTAATTATTGCATGTGGTGTATGTGTACTGCCCATGATTGTATTCATTGTGTAATATACTTTAATTTATGGGTATTTACATCATCATGGTATGATACTTCTTTCATGGGTGTATGTTTCGAAAGTTACCTAATCGATAAGGGAATTTGAAATTTCAATTTCCACTCATTTGGCTTTACGCATATTTCATTGATTATATTACCCCAAGATTATGTGTGGAATCACTATTCATTTGATTATGTCATAATTTCCACTCCCCTTCCTGTGGATATAAGTTTGATACACATAATCACTCCATTGATAATTCTCAAGTCATTGATATGAACTTGATAAGAGTAATTTTAACTCTTTCACCATTTGTTGAGTTAAACATCCAATTCGTTGGTGTTGTTTTTACAAGAATATGTGTGAATATCCTTTGATTATTTTACACTGAATATCCAATCATATTTAGTGTATTTATATTTTTCACACATAATTATGTTGTTGATTTATCCTTAACCTAAGGATATGGCCTTTATGAGAGATTTCATCTCAACTTACATTCCATTGAGACTTCTTTGTTGATATACACCAAATCACTTTTATGTGGTGTATATAATGTACTTTGACATAGTATATCATGAATTCCCTTTATTCTCATGATATTACAAAGTTTTGATTACCTCAATTATTTGTATTCATGTGTCTCTCTTTTGGTCAGAATCTCTAACCAAAATACCATTTTAAAATGTTTTAAAGAATTATTCTTCTAAATCATGCTCATTAATGTCCATATTTTAAAAATGGTTTTAAGGATTTATTTATATGGACATTAAAGTTTTAAAATTAAAAATCCTTTTAAAAAAGTTTCAAAGTGGTATGGGACACTTTGATTCAAAAATCTATTTTTAAATGGCTTTTTGACAAATAGTGTGACTTTTAAATGATTTCAAGAAAAGGGGGATATTTCTCTCAAAAAGTTATGATGATTATTTTCATCTATGTCAACATCCTTCATTATTCATGATTGAGGTTAATGTGATACAATAAAATCTTTCATATTGTATCAAATGAGTTATGTTTGACTGTGGATGTTCTATTTTTATACCATTCATGGTTTGTGGTTAAAGTATTGACATTTCATATGCTAGTTTTAATACGAATGTTTATTTTATGCTTAAACCTATTCATATGAGGAATGCATTGGACTTAATAAGTGACGGGTGGAGCCCGCTATAGCTCCTCGATGCATCGGTAGGTCTCATGAGACAAACTAGTGTCTTGGCACAAGGCCTTGGCAAAATCTTATTTGTAGTCTTGGCACGAGGCCTTGGCTATGTGGTTATGATAGTCTGGCATTATGCATTCCATCATTATGAAAGTGGTTATTGATATTGCATGTGATCATTCGACTAGTAGAATATCCATGTGAGTAAGTAAATGGAATTATTTCATTTTACCTTCGCCATTTTATGCTGAAGTTTAAATTTAAAAGGCTTTTGTTTTAGTTATAAATTGCCTTAAGTGTTTATGCTTATTTATGAAAGCTTCTGCTATAATATTATCCTTACTGAGCATCCGAGCTCACCCCTTTCAATGTTTTATTTTTCCCAGGATTATGAAGAAGTAATTTATGAATGACCTGCAGGGATAGTATGAGGGGATATGAAGACAAGATTTTTTTTTTGATGTAATGTAAAAATTTATGGATGTATCTAGTTATTCCAAGGCTACTAAACTAATCGGTCTTTCGAGACTTGATCTTTCTCATGATCATGCCAATGTTATGTAATAATTCACCGACTCTAGGTAATTAGGGTCGGGGCGTTACAGTTGGTATCAGAGGAAGTTTAGTACAAACCTTGGAAGCTAGATTTAGATAAACTCTGATTAGAGCACGTAGACCTAAGATGAACTTTGAGGATTAGTATAAAATAACTTCCTAGAATTTTGGTATTGTAGAGATTTTGTTAGTTTTCCGAGCAATACATCCCTGTCTGGATACGAGCAGGTAGAGGCGGCTCTGGCACAGATGTACCTAGGGGTAAAACCCGAAAACACCGCTTTGAGCTAGACTCGAACGGGAACTGGTGCACGACAACGGGCCTTGCTGCACTCTTGGTTACGACACTCCTGGGGGATATGCTTAGGATAATTTACATTTTCTTTACAAACCAATTTAAGTAATATATATATAAGATGAGAGTAAATGACCTTGGTTAATCCTAATATGTTTCAAATTGAGAATATGGTGACATTTTAATCCCTAAATGATTTTACGACTACTATTACTCACATAATGCTTTATGGTTTTAGTCAATGGCTGGATTCCAAGGAAGTCATAGTGACTTTGAGAATGATGTACAAGATGGGAACGGTGGTGGCAATGAGCAACAAAATGGAATGTTGATAGGCGTAAAAGATATCGTCTTTATGCCAAATCAGTTTTCCAAAAATATGATCAACAACATATATATTAACCAACTCCCAGACTCAACAAGGAAGATAAAGGTGATAAATGATAAGAGCTCCAGCAATGGAGACCATGGAGAAAAGAACCCTCAATTTTCATCATGCAAGAAATGTGGAAAGAGACACCCAGGAAAGTGTCTCAATGGGACAACGAAATGTTTTACGTGCGGGAAGGAAGGACATAAAGTAAAGAATTGCCGAAGAAAAATGAAGAGTACTATGGAAGAAGATAAAAATGGTCCCAAGAGTCTATTTACAGTCATTTGCCGTAAATGTAGGGGACCTGGCCATTACCCGAGTGAATGTCCTATTCTATAGGATATTTTCTTGGTCAAAATAGAAGCTATGTGGGAATAAATGGTTGGATAAATGTTTAAAAAGTATTAGCACTCCTTGTTGATGGGTTTACTATGGAATAATTTTCTCTTGTATTTGTAACCCCGCAGTTTTCCATGTGAGAATGATATTTGAGGAAGAATTGTCTCTTCTCTTGTGGATATAGGTATAAATAACCATTTGGATTTATATGATCATTGGGGTTTGAGAGAATTATAAGTTATTCTAATTTGGGATGAAGATTCAAGGTATGATATAACATTTGTGGTTAAATTTATGATATAGTATTTTGAGGAATTTATCTCATTTTGGCAATATTATAAAATATAGTTTTTGAAAAAGGACAACACGTAGACCGTGTGACAACCCGTCGCGTCGGACAAAGCTATGAGAATCGAACCCACAACCAAAGTGCGATTGGGATTTATCGCCTACCACTGGACTACGTGAAGTCCCTGGTTAGTGTGACTTTTTTTTAGTTAAATGATTTTATTGATCAATAATAAGTTGATTTGGGAAAATGATTTGGTGATTAAGTGATAAATGTTATTTTGGAAGATGTTCGCTTTGTTGGGAACACTATATGCCCAAGGAAAATAGAATACTATGGGGTTTCATTTGTGGAGTAATGATAGATTTTTATCTACGTTTTTATTGTGGATTTATAGTGATTTGGGTTATTTATGGAAATGATTAACCTATAATAGAGAATATGTGATTAGGTTAATTACTTTTGAGTATGTGACTTTAAGAGTATCTGATGTCATTTGGAGATACAATTTAACATGGGAGACTACATAATCAAATTCTTCTATGTTTTGGGTTTCAATATTAGTTTGTATTATATTAAAGGATTTTAAGGACAATTGGTTATTGAATGGTATCTATTTAACTTTGGGGTATTGTTGGTTTAATTTTAGAAATTAAGATTAGTGCATATTTATCTCAATGAATATCCTTTTGGGGGATCATTAGATCATTCACTGACCATTTTGGTTTTGATTAATCTTCAAAGATAATGTAAATATATGGTTTATCCTGCATGGATCATGTGATTCTATAGAAGTTTATTCTAGCTCTTCCAGTGTGACCAAGTCTTCTTGAATACTCATCGTTTAAAAAAAAAATTGAGTTAGTGGTGGAAATTTATTAAAGAATGAAAATCTACTTAAAATTTAAGTATATCTCATAATGTTCTTAGTCAATATCATAAATGAATTCCTCTTCCTTATGTAAGGTAACTTTAAAAAAAATGTTGTCCTAGACGGTACCTTAAATCATCACTAATTTATGGCTTTGGGATTGTTGGCCTTTTCATAGCCATGTTCTCTACCACTCTCCATCAGATAATTGATGGTTATATTTCTCCTCCATATCCATATTTTCCTACATGGAACCCTAGTATGTGTTATTTTCGGTAATCTTCATACTTTCCACTCTTTATTTTAAATAGAGGCCTCATTAATTCATTTTTCGATGTGGGATTTCAACTAAGATATTTTGAAATGTCAAAAATGTGTGATCCCAATACCCTATATTTTGTTGAACCGATGGTACTTCAAATCATCATAGATTGATGAGTTTAAGGACCTCAATTTTATACTTGTTTGTGATTGATGACCTCAACCACTACCTATAAATATTTACATTTTTCCTCCAATTATATGTCTCTAATTGCCACCAATGTTCTCCTAATCGAGATTATAATTTGGTGGTGACCCTTTCATTTCTCTTTTCCTCATATTAAGACTAAATTTTAGTAAACCAATTTCCGATGTGGGTTTTCCCACAAATATATTTTCTATTTTCAACCTTTTATTTTCGAAGAACAATTTCAAATTGTGAGGACGCAATTTATTGAAGGAGGGGAGAATGTAACACCCCAAGATTTCATAGTGTGTTATTTCTTCAAAATAATTCAATAACTTGCACTACACGCAACACCGAGTTCAAGCCCACCATGACTTACCAAACAAGCCGTTCAAAAAAGGTTATGAATAGTATTAACTAAATTTTAAACTTTATATAATCCTTATAATTTTAGAATCCATATTATGAGTTTCTTAGACATAATGTAAGAACAAATTCATCTTCAGTATTGTAGTTTTACCAACTTTTAATGGTGAACCCTTTTTTAATAAAATATTTTAAACTTTTTGACTAAATGGGGACATCAAAAAAAAAAATTTAAAATAAAACATCCCAAGCTTCCACGGTACGCTTTCCTTTGAATAAAACAGTAGCGTGTGTTGTACGCAACTTCGAGATTTTAACACACCACAACCAATCAAACTAGCCGTTATGAATAGTAATACCTACTTTTTGAAATTATATATATTTTATATTTCAAAATGGACTTCATTTTTGGATTCGGAATATCGAATTTAGCCTAAGGTGAAATTTTGGTACTTTTCGGATAACTTTCATATTTTGATGAATAGTGAAAATTACTAAATTTTAATTAAAAACAACTTTTTTAATCAAAATAATTAATAGTGATAAATTGTGAATTTGAATGGTTTTAAAGTATATTTAGAGTATATTTTTACCATTTAATATAATGTTGGTCATTGGACATAATTTTACAATTAAACCGAACATAAACAAGTGTGAATCTTTTGATAGTTATTATCTCTTAAAAACACGCTTTTTGTTTTGACAGCGGGAATTAATTTTAAATTAATTTCTGCCACTTCTGTGTTTTGAATTTAGAAAAATGGATTCCATATTTGGAATCAGGATTTCCAAATTGTGTAAATAGGTAACTTTTATTTTTAGACATTTTGAATAATTACTGCGGTAAATATTTTATTTACCATGGTTAAGGGTAAATCCGGTAAATAAGGGTTAAAAAAATAATATTATAATAATACTAAATTACCCTAAAATGTGTCTTAACCCTATTGGTTGATACATGGTCGACCATGGGCATCTTTGGGTCAATTTGGGGACCCCATGGATCCACTTGTAAGTGATAATGACACTTTATATTAATTAAGTTAAAATGAATACAAAAATGACACAAGCATATATCTTTTAGAAAAACAATTGTTATATAGGGTTATATATGCTGGATTTTAGATTATAAATATTCATTAGAAAGCTAAAAAGATTTACTACATAATTATAGTTTATTTATAATTTTTTGACATTAAATAATTTAATTTATTTATGACACAATGATGATGCAGTAATTACTAAAATAGTAAAAAATTAACATAATTGATATTATAAATACCCAAATAATTATAATATGAAACTTTTAATGAATTAAACAAATTTTCTAGGATAATATGATATATTAGGATTGATTTATTTGACTTTGTTCGAAGTAATCAATCTGTTATGAGTTTCACAAAAATCAACTAGTGAATAGTGTCAAAATTGACATAAAAGAGTTCTTAAAACAAATATTATATTATTAATTGATATTAAATTCCTAAAAATCTAAGGTTCGGCCAAGAGACTTATATTATGATAGGTTAATCATTAATGGACTACTTGGGGGTCTTTTGGATGTATATAGTAAGTTTATTAACCATATTATATAAAAATACAAAGAGACATTGTAAAAGTGAAACTAATTAACTTAGAGTTAATACTTAAATATAAGGTTAATATAAGTACCCAAACCTGTCTAAATTCTATTGGATGAGTTGTTTTCGACCTATCCCCACCTCAAACTTTGAATAGTCAACTTTGGAGCCATTGGAAACCGAATATTAATTTATTATAAATTAATATTTCTAGCTTTTCCAAAGGTGCCCCTCACCCCTCTTATAAAAGGGCACTCCTCCTTCTCATTTCCTCACACCTCTCAAGCCACTTGGCTCGTCCAAACTCTGCCCAAATAAGCTCCCCAAATCCCTCTCCTCCTCCTTGAAGCTTCCCCTTAGGCATAAAGCATTTCAACAAGTCCTTTGGTTCCAACCAAAGTGAGTTACCTAAATTAAAGGTAACGATTTCTCTTAAATTATTTTCATTTATTTTGCTTCTTCAACCCCCAAACTCTTTTTATTTCCCTTCTTTTGTAACAACACCAGTATCCTAAATATACTAGTATGTTGTTATAAGAAGTATTCAAACTACACATACACACAACTCCATCTAATGGATGATGAACATAATGTTTCTGTGGATGGCAAACTAACGTCTCACGAAACGATGATTGTTCAAAAACAACTTACCGACTCTCATGGGGGCCATTATGATGGCACTGTAATTAAATATGATATTAATGATATATATTTTATATATAAGCTTCTGTAATTCCATTTTATTTCATACAATTATTCGTTTCATGTCGTATATACATACGATAATTTCATTTGAGGAAGTGCGGACTACCGCCCCCTTAAAATGATATGACTCGTTCATACCACACATGGAACGTATAAAGGATGGTGTTAATGAACTTAAGTAACATATATAAAATATTATATTATACTGGAATAGTAATATACCTATGTATCATTTGGATTCGATTCTTTTAGAATAAAAAATTAAATGGAAGTAGCGTTCGTACGTACTTACGGACTACCGTCCCCACGAACGCGATGAGATTCATTCTCCATCGTATCCATTCAAGTATAATTATCATTTAATGATTTAAAAATGATTTTTAAGGACTTGATATCATTCTGGATATGAATAAGATACAACAAACATGACTTATGTAACAAAACATATAAAAGAAAATGAGTAAGTTAACACCCGAAACGACGTTAATACTAAGATATTATTAACAAATCAATGTTAAAAGATCATATATGATATCATATTAAAGTAAATGATTCTTGTATTATTCAATAACAATTATTTCACCATTATACAGGAGGTAAACCTACCATCGACCAAGGAAAAAGTACAAAGTAAGGGATTTTCTTATCTCACTTTTAATTCCGTGAGAATTCCATTGATCACCACTTAATTATTGCATGTGGTGTATGTGTACTGCCCATGATTGTATTCATTGTGTAATATACTTTAATTTATGGGTATTTACATCATCATGGTATGATACTTCTTTCATGGGTGTATGTTTCGAAAGTTACCTAATCGATAAGGGAATTTGAAATTTCAATTTCCACTCATTTGGCTTTACGCATATTTCATTGATTATATTACCCCAAGATTATGTGTGGAATCACTATTCATTTGATTATGTCATAATTTCCACTCCCCTTCCTATGGATATAAGTTTGATACACATAATCACTCCATTGATAATTCTCAAGTCATTGATATGAACTTGATAAGAGTAATTTTAACTCTTTCACCATTTGTTGAGTTAAACATCCAATTCGTTGGTGTTGTTTTTACAAGAATATGTGTGAATATCCTTTGATTATTTTACACTGAATATCCAATCATATTTAGTGTATTTATATTTTTCACACATAATTATGTTGTTGATTTATCCTTAACCTAAGGATATGGCCTTTATGAGAGATTTCATCTCAACTTACATTCCATTGAGACTTCTTTGTTGATATACACCAAATCACTTTTATGTGGTGTATATAATGTACTTTGACATAGTATATCATGAATTCCCTTTATTCTCATGATATTACAAAGTTTTGATTACCTCAATTATTTGTATTCATGTGTCTCTCTTTTGGTCAGAATCTCTAACCAAAATACCATTTTAAAATGTTTTAAAGATTTATTCTTCTAAATCATGCTCATTAATGTCCATATTTTAAAAATGGTTTTAAGGATTTATTTATATGGACATTAAAGTTTTAAAATTAAAAATCCTTTTAAAAAAGTTTCAAAGTGGTATGGGACACTTTGATTCAAAAATCTATTTTTAAATGGCTTTTTGACAAATAGTGTGACTTTTAAATGATTTCAAGAAAAGGGGGATATTTCTCTCAAAAAGTTATGATGATTATTTTCATCTATGTCAACATCCTTCATTATTCATGATTGAGGTTAATGTGATACAATAAAATCTTTCATATTGTATCAAATGAGTTATGTTTGACTGTGGATGTTCTATTTTTATACCATTCATGGTTTGTGGTTAAAGTATTGACATTTCGTATGCTAGTTTTAATACGAATGTTTATTTTATGCTTAAACCTATTCATATGAGGAATGCATTGGACTTAATAAGTGACGGGTGGAGCCCGCTATAGCTCCTCGATGCATCGGTAGGTCTCATGAGACAAACTAGTGTCTTGGCACAAGGCCTTGGCAAAATCTTATTTGTAGTCTTGGCACGAGGCCTTGGCTATGTGGTTATGATAGTCTGGCATTATGCATTCCATCATTATGAAAGTGGTTATTGATATTGCATGTGATCATTCGACTAGTAGAATATTCATGTGAGTAAGTAAATGGCATTATTTCATTTTACCTTCGCCATTTTATGCTGAAGTTTAAATTTAAAAGGCTTTTGTTTTAGTTATAAATTGCCTTAAGTGTTTATGCTTATTTATGAAAGCTTCTGCTATAATGTTATCCTTACTGATCATCCGAGCTCACCCCTTTCAATGTTTTATTTTTCCCAGGATTATGAAGAAGTAATTTATGAATGAACTGCAGGGATAGTATGAGGGGATATGAAGACAAGATGTTTTTTTTTGATGTAATGTAAAAATTTATGGATGTATCTAGTTATTCCAAGGCTACTAAACTAATCGGTCTTTCGAGACTTGATCTTTCTCATGATCATGCCAATGTTATGTAATAATGCACCGACTCTAGGTAATTAGGGTCGGGGCGTTACAACTATCTTGGTAATGAATATATCATGCTTCCTCTTCAATAAGAGAGTATATAGACCCCTGTGGTGTTGAGAATGTGTCCCAAAAAACCTCATGGACACTAGCATAGAGCATAATATAAATATGATTCATGTTCTACGTTGTGGTTGAAGAATGTGGACCTGCCTTTCGTGGTTTTGCAGGGATATTGTCTTGTTGCATGGAGGCTTCCAAAATTTGTATATAACATCCTAGTGGTGTGGGGATATGATCCCACTATTGAGGAGATGTTGGAATATGTTGATAAGCTGCCTCATTTTCTCCCGGTGTATGATCATGTACTGAGGCATGTGCCACTATCATTTTATAATCCTTACTCTAGACAGGAGGTATGGGCCCAATCCTCAGCCTTTGGGATATGTCGATGGTCATTTTTGGTATGAGTATGATCCATACCATATTAATGTTCTACTATCAATTATTTTTTCCCATATGGTTCAGGATTATACGCCTAGTCTGAATATGATTTCCCTATTAGAATATGCTGACAAACCGTCGGAATGGGAAATGGAATATGATCTTACTCCTTTATTTCCATGGAATGATGTTGGGAGAGTCATTCATTAGGATAATAATGAATATGTGCATTGATTATGTGATCTACTAGAGTTTTTTAAACAGTTTCATTGACCAAAATATGAGAATTTCCCAAGGATTGTGCCACTCTCACCTGGTTAGCGTTGGACAGAACATGGATTTGGTCCAAATCCAAGGCCTCAAAATAATGCTAGTTACTTCTTCGATAGGAATGTACCCCTATCCTAAGGTGTGTTCTCTCACACCTGGTAGGCCCTTGTTGGAACGGGATTATGAGATCAGCCTAATTCCTCACCCTTCATCAAGATATGCTGATAATCCTCATTGGTGGGAGAAAGAATGTGCACTTTATCTAGTACAAAAACATGATCATGATTATGAGAGTATTGAGTTTTTGGGGTTATATTTTTAGGATTATGTGCCTATACCTTTATCTTCAATAGTTCTAGAATATTCTGGTGGATTTCCTTAGCTATTTCTAAAATGTATTGGAAATTTAGCAAAGTCTGTGAGGGGATGTAAGCACGCATGTTTTCGGTCTTGATGAACTGTTGTTAGATATCTTCTATTGAAATAGTGATGTGCTCCCACTACTATCCTCCATATTCCATTGGGATATGTTGAGGTTATTCATGCATCGGGGGTAGTATTATGAGCCTTCCCCATTTTTGACGCACGAATATTCTCACAGACTTGTTCTGAGAGAGAATGGATATGATCTAGCCGACTGGTCCCTACCAGAGTATGCTGGCGAGCATTGTCAGTAGGAATAGAGGTATTAGTCCTTTCCTAGGTATCCATAATCTTCTTTCTCTAATGAGTCTTCCACAGCGGAGCCCGCACATGGGTGTCCAAGGTGGCGATCATTCGGTATGTACCCTTAGCAGAGGACTGATAGGTTCCAGTGTGATGATGCTGGTGATGACGATTAGCATGTTTCCTCATTGGTGGTGCCTGAATGATGGGGAAGCAAAATCTAGACCATCGATCCACCTTCATCAGGTACGAAAGGTAGCATTTTTTATGTTCTAGTTATAGTATGTTTAATCGATTGGTTGTGGAAAAGGAGGCCACCAATTTAGCGGCAACCTTTATCTTGAAATGTGGACTCACCGACTAACATGATTGAATAATATCGGGATTATATTTCATATTCGGGATTGTATCGTATTGGTGTTACTCTAAATCTTTTTTTTTCTATCAACTTCTTGATCTGTTGGGAAGGCAACACCATTTTACAACCCGTGGGGCTCACAGTGGTGGATAGAGTATCGAAATGACTGTTGGAAAATGAATACATTCTTGGTGACTGGGAGTTTCAATTAATACATACAACAAAAAATGATGCCACCATTCAGTGCCATATCATTGTCATAATAATGAAAAATCAGATATTCATGGTCAACACAATTGTCACGTATTCCATTTATGTCCATTATGCTCGCGTGGACTTATTAGTAGAAGGATAGACCTATAGGATTCCCAGTTTATGATGTTCTTATATATTTTATTTTTATGTATTACAAATAAATTTATCCAAATAGGTTCACGTTGATCATATTAGTTTTGTTTTCTGATAAGGGGAATGAATCATGGCTTGAATATTATAACCTAATAGTCTGTTATTAAAGGGATTTGAATTAGATTCATCATTTCTGTTTTTTTATGGGGAAAAATTGAATGGTATGATGGATTAACCAAATAATTTTTTATTTTTTAGAGGTTCATGTTGGGTTCAAAAAATTTTATCGGGTTTTTGTGGGGTGGAATGGATTCTAATCATTGTGTTACTACTGTCACTATTCCCAAAAACTCCCAATGGCTTCCACATCAGTAGCTGGGTGCAGAACTACATTCCAATGGATGGAGTTCATCTGGGTTTTTAGACCTTGTTACTCTTGGGGACTGGCATTGGTGGATAGGATGATAGGTCGGTCTCATCACACACTTTTGGGTGGAATGTTTTCCTACATAGGGACTCTCTTATATATTTAAGATAGGTCCGTAAATATATTCCTAATCTCAATGTGTGACATGTTACTATAAAAAATGGCTATGGGATAGATCAATTTTATCTGAAACCTAATGAGATATATTTTTTTAATCTATATGTACGTATATGAGGTTCTTCATCATTTTACAGTAATGTGATGTTTCTTATATACTAAAACCATATGACCAAGGCCATCAGACTATGCTCCCTTTTATGGTGGTGGTTGATATTCCATGGATGGGATTGAGCCATTATTATGTCTCCTACATATCCTGGTTATTAAAAGAATCAAAACCCACATAGTTTAGTAGATCTATGCATTTTAAAATCATTTGGTAATGAATAATATGGGGGTTTAGAAACACCAAATATTTGAGCTCAAGTCTGGAAGATGCAACCTACATATTTTGGTAATGGTAGGAATCAATATCATAATAGTTCGATCAATTTTGGGAATTACACACTGAGGATGCCATGGTGAATGGGTATTTGATTCCTAATGAGGTGTTGGTTTTATCCCCCAAAACCCACGTGATCCATGGTCATTGTGAGAAACAAGGGGGATTTCATGATCGGCCTCGTGGAATTAGGATATGGTATCTACATATTTGTGCAGTCATTAGACATTCTGACATGGAGCTTAGGCCTTCAGGGGGGGCATCCTAGGTATCCTAGTTATGGAAAGAATCAGAGTCCCCATTGTTCCCATAGAGATATTGGGGCATACACACTTAGGCTTCTATAGTGAATATTCTTTCATATCTAGAAGGTGTCACATAATCTTCATTTCATACAATAGAGTTTATCTCATGAATAGGATCGAAACATATGGAGGGTGACATGAGAGTCAGGCTAGCATGATCTGAGGGGTGTTGCGTACCCTTTTGGACACCACAGGAGGACACCGTGGGACCAAGATGACTTGTTTAGAGGGTTCGTAGCGAGAGATGCATGGTCATGCCCAGATGTGTAAATGAGACTTGGATGACATGTGTGGTCACCATCATATGAGTGAGGTGGTGTATCTTGAGGAGTTTATAGTGTAGGGTTATGAACATAAAGGGTTCTTTTGATACATTTGGTGTCTGTAAAGGATCCGTATTACTTGTCCTGACATGTTCGGAGCATTAAAAATATCCAAGATTTCATGTCGAAGGGATGTCGTGAGGTCTGGGTGGCATGACATGGTAACATCGTGTATTCCTGATTGACACAAGCAAAGGGTGTTGAGGTCTGTGACCATGTCTTCTTCTTTGGTTTTCCACTTTGAATCCTAGTTTTTTACCCTTTTGTCGTATGTACCTTGGTTGGGTTCAGTGTTAGTTTTTTGGGTCTCGCGTGATCTAGTGGGGCATGTGATATTGTTTTCGCATTTCTCGCTAAAATTCCTTAGCATGATCTTTTTTTTATCATGCTATAGGATTTATTCCTGCTACATGACTATTTTTGTAGTCCACTAGTGTTTTACCTAGTGGAAAGCCGACCACTCTCATGATCGGATGTGTGCAGAATCCTAGAGTCTAAGAACAAATGTGATTAGTGGCAGTAAAGATCCAAACATCTAGAGTTTGATATGCCCACCAAAAAACAACTAACCAAACCCTTTTTGAGTATGAGTAGGAAATTTTGAGGCATATCCATTTTTGTACCCAGATGTCATGAGATATGGTTTCCACATGTCCATGGGACATTCCAAAATCCAAATGACCATTGGAAGGAATTCACGAGCTCTTTTTTCTCTTGTCTTAGGGTCTCGTGGGCCCATTACATAGGTGTGATGTGCACATTGCATGGCCTTCGATGTCCACAAACCCTTCATGCCTTCTCCATTCCAATATCCTTCTATTTATGAGATGAGTTTTTGGAGTCATGCAAGATTATACGTATGGTATTGAGGTTATTTACACTATTTATTTTGGAGACACGTCATGTGACAAGTATGTGTAATATGGCATGTGATCATTTTATGGATGAGTCCTCAAGCCATAGGGCTTCTTTGAGTTGAGTTCGACATGTCACTGAGGGATCCTGGCGCTACACAAGTCATCAGGGGCACACCACATGTCTTTCCGTAATCATGAATCTCACCCGACTACACTTTTCCTATCTATTCATTTTTATTTCACAAATGTATAGGGGCATATGAGATTTCATGATCACTATCTGGGTTTTATGCCCAGTTTTTGGTGATGTTTCGCTTAAAAAATATGGGGCATATGGAGATCGTGATAGCATGTAGGGGTTCAGTCTATTCACCTATATTTATAGTGTTGTAGAGTTTTCTGGACACACGTGCGGGCTTCCATGCAGCATGGTTGAAAATACAAATGCGCTTCATGAGGAGAGGTGGTCATGATAGATAGGTCTCACAGTGTCTTGCGGATCACTCGAGGCACAAATCACTCTCCTTCGAAGACCGCGTACATGACTTAATCCCATTCATTTTATGTTACAATGGTTGTGAGGTATGTGAGATTTATTAAGTAATATCTATGATTTTTACTCGATTTTCCAGTGGTTTCTTGCATGACCAATGATGATCAAATGATAGTGTGAATGTATTGTGGATAAAATCATGTCTCAATCCTTACAGCATCATGGAATTGTCCAAGAGTTTCCATGTGTTTCAGCAGACTAGTCGAAGTGGTTTCGTGAGGTGCATCTAATAGGTCCCGGTGCATCAAATTTTTATAGGGAGCATCACAAGTCATTCATTGACTGGTATCCCCTCTCACATACCCTTAGTAATCTCCTTCATTCATTTTTATGAAGTCTTGGAGGTCTCGTGAGAGGGATTCGATATCATCTAGGTATTTTATTCTTCCAAATAATTATTGGGTGTCTGATATGTGTGACCAAAATGGGGTATCATCTTTAAAATATTGCTTCCCATGATTTTCAATGGAATCTGGATGGTTTTTAGGTACATTACAACGACAAACCATGTGGCTAGGGGATTACCATCCAACTACCACCATTTGGCCATTGTTGACTAAGGGTACTTGTTGAGGAAAGCTCTGTGGGACTTTTCATAGTTCACGAATGATGCATGGAGACTTAATGTGACCATTAATTGGTCACAAAATCACCATTCATTAACCTTCCACTTCTTCCTTTATCTCATGGGGAAAATAATTTCCATGTTCATATGTTTCTTCCTTTCCAGTTTTGTTGATTCTAATTTTTCAGGCATCAACAGTCATATTTTATTACTTGGACTCTAATACTACGTTGTTTCTATTAATGTGGATTCAATTGGAGTTATATCATTATTACTAATTAATTATATTGGTTTTGGTTGTTCTTATTTTATCTTGTCAGTTTATGTTTGTTCATTAGGAAAAATCACCCACTAATTATTTAGTAATCCCTTCAAATTTTTTGATGTCATTTGTTATCTTAGGTATGTAACCAAAGGGTAGTTGAATCTCTGACCCTACCTAAGCTAATGGTTTGTGGTGTGATGTTAGATGGAAACCCATGATACATTAAGGAACTTTTTAATGGTATTCACAAGTGGAAATTTATAATGCATTAGATTATGATAACATGACCCACTAGTAAGAAATCCACATTTATATGTTTCATTGGATATGTTGAAATAGTGGGTTACCTAGATCCAAATTGAACAGTAAATTTTGAGTACCATATCATGCACATAGTGAGTTAAATATGATGTGCACTTACCAATATAGGATTGATATTTATGCTCCCAATATTTATATGGTAATTTTTATAAATCATTTTTTATATCAAATGATTGAAAAGTTATCAGGCTATAATGAGAGCCTTGATATACTATTCCATTAATCTTAAACCTATAGACTATAATCTAGACAAATCATATAGAGTAGATGTAGTTAACTTCTTACTATTACGTGTTGGGGGATCATAAGTATTAATAATTATTCTCATTATGTTTTCCTTTAGTGATCTCAGGTAGAAGAGACTGTGAGAACAGCCCTGCTAATTTGATCAACACACATTTCTTGTTTTATTGGTTGTTACTATCTAATAATATGTTATTGGTCTCATGAATTGATATCATTGTCAATTTTCTCAATTGAATTATGGAAATTGATGGAAGTAAATAACCATTACATTGAATTCATGGTGAGTTAACTTGTGTTGGATGTGTATTTGGTGGTATATCATTGGTAGAATGGTTAAGTCAAAATTTGTTGCTTCTTAGTTGAGGAAGTGTTATCATAGGCTTGGTTGATCAGGATGATAATACCATCATAAATCAATGTCCATAGTAGTATAAGTTATGTTTGTATAGTTATATCAACAAATAATAAATAATTATTTGTTCATGACACAAGTTGTGCGTCCTACATTATAAGATATCATGAAATAAATAGATTATATTATAAATGTTTGTTCAAAGGAAATGTTTTCATCACTATGAAATTTACATATCTCATTATAGGACATGAAGAGATTCTAGAATATTTTTATGTTCTATTAATAGTATTCACTACTATCAAAATGGGCCTACTGGGTCACACACAATAGCATATTCAATAGTCTTCCCTATTCAGGTGAATAGGTGTATAGGACATGGTGGGCCCAACCATATGGTATGAGAGGTTTCCAAGAATTAAAGATCACCAATGAATAAATGAATTCATTATTACTTGGGTATAGATTAATTTGGTTGAATTTTATTTTTAAAGGTATTCATAAGCTATTTAGTGAATACATTGGAAAAAATATTTTATGAATTAATATTAATTTAATATTCAAGGGTCGTTAAACATTTCTATGAATTAAGAGTCTAGTTAAAGAGTCAATTTTATCACATAAAATATTTATTATATATTAAAAGTGTGTGATAAAAATATAAATAACATTGTGGTGCAGTTAGTTTTTCATAATGTGTACTTTATCGATAATTCAGTGGGTGTTTGTTTTATATGGGTTGAGTAACTGTTTCCAGGTTGTTAAATCCAAAAATATAAGAAGATAGGTGCTTATTTTAGGGTTATTATTTGTACCTTTAAATTTAATAGACCATATCTCCTCCTCTCCACGTCCAAGAATGGAATTCTTCCATCAAACATTTCGATCCTTGATCTATTTCAAGGATCTATGGGATTGGGTCATTCTGATCATAATGATGTCGAAGGTTTTTTAGAGCTCCAAACTACCACCCAGAATTCAATGATCGACATTTAAATGGTCTATTGATGTTTGTATGGATGGTCTTGTGGGATTAAAACATGAATTATTTATGATGTGGTCATTGGCGATAATAAAAACATGAACACTTATTTGATCCAAATGAAATTATTTTTCATGATTATTTTTATGCTCGATTAATTCATGTGATATCCTAAGATCTCATCAGGGTTTGGATCACTAGAGATGGAAATGTTATTTTAGTCAGACAATAAAATCTTTTAAATCCACATCCCATTAGATTATATTGTGTGTTGTGATATTTGAAATTTATATCAGTTCGATCAAATGAATTTTCTAATATAGTAAAATTAAAATTGATATAAATTTAAGAAGAGGTATTTAATTCAGTCCCAAAATCATATAAGGTGAATAAATCTGATTAATACAGTGTATATTCCATCCTCCATTGTTTTAAATGAATATTGAAATCTGTGATGTGTGCGATATAAATTTCAAGAACACACATGTGTATGTAATTTTTTACCCAAAATTGGTCACCCATAAATTTTTTTGTTGAACCCATTATTTCAGAAAACATCTGGTGGATATACAATTCTAAGGAAATTAATTAGTTAATGTAATTATTATTTTAATTATATCTAGTTCCATCCATAAATATACTTCTAGTATTTTAAATTAAATTAATAAATAAATACAAGTTGATGTTTGGATAAATGTCTTTTCAAAAGGGAAAAATAATAAATTTGTAAGGGGTCAAGTTTGTAAAGGAAATCTCAAAACTAAAAAAAATTAATATACTTTGTTAAGTAAACAATTTTTTTCCACCTATTATATATATATATATATATATATTTCTTTATATTAATATTGTCTTTGAATGTTTTACTCGCCCTCTCTAAAGCCTAGTGTCGTGTTTCAATGTTGCTTATGGTTGCTACATCGCCAACTTCCCCGCGAACTTTCTATGTTGACATCCCCTTATATCCCCCTATTGCGGCCTACTCCTCCACGAAAGCACCACACCACAACATGAAGATGTCGTCGCCAACACCTTTCCTGGTTCATCCACTCACTATCACGTCCCCTACTAGCTACCATACATGCCACCATCGGGTTTAGCCTCCTTAGACGCCACCCTTAGGTTTCTCCACACAATACTTCCATCATTCCAAAATAAACCACCACATAAGATTCCTCTAAAAGAAGCATCATAAGTGGTACCACCACCTTCTTGTCTCTATTGGCACATTACCAATTGACCATCCCCCCCTTCTCAGTGCCCCGGGACACGTTTGGCACTCCCAAGTGACCCCACCCCCACCTCGACCAGTGTATGAAGTGGAAAACACCTTCCCAGATCATGAAACACACATCTTACTAGGTGAGTTCAACCCATAATCGGTCAGGATTGGTGTTTCTGATAAAAAACATCCATAAATAGGCCTCCACTACCTGGAATTGCCCTGCATGGGGTCAGCATAGCATGCAAGGGGTCTGAGTGGGGTTATGGGCCTAGTAAATTTTAAAATAATAATTAAAAAATTTGTTTATTAATTTTTGGATTAATATTTTTTCATAATTTTATAATCTGAAAAGATAAATTTATTATTTATTAAAATATAATATAATTTATTATTTTAATTATCTATGAAAATTTAAACTAATTTAGGGACCAGAGGAAATTTAATTATTTGAATCTAAATAATTCATTTAAGTTATTTGTATTTCCTCAAATATAAATTTTTTTATTTTAATTTTATCACATATTTATATTATCTAATAATTTCTCTTTAGTATTGACCAACCTTCTTGTCTAGGTTTATTTATATTGAATTAATTATAAAAAATACATTTAATTCATTTAATATTTACACAGTCTTAATTTGATGGTCTGTGGGTTGTCCTTTAAAATTATTGAAGAAAACATATATGTCTCCTGGGAGAGATCGAGGAATGAATAACATCATCAAAGAAAATATAAGCGAAAATGACTCAAAACCCCACTTAAGGGTCTATGCTCATGAAGGAAAAACCAATCAAGAGTTGTGGCAGCTTGTGAATCTCACCAATCACATGGAGCATGAGGTGAAAATCTTCGTACATCATATGACCAGTTCGCAAATGTTACCTAGACACACTGAGTTTGAGGAGGTGACCTCCATGTAACATATGTCTGTCCATAGAAATCCCTTAAATCAAGAAATTCATATTATTTAATGATAGACCCTATATATTATGAAATATATTCCCTTACCTTAAATGGACCTTTAATTACCTCCCCATTTATGTCTTTGGGTAGGACATGGACTTCGAAATTCTAGCCAATGATCTAAATTCACGGTAGTCTAATGTTCATGTACAAAAGAGGAGATATATTTTTAAAGGTATACTAATTTATTGAAACCACCTCCCATGGGTTTTTGAGAACCTCAACACATGGATTATATTACATTAGTGAAGTTCCACAACCCTCAAATATGATTAATTCTATTTATGGGTCATGGGGTTTTGTGATATTATTATCCTTCATGAAAAAATCCCTATCGAAACCAATAATTCACACCGAGGTAGGGCCATCCTAATTGACAAATCATTATTTTCCCTGAGAATCATATCCTTCATGGAACCCTTGACTTTCTCAAAACCACAACCATCACGAAACATATCCACTGGGCATCTCTATGGTACCATCTTTCATTTAATACCCTTTCGTGAACGTTGATTTCTTAGGGCCCCTATACCCATATGAAATCAATTCATCTACACCCCAAATTCCCATGAAACCAATATCACCGACCAACATGTTCTCCATGTATGTTTCAAGCATGGTAAAAATCATTACCTTTCAATTTTATCATAATCATAAGCACCATACTTCATTATTATCGTAATAATAGGCACCCAAACATCAGGACACCTGATTACCACTCCTCCATGGTAGTGTTTATGCCATGCCCCACCCATAGGAACAATATAATTAGACACATATTACTAAAAGGTGGAATAATCAATGGAAAATACTTACCATTTCAAGTGGGGATGCCTTTTTCCATATCTTTCTCTCGTACTTTTGAATCATCTCCTTGAGCGCATGTACAGTCGATGCTTGATTTATATGAGATAAGACTACATAGCCCAATTTCATAATCATATGATTTTAAACTATAAAAATTTCCGAAATAGTTAATAAAAGAATATATACTCAACCCATATGATGATCATTGGATTCCCCTTGTATGATGATCATGGGATTCAACCTTCTCCATCACCATCAGATGATCCTCCCACTTTGGACAGCCCACATGCGTTAGCCGCATACCATCCTTCCTCAACATGGGATGATCCTCCTCTGTATCACCACCAGTTTGGTGCATGTAACCCATTTTTATGCGTTACTGTGTTCTTATAGAGGTATTTTAATGCTTGGGAGTGTTTGGGATGGTTTTGGAATGATTTGGAAATGTTTGGATGCTTTAATGGGGCTCCACAGTTTAAGCACAGTTATGAAATCGTGCAAGATTCCCTGGTAATTGTGTGATTTTTCACTATTAAGAAATTATAATTTTCACAATTAGCACACTTTTTGTCAAACCACGTGATCTAACGATATGGACCATTAAAATTATGTTTTAATAAAATAGGTTTATTCAGGATTTTCCCTAAAACACCGATTTCTTCCCCAACCCGAACCACACCCAGGATTTAGTCTTCACAATGGTATTTCACCTCCCCAAGACACATTGGAATAATTTTTAAGGGATTTAATTGTGGTTTGAAGTAGATTCCACTTGGTTAAGTCTCCTCTCTTGGATTCTCTTTGGGTTTTCCAAAGTTATAGTTCTTCACATATCTTGGTTTCCTAGATATACTTCTATCGCATGTTTATGTGGAGTTTTTATTGCATAAAATGGTGAGATTCGGGCCTTTTGATGTTTTTAAAAGTTAGATAAGGTGGTAAAAGGTGGAGTTTTCACCTAGATTTGTGGTGTAGTTATGAATATGGAAATTTCAACAAAAACCCCAAGTTAAGTGGATTCTATCTCGACACCACTTCGCTAGAACATACAGACTTATTTTAAATTTAATTTGATTTTATTGAAATTAATTGTGAATATGATGTGATAATAATTATAGAAATAAATTTTGTATTGAATTGGTTATTTTTGGGAAAATGGGATATTATTAAAAAGGGGATTTATTGGGTAATTTTAAAATGTATGTTTTATAATCTATAACTGTTTTAATTAGGGAAAAACTATTTATGGAATATGAATTTCTATAAAAATGTTGTTCTATTGAAATGTGGATTGGCATGGAAAAATTATTTATGGGCATTTTCAATAAATGAGTGATTTATAGAAGTGGTTATGGCTTGTGTTGGAATAGTCTATGTGATTAAGGTATTGCTGGTTGGAAGGAGTTATTTTCATCTTATTGTGTCCCAATGGGTATATTCACATGTTCATTGTCTTGTGAATTATTTTATGGACGTATTTTGATATGGGGGGGGGGGACTACCCCTATAATAGAGGGGATGAACATTGGATTAAAATTCCACCATTAGTGATAGGTGGTCTAGATGTACCAATAGATTGAGAAATTAGATTTATGTCTTGGATGTGATGTTCATCCCTGATTTTTTATCATTTTGGATGTGTGAACCTTTATGGATATGATTTTTGGGTGTTTCTATGAAAGGTGGAATGTTTTGTGCTAATATGAATTGGAAAGAATGGATTATGATATGGTAGATGGATTTTAATGTATTGTGGTTAGATGGGTGGATGATGTCATGATAACTGAGTGTTTGTCTTGTTGAAGATGGTTTCACTATTTGTTGTTTTATATAAAATATATTATATAACTGTGTTATAGGTTATATCATAGTGGCATGTGTAGAGAAGTCATTGGGGAAAAACTTGTATGTTTTATTACTCACCCCCTTATGGTCACATGGGTGATTTTGCAGATATTGTATTCTGATACACATGTAAAGGTAATGCATCTCATTTCACATGGTGTTCTTCATGATGACGTGGTGATGTTGTGGTGGTTGGAGAATTGAGTTTGGTGTGGAGCAGTAGACTGTGTCTTGGTTTACATTTGGTATCTTTCTTTGAATAGATCTAGGTACTCTAATATTTGTTTAATATGGTTTGGTTGTATTGGTTTTTGGGAATTATTATGGAATAGTTTGGTTTGATTTTGGTAATATGTGGTTTGGGTTGCTGTGTAAATATTCATCAGGTAGTTTATTTTTGGTAATGGTAATTTTTTTGTTCATTTTATCTCATAGGATAATCCTTCCCTAATTTATTCTTGAAGCACTCATTATTTACTACCAGCCGTTGGTGCCTTGGGAATGTTGCTTAACTCCTATTCAACTATCTTAGAGTTCTCAATCCAATGATGAAGGGTTATGAAATTAAAAGTGGTTTTAGTTTGTTCAGTCCTTGACATCCATGTTTTTTTGATTCATTGGAGTTGGTTTCTAGTATTGGTGTTTACATTCATTCATGGTCTATCCTTTGAGTCTTGTTGGTAATAATGCGTAGGATTGTAAGAAAGTGAAATGTATATAATAAAAGGATGTAGCTAACCATTATATACTAAACATCATGTCACCAAGGGGTTGGGTACATAAGTTTTTTGGAGACTCTTATAGGTATTGTAAATCTCATTGTCGTCATTGTTGTGAGTGAGATGAGCATGTCCTTCATGGTAAAAATTCCATCCCACAAGAATACCCATTTCATTAAGTATAATGACATATGTTGTGTTGTGCTTATGTTTAATTGTGATAAATCTATAAATTACTTTAAAATGTGTGGATTTTAAATGTGGATGGTTATGGTATTTTGAAAATGGAATGATTCTCAAAACATGATGGATTTTCTTTTTAAAAAAAAATCATGAAACATGGGAAACATGAACTTATAGAATGTTTCATTGTTCTAGTGGAAACATAATTTAAATTGAAATCAAAAAGATTCTCTTTATAATGGAGTTACATTTATGGTTATTTTTTAATATAAATATCACCTGGTAGGTGTTGTAGAGAGCAGCCAGAGCAGGCTACTAAGAATGTGGTTTCCGATGAGCCCTAGGTGAAACAACATCTAGTGAAGAGTATAGTGAAAGAATTCCAAGCTATGGAAATTGGGAAAAAATTGTATCAGTAGAAGTATGTGGACCATACAGCTCAATTTAAAAACAATAATCTGCCCCTCTTTAGGGGTGATTCGGAGACAGAAAGGGAATAAAAATGGTTAACTAGAATAAACATAATATTTTAAGTCATGGGAATAATGGATGAGTTGAAAGTGAAACTAGCATTGTACATTGCAATAAGATCATTCCATACAGTGTTGGTAGTTGGTGGTCCAAATGATAATAGAGCAAGGGGTGTCAAGGGAGGGGTTTGAGGAAATTTTTTTATAAACTACTCTACCCTCATATATTCAGAATTCATCACACAATGGATCTCTCCACCTTGAAGCAACGAGAACATGTCATTAGTGGAATATGAATCTATGTTCATGAACTTAATGCACTTTTCACATGAGATGGTCGATATTACATCGTTGAATGCATGTATTTTTGAAGCTGGTATGAGGTAGGAAATTCGTTCTAGGATAGCTGTGTTGTGTATAATTGATTACATGGAAATGGTGAATTGACCAATAATAGATGAATGAGACATTTTGGTAGATATAGGTAGGGGATGTGTGTTAGTAACCATGGGGTGTAGTGGGAACTCCAAAATAGGAATTAACCGGAAAATTGACTCTTATATCCAAGGTGGAAGTATGGTTTAGAATCCGACAGCAGGATCGATGAATTTTCCTCCATAGCCTCAGTGTAAGCAGAGATGTTTATAGTGTGGCTATTTAGGTAACAGAAATTTGGTTTGTACATAAAAACCAGGAGAATTTCATAACTATAATAATATGGGGCATTATTAGTAGTATTATTGGAATGCTCGGAGGTCGTGTGTTCGTGACACTCTTCAGGGATCACAGGCATCTTGTGACTCGACATTGCAGAGGCAGCAACACACCCCTTTCCATTAGAAAAAAGTTAGTCACAGTTATTCAAGGAATACCATGACTTCACATCCTAGAAATAAAGAGCATAGTGTGGAAATAAAGTAGTTTTTAGGACCTGAGTAGGTGGTGATTGATGATCAGTCAGGACTATCCAAAGTGGGAGGTACGATTCATTTAAATTCTACCATGGTGCATGTTTTTATTGATACAGGTTCTTCACATTCATTTTTGGCTTCCCAAGATATTAATTTCATGGGATTAAATGTGGAAATCACACCTTCTATTTTGAAACATCATACCCCTTTGGGTCAAAGACCGAGTCGAGCCTTCATGTGTAGATCATTTTGTTTATTTATGGATGGGGTTGAGTTGATATCGTATTTATTAGTGCTTGAGAAGGATGATTACGACGTTATCCTGTGAATGGATTTTTTAAGGATGTTTAAGTCCTACATTGAGTGTTATTCCTGAAAGGTGAGTTTTACATTGGCGGATGGAGTCGCGCATCTCTTTAGAGGGAATAAGAATGAAATGTTTGGTGTAACGGTTCTGTTGGCACCAACTGTTGGAAAAATATCATAACAGATGGTGGTATTTTCATTGGTATCAGTGGAAGGAGTTTATTATATTGTTTATCAATAGTGGTTGAATTTTTTGTTGATGTCTTTCCTAATGAATTCTCAGGGTTTCCACCTGTTAGAGAAGTGGAGTTTACAATTGATCTTCTTCTAGGGACTAGTCCTATCTCACTTACATCTTACCGAATGGCACCAATAAAATTGATGGAAATGAAAGTGTTATTAGAGGAGTTATAAAATAAAGTTTTAATATGCCCTTTCACATCTATATGGGAAGAACCAATCTTGTTTTTCAAGATGGAATATAGAACCCTTCAGCATTGTGTTGATTATCGTAAGCTTAATCATGTTTTGATAATGAACTGATATCCACTTCCACGCATTGATGAATTGTTTTATCAGTTGTGGGATTCTCAATCAATCTAAAAAATTGAATTGTGTTCTGGATATCATGAATTAAGTTAGAGGAAGGAGGATATTCCCAAAATAGAGTTCAGAAGTTGATATGGCAATTTTGAGTATGTGGTTATGCCATTTGGTTTCATGAATGCACCAGTAGTGTTCAAGTCATTAATGAATCGAATATTTTAGTGATATCTGGATTCACTTGTGGTATTATTTGTGGATGATATATGGGTGTTTTAAAGGACAATTTTTGATCATGTGGAGCACTTGGTGATAGTTCTAGGGATCTTGAGAGATCATCATTTGTATGAAAAATTTTCATAGTGTGATATTTGGATACAAGAGATTCCTCAAACATGCTATTTATAATAAGGGAATTTTAGTTGATCCTAAAAAGATATAGGATGTTATTTCATGGAAACCTCCAATGAATGTTTTTGAGATATGGATCTTCCTTAGATTAGTTGGGCATTATCAATGTTATGTTCATAATTTCTCACGATTTCCCTCACCAATGACAGATTTGAGAAGGAATAATGTTCCATTTAAATGGGATAAGAAATGTTATAAATGATTTGAAGTGCTTAATGATTTCCTTAAATAATCAAAAATCATGGTTTTTTATTGAACCATGGAAATTGCACGTGTTATATTGTGACACATTAGGATCAGGGTTAAGGTGTGTTCTCATATAGGGGGATCACGTGGTTACATATGGAACACGATAATTTATGTTTCATGAGAACATATACCCAACACTTGATTTAGAGTTATCGGTATTGGTTCACGCCTTGAAAATTTGGCATCATTATCTCTTCGGTGAGAAATTCACTTTGTTTTCCTATCATAAGAGTTTAAAGAATATTTTCTCACAATGATATTTGAACTAGATAAAAGGATATTAATGGAGTATCTGAAGTCCATTGATTTTAAATTAATGTATACACTGTATAATGGAAATTTGGTAGTGGATACATTAAGTAAGAGGCCTTATTCTTGGGTGGTGAAACTACCATCAGATTAGTGGCAGTTGATGTCAGTAATAGCTGACATGTGGCTAGAAAGTGAGGACCAGGGTGATAGAGTGGATTTACTTGGGTATCATTACTTCTAGATATGGTTGTGTTGGATAAAGGCACATATGCATCTGATTTTAATTTTATGGATATTACTTCAAAATTCAATTTTGGGGATACCATTGAGGGTTGGGAATGTATTTTTTTGATTTACGAAATGGATGATCATGCCAGTCGATTTTCATGAGGAAATTATTAGGGATTATAATAATTTCAGGTGGGCAATCCATCTTTGAATTCAATAAATGTATAAGGTGTTGAAAGTGCTCTTTTGGTGGGATGGTATGAAAATGAAATTGTTTATTTGTTTTTTTGAGATTTTTGACATGTCAGTATGTCAAGGTCGAGCATCCGAATCCAATAGGAATCTGGAAATCTATAGCTAGCCTAGGGTCAAAATGGGAGATGATAGAGAGATATTTTGTTGTAGGTCTCCCACGAATTGTAATAATGCATGATTCCATATGTGTGATATTGGCTCAGCTCAAAAATTCATCCCATTTCATCCCAATTTGATAATATAATGTGGTGGAGGATCTACCAAAAATATATATTATGTAGGTTATAAAGAGGCATGGTGTGCCAGTTTAGATTGTATCAGATATAGATTTGAGATTCACATCTTGTTTTCAAAAATCCAGGCAGCAATCCCATAGGACATAGTTGACAATGAGTACGAAATTCCATCCTCATATATATGGGAAATCTAAAATCATTATACACACATTATAAGATATGTTATGGGCATGAGTGATAAATTATCGTGGATCATGGGAGGACACTTAACATTTGAGGAATTATCATATAATAACAGTTATCAGGAATCGATACATATGTCCTCATTTGAAGCATTTTATGGGAATTTGTGTCGTTCTCCACTTTGTTGGGTAGAAACTGGTGAAATTTCATTAGTTGGACTGGTCCTTGACCAATCGATAGTTGAGAAAAATATGTTGATTAGTAAATTAATGGAGATAGATCAGAGTCATCAGAAATAGTATGCAGACCATCATCAATGACTATTGTCAGTCGAAGTGGGTGATCATGTATTTTTGAGAGTCTCTCTTAATATGGTTCATCATCAATATGTAACAGATAATATTATATCCAATGTATATTATGCCTTTTTATATACTTAAGTGGGATGGAGAGGTGGCTTATTGGGTGGATTTTCCACCACAGTTTACTGCGGTGCACAATGTGTTATATGTATCTAAATTGAAAAGGTATCAGCCGAATGATGGCCATGTGATTCATTTGGATCATGTTGATCTATAATTTGATGCTTCATTGGTACATGTTAAAGTGTAGATTTTGTATAAGAAAGATAATGTCTTTTGTGGTAAAATAATTGGTATAGTTTGGGTTTTGTGGCAACATGTCCCGATTCAGGAGGAGGCTTAGGATCTAGATAAAGAGATGGTCAAGCAGTGGACCGAGCTGTTCAATAATGATATGGTTCTGTAATTTATGAGGATAAAAAGTCAAATTGTGGGGAGAACATAGCACCCTCGGTTTGAGGTATTTATCCATTTATCATAACTTTTATGTGTTTGATGTTGTTAGTTCAAGTTTGGGAGAGTTTCAGAAGGTTTTGGAATGATTTGGAAATGTATGGAAGCTTTTATAGGGCATCATGTTTTGAGCACGGTTAGAGGAAAGTGTGAATGAATCCCATGTAGCCGTATGATTTGTAACTCTTTAGAATGTAGCATATTCATGGTTAGCACACGGGTTTTCAAACTGTGTGTGATAATAGTGCGACCCATTATGATTATGATTTTAAAAAATAGGGTTTGTCGGGACTTTCCTTAAAACACCCACGTCTTCCCCAACTCAAACCTCAATCAGCATTTCCGATACTCAAGGGTTATAGAACCTCCCACATTCACTATTGAATCATTTTGAAGGGATTTCTTAATTTTTTTAATGTGATACCTCTCAAAAAAGTCTCTTCCCTTTGTTTCTTTTTGGATTTTCCTTATATCTAGTTATTCGCATCTCTTGGTTTCCTTGATATACTTCCATTTCATATAGGTAATTGGGTTTTCCTTCCTAAAATGATGATAATGGGGATTTATTATGTTGTTAAATTAATCTATGGTTTTTTTCGTGGAGTTTTCACTCAAATTTGTTTTGCGGTTGTGAGTTGGGTGATTTCACCTGAAACTCTATGGTTGGTTGATTCTCTCTCAACTCAACATGAATAGAAACTGAGGACTTCATTGATGTTTATTTGGTTTTATTGAAATTAATTTTGAATATGATGTGATAATCTTTATGGAAACCCATTGAGTGATGTATTGGGGATTTTTGGGTAAAATGGGATAATTTCTCAAATGGGGTTTGTTGTGTGACTTTTTAATGTTCATTTTTAAATATATATAATTCTATATATTATTGAAAAATGATTTATTAAAGATTAATTTCAATAAAAAATACATTTTATTGAAATTTGGTTCTATATGGAAAAAGGGTTTATGGGTGTTTTCAATAATGATGTGATTTATTGAATTGGTTATGGATTTCAATGGAATTTTTTATGTTCATAAGGCATTGTTGGATGGAAAGTGTTATTTTCTTATTCCTGTGGCCCTATGGGTGTATGTGATTGTTCATTATCTCAGGAATTTATTTTTTGATGGCTTTGGATGTAGAGTCAGTATGGAGTATCACTATAAAAAATGGGATGGATAGTGGATGTAAGGGCCACTATTAAAAATAAGTGGTCGGGAAGTACCACTATATTAGAAATGTAGTTTGATGGCTTGGTAGGAAGTTCCACCATGATCGTTGACCAGTTTGGTCATGTAAAAATTTATGGTTATGATTTTTTTGTGTTTCTATTCATGGTGGAATTTATTGTGAAAATTTGAAATGGTAAAAAATAATTATGGTATGGTTTTTGGATTTAATTTTATTGTGGTTAGTTGGGTGGGAGATGTCTTGGTAAGTGTTTGTTTGGATTGAATGAAATTTTTACACGATTTATATATAAACTATTTTATATAATTTAACTATTTTTTTTATCCTAGTGTATTTTGTAGGGAAGTCTTTGGGCAAAATATAATGAGTCTTATTACTCCCCCCCTTCATGTAAATTGGGTGCTTTTGATGATATCATATATAGGGACAATTATAAAGGTAAAGCATCTCATTTCACTGGTGGTTCATCCTGATGATGTGGTGATGTCTTGGTGCTTGCAGCATGGATCTTGGTGTGGATTAGTGGAGTGTGTCTTGGTTTAGTTTGGGTCTCTTGTTTAGTATTCATCTTGTTACATTGGTTATTTTTTGGTATGGTTTGGTTGTATTTGTTTTTCGGAAATTTTATGGAATTGTTTGTTTCTATTTTGGTAATAAATAGTTTTTATTTCTATGTAAACATGCATCGTGATGTTTTTTTGGTAATGTCCTATTTGGTATGTTTGTTAATCACAATGGAAAATCGTTCCCCAATTTATTCCTGAAGTCCTCAACATTTATTTCTTTCCCTTGGTGCCTTGGGAACGTTTCTTAAGTCCTATTAGCATGTTTATGCACTCTCAAGACAATGAGGAAGCAGAAGGATGTTACATCATCCTTTAGGAAACATCCATGTGTAATCCCCTAACCATCCTTAATTTACACTCCTTCAGAAATGTGAGAGTCCTTACAACAATATGTTAAAATTCATAGACCGATCCTATCACACGACTATAAATTCCAATATCAAACTATGTGTTTTTTGATCCACGTCTCTTAAACAATGTATATAGGATGAATCTATGAGATTCAATATGAATATCCGAAAAATTATGGGATACCTCCACGAGGTTCAATCCTGACTCCCCCAACAATGCCACAAAATCTCAAGTTTGAAATAATCGCTTTTGGGACACACCTATCGAAACCCCCAATGTAAAATCATCCCCTTGGGGAAACACTTAACCACTAACTTGTCTCATCTATACATTAATATTGTGGACTAATTGTCCCCATAAGACATTAAACCTATGAAACATATCTCCCAAATGACTTTAAAAATGTGACATAACTATCACCACAAGATGATAAAACAATGACCCATATGAATAGAATATCATCTGTATATAAAAAACATGGGATTCCTATGGTATAAATCCTTATCTGTATAAACCCTTAGCATAAACTACCCCATGGATTACAAAATATGCATTTCATTCCATACCTATGATGCCTCAAACATGATATTCCATCTAATAGGGGATTACTATACATATTCAAATTAAGAATAGCATCCATAGATTCAAAAACAATGCAACGTTATTATCTACTCTAACACAAAGTTACTACCCTGTCGAGAATAAAGCAGTCAAATTAACTAGTGTCAACCTTGAGATGGTACTCCGAATTATTTTAATGAACTAGAATCAAATCTATGACAGAATCTAAGACTAGGATAAATATATTTGGAGGAATTTATGTAAGGAGTAAGTTACATCCAAGCATTCTATTTTGATAAAGGAGATAAAATCATCCACCATAGTGGTTGAGGAATCCTACCCTTGGAATGCGAGAATACAGGGAAAAACCACCTACGATGCACAACCGCGAAAAATTATTCGGACACAAAAATGGATAAGCCATAAGGAAACAATTCTCCTACATCTATTAGAACTATTAACATTGTATAACCATAAGAATTTCAAGACTTTGTATCCATATATTCATCCCAAGGTTCTACCTAATGTGCGGTGGGCCCAACATGTAACATTCATGTTACTATGGGAAGATAACATTGGTCCATTGGGCATAAATTTCACTATATCTATACTTATATCTGATTCCATTTATTTCATATTACTCAAAATATAGGATATTGAAAATCTAGTACTAATAGGTGAAGGGGATGGGGGAATATTGTTGTGGAAATCCCACATGACTACCTTCCTTTCATGAAAATAATCAAATCATCATCTATTGGAATATCATGCCCCATATCACCCTATAGGCTCTTCCATAGAAGGTAAATCATTAACTTTGTTCACTGATATGAATAGTTATGGGTCATTACAATAAGGGATATTTACTATTTGGATATCAATGTATTAGTACCTCACCGACACCGCTACCCCTCAGGGACACATAGGGGGAATCCACCATCTATTTCAACGAAAACAAACTTTGGGAGTCATTCCCTAGTGAATTATGTTAGCTCTATCCCATATATCAAGGAGGTAGGTGTTTTTTGATCAATAAATATAGTGGTCACTTCCCGAGCACTACCCAAGAGGGATCCCAGATGGCCTCATTAGTGCCAGCATAGATCAGTCTCATTGGTCCATGAGCAGGTTAACCCCATCCTCTCTCATCTGGACCTTATCCAAAACAGTTGGCATTGAAAAGGGTGATATGCCTATAGCGTTTTTCAGTATGATACATATTATGTATAAAAGTTTATCCTTCTAATTCTTGTGTATCCCTTCATATTCAAACAATTTTTCAATGGGAATCCATCTTCACCAGTTTGGGATTGAGACCCCAACCGCCTCTCATGGGGGATAGGTTTATATTCCCAATCATTGGAAGAACCAAAACTATTATGGGTCATCCTATGACAATGATAACTAATATATAGGTTCTCATTGAACCACCACAAACCATTGCGAAGGTCCTCCCTACACCATCACCTATAGGCATGTAGTTTCTCATTATGTCGATGATATTGCATACATTGAGGATCCATCCCATTTATAAAGGGTGAACAACCATCATTATGTCCGATCCCATTCCATAGGTCTCAACATCTGTAAGGGAAACCCAAGATATCCTAAACAACATGCTCTTGGTGAAATCTCATGCCACCATGGGTAAGACACTGGGAAGCAATGTTCCACTATCGACCAATCAGACTCCAAGACAATTAATGAGTGGATTAAGGAACCATCACCCCCACTACTATTGTTGGGGGAATAATCCCATAAACTAAGACTTAAAATCCATAATGTTGAGGCACACAAAATCCTCAAATCCCTATGATGTTACCCTTAGGTAGAGGATGCCTTTTACACCTTTCACGGAGTGATAGTGAAACCATCTCTATCACTCTCAGTTTACCTCCTTTCTACCTAAACACTGGGACGTAAGGGTCTTTTTTTACGCTTTAAAATAATGTTGAACACTCTATTGAGCTCCAAATAGATGTTTTTTCTATCACACATGAGGAGGTAGTAAACAACCAATATATTTGGATGTTATCTTGATGTTGGATCCACCACCAAGATACATTCCTATATAAAGTAGATGTTTGGCCTGAGTTGTGCCACCTCTTCTAGTAAATCCACACAAAGAATGATCTATGTCAATACTATCATTAGTTTCTCAGCCTGTTCCAATTGTGGTATTGGCTGACCAAGGGAATTATCCGCCTCCTCGTAATGAACTATTGGCCTTTTGAAAATCCATGGCCATAAAATAGCTGTTAATCGCATTCTAGAAACCTACAACCCTAAAAGTTTTCATCCTAGATTCACTCATTGAGGAGCATGAGTTTTTTTCCCATAATATTTGGCACACATTCATCTTCCTTCTAGACCATGATCTAACCTACTTAGGAATCCAGTGGAACCTTGATTCTATTCACCAATATGAAAATAGGATTTATATTTCAGCTCTCCTAGTATCTTAGTACCCTAAATATAATGGTTACAAATATAATATTCAGTACTCCTACAGTAAGAGCCTCACCATGCTCAGTTGGGTCATGGAAGATGCTTCTCAAAATGTTCAAATTAGTAGTTGGGGAACTATATTTCAATCTATTTCATATATATCCCATATCATCAATGGGGACATCAATCTATCCCCCCATTGATAGTGAATGTTCTTCTCAGGCCATCGATATAGTGAACGTAGTCACTATTGAAACTCCAAATTACCATTGAATTTAGGCCATCAACATGGGGCATGACAGGATGAACATGCCTCATGGAGTGGCATATTATCATCTAGATACCACATTAGGTGACCGTACTCATCGGAAGTGGTTGGTAATGGGACTTCAGAGTCCCCCAAATGAAGCATTGTTTCATAGGCACCATTAGTTCCTGATCCATTTTTATAACAAAAGGGACCCCATATATCCTCCAGTTGGGATCTAATTCCTTCTTTACTATCAAACAATATAGAAAAAAGTTGGGGAAGAAGGTGGGGGATATGGAAAATGAATGATATATGAGCCACCCACTCTGTTTTAGTAGCATACCAATCATCCTAGATATTATGTCACACATCATCCTAGTATGATCATCTAGTCATAGCACTGGTCATCAAAAATAATCACTAGTATGATGTGATAGATTCTCTGCACCCTCCTTGAGGATTTAGATACAAAATAGGCTTCCTTCGAACCTCATATATAGTATTGGATAACATTGGTATATTAGTTATACACAACACCAAATTTCAGTAACTTGAGTTTCACCCTGTAATGTTTTATAGGAGATCAGCTGCAACACCTCTCACACTTAGTCACATGGTGTTACCCCACACATGGTATGGTAAAACAATAGGAATCTACAATCTATGATGTTTTTTATAAACCCTAAATAGGCATAAATTAATGTTTTATAGCCAACTAGTTATGAGATTCATTGTTGGATAGAAATATATTGATAGACAGTTCCACTATTAGTTCAACTCCACCTCACATAACACCAACACCATTAAATTCTCCAAATGAAAAAGGAGGCGCATTGAGTGAGTTTCTATCATCATTTGATAATGTGTGTGACTCAAATACTCACTCTACATGATGATTTCTCATGAATAGATTCTCATGATGTGTATTGATAATTTCTATGATGACTTGGTCCCTTCCCTCATTACTCTAAACTATCCCAATAGATCTCAAGAGTTCTCTAAAAGGATAAACATTTTTAAGGATACATGAAATAGAAAAAGTAATGGTCAAATCCATTATCCCATTAATCCTCCATGAGAATTCCCATAAAAATCGATATAGTTTTAATTTTACATGAATAGGCTCTTGAGCCAGTCTAATTACTGGCCGCATTACTAGATTATCCCTACCAAGTGAATCTTCATCGGGATAATCCTTTTCCAGTGTGGCCTCATTGGGAACATGTGTATCCTTGCAGATAGAATATTTCATCTAACCCTCATTAGATCTAGGAATCTATAGATACATTTTAAAAAATAAGGAACCTGAATTACACCATCAAGTATGCACAAGTACAAGGTTATATCATTTTCAACCTAGATAAAATGTATTTTGTAGCTACCAGATAGAAAGATACCCCAACAAGTGGACCTCACCGATTGAACAAGTTGTTTTCCATATCACAATATCCATGGACACACAATTAAAGAATTATTTATCTTCATGGATTTTCTCTAGGACCATGTGCTTCATGAATTAATAAAATTGGGTGACATCCCAAAATATGTTCCACATGTTTCTACTGACCCTGATAGTGACATTGAAGATTTCGATGAGTGGTTGATGGCTCCCTTCTAGGGAATGAACAAGTGCAATGATTAGGTTTCTCATTAAATTGTCAATCATGGACATGGAATTATTTGTGATTTCTTGATCAAACTAGAACCTATTTCACTTTCCTAAACTACTCTACAATCCATGTACACTTCAGATTTATAGACATAAAATTGTAAAAAGAGAAGATAGTTGAAACATAATAAGAATCAGATTCTGTAATGAGTGTTGAAATGAACATGAACCATTGGAGACTTCATGCCTCTAGAATTAGGAGATATGTCTAGAGAATATATAGCCCTGGACAATATCACTGATGAAGAGAAAGATTACACCTCTTTGAATGATGTCGAAAAATAAATCATTATACAATTCGAAATGACAAGGAATACTATGAGAAACCCTTATGAACCTCCGACTGATGCCATTAGAGGATAGGTAGAGAACACACCAATAAAAAGAATGTGTAGGATAGTGTTTTAGGAACGAAAACATTTGAACCCAAACACTTTGAATAAGGATAATAATGACAAGGAAACCCGATAATAGACATCAAATAGGGAGAATTAATTACAAATATCCCATGATGCTTCATTAGGGATTCCTCCATATCATACTATATTAGTAGATCGTGTGACTCAGCAACGAAAACACCATGACAAATTGTTCCTAGCCAATTCCTAACCATAGTGGCCTAGTTCCCAACAGTCAGGCATTTAGAGAAAACCAAATAACAAATGGAATATTATAAATAGTACTAGTCAAGACCTACTACCTCATCCAATGTATTCTAATATGCTACATCCTAAAGAATATCCTTTTTCAAGAGAAATCATGCCCCTCACCTAGAAGTATGTGGTTTTGATGAACCTCATCAACATGAAAATGAAACTCTTGATCCTTGAGGCTATCTAGTTTTTAGAAGAAATGGATAATCCCAACATCGATGATTTGAAAATCCCCCTTCAGTTTGAATCAATGGTAGCTATTGGTGATGCCTATTACAAAAAGGAATATCAACAATAGGGATGTCGGCCCATCCCTTTATTTTTCAAATAAGATGTGGGTGTTACCATTTAGGGTAACATACATGCATTGTATATTACTGGTTGGTTCCATTGCATGTAAGTCGCCCAATTTTTAGTGGATATTGTATTTGGTATCAATGTAATCCCAACCTAAACTATCCACATGATGGGTCTAACATAAGTGGATTTGATATCATCTAACATTATAATTTAGACGTATGAAAAGGCCAAATAGAATCTGCATGGAGATATTCATTTGATGTCTCAATTCATTTGTCTGGTGGAATGATCATCATTTATTGTGGTTTCATAGGAAACAATAGACAACAACCTGTTGGAATGGTCATGGATCCATCTACATATAGTGGTCCCCTATTTATAACATCAATGCATCAAATAATTCCTAGACGATCAGCTAGTGGTACTCTAGAGTGATTCCAATCCATTCGACTCCTATGAGTCTTGTTATCTAGATTTCGAGTATTACAAAATGGAAGGAAAATAAAACCATATTTATGTGTTTGATTGTATCAATTCCCCATATAATTTGACAACCACTACAAAATTTCCTTGGTTTGACCTGAATGACAACATTATCCTTCCAATCCAATAATTAAAACCCAAAACACTAGATCAATGATGTTTCTATATATTCCCCATGAGGAACTAGTTCTCATAGATTACCTTATATGTCCTTATCTAAATCCGGATTCCATCAATCCCAACACCATACCCAGTCCGATACAAGGCCCAACGGAAATTCCAAATCCCCACAGGTAGGTATGTAGTGTTGGACATAAAAATAAACCAATGGGAACTATTTAGTCCAATAAACAACCATGATCCAAAGACAACAATTGAACATGCATCAAAACCATCATATAAACATCAATAAGTACACAAATAAATCCGAATACAATAATAGTTGAACATATCCAAACTGAATATAAAAAGAAATATTAACCTTGCTGATATGATCTCCACGTGACCTATTAGTCACCACCCTCTAAAATGCCAATTTTTTTTAAAGGAAATCATACAAACTAGATAACCGATTCATTAAAAAACTAATGTATACCGACATCGAGTGGCACAACTAGGGTGTGAGATTAAATATCTCAGTAGGTAATCAACACAAAATCAATCAATTTCCTTTCCCAAAATACTCCAAAGGATCTATTTTAGGATACATATAGAAAATAGTCTTTTAATAATTGTATAAAACCAAACACAACATTCCAAAAATTCCCATTTTGAAACAAAAAATTACAATTTTCATTTAAAAAACACTTTAAATTTCCAAAACCCAGTTTAAAACCTAATACCAAATATAAAATCCATAAAAACAGACTTAAAATGACCTCTGCAGAATGTAAAGGAAAAAAACATGTAGACAATAACAAGTAGAGATAATATCCACATAGAACATAAAAAAAATTCAAGATACAGTTACTAGAACATGGTCATTTTCTAAAAATCTCTTGAGGAAATCCTTAGATGTATTCAGTTTAGACTCACCTTCCATCGTATGGTGCAACTCTATAGTCAATAACTTGTTGGCTACACTAAACTAGCCAATCTAATGGCACGTCCCACCTAGACTCTCATCAAATCTAGGGGTAAAAAATGACTAATCGGGTTCTATAGAAATCATCACTCAACCCTCTAGATGGTTCATAGAAATCTCATTATAATAGTACATGGTGAGTGGTAAGGTCCACACATGCATGGATCAACTGAACTCACTGCCATTGTGCTTCCCTACCCCAAACACTAACACCACCTATGTGATTCCCCTATTCATTGGAAATCCTCTATAGTGTTTTCAGTGTCACAAAAATCTATTCACAAGTTCTAATTAGGTAGTCACATCTTTTGAGTTTGAAAAACAAATTTACAAAATATTTTAAAATACCAGTCGGTCATTCAGGATACCCTAGATTTCAGTCTATCATCCAAAAATGCCATGATTACAACCAATATCATACATCAAATGACTTCAAAATCCAATTAACAAAACATAAAAGTTACCAATCCGGCATTAACACCATTTCCCACAAAAACCATCATTTCAAAATCATCACATGTTTCTAAATGAGACTTTAACGTTTCTGATTCCAATACATTTAAAAAACTATTTCCCAATCATTTACAAAGTCTACATGAAACACCGTATTCATGTGAACTATGCCAAATGGGCCTTTAAATTTTAAATCAAAAACCACTTCCAATCCATAGTGAAAACATGAAACAACCAAAAAATGTTCTAAATGGGCCCTCATGCCAATTATTAAATAAGGGACATTTCAAAATTTAAAATTGATCGTTAATAAAAATTATTAACCAAAAAATATCTCAAAATTTCAAATGGTCCAAGATTTAGGGAACACATTTGAAGTCATGTTTAATTCCACATGAAACATAAATTAACCATTTCTAAATCAAGCAACCATTTAATGAAATATACAGTGGGAAGGGAGGAGAATCCTTTTAAAAAACATGGGTCAGGAAAACATAATTTTCAATGACCATTATCTTTTGTTTTTTCATACATATTTTCACCCAATTAATATATCGATGTCCCAATATTAAATTTCACACATCACATATCCATGAAATCACCCAAAACCAATTTAATAAGAAATACCATTTTACTTACCACCACACACAACAATTCAAAAATGAGAATCAAACCACAAGATTCACCAACTTCCACAAAAAATACCAATTTTAGAGACCAACAACAATACCAAAACCTAATAAGGGATAATAATACCCCAACATCCAATTTCACAGTTAATGTTAAATTTACATTTGAGAAAATACCATATGTGTATTTGCATAATTGAATGATTAAAGAACCCCATTGAAACCCATTTCCCACTCATTTCCAACATGAAAATACTGAAATAGTTTATACTATCACATCACAAGAATGATTACAACATTGGGAAAATAATTATGGAATGATCAAACAATAAAAAAATGTGTTAGAAAGGAAATGTATGGATACACCGTCTTCAATGATGTTCCAATGCGATGAAACGTCCTGATAATAAAGAATACACCCAGAGACACATTATAAACACCCAAACATCAAATGAAATCAAACAAAACATCAACGCTAAACCATAGAGTTTATTCCAGAGAAAAATCACCATAAAAATATCAAGAAATTGAGAGAGAAGGTAGAGGATAAGGGTAAATCAACAAAAAAACAAAAAGAAACGTACCTAATAAGATAAAAATAGCTTCAATAGTGGAAGGTGGTCAGGGGATGAGGGTTTCATGGATACCCTGGGAGGCCAAGGTTGAAAAAGGGAGGAGAATAAAAAATTGGGGTTAAAACAGTGGATGGGAAAAAGAAGAATTTCAAACTTTTAATGACCTATGATACTCTCACTGGTTTCCACATGGTTTGACAAACCATGGCCTACCGTATGCACCCTAAAGAAGAGAAGGGGAACCCCACATAGGTTGGATGCATGGTTTCCCAAACCATACACCAAATTTGAAAATTCCACTATCCAAAATATAGAACCCCTCGAATTCTTGCCACATATTTTCCTCAAAACATGCATAGGTCATGGTTCATACCCTATAAACCAACCCTCAAGACACACTATTTTACCATAATATTGTACGTTTTTTCAAAATCCATTCTGAAGCCATGTAGGAATAATTTTAATTGAAAATATCCTTTACCTTAACAGGCCACATGATTAATAGTTAAACTGTTCACATAAATATTGGACAGGAAAAAAACACACCCAAAAACTCCAAAACATGAAAATTAAAACCATGAAGTCAACATAAACCTAAAAAAATAACCTGATATAATAAAATAGTAATACAAATGAAATTTCATTAACATGGTGTGATAATTATCCCCACCACAAAGACATTATTCCCCTAGAATTTCGCCCATATATATGAAGAACAAGGCACAAAAAACAGACGAATGAATCCAAATGGAACCACGAATCTTGGGGTGACCTTTTACTATAATAGTAACATTCAATAAATAATAAGAGAAGATATAAAAAATATAGATAAAAATAGGTGGAGGGTTCTCTCTACCACAAGAACCCAACTATGATACCTACATTGAATCTCACTGTAACACCATCACTGGATTGGCCAATGTAGAAATGTCCCCCCCAATAACTCAACTAGAATTCTCTGCACAATATAAACAACACCACCACTGAAACTAGGAATTCTAGAAAACACCACCATGGGACAACCAAAGTCAGAACTATCAAAGAAATAAAAAATCCTCCAACACAAATAGGTGAACTCACTGAATAAATTCAAACCTCCCAATGAAAAAACCACAATACAACATTTCCAAAAGATCAATAAATATACCAAAAAAACAACTTAAACCCATAACCCATCCACCAAAACGGATAATCACTAATGAGAGTGAAAAAATGAATCATATTTAAATAGGAACAACTCTTCAGATCAAAAAATAACATAACCACCAAGCCTATTGAGACATTGGATAAATTAAAACTATCCAGAAAACTATAATAAGGAACATCAACCATATACTCTCCAATGTTGGAGTCAAAAACTAGGCTAAGATTTCCCAGACTACTATTTATTTTCTAACTATGTGAAAAGAATCACCTTGGAGCCTATGGCTAGAGCCCTGATGTCCTAAAGCATCAAATACCCATCATTAGGGAGCTGCAAACATCGAATTATGGATTAATTCTCAAAAAATGCTATTTAAAATAGCTCTGAATGACCCAAAACGAAAAAATAATGACTTAAATTTAATGTATTATGATAGGATGTAATTGAATTCGCAAAATAACTACACTAAAAGAACACAATTGAATGATATGATGATAATGAAGCTAAAACCCATTAACGAGGGTTTTATAAATTGTTTCCCCTGGCACATACCACTCTCCAGATGGGGAACTTTCACGAGTGTGTTCTACCACCAACTAAAATTCGTGAACTAATTCGACTAATAACTCCTCATCTACTTACTTATCAAAATTAAGGTCTATTGATGTTAGGGATCCCACCTGGATCTCCTAACAATGACTCCAAGAGAAAATATGAGCTTTCATCTGATCCTACGATGCTATGCCTTGACGAAAAGGAAACCAGATTCTTGAATTGGTGAACATAATCCTTCAATTTCTACGGGACTTGTTAAACATCCACCAAGATTCTCCACATTCTTCATCTTCACCTCCTTCAGTATAAACCATAAGATTAAAGTAGTGTAAAAACCTCTTAAGACATATCATCTTCAAATGAATTTGGTTAAATCACCATCCATCGATCCAAATATGAATCCTCAAAAAATCCATGAAAAAATAATGCACTTACATATTTGTGAGTTACCAATGACCTAAATAAACTCTTAACTTCCTCAATCCATTACAATCCCTCTAACCAACATCAATCGCAATGGAAGACAAGAAACCATGAATAGATACTACAAACATGATGAGGCCCACTATAAACAATTCACACCATTCTAGGTGTCATATTCTGAAAAACACATGGAAAAAGAACTAATGTCAATATCTACATGAAATTAAACCAATATGAACAAATCAATAAAAAACTATCTCATAATACAAACATCATAGAAAAAACCAAGATACTCTATTAAAAACCACCACATCCATACCAATTTGAAACAAGAATTTTTACAAGGACTCTTTCCAAATATAAAAAAATCAATTTTCAAATCAAATTTTTAAAATCAAAATCCAACTTTCAAAAAAAATCACACCTCGAATAATTTTTTTGTTGAAATTACTTTCTCCCAAAATAATATTAAATTATATATCCCCTCTTTTAAAATTTCTTCACTAAAAACCATTTTCACATTTAAATTACACTAAAACCTAAAATGTAAAATTCAAAAAAAAAACATAAATTAAAAAACCTAGAATATGAAACTAGTATCCATTCCTCACTTAGTGACATGATTAATAGTCAATGTACCAAGAAAACCCCATCCAATAAGAATATCCTGATCTATGTGGTCGGGCTTCACATGGGTCAGTACTCCATGTGGGACCACTTCATTGTACTTTTTCACATCTGTTTTCAACCCTTATCGACACTGAAAAAAACAAAACAATGACTGAAATCTCTGACTACCCCTGGAAACTGGAGGATCATAACGAGAAAGTGTTCATGATTTCCTTCTCATACCTACCTCTCATGCCCCAATATTCCTAATCTCCAAACTACATAACACCCAAAATAATAATGGGATACTTTGATATTATTTTTTCATGAACCAGGCTAGTATGTTGTTCTATTGAAAACATGACATGGCCCTAGAAAAGTCCCAAAGGTCATTCTTGACCCCCACGGGCTCGAAACTAGTGTCGGGACTAAAATAATCCAATGGGAAAATTTTACCCAAATAAAAAACCATGATCAAAATACCAAAATGGAACCGAGTGAAAAACCATTAACTGAATATCAATAAATACACAAAGTAATCGAAATACAATGGTTTCTGAACATATCTATATAGAATGAAAAACTAAATATGCTCTATGCTAACACGATTTCCATGTGATTGATTGGTCACCACAAACCCCATGACCAAACATATCCCAATAAAATCACATGAACAAGAAACCTAAACCTACAAAATATCTCAGGTCTACTGAGGCCAAGTGGCATAAGAAGTGTGTGAGTTTAAACAGCTTAGTATGTAATCACCCCAAAATCTATGCATTTACTTTCACAAAGTTGTATACAAAAATTATTTTAAAAAAATACATAAATTGATATTTTAATAATTTTATGAAACCTTGTCACTATAAGAGAAAAAAATATATGGACTTCCTAAAGAAGATACATTATGTGTTCTCTTGGATCTATAGTTATATTCTAGATCTTGATCCCTATATTTTCATCCATTTCCTTGGCCTCCCAGGGATTTAATATGAGTCCAACCAGCCTCTCAGGAAGGTCCACCCCTCACACGATGCTATTATAAATGAAAACGTTGATATTCATATTATGTACATATTCAAAAAGAATGTACAATACCCCCTATGTCTAGAAAATATTTTCCTAGTGAAGAAGAAGAAATGACATATCAGTGTCTATTTTGACTTCTAGGACCTATTCCACCATTATTTGATGGATGAATTCCTTCTTTGGTGATAGGGATATTAATTGAAACAACAACTCAGTTCTATAGCCTTTTTAATGGATGGATATTCTAGGAGAAATCATATCAACGCGGCCTCTAAGGAAAAGGAGTCTACCTCCTTTAAGGGACCCCAAGGAATGTTTTTCTATAGGGTGAGGCCTTTTTGTTTAAAAATTTCTAGAACATCTTACCCTAATTCTATGCACTATATTTTTAAACTGCTCCTTAGAAAACAGTTGTAATGTTTCGTGAATGGTTTGGTGGTTAAATCTCACCAATTCTAGGACCATCTAAATGATTTTGAAAAAGTGTTTGGCATACACGATTCAATCAATATGAAGATGAAACCTTTAAAGTGTGTATTTATGGTCACCTCATGATAATATCTCAACTTCATTATTAGATATAGTGGCATCGAGATCGAACGAGAAAAAATTAAGTCTATTAACAAATTATAACCTCCACACGACCTCATGGAGTTATGGGACCTCCAAGGACACATAGCCTATATTCAGTTATTTATTTCAAATATGGATGGTATTTGTAATACCATGGCTAGGCTTATGAATAATGGTTTCATTTACCAGTGGGATGAGGAATTCCAGAATGCCTTTGAGGAAATTAATTAGTATATGTAACTGCCTCTTATAATGATCCCATATGTCTTAGGAAAACCAATGGTCCCCTATATGTCCACCTCTAAAAGATCCATTTCATCACTTATAGCCTCAGAAAATAATTTGGGGTGATATAACTTCAAATATTATATCAAATATATTCTCCTAGATACAGAGGATATATACTCCCCCCACTATGAAGTGTTGTCTCACACTCTACTTTATAGTGTATAAGTGGCGACATTATTTAAAGCACCATGAGATAAAGTTGGAGTGACAAGTCAACCTGATAAGGTACATACTAAACCACCCCATGATGTTATGGTGATTGTAATAATTGTAGGTAAACCACCAATTGTTCACCATCTGGTTACCCCGTAGATATATATTACAGTCCACACATTGGATGACTTTTTGGACATCCACTCGACACCTAAGATACTTCAACTAGACATTGATTTTTTTGATGAATACATTATCTCAGTGGATAAACATCCATCAAGTTGGTAGATTCTTTTTGATTGTTCATAATAGATTCCTACCAGTAGAAGTCTCAACAACCCTAAATTCAACAGGGTATGCCTTTTCTTCATCACTCATACATAGGTTGTCATATCGTACACATTTTTTTTGAAAACTACACCAAAAATGAGGAAGTGTATCATGATATTATTACTGGTCATGATTTATCCCTCAATATTCATGTCCCCTTTTTACATGTGAATTGAGACTCCATGTTTTTAGTCAAGTTGATCAAGCAAGACCACATCATCTGAAAGCAACATCTTATTCCCAAACTAAAATGGAATCAGCAATTGATGGATTCATTCCCTTCCAAGTCAATGTTGAAACATGATCTACAGATATAGAATCATCGATTAGTTTCTCTTTAAATTATACTTACATAAATTATATATATTGATCAAGATATACTAGTAATTCATGGGTCACATCCTTTGTCCATCGCCTCTTCACTTACGAATATGATGGAATTCAATAGATATATCAGTTGGCTATGATTAATTCTACATAGGGACCATTAAATTCCACTATAATCAAGGAAAAAATATGGTTGGATGACTCAATTAATCACCTATCTCCAACATGGATTTACCCTACTAGGGTGGGTTGATCATAAGTGAATCTTTTGGTGTAAAACATAGTTTAGCTTTCAATTTGGTCGTATCCTTGAGCAATCCCTCTGTTGGAATAAAATCAATGGAATTATCCTATGTTGAATATAAGGAGATGACATACATTAGGTCATAAAAGTGGTCAGTGCCATGTCCATTAAATATCACCACGTAGTATTGAATCTTTCCTGAAAAATTAAAAGGATTAATTATTTTTTGACAAACAATGTTCAAGACTGCAATGATTTCTTCATGATGTATTATGCATGTCGTATCCATTCCAATTTCATAAACCAACCACTAGAGATTCTCCACACCACCAAATACACTTGTCCTTTCATATCATGGAAAATTCACATTCTTGGTACCTATCCAATGGAAAGACATGATATTAAGGGTGTATTTGGACTACAACAAACTTATTCTCATAGTTGGTTGAAGTAGTTCCCCTCAATGATGTTAAAACCCAGTTCATGATAAAATTCGTGAACACTCACATCATTCATTAGTTTGTGGTTCCTCATACAATTATCATATACAAAGGCACTAATTTCTATTATACCAAATTGATAAAATTTTATTCCAAGTAAATCATTTTTCTAATGAATCTTCCATCTTTTATGTGTAGAAAAATTGTGAGATGTAGTCATTAAAAAACCCCTCTGTAAAATCAAAATAAATGAGGGTAAAAAACTAAAAGAGATGGCCTAATAATCCTACTATTTTCCTCTATTAATATCAGTGGAAAACTCATAATTCCACCAAGGTGACCTCATACTACCTGGTGAACGACACATAGGATGTTTAAACTAAAAAATGTTTAGATTCCATCATTCTAAATGGATGTTTATGACTACAATACACTAAAAATAATATCATAATTTAATCTAGATGAGATGGAATGTAACGGACAGGACCCTCCTGGTAGAGTACTTTTCCAAAACACGGTTCCACCAAACTGCTCCTCCAAAATTGTGGCACTGTGACGGTCGCAAACCAGTCACGGTGGAACACTTATGGTGGCACCATGACGGTTGCATGTCAGTCACCATGGAACCACTTACAGTGGCACCGTGAAAGATGGAATCGTGATGGAGGCACACCTAAATGGTGGCACCGTGACCATGGCTATGTTACGGTGGCACCTTACCTATCCATTTTGCCTCTTCTCCAGTTTCTCGAGTTTTCCTAGTTTCTCCCTCCCCCGTAAGGTATCTTTTGATGTAAAATGGTTTTAATACCCCTTTAAAATCCATTTAAGATCCTATAAATGTAATATAATGTCCCCTAATTTCGGGAAAGCCTTAACAAACCAAAACATGTGGTTTTTTCTTGGTGTCAAACCCTTTCCCCATACATTCATGTTCTGCCCCTCTTGCACGGTATATTCTGATTAAAGGAACCCGTTTAATGCACGACCATTATGGACACCTCTTTTTAAATGACAATAAATTCCATCATGTGTAACTTTCAAACCAAGAGGTGAAAACAAGATATTTCTTTAATGCCATTCAAAACAAATTCCATATCTTGTAACTCCAGGATCTCACCCTTTTATCGCATGGGAATTCCATTTTATTATTCTCCTTGAGTGGTCTCTTTTTATTCCTTGTGAGTTTAGAGCTCCCCTTCCTGAGGCAATGGTGCGCCTTTGATGGAGCCTTTCTACACACCCTTTTAGTCCCCAATGTTCCACCCCTATAGGTCGTGCATCCCCAGATCGTGGTGCGTGGAGAGAAACTTCGATCATTTATCATCAAAGTAGGGGGTTTCCCTTCATCTCTCTTTTCTATGTATCATGCAGGGTGGGTATTCTATTGTCATTGCGGGAGGGATGAAACCAAAATTAATGATGAAAATTAATTTAATTTTAATTAATGAATGGGGGTTGTTTTCGATGTTTCTAATGTACTCTTTATCCTTGATTATGTGTTGTAAATTGTATGGGAATATTCCTCCCCTAAAAATCATGGCTGTTGGTGGTCGCTCCTTACACATTAATGAACCATTGTATTCTGTGATGATTTAATGTATTAACATGGAAATTGATTAATCAATTAAACTCAGCCGATTAAATGTATTTCCAGTGAAAAACAGTCCTTGTGTGATCACTCTAGTTAATCAAATAGAAAGAAAGAACTTGAATGAATGGTGTTATTGAGTCTGGAAACTCCTTTAATTTATTTTGGTGATATGTGTGGTTGTTCTACTTGATTCATGTGGGGTGACATAGATGGGGATGGGATCCCCTGTGGTGGCACAATTGTTGGATTGTGGATCTGAGGTCATTTGGGGGCATATTTTGGGGTTTTTTTGGTTCCATTGCTTTTAGGGATCTCACATATCCCTTTTGTTGTTGTTACATTAAAAGAGAACCGACTGTGAATGCATAATTTTTCGTTTGGCTATTTTATCCATCCTTGGCTTGTGTCCATTCCAATTAGTTTCCCAATATTAAATATTTTCATAAATGGAATCCTTTCAACGTGAAACAAGAATACGTTCAATGATAAATTGGTTTTGTAAATGAGTTCTGACATGATTGTGGGTGTTTGCTTCTTATGAATGAATAGTAATGAGGTGTTTGTGTTGGGCTGGTTCTGGGAACCCTAGGATGGGATGAGTGGTTTTTAACTATATAAATAATTTTAGTTTTTATGTTTTATATTCACACCCCACTAAAGTTGAGAACTTTGTTCCAAACATCCACATTTGGTTGCGGAGGGTGTTTTCCCCAATACCCATATGAGTGGCTGGTTATTAGATCCTTTTCTGATCTATTTCCAAAGTAGCCCAAGAATCATCAGGCAGGATGTAAGGGCCTGAGGTCTATTATAGCTCTAGATTCTCTGGGAAGGGTACGTGGTGGTGGTTGTCTCAGGTGTGTGTGGGAAGGTGGATTCTCAAATGTATTTGGGATTAGGCCCAGGTTTCTTCGGGCGAGGCCATAGTTGTTTGGACCCAGGTGTCTACGGGTGTGGTTATGTTTGGTTTTTATGGCCTATTTGTTTGCAGGAGGGATGTTTTATAGTGATAGCCTAGGTGTTTTCCTGCAGGGTGTGGCAGTCGGACTACAGTGAGAATGGAAGGAAAGGTCTGACACGTATGATGTATTCAATAACTAGTGGGAAAGTGGTACAGGGTACCCAAGCATCGATGTGTTATTAATATTACATTATTTGACATGTGCTATTTGGGGCATGTTCCTTTGAGATGATGGGGTGGATAGTTACCTTTCTAGGTGCTCTGGTTATCTCCTTTTTCTCACGGGGCATTTAAATGCCTCCCCACTTGTGCACAAGAGCTTTTGGTTTTCCCTAATGAGTATACTTGTATACTCACCCTATGTATATAAACCATTTTTAGGTTTTGAGGAGGACTTTGAGGATCATGCTGTACTGTACTAGTTCAGAAATTTGGAAAATAGTTTTTTCTATTTTTCTCTTCTTTTGTACATTCCTTTTTGGGGTTTTCTTGTACTTTTGTAGCATTTACTTTTGGACATGCATATGGGAATGGATTTCCATTGTCCTTACATTTACTTATTGTTTTGGGTGTTCCTTGGAACGTGCAATCTATCTCTCGATCCTACTAAATATAAAGGGTAATGACTTCTATTTTATTTGTGATTCTATACCCTTGGTTCTATTTTCCACTTCGGGACCTATTGAAGGCAGGCCTTTTGGGTCATTATCTCTCCTTAAAGTAGAATAAAGAAGGGTCTGGAAATCTGTTTTCCCTTCCCTAATCTTGGTGAAGGAGGGTCGTGATAGAATGGTATCAAAGGCATTGAGGTTGAGAGATAGGATGGTGTATTGGGATAATAATAGTGAATATTTTGCGAGATTGTAGGGAAACAATATTAGGCAATCTTGGTACGTGAAATCGGTTAGGGAAGATCAGCTAGGACACGGGATTTTAATCCCCCCTGTGATCTGATGCATGGAATCTAGGCCTACCGAATGACTAAGTGAGGTTACACTGATTGCAGGGTAGAGAACCTAGGAAAGGTACATGCATCATAATGACTTGTGTTCTTGTGTGTCCTGGGTATTTTTGAGTATTTAAAATGTATAATAATTCTAACATAATTTTAAAGGAATCTTCTACACTACTCAGGCTTAGGAATTCCTTGTTTACATTGCAGTTATAGCACCTAGATGGAAACCACAGGGAGTGAAGGATATCAAGGCCCAAGAGGTTGATTTTTCTAATCTTCACAGGGATGAAAAAGCGGATGATGATTATTAGTGGAAGATGCCGCATTGTTCCTTTCAGCGGCAGACCGTTAGGAAGTACGAGGGCAGCGTCTCATACATGGAGACGAGGAGCTGGCTTGAGGAGCTAGTGATAGTTTTAAGCTTGATTCAGGCTCCGAAAGAGTACTGGGTTCCTCTTGCTGTATTCCAGACGTAGGGAGCAGTGGTTCAGTGGTGGACACATTATCATGGGGAGAATAGGAAGGCTATGGTGACGTGGGCTGACTTCGAGAGCGAGTTCCGGACGGAATTCCTCTTTTCAACAATGAATTATGAGAAGTGGTAGGAACTACTATCCCTTTAGTGGGGGGCGGGGGTTATGTCTGTGAGAGATTTGGGGATCAAGTTCAAGGATCTCCTTCTCTTTTCTCCGAACCTCCTTCTGGATTCAAAGTCTCTTGCGAGACGTTGAAAGGAGGCACTTCGACATTCTCTTCAATATGCTGTTACACCATTCACCCTCCCGAAATACTTGGAGGTCCAGAAGAAATATGAATTGGTAGAACGGATGCACACATTGGGAGGTGTGCCACTAGAAGGGATCCAGTTGGCCTCGTCAAAGGGGAAGGCCATCAGAAGTAGGCTTCCAACATTAGGGTCATCTAAGTTTCGACCAGTAGGGACCAAGCCCCAGCAGTTCGAGTTACGATCTCTTGGTCCTCGCCCTTTCCTTTCAGGCCCAGGACCAAGATGCATCATCTGTGGTAGTCGTAGTCACATTCAGAATCAGTTCCTGGACCGAGTGCAATGCAGTAGGTGTGGGCCGGTACAGAACCCACCTTAGCAGCAGCAGTTTCAAGCCAGACCCTTTCAACAGCAACAATAGGGACAAGTAGTTATTTCTCCTCTAAGGTATAGATTTGCAGAAGGAGGCTGACCTCAGGGCGCTCCTCAGGGATCTCGATAAGGGCATGGTCGGGGAGGCGGTCGACAGTATAGGTGAATAGGAGCTAGGTGTGGGAAGTTATACGCCGCAGATGTAGCAGTTCTATTAGCGTTGGATGTCCTTCGAGGTACGAACAACTTGTTTAGTACTATTGTTTACGCCATGTTCGATATAGGAGCTTTTAACTCCTTTGTTACACCCAGTATGGCTTGTGTTATGGGTCTAGATGCTGAGAGACTTCCAGTGCCCATGGTGTTGAGTTCACCAGTCGGAGGTCATACCGACTTGTCATATGTTTTCTGAGGGTGTAGACTGATGATAGGGAAACTTATTTCTATCAGGGATCTTCTAATATTTCAGATACATCCATACAATGTCATCCTGGGAATCGACTGAATATTATCTATATGTTTCATTATTGACTAATTTTGAATAAGGATCACGATTTTGGATTTTGGTGGTCGATGTGTGACATTCATCGACAAGAAGGATTGACAGGAGGGCTGACGATGAGTGGATCCCCTCCATTCAGTTTTAGTTGAGCTATCAGTGGAGTCGACAAATACAGATATGGAGGATGTCTCAGGGATTTTCAGTGAGTTCATGGATGTCTTCCTTGAAGAGGTGGTGACTCTACCCACTTGAAGTGATGTTGAATTCTGGATAGACATGCAACTCAGTGCTCATACGATTTTGGAAGATCCATATCAGATGGCGCCTTCTGATTTGTGAGAGTTGCAGATTCCGATTGACGATCTGATGAGGATGGGTTTTGTTTGACCAATTGCATCACCTTGGGGTGCTCTAGTCTTATTTGATAATAAAGATTATGGTGGTCTCAGGTTGTGCATTGACTAACAGATACTGAACTGGGTAATGGTCAAGAACCGTTACCCTCTCCTGAGGATAGATGACCTTTTCGACCAGTTAAGAGGGGTAGGAAGGTTCTCTAAGTTCGACTAGCAGTCAGGATATCACCAGTTGAGGGTGAAAGATGTTGAATTCTTGAAGACTGCATTCAGGTGTAGATATGGGATCTTTTATTTTGTAGTCATGTCATTCGGTGTTACGAACGCACTAGTTATGTTCATGGGGCTCATGAAATCCATCTTCTGGGAATTCCTGCACAGGTTTGTAGTCGTATTTATTGAAGAAATCCTGATCTACTTATGATTAGAGGAGGATCACACTAAGTGTCATAGAATGGTTTTAGTGGTCATCCAACAACACCAAACCTATGGGAAATTTTACATGTGCAAGTTCTAGATGCGAGAAGTGAAAATCCTTGTACACGTGGTGTCCGAGAAGGGAAGAGTAGTGGACCCATCAAAGGTCGAGGTGGTTGTTTCATGGGAAACTCTCAAGAATGTGGAAGTGGTTCGTAGTTTCCTAGGTCTAGCATGTTACCACACGAGGTTCATTCCCAACATCTCCCGAGTTATAGTGCCTTTGACAGCCTTGACCAAGAAGGTCTAGGCTTTCATGTGGAACGAGCAGTGTGAGGCAACATTCAGTTATCTAATGGGGGAGATGGATAGTGCCCCAGTACTGAGGTTTCTATAGGAACGAGTGGCGTTTGAGGTGTTTTGTGATACTTTAGTACAAGTCCTGGGGTGTGTGCTGATTCAACAGTAAGGGGTGATCTCTTATGGGTCTTGGTAGTTACATCCCCATGAGTGTTACTATTCCACCTACGATCTGTACCTTGCGGCGGTAGTCTTTGTATTAATGTTGTGGCGGAATGACCTCATCGGGGAATGCATCATGGTCTTCACAGATCACAAGATATTGAAGTATATCTTCTCCCAGCGGGACCTAAACATGCAGTAGTGAAGGTGGATGGGGTTCCTTCATGACCACGACTTCGAAATTTCCTACATCTCATGAAAAGGGAATGTGGTGGTTGATGCCATGAGCAGGAAGTCACATAAGGATGTGGTTTGAGAATCGGAATATTCTTGGATTACAATGAAAGAGTTGGCTACCCTACACCTGGATGCAAGGGTGGAGAATGGTAGAGGTTTTCTATTTAAAAATACAATGCAGTTCACTCCGTTGAAACTGGTGGAAGAGTCTCAATTGGGGGACTTAGAGGATCAACTGATGTGTGATCACACTTTCTAGGGAAATGCTCTAGATGAATGGTTAGAGGAAAGAAAGAATCAGATTTTGTTTCATGAAAAGTTTTTTTTCCCCGTCGGAATGCATGAGAGTGTCTTGATGAGTTTCAAAACTCACCCCTGGCAGTTCACCCAGGAGTTTCCATGATGTTCTAGGGATTAAGGGGACAGTTTGGGTGGCCTGGGGTAAAGAGAGCAGTGGTAGAGGTTTTGGTGAGGTGCCTCGTGTGTCAGAAGATGAAGGTTGAAGACCACATGCCAGGAGGTTTTGTTTCATCCTTTGGTTGTCCACAAATGGATGTGTAAGGAAATCATGATGGATTTTGTCAAAGGACTACACAGGGTTCAGGGAGGCTATGATGATATGTTGGTATTTTTAAATCAAATAACGAAATCACCTCACTTCTGAGTGATCAAGTAGTCATGTACGGTGGATTCCCTAGAACAAAGGTATGTGGGTGAGGTGGTTCGGTTTCAAGGGGTTCCATGGTCCATAGGCTCTGATTGCGATACCTGGTTTACCTTACAAGTTTGTAAAGGATTGCAACGTGCTTTTGGTAACCAGCAATTCCTTAGAACTACATTATATCCCCATACAGATGGGTAGACAAAGAGGACCATCTAGATGATTGAGGATATGCTAAAAACATGTGTTTTGGAATTTGGGGGATCATGGATATGACACCTACCTCTGGTGGAGTTTTCATACAACAACAACTTTCACTTTACCAGTAGCATGGATCCATTCAATGCATTGTACGATAGGTCTTGTCGCACAGCTGTATTCGGGGTAGAGGTTGAGGAAGTAGGTGTTCTTGGAAAGGAGGTGGTGCAGATCATGACAGAGAGGGTTCAACTTATACAGGAGAGGATGAAGGCGGCATAGGACCGAAAGCAGTCATATGCCAATAATAGGAGGAGAACCTTAGAGTTCATGGTCAGGGACAACGTATTCATGAAGGTATCCCCTCGGAGTGGGCAGCAGGGGTTCAACAGGGGGAGTAAGATTTTTCCTAGGATCGTCGGACCGTTTGAAGTGTCGTGGAGGGTCGACATAGTGGCTTATCAGCTCGCGCTGCCACTGCTGCTACTGAGACTGCATGACATCTTCCATGTGTCTCAGTTCCGATGGTATCTACACAACGATTCAAATTTCCTTGAGTAGGGAAAGATGGATATCAAGGATGATGTGATGTTTTTAGAGAGACCAGTGATGATCGATGGATGAAAGGATAAAGTACTTCATGGATGAACCATCCATTTGGTTCAGGTATTGTGGAGGAAATGTGTCATCGAGGAGAGTACCTGGGAACGGGGGGCACAAATGTGTGCCCAGTACCTAGAACTATTTTGAGTTTTGATCTATTTTTTTATACTTGATGTGGTGAAATGCTTGACCTTCTTAACAATGAGATTTGTTCCGTGTTCCATGAATGTGTGTGGAGAGTTCAGACTGAGGGTGGGGAGGATCTTATCCCTAATCAAGATGCATTAATGTGGATGTGGTTAAACCCGTACGGGCAGTCAATGCCGCACAAAGCGAATAGTATCTTGAAATGGAGGAGGAAACACCCTAATCTATATGACTGTATAGTATGGCCTATGAATGTTGGTTTGGTTACATGAGAGAGAGGTGTCCCTAGATGATAATGAGGTTTAATATTGAGAGGTATATTTCAAGGTGTCTGTTCGGACCCCTCTCTTTTCTTGGGGTCTGGTATTAATTCTCAATGGCGAGAATACATTGAGAGGTATCTATTGTAACGGTCTAGGCCCTCCTAGTCCATTACATTGCCAAAAAATGGTTCCACCAAACGGCTCCACCGAAACAGTGGCACCGTGATGGATGTCATCGTGATGGTTGCACACCAAAACGGTGGCACCGTGACTATGGCACCATTACAATGACACTGTGTCCTTCCCTTTTTTTCCATTTCTCCGGTTTCCTGAGTTTTCCCAGTTCCCCCCCACCCCGCAATGTATATTTTTCCATAAAAGTGTTTTAATACCCCTTTAGAATCTATTTAAAATCCCATAAATGATATCTAATGTCCCACAATGTCGGGGAACCCTTAACATACCAAAACATGTGGTTTTTTATCTATGTCAAACCATTTCCCAATACATTCTAGTTCCACTCCGGTTGCACGTTTTCATCTTATTAAAGGAAACTGTTTAATGCACAACCGATATGCCCACCTATTATTAAATGACAATTAATTCTATCATCTATAACCGCCCAACCATGTGGTGAAACCATGATCCCTATTAAAATCCATTCAATAAATTCCATATCATGTAACTCAAGGATTTCACCCATTTGTCACATGGGAATTCCTTTTTCTTATTCTTCTTGACTGGTCTCCTTTTCTTCCTTGTGCGTTTGGAGTTACTCTTCCCTATGCAAGTTGTGCAGCTATTTTGGGGCCTTTCTGCTCACCCTAGGAGTCCCAGACGTTCCTCCCCTGCAAGACGTGCATCCCCAGTTCTTGGCACATGGAGAGAAACGTCGATCTTTGATTATCTATGTTGGGGTTTTTCCTTCCTCCCTATTTACTTTGTATCTTGCGGGGTGGGTATGCTATTGTCTCTACGGGGAGGGATGAAAAAAATTAATGAAGATAATTAATGGCGTTTTAAACAATGAAGGGTGGCATGATAAATGTTTCTACTGTACTCCTTATCCTTGATTATTTGTTGTGAATTATATGGCCTTTTTCACCCATGACAATCATGGTCGTTGGTGGTCATTTATTCCGCATTAATGAACCCTTGTCTTCTTTGATGATTGAATTTCTTAACATGGAAATTGATTAATCATGTGAACTCAGCTGATGAAATGGATTTCGAGTGAAAATAAATCTTTCTATGGTCACCCAGGTTAGTCAAACAGAAAGAAGGAACATAATGAATGGTGTTCTTGAGTCTGGAAAATCTCTTAATTTGTTTTGGTCATATGTGTGGTTGTTCTGCTTGCTTCATGCCGGGTGACATGGATGGGGATGGGATCCCCTATGGTGATGTTTTTGTGAGTTTTTGGATCTGAGGTTGTGTGGGGCAGTATGTTGTGGCTTTGTTTGGTTCCACTACATTGAGGGTGCTCACAGACCCCTTTAGGTGTTGTTTCTTTACAAGAGAACTGGGTTTGGATGATCAAAATGTCATTTGGATATTTTCTCCTTCATTATCTTGTGGCCATGCTATTTAGTTGACCAGTAGTGAAGAATTGGTTAAATGTAATTTCATGAACTTAAAACAAGAATGTGTTCAATGGGAAATTGGTTCTGGGAATGAGTTGTGAAATGGTTATGGATGTGCTGCTTCTTATGAATGAATATTAATGAGGTTTCTCTGTCGGGTTGTTTTTGGGAACCCCAGGCTAGGATGAGTGGTTGTTACCTATATATAGAATTTTAGTTTTTATGTTTTATATTCTCACCCCACCCATGTTGAGCACTTTTTGCCGATCACCACCATTTCATTATGGAGAGTGTTTTTTCAACACTCTTATGAGTGGATAATTATTTGCTCCATTTCTTCCCCCATTCCCAAGTAGCCTAAGAATATTCGGGCAGGATGTAACAGCTAGAGGTCCATTATAGTTCTAGATTATCGAGGCAGATTACGTGGTGGTGGTTGGCCCAAGTGTGTGCGGGGAGGTGGTTTCCCAAGTGTCTTCAGGATTAGGCCTAGGTGTCTTTGGGTGAGGCAGAATTTGTTCGGACCCCGATGTGTGTGGGTACGGTTACGTTTGGTTGTTGGTGCCCAGGTGTTTTAGGGCAAGATGTGTGGTAGTGATATCCCAGGTGTGTGTGTGTGGGGTGTGGCAGTGGGTCTGCAGTGAGAATATTGGGAGAGGAATGACGCGTAGGATGTCTTCAATAATAGTGGGAAAGTGGTGCGGGGTACCCAAACATGGATGTGTTATTATTATTACATTAAATAAATTGCATTATTTGGGGAGTGTTCCTTTGTGTGGTTGGGGTGGTTAGCTACCTTTCTAGGTTCTTTCGTTATAATATTTTCTCATAGGGCATTGTAATTACTACCCACTTGTGCATGAGAGATATTGGTTTTCACTACTAAGTATAAAGGTATACTCAACCTATGTATATAAACAATTTTCAGGTTTCAAGGAGGACATCGATGATCATGTAAGCCCATACTAGTTCAGACCATGGGACTATAGCTGTTGTTGTTTTTCTCTTCTTTTGTACTTTCCTTTCTGGGGGTTTCTTGTCCTTTTTTAGCATTTACTTTTGGACATGCATATGTGAATGGTTTTCTTTTGGCCTTACTTTTACATCTAGTTTTTTGTTTTGTTTAGGATATGCTATCTATCTCCCGTTACTAATTAATAAAAATGGTATTCCCTTCCATTTTGTGTGTTATTATATACCCTTGGTGCTAGTCGCCACTTCGAGGCCTATTGAAGTCGGGTCTCAGGGGTCATTATCTCTCCTTCAACTTGAAGAAGGAAGGGTCTGGAAATTTGCTGTCTCTTCTATCATCATGGTGAAGACAGGTCGTTACATGGAATATCTCAAGGAAAATAGGCGTCAATTATTACACAACTTATAGAGGCTCACGAATAGGGTACTAAGATAATTGAGAAAGAAGGTCCACCTGTGATACTTCCTTCAACGTGGCATGGTTCTAGCTCTCTGATCACCGATGATACCCATAAATTTTTTTTGAAGCTTGAACCAAAATTTTAATGTCCTTAAAACATCCATAATTTCTATTACAATAGATAATACTATTTAATATCCATGAATTACGATCATATAACACCTCCCACCAATTCTAATATTCTCAAGAAATACTTCACGTTATAATCATGAGCAATTATCTTTGACTTTAATGTATAAATATTCATGGTCCATGTGCTATGACCTTAAACTAGAACAAAAAAATTTTTCCTAAGTTTTGTGATTGTAAACTTGAAGCAGCCTCAATCTGATTTCTATGACTATAAGCTACAAAGCTCAAAATCTTCAACACATGATGTTAAACTATAGAAATATCCAATATAAACACGAGATTCCTCATATGAAAATAGGGGATGAACAAAATCAACATCCTCAGAACATGAAATTAAGCAATATCTTTACCCTATGAAATGATCAAATAATGCCTCATATAATAAGTATAAGACAAAAAAACAACATCCTTAGAACATAATCTTAAACTATAACTTGAGATGCCTCATAAGTAAAATTTGAGATGGAAAAATCAATATCTTCAGCACATTACATTAAAATATATCATTAACCCATACAAATAAGGGATGACTCACATTAAAAATTTTAGATGAAACAAAATCAAAATCATTTTAAATATGAAATTAAACTACCGATTTAACCTATGGAATATCATTGGATTCCCATTATGAAAAATATGAGATAATTCAATGTCCTCTGTAGAGAGGACATAACCCCTTTGATGTTGGTTTTCGACCACAACGTGTTCTAAAAAAAAGTATGGGTTGATTTTCATGCCTAATAGGACACGTATGGATGTCAGGATCTAACATCATGATCCTAGACCCATCACCAACCTATTTTGGGGGCCATTCCCTAGTCTAGGAATACTGGCCCGATACTATGTGCGATTGGTATCATTTTTTTTGTGGTGCAGGAAATCCATAGCTCATTATCTACATCATTTTTTAACTCTTATAAACCACCCAAACATCCTTAAATACCTACCCACTTTACGTAGAATCATTGAGATCATAAAATATGTGAATCTGAAACATTTACATAGTTTTCTTTATCTTTGGTGGTTCATTACCCCAATTCTCTATCTCCTTTTCTTCGTGTCCTCACTTAAAAGGATGCCACTCTACTAGGGTTGGTCTTATACCACGTTGCATTTCAGAACTATATGTTGATTTATTTTCATTCCCATGGTTTATGTCATGTTTCCTGTATCTTATATCCTTTATACAACCCCCTATCATCAACTCATTGTGGGAGTTTTCCCAGCTCAGAATCATGATGTCATCATGGGTGCAGTTTTTCATGGAAATTTTGTTTTGAAAAGATACTATATATCTTTCTTTTAGCATTGTTTTATCACTATATCATTCCACAAAATCCTCATTATAACATCCAAACCCTTCGGTTCGAGTCCTAGGACCTTAAACTAGAATCAAATTCAATCTGAGCTATATGACCCTAAATTACAAATCCCAACATCTTTGTCAAATTTTGTCAAACTGTATCCTTACCCCATATTTACTAGGGATTCGTTATATGGAATAATATTTGATGAAAAGTCTAGCTTTATCATCACATGAAATTGAACTATAGCCTTACCCTATGTAATGAACATATGGTGTCTCATATAATAAGTATGAGATGAAGGAAAAAAACAACGTCTTCAGTGCATGAAATTAAACTATAGGCTTTCCCCGTACAAACAAGGGAATCCTAATGTGATAAATATAGTCTGGAAACAATCAATGTCCTCACCACATGATTTTAAACTATATCCTCACCCCATAAAAACATGATATTCCTCCCATAAAAAATATTTGATGAACCAAAATCAACACCCTTAACACATGATGATAATATTTTTTCTTACTCTATGTGATAAACATAGGATTCCTCATATTAAAAATATTTGATAATTTGATTTCCTATCCAAATTGGGAATCACACCTCAACCATAGGTCTTCTACCATGCCATGTTCATGAACTATGTGAGGCTTGATTCACATTTATATGGGATTTTTAGTGATGCATGGATATTTTATCTAGGGATCAACCCCACCACTAACTCATTTTGGGATCATTACCCTCTGGGTCGGCCATGATCCATTTCTTATAAACATGATCATCCAACACATACAAGAACATTGTGGAATATTTCCCAGGGAAGTCAAAATATCCCATGGAAATACCCCAATTCCATTTTTACACATTTTTCTTCCATCAATTTGGATACTCATCATCAAGTAAATTTAACTATTCCCCTAATGGAAATGGTTTCTAGCCACACTGTCCCACCTACAATCCGGGGAACATTCCTTGAAAGATATTGATTAATAGATGGAGGTTAGAATATTTTTAACATGGTCAATGGATGATCCCATATTTTTTCTACCATTCCATGACTAGTGTTGGTGTGAAACCTCTGTTTCAAATACATTCAGAAGATTTACCATGCCCATCGGTCATCCCCATTTCACCATTCGAGACTTGGAAGTCATGATTTACCTTCTTTTCCATTTAATTTTATTGAGTTAGGTATCCCAACACCATGCTTATTATTTTCTCATTCACATGTTTATGTTGACTTAATAGGATGAATCATTTAGGTACTTCCTCATGTTAGTCACTTTTTACACTTATTGTGTTCTCCCCTACAAACAATGGGAACACTATTCCACTCATTGTTTCTTTCAACAAACACATATCACATGGGATTCAATTTTAGGGATGAATTTCCATAAACAAGGTTGAGATGGAAGAGTGATCCTTAAATTGTGAATTTCCCCTTTTTTACAAACTATGAAACCTTAAAATAGGCTCCCATGTACAAGAATCATTCCCTTAAACTAAGTGAATGTTGTCTCATAAATGATATGTGTGGAATTAGATCTTCTTGGCCCTCAATTCATATTACTTTACCCATATTCTATACCAAAAACACTCCTCTAAGAAATTCCCCTATGTTCCAATCATTATGACCATAAACTATTTTCATTCCCTTAGTATGAGAATTATTAACTTAATCTATACGCAAACCCATGTCCAAGAATTATGACCATAATCTATTTGTAACCCCTTTTTCCAAGTATCATGACATTAAATAATCTTCAATCCCTAGTCCATGGGTTTGGACCATAAATTATTTTCATCCCCTTGGTCCATGTATTATGACCATAAATTATTTGTATCCACTATTACTATAATTAAAACCTTAAACTATTTAACAAACCTTGGTACAAGAATTATGACCTAAAACAATACGTGAACTCTAGTATAAGAATTATGTCCTTAAAATATTTCTGACTACTTGGTCAAACTAGTATGGCCTTAAAATGGCCTAGCTAGGAGCCACATAACTCTTTCAAGTCAAAAAATAAATGGTGAAACTTGATCCAAATACATAATCTCACCTTCTAGGTTTGTCTTTTGACTTGGGAAAACATTATGGTGTAAACAAGTACTAAACAAGAAGAACTCACCATGGGCCCCATAAAAAACCTGATTGTGCTCGCTAAACCCATCAGTTTTGAAAATATTTAGAGCAAACATTCATCTTCATTTACCTCATCACTTCCAATATAATGTGGTTCCCCTTGTGTTTCTTGTTTGAGCATCCCACTACCTGAACCAAATAGGATTTACCCATATAGGTTCACACATCATGGTCACAAGAGAGATACAATGAAACAAAAGTAGTAATAGGACAATGTTAAATTTTATTATGCATCATCAACACCATAAGATGATAAACTAAATTTTCAATGTCTATACCTCAATATGTTATGTTATATACCCTTTTTCATAATATCATGATGTAAAACTGCGAAACATTTTAGTTCTTCACTTGAAAATCCTATCAACTCTTCAATGCTAGTCAACTACCACACCAATTGAGTTCCTCAAATGTCACTCGACATCCATGATGATAGTCAACCTAGAATATGATTATATCCTCCATTCCAACTGATAATCCACCCCGTTGAAATTATTCACATGGTTTCACAAGATATGAATAATGATAATTGTGTGGTCCTTTTTGATGCGACCTCCATTATCCCTATTCCATTGGTACTGACAAGGCATCCTCCTAAACCAATAAGCATGTTAGTATCAATAGGAATTGTGGATGAACACAGCTTCTCTAATCCAAAACCATAAAATCAAAACCACTTGTACAAAATTATTCCAACTGTTCCTCTATCAATAGTGCAGTGGGTGTATCATGGCCAGATTCACTATCTATGTTGTTCCTAATCATGAGGTTCTCGTTCATCTACTTTTATAAATTTGTAGTAGAAAATTAGACATTTGAGGCCATCATTCAATCCATTGTATTTTTTTAAAACTATTTATAATGGTTAGTTTTTATAGGTCAGTACATGAAGGTTGATTTCACGAAATTTCACAAACTCACAAAATTCTTTCTAGATAAATATTATTTATACAACATGGATATTTGATGAGTGGTGAGGATTGAAATTATAATCCACACACAAAATTACTGTTTTTTCACAAAAGGATAGAATTGTACTATTTTTCATGAATTGGTTTTTTCCCCTCAATGACTCCGACATATATTTATTGGAATTAGGTCATAGATATTTTCATGAACATAGATGGATAATAGATAATTTTTAACAGTTTTGACTCAAAATATGACCCTCATATCCCTCATCTGATCCAATTATATGGGGTAATTTATTTATTCCTAAATATATGTTTCATGGGAGGGGTCAAGGAAGGAATGAACGGTTTACTGTAAATCTGGGTGAAAACAGCTCAATACCCCACATAAGGGTCTATGCTCATGAAGTTGAAAACAATCACAAGTTTTAGTATCTTGTGAAAATAAACATCCACACAGAACATAAGGTGATAAAATTCTTGCATCATTTTTTTTTATTTTGGGTGATTCATCAAACCGAAAAGTGATTTTGGTTGTATCCTCTATACAATTTATATTCCTTTATGAGACCCCTTTTTCGTGAAGGTCATAATCATTTATTATGAACCCTATCATCTATGAAATCGATGTCCATGACTTCTTTAGGAATATAAATACATCCACATATCTAATTTTTTTTGATGAAATGACCCTTTTAATTCTATCCATAGCTCTGAATTCAAAAAATTTGAACCATCATGAACAAATGTGGTGATGGATTTCCCAAGGTATTCATATTTTAAAAAACTCCCTCCCATGAGTTTATTTGAACCCCAAACCATGGTGAATATCCCTTTCATGAAGTTTTATGGCCATAACATAAGAATAAATCCCTTTGTATCCCATTTCCTTCAGGAATCCCTCAGCTTATGTGAAACCCATAACATCACAGAGCCCATTCACAAAGCCTCTCTATGGTGCCTCCATTCATCCAAAACCCTTTAATAAATGTTGAGTTCCCAAAGCCCGTATACCCATCCAGAACCATTCAACTAAACCCCAAATTCATTGTGTGAATGGTGTCACCAACCATCATGCCCACCCTATATAATTAAATCATTCCCTGGACTATTACCTTTCAACTTTTACATTAACATAGGCATCATAATTCCTCTTTATCCAAGTAATAGACACTGTAACGTTAGAACCAATGATTTTTACTCATGAACAGTTGTTTTTTATTCAATTCACCACCCATAGGTGCATGAGTAGAATACATGTAAGCCCCAAGGGTGGCATTATCATGGGAAACTATTAACATTTCCCATTAGAGAGGCATATTCTCCAATTTTGTTCTCCCACTTGGGAATCTTCTACTAGGTTGCATGTCCTTCCAACATTCGAGTTGTACGAATTAAAATTGTGTAGAAAAATATCCTAGTCATATGGTGACAAACTGGATGACAACATCCTCATCCCAATGTCTCAAAATGTATCTTATAGCACCATTGTATTCATATAATTGAATCTTTTTATGATTTTTAAGTATGTATAGTGTGTGGATGATTTTTTTGAGGGTTTGGTCAAATTTTGGAATGTATCAGGATTTTTTATAATTGTTTATGGATTGTGAACTATTATTAGAAATTATGAAAATACTATTGGAAACTGTGAAATATTTAACAAGGGCATATAGTTAGTCACACAGTTTGGGCGCACAGTTTTTCCAAACTGTGCGGCCACTTGGGTGTAACTATGGAAAGTAAACCAAAGTTCCAAACATGGTTGTTGAAGTAGTTTCTAACCATTTGAGCCAACCATGTGAGGTTCCCCTTGAGTAAGATGCTGGAACATGTTTAGTGCATGATTAAATAAATCATGCAAGCCAGCCATGCATATCAAAAAAGTGAGATCCAATTTTTTAGGATATCACACGTTATATCTCATGAGGCTTGTTCTTTCGTTATTTTACACCATATGTAAATATTTCATCATCCCAAAATATTTTGAGTCATTTCCCTTCATTTAGAAAGTGATTCCAATGATTATCACGGTGTGTTGAGTCCTGATTCCCATAGTAAGTATAAATTTATCATGGTTTTCCTTGGTTTTACATAGATATGGATTCATTCTTCAATCAGTTTCATAGATCTAGTCCACTATGGATATATTTATATTTTTTATGCTAATGGAGATTGTATTTGGCTATGTTGATATTGTAGAAATACATCAAATGTGGTTTTGTGAAACTTCAACCTGTTTTTTGTTTGGGGAATCATGTCATTCATTGTTTTCATCTTATTTTCAGAGATAGTTGAATTCAATATCAACACCTATATTTATAACATGATTTCATGATTTTAAATTGATTTTACCTTTAATTTTTTTTTATAATTGGTGTTAAATTCTTGGTAAAAACTTTTTGTAGAGGCGTCTTGTGGATTTGTGGATTTGGTTGCTCAAATATATTTGGATTCATGAATTTACAAAATTTCATTTAGAATATAGATTTGTTAGATTTATGTAATGGATTTCTGTAATGGAATACAATAAAAATATTTTTTATTTAATGTTTTTAAGGGGTTGGTTTGAAATTGTTTTTGAATACATTTTCGTGTGGGAGTTCAGGATCAATGTGTCCCTAAATAAGGGGTGTTTACCATTGTGGTAAAAATGGATGTCGCCATGAATAAGGGAATGCATTATTTTGGAATAAAGTGATTACACGAGAAACCACTCCTTAGTATGGAACTATCAAATAAAATGCATGTGTGGTTGTGTCGTGAATCCTGGGAACTGTGATGCCAAAATTAATGTGAATTTTTTTCATGAATTGTTTTGTTGTTTTCCTTGGAAGTTTCTTTCATTGAAAAAGATTTTCCTAGTATGAAATTGATTATCATCACTATAAACTATTTGAAAATTTTTTATACCATTTTTTTAAAATAAATGTGATGTCATTTTTTATCCTAGTGGTGTGAGTATGGATTTAATTTGGGGAAACCTAATGAGTTTCATTACCGGCCCTCTGCATTGGCATGTTGGTGCTTTTATGGAAATATTTTATTAAATCATAGGTCAAGGTAAAGCATCACACTTCTGTAGTGGTTCTTTATGATACATTAGAATGGAGTGGATTTGGATCACATAGTAATGTCGTTAGATTCAATGACAATTTTGGTTTATATGTTGTGTACTATGATATTAGTAGTATTCTCATGGGGTACTCTATTTTTAGCCTGTTTTTTTTATTATAATTTGAGTAATATACATTTTTATCATTCAATTTTTAGATGTTATTTGGTTATGGTATTTTTTTTTATTTTAATTTCAAAGGTGAAATAATCCCCCAATTACATTGAATCCCTTGACATTTGTTGGTAACCATTGGTGTCTTGGGGATGTCACTTGATGCGAAGTATCATTTTCCCTCAATTCAATCCAATGAGGAGGTGTGGTATGTTACATAGAATCAACCCATGTTATGACCATGGTATTTCCCATATACTATAATCATTTGATGAACATTCTCCCTCATGATTGTATGATCCCCCCCCTCTTTGGGTATCCCACATGCATATTAACCACAACATTCTTCCCAACCATTTTATGATTCCCCTCCTTTGGGAATCTTCCAAGAGTCATCTCCATACCATCCCCCAATGATGCTCCTTCAACAACATGAGAGTATTCACCACAAGACAACAATCTATATGGAATAGTCATGTCAAATTACCTTAAACTATAACATTGAAATACATGTGTTTTGATCCATGTCTCTTAAATAGGGTAGGTAGGATGAATCTAGGAGGTTCAATCCTATCATATTGAAAAATATGTGATAGCTTCTTCATGTTTAATCCTGAATCCCTTAAAATTACCACCAAATTGCAAGTGTGTAATCTTCCCCCTATGGACATACATAATAGAATCCCAAGAGTAAAATTTTCTTGCCCAATAGGGACATACATAACAAAATACCATGTGTGAAATCATCCCCCCTAGGGGCACACTTAACCAAATCGCAAATGCAAAATCATCCCCCCCCTGGGGACACACTTAACTAAATCCCAACTTTGAAATCGTCACCCCCTAGGGACACAAGTAATCACAAATATGTTCCACAAGTCACTAAACATGTGACCTACCTACCACCACAAGTCGTTAAACCTGTGAACCACATATCCCCCCAAAATAAATATTACATATAACCCACTTTTATAAAAAAATTAATAAAATATATCGACCAACATAATAGAATCTATACCCTATATAGTAATCAAGGTATGTATTTGTTAAAAATAATTAATTTCTTATGACCCTTATGTCATATACCTCATGGATGACATGGGATTCCTTGGGTTCCACACTCAAGATGCCTTAATCATGAGATTCCACCCAATATGGGAAGAAATTAAACATTCCTATGAATCCCAACGTATAGTGATACCCCTAGATGCTGAAAATTACTACCTACACAGACCAAATGTTGTTTCCATATTTTGAAATAATCAGTGTAATTAACCATCATATGCCTTGAGATGGAACTCGGAAAGAGTTTCACATACCAAACTAAAATCTATGAGGGAGACAAGGTCAATGAAATGAGATCCAAAGGTGAATCCATGGACAGAGTAACCATCATCCCATCATCTCATTTAGATCAAGGATCTGACATCACCAACCCTGATGGAAGATTCTTCCCACCATTAGAGAGTGCGAATGCGATGAAAACCCAAGTGAGTTTTTATTTACCTTCTAGAAATTGTCAGATACATTAATTTAATATGTATATTTTTTTTGCATTCATTGATTTATTTTTTTGTATGTTGTGCTTCCTGAGACCCCCTTAACTACATATGATTACATTTTTACTATTAGCGGTAATTATGTAAGATTTGGATCAATAAAAGATTAGGTGGTATGACATACATGAACTGAAAACACTAAACTAGGGGAATTTTGTGAAAGAAATAAAGATATGACCCAGGTATTATGACCCTAGATCATGGTTATGCCATGGAGTTTAAATGGATCAACCAATATTAGATTCTGAGGACTAGTTCGGCAATTTATTTTCATTAGGCATTATTTATTATTTTATGAATAATCTTGTTAGTGAAAACACATAAAAAATAAATAGGATAAATTGAATAAATGCATGATGAATGTGTTATTTTAATTATTTTTTTTTGAATGCTAAAAAATTGTACTAACATGTTTAATGAAAGTATATTATATTTGTCTAGAAATAAAATAATACCTCAAAGTAGTATTAAGTCATGAAATCCTATGTTCTTAAAATCTGAACAAAACCAGGTATATAGGGTGCCTGTAAGACATGGTTATGAGTACCTCATACTAATAGGGAGTTCATGTAAGAGTAATATGTTTAATTAACTAACGGTGGTGTAAAATAAGTATCCATATCTATCTTTCTACAAATTTAGATGAAAAACATATTGGGAATTAAGGTCATGATTCCTAGAATACAGGAAATCACTCAAAGGATCAAAGAGTCATGTGTTAATGTCGTTGGCTAGTCAAACATTGACCATGAAAATCTATTAGTAGTGGTGTAGCTAAATATTTGACTATGATGAGAGGTTTCAAGGATATTTTCCACTATAATACACCTGTGACAAGGTATTATGAATCGATTAGTGAGGGATATTGGGGTTCAATGTGATTGTGGGATACATTTAATGATTTAATAATAAATTTATAATCAGTAATCAAGATAAATGTACTAATCTCATAGATTTTATTTTTGTATAAAATGGTTTACAATACTAAATTAAGACTATGATTAGTTTTAGAGAATGTAAATGTCAGATACATCCTGAATATCAATGAGTGTTAGATGTGTTTATGTAAAATAATAAAATATAATAAATGCAAGGTGTATTAGTACCCAATACCTATTGATCCACCTCAAGAAGTGATGGTGTGATCGATGTTTAATATTGACTAATGTATGATAATATTATGTTTACATCATAATTATATCTTCAATGTCCAATGATTTTTGGATTCTTCATGACGAAAGTGATGATATTATATGTTGTATCTTCTTAAGGAAGCTAGTGGGGAGAAGGAGAAGTGATATTTGAATCAGATAATGATTACACTATATATGTGTAAATTGAATGATTTATTCATATCGTTAAAAACATCCTGTAACAGGCCGAGATTTTATGAAAAATATTCTTTTTAATTTTATTAATGTCTTGTGTTGTACGCTACACCAAAAGGAGCTTGCACAACACACATCCTTGACTTGCCTTGCATTACACAGAATCACGACCTTCCTCTATAGCGTGTGTAGTACGCAATACTGAGTTTCACTAAACAACGATATGCTATTAAAATATTATTATAACTAGCCGTTATGAATAGTAATAACCACCTTTTAAAATTTTAGAAATTTTTTCTCTCAAAATGGACTTCATTTTTGAATTCGTAGTATCGAATTTAGCCTAAGGTGAAATTTTGGTACTTTTCGGATAACTTTCATATTTTGATGAATAGTGAAAATTACTAAATTTTAGTTATTAACAACTTTTTCAATCGAAATAATTAATAGTGATAAATTATTAATTTGAGTGGTTTTAAAGTATATTTAGAATATATTTTTACAATTTAATACAATGTTGGTCATTGGATGTAATTTCACATTTAAACCAGACATAAACAAGTGTCAATCTTTTGATAGATATTGTTTCTTAAAAACACGCTATTTGTTTTAACAGCGGGATTTAATTATAAAATTAATTAATGCAACTTCTATGTTATGAATTTGGTAAAATAGACTTCATTTTTGAATTTGGAATATGAAATATAGCTTAGGATGAAATTTTGACATTGTTCTGAAAAACATCAATTTTTGATGAATAGTGAAAATACTAAGTGGTAGTTAAAAAAATTATTTTTTCATAAAACTTAATTTTACCGCTTCTGTGAATGAAATTTCAAAAATCCGAGAGACACGGTTGATGACAGTAAGTAAAATGTGGTTCAATGAGATGAAAATAATGTTTGGTGAATAGTAACTTTTTACTTTTATTTAGCACGGTTAAAAGTAAATAGGGTAATTAAGGGTAAGAATGATATTAATATTACCCTAACACATGTCCTAATTCTATTGGACAAGTGTATCTCGACCAAAAACAAACTTAAGTGTAAAATATTATCATTTAGGCCCAATTGGATTAGATTAGGACATTTATTATTATTTAATTCAAAGAAGAGTTAAAAGAGTTAAAATCAATGTTTATTTAATAAAACATTTGTAATATAGGGTTATACATAAGATAAACTCGACTATAAATATTCATTAGAAATCTAAAAAGATTTCCTACATAATGGTATTTTATTTGTAATTTTTAGACATTAAAAAATTTAATTTATTTATGACACAACGATGATGTAGTAATTATCTTATTAATTAAATATTGACATAATTGATGTTATAAATACCCAAATAAATATAATTTGACACTTTTTATGAATTAAAATAATTTTCTAGGTTAATATGACATGTTATTATTGATTTAATTAACTTTTTTGCGAAATTATCATTCTGTTATGATTTTCACAAAAATCAATTACTAAATAGTGTCAAAATTGACATAAAATAGTTTTTAAAACAAATATTATATTATTAATTGTTATTTTATTCATAAAAATCTAAGGTTCGGCCAAATGACTTAGATAAGGTTATATATATTAATAATAAACATGTTGGGGTTCGTTTGGCTTGATATAGTAATTTTATTAACCTTATAGTATTAGAACACAAGAAGACACGGTAAAAGTAAAATTATTTAACTTAATGTTAAATCTAAATGATAAGGTTAAAATAGGAACCTAAACTTGTCTAAATTCCATTGGATGAGAGGATTTCGACCCATCCCCACCTTAGCTTCGAAATAAATCAATTTTGATCTATTTAAAACCCAACTTGGCATATAATAAAATAATATTTTTAGTTATTCCAAAGGTGCCCCTCTCCTCCCTTATAAAAGGGCACCTCCTACCTCTCCTCCTCACACCAATTTGAGCATTCAAGCTCGGCCAACCCCTGCCAAAATCTCTTTTCCACTTCCCTAGTATCATCCTAGAGGTCCTTTTATTCTTAAAAGACCAATTTTAGTGCCCTAAAAGGAGGTCTCAAAGAAGCACTTCAAAGAAGAGGTAATATCCATTACCGATCCTTTCCAATTTCTTTCTTTTTCAACTTCTTCTTCTTTAGTTGTTTCATTATGAATTAATAACATCAGTATCATTCATATACTTATATGTTATTATAAGTATGAAACAACCCTATTTAACCATCTATCCATCCTACGGAAAATGAAACCACCGCGCGTGCGTACGTACGGAATACCGTCTCCACGCCGTGGTGTAAACTATTTTCCACCAACACCTTAATAGGATGGGTATAATGGTGTAATGAGTAACTATATATGATTATTATAAAGTGATATTGATACTGAAATAGTATACATACACTTTAACACAATTCCATGACCATGGGAACGATATCATCGCTCGTGCGTACGTACGGACTACCGTCTCCGCGACGCGATGAGATTCATTCTCCACATTAACCATTCATGAATGATTATAAAGTATATATAATAATTACTAATGAAATATATGACATAATAATGATACTGGATTTATTTATATTTATATGTATTTCATCTACTTAATTCCATTCAATTCAATAAGGAAACGAAAACAGCGTTCATGCGTACGTACGGACTACCGTCTCCATGAACGGTGTATTTCATTCCATTTATAAATATATTATATATATGTATATTCTGAATATATATTATATATAAATCATGTTTTACATTCTGGATATAAGTAATAATGATCCAAGTAATCATATTAATAATTACAAGTTAAAAACACGAACAACAAATGAGACGATTTTACCCAAAACACTACTTTAACATGAATTTACAAAAGAACGGGTAATATAAAGTCATAAGTGGACCATATATGATATAATAACAATGAATCTGATTCTGGAATAAGTCAATAACATGATTTAAATCATTATACAGGAGGTTCGGACACGTACAAAGCAAGTCGGACCTAAGGTAAGGGAAATATCACAATCTCATTTTTATCCGAGATTGTTTATACTTTAGTATTTACTGGGTTGTATTTTATCATCCACATCCATGTTTCCTCAATATGTAATATTATTTCCATTCACCTACAATTGTTTAAATCCTATTTTATCCTTCGGTGAGTTTTTAGTAAAAGATATGAAAGGAATCTTTTGTCGTTTTTCGTACGAGGTACTTTTTTGACTTTTCCGACAAAAGTACGAAGAATGTTTTTTTTAACTTATACGACATGAATGGATTTTTAAAACATTATTTCCAAGAAGATTCCTTTACAAGTTTTCAAGTTTATTTTTAATCAAAATCTTTTATTTTAAAGTCGTATGACATGTTATGAAAGGAAAAATGTTTTTAAAGAAGAAAGGATATTTTCCTCAAGAATGGAGTTCAAGTGTTTTATCAAAATTATTTTCCATCTAAGATAATAAAGGGTTCTGTTTTTATCCCTATTATTACATAGATTTGATCAATTTGTGATGGAATTATTTTTATGAATTCCTTTATCTTATATGAATTGTTTTATGATGTCATGATGTTTAAGATTGCCATTTGTATTACATGGGTTATGCAATGATGTATGATTTATGATTTTGTGGAACACATAAGAATGGTATCATTATGAGATGGGTGGGACCTATATCTCCCTCCAATGCATTAGGTAAAGATTTTATATCTCATGAGATAGTCATGGCTGGAACGGTAGGTTATACCGGTTCAGTGAAACAGGACTGGAACGAGGGTAACTCGGTTCAGAAAGGGACTTTGTCCACTAAGATAGTCTTGGAAATAAGTCTTGACTAACAAGAAATGATTCTCTATGATTATGTGTGTATGACACAAAGTTTCATGTTTTAAGTTATGATTATTGGGATTACATTTCACTTCTATGATTTATCCCATGTTATGATATTATGATCTATTTTGCAGGTTAAGATTTCCAAAAGCTATGTTCTTATGTGTATGATGTGATTGATATTTCTTTTGTTTACCCTTACTGAGCATTTGAGCTCACCATTTTATGTTTTCTTTTCCCCAGGATATAAATAAAGGTTTTAGGTAAGGAAACAAAAAGGGGAGAATCGTTATGAGAGATGTTGAAGATCTTTCAACTTGATAAGAAGTTTATACTCCGAGTTTCCAAAGACACTAAACTATTACGGTCCTTGTGTGTGTGTTATTGTTATGTACTAAGTATTCTGCAAAAGTAATGTAATGTCCATGTACGTCAAGCTTCGTGTCTCTACAGTTGGTATCAGAGGAAAGGTTTAGTCAACTTTTGGAAACTAGGATGCGAGAACTTTAGTGAGATCCCTAGAGATATTTATAAGGTATGTCTAGGGATGTCCCTAAGTATAAGTATACGTATAGGATACAATCCTAGTACTACAGTAATGATCATAGAATTTAACCTAAGATGTTAGATATTGAGGATACTCCACCTTTATTATGTTGTTTTCCCTAGCATGATTTTTGCCTCTCACACTATTCTTTTTTGGGTTTTAGAAAATGGCTGGAAACAAGATGATTCACAATAATGGAGGATATGATGGACAATGGAATGATATTCTTCATTAGAAACCAAATGATATGGGATTTGGAAGCCCAAACATAATTATTATGCCGAATCAGCACTCTCATAATATGATCAATAAAGTAAAATTTGGTATGTTTCCTGACTCGGCTAATAATAGAAAGATGGAGTTTCATGATGATAATAGACTAAAGAAAGTTCAATTTCCACTATGTATATCATGTGGGAAGAGGCATCAAGGAGAATGTTTCAAGGGAATTGGAAGATGCTTTGGGTGTGGAAAAGAAGGACACAAAGCAAGTAAGTGCAAAGGAAAAGGTTCAGTTAACACCATGGATGAGGATAATGGTATTGCTATGACATCAAAAATGGTTAAGTGTTTTAAATGTGGAATGTATGGGCATTATGCAAACCAATGTCCTAAGGGAAAGACTCATGAAGAGAATCAGTAAGGTCATATGGGTAGTATTTATGTGGATTATGATGAAGAGACTACAAATGATATGTGAGATGAAAGAATTGTTGAAGCTCGGTTAATGGTTTAAGAATCTAGTGGAATGATTACATGTTTATCATGTGTAATGTTGTATAAGTAATCTCATGGTACTATGGAATAAAGAGACATATAAGGATTGTTACACTATTGTCTTTCCTTGAGTTTTGAAAGTGTATGATTAATGTTACCAGTATCCATGAAAGGTTATTCAGATATTTTTGGAATGTAGATGATATGCGCATAATGAAGGGATAAGGAGAAAATTAAATGTTTGATAGTATTGATGAGCTCATGACTAATATAAGGAGAAGGTTATATTATGGTTTGAGTATATAGAGTTTTTGGATTTTGGTATGTGGAAAGAGTTAACTTTTGACAGTATTCATGTTTTCACTAAGGTTCAATGGGTATTCATTCTTCAAGAGAATACATGATTAAGTTCTTTGAATGTTTGGAATGTGACCAACAAGACATATCTTATGATATATGGGGATCAACGATGGTATTAAATCTCTGGTAATCGTTTTCACTATATTATGAGAGTGGACTGCAGTATTATGGATAAGCCTAAAGATTGGAATGGATTATGTTGGACATAAGTTAGTATTGTTTAAGGATAGAAGTTTTTCGATATTATTGATGGGATGCTATAGTATTATAGCTTTAGAAAAAGGACAACCTGCAGGACGGGCGACAGCCCATCGCGTCGGACAAGGCTGTGGAAATCGAACCCACAATCGAAGTGCGACTGGCCTTTATCGCCTACCACTGGCCTACAGGAAGTCCCTGTTTAGTAGAAACTAGTTTTATTATATTAAGAAGTATGATATATGATGTATAAGTCCATTTTAGGAACCATATATGATTAATCTCACTATAGAATGGCTTATTTATATTTAATAACTTTTGCTAACCTTTTGTTTGAGACAGATGGAATGACCCGTTATTATATCACATGATCTGCTAACACTTCATGAATAACAAATTCAGCTTCATTTATTTAAGAGATGATGTAGAAATTGTTCAAGGCACGAACAACAGTGAGATTGTACCAAAATAAAGTAAGTATTTATTCTAATTCAAATTATTCAACTTTAGGGAAACGATCTTGAAAACCAAAAATGTTGTCCTAGTGCTCTTATATCTAATTAATGAGATGGTACCTTATATTGTCACAAATTTATGGATTTGTGATTGTTGGCTTTTCCATAGCCATGTTATCTACCACTCTCCATCAGAACATGATGGTTAGATTTTTCTTCCATATCCATATTTTCACCTATGTGGAAACCCAGTGATTAGTTTATTTGGGTAACCATTACGTTTCATACTTTGGTTTTTAAAGATTGGTTTTGGTATACCTTTTTACGATGTGGGTTTCTATTAATGAAACTTTCAAGTAGTAAACCATTTATAACCCTGACGAATTTCGAGGGCGAAATTCATTTTAAGGGGGGTAGAATGTAATAGCCCGAGATTTTATGAAAAATATTTTTTTTAATTTTATTAATTTCTTCTGTTGTACGCTACACCAAAAGGATCTTGCACAACACACATCCTTGACTTTCCTTGCATTACACGCAATCACGACCTTCCTCGATAGCGTGTGTAGTACGCAATACCGAGTTTCACTAAACAACGATATGCTATTAAAATATTATTATAACTAGCCATTATGAATAGTAATAACAAACTTTTAAAATTTTAGAAATTTTGTCTCTCAAAATGGACTTCATTTTTGGATTCTTAGTATCGAATTTAGCCTAAGGTGAAATTTTGGTACTTTTCGGATAACTTTCATATTTTGATGAATAGTGAAAATTACTAAATTTTAGTTAAAAACATCTTTTTCAATCGAAATAATTAATAGTGATAAATTATTAATTTGAGTGGTTTTAAATTATATTTAGAATATATTTTTACAATTTAATACAATGTTGGTCATTGGATGTAATTTCACATTTAAACCAGACATAAACAAGTGTCAATCTTTTGATAGATATTGTTTCATAAAAACACGCTATTTGTTTTAACAGCAGGATTTAATTATAAAATTAATTAATGCAACTTCTATGTTATGAATTTGGTAAAATAGACTTCATTTTTGAATTCGGAATATGAAATATAGCTTAGGATGAAATTTTGGCATTGTTCTGAAAAACATCAATTTTTGATGAATAGCGAAACTACTAAGTGGTAGTTAAAAAAATGAATTTTTCATAAAACTTAATTTTACCGCTTCTGTGAATGGAATTTAAAAAATCCGAGAGACACGATTGATGACAGTAAGTAAAATGTGGTTCAATGAGATGAAAATAATGTTTGGTGAATAGTAACTTTTTACTTTTATTAACCACGGTTAAAAGTAAATAGGGTAATTAAGGGTAAGAATGATATTAATATTACCCTAACACATGTCCTAATTCTATTTTACAAGTGTATGTCGACCAAAAACAACCTTAAGTGTAAAATATTATCATTTAGGCCCACTTGGATTAGATTTGGACATTTATTATTATTTAATTCAAAGAAGAGTTAAAAGAGTTAAAATCAAAGTTTATTTAATAAAACATTTTTAATACAGGGTTATACATATGATAAACTCGACTATAAATATTCATTAGAAATATAAAATGATTTTATACATAATGGTATTTTATTTGTAATTTTTAGACATTAAAAAATTTAATTTATTTATGACACAACGATGATGCAGTAATTATCTTATTAATGAAATATTGACATAATTGATGTTATAAATACCCAAATAAATATAATTTGAGACTTTTTATGAATTACACTAATTTTCTAGGTCAATATGACATGTTATTATTGATTTAATTAAATGTTTTCGAACTTATCATTCTGTTATGATTTTCAAAAAAATCAATTACTAAATAGTGTCAAAATTGACATAAAATAGTTTTTAAAACAAATATTATATAATTAATTGTTATTTTATTCTTAAAAATATAAGGCTCGGCCAAATGACTTAGATAAGGTTATATATATTAATAATAAACAAGTTGGGGTTCGTTTGGCTTGATATAGTAAGTTTATTGACCTTATAGTATAAGAGCACAAGAAGACACGGTAAAAGTAAAATTATTTAACTTAATATTAAATCTAGATGATAAGGTTAAAATAGGAACCTAAACTTGTATAAATTCCATTGGATGAGAGGCTTTCGACCCATCCCCACCTTTTATTCGAAATAAATCAATTTTGAGCTATTTAAAACCGAAATTGGCTTTATAATAAAATAATATTTTTAGTTATTCCAAAGGTGCCCCTCTCCTCCCTTATAAAGGGCACCTCCTCCCTCTCCTCCTCACACCAATTTGAGCATTCAAGCTTGTCCAACCCCTGATAAAATCTCTTCTCCACTTCCCTAGTATCATCCTAGAGGTCCTTTTCATCTTAAAAGACCAATTTTAGTGCCCTAAAAGGAGGTCTCAAAGAAGCACTTCAAAGAAGAGGTGATATCCATTACCGATACTTTCCAACTTCTTTCTTCTTCAACTTCTTCTTCTTTAGTTGTTTCATTATGAAGTAATAACATCAGAATCATTCATATACTGATATTTTATTATAAGTATTAAACAACCCTATTTAACCATCTATCCATCATACGGAAAATGAAATCACCGCGCGTGCGTACGTACGGAATACCGTCTCCACGCCGTGGTGTAATCTATTTTCCACCACCACCTTAATAGGATGGGTATAATGGTTTAATGAGTAACTATATATGATTATTATAAAGTGATATTGATACTGAAATAGTATACATACACTTTAACACAATTCCACGACCATGGGAACAATATCATCGCTCGTGCGTACGTACGGACTACCGTCTCCGCGACGCGATGAGATTCATTCTCCACATTAACCATTCATGAATGATTATAAAGTATATATAATACGTACTAATGAAATATATGACATAATAATGATACTGGATTTATGTATATTTATATGTATGTTATCTACTTAATTCCATTCAATTCAATAAGGAAACAAAAACAGCGTTCATGCGTACGTACGGACTACCGTCTCCATGAACGGTGTATTTCATTCCATTTATCAATATATTATATATATGTATATTCTGAATATATATTATATATAAATCATGCTTTACGTTCTGGATATAAGTAATCATGATCCAAGTAATCATATTAATAATTACAAGTTAAAAACACGAACAACAAATGAGACGATTTTACCCAAAACACTACTTTAACATGAATTTACAAAAGAACGGGTAATATAAAGTCATAAGTGGGCCATATATGATATAATAACAATGAATATGATTCTGGAATAAGTCAATAACATGATTTAAATAATTATACAGGAGGTTCGGACACGTACAAAGCAAGTCGGACCTAAGGTAAGGGAAATATCACAATCTCATTTTTATCCGAGATTGTTTATACTTTAGTATTTACTGGGGTGTATTTTATCATCCACATCCATGTTTCCTCAATATGTAATATTATTTCCATTCACCCACAATTGTTTAAATCCTATTTTATCCTTCGGTGAGTTTTTAGTAAAAGATATGAAAGGAATCTTTTGTCATTTTTCGTACGAGGTACTTTTTTGACATTTCTGACAAAAGTACGAAGAATGTTTTTTTAACATATACGGCATGACTGTATTTTTAAAACATTATTTCCACGAAGATTCCTTTACAAGTTTTCATGTTTATTTTTAATCAACTTCTTATATTTTAAAGTCGTATGACATGTTATGAAAGGAAAAATGTTTTTGAAGAAGAAATGATATTTTCCTCAAGAATGGAGTTCAAGTGTTTTATCAAAATTATTTTCCATCTAAGATAATAAAGGGTTCTGTTTTTATCCCTATTATTACATTGTTTTGATCATTTTGTGATGGAATTATTTTTATGAATTCCTTTATCATATATGAATTGTTTTATGATGTCATGATGTTTAAGATTTCCATTTGTATTACATGTGTTATGCAATGATGTATGATTTATGATTTTGTGGCACACATAAGAATGGTATAATTATGAGATGGGTGGGAACTATATCTCCCTCCATTGAATTGGGTAATGATTTTATATCTCATGAGATAGACATGGCTGGAACGGTAGGTTATATCGGTTCAGTGAAACAGGACTGGAACGAGGGTAACTCGTTTCAGAAAGGGACTTTGTCCACTAAGATAGTCTTGGCAATGAGTCTTGACTAACAAGAAATTATTCTCTATAATTATGTATGTATACCACAATGTTTCATGTTTTAAGTTATGATTATTGGGATTACATTTCACTTCTATGATTTATCCCATGTTATGATATTATGATCTATTTTGCTGGTTAAGATTTCCAAAAGCTATGTTCTTATGTGTATGATGTGATTGATATTTCTTTTGTTTACCCTTACTTAGCATTTGAGCCCACCCTTTTATGTTTTCTTTTCCCCAGGATATAAAGAAAGGTTTTAGGTGAGGAAACAAAAAGGGGAGAATCATTATGAGAGATGTTGAAGATCTTTCAACAAGATAAGAAGTTTATACTCCAAGTTTCCAAAGACACTAAACTATTACGGTCCTTGTGTGTGTGTTATTGTTATGTACTAAGTATTCCGCAAAAGTAATGTAATGTCCATGTATGTCAAGCTTCAGGTCTCTACACATCCAATTCTTATATCTTTCTCAACCAATTACAATAGTTTAGTTTAATATTATAGAACAAACTGTATGGATAAAATTTGTCATTACCTTTGGGTAAGGTTCACCAAGTAAATAAGAACATAAATAAATTATAATATTTAGTTCATATGGTGAAAATTTTTAATGATAAGGAAAATGTCTAACAAAAAGTTTGATTCCAATGGTACCTTCACCATGTCCTTCAAAAATACAGGATGAAAATCATATAGTGGGTTATTTGATTCACACCTCATGAAATATTTCTATTGGTGGTTAAATTAAATGAACAAAATTAAATAACCATGTATACACATCTTCTTTAGGTATATTCATCATTTTATATAATGTTTCTATTATACTACCTTGGTATTAAAGAAAATATCACTATAACTACTATGTATTGAAATATAGTAACCATGTAAGAAAATAAAAATTACAAGAAGTAATATGTGCTCTCCAAGTTGATGAGAAAGGGAGGATCCTAAGTTAGTTGTGAGAATTAAACAACTTATAATCTCCAATGAATGGTTCTAGTTTATTTTTTTATTGAGTATAACCAAAAATGTTGTCTCATGTGATCATTGAACATATTAAGACATTATTCTAGTAGGATGGAATTTTTTTTCTTTTGGTTTTTTGTACTCAAATAATAGTTAATTAATAATCTAATCATTGGTAATCCCCTTTGAGTATAATTTTGTAAGACTCAATTGTACCCAATTGTGAAAAGATAAGTCTTTGTTCAGATAAACTATGCATTTTTTAGGAATGTCCCTAGTATTATTTTAGATTATTTGGATTTCAAAAACATTGGTCCTATAAAAATATTTAGTTTTGTAAAAAGGAACCTTTTATAAATAATGGTTAATCAAAAATACATCATAACCAGTCTAGGTGTAGAGAGTGATTCATTCCCATGAGAAGGTAGAGATATATTCATATAATTCAAGAAAGAACATTAAGTTTAATAAGAGATATAAAAGTGACTTGTGGTATATGCATGTTCAAAAAATATGAGTTTCTTCCAGAAAAAATTCCTAATAACATCATATCCAAGCATTCATCAATCATTATAATGTATTATGATGTAATTCCTAAATGAAAATTTCCTTATACACATCAATTTAATGGTGTGAATAAAAAGGATAGATGATGAGTACTACATGGAAAAATTGATCAATAAAATGTAGTGTAGATTATTTCCTAAATGTAAATTTCCTTATACACATTAGATTCATGATGTAAGTAAAATTGGAATCAATGTTGAGCCACATATGCACTGTAGAAACTTCCATTTCAGAAAAAAACCATCGAAACTAATAGAATTGTCCCATAACCATGTTCGATGTAAGATGAAAAATAGTTATAATATAAGATATAGTGTGATATAAATCGATTATTTCATAAGCACAAGTTTTTATTTGAAATTATTCTATTATGAATATAATCAAACATTCATTAAGAAAAAAAGTACACCTAAAATAATTATCCTAATGATCTTTAATTATATTACAGAAATAACTATGATATAAAAGATAAGTTAAGGTGATAGTCTATATTACCATAAAATGGTGAACATCAAAATTTTAGATTTTATTAGAAATAATAACTTGGGTTTATTCAGGGTCAATGATGCATAAGTAGTTTACATAAGAACAATTTCCACAATAGATTATGTAAAAGGATCATTCCAAAAAGCAGATACTACCCAGGAAGAATAAAACCATGGTGATGGTTTAACATTCAATACTGACAGAAATATTTTATTCATTAGCAGTAATGGATCTTAAAAGTATGAATTTTATTTATACATGATAATATTTATGGGATTTTTTAAAATTTAGTAATAGATTCCATTTATCATAGTACAAGGGATTATTATTTTGAATATTATAGTGGTTATTCATGTGAGACTATACATTGGTGGTTAAAGTGTGTTACTAGTAAGGATAAATTTTAAATGCAACATTTTTATGTCAAAATCCATTACAAATTTATACATTTCATACCTACATTCCATGATCATTATTTTGGGAATAGGATTTCGAGACCACTATTATTCGAAGGCTTCTATATTGCGGAACTAGATATGGTTGGTGAAACAATAAAATTATTATAGGGGTGAAATTAATTGAAAACCAATTTTGGATTATAGTAAGAAAATAAGATCAAAAAATGTTTATTGGGAATCAATTTTTTCAGATATCAAAAAGAGGTTAATGGGAGGGATTTAATTTTCCTAAAAAATATATTTGATGACATATGATAAATATTTATTTGTACTATAGTAATTTAAGACCAAAATGAATGTAAATCACTATATATTGACTTAAGGTAGAAACATATATTCTAGGGAATGAGATCCACAAAGGTAGTTGTTGTGGGATTTATATATTTGTCAAAAAGTATATATGATGACAAGGTATTGACAAATACATGTTGGAAAAATTTAAGATAGTATTATTATCGATGTCATGCCACGACCCGTCCCGTATGGCCCATGAAGTGACTACCCTAAGCCCGACTTCCGTTGGCTAGGGACTGGAGACTATCAAAGGGAAGGCACATCCCTAAAACAGGGAAGGCATTTCCTTTAAACCTATAAACTCACAGAAACCTAGCACACAACAAGATACAAGCCCAAAGTAAACAATATAGTAAATAGAGGGTGTAGAACAGGTAAAGGGGCCGAATACTAGCCCAACTGGAAAGTACAAGTCAAACTGAAATGATATCCTGTGAACACCCTCCAATGAACCTGGATGAAGGGTAGGTACAACTCTCTAAGGGTCATCTATACGGATCATCTTTTCTAATGTCTACCTCTGAGCAGCCTCCAGTCCTAGTACCCTTGACCTCGATCAGCGTTGTATGTCGTCTGCACAAGAAAAATCAAGGTACGGGAGTAGCCTGTGCAGGGGTGAGTATAACGATACTCAGTAGGGACCCCGAGACCCCATAATGTCTCTCAGAATCCAAAAGGGATAATCCAAAAAGCAAGAAATCAACAGTCAACCCTACTTAGATATATTCCCATACATATACCTATGTTATCAATTATACCCATATCATTAACTAGGAAACACAATGCCCAATTCTTTGGTCTTAAATACAATTGTTACATGAAGGAAAGAAAACCATGAAGGTAACACCACCAAGGTAAGTACCACAATGGTAAATCCACACAGAAGAATACCATAGTGGTATGTACCACCAAGGTAAATCCACATAGTATAATACCACAAAGGTAAATAACACAAATGTAAAGACTCATCTCACACGATCTATAACTTATGTAAGGATGTATAGATGATTAACTGTATTTATAGATCATCTTACTTCATTGAGAACCTCTACTGTTGACCCACATAGGATCGAAGATGACCCACACAAGATCTGAAGATGAACCAATCTGGATCTGATGATTACCCAAACATGATCTATATATGACCCACACAAGATTGGTAGATGCTGGCCCACACAGGATCCAAAGATGACCCACACAGGATCGGATGATTAGTCAAGTACTGCCAGCCACATGGATTCCTCACTAAGAAAGTTTGATTCCGGGAGGATCCGCTCCTCAATCAATCAGTCGATACTTCAACTTCAACTAAGTATCCCTAAAAAGTATCACGAAGGTCCGTCACATCAAAAGGGACCCAACATGACTGATGGCATGTCAATCGAACACCTAGTCTATAAGTTAATAGTGTTTCCATTCTGAAGGCCCGGTTGGATTCAGGTTCGATCCAACCCAGCCAAACTCCAGCATTATCCAAAACACATGTGGAGTATACCAAAAGGACCATCTCGATCCAAGGATCCTAGCACTGTAGACGGTTTTTCAATCGAACGTCTGATTCTCAAAATATGGCCAACAAGGTGTATCTGGGTCCATATGGGACCGGGTAAAGTCTGACCCGTTTTTTTGTCTGACCCTCGAAGGGGGCGCTCTGGCCCACTGGGCGCGGCTCGTGTAGCTGGGTGAGGTCCGCCAGGCTAGATACGGTCGACACCACTGGGTGTGGGCTGCCATGGCGGGGATCGCCCTAGCTGCACCGAGGGGAAGCCCCCTGAGTATTCTGAAAGGTCCAACAGATTGTTTGGTTGGACAACCCAGCAGTGCCATGTGGTACTGCCAGCTGGTATGCAGGATACGCCGGTGTGGGTCCTGCTCGGTGTTACACGGTTGGTCAGGGTTTAGGCCAGCACTCATCGCAGCGGTGCCAGCATGCACCGCTGTTGCCTCGGCGACCGGTGGTGTGTTGGCCACCCACCTAGTGTGCCACCTACTCGAACAGCGGCAGGCCAGGTGCCGGCAGCCCTTCGGCTGCGCCGCCTTCTCAAGCCACGGTCGGCCAGGTGTAGGCCTCCCACTACCGGCTGTGCGGATCCACGCCACCCTTCCTCCACATGGTCGACCGATGTATCGGTCGCCGACTTCTTCGGCATGACATCGCAACTTTATCCTCAGCCCAAAAAAATGTGTCAATCCCATATTTGCGATCCGTGGGACAAGATATCGATGTCTGTATATCACGCTCAATGAAAAATTGTGTTTTAAGCGTGTTTAAGTATTTGGATTCGAAGAACGAACGAAGAACGCATGGAGAACAAATAGAAATGATCATGGTAAATGGGCAGATCGATGGCCTTGTTTGTTTGGCCATCATCATTGTGAATCAAGAATGAAGAATCAACAAATATATATTATTCATACATCAAAATAAAACCCCTACATCATTCTTCATTTATAGGTAGCATGAGGTGGAATATGATGCGTCGATGCATCTCAAACATTTTCACCCTATTCCTCATTCGAAGGTCGTTCTTCATTGGAGGAAATTATTTGTTTGATAATGTTCTTCCTTAGAGAGTTCTCCACCGAATTGGTTTTCCATAAAAATTTCCCGCAACCCCATGAGAGTTAAGGAGCCCCTCTGATTTGAGCTTACATAATTAATTAATCTGTTAATGTTGGCTAATTAATTGGAGGAATTTCGAGAGTTATCTCACATTAAGAAAGGATTTCACGTTTGAGCGGTCCCCACCACCATAATTCAAATGGGAGGGTTCAAATGAATAAAATAAAGGTTGTTTGTTTTATTTTATTATTTTTTAACACTCTCACAAAAATCCATAAAACTAACATCTACCCCCAACTTACTGCGGTCGAGGTGAAGGTATCCTCAAGTGAATATTGGCTCTGTGAGTTCAACAATGTACTCATATTTCAATTCTGAGCACCAGTTCAAAAGTTACAAAACGTCACTCACACGTTTACTGAACATACCTAAAAAAAGCTCAGAAATTCATTCTGGGCACATCCGGACTTGGAATCATGTGACATTAATTTTCGCGGACTCATCATATTTCCATATAATTAAAAAAATTTACATGAAAAAATCTGAGTCTTTACATTCTCCCCACCTCAGTGCTTTGCGTCCCTCAACTCCACAACAAAAACCAGGGAAATGAGTGGGGGTACTGTCCATGTATCTGAGCCTCCCACACACATGTGCTCTCCTGGAGGTTCTCATGCTGCCAACGAACACACACCAGAGGTATCGACCACCCATGAAGGACCCTCTTCTGTCGATCCCCAATCTCTACTGGACCCTCTGTAAAAGTCGTCCCATTGTCGATGACCAGATCACCCAAGTCAATGATGTGTGAAGGAGCGTGCACATACCACCTCATCTAGGATACATGAAAAACATCACGCACTTGGTGAAACTGAGGTGGAATTTCTAAGCAGTAAGACACCCTGCCAACAATACAGAGAACCTGAAACAATCCTATTATCCTCAATGTTAACTTGTCGCCTCGACCAAATCACTGTAAACCTCATCATGGTGAGACCCATAGAAAGACATGGTCCCCATCCATGAACTCCAAATGTCTCCCTCTCCTATCAGCATAAAACATCTGCCTAATCTGTGCAATCTTCATCTGCTCCTAAATGATCTGCACCTTCTCTGTGGTAGCCCATACCATCTTCAGTCTCATTAGTGCTGACTACCTTGGGTCAGTTCATCACAAAGGTGATCTGTAATTTCGGTCGTACAACACCTCGAATGGTGCCATACCGATAGTGGAGTGATAACAGTTGTTGTACGAGAAATAAAACATGGGAATGTGGTCCTCCTAGCTGCGAACGAAATCAAAGATGCAAAGACGCAACATTTCATCAAGGGTCTGAATGGTCTGCCCAGTCTGACAATCAATCCGGGGATGAAAGGAAGTTTTCAAATTATGCTAGCTCCCAAACGCCTCCTGCAATTCCTGCCATAGATGGGAAGTAAAATGTGCATTGTGTTTGGAGATAATCGTAGATGGCACCCCATGAATCCATAAAATCTATTGCACATAAAGTTGTCCCAATCCCTCTAATAAACCCTACTCTAAGATAGGTAGGAAGTGGGACAACTTTCTGAGTTGGTCTATGATCCCCCAGATAGAATCATTATCCCTGGACATGCATGGAAGTCCTATCATGACATCCTGGGAAATTCCTTCTAACATCCACTCTGGCACCTCTAGTGGCTGAACTTAGCCCACTGGAAACTAGTTCTCTACCTTCACATGATTAAAAGTGAGGTACCATGAGACAAACTCTACCACTGCTTTATTTATTCTCTTCCACCAGTTCTGATGTCAAAGGCCCAGGTACATCATCACCACTCCTGGATGTACCGCTAGTGGGGACCTATAGAACTCTCCCAACACTTCCTCCCATAGCGACATTGGCACCATAGTATGCCCTTTGAAAAGGATGACATTCTCCCCACCTTTATAAAATCTATCAGGTCCCTGTCCCATGGATATCTGAGCACATCGAGCCTCATAGTCAGTTTCCCCAAGTTGTGCCTCCCTGACTCGCAGAAGGAGTGGGGGAGTGACTGACAGAGACAGAAGATAAGGTGATCCATGTTGATCCACATAGGATATCAACAAAGTGGCTAGAATCTCTTTTGTGTCAGTCAGCAACTGTGTACTATATATCTTGCTGAGTGCATCTGCTACTATGTTTCCCTTCCTAGGATTATAGACTATCTCAAAGTCATAGTTCTGGAGGAACTCAGTCCAACGTTGTAGTCTCAGGGTTAGTTCCTTCTGAGAGATGATATACCTGAGACTCTTGTGATCATAGTATACTGTAAAATGTTATCCCATCAAGTATTTTCACCAAATCATCAAGTTGGAGACCACTGCTGCTAACTCCAGGTCATGGGTATCGTAGTTATTCTCATGATGTCTCAGTTATCAAGAACCATATGTGATCACTTCTCTCTCCTGCATCAGGACACATCCAAGCCATGTCCTTGATGCATCATAGTTCACTAAGTACCCAATGCCCTCCTCTGGTACCCTCAATTAGGGGAATTCATTATTCTCTACTTCATTTCCTGCATACTCTACTGGCATCTCTCTGACCACATGAAGGGTTTCCCCTTCTTCATCAACACTTATAATGGTTCCGAAACTCTAGAAATGTTAGGTATGAACCTCTGGTAGAAACAGGCCAAACCCAGGAAACTGAACACCACCGTCACACGCCTAGGTGGATCCCAAGAATGCACATCCATAATATATGTTGCATCCATATAAACTCCATCCTCTGAGATAACATGTCCCAGGAAGTGTACCTCTCGGATCCAGAACTGGTACTTCGAGAGCATACTGTAAATCTGCTGCTCTAGAAGTGCGTCCAAAAGTATATGCGGATGATAGGCATACTCCTCCACTATAGCTGAGTATATCAGGATGTCGTCGATAATGACTACAAAAAATTGATTGAGGTATGTATGGAATATTATGTTCATGAGTCCCATGAACACTATTAGGTATTGTTTATGTCGAATGGAATAACCAAGACCACATAATGACCATACCGACATTTGATGGTCGTCTTCTATACATCCTCATCTCATACCTTGAGCTGGTGATAGCCTGATTTGAGGTCCATCTTCGAAAACCACCGCACTCCCTTCAGCTGATCAAGAAGATCATCAATCCTAAGTAGTGGGTACTTGTTCTTCACGATCTCCTTGTTTAGGTTCCTATATTCCACATAGAGTCTCAAACTCTCATCCACCTTCTTGGCGAACAAAATTAGGGTTTCCCAAGGAGAAACACTCAGCCTAATGAACTTCTTTCTCTGCATGTCCTCCAGTTATACTCATAGCTCTCAAAACACTACGGGATACATCCAATATGATAGTGTATATATCATTGTAGACTAGGGGTACATGTCGATATAAAAGTCCACCTATCTACGAAGCGGTTGACCTAGAACATCATCATGGATATCCTCAGCGTACTGGTCCACCACAACATGATAGCTCAGACTCTCAACATCAACCACTCTGAGGGTAAGGCTAGCCAACTTATATGTGATCGGTTGGACCGTCATTAGGGTAATTCCATCATGTGCTGCAATGTTTCCTTTATCGCCGGTGAAGTAAAAACTTGTCCCATACATGAAGACACATAACACTTTGCGCATAATATAGTTGATCTAGGAATGTAATGTGGATAACCAATCCACAACCAAGATGACGCCATAAGGCCTTGATGCTGCTTCTAAAAGATCCTAGCCGAAGCTCCAGCCTCATAGAGTAAGCTCACACTATCGGCACCAGTGTCTTATCATCGAATCTTCTCCCATAAGAGTCTCTAGCCGTGACGATTGAGCCAACAACTCCACCAGAATCTCCAAGCTCCGAACAAGAGCCATGACAATAATTGATTGACAATAACATGAATCTATAATTACTGTAGAAAAGGTGGAGTAGACACAAATAGTACCTTCAATCGCCTCCAGAGCACCGTGGTAATAGGTCTTAGCATCCTGGTGCTGAGCTCATCCCTGTCCACCTGATCCATATGTTTGGGGTGGACCACCTGGAGGTGGTGGCAGTAGAACTTTGAATAGTCTCCCACTACTTGCTGCACGACCAGCTCCTCTACAACCATTGTCTGATGACTGTGGACCTCATTGATAAATCATCGCCTCTACCTAGGTGTTCGTTTGACCATATGGAGGTCGTCTGTAGGGCGGGTTAGGCAGTCATGAGCCATGTGACTCTGCCCGCAGCACGAGTATCACTTCTTGCTCCTCACATGTCATGCTCAATCTCGAGAGCCCCACACAACCTAACTTGTATCCCGTGGTTACCCACCTTTAGGTATGGTCCTCTTGGACCTCTGCATCATTTTTATATTGCGAGCTGCAGATGACTATGCTACATGATGTTCGGTGGTGGGTCTCTCAGCCGGTGACTAGTCAGTATGGATGTCCTCCACTATGAGTGCTCACTCTAACACCCCAGCCTACTTCGGGATGCTGAGAAAAATCATTGATGCTCTAATCTTATATCTGAACCCTGATCGAAGGTCTGGGACCTGAAGAAAGGGTCTCGCACCATGTCACTGGACTTGCAAGATAGGTTAGTAAACATTAATGAATAATAATCTGCGGTTATTCTGATCTTCTGCAAGTGGAGAAGCTCATGTATACGCATTGAGTGTAAGGTCACTAGGATGAACTCTACCTTGAAAAATCTCTCGAAGTCCTCCAGATGAGAGTGATGTTTTTGTGAACCTGGAGCATCATGCTCCACCATATGCCAGTTGCTGCCTAATGATGATTGAGGGGAAGGATCACCATGAGATCAGCTTGTGTCCCTACCAGTTGAAAAACTCTAACCATAGCATCCAGCTAGTACTCCACCGCCAGGAGATCCGTCACACCCCAGAACCTCAGTGGCCGTTGGAACTAGAACTCATGATTCATGGTCAAGAGGCATGAACCTTATGCTGCTGGGGTTGGTGGCATCTACTTCCCAACAGAATGTGGTGCTGCTGGTACACAACCCGATGGTACAACTACCGAAAGGGGTACCTGCATTGAAGCCTCGTCACTCGGTGGGTTGTCACCATGTACTCTACCTGGAACCCTGGATGGATATCTACATGGAGGCATCCTGAAAAGGAACAAGTACGGCATGGTCAATATGTTATACCTGGTGAGCTGAATAAATGTGATCACAAAGAAAAATTTTCAAAAACACACACACAATTTGTGTTTTCGGGAACTAATTCAGAAATTATAAGTCAGGGTCCTCGTGTATGGATACGCCGGCCGCCGCACAAACAGTGGATTCCCCAAACGGAAAAGAACAATCATAACACTTAACAATATTTCCGATTAAAAGATCATAGTCCATTTTTGTCGGGAGAACTGACTCTTATGATACCAATTTGTCATGACCTCTCCCCTGGGGCCATACCCTGACTACCCCAAACCCGTCTTCCATAGGCCAGGGGCTGGCGACTAGCACCGAGAAGGCATATCCCTAAAACTAGGAAGGAATTTCCTTTAATCCTATAAAATCACACAAACCACGCACACATGATGATACAATAACAATTTAATATATATAATAAACGGGGTGTGTACATAATGTAAAGGGGATAGAATACAATACCAACTGGAAAGTAAAATTGAAACTGAAAAGAGCTCCTGTGAACGCCCACCAAGGATCCTACCTGAAGGGTAGGTATAGCTCTTGAACGACCATCTCTGCAGATCGTCTCGTCTAATGTTCACTCTGAGCAGCCTCTAGTCCTAGTACCCTCAACCTCGATCAGCACTATCCCTCATCTACACAAGACACAATAAGGTGTAGACATAAGCCATGCAGTGATGAGTATAACGATACTCAGTAGGGACCCCGAGACCCCTTATGGTCCCACATAATACACAAAGGATAATCCACAAAGGATAATCCACAAACCACAAAATAAATAGTCATACCTACTTAGGTATATGAACACACAAATACCTAATTTATCAAGTATACCCATATCATTCATGAGAAAATACAAGGCCCTATACTTTAGACAGAAATACAACAGTTCCATGAAGGAAAGAAAACCACGAAGGTAAGTACCACAATGGTAACACCACACAGAAGAATACCATAGAGATAAGTTCCAAAAAGGTAACTCCACATAGTATAATACCATGGTGGTAAATACCATAAAGTAAAATTCTAATTTCACACTAGGTTTAACTTAAGTACGAAAGTATAGATGATTATATGTATTGTGAGCTCATCTTACTTAGTCGAGAAGCTATGATGTTATCCCACACATGATCGAAGATGACCCAATGTGGATCTAATGATGACCCAATCAGGATCTAATGATGACCACACATGATCTGTAGATGAACCACACAGGATCAGTAGTTTTTGACACACACAGGATCTGTAGATGACCCACACAGGATCTGAATATTCTTCAAGTACAGCTAACCATAGGATTTCCACACTAAGCAAGCTTGGTTCCGGGAGGATCTGCTTCTCAAGCCATCGGTCAATACTCCAACATCCACAATGTAACACAATTAATTATCATGAAGGTCCATCACATCAAAAGGGACCCAACACGAGTGACGATGTGTCAATCAGACACCCGATCTATAAGATATTTGTGTTTCTGTTCCGAAGGCCCGGTTGGATTCGGGTTCGATCCATCCCATCCATAATCAATCTTTATCAAAAACTCATGTGGATAATTCCAAAAGTACTATCTCAATTCAAGGATTCTAGTGCCATGGACAGTTCATCAAACAGACACCCGGTTCTCACGATATTGCCAAAAAGGCGTATATGGGTCTAGATAGGCCTGGGTCCGGTCCAACCCGGTCGGACTGACCCAGCTCAACCCGGAAAAGGTCAAAATTACCAGGTCTGGTTCGACCCAACTCGGGTTGGGTCCTCCCCGGAGGGGCTTCTCCATGGTGGGCCCGGCCTACTAGGCTGCAGTCCTTCCTGCTCGGTGCGACCCTCTCTACTGGGTGTGGTCTGTCCGGCTGAGTGTGGTCCACCATGGTGGGGGAAACCATAGACACACCAGGGAGAAGCCCCCCCAGTATTCCAAATGGTCTAATGAACCTTTAGGCCTGGCAATCCTGACGTCTCCATGTGGCGCCGCCGGCTGGTACGTGGGACCCGCCGGTGTGGGTCTTGTTTAGTGTGACGTGGACAGTCGGCGTTCCATTCAGCTCTCCTCCTATTGGATCTAGCATGTGCTTCTACTACCTCCATGGTAATCTGGGTGTCTTCTGCCCACCTGGTGCATCGCCTGCTTAAACATCGGTCGGCCGGGTGCCCACCACCCTCCAGGTGCGCCACCTGCTCTAGCCGCGTCATGTCGGGTGTCGACCTCCCTCCGAGTGCGATGCCTGCTCAAGATGGGTCTAGTCATGTGTCGGCTTCCCTTCGGGTGTGAGGCCTTCTCAAGCCGCGAATGGCTGGGTGTCGGCCTCCATCATATATTGGCGGCGCGAACGTGCACCACCATTTCTCCACACGACCGGCCGACGTGCCATCCACCACCATATTCCACGAGCCATCGCATATTCATCCTATGCCCAAAAATACATGATGATCACATATACGTGATCCTCGGATCGAGATCTCTGTATCTATATATCACGCCCAACAAAACATTTTTTAGTGCGCTTAAATATTTTTCAACGATGAATTCACGAAAACGGGAGATGAACGAATATAAAAGATCATGGTAAATATGAGGATCAATGGCTATGTTTGTTTGGCCATCATTGTTGAGAACCAGGAATGAAGAATCAACAAATAGATATTATTAATACTTAAAAATAAACCCCCAACCTCAATCATCCGTTAGAGGTAGAATGTGGAGGAAGATGATGCGTCGACACTTCTCGAACATCGGTTCCCCATTCCTCGTTCGAAGGTTGTCCTTAATTGGAGGATATTCTTCATTCGAGAATGATCTTCCTTCGAGAGTTCTCCAGTAAATTTTTTTGCCATCAATTTTCCCCCAACCCCATGAGAGGTGAGGAGACCCACCCATTAAAGCATACATAATTAATTAATCAATTATTGTTGGCACATTAATTGAGGGAATTTCAAGAGTTATCTCACATTAAAAGAAGATTTCATGTTCGAGTGGTCCCCAACACAATAATTCAAATGTGAGGTTTGAAATAAATAAAATAAAACTTTTTTTGTTTTATTTTATTATATTTTTTAACTCTCCCGCATAAATAAGAAAACTATCTTCCTACCTTGACCTACTGTAGTCGAGCTGAAGGTATCCTCAATCGAATATCGGCACAGCGAGTTCAACAGCGTCCTCAGATTTCAATTATGAGCACCGGTTCAAAAGTTACAAAATGTCACTCACATTTTTACTAAACATTCTTAAAAATGTTCAAAAATTCATTCTGGGAACTCCGGGCCATGGAATCATGAGCTGTCAATTTTTGAAGACTCGCAATATTTTCATATAATATAAAACCATTACATAGAAAAATCAGAGTCCTTACATGTCACATGGAATAAATCAATCTAAGAATTCATGAAAGGAGCATGGTAGGAGATTAATGAGTTGATTATAATTTCATAAGATCGGATAATAGATATATCACATATTCAATGTTATGTAATTTCCAATATATACTTGATGGGAAGAAAATATCTGTTATATCTAGGATAAATGAATGAGAAGTATTTAGCACTAAACAATTGTACTTGAAATATTACAAATGATATATACCATGTATGTGGAGAGGAAGGGACACTAGTTATATAGGCAAAGAAACTGGTCTTATTATAGATCAATTTGATCTAATATCATAGATAGTTTAATGTAATGAGAATGAGTTGATTATTCAAGCTATTGGTAGTCATATCTAAAAATAACGAGTTTGTTGGGGCTTATGAGGTAGATAAAGAATAAGTGTAAAATACAGAATGATTTATTCAAAATTTTCTAATCACACATAGTAAGTAATTTTTTTTTATAATATAAATTATGATATTTCTACTATTTGTACAAGCCAAGATGTCATGTCTTTATTCTGTTCAAAAAGGATATACATGAGGATATCATCTACTAAGAAGACACACTCAAGGAGGTAAAGATGCAAATTGAATAATTTACATGTAGTGGAAATGTTGAAGACCCATGATTGAAGCTATATGATTGTAGAAACATGATATTATCATGTGAGAGTAGACATGAATAAATAAGAAGTTATCTCTAGTGTCAGTGATAGTTTTGAAATATTGTGTCCCTAATACCCATCTATAATGGTACTTTTTTATTACCATATCATGTATACAGTGATTTATTCCTGATGTAAACTTTCCCTTATAGTTTTGATATTTGTTCTTCTACCATTTATATGGTAATGTCTATAGATATTTTTTTATATCAAAATGTTAAAATTTTTCTAGGGTATAATGACAACCTTTAGATATTATGAAATTAATATTAAACATCTGCTACAAGGTCGAGATACATCATAATGATTTGATATAGATGATGTCTGATTATTTGGTGTTGGGAGATCTTATGTATTGATACTTCTTCTCATGAAGTTTCAAAATGGTGATTTCTAGTATGTGAGATAATGGGGAAAAAACCACTAATAGGAACACTTAATGTTTCAGGTTTCATTGGTTTTTACTATCTATGAACATGTGTATTGGTCCAATGACTTGAGATCAATATCTATGTGTTCCATTTGATTATATACATTGAAGCAAGGAAAAAACATAAAATTTCATTCATGTTGATATACCTTAGGATTAGTTTGTTCTTGGTGGAATGACATTGATTTAATGGTCAATATAGAATTTTTATCTTCTATGTTGAGGATGTGATATTTTGGGCCTATTTAATATAGACGTATGGTACTTCGTAAATCGATTTACATGGTAGTTGAAGGTAAATGTGTATAGATGGAGCAATAAATAATAAAGCAAGAACAGATTATGACACAAGTTTTGAATACTTATTCATAAGATATCATTAGTGTAACATCCCAAGTAAGTAATGAATAATAGATATTTTTATCTATGTCTATTAATGATTAAGATAGTGTTATAGAGGCTTAAAATGAAAATAAATACAATCTTATGCATGGAATACACTAATATTCTTAAAAGATTGTTTTAGTGCCTTTTGATGGCAAACCATTTTTGAATCTATATTTTGACAATTTTATAAACTATGTTTGTCAAAATAAACTTATCCTTTATGATTGGGACATCAAAATTTACCTTGTGTTAATTTTTGGTATTTTTCTGACAATGTTCATTTTTTAATGAATAGTGAAAAATACTGCATTTTACATCAAAACCGCTTTTGAATATAATTTATTTATATGATTAGATTATATTTTGAATTGGTTTTGAAGTGAAATTAGAATATATTTTTACCATTTTATCCAATGGTGGTCATTGGAATCAATTTCACTTTGAAATTGGACTTAAACTGGTGTCAATCTTTTGATACTTATTGTTTTGTAAAAACATGCTATTTTCTCTGGCAGCGGGAATTAATTATTAAATTAATTAATTTGACTTATATGTATTGAATTTGGTAAAAAAGACTTCATTTTTGAATTCGGAATATCAAATATAGTTTAGGGTGAATTTTTGGTAATTTTCTGAAAAACTTCAATTTTTGATGAATAGTGAAACCACTAAGTGGTAATCAAGCAAACTGATTTTTCAGATAAATGAAAGTTTACCACTAATGTGTATTGAATTTTGAAAGTCCGACATACATGGTTGTCATTAAGAAGTAAAATTTGGTTCAATGAGATTATAATAATTTTTTGGTGAATAGTAACTTATTAAGTTCTAAATCGCGATTAGTGGTAATTAGTGAAGTTTAAGGTAAAAATATTGCTTTAATAAAATGAGGTGAGCTTGACACATGTCCCAACCTCATTGGTTGTGTCATGGGCGACCATGACATGCCATGGGTCAACTTGGGGACCCCATGGATCCAGTTTTGTTGGGAAATGACATAAATTACTTTTTATTTAATGTTAAAGTAAAAATGACACAAACAAGAGATGTTTTACGAAAATTTTTTTACATGGGGTTATAAAGATCAGATTTTTGATTATAAATAGTAATTGGAAAGCTAAAAAGATTTCATACATAATAGTATTTTTTTTATGATTTTTAGACATTAAATAAATTAAATTATTTATGACATAATAATGATGCAACGATGACATCATTATTTGATGATTTAAATAAAATGGAAAGATAATGTAAAATATATGAACTACACATGGAAAAAACCAATTGGATGAGTGGATTTCGAACCCTTATCACCTTATCCACGAATTATATCAATGTGGGACCTTTTGAAACCGAAACACATTTTCAAATAAAGTAATATTTCTTTACTTTCCAAAAGTGCCCCTCCTCTCCTCTTATAAAAGGCCCCCACCTCTACCTCATTTCACACACTTCTCAAGCCTTTGGCTCGGCCAAACCCTGCCCATTTACTCTCTACACATCACTATCCTCATCCTAGAGGATTCTCTTTGGGAAGAATCCTTTCAAAGGATGCCTTTAGGCTCAAATCAAAAGGAGTTACACTTTTTAAGGTAATTCATTCTCTAATGTTCATTTGTTTTATTTTGCTTCTCCAACCCCCTAAACTCTTTTATTTACTTCTTTTGTAACAACAACAGTATCTTAAATATACTAGGATGTTTTTATAAGATTTATTTGAGCTACACTCTCACACAACTACATCAAATGGTTAAAGAACATACGGTTTCCGTGGATGGCGAAATTCTGCCTCCCGAAACGATGATTGTTCAATACTCATTTAACACCTTCAAAGGTGGCCATTATTATGTGACTATTTTTATATATGATATATAATATGTTTATGTTTTCCTTAAGCTTCTGTTTTTTTCATTTTTGGCATACCTTTATGGTTTCCATTATGGGTAAACACGATATCTTCATTTTAGGAAGTGCGGACTACCGCCCCCTGAAAGTGATTTGATTCGTTAATACCATATGTGGGATGTGTAAAGGATAAAGTTAATGATATTATATATGTTATTATACTGGAATTATAATATACTCTTATATCATTATGATTCCATTCCAGAAAATATGAAATAGAAATGGAAGTAGCGTTCATGCGTAAGTACGGCTTACCGTCTCCATGAACGGTGCATTTCATTTCTTACCTCTAAATGTGATGTAATATTATAAATTCATGTATGTACTGGATATATATGACATATATGATATCTACATCATGAATACTATTCTGGATATAATGAACCTTTGACCAAATTAACAACATGTAAGTGTAAGAAGTCTATTTTTGAATTAAGAACCAAATACCGACGAAATGAACATTATTAACTTAACTGATTACATGATGTTCATAACATGGTATAAAAGGAATAATGAACTTGAAAAAGATTCATAAGCAAGTAGAGATTAACTCAAGTTTATTATTCAGGAGATTAAAGAACGGTCGGGTCAAGTCGGATACGAGGTATGGGACTTCGTCTCAATCTCCTTTCGTTGAGGCATATTTTATTTTATACACAACTTTCTTTTATACGGTGTATAAACCCCTTTGACTTTTACATTTATTCAAAAGGAATATTTTTTATAAAAAGCATTTACTAAATGACAAAAGGGAATGTTTTTGTCGTACGTATGCGGCGACAACGACTTCTCCGCCGTCGTGACCGTTATTTGAGTTTCGGCTTCCTCTACAAGCCATTCCTTCTTTTTAAAAGAAAAATAAATACCATGTTTTACTTTTCTTTTATTTTGGTATTGAAAATGGTTTTCATAATATTTTTATATCAATGTGTGGTATTGATATCTTGTGATTGAATGGTGGAAATGTTATGTTTCCTTTATGCATGTTTTATGTGATATGATTATGTTATGGTTCTTGGGCATTATTATGAAGATGGGTGGTTCCGTGATAGACTAAGGGCGGGTGAGCCCGTTATAGCTCTCCAATGCATTGGGTAACGCGAAGGAGTGAAACGTTAAGGTTTCTTTAAAGAGATTTTAGGGAATACAATGTGATGGGTATTCCAAACGTAACCAAGAGGGTTACTCCCTACGTAAGAATGTTATGAATGCCTCAAGTTACCTTTATGTCTTATGATTTCTATGATTTATTCATGATTTTATGAGGTATGTTAAAGTGCCTATGTTTTATGGGTAAAGTATGATTTCATTCTTATGTATATATGAACTCATGTTTCCTTTCCATGTTTTTTTATAACCCATACTGAGTTTTTATGCTCATCCCAAGTTTTTGAAATGTTTTTCACAGGTCAAGGGAAAGGTACATGATAAGATGATAGAGTCAAGGATGTGTCAAGAAATAATCCATGTTTTATTTTAAATGTTTTTCCATTGATGGGAATGAAGAATACTATCTTTATGTAACCACTTTGTTTATATGTGGAATGTAATGCAAGTTTTATGATCTAATTCTCTAAAACTCTAAACCCGAAAAGATCCTCAATGTGTGATCTTGTAATAACTCAAGATTAAGTAAGGTTTAAGGCTGGGGCCTTATAGTTGGTATCAGAGGTCGGTTTAGATAAATTTAGGAGTTAGAATTATATTAAATGATTATCCAAAAATATTTTTTTTGAAATGATATAGCATTTACGGATTACCATGTTGCTTCATCTAAGACATGTTTGTTCAGAATGGTTTTCCGCAGAGGAAACAGGGAAGCAGTGCTAGGAAGGCATACAGAAGGAAATAACCTTCCGAATCAGTATCCAGAAATGGTCGGAATTGGAACTGAACAGTTTGTTGCAGTAATGGCGCAGTTGAATCAAGCGATAAATGGCGGTGGTATCCATGCACGAGATCAGCCAGATCAACCGCAGAGGAACATGTCAGTGGTGGAACATTTCATGAGGCAACATCCACCATCATTCAGAGGATCATCTGACCCTGTGCTAGCTGAAGGGTGGATTAAAGCACTGGAGAAGATTTTTGATGTCATGGGGTGTTCAGACAATGAAAAGGATAGTCTTGATATCTACCGTTTGGAGGGTGAAGCAGATCAGTGGTGGTCTATGGTTAAAAATATCAGGGACGCCGATGAGATTGACGCTCTTGACTGGGATGACTTCAAAGGTATGTTTCTTGAGAAGTATTTTCCTAAGGCTGTTCGACTTAGGATGGAAAAGGAATTCTTGGAATTGAGGCAAGAGGAAGACTCAGTGGCTGCCTATGAAGAAAGGTTCACTCGATTGGCAAGGTATGCCCCAAATTTTATCCGGGACCTTGATAGTAAAATCAATCGTTTTTACGCAGGATTAAAGCCAAAATATCGAAGGGCTTTGGCTTCTCGTGAGTTTAAATGTTATGAAAAGCTTGTTCGATGTGCTGAGAAGGTGGAAAGGGAGTTTGCTGATGACCAAGTTTTCTATAACAACCAGCCGAAGAAGAGACCGAGGTGGCAGGAGAAAGGTAAGAATTCTTCAAAAAAGTCTGATGGTAAGAAAACTAAGTTTCCAGTTTGTGATAAATGTGGAAAAAGGCATGCTGGGGAATGTCTTCTGAATTTTGGAAAGTGCTACCAATGTGGTAAGATGGGACATAAGGCTCGTGATTGCACTGAAAAGGATCAAGCTGAAGGTAAGAACAAATTTGATTTACAGTTAATGAAATGTTATAAGTGCAATGAGATGGGTCACTATGCAAACGAGTGTCCGACAAAGAGCTTGAGTGATGGGAAGCAGTTAGACTACAAGCAGAAAGGGGTGGTGAAATCCTTTGCAACTACTTCAGCAGATGTCGGGCCATCAAATGAAGTTGTATCAGGTACTTTGTTTGTTTTTTCAGATTATGCCAGTGTGTTGTTTGATTCGGGGTCTACACATTCTTTCATCTCTGAAACCTTTTCTAGTAAAATGGTAATACCATCTCAAGAAATGACTCCTGAAATTTTGGTAAAAACACCTGGGGGAAGTGTCGAGGCAAAAAGAATTTATAAGATTCTTCCTATCCTTATCTGTGGAAAGAACCTACTTGCAAACCTTATTGTTCTACCTCTAGAAGAGTTTGATGTTATCCTGGGTATGGATTGGCTCTCTATTTACCATGCTAAGATTGATTGTAGAGCTAAAGAAGTTTCTTTTCAGAAAGACTTTCAGTTTGTTTACAAGAATGAACCCTTACTGTTGATAAATTATCAAGAGGCCGAGAAACTTTTAAAAGATGGAAATGAATGTTACCTTGCACACGTCGTTGAAAATAAAGGAACTGTTCAGATTAATGATGTGCCAGTGGTAAATGAGTATCCTGATGTTTTTCCTGATGTGTTGCCTGGAATAATACCAGATCGGGAAGTTGAGTTTACTGTTGACTTAGTTCCTGATGCTAAGCCAATATCAAAACCCCCTTATCGAATGGCACAAATTGAACTTTTAGAGTTGAAGGAGCAATTGCATGATTTATTAGAGAAAGGTTTCATTAGACCTAGCACTTCACCATGGGGTGCTCCTGTTTTATTTGTTAAAAAGAAAGATGGTTCTATGAGACTTTGCATTGATTATAGAGCCTTGAATAATATCACTGTTAAGAACAAATATCCTTTGCCTCATATCGATGATTTGTTTGATCAGCTCTAGGGAGCTCAGTTTTTTTCAAAGATTGACCTGAGATCGGGGTACCATCAGTTGAAGGTAAAGGAGGCAGATATTCCGAAGACCGCGTTCCGTATGAGATATGGCCATTATGAATTTGTAGTAATGCCTTTTGGGCTAACCAATGCACCTGCTGTATTCATGGGCTTAATGAATAGAATTTTCCATGAGTTCTTGGATAAGTTTGTGGTGGTTTTCATTGATGATATTTTGGTGTTTTCTAAAAGTAAAGAGGAGCATGAAAAACATTTAAGGGTTATCCTGCAAACCTTAAAAGAAAAGAAATTGTATGGGAAATTCAGCAATTGTGAGTTTTGGTTGCAACAAATTTCTTTCCTTGGTCACATTGTTTCTAAAGATGGAATAACTGTTGATCCTGTAAAAACAAAAGTTGTGGAAGAATGGCCAAGACCCACAAATGTAACCGAGATTCGTAGCTTCCTTGGTTTGGCGGGCTATTACCGAAGGTTTGTTAGAAATTTTTCACGGTTATCTAGTCCAATGACTAAGCTAACTCGGAAGGGTGTTATGTTTATCTGGACAAAAGAATGTGATGATTGTTTTCAGGAATTGAAAAGAAGATTGGTGAATGCTCCAGTTTTGGCACTACCTTCCAGGAATGGTGAGTTTGTTATATACAGTGATGCTTCATTGAAAGGACTTGGTTGCGTCCTAATGCAGATTGATCAGGTAATTGCTTATGCTTCTCGACAGTTGAAAACTCATGAGGTAAATTACCCTACACATGATTTGGAATTAGCTGCTGTTGTTTTTGATTTAAAAATTTGGAGGCATCATTTGTATGGAGTAAAGTGTGAAATATATACTGATCACAAAAGTTTAAAGTATATATTCACTCAGAAAGAGTTAAACATGAGACAGAGGAGATGGCTAGAATTAATCAAGGATTATGATTGTACAATTCATTACCATCCGGGAAAAGAAAATAAAGTGGCTGATGCTTTGAGTCGAAAAAGTAATGCTTCATTAACAATGTTGCATTTGGAACGTGATCCTTTGGTTAAGGATTTGATGAACTTTGGCATAGAAGTTGTTGGTGCAGGAAGTTCTTCTATTTTGTTTCAATTATCAGTGAGATCTTCCCTATCAGATAGAATCAAGCAAGCACAGAAGCAAGACAGTGAGTTGCAGAAAAAGGTAGAGCTGGTTTAGAAAGGTAAGTTGCCTGAATTCAACATTGATAATGATTGTGTTTTGAGATTTGGGAAGAGACTGTGTGTGCCTTATGATTCACATTTGAAGAGAGATTTGTTATGTGAAGCTCATAGTTCTCCGTTTTCAGTTCATCCGGGCAGTACTAAGATGTATAGAGATCTGCGGGAGTATTACTGGTGGGATGGAATGAAAAGAGATATTGCTGATTTTACTGTGAAGTGTTTGACTTGTCAGCAGGTTAAAGCAGAGCGGCAGTTACCAAAAGGGATGCTTCAGCCTTTACCAGTGCCAGAGTGGAAATGGGAGAATATATCCATGGACTTTGTTGTTGGATTATCGAAGACATCTCGAGGTAATAATGCAATCTGGGTTATTGTTGATCGCTTGACCAAATCTGCTCATTTCCTTGCTATACGAGATACTTTCTCTCTTGATCAACTTTCCCGTTTGTATCTTAAAGAGATATTAAGGTTACATGGAGTTCCTCTCTCCATTGTATCGGATCGTGACCCCAAGTTTACTTCTAACTTTTGGAAAGGCCTTCAGAAGTCGTTGGGTACTGAATTAAATTTTAGTACAGCTTTTCATCCTCAATCAGATGGGCAGTCAGAACGAACAATCCAGACATTGGAGGATATGCTACGAGCTTGTTCTATGGATTATCAGGGAAGTTGTGACCAACATCTTTCTTTGGTTGAATTTTCATATAATAACAGTTTCCATTCCAGTATACAGATGGCACCATTTCAGGCATTATATGGGAAGCGGTGTCGAACTCCAGCTTTCTGGGATGAAGTGGGTGAAAGGAAGTTGATGGGACCAGAATTGGTAGAAGAGATGGCAGAAAAAGTTCAGCTGATTCAGAAACACATGAGAACAGCTCAGAGCAGGCAGAAGAGCTATGCTGATAACCGGAGGAAGGATCTATCTTTCGAGGTAGGTGATTATGTTTTTCTCAAGGTTTCTCCTTGGAAAAGTGTGATGAGATTTGGTAAGAAAGGAAAGTTGAGTCCAAGGTTCATTGGACCATACGAAATTCTGGAAAGAGTTGGATCAGTTGCATACCGAGTGGCTTTACCTCCGAGTTTATCTCAGGTACACAATGTTTTTCACGTTTCAATGTTGAGAAAGTATATGCCAGATCCATCTCATGTTTTGAGCCCAGAGGTAGTTCAGCTGGAAGAGAACCTATCTTATGAGGAACAACCGGTCCAGATTCTTGACCACAGGGAGCAAGTGTTACGGAATAAAGTGATTCACCAGGTAAAGGTTTTGTGGAAAAACCACATGATTGAAGATGCAACATGGGAATCTGAAAATGCAATGAGGGATAAGTACCCCCATTTATTCGATAAGTAAATAAATTGCGGGGACGCAATTTTCTAAAGGGGGGAAGGATGTAACATCCTAAGTAAGTAATGAATAATAGATATTTTTATCTATGTCTATTAATGATTAAGATAGTGTTATAGAGGCTTAAAATGAAAATAAATACAATCTTATGCATGGAATACACTAATATTCTTAAAAGATTGTTTTAGTGCCTTTTGATGGAAAAACATTTTTGAATCTATATTTTGACAATTTTATAAACTATGTTTGTCAAAATAAACTTATCCTTTATGATTTGGACATCAAAATTTACCTTGTGTGAATTTTTGGTATTTTTCTGACAATGTTCATTTTTTAATGAATAGTGAAAAATACTGCATTTTACATAAAAACCGCTTTTGAATCTAATTTATTTATATGATTAGATTATATTTTGAATTGGTTTTGAAGTGAAATTAGAATATATTTTTACCATTTTATCCAATGGTGGTCATTGGAATCAATTTCACTTTGAAATTGGACTTAAACTGGTGTCAATCTTTTGATACTTATTGTTTTGTAAAAACACGCTATTTTCTCTGGCAGCGGGAATTAATTATTAAATTAATTAATTTGACTTATATGTATTGAATTTTGTAAAAAAGACTTCATTTTTGAATTCGGAATATCAAATATAGCTTAGGGTGAATTTTTGGTAATTTTCTGAAAAACTTCAATTTTTGATGAATAGTGAAACCACTAAGTGGTAATCAAGCAAACTGATTTTTCAGATAAATGAAAGTTTACCACTAATGTGTATTGAATTTTGAAAATCCGACATACATGGTTGTCATTAAGAAGTAAAATGTGGTTCAATGAGATTATAATAATTTTTTGGTGAATAGTAACTTATTAAGTTCTAAATCGCGATTAGTGGTAATTAGTGAAGTTTAAGGTAAAAATATTGCATTAATAAAATGAGGTGAGCTTGAAACATGTCCCAAACTCATTGGTTGTGTCATGGACGACCATGACGTGCCATGGGTCAACTTGGGGACCCCATGGATCCACTTTTGTTGGGAAATGACATAAATTACTTTTTATTTAATGTTAAAGTAAAAATGACACAAACAAGAGATGTTTTACAAAAACAATTTTTACATGGGGTTATAAAGATCAGATTTTTGATTATAAATAGTCATTGGAAAGCTAAAAAGATTTCATACATCATAGTATTTTTTTTATGATTTTTAGACATTAAATAAATTAAATTATTTATGACATAATAATGATGCAGCGATGACATCATTATTTGACGATTTAAATAAAATGGAAAGATAATGTAAAATCTATGAACTACACATGGCAAAAACCAATTGGATGAATGTATTTCGAACCCTTACAACCTTATCCACGAATTATATCAATGTGGGACCTTTTTAAACCTAAACACATTTTCAAATAAAGTAATATTTCTTTACTTTCCAAAAGTGCCCCTCCTCTCCTCTTATAAAAGGCCCCCACCTCTACCTCATTTCACACACTTCTCAAGCCTTTGGCTTGGCCAACCCCTGCCCATTTACGCTCTCCACATCCCTATCCTCATCCTAGAGGATTCCCTTTGGGTAGAATCCTTTCAAAGGAAGCCATTAGGCTCAAATCAAAAGGAGTTACACTTTTTAAGGTAATTCATTCTCTAATGTTCATTTGTTTTATTTTGCTTCTCCAACCCCATAAACTCTTTTTATTTACTTATTTTGTAACAAAAACAGTATCTTAAATATACTAGGATGTTGTTATAAGATTTATTTGAGCTAAAATCTCACACAACTACATCAAATGGTTAAAGAACATATGGTTTCCGTGGATGTCGAAATTCTGCCTCCCGAAACGATGATTGTTCAATACTCATTTAACACCTTCAAAGGTGGCCATTATGATGTCACTATTTTTATATATGATATATAATATGTTTATGTTTTCCTTAAGCTTCTGTTTTTTTTCATTTTTGGCATACCTTTATGGTTTCCATTATGGGTAAACACGATATCTTCATTTTAGGAAGTGCGGACTACCGCCCCCTGAAAGTGATTTGATTCGTTAATACCATATGTGGGATGTGTAAAGGATAAAGTTAATGATATTATATATGTTATTATACTGGAATTATAATATACTCTTATATCATTATGATTCCATTCCAGAAAATATGAAATAGAAATGGAAGTAGCGTTCATGCGTACGTACGACTTACCGTCTCCATGAACGGTGCATTTCATTTCTTACCTCTAAATGTGATGTAATTTTATAAATGCATGTATGTACTGGATATATATGACATATATGATATCTACATCATGAATACTATTCTGGATATAATGAACCTTTGACCAGATTAACAACATGTAAGTGTAAGAAGTCTATTTTTGAATTAAGAACCAAATACCGACGAAATGAACATTTCTAACTTAACTGATTACATGATGTTCATAACATGGTATAAAAGGAATAATGAACTTGAAAAAGATTCATAATCAAGTAGAGATTAACTCAAGTTTATTATTCAAAAGATTAAAGAACGGTCGGGTCAAGTCGGATACGAGGTATGGGACTTCGTCTCAATCTCCTTTCGTTGAGGCATATTTTATTTTATACACAACTTTCTTTTATACGGTGTATAAACCCCTTTGACTTTTACGTTTATTCAAAAGGAATATTTTTTATACAAAGCGTTTACTAAATGACAAAAGGGAATGTTTTTGTCGTACGTATGCGGCGACAATGACTTCTCCGCCGTCGTGACCGTTATTTGAGTTTCGGCTTCCTCTACAAGCCATTCCTTCTTTTTAAAAGAAAAATAAATACCATGTTTTACTTTTCTTTTATTTTGGTATTGAAAATGGTTTTCATAATATTTTTATATCAATGTGTGGTATTGATATCTTGTGATTGAATGGTGGAAATGTTATGTTTCCTTTATGTATGTTTTATGTGATATGATTATGTTATGGTTCTTGGGCATTATTATGAAGACGGGTGGTTCCGTGATAGACTAAGGGAGGGTGAGCCCGTTATATCTCTCCAATGCATTGGGTAACGCGAAGGAGTGAAACGTTAAGGTTTCTCCGAAGAGATTTTAGGGAATATACTGTGATGGGTATTCCAAACGTAACCAAGAGGGTTACTCCCTACGTAAGAATGTTATGAATGCCTCAAGTTACCTTTATGTCTTATGATTTCTATGATTTATTCATGATTTTATGAGGTATGTTAAAGTGACTATGTTTTATGGGTAAAGCATGATTTCATTCTTATGTATATATGAACTCATGTTTCCTTTCCATGTTTTTTTTATAACCCATACTGAGTTTTTATGCTCATCCCAAGTTTTTGAAATGTTTTTCACAGGTCAAGGGAAAGGTACATGATAAGATGATAGAGTCAAGGATGTGTCAAGAAATAATCCATGTTTTATTTTAAATGTGTTTCCATTGATGGGAATGAAGAATACTATCTTTATGTAACCACTTTGTTTATATGTGGAATGTAATGCAGGTTTTATGATCTAATTCTCTAAAACTCTAAACCCGAAAAGATCCTCAATGTGTGATCTTGTAATAACTCAAGATTAAGTAAGGTTTAAGGCTGGGGCCTTATAATTAGATAAATGGACTATATTATAGAGTGTGTGTTAATAGGAATCATTTTCATTTCTATGAATTTTCATTATCTTCATATGGGCCTTGTTGGATTGCTAGACTCTTATACATGTCTGCTAACAGTATTAAATGCTATCGAGAAATTTTTTTAAAGGGTTACACATAATCACATATTCAATAGTGTGCCTTATTATTATGAATAGTTTTATATTACATAGTGGGCCCTACCATGTGGTCTGAGAATTTTCAAAGTATTAAAGATCACAAAAAAATAAATAAATTCATTATTATTACGGTATAAGATAAGTGGATTGACATTATTTGATAAAATGTTTCACAATGTATTTAGTGAAGACATTGAAATAATTTTATATAAATGAATATTATTTTAATATTAGAGTTTTCTTTAATATTTTTAGAAATTAGGAGCTGCGTTTTTGATATCTTTTATCACATAATATATTTAGTATATAGTACATTAATGTGATAAAAATATAAATGACATTATGATGTATTGAGTTCATCATATCATACCATTTTTAAATTATTTAGTGGGTGTTGATTATATGGGTGGTGGGGAACCATTTCTGAGTAATTAAATGCTAGTATATATGCAGGGGTGAGCTCATTTCCAGGGTATCATTCATACCCTCTAATTTTGTAGCCCATACCTCCTTCTTCTGTCATCTAAAAGATTGAAGGATTTAATTAAATATTTTGATCTTCGATCTCATTACCAGATCAATGGGACAACCTCCTGGTGATCATCATGACGTCGATGGAAATATTAAGGCTTGTACTAGCATTCAAAATTCAACGATTGGAATTTTAATAGGCTCTTATATTTTGATTGGTTGATTTAGTGGGTTTAGAGAATGGATATTTCAAGAAACAATCATTAGTGACAAGCGATGGTCGAATACAACATCGATTTGAATGAGGTAATTTTTCATGCTTATCATTGTGCTCTAATAATTCTTGTGATATATTTGCACCTTATCGGGGATTTAATCATCACATTTCATCATGTTTCATCATTCAAGAAATGAAATATTTTAAATCCCCATCCCACTGACTTCTGTTGCGTGCCACAACACTAGTAGAATTTTCATATCTTCAGACATGTGTATTAATATTTAGACATTATGATTATTATTAGATGTTATTAATCACATACATTGATGTACTAATGAAAATAACCAGAACATATGTCCATTTTGAGTTAGGATACATTTGGTGCATCATGAGTAGTATTTCATTAATGAATAATGAGTGAAAATTTTTCATGTAAATTCATTAATTTAATTTGATTGTTGAATCTCTTTGATGGAAATTAAATAGGCTAAATAAATCCATGGTCATAGTGTTCTGTGATCAAGTATATATTCATTAAATAAATGATAGTTCCATTGATCACATGGTTGATACAACTATTATGTAACCTACTTGTTTTGAGGTAGAACGATAAAAATATTATATTACATATTACTCTTTAATAAGAGGTTATATGTCATTTAAATATCTACTTCTATTAATATACATGTATTAGTGTGATTATAGAGACTATCCATATAATTTGTGTTTCTCTACTAAATTACATAAAAGAAACATGTATAGAGGGTCACATAATAAGTTTATCCAGAACCATAGTTAAATAATAATATATTTGATTTAAAAAAATGTTGAATTAATATAATTATTTTTTGGTTTAGTAATTATTCATTATTTCTTGATCTTATATATTCTACTTGTAGTTATTCGAGAGAATATTTTTCAAGATTAATATTTAATAAATAGGAATATTCTATTTAGTGAAAATAATATTTATTTAATTATTTATGAATAGTAAAATGATATTATTTTTTAAAATAAATAGTTATTATTCAAGGACTAGTAAATATTTTGAAGTAATGGAAGATCGCGTTCTTTGGTCCCATTATAAATATAAAATATAAAATATTATTTGAATAAATTTTAAATAAATTATTCAGAAGTAAAATTTAATTAATTCTTTGGTTTTATGTATTTTTGGAATTAATAATAATATTATTACTATTATAGACATGTTGTTCAACAAGGATTACATAAACAATAATGGTTCATGTGAAATTATTATTTTCTAACCCTAACACTATTAAAGCACCATTATATTATTTTCAACCCTTATTCTTTTCACTGTGTTGTTTTTTCACAAACAATTTCAAGAATTATCTCATGCTCTACAGATCACGTGTCTAATAAGTCTTTCCTAAATATACAGTGAACCAAATCCACCAACCATCTCAATTATATAGAGATCGAGGATATTTCTTCATGGAATCAATTCTCATGGTGATCAAGGACGAGCAACCAAAATTTTAGAATCCTCCATGTTAGCACTTGAAGATTCCTATGGCGATGCTTATTTTTTCATGGTACATGTGTGGATCACATGTAACGCCCCGACCCCAGCTACCCAGAGTCGGTGCATTATTACATAACATTGGCATGATCACGAGAAAGATCAAGTCTCGAAAGACCGATTAGTTTAGTAGCCTTGGAATAACTAGATACATCCATAAATTTTTACATTTCATCATAACAAAAAAAAACATATTGTCTTCATATCCCCTCATACTATCCCTGCAGGTCTTTCATAAATTACTTCTTCATAATCCTGGGAAAAATAAAACATTAAAAGGGGTGAGCTCAGATGCTCAGTAAGGATAACATTATAGTAGAAGCTTTCATAAATAAGCATAAACACTTAAGGCAATTTATAATTAAAACAAAAGCCTTTTAAACTTGAACTTCAGCATAAAATGGCAAATGTAAAATGAAATAATGCCATTTACTTACTCACATGGATATTCTACTAGTCGAATGATCACATGAAATATCAATAACCACTTTCATAATGATGGAATGCATAATGCCAGACTATCATAACCACATAGCCAAGGCCTCGTGCCAAGACTACAAATAAGATTTTGCCAAGGCCTTGTGCCAAGACACTAGATTGTCTCATGAGACCTACCGATGCATCGAGGAGCTATAACGGGCTCCACCCGTCACTTATTAAGTCCAATGCATTCCTCATATGAATAGGTTTAAGCATAAAATAAACATTCGTATTAAAACTAGCATACGACATGTCAATACTTTAACCACAAACCATGAATGGTTTAAAAATAGCACATCCACAGTCAAACATAACTCATTTGATACAATATGGAAGATTGTATTGTATCACATTAACCTCAATCAAGAATAATGAAGGATTTTTTACATAGATGAAAATAATCATCATAACTATTTGAGAGAAATATCCCCCTTTTCTTGAAAACTTTTAAAAATCACACTATTTGTCAAGAAGCCATTTAAAAGTAGATTTTTGAATCAAAGTGTCCCATACCACTTTGAAACTTTTTAAAAGGAGTTTTGATTTTAAAACTTTAATGTCCATATAAATAAATCTTTAAAACCATTTTTTAAAACATGGAAATTAATGAGCAAGATTTAGAATAATAAGTCTTTAAAACATTTAAAAATGGTATTTTAGTTAGAGATTCTAACCAAAAGAGACACTTGAATAAAAATAATTGAGGTAATCAAAACTTTGTAATATCATGAGAATAAAGGGATTCATGATATACTATGTCAAAGTACATTATATACACCACATAAAAGTGATTTGGTGTATATCAACAAAGAAGTCTCAATGGAATGTAAATTGAGATGAAATCTCTCATAAAGGCCGTATCCTTAGGTTAAGGATAAATCAACGACATAATTATGTGTGACAAATATAAATACACTAAATATGATTGGATATTCAGTGTAAAACAATCAAAGTATATTCACACATATTCTTGTAAAAACAACACCAACGAATTGGATGTTTAACTCAACAAATGGCGAATGAGTTAAAATTACTCTTATCAAATTCATATCAATGACTTGAGAATTACCAATGAGTGATTATGTGTATCAAACTTATATCCACAGGAAGGGGAGTGGAAATTATGACATAATCAAATGAATAGTGATTCCACACATAATCATGGAGTAATATAATCAATGAAATATGCGTAAAGCCAAATGAGTGGGAATTGAAATCTCAAATTCCCTTACCGATTAGGTAACATACAAAACATACACCCATGAATGAAGTATCATACCATGATGATGTAAATACCCATAAATTAAAGTATATTACACAATGAATACAATCATGGGCAGTACACATACACCACATGCAATAATTAAGTGGTGATCAATGGAAATCTCACGAAATTAAAAGTGATATAAGAAAATCCCTTTGTACTTTTTCCTTGGTCGATGGTAGGTTTACCTCCTGTATAATGGTGAAATAATTGTTATTGTATAATACAAGAATCATTTACTTTAATATGATATCATATATGATCTTTTAACATTGATTTGATAATAATATCTTAGTATTATCGTTGTTTCGGGTGTGAACTTACTTCTTTTCTTTTGTATGTTTTGTTACGTAAGACATGTTTGTAAAGGATAGGTTGTATATTATTCAAATCCAGAATGGTATAATGTTCTTAAACATCATTTTTAAATCATAAAATGATAATTATACTTGAATGGATACGATGGAGAATGAATCTCATCGCGTTCGTGGAGACGGTAGTCCGTACGTACGCACGAACGCTACTTCCATTTAATTTTTATTTTAAAAGAATCTAATCCAAATGATACATAGGTATATTACTATTACAGTAAGATATAATATTTTATATATGTTACTTAAGTTCATTAACACCATCCTTTATACGTTCCATGTGTGGTATGAACGAGTCATATCATTTTAAGGGGGCGGTAGTCCGCACTTCCTCAAATGAAATTTTCGTATGTATATACAACATGAAACGAATAATGGTATGAAATAAAATGGAATTACAGAAGCTTATATATAAAATATATATCATTAATATCATATTTAATTACAGTGCCATCATAATGTCCACCATGAGAGGCGGTAAGATCTATTTGAACAATCATCGTTTCGTGAGGCGTTAGTTTGCCATCCACAGAAACATTATGTTCATCATCCATTAGATGGAGTTGTGTGTATGTGTAGTTTGAATACTTCTTATAACAACATCCTAGTATATTGTTGATACTGGTGTTGTTACAAAAGAAAGGAAATAAAAAGAGTTTGGGGGTTGTAGAAGCAAAATAAATGAAAATAATTTAAGAGAAATCGTTACCTTTAATTTAGGTAACTCACTTTGGTTGGAACCAAAGGACTTCTTGAAATGCTTTCTGACTAAGGGGAAGCTTCATGGATGAGGAGAGGGATGTGGGGAGCTTATTTGGGCAGGGTTTGGACGAGCCAAGTGGCTTGAGAGGTGTGAGGAATGAGTAGAAGTGGTCTCCTTTTATAAGGGAGAGGAGGGGCTCTTTAGGAAAGAGTGAAAGTATTACTTTATAATATAATTATATTCGGTTTATAATGGTCCAAAAATCATTTAGGTCGAAGATAAGATGCCTAATATTCTAAATAACATCAACCAATAAGAATTGGACAGGTTTTAGATAATATTTTAATCATTATAATCTTATTTATTTAAATGATTTATTAATGAGGTAAACATTGCATCATTATTGTGTCATTAATAATTTAACTTATATGATGTCTAAAAATTATAAATAAAATATCATTATGTAGGAAATCGTTTTAGATTTCTAATTAATATTTATAATAGAAAATCCAACATGTATAACCCTATGTAAAAATTGTTCTTCTAAAAGATGTAAGCTTATGCCATTTTTATTTTTATTTTAACTTTATTAATATAAAGTGTCCCTACCACATACAAGTGGCTCCAAGGGGTCCCCAAATTGACCCAAGGATGCCCATGGTCGGGTATGTGTGCACCAATAAGGTTAGGACACGTTTTAGGGTAATTTTGTATTATTATAATATTATTTTTTAACCCTTATTTACTAGATTTACCCTTAACCATGGTAAATAAAATATTTACCGCAGTAATTATTCAAAATGTCTAAAAATAAAAGTTACCTATTTACACAATTTAGAAATCCTGATTCCAAATATGGAATCCATTTTTCTAAATTCAAAACACATAAGTGGCAGAAATTAATTTAAAATTAATTCCCGCTGTCAAAACAAAAAGCGTGTTTTTAAGAGATAATAACTATCAAAAGATTGACACTTGTTTATGTTCGGTTTAATTGTAAAATTATGTCCAATGACCAACATTATATTAAGTGGTAAAAATATATTCTAAATATACTTTAAAACCACTCAAATTCACAATTTATCACTATTAATTATTTTGATTAAAAAAGTTGTTTTTAATTAAAATTTAGTAATTTTCACTATTCATCAAAATATGAAAGTTATCCGAAATGTACCAAAATTTCACCTTAGGCTAAATTCGATATTCCGAATCCAAAAATGAAGTCCATTTTGAAATATAAAATATATATTATTTCAAAAATTAGGTATTACTATTCACAACGGCTAGTTTAATTAGTTGTGGTGTGTGTTAGAACTCGAGGTTGCGTACAACACACGCTATCGCATTATTCGAAGGGAAACGTACCGTGGAAGCATGGGGTGTTACATTCTCCCATCCTTCAATAAATTGCTTCCTCGCAATTTTTAAAATTTTTCTCGGGAATATAATGGAAAGTCCCACATCGGAAAAAGAGTCAATAAAACTATCACTTTAAAAGAAAGAAAGAGAGGTATAAGGGTCATCCAAGATAACCCATACTAGGATTCCATGTAAGAAAACATGGATATGGATGATAAACTAAGTGTCAAGTTCTGATGGAGAGGGATTGAAATCATGATCAGGAGAAAGTTAACAATGAGAAAACCACAAACTTGTGTTGGGACACACGACCATTAGTCTCCTAGTAGGAAAGTAAACAGACAACATTTTTTTTAGTTACATTACATAAGGAAGAGGAATTCATTTAAGATATTGACTAAGAACATTATGAGATATACTTACATTTTAAGTAGATTTTCATTTTTTAATAGATTTCCACCACTAACTCAATTTTTTTTTAAACGATGAGTATTCAAGAAGACTTGGACACACTGGAAGATCTAGAATAAACTTCTATAGAATCACATGATTCATGCAGGATAAACCATATATTTACATTGTCTTTGAAGATTAATCAAAACCAAAATGGTTAGTGAATGATCTAATGATCCCCCAAAAGGATATTTATTGAGATAAATATGCACTAATCTTAATTAAACCAACAATACCCCAAAGTTAAATAGATACCATTCAATAACCAATTGTCCTTAAAATCCTCTAATATAATCCAAACCAATATTGAAACCCAAAACATAGAAGAATTTGATTATGTAGTCTCCCATGTTACATTGTATCTCCAAATGACATCAAATACTCTTAAAGTCACATACTTAAAAGTAATTAACATTATCACATATTCTCTGTTATAGGTTAATCATTTCCATAAATAACCCAAATCACTATAAATCAACAATAAAAACGTAGATAAAAATCCACCATTACTCTACAAATGAAACACCGTTGTATTCTATTTTCCTTGGGCATATAGTGTTCCCAACAAAGCGAACATCTTCCAAAATAACATTTATCACTTAATCACCAAATCATTTTCCTATACCAAGGGCATTCATTTGATAAGACATAAGAACCCAAATCATCTTATTATTGATCAATAAAATCATTTAACAAAAAAAATAGTCACACTAACTGGAGACTTCACGTAGTCCAGTGGTAGGCGATAAATCCCAATCGCAATTTGGTTGTGGTTTCGATTCCCACAGCTTTGTACGACGCGACGGGTTGTCACACGGTCTACGTGTTGTCCTTTTTCAAAAACTATATTTTATAATATTACCAAAATGAGATAAATTCCTCAAAATAACATAATTTAACCACAAATGTTATATCATAATTTTCATCTTCATCCCAAATTATAATGACTTATCATTTTCTCAAACCCCAATGATCATATAAAACCAAATGGTTATTTATACCTATATCCACAAGAGAAGAGGCAATTCTTCCTCAAATATCATTCTCACATGACAAACTGCGGGGTTACAAATACAAGAGAAAATTATTCCAAAGTAAACCCATTAACAAGGAGTGCTAATTTTTCTCCAACCATTTATTTCCACATAGCTTCTTCTTTGACCATGAAAATATCCTATAGAATAGGACATTCACTCGGGTAATGGCCAGGTCCCCTACATTTACGGCAAATGACTGTAAATGGACTCTTGGGACCATTTTTATCTTCTTCCCATAGTACTCTTCATTTTTCTTCGGCAATTCTTCACTTTATGTCCTTCCTTCCCGCACGTAAAACATTTCATTGTCCCATTGAGACACTTTCCTGGGTGTCTCTTTCCACATTTCCTGCATGATGAAAATTGAGGGTTCTTTTCTCCATGGTCTCCATTGCTGGAGCTCTTATCATTTATCACCTTTCTCTTCCTTGTTGAGTCTGGGAGTTGGTTAATATATATGTTGTTGATCATATTTTTGGAAAACTGATTTGGCATAAAGATGATATCTTTTACGCATATCAACATTCCATTTTGTTTCTCATTGCCACCACCATTCCCACCTTGTACATCATTCTCAAAGTCACTATGACTTCCTTGGAATCAAGCCATTGACTAAAACCAGAAAGCATTGTGTGAGTAATAGTAGTTGTAAGATCATTTACAGATTAAAATGTCACCATATTCTCAATTTGAAACATATTAGGATTAACCAAGGTCATTTACTCTCATCTTATGTATATATTACTTAAATTGGTTTGTAAAGAAAATGTAAATTATCCTAAGAATATCCCCCGGGAGTGTCGTAACCAAGAGTGCAGCAAGGCCCGTTGTCGTGCACCAGTTCCCGTTCAAGTCTAGCTCAAAGCGGTGTTTTCGGGTTTTACCCCTAGGTACATCTGTGCCAGAGCCGCCTCTACCTGCTCGTATCCAGACAGGGATGTATTGCTCGGAAAACTCACAAAATCTCTACAATACCAAAATTCTAGGAAGTTCTTTTATACTAATCCTCAAAGTTCATCTTAGGTCTACGTGCTCTAATCAGAGTTTATCTAAATCTAGCTTCCAAGGTTTGTACTAAACTTCCTCTGATACCAACTGTAACGCCCCGACCCCAGCTACCCAGAGTCGGTGCATTATTACATAACATTGGCATGATCACGAGAAAGATCATGTCTCGAAAGACCGATTAGTTTAGTAGCCTTGGAATAACTAGATACATCCATAAATGTTTACATTACATCATAACAAAAAAAAACATATTGTCTTCATATCCCCTCATACTATCCCTGCAGGTCTTTCATAAATTACTTCTTCATAATCCTGGGAAAAATAAAACATTAAAAGGGGTGAGCTCAGATGCTCAGTAAGGATAACATTATAGCAGAAGCTTTCATAAATAAGCATAAACACTTAAGGCAATTTATAATTAAAACAAAAGCCTTTTAAACTTGAACTTCAGAATAAAATGGCAAAGGTAAATTGAAATAATGCCATTTACTTACTCACATGGATATTCTACTAGTCGAATGATCACATGAAATATCAATAACCACTTTCATAATGATGGAATGCATAATTCCAGACTATCATAACCACATAGCCAAGGCCTCGTGCCAAGACTACAAATAAGATTTTGCCAAGGCCTTGTGCCAAGACACTAGATTGTCTCATGAGACCTACCGATGCATCGAGGAGCTATAACGGGCTCCACCCATCACTTATTAAGTCCAATTCATTCCTCATATGAATAGGTTTAAGCATAAAATAAACATTCTTATTAAAACTAGCATACTACATGTCAATACTTTAACCACAAACCATGAATGGTATAAAAATAGCACATCCACAGTCAAACATAACTCATTTGATACAATATGGAAGATTGTATTGTATCACATTAACCTCAATCAAGAATAATGAAGGATTTTTTACATATATTAAAATAATCATCATAACTATTTGAGAGAAATATCCCCCTTTTCTTGAAAACTTTTAAAAATCACACTATTTGTCAAGAAGCCATTTAAAAGTAGATTTTTGAATCAAAGTGTCCCATACCACTTTGAAACTTTTTGAAAGGAGTTTTGATTTTAAAACATTAATGTCCAAATAAATAAATCTTTAAAACCAGTTTTTAAAACATGGACATTAATGAGCAAGATTTAGAATAATAAGTCTTTAAAACATTTAAAAATGGTATTTTAGTTAGAGATTCTAACCAAAAGAGACACTTGAATACAAATAATTGAGGTAATCAAAACTTTGTAATATCATGAGAATAAAGGGATTCATGATATACTATGTCAAAGTACATTATATACACCACATAAAAGTGATTTGGTGTATATCAACAAAGAAGTCTCAATGGAATGTAAATTGAGATGAAATCTCTCATAAAGGCCGTATCCTTAGGTTAAGGATAAATCAACGACATAATTATGTGTGACAAATATAAATACACTAAATATGATTGGATATTCAGTGTAAAACAATCAAAGTATATTCACACATATTCTTGTAAAAACAACACCAACGAATTGGATGTTTAACTCAACAAATGGTGAATGAGTTAAAATTACTCTTATCAAATTCATATCAATGACTTGAGAATTACCAATGAGTGATTATGTGTATCAAACTTATATCCACAGGAAGGGGAGTGGAAATTATGACATAATCAAATGAATAGTGATTCCACACATAATCATGGAGTAATATAATCAATGAAATATGCGTAAAGCCAAATGAGTGGGAATTGAAATCTCAAATTCCCTTACCGATTAGGTAACATACGAAACATACACCCATGAATGAAGTATCATTCCATGATGATGTAAATAACCATAAATTAAAGTATATTACACAATGAATACAATCATGGGCAGTACACATACACCACATGTAATAATTAAGTGGTGATCAATGGAAATCTCACGAAATTAAAAGTGAGATAAGAAAATCCCATACATTGTACTTTTTCCTTGGTCGATGGTAGGTTTACCTCCTGTATAATTGTGAAATAATTGTTATTGAATAATACAAGAATCATTTACTTTAATATGATATCATATATGATCTTTTAACATTGATTTGATAATAATATCTTAGTATTATCGTTGTTTCGGGTGTGAACTTACTTGTTTGCTTTTGTATGTTTTGTTACGTAAGACTTGTTTGTAAAGGATAGGTTGTATATTATTCAAATACATAATGGTATAAAGTCCTTAAAAATAATTTTTAAATCATCAATTGATAATTATACTTGAATGGATACGATGGAGAATGAATCTCATCGCGTTCGTGGAGACGGTAGTCCGTACGTACGCATGAACGCTACTTCCATTTAATTTTTATTTTAAAAGAATCGAATCCAAATGATACATAGGTATATTACTATTCCAGTAAGATATAATATTTTATATATGTTACTTAAGTTCATTAACACCATCCTTTATACGTTCCATGTGTGGTATGAACGAGTCATATCATTTTAAGGGGGCGGTAGTCCGCACTTCCTCAAATGAAATTTTCGTATGTATATACAAAATGAAACGAATAATGGTATGAAATAAAATGGAATTACAGAAGCTTATATATAAAATATATATCATTAATATCATATTTAATTACAGTGCCATCATAATGGCCACCATGAGAGGCGGTAAGATGTATTTGAACAATCATCGTTTCGTGAGGCGTTAGTTTGCCATCCACAGAAACATTATGTTCATCATCCATTAGATGGAGTTGTGTGTATGTGTAGTTTTAATCCTTCTTATAACAACATCCTAGTATATTTTTGATACTGGTGTTGTTACAAAAGAAAGGAAATAAAAAGAGTTTGGGGGTTGTAGAAGCAAAATAAATGAAAATAATTTAAGAGAAATCGTTACCTTTAATTTAGGTAACTCATTTTGGTAGGAACCAAAGGACTTCTTGAAATGCTTTCTGCCTAAGGGGAAGCTTCAAGGATGAGGAGAGGGATGTGGGGATCTTATTTGGGTAGGGTTTGGACGAGCCAAGTGGCTTGAGAGGTGTGAGGAATGAGTAGAAGTGGTCTCCTTTTATAAGGGAGAGGAGGGGCTCTTTAGGAAAGAGTAAAAGTATTACTTTATAATATAATTATATTCGGTTTATAATGGTCCAAAAATCATTTAGGTCGAATATAAGATGACTCATATTCTAAATAACATCAACCAATAAGAATTGGACAGGTTTTAGATAATATTTTAATCATTATAATCTTATTTATTTAAATGATTTATTAATGAGGTAAACATTGTATCATTATTGTGTCATTAATAATTTAAATTATTTGATGTCTAAAAATTATAAATAAAATATCATTATGTATGAAATCTTTTTAGCTTTCTAATGAATATTTATAATCGAAAATCCAACATGTATAACCCTATGTAAAAATTGTTCTTCTAAAGGATGTAAGCTTATGCCATTTTTATTTTTATTTTAACTTTATTAATATAAAGTGTCCCTACCACATAAAAGTGGCTCCAAGGGGTCCCCAAATTGACCCAAGGATGCCCATGGTCGGGTATGTGTCCACCAATAAGGTTAGGACACGTTTTAGGGTAATTTTGTATTATTATAATATTATTTTTTAACCCTTATTTACTGGATTTACCCTTAACAATGGTAAATAAAATATTTACCACAGTAATTATTCAAAATGTCTAAAAATAAAAGTTACCTATTTACACAATTTGGAAATCCTGATTACAAATATGGAATCCATTTTTCTAAATTCAAAACACAGAAGTGGAAGAAATTAATTTAAAATTAATTCCCGCTGTCAAAACAAAAAGCGTGTTTTTAAGAGATAATAACTGTCAAAAGATTGACACTTGTTTATGTTTGGTTTAATTGTAAAATTATGTCCAATGACCAACATTATATTAAGTGGTAAAAATATATATTCTAAATATACTTTAAAACCACTCAAATTCACAATTTATCACTATTAATTATTTTGATTAAAAAAGTTGATTTTAATTAAAATTTAGTAATTTTCACTATTCATCAAAATATGAAAGTTATCCGAAATGTACCAAAATTTCAGCTTAGGCTAAATTCGATATTCCGAATACAAAAATGAAGTCCATTTTGAAATATAAAATATATATTATTTCAAAAATTAGGTATTACTATTCACTACGACTAGTTTAATTAGTTGTGGTGTGTGTTAGAACTCGAGGTTGCGTACAACACACGCTATCGCATTATTCGAAGGGAAACGTACCGTGGAAGCTTGGGGTGTTACATCACATCTAAAGGGAATATACACAAGATTCTTATAATGAAACAATAATTTGATGTAGTGAAATTTTCAGATTCATAAATGAAGAAAAAATTTATATCTAGGAGGTTCTTTAATTACATAAATTAATTTAAAATTTATTATGTAATGATAATGTTTCTTGTTTTTGTGTTCTAATGTCATTTAAAAATTAATTTAATTATATTCATCATCGTATTATTTTATGATGACCATCTCAAATTAATTATAAATTATTACAAAAATATGATTTTGCCTTGCCCCTATAGTGCTTATGTTTCTTCTACAACCTTTAGTGCTCAAAAATTAAAGCCTAGGATAACATTTAATTTAGAGAGTTGACCCTAACCTGATAATTATTCTCATCATCCTCTATAAAATAACTATTTCATAGTTTCGTTATTTTTTAGAAAAACCACTTTTTCTTAACCAATAAATTACAAATAGATTTTTACTAGCCTATGTAGACAACCAAATGACACCGCTAATAATTAATATATGTCACATATAGAACCAGAAACATGAGTAATATTATTGATATGACTTGGGAACATTAAATTATAGTAATTTTGAATAAATTTCCATTTTAAAATTATGTCAAACATTAAGTGTACACTCTATGTCATCCAGAAAGGAAATACACCCTATCCAAAACCTAAGAGACTTATGTGCACCTTGATTTGTTAACCAAAAAAATAACTATTACTAAAATGAAAATTTATTTTGAATTATAAATATTCTTAAAAAGAATAATTTCTATGTTTCAATGTCATAAAGGTTAAGACCCTAAAATAATAAAACAAGATTTCATACAAGTTTTCTTAGAATTGAAGCCTCATGGAGTAAATGAAAACCAATTCAAGTAGAGAGAATCACCATTTTCATTAAAATGGAATAAAAAAGAGCTATTTTATAACTATAAATGGTATAGATCCATAATATGTAAGACTTATAAAACATTTCATCCAAATATTTAATCCCTAGGTTTTTGTTTAGGATATATTGTAGGCATAAACTCTAAAATTTTCACATATAGAATTCTACATGAGGGAGACATTAGACCAATTAGGCAGCCCAAATAAAGTCTTAATACCACTATAATAAAGGTGGTAAAAAATAAAGTACATAATTTATTTGAAAAAAACACCATGTAACCCTTTTCTAACTCATAATGTGTGATCCTCATCGATGTAGTTCCAATGAAAACTAGCTTAACCATTGTAAGGAATGTTAATAATGAATCAATACCTATGATAAATCAAAATACATGGATTGTTTAATAATTATATAAATTTTAATCATGATTCTATAAAATTACAGTTTTCCATTCCTTTCATTGGCCATGTCCTAAAAATGTTGGATAGGAAAAAAATTTACTATTTCATAGATGGGGTTTCAATATATTTTTTGGTACCCATTACACTATAAGACCTAAATAATATAACCTGCACATGTCCATTTATAAACTATTATAACAATAGGATGCATTTAGATATTTTTAATAGACAAGGTACATTTCAATGGTGCATGGTAATTATCATTTTATAATTCATTGAATACTTCTTGGATGTATTATTAAGTGGATTCAAGTTTTTGGAGATTTTTTTAATTGCTATTTAAGAAATATAGAGAATTTTTTGAAAACATGTATTGATAAAAATATTATTTTATATCATTAAAACATCAATTCATGGTTGAAAAATGAATATTTTTAGGGTTTATCATTTAACAAAAGGGCACTAAGGTATAAAAAACTAAAATTGAAGTAATAAATTCTATTCCATACCCAACATGTGTGAAACATGCTTGATATTTTTTGTGCCTTGAAGGTTTCTATAAACTATTCATAAAATATTTTTTTAAGAGTTGTATTTTTTTAGTTATGATTTTTAAAAAAAAATTGGTCCTCATTTTAATGATGACTATAAGGAAGCATTTCATGAATTTAAGAGGACATTAATCACCCACCCGTAAGATCTCGGGCTTTTCTAGAGTAATCTAAGGTGCGTTTTTAGTATATTTTGATTTTTTTGCTTACCTTTCGTTGTATTAGTGGATTGGGGTGGTTCTGGGTGAATATTTATGAAAAACTGAAGGAAAATGGTATGTACATGGTTTGCAAACAGTTTGAGAAATTGTGCAGCTAAACTGTGGAAACCATGAAAACATGGATAGTGAGATCCACACATATTGAGAACAGTTTCAACAACTATGGGACCAAATCATAACAACCACGAAAACCATGAAAGGGAGGTCTGCATGGTTGGCGCATTGTTTTCCCTAAATATTCTCCCCATACCTAGGAAACTGTGTGCACAATATCTTTTATTCAGAAAATCTATTTTAAGGCCACCCGAACCGCCCTAAGACTCCCATATTTCAACATTTTCTCAGGAATCAATAATTATAGGTGATTCATGAGCCTTCCAGTGGGATATACTAGGTGGTCATAACATCATTTTTTAAGATTGAAATCCAAAATTGATGATCTTCTCCCTTCCTAGTAAGTGGATTTCATCCCTGCTGCTTCTCCCATTCTTTCATCTATCATTCCTTAATATTTTCATTTAATATATCGATAATTTTCATGTATATAAACCAATGAGTTGAGATTTATATATAGGATTGTGGATCTTGATCTAGTATTGCACGATCTTGATGACCTTGATATTGAATTTGGATTAGGGATTTTGATCTGAAGCTTCATCGACAACATTGTACCACTTAGATTTGGGGATTTATGTTGGACTAAATCCATCAATAAACTGATGTAGGTGTTCTATATCGAACACCAATAGTCGTGATTTATGATATGTGAATGTGTGATTATGATTTTATAGCTTTCATTGATAATTGAATTCCTTGATTGGAGTAAATAGTGTATGTGGATATGACATGTTATTTTCCTTGGTGATTATTTGATAATTGAATCATGAGAAAAACAAAGGGTTTTTTCCAAAATGTGTTGTTTTTTAGAGATTGATTTTGGGTTGAGATATAGTATTTTAAATATTGAATTTGTTGTGTTAAGTTAATTAATTGGGGTAAAATAATTATGAAAATATGCAGGCTATGAAAGATGATTAATTTTTAGAAATCATTATGGGACATAATTTTGATCAAATATAATTAATTCTGAGAATTAATTATGAAATGTTGATATTTGATATGGATAATTATTTTTGATGAATTAATTATGGAATGAGAGTTTTGTTGATTGACTAAATATTTGATGAATTAATTAATGGATTTTGTTCTTAGTTAATTATTGAGTTAACTAATTTCCTTTGAAATGTTTAACTATTCATTAGATTAGTAATGCAATGGTGTGGCTAATTATTTTGAATTAAATAATGAATAAATTGGTGATATTTTATTGTTTCTAGTCACGGTGTACTAAATCATTTAGAATTTGGGACTTGGAAATGGAATTCCTCCCCAATAGTTATCAATGCTTGAGATTATGGGGTTCTAGTTATGAAGACCTACACTGAATGAGATATGTAGTGATAGGAAAGGATATCTACATTCAAAGAGATTTGGGGTATTTTACATGACATTCAACACCAAATGAATAATAATAATGAATGATGATTCAAATTATATTGTCGTGCTCAAAAATACATTCAACATGAAATAAATGTTAATAATGAATGATGATTAAAATGAAAAAAAAGAATTTATAGTAGGCCTATTATGATGATTAAATATTAAATGACAATGTGATAATGGTTTAAATAAGAATTGTATTTATTGATAAATGAAACTTCATACACTATCTTTTTACTGGACTTGTTTTATACACCGTTGGTGGTGGAATACTGAGTTATACTCACAACCTATTCGGGATGTTGATCAGCACCCGAGCAGACTTTGCTGTTGCAGGATAGGATAAGGTCATGACCATTGGATATGTTGCTAGTAGTGATTGGAGCATGGAAGAGGGAACCAAATTTGGATTGGAGACTTTTTGGTAGTTGTTGTGTCTTTACATTTAGTTACATTTTGGACACTTTACATTCACATTTTCATATCATATTTTACCTTTTAGTTGAGTATTGTTTTTTTATTTTGAATATCATATGAAATGTTCTTGTTCTTGTCATTTATACACATCCGCACTTGGTTATTATTGTTTTCTTCTGTTGGTGTTTTTAAGACAAAATAGGGTATATAATCCCCAATACTGACTTACAATATCCTCACTCTTAGTTGACACTCTCTGGCATACAAGGAGGAGTGATTGAGGGCATGTGGTCGACTGTCTCAAGGCACCATTTAGTGGCACTCGGGTCAGGAATTCACAATGTGGTATCAGAGGTGTTTTATTTTATTTCTTCTTCGTTTATCTTACTATTTTGGAAATTGAATACAAGATGCTAGTAGGAGTTGAGGCTTGTTAATGAGCTCGTGCTTGGGAGTTGCAAACCCATGTTTTGGGGAAATCCGAGTACTCGGGGTGGGATTTTTGTGATTTCTATTTATTGTTACAGTTAGATATTATTTCACCTTGGGTGATGCACTTGTGGGGTGATTTTTTTTTACAATTGATGAATTTTGATTCGTGCCCTAAAATGGCATGGTGCTTTTGTATGCATGCAACATTCTGGGAACTCTGGGTTGTTGTGACATACATCATTCTAGGAACTCTTGGGAAAACGGTTTATGGGTATGTTGTAAAACATTAACTATTTTTCCCTATTGTGATATTGAAATAATGATTCAAAATTAGAATAAATTAGTGTCTAATGAGATCCTTGATTGATGAAATGAGTATGATTTATTAATTTTTGAATTTATTAATTTGAGATATTGTTATTAATTTATGGCTTAATTAATTAATGAGAATATATGTACACTTATTATCCAAGTCCTAGGAGTTTTATGGTTAAGGGTATTGATAAGGCTTCGATGTCGACATTATGGCTTGAAACAATGGGGAAGGCCATTTTGAGACATTTTTTGTTAGTTTAAATTATTAGTTGAATGATATAAGGTTCAAATATGAGACCTAAGACATGAGTTTGTATTTGTAGAGATAAGAATCCACAATGCTTATTGTGGGAGAGACAGAGGGGTATAACCCAGAAAGAACTTCTGGACATGGAACATGAGGATCCATTGGTGAAAGATGAGGAAGAAGGGGAACCGTTATGAGAGAAATTTTCTCATTTCATGAAATTAATGTAGAGAGAGATAGGGCAGGTTTAGAAAAGCATGTCAGAGTTGACAAGGGGGTTTCAGCTACAGAGCCCTCTTACTCTTACTAGAGAGGGTGGACCTATGGAAGCTGAAATGTTGATTGAATCCATAGAGATGATACTTGACCATTTGAAGACTCCTGTTCGGAGGAGGGTCAGGTTTTCGACTTTTATTCTTTGGGGTCCAGTGAATCACTAGTGGGAGATTTAGGTATGATCTAGACTAACTGACGACATATTATGGAAGGAAATTCTAGATAAGCTCTTGGAACACATCTATCCATAGATTCCGAGACAACAGAAGGAATCAGATTTTATGCATCTAACCAAAGGATGATTTCCCAAAATGGATTATGCTGAGAATTTCACTGGTTTAAAACATTTTAGTCCAGCTTTCGTAGCAGATGCAGATTCCTCGGAAAAATAATCTTACGACGGACTTTGGTGTGAAATTAACTCCCAAGGAAATAGCATTAGGTTGGAGAAATTCTCAGAAGTGGTTAATCGTGCTCTCATTTCAGATGGGATCCTGAAGGAGTCTTCTAGTACATAATATGTAGTTCTCACTAGATGATATGGGAGTGTGCCTTCTAAGAGATGGAAGCACCATTACGAGATTCAAAGTCTCTGATGTAGTTATAGTCTTTACGTGGTTGTTGTAAATTCATTTTTTTGACAAATTCTCTAGTAGTATCTATGGTCATGATGAAAAATATTTATCATCTGTACATAGATTAGTTTGTGGTGGTGTTTGTTGATGACATAATGGTGTACTCTAAGACTCGTGACAATCATTCCCATTATATTTCCATCATCCTTGGTAAACTGATAGACCATCGCCGATATGTCAAGCTATCTAAATGTTTGTTTTTGATTGACAGGGAACACTGTTAGGGGCATATCTACTTTGAATAAGTTGTGGTAGTGGACCCAAAAAATGCAAGAATTTGTTTCTTAGGTGAAGACCAAGAATTCTTTTGATATCTGAAGCTATTTGGGATTAACTAGTTATTATAGGATTTTCATCTAGGAATATTTCAGATTGGTATCCCCACTATAAAGTTTGACAAATAATGGGATAAAGTTTTTATGGAAAGAAGAATGCGAGAACGGTTTCCATGAGTTGAATAATCTCTAGAAATCGGCACTATTTTTGATCTTACATGAGTAAGGTGAGGAGTACACTGTGTATTGTAAAACATATGGAATTAGAATCGATGCTTCATTGATGAAGGGAATAGATTCATTCCTTATGGGTCTCAGCAATTGAGGACAGAAGAATAGAACTACCCTATACATGACCTTGAGTTGGGAACAATGGTTTATACTCATTAGTGTTGGTGAAACTATCTTTTGGGTGAATGGTTATAATTTTTTATAGATCAAATTTTTTTTAAGTATATCTTTTCACAACGTGACCTGAATCTTCGAAAACGAGTATAGGTAGAGTATATGTATCCCTTTAATTTTGAACTAGCATATACATCCAGAAGGGGGAATAGTTTGGTTGAGAACTTGAGGTGGAATACTTAGACTCAATTGGTATATGAGTTGAGTTAATAGTGTAATATGATGACTTTGAGGCAGAAATGCATGTTCTTGTTCAAAAGAGTCCAGAGAAGATGACTCTTGTATCAGTAGTAGTGGAGTCTAGACCCTTGAGACAGATCATCGATAGTGAGTATGAGGATTTTTAGTGTTTATCCTTGATGTAAAGCCTTAAAGGTGGCGAGAAACCATCATACATGATAATAGATGAGGATGAGATCATCTATGTGAACAATTGGGTTGTTGTGAATATGTGTAAGCGATAGGAACTCATTCAAAAATTTCATTCCTCAATGTGGGTGTTATATCTCGGGATGGAAAAAATGTACCATGAGCTACGATGATAATTTTGGAGGCTAGACATGAAAAAGTATATAGAAGGGTTTTTAACAATAATTTTCACCTATCATTAGGTGAAGGCAGAGAATAATTGAATTGGAGTCATATTGCAGTCATTACCTATTATGTAATGGATGTTGGATGACGTGACTATGTATTTTTTTTTTGGAAAACCAAAGACTATTAGGAATAATGATGTTATTTGGGTCCTTCTGGATTGAATTACTAAGGTTCCAATTTTATGGCCTATCTGAGAAAACATACAATAGAATATATGGGAGAACTGTATGTATGAGAGATAGTATGTTTGCATGCAGTTCCACATACTATAGTTTCAAATCACCATTCACTCTTTACTTCATTCTTCTAGAAGGTCTTACAGATGGTTCTTCGTACATATATTCTATTATGTTGGACCTTTAACCCATAGATATAAGTGAAGTCAGAGCATTCCATACAAGTGCGATAGGATATGCTGCAAGCATGTGTGCTTGACTTTGGTGGTTCTTAGGAGAATCACAGGAATTTAGTGGGGTTATCCTATAACAACAGTTATCAAAAAACTATACATATGGAACCATATGAGTAACATTATGTATGACCTTGTTGATCACTGCTATGTTGGTTAGAGCTGGGTGACTAAGATCTATTGGGATCGAGTATCGTATTGGAGACATCAGAGAAGGTTCTGTTGTTTCGGAAACATATGGGTACAACTTAGAGTAGGCAGAATTCATGTGTTGATTAATATAAAAACCCCTAGAATTTACTGAGGGTGATTTTGTATTCCATTGGGTGTCACCTAGATTGGGTTGCCAAAGGATACTGAGGCAGGGAATGTCGGCACACAGGTTTGTTGGACCATTTGAGGTATTGGATAGAATCAGGCCATGACCTACCAATTATAACTTCAACCTAAATTTATCACATTTCATAATTCATTCCATTAGTCACAACTATAATAGTTTCACATTAAAGCTTATCATGTGATTGATGTGGAATAGGCTGACCTCAAGATCGATGAGTCCTTTGGGGAGCATCTGATACATGTGTTGGGTCATAGTGAGAAACTGTTATGCGGAATGATTGTGTAGTTAGTTCATGTGTTATGGAATCATGGAGGTGTTTAGGAGGAAACAAGGGAATGGTAATAAGACATGGGGTGTAAAATGGCACAATATTTTTGACTCTGAATCTTAGAAGAGTTTCGGGAGTGTATCTCAATGACGAGCTGTTATAAGGTGGGGAGATTATAAGATCCTGGTCTTTTCTGGAGTCATATCAGTTGCAGTTTCATGTACGTTTTGATGTTTTAAGTTAAATTTGTTTTAGAGTAGTTTGTTGGGGTGTGTTTGGGTGAATATTTTATGACAAACTAATGTATTGTGGGTTGTGTATGGTTTGTGCATGTTTTGACAAACAGTGTGGAGAAACCGTGCCAACCATGAAAACATTGACATGAATGTCCACATGGTATGCACATGGCTTGACTACTCATGAGACCAAACTGTGCCATCCATGAATAAATAGACAGAGAGGTATGCACGGTTAGTGCACGATTTTCCCTAAACATGCGCCCTAACCCTGAAACCATGCACCCAAGATTTTTATTCTAAACATATATTTTAAAACAACCTGAACCCCCATAGACTCCCATATTTCGACCTTCACTAGGTATTGAAAAATTATAGATGATCCCAGAGCCATCTAGAGAGATTCTAAGGTGATCTGAACATCGTTCTTCGTGATTCAAAGCCCAGATTGAAGATCATATCTCATCTCGATAAGTTTAATTCATCTTGTTTCCTCTCTCGTTCTTTCCTCTAACATTCCATTATCTTTTCATGGAAGAACTCCACTGTTTCCATCGATATGAACCTATGAGTTGATATATATCTATTATCATGGATATAGATCTGTTATTGAATGATAATGAATGCTTTGATCACACTTTTGTTTTAGGGATTTATATACAGTTCTTGATCGACGACGTTTTGGTGCTCAGATTTGGGATTTCTGGTGGGCCAACATTAGTCAATAGACCGAGTTAGTTTGTCTAAATAAAACTCCCATAATTGTGATTTATGAAACATGAAAGAGAGTTTATTATTTCCTAGCATCCATTTATTATATAATTCATAAATTGGAATAATTAGGAATGTGGATTTAACTTGTGATTTTCCATGGTGATTAATTGGTAATTGATTCATGGAATAAATGATGGTGGGTTTCCCAAATTTGATATATGTTTTGGAAATTGAATAAGGGTTGAGATATTGTATTTGAGATATTGAATTTATTGTGTTATGATAATTAATTGGGGGAAATTAATTATGAAATGATGTTGGAAATAAAAAACGATTAAGTGTAAGAATTAATTATGTTTCATAATGTTGATCAATGATAATTAATTGTGAGAATTAATTTTGACAGGTTGAGATTTGATATGGATAATTAATTTTGAATAATTAATTATGGAATGAGAATTGTGATGATTGATTAAATAATTGATGAATTAATTAATTGATTAAGTGCATATTGAATTATTGAGTAAACCAATGGCCTTTTAAATGTTTATCTAATTGTTGGATTAGTAATAAAATAATGTGGAAAATTATTTTGAAATAAATAATGATTAAATTGATGAGATTTTTTTGGGTGCTAGACATGGTGTTATAGACCAATAAGAATTTTGGACGTGGACATGGAATTCCTCCCCAATACTTATCCAAGCTCAAGAATATGGGTTTTTAGGCATGGTGATCTACAACGAATGAGATATGGAGTGATTGGCATGAAGACATATAGTCAATGAGATTTTGTGTTCCTGACATGACTATCAACACAAAATGAATAATAATAAGGATTGAAGACTCAAATGACATTGTGGTTCTTGACATGACATTCAACAGAAAATGAATGAGTATAATAAAAGTTGATTCAAATGGAAAACATGAATTGAAACTGTTCCTATTGTGATGATTAAATATTAAATGAAAATGTGATAACTATTTTAATTATGCATAGTATATCTTGCTTCATAACACTGCATACACTATCTTTTGATTGGACTTGTTTTAGACACCGTTTGTGGTGGCTTATTGAGTCGAACTCACAACCTATTCGGGCATCCTGATCAGAGCTATTGTAGAATTTGTTGTTGTAGGATAGGTTAAGGTAAAGGCCCTAGGATAGGGTTCTATTTGGGATTGAATCATGGGGGATAGAACAATACCTGGTTTGGAACCCTCTTGGGAGTCGTTGTGTCTTTACTTTTAGTTTCATTGTAGACACTTGATCTTCAAATTTTCGTAGCATATTTTACCTTTCAATTGAGTATTAAATTTTCTTATTCCGAATGTCATATAGCATAGTATTGTTCTAAAATTTATATTCTTTCAAAAATGGTTTTTGTTGTTTTATTCTGTTTGTGTTTTATTCTATTAAAAGAGGGTATAGTCTCTCCATGACTGACTAAGAAAACCCTCACTTCTAGTTGGCATGGTCTGGCATATGGGGAGTCTTTCTTTAGGGCATGTGGCCAACCCACTAGGGGAACCGTTTAGTGGCACCTGGGTTGGGACACCACACCACTAGTAATATGGCCACCTAATTGTGAAAATTCATTCAAAATACCATGTGATCCACCAAACCAATCTCTGGGAGTAGTTATTTCCAAATTAATTGAAGGAAAAACAAAAGTCATTACTTATGACTCAAGAATAATAGTTGTTTCCTAGATAAACTACACTGTGACTTAAAACGAGGTCCTTGTTGGTGTTTTTGTTCTAATTAATTTAATATTCAATTTTCATGTAACTAAAGTCAATTTATTTTCAAACCATGTAGTTCTGAGATACATAATGATAAATTATGATGCAAACCCCAAGATTATAAAATGGTTAAAAAATTTATAATAAATTTTACATAGAGAATAAATATAAAAAGCTATTTAATATCAGGTTATGGATCACCGATGTGGACTACCAAATAATAAGTAAATATAAATTCTGAAAAATAACTTATTGAATGACGAAATTCTAGGATGTAAACTCTATATAGACGAAGGGGAAGATCCATGGTATATAGATGTTGTAAATTATTTGGTAACATCTCTTGTTCTATCCCATCTGAATCCAACTAGAAATGAAAATTCACATCTAAATAATGATTTGATATTTTTGGAGATTTGTTCATTTGGAAAACATTCAATGATAAATTATTAAAGAGATATTTCTTTTATGTGAAAATGAATCCATTTTATAATTTTGTCACACCCTATCTTTTGGTGAAAACACTGGACCTCAAATAAAAACAAGAAATTTTTTGGAATCTTGTATTTATTTTCTTAGTATATTCATGTATGAACATGAATACTGTAAGAAGTGTGTAAAATACCAATTATTAAAATATATTCCAAAAATATATGATATTCCTAAAAAACCATTATCTTTTCTGAAAATTTTAATGTATGGGGAATATAATTTATATGATCTTTTAGAATTTCATATATGAAATCTTTTATTCTTCTTATTAATGATTGGGCGTCAAAATTGGTGAAAGAACATGCCACCAAAACTAATGGTACTAAAGATGTGTATGATTTTATAAGGACTAACATATCATATAGGTTTGGAGTACCAACATCCATAATCAATGACCAAGTGATCGACTTTTTTATTATAATATTGAAGGCCCTAATGAGAAAGTATAGATTACATAATAAGACATTGACACACTACTGTACCCAATAAAATGGTCAAGGTGATGTTTGCAATAGGTAAATAACATATATTATTTAAAAGTCAATAAAACTAAACATGAAGGATCGGAGAAAAAGGTTCGATGACACATTATGAGATTATTTGGAAAACTAGGATATAATCCTATGAATGAGTCCTTATTGATTAATCTACAGTTATAGATACCAGCTACCCATCAAGTTAGAGCATAAAGAATACTAAGATATCAATGAAATAAATCTAAACATGGATGGAGATAGATAAAAGAGAAAATTACAGTTGTAAGAACTGGAGAAATATAGAAGAGAAGATTTTTTATATTAAAAAATTTAGAAAGTAATAACTGAAGTTGATCATGGCAAGTTGATACAACCCAAAATCATCTATCCTGGAGACTATGTGTTTCTTTATAAATCGAGACTCATAATAATTTTATGTAATCGTTATTCCAAATGGAAAGTACTATTCATAGTCACTAGTATATACTGTTTGGTATTGTGAAGATTATGAATGGAGGAGAAGAAAACTCATTCAATAATAATTGGTATACATTGATGACGTGTCAAGGGAATCTACCCTCAAAACTGGTGGAGGATCTCATTCCCCTCTAACCATTTTGATTTTAATAACCCACTAAATTGTACATCTCCTTAACACTTGGTAGAATTTTTTTACTACTTAAAACAAGTATGCATAATTAGTCTATTTGAACTCATTGAGGAAATTAAAGAATTTTTTTGGGGGAACTATGTTGTTTATTAACATAGTTTATGAATTCTCTATTTTCATTCTAAAATTGTTTTTTCATTTTTTTTCTATTTTTAAAACAGGTAACCATAATTTGAATAGACCTAAAAACGTTGGATTGGTTTAATGTTTGAAAGAAAAATTTAACCCATTAAATAAAATTGTATTAATACTTAATTTATTTTTTTTTCAAAATTAAAAATAAATGAAATTATTTTAAAACCCATTGTTTTTGTATCTTATACCATGATATTTTGTCCATATTTTTTTGTCACTTACCAGTGAAGATTATGAACCAATATTTATATCTTCCTTAAAATTCATTTTTTATTGCTAACCATTTCATACATTAATAACTAGAATTTATGAGTAACATTGTTAAAACCATAGATATTTTTAGTATTCATCAATATACATTATGGAGGAATTTTTTAATTTTAAAACCCCTTTTGTTCAATAAAATCTATTTTAAAAACTACCATTACAATTAATCCATGTATCCTTAAGAAACCATCAATTATTATGTTAGGAATCCACATTAAAATCCTAAAATATCTATCTACCTTAATATATAATCTCTTCCGTGATCTATTTTTAATTCAACTGTGGTGGAGGGAAGACAATTAGTTAATAATTTTTTTTGATGAAATCAATGTTGAATTTAATATGGAATATATAAAAAATTTATGTTACTATTTTAGAAGAAATTCTTGATATATAGAATTTTAAAATGATATTGATATCATATATGTCTACCCATCAAGATCCATCAATGTATGATGAAAAATGTCCCTCTCTTTCTCTCAAAAATGTGATCCTGAAGTCAAATACCGCTATAATAAAGCTCAAAAATATTATTGGGAAAGAGGAGATAAACTGATAATAATAAAACTGATACTAAATATTGTATAGATTAACTATAATATGATGTTCGGGAATGTCCCACACATACCATAGAAATTTCAAATCCCCTTTTTCCTTCAAGAGTGAAATAAAAGTAAATATTTTTCGACAAATAATGCTAGAGGAAACTAGGAGACAGATGTTAACTATTTCATAAGGGAAAAAGATATACGTTGTCCATGTAAAACTAAAATAATATATATTGAGTTGTAGATAGGAATATATGTATGAGTAAATACATTGAGTAAATTAAAAATCCTGTATTGAACCATATACTAGATCCAAGCCTCCTAATTTAGCCACACCATTATTACATTTGGGTTATACCCACCTTTAAGACTAAAATATATTTGATCCCAATTATAAAGACCTCAGGATATTCAAAAATTCTAGAATATTTGGGGAGATATTAGTAAACACCTCCACCCATTTGTAACACTTGTATGAACATTGAATGAGAAAATAGTATATGAAAATCATACTGAGTGTCGCATGGAATTTTTTTGGGAAGGTAGGTTTAGATGTGCATGAGAGGATACTAAAACTTAGTTTCAATTGAATACAAATTATTGGGAAAATGGAATTAAGATCCTTTAATAGGTATGATAATAGTTTAAACCATGGTGTTGCAAAAGGGAATTCATATTTTCCAGTAATTAAATGAATATTTGGTAATCTTTCAAACTCACATACCCAGGGTCCAATGCTTAATTATTAGGAAATTGAAAAACAAGTGCATTCATTCATTTTACAACACGTTTTAATGATTTTAATCCCACCATTTTATCTATTTAGGTGTAATTATCCAATAAAAATAATTTAGGATCATATCACATTTAATGGTAAAAATTGATTAAAACTTGAGTTTCAATTATTTTAATTTATCTTTCTAAATTATTGATGTATATATTAAATTCTACCTTCTATGTTTATATTATTATTTAATGTGGTTAAATATGTTTTTGAATGACATAAAGTATATTTTTTTTATTAATTATGGCTTTATATAATTTCTAAAAGCTAAAATACTGGTAAAGGACTGAATAGAGGACTTTCCCAGTCAAGTGTATGATTTTGGCCTAGAGAATACAACTTTGGAATAGTGCATAAAGATTAGAAAAGATCATATGACTATAAATTATAATTCATGGGAGGTAATAATATATATTTTGGGCCTGATCATAAATCTTATACATCTATCCTAAATCATTCAACATAAATCCTTCTGATCATAAATTGTTTCTCTCTCGTAAGGCTATATTCCTTTGTCAAAAATCAACTTCTGATTGATACAAGGAAGGACTTGGGGGGGGGGGGGTTAAATTGGGATTTCAAACTGAATTTTGGTCCACCGCATTAGCCCTCATATAATAATTCTAGGCCTACCATGTGAATTAGAATCATTAAATAAATTTGGATAAAAAAAACTGAAAAGTAGGGAATTTGAATATTTTCATGGGGAAAGAATCACACACAGATCAGATGACACGATAAAAAAGGAAACATTGAATTGATTTCATATTAATTAATATCTATGGGGTTTTAATAGATTATTGAATTAATATAGCCTTAGATCTTAAAAATAATAATGTGTTTTAGATTATTGTATAAATATTGGCATTGGAGAATCTATTTCTACATTTTTCATTTATTTTCCTATTGTCATAATTATATAATGTCTTCCACTTCTCCTTTCATCATTTTTACCTCTATAATATTGAGTTAAAACATCTTAGATATTTTTTAAGGGCTGAAGTACTTTTTTAATTCATCAGTCTTAGTATTTGAATAAATACAATAAACTATTTATTTTTTATTTATTTTATTATTAGATAATATATTTTAAATTGGAATGTGGTTGTGTTCAATTCAATTCAATTTATTGTTTATTTAATTTGATAAGGATTTGTCATCTACCACTACATAGAGATAGATAATATATAGTTGAATATTCTTGGAATAGTTGTTTTGTGTTTTGTTGTTGATGAAAGGTGATAATGGACTATAGTTTACTCCAAGATAAATTATAATAGCAAGAACCATTTGGGTGTTTCCTACAGAAATTGGGTGTGATTTATGATATTTCCTTCAAAAATATGAAGGAGGTTATCCCATAGTATAGTTTTTTCCAAGGCTAATCTCCCAAATATCATTGAACTAGGGGTGAAAGGAGAAATGATATAAAAAACACTCACTTCTCAACTAATAAGAGGAGGAACCTGAAAATTAGATAACATGAGAGAAATGAAATTGGAAATCTAACCCTAACCTGGTCAATTTTCACTTCATCTTCATTCAAATATTTTTTCATACATTGTTTTTTATTCAAAACCACTATTCCCATTTTTCTTATCCAAAAGTGATAAATGGGTATAGAAAACTCATATTCGGAGAAAACATAGGGTTAACACTACTTCTATATTAATCTACTAAATAAATTCCATTTTACTCAACCCCTAACAAAGTTATTTCATGATTTTATAAAAGAGAGGTCTAGATACACTAGTGTTTGAAAAGCCATATCCCCTTGAATATCATTAATATTCAAACACACATTTAAAATCTATGACTGCCACCAAGAATTTCACCACAAAAAGGTAAATGGAATTTCAGATGCTATGTATGGCACCATGAATTCTCTTTATGGTGTAGTGAAAATACAATTATCATTTTTACCTACCGCACTAAGGGCCATGGAATGAAGGACTCCAACTAACTATTTAATCCACCATCATGTAATTATACTCACCTCAACCTCACACACCCCCAAGACTAGCTATAACATGTGTTAGTATCCTTATCTCACATGCGAGGACTCATTGTTAACCCCTCCATACCAACACTGTCATTTTTACAGTGCCTGTTTAGAACATGGAAGCTCCCAAGAACCTATAATATGGCCAATCCCTCTACTACTACATGGAGCATGTTCCATTTCCAATAAGGGGTAATAATTATTAAAACTTCCTTCAACTATGACATGACTTTTAATTTTAATCATTGGGTCATGTAACAGTACCCCACAACCACCTCACCACACCTGAGGAATCAAAACCCTCAACCTTACATAGATAAAAGATAAATATTATGTGATTGACACTGATGATAAGTCCTTCATGTATGTTTCAAAATCTCATAAAGTCCATGATGTGAGATGAGTTACCCATACATGAGATAGAGTACCCTTAAATAGATTCGGAATAACCATTACAAAACTAAAAACTACCTTGTTTATAAGTCTATCTACAATTACATATGATAGAAAATTCCTTTACAAAACATATCAAAACTAGTCCCACCATTACATAACGAAGTAAAGGGGATTTTATGTAGAGGTAAGTGATTTTACCTTTACATGGGGAGGGGTCATGTATAAGGGTATGAGAAATTAAGTAAAATTTAATTACCAGTTAATGGAAATCATAAATAATAAAAAATATTCCATGAACACATTTAAGGAATATGAATATGAGAAAATTAGGGTTCATGAAAATCTAATCCCTTACATTTTCACCAAATAGACCTTCCACGGTTGAATAAAATCGATCATGGGTATAGTAAATTTTTATATGAGGTTATAAACCTCCATTTTTATCTATCTTCATATGGAATAAATCTCACTGGTGTACAAAGTATCACTCAAAATACATGATCGATTATGTTGAAAATTTATAACTTATCCACATGTTTATGAATGGAGCTCAAATACATTATGGTGTATCTACTTATACATCGACCAAAACCATCTAGTAATGATATTAATGTTTTTTTAGATTCATTTACCAAGGAAAACAATTAACATGGGATTAAAGCATAACTTTCTACTATGTTCAAATAAATGAAGATTTCACATTATGAATGATGTTGTTTGGGATGATAAATGGTTCTTATGACATAATGTGAATGTTTTCATTTAAATGTGGCAGTTTATTTCAAAAATGCTCATTACATACTCAAAACTAAGAAAATGTGATCATACGTTCTTGATGTATTAGGATAATCTATGATTCATTCATGATGATAATTAGTCAACCACAAATAAATATGATATATGGTGCTGTCATTATGACTAAACACTAATATTTTCAATTAAAAGTGGAATTTTAGTTCAAAATGAAAACCACATAATCAAAAATCAAAAAAAATTTGATTGTATTATCATGATACTTTAGTAAAATGATCCATGTTTCATTTTGGACACACAAAAATCAATAAATCATTAATTTGACACAAAGTTGACGTTTTCATTATAAAAGTAACATTTTATCTTATAAAACACATCATGTTGTCAAACTAAAAACTTGTTTTATTTCCTTGATACATTAAGAAAAAAAATCACTAAATCATTTTTGATTGCATTTATCTAACATGCAGTGTGGTTGGGTTGAGATAAAGTTCATTTTTTAGTATAAAAGTGACACTTTAGTTTCAAATGTGTGTCACATAGTCAAAACTATGAAAATGAACCTATATTTTCATGATAAATTATACAATCTATTAATGATTCATTTTTTATTTAAAGTAATTAACCTCAAGTAAATATGAGACATGGTGTGGTGAGAGTAACTAAAAGTTCTTATCTTCAATTTCAAAGTGACATTTTAGTCAAAAATTCTTCTCACAAACATAAAATTTAGAAAAAATACTTACATTTTTTTAATTATTTATCTCAATGATCCATGATGTATTTTTGGTGGATAGGAATTAACTGCATTTCAATCTATCATGCGGTGATGTCAGTGCGACTGAATGTGGGTGTTTCCATGTAAAAGTGAAATTTTAGTTCAAAACACTTTCCACACACTCAACACTGATAGAAAAACATGATTTTTCATTATAATTTAGAAAAAAATTCTTATTTTTTATGCATAGGTTTCAATCGCACATCAATCTGAAATGTGTTGTGACAGGTAGGACTAAAAGTGAGCGTTTTCATTTAAAATTGACATTTTAGTTCAAAATGAATTTCACATACCCATAAACTAAAAATATTTCTTATATATTATAAATAAAAAATGAAAATGACTTGTGATTCATTTTTACATTTTGGAATCAACTATTGGTCATTGCAACCCATGATGTGGCTAACGTGACTCAAAATGAATATTTTCATTTAAAAGTGACATGTTAATTCAATGAATGAATTACATACTAAAATTTTTAAAAAATGCTTGGATTATCTTAATACTTGTAGAAAATGATATTTGATTCATTTTTTGATAGTTGAGAATAAACCAGACATCAACATAACCCACAATGTTTTTGGTGTGACTCAATGTTTGTGTTTTGGGTATAAAGATCATATTCTCTCACAATGGATGCTGGATAGTAAAACCCAATAAAACAAAATCATGTTTTCTCAATAATGTTGAAAAGAGTTATGTAATTCATTTATGATGTGTATGAATTAATTATACATCAATATGAAAAATTATGTATCCAGATTGTCAGAAAGTAATAGTTTTTTCTGATCAAAAGTTATAATATAATTTAAAACACATGTTACATGCTCAAAACCAGTAATCATTCTTGAATTATCATGATACCTTATAAAAATGATACTTGATTCATTTTTTATGTTTAGGAATTATCCTCACATCAATATGACACATGGTATTATCAGGTTAAGTAAAATTACAAGTTATTATTTTAACAGTGAATTTTTTGTAGAATAATAACATCAAATACTATAAAATGGGAACACACCCTCAAATTATCATGATACTTTAGTAAAATGATCTGTTATTTTTTATATAGGAATTAACTAGATGTTAATCTCACATGAAATGTGGCTGGTATAGATGAAAGTGTGTTTATTCATTTAAAATTTATATTTTGGTTCAAAACATAGGTCACATACAAAAAATCGAGCAAAAAAACATTTATTATCGTAATTTTTTAAGACAATAATTTGTAATTTATTTTCTATGATCATGAATGATCCACACACCATTTTGATTCATAGTGTGGATGTAGAGATTAAAAGTGTTTGTTTTCTTTTAAATGTGAAATTTAAGATAAATACATGATTTACATACTCAAAACCAAGGAATCAAGGTCAAACTATCTTGATGTTTTTGAAACATGATATGTGATTCATTTTTTGTGTGTCAAAATTAACCAAATTTTAATCAGACTCAAGGTGTGAAAATTTTGACCCAATGTGTTTGTTTCCATTCAAAAGTTATATTTAAGGTCGGAAAACACATAACATAATTAAAACAGATAAAACAAGCTCAAATATTCTTGATACTATAGTAAAAAATATGATATTCTTTTGTGAAATATTGGAATTAATTTTTGGTTAACTTGACACAATTTGTTACTACTGTGAATGAATGTACCTATTTTCCTTTAAAAATGACATCAATGTTACGAATGAATGTCACACAATTAAAACTATGAAAATGTTCTTATATTTTCTTGATACATTGGAATATTATCTATAATTAATTTTCCCCATTTTGGAATTAACATAATATCACCCCAAAAAACAGTGTATCCATTGAGGATGAATGTATGGTTTTTTATGTAAAACAAACAATTAAGTTTGAAACATTATTATCATACTCAAAATAGAGAAAACATGATCAGATTTTTCTAATACATTCTAAAATTAATTCATGGTTCATTTTTAATAGGTTGGAAGTAATTTCATGTCAATATGACACCCAGTGTTGTCGATATTATTGATAATTTGTCACATACTCAAAATGTAGAAAATTCATTGTGGGTGATGTATTACATTATAATGGGTTTTATTTATTTATTATGTTCTCATTTTTATTTATTAATTTTAATTCATCATTCGTGTTTTATTATTTATTTATTTTTTATTAATGAATAATTGTATGGTACATAAATGATAGTTCATTTTCATAGTATTGGGAGAATATGAATTTTTTAACAACATTCACACATTATTTTTCATTTATGTAGTGGTGTTTTGACCAACATGTTTCTCGAATACGATATATTAGATGGGGGTATCAAGGATAGCAGAGTACATTAGCATATGGTATAATAAAAACAATTCTGTGTTTGTTGGATTGTATAGATATATGTAATAAATATTACATATCATTGTAGTTGTAAAATTTTTGTAATGAAAATTTATTTTTATTTTTAATATTATATAATGTTAATTTATTTTACATTTATTTTTTCGGCTATTGCGGGGTGATGCTTATGTAGAGCGTGTTGCTGCAAATAATTCCTTTTTGAATGTTGACACTGGTCCTAATAATAGTTCCTAACATTAATCCGCACCGACATTACCTGTCCTGGTCATAATATTTTCCCATGACATTATTTACCATACCTATAGCAATGTTTGAATTCAGTAGCATTTAGACCATCATAGGATGTAAGTTAATTATTACAATGAATTCATAGCTTAGTAGACAAGAAGGTGGAATGAGATCCCTATTAGGAGAGTTAGTCATTTCAATGCATATTGAGTTGATCCCACATTGAATCTACACCACATCTTATATGTAATGAATTACAAATATGTTTTCATTTAGATGACCATATCCTATCCTATAACCTTATTCATGATAATCCATTAAAAATATTTCTAGGTAGATGACTATATTGAAATAAAGATATTTAATGTCATTGGTCTTTTAATGGTATTTTATGTTGATATCTCATTTATATAAAAAATTAAATTCTTGTAATACATGTAGCATCCTATAAATCTTAAATAATTTAAAATAAAAACATACTGTAAATTGTATGTCGTTTTTTGAAATTAAATTGATTATAAGAATAAATAATTTTATGGTATTATTTATTTTTTAAAAATGTTTTATATTGTCATTATGTTTTTAATAGATTTAAATATATTATAAAAACCCTTATTGGTCAACCAGAATCCACTAGAACATCATTCGTATTGGAACACGTCATTTGATTATGATCCAAATCCATTTCTATTTGATTCAAATCCATTTAACTCATGTCATGCCTTATAAATGCATTAAATAAAGCCCGATTTCACATCAATGTTCCTAATCCCCTACCCTAAAAAATTTCAATTTGTACTATAATTACCAAGAATATTATGGATGAAATTTCCATTTGAATGAAGAAATTATTTATTAAGTAATATAGTTTTATAAAACAAATGCACTACTTTGTTTATTTCGGACCAATTATAAAATATATCGTGTAAGATTTAAAGGACCATTAAAAATCTTTTCCATTGATAATATAGTAATTTTACAATGACCAATAATATTTTTATTGGTTAAGGGTTATGGTAAAGTCTAATATTCATGAATAAAAGGATTGATGGTCTTGACATGTAGGATCACAGTTTATGGAGTTATTTTTTCGAGCTTTTGAGGGAGGTGAAATCTCTTGGATTTTCCCTTGACCAAAACTAATGTGAAACATAAAAACAAATGCTTGAATGAAACTATTTATAGGAGAAGTTCAATATTATCATGGTCATTACACAAACCATGTTTGTTGAATCACCACAATGAATGCCCCACCAATTTTCTCACTTTTTTGATACAACCAATAGTTTTTGTTACAAATTAAATATGTTAGAAACACATGGTGTTTATAATTACATAATAATTTTCCAAAAACTAATTTAATAATTTACATAAAATTAATCCAGGACTAGAAATATGTTTCCCTTCAAAAATAATTTGTCTTTAATATCATTTGATTAATTTTATAAAACCTTAGTGATTCTTCCAAAACCTCTACCAAATTTTATGTTGTTAAAATCGATTCATTATAAATATGACTCACTTCTACATAAACAAGGGTATTATTTTATAGAGTTTGGGTAATTGTATTATAAAATATGTAAATTCAATCCTTTATGGTAGAAAACATGAAAAAACCATGGGATGGGTTGTGATTTGAAATATTTTATCGTATATAGTCAAAAAACATAGTTTAGAAATTAATAAATAGGTCCCCTCTAATTTTCTATAAATATCCACAAAAATCCACCACTCCTTTTAACTCAAAACATTTTGATAATGAAGTCCATATATGTATCCAGATCAAAAACCATCCCAATGTGTTCCTAAACCCGTATTAATATCCTCTCAAACATGAAGAAGAACCTTTTCAATCAATGTTATCAGGTCATATTCCTATTTATTTCATTAAAATTATTTTTACTAATCCGTTTTATTACAAATTGTTCACAATATAATGAGTTATTACAAATTAATTTATCGTCTTTCTAATGACCTAGTAACGAGAGACTACTCTAACTCTCATTTAACCCTCTCTTGAGCCTTCATGTGCACTCATTATACTACTGAAAGTATCCTCTAATTTTCCCATACCAAAACATCTGTGTGGAAAATAATCATCCCCATTTCCACTCAAGGATATCAACCATGATTTATCTATACTTCATTAATTGGATAATTCCATGAATGTAACCCACAATCTTTAATCATGAGATTAATATTAATGAAATATGTTCGTATGTTGTATGATCTATGTGACACATTAACCCTTGTACAAGATATGAAAATGACAAGTGGAACATGACTTATATTTCCATACAATGTAATGAGTAATGTTTTTATCTCATGAGACTAAATGTATGATACCAGAGAAATTATCCTAAACATGATATATTATGTTTTTTTTATAGTTAGTCTTGACTAATGCATATAATATCGTATGTAATTTTGTTGTCACATTCCTCCGTTTTGTGGATGTTACAGTCTTATAACATGTTTAAATAATCATTTTAATTAATCTCAACCTTTTTATTTAACCTTTGTATTCATATTGAATAACATATATTACATTCATCTAGTTATCCCCAGTATATTCCGGTACTATTATTTATATCTCACCCATTTCTCATGTACATTTCCAAGTTATCCCATGTAGTCTAAGAATTGCATGTGAGATTTTAAGAGCATTTTTGGGAGTTCTATATAATTTCATTATTCCCATGTTTTAAGTTAATATGTTATGTACATAATTTCTGATATACACTAGGCCTTGTGATCTTCTATGATCATGTTATGTGTACCTTCATGTAAAAAATAAAAAATAAAGGTGTATTAACACTACTTGAAAAAAAGTATTTGCGATGGGACCCCGTCGCATATAGCTATTTGAAAACCGGACCCCTATCAAATAATGATTTTCCAAAAACAGAATTGAAAAAGATAGGTTTTTTAAATGGGCCATCAAAAAACTATCTTTTGTGATGAGGATCTTTCTCATTAAAATTAATTTTTAAATGGGAAATTAATTGCCCTGGGATAAGTGACATGTCACGAATATGGTTATAAAATAAAAGAAATAAAAATTTTAAAAACTAAAAATTAAAAAAAATATCATTGTTTTAAAATATCAATAAATAACATTTTAAGAATATAAAATAATAAAAATATTACATAAAATATTTTCACATAGATTTTAACATAATAAATATCGTCATGATGTAAACATAACTGTGGAATGGGAGGGGATGTGGAGGGTTATCTACAAGAGGAGAGGTAGGGAACTTCATCCCTATTCCCTAATCAAGCCAACACATGTACTCATTTTTCTAATCCTTCCATTGTCATATCCCCTCATACAGTTGTCGGTGTTGTTGACGAAGTTCACCCTAATCCCTACACATGGTCTCAATAACCTCACATTGAACATGATGCTACTCTTTATATTGTGAGACCATTGAAAAAGACTCTCCACGAGCTCCCCTCGAGCTATACATAGACCATGTAGTTTTACCATAAAAAACTATTAGGCGTTAGTTGAGGACAGATATCACCCACTTGAGCCTTTTGAGTATCATACTATGTCACCAACATTGATTCTGCATCATTAAATCCTACCACACTTGTGCTCTGATCTCAGTCTAATCTTGAATCTAATATTATGTCTAAAAATTTGTGGGCTCATATGAATCCTTCAATTAAAATTTAGAATCCCACAAGTTAAATAAATTTTAAAGAAAATTTTTAAAATAAAAAAAAGATTATACTGACCACAATCTGATGATGATGAACACCTTTAATCTCTCTTGTGAGATGATCATTGTACACCCTCTTATAAACATTTAATGATAATATATTTGTTTGTTAAACTACCTATATGAGTATACACTAAATATATTACATTTAAATTTTTATAAATTATTTAAAAAAGTAATTACCATATATCAATAATGTGTACTAAATGTAAGATTACCAAATCGATGCATCACCACAAGACTCCCCTGGTTCTACTGACCTAATAACAATATTCTATGTAAACTATCTTTCATACTGTATGAATATAATTAATCCCAAATCTGAGAATAGATAGAACCAGGTTGATGAATACAACAGGGCTGATCAAAATCTTTAACTCTTGCCTTCTTTATGGATGTCCTCCTAAGATTGTGCAAAAACTGAAGAAAAAACTCATGTATACACAGATCTCAGTCTTCCCTGATAGAACCCTTCATGATATCATCAAAGGGATACAGAAAAACCTGCATTATTTAATAATATTACATTCATAATTAAATAAATGTCAATTTTTTTATTTATTTACATAACATCCAATTATAAAACCTGAGTTATCAAATGTTAATGGGAACTGTATCCCACTTCAACAACGCCTCATAAAGAAGTTATGAAAAATAGAACTCCCCTTCCCAACATAAATATATGAAAATATGTGACAAAATAGATCAAATAATAAATCAATTAGTATATAAATAAATTAATGAAATGTAATGAAAACTAACTAAAATACAGAACTGAACATACCTCCACTTGTCTGGATCAATGCCAATATATGTACATCGCTCGGAAATAGGGTCAGGAACCATCAATATTACAATACCTTAAACCCTACGAGTGGATGAGGAACCAATAAAAACCCAAGGGTCTCATGACATATCTATAGGCTAATCACGAGGCAGTACAGCCTCTTGGAGGTCATAGAATATTTCAACATAAGTCTCATAAACCACCAAAAATATGAAAATAATGTTCTTAGTAAATAATTAAAGATGATTATTATATGTATATAAATTATGACTATAACAAATAAGTAATTTTTCCATCATCCTCTTCATTATCATATTCATATATGATGGCCTCAATATCATCATCTTCCCCACCAATTTCATAATATTCCAATGATGTTTTTGCTCCATCGCTTCTTATCAATTCAAAATCATTTTCTAGTTAATCAACATAATTTTAACCCTCGATCCATAATTATAGCATTTCATCATCGATATTCATTTCTATTCATTGATTAGATGTATTTGGATATTTCTCTTGAAAAATTTAAGTTTTCCCCTTAAATGAAAGCACATTCACTTTTCATAAATCGATTTTCATGGCATTTCATTTTTATAAGGATCCAACAATAAATTATCTATATTGAAGAAGAAAAATAATTGGAAATATATTTTTTTGTGGTATATGATCCAATAAAAATGGACCATTTATTCCAAGAATGATTTTATATTTAAAAACTATGATTTGATGGCACAAATGATCATGTAATCCCCTATCAGTATTAAAGAAATGAAATTTAAACATCATTACATAACTCTTACCTAGATATCATAGCTCAATTATTTCATCCAACATTCCATACAAGTACACATTAGCTTCTCTATGATGAGATCCTCAAAATAAAACACCATTATTCATTCATTCTTTTCACCATATGCATGTGTATGAAATAAAAAATTAATCATCGCATAAGCATTAGAAGATTTAACCTAATTGGATGGTGGGTTACTCAATAAAAAAATCTATTATAAATTTTATCAACATGTTCAGATTCCAAATAAAATGAAAAACTGTTAACTATAAAAAAATAATAAATTTATTTCGTATTTTAATCCATAAACAATTTATTGTATGAGCCTTTGAAACCCGTTGGAAAAATTATATTGCCGAAATTATTCAATTTCATCTATTATAACTTTTGGAAATTATTTCTTTATATTATCATCATATAATATAAAAATAAAATATTATTAAATTATAATTAATAAATAATGAATGTATATCAGTATCACTCACTGTACAAATAGTTTAATTTATTCATATTTGAGAAGAACTTATGTATGAGACGTGTGGTGTCCATCATCTAAAATACAGAGTTCATGAACTCCACCAAAGCCATGTACAAGATTATTCCAAACTGATAATTTAATTTTCAATGATTCATAACTAGTTCACACATTTTGATCCATTAAATTATGTTTTGAATTATATTTATGTTGAAAATATTAGGAGAATAAAAATGAAACTTCCTCCTATAAATAATATTTAGTAATTGACCATTCAACTGATGCATTGTTACATACCTTTTTCATCAGTTTATTTAATAAATCTCTCATATGGATACATCCATCGAAACTTTACTTTCACATCACATTTTTCTTCCTGTATTAAATTTAATATCAAATGTTCCATTGAAATAAAGAAATAAAATTCCCAAAGCATTCAATTTACATAAAACTAAAAATGAAATCTTCTTACAGTCTACTGAGTGCATCATAGTCTGTTGTCATAATACATATGTCTTAGAAAAATTTTTATATTTTTTTTATTAGTTACCAAATCAATGAATTCCAAAACTCTAAATCAAATATGTAGAATTCATTCCAATATAACATGGCTTTTATGAATTATTTATCATATAATATGATTTTTTTTCTAACACATCTAGTAAAATTGGAAACATAACCATATTGTAGTCACAAATATTCAATCCACTAAAAAATAATAAATTTTTTTCATTATAAAGTTTATAATAGGTTTTTTAGATTCATTAACTTTTGTGATCTTCCATTTTCAAACAACTCAATTTCTAGTCACCTGCATATTTGTGTAAGATCTATCTATTCCTCCACATTATCTTTTGTCTTTTTAGGTGGGTCAAACACATTATAAAAGATATTATTAAAATAGTACATCCAAATATGAATTTCATCAAACAATTAAATAACTGACAAACCATACCAATACGGATGATCCCAAAAAATACTATGTTATATCCAATTGTGTTCCTTTATAAAGCCATCTATTTTTTATTGGTTTGATAATTGGCCTAATGGTAATTGGAGATAATTAAAAGACAATAGATTATAACTCAATACCTTATATCATTGTTTGAGGTCTATCTCTTTCAAATATACATTTTCTAAAATGATATCACTTCCTCTGAAAATGATGATTGGTAGGAAGAAATATTTGATGATAGTCGAAAAAAAATATTTTCTTCCATTAAATAGAATAAATGAAACTCGGTCTCTCATACAATACATACATTATTTTAGACAATTTGGACTCTAGACATATAACATTCCATATGTTCTGAAGTCACTAATTGTCCAAATTAATGTAATTTTCATTAAAAAATTTTGTTTCACAACAACATCATATGTACTCACACCATTACTCCATAGTAAATTTTACTCACCAGTTAATTGCTTCAAATTAACATCAATATTCTTTTTTGGATTTCATAGAATAAATATGGTTAAAATGTTATATGTCCCATTCATCAACATTCAAATAGTTATGTATTACAGATTTATAAATTTGGGCCAACGATAATATTGACTACCCTAAGAAAAAAATGGACAGAATCCATTGGTAGAAAGACCAAATATGTCATTTTGTGCTACTAAAGAAAAAGAAGGATGTACACTGTCAAAATGATTCCATGAATCCAAATAACATGGATGATTTCTTCTTTTACTAGTTGGAATATTGGTTTTCTGAAATTACATCAATATGTTTATGCTCTGTTACATAAATGAACAATTCAATCACGTTATAAGCGGGAAATGTCTCAATTGTATGACAAGAATCAGTCCATAATTCCCTAGTTGATCCTCTTTGTAGCTTGATTGTCCACATATATGACTAATAAAATGACCATTTACACCATAGTATAAGATGTAATCATTTGAACATTCATGAGTCTTTTGATAACATAAACACAAATTACAAACCAACCACTTTCTCTCATAGAATTTTGTAGGAAAAACATTTCATTCATGTAATTGTGCTTTAACAAAAGAAAATATTATATCAAAAAAATATTTAATATTACATTATCTTATTTAATAGCGATAAATTTCGCAACCACTTATAATATTCTTTTGCTACAACCAAGAAATAAGTCCTTCTCAGAAGACTTCAACAACTCATAAAAATGAAAATTTTCCAACATAGAATTTAAATTAATATCATCATGAGTTTCATTTTTTTGAAAATATAGACCACCCACATCATGTATTAAATTTTTAAACCATGAAGGATCTAGACACAAATAATTAGTATCTTCATTGGAACTGAATTCATGATGTTGATATCAAAAAACATAATCATTTTGAAAACCAGAAATATAATAGATAAATACCAACATTTTCAAATATTTCAAACCTCCTTAGATCAAATTTCATACATCAACACATAACCATTCCCACATAAAAAAATTCCCATTTAGATGATGTAAATGATAAAAAACATTCAACACTCATCAAATATAGAATATTTATCCATGAACCGTTTGGATTCCTATAATGATTTATCTAATCATGATCATGTAATAAAGGCTCATGTACAATGCTTTGTTCCACATTTCCCTAGATAATATAAAATAAATAAAAAATTTAGGATTTATTTGATGTAATAAAAAAAATAAAAAAATAAAAAAATAATAAAAAAATAATTTATCTATAAATATTATCAATTTCATCTATTTACCACATATTTTTACTATTTACCGCTAATTTCTAATTATTACCAATAAGTTTTACTAATTATAGTGACTTAATGTTCCTTTTGACTAAATTTCACTAATGAATTCTAGTTTTTTACTAATTATTTATAACTACCATAAGTTATTATTTATTATATTGATTTAATATTCATTTTTTCTAATCAAAGATACATTATTGATAATTTTAACTAATTATTCCTTCTTTAAGGATAATTTTTTAAATAATTGTGATTAATTGATAAATTTTACTATTGACCTCTAATTTTATCTAATTAAAATTACTTCCTTATTTATTATTTTAATTTAATTCTCTTTTTTACTATTCATTACTAATTACCAATAATTATTCTTAATTTTTAGTAATAACTAATATGTTTTAATAAATTTAGTGATTTTCCATTTAGATTTCCTAATTACTACTAATTTACACTGATTATATTGATTTGAAATTATTTTTTACAAATTTACCAGTAATGTTTCCTATTTTCAATAATTAGCGCTAAATATTATTAGTTATAGTTATTTATTTCTATTTCTAACTAATTTTTACTAATTACACCAAATTTTTTCCAATTTTTTTTATTACCACTAATTTTTTATAATTATAGTTATTTACTGATAAATTATACCAATTTTTAATATTTTTCATTAGTTTTTAAGAATTACCACTAATTTTTACATAATACCATTAATTATTTCTAAATATAGTGATTCAATTTTCTTTCTTACTAATATTTACAAATTACCGCTAATTTGGACTGTTTTATAATTTCTACTAATTTTTAATAATATAATTTATTAAATGTTAATTTTTACTAATTATAGGGAGTTACCATTAACTTCTTCTAATATCTATTTTTAACTAATTACGGTGGCTTTTTTCTATTATTTATAATTTATTCCAAATAACTACTAATTTTTACAAATTTTCTCATCTCCTGAAGAGTTTTACTAATTTATTTTCATTGCTGCTATTTTTTTCATTTTTTAAAACATAAAAAATATTTTAGTAAATTTTATCACTGATAATTTTTACAAATAACATTAATTATTAAAAAATGTAGTGATTTATTGTTATTTTTTACTAATTGCTGTTATTGTTTAAAATTATAGTGGTTTAACATTCATTTTTACTAATTAATGTTATTTATTAAAAAATATATAAATTATTATTACATGTTACTAATATTCATTCATTATTACTATGTTCGATTAATTAATACTATTTATCTATTAATTATAAATATATATTAATTATAACACCCAGTTAAAAATAATTCAACAAAATTATTACAAATTAGAAATATTTACTTTTAATTACAAACATTATTGATAACTAAACATAAATATTTATAATTTACCATAAATTTCACATATGTATTCCTTCCTCTTATTGTGTTGTGGCTCCTACCATCGACGCATGTCCTCCTAATCCTTCTATTGCCATCGACCTGTCACATCCTTCTTTCCACAATTTGGGCCACTTTTATGGACTTCAGGCAACCGAGGACTTTGAGTGAGTTGGGATTTCGGGCCACCTATAAGGCCTTCGGGCCACCACAAGGCCTTTGAGCCACATGAAGTTTCCCTTTACAGACTCTACAAAAGAGGAATATCCCTATAGGTGGATTCAGATTAAGCGCACTCACCAGAGCAGAACCAATGGACTTGAAAAAATGAGAGGGTATGGATACACCATCGGGACAAGCCTATGATTGCACGAGAAGCTTAGCCAGATGACCATGCGAGGACAGATTGCTAACATAACGTTGCATACACTGGGGAGGGGCTGTTCCTTGTATTTATAGTCTGGTTGAATTCCCTATGAACATTGGGTCACATAATGTCTCTTTAACTTATTGGCCATGTAATGACTAAGACTATATGCCTTGTAAGGGTTCTCCCAGATCCCTTGAATGGGGGTTATCAAAAATCAATAAAAATGAAGGCATTCTAGAAATTAAGGGTAATATATTTTACAATCACCAGGTGATGAAACCATTTTATTCCAACCATGTGAAAATTTGTAATTGATCATTAGAAGAAAATTAATGACCAATATCAATTTCCATTTTCTAATATGTGATAAAAATTTATGTTATTTCATAGTAATTTTTAATAAATTGTAGTAATGTAAAATATTTTTACTTCTTTATTAAAACTGTATATTATTAAACAAATTATAGTTTTATAAAAATTGTTATTAATTTCCAATAAAAGAAATTAATTTATAGTATTTTATATCAATTTATTGTAAATTATATCAATTTACTAATATATTTAGACTATCTCAATTTATTACTATGTTTTACTAATTTTTACTAATTTCCACTAATTATTACTAATGTCCTCTAATTATTACTATTTACCACTATTTATTACTGATTACTACTAATTATTACTAATTATATCTAATTAACAATTATTATTATTTAAAATTATTATTATATTACAATTTTTTACTAATTACAGAAAATTATTACAAATTAGCCCTAAAAATTACATAATATTTACTAATTATTACATGGTATTACTAACTATTGATAATTATTGTTAATTTTAATCAATTATTAATAAATTGTTCTGATTAAAAATAATTATTAATAATTAAAACTAAATAGCACTCATTAAAAATAATTACTATTATTTAAAACTAAATAATGTAAAATATAACAACCTTATTTTAATTAACTCTAATTTCATTCTAACAATAATAATTATTACTAACGAAAAATTAAATAAATAAAATAAATATTAAATATTAAATAAATAACATAAAAATAATCTTTCAACAGATATAAGGCCTCAAAATTATTCCCCTTTAAAATTTAAAACATTAAAAGCATTAAGTAGGAAAATATAAGCGTGGGTATTGAGAGAAATTTTTAGTTAAAAATGAAAAAATATATTCATGTGAGTAAATATAGATTATACCATATGTGATATGGCTCTTTGCGATGAGATTTCTATGTAAAATAAAATTATTTGTGATGCAATTCATCACAACTAACACAATCTTCATTAAATTCATTGGTTGAAAAAAATATATTTTCAACGCGGCCCATCACAAATACCCCTCTAATGAAAATTTATTTATTATGAGATATAGTCCCATTGTAAATGATAAATAATGAAGGAAGGTATTCATTATGGGTCCCATAAAAAATACATTCTTGCTGGAACTATATTCGATGGGGGGTTACTCCCAATGCAAAAAAAGTAAGGAGGGTGTTGGCAACACAGTTATATTCCCTTCGCAAATTGTATTCTCGGGATCTAGCGTGTTGTCTGTGAAAATATTATACTTCATAGGAATCATTTCTATCATAAATAATGTTTTTTTAAACTTTTTGTATTGGGGAATGAATCCCATCACAAATATTCCTTATTTATTTACTATTTTTGATAGGTGACGAGACCATCACAAATATCCCATCACAAAATTCCTTTTATCCCGTAGTGTAATAAAATGGATTTTTATACAAAGGTTTCACCTTAATTCCATTTCCATTCCACTTCCACCATCATTTAATTCCATTTTACATTCAATGATATTATAAATTGATATCAAATTTAGATTAAAAGTACCTACATGTTATCCATGTGGCATCTTTTAAATTAGAAACTATTTAAAATAAAAAACATGTTATATATGTCTTAAATTTCATCAAATTAAACTCACTTGAATATAATTCATATCGGATCGTTAAATTATAATGTAAATCTATTTATATTTTATTCAAATCCATTTAACACATGTTGTACAACAAAGAGCATCCTAACATTTCCCATCTTACACCAACGTTTCTAACCCCCTATGCTCAAAATGAGGCATCATTGAGGCATTTATATTTTATTATGTCTGTTTATCCTCTCTCCTCAATTTTGAAAAAAATATATAGAGTAATTTTTCTCTCTCTTCTCTCATCTGATAGTCATTAACCCCTCAAATCAGAGAATATAATCCATTGGTTTTATCAAATGAGCTACTTTGAACCTGAATTGAGGAAAAAAACATCTTCTTCCATTAATTCTAGGTCTTTTCCCCATCCAATTCTATAAAATATGGCTGTTTCAGAGATCAAGGTCATTTCACATGAGATGTATTCATTAAAGACTGTGAGAGTCACACATAACATCTGGCTGCTAATCACATCAATGCTCCTTATCAGATGTACAAACTTTATTACCGTTGTTTCTAGGCAATAACATGTAATCAAATTTTTTCATATTTAGATGATTTTAATTGAGGAGAAAAAATGAATTCCTTGTTAGGTTATCATTACATCGTTACCTTTCTAATTATATATTATAAAATTTAGACTCTTTATTTGGATTAATTTTATGGATGTTATAATATGGATTTGTATATGGTGCGTAAACATGTGATAATTGAATCCCATGAATTTAATATTGACTATGTTTATGGAAACATGGTATTACCACTTTCTACTAGTTATAGGGATTTGTTTCTCTCCTTGTTGATGCAATTTTTCATGGATAAGATTCCCCTCTTATTACATAAAGTTAGGTATCATATTTATACCATTTCCCCGTGTGTAACATTCCGTCCATCCCCATTGGGTGGAGACAAGCTGGAATTTCTAATTTTTCTAAAGATATATCCCCATGATGCCAAAGGAAGAAAATAAATGTCAACGTCTTCTAAATAGTTGGGGGATATTTTCCCTTTAGAACTAAAATAACAAAATCGAGCATAAAAACATGAGCTATATGATACTTGCTTATAATGTATATAACTCAATGTGTAACAACTGGATAACAAACCCAACTAAAAACATAGTACCAAAATAGAAGACTACTGACATCAGAGTATAATGAGGAAGATAAAACCAAAATGAAATAACTACTCCAAGACTTAACTCTAGGCTCCAACTCCAAATCCAAATCCATGTCCATGTATAATGAGGCACCACTGAAGAAGTGTGATTCTTTACCCTTAACTTTGTCTCGATAATCAAAATCTAAAAAATCCCCATGGTTCTATATAAATGGTGAGTAATGAAAATCACTAGGTTTTCCACAAATAACACCACTATTTACTCAACTATTATAGAACAAGTTAGAAAATTTATATAAAACAATTTAAATAAAACAATCCAATAACTTCTTAAAAAAATCATCAAATTTACCCTAAGAAAATTTTCTTAGAAAATAACCCAACAACTTATTAAACCATTTCAAAATTCCTTTTTGTCATAATCCATTCCATTAAAAATATCCAATCATCTATCCATAAATGAAACAATGGACCTCCATATACACATGAGTGGTATGTCATCCTTTCATAAATTCATCATTTGGTGATCTATTTGATGGGGGAATGTTCGTACAATTCTCTATCCCATTAATTAGGGGGTAAAATTCATACCTTTATCTATCCTATTTCCCTTGAACAAATGATGAAAATTTATTCCTATAACCATTACAAACAAATCATTTAATTCAATATCAATAAAACGTTTTTTCTAAAACCATTCCATCAATCCATTTCATAAATCCAAAAAAATAAAATTTAAAAAAAAACATTTTAAAATCAAGATGTCAAAGATCTTTTCACAACCAAAACCATAGATCCATAAACAATCACTAAAGATGTTTTCTACCATGCATTTCACATCAATTTCAAAATAAATTTCAATAAAAGAAACCAATTTTAAACTAATCCTTTTGGTTCTAAATAGAGGAGTGTAGAGTGAAGTCACCTATCATGTGAATTATCATGACAAAATGGAAAAATTATTCAATAAAAACAAGATTTAATATATAATATAAAACCTTAGATCTCTTACCCAAGCATCGACACTACAAAATCCTATCATGGTTGACATAAAAAACAATTGATCTATCCACATTGGAAGTATATATAATAAAATGTGACATGGAGAGATGTAGATCTAATGAAAAAAAGGGATCCAATTAAAATGAAGACATACCACGAGAATCAGGCATGAACACAACAAAAAACATTTTGATCCCTTTCGATATGAGTGGGAGAGCCTCCATAGCCATTGGGAAGAAAAAATATCGGGTTAGATCATGTTGGAAGAAATAAAGGATTATACTCAAAACCGAGTGAGGTAAATTTTTTTAGGATAAAAAAACGACAATGCATGGTTGGATGAACAGTGAGACAACCCATGTGAAAATAGTGTGCCAGCCTCTGCCTTAAAGAGGAGCTCACTTGGTTGGATTGATTTGTCAGAAAAACTATTCACCAACCATGAAAATGATCTTTTTCCAACATTTCGACTTTACTCATATGTTTCATTATAGTTTTCCAAATCGTGCACCTTAAATGTGTGCCTATCCAGAGCCCCTTGTCCCATTATACACAATTTAAAATATTAATTTCATGGATTCATAAAGTCATGCTCCAACTATGCAATATTATAAAATCCCCAAAACCTTGATAATTATCTCTAAACCATTCCAAAATTCATAGAAAAACATAATATACATAAAACTAATAATGAAAGGCTTGCCTACCTAGGACTAGGGGTGCTAAAACAAGCATGTTCTGCATCCTTGTGCAATATCATATGCATCTGATATGATTAGATTTATAATTTAGTGTGTTTATATTTGGAATAATTATACAATATGAGTTCTATAAAAATAGATACAATGGTAAAAACAACGCTGGAACTTGAATTTATACTATAATTATACCTTATATAATGGAATGTATATTTTCACCCCTAGAGATGATGGAAACTTCTGAAATTTTCATTAGAGTTTCATTAATTGAGGTATAAATACTATTTATCCTGATTATATTGGTATTCATAAATTTTCATTCCCTTATTTTTGTCTCCTCGTATGTTTTAATATTTAATTTTTCTTTTTTTGACATACTTTTCGATCGGGAAGGTTTTTAGGGAACAAGTATTTGGCCTATTTTATCAAAATTCAATTACCGCATCTAAAGTTGACGGGGCATATCATGGAAAAACTAAAACTCTTGCAAGGGTTACCATCAAAATTATAGAAACAAAATGTGTGGGAATAACACTTTATAGAGTCTATGAAGCTGATGTTAGGAAAAAAGTGGATATGGAATCCTATCTATCTCATACTTCACTATGTCTTAGTACTTGTATTAAAAATATGAAAATTATATCAATGTTGTACTTTTATTATATTTAATATATCATTGAACATTTTTTTCTAATTTAATTAATTGAATTATATATATATAAATGAAATCCTTAACAATTATTGAAGGGTTAAAATATTTATGCTATTTCTATCTCCTTAAAGAAAAATTTTATCGTAGAGAATTAGAGAAAAAAAATTTAATATATTTTTTGTGATTTGATTAACTCAAATGTAGTCTAATATGAAATTATAAAAATGAAAACAATGGACCTATAGAACAGTGGGTTTTTGATGATGAATATGCGAGGAAAATACGTATAACTAATATAACATGTTGTTCGTTTTTTAGGAAATTAATATCTTCCATTTAGTTTTTCATATATATATTTTTTTCAAATCCCTCATCATCATTATACAAAATATAAAATTTTTCGGTTGTTTATATGCTATAATTATCATAACATCATGGAAAAAAAGGATTTCAAATCTTCAGAGTGAAGTAAAAAATGATGATGTGGGTGAGGACATACTAAATGAAAAGCTTTATAGGGTGGATCTTACTAGTTATGAATGAGAAAAACATACCAAAGAAAATTCAATGAATTTTGAAGAAGGTATTTTGGTGACCAATACTGCTAATATAAAATAACGATGTTATTTTAGTTTGTTTTTTCATTTATTATCTTCTGAACAAATGTATTAATTTTTTTAATGAATTTTATAACCTGTAACATTTTTATAAGTAATTTTGTTTTTTATATTATCTTAGTGTTTCATATTGATAGGTGATTTTTATATCATCTAAATGTTATTATTTTCATTGGAGATGAGAAGAAGCGGATGGTTGGAAGTCATGCTCCTTATCATGAAACCAAGATAACATAGTTGTTATAGGTATATAACTTCTTGTATAATCTTTCTTTCACTTCAAATATCTTTTATTCCTTGTATATAATTTCCCACCTTATCTAATGTTTATTTGAGGTAATATTCTATTAATATAGTTTTATTATTATGATTAATTCATCTAATACTATGTTTTTTTCTTTTTTAATCACATCATGGTATCAAGTACCTGTGTAGTTTCACATTGAATATTTTGATTTAATATTATTAAGAGTTTATTTTTCATTAATTAATGAGGTTTAATTCTACTTTTTTTTTGTTTTCTTCTAGGATAAAAAGTACATAATCTATTTTAAAAATAAAAATATAATAAATAATTTTTTAAATTTTTTATTCTATATATCTATTTTTTTCATCATTCATTGGAATAATTCCAGATGATGCACCTATCTAGGATAGACCATTCATCCTTATAATTATTTAATCCATATTAGTGGTTATGACACATTTTGTTAACATGTTACTTTTTTCTTGTCTTCAATTATTATTAGAGAAATGCCAAGATAGGTCTATTGGAAACGTAAAGTTATATATTATAGAAACATTTGAATGGTTATTTATGATGTTATTATTTATTAAAATTAAAAATTAGTATTTTCTAAATAGTGAAATTTTTATTTTTAGGAATCTCTTTGTTGAAACAGAAAAATACATGATTTGTATTTATGAATTCAATTGTTCATTTTAGAAAATATTTTTTCTGAAATAATTTTTATGTTCCATTCTATATCATTTGAAAACAATTAAATCATCTTTTAGTCATTCTGACTCAAATGTATAATGGACACTCAATACAATAAAGTATGAAAATCATGTTCACAACATCCAGAATACTGTTGATTTAAGGTTATTTTATATGAGTTATGTATAAAGAAATTTAAGATTTTATGTTCTCATATATTTTATTTTTATATTGGATACAAGAATATAAATCATGCTCCAATGGAAGCTCAAACACAATAAATGTGAAGTCAAATCGAGAAATTGCAAGCTCCAAACAATATTTATATTGTTGATGAAATTTCACCAATTGAAGAACATCCGGTATACTTGATATGATCAAGGAAGAATCTATTAATGTGCCGAATCATAAAAATCTAATGACATTCAGATCTTGCTATATTCTTATTTAATTGAATCCTTTTCTCGAGTAAAAGAACATATAGTTCAAAAGAGAGGTTAAACAATTTCATATCACTTGTGAGAACTTCAAACAAAATTCTATTGATTACCATTTAATTTATTCCTTTGTTATTTTAAAAAAATAATTTAATTGAGGTCTTGAATTGTTTTTAATAAATCAATCAATGTTATGTTTTTTATGTATTTTGGTATAAAAATTACAAGCTTATTATGAGACTTGAGGCACATCGAACTAGTAAATATTCGGGTGAAATTGTTGTCAATTTAAATCATGTATGGATTTTAATGGTCTTTTACATGATTTTATATTTTTCTCATTTTTTAAATTTTACTCATTTTTGTTTTCTTATCAATTAAGATGATTTTACAAAAAAATATGTCAATAGAATACATGAATTATAGGGGGCTATTATGATTACAAAAATAAAATTTTCAAATCATTGTAGATTCTAAGAGTCCCATGACAGAGATGATGATGGATTTCACATAAAACCTCCACAGTCTGTAATTATAGAATAATTTTCATTTATTTTTGTTTCAAATACATTATACATTTCATGTATCAATATTATCCCTATTTAGTTTTTCATAACTCTTGACTCATGGATCCCATCTAATTTTTTTAATATATGTATTTCTTTATATATCACATTCTTTATTCCATTAACAATATCATTGAATTTAATTATAATTGTGTAGTGATGAAACAATTTTAATTGTCATAATTGAGACTCATGTGATATTGAAGATGATGAAAGTGAGATAGAACATTAATCCATGCATGAAAATTTGGATTGAGAACTCTAAGAACATGATAGAAAACTTGAACAGAATGAGATACATTTTTTATCAATTAGATTTCTTCGTTATGCCATATTAATATTTATAAAGGAAAAGTCGAAACCAGCCTTGTTATTTTTTAGTTGTCATAATTGGATGTTTTTCTGGTTGGTTCTAATAGTATTTTATTAATAGACTAAAAGTATGTGTTTAAGCTACCTATTATTATTATTATTTAATTTAATATTAATTATGTAACATTTAATGCTCAATTTATGATTTTACTTTAAGATTTTTCATGGTTAAATTGAAAGAATTTTTTCTACTAGAACCTCCTATAAGACCCTACATCTTTTTATCCTACCCATGTTTTAATTTCATGTTGTTTTTTTACTATTGTCTTAAAATTTAGTAAATTTGAATCATTAAAATTTCAGGGAAATTGGTATTTAGTCCAATGGTATGTCACACTACAATATTAAAATTATCATCATATATATACCATTTAATTATTCGTTATTACTTTTATTCTCAAAATATTTTCCATTACCATTCCCATAATATTTGAAAATTGGACCAAAGGATATTTAAACTACTATAATTGGATCAAACGATAAGAGAATTAACTTTATTTTTTGTTAATTTTGAAAACATCAAATGTTGGAATAATGTCAAGAATGGGAAATAACATCACACTGATTATTTTTATCTCTAAATTTTATAATGATATATGTCAAACAAATATTTCAAGTGTTTTCTTCCTCATTTTTCACCAATGTATTTTCTCTACTCATTTTGAAGTATTTTTCTATGTTAATGGCTGAAATGAAGCACATTACGAGTTCATAAACTCTCAAAATCCTTCATGGAAAAATGTTTTGGATTTGGAACAAGAAAATAATTCCTTGATGGTTAGTGTCTGGTAAATGTTTTGATGTAATGTGTATGAATTTTTAATTCTATGTATTTGTACAATATTTTTATTATAGATTTCGTTTTCTCTGTTTTCTGGAAGAAATAGACTAATGTTTTGATAAAAAATGTTGCAAAATTATCAATATCTTTTGAATACATTTCTAAAAATCTAAAACAATACTCTATTGAAAAACAAAATGGCCTTGATGCAGTACTGAGTTTTAAATATTATTCATAATTACATCTACATTTTTATGTATTGAAATCATTTTCTCCACTAAAAGTTTCATTTTAATATTTTAAGAAGGAAAAATATGCTTTATATAAACACTTATGGAAAAAACATAGAATCAATGAAGCAACAAACAATTTTCAAGATGAAATTATGAGGATCAATTATCAAAAGGTTATAATTTTGTAGTTCACCGGATGGATTCTAATCAACAAATGAGTGTTGTTTTATGTTCAACCACAAAATAAAATCAAATAATAATATGAGTAGTTTATATTTTTCGAAGGCATCATTAGAAAATGAGGATTTGTTGGTATGCTCATCATGACATGTTATTAATTAAATTTTGATGATGATTTTCAATTATTTGATACATTGTACTGTATTTTGTTAATAGTTTTACATCATTATTTTTTATCTATTTTTGCTATGAAAGATAGATCTCATTTTTTGTAATTATTTTCTTATTTAGGATATGTTTTCATCCTTGTAGTTGCGTATGTATTAGAACATATAGTTGACCATAATGTATTTTTCTCTATATGTTGAACTAAATTTATAAATGGAGAGATGATGGGGTTTTATGATCTTTTTGTTTTGTAATTTTCATTAATCTTTTCAGTTCATTTAAATGGAACAAAGTGAAATAAAGAAAAATGAATAGTGATGAAGGGTAATTTATGGTGTTGTACATTAGGATAACAAAAATAGATTATAATATTTAGAAAATAACTGATAATAATTATAAAAATTAGTATAATATTAAAATCAAATAATATTTTTAGGCTTCCACAATGGGGAAGTTTGATATTTTTGTTTTGCTGATTACTTCACATTGTGCGCTTTCATTACCATGTCAATTCCTGTTTTCTGTGACAAAATTACATTTATTAGCTTCTTAAATAAATTAGATTGAATAAATATACAATTCCCAAGGTATTGGACCTGAACCGAATGAAGACTATTCTCATATGATGTGCTGGATGTTTTTTAGTCCTGAAATATGATTCCTTACAGTGCATCCTTTTATGTTTTGAAATGGAAAACTACAAAATAATTCATGGTTACAAATCATTTAAAATATCTATTAGAATCTTAGAATCCCTATTCTCTTGAAATACATGGTTAAGAGTCTATTTCATCTTAGTTTTGAGTTCTGTTTTCTAAAACTATGTCAAACTGGAGAAAACCATTCCGTGAAGTCGTTGAATATACCAAAGACCCTGGAATTCAGGTATTTCTATTCTCATAAAATTGATGATTACAATATTATCACACTGTGTGATAAAACTGTATAATGTAATATGGTTCTCGTAATTTATATTCTCAAATCAATAAATTGAATTGCCAGTATGTGGAGAAAAAACTATAAGAATAATAAGAAAACAAAAGTTAGTATGTGAGTTTCTCCCATGGATATCCCTTCTTGTATCTAAGTCCACATCGTCTATAAATGTTATTCACATGTAGAAGAATCCATGCCTTCCACCTCAATCAAAAACAAAATATAATTTCAGATAACTGAAAAATTTTCTTCTTTCCCTTAATTATTTAGTAACATAATATTCATTCTTGGAACTAGTCTTGAGTGGATGGGATTCTGAACCCCCTACCTCAAAAACTAGATCAACTCCCACCTCCTGAAGATTCACCATGTATTAAAGGTGAATATAAGGTAACCGAGCCTGAATCAAATGATCATTCTTCCACGTGGCCTCATCAATAGGATGACCGCACCACTGAATCAACCACTATTGGTGAATGTAATGGCCATTTGAATGAAATATTATATCTGGAAGAACCTCATCAAATGCATCTTCAAAAAATTTCATTGGGAGATATAATGAAATTGAATCCACAACAACTAGTTTGTGCTGAGAAATATAGAAAATATGGTGGATTTCGGTGCCCTCTAGAAGATCATGATGGTCATAAACTTCACCAACATTACTAATAACTAGAAAGGGTCCATAATATTGTGCTGTGAAAGATCTTACATGCTGTCCAATCAGGTTAAGCCTAATAAATTTTATCAAAAATGAGGTATCCAACTTGAAAATGAACATCCCACCATTTCATATTATCATATTATGGAATACAGTGTTGAGATTCCAGAAGGTGGGTTAACAACTGTTGAATAGCTCCATTTGGGTCAATAAAGCAGAAGAGATTTCAGAAAAGGATGATTCCTATCGAGAATAATTTTGTAGAGAAGGATGTTTCCTTCCATAAAATATTTGAAAAGTTTTTACTCTATAAGAAACATGAATGATAATATTGTAACAAAATTTGGCCCAAGGTAACCAACAAATCCATTATCGGGGCATGTCGGAGTAAAAACAATGAATGGAGGTTTCATTGATGTGGCTAACAAAATTAGTATGGGCATCCTTCTATGGATGGTAGTAAGAGATAATTTCTAGCATTGTTCTAAGGAGGGAAATTAATTCCTTCCAAAATAGCCTTGTAAATTAACGGTTTGATCACTCAAAATGGAATAAGGAATGCCATAGAGAAAAACTAAATCATTCCTAAAAATTTCAGCAACATCACATGATGAATATTGGTGTCTTAGGGGAATAAAATTATTTTCCTTGGATAGATGATACAAAAAAACAAGAATAACCTCAACCACTTATCAATTTGGAAGAACAGAAAAACAAATTACAGAAATTTCCTCCCAAATTGAGCTAGGAAGTGGTAGGGGTTCATTAAAACCAAAGTGAATAAGAATTTGATACTTTTTATGTTTAGATAAATCGAACCCCCAGAAGATTTTCCTAAAATAATCATTCATTTCAGAAAAATAAAGACTAACATTCAATCGTTTATATGTTTTGAAAAACCCATTCTTACCACCAACTAGAGTAGCATTTAAATAATGCAGCAAATATGGATGGATTATGGAATCCATGGAAAAAACAAATCGATATTTAAAAAATAATAGCCCATTATGAAATTAATAACCAGTTTTTGTAGTATAATTTTGTTCTAGTGCCATTAAAATATCATGTAAAATAGGATCCTGACATTTTTATTCACGTAACACTAAAATTTCTAACCAATTAGTCTCATAAATGAATTATAAAAATTATGTAACTCCACATGTAATAAAAGGGAATAATCTATAGAATTATAACTACTAGGTTGGTAAAATAATATCAAAATTATAATCATGGAGCTTTTATTCAAACATTGATGGTCAATTGAATGAATATTATGGCTATGAAAATGCTTTTGGATCTGGGGATTTGTATAGAATAAGATCTCAAACCAATAGATATTATATCCATTGATTGATATCATGGAATAAATCCATTAATTATTTCTCATAAAAATATTTTCCCAAATTGGAATTAGAATGATATTTTCTAAAATAATCCAATGGGATCCCATTTTTAATAAAAATGGCCCCAATTACAGACCCATAATAATCACACTCTACAAAAAACTGTTTAAAAAAATCCAACTAGAGAAGAACATGTTTTGTTTAAATAATTTTCATTATTGTGTAAAATTATAACTAAGAGGTGGGATACCAACTGATATTATTCATTTGTGAGAGTTTTGTAAGGGGTTTTTCAATATTTCCATAATTTCAAACAAACAATTGATAATTTATTATGGCAACTAAATATCCATGAACTTCATTAACATTTATAGGAACATGCCTACCTAGAACAATAGAAATTTTTATTGGGTACATGGTTAATCCGTCAAATTATATTATATGGCCTTAATATTGAATATAAAATTTAACAGAAAACACTTATTCTTGTTAATATGATAATAGTTTTCCTACAATACATAAAATACATTTTTCAAATGCTAAAAAAGATATTGTCTTGCCCTACTATTGACCAGAATTTCATAAAAAACACACGGACAAATTTATAAAGGAATATTTGAAAATTTCATTCATGGTTTCCTATAATTTGGTAGGAGCGTTCATAAGACCAAACTTCATGAAAAAAAATTCACAGTGGACCTCGTGAGTATGAGAAGTTATTTTTTTCAACATCTATTTCCCACACATTATAATGATGAGAACCAAAACATAAATAAACCATATAATAGTATTCGTTACCATGGAATTCATCTAATAATTCCTCTATATTAGGAATAGGGAATCCTTCTGAAAATTTCATCTTATTCAAATAATGGTAATGGACATAGAGGAACCACCCACCAACCTTCTTTGTAATAAAAATTAGATCACTTGAATACAAACTTGTACTATTTTGAATTACTCCATGCACTATGAACTCATTAATATTGTGTTACACATCATCATTACGGTGATGGATAACTTTTGATGGTCATATTTTTACTAGCCAAAAAACTTTATTTAAATTCATTGAATGATTAGTAGAACAATGAGGTGGTAATCCATTGGGTTCGACCATCTCTACATTTTTTAAGTATCTTTATTACTTCTATTTGAAAATCCAAATGAGTAGAAATAACATGGTCTCTAGTAGGAATATTAGAATATCTATGTAATCAAAGTGTGGGAAAAGATTTTTCTACCAAAATGGAATTCAATGATAACGGTACATCCTTTTGATTCCACAACACCTGTAGGGTGAAATTTTTACCTAGAAATTCAAATCCCATTGAAATATTTTAGTAATGAGAAGTTACATAATGAAAATTTTATTTCCATTCCATTCATAAAACTAAATATTCTCCTACACTATAAATTGAGTACGCATCAACTTAAGGCCACCTAGTTGTATTTGTAATTGTTGACACTTACCACTAGATACTAGGCAATGGCCATCCCCCAATAAAACATTAAAAGATTTTTTTCAGTTATTAGAAGATATAAAAATTTTAATAGGGCATTGGAAATAAAATTGTGACTTTTACCTATATAAATAATCACTAATATAGGAACACCATAAATATTTCCTTCAACTATCATCGATTTTACTACTGAAAAATTCCTTGCATGTAATTCTCCCAACAATAAAGATAGGTAGTTCATTTCCCACTGGCTTCCTTTTTGAAGATCAATGAAAGGTACTATAGCTGAGTTATTTTCATGATCTTGGTTAGCCAAACTATCCCAAATGATAAAGAAAATACCCATATCTTTACACTAATAAGTAGTCCCAAACTTGGCACGGCATGAGAACCACAATCCTTTCACCTAACACTCCTTATATTTTGACCAATAAATATTTCGGACCCCCATCTAGTGAGGAGCTGAATTTTCAATAGATGTGTCTACTATAATTCACTCATGATTTTTGGTAATAGGAGATGTCATGTGATTCATCCAACATAAGAGTAGGAATAAATATCACAGTGGCCAGAACATTGAGAATCTTATTGAGGAATATTTTCTATCACAATTTACTCTTGTTCAATATCCTCAATAGTGAAATTAGACGCGATTTTGTAATTGGTTCATGAGTAACAACATTAAATTAAATATTTTTTGGTTAACCACTAATAAAGGAAAAGATATACCATGATTCCAACCACTTTGGAATCTGTAATGCCTCTTTTTCAAACTCAATAATATTATTTTTTACCAAAATAATTTGTTTAATTACTTTTAAATGCATAAGTGGATCACTTTATAAGGCATAACAGAACCTGATAAGTAATTACTTCTTAAAATCTTCCCAATATAGATTTATTTGTTGAGAAATAATGAATAAAATCCAATGTTTCACCAATCCTTTTATGTAGAATTGGACCATAGTCACACACAACATTTCCTAATCCTTATGAATCTAATTCTATGTTTTTGAAAATGAGATATACATGATAAACACATCTCTCTAGAACATTGGAAATTCCACTCACTTTCAAAAATTAGGCAACTCTATCCATAGCCTAAACTCATCCATGATTTCATCCCTCGACACAAGATATGGAAGACAATAGTCGAAATGGATATTATTTCCTTGAAAACATTGTCAAAGATCATCATCAATAGTACATAAATTTATAAAATTGACAATAAAAATTCAATTCTAGTGTGTTAGTGATGTTGTATTAGTTAATACCTCAGTTGAACTCTATCTGTAAGATCAGAAGAAGTCACCATAGTACTGACATTGAGTTCATGAACCCGATTTTATATTTTTTCCAATGTTGAGTAAAAATTGATATTAAGATTTTCACGAACTCAAATATTTTAAATAATATAAAAAGTGTCATTTAAACACAATTCCATATTTTCCTTCGCCTATAAGAACTGATCCATGACATACATGATCACAATAATATTAGTACCCATCTTTGGTGGCATCCACATTATGTTATTCCATCCTACACCAGCAGAAAGGAAATCTAAATGAAAGACCCTAAATGATAAAACTAAAGATTTTGAAACTATTCTCGTAATCTATATTCTCAAAGAAATCAATCAGATTACAAGGATATGGAGAAAAAACTGCATGAAGAATAAAAAATTAGAAGTAAGGATGTATGTGTATCCCCTAGACATCCCTTCCAAAATCCAAGGCCACAACCTCACCAAGGAAATGTTTTCATGAACATAAGAATTCCCACCTACCTCCTCAATAGAAAAACAAAATATACATTCAACACACTAAATAAAATTACATCCATACACTTCATTATTTAGTAACATAATATTTCCACCTAGAATAGGTCTTCAATAGATGGGAATATAAGCTTCCAGTCTCAACCACACTATTATCGTTACTATGGAGGAAAATTAAAATTGAAAATAAATAAACTGATGCAAGATATTGAGAATGAGCTTAAGGTAACAGTGCATGTACATTAGAATTGATCTAAATATGACCATAAAATAAAAGAGTGAGTATGTTTATCTTATTCTAAAAAATATTAAATGTGAAATTAACTCAATGTATGGTTAATCCTTTTTTTTCATGTTCAGAATCATTTATCATTAAGTAGATGGAAAATTAAATTTATGAATTCATTTTTAGTTCTCAGTATTTATTTAAAAAATAAAACATATTAAAAGTGAATATTTTTTTAATGATTTTCCATATGCATTGATATTAAATAAAATCTACATTTAATGGTGGAAATATTTTGGGGAGATGAGTATTAATTTGTTCATTATGTTATTTATGTTGTGATAATTATAGATGCATTAAATGTATGAGTCATACCATGAATATTTGGATGAGATCGATTCAATAAAGGATTAAATGTGAAATTAATGTTTTTAATAATCAATTTCTTTTTATTCTTGGACATTTACCCCCTTCTGAAATTTATTTAATTAGAGGCCTAATGATATATTACAAAAAATATCCTATGATTCCCATATTGTTTTTATTGATTTGATAAAGACAAGATAAAGTACCCAGAGAGGTTTTATTAAATGATATTGAAAGAGGAGAAGTTAATGTGGTTAAAATAAGACACATCCAAGGAATGTACGAAGGGAGGTTTACTCGAGTGATAACCCTAAAATGTGAGAGAATTTCCTTTCTTGGGAGGACTTAATTACCCAAAAATTCAGTGAATGGTAGGTTCCTAATAGTTTATTAAGATAAAAGAAAACTGCACACAATCAGAAAACTAATTACATATCATAATATCCATACCCTTATCCACCCTCATGATAGACTTCCTCCACAGTGACTGACTCCCATTCCAATCCGTCATAGTGTTTTGGGATCATGGCATACTTCCTTCCATGGTTCAATTTCTCCAATGATATCAACTCCTATGAAGACTTCTTGAAAGTGGACCTAGTGGAAATCGTCATCGGCAAATTAGAGTAGTTATTCCTTGACCTTCTGTTTTTTGTAGTGGACATCTCAATCCCGAACTTCTTCTTCCCTTCCTTGACAACATCACAATATGAAGGCCTAACCATCTCACTATTGTATTCCTGGTCACTGTCCTAGACATATCCCCAATTTCTAGAGGCAAGGACATCTGGGGAACCATCTATCACCATTCGGACCTTCTCTTGCCTCCTGTTATAGTTTATCATGACCAAACAATGTAGCTGCTCCGCAACCTCTTAGTCATCATGCACCTCCTTCACCACACCTGTTAAAAAAACCTGCATAGTGTTGTCTTCATTCATTGAAGAACTATCCTCTACTTGAGATACCTCTCATGGCTCTAGTGCTTGAAACCAGTTGTATGTATCAATTTCTCTCTTTAAACCATTAGGTTGCAGCTGCGCATTCTTCCCCATACATACAAGACACGTAATAGCATCTTTGATTTTCCCATCACCAGCTGAACTCAAAAGCATCCCACCCACCTTCAGATATATATCATCAGGTCCATCACTAGAAACATATCTCTCAAGTCCACTATCTACATTGTTCATTGAAACCTCTACATGATCTTCCACAACTTAAATTACTCCATGCCCAACACCACCTCAAGGATTATCAGCATCTATATTAGCACAATTCCCACCAGCCCCAGAGGTATGTTCTTTCTTCATCCTCTGAAACACTGCATCTACATTCGGGTTATAATTTCCCACAAATGTGCCAACCAACCCATTGATAGACTAAACAAAATCAGCGAGCTTCTATCCCTGGAAAGGGACATTATCAGTTCTCTCCACTGAGACATAAGTAGCTCCACTTTGTCATTGATCCACGCGATGACCTAGACTATGGCACCTCAGACATTAAAAAATGCATGATTCAAAGACAACTTCTTGCCTCTAGCAGAATTCCTCAAAATCCAGGATCCAAATCCACTCAACTGGAAGCTTCGAAGCATCCACCTCAACACAAAATTGTGAATTAACGGGATGAAATACCAATGAAGTGCGTGAATTAGAGGAGAGAAATCTCCCCACCAAATTCCCAAACAATTGGATTATAGATGGATTCTGAAATGGCAAAGGAAGGTGAGGAAGTATTACCTAGGTCGTGACAGTGGAAGATTCCTGATTCATACAAAGATCAAATGTCCATAGGAGAAGAAAGAACATGCATCTGCTACATCGACGAGGAGCTTTAGAACAAGTGAAAACTAAGTAGTCCTCTGAGGATAAGTGTATCATCTGATGATTCTTGTCAATCAAACCCACCACTGTGCGATCCTAGAGGAACCACTTACTAAACATGAATCTATAAAATTCGTCAACTGACGGCCTTCGATGAATAATGTGAGCCACCAGGGACAAGTTTAGGAAAAATGAAGCCTTAGAAAACACTGGTAATGAAATATATAGTTGAGGATCCCCATGATACAAATCTGAAACCTTCAGAGTTAAATATATCGACAGAATGTCGGGGATAAATCTTGGGTTAGAGAAAGGTGCAAATGCCTCCCGTGGATTTGGAGGTGAAGAAGGTGACGCCTCCCCCCTCCCACCTCCATGAAGGGGGGGGGGATCCATCCACGATCAACTATGTTTCATCACTATCATCGCAGCCTGAGATTTTCATCTCAATGAAGCCGCATGACTTAATTATGTTTTTAAATTAGGTCAAAAAAAATTCTTGCTCTTAGTTGAAAAACCAAAGCATACTCAAGATAATATATCTAATTTCATTCTTTTCTCAGATGATAAAGTTCTCATTGTAGAATCCAATGTGGCAAAAAATTATAAGAGTCTTGGAAATATACTTTCTAATTTAAAGGATTCAATCTTAATATGGATAAGACAGAACATATGGAGTGTCATTTTAGCAAATCATTGTCAAGTAATATTATGTATGTGAAATTAAAAGACCATGTTTATTTGATAGTTTTCTCTATTTAGGATAATTTAGGAAATATAATGACGATATTGATGCTGATTTCTCTCGTAAGATTCAAAATAGATGGATAAAATGGAGAAAAATGCTTCTATGGTGATTTTTGATCGTAAAACGCTCTTGAAATTGATGGATAAATTTTATATGATGGTTATTAAACCAAATATTTTATTTGGTGTTGAGTGTTGGATTTTGACATGGCATCATGAACATTAAATGGACATGTAGGAATATGATGTTGGATAAAATTAAAATGATTGCATTTGAGAGAAAAATGGTGGGACTCCTGATTGAACACAAACAAGACATGTATAAAGGGGTATTAACTCAAGTTATAACTATGATATGTGATATACATTTTTGTCTTAATAAGACTTCATTATGGTTCAAAATTCATCCCATACATAATTTATTTGGTCTTAGAGAATCTTCGAAATCATATTCAAGTTGAGTTCTCTATTTTTTGTTTTTTTATGATATATATCTCATTACATAATCCAAATACAATATCAATTTATCATTAGAGTTTTGGAAATTGACTCTATAATTTAATGGTTCCCATCTTAATTGGGATAATACCAAACATATGGAGTGACTTTTTATCAGAATATTATATATTAATATTATGGATGTGAGATTAAGAGATCGTGTTGAGATCAAAAGATGATAATTTTTTTATATTTGGTCTCATTTTTGCAATGTGATGGAAACAATTGAGGAAAAGGATTCTTGGGATTTTCTTGATTGAAAAATTCCTTTGCAATGAAAGGTTAAATTTTATATGATTGTTGTTAGACCAAGTATTCTACATGATAATGAGTGTTGATCTATGACATGAGATCTTGAAAAAGAATGTTTTTATAGAATGTTATAATGAATATGATTGACGAGAACATGACTAAGATAAGAATAAGAGGGTTTATACACATTAGAAGAATATCTGAGGTTTCAAATTTTAATATGATAAGCTCAATGATTTTAAAATATGTAGATATTAAATAATGCTAATTGATGATATTTGATCTATGTAGCATATCCTATATAATTTGTTTTCTTAATATTGTTGTTGTTGTTTACATATGGAAATCCATTTTTTCCATACCTACCCACTCTTTTTAGTATAAACTAAAAATTTTTCCTAGCATATGTTAAATCACTTGTGTTGACCATGGTAGATCAATTTTTATGTTTATAATTTGTTTAGTTTAACATGTGTTATTTTTTTGTGGCGGAATAATGATCCCTTATTCATCATCATTTATTTCATTAAAGTTTTATGAATAATTAAATTAGGCTAAAGAATTTTTATTTTGTGCTTCACCATTAATTATAAAATTGAGTTACAATGTATTTTTTAAGTGATGGGCTATTGATTTTGGAGTATTCTTTTTTAGCGCTTCATACAAAAGGCTCCTCTCTTAGTCTTGAGGTTTTATTAATATATATTTTATGTAGATAATAACATTTATAAATAAAAAATATCAGAACACTGATAGAACTAGATGAAACAACTACTACATATATGATAATCTTGTAAATATATAGTAGAGAAGTATAAGAATAACAATGGAAACTTGGAGAGGGAATGTGATCCTCCTCCAAGAAACAAGGATGATCCAATACAAATGATTGTTTCCCAGATATTATCTCACATCCTACCTCTATACCAACTTGATTATACTTATAAAATAGCCTTTCCACGTGGATCTAGATACTCTTCCACCACATCCAATAGGCTAAAAAATTCAACTGAAACAACTGTAACAATGAAACCTCATATAATGACCCTTATAACACATTACCGAAAATCCTTTGAGCTCACCAGATTCTATTAGACACATTTAAAAAATATTATTAAGAGTTAGGAGGGAGAATTTACTTATATTTATATTGTATATAAGTAGTTTAATGAAAATATTTTAAGTTTCATATTGATATTTTTGAAATTCATGAAATAAAAAACAATATTTCAGTAAATTCCAACAAAATAAACTTCCAATTTCTCCTTCATTTATACATGAGTGACTACTAGGTCATGAATATAATAATAAAAATGTACATGAATATAGAACATAACATCTAAACAAACACACTATATCATGATACTATAAAAAATATTTTTTTTGATAATAGAGATATACTAATATTATACATTTAATATTGTGGGATTCGGTACATGAAAATTTATATATATGAGGGAAATTATGGCCAAAGAACATAAAATGTTAAAACAACAAGAGGAGATGGTTATACATATAAAATTAGTTTAACAATATAATTTTTCTGATTTTAAAGTATATTGTATTATGAGAACAAATTCAATGTTTCATTTATCTCTTTTCTGATTGCAGGAGTTTCCCTGAAATGACTTCTCCTGACGAATGAAACTCCAGAATTTTTGAACATTAATAAATTCTTAACAACTCAACCAGTACATTATTTTATATGGCTTCCCAAAAATCAATGGAAGAAGATCGTGAAAGGTTATATAGTGGAAGAGGATGGTGGTATAAAATCATTTCTATTGAAAATGGAAAAAATGATGAATTTTATAGTTAACATATCTTCCTGTAATTATTTTTGAATTGTCTCTTCCTTTTTATTCAAAATATTTGTTTTCTACCAAACAATTACCTTTATTCTAACTCGGTTTGACCTATATAATTCTATTTTTTTCATGTGTCTATTATGGGATAAGGAAGATGAAAATTGGAGGAAAGTTTCATCAATAATAAAATGGAAATAAAAAAGTATTCGTGCTCAGTTTATTTCTATAACATGAAATGAAAAAGATATAACATAGATAGTAGGAAACATCATTTTTTAGGGACACTATTTGTCTTGATGTACGTTTATTTCAATCTATGAACCAGGAATTTTCTTACAAAAAAATTAATTTTAGACACTTTGAATCTTGAATGAATGTTGATTCAATGGAACATGGATATGATTTATGTAAGATATATTTTTCTTTTACTCTCATGTGTCTTTGTTAATATTCGTATACATCTCTATATTTGTATTTTTAGGAGAGGTTGTCAATTTCATTCATTGGAAAGGATGTTAACATGTTTTTATATTACTCAAAATACTATGATGATAAGGACTGGGTGCCCATGAAGAAAAAAATGGAGGAAATCGGGGTAGATACATTTGATTTCACGATGAGGTCCTCCAAAGTTGTATTTCATTCACGAGTTGTATGTATTTGAATCCAAAAGTGGAAATCTAGAGTTTGAATCATGTTAACCCATAAGTGGATATATATAGTTTCAATCCCTTTTACCCATAATAGTTTCAAAATAAACAGACTTAGTTTGTTGAAGGTGCAATACGGTGGTGAACAGTGTTCTGACCCAACAACCGGGGAAGCATGTTCCACAAGTATTTTACCTAGCACTTGAAAACCCCTTAAATTTCAATACAGAGATGCAAGATGTTTGTGTATGGTTTTGTGTCGATTCCACCATTTCATGTGAATCAATTAGAATGTGGTGGTCCTTAAGAAAGATTCCTCTATGGTATAAAATATAGGAAATATGAAATATGGTTCTATTGAGGGAATGAAATGTTTATCTAACATTTGGAACTAAAATGTATGGGTTTTTCAATTGATTTTACCATGCCGATAGATTAAGTTCACTGAATTGTTTATCTTATTCAGCTGAAGGATAATGAATCACCAAATACCAAGTAGTGGATGAAATTAAAGAAGCCCCTAGAGGCCCTTGAAAAATCAGTGGAGACTGGAATGAGGGACGATATCACGTTGAAATTTCCTAGAGCCATTTGATCAAAGGCATACAAATAAATGTATAAAGAGAGACACAGAACACTCTTCCACACATTATCCCACTAAGAATCCAGTGGATAATATTATTACTCGGTCCTTGTAACATTAGGATTTGAAAATTTTAGTATTCAAAATTTTTTACAACTGGCCATTAACAAGTTCATTGTAACAATTGTGATTGCTTTTGTATTTCTTGTAGTACTCACTCCAAAATGTAGGCCAGATTAATGGAACTATAACACCTAAAACCCATTATATAACTGAAGACATGAATGACCATAAAAACCTTTAAATTCCCCATATCAATTTTCTCTTCTACTAGGAAACGAAGAAGGGTATCAATAATAATATCCTCCCAATAAATATACACCCACCATCAAACTCATATTTTGTGGGGTTCATGATCATTCTAATCTATATGTTACAATTAAATATCCTTTCATTCCTCATATTCTTATACAATTTTCCATTGATGTAGGCTAGAGGGTGAGAATCCAACCCCACATCTACCTCCAAAATCTACTGCCAGAAATGCATGGTGTATAGTGGAGAGTAAGTGCTCGATCACAACACTAGATTGTTGATGCTACATGCATTCTTCCACATCCACCCATTATCTCCCCTTTCACTTTCTCGAGAGGTCTCGTTCATAAGCTATGAAAAACACATTAACCTGCATTCATTGATGACCCTCAACAACATAGTATATTTAAAAATACAACTTGATCCTGAGAAAACTGAATCACATGCTATTCCAAAATGTTCTTCGTCTTGGAAGGCAATGAATAACCATTTACCATATAGTTATCGATGCCATATTCAAGGGATGCCATCAAGTACTTACTCATGATTCCCTCCAAACAAAACCTAAAATACCAAAAATCAGTGATCTTCTTCTTCCTCTTGGACATGATACTCTTGTATTGAATGAAAAAGGTGGTGTTCTTCATAAGTTTATTTTTTGTGAAGTCTCTCTCCAAGAGAGTGCTTTGGATACACTGATGAGAGCACCCATGAGTTCCCAGTACCACTTCTTACTAGTGGACACCATCACATGCACGTCCTGAAAAAACAGATAATCATAGTATTTACGACGGGGTCTAGTTTCAAATTCCCCATTTCTGAAAACAACATTGAAAATATTATTTTTTTGCGACGCCTCGTAACAAATTGTTTATCCATGTTTCTAAAAAACCCTTTTGCGGTGGGTGGATGTACCCATCAAAAAGAAGTATATTTGATGACATGATCCAACAAAAAAAACAGAAAAATTAATATAAATAAAATTAAATAAATTTATTAAAATAATAATAATAATTATATAATAACATAATAATGAAAACTAATTAAATTATTAAATAAATAAGTAAAATATTAAATAGTAAAAAATTAACAAACTTAAAACAATGAAAAAAACAAAATATTCCCAACAATATTAGAAAATAATAAAAATTATAAAGTAATTAATAAATAAATTAAAAAAATAAATGATAATTAAAATATATTAAAATAATAAAACAAAAATGAAATTAAATAAAATTTAAACAATAGTAAAATAAAAACAAGAAACTAATAACAAACATAATATTCATAACAATAAAAAAAGTAAATAATAAATAATATAATAACAATAAAAGACAAAATAATAATTAAAACACAATATTCCCATTAATATAATAAATTCCTTATATATAAATGTAAATACATAAATTAATAAAAATCTTTCAAAAATATTGTACATTCAAATGTTTATAAGAAAAATTACATAAATATGTCAGGGGTGGGGTAATTTTGAGGAGTAGGAGGAGACGAGGGAGCTGGTGGAGGGAACTCCATTCCTAAACCAGCAGTCAAACATCACATGTACTCCATCATCTTCTCATGATGCTACTCCTTCCATCGGTGCGTCTCCTATAACTGATGTTGATGGAGCTCTTCTAGCTCCCTAAACATTGACTCTCTAAGCTCAGCTGGAGTTCACAACTACTCCTCATATTGTGCATCAAATGATGATAACACTCCATGATCTCCTCTTGAGCTGCATAATGACATCACATCGATACCGTAAAAAGTCTTACGTGTCCATCGGTAGACGATACAAAGAACTCGACCTTTCCTAAAGGAATACTAAGTCACATGATTCCATGATACTTAATCAAATTCCAATTCAATAGAGGTATGATCCTAAGTCACATCCATAATCTCTGTCTATGTATGAGATTTCGCGGTCTCGTATGACTCGATCATTTTCAATTTAAAACTCAAATAGTTAAAGTATACTTTTCAGATAATTTTAAAACAAAAAAATAAATTATACTGACCACAATATGATGTAGTAGATATCTTCTAATATTTCCAGTGACAATATCACTGTACATCCTCCTATAAATGTCTAAATCCATGATATCAGGTTGTTTGACAGCTTATTTGAGTTTGAAATTGAAAATTTATATTTAATTTTTTATATATTAATTAAAAAATTACATGAAATTTTTTGTTGATGTGTACTGAATTTAAGACAACCAGTTTATTGTGTCATCTCATGTCTCTCCCAGTTATATTCACCAAATGATGCTCTCCTCTAAAAAATAGATCCCATCCATTATTAACATAATTCATACCAAACCTGAGAAGATATGTAACATAGATTGTGGGTGAAAAAAAAAGAATATCAATATCTATGACTGCATCTATCCACATTGATATCCTTCAGTGATTGTGAAAAAATTAATAGATACAATCATGCATACAAAAGTATCATGCCTTTTAAAGGGATTATCACATGATATCATCAATTCGAAACCATAAACACTACAAATAATTAATAATATCATGTTATTAGATAAATATATTTCAAAATAAGTATTATTTATTAATGTTTCATCCAATGATCTGACATGGGGTGTTGAACATCAATGGGAATCTGACCCCATGTATCATATGCTCCAGAAAAAATAATGCATCAATATTGAAAAATCATGTCCAACAGCTATATGTGCAGTGATGTGAGAAAAGAGTGAAAATAATAAAAAATAATTATTTAAATAAATTTATGAAAATTATTGCAAAATAACAAAAATACACAATATAAAATACCTCCTCATGCATGGACCAAACTAATGTTGTGGGCATCACTCGGTGATAGGATCACGAATCATCAATTTCACAAGGTTGTGGCCCGTTAGAGTAATTGATTAACCATTATCAGAATATGGGTCAGATATTGCAGCATCCGACTCATCATCAGGTAGTACAGTATCATCCAACTCATGGAATAAATGGAACAAACATTATTTTGAAATATGAAACCTGAAATTATTGTACGCATCAAATAACTTAAAATGAGTAATATATATATATTTATATATTATTTATTTATAATTATACCAAGTGTTTAATATTTTCTACATTCATTTTCATATTTGTATACAACTATGTCAATATCATCATATTTCATCTTAGTATCATCAATTTACATGGGAGTTTCAGCTACATAATCTCTCTCTATTTTAAATCCATTTGTTACATCAATGACATCATCACATCTATCGACTAATAACCATTGGGTATCATCATCAATATTCATTTCCATTCATGGAAAATATTGTTTTGGAGTTTTCTCATGAAACATTTCAATTCCTTGCACATCACTTGAACAACATTCTCTTTGGATAAATTATATTTCACTAGATTTCATTTTTTTCTCCACTAATCACATTACTCTCATAAAGCCAAGCTATATTTTTTATAATAAATTTTATTTGAACGATGATCCAATAAAAATGGATCATTTACCTGAAGAAAATTTCTATTTTTAATATCAATGATCCCATAAAGTGAATGAACACACAAGACTCTATCAGCATCCAACCGATGACATTTACACAATGTTATGTATTTTTTTCGTATTAAAAAATTTCAATTATTTCTTCCAATAGTCCATAAATGTCATCTTAACATTATCTATGATTATATCCACTTAAGAAGAAAACATTGTTCATTTTTTAAATCCATATATGCATATCTATGAAATCAAAACTTGTTCGGCACATATGAATTATAATATTTAACTATTTTCGATTTTGGATTACTCAATAAATGAAATCGATTAACAATTTTTTTCAGCAAGTTGACATACCTGAAATTTTGAAAAAAATAACTAATATAACATGTAATGAAGTTATTTTATATTTTAGACCCTAAATAATTTACTTTATAAGATTATGATACCAATAAGAAAAATTGTTATTTGGATGTTCTTCATGAGTACCTGCTGATATTTTTGGAAACGGTTTCTTGATAATATTATAAAATAAAAAAAACAATAATTTTAATTTAATTTCAATAAAATTATAGAACATGTGATAGTTGCACTTATTGAAAATTTACAAACATAAATTCATTGTTTTCACTCATACAGTACATACATGATTTTGGATGATGTTTTCTCCAACCAGATAACATGACATATCCTGGTAATTCATTAATTTTCCACATCAATGTAGCTTTAATTAGGATTTTTTTCACAGTAACATCATATGCACTAATATCATTTACTAACAATGAATTTAAATCATTAATCAATGACATCAAATTAACATCAATATTGTCTTTTTGATGTCCTGGAATTAAGGTGGTTAAAATGATATGTGGATGATTATGCAACATCCAATGATGTAAAATGTCTAGAGATTGAAAGATGGGTCAAAATAAATATTTACTACCATAAGAACCAAATGGAGAAAAACAATCAGTAGAAAGATCCAATGGCATGTTTTGGGCTTCTCAAGAAATAGACAGATGTGCATGATAAAAATGATTCCATTAATCATTATCATATGGATAATTTATGATTTTACGTGTTGATTTTTTTGTTTTATAAAATCAATGAAACTATGGTCTAAAAAATAAATAAATACTATAATATTAGTGTAAGTGATAAATAAAACAAAATTTTTATAGTAATTTATCCATACTTCCCTAATTGAGCCTCTTTGTACCTTTTCTTTTCAGACATAGGAAAACTATCCAAAGACTAGTTTTCACTATAATATAAGATGCATGCATTTGAAAATGAATTAATAATATGAAAACCAAGAAATAAATTATGAACTATAGTCTTTCATTCATATAAATTTATATGAAACACATTTCCTTTATGTTATAGTGCTTTAACCAAATTTAATTTAATAGCCATAAATATTTCAACCGCTTCAAATTTTCTTATCTTGCAACCATGATATAAGGTATTCTCAGTAGAATTCAACAACTCTTTAAATTGATATTGTTCCAACTTATTAAATAAATCAATATGGTCTTGTGTTTCATATTTTTGAAAAGATGCACCACCCACATCTTGTACTAAATTTTGAAACAATGATGGATCTCGAAAAAAATTATTAGTATCTTCTTTAGAACTGTATTCTCATTGTCAATATCAAAACAAAATAAGTTGTCTAAAAAAATGCAATAGCTAACACCATAAATTTTCAGATGGGTCTAACCTTCTTATATCTCATTTCATACATGGACACATAATTGTTCCTTCATATTTCTTTTTATTTTGATGATACAACTAAAAAAATCTCAACACCATCAAAATATATTGGATTTATACTTGAACTGTTAGTATTCATGTGATGATTCTTCTAATCCCAATAATGTAATAAAGATTGTTGTCAACATTCTTGTTCCATATTTCTCTACAAAGAAATAAATAAATACATTCTTCCTGAATAATTTTTTACAATACATTGTTGATCAAAAAAGTGTTTAAATTTAAAAAATGATAATGTATTTGTAAATTGTGTAAACATTATCTATTTACTGATGATTTTTACTAGTTAGAGCTAATTTTTAGTAATACCCTTTAATTACCACTAATTACATGTAATTTTTACTAATTAAATTTATTTTCTACATATTACCACTAATTATTATGATATACCAATAATATTTACTTATTACCTCTAATTATTATTAATTATCACTAATTATTACTAATTAGATGAATTTTTTACTAATTGTTACTAATTAATAATAACTATTAATAATTAATGCTAATTATGACTAATTAATAAGAACTATAACAAATTATTACAAATTACAACTATTTAATTGTGACGTCTTGACCCAGGTGCCCCAAATTGGTCCCCTGATCCGGTTGTCCACATTCCCTCAAGTGCACCTCCTCGTATACCAAAAGGTGTCGACTAGTAGTGAGGGTCTGGAAAGTCAGTCATAGGGAGTATATACATTATTTTATCAAAATTAAACACCAACACATGAAAATAACAACAACCATGTGTTGAAGCGTATAAATAAACAGATCAAGTACATGCCATATGATAAAAACCCATGAAAATAACATGCTCAGAAAAAGGTAAAACCTGATATGATAATGAAAATGTCATGTGTAAATAATGAAACTGAAAGTAAAGACACAAAAACTCTGAAACTGGTCTCGAACAATTTTTGGTTCCCTCTCCCATGCTCCAATCACAAAATTCAACCTATCCTAGGGGCTATCCCTTATCATGTCCTATAATAAAAAAATATTCTCGGGTGCTGATAAGGCATCCCGAATAGGGTGTCAGTATGACATAGTTGTCCACCACCAACAGTGTCTAAAACAAGTCCGGCCAAAAGATTGTGTTTTTAGTTTTATGAACCAATAAAAATACTACATTGTTATACAGTTATCACATTTTTGTTTAATCTTTAACCCTCACATTAGTTCCAGTTTCAACTCAGGATTTCCATTTTAATCATCATTCATTATTATCATTCATTGGGTGTTGGACATCATGCCAAGCACCCCAAAATCTCATTTGAATCATTGTTCATTATTATCATTCATTTGGGTGTATGCCTTCATGCATAAAAACGAAAATCTCATTAAGTGTATATCTCTATTCCTATCACTCTATATCTCATTCGGTGTAGGTCTTAATGCCAAGAACCCCATAATCTCATGCTTGGATAACTATTGGGGATGAACTCTATGTCCATGTCCGAACATTTATTTGGTCTAGAACACTATATTCAGAACCACAAAAACCTCATCCATTTAATCTTTCTTTAATTAACTATAATTTTTCACATTATTCAATTACAAATCCCTCAATTAGTTAATCATTTCGAAGGCCATTAGATAACTCAGAAATTAACTAAGCACATAATACATTAATTATTTCATCAATTAATTAATAAATTAACACAATTATCATTCTATAATTAATTATTAAAAATTAATTATCCATATGAAATCTCATATTGTCATAATTAATTCTCAAAATTTATTATCTTGATCAACATCATGGACTATAATTAATTGTCACAATCAATTATATTTCATCAACATCATGGAACCTAATAAACACTCATAATCAATTATCTTACATATCAAAACATCATTTCATAATTAATTTCCCCAAATTAATTATCTTTACAAACCCAATTAAATATCTCAATTACAATATCCTAACCCATAAAAGATATCCAAAATATCTATTTGGGATACACCCTTAATCTATTCCAGGAATCAATTATCAATTAATCACCAAGGACAAATCAATTGAATTCAACATTCCAAATTACTCCAATATAGGAAATCAATCATCAATAGAATATATAAAATCATAAAATAACATACACATATCAAAATCCTGACTATTGGAGCTCAAATTATATCACATTCCTCATGTATTAACTAATGTCAGCCCAACTGAAATCCCCAAAATCCAAGTGGCACAACATCATCAATCAAGCTTCGGATCTAAATCCCTAAACCAAAATTAATATCACTCGCCTCAAGATCATGAATATATATATATAGATATTCAATCCTAGATATAGGTCTCAACTCATAGGTTTTTTACATGAAAACGATTGATATATTCCATGAAAGTATTATGGAAAGATATTGGAAAGAACGAGAGAAGAAAAATGAGGAAATCTACATAATGGAAGAATAAAGGATCTTCGATCCGATACTTAGATCTCTATGAATGGTGTTCAGATTGACATTAAATCCCTCCAGAAGGCTTTAGATTTTTTCAAGCCAATGCCAAGGAGGAAATATACGAACCCAGGGGTTTAGTGGATTTTAAAACTAATATTCGGATAATTAATACCCATGCACATGGTTTTTTGGGAAGAGGTGCATAGTTAAGGAAATCGTGCCCCAACCATGAGGTCTTCCACTGCCTGCATGGATCGAGGGCTCACGGTTAGGAAAACCGAGCTGACCTCCACTGTTCACATGATTATCTTGCAGATGATTCGGCCAAACTGTGAATAAACTGTGCACATCCACCTATAATCCTCAGTTCGTTAAACAATTCACCCAAAAACATTTTAGGTCATACCATAACCCAAAGGTACATAATAATAAAAAAAGTATTTGAAAACATGAACGAGATCGCTCCATAATAGGATGATATCTTAAAATCTCCCCTTTTTAGAACAGCTCGTCCACGAGCCACAGTTTCGAAATTCTCTAAGATTACAATTCAAAAAGATTAGTTCACTTAGCCCTCATATCTTCTTTTTGTTCCCATGTTTCATATTTAACACTTCCTTGTTTCCATAATACATGAACTAACAACATGACCTTTGCCCAAAATAGTTTCTCACTATGACCCAGCACCTGTATCAGATGCTCCTCAAAGGAACCATATTTCTCCAGGTGAACCTCTTACAAATAAATCACTTGAGAAGGGTCGGTGTGATACCTTAATAGTTGTGACACAAGGAAAAAATAATGCATGTCCCTGAATTTATAATGAATTTATTTTCGGTACACCGCCAGCCCAATTCACTCCAGAACCTCAAACTATTCTACAAACCTGTGTGCCAACGTGCCCTGCCTCTGTATCCTACGGTGACCCAATCTTGGTGACACCCAATGGAATACACAACCACCCTATGTAAACTCTATGGGTCGACTCTATCTATCAGAATATGACTTCTTCCAACATAGAGCTATAGCCATACATTTCTTAATCAACTACACTTGATCTATTGTCTATTGGGAGAGACTGAGTCCCAATAGCTCTGACTCACCTACCTCTAAAAGACATAGTGGTGATCTAAAAAGTCATCCATAAATTAACACATATAGTACCATCTGAATAATTTCCTAATAACTCTTTTTTTGGTGAACTCCTTTAAATCAAATTGATTTTCCAATAAACCAAAAAAATCAGCAACACATGCACGCAACATACCCTGTAACACCTGTATAATTTTTCTATAGATTTCCATCTATATGCAGGTGAGAGGACATACATAATAGAATCTGGGTACTAAGAACCTTTTTAAGCCCATCCAAAAGCATGATGCAATGCATGAATCGTGATTGAATCTATAGTCTATGGAACCCTATGCAAGTGAACTCTCTCTCGCACATACACTTCTCCAAACTGCACTAATATAACGATTTCCATGATAGCAAATAAATGTGCTACCTTTGTTATTCAATCAATAATATCCCATAAATCATTATTCTTCCTCAGAGTGTTTTGATTTCCTACCACTAAATCTATAGTCACATCATTCCACTTCCATTCTGGAATAGGTAATGGCTGCAATTGACATCTAGGTCATTGATGCTCTGCCTTCACCTACAGATATGTGAAATATCTTATTAGGAACCATGCTATCTCCTTTTGCATACATCACCTCAAAAAAACTCAGCATAGGTCACGATACAATTGTTTCACCACTGGATGTACCGCCCACTTCGATGAATAATATTTTCATTTGAGTTACACTCACATACTCGTAGGCACAACAACTCGATTTTTCACATATATGATATGATCCTCATCTATTATCTAGTTTGAATGTGTCTCCCAACCTTCAATGATTTCCCTTAACGCTAAAACACTTTGGATATTCATATTTCCTGTCCCTGATAAATCAAAAGAGTGTAGAGTCCACTTATACATAAACCAGTTTCGTCCTCTCCTAACTATGCTGAACTACGACATTCATTTCCACCAGAAAATTCATCATCTTCCACTCTGCACTCTACTTTTGTACCAACTGAGGATTAGTTTTCCTTCTCAAGGCATTAGCCATACTATTCCCCCATTCTGTGTGTATATGTTTGTTCAAAACCAAAGGAATCCATATACTTTAACCATTTTTGTTGTCAAAGATTCAATTCGTGGTATGAAAATATGTACTTCATGATTTTGTGATCCATAAAAAATGTAAACATTTCACCAAAAATATAGTGTCACCAACACTTGAGAGCATAAACCACTGCTTCCAACTCAAGGTCATGCATAGGTTAATTGCATTCATGTGGCCTCAGCTACTGAGACAAATAATAAGTGACTCTATTCCCTTGCGTAAACACAGCTACGAGTCCGATCACAGATGTGTCACAATACATGTAGTACTCCTCACCTGACTTAGGATAGATCAAAATTAGTTCTGATGTCAAGAGCTTTTTAAAATACCATAATGAATGATCACATTTTCCTATCCAATCATTATTTATCACTTTATTTGTCAGTCCCATAAGCGATTCCTGAAATCAGAAAAACTCATGTATGATCCTCCTGTAATAACAAGCTAATCCCAAAAAAGCTTTTGATATCAAAAATATTCTTGTGATGCTCCTAAGAAACCATTACCTCCACATTATCTGGATCCACTTACACACCATATTTCAAGATGATGATACCCAACAAGTGTACCATGTCACTCAAAAACCGACATTTAGATATCTTAGAATATAGTCGATGATCTCTTAGTGTACCTAGGGCGATGTCAGGATGTTGGTCATGATTGTCATGAGTCTTATAGTACACAAAAATGTCATCCAAAAACACTACCACAAACTGATCTATGTACGACTGGGAGATCCTGTTCATCAAGGACATAAATACTATTGGAGCATTTGACAGCCCAAAAGGCCTTACAACATACTCATAAAGGCCATATCTAATTCTGAAAGTGTTCTTGGTATATCAGAGTTCCAAACACTCACCTGATGATACCATGATCTCAGATAAATCTTCGAGAACATATAAGATCCCTTCAGTTACTCAAAATGATCATCGATATGTGGAAGAGGATATCTATCCTTCACGGTCATTTTATTCAACTTCTATTAATTGAAAAACACTTGTAAGATCCTGTCAGACTTCATTACAGACAAAATATGTGATCCCCAAGGTGACATACTTGGACATATAAACCCTATATCCTATTACTATACCAACTATGTTTTGAGCTCATGAAGCTTAATCAGTTCCATTAAATAAGGTGGAATAGATACCTATTCAGACCCCAACATGAGCTCAATAGTGAACTCCAGATCCCTCCTAGGCAGAAACCCAGAAAAATATTTAGGAAAGAAATCCTGAAATAGTTCTACTAATTGGGGAAGAATGTCTTGACTGCCATTACCATCATCCAGAAAAAGACTAACAACTTCGGCTGTGAACATTCCTAGTTGCAGAGTAATTGGGCCCACTCAGCCTGAATGGATATCCTATTTTCCATGATGAACATACTAGTTACCCTTAGGAGATACAAAGGTCACTCTCATGTGGTAACAATCTATGTGGGCTCGGTATATGACTAGATAGTCCATACCCATAATCAAGTCAAATCCCGTTATATCAAGGACATAGATATCCCAAATAAAATGATACTCTCTGATCTCTAGAGAACATCCATAGTATAATCAGATATACCTGGACCGTGTTCCCAATGGTGTATAAATATTAATCATCACACTTAAAGACTCCACATCAAGGCTCGTGCCATTAACATGATTTTCATATATAAATGAATGAGAGGAACCTATATCAAACAAGGAACTAGATAAGGTATAAGCACCAAGAATAATACCTGTAACTGACGATAGTCCAACCTCTCTCTCCAGATGTGTAGGCTACAATGCATGTAATTGTCCTTCCCCTCTTCCCTATAGTGACGTCTAAATCCACTGAGTAGTACCAATATTCTAATATGAGTGCTCATACCCTAAATCCCCATTTCCACTTCTTCTACCACCTATTCCAGTAGAACTCCAGCTTCCAGATCTATATGGTGTAGAATACCCCCTTCCCACACTATGACTATTAGAATCTACTCCCATAGCACTATCATGATGCTTCTTTCATCATAACTTTTGTATGTGTCCCATCATTCTAAAATAATAACAATGTTTACAATAGTATCCATACCTACCACACTGGTGGAAAAGAACATGAGAATGATCAAGTTCAACTATTCCTCCTGAATGTCCAAATTTCATTACACTATCCTAACTAAGGATCTCATGAAGGTGCTTCATTCTCTCAGAAGGAACACTCCCTGATCATCTAGAGACAGCTATATTTCCGGTACTGGTAAACCCTATCAGGTTCCACTCTAAAATGAGATCATGATTAACCACTTTGGATAATTTATCCAGCCTATGGATATTCACCTGAGACATTATCTCACAACTAATTCCATCGAGACAGTGGTTTGTTGAATAAGCATCATATCCCACCAAATATGGAGAAAAACTCTGAAAAAAATGAAACATTAAATGTACTCCATTATGGGCATGCTTCCTTAGATCAAATGAATACACTCTGAAGTGTTCTCATATATCAGCATGTCTGGATAGTCTACATAAATTCTTTCCATAACATATCATCAGTCTTTTCAAATTGTACCTAAATTTCCCTCTAGTTCTTCATTGAACCCCGTAGAATATAAGCATCCAACATGGACCTCCTATCATCCGGAGTCTCTAAATAGTCAGATAATATCTCCATGGATTCCATCCATAATTTTTCTCTCTCTAGTCCACCTAGTCCAGTAAAAGTTGGAGGATACTGTAGCTAAAACTCTCTTGTCAACTCAGACATGCTTTTCTGATTCCTCTCACAGTCTCTCTCCCTAAATTTCTTGAATTGAGAAACGTTCCTTCAAAACTATTCTCCTTACTCCTCATCTTGAAAAAATTGTACCTCAAGATCCATATTCGGATGTTCGTTATGGTCTGTAACCCTTTCTTTATCCCACAACAATAGTCGTGGAGCCGCATCCCTATAAAGACAACAAAAATATTAGGTCTCAAAACGCAACATTAAAACATTTTCAAAATAGAAGAAACTAACACAAAATGTTTAAAAATATTCTTTTTCCCTTTTTCTCACAACTCGGTCAACACCAAGTCCTTATCACTATCCTTTGAAATACCACTCCCATTTCTTGGATAATAAGAATATAAATATTCTCATTAATTAATTCAACTATAAATTCATGAAAATATCTAAAAATAATTACTTCATAAAATAATAAATTAATCATAATCATTTCATCAATCATGGTTATCATTATACACCTATTTATTCTCATTTTTCATTTTTATTTGAATATGAAAAAATGAAAAAAATGTTCAGGTTCAATAACAAACCCATACCCCATTTTCTCATGAGTTCCATGAATAATGTATGTCACAACAAACCTGAGTGCCTAGAATGATGCATGAAGACTCCACTATTGTGCCTCTTTTGGCCATGAATCGAAAGTATAAAAATTTCCTGACAAATATAACATCACACCATATGTGTGTCACTCATGTTGAAATAATATACAATTGTAACAAAAAATAAAAATCACAACAATCCAACCCTGATTAATCGGATTTTCCCTCATACATGGGTTTGAAAATCCCATGGATGAGCTCATTACCAAGCTTCGACTCTTCCTAGTCTCAGGTCTAAATTTCCCAAAATAGAATGAAAAAATATGATGAAAGAAAAGAAAACTCCTCTGTTACCACTTTGTGACGTCCCGACCCAGGTGCCACAAATAGGTGCCCCAAGACAGTTTGCCACTTTCTCACAAGTGCACCTCCTCATACGCCAGATGGTTCTGACTAGCTGTTAGGGTTTGGTAAGATAGTCTTGGGGAGACTATACCATCTTTTATCAGATGAAAAAAACAACAGAATAGAATAACAACAAATATGTGTAGAAGTGTATATATAACCACAAAAAATCCATGTCCTATGAAAACTAAATCATGAAAATAAATTTCTCAACTTAAAGGTAAACCATTATATGGCAATGAAACTGTCAAGTGAAAACAATGAAACTAAAAGTAATGACACAAAGACTCCCAAACGGGTCATGAACCACATCTGGTTCCCTCTCCCATGCTCTAATCCCAAGCTGCATCCAATCCCATGGCCTTTCCCTATTCTTGTACAGCAATAACAATGTCTACACTGTTGTCGATTAGGTGACCTGAATAGGGTGTGAGTACGACTCAGTAGGCCACCACCAATAGTGTATAATAATGTCCAGTCAAAAGACAGTGTTTGCATTTTTATGCTGCAATAAATACAATGCATAATTAAACAGTTATCACATTTTCATTTAATCATTATTCATAACATTAGGACTAGTTTCAACATATGTTTTCCTTTTGAATTATCATTCCTTATTATCATTCATTGGGGGTTGAGCATCATGTCAATCACAGTAAAATATCTTTTGAATCATCATCCATTATTTTAATTAATTTGGAGTAGGTCGTCATACCTAACACCCCAAATCTCATTAAGTGTAGTTCTCCATCCCTATTACTATATATCTCATCCGGTGTAGGTCATCATTCCTAAAACCCCATAATATCAATCTTGGATAACAATTTGGTAGGAACTCCATATCCAAGTCCCAACATCTACTTGGTCTTGAACACCATTTCTAGCACCCCAAAAATCTATGCCATTTAATAATTATTTAATTCACTTGAATTTTCCACATTATTACATTACCAATCCATTAATTAGATAAAAATTTTAAATTCCATTAGTTAATTAAAAATTAACTATGAACACAATTAATTAATTAATTAATCCATCAACACAATTCTCATTCCACAATTATTTAGTAAAAATGATTATCCATATCAAATCTCGTCTTTTCATAATTAATTAGGAAAATTAATTATCTTTATCAGCATCATTTAACATAATTAATTCTCATAATAAATTATCTTTCATCAACATCATGGAACATAATTAATTCTCACAATTAATAATCTTATATAGCCAAACATCATTTCATAATTAATTCCCCCAATTAATTACCTTAATAAAACCAATAAAATATCTCAATTAAGATATATCAGCCCATCAAAAATCTCCAAAATATCTATTTTGTAAACCCCTTTATTTTATTCTGTGATTCAATAATCAATTAATCAGCAAGGAAAACTCAATTCAATTCCACATTCCTATTTAATACAACTATGGAAATCAATCATCAAGGGAATATAAGAAATCAAAAACTCACATACACATATAAAAATAAATATTATGCGAGGTCTATTTAGACCACATACCATAGTTTATTGAGTGATGTTAGCCTAATAGAAATCCCAAAAACCCGAGTGACAAAACATCGTCATTAAAGATTCGGATCAAAATCCTTAAACCAAAATTAAGATGAAATGCATCAAGATATTGAAAATCTATATCTAGATACACAATCCTAGATCTAGATCATAACTCATAGGTTTATATCCACGAAAAAGATTGATATCTTCCATGAAATTATTAAGGAATGATAGAGGAATGAATGATAGAAGAAATGGGATGAAATCTAGATACTAGAACAAGAATGGATCTTTGATCTAGGCATTTAATATCAATTAATTGTTTCTTAATTGCCTCTAAATCCTTCTAGAAGGCGTTGGGAACACCTAGAATTTGAGAAGCCTGAATTAAGGTCATAATATGGTAGTCCCGGGTGTTAGGTAAAATTTAAAACGAATTTTTAGATATTTAATGCCCGTACACACAATTTTTAGGGAAGATGCGCACAATTAGGGAAAATCGTGCTGAAAATATACAATATTCCACTTCCCACACGACTTTATGGTGCTCGGTTAGGCAAACCATCTGCAAAAAATTCTAACTTCCATTGTATTAATTGTTGGTTTCCAAATGGTTTTTCCAAACCATGTGCAAACCATGCACAACCGCTATCCTCTCTAGTTCCTTAAAAACATCACCCAAACACACCCCAAGTCATACCCCAACCCAAAGGTACTTAATAACAACAAAATGTACCTGAAAAAACACATGATATTGCTCTAGAAAAGGTCTGGATCTTACAATCTACACACATTATAATAAACCGTCCTTGAGCTTCACATCCAAACATCTCTAAGACTCCAAGTCAAAAAAAATCTTCCATTGAGCCCTTATGTTGATTCATGATCCAAATATTCCTCATGAACACTTCCATGTTTTCGTAATACATGTACTAATGGTACATTCTTTCCCTGTAACTCTTTCTCACTATGACCCATTTCATGTATCAGATGCTCCTCAAATGACATATCTGTCTCAAGGTTATCCTCTTCCACATCAATCACTTGAGAATGGTCGGGGTGATACCACTGCAGTTGTGACAAATGGAAAAGACCATGAATATCACTGAATTTATGTCGATGTTCTAATCAGTACTCCATTATCCCAATTCACTCTAGCACCTCAAACTGTCCTACAATACTAGGTGCCAACTTTCCCTACCTATGAATCCTATGGTGACCCAATATGGGAGACAGCTTAAGGAATACACGATCACCCTATGTAATTCCTAGGGGCTGTGTCCGTCAAAAAACATATGAATTCTACCTACTCAGAGCTATTACAATACATTTTTGAATCAACTTCACATTCTATGGTGTCTCCAAAATGAGACTCTATCCCAAAATCCCTGACACACCCACCACTAACTAGTATAATGGGGATCTACAATGTATTCCATAAAGTTCCTCATATGGTGCCTTTTGTATAGTTTCCAAATAACTGTTGTTATATGAAAACACCACTAAATCCAAGTAATTCTCCCAAAAACTACCAAATTCAAGAAAACATGCACACAACATATCCTCTAAAAACTATATGGTATGCTCTGACATCACATCTTTCTGTGGTTGGAAGGCCGTACTTTACAGAATCTGTTTACCAAGAAGCTTCTTTAAGCCCTAACAGAAGCATGAAGTTAAGAGTGAATCATAGTCTGAATCTATTGTCTGTGACACCCCATGAAAACTAATTATCTCTCATACATACATTTCTCCAAACTTCCCTACTGTAAAGGTTTACTAGATTGGAAATAAGTGTGTTACCTTCGTTATTCGATCCACAATAACCCAAATAGACTCATTCTTCCTAAGAGTCCATCGAAGTCCTACCATGAAATGTATAATCACGTCATCCCAATTCCATTCTGAAATAAGTAATAACTGTAATATGCTTCCTGGCTATTGATGCTCTACCTTCACCTGATTACTGGTGAATCATCTTGTTACAAACCCTACAATCCCCATTTTCATGTCTGGACACCAAAAATATTGGTGTAGATCACTCTACATTTTTTTCACCCTAGAATGTACCACCCACCTTGAAGAATGAAATTCTTTCTTGAGTTCCTCACTGAGAATCGTTGGCATAACAACACAATATTTCAAATAGACGATAACATCCTCATCTATTCTCCAATATCAAGGTTTATCCCCAACTTTAATGATCTCCCTTAAGTATAAACACTTCAAATCATCATACTACATGTGCCCGATCATTCTCAAGAGTGTAGAATCCACTACTACAGAAACCAGAGTAATCCTCTCCTGACTATATTGAAATATCCCATGAATTATAGCAAGAAAAGTCATCATCTTCCACTCTGTACTCGACTCCTGTACCAACTAATTCCGAGTTTTCCTACTCAAGTTATCAACCACACTATTTTCCTTCCTGGGTGTATATGACAGTTCAAAATCAAAGGACTCCATAAACACTACCCATATTCACTGCTGAAGATTCAAGTCACGTTGTGAAAAGATACACTTAAAGCATTTGTGATCCATAAAAACTATAAAATCTTCACAAAAAATGATAGTTTCACCCACTCTTAATAGATTAAAACAATGTTTCCAACTAAACATCATGTGTAGGTTAATTCCGTTCATGCGGCCTCAGCTTCGAAGACCCATAATAAATGACTAGATCCCCTTGCATAAAAATTGCTCTGATTCCGATCCCAGAAGTGTCACAATACACATTTCACTTCTCACGAGATGAAGGTAAGATAAAAATTGGTTACGATGTCAAGCGCATCTTTAACTCTTGGAAAGCATTCTCATATGTTGCTGTCCAATAAAATATTATATCGTTCTTTGTCAAGTCTATAAGAAATGATTCTAATCCGCCAAAATTCTTATATGAACATCCTATATATACCAGATAATCACAAAAATCAGTGAATATCAATAATATTCTTAGGCTACTCACAAGAAACTATTTCCTACACTATGTTTGTGTACACTACCACACCATCTTCTAATATGATGTGGCCCAATGAGTGTACCTTTTCAATCCAAAACATACATTTATATATCTTGGCATATAGCCGATTCTTTCTCAGTGGACCCAATATGGTGTCAAGATGTTTGTCATGATCATCATGGGTCTTAGATTACACCTATATTTCTTCCACAAGCACTACTAAAATATGATCTAAGTACGGATGAATGATCATGTTCATCATTTCCATAGATATTATTGGAGAAATTTTCAACCAAAAATTCATTAAAGAAATCATAAACTCCATAACTGCTTCAAAACGTAGTTATTGGTATATCAGTGGTCTGAACTCTCACCTAATGATACTATTATATTAGATCAATCTTTGGGAACACACAATCTCCCTTTAGCATGTCAAAAGGATCATCGATACCCAGAAGAGGATGTGGGTTCTTCATTGTCATTTTATTCAACATTCTGTAATTGACACACAAGTGTAATCTCTTGCCGGCCTTCTCTGCATAAAAAATAGGTGATCCCTAAGGCAACATACTTGGCAGATAATCCCTTTATCCTTAAACTCCTCCAACTTCATTTTGGGCTCTTGATGCTCAGCTAGTTCCATTTTATAAGGTGGAATAGACACCAGCTCAGCCCCTGACATGGTCTCAATAGTGAATTCGATGTCCCTCTCTACTAGAAACCCTGAAAATTCACTAGGAATGATATCATGAAACAGTTCTACTAATGGTTTAAGGATGTCATGAATACCAATCCCATCATCCAGAAAAATACCGGCAACATGTGTTGGGAGATTTCCCAGTTCCTTAGTAATTGGCCCATGTAAAGTCTCGAATCATGATGAACATGGACATTACATTACCTTTGCGGAAAACTTAATACATGACACAAAAAGAGTCCTAATGACCATGTTAGTTCAGTGTCTTTGGAAACTCAGAACATAATCATCTAAACATGGTGAAATATGTTCAACATCTCCCATAAAGATCTTCTTATTTTGTTTTAATACCTAAAACCTTCCCTTATATCATATGGAAAAGAAAACATATAACTGGTGAGCTCAAATTCTCAGTAAGGGTAAACATGGAAAACATAAAACAATCCATAAATATTTGTATTTAAAAACATGAACATGACATAAATCATAGAAATACATAATGAATATATAATAAATAAACATTAATCATGATAAAATAGCATTTTAATAAAACATGGAATTGGGGAGAATCCTAAAACACATTATATTATTTCCATTATGTCCAATGAATTGTTTCCAAGACCATCATAGTGGACAAATTCCAGTACTGAACTGGGTTTACTTGATATTCCATCCTTGTATTACTGAACATGATTTACTTGTCATTCCAGCTATGTCTATCTCATGAGATATAAATCGTTAATCAATGCATTAGAGGGAGAAATATATCCCAAAAATCTCATAATTAAATCATTCTTACGTGTGCCACAAAATAAACATAAATCATTCATCATAACCCAAAGAATAAAATGTGTTTCATAAACATAATCCCATCATAACATAATCCATATAAAAAATGGATATCATTTCATCATAAACAGAATCAATCCATGTAAAAAATAGGGACATTATACTTGAAACATGACCATATTAAATAATGTCATCAGAGATCGAAAATATTCTTGATAAAACACATGAAATGATTTCTTGAGGAAAATATCCTTTCTTCTTCGAATAATTTTCCTTTCTCAAAATTCAATAAAATTTTAAAAGAAAGGTATTTTGTTGAAAATAATACATAATTCTTGTAGAGTAAGCTTCATGAAAAAAAGGTGTTATGAAATATTTAAAATCTGTGCATGCCGTATATTTTAAAAAAACATTCATGTTGTAATTTTTCTAGAAAAGTCAAAAATTACTTCATATGGCAAACAAAAGAAAGATTCCTTTCATACCATGTGGTAAATGTAAAAAATAGGTAAAAATGACTTTATACATTAATGGAATAATAGTAAGAATTTTATGAAAACATTTTTAGAAAACATGGACATTGATGATAAATATAACCCCATTAATTACTTACGTATAAGGAATCTCGGATAAAAAAAGTGATTACAAAATTATACCTTACCATTTATCATCGGTGGAATCAAATGTGTCATGAAATAAGGAAAATTACATGCTTATTTAAAAAAATATCCTACATAATAAAAATCATAAAACATTAACGGGGGGAACAAACACCATACAAAAGAAATAGGTGGTGATTAAGGCATATGTCTCACAAAATAAAAGTGAGACGAAATAATCCCTTACCTAATGTCCAATTTCTTCAGTATGTGTTTGAAACTCTTTTATAGTGGGTTTAAAAATATTATTAATGAGTAAAATGACCATAATAATATTTATTATATAATATATGATTCAATTATGACTTTATATTACCCTTTCTTTTTTCAATTCAATGTTAAAGCAGCGTTTAGTGTAAAATCATTTAATTTATCGTACGTGTTTAGACTTGTTGTTCATGATATTATTAATTATATCATTATTTCCTTATTTTCAGAATGTAAAAAACTATTTATATATCATATTTATTAACTATATATATAATAGATAGATAAATGAAATGAAATACACCGTTCATGGAGATGGTAGGCCGTACGTACGAATGAACATTTTTGTCCTTTACTTATTGACTTGAATAGAAGTATTTAGATGAAATATATATATATATATATAAATTAATAAATTAGATTAATTATTTCATATATTTCATTATTATTAATTATATATACTTTATAATCATTCATGAATGGTTAACATGGAGAATGAATCTCATCGTGTCGTCGAGATGGTAATCCGTACATACGCACGAGGGATGATATCATTCGAATAATTATTGAATTGAATTGGAGTGGATTAAATAATTACTCAAAATTAGTAACATGTTATAATAATCATATATAGTTATTATTTCTACCATTATACCCATCCAAGTATGGTGGTGTTGGAAAAATAGATTACACCACGGTGTGGAGATAGTAAGTCGTACGTACACACACGCAGTGATTTCATTTTTCATAGGATGGATATAAGGTGAAATAGGGTTTTTTCATATTTATAATAACATATGAGTATATCAGTGATGCATATGTTATTAATTTATGAAGAAACCATTAAATAAGAGGAATTAGAAGAAGAATTAAATTTTAATGAATCAGTAAAGGATATTAACTCTTCCTTGACGCGCCTCTTCTTATCCTCCTATTAAGGCACTAAAGTTGGTCTTTGAAAAAGTCCAGGACCTATAGTAGGTTTTTAGGGAAGTTGAGAAGATAAATGTACAGGGTTTCTCTGAGATTGAATGCTAAAAATGTTTTGATGAGGAGAGGGAGGAGATGCCCTTTTATAAGGGAGGAGAGGGGCACTTTTGGAAACCTCAAATATATTAATTTATAATAAAATAAAACACCACCTAAAAATCACTCAATTTTAATATGAGATGATATATGGTTGTAATATCATAAACCAATAAAATTTATACATGTTGGGAATTAATTTTAAACCTTATCAACTTGATTTATCCTTATTTAATCTATTTAATTTTATTTGTTGTAAAAATATTCAAAATTTTAAATTGTTATAAATAATTAAATATGTGATGTGAATTGTCCATAATTTGATAATTTATGAAACTTTGGTCCATATAAATTTTAATTTATAAATTTTAAATATGTTTGTGATTTTTAAACAATTTAATAATATGTTATTTTTATAAAATAACAATAGTGTCAATTTTGACACTATTCATTTATTTGAATTTAAATAAAATACACACAAATGATATATTTGTTAAAAATATTTAATAGATTCATACAATGTCATATTTATCTAGATAATTCTTGGATCACATTCAATAGTTCATATAATATATATTTTAATATTTTTAATAGTATTTATTTGATATTATAGTCAATAAAATAATTTCTACATCACTATTGTGTCATCATTAATGTTTATTATTTAATCCCTAAAATTACTAAATAAATTCACATGATGTATATAAATTTATTAGATTTCTGGATACCATTTATGTTTTATTTTTTATGAAGTTTATCACCAAACTAAAATTATTACACTTATAAGATATAAGAGAGTGACATTTTGTCGAGTTCTTTGGTTTTAATAATAATTAATTCATTTTCATGGTCAAAAGTCAATGAAATGAATTAATTACGACCCTTATGTGATATGGGTCTACTTTTAGTCATAAAATAAAATTTTGGTAGGCTTTAGGGTAATTTTATTATATTATTGTTACCCTTCATTGGCAATTTACCATTAACTCTGGAGATTAAAACATACCGTAGTTACTATTTATAATGCCCAAAAATAAAAAAGTATCCTATTAAAATAATTTGGACCTAATGACTCCAAATATGGAATCCATTTTTCTATATTCATGACAAAGAAGATGCAGTAATGAATTGAAAATTATTTCTATTGTTGAAAAAATGGGTTTTTATTTAAAACATAGCAAAAGATTGAAATGTTTTTACCTATGAATTCACTGTAAAATTAATGAAAATGAAATATATTATATTAAATGGTAAAAATAAATTCTATTTATTATTTTAAACAAATAAAAATTTTAAATTAACCATATAAATTATCTTGATTAAAAAAGTTGTTTTTAATTAAAATTTATTATAGTTATACTAGTCATCAAAATATGAACATTATCAGAAAAATATTAAAACCTTATCCAGCATAAATTTTTATATCTTGATTCACAATAAAAAGATTATTTTGTAAAATTGAACTTATAAACATGGAAAAAATTAGATTTAAAATGGGTGCGCCATCAAAAGGCGGCAAAACTATATTTTTGAGAAATACATATTTTACCAGAAAATTTTATTTTGTTCTCATACCATGATCTAGAAAATGTGTAAGATGAATGATAATGATATAAAATTCAAAATTTATTTAATACTATTAATAACTGCTAGTTCATTATAATATTATAATCATATCTCATTTGGTGACACACATGATATCAAGGAAGGTCACTCTTGCATGTAATACAAGCCAAGTCAGGGTTGCGTGTAGTACATGCTTCTTTTGGTGTTGCGTATAACATAATAAAAATATAGTTCAATTATACATTGATCAAAATCTATACTTTGTGTTGTTAAAATTAATTTTATTTTAATGAACTTGAAATTTTCTGCAACACAAGCCAAGAATAGTGTTGCATGTACTAGATGCTAATACAGTGTTGTGTATAACGCATGCTAATCTTAGTGAAGTGTACAAAAAAAGAAATAATAGAAATTAAAAAATAATACTTCTCATAAAATCTCAGGGTGTAACATTCTACCCCCCTTGAAATTAATTTCTCCCTCAAAATTCCTCAGGGTTATAAATGGTTTTCTACATGAAATATTCATTCATAGAAACCCATATTTTAAAAAGGAATACTGAAACCTAATTTTAAAAAGGAATGTTAGAAACCTAAAGGTCACCCAAATTAACACAACAATGGGTTTCTACAGAGGAAAATATATGAGAAAATATGGATATGGAGGAGAAATATAACCATCATGTTCTGATGTGGAGTTATAGAGATCATGGCTATGAAAAATCCAGCATTCACAGAGCCATAAACATGGGATGATATAAGGTACCATCTGAATCATTGGATATGAGATTACTAGGACTACATTTTTGGTTTTCAAGATCATTTCAAGAAAGTTGATGAATTTTTTACATATGGAAAAATAATTACTTGATTTCAGTGTAATATCATCATTGAACATTCCATGAACTATTTCCACTTCATCTCTTATTTAACGAAATGAAGTTGAATTTGTCAGAAAATCATGCGATAGAATGATAGGTAATTCCATCTATCTCAAACATAAGGATAGAAAAAGTTATTAAATATACATAAGTCCATCTATGGTGATATTAATCATATATGGTTCCAAAAATGGGCTCATACATCATCTATCATACATTTAATAATATAAAACTAGTTTCTACTAACCAGGGACTTCTTGTAGGCTAGTGGTAGGTGATAAAGGCATGTTGCACTTCGGTTTTGGGTTATATTCCCTCCACCTTGTCCGACGTGACACATTTTCGCTTTTCCTATGGATTTTCCTTTATCTAATGATATACTATTATAACATTCCAGAAATAATATTAAAAAAATTCGAGCCATAAACAATACTATATGATGTCTAACTTAATCCATTCCAACATTTAGGCTTATCCAAAATACTTCTGTCCAAACTCATAGTACAAAGAGTCCAATTACAAGAAAGGTCATATAACAAGCATATGAATACCATCATTTACCCCCCATATATCAGAAGATATATCTTATTTATTTCATTCCAAACATTTGAATACTTGAATCGTGTATTCTCTTGATACATGAATTACCATAGAACCTTAATGAAAACCTGAATGCTTTCAAAATTTAACTCCTTCCACATACCAAAATCCCAAAAATTATATATACTCAAACCATGTTATCACTTTGTCCTTATATCAATAATGATCTCATGAATACAATCAGATATATTATATTCTCCTTATCCCTTCATTATGAATATATCATGTACTTTCTAAAAATATTTAAATCACTTTTCATGGTTATAGGCACCATATTCTTATGGAAAACCAAAATGGACCAATACATAGATATTCCAATATACCATAAAACTACCTCAACAACATTATTCCTGAATACCAATACATAAACACTTCGATCCATCCTCTTACATGGTTGTCCTGGAATAAATCCTTCCTTGATTTAGAAGTAACCTCTTAGGTCAGGAAATTGAGTTGGGTAATACCCATGTTCTCCACAGACAAGACATTGAACTCCATAAAAATTTTTCACTCTATGACCCTTATCTCCACAAATATAATATATTCACCTCGTTTTGATGTATTCAACATGGTTCTTCTTCCCTTATTTAGAAATCTCAACCTTCCTTTCTCTATTATCCTCACCATGCGAACATGCATAAAAGTCCATCTTACTATTATTAAATGAATTAGTAATACCACTAAAGTTCACCTTGTTAATCATATATCACGATTACTGATTCGTTATAATCACAATATCATTTTTTCTAGGAATTATGAAATTTCGTTACTCATAGTCACCAATTTGTCCAGTGGATTAAATGTTGACCTAATTCCTTCTGGTTCCCTCTATTGACTAAAACAAAGAACCATGGTGTTAGAAGGAGTTAAAATAACAAGGAACCACATAATAATAAAAAGTCACTTATGGGACGTCTAACATATCACAAATTCTTTAATCCGTGACACCTTAGGTTCACCCTAGGTTATTCATGATCGTCAACATAATTCTAGGACTATAACCTATAGTTATACTAAACCTTAGGGACATCCCGAGACATACTATAGAAATATCTCTAGGGATCTCACTAATGTTTTCGCATCGTAGTTTCCGAAGGTTAACTAAACCTTCACTCTGATTCCAACTGTAGATACCCAAAGCTTGATGTACATGGTCATTACATTACATTGGCCGATAACTTAATACATGACACAAAAAGACGCCCAACAACTGTGTTAGTTTAGTGTTTCTGGATACTCACAACATAATCTTCTAATCATGGTGAAAAATCTTCAATATCTCCCATAAAGATCGTTCCATATTGTTTTATTACCTAAAAACGTTCTTCATATCATGGGGAAAAGAAAAAAGATATGGGGTGAGATAAAATACTAAGTAAGGGTAAACATGGACAACATAAAACAATCCATAAACATTTGAACAAAAAAACATGAACATGACATAAATCATAGCATTACATAAGGAATAGATCATAAAGGAACATTAATCATGATAAAATTTCAAGGGAATAAAACATGGAATTGTGGAAAACCATAAAGAACTTTGTATCATTTCCATAGTTTCCAAGGCATTGTGGCCAAGACCATCATAGTGGACAAAGTCCATTACTGAACTGTGTTTACTTGCTGTTCTAGCCTTGTATTACTGAACCAAATTTACTTTCTCTTCCATACATGTCAATATGATGAGATATAAATTTTTACCCAATGCATTGGAGGGAGATATGGGTCCCACCCATCACATAATGAAATCATTCATACCAGTGCCACAAAATAAACATAAATCATTCATCATAATCCAATGAATTAAATGGGTTTCATAAACATCATCCCATCATAACATAATCCATGAAAAAATGGATATCATTTCAAAATAAAAAAATTAAACCATGTAGATAATATGGGCAATTTACTTGAAACAAGACGATATTAATGAATTTCATCATGTATGGAAAATAGTCGTGATAAAACACTTGAAATGAATTATTGAGGGAAATATCGTTTCCTCTAAAAATCATTTTTTCTCTCAAAATGCCTTATAATTTTAAAAGAAAAGAAATTTGTTGAAAATATTCATGAAATCTTGTTGATTAAGCTTCATGAAAATATCATGTTATGAAATCATAAAAATTCCTTCATTCTGTATAAGTTAAAAAAAACATTCTTCTTGTACTTTTGCCAGAAAAGTCAAAAAGTACCACACATGGTAAAAAAACAAATTTTCCATCCATACCATGTTTTAAAAGTAAAAAAAGGGTAAAAATGTCTTTAGACATACATGGAAGAATAATAAAAATTTCATGAAAACATTTTTAGAATATATGGACATGAATGATAAATATAACCCCAGTAATTACTAACGTATAAGGAATCTCAGATAAAAAAAATAGATTACACAATTATCCATTACCATTTATAATCAGTGGAATCATACGAATCATAAAATAATGAAAATTAATTGCATATTTAAATATAATATCTATAATAACAAAAATATGAAAACATTCATGGGGAGCACAAACCCCATTAAAACGAAATAGGTGGTGATTAAGGCATATGTCTCGAAGAAACAAAACTGAGATGAAATAATCCCTTACCTTATGTCCAATTTATTCAATATGGGTCTGAAACTCTTGTATAGTGGATTTTAGCATATTATTAACTTGTAACAGAACCATAATAATTTTTATGATATCATATATGATTCACTTATGACTTTATATTATCCGTTCTTTTGTAAATTCCATGTTAAAGCAGGGTTTTGGGTAATATAATTTCATTTATCGTACGTGTTTGGACTTGTTGTTCTTGATATTATTACTTATATAATTATTTCCTTACTTCCAGAATGTTAAAAATTATTTATATATCATATATATTCAGTATATATATATATAATAGATAGATAAATGAAATGAAATACACCGTTCATGGAGACCGCAAGTCGTATGTACGCGTGGACATTGTTTTCGATTCGTTATTGACCTGAATGGAAGTAAGTAGATGATATACATATATATATACAAAACTAAATTAGCTTTATTATTTCATATTTCCACTATTATTCATTATATATACTTTATAATCATTCTTGAATGGTTAACATGGATAATGAATCTCATCTCGTTTTGGAGACAGTAATCTGTACGTACGAACATGCGATGATATCTTTCCCATAATTATTGAATGGAATTGTAGTAGATGATATAGTATCTCAGAATTAGTATCATGTTATAATAATCATATATAGTTATTATTTCCACCATTATACCCATACAAGTAAAGTGGTCTTGGAAAAACATATTACACCACGGCGTGGAGACGGTAAGTCGTACGTACACACACGTGGTGATTTCATTTTTCGTAGGATGGATAGAAGGTGAAATAGGTTTGTTTCATATTTATAATAAAATATAAGTATATGAGTGATACAGATGTTATTACTTTATAATGAAAAAAATAAGAGTAAGTAGAACAAAAAATGAATTTGAAATAATCGGTAATGGATATTACCTCTTCCTCGATGCTCCACTTATTATCCTCCTTTTAAGGCACTAACGATGGACTTTGAAGAATACCAGGACCTCTAGTAGGTTTCTAGGGAAGTGGATAAGAGAAATAGACAGGTTTTTGCTGATCATAAAAGCTCAAAATCTTGTGAAGAGGATAGGGAGGAGGTTCCCTTTTATAAGGAAGGATAGGGGCACATTTGGAAACATCAAAATATTAATTTATAATTAATTCTAACACCAATTAAAAACCTCTAAAAATGACTAAATTAGAATATGATATGAGATATGGTTTTAATATCATCAAAAAACAAAATTTACACACGTTGGTAATTTATTTTAATCCTTATGACCATGATTTATCCTTATTTAATTTGTTTAATTTTATTTGTGGTAATAATATTATAAATTTAAAATGGTTATAAATAATTACTTATGTATTGTGAATTTTCCATAATTGTATAATTTATGAAATTTTAGACCATATAAATTTTAATTTATAATTTTTAAATATTTTTGTGATTTTCAAACAATTTAGTAATTTTTTATTTTTATAAAATAACAATAGTGTCAATTTTGAAACTATTCATTTATTTGAATTTAAATAAAATCCAAAAAGAGGATGTATTCGAACCAAAATATTTTATATATTCATAACATTTATATTTATCTATAAAATTTTGGACCACATTTAATTTTTAATAAAATATTTTTTTTAGTATTTTTAAAACTATATATTTTAAATTTCATTCAATAAAATAATTTCTACATCACTATTGTGTCTGCATTAATTATAATTATTTAATTCTCTAAAAATTATAAATAAATTCACATTATGTAGATAATGACATTATATTTCGAGAGACTATTAATTTTTGATGTTTTATTGTAGACACCCTAATCTTGACGTACATGGATATTACATTACTTTTGCGGAATACTTAGTACATAACAAAAACAGACACACAAGGACCGTAATAGTTTAGTGTCTTTGGAAACATGAAACGAAATCTTAAAATCATGGTGAAAGATGTTCAAAATCTCCCATAAGGATCTTCCCCTTTTCTTTTCTTACCTAAAACCTTTCTTTATATCCTGGGGAAAACAAAACATATAAAGGGTTAGCTCAAATGCTCAATAAGGGTGAGCATAGAGAACATAAAACAATCCATAAACATTTGAATGCAAAAACATGAACATAAAATTTAAACATCAAAACCTTGAGCAAAGACATAAATCATGTAAGTACTTAAGGAATATATCATAATGGAACAAAAATAATTATAAAATAGCATGGGAATAAAACATGTAATTGTGGGAACAATTAAGCACATGATATGATTTCCATTGTAGCCATGGCATTGCTGCCAAGTCAATCTAAGTGGACAAAGTCCCTTTCTGAATCGAGTTCACTCCTCATTCCAGCCCGGTATTACTGAACCAGATTAACATACTGTTCCAGGCATGTCTATCTCATGAGATATAAAATCTTTACCCAATTCATTGGAGGGAGATATAGGTCCCACCCATCTCATAATGAAATCATTCTAACTTGTGCCACAACATAAACATAAATCATTAATCACAACCCAATGAATAAAATGGGTTTCATAAAAATCATTCCATGATAACATAATCCATATAAAACAAATGGATATCATTTCATCATAAGAAAAATAAAACCATTTAAATCATAGATACATTATAATTGAAACATACACATATTTAATAATGTCATCTTAGATGGAAAATTGTTTTGACAAAACACTTGAAATGAATTCTTGAGGAAAATATCAGTACTTCTTCAAAATCATTTTCTTTTCACAAAATTCCATTAATTTTCCATAGAAAATGATTTTGTTGAAAATAATCATGAAATATTGTAGAGTAAGCTTCTTGAAAATAAGGCATTATAAAAACGTAAAAACTTGTTCATGCCGTATAAGATAAAAAAACATTCATCTCGTACTTTTGTCGAAAAAGTCAAAAAGTACCCCGTAAAAGAATGATTCCTTACATAACATGTAGTAAAATTAAAAAATGGGTAAAAGGACTTTAAAAATACATGAAACCATATTTAGAAAATTGGGTCATGGATGATAAATATAACCCCCGTAAATACTTACGAATAAACAATGTCGGATAAAAATGAGATTGGAAAAGTTATCCCTTACGATAGGTCCGATACGTTTCTTATGGATCAAAACCTCCTGTATAATTATTTAAATAATTTCATTGACTTATTACATAATCATATTCATTGTTAGGATATGATATATGTTTCACTTATGACTTTATATGACCCGTTCTTTTGTAAATTCCATGTTAAAGCAACGTTTTGGGTAAAATCATTTCATTTATCGTATGTGTTTCAACTTGTCTTTCTTGATATTATTACTTATACCCTGATTTACATAATTCCAGAATGTAAAACATGATTTATATATAATATATATTCATCATATAAATATATATTATAGATTGATAAATGGAATGAAATACACGGTTCATGGAGACGGTAGGCCGTACGTACGCATGAACATTGTTTTCGTTTCCTTATTGAATTGAATGAAACTAAATAGATGACATACATATATATATATATATATACATAAATATAGTAGCATTATTATGTCATAAATTTAATTATTATTCATTATATAAACTTTATAATCATTCATGTATGGTTAACATGGATAATGAATCTCATCGCGTCGTGGAGACGGTAATCCGTACGTATGCACGAGCGATGATATCGTTCTCATAATTATTGAATTGAATTGGAGTGGATGGTATAATATATCAGAATCAGTATGATGTTATAATAACCATATATAGTTATTCATTACACCGTTATACCAATTCATGTAAGGTTTTGGTGGAAAAACATATTACACCACGACGTGGAGACGTTATTTCGTACGTACACACGCGCAGTGATTTCGTTTTCCATAGGATTGATAGAAGGTTAAATGGGGTTGTTTCATATTTATAATGACATATCAGTATATTATTGATACTTATGTTATTAAAATATAGTAAAAAAACTAAATAATTATAATTTAAAGAAGAATTAAAATTGAAAGAATCTGTAACGGATATTACCTCTTCCTTGACACTCCTCTTTGAAACCGCCTCTTAGGGTACTAAATTGGCCTTTGAAGAAGACCAAGACCTCTAGTATGTTTCTATGGAAGTTGAGAAGGCAAATGGGCAGGGTTTTGGCGAGATTAAAGTCTCCAAATTGTGTGATGAGAAGAAAGAGGAGATTCCCTTTTATAAGGGAGGAGGGGGGCACCTTTGCAAATATAAGAAAATATTAATTTATATTAACTCCCAACCCCACATAAAAACACCCAAAACGACTCAAATCTGATGCTTAGATGTTATAGGGTTGTAATCTCATCATCCAATAAAATTTAGACATGTTAGGAATTTATTTTCAAAATTATCAACTTGATTTATCCTTATTTAATCAATTTAATTTTATTTGTGTTAATAACATTCTAAATTTCCAATTATTATAAATAATTACGTATTTGTTGTGAATTTTCCATAATTGGATACTTTAAAACATTTTAGACCATTTAAATTTAAATTTATAATTTTTAAATATTTTCGTAATTTTTAAACAATTTTATAATATGTTATTTTTATAAAATATCAACAGTGTCAATTTTGACACTATTCATTTATTTGAATTTAAATAAATAATATACAGATCATATGTTCGAAATAAAAGATTTAATATATTTATAAAATGTCTTATTTATCTATAAAATTAGTGGAGCATAGTAAATATTTCATATAATATTTATTTTAATATTTTTAAAATCATTTATTTGATATTTATCTTAATAAAATAATTTCAGCATCACTATTATGTCAACTTTAGTGATAATTATTTAATCCCTAAAAATTATAAATAAATTCTTATGATTTAGATATTTTTATTATAATTATTTATACTATTAATGTTCGAAGTTTCATGATGCTTATTACTAAATTAAAATTAATATACTTATAAGATTTAAGAGAGTGACATGTTGTCACTTTCTTTGGTTTTAATAATAATTAAATTATTTTCAAGGAAAAAAGTCCATATAATGAATCTATGCCAATACATAGGTGATATGGATCTACTTTTAGTCATCCAATAAATTTTGGCAGGTGTTATGGTAATTTTATAATCTTATATTTACCCTTAATTACTTGATTTACCTTTAACTATGGTAAAACAAATTAACCGTAGTTAATATTCATAATGCCCAAAAATAAAAAAGTATCTTATTAACATAATATGGAACCAATGAATCCAAATATGGAATAAATTTTTCCAAATTCAATACACAAAAGTTTCAGAAATTAAATTAAATTTAATCTCATTATCGAAAGTGAACGGGTTTTTATTTAAAACATTGCAAAATATTGAATAGATTTAACTTACGAATTCAATATAAAATAAATGATAATGACATACAGTATATTAAATCATAAAAATATATTATATTTATAATTTAAAACCATTAAATATTATAATTTAACAATATAAATTATTACGATGAAAAAATTTGTTTTTAATTAAAATATAACGTGGTTTTACTATTCATTAAAATATGAAAGTTATAAGAAAAATATCAAAACATTATCCAATATTAATTTTTTTATCCTGATTAAAAATATTAAGTTTATTTTTTAAAATTGAACTTATAAACATTTCAAAAACTAGATTTAAAGTGGGTGCGCCATCAAAAGGCGGCAAAACTGCATTTTTTTAAAAATACTTATTTTACCCGAAAAATTTATTTTGTTCACATAAAATGTTTTAGAAAATTTATAAGATGAATAATAATGTCATAAAATTCAAAATTTAGTTAATATTATTAATAACGGCTAGTCCATAATAATATTATAACAATATATCATCGTTTATTGAAACCTGGTATTGCGTAAAACACACGCTATCGAGGAAGGTCGTGATTGCGTGTAATGCAAGCCAATTCAGGGTTGCATGTTGTGAAAGACTCCTTTTTTGTTTCTTTATAACAGAATCCAACCATTTTTCATTTATACATGAATATATATATATATATACACTCAATGTTTCATATAATGACTATTATAAAACGAACGTGAAATTGTGTGTAACAAAATCTAATAATAGTGTTGCGTATACTACAAGCTAATACAGTGTTGCGTATAGTGCAAGATAATCTTGGTGTAGCGTTCAATAGAAGATATGAAATAAATTAAAAAATATATATCTTATAAAATCTCGGGGTGTTACATTATACCCCCCATAAAATTAATTTCTCCCTCGAAATTCATCGGGGTTATACATGGTTTTCTACTTGAAAGTTTCTTTAATGAAAACCCACATCGTTTTAAGGAATACAAAAACTTGACTTTAAAAACTAAAGTATGAAACGTAATAGTTACCAAAATTAACTAATCACTGGGTTTCCACATAGAAGAACATAGGTGATAATATGGATATGTAAGAGAAATATAACCATCATGTTCTGATAGAGAGAGGTAGAGAACATGGCTATGAAAAATTCAACAACCACAAAGCCATAGATTTGTGATGATCTATGGTACCATCTGATTCATCGGATATAACGGCACTAGGAAAATATTTTTGGTTTTCAAGATCATTTCCCTAATGTTGAAGAATTTGAATTAGAAGAAATACTTACTTTATATTGGTATAATATCACCGTTTTTCATGCCATGAACAATTTCCACTTCATCTCTTTATGAAATGAAGTTGAATTTGTCTTCCGCGAAGTTTTAACAGATCATGTAATAGAATGATATGTCATTCCATCTGCCTCAAACATAAGATAGAAAAAGTTATATACATAATTCTATCTATGGTGAGATTAATCATATAGGGTTCCAAAATGGACTTATACTTCATCTATCATCCCGCATAATAAAATAAAACTAGTTTCTACTAACCAAGGACTTCATGTAGGCCAGTGGTTGGAAATAAAGGCCTGTCACACTTCGGTTGTGGGTTCGATTCCCACAGCCCTGTCCGACGTGATGGGTTGTCTTCCGTTCTATAGGTTGCCCTTTTTTTTCTAAAAATATTAGAACATTCCATCAATAATATTGAAAAAGTTCTAATATTAAACAATACTAACTTATGTCTATCATAATCCATTCCAATATTTAGGCTTATCCAAAATACTACTGTCCATTCTCATATTATAGTGAAAACTATTACAAGAGAGTTCATATAAAAAGCATGTTAATACCATCGTTGATCCCCATATATCATAAGATATGTCTTGTTGGTGACATTCCAAACATTCGAAGGCCTTAATCATGTATTCTCTTGAAAAATAAATACCCATTGAACCTTAGTGAAAACATGATTATTGTCAAAAGTTAACTCTTTTCACATACCAAAACCCCAAAATTCCTTATACTCAAACCATGATATAACTATTTCCTTATATCAATCATAATCTCATGAATACTATCAAACATTTTATTATCCCCTTTTCCCTTCATTATGCGCATATCATCTTCTTTCAAAAAATATCTCAATCACATTCCATGGTTACCGGTACCATAAAATTATTGAAAACCACAATAGACCAATACATAAATATTCAAATATTCCACAATAATATTTGCAACATTATTTTGGAATCCCATTACATAAACACTTCATCATTCCACCACATCATTGTTATATTCAACATCACCAATAGTGATCGCATATGACTTCCCTTTGTCCTTTTCCATATGTGGTTGCTCATGTCGATCATCATTAACCCTTGTATTAGAGAATTGATTAGAATAATTCCACATTTCATTGCATTTGAAGCATTGAAGTGTTGGTGGTGCATTCTCTGCAGTCTTTTCTTTATCATTAGTAACCCTTTTTCCATTACTTCGACAATCACCTTCTCGATGACCTTCTTTTCCACACTTAAAACATTTTCTAGTCCCTTTAAAACAATCTCCACCAATCTTCTTTCCACACTTTGAACATAAGGAAACATTCATCTTCTTTTCACCATTATTCTGAGATTTCTCCTTGAACTCCATCTTTTTTTCTTGTCAAAACCCTGAGATGGATATGTAACACCAACTTCCATTTCTACCTTGACAGCACAACACACAATTTCTTCATAGCTATTAAAGTCTCTTATATCTAATTCCCTTCGATGACTTGGTTTTAAGCCACTGAAGAATCGATCAACTTTACATTCAGGTTTCATGATAAAGCCAGATGCATACCTAGAAAGCCTTGTAAAATTCTCTTCGTATATACCAAAAAATTCATCATCCTTTTTCATTAGTTCAAGAATCTCATTCTCTATCATTGTTCAAATAATATGAGGGAAGTACTTATTGAAAAAGAAGTTCTTGAACTCGTCTCATTCCATGGACTCAATCTCATCTCTTGGCATCGAATTCTTGATAATATTCCGCCAATGATCAGCTTCACCTTCCAAATGATATACTGCTATGATGACATTATCATGATCAGAACATTGAAGAATTGAAAATATGTTTTCAGTGGTACTGATCCATTGTTCAGAAACAAGTGGATCAAAAGACCCACCGAAAGAAGGTGGACGTTGCCTCATGAAGGACACAATAGAATATTGTTCCCTTCTCTTCTCATTTGGAAGTCCAGAATGATTCATAGCTTGTGTAAGTATATCAATAAGATTTTGAACTCCATCTCCCATAACATTGGTTTCATCAGGAGGACAATCATTGCATTGTCCATTACATTGATCAACACAGTTCCTTCAGCTTCCATCTATCGTCTAAAAACCAAAAAGAATAGTGTGAGATGAAAAATTCATCCTAGGGATAACAACATAATAATGTGGGAGTACCATAAATATCTAACATCTTAGGTTTAATTCTATGATCATTATCATAATCCTAGTACTATAACCTATACTTATACATAAACGTAGGGACATCCCTAGACATACCTTAGAAACATCTCTTGGGATCTCACTAATGTATTCGAATCCTAGTTTCCAAAGGTTAACTAAACCTTTCTTCTGATACCAACTATAGAGACCCAAATCTTGATGTACATCGACATTAAATTACTTTTGAGGAATACTTAGAACATTACAAAAACATACACACAATGACCGTAATAGTTAAGTGTCTTTGGAAACATGGTACGTAATCTTATAATCATGGTGAAAGATCATAAAAATCTCCCATAAAGATCTTACCCTTTTGTTTTCATACCTAAAACCTTTCTTTATATCCTGGGGAAAGGAAAACATATAAAGGTTGAGCTCAAATTCTCCGTAAGGGTAAGAATAGAAAACATAAAACAATCCAAAAACATTTGAATGCAAAAACATGAACATAATATCTAAACATCAAAACCTTGAGCAAAGACATAAATCTTGGAAGTACGTAAGGCATATATCATAAAGGAAAATCAATCATAATAAAATAGCATTGTAATAATACATGTAATTGTGGAAACCATTAATCTCATGATATGATTTCCATAGTAGCCAAGGAATTTCTTCCAAGACCATCTTAGTGGAAAAAGTCCCTTTCTGAATCGAGTTCACTCCTCATTCCAAACCTGTATTACTGAACCAAATTAACTTACCATTCCATCCATGTCTATCTCATTAGATATAAAATCTTTACCCAATGCATTGGAGGGAGATATTGGTCCCACCCATCTCATAATGATATCATTCTTACTTGTGCCACAACATAAATATAAATCATTAATCAGAACACAAAGAATAAAATGGGTTTTATAAACATCATTCCATCATAACATAATACATATAAAACAAATGGATATAATTTCATCATAAGGAAAATGAAACCATGTAAATCATTATTACATTATACTTGAAACATACACATATGAAATAATGTCATCTTAGATGGAAAACTGTTTTCACGAAACACTTGAAATGAATTCTTGAGGAAAATATCAGTACTTCTTCAAAATCATTTTCTTTTCACAAAGTGCCATTCAATATTAAAATAAAAGGATTTTGTTTAAAATAATCATTAAATAATGTAGATTATTCTTTCTGAAAATAAGGCATTATAAAACCGTAAAAATCCATTCATGTTGTATAAGTTAAAAAAAATCATCTCGTACTTTTGCTGGAAAAGTCAAAAAGTAGCTCGTAAAAGAAAGATTCCTTACATAACATGTAGTAAAAGTAAAAAATGGGTAAAAGGACTTTAAACATACATAAAACCATTTTTAGAAAATAGTGACAAGGATGATAAATATAATCCCTGTAAATACATAGAATAAACAATCTCGGATAAAAACGCGATTGGAAAAGTTATCCCTTACCATAGGTCCGATATGCTTCGTATGGATCCGATCCTCCTATATAATGATTTAAATAATGTCATTGACTTAATAAATAATCATATTAATTGTTATGATATCATATATGTTTCGCACATGACATTATATTACCAGTTCTTTTGTAAATTCCATGTTAAAGAAGCATTTTGGGTAAAATCATTTCATTTATCGTATGTGTTTCGACTTGTCGTTCTTTATATTATTACTTATATACTGATTTAAATAATTCCAGAATGTAAAACATGATTTATATATAATATATATTCATCATATACATATATATTATAGACCAATAAAAGGAATGAAATACACCGTTCATGGAGACGGTAGGCCGTGCGTACGCATGAACGCTGTTTTCGTTTCCTTATTGAATTGAATGAAACTAAATAGATGACATAAATATATATATACATAAATCCAGTAGCATTATTATGTCATATATTTCATTATTATTTATTATATAAACTTTATAATCATTCATGTATGGTTAACATGGAGAGTGAATCTCATCGCGTCGTGGAGACGGTAATCCGTACGTACGCACGAGCGATGATATCGTTCCCATAATTATTGAATAGAATTTTAGTGGATGGTATAATATATCAGAATCCTTATGATGTTATAATAACAATATATAGTTATTCTTTACACCATTAGACCCATCGATGTAAGGTGTTGGTGGAAAAATAGATTACACCATGGCATGGAGCCGGTATTCCGTATGTACACTCGCGTGATGATTTCATTTTCCGTAGGATGGATAGAAGGTGAAATAGGGCTGATTTATATTTATAATAACATATCAGAATATTATTTATACTGATGTTATTACAATATAGTGAAAAAAATAAGTAAGAAGAAGTTGTAGAAGAAAGAAAATTGGAAGAATTGGTAACGGATATTACATCTTCTTTAACATTACTCTTTGAAACCTCATCTTAAGGTAGTAAAATTGGTCTTTGAAGAATACCAGGACCTCTAGTATATTTCTAGGGAAGTTGAGAAGGTAAATGGGTAGGTTTTTTCTGAGCTTAATGGCTCCAAATTATGTGAGGAGAAGAGGGAGGAAATGCCCTTTTATAAAGGAGGAGAGGGGAACCTTTGGAAATATAAGAAAATATTAATTTATATTAAATCCCATCCCCACATAAAAACTTCCAGAATGACTCAAATCTGAAGATTAGATGATAAAGGGTTGTAATCTCATCATGAAATAAAATTTATACATGTTAGGAATTAATTTTAATAATTATCATCTAGATTTATCCTTATTTAATAAATTTTATTTTATTTGTGGTAATAACATTCTAAATTTTAAATTATTATAAATAATTAATTAGTTGTTGTTAATTGTCCATAATTGGATACTTTAAAACATTTTATACAATATCAATATATATTTATAATTTTTAAATATTTTTGTGATTTTTAAACAATTTTATAATATGTTATTTTTATAAAATATCAATAGTGTCAATTTTGACACTATTCATTTATTTGAATTTACATAAACAATATACAGAATATATGTGCGAACTAAAAAATTTAATATATTCATTACATGTCATAATTATCTAGAAAATTAGTGGAGCACATTAAATAGTTCATATAATATGTATTTCAATATTTTTAAACCCATTTATTTGATATTTATCTTAATATAATAATTTCTACATCATTATTATGTCGCCTTTAGTGATAATTATTTAATCACTAAAAATTATAAATAAATTCATATGATGCAGATAATTTTATTTTATTTCTGTATACTATTCATGTTTGAAGTTTCATGAAGTTTATCACTAAATTAAAATTAATTTACTCATAAGATTTAAGAGAGTGACATGTTGTCACTTTTGGTTTTAATAATAATTAAATTATCTTCAAGAAAACAAGTCCATAAAATGAATCTATTCCAACCATTAGGTGATATGGTTATACTTTTAGTCATCCAATAGAATTTTGTCAGGTTTTAGGATGATTTTATAATCTTATATTTAGCCGTACTTACTCGATTTACCTTTACCTATGGTAAATAAAATTTACCGTAGTTACTATTCATAATGCCCAAAAAAAGTAGCTTATTATCATAATTTGGACCCACTGATTCCAAATATGGAATCCATTTTTCCAAATTATGTACACAAAAGTTGCAGAAATTAAATTAAAATTAATCTCATTGTTGAAAGAAAATAGGTTTTTATTTAAAACATTGCAAAAGATTGAATTGATGTAACCTACGAATACAATATAAAATCAATGCTATTGACATAAATTATATTAAATGTTAAAAATATATTCTATTTATAATTTAAAACCATTCAATATTATAATTTATCCATAAAAATTATTACAATGAAAAAAGTTGTTTTTAATTAAAATATAGCGTGTTTTACTATTCATTAAAATATGAAAGTTATCAGAAAAATATCAAAACATTATCCAAAGTAAATTTGTATATCCTGATTCAAATGAAGAAGTTTATTTTGTAAAATTGAAATTATAAACATGTCAAAAACTAGATTTAATGTGGGTGTGCCATCAACCGGCGGCAAAACTACATTTTTTAAAAAATACTTATTTTACCCGAAAATTTATTTTGTTCACATAAAATGTTTTAGAAAATTTATATGATGAATAAAAATGTTATAAAATTCACAATTAAAATATTACTATTCATTACGGATAGTCCATAATAATATTATAATAATATATCATCATTTTTTGAAACTTGGTATTGCGTACAACACACACTATCGAGGAAGGTCGCTATTGCGTGTAATGCAAGCCAAGTCAGGGTTGCATTTTGTGAAAGACTCCTTTGTTGTTTCGTTATAACAGAATCCAACTATTTTTCATTTATACATTTAATATATATATATATATATACACACTCAATGTTGCGTAGATTGACTATTATCAAACGAACATGAAATTGTGTGTAGCACAATCTAATAATAGTGTTCCGTATACTGCAAACTAATACGGTGTTGCGTATAGCGCAAGATAATATTGGTGTAGCCTTCAATAGAATATATGAAATAAATTAAAGAATATATATCATATAAAATCTCGGGGTGTTACATTTATGATGTTTATCACCAAATTAAAATTATTACACTTATAAGATATAAGAGAGTGACATGTAATCACTTTCTTTGGTTTTAATATTAATTACCTCATTTTCAGGGTCAAAAGTCCATGAAATGAATATATTCTGACCCTTAGGTGAAATGGGTCGACTTTAATTCATCCAATAGAATTTTCGAAGGTGTTAAGATAATTTTATAATATTATGGTTACACTTAATTGACTGATTTACCTTTAACTATGGAAAATAAAATTTACCTTAGTTACTATTCATAATGCCAAAAAATAAAAAGTAGCATATTAACATAATCTGGACTTTACTATTCCAAATATTGAATCCATTATTACAAATTCAGGACACATATGATGTAGTATTTAATTTAATATTAATCCCATTTTTTTTGAAAAAAACGTGTTTTTATTTAAAACATTGCAATAGAATGAAATGTTTTTACCTATGAATTCAATGTAAAATTAATGATAATGAAATAAATTATATTAAATGGTAGAAATATATTATATATATACTTTAAAACCATTCAATATTATAATTTAACCATATAAGTTATCTTGATTAAAAAAGTTGTTTTTAAATAAAATTTAGCATATTTTGACTATTCATGAAAATATGAATGTTATCAGAAAAATATTTAAATATTATCCAACGTAAATTTTTATATCCTAATTCAAAATAATAAGTTTATTTCTGTAAAATTGAACTTATAAACTTTTTAAAAATTAGATTTAAAATGGGTGCTCCATCAAAAGGCGGCAAAAATGCCTTTTTTGTAAAATACTTATTTTACCCAGAAAAATTATTTTGTTCTAATACCATAATCTTGAAAATGTGTAAGGTGAATGATAATGTTATAAAATTAATAATTTAGTAAATATTATTCATAACAGCTAGTTCATAATAATATTATAATAATATCTTGTTTAGTGAAACACACGCTATCAAGGAAGGTCTCTATTACGTGTAATGCAATCCAAGTCAGGGTTGCGTGTAGTGAAAGGTTTCTTTGGAGTTACATATAACATAATAAAAATATATTTCAGTTATACATTGATCAAAATCTATACTTGGTTTTGTGTAAAATTAAATTTATTCCAAGGAACTTGAAATTGTGTGAAACACAAGACAAAAATAGTGTTTCATATACTACAAGCTAATACAGTGTTGTGTATAGCGCAAGCTAATCTTAGTGAAGAATATAACAAAATACATCAAAAAAAATTAAAAAAATAATTCTCAAAAAATTATGGGTCGTTACAGCCCATATCGGCCTACATGGATATCCCATTCTCCATGATTTACATACTAGTCACCATTAGGAGATAAAAGCCCACTCCCCTATAGTAAAAAATTATTTTGGCTCGGTATATGACAAGAAAGTCCATACCCTTAATCGGGTTAAATACCATTATATCAAAGACATTGATATTCCAAAGAAAATGATATTCTTCGATCTCTAGGGAACATCCCTTGTATAAACATATATTTCGTAGATTGTGTTCCTGAAGGTGTATCGATATTCATCACCAAATTTATGGACTCCACATCTATGATGAGACCATTAATAAGATTTGCAGATATAAAAGAATGTGAGGCACCATTATCAACCAAGGAACAATATAATTTTGAATCAAATAGAATAGTATGTCTGACATTCAATGGACCATCCTCTCTCTCCTCATTTCTAGGTTGAAGTACATGTAACTGTCCTACCCCTATTCCATGGGGTGTCATTTGACTCCGATGTGTAGTACCACACTAATGATACAAGTGCCCATACCCTAAAGCACTAATTCCACTACCTCTACCGCCTCTTCCAGAAGAACTCAAACTACTAGACCTATATGATGTAGAAGTCCCAATTCACACCCTCCGACTCTGAGCAGCTGCTCCCTCAGCACCTGCCTTCCACTGCTTCCTGCAGAACATCTGTAGGTGTCCCATATTTCCACAAAACTGGATCTCCATTGGTGGTAGAGGAAAATTTATTTAATAGTTTCCCAACCTAAAACCCTGGTGAAAAATCCCAAGATTAATATCTGGTTGAAGTGTTCATCCTGAGTGTATACCTTTCATTCCATTGTTCTGACTATGGTTCTCGTGATGATGATTCCTTCTCTCAGAAGGCACACTCCCTGATCGTCTAGTGACAACTACCTATCTAGTACTAGAAGTCTGTTTTAGGTTCCCCCTCTAAAATGAGAGCATGATTAACCAATTCTGATAAATGGTTCAGCCTATAGATATTCACCTGGGCCATTATGTCCCTCCTATGTTCATCCTAAAATCTTTTTTTGATGAATCATCATCTGCCGACATAGTTGGAGAAAAACACTTTAAATTTTTTAAATTTTAAGCATACTCAATTATGGACATTCTTCTTTGGGCCAAATTCATAAACTCTAAATCCTTCTATCATCTCAGCAATTTTGGATATAAGTGTTCCAAAAAAATCTCTAGAATGTTTTTCCATAACATATCATCAGTCTTTCCATATCATATCAGAATATCCCACAAGCACTTTGTTAAACCCCATATCATATAAAAAACCAAAATGACCCTCCACTTAGCTAGAGTCTCCAAAGGATCATGTACTATCTCTATGGATTCCATCTAGAATTCATCTCCCTCTGGTCATCCCACTATAGTAAAAGTAGGAGGGTACTATAGTTGAAACACTCTTGTCAACTCAAACATGCTTTTCTGAACCGGCCCTGGGTCTTGCCCCAGGAATTGCATGAAACGATAAATGGTCTCTCAGAAATGTTCTCCTTTCTCTATAGCTTACGCCAATGGTGCCTCAAGTTCACTTTCTAGAAGTTTGTTCCAGTACATACCCCTCAGTCTCTCCCTCAACAAGTGTCATGGAGGCATATCTCTACAAATACAAACACATGTCTTTGGTCTCATAACAGGGCATTAAAACATTTAAATTAGAGGATAAACTAACAGAATAATTTTCAACATATCCTTTTTCCCTTTTCTCACCACACAACCAACACCGAGGACTTTTCACAACCCTTAACCCTCCTACTCCTAGGTCTTGGTAGCAAGGGTACAAATATTCTGATTAATTTATTCAAAAATTTATTAATCACATTATCCCAAGTCATTTAATTCAACATTTAATTAATTAATAATCATCATTTCAAATATCAAGGTTATCATTATAGACCCATTAATTTTCATTATTATTTCAAACTAACAACAAGGAAAAATAGTTCATGTTCAACAACTTACCCATAACTTTTTTCCAATGAGTAACTAGAATGATGCATTTCACAACAACCGTCAGTGCCTAGAATGATCCATGAAGACTCAACTACAATGCACCTTTAGGACACGTATCCAAATTCTACAATTTTCAAGACAAATATCACATCACACCACAAGTGTTCCACCCAAGGTGAAATAATATCAAATTGTAACAAAAAATATAAATCACCATAATCCCACCCTATATACTCATATTTTCCCTTTTACATGGGTTTGAAACTCCAATGCACGAGCTCATTACCAAGCCTCAACTCACACTAGTATCATGAATACCATTCCCAAAATAGTAAGAGAGAATATGAAGAAAAAAAATAAAACTCCATTAATACCACATTGCGCCATCCCGACTTGGTATCCAATAAATGGTGCCCCGATCCGGTTGGCCACATGCCCTCAAGAACACCTCCCTGTATAACATAGGGTGATGACTAGTAGTGAGGGTTTTCTAAGTCAATCTAGTGGATATTATAACCTCATTTATCAAAATAAAACACCATTGGATGAAAATAACAACAACCAGGTGTTGAAGAGTATAAATAACCAGATCAAATCCAATTCATATGATAACCCACCCATGAAAATACATTTCTCAATGGATATGAAAAACATGATATGATAATAAAAGTGTCATGTGTCAACAATGCAACTAAATGTAAAGGAACAACGACTCCCAAATGGGTCCCAAAGCACATCCAGTTCCCTATCTGAAGCTTTAATCCCAAACTACAACATATCATAGGGCCTTTCCCTTATATTATCCTGTAATAAAAAATTCTACGCAGGTACAGACTAGGTTTCCTGAAAAAGGTGTGAGTATGAATCAGTAGGCCACCATAATGAGTGTCTAAAACAAGTATAGTAAAAATATTGTGTTTGACGTTTTATGAAGCAATAAATACAATGCATAATTAAATAGTTATGACATTGTCATTTAATATTTGACCATCACATTACCCCCAGTTTAAACACATTATTTCCATTTTAATCATCATTCATTATTATCATTCATTGGGTGTTGAATGTCCTATGAAGCACCACAAAAGCTCATTTGAATCATCATTAATTATTATCATTCATTTGTTGTAGGTTTTCTTTCCTAACACCCCTAATATCATTGTGTGTAGGAATCCATGAATATCACTCTATATAACATTTGGTGTAGTTCTTCATTCCTAAAACCCCATATTCTCTTTCTTGGATAACTATTGGGGAGGAGCACCATGTACAATTCCCAACTTCTATTGGGTCTAGAACACCAAGTCTAGCACCACAAAAATATCATATATTTAATCATTCATTAATTCACAATAATTTTCCACATTATTATATTACTAATCCATTGAGTAGAGATACATTTCAATTTCCAATAGTTAACCCAAAAATTAACTAAGAACATAATCCCTTAATTAATTAATTAATTAATCAATTAATCAACACAATTCTCAAAATATAATTAATTATTCATAGTTAATTATCAATATCAAATCTTATCATAATTAAATCTCACAATTAATTATCCTGATCAAATTCATGGCCCATTATTAATTATCATAATCAATTATCTTACATCAATATCCCAGAACATAATTAATTCTCACAATCAATTAACCTACACATCCAAACATCAATTAATAATTAATTCCCCTCCATTAATTATCTTAACATAAGCAATTAAATATTTCAATTACAATATACCATCCCATAAACAGTCTCCAAAATATATATTTGGGAAACCCACTTTTGTTTGTTCCATGATTCAATTATCAATTAATCATCAAGGTAAACTCAATTTAATTCCACATTCCTAATTATTCCAATATAAGAAATCAATAATAAAGTAAATCCAAAAATTCATAAAATCGCATACACATACCAAATCAAGACTATCTGTGTTCTATTTAGACAACATACATCAGTTTATTGATGAATGATAGCCCAACAGAAATCCCCAAAATCCTAGCGGCACAACATCATCAATCAAGCTTAGTATCTAAATACATAAACAAAAATTAAGATCAAATGCGTCAAAATCTTCCAAATCAAGATCTATATCCACAATCCTAGATCTAGATCTCAACTCATTGTATTATATCTATGAAAATTATGGATATCTTCCATGAGATGATTTAGGAATGATAGAGGAAATAACGGGAGAACCAATGGGATGAAATATACATACAAGAATAAGAAAGGAACTTTGATCTGGGATTTCATTCTCGAAGAATGAATTTTTTATTTCCATGTAATCCCTCTAGAAGGATTTGGAAACCCTTATAATCTGTACAGCTCGAGCCATGTTTTGAAATATGGGTGTCCCAGGGGTTCAAGGGATTTTGAAAACAAATTTCAAATAGTTAATACCCACGCACATAGTTTCCTAGGATGAGGTGCATGGTTAGGGAAACCCCTATTCCATCCATGCAATCTTCCACTGCCAGCAATGCTCGATGGTGCATAGTTAGGAAAACCATGTGCTAATATTTCTGACCTCCACTGTCTGCATGGTATGCTTGTGCAAGGTTTGGCCAAATCGTGCACAAGCTGCACATATCCCCATGTCTTCCCTAGTTCCTTAAAGACATTACTCAAACACACCCTAGGCATACCCCAACCCATTGGTACTTAATAACAACAAAAAGTACCTGAAAACATGCATTATATTTCTCTAGAAAAGGTCGGCATCTTACATTATTACTAATTATTACTAATTATTATTAATTAATACCAATTAATACTATGTAATAATAATTAATATTATTAATTACTAATTAACACTAATTATTACTAATTGCAACTTATTATTACTAATTACCACTATTTATTATAAATTATTACAAATTATTAGAAATATTTATTAATATTTACAATTTTTTGTAATTTCCACTAACTATTACTAATTACCATTAGTTACTACTAATTATTACTATCCACTACAAATTATTACTAATTTATTCAAATTATTACTAATTAATACTAATTCACACATATTTTTATTAATTATTACTAATTAGTTCTAATTATTACTAATTGTTACTAATTACTAATAATTACTAATATTTATTACTAATTAGTACTAATTAGTACTAATTAATAAATATTATTACTAATTATTATAAATTAGTACTGATTTGATCTAATTAATTTTCATAAAACTAATTAATTCTAATTAACACAAATTAGTACTATTTACCACTAATTCATACCAAATACCACTAATTATTACAATTTATTACTAATTAATACTAATAAAAAGTAATTATTAATATTTATTACTAATTATTACCAATTATTACAAATTACTACTGATTATCACAAGTTACAAAAAATTACTACTAATAACCGATAATTATTATGAATTATAACAAATTATTACTAACTACTAATAATTATTACTAATTACCACTAATAATTACTAATTTCCACTAATTATGAATAGTTTCCACTAAATTTTTATAATTACCACTAATTATTAATAATTACAAAAAATTATTAATTATTACCAGTAATTAATAACAATAATAATTTTTTGTTTCTAATTACAACTATTTTTTACTTATTACAATTAATTTTTACTTATTATCAATAATTATAACTAATTAGCATTTATTATTACTAATTACCAGTAATTATTACTAATTTTTACTAATTATAATAAATTATTACCAATTATCACACTTTATTTCTAATTTCCTCAAGTTATAACAAATTATTAAAATTGATTAAAAAATTTACCCATTACCAATATTTTTACTAATTTTCGAAATTTTTTACTAATAACAACTAATTGTAACTAATTACCTTTAATTACCACAAATTACAACTAATTATCACTAAATATTCCTAATTACTATTTATTTTTACTAAATATTATTTATTTATACTACTTAATACCAATTATCTCAAATTATGATTACATTTTACTAATTACCTACAATTTTTTCTAGTTTCTACTAATTCTTATTAATTACAAAAATTATTACTAATTATTACTAATTATTATCAATTGTACTAATTTATACTATTTGATTACAATTTATTATTTTTTTTAGAAATTTATTACTAATTTACATTAATTAACACTAATTACGACTAATTATTACCAATTAAACACATTTTTACAAATTACTGATAATTTAAAAAAATATTGCAAATCAAATCTATGTAATTTTAATTATAAATATTTCTTCAAATAAAAACGTAATATTTAAAAAAGTAATTATTTGTAAATAAATCTAATTATTTATAATTCAATTTAATTAGTTCTAATTAATATGAATTGTTACCAATATATGAAAAAATTAAATTCAATAAAAATGAAAAAACAAATAAACACGGTCAAATTGAATCCCTCTATGAATGAAATTTTATAAAGTTGATCTCATCTGAATTTTAAAACACAGAAGTGAAAAAATTATAAAATATGAGAGCAAAAGAGTTTAGATGAGTTTAGAGAAGATGTTAATGAAGGGTGATATATATAGGTTAGATGAGTTATGAGTAGACTATTTAATATGGGACCCTTTTAAATTTATTATACGACTATTAATTATGACAGTGGTAAAAAATAATATTTTCCATGGGTCCCATCACAAATATCAACCCACAAAACATCAATTGAAAATAGAGTAAACCCATGTCTCGAATAAGAAAAAAAATGGGAAAACTATTTGTGACCATGGTAGATCCCGATCACAAATAAAAATAAAGGGATAAATATTTGCGATAGGGGTTGATCCTCATTGCGAATACTTATCCCGCACTTTTTCGTGCATAGCACACGAATGATATTTTCCACAGGAACATCTTCCTATCATAAATACATTTTTTTAACTGACCATTTGTGATTTACTATTTGTAACGACAATCATATCCCTTCGAAAATAATCGTTCCTAAAAATTAAGTACCCTTGTATTATTAGCCATGTGCTTGATGCGATAGTTGACCTGGTTCAACTTTTCCACGAATGATGACATGACTGGAACCATGTGGAGTGGGAATTTTTTCAGGATATCAAACATCGATAGATTCAGAATCATGAAGCCTACCACATGGGCTACCATTCTCCCAAGAATGATAGTGTCGCACTGGATCATGGGTACCACCTCCGCACGGTGGAGTGACTTTTTTACCTTCCAAATTGATAATTTAGGAAGAGGTGTCAATGAGTAGGGAGAACCTATCTCCCAAATTGATATAGTCTCCAAGAATGAATTCTCCCTAGTGATTTTTTCAAGAAACTTCTTAAACTTGTTCAACACTGACCCTAGATATTTCATTTATTGTGTTGCCCACTTGGACAAACAAATTCTTCCTATAACTATACTTATTTCCACATCCATATGTTCCCACCTGGATGAATATGGCTTTATGTATAAGGCCCCAGCCTTAAACCTTACTTAATTATTGAATTAAATGAATAATTAACATTGAGGATCTTTTCAGGTTTAGAGTTCTAAAGAATTATGTCAAAACTATTACATCTCAAAAGATTACATAGTAGACACTTCTACTAAGTTTCCATAACATAAAAAAAACATAAAAAAAAACATGTCTAGTTCCATGTTTTAGATAGCATGTCTTTCCTTGATCCCATCATTGACCCTATTTATCTTTGTGTCCTGTGGAAAACATTTCAAAAACATGGGATGAGCATAAAAATCCCAGTAAAGGATACCCAAATAAGGAAAACTGTTAGTTTTTCCAAAACAACAAGTAAACCATGATTACTTTACCAAAGTAATACTTTTCACCTTTATGAAGTAGTAAAAACTCTTCACTGAATAAAAGACAATTACTTACCCTTTTGTAACAAAAAGATTACAATAAAACCCATGTAAAGAACACATAACATATAAAGGTAACTTGGGACATAAACATACTTAAATGGAATAACCATAAGGTCGACATCCACACATACTTAATGGAATAGCCATAAGGCCGACTTCCATACCCAATGCATTGGAGGTTATAACGTATCCACCCATCCTGGTATTCACGGCACCACCCATAATATGGTTTATCACGTAACCACCCGTAAAATGTCCAAGTACCATCATTACACATAAAATATTGAAAATATAAACATTTCCATAACAACATTTCATTTTCAATCACAATAAGTGATTCCAAGATATTGAATTAATCAATCTACTTTGAAAAACCATTTAAAAGAGATTTTTGAATCAAAGTGTCCCATACCACTTTGAAGCTTTTAATGGAATTATAATTTTAAAACATTAATGTCCATATAAATAAATACTGAAAACCATTTTGAAAACATGGACATTAAAGATAAAGATTTATAATAATGAATCTTTAAAACATTTAAAACGATATTTTTTTTAAAGAGTTTTTAACAAAATGAGAGACTCTTGAATACAAATAATCGCGAAATAACATTTAATCCGAGCTTTATAATATCACGAGAGTAAATGTATTCATGATATAATATGTCAAAGGACAGTATACACACCAAATAAGAGTGAATTGGTGCATAACAACAATGAAGTCTCAATGGAAATTTAAATTGAGATGAAATCCATTATAAAGAGGGTATCCTTAAACAAAGGATAAATCTATCACATAATTCTGTGTGAGAAATAAAAATACACCCAATATAAGTGGATATTAAGTGTGAAACAATCTAATGTCATTCACACATATTCATAGGATTACATGTTCAATAAGTACAAGTTGAACCCAGAGAAATCGAAATTGGGTTAAGATGTTCCCTTTTAAAAATTCGACAGCCTAACGGCGTCACTTCAAAATTCAGAAAATTAGTTGTTGAGAGAGTGAATGGCATCTCATCACTTGGACATAATCTTTACATCAATAAGGATATATAATAACATATCCCATCATAATAAGATGTAAATTAAAAACCTTGACAAAAGAAGTATTTTAAGAAGAGGAGGGTGAAAGGTCCCCTTACCAAGTTGGGTAACTTTCAAAACGTACACCCCATGGCAGAAGGGTCATACAATGAAGATGTAAATACCCATAAATGAAATAATTCTACACAAAGTGTATAATAATGGTATGTACATACACCACTCAAAGGAAATAGTGGCAAACGTAGCATAAATGTCACGAGTATAAAAGTGGGATGGAAAATCCCTTACGAAAACTCGGCAGCCTAACGACGCCACATAAATCTTCCAAAAATGGATTGATAAGATCAAATAGGGTCTCTAATTATAAGAACATAAATGTACAGAATGAGGAATATAAAATAACATCCCCAAACATATGAAATATGAGCATAAAAGAAATGACACAAAAGAGAGTACTTAAAAAGAAAGAGAGAGGTTGGATCTCTTACAAAAATTCAGCAGCCTAACGGAGCCACTCAAATCTTCCAAAATGGATTGATGAGAGAGAATAGGGTCTCTTAAGATTAATATAAAAGAACATCCAATAATAATAAATATGAGATTTAAAAGGAGTGACATAAAAGAGTGTACTTAAATATAAAGAGAGGAGTTGGATCCCTTACCTCGGGTCGGACTTGACTCGATCATTCTTTAACATCCTGAATAATAAACTTGAGTTAATTTATATTTTCATAAGAACCCTTTTCACTTTCATTATTCCTTTTATATCAATTATTTCAATTTTATAAACATTATGTAATCATTTATGTTAATAATGTTTGTTTTGTCGATATTTGATTCTTAAGTCGAAAGTGAACTTCTTACAATTACATGTTGTACATGTGGTCAAAGGTTCATTATATCTAGAATGATAGTAATGATTTAAATATCATATATATCCATCATATATTAATTTTATACTATTCAATATCATTTGGAGTTAAAAATATTAAAATCACCGTTCATGGAGACGGTAGGCCGTACGTACGCATGAACGCTACATTCATTTTTTTGTCATATTAATGGAATTAAAACAAAATGATATATATATATATATATGTTATAATTCCAGAATGATATCCATAAATTAGATGTAATATATTACATAAATATCCATTATATCTATTTACTTATAAAAGTACATAACATTTTGAGATAAGAAATGAAATGTACCGTTCATGGAGACGGTACGCCGTACGTACGCATGAACGCTACTTCCATTTCTATTTCATATTTAATGGAATTAAAACATATTGATACATAATAGTATTTTAATTCCAGTATGGTATCATATATAATATCATTAAATATATCCTTTATACATACCACATATGGTATTAATGAATCAAATCACATTGAGGGGGCGGTAGTCCGCACTTCCTTAAATGAAGATATCGCGTTGACCCATAATGGAAACCATAAAGGTATGCCATAAATGAAAAATATAGAAGCTTATGTAAAACATAAACATATTATATATCATATATAAATATAGTGTCATATTAATGGCCACCATTGAATGTGTTAGAAGAATGTTGAACAATCATCGTTTCCTGAGGCAGAAATTCGCCATCCACAGAAACAGTATGTTATTTAACAATTAGATGTAGGTGTGTGTAAGTGTAGCTATAATACTTCTTATAAAAAAATCCTAGTATATTGAAGATAATATATTTTTTACAAAATTAATGAATTAAAAGAGTTTAGGGGGTTGGAGAAGAAAAATAAAACAAAAGGACACAAGTGAAGACATTACCTTAAAATCGGGTAATTCTCTTTGATATGAGCTCAAAGGCTTCCTTGGGAAGACTTATGCCCAAATTGAGGCTTCAAGGAGTAATAGAGGGATGTGGAGAGACAAAATGGGAAGGGGTTGGCCGAGCCAAATGTTTTGGAAGTGTGGGTAAGGTGGTAGAGGTGGGGGCCTTTTATAAGAGGAGAGGAGGGGCACTCTTGGAAAGTAAGGTAATGTTACTTTATTTTAGAATGAGTTTCGGATTTTAATAGTCCCAAATTGATGTGTTTCTAGGATAAGGTGATAAGGTTTCTAAATACACCCATCCAATAGGTTTTGGACACATGTAGGTCATATATTTTACATTATCATTTCATTTTATTTAAATCCTTTATTAATGAGTTAATCACTGCATCATCATGATGTCATAAATAATTTAATTTATTTAATGTCTAAAAATTATAAAACAAATATCATGATGTAGTAAATCTTTTTAGATTTCCAATGACTATTTATAGTCAAAATTATTACTTGTATAACCCCATGTAAAAATTGTTTTAGTAAAACAATTCATGTTTGTGTCATTTTTAATTTTACATTAAATAAAAAGTTATTATTGTCATTTCCCAACCAAAGTGGATCCATGGGGTCCCCAAATTTACCCATGGATTGTCTTGGTCCGACATGACACATCCAATAATGGTAGTACATGTGTCATTCTCAGCTCATATTATTAAAACATTATTTTTACCTTAAACTACACTAATTACCTCTAATCGCGATTAAAAACGTAATAAGTTACTATTCACCAAAAAATTATTTTAATCCCATTGAACCACATTTTACTTCTTAATGACAACCATGTATGTCGGATTTTTGAAATTCTAAACACAGAGGTGGAAAAGTTTCATTTAATCGAAAAATCAGTTTCTTTAACTACCACTTAGTGGTTTCACTATTCATAAAAAATTGATGTTTTCCCGAAAAATACCAAAACTTCACCGTAGGCTATATTTGATATTCCGAATTCAAAAATGAATTCTATTTTACAAAATTCAAAACATATATGTTTCATTAATTAATTTAATAATTAATTTCCGCTGTCAGAGAAAATACCGTGTTTTTATTAAATAATAAGTATCAAAAGATTTACACTAGTTTAAGTCTGATTTCAAAGTGAAATTAATTCCAATGACCACTATTGGATTAAATGGTAATAATATATTCTAATTTTACATTAAAAACAATTAAAAAGGTAATATAATCATATAAATAAATTATATTAAAAAGATGTTTTGAATTGAAATACAACACTTTTCACTATTCATTAAAAAAATGAACTTTTTCGAAAAAATTCCAAACAATTACACAATGTAAATTTTGATGTCCCGAATCTAAAGATGAATTTTATTTTGTCAAATATAACACATAAAATTTTCAAAAAGTGGATTTAAAACAGGTTCTCCATCAAAAGGCGGTTAATCGACCTTTTAAATAATATTAGAATGTTTATGCTTAAAAATTGGATTCATTCGCATTTTCAATCCTCTAACATTTATTGTAAATAGTAAAAATATTTGACAAAAATACATAATCATTTTTTAGTTAGTTCTGTTATTTCCCGCCATTACAATGGATAGGCGTTAACTACCATTTAAAATAATATTATTTTATTATTAGAGTGCAACGTAAGATTCCCAAGAAACTCAATGTTGCGTATTGGGTACGCCATCGAGCATAGCGTCCCCTTTAAAGTAATATTAATATTTTATTCACAAATATGGATAAATATAAAAATGTAATATTCTTTATTTACCTGTGGTGCTACATCCTTCCCCCCTTTTGGGAATTGCGTCCTCGCAATTTTAAAATTGGGCTCGGAAACATCCTTGAAAATCCCACATCGGAACAAGAGTCGGTAAAACAATCACTTTAAAATAAAGAAAGAGAAGTACAGAGGTCACATGAGATAACCCATACTAGGATTCCAAGTATAAAAATATGGACATGGAGGAAAAAAAGGGTCATGTTCTCATGGAGATTGATAGTAAACATGTCTAGGAGAAGTTAACCACAAGAAAATCACAAACTTGTGATGGGTTAAACGGTATTTGATTCCCCAGTAGGGAAAGTTAATAGAAAAAGTTTTTGTTTTAATTTACTTTTTATTGATGAAATTATTCATAAGGAAACATAATCACTTATCATGTTGACTTTCAACTTTTATTAGATTCCTTACACCAACTCATATTTTCTCCAAAAGGCGAGTATTTAGGAAGACATGTACACATTAAGAGAACTATAATCAAATTCTACAGAATCACCTAATACACAAAAGAGAACTATATACTTCCCATATCTTTAGACTTTAACCAAAACCAAAACCAAAAAAGGTTAGTACAAGATCAGATAATCCAGAAAAGGATATCCCTTTATAAAAAGAAAATCTATTCTTAATCTCTAAAATTTTTCCAACAAAACCCAATGTTCAATGAGGACCATTTGATAAACAATTTGTCCATAAAATTCTTCAACGTAAACCAAAATAATATTGAAACCCAAATATTTTAAGGACATAGTCACATAGTCTTCCAAGGTAAAAATTAACTTTTATCTCCAAATACCATCAGTTGCTCTTAAATTCTCATATTGAAAAGTAATTAACCAAATCACATATCCTCGATGAGAGGATAATCATTTCCATAGATAACCCAAAATAAAATTACTCTTGATTCCTAAAATCATCTAACTAAAAAGAATCAGTCAAACTAACCAGGGAATTCATGTCGTCCAGTGGTAGGTGATAAATACCAGTCGCACTTTTGTTGTGAGTTCGATTCCCACAGCTTTGTCCGACGCGACGGGTTGTCACACGGTCTGCGTGTTTTCCTTTTTCCAAAACTAAATAATTCTTAAAACATTCCCCAAAACGAGATACAATCTTAAAAAACAATCATAACATATTTTAACCTCAATTTTATCTCATGCATTTCATTTTACATCATAACATATAATAACCCATAATTAACTCAAAAGTAAGGATCATATAAACTGTAATGGTTACCATTATAATTATTACCTGAACTTTCACATCGATTGGTCATCTTGTACATGATGCATTACAGATCATACCAAAGTTCAAGTGGTTGATCATGACTCCTTGATAGTTTGTTTAGAACAACCACGAGTTTACTTATTGAATCCCCCATTTTATCTAGTATCTTAATTAGAGAACCACCACAATTTCCTTCAAACCTGTTGTCTCTTTGGTGCCTGCTAGATCCATCCATTCACTGAAAATAGAATAGTCAGTGTGAGTATATCAACAAAACCATCATGTACTAATGAGGAAGGTAAACACTAATATATACTTACTCATTCACTTTATCTAAAACCATGACTCTTTCTGAAATCCTAACCATTATAGTAATGTCACTTATGCGTAGAGGATACCCTAACCTCTAAAGTTATCTAAACCGACCATTGATACCAACTATAAGTCCTCGGCCTTAAACCTTACTTAATTATTGAATTAAATGAATAATTCACATTAAGGATCTTTTCAGGTTTAGAGATTTATAAAATTAGGTTAAAACTATTACATCTCAAAATATTACAAAGTAGACACTTCTACTAAGTTTCCATAACATAAAAAAAACATAAAAAGAAACATGTCTAGTTCCATGTTTTAGATAACATGTCTTTCCATGATCCCAGCCTTGACCCTATTCATCTTTAAGTCCTCTGGAAAACATTTCAAAAATGTGGGATGAGCATAAAAAGCCCAGTAAAGGATACACAATGAAGGAAAACTGTTAGTTTTTCCAAAACAACAAGTAAACCATGAGTACTATACCAAAGTAATACTTTTCACCTTTATGATGTAGTAAAAACTGTTCACTGAATAAAAGACCATTACATACCGTTTTGTAACCAAAATATTACCATAAAACCCATGTAATGATCACATAACATATAAAGGTAACATGGGACATAAACATACATAAATGGAATAACCATACGGTTAACTTCCACACATACTTAATGGAATAGCCATACGGCCGACTTCCATACCCAATGCATTGGAGGTTATAACGTAACCACCCATCCTGGTATTCAAGGAACCACCTGTCATATGGTTTATCACGTAACCACCCGTAAAATGTCCAAGTACCATCATTAAACATAAAATATTGAAAATATAAACATTACAATAACAACATTTCATTTTCAATCACAATAACTAATTCCAAGATATTGAATTAATCAATATACTTTCAAAAACCATTTAAAAGAGATTTTTGAATCAAAGTGTCCCATACCACTTTGAAGCTTTTAATGGAATTTTAATTTTAAAACATTAATGTCCATATAAATAAATACTGAAACCCATTTTGAAAACATGGACATTAAAGATAATGATTTAGAATAATGAATCTTTAAAACATTTAAAACGATATTTTTGTTAAAGAGTTTTTAACAAAATGAGAGACTCTTGAATACAAATAATCGCAGAATAACATTTAATCCGAGATTTATAATATCATGAGAATAATGGGATTCATGATATAATATGTCAAAGGACATTATAAACACCAAATAAGAGTGAATTGGTGCATAATAACAATGAAGTCTCAATGGAAATGTAAATTGAGATGAAATCAATTATAAAGAGGGTATCCTTAAACTAAGGATAAATCTATCACATAATTATGTGTGAGAAATAAAAATACACCCAATATAAGTGGATATTAAGTGTGAAACAATCTAAGTTCATTCACACATATTCATAGGATTACATGTTCAAGAAGTACAAGTTGAACCCAGAGAAATCGAAATTGGGTTAAGATGTTCCCTTGTAAAAATTCAACAGCCTAACGGCGTCACATAAAAATTCAGAAAATTAGTCGATGAGAGAGTGAATGGTATCTCATCACTTGGACATAAACTTTACATAAATAAGGATATATAAGAACTTATCCCATCATAATAAGATGTAAATTAAAATACTTGTCAAAAGAAGTCTTTTAAGAAGAGGAGGGTGAATGGTCCCCTTACCGAGTTGGGTAACTTTTGAAACGTTCACCCCATGAAAAAATGGTCATACAATGAAGATGTAAATGCCCATAAATGAAATTATACTACACAATGTGTATAATAATGGGAAGTACATACACCACTCAAAGTAAATAGTGGCAAATGTTGCATAAATGTCACGAGTATAAAAGTGGGATGGAAAATCCCTTACGAAAACTCGGAAGCCTAACGGTGCCACATAAATCATTCAAAAATGGATTGATGAGATCAAATAGGGTCTCTCATTATATGAACATAAAAGTACAGAATTATTAATATAAAATAACTTCCCCAAACATATTAAATATTATCTTAAAAGAAATGACATAAAAGAGTGTACTTGAAAAGAAAGAGAGAGGTTGGATCTCTTACGAAAATTTAGCAGCCTAACGGCGCCACTCAAAATTTCAAACATGGATTGATGAGAGAGAATAGGGTCTCTCATCATATGAAAATAAAAATTATAGTATGAGTAATATAAAAGAACATCCCAATAACAAGAAATATGAGATTTAAAAGGAGCGACATAAAAGAGTGTACTAAAAAAGAAAGAGAGGAGTAGGATCCCTTACCTCGGGTCTGACTTGACTCGATCGTTCATTAACATCCTGAATAATAAACATGAGTTAATTTATATTTGCTTAAGAACCTTTTTCACGTTCATTATTAATTTTATATAACTTATTTCCATTTTATAAAAGTTATGTAATCATTTAAGTTAATAATGTTTGTTTTGTCGATATTTGGTTCATAAGTTGAAAGTGATCTTCTTACAATTACATGTTGTACGTGTGCTCAAAGGTTCATTATATCCAGAATGATATTAATGATTTGGATATAATATATATCCAGAATATATTCATTTTAAACTATTCAATATCATTTGGAGTTAAAAAAAATTAAAAGCACCGTTCATGGAGATAGTAGGCCATATGTAAGCATGAACACTACTTTCATTTTTTTGTCATATTAATGGAATTAAAAAAAAATGAGATTTAAATATATATATATATGTTAAAATCCCAGAATTATATCCATATTTTAGATGTAATATATTAAATATATATCCATTTTATATATGTACTTATAATAGTACATAACATTTTGAGATAAGAAATGAAATGTACCGTTCATGGAGACGGTAAGCCGTACGTACACATGAACGCTACTTCCATTTCTATTTCCTATTTAATGGAATTAAAACATAATGATACATAATATTATTTTAATTCCAGTATGATATCATATATAATATCATTAAATATATCTTTTATACGTACCACATATGGTATTAACGAATCAAATCACTTTGAGGGGGCGGTAGTCCGCACTTCCTTAAATGAAGATATTGCGTTGACCCATAATAGAAACCATAATGATATGACATAAATGAAAAATACAGAAGCTTAAGTAAAACATAAACATATTATATATCATATATAAATATAGTGTCATATTAATGGCCACCTTTGAAGGTGTTAGAAGAATGTTGAACAATCATCGTTTCGTGAGGCAGAAATTCGCCATCCACAAAAACAGTATGTTCTTTAATCATTAGATGTAGGTGTGTGTAAGTGTAGCTCACATCCTTATTATAACAACATCCTAGTATATTTAAGATACTGTATTTGTTACAAAATAAATTAATAAAAAGATTTTAGGGGGATCTAGAAGCAAAATAAAACAAAAGGACACAAGTGAAGATATTACCTTAAAATCGGGTAACTCTCTTAGATTTGAGCTCAAAGGCTTACTTGGGAAGACTTCGTCCCAAAGTGAGGCTTCTAGGAGTAAGAGAGGGATGTTGAGAGACAAAATGGATAGGGGTTGGCCGAGCCAAGGGCTTTGGAAGTGTGGGTAAGGTGGTAGAGGTGGGGGCCTTTTATAAGAGGAGAGGAGGGGCACTCTTGGAAAGTAACGAAATGTTACTTTATTTTAGAATGCTTTTCGGATTTTAATGGTCCCAAATTGATTTGTTTTGAGGATAAGGTGATAAGGGTTCTAAATCCACCCATACAATAGGTTTTGGAGACGTGTAAGTCATATATTTTACATTATCATTTCATTTTATTTAAATCCTTTATAAATGAGGTAATCGCTGCATCATCATGATGTCAAAAATAACATAATTTATTTAATGTCTCAAAATTATAAAAAAAATATCATGATGTAGGAAATCTTTTTATCTTTCCAATGACTTTTTATAGTCAAAAATCTGACTTGTATAACCCCATGTAAAATTTTTTTTAGTAAAACAACTCATGTTTGTGTCATTTTTAATTTTACATTAAATAAAAAGTTATTTTTGTCATTTTCCAACCAAAGTGGCTCCATGGGGTCCCCATGTTGACCCATGGATTTTTGTGGTCGTCCATGAGACATCCAATATGTATAGGACATGTTTCAATCTCATACCTTATTATTAAAACATTATTTTTACCTTAAACTACACTAATTACCTCTAATCGCGATTAAAAACATAATAAGTTACTATTCACCATAAAATTATTTTAATCCCATTGAACCAAATTTTAAATCTTAATGACAACCATGTATGTCGGATTTTTGAAATTCAAAACACAGAGGTGGAAAAGTTTCATTTAAACGAAAAATCAGTTTCTTTAACTACCACTTAGTGGTTTCACTGTGCATCAAAAATTGAAGTTTTCCAAAAAAATACCAAAACTTCACCCTAGGATATATTTGATATTCCGAATTAAAAAATGAAGTCTATTTTACAAAATTAAAAAAATATAAGTTGAATTAATTAATTTAATAAATAATTCCCGCTGTCAGAGCAAATAGCGTGTTTTTATGAAACTATAAGTATCAAAAAATTGACACTAGTTTAAGTCTGATTTCAAAGTGAAATTTATTCCAATGACCACTATTGGATTAAATGGTAAAAATATATTCTAATTTTACATTAAAAAATATTCAAAAGATAATCTAATCATATAAATTAATTAGATTAAAAAGTGGTTTTGAATTAAAATACTACATTTTTCACTATTCATTAAAAAAAAGAACTTTTTCGGAAAAATACCAAAAAATTACACAATGTAAATTTTGATGTCCCAAATCTAAAAGAAAAATTTTATTTTGTCGAATATAACACATAAAATTGTCAAAATGTGTATTTGAAAGAGGTTCTCCATCAAAAGGCGGTTAATCGACCTTTTAAATAATATTAGAATGTTTAGGCTTAAAAATTGGATTCATTCGAATTTTCAGTCCTCTAAAATTTATTGTAAATAGTAAAAATATTTGACAAACATAAATATTCATTTTTTAGTTAGTTTTGTTCTTTCTCTCCATTATAATGGCTAGGAATTAACTACCATTTAAAATAATATTTTTTTATTATTAGAGTGTAATGTAAGAATTCCAAGAAACTCGTTGTTGCGTATTGGGTACACCATCGAGCATATCGTCCCATTTAAAGTAATATTAATATTTTATTTTCAAATATGGTTAAATATAAAAATTTCATATTCTTTATTTACCTGGGGTGTTACATTTTGTCCACAGATCCCACTGATCTGGCTCTAATAATTCTCAAAATATTGGACTATACCACATGAGGAATACCCATTGTAGCTTGACGTGTCTTCATCTAACAATTTCCGCTTCCAGAAACACTTTAAAACTACCAAGAACTATATGATGTGGTGGTTAAAGAGGCACAATTAACCACAGACCTGTGGTAGTTCTTGTGGTGGTGAGGATCTCATGTTGATGTATACATAGTTAAAGTAGCGCATGATGATGTAGATTTGGTCTGAGGCGTACCATGATGAGATGAATATTTCTCAGAAAAATGGTGAGGTTGAATAATTTTGAGAGATGTTGGCTAGGTTTAGCATCTAGAATGTTAATTAATGGCTGGGGGTGTGGCTTGACACATAAGGGTGTACTGATAGTTGTGTATTGGGTGTAAAGGAGGTGACAATAATATGACCTACGTTCAGCGAAAAAAATTAGATTCCAAATTGAGTGAGGAAATCAATATCGAACTTCAAGAATGGGTGAATGTTGATATTTTCATGCTTCTATATCGAAAACTTAGACTCTTGGAAGAATCATTGCTCGTCGAAAAGTGTTACGCATGTGATAAATCCCACCTCATGCAGCTAGAGGAAGGAGATCATAACAAATCACATTTCAAAGGTATCATAAGGGAAAATATGTTTATGGGGGATGATTAACCTACAAACCAAATACAGATCCATTAGCAGCGACGTAGAGAAAATTGGACCATGTACGACCTCCAATTTTCATGACACTCTTATCAAGTCCACGCAATGGTATGTGAGAGATTCATTCACTCGAAGGAGATGACAGTCATTTTTTTGATAAAACACTACATACAGTGGAGGGAATTGACAATGATATTTATAAAGGCAACTCGGATGAAGAATAAAAACTTCACACTATAAAATCCCTCAAGCTTAATGACACACAGGGCCTTGATTGTTTCACTGACTCCTAAATTGTGGATTGGGATGGCATAAAAAATATCTAACAGTTGCGGTTCAAAATCATTTCAAGGGTGGTACCCTTCATCATGTTACTACTAGCATTCTAGGGAAATTTTCTTGGATCATGAAATATTAGTATAATTCAATATGAAATTCATCCTATCATATATCATTATCAATATGGAAATGGATAAATCTTTTGATAGAATGAATTGAAAATTTACCCTAAATGTACTTAGGTGGTGCAACTTCTCATAATGTGTATCTGACCATCTATTTTTCAGTTAATCTTTACCATGGTTTACAATCTCTCTTATGTATAAAAGGATTATTTTTTTCAAATAGGCTCTCATTTTTCATCAAAAAGACCCACTCTCTACTAGTTTAATTTTCATTAATCAGGATGTGATTAATAGGAACTTAATCCTTGAAATTAAAAATGGAATGTTTCACCCATTAAAAATTTAATATAAATTCGTTGAGAGCTCTATTTTATTTTTCACAAATGATATGGTTTTCTTAAATATGTATAGATGAAATTCATTCCAATGGATCGAAGATTTTTTAATCAAGTACATTAGTAGGATGGGACAGTGTATCAATACTGGTATGAGAAATGTCTATATTCCTATAAAATGCTCAGGAAGGCAAGAAAAATTCATTAAATATAGGTTAGTTATTGTTATAATAGAACATCCATTGGAATGTTTGGGAGCTTATTTGTCTAATAAAAGATTTCACACCTACGATTTTTAAGGTGTCCTCATCAAAATAATGTTCCAAATTATCATATAGAAGATTCATTTTTCTCTCTTTTGTAATAAGGAACACCCTCATCCACTGTGACCTTTCTTCCATCCACATTCATGTCCATGTAGATATCGAGGACCTCTCTCTATCATCTAATGACTCAGTACCATTATCAAAAGATTCATTTGGGACATTAGAAAATATGGTAGAAATCATTGGTCCAATTGGCCTAGTCGGGCAAAACCCCTTGAGGAGGGAGTAATTAACATAAAATAATTTATGGGATCATGTAGTGAATGAAACAAAAAATAAAATGGGGAGATTTCTCAAGGAATTATATTTGGGTATGGTATATTGTCAAAATTTTAGGGAACCTCTCCACTTTACAGTATTGGTCAAAATACATAGGGATGTTATCTCTGGAGTAGTATCTTTGGCTATATTTCCACCATGCATGAAAATTATAGATGAATCATTGGTAGGGTGACATCCTTTTTTAGGATTATAACAAGACTAGAAGTGTATTATCTTTCCTATGGTGCCCAATTCATAATATCTGTTACATTCGGGAAAGATAAAATATAATTTTTTTGATTCCATTATGTAATATAATCCCATCGTTTTTTACACCATCATTTTCTTGGTTACAGAACATGTAATGTGTATCATTATGGAAAATACCTCAAGTTTGTTCAACATCACTACTTTTCATAATTCCATAATCATTCAAAACAGTGAGGATTCATGAGAAAATTATTAAGGTGTAAACCCATTCCATGTAAGAAGAACTTTTTACTTCAGATGATTCAGAATTGTACTATATTTGTGGATGCTGAAGTGTAGAAGAAAGGTATCAATCTTGTTTAGAAATGCATAAGATTTGTGAAATAAAATATGGAATCTATGTTACAACTATTCTCCAAAGGGGAGTGGTCTCACTATATTTTGTTTCATTTCAGTTGATATATAGAAGAAAATGTAAAATTCCGATCCATATATCATTTTATTTCTATTTATTTTAAAAACAATGTAGGTGACCCATCATAAGTCAAGGAGAATTTTTGTATTTTTATCAATGACTATTGGGTGATTTTGGTGCTTAAAACTGATTCCCAACATAGTGGAAGAAAGACATCATAATGCAATATTAAAGTATAATTATATTCCACCACTGAAACTATCATTTAAATTTCGAGGAGACGTGTTCTTCTATATTTCATAATGAGTTGGCTACCATCCTCTACATATTCAAATGATTCCTTGATTAGGGAAAGACCATTCCATCAGGTGCATTGGAAATCATCTATGTAGAAACTCATGTAAAACATGGATAGTTCCAGTATTCATTGTATCGTGAACGAAGGTGGTATCATCTAGTATTTTAGTGGATCCTTGATTATTGATTTCATAGATTACAATGGAGATGATAATTCTATCATTTTTTAATCAAATTCCTTATTTACTAGCAAAATATTATGATTGTACTATTTTTTCAATGATCAAGATGGATTCATCTCGGATGGTTTAAAATCATCCAGAGAAACTCCTTTTCCACTAGAGAATAAAATGAACATTTAGATCTTGTAGGGACATGATACATCAAGGAGGGGACATTATTATCAAATGATGTGAGACAATTTTTGTGATAGGTAAATTACATTCTATAAGAGAATATGAGGAGGGGTTGAATGATTATTCAATTATTATCTCTCTTCCTAGAGATAATATGTATTTTATTTATGGTTATTCTATCTAAAGTATCCACTTATTCCCACATGATAACGATTTACCTTTTACCCTATTTATACCTTACTTTATTATAAATAAATGATTAAAATTATAAGTAATTTTCTTTTAAGGTGACATTTGATCATTTATCACGCGTTGGAATTAATAGTGTCTCAACCTATAAAATTTATAAGGGAAATAAATAGACCAATTTCATTAGTAAAACATGGTAAATCCACATATTTTTCAATTTTCTGACTTTTACGTTTATAAAAAATAATTTTTTTATTATGCATAGATTCTTATGTGGGTGATATATTGATGATTTCTTCCATTATAATACATAACTTGTATCTAGTTGGACATGGATTTCTGGGAATAATTAATGGTTTTGGGATCAATGTTGTTCATATGAAATGAGGTTATGTAAAGGTTTTTTATTTTAGTACTGTGATTCCTCTTTATCCCCTATTATGGAAAAAGTCACAGAACTACAATCCAATAAATAATGTAGAGAATATTCATTATTTTAACATATGATAGTGATAGAATGACAATAAATAGGTTGAAGAATATTTTTTTGTTCATTATTAGAGCATTATCATATGTGAATGTTGTGTCATGACATATAATCTAAGTCTCCCATCTAATTAATGACTCTAATGATAATTTGAGGCATAAAATAACAAGGATTCAATGATGAAACTTATGATTATACAACAACGAGGATGATGAATCAAATATGATAATGATGACGATGATTATGTGGATTACTATGGTGACGATTATGTGGATGATTACAACAACATGGTTGGTATCATCATTTCTGATATGTTCAAATCTATTTTCTGACATGTGCAGGTCATATAAACTATTCTTCTTGATAATTATTCCTAGGATATGTCTGATAGATGTAGTACCCTATAGGTATTTTTATTCATGTATAGTGTGAATAATATAGAGTTATTATGACTTGATTGAGGTGACGGTTATCATATGCCCATTATTCGGTGTCATAGATGGGTATCGATTCCATGTTGTGGAAGTACTAAATTTTTTTCTATTGGTAGCACAACTAAGTGTATTTATCCATGTTGGTTTGACCCTTATTCAATTCCTTGATGTCGGAGTTCCACAAATAATTATGATGAGACTACCATTGAGGGTTTATTCATCCATTAGGTGTACAATTCATTATAAATTATATGGTATGAGAATAAAACAAGCGATTCCCACTGTGGTCAAATTGAAATGAAATATTATAAGTAATGTACACCTTTTAATATTATTTATTATGTAATTTATTATTTCTTCAAGTGATATGAGTATCAATCAATACAAAACCACCACCCGAGGATGGTTTTCATGGGTGTGATACATCTTACAGATTGATAACTAGATCAACCTGATGGCTATATTAGTATCCCCTCTTTCAGCTTATAAGTTGGTTTGGGTGTGGAAGGATGTTTGACATTATTAATATGGATATTTTCATTATGACATATTTCACCCCACTATTTTGTTTATGTATATAATGTTCTTTAACATTACTTATATGGATGCTAGTTGTTTACCCTATTTTTCTAAATTGGTTGAGAAAATTTTATCATTATAGTTGGTGTGGTTGGACACTATGTGTTATTTGTATAGATACGATATTATGGCTGTGGTTTATGATGGGATTATAATTATTTTGGTATGATATTTATGTCTACTTATATATTATTCTTATGTTTCGAGTGAGTGTGATTGCTAATGATAATGTAATTGATTATGTAAATGTATAGTTTTTATGTTTATTCATTGATTTATAGGGTTTCCTAATTAAACCTTTGGGTTGGAATATAATGTGTTGAAACAAAATGATGTAATTCTTATTTTAACTATTTAATTTTTACACTTGCCTGAAATTTATGCACTTTTTAGTACTTTTAGGGACAACCCACTAATCATGTTAATATAGTCCCCCATAAATTTACATACATGTTTTCATTATTTGTTGTTGGAGTTATCGAGAGACATTATTTAAATGATTGAGGGTGATATTAATATTTTGGTGTTTGAGATTTATTTATATACCACTGAGTATAAAAGTTACTTTTGTTTTATTTACATGATGGGGGATAGATATTGTTTCCACAAATATATTTGTATGATTTTTTTGACATATTTATATTCAGGAATTTTATATTTCTTATGACATGAGTTGATCAAGGATTCCTTACCATTCATGGTATTTTTTATTTCATTTTATTTTACATCATTAATCTCAGTAATATTAAGGTTAATTCCTTATATTTTCAATATTAATGCACTAAATGTTATTTCAAAACTCATAGCTTATTGGAGGCATGATTCATTGGTCACACTCGATCTCATCACCAATCTATAAAGGGATATAGGGGGGGTTTTCATGAAAATGTATTATTGATCAACATAAATGTTATTTACCATGAAAAACATATAACAATATTATTAAATGATTATAGGTCAAACATTTCATGTTATTTGGTTTTCTCATTATAATATCATGGTTGTTTGAACCCAGATGTTATAGACCAGATGGAAATGTACCTTCTCATAAGTAAATTAAAATTTATTGGAAGACAATCACACGGGGAGGTTAACATTTATAAAAATTATGACCTTACATCCTCATCAATTATTTTATTTAGAATCATTGTCCCCATGGAATTGATTATCATCTTGTTAGTATGGATATAATTACAACGTCAAAACATACTCCACAAAATTATCTCGATACAGATAAATTTTTATTACATCCTAAAAAAAATATAAGTGCATTCAACATTTGATAATATAACAACCCATTATTGCATATAAGATTCATTAGGATCCTTTTACTCAACACATCACAAAACAAAAAATCATAGAGTCAATAGGTACAATCAATATCTATTGAGGAACAAAAAAAATTCAGAATTCAAGTTACTCAATGCCCGAGCCCAATTAACCATTGTCCATCATATTTTTTCCAATCATAAAACAAGGTTTTTATAAAGGTAATTATCATTGATACAAATATCTTTCATGGGTTATATTCTTAAGGAGATGGGGCACATGAATATGGAGCTGTTTTTGAAATTCATACCCTATTTATTTTAGAGGCATTCAATGTAGGCACTTCTGTAAGCATAAGGTAAATTTTTTTTATCCTCAGGGACTAAAAGGTAGTGACTAATATAATGAGGATAGAATTTGATTTAGTATGAAATCAAAATGGGTATTATAATTAAATAGTGGATTATAAATCCAATATTGTTAGATTTAAATTTTATAGATATTAAATGATTTTACAGATTTTTTTATTAGGAAAATAGAATTTATAATAGATGCACCATAGATATAGATGACGACCATTGAATATGATTTGTGATCACTTGTTATATATGAAAAATGTAAATTCTATAGGTGAGTGATAATGAATTTTCTTTCTCTATTTTATAGTACACATATGTTTTAAATGGTTGTGCCTGAAACTCTATAAATAATAGTGCTAGTTGGGAGAAATGAAAATATATACATAGTCTTGTTAATGGAAAATATAATATTCTGAGTTTTAGTGGTAATCCCTGTAGTGGGATGTCTATATCATCAATGTCAGTGATGAAATAGACGAACTGACTATTTGTGATTGATTTATTAATCATCATAATATGTAATTGAATGATATTATGATATTTCCTTTCATAAATGTAGGAATGATGAATTTCACCATTTAACTTACTATCTAATTCTATTGATTGGTTTCACAAAAAGGATATTCATTTCCTTCTTCAAAAAATTATTGGAGCTCTTAGGGTTGTTGTATTATTAATTAATATAATACTATCCCATTTAACAATATTAAAGATTTTAAATTATTTTTTTGTTTACTTAAATATAAGGAATGATTTATCCTATTTTTAAATGTTTCAGTTTTATCCATGATGAGATTTCTTATATCCAATATAATTAGGTTTCATTATTTTTTTTATGGAAACATGATGTCATTTTTTAGGTTTTATTCCATAGTTTAATAAGTAATTTATTAAGGATGATGTGTTGTCATTGGGTTCTATGAAATATTATTTTAATCAGATTGGGTTCAATTATGGAACAATATAAGCATGTGGATTCATCACCTATAAGTCCTATGAGAGTGTTTTGAAAGAAATGATACCCGTGAATGGTATTTTCATGTTGGGGGGTAATTGCCTAATTTTTCATGTTTTTTGCCTCATATTTTGGTGGTATTAAAAAATGACTATTTTTTATTGATAATTGAATTAATTTTAAGTAGGAGTTTGGTATTTTTGTGGATAAAAATTTAATTTTTTTTGTTAAAAATGTCTGATTATTTTGGAGTTTTTAAATATAAAAGGGTATTTTGGTAATATTGAATCCAAGTGAAAATATGGAAATTTGTGGCAAGTAAATAACCTCATAAAAATTTTATAATGGTTTCATTGATCTAATGATTGGGTCTTTACCTTAGTATCGATGTTTTACATGAATCATGGGAGTACTGATGTATGTTTTTTATTTAATTAAATGTAGTGTCACCTAAGAATTTTTCTGTAGTTTTTGAATTAAGATAATTAGTTTCCATGGTTGAAAATGATATAATTTATTTTAACTAAACAATTTATCTCAAAATGTGATCATTATATTTGCATGAAAATTTCAGGTGAATCTAAGTACATCAAATTTCTACTATTTTTTTAATTAATAAAATTTTAAACAGTGGATATATTTATTCAAAATTCTCTCAAACCATAGTTTATATAAAAATTATATCATCTTTATGATTCATGAGGTATGGTTTTTTATTTTATACAAATGTTAGTTGGCATCAGGATATGGGTCCAATGCAGTCCAATCTCAGAGGGCCATTTTTTATTTGAATACATAATTGTAGTAGAAAATAGGCATTTTAAATGAAAATTGATAACTAATAATTGTAAATTACTTTTAATGAATTGAATGAAGTGGATCCCCTATAGGTTGGATTTTTTTAATATCTCATTCAATTATTAAAATCTTTCTAATTGTGGTTTGAAATATCCTCCATTAAATCATAATATTATTACAAATTTACGAAAAATTGAAAATATATTTGATATTGAAATGTAATGAGAAAAATATTTACAGAATGAATTCATGTACTTTTTAATTGCTCATCCATTTAAGATATAATTTACCATATTTGTAATGTAAAACTACTTAGCCAACCATGGGTTTCCCAGTCAGTCAAACATTTCATAGTGTGTAATCATGAATAGAGTATGGTTGATGTACTTGATTTTCCATCGATGTCTGACTATGATATAGTTAACCAATGATCTATGGATGTTTGAAACAAGTGGGTATTTTATGAAAAGGTGGTAGGAAACCCATGTGGTATTGAACCCGGTAAAAATTGAAGAAAGAATAATCCAAATTTCATTTTAAAAAGTTATATATATAACATATATATTATATATTTTCTATTAAATAATTTCTTACATTTTTTGAATGATATATCCATACTTTTATATGAGTACATTAAATATTAATAGTCTAGAATATTTTTTCCCATCTACATCACGACAATGATAATTTATGGGGTGTTCAAGTTCTTATGAGGGTCATTTTAATATATTTGGATTTAGAATTAATAGAGGTCCAACATATATTATTTTTTAGGTCAAATTTAGAATGTTATTTTGTGAGTGAAACATGATGGTTCCCATTTATTTTTGTTTGTAAAATCTAATGGTAATGAAAATGTGAAAATATTATTTCAGACATGTATACATATGTAGAAAATTCAACAAATATATTGATATCTATGATGAGAGACACTATTTTAGTGGGCATTATATGAGTGGGAAGATTTATTATAATTACTTGAGAAAACTAAACAATATATTGATTGGAGTACCAAAACATGTTTTACTATACATGGAGATATGATCCTTATACCCCTAAATGAAATATAATTATATCACATGATGTTGGTGGGAGTAACATAGAAGGTTTACTCATACTTTGGGTTTAAAATTACTTATAGAGTTTTTGATATGGGTGTATCACACAAAAATGTAATTCCAGTACCATTGATTTGTGTTTCTGAACAAGATGCATGATTTGTGAGATTATTCTTTATAGTAATTTTTGATTTCATGATAAGAATGTACTAATATATACACAACCATTACCTGAGGAATGTTTTTTTTGTTGTGACCTAATACCTTGATTGGTGAGTTGGATAATTGAATGGTGAATTATTTATTCTCTCTCACACCCCATAGTTTGGTTTTTGTGTGTAGAATGCTCGATTTTATTTAAGTGTATACATTTAGTATACTATATTTTACCCTATTGATTGACATGGATATGGTAGGATTATATATTTTCTTGATATAAATACTATTAGTATACCATATTTAATTGATTTTATTGATTTAGTTTAATTATGATAGTTTTTGTGGAAAAACAATAGAGTTTATTTATGTGGATAATGTATGGTTGTTGTATTTTATATGGGAGGGATGTGGGTGTAGGTGAGGGATGATTATTATTTTTGTGTAAGTGTGATGTATACTTATATATTATTCCAAAAAAATTAGAGAGTGTGAATGATAGAAATTTGGGAATTTTTTGGGTGAATATATACTCTAAAGGGATATAAAATACTTTTAGGATAACCTAGATAACCATCAGGATGGGAATACATGGAAGTGATGTCAAATATTTCCCATGGGATTTAGATTATTACATTATTAGTAATGTATGATATTTATTTACTTATTTGGTTAATTTGGTGATGACATACATAGTATGGATAAGCTCACCCCAAATTTTAAAAATACTATAGTGGGATTTGTAGGTGGAGGTATTATGGGATGTTAGCATCATGATGGATGTTGATAACGAGAGATTCGTGTTGGAGATTATTTTATATTCCATTGAGTATGCTGATTGTCTAGGATTTATTTTGATGTAGGGTAGTAACTATTTTTGTCATAGATGTAGTTGTTTTAAATTTTTGTCATATTCAATGATATTCATGCATTTATATTTTTTGTGATATCATTCTATTGTGGGTTCATTAATATTAATGGTTTTTTTATTTCATTTTATTTATAGTCTTCCACTGTATTTTCCATAGGGAAATACATATCATTTTGTGACATCAACAATCGATGCATGTTTTCAACCCTTTTACAGTTGGATAAACGTTTCTAGGGTTACACACATTATCATTATTGAACTAGGAGGGTTCTTGAGAAATCATGTTGTGACATGGATGAATGAAATATGAATTAAAAACCTATGTTTCATAAATGGATAAAAACAGAAATTAATAATACGTATTTTTTCATAATTAAAAAATAATGAAAAGATATAAAAATAGATATAATAATTTACATGGATTAACTATAAGTATTGTATAAATTGCATAATGAACTAGTAAGTATTTTTTATATTTTATGATTTTAGTTTTTTAGATTTCAATTTTTGGTCTCATTGTAAAATAATATATTATATTATAAAATTAAATTTTTATCATTTAATATATTTGGTTATTTATAATAACAAATTATTAATTATGTAGAATATTTAAATATATTTTTCAATTTTATATTCTATGGAAAGATATAATTAGGTCTAAAATTAGTTAATTCGATTATAAAGGAAAATATCAGAGAATAAAAGAAAATCATGTATACAACATCTTTATTTTTTTAATTTAGATGTCCAAGAGATAGAGAATAATTATAATTAATTCTAAATAATAATTAACTAATATAAAAAAATATAATTATAAAATATCATTATTTTTAAGGTAATTATTATTTTTTCAATCCCTCCCTTGGCATTTCTGGGTGGTTGAAGGTATCCACGAATAGATTGAAAGTCGAAATAAGTTTTAAGTTGAGTTTTCATCCACATGAGGAGGTTGAAGTGTGAGATTATAGGCTACGTCATGGTGTTGTTTTGGATGTGGGACCATGTGTTGGTGTTGTTCTTAAAACATAGTGGCCTGGGATGAGGTTTTTTAGAGTCCCTATCACTCTAGGGGTTGCTACAACATGAGCACAAATTGTCCTGTGGAGCCCGTGGGATTGGATTTCCTCCTCTAAGTCATTTGGGGGACCTATTTAGTGTGGTTCATAGGTTAAATAATCACCCAATCCCATGATTTTTATATTTGGGGGATATGTGAAGGTATTTTGACATGGATACACTATGTTTGAATTGTTATGGAATGCCAACCATTGATTCACAGTTGTTTTTGTGAAAACTCTATGGATTACATCATTTTCATGTGCGTTAAACCATGTTCTATTAAATTTACAACCTATATGAATACATTATCCCATTAGAATTCCTCATATATCCCCTATTCTCCTTTGAACACTAGATAAACCAAGGTCCTCTTTTAGAGACATTAAGTCCCCTATCACTAGTATTTTTTCTCATATTCTAAAGACCTTCCATTAGTGATCCCTGGTGATTTTCTTATTCTATGAGCTGTTTTAATACATTTTAATCTTGCTTAGAATGATATGGATGTTTTTTTTGTTTCATGTGATGGGGTTTCAATTGCTTTTATGGTAGATCCATGGTGGTATTCCCATAGGTATTATGAGTTCTTTATTGGAGAGGTTCTCATAGATTTATGGATGATATTCCATTCCTGATCAAATAACATTGTATGTATCACGATAAGAGATTCGTTACTTCTACTTTTATTTTATAAGTAAACATGAAGGTATCACACTTTAGTTAATTTGGATAATTTTGGAATTGACCTAATGGAGATAGTAACCATAACTAATAAATAATTAGAAGTGATTTTGTGATCATATGTGGTGATGATTTGTTATTTATTACTTGTGATATTCACTCTATAATGATATATAATGTTGATATAATTAATATTTTTCATTAGATTGATTTATGTGATTGAAATTTGAAAACAAAAATAACGATGGTAATGATGAAGAAAATAATGAAGAGTTATATATTTTTATTTACCATACTTCCATGGTAACTGATCAATATATAAGTATTTCTTGATGTATGTTTATGTTTATTATTATATTTTTATAGATTTTTTGGATTGGTTTATATTTGCTGAAACCGACACATAATTAATCAATTAATTCAATATGGTTTTAAAAAAGATGTTTTCTAGAGATAAATGTTTATGGATGAGAAAAAACAACATTTTTTTACTTAAGTCTCATAATCCATGGTGTTATTGAATTTATTTCCCCTTGAGTATTACATGATGAAAAAAATTTGTTTTTCTTGTAAATATATTCACGGATGATATATCCTTGATTTGTTTTTTGTGTAGTGTTTACTATGTAAGGTATGCATTACACAAGTTAAGAGAGGGTCGTACTTATCAAATATAATTGAGTTGAACTTAGTGTTATGATAGATACAACTAGATGGGATAGGTTAATTCAATTTTATGGGTTTTTGGGTAAGGATTGTTGGTTGGCAGATGGATATGGGATGAGAGACAAGATTTATCGTCTTTCATTATGCATGATTTTGATGGTTGGTTTTCCATATAGTTGATATTTTATGGTCCAACATCCTATTATACCTAGCTTATTCACAAATAATTCATCTACTTTGAGGTAGATTAGAATGAGCCTTAGAGTACTCAATATCATGAAATGGTAAATGGTTTAAGTTAATGATTAAATCATAGGATGGTTTGAATTGAATGCTATGAGGGTATGGAATAGGAAATATAGAAACTGTAAGGTAAATTATGAAATCATGTTTGATGGTGATAAATTCAAGTGATAAACCAAAATTATTATTGAGGATTAATGAATGAATTGTAAGTTGTTATTTCTAAGTAAAAATTATTAATGATGATGAATATTTATGCTTGCGTGAATTTATGGGATCAATTTTCATAGGACATAGTTGTGGAGATCGAGTGTTTTATGGGAAAATAATAGTATATGATTGTATAACAATGATTTTTTCCTTTGTTTGTTTATGTGGTATATATATTTTCATATATTATTATTTCATATTCTCCACTGCCTGAGTTGGGCAGGTGGTCGATGCCCAATAAATTTGGGAATGGGTGTTTTTCTCAACATTTAGGATACCGAGGGAATGGATAACTTATTTATCCCTCTTTGCTGATCTCCCTTCGACATTAAATTATGTGTAGTTGTATATATTATATAATAGATTCATGTAAATGGTATATGTTTTCATGAGATGCAGGATGAGATGTGACAGGTATGAACAAGGTTTAATATGACCTATAGAAGGGCTGAGAAAACATGATATTTGGTATTAGGGAGTGAGAGAAGCAACCCAATGGGAAAGCAGATAGGGTGTACATTTCTTACATATTTTTTGTTGATATAGATATTACTACTTTCAAGAGTTACATGGTTAGAAATTTTTGGTGAGGATGTGTTGTGTTTTTACCTACTTAGGTAATGACTAGGTTTCCTTTTTTTACTCACCAACCATGAGTTTTCTTATTTTATATTTTCACATATAGTTCAATGGTAGATTATACTCATTAAAACCATATTCTCACCCCATGTATATATAAATTATTTTTCATATCTGGTGGTGTTGGTTGGTGACCAAGATGGGCATCTCTTTCTCAATGTGGTTTTTTTGGAGCTCACGACTTCATTGTCACTATTTAGGGATTGTTTTAGTATTTCCACTTATTTTCAATTTTTCATGACATTAGATTCATATATTTAGATGGTTTATTTATCTATGTGATAGTCCTAATTTGTGGTTTCATTTCATCTATTATCCCTAAAATTTATAAAAGTGGGACCAATCTCCCATTTGTATGCATTCCATACAATCCGTATTAATCAGAAACCCATAACATGTTAGAGGTAGGCTTTGACGGCCATCCCTATATCCACTACAATACAATTGGAAGGGATGGTGCCATGAAATTATAATTATAATGGTTTTCGTTTTTGATATATATTTACATGTACTCATATTTAATTATTATTTTGATGAATAATTTTAAAACATATAGTACAAATAACAACAATATAAAATATAATCAAATTATTTAATAAATTTTAACAATAATTTCAGATTTTCAAATTTGTATTCCTGTTTTATATTGTATTTTTTAAAATTTATACATTAAATAATTATATAATAATTATAATTTAGTTTCAATAATATGATGTTCTCATTGAATAATTAATTAGTTTTTTTGGAATTCTAATGCTATGAAATATTATATAAAATAAAAATTTTAGGGATTATTTATTATTTTTATACATTTATCTAAGTTTTTATCACATTTATAAATTTATTTTCGTGTTTTATTATTTTGTACAATTTATTAAGGTATTATTTTAAATGGTGAATAGAATAAAAATAGAATGATCAAAATTTTCATTAGAATTGATTGAGGTTGATAGGTTTATTACAATATTTTTAACTTTATTGAGTCTGTGGAAATTTTTTGATATTGTTTATATAACCCAACATGATAATAATACTAATTTTAATGTGGGGTGTTCTGATTTGATTAATTTTATCAATGATGTGTTATCTATTGATACTTCCAAGTGCCTATCTGGAGTAGATAACAAATTGAAATTTTTATATAATGGAAATTTTTGATCATTTTATGATGGAAACATAACTAATTTTCCACATGATACCATTAATACACATGAACTATTTATAAATTGTGTAGGTAAATCTAAAAATCCTTTTACATTATCTAAATTATCTTATTTTCACTATTAGTTTAATTCGATTATGTAGTAACATGTGAAGAAATTTTCTAGAAACATAATAAGACAAATATTTATGAATACATTTTTATGATTATGAGTAATATTACTATCATATTAAATGACTTACTGAATATTATATATTTGAAATTCAACCATTTTTAATCAACCCAATCATATAAAAATTAATTTATTACAATATATTTCAACGATTATAAATGTAAAATAAATTAATGAATGTTTTATTTAAATACATTGAGTTGGAAATTCATTCATCATCTTACTATGAGAAGTATTATATGAGTACAATTTACAACAAATTATTTTTTCTAATTTAATATAATTCCACTTATCATAATGTTTTCACTTATAAATTAAAAACATATTAAATATATTTATCCCTAGTGAATTTATTCACATTCTTATACATATATTTATAATTATTTGTATCAAATAATTAAAACATTACAATTATTAAATGTTATAATACTAATGAAAAATTTAATATTTGTATATGACAAAATAAAAATATTAAATTTCATATATAAAATAATTAATTTGTATGTCATTAGAATTTAACTTTTTATTATTTTTATTTTTTATGAAAAAATAAAATTATTGATTTATTATTATTATAAAAATCCATCTTACTTAATGAAATAATCATCACAGTGGATAAAAAATTGGTTACAATAAGATTATATTATTTTTTAATAACTGTTTTTGAAAAAATAAACAAAAAATACCTAAATCTATTCAACAACTTGATATTGAGTATTACAAAATTTCTAGACCATAATGAAGATACCCTAGGAGGGGAATGAATCATGGTAAGAAATGTTAATACACATCAAACTTCATTATCTCACTAGACCATGTCTATATGATTATTATATTACATTTTAAAATAACCCTTACATTAATATAAAATTTATGTAGAGAGAACCAAGATACTACAAAAAATTACATGGTTCACCTACAATGTGTAGGTCATCCCAAAGAGAATGTATAGTTCATTTTTCATCTTAGTCAAATGGCTAATAATAATTTAATACAATGATATAGAGGGGGTCACTCTCTATCAATGCACACAACCCTTTACTCAATAATTTTCTTTATTTGGGCCCACATATATATTTTACTCACAATACTTACAATATCACTTAAAATTATTATACTGAGTACACATTAAATTAATATAGTAGTACAAAAATCCAATTATTATTTACACCTTTGTTATATCCTTCCATTACAATATCCATAATATTATATATGTAAGTATCTAAAAGGTTTATTCTTACACCAATTTCTTCTTCAAAAAACCATCTTCTTGTAGGGAATATATGATACCAATATATGACTCCATAAAATAACCCAAGATGTTTTTCATGTGTCTCTTTATATGATTTTAGTCCAATATCCATTATAAATTTCCTTAATATTATAATGTAACAACCCTTGATAATCATATAACATTCCATATATAATTGATAAAGTAAAAGAAAATTATTAAAATATATAAACCAAAAAATGTTATTTTTACAATATATGTTGTGTTTTTACATTAGTTACCAAGAAATACTAAAAAAAATTCCAAATAAATCACAAATTCCTAAAGAAAATGACTTGGTTTCCAACTAAGGAATTTTATTACCATATAAATTTTTAGTATACCGTGATATAAATTTATTTTTTCTACCATTAAAGTTATATATACCTATTTTCATATAAAAGAATCTCCATACCATTTTTATGGAAGTTAAATATATGAATTAGTATTTTATCTCCTAAATTATGATAATAAAATAAAATAAAATTATCAAAAATGATTTCATTCACCAAAATTTAATAACAAACATTGATCATATGAATCACCGAAGATAAAAAAACATTACACTTAGATGTGGGTTTTATATTAATTTAATACCATAATAAAAGTTATTATAGATACCCAACTATGTAAATTCATCCGCTAAACTGTATATATTTCCTCAAAAAATACATCATGTAACATTAAACTAAAAATCAAAGAAAATTGAATTTTTGCTTAAAAATATTTCTCTTTGTGTTTCCAGCAACGAATCATTCATGTCTACCCAAAATAACTCAAGAGAAAAAAATATTTTAATGAAATCAAATAGCTAATACATCATATTCATCAGTGTTAAGAATATGTTATCCAAAATATGTATAAGTAATAAGTTTTATTAAATGAATATCAATAACATTTATTAATGTAATATATTTTACCTTATTGAATTCATTCCAATGTTACTTCACAAATACATTAGGTTTATTGATATTATTTTTCAATATTATGAATACTCTACCATCCTTAAATATTTTATAAATAAACTCCCAATTTTCAAACACATTATTCAGATGTATCTTTCTGTGACCTCACTCCTTATATTTTTTAATACTAGATTTCTCAACCTCCCTATTATACTATATCTACAATATTAAATCAGCTGAAAATTTTTTTCTTCTATACCCTCCATTCCGATATTCATTCCCCTTTTATAAAAAACCCAAATCTTATTACATCACAATGATTATCCATCACATGTTATTAAAAATTATTTTAATAGTTACTATAGGAAGGGGTTGGGGTTGATACATTAAAGTGTTAGAAGAGTGTTAAATTCCAATGTTTAGTTTATACCATGAAATAATTCTATTTGAAGTTACTTTTTTCATTAAAGCATCAATTTTATCTACAATGGGTATGTACTCAAACATCAAAATATTTATTTCAACATTTTCTTTACTATTTATTTAATCTTGATGTAAATCTAATGTATTATAATGTATTTTTTTACAAAATTTATGGAATTAAATCTTTAAAAATCAACTGAAATAGTTTTATAATATTTTTCACTCACGTCAACTACATTTATTCTTCCAAATCAAAAGTCTTCAAGTTTTAGTATCACTTAAAAAATATTATAATATTATGATCTGTAAGAAATGAGAACACACACTCAAACACACATCCATTTATTAATAATTAATATATTATTATTAATAACTATATTTTATTTTATATATTTGTGAAATTAAATATAGAGATAAAATAATTAAAAAAAATGTGACAACACAATAATTATTTATTTATCACATTAATGAAAGATAAAAATAAAATATTAATTTTATACCAAACTTATAATATTATAATTTTTAGCAAATTTATATTAATATCACAAATATAATAATTAAGTTTCCTGCATTAGATCCCATAACGAAATTCATACTAATATTAAGTATGATACAAGGAAAAAAATTTATTAGACATGTAATAGATATTTTTTAATATAAGAAGTATTTTGGGAATGGATATAATTCCTAGGAATTTTTATATGTCACTTGGATGGTACATGATCATTAAAATGCCAAAGTTCACTACTAGAAAAACTATGTTGTGTTCGTAATCTAAAAATAGTTATGAATAAGTTACATTACACAAAAACTATTTTTATTTAATATTTATATAATAAATAAAAATAAATTATTTATGAAATTATTTTAATAAAACAAATATTAAATTTTGAATAATCATATAGAAATCATGTATTTCTAACCTTTTGGAATTTTTTGGATATCATCAAATTATCAGTTGAGTATTAAAATATGGTATGTGTATATGGTTTACATTATGAGTATATTATGATGTAAAAATGATGAAATATAAATTATAATTTCTTCCTCAACTTATAATATGTTTTATTTTGTATAATATTTTTTTGAATTTTATAAATAATTTTCCATAAATAAATAATATTTTAATGTCATGGAACATATATTTATTTTATTGAATACAAATATTGATTTTTTTATGATTTTTTTTTATTCAAGGGGAGTATAAGGACAAAATTTCTTTAAAGTAAATAAAACATATTTTTCTGATCAAATGAATTGGGTTTTTAATAAAAAAGAATGTGTGGAAACCAATTATTTAATTTTTAAATTGGAATACTTTAAACCAGTATTCCATGTTTTGAATCAATAATTAATAAATTAATCTTGATATTTAAAAATAAAAACACACTCTAAACTAAATTATATTCAATAAAAATAAAAGAATACTTTTGATTATTCTATATTCCACAAAAAAAATCTCATTAAAATGTTACCAATCCATGAAAGAGTTCTCTGTCATGGTTCTCGGAAATATCTAACTATGGTAAGGGTTTACTCTATTTATCTGTCAATATATCTTATTTATATTTTCTAATAATCATTATAAATTTAATTGTCATAATTTTTGAAGATTCAATATCAATGTTAGTATTAATAATTTCATTAAATATTTATAATATTTATAAAATTACTCTCCTTAAATACCTCTCATATGTTCTCAAGAATACTAGAATAATTTTTCTTCATTCCATTAATAAACATTAAAATTTAATTATCCAATTCCATTTATATGTCATGTATTTATGGTATTATGGAAATTTTAATTATAGTAAGGTCACTAATTCAATATTAAGAATATATATATCTATTTAAACAACTATTGGTTTTTTAATAATATGGATCCTTATCGTTTCACATACATTCATTTGGAAGAAATATTTCAGGTGTTGAGAGTAATTTCATGATGTTTTTCATACCCCCAATAAAAATAAATCTTACAGGTTTCATAGAATTAATTTAATATGGTATTAAACATTAATTTCCTTTTTCATGTATTATTTTAATCCATTATAAATTATTTTACATTAATAGATATAGATTTTCAATCAATAATTTTATCATAATGGGATTGTTAAGGATATTCATTATAATTTTTTTTATGATTCCTTTGAATAATGAGATTAAATTACTGGATAATTGTCGCTATTATGAATGCCCAATGCTTTGAGAAAATTATAATATATATTTACCTTCTATTTAATTCTTTATTTCTATAAAAATCCCACTACCCATATTCATGAGTTAAATTTTATGATTATTCTCATATGATGAATGGTTTATATTATATTATAACATATGTAATTTAATTTATGGATTAATTTTTGTATCATATAAGTTTTGTTATGGGAAAGACCATAATTTTATATTCCCACAACACATTAAGTAATGTTTCAAATTTAGTTATACTATACATGTGGCACGATTTTGATACCTTGATTTTGGAAGGGGATCCATGTCATTAGAATCATTAAAATACCATGAAATTTAGAGGTAGAATTCACAAAAATATATCATTAAATGACATTTTTATATTGTTTTATCATCAATAATTACTTATGTATCATGTTTATTAAATATTGTTCAATTTTTTTATGATTATATCATTATATAACTCATTCTTTATGGTGGAATATTCCTCAAAACACTATAATACTATTATGATATCCTTATTATGTTTTTCATTTCACCCTTTTCAATCAAGATAAAACCCTAATTTTTTTAGAATTCTATGAGGGTTTGAAGATATATAAATCATTTTTTCATCAAAAACAATTCATATAAAATATGAAATAATATATTCAAATTTATTATATTTTTAGTTTATAAATATTCACAAATTATGATTATTGTATTTTATGAAAGAAACTGATATTAATTTTATGTATTATATAATAAAAAATTATAGCACTAATTTTAGTAGTGTTGGTATTTGGTTTCACATGATAAGTGATATATTTTAATGTTTATTTCAATCATGATGTACATTTTCATCCAAAAACAATTCACCTTTAGATTTGAATTTTCAAACATCCACTAAATAAGATCATTCGACATTAATAAAGGTAATAAAAAACATTGAATTATTTATATCATAAAACAAAACATAATATACTCGATATTTGATGTATCTATGTATTTTATTCATCCATAACAGGTGATTCTCCTTCATATCACATATGTAAAATTGTTATTGACATGTGGAAAACACAATATAAATTAATGTTTCTATCAAATATTGTATATTTCCAATTATTTATTACAAAAAAATATTTATCAAAAAATGTATACTATTATTATTTTTGATATTTTTTCTTATTGAAATTTTTTTCAATATCAATTTTATATATTCCTTGTAAAATCTTTTCGATCCTCCTTAGTATATTTATTTTGAGTGGTATATATTCCACAAGGAATTTTCATAACTTTTTTCCATGGTTAAACATAAATTTTCTATTTTGATACAATTTAAATATACATTTCATTATCTCAAAAAAAAATTTGATAAAAATATTATTTTTATTTGAAAAATATAATTTCATTTACATAGACTGAAACTATCAACCCCTCCTCAAATCATTTCATCGTATAGGGTTTGTTTTAATCTATTCTGTCATTAAATCAAAACATCCTTTCATAATGTCATACAAATCCTATATAGTATTGTATATATAATTTATATTTCCCTAATGGTCAATAAATGTCTAGAAAATTTATATATAGATATTATTATAAAATAAAATTAAAGAAATATGATATTAAATAAATTTTAATTATTCAAGATATCTGTGGAAGAATAATTTCTATAAACATCCTAACCAACTATCTAATGACAGTAATGATATGGTGTATATTTTCAACATTTTAATTTCATTATATATATATTGGTTTGGCATTCTTATGTCGTTTTTTAGATAAAATATTGTGGTTTAGAATCTAAAAAATTGTTCAAGGAATATAACTGTCTGTGAGTAGTTATAATAATCCACTATGGATTATTGAGGATTAATTTTAATCCATAATTTTTTTAATTAAGTTTAATTGACTTGGTTTCTATAATGGATAATATAATAAATTATTATATTATTTTGTAACTCTATGGTGGATAGTTTGGATTGAAGAAAACAATTAATCACATATTTAATATGTATTTATGTTTGATAAGGTAGGATGGAGTTTCATGGGACCCAATTTTTTGTAAAGGATATATAAACTATTGAAAATATTTAATTTACTTTTTGTTAGAAGACATATATAATTCTCATGCATGGTAATACCACAATTCCAATATTTGAATTGATTTTTAAATGGGCAGGTGTATAGTTATTTAAATTAAACTAAAATTGCACATCCATGTAAATTTGTTAAATTTTACGTATTAATATATAAAAATTTCTAGACAAGAAAAATATTATTCACTAATGTATAATGTTTTAAGAATATTAACTATCATTTAGTTTACTTTTATGTTCTATGCTGACAAAAAAATCCATTAATAATTAACAATTATGATTTTATCTTAACAATGCATTGCATAGTACAGTTTCTATCATTGTATTTAAATTTTGGATGATAGTGATTCATTTATCCCTTATTTTTGCCATTCTTCAATGTTATGAAAATGTATTCATTTTGTATTTGAATAAGAATATTATTCCCATCAAGAAGATTCTTTATAACATAAGGTTATTGGTTCTTATAATATTAACTGATTATAATTGTGTTTTGGTGTGATGGTGCATATGATAATGGTAAATTTGATGAATGGTCTAGATAAATGCATCTTAAGTATCATCAAATTGGGATTATGACTTATAGATCCCATGTATTCCATGGTGGACATTCCATCAATCCTAAATTTAAATTTGATTCTTATTTCTAACAATTTCTTCGAGGTGCAGATCTGTCCATCGAGGACACACTCGTTGTTGCCCCGCATTCCCTCTTTCCAAAGGCGAGTGACATATGTCGCTTATTCAAGGACATTTTCTCATTGATCGAAACAAGATGATGGGATGTCAGTTCCTCCTTCAGTGTATTCCACCTCCAAAATCATTTCTTAGTCTGGGTCACTATTAATTACTAAGACATTGTTCATAAAACTCTTCCTTGTGCCATGTCTTCATGGACACCAGTTAATTCAACTGTTTCTGTCAGAAAATTCCAAGGGGTCCGGTTAGGGAATCAACCTTCGGTCGGGGGAGTAGTCACGTTGGACATCGCTGGTGTGTCTCGACGCTGTAACACTGATGCGTCTAGGTTCTTACCCTTATTATAGGCCATCTCGAGGGCACAGAATCCCGAGGAATGCCACGTTCAATGTGGGGAATTTTATTCCATGGGAATGTATCTGAGATGTTCCTCAACTTCCCATGTTTCACATAATGTATAATGCTATTTTAATGTCTAGCAGAGATAGATCGGACGGATAAGAACAATGATAAGAGTGGATAAGATGGGTGCAACCCCTGGGGGGAACATTGATGCTGGGGATAACACATGTTTATTTTATCGAGTGCTTCTAGAAGTAGTGAATAGGTGAATTTGCATGACCTCACCGAGATGTGGCGGCCTAGGTATGAATCATGTTGGATGATGGAGGTTTGAATGAAGTGATGGGGGAATGATATGCAACCATCATGAAGGTGATGGTAGTATTTGTCTTAAGACTCGAAGAGACTTCCTACATATCCTCATGGTAGAGAATCAAAGTATGTATAGTTCGGTGAGTCGATAAGACACCTGAGGAGGCAGTCTGTGAGAATGAACAAATGGCTGGGATCTGGAGGAAGTATAACCTCCGGGTTGGGGAATGACCCTATAGAAACACATAGGCTTGAGGGATAGACCACGATAGTATATGAGTGATGGGCTTGAACCTCGGGGTGTCTTCTTACATATCCCCGTGGCAGGTAATCAAAGTCAATGTAGTTCAGGATGGGGTATAGAATCGAGGTGTACATAGAGGACAACGACTTGAAGATGAATTTTCAAGCTTACGTGTGGTTAGCGGCCCATTTTGGTTCGATGATAAAGTGGAAGATCAGATATTAATGTCCCATTGAAGGGGAATATAATGGATTACAATCTATTTTGGGCAACAACATATTATCTCCTATGGGGTACAACAGCTTACCACTGATTGGGGAATACAACGTCTTACCAGTAATGAGGTACAATGGACTACACCTAGATGGGGTTGAAAATGGATTACCACTGAATGGGATTGAAAACAGCTTACCGCTGTATGGGTTTGACAATGACGTACCACTGAATGTGGTTGAAAATGAATTACCACTGAATGGTGTTGACAAAGGATTGCCGATGAATGGGGTTGACAACAGCTTACCACTAAATGGGGTTGACAACGTTTACCGTGGAATGGGGTTGAAAATGACTTACTATAGAATTGGTTTGACAATAGCATGACACTGAATGAGGTTGAAAAGAGATTACCATTGAATGTGGTTGACCCTCAGGGAGGATTCCTATGAACCCTATCTAGGATACAAGAATCAAAGCCCATGTTGTTCAGATGGGTTTAGTTTAGCATCATGCGGGAAGAATGTGGACCTATGTGAGTCATCGGGACCGATGGGTGTGGGTATTGAACCTCATGGAGGCTTCCTACATACCATTCTGTGGAAAGGATCAAAGTCCACTTAGTTCAAAATGGTTTGGTGAACCGACATGAAGGGTGTTAGGACCAGTAGGTGTCAAACTTGAACCTCATGGAGACATCCTATGTAGCTTGCCTTGGGAATGATTAAAGTCCACATAATTCAGTATGGTTTGGAGAAATGACCAGAAGGGTTTAGGGACTAGTAGGTGTTGGGATTGAACCTCAGGGAGGCTTCCTACATACCTTTCCTTGGCAAGGATCAAATTCCTCTTAGTTTGGAAGATTTTATTGAACTGACATGTAGGGGGCCTGAACCAATGGATGTGTTGGGCTTGAACCTTAGGGAGTCTTCCTAGGTACCTTCCATTGGCAAGGATCGAATTACGCATAGTTTGGTATGGGTTTGTGTCTTACATGATAAGGAGTCCCATAGAGGATTTCATGGATGATTCTTATTCTAAGCCTACGTGAGTCATGCTCGGTGTGAGAAACAAGAGGCCGAAAAGACCTGACTATCGCATCACAAAATATGCGTCCATGGGATGTGGAATGGGTTTTACACATGCTTAGTGGTGCAAGGAGATGAAGACTGGGACTTACAGTATGATGGAGGCTCCGGTGGTGACAAAGTCGAATGGGAGAGGGATGGGATAACAATGGTCCCTCTACCCATCTCTCCCCTGGTCTTTTTCATGAAGGATTATAGGAGGAGCATGGGTGCTCCCTCCTTCTGGAAAGTCTAGGGTATTATACCAAGGTGGTTTCCAATCCTCGTGGGCATACGCCACCTCAATAAAGAGGATATCATTCCATGTGGGGAAGATATCACTCCCTTGGAGATGAGCGGGTGTGGAGAATGTCAGAGTTGGGGTACCCTCTGTGTGATGCATGGGACGAGACCACAGTTTAATTTCATGTGCTGAGGATGATGGTGCTCGGCAGTGTAATGTCATGTTGCTCGGATGAGGTGAGTTTACTACGCACCCTTAGGACATACATAACTGATACCCTCCCACCATTGGGGAAGGTAATGAATCATTAATGTCATAGAGAGGGTGTGTTTTGGAGTGATCCATTGAGTGGTCCATGTTAGTGTGTCTATAAAAAGAAGCAATAGACGTTAGCGTGCCTATGAGAAGAAGCTTGAGGCTATGAAACGCATCTTGATGAACCGACCAAGGGACCGTGAAAACACTTCATACAAACATGATTGGTCATAAGGGAAATTGGTTTGCAGAGAAAATGGGTCCACATGAAGAGGCCATGTGAAGCTCCCATTCTCTATATAGTGGAGGGGCTTCACAAAGGGGTATTTTTCGCAAAGTGAGGTTGCCCAGCCCAGGAATAGGGAATAGGTGCATATGGACGGTGCTTGAAGATGTGGAATGACATACATGTAGCAGGTCTTCGTGAAGTAAGGATGCCTTGCGAAGTGTAGCACTGTGAAACAATGTGTTTCGCGAAGCACAGTGACCCTTCATTAGCATTGGGTGTACATATGCAAAGAGGGTACTTCAAAATGAATGAGTACACCATGAATACCCGAGTCCCCTTGGGGATCCCCTTCCTTCGTCAAGTTCTGTGGGCTCCATAAAGGTCATCCCTATTTAAAGAGGGGTTGAATTTAATCCAAGGAAAAGGTACTTTGTGATGCTCAACTACATTGAAGAGATCATTTCTCGCAGCGCCAAAATTTCTCCAAAATTTGAGAGCTAAGAAGGTGAGAGGTCAACGGATCCATCCTTTGGGACCAAGGGGAGCCTAATATTTATTGGGAAAAATATGACGTGAATCAGGGATCACTCGGCGTAAAGATACGTGGCACATTTTCTTAACCGCGGAGGCTCTCGCCTCTTGGCTCTGCGGAGCCATCACAAACCTCAGGCAAGTCGTGAAACCTCCCACCTCTTTGCTCTGCAGAGGCTTCACAAACATTAGGCGGGTCGCAGATCCTCCCACCCCTTTACTCTGCAGCGCCTTTGAAATTGTCAGGCGATTCGAGGAGCCTCCTGCCTCTATTCGAGGTACCGCCTATAAAGGGGGACACTTTTCACTGACCACGGTAATGTGGGGATCTGTGGTTGTTCTTCACATTGTAGCCTTTTTGGATTTGTCTTTTACTCTGCATTTTGTTCCTCTTCCCATATTTTGGTTGTGAACAAATGCCCCCCCACAGATATGCTGCCGAGAAGAAAATGAGGGTCTATGTTGGAGGGTCAATCGCCAAAATTTTTGGCCAATTTCAAAGGAGGTTGGTAAAGGAGGGTTACGATGTTGAGAGGTGATGCACAGGTTGAGAGCGACGCAATGCTCCCCGTAGCTGGTATGTCGCGAAGAACAATGGTTCATTGCCTATAAATATTGGAGGTTGACCTTTCTTTTTTTCCATTCCTACCTCTGTTCTTTGGATAAAGGTCTATCAATTCGCGATGCCCTATTCGCATTGTGATTTCAATATGAGAACAGGGCCTTTTTTCTCTATGGTGCACAGTGAGTCTTTCGACTATGAGAGTGTGCACTCCACATCTTGTTTCTTATAAAGTGGAGGTAGGGCTCCACGAAATCATGTTGGGACTGAACTTTGTGAACGCAATATGCGAATGCGATTCACAAAACTGAAAAAAAACATCCAAATTTCCAAAACTGAATGGATCACTAGGAATCTACAAGGGGTTCCTTGCAGATACTTCCTGGAGGGAAGAATTTTCGTATAGCTTGGGTATCAGAGAACTCATAAGAATTTATTTAGACCATGATTCTCTAGTTGATATACATTCATAAATATATAAGAACAATCCGATGTGCATGAGGATGCCTCTATAAGGATTTGGACTTATGGATGACATCTTCATCCCTGAAGCAAGCAGGGGCAAGCTAGCTTACTAGTTCTGGAGCACGTGATGCTAGTGTTAGTGGTTCAGGGTGGCTAACGACCATACCTGAGAGAAAATCACTCCTGTCAATGTTGATTGTCTGAAAAATCACATGAATAATGTTTAAGCATTGTAAATGGGGACAGAGACATCTCCCCCATTGTACCATACTATTTTGAAGGCTTCCCTAAGGAACTCGGAGAAGTGGTGGACTGATGAGGGGAATCTGTTTCAGGGTGGAATCATTATGGACAGTTGGGACTAGGCCCATGTTTCGGATCTTCCCAGAAGATGGTAAGTTCCAAGTGAGGCCTCAGAATTTCCTGATGGGGGATCAATGAGGCAAAGAGCATTCATACTCGCAACTCTTGGAGGACAACCAGTTGAAAACCTGGGGGTTCAGTGTTAGTACTGAGCAGTACCCGGTGGTAAGGTTGGCTGCAATCATTACGGTGCTTATCTGTGGTTGGATCCTACTGGGGAGGGACATGAACATGGGTGTGCAACCGATCATGTTAATCATGGTGTCCATGTTGGCGACATGGGGATGGTTCAACCTCGGTATCTAGATGCTCTCAAAGTTGTACAAGATTCTATGGCATATTAGCAAGGGGAAGAAGTAATAGATGATATGCGGGCCATTCCACCTTCTATATGGGTGGATAACAATGCAGATTAGGTGTGTATAGGAATATATGAACCCCATCTACCTTCTAGGATCTAATTTCCTCCAATCCATCATGAATGCAGTGTGGATATTTATGACCATGATGACCCTACACACGGTGCTGATCCAGTTATGGAAAGAAGATGAGTTCAATTTCCACCTATTCTTGCTGCCAACAGGCATGTTCAATAATGATGCTCAGGGAAGGGAAGATCATTAGTCCTATCTCTTGGCCTTTACGGGTGGAGTCCAGGTGGCATGTGTGGACAACCAGTCCCTCTAGGAGTCATACACCCTTCACTGTTTTGTGATGATATTTTGGGGAATGTAGTGACTGACCCCATAGGTCTATATGGGTGTTCTCTATGAGGGTCACCCATGTGTGATGAGGTAGATGTGGCTCATGTTCACACTCGAAGATGGAAATATAATGAACAAGATGCCTCTGCCCACGGCCGTCTTCGATCTGGTGAAGGAATATACCAAGAGTTGGGAGGCGGAATACCTGGGGGAGATGATGAAGAATCATACCTTTTGGGACAGTAACGGGGTGCCTCCCCATCCTCGAGACTGGGGTCAGAAGGCGTATATGAAATCTTGTGGTGGCAGAGCTGCATTAGCAGTGAGGTCCACAATGGCCGAAATGGAGGCAGTAGTGATGGACCCGGAAGTCCCATAGGAGAAGTGTTATAATCAAGGGGAGGTCATCTAGGGGGTTCCGCAGGATATCCACTCGGGCTCCGAGGAAGACGTTGCACCATATAGACATGACAGAGAATGTTTTCATCCCACATGCATGGGAAATATGGGGTGTCAACATGCAATTCCTCAACCTGTCCAAGATTTCGAAACACCTGAACCATCTCGGGATGGATTTCTCGGGGATCGTCCCTATCACTGTCAGCATTGCAGTATCCCAAGCAGAGGTTGAGCAATATCCAGCCGAGTTGGAGGTCGTCGTGCACTCTAAGGGTTCCTCTCATCCAATGAAGGATCGATTAAAGTTTTTTACGGATCGGACGACCCCTACATAGATGTCAGTTGTATAATTGAGGGAGTGATTCCCTCTTCCGGAATAATCAGATGAGTCCTCCTCGGGGAGGAGGATGGTAGAGGTATCCCTATAGAGGAGGGTGAGGTCGGTGATTCAGACCCAGAGTTGGAAGAGATTGCAGAGGCCCTTGAGGTAAAATCCTAAATGAATTCCCCGGAGTCTTAATTCGAGTAATTTAGGACTTATAAACTGATATTTGAACTATGTAGCAGGTTTTTATAAGCAAAACCCAATGCCACCCTACATCAGATGCAGTTGTGGGGCCTTCGAGATCTGCGCCTGTGGCTATGGCAGTTACCGCGCTTAGTAGGGTTGGGACACCCATGGTGGTTCTTCCAGAGTTTTTAAACATCACAAAAATATATGGAGGGTCATGCCTTGAGGTCCCAATGGCAACAACCTAGCTAATAGACTGACTATTTTATCTATATAAGTCTCCTTTACTGAATTCACAACTGACACACATTGATCAAGTTAAATGACGTCCGTTCAAATTTTTTTTGTATGAACAACTATTCAAATGGCATTGGATGCCTTGGTAAGGTTGGGTGGAACTCTTGGCAGTGCCTTTCCCAAGGGAATGCTAGTGGTCATGGAGTCAGATACCCAAACTGACCAAGCTACGACTATCCCAATCACTGGTGGGACTATTAGCATGACATTTCCTGAGAACATTGAGGTGGGATCTGACGATGAGGATCTACTGGACAACAGAGGTCCAAAAATACTCGATCTCACACCAGATGCAGACCCTGCAGATGGGTTCTTGGGGGAGTTCCATTCATATGAACCTACCGACACCATTGATCAGGACGAGATAACCTCTGATGATGAGGATAGAAAAATCGTCTACTACTGGTTGTGGAAGCTGATCAAGTGATTCATCAATAAAACCACTCATGCACAATGGATAAACCGGATTGGGATGCTTCGGTCCCGACCAGATAAACTGTGTGTTGGGAGAGTGGATTCCCAGTATCCTCACATGATTTTTTGAGATCTCATTGTGGAGAATATTTATAAATATAACCACAAGCGTGGGGTGGGTGGGCAGTGGAGAAAGGTAATGAGCATCAAGAGGCTCCATGAGGCTGAATATGAGATTCAACGGCTACAAGTCCTAGCAGATGAGAATTCTGATTTCCTCAATGCACAATTGGAGCTTATATCGTGGAGGAAGGACCACATTGTAGAGTCCAAAGAATAGATGAAGCAAGCTATGAGGATATGCCTATCATTCTGAGCAATGAGGAGTGGACCCAGATTGTGGCTGATGAACTAAAACCCATTTCTATCGAAGAGGAGTGAGAAATAAATAGAATACAACGAATTATAGACACCACAAGCTAGAGAGTGGTGGATCTGGAATGCTCTTTTGATGGGGTGAACCCATCCATGGGATGGGTCGATCCTTGGTTGTTGTGATGCTTGTAAACCATTGAATGTAAATTCATGATTTAATTGTTTACGCAAGATTCATGCATGATTTCTTTTGTTTGATTCAATCCATAGTATGTTTTTCACATTTGTGAAACAATCAGTGATCAATCCTTAAGCTCATGTGGATCGGGCACGATGTTAGAAATAAGGGACGAACACCTTGTTATTCCACCTAGATGTGAGAGTGACAAGAAAGATTTGATAATCTTGGATATGAATAACCATTCCACGTTTCCAAAAAGAAAGAGGGAGGCCTAACTGGAGGTGAAAGGTCTCATGACAGTCAAATTTCCATTTTACAAATGTGTTCAAATCCATGAGTGGAGAAACTCTAGGGCAGTTAAAATCAATACATACATAGAGTACTGTAATTTGTGAGGCATGATACCTGAGATTTTTAATGCATTGATGGTGGTGTGAAAATGATGTATAAATGTTGACCATTATCAAAAAACAACATCCAAATTGGGTTAGATAGACATGGGGACAACAAATGTGGGCTGGCTGCTGACCATGTTCGAAACACGTGGCCTGACTCGAAATTTTATCCATTGGTATTCAAAAATGCTATCCCATGATAGTAGGAAATCAATAGGTAGAGCATCCATACTATTAGGGGGTTCTTTTAGAACTGAAATAGAATGATGGTTCATATAAAGGGCATGCAAAGCGCGGATGGTGGAGTGATGTGTTTTTCAAATGTAGTCCAACACTAGTTGAAATTACACCACCGTTCTGGAAACATATTAAGTGGGTGTTTTTTTTCTGATCAGAGATCATACACTATTCCAAACATGACCTCTCTACTAAGGACTAAGAATGACTCACAGGTGATATAGATGTATTTTAACGTCGTATAGTGTGTACGGTGCACATAATTTTAATGTCATACTACCTAGACCATAATTGGGGCTCTGGGGATAGAAGGGTTATTGACACTAAGGTTGGGCCCGAGGCGAAATGTCTGGGCATCAATATGTGTCTCATACGGATGAGAATCAAGAAAAACATAGTTCTAATCATAGAATGGTTAGAGACCAATGCTAGTAAGGGAAATCACCCATGGGGATGAAACGGGCACATCCCACAGTCATTATGGGGCATCTAGAACTTGTTTAGGGTATATATGTAGTTGCATTGTTATCCAAAATAGGATCATGTGCCACATTACATATCCAGACATGGATGAGATCTCGAGATGCACACTTCACACCACATGTTCCTGAAATAGCTCAGGCCAAGGGGACGAAGAAAAGGGGTGGCAGGAATTTAAAATTCATAAGGATGGAATCGAAGACAGCATCTCTTGGTGTTCCTACGTATCCCATGAGGATGGAAATCAATCCATACATAGTTCTGAGAATTTTTCTTTAAACTTTGTAGAAAGGACATAGAGAGACCATAGTTTAAGGTCTTAGTGATTAGACCAAAAATGTTAAGGAATGTAGAATAAAAATGGTGATGTAATTATAAATCCCAACATGATTGTGGACCTAGAGTCCAAATTACCATGTGTTTTTTGGGGTGGTCATAGGTCGAGGGACTGAAAATGAATGTTAGGCTAGGCCCGAGGAGAAGTGTGTGGGCGTTCCTACATGTTCCATGAGAATGGAAATCAAAACATACATATTTATGGAGGTTGAATGGTATGGAAATTGTGCCAGGGATGATAATGTCATGCGGGTCTGGTCCACACACCAAAAGATGAAAATTTTTATAGATCTTGTTTTTCCTATAGGATACATTTGTTTTTTTGTGAATCGATAAATCGGTAATAAAGGATCATGGTGTCACTATAAGAATCAATCCACATGCAGTTATTGAAAAATGGTATGGTGGATGACCAATACCCAACCTGATGTCCCACCTGAGTGAGGACATCACAATGAAGTTTTGTTTTTTTGTGCGGTAAGGACGACAATGTCATAGTTTAGGGTCATGTGATAGGATAAACCAATGAATTTTAACATCATTCAATAAAGATGAAATAGTTTAATGTCATTTTCGACTACGCGTCATAGTTTAACGTCATATGGCTTGGACACGCACCGTAGAAATAGGTTTTAGGGGGAATGCGCTTGAAGTGATAAAGCATACCCAACATGTATGAGGACGAGGTCCACATCACACCATGTGAAATTATGGGGAGGAAACATCAGGCTATGGGGCCAAAAATTGTCCAAAAAATATGGGGTTGGACCGGTGGAGGAATCGTCTCGGGGTTCCTACGTATCCCATCAAGATGGGAATCTAGCCATACTTAGTTCAGAGAGTGTTGTCTAACATCTTGTGGGATGAGGGGCATGAGATAATATCTCCAATAAGGGATGCAAGTGGATCAGCTGCTCAAAAACTAGCGTGAATGAGGATGTATGTCCTACACCACACCACTCAAATCTGTGAAAACCAGGTCCCTAAGTCCGAACAGAAGAGGTAATTAGGAGAACCTGAGATGGACCCCAATACAAGGTGTATGGGCATTCCTACGTATCCCATGATTATGGGAATCAAGCAATACGTAGTTCTAGAGAGTTAAATTCTTATGAATTATGGAAATAACTTAGAATGAGATCTTAGTTTAAGGTGTTAGAGGTCGATCCATGGAGAAGGGAAGCTCTTCCAAGTGATTGAAAACCTCAGTCAGATCCCTAATCCCATGTGAGCTATACACAATGAGGGAAAAAAGGGTGGAGAAGGATATTGCAATGCGTGGAATTATTGAATGGGGAAATCATCATAGAGCACCAAATGACATCTTACTGTGGATTCAACCTCCTTGATGGGGTCGGCATGACGATGCAGGATAACTGTTTATCGTATTCGAACCACAACATCCATATCGTGTGACCTGAAATGGGAACAACAAAGGAGTGTTGATCACTGACCGTATTCTCTACGCGAGGCATGTATCAAATTTTCATATGAGATCCATTATATTGTTCCCTAAAATTGTAGGATATCCCTTAGTCAAAGAATCCATGCAATTTGGGGGTCATTTTGGATGTGAAATATGATGAAATTCCTAATTAAGGGGAACATGAATCCTAAAAAATTGGAAAGAGCAAGTCGATGTAATGTCTAGAACACTAGGTCTTGAACCAGAGTACTCCTAGGAACGTTGGTGAATTTCGAAAGATTGTAAAGGGTCCCAACTTAAGAGAAGCTGACTCAAAATAAAGAGCATATGATAGGGCAACGAATACCTCTCTTGAGAAATTGGTATGTGGCATGGTTGTTACAAACCCAACGTGAATGAGTGCATAAGCACATACCACACCATACAATCCCAAATGAGTACTTCAGCCAGGGGGTCGATAGGGTTGGGGGATCTATGTCTGGAAGTACCAACAAATTTGTAGTTTAACATCTTGTTGTGTGGATGATGGTGCTCTTAGTTTAATTTCATTGGTCTTGGACCATATATTTCTAGTTTAATGTCATATTCATGGTATAGGTTAGTGGAGAGGGTGACTCATTATCCCAATGGAAAACCAAAAAAATGGCAACAATGATAGGGGATAACTGTTGACCATGATTGCAACACAGTATCCATATTTTTGTTACCAGGGTTTGGGGGTGGACAAATGAGTATTGACTGTTGACGGCATTCACTAGACAGGATTTGTTTAAACTTGTCAATTGAAATCCTCTAGGATGTTTTCCCGAAAGGGTAGGATGGCCCTAGGGTCTAACATCCCTGATGTATGGGGTTCCTTTTGGATGTGAATGATGATGGAAGTACAAACTATGAGACGCGTGAAGCAAGCTAGGACACGGGCTTGTGAAAGTCATGAATGAAGAAGGGGGGATATCTTGAGAGGATCTGTGTGGCATGGAAAAAATATTCTGACGCGAAATAGGAAATAACTCCTTACCAGACCGCACAATTCTAGGAGTGAACTTGGACCAGGGGGCCAAAAGGGTCAAGGGACATGTGACAGAAATTCCAAGCAAGTTTTCTGTAGAATGTCTTGCAATGAGGATGATCGGGATCTTAGTTTAAGTCCATATATCTTGGACCATAGACACATGACCATTCATGTGTGAATTTCCTTCCAAAATTCCTATTCCCGCATGAGAAATGCTCGATGTGGGAAAAAAAGAATATGACTCAGCTCTCTCCAACATATAAGAGTACTTTAGTTGGACTCAAACTCTTACCTGAAGAAGACTGATGTCAAAAGAGATAATGGGATAGAGCGAACCACTACACCCAATATTTAGGAAATATGGGGGTGGTGACAACGATGAAAGATAGCTTTGACCAAGTTTAAACACAACGTCTATATCGTATTACCCAAAATGGGAACAAAAAATGAGCATGGACCGCTTACCATATTCGCAACGTTGGAATTGTATCATTTTTTCGTTCGAGGTCCTCAGGGGAGTTGGCCTGAAATTATAGGAGTGCCCTTAGGCTAAGTATCCATACCATTCGGGGGACCCTTTGGATGTGAAAGATGATAGAGTCTGAATTATAGGGGGTGTGTGGAGCATAAATGTGACCATGGAATTTAACGTCAACCAGGACAATGAAGGAAGTGGAGATCACTAGGAAAGGGAATGAATGGTCTGGTCATGATGAACCCGGGATAATGGAGGGAATAAGACATAACCACACCATGTTTTCCGACCCATGTGGAGATCTAGATTTTTTTGGTTGGGCTGACAGCAAATATGTCTAGGAATTTATACGTATCCCATAAGGATGGGAATCAAAACATACATAGTTCTTTAATGCCATACAATTTAGCATCATGTGGTGAGGATAGTGAAGAATAGAAGAACGAGGCGGGGGAACATGTTGTGATCATCATAATCCTGACATGAGTGGGGAAAAAGGAGCCTACATGACACCATGCAGAATCCAAAAAGGGAACTATAACCAGGGGATAATGATAGAGGATTCTGGGGGTTGGACTCAAGATGAGGTGTCTGAGAATTCTGACATATCCCACAAGGATGGGTGTCAAGACATACATTGTTATTTAAATTTATTTTAATGTCTTGTGGGACAACATACAGTTTATTGTCATGAGAGATAATAGTTTAAGGTCATGTAGGACCGAATACAGTTTAGCATCCTACGGGACGACATACAGTTTAATGTCATGTGGGACATGAAATTTTACGATCATGTAGGACCAGATATATATTAACGTCCTGCAGGACGACATAGAGTTTAATTTCTTGTGGGAAATAATACTTTTATTTCATGAAGTAGTGAATATAGTTTAAAATCCTGTAGGGAGACATACAGTTTAATGTCATGTTGGACATAATAGTTTAATGTCATGTAGGAACGAATATAGTTTAACGTCATGCGGGACGACATACAATTTAATTTCATGTGGGAAATAATAGTTTATGGTCATGTAGGACCACATATAGTTTAACATCACACGGGATGACATTCAGTTTAATGTCATATGGGACAAAATTGTTTAAGGTCATGTAGGATTTGATACAGTTTAACATCCCGCAAGATAACATACAGTTTAATGTCATGTGGTACATATCAGTTTAAGGCCATGTAGGACGAAATAATGTTTACTATCTTGTAGGACGACATACAGTTTAATGTCATGTGTGACATAATAGCTTAAGGTCATGTAGGACCAGTAAAAGTTTGACGTCTTATGGGACAACATACATTTTAATGTCATTTGGGACATAACAGTTTAATGTCATGTAGGAATGGTTACATTTTAACATCATTCGGGACAACATAAAGTTTAATTTCATGTGGGAAATAATAGTTTAAGGTCATGTAGGATCTCATTTTCTCTAGAAAATTATTCCTTCAGGAACATGGCATTGGTGGGAGGAGTTATACGCTCACCATACATGGTGACTAGGGAATATGAGCCATTTGTGTAAAGCATGTGAATAATGTAAGTTCCTTACAATTTGGGATCCAACATGGATGGTTTTCTATAAGGTTTAATTGGTGTTCTCATGGCCTACAACATTTTACCTTGGAAGAATGATTAGAGGAAAACATTCATGTTTAAAGCTCTGGCTATTTTGATCTGATACCTTTCCATATTGTGTAGGACATGAACCCTATTATCATCGAGTGCTTACAATTCAGATAGATGGATTTTAGAAACATTATCTAGTAATTTTTGATCATAAACAACTTTTCACAATAAATGCAAAAAAATCATGATGTGTAGGATGACCTCTGTTCCATACACCAAGAAGTATGGGGTCACCTATGTGAAATTGCGAGTCATTGTTCGATAATCCCAGAGGGAATTGGGGAGTATGTCCAGCAAACTCTTTTTATTATGACCAACCATTTTCTCAATAATTTTTGAGATGGTTTTTTTGAATTCATTGATATACACATTTTCATGAATGTGGTAGCGGTAGGTATGGTTAGAACGGATGTTGTACTTGGAGTACAATTCCTTCAACTCGGGTACCCGAAAGTTGGTGTAGTTATCAGTGAAGATGATGTGAGGGTCTCTAAACCGATAGATGATATTGGAGCTCACATAGTCAACGATAGAACAAGCCTTTAACTCCTTGAGCGAGACTGCCACTTCCCACTTGGAAAATAAATCCATAGTTGTCAGAATGAACCTCCATTGGTGAGCTATAATTAGTGGATATGGCCCCACGATATCATTTCCCCAAGCTGCAAAGGGCCAATAGTACTTCGTAGTGTGGAGAGGCTCCATCGGCCTATACACAATGTTGGACTGAATTTGTAATTCACGACACCTCATTGAAAAATCAATGTAGTCACACATCATGGGGGGATAAAAATACTCCAGTCTTCGGATCTGGTGAGATAACATCGTCCAGGTCTGATGAGCCTCGGAGGAACCAGCATAAAACTCCTATATGACTTGAGAAATCTCAGCTACTCAGATTCAATAGAGTAGAACTCCATCAAACCCATGCTTTTACAGGATCTTCTCAATACTAGGACGACTCTGGAGGGTAAACTGCATCGTGCGACATCAGATTCACTTGCACTCAACTCGATCTGGTCAGAGATTACTGTTTTGGAGGTACTCGATGTACGAGGTTCTCTCATTGGGAGTCACCTCAGTCACATCATCTGAGGGACCTGGAAGTCATGACATGGAGGTGCTGGTGGTAGGGTGGATTACATGTGAGTTGTCATTGTCATATAAAGTGAAAAAGAAGTTAATCTCTGATGTTCCATATGGAAAATAAAATAATTCTATTCAGGATTATCATGTGATTTAGCAAATATGGGCAAAACGTCAGCATGACCATTCTAGGATAAAGGGACATGGGTAACTTATGGCTGAGATGAGAACCGGGCCATCAACTAGAGGGTTTGTTCCAATAGTGTTACGAGTTCTAGATTTCTAAAGACATATTCACCATTTATTTTCTTGATGACTAGTTTGGATTCCCCATTCACATGCATGTGGTGAAATTCCATCTCAAGGGACAGCTCGAGGTTGATGATGAGAGACAGGAAATCTACCTCATTGTTGGTGGAGGCTTCTAATATCTGGAATGAATACGGAAGAATGACTTGTGATGGGGTAATGATGATGATACCCATGCATACTCTATTGAGACTGGGGCCATAGTGCGTTCTACTGGTAGGGCTCCAGAAAGCACCATCAATGAGAATTTGCAAGAACGTAATGGCTTGGTCCACCGAGAGGATTGCCTCATAAGGATAATCAAGGTCCAAATACTAGTGATTGGGAGACAGATCGGTGGCAAGAAAATGTTCCAATTCTTTCCCCGAAATATCCTTCTTAAGGAAAAAACCTGATATCGGACAACTGAAAGATTACTTCCAAACGAGCTAGACGGCCGGTCAACATTGGGCGGTTCATGATGTACTTCAGCAGATCCACCCAGGACACCAATTTTACATCATGGTGATGCAAGTAATGTCTCAATTTCAGTATTTCTAATAATAGTGCAAGGAAGCACTTCTCTATAGGGGAGTATCTGGTCTCTGTATTGAAGAGCATGGGGCTGAGATAAAGAGACTATTCTCTATTCCATTATTGTTCTTCAAGACAATATGGGTACAGAGAGATCATTTCAGGGAGGTCACATAAAGGACCAGTGACTTTCTGGAAATTTGTGACATTATAACTGGAGGCCGTAAGAAGTACTGAATGATTTCCTCGAAAGCAATCTGACATTCATTATCCCATTGATGGATAGTTCCTTTATTCATGAGTCTAGGAAAGGGATTACACATTCCAGCTAAATTCGAGATGAATCAGCATATGTAGGCTATGTTTCGTTAAAATCCTCGAAGCGTTTGAATGTTAATCGAGGGAGAGATCTGACTAATGTCCTTGATCTTCTCTATGTAGATTTCGATGCCCCTATATCTGGAAATGAATCTATGAAACATCTCATAGGTAACCCCAAAGGAACACTTCATTGGGTTAATCTTCACGTGGAAATAACATAGGAATACAAACACATTCTCATGGTCTTTTATATAGTCTTAATACTGTAGATATTTGACCACAATTTCTTCTATGTATCATTCCTCCAATGTCCCAATGATCGACTTAAATATGTGATACATAGCTCGCTGATTGGGGGGACCTACATTCTTTAGACCAAAGGGCATTACCTGGTAGAACAAAGTTCCTTGTGTTGCCCTGAATTCTATACAATCTTCATCCTCAGAGGCCATTAAAATCTATTTATACCAAGAATATAAATCCATGAAGGAGAGGGCCTGGAACCCAGTAGTGGCATCAATCAACAGCTCCATCATGGGAAGGAGAAAATCATCGTTCATACAGTGCCAGTTGAGATCCCAGATGTTGATACAGACACATATTTATGTATTTTTCTTATAGATGGGAACAATGTTGGATAAGAATCTATGGTTCTAGACCTCATTGGAGAAATTGGATCTCATAATATTATCAACTTTGGCATCCACCATGGCACCATGTGAGGGGTTCATCTTTATGTGAGGTTGCTTAAACCCATGGTGGTTTGCTTAGAGACTGAGGAGTTGGACGGATATTGGGGGATTTAGTCCTTAAATTTCATTATAGCTCCAGGAAAATACATCAAAATGTTTTTTGAGGATGTTCATGTACTATTTTTTCACTTTGATAGGCATATCAGTACTGGTCAATGTGGGGTTCAGATCCATCTCGCAACCGAGGTTCACCTGTACCAGTTAATCGAAAATGGCGGAGATGCCCTCTTCCAATGCTAGAGGTGGATCGTAAAAATATTCTTATTCACATGTGGGGGAGGGATCCTTGATGGGAGGAGCTTCCTTTGAATCAACAGATATGGATGGATGGTTGGTACCAGCCTGAGCGACGATGGAAACTGTGTCAGGGGACTCCCATGCTGCAAAACCATAATGATGAAAGATGTCGATTCGATCCCATCTGGTCTTCAGCCCAAGGGGCCACGTTTTATGATATCGAAGAAATAGTCATGCATTGTCTTGAGCTGGTTTATACCAGTCTAAAGGAACTATCAAGCATGATGTATTTCTGTTACCTTGGGGTGGAAATCCCAGTGCCTTATAGGGGTTGGGGGATTTGGGATGTCCCGAGCCTAATTTGAGTTGGAGTATGAGGCGATCTTCCAGCATCACATAGACTTGGAAATGTGATCCCCCTATATTATATAAACAATTAATCATTTTCCCATATCTGGGGTCATATCCTCCAATCAGTGGATCGGAAAGATGTAGGCATCATCCAGATCTATTCATAGGTCGGTCAGAACCGTAGCATGTTCAATTTTGATTGTCTGGAACTACTTGTCCTTGATGTTGAAATATTTGTCATCTAGATAACGTTATTCACAAGATTCAAATAGAGATGCATTTCCTTGGAGTATTCCCACTCTACCATTATGGGAGTACATAAGGCACTGGTGATATAATGAAGGGACTGCCACATGTAGGTGGAGCCAATTTCTACCCATCATCACATTGTTGGCGGTGTCTTGGAATATAACCCTGAACTCAGTGCTGGAAACTAGTCCACCAAACTGGGTCTTCAAAAAGATCTTACCGACCAGTGTCTGTTATGTACTGTCACAATCTTGAATTTTCATGTCATGGGGACTCAGATCATCCTCGAATAACCCCAGTTTTTTTAGTGTCCTAGTTGGGATTAGGTTTATCTAAAATCTTCTGTCGACAAGACATCATCAAAGCTCCACGCCATTAAAATGGCTTATGATGTACAATGGGAGGATGTTCCTCTATTAGTGAGAGCCTTAATCTTCTCCAGATAATGATATAATGGCCTGGAATTCAGCATGGTTGACTTCATCAGCATGGAAGGCTTCTGCAGTTTCTACCTCCATCTCAAACTAGAGGAGAATTCCTAAAGCCTCATCCAGGTCATCATACATATACGTTGATAGGGGAAGAGCCTCAATTATATATAATAATTTTGGAATGCTGGAAATATGCTTGAATATATCATAATTCCATACTAGGCATGAACTTATGCTTACAGAAGGTCGCTCTCTGACAGGAGGTCTAGAGGGTCCTGCCGGCTCAACCGATGGATGACAGGTGCTGGGAATATCCCGCTACTCCCTAGTTAAATAATTTTGAGTGGCTACTAGATTTCGGCTATATCACTAATCATGGCATACTTGTGACAGCTCTGCCGGATCTAGCCACACAAATGGTGGTGGAGTGGACCTGATGACACCAGATGAGAAGGCTGTGTGTGCTGAGCTCTATGATGGGTATGCTTCATGGATTCAGTATCATGCAGATCTTGGCTGGAATTACTAACTGAGGCACACTACCAAACCTTATATTCATGGATATATTGATACTGGTGATAACTGGGGAAGTTTGGAGGTTCCACCTGGCCCTCCTCATCATCAGGAATCATGTAGGGGTTTATCAGCTCTACGGTGTTAGTCAAGGCATACCCTTGACTATCACATGAAGAATCCTCTACCACTGAACAGATTCAGGGGGGGAATCTTCATCACTGGGGGCGCGAAGTCTTCAAGAGTACGGGATGATTATGGAATTAGTGGGGTACTTTGTTTTCCCTTATGTAGTTGATTATTTCTAATCTAGGAAGGCGACGACTGAGCCGTTGATGCAGAGTTATAGGCTATGGATGATGCAACATCTTCTGAATGTTCATGATTATTCATACATGCATGGATAATACCATGGGATCATTCAACAATTTAACAAGACATCAAATCTTCATAATTCAGGGATCTATGGTTAGAAACCCGATTCCACTCAGCCTCACTATCACCGCTGATGTCTTGCTTCACGAAGGCACATGCCACCTCTACCAGAGCTGGTCGTAACCTGACTATGTTGTTATCAACTTGGTCTTAAAGCCAGTATTTTAACACCCAAAACTATTTTAGGTTGTGCCCCATGATCCGGTGAGATGGAAAATAGTTGGGGTGATCAGTAAGATCTTCCGCTTCTGACCTCCGTTATTCAAGAAAAAGTAAAAGTCCCTTCTATAAGGCTCTTAAAAAATTACGGGGGACTTGAGCCAAGTTAAATGAGTAGGTTAGGTTTCTCCTATCCATAAAAGGGGCTATGGGAGCCGAACCATGACGAGGGGATAGGGGATCCTGTTGAGGAGGTGGGTCCTGGTTATCTCTCCTGGTCTTGGCGGCCCATTAAACGTGGGTGCCTACCGATTATGAGGTGGGCGCTACTGGGCTAGAGGTTGCGCCCGAGGATGAGGGCCTCTGGGTGGTTGTGGAGGCAGCTCCACTGGTAAGAACCCTAGTTTATTGGGGGCCTTTATCTGTTCCACTACTGCGGGCTCAGCCTTGATGTCCTTTCTTTTGGGAATTTCATGAGGCAATAGATGTGCCAGCACGGCCTATCGTAATGTTTCCTCTAGACACTGGGCCTTATCATAGAAGTCACAAAATCCACTCGGGTAATCCTGAGAGGAGGGGACCAATTCAGTCTTGATATTCCCCACACACATTGTCATCACCTATTCCTGAGTCAGCGACATGTACAAATAGTAGTTGAGACCTTTCCAATGGGCGACAAAGTCTGTGACACACTCATTAAGACTTTGTTTGCATTTGAATATCTATATAATACTCATTTCTGAGTTGTGGAACTGAACTGGAAAAGAAACTACCTATGGAGATCTTCATAGATGGAAAAAGGCTCGATGGGTAGCTCGATGTACCAGAAAAATGCATTCCCTTCCAATGTCTATAAAAGGATTAGAGTTTGGTGGCTTGCTTCTGTGATGGAGTTCCCAGAATGGGTCCACACCCGGAGATGAAGTGGGCTAGATGCTGTAGAATATCACCCATCCCATTGTAGGTAGAAAATGTGGGACTTCCGAAACACCGTGGTGCCTGCATATCATCTACCAAAACTGGATACAACTTTCCATCTTGCGTCATTTCCACCAATCGAGTCTCCAATTCCTTGAGGCGGGAAATGCGTGTCACCATTAGATAATCTGTATGGGGGTTCCTGTCATGATGAGGATTCCAGACTACCAGTGCATTGGAAGGTCCTTCAGCAAGATATGTAGGTCTGGAGGCTCATTGAGTGGATGGTGGAATTAACTTCACAGTAGTTGGGGGATCCTGAGTTGGGTCCCAAGGATTTTCAAACCGCTCGGGTGGGTTTGGTGACACGTACCACACCCTCATTCAATATGGTATAGCCTCTATCATGTCTGTGAGGGTAGGATGATCAGGATCACCTAGAGGCTATTACCTAGGGGGAAGTTGTGTCTGCCCATGCTGACTCAGCTGAGCATCAACGTAATACAGCTATCTCTCCACATCACGTTCAGCAAGGATGTCTTCGACCATCTTTTTATGCTCTGTGAGCTGATGGAGTAAGACATATTTTTTGGGATTGTCCTCCATCTTATGAACTGATCTTGATGGGTCAGAGAGCATGGTGACTTAGAGGTGATATTTTCCCTTATTTAGATTCTAACTAGAGGTTAATGACTCAGTAAGTACAAGAATACCTAGTGAATTCCAATGCTGGAAAGTGATCCTTCCCAATGGATCCAATATGTGTGAGACTCCCTCAGGGGGTAGGACTTCTCCAATAATCTAAATCTCATTCTCTCCTCGTAGGTCAGTCATGTTAACCGCGACCCTACCTGGAGGCATAACCTCGATATCGCCCGGCATGTCAGGCTGGCGTTGGGTACAACTAAATTGGAGGGCCTCATAATGCCCCTACCACTGATCTGCACATGGGGAGAAGCCTCCTTGGTGATCCTACAGAGTACTTTAATGCTCCATATGCATTGCTGTTGGAGGGTCCTATGGAGGCCTGGTGACTTAGGGCGTTGGGCCATGGGTATTGTGGCCAAATCAATTAAATGAAAATGTTGACCAATGCCTTAGATGTGTGCTCGAATCTTATGGTATGCCACTCACCGATGATGTAGACGAAAGTGTATCACCCAGAGGGTTTGTCAAAATAATCAAACTTTTTCCTAGGTGAGTGATTCTAGTGCACTGAAATTGTTTGCTACGTCCGGCCAAAAAATCTCCTGGAAATGTTATACCTCAAGAATGTCTCATAAGTTCATCAGCTCAGAATCGGGGTCTATGCATTGTTTTACCCACTCTCCGGCTGGAGGGGGTTAAGGAATCAGAATTTCTCTTAATGTAGACTACTGAGATGGTAGGCTGGACGAGGGAGAATACGACGAGCGGTCTGACCAGCCACCGCATCTCATTCTATCCTTTGAAGAGTGTAGTGACTTGGCCACGACATCGCGATATGCTGGCCTGGCGACCACTGTTTCTAGTGCAAGGACTATGGCTGCTGGTGGTGGACAATGTTGTTTCTCATCCACAATCGGTCTATAAAACAACTTTCTAGGATCTCGGTTCAAGGAAAAGAGTTCTCCTGGCGATGATGTTGGTGATTGCGCGGATGGGCCCTATAGATATGCCAAATATTCATCCTCCTCGATGTATTTGTGAAGGAAGGTATGAATTTGGTGGACCTTGCATTCTGGAAGGATGATGCTAATACGCATTGTTCCTCCCTCGACAATTGACACAGAGGATCAAGGAAGGGGTTCCAATGCAGAATCATATTCCACAGAAAAATATGAGAATAATACAGGTTTAATCTCGGTCAAAATCGTCCCAGCATTATAATTATGGTGGTGCCAACCCTCCCTCCTCCTCTAAGATGGCTATACAGGATATGTAATATTTCAAGATGGAGGGGGACCTTCGGCCGAAGTGGTGTCAGGATAGAGTGGTATTTCAGCTGAGTGATCTGAGGTTCGAGGAGTACCCAGACATATGTTGAGGCGAATACAGGGAGAACTTCTGTATCCACAGAATGATGCACGGATGAAATCCCTGTAGGGATTTCAGGAGTGGGTAAAACCTCCAATGAAGCTGGTGGGTGAATGGGTAGGGCCTCTAGGCTTATTTCCACTAACAGCACCGACACGATGAGGGTCCTCTTAATGGTTGAGCCGAACAAGGGTATGACCTCTGTGATTAGTGTTTATGAAGCAAGGAAATCATCTGCTTCTCTGTTTTATAGGATGATGAGGACATTCATCGGTGGCTGTATGGACATGGATAAGACTGCACGCTTGTACGTCGTTGGGTAAGGGTGACAAACTAAAATTTATAAACTACTTACTACTTAGAATAGTGGAAAGACAATTTTGAACCACATGGAGGCCTCATGTTGTGATTATAAATCTAAAAAAACAAAATAAAAGCACAACCAAAAAAAATAAATATTATTGTGGTACTACAGTGAGTGAAAATCAGTGTGTGAGGAAGTTAAAGTGAACTGGTGAGTGAAATGGAGTAGACAAGACAAGAAGAGATCTTATGGTGAAAATAACCAATAGTTGATTAGAGGGAAAATTCCATGGGACGATTTCATTATTTCTTACTCTCGTTCATGGACTATATTATGAAATATAGATCTGACATAAAGTAACTGTCCAGATTTTTCATCTGGTAAGTTTGTGATGAAACAACCCTTATAGTCATTCAACATTAAATTTCATCCCATCCAATGGTGATAAAATGTCTGATGTCACCAGGATCAATTTTTCAGTTGAGTTCAGTGTGCATATCTCATTTGAGAATAATTCACATATCAGTTAATTCCATGGATTGAAACAAATTTCATTTAATCAATATTGGTTTTCACTCAACCATGTTATTTTGAAAATAAAACTGCTCTGCAATCTGTGAGAGAATCATTCCAAAAAAATGATGCAGTGCATGAATCAGAATAAAAAAATCTAATCAGCCAACTTATTTACCCCCTAAATGGAATTTATATGGGCAGAATGGTTGGCTTTAGTGAAATAGTAGAATAAAAATCAATGAATTTCATGATTAAATTAAGTGAACAAAAACAACACACAGGGAAAATAAAGATGTTCGACTCCTAGCTGGATCTCCAGAAAGTTCTAATTCATGGTGCTCAATGGTGGATGCAATGCTCAAATGAGCTCGATGTCCCACCCTGGGAATCGAGGTGTGAAATGATATGATCTTCTCCTATTGGTACTCCAATCTGCTCCTGATGCTGTATGTTCCTCCAGCTCCCCTACCTTAGTCTGGATCGATCCCCCTTCTCATGTGCCCCCCCTCTGTTTATCAATGATCTCAAGCCTGTGATGAATGATCATGTCCCAGTAGAAGTCTCTAAAATCTTGCATGAGGTGTTCCCTAGCCTCCACATGGAGCTTTCACAGTTCCATGTCTCTCATGCTGGTCACTGGAGTAGTATCTCATAAGTGAATAATTGGTTGCGCGCACAGCGAGCTACAACCCTCCCTCTGCAAAAAACAGACATGTGTTATAGAATGAAACTACTATATAAAAATAAATTATATTGTCTCGCTATTTTAAAAATTTATTATTAATATATATATATACACTTTATAATATCTAATATTATTATTACTAATATATGTTTCAACAACTAATATAATTATTTAATATATACTTATTATAAAGTAAAAGTAATTAATATTATATATATATTAATTTGTTTACAATATGTTATGTATAATATATATTGTATTATATATATTATAATTTTATTATAATAATTAGTTTAATATTATAATTATAATAAAGACAAATGAAAAGGATGAATTAGGGGGTTGGTTCCATGCAGGGGTAGAAGGGGGAAAGGGTTCAGAGAATAGGGGAGAGGATATGGGAGCGCAGTAACCTAGCCACGGATAGTGGCGAAGGGTGGAAGTGAGGCTCGGCCAGGGGATTGGGGTGAGGTTTCTGGTTCGAGGCGACATGAAGGAGGATGGGGCATGGGGCTACAATAGAAGGGTTTTGGTGTTCGGGTGGAGGGTTCGTGCGGCTGTGGCTGGACTGGCGAAACATTGTCGCCGAACCGTGATTTGAGGGTTTCAGTTTGAATGCTTCCGGTTTGATTGAAATCTGTGTTTAACTGTAGTTAGATGCAATTTTCAATTTATTGTTTGGTGAATTTGGTTGATGTTGTGGGATTGTGTTTGTAATGTTGTTGATGTGATGATGCGTGAATGAGCGGTGATATAGGTTCGATGAAAAGACAAGAGACAGTGAAGAGATGAAACAGTTGGTAATGTTCATGGTGAGAATGTGAAGCTACTGCGGTTGCTATGAAAATGGTGAGATGTTGTAACACCAGAGTTTTTTATGAGTAATATTTTGTTTTTATCATCAAATGAATCTTTCACTACGTACTAGCTTGGCTTACTTTTCACGCAATCGCGGCCTTCCTCGATAGCTTGTGTCGTACGCAATACTGAGTTTCACTAAACAACGATATGCTATTAAAATATTATTAAAACTAGCCGTTATGAATAGTAATAATCACTTATTGAAATTTTATAAATTTTATTTTTCAAAATGGACTTCATTTTTGGATTCGGAATATCGAAATTAGCCTAGGGTGAAATTTTGGTATTTTTCTAAAAACTTTCAATTTTTGATGAATTGTGAAACCACTAAGTGGTAGGTTAAAAACTGAATTTTGCATAAAACTTAATTTTACCTCTTCTGTGAATGGAATTTAAAAAATATAACATACACGGTTGATATCAGTAAGTAAAATGTGGTTCAATGAGTTAAAATTAATTTTTTGGTGAATAGTAACTTTTTACTTTTTTTACCGCGGTTAATAGTAAATAGGGTAACTAGGGGTAAATATGATATTACTATTACCCTAAAACATGTACTAATTCTATTGGATAAGTTTAATTCAACCAAAAACAAACGTAGGAATAAAATATGACCATTTAAGCCCACTTGGATTAGATTAGGACATTTATTATTAATTTATTTAAAGAAGGGTTAAAATAGTTAAAATCAAAGTTTAATAAGTAAATCATTTTTAATATGGGGTTATACATAAGATAAAATCGACTATAAATATTCAATAGAAAGCTAAAACGATTTATTACATAATGGTACTTTATTTATAATTTTTAGACATTAAATAATTTAATTTATTTATGACACAATGATGATGCAGTAATTATCTTATTAATTAAATATTGACATAATTGATGTTATAAACACAACAATAAATGTAATTTGAGACTTTTTATGAATTACACTAATTTTCTAAGTTACTATGATATATTAATGTTGATTTAATCAACTTGGATCGAACATATAATTCTGTTATGACTTTCACAAAAATCATATATCAAATAGTGTCAAAATTGACACAAAATAGTTTTTAAATAAAATAAAATATTATTAATTGTTATTTTATTCCTAAAAATCGATGCTTCAGCCAAATGACTTAGATAAGGATATATATATTAATAATAAACAATTTGGGGTTTTTTAGGCATGTTATAGTAAGTGTATTAACCATAGAGTGTAAGAAAACAAAAAGACACGGTAAAAGTGAAATTATTTAACTTAGAGTTAAATCTAATTGATAAGGTTACAATAATAACCTAAACTTGTCTAAATCCTATTGGTTGATATTATTTAGACCCATCCCCACTTTCGCTTCGAAATAAGACCCTTTGGAACCATTATAAATCGATTTTGACTTTAAAATAAAACAATCTTTTGAGATATTCCCAAGGTGCCCCTCTCCTCCCTTATAAAAGGGCACATCCTCCCCCTCCTCCTCACACCAATTTGAGCACTCAAGCTCGGCCAAACCCTGCCAAAATCCCTTATCAACTTCCCTAGAATAATCCTAGAGGTCCTGGTCTTCTTAAAATACCAATCCTAGTTCCCTAAGTGGAGGATTTAAAGAGGTGTTCCAAAGAAGGGGTAATATCCATTACCGATCTTTTCAATTTATTTCTTCTTCAACTTCTTCTTATTTAGTTGTTTCATGATAATGTAATAACATCAGTATTAATTACTTACTGATATGTTATTATAAATATGAAACAACCCTAATTCACCTTCTATCCATCCTACGGAAAAATGAAATCACCGCGCCTGCGTACGTACGGAATACTGTCTCCACGCCGTGGTGTAATCTATTTTCCACCATCACCTTACAAGGATGGGTATAATGGTGTAATGAGTAACTATTTATGATTATTATAAAGTAATATTGATACTGAAATAATATATATATACTCCAACACAATTCCACGATCATAGGAACGATATCATCACTCGTGCGTACGTACGGAATACCGTCTCCACGATGTGATGCGACTCATTCTCCATGATCTTCATTTCATAATGATTATATAAATGAATTGAATGAATGAATATGATATATACTACACTAATACCATTCTAGAAATGAGTTATCTATAACCTAAAGATAAGAATATGAATTTATTCGACAAAACATGCATAAGAACAAGAAGTTATAAACACCCGAATAACAAGTAGCAGTGAAATATTACTACTAAGAAGCTAAGAATATTACCATATATGATATCATAAAAATAAGTATGATTATGGAATAAGTCAATAACATTATTTAAATCATTATACAGGAGGTTCGGACACTTACAAAGCATGTCGGACCTAAGGTAAGGGAAAATATCACAATCTCATTTTTATCCGAGATTGTTTTTACTTTGGCATTTACTGGGGTGTATTTTATCATCCACATCCATGTTTCATAAATATGTGATATTATCCACCTACAATTGTTTAAATCCATTTTTACCCTTCGGTGAGTTTTTTGGTAAAGGATAAGAAAGGAATCTTATGTCGTTTATTGTATGAGGTACTTTTTGAATTTTCTGACAAAATTACGGGAAGAATGTTTTTTTAACATATACGGCATGAATGGATTTTTAAAACATTATTTCCAAGAAGCATCCTTTACAAGTTTTCATGTTTATTTTTAATCAACTTCTTTTAATTTATAATTGTATGAAATGTTAAGAAAAGAAAAGTGTTTTTGAAGAAGAAAGGATATTTTCCTCAAGAATGGAGTTCAAGTGTTTTATCAAAATTATTTTCCATCTAAGATAATAAAGGGTTCTGTTTTTATCCCTATTATTACATTGATTTGATTATGTTGTGAGGGAATTATTTTTATGAAGTCATTTACCTTATATGGTTTGTTTTATAATGTCATGATGTTTCAAGAATCCCATTTTTGTTACATGTGTTATGCGATGATGTATGATTTATTATTATGTGGCACACATAAGAAAGGATTCATTATAAGATGGGTGGGACCTATATCTCCCTCCAATGCATTGGGTAAAGATTTATATCTCATGAGATAGACATGGCTGGAACGGAAGGTTATTTAGGTTCAGTGATACAGTATTGAAACGAGGAGTGAACTTGGTTCAGAAATGGACTTTGTCCACTAAGATAGTCCTGGCAATGAGTCATGACTAACAAGAAATGATTTTCCATGATTATGTGTGCATGACAAAAAGATTCATGTTTTATGATATGATTATGGGGATCTCATTTTCACTTCTATGATTTATTCCATGTTAAGATATTATGATCTCTTTTGCAGGTTAGGATTAAAAAAAAAATGATATGATTTTTATTTCCTTTATTTTCCCTTGCGGAGAATTTGAGCTCACCCTTTTATGTTTTCTTTTCCCCAGGTCAGGAAGATGGATATTGAGTAGAATATGCTAAAAGGGACCCTAGATATGATGAAATAAATGGGAGACACTGTAGAAGATTTATGATCCAGTTGTTTATGTTTCCCAGTTTCTAAAGACACTATACCTATACGTTCCTTTGTGGTTTTGTCAAATGATGTAATAAGTGTGCTTCAATTTTGAAGTATTAACAATGTATGTAAAGTATGGGTCGTTATAGTTGGTATCAGAGGCAAAGGAGGTAGGAATGTATCCGATCCTTGGGAACTCTCACATGTGAGCGTTGGACGAAGCATGGCTCTCCGCCCAAGGGCTTCATGTGGAAATGGCTGCCACAGGGGATGGTGGTGTGTCCCGCCCAGGGGGTGTAGCCGCCCATGGAGTGCCCTGATAGGTATCAACTATAGTCCACTGAAAGTAATTCCAGACCGTTATAGTTGGTATCAGAGGAAAGGTATAGTCAATCTTTGGAAACTAGGATGTGAAATCCTTAGTAAGAACCATAAGGATAAGTCTAAGCATATAACACAATATTTGTGTTTTAGAAATGGCCATGAATAACCTAGGATAAGACCTTAAGCATGAAAATTTTATTCTTGAATTATGTGGTTTTCCTATTATAATTAGTGTTTCTCACACTATTCTTCTTGGTTTCAGTCAATGGATGGAACCCGAAGGAACCTTGTTAATGAGGAATGTGATGGGAAATGCAATGATTGTCCCCCTGAGCAACCAAACGATATGGGAGCTGGAATACAAAATCTTGTAGCCATGCTCACACAACTTTCTCAAGCTATGAATCATTAAGGACTTCCAAACGAGCAAAGGAAGGAGCAACATTCTGTTGAATCCTTCATGAGTCAGCGTCCACCTTCTTTCAGCGGTTCTACTAATCCATTAGTTGCTGAACAATGGATTAGTACTACTGAAAAGATATTTTCAGTTCTTCAATGTTCTGAACATGATAAAGTCATCCAAGCAGTGTATCGTTTGGAAGGAGATGCTGATCAATGGTGGAATCTTATTAAGAATACGAGGCAAAGGGATGAAATTGAGTCCATGGAATGGGACGAGTTCAAGAACATATTTTTCAATAAGTACTTCCCTCGTATTCTCCGAATAAAGATGGAGAAAGAGTTTCTTGAACAGAAGCAAAGGGATGATGAATCTATTGGTACCTATGAAGCAAATTTTACAAGACTTGCAAGGTACGCTTCGGGTATTATTATCCAACCTGAGAGTAATATCAATAGATTCTTTAGTGGCTTAAAACCAAGTCTTCGAAGGGCATTAGCCATAAGGGACTTCAATAGCTACGAGGAAATCGTTCGATGTGCTCTCAAAGTTGAGATGGAGATTGGAGTAACCCATCAGTCATATGGGTTTGATAAGAAGAGGAAAATGGAATTCAAAGGAAAATCTAAAGATCACACTGAAAAGAAGATGAGCTTTCCCTTATGCTCAAAGTGTGGAAAGAAAAATGGAGGGAGTTGTCTTAAAGGGACAAGTAAATGTTTCAAATGTGGAAAGAAAGGTCATCGGGTATTTGAATGCCGTGATAATGGGAAGAAGATGTCTAATGATGCAAAAAAAGGAAGGGATACACAGAATGAACCTACTACACTTCAATGTTTCAAGTGCAAGGAGATGGGGTATTATGCCAATCAATGCCCAAATCCAAGGGTTGATGATGATGGTTGACGTCAACAAAATATTAAGTCTAAAGACAAAGGAAAGTAACATGCAATTTCTATCAGCGATGTGGAGTACGATAATGAAGTTGTGAAAGGTACACCTACCATCCACTCTAAAGTAGCAAATGTTTTATTTGATTCTGGATCCACCCACTCTTTTATTTCTAAAGACTTTTCTATGGGTATCACCGTATTACCTCAACAATTAGATGTTGAGTTAGCTGTGACAACACCTAATGGCACAACAGTCACATCAAAAGTTTATAATTCTTCTCCGATCGAAGTTCGTGGGAAAGTGCTTCCTGCAAATCTGGTGATCCTTCCTATAGTGGAATTCGATGCGATTCTTGGCATGGATTGGATTTCTTTATACGGAGATCATATCAATTGCCAAAGAAGGGAAGTCACATTTCATATTCCAGATCAATCTATGATCGTCTATCAATGCAAGGATGAACATAACCTTCCAGTGGAAATTTCTTCCATTTTATGGGTATTGATTCCACTAAATGAAGGTTATTTATCTCAAATGGTTGGTGAGAAACTCGCGATTAAGAATATGCCCATCGTACGGGAGTTTGATGATGTCTTTCCAGAGGAATTACCGGGTCTTCCACCAAATCGTGAAGTTGTGTTTTCAATAGAACTCGTACCGGGTGCTTTGCCTATTTCAAAGAAACCTTATAGAATGACCCCAATTGAGTTGCAGGAATTGAAGAAGCAACTCCAAGAGAATCTTGATAAGGGATTCATACTCCCTAGTGCGTCACCTTGGGGAGCACCTGTTCTATTTGTTAAGAAGAAAGATGGATCAATGAGACTCTGCATTGATTATCAAGAACTTAACAAGATCACTATCAAGAACAAATATCCTCTCCCACGCATTGATGACTTATTTGACCAAATACGCGGAGCTCAATAATTTTCCAAGATTGATCTTCGTTCAGGGTATCATCAATTAAGGGTCAAAAGGGAGGATATACCAAAGACGGCTTTCCGTACAAGGTATGGACACTATGAATTTATAGTGATGCCATTTGGTCTTACTAATGCCCCTGTTATCTTCATGGATCTAATGAATAGAGTCTTTAGAGACTATCTTGATCAATTTGTGGTAGTCTTTATAGACGACATTCTTGTCTATTCAAAGAACAAGTAAGAGCATGAAGATCACTTGAGAATTATATTGAAGACCCTGAGAAAGGAGAAGCTTTATGCCAAATTTACCAAGTGTGAATTTTGGCTTCAAAAAGTTGCATTTTTGGGTCACATAATCTCAAAAGAGGGGATATCTGTGGATCTAGCAAAAACAGAGGTTATCGAAAGATGGTCGAGACCAACAACAGTAACTGAGATCCGAAGTATTCTTGGTTTGGCTGGATATTATCAATGTTTTGTAAAAGATTTTTCATGATTATTCAATCCACTCACCAAGTTGACTCGGAAAGGAGTTAAGTTTGTTTGGACAGAGGAATGTGAAGATAATTTCAATGAGTTGAAAAGAAGGTTATCCAGTGCACCTGTGCTCACACTGCCTTGTAGTGGAGAAAGGTTTGTGATCTACAGTGATGCATCCAAGAAGGGATTAGGGTGTGTTATTATGCAAAATGATATGGTGATAGCTTATGCCTCACGACAGTTGAAAATCCATGAGCAAAACTACCCAACTCATGATTTGGAGTTAGATGTGGTAATATTTGCATTAAAGATTTGGAGGCATTACCTTTATGGTGAAAGGTGTGATATTTATACTGATCATAAAAGCTTAAAGTATATTTTCACACAAAAGGAGATGAATATGCGTCAAAGAAGATGGTTGGAGCTGATTAAGGATTATGACTGCTCAATCCATTACCACCCTGGGAAAGCAAACAAGGTGGCAGATGCATTAAGTCGACAAGACCATGATAGTTTATCCATGATGAGGATCACAAAAGATCCAATATTTATGGATTTACAAAGGATGGATCTTTGAATTATAATGGAAGGGGAAAATTCTTATCTTTCTCAAATGAATGTTCAACCATCTATACATATGAAGATTAAAGAGGCACAGTAAGAAGATGTCGAGTTACAATAGAAGGTGACAAATGTTCCTGAATTCAACCTTGATTGTGATGGGATAATAAAGTTCAGGAATCGGGTTTGTGTTCCTCCCATCCCCGAATTAAAGAAGGAGCTGCTGGATGAGGCTCATAGTTCTTCATTCTCCATTCATCCGGGAAGCATGAAGATGTATAGGGACCTGAAAGAGTACTTCTGGTGGGATGGCATGAAAAGATATGTTGCTGAATATGTCTCTCGATGCTTGGTTTGTCAACAAGTTAAAGATGAGAGACAGAAGTCTAAGGGGATGTTACAACCATTACCCATACCCGAATGGAAATGGGAAAACAACACTATGGACTTTGTCACAGGACTTCCTAAAACATACAAAGGCAATAATGCTATCTGGGTCATAGTTGATCGTCTTACAAAGTCTGCACACTTCATTGCTATTAGAGAGGATTTCTCTCTATATTAGCTTGCCAGGATATATGTAAAGGAAGTGGTAAGATTACATGGAGTACCACTTTCTATTATATCTGATCGGGATCCGAGATTTACCTCGAAGTTCTGGCAAAGTCTTCAGCATACTCTGGATACAGAGTTGAGTTTCAGCACTGCTTATCATCCCCAGACAGACGGTTAGTCTGAGAGAACAATTCAAACCCTAGAAGATATGTTGAGAGCTTGCTCTATGGATTCCAAAGGAGGTTGGGATCAATACCTACCTTTGGTGGAATTTTCTTATAATAATAGCTTTCACTCCAGTATTCAGATGGATCCTTATGAAGCTCTCTATGGAAAGAAATGCAGGACTCCAACTTGCTGGGATGAAGTTGGGGAATGAAAGCTATTAGGACCTGATCTTGTTGATGAAATGGCAGAAAAGGTTAGATCTATTCAACAACACATAAGAGAAGCTCAGAGTCGACAGAAAAGTTATGCCGACAACTGAAGAAAAGACCTAGAGTTTGAAGTGGGTGATAAAGTGTTCTTAAAAATATCTCCCTGGAAGAGGGTTATGAGATTTGGAAAGAAGGGGAAGTTGAGCCCTAGATATATCGATCCTTTCGAAATACTGGATCCTGTTGGAAAGGTAGCTTACCGATTGGAGCTTCCACCGAATCTCTCTCAAGTTCACGATGTGTTCCATGTATCTCTCCTGAGAAAGTACATACCTGATCCTTCGCATGTACTCAGCTCAGAAGCTGTACCGCTGGAGCAAGATCTTTCTTATGAAGAACAACTGATAGAGATTCTGGATCATAGCGAAAAAGTCCTACAAAACAAGACCACCCGATTGGTGAATGTTTTATGGAGGAACCACCAACTTGAAGAAGCTACATGGGAGCTTGAGGATATGATGAGGGAGAGGTATCCCCATCTGTTTGTTACAAAGTGACGAATTTTGAGGGCGAAATTCTTTTTAAGGGGGGTAAAATGTAACACCCGAGATTTTTATGAGTAATATTTTGTTTTTATCAACAAAGGAATCTTTCACTACGTACTAGCTTGGCTTACTTTACACGCAATCGCGACCTTCCTCAATAGCTTGCGTCGTACGCAATACTGAGTTTCACTAAACAACGATATGCTATTAAAATATTATTAAAACTAGCCGTTATGAATAGTAATAACCACTTTATGAAATTTTATAAATTTTATTTTTCAAAATGGATTTCATTTTTGGATTCGGAATACCGAAATTAGCCTAGGGTGAAATTTAGGTATTTTTCTGAAAACTTTCAATTTTTGATGAATAGTGAAACCACTAAGTGGTAGGTTAAAAACTGAATTTTGCATAAAACATAATTATACCGCTTCTGTGAATGGAATTTCGAAAATCCGACAGAAACGGTTGATATCAGTAAGTAAAATGTGGTTCAATGAGATAAAAATAATTTTTTGGTGAATAGTAACTTTTTACTTTTTTTACCGCGGTTAATAGTAAATAGGGTAACTAGGGGTAAATATGATATTACTATTACCCTAAAACATGTCCTAATTCTATTGGATAAGTTTAATTCGACCAAAAACAAACTTAGGAATAAAATATGACCATTTAGGCCCACTTGGATTAGATTAGGACATTTATTATTAATTTATTTAAAGATGGGTTAAAATAGTTAAAATCAAAGTTTAATAAGTAAATCATTTTTAATATGGGGTTATACATAAGATAAATTCTACTATAAATATTCATTAGAAAGATAAAAAGATTTCCTACATAATGGTATTTTATTTATAATTTTTAGACATTAAATAATTTATTTTATTTATGACACAATGATGATGCAGTAATTATCTTATTAATGATATATTGACATAATTGATGTTATAAACACCAAAATAAATGTAATTTGAGACTTTTTATGAAATAAACTAATTTTCTAGGTTACCCAGAAGGCTCGATCATGGGCAAAAGTCCCATGAACCCAAAATTTATTCAATGAAAAATAAAAGTTGAAACAAACAAACAAGGGGAAAAGCTACAGTCCAACAGACCACGCCAACAAGAAAAAACAGATCAAACAGAAGATCACTTTTTTCGAGGACCACCTCGACCCCTAGATCCCCCAGACTGGCCGGGAGGCGACCACGCCCACTCTGTTGTCTGGCTTCCACTGCTATAGCCAGTTTCTCAGTATTTTCCATAGGAGAAGCTTCCCCATGCAGGCTAACATCAGTGCAAGTGTCTTCCTTGTGATCCGCAGTAGCATGATACTCTTCATGCACCGGCCGAACCTCCTGTGTATCCTGGACCACATGCATCTCAGAAGAAGAGCAAGCAGTATTATAAGCAGTGGATTCCACTACCACTGGGATCTCCATCCCCTTATCAGCAGCAGGTATCAAAGTGCTATCTCAATTATTGCTACATCCTGCCTTCTTAAGCCCTTCCAGATTAATCATATCAAACTCCAGAGTATTAATCGACTCCAACATAGAGAAGAAATTAAGTATTGGCTTTGGAGATTTCGGCTCAGCACTCAATGTATCCTTTGGAGCAGCCTCCATATCAGCAACATGCAGAGTTGAACTCTCCAAAATATCCTCTGTCCCAATATCAGCATCACCCTTCAATAATAGATCATAATGGTTAACCTGCTGGACCACATCCTCTCCTACAGTACCACTATCCACCATCACAGAACCATCCAGCCGTGCTCCCACAGTAGTTACCTGGGCTGGATCAGCCCTCAACTTCTTCGACGTCACCAATTGAAACCCATCTTTATAAAAGATCTTCATCTTACCCTTCATACAAGCCGAATCCACTACATCACGAACAAACTCAGCATTGACATCATCCTGAAAAACAACCTCATGCTCCGATTGGACCCCATCCTCTTCCTCAAAAAGTATATGTTCACCCTTTTGGGCATCAACCGCAGCCTCCTGCTGAGCTTCAGTAACCATTTTAGCAGCATCCGTATGCACTAGATGACACCCTTCCTCCTCTTCAGCAATATCATCCCATGACCTGCAAGCATCACCCCTGGTAATTCCAACAACAGATGGTTCCAATGCCTTATCCACTGATCGGTCATCAGCAGCAGCCGGCTGACCAACAGACTGCTTACCCAAACCAAACTGGACAACCTCAGCAAATGAGGCAGGGCCTACCTTTGGAGGCTCCTTTACTCTAGAAACCAACTTAGAGCCAGCCTGCACCGCCGAAATCGTTTTGCACTACTCAGAGGTATGACCCACCGACTTACAAAGTGTACACATAAAATTCCTATGACATTGCATAGAAGTATGACCAATACAAAGACACGATTTACAGAAAATAGGCAACCACTCATATTGAACAGCAAGTTCCAGCTTAAACTCCCCAGCAACAAGGAAAACTTTGTCAATCAGGACCTGTGCTAGATCAATTTCTACCAAGACCATAGAAAAATGGCCAAATCTAGGGTGTTCAGTCTCCTTATCCACCTTAATTGGACTCCCAATGGCTGAGTCAACTTCCCATAAGACTGAAGGATGCCAAAAAAACCAGTTTAAACCCCTAATGCGGACCCATGTTTGAGTGGAAGAGTTCTTAGTGGCAAGGGGATGCGATAAAGGATCCCACTTCTGTACCATTATATACCCAGGCTTCAAAGAAACAGGTCCAAAGCTCCAGGGTATATTCAGCAATTCCTTCGATGGAAAAACGACATGAAACATACCTCTTCCGATGGAAATCAGACGCCAATCCGAGAACCCCCAGCTTCTGGCCAAGCAATTGCGCACTTAATCAATCCTCACAGGAGCTTCGCTACGAGTTCTCGACAATCTAGCGAGCAGTGAGAACCTACATTCCTCAAGGAGATCCTCTAGAACTTTCGGATTAGCTTCAACAAAAGCAATCGAACCATTCTTGGTGATCCTCTTATTTAGAGAGGCTGAATTAGATAGGGATTCAGAGAAAAACCTGTTTCGGGAAGCCAAGCCATCATTCTTCCGCCTAGGGTTTAGCAGACAATCCTTCGGTGCCAAATCAATAGCATCACCCGGAGCGACCACCTTCGAGGGAGGAACGAAGACATCCTTAGGATCAAAATAGCAATCCAACAACGCCGCCATCAATCACCGAGTAGAAATCGCTGAGGAATCACCTCTCGAGAGCTCTCCCCCATTTCCCCCCTTACACATCTAATTTTATATGTTACTATGATATATTAATGTTGATTTAATAAACTTGGTTCGAACATATAATTCTATTATGACTTTCACAAAAATCATATATCAAATAGTGTCAAAATTGACACAAAATAGTTTTTAAATAAAATATTATATTATTAATTGTTATTTTATTCCTAAAAATCTAAGGTTCGGCCCAATGACTTACATAAGGATATATATATTAATACTAAACAATTTGGGGTTCTTTTGGCATGTTATAGTAAGTGTATTAACTATATAGTGTAAGAAAACAAAAAGACACGGTAAAAGTTAAATTATTTAACTTAGAGTTAAATCTAATTGATAAGGTTAAAATAATAACCTAAACTTGTCCAAATCCTATTGGTTGATAGGCTTTCGACCCATCCCCACTTTATCTTCGAAATAAGACCCTTTGGAACCAATCTAAACCGATTTTGACTTTAATATAAAATAATATTTTGAGATATTCCTAAGGTGCCCCTCTCCTCCCTTATAAAAGGGCACCTCCTCCCCCTCCTCCTCACACCAATTTGAGCACTCAAGCTCGGCCAACCCCTGCCAAAATCCCTTCTACACTTCCCTAGAATAATCCTAGAGGTCATGGTCTTCTTAAAAGACCAATCCTAGTTCCCTAAGTGGAGGATTCAAAGAGGCGTTCCAAAGAAGAGGTAATATCCATTACCGATCTTTTCAATTTCTTTCTTCTTCAACTTCTTCTTCTGTAGTTGTTTCATGATAAAGTAATAACATCAGAATTAATTACATACTGATATGTTATTATAAATGTGAACCAACCCTAATTCACCTTTTATCCATCCTACGGAAAAATGAAATCACCGCGCGTGCGTACGTACGGAATACCGTCTCCACGCCGTGGTGTAATCTATTTTCAACCATCACCATACAAGGATGGGTATAATGGTGTAACGAGTAACTATTTATGATTATTATAAAGTAATATTTATACTGAAATAATATATATATACTCCAATACAATTCCACAATCATAGGAACGATATCATCACTCGTGCGAACGTACGGAATACCGTCTCCACGATGTGATGCGACTCGTTCTACATGATCTTTATTTAATAATGATTATATAAATGAATTGAATGAATGAATATGATATATACTACACTAATACCATTCTGGAAATGAGGTATCTATAACCTAAAGATAAGAATAAGAATTTATTTGACAAAACACACATAAGAACAAAAAGTTATAAACACCCGAATAACAAGTAGCAATGAAATATTACTACTAAGAAGCTAAGAATATGACCATATATGATATCATAAAAATATGTATGATTCTTGAATAAGTCAATAACATTATTTAAATCATTATACAGGATGTTCAGACACTTACAAAGCATGTCGGACCTAAGGTAAGGGAAAATATCACAATCTCATTTTTATCCGAGATTGTTTTTACTTTGGCATTTACTGGGGTGTATTTTATCATCCAAATCCATGTTTCATAAATATGTGATATTATCCACATAAAATTGTTTAAATCCATTTTTACCCTTTAGTGAGTTTTTTAGTAAAGGATAAGAAAGGAATCTTTTGTCGTTTATCGTATGAGGTACTTTTTGACTTTTCTGACAAAAGTACGAGAAGAATGTTTTTTTAACTTATACGGCATGAATGGATTTTTAAAACATTATTTCCAAGAAGCTTCCTTTACAAGTTTTAAAGTTTATTTTTACTCAACTTCTTTTAATTTATAATTGTATGACATGTTAAGAAAAGAAAAGTGTTTTTGAAGAAGAAAGGATATTTTCCTCAAGAATGGAGTTCAAGTGTTTTATCAAAATTATTTTCCATATAAGATAATAAAGGGTTCTGTTTTTATCCCTATTATTACATTGATTTGATTATGTTGTGAGGGAATTATTTTTATGAAGTCATTTACCTTATATGGTTTGTTTTATGATGTCATGATGTTTCAAGAATCACATTTTTGTTACATGTGTTATGTGATGATGTATGATTTATGATTAAGTGGCACATATAAGAAAGGATTCATTATAAGATGGGTGGGACCTATATCTCCCTCCAATGCATTGGGTAAAGATTTATATCTCATGAGATAGACATGTATGGAATGGAAGTTTATTTCGGTTCAGTGATACAGGACTGAAACGAGGAGTGAACTCGGTTCAGAAATGGACTTTGTCCGCTAAGATAGTCTTGGCAATGAGTCATGACTAACAAGAAATGATTTTCCATGATTATGCGTGCATGCCACAAAATTTCATGTTTTATGTTATGATTATGGGGATCTCATTTTCACTTCTATGATTTATTCCATGTTAAGATATTATGATCTCTTTTGCAGCTTATGATATTTAAAAAGATTTGATATGATTTTTATTTCCATTATTTTCCCTTGCTGATCATTTGAGCTCACCCTTTTATGTTTTATTTTCCCCAGGTCAGGAAGATGGATATTAAGTAGAATATGCTAAAAGGGACCCTAGATATGTTGAAATAAATGGGAGACACTGTAGAAGATTTATGAACCAGTTGTTTATGTTTCCCAGTTTCTAAAGACACTATACCTATACGGTCCTTTGTGGTTTTGTCATATATTGTAATAAGTGTGCTTCAATTTTGAAGTATTAACAATGTATGTAAAGTATGGGTCGTTATAGATGTGCCATAGTGAAGAAGGCTTGGAGGCAGTAGCACATGCACAACGATGGTTTCTCATGGTCTCACTGTGATTTTGGAATACAGTGAGACAATGGGTGTGTCACAGGTTGTGAAGCGGTGCCTCATGTATCCTACAAAACAAAAATAAATAAATAAATAAATAAATTCAATTATAGTTTAATCAAAATAAATTAGTTTACTAAATTAATACTTTTCAAAATGAATAATTTAACAGAAATAATTTTCAATTTATTCAATTTCAAATTTCAAATTATTTAGTTAATTAAAAACAGTTAATAAATATTTAGAGAGATGGTTTGGTTAAAAAAATAAATCAATTAATTAAAGGGTTAGAAAATTAAAAGAATTAAATTAAAATCGACTACAACAATGAATTTAAATATTTAATCAATTGAATTAATATGTTAAAATTTATTAAATTATTAAAAAGACTAAAAAAATAAAAATAAAAATTTATTATTTTACAATTGAAGATAAATAATTTATTTAATTGAATAATTGATAAAATAATATTCTTGAAAATAAAAAAAATATAAATATGAAATAACGAAAAGTTGTAATTTAAAAATAAAAGAATAGCCAATGAAAAAAAAATTCAAAATAATACTTATAATTTATAATTATAAAAAGGACAATAATGGACATTAAGACACATGTTTTGAACTGAAATTGATTGTTTTACACAGCAAGTACAAAAATCATAATAATTATCAATTATTTAATAAAAAACAACATTATAAAATAATAAGGTCTATAAAAATATCAAAAAAGGATACAACAATGAGAATGAAAACGCTGCCTCATCAAACTCCCCCACACTTAAAACTTTGTTTTTCCTCAAACAAGTACATGCCTTTGACATTAAAACAGAAATATTATTTTTGAGTTTCAGTTAAAAAAGAGTGCATGATTAAACGTTAATACATAGAGGAGCTCTACGAAATAGCGGGACATAATTTCCAATGATATTCAAAAATGATGTCATTCCTAGCTTCAAAAACTCACTGGAAGTCAATAGCCTCACAAATTCATACATTGTCATGTATGTCATGCCTCCTATGTGTAATCTTCATCAATCTTACTTTAACTTCCAAATCAAGTTCAAATTCAAGGAGTGTTGACATGTTCGATTAAGTGGAATTTAAAACAAAACCAAGTGTACCATTCATTATTACCTTCCCCCAGGTTCCAAAGATTATATTCCATTAATTTATCACTTTAGTGATTCAACTCAAATGAAAACTAACTATGCCAATTTCTCCCTTCTGCATCTGGGTTCAAAATTCCACTCACCTTAATGAGTACATTTTTGACAAGGGCACTTTATTTTAATCTTTCCAAGCCATATTCAATGGGAAGTGAACTGTTCATAGCATTTACTAATATTGAAATTGACTTTATTTATTCACATAAATTCACCTGTGAACCTTGTCTTAGATACTCACTGTGGCATACCATTTTCCCATTTTACTACAATTACGAATGAATTAAATATTAATCATTAGAGTTGACTTCCTAAAGTGATTAAATGTTATTATTTAAAAATTTGAGTCCCCTAGTTTCTAATTAGAACATCTAGTTACCCTAAGTCATGATCCTTACTCCACAATACCAATCCTGTCACACTCCCACCCTCAGTTCCTAAACAAAAAATTTCACAGAGAATGTGAAAAATTATATTTAGCAATCACTCATGCTTAATATTTTAAGAATAAATCCCACACTCAAATCCAGTAATTAGTTATCCACTAACATGACATAATTGAAGTACCAGTTAACCTCCAATGGACATAATTTTATGAAATAATTTTAATGTTTAAACTGATTTTTGACCATTTTTAGAAAAATAACCATTTATTAAACAAACTCAGGTTCAAGAAGGGGGAATTAATCATGAAACTAGAATGACACCTCTCCCCACACGTAATACCCAACATTGTACCTATTATTGAATCTCAAGGTGGGATAATGTTTGTGTTCAAAATAGATGGAAATTTTGTGTGAAAAAAGTTATGGAGGGGTAGCATGAGTTTTAAGAAATTGCATTTCCACACAAAAAGAGAACAACACGAAAATAAAAAGAAAGAAAACAGAAGAATTCAACCCCACTAACCTTCATCAGAAACAATTTTATTTCCTAAAATGTTCATGACTTGAATTATGTAAAGAGCATAAAAAAGATTTTATCAATGTACTTCAAATAGTAACATGATAAGCACTGATGTGCAGCAGCAGTACAATGAAATTGAAAGAAATGGGTGAGAGTGTGTTTCACAAATCATCTCAAATTAATTTCTTTCGACTCTATAGATACTTCCAAATAAACACCCATTCAAGAGTACATGAACATTTTTCATAGGTGAGGGGGATTTTCCCCAAAGTTAATTCAATATGAAGATTATGCAGGTAATTAAAAGTTTAATAGGGCAGAACAACACTTCCCTGAATTATTGGACCTTTTAACACTGACTTCCTTCGACAAATCATCTTCATCAACATTGGTTGGTTACTTGTAATAATTTACCTGCATGATAAAATAATTAAAATAAGATTATTGTGTTTTATTTTCTAGATAAGTAACCGAAGGTAGCGAGTAGAAATAAATGTTATCCTTATGATGGAGTGGATTTTTCCATTGGGCTTTCTTGTCCATGTTTCTGACATAAAAAACTCTCTGTCTCAAACAAAAATAGATCATGAGGCACCATAATAATGTTAATAGGTTAAAATGGAGAATAATAAGTAGGGGTTAACTTTATTGAAGAACAAAAATAGAAGGATAAAACAATGAAACCATGGGTTATTTCCCATGTAACACAGAGTTTATAGTCCTGAGTTAGACTTGAAACAACTCATTCTTCCAAGAGACAGATGGCAACCAAGCCCTTTGGATTCCATTCAATGAAGTGCATTATTTATTGTCCCTTTTCTATGAATGGCCGATTCTCTTCTCCCACTATCTTAACAGCTCCATTTACCAAGACTCTAACAATGGTAAAGGGTCCTGACCACATGGACATCAACAATATTGGAAACTGCTTCAATCTAGAACTGAAAAGAAGGAACCTCTCACTAACCTTGAAATTCCTATTTTGAATTATCGAGTCATGAAAAACCTTTGTTCATTATTTGTGAATATCAGAATTCTCATAGGACCCTCTTTGAATATCCTCCATCTCACATATCTCTAACAGTCTCCTATCACCAGTAGACTTAAAATCAATGTTTAGAGCCTTCACTACCCAATAAGATCTCTACTATAACTCAACAGGTAGATGAAATGTTTTCACAAAGAGTATCCTATATGGTGACATCCTAATATAATGCTTATAAGCCATTCTGTAGGCCTAAAGGGCCTCATCCAACCTCCTTGACTAGTCCTTCCTAGATCTAGACAATGTTTTCTATAAAATCTATTTGAGTTCTCTATTTGAAACATTTTCTTTCCCACTTCACATTGGGTGGTAAGTTACACCTGTCCAATGTGAGCACCCATACTTCTATATAAAACCATTGAACTTATAATTATTGAAGTGGGTTCCATTATCAGTGATGAATTATCAAGGCACACCAAATCTAGAAAAGTTATATTTCTTGATGAATTTCACAATAGAAGCAGCTTACTTGTTGGGAAGAGTTACTAGCTCAACCCACTTGGACACGTAGTCCACAGAAACCAAAATGTACTGATTCCCATAATAGGATGAGAATGGTCCTATGATGGTCAAGCCCCACACATTAAATATTTCAACCACCAAAATACCTTTTTGGGGTTGTTCCTTCATCTCCCAACAATTCCCAACATTTGACATTTTACACAACCAATAATTAGACTCCTATCATATTTAAAAAATAATAACCAATAGAAACCAGCATGTAGAACCTTTTGATAGTCCTTTCTCCTCCATGGTGGCCACCCCAAGGTGAAAATGGAAGCTATCAAGAATGGTAAAAATCTCTTCTTCAACAACACATCTTCTCAAAATCACATTAGTACATCTACTTAAGAGAAGAGGGTAATCCCAAATATAATATTTCAGCTCAGTTATAAACCTCATCCTCTGGTTGTGTTAGAGATCCTTGGGCATGACTCAAGCTTCCAGAAAGTTGGCATAGTCTTCGAACCAAGTAGACTTCTACACATAGGATGAAAACAATTGTTCAACAGGGAAAGAATTTCCAATCTCTCTTGTTTACGTACCTAGTTTATTGGCCAATCGGGACAAGTGATCTCCAACTACATACTCAACACCTTTCTTTTCATTAATCACTAAATCAACTCCTATAATTGAAAGGTTCACCTCACGAGTCTTGGATTTGAGTCCTTTTTAGATAGAAAGTACTTTCGGGCTGAATGATCTGTGAAAATTATGATCCTTGATACTATCAAGTATTTCCTGAACTTTTCCAATGAAAAAATCACAACAACCAACTCCTTTTCAGTGGTGGAATAATTATTATGGGCATCATCCAGATGCTTTCTTGCATATTAAATAACATGAAGTTTCCTATCTTTACTCTTCCCTAACAAAAATCCTACTACAATGTCACTGGCATCACACATAACCTCAAAAGTAAGAAGCCAGTCAGGAGTAGTGGTTACAGGTGAAGTAGTAATCTTCTCCTTGAGCAGATTAATGGTCTCTAAACATTTCTCATCGATGAAAAAGGGTGTGTCCTTAACAAGCAGGGATCACATGGCTATTGTAATCATAGAAAAGTCTTTAATGAACTTATTATAGAACCCAACATGGCCCAACAAACATCTGATTCCTTTGACATTTTTGGGTGGGGAAACTTTTGTATGACCTCAATTTTAGCATTGTTGACCTCCATCCCCTTCTTAGAAACATTGATTCTCAAAACCATGCCTTCAGTGGCCACGAATTGGCACTTTTCCTAGTTTAAGACCATGTTGGTCTCTTGCCACCATTCTAACACTAGTTCCATATTTTTCAGATATTTCTCAAATGTATTTCCCACAACCAAAAAATCACCCATGAACACTTCAATTATCCATTCAATAATGACTGAAAAAATTTCTATCATGCATCTCTGAAAATGTGGCAGGGGTACCACACAAGCCAAAGCGTATCCTATGGTAGTAAAATATCCCGAATAGAAAAGTGAAGGTGGTTTTCTCTTTATCCTCAGCTGAAATGTAAATATGGTTGTAACCAAAATAACCATCAAGTAATAAAATGAATTCATTTCCTGCCAATCTCCCCAAAATTTGATCCAAAAAAGGAATGGGAAAGTGATCTTTTCTTATGGAAGAATTCAAAATTCTGTAGTCTATACAGACTCTCCATTTATTCACTTATCTTATCTATATTTTATCATTATTTTCATTAGTGACCACTGTCACTCCACTCTTTTTGGGAACCACCTGGGTAGGACTTACCCAGGGGCTATCAGAAATGGGAAAAATTATTCCATCATCAAGAAAAAAAAATCACTTATTCTCTAACGACATCCTCCATGTTTGTGTTGATTGATATTTGTGCTTCTACTATAGGTTTACACTTAGGTTACATGAGAATTTCATAAATGAATAATGTTAGACTTATCCCCTTAATATCAACAATAAACCAGCCTATGACTGACTTGTATTTCTTTAAGACACTAAGAATATTTTTCTTTCGAGTCACCTGTATGTTGGATTAAATGATCACAGTAAGGGTAGAAATATCTCCTAAAATGAAGTATTTGATATGGGAAGGGAGGGGTGCGAGTTCAAGGGTGGGTGGTTAATGGATTGAGGGAAGACACTTGGGCCTAGGTGGCCCAGGATCTTCATGTTTCCACTTGAAGAACACAGAAGAGAAGGATTCTTCCTTAGAGTTAGAGCTTCCAAAAAATATCTCCTCAAATATATAATCCTTTCTTGGGATAATAATGTGCTCCAAAACAAACTAATATATGTTCCCCATGAATTCACCATCATACTCATCATCAAATTCTCTCTCCTTACATGAGATGATCCCAAAGACGGGTGTAGCGGGGATTTCAGGTTCAATATTGATTTCAGATGTCATTCTTAGAAACTCTTATTCCTCCGTATCAAAACTAATCTAAAAAACTAATGTATCCTCTTTGGGGAAGAATGGTTGGGTGGGTTCCTGGATTTTCATAAACACATTAAATTTTCTTTCTATTCAACCATATTGAAAATCAGTTTCCCCTTAGACACATCTATCACAACTACCCTTGTGGCCAAGAAGGGTCTACGAAGAATGATAGGAACCTCTTGGTCACACTCCATATCAAATATAATAATGATAATAGGAAAAAATAGTTTTCCTACTCCCATTAACTGATCATATACCCTACCCACTTGATGAGTAATGGACCTTTCAAAAAACTATAACACAATAGTGCTAGGTTGGGGATCTCTAAATCTCATGTGCTGAAAGAGTGATAGGGGAATAAGATTAATACTATCACCTCAATCAAACAAACAATTGAACATACCACCTCTATCCCCAATGTCTCAAGGGATGATAAAACATCACGGGTCTTGATGATTGGAAGGTATCCTATTATGGAAGACTCCACTACACTCCTCTGTTAAGCTATAGGTGGAAAATTCATCCAATTTCTTTTTGTTTGAACAAATATTCTTGAGTGATCATAGATATGAAGGGATTTGAATCAAGGATTACAATAATTGGATATCAATGTTCATATTTTTAACCACTTTCAAAAATTACAACTGTTTAGAATCACGACCTCTTTTCATAATTCTTTGTCGTAAGTGGATTTTAGGGGAAAATTCCTCACAATTGGGGGTATCGTTGTAGCCTCCTCTACAAAAATTATATTACCTTTATTGTATTTTTTTCAATACATTTTATTTCATATTTTCAACTGGAACTGTAGGAATGAGAAGGATTTCCTTGGTGCTTTCCAGTTTTCCAAATTCATGTTCTTTCAGATTTGTGTTTCCTACTTCATCCAATTTTTAATTTTCAGCAATTTTGGGTCCATTCCTAGGATCTTTGTGAGTTTGGAGATGACTTATGGTGGTAAAAACCATGGAATACTCCCTAGAATTAGCTTCAGTTGTTCTAGGAAACCTTGCATTTTATCTAATACTAGCATTGCTTCCCAAAGTCTCCATTTTAATTTCCAAATTCTTCATTCAAGCATCCATTTTAACTTTATCATAATCATGTTGGGTCTTTTTTTCCCTAAACCTCTGTATCGAATGATGGAACATGTCTCAAACCTCATATTTTTAGATATATGACTGAGTGTTAGGTTGTGGATGGGGTTGAAATTGTAGCCTAGGTGGCTGCTAGAATCCAGGAGGGTTAGTAGGTGGGATGACTCCCTACCCCCTCCATGACAGTTTTAGATGGTTCATATACCCCTGATTGTAGCTCTTGGAAAAAGGGTCATCCCTTGGCTACATATGAGGTCCATAGACATAAAAGATGGCACCCTCATGAGGCTAGATTGGCATATCTAAGTTGGGACAACATGTTTGAGAATGGCCATACATGCCACAATGGTGGCATTGCTCGTTAAGGGTATGATGTCGGTTCTCATTAAAGAACTAGCAGATTGGGCATCAGCTTGTGGAGACGTGCTGGTTTCCTTTCTCATAATGGTTCTCCTCCTAATTCATTTGTGGATCATGTTTTGAGAAATGTTGTTGAAGATATTGTTTAACTCCTCAGCAGTCCGATCACTAAAGTCTCCCCCAAAATATTGATCCACTAAGGTATTGTGGAAAGGGGTGAGACTATTTTAGAAGGTATCCATGAGGAATTGGGGTGTGCATTGATGGTTTGGAAGGATCCTAAAAAACACTCTGAACCAATCCCTGACTTCTTGAAACTGTTGTCCTTCATCCTGAAGGAATCCAGATATTTTGTGCCTAATTTCAGATGTCAACCTCCATGGATTGAATTTCACTCTGAAAGCATTATAAACGTGATCTGTGGTGACAAATATTTCTTCTTCTCATAGTTGTAACGACAACCTAGAATTTCCATTGAGGAAGAAGGGTAACACTCTCAGTTTAAGCTCTTCCTCAGTGAGAACCCTAAGTGGTAGCTGATAGACCCTACATTAGAAGGCTCTAATGAAGAAAAGAGAGTCTTTACTAGGGATTCCATTGAAGGTAGGAAGATGAATAAGAATGGATTTCATTATTTTTTAATTCTAGGACCTAGGAGAGAGTCTAATACATTATGGGTTACTAGACGCTAAAGGTATAAAGAACACTCTCAAACTGTGCCTCTCAGATATCTTATTTTCTGGTGGGTGAATTATTCCATGTTTGTTAAAATTCTCAAGAAGTTGTTTGTTAATGTTTTCATTTTATTATCTTCCATTTTGATCTTGTCTATGTTATATTTAACATCCTTGAGGTGCTTAAAAAATTTCAGGATTACCAGGTACTAATTATTCATACTTAGACCTAGTTTTCTTGCAGCAAGTCCACAATTTTTTATGAAATTCAATTATCCTTTTTCAGATTTTTTATAATATTTTTTTAGTGATTATTTTTAATTTTTTTATGTAATTTTTTTTATTGTTATTTTTTATATCACACCTAGGCCCCATGGTAGCTTTTCCAAAATTATCACACTTTCGTGTCATTGGGCATGCATGAAAAACTAAAATTTATAACCTACTAACTAATTAAAATAGTGGCAAGACCGGGTCGCTCCTCAGGGAGGTCTCATGTTGTGATTGGCGATCTAAAAAGAAACTAAACAAAAAAACACAAAAACAATCAAAATAAATCAGATGGTGGAACTGGAGAAAGTGAAAATCAGTATGTGAAGAAGTTAAAGTGAATTGGTGTCTGTAATGGAGGACACAAGATAGCAAGAGAAGTTGTGGTGAAAATAACTAATATATGAGTAGGGGGAAAATTCCACTGGCTGATTTCAATATTTCTCAATATCTTTCATGAAATTATGTTTATGAAATATGGTTATGACATAATGTAACTGGCCAGATCTTTCGACTGGTATGTTTGTAATGAAACAAACCTTAAAGTCCTTCAACTATAAATGTCATCCCATACAATGGTGATAAAAATTATGAAGTCACTGGGTTCAACATTCCAGTTGAGTTCAGTGTGTCTCTTTCATTTGAGTATAATTTTCTTATTTGTGAATTACTCAGATTGAAACAATTTTCAGTTAATCGAGAGTTGTATTCACTCAACCTTTTTATTTTGAAATAGAATTGTTCTGCAATCAGTGAGAGAATAGTTCCAAAATACGATGCAGTGCATGAATCAGAATAAAAAAATCTAATCAGCCATCTTATCCCCCCTGAAACGAATTTAACTAGACATAATGGGTGGGTTTAATGCAACAATATAATATAAGTCAATGAAGTTCATGATGAAATGATGTGTAGAAAAACAGAACACATGGAAAATAAAGATGTTTGTCTCCCTGGTTGATCTCAAAAAAGTTCTAATTCATGGGGCCCAATTGTGGATGCAATGATGGAATGCGCTCGATGTCCCACCCTAGGAATCGAAGTGTGAAATGCTCTGATATTCTCTTCTTGGTACTTCAATATGCTCCGGATGATGTATGTTTATCCTGCTCCCTTTCCCCAGTCTGGATCGATCCCCCTTCTCCTACATCCCCCCTCCTTGTATCAATGATCTTGTGCCCGATATGAATGATAATGATCCAGTAGAAGTCTCTGGAATCTTTTCCAAGGTGTTCCCTCACCTCCATGTGGAGCATTCACAGTTCCTCGTCTCTTGTGCTGGGAACTGGAGAAGTTGATCTAAAAGAATAATGGGTTGTGCGCGCAGTGAGCTACAACTCTCCCTTCTGAAAAAACATGCATGAGTCATATAATGAAACTACTATATAAAAATTCTTTAAAGAATATCACTACATAAAAAATGATTATTAATATATTTATATACATTATAATATCTATTATTATGTTTACTAATATATTTTTTAATAACTATTATATCTATTTAATTTTTACTTATTATAAAACAAACGTATTTAGAATTATATATATATATGAATCTGTTTATTATAAGTAATATATATTATATATTGTATTATATATATTTTGATGTTATTTTTATATTTAGTTTAATATTATAATTATAAAAAATAAAAATAAAATTGATGAATTGGGGGGTTGGTTCAATGTAGGGGTAGAATGAGGAAGGGGTTCCACGTATAGGGGAGAGGAGATGGGAGAACAGGGACCCAGTCGCAGACAAAGAAGAGGGGTGGAAGAGAGGCTCGTCCAGGGGATTGGGGTGTAGTTTCAAGTTCTAGGAGACATTAAGCAGGAAGGGGGTGTGGTGCTACAGTGGTAGGGTCGTGGTGTTCAGGTGGAGGGTTCGTGCAGGTGTGGCCGAACTGACAAAAGATTAGTGCAAAATCGATATTTGAGGGTTTGGGTTTGAATGTATCCAATTTGATTGAAATCTGTGTTTCACTTTTGTTAGACACAAATTTCAATTTTCTGATAGGTGAATTTGGTTGATGTTGTGTGATTGTGTTTGTAATGATGCTGATGTGATGATGCGTGAAGGAGCGGTGAGACTGGTGTGATGTGAAGTGGTGAGACAGTGAAGAGCAGAAATGGTGGGTAATATTCATGTTGAGATAGTGAAGCTACTATGGTGTCTATGAAAATTGTGAGGCTTTCCTCTATGAAGAATGCTTGGAGGTGGTGGCATAGGAACCATGTTGGTTTCTCACAGTGTCACCATGAGTGGGGGATACGGTGGGATAGTGGGTGAGACACCGGTTGTGAAATGATTCCTCATGTCTCCTACAAAACAAAAATAAATAAATAAGTAAACAATTAAATTGATTGTGTAATCAAAATAAATTATTTAACTAAATTAATAATTTTCAAAATGAATATTTTAACGAAAATAATTTGATATTTATTCAATTTCAAATAGTAAATTATATAATTAATTGAAAATAGTTAGTTAATATTAAGAGTGTCTTTATGGTTAAATAAATAAATCAATTAATTAATGGGTTAGAAAATTAAAAGAATTAAAATAAAATCAACTACATCAATGAATTAAATTATTTAATCAATTTAATTATGTTGGTGAAAATTTGTAAATTAATAAAAAAAATAAGAAAAATTATTTATTTACAATTTAAAATAAATAATTGAAAAAATTGAAGAATTGATAAAATAATTTTCTAGAAAATAAAAATAATTAAAAAAATGAAATAACAAAGAGATGTAATTTAAAAATAAAAGAATAATAAATGAAAATCAAAATCGAAATAATGAATAAAATTAAGAATTCTAAAAAAATACAATAATTCACATTAAAACTCAAGTTTTGAACTAAAATTGATTATTTTACACAGAAAGTTCAAAAACACAATAATTATCAATTATTTAATAAAAAACAAGATTTTAAAATAAAAAGGTCATTAAATAATACCAATAAAGGAAGTAGAAAAAAGCATGAAAACACTGTAACATCAATGACCCCATGCTGAAGGTTGAGCGGATGCATATCCTATTCACACCGAAAATCTGTGGCAGGATGAAGGGCTCCATTCCTGAGGTTGTGGGTACAATAGAGGCTCCCATACTGAGCGTCTCTATAGAGGGGAAGACACTCACAAGGACCGAAGGTGGTATGGGGATGACCTCCATGCCGAACCTGGGAGCGGGACTGACCTACGCTCTTATTAGTGATGGTACGGGGAGGAACTCCATACCAGGTATCATTTCCACATGGTGGCCCACGGTGGGTGCCACCTATATTGGTGACCAAGAGAGTCGGAATAGCCTACCAATGGGGAGTTGGGGTCTCGATCCGGGTCGGGTGGGTGTATGCCCCTGCATGGAATAGATTGGGAACTGATGGTATATGTCAGTGGTGGCACAGACTAAGATAGTCATTGACGTTGACTAAAGTTGGTAGGTGACCTCATTATCCTTTGACCGAAGCTGTCATCATGTTAGATGAACCAGGGCTAGCGGTGTAGGTGCATACCTTTCCTACTTTTCTTCCCATGGGCCTTGGTGGCAGTGTTGATGCGGCCTAATGGGAGCCCTCCCTGGGAGCCCATGGAACAAGATCTAGGCCAGGCTAGCCCAAACATTCCTCACATCATTGTCTTAGGATAGGGAGTCATCAAAGCATTCCTAGGAGGGTCTCCCAAATCGGTTATGTGTCGGAGTGGGGAGCAGTGTCTCCTTTTGCGGCACTTGGGGGTGGTGGTGGTGGTGTGGCACAAAAGCATCTAAGTCTTGACGGGCCATATCCCAGGTGGGGATAATCCCTTCCTCCTCATATCATTGAACAAGGTAATTTATCACCCTTCATTGAATTATTATAGAAGCGGAGATGAGGAATAGGTTCCTAAAAGTTGTGGTTGTAGAAGCTTTCGCAGAAGTGGTGGAGCCATGTGGGATTGTCGCGTTGACGTTTCCCATGTCCCTGCGTTGGTGGGTGGGCATTGATCAGTTTCCAGTTATTTTAGGTTGGGTCTTGGAAGGTAGTATGATTATTCCATTAGTGCAACATGGAGGAAATTTTCATCCAGTGCCCTGATGCCATTCCATATTACATGTCTTGTAATAAGGATCCACACTGACAATGTCATATAATAGAATGTCCAACGTTCAACTACCCCAACTTCTGGGGACTTTCACACCATGACCACAATTTTCATTGTAGGACCTGGTGCCAGATACAAGGATCTGGTGACACAATAATCCACTGATGTCTCGAACACTACTAATCTCCAAATTGGGGAGAAGAATTTCACATCGGGTTCACTATTTTTGTTTCTGATGCTTTCTCCTTGGCACACATCTGTCCGTCAAGGACGCGTTGATTGTTTCCCCGTATTCCCACTTTCTAAAGGAGGGGGTATTCATTTCTTATTCTGGGACGATTTCTCCTTGATTGAAACAGGATAATGGGATGTCATTTCCACCTTCCTTTTATGTCTCCTCGGAACTCGTCGCCATGCCCGGGTATCCTTTATATATTAAGACGTTGTTCGTGAAACTATTCTCGATGCCATGTCTTCATGAATTCCATTTAATTGTACTACTTTTGTTAGGAAATTCTAAGGGTTCTGGTTAGGGCAGCACCATCGGTTGTGTGATTAGTAACATTGGACATCGCTGGTATTTCTAGATGCTAGAACACTGATATGTTTGGGTTTCTTCCCATTATTATAGGGCTTCTCAAGGGCGTGAAACCCGAGACATCCCACACCTAATGCGAGGAATTTTATTCCGTAGCCATGTCTCTGAGGATTTCATCAGTATCCCACTTTTAATATAGGGTATGCTTCTAATTTATCATCTGGTGTAGAGGGATCAGATTGATCAAAAAACTGATGGGAGTGTATCATATGGGTGCAGCCCCTTGGGGGAACGCTGATGAAGGGGATAACACGTGGTTAGTTACCTGAGTACTGCTAAGAGCAGTGAAAAGGTGAATTGGCATGAACTCACTAGGATGTGGCGGCCCAGGTAAGAATAAATATGGATGATAGATAGTTGAATGAAGTTGCGGGGAATGAGATGTAACCATCATGAAGGTGATGGTAGTGTTGGGATTGATACTCGAAGAGACTTCCTACGTATCCCTGTGTGAGGGAATAAATGTCTGTGCAGTTCAGTGAGTCGATAGGACACCTGAGGAGGCAGTCAGTGAGAATGAATGCATGAATGGGATCCGGAGGAAGTATAACCTATGGGTTGGTGCCTGACCCTCCCAAAAAATAGAGGCTCCTGGGAGAACCAAGATGGGACAGGAGTGATGGGCTTGATACTTATGGAGGCTTCTTGCATAACCCCGTGGCAGGGAATCAAATTCCACGTAGTTCGGGATTTGGTATAGATTCGGGGTGTGTACAAAGGAATTCGGCCCGAAGATGCTGTTTGGGGATTACGCATGGTTAGCAGCCTGAGTTGGACTAATGCTCGAGGGGAAGACCTGTAATGTCCTAACCCTAGTTACATAGATTTGGTACATTATTATGTAACATTCACATGATCACAAGGAATAAAATCCCGAAAGACTAACCAGTTCAGTATCTAAGTATGTACTAGATACACACATATGTGTTACATTACATTATGAAATAAAAAAACATTTTTTCACATTTTGACACAATAATATAGTTTCCATATCACTGCAAGTTAATCAAAATATACTTCTTCACATCCTGGGAAAAATAAATCATTTGAAAGGGGTGAGCTCAGATGCTCAGTGAGGATAACAATATGTCATAAACTCTAATAAATAAGAATAATCATTTAAGGGAATGTATATGACTAAAACAAATGCCTTTTAAACTTAAACTTCAGCATAGTATGGAAAAGATAAATAAAATAATTCCATTTACTTACTCACATTGATATTATACTAGTTGAATAATAACATGTAATATCAATAGCTAATTTCATAATGATGGAATTCGTAATATCAGATATCATAACCATAGAGTCAAGGCCTCATTCAAAGACTACAAATAATTTTTTTTTTCAAAGACTTGTTCCAATACACTTGTTTGTCTTATTAGACCTACCGATGCATTGAAGAGCTATAGAGTACTCCACCAGTAATTTACTAAGACCAATATATTCTTCATATGAAATTTTTGAAACATAATATAAACATTCATATTAAAACAAGAATATGAAATCTCAATACTTTAACCATAAACTATGAATGGTATAAAAATTTAACATAAAAAGTCCAAAAAACCCCAAAAACATCAATACAATATGGAATATTGTATCATAATAAATCAACTTCAATCACATGAAAAATCCATCAAAGGACGATGAAATAGATAAAATCAATACTATTTTAGAGAAATATCTCGTTCTACGTTGAAATAATTTAAAAGTAATGTAATTATAAAAGAAAAAATTTATTTTGAAAATATTATTATAAGAATGCAAAGGATGTTTCGAAGGTGTTATAATGGAATAAAATAGCTGCACCCGCTGTATAAGTTAAAAATACATTCTTACGTTAATTTGTCAAAATGGTCATAAAGTACCTTGTTTAGAAAACAATGGAAAGATTCCATTCAAAACATTTTATAAAAATATAAAAAAGGGTATAAATGACTATAACACACATTCATGGAAATAGTAAACATGTTTTGAAATAAATTATGAAGAAACACATATGGGGATGATAAAGAAGTCCCAGTAGATTCTTACGTATAAACAACCTCGGATAAATAAACAGATTGTAAAATTACCTCTTACCTTGTACAATTCCGTAGTTGAAGGTAGGTTAAACTCTGCTATAATGGAGAAATCATTGTTATTAAATTATGCAGTAACCACATACAAAAATATGATATCATATATTATCTTCTAATATTGGTTTGTTAATGATATTTCAGTTGTATCATCATTTTGGGTGTTAACATATTCGTTTTCCTTTATATGTTTTGGTACAAAAGTCATGTTTGTTATTGATAGAATGTATTTTATTCATATAAATAATGATATCATGTTTTTAAACATTATTTTTTACTCATAAAAAGAAATTTAATCTTGAATGGTTATGATGGGTGATGAATCTTATCGAGTTCCTAGAGACAGTAATACGTACATACGCATGAACGAAAATACCATTATATTGATGGTGGAATCCTATGTAATTGGATGGTATATTATATTTACAGAATAATTAACATTTTATATTTATTATTTACATCAAATATACTCATTATTATACCCATCCGAATAATTAAGTGTTGAATAACAATATACACCACGACTTGGAGACGGTAAGCCATATATACACACGTATTGTGACTTTGAAATTTATAAGATGGATATAATAATGAATATGGTTTTACCATATTTATAACAACATTATAGTATGTAGAAGCTACTAAATTTATTATATTGTTATGGAAACAACAAATAAAGAGGAAGTGGATGAAGAAAATAACTTTGAAAGAGGTGGTGAAATTATTACATATTTTCAGGTGCATCCGTTTGATTTGGTCAAAAGGGCTCCGTAGGCTAGTTTTATGATAAAATAAAGGACTCTTGGTTTAAGTGAGAGTAGTTGGGATTATATTTGAGTAGTGGTTGTCTATGAAAAATGGCTTTTGAGGTTTGAAATTAGTATAAAAGGAATTACACTTTTAAAAGAGAGGTGAGGGACACTTTAGGAAAAGGTTTAAATATTATTTTAATATAATATCACTTTAGGTTTATAATGGCACCAAAAAGATTTATTCTGAGGATAAGGTTGGTATGGGTCTATAAAATCTCAACCAATTGGTTTTAGAAATGTTTAGATCACCATATTTACGGTATCTTTTATATTTAAATCATAGTTAAATAGTTTAACTTTTACCATGCATTCTTATATTATTAAAATAAATTGATAATAAACATAACATAAAAATCCTAAAGAAACCCAAGAGGCTCATTATTTACATATCTATCCTTATCTAAGTCCTTTGGATGAACCTTAAATTTTTAGGAATGTAATATCAATTAGTAATAGAGTATTTGTTTTAAAAACTCATTTATGTCTATTTTTACAATATTTAGTATTTGGTTTTTGTGAAAGTAATCAAAACATGATTACATAAAAATTATTAAATCAATACTAACATGTCATATTAACCTAGAAAATTCTTGAAATGTATCAAAACTCTCAATTTACATTTATTTGGATATTTATAATATCAATTATGTTAATCATTCATTAATAATGTAATTACTGCATCATCATTGTGTCATAAATAAATTTAATTATTTATTGTATAAAAATTATAAATAAAATATAATTATGAACGAAATATTTTTAGAATCGTAATGAATATTTATAGACTAATTTATCTTATGTGTAACCCTATATTAAAAAAAAATTAGTTATTAAAATTTTAATTTAACACTTTTAACTCTTCTTTAGATAAAATATTAATTAATGTCCAAATCTAATTCATGTGGATCAAAGGGGGTCATAGTTTATTACTAAGGTTTATTTTGGTCGAAATGAACTTATTCAATAGAATTCAGACATGTGTTAGGGTAATTATAATATCATTTTATCTTTAATTACCATATTTACATTTACCTGTGGTAAATAAAATTCAAAAGATACTATTCTCCAAAAATTATTTTCACCTTATTGAACCACATTTTACCTACTGATTTCAATTGTGTCTCTCATATTTTTGAAATTAAATTCATTGAAATGGATGAATTACGATTTATTCAAATTTTCTAACATGCCTAGAAGGTGGGTAAAAGACGTTAAAAATTTCAATATAATATTATATATCTAATATTTTTATAAAATGACTCCAATGAAATACATAAATATAATATAGGAATTATGTATCTATTTTTACTTTAAAATAAATTTAAATAAAATACATAATTATTTAAATAAAAAGTTCATTTTGAACAATAACATAGTATTTTTCACTATTCATCAAAAAAATTATCGTTTTCTAAAAAATACAAATAACTCATCCTAAGTTCATTTTGATGTTTTGAATCCAAAAATGATATCCATTTTGATAAAAAATTATAAAAACCCAAAAATTGTGTATTACAGTTCATAATAGTTAGTTTGATTGGTTTTGGTGTGCTAGAACCCGAAGTTTTGTACATCGCAATATATTGCATTATTCAAAGAGAAACGTACCGTGGAAGCTCAGGGTGTTACATTCTTCCCTCTTTCAAATAATTTTGTCCTCAAAAAATCTAGAATACTACTGCGTAATAATATTCAAGTGGTTCTTCATTATAAGTTTTTCAGGATCCCACATTGCCTATTCCATCTTATGATTTCTCCATAGATCATTTACCAAACGAGACTTCTGGTCTCTTAGAACTTGTTCTCTAGTATCAATAATCATTAATGGCTCTTCACAATATGAAATATCAGGTTTCAGTTTGATTTCATTGTAGGTGAGTAGATGTGTTGTGTCATGCATGTATTTTCTCAACAATGATACGTGGAACACGTCATGATCTTTAGAGTGGCCTGGATGAATCTTCAAACAGTAAGCTACAATTCCAATTCATTCTAGAATTTCAAATGGTCTGATGTACCTAGGACATAATTTAACCTTCATAGTAAAATAGATAACACAATCCCTGGAGATACCTTTAAGAAAACATGATCCCCATCTTGAAATGACAAATCCTTCCTTCAGTTATCTGTATATAGATATTTCCTACTTTGGGCTAATTTGATGTGGGTTTTGATAATCTTCACATTTTCCATAGTTTCCTCAACATGTTCTGGGCCTATGAGATTTCTTTCACCAACATCATCCCAACAAGTTGGGTTGTGACATCTCTTTTCATATAATGCTTCATATGGTGCCATTTGAATACTTGAATGGAAGCTATTGTAATAGGAAAACTTCACCATGGGTAAATACTGATCCCACATACCTTGAAACTCATGTGAGAAAGATATCGACATGTAATATATGGATTGAATAGTCTGTTCTGATTCTCCATCAGTTTGAGGGAGGTAGGTATTGCCCACACGATGTACAGTTTCTGGGCCCTTCTGAAGAATTTTCCGGAATCTTGATGTAAAACTATGATCATGATCAGAAAAAATTGTTAGGGTTAGACCATGAAGTCTTAAAAATTAATTAATATATAGTTTTTATAAAACTTCAAGTTGTAAATATTCACTTATAGAATGAAAATGTGAGGACATGCTAAAAAGATCAACAATGACCCAGATTGAATCATTACTTCTAAAAGTTATTGGTACCCTCAGGAAAAAGACCATCTTAATATCATCCCATTTCCACTCAGGTACGGGAAGAGGTTGCATGACTACTGTAGAATGATGTCTTCCAGCCCTCTCCTATTTACAAACCGTACATCTTGAACCATAATCCGAAATCTCCCTCTTCATGTATTCCCACAAAAAATGTTCCTTTAATCTCTACAAATCATAGTGCTACCATGGTGTGTAGAGGAATTTGAGCAATGATCATCATACAACAATTACCTATTTTGATGAGGTATGTCAAGAACACGAAGTCTCTTCCCAAATTTCAAAATTCCTATTCAGATATGAATTCAATCAATATACCATCACTCACAACTTCAAATTTATTTTAAAACTCCTCATCATCATTATGAGAACTTTTTAATATTTCTAGTAAAGATGGTTTGGAAACCATTTGAAAATTATGGATGTTTCACATTCCATGATTATTACAATATCCGTCTTTACTATATCCATGAACATAGGATCCATTTCAACTCTCATCTTTTTCAAAACTCCATGATCCTTTCTGCTCAAAGCATATTCCACCAAATTTTCCTTTCACATGTGGTAGTGTATAATGAAATCATAATCTTTGAGTAGTAAAATCCATATTCTTTTCCTCATGTTGTGTTCATTCTATGAGAAAATATACTTCAAACTGTTGTGATCGGTATATATCTCACATTGTTCACCATAGATATAGTGTATCCATATATTGAATGAAAAGTCTACAAATACCAACTCAAGATCCTGAGTGGGATATTTTTGATCAAGAATGTTTAGTTGTCCTGATGCATAGGAAATAACTATTTCATTATGCATAAGGACACAACCAATTCCTTTTTTTAAGCATCACTATAAATAAAAAACCCATCATTCCCTGATGGTAGAGTCAATACATGGGCATTGACTAATCCATTATTCAATTCATAAAAAAATTCAGCACACTATTTTTTCAAAACAAATGTAACCCCTTTACTTGTGTTCATGGTTAATGTGTTAGCCAATAAAAAAAAAATTATGGATGAAACGCTTATAATAACCTCCAAACTTACAAAACTACGTACCTTAGTTATACTCATTGGCGATGTCCATTCATTTATTGAAATTTTCATATAAGGATCAACATAGATTACATAGATAGAGACAATATAACCAATAAAAGAAATCTCCTAAAGCCATAATTCACACTTGATAAACTTCCCATATAATTCATTTCTTCTAAGAGTCTTTAGAATAGTGCGCATGTGATTTTCATGATATTCGTAGCTATTATAGTATACCAAGATATCATCAATATATTACACTACATAGTCATGAAATTATTCCTTAAAAACTCTATTAATTAGATCCATAAAGATAGAGGGAGCATTAGTTAGTCCATAAGGCATTACAGTAAACTTGTAATGCCCATACCTGGTACGAAATGTTGTCTTTGGAATGTCTTCCTTCTTCACACACAATTAAAGATATTCCAATTGAAGCTAAATCATTGAAAAATATTGAGATCCATGAAGTTCATTGAATAAATCATCAATGCGGGGTAGGGGATATTTATTCTTTATTATTATAGCATTGATATCCCTGTAGTCAATTCACACCTCATAGATCCATCTTTTTTCATACCAAAAACAACATGTTCTACCCATAGAGAAACACTACGGTGAATATATCATTTTTTAATCTATTACTCTAGTTGTTTATTTTGATCCAATAATTTAATAGTGGACATTTTATAAGGGGTCTTTGATATGGGCCTTGATCCAGGAATTAAATCAATGGAAAACTCAATTTCTTGTTCTGGAATATGTCCAAGTAAATATTATGTAAAAAAATCAAAATATTCTTACAAAATAGGTATGTCGTCTATTTGAACATTCCTTTCCACACCCATATGTATTTCACTCTCTTAATCCCCAATAATTGAATTTAGTATTTTTAATGGGGGTGGATCTTGATAGGAATCAGATTGTGACGTTTCATCTTTAAAGAAAAGGTACTCTTTATCATCTTCGAAAATTGTAACCTCCTTCTTGGAATAAATTTTCACATAATGTTTTGAAATCCAATAATAACCAAAGATTATATCGAATTAAATCATGGGTATGATGATTAGATCTACAAATAAATAATGTTTATATTCCCTAATGGGAACTGATTCACAAAACATTGTTGCAATGATACATCACTCAGGAGTTTTGACTGACAAATCCCTTTTTAAATAAAATTTTTAATATCTATTTTTCATTGCAAAATGGGATGATATGAAACAATGTGATGATCTAGAATCGAATAAAGCATTGGATAAATTTGATAAAACATTAAATTACCTTCCACCATGTCATTCTGAGCATCAACCTCAGCAGTAGTGATCGTATAAGCTTTGACATGCTCCCTTGGCCTTTTCTCAGGTAAGTTTCCGTACCGCTTAGGAAATTTATTTTCATATTACCCAATTTATCTACAATTTTGTCATTCTACATTGACAGACTCTTTCTTTCCCTTGCAATCACAATATTGGTGTCCTTTTTCACCACACTTATAACAAACTCTAATTCCCTTTAGGCAAGTACTGTGGTGTTTCTTCCCACATTTACTACAGGATATAATTTCAAATTTTTCCTTCATACCCTTATTTCCATTTCTATAGTGTTCAATAGATCTCTTCTTCTCTTTATTTTCTTTAAATCTGCAAGATTTATAGAATTACTTTTCTATCTTAATAACACATGAGACAATATCTTCATATGATGAGAAGGATAGTGATACTAATTCTCGATAAAGAATTTGTTTTAACCCATCAAAGAATCGATCAATGTTACACCTTGGGATACATATATTATAAGGCCCCAACCATAAACCTTACTTAATATTGAATTAAATGAATAATTCACATTGAGGATCTTTTCAAGTTTAGAGTTTTATAGAATTAGTACATGACAATTACATATCAAAAGATTACAAAGTAGAATCTTCTACTATGATTCCTTAAAATAAAAATCATTAAAAGAAATATGTATAGTTCCATGGTTTAGGTAGCATGACTTTCCCTTGATCCCATCTTTGACCCTATTTCGTATTAAGTCCTGTGAAAAACAGTTCAAAAACTGGGGATGAGCATAAAAAGCTCAGAAAGGGATACACAAAGAATGAAAACTATTTGTTTTTCAAAACAAGAAGTAAAACATGTATAATTTATCAAAGTAATACCTTTCACCTTTTAAAATTAGTAAAAAAACACTTCATTGAATAAAAGATCATTACTTACCCTTTTGTAACCAAAAGATTACCATAAAACCCATATAAAGAACACATAACATAAAAAAGTAACATGGGACATAAACATACTTAAATGGAATAACCATATGGTTTAATTCCACACATACTGAATGGAATAGCAATAAGGCCGACTTCCACACATACATAATGGAATAGCCATACGACCAACTTCCATACCCAATGCATTGGAGGTTATATCGTAACCACCCATCCTGATATTCATGGCACCACCTGTCATAATGTTCAAGTACCATTATAAAATCATAAGACAAGAAACATATATAATGGAGAGAAAACATTTCCACATTTCGATCACAATATATCACTTAAATATATCGACATAACAAATCATTTATAAAAACCATTTTCAATACCAACATACATAAAAGATTATATGGTATTTATTTCATTTGAAAAAACATTATGGCTTGTTGAGGAAGCCAATGACCAAATAATACTCGCGGCGGCGGAAAAGGTCGTTGTCACCATGTACGTTAAAAGAAAAATTCCTTTTTGTCATTTAGTAAAACACTTCATATAAAAATATTCCTTTTGAATAAAATTAAATGTCAAAGGGGTTTATACTCCGTATAAAAAAAGTTGTGTGTAAAACCAAATATGCCTCAATGAAAGGAGATTGAGACGGAGTCGCTTACAAAGTCGGTATCCTTAGATTAAGGACAAATCAATTACATGATTATGTGTGACATATAAGAATACACAAAATATAAGTGGATATTAAGTGTAAAACAATCAGAGGTCATTCACACATAATCATGGAAAAACAAAACCAATGACATAGATATTTAACTCAATGAAATGAGATTGAGTTATGATTTCCGATACAAGTCCGTCTAAATGACATAAGAATTTTTGAATGAGATGATTATGTGTAGAAATAGTATATCCACACAAAGGATTTCGGAAACTACAACATAGAGATTCCACACATAATCTTGGCATAATAAAATCAAGAATTAGAGGTTTAACCCAAAGAATTGAAAGTTGGTTAAGAAGTTCCCTTACAGAAATTCGACAGCCTAACGGTGTCACTTCAAAACTCATAAAATGAGTTGATGAGAGATAAAAAGGGTATCTCATCACTTGGACATAAAATTTACATTAATAAGGATATAGAAGAACATATCCCAACATAATATTTTGTGAATTAAAAGACATAACAAAATAAGTCTTTTAAAAAAAGGAGGGTGAAAGGTTCCCTTAGTGACTTGGGTAACATTCAAAACATACACCCCATTGAAGAAGGGTTATAAAAAGAATATGTAAGCACCCATAAATGAAATTATATTACACAAAGAGTATAATAATGGTAAATACATACACCACTCAAAGTAAATAGTGGAAAATGTAGAATAAATCTCACGGGAATAAAAGTGAGATGAAAAATACCTTATGAAAACTCGGCAGCCTAACGACGCCACTTAAAACATCAAAAAATGGATTGATGAGATCAAATAGAGTATCTCATAATATTACAATAAAATGTATATAATGAGGAATATAAAAGAACATCCCCCATCATAACAAATAGGAGCTTAAAATAAGTGACATAAATGAGAGTACTTAAAAAAAGATAGAGGTTAGATCTCTTACGAAAATTCGGCAGCCTAACAACGCCACTCAAAACATCCAAAATAGATTGATGAGAGAAAATAGGTTCTCTCACCATATGAAAATAAAAAGTACAGTAGGATTAATATAAAAGAACATCCCTATAATAATAATGATGATCATAAAATGAATGACATAAAAGAGTGTACTTAAAAAGAAAGAGAGGAGTAGGATCCCTTAGCTCGTGTCCGACATGACTCGATCGTTCTTTAACCTCCTGAATAATAAAATTTGGTCAATTTATAATTTCATGAGGAACTCATTAAAATATTATTATTCAGTTCATATCAAATATTATAATGTTATAATAATTGGTTAATAAAGTGAGTTCATATCAGATGTTTTTGTCGATGTTCAGTACATGAGTAAAAATTGAACTTGTTGGAAAAGAATTTTCCATTCAGTTATAGGTACATCATCTCCAGAATAGTATTTATGATTTAAATATCATAGATATCCAGTATATATTCATTTTATACTATTCCATAGCATTTGGAGATAAGAAAATAAAAGCACTGTTCATGGAGACGGTAGGCCGTACGTACGCATGAACGCTACTTTCATTTTTTTTCCATATTAATGGAATTAAACAAAATGAGAGATATATATATTATAATTCCATAATGATACCCATAATATAGATGTAATATATTACATATATATGCATTATATATATGTACTTATAATAGTACATAACATTTGGAGATAAGAAATGAAATGAACCATTCATGGAGACGGTAAGCCGTACGTACGCATGAACGCTACATTGATTTATTTTTTTTGTATACAATGGAATGAAATAATAAATATATAAAGGTATATTATAATTCTAGTAGGATAAAATATGTAATACCATTAATTCCATCCTTTATACATCCCACATATGGCATTAACGAATCAAATCACTTTGAGGGGGCGGTAGTCCGCACTTCCTAAAATGAAGATAACGCGTTTTCCCATAATGGAAACCATAAAGGTATGCCATAAATGAAAAATACATAAGCTTAAGGAAAACATAAACATATTATATATCATATATAAATATAGTGACATCTTAATGGCCACCTTTTAAGTTGTTAAAATAATATTGAACAATCATCGTTTCGTGAGGCAGTAATTCGCCGTCCAGAGAAATAGTATCTTCTTTAACCATTAGACGAAGGTGTGTGTAAGTGTAGCTCTAATACTTCACATAACGAAATTCTAGGATATGTAGGATACTGGTTTTGTTACAAAGGAAAATAATAAAAAGAGTTTAGGGGGTTTGATAATCAAAATAAATCAAAAGAACACAAGTGAAGATATTACCTTTAAATCGGGTAACTTCCTTTGATTTGAGCTCCAAGGCTTCCTTGGAAAGGATTCTGCCAAAAGTGAGGCTTCAATGATGAAGAGAGGGATGTGGAGAGATGAAATGGGCAGGGGTTGACCGATCCAAAGTCTTGAGAGGTGTGTGTAAGGTGGTAGAGTTGGGGGCCTTTTATAAGAGGAGAGGAGGGGCACTCTTGGAAAGTTACAAAATGTTACATTATTTTCAAACGATTTTCGGATTTTAAAGGTCTCACATTGATTTATTTCTAGGATAAGGAGATAAGGTTTTGAAATCCATCCATAAAATAGGTTTGTGACAATTTTAGGTCTTATATTTTACATTATCTTTTTATTTTATTTAAATCCTTAAATAAGGAGGTAATCGCTGCATCATCATGGTGTCATAAATACTTTAATTTATTTAGTGTCTAAAAATTATCAAAGAAATATCATGATGTAGGAAATATTTTTAGATTTCTAATGAATATTTATAGTCAAAAAGATTACTTTTATAACCCCATATAAAAATTGTTTTAGTAAAATAACACATGTTTGTGACATTTTAATTATAACATTAAATAAAAAGGTATTAATGACCTTTTCCAACCAAAGTGACTCCATGGGGTCCCCAAGATGACCCATGGATTTTCTTGGTCGGCCATGACACATCCAATGAGGGTAGTACACGTTTCTAGGTCATTTCATATTATTAAAACATTATTTTTACCTTAAATTACACTTATTACCTCTAATCGTGATTAATAAACTTAAAAGTTACTATTCACCAAAAAATTATTTTAATCCCATTGAACCACATTTTACTTCTTAATGACAACCATGTATGTTGGATTTTTGAAATTAAAATCACAGAAGTGGTAAGGATTCATTTAAACGAAAAATCAGTTTCTTTAACTACCACTTAGTGGTTTCACTATTCATCAAAAATTGATGTTTTTCAGAAAATTACCAAAAATTTACCCTAGGCTATATTTGATATTCCGAATTCAAAAATGATGTCTATTTTACAAAATTAAAAACATATAAGTTACATTAATTAGTTTAATAATTAATTCTCACTGTCAGAGCAAATAGCGTGTTTTTATGAAACAATAAGTATCAAAAGATTGACACTAGTTTAAGTCCAATTTGAAGATGAAAATAATTCCAACGACCACTATTGGATTAAATGGTAAAAATATATTCTGATTTTACTTTAAAAACAACTCAAAATATAATATAATCATATAAATAAATTAGACTTAAAAGGGGTTTTGAATTAAAATACAACATTTTTTACTATTCATTAAAAAACGAACTTTATCGGAAAGATACCAAAAATTTACACAACGTCAATTTTGATGTCCTGATTCTAAAAAATAATATTATTTTATCAAACATAACACATAAAATTGTCAAAAAGTGGATTTAAAAGTGGTTCTCCATCAAAAGGCGGTTAATCGACCTTTTAAAGAATATTAGAATGTTTACGCTTAAAAATGGATTCATTCACATTTTTAATCCTCTAACATTTATTGTAAAGAGTAAAAAAATATATGACAAACATATATAATCATTTTTTAGTTAGTTCTATTCATTCCCTCCATTACAACGGTTAGACATTAACTACCATTTAAAATAATATTATTTTATTATTAGAGTGGAACGTAAGATTTCAAAGGAACTTGTTGTTGTGTATTGGTTAAGCCATCGAGCATAGCGTTCCGTTTAAATTAATATTGACATTTTATTCACAAATATGGATAAATATAAAAATGTCATATTCTTTATTTACCTGGGGTGTTATATTCTTCCCCCCTTTTGGGAACTTCGTCCTCGCAATTTCAAAATTGGGCTAGGAAACATCCTTGAAAGTCCCACATCGGAACAAGAGTCTGTAAAACAATCACTTTAAAAGAATGGGAGAGAAGTAAAAATGTCACCCGAGTTTACCCATTCTAGGATTCCAAGTATGAAAATAAGGATATGGAGGAGAAAACAAAGGGTCATGTTCTGATGGATAGTGATAGTAAACATGTATAGGAGAAAGTTAGCCACAAGAAAATCACAAACTTATAATGGGTTAAACGGTATTCGATTCCCCAGTATGAAAAGTTAATAGACAACATCTTTGTTTTACGTTACTCTTCATTGAGGAATTTATTTTTTTAGCTTAACTAAATCATAATGATACATACTTATTTGTCACATAGACTTTCATCTTTTACTAGATTCCTTAATCAAACTTATATTTTCTACAAAAGACGAGTTTTTAGGAAGACTTGTTCACATTAAGAGTACTATAATCAACACCCTGAGAATCACCTAGTCCAAAAAATAGAACTATATATTTCCCATGTCTTTATACAAAATCCAAAACCAAAATTGTTAGTTTAAGATCAGATAACCCAAAAAAGTATAATCCTTTATAAAAGAATATCCATTCTTAATCCCCAAAATTTGTTCAAAAAAAAACCCAAAGTTCAATGAAGACCATTCGATAAACAATTGTCCATAATATTCTTCAAAGTAAACCAAACTAAGAGAAACCCAAATATTTGAAGTATTTAATCACATAGTCTACCAAGGTACAAATTAACTTTTATCTCCAAATAACATCAGTTGTTCTTAAATTCTCATATTGAAAAGTAATTAACCTAATCACATATCCTCCATGATAGGTTAATCATTTCCATAGATAAACCAAAATAAACTTACTCTTGATTCCTAAAATCATCTAACTAAAAAGAATTAGTCAAACTAACCAGGGACTTCACGTAGTGCAGTGGTAGGTGATAAATACCAGTCGCACTTTGGTTATCAGTTAGATTCCCGCATCTTTGTCCGACGTGACAGGTTGTCACACGGTCTGCGTGTTTCCTTTTTCCAAAACCATTAAATTATTAAATCATTCCCCAAAACAAGATAAAATCTTCAAAAATAATCATAACATATTTTAACCTCATTTTTATCTCATGCCTTTCATTTTCCATCATAATATATAATAATCCATAATTACCACAAAATTAAGGATCATATAAACCCTAATGTTTACCTTTATAATTATTACATGAACTTCCACATAAATTGGTCATCTCGTACATGATTTATTACAGAACATACCAAGGTACAATTGGTTGATAATGACTCCTTGACAGTTATATTAGAACAACCATGAGTTTCCTCATTGAATCCCCCATTTCATCCAACCTCTTAATCAGAGAACCACCACAGTTTCCTTCAAACCTATTGTCACTTTGGTGCCTACTAGATCCATCCATTCACTAAAAATAGAAATGTCAGTGTGAGTATATCAACAAAACCATCATGTACTAATGAGGAAGACAAACACTAAGATATACTTAATCATTCACTTTATCTAAAACTAGGACTCTTTCAGAAATTCTAACCATTATGGTAATGTCACTTATGCTTAAAGAATACCTTAACCTCTAAAGTTATCTAAACCGACCTTTGATACCAACTATAAGGCCCCAACCTTAAACCATACTTAATATTGAATTAAATGAATAATTCACATTGAGGATCATTTAAGGTTTAGTGTTTTAGAGAATTAGTACATGACTATTACATCTCAAAAGATTATAAAGTAGAAACTTCTACTAAGTTTCCATAAAATAAAAATCATAAAAAGAAACATGTCTAGTTCCATGTTTTAGGTAGCATGACTTTCCCTTGATCCCATCCTTGACCCTATTTCACGTTAAGTCCTGTGAAAAACATTTCAAAAACTTGGGATGAGCATAAAAAGCTCAGTAAGGGATACACAAAGAATGAAAACTGTTAGTTTTTCAAAACAACAACTAAACCATGTATACTTTATCAAAGTAATACCTTTCACCTTTTAGAAGTAGTAAAAAAATCTCTTCATTGAATAAAAGATCATTACTTACCTTTTTGTAACCAAATGATTACCATAAAACCCATATAATGAACACATAACATAAAAAGGTAACTTGGGACATAAACATACTTAAATGGAATAACCATACGGTTGACTTCCACACATACTGAATGGAAAAGCCATACGGCTGACTTCCACACATACATAATGGAATAACCATATGGCCAACTTCCATAACCAATGCATTGGAGGTTATAACGTAACCACCATTCCTGGTATTCAGGACACCACCCGTCATAATGTCCAAGTACCATTATAAAATCATAAGACAATAAACATATATAATGGAAAGAAAACATTTCCACATTTTGATCACAATATATCACATAAATATATCGACATAACAAATCCTGTATAAAAACCATTTTCAATACCAACTTACATAAAAGATTATATGGTATTTATTTCATTTTAAAAAACATTATGGCTTGTTGAGGAAGCCAAAGACCAAATAATACTCACGGCGGCAAAAAAGGTCATTGTCACCGCGTACGTTAAAAGAAACATTCCTTTTTGTCGTTTAGTAAAACGCTTCGTATAAAATGATTCCTTTTGAATAAAATTAAAAGTAAAAGGGGTTTATACACCATATAGATGAATGTTGTGTGTAAAACCAAATATGCCTCAATGAAAGGAGATTGAGACGAAGTCCCTTACAAAGTCGGTATCCTTAGATTAAGGATAAATCAATTACATGATTATGTGTGACAAATACGAATACACAATATATAAGTGGATATTAAGTGTAAAATAGTCAGAGGTCATTCACATATAATCATTTAAAAACAAAACCAATTAAATAGATATTTAACTCAATGAAATGTGATTGAGTTATGATTTCTGATACAAGTCCATCTAAATGACATAATAATTTATCAATGAGATGATTATGTGTAGAAATGGTATATCCACACAAAGGTTTTTGGAAAATACAACATAGATATTCCACACATAATCTTGGAATAATAAAATCAAGAATTAGAGGTTTAACCCAAATAATTGAAAGTGGGTTAAGAAGTTCCCTTACAGAAATTCCACAACCTAACTGCGTCACTTCAAAACTCATAAAATGAGTTTATGAGAGATAAAAAGGGTATCTAATCACTTGGACATAAAATATACATTAATAAGAATATAGATGAACATATCCCAACAAAATAGTATGTGAATTAAAAGACATAACAAAAGAAGTCTTTCAAAAAGAGGAGGGTGAAAGGTTCCCTTACCGACTTGGGTAACTTTCGAAACGTACACCCCATTGAAGACGAGTCATAAAATGAATATATAAGTACCCATAAATGAAATTATATTACACAAAGAGTATAATAATGGGAAGTACATACACCACTAAAAGGAAATTGTGGCAAATGTAGCATAAATCTCACGGGAATAAAAGTGAGATGAAAAATCCCTTATGAAAACTCGGCAGCCTAACGACTCCACATAAAACATCCAAAAATGGATTGATGAGATCAAATAGAGTATCAAATAATATTACAATAAAATGTACATCAATATGAATATAAATGAACATCCCCATCATAACAAAGAGGATCTTAAAAGAAGTGACATAAATGAGAGTACTTAAAAAAAGAGAGATGTTAGATTTCTTACGAAAATTCGGCAGCCTAACGGTGCCACTCAAAACATCCAAAATGGATTAATGAGAGAAAATAGAGTCTCTCACAATATGAACATAAAACGTACAGTAGGAGTAATATAAAATTACGTCCCAATCATAATAAAGATGATCTTAAAAGGAATGACATAAAATAGTGTACTTAAAAAGAAAGAGAGGAGTAGGATCCCTTACCTCGGGTCCGACATGACTCGATCATTCTTTAATCTCCTGAATAATAAAATTTCTTCAATTTATAATTTCTTAAGGACATAATTTAAATATTATTATTCAGTTCATATCAAATATTATAATGTTATAATAATTGGTTAATAAAGTGAGTTCATATCAGACGTTTTTTTCGATGTTCAGTACATGAGTAAAAATTGAACTTTTTGGAAAAGAATTTTCCATGTAGTTATAGGTACATCATCTCTAGAGGAGTATTTATGTTTTAAATATCATATATATCCAGTATATATTCATTTTATACTATTCAATATCATTTGGTGATAAAAAATTTAAAGCACCGTTCATGGAGACGGTAGGCCGTACGTACGCTTGAACGCTACTTGTATTTTTTTTGCCATATTAATGGAATTAAAAAAATGAGAGATATATATATTATAATTCCAGAATGATACCCATAATTTAGATTTAATATATTACATATATATCAATTATATATATGTAGTTATAATAGTACATAACATTTTGAGATAAGAAATGAAATGTACCGTTCATGGAGATGGTAAGCCGTACGTACGCATGAACGCTACTTTCATTTCTTTTTTTGGTATAAAATGTAATGAAATAATAAAGATATAAAGGTATATTATAATTAAAGTAGGATAAAATATGCAATTCCATCAATTACATCTTTTATACATCCCACATATGGCATTAACGAATCAAATCACTTTGAGGGGGTGGTAATCCGCACTTCCTAAAAAGAAGATATCGTGTTTACCCATAATGGAAACCATAAAGGTATGCCATAAATGAAAAATACATAAGATTAAGTAAAACATAAACATATTATATATAATATATAAATATAGTGACATCTTAATGGCCACCTTTGAAGGTGTTAAAAGAATATTGAACAATCATTGTTTCGTGAGGCAGTAATTCGTCATCCACAGAAAGAGTATATTCTTTAACCATTAGATGAAGATGTGTGTATGTGTAGATCGAATAATTCACATAACAACATACTAGTATATTGAGTATACTGGTTTTGTTAAAAAATATAATAATAAAAAGAGTTTAGGGGGTTGGATAATCAAAATAAAACAAAAGAACACAAGGGAAGACATTACCTTTAAATCGGGTAACATCCTTTGATTTGAGCTCAAACGCTTCCTCGGAAAGGATTATGCCAAAAGTGAGGATTCAATGATGAAGAGAGGGATTTGGAGAGATGAAATGGGCAGGTGTTGGCCTATCCAAAGGATTGAGAGGTGTGTGTAAGGTTGTAGAGATGGAGGTCTTTTATAAGAGGAGAGGACGAGCACTCTTGGAAAGTTACAAAATGTTACTTTATTTTAAAATGATTTTCGGATTTTAAAGGTCCCACGGTGATTTATTTCTAGGATAAGGTGACAAGGTTTCGAAATACACCCATACAATAGGTTTGTGACAAGTTTAGATCTTAGATTTTACATTATCGTTTTATTTTATTTAAATTGTTAAATAAGGAGGTAATCGCTGCATCATCATGGTGTCATAAATACTTTAATTCAATTAGTGTCTCAAAATTATAAAAAAAATATTATGATGTAGGAAATATTTTTAGCTTTCTAATGAATACTAATAGTCAAAAATATGACTTGTATATCCCCATATAAAAAATGATTTATTAAAATAACACATGTTTGTGACATTTTAATTTTAACATTAAATAAAAAGGTATTAATGTCATTTTCCAACCAAAGTGGCTCCATGAGGTCCCCAAGTTGTCCCATGGATTGTCTTGGTCGGAAATGACACATCAAAAGAGGGTAGGACAAGTGTCTAGGTCATTTAATATTATTAAAACATTATTTTTACCTTAAATTACACTAATTACCTCTCATTGCGATTAATAAACTTTAAAGTTACTATTCACCAAAAAAATATTTTATTCCAAGTGAACCACATTTCACTTCTTAATGAAAACCATGTATGTCGGATTTTTGAAATTCAAATCACAGAAGTGGTAAAGTTTCATTTAAATGAAAAATCAGTTTCTTTAACTACCACTTAGTGGTTTCACTATTCATCCAAAATTGAAGTTTTTCAGAAAATTACCAAAAATTCACCCTAGGCTATATTTGATATTCTGAATTCAAAAATGATGTCTATTTTAAAAAATTCAAAACATATAAGTTACATTAATTAGTTTAACAATTAATTCCCGCTGTCAGAGCAAATAGCGTGTTTTTATGAAACAATAAGTATCAAAAGATTGACACTAGTTTAAGTCCAATTTCAAGATGAAATTAATTACAAAGGCCACTATTGGATTAAATGGTAAAAATATATTCTAATTTTACATTAAATAAAACTCAAAATATAATATAATCATATAAACAAATTAGACTAAAAAGAGGTTTTGAATTAAAATACAACATTTTTTACTATTCATTAAAAAATGATCTTTATCGGAAAGATACCAAAAATTTACACAAAGTAAATTTTGATGTCCCTATTCTAAAGAAGAAAATTATTTTGTCAAACATAACACATAAAATTGTCAAAAAGTGGATTTAAAAGAGGTTCTCCATCAAAAGGTGTTCAATCAACCTTTTAATGAATATTAGAATGTTTACGATTAAAAATGTATTCATTCACATTTTTAATCCTCTAACATTTATTGTAAAGTGTAAAAAAATATTTGACAAACATATATAATCATTTTGTAGTTAGTTCTGTTCATTCCTGCCATTACAACGGTTAGGCGTTAACTACCATTTAAAATAATATTATTTTATTATTAGAGTGCAACGTATGATTTCAAAGGAACTTGTTGTTGTGTATTGGGTAAGACATCGAGCATAGCGTTCCCTTTAAATTAATATTGAAATTTTATTCACAAATAGGGATAAATATAAAAATGTCATATTCTTTATTTACCTGGGGTGTTATATACATAATATGTTTCATGCCTTTCTATCCTTGTAAAGTTAGCATTATACTTTGTGACACTTTCATCATCCATTTTCCTCAGACTCAGAAAATGGATTTCCATATCTGCTCGACGGTCACGAGGAAATTATTTTTCAAATAATAGTTCATTAAACATCATCCATTTCATATTTGATACTTCTTCATCCTCCTTTGTTTTTTTCATTAATCACCACCATTGATCTACATCTCCCATGAGATGATAAAAATACATGACAACTTTTTTCCCTTTCGCTACTTCCCAAAGCTTTAAATATTTCTTCTATGGAACTAATCCACTAATTATCTACAAGTGGATTTGTATCCCCAAATAATGTTGTTGGTTGTTTCCTCACAAAGCATTGAAACATTGATCCTCCGCATTATGGATTAGAATTATCCTTACGAGTAAGGTTATTATTCATAAACTATGTGAGTTGTTCTAGTATGTTTATAGGTTGTTCAGCACATGTTGCATCACCATATCCACTATAAATATCTTGAGTAGGAGGGAAATTTCTCCATGGATTACGTGCGTTGATACTGTTTACATTCCTTCCACTAGGCTCCATTAATAAATAATGGCATACACTAGATTATTTTAAGAATCAAAATAAATAATTCCAAACTAGTAAAATACATTCATAAATTGAACAGTCTATACATATAATCCATAATCATAAAAAATTGTTTTCTTTGAGTAGTTATTTACTTATAAATCTATCACAATGGATTGTATTGAAAATCTGATTATCCTAAGCATATTCCCCAGGAGTGTCGTAACCAAGAGTGAAGCAAGGCTCATTGGCATGTACTAGGATAGCCCAAGTCAATCCCAAAACACCTTGTCGGAGTTTTCACTCCTAGGTTCCTCAGTTCCAGGGCTGCCTCTACCTACTCGTATCAAGAAAGGGATATATTTCTTGGAAAATTTACAAAATTTCTACATTACCAAAATTCTAGGATGTTCTTCAATACTAATACGAAAAGTCTATCTTAGGCTAGTTTTCTCTAAAAGAGATTTTCTATATCTATTTTCCAATGTCTATACTAAAAATTATTTGATGGCAGCTATAATGCCCCAACCATAGTTACCCAGAGTCGGTGCATTATTAAGTAACATTGGCATGATCACAATGGATCAAATCCAAAAATACTGGTCATTTTAGTAGCCTTGAAGGTACCAGATACATATATAAGTTTTACATTACATTATGAAATAAAAATAGCATTTTCTCCCCCTGGAACACACTCATATCCTTGTCCTATCCCTATAGGTTAATCATAATATAATTCTTCACATCCTGTAAAAAAGAAAACATAATAATGGGGTGATCTTAGATTCTTGATAAGGATAAACATATAGAGGAAACAATCATAAATAAACATAATAATATCGGGAAATGTATAAGGCTAAAACAAAATCATTTAAAACATAAAATTTAGTATTATATGGAACAGATAAATAAAATAATTCCATTTACATATTCACGTGGATATTCTACTAGTCTAATAATCACATTTAATATCAATAGCTAATTTTATAATGATGGAATACATAATGCCCAACATCATAACCACTTAGTCAATACCTCGTTACTTGAATAAAAATATGATTTTATCAAGGCCATATACCAGGACACTAGTTTGTCTCATTAGACCCACCAATGCACCCATGAGTATTAGCGGGATCCACCTGCCACTTACTATGTCCAATTCATTCCTCATATGAAAAGGCTGAAACATAATATAAATATTTAAACTAAAACAAGCATAAAAAGGGTAAATACTTTAACCAAAAACCATGAAAGGTATAAAACTACCACATCCATAGTAAAACATATCACAAAACCTTCAATACAATATGGAAGATTGTGTCATAATAAACAACTAAAAACAAACATAAAATCCATCAAAGGATGTTGACATAGATGAAATCAAATCTATTTGAGAGAAATATATCTTTCTCTTTTTAAATAATTTGAAATTCACGTAATTATAAAAGAAAAATTTGGTTTTGAAAATATTATCATAAACCTATAATGGAATCCTTGAAGGTGTTATAATGACCGAAAAAATCCACACCTGTCAAATAGGTTAAAAAATATTCTTACCTCAATTTGTTGAAAATGACATAATGTACCTTGTTTTGAAAATGAAGGAAATATTCCTTTCAAAAAAATTTATAAAATTTAAATTAAGTGTATAAATGAATTTAAACCACATTTTAGGAAATAGTAAATTTTTATTGAAATACATTGTTAAGAAACACATATGTGGATGATAAAGAATTCTGAGTGTATACTTACATATAAACAACCTTTGATAAATAAATAGATTGTAAAATTACCAGTTACCTTGTACTATTCATTAGTCGAGGGTAGTTTAACCTCCTGTATAATGGAGAAATAATTTTTATTAAATTCTTAAATAACAAAATTCGTAAATATGATATCATATATGATCTTCTAATATTTCGTTGTTAAAGATATTTCAGTAGTATCATCGTTTTTGGTGTTAACTTATTTGTATTTCATTATATGTTTTTTTATGTAATTCATGTTTGTTTTGGACAGTATATATTTTATTTAGATCCAGAATGATATGAAGTTCTCAAAGGATAATTTTTAACAAAAAATGGAATTTATTATTGAATGGTTACGATGGGTAATGTATCTCGTCGCGTTCGTTGATATGGTAATCCGTACATACGCACGAGTGACAATACCATTATATTGATGGTGGAATCCCATGTAATTGGATGGTATATCATATATAATGAATAATTAACATGTTATATTTATTATTTACATAAATTATACTCATTATTATACCCATACCAATAATTAAGTGTTGAATAACCAACTACACCACGATGTGGAGATGGTAATCCGTATATACCCATGTATGGTGACTTTGTCATTAATAGGATGGGAAGAATAATGAATATTCTTGTACACTATTTATAATAACATCACAGTATATAGAAGTTATTTGAGTTATTATTTGGGTATGGAAACAACAATGATATAGGATGTGGAAGTAGAAAAGAACATTGAAAAAGGATATAAAATTATTACCTCTTCTTTAAGTGATTTATTTTGATTTGATCAACACGGCTCCTTAGGATGGTTTTATGATCAATGAAAAGCATATAGGTTGAATAGAGGGTAGTTGGGAGGATATTTGTTAAGGGGTTGGCCGAGACAAATGTAATTGGAGGTTTAAAATTAAGAGAAGGGGAAGTACCCTTTTATAGGAGAGGTAAGGGTCACTTTAGGAAAAGCATGAAATATTATTTTATTATAAAATAATTTTCAGTTTATAATGGCTCAAAAATGGTTTATTTATAGGATATTGTGTGGATAGGTCTAAAACCTCTAATCCAATAAGATTTATATTGGTCTATGTCACATAATTAACCTTATCTTTTGGATTTAACTCTTAGTTAAATAGTTTAACTTTTAACATGTATTCATATATTATTAAAATTTAAGGTTACTAAAATTAATATAAAAACCAAAAAGAACACCAATTGGTTAATAATTGACATATATATCCTTATCTAAGTTCTTTGGCAGATCGATTGATTTTTAAGAATATTATATCAATTAATAACATAGTATTTGTTTTAAAAAATCATTTATGTCAAGTTTGACACTATTTAGTATTTGGTTTTTTTGAAAGTAAACAAAACATTATTAATTAGAAAAAAATAAATTAAATGAATCCTAACATGTTCTATTATCCAAAAAAAATTGTGTAATGTAACAAAAGTATCAATTTATATTTATTTGGATATTTATAATATCATTTATTTTAATCTTTTGTTAATAATGTTATTACTGTATATTCATTGTGTCATAATTAACTTTAATTATTTATTGTCTAAATATTAAAAATAAAATAGAATTATTTATTAAATATTTTTTCTTTATAATTAATATTTATTTTCTAATTTATCTTATGTATAACCCTATATTAAAAATGTTTTACTTATGAAAATGTGAATATAACAATTTTAACTCTTCTTAAAATAAAATAATAATAAATGTCTTAATCTAATCTAAGTGGATAAATGAGGATCATATCTTACTAATAAGGGTTATTTTTGTTAAAATACACTTATCCAATAGAATTATTACATGTGTTAGGGTAATTATAATATCTTGTTTACCTTTAGTGACCCTATTTAATTTTAACCGTGGTAAATAAAATTCAAAAGTTTTTATTTAAAAAATTATTCTCATCTTATTGAACAAAAATTTAACTTACTGATGTCAACCATGTATCCTATATTTTTTAAACTCAATTCAAAAAAGCGGTAAAATTATTTTTTATGAAAATTTTCTAACGTTCCTAGGAGGTGGGTAAAAGACGTAAAAAATTCAAAAAAAATGTATATATCTATTCATATTATAAAATGAATCCAATGAATTACATTGGACTAATATAGTTATTATGTATCTATTTTGACTTTAAAATAAATTTAAATAAAATAAATAATTATTTAAATTAAAAAATGGTTTTAAATAACAACTATGGTTTTTTCACTATTCTTCAAAAAATTGAATGATTTCATAACAATAACAAAAATTCACCCTAAGAAAATTTTGAAATTCAGAATTAAAAAATGATGTCCATTTTGAAAAATAAAATCTATAAAATTTCAAAAAGTGGGCATTACTATTCATAAAGGCTAGTTTGATAGGTCATGGTGTGCTAGAACTCAATGTTACATACAACGCAAGATATTGCATTATTCAAAAAGAAACATACCATAGAATAATGAGGTGTTGTAGTACCATATATTTATGTACCAATTTAGGGGACTAGAATTATTTTCCATTGAATGTGGGCCACAACGTCTTACCATCGATGGGGTAAAATGTATTACCGCTGATTGGAGAAAACAATGGCTTACCACTGATGGCGAACAATGGCTTACCGCTGTATGGGGTTTTCAACGGCTTACCGCTGCCTAGGGTTGACAAAAAATTATCACGGAATGGGGTTTGCAATGACTTACTGATGAATGGGGTTTCCAACGGCTTACTGCTGAATGGGGTTGACAATACCTTACCAGTGAATGGGGTTGACAATGTCTTACAGCTGAATGTGGTTGACAACAGCATTCTGCTGAATGGGGTTTACAACAACATACCATTGAATGGGGTTCAAAATGGATTACCATTTAATGGGGATGATAACGGCTCACCGCTGAATATGGTCAAACCTCGGGGAAGCTTCCTACGTACCCTGTCTAGGAGATATGAATCAAAGCCCACATTGTTTGGATGGGTACAGTTTAGCGTCATGCGGGACGAAGGTGGACCGAAGCGGAGTGGTCAGGACCACGGGTGTGGGGCTTAAACCTCAAGGAGCCTTCCTACGTACCATTCCTTGGAAAGGATCCAGGTACGCATAGTTTAGAATGGTTTGGTGAACCAACATGAAGGGGGTCGGGACCAGTAGGTGTTGGGATTCAACCACAGGGAGGCTTCCCACATACCATGACTTGGCAATGATCAAAGTCTGCATAGTTCAGTATGATTTGGTAATCTGATGTGAAAGGGGTTTCAGACCAGTAGTTTTTGTGAATGAACCTCAGGGACGCTTCCTACGTACCTTGCCTTGGCATAGATTAAAGTCCGCATAGTTCCATATTGTTCGGTGAAACGACAAGAAGGGGGTCGAAACGAATTGATATTTTGGGATTGAACATCATCGAGGCTTCCGACATACCTTTCCCTGTCATGGATCAAAGTCTTCATAGTTCAGTATGGTTTTGGGGCTTACATGCTATGGCCTCAAAGAGATGACCTCATGGTTGATGCTTACTCTAAGCCCATGTGAGTCATGATCGGGGTGAGATAATAAAGGTAGCAATGACCTGATGATCATGTCATGAATGGTGTATTCATGGGAAGTGTAATGGGGCATAAACATGCTTAGAGGACCATGGAGATGAATATTAGGACATACTCTATGATGGAGGATCATGAGGCGATAAAACCCAACGGGAGAGGGAAGGGATAACGAATGTCCCTATGCCCATTAATCCGCTGGTCTTTAGCAAGGATGGAGATAGGAGGAGCAGGGGTGATGACTCCAACATGAAAGGATATGGGCTTATACCATGGTGGTTTCTCTTCCCCACAGACATATTCCGCTCCAATAAAAAGGATCCCATTCCTTGTGAGGAAGATATCACTCTCATGGAGATGAGAGAGCATGGAGAATGTCCAAGGTGGGGTACACCACATGTGATGCACATGGTGAGACCATAGAATAACATCATGTGATTTGGATGATGGCGAATGGAAATTTAACGTCATGCAACATGGATAAGGTGGGTTTACTCCGCTTCCCTAGAACATACATAAAGGATACCTGCCCACTCTTGGTGAAGGGTAGGCACCAACAATATCGTGCCGAGGGTGGTTGTAGAGTGATCCATTGAGGGGCCCACGTTACTGTGGCTATGAAAAGAAGAAATATCCATTAGCATTAATATGTTATGAAGTAGGAGGCTAAGAAATGAAACATGAATCACCACATAAGGGTCCTTGAAATTAATTATTACGAACCTGAATGGTCGTACTAGAAAAGGGTTTTTGGAGAAAAGGGTTCTACAGGAAGAGGCCTCGTGATGCTCTGGTGATCCATATAGTGGAGGGGCTTCACAAAGGGTTATGCTTTGCGATGTAAGGTGTCCCAGCCAAGGAATATGGCATAGGTGCATGTGGACAGTGCTTTGCAATGTAGAAAGGCTTTCGCGGTGCAGGGCTTCACGATGTAAGGGTTCCCTGAGAAGTGTATTACTACAAAGAAATGTTCTTCTTGAAGCACAATGAATCTACCTTAGCATTGGGTGTACATGTGAATAGAGGGTCCTTCAAAAATCATGAGTTCTCTGTGAAGATCTGATTCCCCTTGGAGATCCCCTTCCTTCACTAAAGTTCATAGTCTCCGCGAAGGGTATCCATCTTTGAAGAGGGGTTGAATTTAAACCAAGGGAAAGGAACTTCGTGATACTCAACTACCTTGATGACCTCATTTTTCACAGAGCATAAATTTCTTCACGATTTGAGAGCTATGAAGGTGAGAAGTCAGAGGATCCATGGAACAACCCAAAGTTTCATTAATGGAAAATCACTCTTGATCCAGTTAAATTTTTCTTTATGAAAAATGTTTTTATAAGATGTCAACTTCTTTAGTTTTACGTTAAGATTTGTGACCGTTACTTTTATAGCCTTTGAACAGTGATCATCTGAGTAGTATAAATATAAGGCTTTAAGGAACCCATTTCTACTCAGACAAAGGAAGCGATGACCTCATCCAGTAGAATTGCCCCTTACGAAGCCCATTTATCGGAGCTCGGAAAAGAGGTGGCGTCTTTGGGCTTCGCCCTTGACCAATCCCAAGCTGAGTTTCATTATGTCAAGTTTTAACGGTACCATCTACGGGAAAAGTGGAAGTTGATATAGATTACCACTCGAGCGATGTTATCCGAGCTGCCCCAAGAGTCTGTCACCATCGCACACCTTAACCTTAGGTCTTATGCGGATATTTTAAGTGGTTATGTAACAAATAAGTATCACCATGTTCATGTACATTATTTTTGTATATAATAATGAATATAATTTCTAGTCATTTTTGATACATTGTAATTATTTTATAAAGTACAAATGGTGTTTTTAGTTATTATTTAATTAAGAATTATATTTTATTAAATTAAAGGAATTTTTTATATAATAATATTTTAATAAAATATTATTATTAATATTAAATTAATTTTTATTATATATAAATGATCTTATAATTTTATGAATGCAATTAATTTTTTTATTAAGGATTGAAAGCCATTTCTGTCAAAACCCGTGAATTTTTTATAAATGTCAGTTTTTATTTTAAAAGTGAAAATTCACATATTTAAAAAATTATTTAGATAAAATAAATATTATTTTTGGTATCAGGACGTTGAAATTATCCAACTGTGAATTTTTCATAATTTTCTGAGACAGTCATATTTTTGGGTAAAAATTAAATACCAGTTAAATATATAATGTATTTTATGACATCATAATGACCCAATGGTGATGTAATAAAATACCATAATCCTTATGTTCTACCAATATGTGTTTTATAATTAAAATAATGAGTTTTTGGGTTTGTTTGACTTACTTTTCAAAGCATTAATGGAGCCCTCAAGACTTATTCAACACTTTGCCTTTTTAAATTAATTTCCATGGGAGTGTGACTCACCTCCAAATAAGCAACCCTAATTTTTTTAATAAGTTCGGACCTTGGCCTTGTAAAATATTTTTTTCCTCTTTCCTTCTCCCGAAACCATGGGAAAATACCATGTGATGGATTGTGGTTTCGATTATTTTAATGTAAGGGGTCCCAAACATAAATAATAAAGAATTCCCTCACCTTTCCTATATAAACCCTCCCAAGCTCCCACTTACTCCTCACTCAAAGACCTTGGAGTTCATCCAACCTCTGCCCTACTCTCTATAGAATCCTCTCAAGGTGCCCCAAGCTCCCAATAAGCCTCTCACAAGCCTCTCTCTAGCCTTTGGAAGCACACTTCCAAGTAAGGGTTTTTTCTTCCTTTCTCATTTTTGTCAATTTTCATTAAGTTATATTTCCCTTTTAATTTCAATTATGAATGTTGGGGTATGGTTTCGAACCTCCCCCATAATTCCCCCTTATTGTTTGAATGATGGGAGAACCTTTTATCTCTCATTAAATTCCTCCCAGGTACACCCGTTACTATGCCGAAATTTCGAAAGGAACTTCTCTCTCTCTTTTTTACATTCAAGCAATACTTTTGTATCATTAATCTATATTCCCTTTCAATTATTGGGAAATGTATCTATATGACCTCCTTACATTACATTACATGTAAATATTATGAGTAACTCCTTTCTCTCTTATCAACCATTTTTATGAATTCTTATGTCACGCCGTTACGCTGCCAAAATCGCACCAATTTTCTAAGCCAATGTCATTGTGTAGTGAATACCATGATCATTTCTCCATCAAGGGTATTCACCTTTATGCACATTTACTTATTGATTATAAAGTTTCATGTATGAATTCCACATTCCTTTTTCATGGAATAAATGAGTATGTTTTATGAATCCATGTTTTATGATCCATGTGGCACACTTATGCATGAAATGAAAAGTTTAAGAAGGGTGCGCCCTTATAGCGCTCCAATGCATTGGGTAAAGTATAGTATCATGATACGTCATGTACAATGAGTGTTGAATCATGCTAATTCAAGTGCAATGAGGTTTTACTCATGCTTCATGTGCAATGAGGGTTTACTCATGCTCCATGTGCAATGAGCCTTGGCTCATGCTAATTCAATGTTAAGTGTTGTTGCCACATTTCCATGTTATGATTATCATGATTTATCATGCCTTTATGTTCATGTTACTCTTATTCTATATTGATATTCCTATTTCCTAACATGTATTGAACTCCTCATGTTATTCATTGTGTACTCCCTTACTGGGCTTTATAGCTCACCCTTTTCTTATGCATATCCTCAGGTTATCCAATGCAATGCTAAGTACGAACAAATGTAGTGGTCATGTAAAAGAAGTTTTCAATAAAGATGTTGTATTTCAAGTTTTAAGTTTTTATGTAATGATCCTAAGCCCCAAAGACACTAAACCTCTCAATCTTTTTTGTTGTATCAAGTGAAGTTTTATGTAATAAATGTTTAAGTTGTAATAAAAAGCAAGGTTGTCATAGTTGGTATCAGAGGATAGGTTTAGTTATTTTTGAGATTAGAAAACCCTAGTAAATCCATAGATACAAGACTAAGTATAGAAAAAACATCCCTAAGGTTTTCTAAATACTATGTAAGTGGTTTATCAAACAAATACATCCCTGTCTGGATACGAGCAGGTAGAGGCGGCTCTGCCACAGATGTATCGTAGGGGTAAAACTCGAAAACATCGCTTTGAGCTAGACTCGGACGGGAACTGGTGGACGACAATGGGCCTTGCTGCACTCTTGGTTACGAGACTCCCAGCGGATATGTTTTGATACATTCACAATCTTAATATGAACCCTTATTAATGGAAAAATGCCCCTAAGAATATATGTTAGAAGGAAGATCATGAAAAGCCTGGATTGAGTCCTATAGACTAATGAGTTAAAGAGATTAAAGTTTATTTATAAGTCGTCAACTTTTGTCTTTGGATTACCCTTTATGTGTTACCCCTAAATTTCTTTTTATTCCAGCCAATGGACGGTAATAGGAGAACTCGTGCTAACAACTATTGTGAAGATCAGTGCGACGATTGTACTAATGAGATACCCAATCCAATGGGAGCGGGAATCACGATCTTTGTCACGCTTCTCTCTCACCTATCTCATGCTTTGAATAGAAACACGGGTCAAGAGGAACGTTCAACCCCCCCCCCTAAGAATGAACAAGTCGCTATCGAGAGCATCATGAGACAAAGGCCTCCTACTTTTAGTGGATCATCTGATCCCACGATCGCTGAACAATGGATCAACTCCATTGAAAAGATCTTCTCTATCCTTCAATGTTCTGAACAAGAGAAGGTTCTCCTGGAGGCTTATCGTATGGAGGGTGAAGCTGATCAATGGTGGACGTTGATCAAAAATATGAAGCCTGAGGAGGAGATCAAGGATTTGGAATAGAAGGAATTCCGGAAGATGTTTTTCTATAAATATTTTTCATGCACCCTCCATCTTAAGATGGAAATGGACTTCCTTTCCCTCAAGCAGAAATATGAAGAATCTGTGGGAGTGTATGAGGAAAACTTCACATGGCTTGCACGATACGCTTCCGGCTTTGTCATTACCCCCGAATGCAAGGTTGACTGCTTCTTTGGTGGGATGAATCCTAACTTGCGGAAAGCATTAGCGATCCGTGACTTCGACAGATATGAGGAAATTGTCCGATGTGCCCTCAAGGTTGAAATGGAGATCGGAGAATCACAGGGGTATCATGGGGACAAGAAGCGTAAGGTGGAATTCAATGCTGGTGGTCCGATGGATAAATGAAATGGTGCTAAGAATTTCCAGCACCCCACTTGCCAAAAGTTTGGAAAGAAGGACCCTGGAAATTGCCTTAGGGGGACAAGAAAATGATTCAGGTGTGGAAGAGAAGGGCACCTAGCTGTTAACTGTCAGCAAGAAGGACCCGCAGCTACGACAGAGGAGAGGAACACTCCGTTCGAGCCTCAACGAGTTGTTCAATGCTACAAATGCAAAGAACCAGGTCATTTTTCAAATCAGTGCCATAATCCAAGGGTTATCGGAGGCAACCAGCAACCTCCATGACAGCAAGGATGAACTTTTTCCATCACTTCTACCGAAGTGAACCCCGACAACGAAGTGGTGATAGATACGCTAGTTAATCATTCAAGAATAGCGAACGTACTTTTTGATTCAGGTTCTACACATTCTTTTATATCTCAAAAGTTTAGTAGAACAATCCCTGTACCACCACAAATCATTGATGTAATGTTGTCGGTGAGTATGGAAAATGGGGTAATCATTGCATCCCATGAGTATAAGTCCTCCCCTGTTATAATCTGTGGATTGAATTTCCCGGCGAACCTCATCATAATCCCTTTGGTGGAATTTGATGCAATTCTTGGCATGGATTGGATTTCCTTATATAGAGCCAAAATAAATTGTCGGGAGAGGGAAATCACACTCCATATGGAGAATCGACCCCCGATTCTTTACAAGTTTCAGGGGGAAGATGAATCTCCTTTAGCTCCATCATCTCAAGCATGGATATTACTGCCTTATAAGCACGCATATCTGGCTCATATGATTGAGTCCAAGGAAGAAACCAACCTTTAAGAAATGCCTATTGTGAGGGAATTCACTGAAGTATTTCCCGAGGAACTTCCTGGTCTTCCTCTAAGAAGAGATGTTGAGTACTCAATTGAACTTATACCTGGGGCGCTACCAATATCCAAGACTCCATATAGAATGGTTGTTGTTGAGCTTGAAGAGCTGAAGAAACAACTACAGGAGAATATGTATAAAGGGTTTATACGCCCAAGTGCATCACCCTGGGGTGCACCAGTCCTCTTCATCCAGAAGAAGGATGGGTCAATGCGGCTTTGCATCGATTATCATGAACTTAACAAAATCATGATAAAGAACAAGTATCCTCTCCCAAGAATTGATGACTTCTTTGATCAGCTATGTGGAGCACAATACTTCTCCAAGGTGGACTTGCGGTCGGGATATTATCAAGTAAGGGTGAAGAAGGAAGATATCCCCAAGACTACTTTTTCGTACAAGGTACGGGCACTATGAATTCATAGTAATGCCTTTCGGACTCACCAATGCTCCAGCAATATTCATGGACTTGATTAATAGAGTCTTTAGAGATTACCTAGACATATTTTTGGTATTCATTATAGATGATATTCTAATATACTCCAAAACCAAGGAGGACCATGAGGAGCATTTAAGAACTGTAATGGAGACTTTCTGCAAGGAGAAGCTCTATGCCAAGTACAACAAGTGTGAGTTCTGGTTGAAGGAGGTCTCATTCTTGGGCCATATCATCACAAGCAATGGGATATCTGTGGACCCCTCAAAAACAGATGCAATTGAGGGATGGCCGAGGCCAACATCGGTAACTGATATCCGTAGCTTCTTGGGGTTAGATGGATATTATCGACGATTTGTGAGAAATTTCTCACGATTGTCCAACCCTCTTACCAAGCTAACTCGAAAGGGAGTAAATTTTTCTTGGAGTGATGAATGCGAAGAAAGCTTCAAGGAGTTGAAAACGAGGCTTATCACTGCACCCGTGCTCACTTTACCCACATGTGGGGAGCTTTTTGTGGTATTCAGTGATGCTTCGAAGAAGGGCTTAGGATGTGTGCTGATGTAGAATGATAAAGTGATATCCTATGCCTCAAGGCAGTTGAAAATACATGAGCAAAACTATCCAACGCATGATCTGGAGTTGGCGGTGGTGATCTTTGCCTTGAAAATCTGGCAGAATTATCTCTATATAGAGAAATGTGAGATATATACTGACCACAAGAGTCTTAAATATATATTCACACAGAAAGTGCATAATATGTGCCAGAGAAGATGGATAGAGCTCCTCAAGGATTATGACTATTCAATACATTACCACACTGGGAAAGCGAACAAGGTGGCAGATGCCCTAATTAGAAAGGATCCAGTGATTCTATCAATGATTAGAATTGAGAAGGATCCAATCTTCTTAGACTTAATGAATATGGATGTAGGAATCATAAAGAAGGTAACATCATCAATCAATTCACAAATGATTTCTCAACCATCTCTTTTGGAAAGGTCAAAGGATGCTCAAAATGATGATGTGGGAATCCAAGAAAAAGTGGAAGCTAACAAAAAGGGAAAATCCTCAGAGTTTAATGTTAATGAAGAAGGAATTGTGCGGTTTGGGAAAAGAATATGTGTTCCATCAAGTTCGGAGCTGAAGAAGGAACTTTTGGATGATACACATAGTTCAAATTTCTCTATTCACCCAGGGAGCACAAAGATGTATCGAGATCTGCGAGAAAACTTTTGGGGGGATAATATGAAGAAGGAGATCGCTGAATATACATCAAAGTGCCTGGTGTGTCAGCAAGTGAAGGCAGAGAGGCAGAAGTCTAAGGGGATGATGCAACCATTTCCCATACCAGAATGGAAATGGGAGAACATCACCATGGACTTTTTCACTGGACTTCCAAGGAAATCCAAAGGCAACAATGCAATCTGGGTTTTTGTGGATCGTCTTACAAAGACTGCACACTTAATTGCTATTCGAGAGGATTTCTCTTTGGATCAACTGGCACTGATATATATCAGGGATGTGGTATGGTTGCATGGAGTACCATTATCTATTGTTTCTGACCGAGATCCAAGACTCACCTCTAAGTTTTGGAAGAGTCTTCAACAAGCTCGGAATACTGAACTGAACTTCAGTACAGCCTATCATCCTCAAACTGATGGCCAATCTGAGAGGACTATCCAAACACTTGAGGATATGCTGAGAGCGTGCTCAATGGACATTAAAGGAGGATGGGATCAACATCTTCCTCTGGTTGAGTTCTCTTATAATAATAGTTTCCTCTTGAGCATCCAAATGGCACCATATGAAGCCCTGTATGGGAAAAGGTGTAGAACACCGACATGTTGGGATGAGGTCGGTGAACGTAAGCTGCTTGGACCAGAAATGGTCGAAGAAATGGTGGAGAAGGTGAAAAACATTCAGCAGCATATCAAGGCAGCCCAAAGTCTATAGAAGAGTTATGCAGATAATCGTCAATGAGACCTTGAGATTAAAGTCGGAGACATGGTGTTTTTATGCATATCTCTGTGGAAGAAGGTCATGAGGTTTGGAAAGAAAGGGAAGTTAAGTCCAAGGTACATCAGCCCCTTCGAGATTCTTGATCGTGTTGGGGTTGTGGCCTATCGACTAGAACTTCCACCTACTATAGCCAAGGTGCATGATTTCTTTCATGTATCCCTCTTAAGGAAGTACATACCGGACCCTTCACATGTACTCCCTTTCGAGGTGGTATAATTGGAAGATTATCTTTCTTATGAGGAGCAACCAGTGAATATACTAGATTGTAGTGAAAAAGTTCTATGAAATAAGACAATGCCCCTCGTCAAGGTGTTGTGGAGAAACCACAAGTTTGAAGAAACAACTTGGGAGTCATAGGATATGATGAAGCTGAGTTACCCACATTTGTTTTAGTGTGGGAAAAGGAAAATTTCAAGAGTGAAATTTCATAAGGGGGGAATATTGTAACGGCCCAAAGTTTCATTAATGGAAAATCACTATTGATCCAGTTAAATGTTTCATTATGAAAAATGTTTTTATAAGATGTCAACTTATTTAGTTTTACGTTTCAATTTGTGACCGTTACTTTTATAGTCGTTGAACAGTGATCATCTGAGTAGTATAAATATAAGGCTTTAACAAACCCATTTCTACTCAGACAAAGGAAGCAATGGCCTCATCCAGTAGAATTGCCCCTTACGAAGCCCATTTGTCAGATCTCGGAAAAGAGCTGGAGACTTTGGGCTTCGCCCATGACCAAGCCCAAGCTGAGATTCATTATGTCAAGCTTGAACGGGACCGTCTATGGGAAAAGTGGAAGTTGATAGAGATTACCACTCGAGCGATGTTATCGGAGCCGCCCCAAGAGTCTGTCACCATCGTACACCTTACCCTTAGGTCTTATGCGGCTATTTTAAGGGGTTATGTAACAAATAAGTAGCACCATGTTCATGTATAATATTTTTTTATATAATAATTAATATAATTTCAAGTCATTTTTGATACATTTTAATTAGTTTTTAAAGTACAAATGGTGATTTTAGTTATTATTTAATTAAGAATTATATTTTATTAAATTAAAGTATTTTTGAATTAAATAATATTTTAATAAAATATTATTACTAATATTAAATTAATTTTTATTAAATATAAATGATCTTATAATTTTATGAATGCAATTAAAATTTTTATTAAGGTTTGAAAGCCATTTCTGTCAAAACCGATGAATTTTTTATAAATGTCTGTTTTTATTTTAAAAGTGAAAATTCACATATTTAGAAAATTATTTAGATAAAATAAATATTATTTTTGGAATCAGGACGTCGAAATTATCCAACGGTGAATTTTTCATAATTTTCTAAGACAGTCAAATTTTTGGGTAAAAATTAAATACCATTTAAATATATAATGTGTTTTATGACATCATAATGACCCAATGGTGATGTAATAAAATACCATAATCCTTATGTTCGGACAATATGTGTTTTATAATTAAAATAATGAGGTTTTGGGATTGTTTGACTTACTTTTCAAAGCATTAATGGAGCCCTCAAGACATATTCAACACTTTGCCTTTTTAAATTAATTTCCATGTGAGTGTGACTCACCTACACATAAGCAACCCTAATTTTTTTAATAGTTTCGGTATGTGGCCTTGTAAAATATTATTTTCCTCCTTCCTTTTCCAGAAATCATGGTCAAATACCATCGGATGGTTTGCGGTTTGGATTATTTTAATATAAGGGGTCCCAAACCTAAATAATAATGAATTCCCTCACCTTTCCTATATAAACCCACCCAAGCTCCCACTTCCTCCTCACTCAAAGCCCTTGGAGTTCGTCCAACCTCTTCCCTTCTCTCTCTATAATCCTCTCAAGGTTCCCCAAGATCCCAAGAAGCCTCTCACAAGCCTTTCTCTAGCATTTGGAAGCTCACTTCCAAGTAAGGGTTTTTTCTTCCTTTCTCATTTTTGTCAATTTTATTTAAGTTGTATTTCTCTTTTAATTTCAATTATGAATTTTGGGGTATGGTTTCTAACCTCCCCCATACTTTCCTCTTATTGTTTGAATGATGGGAGAACCCTTTCTATCTCATTAAATTCCTCCCATGTACACCCGTTACTTTGCCGAAATTCCGAAAGGAACTTCTCTCTCTTCTTTTACATTCAAGCAATACTTTTGTATAATGAATCTAAATTCCATTTCAATTTTTGGGACATGTATCTATATGACCTCATTACTGTCCATTACATGTAAATATGATGAGTAACTCCTTTCACTCTCATCAACCATTTTTATGAATTCTTATGTCACGCCGGTACGCTGCCAAAATCGCACCGATTTTCTAAACCAATCTCATTGTGTAGTGAATACCATGCCCATTTCTCCATCAACGGTATTCAACTTTATGCACATTTACTTATTGATTATAAATATCCATGGATGAATTCCACATTCCTTTATCGTGTAATAAATGATTATGTTTTATGAATCCATGTTTTATGATCCATGTGGCACACTTATGCATGAAATGAAATGTTTAAAAAGGGTGCGCCCTTATAGCGCTCCAATGCATTGGGTAAAGTATAGTATCATGATACATCATGTGAAATGAGTGTTGACTCATGCCAATTCATGTGCAACGAGGGTTTACTCGTGCTTCAAGTGCAATGAGGGTTTACTCATGCTCCATGTGCAATGAGCCTTGGCTCATGATAATTCAATGTTAAGTGTTGTCGCCACATTTCCATGTTATGATTATCATGCTTTACCATGCCTTTATGTTCATGTTACTCTTATGCTCTATTGATATTCCTATTGCCTAACATTTATTGAACTCCTAATGTTATTCATTGTGTACTACCTTACTAGGCTTTATAGCTCACCCTTTTCTTATGCATGTCCTCAGGTTATCCCATGCAATGCTAAGTACGAAGGAATGTAGTGGTCATGTAAAGGAAGTTTTCAATAAAGATGTTGTATTTCATGTTTTAGGTTTTTATGTAATGATCCTAAGCCCCAAATACACTAAACCTCTCGATCTTCTTTTTTGTATCAAGTGAAGTTTTATTTAATAAAGAATGTTTATTTTGTAATAAAAAGTAGGGTTGTCATAATCCATCCTTTTGGCTCATGGGGAGACTAGTATGTATAGGTAAGAGACTCCGTGAAGTAGGGATAACACAACACAAAGCTACATGTGACTTTTTCATAACCGCGGAGCATCCTGCATCCTCACTCCATGGATCCTTCGCAAACGTCAGGCGGTTCTTGGGGCCACCCTCAAATTTTATATGGGTTGGATTCGCAAATTTCAGACAGATCACAGAGCCTCCTACTTCATTGCTCTGTGATGCCTGTAAATGGGGGCCACATTGTGCCGGCTGTGGTGCAATGGTGCTCTATGATTAGTCTTCACCAAGAAGCCTCATTGGATTCGGATTTCACTATGCGTTCTTTAACACTGGCCATATTTTTTCGCCAATAATTATTTTGATTCCCATTCTAGTTATTGGTCAAAAGTGTCACAACCCTTCCCTCGAGGCCCGTGTCATGACTATCCCAAGCCCGCCTTCTATATTCCTGGGTCTGGAGACTAGCACCGAAAGGCGTATTCTGTAAAAATGGGAAGACATTTCCATTATAACATTTAAACTCACACAACTATGAACAAAGCAGGATACAAGAAAAAAGTAAAACTATATAGTAAACATGGACTGTACATAAATAAAAAGTTTCCAGAATACAAGTCCAACAGTAATTTACAATTAAACGTAAAAGTACATGTAAAACTAAAAACAGCTCCTATGAACACTCTCCTTGTATCCTACCTGAAGGGTAGGTAAATCTCTCGAATGGTAGTCCATACAGTACGCCTTTTCTAAATATACATCTGAGCTAACTTTTGGGCTTGTACCCTCATCCTCAGTCAGTGTTGTGCATCGTCTATACCAAACACAACAAGGTGTGGGTGTAGCCCATGCAGGGGTGAGTATAAAAATACTCAGTAGGGACCCTGAGACACTCAAAGGACTCAAAAAATTCACAAAGGATAATCCAAAAAGCATGGAAACAACTGTCAACCCTAATTAGGTATATTTCAATACATATACCTATATTGTCGAGTAAAACCAGCTCAATAATGAGAAATGAATACCACAAAGTCAAATACTCAGCTCACACTAGGTATATAACTCTAAGAAATAGAATTATGTAGTTGACACACACAGGATCACAATGGAAGCTGATATCCAGCCATAAAATTCACTACGGATTGTAACAAGTAACATTCCCGGTCACAACGTCAAAAACCTCGGGTGCTGGAAACTCCTCCTCTATCGAGTACAGTTGGCCTGCCGTGTCACATAGAGGCACATCCTACTATCCTTGGACTGATGAGGTACTCCTTCAGTTGAGTAACGTGGTTCTACCATGTAACACAGAGGCTCTCCCAACATTTGGTCTTCCGCGTCACACATAGGCACTCCCCACTGGGCCTGTCGAGTCACTCCAAGTCGAAACAGTTAGCAGTCGTCATGTCTCATCCAGTTGCAGGGTTCTGTATGTATCACACATGGGAGAACCTCTCCCCAAGCCATAGGTCATACCTCAACTGTTATGAAGTTCCACTAAAAATTATCCCAATGGTCTGTCACATCAGAATGGACCAAATACAATAGATGGCGCGTCAATCCGAGCCCAGTCTATAAGTAATTAGTGTTTCTGTGTCGAGGGCCCAGTTGGATTCAGGGTCCGATCCAACCCGATCGTTCTCCAACATTATCAAAAACTACTGTGGAGTATACCAAAAGGACCATCTCGATCCATGTATTCTGGTTCCATAGAAGGTTCGTCAAATGGACGCCTAGTTTTCAAGAGATGGCCATGAAGGAGAAAGTGGGTCAGGATGGGCCGAGGTTCGGTTCGACCAGTTTTGACTGACCGGGCCTGGTTCGGGTAGAATATTCCATACAAGAGCCCGGACCGAATGGAGTGGGCCTTGGCGTACCCGGCCCACAGATTTGTTGTCTGGCCCGGCCCCTAAAGGGGGGGGGGGGGTACGGTGGAGCGGCCCACCTGAGCTGGCACCGAAGGCGGAGAGCCCCCCTCTGAGTTTCTCTCGAACAGTCTATAGGACCGTTCAGATGGGTGGCATGTGGGACCCGTCAGAGGGGACTTTCTCAGTCTAGCATGGTTGACCGGACTTCCTCCCAGTGGCACGATCGCGCGCCATTGTTCCACCATGGTTGGCTGAAAGGCCGGCCACCTCTCGGCCTCTACCACGGCCTAGCGGGCACAACCTCCTACTCCACCAACAGCGAGGACACGTGTCAGGCCTGTTTCTAGTCGCCCACTTTCCCCACCGTAGGGGACCATCTACTGCCTTATTCCACCAACCACTGCAACTTTGTTCGAAGCCCAATAAAATAAACGATCACATACTCACAATACTTTCACTAAGAGATCTGTATTCATATAATGTGCTCATTGAAACACTGTGTTTCCAGCATCAAAAAATATTAGGCATTGAAGAACTCATGAAGACCGTGCGATGAATAAAAAGAAAGAAGAGCAAGGTTTAAGAATGAGATGATGGCCATGTTCGTTTGGACATCTTTTTCGTGAATTTAAGAGATGAATAATTAGTAGAATAAATTCAACATATATACAACCCCTACCTCAATTTTCCATTGGAGGTGGTGCGAGGAATATTGAAAAAGTCAATGGAGAGGATGTCGGCGTTCGTCGCCTCCGCATGACGCTTATGATCTGGGCTTGTACGTTGTAATTGTTCTTCATTGGGGGTGGTTCTTCATTGGAGAAGTTTTCTTGGTTCTTCGAAGAATTCCAAAATCTCCTTTTCAAATGATTTCCATTAATGAAATGAAGATCGAATATTAATTAATATGGGTTAATTAATGTAGGCATATCAATGTAGGCACATTTAAAAAATGGCTCAATAAATTGAATTACGTTGGCACAATAAATGGGAAGATTCCAAGGTGTTTCCCCATATTAATGAAGGGTTGGGGTGGTCCCCACCACCATAATTCATAATCGAGGTTTCAATCTCGGGTGGTCCCTGCCTCCATATTTAAAAAAGAGAGGTTTCAAAAAGAAAAATAAAATGTTAAATATTTTTTTCTTCTACCTTGACGAAAAAATGAAAAACTAACTTCCACCCCCGACCTACTGTGGTCGAGGTGAATGTCTTCTTAAGAGAATATTAGTTATGTGAGTTCAATGGTGTCCTCCGATTTTAGTTCTGAGTACTAGATCAAATGTTATAAAAACCCACTCACATGTTCACTAAATATACCCTAAAATAGTTCATATATTCATTCCAATAACACTGGGCCTCAGAATCATGCACCATCAATTTTGACAGAGTCATAATATTTCCATATAATTAAAATAAATTACATTGAAAATTCAGGTCATTACATTCTCCCCACCTCAGGGATTTTCATCCCCAAAATCCTCAACACATATTAAGGGAAAAATTTGTTGTACTATGCTCGAATCTGACACTCCCTCTCCCAAGTTCTCTCTGGGAGGATCCCGTGCTGTCAACAAATGCACATCAGAGGTATCAACCACCCATGAAGGACTCACTCCTGTCGATCCTCAATCTCAACTAGAACCTCCAAACACATCACCCCATCGTCGATGTCCATCACGTCGTGGTCGATGACATGAGATGGGCTGTGCGCGTATCTCCTCAGCTGGGATACGTGGAAAACCTTCTGTACCCTATGCAACTGAGGTGGAAAATCTAAGAGGTAATCCACCTCGACAACACAGCTGAGGACCTGAAAAGGTCCGATGAACCTCAAAGATAACTTGTCGCCCGACCAAATCTCTTCAATCCTTGTCGAGGTGAGACCTGTAGAAAGACACAGTCACCATCCTCGAACTCCAGAGGTCTCCGCCTCTTGTTAGCATAAGATTTATTTCTACTTTTTTCAGGCTTCATTTACTGCTGGATGATCTGCACCTTCTCTATGGTAGCTCACACCATCTCTGGTCCCATTAGTGCTGACTCCCCTGGGTACGTCCAACACAAAGATGATCTTTACGGTCGTCTATACAACACCTCAAATGGTTCCATAATGATAGTGTAGTGATAACTATTTTTGTATGTGAACACCACTAAGGAAAAGTGATTCTCCCAATTGTGGCCAAAATCAATGATGCAAGAACGGAGTTTTCCCTAAATGGTTTAAATGGTCTGATCTATCTGGACATCCTACTGAGAATGTAAGGCAGTGCTCAACAAATGTTGTGTCCTGAATGCCTCCTCCAACCCCTTCCATAGTCAGGAAGTAAATCGTGCATCACGATTAGAGATAATCGTATATGGCACTCCATTAAGCCGTACAATCTCATATACCTAGAGGTGTCACAAGCCCTCTACCAAACCCTTCTCTATAATTGGTTGGAAGTGGGACAACATGTTGAGTTGGTATATGATCAACCAGATGGAATCATGTCCCCTGGATGTGCGTGGAAGAACCGTCACGAAGTCCCTGGAAATTCCATCTCACTTCTACACTGGCACCACTAATGGATGAACTAATCCTGCTGAAACCTGATGCTCTACCTTCACTTGCTGACAAGTGAGGCACAAAGAGACAAACTCTGCCACTACATTCTTCATTCCCGACCACCAGTGCTGATGCTGAATGTCCTGGTATATATTCACCACTCTTGTATGTACTTCAAGAGGGGATTGATGGAACTCCCTAAACACTACCTCCTATAGAGCCACTGGTACCATAGTAAGTCCTTTGAAGAAGATGACATTCTCCCCACCATTAGAAAATCCATTAGGTGCCTATCCATTTGATAACTGATCACGTCGAGCCTCGCAGTCAGTGTCCCCACGATGAGACTCTCTGAATAGCTGATGGAGTGGGGGAGTGACTGTTAGTGACTGAATATAAGATTCTTCATCTTTTTCCACATATGATATCCAAAAATCGTCTAGCTGCTTCATCGCCTCACTCAACAACTATCTGCGAAGAGGTAGACCAGGAAAATCATCAGGGAAAACATTATTGTACAGATCCACCACAACAGGATAGCTCGTACTCTCAACATCAACTGCTCCGAGGGTATGGATAGCTAAATGGTTTGTGATCGGCTACACCCTCCTCCGGGTAAGTCCATCTTGTTCTGAAAAGGTTCCCTTATCACCAGTGAAGGAAAACCTTGTCCCATCTATTCAGACACACCGAAATTCATGCCTAATACAGTCTATCTGATCATGTAATGTGGATAAGTAGTCCATAACCAGGATCACATCATAAGGCCTAAACGCCGCTACTAAAAGATCATAGCCAAAACTATCACTTCCTATAGTGAGCTCGCACTGCCAAAACCAGAGTGTAATCATCGAGTCTGCTTCCGTAGGAGTATCTAGCCATAAATATCATGCCAACTGCTCTGTTGGAATATCTGAGCTCTAAACGAGGGTCGTGGCATTAAAATAATGACTAGCACCTATGGCTATAAGTACTGCATCTAGGGCGGAGTACACACTAATCGTACATTTAATCATCTCCGGAGTGCCGTGGTCATAGGACATAACTTATTGGAGCTGAGCTTATCCCTATACAAATTCTCTTTGTGGTCATTGTGGACCACCTATTAGTGGTGGTGGTAGAACCTCAAATCTACACCCACTGCCTGATGCATGAGCTTCTCCTCTGCCACGTCTGCCTCCTCCTAGTGAACCTCCTCGATCAATCCTTTGTCTCTACCTTGATGGTCCCTCGACCGTCTAATGGTCGTCTGTACAACGGGCCAGGGCATCATGAGCCTTGTGACCCTGCCCACTGCACGAGGAACATTTCATGATCCTAACATGTCCTGATCTGCCTCAAGAGCCCCGCACCACTAACCATGTATCCTACGGTCGTTCACCAGTTGGTCTGGTCCTATTTGACCTCTATGTCATATGTTTGCTTCCAGCTCCCGATTACATTGATATGTGCCATCCGGTGGTGGGTCTCGCCACCAGGGACCCCTCAACAAGGATAATCTCCACAAAATGATCTCTCTTTAACACCCCCGCTGGCATCGGGATGGTGAGAGAAACCATCGAAACTGTAATTTCTTATCTGAGCCCCTTCTCGAAGGTTCAGGCTCTATATAAAGGGTCCTGAACCATGTCAGCGGAGTAGCGTGAGAGGTCGGTGAACCTCGTCGAGTACTGATCTATAGTCATGCTACCCTACTACAAGTGGTGGTGCTCCTATATATGCGTTGAGCATGAGGTCACTTGGATGAACACTGCCCAGAAAATTCTCTCGAAGTCCGCCTAGATGAGAGTCACCTCGTAGTGAACATGGAGCATCAAGCACCAAAATCTGCCTGTTGCTGCCTGAAGAATACTGGCGGCAAGGATCATTATGAGATCAGCTGGTGTCCCTACCAGTATGTACACTCTAACCACAGCCTCCAGCCAATCCATAGCCTCCTTTGGATATGTCTCTCCATGTAACCATGGTGGACTATCGCACTGGGACTCGTGCAACACGATCAAGCAGTGTGCACCCTCTACTGCTGGGGCTGGTGGAATCGGCTGCCCAACATGAGTGGTGCTGCTGGTCCATACCCAAAGGTAAAACTGCTATTAGGGGGGCCTTCAATGAGGCCTCATCTCTTAGTGTTCTTTCATCACATACTCTAACTAGAATACTTGATGGTTGACAGTGTGGAGGCATCCTAAAAAGAAACAGTTCTGACACGGTCATTAATTTTATACCTGGTGAGATGACTCAAGAAAACACAAGGAAGACTTATCAAAACAGAAGCAATCAGTGTTTTTGTGAACTGATATAGAAATCAGATCTCAGGGTCCTGGTGTATGGATATTATGGACACCACACCAACATTGAAATCCCTGAACTAAAAACAAATCTTAAAAAAAATAACAGTATTTCTACACTGAAAAGATCATAGTTCTAGTTCATCGGTAGAACCGAACTCCTCTGACACCAATTTTTCATGACCCATCCCTCGGGTTCTATGTCGTGACTATCCCAAGACCGTCTTCCATAGGCCAGGGGCTTGCGACTAGCACCAAAAGGCATATTCCCTATGAATGGGAAGGTATTTCCCTTATAACCTGTAAACTCACACAACTAAGAAGAAATTAGAATACGAGCAAAAAGTAAAACTATATAGTAAACAGGGTGTGTACAGAAATAAAAATGATCAAGAATACAAGAACAAAGGTAAAGTACATGTAAACTAAAAAGTAGAACTAAAACTGAAAACAACTCATGTGAACACCGACCAAGGATCCTACCTGAAGGGTAAGTACTGATCTCTAATGGTCATCTATGCAGTACACCCCATCTAAAGTCCACCTCCGAGCTACCTCCAGTCCCAGTACCCTCATCCCCAGTTAGCACTATCTATCATCTTCACCAAACAAAACAAGGTCCTGGCATAACCTATGTGTGGGTGAGTATAACGATACTCAGTAGGGACCCCAAGACCCTCGAAGGTCTCACAAAATCCATAAATTATAAATCACAAAGCATGGAAACACGTATCAACCATACATAATAATATTCCCATACATATAACTCTGTTATAGAGTAATCAAATGTCAATCATAAGGAAAGAATACAGTAAAGATAAAGACTTAGATCACACCATTTATATAAATATGAGAAGAAAAATTATGTAGTTGACCCACACAAGATCGTTATGGAAGCTGATAGCCAGACACATGATTCTTTAGGTATTGTAACAAGTAACATTCATAGTCACAACATCAAACACCTCATCTGTTGGAGAACTCTTCCTCTATCAAGTACAGTGGGCCTTCCACGTCACATAGAGGTTCCTCCCACTATCCTTGGACTGTTGTGGTACTCCTCATATCGAGCACCATGGGTCTGACGCATCACACAGAGGCACTACCCCTCGTGGCTTGATGAGGTACTCCTTCTATCGAGTACCATGGGTATGCCGTGTCACACAGATGCGCTCCCCACCTGGGATCTACCTCAACACATAGAAGCACTCCCCACTAGGTCTGCCGAGTCACTCCCAGTCGAAACAGTCAGTAGTCGTCAAGTCTCACCCAGTCACAGGGTTCCATACGTATCACACATGGGAGAACCATTCCACACGCCATAGTTCATACCTCAACCATCCCTATGTTCCACAAATAAGTATCCCAAATATATATCCCATCAAAAGGGACCCAACGCAATAGACGACACATCAATCAGAAGCTCAGTCTGTAAGTTATTAGCATTTCTGCACTGATGGCCTAGTTGGATTCGAGGTTTGATGCAACCTGGACATACTCCAACATTATCCTAAACTCATGTGGGGTATACCAAAAGGACCGTCTCGATCCAAGGATTCTGGTTCTGTAGATGGTTCATCAAACGGTTGTCCGGTTCTCAAAATATTTCCATAAATGCGGAAATGGGTCAGGATAGTCCCGGGTCCGATCTGACCCAGTCGGACCGACCCGGCCCTACATGGGTCCAGTCCGGATGGCCGGTGCCATGTCGGGCCCGGACCCTCCCGCGAAGGGGGCGGCCCGGTGGCACAACCTGCAGGGAAGCGCTGTCCACTCAAGCTGTCGCCGATGGGGGAGCACCCCCTTCCAGTTTCTATCGAACGGTCCATTAGACAGTTTGGTTGGGTGGCATGTGGGACCCACCAGAGGGGTCCCACTCAATCTGGTGTAGCTAATCGAAGCACCTTTCGGCCTCTTCCACGGCCTCCTGCTCCACTGGCGGTGCTGACGCGCATCCCCACCCCGCCATGCGGCCGATCGGTTTTCGACCGCCACATTGCCCTGCTATGGCCGATGGGCTGCGTCCACCTCTGCAACCGGTGATGCGGTTGCATGGCTCCCTTCCTTCCTCATGGTCTGCTAGGTTCTGGCTGCAACCTTGTTCCGTGAGCCACTGCGACTTCTTTCCAAGACCGAAAAATTAAACAATCAAATACTCACGATCCTTGCATCGAGGGATCTGTGTTCATATATCACGCTCATAGAAACACTGTGTTTCCAGCATTAATAAATATTAGGAATTGAAGAACACACAAATAACACACAAAGAATAAAACAAAAGAGGTGCAAGGTTTATGTGTGGGATGATGGCCATGTTCGTTGGCCATCGTTGTCGTGAATTTAGTATATGAATAGTCAATTGAATGAATTCAAAATATATAAAACCCCTACCTCGATTGTTCTTTGGAGGTGGCATGAGGAAGAAAGACAAATTCTATGGAGAGGATGTCGTCGTCCATCGCCTCCACAAGACACTTTCGATCCGGGATCGTGCGACATCCTCAATATTCGTTGGGGATGGTTCATTGTTGGAGAAGTTATTCTTGGTTCTACAAGGCTCTCCCAATTCTCCATTCCCAATGATTTACAACAACGAAATGGGGAGAAAATATTAATTAGGTTGGGTTAAATAATGTGGGCACATCAAAGTTGTCTCATTAAAAAATGGCACAATAAATTGAATTACATTGGCACAATAAATGGTTGGATTCCAAGGGGATTCCGCAAATTAAAGAAGGGTTTGGGTGGTCCCCACCACCAAAATCCAAAAAGGATGTTTCAAGATCGGGTGGTCCCTGCCTCCATAATTCATAAAATGTGGTTTCATAAAGAAAAATAAAATGGTAATTATTTTATTTTTCTTCTTCAACAAAAAACTGAAAAACTAACTTCCACCCTTGTCCTACTGCACTTGAGGTGAAGGTCTCCTTAAGTGAATATCAGACCTGTGAGTTCAACGGTTTCCTCTTATTTCAATTTTGTGCACCAGTTCAAAAGTTACAAAAACCTGCTCACACGTTTACTGAACATACCCGAAAAAAAGATCGAAAATTGATTCTAGGGACACCAGGCCTCAGAATCACGCGCTGTCAATTTTTGCAGACTCGTAATATTTCCATATAATTAAAAAAATTACATAAAAAATCAGGGTGTTTACAAATAGTTGAATATTTCACGAAGAATTTCATATGGGTGTCCAAATTGTGGGATAATTGATAAATGAATTAATGTGATATCATGTGATCCTGATACATGATTAGACATGTTCAGAAAAATTAAACATCATTTATAAAGTTGCCACCTTAGTGAAATATCTAGTTAACAAAATTATACTGTTTATAGACGTTTTATGTGTTTAATTGATGATAAATGATAGGATAAGCCATTACATGTTAAGGTGTACCTTTCTGGGAATTTTCAAGTGAATAAGGTTGGGGTATGGGAAATAAGGCTAATTTTGGAAGGCTATAAATGAGGTTGGGTAATTGTTTCCAACATTATTGACTTATTATCATACCTTATGATGATATGATTATATTTTTTAAATCAAATTTATAATTTCAACCCAAAGTAATGTATAGATATGAGAGTTATGAATGGGGATGTAAGGTTATCCAAAAAGTGCTATTGAAAATGATAGGTCAATTAATGCCTTACTGATTAAAAAGTATAGTTATTTGTGTATTGATTCTATGATTATTTAATGATGTTATATTATCCATTTATGCAACATATATATTAATATTGTAAAAAATATGGTCTTTCTAAATATTGTATCCTGAGTAATCTAATATGAGCCATGTTTTTTATATCATCACTCCAAATCGATGTGAAATAAACCAAATATGTTGTATTATATTTCCTCTCTAATGTGATGTGGGATATATATGAAACATTGAATCCCTTTAAATGATTTGACAGGGGCTGACTAGGTAACGTTGATACTCTTGAGATGATGTGATTTCACAAGTGGAATTTGTTACACCATAGTTCATAATTTGAATTGATATGATTCTATAGTATTATAATGCAAGTCAACGGGTGTCCATAGATAAAAATAGTAGGTTTGGGCCATGTAGTGTCCTAGTAAACACAGAATTATTCTCTTTAAATGTTTATTGAATATTATATAATTATTATAACACAAAATTCATTATTATTCATACACTCATGTATATTTTAATAAAGATATGTTTATATTTGGGGTGTATAACTGAATTTTATACTCATACCATACACATGTACCCTGGTACATGAGAATACTTCATGATTAATGACACATGTTAGGTAGAATCATGTACACCCAGATTGGTGGTAGATCATTGAGTATATTTATGGGGTCTAATTTAGACTCGTGGTCAATGATAGATTATAAAATTTGGCATTATAATTTCTTCACCATTTATTTTCATTTTTTATATTTCACACAATATATGTTTAACCCACCAGATTAGCTATTGATGCATGAAAATATAGAATTATATTACATTACATGATGTTTATGGTTATATATTTAATTTATTATTATTGTACACCATAAAATAATACAAATATAGTAAGTTCTATTATTATTATTATTGTTCTTATTCAATAATTTCTTTTTATTGATGTTATTTTATATATGAATTCTAGGTAGATCTCTCTATAAAAATTTATTTTGTAAACCCTTGACGTTATTACCTATATTTTGGTAATCATGTTGAGTGACCAAGGTCTTGTAGATTCAGTGTCCGAGCCTAAAGTCCATGGTATTACACAATTATATTAGAGCATGGAAACACATTTACAATGGTAATATAAGTTACCCAACAATATATGATGTGATATTTCATTTTTTTATAATGCATTTCTTAATTTCAATAAATGTGATATTTTATGAGTTATGGAATTATTTATTTACTCATGGTTTGGGGGGAGGGTGTATATTAAAGAATTATTATTGGCATGCAAGGTCATATGGAAATCAATTAATTTTTTTATTTTAAAACCTTAGAGTAATTAAATTTAATTTAGTGAATCTAATATTGTATTTAATTAATATTGGTGGTAGGTTGATTTACTAGACTATTTGAAACTATTTATGATTGATATTGTTCCAAAAGGTCTATATTTTTTTGTGGATATAGTTATTATGATTAATTGGGTCACGATTGTAAGATACTAGGATACATGATGGAATGAAGCATGAATTGACACTTCTAGGATATGTCAACATACATGTGGATGTATGATTGGGTTGGGTATAAAATTTGAGGGCATGGAAAAATAATAATACTTATTATATTCTTGAATAAATTTGGAGCATGGAGAAACAATTAGTGACTTCTTTCATGTGTATTGATTCAATTGGTTGAAAATTTTATAATAAAATTAGTTTTTTTATTAAAGTATGTAATTGTAGATATAAGACCAATAAATCATAACAAGTAATCTTCATAAATTTGTTAGATCATTTTTTTCAGTTATGGATCTACATATTTTTGTGAATGATAATATCATAGTTTCTTTTGTCTGGATGTTTCAAGAAATGGAGTGGGTTCTTCAATGTGGATAGGCTACTCCATCAAACATTACCAGTTGGTTTTATATTGAACATCACATATCTTACAAGTTAATGTGGGTTTTTAGGGGATAAATTAGTTGATTAATAGAATCTATATATTATTCGAGATGATTAGTACATCATAAATCCTAATTAAAATGTAACGCCCTGACCCCAGAAGCCCAGAGTCGGTGAATTATTACGTATAATTGGCATGATCACAAAAGATCAAATCTCAAATGATTGATTAGTTTAGTTGCCTTGGAAACACTTGATACACTCATAAGTATTATATTACATCATAAAGTGAAAAACTAAAACAACATAGTCTCCATAGACCACACTCATATCCCCTCTGACACTCCCTGCAGGTCAATCATAAAAACCTCTTCACATCCTAGGAAAAATAATACATAGAAAGGGGTGAGCTCAGATGCTCAGTAAAGATTACAATATAGCGGAAACTTTCATAAATAATCATAAACATTTAACGCAATGTATAGGACTAAAACCAAATCCTTTTAAACTTGAACTTCAACATAATATGGCAACAATAAAATCAAATAATGCAATTTACATATTCACATGGATATTCAACTAGTTGAATAATCACATGCAATATCAAATAGTCACGTTCATAATGATGGAATTCATAATTCTGGATATTCTGAAACATTTTATCGAGGCCACAGCCAAGAACTCTTAAAATTATTTAGGCCTTGGCCAAAACCATTTATCAAATTGGGAAATCCCTCAGCCAATTCAACATATAATTGTCTCATGAGACCAACCGATGCATCAAGGAGCTATAGCAGGCTCCACCCATCACTCACTAAGTCCAATGCATTCCTCATATGAAGAGGTTTAAACATAACATAAACATTCGTATTAAAACTAGCATACGAAATGTCAATAGTTTATCAATAAACCATGAATGGTGTAAAAATAACACATCCATAGTCAAATATATAAAAAAACTTTCAATACAATATTGATGTTTGGTATCATAATAAATCAACTTCAAATAATCTTAAAATCCATCAAAGGATATTGACATGGATGAAATCAAAACTATTTGAGTGAAATATCTCTTTTTTTCTTGGAATCATTTAAAAGTCACATAATTATAATAGAAAACATTTATTTTGAAAATATTCTTATAATCTTATAAGGGAAGCTTTGACAATTTTATAACGGAATAAACTATCCGCACACGCTGTATAAGTTAAAAAAACATTCTTACCTTAAATTTGTCGAAAAGGTCAAAAAAGAACTTGTTTGGAAAATGACGGAAAGATTCATTTCAAAATAGAATAAGTTAAAATAAGGGTATAAATTACTTTAAACCATTGTCTATTAAATATTATAAATTTTTTGGAAGACATTTTCATGAAACATGGATGTGGATAATAAAGAAGTCATAGTAGATAATTACACATAAAAAACCTCGAATAATGAAGTGATTGTGAAATAAACCCTGACATTGTACTTTTACTTGGTAGAGGGTTGGTTAACCTCTTGAATAATAGTTAAATTATTGTTATTAAATTATACAAGAATATTATACATAAATATGATATCATATATGATCTTTTAACATTTCTTTGTTAATAATATGTTAGTACTATCGTCGTTTTGGGTGTTACCTTACAAGTTTTCTTTTATATGTTTTGTTACATAAGCCGTGTTTGTTATGGTTTGGATGTATATTATTCATATCCAGAATGATATCAGGTTCTTAAAATTTATTTTTAATCATCATATTAAAATTATTATTGAATGGATACAATGGAGAATGATGTCATTGAGTTCGTGGAGACGATAGTCCGTACGTACGTACGAGCGACAATATCATTCTTTTGATATTTAAATAATATATAATTAGATGGTATATCATATATACAGAATAATAATCATGTTATATTTATTATTTACATCAATTAAACATCATTATCATACCTATAAAATAATTATTTTTTGAATAACAATTACACCATGATGTGGAGACGGTAAGCCGTACGTACGCACGTATGGTGACATGTAATTCAAAAGATTGAAAGAATACTGAATATGGTTGTAACATATTTATAATAACATCATAGTATATAGAAGATACTGGATTTATTATTTTATAATGGAAATAATAAATAATGATGAAGTGGAAGATGAAAGGAACTTGAATGAGGGTGGTGAAAAAATTACATATTATTCGGGTTCTTTCTTTTGATTTGATCAAAAGGGCTCCTTAGGTTGGATTTTTGATAAAAATAAGGCCTCTAGGTTGATGTGATGGAAGTTGAGAGGATATTTGGGCTGGGTTTGGCCGAGCCAAAGGGCATTGATGGTGTGAAATAGAGAGAAGGGGGAGTGCCCTTTTATAAGAGTGGTGAAGGGCACCTTAGGAAAAGCTAGAAATATTATTTTATAATAATTTAATATTTAGTTTATAATTGCTCAAAAATAATTTATTTAGAGGATAAGGAGGGTATGTGTAGAAAACCACCCAACTAATATGTTTTAGTCAGGTTTGGTTCACTATATTAACCTTATTCTTTAGTTTTAACTCTTAGTTAATTAGTTTCACATTTACCGTGTCTCTTTGTATTTTTATGTTATATAGTTAATAAACATAAAATATAAATCAAAGAGAACCCCATGTGGTTAATTAATGATAAACCTATCATTATATAATTCCCTTTGAAGAATCATATACTTTTAGGAATATACTATCAATTAATAAAATAATATTTCTTTTAAAAACTAATTTATGTTAATTTTGACACTATTTTGTATTTTGTTTATTTAATTTATAACAGCATTATTACATCAAAAAAATTTCATTTAATCAACCATTACATGTCATATTAACCAATAAAATTATTGTAAGGCATATAAACTTTAAAATTATATTTATTTTAATATTTATAAGACCATTTATTTGATTACTTCATTAATAAGGAAAATATTACATCATCATTGTGTAATAAATAAATATAATTATTCAATATCTAAAAATTATAAATAAAAAACAATTATGTAGGAAATGCATTTATCTTTCTAATGAATATTTATATTCTAAGAGATAAAATATAAAACTTTATGTAAAAATTGTTTTACTCAAAGATATATATGTTTATTTCATTTTTGTATTTACTTTAACTTAATTAATATAATGTGTCATTTTCACTTACAAGTTGCTCCATGGGGTCCCAAAATTGACCCACAGATTCCAATGGTCGGACATGTATCAGCCAATAGGGTTAGGACAAGTGTTAGGTTAATTTAATATTATTATAATTTTATTTTTGACCCTTCATTACAGTATTTAACCTTTAACCATGGTAAATAAAATATTTAACGAAATAAATATTCGAAATGTATAAAAATAAAAGTTACCTATTTACCCTATTTTGAAATCATGATTTCAAATATGGAATCTATTTTTCCATATTCAATACATAAAAGTGGCAGGAATTAATTTAAAAATAATTTTTGTTGTCAAAAAAAGTGTGTTTTTAAGAAATAATAACTATGAAATGATTGACACTTGTTTATGTCTAGTATAAATGTGAAATTACATATAATGACCAATATTGGATTAAATGGTAAAATTATATTATACTTATACATTAAAACCACTAAATAGTATAATTTAGCACTATATATTATTTTTATTAAAAAAGTTGTTTTTTAATTAAAGTTTAGTATTTTTTTCACTTTTCATATAAAATTGGATGTTCTCATAAAAATACCAAAATTTCAACCTAGGTTAATTTTGATTTTCAGAATACGAAAATGAAGTCCATTTTGAAGATAAATTTTATAAAATTTCAAAAAGTTTGTATTACTATTCATAACAACTAGTTTGATTGGTTGTGGTGTGTTAGAATCTCGATGTTGCGTACAATACAAGCTATTGCATTATTCAAAGGGAAACGTACCGTGGAAGCTTGGGATGTTACATTCTCCCCTCCTTAAATAAATTTCTTCCTCACAATATGATCTTGTTCTTTAAAAATAAAAGGTTGATAATAGAAAATACCTTTGTGGAAAACCCATATAAGAAATAGGGCTAATAAAATTTAGTTTTAATAATATGGGAAAGGGAAATGAGAAGTCACCAAAAAATTATGATCTCAATTATGAGACCATTGGTGGAAATTAGAGACACATAATTAGAGTAAATAAGTAAATATTTATTGGGATTGATTGAGGTCAGAAATCACAAACAAGTATATAATTGAAGGCCTTAAAGCCATCAATCTATGGTGATTTAAAATATCATCTGTTCAACAAGACATAAGGTATTAGGATAAAAGATATTTGGTTTTAATTTCCCTTCCATAATGTTTAAGGATTAAATTATTCATAGAATAAGAGAAGAAAATTATACTTGAAAAGTAGAGCTACATTATTTAACTAATTTCTACCACAAACTCATCTTTCATTCTAAAAGATAATAGAAATTAAAAATATTCTATTTATCCTAACCGTATAGGGTTCAAAAAAATGAATTTATAATTCTTTTATAAGTCCTTTTAAAAAACTAAATTATATAATATACGACATCACATAAGCTAGTGGTAGGTGATTCACCATTGTTTCCCTTTGATTGCGGGTTCCAGTTTCGCTCCCTTCCCAGACGCGACGGGTTGTCGCCCGACCTCCGGGTTGTCCTTTTTATAATAATCCAAAAATAATCATTAGAAATGTTTTAAACATAGAAGTAGTATCCAATGTCTAATATAATCCATTACAACCTTTAGACTTATCCAAAATTCTTCTATCCAAACTCCCAGTCCAAAATTTATAATGAAGGTAAATATAATGAAGATATTTTTTTCCAAGTAATAACATGTGAATAATTTCACGATGTATTATTTTAAAATAGAGTAACACCCTTAATTACCATAAAACGTTATTGATTAAATTTACCCTCCCTTATTCCTTATAGAATACTGGATTTACTCCTTATATCCAAAAATGTTAAATACTACAACAATGATGAAATAAAAAAACATTAATCAGTGCCAATGTAGTCAAGAATATACAATATAATTTACCAAATCAACCATATCTTATACCAAAATTACTACCTCAATATCACTAGAATATTAAGGATTACATTTCCTTCAACAATGTATTTTCACAAAAAATGTTTAACTTATTATTGAGTCACTTTTTATAGTACCATAAAATCTCAAATCCTCAATGAAATAGTACTATAGTAAAATCCTTATTTATTTCCATAATTCATAAAACTGGTACATCATCTATAAAACACTGAAATGACATAATTATTTAACAAAAACATAAGAACACTAGTCATTCCTCTTCATGATTGGTAGTATGATAAGTTGAATATTATCTAATAGCATCATTTATGGCATACTCTGATGACAAGGACATTGATTCGTGTAGTGCCCCAAATCCTTGCAGATGAAGAACTGTACATTTGAAACCTTTTTCTTACCCTTGAAATAACGTTAATGGTGTCCATTTTCTCCACACTTATAACAAACTCCCATTCCCATCAACCATTTAACATGGTGATTCTTTCCCCAGTTATCACATATGGGAAAATCCTTCTTTCTCTTCTTCCCTTTATCTATATTTCTTTCTTCCATCCTTTTCTTCTCTTGCATCCCATAAAATATATAGGACTCAAATAATTCAATAATTATCTTATTAATACATGAAAATATTTCTTAATATTATGAGAATACTTGGGAGAATATTTCCCTTCTAAATGTTGGCTTCATACTATGAATGAAACGATCCATCTTACTCTTTGGATCCTGTATAATGGTGGAGTTATCATTCCTTCTACTAGGATCCATTTCTAAACAATATTATACACTAGGTGTGTTTGTGAATCAAAATTCATAATTACAAACTTTTAAATCACATAACCTAAATTGAATATCATTGGTATATAATCGATAATCATAAAAATGTTTTATTTTAGGATGTATATACTCATAAACCCTATCATAATGGATTGTAAAGAAAAAGAGAATTATCTCAAGAATATCCCCTGGGAGAGTCGTAACGAAGAGTGTAGCAAGTCCCATTGTCATGCAACATTTCCCATTCGAGTCTTGCTCAAAGAGGTGTCGATTATCGCTCAAATTTACCCAAGAGATGAAGGTAGAATTACCCTTGTAGTTTAGCTTGGGTTGTCGAATCCTCAGAGACCTAAGAAGTAACCTACAGACACCTACATTCTATGGATTGTTTTTTCTATGAAGTGGCCATCTTGGGTTGATTTAAAATGGTTTTAAATGATATCTAAGGGACATAGGTGAATTCAATTTATAAGAGTGAATTTATCCTAGGTTATCACTTGGGGTGGATTGGACGTATTTCCTTTTCATTGATTTCAATTTATTATATTTGAGATGGGTTCATTTAAGAAGATAAAACAACATCATCACTTACTGTTTCAATGCCTACACCATTTAATACTAATCAACTATATAGTTTATGGATCAATGTTTTGATAACATCAAGGTAAAGGTTCGTATTAGCACATGATGTGTGTGGCCTTAAATTCAACAAGGATAATAGAGTTTAAAAATAATCAAATTAAAATCTCAATTAAAGAAGTGATTATACATTAATGGGGTGATAAATAACATCTAATACATCCCCTTTCTTCTCCCTTGGATCATCCCATAATTGGTTTAGCCCTCCATTGATTCTATGGTTTCAATGGTAGCGGGAAGTAGACAAAGGAGGGAGGAATTGAAGAAGTAAGAAAACAATATAAAGAAAATGATCACTCCACCGTTGTGTGAATAATTTTAAAAGGTTTAGTGTGAATAAACTCACAGCATGACCTAACAGTATCATAGTGATATGAAGAAAAACAGAATTAGAGTAAAATAGAAGATTTTATTATGAATCTAAAGTGAATTGAAAAACATACATGTGAAAGACAAACATAAGACATCAAAATCATATCATAACATTACAATTGAACAAAGCACCCATGATTCTCAACTCCTACACCACCACTACCTTAAATATTAATTTTTTAAGACTTGGGGCGATCCATCAATTGTCCAAGTCTCCTCAATTAATTTGGTAGGCCCTAGGTGGGTGGAATGTTGAGGGAGAGTTGATTTTTCCACCCTTGACCTGAGGTGGCATCCACCTTTCTTCCACCGAATAGATACACTTGGAAGACCTTCTAGATGTCCGAATTAGAGTGGGACATAGAAAACGAAAATTGATCCCCGGATGTATCCTAACCTACTATACAATTTGGGCCCATTTGGAGGTTTAGATTTTGAGATATGATTATATTATTGGGATGTTTTTCTGGGCCGCAGAATCTGGCCCAGAATTTTATCTCTAACTTGGGCCACCTAAATGACCACAATGGAGGCCGAATTATCATTTTCTATTGAAGACTGATTTATTTATAAATATTTCTTCTATCATCCCTAGAAATTTTGGCTTTATAGGGTTTTTATTTTGGGCCCCACATTCACATTATTGGGCTACTTTCCAATCTGACTTCTCCGAAATTGTTTCCTTTCATCTCAAAATATCCCCATCTTCATCCATGAATTATTCATTTATCCCTAAATGAAACATGATCATATTTAAGTGTAGATAAAGTTACCAAAATATAAAATTGAAATAGAGATAATTAAATTCCTTAAAATTATATGAATCATGGGTTACATTAAATGATGTTAAAAAATGTACCACATAATAGTGTATTTTAAGAAGGTATTACAATCATAATGTGAAATGATGTTCAAAGAGTAAAATGAAATAAAATGGTGTTTATGAAAAATAAATAACATGAATATTATATATATTACCCATGAATATTAGCTTCATTTAGTGGCTAATCACACCACCCAAATTGAGTTTTTCTAGTCCCGAGCAAAATATATCTCAACAATATGAAATTCGAATTCCCTTTTCCAAAGACATTTTAATGCACAATGATCACCAAAAAACCTTATAACAAACATTCATGAAACACACACAAATATTTTAATACATGATAGTTTTGTAAGAATATACCAATAATAAGCCCATTCCTTTGTTCAAATTCATTCCCATATTTCATCCAATATCAATTAAGTATGAGGATGTGTTGTGCATCACCATAGACATGGGGGTTCATCTTTATTCAAGGGGAAATGACGGAAGGGCTAGGTAGAATCACATTTCTATATGAAGATGAGTCTTAAATTTTTTTGTATTATATTTTTTTGTTTTTTTTGTTTTTTTTCAATTTTTCCATGCTAATTGAAATTGCACTCGAAAGAGTCAACCCCTGTAGCGAGACATTGCTGATGACTCCCTGCCTCAAAGACCATAGGGCACCAAGTGAAGCTCACATAATCAAGCATAATATCGAGTTAACTCAGTCAAAAACAAATTCAAATTACAAAAAATAGATATAAAATTACTAACTCTAGGTCAGATGACTATGGAGTCACGATCCTCAAGTTCCAAAACCCACGCATTAGGTCATTTCATTGCTCTATGGAAAAATTTATTATTTTTTAATTTTTTTTGAATACTCATATTAAACTAAAATGACTACCAAACCTATGTTATTTATCTGGAGGACCCCATGAACTCAAACTAATACCACACTATATAAAGGATGTGCATTGTGATTCTTTTTTTTATTTGGATGAAAATATAAACAATGAAATATCACATTGGACAACCACACTTTCCAAAATCTATGATCATGAAATTATACAAGGATTAAAATCAAAATCGATTAATGTTAAATTATTTTATATTTAGTTTCATAGTTTACAATGTGTATTACCATGTTCAAGTTAATGTAATTTTTCGTTCCATTTACACACATTATTTTTCAAATAATTATTTTTTAACAAAAGAAATTTTTTTATTTCATCTCCCCTCACCCCCAACATAAAACAAAACTATCCCCAGTGTTTCAGGATGTGAAAATTTATAAGTAGTAGAGAAAAATAAGGGATGATCAAAAAGGAAATTGAAATATGATGATAATGGAATGAAGTCACCTGGTGGTTGAAGTTGAAGTTCATGATAATCAAGATTAATCATTTGATCTCCTGGGGGATGTAGGCACCTCCTTGATTGAACATGTATCACCCAAAATGGTCCGTGAACCATACAATGAAGAAAAAACTAGACATAACAAAAAACACAACAATTTATTTAATTCCAAGTATCATAATTTTTATGGGTTTCCTTTTTTTTTGTTTTTTTAGTTAAAACTAATGATACATTGTCTTCATTTAAATTTCCGGGTACGATATTACTCAGGGATCACACTGCATGACACAGATGAATATAGTTCTCCCCTTTCATACCCATCCATACTCATAAAATGAGAATATGTCAATAGTCTAATTTTTTTTAACTACAAAAACATAAATAACATAAAATAAACTGATTATACATTGTCTTCTTTTTAAATTTTTGGGTAAGGTATTACTCAAGGATCACATGACATGACACAGAATAATATGGAACTCCCCTTTTGTACTCATCCATACTCATAATAGAAGAAAATGTCAAAAATCTATTATTTTATTAAATATCATAATAATTAATTAATCCAATTTAAAATATAAATATTATTAAAAAAACAAAATGATAGGAATCTTGAAAACCATGGGTTTCCTCCCACGAAGAAATTTGTTTAATGTTGTTAGCTCGACTTGAACCCCACAACTTACTCAATACCAATTTTTAACATTTTACAGACCCCATATTTCTCCATGTCAACTAGATTGATATTGATTCATTGTTTATAATTTTTGTCGTGTGAAAACCTATGTTCTATAATGAGTGGTAAAATCCAAGGAATATCAAAAATGGTTGATCTAGATTCTTTTTTAGTCTTTCTAATTACATTAAGAATCATTAACTCTTTTTTAGTTTCATGATAAGAAATTTTAAAAATTGGATGTTTTTGGCTATCCCTAATGAATGGAATATTCATGGTCGATTAAAATTCCATTCGTTCCTGTTTGGGTAGGCTAACACTTTCAGACATGGGTTGGGACAATGAATCAATCTCAATTTCATTTTCAAAATTTATCAACATAATTGGTTCATTTTGAATAGAAAATTCAACCAAAAAATTGGAAAGGTCAATTTTAGGAATGGGTATGGACTCAATATCTGTGATTTCTCTCAATGGTTCAATGGTTGGTGTTTTTAAAAATTCATCAATGGAGTTATAATTAGGAGACACAATCCATGATGTCAAATTATCCTCTTTTTAATCCAAAAAGTCAATTTAATTCTGATTTAAAGACACATCAATAGTTCCTTGATACTATTCATCCATCCCAAATCCAAAGGTTGGTTCTTCTATAAAATTATTTGGGGTTTGTGGGAAACAAGAAACGTCACATAAGGTTATGGAAGGGATAGTTGGTGTAGGGATGTGTTCCTCATAAGTTTAAATTCTTTGTAGTTCTAACCTCAATAATGAAACCTCAAAATTCATTTTCTTCATTTTTTGAAACAATTTTTCGAGTAATGGTTGGGGATCATGATGGGAAAGGGGTTGAGAAGGATGGTCTATTCCAGGTGGATAATTAAGTTGTAGGAATTGCACAGGAGGGTGTTCACGTTGGATTTTTTGAGATTGAAACTCATTATATGTTGGTATTTTTTGTGGATCATAGGAGTAAAAATATTTTGGTTCATTATGTTGTTGATGACCCCACATGTAGAAATTAGGATGGTCATTGTACATCAGACATGGGGTTGGGTGATCAAAGTATGAATATGTTTCCCATGTTTGGACTTGTTCAAACCTGAATTCCATAAGAGTGAGGGGGTGAAAACAGAGAATTACGATGAAATAAAAGATGATAGTGTCTAGGATAACTTACTTAGGCCCTCGCCAACAGCACCCAAATTTGATTCTCACTCAAATTTACCCAACAGATGAAGATAGAATTGCCCTTGTAGTTTACATTGTGTTATCGAATCCTCGGAGACCTAAGATATAACCTACAGACACGTACATTCTATGGATTGTTTTTGTCTATTAAGTGGCAAAATTGGGAATATTTAAGATGGTTTTAAATGAACTCTAAGAGAATTAATTGAATTCAATTTAAAATAGTGAGTTTATCATAGGTTATCACATAGGGTTGATTGGACATATTTCCATTTCAACGATTTCAATTTCTTATATTTGAGATGGGTTCATTTAAGAAGATAAAACAACATCATCACTTACTGTTTTAATGCCTACACTATTTAATTCTGATCACCTATACACTTGAAGGATAATTTTTTTGAGAATTTCAAGGTAAATGTTCATATTAGCACATGAAGTGTGTGGCCATAAATTCAACAAGGACAATGGAGTTTAAAAATCATCAAATAAAAATCTCAATTAAAGAAGTGATTATACATTATATAGGTGATAAATAACATTCAATCTAGACCCTTGATACTCCCTTGGATCAACCAATATGTGGGTTTTCCCTCCATTGATGATATGGTTGCAATGGAAGCGGGAAGTAGACTTATGAGGGAGGAATTGAAGAAGTAAGAAAACAATAAAAAGAAAATGATCACACCACAGTTGTGTGAATAATTTGACAAGGGTTAGGGTGAATAAATTCACACCGTGATCCCACAGTATCAATGTGATATGATGAAAAATAGAATAAGAGTAAAATAAGAGATTTTATTATGAAACTAAATTGAATTGAACAACATACATGTGAAAGACAAACTTGAGACATCAAAATTGCATCATAACATTACAATTGAACAGAGCACCCATGATTCTCAACTCCTCCACCACCACATCCTTAAATAGAAATTTTTGAAGCCTTGGACCTATCCTTAAATATTCCAAGTCTCCTCAATTAATTTTGGTAGGCCATATGTGTGTGGAATGTTGTTGGAGTGTTTATATTTCCACCCTTGTCCTTAGGTGGCATTCAACTTTCATCCACCGAACAGATGCGCTTGGAAGACCTTCTATATAGCCGACGTAGAGAGGTCCATAGAAGTGGAAAATGGATTCTTAGATGGCTCCAAACCACCTTTAAAATTTTGGGCCATTTCGAGTTGTATATTCAAAGATATGATTATATTACTGGGCGGTTTTTCTGGCCCGCACAATCAGGCCCAGAACTTTATCCCTAAGTTCGGCTGCCTAAATGACCATAATAGAGGAAGATTAGCACTAGATCCTAAAGAATGATTTATTATTATATATGTCTTCTAGAATCACAAGATATTTGGGCTTCATTGGGTTTATATGTTGGGACACACATTCACATCAGTGGGTCGGTGTCAAATCGGACTTCTCTAGAATTGTTTCCTTTCATCACAAAATATACCCATCTTATTTGATGAATTGTCCATTTATCCCTAAATGAAACATGATCATATTGAAATGTAGATAAATTTACCAAAATATAAAATTGAAATATTTATAATTACATTCCTTAAAATTAGATGAATCATTGGGTACTTTAAATGCTGTTAAAAAATGTACCACAAAATAGTGCATTTTAAGAAAGTATTACAATCATAATGTTTAATGATCTTCATAGTGTAAAATGAACTAAAATAGTGTTTATGAATAATAAATAACATGAATATTATATATATTACCAATGAATATTAGACTCATTTAGTTTCTAATCATGTGTTTTTGGGTTTTACCGCTAGGTACATCTGTGCTAGAGCCGCCTCTACCTGCTCGTATCTAGGCAGGGATGTATTTTCTGGAAAACTCACAAAATCACTACAACACAAAAATGCTAAGATGTTCTTCTATACTAATATTCAAAGTCTATCTTATGGACATGTGCTCTAATCAGAGTATACCTAAATCTATCTTCCAAGGTTTATTTATAAACTTCTTTTGATACAAACTCTATCTCCCCGACCCCAGAAGCCCAGAGTCGGTACATTATTACGTATCATTGGAATGATCACAAAAGATAAAATCATTACAGACTGATTAGTTTAGTTTCCTTGGAATCACTAGATACATTCATAAGTCTTACATTAAATCATAATTTGAAAAACAAAAATAACATAGTCTCCATAGACCACACTCATATTCCCTTTGACTATCCTTATAGGTCAATCATAAAAAACATCTTCACATCCTGGGAAAAATAAAACATAGAAAGGGGTGAGCTCAGATGCTCAGTAAGAATATCTTTCATATATAATCATAAACAATTAAGGCAATGTATAGGACTAAAATAAAAGCCTTTTAAACATCAAATTCAGCATAATATAGAAAAAATAAAATGAAATAATACCATTTACTTATTCACATTGATATTCTAGTAGTCGAATAATCACATGCAATATCAAATAGTCACTTTCATAATGATGGAATTCATAATTCTGGAAATTCTTAAACATTTTGTCAAGGCCACAGCCAAGACGTCTAAAAATGATTTAGGCCTCCGATAAAACCACATATCGAATTGGGAAAATCCTCGGTCAATTCCACATCTAATTGTCTCATTAGACCTACCGATGCATCGAGGAGCTATAGCGGGCTCCACCCGTCACTTACTAAGTCCAATGAATCCCTCATATGAAAAAGTTTAAACATAACATAAACATTCATATTTAAACATTCAAACGAAATTTCAATGCATTATCAATAAGCCATGAATGGTGTAAAAATAACACATCCACAGTCAGACATATCACAAAACATTCAATACAATATGGAAGTTTTGTATCATAATAAATCAAGTTCAAATAATCTTAATATCCATCAAAGGATATTGACATGGATGAAATAAAAAATATTGGAGATAAATATATCTTTATTATTATGAAATCATTTAAAAGGAACATAATTATAAAAGAAGAAATTTATTTTGAAAATATTCTTATAAGCTTGTAAGGGATGTTTCAATTATTTTATAATGGCGTAAAATAGCTGAACCCACCATATATGTTAAAAAACACTCTTACCTTAAATTTGTCGAAGAGGTCAAAAAGTACCATGTTTGGAAATCGACGGAAGATTACTTTAAAAAATGTATAATTTCAACTAAGTGTATAAATGACTATAAACCATTGTATATTAAATAGTAAAAATGTTTTGAAATACATTTTTATGAAACATGGTTGTGGATGATAAAGAGGTCCGAATAGATATTTACGAATAAACAACCTCAGATAATGAAGAGATTGGGAAATAAACACTTGACTTGAACTTTTCCTTGGTCTATGATAGGTTATCCTCCTGTATAATAGTCAAATAATTTTTATTTAATTATACATGAATCATAATCATTAATAGGATATAATATATGATATTTTAACATTTCTTTTTTAATAATATTTTATTATTATCATCCTTTCGGGTGTTGACTTACTCGTTATATTTTTTATGTTTTGTTACAAAAGCCATGTTTCTTATGGATAGGTTGTATATTATTCATATATAGTATGATATGAAGTCCGTAAACATTATTTGTAATCATAATATGAGAATTAGTCTTGAATGGATACGATGGGGAATGAATTTCATCGCGTTCTTGGAGATGGTAGTCCGTACGTACGCACGAGCGACAATATCATACTTTTGGTATTAAAACAATATATAATTGGATGTTATATCATATATTAAGAATAATAATCATGTTATATTCATTATTTACATCAATTACACAGCATTATCATACCGATCCAAATAATAATGTTTTGAATAACAATTACACCACGACATGGAGGCGGTAAGTCGTACGTACACACATATGGTGACAAGTCTTTAAAAGGATGGATAGAATACTGAATATGGTTTTAACATATTTATATTTAAATCATAGAATATATATGATACTTAGTTATTATTTTATAATGGGAATAACAAAGAAAGAATAAGTGGAAGAAGAAAGGAACTTGAAATAGGGTGGTGAAAACATTACCTCTTCTTTGGGTTCTTCATTTTGATTTGATCAAAAGGGATCCTTAGGTTGGTGTTATGATCAAAATAAGGAATATAGATTTATGTTATTGAAGTTGAGAGGATATTTAGTCAGGGGTTGGTTGATCCAAATGGTTTTGACTGTGTGAATTAGAGAGAAGGGGGAGTGTCCTTTTATAAGAGAAGTGAGGGGCACCTTATGAAAAGATAGAAATATTATTTTATAATAAATTCATATTAAGTTTATAACGGATGAATACTGATTTATATCTAGGATGAGGTGTCTATGAATTGAAAACCTCCCAACCAATTGGTTTTAGATAGGTCTCGGTAACTATATTAATCTTATCTTTTAGTTTTAACTCTAAGATAATTAGTTTCACATTTACCATGTCACTTTGTATTTTTATATCATATAGTTAATAAACATAATATAAACCTAGAAAAGATCCCCATTTTTTCATTAATGATACACATATCATTTATAAGTCACCTGGCCTATCTTTTGATTTTTAGCAATAGAAGATCAATTAATAACACAATATTGTTTTTAAAAACTATTTTATGACAATTTTGAAACTATTTGGTATTTTTTTCTAAATTCAAAAAAGCAATATTACTTTGGAAAAAAATCATTTAATCGACCCTAACATGTCATATTAACCTATAAAAATATTTTAAGGAATCAAAACGTTAAAATTATATTTATTTTAATTTTTATAATACCATTTATTTGATTCTTTCATTAATAATGAAAAATACCACATCATCATTGCGTCATAAATAAATTTAATTATTCAATGACTAAAAATTATAAATAAAATACCATTATTTTTGAAATCCATTTATCATTCTAATTAATATTTATAGTATAATAGATAACATTTATAAACCTATGTAAAAATTGTTTTACTAAGAGATATTTTCTTAGGTCATTTTTGTATTTACTTTAACTTAATTAATATGAAGTGTCATTTTCAATTACATGTGGCCCCATGGGGTCCCAAAATCAACCCAAGGATTCCCATGGTCGAACATGTATCAGAAAATAGGGTTAGGACACTTGATAGGGTAATTTAATATTATTATAATATTATTTGAATACCCTTGTTTACCAGATTTACCCTTTAAACATAGTTAATAAAATATTTACCGAAGTAATTATTCAAAATGTCTAAAAATAAAATTTACCTATTTAAAAATTTTGGAAATATTGATTCCAAAAAAGGAATCCATTTTTTAAAATTGAAAACACAGAATTGGCAGAAATTAATTTTAAATTAATTCCTGTTGTCAAAACAAAAACTGTGTTTTTAAGAAGTAATAACTATCAAATGATTGACACTTGTTTATGTGAAGTTTAAATGTGAAATTACGTCTAATGACCAAAATTGTATTAAATGGTAAAAATATATTCTAAATATAAATTAAAACCACTCAATAGTATAATTTATCACTATAAATTATTTTGATTAAAATGTTATTTTTAATTAATGATTAGTATTAACACTTTTCATCAAAAATTTGAAGTTCTTGGAAAAATACCCAAAAATTCAAACTAGGATAATTTCGATATTCTAAATCCAAAAATTAAGTCCATTTTGAAAGATAAAATTTATAAAATTTAAAAATGTGGGAATTACTATTCATAATGGCTAGATTGATTGGTTGTGGTGTGTTATATTCTCGAAGTTGCGTACAATGAAAGATATTGCATTATTGAAAGGGAAATGTACCATGGAAGGCTGGGGTGTTACATACAATGAATGTGAGATATATGATAAAGGGACCAATATGATGATGGTAAGGTAATTTAGTTCAGTACAAGTCGAATGAAGACCACTCCTAGGATATATTTTAAGTTAATATTGACTTGTTTTTCCTATAATTGTTGAGGATAAATAAGGACTATAACATTATGTTACATCAGTATGGGTGTATGCTATGATAATTGTTGATTTTTAGGTTATGCACTAGTGTTGGGAGGAAATGAGAATGTTGATATGGTGGATTATGTTAAAATGATTTATTAATGTCTTATTAATTAATAATACCTCATATTTAGTTCAATAACATTAATTAATTTATAATTTTATTAATCTTATTTTAGGTTATACTTAATGTGATCATTTTTTATTTTTTATTTATCATGTGTTAATGTTTAACATGTTTTACTTGTAATTACATTAATATATTATCACTTTTAAAAAAATGATTATTATAGTTCTTTGTTTTAGTTAATGGTTATCATATGATATGTTAATATTTTATGGCCATACGATCATATTTAATGTTAAAATTTTATAGAAGATATTTTTTATATCATTTTTATTTATTTAAATTATTTCTATTCATTCATTTATATTTTATATATATATCATTATACACACACACAAAGAACCATATACATATACATATACATATAAATATACATATACATGTACATCTGAACATAGATATACATATACATATACATTTATATCTATATATACGTATACATATACATATACATATACATATACATATACATATACATATACATATACATATACATATACATATACATATACATATACATATACATATACATATACATATACATATACATATACATATACATATACATATACACATACACATACAAATACAAATAAAAATACAAATACAAATACAAATACAAATACAAATACAAATACATATAAATATACATATACATATACATACATATATATATAAATATTATATGTTTTCTGTATTGTGCATGTTGTTCACTAGATCGTATTATCTTTTTCAAATTTTTTAACCTTTGCATGAATGAAATTCATCTTCTATGGTAGCATATCAGTGAAATGTGAAATCATCAAATGATTGAATCTTTATCAGAGCTCTTCCATTGTTTATGCATGAATAATCCATCTTTCTTTGACCGTGTATCTATCCATTTTCTCGTTCATGGGTAACTTATTATTTTGTTTGTTACCAATATTATTGGGAAAGATTTTTCTTATCCATGGATCCAGCTTCAACAATGTAGGTATAGATCATTCATAGTATCACCCTTCAACCATTCCAAAAATCTCCTAACTTTTTCTAACCACATGATTTTCCAAACATCCCATGTTTCATTCATGATTTGGTTGATTGATAAAATCAGTCTGATCATATGCACATCCTTTCATATTTCCTCTCTAGCTTTGTGTATGTCCACATCCATGAATAACTAGATGAAACTATGGGAGTATTTTTCATTATCAACCTAAAGATTAAGTCATGTGAGCTCATGTTTCTTTGATTCATGTTCATAATGTATCCTCATCCCTCCGCACTATAACACTAATTTGAATGGAAGAATAAATCTAATCGTAAGAAACTCGTTCAGCCACACAGTAGCATCAGGTCTAGTTCATGGTAGAATCCTCACACTATAAACTAATATAAGATCCCCTATCCTTAATAATAATTTTTAGGACTATTCTAGTGATGTAATGGTAATATATCTTATAGTACTTCTTTTTCATAGCACCCACTCCACACATTAAAATGTTGTAGAATATCTCTATCCTCCATAGACCACCATACACTAATAGAATCAATCTTTCTTTACAAATGGTAGTGGAAATGGTAATGGCATAATAGAACCATATATTAGAAAACACCTACTACCATCTCATGGTATCATTATCTCAACCGACACAAGAACACTTTGATACGACTATGAGGTTTTATTATTATTTTTAACATGGATTAAATATTAATTTAAAATTTTAATTACTTCAATTTATAAAAATATTTTAAATTTAATTTAAATTTATAAAATTATTATATTTTTAAAATATAAATGGTTGGATGAATTAATAATTGTTTTTAATAGAAATCGGAATTTATAAGAACATTAAATATTTTTTGATGCTCTATTTTTATTGATTTTATGATATTATAATAAATTTCATGATTATTCACTTTATTTTAGTTGTTCTATTATTTTAGGAAAGGCATGTATAATCTAGTGGGTATGTTAGAAGTGGTTTGATATAAAGAATCATGGATATTTGTTGGGAATTAATATGCATAATATTATTTATTTTGTACTATTATTTAAATATTTTTGAATTATTTAACCACTACAATATTTTAATAATTGTTTTTATTATTTTATTCATTTTAGAAACTCTCATTTATTCTAATGTGAATATTGGATGTTTATTCAATTAGTTCCATCAAAGAATGAGAGTGTTCTAAAATTATTTATTAAATATATGTGTTGTTTAAAAAGGTAATGGTAATGTGTTTAATATTTTATTATTTTTATCATTGCTTAGTGAGAAGTTATTTTAGGAGACATTTAAAAAATGAGAAAAAAGACGGATCTAGATGACCGTTGGTGATTTTTTAAATAAAAGGCAAGTTATATAGTTTAATATAAATTTGAGGCATCATACTCAAATATTGAGATCTTATGTGACTACTTTTTCATTGGTGAGATCACAAGGGGACTTTAAAATTTCATTTGTTGGCACTGAATTGAATAATGTTCCATGAGATACACCAACTTAATTATCTATTTCTATTTTTTTGAATATATTTAATCCAGGGTTTTCTTTGATAAATATTTTAATCATTTTATTGTTCCTAATAATTAGTTTATGATTTTATAAATAAAAATAAATTCATCTATTTATTATTCCAACTAAACAAAAGGAAGGTCCTTGGGTTGTGACTCTTAGAAAAATTCATGTTAGTATAGGTTGTGACTATTATAAAAATTCATGTTTGTTATTCCTTTGGGTGTTTTAAAACGTATGATTAGTAAATTGGTTTTCAAACTATTAAACGTGATGTTTCATAGTGGGTAAAAATGTAATCACTAGGTAGAGAATATTGAGGTTATCACACCATCAAAAAAATGTGAGATTATAATTTTATTTTTATGCATTAAATTCTGAACAATTTACAATAAACTATTGTCAACCATTAATAAATTATGATAGCTATTTTTTTATGAGATTCAATGTACTATTCAACACTATATTTCTTTGTTCCCATCTATTTCGGACAAAAATTGGTACCAGATAGTGACCATCAAGGATAAATTAGATAGCAGCTCTGGTTGATTTAATATGATACCATAAAATTGATATTTGATCATATTATTATAGATATATCTTTTTTCATTATATATTTTATATACTAACCATATCCTAAACCTAAATGTCTAAGGAATAATATTAATTTTTTATATGGCATATATTAATGAAAATGAAGGTTGGATACCTCAAAAGACCCCATTTTTTGATGGAAGTGATTATGAGTATGAGCATGACAGAATGGATGAAAATGTAATGTAGTTAAGTGTGTATTATTGAATAATAATAGAGAAACAATTTAAAGTATGTGAAGATAATCCAAATATAATTTTATTATTGAAATGGAAAATTATGTCATGAATTATAATGTAAAGAATATTTTATACCATGTTATAAGTATAAGTATATATAACCATGTTTCAACATGTAAGGATGCCCAAGCAATATAGAAAATTATAAATTTTAATCATTATGAGAAGGAAATATTAAAATAACCTATATAATAATTAGTCATGAATAATAATATGATATCAATATAAGAAAAAATGAATCAGTAAAAAATACATTTCACCAGTTTATATGTATTACAAATTGAATGAGTAAACTTGGGGATGTACTAGACAATAAAACTCTAGTTTAATGGTTGGTAAATGAATTAACAAAAACATGGAATACAATTAATGTAGTGATTTATGAAAGCTATAATTTTAAATGGTTCACATTAAATGAACTTATATGTTCTCTAAAAGTGTTTTAATTTGATGTTAAGAACATTTATGAAGAGGCGTCTATAAAGAATAATGATATTTATTTTAATTAATATAATAAATGAATTATCTTACTCTACTGAATCTAAGTCAAAGAAAAACGATATAGGTGTGGATAAAATAAGAAGAAATATTTTTAAATAATTGTAAAAAATGTTCCAAGAAATAATTCAGATGAAATAATGAAAAAGAATACAAGGAAGGGAGTACTCTAGAGAATAATGATTTTTCTAATACAATGTTTTTTGAGTATAGGAAGAAAGGAAACATGATAACTAATTACCCTATGATCAAGAATTTAAATAAAGAAAAATAAAAAAAGGAGAAAGGAAAAGAAAGAATTGATTATAGAATGAGAGTTTTTAGACAATTATAATTTATGCAGTGACTCAAGAATTGAACTAGATATAGGAAAAATTTTATTTCATATATGGAAACTGTGAGGTACTCGATTATAATTTTACAAAGTTTGAAAATCTATTTAATAATTGTGTAATGTATAATTGTTCATTAGAAAATGAATCTCTAGTAGGATCGAAATATGAATGAAGATGCCCAATTACAAGAGAGGGGTGAATTGTAAGTATAAAAATGTTAATTTTTAATCTTATGGAATACTATTTTTAACAAGGTCAAATAAGGTAAATTGACAAGACTTCATTTTGTTCTACAAACATCCTAGGCTCCGGAAATGTGGTCCCAAAAATGAATCTTAAGAAAAGTTTACAAGGAAAATATTCTACATTAAAGTGTATATAATATAACATATCAATGTATACAAAAGAATATGAATGTATAATAAGGTTATTCATTCTTCCATTATCAAAACACAGTGGAAATAAACATGAAACAAAACAGGTAACAAGTATGAAGTCTATTAACGAAAAGAGTAGGGTATCCAACAAACATGGATAAAGATCCCTTGATTTATACATTCCAGAAAATATATTTTACCCACATGAGAGTAAGACCTCGATATAAATATCAAAATCATTCCTACTATCCCTGCAATCCCTCAATCTTTAAGGTATTTGGCACTTCTGTCTTATTATCCACGTATGTCCTCGAACATTAAGTTAGAAGGAACCTCCATATTCTTATCCACTGAAGCCCTCGATCATTAAGGTAGTTGGCATGTCTATCTCCCTATCCATGGAAGCCCTTGATTTTATATAGGAACAATAAGAGTTGCACGAATCAATCTTAAAAAGATTTTTAGAATGCACAAAGAATTAGAGTCTCTCTATAGAAATCACTTCAGCATCATGCAATATCTAGAGTGATCAACAAGTCATCAATCAATATTGAGCTCATTCAAATGAGCTCTTATTTATAGGAACTTCTCCAATGGTAGTCTCCATTCTCCAATGGTCATACTATACTTTTAATCTCGGAGGGACCTATACACATGTAACTCAAAGAACTGTTATTTAGAAACAGATGGTACAACATTGTTTCATAACTATAACATGAGAATGAAAAATAAGGTTACTTAACCAAATTTATATTTCGGTGTCTTGGGAAAAATAAATTTCAAAGTCTAAGAAAATAAACACATGGAGACAATACATCACATAAATTCAGATTTCGTATTACAATGAATTATGAAATTGTATTCTATAGATTTGAGAGTCTAAATTCCAATGAAGTCAGTTTTAAAATTCTAAAGAATTCAGAGTCGGAATTATGAGGAATTCAGAGTCCTATTTTTGAGGAATTAATAGAAAAAATTCTGAGGAATTAGCAGTCGTAATTCTATGGAATTAAGGGTCTAAATTTTGTTGAATTTGGAGCCGGAATTTCAGAGAATTCAATGTTTGAATTTTAGAGAATTCAGAGTCTAACATTCAGAGAATTTGGAGTCTGAATTTTAGAGAATTCAGAGTCTGAGTTTTAGAGAATTCAGAGTCTGAATATCAAAGAATTCAGATTCTGAGAACAAAATACTCTATAACTAAGGATTTATAGGATTTCGAGGTATTTAGAATTGAAACCAAATTTTACACTTGGGGATAAAAATAGTTATATTTAGACAGACCATACAATGAATAATGAAAACATAGGTAAGGATAACATTTCCCTAGGGAAGGAAAATTTAACTTATTAAGATAATACTGAGGGAAAATATAATTTTCCTTAAAATAGTGTTTTTGTGATTCTCAAAAAATAGACGAATGGAAAATTCATAAGGAAACACTATTGACTCAAAAATATCCCCTCTTTTTGGAAAGCAAAAACATCCTTATGAAAAATAATATAAGGACATAGATTTTTTGTAGACATGTAAATAAAAACTTTTCTCCATATACTTATGAATCATTGTGAATACAACTAACTCCCCCTTAGGTTTTGAAATCCCTAAGGATTGTATTCTTGGATTCCTTAAAAATATTTTTATTAGCCTACATAAGAATACTTTCTTGGATGATACTCCCCCATAGATAGATAATTCACTTCTTTACTTAGTAATCTTTTTTACCATTCCTTTATCCACCTTTATGATTTTTAAAAATGAATAAAGATAATGGAAAAAAATATGATACCTGAAAAATTAGTACCTAACCACCAAAAATATGAGGAACAACCAAAATTCAATTATGTTTGAAAGAATTTGTACAAAGAATAAAATAAAACAAAATATCGGAATGGTAAAAAAAATTCCCTTCTTTCTCCTTCGACATTAGATTCTTCACAATGGTTTTCTGATTCATTATCTCCATGTGATCTTCTTCCACACGTTTGAGAAAATAATCTTGATCTTCACTTTTCTTCTCCACAGCTTGGATATTTTCTTCATAATATATAAGAATATATTCTTTAGCCTTGATGAATTCTTCATTATTAACAATCATTTCTTGAAAATCAATTATGGGACCCCTTTATCTCTTCCAATTCATAGCCACTAAATTAATCTTTCCACTCATGTTATTGACTTCATGCATCCAACTTGACTATTCTAGAGTCGTCTTTTCCTCAAAACTCTTAGTATGTTTTCTAAACATCCCATCGTTGTTGTTTAATGAATCTTCCACATTTTCATGAAATTTATCAAAAAATCTTATGTCTTCAATTGTCTTCCTTGAACAAGTAGTAATCTTCTGGCGTTATCTTTTATGATCTTCATAACCAATGAAGAAGGATTTTTAATCGGCCTCGAGTTTGAAAAACATATCCATAAGCCTGGATACTGAATCTGATTTATGATTAAGAGAATGCTGAAGAATTAGTCACTTTGAGTCTATACTCAGAAATTAAGGAATAGTATTAACAATATTTCCCCAAGAATGTACCCGAAAATCATGTCCAAGAGAGGATGATTCCGAATTAGAGGGTTTTTTTGGTGGGTATTATTTTTATATCTCTTCACCTTTACTATTTGATGAAGCACTAATATCATTCTTTTTTCACCATAGATTTATTCAGCTTATCAACCAATACCAGATTTCCCTTATCAGTTCTCGGAATTAACTCTTATGCCTTGGGTGATTAATGCTCACTATATGATAACTGATCAATCTTGTCTACCTCAATATTTTATTTCTTAGAATCTTCCACAATATCCTATGGCTGAATGAAGTCATTGTTTCTACTTTATTCTTCAGATATCTTATTCACTTATTCCTGACCCTTTCTATATTCTACTATAGAGGAAGGTTATGTTGATTTGGCTTCAGATGATTGAATCGACAGTTTCTCAGAAAGACTCTCTTTATCATGATAATCCTCAACTTCTATTATCTTTTAATCAGTATCACCTCTTTAGTCTTCTTCTTATTCTACTTCATCTACTTCTTCTTCTTGTTATGGTTCTGTTATCACCATATTATTTCCCAGAGTTAGTAGAATTAATTCTTGAAAAATTGATTGTGGTACCTAGTGTTGTTGAGAGGCTTTCTAAGAATCATTGATAAGGTATTGAACAATTTCAACATCTGGAATCTTACTCTACATAATTTCATTCTCTTGCTTCTCAATATCATCATCTGCCTTTATCTTCAAATATTTTTCCTCAGCAGGGTCCAAACCAAAACAAGTCTCCCCTTCTTTCCTATTCTTCTTTTCCTCTCTCCACTTAGCATCCACGTCATCCAGATAATTCATTTACTTCTTTTTATTAGGTGGATCTGATTGAGTTTCCTTAGTCATATGGATTTTTTCTTTCTTGTCGGGTTCCTTCACAATCCACTTCCTTCCACCTTTCTTGGATGTTTCATCCACTTCTGGTTGCACTGATAAATATTCAACATCTTCTCCAGGAAAATCATTGAAATAATTGTATTCACTAGAAAAAAACCTTCATCCATCTCAAGGTATCATCGCTAAGAAGCATAACATTGTTATTTCATGGCTTATAACTGCAAGAGATTTTGAATAATTCAGACAAAGGACTATAATCATTGAAATAATAACTGGATAAATTTTGATTTGAGATTTCAGGTTTCCATTTTTGATATTTTCAATTGGAAGTAAAACATACTTCACCAAATTAATCCTTCTCATGTTCACTAGAATGTCCAAGGCATTAATATCACTATTATTAAGGGTATCCTTATCACCATTTCTCATATTGAAAAATCCCTGAACCTGTAACTGATGAATCTAGATGTTTGTAGTTAGATGAAATTTTTTTGGAGTCTTCATATCATTCAAGAACAGAAATGCTAGATCCTTCCCCTTATCAAAAGACCATGCTACATCTTGTAGATTGTGAGTATAAAATCATGCATCACCATCATATAGAATTACATACAAGATTACAACATTACATTAAGAACGGAAATAAGTTTTTCCATAACTCTTAAAAGAAACATGTCTCTCTCTCCTTAATTAAGGAAACATACTTATTCCATGAAATCAACCAACAAAACCGGATAAACCAGATCCTGTGCTTTCGGCTATGATATACATAGGATTTCCAAACCATTCAACATGATATTCTATGAAATAATAGAACCATACATAGTAAAGAAATTTTTAATGACTAACCTCTCTCTGTATATCTGCCATTCAAAAATTTCATTTATAGATTACATTTACTTCTGAGGAGAAGCTTCGACAAACATTCGGATTTATGGAAAACTGAAGATTCATAATAGAATTAAGTAGAGCAGTAGGGATTCAACACTCCGTAGATTGATGATCGATGTGGGAAAATCATTGGGGGTACTCATATCGGCTTTTGAGAAGACCGTTCAACTACCATGATTGATCCAATTGATGAAATACTATTGATGAACTGATGGTTGATATTATAGCCGAAGAAGGAATTTTGGAGGTTCCGATATTTTGAGGGTTTTAATATAAAAAATAGTATTTAAGAAAAATTGAATCCAAAAAAGATTCTAATACACGATAAAAATACAAACATGTTAGCAGAATATTAATAAAATTTAAGAAATAAATCTTACCTTCCAGATTTCTAGGAAATTTATTCATAATGTGAAAATATCTTCAAAAAGAACTTTTGATTCTAGAAAAAATTTTCATGTAAGGAAATTTATAAATTGGTAGAATTTGACTATGAAAAACTTTGATTACAAAATTTTTTGACTATGAATAATTTTGACTACAAAAATTAGGACAATAATAAATTTTACTACGAAAAAAATGATGAAACAAAAATTTACAAAAAAAAATATACTCCCCATTTGAAGAGAAGTTTCTTACTATAAGGAGATATGTTTCAATAATAAGTTATTAAGAAATATTACCTTACAGTTACCATTCCTATAATCTCTTTATGGTATTGAAATCTATCAGAGGGTAATGATTTGTTGAATTTATCGGAAAGTTGATCTTGTGTTCTGATAAATTGGAGAATGAAATCTTCTTTTTGTATGTGATACCTGAGAAAGTGATTCCTAATATATATGTGTTTTTCATGTGACTGATGTTTAGGGTTTTTAAAAGGGAAATGACACTAGTATTATCACACAATATTTTTTGTTTGGTAAAACTCATACCATAGGCTATGAGTGTGTGTTGCATCCACAACACTAGAGCACAAAAACTTCTAATGGCTACATATTCAGCTTTATTAGTGGAAAGTGCTACTGAGTGTTAATTTTGTCATTACCAAGAATCTAATGAATCTCATAAGAAATGAAATGTTCTGGATGTACATTTCCTATCCATACTAAATCCACCAAAGTCATCTTTTGAAAATATTTTTAAAACAAGATCATTTCCAGATGTATAAAAGAGACTTAAATACATGGTTCTCTTTATGTAGTGAAAAATTAACCTCGCTTCCTTTAAAAAAGATTTCGTAGGATTGGATTGATATTTTGTACATAATAATAATGAAAACATTAATCTCGAGGACTAGCTGTTATGTATAGTAAACATCCTATCAGACCTCTAAATGATATATGATCTACTGGTTTCCCAGTATAATCATCATCAATTGAATTTGAGGTACCAATGGGAGTACTTATACTCTTACTGTTTTCAAATCCATAATTTTTAAGAAGATATTTAATATACATATGTTGGGATATAAAAGTTCCTTCAGGTTTTTAAGAGATTTAAAAACCATGTAAAAATGTTAACTCACCCATCATACTCATTTCAAACTCAGATTTCATTAGATTTTCAAAGTAATCTGTTAAAGATTGCAGATTTGAGAAAAATATAAAGTCATCAATATAAATGTGAACATTAATTTTTTTTATTATTTTTGTTTATAAAAATGTTGGGATCAACATTTACCATAGCATAATTGTTTTGTAACAAAAATCATTTAGTTCTATTGTACCAGGCTCTTGGGGAATGTTTAATTCCACATAAATCTTTGGTATGTTTGAAAACATTTTCATGATGTTTTGTATCTTCAAAATCAAGAGGTTGTTCAAAAAAATCCTCTAGAACATAACCATTAAGGAAAGAACATTGAACCTCATTTTAAAAAATATTGAAATTAAAGAATGCTGCAATGGAAAGTAAAAGAAAAATAGATTCCATTATAGCTATTGGAGCATATGATTATTCATAGTCTATTCCTTACTGTTTTTATAGACTTTAGAAAATAATATATCCTTATTTCGTACAGTGATTCCATTTTGATCACATTTCTTTTTGAAGACCCGTTTTTCTCCAATAACAAAAGTTTCCTTCGGTCTATCAACCAAGGACTAGGCATTATTCTTTTCTAATTCATTTAACTCATCATTCATGGATTTAATCCAATAATCATAATTTAAAGCTTAATCAGTGCATTTTGGTTCTAATTAGGAAAGGAATTCTAGATGTTCTACCTCATTTATTAAGGATCTTCTAGTCGTTACAGATAGATTAACATCACCAATGATATTATAACTGGGACAATTTTTAAGAAACAACTGATTTGGGATTTGTAAAACCGGTTCATCGACATATGATAGGATATCAGCTGGGATTAATAGTTCAATTTTTTTTCTTGAGTATTTTCTTTATTAGAATAATCTTCTACAAAAGGTTAAAAATTAGTTTTTGAAAACACATCCGAAGATGTAGGTTGAGGGTGTTTAAAAAAAAGGTATCTGTTTCATAAAATTTAACACATACCGTTTCTTTAGTAGTATAAGTTTTTTTATTGAAAACACTATATGCTTTTGGTTTTTTGGAGTTTCCAAAGAAAATTCTTTCATCAGATTTGGGTGCGAATTTATTTAAATTATATTTACGATTCTGTATGAAAACATTGCATACAAATAACTTGAAGTAGGAAAGTATATGTTTTCTACAATTCCATAACTCATAGGGGGATTTATTAATAAAAGGTCTAATAATAACTCGGTTTATAGTATAACAAGGAGTACTTATAGCTTTAGACAAAAAATGTTTAGCTATAGAATAATCACTCAACATGGTTCAAGGTATCTCTTGAATATTCCAATTTCTTCTTTTAGAAACATCATTCTGTTGAGGAGTTCTTGGTGCTGAGAAGTTATGAGTAATTCCATTTCTACTAAGAAAAGATTCAAAATCATAATTTGAAATTCTCCTCCATGACCACTATGAATAGTTAACAATGGAAGGTTTTTCCCATTTTTAACTTGGGCTCAAAAAATTCTTAAATAAGAAAAGCTTCATATTTATTTTCTAGAAAATAGTCCCACATAAATATAGTGTAATCAACAAAATGAAAAAAAGTAGTATTTTCCTCTAATACTACCAGTTTGTGTTGGACCAAAAATATCCACATGTATCAACTGTAATGAATCAGATGTTGAGACTTCACCGATTGATTTAAATCCTGATTTATGCTACTTCTTATATTGACAAGGATCACAAACATTGGATGAATCAAATATGAGCTCTGGTAGATCCTTAAATAGTCTTTTCGTAAAGAGTTTATATAAGTTCCTAAGGTTAAAATGTCTTAATCATCTATTCCATAACCATGATTGGTCATCCATTTCACTATGGCAAGGTAGGACTTGGCTCCTAAGATCATCTATTTTTAGTCTGTAAAAATTCTCTTTCCGATGGGTAGAAAGAATAAAATCATCCATGGAATTGTGCACAGAGAATTTTTCATTCCAAAAATTCACTAGGTAACTGTTATTAGATAATTGAATTATGCTAATGGGGTTGTTCTTAAGACCATTAACAAATAAATCATTTGAAATCAATGTTTTTCCATGAAAAACAATGTTACCTATACCACTAATTTCTCCTTTATATTTATATCTAAAAGTTACTTTCCTACATTAGTCTTGATTATCATTTCAAATAATTTTTTGTTACCAATCATGTACCGATAACATCCACTATCCATGTCCCATTTATTTCTGTTGGTACGTTATTAATTTTTCTGAAAATAAAAGTTCTAGACTTTCATAATACAATTTTTAATGGATAAAAAATTCGTAGAATGAAATATTTTTCCTGTCCACATTTTATTATAAAAATAAGCTTTATGAAAACCAAAATAATGTGTTTTGTTTGAAGAACAATTTTCCACCAAATTTCCTCTACACTATCATTTAGTGTAGAATATAGGACTTTTAAGAACAAAGTAGTCATTACTAAAAATCATTTTAGAATTGGTATAATCAAATCTAGAATTATTCATCAAAGGATGAATTTGAGAATACATCATGTCAAAATTTTATTTACCAGAGAAAATGTTTAACAAACACTTCCTCAAAGATAATATTTCTGAAATTAGTATAATAACCATATTTTTATCCTCAAAAAATAAGTTTTATCACTAGAGTTAGTCTGTAAAATATTTTTCTTTTAAATTACGTTTTCAAGATCCTTAGAAAGTATATTATTCTCAGAATTAACTTCCCCAAGGGTTATGGAAAAAGTTTCAAAATCAAATTTTTTCTTATCAAGATCTTTAGAAATATTTGATATGTCTTTATTTAAAATTGAAATTATTTAATTTTCCTTATCATCATTTTTCTTGAGATTATAATTTTCATTCTCAAGAGGTTTAGCAATCCTATACACTTCTCCAAAAGTAGGTAATATATTATCTTCATCAGAAAAAGATTCTTCATCTAAATATTCATAATATTTATTATCACAATAATTTGAATTTAAAGATTCATTCGTGATAGATTCATCATTGTTTACCTTGTCTATTAGATAATGATTTTCAATTGATAGCATATAAAGTAGACCATGATTATTATAACTAGAAGAATCATACTCAAAGGATTCATCATAAGATTCACCACCACTGAGACTCCAATTTTCATTAGCTTTTAAAAAATTCTTAGATTTATCCTTGCAGTACTTATTTTTATTCATTTCAAAGTGATTTTCCTTTTTATCCTTTTTCTTATGCATAGTACAATCTGTCCTTATACACCTTAATCTTTTACATTCATTACAATTGACTTACAAGTATTTCTTATCTTTTAATTATTTCTTCATATATCTATAATGAAAGTATTTGTTCCCAACTATCTTGTTCATTCTTCGATCAAGATTAGGCAGATCATTCTCAGAATATTCAATTTCATTGGATTCAGATAGAATAATGACTTTCTTAGACTTAGATCTTATAACCCTCTCTGGAGTCTTAGAAATAGTTGTAGTAAAGGCTGCACTTCCATTTCCATTCTTCTTTTTAATCATATCATCATCTCTTTTCATTCTTGTATCATGTTAAAGAAGGGTTCCAAAAATTTCCTCAATAGTAATTCGAGACACTTTTCTATTCTCATCAATAGCTGTTCTTTTAGATTCCCACTCACTAGGCATGATATTAATACTTTTTACAACAAGGGCTTCATCATCAATACTTTTTTCACCCATATATTTTAAACTGAAAATAATAATCATAACCCTTTCTTGTACACTGAAAACTGGTTCTCTATAAAAAAATATAAATCCATGATATTCTACTATAATAATAGATCTTTTAGTTTCTATGAATTTGGATGTAGCCAAATGTGTACTTTCCTATTTCTTCCATATACAGTTAGTTTCTTCACAAGAATAAATATGGTTATACATATTCCTGGTCATGGAACACAACAATGTATTCCATTCCTTATAGTTTAATTGATATTATCAATTTTCTTGATTAGTAAATGATCTGACTTCCTTTTCAAAAATCATGTAATCTTTAGAATGCATAACAAAGTTTTCTACTCCAGTATTAATAAAAAAAAGTCTTCATACAATATCTCTAATATTCATATTCATTCCTATCAAAAATAGTTGGTCTAGTAGCATTTATACTGTCAATCAAACAAATATTAATTCCTCCCAATCTATAAGAAAAAAATATATTTCCACAAATACTTGTTAATAGAAAATGCTTTCAAACAGAGGAAAAATTCCTAATCAAGGAAACAATTTAGATCAATTAAAACATGAGCAAGAAAAACTTATATATGAATATAAGTATTTATGATACCTTCATTGATACCAATTATAGGATAAAAATATGAATGTATATTCTCAATTACAAGATTGGGGGTGAATTGAAAGTCTAAAAACATTGTCTTTTAACCATATGGAAAAATATATTTAACAAGATTAAACAAGGAAATTTCAAAAGACTTATTTTTGTTCTACAAACATAATAGGTTTCAGAAATAATCTTCCAGAAATGAAACTTAATAAATGTTTACAAGGAAATGATTCAACTGTATGGCATATACTATCTATCTTATCAGAGTAAACAAAATAATAAGAAAGTATAAGAAGGTTAAATATTTTTCCTTTGTCAAAAGACATCAAAAATAAACTTGAAACACAATAGGTAACATGTATGAAATATTTAAACAAAAATAGTAGGGTATCTAAAAACCATGGATAAAAGACCCTTGATTTACACTTTCAAGAAAGTATGTCTTACCCACCCTAGGGTGGTCTCTCGATCGGAATATTGCAATCTGTCTTGCGATCCCCACAAGCCCTCAATCTTTAAGGAAGTGGGAACCTATTTATTCCTATCCATGGAAGTCCTCAACCATTAAGGTAGTTGGCACCTCTGTCTTCATATCAACAGAAGATATCAAACTTTAAGGTAGTCCTCACCTCTATCTTCTTATCCATGGAATCCCTCGATTGTATGTAGAAAAAACCGGAGTCACACGAAGCAAGATGAACAAGATGTTCAGAATGCACAAATCATGAGAGTCTCTCTCTCTACAAATCAATTCTGCAGCATGCAATCTCTAGAGTGATCAGGAAATCATAAATTAGTATTGAGCTCATTCAAATGAGCTCCCACTTATAGGCACTTCACCATCGATTTTTCCCTCCTCCAACAGTCATATTTTTCCATGAATCTCGGAGGGACCTGTACACGTGTCACTCAATGAATAGTTAGTTAGAAATAGATTTTACGACATCATTTCATAACTATAAAAAGTGAAAGAAAAGTATGTTTACAAAACCAAATTTATTTTTCAATGTCTAGGGAAAAATAAAGTTGAAATTATAAGAAAATAAACACTTAGAGACTATAAATCATGGAAATTCGTATTCTGTTTTTTGAGGAATTCAAAATCCGTATTATATAGATTTCATAATCTGAAATCCAGTGAATTCAGAGTTAGAAGTCTGAAGAGTTTTTAGTTTGAATTGCGAGGAATTCAGAGTCTTAATTCTAAGGAATTTGGAGTCTGAATTCTGTGTAATTCATTGTCTGAATTTCAATTATTTTGGAGTTGGAATTTCAGATAATTCAGAGTCCAAATTTTAGAGAATTCAGAGTTTGAATTGCTGAGAATTCAGATTCTAAATATCAGAGAATTCAGAGTCAGAATTTCAAAGAATTCAGAGTCTGATTTTCAGAGAATTTGGAGTCTGAAAAAAGAATATTCTATAACCAATGTTTTATCGGATTCCAAGGTTTTTAGATTTTTAACCTAATTTTACACATATATATAAAAATTGTTTTATATATAAATACCATACAATGAACAATGAAAAAATTTGTAACGATAAATTTCGTTAGGGAATGAAAATTTTCCATATTAAGATAAATCTTATGGAAAATATAATTTTCCTTGAAATTTGGTGTTTGTGATTTTCAAAACATACATGAATGTAAAAGTCATAAGGAAACTGTATTGACTCAACAACTACCTTTATAATGAAATCCAAAAATTTTGATCATGAATCAAGTACTGAAGACGATAATGAAAATAAATCTAATTCAAGTTTTGATCATGATTTAAATAATTCTATAGCTAATAAACTACTTCCTAAAAATGTGAAATTAGGAAATGATAATATCAAAATGGTTAAAAATGTATATATTTAAAAGGTATGATTAATAAATTGGTCAATGAAACTGATAAACCTAAAATTTAATTAAAAAATATTAATATCAATGTTTCCCAGAATGAGGAATATATAAATCATTATTATTCTGAAATATTGAAACTAAAATAAGAATATAAAAAATTGGAGGATTTTCTATAAGTTAATATTATATATCCTGAAATAAAGACTATGTTAGTTTCATATGACTTGCCTACGGTTAAGAATGAGTGCAATTATCGGATGAATGGAAATAAAATTGGGAAATAAAATCATCTGGTCTAATGAAAACATTTTACTAATTTACAATCTATTCAAAAATTGATGTTGAATTTGAAAAATAAATTTGTTAATATTAATGAATCAATATCTAATTATTTTCAAGGAAATGAAAAATATGATGAAATGGTGTCTTGATGAAATCAAACTACAACCAGAGTGGATTTAGTTATAATATTTTTCAACAATAAATACTAATAGTACTTTCATTGAAAGCTAAATGGTGGTATTTCTTAGTTTAACATGATTTAAATTTTGAATTCAAGGGAGTAATGATAATTAATTCTCTTTGATATTTACTAAATAATTTGTTCATTCTAAAATATATTTTTTCTAAGGATTTATTTGTAGAAGTACCCAAAAATATAATTTTAAGATCTTTCTAGGATTCAAAATCTTCTACAATCAATCTGGGTGAATCCAAGACTTCAGGGGTACCAAAAGGATCTTACTCAAATCCTGTTGCTCCTAAGCTAGTCAACATTTCGAGGTTAGAATCTTCGTATCGTCTAGTATGCATATTCTCTACTTTTTAATAAACTCCTAGGATAGAATGCATAAAATATAATATTATCTATCATTTTATTACTATTTTAAATACTAGCCTTAGTTATGTTACTTAAAATTTTCATTTTTATCATGTAATCATGTTGTGAGCTTATTTAATTTAAAATTTATGTTTCATATATAATGATTCTTTTTTATATATCATATAAAAATATTTCCAATATTTATATTATAGAAAATAATGTATTAGGGTGTAGTTAACCCTTTTTTGTTAAATTAATCTATTTTATGGTATTTAAATATTAAAATAATCTTAAAACGATTAGTAAATATATATTTATATTGTTCATAATTTGTTTGAAATATTATTCAATAAAATGTTCAATTTTTTGGAAATAAATATTCTTATTTTAATTATTTTCAATATTCTTTATATTTTCACATTAGAATTTGGAATTGATTATTGTAAAACTAGTTAACCACATACTTCATTAATAGTTTTGTTTTCTCCTAGTAGTTTATTGAAAAACAATATTGGAAGAGTCTTTATCTTGGTGAGTCTTCTTTAACGTTAAAATTTATTTTACTTATTATAATTAGGTTTATTTTAGGCTTTATCATAAATCAATTTTAAATTCTAAATCAAGATTATATTATTGATTTATGAAAAATCATGTTTGACTCTATAAAAAGAAAATGAACATTTTTTATATAATTACTTAAAATTATGAGAAATTCATTTTTTTGAAAAACTCATTAAACCCCAATCAAAATTGTTTATTTTTTTAATAAAAATATATTTTGATTGAATAAAACATAAAAATCGGTATCTACTATACCATAATTTTTAATATTATGGGAGAAATGCTTCAATTCTATCGACAATAGAATATTATTATTTTATCCTAGTTGTGGTTGTTCTACACTGATCATGTATTTTAGATGCTTAGCTCATGGGGAGTTTGTTTTTAAACCTTAAAGAAAATTCCATTATCATTTTTTGGGAAATAGCATTTTATATGAAAAATATTTTATTGGTTAAATGTTTGTGGAAGCTTTTTTATTTAATGTTATAAATAAAAAATGAATTATTTTCTTTGATAAATTTATCATTGTTTCGTAGTTCCTTGAAACGTGTGTTCTAGTTTTATGAATCACTGCTTATAGGTGTTTTCCATTGGATTTATTCATGAAACTGGAAACATCCAACAGTTCTTTATCCAAAGGGGACCTGCTTTCCAAAGGCATGTTTTTGTTATGTTTGATCTTTATGATACATAAGATCATGCATTGGTTGAGAGGATGGGAGGTCGGACTCATCAAACCATTATGGGGGGAATTATTGTCTACTTTGGGACTCTCTTTTTAAATTTAAAATATATTCATGAATACTTGTTAATTAACCAAGTATATCATCAGTATCCCTTGGAATTTATAATCACATATTAACATGTGTAAAATTTAGAATCATCAGTATAAATTCATGGTTCTTAATTAACAGGAATAACAATATGTATTCAAGGTTTTCCAACAATAGTATCCTCTAATATACTGCTCAGAGATTCTTTTTATAATCATATTGATTATACTAAATTTTAACACACTCAGTGGGGTAGTCTAGAATTTTATTTTCATCCAGGGAGATGAACATTTGGTTTGATTTTGGGATTGTTCCCATAAGATGGGCTACCTACGTATCCTTGTGAAAGGAATCAGAACCCTCCTAGCTCGGTGAGTCTCATAGGAGAGTATGTTCCTTTGGTAGAGATGAGATTAGTCTTACTTCTTCAAAAGGATGCCTTGATGATCTGGGTTTAATTTGGGCTCATTCCTAAGGAGGGTTTCCAGATTAAGGGAATTAGGATCGGGTTCCTGTAGAGGATATTTATTGTTCTTGGGACATAAAAGGGCTTCCTACGTATCCCTGTTTGAACAAGAATCAGAGTTATCATAGTTCCCTATTTTGTGGAAATGTTGTGACCCTGAAAAATCTCTATGCCCATGTGATTCATTATTAGTGTGAGAAACAAGAGGATGTCAATTATTCCCCAAATGCATTCAAAGTTTCAAAATTTTCCTCCTCCACTGGTGGAAGAGGGTACACCTATAGTGTCCAAGGTGAATGAGGTCATGGCATCTCGGGAAGAGGGTGAGGCGACAAGCCTTATCTCTATTCTCTTGACATAGAACAAGGGTAAAATGGGAGGAAGAAGGGATGATGGTTGGGGTCATACACCCTAACTGCTTCCCATGGTGACAAAGTGCAACAAGAGAGGGAAATCATAACAAGATTCCTTGTTCCCATATCCCCTTTGGTGTTTGGCGCCGATGAATAGTGGAGGGGAACAGATGCTACCTCATGTTAGAAAATCTAGGGGATTATGCCAGATGGTTTCCCTAAAATTGGTCCCATGAGGGTTAGGAGTCATCTCTTATTCCTTTATGGAAATGAAAATGTGAACCGTACATTCCCTTCTAGAGACCTATGGTTCCGAGTATTATAGACGAAAAGGGGAAGACAAAACCCAAACCCTTATTCTCAAAAGCAGGAACCTCCCAGGACTGTTCTTGGGAGAATGGTCCATGTTAATGTAGATATAGAAACCTAAAAAAATTCCATAAATCCTAACTACAATTTGAAACAAATGTGGGAATCCACTGACTGCGGAAATAAAACACAAACAAGAGACACGCTGATGTGCCTTTCCCAAAGGATTGTTATGTCATGAGGTTTTGGTGGACGTATCAATAGAATCCCTTTAAGACAAGGGATCTAATGAAAAAGAATCCTTTCCATGAATGGATTTAAGTAAGGCTTGAGGGCTTGGAGTCTTAAGAGAGTGAAGAGAGTAAGTGAATCAAATAGGGGAACCCAAGTGGAGAATGGCACAAAAGTAAGGGTCTGCATGTACACTTGGGTGACCTGATGTTCAATTAAGCGACGAATAACTTGTATGGTAATATTTGGGAGAGACCTTGCTCAAGCCTTCAACAGTATGCCCAGGTGATCCAAGAAGTGGGACGCTCAAGTTCCTATTATAGGAATGGGCGGCACACAAGTATTTCTGACTTGTTGAGGTTGGGCGCTTTAGGGGCGCAAGTGTCATGGTTTCCAAAAACAAAAAGTACTTAAGACCAATGATCCCCCCTTAAATCATCCACTCAAGGTGCTGAAGAAATACATTGAAAGTTTCGGAAGACTGGGGTGAAGTACTAGGGAGAATAGAGAAGCAATTGATCTTCATGGAGATTCATCCATACAAATGAGGGCCCCAAGGGTCTATTTATAGGCAAATAAGTGACCTTGGGTGAAAGGAGATTGGGCACGCATGTGAATTGCGTGGTAGAATTCGGCAGGCAATTAACATGCACACCAATGGTGTTTTTGCTAGACATGGGCGTTCTTTGAGGACTTTGCCAAAAAAGAAGTTACCTGAATCAGCTCCAGCAAGTGTGGTGCATAGGTGTTGGCGCGTAGGTATCTGGGAGTCCTCCTTGAGGACCTAGCTAAAAGAATTGATTCATACGGTGTGGCATGCGCCCCCGCACCCCTGTATGGCCTCAGTGCTGAGCTGCGGTCCCTACCGTTCTGGCTGGTGCCTTCACTACTGTCACTGACCCCCATGAAAAATGCATAGTCACACCTCGAACTATTCGACCCTTGTTAAGGAAATTTTTTGGAGTGGTGCATGGAACACATTTCATGGTGTCTACAATCATCAATAATATATACTTTTCACTATTTTATTAAAGTAGTATATAATATGATTTTATATGGATGAAATTTATTGTTTACATTATATTTATATTTAATATTTTGTCAACAATTATAATTATATTAATATACACATTTATTCCAGGGATATTTATGCATTAATTTTTATTTTTATTTTATGTTTAACCATTAGATAAATTTCAAAAAGGGAATTAATTTTTACCATTTGAATTAAATGTTAGTTTTCTTAATTTACAAAAACTATGATATTTTTAATGTTGGGGAGTTTTTATTATTTTCTTTTTTACTTATTTAATAATTGAAGAAACCTCACATTTAATTCAATAATTTTAATTTATTTAATATGTTATTATTTATATTGTATGTTTTATTTCATGTGCTCATTTTTATTCTTTATTTATTATTTCTCATGTGTTAATGTTCAATATGTTTTATTTGTTATTGTATTATTTTATTATCACATGTGAATTGTTATAGTGTTTTCTGTTTGTAATATATGATCATATTATGTGTTAATATTTTATAGTCATATGAATATATATATATAATGTTATAATTTTATAATACATATTTTTATATAATGTTTATTTTTCAAAATTATAAATTTTCTCTCATTTATAGTTATTATATATTTATATTGTTATATATATATAAACAGTACCACACACACACAAGCAGACACATTATATGTTTTATGTATAGACCATACCATACATAAAATCTTCTTGTCTTCACTTTTCTTCATTTAATGACATAAATTCATCTTCGCTGGAAAAAAAATATTAAACAATGAAATATTCAAATGCATGAAGCTTAATTAGAGATAATGGTTTTTTAATTGATGAATAATCCATGTGTATTTGAATATATAATCAAATATATTCTCATCTATATGTCACTTATTCTATTATTATTTACTATACACATTGAATATAATTTTTCTTATCCACTAAAGCATCATTAACAATGAAGGTATGGATCATAAAAATAATGATGGTTGTACCTTGCACATCATCTCCTACCTTTATCAAACAACATTATTTACTACACATCCCATATTTTATTCAGGCACTGGGTTATTGCATATATTTCTTTGATTGTTCTTACCCAACTTCTTCCATCCTCTCTGATCATGTGTATGTATATATCCCTGAAACTCCAACTGTGAAAATGGTTGATTATTTCTTCGTAAACCTAGAAATTCATATATGAGAGATTCAAATACTTCAATGCTTGTTCAACTTATAACTTTATCACTGTACATGACAATACTACTTTTAATAGTAGCAATGATCTCCAACAGAGAATATCATTCAGTCACACAGTAACATCTGAACTATTTCAGGGTTGAACCCTCACTCTATTCACCAGTAGCAGATCACTTATCCTTTAGCATCACCAAATGTACACTTATAGGGCTGTAATGGTAGTAAATCCTCTTTTTTTGCAGTAGTAGAACCAAATCCTTCTTCTTAATGGTAGTGTTATATCACTCCCCTCATTGAACAACTGATTGATAGTGGAATAACATCATATCATCAAATTATAGCGGTAGTGTATCACTCAAATAAAAAGTCGAAGATACCTACAACCATCACACAATAACATTATATCAGGAAAAATAGTAGAAATCCTCTCTGACCGTTAGTTATTATTATTTTTTAACTTGGTTTAAATTTTATTTAAATTATTAACTATCACAACTTTATAAGAAATATTTTAATTTATAAACTGATTTTATTTTTTAAATTATTAGAGGATGATTTGATTAATTTTTAGGTTTAATAAATAATTATTCATAAGAACATGCAATATTTGTTTTATGATGATATGATTTTAGTGATGTTTTTATATTTTAATAAAATACAATATCTTACAATTTATTATAATTATTATACTATTTTTGGAAAGATATGTATAGTCTAATGAGTATGTAAGAAGATATGTGATAAAAAATATAATGGAAATAATTTTAGCCTTAATGAGTTACATATTATTTATTTTGATATTTTTTTATAATTTTTGTGTTATGGAATTACCGAATGGTTTTCAAAATGTTTTTTATTAATTTAATAATTTGAAAAACATAAAATTATTCTAACTACAATGTTGGTTGATTTTTCAATAATTTTGATGTGGGAATTTGAGTGAACCAAACATATTCCTATATTATGCTTGATATTTAAATATGTAACTATAATGTGATTACATCTTTATTACTTTTTCATTTCATGGCGTTTAGTGAATATTGGATACTCACACAAACTGGTAATCAAAATTGTGAGTTAGATGTTCCTCAATGATTTATATATAAATAAATTTTGAGGAATGCAATGTGAGATATAACTGATACATAAATATCAAGAAATGAGATCACATATGACTATTGATTAATTGGTTTGGTCAGCATGTAACTTCAACATTTGAATTTTTTTTGAACTGATCAACGTTTCATGAGCTACATTGACTTCCATACGCATTTCTTTTTTTTATATTGTAATTCCAGCTATTATTTTTTAATATTTTCTTCATAATTTTGTTCATAATAATCAATTTATTCTATTCCAAATAAAAATAATATCTACAATTAGTTAATGTACCAATCCAAAATAAAGGTCCATATGTTGTGACTCCTGATAAAAATTCAGGTTAATATAGGTTGCGACTTTAGTAAAAATCCAGGAATGTTTCACCTCTAGGTATTATAAAATGTTTCTTTTGTAAACATGTTATCATACTATAAAAAAATGTTTTCTTAGAGGGAAATTATATTCTCACTGAGTAGATATGATTTAAAAGTATTGTAAGATCTCGATTATTTTGAACAACTCTAAAAATAATGTGTTCATAAATTTATATCTAATGTATTATATTCGTAACATGATAATGAAATGTTTTTCAAGAAATTATAAACTTCAATTGATATTTATGGCTTCAAAAGGACTATTATTCCCACTATCCCATTATTTCCTTCAACCCGGGATTAATAGAGAACAAAAGTCTATTAAATTTGAGATTAGGTTGAAGTTGGTTCTTTAAACTAGGTGGCATTGTTTATGTATTCACGCATGAAAATAATGATGAAAGTAATGTTTTGAATACTAGGGAAATATATTTTCATGGGATTTACTGATGTTATTATTTTTTTTAAATGAATACAAGGTTCGATAATTTATACTATGGTGGTGATCAATAAGGTGACCATGATAGTGGGTTATTATGTCCTCTATTTCTAGGAAGGGTCTCATTGGATTATTATTTGTGATGCGAGGTAGGTAATTCTAAACATTCATATACTAATGAGGAAAAATATTTCCATTTATCTAGATGAATATGACAATTTTATATTTTATTTTAGAGGATGACTAACAGAGGTGGTGGATATGATGTATCTAACATTGGAATCACATTACACGTTAGGTGGGTTTACATAGATTTTTTGTAGGGATACCATATGAATATATAGATAAGGATCTAGATAAGTATCACATGAACCACATTACTAGGGGAACTATCAAAATGGGGTTTAGGGTTCTAATTCGTAGGACCATCTTATATGTAACACATTAATATTTTAATATATAATTTTCATTAATATAACATTCGATAGCTTGTATCACATATATCACCAAATTAAATCAGTTGAAAAATATTATTTGAACATTATTAGGAATATAATAATAAGTTAAAACCATATATTAAATAAAAATAATGTAATCTATATAAAAATTATTATATTTATGTGATAAAGATGTAATGTTAAAGGGATTTTTTATTGATCTATTTATAACTTATTTTTTATTTTATTAATTTTTCCAATTTTTAAATTGCATTATGAGGATATGTAATAAATTAGATTTCATTTAATTGGAAATATATATGATATAATATTATGAAATATTTATGTTTAAAATTGTAATTTTTTCATAAAATGTGTTTATTTTATATTTTTGTATTTTAATTTTTAAAAAAATATACATTTCAAAACATGATTTTAATGAAATATTCTTCTTTTTTAAATCAACATTTGAAAATAATCTTAGGGTAAATTTTTGTAATATTTATAAAATATTTTATTTTTCAATAAAAAGTGAAATATTTTGATTTTACAAATACCTTTACATTTATTTCATTTTCCTGATATAAGAATGAATATAAATTTTATGAAAATTTTTTATAAACAAAGTATATATTTATGAATTTTTATACCCAATCTAAAAAATATAATTTAGATGTTATAAATCTATTTTTGACATTTTTTGAAATCTATTTAATGTTTTTATTGTAACAAAAACAATTTTCTATTCATTGATTGTAGTCAAGTATTTACAAGGTTTCATTTAGTTTTTAAATTTATTTTATAATAATATATCAATTTTTATAATCATAATCCTATTAAATCAATTAGAGTGAAAATTTTATATGATTTTGGTATAAAATCATTTTAATGCTTCAATTGTTTTTTTCAAAAATAATATTTTATTGATTTATGCAAACTTATTTTAAAATTAATTTTTACCACTTATAGAAATTGATTTCATTAAAGTAGATTAAATATTTGGAATCATATTTTCATATTTCATAATAATTTGAACATTATTGTTTCCCATAAATAATATTTATCACGATAAAAGTTAGTCACCTTAATAAAGGGTAAAATGGGGTACATAGGGATTAAACTAGGATATAAGACCACAAAAGCATTAAAAAATATGCCTTTATTTTATTTTATGTGTTTATTTTGAGAATTATTTTCAAATATTCTAAATTATTTTAATTTTTTCCATTTTTACTTGATAATGACTTTTATATTATGGTACATAAATAATTATTTCAAAATCACACTAACCTTCATTTAATACGTCTAATATGTTTTAATATGTATAAAAATTAATTATGAAAAAATGAAACTAACTGCCCTTTAATATCATTAATAATTATTTAATTTTTATTAAAAAAGTATTATCAAACACACTAATTTGGGCGGCATACTTCATAAGGATTTAAAAACTGTCAATGATGCTCTTTTTAGTTAGTACAATTAGAAAATTCTGAACTCCAATGATACGTCTCTGGAATTTCCAACATAAACGTTTATATCAATTTTGAACCATTGATATTCCACATATAGGTCCTCTTTTATTTTTCCTACCATAAGAGTTGCTTATAATGAGATAATGCATTGTGCAGTGTGGTGTGTTTTCAACTCTTCCACAGTCATTGATTGAACCATAAAATAGCTGGATAGGAATATAATGGAGAGAGTGTTTGTTCCTTCATAGATGAAAAATTTATCCTTTTCTGAAATATAGCAATAACCAATCTTCCAAGCCTTCCTAGACACTCCAATTAAGCATGAAGTGTAGGAATACGTCTTCATGGATTTTAACACTTCGATCTAGTCTCCATGTTCGAGTGGCAGGTTCCCATATTGGGACCACAATAGGTAATTTTGTGAAAGTGTTTCACCCCTCCATTTTTGTTGAATAATTTCAAAAAACCTTTCATTCTCTCTTCAAACTACCTACTGGTATTGAAGGTCTGGAAGTCATCGCTTCTTGTGCATCAGGTCCTACAGAAAGCGGGAGACCATCTTGCTCCAATATTTTATTTAAGCGTATAAGTTGAGGAAACAATCCAAAGCCTATTATTATCCTTAAAATTCACATGATGATTTCGGTAGAACATTCATGATTCATTTGGTGTTACAATTTAAATGGCCAAACATGAAGACATTATGGACTCGGTCACAACTACTAATCAATGTTAGCAGATTTTTTCACTTCATATTACTACTATAATAGATGTTTCTGCTCAAATCTAGATGTATATAAATCATGATTCTATTGAAAACTAAAATCCTACATTGAGGGATTGTATGGGAGCTTAATACATTGAGGTTCACACTAATTCCAAGATCCATACTGGTTCCATGAATAATAAAATCACTGATCTGATTACACTGAAAACTCTTGGTGTAGCTAGTAGGGTCAAGAAGACTATGATGATCCAATCAGTTACATGGATTCCACCCATCTAATTGTGGATAAATGTTACTTTTGATGGGGGAAGCCTCTACTGAACCATGTCCATTGGGATGTTGTGGTGTCTTCCACATCCACCAGAGCGTCTGTAAAGGCTGTTTCTATAATTACATTGATATTGGATCCACAATTGAAATAGGGTTATGTGAGATAATCAAAGCTATAAGGAATGTTTTCCACAAAATATGAGGGAAACTGTGGGTGGAATATTACTCAACCACAGTGGTGAAAATTCTGATGACAAGGTACATGAATGTCCATTGTAAAATTCTTCTATCATGGACATCATTCCTACAACTTATTGATGGTCTTAAGTAGGATGTCACCCATACATATAGGAAGGAAAACCAGGATGTTGATGAACTGTCTGAGAGAGAAATTATAGAGGCCACCTAGATATGGTCCTATGATACCCCCGAAAAATTTATCATATCCAATTGATATGGATTTAAGTAGTGTGTTCTTTTTTAGCCTTTGTAAACCATCTTGCTCTGCCACATTTTTGATATATGAATAATTTGAAATGGGTGGGTTTTTCATAGACCATTCACCTATTTCACTATGTAATTCCATAAATTTCATTGATAATTATTATATATGAGTGATTGTGAATGTGTTTATATTTTAATTCCATTGTTATCTTTCTATACGTAAAGTAGAAATATATGAATTGTCAAAAAAACATTAAACATATTTTATGTTTTAAAATATCCAATTATATTATTTAAAAGTAATTAAAATTTTACAAGAGTACAATTCAGATGCTAAATGGTCTAAAATTTAATCCACAAACCATTTTTTATACAATTGTAACCTTATAAGTGCATTTCCAAACCATAAAAATTAACTATTTTCAAAAACACCATCGATTTTTTGTCTGTAAAATTGGGCTTAATATATCCATTCCTAATACTTATATGATTTCATTGATTTTTGAAATATCTACCCAAATATTACTCCCCACATTTATTTCCATATTCAATAGACCCTAGAGTTATCAAATTTATCTTCTATAAAGGCATTAAGATGAATCGAAAGGTTGTGTTTCAAAGATCATGGTAAGGGTTCAAAGCCTCTTTCACCTTTTTATTATGATTAATTATCTTGAAATAATAATAAGTCTTCACATACATTACATATATGAATAAATTCCTATGGTAATATCATTTATGTGATAATTTTATGATGGATATGACTTGTTACCTCTCAATGTACTCTTCTCCAATAATCATTTAATATATCAAAATGAAGGTTCTTAAAAGAGGATATTTTAATTTTAGAGTTTCCAAAAAAATATCAATAATGAAATTAATAAATAAAAAATAATCCAAAATTTGTGTATTTATTAGTAAATAAATTTTATAAAAAAAATTTATTTACTATATTTACCATTATTTTAAACACTTTAGAAAAAAATTGTTAACCATGGCGGTTTTATGAAACAGACATGAATGATGAGGTTTTATTGAATTTGAAACTCTCACTGGGATTCTTAGAAATTGATTTTGTGATTTAATATAAAAATAATATTTAATTATTTTTTACGATTACGATTTTGGAATTGAAAATTATCCACTATAATTAAGAAAGTAAATTTAAACAAACATGGTTATTTAAAACAATAAAAAATAGGACTATTAAGATACCCTTTTAAGATTGTAACAATTCAATGAACAATTTAACATAAATTTTTTAGTAATTTTATAAAACCTATACATTGAATATTTTATTGTTTATCAAACCATAAAAACAATAAATTTGATCCTTAAGGATATAAAAAATCTATTTGGAGATTACGAAGAAAATTATCCAAAAACAATCGATGTGAACACTACCGATTGAGTAAAAGAATGTAATATGATAATAAGAGATAGTATTACTTAATTAAACATGAAATATGTTGTAAAATAAATTATATAATCAATATAATATTATTATTTAGGAAATTAGTGGATGAAATAGGAATATCAAGACTCGAGGTAAGGGGTTTCTTAACAAAATTTACTTTTATTGGGTTATATCACTTATTTATTGACTGTTTTATGAAAATATTATATAAAAAGTGGACTCATGAATGTTTTATAATATGTTTATAAATGTTTTGTATAGATTTCTTTTTCGTATAATCACTTCATGGATTGATTCTTACTTAAACGTTATAATATTTTTAGTGGGTTTCTCTTCCTAAACTCCATTATTTGAGAAATGTATTTTATTATACACCCATTTCCTTTTGTATGGTGTATTAAAATATTATATTTAGAATAAATATTTTATCATGATATTTAATGTTTATTTGTTATTTTATTTTTTATGAGGTATTGATTGAAAAGTTATAAAGGTTACATAGGTAATAAGTATCTTAATATAAATTTCATGAGACATGATGGATGTTGTGAAATATACTTTCTTTTATATGGTGAAAATACTACTTTATGACTGAATTTTTAAATATTATTTAATTTAATTAATGGGATTCACTGAGTCAGATAATTTTCTATATTTTAATGGGTTTTAGTTCAAATGATACTAATATTCTAATGGTTTTCTCATTTCAAATTTACCTTCATTGATATATTTTCATTATTCACCACTTAATTTTTCATTTTGTGGCATATGAAATTCCATTGAATAACATTTATGATACTCTTCAAGAATGTAAAATATATTTTTAAATCTATATATGTATTTATTTTTCATGGAATATTTAAATTTAAGGGTTGGAAATGGTGTTTTATTAAACTAGTTTTTTTAAAGTCTTATAACCAAAAACATTCTCACTAGTATAAAAATAAGATTTCAGATCAGATTTTTAACACAATTTTTTTCATATACAATGTTCAAAGATAAATTGGAATCTTATAACTTCAATTTTCAAAAAAATGATGTTAAAATCTCTTCAGAATGACTGTTGAAGTATGTTTTATATAATACTGAAACTAAAATACATTACAAATAACATTTAACATTACTTTTATAAACTACCAAATAGAAAAGATTTTAAAAAATATAATTCATAGGGTCTTCACAGAATTATTTCAACATGATCTCTCTAAAACACTTATCATATCGGCACATAATGAAACATAGTATATTAATGATCTTCTACCTACATTTAATTTTCAACATTTTTTTCAATAGTTCTCACCAATCATCAATCCATTATCCTTTTTCTATGTAACTCAATATTTTTCAGTCCAAGGGAACCCTAAAATTATCAACTCGTGAACTCAGTACAAGGTTTTTCATTGATCAATTATTTAGATAACTTTTTCAAGAGGTTCTCATCATTCTTTCGACATTCTCCCAGTTTTTACCACACTTGATTTCATTCATTATAATTCAATATCTATTTTCCATTTCTAGATTACATATTTCTTATGTTCTTTTTTCTTTTTTAATGTTTAATTAATTAAATTTTAGATATAAATTTTACTCTTATATTTATTTTTTTTAAATTTCATAATATTATCATTTATAATTTTTTATTATTAACTTTTTAATGTCATAATTTTTTATGTTATTATAAATTTTTTTCTGTATGTAATTATTTTTTGGTTGTAAGTATTTGTATTTATAAATTGTTTATAATTATAACTTCTTATTGTTGATATCATTTTTGTCATAATTTCTCCAGTCATAAAATATTTTTGTTGTTATAATTACTTTTTATTATAAAACATTTCAGGTTGTATATTACTTTTCATTTTTAATTTTTTTGATAAATAAATTTTGTTAATATTTTTGGAATTTTTTGTATATTTATATGCTTATATGTTTTATTTTTATCTATTTATATATGTGTATAAATGGTTATATGAGGTAATATATCCATCTATTATATTATGATTTTAGGTAATTAATGGATCATTGTTGGATAAATTTGAGGCGAATTAGTGATGAATATGAGAAATGGGTTAAATGTTTCATTGAATTTTATAAACAAAATCACAGAAAAAAGATATTATTCTTTTCCATCTGTGATGTTTTTGAATATGAGGCAATTTCGGTATATAAATATAAAATAATATATAGTTTTATATGGTTTTATTAATTATTATATACACTGGACACAACATGGTGAAATATAAAATAAGTTGAGATCAAATGTTGATGAAGACATTCAACAAGAGATAGTGGATCATTATAAAGAATTGATTCATTATATAGGTGTTGAAATTGTTAAAAAATATGTAATTATTTTACGATGATATTGAGAAACCAATATTATTAGGTTTCACTAAATTTATATTGTTAATGACAGTGCCAATATTATTTAGGTTTAAGGAAATACATTGGTTGAGGGATAAAAGTTTCAGTAAATGTTATGAACTTTTAAAATGGATGCATACAGAAGGAAATGGGCTTCCAAATTCTAATTATGAGGAAAATATTTTATATCCAGTAGTATTGGGACATAAAAATATAATTTCATACCCCAATGGTCGTGTGCTATATAGGAAGAAATACGAATGTCTATAAAAAGGTACTAAATGGGAGGCATCATGATATGAAATGGATTACAAATCAAATATTGATTGATTTTTAAGAAAATTCACCAATAATATCATTAAATTATTCTAGTATCTTCTAATAATTCATTAATTGTATAATCTCATTTCAAATTAAAATGATTTAAAGTGGTTAACATGACATAGAGATGAAAAAATCGCTCATTGAAACATATTTAAACCTGGAAATTCACCATTATGGATAAGATTTTATCACAAATTTATTATTTTGGAAATAATTTTAAAAATATCCTAATGGTTATATGTATATATAAAATGAATCCATAGCAGCTTCTCAATATCCAATCAAATTTATATCCTATTATGTTGGTTTTATATAACTTCTCCCTACGTATATGTACGATGAGGAAATATATTATGGTGTACTTGATGATTCATGAACCAAAATAACATGTAAATTATTTTTATATTTATCTTTCAACATTGATTTATGTGTTTGAATTTCAATGGGACACTGGTGTGATATTATATTATGTATACGAAAAAGTTTATTTTAATCATTCTTTGATAATGATCGCAATAAATAACCTTCCAACTTATTGAAAATTTTCTTGATTAAGTGTTAATGGATATAAAACTAATGAAATTTTATATTATGGGAATTCATATCATCTTTTGAAAAAGAAAAAATACTATTTCCATGGGTCATTGATGATTTTTGTGATTGACCGTCCTTATTAATGACTAAAAAAGGAATTTAGACTTTTAAAAGGGTATGATTTTGTCCAATAACCATTATCAGCTAAAAAGTATTAATAGAAGGTGAAAACATCAATGTCACATTAAAAAGAAAGGATTTTCATGTCATGAAATAAACAAATGGAAGAAAGTTTCCATTTCAATTGAGCTACTTTATTGGATATTTTTTTAGGTAAAAAATCAATTGATGTTTTCAAGTTCATGGAACAAATTTGTGATAATATAATTGAGGAATTTTAATACATAAATGGAAATAAATAATATGTATTACATAAAATAATATACATAATAACCATCATAATATGTTTGGAGTTATCTCCCATAGTGAATGGAAAGTAAACGAATTTTCTCCACCCTGTTCCACATTATGTAAGAGTAAGAAGATAATTTTTTTCAATATATTTATGATATTAATGTAGTTATTGATTAATAATCAAATGAAAAAATTGTTGTAATTAGATGATTTAATGTTAATAATTAATGAACCTCATGACATTCATGTGTTGATGAAACAATTTTTACCTGTTTCATTTCATGGCATACTGCAAATACATGTAAAATATTCTATTATCGGGGCGTGTTTCATTTTCAATTCAATTTTATGAAAATTCATAGAACTGGATTTGTGACTGTGTTGGATAATGAAGTTGTACTCATACTTTTTAAACTATAAGTACACTTTCTACCATCACTTTTCAGTATAATTGTTCATATATTATTTCATTTTTTTGTGAGGTATAAGAATATGTGGGCCTATTTACTTACACTGGGTGCATCCTTTTGTAAAATAAAAGGAAATTTTGAGGGGAAATATTATGAATCATCATAAAACAAAGCCCATTATTGTTGAAAAATATGTGTTAGATAAATTCATTGAGTTTGGTGCCAATTATTTTTCAAATTTAATGCATGTTGGTCTCCCTATATCTCAACAATTCATACATGATTGTGAAGCTAAAGGGATCTATGGAATAAGGTAATGTTAATTATAGGTCATGATGAGATGAATGAAAATTTATAAATTTTTTGCAAAAAGGAGAGTTTAACCCTTATATATCTTCACATATTACTATATTCGAGGTATGATATCGGATAAAAAGGAAAATCCATTGATGCATGAACATAATAGCACATTTGTTTCGGGGTTTGAGGAGAAATTCATCACTATTTTATCCACATAAAAAACATTTAAATTCTTAGTTGGGGGGACTAAATGTTAATGTGATCATGTGTTTTAAATTTTATGTTATTACTTACACATTTAAAATAAAAAAATGGAAGAAAAAAGTTCTATTATAAATAGTTGTGTGATGGTGGTCTCTAAAGCACAATATTTTTTGAGTTCTAAAAGATAAAAACTCAATTTACATATCAACATCATTTTTCGGAGTTAGTGAGGATATATGGGATATTTAATGTATTAGATTTTAGGAAACATTATATAATTATAAATGGGTTGATATTAATAGTGGAATAAAACATGATGAGTAATTAATTACAATTGATAATTAAAAAAGATATAGTTTCAATGATGACTTATTTATCTCAGGGATAAAAGAGAAAGAAATATTTTATGTTTTCGGCCCATTAAATGATTAGTGGTTTTTTGTTTTAAAATGGAAAATATGAATTTATATGATTGTAATATAAATGATTTTCAGTACCTATGTGAAATTTATTAATGAATTACTTGGTTACCTGGTGATGACAATGATTGTGATGTGGACACAGACGAAGAAACCAAAAATGATCACATCAGCATATCCCATTGATCTCTTAATTAATACTGTAAATATCTTTTTTTTCTTAATATAGGTAGTTAAAATGAAATTTTTTGAATTTTATATTTCAATATATACATGTCAAGCATTCCTTCAATTTTTTTTACTATTTTTTATATTCATTATAACAAGATAACTATTTTTTGGTTGATTTTTTTTCCTCATTGTTTTCATATCAATATTTTCATTATATTTTTTATGTATGTGATTATATTATATAAAATAATTATTATTTTAATTTGATTATGAACAATAACATTTTTTACTTCTAACATATATTTATTTATTATAAAATACAATTAAGATAAATAAAATGTAACGTAGACAAGAATAATTTCTATCATGTGTATTAATATTTTTAATATTCATGAATTCTATATACACACTTTTGGTTGAATAGTCTAATTTATTTTTTCTATTACTGTCATGAATTATCATGTATACCCTAGTACAATAATACCAAAGATGAATAAAAAATTTCCCAAATGAAATTTCTGATCTCCAGGGTTTTGTGACTAGTACCTGGAACTGTCTATTATCAATGACTGTATGATTTTTCCACAAAATAGTGAATGTTAAAAGAATACAGGTCAGTATTCTCAACATGGAAAATGGATAAAGTAATGTTAAAAAAGTGAAAAAATAGCACCCAAATGTAATATCCTGGACCTTCTTGGTCCATTACCTTGTCAAATTCTGGTGTTTGGGGTTTCCTAGGGACCAGCAGTGACTCATTAATGAGTTTTCATAATTTCATGTTAAACGAACGATGGCACCAAAGGAAATCAGTGGCAACGATGGGTATCAGTGGAACATATGGTCCGTCTGTGGCCCCGATCAGCATCAGTTCTAGGGCGATGGTTCTTGCGAAATTTTGATAGGGTAATTGTTCCAGGGCGACGGTGACTCACCCCTTGGTGATTCATTTCTAGTTTCTCGAGGAATTTTCATGTTTCGCCCACGTAACTCATCTTTTGTTGTAAAAGTGTTTTAATACCCAATTTAAAAGAGATATAAGGTCCATAAATGTTGTTTTAAATCTATTAATATTGGTGATAGTCCTGACATACCAAAATGTGTGTCATTTTAATCAGTTTCACAATGGGTCTTTCATGTTTTCCAAATCCCATGTGTTTTACATATTATATGTTTTCTCTGTTTAAAGTTCATTATTCAACTCATAGATGTGCACTAGTCCACCATAACCATCTCTCAGTGAATTATTAAATCATAAATAATTCCAACGTGTGAAAACACCTAATTGTGTGGTCAAAGAATGATCCAATTTTTAATCACTTCGAGATTTCACATACCATAACTCTATGATCAGGCAATTTTATCCCGCAAAGATCTTCTCATTGATAATTTTTTTTCCTCTTGGTGTGCTTGGATTCCCCCATATAGAGACGAGTTCTGCCTGCGTGAGAGACCTCTTGTCCAGTTCTTGGAGTTCCTACCACACAAACCCAGTTCATAGCCCAAGGAGACCAAGTTGGGGTTTTCCTTAATCTTTCCATACTATGCATCATGTGGGGGCGAGTGGAATGATAGTGTTCACTCAGGTTGTAGATGAAACCAAATTTAATGACGATAATAAATGGGTTGTTAAAGAATGAATGGGTGGGAAACTTGATGATGTTTTTCTGTTATACCATTGTTTTTATGGTGAGAATTGTATGGGATTACGTCCCTTGAAAATCATGGCTATTGGGGGTCCATTAATGTGCACGAATGAAGCTCTGATTTTAAGGATAATATGGTGATTGAATGACTGTTATATGGAAACTAGTTAATCACATTGTTGATTAAAGGGATTCTTGATGAATAATAATCCTTGTGTGATCACCCTAATTAACCAAATGGAATGAACGAACTAAATTAATGGTTTGGATAAATCTGGAAAATTATTTCACCATTATGGTGATATGCATGGTCGCTCTGTTTTATGACTTTTGGTGTGATGTAGAGGAGAATGGATCTCCTAGTCAAGGGGTTGTTGGGTTGTAAATATGAGGGTGTGTGGATCTGGTATGTAGGGGCTTGGTTTGGTTCATGTACTTCGAGGGAACTCAGAGATCCCATTTGATGTTGTTACATTACAAGACAATTAAGTGTGAATGCATAAAACCATTCTTGGCTATGTTTCCTTTAGTTGATGTTTTGGCTTCTGATTATGCATGTTAGTTTCCCGGTAGTGGAGAAATGTTTTAAATGGATTCACTTGATCATGATAAAAAGAATGTGTATAATGGGGGAATTTTATTCCAATAATTGGTTGTGCTCTAGTTGTGGTTTTTGTGTATTCGTGCCTGTTGGGATAGCAACAATAGTGGCTGTGTATGGGATGGTATTCTATTTCGGAACCCTTATTTTGAGATGAGTGATTTATTACCTATATTTATAATATTTAGTTCTTAAGTTTCTTATACACCCCCAACTATGTTTACAAATTTGTGACGGACACCCCAATTCCATGGGGGAGGGTGTTTTTTCCAACATTCATAAGAGTGGATGGTTATGAGCTACTTATTATCCCTCTCTTTGGTTTCCAAACACTATTTGGGTCGGTTGTGATGGCATATGGTTTATTATAGCCCATGAAACTCAGGAATGGTGTGTTGTGGTGGTTGGACCAAGTGTGTGCAGGCATGTGTTTTTCCCATCTGTCTTCGGGATGAGGCACATGTGTCTCAGGGTGTGGTAGTGGTTGTTCTGGACCAGGTGTCTTTGTTCGCGGTTGAGGTTGTTCTGGATGATGTGTCTTTGTGTGTGGCAGTGGTTTTTGTAGACCAAGTTACTGCAGGTATGGTTATGTGAGGTTGTGGTGGCCCAAGTTTCTACAGGTGGGATGCATGGTTTTTGATGGCCCATATGGTTATTATTGGGGTGGTAGTGGGAATATAGTGAAACCTATGGGGGATGTATGATGTGTTGGATGTCTGAAATAAACTGTTTGAAAGAGGTGTGTGGTACCCAAAAATCATTGTGCTATTACTATTACATTACCTGACATTCGTTATATTGGTAGTGTGACTTGGTGAGGTTTAGTGGATAGTTCATTTTTAGGTGTTTTGGTTATCTCTATTTCTCACTGGGCATTATAATGTATCCCCACGTGTGCACGATAGCTTTTGGTTTTTCCCTACTTAGTATACCACTTTACTCATCCTACATACATAAAACTGATATCATGTTTCCAAGAGGACTATTAGGACCATGCCCGTCCTTACTAGCTTATGCATTGGGATAGTCATATTTGATGTTTTCTTTCTTTTGGTACTTTCATGTAGAGTTTACATGTTCTTTATAACAAGCTATTTTTAACATGCATGTGGGAATGGATTTTTGGATTTACTTTTACTTTTAGCTTTTTGAGTTGTTTAGGATTTACCATCTTCTCTCTCAATATTGTTCTATAAAAAGGAAATTCCATCCATATTACATGTGATTCAATAGCAATGGTGCTAGTCTCCACTCCATGGCCTATTAAAGGCAGGACTCGAGGGTCATTATATCTCCTTCAACTCGAAGAAGGATGGGTTGTGTAGTTTTTTCCCTTCTCTTATATTGGTGAAGGAAGGCCAAAACATTATGGTATCAATGGTGATGTTTGAGATATATTATAGTTTTTTGGGTTAGGAACATTGAGGATTTTATGTCATGGTAGGGAAACAATGTTAGGAAATATCCGTGCGTGAAATTGTCAAGGGATGACCGGCTAGGAAATGTTATTTTAGGGCCATTGTTATCCAATGAAAGGAATCTGGACCTACCGAACTACCAAAGGGATTCTATACTGATTACATTGTAGATATTCTAGGAAAGGTACATTAATCATCATTACATATGTTGTTGTTTGTCTTGGGTGTTTTGGGATTTTAAAATAAATAAATAGATTAGGAAGAATTTAATGAGAATCATCTACACTACTCAGGCATAGGCATTCCTTGTTTACCCAACATCTATGTCACCCAGACGACGTGCACAAGTAGTGAGGGTGATTGATGACTAGTCGGGATATTTGGCTAATCAGTAGAGAGCTAATCGAGAGGAGGAGGATGAGTAGTGGCTAAAGACTATTCATGTCTTTCAGTGGAAGTCCCTAGGGGAGTACAAAAGAAGTTTCTCATACATTGAGATGGAGAGCTTGATCTTGGAGGAGGTGATAGATTTTATCTTGATTTGGGATCCAAAAGAGTACTGGTTTCCTCTGGTCATGAGCCTGATGCGGGAAGTGGCACATCAGTGGTGGATGCTCTATCTCGGGGAGAAGAATGTAGCTTAGGTTTTTTGGACTAACTTTGAGAAGGCATTCTGTGAATAATTTTATTCTTCCTAGATGAAGACTGAAAAGAGGAAATAAATCACCCCCCAACCACAAAGGAGTATGATATTAAGGGATTTGGGGATTATGTTCAAGGATCTACTTCATTTTTCTCCAGACCACTTCCTAGATGAGGAGTCACGGAAAAGACGCTTATAGGAGGCAGTCTAACCTTCTATATAGTATGATGTTACTCCCTTCACTCTACTGATGTACTTGAAAGTCTAAAAGAAGGATGATGTGCTGGAGAGGAATCACACTCTGGGATGTGTACTAAGTGAGGGGAGCCACTCGAGATCATTAATGGGAAAGGATGTCAGTAGCATTCCTCCTCTATCCGGGCCTTCCGGGATTAGGCCGATGGGGAGCTGTCCTCAGCAGTTCCAGTTTCAATATCTCAGTCCTCTACCATTCTCTATGAACATAGGATTGAGGTGATTTATCAATGGTAGTCGTGGGAACCTTGTCAAATTGTTCCCAGATCGAGTGTAGTATACTGGGGGTGGGCAGGTTTAGGACCCACCTCAGCAGCAACAGTTTCTGAAAAGACAATTTCAGGAGCAACAACAGGGGTAGCAATCTCCCACACCACCGATGGTGGATGGTGCCAGAGCAGGCCATCCCTAGGGAACTCCTTCGGGACCTCGACTAGGGAATGATCAAGGAGGTAGCCAAAAACCAAGGGTGGAAGAGTTTAGAATTGATAGTATCATGCCACATAGGCAGAAGATCCATAAGGACCAGAGGTCATTCGAGGCACAATCGTATTTTTTATTACCCTTTCTTGTTCCTTATATGATTTAGATTCTTTTTACTCCTTTGTTGCACCCATTATATCCCATTACAGGGGTTTAGACGTAGAGGGACTTTCCATTCCACCAGTGTTGAGCATTCAAGTTGGAGGACAGACCATCTTGTTTGATGTTTGTCAAGGATGTAGACAGATCTTTGGCCACATCAGTATAGTGTGGATATCTTTCTACTTAAAATGCAGTTGTACGATGTCATCCTAGGAATCGACTAGCTTTTTTCAATGCAGGTTGTTATCGGCTGATTTCAGATCATAGTAGTGTTCTCAGATATGGCTGACCATCATGTAGCTTTTCTTGGTGATCAGGGTTTCTAGAACGAAATCCAACGACTGGATATCCATAATTCCTTGTTAGCCAAGATGTTCATGGAGTCAAAAGACTCATTAATGGTGGTATTAACGTGGATTGTCAGTGAGGTCGTAGATGTATTTTCCAAAGAAGTTATGACTCTACCCCCTTGATGTGATGTTGCATTCAAGATAGGCCTAAAACCCGATGCATGTCCGATTTCGATGGCTACCTATCAAATGGAGCCTCCAGAGTTGTAGGAGTTGCGGATTAAGGTTTATTACATGATGAAGAAGTGATTTATCTGACCAAGAGCATCGACAGGGGGTGCTCCAGTCTTCTTCGTGGATAAGGAGGATGATGATATCAGGCTATGCATAGATTTCGAAATACTGAATCTATTGACAGTCAAGATTTTTTACCCTCCCATTAGGAATGACATCACTTTTGTTCAGTTGGAGGGGAAAAGTTGGTTCTTTATGATCGAACTGAGGTCTAGATATCACCAATTGAGGGTGAAGGAGGGAGATATATCCAAGACTGCTATCCTGTGTAGATATGTGCAATTTGATTTCATGGTCTTGTCGTTCAGCATTACGAACGCACATATTGTGTTCATGGGGATCATGAATTATGTTTTCTGTGAGTATCGAGACAGGTTCGTAGTGTATTTCATCAATGAAATCATGATCTAAACAAGACTAGAGGAGGATCACACCCAGCATATGAAGAATTTTTTAGAAGTCCTATGACACCACAATCCCTATAGGACATTCTGAAAGTTCATTTTATGGACATGTGAGGTGAAATTAATTGTACATGTGGTGTCCCATCAGGGATAGTAGTGGCACCATAGAATCTCAATGTCGTTATTTCATCGACAACACTCGAGAATGTGGTAGTGGTTCCAAGAGTCCTGGGATAGGTAGGTCACTACTGATCATTCGTTCCTTAAATCTATCGAGTTGTAGCATCTTTGTTGGCCTTGACTGGAAAAGACCACGCTTTCATAGGTAGTTAGTAGTGCTAGACATGTTTTAATTATCTGAAGGGGATGCTGGTCTTTGCCTTAGTGTTGAGGTTTCCATGGGAATGGGTAATGTTTAATGTGTTCTTTAATGCTCCTGTTCTATCCTTGGTGTGTGTAATGATGAAATAGATGGGAGTGGTCTCCTATGTTTCTAAACAGTAATTTCCTCATGAATGTAACTATCCCACCCACAACCTGGATCATTCATCGGTTGTGTTCGCACTGAATCTTTGGCGGTGTTACCTCATCGGCGGGCACTTAGTGGTCTTCATAGAACACAAGAGCTTGAGTTATGTATTATAAGATAGAGTCCTAAACATGTGATAGTGGAGGTGGTTGGGGTTTCTTTAGGACTAAGACATTTAGTTATCCTACACCATAAGATAGGTGAACATGGTTTTCGGTGCCTTGAGCAGGATGTCACAGAAGGATGTGGTTTTGGAGTTGGCGAATGATTGGAAAGAAATGGAGGAGTTGGATTCTTTTCACATGAGCATGATAATGGAGTAAGGTAGAGGATGTCTATTTTAGATGATAGTGCAATCATCCTTGGTGTGATAGGTGGAGGAGTCTTAGTTTGGAGCTCAGAGGATGATGTGATGCCTGATCGCGTTTACCAGTTTGAAGATCTGTATAGATTGAAGAAGGATAGCCAAATTTAGATTCTTTTCTATGGGAAGTTTTTTATCCCAGGGAAAATGCATGAGAGAGTTCACAGTGTGTTCCATAACTCACCTCTTTCCATACACCTATTAGTCTCCGAAATTTACCAGGGATATAGGTCATTGTTTTAATGGCCCTTGGTGAAGCGGGAAGTGGTTGAGTTCGTGGAAATGTGCCTCGTGTGTCAGTTGCTGAAGGCTGAAAAATGTGTTCCCGGTGGTCTATTGAATCCCTTAGTCATTCCCTAGTTGATGTGGGATAACATCTCGATGGATTTCATCATAGGACTACCTATGGATGAGGGAGTGAGTGGTTCCATCTTGGTAGTGGTAGACAGATTGACGAAATCGGATCACTAATTAGCAATTAGGATGTTGATAGAAGTTGAATCCATGTCACAAAAGTACATTGGTGAAGTTGTGCGGTTTCATGGAGATCCTAGAACAATCAGTTTGGATAAGGATACATGCTTTAATTCATGATTCGGGAAGGGATTACATCATTATTTTTTCACCAAGCTTTTCCTTATCAGCACATTCCACCCTCATACCGATTGAAATACATATAGGACCCTCATCAGTCAGAGCATATGTTAGGAATATGCATTAAGGACTTCAGAGTATCATGGGTAAAACACTTGCCTCTCGTTTAGTTTTCATAAAAAATAGCTATCACTCTATCATTGGTATGGCACCATTCTATAACTTTTATTGAAGACAATTCCGTTCACCCATGTGTTGGATAGAGGTTGGGGAGGTAGGAGTTCATTGCCGGGAGGCAGGGCAGAGCAAAAAAGGGAAGGTTCAACTATTGAATGAGATGATGTAGGCGCCTCAGGACCAGAAGAAGTCATATGCTAATAATAGGAGGAGACCCTTGGAGTTAGAGGATGGAGACCATTTGTTCTTAATGGTAACCCCTCGACATGGACATTGGAGGTTTGGAAGGGTGGTATAATTTCTCCTAGGATAATGGTACCCTTCATTGTTTTTAGACGAGTCTGTGTGGTGTCATATTAGCTTGTATTACTATAATATTTGGAGAGGATAAACAACGTCTTTCATGTATCTCTTCTCTGTCGGTATCTACACAATGAATCCCACATCCTCGAATGTGGAGTGTTGGATATCGAGGACGATGTGATGTTCGTGGAGTGACTGGTGAGGATTGAGGATCATGAGGAGAGGGTGTTACATGGATATACCATTCTTTTGGTTCGTGTGTTGTGGAGGAATGGTGGCCTCGAGGAGAGAACCTGGGAACAACGGGCACTAATGCATGCCCAATACATAGCGATGATTTGAGTTTTTATAGTGTGTTTTCATTGTTCTTTTCTATGATGTAATGCTTCAACTTGTTTTCTATAATATGGCTTGTTTCCCTTGTACATTTAATGTGTGTGAAAATCCAACACTGTGGGGGAGGGGGGTGATCCATAATCTAGACACATTATGGTGAATTTGATTAAACATGTGCGGGTGAGACACTGCAGCCTATAGCGGATTGTATATTTCCATGCGAAAAGGGACTCTGTAATACTTATTTCTAGATTTTGAGACCTTCATATATTGGTGTGGGTTCTTGGGGGATAAGAGTGGTAGTGTTTTTGAAGTTTTTCTATAGATATAAGTAAGTTAAATTCTCTGGGATGTTGAGGTTTGTTCCGGACATTGAACAACTAAAGAGTGGTTAGTCATTGAGAGGTATCATTCAAAGGCAGTGATCCAGACCCCTCTCTTTTCTTTGGGTTTACTCTTGAATTCTATAGGGAGAGAATAATTTGGCAGGTATCTTATTCAATGTCTTGGAACATATTGGTCCATTAATTTATCAAATTCTGGTGTTTGGGGTATCATGGGGACCATCAATGAATCAAAAAGGAGTTTTCCAAATTTAAGGTCAAACGAACGGTGTCATTGAAGGACATTGGTCTCAACGATGGGCATCGATGGTACTGATGGGCCTTAGTGCTAGGGTGACAGTGCTAGGGATACAGTGCCAGTGCAATGGTGCTAGGGAAATGGTGCTAGAACGAAGGTGCTAGAGCAATGCTGTCTCACCCATCAGTGATTTATTTCAAGTTTCTCAAGGAATTTTACAGTTTCTCCCCAGTAACGAATCTTTTAACATTAAAGTTCTTTAAAACCCATTAAAAAAAATTTAAGGCCTATTAAATATTTTTTTAATCCCCGAAGAGTGGGATGAACCTTGACATACCATAATTTGTAGCATTTTAATCAGTTTCACGCATTTTTTGATGCATTTTCCAAATCTCCCATTTTTTACCTGTTATGCATTTTCATTGTTTCAATTCGATTTATAAGCTCACTGTTTTTTTCGGGTCCTCCTCAAATATCTATGAAGGAATTATAAAATCATTAATAATTCTGATGTGTGAAACCTCTAAACTATTTGGTAAATCCACAAACTTCATTTCATGTGCTCCAAGATTTCACATCCCAAAACTCTATGATCGAGCAATTTTATCACGTGGAGATCTTCTTCAACGGGATGATTTTGTTTACTCTTGGTACACTTGGAGTCCCCCATCTAGAGATTATTCGTGGCTATGAGAGATCCCTCCTATCCAATTATTCCAGGAGTTCATGTCGTATGACACCAATTCTTACTCCAAGGATAAAACTTTGATCTTGGATCATCCATGTATGGGTTTCCCTTAATCCTTCTTTACTATTCATCTTGAGGGGTTAGAATGATGGGTTTACCTTGTGAGGTAGATGAATATGACATTAATGAAGATAATAAACAGGCTGTTAAATAATTAAAGGGTTGGAATGTTGATAATGTTGTCATGTTATACCATTGTTTTTATGTTGTGAATTGAATGGTCTTATGTCCAACGAAAATTGTTGTCATTGGGGGAACATTATTGTGCAATAATGAAGATCTGTTTTTTTGGATAATCTAATGATTGATTGACTATATCATGGAAATTGGTTAGTCATGTAAAAATTGATGATTAAATGGATCCCTGATGAATAATAATCCTTGTGTGATCAACCAGATTATCCAAATGGAAGGAAGGAACTAAATGAATATTATGACTAAATATGAAAACATTGTGCTCCATTATAGTGATATGTATGGTTTCTCTGTTTGATTCCTTGTGGGATAACATAGATGAGAATGGAACCTATGGTTGAGGGGATGTTAGGTTATAAACCAGAGACCTTGTGGAGTCATTATGTTGGGGAATTTTTTGTTCCAGCAGTTTGGGGGATCTCATGGATCCCTTTCGATGTTGTAACTTTACTAGAGTACTGGGTGTGAATTATTAAAAGAATATTTCATAGTTTTTCATTTAGTTGTTGTTTTGGATTTTGGATTTTCCAATTAGTTTCATGGTAGTGGAGGAATGTTATAAATGTAATCACATGATCATGACAATAAGAATGAGTATAATGGGAGAATTTTTTTCCAAAAATGGGTTCTATTTTTGTTTGGATGTTGTGTATTTGTGCATGTAGGGATAATAGAAAGAGTGGTTTTGTACAGGTTGGTTGTATGTTTCAGAACCATTATGGTTGGATGAGTTCTTGATTACATATATGTATAATATTTTGTTCTTTTTTTCTTATACACACCCCAACCATGTTGACAACATTGTACCTAACACCCCTAGTCAGTTGTGGAGCCTGTGTTTCCCAACATTCCTAAGAGTGGGATGTTATTAGTTCCATTTATTCCCCCTCTCCCAAGTACCATAAGACTCTTTGAGAATCATTTGATGGCCTATAGTTCATTATAGACCAAGGAAGTTTTTGTAGGGTGTGTTGCAGTGGTTGGGCTAGGTGTTTGCGGGGGGATTTTTTTTCAAGCATCATCGATATGAGGCCCATGTGTGTTCAGGCGTGGAATTGGTTGTTCTGGACAAAGTTTCTTCGAGTTTGGATTTGGTTGTTTTGGACTAGGTGACATTGGGCATGGTGGTGGTTGTTGTGGTCCAAGTGAATACATTTGTGGTTATATGTGTAATTTGGGGCTCTAGTGTCTGCGGGTGGGATGCATGGTTATGATGGACCATAAGGATGTTGTTGGGGAGGCAGTGGTACTGTAGTGGAACCTATGGGGGGTGTTTTGAAAGGTATAATTTCCAAAATAACCAGTGGGAAAGCGGTACGGTGTACCCAAATATCGATGTGGTTTTACTATTACATTACCTGACATGTATTTTTTGGGGGAGTGTTCCATGGTGAGGCTGGGTGGATAGTTCCTTTCTAGGTGTTTTGGTTATCTCGATTTCACATGAGGAATTATAATGTCTCCAAATATGGGAACAAGATATTTTGGTTTTTCCAAACTGAGTGTACATGCATACTCACCCTACATACATAAAACTTCTTTCAGGTTTCCAGGAGGACATTAAGGACCATGCTAGAACATAATAGCTTGACTGCCAGGATAGTAATCATTTTTTCTTTTCTATATATTGGTAATTTACATTATATTATACTTATACTTTGTAACAGTTTATTTATAACATGCATGGGGAATGGATTTTTGGATTTAGTTTTACTTTCATCATTTAGAGTTGTTTGGGATTTACCATCTTATATCTCGATCTTGTTATATGAAAAGGGTAATTCATTACATATTATGTATGATTTGATACCCTTGGTGCTAGTCACCACTTTAGGGCCTATTGAAGGCGAGACTCGAGGGTCATTATCTCTCCTTCATCTTGAAGAAGGAAGGGTCTAGTAGTTTTTTGTCCCTTACCTCATCTTTGGGAAGGTGGGTTGTGATAGAATGGTATCAATGGTGATGGTTGAGAGATAAGATGGAGTTTGGGGTTAGGCATAGTGAGGATTGCATGGTATGGTAGGAAAACTGTGCTAGGTATTCTTGGTGCATGAAATAGTCAAGGGAATACCGTCTAGGACTTGGGATTTTAGGGCCCCTTGATCTGATGCAAAGACACTAGACCTACTGAACTGCCAGCTGAGGGTACCACGATTGCATGGTACAGACCCTAGGAATGGTACATAATTCATAATTATGTGTTTTCTTTTATTTCATGGATGTTTTGTGAACATAAAATAAATAATAATATAAGAAAAATTTAATTGGAATCTTCTACACTACTCATTCATAGGAATTTCTTGTTTATCATGCACCTACGGAACCCAAACAGTGTCCACGAGTAGTGCGGGTGATAGAGGCCTAGAATGATGATTTGGATGATCATTAGAGAGCCGATTGAGAGGAGGAGGATGACCTGTGGTAGAATAAGCTTCATTCCTTTCAGAAGCAGACCCTAGGGAAGCATGAGGAAAGCTTCTCGGACATGGAGACCAAGATCTAACTCAAGGTGATTGTGATAGCATTCAGCATGATCTGGGATTCAATAGAGTACTGGGTTCCTATGGCTGTGATCCAGATGTATGAACCGGCATGTTAGTGGGGGACTATCCATCTGGGGGAGAATAAGGAAGCTTTAGTTTGGTGGACTAACTTTGAGAAGGAGTTCTGGGTGGAATTCCTTTCATCCACGAAGAAGGACAAAAAATGGAAATATATTCTCTCCCATTAGAAAGGGTGTATTATGGTATGGGAGTTGGGGATAATGTTCAAGGACTTCCTTAATTTCACTACAGGCCTATTCCCAGATGGGGATTTGTTGGAAAGAAGCTTATTGAAGGAACTCCAAACTTCTCCATAGTATGTTTTTACTCCCTTCAATCTATAGAGAAACTTGGAACTCTATAATAATTTTGAAGTGGTGGATTGGATGCACAAACTGGGAGGTGTTCTGTGAGATGGGTGCCAGTTGAGATCGTTAAACGGGAAGGCTGTCACCAGCCGGCCTCCGGCATCAGAGTTGTCTAGGATTAGGCCGATGGGAAGTAGGACTCAGCAGTACCAGTTTCGATCTCCCGATTGTCGCCCTTTCACTATGAACCCAATACTTATGTGATTTATCTATTTCAGACATGTTATCATTTAGAATTAGTTCCCATACTGATTTCATTATAGTGGGGTTGGGATGTTTCGACGACCACCTCAGCATTGGCAGTTTATAGGGAAACCTTTTTAGTTGCATCAGCATTGGTAAGGAGATCCTACTCCACCAAAAGAGGACGATGCCAGAGGACACTGAACCCAGGGAGCTCCTCAAGGACCTCAACCAAGGAATAATCAAGGAGGTGGCCAATATCCGAGGGGAAGAGGAGTTGGGTGTGGAAAGTTTCAAGATGTAGAGGAAGCCGTTCCAGCAAGGCCAGAGGTTGTTTGTTGTACGATAAGCTTGTTTAGTACTCTTGAATGTTCCATGTTTTATTTTGGAGCTTCACAATCATTGTTTACCCAGTCTAGCCCATTCCATGGGTTTATATTTATAGATAATTTGTATTCCCCGGTTGTTGAGCATGACAGTTGGAGGTCAGACCGACATGTTTGATGTTTTATGAGGATTTAGACTGATTTTGGGGTTGCATTTGTCTAGTGGGAATCTTTTTCTACTAGAAATGCAGCCATACGATGTCATCATGGGAATTGGATGAATGTTTTTTGTGCCCAATTTTATCGAATTCTTCCGTAAAAGGGTCATTTTCTCTGATATGGGTAGCCAGTGGGTGGATTTGGTTGGTGAGTGGGGTTTCCCGTAGGGCATAAGGTGAGTGGAGACCCTTATTTTTTTGTTAGTCGAGTTGTCAGTAGAGTCATAAGACATAGAAATGGTTGATATCCTAGGGATTTTTAGTGAGTTAATGGATATCTTCCTTAAGGAGGTTGTGACTCTACCCACTTGACATGATGTTGAGATCAGAATAGACCTACAACCTAGTGCCCGTCTGATTTCTATGGATCCCTGTCGGATGGATGCTTCTATGTTGCAAGAGTTCCGGATTCAGGTTGATGAAATAGTGAATAAGGGCATTCTCCCACAAAGCACATCACCATGGGGTTCTCCAGTCTTGTTTTCAAAGAAGGCATACTTTGGTCTCAGGATGTGCGTAGACAAACAAATACTAAATCTGGTGACAGTCAAGAACTGTTACACTCTCTCGAGGATTGACAGCCTTTTTTAATAGTTGAAGGGGGTATGTTGGTTATATAAGACTGACCTATGGTTTGGATATCATTAGTTGAGGTTAAAGGAGAGTGATATCTCGATGACTGCTTTTAGGTGAAGATATAGGAACTTTGTGTTCGTGGTCACGACATTTGGCATTATGAATGAACCATCTGTGTTAATGGGGCTCATGAAATATATTTTCCATGAGTTTATGGAATAATTCATTTGCGTGTTCATCACCGAAATCGTAATCTACTAAATTCTAGAGGTGGATCTTGGAGAGCATATGATAATATTTTTGGTGGTCCTCTGACACCATCAGCTCAATGGGAAGTAGTCCATGTGAAAGTTTTGGACACGAGAGGTGCACTTATTTGGGAATGGGGTGTACTAGCAGGGAATATCAGTGTACCCATCGATGGACGTGGTGGATGTTTCTTGGGAAATATCCTTGAACATGGAAGTGATTTGTAGGTTCCTAGAACTGGTAGGATACTACTAAAGGTTCATGCTCGACTTCTCTTGAGTTTTGAGCCTTTGACATCCTTGACCATAACATTCCATGCTTTTGTATTGAGTGGTTAGTCCCAGAAATCTTTTAATTATATAATGGATAAGTCGGTTCGTGCCCCATGGATGAGGTTTCGAGAGGAAGGTGTAATGTTTGAAGTGTTCTGTGATGATTCTGGTCTAGGATTATGGTGTGTGTTCATGCAATAGTGGGGAGTGATCTCTTATGGTTCTGGGGAGTTAAATCCTCAAGAATGTAATTATTCCACCCATGACCTGAATCTTGGAGAGGTTCTGTTCTCATTGAAGCTGTGGATATCTTACATCATCAAAAGAACATCGTGTTCTTCACATACCACAAGATCATGAGGTATTTCTTATTCGAGAGAGACCTGATCTTACGATAGGTGAGGTAGATGGATTTTCTTCCGGACTAAAACTTCGTGATCTCCTACACCTCAGGAAAGGGGAATGGTTTGGCCAATGCCATGAGAAGTATTTCAAAGAAGGATGTGGTTGGAGAGTCAGTAGATGCTTTGAAAGAATTGGAGTAGTTGGTTTCTTTACAATTGAGCAAGAGAGTGGGGGACAGTAGAGGCTGTCTGTTTCAAAGGATAGTGCAATATTCCTTAGAGTGGTAGGTGGTGGAGGTTCAGTGGGAAGGCATAGAGGATGAAGTGATGTGTGGTCACGTTGACCAGGGTGATGCTCTAGATGGATGGTCGGAGGATGGTCAGAATCTGATGCTTTTCTACGGGAAGATGTTTGTCCTAGGGATGATGCATGAGGGAGTTCACAGTGAGTTCCATAAATCACTACTAGTGGTACACCCATGTGTTTCAAAGATGTATCAGGGATTGGGGGCCAATTTTGGTGGCCCGGGGTGAAGCGGGTAGTGGAAGGGCTTATGGAAAAGTGCCTTGTGTGTAAGCAGGTGAACGCTGAATAGTGTGTACCTGGTGGTCTATTGCAGAACGCAGACATTTCTAAGTGGAAGTGGGATAATGATTCTATGGATATTATCACAAGACTAACTAGGGATTGGGAGACTGTGAATCCATATTGGTAGTGGCAGACTGATTGATGAAATAGGATCACATCATAGTGATTAAGGGGTCAAACATAGTGGAATCCATGGCACTAAAGTACTTTGGTGAAGTTGTGTTGTGGCATAGAGTTCCCCGAACCATTGTTTCAGATTTGGATACACACTTTACATCACGATTCTATAAGTGATTATAGCATGCTTTTGGCACCCAGATATTTCTCTGAACACCTTTCCACCTGTATACGGATGGGAAGACAGAGATGGCCATACAAATGTTGGTGGATATGATACGATCATGTGTTCTAGATTTAAGAGGATTGTGGGTACAAAACATGCATCTAAAAGAGTTTTACTATAACAACAGCTTTCACTATTCTATTAGAATGACCCCGTTTGAATCCATGTAAGGAAGAATGTGTCATTCAACCTTTTACTAGACAGAGGATGGGGAGGTAGGGGTTATTGGACTAGAGGTGGTGCAGAGAACAACAGAGAAGGCTCATCTTGTGTGTGGGATGATAAAAGCAGCTCAGGACTGGATGATGTCATATTCCAATCGAAGGAGGAGCCCCTTGGAGTTAGAGGTTGGAAACCATGTGTCCTTATAGTTCTCCACTCAGAGTGGACAATAGAGGATTGGTAGGGGGAGTAATCTTTCTCCTAGGTTCATTAGAACCATCGAGGTGTTGAAACGAGTAAGCGAGTTGGAATATCAGCTAGTGTTACCACCATGGATGGAGAGGATCCACAATGTCTTCCATGTATCTTAGCTCCATCATTATCTACATGATGACTACCACATACACCAGTGGATATATTTAGATGTTGTGGATGATGTGATAATCGTTGATCGACCAGTGAGGATTGAGGATCGTGAGGAGATGGTGCTTCTTAGACAGAATATTCCTTTGGTTCGTGTGTTGTGGAGGCATGGTGGCCTAGAGGAGAGAAACTGGAAACGATAGGGACATATTTGTTCTCAGTACCCAGATCATTATTTAGTTTTCATATTGTGTTTTCTTTGTGCTTTCTAGTGATATAATGCTTGGACTTGTTTGCTATATGATGGGTTTTTTCCTTTTACACTGAATGTGTCTAAAAATTCCTCAGGGATTGGAGGGGATTAAACGATCCCTAATCAATATTATTTAAGGTGTATGTGATTAAACCCATGTAGGAGAGTCAGTGACACCCATAGAGGTTAATATCTAGACATGAAAAAATTGACTCCATAATAAATATGTTTGGACTGTGTGACCTTCATATGTTTGTGTCGGTTCTTGGGGGAGAATATTGGTAGCATTTCTGTAGTTGTTCAAGATATATATGTGATAGAAATGCTTGTATATGTTTATGTTTGTTCTGGACATTGAAAAAATCTAGGGTGGTTAGTCCCTGAGAGGTATCATACGAGGCTGTTTTCCGGACCTCTCTCTTTTCATCGTGTTTACTTGTGGATTCTATAGTGAGATAATAGTTTGGGAGTTATCTGATGTAATTTCCCAAACCATCATGGTCTATTACTTTGTCAAATTCTAGTGTTTGGGATATTCTTGGAACCACAGGGTACTTATTAAAGAGTTTTCCAAATTTCAGGCCAAACAAACGGTGGCACCGAAGGAAATCGGTGGCACATATCAGCCATCGGTGGCACCAATCGTAATTAGTGCTAGGGTGATGGTGCCAGGGCAATGCTTCTAGGGAAATATTTCTAGGGAGACAATGCTTGGGTGATGATGATTCACCCATTAGTGAGTTAATTCCAGTTTCTTGGGGATTTTTCTAGCTTCTCCCCAGTAACATATATTTTTATGTAGAATTGTTTTAATAACCCAGTAAATATAAGGCCCATAAAAGATGTTTTAAGTCCACTATGAGTTGGTTGAACACTTACTTACAAAAATATGTGGCATTTTAATGAGATTCACAAACTTTTTTCTGCGTTTTACAAATCTCCCATGTTTTTCCCTATTACATGTTTTCTCCATTTAATGTTGATTTATCAACTCACATCCATGCACTGGACCACCTCAAAAATCACTATAGGAATTATAAAATCATAAATAACTCAAATGTGTGAAACCTCTCTACCACAAGCTAAAACCCTAATCCACTTTTTATGATATTTGATATTTCACATATTAAAACTCTAGGATCGAGCCTTTTTCAAATTAATATATTCTTTCTATATCTGCTTTTTTTCACTTCTATCACATGGAGTCCCCCATCCAGAGATGATTTGTGCCTGTATGAGAGAGCTCATGTCCTGTTCCTTTTGGAGTTCATGTTTCATGACCTAGTTCTTAGAGAAAGTATAAAACATTGATCATTGATCATCCATGTAGTGTATTACTTAATATATCATTAATGTGCATCTTGTGGGGTGGGTATTATGGTGATCCCTTGGTACGTAGATTAAACTAACATTAATGAAGATAATAAATAGGATGTTAATGAATTAAGGGGTGGTAATGTTGATGACGTTGTTGTGTTAACCCTTTGATTTTATGTTGTGAATTGTATGGGCTTCTATCCACTAGAAATCATGGCCATTGGGGGTATTTTCTTGTGCACTAATGATGCTCCGTTTTTCAAGAATATCTAGTGATTAAATAATTGTAAAATTGAAACAAGTTAATCACATAAACATGATTGAATAAATTGATTAATGATGAATAAGAATCCATGTGTGATCACCTGTGTTAACAAAACAGAAAGAAGGAACTAAATGAATTCTGTGGCTAAATCTGAAAACTTTATTCTCCGTTATGGTGATATGTATGGTTGATCTTTTTAATGCCATGTGGGGTTACTTAGAAGAGAATAGAACCTCTGGTTGAGGTGTTATTGGGTTTTAAATCTGAGGTCGTGTGTATTTGGTATGTTGGGGCTTGGTTTGGTTCTAGTACTTCGAGGGATCACATGGATCCCTTTTGATTTTGTTAATTATAATAGAATCAGGTGTGAAAGCTTAAAATAATGCTTGGTTGTTTTTCCATCAGTTGTTGTTTTTACTTGTTGTTGCGCTTATTAGTTTCCTGGTATAGAGGAATATCTTAAATGGAATCACTTGAGGTTTATAACAAGAATTGGTATAATGGGGGAACTTTTTTCCAGAAATGGGTTTTGTTCTAGTTGTGGTTGATGTGTATTTGTGAATGTGGGGATAATAGAAAGAGTGGTTGTGTATGGGATGGTTCTTTGTTTCAGAACCCTTAAGATGGTATGCGTTCAAGATTACCTATATTAAAAACATTTAGTTATTTAGATTCTTATATGCACCCCACCCATGTTTATCACTTCATTCCAAAGAACCTCATTCCATGGGGGAGGGTGTTTTCCATAACAATACTAATAATGGATGGTTATTATATCCTTTTCTAATCCCTCTACCCAGAATCCCAAGACTCCTTGGGATGGTCATGATTGACTATGGTTCATTAGGGCCAACGAATCATCAGGAAGGATGTGTTACGGTGGTCGAACCATGTGTGTACGGGCTTGTTAATTTCCCAAGGGTCATCGGGATGAGGCCCAGGTTTATTCGTGCATGACCGTGGTTGTTCTGTCCCAGGTTTCTTTAGGCATGGAAGTGGTAGTTCTGGCCCAGGTGTCTTCGGGTGAGGTGGTTGATGTTGTGGAACATGTGATTGTAGGCATGGTTATGTGTTTTTGTGGTGGACCAAGTGTCTGAGGGAATGATGTGTGGTTGTGATGGCCCATATGGTTATTTTTGGAGTGGAAGTGAGACTAAAGTGGATCATATTAGAGATATAGGACACAAAAGATGTAATAAATAACTTTTGGTAAAGTTGTGAGAGGTACCCAAATATCGATGTGCAATTATAATTACTTTAATTGACTTGTGTTTTTTGGGGAGTTTTCCATCTTGCGGTTTGGTATATAGTTCCTTTGACGGTGTTTTGGTTATCTCGGTTTCCAGCGAGGCATTATAATGTCTCACCACTCGTGAACGAGATATTTTGGTTTTCCCCTACTGATTATACCTATATTATCTCCCTATGTACATAAAATTACGTTCAGGATTCCAGGAGGAATTGGAGGATTGTGCTGGACCACACTAGCATTGGCGTCGGGATAGTCATCGTTGCTTCTTTTCATTCATTTGATACATTACATGGGAGTTTACTTTTACTTTGTAACATTTCATTTTGACCATGCATGTGGGAAATTATTTTTGGCCTTAAGTTTACATTCATCATTTGGAGTTGTTTGGGGTTTCACATGTTATCTCTTGGTCTTGTTCTATAAAAATGTAATTCCTTCCATATTATGTGTGATTTGATATCCTTATGTCTAGTTTCCACTCTGGGGAGTATTGAAAGCGGGACTCGAGGGTATTATCTCTTTATCAACTTGAATAATTGAGGGTACAATAGTTATTTTTCCCTTCCCTAATCTTGGGGAAGGTGGGCCATGACACCAAAAGTGATAAAAATTAACCAATGGAAACATCATCCCATGATGTAAATATTATAACGGAGATATAAGGACTCAAAGATCTTATGAAATAAGAGGATAACATCACCCCTGGTCAACATTATCACCCCATGGTCTGAAGGATCAGAACATTCACCACAGCAAAGTAGACCATTTCCTTTAATAAGACCAAACATAAGAATGTCTACAAATTCCTGATGGTAAAGGGAGGGTGGTATCCATATATCTCAATAGGGTATCACAAAGTGTTCCATAATCAATACCCAAATAATAAACTAGTCAATATATTAATTTAAATCAAATATGGAATGATATAAAATTTTCATATTTTAAACAAAACCATTATTTCATTCAAAAACATGGACGATATATCAAAGAAATTTTCAAACATGCTTAAATGAATATCATATATAAAATAGTTTATATAAATTAGATGGTGGGAATAAAAAAATTCAATAAATAAATGGAGTTTATTTTCAAATCATGTGAAGAATGAACCAGGAAAAATATCTCTATATTACATTATTTTATTTATTAATAGGATCCACACATTCTAATTTGTCAAAATGCCACTATATTTATACGCACAATCAAATCAACACCCCATTCGAGGAACCATGATAGGAAATCAAATTACACCCCATTCAGGGAGACATAATGGGAAGTCAAGAGGAACATGTTTTATTTAGTGTTTTCATTGTAATATAGTTCTAAGGAATCATGATCAAAGTGTTATTTTCCCATTTGGTTACTAAATACATAGTCATACATGTGATCCAATGAATCAGTCAATCAGAAATATTTAATATTAATCAATTCAAATCATTTCAAAATACAATTTTTCCATTTCAATTTTCAACATGACTTTTCCATTTCAGAACTCAGTCATAGGATTTTATAAATTTCATGTCATTACAAATTATTTTACAAATTAATCAATTTTCTCAATATCAATAGCAATTTATTTCATAAAAAATATTTCTAAATCAAGAAATAATTTTTTATATATTCACGCAACATTTTCAATTCAATAGAAATTCTGTTTTTTTCCAAAATATCATACCCATTTCAAATCATATATAAAATAATCACAAATCCAAATTTTCAATGAATTAACGACTCATTTAAATTTGTTATGAAATTCATGGATTAAATTATAAGGAAAATATTTATGGAACCACCTACCTTATGATCAGGGAATGACATAGCACAAGACCTACAATGGTGACCTCCAATTAAGTATGAGGAGAAGGGGATATAAGAAACAAACCCATAATTGAGATCCAAAGAAATGGAGTTTAGATCCTTTAATTACATGATAATTTATAAATATCTAATGAATATAGAATGAGTGATTAGAATAATCTATATGAGAGTAGATTCACATTTCTAAATGAGATAAAATTATATAATCACTAATTCGATCTCCCAATAAAATGGTTCGGAGGAGTCAATTTAACCTACTGAAATCCTCCTAGGGAAATAAATCATGTAAGGGTTAAAAGGGTAGAATACACAACATAAATGGGGTATTCATGATTCTTAAATAAATATTCGGAGGAATTAAAACCCATTACAATAGTTTTCTAGGAAGGTCTGCCTGATTAGAAAAATAGAGCACCCTATCCCTGAACCCCTACTGGTCTTATATTTGGGATTCATGATTTGGAAACATTTTTTAACTAACAATTTTACAGCCATTCATTCCTCATTATAAATGGATTTTATAGTTTAAAGGGATGACTTCATGGTTTGGAAAAATAATATTCCCCCTTCTAGTGGATCATAATAGGATAAACGGTTTGCTGGGAAGCGCCATATGGTTTTTTCATACCTTCCCGAATTTTGAATATCCCCTTAGGCTTTAAAATTATTTCTAAATTCTCCAAAAATGACCCCATAAAAAAGTCCCATAATAAATGAGATATGAAAGGATCAAGAAATAACTGAATGAATGTAACGGGATGTTACAAAATCCCCTCCCAAAGAAATCTCTATCCCCAATATGCATGTCAAGATGTTTCCATATATATTATATAATGCCAATATGGTCTCACCAATTCCACATTCTCCCACGACTAATGAGAATTAAAACCATGCTGCCTTAGCACACAGACCAAAGGTATCTTACTCCCACAAAGTATCTTTGTCTGAGGAACTATAATCCCAACTATATGATCAATTATAGGGAAATCAAGCTCAACATAAAGATCACTTTAGCTCAAAGCATTACATGGTCCTAAATGAATATTTTGATATTAATATACAAAACTCACATTGTGGATCATAGTAAATTTTGGTGGAGGTGATATATTAAATTCCATGTTACCCAGCCTCTCAAAAATCTCAAAAGGACCCAAAAAAGATTGGATAATTCTTCCCTCACCTACCAAGATGTTTTGTGACCCAATTTAGGAGACACTATCAAAGAAACATGGTCCCCAACTAAAAACACAAATGGATTCATACAATGAGTAGCATAATATTTGTACCTTATTGGTGTTGTAAACATTATCTATCGAATCAACTAAATCTTTTCAATTTCTTCATACACCAAACTTCATATGAACAAAGATATTACCCCAATATTCTACTAACATAATAGATATTTAAAAGTAAATCCATAAAATACCTCAAAAGGAGACATAAAAAATGTATAATATTAATTTTTATTATAAGAAAACTCAACCATTTCCAAATCGATGTTCCAAGATCCCACAAATAAATCAACAGAAGCCAGAAACATATCTTAAAGAATCTATATAACTCTTTCTATAGGGCCATCAATATATAGATGATATTTCAAGTGAAAATAGGTCTGAGATACTATCAACCCCTAAAGTCCTCATAATACATGACAGGTAAAATGGGGATCTCTTTCAGAGACTATAGCAGTTTTAACTATATGCCAATGAAAATTCTATTTCGCATATATATTTCCAAACCCCTTAAACCAGGATGTATCATGAATGGGTACAATGTGAGCTGATATGGTTAGATTATTGATCAAAATCCATATCACATTCTGTCATCAATGGGTACATGGAAACCCAACCATAAATTCCCTAGAAATATTATCCCACATCCATGATGGCACTAGAAGAGGCTGAAGAAAACATGAAGGTTCCTGGATCTCAATGTTGACCTAAAAAAAGTTATAATGATATGAAAAAAATTCAGTATTTTCTCGTGTCATATATGGTCACCAAAAGTGTTGATGCATGTAATAAAACATCTTCACGGTTCCATGGTGCACTTCCCACTAAGAATTATGGAAAAGACCCAGTAAAATTTCATTCATAGATAAAAGAACAGTGAACCAATTTGTAATGCATATGTTAATCTCAGAATAAGAAGACCATTCTTCAATGGTCTCTTAACCATTAAGAGAGACACCTAATGCCAAAAAATTAATCATCAAGCTGTTGTGCCAAAAGAATCATCTCAAGAAGAGAATATGTGAATTGAAAACATACAGAAAACCTCAGCTCTGTCTATCAGGACTCCAAAATGAAAATGTGAAAAATTATATATCATGTTCTACTCTTCTGAATATTCTATCACAGCCTTGGTTAAAATTTTCCTATGGATGCTCTTCCATTATGTGAAGAATCTTTTTTACGAATTGATATGAATGAAACCCCTTTTTTTAAAGCATTTAATTACACTGCAATACTTTTAGGAAATTATAATCCCATAATTTATACATGGAAAAGAATAAATATGGAAAAACATCAATATGTATCATGTGCGACCGCAAAACCTGGAGGACTTGGGTTCTTCAATGAAAACCCCTATTGAATACTTATGATTTCCATAGTAGATTCAATTTAATGTGCCTCTTTCAATTATTATATGAGGTATGGATGATTCCTACTATCAATAATCACCTAGATCCTCATCAAACTTCTAATTTACATTATAGGATCTTGTAGAACTTCTTCTAGGATAAACATAAGCTCCCCTAAACCCTGTCTTACCAACCAGTTCAGGATCAATCATTAACAACCTATCTAGTATGTCATCATATAAGGTGATATTCTTTATGAACACCTATGAATTTGTATCTAGATCGATACTTTTATTTAAAATCCAATCCTTCTTTTTATCATCTGATGTAATCTAAGGATAAAACTACACAATATTGGAAAAGTGGTTTTCAAACAACAACACTCTCCTTTAAGCCTACCAGAGGTTAAAAAAATAAATAACATTGTCTTGTACCATATATTATGGATACAAATTACCAATAAAAAACAATATAAATTCTTTAAAATCCAATAAATAATTTTTATTTAATGATACAATCTTATCCCACCATCTCCTTCTAGGCCCTTCTAGCTTAAATGTAGAACACATCAACTTAATCAGATCCGGTGTCTCGATGAAATCAAAAAGTTACTCTATCATGGTTAACCATCCTTAGAATATCAGGGATCATTATATTATTGTAAGGAAGTTGGATTCTAGAAAAGAAACTCTTTAACATGATTAAGATATTCATCCTTTCATAGTTCCACAACTAGGGGCTGAATGGGAATGAGTGTTGGTGCTTATCCCGAAGATTAGAAAAAATGCAGTACAATATTAACTAGATTCCAGTCCATTGGAGGATCCACTCAATTTGGTTCACAAATATATTCTTCAAAGTCCATATTCAAATGTCTTATTTAAGGATTGATTATAAAAACATCAACATAAAACACTGAAAAATATGAAGATTACTCAAATCAACACACAAACAATAACAGTCGTAATATAAAAACCTTAGGAGAAGATTTCATTATTTGGATTTCAGTATAAACAAATAAAATATATGGAAAATATGAGAATCATATCAAAAAAATTCCTCATATAATATTTTCCCAAATTCCCATGGTGACATATGTCTTATTATGATGAGAGCTGGCCAGACACTCACTTGAAACTACCTCCTACACCCCATTAATACATCCAAAAATACCTTGTGAAAACATGGAAATACACTTAAACCTAAATTTGAAACTTATTTTTCATGAATCATTCGCGATACCCTATCACCCTAATACTCGATCTGGCTTCGACAGAGTTGAAACGGTATTCTCGATCCCCAAGGGCTGGAGAGTATCACATGACATTATACATTATCAAAGAGGGAAGATATGTTCTATAAAATTGTGGAAAATAGAAGGCTAAAATTCAGCATGCTCAACACTACAAAAAGGAGGATGTACCAAAAACCAAGAGGTATAACACTACCCTGTAGTAAGAAGACCCTCCCAAAGGAAACACCATCCTTGGATGAAAAATATCAAACTAGATATAAAAAGTCTCAAATATATTGTGCAACAAGGGGAAAATATCTACACCAGTTACCATCCTCACTCCATCATCTAATAGATCAAGAACATCCACCACCTCAATGTTGCGACTTCCCTTTTCTAAGAACTATAATAATAAAGTATAAAAATCCCCAAATTAAAAGTTAGTGTGAGAGATATAATGTATAGTATAGTCTCTCCAAGTGTTCCATAATCAATACCAAAACAATAACCTAGTTATAATATTAATTTAACTCTAACAATGTGTAGAATCAAATTTTCATATTTAAAAAAACATTATTTCATTCAAATATATGATAGATATATCAAAATAGATTTCAAATTGTATTACATATACATTATATATAAAATAGTTATATAAATCAACTAGAATGAATAAAATATTTCATTAAGCTAATGGAATGTATATTCAAATCAAATAAATGAAGAACCAAGAAAAATATCCATATGGTACATTAGTTTATTTGGTAATATTATCCTCACACTTATCATTTTTCATGAAGGATCATGATATCTTTCCACACCCAAATAAATACCCCATATAGGTATCCACTATGGGAAATCAATCTATACCCCATCGGGGGATCCACTCTGGGATGTTAGGACACACCTATTTTAGTTAGTGTTTTTATTATAAATCTCATGTTAGGTGATCAAAATCCATGATTTGTTTTCCTAGTTACTGGGTGAATACCATGGAAGACAAGTGTTACAATAAATCAATCAATCTATCAAATTGGAAACTAGTTATTTCATATCATGTCAAAATAAATTTTCCAAATATTAGATTTCAATATTTCTTTCTCATTTAAAATCCAAAATAATGGGTTTTCATCATTTAATTCTATTTTAAATCATATTTTAGAATAACAAATTTTATCAAGATAATCATAAAATAATATCATAATATCAATTTCTAAATCATCTCATCATGTTTCATAAATTTTCCAAATAATTTCAATTCCATTGAACTATGGGGTTTTCCTAAAAGTCAAACCTATTTAAAGTCAATGATCAAATCAAACAAAATTATGGTTTTAAATCATTAAATAACTCATTTAAATTTTTTCAATAAATTTAAGGTTTCTATTATAGTGGACATAATTACAGAACCGCCACCCTTTAGATCATAAAATCAGAATGCACAACACCTGCAATGGGTAACACCAACAATGAACAACGTAAAAGAGATCTAGGAACACAACTTATAATCAAGATCCAATAAAACAAGTTTTATATAGATATTTTTTATTATGGTCTATAAAACTCTAAATGGGGATAGAAACTAATTTCTAAATAAATCATATGATATTAGATTCACTTACCCGGGCGAGATCGAATAAAATCAATTCCACATTGATCATCTGAGAAAATGGTTTGTAAGAGTCCATTTTACCTTTTTAGAGCATGGAGGAGACAAATTTAATTAAGGGTGCAATTGGAAGAATATAATACATAAATGGGGTTTTCATGTTTTTTAAATTAATTTTATGATAAATTAAAACTCGTCAGTATGGTATTCTGGGTAGGGGCGCATAGTTAGAAAAATTGGGCAACCTATCCATGTGCCCCTATTGGCCTTTTATTTTGGGAACACAGTTTGGTCGCATGATTAGACTGAACATGTAACAACCATGCATCCCCAAATATCCATGGGTTTCGTTATTTTGAGGGATGTATATATGGTTTTTAAAAATTATGCACCACCTTTTGCGGATCAAAATAGGGAACATATTTAACTAATCCAAACTGCATGGTTTTCCCTAATTATGTTCCAACTATGTACATCCCCTTAGGTTTTCAAAATCTACCAAAGGTTCATAGAATGTCCCAAAATATCCAAATGTAATGAAAATCAAACAAGGGTCATGAAATACCTGAAATAAGGTACCATAAAGTTACCATTATGAAAAATAAATTATTTGTTTAAAATTATTATTTAATTTTAATCTATCACATGTACACATTAACGTGTTGTAGTAGCATAAAAATTTTTAAATGATAAACACATGGACTAGAGAGCCATTATATTTATGTTATTTTATATAAATATATCTATAATAATTAAATTATTAATTAAATTAAACTAATAGTTCTTAAATTTTTGTGCAACCATTCTTCTTCTCTATAGATGATGACGCCTAAATATGGTAGGTGTGAGATTTAAAATTTAAAAATAACTCAATCTATCATAGATAATATAGGTTGATACTTATGTTTGATTACAATAACTACCCAACTGGACCACATTTCATGATGTATATGTTTTACATGGCTATATATAATGAATTTAGGAAAATAATTTTATTCTATGATTGGAGGAGCATTGACCATTCGAAAAAATATCTGTTATGGGAGTCTATAGTGTTAAAAATTATAAACATGTGTTTTTAGTTTTCCAATTGTATAAATATTATAAATTTTATAGGACTAATATTTATTCTATTCAATTATAGATGATATTTGAATTTCAAGAGAAAAAATTAATTAATTATAAGTATATATCATTTTAGGAATCCAAATGGAGTTATTTTATGTCAAATTTGACTTCCTTTTTTATTTTTGGGATACATGCCTTATGTTTGATTTTATAGATACATAGAAATGACAAATAAATTTCTCCAATTAGTGGGAGGACTCCATTATGGTATTTTTTAAAACATATTTCTTAAATTAATTTTATTTACATCATAAATTATTATTATTTATATGAACATCATCATGGAAAAATCCCCAAGATATACACTATCAAAATTTGTACCCTCATACATTATCACATAGAGGAAATCCTTTATTATAGGATAAAATGATTTAAAAAAATTTAATAAATTAAGATCCCAGTCAAGTAGTATCTTTGTAGAGGTTCCATATGACCCTTTATCTACACCATTATAAAAAATGGAAAGGTGTGATAATGAAAAAATGGAAGTATATTATTGACCCAAAAAATGAGGTATATAATAATATTGTAAGTAATTAATTGATATTTTTATTCAATATTACTATTGTTGAAATTTATAACACTAATATAAGAACTATAAATATTATTTTAGGATCCCATTCTGGAAAAAACAAAATAGGGGACCTTTATTCCTATTGGTAGGATGTAAATTATTACAATTGATTTAGGAAATTTGGAACTCCTAAGCAATGTTAGTAGGTATAATAAGGGTATCATTTTTAGATGAGCTTTTTAGCGGTTCCCCTTGTGAGACATATAAGGGGAATAACACAAAAGATAAATAGATTCATTAAAACATGAGATGTGATTATTGGATGAGTTGATGGATAATATAATTAAATAATTTCAAGTTACTATAATTGAATAAGTGATGATGAAAACATGGAAAATGTATCCTTTCTACCTAGACCCTCAAACTCTTTGTTCAAACTCTACTATGTAATGTGATTTTCATGTCGGTAATCCTCATTTACATATTCAAACCCACATAATTGTAAATTATTTAATGGATTACGTAAATAGTCAGTTTATTTAGTAGGGTAAGGTCAGAGTAGTAGTAAATGAAAGTAATGATCCAAGATCTCTATTACCACTACCTACTGAGGTGGTGTCCACTTTTGTATAGGGCATTGTTATTTTTTTACATTGACCAGGTAATTATTATTTTCATCTAACATTAAATGCATGCATTGTTCTTAATTTTTTATGTCTCATTAAATTTATAATTAATTATAATTATTTCTTACAATTTAATTATAAAATAATATCTAAAACCATATATATAACTACAAAGAAATGGATAATTTTAGGAACAACACCTTCAGATTCTTCTCAAGATGTTTATAGGGGAAATGCTAACATTATTTTTTGATATATTAGGTAATTATTATACATTTCTAATGACTGATTATATATTTTCAGGATATTACACGTTAAATATTTTTATAATTTACATAATGTATATTGGTATGGGAGATGATCTCACTATAACCATGTTACTATTATTTATCATGTATGAATATTTCAATTATAAATTAAATTTCTTTATGTAATCATGCGTTATATGAACAAAATTAATTACTTTTCATGTCTTTTATCTCCACACTCCTTTCATATAATATGATCTCAATTATTTTTTAGGTTTTATGTAAACATAATAAATTCTAATCATTGTTTACTACTTGATCCCAAATTCCATAATTGATTATATATATCTAAAAGATTTAACAAAAGTCGGATTACATGTTGGTTTTTTCCATTCTTTTAATGGTAAGAATATATATAATTATGAACTAAAATTCATAATGCTATTATTAATTCTTGGTTTTGTATATTTTAGTGTACATTGTATGATTTTAATAAATCTTCCAAATAAATTTATATCATGTTGGTTATTCTCTTTATTGGGTGGTGTTTAAAGAAGATTTAACAAAATTTTTAATGAAGTAAGTATTATTATATTTCTTTTGTTCATGGTCTTGGTGTGTGATGGTTTTTTTACCATTAAAAAATCAATAAATATTAATTAAAGATGGGAAAATTTTCTACATGAGAATAAAATAATGATAGTTTGATTACATAAGTTGACTTGTATACAATGAAAATCTATAAAAACGTTTTTACTAAATAATAAAGTTTTAAATGATTTATTTTCCAATAAAATATGCTACTTATTTGGAATAAAAGACGACATCATACATAGTCGAAAACAATCCCAGAAGGTTCATGTTAAAATATGAAATATCAGGAAAAAATGTCATTCAATATATGAAAACATCAAGTGGATTGGAAATGAGGAAGAAATTTCTGATAAGGATGTTGAAGTTCACCATGATTAACCATTTTAAAGATAACTAATTGAAGAAAAGATGATATGTGGAATTATTATGTTGGAAGGAAACACTCTTGAAAAAATCATTATAATATTAACATGATAAAAGAATTTGGTAAATAAAATTATTCATGCCTCAGAATATACCGTTACTATGAATTAAAAATCATAGTAAGTGAAGAATGCAGAACATGTTTCGAAGTCATGTATGATTGTTTGTCTAGTTCATTTGGGGGAAGCTAGGAGACTATAAAAGTGTAATTCCAATGAATTTTTCATTGATGTTTAAAATAATACTCCACAAAAAGTAAACAATAATATAAATGTGAAAATATATATACCACCCATTAAGATTAATTATTTGAAAGATGAGGGTGAAAGAATGAATAAAAATGATATTTAAGTGAAGAATGATTATGAGTTGAGAAAAGTTTCTCATCCCTATTTCTCTATGTGATCACTCAAGGAATGTCACATATTTTCCCTCATAAGATTTAGAGTTCCCACATTAAAAAGGTAATTTGAGGTGTGGTTATGAAGGGATAACCTTGAATTAATGATGAAAATGGTTTTATGAAATAATTCTATGTTGAAGTAGAATGTATTTTTCATGAATACCAAGGTGTTATGAAAAACTATGATGAAAAATTAAATGGATTAAAGATTGATGTACTCATAACTAAAAGCTCTAGATGATAAAGTTACAGCTCTATATAATATATAAATTTGAAGATGTCATATTAATGAAACATAATTGATTGCAAAATATGAAGAACATAACGTTTAAAGAAGTATTTATAAAATATATAATCAATAGAAAACTTTTATGGAAACATTTAATACATAGATTAGTCGCCAATGTATTATAAATGAATAATGGATAGTGTAGAGTAAGAGTTTGTTGATTTTGTTCTTATTTATTTATAAAATGTGATATTTTCCTTATTTCAAGGAATTCATGTTTAAATTTAATTTAATAGAAGGAAATTGGATAAGAAAATGAATTTTAATTGTAGTACATCCCTGACCCCAAGAAGTCAGTTAGGGGGATGTAAATTTAGATAATTATTTGGGAGAGAAAATTGGTCCCTCACTTAAGGTTCCATGGAGGAGTTAGAATATACATTGAATTGATTTTCAATAAGGCGTGATAAAACTCATTTAATTTAATGTGAATTTAGTATTGGAAATAAAACCAAAGGGGAAGATTGTCGTTCCCATCAGATGATGTTGATTATATATTTTATTTTTAGTCAATAGGTTTTGGAAAATTCATTGAGCAAGTGGTATTTTTGAATCATGGACTTACCATTGCGCAAAATGATTTCAGGTTGGGAATCTAAAATAGGATTTTCACAGATGGAGTCACGGGGGACCTCTTATATCTTCTTTGCAGATGCAGTCCTAACCTGTTGGATCATTTCCTATTAATAATATATACATGGAACACCTTCCCCAAATATGTATTTCAAACATATGTATATATTTTTCTAATTTTAGGAATTTTGATAGTAGATCTCTACAAGAGATGGAAGAAGTGGATTATGATGCCCATTTTGTGGCAGTTATTTTTGGTTTGAATAATGGATGTGGCTCATGGTAGGTATAGAATGAAATCTCTAATAAGCCCTCCATTCATGATATACTCACAAACGATGAACTGAATGTTACTGATATCTTTAAGCATCTGAAGACGGATTTTTGATCTTCTCCCATCATTAAAAATGCATACCTTGATGTAGTGGAAGTGCGTTAGGAACATGAAACTATTCCTAGTATCAGTTGTGAGACAATAGTGATGAGATCACTAGTACCAACATCTGCTCAGTAGATAGGGAGATTTCTAGTTAGATTGAAAAAAATTATATGGAACTAGTATCTGTTATAAATAAAGATGAAAAAATACCTTTTAAGACTCATAACTAATTTATAGAATTGGATGGAAGTAAGAATGTATTTGTAGATCATGAAGGGTTGTAGAAACCTACTACGAAATAGAAATAGAAATGGGTAGATTCATAATTTGTTGAATATGCCTAGATGAGTGATTGAGATAGTTAATCTCAATAGAAATACGATTATAGTGAGGATTTATATAGGGAAATGAATTTTGGATCAAATTTGAGCAAGGGGAAAAAAGGAAATGACCATTCTCATAATTTTACACTTCAAAAGAGAGGGAATAAAGCTAGGCCCTCAACTGATTACTCAAACCTTCGTAGAACATTAGTTTACAGATCATCAGGTAAGCCTATGTTAGGTGTCATAGGAATGGATGTAACTGAATTATCGACCACTAATGTAGTGATTTTGAATCATTTTGTTACATGAGAGTAACTAGTTAAAAAATCCCAAAATTGGAGAACAATCTTGGAAAAAGGGAATATTTGATCAAGAAAATGGGTTGTTTTCAGAGCACATTCTTCATTATAAGGAATATATTTATGAAAACATTGTTTGGTTCAATTCCTTAAAATAGGAGGTAGTAATAATTGAGGAAATAAGGATGCAATTTTATTCTAATGAGGAGCAAGAGGAGTTGATAGATAAGTAAGACCTAATAAAAGAGCAAGGATTCAATCAACCTAAAACAATATTGAATGAATTTATATAGAAAATGGATATAATTTCTTATCACTTGGTAAAGCTTATCAAGGAGGATACATATATCTAGGTAAGTACTCTTTAATTGGAATTATAAAGATAGTCTAATTCAAATAATATTAGCCATGTTTTTAATCATTTTGTGAGTTCATTCAGTAGGTAGTGGTCTTCTGTTATATTGAATATTGATTCCCACATCTCCTCAAAGATGATTCATAATAAAAATTAATATCTTATTAATCTAAAAGAGGATTAGTTTCTAATGGATGTATTATTAAAATGCACCAGAAGTACATATTTCGTATGAAGGAACCATTAGAAGGAGGACCAATATAGATGTAAGGGATATTCATTGAATATGATCAAAATTAATGTAAAATATTAAGTGATATAAATGATGATAATGTATTAAGGATATATGCATGAAAATATTTATATCTGGAAGCAGTCAAAATCATCAGCTAATTACATAATTGATATTTATTATATCCGTGATCGGTGCTGAAGGATGAAGAAAAACTATTAAAATCATGATGAAATTGATGAACTAATATTCCCATATATGGTGATCCAGAAGATCAAATGAAGAATTGATGATATGGGTGGATTAATTAACTTAATGAATATTCAAAAAATATCTTCATAAGAAAATAAACCAAAAGGAAAATCGATCATACTATACATAAATGAGGATGATTTAAATGATTAACAACACTGAAGAATTAATAAATATCTTAGCATTTATTTGTAAGTAATATATGGTATCCATCAGCATAAAAATATTGTTACTAAAATAAATATAGAAAATAAAGAAATTTAAACATCATTAGAAGATGCACTAAAAATAATAGGTTAAAAATATCCAGAAGATCCTATTGAAGATAAATTTGAGAATCTCTAACTACTTATGTGTTCAGAATTTGGAAAGGAGATACTTGAAGTATATATTAAAAGGGAAGTATATAAAGATTTTTTTAAATAATTTTAGTATTATGTGTCTTTTAATGATTAAATTATAAACAATATTTTTCTATGAAAATAAAATCAAAGATGGTTTACGAAGAACATATTAGTCAATGATACATTGTTCTTTCATCAAAAGAGAATCACTTTAAATAATGTCTAATAGTGATCATATCTAAGTTGAATTTAAAAATTATTACTCACTAAGAGTTGAGATAATTTGAGGAAAAAACATAATATTCAATATTTTTTGAGTCTAGATAATCATAAAGAAGAATAATAGAAGCTGGAGTCTAATTCATCCAGAATCAGGAAGAGTTTATTCAATCAGAAGAAGATGGTGTGAACCAAATTTCAAACTAACTGAAGGAGCATTAGATAGTGTTTACTGAGAGAACATGTATAATGATCAATAAATTTTTACAAATTAATTTATTTAGAAATTTTGTTTCTATAAAATTTCATTACAAGATGAGCACAATGATTAATTTGAAGAACATGTTCTAGAAGATTCAATAAGGACTCACATTGTTTTAATGACATACACTTGATGATAATTATTTGGGAATTCAAAGTACAATATTCATGTATTTATAGATTTTGATTCAATATAATATTTTAGGATGATTTAAATATTTTTTATTCCATGTTTTTCAATATCATTCATGGAGTCAAATGATAATATTTCATAATATATTAAAGGGGTAAATTTAAATTTCTAAGATATTGGGAATTTAAATCTGAATCTAATTCATTAACCTAATATTTAAGGTGAATATTTATTATATAAAGGGTGTAAATAATCAATTGATTTATATATGATGATGTATAATAATTTAGTGACACACTTAATATAATGGATAGGAAGCACCAGACATATTAATAATCTCAGATGATCTGATGGTTCAAAGTTGATAAGTCCAGAACTCAAATTAAAGAAGTAGAATGAGTTATCTAAACATATAATATTGGAAGGAGGAGATCCTCACAAATTTTAAAAATGAACTTGAAAATGTTTTAGATATAAATGTTCAATCTAGTTAAATAACCATTCATGAGGAAGTTGGGGTCGATTATTAAGGACTAGTGGTTCTAGTATAAGCTACCCTAAGAGGGGATGAATGATCTTTTATGAGTTAACTAGTCCACAAGTGGAATATTGTGGTTTCAATGTGTCATTTATCAAAATTTTTAAGGGTGATTACTTCCCACACCACTTGTAATCTATATAGATATTATGTTTATAATCCATGTTGGGTGTATAATCAACAAGGAATGAAGTACTATTTTATTTCGATCCTTTTAAAATTCACCTTGTGATATTTACATTACAATATTTGTATAGTATAAGAGAGAATCATTGATAGGGGAATTCTAAATATCCATACTTCCAAACTGAATTTATATGATTAATTAACATAATGGAAATAATAAACTAAGTTGAACATAATCATTAAAATGTTTTCACGTCTGATTCCCCCCATATTAGGGTGACCACATGATCCATTGAGAATCTCAAATTGGGATATAAATTTAGTTATTTTCGTAATGGTTTAGGTTAAAATTTAGGTATTATTGTTAAAATTTTGGTGATAAATGTATAATTTCATTATATTAAGGTTTATTATTTTTTGATATTATAATATTTTATGCTAACCATTTTTTATTAACGATTGTGGAAATAGGTTTTCATCCATTTAATGATCTTATAATATATTAAATGTTTTTTACAAGATTTGGGAGTAATAATGTTTCATATTTGATATTCACCATTTGGAATATGGGATTAAATTGAGGTGGAATGTTTTTGAAACATGAAACCGATGGATGAAATTTCATTTTTGGGTTTAAAGAAATCAAATATGTGTAATTTCTATTTTTCTCTATCTCGATGGTATAAAAATACCTTAACTATAGAATAAAGGATCTTGAAATAAAATATTTTTTCGTATTACAGTCATTTTTAACTAATTAAGGGTATATTCTACCTTTGGGGAAAATAAAATATTAATTAACTGATTTTTCACGGATGAACCTATTTTTCTTAATATTACAAAATTATTGAGAATAGTTTTCATACTCTATAGTGTTTATTTCTCTTATGTGTCTATATTTTCACTTCCCAACATTGTTATACTTATTTGGGAACCTGATTATGTGTCATTACAAGTGACCTTGAAAATTTGATTTAAATTTTTAAAAAAGAATGTTTTATTATACATTTTCTATTGTGGGTTTTGAATAAAATAATTTTTTTAATATAAAAATGAATTATCCTTTTTGGATTATATTTTATTTCATTCACACAACATATCCTCTGGATAACTATTATGTCCTTTTTAAGGTTTGAATATTATTAGTTTTATTAATAATTATGATGTTAAATGACTTATTTTTCCAATTAAAAAAGGTTTTAAATATGGATTAATAAATAATTTCACATTATAAACTTTTATCACTAAACTCAAGATAAAATTGAAAGGATGAAATTTAATTAAGGGTGGAGGATGTTACACCTTGAAATTTTAATTTATTTTGGTTTAATATAACATTTTTTAGATTGTATCACACACAATATCAAAATAAAATTAGTGTTCTCATTTTATATTATGATTATTAAAATAATTATAAGGGGGCTAAAACATCTAGTAAATAAAATTATAAAATCAATTTGAAAATAATTTTATTTAAAAGATAAATAATAAATGTATAAAAGTATTACTTTTTGAAGAAATATTTATAATGTATTTGTTATTTTATTAAAATATTAGTGTTTAAAAGTTTATTATGATGATATTTAACGTACCAAAATTTATTTAATGGATATTTAACATTAAATAATATTAAGAACACTTAATGTTTAAAATGATAAAATTTATATAAATGAGTTTTTCTTTATAATATTTATTTTCATTTAAAATATAAATTTCAAAATTTTAAAAGTTTAATTTAATAAAATATTAATCATTTTTTCAATTTTCATGTGACAATTATTTTATGGTAGATCTTTGTATTTCTTTGGAAATAGATTATTTTTCTATGAATAGTGAGAAATACTGAATTTTCAGTAAGTATTACTTTTATAAAATTATCATGATATAAGTATGAATTAAAAGTTAATAAAAGAATTTTATATAATAAATATATATTTAATAATTAATATAATGTATCTAAATAATAAATTTGGAACTCATAAAATATCTTTTGAAATTTATTAAATCTATGTAATGATTTTATTATTATAAAATAATAATTTTGATTCTTTGCATTTATTTAATCAATGAAAAGGATCCCAATAACTCAGAAATTAGTTTCAAAATCCTGTAATATTTTTCTTTATTAATAATGAAATTAAATCCATCATAATAAGAAATTTACATGATTTCCATATAAAATCATTTTTATGCCTAAAAGGAAAAAAAATCTAATATTTGATCACAGGGTTATGCGTACATGGTTTGAAATTAATTTTTACCACATCTAAAAATTGAATATTTTATAATAGATTCCATATTTAGAATAAACATATCCATATTGAGTAGAAATGTCAATTTTGTTTTTGTTTATAATAAATAGTTATCATATAAAAAGTTAGTCACCTCAAAAAGGATAAAATTGCTTGAATAGGTTTTGAAATATGGTATGAAGCCTCAAAATATCTCAAAAACATTTTTTTTCATTGGATAAGTGGATTTCAATAATAACTATCCTAACATGTCATTAACCCTTAATAACTCAATTATGTTTTCATAGGGATAAAAATAATCCATGAATGTTTTTTTTCCAGATGAATAATTTTTTTAATAATATTAATTTATTTTTAAATTTTAATTGCAATATAATTACCTTGAACACTTATGTAATTCCAACACAATGCTTATGCAAGTGGTATAAGAATGAATTTTATGATTTTTAAAAAAATGAATGTAATATGTTTTGGATGAATTATTATGTTCCTATAATTTCATGGGTAATTTTAAGGAATAATTGGTGGTGAAAGTGTTTTAATTCAAATTATATTATTATATTTATGTATTAAATGTAAAATTATGTTAATAGTTCAGAAAGCGAATTTAAAGATTTTTTTAATGTTAAATGATATCTTCTTAAATGATTTAAAAGTAAAAAAATATTTCAAGAGTATAATTTGGATGATAAATGGTATAAAATTTCATCTATGGATAATATGTGAGAGAATTTCTTTATTACATGTATATTTCTAACTCTCAAAGATTAAATATTTCTGAAAACAAAAATGATTTTTTTTTCAATAAAAGGGAATTAATCAATCATTTTCTATGAAATATATAAGTTCAGTTTTTTCTAAAACAACTACCCAAATTTCCCTCCCCACATCCACTCCCACATTCACTAGACCCCAATGTTATCAAATAACTCTTCTAAAAGGTATTTGAGTTCAATTGAATAGTGGTGTTTCAATTATTGATGTAAGGGTTTCCATATCAGTTTCACCTTTCCGGATTATGATTCATTATAAAAAAATCTTATTAAGCCTCCACTTATATTGATTTCAATGTTCTTTTACAAATATAATCAAATGTATTTGATCAAATAAGTAATGTGTATCACTTGTTACCTATCAATTATTTATTGTATAATAAACTTATATTATTTAAAAATGTGGGGTTTTTAAAGATGGTATTATCATTTAAAATTATTCTACAACACAATAATGGAGGATATAAGTAAATTATTTTCATCAAAGAGGGTTTTATTTTTATCAAATTTCATTTATAAATACATAAAAATTTCATTTTTTACTATTCTAATAAACACTTTTGATAAATGTCATTAACTATCATGGCTTGACACAACATATATGAATGATCATATTTTCATAAATTTAAGACTATCTAGTTAATTCATAAAAATTGATTTTATGATTGAATATAATAGTAGTATTAAATTTTGTTTTTGAGTATGTATTTGTAATGTTAATTACTACATTATAATAGTGAAATTACATGTTAAAAAACATGGCTATTTTTAACCATAAAAAATAGTCTTTTCAAAGAATGTTTTCTAGATTGTATCAATTAAATGGCCTATTAAACATCCATAATTTTTGAATGATATTTAATATATTCCTCGAATCTTCTATATTTTGATGAATCCATTGAACTAATACCTTCTATAATTATGGATATAATGAACCTATTTAGAGATTAAGAATCAAATGACCCCATAACAATCGATGTGAACTATACTTATTGAGTAAATTAATGAAACATGATAATAAAATATAATAATAAGGTATTAAAAATGTAATTAATTATTAAATTAGGTATATAATTAATATAAGATTATTATTAAAGAAAATTGTGGATGTGTGAGGCAATTTTGGACTAGAGGTAAGAAGTTTCTTAACAAAACATCCTTCCAATGGGGTATATCACTTCTTTATTGACTATATTATGCCATGTTTCTGTGTTAAATTAACTATGATTATTTAATTTTTTCTTTTACAATTATTTTATATGGATTTTAATATTTTCACTTAATCACTTCATAGATCGATTGTCACTTCAAATTTTATGATCATTGTAAGGAAATTCTTTTATCAAACTCCATTATTTGAGACATTTTTTCATATTATATACCAATTTTCCATTATATGATGTATATTCTACCTATTAAATTATTTTATGAGGAATAAATTTTTAATAGTGAAATTTAAGGTACCATTTTAATTCCCACTTTCATGAGGTAATGATTAAAATGCGTTAAAAGTGGCCTGAGTTTTTTTATCTCAATCATAATTTCATAACATAGGATTCATTTCACGAGCCACAATTTATTTTGTATTTTGTACTTAATAACACATCAATGAACCGAATTATTATTTCATTGAAATCATGGGTTTCATCTAGGAATATCTTTTTCAAGATTTGAAGGAATTTTAATTCTTAATTTAATAAATTTATAAGGTCTCTCCAGTACCAATTTTTTTCATTGATATTTGTTCAATATTACAAACTTAAATTCCTTTTCATTGTTTATATATTGGTACTGGATCTCACTTACAATTCACTTCATGGAAATAAAATAGGTTATAAAATCCATATATGATTTTTTACATGTGTTTTTTATTTTAAAAGGATGGAAAGGGGGTTTTTTTATTTAAACTCATTAATGAAAAAGTTTTGAATAATTGTTCACAAAAATAATTTCCATCAATTTATTTACATTAATTTAAAAAATTATTTTATATGATTGTTTCCTAATATTACATTCCAAATTTTTTGTGTTTATTTTATATATTTTTAAAAATTAATATAATAAAGATTTCTACATGGGTTACTTTAAACACTCATTACAAAAGTGTTATATAAATTTTTTATATGAATTTACTACTTGATATATTTTTTATGAAACCATGTCCTTTATTGATTATTTAAATAATTTTTAAAGTATCCATGGTTTTCTAAGAAAACATTTTCCCATTTTATTGTGAATTTTGTGTTTTAATAGATATAAAAAGGGTATTCGTTTATGATTTCAAAAGAATATTTATAAATGATTCAATGATAGAGTATTATAATCTATTTAAAAATTTTATAAATGATTTCAATGCTTGAATATTGTTATATCTTATAATACCATGCAAATATTTTCTACAAATGGATTATTATGAGTTTTTATAGATATTTTAGGAAACCCATATATTTTGCATGGGTTAAACTATCATTAAAGGAAAGAGGGTTGTTTTATGGTTTTTATAATGAAAAATTCCATATTATAAATGGATTTTTAGTATATGTACATGGAAATTGTTTTTTATGATGTATTAGATTGATATATCTCTCTAATGCATTAGGTAATGATTTAGTCTCCAATTATTAAAATGTGAGAGAAAATTATGTAGGTTTCTCCCATGGAATTAAAATGGTATTAATATTTATAAAATAGGTTAAACATGAGTTAACGTGGGTTATAAAGTTAATTTCATAAGATTTAACAATATGTTATCCATGCTTGTTCTGATTTCTAATGGTTTGGTTAAATTATGTTGATTTCACATGGTTTATGACTGTTGACTCAAATGAATCTTTTCTTATGTTAATGATTCATGCCATGAACCATGTTTTATTAACCTTGTTTTTATAGGTATTAATTATATTATATTATTACTATGAACTTTTATTATGTTCCCACACTCTTATTCCCATCTTATATTAACTGTTGATATTATATTTTTATTTTTCCTGTTTACACGTATTGAGTGTCGAGAACAACCATTGTATGCTTCCGTTTCCAGAGGGTATGAATATTATGTTATATATGGTGTTTATAAAATGGTTTAATATGTGGATAATTTTTTAAGAGATGTTGAGGAATTATTATAGAAAATTAAAATATGGGTATAGTGGGGAAATTTTTTATTTTTATGAAAAGACTTATGTTTAGTTACATAAAGAGTTTTTCCAAACACTCTAAAACTATTAACCTAAATTTTATTGGGTATGAATGTTTTTTAATATATCCTTTTATCATTTTAATCAATTAGATTTTAAATAGAGATGGTTCTATTTTTATAAAATCCTTAATTAGAGTGATAATGATTTTTGCATCGGATCCAAGTGTACAAGTATGTGGTGTTATAGTAATAATTCAAGGTAACTTTTTTACAACTGATCATGATATATAAAAATCAATAAAGGAACATCAATTGTACAATCTACTATCATTCAGTATTTTATTCTAGTTAGTGATCATTTTGATCCATTTGATACATAATCCTTAAAATATTATATGTTTTTGAGTGATTTGTGATTAGAAATAGAAAATTTAATGAATATGATTACCAAAAATTCCCCCATAGGGAGAATGTAAGATAATATGAATAGGTGTTTTTGGTGCATGTTATTTTTGAGTAGTTATATACAGTTTTTTACATTACCATCATATAAATTCTATGTTTCAATTTCATAATTGATATATATTGGAAAACTAAATTTCCAAATCTCATATATTTCTATATGAGGTTAGTTAATTTTACTTATACGTTAGGTTATTATTATGCATTATTTATATGTGAGACATATCCTAACATCATTCCATATTTTTTTATAGACATGGATCATCATTCCAAAGGTGTCCAGTCCTTAAAAGTAATTTGATATGCCTCACATTTTATATTGATGTCGTGATGAGATTGGGTTCAATCAACCCATGAAGTTTATTATTGCATAATCTAGGACACACTCATGGATTTAAAATGTATTCCTGAAACCATTACTGGCAATAATACTATTAACCTTTATCATGAACATGACTGATTGATACCATCCACCTATATGAAAATATCTATGTATATGTGGTTCTCTATCAATATGTATTATAATATCATTATCTCCCCACACATTAATTGGTTAAATTATATTTTAAATCCATAAACATGTCAACTCTATATTTTATAAACATCATGGGAGGTGGTTAATGTGTAGGAATTGGGATTAAAATATTGATATGGGATAACTATGAATACATATCAATGAAATCAAAATCCATATAGATCAGCTACATTTAATGAGGCATGTCATACCTTTTAATTTATTGGGACAAAGACCATTGTGGTTCCTTTTAGGGTCATGAAAACATGAAAAATGACGTTCTTTATAAGTTCATGTGTTTGAGACAAATGTTGTTTTGATTAATGATGTATATTCTGGACCATGGAATCTTATAATTTGATTTCATATAATTAGAAAAAAGTTTTATAATGGTAAATTCATATATAATTGAATAATCGGTTAATGGATTCTAGTAAAGTTTTTGGGACTTATGCATGGGTGATTCCTTCTAGTTCAAATCAAAATACTGTTTATGTGATGTTAGGAAAAGGATAAAACTCAATTTTAATTCCACTGAATCTCATCGATTATTAATTAAACTAAGGAGACCATTCAGATGCTCGAAATCTATAGATACTAGAGTAAAATAAATTTATTATGAGCAATTTAGTCTATAAATAGAACTCACGATCATCAATAGATAGGGATCCTTGTTATCAAGGGAATACATGAATTTCACTTCATTGGGGATACTATCAATTATGGATAAAAATATGAGATAGATCTCAGTAAGAAATTAAAATTCCCATTATCAAAGGAATACATCATTTAAGGGAAGCAAGTGGACCTTCATAATCCCATCATATAATTTAGGAGGCCATAGAGGAGGCTTATGTGTGTGTGAATATTTAACAATTTGTCCCATTAAAAATAGTTTTGGTATGGTATTTTGAGAAAACAATTCATCCCATGTAGAAGACCTAAGTGAATAGTTAATCTAGTAATTATTCATATAGGTTGGGTGTGACCTTATTACATATACATGCCTGGAATCATGAAGGATGAATATTAGAAGCTGGGTGTTGCACAATGATGGGTGTCTAAGTGAAGGCATTCTCAATTAGGTAATCTATGTTAATGGGTACCTAATTAGGTAGATTGGGTGTATGATCACCCCACTAGAAGAGCTAGGTGTGGCTCCAATTGTGAACACCTATGCACCATGTTTAGAATATATCAGTCCATGAAGGTTATCTCATATAGGACTCATATTCATATTTTTTCGACTTTTCACTTTCTGAGGATTGGGTGTGGCTCTATTAGAGGATAGACTAGGCAATGTTATTCCTCAAATTTTTTTAATGGGAACACCAATTTAGAAATGTACATCACCCTAGTACTGAGTTTCACTTGGTTAATGTGGTATCATATGATAATCATATTATAAGATAATGTAAATAACCTTTAATCCCTTTTTTCACTATGTTTTTTACTAAAAATCACGTAAAGTGATATATATATATAGATAGGTAATGAAAAAATGATTCCTTCTATAGTCAGTTGTTTTTAAGGATTCCCATATTGCAATTTCATGAAAAAATAGGAGAATTATATAGGAAAAGGGAGATAGTATCCAATATTACCACTGGTAATTTATTTTAGTTCCATGTTCCTTTTTAAGAGGGTGAATGATACAGAAAAAGGTTAATAGATCATATAACATAATGATTATATGAATAAGATGCTTAAAATGATGCTTGTGAACAAGGTATGGGACATGCATGTTAGTGATCATTGCGCAGGAAGAGGGAACCTAATTATATCTTGTGCATATTAAAATATTTCAATTAATATATAGACATTCTATAGTTCCTCCTCCAATCTCATTTTAGAACCAATAAATCCCCCTTCATAATTGTATTTTATCAGATAAGGGGATCAAATTAATAGGTAAATATGACCTATATGTGAACATGGATGGTCGTAATTCCGAATATTAATGTTTCATTAATCATTTTTTCCTTTCAAACCTTAATTAACTTTTTAGACATTATAGTTATGCCTATATAAAATTTCCTTGGAAGGATTTGTGAATGATAGGATAACAGTCTTATTCCATTATAACCAAAATTCTATGTTTCGTATGATTTTGGGATCAAATTAGAACCATGAGGATTGGTAAAAATGATATGTGAGGGTGAATAAGGGTTCTTACGTATGGAAGATTTCTTGATTACTCTATGTAAAGGGGAAATGATAAAAATATAAGTGATCTCCCTGTTGAATTCCAATGAGGTTACTGGAAAAAATGATGCTGGAGTTGATACATCTTATCATGGAGGAAAACACTAACACTATTTACCTTAATCTTTTTATATTATATTTTTGGAAGTCATATCCTTTGAATAGATCTATTTCATATATTTCAATACAGGATACCTATTTATATGAATATGAAAATACTATGAAAATATCCCCATCATTATGGATATGAGAAATCATAAAAATATTTAGATCATGTTTACATTTTGTGACGTAGTTCCAACTCATATTTCTATCACCCCAGTTTGTTTTAGCTTAAATACAGTGTCCCATAAACTTCAAATATCAAATACATAGATACTATGGTAGGATAACTTTTAGTTAATCAATGAGGATCCTGTCAGAGAATTTTGATATCAAAATCTCAATATTCAAAAAACAGTAATTACCTTGTGGTTTAAAAGATAATATTATAGAGACATCATTGACACCATAATGAAAATTTCTTATGGGACAGAGTGGGAAGAGATGTTTTCACTAGAACTGTCAATTACTTAGATTCCATTTCAGTAACACCCCCATATCACTACATTTTTATATTTTAAATGATTATTTTCTATTATGATTTTTCTGTTTTGTATTTTCTCTAATTTTCAAATTTTTTTGAACCTTAAGGACTATTGTTTAAGGTATGAGTGACCTCATCCTGCAACGACCCCTTACAATATGGGAATGGTTCGGGTTGGGTTAGCTATAATGGGGAGATAACATAAAAAATAGGTGTTTTAGAGTGTTATTCCATTGTAAGTATATAAATGGGGAAATGTGGATGAAAAAAATTCAATTCTTGGTGATATGGTGTCTTACTGTGGTGGTCTTTTGGGGACTAAAGTGGAGAGGATTAGACACGCCTGAGTAATTTGTTGTGTCCATTTCAAATTGTCAATGGGGAATCCCATTCTATGGAGTATGGTTTAAATCATTTTCCTAAATGGAGAACATGGATGGGTTATTACTTGAGTTTTGTGTGTTTGGGGCTACCTATGATAATTCCAAAACATAATGGGGTCGTCATACTATGGTGGGCATGTGTCTAGTTTTTTTAAACGGTTGAAATTCAATTTTTACCCTCACTAATTCAATATTTTTTCCTACCCCTCCCTAATATCACATGAATGACTCATGGAATGTTTATAACATTATTTAAAACATATTCTTCCGAGAATCAAAGACCTTTACCTTTATATTTTACTTTTATTAGAAGGTAGGTTCCCATTTTTTTCTCTTCTTTCACAATCCTTCTTCCATTTAACATAGTTTTCCTACTCTATGTATCCATGCAGGGTATGGGGGTGAATATGTAGGGTCTATATTGTTTTAAATGTAAGGTTGTGGTTGTTTATTTATTGTTGGGGTCATCTTATTTTGATGATTTTCATTTACAATTGAAGAGGAATAGTTTTGATGAATTATAAAATGATTTTTTGGGATATTGATTAATTTAATATTTCATGAAATTATTATATGTTATTAAATTATTTTCTTATAGAGATATACCATTATTTTGTTCCTTAAATGGGTTTATAAGAGTGTTTCAATAATTTCTATGCATGTATTTAATGGAATATTAATGTATTTGTTGTTTTAATTTCAAAATTAATTCTATGCATTAAATGAATTTGTGAAAATACACAAAAAATATTCTTCAAGTAAATATAATGGTTTTAATGTAGTGATTGACACTAATTTTTTATATAATGAATTTTTTTTTGATTTAAAGAGATTATTTATAGACTGTTGTGTGTTTTATCCTAGTCTAATGGATTCAAGACTTATTAGTTTCATGATTATTTTAAAAGTGTTTTTAAAATAATGTGTAGATTTTTTTTGGATTTTAAAAATGTTTTTATGAAAAATATTCAAGGGTTATAGGTATGAATTGACACAACAAGATTAATTTCAAATACAAGTTATCACACTAATAATTGATTTTTTTACATATGATTTCAATTCCCTTATTTCTACCCCATTGATTTATTTTGAAGTGCATTAACATGTAGCCTTTTGGGATGAATATTATAATTATACCAAGATTGGAATGATGTGAAAGGTGATATTAATTGGCAGGGTGTTAGAGGTGAGATGTGGATTATTTGATGTATTTTATTATTTTTTTATGTGATGATGATATGATTTATTTTTTCATTCACCTACAGTTGAGTTATGTCATTCGATCCCTATGAAGCTAAGTATATGGTTTGGATGTATATTACACATGCTTTTTATATGTGATCCAGTAAGTTCTCTACAAAATATTCAAACATATGTGGGTTTATATTGTACTCAGTGAGACCTGAAAGAGGAATCTAAATGACACATTCTAATCATAAAAAAATTCTTGTGATCCGGCGAAATAATTTTGGAAACTTTTCATACAAGATCCTAGTTAGTTTCCAAGGATTCCTATATACCATTTAGAATTATTTATAGGATCCCAATTTATGCCTTGTTTTCATCATTTGGATCATGATTTAGTTATATAGAATGAGTTCTTAGTTGTGGTTTATTTTATTATTCTATATTAATATCCTATTTTTTCTATAGGTATATTCTATTTGGATTATTCTTTTAGTTTAATTTTCGAATAATTTAAAAACTTACTTGAAAAGTGTGATTTTAAGGGAATGTGGGAATTTTTGTTTAAAAATTATAGGTTATGAGAAATAATTTTTGAAAGAAGAAATTATTTTATTTTTCTGTCTAAAATTAAAATGATACCCTTCTAGTTTTGAAATATATATCTCTGTAATTTATAGTTCCACAATTGTTTTACGTATAATATTTTTTGATGTTTTGAAAAAATAACGAAGCTTGTAATTTTTCTATAGTCTCATATATGAAAAGAGAATTTCATCCAAATTGCATTTAATACTATAATTTATGAAATGTTTTATGAAAGTAGTTACACAGAGTCTTTCATAATATAGTACATTGCACATTTTTCTCCTACCCTATATACACACCAATGTGTGTGTAGTTACTACATCATCTCCCAAGTTCCCTGATATTGATCCTATTTATTTGATATTTTTATTTGTCTATTGATGGATGTTTTGGGATTTGGCGAGTGTCCCTGGGTCACTAAGAGGTGTTTGTGTTTTCTTAGTTCTATTTTATTTTAGGAAACCTGATGTATCGACCAATTTAACCAGTTATAAATTATTCATTGTATATCTTATTTTTTTAAGATATATTACTTCATTAGTGTACATTTTATGTGATATTCATATGTTTTTTAGATTAAAAATTTCAATAGTCATTTCAATCGGTTCTGTATTTTCTATATGTTTATATAAATTATGGCTCAATGGAAATGATTATTATAACCATAAATTATTTTATTTTGATAATGGTATAATATATGGATTCCTCGTAATGTATTATATTTAAAGGTGACACCACGTGGTTTTATTATTTTTATTCTAGAGTGAAACTATTCCAATGAATGTGTTCATGAGACCCAATAACAAGTTCCCCACCCATTGGGATCATGAATGGCTTTTGGATCTAGTGGTGGGCCAAGCTGAGTGATGTGTTAGGTTATCAAAAATAAAAAAGTATAAATGGTATCAAAAAAAATATTTTTAAAGTCACATGTTCTTTGAGATCCCTATTAATATTTGTGTATTCTCATAGTATAGATAAGGGATTTTTAAAAAAAGAATGCGGGATACATGGAGAGTCAATCAAGGTCTTTTTAACACTCAGCCTTAAGTAACTAGTGGAATTTGATATTTAAATATTGAATTCGAGTTTCCTTTATTATTATTATTTATGTATTTGGATATATATTTTTAGTGGTTGACCCCTATTGTGTCATATTAGATACATTGGGGGGGGGGGGTTCATTAGTTTTGGGTGTCTAATAGAAGAATAATCAATGGAACACAATTACCTTTAACAAAATGAAAAAATATGTAGGTTCCATTGACATTGTAATAAAAAATATTGAGGGAGTTTTTGCAATAATCACAAGATTCTTCATAACAATTTGCCTAGTAATGTGTAACTTTACAACAAATTTATATTATTTTTGGAAACCATTGACTATAAAATTTAATTTAATGATGTTTTACATTCATTTGAGGTTAATGTAATAGATTTTTTATCATGAATGCATATTTCTAGAGCGAGTTTTAGTAAATATTTTTCTAGATATTCGTTTCTATGGTTATTAAAAATTGTTTTTCTTTGTAAAATAGGATTTCGTGAATTTTTTTTGTCTGAAATGAGTCATTGTGGTTTTTTTGTATAATGCACTTGGATTTGATGAAATGTGTTGGGTTAAATGAAAAATTTGTGCTTTATTTTTATTTTTTTACCATTTTAGATTGTGTCTCCAAGATTTTTAGGGTTTAAAATTAAATCTAGGATGTGTTTTTGATGTTTTTAAATGCTAATGTGTTTTGAAATCTAGTGGGTTTATTTTTTTGATGGTTGGATGGTGGTTTTAAAATCTAGGATGAATGTTTTCAAATTCCCAAATGGGGAGTTGGGATTTCAATTTCATGATAAATGTAAAATGAACATTTCATGTATTTTGAATATTTTTATAAATGTGATGTAATTTTTAAATAGGTTGGCCAATTTATAAAAAGTGTGATTCCTATATAAATTTTATTGTTTACAATTTTTTAGAGGATTGTGGTTTACCTTGGATGTTTTCAAATATGATTTAAAAGTGATTTTATTTGGTGAAATTTTATTTTATTATTTTCCATTACATTATATTGGAACAATATGATTTGATTGTGAAGAATTGATGTCTTATTTTCATCTTTCATTCTATATAAATTGTTCTTCCTAGAATGGACTTGATAAAAGGATTGTTTTTTTATATTTAGGGATGATTTTATAAATAATTCCAACCTTCTATTGGGAATGATATTTTCCATTTTTTGACTCTGAATACTATCTTAATATAATGGTGGATCTAGTATATTTTCATATTAGTATATCATATATGATCTCTTATGTGTTTCTAGTGTAAAACCTCTGAGTATTCTTGGCCAAATTTTACATTTTTTTAGAATATATCATTGAGGAGGATTATGGGTTATCAAAAAAATAGATGTTGAATTATCATAATAATAATTATTAGATTAATCGTATATATTAGTGACTACCTATATTGGGATTTATTACAAATGAGTTATAGTTGATCTAATATTTATAGGTGATCCGTGTTTGGTCTATTTTTTGTATTCCTCTTGTGTTTCTATTTTAAGAGTGGGAATTATTTTTGGAATGTGGATACCTCATCACATGGATATGTTCTAATTGTTTTATATGTGATTTTATTTTCATGACTATATTTTGATTGATGGATTAAACATGGGTTAACCATGGGTTGTTGTTTGAGTAACTAAAATTTGTGTTACACTAGAGAGTTTGATAATGGGATGGTGCTTAGGTGAATTTTAGTGGGTTCACCATGTGTCGATGTTCAATAACTGAGGCCCTCTATGACCTTTCATTTCCTATTTTGACCGTAGGATGGATTTGTGTTGTTCCATGATGAGGTGTGTTTCATATTAGTTAATTTTTTTATATTATCACAAGATATAATAGATTTTTCACCTTGTGTTATAGACCATCATGTGTTATTTGTATGATAATAACATTGGGGGTTTTATAATGATTCCGGGGATGGTTATTACAGTTTATATAGGATTATTTTTTTCCTTTGGGGATTCATATTGGGTTAGATTTAATTTTTGGATTCGAAATTGTTTACGTTGATGGTTTTTGGTTATTATTGTAGAGGGTTCATGTTTTCATGAATATTTTATGGGGATGTGGTTGTTATTGTGCTATATTTATCTTGGATGTGTCTTTGATTTATATCATAATTTACAATAAACTCTAAATGGTGTGGATACCAATATTAGGTTTCCATTTCAGTAGAGTTCAATATGGGATGGTTGGGAATTGAGTTATTCTTGATGATGTTTGACGAATAATTTTATTTATTTTGATGAATTTTAGTTAGAGTAGTAATTAATTTTTTTATAAGTTATTTCTACCCTTCCTATATTTCGCACCACATACATTCTGGTATTGATTTTTTATCATTTCCCCACATTTAACATAATAATTATACTTTCTTGAGGATGAATGTTCCTTGGTGGAGAGAAGTGTGCCACCCCCATGTAACTATTGTTTTATATATTAAATTATTTTGGGTCATTTTTAGTATTTTGGGATTACCCCAAGATTTAAAATTGTTTTAAACTGTGAGGATTACTGTTTGAGGCATGGGTGTCCCAATCATGTTGTTTCACTATAAAACATGATCACGTTATCAGTAAAGATGGATAGAATAGGAGGACAACATATGAAATGTGTGTTTAAGAGTGTTATTTTATCAAGATGACTCAAAATGAAAATATTGGATGGTTACAATTTTTTTTGACACCATTTTGGTTGGTCGTGGTGGTTGTATAAGTACAGAAACATTGAGCCTAAGACATTTCATAGTCTTTTTTATCTCTATTTTGGGGATACCATGAGGATTACCGCACTCATGAGTAGTTTGGGGTGGGTTATCAAAAACATTTTCTAAAAAAGTGAGTAGTGATGGGCCATTCCATAATAGCCAGACCTCTTGGAATACATGGGGGTATACCACATTATGGTGTGAATGAACATTCCATGGAGAGCATGTATCGGTTTTTTAAAATTATGGAATTATATTTTTTTAACCTAATCAATTTATTTTTATTTATTCCTCACCATCCCTTATATTACACAGTTGATTCATGGGGATAGCTCAAGAGAGTTACTCTCTTATTTTTCCAAAAATCATAGTCATTTCCTTATATGATTTCAGGATGATTAGAAACTAGTTTTTATTTTTTTCTCTTCCACCTACATTATAAATCCATGGATAATTTATTTCCTTCCCCTAAAATTCCAATTGTCAAGGTGGAATATATTTTTGGTTTTTTGATTGTTCTAAATTAAGTTTTTGGGTTACTACAGCGTGTAGGAGCTATAATCATTTTAATATTTAATTCTACATGATTTTTGAAGTATTTCAATGAATTTTATTAATTTTATTAATGAAATCCTTTAATTTAAAATTCCACTAAGTAATTTTGTGATCTAATTTTTTTCAAAAAAATTTATACTAGAATGTGATTATTTATATGATTTTGTAAAGGTTTTTTAATAAATTTTATAAACATAATTAATAGTTATTTTAACAGATTTCTAGTTTTGATTTCAAAATAAATGTTATTTGTGAGATCTGTTTGTGAAAATTCATAAAATAATCCTTTTAGTGAATTTAAATTCTTTATGGATGTGTTTGATATCGATTTTCTTTTAAAATGGTAGGGTTTTTAGGGGGATAATTTATAAAAATGGGTGAATTTAGAAAGTGATTAATTGTTTGAAGGCATATTAGAATAATTATGATTTTAATAAATTTTCAATTGAAAATTTTAATTTATAATGGGATTTCAAAATGAATTTTATTGAGAAATTTTCAAGAGTTATTGAGATTTCATTGAATCCCAAACATGTTGTAAAATAATATTTTATCATTTAATAAAGGTTTTTTTAACTTGTGATTGTAATTCTCTCATTGTGATCCCCTTGGTTGTTTTATGTCATATTTTGAATTGTTACCTAGTTGTGAGGAATTTAATTTTTATGTGATGTTTGGGATGAGGTGAAATTTGTTTTTTCAAGAGATGATACTAGAGGTTAGATTATTTTTATTAAAGTAGTTAATTATTTATTTATGTGATGATTATATGATATATTTACTCAAATACAATTTATATAAATAGTGTGAACCCAAAGTACCCATGTATAATGAATGTATGAATGTTACTCTATCTTTGTATGTGAAGCTATATATTTACCATGGAAAATTATATCTTCTTTAGGGTTTATATTGTAATTAGAGAGAACAGAAAAGGGATCCTAAATGAGAAATTCCAGCTACTAATAGAGGCCTAGTGACCTGGTTAGCCACATCGAAACTCATTTCATGTTTGAGCCTAGTGAGTTTCAACTGATTCTTTTTTTTTTCATATTATGGATTAATTTTGGGAAATAAATTTACACAATTTTCAAAAACCATTTCTCCTGATTTGGATATGTGGAACTATTTAATTTTTTTTATTTTTTTATTATCCACAATTGATATCTTAATGTTAATCTGTAATTGTATTCTCTTTGTACTATCATTTTATTGTAATTTTATAATAATTTAGTAACTGGATTGTAACTATTTTGTTTTAATTGAAATAGGTGATTATTTTTTAGGAAATTGGTGTTTTGAGAAATTAAAATGGAAACTAGTAAAACAGATGTTTTTTTATTTAATTATATAGGTCCAAATTTAAAATTATTAATGATTTTACATTGGATGTGGTGGTTCCATCATTGATTGATGTATTAAAAATGATGTATGTTCAATTAAAAAACAATTCAGGATATTTTTTTACAATCATATTTATATATAATCCCGTATTTATATTGTAAATAAAACTAGAATTTATGAAATAATTTATTAAAGAAATTTCATAGGAGCTACAGTGAAACACTACTAGGAATGTTTAGCTAACAAATTTTATACACTCTGATGAGTGTCTAGTTATTATGTTTTATATCATATTACCATAATTTATATTATTCATTTGATGTATTTTTTTTGTCTGTTAATGGGGTTTTCACAATGTGGTGGGTGATTGTAGGTCATCTATACGTTTTATTGTTCATTGGGTTCTGTTGTATTTTTTGAACATTATTTTATCAACCAATTTCAGATGTTTTAATTTATTATTATTCATTAATGATTCTATTTTTAATATATATTACTTATTCAATTTAAATTTTATATTATATTAAACTAATAATTTCTTTATGATTTAGAATATGAATATTTTCTTTTATTGACTATGAATATTCTAGAGGTTTATTTTATGTATTTTGTGTTTTTATTTTTCATTATAAAAACTATTTATTATGTTTTCATGGAAGTATAATGTATGGGCTCCCATGGTATATAACTTTTTAATATTCCACTTATTGGTTTTACTAATATTATTCGAGGGTTAAAAAGTTCCCATGAATGTGTTATTTATACCGAAGAACAAATTTATTGTTCTTGGGTTTCTGGAATTCCCATTGGTCCTAGTAATGTTCTTGGTTGTGTGATGTGTTGGGTCATCATAAGGCCATTTTTTTAAAATTTCTCCCTTTGGGACATAGGTCCATGGTACTTCAAGAGAAACATAAACATGTTTTTATGGTGGACATTAAATTATAGTTGGCCTACTATGATTTAGTATGGGAATGATTCCTCCATTAGGAATTTGATAATGTTTTAGAGGTAGTAAGAGAACTAGGGATCCTTGTTAATGAAGATAAAAAGGTAGAATATATTGATCTTATTAGGTCATGAAAACTACTTACTAACGATGATGAAGGTATAGTTTTCATAGATAAACATGATTTGAGATGTTGATTTTAGAAAGTGATCAATAATCAATCTCTGAGTGTCAATAGAACAAGGATTTTTGTGACCTTTTAATTGCATTCCTCGTCAATTATTGTTAACAATGGGGAAGAGACTTGAGATTTATGGAATCTCCTTTCAATTTTTTTTATGAATAAAATTCATTAACATTAAACCATTTTATATTTATTATATTCGTTTTCCTTTGAATATTGATTTCTGATAATCCTTGTAACTCTAAAGGTGTGACATCATAACAAATGAGTCCACCTAAACATTAAATGTATATGAGTTTGGTAAATCATAATTTAAATATACATGAGTAAACTATTGAAAATATTGAAATAATTTAGAATCCATAAGGATTATTTAATAAATGGATATAAGCGATCTAGATACTCGATGCATTTACCATCACCACATGCCAAGTTTAGATAATTTTAAAATAAGTTTATGAATGTCTCAACATAATTTAACTAATAAATGTAGTTTTGCAGGGAAGAATCAATGTTAAAGAGTGTTTAAATAATATTAAATTATATATTGTCATGTTTTTTTTCAAATCGTCTATTCTGATATGGATGATGAATTAAAGGACTCTCTATATTTTCTAATATTCATAGTTTTATATAGAATTTGATGACCATTTATGGGGCCCAACAGTGGTTCGTAAATGTTTTTTATTTTCTTATTTGTCAATATTATTATACTAAACCATAATAGGGATTGACATAATAGGTAGGGAAATGTATTTTACTAATATAACAATTAGTGGGTATATAATATGAATATATTTTTGACCTTCTCACTTTAATACACTGTAAATTTTTCTATTCGATGAATGGCCTAGGCCTAGTGAGTGGAGAGTTAATTTTATCCTAGGTAGACATTTGTTGGATTTCAACACTATGAATATGATGTATCTTTACTTAATTAATGTAATATATTTAAATATGTATCAAGGAGAGTATATTTTATGTTTGAATATCTTTGAATATAAAATAGTTGAAGTTTATGGTCATACAAGAATAGCTAAAAGACAAGTAAGTTTTTATAAAAATGTGGGTGGGGAAAGAAGTCCTAATTTGGAGTTCTAATGCAAGTATATGTGGACTCTAGTATTGGTATACATAGTTTAAGGGTATATTGATTAGAACAATGAGGAAATGTGACATCCCATATGTGGAGTTTTAGTTCTAGAAGTAGTTCAACACCATTGGAATTGTGAATGACGAAGATAAAAATCATTTCACGAGTTAATTTAATTCTGAAATGATTAAATAAACCCATATATACTTGAAAAAACATTGAACATATTAAAAATTTATGGGTTCATTTGCTTAGTATTAAAAAGGTATTTTAAATATGACCAATGAACAAAATTGAAATGACCAGTTCAATTGTAATAATCTTTAGGGAATATGGGGTTAGAGAATATCATCCTTCCAGATGAAAACATGCCTATTGATGGTTATTGGTGGTCTTCATATAGGTAATATTAACTAACAACAAGTAGAGGGGTATTTGGAGGATTTAGTTTCTAATTAATAGTATACAAGGAAGATTTATGGTAATCTAGTAACTCATGGTAAAAATTATGGTATTTGGGAGAAGAATATTCATAAGTCAATCAGAACACTATGATTTGGGAGATACCATGATTGGGACATTAAAGGGGTGTAAAATAGATGAAAATCTATGTTTGTCTCTATAATAGATGATATAGATATCAGTTTGCATCTTTTGATAATAGAAAACAAGCCACATGTAGTTCATGGAAGGTCCCAACAGAGTGTAAATACAAAAAGAAATAACATGAATGAGGAGAATATAGACAGAGAATGGGTTTGGTAAGAATGTACATTATGTATGGTTCTAAGATAGTTTATCTAAATGTAACTATATATCCAATGATAATATGAATAAATGCAGACATATTTCATAGAGATGTTATAAAAATTATCAGCCAATAACATTAATAGTGAAAGAAAACCTGATATGAATATAGGAATACCGGAGTACCATGATGGTGGAGGAGAATGATATGATTTTGTATTTATAAACCCATGATTTGTGATCTGGAGACCACACCATATCTCATTATTATAAGAATAAATCCACACCTATTTCTTAAAAAATATATCAGCAAAAAAAATTATCACATATAAAAGAGATTGAAATGACTTCATATTAGTTTTATTCAATGGATAGGAAAACTAATGTGAAATGTTTTTAAACACTTCAGAAAGACAGGGAACATGGGATCAAAATGGAATTTTTGACTTTTTATAATATTGTTTATATATATATATCACTACATATCCAATGATAAAAAATTTTCTCCACATGTAGCTATTATATATAGGGGCATTTTTATCACATCAAATGATTTTAGTATAAGGTACATTTTGATATGGTATCTTTCATAGATCCGAATCTCATGTATTGAAATCAATTCTTATAAACTGAGTATTCTATGAAGAATGAGGTTCGTGTGGGATAGACCTTCATGTCATGTATTTTAACATCATAGAATAGGAAAAATATGCTATATAATTTAAATTCATGTATTGGGGACTTAGGAAATGGTCTCCCTATAGGTTTGAATCATATAGTGGGAAATAATGAAATAGTTCTAGAATAATACTTAGTCATTATAGGAAACATTACATAAATTGGTTAAATTTTAGACACTAGGATGAAATGGGAATTGGATAGAGAATGGAATTTTGGATATGTCCAAGATTGATTATTTCGACATTACTATATATCCCCTTCTTAATGGAATCAAGAAACACACAATTATTAAAAATGAAATGTAGTAATTATTTATCTTATTGTGAGATTGTGGATGCGAATACTATACACCAAGAACTTTTTCATGGATTATGATATCATACAAGAAATCAGTTTAGGTAAAATAGACAAATCTAAGTAGATTATCTGTCTTGTGGGGTAGACCTTCATGTCATATAGTTTAATATCATATGATAGGGATCATAATTTCATAAAATTCATGTTCTTGTCTAATAGACCATTGTTTCTTGTAGTGTAAGGTCATATAAATAATAACACTTCTAATCATTAAAATTAAATTTATAATGGACTTTCATGTTAAGATATTTAAAGAATTAATTAATGAAACTTTCCTAGATGGAATGTGTGATACACTATCCATCCATTGTGATAAGGTAATAAGAACCATACAATTAATCCTCATGTAGTACATAAAGTCCTTCCTATTTATTCTATATATTTATGGTATTCTTTTCAATATATCATTAGTATTCAAAAGGAAAATACCAATTCCTATAGGATTATTGAGTAAAGGCTAACGTTCTTTTTGAATACTCATCCTACCAAATTTTGATGGTATTCAACGTTATGAAATCTGCATAATCATTTTTCATTGAGTTTTTCTAACACATAATAAATAACATGATAATATACATCATAATAAATTTGATGAAAAATATCAATCCAAAAAGAGGTAAACCAAAATTTGATTTGGAAAAACAACATTTTCCAATATAAAAATGAGTGTAGTGTTGCTTATGTGGATGTATAGATCATGATATGATAAGACATAAAATAATGGACATTTTATGTATAATATTTCATGTCTTGGTCAACTATATTAATATAAATTATGAACATATTCTTGGTAAAAGGCTTTATATGTTCATTTGTGGCTTCATGATAGTGGGATGAATGGTTGGATTTGACATTACATTCCATTTACAATTTAATTTTTTATGTCCATAAAGTGGTTTCCATTATTCAACACTATTTTTTTTGGGACTCCATATTTTGTTTTGATATTAGATTTCATTTAGTTGATGATAACATTTTTTAACCACTTTCATAGATACAACATCAACCCATTTGGAAAAGTTGTTGGTAGCAATTATGATGAACATGAACAATTTGACTGTGGTAGGAATACATTGACCCTTAAAATATATTCTAAAAATAGATAATGACTCATAGTATGTAGTACTGTGAAATAGATCCAACAATTGATGAATGAAATTCATATTAATATAACATGCATGAAACATCTTGGTAAATTATTTGCAATCCCACATAATTGATGAATATTCTTATTCAAGACATCTAATTTACTTTTATATCTTAGTCCTCAGTCGATGTGTGAAAAAATTACCAACATGTAATTCCAACATAATAGAGGTATTTTCTCATCATTTAAGGAACTTGAGTAGGAAACCATCAACTCCTCATTTATAGTAGAACTTCAGAGAGCTTAGACCATCGTAGAGGATGCAATTTTTTTTATCGATGTATTTACTCAGTGAATCAGTGTGACGGATTGATATAATTTTATTTATAAATTATTAAATATCAAATTAAATCAAATATAATATCAATAATTAAGGTATAGTTTTCAGTTTAGTGCATGGTTGCATTAATCTCGATAATTTCTTCTATATAATTACTCATAAATATAGATACCACCATGTAAGGAAAAGAATGGATCACTGTGACATCCTAATATGCAATATATTGGGATTTAACTTAATTCTCTAATGCATAATATTTGGAATTTAGTGACTATAGAATAAGACACAACATCATTATATAAGGAAACCATTCCATCACCTCCCTAACATTGTTCTAGGTGGTATTTGTTCTTATTCCATTATTAAATAATTGATATTTCTATTAGTAAATAATAATTATAACTCACCCTTGATATTTAATTGTACAATTATTACATATAGATACAATTATAGAACTGTGATGATGGTCAGATATTATACCTATTTTTAGGTACACCATTCGAGTAGGAGGACATAATATGGTAACATTTCCTTTTTACGGTAAATAAACATAATTAAAAGCTTTCCTAATTGAGTACAATGCATGCCATTATTCCCCTAGATGGACATAAATAAGCAACGTTGAAGTATAATTTCTATGACTATAAACTCTTATTGTTATATAAATCTTCTTATTTGTGGAGTTTTGTTTCCTATGGTATATCCACTAGGGTAGGTTTTTTTATGAAATGTTTCAGGTACTTAAACTATAACCACCTTCTAGGAAATAAATCTGATTTCAAACTGCTATAGAATGATATCCCATACTAACAACCTTATTGTCAAAATGGAATAACCAATTGTATATTTAAGGAGGTCCAAATTAAAAACCAAGTGGACTCTGTGATTTATAGATATTTCGGATGTATCTATAAAAAAAATATCAATGTGAAGCAATTTTCATGATATCTTTGTATCCATTAATATATTAATACATTATTCGTCCTATATAGTAAATTATATTCTTCTAGATTGAATAATTGTTTTAATAAAGTAACTAACACATTGATTTCATTATGTGTTCTACATAATTAATTAGTGGTTTCATTCCATCATCATCAATGAATGATATATTTGGTACTATGTGAGTCCATCAAAGGATTTCTAGTAGTCTACATCCAACTCGTAAGTCACCTTTTCTAATTTCTTCATTCATGAATGTTAAAAATTTCCAATTATTTTTTCAATTAATTTCTAAATATATGTGACATTTTCAAGAATTCCTCTCAACTATCAATGTTTATTATAGGTTGAACATGATGAATTTAATTTTTTAGTAGGTTTGACTTCGATTCCATGATTTAGAAACATAATGAAAAAGTTTTTTATGATATTACCCTAATGGAACACTTCAAAAAATTCATTTATCAAGAAAAATTGATGAAAGATAATTAAATTTGTCTAAAAGTTGTCAAGGTGATCAAAAAACTGGGGTTATTTGATTACCAAATCATTGAAATATCATTGCATTGTCTTCCCTAGAATGTAATAGAAAATATAGTGCATAGAATTTTGGTAATTAGAACCACTGTTTTTCGAGGAAAATTACATTACAAAGTAGTAGTATAGCCATTGGTGTTCTCTAAAAGTAGTTATTTTTTCATAATATATGAAAATTTGGATATGATTATATCTATAAGACCTATACATGTATGATAGGTCCTGATAGCTGAATATTTCATAAATAAATTCTTTTACTATAAGGATATTAAAATAATTCTTTTAATGGTGGTGGTTTAAATCCATAATGGAAATCCAGAATACGTTATCCCATTATTAATTTTGAGAGATATATCATTGGTAAAACATTATAGGTATTGAATATTCTTGATGAATTTTACCTTGATCACCAGGATAAATTTATCTTCCTCCTTAGTTATAGGTTTCATATGTAGTCTCATAGATTCTCATTTATAATCGATGTGGTTTTCCAATAAAACAAAATTATGAGGATCCACATGGAGTTATAACCTAGAACATTTTATGGAATTCTATATGAATGAATCTTAATATTTCTTAATTAAATCTATGTATTATTAATATTTATTGGAATACATGTAGACACTAATTAGTGTTCGCCACTTGTCCTCTCCAGTTCCCAGATTCCCCTATCAGAGATGATTGATATTTTTTTAGACACCTACATTAAAAGTTGATGGAGTCTATTTTAATCTTACTCTTATTCATTATTGGGTATAGAAGATGATCTCAATAATTGATATCTGATATATGATACCATACATTAATCATTTCCCTTATGTCCACCCCTCCCTAAGGGATGAAATGGTTCTTAAACACCATCTCATCTTTTAGGGGTTCATCAGGAATAATTGATGCCATATAAAGGGAGTAAAAGATCTTAAACACCATATCATCTTTTAGGGGTTCATATCCAACCAGTCCAAGAGACTTGCCTATGTTAAATTCATGTAAGTAATTAATTAATATTAGCATAGTTAATTAGGGTCAAATATAATTTGCATATACCATGTGGGAACATCTTCCTTGATTAAAAGTGAGTTTTCAATGGATGTATTATATTGACCAACATAAGAGATTATGTTGATCTTTGGGTATGAATTGGTGTCCAATATGACTCGAAGACTCCCAAAATATATATTTGTTTCCTCAATTCAATTGATTTGATCCATAATATATTTATTGAATTTTTACTATATATTAATTTTAGTAAAATCTAGTCCATTGGAGGTAGGGATTAGGGTTGAACCATTCAAAAAAGGTTTATCCCCCAACCTTTTATAGAATCTCATGTCAATTTTTTGAGATTGAAAATATTCAAAAAGAAGGCTGAAACCATATAGTACCCCAACATGCTCATCAATAGGGTATTTTAGGCATTTATGATTGGATAAGTGAACAACTATGTATGAAATCAATAACTAACATCCAAAAAATGAATTAAATGCTTTGTGTTGGTGAAACACCATGAATTATATGTTATAAAAGAGAACTCTAAATTTGTTCTTCGATCTAATCCTATCCTGTGTAATGTATTCAATCTTTCCATATAATTGAATCATTATAATGGAAAGAGAAAAACAGGTTTCACTGTAGTCCCAATGTAAAATATTTCAGATAAATACTAGATTGATTTTGGATCCATTTTTATCTACTTATTACTGAATATTGACATAATCGTGATTTCTAGAAATATACAATGGTTATATTTATCCTTATGTTGTAGATTATCATTGTTTTTCAGTGAGTAAAATGAACATGAAATACATAACTGATCTTTGTTTGTAAATGAAATGTCCTAGCCACAACACATTCCATATTAAAATCATGGTGAATCAAGAGGGACTCAATAAGGGGTTCCTAATGTTTTTGTAGATATGAAGGGTTTATAGGCATTAAATAATGAAAGGGATGACCAGGTTATTCTTCAATACTTTGTAATTTTGAACCAAATATCTATTCTTCATGATACGTGACTATTCTTGTTCTTGGGGCTTAGGTGTATGATCTACATGAGATGATGTATAATTTCTATGAATATTATTTTAGGGAATATTTATCCTTTAAATGTTATATTGAGTTATCCTACCAATATCATAAGGTAATTGGTATTTATATCATAGCACCAATAGATCCACTAATATAATGGGATCCAAATGATATCTCGAAGAATCTAGATTATAATGATGATCTTGTTGAGCTTGTTGGAGTACTTGCCTTTGAGTATCAACTACATATATGATCATGGTGGGAATTAAACTAGAACAATGGAGTATACTATGAACTCTCCTTACTCCGTATCTATTTCCTCCTTCATTATTACTAATGGTTTAATAATAATTATATGCGTCTCCTTCATTACTGAATATATCATTAAATTGGATGAAACTGAACGAATAATATTCAAAATTCTTGTGAAATGAAAATTATTTTTGGTGGGGTGGTTCCCATCCACCGAATAATGGTTGAAAGATGTGAAATAATGTCTAGGACATCTTGTGTGCCAATAGTGGATCTTTAACTTCTTTGTTTTTCTCTAGAATTTGGTTGGATTAAATTTTTTGTGATTGTAAAGATAAATATTCTTAATCGTGTATTTTATAGGGAAATGAGGTCATGATTGGATGATTTATTCATGCCTTGATGTTGGAATGTGAATGTTTAAAATATTTTTTCATCCAATCATCAAATTTCTACACGTCTTAATAATGAAAATCCTACTACCCTCCTTATTCTTCTGGTTGAATAATAGACTTAATAGAAACTTTTGTCAGAGGATAACTGAACATTGTATTCTTACTTTCTATCATCCTTCAAATGAATTTTTTGTAGAAAAATAAGTCTAGGATGTAATTACCTAACATCTAATGATAGGGGAAGTAATCAGGATAACCATAAAAAGCAACCTTGTTTGGTAATTTTAATTCTTCTAGTGTAACTAGAGTCTTTTAAAACATAGAAACAAAATAACATAAGAATTTTACATTCCATCAGGAATAGATTTTTTTCATCATATAGTAAATGTTTTATTGATTTGGTTCATTATTCTATTCCTGAAGAGGGATGTATTACATTTATTTCCATGGAAGGGGTACAATTGATATTCCAAAATACTGGGAGTTAGGTCTAGCATTGGAAGTAGTTTATGAGTGATTTTCATAAAATTTAATTTCTAGATTTCATTCCATATGTCTAGGATCTTAGTCAGGACTTAGATATGGAATAGTAAATGAAATATACCAATCATTGAGTCACTATTAAAAATTCTCAGAATCAATAAGGAAACATCTATATGATGAGTGATGTACATAGATCTTCTTGGATATTCTTTCTATGTATTTTTAAAAACTAATCTTCTTTGAGTTTCATGTTGGTGGAATATATTAAAAATTTACAACTTGAGAAGATGTCTATAAACATATTATAATTGATTTTCTTACATTGTGAGTAGTCAAGTATGGACATCCTTTTCATTTTTGGGCTAAGAATATATAGGAACATTCATTAATGATCTTCGCAACTAGAAATTGATCTATATTAAGTATTTATAAAACAGATAAAATCAATTGGATCTTATTTTTAGAATAATCATCAAAACAACAATTCTTTCTTCTAGGGAATCCCCAATATTGGATTTCATCGAAATATGAAATGTGTAATATTTAGTTCTAGATTAATTATGCCCAAAATAATTTGGATTGAGGGGTTACCAATTTTGAGTGTGGGAGGATTCCAATCCTATTACTTTGGGTATAATTTAATTTATCACTACATCAATGTTTATTGGCCCCTATTTTTTTCTATTCGGGTGCCATGATGTTTTATGCATTCAATAATATTTTTTGGTATTAATCTTGAAGATGATATTTGGGTGGGAATATTAATTTTTGAATGGTGATCTTTGTAAAATATCTTATAATTTTCTTTTATCATTATCTCGATGGAGGGGATAAATCATGATATACCATACTGGAGAGACACAATGGTGATTCTTCTAGAGTTTCACATATTTTAAAAAATAGTGACTTCCTTTTGGGAGGTGTTAAAAAAATTACCCTACATTTGTGATGAGGTGGATCCCAATCATCCACAATCATGAATGCACCCCAATTTAGGTTTTATGGTTATAGTCATTGTGGTAGAGGTAAACAAGTTCTAAAACATGTTGGATAATGCTAATCACATGTTTCCAGCTACGTGATTTTTTTAATTTATAAATATTTTTTAGATCACACCATCGAATGATCATGATGTAGTGTGTATTATGGACTATTTGGATGAGACATATTATTTATTATAATTTACTCCACTTCCATGGAATCAAAATTTCATAAATTGACCACCAAATGATTATTTTTTGTAGATTAATTCTTGGGATTATCGATAACTCATTACCATCAAGTTTATATCTATTGAGATTTCCTGATGGTGGTCATTTATTTGACTGAACAACTAGTATATGTGGAATTTGGACCTATGACCTATCCTAAGGTAGTGGTGGTTCAATATTCCTTTCCCAAAGTGCATTGTTGGACCATAAGTAGATTGAAGTGTAAAGCTCCATAATCACCCCATCCCCTGATACATATATTATAAAAAACATCATAGATTATTTATAAGTGTATCTATAAACTCCTGAGTTAAAATTTTAGATGCACTAATTAAATTTCCATGATTGGGAATTTTCATCAATTAAAAGGGTGACTACATCAACATGTGGACACTATTCTTCCAATTTATTGAGGTGATCAATGTATTACTCATAGGTAAAGTACTTACAATTGAGATGAAGGGGAGCCAAACTTAATGGGGATAAGGTATACATTACTCTTTCATGGTCTCAATGATATCACAGAGTGTGTGTCCACGGTCTAAAAAATTAATAGTATCTCAAATTTATCCAGTTCCTTCCACATTCTGTTAGAATTTATCTAGTCTTTACTGAGTGGTTCCTCGAAAAACTGTAAAGATTACATTTTATTTCCAATTGTTTTATTTTGAAGAGTTGTATCATTCTATATATCACTATCTGCACATTGTTTTTTTTAATCATTGGGATTCACTGATGGTGAATGTGGCCTTATTTTTCCAATTGTTTGGTATAAGACACCACTAAAAAATGGTGGAGTGCATCAAGATACTTATTTAATTCATTAAAATGCCCCACAGTATTACATAATCATTAGAATCATTGTTTCATGGTTATGACCTCTATGTCTTGGAGATATATCATAGTAAGGAGTTCCTTCAATGTGAGTTCCATGGGGAATAACTTCATGGTTCTTGATTTCAGATTCTCCCTTGTGGGGAAGACTACCACTTCAGTTGTTTATTTTATCACCACAGAGAGGATCATTATGGATTGTAATTTCCTTATTATTATTATTTTTATGAGTAGGGATTATTCATTGGTAATATTCTTTATTATAGAGAGTAGAAATAAAATATATTTCATGTGGAGGTACTACAAAGTTTTTTTCTTGATCGCTATGGGGTGGACCTTCATACTTTTTCAATTTTCCTCGACATCGGAATAACCTCCATTTTATTCATTTATTTCTTCAAAACCATAGGTATAACCTCAGTTTTTTCTTACTGATACTTTATTGAATAAGGGATGACCTACCTACCCATGAATCATTTTTTAGGGAGAATTTCCATAATTTGAATCAAGGGTAGGACCTACATGAATATTGGACAATATTTCATAATGGGGTGGATCTTCATAACTGGTATTTGTATTACTGAAATTAAAAACATCAAAATTATGTCTATATAGAGGGCTCTATGATTTCATTCTTTTTAATTAGTTTAGGGGAGCCTCTATGGTTGGTGACTAGTACTTATTTTTCTCCATGGGGAAGACTTCCATGATTATAATTTCCACGATCATGGGGAGGAGATTTATGATATGTGTTATCAATTGGATTTATAGAGTTATCTTTATTAATAACCTTGTTTTAAGGACCTATATAGGGGTTTTTATATTCCATAATTTTAGAGAGGATTACAAATTGGCCCCTGTTATATTCTATATTATGGTATGATGTTTCTTTCTTATTATGACACAGAATAATCCCCCAGTCACTCTATATACATACTGATGGGTGATAGAAATATTGGGATCATTGGAGAAAATGGGTTATTCTATGAATGCTGATAAAACAAAATAATTCCACCACTTAGGGTCCCTTTAAAATATTATTTTAGTAGAAAAAATTATAATAGTTTCTTTCATGGACTCTTGAGTAATTGGGGTGAGTTGCTTTTGTAGTAGACATGATTATTGGGATCCCATAAAGCAAGATCATATGTTTATATCAATATGTAGTTCAAATACTCCTCCACCATCTTAATATAAGGATGGAAGTTTTTTCATTTCTCCTCTAAGAGACTTTCATAACATTTTATGGTTGCGATATGTGACACTCATCTACTACTTTCTTGTTGTTAATGAGATAGCCTTTGTGGATTTCACTTCTGAAGGCTACCATGATAGATATAGAGAATCTAGATGGAATCAATGATATTATACTCCCAAATTATGAAATTAACCACTTGTAATTGATGATTCCATATGGGTGAGAAAAACCCATTAATTTTGAAGGGTCATGATAGTCACTGAGGGCAAGGTACATGTCTGGGGAACCGCTCGATGGAAATGAGTAGGCAGCTCTGATGATCCTCTAATGCCCCAATACTAGTTAAGGAAGGTTTTTATTTAATGTACTTAAAGATATGATTCTATTATATATTTTTATAGGATATAATGATAATGGAAAAAACTAAAAACAAGAAAACTTTAGTGAAACATCACAGGTTAGAATGCCTAATCAATTAATCTCTTTCATTGGTAAAGTAGTTCATGTTGGCTTTTCCATTTGTATTCCCATATACATTAATGTCCATATTTTTATCTAGTTACATACCAATTTTCCAAATCTGTGTGGTTGTTAAAATTAACTAACAATGCTTTAAATTTCACATTTAGGAAAATAATATGGGAGGTCATCGCTTCATATGAAGGATATTATTTCTTAGTATATTACTCTATCATGTATTATATATGTATTTGTGCAATAATTTCATTAATAATTATAATAGTGTAATTGAAGAAAGTGATCGATTTATACCACACTTCAATGTGAACATATTTATATAAGATATTTTCTCCTTCAATATTTATGAGAGGTGCTCAATCCACCAATCATTAGTTGGTTACACTCTAGATTATAGCCTTATAGCTTCACACTCTACAGTTTATTATCATTGAGCTAAGTCATATGTGAAATGAATTTTGGAATGTGTCCATGAGAAGTGATACCTTGGTTCCTTACTAAATGGAATTAAATCCCATATAATTTGGTTTCATTTTATAAGGAACTTCATACCTTTTAAGGTCATGTGATGATGAAAATTTTGGTTCCCATTAAGGTTATGAAACCCTAACAAAATCAGGTCCTTTTATGGTCAACTATCTAGGAAAAAATTTGTGACATTTATTTTCATGTAACTATGAATTTTTAATCCAATTTTTTAATGTTATATGACTAAGACCTATTTCATGTAGTTTCAAGCTATATATAATGAACTAATAGGTTAGACGTTCAAAATAATGGGTTTTGTGGGACTTACACAGGGACAAACCATTCTATTTTAAAATAATTGAAAATTTTGGTGATGGATGGTTGGATCTTACACTTAATAAGAGGCCCATTTATGGACATGGATCATTGATTAGACTAGGGAGTATAACTAGATGGTTGAGAGCTATAGAGACCAGTGTAGGATATCTATGATGAGATTCTTGGTCCATGAACAGATGTAATGTCTTTCTAACGATATATATCCTCATTATTAAGTGAATATATGATCATATGTACCCCAGAAACCCTATATGTTAATGAAGAAAAATATCTTATAGGATAACTAGTTCCTATTATCATAGGAATACATGATTTATGGTAAGCATTTTACTATGCATAATATTATCGTGAAATTCAAGAGGAAATGGAGGATTTCTATGTAGGTGATAAATTTTAAATATTTGGACATGGAAATAGAGTGTCAATATAGTTTTTTGAGAGAATAATTTTACCCAGGTGGAATACCTGGGAGAATGAGGCATCATGTTATGCTTCATATAGGTTTTGTGTCACCTTCACGGAGAAAAAAACTAGGGAATGAAGACTGATAAATATAAGAAGATGGGTGTAACCCATGGATTGGTACCTGGTAAAATACACACCCTATTTAGTAATCTGGTGAATGAATTCTTAATGTGGTATAGTCGGTGCATGGACACCCAAATAGATGAGCTGAGTGTGAATTCAATACAGAAAACTGATGATCCCTTTTGAGGTGACCATTAGGGAAGAGTTCTATCCGATATAAGACAACTGGGGAAATGATAACCAACATTTACATTTTGAGTATTGATAATAGGTTCATTAGAGGAAAAACTAGGAATTACAAGGCCTTAACCTACTTTCTTATATATTCCCCTAAAATGGACATTCACATTGTTCTTGAGGATGAAATATTTGAATTGTCCTCTTATTATGAATATAATAATCAATGGATAAAAATAACCTTTAATCCCAATATTTTTTCATAGGATTTTATTTGAAAATCACATGACCTAATGATTGAATGGATTTTGTATGAAAATAAATTTGTGTGTGTGCTCATTTGTTCTCAAGATTTATACACATTCACTTGGGAATCGAAGAGTGAGGTAGACGGTTCCTTATATATGTAAGGGGATTTGGGTACCTAGATAACCATTGATAACTAATTTGGCCGCCATGTTTCTTTTAGTGGGGAAAATAGTGTGAGTGTGAGAAGAACATGGTATACGACATGGTTATCATGATCATAAGGTGTGTGACATTGTACTTGGAAATATGAGGAATGTGAAATGGAACTTGTAAACTTTGTTAATAAATAAGGATCTAGAATGTTGGGTATAAAAAAGGTGTGTCTTTTATTTAGTCTTGGGAGGGGAGCACCCAATTACCACTCATGCTTATGAGAATTTATTAATTACTCTATAATCTTCATATAATTACTCCTATAATCATATTCCAGCACCAAAAAAATAGATATCTTGTTTGATTAATGGATAGTTAATGGTTAACAATATTTATTGTCCTTGGACTAGATTACCTGAATAGTGTGGGTATGGTTTATCCCTATGTCCTTTGGCATCTCCCTTAAATTCCCGAAGCTTTTGTCTAGCAGTAGGGGCTGATTAACCCTAAAGGGAGATTATAATCACTCTTACATTTGAATCATATAAAAACCAATAACATATAGTTCAATAATCTATATAACATCAGAGTACAACATATAATTTTATATTAGAAAAAAACAAAATTATAACATTCCATACTATAATAATATTTACAAAGGCAGGAAGATAGGCATACACCTATAAATGAGTACCTCATAAGCCGCTCATATATATTATATATATTAAAATGAATGAAAGTAGTAATGGGGGGCCCCATCTATCCTTATACATTGTTAGATCTATCGACTTATCCAAAAATTACCCCCATTATCTCATTAACATATACTCAATCCAACAAACCAGAAATCATATCAACCATACAATTTCCACATGAACCAAAGTGCCTATGAATGGTATGGTATTAACACTTATTAAGCTCCCTCCAATTGTATCCCAAACAAAAACTTGTATATATGATCATGCATGTATTTACTAAAAATTATGAATGAATGTGACATGCAAAAACTAGTTTCCCCATTGTGTACTCATGATGATTCAATAATGGTTGACACATCCCTTCTTCGACCAATGATATAATGGAGTGATATACCAATAGTATGAGAACAATATGGTTTTGAAGGGTGTATCGCCAAACATACCATTATTCCAGGAGAAATAACTATCTACAAACCATTAAATAATGGTGAATTATGTATCTACATAAAACAGTTTATGTGTAAAATACATAAACAAACCATATATTAGGTGAACAATATATAACAAAACCATATCTTAGGTGAATGATATACCACCATTTCCATCAATTATGGATTATGTTCACAAATAAACATATATGGAAGGATGATTTACCACTAATACAAATACCTTGTAGGATTATTCACCATTGATGCACATTATTGGGTGGATGTTACACCACCACCTCCAATCCCATAGTAGATGATTCATCACCAGTGTAGACCTCAAGTGGATGAAATTATATTAATCCAACATTCCATGAATGGTTAATGCTCAATCAGATAAACACTCCTTTGGTGGAAGATATAAAACTACTATCAAAACCTAGGTAGATGATTCAGCCCCAATATAAATTCTCTTTTGGGTGAAGAACCATCAAGCATTCAATCAAGATGAATGATATATCACCGGAAAAATCAACATTATAGTGAAAGTTGTATTGCTATATGAATTAGGTATCACCATAATCATCACAAATAGACTTCATGATGTATCACCAAGTGAATGATAAATTATCAAGATCATCATATATTATAAAATGATGTATTTCAAATTGATGAAGGTGCCATCCATCAATAACAATGATAATGAATCATTACAATGTGAATGATATATCAAAAAATACCATCCTTAATTTGAATTATCCATCAGTATGTAAAATTAACACGTGAATGATTTATCACCAACACAAAATCATCATGTGGACAATTTACGACCGTATTAATATTTCATGGAAAATAATACATCATGATAAAATATCATGGTGAACGATTCATTTTTAGGTGATTCATGTATCACCATAACTCATCAAAAGACATAAAATCATCACAATACCCAAAACCCCATGGGTCAATCCATCATCACATGCATAACTAAAAACATAATATAATTGGCCAACATAGATTAAGACACTCATTATAAATCATAAAAACAATGTTTGATTCATCACCCGATGAATCATCAAACTAACCTAGTCTTAGTAAAGAAAGCCTATTTTCCCGATGTCATACACCTTGACCATTTTCACAAACCTAGACTTCAATGAAACATATTGTGACAAAATATTTCTACATGTTTCACAAGGGATATGTCGTAACAATACTATGCACTCAAATTTCTCATTAAACCAAACTAGACTAATCCATTATAGATCTTCCTTCTACTAAGGAATGATCAAATATGACCCAACAAAACTATAACACTAGAATGGGAAATGAAATCCCAATCAAGACTCACTTCTATATGATTCAATACATTTCCTAAATAGACATGGACCTCAATGGGAATGGGACCAATAAAGTAGGTTTTAGGTTCATAACATAATCTTGGTATCCTAAAACAACACTCAAGAGAAAATGTATCCTCATATAGTTATGACCTAGTCTATTACCACATACCCACTCAACCTCATATCCCATACACCCGAGTAAATATTATTCAAATATACTCACCCCTAACATCCCCCCAAGGTGAGAACTACTAAACACTAGGAAACCCTTCAAGGTCATTAGAGTTATATCTTATGGTATGTATACTCCTCATAAATCAAAAACCTCTAGTAAATCCTCTCACACATTCTAGATATACGTAAATTTAAAATTCATGAAAACAAAACTTCTAAGGCTCTATAAGACACTCACAAAACTCTATATCCTTTCCATAAAGAAGAGAGACAACTATTGGTTCCCTCTCAAGACTGTTACACCCTCATAGCTACACTTACACAATACAACATATATGAAATCATATATAATGTATTAATTTTATGAACCACCTACCACAACCATGGAGTTACCCCTTTATCAATAACCTCCACTGTCGTGCCCAAAATTTTTCCCAAATGAGACTTAAATCAATTTTGAGTTTTTAGATTCTGACATATACCATGCTGTAAAAAGGTGAGTTTAATTTATAATAAGGAATAATATTAATTATTATATGATCCCATGTATTTTAGGGTGTGGTGTTTACAACTAGTTTGAGTCAGTGTTGAAATGAGTGTGTGGTAGACCCTTGATAAAAATATATAAAATATGTAAAATATTAATTTTATAATCACAAAATAATTCGTGAGTGTTATGATTTTAATTATAAAAGGAGAGTTATATCTGAAAATTGAAATTATATTTTTTTCTAGAACATTGGTTGTACCCCAAGAACAGTTTAACTTTGCTTCACATTAGGCCCATCTGGTTACTTTTGTCACATGCTGATTAATTAATTAACTTACATGAATTAATTATTTTTTAGGGGTGAAACCATAACTAAATCCTATATAAATCCAATTTGTTTCCATTATAGGGATAACTTCATTTATATTTGGAATAACCCTAGAGAGAGAAATAGTTGGTGAATTTGATTCTTGATGTAAGTGATAGCATATTGTTATAGAGGATTTAGAACCCTGATTACATAAAAAATAAAATAGCATGATAACAATGAATATAACATGGAAATAAATTACGAATTTAATCATTAATGATTTTTCAGTTATTTCAAGATGTGTGTTACTCCCACTATCCGTAGTAAGTGTTATTAATACTATCCTAGTATTTAGTGTAATTCATGGGGAATGAGATCCCCTACCCATGGATCAGATAGGATCGATATCCCTCTATATACTTAGGGTGATATATCCTCTATCTACAGAGTTAATATACCCATTTCTAAGGATATCAAAAAACGGAATGAGATCCTCTACTAGATTTGACATCTCCCATGATTTTATAAGATGTGAGATCCTCCACCATAGTTCTTATGAGTTTATGTGTATTAATTAAAATTGGTGTGTCATATACTCGATCAATGATATGACAATGATGTGTAAGTGGGTGTTGTGTTCCCTCAAATATGATCATTCCTTATTATGATAATTCCCCACATCATGGATTTTTGTGGTAGTGTGGTAGTCATAATAAATGAGAAGTAAACACTTATAATGGCCGTGTGACTCCTCAATGCCCCATCTATTTCTTTGAGGTGTGGTACATAACTGGGTATTGAATTAAGGAATTTTCGACTCTTCTACGTTTTGAGCTCCTCTATTTTATCATGTAATATGAAATTTGTATTTTGGGATTTATATGGACATGAATTCTTTGTATCCCTAAGAGTCATAGTGATTTATAATATCACAATTCATTCCTATCTTCAACTTGAAAACATTTCAGTACCAGGTTATTTAAGATTACATATTGTTCTCTATTTTATTTTGGTTTTGTGGTTTCCTACATAGTATGTTTATAATCCAACCCACCCTGGATTTATGTCCATACGTGTTGTTCTTATGTAGTTGATGGATATGTTAGAGACAGTTTTGGTGGACAAGGATCAATTGTGTCTTATTTGGATATGACTCATAATGACCCATGGTAATACATCGATATTCATAGCGATTCATGATGTTTTTTTATGTATTGTGGATGGAGATAGATATAGGATAATTCACAATAAGGTAGATCTTCCAAGTGTATCATGTATATCAGTGTATAGTTCATTATTTCGTTCTTATATAGGGATGTGCTGGTGAATAATGTCATATATATGCTTTGAATTCAATTTGGTTATTTATTAGTAGATCATTCTGGTGTTTATATTTATATTAAACATTAGATTTATGTTTCTATTGTGGAAGAAAATTGTCCACGACATCCTATATTGTGTGATATGATTACTCAGTACTAGTCACCAGCCCCTATCCGAATTGTGGTAGGCTTGGGGTGATAATATTGGTATACCATCAATCAGGTAGGGCCTCGGTGGGTCATGTCAAGTCAGAATGACACAAAAGAAATTTTTTCTTATGGATGGAGTTGGGATATAGATATTAAGGGAGGATTAGTTTATTGAAACTTATGGTAAAATGATTATAGGGTCTTGAGTATGGTTATTGGACCAGGGAGATCGACATTGATATGGTGGAAAATATATTCAAATGATAGAACATTGATAAAATGATAGTATACCAAGATCATTGAAAAATCATTACTGGGTATAAATAAGTTGGTACATGCAACATAAAATATCCATTTATGTTTTTACATGTATATCTTTTTTCATATCATCCTAATATGCTCTAATCATTATGAAATCATCCGAATGAGTGATAAGTAATTGTTTTATGAGACTCAGTTAAAATAAATTCTTACCCTCTCATCTGAGGAAATTTGCCCCCCCCCCTTTACTTGTTTTAGATCATTATTAAAGAGTGGATGGTAGTTTTTATTTTTTGTACAAGCCCACCAATTGGATGTAAATTGAGAGTTTTTTTTTGTGAAAATGGCCACGTGGGTTTGCAAATAGAGATTGATCCTTCAGCGACTAAGGTTTGGATGGAAATTGAGGCTCTTATTCCCACCTAGTTCAAAATTTACAATAAAGATAAAAATTCATCAGGACATTCCCCTATATGGAACAATTTACCATTAGTGGATGATTTTTTTAAATCATGATGATACTTATCTTAAAAAGTTGGAGTTTGAGTCATCCAGTAGAAGATATTTTTTTCTAAGGATGTGGGAGACATCTTAGGATAGTGTGACTATTTTGTAGTATATGAAGTGGTCTAAAATGATCATGAGGTGTTCCAAGGGAAGGTTCATAATTGGAAATTTTTCGAGATTAATGGTTTAGCTGGATACTCTAAAGGAGGAGTTATGGAGCTGTGGTAGTGTTTTCATGAAACACCACTTATGCTTGAGTCAACCTGGATTGCATTAGTGGATTGATAAATCATAGCAGTGATGCACCCTAGTAGTAGGAGAATGATTTCATTTTAACTAAAGATATTAATTGTATTTTCAGTGATGAATCTCGATATTGAGAATAAAATTGAGATCATAGATTATCCTTTGGACGGAAATGACCTAACATGGAGAGGTTTAGGTTGAGGAGAATGTGGTATATGATATGATAAATATTGATGATTATTTTATCATTTAACATAATCAACACCCTTAGTAAGATCCTATTATTAAAAATTTGATTATTTTTAGATCCACAAAGTGATTCTTGCAGTAGTCATTTATATCCAGGCATCAATAGATGCAACTCGATATGTGATATGTTTCCTCAGTTTAGAGACCACCAAGTTGGATGGAATATGGATGTGATATTATTTCCATATCTAATTTTTAAGATATATGGACTCTATTTGAACACATCCCATGAAATGTATTCTCTAGTGAGTTTCAACTAATGTCATCCATGTTATACTCACCCTTCTAGGGAAGTGTGTTCATTCATAGTGTAGAAATATCTATTTCCGAAGATTATTTCATAGAATATATGGGATCCAATGTTGCCTATATTTTTATAGTTTATCTACCAATTATAGTATTTGATGATTATTTATAGATGATTAAATAAGGGGATATCCACACCCACTCATGAGAGGGATCCTCTTAGGTTTGGGGAGAACTGCCCACTCCCAGTGGGTTTTATTCAACTACCCATCATATGATAATTATGAATTTATATGTTGTGTACATGGATGATAATTCATGATTCATGATTGTGGAAGAATTAATGAATGATTCTAATGGGTGAACCAAGATTTTTAATCAATTAGAGACCAATATATGTATCAAATTGTATCATGGAGATCACATTCTGGTGATGACTATGTGGAATGTAGAATAACCCTTTGGAATTTATGAATCACGATGACTTAATACTCCATAGTATATTTAATGATGCATACCATTAGGTATTAATATATTTTCCCTCATCATACCATAATAGTATCATTTGTGAAGTAAATTATCATAGTTTAAGGTGTTGATTAACAGTGTGAAACTTATGTTTGTGAGATTGAATCCATAAAATTGATGATATTCAAGTTTCACAACATTTTCTTGGGTTTTTATTCTTCTAGTAGTGGTATTTTTGTTTGGAAAATAAAGGGATCGCATTAGAATATATCCTCAGAGTGCCAATTCTTTCATGGATATAGAAATATTCTCACCCTTGGTTGATATTGGTGGACCCAAACTCTTAACTTGTGTCAAAAAGTCACATGATATAACCACACTCTTAACTTTTTTCATATAGTCCGATGATGTTGATTTGAACATAGTATTTTAGGGTGACTGAACATTCTCAGATGATATACCTAAATGTTTTTCCTTAAATTTGTGGAAGACAACAACCATTTTCTCATGTGGATAGTGATCTTTTAATAGTGTTTTTATTAAACATCATGATATAAATATTAATTTGAAAACACCCTAGTGTATTATGACCATCAGTATTATATGACTAATGTATTCTTGTGGGTGTACCAATTATATGTAAAATATTTCTATGTGGTGGAGGATGAGTTTTTATCTTGATTATTTGGGGTTTCGTCACTCATGAATTTGTTATCATGGGCTTTGGAGCTGATAGAGCATGATCATCTGAATATCCATGATTTTATACTTAGGATTGTGGTATATTGGGAATAATAATGGGTACTTGAATGAGTTTGATAACCTTGATGTGGTTTATCATATTCTAAATGTGAGTTTTGGTAGATTTTATTAAACCGTGATGAAAATAAAAATATGTTATCTTTGATAGTGGGTGAGTGCCTATATTAGATCAATATACAGTGGGGTTATTCCTATGAATTTTTGAATATATGTTGAAGAGGAATACATGTGTTTATCTCGAGTCATGGGATAGTGAAATTGGTGCTACAATATTTTTTTAAAGAATGGACTGGGAAATTAACATCAATCTAGAGGAGAATGCTGCCTTACAACTCCTATATTATTAGTGAAAAATCATTGAAGGTGATTAGAGATGGTGTGAAACAAAAAGGGCTTTCCTCATATGAAGACAATAAATAACACCATTTAATGGTGGGGATTGGATCACTCCAACTTCATAGGACCTTGGTAAAAAAATCATTCTGATACAGATGTTACTGGTTCCTTGATTTGTCTCATCCCCTGTGGTGGGATAACTATTAGTTGAGGAAACATTTGGGATAATAAATCATTGAAATATTCATATATATAGGATTAATTATTCAATTAAATTATATCATTTAGAAGATCTAGATAAAATATCATAAGTGATGAAATGTGATATTTTATTCTTAAGTTGGTGTATATTGAAATTTTTTATAGCTTGTACACATGTATATGATGGTGGTTTGTGGGAAGGTGAGTTGTTTTTCATAAAAAGTTATTTTATGAAATTCCTTAATTTAAATATCCATTTAAATTCTTTTTTATGGATAAAAATTGATTATGTTTGGGAGGATATAGCTAACTGAGTTTTTCATGAATGAGAAATATTTCAATTTTGAGTTTTAGGGTCCTTGGATCATTGTGGGGGATAAAATGAAAAATTTTCCCAAGAAAATGACCTTAATGTTTTCTAGGTGTCCATGTTGATAATGGGGTACGGTTTCTACCCCAATACGGAGTAATCATATTATTATGGTCAGGAAAGATCCCAAATTAAAACATTTAAAGTATAAAAATATTTTTTTCTCCAGAAATATTTTTTCTCGAGAATTATTCCCTTTATTTTAAATTTAGTTTCACATGGTAAAAAAGATATTATGTTTGTGTCTATAATGAAATTTTTACCTTATAAATGGTTTAACATTGGTTCAGATCATGATCCGCTATTTCTTTTTCTTTGTGAGTGGATAAATTAATTAATGTAGTCGATAAGAATTAATTAAGTTATTGGTTTATTGAGTTGAAACCCTAGATAAAGCCAATATAAACCTTGTTATGTTTCCTATTTATGTTCAAATACATTTTTATTTTAAAAAATACTACATATAGAAGTTGGAGATGAATATGAATCTGGGTATAATTGATGATTTATTATGGGTGTAAGAGAATTACTACAATGACATCAATAACTAAATCACGCAAGGATGAAAAATTTAATAACAAATTTAGTTATAGATTGAAGTGTAAAATATTTTCTATTAAGGTGAGTCTTCATGATTATATAATCTATTTTATTTGTGGAGTTCCCATTGAAATAATTATAAATAATTTATTTCTCTTATTTAATTGAATTCATGTTTGAGTTTATAATTAGAACCAAAGTTATTTATAATTTCATAATTTTTTTGGTAAAATAAACTACCTTTATACATAAATTATCAATGAGTCTTAATTTTTTATTAATATTCCGAATTTTTCACATAACCCGATCCTTGTTCTTATGGTGGTGACGGTTGAATATTAATTGATAGTGTCTTGGTTTGGTGGTCGATTGTGACATAAAAATCATTATACTATATTCTTCTCTCCCTATCATTATATATTTCTATATACACACTTATATAATTCTTATCACGTATGAATAATAAAATATATCCCGAGAATTTGATAACAGTGGATATGTGTGGCTTAAGAATGCAGGGGTGGTGTACTATGTGGACATTGACAACTAAATAATGAGGATGCCTCAAAATAGAGGTAATTGTGACCTGGTATGGCATGGGGAAACCCTAACAATAGTGGTTGTGGGATGGATAAGGTAGTCGCAATAGAAAAAGAAAATGAATATCAGGCCTCAGATCAAGGAAAATGTTGTTTACTGCAGTCGGTTATGATAATCGATAAAAATGATTGATGGTCGGCCTCTTAGGCAGCTAATGATAGCGGGTGAAAATGCCAAACACGATTGTTACAGTGATAACAGAATGGGGAGTTGTGGTTGGTGGCATGGATTTACTAGCATCAATTATATATATATATATATATATATATATATATATTTGTGTGTGTTTTTGTTAGACTGTGATGTAGTGGGAAGTGTGATTCCCCCCCATCCCTTATGATTATTATCAAAACAATAACATAATCAAAAAAATAAATATAATAAATATTATAATAAAAATATTATAATGGTTCTTTCAGTTATATCTTAATAATATGATATTATATTTATTATCTATCAATGGAATCATAATCTGGGCCATGATACAATTGGTTATAGACTAGTATGTTATACTTAAAACAATAAAGTGGCATGAGGACCAGGTGATATCATGGAATGTCTCTTATGTTTGATATGATCATATGAATATTCTTCATCTTATTAACATTTTCAATATTTATATAACCTATCATGAGTGTTTTTCATTGTATATCATTTTAGTGCAGTGTGTTTGTACATTCTAGGCCATTTGTGTGGGGAGGTTGGCAGTTTTATGATTTTGATCTACATGACTAATAATGGGATTAAGGAATGGTGATCATAATGTTCCTGGGGTTTGAAACACTCTTTGGTGGTGTGGTTGTGGTAGGGTGTGGTTTACCCCACAAATAACCTTTTGGGTTCGTTAACCAAAATTTTTAGTTTGTTACTTAGGATTACAGATTCTATACCTACGAATCAGATAGGTTAGGTATCCTCCACATATACTTAGGGTGTATGATCATTTTTCCATGAAGTAAATATCCACCTTTTATAATTATCATAGATAATGAATGAGATCCTATAATGAATATATTACCCCCTCCCCCTCCAATTTTTTTCATGGGGGTATGGGATCCTTTACTATATTTCTTGTGAGGTTACAAAAATTTATTCACATTGGTCGTTCATGTAATTATATAGTGTATAGAATTAAGAAACTCATGGGTCTGGTATTCCATTAATTGATGATCATGCTTGAATAATGATGCAGACCCCCCTTTGTATATTTTGGTGGAAGTGTAGAAGTTTTAATGGTTCTTTAGTACAAACATCTTTGTGGCCTATAACTCCTCAAAAACCACTGTATTTTTTCATTATGGTTTGTATTATAACTTGATATTGATTTTCTTCTCTGTGCACTCTTTAGTGGTTTCAGAACCTATATTTTCTCATTTATTAGGGAATTTTTTTTATTGAGATGATATGAATGGGACATCCCTATTTCCTTATGACTTTTAATGATAGAGAATATTTGAAATATTTTTTATCATCCACCCAAACACTCTTTAGTACCAAGACCTTGTAGATAATTTACTATTACATATTTTCATTGTAGTTTTTACATTTTCATTTAGAGTATGATTATAATCTCTCCTATGCAATATTTATTCCCACATGTGTTTTGTCTATGTAGTCGATTCCCATGTTGGAGATGGTCTTTGTGGATGTGGAGCTGGTGTATTTTTTTAGGAGTTGATGGCTAATAACACATAGTGATTATTAGTGGAGCATGTTAATTTGTGATGTCATGGTAGCCATTACAGTTGGAGATTTATCTGGGAGCATTCACTATTAGGATGAGATTCTATGTTTATTATGGAAATATGTGTAAGGTTTCTTTTTACATTTAATGTAGGGATGTATTTTTACTTAATGTCACATGTATTCATTGAAATTTGTATAGAATATTATTTATATATCTATAGAGTGATAGTATTTATTTTTTCATTGGAGATATATGTTTGTTACAGGATGAAATAATATAAGATCTCCCATTACTGTGATATGCCAACTCAATGCTAATCACCAGCCCTTACCCTATTGTTCGTGAGTGTGGGGTGAAACTCGTGGATTACCATTGGATTCGGTGGGGTCTGTTTTGGGTTCTATCAAGACCACCATCGCCTAAGCCCATCCAAACCCAGAATAGCAATCAATAACCTCCATTAAATACATTAGTTACCATAATAATTATTCAAAAACATATATAATTAATTGAAATAACTAATAAAAATCAAATTTATTAGGAATAATTGATGAACCATTGATCAAACCATATTATGTGGCTGGGACCTCATGTAATGAGGTGCGATCTACCCCTAACATATCCCTGTGATTTATCCCTTCTTGGTTCCCAACATATGAAATCATTATATTAATTAAATTCTCCCTATTTTATTGAAAAAATCAACCTAAATAAGCTAAGTGACTTACCTTAAGGATAAACAACAATACCTCAAGGATTCAACCACTCATGTTGTCATATTGCCAATAAAATCATAATCCCCATCATTGGGACATCATTTAACAATTCTATGGTGGATTTGGAATCAAAATAGTAAATTATAATAACCTGATTCAAAATAAATGTCAGAGGATCAATAGATGAATAGGAGAGGATAAAAACCAACAAAAAATTATACACTAAGAAACTCTGAATCCTCCTTGAACTATGAAGTAAATGATTATGATATGAGGTGATAAGGGGTATAATGCACCATCATTTGATCCACCTATGACCAAAAACTCCAATGTGGGTATGATTTATTGGGAATAAATTTGACCATTCTCCCAATATTAAAAAAATTTCCCCCAGGAACAGCATGTACCCCTTAAAAATTAGTGTCCACCAAGTGAATAGTACCAACAAGTTGGTGGAAACAAAAAGAGGTCACCCCTCCCTTTGATTATTATTATGTGCCCAATACGACAAAATTGTTTACCCGATAGACTAATTTAGAAACCTACAAATAATTTACCAACTCCTAGACTCACTTAAATAAATAAATACCTATTCCATCCATTAAATTTCCTTATAAAAAATTATTTAAAATTTTCAATCGTTTCCCCATATTTAAATTTTTAAAACAAAACCAAAAATTCAAATAAGTTTCAGTTCTTCTGTCTTTGCAATCCACTAATAACCCAATTCTCCAAACAGAACCATTTAAGGGTGTTACATCCTCCCCAAAATAACACTTCTAATACATATGATGTCTTACATGATTCTTCCATTGACCACCTATGTCATTCATATCTGACTCATTTTCTAAATGAATGACTCCCATTGGTTTTGGTTGAGATGATATTTCACCCAAAACCAGCTCCACTGCTCAAAACTCCATGAACCTATCACCTAGACTCATTAGTGGTCCAATATTTAATTTCATAAAGCACATTAATTTGTGTCTAAGATAGCATTTTTTATCACATATGATGCACACTAACTTGTTTCTCACTGTATTAACTTTACAATATCCAGATGAAATACTCATTGAGACTCCATTTAACTGCACTAGATTTACAAAAATTCCCCACACCTAAATACATTTGTAAATTTCCAATTTATAGATGTCATAAAATAAATTATGATGTTTCTAATCTATATCATATCATCTCCCACTCGATAGCACATACAAGATTATATCAAATTATGTCATCATAAAATATCATCTCATTCATCAGATCATACCGACAATACAATGCCTTGATTCATCATACCAATTGTTATCATCTCCATAGAGTAAAAACCCCATATACCTAGTCACCCTAACTGTCATGTTTTTAATCTAATATATGGTTATCAAATAGGATAAAACACACTAATACCACTTTTCAGTTACAAAACATGATAATTTTACCCGATCCTCATCTATCAGTACCAATATTTTGGAATTTTCTAATAATAAACATAATATGACCACTTTAAACAATGAAAATATACAATAAAATAAGCATGTCTAGGTTAGATCAAGAGAACATGTCTCCCCAAATGATTATCACTAACCATGATAACTAGTTTCAAAATAAAAATAGCCAACTGGTGGATCCCCACTATATATGTTTTCATTATTTAAGATCCACAAGAACAATCCCACCCAAAACTTCATATCAAATAAAATAATGATACTAATGAAACCTGATATTTATATCTTGATATAGAAATATTATGATCTATGCTCTAGGGTACCTTGATAGTATTGTTCCCCACACATCCATTGCCTAATTCTATCGATAACCCTTTAGATCAAAACCTAGTCTATATGGATACAATGCAAGGTCCATAACCTCACTCATCACCATTTTAATATTTCATTCTATCATTCTAGATACTCCACCTATACATGATATCATCTCCCAATCATATCAGATCACAACACACCATATTTTATGAACTCTTCAAAATTTTGTGACTATTATGTCGAGCCAATTGGCCCTTCATCGTCTCGCAAGAATCAATGGTCACCACGCCACATTTCACATTTCACAAAAGCATGTGGATAATATTTCACATGGGATGTTCATTCCTACATTACAAAAATTTCCTCACCCCTTATTTAATATATCGTAACTACACATATACCACATCTAACACACTAATCATATATCTGTGTACCATTTTTTATTCCACACAAATAAGCACAACCACACCTGTTGGTGAATCACTATGTGTGACTAATTATCACTTAATATCATTTTACCATGTTTAAATACTCACCTATTTAGTGAATGGATTTATCACTCATTCCCCACCTTCTATTTTAGTGAATGTTGTTTAATGTGGAAAAAACACAAAAAGAAAGATATGGATTTATATGGTTCACTAAAAATATATGAGCTATTTCTTACTATGTGATGGTTGTTATACAACAAATATATGGATGATATTTTATTATCAATAATCAACAATGTGAAAAGGGATTTCATTGATCCCTTTTGTATTTACCACCAATGAGATCACATGAAATCATCCACGACATCACTTCTTAGCATCTGGTACCAACCATTCATACTTCTCCAAATACTATATTCTGATTGTTTCCTTCAAATTGTGATCTAGAGGTAATAATATGTATTCAATTGACAAGATAAATTCAATATTCTTCAATTGTATATATTTTTCCTTAGTTGATACCTCTCTTCTTTAGTAATTATTTTATATATATATTGAATGTTTTTATTCTATCAATTTTGGCCTATATGATCTTCATCCATCAATGTGCACACTGATCACTCTCTCTTCTCTTCTTATTCTATAATAAAAAAGGACAATCTTCTCATTAATGAATTAGTTGTATCTATTTATTCAACACATAAAATATCCAATATATATATAGAAACTATTCTCTATCATATATATTCTTTATTCTACTTCTCATTCTCCTTATATTATTCAAATATCATATAGATTATAGTTTTCATATTTTAAAATATGAGAACCCATCATTATCTGCACTTTAATCCTGTACTATCCTTGTTATTCAAAAATCAATTAACATGGTCACATATGACATCTCCATATGAATTATAATTTAATATCAAAATACTATCTAGAATTTTTTCCACTTTCTATTTCCAAAACACCAATAATATTCTCTCCATGTGAGCATGATTCCATGTTCAAAAAATTATGTTGTGATGATTATCATCATTGAGAAAAAACAACATCTCTATTTATTACTACGTATGATTTTTTTAGAATCTTATGCCAATTCCACAACATCGTGATGATTATAAATTTTAATAATATCTCCACATTGTCACATATCCTTCATGATATTTTCCTTTAAATATAAATTTATGTTCCTAAACTATAAACCATTGAATTCCTGTAAATCATGCATTTATCAAACCGAATCATATTAAATAAGAAATAAGTTTCTTAATAATCACTAGTGTGAGATCCAAATATTCTTCCATATCTTATTACTTTTTTAAAATTATATTCTAAAAAATTATATCATCACAAATATACTATGTAAGGTAAAACATATATGGTGCATTCATGCCATTACCAAATGCCAATATGATCCATAAGAAATATTATATAGATTCATGTTAAATATGCCTTAAATTATTTCTATAATTGAAACATTGCATTACATAAATATTCCCATATTTAAAGATTCAATATGTTTAGTGTCTTTGGAGACTAGATATATAATAAACATATTTTAAATAAAATTTTATATTTCTCCTTAATTTTATCATAGTAAATCTTCTTCCATATAGCTTATATAATAAACAAGTCCTTATAACCTATAACATGAAAAAATATGAAATTGTTGAGGTAAAAGTTTCAACAAGGGATTAATAAACATATTTTACTGTTACCTAGGGTAAGATTATTTGAAAATGGGAAAATATAAGTAGGAGAGAAATCTTTAATTAAAATAACATGAAAAAAATGTGTTTCTTATTTAATTATAGGACAATAATTAATCAAAAATGATAAAACATATAACATGGCCTAAATCATGTGAAAATTTGAGAAAAAAAATAATAAGGTAGGGGAATACTATAGTCACATATCAAAATAGTGGGTAACTAACATAAAAATATTATCACAGCTTGACCGCATTTTGTTATTTTTTTACTGTTTTTTATTTTTTTTTATTTTCATTTCATTATAGAATTCAATACTAAACACAATTTAAATTTTGAAATTTCTACACTACTACCCTAGATTATTTTATTTAGTAATTAATTTTTATGTTATTTATTTAATTATTTATTTAACTCAAATGTTTTTTTAAATTTTATAGTTTTATATTTCGGTCCACAGTCTGCGCATAGTTTGTGGAAATCATGTGTAAACCTTGAAAATGAACCTATCATTTTGCTGAAATGAAATTTACTACTGTTGAATTGTTTACCTGACCGTGTGATCTACCAATTTGAGGTATTTTAGGTCTTCAATTAGTAGGTGCACATTTGGTGAATGATTTAGCCAAATGTGTCTCCAAACAATCTATGATGCACTGTCTCTGCAAAATGGTTTTGGTTGTTATTATTATTATCACAATTTCTTTCTCTACACCCAATTATTCCCTTATGTTGTATGCCTTCCCCTCCCTATCTATGTAAATCAATGAACCATCCCAAGGGGGACGTCCCAAACATGCATCCTCATCCTTTTCTGGAATTGATTCCCAATATATTCTCTTGTAATTTCTTTTCTTTTAATCTTGGTAATGCTCTATATCTCTTCCTCCTCATTTTTTTTTGTATTTTTCTCTTCTACATCGATGCGGATGTGACATGGAAAAACAATAACCCAATTGGGGTGATATTTTTTGGGTTTTTTTCTTGATGTATATGGATTATGATCCCTTATTGAGACCCATTCTAGCCATAGTCATTGAAGGTGATGAGTTATTCTTTATTTCTACATAGGTTTTGGCTTGTTCTTCCTCTTTATGACAATTTTATATTTTGATTTTTTGTTTTTTGGATTTCGATTTGTCCTCAAGTGTGTCATTGACTTAATTGAGGTGTAATTGTTCCACTATTATAAAATTAAGTGATTTTTAGGTAGGTTTCCCCTCAATTTGGTCATTAAATCATGGAAAAATTATCAATTAAATTTGATATTAATGTATTCAATTCCTACAAAATTAATTATATGAGTTTAAAAGAGTTTTTAAAAATGAGACCATGTTTCAATTGGTTTCCCCTTAGTGTGAATGCCTTTTATATTATAAATTTACTATTTTAAACTACTTATAAACTTCAATGAATTTTAATGTTTCAATGAAATTTCCAAATATCATTTACCATTGAATTATGACATTTTAAATGGTGTACCGATTATTAAAGGAAGTTTACACATTGTCCTTTTAATTTTTTCCAAATTTACTGTAATTATTGAAATTACATGAATTAATATAGTATTTCAAAATATGTGTCTAAATGAAAATTCTAGTATATTGAAATTACATTTCTATATATTCGGTTTTTATCCACATATATATGTGTAATAATATATATATATATATATGAAAAAATACATGTGGGATAATATTCATTTGCACAATTAAAGGAATAAACACCCACATATATTTGGGTATATAATTATAAAAATAAAAAGGGTGATTTGAATTTTTGATTAAGGATGGTTTTATGTTAAAACAAAACTAAAATGGAAAATTTTAGTGTAGTTTCTAAAATATATTTGGGGGTCTAGTTTAAACCATCATGAATTCCATTAGAAAGTGAAAACATCATTTTAGGTACTCCCCTAGAATTACATAAATTTAATTATTTATAAAAAAACATGTGGATTATTCATGTTGTGGGTTGTATATTATATATATATATATATTGATTATTGAAAGGAGTTGTTCTTTAAATGGAGTGTTATTTTACATAATTGAGATGCTGTTTTTCTTGTTAAATGATTTATTCAGGTATATTATTATTATTATCTCAAAAAGTGATCACTACCATTTATATATCATGGGAAGACATTAGTATTTAGGAAAGAAATCTAGGTAAAAATGGTTCACTAAGTTGGTATTGCACTCTGGATAGTTGTCCAAATATAGATTATGTTTTAATGGGGTAATACAACTCAATTAAAATACAATGGGTGACAACGAGTTATAGGGAAGGTTGATTGTTACCTAATTCTAGTATTATGTTGTAATATTTTATCTATTTTATTGTTTTTCCTAGAAGTCCCATGGGTACCATATATGACTATCACTATTTGATACTAGATTTCGTGAACTTCATTATGATCACACATTAATTTTTATGACAATTTTTTATTTCATAGTAATAATTTATTTTAAAGTGCATTGAAATACATTTTTTAGTTTGTTTAAAAGTGGTTTTATACCATAAATATTTTCATAGTGATTTTTTTTAATTTTATAAAATAAAAGAAATTATTTATAAGAGGAATGAATGATTATTGGATTTTTTAAAAAAAAATAGAATTTTTTTTCAAACGATCATAAAAATGATATTTTACTTAAAGAATAATCATGGGGTTCCGTTAACTTTTGGATTTCTTATCAGGATTAAATTTTCACCCCTATCATTATATCTGTATTTTGAGGTTCATGATTATTTATGTAAACTCATGTGGATTTGAGGTACTATTTGTTTAATGGTGACATTAATGTCATAGGAATTTATGTTGTGCTTTTTTTAATATCATTTTTGTTACATTTATCAGAAAGATGACATTGTAATTTTATCTCTTTCAATTAATAGATGGAATTTATATCCACATTAGGCTCACAGGTCATTGGAGGTGGCTATAGTATTCTTTATAGGGGAGGGAGACTGATGGTGTGTTGAGGTATTAGTTGATTTAATTTTATTTCAGGTTTAATTTTAATTTCAGATTTTTATATTTAAATAACTATTTATTTTAGCATTGATTTATTTCATATAGATTGGTCATTGACATCTTATTTACTCATTATTGAACAATATTTTTGGGAAAACAATTCCAACTAGTTATATATTGATACCACGAGTGCTTGTTGCAACAATCAGGTGATTGGTAATTAAACTCGGGGATGTTTTGGGTCAGATCAGGTGTCCGATGGAGGGACAAATCAGGTATTATTTGGAATAAATGATTATAAATCTTTATTCCTTCAATGTATCGTGGTATATAGATTCACTTTTTTACTTTTATAAATAATTTAATATGAATATTCGGTGTTTATGACTCGGGGGGGGGGTACGTGCATGATGAGTATTAAAAGCCCTTTTGCATTTGGAATCCCAAGTTTCCTTGGTAATTAAGTATTTGAGTCTTTAATTTTCTGAGTTTTTTATTTTTTAGTGATTTGGGGTTGACAAGGGGAGTGAATTTATAGTACCTGGTGATCTCTCAGGGTTTATAAAGACAAGAAGATCCAAATTACTATTCCTAGTTCAAGTTTTGTAGTTGGAAAATAGTCCTCCAATCCATGAAACCAAGAGATACACAGACACTAATACCCATTAAAATTATATGTTGACTTTGATTCATTTTTTGAATTTGAATATTTTATATTTTTTTATTTCAGTTAAAATGGGAAATTTATATTTAAAAGAATAATTTTAAATACTAATATTTTTTAAAATAAAAATTTTATTCTCCTTAAATAGACCGAAATTGACACTTCAATATTTGATTTCTTTTTAATGAGATTCATAAATAAATAAGGATTTAATTATAAATGGGTGGAATCTGTTTTTTAAACTAATAATGTGGATTTTTACTTTTTTTGTCACATCATGGATATAGGTGAGTGTTTTGAAATGTTAACATAGATTTAAAAATAAATAAAATGTGTTTAAATTGAAAATAGGATTTCAATAGAAATTAAAAAGAAGGTACTATATTTTATTTCAATAACTACTATTATTAAGAAATTGTACGATTTAATAAATTGAATTCAAATTTTTTTAGCTAATAAGGGATCCATTCATATAAAATTATAAATGGGTTCAACGTTTTGAAAATTCAAAAGTGTTTTCAAATAATGAACTATATAATTTTAACAAGATTCCTAGAATTTAGTTATCATGTTTGAAATATTGGTGTATAGTTTGAAAATTATTTAATGGGGGGAATGACTGCCTTTTCTCAAGTGGTATAATTTTTAGTGATTTATTTTTTCCCTTTGTTGTATGTTGTCTCAATTTGGACTCCCAAATTGATTTGGATGTAAAATTTTAGTTTTTCCCTATATGTTTCTTCCATTCCAATTTCTATATGTGAATCCAAATTAGATTTTTTATTGTATGAAAATTGGAACTTGTTCATAATGAGTAGAGAGTAGGAGGTTTTTCCATTGGGGTTTTGGATTGGTGTTTTCCTTTGGGTTTTCCATTTTTTCCTTTGATTGAATTTGATTTTCATGAATAAGGTTATTTATTCAATGCGATGTTATCCCAATTATTTGCTTATACCTCCTATGGGATGTGAATGGAGTGGATTGGGTGAGACTGTGAATTACTATGATGACCCTTATGTTCCATTTGATTAATAGGAATCCCAAATATTCTACGTTACATATGAAAATAACCACTTCACTCTCCATCTACCAAATTATACAAGAATGTTATTCATATTAAGGTATGGTTGTTTGATTTATTCTGCGCCATGTATTTTGTTCAACGATTCTCAATGTCTTGGTTTTCTATGTGAGAGATAAATTTTTTTATTTAAATATTGGGGATATATTATTATATTGGTATCATGATATTTTATAGAAAACTTTACAACTCAATTTACATCCTTTTTGCAATTTTGGTCTTTCTAGATTCATATAGTATGTGGTTGTCTTAGAGATCAAGTGTATGAGTGGAATTATAATATGGTCAGGATACCACAATTTATGGTTAGTTTGTGGGATACTTGTCCTCTTACCATGTTTTTCCTTCTTTATTTTTTGGTTTGTGACTCATCTATGATTTCTTACCCAACCAATCTCTCCCAAAGGAAAAATTTGGACCCTTGTTTTTCATTGGGTATTTTTATCATGGTCTCCTATTGTCAGTGTGTTCCTTAAACCATTAGGTGGTTATTTTGGGAGTCAATTTTTTTATTATCTTATATTACATTAAATGTTTTTGATAACCTTATATTATTTTTGGTGAGGTAATTGGACAATTATGGTATGCCACTTTTCAAAATTTAGGATGTTTTCATCAATCAATTACGGTAATTTCAGTATGTATTCATGTTTCCCGGATTATGTTCTTAGTATTAAGGTTGGACCATACTCCCATTTTAATGAACAACGGCATCCATGGATTTATAAAGATAGAAATATTAATTTTTTTTTGAAAATTGACACAACCCAAACCTATTTAATTTATTATTTTTAATTATTCATTAAATCATTTTTGAATTATATATTGAAATAAATTTAATTTTTCTATTTGTTTTTGTTTTTTATATAGGTGCACAATTATTGCATAGTTAGTGGAAAACAGGGAAGGACTATACAAATGAATATTTAATTTGATAATGTTATAATAAATAACTAGTAAAATGTTTCCAAAACTATGAACCCAATCCAAGTGAGGTATTTTAGGCCAGCTAGTAGGAGGCACACATTTAGTGCATTGTTTGGAAAAATAAGCATCCACACCATGTGTGATTCCATGTATCTAAAAAAGGTTTTTGTTATTGTTTTTTATATTTTTATTTTTGTTGTAATTATTATTACTATTGCTATCATGTTCCTCCCCCATATTTTCCCTAAGATCACACCCCTCACCCCTCGATCTCTGAATCACATGACACATTATACTATGGGGTTCTCTTGACTATGACCCCTCCCTACCTCCTGAAATGGATTATATACATTTTATTTAATAATTTATTATACGTTCTTCTTAGTAAGATATTATATCCCTTCCTCCTCATTTTATTCATTATTTTTATATTCTCCTCCACATCCAATAAACTATGGACGAACCCTGTCCTGATTTGAAGGGTTTTTTTGGACTATTCTTAAATTTTAGGGTTATCTACCCATGGTTCTTATCACCAACCCTGGGTGATTGTGTTTTCACATCATGGATGTTGTTTGTTATTTTATGTTTCTGATGTAGGGAAAAATTAGTTTTTTTGTTAATAAATTGTATCAAATAAATGGTTATTTAATTAGACTGTGTTTCCAAAATCTCTTTCTCTTTTAGAAATTAATTGAATATGAAAACATGGTTGTTGAACTGAGGGAAGGGGGTATGTGTAGAATGTTTCTAGCCAGCCCTTTTGAATTTAGGTTCACAATTTTCCATGCTAAGTATAGATTTGAGTTTGAGTTTTTCTGAGTTGTTTAATTTTTTTGTTCTTTGAGGATGATAATATTAGTAAACCAATGGTTCTTAGTGAGAAATAAAGTCCTAGACCTACATGTGGAGCCCAGTTAATACTCCGATTTCTTGTTGAGAAGTTGTCTCATGGTCCACAAATCCACTATGAGAAAATATACACAAAAACTAGTCCCCCCTTAAAATTACGTGTTCGGTTTTATATTTTCATTTCATTTAGAATAATATATATTATGTTATTTTTGTTAAAATGATGAATTTACAAATAAATCCTTCATTATAAAATAATTATATTTTGAATTTAGAAGGAATAAAAGAGTTTTATTGAATCAATCAAAAATAATTTTTTTTGAATAATAATAATTGGTTTTCCTAAAACATTATTTAATTATAAATGCGTGGAATTTGGATTTAAAACTGATAATTTTGATTTTTATGAATTTTTGGATGTGATTCCATGGATATAGTTGAGTGTTTTAAAACATAAAATGTTTTAAAAAATAAATTACTTGTTTCGTAATTGAAAATATGATTTCAAAAATATTTTTTGGAAAGAAGGTAATGTCTTGGATTCCAAACAATATTTTGATGAAGGATATTTGGGAAATAAAAATTTATTTTAAAAGTGTTTTTATCTACTGAAGGAGGCTTTGATATAAAATTTTAACATTTTTTAGCATTTTTAATATCAATGATTTTTTTTCAAATAATGATATTTATAATTTAAAATTAATTTTAAAATTATATTTTCTGGTTCGAAATCTAGTTGTAAAATTTTAAAATGATTTGAAGGGGGAAATGAGAATTTTTAAATTGTTTTAAATTAGTGTGTTTTATTAAGGTCATATGTTCTATTTTCTCTTCTTCTGGCCTCCAAAAAGGATTTTGATAAAGTGGGTGAGTGTTTTCCACTAATATTTGTCACTTCAATTGACTAGTTGTGCACCATCATAGAATGGTGATGCCCCTATCATTAGAATATGTTCTTACTGATCCAAGAGTATATACAATTCACGTGGATGTTTTATATTAATGAGTCCCTTTTGGGTTTCCTATTTTTTTTCCTTTAAATAATGTTGATTTTATTAAGGATGGTTCTCATTCCAATTTTATGTTATCCAAATGATGAGTTTATAACATTATGGGGATGTGCATGGTGAAGATTGGGTGATCATGTGAGTGAAGAGGATGGGTGTTATATTCTAATTGGTTGATAGGGCTCACCAAGTTTTATGTTCTAAAAGAAAATACCCAAGTTTCTCTCTCTACTAGAGTCTTGTGCAATTTTATTCCTATTGAGGTGGAACTATTTCATGTATTCTGAAGTGTTTCATTTCCTCTCTGATATATCATGTCATGGTTTTCCATGATGGAGATGATGATTATTCTTTCACTTATATCTATAGTTTCTTGTTTTGTATATTTAGACATTATAGAATCCTTTACAACTTCCTTTCCTTCCTTAGAGTGATCTTGTTTTGTCTAGATTCTTATAGTATATGGTTTTGTTATAGAGACGGTGTATGAGTGGAAATATAATATGGTTTGGATACAACAATTTATGGTTTTTTGTGGGATCCTAGTCTTATTACATTGTGTGATTATTTATTTTCTGGATGAGGACTAATTATTGATTTTTTCCCTAACCAGTAGCACCTGAAGTAAAATATCAGTCCCTTTTTTTCATTGGATCTTTCCATTGTGTTCTCCTTTTTAATTGTGATCCTTGAACTGTGAGGTGGGTATTTATGGATTTGACTTTTTTATTTTATCACAAATTAAATTCAATGGTTTTGATTCCTTTTTATGTTTTGGTGATGAGATAACTATAAAAATAGGTAGGTATCTTTTCTATGTTGAGGATGTTCTTGTCAATAATTGGTTTTAATACTTGAAATATTATGTATAAAAAATGTATTTAAAAAATATGGATTTAAATAAAAAATAAAAACACGGTTATATTCATTTGATATATTTAGTGGTCATTAACATATTTGTGGGTATACATATACATATTCATATAGGTATACATATACACATACATATACCCGGAAGTTTCAGGTACTGAGAAAACTCGGTCCAAAAATTTAATAATAAAAATAAATTACAAATACAAACCAGCAAACACACAACACAAAAGCACCGCCAGATAATGAATGTGAAAGGACACACAAAAAAATCACTTACCAGAAGACCCATATAGAACCAACAACAAAATCACAATGTATTCCAAGGACAGCTAATACCTGCTGCCCGAGAATCCAACTCTCGAGGTCTCGCAGCACATTCCCTACCGTCAATCACACCCTTAACCAAATAATCATAATCGCCTTTCAAATTCAATATGGTCACCATTCAGAAATCGACCATCGTCACCGCCATCCTGGTACTGACCGCTCTGGCAGCGTTGCTCATGCCATGGAGGCCATCACTGTCCCCGATGTTACCCCTTTCTAGACCATTAGCCATCCTGTGCACAATGCATCATGTTCCGCCCATACCATCTCCTAAGGTCGCCCCATCAAGATCCATCGCCAACCCAAGATCGTTACCATTAGCACGCCTGGGTATCGCTGATTTGTCGTCTGCACCACCACGGTCACAGTTCCGGTTGAGAAGACTGCCAGAAACCAGCCCTCATGTGTCCGTCCACCGGGGTCTTTGAACATATCTCACCCAAGAATGTCACATCGTCACCAGATATACCTCATCACTTGCCTTCCAACCATCGCTGACTTCATTTCCAGCTTGCGCAAAGTCCGTCCGAATCCTAGAACCTCCATCCTCGCAACATGTGGTCTTCTCCTCCACCGCATCCCGAGGCAGACACCTCATCAAGGAACCACCGGGATCCCACTACCGCCACAAGTAAAACTTGCACCACTCCGGCCATGGTGTGCCCTCAAATGGAACCATCATCCTCTTCAACAACAAGACCAAACCCAAACAACGCCTCTCATAATGCCTCCTCCGTCAAAAAAACCACAATGATTTCCAACCACACGAAGATTCAGTTGGCAGGTCCAGTCCCGCCAATGGGCAAGGATCCCTCCATCAACAGACAACATAAGATGGAAATCCTCTACACCTCGAGACCGCTGTCGGGGAAGCCCGCATGCCAGGAACATCGGTCCCTGCCTTCGATCATTGCTTCGGAACCCCCGGACGTTTGGGGCGTCATCCTCGTCCAAAGTAGCAGCATCCGCCACTGCCTCCCTACACATATACATATACATATACATATACATATACATATACATATACATATACATATACATATACATATACATATACATATAGATATACATATAGATATACATATACATATACATATACGTATACATATACATATACAGATACATATACATATACATATACATTTACAAATACTTATACATATACATATACATATACGTATACTTATACATATACATATACATATACATATACCTATACATATACATATACATATACTTCTACATATACATATACATATACATATACATATACATACAGATATACATATGCATATACATAGACATATACATATACATATACGTATGCATATAAATACACATATACATATAAATACACATATACGTAAACATATACATATACGTATATGTATACATATACATTTACGTATACGTATACATGTACATATACATATGCATATGAATGTACATATACATATACATATACATATGCATATACGTTTACATATGCATATGCATATACATATATGTATACATATACCTACACATACACGTATAAATACACATATACGTATATATATACATATACATATACATATACATATACATATACCTATACATATACATATACATATACATATACATATACATATTCATATACATATACCTATACCTATACCTTTACCTATACATACATATATATTCATACACATACACACACACTCATATATATATGACTATGTACAAATCCCCATGAGATTATGTGCAATTTTGAAATTCAAGGCATATATATACAAACTTCTAAGTGTAAATGGGTATAACAATAAAAATAGGGGTTTCAATTATATCATTGAGGTATTTTGAGTTGTAAAGTAAACATCCAAGGGAGAATTTAGTGTTCTTTCAAAAATGTTTTTGAAAGGATCAGTTGGATACTTCAAACATTCCTTTGAAAATTGAAAACCCCTTTTTCGGCATGCACCTTGAATTATGGAATGTTATTTCTCGATAAAACATTATATGTGGATTTCTCCTGGAAGGGTTATTTTATCGTTTATGTATATGAACTATTGAATGGGGATATCCATTAACGGTATTTTGGAGGTGAGGAAATAATATGTTGGATTTATTGTGAAATATATTCTTTATGCATATGCTTATTATTTTTTTAAAAGTGCTTCCTTCCATTTATATGTCATGGAAATCAGTGGGTAGTTAGGAGGGAACTATATGTACACTTGCTGCACTAGTTTAGCATTAAACTATTTATAGTGGTCTTGATATTACTATATTATGTGTCTTGGATTATGAACCTTGGTTAGACATGTGAGAGTGGAAATGAGTGTTAGGGATAGTTGTTTCTTACCTGATGAAAATGTAATGTTATAATTGTTTTGAGATATCCTAATTTCCCACCAAGATCCTCTGCTTCCCATGATGACTCTCACTATGTTATAATTTATGGTGTGTACTTACTTTTGATTTTAGAATTTGTATACAATTTTTTATTTCTTAGTAAATGGTTAATTTAACGTTTATTAATAAGAATATTTTTTTTAAAACGTATATTCTAACTATATGTGTTAATACTAAAGGTTGTTGGATTTTGAACCATTTTCATAGTTATTATTTCAACATAATATAATAAATATAATTTGTTATAAGGGAAATTAAATCTTATTGTTTTTAAAATGAAAACTATTTTTATTTTTCTATTTAAAACTATAATAAAAATATATTTTATTTTAAGGCAAAACATGGGGTGTGGTTTGATTTTGGAATGATTAATAATAATAATTTCTATGGAATATAGTTATATATTTATTTTCCGGTTTATGATCTATTCATAAATCCATTAGGTTGTTGAGTTTATATTTTTTGTATCATGACATTTAATGACAACGTAGGTATGTTGTTTTTTATTTAATTTAATTTTATCACATTAGTCACACATTCATAATATTTTTTTCTATGTATATTGGATATTTATATATATGGGAGAAAAAAAGGGAACTATAGGTGGATATTGTATTATTTATATGGGATGGAGACCAGTGGTGATCAGAGGTATTAGTTGGTTTATATTTGATGTGTCTATAATTTTTTTCTACTTTTATATTTAAATTCTTATTTGATTTAGAATGGCTATTTGAAATACATATGCGTTATGCCTATTTTCCAATAATTATGTATCATTTTCTTATTGGTGAAAATATTAAGACTTGTTATTCATTGATACACCTCACAATTTTATCCACAGTAGGTCAATAGATAAGGATCCTTGGTCATGTCTCTCATCAACTCAGGTGTAAACTCGAGGGAAACTCAGGATGGTTTCTGACATATAGAAATTTTAAATTTTGAATCGCGATTTAAAAATAAATTTCATATAGTGTACTAGGAATAAATAATTGTTTCCTATATCATATTAAGCATCACATCAAATTTCCCAAATAGAATTAGGAATCAAAACCTATTTCACAGTTTGGATTGAGAATCACTACTCATTTCACCCTTATATCATAATATGTAATATATAGGTCTCAACCAAAAAATAAATAAAAAGTATATAAATTTTCCACAAAATAACATCTAATCATCACATCAATAATACCCAGAAAAAAGAATGGCTTTCACATTACATATTAAAAGGTATTACATAAACAACCTCCCAAATTAGTTCAATCGATATAAATACCAATGACCCAAAAGAGGAACATATTTAATAAATTTGTAGGTTGATTAATTAAAAATAACATTATGAAAAATATTTCATTTGAGATTATGAGGAAAATGGATGTGAAATTTAAAACCTATGATTTTGAAAGAAAATACTTTTTTGATATTTTGAAATAAAATTACTGAAAACCAACATTGAATAAAATAATTGAAAAATTATCTTTTAAAATAGGAAAAAAAGTATGAAGATATTATAAACTAATATAAAAATGGATTTCAATTCATGAAAGGATAATATTGATTGTATATGGAAATAATAACTTGAAAACATAGCCAATTAAGATATAGAGGTTTGATCTTAATAATGCTATACTTTTAGGTTAGAGAGCAATAAAATTGGATAATTTGAAGTAAAAGTGTAATTTTTTCATATAAAGATAAAATAGAGAATCATATAAAATGTTAAATAAATTAATAAATACAATATTAGAGGTTAATGTTCAAAGGAAACCATATAACTCAAAATAGATATTTGGGTTTCCAAAGATACATACGAACAACATAGTTAATGATGTAAGATATTTTTAAAAAAGGGGTTTATCTGGTAAAAATTTATATCCAAAAAATTAAAAATAAAATTTCACATTTTATGAAAATTGTAAATTATTTACCCAAATAATATAAAATATTTTCCCAAATAAAAAATATTACTCATTAAATGATAATTGATTTAACAAAAAACATAAAAATTCAGGAGAATTTAAATCATAAGAAAATGAAATAGAGAAATTTATATATATATATATATATATATATTAAATTGCAGGGAATATAAGGAATTTATTTATATAATAAATTGATTAGGAAGTATACACACCAATTCAAAGAAATTTGATTCATAATAAAAAATCTGTCACAAAGATAGAAATTTGAGAAGGAAACACTTTCATTGGTCCTCATTTATTATATTTGCACTAATCATGAATAATAATTAAATTAATTTTATTAATTTCATACCCAATAAACATATTCAATACTATAAACATTTATTCTCTTTATTTATTATCATTACATGAATATATATTAGAATTTTGTTTTACCAATTTTCCCATATCATGTGTTTATAATTTTAATGGATTATAAAAGTATTGTAGGAGCGATGTCAGCATTTGTTCTTATTAAAAAGTTAATCATTCCCAAACAATTTTTTTATTATAATTGAATATTTATTATTATTTATTTATTTTAAAGCTTTTTTATTGAGTGATTAATTCTTTGTCATGGAAGATGAAATCAACAACAATCCTACTTTCTTGATTATAATCCACAAAGGGTGTCTCTTTTGTTAATGAATTTAATATTGGTAAAAGAATTCAATAACAAGAAAAAAATATTTTTAAAAATATTAATATTATATTACACAATTAATTGTGTTTTCATAATCATCCCAGATATAATTTTAGATAATCGTGCTAGTAGGTGGTCAAACTAACCCAAACATGAATATACAATGAATAATTGATAATTATCAGGTTTTTTAGATACAATATTACTATACAAGTAGCATAAATATATTCTTATGTTTTTATTAGTGTGATATGACTGAATTTTATAAAATTAATAAAATAAGTAATAGGTAATAAATATTTAGATAGTATGAATAAATTATTATTCCTCTTAGTTATACTATTGAAGATGGCTAATATTATAATGATTATTGACCGTTCAAAAAAATTATAAGTTATTTTTTATACTATAACCTTAATAATATCATAAAAATATATATTTATTCTTGATTACTATTATTATATACATACATAGAGGTGGTATTTAAAAAAAACTTATTTAGATGTGGAGGCAGTTGTCCGTACATACCATATTTCAGGTTTTCATTTTTCTTAATAGAAAATGTAAAATGTGGTATATAATCATAAAATCATTATACTACCATATAATAATAAAAATAATAATTATAAATATTAATAATTGGAATAATATTGATTGAATTTAACAAAGTAGGGAGTGTTTAAAATGAAATTTAAAATCATAAAATGATGATATGAAATTATACTTCACATCAATATCTCTATTTCAAAGGGGGTTACGACATCGATGGATGGTATTTGGTGAATAAATAAACGCACATAATGGTGTTTAGAAATTTTTTATATTTTTTTGGGATGATTTTTCCCATAAATTAACTGGGTTTGGATTGAGGATAAGTGAGGAGAGGAGTGAACCTTTTATAATTGAAATGGGATAACTTTTTTGTAAAAACCCAAAAAACATTCAATAATGAGATGTATCTATCAACGAAAGTGGATAGAAAATTAGAGAGATAATTGGCTGGGAATTTGATAAGGTCTATAAATGCTCAAATTTGATTCACTTGTTTTAAATATGTTTGAATTCCTTTACCCCTTGAATTAATATTTTAACCATTTATCTTTGACTGTTGTAACTATTTATACCTAAGGTAACTTAATATTTATGACTAAAAAAATGTGGTCCATATTAGAAAGTATGTAACTAGTAATTATAAGTTTTATATAATTTTATTCTTTCTCAATTCATAAATGATATAATATTTTTTTTAAACAATAAATTTTTACTGTATTAAACTAATTATTAGTAAAATATTACTTGTGTTCAAAAAGTGTCAACATTATGTTCGTGAAGTATAATATATATATTAAAATTTATAATTTCACTTATATAATATATATGTATTCATGAAAAAGTTGTCATTAATTTGTAATTCATATATATATATATATATAATTTCATAAAATTCCCCTTATTAGAAAACACTATATATTTCACTCTTTAATAAAAAGTCAATTGTTTCAGAAAAATCCCAAAATTTCACTGTAGGAAAAATATTAAATTATATATTAAATATATATTTTAATTTTATCCCATTAAAATTCTAAAATTATTACATTTATCTTTATAAAAAATTAAAAATACAAGTTTCTATTGCTTTTATTGAAAATTGAAATCATTAAAAATTAAGTATTATTATTATTATTTCATATCAATTTCTAATTTAAATGATGTAATTATCTTAGTACATATTTTAAAGGTTTTGAATTTTATATATTAGGATATAAAATAAAATACAAAAAAACAATATTTTTAACGAAAAATAAATACTATTTTTATAATAAATAATCTTTACCAATTATCATTAAAATTAATTATTTATATTTTAAAATAAAATATTATTTTAAATTACTATGAAAATAATTATTTGAAATTTATATATACATAATTTTATATTTTAAAATTTTGATTATAAGTATTTATACAAAACGAATAAATTTATAATATTTTAATGTCATATTTGTATTCCATTATGATTTATATTATTTTAAATTTACTACTTAATCATACACGTCATTGATATTCGTATTGGATATATATATATATATATTCAAAAACCATATCTAAAATTTCCATATACACAATGACTATTTTTTTTATGACCATATTTTCAATTACCATATTTATAATGATAGTATTTCATTACTATACATATAACCTGAATAAACTTATTCCTTCAAAATTCCCATTTTCATAGTTTTCATTTTATAACTCAGAACACGATTTCTCTAATGGTGGTATTCCTTATCATTTTATGTTTTTCTATACTAATGGTGATTATTAAATTAGATAGTCATCTTAGAGATATGTTAGTTCTAATGATGTTATCATTTTTAATTTATTTTCCTCTTTTAATTTTTCGAGTTTTAATGGATGTAATCAAAGATGATGGTTAATTCATAGTTTCATATAGATTTATGTAACGTTTTACTATAGAGGAAGTTTTTTTAGTTTAATTACTATATTATATGACTTTAAACCTAATTTATTTCAATACTGTTGTAAAAAATACATTTTTTAGGATTATAAACATATAGATAAAAGAAAGAATATTCTTTTTAAAAAACATGCACATTACATTTCCCCTTAAGTAAATCGCATCCCCAAAATATTAATTATTACATACCAACTAGAATAGGTAAGGGATTTTATATTATATATATGAATCAAGATATAATTTTGAGAGATCTATCAACTTATAAACAATGAAAACATATCTATTTACTCTAAATTGCATTATCACTAATATTAAATGTGTCACAAACTATTTGGTCTAAGAGTATACCATTATTTTGTATTAGGATACACATTATATAATTTTTCTCTAAGGGGTTTTTGTTATCTTCCCTTAATTTTTAGTATATCCTAGGACAAAATTAAATGTTTTTCCTTACTCTAAATAATTGTTTCTCTAAATGGAGGTAATAAATATGTCAAAAAAATTAGTTTAAATGTATATGAAGGAATGATAATACGATTTCCACAAGGAAAATTCATGTAATCATCATCATAGAATAACAATAATCACACCACTAGAAGATTTATTCAACAATAAAATCCTTAGGGTGGTGATTTAATGATATTAGAGAAATTTTTATATATACTAGATATCCTAGAATTAGATTGCATCAAGGAATATATGACTCTAAATTATAAAGTACATATAACTTTAATAATAGTATCCACATTGGGAGTATTTGTTGCATAGAAATTTTATTATCCACTTGGTATTAGAGGATTGTGAAGCTCCTCATATTTTTTATTCGTTGGATTAGGGAGTTTACCTAGATAAATCCAATGTTCCACATACGTAAGACATTAAATAATTAATGGTATAGTATGATTAACTCTATTCATTTAAATCTTTTCGACTAAAATCATAATTTTTTATTTATAGTTTAAGGCATAGTGCACCCTATTTATTAATTAAAACTTATTATAATCACCTTTAAGAAATTACCTTGGTTCGTATTCCCACATTTTTGAGAAATATGTGGTCGAATATTCTTTCTTTCAACATCTTCATTCACCAAATTTTCCTAGGTCCCCATATTCCTCTTCATTTGTGCACTCTAGATTAAAAATTTGTTCACATTGTTAATCATATTTCATGATAGATTGTTTCTTATAGTCAATGGACTTATTATTACATATTATATTATAGTAGTTTTATAATTGAGATAGTCAATGAATTTTCCCTCACACAGTTTTTAAACATTCTTCTTTTTAGTTACAAACATATCTAAAGACAAATGTGGTTAACATGAGAGATGAAAATTTACCATAAGAGTTGATTATCATAATCAATAACATAAATGGGATTAAACCATAAAACCTTTTATACTTTTACATCATCATGTACTACTTTAATTAATTTAGATTATCTAATATGGGTTATTATGTACTTCAAAACAGAATCCCTTAAATAATATATGAAATCAATCCTTTTATTGGTTCATAAATAATATATGATCGACCAAAGAATATCCACTATAAGACCATCAAAGTTAAACTGAAGAACACTTCATTTAGTAGTGTATATGACATGGAACACCTTGATTATTAGAGAATATAAAAACCCAACAATTTAAAATATATTTATTTTAGAATAAATTTAACTTCTTTTATATCTATGATACACACAATAATGAGTTTCTTTAAGGTCTTGAATTACATGTATTACTGAGTTTAATTGACTATAAATTTAATACAATTACTATTTAATATGATATTTTTTATGTAGAATTATAATTATTAGTTTGAATGGTATTAAAAATATTATAAAAATATATCGTTTAAACATGTTTATTAATTATCTATTTACGAAAAATTAAATAAGAATCATTTAAAATATATTTTTTGTTCAAAATTTTTTTTTCTACAAAAACTTTTCATAGGATTGGAACACATAATTTAAAATTAATTTTTACCACATTTATAAATTTTATTTGAAAAAAAAACATAATATTTTGTATTGGAATATAAATTTTTTTTAGGATTTGTTTGGATTCTTATATTACTTTTCAATTTTCATGAATATTTTGAAATAATGAATCTTAATTGAAATCTACCTTTTTTAATTATATATAATGTTAAACTATAATGTGAATTATTTTTAAAGAAATATTGTTAATTTTATATCAATTAATAAATTTAGATCATTATAATAATTTTTATAATTATTTTTGATATAAAAAGTTGCATGCTTTTGAAAATTTTCTCTTTAAAACCCAACTGTCTCATAACCTCTCAAATGATAATTTTAAATTTATCATTTCCACACATGTGTATATATTTTGTAAAAATATGAATAAATATTTTTAATAATCATAATATATAATTTAACATAATTTCAAAATTATTTTTGAGAAAAATTGATAGTGAATGTAGTAAAAATTAATTACCTAAGCTAAGGTAAAAATGGGATTACTAGGTGTGAATCTAAAACAATAAAGAAAAAATTACCAATAAAATTGAATAAAAACTATTTTCGGGACATATTTTGACCATCAATACTCTAAGGTTCTATAATGGCTCTTTTTTTACCCTCTTGAGATATTAAAAATGTTGGTGCACTCAATTAATTTAAAATAAATACCAACTTTGTCCTCTCCCCCCCATATAAATGGCCACACCCTTTCCTCTCTTCATCATAAATTCAAATAAAATTAGTTTTCCCAATACCTACCCAAAGAACTACCCAAATTTCCTACAGTAATCATGGAATCCTTATTATGTGCAGAAACACAAATTAGTAAGGCTTTATTGAACTCCATGGGAGGATATTCGAAGAAGATGTAATTCTCTTCAACGAGCATGTTTATTTTATTTCATTATCTTGATACTCCGATTATTATTAACCCATTATTACATAATTATCTAATTATATTCCATATATTGGTATGTTTTTACAAAAATATATTTACTTGCATCAATCTACAATTCCATAAAATGGGTTATGGAATCATCGTTCATGTGTATAACTGATTACCACCTCACGAACCAATGTCCTTCGTTCTTCCATTACCACCTGTCATGTTTGGTTATGATGAGGGATATTTACTATACATATTTTATTTATAGTATATTTATACCTTTAGATCCATTTTAACATATAAATATTTTTTTAATTTCTTTTATAAAGGTGATATGATAATCTCCCCCATGTGTACAACTAACTACCATCTCCTGAAGTGATGTGATCCATCCTTCACTAACTATCTAAATAGAATAAATTAAGTATAATGATAATAAATATATCTTATATATATGAAATAATTATAATATTCATGTCATATTAATCAATCTGAAATGATAATATACATCATTATGTTTCTTGTCATATCACTCAATGAAAGATGATGACACAATTTATGTACGTGCAGAACTTCGCCTTCACAAGACCATGTGAATTTTTTTAATCAGCCTGCCACATGGATATATAAGTATATTAAAATAAATTTTATTGTATTTATATTATTTTGATAAATATTTGAAGATAAAATATTACCTACCTCATTTTCATAATGATAATTGAATAATGGTGTAACATCTTGATACGGGTGCCACACAGTGGTGCCCCAAGCCGGACCGCCACATGACCTCAGGAGTGCCTCCCCATACACCAGAGACTAAAGACTAGTAGTGAGGGACTAATAAGTCCATCATGGGGAGAATATACCACCTTCTATTAATGTAATACACAAATGTAAATAAACAATAAAAAGTTAAAGTATATTAAAAAATTACCAATATCTCAAGTCAATAAAAGAAGGATATACAACATTCAAACTAATGAATAAACCTGACTTTCTAATGTACGTGTCAAGTTACTAAAATAAAAAATCAGAAGAAAGACACTGAAAACAACCAAGCAGGTCTGGAATGACCACGTGTTCCCTCAACCATGAATCATCCTGACACTTACGTCAAATACAGTTCCCTTTCCCTTAACTATCTTGAATCCATGAAATCTATTCCTGTACTGATAAGGAAACCCATGCATGGTGTGATTACAACTCATTAGGCCATAACCAAGGGCATCTAAAACAATATCTATTCAATAATTTTTTTTTTAGTTTTATACATATATAATTATAATTCATAAAAAACAGTTATCACATTATCATTTATTCTTTATCAAACCATGTAGTCCAATAAGTTTTTGAGGACACCCATACCTCAATACCTGCTTCATCCCAATCCATGTCTGAACCATGTGACAAACTCAATTAAAATTTCATTATTATGGAAAATGGAACCATAATCCCATTCCAATATTTCTGGGGTAGAATTCCTTTCCTATTACCCCATTTATCAATCATGCATATATATCATGGGAATATAACATCATGTATAGCACCAAAATTATTAATCATGCCTATATGTCATTGGGCTAGATCATCATCTCTAGCACCCCATTTATTAACCATACATATATATCAATGGAATATATCATCATTTCTATACAACCATTTAACAACAATGCATATATATCATTTTCATAGATCATCATGTCTAGTACCCCTTTTAACAACCATGCATAAATATCATTGGCATAGATATCCATGTCTAGAACCACATTTAATAACCATGTATACATATCATTGGCATATATCTTCATGTCTAGAACCACATTTATCATAAATGAAGATATATCATAACATAAAACAATATCACATTTATCATATTATCACCTGATTTCACACTATACCCTCAACCAATATTAAACAACATTAATCCTTTGATCACAATTAAGTACAACAACATCAATTAAATACATCATAAATTTGTTAATCTAAGTCCATTAATTAATTAAAAAATTATTTAATAATTTCAATTTCAATTAATTAATTAAATATTAATTAATGTTATATTTTAAATTAATTAATTCACTAATTAATTAATCATATCTATTCCATTAATAATTTTAATAATTAATTCCAAATTTCTCAAACTCAACATCTAATAAACATTTCATAAATCAATGATTCTCAATTTACATTCCAATCTTTAGAAAATTAACTCAATAATTAATTATCCCCAATTTCACAATTCAATAATTTTATAATTAATTCACCAACATATTATACCTATTCCACAATTTTCATTAGTCAATAAAATCCCCAATTCATCAATTAATAAGCTGTCTAATTTAATTAATTCCATTTCGGAATTATAATCACTAAATGAACTCTAGATATGATAAAACTACATACATGTAATTGATAATAAGACTATGTGACTTGAATAATAGACAACATACCTCAATTAGTTGAAGAATAATTTCCCAATAGAAATCCCCAAAAATGGAGCAGCACAACGACGTAGATCTAGATGCGAATACCAAAACCCTAAATCACGAATACAAAAATTTATGATCATTTATATCTAGATACAAATATATAACCATAGATCTAGATATCACAAAATAGATAAAGATATATCCATAAAAAATATTACATGTCTAAAAGAAATCTAGAATAATGGGAGAATAATGGTAGAAGAACCATGACTTGATTAACATACCATAAGAGGATAGAATCTTTGATCTGGGATTAGAATATCCAATAACAGAGGTTATGGCGGATCTGAAATCATTTGGAGAGCTCCCAAAACATAAAATACCTCTTAAGGTTAATTGGGGGTTTAAATAGTTTATTTTCCGGGGTTAGGGGATTTTTAAAATAATTTTTTGGCGTTAATTAAATCATGTGAATATTTTTATAGGTAGGGGAGAATGGTTTAACTAACACTAAAACAAAAGTGAACATATTCTATAACGGTGAATGAATACTCAATTATGGGCACATGGTTTTCTAAACCATGTGGATGCTACATGAATCCCATATGCTTGGGTTCGCATGGTTAGGTGGGTTGGGGTGCATAGTTCTCCCTAACCATGCACCAAACGTGCCATAAACCTTTTGTTTAATGTTTCTCAAAATTCCACCCAAAACAACCCATGTTATAACCCAAAAAACATACTCAAATAAGGAAAATAGATTACATGAATTATAGTGTGATTCAAATACAAAAAAGGTTTGGATCTTACAATCCCCCCATATAATATCTTTTCCTCGAGATACTCTCCCAAGCATCTCTATGATTGTGAGTCAAAATGATTCGTATACAGAGCATGCATATCTTTTTCCCCTTCCCATGTATCCTCCTATAAAGGCCCATGGTTTCATAGTACATGACCTATAATCATGGTGTTACCCAACAACACATTATCACTATGATCCAACACACATATCAGATTATCCTGAAAGGACACATCTACCCATGATCAACGTCATCCACCTTTATGTCATGAGAATAGTCAGGGTGGTACATAAAATGTTTTCATACATATAAAATATCATGCATAGTGATGAATTTTTATGTATGTGCCAATCAGTATGCCCCCGGACTAATTCCTTCCACAACCTCAAAAAGGTCTAATGAACCTAGGTGTCAAATTACCCTCTCTCTATATTCTACAGGGACCCAAAAAATGTGACACCCAAAGTAATACATTTTCACCCTCTATAAAATATAATGATATTTGATATCCATAAAAAATATGATGTTTTTCTACTCTTATATAGGGTCATATTTTTCAAAATTAGATTCACCTTTTCTGAAATCTCATACCTAAGACTCGATACCAACAACTCTAACTCACCTACCTCCATTCATAATATTAGTGATCTTTATAACCTACCATGAAGAGAATTACATGGATCCATACTAATATTTTCAAGAAACTATTGTTATATGAAAGATCCACTATATCCATATATTTTCCAAAGGCCCGCCTAATTCAAGAACACAGGACTGCAACATATCTTCACGCACTAATATAAGATGTCATAACTACCCATCACATAGTGGGTGGGAACCCATTCTCAATAATACAAGTGTACTAAGTGTCTTTTTCAATAACTTCCAAAATCATGAAGTGAAATACAAGTCAAAATCTATAACTATAGTATGTGGTACACAATATATACAGAAAATCTCTCAAACAAAAAAAAATTCATATCTTCCCTTATAAGATAGCATCTAGTATAGGAAGGAAATGTTCTTCTTCCACGTTATGATCCACCATAACAAAGATAGATTCATTCTTCCTATGTGTCTTTATGACAAATACCACAAAATACATTATGACTTCACCCCACTTCCATTCCTAAATGGAAAACAGCTACATTAAACTCTATGTATTTGTTGCTCTTCCTTCACTTGTTGATAGGTGTAGAATCATTTCATGAACCTTACTATCTCCTTTTACATTCCCAACCAAAAAAACTATTGTCATAGGTCATAGTAAATTTTGGTCACACTTGAATGTTCCATCCACTTAAAGGCATGGAATTCTTTCATTATCTCCTCAAACATGATCGTATGTACAAAAACCTAATTCCATTCATATATGATCTCATCATCATCTATGCTCCAATATGAAGGTGTCTCCCCCCTTGAAGGATTTCCCTCATGTTCAGACACTCTAGATCCTCATACTGCATGTCGCTAATCTAGCGCAAATGAGTAGAGTCCACCGAAACCGATACAATATTCATATGAACCTTACTCTCCTGAACCACCCCATGCATCTTAGCCAGTATAGTCATCATCTTCCACACAATAGTAGACTCCTGAAATTCCTAAGTCTTAGTTTTAATCTCAATGTGTCATCCACACTATTTACCTTTCCAGGAATATATTCTAGTTCAAAATCTAATGACGGAATATACTCAACCCATCACCACCATCGATGATTCGAACCCTATTTCAAAGAGATATTCCTTATACTCTTGTGTTCTATATACACAGTAAAATATTCTACCAACAGATAATGTTGCAAACACTTTAATGCATAGACCAATGATTGCAAATCAAGGTCTTGTGTTGGGTAGTTCTGTTCATGTGGCCTCAACATCCAAGACTCATACACCACAAATCGATCTCCCTAAATCATCACATCTCTGATTATGAACCAAGAAGCATCATTATACACCGTGTACTCCTCACTGGGCTCGATTAGGATCAAGATTGGTGTTAATCTCAAACAATTCTTAAAAAACAGGATGGCACACTCACATGCTTATAACCAATCAATCATTATCCCCCTTTATTAAGCCTAGAAGCAGTGATTCCAAATTGGAAAATTCCTAGATGAACCTCAAATAATTTGAATTTATCCCTATAAGGCTACATATATCGAATAAGTTCTTCGTCTATGAAACCACTTCATGTTCCGTCATTAGGTCCACTAACACTCCTTCGCCTGATATAATGTGCCCCATGAAGTGTACCTGACCAATCCAGAACAACCAATTAAATATATTGGCATATAGATGATGCTCCCTCAGTGTATTTAAAAGGATGTCAAGTTGTTGGGAATTATCATTTGGTGTACACAATTATGACAACAATGACTACTATAAAAAACATATCCTAGTATGGGTGAAAAATTATGTTCAAAAAGGTGATAAATACTACTGGTGTTTTCATCAACCCGAATTCAATTACAATGTACTCATATAGACCAAACCATCTTATGAATTTAGTCATAGATATGTTATAAGAATGAAATCTCAGATGAGGATACCATGATCTCATGTCGATCTTCATGATCAAACAAGATCCTATCAAATGTTCTAATAGATCATTGAAACATTTATGTGGATAGTAGTTAATCGATTTCATCTAGTTCAACATCCAAAAATCAACAAACAAGAATAGATTCCCATCACCCTTCATTGAAAACTATAATAGAGAACCCCATGGAGACATAATTGAATAGATATAGCCTTTATCTTTGAACCCCTCCAATCGAGTATTGAGCTCATGAAGCTCCATCAATTCCATTCCATATAGTAGAATAGAAACTGGATCTTCCCCTACCATGATCTCAATAGCGAATTCCACATCTCTCTTTGGTGTAATACCTAAGAAGTCATCATGAATAACATCCTGAATATGTTTCTCCATTTGTGGAAATATATTTTACTTTTCAAATTCACCCTCCAAAAAAATACTCGTAATTTGGGCTATTACATCTAATAGTTGGTGAGTAATTAGAAAAAGTCAGTATTCATGGATATCCCATTCTCCATGATGAATATAGTTGTCACCCTTATGATACATGGAAGTTACTATCCTCTGGTAATAATCAATGTGAGCTCGGTATGTGACTAGCCAGTCCATATCCATAATTAGTTCGAAGCATTAAATGTCAAGCATATTGAGATCCCACAGAAAACTGTACTCCCTAAAATCAAGAGAACAACCCTTATTAACAAATATTTATTTAGTCCGTACTCCAAACTATGTATCTGACATCATTACCACACAAATAGAATCCACCACCTGGATCAACCCATTAAAATTTTATTTTAAAAATGACGTAATGATATGCCCCAATATCAAACAATGAACTAGATAATGTAGATTCAATATGAATATCCCCTCTCACTGTCGATGGTTCAATATCTCTATCCATAAGTGTAGGCTGCTCTACATGTAGTTATCATACCCCTATTCTCTATGATTTATTCCAATTCATCATTGTTTCACCACTCTATTAATATGGGTGATATTTACCACAAGAACAACATTAATTTCCTTTAAAACCTAATCCAGTAGAAATTGAAATACCATACTGATATGTTTCAGAGGATCACCCTCCCACAAAATGGTTCATTCTAGCTTCAAAATTACTAATAATCTATCATGGGTTCCTATAGAACCTCTTTAGATTTCCCATATTTCCAAAATATTGGCACACATTATGTGGTCAGAGACAATTTTTATGAAACTTTCCCATCATACTACATCAGTGGCAATGCACCTGGGTAAGATCCTGAGTAATAAATCCCCTTGACTGGTCATTATCATTCCCACTACTATGGATAAAAATTTCATTATGATTATTCCTACTCTCAAAACACACACCAAAATATACTCCTGAAGAAACCACCTGTCTTACACTAGAATCCTCATTCATGTTCCCCTCATATATGAGAGTGTGATTCACCACTTCTGAAAAATTATTCAGTATGATGATATTCACAGGGTACTCAATTTCACACTTAAGTCCATCCTGAAATAATTTTACTTATGTAGCCTCATCTATTTCCACATTGGATCAAAGTGGTAAAAATCTATAAATAATCTAGCATAGTCCATCCCAAATAATCTTCCCTAAGTCTGCCACATGAAGGATTATACTCTCTCATATCTATGCATCTCTGGGTAGATGTGCTCCAAGAATTTCTCCAAAATGACCTTCCATATGATACCATCATGCTATCTAGTCTGTGGAAAAATTTCCCCCCAACGCTTCCTTGAACCACATAGAATATAAGTGGCCATCATGTACCACTTCTCAATAGGAGTCTCCAAATTTTCATGTATCATCTCGATGGACTCAACCAAGATCTTAGCTCCCTCAGGTCCTCCATATCTAGTATCATTTTGAGGGTCCTATAACTAAAACACCCTCATCAAGCCATATATTATCTTCACAACCATCCTTGGTTAAAATTCCATGAATTTCAAGATGTGAGCTAATATAACTCGAAACTACTTCCATACTTCCTCACCTTGCACTATCGGTGCATTTGAATCCACTACTGGAAGATCATATGCAGCCATCTCCTCCTATCATCCTCTCAACAAGTGTCTTCATAGATGAATATCTCTACAATTCCATACACTTGCTTTGGGACTCATAATAAAACATTATCACATTATTACAAATTTACATATGTTCATAACATTTCATTTTCCCTATCCTCACCACTCGATCAAAACTGAGGCACTATCACTACCAATAACCATAATACAACTAGTTATTTGTTACCAAAGAGAATTATCATTATCATATCATGTTTCTCATTTAGACACCCAATTTTTCATATTATTGCATAATTTTATCACCTCAAATTTAATATTTGTAATTATTTTGAATTCATCTTGACATGAAAGGAATAACTATTTAAGTTCAATAACATACCCAACACCCTTTTTCAGGTGAGTGCCTAAAATAACCATGTTAAAAATTATCTAGAGTGCCTATGATGATGTTGGAAATCAAACTCCAGTTCAATAAGAAGTAATAATCTATTTCTCAATAAATTCCAAAAAAATCATCACATCACACTACATTATCACCACCCAAGGTGAAATAATATTCAACTGTAATAGAAACAATTATAACAACAATCCCACGCTCGGTATATATGTTTTCTCCTATACATGGGTTTGAAACCCCCATGCATGAGCTTATATCCATGCCCTAACTCTTCCTCGACTGCAGTATACCTTTCCAAATTTAGTGAGGTTAAAGAAAAAGAAAATAAAATTGGGTTATAAGATCACTTTGTAACATCCCAGCATGGGTTCCATGCAATGGCGCAACATGTCGTGCCGCTGCATGACCTTATGCACACCTCCCCATAGGATAGAGTATGTTGACTTGTAGTGAGGGTTTGATAAGTCAATCACTGGGACACAATACCATATTTTATCAGAGTAATACTCCAGAGGAAATAATTAATCATCAACATAATCATATAACCATAAAAACATTACCAACATCTCAAGTCAATCACAACATGATATACAATATTCAATATAAATAAGAAACATAGCATGATAATTTTTGGTTCAAGTGTCTAAAATTAGAACTCAAAAGAAAGACACTGATGACTCAAATGTTTGTCTGAAACCACGTATGTTTCCCTCAACCATTCTCCATATCGAATCAAACATCTAACTGGGTCCATTTCCCTTAACCTAGCATGCATCTAGGAAATATATTTGGGTACCGATCAAGCAACCATAGTATTGTGTGAATAAAACTCAGTAGGCCACCACCATTGATGTCTAAATGAATATCCAGTAAATAACAAATGTACATTGTTTTATATGAAATAATTAGAATGTATAAGTAAATATTTATCACATTATTAATTAATATTTATTAAACCATAAATACGACAAGGTTTTTGAAGATACCCATACCTCAATTCCAACTTTGGCCCACAATAGGACATAACCATGTTAAATTTTCAATTCACATTTCATTATTACGGACACATGGAACTATAATCCAAAGACAATGTTTTTAGTTTATAATTCTACGCATAGTACCCCATTTATCAATCATGTATATCTATCATGGGTGTAGAACATCATGTCTCGCAACCCAATCCTCAATCATGGATTTATTATATTTTCATATATTTTCAGGTCTAGCACCCCATTTATGAAGAGTGCATATATATCTGTATCCTAGATCATCATATATATCACCCCATTTAACAACCATTCATATGTAAAATGGGCATAAATCATCATGTCTAGCACCCCATTTAAAAACTATGAATATATATCATCAGTATAGATCGTCATATCCAGCACCCCATTTATCACCCATGAATATTTCTCATAACATATCAAATATAAAATGTATCTCATTATAAATTTTTTTCACAAATTCACCTCAACCAAGATTAAACAACATTAACCCCTTATCACAATTAACTACCACATCATTAATTAATTAATTTATTAATTAATTAATCCCTTCGAAATGATTAATTCAATAATCAATTAATAAAATCTATTTCCATTAATTAATTCAAAAATAATTAAACATATCTGTCCCATTATTTTATTAAATAATTAATTAATCACATCTATTCTATTAATCAATTAAACACTCAATTAACCATTTCACTAACAGAAAATGTGATAATTAATTCCCCAATTAATTATTCTCAATTTACATTTCAAAAATTTAATCATTTACTCTATAATTTATTACCCCCAATTTTCTAATCCAATATATTGATAATTAATACACCAATAAATTATCCATATTCCAAAATTTCTATTATTCAATCAAATTTGCATTCTTCAATTAATTAATTGACTACATTAATTAACTTACAACAGTAATTAATTCATTAATAGAATTACTACCTTTAAAAAAACTCTATAAATTTGACAATCGCATACACATAATTGATAATAAGACTATGGTATTGTAATAACAGACCATCTACCTAAATTTATTGGAAAATAACTACACACATGAAATTCCCAAAAATTGACTGTCATAATGACATTAATCAAAATACAAATTTCAAAACCTAGAAACAAGGTTAATGAAAATTAATATCACTTAAATATATATCTATATCTAGAATAATAGATATAGATATCAACAAATAGATTTATATATTTCTGAAATAGAAGATTACATCACTGAAAGAAAGACAGAATAAAGGGAAACAGACAGGGGAAGAGTGTAGATAGGATTTTCTTGCCAAGCGAGGAAAGGATCTTTGATCTGAGCATCAGATCAAAAAGAAAAGAGATTGGGAGGGAATATAATAAATCTGGAGAGCTATAAAAGGTTGAAACCCCACATAGGGTTGAATTGGGGTATATGGTTAATTTTTTTGGAACACATTATTACAAACAATGTGTTACCTATGAGAATCCCCTCTACCTAGGTTCACATGATTAGCTGAGATTGGGCATATGATTTTCCCAAAATGTGCGCCACCGGTGCATGAAACTTTGTCATTCATGTTTCTCAAAATCCCATCCAAACACACCCCAAATTATAACCAAAACAAAAAAGGACTAAAATAAGGAAAAAATAGTATAGTAATTCAACCATAATTCTACTCCCTGAATGGTCGGGATCTAACAAATGGGAACATTACTCATGCATACGTAGAGCCTATAATCTCAATGATCGTAACATACATAATTTTTCAAAACCAAATCTCATGATTAATATTAAATTTATAATTGATTTATAAGTATGAATATTATTTAATTATTATTATTATTAATATTATGTAACTGTATTATATGTGCATGAAACCGATATTTCAGGAAGATACACACATGAGAAAAACGACAAGTAACTACTGAAACAATGAAATTAATGAATGATAATCAACAACTGGGTGATAAGTTGTTATAAAAGGATCATATATGATATTATAAATATTAATATGGTTCTAGAATAAGTTAATAAAATGTTTAAAAACAATATAAATACTATAAAAACATGTTCATCTAAAGGAAAGAAAAATTTAAGTGATTTTGTTTCAATTTCCATTCATTAAGACACGTTGTGATTTTATGCGCTATGTTTTTTATAATATGGTATTTATACATTAAATATTAAATTTAATACATTAAATAATTCATTATTCATTATATTTTGGGTTTTAATTTTTATTATTTATTCTAAGGGGTTATGAATTATATGTTTCCACGTCGTAAATAATTTCATAACCCAACTTCCTTTTTAGGGTTATTTTACTCCTTCGAAGTCTATAATATTATAATATTATTCATGAAATGAATTATGAATATATAATATTTTGTTTAAGTATTTTTTTTATATGGATTTAGAATTGATAAAAAAATTATTCATTTAAAAATTATCACTTCAATTTTAGAATCATCATAACGATTAATTTCACAATCTCATTCTATTCGAGATTGTTATTATTTAATTTCAATTGAAAGAAATTAGTTGATAATTTCCTTGTAAAACCATTTAATTTTATTTTACATTGGTCATTATCATCTTCCATGAATTATACAGTTTCGTAAGATTAGTGAACATTAAATTTCAAATAAATATTCATTTAATTTATCTTGAATATTCTTGTTTCTTTAACTTTATATAATCTTTATATACACTGTACTATAATGAAATTAATTTGTTAACAGTATAATATATTGATAAATCTTTATTCCTTATTCATCATGGATATTTTATTACAAGGAATATTTTTTATGAATTAATCAATTATTTTATATATGTGGAATGATTTGGGAATTCATTGCCTTGCTTGGGAAATATTAATAGAAATCTAATCAATACATCGGTAGTCTCATGCAATGAATCAGTTGGCTAGCATTAGTGAAAAGAGTTTTACCCTGGTCTCTTATAAGCCATCTTCTGAAAGGTCTTAATGGTAATGAAATCATGTTCCTGGGAACATTAAATCTGATAGATAAAAATTTCATTCATTTTAGTAGTTATTATTATCAAAGATATTTTCACAATTATATTTTATCTATATAGATTTCATTTTCATTTATTGAATAAATAGATTTTTTTCATATTTTTACATTAACGTATTGATTATGTCTTATCCAGTTATGATAGTAACTATATTGATTAAATGGAATGTGTTTTAAATTTTTATCTTTACATTGATTATGATATTCAATTATTAAATCTGAATGTTTGTTCAGATAATTACATTTCCATAGTGTTCATTCATTATTGATGATGCCTCATTTATTCATGATTTCTTCTTCTATACTTCACCGTAATAGAGAATTTGGGCTGACCCTTATTTTATATCCTTTCTCTATGAATTTATTTAGTGTAACTTGATTTTTTACAAGGATATTAGGTGGGAATAATGATATTATTAAAAAATAATTGTTTTATTTGTTGTTTTCAAATGTAAAATAAGATTTGTGTATATATATAGTTACCAAGCCTAGTAAACTATTAAATAATTTGAGATGTTAATTTTTATATCGTATTTAAATATAATAAATAAAAACTATGATATAGGATATTAGGTTTGGATTCAATATAAATTTTATCAGTGTAATATTTGTATAAACATTGGAAAGAATATGTAACACCCCAAAATTTTATGAAAAATATTCTTTTTAATTTGATTATTGTCTTGTGTTGTACGCTACAGCAATAGAAGCTTTCAAAACACACATCCTTGACTTGCCTTCCATTACACGCAATTGCGACCTTCCTCGATATCATGTGTAGTACGCAATAACGTGTTTCACTAAACAGCAATATGCTATTAAAATATTATTAAAACTAGCCGTTATTAATAGTAATAACCATTTTTTGAAATTTTGTAAATTTTATTTTTCAAAATGGACTTCATTTTTGGATTCGGAATATCGAAATTAGCTTAGGGTGAATGTTTGGTGATTTTCGGATAACTTTCATATTTTGATGAATAGTGAAAATTACTAAATTTTAATTAAAAACAACTTTTTACAATCAAAAAAATTAATAGTGATAAATTATTAATTTGAGTGGTTTTAAAGTATATTTAGAATATATTTTTTACAATTTAATACAATGTTTGTCATTGGATGTAATTTCACATTTAAACAAGACATAAACAATTGTCAATCTTTTGGTAGTTATTATCTCTTAAGAACACCCTATTTGTTTTGGCGACGGAAATTAATTTTTAAATTAATTAATGAAACTGATATGTTTTGAATATGGTAAAATAGAAGTCATTTTTGAGTTCATAATATCAAATATATCTTAGGCCTAATTTTTGGTATTTTTCTGAAAACTTTCAATTTTTGATGAATAGTGAAACCACTAAGTGGTAGTTAAAAAAATTAATTTTTTTTATAAATCTTAATTTTACCGCTTCTGTGAATGGAATTTCAAAAATCCGAGTGACATGGTTGATGTCAGTAAGTAAAATGTGGTTCAATGAGATGAAAATAATTTTTGGTGAATAGTAAATTTTTACTTTTATTTACCACGGTTAAAAGTAAATAGGGTAATTAAGGGTAAAAATGATATTAATATTACCCTAACACATGTCCTAATCCTATTGGACAAGTTTATATCGACCAAAAACAACCTTAAGTGTAAAATTTTATCATTTAGGCCCACTTGGATTAGATTAGGACATTTATTATTATTTAATTCAAAGAAGAGTTAAAAGAGTTAAACTCAAAGTTTATTTAATAAAACATTTTTAATATAGGGTTATAGATAATATAATTTCGACTATAAATATTCAATAGAAAGCTAAAAAGATTTCCTACATAATGGAATTTTATTTGTAGTTTTTATACTTTAAATAATTTAATTTATTTATGACACAACAATGATGCAGTAATTACATTTTTTAATAAAATATTAACATAATTGATGTTATAAATGCCCAAATAATATTAATTTGTGACTTTTTATGACTTACACTATTTTTCTAGGTTAATATGACATGTTATTGTTGATTTAAGAAACGTGGTTTGAACTTATCATTCTGTTAGAAATATTATAAAAATCATACACCAAATAGTGTCAAAATTGACATAAATTAGTTTTTAAAACAAATACTATATTATTAATTGTTATTTAATTCCTAAAAATCTATGGTTCGGCCAAATGAATTAGATAAAGATCTATATATTAATAATAAACAACTTGGGGTTCGTTTGTCTTGATATAGTATGTTTATTAACCATATAGTGTAAGAAAACAAAAAGACACGGTAAAAGAAAAATTATTTAACATAGAGTTAAATTTAATTGATAAGGTTAAAATAATAACCTAAACTTGTCTAAATCCTATTGGATAAGAGGATTTCGACCCATCCCCACTTTATCTTCGAAATAAGACCATTTGGAACCATTATAAACCTAATTTGACCTTAATATAAAATAATATTTTGAGATTTTCCTAAGATGCCCCTCTCCTCCCTTATAAAAGGGCACCTCCTCCCTCTCTTCCTCACACAACTTTGAGCCTTCAAGCTCGGCCAACTCCTGAAAAAATCTCTTCTCCACTTCCCTAGCAACATCCTAGAGGTTCTGGTCTTCCTCAAAGACAAAATTTAGTGCCCTAAGAGGAGGTCTCAAAGAGGCACTTCAAAGAAGAGGTAATTTCCGTTACTAATTCTTTCACCTTTATTTCTTCTTCCACTTCTTCTTCTTAGGTTGTTTCATTATTAAGTAATAAAATCAGTATCACTCATATACTGATATGTTATTATAATCATGAAAAAATCCTATCTCACCATCTATCCATCCTACGGAAAACGAAATGACCGCGCGTGCGTACGTACGGAATACCATCTCCACGCCATGGTGAAATCTATTTTCCACCACCACCATACTTGGATGGGTATAATGGTTTAAATAATAACTATATATTATTATTTTAAAGTGATATTGATTCTGAAATAGTATACATACACCCCAATACAGTCTCATTATCATGAGAACGATATCGTCGCTCGTGCGTACGTACGGACTACCGTCTCCACGACACGATGAGATTCATTCTCCACTTTAACCATTCATGAATGATTATAAAGTATATATAATAAGTAATCATGAAATATATGACATAATAATGATACTGGATTTATGTGTATAAATATGTTTGTCATCTACTTAATTCCGTTCAACTCAATAAGGAAACGAAAACAGCGTTCATGCGTACGTACGGCCTACCATCTCCATGAACGGTGTATTTCCTTCCATTTACTTATTTATTATATATATGTATATTCTGAATATATATATATATATAAATCATGTTTTATGTTCTGGAATTAATTAATGATGATCTAAGTAATCATATGAATAATTACAAGTCAAAACACGGACGACAAATGAAACAATTTTACCCAAAACGCTCTTTAACATGGAATTTACAAAGGAACGGGTAATATAAAGGCATAAGTGAACCATATATGATATCATAACAGTGAATAGGATTCTGTAATAAGTCAATGACATTATTTCAATCATTATATAGGAGGTTCGGACACTTTCGAAGCAAATCGGTCCTAAGGTAAGGGAAATATCACAATCTCATTTTTATCTGAGATTGTTTATACTTTGGCATTTACTGGGGTGTATTTTATCATCCAAATCCATGATTCCTCAATATGTAATATTATTTCCATCCACCTACAATTTTTTAAATCCAATTTAACCCTTCAGTGAGTTTTTAGTAAAGGATATGACAAGAATCCTTTGACGTTTTTCGTACGAAGTACTTTTTGACTTTTCTGACAAAAGTACGAAGAATGTTTTTTTTAACTTATACGGCATGAATGGATTTTTAAAACATTATTTCCAAGAAGCTTCTGTTACAAGGATTCATTTTTATTTTTAATCAACTTCTTTTAGTTTATAATTGTATGACATTTTAAGAAAGGAAAAGTGTTTTTGAAGTAGAAAGGATATTTTCCTCAAGAATGGAATTCAAGTGTTTTATCAAAATTATTTTCCTTCTAAGATAATAAAGGTTTCTGTTTTTATCCTTATTATTACATTTATTTGATTATGTTGTGATGAAATTATATTTTTATGAATTCCTTTAACTTATATGGATTGTTTTATGATGTCACAATGTTTAAAATTCCCATTTTTATTACATGGGTTATGCTATGATGTATGGTTTTTCTGATTTTGTGGCACACATAAAAATGTTATCATTATGAGATGGTGGGACCTATATCTCCCTCCAATGCATTGGGTAAAGATTTTATATCTCATGAGATAGACATGGCTGGAATGGTAGGTTATACCGGTTCAGTGAAACAGGACTGAAACGAGGGTGACTCGGTTTAGAAAGGGACTTTGTCCAATAAGATAGTCTTGGCAATGAGTCTTGACTAATAAGAAATGATTCTCTATGATTATGTGTGTATGCCACAAAGTTTAATGTTTTAAGTTATGATTATTGTGATTACATTTCACTGCCATGAGTTATCCCAGGTTATGAAATTATGATCTCTTTTACAGGTTAAGATTTCTAAAAGTTATGTGATTATGTATATGATGTGATTGATATTTATTTTGTTTACCCTTACTAAGAATTTGAGCTCACCCTTTTATGTTTTCTTTTCCCCAGGATATAAAGAATGGTGTTAGGTAAAAAAAGATAAGATCTTTATGGGAGATATTGAAGATCTTTCACCACGATTAGAAGATTACGTTCTAAGTTTCCAAAGACACTAAACTATTATGATCCTTGTGTGTGTGTTTTTGTTATGTACTAAGTATTCCGAAAATGTAATGTAATTTCAATGTACGTCAAGCTTTGGGTCTCTACAGTTGGTATCAGAGGAAAGGTTTAGTCAACCTTTGGAAACTAGGATGCGAGAACTTTAGTGAGATCCCTAGAGATATTTATAAGGTATGTCTAGGGATGTCCGTAAGGATAAGTATACATATAGGATACAATCCTAGAACTACGGTAAAGATCATAGAATTTAACCTAAGATGTTAGATATTGAGGATACTCCACCTTTATTATGTTGTTTTCCCTAGCATGATTTTTGCCTCTCACAGTATTCTTTTTTGGGTTTTAGAAAATGGCTGGAAACAAGATGATTGACGATAATGGAGGATATGATGGACAATGGAATGATATTCTTCGTAATGAAATGGGATTTGGAAGTCCAAAAATCATTATTATGCCAACTCAGAAATCTCATAATATGATCAATAAAGTAAAATTTGGTAAGTTTCCTGACTCGACTAATAAGAGAAAGATGGAGTTTCATGATGATCATAGAGGAAAGAAAGTTCAATTTCACTTATGTAAATCATGTGGGAAGAGGCATCAAGTAGAATGTTTCAAAGGAACTGGAAGATGCTTTGGGTGTGGAAAAGAAGGACACAAAGCAAGTAAGTGCAAAGGAAAAGGTTCAGTTAACACCATGGATGAGGATAATGGTATTGCTACGACATCAACAATGGTTAAATGTTTTAAATGTGGAATGTACGGGCATTATGCAAAACAATTCCCTAAGGGAAAGTCTCATGAAGAGAATCAGTATGGTCATATGGGAAGTATTTATGTTGATGAAAATACTACAAATGATATGTGAGATGATAGAATTGTTGAAGCTCGGTCAATGGTTTAAGAAGGTAGTGGAATTATTACATGTTTATCAAGTGTAATGTTGTATAAGTAATCTCATGGTACTATGGAATAAAGAGACATCTAAGGATTATTACACTATTGTTTTTCCTATGTTTTTAAATTGTATGATTAATGGTACTAGAATCCATGAAATGTTATTCATATATTTTTTGGAAAGTAGATGATATGCGCATAATGAAGGAATAATAAGATAATGAGGTGTTTGATTGTATTCATGAGCTCATGACTGATATAAGGAGAAGGTTATATCATGGTTTGAGTATATAGAATTTTTGGATTTTGGTATGTGGATGGAGTTAACTTTTAACTGCATTCATGTTTTCACTAAGGTTCAATGGGTATTCAAGAGAATACATGATTAAGGCCTTTGAATGTTTGGAATGTGACCAACAAGACATATCTTATGATATATGGGGATGAACGACAGTATTAAATCCCTGGTAATCGTTTTCACTATATTATGAGAGTGGACTACAATATTATGGATAACCCTAACGATTAGAATGGATTATGTTGGACAAAAGTTAGTATTGTTTAAGGATAGAAGATTTTCGATATTATTGATGGGATGTTATAGTAATGTAGTTTTAGAAAAAGGACAACCTGCAGGATGGGTGACAGCCCATCGCGTCGGACAAGGATGTGGGAATCGAACCCACAATCGAAGTGCGACTGGCCTTTATCGCCTACCACTGTACCACAGGAAGTCCCTGTTTAGTAGAAACTAGTTTTATTATATTAAGCAGTATGATATATGAAGTATAAGTCCATTTTAGGAACTATATATGATTAATCTCACTATAGATGGACTTATGTATTTTTTGATAACTTTTCTAACCTTTTGTTTGAGACAGATTAAATGACCCATCCTTCTATCACATGATTTGCTAACACATCACGAATGACGAATTCAACTTCCAGAGATGAAGTGGAAATTGTACAAAGAACGACAAACGGTGAGACTATACCAAAATCACGAAAGTATTTCTTCTAATTCCAATTTCATCAACTTTAGGGAAATGATCCTGAAAACCAAAAATGATGTCCTAGTACTCTTATATCTGATGAATCAGATGGTACCTTAGATCATCACAAATTTATGGCTTTGTGATTGCTGGCTTTTCCATAGCCATGTTCTCTACCACTCTCCATCAGAACATGATTGTTAGATTTCTCTTCCATATCCATATTTTCACCTATGTGGAAACCCAATGATTAGTTTATTTAGGTAACCATTACGTTTCATACTTTTGTTTTTAAAGAATGGTTTTGGTATTCCTTTTTACAATGTGGGTTTCTATTAAAGAAACTTTCGAATAGTAAACCATTTATAACCCTGACGAATTTCGAGGGCGAAATTCATTTTAAGGGGGGTAGAATGTAACACCCCGAAATTTTATGAAAAATAATCTTTTTAATTTCATTAATGTCTTGTGTTGTACGCTACACCAAAATAAGCTTTCAATACACGCATCCTTGACTTGCCTTCCATTACACGCAATCACGACCTTCCTCGATAGCATGTGTAGTACCCAATAACGAGTTTCACTAAACAGCAATATGTTATTAAAATATTATTAAAACTACCCTTTATGAATAGTAATAACCATTTATTGAAATTTTTTAAATTTTATTTTTCAAAATGGACTTCATTTTTGGATTTGGAATATCGAAATTAGCTTAGGGTGAAATTTTGGTGATTTTCGGATAACTTTCAAATTTTGTTGAATAGTGAAAATTACTAAATTTTAATTAAAAAGAACTTTTTTAAATCAAAAAAATTAATAGTGATAAATTATTAATTTGATTGTTTTTAATGTATATTTAGAATATATTTTTGGAATTTAATACAATGTTGGTCATTGGATGTAATTTCACATTTAAACCAGACATAAACATGTGTCAATCTTTTGATAGTTATTATCTCTTAAGAACACGCTATTTGTTTTGACGACGGCAATTAATTTTTAAATTAATTAATGCAACTGATATGTTTTGAATTTGGTAAAATAGAAATCATTTTTGAGTTCATAATATCAAATATATCTTAGGCCTAATTTTTGGTATTTTTCTGAAAACTTTCAATTTTTGATGAATAGTGAAACCACTAAGTGGTAGTTAAAAAAATTAATTTTTTCATAAATCTTAATTTTACCGCTTCTGTGAATGGAATTTCAAAAATCCGAGAGACACGGTTGATGTCAGTAAGTAAAATGTGGTTCAATGAGATGAAAGTAATTTTTGGTGAATAGTAACTTTTTACTTTTATTTACCACGGTTAAAAGTAAATAGGGTAATTAAGGGTAAAAATGATATTAATATTACCCTAACACATGTCCTAATCCTATTGGACAAGTGTATCTAGACCAAAAACAACCTTAAGTGAAAAATATTATAATTTAGGCCCACTTGGATTAGATTAGGACATTTATTATTATTTAATTCAAAGAAGAGTTAAAAGAGTTAAAATCATAGTTTATTTAATAAATCATTTTTAATATAGGGTTATACATAATATAATTTCTTCTATAGATATTAATTAGAAAGATAAAAAGATTTCCTACATAATGGTATTTTATTTGTAATTTTTATACTTTAAATAATTTAATTTATTAATGACACAACGATGATGAAGTAATTACCTTTTTTAAGAAAATATTAACATAATTGATACTATAAATGGCCAAATAAATGTAATTTGAGACTTTTTATGACATACACTAATTTTATAGGTATATATGACATGTCAATGTTGATTTAAGTAACTTGGTTCTAACTTATCATTCTGTTATAAATTTCATAAAAATCATGTACCAAATAGTGTCAAAATTGTCATAAATTAGTTTTTAAAACAAATATTATATTATTAATTGTTATTTAATTCTTAAAAATCTATGGTTCGGCCAAATGACTTAGATAAGGATAGATATATTAATAATAAACAACGAGGGGTTCTTTTTGATTGATATAGTGTGTTTATTAACCATATAGTGTAAGAAAACAAAAAGACACGGTAAAAGTTAAATTATTTAACTTAGAGTTAAATCAAATTGATAAGGTTAAAATAATAACCTAAACTTGTCTAAATCCTTGTGGATAAAAGGATTTCGACCCATACCGACTTTATCTTCTAGATAAGACCATTTGGAACCATTATAAACCGAATTTGACCTTAATATAAAATAATATTTTGAGATTTTCCTAAGATGCCCCTCTCCTCCATTATAAAAGGGCACCTCCTCCCTCTCTTCCTCAAACAACTTTGAACCTTCAAGCTCGGCCAACCCCTGACAAATTCTCTTCTCCACTTCCCTAGCAACATCCTATAGGTTCTGGTCTTCCTCAAAGACCAATTTTAGTGCCCTAAGAGGAGGTCTCAAAGAGGCACTTCAAAGAAGAGGTAATTTCCGTTACCGATTCTTTCACCTTTATTTCTTCTTCCACGTCTTCTTCTTAGGTTTTTTCATTATGAATTAATAACATCAGTATCACTAATATACTGATATGTCATTATAAGGATGAAACAATCCTATCTCACCATCTATCCATCCTACGGAAAACGAAATCACCGCACGTGCGTACGTACGGAATACCGTCTCCACGCCGTGGTGAAATCTATTTTCCACCACCACCTTACTTGGATGGGTATAATGGTGTAAATAATAACTATATATTATTATTTTAAAGTGATATTGATTCTGGAATAGTATACATACACCCCAATACAGTCCCGTGATCATGATAACGATATCATCGCTCGTGCGTATGTACGGACTACCGTCTCCACGACACGATGAGATTCATTCTCCACTTTAACCATTCATGAATGATTATAAAGTATATATAATAATTAATAATGAAATATATGACATTATAATGATACTGGATTTATTGTATATATATGTATGTCATCTACTTAATTCCGTTCAACTCAATAAGGAAACGAAAACAGCGTTCATGCGTACGTACGGCCTGCCGTCTCCATGAACGGTGTATTTCTTTCCATTTACTGATTTATTATATATATGTATATTCTGAATATATATATATATATAAATCATGTTTTATGTTCTAGAATTAATTAATCATGATCTATGTAATCATATGAATAATTACAAGTCAAAACACGGACGACAAATGAAACAATTTTTCCCAAAACGCTCTTTAACACGGAATTTACAAAAGAACGGGTAATATAAAGTCATAAGTGAACCATATATGATATCATAAAAATGAATATGATCCTTTAATAAGTCAATTACATTATTTAAATCATTATACAGGAGGTTCGGACACTTACGAAGCAAATCGGGCCTAAAGTAAGGGAAATATCACAATCTCATTTTTATCCGAGATTGTTTATACTTTGGCATTTACTGGGGTGTATTTTATCATCCTAATACATGATTCCTCAATATGTAATATTATTTCCATCCACCTATAATTTTTTAAATCCATGTTTTCCCTTCGGTGAGTTTTTAGTAAAGGATATGAAAGGAATCATTTGTCGTTTTTCGTACGAAGTACTTTTTGACTTTTCCGACAAAAGTACGAAGAATGTTTTTTTAACTTATACAGCATGAATGGATTTTTAAAAAATTATTTCCAAGAATATTCCTTTACAAGGATTCATGTTTATTTTTAATCAACTTCTTTTAGTTTATAATTGTATGTCATGTTAAGAAAGGCAAAGTGTTTTGGAAGCAGAAAGGATATTTTCCTCAAGAATGGAGTTCAAGTGTTTTATCAAAATTATTTTCCATCTAAGATAATAAAGGGTTCTGTTTTTATCGTTATTATTACATTGATTTGATTATGATGTGATGGAATTATATTTTTATGAATTCCTTTATCTTATATGAATTGTTTTATGATGTCATAATGTTTAAAATTCCCATTTTTATTACATGGGTTATGCTATGATGTATGGTTTTTCTGATTCAGTGGCACACATAAGAATTGTATCATTATGAGATGGTGGGACCTATATTTCCCTCCAATGCATTGGGTAAAGATTTTATATCTCATGAGATAGACATGGCTGGAATGGTAGGTTATACCGGTTCAGTGAAACAGGACTGAAACGAGGGTGACTCGGTTCAGAAAGGGACTTTGTCCACTAAGATAGTCTTGGCAATGAGTCTTGACTAATAAGAAATGATTCTCTATGATTATGTGTGTATGCCACAAAGTTTAATGTTTTAAGTTATGATTATTGTGATTACATTTCACAACCATGAGTTATCCCAAGTTATGAAATTATGATCTCTTTTACAGGTTAAGATTTCCAAATGTTATGTGCTTATGTATATGATGTGATTGATATTTATTTTGTTTACCCTTACTGAGCATTTGAGCTCACCCTTTTATGTTTTCTTTTCCCCAGGATATAAAGAAATGTTTTAGGTAAAAAAAGGGAAGATCTTTATGGGAGATATTGAAGATCTTTCACCATGATTAGAAGATTATGTTCTGAGTTTCCAAAGACACTAAACTATTACGATCCTTGTGTGTGGGTTTTTGTTATGTACTAAGTATTCTGCAAATGTAATGTAATGTCAATGTACGTCAAGCTTTGGGTATCTACAGAATATGTAGGAAATGATATATTAGGGATCATAAACCTGTTATAAAATTTGAAAATAAGGATTGAGTAATATCCTAATGTCATGGTTAAGTAGATACTATGTTGTTTTACAAGGAAATAAATCCATGTTTGGATAATACAAGTGGATGTAGATCTGGAAAATGTGCACCAAGGTGTAATATCTCTAAAATGGGTATATCAAGATTGGCATGATCATTACCTGATGTATGAAAATGTGCCTTAATGTGTACCTAGTATGACACTAAATGGTAATATGGTTAGGATAATTAACATTTTTTACAGACCATTATGAATTATTCAAATATATAATGACAATAAATAAACTAGGTTAAATGTAGCTTGACTTAGATTGAAATGCATGTGTCTCAGTTGAATGGGAAATTTTTTTATTTTTAAAAAATAAGGAAATAATGTAATGAATTTATGATGAAAATAACGAGTTTGATAGAAGAAAATAATTCTCATCCTAGGGATCCATTTATAGTTCTTTGTCTTGAATATGGAGAATCTTGGATTTATACAAGTCAATATCCAGTTACAATGGATAATTACTTGATCAATGAAGATACAATGTGGAAGTAAAATTGTAAAAGTATTTATGTTTATTTATTTTAAAAAATTAATTATAGAAGTATTTTTACCAACAAAATTTGTATTATAACAATAATAAACCATTTTGGATTGAGTTAGAATCATAAATTTATTCATTAAAATAACATTAATGGATACCATCATTGGTTAATTTTTTTAACATTCCTCATATTTTAAAATTCTTAAACACCTCTTTTTAGGGTTTTTGCGATGGGAGCCTACTAATATTAACAACATTTTGTAGAAATCGATAGTGAGTATATATTTTAGTGGAAACATTATTTCAAGAATATTTCCTTTACATTTTATATACATAAATTTAATGGTATTGATATCCTTTAGGGTTAATATGCTCATTATTGAAATTATAATAAATGGAATTTATTATTTTTAGACATTTTGAAAAAACATATTATATTGAAAACCATAATAAAAACATAATTTAATATATTAATTATATTTCAAGGATGTCCATGATATTTTTTTGGTAACATTATAGGAATTATATTAATATATTTTAGAAAAAGGATAACCCATGTGTTGGGTGACAACCCATGTCATCCGATAAGGCTGTGGGGCTTGAACCCGTCACTGAATGACAATTGTGGTTTAACACCCACCGCTAACCTATTTGAATCCCTGGTTAATGTGACATTATTTTTATATAAATGATTAGAGAAAAATAAATATTAATGATGAACAAGTTGTATTACTTATGAGGTTTAGTGCTCAATGTATGGGATATATTGATATAACCATATTAGATTTATAAAATATTGTGAGACATATGTGAATACATTTTTTATTTATATTAAAATATTTTAGAAGTGAAATTTAGTTCATCAAACATTAAAAAATATTTTTTGGATATTAATTTATTGGAGTAATGGATGAAATGGGAATTGATTAAAGCATATCCAAAGGATGAACTCGTGCTTATAAACTAGAAACATATCTTGTTATAATATTTCATTATATTATTAGATAGTAAAATAATTCCTTAACAATAGGAAATATTAATTAAATTAAATATTTTATCCTCTTAACTTCATACCCAATGAATCATATTGTATTTCGATAATAAAAATAATATGGGTTGGGGTCCCTTACCTTTCCATTTACCATAAATTTTTTTTGTGATCAATGGCCTCAATCAATCTCTATAATTATTTACACTTTTCATATATTTCCATGTTTTCATTTCCCATTTAAGTTCTCATACCTGGAAAACTAGTGATGTGTTATTCTAGATGACCTTCATACTTCCTTTTATCTTTTATTAAAATGATTTTTTAAATTATTTATGATATGGGTATTTCAATAAATAAATTTTCAAATATCAATCCCTATATTATAATGATCATTATTTAATTATGATGGTGGAATTTTTTTAATGTGGGGAGAATGTGACACCCCGAAGATAAAAAAGAATAACATTTTATTCAATAGTGTATGTGGCATGAAACAACTCGTTTGAAAGATAATATAACACTAATACATTAATATATAATTATTTTATAATAACTTTTTAGATATCTTGTGTTATAGGAAAAAACTATTTTTTTGATATCCTGTATTACCTGTAAGACTATATATTACTAAACAACAATATACTGTTAATATTTTAATTTAATACGATAATCATCGCCTAGCCATTGGAATGGTGGGTAGGAAAAGTATTAACTGACATATGAAAATATATATTTTTCACATATTTATTAATTATATATATTACAATTAAAATAATAATCACTTAATAAAAAAAGAAACATTTTTTGAAAAACTATATTTTTTTTATAAAATTAGTTTTTTCATGATTTAAGAAACTAATTTAAAATTATAATTTAAAACTTTTATAAAATTATTATTAAAAAATATAAATAATATTTTTAAAACATTAATATAAAAATTATATTGTGTTGAGTTTTTTATATTTTCATATTTGTTTCTTTTGTTGATAAATAGTGAAAATTATTGAATTATAATTGAAAACATTCATTTAATTTAAATTATTTATAATGTTAACCATATATTTAATTATCTTTAAAGTAAGATTAGTTTAATTTCATATCATTTAATCCATTTCTTTCATTTTAATCATTTACATTTTGAGTTATTATTTAATTTTTTTTAATATTTTAAACATCACCTATTAAAAAACCAGATTTCTTATCACATCTACGATATTCATTTTAAATTAAAATTTACAACTTATATGAATTAAATTTTAAGAAATATATTAAATATTCATTGTAATAAAAATTTATTATTTATAACAAGTTAAGAATAATTTTTGTTAGAAATGAATAGTTAATGGAGTATAAATTAATTACCATCGTTATGGTAAAAATGGATTTATAAGGGTTAAAAAGAAAAGATAAGGATAATTATTAAATATAATCCTTAAATAAAATATTTTTTTGTTATCATTATACCATTACTCCTATAAGGTTCTAAAATGGTCTATTTTGGGCCTTTTTCATATATGAAAAACATGGGATAACTCAGTTAGTTTCAAAAATACCATGTATGTCCTCTCCTCCAATTATAAAAGTCCACCACCTCTCAAGTCTTCTTCACAAAATCAACAATGTTTTGAAGAAAAATACCTGAAAATAACTTATAAAACTCCATCAACTCACATTATAGTCCCCATTTTGGTCTGAAATCCAGCCTAAGAATGCTTTAATGAAAACCTAAGTAGGATACCAGAAGAAGAGGTATTATTCTTCAACATGTATCTTTATATTATTTATTTATCCATATACATAAATTTATTATTAAACTATACTGATATAATATAATAGATATATTACATATATTGGGATGTTTTTAAAATAATTTAATGACCTAAAACCATCTATACGTCCATTAACTGGGTTACAAAATCAGCATTCGTGTGTACTGCCGGCGAAAGCCTCGCAAACCTATGTTATTAATTCTTCCATTAACATCTCTCATAGTTAGTTTTGATAATGGATATAAAGTATATATATATATATTATATTCATAACATATTAATACATATGTAATAACTATAACACAAATATATATATATATATATATATATATATATTTATATATTTGTATTTTCCTTTCCCTTCAATAGGTGATACGATAACATCAATCATGTGTACGACCGACTGTCACCTCACCAAGCGATGTGATTCATATTTCACTGATTTTATACATGTAATGTAATAAGTAAAATTTAAATAAAAATATGTTATATAACTTACATAATTATGATATAAATTACATACTTTTCATTTTGAAAAGATAATATACATTATTTTATTTCAAACCTTTTCACTCGATGAGATATGATAACATCGTTCACGTACGTGTGGACTATCACCTTCATAAAATGATGCAAATCACTTTTAAATAACACAGACATTGAAATATAAGAATATTTAATGAAATAATGTTTTATTTATGATATTAATATAATTATGTTAATATAAAATATTACATACTTCCTTCCTATAATGATCATTAAAGAAAAGAAATTTTACTCATGCGTTTCTAGAACCTACCTTCTCCAAGATCATAACATACATTATTTTTTTATAATCATTTTCATAATTGGATTAAAAAGAATAATTTACATATAAATATGATAATTATTTCATGATAATTATTTTTGATATTGTATATTTATATAATATGTGAAACAAAACAGATCTTTATTAAATAAACACGCTGGAGAAAACATGACAATTAACATCCAAAACAATGAAAGAAAATGAAATATAATTAATGAATAGTTGATAAAACGTTATAAAATATAATATATGATATTATAAAAATTAATATGGTTTTATAGTTAGTGAATAACATGTTTTCATCAACTCTATAGGAGGTTATATCTTGTTCAAGAAAGGGGGTGAGTAATGTAAGGAATTTTGTCTCCATTTCATTTCATTGAGCCACATTATAATGTTTTGTACCTTATTTATTTAATATGGTGTATCTACTGAACCTATTACATGTAATATCCCGAATAATTATAATTTAGTGGTATTTTGTGTTTGAATATTAATTATTTAATCTAATAGTTTTTTAATTAAATGTTACTAAGAAGTAAATAATTTCATAACATAACATCATCTCATTAGGTTATATTACTCTTTTATTGTCTTCAATATTCTACGATTATGTGTGTAATGAATTTATAATACCTATTTTTCGTTTTATACTTGTTTAATGGGTTTTTATAATTGATACACATGATTGATTATTGGACTAATTTTCACTACACTTTTATAATCATCAGAAGGGTTTAATTCACAATCCCATTCTAATTGAGATTATTGATTCTTGAATTTTGGTTAAAGTAAATTAATTGGAAATTTCCTAAAAAATCATATAATTTCATTATAAAATAGATGTTAATAATATTTTCACGTAACAATACCATATTTTCACTCTTTGGAACAAAAAATAATTGATAAAATAGTTTTAATAAAATCCAACTAATTTCTGCCTTTTTTCGGAAATATGTTTTCTTTCTAAATCATGTTTTCTAAAAACTATTCAAAAATGTTTTCAACCTGTAAAAAATGATTTATAAAATAATTTTTTACCTAGTTTTACTTTTAAAAATATATTTTGAAAGAAATAATTTTACCATTTTCCAAAAAAGGATCATTTTAACCATCTTACACTATAAAACGAGTCTTCTTTTTTACATTTTATGTCATATATAGAATGATCCAAAATAATTTCATAGAAGGAAACCCTGCATGTTTAAAATGATATTTTTTTTAAAAAAATTATAAAATTATCAAAATTATAAAATTTAATATATTATTTTAAAAAAAAATCTTTTCAAAATATTTTATTTATAAAAATGTGTTTTTCAAATTGAAAAGAATATTTATGTCAAGATTTATTTTAAACATATTTTTTTGGTAATTATATTAATAAAAGACAATAAAAAATTATTATTACTCCATTGGGTATCTCTTATATTGATACCATTATTATTATTTCTCTGGATAACTTATGATTATTTTGAATATGCAAAGTTTTAGAATTTTCATCATTGATTCATTTCAAATCATTAACATACACCTTGAATTATTCACATTCCTACAATCGTTGAAAATTAATTTTCCCCTAAATATCATCATTTTTATAATGTATATTTTTATTTCTTTTATTTTATATCATATCTATATATGGAATACTACATTGAAATAATTTGTTTATCCTAGGAAATACTGATAAATCCATATTTCATACTCAATACATATATTTTATTATAAGTCACATTATATATAAATCAAATCAATTAATCAATATATGAGAAATTCATTATAAATTCATGACATAAGTTAGAGAACATTTATATGAATCCTCTTAATGCATCACTAATATCATCGTATGAATCAGTTGGTTAGCCTTAGTGTGATGTGTTTTAAAGCAGTATGTTCCAGATCGTCTTGTGAATGGTCTTGATAGTAAAGGTATAATTTTCATAGTAAACATGATGTCTGATGGTAAATAATTTCCTTCATTTCATTTATTATCATTATCCATTATGTTTTCAAAATGATAATATCCCTGGATGAATTTCAAATCTCAGTTATTGAATAAATGATATGTATTCTATATTATTTACCCGTATATATTGATTTTTTCATATCCAGTTATGTTAGTTAGTTTATTGATTAAAGGTATTTTTTCCCTATTATTTACCATGATATTGATTATTATAGTGAATTATTGAAATGGAATGAGTGTTCAAATATTTACCATGACATATTGTTCATTCTTTATTGATGATGCATAGTTTATTCATGATTTCATCAATTGTACAAAACCCTTATTTAGCATTTGAGTGCATAGATATTTTTTTCCTTTTATATAAATACATGAAGTTTACAATAATATTTAAATATGGATATGGTAGAGGGAATAATATTATTATTGAAAAAATATAAGTTGTAATTTGTGTTTAAAATGTAATATGGGATTCATGTATATATCTAGTTTACCATAAACACTATACTATTTGGTCCTTATGGATGTGATTCCATGTATCATATTCCAATGTAATAATATAGATAGGAGCTCTGAGCTACTTGGGTTAGGGTTGCTACATCCCCCCCCAGGAGTGTCTATCCAGCTATAGAGTCTTATCCCCCCTCATAATGCATCTATTTGTTGATTGAGTCAATGAAAAACTAAAAAATTTTAAGGTGATAACTTGAAGGTTCATATATTTGACAAAAAATAAACATTATTAGTATCTATACAGGGGTGTTATTCTAGTAAAATCATCATCTCAAGAATTTACCAACATTTTTTTGATATCTTCCTTTATATAGACTCATATTTAGGGATTTCACCATGTTTCCCTAACCTTAATCCCAAATGTTACCAGACTAATCGTAAAAAATATCTAAACCATTCATTAATTTAATCTATATATAATCAAGCTAAAAATGTATTCATTTTAAAACGTTTACACATTTAAAGCATAAAAATAATGATTAAACCCAATGTCCTGAAAATATAGAGGTATAGTGTATTTGGATTCTAACTCTGTAATAATATTATTTTACAAACCTTGTGAAACTTTACCAATAATATCATAATACATGATTTACAATAGAAATATCCTAGGATGAAGTCATCCTCATAACCAATGAAATGGAACCATCTACAATGGGAGAGCTAAAACACATAGTAAGGTAATAATACAAATATTTACATGTTACCTAGGGTGATATCTTAAGCATATGGAAAATCTTAAAGAGAGAAATATCTTATTAAAATTACATGGAGTCATAAAAGTGTTTCATCTTTCATAATAGTATAATATGTAATCTCATATGATCATACAAATAACAAATCATGAAGGATATGAAAACCAGAGATATAAATCATAAATTGGTGGAATAATATTATCATACATACAAATAGTGTGGAATCAAAATAGGAACAGAAATCCAACATTGTGGATCAATCATGAAAACCTATTTCCTATAGTGGATAAGGTATCACGTTCTTTATATATTTATAGAATCAAGCATCACAACATGTTTCCCGTAGAGAATTGGGTATCCCAGCCAATTTCTGGTAGTTGACTAGAAATCAAAATTTGTTTTACATTTTGGATTTGGTATCACTAATCATTCACACCATATCTCATAAGATGTAATGAATTTACTAATGAATTATATGGCTATAGTAGGCTCACTTGTAACATAGATATTTAAAACACAAGTGTTCCACAATAGAACATCTATTCATCACATCATTAAACCAATGAATGATAATAGGTTTCACGTTTCATTTAAACATGTATCACATAAATACCAAAGTAAGGTAAATCAATCGATAAAAAATTTAGTTACCCAAAAGAGTAAATTCATAAAATATTTTAAAGGGTGGTTAATAAATCATAACTCCATATAATATATCACCCCTTCCGCTAAAGAGGGAAATTGAATCCATAAATAATATGTATGATTTTGAAAAGAAAAATAATTTCAAAAATACCTTTTCGAAAATAAAATTAAACAAAATATTGTAAAACATATAATTTAAAAGTGTAAATGGAAAGTTTAAATAATATATAAATTAAATAATATAAATATTTTTAATACATAAAAGGTCAAAATTCGGGTTAACTGAAAAAATGTTCTTGAAAAAAATATCCAATTAAGAGATGGTGGTTCATTCTTCATAATGCTATACTTTTAGGTGAGAGAACATCCAAGTTAGATTTATTTGAATAAAAAGGGCAAATTCCCAAATACTGATAGAAGAGAATAGCATAATAAATATAAATCAATTAATAAGGATAATATTAAAGGATAATGTTAAAATGAAAATATATAACTCAATGAAATAGATTTGAGTTACCATTATTTCGTATAGATTACATGATTCATGATGTATGAAACTTTGGAAAACAAGGATTTGTAGTAAAAATTTAAATCCCAAAATGTCAAGATAAAACACCATATAATATAATCATATGTAATATTTTTACCAATATATATTAAATATATTCAATTAGAGAAATTAAAACTCTATCCTGACCTGTCCCCTAGGTCCCATGCCATGACTACACTAAGCTTTCCATCCATAGGCCAAGGGTTAGCAACTAGCACCAAATGGCGTATTCCCTAAAACTAGAGGGCATCGCCTCTAAACCTGTACAAAAACACGGTCCGAGAACACAACTAGAAGCAACTGTGAAGTAAACTACTTTAGTAAAAGTGTACTGAAAGTAAAGGGGATGGAATTCATGCCCAACTGAAAGGTACAAGTACAACCGAATAGAGAAAATAAGCTCATGGATCTTCCAAAGTGAATCCTACAAGAAGTATAGGTAAAGATTGCCTCCTCATCACTCCACGTACTCTTGTACCCTCTGCGTACCACCATGTCCCAGCACCCTCAAACCATAGCCCAGATACTCATCGTATGCAAAAAACACAATAAGGTGCGGGTGAACCTCGTACATGGGTGACTATAACAATACCTAGTAGGGACCCTGAGACCCCCGAAGGACTATCATAATTCCACAAAAGAAAATCACAAGGCATGAACTCAATCAAAAAACACAAATACATAGACACAGGTCAATTAGAGACACAGCTGAAACTATGTATTTAGTGAATTATAGAAATACAAATGATTAGTCACGAATCTAGATCATCTTATTCGGTCAAGTGGCACTTCTATTGACCATACATACTCTTACCCACATAAGATCGATAGGTAACTGACCCTCGTAATGACCCAAATAGTATCTGATCCGCCCTGGATCGGTATATCATTGAACCACGAAATTCCACTCTAAGGATGGTCCTCTTCGGGTCGTGAGGTGATGATTCACACAGGACCGCTAGGTGATGATCCGCACATGACAACTAGGTGCAGACCCACATAGGATCACCCAGTACTAACCTCTGTATGGTCTGTCTCCAACCTCCACCTCACTACCAGCCACTGGATTCCTGCTCATAGCACGGCAGAGTATTGTAGTTTCATCCCCTCGAGATATTGGTCATACCTTGACCACCACTAGGATCCACAATGGAGTAACCAAAAGGACCTCAATGTCGTAAGGGTTCCAACATGATAGAGGGGGCATCAATCAGATAGCTAGTCTGTGAGTTATAAGCATTTTAGTTATGGTGGCCCAGTTGCATTTGGGTTCTATCATTCCTGGTCATACTCAAACTATCTACAAAATTCAAGTGGAGTATACCAAAATTTATAGTCTCGATACTGTTAGATCGAATATGTAGATATAAGTCTATTAGATGGAACAATACAAGAGGGGGGTGAATTGTAGGTTTAGAAACCTTTGAGTTTTAGCAACAAAGAGATTAGATTAAATGATCTTAAACTAATACAAGTACAAACACCCACAATTGTATTGAATATAAAAAGTATGATGTATTGTAATACTAATGTAATGTAAAACAATTGTATTCAAGGTGAACACAAAAATCAGAGTAATACAAAGATGAATGATTCTACCTTAAAGCGTATAGAATCAATCAGTACAAAATGTAGTAGAAAGATTGTAATTGAAACAATTACAATTGAATATGTAAAGAAGAAAGGAAACAATACAAATCCCTTTCTAATACAAGTAACAGCGGAAATGTAAAAGTATTACAATTCTTTTAACCCAAAGAGAAGGGTTATCCTTTCACCTAGGATAAAAGGTCTGTCTCACCAACACCTTGGTGAGCCCTCAATACGATGATCGGCACGACTGTCTGCCTATCCCTGGCAGCCCTCGATACGATGATCGGCACGTCTGTCTGCCTATCCCCAGCAGCCCTCGATACGATGGTCGGCACATCTGTCTGCCTATCCCCGGCAGCCCTCGATACAATGATCAGACGCACAAGGCAGATGAGAGAATTCACAGTGTCTCTCTCTAGAATCTTTGTAGTTCACAAAGTCTCTTCATTCGTTCTCTTTGTTCATCGTTGTACTCTCAGCTTCAAATGACCTCCTATTTATAGGCCTCGGGTTCCAACGGTCATATTGCCTCCAACGGTCATTTTTCAATAGAAAGAACGACATCGTTTTGATTAGTTTGTAACTAACTCAACAACATCATTTTGTTTGGACAAGAGATATAAAGAAATAAACAACATGAGTACGTTTCATATGCAATGAGTGTTTTTTTGACTAAGTACCAAAACAAAAAAAATGAACATCTGAATAGCAGAGTCAGTACGATACGATTGACAGAGTCAGTACGATCAGCATGATCAGTACGATCAGTATGATCAGTACGATCAGCATGATCAGTACGATCAGCATGATCGGTACGATCAGTTTGATTAGTATCGTACGATACGATAAACATGATAGAATAGAATTGTGATTTCCAAAGCATGATATATAATACATTTGTGATTTCCAAAACATGATGTAAAATACATTTGTGATTTCCAAAACATGATGTAAAAGTCAAAAGAGGACTTTTGGCTTAACAATCTCCCCCTTTTTGGAAAGCACAACACACAAAGTAAATGTAACAAGAAATACATATCTCCCCCTGAGTTATTGAAAACTCTTCTGAAAAAGAAATTGAATACAACTAACTCCCCCTTAGGTATGGGCTTTCCTAAGGATTTTATTCGTAGATTTTCCTTAAGAGTGTTGTAAAGCATTCTTCCCCTTTATAAAACATTCTCCCCTTTGTAAACATTCTACCCCTTTGTGATTTACAAAAAGAAAGGAGTAATCTTGAATTGTCTGAAAGAGTTAGTAAATCCATACAAGACAATGGATAAAAGAAAAAGATCATAAAAGTCATTACAAAACAAAGACAAGTTCCAAAGGAAAACAAATACAACAATCATTTGTTTTCTCTTTCCTTCTCCTTCTTTATAAGCTCATGAAGAACAGCTTTCATCTTCTTGATTTCCTTCTTGTCTTCAGAAATTGATTCACCCTGAGTTTTGAGAAGCTCTTGTTGGTCCGCAAAAATCTGATCTTGATTTCTGATAGTCTCCTCCTGGACTCTGATTACTTCTTCAAGGGTATCAATTCTGTTTTGCAAATTCTTGTTATCTTTGGATAACATAGAATTTTGATTCTTTAGCAAAACCATTTCATCTTTGAAAGATGAAGCCTTCGAGAATTCAGATTGAAAAACATTCATTCTCTCTTGAAAATCTTTCACTGAAGGCACATAGGCTCTTTGAGAAGACAAAAGATTTAACCTTTCAACCATTTCTTTGTCAAGCTTATTGAAAGAAATTTCAAGCTCATTTGATAACATTATTATATCTTAAATATCAATTTCATGATCATTGATTGAGCTCTCTATTTTGTACGACCACTTGGTCATCTTATTGCAAGCCTTTTTATGAGCAACCAAACTTTTTGATAGAACTTTCAAATCGGCTTCGACTGACAAAACATTCTTCCTTAATTCTTTTACAGATCCAAACTTCTTCTTTTGATTGTCAGTAATAAAATCAATCTTCCCTTCCAGCCTTGGGAAATAAGGAATGGTCTTCTCAACCCTTCTCAAAAAATGAACAATGTAATCACTTTTCTTGAGAGAGAATGTATGTTCTGAATCAGTATCATCATCGTACGATGGTAGTTCATACGATCTGCTTGAGTCAAAAATTGGCTGTTTTTCTTTTGATTTTTCTTTCTGATTTCTTTCTTCTTCCACTTTGTCACTAATGACAACAACATTATCAGAATGAGAGGATTGATCACCTTGCCATTCTTGAAAAGACATTCTGTCCGAAGATTGTGCTTGATCGGCATGAGGAGTTTGTTGAACACCTTCACTCAGCTTTTGAACCGATTCGTCTCTACTCTTCTTTGATCTTTGAAGAAATTCTAAAAGAAAGTCTCCTTCTTCTTCTTCTTCTACCTCTTCTATCTCTTCCATCACTTGTTTTTGTTTTCCTTTCTCAGGGAGACTCTGTATGATGGGCTCTTGGTGCACTTCTTCTGTTAGTTGGGCACTAGCATCCTCAACCGCTTTTAAGACATTAGAGACATCAAAGTCCTGAGCCTTTATTTTTAAAATAACCTTCTTCTTCTTTTCAGCCTGAAGGGTTTCTTCTACCCTTAATCTTTCTGCAAAAGCCTCAGTAGGGGCAAGACCAAACTTCGGATCACCTTCCTTTCTCTGTTCCTTATCCTTTCTCCATTTTGCTACAACCTCCTTACTGTACCTCGGCTTCTTCTTCGGCTTTGAACTGGTTTGTGGATCAGACTTTTGAGTAACACCGGTAGATTGAATGTCTTTGGCTGGCATAGGTTCCGATTGATTCTGAGCCAATTCAGCTTCTATATCTCTGACAAAAAGTTTTGAATTCGGATCAAAACAAACATTCAGCTTTTTCATTGTACTCTTACTAATCCATGAGGGCTTCAAATCCATGGGGTTTCCTTTCCAAGGAATGTTACAAAACTTTATACTCTCAAGAATGAACATCTTAAGGATAGCTGGATACATAATCATCTAGGACTTAATCCCTCCTGTCTTGACATTATTAATGGTTTCAAAAACATACCCCATGATATTTACTTTTCTCATATTCACAATATAGTCAAGCATGAATATATCAGAAAATTTCAGAGTTTCTCTATCCCCTTTACTTGGGATAAGAAAACCTTGTATCCATAAAGTGGAAAAACGATTGTCTGGTGAAAGATGAGACACTTTTCTCTTTTCCTAATTAATAAAAAACAAATACTTTTCAGCACTTTCTCTATTAAACGTACCAACATCCTCTGGTAGTTTGTGATATGGACAGAAAGAATCCCCTTCTACAGAAACATTCAGAAAATGTGCCGCTTGTTTCACAGACATAGACAATTTTCTATCATACACAGCGAAGTTTATAGTCATATCTTTGTCGAAAGAAATGGTTTTGTAAAATTGACAAACTTCATAAAAAAGAACCGGATCTGGAGAATCAGGCTTTTCAACACACAGATATTCCCATCCTTGAAACAAAATTATCCTCCTGATTGTGGAATCGTACGTATCAAAAAAATCTCGAGATACTAACCTTTCTCTATTAAAGTTATTCTCTGTAAAAGTCTTTGAATACATTTCGACAGGAGTATTAGCAGAGGATTGAGACATAAAGGTGATTCCGATGAGAAGATCGTACAATGATTTATAGCTGGTGGAGCAGAGCTTCGCCTCAAATCCTGAAAATTCAATGTGGGTTTGGGGAGGGGAGGGGGGGCTATTTATAGGCGATAAAGGGGTGACCATTGATCTTCTACGGTAGAAAAGGGGTGACCGTTGATCTTCTACGGTCGAGATTTGAGAAAACCAGATCAATGGTTAGGATTAATACAAAGGAAAAAAAATTAAAAAAAAAGAAAAATACCTGTCGGAGAACATAAGGCAATTGTTGGTTTTGATAGAAATCAAAAGAAAAATACAATCGTAAGGGAAAAAACATCATCATGCTGATGGAAAACAAATTCATTACTATGAACTGACCATACGATAGAAAACAATCATGTTACCATGAACTGACAGTACGATGGAAAACAATCTCAATACCATCATCGATCGATTCAATAGAAAAGAAAATCATTACCATCATCGGTCGATACAATACTATTGATACGATATAAAAGATATTCAATACTATCATCAGTCGATACAATACTATTGATTGACTGGTACGATGGAAAATAAATTCAATACCATCATCGGTCGATACAATACCAAGATTGATTGATACGATGGAAAAGAATTTCAATACCATCATCGGTCGAAACAATACCAAGATTGATTGATATGATGGAAAAGAATTTCAATACCATCATCGGTCGATTCAATACCAAGATTGATTGGTACGATGGAAAAGAATTTCAATACCATCATCGGTCGATTCAATACCAAGATTGATTGATACGATGGAAAAGAAATTGAATACGATAAACAGAAAAACTGAAATTGTCAATACGATAAATAGAAAACTAAAATAATGGAAAAATTAGAATCATAAGATAGATTGATATAAAGTGAAAAACATGGAAAGAAATGTTCTCCCCCTTTCTACGAGGAGTTTCTTACTATTAGGATAGATGTAAAACAGGAAGTAGATATGAATGATTATTTTAATGTAATCATTCATAGCTTCTGTTTTATAAATTCAAATCTATCGGAAGGTAAAGGTTTTGTAAAAATGTCAGCAAGTTGTTCTTGCGTTCCGATGAATTGTAAAACAATATCTCCTTTTTGTGTGTGATCCCTAAGAAAGTGATGCCTAACATCTATGAGATTGTGCTTAAGGCCTTTAACAAACAAAACATTTTAAATAAGAACTTTTCCAAGAAAAACAATATTTCCTATACCAACAATATTTCCTTGAGCATTGTCTCCGAAGGTAACTTTTCCACCTTTTGTTTTGATAACCTTTTCGAAGAGATCTTTGTTTCCAGTCATATGTCGAGAACATCCACTATCCATGTACCAAATGTTCTTATTGGTACACTTCTCATTTTCCTGAAAAAGAAACAATTAGATTTTCGAAATCCAAACTTGCTTGGATCCAGAAGGGTTAGATAAAAGAATTTTAGGAATCCACATTTGTTTTGAAAAATGAGATTTATGAAATCCTAAAGATTGAGTTTTGTTGAGAGAACAATCTCTTCTCCAGTGTCCACCACATTGAAACTTAGAACAGAAAATGGTTTTTTGAGGAACAAAATAGTTATGTCTGAAAATAGGTTTGGAATAAGTATAACCAAGACCAGAAAGATTTCTCAAAGGTCTAATTTGAGAATACATCCTATCAAAATTTTCTTTACCATGAGTAATGTTTGACGAACATTTCTTCAAAGATAAAATCTATGACATTAGTTTTAAAACCAAATTGTTATTTTCCAAAACATTTGAATTTGAACTAGAGTTAGGCACTAAAATGTTTTTCTTTGAAATTAAATTTTCAAGATCCTTAGAAAGTTTATCCTTATCAGATTTAACTTTCTCATGGGTTTTTAAAATGCTTTAAAAATCAGAAGTGTTGAACCCTCTGGAACTAAGTTGCTTTATTATGTTTTGATAATCCCAACCATTCCTTATTTATATCTTGATTTTGCATTATCGGATATATGTTTACTGTGACTTAACTCATTCTGCCAAGAGAATGCTTAAACAGTTTATAGCTACCGTTACAGATAGTAGCAACCGTTATGACTTAAAGCTACCGATATCGAATAAGAGCTACCGATACGAAGTTCACCATTATGAAAAGTGTACTGATAGAGAGCTACCGCTACTGGTAAAGGCAGAACCACTGCTACTGTTACAAGTCTACCGCTACCGTTACAAGGCAAAGCCACAGCTACCGATAAAGAGTTACCACTACTGGTAAAGGCAGAGCCCCCGCTACTGTTACAAGTCTACCGCTACCGTTACAAGGCAGAGCCACCGCTACCGATAAAGAGTTACCGCTACTGGTAAAGGCAGAGCCACCACTACTGTTACAAGTCCACCGCTACCGATACATCAAGTCTACCGACAGAACAAGTCTACTGTTACAGATGCCTACCAATTCTCAGACCAACCATGACAAAGTCTACCGTTATCATGAGCAACTGTTCAGAGACAGAACCCCGACATGCTTTAAATTTCTTTATTATTATTTAATCTAACCAACGGTCACATTAGGTATATTTTAATGCATTGACATTTATTTAATATGTGTTGCTGGTTTTCAGGAAACCATACCACGTACTTGCAAAAAGAAAATCATATCTTTTGCCGAAGCTCATGCTTTAAAAGAAGGATGAAGAAAAGAGCACAAATGTGATACACTGGCGATCAAGCTAAAAACGTGAAAAAAAAAGAACAACTGGAGAACTTGCACTCACGAGACTACTACTACCAGACTCCAGAACATAGAGCATACGTCGATCTATTTATGATAAAGAAGAACTACACAAAATCTCTTCATTCTCTGAGCCGATAAGCAAGCTGAACCTGGAAGTCAAGGAACCAGATGATACTCTGTTTTCTAGACAAAAACCAGAAGAAGACTCAGAACGAATTCTAATCTACAAAAGGAGTCGAGAGCTACACGAAGATCACTAAGAGCCATTTCTACACTCTAAATATTTGCTCTGTGATTTATCTTTTTACATATTGAGAACTGTGTGTTATCTGCTGTATTTAACACACACACTGTCTCCTGTGCTTTAACTGGAGGATTTTTAAATCCTCACTCAACACTCTTACATATTTACTATCCCACTGGGACAGTGGTAGAGGTCGTTTGACCTGAACAGCTGGTTGCTGTTGTGTTTGTTCCCACGAATAACTGTGTTAGAGGTCTTGGACCTGGACAATTGTAAACTGTTGAACCCCGATCCAGGGTGTGGATCAATCTTATATAAAACGTTTGAGAGGACTAAGTCATGGCTTGAGACTGAACCTCTTGGTTAACTCCTCTGTGTTTTTAGTTAATGTTTATATCCATACAATAAATACCTATTTCATATTCAGCTGCTATTACTTTGAAATATAATTTATTTTCAAGGCTACTTTGATAGTTAAACTCACAAGTGTTTATATTTATTGTAAACCAGTAAGTTCGTTTCAAAAGTTAAATTAATCATAAGATTAAGTTAACTGAGAACTAATCAATCTTTGAGAAACTAAGTGAAACTTTATAATCTGTATAAATTCACTGCAGTTTAATCTGTTTTTGAAATTGGGGGCTTTTAATAGAAATTGTTTTTAGCAGAAATTTTAAATTAGAACTCAATTCACCCCCGTCTTGAGTATCCACTCCGACCAACATTTGGTATCAGAGGAAAGAAAATATTTTCTATATTACTCTGTTTTTTAACAGTGATTTTAGTTGTATTTTAAAGTTCTTAAAATTTCTGTTATTTCTAAATTTTTATCACTTTAAATTTTGTTTATAATGGATAATAGACTTGAGGGTGCTGCTACTAACCGGCCACCTTTCTTCAAAGGAAATAACTATGCTCAGTGGAAACTTAAAATGAAAATACATTTAGAAAGTATGGTTTTGATATCTGGACTGCTATAGAATCTCAATACAAAATTCCAGAAACTGATAGAATAACTTGGGATGAACCTACTAAGGCTGCTTATAATAATAATTGTAAAGCCATAAATGCCCTCTACTGTGCTTTAGGAGATGAGGAATTCAATAAAATTTCTTCCTGCAAAACTGCTTTTGATATTTGGGATACCTTGGCTGTTTCTCATGAAGGAACAACTAATGTTAAGGAAATGAGGTTAAATACTTATACTATTAAATATGATAACTTTAAAATGAAAGCTGATGAACCCATTTTTGACATGTATCTCAGGTTTAATGAGATAGTTAACACAATGATCTCAATTGGAATGGATGTTCCAGCAAAGGAACAAATCATGAGAATACTGAGATGTTTGCCAGATAGATGGAGAGGCACGTCTGTCTCAATCAGATAATCCTGTGACATTGGAACACTGCCTATCAAGGAGTTAATTGGTAAACTAATGATGTATGAAGAAAAATTGAATGTGAACAAAGAAGAAGATGATGAACCCAAGAAGAAATCCGTGGCATTTAAGACTACTGCATCAAAGAGTAAAGACAAGGAGAAAGTACATGTGCCTACTGAAAACTCGTCTAGTGAAGATTCAGATTCTGACAGTGATGAAGAAATGGCTCAAATAGCCAGGAGAATCAATAAGTTCTATAGGAAGAAAAAGTTTTTCAGAAAACCTAGCTACAAAGGTAAGTATGATCAACAAGGCAAGTGGAAGAAGGATTGGAAGAAGTCAGATAAAGAAGATGATATAGTCTGCTATGAATGCAAGAGGAAAGGACACATCAAAGCCGACTGTCCTAAGCTAAAATTCAAGAAAAAATATGACTATAAGGACAAGAGCTACAAGAAATCTATGAAAGAAACCTGGAGTGCTTCGGAGGACAGCACAAGTGAATCAGAAACTAGTGAATCTGAACGAAATCGTGCTAATATGTGTTTCATGACTAACACATCTGAGGTACCTATTTCACCAGCTTTAAACAATTATTATTCTGGAAATGACGATGATTCAGACATTGAGGAAAATATGTCTAAAGCTGAACTTTTTGAATATTGCAATATGCTGGAAGATACTTGCAATGAACTAAAGAATAAATATAAATCTTTGAAGAAACAACATGCTTTGACTACTAATATTGAAACAGGTTTACGTGTGGAAAAAGAGAAGTATGCTCAACTATTGAAAGAGAACACTCAACTTAAATTATCAAATGAACAATTAAGAAAAGATATTGAAAAGTTCACTGCTGGTAGGGATACCTTGACACAACTGCTAGGAAAACATATTGCTCCCAAATATACAACCGGTCTAGGATATCAGCCTGGACAGAGACAAGTAAGCAAAACGAAGTTTGTCCCAAAATCTGGACAGTTTTCTGCTAGTTCTAGTTCAGGACCATCTTATAAAAAACAGTTTTCTAAAGGACCCAACAAAGTATTTTTGTCTCAAAATATGCTTTCTGGTCTTAGAAAAACTATAAAGCAAATATGGGTTCCCAAAGTTTTATTAGCTAACCTTTCTGGACCAAAAAATATCTGGGTACCAAAATTATCCTATGTCTAATCTGTTTTGCAGGGAAATTGTTTAAAGAGCATCTGTAACACTCTATTGTATTTGGACAGTGGATATTCAAGACATATGACAGGAGACTATTCTTGCTTCAAGAGTCTGATTAAGGTTGATGGTGGGCATGTCACCTTTGGTGACAATGCAAAAGGAAAAATCATCTGCTTAGGCCAGATTGGTAACCCTGATACAATTTTGATTTCCAATGTACTTTTTGTTGACTAATTAAAGTATAACTTACTTAGTATATCTCAGTTGTGTGATGATGGTTTTAATGTTAAATTTGAAAATAATTCATGCAATGTTTTTAATTCAAAACATGACTTAGTTTTCACTGCATCTAGAAATGAGAATGTATATGCTGTTGATCTAAATTCCTTGGTCAAACAAAATTTTTCCTGCTTAAATGCTTTCTATAAAGAGTCTTGGTTGTGGCATAAGAGACTAGGACACTGTAATGTTCACTCACTTAGGAAACTCTCTAAGAAATGCTTAGTTAGAGACCTACCCAAATTAGAATTCCCAAATGATAAAGTGTGCAATCCCTGTCAAAAGGGGAAACAACACAAAGTTTCTTTTAAACCAAAGAAAGAAGTTTCAACTTCTCAACCACTTGAATTGGTTCACATGGATTTGTTTGGACCTTCAAGAGTTTCATGTTTAAATGGGAAGCACTATGTTTATGTTCTTGTAGATGATTTTTCTAGATACACTTGGGTATACTTTCTAGCTCACAAAAGTGAAGCATGCTCCTACTTTGTTAAATATTCCAAGACTGTAAAAAATATGAGTGGACTCAAAATTAAGACCCTGAGGAGTGATCATGGGCGTGAGTTTGAGAATCATGAATTTGAATCCTACTGCTCACACAATAGATATAATCACCACTATTCTGCTCCTAGAACACCCTAACAGAATGGTGTAGTGGAAAGAAGAAATAGAACCCTTCAAGAAATTGCAAGGACTATGCTTAATGAGTATGACTTACCTATTTATTTTTGGGCTGAAGCTGTAAATACAGCTTTCTATGTCATTAATAGAGTTTTAATTAGACCTATTCTAAAAAGGACCCCTTATGAACTTTGGAATAATAGGAAGCCTAAGGTTAATTACTTCAAAGTTTTTGGTTGCAAAGTCTTTATCCTTAACACTAAAGACAATCTTGAAAAATTTGCATCTAAGAGTGATGAAGGAATTTTCCTAGGATACTCTATCTCTAGTAAATCCTATAGAGTTTTCAATAAAAGAACCAAATGTGTGGAAGAATCAGTTCATGTCAAATTCAATGAGACTAATCCACATGAGCCTAAAACCAACCTTGAAGATCTTGAGGAAGATTTGTCAAATCTGGACCTAAATGATAAGAATACTGAATCCCCTGTAAAAGAATCCAGTTCTGGAAATTTTCCAGAATCTACTCATACCAATTCCAGACCTGTAGACAACTCTGAAGAAGCCAGTTCAACTTCTTATATAGGTGTTAGAACTCTCAAGAATCATCCTCTTAATGATGTTGTAGGTGATTTAAATAGAGGAACACAAACTAGAGATTCTCTAAGAAATCAGGTTGAATATCAAGATTTTCTCTCACAACTTGAACCCAAAGATATCAATGATGCTGTCAATGATGAATTATGGGTAATGGATATGCAAGAAGAACTAAATCAGTTTGAAAGAAACAAAGTTTGGGAATTAGTGGAATGACCTAAGGACACTCCAACCATAGGCACTAAATGAGTGTTTAGGAACAAAGTTGATGAATCTAGAATTATCATTAGAAACAAGGCTAGGCTAGTTGCGCAAGGCTATAGTCAAGAGGAAGGAATAGACTATGAGGAAACTTTTGCACCCGTGGCTAGATTAAAGGCCATTAGGATATTACTTGCATATGCTGCTCATCTGAATTTCACACTCTATCAAATGGATGTTAAAAGCGCTTTTCTGAATGGATATATAAATGATGATTTATTTGTTGAACAACCTCCTGGTTTTACAAATCCCCATTTTTCCAACCATGTTTTCAAACTATATAAAGCTTTATATGGTTTAAAGCAAGCTCCAAGAGCTTGGTATGATAGGCTCAACTCTTTTCTTATTTCAAAAGGATATACTAAAGGAATAACTGATCCTACACTTTTCATTAAATGGATTTCTAAAAATGTTTTAATAGTACAGATCTATGTAGATGATATTATTTTTGGATCTTCTAAAAATTCTTTAAGTATTGATTTTTCAAAAATAATGCAAAATGAGTTTGAAATGAGCTTAATGGGAGAACTCAAATTTTTCCTTGGATTTCAGATCTTTCAAAACAAAAATGGTATTATTTTGAATCAAGGTAAATATATTAAAGATCTTCTAAAACGTTTTTCATTGGATAGTAGTAAAGGAAGTGATACACCTATGAGTACCACCTGTAAGTTGGATAGTGATGAAACTGGAGAACCAGTAAATCAAACCAACTACAGAGGTATGATAGGAAGTCTACTGTACCTTACTGCTAGTAGACCCGACATCATGTTCAGTGTATGCATGTGTGCTCGATTTCAAGCAAACCCAAAGGAGTCTCATTTGACTGATGTTAAAAGAATTTTCAAATATCTAAAACATACTCCCAATTTAGGACTATTTTATCCAAAAGGACAATCATTTGATTTATTGAGTTATTCTGATGCTGATTTTTCTGGTTGTAAGTTAGACAGAAAAAGCACCTCTGGAACATGTCACATCTTAGGCAAATCGCTAGTATCTTGGTGTAGTAAGAAACAGAATTCTATTGCATTATCTATTGCCGAAGCTGAGTATATAGCTACTGGTAGTTGTTGTGCACAAATCTTGTGGATGAAACACACTTTACTAGACTATGGATATCAATTCAAACATGTCTCTATAAAGTTTGACAATACAAGTGCTATTAACATTTCCAAAAATCCGGTATCTCATGCTAGGAAAAAGCATATTGATGTGAGACATCACTTTTTTAGGGATCACTATCAAAATGGTGATATCACTCTTGAATTCATTGGCACTGAACATCAGTTAGCTGATATTTTTACAAAGCCGTTGAATTCTGAGAGATTAAATTACATCAAACATGAGTTAGGTATGATTAACTATAGCTTAGAGAAACCTCACCATTAGAGAAACCTCACTGTTAGAGAAACCTCACCGTTAGAGAAACCTCACCGTTAGAGAAACCTCACCATTAAAGAAACCTCATCGTTAGAGAAACCTCACCGTTAGAGAAACCTCACCGTTAGAGAAACCTCACCGTTAGAGAAAACTCACCGTTAGAGAAACCTCATCGTTAGAGAAACCTCACCGTTAGAGAAACCTCACCGTTAGAGAAACCTCACCGTTAGAGAAAACTCACCGTTAGAGAACTTTACCAGTACATTTGTTTTTTTAAAGCCGAGAAATCAAACCGTTTTATTTTATTTTATGATTTATGTGATTTATGAATCCTAAATGATATTAAAACTCGAACTAGACTCACTCAATCTCATCGCGAACTTGTCTGCTCGAACTCTCCTAAACCTATACCTCTCGACCTTCAGAACCCTAGCCTCAAATCCGTAATGGCCTGAGTCAAGAGACCTCAGATGACTGATGGAAGTGAAGCGCCGACACCGAAGAGACAAAAAGTAGCTATTAATGATGCCAGTGGAAGTGTCAAGGGAATTTTAGCTCAGATATGATCAGTAAATCCACACCAATCGAAGCGCGTGATAGTTTTTGAAAAAGAGGTCTGTGCAGAATGGGTTATGGAAAGCAAGTCGTTGGTACTTAGAGTGTTAAAAGAACAAGGTTGGAAAGAATGCTTCGCGAACAACAACAGACCTTACTATCCAGGATTGGTGAAACAGTTCTACGAATTCGTTCGTTTTGAAAAGTCTGAAGAAGAAAGCAGAATGGTTTCTTATGTGAATGGTCAGGAAGTATCATTTACTTCAGGAGAATGGGCTGAGAACCTAAGAGTTCCACATGAGGGCGGTTTTACTTATTATTCCAAATCTGTACCTTCGACCAGTGATGTATTTCAATATGAAGACGCTTTTCTGAAACTCACAGGGAATGGGACCCCTAGAAAGGTGATTGCTGCAGAGATGGAAGGAGAAGATAAGCTGTTATTTAAATTTATTCAGCATGTTGTTAGTCCGAGAAGAGGAGACTTTGCCACTTTAAGATTCCAAGACATATATTTGTTGCATTTTCTGAAGCACAGTGTGAAAATCAATCTATGTTGATTGATTATGGTTTAAGTAGAAGAGATGACTAGACCAAAGTCAAAATCAAATGCCCTGTTTTTCTCCAAACTAATTTCTGTGATGCTGAAAGTGAAGGAGATAGCTGGACCTCAGGATGAGCTGGTAGTGGTTAAGGATAACTTCTGTATTACATGAACTATTTTTAAATACATGAAAGTCAGCTGGAATCCTTGGAAGAAATCATGGGTAAATGATGATGGAAAAATTTATGAGAAATTCACTCCTGAGAATCATCAATCCAGACCAAAAGATGTTAGAGATCCTGGTCTTGGACCAGATGAGCCAGAACCAGTTTACAGTGATGATGAAGCTGAGGAGGAAGAGACTTCAGTGGATGAAGGAGGAGATCCAGACTTACCCCCTAGTCCTATGCATCAAGTTATTTCTTATGGAGCAGCTAGACCTCCAAAAGCACTACCAAAGAGAGAAATTTTCTTGAAGGATAATGATTCAGAGACTACAGAAGAAGGAGAAGAATCATGCCAATATGTTGTCAAGGACACCTCTGAGGAGGATGAGACAACCGAATCCGATCATAGAGAATATGAGGCTGATGATGAAGCAGATGATGAGGAAAATGTTGAAAGAGAGCTCAGTTTGAGTCCCCTAATAGTCAGTTCAGTCACGATAGTGCCTGGGCAGGAAGATGTAGCAGCAGCATCTGTTGATGATAGAGTCATTAATGACTTAGAAATAATGGCTACTGAATCTACTAAAAGTGTGGAGAATATTGCAGAATTACCTCAGGAAGAAGAGTTGGAAGAGACACCTCAGGAGAATGTTCCAAGAGAAGGAGAGAATCTCGGCTCAGTATCAGTATCATATGACATTGAAGGTTGGAAATCAGCTCCCGAATATATGATTCTTGGAATATCTTATGGTGATTCTGATGCGGAAGACCAAACCCAAAGGGAACCCGTTACCTTACCCACTATGAATGCCAATGTGGAAACAAAAGATGACCTTCAGTCTTTAAAAGCCGAATTGATAGAAGTAATAAGAGAATCAGTGGGAGATATGAAGAAAAGTATGTTTTAAGAGATAAAAACCGTGGAGCAATCCCTTGAGTTATCTATTGGATGTAGTATATCCAGTCCTGTGGAACAAATAATGAATAAACATAAGGTGTGCCACACTCAGATTGAGAGTTGGACAGGAGCTGTAATTGCTCTTAGACAATCAATTGCCTCCTTGACTGCTTTAAACAGTTCTCAAACCCAAGTGCACACTGACATTCGCTATATCAAAGAAGTGGTCAAACAGTTTGTGGAAGTCTTTGAGGCTTTTAAGAAGTCAGTTAAAGAACATCTGAACAGTCAGGATGAACTTGTACAAATGTTGGTTAGTAGTCTGACTCACTCTTTCATGGAAACAGTGGCCTTCTCAATGAAACCTCTTCCCTCATCCAGCACAAGTTTGAACCTTGACCAGATCCGCACTATTCTTCAGGAATAATTGGCTAAGGCCAGTCCCAGTGGTGCATCAGATACTCAGATTCTTGCTACCACTAGGGATGTTAGTAGTTTTGTTCGTGATCACCTACGGGAAGCTACTGCTTCTCAAGAGGCAATCAAAAATAAGGTGGATGCTTATTTTGACAAAGTTTATACCAAGCACCAAATGACAAACCATTTCAAGCTTTTGATTGAGAATATGACGTTACCTCCAGTTACCAAAGCCTTCAGAGAACAGGTTAGTAAGCTCCGGGAGCCTACTCTTGCTTTAGAAAAGTTTATTGAGAACAGATATGATTTTGTCTCTGCTATGGGGCGAGGTGGAAGCATCATCATGGATTTCAGGAATCTCTTGCTGCCTTTCCTACATGTGGATGCTCGACCGGATATTGTACCACCGGCCCTTCCACCATCTGCCTCTGGGAGTACTCCTCAACTGACTCCAGTTCAAGCCATCAGGAGCTTGACACCTTTGATCCCTCAGAAAGAGATAGATTACAGATCTGGTGCTGTATCAGTTGCTGATCCACCAATAGTTCTTTCCGGAATTCCCAAGCCTGCTGACTCTACCTCTGCACCCTCTACTGATCCCAAGGGAAAGACACCTGTCTGAGAGGATGATTGAGTGCTTCTATTTTTTTTGATGGGATTCATTGTATTTTTTTACTTTTCTGATCTTCACAAATGTATATTTTGCTTTTACTTCCATTACATCAATCCTCTCTATTCTCTGCTACCCTCCTTTTTGTTAATCACAAAGGGGGAGAAATTCTTGGAAAACCAAGGGGGAGAAATTCTTAGAAAACCAAAAGAGAATTGTTCATTTTTTTCCTCTGATAAATATTTTTTTTATTTTTTTTGAGATTTTAATCTCTCTGATACTATACTTTTGATATCATAATTTGATATTTTTCTTACTCGGTATAAGTTGTGATTATCAAAAAGGGGGAGATTGTTGAACCCTATAGAACTAAGTTGCTTTATTATGTTTTTATAATCCCAACCATTCCTTATTTATATCTTGATTTTGTATTATCGGATATATGTTTACTGTGACTTCACTCATTCTGCCAAGAGAATGCTTAAACAGTTTATAGCTACCGTTACAGATAGTAGCTACCGTTATGACTTAAAGCTACCGATATCGAATAAGAGCTACCGATACGAAGTTCACCGTTATGAAAAGTCTACCGATAGAGAGCTACCGCTACTGGTAAAGGCAGAGCCACCGCTACTGTTACAAGTCTACCGCTACCGTTACAAGGTAGAGCCACAGCTACCGATAAAGAGTTACCACTACTGGTAAAGGCAGAGCCACCGCTACTGTTACAAGTCTACCGCTACCATTACAAGGCAGAGCCACAGCTACCGATAAAGAGTTACCGCTACTGGTAAAGGCAGAGCCACCGCTACTATTACAAGTCCACCGCTACCGATACATCAAGTCTACCGACATAACAAGTCTACCGTTACAGATGCCTACCGATACTCAGACCTACCATGACAAATTCTACCGTTATCATGAGAAACAATTCAGAGACAGAACCCCGACATGCTTTAAATTTCTTTATTATTATTTAATCTAACCAACGGTCACATTAGGTATATTTTAATGCACTGACATTTATTTAATATGTGTTGCTGGTTTTCAAAAAACCGTACCTCGTACTTGCAAAAAGAAAATCATATCTTTTGCTGATGCTCGTGCTTTAAAATAAGGATGCAGAAAAGAGCACAAATGTGATACGCTGGCGATCAAGCTAAAAACGTGAAAAAAAAGAACAACTGGAGAACATGCACTCACGAGACTACTACTACCAGACTCCAGAACATAGAGTATACGCCGAGCTATTTATGCTAAAGAATAACTACACAAAATCTCTTCATTCTCTGAGCCGATAAGCAAGCTGAACCTAGAAGTCAAGGAACCAGATGATACTCTGTTTTCCAGACAAAAACCAGAAGAAGACTCAGAACGAATTCTAATCAACAAAAGGAGTCGAGAGCTGCACGTAGATCACTAAGAGCCATTTCTACACTCTAAATATTTGCTCTGTGATTTATCTTTTTACATATTGAGCAGTGTGTGTTATCTGCTGTATTTAACACACACACTGTCTCATGTGCTTTAACTGGAGGATTTGTAAATCCTCACTCAACACTCTTACATATTTACTATCCCACTGGGATAGTGGTAGAGGTCGTGTGACCTGAACAGCTGGTTGCTGTTGTGTTTGTTCCCACGAATAACTGTGGTAGAGGTCTTGGACCTGGACAGTTGTAAACTGTTGAACCCCAATCTAGGGTGTGGATCATCCTTATATAAAATGTTTGAGAGGACTAAGTCTCGGCTTGAGACTGAACCTCTTGGTTAACATCTCTGTGTTTTTAGTTAAAGTTTATATCCATACAATACATACCTATTTCATATTCCGCTGCTATTACTTTGAAATATAATTTATTTTCAAGGATACTTTGATAGTTAAACTCGCAAGTGTTTATATTTATTGTAAACCAGTAAGTTAGTTTCAAAAGTTAAATTAATCATAAGATTAAGTTAACTGAGAACTAATCGATCTTTGAGAAACTAAGTGAACCTTTATAATCTGTATAAATTCACTGCAGTTTAATCTGTTTTTGAAATTGGGGTCTTTTAATAGAAATTGTTTTTAGGAGAAATTTTAAATTAGAACTCAATTCACCCCCCTCTTGAGTATCCACTCCGACCAACAAGAAGTTTTCACAACAAGATCTTTATAAAGATCTGATACTTCTTTAGTCAAAAATGAAATTCTAGAATTTGCCTTTTCAAATCTCTTTTTAAGTTTAGAATTTTCATTTTCATGTAACTTAGCAAATCTAGAGACCTCTTCAAAAGAAGGTAATGTATCATCCTCTGATGATGAGGATTCATCATTTGAAGATTCATAATATCCATTATCAATATAATTTGTATTTAAAGAGACATTTGTAATAACTTCAGCATTATGTTCCTTATCCAAGAGACAATGATCTTCAATTGATAGTCTGGCTAGAAGTCCAATATTTCTTTGTCCTGATGTCTCATATTCTGAAGAATCATCTGAGGAATCACTACCACTTGCACTCCATGTATCATTTGCTTTCAAGACTTTCTTTGTCTTCAAAAACATTTTCTTGTTTCTTTTAGAGTGTTTCTCTTTTCTATCATTCCTCTTTAGTAAAGGACAATTAGGCCTTATATGTCCTGTTTTCATGCATTCATAACAAGTTACCTCTGAATCTTTCCTATATTTCTTTTTGAAGCTATATTGGAAATCTTTCTTTCCCACAATCTTGTTCATCCTTCGAGAAAGATTGGCTAACTCATTATCTGGAAGATTATAGTCACTTGAATCAGATATAACAACTTTCTTGGATTTCGACCTTGTAAGCCTTTCAGGTGTTTTAGCTTTAGATGCAAAAGCTACACTTCCATTCCAATTCTTCTTCTTATTGAAATCATCATCTCTCTTCATTCTTGTCTCATGTTGTAGAAGAGTTCCAAAGAGTTCATCAAGAGTAATCTGGGAGACTTTTCTATTTTCAACAATAGCCGTACTTTTTGACTCCCATTCATTTGGCATTATATCTATAATCTTGTCAACAAGAGCTTCATCATCAAGACCATTTTCTCCCATAGATTGTAAGCTGTTTACAATCGTCATAAACCTTTGTTGCACTTTACATACTGGATCTCCACAAGGAAAAAAAATCCATGATACTCTGCTCGAAGCATTTCTCTCCTTGTTTCTATAACCTTGGATGTACCAAAATGAGTAACTTCTAATTTCTTCCAAATAAAGTTGGATGCTTCACATGAAGATATCTGACTATATATATTCCTGGTCATAGATCATAATAATGTATTGCGTACCTTGTAATTCAGTTGATATTCTTGCTTCAGTTGGTTGGTGAAAGTACTAACTTCTTTGTCAGGAATTTTGTAACCTCCAGTAATCATAATAAAATTGTCTACACCAGTATTGATAACGAAAGTCTTCATGCAATCTCTCCAATACTCATAATCATTTCCATCAAAGATTGGTGGTCTAGAAGGATTCAGATTATCTATTTATCCAATATTCATTCCTGCCATCTAATACAAAAACAACTTTTCCACTCCACACGTTAGTGTAGTAAGTATTCAAGATAGTAATAAGAAATAAAGCTAGTAATAAAAATCAGTGGGAAACCTCCTCTGATACCAATTGTTAGATCGAATATGTAGATATATGTCTATTAGATGGAACAATACAAGAGGGGGGGTGAATTTTAGGTTTAAAAACCTTTGAGTTTTAGCAACAAAGAAATTAGTTTAAATGATCTTAAACTAATACAAGTACAAACACCCACAATTGTATTGAATATAAAAGGTATGATGTATTGTAATACTAATGTAATGTAAAACAATTGTATTCAAGGTGAACACAAAAATCAGAGTAATACAATGATGAATGATTCTACCTTAAAGCGTATAGAATCAATAAATACAAAATGTAGTAGAAAGATTGTAATTGAAACAATTACAATTGAATATGTAAAGAAGAAAGGAAACAATACAAATCCCTTTCTCATACAAGTAACAACGGAAATATAAAAGTATTACAATTCTTTTAACCCAAAGAGAAGGGTTATCCTTTCACCTAGTATAAAAGGTCTGTCTCACCAACACCTTGGTGAGCCCTCGATACGATGATCGGCACGACTGTCTGCCTAACCCAGCAGCCCTCGATACGATGATCGGCACGTCTGTCTGCCTATCCCCGGCAGCCCTCGATATGATGATCGGCTCTTCTGTCTGCCTATCCCCGGCAGCCCTCGATACGATGATCGGACGCACAAGGCAGATGAGAGAATTCACAGTGTCTCTCTCTAGAATCTTTGTAGTTCACAGAGTCTCTTAATTCGTTCTCTTTGTTCATCGTTGTACTCTCAGCTTCAAATGACCTCCTATTTATAGGCCTCGGGTTCCAACGGTCATATTGCCTCCAACGGTCATTTTGAAACAGAAATCACGACATCGTTTTTATTAGTTTCTAACTAACTCAAAGACGTCGTTTTGTTAGGACAAGAGATATAAAGAAATAAACAACATGAGTACGTTCCATATGCAATGAGTGTTTTTTTTGACTAAGTACAAAAAAAAAATGAACATATGAATAGCAGAGTCAGTACGATACGATTGACAGAGTCAGTACGATCAGCATGATCAGTACGATTAGTATGATCAGTACGATCAGCATGATCAGTACGATCAGCATGATCGGTACGATGAGTTTGATTAGTATCGTACGATACGATAAACATGATAGAATAGAATTGTGATTTCCAAAGCATAATATAGAATACATTTGTGATTTCCAAAACATGATGTAAAATTCATTTGTGATTTCCAAAACATGATGTAAAAGTCAAAAGAGGACTTTTGACTTAATAGATACAAGGGTCCCAGATCAGCAAACGATTCATCAAACGGACGCCTGGCTCTAAAGTTATTTCCCTTTATGTGTTTCTAGGAACAGTGCGTACCAGGTCCGGTTTGACCTGGTCAGACTGACAAGGACCAACCCAATTTGGGATGGGCTGCGACGGACTCAGCCCACTGGGCTGAGGTCCGTCCTGGCCTGCAACGGTGGCCCATCCCCCAAGGGGGGCGCCCCGCAATGGCGGTGACTCGAAATGGCGGTGGTCTAGCCGTGGTGAAGCACAGTCTGCCCTATCCCACAGTGGGGGTGAAACCCCGGGTCTCCTAATATATTGAATGGGCTAGAGGCCGTTTGGTTTGCGAAGCGGCAGTTCCGCGTGGGCACCACTCGGTCGTCGCTGAATGTGCTATTGGTGCGGGTTCTGCCTCCACCGCGGCTTTGGCCATGACATCTTATCCACTGGTGGCGTGCTGGTCACACCACTTCCCCTTCAATGGAGGGACATTGTCCCGGTAGCCTACTCCATTCACCGCGACTTATGAGTCGTAGCCTCTTGATCACCGTCGGTGCGCGACGGCACACCTCACCTTTTATGTGGTTGATTGGTGCCAGCCACTCTGATGACCATCGCGGCCTAGTAACGCAGCCTCATCTTGTGGTGTGTGTCGCTGTACAGGTTCCACCACACCATAGGTCTTCCACAGAAGGTGTATGATTAGAAAAAGTAGAGGAGAGTTCTGGTCATGTTCATTAGTCTCACACCCACCGCGCTAGGTCGCAAACATGGGGGAGTAATTTAAAGGGTTTGAATAAATTCACTTGAATTTAAAAACAAGATTCCAAATCCCTACCTAAAATTGTTTTGGAGAAACACATGCGGTTGAAGGTGGTTCGATGTTCTTAATTCCCGCAACAGGCTTCCAATGATGTCTCTCGATCATCGATCTCCGGTTCGGGGTTTCAGTGTCGCTTGTCACCTCTTTCCAGAACCGGCTCTGTCCTCCAATGGTTTACCTTCTCCACACACATTCAGCTATTCGATTCTTGGTGATTTTGTGCCGGTACCTCCCCTTAAGAACCATATATATAGGACAGGTGGAGGGTAATAAACGTTGTTTGGAATTAATGGGAGTCATTAATTAGGACGATTCATAATTTACCCAACGTTGTAGTTACTTGGATTGTAGGGTCAAGCCATTTAATGGTTTGACACACCGCTAGCCCCACACACCACTTGTCCATTAGAGGATATGAAAGAAAGAAAAATAATAAAATTATTTCATTTAATTTCTTTTAAAAAAGTCCAAAATACATATATTTTTCTCCAGGCCTACTTTGTTCAATGTAAAGTCTTCCTTAAGCGAATCTCAGCACTGCGGATTTAACGGTTCCCACAGATTTTCAATCTGAGCTACGGTTCAAAAGATAGAAAACACCGCTCATGTATTTATTAAACGTGCCTTAAAAAAGAATAATAAATTATTTATGTTCACCCTCAACCTGCGCCAGTCGAGGTTGGACTCTGCCTAAAAAGGACACTACTCAAAAAAATCCATGGTACTATCAAATATTCTATCCGAGTTTCTATTTAGAAGTTAATTATTTTAACAATAAAATAATTGTCACTTTGTTATTTAATTTACAGCCAAAAACTATCTTCCACTATTGGCCCATGCTGGCCAATGTTAGTATCTTCCTAAATAATGAATACCCTCATGAGATCAATGGTGGTCTCAGAATTTTAATCATAGTTACCTTTCGTGAGTTATAAGAATTTTAAAAATAAAATAACATTACTTAATTATTTTATATACAATTATTCCATTTTTGGGTTTTCTCACTTGTGGTTTGTGCCGACTAAACATAAGTAGCGCCTAGGGTAAACCCGCCATCTTGAATGCAACAGTGCCCTCGTATTTCTAATCTAAGAAACAGTTTAAGATTTATTCCACTTTTTCTTGAAAACTACTTACCTGCACTAATTAAATCTCATGAAAACATCGACGGTTCATTCCGGGCACTCCAGGCATTGGAATCACGCGCCGCCAGATTTCATGTTCACCAAATAATTCCATATAATAAAAAAAATTATAAGAAAGTTCCATGGCATTAAATTCTCCCCCGGATTAGGGATTTTTGTCCCCGAAAGCCACAACATAGACTAAGGAAACAAAAGTTGGTAATGAGAAAAAATCTGAGCCTCCTTCTCCATGTCCTCTCTCGGATGTTCTCGTGCTACCACCAAACATGCACCAGATGAATCGACCATCCCCGACGAACTCGCTCATGTCAATAAACTATCTACATCGGGAACTCTGTAAAACATCTCCCTATCATCAAAGTCCAACTTTACATAGTCGATAAAGGGTGATGGATCATGCACACATTATAACACCCCAAACTTCCACGATACTCTTCTCTTTCAATAATGCAATAGCTTGCATTGTATGCAAGTTCGAGATTCTAACACACCGCGACCAATAAAAGTAGCTGTTATGAATAGTAATACCAGATTTTTGAAATTAAATAAATTTTATATTTCAAAATGGACTTCATTTTTGTATTTGGAATATCAAAATTATCTTAAGTTGAATTTTTTGTAATTTTCTGAGAACATCCAATTTTTTATGAATAGTGAAAAATACTTAAGAACATCTTTTTTAATCAAAATAATTTATAGTGATAAATTATAATATTGAGTGGTTTTAAAGTTTAATTAGAATATATTATTACTATTTTATCCAATGGTGGTCTTTAGAATTAATTTCAATTTGGAATTGGACATAAACAATTGTCAATCTTTTGATATATATTGTTTCTTAAAAAATGCTATTTGTTGTGACATGGGGAATTAATTATAAAATTAATTAATTAAACTTATATGTTTTAAATTTTGTAAAATAGACATCATTTTTTAATTAGGAATACCAATTATATCTTCGGGTAAATGTTTGGCATTGTTCTGAAAAACTTCAATTTTTGATGAATAGTGAAACAACTAAGTGATAGTTAAAAACTGATTTTTCGTTTAAATGAAACATTACCAATTCTATGATTTGATTTTCAAAAATCCGAACTACATGGTTGTAATTTAGGAAGTAAAATGTGATTCAATGGGATTAAAATAATTTTTGGTGAATAGTAACTTTTAAGTTCTATTAATAGCGATTAAAGGAAATTAGTGAAATTTAAGGTAAAAATGATATAATAGAAATATGAAAATATCATGAAACTTGTACAAAACATATTGGATGAGTAATGGAAGACCAATAAAATCAATGGGTCAACTTGTGTACCCCATAGAGCCACTTGAGTAATAAAGTGACATTAATTACTTTTTATTTGAAGTAAAAATAAAATTGTCACAAACATGTGTAGTTTTTCTAAAACAATTATTACATGTGGATATATAAGTTATATTTTAGACTATAAATATTCATTGGAAAGATAAATATATTTCCTGCATCATGGTAATTTTTTTATAATTTTTAGACATTATATAAATTAAATTTTTTATGACACCATGATGATGCAGCGATTACCTCATTAATTAACGATTGAAATAAAATAAATAGATAATGTAAAATCAAAAAATTACACATTTAAAAAACTTATTGGATGAGTACATTTCGAACCCTTATCACCTTATCTTAGAAATATATAATTTTGGGACCTTTTAAATCCGAAAATGGTTTCATAATAATGTAACATTTCTTGAGTTTCCAAGAGTTCCCCTCCTCTCCTCTTATAAAAGGGCCCCACCACTACCACCTTATTCACACCATCAAATCCATTTGGATCTACCAACCTCTGCCCAAATACTCTCTCAACTTCCCTCTCTTACTCCTAGAAGCCTCAAATTGGGCATAATTCTTCCCATGGAATCCTTTGGCTCAAATCAAAAAACAGTTACCCGAATTTAACGTAATGTCTTCTATTATGTTATTTTGTTTTATTTTGCTCCTCCAAACCCTTAAAATCTTTTTTTTCATTTATTTTGTAACAACACCAGTATATTAAATATACTAAGATGTTCTTATGATATGGATTTGATTTACACTTACACACAGCTTCATCTAATTGATAAAGAACATACTGTTTCTGTGGTTGGCGAATTTCTGCCTTACGAAATGATGATTGTTAAATCTTCTTTTAACACCTCTAATAGTGGCCATTATGATGACACTATTTGTATATATGATATATATTATGATTTTTTTCCTTATTATTCTTTATTTTTTATTTATGGCATACCTTTATGATTTCCATTATGGGTAAACACGATAATTTCATTTTAGGAAGTGCGGACTACCGCCCCCTCAAAGTGATTTGAATCGTTAATGCCATATGTGGGATGTATAAAGGATGGAGTAAATGATATTATATATGATATTATAATGAAATTATAATATACCTTTATATCATTATTATTTCATTCCATTAAATATGAAATAGAAATCTAAGTAGCTTTCATGCGTACGTACAGCTTACCGTCTCCATGAACGGTGCATTTCATTTCTTACCTCTAAATGTTACATAATATTACGAATGAATGTATATAATGGATATATATGATATATATTATATCTACATCATGAATATAATTCTGAAGAATATGGATATTCTACCACATAAACAGCTTGTAATTATAAGAAGTTTATTTTTGACTCAAGTACCAAAGATCGGAAAAACGTCTGTTATTAACATAAATAATTACAAAATGTTCATAACATGGTGATAAGTGATATAAAAGGAATAATAAACTTGAAAATTGTTCTTAAGCATAGAGAAATTAACACTAATTTATTATTCAGGAGGTTAAAGAAAGATCGAGTCAAGTCATACACGAGGTAAGGGAACTTCTAAACCCAATTTACGTTCTTTGGGTTAATCTCCTACTATCAAATTATGTCATGATATTATTATGTCCTATCATTTATTTGTACTTTCTTTATGTGTAATTATAGTTAATACACATAATAGATTTATTTTATTTAAAAAATGATCTTTTTAAGGGACTTCGTCTCAATCTCCTTTCATTGAGGCATATTTGGTTTTATACACAACTTTCCTTTATACGGTGTATAATCCCCATTGAATTATACTTTTATTCAAAGGGAATATTTTTATACAAAGAATTTTTACTAAACGACAAAAGGAATGTTTTTTCTTAAGTATGCGGCGACAACGACTTCTCCGCCGCTGTGAATATTATTTGAGTTTCGTCTTCCTCTATAAGTCATAACTTTTTTTAAAATGAAAAATAAATACAATGTTTTGCTTTTCTTTTATTTTGGTATTGAAAATGATTTTGATAATATTTTTATTATACCAATGTGTTGTATTGATATCTTGTTATTGAAATGTGTAAATTTTATGTTTCCTTTATGCATGTTTTATGTGATACGATTAAGTTATGGTTTATGATATGTTTAAACCTGTTCATATGAGGAACGCATTGGACTTAATAACTGACTGGTGGAGCCCGCTATAGATCCCCGATGCATCGGCAGGTCTCATGAGACAAACTAGTGTCTTGGCACGAGGCCTTGACAAAATATTATTTTTAGTCTTGTCATGAGGCCTTGGCTACATGGTTATGATAGTCTGGCATTATGCATTCCATCATTATGAAAGTGGTTATTGATATTGCATGTGATTTTTCGACCAGTAGAATATCTATGTGAATAAGTAAATGGAATTATCTCATTTTACTTTTGCACTATTATGTTGAAGTTCAAGTTTAAAAGGATTTTGTTTTAGTCATACATTTGTTTAAATGTTTATGTTTATTTATGAAAGCTTCCGCTATATTGTTATCCTTACTGAGCATCTGAGCTCACCCCTTTCAATTTTTTATTTTTCCTAGGATGTGAAGAAATATTTTATGACTGACCTACAGGGAGAGTCTGAAGGGGATAGAAGTGTGGAATATGGAGACTATATTGTAATTTTATACTTTATGATGTAATGTAACATATATGAAAGTATCTAGTGTTTCCAAGGCTACTAAACTGATCGGCCTTTCGAGACTTGATCATTTGTGATCATGCCAATGTTAGGTAACAATGCACCGACTCTGGGTAGCTGGGGTCGGGGCGTTATAGTTGGTATCATAGGTAGTTTAGTACTAACCTTGGATGCTATATTTAGATAAACTCTGATTAGAGCACATATCCCTAAGATAGACTTTGAGGATTAGTATAGAAGAATGTCCTAGAATTTTGGTATTATAGATATTTTTGTGAGTTTTCCGAGGAATACATCCCTGTCTGGATACGAGCAGGTAGTGGCGACTCTGTCACAGATGTACCTAGGGGTAAAACCAGAAAACACCACTTTGAGCTAGACTCGAACGGGAACTGGTGCATGACAACGGGCCTTGCTGCACTCTTAGTTATGACACTCCCGGGGGATATGCTTAGGATAAATCTCATTTTTTTACCAACCATTATGAAGGGTTTATGAGTATATACATTCTCAAAGAAAACATTTTTTATGATTGTGGATTATATCCTTAAACCGTTCAATTTACATTAAGTATTTTCCAAGATTGGAATTATTCATTGAAATTCATAAACTAACCTAGTTTATGAAATTGTATAGAAATGGCACACAGTAGAAGGAATGTGAACTCCATCCATACTTATGATCCAAAGAGTAAGAAAGATCATATCTTTCACAGTATTAAGCCAAAATTTAGAAGGGAAATAGTCTCCCCTGTGTTCTCAAAATATGAAGAAATAGTATCATGTGTTAATAAGATAAGTAATGAATTCTCTGAGTCTTATGGATTTGAAGGAAGAAAGAGAAGAAAAGGATGGAAGAGAGAATGATGGATAATGGGACGAGGGAAAAAAATAATTTTCCAATATGTGATAACTGTGGGAAGAAACACCTTGGAACTTGCCTGAAGGTAATGGGAGTTTTCTATAAGTGTGGAGAAAAAGAACACCAAGTGCATCACTACAAGGGTAAGAAAAAGGATTCAAATGTACAATTCTTCATCTGCAAGGAGTGGGGACACTATGCAAACCAATGTCCAAATCATTACAGTATGCCCCAAATGATGTTAATGGATAATAATCAAGTTATGATACTACCACAGATGATGAGGAATGATTAGAGTTCTTATGTTGTTATTATATAATTTTGTCATTTGAGTGTTGTATCAATGATGTACTGGTTATAATAATTATGGAGTATATAAGGATTGTACTGTAGTACTATTTCATCAAGGACGTGAGATTGTGTGGAACCATGAAAAGTGAATCCATAGTAGGTTAAATTTTTAGAAAATATTTGGTTGAGAGAAAGATAAACCATAATATGGTTCTGATACTGAGATACTGATTTTCGAATAATAAATGATTGATTTGGATAAATTATATTGGATATTCTTAAATTCGTTGAAAATGATTAATGATTTGTATAAATTTTTGGATAGGAGTATATCTAGTATTCTATAAGGAATAAGGGATCATAAATGTAACCAATAAGGATTAATGGTAATTCAGGATGTTGTGGTGTTTTAAAAGAATAAATGATGAAGGTGTTCACATGTTGTTACGCTGAAAAAAGGATCTTCATTATGTTTACCTTCCCTATAAAAGTTGGACTGTGAATTGGACAGAAGTATTTTGGATAACTATAATGGTTGGAATGGATTAAGTTGAACCATGGATAGTATTGTTTAAGGTTAAAACATTTCTGAATATTATTTTGGGAATATTATAATGCTACAGTTTTAGGAACAGGACAACCTGTAGGTTGGGGGATAACACGTCGCGTCGGACAAAGCTGTAGGAATCGAACCCACAACCATAGTGGGAAAGGCCTTTATTACCTACCACTAGCCTACCGGAAGTCCCTGGTTATTACAAAATAGTTTTCCAAATCTAAATGGTATGTGTTAATATTTGGAACCTTATACAATTATGATAAATAGAATATTTTGAGTTCTATTACCTTTTGGAGTGAATGATGGGTTTGTGGTAAACATTTATTAAAGAATGAAATTCTACATGACAAGTAAGTATATTTCCTTACATTCTTAGTAAATCTCCTAAATAAATTCCTCAACTTTATGAAAGGTAACTTTAAACAAAAACGTTTTTGGTTAACATTTCCAACTGGGGATTCAATGACCGTTTAACCGATCACAAGTTTGTGATTTTCTTGTGTTTACCTTTCTCTTAATCCTTTTTTCTACAACTCTCCATCAGACCTTGATGGTTTGTTTTTCTTCCATATCCATATTTTAATAGAATCATAGTATGGGATATCTTGAGTGACCTCTGTACTTCTCTTTCTTTCTTTTAAAGTTATATTTTTATTAACCTTATATCAAATGGGGGTTTTCCACAAAGGTATTCTCTATTTTCATCCTTTTATTTTCAAAGAAAAATTTCTAATTGCGAGGACGAAATTTATTAAAGGAGGGGAGAATTTAACACCCCAATCTTCCACGATATGCTTCTCTTTCAATAATGCAATAGCTTGCATTGTATGCAAGTTCGAGATTCTAACAAACCACGACCAATCAAAGTATCTGTTAGAAATAGTAATACCCACCTTTTGAAATTAAATAAATTTTATATTTAAAAATGGACTTCATTTTTTTATTCGGAATATCAAAATTATCCTATGTTGAATTTTTTGTAATTTTCTGAGAACATCCAATTTTTTATGAATATTGAAAAATACATAAAAACAATTTTTTTAATCAAAATAAATTATAGTGATAAATTATACTATTTAGTGTTTTTAAAGTATAATTAGAATATCTTATTACCATTTTATCCAATTTTGGTCATTAGAATTAATTTCACTTTGAAATTCGACATAAACAATTGCCAATCTTTTGATATATATTGTTTCTTAAAAAATGCTATTTGTTGTGACATCGGGAATTAATTATAAAATTAATTAATGAAACTTATATGTTTGAAATTTTTTAAAATAGACATAATTTTTGAATTCGGAATATCAATTATAGATGAGGTTAAATGTTCGACATTGTTCTGAAAAACTTCAATTTTTGATTAATAGTGAAACCACTAAGTGATAGTTAAAAACTGGTTTTTCATTTAAATGAAACATTACAACTTCAATAATTTGATTTTCAAAAATCCGACATACATAGTTTTCATTAGGAAGTAAAATGTGATTCAATGGGATTAAAATAATTTTCGGTGAATAATAAATTTTAAGTTCTATTAATCGCGATTAAAGGAAATTAGTGAAATTTAAGGTAAAAACGATATTATAAAAATATTAAAATATCATGACACATGTACTACACATATTGGATGAGTCATTTACGACCAAGACAATCCATGGATCAACTTGGGGACCCCATGGTGCCACTTGGGTAAGAAAATGACATTAATAACATTTTCTTTATAGTACAAATAAAATTGTCACAAACATGTGTAGTTTTACTAAAAAAATTATTACATGGGGATATATAAGTTAAAATTTAGACTATAAATATTAATTGGAAATCTAATAAAATTTCCTATATCATGGTAATTTTTTTATAATTTTTAGACATTAAATAAATTTAAATTTTTATGACACCATGATGATGCAGCGACTACCTCATTATTTAACGATTTAAATAAAATAAAATGATAATGTAAAATATAATACTTAGACAAGTCAAAAACTTATTGGATGAGTATATTTAGAACCCTTATCACCTTATCATTTAAATATATAATTTTGGGACCTCTGAAATCCTAAAATGGTTTCATAATAATGTAACATTTCATGAGTTTCCAAGAGTGCCCCTCCTCTCCTCTTATAAAAGGCCCCCACCACTACCACCTTATTCACAACTTCAAAGCCATTTAGCTTGGCCAACCTCGGCCCAAATACTCTGTCAACATCCCTATCTTACTCCTAGAAGCCTCACTTTGGGTATAATTTTTTCCCAAGGAAGCCTTTGGCTCAAATCAAAAAAGAGTTACCCGATTTTAAGGTAATGTCTTCTCTTATGTTATTTTGTTTTTTTTGCTCATACAAACCCTTAAACTATTTTTATTCCTCTATTTTGTAACAAAACCATTATATAAAATATACTAGGATGTTGTTATGAAATTTATTTTATTTAAACTTACACACACCTTCATCTAATGGTTAAAGGATATACTATTTCTGTGGTTGGTGAATTTCTGCCTTACGAAACGATGATTGTTGAATCTTCTGTTAACACCTCTAATGGTGGCCATTATGATGACAATATTTTTATATATGATATATATTATTTTTTAGTTTTCCTTATGATTCTGTATTTTTCATTTATGGCATACCTTTATGATTTCCATTATGGGTAAACGTGATAATTTCATTTTAAGAAGTGCGGACTACCGCCCCCTCAAAGTGATTTGAATCGTTAATGCCATATGTGGGATGTATAAAGAATGGAGTAAATGATATTATATATAATATTATACTTAAATTATAATATAGATTTATATCATTATTATTTCATTCCATTAAATATGAAATAGAAATGAATGTAGCGTTCTTGCGAACGTACGGCTTACCGTCTCCATGAACGGTGCATTTCATTCCTTACCTCTAAATGTTACGTAATATTATGAATGAATGTAAATACTGGATATATATGATATATATGATATCTACATCATGAATATAATTCTGGAGATAATGGATATTCTACCACAGAAACAGCTTGTAATTTTAAGTAGTTTATTTTTGACTCAAGTACCAAAGATCGACAAAACGAACGTTATTAACATAAATAATTGCATAATGTTCATAACATGGTAATAAGTTATATGAAAGGAATAATTAACTTGAAAAAGGTTCTTAAGAAAGCAGAAATTAACTCTAGTTTATTATTCAGGAGGTTAAAGAATGATCAATTCAAGTTAGACACGAGGTAAAGGAACTTCATAACTCAATTTACGTTCTTTGGGTTAATCTCCTACATTCAAATTATGTCATGATATTATTATGTTCTCTCTTGTATTTTTACATTCATTATGTGTACTTATAGTGAATAGAGATAATAGATTTATTTTATTTAAAAAATGATCTTTGTAAGGGACTTCGTCTCAATCTCCTTTCATTGAATCATTTTCGGTTTTATACATAACTTTCATTTATACAGTGTATAAACCCCATTGAATTTTACTTTTATTCAAAAAGAATATTTTTATACGATGCGTTTTTTACTAAACGACAAAAGGAATTCTTTTTCTTACGTATGCGGCAACAACAACTTCTTCGCCACTGTGACTATTATTTGAGTTTCGTCTTCCTCTATAAGACATAACTTGTTTTTAAATGAAAAATAAATACCTTGATTTACTTTTCTTTTATTTTGGTATTAAAAATGCTTTTGATAATGTTTTTATTATATTAGTGTGTTGTATTGATATCTTTAGATTGAAATGTGGAAATTTTAGGTTTCCATTATGCATATTTTCTGTGATACGATTATGTTATGGTTTATGATATGTTTAAACCTGTTCATATGAGGAATGCATTGGACTTAATAAGTGACGGGTGGAGCCCACTATAGCTCCTCGATGCATCGGCATGTCTCATGAGAAAAACTAGTGTCTTGACATGAGGCCTTGACAAAATCTTATTTTTAGTCATGGAACGAGGCCTTGGCTACGTGGTTATGATAGTTTGGAATTATGCATTCCATCATTGTTAATGTGGTTATTGATATTGCATGTGATTATTCGACCAGTAGAATACCCATGTGAATAAGTAAATAGAATTATCTCATTTTACTTTTGCCATATTATGTTGAACTTCAAGTTTAAAAATCAGTTGTTTTAGTCATACATTGCCTTAAATGTTCATGTTTATTTATGAAATCTTCTGCTATATTTTTATCCTTACTGAGCATCTGAGCTCTCCCCTTTCAATGTTTTATTTTTCTTAGGATGTGAAGAAATATTTGATGACTGACCTACAGGGGTAGTCTGAAGGGGATAGAAGTGTGGACTATGGAGACTATGTTATTGTGATTTTTAACATTATGATGTAATGTAACATTTATGAATGTATCTAGTGTTTACAAGGCTACTAAACTAATCGGTCTTTCGAGACTTGATCTTTTGTGATCAGGCCAATGTTATGCAATAATGCACCGACTCTGGGTAATTGGGGTCGGGGCATTACACACATCTCCTCAACTACGACACATGGAAAACATTATTTAACCGGTGCATCTATGGGGAAAGAGCTATATACTATGCCACCTAACCAAATCTATTGAGAATCTAGAAAGGATCGATGAATCATGGAGATATCTTGTCGCCCCGGCCAAATCTCTGCAAACTGTGTTGAGGTGAGACCCGTAAGAAGACATGGTCTCCATCCTCAAACTCCAAAGGTCTCCGTCTCCTATCGGAAAAAGACTTCTATCGGCTATTTTCAATCTTCACTTGATATGAAGTGAGGCATTGTTATACAAACACTTCCACTGCTTCCTTCATCCTTGGCAACCAGTACTGATGTCGAAGGTCCAGATACATCATCACGACTCCATGATGTACTGTTAAAGGGGGTGTATGAAACTCCCTTAGCACCTCCTACTGAAGCATCACTACTACCATGGTATGTCCTCTAAAGATGAAGAAGTTCTCCCCACAATTAGAAAATCCTTCCAGAGACCAACCTGAGGATAGTTGACCACGTCGGGCCTCGCAGTCAACATCCAAATATGTTTCTACCGAACTTGCTAAATAATTGGGGGAGTGACAGTCATATACTAGAGGTATGATTCTCTATCTTTATCCACAAAGGATATCTACAGTATGAATAGCTTCTCTGACACCTCACTCAGCAGTTGTAGACAAGACCTCTTACAGGGTACGTCTGCTACCACAAACCCCTTCTGAGTATTTAGACTATCCCAAAGTCATAGTCCTAGAGGAACTCTAGCCATTTTCGCTCTCTTGGGTTGAGGTCCATGAGAGAGATGATATACATGAGAATCTTATGACCAGAGTAAATAGTAAATTGTTCACCCATCAAGTAGTTCTACCACATCTTCAGCACCAATAATACTACTACTAACTACAGGTCATGGGTAAAATAGTTTTGATCGTGCTATCTCAGCCATTGTGAGTTGTAGGCGATCAATTCCCACTCATGCGTCATGAAAGAACCTAGTCTGGTGTCTGATGTGTCACAGTAGACTACATACCCAACACCCTCTTCTGGTAGCCTCATGATGGGGGGCACTCGTTAGTATCTGTCTCAGCTCCTGAAATATTAGCCGACACTTCTCCTTCCACAGAAAAGACTCCCCCTTCTATGTAAATACTGAAAAGGTAGCCTCTCCCCTGGAGAAGTCAGGTACAAATCTACGGTATTACCTAGCCAAAGCAGAAGTCCCTCTCCCTTCAGGAAGGTAATCCTGGAAACATCTTTTTAAATGATGTCCCACACTCTAACACTAATGTTTGAAACTGAAAACTCAAAACTCCTATTTCCATTAGGGTAAGGATGGCCGACTCAAGAGTGATTGGTTTTACCCTCGTATGCATGAGATTTTCCTTTGCTGGATGGGTTTCCTTATCACAGACTAAGTGAAACCTCATTCAAATGAAGTATACATACTACCTCCTTCTTGCCTAATATAGTCAATATAAGTATGATCTGTGGATGTCAATTCTATTCCCAAACTAACTTCGTATGGCCTCGACACAGCCATCAAGAGGTTCCAACCTAAACTCTTTCCTCAAGGGTCATATCACACCATTGGCAGAAGTGTGATTATCGAGTCTCCTCCGAAAGGTATCTCCAAGCATGAGGGTCAAGTTAATGGTTTAACCAGAAACTCTAGGACATTAAAAATATTTGAGGAAGGAGGGAATGATTAGTACTTATGTCTATTAATACGGTAGCTTGTAGTGGACACAGACCATACCTTGAATCATTCTTGGAGCCCTTGGGTGACACTCCTTGACTGCATGCAGCTACTCCTTTCACATGTCCACTATCTCCCTATGGCTGGAGGGGACCACATCGGGGTTGGTTGTAACATGTCGAAATGTATACCACATCATGGTACTCTATTATCTCCACATTCATGTCTTTTGTATTGTATATTCACCTGTCCCTATCACTTCCACTTCCTGAAGCATTTCACACACCCATGTCTCTGAGACTGGAGTTAGTTTCCTACTTTTACACCGCGAGCATTCACTAACTATATTCTCTAAGCCAAAGAACATTCCACCAAAAAGGGTATCTATATCACCCTAACATAAGTAGGAATGAAAAGACGAATTGTGTTGGCTCGAATGTTCCTAAAAACATATCGCTCAGAGGACTGATCCTTGAAGCACTGACCATATCGTATTCATCAAGTACCAGGAATGTTCAGTACACCTCAATGAATTCTCAGCTACTGACATGTTGTACTACCAAATACATAGAATCTCTTAGGTTCACACACCCCTTAGCCTTTTAGAGGCAAAGAACCCCTACTGAGAGGAAGGTTCTCAAGAAAGTCCATGGAAAAAGTCACCTAATCATAAGATCAGGGTAATCTAAACCATTTCATCACCCTTCCAAGCCACATATAAGGCTCACTACCTGGACCGCCATCTGATCAGATGGTTTCATTGCTAGATGGAAACTCAGCCACCTACTCAAGATAGTACCTAGAAGCATGTGAGTCGGGCTCGCCTCGGAACCTGAGGGGTATCTATTAGTGAAACTCATGCAAGGCACTGAGCCTACAGGTGTCCTCTACCGGTAGCGTTGGTAGTAACTGCTGAACAACAGGCAATGGTATTGCTGGAACACCACCTGAAGGTACAATATCATTCATTGTTCCATGTATCAAAGCCTAATTATCTTGAATACCATCCTCATGGTGAATTACTAGAAAATACAAGAGTCTATGATCACTATATACTCTACTGGTGTCCCAACCAGGAGGAAAAATCTATCCACAACCTCTAGGAAGTCTTCACCTGCCTGGGAATCTCTCTCACCTCAAAACCATGGAGGCCAATACCACTATAACTCATGATACACATTCAGTCAGTGTGCACTATCTGCCAGTGTGGCTGGTGGTAACTGCTTCCCAATGGGTGGTGCTCCTGCTAGTACACTACCTGATGGTGACAACACAGTTAGAGTCCACTGCATTAAGGCCTCATCCCTCGGTGCTGATCCACACAAGATCGCTCAGTGGGCCATCATCCTATACTCTCATAGGAATCCTATTTTTTTTCTATGCGGTGGAATCCTGATAATGAACAGGTGATCCATGATCATTATGTTATACCTAGTGATTTGACTATAAAGAAACCAAGGAAAAACATTTCCAAAACACACACAATCAGTGTTTTGGTGAACCGAGTCGGGAATCAAAATTCAGGGTCATGGTTTATGGATAAGTTGGCCTCCACACCAACACTAGACTCCCTGAACTAAAAACCACAATAAAAACACTTATCACTATTTTCACATAGAAAATATCAGTGTCCTAGTTATTCGGTAGAACAGACTCCTTTGATACCACTTTTTCACGACCCATCCCCCAAGACCCATGCTGTGACTACCACATGACCATCTGCCATAGGCTAGAGGGTAGAAACTAGAAAATAAATTTGTTTTTCCTAAAACTATAATTAATTGCCTTTAAACCTTTTAAAACACACAGTCCAAGGACACATCATGAAGCAAATATGATGTAAACTAGTTTAGTAAAAGTGTATTGAATGTAAATGGGCAAGAATTCAAGCCCAACTAAAAGGTACAATTACAAATGAAAAGTGAAAATTAGATCATAGATCATTCAACGAGAATCCAACCCGAATAAATGATACATATCACCTCCTTATAACTCCATGTCTGCCCGTCTCCTTCGCACACCTCCTAGTCCTAGCTACTTCAAACCTCATCCCAACTGCTCATCGTCTGGACATGACACAATAAGGGGCGGGAAAATCTCATGCATGGGTGAGTATAACAATACCCAGTAGGGAAACTAAGACCCCCAAAGGTCTCTCATTATTCCAAAAAGGAAAACCAAAAATCATGATCTCAATCACAAAATACAATGAAATAGACACAATTAAATTATAGTCTGGGCTCAAACCAGGTTTTTAGTGATGTATAAAAGTAAAGATGATTAGTTGTCAAGATATATCAATGTATCCTATCAATAGGCACTACACTTGACCATATGGAGTATAACCCACATAGGACCTATAGATAACTAACCCCCCTCAATGACCCACATAGGATTTGATCGGCCAAGGATTTTTATATCGCTGAACCACGAGTAGATGCTCTAAGGGTGGTCCTCGTCGGGTCGCGAGGTGTTGATCCACTCTAGAACTCTAGGTGCTGAGCCACACAGTACCTCTAGGTGTTTAACCACATAGTACCGCTATGTGATGACCCATACAACATCTGTCGGTACTAACCTCCATATGGTCTATCTCCAACCAATACCTCACTACCCGCCACTAGATTCCCTCTCATGGCATGCTTGAGTACATTATTATCTTCCCCTCTAGTTATCGGTCGTACCTAGAACACCACTAGTCTCATCAAAGGAGTAACCTAAATGACCTCCATGTTTTAAGGGTTTCAACGTGACAGACGGTGCGTCAAATGGAAGCCCGATCTTTGTGTTATAAGTGTTTTACTTGCAGGGGCCCAGCTGGATTTGGATTCGATCCAACCCAGTCATGATCCAGTTGTCTCCAAAACTCAATGGGAGTATACAAAAATTTTTCTTCTCAATCCAAGGGTCCTATGGCAATAGACGGTTTGTCAAATAGATGCCTGATACCCATGTTATGGCCCATTAAGTGTTTCCAGGACCGTTGTCGGACTAACCTGGCCCGACCCGGTTTGGGTTGGGCCATGGAGGACTCAAACTACTGATCTAAGGTCCATCCCGGCCGTTAATGGGTGAAACATGCAACGGGAGGCTCTCAAGGGAAGCCAGCCACGTATACGGTAACCACTAATGGGGGTGGCACAGCCCACAAAGTGGGGTGACTCGCAAGGTCGGCGGCCAGGTAGGGCGGCAACCTAGTAGAGCAGCGGCCTAGTGGGTGGCCTGACCGTAGTGAAGCGCGGCATTCCCTAGATGACACTGTGGGTGGGGGGGGGGTGAAACCCATGTTTTCCCAAACTCTTGAATGGCCCAGAGGCTGTTCGGTTTGTGAAGTGGCGACGTCGCATGTTCTCTACAGAACCTGCCGGAGGCACGACATCTACCTCCACTACGGCTTCTTGAGTACAGGTGGCATGCTGGTCGCCCTGGCTCCCCTTCTATGGCTGGCCGTCGTGTCAGCCTTCTACTCTGTTTCCTGCGGCTCCTGAGCCGCGACCTCTTGCTCACTAGATGCGTGCGACAGCGCACCTTACATCGTCTATGACCAGCTGGTTCTAGCTGCTTTGATGACCACCGTGACCTTGTTTTGATAGTTATTATCTCTTAAGAACACGCTATTTGTTTTGACGACGGGAATTAATTTTTAAATTAATTAATGCAACGATTATGTTTTGAATTTGGTAAAATAGAAATCATTTTTGAGTTCATAATATCAAATATAGCTTAGGCCTAATTTTTGGTATTTTTCTGAAAACTTTCAATTTTCGATGAATAGTGAAACCACTAAGTGGTAGTGAAAAAAACTGAATTTTTCATCAAACTTAATTTTACCGCTTCTGTGAGTGGAATTTCAAAAATCAGAGAGACACGATTTATATCAGTAAATAAAATGTGTTTCAATGAGATGAAAATAATTTTTGGTGAATAGTAACTTTTTACTTTTATTTACCACGGTTAAAAGTAAATAGGGTAATTAAGGGTAAAAATGATATTATTATTACCCTAACACATGTCCAAATTCTATTGGATAAGTGTAATTCGACCAAAAACAAACTTAGGAATAAAATATGACCATTTAGGCACACTTGAATTAGATTAGGACATTTATTATTATTTAATTCAAAGAAGAGTTAAAAGAGTTAGAATCAATGTTTATTTAATAAAACATTTTTAATATAGGGTTATACATAAGATAAATTCGACTATAAATATTCAGTAGAAAGATAAAAAGATTTCCTACATAATGGTATTTTATTAGTAATTTTTAGACATTAAATAATTTAATTTATTTATGACACAACAATGATGCAGTAATTATCTTATTAATGAAATATTGACATAATTGATGTTATAAATACCCAAATAAATATAATTTGAGACTTTTTATGAATTCCACTAATTTTCTAGGTTAATATGACATGTTATTATTGTGTTAATTAGATTTGTTCGAACTTATCATTTGGTTATGATTTTCACAAAAATCAAATACTAAATAATGTCAAAATTGACATAAAATAGTTTTTAAAACAAATATTATTTTGTTAATTGTTATTTTATTTATAAAAATCTATGTTTCGGCCAAATGACTTAGATAAGGTTATATATATTAATAATAAAACATTTTGTGTTCGTTTGGCTTCTAATAATTAGTTTATTAACCTTATTGTATAAGAACACAAGAAGACACGGTAAAAGTAAAATTATTTAACTTAATGTGAAATCTAAATGATAAGGTTAAAATAGGAACCGAAACTTGTCTAAATTGTATTGGATGAGAGTATTTCGACCCATCCCCACCTTAGCCTCAAAATAAATCAATTTGGAGCTATTTATAACCGAACTTGACTTTATAATAAAATAATATTTTTAGTTATTCCTAAGGTGCCCCTGTCCTCCCTTATAAAAGGGCACCTCCTCCCTCTCCTCCTCACACCAATTTGAGCATTCATGCTCGGCCAACCCCTGCCAAAATCTCTTATCCACTTCCCTAGTATCATCCTAGAGGTCTTGGTATTCTTCAAAGACCATCCTTAGTTTTTTAAGTGGAGGTTAAGTGAAGGTGCGTCAAAAGGATGTAATATTCATTACCGATCTTTTTCAATTTCATTCTTCTTCAACTTCTTCTTATTTAGTTGTTTCATGCGAAAGTAATAACATCAGTATTTATTATATACTGATATGTTATTATAAATATTAAACAACTCTAATTAACCTTCTATCCATCCTACGGAAAAAGGAAATCACCGCGCGTGCGTACGTACGGAATACCGTCTCCACGCCATGGTGTAATCTATTTTCCGCCACCACCTTAATTGGATGGGTATAATGGTGTACATAATAACTATGTATTATTATTTTAAAGTTATATTGATTCTTAAATAGTATATATACACTCCAATATATTCCCACGATCATGAGAACGATATCATCGCTAGTGCATACATACGGACTACCGTCTCCACGACGCGATGAGATTCATTCTCCACTTTAACCATTCATGAATTATTATAAAGTATATATAATAAGTATACATGAAATATATGACATAATAATGATACTTTATTTATGTGTATATATATGTATGTCATCTACTTAATTCCATTCAACTCAATAAGGAAACCAAAATAGCGTTCATGCGTACGTACGGCCTACCGTCTCCATGAACGGTGTATTTCTTTCCATTTAATGATTTATTATATATATGTATATTCTGAATATATATATATATATATAAATCATGTTTTATATTCTAGAGTTAAGTAATCATGATCTAAGTAATAATTTGAATAATTACAAGTCAAAACACAGACGACAAATTAAACAATTTTACCCAAAACGCTTCTTTAACATGGAATTTACAAAAGAACGGGTAATATAAATTCATAAGTGAACCATATATGATATCATAACAATGAATATGATTCTGTAATAAGTTAATAATATTATTTAGATCATTATACATGAGGTTCGGATACGTACAAATCATATCGGACATAAGGTAAGGGAAATATCACAATCTCATTTTTATCCGAGATTATTTATACATTGGAATTTACGGGGGTGTATTTTATCATCCACATCCATGTTTCCTCAATATTTAATATTATTTCCATCAAAATCTAATTGTTTTAAATCATATTTTACCCTTCGGTGAGTTTTTAGTAAATGATATGAAAGGAATCTTATGTTGTTTTTCGTACGAGGTACTTTATTTGACTTTTCTGACAAAAGTACGAGAAGAATGCTTTCTTTTAACTTATACGGCATGAATGGATTTTTAAAACATTATTTCCAAGAATATTCCTTTACAGGTTTTCAAGTATATTTTTAATCAACTTCTTTTAGTTTATAATTGTACGACATGTTAAGAATGGAAAAGTGTTTTTGAAGCAGAAAGGATATTTTCCTCAAGAATGAAGTTCAAGTGTTTTATCAAAATTATTTTCCATCTAAGATAATATAGGGTTATGTTTCTATCTCGATTATTACATTTACATTATTATGTTGTGATGGAAATATTTTTATGAATTCCTTTTTCTTATATGAATTGTTTTATGATGTCATGATGTTTAAGATTCCCATTTTTGTTACATGGGTTATGCTATGATGTATGGTTTATGATTTTGTGGCACACATAATAATGGTATCATTATGAGATGGGTGGGACCTATATCTCCAATTCATTGGGTAAAGATTTTATATCTTAGGAGATAGGCATGGCTGGAACGGTAGGTTATACCGGTTCAGTGAAGCAGGACTGAAATGAGGGTAACTCAGTTCAGAAATGGACTTTGTCCACTAAGATAGTCTTGGCAATGAGTCTTGACTAATAAGAAATGATTCTCTATGATTATGTGTTTATGCCACAATGTTACATGTTTTATGTTATGATTATTGGGATTACATTTCACTACTATGATTTATCCCATGTTATGAAATTATGATCTCTTTGGCAGGTTAATATTTCCAAAAGATATGTTCTTATGAATATGACGTGATTGATTTTTCTTTTGTTTACCCTTACTGAGCATTTGAGCTCACCCTTTTATGTTTTCCTTTCCCCAGGATATAAAGAAAGGATTTAGGTTTTAAAAAAAAGAAGATCTTTATGGGAGATATTGAAGATCTTTCACCATGATTAGAAGATTATATTCCGAGTTTCCAAAGACACTATACTATTACGGTCCATGTGTTTGTGTTTTTGTTATGTACTATGTATTCCGAAAAAGTAATGTAATGTCTATGTACATTAAGCTTCAGGTCTCTACAGTTGGTATCAGAGGGAGGTTTAGTTAACCTTTGGAAACTAGGATGCGAAATCGTTAGTGAGATCCGTAGAGACATTTCTAAGGTATGTCTAGGGATGTCCCTAAGGATAAGTATACGTATAAGATAAAGTCCTAGAACTATGGTAACGATCATAGAATTTAACCTAAGAAGATAGATATTGAGGATACTCCCCATTTATAATGTTGTCTTCCCTAGCGTGATTTTTGCCTCTCACACTATTCTTTTTGGGTTTTAGACAATGGTTGGAACACAAAGGAACCGTGTTGATCAATGCAATGGACAATGCAATGATTTTCCTCCTGAACAAACAAATGTTATGGGAGATGGAGTGAAAAATCTTATTGCTATACTTACACAAGCTATGAAACATTCAGGACTTCCAAATGAGCAGGGAAAGGAACAATATTCTATTGAGTCCTTCATGAGGCAACGTCCACCTTTTTTCAGCGGGACTTCCGATCCACTTGTTGCTGAACAATGGATCAGTACCACTGAAAAGATATTTTCAGTTCTTCAATGTTCTGAACATGATAAAGTCATCTTAGCAGTATATCGTTTGGAAGGTGAAGCTGATCAATGGTGGAATCTTATCAAGAATACGAGGCCAAGAGATGAAATTGAGTCCATGTAATGGGACGAGTTCAAGAACTTTTTTTTCAGTAAGTACTTCCCTCGTATTCTTCGAACAAAGATGGAAAAAGGAGTTTCATGAGCTGAAGCAGAAGGATGATGAATCTGTTGGTATATACGAAGCGAATTTTACAAGACTTGCAAGGTATGCATCTGGCATTATCATCCAACCTGAAAGTAAAGTTGATCGATTTTTCAGTGGCTTAAAACCAAGTCTTCGAAGGGAATTAGCTATAAGAGACTTCAGTAGCTATGAAGAAATTGTGTGTTGTGCTATGAAGGTAGAAATGGATGTTGGTTTTACATATCCATCTCATGGTTTTGAAAAGAAACGAAAGATGGAGTTCAAGGACAAATCTCAAAATAATGTTGAAAAGAAGATGAATGTTTCCTTATGCACAAATTGTGGAAAGAATCATGGTGGAGATTGTCTTAAAGGGACTAGAAAATGTTTTACGTTTGGAAAAGAAGGTCATCGAGCAGCTATGTTTCGAAGTAATAGAAAAAGGGTTTCTAATGATGTGAATAAAGAAAACACTACAGAGAACTCACCACCAACACTTCAATGATTCTAGTGTAAGGAAATGGGGCATTATGCTAATAAATGCCATAATCCAAGGGTTAGTGATGATCGACATGGGCAACCGCTGAAGGCAAAGGACAAAGGGAAGTCACATACGATCACTATTGGCGATGTTGAATATGACAACGATGTGGTGGAATGATTAAGTGTTTATGTAATGGGATTCCAAAATAATGTTGTATCATAAAGTATTGGAATATTTATGTATTGGTCTAATGTGGTATTCAAAGTGATTGAGATATTTTTGGAAATAAGATGATATGCGCATAATGAAGGGAAGACGAGAAAACGAAATGTTTAACAGTATTCATGAGCTCATGATTGATATAAGGACTAAGTGATATCATGGTTTGAGTATATTGAATTTTGAGGATTTTGGTATGTGGAAAGTGTTAACTTTTAACTGAATTCATGTTTTCACTAAGGTTCAATGGGTATTCATTCTTCAAGAGAATACATGATTAATGTATTCACATGTTTGTAATTTGACCAACAAGATATATCTTATTATATATGGGGGATAAATGATGGCATTCACGTGATTGTTCTGTGACATTTCAAGTAATCATTTTCTTCATATTATGAGCTTGGACCGAAGTATTTTAGATAAGCCTAAGGATTAGAATGTATTATATTGGACATAAGTTAGGATAAAACATTTTTTGATATTATTGATGGGATTTTGTAGTAATATAGCTTTAGAAAAAGGACAACCTGCAGGACGGGCGACAACCCATCGCGTCGGACAAGGCTGTGGGAATCGAACCCACAACCGAAGTGCGACTGGCCTTTATCGCCTACCACTGGCCTATAGGAAGTCCCTGTTTAGTAGAAACTAATTATATTATATTAAGCAGTATGATATATGAAGTATAAGTCTATTTTAGGAACCATATATGATTAATCTCACTATAGAATGACTTATATATATTTAATAACTTTTGCTAACCTTTTGTTTGAGACAGATGGATTGAACCGTCATTCTATCACATGATCTGCTAACACTTCACAAATAACAAATTCAACTTCATTTATTTAAGAGATGAAGTGGAAATTGTTCAAGGCACGAACAACAGATATATTGTACCAAAATAAAGTAAGTATTTATTCTAATTCAAATTCTTCAACTTTAGGGAAACGATCTTGAAAACCAAAAATGTTTTCCTAGTGCTCTTATATCTGATTAATCAGATGGTACCATAGATTGTCAAAAATTTATGGATTTGTGATTGTTGGCTTTTTCATAGCCATTTTCTCTACCACTCTCCATCAGAACATGATGGTTAGATTTTTCTTCCATATCCATATTTTTACCTATGTGGAAACCTAGTGATTAGTTTATTTGGGTAACCGTTATGTTTCATACTTTTGTTTATAAAGATTGGTTTTGGTATTCCATTTTTCGATGTGGGTTTCTATTAAAGAAAGTTTCGAGTAGTAAACCATTTATAACCCCAACGAATTTCGAGGGTGAAATTCATTTTAAGGGGGGTAGAATGTAACACCCCGAGATTTTATGAAAAATATTCTTTCTAATTTCATTAATGTCTTGTATTATACGCTACACCTTAAGGAGCTTTCACAACACACATCTATGACCTGGCTTGAATTACACGCAATCACGACCTTCCACGATAGCGTGTGTTGTACGCAACACCAAGTTTCGCTAAACAACGATATACTATTAAAATATTATTAAAACTAGCTGTTATGAATAGTAATAACCTCTTTTTGAAATTTTATAAATTTTATTTTTCAAAATGGACTTCATTTTTGGATTCGGAATATCGAAATTAGCTTAGGGTGAAATTTTGGTGATTTTTGGATAACTTTCATATTTTGATGAATAGTGAAAATTACTAAATATTAATTAAAAACAACTTTTTCAATCGAAATAATTAATAGTGATGAATTATTAATTTGAGTTGTTTTAAAGTATATTTAGAATATATTTTTACAATTTAATACAATGTTGGTCATTGGATGTAATTTCACATTTAAACCAGACATAAACAAGTGTCAATCTTTTGATAGTTATTATCTCTTAATAACACGCTATTTGTTTTGACGACGAGAATTATTTTTTAAATTAATTAATGCAACTGTTATGTTTTGAATTTGTTAAAATACAAATCATTTTTGAGTTTAAAATATCAAATATAGCTTAGGCCTAATTGTTGGTATTTTTCTGAAAACTTTCAATTTTTGATGAATAGTGAAACCACTAAGTGGTAGTGAAAAAAACTGAATTTTTCATAAAACATAATTATACCGCTTCTGTGAGTGGCATTTCAAAAATCCGAGAGACACGGTTGATGTCAGTAAGTAAAATGTGGTTCAATGAGATGAAAATAATTTTTGGTGAATAGTATCTTTTTACTTTTATTTACCACGGTTAAAAGTAAATAGTGTAATTAAGGGTAAAAATGATATTATTATTACTCTAACACATGTCCTAATTATATTGGATAAGTTTAATTCGACCAAAAACAAACTTAGGAATAAAATATTACCATTTAGGACCACTTGAATTAGATTAGGACATTTATTATTATTTAATTCAAAGAAGAGTTAAAAGAGTTAAAATCAAGGTTTATTTAATAAAACATTTTTAATATAGGGTTATACATACGATAAATTCGACTATAAATATTCATTAGAAAGATAAAAAGGTTTCCTACATAATGGTATTTTATTTTTAATTTTTATACTTTAAATATGTTAATTTATTTTTGACACAACGATGATGGAGTAATTATATTATTAATGAAATATTGACATAAATGATGTTATAAATACCAAAATAAATATAATTTGAGACTATTTATGAATTCCACTAATTTTATAGGTTAATAGGACATGTTAGTATTGATTTAATTAACTTCTTTCGAACTTATCATTCTGTTATGAGTTTCACAAAAATCAATTACTAAATAGTGTCAAAATTGACATAAAATAGTTTTCAAAACAAATATTATATTATTAATTGTTATTTTATTTCTAAAAATCTAAGGTTAGGCCAAATGACTTAGATAAGGTTATATATATTAATAATAAAAAATTTGGGGTTTTTTTGCTTCTTATAGTAAGTTTATTAACCATATAGTATAAGAACACAAGAAGACACGGTAAAAGTAAAATTTTTTAACTTAATGTTAAATCTAAATGATAAGGTTAAAATAGAAACCTAAACTTGTCTAAATTCTATTGGATGAGAGGATTTGGACCCATCCCCACCTTAGCCTCGAAAGAAATCAATTTGGAGTTATTTAAAACCGAACATGACTTTATAATACAATAATATTTTTAGTTATTCCTAAGGTGCCCCTCTCCTCCCTTATAAAAGGGCACCTCCTCTCTCTCCTCCTCACACCAATTTGAGCATTCACGCTCGGCCAAACCCTGCCAAACTCTCTTCACCACTTCCCTAGTATCATCCTAGAGGTCCTGGTATTCTTCAAAGACCATCCTTAGTTCTTTAAGTGGAGGTTAAGTGAAGGCGTGTCAAAAAGAGGTAATATTCATTACCGATCTTTTTCAATTTCTTTCTTCTTCAACTTCTTCTTATTTAGTTGTTTCATGCTAAAGTAATAACATCAGAATTTCTTATATACTGGTATGTTATTATAAATATGAAACAACTCTAATTAACCTTCTATCCATCCTACGGAAAAAGGAAATCACCGCGCGTGCATACGTACGGAATACCGTCTCCACGCCGTGGTGTAATCTATTTTCCGCCACCACCTTAATTGGATGGGTATAATGGTTTAAATAATAACTATATATTATTATTTTAAAGTGATATTGATTCTGAAATAGTATAAATACACTCCAATACAGTCCCATGATCATGAGAACGATATCCTCGCTCGTGCGTACATACGGACTACCATCTCCACGACGCGATAAGATTCATTCTCCACATTAACCATTCATTAATTATTATAAAGTATGTATAATAAGTAATCATGAAATATATGACATAATAATGATAATGTATTTATGTGTATATATATGTATGTCATCTACTTAATTCCGTTCAACTCAATAAGGAAACGAAAACAGCGTTCATACGTACGTACGGCCTACCGTCTCCATGAACGGTGTATTTCTTTCAATTTACTGATTTATTATATATATGTATATTCTGAATATATATATATAAATCATGTTTTATATTCTGGAATTAAGTAATCATGATCTAAGTAATCATATGAATAATTACATGTCAAAACACGGATGACAAATGAAACAATTTTACCCAAAACGCTTCTTTAACATGGAATTTACAAAAGAACGGGTAATATAAAGTCATAAGTGAACCATATATGATATCATAACAATGAATATGATTCTGTAATAAGTTAATAACATTATTAAAATCATTATAAAGGAGGTTCGGATACGTACAAAGCATATCAGACATAAGGTAAGGGAAATATCAAAATCTCATTTTTATCCGAGATTATTTATACATTGGCAATTATTGGGGTGTATTTTATCATCCACATCCATGTCTCCTCAATATGTAATATTATTTACATCCAAATAAAATTGTTTTAAATCATATTTTACCCTTCAGTGTGTTTTTAGTAAAAGATATGAAAGGAATCTTATGTCGTTTTTTGTACGAGGTACTTTATTTGACTTTTCAGACAAAAGTATGAGAAGAATGATTTCTTTTAACTTATACGGAATGAATGGATGTTTAAAATATTATTTCCAAGAATCTTCCTTTACAAGTTTTCAAGTTTATTTTTAATCAACTTATTTTAGTTTATAATTGTACGACATGTTATTAAAGGAAAAGTTTTTTTGAAGCAGAAAGGATATTTTCCTCAAGAATGAAGTTCAAGTGTTTTATCAAAATTATTTTCCATCTAAGATAATATAGGGTTCTGTTTCTATCCCTATTATTACATTTACATGATTATGTTGTGATGGAAATATTTTTATGAATTCCTTTATTCTTATATTAATTGTTTTATGATGTCATGATGTTTAAGATTCCCATTTTTATTACATGGGTTATGCTATGACGTATGGTTTATGATTTTGTGGAACACATAATAATGGTATCATTATGAGATGGGTGGGACCTATATCTCCCTCCAATGAATTAGGTAAAGATTTTATATCTCATGAGATAGGCATGGCTGGAACGGTAGGTTATACTGGTTCAGTGAAGCAGGACTGAAACGAGGGTAACTCGGTTCAGAAATGGACTTTGTCCACTAAGATAGTCTTGGCAATGAGTCTTGACTAATAAGAAATGATTCTCTACGATTATGTGTGTATGCCACAAAGTTTCATTTTTTATGTTAGGATTATTAGGATTACATTTCACTACTATGATTTATCCCATGTTATGAAATTATGATCTCTTTTACAGGTTAATATTTCCAAAAGATATGTTCTTATGAATATGATGTGATTGATATTTCTTTTCTTTTACCCTTGCTGAGCATTTTAGCTCACCCTTTTATGTTTTATTTTCCCCAGGATATAAAGAAAAGATTTAGGTTTTAAAAAAATAAGATCTTTATGGGAGATGTTGAAGATCTTTCACCACGATTAGAAGATTATATTCCGAGTTTCCAAAGACACTAAACTATTATGGTCCTTGTGTGTGTGTTTTTGTTATGTACTAAGTATTCCCCAAAAGTAATGTAATGTCTATGTACGTTATGCTTCGGGTATCTACAGTCGTAGAAGAATAAATGAGAACTGTGACATCGGGCAAGACACGATAGGTATAACACATTCATGATTTTACAAACCCTCATCAATAAGGAGAATACTATCATGATAAGAAATATAAAGATCCAACTAAGTTCTATAAAACATGAACTATTGGATTGTTTTCCATGTGATACATGGACTCACTATTTTTTTATTAAATTTCTACACTAGTTTAAGGTAAAATCCTACTCATTGTATTCCACACTAAAAGATTATTTTATAATAATGAATTATTTTCTAGTGGATTATGTGGTATTTGATTATTTCTATACTATACCAAGGATATAGCTACTCTTGTTGAGTATTGAACATTGTAAAAGTATCATATTCAATATTTAATGCATTCATATACTTTCATATGACAAGGAAATAAAAATAAGAGAATCAGGAACTTAACATGACTATGAGGTAAAGGGATAAGAAGTTTCAATTGGAATTAAATGTACATAACACTGATTCACTAAACCACTATGTGTCAGTAATATCCCAAACTGGTCTTCTTAATATTTTCATGATATATTAAACTAAGGAATCTTTCTCAAATCCCCCCCCCTCAAAGGATTCACTCCAACTTCGCTTCATCATGGTTGATCGTTATATAAAAAAGTTACTTCATGATACTAAATTTTGAGATAACCTTATGATAGCGGAATCCATTAATCAATATTACAGAAGTTTTCTAGTCCTACCCCTTAATCATGAATCACTGTAAATAATTTTCCTAGATAGAAAAACACACTATATATGAGAGTATAGTAGAACTACTTTTCTCCATAGTAAGAGAAAAAATGTCAATAGTTTACTCTCTGCCAATATTCTCATTTCATTCCAGCAGTGTTTTTAGGATAACACTTCATGCATTCTATATTTTTCATATAAGTATAAATATTCGGTAACATATTTTCCTTTCCTTTTGTAATTACTTAATTATGTGGTGATTTTGTTTCGTTTCATTCAAAAAAATGTACATAAATCGATTGGTTTATGGTGAATCTTATTTAGTATCTCTACATTATATAGTAGTATTATAAAAAAACTTTTTAATTGGGTGTAACCTACATTAAACTACCATACACCATCTAATTTAATCTTAAGTAGTCATTTTATAACACCAAGTATTGAAATTCAATTTCATCACGTGGAATAATATTTTTAGTTAGTACATGGATTTTCATATAAATAATATATATGCATTGACACTTCCAACTGATCTAATTGAAGGATCATGAATTATTTAAGAACGTAGTTATATTACATAGTTATTCTACATTCTTTTTATGAACATTTGTGTTAAAAAGTTTTATTACCTTTTCATGAGACTTATGTTCATCATCATTGTTATCTTCTAACAAAATGATCATTTTATTTATTTCATAGACCAATTATATTCTATGTTTCTTTATATGATATCTATCAATAATTATTTATCTGTAATGTTTTCAATGGTCCATGGTCATTCCACATATACCACAAATGAAGAATATTTTACAATTTTTTTGAATCATTCATTCTAAAATTATTAGTAATATTATATTCAGAACATTTATTATTCATATTTCTTAAGGAAAAATATTAATTTATAACATTTTTTCATGTGCATTTTGAACATGAGTTGGTTTTTTGGACAATATTTTTTACTCACTCTAACCAACTCCTTTTGAAATTACAAAAATATATTCCAAACGTTCAAATCTATGAGGGAAGAAATAATTTTTTTCATTTTTCTATATACATTTCATTACTCAGGTTTATATTCCTCGTGATGTATTAATTTTTCAAATTCCATATGATGAAATATTATTAAAATATTCATGTACATTTTGAAATAATCTTTCAATTCACAAAACATATCCACTAAATCTTATTATGTTTTGAATATTAGTTTTTCTAGTTTTCATAGCTTTTTATTTTTTATACATTTCATTCACCAATTTGGAATATTTTTAGGAACTAATTATTTTGTTTATGCTTATATCAAACCTTGATGTATCAGTGGGTTACACATAAATTATCTTCATCCATATTTTTATAGAATTTTATTTTAAATTGTACTATGAATAAAACTAAAATTATAATAAAAATAAATTTCTCGAGTGTATGTTTGATCTTGTTGTTGAGCGCATCAAATAAGATGTTTAAATTTTTGTATAATTTTGAGGAGTATTATGAACCCTTGGGAGTCCCTTAATAGAGCTTTATATAAATAATTTATGTTTATTATGTTTTCATAAAATATAAATTGAAAGCATTATTTGGAGGGGATTTATGATTTTAAAATAAAAATTGGAACTATGTTACTAAGTGAGAGAAACAAGTTAGAGAAATTAGGATCAACCTTGGATTGGAACCCTTGATGCTCAACCATAATCTCTCTTATGGGTGGTGGGAAGGATAATTTTTTCCATGATTGATATATACTGAATCTAGTATGGTATGGATGTTATTAATAGGTTTTCACCTATTACTCAATAAATTGTTGATATTTATTTCATATTAATTCTCTAAATCAATAAAAATATGTTGATTTATGAACCTAACTCAATAATGGCATCACATCATGAGGTGATAATATGAAAAACTTTTGTCATGTTATAATGGTAATAATGACAAAATGAAATTATATTCATGGTTTATTTCTTCTTTATTTCACCAATTTAATAAATCTATCAGCATAGAAATGAAATAGAGGGGGTGAAAGAAGTGGAAAATATGTTTATTTCATCACAAGATCCAAGTTATACATGGAATCATAATTATTAAGGTTCCTTTTATTTTTATTTGATCATAAAAACAGACATTAAAAATATATAGATGAATAAAAATTGAAAAAAACATTAAATTAAATTATTATCCTAGGATTAGAAATATGGATATTCAGATTACAAAAAATGAAAACCCCCGATATTGGTCACTAAGATATTTAGAAATATATGGTGTGGAAGAGTATAAAAATGGATAATGAAATATCTCTACTTCAACCCACACATACCCCTATCCATTCTAACATTTATACTGATAAATTGAGTGCTTTTAAGTATAAATTTGGAAGTTTGGTTTCATAAAAATTCAATGGCATATTGGTGTAAGTGATCTATTCATGATATATTTTTCCACACCATTTATTTGAGTAGATAAATGAAAAAAAATTCTTGAAATTGATATGAAATGCAGTGAAATGTCTAACCATAAATTCATCTGATCATAAATCATCCTAATCGGACAATCTAATCTCAAGTTATGGCCCAATCACTACCGGTAGGCCTAATATATCTCACATATAATTTCATCACTTTGGGGTCCGGTTTTGGCCCTCTTGATCTCATATCTATAATTATATATAGTTGTATTATCTGAATACCAATGATCATATGATCCAAAAATAATAATTTTCACATTTCAAGGAGTGTATAAAATGATATGATAAAAATAGTTAACTATGATAGAATTAGGTAATTGTGTAGTTACATATTTTTAATCGTGTTTTCAAAACATGAATTAAAAATATACATTGAGTGAATGAGGATTTAATAATGGGACACTAGAACTGATAATCAATGTAATTCACTTGTATATGGATTATAATATATGATATATTATTATACAATCACATCCCACCCCTAATCCTTTAAACTCTAAAGAAATATATTATATCATAATCAAGTCATATTCCCAAATGAAATGCGATAAAAATTTCATAATTCTTTTTAAATTAAATCCAAAATGTATATTTTATAATAATAATTTTCATATACTTGTTCTTCTATCAAATTAAAAAAATTATCATCATTTTTATACCCATGAAACATGTCACAATGTACGCCACATATAAATTCTTCATCTTCACTCTTAGAACACAGGAAAGTGGAGTTATGATCATTTCATATAGTTCATGTTATATTAAAATATTCATAACATGATCATAATTAATTTATTGGTAGAAACTACTGTTATATTATTTATTACTTGCAATTGGTTGTTTCAAGGTATAATGGTTAGTGGGGGATGCGGTTTAATAATAATAAGAAAAAGATTAATGTATAATATCATAAGTTAAAACAATTTTAAAATTAATAAAGTGTTTGAAATGAAATTTCTCTCTAAACCCATATTAGATTTTATAAATTCAAACTCACTACCCCTTTATTAATTTTATGTCGGTCTAAACCAATTAGTGAATAATAAAGAGTAAAATTTCTATTTTACCCATTTCTTTTTCTATTATTATTTTTTTATATTTTTCAATGTACCATACTGTTGTTTTTTATATACAAAATTATTTTGAGATAAAGATTAAAATATGTTTACAATAATTATATAATATATATTGTGAACCCACTATCCAAAAAATTTATAAATCCTTTTACTCAACCCATACTCATGATTATTTCAAAAGAAATCCCATGGAAGCACCCTCTCATACACACTTGTTGAATGGAAAACAAGAATTTAAAAAAGATATGGGAAGGTATGGATAAATTATATTTTAATCTGGATTGCTTAATATGAATCTTATTGTCTCTAAGGATTAATTAGTGTACAATTTTAATGGTTTCCAAAAATAGTGGTTAATTGTTAAAATTAATTTTCCAATGAATGATGACCTCTATAATGAATGTAGCACACATAAATATTATGAATTATAATTGAATCACAGAGTTTTGAAGTTTATGTAACCGACTAAACAACCTCAATAAATGGACTAAAAGGTAGAATAAGGAATAAAGGGATTATAATGTCACTTATTTAATGGATTTAAATTATTTTTTAGTTTTAATGATGAATTGGTTAAAAAAATCCTTTAAACTCTTATGAATGATTTGAAAATACCTATTACAGAAAAATATTCAAAGGAAACCTAAATTTGAAAAAATGATTCAAAAAATAATATAATTTTTCACACAATAAAATTATACATAAAAATTGATACTGGATATTATCTTTATGAACATTGTTTACCTAAAAACAAAAGATAACGAAAAAACGGAAACAAAATGTTTTTTCTAAAATATATACATAAATTTCATGTAAATGAAAATAAAAAATGAATAGTATTTTTTTAATCTAAATAATAACTATACTATGTCACCCTCCCACACACATTAAAATTACATTGTCCTAAATTCAATAATTTTAAATAAATAGACCTGTAAATAATTATAGGGAGAATGGATAACCTTCTAAGTGGATTTAGATATGGAACCCAATATCATGATTTCCACCATTGTATTACATGGAAAATAATCATATAAGTTTTTATGTATCTACACATTGAAAATAATCATTCAACAAATCTGATCATGAAAATCATGGATTACGCTATAAGGGTAAATGTTTGTTACATTGTAAGGACCCAGCCATCAAGAACAAAGCTTACCTGGGTAGATATTTTTCATGGAATTCTATATGAGGACATTCCCACCAACATGAGAATTTTTCTTATGAAATATATCATCCTAGATAGAATTTATCTTCACATTATATTTCAAGTAGTTCTCATATGCATCATGTATAATTTCATTCAACCTTGGAGTCTACAAATTCCTATTCTAACTAGCATATAGGAGATTCATATTACATTATATAACATCCATATATTCATGGTTATCCACCAACAAAATAATTAGAATACCATTTAAAATACATTACTATATAGAGAAATTATGATTGTGGTTTTAAAGGCAATATGATATGGAAAATGTCAATAATCCAAGTTCAATCCCCAATCTTTCCTATTAGGTTTTACCATTTATTCATGATTATCTTTACATATTGATTTTATGTATATATATTTTCATTAGTTTGGGGTGATTTTATGTGAAGAAATTATGAACAACCCCATACATATAGTTCATGGTTTTCATGTTGTGTTTACAAAAATGAGAATCCTAATAGCTAATAATGAATCTTTGAAAACCAAACATTCTGAAAATATGTGGTCTGAAAAAAAATTCAACCACTAAATAATAATTAGTCTTTCGGAATTTCCCAAAGGCCTTAGTTTTCTATTATTTCTTATAATATACCTTTTATTTGGTTAGGTGGAACCCTTTCAAGTCCCAAATTCTTAAAGACAATTACATGACCAGTAGTTCTTAGAGGGAATCACGCAATCAAGTCAATTACCAATTATATTCATCAAAGACAAATGAATTTTGAATTAAACAATGAAGTAAATTCCACATGCATCAATTATCTCAAAAAATAATATGTGTTATGAGGGTATTTAATTCCCCTTAGAGATATTTCATATGAATTAAAATCATGTGTATGACATAAAAAACTAATAGTAATCTCTATATAATTTTGGACCATATTTTCTAGAGTCAAGGACCTTTTGAGTTATAAATTGAGAGTCAATGTTCCCCCAAATAGATTTTGGTAGATATTCCAAATAGAGGTGAAATCATGGCTAGGGACACACCGATGAGAATCCTAGTCACTAAAAATTCTCTAGAAGAATGGTTCATCCAAAATGTGCAACTATAACTCATGTTTTTGTATTTAGAATTGTGAAGTTCAATAATATGTGGGGACCCCAAACGTGGCCATAAATTATTAGTGTCTATATACCAAGGTGTAAGGAATAATACATAATAAACATTAAAATTGAGTAATAATTATTCAATAGAGGGGTGATATGACAAAGTGGTCCAATGGTGGGGAAATACTACTAATGTGGTCATCCACCAAAATTACCACAACCATCTTAAACCATGTCTCTAAAAAAACTAACAGAGTATGAAAATCTACCGTATAAGGAAAGGGTTAGCATAGTGTTTCATAAGGATAAACTAAATGAAAACTTGATCAAAAAACACAATAACTATCGACCTATGAATATATGAACAGTTTTTTTACAAGGGGAAAATAGAAAGATATTGTTTTTTACTAGGGATTTAGTCTTCCCGTGATGATTCAAGGGTACATGAGTCAAACACAATGACATGATGATATATCGCAAACCTTTTTGATATAAATTCCCCAACTAAAAACTAGATCCATCACACACAATATCAAAGGGGAAATTTAGAATTGGTGTTTGGATGATGAGAGGTGATGTTATAGTAATCCTTTTTAAAAAAAATGTACCCCATAATCATTACAAAAAGCACCAAAAACTTTTTGTAATGATAAATACAATGGAAATTTGATCCCCTAATGTCTTTAATGAATCATAGGTAAATATAGTGCACAAAATCTAGTAACATAGAGATAATTTCTAATTAATTATATTGGAATATATACAAGGGATATCACCATCTATGATCAATAAGTTTAGATGTATTGGAATAATAGTTACATTCATGATTCCCATGTTACAATGGAAATATTAAATACATAACCAAAGAAACATTCCTTAATCCTTGATATTAATCATAATATAATTCTTCATATCATAGGGAATGGAAAAAATAAAATGGTGCTATTAGCTTCTCAGTAAAGGTTATGTATAGTGGAAAATATCATTATAAATTAAGGGATAATCAATATGGAACCGTAAATAACTAAAAACATGTAACATTTAATCCTGATCATGAGAATGAAATTAATTATTAAATAATAAAAATTTAGTAATCCCATGGATAATAATAACTAAATTATCAATGATATAAATTAATTTTTTTTGATGTTATGATCTTATAAATCATGATATCTATGACATTAAGGCATTCTTCAAAGATAGTTAAACTATAGTTTGGTATACACAATAAACCAATTAAATTTATTCAATTTATTTGTTTCATAAGACATGTCAATGAATCTATGGGAAATAAAATTATATGCCCCCACAATCATTTAATGTCCAATTAATTCCTCACTTATTTAATGATCAATTCAATTTATACATATAATTCCATATTAATAATATCCAGATTGTGGAATGAATATTTATTTATCAATGTTTTCCCCAGTCAATCAAACATATTTCATAGTAAATCACCATTTATAGAAATAATATTTTTCTTAAGAAATAACAATATCTATAATATATATTTAAGATAAACATAAGGAAAAATAAAGAATGATTATAAGAATGTGAATGTTCTAATATATAATATGACCTTCATTTCATCAAAATTACATGTTTTCTAATAAATACATTTCCTTTAGGGAATAAAATAAAATGGACTAAAATAATATTTATTAAAATATTTTTCATTGGAAAATCATTAAAATAATTATGAATAAGCTACTTTTATAAAAAAATGCCGTTGTTAAAATCCATTAACATTTTATACATTGAAAACATTCCTACTAACTTTTTGTAAAGAAATTTAGAAAATAAATTTTCCGAATAAATTATAATGATTCCAGTCAAATATTATAAATAGATAAGGATAAAAAGAAATTTCATTTGAGTTAAAAAATCATTTTGTAAAACCATTTTGAAAAATTTGGACATGGCAGAAATATATTCTCGATCAAAATGTAAATAATATTGAATTCTATTTTAAACATTCGTTTTTGATTCACATACCAATACTAGGAAAAGTGGGATGAAAATATTAAAACTAATTATGTGTGTAAACATGAATTAAAACAATTATTATCATAAATAAATAGATATTCCTATTCAACACCTAAATGGGGATGTATTTACAATACATAAAAATAAACAGCGGTATATTACCAAATATGACTCAATGTAGTAGAAATTGAAATGAAATCCCTTAAAAATATTGTATCATTGAAGTGATAATTATTCGATAATGTGATCATCATGGAAAAATTTAAATCCCCAAAACTAGTCAAAATAAAACACAATACAATCATAGGTCATTTGACACATAACCGTGGAATAATATAATCAATGAAGTAGAAGTTTATCCCATGAAATCGAAATTTATAAAAGGAACCCCTTACCTCATGTTCTACATGACTCTTAAGATCTTTTAACCTCAGTTATAATAAATTATGATTTATTTTCAAATACAATAAATATATACATAATATCAAATATGATCCATTTGTAACATTTTATCACTCTTTTTTAGCACTTTTATATTATTGTCATTATTTAATGTGTTAGCTACTTTGTTATTAATTTTTGTTTTATTTATTTATTTTCAGTGCTTGTATATTGATCATGGTTAAATAATATCCATAATTATATTCATTATATAAATAACATACACATATAATATATATATATATATATATATATATATTTGTACATTTGTAGAACATAGAGATATAAAATTGAATTACATTGTTCATAGAGATGATAGACCATACATACTCATGAATTATATATTAAATATTCAATATTTGTAGATATAGAAAGGTAATTTATGAATAACCATTTCATCACAATTTTATGTCATATATATTATATATTCTATAAATATATCTTTATTATCATCTATCTAAATAGGAAATGGAAAATGGATCACATCGCTTCATCGAGGTGGTATTCCAAATGATTGCGTCAAATATATTATCATTTTCATAAGGATTGAAAGGTAATAAGGTATATAAGATATTATAATTACAGAAACATATTAATTTAATAAATATAATATATATTCATTAATTATATGTTTATAAGAATCCATGCAAAGTGGTCGTGATGAACGAATGGCACCACAACATGGAGATGGTAATACATTGGAATTCACAAGTGATATTTTAACATTTAATAAGTTGTAAAAGAGATGGTATTTGGTTCTCAAATAATCATAATAAAATCTCATCCAACTGATGATACTAGATTTATAATTTTAGCATGGTTTGGACCAGTTAAGAAGGAGGAGAAGGACTAAATTTGAAATAGTCGATATTGATAACAACTTCTTTCTCAGTTGACATTATTAATATTTACTAAGAGACGTGGGGTTGGTATTTTGGAAATTTTTGAACCTCTTAACCATTTATAACTTACAAGAGGGACATTCATGGAATTTATTAAAGTATTATAATAATATAAATTATTTTTTTATGTCGAAATGTATCAAAATTTACAAAATTGGAATATATGATGAGGATAAGTCTGAAATAATAACATAAAATACTATTTGGATATGTTATGGATATGTTATTACAATTATCATTTGTTTTTAACCCCTCCCCATTAATCTTTTTGACAATTACTGCAATTTTAATGCTTTCTACTCATTATGGGTTATAAATATAACCATAAAAGAAAAAAAGTCCCATAAAGGGTATGTGGTGTATGTTCTTAACAATATCACAATAATATGGTAAAAGAAATATTTTTCATAATTTTAAAACATTTAATATAATGTATTATTATTAAAAAATATCATTAATTTCATTTCTGACACTATTGATTTAATTTGACATTAAAGACAGAAATAAAAATGTGTAATTAGATTATAGAATTTAAAAAAAACTTCAATATGTAATATATATATTTATATATAATAAATTCAGTGTACAATATAAATCAACTAAATTTTATTATTTTTTAATATTTTTAAAATCATTTATATTTTTAGAAATTAATTAAACAATTATTGTGTAAGTAATGCATAAATATTTTAGCTAAATTTTGAGTCACTAAATATTAAAATTAAATTAAAAATATAAAAAACTATTCAAATTTAAAAATAATATTTTAAACTGAAGATATCCTATTATTATCTTTTTGAAAAAATATCAGAGATATTGAAGTCATGGGAGAGATATTTTTGACTTTGTCCTGAATCAAATTCATAGAAACTTGTTAAACAAAGAAATATGGTATCAATTGGACATGTGTTAAATAATGTGATGGAATTAGCCAAACTCCACTCATCCAATAGGATAAATAAAAGGGTTGGATTTATTTTGAGACTGTCTTATATTAGTTTTTAACCCTTATTATACCATTTTACCTTTGTCATGGTAACAAATTTTTTTAATGGTTACTAATTATATTGACCAAAAATAAAAGGGACCTATTTACCACATTCAAACCACCTAATTCCAAGAACTATATCCTTTTTTAATTTTCAACTACTATAAGAATAATTAATTAATTTATGATAAAAATGAAAACTGAAATGAAAGTTATTATTTTAGAAAAATACCTTTTATGTATAAAAATGTTTTTATTCAAAATTAAAACATAATTTTTTTAAAATAAATATAATATTATTAATAATAATATAAGAGAAATATTTTTACATTTAATTGTTTTTGTAAAAATAAATTTTGTAAAAACATTAAAGAAAAAAGATAATTTTCAATAAAAATAAATTTTTTTCACTTTTCATTGAAAAACTATTAATTTAGAAAATTATCAAAAACATACTCTAAGAAAAATTCGAAATTATGAACTAAAAAATGATGTTAATTATTATGCATACAATTTAAAAATGTTATAGAATTTTATTATATTATTTTCTCCGAAAATGTAATAAAAAAGTACTTGAGGAAAAATATATTTTCTAACCATCTAAAGACATTACTTAAAAATAAATAATTATTTAAAAATTTATTTTAATTACCTAAAAATAGGATAGGTAAAATTAAAAAGTGCTAATTCTTATTCATAAACACATTTTTGTGGGTTGTATTTAATTATCACAATTAAATAATAATATAGTAATTGTATATCAATGTTTTTTTAAACTTAGTGTTGTGTAATAAATATTCTATCGAACAATGATTCCATTTAAATTAATAAGGTGTTAAATTATCACCTACTCCAATAAATCATGTCCTCAATTTTTAAAATTATTCATTGAAATCAAGGGTTTTACATATGAAAACTTCATTGTGGAAACCCCACATTAGGAAAACAATTTTTACAAATTTTTCTTTAACACAGGGAAATGAAAAATGAAGGTAATTCAGAATAACAACAAAATAGGTTTTCCCAATATTATTACATTATTAGGATGTGAAAATATGGGAATGGTGGAGAAAACTAAAACCCACGAACAAATAGGGAGTTATAGAGAACATGGCCATGAGAAATTCTATGCCCATAAAACCATAAATATATAATGGGTGAAAAGACCAACATTTCATCAAATGTTATATGAAAAATATAACATTTTGGAAATATCATTTTCCTTGAGTTGAGGAATTACATCACTATATAGATTATTAACATATGGAAATATACGTACTTGACAAGTAGAGTTTCAATCGTAAATCTGTTTCCACCACAATCTCATCCTTTATCCAAATAATGAGTATACAAGATGTATTTTTTATGCATGATGTACTAAAATAAATTTATAATTGATCACATGATCCACACAGGGATAATAATATATTACACTTGTCCTCAAATTTCGACCAAAACTGAAATGGTTACCTTAAGGTAAGATAATATCCAAAATTTATGATCCTTGATTTGATGAAATAATATACTTACCTTAAATAACTTCTTAATAACACAGAAGGGTCAACTTAGATTACTCCAAAAATAAATAACACTAAATCCCAATTTACCTAAATAATCTCAAGATTAAATTATTTTTTAACCTCAATGGTGATGTTTTACCTTTTAATATACATTCCCAACATTTAATTTCATTCTTCTCATATTATATTTCAAGTTAATAAACATTTCAAACCTAAAGTCTATAAATACATCAACACAATGAAGAATCATAGAAATATATGTAATCCCCATGGGGAATCAATCTTTATTCTTTTAATGTATGAGCTTCACCAGAATATCATTAATCAAATTTAGATACAAACATGAAATGTAATCCTTATATTGACCATTAATATCTCTAAAAATATCACTATGTCAACGAATGACTACTTAATAATCTACATTATCTATATCCTTTTATCCAATAGAAAAAAAATAATATAGTAGCCCAAAGGGTTATTTAGACCTCAGTATCATATTCTTATTAAAACCCAGTAAATCTTCCAAATCACCTAAAAATATCAATAGTTAAAACATAAAAAGGTGTTCCGATTAATTAATATTGGGTCTTTTGTTTTATTGACACACAAGTAAACTAACCTGAGATACACATGGAACAAATCATTCCTCCCCATTTTCCAGAGGCTACCAATCAACAACAAGGCTATGTGATTGTTTAATGGGGATACAATACCTTCATGATTAGAGCATAACACCGTTGTATAATATATGAATAATAACTATAAATAGATATAATAATAAGGAAGGTGAATAAGTAAATCATACAACAACAATGAATAGAATTCCATGAACAATAATAGACCCATATCCCTTATCATATTAATAAATGATGATCATGTCATGTTATGAAAAATTGAAAGATATATGGGGAATATAGCATCGAGAATATACAACATTCTATATATAAGTAAAAATTAACCAAAATATATCTCATGTAACATCCTAATCATATGATTATTCCTCTAATCATGTACTACATCATATTTCAGAAAATTAGGCATCTAAGATAGACCCTTCCCTGTGTCCCTACCTGTAACCATAAAGTCTATTTGGGTACCGATCACAAAGTCCAAAAGGGTGTCATATAAAAAAAATAGGATACCACAAATGATATCTATAACTAATCAATTCTGTTAATATAACCTCTAATGGTTTTTAAGTATAAATGTTACATGGCTATAAATGATAAACTGTTATTTTCAAAATCAACATGTACATTATGTGAAAACCAATTTATAATTGAAGAGTAATTGTATAATGGAGTAAATCATCAGATACATCATTTCATGATGAGTCAAGAGTCCTAACTATGAGGGATAAGACCCTGGAGGACTGACGTAGGAGTCCTCTTCAATTACATATATATCATCTTTATAAAACTCTGTATAATGCAGATCTACAGGTTCCAGGACAGAAGTCCATTGATCAGGGTGTCCTTTTCGAGTCCAAAGAGCTCATCCATGTAAAACATGGCCTAGAGTTATATAGAGACCCTGGATCATGTCCAATGCGGTCCAAAAAATTTGTATATATGAAAATTTTATAAGGAAACCAATATAAATGAATCACTGATTCCATTATGTGATGTTGGTGCCATACCAAAATTTCAAACATTAAACATTTGATATAAGGAATCAAGTTTCCATGTTTTTTTCATTTCCTTTATCAATTTTATTCATCATATTCATTTCATCTATTGATTCAAATTCAATTGAATAACATAGGTTCAATATTACCATGAATTCCTTTTATAACGATTAAATTCATCACATTATACTCATAGATTAATTCACTCACAAGTTATATAAATATAATCCGTTTTAGTTTCTATGATACCTCACAAACTATTTATATTATTGTCAAAATACAAGTGATCTTCCATCTCATTTATAATTTCCAATTAAATTATTTCATCTTTCTTTTCATTTATAAGTTGAATGGTTCCATTAGTAGTAGTCAACATTTGATATCCCCACTTAATTCAAAAAATTAATTCCACCCATCTATGAAATGTTTAGCTCACAGAAATGGGTATTATTGTCGTAGTAATGAAAATGATTCCACCTAAATTGGTGGTCATGGTTTTTTTAACAAACTCCAACTATTTCAAACGGGATATAGAACATCAACACATGATTTATTACATTTTAATTTATGTTGTCTATAATTATATAAGAATATAATGTTGGGAAAAACCTGTCAAACTATGGTTCATGATATAAGTATTAATATTTTATGGTAAAAGGTAAAAAAAATCTACCATATATAGGTAGAATAATTCTAATTTTTTTTCACCCTATAACATGTAATTGAATGGAAGAAATAGTTGATGTAAATGAATACCATTTAAATAGGGAATATTAGTTGAATATATTTATCATTCTATACAATTAGATAAATTAATAAAATAAGAAATAAAATTTAGGAACATATCGAGATGAATCCTACATGATTAACAACACATGATTCTGATCTCAGATGATGGATTTATCGAAATACATAATAGGTGGAGAGGAGAGGAGGCTTCCAATGTTAGAGAGAGGGATGATGTATGTAGGATAAATAACGAAGAAATATGAAATAATTTACTTAAAATGTAAGAGTTTAAAAATATAAAATCACCCTTTTTAAATTAGATCATATTTTTTCCACACAGATTGGAAAAACTATGTTACAACCATGTGGGCTCACTTCCCAAGTGGCACTAACTATGCATTGTTTGTGCACAATTCTCATAACCATTTGAAAAAGATTTTGATCACCTATGAAACCCATCTACACGAAAATGACTGACTTTTGGACCTCTATCACATGTTTTTTAAACTGTCATACTCCATATATTACCAGATAGTTGATCCACATAGATAGTAAAAACCATGAACCAACCATGTTTCTTTAGGCATTTCTCAAAAAAATCAATGGTCCATGATCCAAAAAGGCCCTAGATACTCACAGACCCATTCATAAAACATTGAGAATGTGCATTATATTAAATGATATATTTATAATAAAATTTAATGGATATGTACATTGTATTAAAATATAAGATCCTACAACCTCGTCTACTTTAAATAACTCATTACAGAGTTTCACTCCTAATGGTAGTATAACATCATCTGATAAAATCTCTTTCCATTAATCATGTACTGTAGTCTCGTATTGTTATGTCTCATCCTCTATAAATCCATAATTCGACAGCACCCAAACTAGAGGAAATGACCTACATTAGAGAGCCTTCATTTTTGATCAACAATACACACTAGGTACTCCTCAAATTTTTCAACCAACTCTAACTCGACCTCATCCGGATGAATGTCATAGGACATGTCCGAATAGTAATGACAAAGATATCAAAAATTGATTTTATTATGCATGGATCATTACCTCTATGGAAGCTACATTGTATAGGATAACTACCATCTTATCTCTATGATATTAAAGGGTTCATGAGACGTACGTTCCAACTTGCCTTATTGTTTAATAGTAGATTCCCTAGTCCATTAGTAATATTCAAGAATACATGATCCCTGACTTCTAACTCTAAAGGCCATATATGGATATCATCATGATACATTTTCTTAAATTGTGTTGTGGCCATTTTCTTTCTGATATGGTTTACCTACTCTAAATTCCCCAGACTGACATGTGGTCCTAGTTGAGCTACCTCTCTTACCTCATACAAGTATATAAGTAAATTCTGAGATGTACCATATAGGGCCTCATAAGGACTAATTAGTATATTCAAATGGAAGTTGTTATTATAATAGAATTTAGAAGGTGTTTTTGTTTATTCGAAGAACCTCAAAAATATAGGATTCATGCTTAGATAATTACCTCTAAAACAAATATCATACTGTTAGTTTGATTGTTCATTTCACAGTGATAGGATATACTAAAAAGTCACTACAGACCTGGAGCCCTCTATAACGCCAACCAGAACCATGATGTAAAAAACCATCCCTATATGACATGATAATATATGGAACTCCATGATGTAATATGATCTCGATGATATATAGTCTCACTGAATAATCATCTAAAAAAGTATCTCTCCTATGCAATAAATTATTGACCATGGACAACCTTTCTATAATCACCCTTATTTCCCCATTATCTCCTAATGAACTAGGTAAACCCAATTAAAAAAAATTATAAAATAATCCCATTTCCACTTAGGAATGTGTAATAGTACTATAATCCTCACTAGTAACTAGTATTCCATCATCAACTATAGATAGGTGAAACACCAATTATCCAAACCATCTATCTCTTTCGTCATCATAAAATTCTATTATTTATGGAATAAGTCCCCATACATCTTGGTAACACTGGGATATACTTCCAAATAAGAGGCATGAGAATCTCACATAAATTAAAATATAATGAATATAAGAACCCAGACTCATCCATCAATGAACAATACCTTTTCCCCATAAACAGCCTCTATAAGATATCGGTCCTCACCTGAAATAGTCTTTGTTTGGACTCATCCTTATGTTTGTTAAATATCTCATTTATGATTTTTTTACATTTTGTGCCATGTTTTCTATTATTTTAAGAGTTTTGGAAAGGGATTTATCTACATAGAAAACACTAGCTACAATATCTTTCATTCCATGATCCATGTTGGAACTTCCCTTACATAATAATTGAATTAGAAAATATTCACTAATTTGGTTGTGGGGGAATGTTGAGAAATTTTTATAAATCTCTCCCAAAATTAATGAATGTTATATCTTTGTTATTTCCTAAAGATATGGATTTTTTAATGGGTATTTTTGTGGAGGTTGGGAGAAATTATCTAGAAATAATGTTTATTGTAATTCCATCTCCCAATTGTGGTATATTGAAAATATATCCAATCATTGGCTACACCATCAAGGGAGAAAAGGTAGTCCCCAACCCATATGATTTCATTAGACACATTTTTAAATTTCATGGTGAATAAAAATATATGAAGGCCTTTTATTTTTCTATCTGATTCCACCCCAGGAAGACCATGGAATTTAAGAAGTATGTTGATGAGGCCTGAATTCAGTTTAATGTTTTCTACTTCCTTGGGATAATGGATGTGCACAGGCCGGTACTCCACATCAGGAGTGGAATTTTCTTTCAAGGTTTTATGATTTATACAATTTTTTTATCAGGTTTCATTTTTTAAAAATATATTTTATTTGGAATAAATGATTTCTAATATAGGCTCATCAGTGTTACTGTATTTCCCCACTCAAGAAGATCTAATTAGTGAGTTGAGTAACATTTTAATTTCTGATTTATTTTCATGTAATTTTTCCATTCTATATATTTTCATAAAATCATGATTTCATGTTTACTTTTATATTATTTTTTGATTTAGGAATAATCAATGGAAGAAATAAAATGGAGTAGAGAATGAATGGTAAAATAAATAAGAGAAATGAATGAAGAAAATATCTATATTCCTAAATAAGAGAGTAGACAGAAGGAGAGAGAGAGAACACAAAAAAAATAAACAGCTTAGAGAGATTTAAAGGAGTAATAAATAAAATGGTAAGTAAATAAATCAAATTATAAATTTATATTGGATCCTCAACAATGGTGCCTAAAATTTATCATGTTTCCAAGAACTTCAAATTATATGTTTATATTTTTTCAAGAATTTAAGTAGTATAACAGGAACACTAGTTTGTCTGTCAATGAATAAATAGACAATTCATTTATGTTTGTTATATTTTTAGGAAATATATAATTGGATGAATAGTTTTGTATTTTTATTATTTTAAAACAATAATTGAAACTATGTTTCTATGTGGTATAAAATAGTTGTATAAATTATGATCTACATGGATCAGTGTTCCTTGATGATATGCTATAATTAATCTCTTGGGAAGTGGGAAGATCATTGATTACATGTTTAATAAATACTAATAAAATTATGGTATGTTAGTTAATATTTTTTTAACACCTAATTTTTTATTATTCAATAATATTTATTTTCAATGACCACTAAAAATAATTAAAATTATGTCGATCTATGAAAAGAAATCAATCAAGGAATCAAATAAAAAAGGTTATGTGATGAAAATTTTTGGGTTTATGGTATAATTATTATCAATAAAAAATTCATAGTCATGTTCTATAACATCTTTATTTAATAAAAATATGATATCCATAATCACACTCATGAAATAGAAGGGCTGAGAAAAGTTGACAACATGATCAAATAATCATAAGATTAAAGACATCAATGGAAACTTGAAGGTTAATGTAACTTTGTTTATTAGTTTATTATAAAAATTACAAAATATAAAACATTATAAACAAAGAACAATAGACAAAAAATTTAAAATTCAAATACCCTCCATCGATTAAAAATGATGACCTAAGGATTACAAAAGCGAACACACCTAAATTGATCACTGAAAGATTTAGAAGTACATGATAGGGAAAATGATGAAAATTCATAAATAAAGCTCTCTAATTAGACTCACCAATACCCCTATCTAGTTTTTCATTTAAAATGATCCATATATATGGACTTAAAATATAATTTTTCAATTTGGATTTATCAAAATTCAACAGTCTATGGGTGTAGGTGAGCAGTTCAAGATAGATGTTATCACCCCATTTATTGGACTATATGACTGACCACGATTTGTGAAATTGACCTAAAACTAATCATAATGTTTTTATTTATAGTTATTTATTTGAATCCTGTTATATAATACCATTTTGATTCTCTAAGGTTGAATTATGGCCCATTCACTACAAGTACGTCCAATCGATCTCGCATGGAATTTATTCCCTGTCTGGGCCTCTTTTGGGCCACTTGTTATTATATCTAGTCATTATTATAGTTATATTAATTCAATCCCCATAATAATAGAATCCAATAATCAAGAAATTTTTACATATTTATGAGGTTATATAATTTTATGATCAAAACAAATAACTGAAATTAAATTGGACCAATAAGTAATTACATCTTTTTAAGATTGTTTTTAACACATTAATTAAAAAAATACATTTAGTTAAATTGGATTTAATAACTGGATAAAAACCCATATAAATGTAGATAAAAAGAAATATATTGATAATATATGTCGTATCATAGTTTTGGGAATGTTTTTCCGGTTACCGTTGAACTCCAAAGTGTCCATTTTTTAAATCCAAAAAACAAATAGAATTTTTAGTCAGTCATTAGACATTAAAAAGCTCTCCATTATATTGAATAAGTGTATTTTAACCCATTTATCCTCCTAGGATGTATGAATGGTAGAATATTTCCTCTAAAAATTTTACAAAGATTCATCAAATGTTGTTGATAGTTTTTCAAGTTAAACATATAATTAATGAATCTTTATATTAAGGATGTAATTTTCAAACATTAATAACTTCAATATTTGTTCATACAATTTTATTATTCTATCAAATTTCTACTAATTAATCTAGTTATTATATTCCAAAAAAATCAACCTCTTTGACATTAATGTATTTTACTTCATGTTGATCAATTATAATATAAATGAAATACTTTTTCCCTACATTGTGTGGAATTCTTCTTCAAAAATGTCCATGGATTCATGTTGATTTCAGATTTCATCATGAAATTTCCTTACAACATTATAGATATTTTATTAAATATATATATTTTTTCACTCTTATATTTACATTTCATGGTGATATTTTGTATCATAATTACATTTTGGGACAATAATTTTACAATATTCTGAAACTCTTCTGTATTTTAGATGATCTACTCCGATAAGTTTTTAAATGATCTTAAAATAAAATTATAAATTTATTTAGGAAAATTATGAAAGGTTTTCCACAAAAAAAAATATAAGTCATCATTTAATTCATCTGATATATAATTTTTCTCACCAATACATTTCTCATTTATAGGATAGTTTTATCAATATATATTTTTACTACAAATTCATCACATAAATACTTAAAACCATATAATGACATTAAAATTCCATATTATCAAGAGTGCATTTTACCGGTACACTCTATCCTTGATTGGACTAATTTCATCATGATTAAATATGTGAAAATTGTAATTTCTTTCTATTTTCATACGAACTATGACTTCATCATTTTTTTCATTTTTTATTTCATATATTCATCAAAGTGTTAATTTAGATATAATTCTAACCCATAGTTCAAAATTATTCCCTAAATACATACTTCATAATTTAATATTAAATAATTATAACATAAAATCTTTTAAACTATTAAGAGTCCAATCTGAGGTTTAATTATAGCAAAGATGCCAAATATTTTTCCACTAGGATCAGTTCAAAAAATTAGAAGGGGGGATTATTGAGAATATTTTTATTACCATTTAAAACCATTTACCCCTATATACATATAGACCTTTTTTAAATGGACGTCTCAATCTTTCCTCACCTTCGATTTTCATGAAATTGTTTTAATAAATAATTAAACAATCCCAAATACAGAAGGATTTATTTGGTTAACTCACAATGTATGAGTTATTATTTAGTGCATGGTGGTTGTTATCCTACCCACCAAACCCCACAGAGGAAAAATATATTCTTATCAAGAACTAACCATGGGAAAGGGGATGGACTTGATCCCTTTTTTATTAAACTACTAGGGTAAACAAAATAACCCACTTGCATTATTTTTTGGATATCGATCTATCTATTCCCACTCTCCAAATACCAAATTGTTTTCTGTCCTTTTGAAGAATGATGAATAATTAATAATATTTTATTTTTAAAATATAACTCAAATATCTTTCCTTATTTTGTAAAAATCCATAAGGACATCATATCTTATTCAATACATATGATATAAAAATATTAATGGATGTTCATTTCACTGATTTGGAAAATATTATATCTATACATTAGTATGTAAATTAGTATCTTTATCTCCTTTCCCTTCTTCATTTTCTTCAATGAAAAAATATTATTTTCACACAATAGCATTAGATAACATTATTTCTTCAATAGAATGAAAATCTAGGGTACCTATAACACCGGGTATCTATCATGTACATTTATTTTTATCCTTTTTCATATATATATATATATATTATCCAAATATCATGTGGATTTTAGTTTTCATATTTCATAATATAAAACCATTTAATCTCATTACTTCAATCTTTTATATTCCTCAGTCATCAAAAGTGTACTAAAAAGATCACATATAATATCTCTATTAGAACCATTCATTAATCAATATGTTATATCTATAATTATTATGAAATTATATTTACACAAAACATGAATTATACTCTACGCATGTGTATTATTGTAGAAATGAATATATTCTATCTGAAACGTTTAACCATGGTGTAAAACAACTTCTTTATTTATTAATAATTTTTAATTGGCATGAATCACAACGTTATCCATTATTATCATGAAATTCATGAATTTTAAGAAACATCTATCAATATAACAATTATTTCCTAAAAGTTTTCATTGAATCCAAATTATTTTTTTTCTAAATGTAAGCCTTTACATTCCTAAAACCATAATTTTATCAAATTATTTAATTTTATCTAAGAAAGAAGTTTCTTATGAATCACTAAATAAAGCTGACCATTATCTTTTATATCCTAGTACACTGCCAAATTTTCATCCTAAAACATTTGATGGTCCATCTAAAATGTTTTCCATCTCCAGTATATATTACATATTCATAGTGTGTTCATTCATTTTCAATATTTCAGTTTGAATAAAAAATATATATTTTGTATGCAGTAAATATCATGAATATCCCTTTGGCTCCTATCCTTTTCCAAATATACTTATAAAATATCTTACTTACCAATAGAAATTATTTGGAATTAATTGAAATATATTATGTATGATCTTAATGAATTTACGTATAAACCATAATATCATACTTATAAAACATTGAATTACATTAATGAAACCCCAATATTTCAATGTTTGTCTTATTTGTGGATGATTTTGGAAGATTTTCAGCAACCCAAAACAATAAAATTATATATAATTATAGAAATTCTTCCGCACATCTCAAACACTTAAAATTACTTCGGAGTAAATCGAAATAAACTTTAATTATCCCCAGAATTATTACAAATTTTATGAATCATATAAATACTTATTATAGTACATCATTGTTATTCCTATAGCTGGACAACTAAACCTAATACAATAATAGGATCCAATATACATATCCATATTGAAAATAGCTGTTATATATGATATTTATTGTTATGGATCTTTATAAATTCCATCTATCTTCCATATAGAGACAGAATATCTAGTAATAAAATAACTCTTGGGAACTCTTCTCAGTACATTGACTTCCTAAAATATGATCAATCCAATTCTATACGTGAACCTTCAAGAAACAAATATATCATACTTTTAAGTAAAATATATAATATTTGGTATAATATTAGTCTATATAAATTATGGTAAGAATGTGAATCCATTTTCATTATATGAATGGATATCTGCATAAATCTACAATGGAAAAATCTCACATTCAATCTCCTTTTGAAAATTAAATGTGGTAATGCATTACATCTAGGATCAATGGGGGAATATTAAATATTGGTTAATTCTTTAAAATTAATCATATAATGAAAACATTCTTAGGTAATTTATTAAATATTATCATCATATTAGTGGGTACTCCAATCCTCATCATTGTTTCCCTTCTTTATCTCATATTCAAATCATTCTTGTTGACACATTACTTATTGGAAACAAATAAAACCTAAACCAAAGTGGGTTCAAAATTGATCAAAATTATTCAAACCTTAAATTAAAATAAATATAAAATCTAATTTTTTAGTGAAATATTTATCTTTAAATAAATTTTATTACATTTATAACTTGTTTTAAAAGTAACACAATGTATAAACAAACCATGATATACAATTGAAATATTATTATTTAATATGATAGTTATTTTATAGCTATTTAATTTGTGGGTATGAATAAGAATAAATAAATTATGTTAAAATATTTTTTACTTATTTATAAAATTGATTCATTAGTTATCAGGAGAATAAAAAATAAAATAATATCAATTGAATGAAAAAATAGATGTTTCTTTGAAAACCTTTTTTCACATCACAAATTTAGTTTTAACATATTAAATTAAATAAATATCAATTTATGAATGTTTTTAAATAACTTTTTAGATAATATATTTAATAAAAAATATATCATTAATAAAATGCTTTTCACTTGGATAGGAATAAGAATGAATTCCATTCTATGGAAAAAATGTAATTGTTTAAAAAGTGATTTTTTTCATTTTACATATTTAATTTAATATGAGTTTATGAAACTTATAAAAATGAAAATTTTAAAATTCATTTCATTTTTATTATATTGATAATTAATATAATTTAATAATTTTAATTTATTTAATTTTCATAATGAATAGTTAGAATAGTAATAATCTTATTACCACTATAAAGGTTAAAACGTTTTAAAAAGGTCATCCTAATTGATAGGGTATAACATCTCATAAAATTTATTTAATTTTATTGGTTTTTTTATTTTTACCTTATAATTCTTATTTTTTTAAAAAATTTCATTTAGGAGCCACATTAATTGAGTAATAAATATATCATGTATTAAATTATAAAGTACTTAAATTTTTTCCACCACCTCCCTTATAAAAATGAAATTCTTTTCCTCTATTATCCACTCACCATGAGCCCCTTATCACAGCTAGTATATGAAAAAATACTACTCCATAACAAATATCCCGGAAATTTTGGTTCTAGTCTTCCCAAAATACCCATCGAAGAAGCCTTTAGTTTCTCATTAAAGGATGAAACAAAAATAAGAGGTACATGACCTTATTAATATTTTACATGGTTGTTTATTCATAAAAATCCTAAATTGTTATATAACCCTCATAAAAATATAGAATAATTATCTTAACTATACATAAATATTTTGGGTTAATGGAATATACATTCTCTATCTCCTTCCCATCAATTCGAAAATGATAATGTCACTCGTGTGTATGTGTGGAATATCACATAAATAAAGACATATGATTCATTTTTCATTTCTTATTTATATGGATGACCATAATGATATATTTTATGAATATATTATTAGGACTGAATAATACAAATTTAAGGAAATAGGGGGTTAATTGGATCGTTTCAATAATATTCAGTGATTCGTTATTTTGAATCCCATTGTGATTTTTACAGATATACGTAATTTTCTTCTGTATGAAATATGGGTAGCAGATAAATAGAAAGAATTAAAACAATAATCATGTAGTGGTTTGGGATGCAATGATCAAATTTTCCACTCCACCAATTCCCTCTCGGTGAGCTTGGTGAATTTTACTAGAAATTTTATGTAATCACAATACTTTAAAAATAACAACTGAGTGTAGGATATTGACACCATTACAACAGGGTAAAAAAGAGCCTTCTACTTCTTTTATTGGTATCAGGTTATGTATTGCAACAACCTAACCATAGAAGCCCGAGTCGGTGCATTATTTTAATACATTTGCATGATTTCATGGAATCAAGTTCCAATAGTCTGATCAGTTTAGTAGTCTTGGAAAATAGATTACATACATGATCGTTACATTACACATTAGAAAATAAAATAAACCATAAATTATCCTTTGGTAATTATATTAACAACTTAGATTAACCCAGCATATCAATCATAATACACTTCTTAAAATCCTGGTAAAATAAAATATATGAAATGGGTGATTTCAGATGCTCAGTAAGAGTAAGAAATACAGCGGAAGATAATATAAAAATTAGGCATAGTGAATAATTGATAACACTTTCCTTTACAAATAATAAACATGAACACTTTATGGCAGGAATATGAGCTAAGTAAATAATTCCTTAATCAAACATAGTCATGGGTGTTCTACTAGTCGAATAACAACATTATATATCAATAGCTAATCTCATAACGATGGAATGCATAATGTCGTACATTCTACAACATTGTTTCAAGGCCTCATCTAATACGTCTAAAAATGATGTAGGCCTTGGCCATAACCATATATCAATAATTTGGAAACACATCTACCAATTCCACATCTAATTGTCTAAAGATACCTACCAATGGATCAAGGAGGTATAGCAGGCTCCACCCGTCACATAATAATTCATATGCATTCCTCATATGAAAAGGTAGAAATATAATCTAGACATTCGTACTAAAACTAGAATAACAAATGTCAATATTTTAACCACAAACCATGAATGGTATAAAAATAGCACATCCATAGTGAAACATAACTCATTAAATAAAATATGGAAGATTGTATTATAATAAATTAACCTCAATGGAGAATACTGAAGGATATTAACATAGATGAAAATAATCATCAATACTATTTGAGAGAAATATCACCCTTTTTCTTGAAAACATTTAAAAGTATCACTATTTATCAAGAAGACGATTAAAATATATTTTTTAATCAAAGTTTCCCATACCACTTTGAAACATTTAAAAGAAATTATAATTTTAAAAATTTATTTTCGATATAAATATATCCTTAAAACCATTTTTAAAACATGTATATTAATGAGAAATGTTTAGAAGAATAAATCTTTAAAACATTTAAAATGAAATTTTAGTTACAGTTTCTAACCAAAAGTGAGAAAATTGAATAAAAATCATTGAGGTAATAAAAAAATTATAATATGATGATAATAAAGGGATTCATGATATAATATATCAAATTACATTATATACACCATATAAAAGTGAATTTACGTATGGAAACAAAGAAGACTCAATGGAATGTAAATTGAGATGAAATCCTTTATAAATACAATATACACAGGTTAAGGATAAATCAAAGACATAATCATGTATGAAAAATAAAAATACACTCAGTATGATTGGATATTCAGTGTAATTCAATCAAATTACATTCACACATAATCTTGTAAATACAACACCAATGACTTGGATGTTTAACTCAATGAATGGAAATTGAGTTCAGATTACTGTTATCATGTTTATATAAATGACTTGAGAAATTATGAATTGATTGATTATGTGTATCAAAATTACATCAACATAAAGTGGATTTTAAATTACTATAAAAATAATAAATAGTTATTCCATACATAATCATGGAGTAAAATAATAAAGTATGCATAAAGCCGAATGAGTGGATATTGAAATTTGAAATTCCCTTACCAATTTGGTAACATAAGAAACATTCATCCCATGAAAGATAAAAAATAAAATGAAGATGTAAATACCCATAAATTAATGTATATTACACCAAGAAAACAATCATGGCCAGCACATGCATAACACAAAAGGAAATAGTGTCTAACATAGCATGAATCTCACGGGAATAAAAAGTGAGATGAAAAATAGTTACATTGTTGTAATCAATCGTTTCGTATGACCAAAAGATATTAACCACCAAATTAACAATTAATATAAATAAAATCATGATAATATATATCAAATGGATGTACACAATACACCACATGCAATAAATACGTGGCGAACAATGGAAATCTCACTGAATTAAAAGTGAGACTAGAAACCCCTTACCTCAAGTCTGACATGACTTGTATGTTCCTTGTTATTCCAGAATAATACACATAATTTAATTTATACTTAATTAAAAAAGTATTTAAGTTTTATTATTACTTTTATATCACTTATTACCTTGTTATAAGAATTATTCAATTATTTGAGTTCATATTGGATATTTTATCAATGTTCAGAACTTGAGTAAAAAATTAATTTTATATAATTAAAATAAATCCATATGGTCAAAAGTAAATTATCTCGAGAATGATATAAATTATAGATATAATATATATATTATATATCAAGTATATATATATATATGTTTTTATAACATTACATAACATTTTTATATAAGAAATGAAATGCACTGTTCATGGAGACGGTAAATCGTACGTACACATAAACGCTACTTTCTTTTCTATTTTGAATTTAAATGGAAATAAAAAATAATGATACATAGGAATATTATAATTAAACTATAATATCATATATAATATCATTAACTCCATCCTTAATACGTCCAACATATGGAATTAACGAGTCATATCACATTGAGAGGGCGGTAGACTGCACTTCCTCAAATGAAATTATCGCGATTAACCATAATGGAAACCATAAAGTTAGGATTTACATAGAAAATTCAGTAGCATAAAGAAAAAATAAATATAATATATATAATATATTAAAATAGTTTCATCTTAATGGCCACCATTAGAGGTGGTATGAGATAAGCTAATAATCATCGTTTCGTGAGGCGTTAGTTTTCTATCCACAGAAACAGTATGTTCTTCACCCATTAGATATAGGTGTATGTATGTGTAGTTTGAATCCTTCCCATAAAAACATCCTAGTATATTTATGATACTAGTGTTGTAATAAAATAAAGGATTAAAAGAGTTTAGGGGGTTGTAGAAGAAAAATAAAACAAAATAAAACAAAATATAACAAATGAATTTAAAAGAAAATGTTACCTTTAATTCGGGTAACTTTTTTTGTCTTGAACCAAAAGGACTTCTTGAAGTGTCTTCTGCCTATGGTATGGCTTATAGGAGGAATAGGGGGATCGTTAAATCTTATTTGTTCATGGGTTGTATGATCCAAGGAGCTTGATAGGTGTGTGGAATGGGTTAGAAGTGGTGTACTTTTATAAGGGGGAGGAGGGGCTCTTTAGGAAAGTGAGAAAATATTATTTTATAATATAGTGATATTTGGTTTCTAAACGTCCAAACCTAATTACAGTTGAGAATAAGATGATTAATGGTCGAAATAAAATCATACAATAATAATTGGACATGTTCTGGATATTATTTTAATATTAAAAATCATATTTATTTAAATCATTTATTAATGAGGTAGATAGATCATCTTTATTGTGTCGTATATAATTTAATTTCATTGATATCTGAAAATTATAATAAAAATTTAGATTATTTATTTAATATTTTTATATATCCATTTAATATTTATAGTCTGAAATATGACTTATATAACCCCATGTAAAAATTGATTTACAAAAAGATATATGTTTATGTCATTTTTCCTTTATTTTATGTTAATTAAAATAAAGTGTCATTATCATCCGTAAGTGGATCCATGTGTTCCTAAAATAGACCAAAGTATTCCCATGGTCTTCCATAACTCATATAATAAGGTTAGGACATATGTTATGTTAATTTTGTATTATTATAATATTCCTTTAATTATGATATAACCAATTTACCTTTAACTGCGGTAAATAAAAGTCATAAGTTACTATTCACCTAAAATAAATTCCTTATTATTGAAACACATTATACTAACTAATAACAACTATGTATGTCAGATTTTCAAAATTCAATTCACAGAGGCGGTAAAATTCCATTTAAATGAAAAAGTCAGTTTTTAAACTACTATTAAGTGGTTTCACTATTCATAAAAAATTGATGTTTTTCAGAAAAATAAAAAAAATTCATCCTAAGATGTATTTTATATTGCAATTTCATAAATGATCTATATTTTTTCAAATTAATAACATATAAGGTGGATTAATTAATTTAATATTAATTATCATTATCAAAACAATAAAGCGAGTTTTTAAGAAATAATAACTATCAAAAGATTGACACTTTCTTAAGCCCAATTTCATGGTGAAATTTCATCCAATGACCAAAATTGGATTAAATTGTAAAAATATAATATAATTACACTTTAAAACCATTTAATAAGATAACAAAACCATATAAATACGTTAGATTAAAGCGCATTTTTGAATTAAAATATTGTATTTTTCACCATTCCTTAAGAAATGTACATTATTAGAAAAATACCAAAATTTCATCAAAAGTAAATTTTGATATCATGATTCTACAGAATAATTTTATTTTGTCAAATTGAAAATGTAAAATTGTCAAATATTGGATTTTAAAAGGGTTCACCATTAAAAGGTGCTAAAATTTTATTTTTTTTTGAAAAATACATTTTTTATCTGAAAATTTGAATTTATTTTCATAATATGTCTAAAAAACACATAATACATAAGTTAAAATTATATGGAGTATATAAAATTCAAAATCCAGTTAATACTATTCATAATCGTTTGTTTAATGGTTAGTTTGGTAAGTTATGGTGCACTCGAACTCAGTGTTGCATATGGTAAAAGTTATTGAATTACATTAAAGAGATAATGTACCATGAAATCTTGGGGTGTTACATTCTCCCCTCCTTAAATATATTTTAATCCTCACAATTTGAAATTCTTCATCAAAAATAAAAGGATATAAATTGAAAAAAAATACCATTATGGAAAACCCACATTGGAAATTGGGTTAATAAAATTCCATCTTAATAAGTTGTAAAGGGAAATAGAAAAGTCACCACCAAATTATGATCTCGATTCAAAAAACATTGGTGGAAATTAGATACACATAATTGGAAAAGAATGTAAATATTTATAGGGAGTGATTGATGTCGTCAATCAAAAACAATTTTAAAATTGAGGGCCATAATGCCATCAATCTATTTTGATTTAAAATAGCATCGGTTCAACAAAACATAATGCATTAGGATAACACATTTTTGGTTTTAAGATCCCTTTCCTAAAGTTTAATAATTAATTTATTCACATAATAGGAAAAATATATATATATAAATTAGAAGTAGAGTTTCATCCATCATCTAATTGTTAACAAAAACACATCCTTCACTCCAAATGATGAGTATTCAAGATGACTTTGTTACACCTGAAGTGCTAGAATCAACTTATAGAGAATCACATAATCTAAAAATGATGAGATATATATTTTTGTTTTTTATATATTAACCAAAACCAAACTGGTTAGTAAAAGATTAGATGATCCACAAAATAGATAATCCTTTAGTGAAGGAAAATACTAATTTTAATTTCTAAAATTAAACCCACAATACCCAATGTTCAATAAAAACATTAAATAAACAATTTTCCATAAAATACTTGAATATAATACAAACTAATATTGAAACCCAAAACACAAATGAATTTTCTTACATAGTCTTCAACATTAAATTGTATATCCAAATAACATCGACTACTCTTAATGTAACATACATAAAAGTAATTAACCCAGTCACATATTCCCGATGATAGTTCAATAATTTCCATAAATAACCAAAATATCTATAAATAGACAATAAAAAAATAGATAATAACACATCATTACTACCCAAATGAAATCCAATAGTATTCTATATTCCTTCGGTATATAGTTTTACCGAAAGAGTGAACATCTTCTAAAATAACATTTACCACTTAATCACCAAATCCATTTCCTATACAAAGGATAAATTGTATGTTCCCAAAATCAACATAATCTTGATCCATAAAATCATTTAACTAAAAATAATTAGTCGTACTAACCAGGGACTTCATGTAGTCTAGGGGTAGGCGATAAATCTGAGTCACACTTTGGTTGTGGGTTCAATTCCTGTAGCTTGTTCTGATGCGATGGGTTGTCACACGGACTGCGTGTTTTCCTTTTTCGAAAACTATATATTTTTATAATATTCCCAAAAATGATATAGATTCCTCAAAATAACTATAACATAATTTAACCACAAATATTATTTCATAGCTCGCATTTTCATCCCAAAAATTAATAACCTGTAATTGCCTCAAATTGAAGGGTCATATAATCCCAAATGGTTGTTTATAATTACATACAAAAAAGAAGAGATAATTCTTCCTCAAATATCATTTTCACGAAACAGAGTGCATGGTAACACATAAAAGAGAATAGTATTCCAATGTATTCCCATAATTTTTAAAATTTATCCATACATTTATTTCCACATAGGTTCGTCCATGACCAAGAGGTTATCCTATAGAACAAGGCATTCACTCAGGTAATGGCCAGGTCCCCTAAATTTCAGGAAAATGACTGTAAATGAATTCTTGGGATAATTTTTATTTCCTTCCATAGTACTATTCATTTTTTCATGACAATTTTTTACTTTATGTCCTCTTTTCCCACACATAAAGAATTTCTTTGTTCTATTGAGACACATTCCTTGGTGTCTCCTTACAAATTTCCTACATGACAGAAATTGATCTTTATTTTCTCTATTGTCTCAACTATTGGAGCTCTTATCATTCACCCCTTTCTCTTATTTGTTGAATCTAGGTGTTGGTTAATATATATCGTGTTGATGATATTTTTGGATAAATGATTTGGCAAGAACATGATATATTTTACACCAATAACATTCCATTCCATTTCTCATTTCCACCACAGTTCCCACCTTGTACATCATGTTCAATGTTACTATGACTTCCATGGAATCCAGCATTTGACTAAAATAAGAAAGCGTAGTGTGAGTCCTAAAATCATTTAGATAATATTAAACCACATTATTTTCAATCTAAAACAACTTAATATTATCCAAGGTTATTTATTCCCATCTTATATTAAAATCATTCATATCAATTTGAAAATAAAATATTAATTTTCCTATGCATATCCCCAGGGAGTGTCATAACCAAGAGTGCAAAAAGGCTCGTTGTCATTCCCTAGTTCCTGTTTGAGTCTAGCTCAAAGCGGTGTATTCGGGTTTTACACCTAGGTACATCTATTCTGGAGCCTCCTCTACCTGCTCTTATCTAGACAGGGATATATTGCATGGAAAACTCACAAAATCTCTACATTACCATAATTCTATAATGTTCATCTATACTAATCCTCAATGTATATCTTTGAGTAACGATCTATAATAAGAGTTTATCTAAATCTAGATTCTAAGGTTTGTACTAAACATCTTCTGATACCAACTATAACACCCCGACCCCAAAAGCCCGAGCCAGTCATTTATTTTAATACATTGGCATGATGACAAAGAATCTAGTCCTGAAAGTCTGACCAGTTTATTAGTATTTGAAAATAGATTACATACATGAACGTTACATTACACATTATAAAACAAAACAAAACATAAGTTATCCTTCGAGAACTCCATTAATCCCCTAACTTAACCCTACATATAAATCATAATACACATCATGGAATCCTGGTAGAATAAAACATAATAAAGGGGTAAGATTAGATGCTCAATAAGAGTAAGAAATACAGCGGAAGATAATATATAAATTAGAGATGGTGAATAATTGAAAACACATTCCTTTACAAATAATAAACATGAACACTTTATGGCCGGAATATGAGCTGAGTAAATAATGACATAATAAAACATAGTCATGGGTATTATACTAGTTGAAAAACCACATGAAATATCAACAGATAATCTCAAAATGATGGAATTTATAATGCCAGATATTCTAAATCATTTTGTCAAGGCCTTGTCCAAGATTTCTAAAAATGATGTAGGCCTCGGCCAAAACCATATATCAAAAATTGGGAAAGGCCTCGAACAATTCCACGTCTAATTGTCTCATGAGATCTACCGATGCATCGAGGAGCTATAGCGGGCTCCGCCCGTCACTTACTATGTCCAATGCATTCCACATATGAAAAGGTTAAAACATAATCTAGTCATTCATACTAAAACTAGCATATGAAATTTCAATATTTTAACCACAAACCATGAATGGTATAAAAATAGCACATACTTAGTCAAACATAACTCATTAAATATTATATGGAAGATTTTATTATAATAAATTAACCTTAATAGAGAATAATTAAGGATATTGACATAGATGAAAGTAGTCATCAAAACTATTTGAGAGAAATATCCCCCCTTTTCTTGAAAGCATTTAAAAGTCCCACTATTTATAAAGAAGTTGTTTAAAATAGATTTTTGAATCACAGTGTCCCATAGCACATTGAAACATATAAAAGGAATTTAAATTTTAAAACATTTTTTTCCCATATAAATAAATCCTTCAAACCACATTTAAAACATGGACATTAATAAGAATGATTTATAAGAATAAATATTAAAAACATTTAAAAAGATATTTTAGTTAGAGATTCTAACAAAACATGAGAAAATTGAGTAAAAATAATTTTGGAAATCAACACATTATAATATCATGATAATAATGGGATTCATGATATACTATGTCAATGTACATTATATATACCATATAAAAGTGAATTGGCGTATGGAAACAAAGAAGTGTCAATGGAATGTATATCGAGATGAAATACCTTATAAATACAATATCCTTAGAATAATGATAAATAAAATACATAATTATGTGTTACATATATATATATACAGTCAATATTATTGGAGATTTAGTTTAAATCAATCAGATTACATTCACACATATTCTTGTAAATACAACACCAATGACTTGGATGTTTAACTCAGTGAATGGAAATTGAGTTAAGATTACTCTTATCAAGATCATATAAATGACTTGAGAAATTATCAATGGAGTGATTATATGCATCAAAATTACATCCACAGAAAGGGGAGTGTAAATTTCTACGTAAATAAGAAATAGTGATTCCATACATAATCATGGAGTACAATAATCAATGAAGTATGCGTAAAGCCGAATGAGTAGAAATTGAAATATGAAATTCCCTTACCAATTTGTTATCATAAGAAACATACATCCCATGAAAAATGAATAATAAAATGAAAATGTAAATACCAATAAATTAAATTATATTACCCCAATAATAAATTCATGGGAAGTACATACATCACACAAAAGTAAATATTGTCCAATATAGCATGAATCTCAAGGGAATAAAAAGTGAGATGAAACCCCCTTACTTTGTTGTAATCAATTGAGTCCTATGACCAAAAGTTAATAACTACAAAATGAACCGTTAATAGAAAGATAATCATGATAATATATATCAAATGTATGTACACAATAAACCACGTGCAATAAATACGTGGTGAACAATGGAAATCTCACAGAATTAAAAGTGAGATAAGAAACCCCTTACCTCAAGTCCAGCAAGACTTGTAAGTTCCATGTTATTCCTGAATAATAAAAATAAGTTAATATATACTTTATTATGAACATTTTCATGTTTATTATTACTTTTATATAACTTTTTACCTTGATATAACAATTTGTTAATAATTTGAGTTCATATTGGATATTTTATCGATGTTCGGAACTTGAGTCAAAAATGAACTTGTTATAATTAAAATTTGTCCATGTGGTCAAAAGTCTATTATATCCAGAATTATATACATGATAGATATCATATATATATTTTATATCCAATATATATATATATATGTATTTATAACAGTACATGACATTTGGAGATAAGAAATGAAATGCACCGTTCATCAAGACGGTAAGCTGTATGTACACATTAACCCTACTTTCATTTATATTTGGTATTTTAATGGAATTAAAACAAAATTATAAATATTTATATTATAATTAAAGTATAATATCATTATCTCTATCTTTCATACGTCCCACATAAGGCATTAATGAGTCATATCACTTTGATGTGGTGGTAGTCTGCACTTCTTCAAATAAAACTATCGTGTTTACCCATAATGGAAACCATCATGTTATGAAATAAATGGAAAATACCGAAGCATAAAAAAAATTAAAATAATATATATCATATAAAAATACATTTTTACCATAATGGCCATCATGACAGGCGGTAAGAGATGATCAAACCATCATCGTTTCGTGAGGCGTTAGTTTTCCATCTAGAGAAACAATATGTTCTTCACCCATTAGTTGGAGGTGTGTATATGTGTATTATTAATCCTTCTCATAACAACATACTTGTTTATTTAGGATACAATTGTTGTTATAAAATAAAATAAAAAAATACTTTAGGGGTTTATATATGTAAAATAATATAACAAAAGAATTTAAGAGAAAATGTTACCTTTAATTTGGGTAACTTCCTTTGCTTTGAACCAAAAGGACTTCATGAACTGCCTTCTGCATAATTTATAGATTCTAGGAAGAAGAGGGGGATCATGACAGATTATTTGGGCAAGTTTTGGACTATCCAAGTGTCTTTATAGGTGTGTGTAATGGGTTAGAAGTGGTGTCCTTTTATACGGGGGAGAAGGGGCTCTTTAGGAATGTGTGAAAATATTATTTTATTATATAGTGATATTCGGTTTCTAAAGGTCAAAAACTAATAAAAGTAGAATATAAGATGATTCGTGGTCGAAATAAAATCACCCAATTATAATTGGTAAGGTTTTGGATATTAATTTAATATTAATAATCATATTTATTTAAATAATTTATTAATGAGGTAGATACTGCATCATTATTGTGTCATATATAATTTATTTTATTTGATGTCTAAAAATTTTAATAAAAATACCATGATATAGTAAATATATTTATCTTTCCAATAAATATTTATTGTCAAAAATATGACTTATAGAACCCCATGTAAAAATTGATTTACTAAAAGATATAAGTTTATGTCATTTTGGCCTTTACATTATGTTAATTAAAATAAAGTATCATTATCATTCATAAGTGGATCCGTGGGTTCCAAAAATAGACCCAAGGATCCCCATGGTCGGCCATGACTCATCAAAAAAAGTTAGGACACGCGTTAAGTTAATTTTGTATTATTATAATATTCATTTTACCTTGAGTTACACTATTTACCTTTAACCGCGGTAAATAAAAGTCAAAAGTAACAATTCACCAAAAATTATTTTAATATTATTGATCAAAATTTTACTAACTAATAACAACCATGTTTTTCATATTTTATAAATTCAATTCACTGAAGTGGGAAAATTCCATTTAAATGAAAAAGTCAGTTTTTTAACTACTACTAAGTGGTATCACTATTCATCCTAAATTGAAGTCTTTCAGAAAAATACCAAAAATTATGCCTAAGCTATATTTGATATTCCGAATTCAAAACATATGTTTATTGTACCAAATTCATATCATAGAAGTTTTATTAATTAATTTAAAATTAATTCATGTTGTCAAAAAAATAAGCGTGTTTTTAAGAAATAATAACTATCAAAATATTGACACTTGTTTAATCCAAATTTCCATGTGAAATTTCTTAAAATGACCATGATTGGATTAAATGGTAAAATTATAATCTAATTAAACTTTAAAAAAATTTAATAATATAATAGAACCATATAAATAAGTATGATTAAAAGGCAGTTTTGAAATAAAATATAGGAGTTTTAACTATTCATTAAAAAAATGAACTTTATTAGAAAAATACCAGAATTTCATTCAAATTAAATTTTGATATCATGATTCTAAATAAGAATTTTATTTTTTTTAAATTGAATATGTAAACGTGTAAAATATTTTATTTAAAAAGGGTTCTCCATTAAAAGGTGGTAAAATTGCATTTTTTGAAAAATAATTTTTTTATCCGAAAAAATTGAATTTGTTCTTATAATATGTCTATGAAACAAATTATGCATATGTTAAAATTATATGGAGTATATTAAATTAAAAATCCAGTTAATACTATTCATAGTTGTTTTTTTAATGGCATGTTTGGTATATCGTGTTGCGCTCAAACTCAATGTTGCATATAATAAATGTTTTTTAATTACATTAAAGAGATAATGTACCATGAAATCTTAGGGTGTTACATGTATATCTTAATACAAGAATATAATACTTCAACAATAATAATTATGATATGTTGAAATCACAATAAATCAATATAGTTTGATTTGAAGATGGTTCATATTAATCTTCAAAATTACAAAGAAATTGATTGTAGATGGATATTCTTCTTTAAAAAAGAATTTATTTAAAAATTAATAATTATGATGTGATCCTGGTTAAAGATTATCTTAAATTGGAATAGATATAAACAGGTGTAGTAATCTTACAACAATATAAGGTTGAAAATGTATGTCTCTAAAGTGAATCCTACATTAGAATATATCTCAGTCTATCGTTCATTGAAAAGTATCTATAAAATATATTCATTAGAATAATATCATATATGTGAATTTATATATTGATGAAATTTTGATTGAAAATAGAAATGAATACATGCATCGGTATTCCAGATCTAATAAATTCTTTTTATTGAATGCTGAAATTCAAATCCAATTTGTCTAGAGGTGTCATCACTTCCCTAAAGAATTGAATATAAATTCTCCATTGAATATGGTTCTTCGAATCGATCGTAACTATCCTCTAAATCAATACAAAATTATATTTTAATAAATTATCAATTCTCTCAATACCATTACAGAAGTCTCATTATATACTGTGGCTTTAAAACTCCATTGTTGAATAGTCAGACATAGGTTTCCTTCACAAAATGAAATAAATACCAAACATAGGGTTTGGCTAAAAAGTGTTAATTCTATAAACATATGGTTTTAACATGTAAGGTTGGTCATAAAAGTATTTTTTCTGAAAAATACTTTCGTATCATAAAAATCAAAAGGTTTCAATAGAGTGTCATATAGTTCCTAACCCATACATTCATCTATGTGATACTTAAGGATTATAACTAATTTCGGGAAGAGAATCCATACATTCTCTTTCCAATATAAGTGTTAATACAAACATACGGTTCATTATCTATACTTGAAATTCCATGTGTAGGTTTATTACTTATGCAACATTTATCAACATATGGTATGGGAAATGTTTCCAAAATAAATATTTAAACGAATGTTAATTTCTTGAAATACATTTATGTAATATAAGTAGTACAAAATGTTATTTGATACAGTCAAAATTATAAAGATTTATAGTGTATTGTTGAGATAATACATTCCCAAATATATCCCCCTTTTGATAATCACAAAACCCCTAAAATAATATATAGAAAATAATAGCATTTTGTAAACATGAATGAAGTAATATTTGAATGAAATGAGTTTTTTATTTAATGATAATTTTTTTTAAATCAATTTTTTAAATTTCAAAAAACTATTTAGTTAAATTAATGAATGTTTTGTTTATGCAATTATCTCCCCCTTTTGTGATATCAAAATGAACGTATAATTAGAAAGATTAAAAAACATTCAATTTTTATTAGAATAATAAATGAATGTTTATATTTAACTATTTAGATAAATTAAAAACGAGTTCTAGAAATAGAGATAAACATATAAAAAAATATTAAAAAGTTTATTATTATAATAAAACATTATAATTTATTATAATTATTGGATAAATTAACGAGTGTATTTTGGTTATGGAAATGGCTTAAAAACATCTTCTGGTAGAAGGTGAACCATTTTGATCAGGTGTCTTATCTGATTTTGGTGAATCTTGAGCCACATGAAAACATATTTCAATTATTACATATAAGATTATAACCTTTATAGAAGATTTAATTCTGACTACCTTATCCAAATTCATGAATCGTTCCATAAAAATTTTCAATCAGATTGAATTTTATAAGGTCATTATGATTCTTCTATGTTCCAAAAAACTGAGATAGCTTATTGCTGATGTTATTTAGCAGAAACTTGATGATGGGTTCACATAATGCTATTTTATCAAAAATATATATATCTGATTAACCAGTAGAACTAACATAGAAGCACTATTACCTTGAAGAGACAAAAGTCATTCATTAACAACAGCCATTACTAATGTGATAGCTTGAAATATTCTCATCAAATTTTATGAAGTTGTAGATGAAGATGTAGAAGTCTTGTACTGACTGATACCTCTTTTTTACTAATTCAAACTAACTCCCCAATACCATTTCAAATCTAAAAAATTAGTTTCAGAAAAAAAATATGACTTTATCTTCCCATACTGATCAATTATATCTCTATTAATTGAATCAAATACATTTTTAAAATATTATTTTTAATAATTCTTGATGTTGAGTCTTAAAATTCTATAATTCCAATTTCAAAGAAGATGAATTTTTCAAATATTCTAACGATTTGCGGGTAGCTTGCAGTTCTTTTTTAATAATAAATTTCTCCTTCTTATGGTTGTTAAACTTAATAACCATGTAGAATATTTTATTTGATATAGAATCAGATGATCCTTCATCTGGATTATTTGACTGTAGAGAATCATCCACAATATAATAAGATTTATCTACATATTTATTGCTTAAAATTGATATACCATCAAGGACTTCTATCCTTTCTCTATAAACAAAATCTAATCTTTCCCTTGATTTACCGATAGTAGAGATATGAGAGGTATCAACATTTTCATTGGTTTTATTTAATTATTTTAGAGGTTGTCTGTCATCTTGAGAAGTTTCTTTTTATTGATTTTTTGTGGAGAAACCTAATTTCTTGATCTTGAAATTCTTCATATCAATCCATTGCATGATCTGGTTCTTCCAAATGCACTGAATGGCCCACATCTCTAGATCCTAACACTCAATCCTCAATTTGTGGATCTCTTCTGATCATCAATCTTACGATAAGTTTCTCAGAATTTTCTTCTTCTGAACATTAATTTACAATATCTGAAGCATCATAATGATGTTTTCTTTTACCAGACTAAGAAATAACATCTATTATAGATTCCCCAACTTCTTCATTTCTTAATCAAATTGAACCTATATAGTTATGCTTCACCTTAACCCCCTAAGAAAATGATTTAGATTCTTATTAATCAGTTGCAAAAACTAGAAACAATTGACCTTTTAGTTTACTCCAAATGAATCCAATGTTTCTTAACATCATAGAATTAAGAATATTATTTTGATGACATTTGATTCAAGAATAAAAAAGATGAGTTAAATTATTATAAAAAAAATATGAAAAATGATTCCACCATAAGGATAGAATGAAATCATTTTCACCAAATACAAACATTAATTCAAATATCGAAGCATATATATAGGAATGTTAAACATGTTTTCACTAATAAAATGAAAAATAATGTACATATCGGGGTACAAAATCTTCTCATTCTCAATAACTCTTGGAGTGATGTCATTTTGAATAAATTTATCCCCACATTTTATTCTGTCTCCAGATCTTTTAGAAAAATTTAATGAATGGTTATTAAATCGAAATGAAAATAAATTGTATCCTTTAATTTGAAATCTTGATTTCAATTTTATTGAATAAAAAAAGGAATAATACCATGTGAAGGAAATTAATAAAATGATCAATTTCTAATTAGGATATCAAAACAACATTATATCTTATTTATGAAGAAATATAATAATCTAATTCACTGAATCAAAACTAAAAATTTCTATAAAACTTTTTTAGTTCTATCTCATAAATAAATTCATTATTTCCATTATCAAAAAAGAATTCGAAACCTTGAAATGCAACATATTTCTTGAAAGAACGGATTGTTTCATACATCCATTCAAAATAGTAAACATTTCATTAAAGATTCATCCAGAAGCAGACATGTTGATGCTTTGGATTGCTTGGTTTTCCATCCTATGTTTTCTTGTTCTTCATCATTTCTAAGAATCTTAAGGTTTATGGTTTTCAAATTCTTGGTATTTTAAGAAATACAAGGGTTTTGGTAGAATAAATTGGTTGAAAACTAAGGGTTTGGAAATATGAATGTTTTTCTGATGGATTGTGATGCAGTTTGGATTCTCATGCTGATAACGTATGATAATAATTAAAAAAATATTTTGAAAACATGGGGACTAAAAACAAAAAAATATATTATTATGAAAATAAAATAAATTATAATTTTACATAAAAACCAACACTTTAAAATAAATTAGACTAAATTGAATAAAATATATGAACAAGTCAAATTGAAATTGACTAAAATTTATTTAAAATTAAATTAACCTAAACCCACTAAATAAAATAAAAACATGTAGTGGGAAGTGGATTAGTAAAAATATTAGCTATTTGACATTCATTATTTACAAAATCGTAAGATATACCCTTTTTTAGAACATGATATCTTCGAAAATGATTCTTTATATCAATATTCATAGTCCTAGAATGACATATATTATATTTTGAAATATTAATAGACCAATATTATCAAATAAAATAGATATATTTTTTATTTTTAGTCCAAAATACATTAGTGTATGTTTCATCTAAAACATGTGTGCACAAAAACTTACAGAAAACACATATTCTACCTTGGTTGTTGACAGAGAAACTGACTATTGTTTCTTACTTGACCATGATACTATGATTTCTCTAAAAAGTGACAAGTTATTGAGGTAATTTTTATCTAAAATATACCTTCTGAAAAGTCTACATATAAATATGTTATTAAATTAAAATCATATGTTTTTTTGGAAATGAAGAGATGGAAAAATAGTTTCATTTAAATGTCTAAAAAATCATTTAACAGTTATAATATTGGATACATTTTGATTTTACTGAAATCTATCATATAAGAAAACAGAAAAAATAATCTCTAGAATTCTAGTAGTAATATATAATAAAATAAAAATCATATCTTTATATAATTATTTTTCAACTTGTTTATATCATAAACCAAATCATTTTTTTATATTGGTACACAAAGGAATTTTATAAGTCTTTCTGCTTTCAAGTATAAACATTTTCAATAAATAGATAATATATTTAATTTTATTTAAAACATTTACAAAATATTTTTGATAAATTTTAAATCATAAAAAATCAATTCTTCCATCACACTCATTTTAGATTATCATTACATTATGTTTCAAAAATCATTTTTATGATTTGTATTTGCTAAAAAAAATTACATCATCACCATAAATTTGTACTCATAAAATATTAGAAAAAAATAGTTTTCTGAAAATTTTTAGGATCTATAATTCCATAGGAAGTCAATTTTCAAACAAAAAAGTCCCTAATCATCTTTACCTAGATCCAGGTTCTTTTTATGTCCATAAAATGATTTGGTATGTTTAAAATATAGAATTTTTTTTGAGGGTTTTCAAAACCACGAGGATTTTCATCCTAATCTTTTTCCATTTAATAAAAAATTATAAAGACATATTTGGCATCCATGTGATATAGTTTAAATTTAATAATAGATTCATGTGTTAAAATAATTCTAATAGACTGTAATATAGCTATAGTGGAAACATATTTGTCATAACTTATACCTTATTCATGATTATAACCATCATAAAATAACTTAGCTTTGTTTCTGTGTATTTTTACTTGATCATCCTATTTATTTCTAATGACCCATTTGGTTCCTATTACTAGATAATTTGAAGATATTTATACTAATTAAATAACTTCATTCCTTTTAAATTGGATTAGTTCTTCATTCATTTCTTACATCCAACACATATCGTTTATAGCATCCTCAATATATTTAGGTACGTAGTGAGATAGAAAGGTATATAATCTAGCATGATTTTCTATATTTTATCTAGTTATAATTCATATATCTTTCCACCTATGACAGTTTCTAATGGATAATTATATATGATTCTAGAATATCTAGGTAATACACTTTATTGATCATCTGTTTTTTGTTCTTTTGAACTAGAAAAAATATAATTTATATCTTTCTTAGAATCACTTTAGGTGTTCCAAGTATCATTTTGTGAATCATGTTAGTAATTTCATCTGTTTGATATTTCTCTTTAATTGATGTTTTGGTTTCATCAAACATCACATGAACTAATTCTCCAGTAGTCCATTACTTCTTATTAAACACTATTTAGGCTATAGAAGTGAAAAAACATCATAAATATATTCCTTCATCTCCTTCTACATTGAAATTACATTTTTCCATAGTACATAAGATATATACCTTACATCCAATGACTTACTGGTAGTTTACATCAGGTATTTTTTTATTCAAATGTTCTTGGATTGTCCATTTAAAAATTATTCTTATTAAAACTCTATTCCTGACAGATCAATCAATTTATACATCTTCTTCCAAAAAATAAGTAGGAAAGTTGTATTCATTCAACATTGTCCTTACCATTTAATTAATAATATTTTTTATCCTTTCAACACTTCTATTTTGTTAAGGTGTTATTAGTGTAAAAAAGTGTTGTTTAATACCTATGTTAGAGAAAAAAGAAAAAAATTGATTCTAAAACTCCCCACCATGATTACTTCATAATTAAATTATATTTAAATACTTTTTCAGTTTGAAAAAACTATATAAGAAAATTCAACAATGGTGAATACTTCACATTTGAGTTTAGAAAATACACCTAAGTAAACTGAAAACAATCATAATGTAAAACAATAAACATATAATTTACCATCCAAACTGTATACTATGGATTGTCCACAAAAATCCATGTCGATAAGTTCTAATGGTTTTGATGTACTAATTTTTTAATAGATTTGAATAAAGATTTGAACTATTTACCAATTTTTCATGCATCAATAAATATATCATGATCAAACAAAAAACTAGGGAAATCTAAATCTAATTATCTATTAGAAAATTTATGTAATGAATATATATTGCAATTTCCATGTGTTCTATTCCAAATCCATGACTATTATTTCGTTTTTTCAGTTTATCTTCACACATGGAATTTAGATCCAAATCATAAAAATTTTTAGATATTGGTTTCACAATTTAATCATTTTATCATTTAAAATAGAGGTTAATTTGATTGAAAAGTAAACATAAAATTCATTATCACAATGTTGAGAGATACAAATCAAGTTATACTTTAACCATTTTACACTCAAACCTTTTTTGATTGAAATAGACACTATATATTCAATAGTTCCATCTCCATAAATTTTTCATTTTGAATTTTCATTAAGAGTTACTAGACCTCTATTCAATTGAGTCGATGTATACGAATTTGATAATTCTACATTCATTTGTCTAGAAAAACACAATTAATATACCATGTAGAATTTTTTCCCTGTGTCTATTCTTCTGAAAATTAATTTAAAAACATTTTTATTTTGGTAAACATATTTTATTGGGTCCATTAGTAAAAAGAAGCAATGATCTTGGAATCCATATCTACCTTATTATTCAAAAAATTATATTATATTCTCCAGACATGTTTTTTTAAATGAATTCATTTTTAATGACACATATTTATGGATTTATAAAATAAATATAGGTTGTTTAAATACATTTTGACCAAAAGTTATAACATGTATCATTTTTTTATTTAGGAACAAAAAATTCATATATAATTCTGGTTTCATCATTGGTTTCTATTACAATATTTTCTCTTTTAATTAAATATTTTCAAAGAATATCATTCAGAATTTTATCATCTTTTGTTAAAATAGTGGTCTCACTCTTATAATATTCTACACATTGCAACAATTATTTTTTTATTTCTTCACAATCAATAAAGTTTGTTTTAGATGAATTGATTATTTAAATTAGTTCTTGATGTTGTTTTAACATAGTGTCTCTTTCACCTAAAAATGAATTATGAATATTTCTCAATAATTTTTTATTCTTTTTTAAATAATAATATCCTTCATGTTGCATAGAAAAATATTAAACTAACAAACTAATTGAGTAACTATCAACATCACAAGGAGAAGATTAATAGGACTATACATCTTCATCTTCCTTATCAATAGAGCACGTCTTGGCTTTTAGATATTATTTATCTTTGTATGAGTCATATTTTTAGGAGCTTCTGAAGTTTTCATATACACTCTATATAGCATTCATTCCACTTTTTCATTTATTCTCACAATTAGCATCCTTATGATATTTCATTTTTGACCTCTTTTTTTCAACATTTAATTTAGGGAAATCAAGTATGATGTGACCCAAATATTTTTATTCATAGAATCTTAATTCTCATGATTTTATTTCGTACCCCTAAAGGATTTTCATAAGCCTATTTTCTTATTGTAGAATATAATAATCTTTTTGGATAGCTAGTCCAGTTCCATTTCATTGACAGAGGAATCTAAATTTTAATCTGTTTTTCTATCATTCTTATGAGATTTAACATTGAGATTAGTATTCTACCTTTTTACTACAGTATTATGTTCTTTAAGATCATATTTCATTCCTAATTCATACATCATCAATGACGCAGTTAATTCCTTTATAGTAATATTCTTGGTATGTGATGGTTGATGAATAGCATCAGATATTACATTCCATTCTGAGGGAACTACTCATAGTAATTTTAGCACTTTATCTGATTTACTAAAGTAATATCCGAATGTAGTAATATTTCTGAAAATATTTGTTGTCATTCCATTAATTTGTGTGATTAATTCGCTATTTGAAATTCTAATTGTGTCAAACATTATCTATGTAGTACAATATCTCATGTGTATGATGTGGTTTTTTTCATTCATATGTGAGATCTATTGTAATGAATTTAAAATTTATAGAGAAGGTTTTTATTAAATAATTTGGAAATTTTCAAGTTTGTGGCTTCTAACAGCACTGGATTTTGAGGCCCGGTGTGCCCAGAATCAATTTCAGTAGTTTTGTTCGTGTACTTTTAGTAAACGTACATGTGGGAGTTTCTATCTTTTGAACCAGTGCTCGGAATTGAAATTTGAGGACACTGATGAACTCGTAGTGCCGATATTCGCTTAAGGGGACCTTTACCACAGTTGTGTTTCATGCAGGTTTAAAGTAATTTTTTTGGGGTTTAATATTAAATTAAATAAAATTGTGTGGTAAACAATTTTATTTTGAGATTTGGTTATTTCCTCCCATGGGGAAGTTATTGGTGAGGCCCACACCCACATAACTTCCCATGAGAGAATATTTGTGACGTGGGACCACATGATCTTAACCTTTTCATCTCCCCATAATCTCCCCCCTAAACTCCCTTAAACCCCCTGTTTAATTCTTGGAAACTCCCCCTATAATTGATAAACATTCCACCTTTCACATGGTCATTAATATGACAACATAGTGAATTAATTATTCGTACTCCAAAAATTAATTAATTACATTAGGGAGGATTTGAATAGTTTTGAAGATTCTTGGAAAGTTTATTAAAATAGGGGAATGCCAAATTTTAATATTTGCTGTGAAAATATTTTGGTGGGGAATTCTTGGAGAATTAAAAAAGATCTTAAACCTTCCATGAAGAATGAGGACTTATTTGACGAAGAATGCCATTTCCACGAAGAACAACGATGTGCCTTCCTTTCTTTTATCCGCCAAAAGAGAGGAGATGCCACTTCTTCTTCCGACGCACCTCGATGTCCACGGAATTGACGTCCATTCTATGCGACGCCATTCTCCGCGATGCCATCTACCACGACGCTCGTCTTCCACTGCTCGACGACGTGCGACATTAGTTATCGAGGTAGGGGTTTTGTATATTCATGAGTGAATAAAGTGTACCCTATTAATTGTTAATTTTATGAATTGACATTGGCCGATTGTTACCGCCTAACGTGAAGGGCGCGGGATGAAAAAACATGGCCCGATGACCCTCCATCATTTCATGTTTTATTTGAAATCGGGAAGTGGCAATGATCGAAGGAGGTGGTCGCGCGCCTGCCGCCTGTGGAGGAACTACGGCCCGCAACTGCGGCCCACTCGGCCGACGAAGAACTGGCCGGCTAAAGCTGGTCAGGCTGACAGAATACTGTTGTGCCACAAGGGGTGTTGCGCTGCAGAGGACTGTGGCCTGCATTCTGTGGGCCGCCTCGGCGGTGAACCGGCCGGGTCATCGGCCAACTGGGTGAAGGTGTCGTGCAGCAGGTCCTCGGCCCGCCCGAGCGGGCTGCTTGCACCGAGATGGACACCCAGTTTTGGAGGGCGGTGTTGCTTAACATTGCCGGTTCGGGTAGCTAGCCTCACCCCTCTAGACTGCTCGGCCCCTTCGGGACGAGCCGCGACCAGCCGGACCACACCCTGCAAGGCCGGGCCGCGCATCCCCTGGCCAGGCCTTGCCCACTCAATCTGGGTTGCGCGTTTCATCGGGCCATTCCGACCCTATTCCGGGTCGGTCCCGCCAAAACCAGGTTGACCAGACCCACCAGCGCAATGGGCTTAATAGGCCGGTCCCGTTTTCACTTAATGGTCAATAATTCGAAGACTGCGCGTCCGATTGATGTGCCGTCTACGGAACTGGGACCCTCGTGATGTGGAGGTCCTTTTCCAATACTCTGATGAGTTTTCGTCAACTTAGAGAAATGGTCGGGTTTAGAACGATTGTATTTCCAACCGGTCCCCAAGATCAAAAATTCTAATAACTCTCAGACCGGGCATCCTATTGACACTCCCTCTATCGCATTGATATCCATTTGACGAGACTAAAATTTGAGATACATTATCTCTAGACTTCATGATAGTTGATGTATCGACCCCTTGGCTCGTGTGGTAGACCCTCCATGAATCGAGTGTGTTGTGTGCCGGAACCCTAGAGCTGGCGGCGACTGAAACGACTACATTACTTGAATCTTTTGTGGGTTCAGCGACAAGGAATATCGTACTAGTATCTTCCATGGATTCGACGACAATTACAACTATATTGGATTCCTCCATGGGTTCGACAGTGATGACTATTGTACCTGAATCCTCAATGGGCCTGACGGTTTGACTTCTGTTCTTGTATCCTATGTGGGTCTGACAAAGTAGCTGGTCTAGAATCCTAAGTGGGTCCGACAACTTAGCTAGTCAAGTATCCAACATGGGCCCGACAGCTTAGAGGAATTAGTGATTTCATCTGATCATCTCTACCACTTTACGAAAGATGTATACTTGTTTGAGCTGAGTCTTGACTTTTAATCATTACCATCAGTGTGATTGACTTCATTCCTTTGTATATTGGGTTATGTTTGGGCTCGAGAGTTGGATCTGAGCTGGGATTGATGACTTAGGTATATGTATGGGCATATACCTATGTAGATTTGGTTGATACTTCATGATTGTATCTATCTTTTTTAGTTTATCCTTTGTGGATTCTGGGAGACCTTCGGAAGTCTCGGGGTCCCTACAGAGTATCGTAATACTCACCCCTGCATGGGAAAGGCATGCACAACGTTGTGTTGGTTGCAGATGATGGACAACACTGATCGTGGTTGAGGCTTGTAGATTTGTAAGGTACCAGGAGGTGGACCACATGGTGATAAGTACTCGGAGCAGACGGATGGACCCGAGGTGATGAGGAGACTATATGTACCCACACTTCAGGTGGGATTCTCAAAAGATGACTCGGTGGTTGCTGTTTTCCTTAATTGATGTTGTACTTTATTTTCATTTGTTATGTACTTTCAGTTGGGTTTATATTCTTTCCCATTAACCTTTCATCACTTACTTTTGTATTCAGTATCACTTTTTGTTTTCTTCTATTGCGTACTATGATGTTTTATTTACTATTATAAAAGAAATTCCTTCCATTTTATTGGGATTTACAACTATGGTGTTAGTCTCTAGCCCCCGGCCCATGGAAGCCGGGCTTGGGGTAGTCACGGAACGACCCGTGAGGGTGTGTCCTGAAAAATTGGTATCTGAGGAGTCTGTTCTATCACGGAACTCAGGTCTCTGATCATTCATTCTCTGATGCAATAGTGTTAAGTGTATTGAGTGTGGTTTTCAGTTTTGGGAGTTTTTTATTGGTGCGGATGCCGACATATCCATACACCAGGACATTGACCTCTAATTTACTAACTTAGTTCATGAAATCACTGATCGCATGTGTGTTTTAAAAGTTTTCATTGTGATTACTTTGTGTCAGCTCACCAGGTATACTATTTTAAATGAGGTGCACCTGTTTCTTTTCAAGATGACCCCACGAAGGTAGCCATCTAGGGTTCCAGTTACATGCGGGATTGTTGCCCACCGAGCGACGAGGCCTCCATGGAGGGACCTGTCATAGCGGAGGCCCCAGTGGTACCACTACCCACTGGGCCACCGATGCCACCAGCCCCAGCACTAGAGAGTGCAAGCAGCTTGAGTGTGTTGCACGAGATTCAGTGACCGAGGCCACCCATGTTCCGCAGAGAGACAGACCCTCGGGCAGTCAAGGATTGGTTGGTGGCTATCGTTATGGTTTTCAGTTTAGTAGGGACACCAGCTGATCTTATGGTGATCCTTACTGCGAGTCTCCTGCACGCAGCAATAGGTAGACGGGGGAGCTTAATGCTATAGGTTCACGATGAGGAATCTCTACTTTAGACAGACATCGACAGTCTCTTCCACTCGAATATTGTTCCATCCACCCTCTGTGCAGTGCAAATCCAGGAGTTACTTCATCTGCGGCAGGGCAGCAAGACAGTAGCTCAGTACTCAGCGAGGTTTGCTGACCTCTCGCGCTACTCCATAGACATAGTACGGGACCCATTCTTCTGGGCCTGGACCTTTGAGCAGGGAAACAAACACGTGATCAGGGCTTCGATGGTCTCCCTTAGCATTCCAACGTAGGCAGGAGTGGTCGAGTGAGCCCTTCTTGTGGATAGTCTTCTCACTGAGCCGACACCAGCAGCGAGACCCACCGCAGGGTGACACAGAGTAGAGACTTCTATAGGCAGTAGCAGACAGATGTCACAGAAGTCCAAGCGGACCGAGCCATCTGGTGGGCGACCTTTGGATATAGTTTTGGTTGTGCGGGGCACCCGAAACAGAGCTAGCAATACAAGGATCATGCATTGCTATGCATGTAGCTGGTAGGGTCAAATGGATCAGGACTTCCCGACCCGCCATGTAGATGAGTAGCAGACAGTGGGGGAACCTCCTAGGTAGGGGAAGAGTTTCGACGGTGGTGTTTCGCAGGTATTAGGTAGACGTGGCAGAGGAGCTTGCCGAGTAGTGGTTGGTGGATGACATTTCAAAGCTCTACCACCACCACCACAAGGACGTCCACCCCAACCATATGGAGCTGGAGGACAGAGGCAGGCTTAGCTCTAGGAAGTTGAGGTATATGACCACGATGCACCTATGAGGATTCGAGGTACTATCTGTGTCAACTCCACCCTTGTTGAAGTACTTATAAATAGAGGTGAGATTCATCCTTTTATTTTCGCTACCCTTGTTTGGAGCTCGTAGATTCCAATGGTGATGTTGGCTCGATCCATACAGCTAGAGACTCCTACGGGAGAAGATTCGTTGATTACGCACTAGTTCCGGCAGCATCAGCTTACTCTAAGAGGCGAGAGCTTCGGTTAGGATCTTCTAGTAGCAGCATTGAGGCCTTACGATGTCATCTTCGGTATGGAATAGTTGTCTACAGTCCATGCTCAGATTGACAACATTAAGCGCAAGGTGCGCTGTATCTGCATGGATTATAGAAGGTTCAGCTTCACTGGAGAGAAGGGAGACATAGCAGTGCAGGATGGACTTATGTAGAGGTGGGGGTAGCTGATCACACATCAGTTGGCTAGTCTCATCCTTGGAGCAGTTGATGTGAAGAGTCTGAGTATTCCTGTTGTGGTGGATCAGTATACAAATGCTTTTCCTCATGACGTTCCAGGACTACCTCCACGCAGAGAGGTAGAATTCTACAGTGACCGGTGCCCTGGGACAGAACCGATATCTACTCCAGCATATCAGATGGCTCATGCCGAGCTTTGTGTGTTGCGGGTACAGCTGGAGGACTAGTAGGGAAAGGGATTCATCTGGCCCTGTGTTTCCCCATGGGCTTCTCCAATTTTGTTTTCCAAGAATTCGAATGGGAGCTTGTGACTGTGTGTCGACTACCGTCTTCTGAATCAGGAGACCGTGAAGAATAAGTACCCACTCTCGAGGATTGACGACCTCATTGATCAGCTCAAGGGAGCATGTTGGTTCTCGAAGATAGGCCTAAGGTCAGGCTATCACCAGCTCAGAGTTCGAGATGAAGATGTGTTGAAGATGGCCTTAAGGTGTCGGTATGGCCACTATGAGTTATTGGTTATGCCTTTTGGAATAACCAACACACCAGCAGTGTTCATGAGTCTCATGAACAAGATCTTCCATCCATACCTCGATCATTTTGTCATATTATTCATCTATGAAATACTGATATACTCGAATACTAAGGAGGAGCATGCCTACCACTTATGAGTTGTACTGGATACACTATGAGAGCACCAGTTTATGGCAAGCTCTAGATGTTCCGGTTCTAGATAAGAGAGGTACAATTCTTTGGACACGTCATATCAGAGATGAGAGTTGAAGTGGATCAAGAAAAGATCTAGGAAGTACTTGTTTGGGAGCTACCCAGGAGCGTGACAGAGGTACAGAGTTTCCTAGGTCTGGCTAGGAACTATCGGAGAGTTGTGCCAAACTTCTCCATATATTCAGAACCACTTTCAGTAATGACAAAAAAGAGGAAACCCTTTGTGTGGTTAGATAGATGCCTGCATATCATTCAAAAGCTGAGACAGATATTGAAAAGTGTTCAAATCTTTAGACTACTAGAGGAGGGAATTGGGTATGTAGCATACTGTGACGCATCAGGGACCGGACTCGGGTGTGTCCTGATGCAGGAGCGAGCAGTGATCGCATATGGTTCACGGTAGTTGAGACAACATGAGCAAAACTATGCTACCCATGACCTGGAGGTAGCAATAATGGAATTCACCTTGAAGATGTGGAGGCACTATCAGATCGGCGTGCGATTTACCGTATACTCTAACCACCAGAGTCTCAGGTACATCTTCTGGCAGAAGGACATGAACCTGAGACAGTGGTGGTGGATTGAGTTCCTCGAAGACTATAACTTTGAGAAAGTCTATACTCTTGGGAATGGGAACATTGTAAGTAATGCTCCCAGCAGAAGATCAGGCATTCAGCTATTAGGAGAGGCGACAGAGCATCTATCCGCGTTACGGATATCCTTTCTGGATAGTGATGGAGAAGACTTTCTACAGTCATTCACAATCACTCCTCCACTCCTTCAGCGAGTCAGAGAGGAACATTGTGGGGATGATGACTGTGAGACGCAACGTGCTCAGATATCCACAGGGTAGGCACTTTATGGATTTTCTGAAGGAGGAGATTGTGAAATCCTCTTCAGGGGATGTACCATGGTACCAGTTTCATTGTAGGAGGTGGTGCTAAGGGAGTTTCACACTTCCCCTCTAGTGGTACATCCAGGAGTGGCGAAGATGTACTCAGACGATGGCACTGGTGTCCAGGTATGCAGAAGGTTGTAGAAGAGTTCATTTCACGATGCCACACATGTCAGTAAGTGAAGGCGGACCACCAAGTACTAGCAGGCTTGGTGCAGCACTTAGAGGTCCCAGAGTGGAAGTGGAATGGGATACCTATAGACTTCTTGATGGGGCATCCACATACATCCAGGGGTCACGACTCTATCTATGTGATTGTCGACCGACTCACCAAGTCGTCCCATTTCATACCGATCAAAGAGAAGGGCTAAGTGGAGAGATTGGGATACCTCTACATTCAGGAGATCATACAGCTTGATGGTGTGCCATCGTCTGTCATCTCCGATCGAGATGCTCGCTTTACTTCCCGATTTTGTAAGGGGTTGTAAGAGTCATTTTGGACACAGTTACATCTATGCATCGCCTTCAATCCTCCAACAGATAGTCAGATTCAGAGGACCATTTAGAATCTCGAGGGCATGCTCTGTGCATGTGTCCTTGAATTTGCACGTAGCTAGGGGGATCACCTACCATTAGTGGAGTTTGCGTACAATAATAGCTTCCACTCCACCATTAGAATGGCACCATATGAGTAAATGTATGTCTGACCTTGTAGATCACCTCTGTGCTGGACTGACCCCGGGGAGTCAGCATTTATAGGACCAGAGATGGTTCAGGCTATGTTGGAGAAGGTGCAGATCATCCAAGAGTGGATGAAGATTTCCCAGAGCATACAGAAGTCATATGCTGATTGGAGATGGAGACCACTAGAGTTTGAGGATGGAGACCACATTTTCTTATGTGTCTCACCTCAAAGAGGTCTATAGATATTTGTCCGAAGAAGCAAGTTATCTCCGCATTTTATCAGAGCTTTCCAGGTCCTCAGTAGAGTGGGTGATGTGGAATACCGCCTGGCCCTTCCACCACAGTTGCACTAGGTGCATGACGTCTTCCACATATCTCAGTAGAGGCGATATGTGCACGACCTGACCCACATCATCGATCAAGGGGAGCTGGACATTGACGGTGGGGAAACATTCTCGTAGGTTCCGGTGGAGATCAAGGATCGATAGGAGCGGGTCCTTCGTGGATGGTCGATTCTTGTGGTGCGTGTTCACTGGAAGCACGGGAACCTCCAAGAGAGCACATAGGAGCAGGAGGATCAGATGTGTGTAAAATAACACCATTTGTTTCCCAAGTTTTTGATGTAGCTTTTCTAAGACGTAAATCCCGGAGGTGGGAGTAATGTAAAGACCCAGAAATTCCAAGGAAAATTTTTTCTTAAATACTTTGGTATTTTTCGAGTCTGTGGCTTATGACGGCACTTGATTCCGAGGAACGGTGTTCCCGGAATCATTTTATGAAGTTTTGTTCCGGTACGTTCATTAAACGTACATGCGGGGGTTTCTATCATTTGAACTGGTGCTTGGAATTGAAATCTGAGGACACTTATGAACTCACAGCACCGATATTCACTTAAGGGGACCTTTACCGTAGTTGTGTTTCATGCGGGTTGAATGTTAATTTTTTGGGGTTTAATCATAAATTAAATAAATTTGTGTTGTACACAATTTTATTTTGAAGGTTGGTTATTTCCTCCCAGGGAGAAGTTTTTGGTGGTTCCCACACCCACATAACCTCCCATGATAGGATATTTTTGAGGTGGGTACCACATGGGCCTAACCTTTTAATCTCCCCATAACTCCCCCCTAAACTCCCTTATACCCCTTGTTTAATTCCTGTCAACATCCCCTTTAATTGATAAAATCACCACCTTCCACATGGTCATTAACATGACAACACAGTGAATTAATTATTTGTACTCCACAAAATTAATTAATTAATTTAGGGAGGATTTGAATCTTTTTTACGATGCATGGAAAGATTGTTAAAATAGGGGAAAGCCTTATTTTAATATTTTCTTGGAAAATATTGTGGTAGGGAGTTCTAGGAGATTTAGAAGAGAGATTAAACCATCCACGAAGAACAACGTCTTCTTCAATGAAGAACGCAATTTCCATGAAGAACAATGATGTTCCTTCATTTCTTTTCTCTACGACAACAGAGGAGACGCAACTTCTTCTTCAGACACACCCCAACATCCATGGAATCGATGTCCGTTCTCCGTGACACCATTCTCCGCGACACCATCTACCATGTCACTCGTCATCCACGGCTCGACGATGTGCGATGTCAATTATCGAGGTAGGGGTTTTGTATATTCATGAGTGAATAAATTGTACCCCATTCATTGTTAATTTTCTGAATTGACATTGGCCGATTGATACCTATTAATACGGAGGGCGCAGGCCGAACAAACACGTCCCGAAGGCCCTCCGTAGTTTCTTGTTTTATTTGAAATTGGGATTCGGCGATGATCGAAGGCGTCGGCCGTGCTCCGGCCGTGTCCGGTTGAACCGCGGCCCGCAACTGTGGGCCGCTCGGCCGATGAAGAACCGACCGGCTAAAGCCGGCCGTGCTGAAGTAAGACCGTAGCGCCACAAGGGGCGCCGCACTGGGGAGGACCGCGGCCCGCATTCTGCAGGCTGATACAGGGGCGAACCAGCCGGCTCGTTGGCCGGCCGAGTGAAGGAGACATGGCATGCCCGAGCGGGATTCTTGCGGCTGGAAGGCCAGACGGCTTTGGTAGGCCGGTTTGGGAGGGCGGTGCCACTTGGCACCACCAGTTCCGACAGTTGGGCCCCCCCCCGGACCGCTCGGCCCCTTCGGGCTGAGTCGCGGCCAGTCGGGCCGCGCGTTTCATTAGACCAGTCCGACACTCTGCCGGGTCAAACCCACCAAAACTGGGTTGACTCCACCCGCCAGCCTACTAGGCTTAATGGGCCAGGCCCGTTTTCACATAATGGTGAATAACTCGAAGACCGCACGTCCGATCGATGCACTGTTTGCGGAAATGGTACCCTCGTGATGCGACGGTCCTTTTTCGATACTCTAAGTGAGTTTTGGTCAACTTTGGAAAATGGCTGGGTTTGGAATGAGAGTATTTCCAACCAGGCCCACAGAGAAAAAATTCTAATAACTCTCACACCGGGCGTCTGATTGACGCGCCGTCTGTCACGTTTGGTTCTTTTTGAAGAGATGGAACATCGTGATACATCGATTCTGGACTTCTTGAAAGTTGATGTGTTGACCCCTTGGCTCGAGGAGCGGTCCCTCCCGGCATTGAGTGTGCTGTGTGCGGGAACCCTAGAGCTGGTTGCGAATACAACGACTACCATACTGGATTCTTCTGTGGGTTCGGTGACAATGACTATCGTACTTGAATCCTCTATGGGATCGACGATGATGACAACCGTACTTGAATCCTTAGTGGGACCGAATGTTTGACCTATGTTCTAGTATCCTACGTGGGTTCGACAGAGTAGCTGGTCTAGAATCCTACGTGGGTCCGATAGCTTAGCTGGTCTTCTATCCTACGTGGGTCCGATAACATAGATGAATCAGTGACTGCATTTTATCATCTCTACTACTTTATTAAATATGTATACCTGTGTGAGCTGAGTCTTTACTTTCAATCATTACCATCGGTGTGATTGACTTCATTCCTATGTGGACTGGGTTTTGTTCGGGCTCGAGAGTTGGAGCCAAACTGGGATTGATGACTTAGGTATATGTATGGGCATATACCTAAGTAGAGTTGGTTGATACATTGTGATTGTATCTCTTATTTTAGTTTATCCTTTGTGGATTCTGGGAGACCTTTGAGGGTCTTGGGGTCCATACTGAGTATCGTTATACTCACCCCTACATGGGCAAAGCCCGCACTATGTAGTGTTGGTTACGGATGAAGGACAACACTGATCATGTTTGAGGCTTGTAGAGCTGGACAGTACCAGGAGGTTGACCATATTGTGAGACGTACATGGAGCAGACGGAGGAACCTGAGGTGGTGAGTAGACTATTTGTATCCACCCTTCAGGTGGGATTTCGGGAGGACGACTCTGTCGTTGCTGTTTTCCTTTACTACTGTTGTATTAGCTTTTCAGTTGTTCTGTACTTTTAGTTGGGTTTGTATTCTGGCCCATTTACCTTTCAGCACATACTTTTGTATTCAGTATCACTTTGTGATTTCTTCTATAGTCTAATCTGATTTGTTTTTTACTTTTATAAAGAAAATTCCTTCCCTTTTTATTGGGATTTACTCCTTTGGTGCTAGTTTCCATCCCATGACCTATAGAAGGTGGGCTTGGGGTAGTCACGACATGATCCCTGATGAAGGGTCAATAAAACTATTGTTTTTAACATTTTATAACCAGTAAGGCACTTTGATACTATATTAAACACATCTAGTCTGAGTCCACAGATAATGGAATTTATTACCTTTGAATTGATGTGAAATTCAGATTCTTTTATAGCATCCCATATGTCTAGTTTCATAAAAATTACATAAGGAGTGATGAAGTTTTAATAAAATCTGAATCGAATATTCATCAAGTAAATTATCATACGAGATTTATAGTTCCATCATATGACCAATAAAATATGGAGCATGAATCATAGGCACAACTTCACTCATATCAGACATTGACATCCTCATTCAATAGACTTTATTCTTTTGAGCATTCTTGTGTTTTTTCACAAAAGTCAGCAATTGATTCCAATTGTTTGGTTGGAATAATACAATGATAACACAAGAGGGGGGTGAGTTATGACACTTTGAAAATATTCATTGATTCTTTATTTTCACCTTATTTTTGATTTATTAAGATATTCTGCATTTTCATCTGTATGAAATATGAGAGACATATATAATGAAAGGCTAATCACATAAATTATTTAGTGGTTCAGTGTACAATGATCAACTAGTCCACACCTACAATTCTCTCTTGGTTTTCTTCGTAAATTTCATGAGAATGTTCCTTTTATCAAAATATCTTCATAACAAATATTGACTGTTGGTAGTTCAAACATTTTAATAAGGATAAAAAGAGAGTTATTATTATTCAGAAAATAATATTTTTGAGAATGAATAATTTTGAAGTGATCATGGTTTCCAGTGATCTTAAATTTGAATAGAAAAAAATAGCAGTAGTAATCATTAATCAATATGAGGTCAAAAATGTGTTTCTCCAAAGTGTATCCTCTCTAATAAAATAATATGTTTGATCATTCATTATATATGAGTTGTAAAATATATTCACCCAAATACTATTGTATATGTGAATATATATATTAAATAAATTTCGATTGAGTATATAGAATATATCATTCATTGGTATTCCATAAAAAAAATTTCCCTACAGAAGATGTAAATTCAAATTCACATTATCCAGGGGAGTTATAACTTCCCGAAATAATATGAGTGATTTTATCCAATTAATATATCTCTTTGAATCTACCATAACAAGACCTTGAATTATTCAAAAATTATTCTTTAAATAGATCACTAATTGTTTCAATAAAATTACTAAAATATCTGATTATATTATAGATTTAAAAATCCACTGTTTAATAGTAAAATGTGGGATTCCTTCATAAAATGAAAATAATATGAAACGTAGTGTTAAAATTCATAGAGTTCATTATCCTAATGTAAGGTTTAAAATATAAGGTTTAAAATATAAGGTTTACCATAATGTTATGGTTTTTAAATCATAATTTCTTCAATTAACAAATGTATGGTTCCAATAGTGTAGTGTATGGATCCTAAACCATACTTTTCTATGAGAAAAACATAAGGATCAAATGTAACATATGGATTGTAATACATAATTTCATCTTCCGATATTTGGTTTAAAAGAAACATAGAGTCATGATACATACATGTTGTTTCAATAATTGGGTTTATTTCTTATGGTGTGTTTACCATTGTAGGGTACATTTAGTGTTTCTAGAATAAATAGTGTAGTGAATGTTAATTTCCTGAAATACACTTATTGTAATATAATTAGTAAAATGAACATGGTTATTTTATAATATCAAAATCATCATGATTTATAGAATATAATTGTAAAAATAAATGAACAAAAAATATATGATATTTATAGTATAAATACATTTCATTAAAGATTAATTTGTATATAAATATCTTTCATTCCTCTGTTAAAATGTGATGACAACAGATGTATGTATGTTTCGACCACCATCTCTAGGAAGTGATTCCATTCATTTTTCATCACCGATATATATGAATGCTTGTAAAAGTGAATATAATGAATAAATATGATACTTATGTCATTATTAATATTTTTTTTATTAAACCATGACCAAGGTGCAAGGACCGAAACCATCAGTCCGAAATATTCCTGGAAACAGACTTGTTTCACCGAAATATTCATTTTAATGATTATTTTTTTAAAAAAATTATATTATAAAAATTTAAAGGAATGAAACATAGTATGTAATATATAAATATAGTTGAGTAATAGATTTATAATAAATATATTTTTATTATACATGATTTATGAACACGGATGAAGTAAGACAAGACTTATGGTATGGGTTTACCTTGCAATATCCTTTCTTTTTAGGATTTTTTATGTTTAATTTATATTGATAAAGATGAAATGATAATTATAACATAAACCCTACTTATTTTATTATAATATGTTTAAATATTCATTTTTAATTATTAGTACCTTTTTTCTCTCTTTGGAACATTAAAATATCTGGGAATTGTTTTATGAAAAACTGGCCTAATATCCTCTTTGGTCACACAATTTTTCGACCACATCAATGAACATTAAAAAGAATTCAGTAATGTAATTTCATATGATTTAAGAATTATTTATATTAATTTTAAACTCCATTTTACTCTACATTTAATGTTTTAAAAATGATTTTTTAAAGATGTTAATTATGACTTGTTTACTAAAAAGTGTGAAAAGAATCTTTGTTTTAACATTTTTCACACAAACAAATTTTACCACTCTCATAGTTATTATTTAATATGAATTTTAATTTAAATCATTTCATGGGTACATTCAATGAATATATTTTTTCACAATATTAATGGAATTTTTAGATTTTAAAGATACCAAAATAAAATGGTATTTTCTTTGTTTTTAATGAAATATTAAAATACTCTTCTAAAAGGTATTTTCATTTATGTCCAAATAAATTAAGGATTGTTACACTTCACTTGGGATATTATCTTGTCATACTATAATCCTTATTTATTTGTATGGATTATGATTAATACAATTTAATGATTATTATATGAATCTCATTTTTTTCTCATGGGTTAATTAATTAAAGATGAAATCATTATGAAACTAATTTATTATGGATTATTATCTGATGAAATAATTATAAAACATTCATATCTTTAAAAAGATATAATTTCAAAATTATGAATATTATTATGATCTTGTAAAATAAATATATATATTATTTATTATGTAATGGTGGGCTTAAAATTATATAGCTATATTATCCATTGGGTATAATATGATATCATGTGAAATAATATGGAATATAATAGAGAGTGAAACTAGTTCAGTAAGTGAAATCAGTCCACTATGATAGTCTTGAGACTGATCCTAGACGATTAAAATGATCGAATGGGGATTAAACCCATTATAGTAATGTAAGAGTATGTGGAGTGAACCCATTCTAAGAATCAAAAGAGGTTAGGGAGTGAACCCAATACACTCTGGGAAATTTTCCCTTATGATAGTCTAAGATGTGACTAATAACTGTGTCAAATATTTTATATTCTTATATTCTTGAGACAAGATTTTGTATTATGATTATGTTACATTATCGCGGATGGAGATTAATTTTTGATGATTCCATACTATTCTGTTTTGTTAATTTTGTTATGAAAATACCATATGCAATGGTACATGATTAATCATATTTGATTAATTGGGTATGAAATTGTTATATTTTGATCATGCTATAATTACCTTAGGCTTACACTTACTTATGCTAATTTATAATATCTTCCATGCTTCCCTTTATTGATCATCGAATACCACCTGTTCATATTTTTCTATTTCCATAGGTTATATAGACTGGTTTTATGTAGGGTATATATATGAAGTGAACTATACGACAAGAACATTATGGGAGGAATTGAATATCATTCATGAAATTGGATGATTATGTTTCTAGTCTCCAAATTCACCTAACCATTGCAGTTATGTGGATCCTATTATTATGATATGTATAGAATATTCATCTAAAATGATGTAATATTTATATATATTAGATTCATGGGTTTCCTCAATTTGTACTAGTTTAGGGTTTAGTTATTTTTAGATATTTGGATTAGAGATAACACGGTGAAACCCCTCATGATAATTTCAAGTATAATATAATATCATAATGTTTTTGTAAAGTATGGATTATATGTTTTACTATAAATTAAATATCTATATGGATTCATTCATCTAGATGAAGGCTCTAGAAAAGATTCACTTTGGGGTAATTATCCCTGAAAAGGTTGGTTGGGTATTAATTAGATATTCACCTTGTGCATGAAAAATAAGCCAAACTACACATATTATTTTATAATCCTTGGGGTATACTTTGGGAAAATCATATTCTATATATGAAACATAATGATAATTGAGATAATAAAATATACAACATACTATGATACTATATAATGATATGAGATGAACTTAATGTGTCATGGGTTAATGGGAGTTTTTCATAATTTAGGACATCATAATAATGATTTTCTTAAAAAAATTATTTATTAATCCAATTATTGTAGTTTTATATTAACACCAAGAATTTTGGGTTTAGTAAATGGAAAAAACTAGGATAATCCATATTAACAATGGGTGTGGAGTAAAATGGGGTGGTTTTATGACTATGAAACCAATGGGGATAGATTCTATTATCAAAAATCATGTAGTTATGCCTAAATATATATAAATATATTAATTTTTAAAATAATAAACCATGATGAGTTTACTATGAAACATTATAATGTAAAAAATTATTATTTTAGGAGATTTTATTTGATAAACACCATAGTGGAATGATGATTCAATTTCCTACATGTTATGAATTTGGGATGAAACAACTAGGAGAAGTTTTATATGGAATATGAATACGTTCTATGTGTATAAAATATGGTAATAAGTAATCTAATTATGGATGAAAATTTAATCCTTTGATGTAGGGAAATAAATTTCACACTAAAGAACCATTAAAAATTTATTTCCTTAAATTTGGGGATGTAGGGAATTATCTGTGTAAAAACAATAATCATGGGAATAACTCTTAGACCAATGAAATAAAGATGGTACTATGTTTTTTCATCCACTAAAATGGATTTTGATAATTATGTAACAATTTTATATTTCTACAGATCTAGGGATGTCATGTAGAAATTTTTAAAAATGTCTTCCATGAATACATTTTTTTTCTTCCAATAGTAAAATTTGATATGATTTTGGGAAATGATTTGGTATCTTTATATAAATACCATAACAATTCTATGATGATTTAAATCCACATTTGATATTCTAAATCCACATATGATCAAATTTTAGTATGAGGGTGAATATAAACATCCAAATAGAACTAATTCCATTGTACGTGTCCAACTACTTAATTATGAGGAATACATTTGTCAAACGTTTGGGGAGAAACTCAACAGTGAAGATATTATTATTTTTGGAATATGTTACTGTATTTCATGATTTTTTTTCCAAGACTACCCATTAATTATGATATTGAGTTTCAAATTGAACTCAAACCTAGTATTACACTTATTTCAAAGATTCCATATAGAATGAACCTAAATGAATTATAGGAATTGAGGAAGATATGATACTATAATCTATATAATGTATTTATATGTCTGATTGTGTCACTATGGTGTGGAACTATTTTTTGTTAAGGAGAATGATATATTGACGAATCCATTCATTAATTATTTAAAACTAAATAAGATCAATATCATGAAAAATTATTATTTACCCCATATTGATGACTTTTTTTATCAAATATTCAAATATCAATACATTTATAAGATTTAACATTGTTTTCCATATCATCAATTGAGGATCATGAAAAAGGATGTACCCAAGAAAAAAATTAGTAATAGGTATGACCAGTATGAATTTATTGGTATTTTATTATGACATACAAATTTCCAAACTATATTTATAGATCTAGTGAGTTATTTTTTATATATTACCTTTGATCAACTTGTTGTAGTATTTATAGAATATATTATTATATATTCCAAGAGAAAAAAGTATAATGTAAATCATTGTATGTTAGTTTGGAAGACCTCAAGGTAGGAATAATTGTTCTCCAAGTTTATATATCGTGAATTATAGATATAAAAAATTATCATTATTGTTTCATATAATCTTAAAAGTTGGTATATCATTCGATCCTTCAAAGAAAAAATCTATTATGAAATAACCCTATAATTTCTCAAACATTTTAAGTACCTTACACCTCACATTTGACCATTGTTTGAGTGTTTTTATGTTATGATTTTATTAGGTGATGTCTAAGGTATAATATTGATTGTTTGGGGCATTTTAGGGGCCTTTATGGGGGTGAATTGTGAACAGGAAATTCAGGGAAACTGTACAATTATTACATAGAAACTATGTGGCTTTTTGAATAGGTATATTAGTCATCACATGGATGGTGCATAGTTATGGGGAACCGCTCATGGTTCCCTTGAAAAATATGTGGCTCGAGATAGATGTAAAAGCATGGTCGGTGAACTATTTAGCAAACCATGTTTCCAATCTAATTAGGTTACCAAAGGGTAAGAGAGCCTCATTTGGTTGGAACACTGTTTAATAAACCGGGAAACCAAATCATAATTGAGGTTTTAATTAATACAATAATTGAGTCTTAAACATGGAACCTCCCAAAAATTCATCACTATTCCTCTTATTACTATGTTTCGTGAAACATGGTACTCAAATGGTGGTTTTTTTTGTAATTTACCCCTATTAAAACATATATTATATTGATTATATTGGATTTGGGTCATGATACTTCAAGGTATGTGATCATTGATCTTCATTTTACTCAATCAAACTCGATCATTCCTATTACTCATAGTATGAATCATAAACCTATGAGAATATGGATAGATAAATGGATTTCTATGTGATTTAATTGATAATTCATAGACCATTAAAGGAACAATTCCCAAATCTAGAGAATTAGCATTTGATGAAAACGAATCTTATTGGTAATTTTTAATCTACTTATACCCTTTTTTGGTATTATTATTAAATATTCATCCAAGAGTTCTCTCGTGACGGATTAAATATATTTATAGGTATTTTTGACATGTAACATGACTTGGGTGTTGAATATTGACATCAGAAAATTATTGTGATTGAGATAGGGAGCCCATTCAATATACGAACTACCTATAACAATGTTTGGTATAATTGTTTTGGGTTCATGTATTGCCCCATCATGAATATGCTTGATATTAGTCACATGTTTATGTTTGTTAGCTATATCACTCTTTCTTGACACAATATGATTTTGATAATCATTATTGTAGCATGTGTGTTACATTTGTTGTATTTTTCCTATGATATTAGGAGTCTTGGATGAGATGTAAAGGATTTTCACATACTTAGAGGGAGAGGATGGTTGATGTGAATTATTTAAATAGAGCCTTGAATTTGGGCAAACATGTAGAGTGATGGATTACCCATGACCTATGAGAGTTGGTTGATGTGTATTTTGAGGATTTCCTAAGACCTTTATATTCGGTTGATATGATTTTTCCCCTTAAAATTGATTCTATCTTTCCCTTCAAGGAAGGTATAGTTATATGAATACTTGGATGAGTACATTAGGCCAATGCATGAAATTTTCTCAAGTATAGTCCAAAGTAGTATGAGATGGTCTTTATGGACCTGGAACATGTGTGACAATTTATGATATATAGTTGTTTATGTTCACATTGATTTATTATCATGAAATTCACATGTATATATTGAAAACATTTGATAGGAACTATTGGTGGTGTACAATTATGTTTTATACTAACACCCTAAATGGGAATATCAGTGCACTTATAGATTTTAAGATCAGGGATATAGTTAATGGAATGGTCCATATAGTAGGATGTCAAGAAGGGATTATGGGATAGGATGAGGAGATGTCGGGGTGGACACTATGTCCTATATGTTTTGAAACATCTCTATTAGTTTATTTTCAAAATTTTCATATATTAATCCATTACATGTAGGGATCCTTAGTTTTATTTAAATTGTCTGATTGACATGTCATATTGTTTTAGAAAGATTTTGATACTCTCATCCTTTACACTGATTTCTATTGGATTATTGATTTACCATAACATAATTATTAGTATTTTAGTTTCTTCCTTGATATCTTATATTGGTTTCCTATTAATGAGGGAATAGACTCCATGTTATTCCTTTTATTCCCTCATATCTATTTGGTGACTTATTTTGTATAGGGAGGCACACATGAGGTTATATAGCACTCTACCCCAGACATAGTGATTTAGGTCAGGGTGTTTCAAAATGGTATAAAATTAAATTTTTCCTCTATTTTTCCTTGATTTGGGACTTGGATGATAGAAGAAATGATGTTTGGTACTTGTTTAGGGAAATTACTTTAGTTCCCGAACATCATTATCTAGTATACCTATGATTTCCTAGGAAATTGGGATTAATGGATTTATTGGATGTGTTTAACATTAATTTATTTCACATTGGTTGTTGTACATGATGTTGATACTTGAATTTATAGAATTTTAGGCGCATTCCTAAATCATTATTTGACATGTATGTTTACATGAATTTTTTTTGGCATTAATTAGATATGGTTTAACTTATTAAATAGATAATTTAATTTTTGATTGGAGCAGTTTTGGTATATTATTTCTTCATTTAAATTATTGAGCCTATGAAATTATGCTTATTGATTATATATGGGAATGACTATCATTTAGGTACTAGTTATATATTTTTAGACATAGTTATTTCTAATGATGTTGTACCATATATTTCTTGGTATCCTATTAGGATGTGTCTCTGGCTATATATTATTTCAGTGTTCCTATCATCTATCAAATGGAATTCTTAAACTGGATATTTGAGTTTTTTCGAACAGTTTTCTTTGGATTTTCAGAAAACGATTCCTCAAAAAAATCTTATGGAACTACATAGGAAAGATAATCAAAATAATATAACAATGATAGATTATCTTATTTCACCACCTCTTCTATAGGATGGTGTTGTTAGGGATTCTCTTATAGTTTCCCCAGTATATAATTTAATATTACTGATCCCAAATATAATATTTTATTTAGTTCATGATCAAGGAGAAAGAGGTCTGAGGTAAATGGTTGAAAAAACTCATGAATTTTTCATCCAATATACTCTAGATTTATTAGGTATTAGAGGCTCCGAGGATGTTGGATACTTTATTGACATCATTGAAATGATATACAACTTGGTAGAGAATCTAGACCATCAAAAGGTAAAATTTTATTCCTTTATACTATTTGGCTTAGCTAAGGGGTGGTTGGGAATTAAGATTTATGTATAAGGAAATAATGGTATAATACGGGAAACATTCAAGGACCACATACTAAAGGAATTATTTGGTGATACACTAATACCGGATCTCGCTCAAGAGTTTATAGAGGGTTATAAGTGGATGCTGTTGATATCTACTTTTTCTATATGATTTTTTGAGATAAGTTTTTTCTACTTTATTATATTGGATTGATGTGTATAAGGATAAAAAATTTATGATCTGTCTTCGCCCTGAGTTGGAATTTCTGGTCGAATCCTTTTATTTTATAATGTATACTAGGGTGTTTTACAAGGCTCAAACTACTGATAATGGACAATGATAAGATAAATATGAATGTATTCCTATAGCTTTTAGTTAACTAACTATTGATTTGTTTGTTTTTACCATGTTTTCTACTCTAGAAATAATTAAATGAAATCATAGGATATTATATAGGTAAATACCTCTAAAATTATCCTTAAACATAAGAAAATTGTAACATGTGTGGTAATGAAGGATATCTAATGGGGTTTTGTGTGAAGTATTTATAAATGGGATTGGTGAGATCAGGATAAGATGTAGGGTGATATTTTTAGTATTTGGTGAAAAAACCTTAGGGGTATATGAATAAGGTGACTCATGACCCATAGGGGAGAGTTCATAGAGCTATTATAGGCAAGGTTTTTTTTTCAGCTGACTGAGTTCTAGTTGATAGTAGGGAGGGAGCTTTGATAGTTCTAGGTATGATCCTGATTACATCTACACAATCTATTAATTTTTTTAATACATGCAATTCAAATTATAAATATGTTATCAATCATTACTAGGTTAGTATTTTTAGTTAAATTATCTTCATTGTTTCTCTATACTGATACACCATTGGAAATGAAAGTGGATCATGTCAGTATTTTCCTAGACCATGCTATAGTAATTTCTAGCTTTGATAATGTGTGGGATTTTAAAATTCCATAGATTTCTAGATTTGATATAATCTTTTGATTATATCGGTTGACTAATTTCTATGAATACATTAATTATTATTGGAAATTAGTATCCTTTACAACACCGTAGATAGAGAAGTGTATATTGATTTATGAGTGGGACAATGAAGCATATACAGTGTTATTGGACTTAGTTATAGCCATTACAATATATGTGTATGGCATGGTAATTTCTATAGATTAGGAAATGACTCCATCATCTTTATCTCCATTGGTAAACCTATATCATGATGACTTTTCAAAATAATTCTCAGGAATACCTCATGATATCGGGATTGAGTTTTAACTTGAAATAATACTCAATTCACAACATATATCTATTAAACCATAATGAATTGACCTACGGAATGGAAATATCATATGGCATAACATGAGGATATGGAAGTGAATGGCTTTATTAGATCGATAAATTCTCCTTGGTGTGCTCTGGAATTGTATTCTAAGAAGGATTATGGTAGTGAAAATCCATGTATAGACTAAAGGATATTGAATCATATTAAGATGAAAAATAGGTACCCATTTACAAGGATTTATGTTTTTTTTCAGTTAAGGGTATCTTATTGGTTCTCAAATATTGATGTCTACTATGGCTATAATTAGTTCCAAGTAAAGATAAAGGACACATAAAAAGTAGTATTTAGGACCATAAATGACATGAATGAGTATCTTATTATACCATTCCTGATAATTAATGATCTACTACTATTCTTAGACTTAATGAATTGGATCATTCTATCATAATTTTAATCCTTCGTCATTATGATCATTGATGAAATGTTGATATATTAAAATACCTAAGAATCACATACTATTCCTTTTTAGATTTTATTGAGTAGTCTTTGATCATATAATCTTTATGATAAACACAAAAAATGAAGTTTTTTATTACAATGTGATTATTTCCAAAGGAATGTTTTTCTAATATTATAATATCTATCGACTTATAGAAGATAGAGATGACCATGCCTTTGGAATGACCTTGGAATGTGTTCGATGCTTATATGTTTCTTGGATTGGATGTGTACTACATCTAGTTCATTCATAATTTTTTTAATTTAGTAGTTTTTATAACCATGTTAACTATAATGGGGATGATGTTTTAATATAATGATATATGTTAATAATATGTTCTAGTAATGAATATAATAGTGATTCTATATTCTATTTTGATTTTAACATAACTTAAAATTGGGTACATAGTGTATTGCGATGCTTCTGGGGTTAGCATGAGAGATTTATTAATTCTAAATTATAATGTATTATCAAACAGTTATCACCAGCCATGATTTAATGCATAGAAATACCCTTACCAGGAATTGGATTTATAATTCATGGTTCATGCATATAATTTTTAGCAACGTTACTTCTTTACGGAGTTATAATTCATATATTTGGACCATAATAGATTTTAGTATATCCTCTCCTAGAGAGGCTTTAATATTAATATGAGAAATTGGATACAGTACTTGATGAAAATCAACATCGAATTTTTTTTATTATAATAGAAAAGATTTTGGTTAAAAATGATATAATCAAAAATATGCACGAACAGAGAGATAAAATATCAAAATCAGAGTAGTTGATAATTTCCTTGTTGGAATATTTCTATGTGGGAATTATTGATGATCAAAAAACCAATTTGTGTTCACCCATGGTGATTATTTCCTCATTATTTGAGTTAATAAAGGCTATTAAGTTGTGTAATCCAGATTTCCTCAAGACACATTAATGGTCGGTGGTACATGAATTCATTTAGAGATGAATTGTATATCAATGTGACGTACTCTATGTTCATTGTAGACAAGTGCTTCCTAATTCCATGGGATATTAGTTGATGTGTGACTCTCCAAAATCATAGTAGGTAGTTCACCTGAGGTTGAGCAAGAAGAATATTCATATCAGATGATGACTTGGTATGACATATTAATTATGGTTGTTTTATGATTTTTCTCTCACATCTTGACCTATCAGAGGATCAAAGCCCATCAATAGAGTCCTAGTGGGTTACTCTAGACACTCACAATGACTATATTGGAATGATATGACGTGATGATGAAAATAATGGTGAAATTACCTCGTAACTTAAGAAAATGATATTCCATATAGTTTATAATTGATCGACCTTCCAAGGTGGCTAATTTATTGATGATTTTGGAGATTCATACAGTGTATGTGCCAAATAATATATATGTCCAAGAGATTGTGTGGTTATATACAGTCACATTGAGTATAGTTTCAGAAAAATACACGTGTTTCACTTAAAAATTTTTGGTAGGGATTTTAAAAGGTGATGGAGACTATATGGAATGATATGTATGACTTATCACCCACAAATCTATGGGTAGGTGGAGTGGTGTGTCGGAATTTAGCTGATCATGATTGATCATTTACCATTTGTATAATATTTCTACAATAATTGTTTATAGTGTTCAATTTAGATGAATCAATTTAAGGGGTTGTAAATCGAAATATTTTGTTCATCACTGTATTGGTATGAGGTGGTTGTGTATTTGGTATTTGGTCCATGTATTGTAATGAACTAAACATGATTGACTTCTAACCCGACACCTAAACTGGTCCAGGACATGTCCCAAAGGGAGTTCCTAAACCCCATGTGATGGAAACCAGTTCCAATGTATCCACAATATAATTTGTGAATTATTTCACCCATTTATAAATCCAAGAGAAAAAAACTTGAATTAACACCCCATAACGGAATATTAATTACCATATCAGGTTCAACATTTTTTGATTCAAATTGGAAAAAATTAACCAAAACCATAATAATGAAATAGAAATAGAACAAATCAACTATAGTGACCCAAACCCTGACGTACATGGACATTACATTACTTGTGCGGAATACTTAATATATAACAAAAAAAGACGCCCAATGACTGTATTAGATTAGTGTCTTTGGAAACTCGGAACATAATCTTCTAATCATGGTGAAATATCTTCAACATCTCCCATAACGATCTTCCCCTATTTTTCTTACATAAATCCTTTTTTTATATCCAAGGGAAAATAAAACATAAAAATGGTGAGCTCAAATGCTTATAAAGGGTAAACCTAGTGAACACAGAACAAACCATAAACATTTGTACATAAAAACATGAACATGACATAAATCGTACATGTATATAAGGCATAGAACATAAAAGAACATTAATCATGATAAAATAGCACGGTAATAAAACATGTAATTGTGGAAAACCATTAATCACATGATATGATTTCCATAGTAGCCAAGGCATTGTTTCAATGACCATAATAGTGGAAAAAGTCCATTACTAAACTGGGTTTACTTGCATTCTAGCCCTGTATTACTGAACTAGATTTACTTTTCATTCCAGCCATGTGTTTCACATGAGATATAAATCATAAACACATTTAATTAGAGGGATATATATGTCCCACTAATCTAATATTGAAATCATTATTATGTGTTCCACAAAACTATCATAAATCATTCATTATAACCCAAATAATAAAATGGGTTTCATAAACGTCATACAATCATAACATTGTCCATATAAAACAAATGGATAAAATTTAATAATAATAAAAATGAAACCATGAACATAATAGATTCATTATACTTGAAACATACACATATTAAATAATGTAAACATATATGGAAAATAGTTTTGATAAAACACTTGAAATGAATTCCTAAGGAAAATATCCTTTCTTCTTCGAAAACATTTTCTTTTCAAAAAATTCCATACAATTTTGAATGAAAATAATTCTGTTGAAAACATTCTGGAAATCTTGTAGGGGAAGATTCATTTAAATAAAGTGTTAAGAAACCGTAAAAAAAATATTCATTCCGTATAAGTTAAAAAAGAATTCTCCTTGTACTTTTCCAAAAAAGTCAACAAGTACCTAGTATGGTAAACAAAAGAAATATTCATTACATACCATGTAGTAAAAGTTGAATATGGGTAAAAATGACATTAAACATACCTGAAGACATTTTTAGAAAACATGGAAATTGATGATAAATATAACCCCAGTAACTACTTATGAATAAACAATCTCGCTTAAGAGCGATATTGGAATAATTATCCCTTAACTTAGGTCCCATCTCTTCCATACGTGTTTGAAACTACTGTATATTGGGTTTAAATATATTATTAACTTGTAACATAAACATAATAATATTTATGATATCATATATAATTCACATAGGACTTTATATTACCCATTCTTTTGTCATTTCCATGTTAAAGCAACATTTTGGTTAAAATCGTTTCATTTATCATACGTGTCTCGACTTGTTGTTCTTAATTTTATTACTCATATCCTGATTTAAGAAATCCCAAAATGTAAAACATGATTTATATAAGATATATATTCAGCATATAAATATATATGATTGATCGATAAATGAAATGAAATACACCGTTCATGGAGACAGTGGGCCGTACATACTTATGAACGATGTTTTCTTTTCCTTATTGAATTGAATGGAATTAATTAAATGACACATATATGTGCATAAATCCAGTATAATTATTAGGTCATATCTTTGATGATTATTTATTATATATATGTTTACCTCACCTGTTTTGAGAATCCCAATTATGATTTCATATACATTGATAATCCCAATTAATGTTTATCTGTATATTAATTCTTTAAATCTATGATATTATATTATAAAGATGATAATAATATTAAAATAGTCTCTGAAATATGTTAATCGTTGTTTATCTATGTTTATATGAGTTATGAAGTAATTCTAACCCAATCGGATGTGTTTTTCATATAACAGATAAGTGTTAAATTACTGATCTGTGTATTACTACTGATATAGAGCTACCAGTACTTAGTCTACCGATAGAATTATTATACTGATAGACTTAGTCCACCGATAGAAAGAGGCAACGATAAGAAGAGTTACCGATAGACCTGAGCTACCGACAGACAAGAGCTACCGATCGACAGAGTCACCGATAGAACAAGTCTACCAAGATACCGATAGAACAAGTCTATCGAGCTACTGAAAACCAGAACTACCGATACAAGTAAATTCACTGATACATCGAGATATCGATATCCCGAGAGCTATTGATGGATCAAGATCTACCAATGGAAGGAAGTCACCAGTATATAGAGCTATCGATACAAGTTCAAAAGAGCTACTGATGGAAGGTCCTTCTTGACAAAGTCCACCGTACACCTCTACTAATAGAAGGATACTAATGATTGACCAACCAATCAAAATCTGTAGTCTCAAAACTATTTATTTATTAAGCAAATGGTTACATTTGATGGTTTTAATGAAGTTAATGTTTTTTAATGAATTCTGTTTCCATGTCAGGGAACCGTACCTAGTACCCATGCAAAAAGATATCATTCTTTTTTGCCGGAGTTGAATGCTAAAAAAAGGAAGATACATACCTAGATGAAAGGCATGTCGATGTAATGAAATAGAGAGATCCAAGGAACTAAGTAGGCACACAAAGGTGAAGACGAAAAAGGTCCAACAACATTCAAATGTGGTGCATTCACTCAAGGCTACATCCATACTCCAAGAACACTGGACATATGTGAAGCCCCTCATTCTAGAGGAAACCACAAGCTGCATCTTGAGTGAAGAACTACAACAAACACTTCATGAACTCAGTATGACCAGGTGAACCTAGAACCAAAGAAGAAAATGACACTCTGTTTTTTAGACAGAAACCAGAGGACTTATAAGCTTTTCCGACCAATCAAATGTGTCCAGAGCTGCACGGCCAATCACTAAAACTCTTCTAAACTCATTCACAATTTCTTAAGTGATTCATTCATTTATATTTCATGTAGTTCGTGTACCTTGTTCATTTTACACACACACTATCTCATGTTCTATGCTAGAGGATTCTCAAATCCTCATTCAAACTCTATAACTCTCTTGTTTCCCACTATGGATAGTGGTAGCAGTTGAGTAAGACCTGGACAGCTTTGAGATGTTGTTTGTTTTCCCATGTAGAACTGTGGTAGAAGTCTTTAGACCTAGATAGTATTGTACTGTTGTTAACCTCGATCCAGGGTGTGGATCAATTTATATAAATTGTTAGAGAGGACTAAGTCTCGGCTTGAGACTGAACCTCTTGGTTATATTTGCTGTACATTTTAGTTTACGTCATAAGTATACTATATATATGTTTCACATTCATATTCTACTACATTGAAATACAATTTCATGTAAAGTTACATTGATAGTTAAATTATCAAGTGTTTATACTTATTTTAAACCAGTAAGTTAGTTCCAAATGTCAATTTAATCTTCAGATTAAATTAACTGAGATCTAATCAATCTTTGAGAAACTAATTGAACATTTACACTATGTATAAATTCACTATAGTTTAGCTTTGTTTTTAAATTGGGGGTCTTTAAGAGAAATATATTTCAACAGAATTTTTAATTGGAACTCAATTCACCCGCCTCTTGTGTATCCACTCCGACCAACATTTGGTATCAGAGGTTGTTGTTTTTCAAAGATTTCAAAACACTCTGTTTGTCAACTGTGATTTTAGTTTCATCAATAACGATCTTAAATTTCTGTTAGTTCTATATTTTATCTCGTTAATACTATTTTATAAAATCTAGTTATGTATTATAGATTAGTGGGTTCTGCTACTAACCGACCACCTTTATTCAATGGCACCAACTATGCCCCGTGGAAACATAAAATGAAAATTCATTTAGAAAGAATGGGATTCGATATTTGGACATCTATAGAGTCTCAATATAAAATTCCAGAAACTATCAAAACTACTTTGGATGATCCTACTATGATTGCTTACAATAATAATTGATAATCTATGAATGCCATGCATAGTGCTTTAGGAGATGAAGAGTTTAACAGAATATCTTCTTGCAAAACTGTATATGAAATTTGGTACACATTGGGTATTTCTCATGAATGAACAACCAATGTTAATTAAATGAGATTGAATACATATAATATTAAATATGATAATTTTAAAATGAAGACTGATGAACCTATTTCTGATATGTATCTCATGTTCAATGAGATATTCAATACAATGAGTTCACTTGGAAAGGTAATTCCGGCGAAGGAACATATCATGAGAATCTTGATATGTCTTCCAGACTGATGGAGAGGCACTTCTGTTTTAGTAATAGAATCATTTGACATTGGATCGCTTGGTGTAAAAGATCTTATTGGTAAACTAATGATGTATGAGGATGAACTCAAGGAGAATAAGGAGAAATATGATGAACCCAAAAGATAATCTATAGCTTTCAAGTCTAATGCTTCAAAGATCAAAGACAAGGAGAAAATGCAAAAACAAACTGAAAGTTCAACCACTGAAGATTTAGACTCAAATAGTGATGCTGAGATGGATCAAATAGCCAGGAGATTCAAGAAGGTATATAGGAAAAAGAAATTCTTCATAAAATCAAACTACAAAGGAAAGTATGACAACAAAGGACATTGGAAAAAGGATTGGAAAATGACTGACAAAGAGGATAATATATTCTGATATGAATTCAAGAGGAAAGGAAACATCAAGGATGACTATCAAAAACTATAATTCAAAAAGAAACATTATTATAAGGGCAAGAATTAAAAGAAATATATGAAAGCTACTTGCAGTTCTTCACAAGACAGCACAAGTGAGTCTGGTGTTTCTGATTCTGATAAGAATCGAGCCAACATGTGCTTCATGACCAATACCTCTGAGGTACATCTTTCCCCTATGTTATATGATTATTATTTTGGAAATAATAGTGATTCAGATAATGATGAAAACATGTCTAGTGAAGAACTATTTGAATAATGTAATATGCTGGAAGAAACATGTAATGAACTGAAGGAAAAAATTGAAGTCATTAAAGAAACAACATGCTCTTACTGCCAATGTTAAATCAACCTTTGATATAGAAAATTAGAAGAATCTTCAACTATTAAAGGCTAATACAGTACTGAAAATGTCTATGGATCACCTTAGATAGGACATAGAAAATTCAAAAAGGGAAATGATACACTTACTCAAATGTTAGGTAAGAAAGTTTCACTTAAATACACTACTGGTTTGGGATACCAACCTGGATAGAGGCAGTTCACTAAAACTCGTTTTATTCCTAAGTCTGGACAAAATTATTCTTATTCTAGTTCTGGAAATTTTTATGCTTCAACTAGCTATCAATATGGTTATAGATCAAATAAATTTTATCTTTCAAAGTCTATTGATTTTGTAAATTTCTTGAGATCCATAAGACAAATATGGGTACCTAAAGCTCTTATTACTAACATTTCTGGACCCAAGAAGATATGGGTACCAAAGTCATCTTCTGTCTAAATCTATTTTGTAGGATACTTGCTTAAAGAGTTATCACAAGAAGGTATGGTACTTGGACAGTGGATGTTCAAGACATATGTATGGGGATTACTCTTGTTTCAAGAGCCTAATCATGTTTGATAGATGCCATGTCACATTTGGTGATAATTCTAAAGGAAAAATCATCAGCCTAGGACATATTGGAAACACTGATTCAATTTTAATTTCTAAATATTTATTTGTTGATGGACTTAAATAAAATCCCTTATGTATTTCTCAGTTATGTGATGATGGATTTAATGTTAAATTTGAATATTATTCCTATGATATTTTTAATTCTAAAAATGTTTTAGTATTTTCTTCCATGAGAAATGAAATTGTTTATGTTATTGATTTCAATTATTTAGCCAAAAAAATGTTACTTGATTAATTGCTTTCTATAAAGATTCATGGCTTTGGCACAGAAGATTAGGACACTGCAACATATTTTCACATAGAAAATTGACTAGGAAAAACGTAGTTAGAGACATACCTAAATATGAATTCCCAAATGACAATGTTTTTAATCCCTTTAAAAAGATAAAGCAACATAAAGTTTCTTTTCAATCAAAGAAAAATGCTTCAACATCTCAGCCTCTCGTGTTGGTTCACATGGACATTTTTGGACTTCCAAGAGTTTCTATTTTAAATGGGAAACACTATGTCAATGTATTAGTAGATTAATTCTCTAGATATACTTTGGTATACTTCTTAGCTCACAAAAGTGAATCTTGTTCTGACTTTATTAAATACACCAAATCTGTAGAAAACCGTAGTGGAATTAATATTAAAACACTAAGAAGTGATCATGGCCATGAGTTTCAAAATAAATAGTTTGAATATTATTGCTCACACAATGGATATAGTAACAAATTTTCTTCTCCTAAAACACCTCAGCAGAATGGTGTAGTAGAAAGAATAAATAGAACCCTTCAAGAAATTGTTAGAACCATGCTTAATGAGTATGACCTTCCTATTTACTATTGTGCTGAAGCTGTAAATACAGCTTGTTATATTATTAATAGAGCCTTGATAAGACTAGTTCTTAAGAAGACCCCATATGAGTTATAGAACAATAGAATACCCAAAGTTAGTTACTTCAGAGTCTTTGGATGCAATGTTTTTATTCTTAATATGAAGGATAATCTTGAAATGTTTTCTTCTAGGAGTGATGAAGGAAATTTCATTGGTTATTCATTAACTAGAAAAGTATATAGAGTCTTTAATAAAAGAACCAAATGTGTGGATGAATCTGTTCACATCATGTTTGATGAAACTGATCCACATGAGCCTAAAACCTCTCTTGAAAATCTTGAAGAAGATTTGAGTGTTCTGGACCTTAATGATAAATCTAAAGAACCTGCTGTAAAAAAATCTAGTTCTGGACATATTCCAGATTCAGCTTCAGATGAACCCGAACATAGAGATGCACCTGAAGTTTCTAGTCCTACCATTACTAGATCAACTAGGATTCTAAAGAATCATCCTTTGGATGCTGTTGTTGGTAATCTTGATAGAGGGACACAGACTATAGGTTCTCTAAAAAATCAGGTTGAACATCAAGCCTTTCTTTCACAGCTAGAACCCAAATATATTAATGACTCTATCAATGATAAATTTTGGGTAATGGCTATTTAAGAAGAGTTAAATCAATTTGAAGGAAACAAAGTCTGGGAATTAGTTGACAGACCCAATGAAACTTTGACAATAGGCACTAAATGGGTTTTTAGAAACAAAGTTGATGAATATGGAAACATAGTTAGAAACAATGATAGACTAGTTGCACAAGGATATAGTCAGGATAAAGGTATAGAATATGAGGAAACATTTTCACTTGAAGCGATATTTGAAGCCATTAGGATCTTACATGCCTATGCTGCTCATCTGAATTTCAAGTTATATCAAATGGATGTCAAAAGTGCTTTTCTAAATGGTTTTATAATTGAGGATGTTTTTGTGGAACAACCACCTAGATTTACTAATCCTCATTTCCCAAATTGAGTTTTGAAACTTTCTAAATCATTATATGGTTTTAAACAAGCTCCAAGAGCTTGGTATGATAGACTTAGTAATTTTCTTATCTCAAAAAGCTTTACTAAAGGGATTTCTCATCCAATTATTTTTATTAAAAGAATTTATAACGATGTATTAGTAATGAAAATCTATGTTGATGATATTATTTTTGGATCTTCTAAACATTATTCATGTACTGATTTTTCAAAGAGTATGAAAGATGAATTTGAAATGAGTTAAATGGGAGAAAATAAATATTTTCTTGGATTTAATGTTTTTGAAAATGAAAATGGTTTTATTTTGAATCAATGTAAATGTACAAAGGATATCATAAAACGTTTTTGTTTGTATAGTATTAAGGAAAGTGATACTCCTATGAGTACAGTCTGTAATTTGGATGCTGATGAAACTGGGAAGCCAGTGGATCAAAACAATCACAGAGTTATGATCGGAAGCTTACATTACCTGACAGCTAGTCGACCAGATATTATATTTACTGTCTGTATGTGTGAAATATTTTAATCTAATCCAACATAATCTCGTTTACATTTTGATAAAAGAGTTTTAAGTATCTTAAACACATTGTAAACATAGGCTTGTTTTATCCAAAAAGAAAATCTTTTGAGCTAATGTGTTCATCAGATGATGAGTTTTCTGGTTGCAAGTTAGATAGAAAAAGTACATTAGGAACATGTCATTTATTGTTAAAATCATTAGTATCTTGCTGTAGTAAAAAACATAATTTTGTAGCTTTTTCCACTACCGAATCAGAGTATATATCTACAGGTAGTTGTTGTGCACAAATTCTGTGTATGAAACACACTTTCTTGGACTATGGATATGATCTTAAACATGTCTCTATCAATTGTTACAACACTAGTGCAATAAAAATTTCTAAGAACCCTGTGTCTCACTCTAAGACCAAACAAATTGATGAAAGGCGCCATTTCATGAGAGATCATTACCAAAAGGGTGATATTACTCTTGAATTTATAGGTATTAAACATCAATTAGCTGACATTTTCACGAAACCATTATGTTCCGATAGGTTAAGATACATTAGAGATGAGTTAGGTATGTTTATCCTTGATCGGTAGCAAAATCTCTGATGCAACCTCACCGATGTAAATCCCCACCTATGTGAATCCTAACCGATGCTACCTCACAGATGTGAAGCCTCACCGATGTGAATCCTCACCGATGCTACCTCACTGATGTGAACCCTCACAGATGTAATCTCACCGATGTAACCTCACCCATGTAACCACACCCATGTAACCTCACCGATGTAACCTCACCAATGTAAATTCCACCGATGATACCTCACCGATGGACCTCACTGATAGGAATTCTCACCGATAAACTCTACCGATGAGTGTGCTATTATAAAACTTCTAGCTGCCGCCAGAATCTGAATAGTTTATACTTTATTTTTTTTTATTCATTTATTTTATGATTCCTAAATGATAAAAACTGAGGCCTAGCTACTTCTCAATCCACCGAGTCTCAAACCCTTTACCCCCAAACCTTACCTCCTGAATCTCTCGAGAACCCTAAATCTCTCAAACCAGTGATGGTAAAACCAAACTTCATACCATCAGAAATGACACTGATGAGCCGAAAGCAAAGAAGCAGAAGTCCGAGCCAGAAGCAAGTGGTAGTGTTGGTAGAACCAGGTCGGGTAGGTGACTAGTGAATCCTCATTTACAGAATAGAGAAATTGTGTTTGAAAGGAGATCTCTGTGGAATGGTTGCTACCTAGCAAGTCATTAGTGCCCGAAGTGATTGAAGATCATTAATGGGTAATTTTTTTTTCAAACAACAATGGTCCCTACTATCCGAAGATAGTGAAGTAATTTCATGAGTTTGTAAGCTTTGAGAAATCTGAAATTGAGAACTGAGTGTCTTCTTATGTGAATGTAAAGGAGATATCTTTCTCATCTGTTGAATGTGATGAATGACTGAATTTTCCACATGAAGGTTTATCTGGATATGTTTTGAATGATATGCCAACTACAAGTGATATTTTAGATTATGAGACTTCTTTGAAGGAGCATACTGGTGATGAAAATCAAAGACAAGTAGTTTCTGCTGAAATAGATTGAGAGAACAGATTGATTTTCAAATTTCTTCAGCATGTCTTAATACCGAGGAGAGGAGACTTTGCGAATTTAAGATATCAAGATATCAATCTCCTGCATCTCCTAAGACATTGTGTGAAAGTAAATCTGTGCATATTGATGATGATCCAAATGGAAGACATGAAAAGGCCAAAATCTAAGACTAATGCCCTATTCTTTGCTAAGTTGATCTCTGTGATGTTCAAAGTAAAAGGGGTAGCTGAGTCTCAAGATGAGACAGTGGTAGTAAGGAATAATTTTTGTATCACATCCACAGTTTGAAAATACATGAAGATAAATTAGAACCCATGGATATGAGTATTGGTTAATGATGACTAGAAATTCTATGATAAATTTAATCATGTGGATCGTCCTTCAAGACATTAGGATGTGAGGGATCGAGGAATAGGACCTGATGAAGAAGAACCTGAATACAATGATGAGACTGAAGAAGAAGAAACTCTTATGGATGATGGGAGAGATCCAGAATTTCCTCCAAGTCCTGCTGCTGAAATTGTATCTTCAGAAAAGGAAGCCTTAATAGAAGAAGAGACACCTGCTGATAAGGAAGACCACCCAACCCATGAACATAAAGCTGAAAAGGAGAATGAATCCAAACCATATAATTCTGTGAGTTTAAGTTTGATTCCATTAATTGGAAGCTCAGTTGTGCCTACTGAAGATGTAGTAGGATAAAGGTAAGAAGATGTACCCAATCCAGAAGACCCACCTACTGTTGCAAAGATGGAAGTGATAGTAGAAGACTCTTCTGAGGAAGAATGACCTGCTGAGAATATTCATGTTGTACAAGAGAATGCACTTGTTGAGGGGGAGCATCAAACCATGTTTGGAAGTGTTATAGTGGCTATTGAAATTGATGATTGGGCAGAAGAGAAGGGTTTTGTTTTCTTGTGGTTTAGCCTTTCCTAATTATGATAATGAGGCATCTCTCATTAGAAAAAAAATCATTTATAATGTTGAGACTGAGTTGTTGCCTGATTATGTGGTCAGAATGCATGACCTGGATTCTTTGAAGAAAAATCATAAGGATAGTTTTGTGGAAGATTTAAAGAAGATGGTAGTTTCTTTGGTATCATCAATTCAATCGATCATGACTAACTCAGTGGTCATTATAGCATCTAAAATAGAACCTGTTGCAGTTGCACCTGCTGATATGAACACCAGGGCGGATCTGGAAACCTTAAAGGATGAGATGAAAGAGTCTTTTAGTGCCTTAGTTGCTGAGATTAAGCATGGTTTTGTTGAAGAGACGAGTATGTTGTAAAGATCTTATGAACTCTCTCTCAATTGTAATTTTTCAACCATTATGGAAGAAATAGTGGAAGAAGTTAAATATTTCCATACTCAAGTATCTAGAATGGAATCAGATCTTGAAGCTCTAAAGAAATCAGTTATCTCTTTGGAATCATACATGAGCTCAAAATCGCAAGCAGACAAGGATTTAGCCTATGTCAAAAGTGTTGTGAGCCAGATGGTTTTAGTGTTCGAAGGTTTTAAAACATCCATGAATTATCATGTCAAAACCTAGGATTATCATGCTCAAAATCTTATTAGTGGGTTGACCAAAAACATCAAGGAAACGACAACCTTCTCTATTAGTTCTGTTACAGCTAATCCCTCTGTGGATTTGAATCAAATTCGAGCTGTGATGAAGGAGGAGCTTGGTTCAGTATCAACCAGTGGCTCTGTGGACTCATCTGATCTGAGAAAAGTTGTGCTTTCTACTAGAGATTCATCTTGTGAAATCATGAAGATATTCCATGACTATATGAGATAAGCTTCTACCTCTCAGAATGAAGTGAAAGATGAGGTGGATTCCTATTTCCAAAAGATTTACATGAAGAACCAAATGACCACCCACTTCAAGCTGCTGATAGATAATATGAAGCTTCCTCCTATCAATCAAGCCTTAAGAGAACAAGTTAGCAAGCTATGGGAATTGACTCCATCATTGGACAAAATCATGGAGAACAAGGATGACTTAATATCTTTTATGGATAGTGGAGGACGAATAATTTTCAATTTCTGAAATATTTTGCTGCCTTTTTTTCATGTTGATGCAAGGCCAGTGATTGTACCTCCAGCCTTACCAACCTCTGCCTCTGCTACTTCTCATGTTCAGATGAATCTTGCTCAAGCCATCTAAAGCCTTACTCCCATGATCACTCAAAGAACTCCTCAGTAAAGGCCATGCATAGTGTCAGTGGATCAACCTCCTATAGTCATTTCCGGATTTCCAAAGCCTTCACCACCATCGTCATCACCTGACTCCTCTACTGATCCCAAGGGAAAATCTCACATTGATGATGTGGATTGAACATGTGGCTAGACTGTTTGATAGGAATCCGTTGTATTTTGTTTTATTTCTTTGTACCTTATTTTTACCATACAATGAAACTGGCTTTTATTCTTTTCTCATTGTGTTTCTTTTCTCTTTCTTGTTTCCCACTTTTTGATTATCACAAAGGGGGAGAAATATTCTACAAAGATTCTATAAAGGGGGAAATATATTCAAATTATCAAAGAGAGGGAAATTTTCACCCAGGGGGAGAATAAATATTGAAGAGAAAGTATCAAAGGGGGAGAAAATTTCTCTAAGAGATATCATGCTTTTCCCCTCTGATACCATTACATTAAACTCTCTGATACTATTTCATTTTCTAATACCATTGCTTTTAATTCTATCTCTGATTCTTTTTGTTCTATAATATACTTTTTTCTCTGATACAATTGAATTTAATGATATATCTTATGATACAATTACTCACTATTTTTTAAAAAAAAATGATAATATCATAAGTTGTGATTATCAAAAAGAGGGAGATTGTTGACCTCACCTGTTTTGATAATCCCAATTATGCTTTCATATACTTTGATAATCCCAATTAATGTTTTTCTATATATTAATTCATTCAATCTATGATATTCTATTATATAAATGATAATAATATTAAAATAGTGTCTGAAATATGTAAATCATTGTTTATCTATGTTTATATGAGTTCTGAAGTAATTCTATCCCAATCAGATGTGTTTTGCATAAAATAGATAAGTGTTAAGTCACTGATCTGCATATTACTACTGATATAGAGCTACAAGTACATAGTCTACCAATAGACTTAGTCTGCCGATAGACTTAGTCCACCGATAGAAAGAGGCACCGATAAGCAGAGTTACGGACAGACCAGAGCTACTGACCGACAAGAGCTACCGATAGACAGAGTCACTGATAGAACAATTCTACTGAGCTACCTATAGAACAAGTATACCGAGCTACCGATAACTAGAAATACCTATACAAGTACATTCACTGATACATCGAGCTACCAATATCCCAAGAGCTACTGATGGATCAAGAGCTACTAATTACAAGAGCTACCGATGGAATGAAGTCACTGGTATATAGAGCTACTGATACAAGTTCAAAAGATTTAACGATGGAATGTCCTCCTACACAAAGTACACCATACACATCTACCAACAGAAGGCTACTAATGATTAACAATCCAGTCAAACTCTATACTCTCAATACTATTTATTTATTAACCTAACGGTTACATTTGATGGTTTTGATGCAGTTAAGGTTATTTAATGAATTTTGTTTCCTTGTTAGGGAACCATACCTAGTACCCAGGCAAAAAGTAATCATTCCATTTTGTCGGAGCTGAAAGCTATAAAAAGGAATATATTGACCTAGATGAAAGGCGAGTCGATGTAATGAAATAAAGAGAAACACAGAACTAATAAGGCACACGAAGGTGAAGAAGAAAAAGGCCCAACAACATTCAAACGTGGTGCATTCACTCAAGGCTACATCCATACTCCAATAACACGGGACATACACGAAGCCCCTCATTCTAGAGGAAACCACAAGCTACATCTTGAGTGAAGAACTACAACAAACACTTCATGCACTCAGGTTGAAAAGCTAAACCTGGAACCAAAGAAGAAAACGACACTCTATTTTTTAGACAGAAACCAGAGAATGACTCAAAAGCTTTTCTGACTAATCAAACGAGTCCATATTTTCACTGTCAATCACTATAACTCTTATAAAATCATTCACACTTTCTTTAGTGATTCATTCATCTACATTTCAAGCAGTGTTTTTACCCTATTCATTTTACACACACACTGTCTCCTATGCTAAGTTGGCGGATTCTCGAATCCTCATTTAAACTCTATAACTCTCTTGTTTCCCACTGTGGATAGTGGTAGAGGTCGAGTAAAACCTGGAAATCTATGAGCTGTTGATTTTTTTCCCACGTAGAACTGTGGTAGAGGTCTTTGGACCTGGACAGTATTGTACTGTTGTTAACCCCGATCCAGGGTGTGGATCAAGTTATACAAATTCTTTTAGAGGAATAAGTCTCGGCTTGTGACTAAACCTCTTAGTTATATTTGCTGGGCATTTTAGTTTAAGTCATAGGTATACTATATATATATGTTTCATATTCTGCTGCTACTACTTTGAAATATAACTCGTTTTAAATTTTCATTGATAGGTAAATTAGAAAGTGTTTATACTTATTATAAACTAGTATGTTAGTTTCAAAAGTCAATTTAATCTTCAGATTAAATTAACTAAGAACTAATCAGTCTTTGAGAAATTAATTGAACATTTACACTCTGTATAAATTCACTACAGTTTAACTTTGTTTTTAAATTTGGGTTTTTTAAGAGAAATATTTTTTAATAGAAATTTTAATTGGAACTCAATTCTCCCCCATCTTGAATATCCACTCCGACCAACAATATACTTTATAATCATACTTGAAGGGTTAATCATGGACAATGAATCTCATCGCGTCTTGGAGACGGTAATCCATACGTACGTACGAGCAATGATATCATTCCCATTATTACTGAATGGAATTGGAGTGGATGATATAATTTATAATAATTAGTATGATGTTATAATAATCATATATAGTTATTATTTCCACCATTATACCCATCCATGTAAGGTGGTGGTGGAAAACAGCTTACACCACGACGTGGAGACGGTATTCCGTATGTACGCACGCACGGTGATTTCGTTTTCCGTAGGATGGATAGAAGCTGAAATAGGGTCTTTTAATATTTATAATAACATATCAGTATATGAGTGATAATTATTTTATTAAATCATAATGAAATAACTAAATAATAGGACGTATATGAAAAAATAAACTTGAAAGAATCGGTTGAAGAGATTACCTCTTTCTCGACATGCCTCTTTTAATCCTCCTCTTAGGGTACTAGAATTGGTCTTTTGAGAAGACCAGAACCTCTATGATATAACTAGGGATGTTGAGAAGAGGAATTGGCAGGGGTTGGCCGAGATTGAAGGCTCCAAATTTTGTGAACAAGAGAGGTAGGAGGTGCCCTTTTATAAGGGATGATAGGGGCTCTTTTGGAATCATCAAAAATATTTTTTTAAAATAAACTCAAACCCCACATAAAAACTTCAAAAATTACCCCAATTCGAATATTGGATGATATAGGGTTTTAATATCAACAAAAAATAAAATTTATACATATAGGGAATTTATTTTAAACATTATCAACTTGATTTATACTTATTGAATCTACTTATTTTTATTTGTGGTAATAATATTCTAAATTTTAAATTGTTATAAATAATTACTTGTGTTGTGAATTTTCTATAATTGGATACTTTATTACATTTTAGAACATATAAATTTCAAATTATAATTTTTCAATATTTTTGTGATTTTTAATCAATTTTATAGTATGTTATTTTTATAAAAAAACAATAATGTTAAATTTGACACTATTTATTTATTTGAATATAAATAAAATCCACACAAAAGATATATTCGGAAAAAAAATCAATAGATTCGGAATATTTCATATTAATCTAGAAAATTTGTGGAGAATATTAATTAGTTTATCTAATAATTGTTTTAATATTTATACAACCATTTATTTGATATTTCTATTAATAAAACAATTACTACAACATTTTTGTATGATAATTTAATATACTTATTAGTTTCATAAAAAATATACTATGATGCTTATAATTCTAATATACTTCAAAATAATAATTTTACTAGAATTTATCATCTTAAAATAACAACATGTAAATTGTTAAATTTATTAAATCATGATGGTGACAATTTTGACATCATTTATAACAAAATAATATAAGCGTCATAATCACTATTATGAAGCTCCAAATGGTCAACAATTCGACCATTGGATGGTTATGGCTTAAATATATACGAACAATACGTTTTGGTCAGGTTTTTGGCCCTTTTATTGGGTATTATTATTTTAATAAAAACAATATTAATGAATTTTCACTAAATAATTAAATTCTGCATCATTAATGAATAAGATATTAATGTAATTAAATATCACTTAAAAATTACATATAAATTTCCATAAAAAGTAAAAATATTTTACCTTCCAATTCAGTATTTATAATCTATTTTATGTAATGTATAACCGTATGTTAAAAAAACTTTAATTATTAAATGTTTAGTGAGACATATTTCAATTTCATTAAAATAAAATAAATTAAAGGTGTTAATCACATCAATGTGGGTTCCAATGGATTCCATTTTCACCCAAATATTCATTAGGACGAAATATAATAATCCAATTATATTAAGACAAGTCTTAAGGTAATTTTATAATATTAAATTTACCATTAATTACCTGATTTACAATTAACTATGGTAAATAAAATTTACCATAGTTACTATTCATAGTGCCCAAAAATAAAAATTAGCCTATTAAAATAATTTGGACCTACTGATTCCAAATATGTAATCCATTTTTACAAATCCAAATTACATAAGTTGCATAAAATAATTTAAAATTAATCCCATCCTTATGAAAATGAGTTTTAAAAGTTAAAATATTGCAAAAGACTGAAATGTTTCTACCTGTTAATTCAATGGAAAATAAATTCTAATGACATAAATTATATTAAATGGTAAAAATATATTATATTTATACTTTAAAACCATTAAATATTATAATTTTACCATATAAATTATTACAATGAAAAATTCTGTCTTTAATTATAATATAGTGTGTTTTTACTATTCATTAAAATATAAAAGTTATCAGAATAATATGAAAAATTTATCCAAAGTAAATTTTTATATCCTGATTCCAAAGAAGAATTTTATTTTTTGAAATTGATCTTACCAATATGTAAAAAACTAAATTTAATGTGGGTGTTACATCAAAAGGTAGAAAAACAGCATTTTTTAAAAAATAATTATTTTACCCGAAAAATTTATTTTCTTCCCATACAATGTTCTATAAAATTTGTAAGATGAATAATAGTTTTATAAAATTAAAAATGTAGTTAATAATATTCAGAATAGATAGTTCATAATAATATTATAACCATATATCTTTGTTTAGTGAAACTTGGTATTGCATACAACACACACTATTGTGGAAGGTAGCGATTGCGTGTAATGCAAGCCAAGTCAGGGTTGTGTGTAGTGAAAGGCTCCTTTGTTGTTTCCTATAATATAATCCAACCATATTTCATTTAGACATTGAATATATATATATATATAATCTCAATGTTGCATAGAATAACTACTATCAAACGAACTTGAAATTGTGTGTAACATGATCTAAGAATAGTGTTGCCTATAGCACAAGATAATATTAGTGTATCGTACAATAGAAGATATGAAAGAAATTAAAAAATATATATCTCATAAAATATCAGGGTGTTACATTCTATACCCCTTAAAATGAATTTCACCGTCAAAATTCATCGGGGTTATAAATGGTTTACTACTTGAGAGTTTCTTTCAATGAAACCCACATCGTAAAAAGGAATACTAAAACTTAATTTGAAAAAGGAACGTTAGAAACAAAATGGATACCCAAATTAACTCATCACATGGTTTCCAACATAGGTGAATATTGGTGAAAATATGGATATGGAAGAGAAAACTAACCGTCATGTTCTGATGGAGAGTGGTTGAGAACATGGATATAGAAAAGCCAACAGGCACAAAGCCATAAATATGTGATGATCTAAGGTAATATATAATTCATCTGATATGAGGGCACTAGGAAAACATTTTTGGTTTTCAAGATCATTTCCCTAATTTTGTATAATTTTTGAACTAAAATAAATACTTAATTTATTTTGGTACAATCTCACAGTTGTTCGTTCCTTGAACAATTTCCACTTCATGTATTAATAAAATAATGTTTAATTTTTCATTCATGAAGTGTGACCAAATTATGGGATAAAATTATAGGCCATTCAATCTTTCTTAAACATAAGGGTAGAAAATGTTATATACATAAGTCCATCTATGGTGAGATTAATCGTATATGGTTCAAAAAATGGACTTTACTTCATCTGTCATACCGCTTATTAAAATAAAACTAATTTCGACTAACCAGTGACTTCTAGTAGGATTGTGGTCGGCGATAAAGTCATGTATCACTTCAGTGGTGGATTCTATTCCTTCAACCTTGTCCGACGTGACGGGTTGTCTCCGGTTCTTCATGTTGTCCTTTTTCTTAAAAATAAACTATTATAACAATACAGAAATAATATTGAAAAAAAGTTCTACCCTTAAACAATATTGTTTGATGTCCAACATAATCTATTTCAATATTTAGACTTATACAAAATACATATCTCCAATCTCATAGTATAATGAATATGATTACTGGAAAGGTCACATAGAAAGCACATGAATACCATTATTTATCCCAGATATATCTTGTTGATCACATTCCAAACATGAGAATACCTTAGTAATGTCTTCTCTTGAAACATAAATTACCATTGAACATTAGTAAAAACATGAATGCAGCCAAAAGGTAACTCTTTCCACATCCCAAAATCCCAAATACACTATATACTCAAACCATTATATCACATTGTCCATATATCAGTCATGAGCTCATTAATACAATCAAACATATTATTTTCTCCTCATCCCTTAATTATTCGCATATCATCTGCTTCCCAAAAACATTTCAATAACTTTCCATGGATACCTGTACCATTCAACATATTCTCTTAAATACATTATAAAAAACTATAGTGTAAAAATCCTTATATGTTTTTTATTCCATAGTACCATACATTATTCCTGATAAAAAAGCAATAATTCCACTACCTTCTTAAACCATTGACTGAGATTCGTCATTTTATTCCTCAACACTTCATTCATCTCATATAGAATTTGTATTATATTTATCATCATCAACACAAATACTACCCATATGGCCATGTTGGTTATCTTTATGAGATTTTTCTTTTGGGATCTATTTTCATAATGCCCGTATATTCCACATTATAAACATTTAACCGTTGTTGAAGTCTTGAAAATACATGTTTCCTCTTAAATTGTGTTAACTAATCCGTTTACTTTGAAATTACTAACTTTGTGTCCTTATTTTCCACACCAAAAGCATCTTCCGGTTCCCTTGAAATAGTCTACTTGATTCCACATCCCACGTGATTTTCATGAGGTTAATTGAACTTTTTTTTCTATGATCATCAGGAAACTCCATATTACTCTTATTAGATGAGTTAGGAAACTTACCAAAGTTGATATTATTGATCATATTATGAGATTGATGATTAGGAATAATAATGATGTTTGGACTTCCAAATACCGTTTCATTTTTTTTCTCATGAATAATATCATTCTATTGTCCACTATATTATGCATTAACATGAATCCCCCGATTTCCTGCAATTTCTTAAAACCCAGAAAGAATAGTTTGAGAGGAAACAATCGTACTAGAAAAACAACATAATCAAGGGGGATTACTTTCAATCTCTAACATCTTAGGTTTAATCCTAGTTTATTTATGATTGTTATCATAATTATAGGATTGTTACCTATAATTATACATAACCATAGGAACATCCCAATACATACATTAGAAATATATCTAGGGATCTCACTAATGTTTTCGCATCATAGTTTCCTAAGGTTATCTAAACCTTCGCTATGATACCAACTGTATAGACCCAAATCTTGATGTATATGGACATTACATTACGTGTGCGCAATAATTAATACATGACAAAAATAGATGCCAAATGACCATATTAGTTTGGTGTCTTTGGAAACTCGGAACATAATATTCTAATCATGGTGAAAGATATTCAACATCTTCCAGAAAGATCTTCCCCTTTTTGTCTTACCTAAATCATTTTTTTAATATCATGGGGAAAAAAATAGAAAGGGTGAGCTCAAATGCTTAGTAAGGGTAAGCATAGTGAACACAAAACAAACCATAAACATTTGTACGTAAAAACATGAACATGACATAAATCATAGCATTACATAAGGCATAGATCATAAAAGAACATTAATCATGATAAAATAGCATGGGGATAAAAGAAGTAATTGTGGAAAACCATTAATCACATGATATGATTTCCATAGTTGCCAAGGAATTGTTCCCATGACAATCATAGTGGGAAAATTCCATTACTGAACCGGGTTTATTTGTCATTCCAACCATGTATTATAGAACCAGATTTACTTTCCGTTCCAGCCATGTTTATCTCATGAGATATAAATCTTTACCCAATGCATTGGATTGAGATATTGGTCCCACCAATATCATATTCAAATCATTCTTACATGTGGCACAAATCAATCATAAATCATTCATCATAACCCAAATAATAAAATGGGTTTCGTAAACATCATCCCATCATAACATCATCCATATAAAACAAATGGATATTATTTAATCATAAGAAAAATAAAACCATGAAAATAATAGAGACATTATACCTGAAACATAAAAATATTAAATAATGTCATCTTAGATGGAAAATAGATTTAATAAAACACTTGAAATGAATTCCGGAGGAAAATATCCTTTCTTATTCGAAAAAATTTCCTCTTTATAAAATGCCATGAAAATTTAAAATAAAATTCTTCCATTGAAAACATTCATGAAATATTGTAGAGGTATATTCATGGAAATAATGTGTTAAGAAATAGTAAAAAATATGTTAATGCCGTATAAGATAAAAAACATTCTCCTCGTACTTTTCCAAAAAAGTCCAAAAGTACCTCGTATGGTAAAAAAAGAAAGATTCCTTACATTCCATGTAGAAAAAGTAAAAAAAATGGGTAAATATGACTTTAAAAATACATTAAATTTTTTTTAGAAAACATGGAAATGGATGATAAATATAACCCTAGTAAATACATATAAATAAACAATCTCAGTTAAGAACGAGATTGGAATTATTTTCCCTTACCTTAGGACCAATTTATTTCATACGTGTCAGAAACTCCTGTATAGTGGTTTTAAATATATTATTAACTTGTAACATAACCATAATAATATTTATGGTATCATATATTATTCACTTAGGACTTTATATTACCTGTTCTTTTGTCAATTCCATGTTAAAGCTGTGTTTTGTATAAAATTATTTCATTTATCGTACGTGTTTCGACAAGTTGTTCTTGATTTTATTACTTATTTACTGATTTACTTAATTACATAATTTAAAAAATGATTAATATATAATATATATTAAGAATATAAATATATATGATAGATTGGTAAATGAAATGAAATAAACTGTTCATGGAGACGGAAGGCAGTACATACGCATGAACGCTGTTTACGTTTTCTTATTGAATTGAATGAAGATAAGTAAATGAAAAATATATGTGCATAAAAAAAGTATAATTATTATGTCATATATTTGATGATTATTTATTATATATACTTTATAATCATACTTTAATGGTTAATCATGGATGATTAATCTCATCACGTCGTGGTGACGGTAATCCTTACATACGCACAAGCGATGATATCATTCCCGTTATTTTTGAATGGAATTGGAGAGGATGATATAATTTATCAGAATCACTATGATGTTATAATAATCATATATAGTTATTATTTCCACCATTTTAGCCATCCATTTAAGGTGGTGGTGGAAAATATATTACACCACGGCGTGGAGACGGTATTCGGTACGTACGCACACGCGGTGATTTTGTTTTCTGTAGGATGGATAAAAGATGAAAAAGGGTTGTTTCATATTTATAATAAAATATCATTATATGAGTTATACTGATGTTATTACTCCATAATTAAACAACAACTGAATAAGAAGTAGATGAAGTAATAAGCTTGAAAGAATCGGTAGAAGAGATTACCTCTTCCTTGATGTGACTCTTTTAATCCTTATCTTAGGGCACTAGAGTTCGTCTTTTGAGAAGACCAAGACCTATATGATATAACTAGGTATGTTTAAAAGTGGAATTTTTTTGGTTTGGACTATCTTGATGGCTAAAAATTTTGTGAAGAGGATATGGAGGAGGTGCCCTTTTATATGGATGGATAGGGGCACTTTTGGAATCCTCAAAAATATTAATTTATAATAAACTGAAACACCACATAAAAAATTACAAAATTAATAAAATTATAATTTTAGATGATTTAGGGTTGTAATCTCATAAGCCAATAAAATCTAGTAAAGTAGGGAATTTATTTTAAACATTATCAACTTGATTTATCCTTATTTAATCTATTTAATTTTATTTGTGGTAATAATATTATAAATTTCAAATTGTAATAAATAATTACTTATGTGTTGTGAATTGTAAATAATTAGATAATTTATGAAATTTTATACCATATAATTTTAAATTTATACTTTTTACAATTTTTTTTTGATTTTTAAACAATTTTATAATATGTTATCTTTATAAAATAAAAATCGTGTTAAATTTGACACTATTTATTTATTAAATTCAAATAAAATCCACAAATAGGATATATTCGAACAAAAATTTTTAATAGATTCTTAACATGTAATATTCATCTAGAAAATTTTTGTAGAATATTAATTAGTTCATATAATATTTATTTTAATATTTATAATATCTTTTATTTTATTTTTCTCTTAATTAAACAATTACTACATCATTTTTGTATAATCATTTAATATACATATTAGTTGCATAAAAATGTAAAAAAAAAATACTATGACGATCATAAATATAATATATTTTACGAGAATACTTTTACTAGAATTTATAATCTTATAATCACCACATGTAAATTGTAAAATTTATTAAATTATGAAGGTGACAACTTTGACTTCATTTATAATAAAATCATATATGTGTCATAATCACTTTTATATGTCTCCAAATGGTTATAAATTAGACCATTTGGAAGGTTATGGTTTAAATATATACGAAAACTAAGTTTTGGTCTGGTTTTCGACACTTTTAATGAGTATTATTATTATAATAAAAACTATATTTTGGATTTTTTACTAAATAATTAATTTCTGCACCATTAATGTATAAGCTATTAAGGTAATTAAATATCTCTTAAAATTTACAAATAAATTACCATAACAAAGAAAAAAAATTCTATTTCATATTAGTATTTATAATCTAATTTATATTCTATATAACCTTATATTAAAAGTAATTTAATTATTAAAGATTGAGTGAGACGTATTTGACTTTCTTTAGAATAAAATAAATTAAATGTGTTAATCATATCGATGTGGGTTACAATGGATTCTATTTCGACCCAAATATACATTAGGACGAAATATAATCATTCAATTATATTAATACTAGTGTTAGGGTAATTTTATAATATTATATTTACCCTTAATTACAGGATTTACCTCAAACTAAGGTAAATAAAATTTACAGTAGTTACTATTCACAGTGCCCAAAAATAAAAAGTAGCCTATTAAAATAATTGGGACCTAATGATTAAAAATATAGAGTCCATTAGTTCAAATTAAAATCACAGAAGTTGCAGAAACTGATTTAAAATTAATCCTATCGTTAAGAAAACGAGTTTTAAAAGTTAAAACATTGCAAAAGATTGAAACGATTTTACCTGTGAATTCAATGTAAAATCAACGATAATGACATAAATTATATTAAATGGTAAAAATATATTCTATTTAAACATTAAAACCATTACATATTATAATTTAACCATATATTGTATTTCGATGAAAAAAGTTGTTTTTAATTAAAATATAGCATGTTTTTACTATTCATTAAAATATAAAATTTATCAGAATAATAAGAAAATTTTATCCAAAGTAAATTTTTTACATCGTGATTCCAAAGAAGAATATTATTTTGTCAAATTGAACATATAAATATTTCAAAACCAAGATTTAAGGTGGGTGCGCCATCAAAAGGTGGCAAAACTGCATTTTTTTAAAATAATTATTTTACCCGAATAATTTATTTTTTTCTCATACCATGTTCTAGAATATGTTTATGAAGAATAATATTTCAATAAAATTCAATATATAGTTAAATATATTCAGAACTTCTAGTTCATAATTATATTATAACCATATAGGTTGTTTAGTAAAAGCCGGTATTGCATACAACACAGGCTATCGAGGAACATCGTAATTGCGTGTAATGCAATCCAAGTTAGGGTTGCGTGTAGTGCAAGAATCCTTTTTTGTTTAGTATAACAGAATCCAACCATATTTCATTTATACATTGAATATATATATATATACACACTCAATGTTGCGTTGAATAACTACTATCAAATGAACATGAAATTGTGTATAACACGATCCAAGAATAGTGGTGTGTGTACTGCAAGCTAATAAGGTGCTACGTATAGCACAAGATAATCATGGTGTAGAAAACAACAGAAGATATGAAAGAAATTATAAATAATATATCCCATAAAATCTCGGGGAGTTATATTCTACCCCCATTAATATGAATTTCGACCTCGAAATTCTTGGGGGTCAAAAATGGTTTACTAATTGAGAGTTTCCTTCATAGAAACCCAAATCGTAAAAAGGAATACTAAAGCTTAATTTTAAAAATGAATGTTAGAAACAAAACAGATACCCAAATTAACACATCACATGGGTTCCCACATAGTATAATATAGGTTAAAATATGGGTATGGCAGGGAAGTCTAATAGTCAAGTTCTGATAGAGAGTGGTAGAGAACATGGCTATAAAAAAATATAACAGTCACAAAGCCATAAATTTGTGATGATCTATGGTACAATATAATTCATCATATATTAGGGCACTATGACAACATTGTTTTTTTGAAGATCATTTCCCTAATGATGAAGAATTTTTGAATTAAAAGAAATACTTGATTTTGTTACAATCTCACAGTTGTTAGTTCCTTGAAAAATTTCCACTTCATCTCTTAATCAATTGAAGTTGAATTTGTCATTCATGAAGTGTGACCAGATCATCCGATAGAATGATAGTTCATTCCATTTGTCTCAAACATAAAGTTAACAAAAGTTATATACATAAGTCCATCTATGGTGAGATTAATCGTATATGGTTCCAAATATGGACTTATACTTCATCTATCATACTGCTTAATAAAATATAACTGATTTATACTAACCAGAGACTTCCAGTAGGACAGTGGTAGGCAATAAAGGCCCGTAGCACTTCGGTTTTGGGTTCGATTCCTGCAACCTTGTCTGACACGATGGGTTTTCTCCCATTTTGCAGGTTTTCCCTTTTCTTAAAACAATACTATTAAAACATTACAGAAATAATATCGAAAAAAGTTTTAGCCTAAAAAAATACTGTTTCATGTCCAACAAAATCCATTCCAATATTTAGACTTATCTAAAATACATCTTTCCAATCTTATAGTATAACGAAAATGATTAATGGAAAAGTCACATATCAAGCACATGAATACCATCATTTATCCCAGATATATCTTGTTGATCACATTTCAAACATGTGAATACCTTAATCATGGATTCTCTTGAAACATAAATTATCATAGAACTTTAGTGAAATCTTGAATTTTGTCAAAAGGTAACTCTTTCCACATACCAAAATCATAAAAATTATATATACTCAAACCATGATATAAAATTTTCCTTATATCATTCATGAGCTCATTAATACTATCAAACATATTATTTCCTCCTCATCCCTTCATTATTCACATATAATCTTAATTAAAAGAATATTTTAATCAATTTTCATGGTTACCGGTACCATTAAACATATACATTCAAATAATTAATGAAAAAATAGTATAACAATCCTTAGATGTTTCTTTATTCCATAGTACCTTAAATTATTTTTGTTAAAAATGTAATCATTCCACTACCTTCTTAAACCATTGATCGATCTTCGTCATTTTTTTCCTCAACACTTCTTTTACCTCATATATCATTTGTAGTATCTTCATCATCATCAACATAAATACTACCAATATGAACATGCTGATTCTCTTCCTGAGATTTTCTTTACGGGAATCTATTTGCATAATGCCCGTACATTCCACATTTAAAAAATTTAACCATTGTTTTTTTATTCGAAATACCATTATCATTTTCCATTATGTTAACTGATTCTTTTCCTTCGCAATTACCATCTTTGTGTCCTTCTATTCCACACCCAAAGCATCTTCTAGTTCACTTGAATCATTCACCTTAATGCCTCTTCCCACATGATTTACATGAGGGGAATTGAACATTATTTCCTCTATGATCATCATGAAACTCCATCTTTCTCTTATTAGCTGAGTCAGGAAACTTACCAAAGTTAATATTACTGATCATATTAAGATATTGATGATTAGGAATAATAACTATTTTTGGACTTCCAAATCCCATTTCATTTAGTTTCTCATGAAGAATATCATTCCATTGCCCATCATATTTTCTATTAACATGAATCCTCATGTTTCCTACAATTACTTAAAACCCAAAAATAATAGTATGAGAGGGAAAAATTGTACTAGAGAAACAACATAATCAAGGGGGATTAATTTCAATCTCTAACATCTTTGTTTTAATACTAGGTTATTCATTACTGTTATCATAATTCTAGGATTATAAACTATATTTATACTTAAACATATGAACATCCATAGACATGCCATATAAATATCTCTAGGAATATCACTAAGGTTTTCACATCCTAGTTTCCTAATGTTAACTAAACCTTCACTCTGATACCAACTATAGAAAACCTATGCGTGACAAACATGGACATTACATTACTTGTGCAGAATACTTAACACATACAAAAACAGACGCCCAATAACTGTATTAGTTTAGTGTCTTTGGAAACTAGGAACATAATATTCTAAGCATAGTGAAATATCTTCAACATCTCCCATAAAGATCTTCCCCATTTTTTCATAACTAAATCCTTTTTTTATATCCTGGGGAAATGAAATCATAGAAAGGGTGAGCTCAAATTCTTAGTAAGGGTAAACATAGTGAACATAAATCAAACCATAAACATTTGTACGTAAAAACATGAACATGACATAAATCTTAGCATTATATAAGGCATAGATCATAAAAGAACATTAATGATGATAAAATAGCATTGAGATAAAATATGTAATTGTGGAAAACCATTAAGCACATGATATGATTTCCATAGCATCCAAGGCATTGTTTCCAAGACCATCATAGTGGAGAGAGTCCATTACTAAACTAGGTTTACTTGTCGTTCCAGCCCTGTATTACTAAACCCGATTTACTTTTCATTCCAGACATGTCTATATCATGAGATATAAATATTACCCAATGTATTGGAGGGAGATATAGGTCCAGCCCATCTCATATTGAAATCATTCTTACGTGTTCCACAAAACTATCATAAATCATTCATCATAACCCAAAGAATAAAATGGGTTTCATAAAAATCATCCCATCATAACATTGTCCATATAAAACAAATGGATATCATTTAATCATAAAAAAAATAAAACCACGAACATAATAGAGACTTTATACCTGAAACATAAACATATTAAATAATGTCATCTGTGATGGAAAATAGTTTTGATAAAACACATGAAATGAATTCCTGAAGAAAATATCCTTTCTTCTTCGAAAACAATTTCTTTTCACAGAATGCCATGAAATTTTTAAAGAAAGTTATTCTATTGAAATTATCCATGTAATCTTATAGAAGAAGATTCATGGAAATAAAGTGTTATGAAACCGTTAAAATTTTTTTTCATGCCATATATGTTAAAAAACATTCTCCTCGTACTTTTCAGAAAAAGTAAAAAAGTTCCTTGTATGGTAAACAAAAGAGAAATTCCTTACATACAATGGATTAAAAGTGAAAAATAGGTGAAAATGAATTTATAAAGACATGAATTTTTTTTAGAAAAAATTGAAACTGATTATAAATATAACCTTAGTAAATACTTATAAATAAACAATCTCGGTTATGAACGAGATTAGAATAATTATCCCTTACCCTAGGTCCAATTTCATCCATACGTGTCCAAAACTCATGTACAGTGGGTTTAGACATATTATTAACTTGTAAAAAACCCATAATAAAATTAATTATACCATATATTATTAACTTAAGACTTTATATTACCAGTTCTTTTGTCAATTCCATGTTAAAGCAACGTTTTGGGTAAAATCGTTACATTAATCGTACCTATTTCGACTTGTTGTTCTTGATTTTATTACTTATATTGTGATTTACTTAATTCCAGAATTTAAAACATGATTTATATATAATATATATTCAGCATATAAATATATATGATAGATCGATAAAAGAAATTAAATACACCATTCATGGAGACGGTAGGTCGTACATACACATGAACGCTGTTTTAGTTTCCTTATTGAATTGAATGGAATTAAGTAAATCAAACATATATGTGCATAAATCCAGTGTCATTATTATTTCATATCTGTCATGATTATTTATTATATATACTTTATAATCATACTTGAATGGTTAATCATGGAGAAAGAATCTCATCACGTTGTTGAGACGGTAATTCTTACGTATGCACGAGCGATGATATCATTCCCAAAATTAATGAATGGAATTTGATTGGATGATATAATTTATCAGAATCAGTATGATGTTATAATAATCATATATAGTTTTTATTTCCACCATTATACCCATCCATGTAAGGTGGTGGTAGAAAACAGATTACACCATGGCGTGGAGACGGTATTCCGTACGTACGTAGGAGTAGTGACTTCGTTTTCTCTAGGTTGGTTATAAGGTGAAATAAGATTTTTTTCATTTTATAATATGATATAAGTATATGAGTGATAATGATTTTATTAATTCTTAATGAAAAAACTAATGAAGTGGAAGTAGAAGAAGAAATAAACTTGAAATAATCGGTAAAAGAGATTACCTCTTCCTCGACGTGCCTCTTCTAATCCTACTCTTAGGGCACTAGAGATGGTCTTTTGAGAAAACCAGAACCTCTATGATATATCAGGGTAAGTTGAGAAGAATAATTGGCTGGGGTTTTACTAGATTTAATACTAAAAATTTTGTGAGGCGGCGAGGGAGGAGGTGCCCTTTTATAAGGGATGAGAGGGGCACTTTTGGAATCCTAAAAAATATTAATTTATAATAAACACAAACCCCACTTAAAAACATAGAAAATAATCATTTTATAATATTATATGTTATACGGTTGTAATCTATTCAACCAATAATATTTATACATGTAGGGAATTTATTTTAAACATTATCAACTTGATTTATCATTATTTAAGCTGTTTAATTTTATTTGTTGTTATAATATTCTAAATTTTAAATTGTTATATACAATAACTTATGTGTTGTAAATTGTAGATAATTGGATAATTTATTACATCTTAGACCATATAAATTTAAATTTATAATTTTTAAATATTTTTGTGAATTTTAAACAATTATATAATATGTAATTTTTATAAAATAACAATAGTGTTAATTTTGACACTATTCATTTATTTGAATTTAAATAAAATCCACACAGAGGATGTATTCTAACCAATATGTTCAATAGATTCCTAAAATGTCATATTCATATAGAATATTTTTGAATAATATAAGTTAGTTCATATAATATTTAATTTAATATTTATAAAACCATTTATGTGATATTTCTCTTATTAAAACAATTACTACGTCATTATTGTATAATCATTTATTAAACTTATTATATGCATAAAAAATAAAAATAAAATAATATGATGCTGTTAAATATAATATATTTCAAAAGAATAATTTTACTCGAATTTATCATCTTTAAATCACAACATGTAAATTGTTATATTTATTAAATTATGAAGATGACAACATTGACATCGTTTATAATAAAATAATATAATTGTCATAATCTCTTTTATAAAGCTCCAAATGGTCAATAATTAGACCATTGGATGGTTACTGTTTAAATATATATGACCAGTATGTTTTGTTTAGGTTTTTGTCCCTTTTAATAGGTATTATTATTTTAATAAAAACTATATTAATGATTATTCACTAAATAAATAATTTCTGCATCATTAATTAATAAGCTATTACGGTAATTAAATATTTCTTAAAAATTACAAATAAATTACCATAACAAAGAAAATAAATTTATATTTAAAATGAGAAATTATAATCTTATTAATATTCAATATAAACTTATATTAAAAATACTTTAATTATTAACATTTGAGTGAGACATATTTCACTTTCTTTAAAATAATATAATTTATAGGTGTTAATCACATACAAGTGGTTTAAAATGGATCCCATTTCGACCCAAATAATCCTTAGGACAATATATGATCATCCAATTATATTAAGACAAGTGTTAGGGTAATTTTATAATATTTATTTACCCTTAATTACCCGATTTACCTTTAACTATTATAAATAAAATTTACCGTAGTTACTATTCATAGTGCCCAAAAATAAAAAGTAGCCTATTAAAATGTTTTGGACATTCTGATTCCAAATATGGAATCCATTTTTCCAAATTAAAATCACAAAAATTTTAGAAATTAATTTAAAATTAATCATGTTGTTAAAAAACGACTTTTAAATGTTAAAACATTGCAAAAGACAGAAATGATACTACCTGTGAATTCAATGTAAAATCAATGATAATGACATACATTATATTAAATGGTAAAAATATATTCTATTTATAAGTTAAAACCATTAAATGTTATAATTTAACCATATAAATTTTAACGATGAAATTTTTTTTTAATTAAAATATAGCATGTTTTTACTATTCATTAAAATAGAAAAGTTATCAGAATAATATGAAATTTTATCTAAAGTAAATTTTTATATCCTTATTCCAAAGAATAATTTTATTTTGTCAAATTAAACTTATATACTTGTCAAAAAATAGATATAAAGTGGGTGCTCAATTACAAGGCGACAAAACTGCATATTTTAAAAAATAGTTATTTTACCCGAAAAAAATTATTTTTTTCTCATACCGTGTTCTAGAAAATGTTTAAGATGAATAATAATGTTATTAAATTCCAAAAGTCATTAATAAAATTCATAACGTCTAGTTCATAATAATATTATAACCATATAACATTGTTTAGTGAAACCCGGTGTTCCGTACAACACACGCTATCAAGGAAGGTCTTGATTGCGTGTAATACAAGCCAAGTCAGGGTTGTGTGTAGTGCAAGACACCTTTGTTGTTTTGTATAACAGAATCCAACCATATTTAATTTATACATTGAATATATATATATATATATATATTCAATGTTGCGTAGAATAACTACTATCAAAGGAACATGAAATTGTGTGTAATAGGATCCAAGAATAGTGTTGAGTATACTACATGCTAATTCAGTGTTGCGTATAGTGAAAGATAATCTTGGTGTAGCCACTACAAAAAAATTGACTTTTACCAACATAAATTTACTGACAAACAATATATTTGTTGGTATAAATGAGTAATTCCAACAGATATTATTTTTCATTGGTATTAAACTCAAGTACTGACATTTATTTTTACCAACAAATATATCTATCATTATGAATTGTATTATACCAACATATACATTACTAATAATTAAATTTGATACTTAATCATATTAATACTTTCATTTTTTCTAACAAATGAATCTGTTTTAATTAATTATTAATTTTAACAGGTAATTTTCAACATATAATTCTATTAATAGTATTTTTTCACCATAAAAAACCATTTCACGGTAATTTTTGTATTAGTAATAGGTTAATTAAAAAAATTATATTACTATTATCAAATATATATTGATATATGAATCATTATCGTAGTCGTCACCCCACCCCCTTGCGACGACCTACAGATCTTCGTTGCTCACCACCCACGGAGTAGCGATCCATACCAGCACATGAACTCCAGGTTCATCACACCCCACACAAATACACGCGATTATCTCCAACTGCTCACGCCCCCTACCACTGATGTTCGATTTTGATTCCGTCTTTCAATAATAGATAGGAGGTGCAGGGAGGTTTATTGAAATAAACCAAATTCCCACTCAATCCATCCGTGTTTGGTCCTCTTATTAGGTATGTACTTACTCCCTTGAATTTTTAGCACCTAAATTCATGGTTACATATTTGTTGAATTGAATCAAATTTAGGAATGGGTTTTAGCATATTTAGAATAAAAAAGATTTGTTGTTCTTGTTTGTTTTTTGGGAGAATTTGGGATTCTAATTACATACTTCCATAACCTATATTCATTTTTTTCATCCCGTGGAAAATTATTTTATCCAAACATTGAATTACGTTATTGTGGAGAGGAGTCTTCCAACTTCTACGACCCCTGCTAGAATTATGCTCCCCACGAATTCACCGAACCTAAATTATGAATGTTTTGTTTCTGTAAGTTATGTGAATCATGGTAGGGAAGGAATGTTGATCTCTATCAGTTTAAAGGAAGGGTACATTGTTCTGTGTCCCAATTATGGATCAACTGAAGATAATCTAGACAACATATGCAGAACTCTCCAGGATTTATTAGATAAGAAGCAGCTAAGATAAAACATCTGGTGAATTTTTGTGTCCTCTCAAATGAACTTTTTTGTGGTTGAATGGGAATAATTATATCATGAATTTTTTATAATAGAACTTCATAACCAATCATATTGTTCACATAATCTGATGAAGCATGTGAAAATGTAAAATTTGGGAGATAAATAGATGAATTAGGATGTGAGGAACATGTCAGAAGTGAAAAAAATGTGATGCTTATTTCATGATTACCCAATTTTAGTCATGATTATTGATTGAATTCCTCTATTTTACATTTCATCACTCATAGATAAAAACCTAATTCTAGTCATCATAAAACTGATGAACCCCATAGATATTGTAGCTTTTATAATAATATATTGTTCCCAATAAAAAGAAATAAAATTGCACATGAAAATTTCATTTTGCTCAATGTCTTTGATATTGAATGTAAGGGTCCCATGAAGATGAATGGTTTCATTATTGAAATCTAGACTGGCCAAAATCCAGTGTAAGTATCATTCTAAGTACATATCTATTTTCATAACAACTTAAATGTTTCCATACTATACATTTTAGTAAAACATAAAATCCACATTGGAATTTTACACTATTAATTAGTGGAAATTGAATGTTTAACATACTAGTGCATCTTAAATTATCTAATTTGAAGGGGACGTGTTCTTACTTTTGTGAACAATGTTTTTCTATTTTGAATCTTATTATACTTCATTATTGATTTGGTATGGGGAGTGGTAACGTGTTATGCATTTTCTTTATTAATGCATGACTCATGATCATGTGTTTGGAAAATGAATTATATTCATTTTGTTTCATTAATTTTTTAGTTTAATATTGAATTTGATATTATGATTATATACATGAAAGAGTTTTTTAAAATGCATGCCTTGTGTTTGAAGATTAATTATTTTGGTTTTTCATAATATTTGATATATATATAATTCCATATATGTTTTGAACATCCCAATGATATATTTATGTGGTCATAAACTAATAGTGATTATTGTTAATGAATCATAGTTTGTTCCGTATTTAAAATAAATTATTCTATATGTTATTTGAAATTTAGTTTCATTGTTAATATATTTTCACTGAATTTTATTAATTGATAATCAATCTTATGTTATTAAATTTTATTTTTCATATTAATTTAAAACATATTGTTAGTTCTGCATTAAAGATGGAATAAATGTCATACTTCTCATTGTTTCCATATGATGTATTGTTGCATGTTTCTCTCTAGGACCTACACATAGAAAACCAACATGGGTCAGAAAATCACTCTTTAGAAGGTTGAATATTCCACATCCTCTATTTTAAAATGAACAAATCCATTTCATGAGATCATGAACGCTCGGTCAATATGGTATTCATGTGATGGAACACTATTTTTCTTTAATTAAAATCTCATCATTTTCCAACTACATTATTTTAATAACAAGAAAACATTATTAATAAATTGTTGTTGTATAAAGTTATTTTATGACATTAATATGATCTCTTAAATAATTTATTCCTTTATTAATTGATATCAGTATGGCTCTAATGTCCTAATTTCTTATCATAATTTACATTTGGGTTTTGATATGAAATGATTGTTGGCATTTTACTTTTTTCGGATTTGAATTCTTTTGGCACTAGTATCCTATGTTGCAGTTTCATGGATGGTGGTTCTTGAACTTCTCTTCTCTTTTGTTCCTGGATCAAGTACATTCATTATCTATAAGCTATTTATTCTATTTCACATGTTTTTTGGGATGATGGTGATATCTATTTTATTTGGTCGAGCTTTTTAGTTCTTGATGTTTGAGTTGTAGCTGAAATGTAGAATTTTTTGAAGGTTCACTGATCATATAATTTCCTACTATTTAGGCTCGTATGAAGTGGTTTTTTTTTCATTCTAACTATTACTTTCTGGTGGACTGAGAGTTCTCATCTATATATCAGGAATGAATATCACACTTCAGTCTGGTTGTATGTTCCACGTTTTTAATTTGTTGTGGTAGTTCTGAAAATTCTTTGTTTTTTGGGTTTTGTTTTGTTATTTTGTTTCTTTTCATTTGTTGTATTTGGTTTATTGGTGCCAATGTAATCCCCATGGTGTTTCATGGATAGTCATTCAAGGAATTTTTTATCTATGTTTGTGTTGTTTTTTTTCATGATTCACATTAAAAATCATGTTTAGTTCCCATTTAACCAAAAAGGTTTGTTTTAATATAGTAATAAAATGGATGGATGGTAATTTTTACAGTAATTTTTTCTGATGGAAAACTGAATACAAAAATAGATCATCATTGTCAGTTTACATAAAAGTACAAAATATAATCTCCTCTATATGTTAAACATATATATTGGAATCACGTTTACTGAATTGCATTTCATCATTAATTTTTTTAATTAAATCATTCCAAAAAGAAAATAGTGCAAATCAGTTAAATTAGACATATTGTTTAACTATGTACTCATATTATTAAAATGGTACAAACAATTTAATAGACATACACATTTGATGATATTCATTTGGATTATATAGTTTATATATTTTTTTGTGGTTTCCAACTGAATGTATACACTAATGATTTTTCCATCACCTTCACCCCATCTGTTCATTGCCATCAACTGCACCCATAGTCAACACCCCATCAATTCTATTGCATCTTGAAATGGTGTTGTCATTTCAGTTATCCAGGGAAGATTATGAATGTTTTATCTGATAATTTTCTGAAATTATTTTTTACAGATTAGCCACTTCTCAACGTGAAAATGGAGTTGTATTTTTGTTTTCTATGAAAATTGATTCATTTTTTTATGAAAAACCTTTAATTTATATTGTGATAGTGATGTATTTCTAGTATCGGCAATCATTATAAATATGAATTCTATATTGAGGTAATTTTATGGAATTTTGGTAACAAGTCCTTATGAACCTATAAATGAAACAAATAGATTTAGAGAATAGATGAAGAATGGAAAATTCAAATTTTATTTAGATCATTATTTTATATTTTCATGTATTTCTATTTTTTCAATTGATGGAGATATTTTGGACAAATTTGTGGGTATACATCATGGTTCTGTGTGGTGTAGATCATGTTGCTTAAGGGTGTGGAATTGCATCCACTTGAGGTTCGCTAATGGTATTTGATATGACTTGATTTTTTGATATGTCAATAGGGAAGATGAGTAAAAAATTCTCATTCTATTTAGATCATTATTTTATACTAGTATTTTTTGGTTTCAATTAATGACAAAATTTTGCAATGATTTGTGGGTATACGTTTTGGTTGTCTGCTTTGTAGATCATAGAGCTGAAGGGTTTGGTATAACAATGTCTTGAGGTTCCTTATCGGTACTGAGGTTGACTAGGTTTTTTTCTTCTAATGGGCTATATGGGGGTGTTAAATGTTCTTTTGTGTAACTATTCTTCGATAATGACGGGTGATGGAGGATATCACTGAAGAGACAACATACCCCTTTTTTCATTAGTAGGGGGGTGCATATATGCATCATAGGTTTTTTTATTTTTTATGATCATTTTAGATATCAACCAACTTCAAGATTGTATTGATTCATTATGTATTAAATTCCATTATTAATATAAATAATCTTTTTCAAATTTTTTACATCTGTGAAAATGGTTTTCGGTTTGATAATTGTAACATAGTTATTATATATGATAATTAAGTAAATATAATATGAAATTTCAGTATCAATAAAAATGTACAATTTTTGTTTATATTTAATTTATAAATATATATATTATATTGATAATATAATTACCAAAAAATATATATATTTTTGAATCCGTTGCAAAAAACATTGAAAAACATGCATATTATCTGTTGGTATTATTATAATTATAAAAGAACTATTATATCTATCACAATAACATTTAGCGATAGAGGTTTTACCAAAAGTTTAGTGACATGAATCTTTTTGTTTTTAAAACTTTTTACCAATAGAAAATTCACTTTTACCAACTGATACACCCGTGTTAGAAAAAGTTAATTATTTTGTTGTGAGTGAACACCATAAGATATGAATGAAATTAAAAAGAATGTATCTCATAAAATCTTCAGGTGTTACAACTCCTTCCAAAACACCTCTAGGAAACAGGAGGGAAATCAACCTTAAGCCACCATAACCAACACCATCAAGAAGTAGAACACTAAAAATCTGATCCACCATCAACATCATGACACATCATTCATTTACCTGGGCCAAACATAACAATGCCTATATACCACCAAATGTGTATATAAGATATAAACCAAATCACAATACGATAACAAGAAAAATAAAGATTTCCAGCTAAAAATTATAAGATAACTCAACATTCACATATCCAAAAGAATAGTTGAAACATTTCCATGAATTTTTTTGGAAATCTTTTTCACAAAAATATTTTTCAAAAAACATGTTTTCCCAAATAAACATTATTGAAATAATAAATTAACCATTTTCTACCATATACTGATGGATAAACCACATTTCATAAGCATTAATTGACAATATAGTAACATGGTTTAATCTTAATTAGTAACTAGAACAATTGAAACTCTATTTACCACATTCCTCAGTGTTAAAATCATCCATTAAACTACCAACATCATTCCTATCCACGATCCACTAGAGGGGATCCCATCCCAAAATTCAAGGGGTTTCTAGAAATAATCCAATACCAATAGTGTTCATGTTCATGAGCTAGTATAGGGGTAAATTTACCTAATTTCTAGTGGTTTCTAAAAAATATCAAAAGTATTCTTAGTTTATTAATCATTAATCCTAGTGGATGATTCTAGGGCCCGCTAATACCAATTCAACTAGTGTAATAGTTCTAGTTCACCCATCTAGATACTTGAGATTATTTTTTCTCATATTCCAATTCACATGTCAAAAAAATAATTACTTTCATAAAAACATGCCATGAATCACAAGCACAGTTTTAAATCACTACATTCACACTTTACACATTATACAATGATCAAAACTCACATTTATAGCACAATTTTCCATAAAAAACACATTCTGTTTTACACACACTAAAACCATTTATAAAATCATTTCAAACCACTTTCATAATTTATGAAACCCATTTAAAAATTTAAAAAATGGAAGACATAATATATCCAACCATTTCCATGGTAAAATCCCTTATTACATTCGTATTATCATAGAATCCATTTTATAATGTTATTCACTTTTAATTCCAAATTCAATGATGCGTTTAAGGTTCACGAAAAAGGAGAAAACATGAAAAAACAATTTCTCTTAAAAAAAATTTATCACATTTAAACCATTAAATCTCTTTGAAAACAAATTTTCACCTTTGACACATGGAATTATTCTATTTCAAGATACACCAAAACAATGCACACATAAAACATTACCAATATCCTATGGAAAACATATTTTCATCCCACATTCATATCAAAACATTTCTAAATTATGTCACACACCACAAAAACCATCCATGGAACATATTTATAAAATTGATAAAGCTAACTAAACACATGTAACAATGTAAAATCATGGAATCACCTACTTCATACTTGAAAAGTTTTAGAAATCAGTGAAAACCCAAAATAGAAAATAAAAACCCCCCATTGATTGATGAAAAATGACTTCAATAATGCTTATAGGAACCTACCAATGAATAAAATCCCAAATGGTGTGTATGGAATGTGTTTTACAGTTGAAATCAAATAGGGAAGAAGTTTAATTTTCTAGTATTTTAGGACTTGGAATGGCTGCACGGTTAGGCCTAACGGTTTTCCAAAAATATTAAAAAATGGCGTGGCTTCCATATTCCATGGGGGACATACCACATGGTTATCCCGAAATGTTTTCCAAACCATATAGAAAATATGTGTCTTTGCACTATCTAAGAACAAATTGTTCACACTATTTCCTAGAGAGAGGTCCATCATTTCCCCTAACCATGCACTAACTGTGCGCCACATGCTGTCAGGCCCAAACATCCACTTTTCTCTAGAAATGCAAGGGAAAACAAATGGATGAATTTAAAACAATATAGAAAAAATAGAATACCTTAAAATGTCACAGATTTGACATTTATCTCCACCATGATGAATTTATTTCACTAATACATTCACTCCCATATCTATTTATCATTATTACCATGTCAATAAAGATCTCGGAAAAATGTAATATACATAACATGAAGCACTTTATCTTATGAATATAGAATCTACACTGGTTTATTGGACTTAGATAAATTAGACTCAATTTCCAACTCGTCCCAATTCAGAACATGATACTGGTCTGGATTGTACTTTTTTAGCATAGATTCATTGAACACATCATGAACTGATATCAACTGAGAGGAAAAATATAACATGTATTCCACATTACCAATCTTCTCAGTAATCTCAAAAATTCTAGATTATTCAATGTTAATTTCCTATCCAAACCCAAATGAAGATGACCAAAGTGGGGTGCCTCTATCAAGAACACCTGTTATGAGTAATGCTGTAAAAAGTTAGAAAAATATTATAATGGTAAGCCTCAGCATATTTAATTCAAAATTTTAGTTTTTTTTAAATCACTTTATTATAAATAGGGGAAAATGAAATAAATTGGGAGATGAATAAATTGTTAAAAATGAAGCATGGGATCATTTTCCAAAGATAAATAATAAAAGAATTAGAAAAAAATAAATCTTTTTAAATAAGAAAAATGGGAAAATAATTATTGAAATAAATATGTTGATGTTTTAAACTGATATTTAGTGTTAAAAGGAATATACTATGATAAGTAATTTTTACCATTTCTATGAAATAAATTAAAATAATAGTTATTGAATTTTATCTAAATTGGAGTAAAATATTTAAAAAATTGATATAATTTCATATTTATGGATTAGATATTTTAATATTGAAGTACAAACTAGGAAACTGAAGTGTTAATGTTTGATAATGATTAAAAAAATTATTTTAAATTGAATAAACCCTTTTTTTATAATCCTAAATAACATGGTGTGAAAAGTTATATTTCATCATGAGTAATTTGAAATTAAATAATGTAAATATGGGTGGAATATTATATGTTAAGAAAAATCACACTATAATAATAATTTTTATTTTATGTCAATAATATGATATATAATATATAAGAATAAATTATCTGTATATAAATTTGTACTCCACAGAAGGAAAAATTTGATATGTCAGCACTAGGGGGGGTTATTTTTTATTGGTATTATATATTACCAATGCTAATAGATTATGTTTTTATCTTTAATTAAATGTGTACTTATGAGTTTCTGATTGCTCTTTTCATAAAAGACTCAAAATAATTTACAAATATTATTTTAATTTTCATAAAGAACATAAATTGGGATAGGTAAATGTTATTATTGAAAAATATTTCTAAAGGTTTGTGGAGCCCAGGTATACTTGATAGTTCGAAGATGTTATATTACTTATGTTGAAAATTTATGTGATTGATTCCAATGAAATTGAAATGAATATCATCATATAGAAAATAAAAAATAATACATGTATATGACAAGAACACATAACTATAGTATTTTTTATGAGAAATATTGAAATCCGCAATCTATTGTTTATAAAAATGTATACCTAGAGGGTAACATTAAAGGAAAAAATATTAGTTTATTTATTAATTATATTAAGATGTGTTTCTTGGGGTAAAAAGAGGAAATATTCTATTACTATAATTACAACATATGTAGAATATGTTTTTACATATCAAGAAACTTTATAAATTATTTTTGTAATGTTTTAGTTATTATTAATTATATGTGATATTAAATATGCATTAGCGATAATATTTTATAATAAAACAATCACCAATATTTCAAATAATTTGTGAGAATACTAAAAATAAAAACACATCAACATTAAAAATCAATTATTGATTTATATATTTAATAATGGTTCTTTCATGATTGAATTTTTTCCTATAATTTGTTGAGTAGTATATATTTTGATAGAACTACTCCAAAAATACCTTGTTCAATAGTTGAGTAAGTGGATGGTAATTTAAACCATCTTAAATAAAAAATTATGAAAGTTTATATCATACCATTGATTTATCTTTAGTTTAATTTTATTAAATGGGGTCATAAATGAAATTAATTAAATATATGAATTTAATCTTGAATATTTAATAGAAATAAGATATATAAAAATATATAGTATACAAATGAGTGAGAATTGGCGAAAACACATTCAGCGGGAGAATTTGAATAATTCAATGTTGACTTATAAGATAATTGTAGTATATATTAGCTGATATTTTATAACTTTTTTGGGATATATTAATAATTAGTTTAGTTTTTTAATGATGTAATGATTTTTTTACTAATATCGATGAGTTTTGATATGATAAAGGGATAAATATATTGCTATTATGGATAACATTTGGGTATTGATTTATCACTCTAGTCGTCAATAAAGAGTATACTCAAATAGACATATATTTTATTGACTTATTTGTCATAGTTAATAGAATATAATTCATTTATTTATATTAATATTAAAAAAATAATACTTTTATTTAAATTTATATTACACTTGTTATTAACATATAATAAGTTTTTAAGTCGCCACATGGATCATTTGAGTTCAATTAATTATATTGAAATGAAATAAAAATGAATATATTGGTGATAATATTTCAATAAGTATGGTGATTTCCTCATGTATTTGAAGAGATCGAAATGTTTTATGGAGTTTTATGAGAAGGTATAAATTGTAATTGATCTCCATATGTTATGTTTTCAACTTCATTATTCATGATATTCAATGATATAATTGTTGAATAAAAATTATCAACATGATGGAGATGTCCATAAATGTTATTGGACATATGAGACTATATTAATTGAGTTTCAATATGTTGGGAATTGAGATAAATAAGAAGGGAATTATTTATATGAGTGAAACTAAAAATAAAAAAACTTTTTTACTGGTTTTCTAATAATTCCACTTTTATTTTCAGTAAAATTATAACATAAGACATTTATTTATCTACAAAAAAAGTGAATTTATAAAATAAAAGGATATGTATGTGTTTCCACGAGAATAATAATAATGAAACTATGATAATAGTGGTTGTGTTGCACATTATTATAGATTTATAAGTGATAAGAACTGAAATAAGAACATATGTAATATTTATATGAAGTTTGTGCAATGGATAAGACACATAATAATTTCCCTATAATGGAAAGAAAAAATTTAAACCTATTATATAATATCAAATTAATGGATTTTATTTTTTCAATGGATATTTAGACTGAGTATAATAATGAATAAAATACCTTCAGGCTTGTGTGATGGTAAGTAATTTATAAAAATTTGAATTTGAATTTTTATTAATTTTTAATAAATTGATATTAAATGTATATAAATTTATTATCCACGATTATTTGATATGTATTTAGGAATTGAAATAATCCAATAATAGAAGAATATCATGGAGAGGTAATGATAATAAGTTATATGTTATATTGTTAATTGTATATTAATTTTAAATATTTTTGGGTGAGAAAAAATAGGAATAAAAGATGAATAAAATGTTTATGGATCATTATATGATCATTTACTACAAATATTTTGATAAAAATAAAAAATATAAAAATTATTAGAACATGATTGGGAAAGATGATAAAGTGTTCATGGGCATGTTGGTTGTGATTATCCACTATAGTAGAATAATAAAAATGGTAAAAAAATCATGACCTTAAGTTTTATATTAGTGAAAAATCATATAAATCATTTTATATAGAATAAAAACATTTTACACTACGGACTGGTTACTTATATCAACTAGTGAACCTTATGAGAACCTTAATAATTGATCTATGGCTACACAAATTCTCCATATGTGATTAAAATGAGAAATATTTTATTATTCCAGAAAATTATAATTGAAAGTATTTTTTAAAAGTATAATGATTTAAATATCATTGATTGAATACCCCCCTTATATTTCAGTGATCATAACCAAGTGTATACAAAAAGAACCCTGTGAGATGGACTTGTGATGTAGGGTTGCAGTTGAATATTAATGTAATACTGGATTTTATTATTAGCATAAGAGAGGATATTACATTGGATTTTAATGCGTCTTTATGGTCTTTTCACCAAATTCAAGAAAAATATATATCCTTGTATGATTGTTTGTTTGGTCTATCATGAAAATTGATATGTGGATTATTTTTCATACTATATCAGCTATTATTGGTGAAGGTTTATCACATAATACATGCTTGTATTTTTATATCAACTTTATATTATGATGTGGAAATTGCATTAGTTCATAAATGATTTTGTGACAATAATATTTAGATATTACTATAGAAAGTTATATAGTGGGTAATCATAAATATGTTGATTATTACATCCCGCATCCAGTTTTCCAGGGAGACTCAATTAATGGATAACATTTATATTTTGTAATTGTGATATATATTTAGTATAATTTTTTGTATTGCATCATAATGTAATGTAGTAGTTATACAACAATATTTGGATGGGATTTAATGAGAATTAGTAATAAATGTAAAACTAAAAATGGAATATTATATATATATTGATAGAAAGTCATAACATATGATCATAAATTTTTAAGACATGTTTTCTGTGTGTAGTTTTAACTTTTGAAATGTGTGTGAATATAAAATGGACTTGATCAAGTTTATATTCAATATAATTTCTTTGGAAATTATAAAATAAATCCATTTATTTCATCTATAGGAGGTCATGATACTCTCCCTTTTGTTAGACAGTGATGAAATAATTTCAATTATTTCATTTAATTTAAAATAGTATAATATTGATTGTGGTTTGTTAATAAATAAATGACCATCAATGAAATGTGTCTTCAATCATTTATATATTCACCAAATAATAAAACAATAGGAGTATAGAATTTGTTATTTGTGTATTCATTTGAGTTTCTATGTTACTTGGAAACCATCAATTTAGATAAGGAATCAGGATAACTCGTAACTAGGTAAATTCAAAATTCAAGAGTGGATCAGGATAACTAACATTCTATTATCCCTTTTCTACTTAGTATAGTGTTATGTATGATTTATTCAATATACCTCAACCAAGGAGATATGAGTGATACACTTCATATATACTCAATTTCTATACGATAGATTTTTTGGTGGATAAATTATATATGGGAATTCTGATATGCATCAAATATTTGAGTTATAAGGACCGAAGTTGGTAAATTGTACCTTTGGATCAGTTTTGTGGTATCATAACACATTATTAGAGGAGGTGTGGGAGTGATAAGTATACATGAGGTGTTTATAAATAATCTAATATACTGGGGTTTCTTGACAACACATATCGATGATGATAAAAACAATGTTTTTTTACTGACTCTTATTTGATAATATGTATTTTTGAATTTCGAATTTGATTTTCAGGGGTTTTGTTTGGAATTAATATATTTATATTCGATAAAATATTTAGGTTTGGCAAGATATAAATTTTTAACAGAAAAATATTGGTAGTAATTTTATATGGAAATACACATGGGAATATTTATAATGTATTTGTATCTGGTTTCTAATAAATTAATATAGTTATGCATTGTTTTAGTATGGAAAAACATTGAAAATAATGAAATTATATTGTTACTTAGATGGGGGATTTAGGATTTTTTTTTAATTTCATGTTTATATACGACTTTAAAGTTAATATTGATATTTTCGGACCCAATCAGGGAAAATTGGAATCAAATAGGATGAAATTGTTAATTTATTGTTTGTTTGAGGAAATGAAAAATTTGAAATCATAGTTATCTAATTATGAAAACCATGTTAATGAAGCATTTATAGGAACTTTCAATGTTATTTAACATATCATTAATATAGTGAAATGTAGTATAATTTAGGAATTTTATAGTTTTAATGGATGTAAAAGTTTACAAATGAATTTAATTCATATACTGTGTATATTTGGATAACTAGGGAATGTTTCCCTACGTCACCTAATTTATTGATTATTAATAAATATAATAGCTAGAGGTTTGAGGAAGTGTTATTCTATAATAATGTTTTTTCATTCATGTTTCTTTTATCATATTTCAATTCTGATTAGTGGTTATTCATATAAACCGTTATTTTCATTAATTGTTATGTTTTGATGAGATCTACAAAATCATCTATAACTGCTGAAACTAGTCGAACCCATACCTGGTTCATAAAAGAACATTAATTAGCCCCTGGACATTTCCTCCTCTTTCTAATGGAAAGGTAATAAATGTACAACATACACTACATACCATGGGTAATGAAATATACATCGGAATCAAAAAATAACTATATACCAATATAAGTAAATGTAACAGCCCGAGATTTTATGAAAAATATTCTTTTTAATTTTATTAATGTCTTGTGTTGTACGCTACAACAAAAGGATCTTGCACAACACGCATCCTTGACTTTCCTTGCATTACATGCAATCGCAACCTTCCTCGATAGCGTGTGTAGTACGCAAGACTGAGTTTCACGAAACAATGATATTCTATTAAAATATTTTTATAACTAGCGGTTATGAATAGTAATAAGCACCTTTTAAAATTTTAGAAATTTTATCTCTCAAAATGGACTTCATTTTTGGATTCGGAGTATCGAATTTAGCCTAAGGTGAAATTTTGGTACTTTTCGGATAACTTTCATATTATGATGAATAGTGAAAATTACTAAATTATAATTAAAAACAACTTTTTTAATCAAAATAATTAATAGTGATTGTAACACCCCGAGCTTCCACGATACGCTTCTCATTCAATAATGCAATAGCTTGCATTGTACGCAACTTCGAGTTCTAAAACACCGCGACTAATCAAAGTAGCCGTTATGAATAGTAATAACCACTTTTTAAAATTATAGAAATTTTATATTTCAAAATGGACTTCATTTTTGGATTCGGAATATTGAAATTAGCCTATGTTGAATTTTTGGTATTTTTCTGAGAACTTCTAAATTTTTATGAATAGTGAAAAATACTTAAAAACAACTTTTTTAATCAAAATAATTTATAGTGATAAATTATAATATTTAGTGGTTTTAAAGTATAATTAGAATATATTTTTACCATTTTATCCAATGGTGGTCATTAGAATTAATTTAACACTGAAATTGGACATAAACAATTGCCAAACTTTTGATATAAATTGTTTCTTAAAAACACGCTATTTGTTGTAACAGCGGGAATTAATTATAAAATTAATTAATACAACTTATATGTTTACAATTTTGTAAAATAGACATCATTTTTGAATTTGGAATATCAATTATAGCTTAGGGTGAAATTTTGGCCTTATTCTGAAAAACATCAATTTTTGATGAATAGTGAAACCACTAAGTGGTTGTTAAAAACAAGTTTTTCGTTAAAATGAAATATTACCACTTCTGTGATTTGATTTTCAAAAATCCGACATACATGGTTGTCATTAAGAAGTAAAATGTGGTTCAATGAGATTAAAATAATTTTTTGGTGAATAGTAACTTTTAAGTTCTTAATCGCGATTAGAGGTAATTAGTGTAGTTTAAGGTACAAATAATGTTTTAATAATATGAGATGAGCGTGACACTTGTCCTACTCCTATTGGATGAGTCATGGCCGACCAAGACAACCCATGGGTCAACCTGGGGACCCCATGGAGCCACTTTAGTTGGAAAATGACATTAATATATATTTATTTAATGTTAAAATTAAATTGACACAAACATGAGTTATTTTACTAAAATAGTTTTTAAGTGGGGTTACACAAGTCCAAATTTTGACTATAAATATTCATTAGAAAGCTAAGAAGATTTCCTACATCATAGAAGTTTTTTATAATTTTTAGACATTAAATAAATTAAATTATTTATGACATCATTATGATGCAGCGATGACCTCATTATTTAACGATTTAAATAAAATGAGAAGATAATGCAAAATCCAAGGCTTACACTTGTCCAAAGACTATTGGATCAGGAGATTTAGAAACCTTATCACCTTATCCTTGAATTATATAAGTGTGGGACCTTTAGAATCCGAAAAGCATTGTGAAATAAAGTAACAATTCAATCTTTCCAAAAGTGACCCTCCTCTCCTCTTATAAAAGGCCCCCACCTCTACCACCTTATTCACACTTCCAAGCCTTTTGGTTCGGCCAACCCCTGCCCAAATACTCTCCCAACTTCTCTCCCTTCATCCTAGAATCTTTACTTTAGTCAGAAATCCATCCTAAGGAGTCCGTTTGATCAAATCAAAAGGAAGAACTCGAAAAAGAGGTAACATTTTCATCACCCTCTTTCAAGTTTCGTTCTTCTTCCACTCCCTCTTTGTTTATTATTTCAATTCTAAAATTATAACTCCAGTATCTTCTATATACTGTGATGTTATTATAAATATGGAACAACCATATTCAGTATTCTACCCATCATTTGAATGACATGTCACCATACGTGCGTACGTATGGCTTACCGTCTCCACGTCGTGGTGTAATTGTTATTCAATATATTATTATTTAGATGGGTATAAAAATGATATGTAATTCATGTAAATAATAAATATAACATGATAATTATTATGTATATATGATATAATATCCAATTATATATTATTTAAATATCAAAAAAATGATATTGTCGCTCGTGCGTACGTACGGACTACCGTCTCCACGAACGCGATGAGATTCATTCTCCGTCGTATCCATTCAAGTATAATTATCATTTGATGATTTAAAAATAATGTTTAAGGACATGATATAATTATAGATATGAATAAGATACAACCTATCCATGAAAAACACGACTTACGTAACAAATCATATAAAAGAAAACGAGTAAGTTAACACCCGAAACAACGATAAATCTAAGATGTTGTTAACAAAGCAATGTTAAAAGATCATATATGATATCATATGAATGTATATGATTCTTGTATAATTTAATAAGAATTATTTCACCATTATACAGGAGGTTAACCTACCCCAACCAAGGAAAAGTACAAGGTAAGGGTTTACTTCACAACCTCTTCATTATCCAAGGTTGTTTATACATAATTATCTACTGGGACCTCGTTATCATCCAAATCCATGTTTCTTAAAAATTTCTTTCAAAACATTTTTACTATTAAATGGAAAATGGGTTAAAGTCATTTATACCCTTATACGTTTTTGAAGGAATCTTACCGTCGTTTTCCAAACATTTTACTTTTTGACCTTTTTGACAAATATAAGGTAAGAATGTTTTTTTTACTCATATGACGGGTGTGACTATTTTCGGCCATTATAACTTCGTCGAAGCTTCCCTAACAAGCTTATAAGAATATCTTCAAAGTAAATGTATTATAATTATGGGACTTTTAAATGATTTCAAAATGGAGAGATATTTCTCTCAAATAGCTTTGATTTCATCTATGTCAACATCCTTTGATGGGTTTTAAGTTTAATTGAAATTGATTTGTGATACAAAACTTCCATTGAACAATTTTGTGAAATATTTGACTGTGGATGTGTTATTTTTATACCATCCATAGTTTAAGGAGAAATTGTTGACATTTCATATGCTAGTTTTAATACGAATATTTATGTTATGTTTAATCCTATTCATATGAGGAATGTATTGGGCTTAATATGTGACGGGTGGAGCCCGCTATAGCTCCTCGATGCATCAGTAGGTCTCATGAGACAACTAGACGTGGAATTGGCCGAGGCCCTTTCCCGATTTGATTTATGGTTTTGGCCGAGGCCTTAATCATTTTAGATGTCTTGGCCGAGGCCTTTACAAAATGTTTCAGAATTTCTGGCATTATACATTCCCTCATTATGAAAGTGGTTATTGATATTTCATGTGATTATTCTTCTAGTAGAATATTCATGTGAGTAAGTAATGTCATTATTTTATTTTACTTTGCCCATATTATGCTGAAGTTCAAGTTCAATAAGGCTTTTATTTTAGTTATACATTGCCTTAAATGCTTATGTTTTCTTATAAAAGCTTCCGCAATATTGTTATCCTTACTGAGCATCTGAGCTCACCCCTTTCAATGTTTAAATATTTTCCAGGATGTGAAGAAGTGTATTATGACTGACTTGCAAGAATAGTCAGTGAAGATATGAGTGTGGACTATGAAGACCATGTTATTGTAGTTTGTTTAATTTTGATGTAATGAAAGACTTATGAATGTATCTAGTGTTTCCAAGGCTACTAAACTAATCGGTCTTTCGAGACTTGATCTTTTGTGATCATGCCAATGTTACGAAGTAATGCACCGACTCTGGGTAGCTGGGGTCGGGGTGTTACAGTGATAAATTATTAATTTTAGCAGTTTTAATGTATATTTAGAATATATTTTTACAATTTAATACAATGTTGGTCATTGGATGTAATTTCACATTTAAACCAGACATAAACAAGTGTCAATCTTTTGATAGATATTGTTTCTTAAAAACATGCTATTTGTTTTAACAACGGGATTTAATTATAAAATTAATTAATGCGACTTCTATGTTATGAATTTGGTAAAATAGACTTCAGTTTTGAATTCGAAATATGAAATATAGCTTAGGATGAAATTTTGGCATTGTTCTGAAAAACATCAATTTTTGATGAATAGTGAAACTACTAAGTGGTAGTTAAAAAACTGATTTTTTCATAAAACTTAATTTTACCGCTTCTGTGAATGGAATTTCAAAAATCCAAGAGACACGGTTGATGTCAGTAAGTAAAATGTGGTTCAATGAGATGAAAATAATTTTTGGTGAATAGTAACTTTTTACTTTTATTTACCATGGTTAAAAGTAAATAGGGTAATTAAGGGTAAAAATGATATTATTATTACCCTAACACATGTCCTAATTCTATTGGAAAAGTGTATCTCGACCAAAAACAACCTTAAGTGTAAAATATTATCATTTAGGCCCCCTTGGATTAGATTAGGGCATTTATTATTATTTAATTCAAAGAAGAGTTAAAAGAGTTAAAATAAAAGTTTATTTACTAAAACATTTTTAATATAGGGTTATACATAATATAAATTCAATTTTAAATATTCCTTAGAAATCTAAAAAGATTTCATACATAATGGTATTTTATTTTTAATTTTTAGACATCAAATAATTTAATTTATTTATGACACAAAGATGATGCAGTAATTATCTTATTAATGAAATATTGACATAATTGATATTATAAATACCAAAATAAAAGTAATTTAAGACTTTTTATGAATTACACTAATTTTCTAGGTTACTATGATATATTAGTGTTGGTTTAATCAACTTGGTTCGAACATATAATTCTGTTATGACTTTCACAAAAAACATATATCAAATAGTGTCAAAATTGACACAAAATAGTTTTTAAATCAAATATTATATTATTAATTGTTATTTTATTCCTAAAAATCTAAGGTTCGGCCAAATGACTTAGATAAGGACATATATATTAATAATAAACAATTTGGGGTTCGTTTGGCATGTTATAGTAAGTTTATTAACCATGTAGTGTAAGAAAACAAAAAGACACGGTAAAAGTTAAATTATTTAACTTAGAGTTAAATCTAATTGATAAGGTTAAAATAATAACCTAAACTTGTCTAAATCCTATTGGATGAGAGGATTTCGACCCATCCCCACTTTATCTTCGAAATAAGACCATTTGGAACCATTATAAACCGAATTTGACCTTAATATAAAATAATATTTTGAGATTATCCTAAGATGCCCCTCTCCTCCCTTATAAAAGGGCACCTCCTCCCTTTCTTCCTCACACCAATTTGAGCACTCAAGCTCGGCCAACCCCTACAAAAATTTCTTCTCCACATCCCTAGCAACATCCTAGAGGTCCTGGTCTTCTTCAAAGACCATCCTTAGTTCATTAAGTGGAGGTTAAGCGAAGGCACGTCAAAAAGAGGAGGTTCGGACACTTACAAAGCAAGTCGGACCTAAGGTAAGGGAAAATATCACAATCTCATTTTTATCCAAGATTGTTTTTACTTTGGCATTTACTGGGGTGTATTTAATCATCCAAATCCATGTTTCATCAATATGTAATGTTATTTCCATCCACCTACAATTGTTTAAATCCATTTTTACCCTTCGGTGAGTTTCTAGTAATATGTATGAAAGGAATCTTTTGTCGTTTTTCGTACGAGGTACTTTTTGACTTTTCCGACAAAAGTATGAAGAATGTTTTTTTTACTTATACAACATGAATGGATTTTTAAACCATTATTTCAAAGAAGCTTCCTTTACAAGTTTTCAAGTTTATTTTTAATCAACTTCTTTTAGTTTAAAGATTTATGACATGTTAAGAAAGGAAAAATGTTTTTGAAGAAGAAAGGATATTTTCCTCAAGAATGGAGTTCAAGTGTTTTATCAAAATTATTTTCCATCTAAGATAATAAAGGGTTCTGTTTTTATCCCTATTATTACATTGATTTGATTATGTTGTGATGGAATTATTTTTATGAATTCCTCTATCTTATATGAATTGCTTTATGATGTCATGTTGTTTAAGAATCCCATTTTTATTACATGGGTTACTCTATGATGTATGGTTTATGATTATGTGGCACACATAAGAAAGGATTCATTATAAGATGGGTGGGACCTATATCTCCCTCCAATGCATTGGGTAAAGATTTTATATCTCATGAGATAGACATGGCTGAAATGGTAGGTTATACCGGTTCAGTGAAACAGGACTGAAATGAGGGTTACTCGATTCAGAAAGGGACTTTGTCCACTAAGATAGTCATGGAAATGAGTCTTGACTAACAAGAAATGATTCTATATGATTATGTGTGTATGCCACAAAGTTTCATGTTTTAAGTTATTATTATTGGGATTTCATTTCACTACTATGATTTATCCCATGTTATGAAATTATGCTCTCTTTTGCAGGTTAAGATTTCCAAAAGTTATGTTCTTTTGAATATTATGTGATTGATTTTTCTTTTGTATACCCTTACTAAGAATTTGAGCTCAGCCTTATATGTTTTCTTTTCCCTAGGATATAAAGAAAGGTTTTAGGTAAAAAAGGAAGATATTTATGGGAGATATTGAAGATCTTTCACCACGATTAGAAGATTACATTCCGAGTTTCCAAAGACACTAAACTATTACGATCCTTGTGTGTGTGTTTTTATTATGTACTAAGTATTCCGCAAATGTAATGTAATGTCCATGAACGTCAAGCTTCGGGTCTCTACAGTTGGTATCAGAGGAAAGGTTTAGTCAACCTTTGGAAACTAGGATGCGACAACTTTAGTGAGATCCCTATAGATATTTCTAAGGTATGTCTACGGATGTCCCTAAGGTTAAGTATACGTATAGGTTATAGTCCTAGAATTGCGCTAATGATCTTAGAATTTAACCTAAGAAGTAAGATATTGAGGATACTCCCCCTTTATAATATTGTTTTCCCTAGCATGATTTTTTCCTCTCACACTATTCTTTTTGGGTTTTAGACAATGGATGGAACCCGAAGGAACCGTGTTGATCAGTGCAATGGACAATGCAATGATTGTCCTCCTGAACAAACAAATGTTATGGGAGATGGAGTTCAAAATCTTATTTCTATACTTACACAAGCTATGAATCATTCTGGACTTCCAAATGAGCAGAGAAGGGAACAATATTCTATTGAGTCCTTCATGAGGCAACGTCCACCTTCTTTCAGTGGGTCTTCTGATCCACTTGTGGCTGAACAATGGATCAGTACTACTGAAAAGATATTTTCAGTTCTTCAATGTTCTGAACATGATAAAGTCATCTTAGCAGTATATCGTTTGGAAGGTGAAGCTGATCAATGGTGGAATCTTATCAAGAATACGAGGAAAAGAGATGAAATTGAGTCCATGGAATGGGACGAGTTCAAGAACTTGTTTTTCAGTAAGTACATCCCTCGTATTCTTCGAACAAAGATGGAAAAAGAGTTTCTTGAGCTGAAGCAGAAGGATGATAAATCTGTTGGAATATACGAAGCAAATTTTACAAGACTTGCAAGGTATGCATCTGGCATTATCATCCAACCTGAAAGTAAAGTTGATCGATTTTTCAGTGGCTTAAAACCAAGTCTTCAAAGGGCATTAGCTATAAGAGAATTTAGTAGCTATGAAGAAATTGTGTGTTGTGCTATCAAGGTTGAAATAGAAGTTGGTGTTACATATCCATCTCATGGTTTTGAAAAGAAAGGAAAGATGGAGTTCAAGGAGAATTCTCAGAATAATGGTGAAAAGAAAATGAATGTTTCCTTATGCTCAAAGTGTGGAAAGAAGAATGGTGGAGATTGTCTTAAAGGGACTAGAAAATGTTTTTAGTGTGGAAAAGAATGTCATCGAGTAGCTGAGTGTCGAAGTAATGGAAAAAGGGTTTCTAATGATGTGAACAAAGCAAACACTGCAGAGAACGCACCACCAACACTTCAATGTTTCAAGTGCAAGGAGATGGGACATTATGCCAATAAATGCCCTAATCTAAGGGTTAGTGATGATCAACATGAGAAAACACTGAAAGCTAAGGACAAAGGGAAGTCACATGCGATCACGATTGGTGATGTTGAATATGAAAACAATGTGGTGGAATGATTAAGTGTTTATGTAATGGGATTCCAAAATAATGTTGTATCATAAAGTATTGGAATATTTATGTGTTAGTCTAATGTGGTATTCAAAGTGATTGAGATATTTTTGGAAATAAGATGATATGCGAATAATGAAGGGAAAAAGAGAAAATGAAATGTTTAACAGTATTCATGAGATCATGATTGATATAAGCACTAAGTGATATCATGGTTTCAGTATATTGAATTTTGAAGATTTTGGTATGTGGAAGGTGTTAACTTTTAACTGCATTCATTTTTTCACTAAGGTATTCAAGAGAATACATGATTAAGGACTTTTAATGTTTAGAATGTGACAAACAAAACATATCTTATGTTATATGGGGATCAACGATGGTATTAAATCTCTGGTAATCATTTTCACTATATTATGAGAGTGGACTGCAGTATTATGGATAAGCCTAAAGATGGGAATGGATTATGTTGAACATAATTTAGTATTATTTAAGGATAGAAGTTTTTCGATATAATTGATGGGATGTTATAGTAATGTAGTTTTAGAAAAAGGACAACCTGCAGGAGGGGCGACAGCCCATCGCGTCGGACAAGGATGTGGGAGTCGAACCCACAACTGAAGTGCGACTGGCCTTTATCGCCTACCACTGGCCTACAGGAGGTCCCTGTTTAGTAGAAACTAGTTTTATTATATTAAGCAGTATGATATAGGAAGTATAAGTCCATTTTAGGAACCATATATGATTAATCTCACTATAGATCGACTTATGTATATAATTTTTGCTAACCTTTTGTTTGTGACAGATGGAATGACTCGTCATTCTATCACATGATCTGCTAACACTTCACGAATAACAAATTCAACTTCATTTATTTAAGAGATGAAGTGGAAACTGTTAAAGGCACGAACAACACTGAGATTGTACCAAAATAAAGTAAGTATTTATTCTAATTCAAATTCTTTAACTTTAGGGAAACGATCTTGAAAACCAAAAATGTTGTCCTGGTGATCTTATATCTGATGAATCAGATGGTACCTTAGATCATCACAAATTTATGGATTTGTGATTGCTGGCTTTTCCATATCCATGTTCTCTACCACTCTCCATCAGAACATGATGGTTAGATTTCTCTTCCATATACATATTTTCACCTATGTGGAAACCCAGTGATTAGTTTATTTGGGTAACCGTTACGTTTCATACTTTTGTTTTTAAAGATTGGTTTTGGTATTTTTTTACGATGTGGGTTTCTATTAAAGAAACTTTCGAATAGTAAACCATTTATAACCCCGACGAATTTCGAGGGCGAAATTCATTTTAAGGGGGGTAGAATGTAACAGCCCGAGATTTTATGAAAAAATATTCTTTTTAATTTTATTAATGTCTTGTGTTGTACGATACACCAAAAGGAGCTTTCACAACATGCATCCTTGACTTGCCTTGCATTACATGCAATCACAACCTTCCTCGATAGGGTGTGTAGTACGCAAGACTGAGTTTCACGAAACAACGATATGCTATTAAAATATTATTATAACTAGCCGTTATGAATAGTAATAACCACCTTTTAAAATTTTAGAAATTTTAGCTCTCAAAATGGACTTCATATTTGGATTCGGAGTATCGAATTTAGCCTAAGGTGAACTTTTGGTACTTTTCGGATAACTTTCATATTCTGATGAATAGTGAAAATTACTAAATTATAATTAAAAACAACTTTTTTAATCAAAATAATTAATAGTGATAAATTATTAATTTGAGCTGTTTTAAAGTATATTTAGAATATATTTTTACAATTTAATACAATGTTGGTCATTGGATGTAATTTCACATTTAAACCAGACATAAACAAGTGTCAATCTTTTGATAGATATTGTTTCTTAAAAACACGCTATTTGTTTTAACAATGGGATTTAATTATAAAATTAATTAATGCAACTTCTATGTTATGAATTTGGTAAAATAGACTTCAGTTTTGAATTCGGAATATGAAATATAGCTTAGGATGAAATTTTGGCATTGTTCTGAAAAATATCAATTTTTGATGAATAGTGAAACTACTAAGTGGTAGTTAAAAAACAAAATTTTTCATAAAACTTAATTTTACCGCTTCTGTGAATGGAATTTCAAAAATCCGAGAGACACCATTGATTTCAGTAAGTAAAATGTGGTTCAATGAGATGAAAATAATTTTTGGTGAATAGTAACTTTTTACTTTTATTTACCACGGTTAAAAGTAAACAGGGTAATTAAGGGTAAAAATGATATTATTATTACCCTAACACATGTCCTAATTCTATTGGACAAGTGTATCTCGACCAAAAACAACCTTAAGGGTAAAATATTATCATTTAGGCCCACTTGGATTAGATTAGGACATTTATTATTATTTAATTCAAAGAAGAGTTAAAAGAGTTAAAATCAAAGTTTATTTACTAAAACATTTTTAATATAGGGTTATACATAATATAAATTAGATTTTAAATATTCCTTAGAAAGATAAAAAGATTTCATACATAATGGTATTTTATTTGTAATTTTTAAACATCAAATAATTTAATTTATTTATGACACAATGATGATGCCGTAATTATCTTATTAATGAAATATTGACATAATTGATATTATAAATACCAAAATAAATGTAATTTAAGACCTTTTATGAATTACAATAATTTTCTAGGTTACTATGATATATTAGTGTTAGTTTAATCAACTTGGTTCGAACATATAATTCTGTTATGACTTTCACAAAAATCATATATCAAATAGTGTCAAAATTGACACAAAATATTTTTTAAATCAAATATTATATTATTAATTGTTATTTTATTCCTAAAAATCTAAGGTTCGGCCAAATGACTTATATAAGGATATATATATTAATAATAAACAATTTGGGGTTAGTTTGGCATGTTATAGTATGTTTATTAACCATATAGTGTAAGAAAACAAAAAAACACGGTAAAAGTTAAATTATTTAACTTAGAGTTAAATCTAATTGATAAGGTTAAAATAATAACCAAAACTTGTCTAAATCCTATTGGATGAGAGGATTTCGACCCATCCCCACTTTATCTTCGAAATAAGACCATTTGGAACCATTATAAACCGAATTTGACCTTAATATAAAATAATATTTTGAGATTATCCTAAGATGCCTGTCTCCTCCCTTATAAAAGGGAACCTCCTCCCTCTCTTCCTCACACCAATTTGAGCACTCAAGCTCGGCCAACCCCTGCCAAAATCTCTTCTCCACTTCCCTAGCAACATCTTAGAGGTCCTGGTGTTCTTAAAAGACCATCCTTAGTTCTTTAAGTGGATGTTATGCGAAGGCACGTCAAAAAGAGGAGGTTCGGACACTTACAAAGCAAGTCAGACCTAAGGTAAGGGAAAATATCACAATATCATTTTTATCCGAGATTGTTTTTACTTTGGCATTTACTGGGGTGTATTTTATCATCCACATCCATGTTTCATCAATATGTAATATTATTTCCATCCACCTACAATTGTTTAAAACCATTTTTACCCTTCGGTGAGTTTTTAGTAATATGTATGAAAGGAATCTTTTGTCGTTTTTCGAACGAGGTACTTTTTGACTTTTCCGACAAAAGTATAAAGAATGTTTTTTTACTTATACGGCATGAATGTATTTTTAAAACATTATTTCAAAGAAGCTTCCTTTACAAGTTTTCAAGTTTATTTTTAATCAACTTATTTTAGTTTAAAGATTTATGACATGTTAAGAAAGGAAAAATGTTTTTGAAGAAGAAAGGATATTTTCCTCAAGAATGGAGTTCAAGTGTTTTATCAAAATTATTTTCCATCTAAGATAATAAAGGGTTCTGTTTTTATCCCTATTATTAAATTGATTTGATTATGTTGTGATGGAATTATTTTTATGAATTCCTTTATCTTATATGAATTGTTTTATGATGTCATGTTGTTTAAGAATCCCATTTTTATTACATGGGTTACTGTATGATGTATGGTTTATGATTATGTGGCACACATAAGAAAGGATTCATTATAAGATGGGTGGGACCTATATCTCCCTCCAATGCATTGGGTAAAGATTTTATATCTCATGAGATAGACATGGCTGGAATGGTAGGTTATACCGGTTCAGTGAAACAGGACTGAAACGAGGGTTACTCGATTCAGAAAGGGACTTTGTCCACTAAGATAGTCTTGGAAATGAGTCTTAACTAATGAGAAATGATTCTCTATGATTATTTGTGTATTCCACAAAGATTCATGTTTTAAGTTATGATTATTGGGATTTCATTTCACTACTATGATTTATCCCATGTTATGAAATTATGCTCTCTTTTGCAGGTTAAGATTTCCAAAAGTTATGTTCTTATGAATATGATGTGATTGATTTTTCTTTTATATACTCTTACTGAGCATTTGAGATCACCCTTATATGTTTTCTTTTCCCCAGGATATAAAGAAAGGTTTTAGGTAAAAAAAAATGGAAGATCTTTAAGGGAGATATTGATGATCTTTCACCACGATTAGAAGATTACGTTCCGAGTTTCCAAAGACACTAAACTATTACGATCCTTGTGTGTGTGTTTTTATTATGTACTATGTATTCTGCAAATGTAATGTAATGTCCATGTATGTCAAGCTTCGGGTCTCTACAGTAAATACCTATAAAAACAATGAATTTAATGAATAAAAATATCCGCAAACAATATAAATACCCATAATACCAATAAAACTCTAGAAAAAATATCATACCACTACCAACACATCCTTAACAAGAATCCACTAGATAACCTTCCCTTCCCCCATCCAATCTAAATTTTTAGTACCCCGGGTTCTTATTACACAATCAACATCATTTTTATGTGTCCCAATATTCATATGATTGGAGTGAGTAAAAGATCCATTTGAAGATCCCCAAGACTCGTTATTAACATCATTTATGAGAAAACAAGGATTCTCATATATATATATATATATATATATATATTATAAAAAAATTAAATGTCTAATCAAATGATATAAAATTTCCATCATATATAAGATAAAATCAACATAATTGTTTTTTCTTAAAATCATAACTAATTGATTCATAGATTATTGGTGTTCTAGAAACCTAACTCATGCATTACATTCCATTCAAAGTCCCATGTAACTATAATCTTATGTCACTCCTTACATTTTTTTACTAATAGAACCCACACTCTTGTGGGTTTTCCCAAAAAACCAAAAGGTCGCTATATTCATGTGCAGCATTCAAAACAATCCTCAACTAACTCAATATATTCAGCACACTGATATGGAGTTTAAAAAAAATTAACCTGTAAATGACCTCATATGCAATGGAATTTTGAAAATAAAATTTATAAAAAAAATTAAATTCCCACACACATAAGTTGGTTCTAAATTTCAATCATCACATATCTGGGAATGGATCCATCAATTATGTAGATTTTACCTAAAAAAATTCTGTAACCAGACATTTTTTCACACTAATTCCTCATACGAATTTAAATGATAAACATAATATCAGATTTCACAATACTTACTATGTAATAATTAACGAAATATTGAGTAATTTTTATTTTAAATACAGTTTTTTTGGAAAACAACAACATGATCAGAAAATAAAAAATTCTTCTATTATAAAATCACACATTACAAAAAAAGACACATAACATATCAAACACCATTATAAATTTTTTTAAAGTCATTATTAAAAAATTATTATAATTATGACATGTATGAAAAAAATATTTACCATTTAATAGAATAAATTAGAATATATGTAAATTGAATCAATTTTATAATTCTATTACAAATCCTCCCAAGAATCAATGCCTATTATGATATCATACCATACAAAATCCCTAATTTAAATCAAAAATAAATTATAGAAAATTATTATACATACATAAAAATATAGAAATAGTTAACAGATTTTCTTATATAGTTGATCAATGATGAAACTATATAGATACTCTTGATAAAATCCCCCTCTAAAATCCTATAAAAAAATACATATCAATTAAAATTGTTTCTAATTAACTTGTAAAAAAGCAATACTGTCAAAACCTTAGGTCCAAAAAGAACAGGGATTGAAGAGAGAAAAATATTAAATCTACCGTTTTATTATCACCCCAACCACCTAATGTCTGACTGAGAAGTGATCCACTTAAATATATCCAATATTCATTTCCCCAAAATTACCTAGGAATTATATCCTATATATTGGGGATGAAATGAACAATAATGGATGTAATTTTGGAATTTTTTTTAAAAAAAAATTAAATTATAAATAGCTCATATAACAATGAATAGACTATTTAAACCCCCTATCAAAAATACCCAATATGCACAGTTAGATTACACAGTCACCTGGGACTGTTCATAGGCCATGTATTCATCCCTAAATTCAAAATTCTTATTCCAAACATATATAACTCATCCAAATTTCACCTATGAACTTGTCAATACTTCTCCAACAATTATATAATCTTATAAAGACCACAAAACACCACCCTGAATGGTATAATAGTTCCAAAATTCAATTATTTTTTTGTAAATTAAAAAAATGTATCTTATAATTATACGTTCTTCTAATGTTTTCCATGGTTAAAAACAACAGCACAAACCAGAACATTATTATACATAAAATGTTAAGGTATAAAAAGTATCCCAATCGTTATTAATTCCACCCTTGAAAATCTAGTTGGCATATTAATCCATCAAATCTCATCTCGAGGGAGAAATAATTGTCAATGCACTCCTCACCATCAAAGATTAATAGCCATTATCAAAAGATATCTCATGGTGTATAACCAACACTATATTTCCAATGATTACAATTGAAACATCCAAAACCAATAAAATTTCATGTTCTTATCCTTCTATAATCATTATACCCCACACTATAATTAATTCAAACCAATTCATCTATAAATATCCAATATAAATAGTACCAAAATTTGAATTTCCAAAAACAATTTAACCATATCAAATAGAGTTCCCCAACATGAATATTTTTATATGGTTTTAAATTGAATTATGAAACCATAGAATCACTTCACATAAAATAATGAATCTTTAAAATCCATAACTTATTTAGAATCCTTATTCAAATTCCACGCCCCAAGACATACAGAAAACCCAAATTTATGACATCTCCCCCATTAAAAATGGTTTATATTTATTATCCAAAAAAACGAAGTGTATTTGTTAATTAAAATCACTAAAAAAATTTAATTGAAAAACCTATCAATTATTATTATCAAAATATTTTGAAAATATTATTTAAAAATAAAATACTTTATAAAGTCATTCCATGACATTTGAATTCATTCAATGTCAAAAAATGTAATAATACCAGAAGCCTAAACTCCCAAACTAGGTATGTATCGAGATTGAAAATAAAACATATAAGAAACTACCAATAGATTCATTAAAACAATATCAATTTTACTACACATTTGATAGTAATAAGTAACCTAGTTTTACACCACTCAAATCCATTATACCTAGGGCCCACAAGTAACCTCACATTGGATAAGAACCTCCCAACCAAAGTTTACAACCATTCATAAGTTTATGATTTCCCCAAACATTATCTCCACATTTTTAATCCTTTTATTTTATACCATACTAACCAAATAAAATCTATCTTATGAGTTAAAAAAATATCAAAGAACCCATGCACTATTATACTATCCAAATAATCCTAAAAAATTCCATATTTGAGGTCAAATAGTATATATTATTTCAAAATAAATACTTTCCCACCATGAATACTATCACTATTTAAACCCTCATGTATTGAGATAATAAATAAAATTATAAACAATAATCATAAAAAAATAGTATATATACCCATACATACACTAAGCAACCAATTTTCCCATTCATATAAAATTAAATAAGAAATACAACAAATTTTCATGGTTTATTTCACTTGGCTAGCACTGAAACCTAAACAAAAGGTAAAAGATAAGAAACTACAACCTTGGCCTAATTAAAATAAATATAATTAAAAATCAATAAAAATGGTGCTTCTCTCATTTTATCTTTTAAATCCTTTACCATTATACCAGTTAATGTAAAATAATTACCTAGTATATCATAACTACAACAAATATACACTAGAATATAAAAAAATTACTCTCATCTAATTCATGAAACAATGTATTTATCTATAAAAATAATTATGAAAAACCTTCTATGAATGGACTAATAAAAAAATAGTTTAATTTAATAACATAAAAGTGAAAAATGTTCTTCACACTCTCCAGATTCCAAATTCATGTTACAATAATCAATACATACCAGGAAACACCCAACATCGCATGGAGTATTTAAAATTTAGATGTTTGGTCATATAATAAATCAAACCTTCTAATTTACATCACATACAAAAAGCAATAATTTAATTTTATAATACAATACAATTTACCCTAGGCTAACCTATATATAAACAAAATATAATCTAAGGAGAAATCCCACGACACCAAGTGTAACCCTATCATATCATAATAAAAACAAAAATTCTATAAAAATAATATCTCTAAAATATTCATGTATCAAATTAAATTAAGAATTTAAAATACGTTCATAGAAAACCCTCATTTCCTAAAAAATCATATTTTAAAAAAAACATATTTTCCCTATATTTTTAAAATTTCAAAATACACTAATTGAACAATTATAACTCCAATATCAATCTATTTATGGATCAATGTTTTTGAAGTCACACCATTTTAATAAAATTTTGATATTAAATCAATATATATCATAGTTCCATATCATAACCACTATCATTATCATTTTAAAACACTTTCTAAAGCATAATTCAATCATTTATGAACTCTATTAAATCCCCTTTTGAAAAACTAGTTTTATCTAAAAAAATCACCACATAGATTTGTCCAAAAATATTTACCATGAAAATAAAATTACAAACCATTCAATTACACCACATATATTACAATAAATTATGAAACACTTTTTATCATTTCAAAATACATTTTCAACTCCCAAATCTATTTTCTAAAAACCCCAATTTTTCTTAAATAATAATTCAATTTCTATATCTTTTATAAAATAAATCATACACATAAAAAATGGGAAAATATTATTTCACCAAAGAAATGAAAAATAAGAAAAAATATTGAAAAAAAAATTCAATTACCAAAATATATAGTATTAATAAAACTTATTTTAAATGATCATGAACCACAAATGTCATTTATCCATTTCCATTTGAAAAAATATTTTCAACCATTAATAATTGAATTTAAACCCAAAATGAATCTTTAAATACCATTTTCATATAAAGAATAAAAATTGGGTTAAATATCATTTCATATTCCTGAACCCATTTTATTTTCTCAAATAATGTCATCCACAAATCCATTAAATATTAAAAGAAAAAATCATCACAAAACACTATTTGCTAAAAATCTATTTTTAAAGATTCGTTAAAAAATTTTAACCCAATTTTTTTAACCCTACAAGAGGTAAAATTAACATGTTTTGAAAATAAAATCAAAAAATCATGCATAATCAACATATAAAACTGAATATTGAAATAAGATATATTATATCATCACTAAATAAACCATTTATCCTGAGATATGTAGTACTTTATTAGATATTAAATTTCACAATTATTGTACAATTTTTCAGATCCAAAAATTAATTCCTAGACACAATTCAAAGGGTCGTGATTACTTCTAATGACATATAGGCTCATATCAAATCACTTGAACATGTAAATAATAAAGTAACGTCCAAGGAAAGTGTAATTAAATCAACATTATATATATGTGAATCAAGATGCATATATGGTGGGTATGTATGAGACCTAGTAGGATCCCCAAGAATCCCCATAAATATAATATTGTGAAAACTGGGTTTCTCATATGTGATTTGTAAAAACACTTCCCACCCATGAAAATCGATATAATCTAGAAAATATATAATATAACATTTATATAAATAATTTATCATAAAGAATAACCAAACAATTCATATCCAAATATTGTTCTTACTAACCAACTCACATATTCATTTCAACAAAATCCTAAGGTAAATCGAAACCATGTAATCTATAACCCTGACCAAAAAACCACAAATTTCCATTAAATTAATTTGTTAAAAATTATTATCATTAGGTCAAAATGAAGAAATACACACTGTGAAGCAGAAAACAATTTTTTAATGAATAAATTTAACGACTAAGATTCATCAATGATCCTTGTTACATTCTTGAAAAATAAAATTAAATTGACAGTGTTTCCCCACGATATGGTGAATCCACCAAGTTAAAAACCCAGAATAAAAAAAGGGGGGAAGGAAAACATAACAAGAATCTAGCACCCATACCTCCAATGATATTAATGTGAATATATCCAGATAGATAATTTCACCAAAAACATTCCAAAATAACCCAAATAAGTCCATCACATTTGTTATGGTCATAATAGATGATAAATAAAAGTGTTAGAGATAAAAAATTGGATCTCTGGGGTATATTTCATGTTTGCACAAGTTAAATTCATTATAATAGGGACTGTTAAAGGATTGTTCACACCCCACTCTCTGAAATTATTTGGTAGAATAGTTATATTGAATTTTCATATTTGAACAATGATGGAATTATCTTTCCTCCCTATATTCACAATTCATTCTATCAACTTGTTGATCTCCATGTTTCCCATAAAAAACTACCACATACCCCCAAACTTATAATGATCCCAAGATACCCCCCATAAAGGTATAATTGTGATAAAATCATGTAACATTCCGTTATTCTAAAATTTGGTTTTTATATCAGCTATTTCAAATTGAAATTAATATTGGTTCTCATTAGGTAGAATCATAGTAGATCTAGGTGGTAAATACATCCCTTATTAGTCTATTATATTTATATATATTTGTGAATTATAGAAGTTGTGAAAGTAGAGAAAATTATGAATATGACCCAAATTACGGTCTAGGGAATCTATGAATATTGACTGTGACAAATATAACCAATGTAGTCCATGATAGATGAACTCCATATCCTAGATCTATGATTGGGTTGTTTTAAAACCACACCACATATTTTTGAAATGGGAATATCACATGAATAATTTCAAAAGGGTGATTAGTAATATAAATATTTGATAAATAAACTAATAATGTCTCCAGTGATAATAATGTGTTAATGGATAAGGGATAGAAATTTTTTATATCATCGATAATTTTAAATATTATGGGAAACAAAATATTATATAAAAATAAATTGATAATAAAATTGTTTTTGTTTAATGATGAAAAGGTAATGTATAGAGATATTTTTTAGGGTTTATAATTTGATTATTCTTTCTGTAGGAATTAGTATAACTAAAATGAAGAAATGATTATTTATAAACAATTGAATGAGTTTGGGATGTTTTCCTTCATAATTATTGATTCATTTACATCCCTTAGGATGATAAAATATGTTTTTGTGAACTAAACAGGAAATTTCTAATCTAGAGGGCATTGCTGGGTTTCTCAACTTCTGAATGGGTAAATATGGTTTTCTAGAAGGGCCATAGGATGTTTAGATTACATTTTTGCATCATCATTAAATTAAATTGTTACTCATGTATAGATGTTAGGTTATGGAATGATTGTGATTAATTAAGGTGATATATGTGACACAATAACCCATGAAGTTATAATTTATCTTGATTATGTTACATCATGACCCATAATTCGATGGAGGATATATAATTCCATAATTGGAATATGTTATGCATCATGTATTGAATAATGTAATATAATATCGATATTTTATCATGTGTCTCTATAATAAGATTATATTATCTAGATATTTTATATAGCTTCTCTAAAATGGTATGATGTTTGTTGTTTATGTTTAATCACCTATCCCGCTTGATATTGTATTATTCTACTATGTTAGGTTATATTCCCAAACATATGTGATATGATTCAAATGAATTATGGTTTCTATCTATACTATTATGATTTGTTTTGTATATTTTTTATTATATGTCAGAACATGTTATAATAAATATCAGCTATTCAATGTTGTGATTCCTGAGAAAATGAAGCAGAACAACCTTGGGGTTTTATATAATAGTTTTTGATGAGACTCCATGTTATCTTATGGTTATATAATGTTTTGAATAAGTGAATATGACTAAATTTGGAATATTTGGGATTCATGGTGTTATTGTAAGAAGTATATTAATTAATAAATTATGAAATTAGTGTTATATGATTTTTTTCAGTATATTAATCATTATACACACACTCCTATATATTATGAAAAAGGTTACAGTCTCTTTGGTGGTGTCAAATTGAGTTTAATAGTCACAACCAACATGAATATCCTGATGGATGTGAAGGCTTAATGAATTTTTACATAAGTAATTTAATATTCCAAATGAAAGGTGGTTAATCATATAGTATCTCAAAAGGATTTGGTAGAGACTTAGAATTATAGAAAAATAAGGTACTATTGTGAGTCAAATTTACCAAAAATTGTTTCATAAATTATGTTAGATGTTTGATCCATATTGTAATCAATTAATGTATAATGATATGGATTTATATTAAACAAATTTTAGGGTATGATAAAAAATTTATTTATTTAATGTGGTTGATCATAAATTTTGATTCAATATGTCATTCTTTAGTTATATTTTTATTATTACTATTTAGTTATTTTCTATTATAGATGATACATTATACATGATTTGGTGGTAAATAATTCCAAAATGATGGGTTTTGAAACACTTGATATTAATCAAAAACCACTGATAATCCAATATGGAATTTAATATAGCGAATTGAGTTATAAATTATTATCTATATTAAAGGAAAAAAATTAATATCATTACATGAAATATCCATTATAAAATGATAAAATTCCATAGGAATTTAGAATCACTCCCTGATAATGAGATGGTAGAAAATAAAACTGAGGATTAATCTCATTACAATAGGGAGATATTTATCCGAAAATTAATTATTAATTAATAAAAATGGATTAACAACTAATAAATGCAACAAAATGGATGTAATTCAGCCATAAATTAATAAGACCGAAAAGACCCCATTAATCATGTAAACGAAATTTAGTAAAAAAATATAATCTCAATGTTAACTACACATTTTATAAATAAATGAAAAAATAATTGTAAAAAAATAATAAGATTCATATCATCTAAAGTTAAACTCCACATATGCCATCACCCAATCTCTAAGAGGTAACTCATTATTATTCATCTATATAAGATTCTCTCCACTACATTTATCATAAGAAATTATTTTTTTTAACATACAAATGATATTTATGTACATTGTGTAAGCATAAAAACTAAGTATTATTAATGTAGATGGATCTAGACTTTTCCCATGATATTACATGAACTCATGTGAATATGATAGATGTAATATTGTAAATTAAAACTACAATATAAATACATAAAAAATACCAAAATAATACACATTACCTCAATAAAATAATATATCATATACTATGGATTAGAATAACTATTGAATAATTGCTATTATATATAATTCATAACATATCACATGAACCAAAGTAATTTCATTATCGATGTATATGTCTAGTAATCCAAAAACATATAATCAGGCATTTTCATATTATTTTTAATTAGATTGATACCCATTGTATATCAAGAAATTTTCAAAAATTACAAACACATTTGGATTCAAAATTAAATTAACCATATCTTATTCACACACACATAAAAAATATTTTAAAAAATAGTTAAAAAAATTATATTACTTCTTATTTTAGTTTAATATCAAATCACTATTTAACTTTTTATATATGTTTTTTAAAATTATAATTTCAATTAAAAATCACCCCATGCACAAGCACACATAATTTAAAATTTAAACCCATTCATTTACCAATTTTAATTCTTTTTACAAACTTATAAATACATTTTAAGTGTTTATTTACATGTTTTTAATTATTTTATAATTTCAAATAATAGTTTTGTAACACTTCTTCAAAATAAAAATATTAATTTATTCTAATTAAAACCATAATCATGATCAATAAAAAATATGATTTAAATATGACATAAACCCACTAATGTTTATCCCAAAAATGCTCATAAATGTTTTAACATATAAAATCATTATATAATTAAATCATTAATATAAACAATATTCACATTAATAGTGTAGTATAATTTAATAATTTAAAAAAAATAATAAATATTTATATTCGAATCATATTCCAATTAAGAAAAATATCAAATAATTTCATTAATTATAACCAAAAGGAAAATATTTTGATATTATAAAATTTATTTTAATTCCTATTTAAATCACTTCCATGATTACATTATAATTTACTTAATTAAATAGTAGTCTTTAAAACTAATTTTTTTTAAATTCTTAATAAATTACATTCATAATTAACATAATCATTCTTATAGTAATGACACTACATGTAATAAATATTATCATAAATAGAAATCCAAAAATGATTAATTGGATCCCCTATCTCAATTTTTCACAACACTATAACATAATAATGCAATGACCAATGATTAACACATAAAATTGGTTCTATATCACAATCAATAAACAATATCAAATAATAGAATTATGAGAAAATGAATAAATCCAAATGAATCATCTAGAATTTTTTAATCCTTCAAATTATATGAAATGAAGAATATTTTATCCAAAAAATAATGATTTTTTTAAAAAAAAATACTCAAATAATCATAGATATGATATTTATTTCAATCACATAATTACAAATCTTCAAAAATATCACAATTTTCTAATGAAATGAGATGTTTAAGTGGAATGAGAAGTAAAAAATAGATTATCAAATATCTACTATAGAGAATATTTCTATGTTTAGATTACTGAAGAGGATTATATGTTATTGTATTAAATAAATATACCCTAAAATAATAAAATACCCCCTTAAAATGTTGTTTGGGTGTCACCATATTATCGATCTAAGAAAACTTTGGTTCTACCACTAATTTTACAAAATAGACTCCTAATGATGTCCAAATGAGTCTATGTGGGAATTTTAAAACACCCCACCAACCTAATAAAACAAATAAAAATAATAACCTCTCAATATAAAATAGCACCTACCTCAAAATAGACCATAAGTAGATACAAAAAATGAATTTTTAGTTTTTTACATTTTCCCAAATTAGTGGATTTTCTCAAACACCCCCACCATAATGTGTCTCATCCTGGAGATGTTTCATGGAGTGTCATAACATTATTACATATATAGTTTGTACCTCATTTTATATTACATTACATATACCCACAATAATGACATAATTCACCTCTATCTAACTGAATTGTCTACCTCCTTATTCATTAATACTCTAAGGACCCAATTCATGCTTCTCCATGTTCTTAAACTAATTAAAACCCATGTGATAATTCCCACCATCGATATTCCCATAAACATTATACATAAATTATAATCATATTTAGATAAAAACCCTCTATAATCACTAGTCATTTATAACTCGTTCTCTCACAACATTCTATCGATATGAAATAAGATTACTAGACTATCGAGAAAAAAACCTAACATAGAACCACCAATTAAATGAAATGAAAATGGTCATTAACTATGTACCTATATCCTATGAAAATAAATTACTTAAAATAAATAAATCACTAAAAAACTGAAATTATTAATCTCAATTTATTGAAATTTAAAGATGTCAAAGATATTATATAATAAAAATAGTATTTTTACGATGTCTTTTATGTACCATAAACAAATCATACAACATAGATAAATAGTGAGAAACATTATTCCTTTATTGTAATCATACATTTGTAAAATTATGAGTGACACATTATAGACTATACAGTAAATATAATCTCAAGAAACCATTACTAAACACCATATAACCGAGAAGAAAATATCCCATGAAATTAATTGACGAAAACCATATAATTTTACCCCCACTTCACTAGTTAATTTTAATTCAGTTGAACTCTACTTTAGTGAAATCTTAATTTTATAATGTTTTATCAAAAAATTTAGAATCAGTAAATAAATCCAATACCTATCTCACTAGTTATCAAGAATTTAAAATAATAAAAATAATAACTATAATATTCTTCAAATAAATTAATTAAAATTGTCATCAATTTAACATATAAATGGATGCATTCTAACAAGACTTGATTATAATAAAAATCAACTAACATTTTAGAAAAAATATCATTTTACACTGAAAACATAACATCACCATACCCCTAAACAAATATTAATAAAAGCATAATTTTAATAACATTTTCAACATTTCATAATTGTCATCATATTTCAAAATGAGTATTAAAACTATTTTTATAATAGTTTGTTCTATTAAAATAAGGGATATAAAAAATCCAGAAAATATATATATTTTTAGTGTATAAATTTATCATATAAATTTATATTTTCTAATCAATGAATATGATATTGAATGATAAAAACATACCTAAATATTATATAATTTTAGATGAGAACATAATATATTAAAAAAAAATTCTCAATCTAGAGTTGTAATGGATTAGTATCTTTGAATAATATATTTATCATCAAATTATCTCTTGAAATATAACCAACATATACCATAAAATAAATCTCTCATATCACCCTTCGTAAAAATATTTTACATAAAACCATTCTTCATAACTTGTAAAAATTTATACAAAATAAAGGGTGAGACTATATTCCTAATAAGGGTAAACAAGGGAGATATTCATTGGTGATCATATGACAACATAAGATGATCAAAATGGTATGTGATCATTATCCTAACATATGAAATTCATACCCCATCAATCATAGATCACTAATCAATGGTCATGGAATAAATTATTGGCATTTCAAATGTCATGAGTTATAATTACTTATTAAATTTCTCTTAGGTAAGTTTTAACATTTTATTTTTGTTTTCGAATATATATATATTAGTAATACTGAAAGAGAACATAGAGGATAATTGTAATAGTAAATTTAGGTATTTTCTATAATTTTCAGCTTGAACCCAAACTTTCTACTGTTCATAAAAAAATTAAACATCATTTAATGAGATTATACGCCATGTAATGGCCTCTAGAATGAACCTGTGAAATGATTATAGTGTGATGATTTTATATTGCACATAAATGGTACACAATGTGTAATGAAAATATCAGGTTTTTAATAAAAATCAATGTTTTTTGGGGTATCTATATTTCAAGGATTACAAAACATAGAAATGTATTCAAATTCATGTACATGTCATAGACAATATTCTTTTGGTTGTTTTACGGGTGTTTGAGGCTTCATATATTTTTAAGTCTTCATTGATCATCTATATCTCACTCTCTATGTTATTTTTGAGACCTCACTCCCCTTAAGATTGTTTTTTACTTATTTATCATTAGGGTTGGAGTAGTTATTCTCTATGTGTAATAAATCCTAATCTCAATCATTTCCATGAGTTGTGACTATGTCTGTCATGAATATTTTTTTGATTGATTTTTTTATATTATTCAATCTTAGTTTTGTGGTGTGAATTTTATTTCAATGGTTGTTCACTTGGTTTCTGGTCACCATTGCCAAAAGTATCTTGGATTATATCATAGTGGCGTAAGGGTTTCTATACAATGGGTTAATTTGAGGAATTTCATGTAATTATTTATAATTCCCATTGGAATATTCATTTAATTAGTGTCATAAATAGTTAAAAAATCTATCTTGGTAAGGAATTTTTTTTTCAAAATGGGTTTCCTTTGAAAATAGATTTTCTTGTTTCGGGATTTTGCTTTCAAACATCAAATAAGATTGCCTGGGATTTGAAAATTGTTTATAAAATAATGGACATGGTGTTGAAATGGATTAGGGGAATTGAAAATTTGGAACCTTGGGTTTTTTGGGAAAAACACCAGAGTATATTTAGTGTATGTTACACTACTAAGAGGTATCATTTTATAACATTGAATGGAATGACTTGATATTAGTTAGATATAATGTAATCCTTTTTTTATTTTTACTATCTAGTATGTAATGTATCCAAGGATAGAGACCATATGATACGTATATTTTCATTTATGGTTATTTATTGCCTGATTGTTTTTATCATGTGTTGTTTCTCATAGTATTTTATACGAGTTTTCATTACATTACATCTCATGATAATTTGTTTCATGGATATGTGTTTACATGTTTACCTCTTGATTCATGGATACAATTTCCTATTTCATCACTTCTAATTTTCAAAATTATAGTTTGATAATATGAATGTATTTTATGAAAACCAACTTAAAAAATTAGGAAAAATGATATATAAATGGATTTTATTTAAAAAAATTCTTTGTGAATCAGTTTTGGTTTAAAGCTAGTATTGCTGCATTCTCGATATTAGACCTTGTGTAGAAAATGTGGTGGTATTTGACAGGTATTTGGAATAAAAACTAATTATGCCTTTATAAAATTTCAGATTCTGAATTTTTGTAAATATGTAAGGAGAATATCATATTTTAGTATTCTTGATTATCTTGTTGTTGCTGCATTAAGTTCTGTTTGATCTGGAGGTGAAAATTGGTCATGAGGGGACTTGACTTACATTTTAGTTTAGCCTCTTTGGAATGGATTGTATGTTTTTTGTGGTATATCATCTTTTTATTCTACATAATCTAGTAATATATATTTTATTATATTTAGGATTGGTTTCTATTTTCCAATTTACCTATATCATGAGACATGCTAATTCAGATGACATGTATAGTAAAATTGTGTTGGTTCATTACAAGTTGGTATCAAATGGAATGATATGCATGAACTGTGTTAGCAATGCCTATGTTGGTTATATGTCTTGGGAATGGAGATGTTGGGACCAAAGAAATATTAATAGTTAGTGTGTAAAAGGGGCCTATCTATCTCAGGTTTTTGACTGAAACTGAGATACCATGGGTGGTCTGGAAATTTTAACATGTTTGAGACTTGGTTTTCTAATACATTTGAATGAAATGCATGAGATGTTTATTTAAATTTAAATTTTCCAGTTTTATGAATATTTTTCATTATTTCATTATCTTCATAATTGTTTAAATCGTTTTTATAAATATCTAAAGTTGGAAGAATTATTTTTGGAAATAATCATTATTGATTGTTTTTTTGTATTTTTATATACAATTAATTAAAGAATAGCACTAAATATTCCAAGAGAGTAAAATGTGTGATAGGTTTTGGAGGTGAATCCTCTAGTTGACACTGATTTGGTATATGTTTTCATCCTCACTATTCATATTCTGGGATGTGTGGGTTTCCAGAACTTTGGATATGTAGTGGACCATGAGACATAATTTACTAACTATAATCCACCCATATTTCGTGGTGACAGAGGATCCTAGGAATCATAGGAGTGGACAGATATTATATAGAGTATCATCAACTTATTCAAGACTCATAAGGAGGATAAGGTGTGTTTTCCCCTTTATATTCATGATGGTATGAGAAGGAGATGGTGGGACTATATTATGCAAGCAATGTTGCAGATGGATATTACCTGAGCTTCCTTCAAGAAAATATTTAACATTAGTTTTATGCTGAGACATTTGGTATAGAAAATACCTGAGATTATCTAACCTTATATAATGAGAAGTGTATTTTCAATAGTATTCTAACTATTATTTTGATATAATTCATCTAGCACAAGGGCTTATCACTAATGAGTACCTTAAGGCTCAAAGGTTCATTTTAGGATTGAGGCTATATATTCAATCGCTAATGATACTCATCTGCCTTCTGAACATTGTGGAGGTAGTGAATAAGGAATCATTAGCTGAGTAAGACATAGTTGGGAAGAGATTTTTGAATTGATATTCAGTTGGTTCAGTGGTTAGTCGAGGTTTATCTTATGTCTAGAAAAAAACATATATGTGGTTTCTTTTTGTCAGGACATGATTCATTGGATCTGAAAGGGTAGTAGAAGTTTATATGATACCAGTATTGAATAAGACTTCATAATAATCCAATCTATGTAGAAGATACTAAGAAATTTTATAGTAGTGGATGAATGTAACATCTACAAGGTTTTTTAAATGATATCCTATGAAGTAAGACATGATCTACATTCACAAAGGGTTCATATGTTTGTATTGATGATTCCAAGGGTAGTGGGTATAATAATCCCGATAAGGTATATTTTAATATGTATACGATTGGATGACTTAATGTAGCTTTTTATTTTTTAGAGGAATGTGAAGTAGGTCTTATTTCTATTTCAGGTATAGTTTTTATCACATCTTCTATGGAATTAGATGTTTTTTAAATAGGTTATACTTAATATTTTATTTCCTCAATTTTAGTGGGATTGTTGGGTTTGTGTTCTTAACTTAATCCATTTTTTAGGTATTTTTTAATTCTTTTGGGAAGTAGTTCTGAACATGGTTTTAGATGTCCTCTAGGCCTGGTGATGATTGTTAACATTGTGGCGGAGTGAATCTTTTTATTGCCTAATTTTGAAATCATTGACTTGATTATCATTATTGATTGAATGATAAGTGTTATGACCTAGATAGAATATTATAGCTATTGATTTTAGTAATTATCCACTGATGGGGGAACTCGTATTTTCTAGGGTGAGCGGGGCTCAATATTAGGAATGTTAGGGAATGTTTTTCATTATGACGGGTTAATATAATTCCCATTTTTAGATATTCTTCATGATGCAGTTGAACCTTTATTGGGTCGTCAACTTCATGAAGTTGACTATGAGTACCAACAGGTCATTCCCATTTTTTTTAATTCCATAATGACTTTATATGTTTACAATAGACATACTCCCTAGTAGGATGCCTTTTTATATTTTATCTTACCATATGAAACCTACTTATTTGGGAGAACTCAAGTTATAGATTGAGGAACTAAATGATACAAGATTTATTTTACTATCATGTCCCCATGATATTTTCATGTATTATTTTTTAATAATTAAAAAATGATCCTATTCTTTTGTATTAATTATCGAATGTTGATTCGGTGACCACTATGAAAAAATATAATCTTCCATGTATTAATGATCTATTTGATCAACATGGAGGGGATAATTGGTTCTATAAGATTGAAATACATTTAGGGATTCACTAGTTGAAATTAAAAGAAGAGGATAAAACAATGGTTACATTTAGGAGCTGATATGGGTATTTCAGGTTTCTGGTTATTCCATTCTGTCTCACTATTTCCCCTGCAATGATTGGGGATTTTATGAACTATACTATTCATCCGTTATTAGATTTGATTGTTTTTATGTTTATGGATGATATTTAGATGTACTCTTAGTTAGAGAGTGTTCACATGGTCCACTTGGATATCATTATTTGAACCATGAAATAACATCATCTGTAATGAAATCTTTCAAAGTGTGAGTTTTGGATACGGGGGGTGATTTTTTGGGGAAGATGATTTTTGAGTGGGTAGTCATAGTATATCATTGAATGTTATATGAAGTTATGTTTTGGTAGTAGCCTAGATATTTGTTTAAGATCCATTATTTCATTGGATTTGTTGCTTACTATATATGGGTTGTTTGGGACTTTTCTAGGACTTCATATCTGAGGAAGGAATTAATATATCACGGTGTATAGTGTGAATGGAATGAAAAGTTTCAGAGATATGTTGAGGACGTGAAGAGAGGTTTAATTCAATACCAGTGTTAATTCTTTCATATCCACGATTGGGTTATGATGATTTCTGAACTTCTTTTCTTATGTGTTTCAGATGTGCCTTGAAGTTGGGTAAATATGTTATGTCTTATTGGACTCACCTGTATTTACCTCATGGCAAGAACTACCCTACAAAATATTTTGAGTTATAAGTGGAAATACATACACTCAAAACATGGAATTACAATTTATTTGGGGAGAGGTTTATAGTATACTCTAATCATATGATCCTAAAATATATTTTTAATTAGAGGGTTTTGAATTTGAGATAGACCATTTTGGGAAGTATCTTCGTGCTTGGAATATTTATATTTCTTATACCCCTAGGAAATGGAATGTGGTTGCAGAATAATTGAGCATAAAATTACCAACATAATATGGAAGGAATTAATAGTGGAGCGGTCTCTGATGATTTTGTTTACTGATATGAGCTTCTAGGATGATGAGGTTGGTGGATATGTGTTCTTGTATTTTATAAAAGATTAATAATATTTTTATGAGTGAGTTCTTCTCATGTCTTTGAAACACACTATGTACTAGTGTATTAGTGAATACTTTATGGTTGGGAGTCCTCAGGTGAGTGGTCTTGGACTTCTGTCGGATATTTCTTCTTCCCTATAAGTTTGGTTATTCCTTTTCCCTGAGGATGGATTCGTTGGATATTGGACATCATTATGGTTGGTCTATGCTCCCTATGAAAACTAAGATTTATCATGACTTGATGATTTAATATTGGTGGAATGGGATGCGATGATTGATTGTATTTTTTATTTTGGTTCCTTATTTTTAGATAATTATGGCATAACACCATAACCATCTTGGGTTATTGAATACCTTACCAATACTGATATATAATTGGAATGATTTTTCCATGGATTTAAACACTTTTTTCCATGTAATACTGGTCGGAAGGATGTGATTTGGTTGATCCTTGAAAGAGTCACAAAGACATTGAATATAATACCTATCAACAAGGGGATGAAAATTTAACAACATATGAAATTATATGTTTGTGATTTGGTGATTCATCCCAGGGTTCCCTTTTCAATTGTCTCTAATAGGGAATCATGTTTCACATCTAGGTTTAGGAAGGTTTTTTCTAGAGGTCATGGGTACTCAAATCTAATTTATCTTAGATTATCATCCCTAAATAGATACAAAGATTGAGAGGTAGACCTAGGTTCTAGAGGACATGATTCAGGATTGTGTGCTTGATTTTAGAGGATCTTGGAAGAAATATTTTATTTTATTTTATTTTTTCTATCACAATATTTTTAAGACTTTAGTAATGATGTCACACATCGAGAATTTTTATGTACATCTATGTAGATCTATATTGCTTTGGAAAGAGTTGGGATAGTGGTCATTGTTTGGGCCGAGTGTTGTTCATGGGATGACAGAGATGGTGTAGTTGATCTGTAGGAGACTGATCATGGTACATAGTGATCAGAAATCCAATAAGGACCATCAGCGTCAGCTACTGGAGTTTCAGTTTTGTGATTGGGTCATTCTCATATATTCACCTCTCATGGAACATCATTATTTGGAAGGAAGAGTATGTTGGAATTGAGTTTTGTTGGTCCCCTAGAGAACTTTGGATGGATATGGTGGGTGGACTATTGAGTATACATACTATATGGATTGAATTCTAGCGATGACGTGTTTCATGTTCTCCAATTGGGGAGGAATATAACAGATCCTTCTCATGTGATTATATTAGAGGATATTGATCATATTCTCAATACCACTTTGGTTGAGTGACCATCTCATATTATCAATTACTATTATAAAGTTTTATATTGAAAGAAAATACCCCATATCTGGGTACTACAGTAATTTGGATTGGATATTCATGAGACATGGGAGTGGGAGTCGTTAATGAGGCAAGATTGGCCTTCACATTTTATAGATTTAGAATAATGGGAGATTTATAGGGTTAAAAAAATTATGGTTCAAAAATTATAACACCCATTCGAATTTTTTTTTGTTATGTTTTAACTTTATTTTTGGTTTTCAGGCTCATTGGTTGAGAATTTCCAAAAAATAATTGGGAGTATACCTATAATGGTGAAGTTAATGGTTTGTTGGAATTTTCATCTTAAACTAATAATTTCTATTTTTTATTGTGAAATTACATATCATGAAATGGGAGTAAAAGCCATGTATTGATAGCTGGATAGAACACGAGAACTAGTTACAAAAAGTGATAATTTTAAATCTCATGTAAAGTTTATATGTTTTGTAATGAATAATATCTATTTATTAATAAAATGTGATGGGTTTTTTTGTATCTATGTCTTAGGGACTACATGATGTATAAATGAATTTTACATTGTAATATTATCACAGATATAGATAATAGGGTGTCATAATGGTGTTTGTGGCTTCATATGTTTCTATCCTTTACCACATGGAATGAATTACCTCCAAATGTGATTTTGGTGAACTCGCTTCCTTCCAGATCATTATTTTGGTGATTTTTCATTTGGGTTAGTGTATTTTATATCCCCAGATAAGCAATATGTCACCCATTAAATTCCATTATTTGACGATTTGTTTGTGATTTAGTTTTTTATAGTTTAATAATGCCTTCTATAAACACTTTTCAGTTTCATGACATATCATGTGTTTTAAACATTTTTCTGTTTATTTATATTCAACTTTGTCAATATAATCTAGGATTCTACCATGTTGAGGTAGTTGTATCTATAAAATGAGTTAATTTAATCTGTTTGATGACATTATTGAAAATTTATTTATGGGCTTTGATTTATTTGGTGTAATAAATTTTGTCAAATGATTCATTGGAAATGATAAATATTTTAAAGAATGGGTATTTCATTGAAAATGGATTCTCTTAATTTATAATGGGTTTTAAATCTCCAAAGAATATTGGATTGGATTTGATAATAGTTTATAATATTTAAAAATAATAATTTAAATAGATTTCTAAAATATCACACTGGGAACTTTGGGTACATCCTGAAAGACACACTGGTAGCCTTAGTGTATGTATAACCAATTAGAGGTAAAATTTTGTGATGTTGAATGGAAGGAATCAATATATGTTGGATATGACATATTTTTGTTTAGGATTTTTATTATCTAGTACAAAATTTACTAGAGGATACATTACATATGTGACGTGATTTTTCATTAATTGATATTTATCCCATGATTGATTTCATAATAATTTTTTTCTCAATGGTTTTTATTTTAGGTTGTACCACATAGAATCACAGGATAGGCTGTTTCACGAATATGTGTTTACTTATTTACCTCTTAATGCATGGTTATGATTTAATGTTTTATCACAAATACATGTAATATTTTTTCTTTTACTAATATGAAATATTTTTATGATAAAATTGGATAAAAATGAAAAATGATTTATAAATGGTTTTATTTTATAAAAAATTATTCTAAAAATGTCTTATTTTAAAATAGATAGTTAGTGCATTCTTAATAATTGACCATGTATAGAAACTATGTTGGTACCCTACTTGTCATTAGATCACACTATACTTGTGAATTTTGGTGTTCTTATATGTTGTATTACATGATTTGGGTAAAGGGAAGAGCATATTTTACTATTAGAACTCCAATTATTGTTATTCTATTCAGTTTGGATTTGTCAAGAGGTTACTTTTGTTAATGTTGGTCATGACTTACTTTCTGGTTTAGCCTATTTTAGATTGGATTGCTTGTATTTTCTGTTATCTCTTCTGTTTCAACATCATACTCTAGTTTTATGTCTTTTTATTATAACATTCAGGACTGGTTTTTTCTTCATATTTCACAAATATCATGAGATGAGATGGGTCAGGTGGATTTTCCGGTTAACCCAGGTCGGCTCATTACATGTGTAATACTAGTGAGGAATAATCATTATTTAATCATGATCCATGAGAGAATATCATACGAATAAAAATATTTCCTAAGTATTTTAGAATGATTGTATGAATATAAAATCTTTTCATTAGTTAAGGATCATTTTCAAGATCATTTTCACTTAGTAGAAAATGTCCCATATTGGATTGTGTTCACTCCACATCATCTTTACACTATTAGATTGGGTTAAATACCCATAATATTTCACATTATCTAATGATATATGAATCATTAACTAATTAATTGGATGGATTTAATTGGATAACCAATCACATATTTAAAACTATACAGATTTGTATCATAATGTCATAAAAGCATTCATCAATTCATCATATCATAACTAATGAAAAAAATGAGTTTCATGAATATTTTACCACCACAAAATAATAAGCCAAGTAGTGAAAGAAGTATTTTTGTATAATTTGATTATATTATCAATGAAAAATTTGAAACCTCAAATTATGATTATAAATATGAAAAATACATTTAAAAATAATCACACCCTTCTTAGAAAATATGATAAAAATATACATCTCATTAATTTTTTTAAATTAATATTTCTAGAATATTGGGAAAATGATTACATTCGAAAATAAACCTGGAAACATTTAATTTATGATTCGACCTAAATAAAAATAATGAATTTGGGAAAATATGTTCATGTAAAAAAAATTAAAAACAAATATACCTTTCACACCATTAGTAAAAATACAATAAATCCATGTCTAAATGAACATTGTAAAAACATCATTTTATTATTTTTGAAATAATTTAAAATATGGTTGAGAGAAATAATAAGTAATTTTTTTATCATAGAATAGAACATTGTTTAATGGATATTAAATAACATAGACACAGAATAAAAAGTTCAGTGATTAAATAGGAAAAAGATGGGGTTTTTGTAAAAACATTTTGTCAATCATATTATGTACTGAATAGAGGATAATGAAAGTAAAATAGAAAAAAATACATTAAATGGTGAAGAATATATAAATGGGTTTTAATATATAAAAGTAAAATAATTCCCCAAAATAATATTGAAGCATAAAAGTCCCAATTATAAATGATATTGCAATATTAACCAATACGTCAAGTTTTGAATATATTAAAATGAATTCATAACATAATATATAACAAATTAATAGTTATTATATATCAATAAAAGAAATATATTCATACTTTTCATAAAACTTAATATTCTAATATAATTTACTATTAGCCATTTATAAAACATTATTCATTAAATTCAATATTCAGTGCATTAAATATTCCATTTACCATGTATTTTAATAATAATTATTATAGTATAAATATACTATAATTTTATTAATCCATTTATATCATAATCTACTTAAGGAGGACATTAAAAATAATTTATGTATCTTCATGGAGGTGTTAGTCCACATGCTTGCACAAACGACATTATCATTTCACATAAGAAGGAAATGAGGTATAAAAGGATGAACCATTGACATAAATACATTTTAGAATATTATTTATTATTATTTCATAATAATAAAATTTATATAAAATATTTTTTGGAGTTTAATTAAGAATGAAACTTAAATCATAGCGATAAATACAATTACTTATTCTTTGGGAAACCATCATTTGATTGAACCATATGCATTAAATGGATTATATATTGAGAATAAAATAAGCTATATGTAATGGGAATCAAATTTATTATGGAATATAGGGAGTTATTTCTTGATCCAGATGTCTTAGAAGATGCAAAACTATTACGGGAAGAAGGCCTCCTTTTTTTATGTGATGGGAGTGGCACTCTTTTAAATATATAAAATATTAAAGTATAAATAATTAATATTATATTGAAAATGAACCAAATAAATAAAAATTATAAGATCATGTAGGTTGGGTAGAAATCCACTTAAAAATTCACATTTATCCATGATTTATAGATATTTTATTCCTTATATTTATGTTTAACCCTTGTTATACTTTTTAACCATTACAATGGTGAAAATGTTTTAAGATGGTTACTATTTATAATAAATGAAAATAAAAGTAGGGATAGTAATACATTTTGAAAGATTTATTCCCAATATATAAACCATATTGAACTATTAAATTTACCTAAGTTGAATAAATTATTTTTTAAAATAATCACCGAAAACACAATGACAACAATTTTAAAAAAAAATTATTTTTATGCAAAAAATAAAAATTATTCTCCTTCCATTCCTAGTGAAAACCATTAAATCAATATAAAAATAGATTATTGAATTTATTTTCTACATATTTAATTAATCAAATTCATAAAAAGAGATTAATTTATATTTTCTATGATTAAAATTAAAAAATTTGAGCATAAAATCTTTTTTTTTCAGGAAAAATATATATTTTTTCCCTAAAATTATTTAATTTTTATATATAACTAATTGATAAAAAAAGAATAAATTTTATACATGTCTAATTTTTATTATTATGTATAATAATTTACATAAATTTTTAATTAAATCATAAATGACAAAAAAATTCTAATGAAATAAATATTTCAAAAATATTTCATTAAATGCAATTGTATTTCCAAAGGTAATTAGATATTACATTCAATAATCACATTTTCTTGAAATAACATATAATGTTTTTAATCATATAAATTATATTCATAATGAAAATATTTTTAGGGATTCATCCTTCAAAAACTATCAAACACATTCTTGTTTATACAGATATATATTCTAAAATGACAGGGTGTTAAATTCTACTACCGCTTATAATATTTTCACCCTCCAAATTCTATTAATCTGAAAAAACATTTGAGTACACCTCTACCTCATCCCATAATTAGGTTCCCAAATTTATTCCTTGATTTTATGATTCATACAATGAACCTAATCTATACGAGTAGTCATATTCCGTAGTACGTTATCTATATGATCAAAGATTTTGATATGTTTCTGCTTATTATAATGATCGGGGTTTAATGGTATGACATCTATGTTCGGTACATGTGAAAAATATGGTAAATAATTCATCATAATTGGTACATGAAATATATAATAAACATGGAAAATATTTTTGAGAAATCACCAAAATATAAGCTACCACCATTATATGATAATGAATATCAAAGGGCTAGAAATATAAAGGGTTTCAACTTCCCTTCATTCAAAATATCAGAAAATTCATCCATTAAGATATTAATAGGACCACATGATTACCATATTTTAACTGTAAATATTTATGAAAATTTTCACCATAAATTTTCTATTAATTTTGACCTACCCTAATGTGTTGCTGAATTGATCTTCTATTGTATTCCATTTCGTTAGTTAGATCATGCCCCAATATAATTCATTTCCCTTATTTAACCCAACCTAAGGGAATTATAATCTTATATCTATAGATGTATTCATAAGGACCCATATTAATTCATGAGTAAAAGTTGTTATTGTTTAAAAATTTTACCATAAGATGTTATTGATTACTACCCCCTTTAAAATCCATAGTGAATGATCACAATGAAATTTCAATTGTTTTAATGGTCCTATCATATTGATAAATTGTCTGAAGATGTTATATAGTGATAAATATAAACACTATATTCACGTATTACAAAATAAATCTATTGAAGTTTGAGGTAAAACTTAGATATTGATTAGATTCCATTGAGAGTGGTACTCCCTAAAACCTTACCACTTCCTCGATGTATATCTTAGAGATTTGATAAAAATATTATTATTTTATATATCATTGAAATCTTATTATTTCATAAGGTGATCAAATAGATCAAAAATAGAATTTTTCCTTTATATTTCATAGGGTTACCATTATGAAATAAATGGGTATTTTTTCCCATTTACACTCATGTTGGGTAGTAATTTTTAAATATAATTATAATTCTAAATATATTCCTCAACGTGTTGTAATACCAAACACCATGATACATACTCTGAAATTTATATCTCTATGATGTGTCATTGTAAATTATCATAAATGTTTATAAAACTCTTCATACATCCAAGATGAATATTGAAAATGAACAATGATATTCATATAATTGATCCTTCTAGAATTATAGCATTTACCTGTGACATACCCTATCATTGAACCTTGTTATTCCATCGCTATCACAACCAAACTCAAGAATATTACTTTCCTTATTTTTCATCATCATATCCTCCTTCCCCACCTATTTATTCTTCACATAACATAATGGTTGAAGTTCATATGATAAAGAGAGAATATTTATCATTTCATTAGGAATTTAAGGTACATACTCTATTAAACCATATGTTTTATGTGCCATTAAATCCTCATTATATAAAAACTAACATCTTCCTTCTAAATCAAATCACTATCCACCTTTTTCTCCTTCTTAGTGTGGTAATTTATTGAGAAGTCATAATATTTAATGTGTCCAAAACATATTAATTTACTATTATTAAACTATTTCTAAAGAATATATACTTAATGATATTATGTTTAATATATATTTAAAACATTTCAAATTAATAATAATTCCTCCATATCATTATATTAAAATTTACTACTGGAAATTCTAAATAATGATTTAGGTAATTTTTCTCACAAACCTTCAATTTTGGAGAGGAATAAAATACTTCCAAGTAATTATGCATGACAACACATCCCAATATTTTCTATTATTCATCATTATAGATCACAACCCCATCATCACTACTGGGTAGTGTGCGTACATGTTCACTAACAATAATTGTATTTAGATTTGGGAAATATAATTATCATTCATCTATCCAAAGGAACTTTGATCACTTATTCATTAGAAATATTTGGATTTGATATCCATGATAAATTTCTCAAAAATACATTTTGGTATCCTAAAAACCCATGATATATATGAATTTTAGTCAATGTGGATTGTATAGAGAAATTTTCAACAACTTATATATTTGAAGGATCTACTGATATCCCAACTCCTATAATTATGGGACCAAGGATTAATTTTTTTTTGTGGCAAATATTTAAATTTACAATATTTAGTATATATATTTTCCTGTATCTTGTTTTTCATCACATTCCTCATGTAATCTATATTGTATTTTTTATTCATGGAAGATATAAAAAAATAATATATAAATACCACCACAAAATGATCAAGGTAATATCTAAAGACTCGACTAATTGTTTCTATAATGATGAATAGGGAATTGGTAAGTCAAAATAGAAAAGCAATGAAATCATAATGTCCATAACTTTTATGGAATTATTTATTGGATATGTCCTAATATTTTACGATAAAATGATTATATCTAGATAGGAGATGAATTTTTTAAAATTACTATGGTCCTTGTAATTGATCAATCAAAACATTAATATGATGTATAGGATACTATTTATCGATATTAATCTAGTTTTGTTATCGATAATCAATTCAATGATGCATTATAACATATTTCTTATTAAAAAAAGAATATATGCACCTCAATTTGATACACATGGATAAATGAATCCCTTTTCAAAATTCTCCAAGAGTTTTTTCATTATTTTTTACAACTCAATCAAGGGCATTCCATATAGTGTCTTCAAAATAAGAATAACACTATGGCTGAATTATATTAAAAAAACATAATTTGGGTTATTAATATTATGTTATTTTGGAGATACGTCATTATATTCTCTCACAATAGGTAATTCCCATCAATTTTAGAGAAATACACCTCATGAGTAAAAAAGTAGACCCATATAATTGAATTAATTTCTATTAAAAATTTATATTCAACCTCATTCTGATAGAAATTATTTTATTCATTTGGAATATAATATACGAATTCCTTTCCTGAAAAATTGATATCTGATCGATGTAATGAAATTATATCTATTCCCAAAATCTAATAAAATTCATGTATTTTGAGAATCTGATGATTTTAGGATGGAAATTATGAAAAAAATTTATTGATGAGGATGTTAGTCATGAGACATGATCCTCATACCATTAAGAGTTTTCATTGGTATTTAAATAGAAAATCATTGATTTGGTGATATGGTACTCATTGATAAATAATAATATATAATTTTTTTGTTATAACAAGGATAAAATAATACTTTTATAGTTCTCAAGTAAATGATAAATATGACTTTCACCACTTCATTCTCTTGACCTACATCAGTGATTATGATTACATTAATTCCATGACTCATTATATCTCATTAAAATTAAATTACCTGATAAACTCCCTTTCCAATCTTGAATAATTTAATATTTCCTTAAAGAAAATTTCCTCGTGCTTCTTTCAAAACTTTTACAATAATGAAATGTCAATTTTCATTCCTCTATGGTTTTGGTGATTAAAATTTCCTTAAGACTATATAATTATTTTCTAATCAGAAACATGTGATTGATGTGAATATCCAAATTCAATTTCTTGATTGAGTGTAAATTGAATGATTTTTTCATAGCTACTAAAGTCCATTGTGGAAAATTCATTTCAATGACTTGGCTTTAAGACACTGAATAAATGATCAATTTTTCATTTTGGGATTATGATAAATCTATAAATGTATACAAAAATTCTGGTAATGTTTTCAACATCAGTATTAATAGATTTATCATGCATATGCATAATCCCATGGAATTCCCTTTTCATTTTCACGTGAAGAGATTAGGGAAAATAATTACAAAAAAATACCTCTTAATCTGACCCCATTCCACGAAGTTAATTTTTTGTCATCCCACATATTCTAAATAAGATTAAACAATTTATCTACTTTTCCTTCTATATGAAATCCCAAAGAAGATAGTTTTCATGCTATATGATCTAGAGAATGGAAAATATATTTTCAGTGGAATTGACCTATTATTAATACACTAGTGGATAAGAGTACCCACATAAATAATGTGTATGTTTCTTTACGAAATAAAAAATAATGTAGTGATACCTTTTTTCTAATTTTGAATCTCAACATAATTCATGCCTTACGAGAGTTCCATAATCACAAGAACAATATTTTCCACTATAAATCCCATGTTCATTTTTTAAAGCGGAAAATCATTTTCTTTTCCTTTAAATAAATTTTTATCATGAATCCTCTATGTTTTATACATTAACTAAAACTAAAAATTATATTTTAAACCATATAAAAAAATAATCAGATTGAGGAATCGTATAATCATAAAAATCCTTCTTGAGATGTCCTAAATTAGAAAGCATTCATTTACGCATATACAACTTTTATGCTTTCCCAATATCACATATATTTCATCATAAGTTATCTTATGTTATTTTATTTTTTTATTCATAACCTAGTCTCAAAAAATATTATGACTCTGATATGATACCATCTATGTATACCCATGAAAAATGTATATAAACATGAGATCACTTTAGAGAAAAATATAATATGGTACATAATAATTCACATTACAGAATCATAAAAGATTAATATATTTTAATAATAGATATATAATAAACTTATATCATAGTGGATCTTAATCACATCAAACAATTTTTGTCTCTAATAGTAACCTTCTTAGAAATATCCAACATTAAACCAATCACTATAGCCAGGAGAAAACATTAACAAAAGAATGGGTGAGATCAATTTCATAGTTAGAGTAATCATGGGAGATAAAAATATATAATCATATGAAAGATTATTATAAAAAAAGGATATGAAATCATGATCATATCTGACATATTTCATACCAAATCAATCATTGATCATATATATCGATTCGTTGAATAATGGTTTATAATTTGAAAATACAATAGTTATAAGAGTGATGAACAATCATTAATCAATCATGATCCATGAAAACATAAATAAGAATAATAAAATCTCATAGTATTTGTTGTATAATCATAATCATGTAAAATTATTTCATTATTAAAGGATCCCTTCCAAGACTATCATCACATATGGGAAAACATACCATAATTGAATGTGTTTACACCCCAACCTCTTTTCATTAATAGAATTTGTTCACTCCACAAAGTCATTCATATAATCTCATGATATATTATTGATTACCTAATATATTTTAGGGATTTAAAATACCTAAATACTAAATAATGATAAACATACATATATGTTCAATAAGGTCATAAAAAATCATCAATTACACTTAGCATAACCCATGAAAAAAAACATCATGAATATTTAAATATAAAATAATCAAAATAAACTCATAAAAATAACATGTCTATTATCACTATATCATATCCTCAGAGAATCATAAAAACATTAATATATGTTGAAAAAGTTTAATGATTCCTTTGAAATAATATTTGACCCTTTCTTTAAAATCATGAGAAAAATTTCCTTTTCATTTATAGAATTTTATATAAAAGTAAGAAAATATTTCAAAAATGATTTTATTTTAAAATATCCAAGGAAATATTTAAATAAAACTTCTATGAAAATAACCTTCATGAAAATAGAAAATTTAAACTATGAATTAAACAATAAAACTAATATTCTGTTCACAATTTATGTAAAATGTTTTAAATAACATATTTTAAAAAATTACTAATATTCATATTTAATATTTTGAAAAATAAAATAAAATATTTTCTAAATGAAATTATAATAATCATTGGATTATAGAAATAAAATTTCTTGAATACATTTGAAAGAACATAGACATAGAATTAAAATATCACCGACCAAATTGGAAATGATATTGACATTTCTTAAAATAAATTTATAGATCGTTTCAATTTCCAAAGAGAGGATAATGAAAGGAAAACATGAATAATATATAAATATCCATAGGAGAAAAAAAAATATCTTAAGTGATAAGGATAATATAATCCCCTAATGTATATTCATGTATAAACAATCCCAAATAAAAATGAGATTGCAATATAAACTCCTTCCCCAGGTGATGACTATATTTATATTATTTATAAGATCCTTTATGAACAATTTATATTTATTATAAATATATAGAAAAAAATAATTAATACTAATCTTACAATATTTAATTCCCTTCTAAGTTATAATTACTCATTAGTTATTATTTCTTCATTAAAATCAACATTCCTAGTGTTAACTGTTTTGTTTCCCATTAATTTTTTGGTTCGATAGGTTTATAAATTTCCCGTTGTTTACGGATTAATCTCCTCTAAAATCTAAATAAATTTCATATTATAATATTTATTAATTATATATATTAATAAAATAATTAACATAACGCAGTGAGGAAAAATTAATTACACCACAGCATGGATATGGTCGTCAGTAAACACGCCCGTGAAATGTTTTTGATTTCAAAAGAATAGAAATAATGAATGGAAAAAAGAATATTATATATTTATATAATAACAATAATATAATTAATATGATATATATGTTTATCAAATATATCCATATGAATATCCATTTGTAGTAGAAATGAAAAATGAATCACATTGCCTCACAAATGTGGTAGTCCATACATACGGAGGAACACCATTATAATTTCTCATAGGATACTAATGAGTAAGAAAATAGATGAACAATTAACAAAAATATTGTTTATTATAGTAATTATATAAATTTCACCATGTTAATATGGTTATATATGCTTTATAGGATCTTATAGAAGGAAGATACTCAAAATAGATTGTTAAAGAAAATCACCTACTTTTCAGAAAACCTCCTTTGGATTACACCTTAAGCCTTCAAAGGGTCGTACTTTTAGATTAAATATGGTTTAGTAAAGGGGGAGGGAAGTAGGAATATATTTAGGTATTTATTTTATAATACATATGCATCAGAATGTATGAAGGGGTGATAATAAGGGGATGACCTTTTATAATCAAGGTGTGTGGAACTCTTTTAAATACTTATAATATTAAAATATCATAAAGTCATATTAAATTGAAAGCTAAAACATGGTAACCCAAATAAAAATATAAGATAAGAGTGGATCTAAATCCACTTTACTAATAAAAATTAGCTAAACATTAGAGATATATTATCTATTATATATTAGTTTAACATCCTGGTAATCCTTCGAATCCTTACATTGGTGGCATGGTTTTACCATGATTACTATTTATGATGACAAAAAAAACTGAACTTTTTAATAAATTTAGAAATTATAATTAAAAATATGAAAGACATTTTATAATATTCAATTTCTATAATTGTTAGAAATTCATTTTAAAATAAGCACTCAAAACACAATGACAACTATTTTTAATGGTTTTAACCATTACATTTTATTTATTCTAATTCATTTTCTAGTAAAAAAACATTAAATTGAGGTTAAAATATTTAAAAATTATATTTTCTACAAATTTAAATAATTTAATTCATAAATATTTATTAACATAATTTATTAACATAAAATCCCATTGTACATATAAAATTTTTTTTTTCAAAGAAACCCTTCTTTTTAGATTAAAATTTTGTTATTTTCATTTATAAACCATTTCCAACCGATGAATTAATTTTATACATGTTTATATAAGAATTATTATAAATTAAATAATATAAATAAAATTTTCAATATAACATATATGACAAAAATAATGATCATATATAAAATATTTCAAAACTATTCTCTATGATCGATAATATTTCCTCAATTATTTAGAAATCATTTTTAAAATTTATATTTTATTCAAATAACATAAAAATGATTTATTTTAAATAGATTTATGAATCAATCAAATATGGTTAAGGGTATGAGCCTAATAATCTATTAAAAACATTTATTTATTAAAGAGATATATATTCCAAAATATCATAGTCTTATAGAATAATTTTCATATAATTTACATGAAGATTATATACATAATTATTGTAACATAGAATAGAAAATAAAATAATAGCATGTAAACATATAACCAATTTAATCTAAAAATCATCATATTCATTTACCACCCATGAATTACCATGAATTTTAGAACTTCAATTCCATATGAACTACCATCACATTCACCATATATTAAAAAAACTAAATATTACCCATGTAATTTTAATTTTAACAAATGTCATGATATTTAATCATGTTTATATATAATTATTCATTCTATATTTATTAATATTAATAATAAATAATGTACCATTTATGGATTTTAGCATGTATTTTTTGAATATCTTTTTTCTTAGAAAACAAGAAATTAAAATGAACTATGAGATACCTTATGAAAATGCAAGGTAAAAATTAATACATTAGGAGTATTCCATTTGAGACTCCTTTAAGTAAATTACAATAAAAATAAAATATCGTGTAAATAATATGATATTAAAATTATTTATTATAAAAACATATATAATTATTCATTATATATTTTTTTCCAAATAATGATATTATATGTTCTAATTGAAAGTAATTCATAAAACATAATTACCAAAGGGTAAGTAATTATTGTGATACGATTAAAATAATTTAATATTAAAATAATTTTTTTTAACGAATTATTAATTTAAAACATTTTTATATTTAATATTAATTAACTAAATTGATCAATCTATATATACAATTATGAAAATATGAAATGATTCAATGTATAAACTAATATATTATCATTAATTCAATAACAAATTGAAATGAAATAAGTTTAAGAATAATTAATGAATAGAAGTTAATTTTTTTATAAATTAATTTTTTTCTATATATATTAATTTTAATTTTAAAATTCTATTTATAAATACAAAAATTTTAAATTGTTGAAATTAACATCATTTTGTATTTTTGATGTCAATATTAACATATGATTATTTTTTGGATTTTTCTAAAACTGTTCATTTCTAGATGAATATTAAAAACATATAGTTTTTACAAACACTCTAATGTTTATAGAGTCATTATAATATAAATTTTACTTAAAATTTCATGAATCCATTTTCTGTACCAAATATGATTTTAATGATTAAATTAAATCATTTGAAAATATGAAGTTAAATTTTGAAATTTTGGAAGCGAAGTGATTTTTTATTATTATTAAAAAAATATTTTAAATAATTTTCCTTCAATTAAGTATTCATAAGGTTCAATTTAGATTTTGATTAATTTTTAAATAAAAAATCCATATTTAATAAAAATAATAAATTTCATGATAATCAATAATAAACATGATTTTATTAAATTTCATTTTTATGCTTAAAAGAGAAATTTTTCATAATTGTTTCTGTTGTGTTAAACATTATTTTAGTAAAAAAGAAAAATCAATTTAATTTGAATATTATGAAATAGGTTTGACATTTGGAATCAGAATATTAATATTATTTCATAACATCCATTTAATTCTTAGATATTAAAATAAATAGTTTATGTAAAGAAATAGTTACTAATGTAAAAGAAAAACAATGAAAATGTAAACTATGGTGAAAAGCCTAATATATCTCAACAATTATCCATTATTTGTGTAGTTTAAAACTTACACAAAAAATTATCATACACTATCCATTACAGTCTACTTCTTTTTCCACATTCTTTTGGATGTGACATGCCTATACTATAAAAGTAACATGATTTTATCAGAATGATACCCCTCTGACTTATAAAAGGATCCCTTCACCATGAAACTTATCCTAATATATAAAGACACTATGATCAACCAAAATCTACCAAAATCCATTTCCAACTCTTTTTCTATATTCTATAGGTGATGTTCTACCCAAAAGACTAATATATGAAAGCTAAATGATATTCCTTAAGGAGTAAGGTATGTGCTACTAATCACTCCTTTTTTCCTTTCTAAGCCCTTCATTATATTTATATATACCTAAAATATTCTATAACCATACTAAAATAATTACATTAATATCATTATTATACTCAAATTTTATTATGCTGATGGAATATCATTTTTCTATATTCATCCTATCCACCCAAAGAATAAAAATGTTTCTCTTATTATGTGTTGACTACCACCTCCTTGAATGACATATTTCACTTTTCACCACCAAATTAAATGGATGGTAATAAAAATGAATCTGATAAATATATATTATATTAGGGAATTATTTATTTCATATATATATTTCGGAATGGATAAAACCAAAATTAAGGACCATTATAGATTAATCCATTAATATAATTAAATTACCCAATACAAGATCATCATGGATTCCATAATCATGAACCATACCAATAATTATAATTAAATGAACATGGAAATGAATAAATTGTAGGATATAATAGTAATATTATGGCTACAGGTGGGGGTGGGTTAATTTTATTTCAAAAACATAAACTAATAGAAATTATGAACCTATTTAATTAAAATTGTCATACAAATAGTTCATCCAATATTCAGAGTTTATGTATCTAACTGATAGTTCGTATGAATATTAGACTTCAATCAATCATAGAATAATTAAAATATTTCATTATAATTTCATAGTGTAAAATTTAACTTTTACAAACACATAAAGTAAGACATTATAAATTTTCCATGAAATTTTAGAGAACTTTTAAAAAGATTGATCCATTAATTATCCATTAGAATTAAGGATGTATATTACCATGAATTTAGGTATCTAAAATATTAACCAAATAATAAGGGTTTTTTTCCATAACCATGGAAACCCTTGACACTGAGAATGGAAGAACTCTATTTATCGATCCATGGTAATCCACAATAATCAATATTGGATAAAATCATATCTTTATATCCCCATAATCCCTCATTAAAAGATGACAAGGAAAAAAAACATAAAATTGCTTAATGAATTTAAAAATAATCCTCCCACAGTCTCCTTAATAAAAATAATTTGAAAAGGTTAAATTAAATCATTTGGAATGAAAAAATATTAGAAGAATTTTTTTTTCAAACTCTTTATAGTAAATGATGAAAAATATTTCACATACCAGATAATCATACCTATTTATTTGGATACCTCTAATGTTCATATTTCATTAATATTTTAGGTGGTTGATGCAACATAAAAACATACTCCTTCTTTATAAATCAATGTATTCTTATAATTCTTGTAAATCTATACACCATCACAGGGTAACAATATTTCATCCAATGTGTCATGACCCCCTCACACCAAAGATGACCCTCCTGAGCTGCCAATGGTGAAAGGGAGATAATGACCCCCCGAGTCCCGCCTCCAGTAAGCCCTGGGTTGGTGACTAACACTAAGGGTATGAGTTTTCACAAATATGGGAGGCATTACCCTTTTATTATTTTAAGATTGGGAAATAGGACAAGTCAAGCACCAAACAGGAAAAGAACAAGTGTATAGATATAAACCCAAATCAATCCCACATGCATGTTTAAATAGTTCGGAAATAGGTTACAAGTAAAAGAAATCTCAAAAGTACAACACCAAAAGAAAACAAGAGTACAACAATAGAAACAACTGCAAATGTACGACTAGTAGGGTCCCGCACAGCCCTTGTATTCCTCCTGGATACCTGAAATTAAACGTAGGGTGAGAATACATGTATACTTAGTAGGGAAACCTAAAGCTCTCGTGCACAAGTGGGGAGACATCTTAATGTCCCGTGAGAACAACAGAAAAACCTAGCAAGGAATTCTATCCACCCAACCTCACCAGCCACACTCACCAAAAACTCAATCACCACAAGTAGTAGTATATAAGAAACAGAGTATTGGGTACCCCGAACCAATTACCTTTAGTTAGCTACTCTCCCTAATGGCGAACGTCCTGACGCTGCCACACTCTCCCCGCCCGCACACACCTGGGCCTCACAACCACGTATCCCGCCCGCAAACACCTGGGCCTCACAACCACATAACCTGCCCACACACACCAGGGCCTCATCCTGATGATTCTGGGGAAACACTAGATCCTACACGAGGAGTCTTGGGATAAAACCACCGCAATCGAAACCTACCCGGAGAGTTTTGGTGTAAGGTCCCCTCATGCCATCACAGCCTAGGGGAGAATGAGAATGAAGGAGATAGTAACTAAGGGAAAACACCCTCTCTAATTAAATGGGACTGTTCAGCACTAAGTTCTCAACATTGGTGGGTTGTGATAAAACACAAAAGATACAGATATATATATATATATATATGTATACAAAACACACAGCCCAACCTATGGCTTCTAAATAGAGAAACTGAGCACTTTCCTCGGAACTGCTACTACGAAGCATGCATACAACAAACAAACCCAACCCCATTTAGGGTTTCAAGTTTCAGCAGAATTAGTTTATTTAGTTCCTTAACTACAAGGCAACTATCCATAACCAACCACCTAAATCGTTCGTAAAGAATATCCCTGCCATCCAAAAATAATGTTAGGAAAACAGAAGAAGCACAACAAAACCCTTCTTATCAACCAACCAACCCATTGATTATTAATCTCGTTCCATTACCACGCCCCACCATTCATTAACACTTCCACTTTTATTTATTATTCACAACCAATGGTCCGTTCACATTCAATCCCATCCCTGCAGCCCCGCTGGCAACCACCACAACCACACCGAAACCTGTACATCATTTCCCCTTTAATACCATTTATCATAGCCCCGCTGCCCTTTACCAATATAACATTCACTCCAACACACAACCAAGTCAACCGCAGCCCCACTGCTCACCCGATCCACACCAACCCACAAAACACCCCCACCACATGCCATATATCCAAGCCAACACCCACATGTTCATTATTCCATTTTTTTAAACGGGGTGATCACACAAGGGTTATAGATTTAAATCCGCCAACTTTACGTGATTAACAAAATTCCACATTCAACAAAAACAGTCTAGAGAGATAGGGAAACATTTAATTGTGCCAGAAAAGGACCCTAAAGACTGTGATATTCAGTAGTCATAAACCTATTCAATTCACAACATAATATCACAGTATATAAAAAATGTAATAGCAATCAAAAACTTCACATCCCGTTATATAAGCCAGTTATTATCTTTATTAAACCAGTTCCAATGTGTTTCACTTAAACAAGAGGACACCAACCCCGCATGATGCATAAATTAGAGAGACAAATGTATGATCCCTACCTCAATAGGTTCTGTCACAACGCTCCCCCGGATCGACTTTAGAAGATGTCAGCCGGCGTTCGTCACTTCTATCGGGTCCCGAAAAAACCTCCTCAAGTGGAAGTCAGAAAGGAAAGTACAAAGGAAAGACAAAGGATCCCCGCTCCGATGTTCCGCCTTGTTGTTACGATCCCGTGGCCGCTGACAGATCGTAAATCGGAGCTCGGGCGAAGATGTTATGGAAGAAAATGACCCTTCGAGTCTCATGGGAGAGCTCTGATCAGAGGAATGGGGTGGAGAGGGGTGAGTTGAAAAGGAGGAGGGGACCCCTCCTTTTATAGGCGAGAAATGAAAAGTTACATGACATTTACTTTATGGTACACGGCGTGTACTCGGTTATTTCACACGGTCTCTTCGCGGCTTCCAACACGGCTCCGCGAACGTTGACTGGTCAACACATTGATTGAGGGCAACGCATACGCGGGGAAGGACTTCACGGCATGTAGTTTGGACACACGGTGTGTACCCATTTATTTCACACAGCTCCAACACGACACACGGCTATTGACTGGTCAACACATGGTAACACGTATGCGGGGAGAGACTACACGGCGTGTAGTATTGGACACATGGCGTGAACCCATTTATCTCACACGGCATGGACATGTCCTTCAACACAGGGTATACCCAGCAAGGAGGTACACGTCGTGTACTCAAACTACATGGCATGTAGTTTCAAAATTATGGAAAGTGTGGGAAAAGTCCATTTTACCCTCCAGAACACTTCATGGCTTCCTTTTTGACAAAGGAATGGGCCGGAGAGGTTCGGGCCATTACATCATATACCTATTAAAACATTCTCATCCTCGAGAATTCAAAAACCAACCTAGAGGAACCCAATATGATACCTCTTAGGGTTCTCGTTATAACATGAACCCAACCATCAACCCTAATCATAGGTGTTAGGAATCCCCCCTCCTAGGTCGAGATATTATCCTCTTTAGCCGGCACTAACTCGCCTCCACGGGTTTAATCGCATTCACATTAATGCGTCTCGATTAATAATTGGGTCTTCCCACATTCATAAATTAGGATTTTTCCATCTTACACTGCCCCCATCACCGCACAACCAAAAGAATGCCCGAACATGTCATTTGGGAAAAAAATTGCTTCTCCTAGTTCGAGATATTATCCGCTCTAGGTGGCACTGACTCGCCCACACGGGTTCAATCGCATCCGCATTAATGCGTCTCGATTAAGGATCGCGATTTTCCCTTTCCCCACACATCCGAACATGTTACACATTACCAAGGATCAAGGAAACAAAAGATCTCACAACCGAAAAGCCAAGCATTCTATATATCAAAGGTACAGAGTATAACATCAACACAATTCTCAGATGAACAAGGGAAAACACAAGTCAAAACAACTCCGGGTACTGAGCGTGTATCTGGGCCTCCCACTCCCAAGTACTCTTTTCGAGGCCACCATGCCTCTACAACACACGATCCAATGGAATGGTTTGTGCACTGAGTAGCGTCTCTTTACGATCCTCGATTCTGACTGGTCATTCCTCGAAGGTCGCGTCGTCTCCCATATCTAACTCACCCCAATCGATAATGTAAGAGTCATCGTGTAAGTACCGACGAAGCTGGGAGACGTCATGAACAATCTCTAATTGAGGTGGTAGGGCCAGCTGATATGCCACCTCACCGACTCACCTCAGCACCTCAAAAGATCCGATGAACCAAGGTGAGAGCTTTCTCCCTTGCCCAAACCTCTACTGCCCCCGTCGAAGGGAAACCTTCAAGAACACATGATCTCCCACCTCAAACTCCAAGGGCCTCCTTCGACGATCAGCATAAGACTTCTGTCGGTCCTGAGCCACTTTCATCCTCTCACGTTCAAGCTGGACTTTCTCCGTGGTGCTCTGCACTATCTCTGGCCCAAGAGCACGTATCTCACCAAACTCTGCCCAGCAAATGGGTGAGTGACATGGTCTTCCTTACAAATCCATAAACGGTGCCATGCCAATAGTAGAGTGGAATCTGTTGATGTAGGAAAACTCTACTAATGGCATGTGTCGTACTAATGATCCTCTGAAATGCAGAAATCATGCTCGTTGCATGTCCTCCAACGTCTGGATAGTCTTCTCTGTATGCCCATCGGTCTGAGGGTGGAATGCAGTTCTAAGGCATAGCTAGGTGCCAAAAGCATGTTGTAACCCCCTCCAGACTCGTGAGGTAAACCGAGTATCCTAATCTGAGACAATAGTCTTTGGGAATCCATGAAAATGCACCACCTCGTCTACGTACCTCTATGCTGAGGTACTCACCGGGTCCAACTCCTTAATTTCTAAGAAGTGAGCTGATTTCGTCAGTCGATCACCCACTACCCATAGAGCTTCATAACCACCCTGTGCTCTGGGTAGTCCTGTGACGAAGTGCATTGAGATGTCATCCCACTTCCACTCGGGGATATCTAAAGGATGCAACAAACCACTAGGAACACAGTGTTCAGCTTTCACTTTCTGACACACCAGGCATTTAGCCACAAACTCCACCACTTCCCGTTTCACCCTGGGTCACCAAAACTATTCCCTCAGGCCTCGGTAAATTTTTCAAACTCTTGGATATACTACCAAGGCTGGGCTATGGAACTCACGGAGAACTCCCTCACGCATTGTCTCTGGGACAAACAACCTTCCATCGAAAAGCATCTGATGTTGGTTGTCCTCTGACCATCCTTCTGGAGCGTTCCCCTGATCGACACAATCCCACATTACATCCGCCTCAGAGTCCCCCCACTGAGACTCCTCCACCTGCTACAACAAGGAGGACTGCACCATCATCTGAAACAAACAGCCTCTAACACCTTCTACACTGGAATCCATGTGCAAGGTATCCAACTCTCCCATCGCCTTCCAAGCATCAGTAGATTCCCGAAAAACTTCCTGATGTGACTTCCTGCTCAAGGCATCATCCACAATGTTGTCCTTACCTTCAGTGTAATAGATATCAAAGTCATAGTCTTGGATAAACTCGACCCATCTCCGCTACCGCAGTTTCAGGTCACTCTGGGAGAAGATATAACGTAGGCTCTTGTTATCTGAGGAGACCACAAAGCGATCCTCACAGAGGTAATGTCACCAGAACTTCAGTGCGAACACTACTGGTGTAAGCTCTAAGTCATAGTAGAATAGTTACTCTCGTAAGGGCGTAACTACCTAGACCCATAACAGATCATTCCCTTCTTCTACATCAGCATGCACCCCAGACCAAGGCCAGAAGAATCACAAAACACCTCATACAACAACCCTTCCTCTAGCAACCTGAGTATGGGAGCCGTGACCAACTTCTCTTTCAGGTAGTCAAAAGACCTCTGGAATTTCTCGCTCTATATGAAGACCATGTTCTTCCTAGTCAAAGATGTCAATGGAGCAGCAACTCAAGAGAAGTCCGAAACAAACCTCCTATAATAACCTACTAACCCCAGGAAACTACGAACTTCTGCCACGCTCTTGGGTGCTATCCAAGAAACAACTCCCTCCACCTTTCATGGGTCCACTAACACTCCTTGATGAGACACTACGTGCCCAAGGAAGTGTAATTATTGTGTCAAGAACTTACACTTTGATAATTTCCCGTAAATCTGGTTGTGTTGAAGGACTTCTAAGACTTCCCTGAGATGCTCAACGTGCTCCTCCACTGATCATGAGTAGATCAGGATGTCATCGATAAAAACAATGATGAATCGGTCCAGAAACTCTCGGAAGGCAAAGTTCATAAGTCCCATGAACACAGCTGGTGCATCTGTAACTCCAAACGGCATCACTACAAACTCGAAGTGCCCATACCTGCACCTGAAAGCCATCTTCGAGATGTCATTTTCCTTTACCCTCAGCTGATGTTATCTAGATCGTAGATAAATCATGGAAAACCAACCATCTCCCCTCAGTTGGTCGAAGAGATCATCTATCCTTATAAGGGGGTATTGGTTCTTTACTATTACCTGGTTCAACCATCGGTAGTCTATGCATAGCCGGAGACCACCATATGCCTTCTTCATGAACAAAACTGGAGCACCCCATGGAGATACGCTGGGTCGAACAAAAACCTTCTCCATCAGATCATCAATCTGAATCTGCAACTCCCGCAACTCTGAAGGTTCCATCCGATAAGGGGTCATCAAAATCGGATGGGCACCAAGCTGTAAGTCTATCCCGAACTCAACGTCACGTCGGGGGGGGGGGGGGTATAGTCACAACCTCCTCAGGAAAAACATCGAGGAACTCCCCAACAACCTCTGGGACATCCATCATCTGTTTATCAGCAGGAACCACTGATAGCCCACCTAACAAGGAAAGGAGAGGCTCCACACACTGGCTTCCCACCTGATTGCTCCTTTCGCCAAAAAAAGCTACACGCTGCCCATCCATGTCGGATAACATGACTCTTCTCTGGAACTAGTGGATAACGGAACTAACAGAAAACAACCAGTCAAATCCTAGGATGACATCATATGGATTCATCTCTAATAGAAGAAGGTCCCCACTAGATCGAAGTGGTCCCAACGTCAGCCCACTTCCCCAGAAAACAAAAGATACGCTAGTCTGGCCTCCAAAAGGTGTACTCAGCACCAGTGGTACAAAAAGTCTCTCTACGTCTAGTCCCAAATAATGGGCTAGACCAGGTGAAACAAATAAGTGTGAAGCACTCGAATCAAAAAAATTAAAAACAAGAGTGCTGAACAAACAATTCGTGCCTCACACCACCTCTAGTCCTACCAGAGCTGCCAACTCTGCTGTGTGCAACTGTCCACACCTAGCTCCTCTGCCTCTCTGATGTCGTCCACCTCCCCGACCACACCCGGGTCGAGGTCCCTGAGGAGCACCCTGAGGTCGACCTCCTCTCGCAATGTCTGCCCTCAGAAGAGCATGGTCCTACAACTGCTGGAAGGGCCTCGCCGACAACTGGTGCTGCTGAGGTGGGCGCTTAACCTGGGCACCTCCACCGTTCTGAGCTTGGGTCATGCACCAACTCTGAACGTGCCAAAAACCTCCACAAGAAAAACACTTCGGTCCTAGGCTCGTGAAAAGGGTACAAGGACCCGATGATATGAACTGTAACTGCTGGGGCCTACACCCCACAGGCCTGAACCTAGAAGGTCCCGTCACAGGAGACCTATTGCTGACTGCCCTCCCCTTAGACGAGCCCGGCTGGATCCCCTCTCATGGTGTACCTCCCAATGAGTGCATCCTCTATAAAACCACTGCCTTCTTCTGTACCGCCAAGTACGTCGGAAGGGTGAAGGGGGTGACAACATACTGGAGTGAAGGACGAAGCGCCTCTTCCAAACGTCTTGCTCGAGACTCCTCATCCGAAAAGAGATCCTGAGAAAAGCGCAAGAGATCCTTGAACTTGATCCCCAACTCTTGTACTGACATGCTCCCCTACTGAGGGGAGAGTAACACATTCCTCTTCTCCACCATGATCACAGAAGAAAGGAATTATTCTCAGAATTCCTTTTCAATGTCAGCCCACGAAACCTCTACCACTTTCCACTATCCGAGGTAGAGCATCCACCACTGTCGCGCCACACCTCTCAGCTGACTGACTACTAAGGGAACCCAATACTCCCTCAGAGCACGAATCAAGGTAAAAGCGATCCCTAGCTCCTCATGCCACCCCTCAGTCTCTGTATCTAAAGTACTTCCCTCGTACTTCTTGAGGGTTTTCCGCTGGAAAGAACAAAGAGTCTTCTGCCACTGGCAATATTCCTTCTCTCGGTCCATCCTCAACCGATCGACCGCCTAAATCTGCTAGGCCACAGCCATCTGAGCCACCTGGGGATGACGTCCAGGTTCCATAGCTGTATGGTAAACAAATATTGCATAAGCCCAAGTAGTAAGGAAATTTTTCAAGGTTTCATTTTATCATTTTATTTCAATTTCTTTCCCATAACACCCAAATCATGTAAAACACAATCATGGTGATGCATGTACATTCATTAGGGTTTCTACCCTCCAATCAATGTAGTCTCAATTGGTCGTTCGGTAGGCTCAGAGTCCTTTCATCGGATCATGGGGGGCCCTAAAATCCCTTGTCCTAGCCGGTCTTCACTGGCCTATGTCGTGCACCATGATTAACTAACACTGTCGTCCAACCATCCCATGCAATCCTCACTGTGCCTAACTCCAGACTCTATCCTATCTCTCAACAATCACATCTGATACCATTCTGTCACGACCCCCATCCACCAAGGATGCCCCTCCTGAGCTGGAAATGGTGAAAAGGAGATAATGACCCCCAATTCTCACCTCCATTAGGCCCCGGGTTGGAGACTAGAACCAAGGGTAATAGTTTTCACAAATATTGGAGGCATTACCCATTTATTATTTTATGATCGGGAAATAGGACAAGTCAACCACCAAAAAGAAAAAGAACAAATGTATAGAAATAAACCCAAACCAATCCCATATGCATGTTTAAATAGTTCTGAAACAAGGTACATGTAAAAGAAATCTCAAAAGTACAATACCAAAAGAATACAAGAGTACAGCAACAACAACAACTCCAACTGTCCGACTAGTAGGGTCCCACACGACCCTGGTTGTCCTCCTGGAAAACTGAAAGTAACGGTAGGGAGAGCATAAAATTATACTCAGTAGGGAAACCTAAAGCTCTCATGCACAAGTGGGGAGACATCCTAATATTCTGTGAGAACAACAGACAAATCCTAGCAAGGAATTCTATCCACCCAACCTCACCAGCCACAATCACAAAAAACACAATCACCACAAGTAGTAGTATATAAGAACAAGAGTATTGGGTACCCCGCACCATTTCCCTTTAGCTAGATGTTCTTCCAAACGGAGAACGTCCTGACGCAGCCACACTCTCCCTGCCCGCACACACCTGGGCCTCAAAACCACGTATCCTGCCCGCACACACTTGGGCCTCACAACCACGTATCGCGTCCGCACACACCTGGGCCTCACAACCACGTATCTCAGCCGCACACACCTGGGCCTCATCCCGAAGATTCTTGGGAAACAGTAGAACCTGCCCGAAGAGTCTTGGGCTAAAACCCCCTCAATCGATACATATCCGAAGAGTATTAGGTGTAAGGTCTTCTCAAGCCATCACAGCCTAAGGGAGAAGGAGCAGGAAGGAGCTAGTAACTAAAGGAAAAACACCCTCTACCATGAAATGGGATTGTTCGGCACTATGTGCTCAATATGGGTGGGGTACGATAAAACAAAATAGATATATATATATATATATATATATATATATCTGTGTATACCAAACACACATCCCAACATATGGCTTCTAAACAGAGAAACTGAGCACGTGCCTCGGCACTGCTACTACGAAGCATGCATACAACAAACAATCCCACCCACATTTATGTTTTCACATTTCAGAAGAATTAGTTTATTTAGTTCCTTAACTACTGGGCAACTATCCATAACCAACCAAATCAATCATTCGTAAAGCATATCCCTTCCATCCACAAATCAAGTTAGGAAAACACAAGAATCACAACAAAACCCTTCTAATCAACCAACCAACCCGTTGATTATTAATATCATTCCATTACCATGCACCACCATTCATTAACTCTTCCAATTTTATTTATTATTCACAACACATGGTTTGTTCACATTCAAACCCATCCCTGCAGCCCTGCTTCCGGCCAACACAACCACACCGTAACCCGTACATCATTACACCTTTAATACCATTTATCGCAAACATGTTGCCCGTTACCAACATAAAATTCACACCAACACACAACCAAGTCAACCATAGCCCCACTGCTCACCTGTTCCATAGCAACCCACAAAACACCCCCACCACATGCCACATATCCAAGCCAACAGCCACATGTTCATTATTCCATTTTTTTAACCGGGGTGATCAAACAAGGGTTCTAGATTTTAATCAGCCAACTTTACGTGATTAACCAAATTCCACATTCAACAATAATGGTCTAGAGAGATAGTGCAACATTTAATTGCGCCAGAATAGGGCCCCAACAACCGTGATTTTTAGTAGGAAAAATCCTATTCAATTTAGAATATAATATCACAGGATATAAATAAAGTAACAGCAATCAAAAACTTCCCATCCCATTATATAAGCTAGTTATTATGTTTATTAAACCAGTTCAAATGTGTTTCACATAAACAAGAGGAAACCCACCCCACATGATGCACAAATTAGAAAGACTAATGTCAGATCCCTACCTCAATAGGTTTTGATCACAATGCTCCCCCGGATCGACTTTAGAAGACGTCCGTCGGCATCCGTCACTTCTGTCAGTTCCCGGTAAAACCTCATCAGGTGGAAGTCGGAAAGGAAATACTGATGGAAAGACAACAGATCCAAGCTTGGATGTTCCGCCTTGTCGTTACGATCCCGTGGCCGCTGACGGATCATACATCGGAGCACGGACGAAGAAGTTATGGAAGAAAAGGAGCATTTGATTCTCTTGGGAGAGCTCTGCTCAGAGGAATGGGGAGGAGAGGGGTGAGATGAAAAGGACGAGGGGATCCCTCCTTTTATAGGCAAGAAAAGCTAAAGTGCACGGCATGTACTCGGTTATTTCACATGGTATCCACGCGGCTTCCAACACGGATCTGCGGCCGATGACTGGTCAACACACGGTTTGAGCGTAACGCATACACGGGGAAGGATACAAGGCATGTAGTATGGACACACGGCGTGTACCCATTTATTTCATAGGGCTCCAACATGGAACACAACCATTTGACTGGTCAACACACGGTAATGTGTATGCGGGGAGAGACTACACGACGTGTAGTATTGGAAACATGGTGTGTACCCACTTATTTCACACAGCAAGGACACAGCCTTCAACACGGGGTATACCCGGCAAGTGGGTACACAGTGTGTACTCAAACTACACGGCGTGTAGTGTCAAAATTCTGGAAAGTGTAGGAAAAGTCCATTTTACCCTCCAGAACACTTCGTGGCATTCTTTTTGACAAAGGAATGGGCCGGAGAGGTCCAGGCCATTACACAATGGAATGAATTTCGTCATCTAAAAAAACTTAAATCTCAATCATGAAGATTTAATGAATATTTTATTTAATAAATTAGTCTACATCCATTCTGAGAATATTTTTTAAAAAATATTAATATAAAATTTTCAAGATTGACATAGTTATATTAAGAAGTCATAACTCATATAAATCTCTTTCTAGAAATATGTGACCATCTGTTTAAACATTAGAACAATTCCTTTCAAATATGATAATCTATTCTGTCTAATAAATTGGTATTTCTCTGTCATTAAAAATAGAGTTTCAATAAAAAATACAAAAAATATATAACTATAAAATTTTTAAAAAAATAAACATTAATTAAATGTATTTTAATTTTAGAAATTAAAATAAAAATTGTAGGAAAACAATTTATGTCAAAAATTAACCCCCTTTTGAAAAGACCAAAACTAAAATTTTAAAAGAGAAAAAAAAATTTACAGTTAAAAACATACCCCCCTATGTTATACAACTTCCATTTTAGCATTTATTATGTGATTCTTTTCTCTCTCTTTTTCATCATATTCTATTTCTCCTATATTATTTTTTAATTTAAATGTTCCTAATCATTTTCTAGGATTCTTTTATAAATTTCAATTCAACTTTTTATTAAACCATTCTCCACCATTCTATCTTTTGAAACGATAGCTTTTATATTGATAAAAAAGTGTAACTCAAATGTTGCGGAACTAAATTTATACATAAAAAAATTGTACTATAAAATCTATATTTATTTATTAAATAATAGTAAATAGACATAAAAAAAGAAATTTTAAACATGCATAAGAAGAAATTTGAAATAACACTCATTCAAAAACATATACATCCATTCAAAATTTAATTACGAGTTATTAAAATGAAATATTTCCATAAGATTTTTAAGAAGAATATATAATAATTTATTTATGAGGACTTTCATAATAATATTCATTTTCAATACATCTTGATTCTTTTTATCTAACTCTATTAAATATGATTTCAAATTTCCAACATCATATAAAATGACATGGATCATATTCTTTTTATCATTCTAAATTAAGATCCCCTCCTCTAAATCATATTTTTTTAAAATTTCATCTTATGTCTCCTGAATAATGAAACTTATTCTTCAAACATTCAACTTCATCATTAAAATTTTAGACTTTGGAAATTACATATTGGTAATCCACTAGAACATTGGATACCATATTTACATTTCTATCTTCTTTAGTAGAAACAGAAAAATTCTTTAGTATCATAACAAATTCATCATCTAGATTCATCACCAAAAACATCATATTGTAAATTTCTCCAGGGGATTCAATGAAAATGAACACATAATTTATACATTATTGAAAGCTATTTTTGTGCAACTGGGACCCCGCCTTAACATGGTCATCAGGTCCTGGCCCACCAGGTACCACTAGTTGCCCTACAGATACGTGGGGTCCCCCCTAGGGTCTACCCACATGCCCGAACGGGTCATCTGACTAATGATTGTCCCCAGAGGCCAACACATGCCTTTATATTGGGCTTTTTCCTCACTCACACACACACTAGGAAACTTCTCAGAAGGTCACCCATCCAGATCAATACTCTATGCCTAGCACGCTCAACTTTGGTGTTCTAATCAGATAGGCTCTCGAAAAGGAAGGTGCACATTATTAACATGAGTCATATCATTTATTCATTTAACCCTATATATTTTGGGGGTGTTACAATCCCCCCCCCTAGAGCACAATGTCCTCATTGTGGGACCTACATCTCAACCAAGGCAGTGCACAACACTTATGGCTGGGTACCACCTCTGATACCAAATGGCACAACTTGGCCCCGGTGACAGCACATACACCCTTCCTTATCAAGGCCGTCGGGTCATGGTCCACCAGGTACCACCAGTTGCCCCGAAGACACATGGGGCCCACCCTAGGGTCCACCCACATGCCTGAACAGGAAATTTGACTAATGATCATCCCTATAGGCCAAAAAATGTCCTTTACAGTGTGGTTTTTCCTCACTCACTCACACCCTGGGAAACATCCCAGAAGGTCACCTATCCTGATCACCACTCCAGGCCATGCACCCTCAACTGTGGAGTTCTAATCAGATAGGCTCCCTAAAAGAAATGTGCACCTTTTTGACATGAGTCATATCATTTAGTCATTTAAACCTTTTTCATTTGGGGGTGTTACAATTTTATCCCTATATTTTTCAATTAGATCATCATAAAAAATCATGTAATTTTCAAAAACCCTCATCCATATGATGATTCCATTCAAATTCCTTCTATCAGCATGAACTCTTATTTTGAAATCATTGAATTAAACTTCATCTCAAGTAAATAATTCATCATTATATTTCATTGAATTTCAAAACATCAACCTTACATTTAAAATACAAAAATATTTACTGTATATCCAACAAAATTCCATGATATCATCTATTCACTGAATAAATTCGTTGAAATAGATTATTTTCATCTCCATTATATTCAAACTATTAGAAGGAGTATAATTCATGTAATCATATGAAACATTTTTAACATGATAACCGAGGAGTAAAAGTTTCTTCTCTTTTAGAAACATTTTTATTATTACTATAATCATAAACATCAATCACATTACATTATTCTTCGTCACCACCATAATCCTATTCAATACCATCATGACCATTTTTATCAATCATTCCATCATTATAAACATCATTATAGGCATAAAAAAATCATATTGATTTTATTTTGAAATTTTTACTTTAAATTATTTTTAACTTATATACAACCATCTCTGTTTGGAATATTTACAAAAATAATTATTATCAAAAATACATATAAAGAAACATACTATGATTTGGATAAATATTCATTATTTATTTTTTGTTAAATTCAAGAATAATATGATATTTCATTCTGAATCTCTTCTTAAATGATAAAGATTTTATAGAAATTTTTTAGGACGATTCCTTGTGTTTCTCATCAATTTTTTGTGCAAAACTCATAGAAATTTTGTCAGAATTATCCTCAACAAAGTTTGAAATAAAATATTTTCATATTGAAATTATATAATTTAAAACATATGATATTATCCATTTATAATATATTTCACCATTTCTTGAATATATTCAGTTTTCTTAATAATCTCTCTGTAAAATATTTCTTGTCATCGTTTTTCTTATATTATCTTCTTATTTTCATTTTCTCCATGATTTTGATTTTTTTTTCTTTAAATTCCAAATACTTTATGTTATCCAAACCAAAAGCTGGATCCTTAGGCTTCTTACCATCTTTATATTTCATAAAATACATGAAATTTTCATCCTAAATTTATATAGGATTCATTCATAGCATGGGAGGATAATTCTAAAATTACATCCTCTTTTCCAAAATAGATTTAATTTGTTCTATTAATTATTCTAATGAATCTTTACTCAACCTTTCAACAAATGTCTTTTTAGAATAGTTGTATATTTAATTTATCGTGGAAATCGTCTCTTCAAAAATTAAATTAATATTTTCCCTCACAGAGGTTGCAACATTATTAATTTTTATATGAGTTATACATTTTACCAAAAACATATTGATAAAAAATAGAAACAAGTGATATTTAACTATTATTTTAACAAGATTCACTATCTCAATCATATTGAAATATTATTTCACAAAATTATATGTCCTTATATTAAAAACGGAATCATGAAAATATATATATTGAACATTCAATGTGTCCTAATCTCCATTACATGGGATCAAGAAATTATTCAACCAAATATATACTATTTAGTATTCTATATTGAGATGATATTCATTCCAATAAATATATATATTTTTAAAGATGCAAGATTATGACTTTTCTTTATCAAAAGATAAAACTTTTATGAAACTGTATATAACTAAATTTACTTCAACATCCAATGTAATTTCGACTACCTCTATTAAATTCGTCATATTCAATTATTACATATTAAAAACTAATAAAAAAGATACCAATTTCAATCCATATTCTTTTTTAAATGAAGTAGTTGAAAAATAATTTATTACCAAACTATTATAATGAATATTAGATTCCTCCATCTCATCACATAGCAATTCCCAGCATTGGAAAACAATAACTCTATTTAGCAGATATTCATATTTATTAATCTATACTTCCTTAATCTTCCTTTATTTCAGTATAACTGTGGTAGAAATGTCACTAATTGAATCCATCTATACGGATAAAAAATCAGATAAATGAACAATGACTGGATATAAGAGAAATAAATATGTGAGAGTTGATAGTAGGGAGTGGTGAGGGAAATGATACTCCCCCACTCCAATTATTATATCATATATAGAGTTAATGGTCACCTTCCCCAAATAAAATTATTAAGAAGAGGAAACCTTATTATGATCTATAGCTCATAGAATCTTCGAAAAAATTTATTTATGAACTCTTAAGTATCATTAAAATATATATTTTTTCTATAAACCAATGATATTTTATGATATAATATTTAATTTCATATTTTTAAAAAAAATTAGCTAAATTTATAAAAAAAATGTTATGAATCAAATAGATATATAAATAAATGAATTGAAAGTGTTCCTTTTCGAGATAAATTTTTAATATTATTATCAAAATATTACTTAGGATCATGAACTTATTAAAAAATAAAGACATTAATATTTATATATAATGTAATAAATCCTACAATAAATAAATATTTTTGACACAATTTTTTGATACAGAAAATTAACTATAAATATTTTTAGCACAATTGTTTTTAACAAATTTTTTCCAAATTCTTCAATTATCAATAATTTTTCTAGAAAAATAAATTAAACAAAAAACATGATCTACTCCTTTTTAGGAGTAAATTAAAGTTAGTATATAGTGCAAAAAATAATTATACATGAATATTCATTTCATATTGACCATTAATATATACAATTTAATATATTTAAATCTAACCTAATTATGTGGTTTTGTAAAAATATTTTCTGGTTGTTATTATGTTTTGATAAATTGTAAAATTATATTTATTTTCTATGTGTCATTATGATGGAAATGGGTTTTTATATGTATGTTCTAATCTGAAGGGTGATGTGATGATTTTTTTACATATTTAACGAAACTTTTTTTATCACAAAAAATTATATTTTTACAAAAACAAAATCCAAAATCTATAATTGTGAGTTTCATCCACAACACATGAGAAAAAATATTATTGATTCCAAATATTTTTCTTCTATAGTTTAATGTTATAAATAAATTTTTTTATTATAATACTAAAAAAAGTCTTCTCTTAAGAAATGAAATGTTCCTAATGTACTTTTTATATCCATTTTGAATCCATCAATGTCAATATCAATAAAAAACTGATGTTAAAATTCATTTCTAGATGAATAAAATATATCATTGTCCATATTTGTTGGTGCCAAAATATGGCCCGAAAGAAGAGCAACAAAGAAGGCTGGCGCGCTGCGTCGCAGAGCACTGACACGAAGCACCGATGCGAAGCACTGACGCGAAGCACCGAAGTGAAGCGCCCTGACCATCGGGGCCCCGTGAAGCTCCAGAGGCGGTGATGCTCCGTGAACGCATTTGACGTTCGCGAGCCGCCGCGAAGCTCCAGAGGCGGTGATGCTCCGCGAACAAATTTGACGTTCGCGAGCCGCCGCGAAGCTCCAGAGGCGGTGATGCTCCGCGAACGCTTTTGACATTCGCGAGCCCCCGCGAAGCCCTTGAGGCGGCGTGCAGGTGCTGCTTCGCGGCGCCCCTTCCCTATAAATACCGGGCTCCCCCTGAGTCCCGAGAACGGATGACCCGACCTTTCGGCTTCTCCTCTCCCGAATCGCGAAGCGCGCTTTTCCCCCGGGAATCATGAGCTCCGCGAGGTACTTCTCCTTCACGAGACGCCTCTGCTTTGACTCGTTTTGAGCCTCTCTTCCGAGAAGGTTTCCCTTCACGACGCCCAAGGTCATTCGCGAAGGAAGGGGATTCCCATGGGAACCTGGGCAGCCGCGGAGCACTTGTGCTTCGCGAAACACCCAACCCACACGAGTGATCCTAATGCTAGGGCAGGATCGCTCCACATCGCGAAGCACACTGCTTTGCAGGTCCTTCCTTCATGAGATACCCCTCCTTCGCGAGGCAGTTCTCTATCCCACTTCACTAAGCACCTCCCATTCGCACCCGGGTTCCATGCTAAGGTAGGATCACGCCACCTCGCGAAGCACATTGCTCTGCAGGACTCTGCTTCGCGAGACACCCCTGCTTCGTGAGGCAGTGCTCCGCGAACACTGTTCCATTTCACGAAGCACCTTCCATTCCCACCTGCGCCATATGCTAAGGCCAAGGCGCCCCACTTCGCGAAGCTCACTCCTTTGCTTAGTGACTCCTCTTCACGTGCAACCCTCCAGGTTTGCGCGATGTGATTTCAAAGTCCCATGGACAACACCACCCGTAGCGTTGCTTCGCCTAATGCTTCTTCGCATAGGCACCCTAACGGCTATTGCTTCTTCGCATAGCCACGCTAATGTGGACCCCTCGATGGTTCGTTCCCCAACCCCCCTTGACCATGGCCTTACTGGTACCTTCCCTTCCCCAAGGACCAGAGGGTACCGGTTATGTAAGCCCTAGGGGTGCGGAGTGAACCCACCACGTCCGAGCTGTAGGATGTTAAACTGCCAAGCACCACGTCCTCAACACATGACGTTAAACTGTGACCCAACCTCGTCTCCCTCACGATGGGTCCCCCCAGCTCGAACATTCGTTACACCACTCGTCTCCACGGGAATGGAATCACCCATCCACAAGGGGTGATATCCTCCTTTTCAGAGTGGCGTATGTTTGTAGGAGAAGGGCGACCCTAATTCCCCAACGGATGGCTGCACCCCTGCATCTCCGTACTTCCCCACTACCAAAGTCGGTGGAGGGCGTGATATGGGATGAGGTACCTCCCATCATTGGACCAACGTCCATCTTTCTCGCGCTTTGTCGCATCCTGTGCCTCCATCCTGGAGTAAGTCCCAACACCATGGGCCACCTAACGCATAAGCCCCTCTTCGCTTCTCAAGGACGTATCCTTTGCGACGTGATCGTTAGGTCCTTGCAACCTCTTGTTTCTCACACAGTGCATGACTCACGTGGGATTAGAGTGAGCACCGACCCTGGCCACCCCTTTGAACTACGAGTAATTTGATCCGTGTCAAGGCATCGTATGTAGGAAGCCTCCACGAGGTTCAAGCCCACCACCCGTCGCTCAATCACGTCGGGTCCCATTCCGGTCCAGTGGTAAGCCATTGCGACCCATCAGCCACTTCGAACTACGGGGACTTTGATCCATGTCAAGGCATGGTACGTAGGTAGCCTCCACGAGATTCAAGCCCACCCGTCGTTTATTCACGTCGGGTTCCATCCTCGTCCATCACGACATTAAACTACATTCTGGTCCAATGGAAAGCCGCTGCGACTAATCCCATATGAACTACGAGGTCTTTGATCAATGCCAAGGCATGGTACGTAGGAATCCTTCATGAGGTTCAAGCCCACTACTAGTGGACTCATGAGTCTGCTTTCATGTCGGGTCACACCCGCGTCCCGCATGATGTTAAACTGCACACTCTCGTCCAGCACGACATTAAACTGCATTCCAGTCCAATGGAAAGCCATTGTGACCCACCCCTTTGAACTACGAAGACTTTGATCCATGTCAAGGCATGGTACGTAGGAAGCCTCCACAAGGTTCAAGCCTATCCATCACCTGATTCACGTCAAGTTCTATCCACGTCCAGCACGACGTTAAACTGCCATTCCGGATCTGAACTACGAGGACTTTGATTCCCTGCCACGGGGATACGTAGGAAACCTTCCCAAGGTTCAAGCCCACCATTAGCGGATCTACGGGTCTGCTCTCACGTCGGTAAAATGACAATGCCTGTCAGACCAGGGTCCACCCTCATGTTGGTTCACTGCTGGCATTCATCGGACCAAGGTCCACCTCCGTCGTCACCCTTGAGATGGTCCCATTTCATTCCCTCCACTTCATTTATCCACCTAGCACCCATCCTGACTCTCTCCCGGACGGTAGTATCTCGGTGAGACTCTGTCGGTATGACCCTCTTCACAGCCACCTATGGGCTGACTCGTCTCCGCTGGACGTTAAACTCGCGGCGTGCCCTGTGTTAAATGCGGGAAGCTGAGGAAAACCTCAGATATGTTTCTATGACATAATTCCCCACACTCGATGTGGGATTCCTTGGGCTTCCATGCCCTCGAGGAGCCCTGTAATAAGGTATAATAGACAAACACGACATATTCCCCAGCATCCAGACACGCTACTGGTGCCTCAACGTGACTACTCCCCCGACCGAAGGTTGCTGCCCTGACTGGACCCTTTGGAATGTCCTGAAAGAAGTAGTGTAATTAACTGGCGTCCATGGAAACATGGCACTGGGAAGAGTTTCACGAACTACGTATTAAATCTATGAGGGAGACCCGGACTAGGTGACAAGTTCCGAGGAGGAATCCACGGAAGCAAGAACCGACATCCCATCATCCCATTTCGATCAAGGAGAAGACGTACCTGAACAAGGAAAGAATTCCACCCACCTTTGGAAAGCGGGAATACAGGGCGACAGGCAGCGCGTCCTCCACGGACGGATGTGCGCGCGCCCCGACGAAAGCATCGGAAATAGAAATGGTGAACCTGACGTGAAATTCTTCTCCTCAGTATGGAGATTAGTAGCGTTCAAGTCACCAGTGGATTGACGTGTCACCGGATCCAGATATCCGATGCCTGGTCCCGCCAAGCAAATAGCGGGCCTGTCGTGAAACTCACCAGAAGTCAGGGCAGTAGAATGTGGGGCATTCCGCCCTGCAGCGTGTTGGTGTGGATCCTTCTTACAAACGTGGAGAATGGAAGGACACGGGGGCACTGGTTGTCAATCCTCTTCCCTTTCGGTGTTGATGAGTTGATCCCTTTGTTTCTCAGGAACCAAGTTGCAATTTAAGAGATGCGATCACCACCTGCGAACCTACGCAGGGGCAGGGGCAGCATTTCCATAACTACCCCACATGGCGCCACTACCGCCATGACGACTGCCACGCCACGGAATACGGGATGCCCACGTCCCCTTTCCCCATCAGAGGTCATCCAACGAAGGGTGATCAACAGCCTCGTGCGCAGGTACGAGGAGGAAGGGGTCATCCCGACTAGGGATATGGCCCGCTTGGACCTAGAGGCCTCCAGGCCTCGCCGTCAACGCCTCCCTAACAGGCCCCGCAGGGAGCCCCTGCTCCCCACCCCGACATTCAACCGTTTCAGGAGCCTATCCCCGGAACGCCTTGACGACTCCTCACCTTACGCAGATGAGGTGGGTGTCGTTCGGCTTAGCCTGCTCAGGGTCCCGACCCAGGGGCCCCAGGCGAGAGCCCCTGTCCGGTAATGCCAGCGCCGCCGTCCGACTCCACAGGGAGAGCAAGCAGCCCATACCCCTGCGCCACCTGCACCGGCCCGCCTTACCCGACGTCAGCGCTGGGCCGGGGCTGAGGACGCTCGCTCAGGCGCCTCCATGTCGACAGCTACAGTGGCCCGAGCCACCGCCGACATGCAACCTGGAGCCCCCGCGTGCGCTGAGCAGGGGCACCCCTTCGCCCAACCAAGATTGAGACCCCAACCACCCCATGGGCAGGCTGGGTTGACTCTCCAGGTTGCAGGCCCAAGTGGTGATCGTCGCGAGCCAACCCGCGGCGGCATCACCCCATACGGAGGTCCTCCCCATACTTTTTCTCCACAGAGCATGGGACTTCCCCGATCCGAAGTTCGTCATGGAGGTACGCCTCATGCTACCCCCATTCCGATGGAAGACCTGCCCCGCGGCAGCGACGATCGGCGCGGAAACTTTTCCCGCGCCCACTACACAGGGTACGGAGCCCATTCTCCTGCCCTCGACAGCCAATCTGAAGGCATCGTGCATTCGGCCCTTCTTCAACGTGGGGGTCCCCCCTACGTCTTCTCTGCGACTGGCGAAGGTCCTCCTCACCCCAGCAACTCAAGGAGTGAAGGTCAGCCTCGCTCTGCCCGCATTGATCATGGAGGTCCTCCCCATGCTCCTGCTGATCCCAACAAAGGCTCCGCCTACATGGGTGTTCATAGAGGCCCTCCCCGCGTACCCTTCGAAATTTTCCCTGGTGCCCCTCGCACCTCGGGCATCTCGGTTGGGGGGCCTCCCCGCCATGGCGCCAGTGCCGCCCCGAGACTCCATGATAGGGATCAACCCTGTCCTGAAGAGCCACCCCGGGGTAGGATAGCGGGTCGCCGCCACCACAAGAAGAATCCTGGGAAATCCCGGGTGGAGATCAAACCTGCTCGTTTCTACGACTCTGAAGTGGAGTACAACTCAGCCATTGAACCTTCTCCCAGTTCCTCCATATCAAGGACCGGGGCAGGAACAAGACGCGTCAGCCTCGTTCTCCCAGAACATGAGGTCCACAGGATCCCCATCTCCCTCCGCAGGTACATCCAGGAGGAATAGATTCTGGGAATTTCGCAGGTCTCGACCGCGCAGTCACCACCATCATCACCGGAAGCGCCCTCTACCTCTACTAGAGATCATAGAGAGCTATTTTGGGGGCCAACGGTGGTAGATCAATGACATGACCAGGCACCGGTAACGGCGATTCCTGTGCCTGATGCAGTGGCTATTAGCCCGTCCTATCGTGACATTGTGGTCAGGTCACCTCGCTCCTCAGAGGAAGGCCCAGAATTCGGTGGCCAGTCTGCTCGCTAGCCGTATTCTCCACCGCCGAGTTTGCTATCCCAGAGGTCCGCCTCAGTACCGCTATCGGTCCCTCAGCCGCCCCCGGTTGATGAGTGGGGCAATACAGGGCAGACCCCGAGGACGAACCCAGGAGCTTCTGGAGTATTCTTGCAGCCGACTACTTCCCAGAGATGTTCTGGCCCACGACAGTGCTGAATTTCTGCGTACCCGAGTCTCTTACCCCTGAAGAAGTGGGATGCTTTTGTCGAACCCTCTAGGCGACGCACTTCCGCCTCCGTTGTGAACGGGTGGTATACCCCGGGAGTCGAGAGCACTTCGAGGAGATTGGCGAGTAGTGTCGCCTGATCGATGCGGCCGCGCTCCTTGTGGCCCAGCACCCCAAGTCGCCAGGTCACCATAGTGTCCTCCAACGAAAATGCGTTCAGAGTTTTAATGCACTCCGCAAGATCGTCAGGGAAGCCACCCCCATGTGCAAGTCCGTGGTTGGGTACACTATGATGCCCTTCTTTTCAATCCTATCTGACGGCAACCCGATTCTCTATGTGACATCGAGGACATGCCCTCGAAAGGAGTCGTGGTCCACATGGCTGACATTGTGGACAAGGAAGACGAACTGGAACTCCTTGATGGAGGCTTCCCCCCAGAGGGCGTACCGCCACTACTGGACCCGTCAGGGAGAGTTACCCGTCAGCAGAGGACCCTGCTAGGCCTGCCCGTACCCACCGAGTCGTTGTTACTCAGTCGAAACACCGGCAAGGGTCAAGAGCACGTCGGAGCTGTCATGCACTCCGACCCATCCGCCTCTGTGCAGAAAACAGACGAAGATCCCGTAAAATCCTCGTTACGTAAGAAGCCTGCCGAGAAGAAGAGACTGGTTGACGAACTTCTGGCTGAGCGCGCCGCAGAGCAGCGACCCGACTATGGTGATCCCAGGCCGGGGCAGCAGGGGTAGGAACAGTTTCCCCCCAGTGAGATGCCTTCGGGAAACCCTGATCATGCTACTACAGTAGACAGGGCAAAAGCCGGGACGTATGGCAAATGGGCGCGATACGTTTCGCCAACCCCTCCTGAGCGACGGGGCTACCCAATGAATCCCGTCCAGATTCCCCTAGTCGCCCCGCAGGTCGTCCAGCCAGTTGACCCACGAGTGGCCGAGGCAGTCTATCGTGTTGAAGAACCCGGTAATGCACTGGTGGTTAGGGATCCCCGTCAAGACAGGGACCCCCATCGGGATGACCTTATTGCGGCACTCACAGCCCGTATCGAAGCGTTGGAGACGCGGCAGGTGGCGGTTCCACCGGATGGAAAGCCTTATCCCGCATGGGTGGATGATATGCCCGCACCTCCGGGTTTTGGGTATCCCACTTTCTCACCCTTCAACGGGACATGGGACCCGCCACAGCACTTGGTACATTTTTCTTCCAGGTGTGGCCCCATGCTGGGGACCCCGGCTCAGCAAGAAGCTGCCAAGCTCCGATGCTTTGTACAGACATTGGACGGTCCGACATTCGTCTGGTACAGCCAGCTCCCTACAGTGTCGGTGACCGGATGGGAGGATCTCCGCCGGCAGCTCCTGTACCAGTTCAGCTCCACCACGCGGAAGACCAGCATCGTGGACCTCTTCAAGTGCAAGCATAGGCCTGATGAGCGGGTTGCAGATTTCATTGCCCGGTGGAAGGAGCTTTCGTATTCCCTCGACATGCCACTGACTCAGGAGAAATTACTAACGATGTGTGTGGGGAACGTCAAAACGGAGCTGGTACCCTCCTTGACTACCCAGAACTACCCTGGAGGGTTCGGGGATTTTTCAGATAAGGCTCAACGCCTCGAGGAAGCCCTGCAATAGGATATCCAAGCACGTTTGTTGCCTCCTATGATCCCGGCCAGGAGGGCCGCCAGGGCTGAACCCGCCGCGGTGGCTCAAATAGATGCCCCGAGATAGCTGGAGTTGCTGCCGGCGGCACCGCCCCCGCAACCCCGCAGAGGTCCTCCACCTCAAGCACAGGCTCCTGCCCAGCAGCGACCACCTCAGAACCGACAGGTTCTCCCACGCAATGCGCCACCGCCACCTAGGCAAGGCAATCAAGAGCTGCCTCCTCGGCAGGCCCCTCCGGCCCCTCATCAGGGCCAGGCCCCCAGGGCCCCCTATCCAGAAAGAAGAGACCTGACTTATTCGTTTAACGAAAATCAGGTCCCTGGCTATTTCCGAAGTTCTCTAGAGCAAGGGATAGTACGCTTTCCCGAGTGCAAAAGGCCGGCAGAGGCAAATCTCACCGATCACCACCACTACTGCACTTATCATCAGATACTAGGGTACACCCTTAAGCAATGCTATGTGTTCAAAGACTGGCTTCAAGACCAGGTCAATAACAACATAGTCATGTTGGGCCCGGCTCAAGCCCAAGTGGCGGGTGTCTTTGCAGGATCAGGGATCAGCAGTGACAGCGAGGGCGAATGGCAGCAGGTCCCCAACCGCGGATCCCGGAAATATGATGACTGGATGGCTCGAAAAACTGTCGTCTGTGCCCATGGTATCATCTGGGACCACCTGAAGCAGTCGAAACCGTCAGAATAAATGGCCGGTACCTCCGCATCGTCTTCGCAATCGACCCCTTCCCAAAAGGGCAAGCAGCGGCGACGCAAGAAGAAGCAACGTGCACCACCGGTGCCGTCGTCATCCCACACATTCGGCGACTTTCTGCCCCCTGAAATGGGGATTCCTCCCAGAATCCGCCTAGTGGCGGAAGACTCCTCGAGCGACAGTCAGGGGTACGCTTCGGTCAACACCGTGGAGCTGGTAAATCCCTATATGACCCCCGATGAGGGGGAACTCCAAGCGAACCTCCCCAATGTTTCCAGCCGACGTCAACGTCAGCGGAATCGCAACCGCGCCGGCCATCGAGGTACGACTGCGGGCACCTTCAGTCAGGCTGTACATGCCACTGAGACCAGACAGCAGGCTCAGCGCAGAGCTCAGCATGTGCAGCCCCATCTAACACCCTCAGCTCTGCCTCCACCGCCATTTGTGCTACTGGATCGGGGAGAGCTGCCTCGTTTGTTTGACAGTCAGTCTTTCCCAGCTACAGGCCATCCTCTGCTACCCAATCCTAGTCCGGTGACTATCCTCCAAGCTTCAACTAGCAGGCAGCAGGATGTACCCAGTGCTAGCCGACTTCCAGTTCAACCGGCAGGACCCGTTATGCCTCCAAATGCCGAAAGACCCCCTGTAAGCAGAGGTTTGCGTTTGGCACGCATGTATGATGTCCTAAAACACCTGGCCAGCATTCTGGCGAGGCTCTCCATCCTTGAGTCCCTACGCCTGTCATCTGAGATGCGCGAGGCACTTCCCGAGGCCCTAACGAGCCCCCTCCAGTTCGAGATGGAGGTAGCAGCTGTAGAGGCCTTCCATACCGAGATGATTGAAAACGCCGAGTGTCAAGCAGTTATCTCATATTCTGGTAAATATGAGGACCCTCCCATACAGGGGTACATTAGCCCGCTGTACATCACTATCCATTTTAATGGCGTGGAAATCCGCCGCGGTCTCGTTGACACGGGTTCTGGAATCATTCTAATTCCGACCCGGACGTTGCGAAAGCTGGGTCTGTCTAAAGTTGATTTGACTCCCTCTGACCTCAGGATCTAGGGGTATGATAGGACTGAGCAAACCTCAGTCGGCAAGATCCTCCTGAAGACTCAGTTCGGTGGCATAGTTTCCAGCACAGAGTTCATGGTCGTCTCTCAGGATACCGCTTACAACGCATTGATGGGTAGGCCATGGCTCCATCTGCATGCAGCGGTCCCCTCATCGTATCACCAATGCCTCAAATACTCCCTCAACGGTCGAGTAGGCGTGCTCCAAGGAGATGTGTCCCCTTTCGCTTCTTATGAGGCCCGCTATCTGGATGCGGGTTATTACAAAAGTAAGGATAAACAAATCCTGGTAAGTGAGGATGGACCCGCCCCGGTCACAGGTGATCCTTGGGCAAGCATGGATGATGCTTATGTCCTTCTGATCCACCGGTTGGAGGCAACGGCCCCCGACATGGGGCAATGTTTTGTTGTTTTGGGTATGCAAGGAAGGCATGTTCCCGTGTCCAAGCGACGGCGGAAAATCACCTCGTACTCCTACATCAACCAGGCTCGGGTTATCCCAGAACCTCCTACCCCTGTACGGTGTCGGGACGTCAAGCTCATGACGACGGCGGTACGCCACACGTGTCTCTTCCGTCGGGCTGGAATCCACCGACCCAGGCCGACACGTCACCACTGCTTTGATATTATCAGGCGTGGCCCCATGGGCCGGAGGCCAGATGGGATAGGATAAAATGCATTCATTTCTATGGTCTCAACGACAAGTGAGTCTCCCGATATGACAACCGCTGCTGCCCAAGACGGCACCAGCTGCCCCTCGGGTTTTGAGAGCCCAGAAGTATCTACTGTCGCGGGAAGTTCCCCCACGGGTGGGGAGGAAGACTTGGAGGATGCTCCCCCCGCCTTTGAAAAAGGCGTCTCTAACACGGTTGATGAATTGGTACAGGTGAACCTTGGTAGCAAGGTAGATCCGAAGCCCACATTGATCAGTGCGACCATGTCCCTCGAGGAGCGGCAGCGGTACGTAGACTTCCTTAAACAACACCGTGATGTGTTTGCCTGGAGTTACAACTAGATGCCAGGGCTGGATCCCCAGGTAGCCCTTCACCGTCTGGGCCTCCCGGCAAAACATCGTGGGTTTAAGCAGCCTCCCAGAAAAATGCACCTTTCTCATGGCGCCATGGTTGAGGCCAAAGTTGATAAGCTTATCAATGACAACTTAATTAAGGAGGTCCAGTACCCCAAATGTCTTGCCAACATTGTGCCGGTGAGGAAGAAGAACGTGCAGATCAGAGTCTGCATTGACATCCGCGATCTTAATCGCCACTGCCCAAAGGATGACTTCCCACTCCCAGTGATGGAGTTGTTGATTAACACCACAGCCGGATTCGAAGCCCTCTCTTTCATGGATGGGTACTCCGGGTACAACCAAATCCGGATGGCCCCCGAAGACGAGGAGTCCACTGCCTTCAGGGCTCCCCAAGGTACCTTTTGCTACCAGGTCGTGCCATTCGGTTTGAAGAATGCAGGTGCCACTTATCAGAGGGCCATGAATCGCATATTCAAACCGATCCTCGGGACATTGGTGGATTGCTACGTGGACAACCTCGTAGTCAAATCACAATAGCGCCAGGACCATCTCAAAGACCTCGAGAAAGTGTTCGGTTTCCTCCGTTCCCGTCGCCTGAAGATGAACCCGTTGAAGTGTGCCTTCGGTGTCACCTCTGGGAAGTTCCTGGGCTTTGTTGTTAGATACCAAGGTATCGAGATCGACCCGGAGAAGATCAAGTCCATCATCCAAATGCCTCCCCCGAGCAACATTCGAGAGCTTCGAGGCCTGCAAGGCCACCTAGCCTATATACGTCAGTTCATTGCGAATCTGGCCGGCAAGTGTAAGCCCTTTTCCCGACTCATGAAGAATGGTGCCACCTATGGATGGGATGAGGAGTGTCGGACCGCCTTCGAGGAAATCGAGCAGTATCTGCTCCAACCTTCGGTCTTGATGCCACCCATCTCCAGAAAGCCGCTGGTCCTTTATGTGACCGCCCTGGAGAGATCCCTCGGCGCGCTGCTCGCCCAGAAGAATAACGAGGGCACTGAGAACAGTCTCTACTATCTCAGCCGTATGCTTCTCGATATGGAGGTCAGATAATCCCCTATCGAAAAGAGCTACCTTGCGCTCGTCTTCGCCACGCAGAAGTTGCGGCACTACCTGCAGCACCACAAGGTACAATTGATCTCTCGGGTAGATCCACTGAAGTACATCTTGAACTACCCCATGCTGACTGGCCGACTAGCATGGTGGGCGGTGATTCTCCAGCAGTTTGATATCAGGTTCATGCCTCAGAAGGCCGTTAAGGTACAGGCATTGGCAGACTTTTTAGCTACCCATCCAACCTCCGTGGATCAATCCATGGACCTAGACTTCCCCGACGAGATGATCCTCTCAGTCGATCATGCTGTCCCGTGTTGGAAAATGCATTTCGACGGCGCCTCCCGGAGCCCCACCGGTAGAAGGCTCAATGACCCCAAGCTCAACAGAGTGGGTCTGGGTATTTTCTTTATTACCCCGGCGCAAGCCGTCCTTCCATACTCGTTCCTATTGTCAGAAGGTTGTACGAACAATGAGGCAGAGTACCGGGCTCTCATCACCGGCCTCGAGTTGGCCCTTGAGATCCATGTCCCCCATCTATATGTGAAGGGATATTCCGAGATGGTGATCAAACAGGTTAATGGAGACTATGTCGTCAGGAAGCCAGAGCTCGCACCGTTGTTGGAGTACACCCTCCACCTAATGGCCCAGTTCTCTTCTCGACCAGAGGTTACCCATGTCCTACGGTCGCAGAACGGTCAAGCAAACACCTTGGCTGGCTTGGCCGCGTCGCTCACATAACCCGAGCAAGATGATCTAATCATACATGTGGCACATCGGAGAGTCATTTCCCCCGTCACCCAAGAGGACGATGATGGCCTGTGGGTAAGTCATCTCACCGCGGGACCCTCTATATCAGGGATCCCGGGCTCATCAGACACAGTGGTGGCAGCCACTCCCAACTGGAGGGCGCCTTTTATTGAGTATCTCCAAAATGGTTGCCTCCCGGACGACCGGGCTGAGCGCGAGCGAATCCGACGCCACGCACTTCAATTTACCCTCCAGAGCGGCCCCAGCCTTGAGCAGATCCTCCATAAACGGAGTTTCGATGGTGTGCTCATCCGTTGCATCCAAGGAGTAGAGATACCTCAAGTCACACAATAGGTTCACGCCGGTTCCTGTGGCTCCCATCAAGCTGGGCCGAAGCTGTCCCATCAAATCTGGAGGTTAGGGTACTTCTGGCCCTCCATGATCCACGATTGCATTGGGTATGCCAAAAGATGCCACGCGTGCCAAGTACACGCCAACTTCTTGCATCGGGCGCCAGAACCCCTTCACCCCACCAAGTATTCTTGGCCATTTGCGGTATGGGGACTTGATGTAGTGGGACTGTATCCACCGGCAACAGCCTGCGAGTGCAGATTCGTCTTGACTGCTACAGATTTCTTCTCCAAGTGGGCGGAGGCAGTTCCGCTCAAAGAGGTCAAGGCCCGTTCTATCGTTGACTTTGTGAGCTCCAACATCATCTACCTGTTTGGGGTCCCTCACGCCGTCCTCACCGATAATGACACCAACTTCCGAGCGACAGAACTAAAGAAATTGTACGCCAAGTACAACATCCGGTCGAACCATACTTCCCGCAATTATGCGCAGGCAAATGGACAGATCGAGGCATTCAACAAAACCCTCTCTAACATTCTGCAGAAGATGGTTGGCCAGAACAAGAAAAGTTGGTCGGATAAGCTCCCCAACGCCCTCTGGGCATACCGGACGACGACTCGCAATTCCACCTAGGTGACCCCATATTCCCTGGTGTATGGAGCTGAGGCCGTCCTACCCATTGAGATCCAGCTGCCGTCACTACGCACTGCAGTTTATGATCACCGGACATCAGATGAGGTAGCCGAGATCTGTCTAGCCGAATTGGAAGCACTAGACGAGAACTGACTTCATGCCGTGCACAATCTGGAAAGGCATCAGGATAAGATGGCGAGGGCCTTCGACAAGAAGGTTCTTATCCGCTCTTTTCTACAAGGCGACCTGGTACTGGCCCTTCGAGTGCCAATGATTCCCGGTAGGAAACCGCCCAAATTAGAACCCAAATGGGAAGGGCCTTATATCATCCATAAGGTTCACCCCAATGGAGAATACTCCTTGGTGACCACAAATGGAGAGCGTATAACCTTTCCAACCAATGCCAAATTCCTCAAACGATTCTTTGCCTAGGGCGAGAGGGTCCTGCATGACCTTAAACTGCACATAATGGTCCTGCACAACCTTAAATTGCGTCCACGTCCTACAAGACGATAAAATAAAAAATAGTCCGAGCTCTACGACTTTAAACTAAGATCTCCCCCGTCTCCACCGTGAGACGTTAAACTGCAAGTCAGTCAGGCCTTCCTGACCACGGCTTAGCCCCAGGCCCCTTGGCCTCCTTGGTCCCGCACGACCTTAAACTGCATCCACATCCTGCAAGACAATAAACTACAAAATAGTCCAAGCACTACAACTTTAAACTAAGATCTACCTCGTCTCCACCGCAAGACGTTAAACTGCAAGCCAGTCCGGCCTTCCTGACCGAGGATTAGCCCCAGGCCCCTTGGCCTCCTTGGTCCTGCACGACCCTAAACTACGACGTGGTCCCGCACGACCATAAACTGCATCCTCGTCCTCTTTGTAAGATGTTAAACTGCAAGCCAGTCAGGCCTTCCTGACTGAGGCCTAGCCTCGGGCCCCTTGGCCTCCTTGGGTCCCTGGCCCCCCGTCTCCACTACGAGACATTAAACCACAAGCTGGTCAGGTCTCCCTGACCGCGGTCTGGCCCCAGACCCCCTCGTTTCTCCCCGATTTACCCTATTACGGGATCATGCGGGGTGGTGTAGGACTACGTCCTCATTCACGACGGATTACCTGTCGCATCGTACACATTCCCGAATGAGATGCCCCTCGTCCCGCATGACGTTAAACTGCATTACAAGAACTACATGGGGCTTGATTCCCATTTTCATGGGATACGTAGGAACGCTCAGACACCTCGTCTCGAGCCCGGCCCCAAGCTCTTCTCTTTCACTATTCCGCCCTGGGAATAGTTTCCTCGGAGGCTCCTTGTGTAGCGAGGGGAATACAACCCCGCTCGCATATGGATTGTAAGGGTCACACCATGTGCCCACTCCCATTCTTCTATCCTCTCACGTCCTTACCGCATGACGCTAAACTGCATGGCCTTCAAGAACTACGTATAGCTTGATTCCCACCCTAATGGGATACGTAGGAACGCCCAGACATTTCGTCTGTTGGCCCAGCCTAAAAGTCGAGATCTTCGCCTCCGGTTAAGACACGGCAGGGTGCACACTTTTTCCCCAACTCACATTGAGCAAGCCTCGACCCGGCTGCACATTCCCCCCTGGAGGTGTTTGCCCCTTTTTTGGATGGATACAGCTATGCTTCACCCTCTCCTTGACTGGGATTCCATCATTTTTCAGACCCAGAGGGACCCCCGAGAACAGCCTGGATACTACGCCCAAGGGCACTCCTACCGATACGGGCCAACGCCCCCGAGGGTTTTCAAGAAACAACCAGATATAAGTCCCGCGTTGCGAATTTGGTCAGTGGTCGACGCTAATTTGTTGCTCCCATGTCAGGTTACCATAGGAGCGCTGTGTTTCGAACATGGTCAACAGTGTCCTGGACCTTCGGGTCCACCTCGAGATGTCCCAGACATCGAGTGCAGTGATTCATTCTGCCCCATCACGAGGTGACAAACTTCCCCCAGGGAGGTGCTAGAAATCGGGCCCCCGGCTCTGTTTCCCCATAGGAGTGTACGGTGTGGTATGGGACTACGTCCTCATTCACGTCGGGATCATGTACCATGCCGTACGACTCCCTTTACGAGGCCCAGCCTCAGGCCCCTTGGCCTCCTTGGGCCCCTGGCCCCTCATCCTCATGTAAGATGTTAAACTACAAGCCAGTCAGGCTTTCCTAACTGATGCCTGACCTTAGGCCCCTTGGCCTTTCCGGGCCACAGCCTAGGTCCCTTCTTACCCGGAGTGTACGGTGTGGTGTGGGACTACGTCCTCATTCACGTTGGGATCATGTACCATGCCGTACGACTCCCCTTGTGAGGCTCAGCCTCAGGCCCCTTGGCCTTCTAGGGCCCCTCTGCCCAATCTCTTGTAGGAGTGTACGGTGTGGTATGGGACTACGTCCTCATTCACGTCAGGATCATGTACCATGCCGTACGCCCTCCCCTTAAGAGGCCTTGCCTCAGGCCCCTTGGCCTTCTCGGGTCCCCGACCCTCGTCCTCATGTAAGACGTTAAACTGCAGACTCGTCGGGCCTTCATGATTGATGCCTGATCATAGGCCCCTTGTCCTTCTCCCCAATCTCTCACCCGGAGTGTACGGTGTGGTATGGGACTACGTCCTCATTCACGTCGGGATCATGTACCATGTCGTACGACTCCCTTTACCAGGCCCAGCCTCAGGCCCCTTGGCCTCCTTGGGCCCCTGGCCCCTAGTCCTCTTTGCAAGACGTTAAACTGCAAGCCAGTCAGGCCCTCCTGACCGAGGCTCAGCCCCAGGCCCTTTGGCCTTTCCGGGCCACGGCCCAGAACCAATCTTATGGGATCATATGGTGTGACGTAGGACTACATCTTTATTCACAACAGCTTCTTTACCATCTCTCTTGTTTAAGGGGTATATTACTCCCCTCCTCGTCCCGTATGACGTTAAACTATGTTTGGAGAATTACGTGTGTCTTGATTACCATCCTCATGGGATACGTAGGACCACCTGAACGTCTAGGCTTCGGGTCCAGCCCCATCCCTTGGGAATCTTCATCCCATCATGGCCCCTTGGCCTACCCTTCCTCCATGAGGGGGATAATGTGGTGTGGTGGAGGACTACGTCCCCGTTCGCATCGGTTTCGCAATGCCTACACCATATACCTCTCCCTACTGAGCTATTTCGTTGATCCCTCTCTGGCAGTTCACCGATGTGCCTAAGAGTACTCTGGTTTATTACCTGGAATGCCAAGCTTTACTCGGACACGTCCGCATCACCTTCCAGGCTTTGTGTATCCCTGCATCAGGGCTTCCATCATCTTTCACACCCGGAGGGACCCCCAAGAACAGCCTGGACACTACGCCCAAGGGCTCTCCTACCGTTACGGGCCAACGCCCCCAAGGGATTTGGACAACAAATCGATAAAATCCCGCTTTGCGAATATGGTCAGCGGTCGATGCTCCTTTGTTGTTCCCACCTTGGGCTAGCGCGACATGGATGCTGTGTTTCCACCAAGGTTAACATTTTTCCTCTCTCGCCATGCCAACTCATTAGGCCCAAAATGTCGGGTGCACAATTCACACCCTTCATCACTTCACCGTGTCCATGTATGGTCTCGGAACACTCAGTACATTTCCTCCGTGCACGTCTGCTCGTTGGGAGAACAGGTCATGTCGAAGGTGTCCTTCGGGGCTCTCTATCAATTCCTGTTTGGCTCCCCCAAGTATTTCGATGAGGATACCCCCCTTGTTTCCCACACCGAGTTTAGCTCACGTGGGCTTAGGGATTGGGTTGACATATGTGCTTGCTTGGGAAGTTTCCACCATTCACGGTCCGAGCTCTAAGGCCCTAAACTAAGATTCTCATCTGGAACTACGCGTGATTCCCTTCCTAATGGAATGCGTAGGAATGCCCAGACCTCCTGTCTTTCGGTCCAGATTGAGTCCAGGTAATTCGCCTCTCTAGTCCTGCCTTCAGGACCCCGACTATGGGACTGCGTGGCGCAGTAAGGGACTACGTCCTCATTCACATTGGGTTTGCAATAGCTGCACCACGCATGCCCCCATTCTGAGGTTCAGTCCTCCTATTCCTTGTCCTGCATGACATTAAAAGGAACCCTTCAGAACTACGTGTGGCTTGATTCCCATTCTCATGGGATACGTAGGACCACCTGAATGTCTAGGCTTCGGGTCCAGCCCCACCTCTTAGAGATCTTCTGATCTCCCGGTCACCTAGGCCACTTGGTGCATCCCTCCCCAGAAGAGGGATATGTCGGTGTGATACAAGGCTTTGGGCACCATGCCCCCTTCTCCCGAGAATTCCCCATCTCTTGGTTACCCTCATGTCGAGTCCCTTGACCCCTTGTAGTGGTTCACCCATGTGTTAAGAGTACTCTGGTCTAGGACCAAGAGTGTCAGATTCAACTTGATCAAGGTCCTTCCACTTTTCAAGCTTCGAGTTCCCCTCCATTCGGGCTTTCATAACATTTCACACCCGGAGGGACCCCCGATAATGTCCTGGATACTACGCCCAAGGGCTCTCTTACCGTTACGGGCCAACGCCCCCGAGGGTTTTGGACAACAAATCGATAAAATCCCGCGTTGCGAATATGGTCAGCGGTCGATGCTCATTTGTTTGTCCCCATTTCAGGCTAACGCGATAGGATGCTGTGTTGCGAACATGGTCAGCAGTAATCTTCTGTCGTCACGCCAGCCCTTTCAGTCCTCGAATGTTGGTTGCACGATTCACATCATTTTCCACCCCATCATGTCCAGGTGGAACCTCGACACTTTTGGCACTATCCCTCAGTACACCTTTGCATGTCAGGGAGATAAAGCTGCAATATGGCATCCTTCAGGGCTCCCATGGTTCGTGGTCCTATCATACGACCCTAAACTTTGACATTATCGTCCTGGCTGCATGACGAAAAATGGCACTGCATTGTAGTGACCTCGTTCTAGAGGACATCACGTTGGGTATTGGTCACGTGCCATGCCATTCTTCAACGCCCATCACGGCTTGATTGTTGTGGCGACATCACGACCTACTATTCTAGGTCTGCCGCTTCACAAAAAAAACCCTTCACCTTGAAGAACAAACAAGATACATCAAATTCCGCTTCGTTTAGTGCTTGGGTCACGCCCACACTCCCCTTTCCCTCTGGCACTGGTATCCTAACATGTCACGACCCAGAACTATGTATGGCTTGATTCTCATCCTTATGAGATACGTAGGAGCGCCCGGGTGCTTCCCCGCGGGCCCAGCCTAACCCTTGTGTTCGGTCCCTCGACTCGAGCATTTTCTCAGAGAACGCATGGTGTGGTGTAGGACTCCGTCCTCATTCATGTCGGGTTTTGATGCCATGTGTCTTCTGATCATTTTATCCATTTATGGTCTAAGGTCCTTCCAGAACTACGTATGTCTTGATTCTCATCCTTCTGAGATACGTAGGAGCGCACGAGCACTTCTCCGTGGGCCCAGTCTAACTTTTGCTCTCGGTCCCTTGACCAAAAACCTCTCTTTAGGAGGTTGTACGGTGTAATATGGGACCATGTCCTCATTCACGTCGGGTTATTCCCCCCACCGCACACACCCCCTATTCCCATTCACGCCAGGTGTCTGAGTTACTCCACCATGTATCCCATGTTCCCCTTACCCATCCATGGTCCGAATTCTATGACCCTAAACTAAGATTTCCCTATGGGAAAGGACTCTGCTCCCCCTATCTAATACATCTCGTTGCTGTATTCAGATGTGTTTTGAAAAAGAGCCTGAAGTGTGTGATTTTCATGGGGACATTCCCCTCATCCCATGACCAAGCTTCGGGAGCTTGATATTTGGATCCTCATCCTCTTCCACATCCAAAAGGACCCTCGAACGACACGTATACTAGGCTTAAGGGCTCTCCATGAATGTTGGACCTAAGGGCCCTCCAATCGTTTCGGGAAAATGTCCCTACAGATATTTGACAACATTTGTGACATGGTCCCGTGTTTCGAACATGGTCAACGGTCGACCCTCATTTGTATGTCCCCATTCTAGGCTAACGCGACAGGATGCTGTGATGCGAACATGGTCAGCAGTAATCCTCCATCGTCACGCCTCCATCATCGTGATCCGAATATCGAGTGTCATGATTCACACATTTCCACTCCCTCATGTTCAAGTGGAATTCCACCATACATGGCTCTTTCTCTTCGCGCATCTAGGTGCGCTAAATGATCGTGTTAGTGTCATTGGGCCGGTATCCACTGAGCATCCCTTTGCCCTAACCTGCCCCCTTTGTGTCAGGAAATTCCCACTACTTCTTGTTTCCCACACCGAGCACGGCTCATGTGGGCTTAGTAGTTTTGGCAGGATGTGTACCAACACGGCCAGGCTCCTCATCGTCCTGCATGACGTTAAAGTGCATTTCCAGAACTACGTACGGCTTGATTCCCATCATCATGGGATACGTAGAGACACCCAGGCATTTCACCTAGGGTTCAACCCCTGGAATCACAAAATCTTCTTCCTCCCCATTTCCAGCCCTCTAGCCTGACCCCTCGGGGAGAACTATGTAATCGCGATTCCACCCTGAACAAGTTCAGGATGCCCCAAGATCCCATTGGGAGGTGACAGATCCCCTCGCCAGAGAGGCCCTATCTGGAAGAAAGAATAATCCATGATCAGACCGATGCGCCCATCTGGCGCACTCCAACCACTGTGGTGTAACTACCTAAGTGTTGGATTCTGTTAGAACAGACCATCACTCCATATTCCACGCTTTGCGTGCCCCTTATTCGGACCCTTTTCCTCTTTCTTGTCTGAAGGAACCCCCTAACGGCCTGGTCTTATGCCGCATCGGCTCACCTACCATCCTGGGCCAACGTTCCAAAAGACGGGTCATGTCTGGAAGGACCCCCTAACAGTATGGATGTCTGACCTATGGTCCGCCTACTGTCCTGGGCCAACGTCCCGAAGGATTTATCGACAACACTTGTGACATGGTCCCGTGTTTCGAACATGGTCAACGGTCGACCCTCATTTGTTGTCCCCATTTCAGGCTAGTGCAGTAGGGATACCGTTTGTCCGCCACAGTTAACGGTTGTCCTTTATTATCACGCCATCCCCACAGTGTTTTGGATTTGGGTATCGTGATTCACACTTCCCATTTTCATCTGTTTGGACCGATTTCAGCGCCCCTGGCGTTCCCCCTTCGTGCATAAAAGCACACTGAAGAAACGGTAATTTGGCTATCTTGGAAGTTCCATCTCCGATCAAGCCAACTACCTTAGGCATCTCACATTGGGCTCGACCCGTGTGGGCTTGAAGGATTGTCATCGAACGTCCCGCAAACATTTCAGGGATGTAACAAGGCAATTCAAACAATGGAAATCATGCGTGAAACGACACTCAAAACAAAGGAGAAAGAAAGAGTTGAAGCACGAAAGTACTAGTAAAAGGTTTCTTTTGGGTTTGTTACAATACCCAGGGGTTGACTTCTCCCATAGACGGGTTGACCCCGTCAAAAGAGCGTTGTAGCTCTGCCACTCGCTGACTTGCGGCGTCCAAGGCTTGTTGCCGCTGATTCAACTCCCGCACCTCTTCAGCAGCAGTGGGATGTAATTCGTCAACTCTAGCTCTGGCCCTTTCTACCTCGGCCTGGACGGCAGCCATCCTTCCAGAGGTCTTCCCCATATGCTCCTCAGCCTCTGCCAGCTAGGCCTTCAACCGTGAGACCAGCTCAAAATGCATATCAAGAGTGGCTGAATGCTCGTTGGCCTGGATCTGCATCTGTTGGACCTCGCCTTCAGCCTCCTAGAGCTTCTTAATGCTGGTCGCATTCCTCCGCTGCCATCCCATGCTCAGCCCACGATCATGCTCCCGGATCTTCTCAGCCATAAGATCTCGGATGAGCGGGTGAGGGCATTGGGCATCCACTCCCCCGGCACACAGTTCGCGCAAACGCGAGCAGAGTCTATCCATTTCGGCCAGCCATCGCACTTGGGGAGTGTCCCTAATAAAGCGCGTGATCAGCTTCCACGTTCGCGAGCTACCGCGAAGCCCTTGAGGCGGCCCGCAGGTGCTGCTTCGCGGCGCCCCTTCCCTATAAATACCGGGCTCCCCCTAAGTCCCGAGAACGGACGACCCGACCTTTCGGCTTCTCCTCTCCCGAATCGCGAAGCGCGCTTTGCCCCTGGAAACCATGAGCTCCGCGAGGTACTTCTCCTTCACGAGATGCCTCTTCTTTGACTCATTTTGAGCCTCTCTTCCGAGAACGTTTCCCTTCGCGACGCCCAAGGGCATTCACGAAGGAAGGGGATTCCCAAGGGAACCCGGGCAGCCGCGGAGCACTTGTGCTTCGCGAAACACCCAACCCACATGAGTGATCCTTATGCTAAGGCAGGATCGCTCCACATCGCAATGCACACTGCTTTGCAGGACCTTCCTTCGCGAGGCACCCATCCTTCGCGAGGCAGTGCTCTGTCCCACTTCGCGAAGAACCTCCCATTCGCACCCGGGGTCCATGCTAAGGCAGGATCACACCACCTCGCGAAGCACATTGCTTTGCAGGACTCTGCTTCGCGAGACACCCCTGCTTCGCGAGGCAGTGCTCCGCGAACACTGTTCCATTTCACGAAGCACCTTTCATTCCCACCAGCGCCCTATGCTAAGGCCAAGGCGCCCCACTTCGCGAAGTTCACTCCTTTGATTAGTGACTCCTCTTCAAGTGCAACCCTCCAGGTTTGCGCGATGTGATTTCAAAGTCCCATGGACAACACCACCCATAGCGTTGTTTCGCATAATGCTTCTTCGCATAGGCACGCTAACGGCTATTGATATTTCGCATAGCCATGCTAACGTGGACCCCTCGATGGTTCGTTCTACAACCCCCTTTGACCATGGCCTTACTGGTACCTTCCCTTCCCCAAGGACCAGAGGGTACCAGTTATGTAAGCCCTAGAGGTGCGGAGTGAACCCACCTCGTCCGAGCTGTAGGATGTTAAACTGCCAAGCACCACGTTCTCAACACATGACGTTAAACTGTGACCCAACCTCGTCTCCCTAACGATGGGTCCCCCCAGCTCGAACATTCGTTACACCACTCGTCTCCACGGGAATGGAATCACCCATCCACAAGGGGTGATATCCTCCTTTTCGGAGTGGCGTATGTTCGTAGGAGAAGGGTGACCCTAATTCCCCAACAGATGGCTGCACCCCTGCATCTCCATACTTCCCCTCTACCAAAGTCGGTGGAGAGCATGATATGGGACGAGGTACCTCCCATCATTGGACCAAGGTCCATCTTTCTCGCGCTTTATCGCATCCTGGTCCTCCATCCTGGAGTAAGTCCCAACACCATGGGCCGCCTAACGCATAAGCCCCTCTTCGCTTCTCACAGACGCATCCTTCGCGATGTGATCGTCAGGTCCTTGCAACCTCTTGTTTCTCACACAGAGCATGACTCACGTGGGCTTAGAGTGAGCACCGACCCTGGCCACCCCTTTGAACTACAAATACTTTGATCCGTGTAAAGGCATGGTACGTAGGAAGCCTCCACGAGGTTCAAGCCCACCACCCGTCGCTCATTCACGTCAGGTCCCATTCCGGTCCAGTGGTAAGCCATTGCGACCCATCAGCCACTTCGAAGTACGGGGACTTTTATACGTGTCAAGGCATGGTACGTAGGAAGCCTCCATGAGGTTCAAGCCCACCCGTCGTTTATTCACGTCGGGTTCCATCCTCGTCCAGCACGACATTAAACTCTATTCTGGTGCAATGGCAAGCCGTTGCGACTAATCCCATATGAACTACGAGGTCTCTGATCCATGCCAAGGCATGGCACGTAGGAATCCTTCATGAGGTTCATGCCCACTACTAGAGGACTCACGAGTTTGCTTTCATGTCGGGTCACACCCGCGTCCCGCATGATGTTAAACTGCACACTCTCATCCAGCACGACATTAAACTGCATTCTGGTCCAATGGAAAGCCACTGTGACCCACCCCTTTGAAATACGAAGACATTGATCCCTGTCAAGTCATGGTACGTACGAAGCCTCCACGAGGTTCAAGCATATACATCACCCGATTCACGTCGAGTTCTATCCACGTCTAGCACGACGTTAAACTGCCATTCTGGATCTGAACTACGAGGAATTTGATTCCCTGACACGGGGATACGTAGGAAACCTTCCCAAGGTTCAAGCCCACCATTAGTGGATCTACGGGTCAGCTCTCACGTCGGTACACTGACAATGCCTGTCGGACCAGGGTCCACCCTCATGTTGGTTCGCTACTGGCATTCATCGGACCAAGGTCCACCTCCGTCGTCGCCCTTGCGATGGTCCCATTTCATTCCCTCCACTTCATTTATCCACCTAGCACCCATACCGACTCTCTCCCGGACCGTAGTATCTCGGTGAGACTGTGTCAGTATGACCCTCTTCACAGCCACCTATGGGCTGACCCGTCTCCGCTGGACGTTAAACTCGCGGCGTGCCCTGTGTTAAACACAGGAAGCTGAGGAAAACCTCAGATATGTGTCTATGACATAATTCCCCGCACTCGATGTTGGATGCCTCGGGCTTCCACGCCCTCGAGAAGCCCTGTAATCAGGGATAATAGACAAACACGACAGATTCCCCAACATCCAGACACGCTACTGGTGCCTCAACGTGACTACTCCCCCGACCGAAGGTTGCTGCCCTGACCAGACCCTTTGGAATGTCCCGACAGAAGCAGTGTAATTAACCGGCGTCCATGGAAACATGGCACTGAGAAGAGTTTCACGAACTATTTATTAAATCTATGAGGGAGACCCGGACTAGGTGACAAGTTCCGAGGAGGAATCCACGGAAGGAAGAACTGACATCCCATCATCCCGTTTCGATCAAGGAGCAGACGTACCTGAACAAGGAACGAATACCGCCCGCCTTTGGAAAGCGGGAATGCAGGGCGACAGGCAGCGCGTCCTCCACGGACGGATGTGCGCGCACCCCGACGAAAGCGTCGGAAACAATATTTAACATAAATTAATGAAAAATTAATTTTGTATCCTTAATATGGGTCTCATTAGAATTTTATTGATATATTTCACATAATAATACATGAAACATTTATTCTGGTTAACTTTCTATAAGATAATATAAACTTCCCATAATTCCTATAAAAATATTTTGATCTCTTAGTTTCCCAGATTCATCATGATCTAAATCATTTTATGTTTTAATATGTGTACATATAATTTTAGTGTCATCATATACAAATTTATTAAGAATATATTTTATATACTTATTTTGAGATATAAAAGATTTTTCTAGATTTTTTGAAATTTATAAACAATGAAAAAAAGTAAGTTCACCTTCCATGAAAATCTAAAAATCTTTTTAAACATGGTCTATTGAGTAATATTAAGATATTTTGGAGTTGAACCAAATATAATGTCCTCGACATAACTTTTATCAATGATGTTGTATTTAAAATATTTAATATAAAAAGTTTTTTGTTATGAATCTCCCTTAATAAAAATTATTTATAACAACAACCAAGTTAGTCTATCATATCATGATCTAGGATCTTGTTTACGTCTATATAGTGACTATTTATGTCTATATACAAGATCCAAATATATTTTTTCTAAAAAATGTGATTTATTTTACATAACATTCTTCACATAAATATCTACTAAGGAATTCACACATCACAACCATTTAAAAAATAATAAATTTAGAAATGTTGTATAATATATAAGTGTACATATAACATCAAGTGTTGATTTTATGGAAAATGTATCTTCATACTCTTTTACTTCTTATGGATTATGATCTTTTTTAACATGTCTACCCTTATTTCAAACTTTGACGCGATTTTTATCATACTTATTTTGATAAACCCATTTTCACAAATTATAGGATAATATTTATATCGTTCAAATAAATTCCAAACATGGTTCCTTTTAAATTAATTTTGTTCATACTACAAAAACATTTATCTAATATTTATCACTAAAATTCTCATTTGGGGTTTTCAGTTCGAATTGAGATAAAAATTTACAATGTTTAGCTTCATTTGTTTAGGAATTTCTACTTCAAACCGGTAGATCTATATCAACAATGATATGATCAGTAGTATTATTAATAGGGTTTAACTGAGTCCTTGGGTTTTTAAACATTTATTCATTAGTAATAAGTTTAATTTCTTCATGAGTTATAAAATTGGAAAAAGTATTTCATGATGTTTTATTAGAGGAATATCATTCAAAAATGGGTCTAGAGATAGTTTTTTAAATATTATCAGAAGATGTGAGTTGAGGTTTCTTATTACAAATGTATCATATTCATAAAATTTAAATGAACTATTTTATAAAATGTACTTGTGTTTTTAGTAAAAAATTGTATAATCCTTATTAGTTGGGAAATAACCTAAAAATATTCCGTCATTTGTTTTTGGATGAAATTTAGATAAATTATATTGGTTTTTCAGAATGATTAAATTATATGAAAAAACATTTGAGTAATAAATTTTTATATTTCATCATGTCTAAAACTCATATGATATATTATAAATAAAATTTCAGAATAAAATAAAATTTACAATATAAAATTGAGTAATGACAACTTCAACGAAAAAATGTTTAGAGATTTGGTATTCACTCAACAAGATTATAGTAATCTTCTAAGGAGTTATATTTATTAATTCAACTACACCATTTTTATATGGATTCCTAGGTGATAAGAAGTAATGCATTATAAATTTTTATGAAAAAGGATTTCAAAATAATAATTGAATAATTTTCCACATTGATCAATATGAATACTTCATATGGTATATTTTCCCAACTTTAACATGGGGTAAAAATGTAAAATTGAGAAATTCATTTGACTTTGTTTCTAGAAAATATACCCAAGTATATCCAGTTTAGTAATTAATTAAAACATACAAAAATAATTTTCACCAATATTTCCAGTTTCAGTGGGACCAAAAAAATCCATGTGCACTAACTATAAATAATCATAAGTTCATACATCACTAATAGATTTAATGCTCAACATCTGTTTCATTCCAAAATTGTAAGGATTAAAAAAATTATAATAATTAAACCTTTGCTCTGTTCAATCAATAAAAATTATATTAATAGAGTGTATATCAAAATTTCTAACATTATAGTGTCCTATCCTTATATCCAACAACCAAGATCGATCATCCATTACTATAACACAAGGTAGATCATAACTTTTAAGGAATTCTAAATTCATGGTGTATATATTGTCATTCCTTTCGATAAAAAGAGTAAAATTTTCTTCTAAACTATGAATAATACATTTATCATTCCTTATGTTAAAATTATAACCCTCATCACAAAATCAGATTATTCTATTGAGGTCGTTCTTAAGTCCAAAAACATTATAAACATTTGAATTTAATGTGTTTTCAAGAATTATTATATTTCATATACCATATATTTCACCTTATGCATTGTTACTAAAAATGACATTTCCACCATTAATATTAATATTATAATTAAGGAAATATTTTTTTCCATGTTTTGGGAACTACCACTATCCATGTACCAAATTTTATTTATATTTGAATAATTATTATTTTATTGAAATTATGAAACATATAATTTTGGTACACAAAAATGCTTGGGTATAACATTGTTTGAAAAATGTATCATAGGAATCCATATCTGTAAAAATTTATGTTGATAAATTGTTGATTATTTATAAAATTAAGCCTTATTAAATCCAAACGATTGAAATCTATTTAATGACAAATTTTACAATGTCTATGAATTTGAAACTTAGTGCGAAGGGTGAACTTTTGCAAACGAAATAATTATTTTTGTTAATTTGGCTTTGAATAGGTATTAACTGTTCAATTAACATTTCTATGAGGTTTAACTTTTCTATACATATTATGAAAATTGTCCTTAGTGGATGTTAATTTTGATAGTAATTTATTCAAAAATAAAATGTCAAAATTTAGTTAACCAAATATATATTTATTTCCATTGGATGAAAGGGATTTTTTATCCAATTATTTTTTTATATTTGACTTCTACAAATATTTTGATTACTTATAAATTATAGTGCTATGTTCAGAAATTATCAGTTTTTTTGAAAGATCCACCATATAATAATCATGTATTTAGAAAAATTATATATTTTTCTCTAAATATTTTTAAAAGGAAGATACTTCTTCAAGGATAAGTAAACTATAAAGAAATTTTTAAAAATTAGATTCTTCACCTGAATATGTAAAATTATTATCATTTTTAAATAATAATAATTTTAATTAATGTAAGGTCTGATTTAGTTGTCAATAGATACCTTGTCCACGATTAAAATATTCATAATTACATATAGAAAGAATTTATTTTTTTAATAATAAATTTCACTATCTAATGAACTATATAAAAAGATATTGCAACTAATTTAACTCCCAATGTATGAAGATTTCAAAAAATTACTATTTTTATGATTGTAAAACTTATTTTTATTATATTTGGATTTATGCCCCTCATTCACCTTCTTTTCAGTCAAGGAGAATCATTTTTTTTGTGACCAAGATTATTTTATTGATAACAAATCCTTTTAGAAGAAACATTATTCCCTTATTTTCCTCTTAAAATATTCATATACATTTATATGAAATAATTCTTTCTAACTATCTTGTTCATTCATTGATATGTTTCAAAATGGTAATTGTAACTTTCCTCAGAAGAACTACTTTTATCCTCATGTCACAACCCCCTCCCTCAACATTGGACCCTACTGAGCTATCAATGATGAAATACAGATAATGACCCCCTGAGACCCACCTCTAGTATAATCTATAGTGGTGAATAGCACAATGGGTTCAAGTATCTCACAAAAATGGGAGTTATTTCCATTTTTATAGTAAACTATATTAGGAGATTGGATATTTCAACCTAAAAAACTCCATGAGATACGTTTTTAAAATAAATACAAAATCCATCCCACATGAATGTTTAAAAATAAAACTATTAAAAAGGAAATAAAACTCCAACGTATGTACCAAATGGAAATTTTAGCTATTACTTAGAAACTACCCCAATGTTTGAGCTACAAAAGTCGACCGTGGTTAATGAAATCCTCAAAGAAAACAAAAAAAATTATTATATGTGTATGTTGATCAGACCAGTATACAGAATCTGAAAAAAAAAAGTTTATAAAACATAAGTGAGAGAAGTATACAAATGATAATATTAGAAAATAATTGAACCAAAAACACTATACATGGGATAATAACCATCCCCATCACACCAAGCCATGATCACCAAATAACGAAAGTCATGTAAAGTGTTTTAGTAAGCACCTCGATGATAGAGTACCCTATACCAAATTCCCATTGATTATGCACTATCACACCCTAATGACATATGTATGAGTGCTCCCACCTATTTCAAATATACCACACAACAACATTACCACACACACTAGGACCTCATACATAAGCTTTTCTACTTGGAAAACGATGCTCATCACATATCGCCCGCAAACACCAGGGCCACATACCACATTACATCCTTCCAGAAAACTCTAGGGCCACATACCACTTCAAACCTCTCCCACAAAAACATGTTCCATATACAACACCACATCTCGAAGACACCTGGGAATGAACAAAACATCTCTTCTCAAAGACACCTCGGAAGCACAACATTCTCTCACACACCTGGGCCATACAAACAACAACCATCTTGAATAATCATGGGATACCAATTCCTATAAGGGGAAGTTTGGAAGAGTGGGAATCGAGCTATACTTCTTCGCATTGGGATGTTTAGAAAATAAGCAATCCCATGTGGTGATGGGGGTGTTTGGAACATAGTACTCAACTAGGGTGGGGTGTGTATATAAACCAAAAGGAGAAAACAAGTCATATATATAGATACCATACACTCAACCCAACCTTAGGATTATCAACCAAAAACTTATACCTAAATTAGAATTAGAAATGGTTATATTAGAAGTTGATAAAATGAAGTGGCTTCATGAAGCTCTCTCACTCAACACCTATTCATTTTCATTATTTATGTTAATCCATACATAAACGTGAAGTTGATAGTGTAAATATTCATTGACAAATTCCTTAACATTAAAAAAATAATTCCATCTCAAAGTGATTAAGTATTTATTTACTCCATCACTATCTAGGAAAATACCAAAAATAGGAATTGAAAATACACATTGAAAAAGCCACAAAAATCACATGGCGGAACAATAACCATTGTAAATTACCCCACTTCAAAATTTCTCTCCATTTAACACCAATTCATGTAATCAAAAACTGATCCTAAGACACTAAGTAAGTCTTTGGGAATGTTACTCATGGATAAACTCTGGCTAAATTACTTATAGCAATCATTTCAATCATTATTCATCAAAATCAATCTGCCCAATCCATCCTCTCAACAAAGAAAACCCCCAACTCAAAGTCACAAACAACAACAAATCTCATAGAAACCAATTCACACCCATCACAACCATTCTCGAAATCCATGATGCATAACCACACTACACCCATTACGAATACAAACAAGCACTAAACTTTAGACCCATCTCACCACCCGAACCACCCCTCATCACACATCCATTCCCATAATCATATCACCATACAAACCACATATTGAAAAAATTAAAAAATTAATAAGGAAAACGTTATTTAATAAGCACTTTTTATTTTAGGGGATATCATAAAACATGTTTGATCCTAGAGTATCCATTTATTTAACAAAATATACATGATTAATCAATTTCATATATATAAAACTTCGTTCAATATCAGACCAACCCTAATAATTCAAAATCCATCATAGGTGTGTAAGAAAGGACCACCGATGACCATAAGTTTCAGTAGGAATATTGCACATACAAATAAAAATATTGATAAATATATGAAGATGATAGTAAAATCGGTTGATTCATTTCCATACGCACATTTTTATATTACTGGAATTCAGTTGTCTTTTTTAATTAGGTGTTATTCTATCATCATAAAGGATACATTGATAAACTGACCCTCACGTGATAAAAAATTAAAAGAGAGACAAATTTACCCCTACCTGGAATAATAGATGATCATAACTTCCTTAATGTCGAAAAAAAGGGGCATGCAATGAGAAGAAAAGGTCATTGTGGGGAATATGATTGTAGTGCAACAACACTACGGTATGTATCATAAGGATAAAATGGCTATGGGTTCCTCATCAAGAAAAATGGAAAACCAAAATGGAATATGATGTCTAATATTTTTAAATTACAAATCCTATATCAACATGAGAAATACTTTTTAAAATCTATTAAAGTAGGATCATGACCACGACCACATAATATTGATGTTAAGGGGAGATTCAGGTTTCTAAAATATATATACGATTTGAAAATGATCCTAAAACCATTAAATATGGTATTCAACTCTTTTTATGTCAAATAAACGTTATAGTTGAACACTATAGGAAACTGGAAAAACTGGAGAGTTATAAAATATTGAAAATCTGTTGAAAATTACTCACTATGTGGTGATTCGCCAATGATAGTCAGAAATGTGACTCACCAATGGAAGAGATACCAGTGTATTTGTCACCATTGGGTGACACTAACTCCCTAACCCTAGTTACCCAGATTCTGTGCATTATTAGATAACATTGGCATGATCAGAAGTGATCAAGTTTCGAAAATACGATTAGTTTAGTATCCCTGGAAGTACTATATACATATATGAGTTTTACATTACAACATGAAATAAAAAAAAATTGAGTACCATTTGAACACACTTGTATCCTAGGCCTATGCCTGCAAGTTAATCATAATATACTTTGTCACATCCTGGGAAAAGTAAAACATAATAAAGGGGTGATTTTAGAATTTTAATAAGGATAAAAATATAGTGGAAACAATCATTAATAAGAAAAAATAATTAAGGAAATGTATAATACTAAAACAAAGTCCTTTTAAACATAATAACGACATAATATGGAAATGATGAACAAAACAATTCCATTTATTTATTCACATGGATTTTCTACTAGTCGAATAATCACATGTCATATCAATAGCTAATTTAATAAATATTGAATGCATAATGTCGGACATCATAACAACATAGTCAAGGCCTTGTGCCAAGAATACAAATAAGATTTTGTTAAGGAATTGTTTGAAGACACAAATTTGTATCATGAGACCTTCCGATGCATCGAGGAGCTATAGTGGGATCCACTCGTCACTTACTAAGTTCAATGAATACCTCATATGAAAAGGTTGAAACATAATACAGTCATTCATATTAAAACTATCATACGAAATGTAAATACATTAACCACAAACCATGAATGGTATAAAAAGAGCACATCCACAGTCAATCATATCACAAAACCTTCCATAAAAAATGGAAGATTGTATCATAATAAATCAACATCAAAGTAACATAATACCCATCAAAGGATGGTCACATAGATGAAATCAAAACTATTTGAGAGAAATATATCATTCAATTTTGATATCATTTAAAAGTAATTTAATTATAAAAGAAAACATTTTTGTTGAAAATATTCAAATAAGCTTGTAAGTTATGTTTCTAAGGTTCTATAATGGAGGAAAATATCCGCACCCACCATATAAGTAAAAAAAACATTCTTACCTTGATTTATCGAAAAGGTCATAATGTACCTTGTTCGGAATATGACAGAATGATTACATTCAAAACATTTTATGAAAATTCGAACAAGGGTATCAATTAAATTAACCCATATTATATTAAATAGTAAAAATATGTTAAAATACCTTTTTAAGAAAAACGGATATGGATGAAATAGAGGTCCTAGTAGATACATACATATTAACAACCTCGGATAATAAAGAGATTGTAAAATTCACCCTTATCTTATACATTTCCTTATTAGACGGTAGGTTAACTTCCATTATAATGTTTTAATCATTGTTATTAAATTATAAATTAACCACATACATAAATACCATATCATATATAATCTTTTAATATTTCTTTTCTAATGATATTTCAGTAGTATCATCGTTTTGGGTGTTAATTGATTTGTTTTCAATTATATGTTTTGTTATGTAAGTCATGTTTGTTATGGATATGATGTATTTGATTAATATCCATAATTATATTAAGTTCTTAATCATTTTTGTAATCATAAAATCAAATTTATTCTTAAATTGTTACGATGGGAAATGAATCTCATCACGTTCATGGAGACAGTAATATGTACGTATGCACGAACGACAATACCATTTTATTGACGGTGGAATCATTTTTATTTGGATGGTATATGATATAAAAATATTCATTAAAATTGTATATTAATTATTTACATCATTTATACCAATTATTATACCCATACAAACAATTATGTGTTGAATAACATAATACACCACGAACTGGGGATGGTAAGTCGTATGTACGCACGTATGGTGTCTTTGTCATTCATAGGATGGATAGAATAATGAATATGGTTGTAAAATATTTATAATAACATCACAGTATGTATAATTGACTAGATTTATTATTTTTTTATTAAAAAACAAAGAAAGGGGAAGTCGGAGTAGAAAAGAACTTTGAAAGAGGTGTTTAAATTATTACTTGTTCTTTGGGAGCTTCCTTTTGATTTGATCAAAAGGGCTCCATTGGATGGATTTGTGATCAAATAATTGTCCATAGGTTTATGTGAGGGTATTTTAGAGGATATTTGAGAAAGGTTTGTCTGATCCAAATGGATTTGGAGGTGTGATTTGGAGATAAGGGCAAGTACCCTTTTATAAGAGAGTTTATAGTCACTTTTGGAAAAGTAAGAAATAATATTTTATTATAAAATAATTTTCGCTTAATAATGGATCTAAATAGATTTATTTCAAGGTTAAGGTGGGTATGGGTCTAAATCTTCTAATCGAATAGTTTTTATAAAATATTAGGACACCATATTAACCTTATCTTTTAGATTAAACTCTTTGTAAAATAGTGTGACTTTTACCATGTCTTCATTTGTTATAATACATGTTTAAGAAACTTACTATAAATTACAAGAGAACCTAAAGTGGTTCATTATTGACATATATAACCATATCTAGGTCCTTTGGCTGAACCATATATTTATAGTAATATTATATCAATTAATATTATTGTATTTGTTTTAAAAACTCATTTGTGTCAATTTTGAAGATATTTAGTTTTTGGTTATTGTTAAAGTAAAAAAAATTGATTTCTTAGACAAAAATAAATTAAATCAATCCTAACATGTGATATTAACCTATAACAATTTTTGAATGCATCAAAAGTCTCAATTTTCATTTATTGGGATATTTATAATAACAATTATTTTATCATTCATTAAAAAGATAATTATTTCATCATCATTGTGTCATAAATAAATATAATTATTTAATGTCTAAAAAGTATAAATAATATACCATTATGTAGGAAATATATTTACCTTTCTAATTAATATTTATAGTCAATATTATGTTATGTATAACCCTATATTAAAAATTGTTTAGTTATTAAAAATTGAATTTAACACTTTTAAATATTCATTAAATAAAAGAATAATAAATGTCCTAATCTATTTCAAGTGGATCAAAGAGGATCATATTTTATTAATAAGGTTTATTTTCATCAAAAAACACTAATGCAATTGAATTAGGACAAGTGTTAGGGTAATTATAATGTCATTGTAACCGTTAATTACCATATTTACTTATAAATGTTGTATATAATATTCAAAATTTACTATTCATAATAAATTATTTTCAATTTATTGAACCATATTTTACTTAATAATTTAAACCGTGTCTTTTGAATTTTTGAATTTAAATTCAAAGAAGAGGTAAAATTACCTTTTATTCACATTTTCTAATGTGCATAGAAGGTGGATAAAAGAAGTTAAAAAAATCAATAAATATTTATACATATAATTTTATTTTAAAATGACTCCAACGAATTACATTGAACTAATATAGGTATTGTGTATATATTTTTATATATAATAAATTTAAATAAAATCAATATTTGTTTAAATAAAAAGTCAGTTTTAAACAATAACTGAGTGTTTTTCACTATTCATTAAGAAATGAATGTTTTCAAAAAAATAAAAAAATTTAACCTAATCTAATTATGATATTATGAATCCAAAAAGGATGTCTATTTTGAATAAAATATAAAATTTCAAAAAGTGGGTATTAAAATTCATAACAACTATTTTGATTGGCTATGGTATGCTAGAACTCGAAGTTGCGTACAACGCATACTATTGTATTATTCAAAGAGAAACATACTGTGGAAGCATGGTGAGTTACATTCATCCTTCCTTCAAATAATTTAGGTCCTAAAATTTCTAAAATACTACTGTGTAAAAATATTTGGGTGGTTCTTCATCATAAGTTCCTAGGGTTCCCATGTTGCCTCTACCATCTCATAGTTTCTCCATAAAACTTTTACCAGAATATTCGTCCAGTTTTTCAACACATGTTCTATGATATCAAGAATCTTAATAGCCTCTTCACAATAAGATATATTGGTTCCTAGTTATATTTCTTCATAGGTGAGTATATGTGTTGGGTTAGGAATGTATTTTCTCAATTGTGATACGTGGAACACATCATTAACGTTGGAGATACTTGGAGGAATTTACAAATGGTAAGCTATAACTCCAATTAATTATAGAATTTTGAAACGACAAATATAACTGGGACTTAATTTACCCTTCTTTCTGAAATGTATAACACCCTTATATATAGATACCTTCAAAAAAACATGATCTCCTACATGAAATTCCAAATCCTTCCTTTGGTTATTCGTATTGCTCTTTTTCCTACTTTTAGTTACTTTGATGTGGTTTTGGATAATCTTTAACTTTTCCATTATTTCCTCAAAAGGTTGTAGGACTTCATGTTTTCTTACACCAACAAGTTGGTGTCCATCATCACTTTCTATATTACGCTTCATATGGTGCCATCTAATTACATGAACGGAAGCTATTTTTATAATAAAATTCTACCATAGGTAAATAATGATCCCACATATCTCAAAAATCAAGTGTCCGAGATCTCAACATGTCCTATAAGGTTTTAGTAGTCTATTTTGATTTTCCATCAGTTTGAGGGTGGTAGACAGTGCTCAAATGAAGTTCAGTATCTAGGGCCTTCTGAGGACATATGAAAAATCATGATGTAAAACAGGGATCACGATCAAAAAGAATCGATAGGGGTACACCATTAAGTCTTATATCATTATTAATATATAGTCTAGATAAATTTTCAAATGTTATATCTTATCTTATAGAATGAAAATATAATGACTTGGTAAGACTATCAAAAATGACCCATATTGGATCATTCCTTCTAAGAGTCTTTTGTATCCACGAGACAATGTCCATTGTAATATCATTTCATTTACACTATATTATTGGAAGAGGTTGTCTGACTCCTCTAGACGGTTGTCTTCCAGCATTCACATGCTGAAAAACCATAAATCTTGACACATAATCAATAGTCTCCCTCTTCATGTTTTCCCACAAAAAATGTTTCATGAAATCTCTATATATCATAGTTCTACAAGGGTTTGTAGAGAAATTGGATCTATGGTCATCATCCAAAAAATCCCTTTTTAGATTAAGTATGTTATGAACACAAAGTCTCCTCCTAAATTTCAAAATTCCATCTTCATATAAAAATTCTATCAATATCCCATAAATCATAGATTTAATTTTCATTTGAAACTCCTCATAATATGTTTGATAACTCTTTATCCTCTCTCTTAAAGATGGATTTAAAACCATTTGGAAATTTATCGGCATTTCACCCTCCATGATTATTCCCAAATCCATTTTTAGTAGATCCATTCATATAGGATCCCTTTCAACTCTCATTATGTTCATAACTCAATGATCCTTTCTGCTCAATGAATCTTCCACCTTATTTTCCTTCCTCGGGTGGTAGTGTATAGTGAAATCATTGTCAGTGAGTAATTCAAGCCATCGTCTTTGCCTCATGTTGACTTATTTCTGTGAGAAAATATACTTAAAACTCTTGTGGTCAATATATATATCAAAATTTTCACTGTATAGATAGTTTCTCCATATCTTCAAAGAATATATTACAACTTCTAACTCAAGATCATGAGTGGGATGGTTTTTTCATTAATTTTTTGATGTCATGATGCATAGGCAATAACTATATCATTCTGCATATGTACTCAACCAAGTACTTTCTTTGAAGCATCACAATAAATGAAAAACCCATCATTCCCCAATGGTAGATTTAAGATAGGAGCATTGAATAATCTTCTCTTTATTTCTTCAAAAAAATCATTACACTCTTTTGTCCAAACAAATTTAACCACCTTACGTGGGAGCATGGTTAATGGGTTAGCCAATCGGGGAAAATTCTATACGAAACACCTATAATAAACTTCTAAACCAATAAAACTACATACCTCAGCTATACTCTTCAGTGATGGACATTATTTTATTACTTTTTTCATAGAATAATCAACATATATTCCATCCTTAGAGACAATATGGACATGAAACGAAATCTACTGAAGCCATAATTCACAATTTCTAAAAATCCCATATAATTCATTAATTCTAAGACACATTTGAATAGTGTGCAATTGATTTTCATTATATTGAAATCTTTTAGAGTATACCTATATATCATCAACAAATACCACTACAAATTCATCCTGATATTCCTTGAAAACTCTATTCATTAGATCCAAGAAGATGTATGTTTCATTAGTCAGTCCAAAAGGCATTATCGTAAACTTGTAATGCCCATAATTGGCACAAAATGGCCTCATCAGAATGTCTTCCTTCTTCATACACAACTAATGATACCTATATCAAAGGTAAGTATTTGAAAAATATAGATCTCCATGAAGATGATCGAATAAATCATCAATGCGGGGTAGGGAATACCTGTTCCTTATTGTTATATCATTGATAACAATGTAGTCAATGCACAACCTCATAGATCCATATTTCTTCTGAAAAATATTAACATGGGGTCCCTATAGAGAAACACTGGGATAATAAATCCTTTATTACTCAATTCCTCGAGTTATTTATTTAGTTTCACTAATTAAATAGTGTCCATTATATAAGGGTTTATTGATATGGTCCTTGAACCAGGAATTTAATCAGTTGAAAACTCAATTTCTAGTTCAGAATGATGTCCAGTTAAATCCTATGGAAACACAACAACATATTCCTGAACAATAGGTACATCCTCTATTTGAACACTACATTCCTCACCCAATGTTATTTCACTCTCTTCCTTCCCTATAATTTAATTTAGTAGAGCTACTGGGGTTTGATCTAGATATGAATCAGATGGTGACAATTCTTCTATATATATAAGGAACTATTTATCATCGTCGAAAATTGTAACCTCCCTCTTCTTACAATAAATTTTTGAATCATGGTCTAAAAGCCAATCCATACTGGGGATTATATCAAATTCAATCATGGGTATAAAGATGATATATATAGATAAATTACCTTTATATGCCCTAATGGGAACCGATTCACAAAGAATTTTTGCAATTATACTTCCCTTAGGAGTTTTGACTAACAAATACCTTATTAAATAAAATTTGAAATATATAATTTTCTTAGAAAACTGGGAATATATGAAACAATGTGGTGATCCAAGAAAATTAAATCATTGGCTATATTTGAGGAAACCATTAAATTACCTTCCACCACATCATTCGGAGCTTCAAAATCAGCAGTAGTGATCACATAAGATTGGTGTTTCTCCGTTGAAAATTTTAGATTTATGTTTCCTCGGTTCTTAGGACTTTCATTTTCACAATTCTCCATTTATCTACAATTTTAGCATTCATCATTGACATCATCTTTCTTTCCCTTGTATTCATGAGCTCTGTGGCCTTTTTCACCACACTTGTATCAAACTCCCATTCCCTTTAGGAAAGTACTGTGGTGTTTCTTCCAACATTTTCTACAAGATGGAAATTTAACTTTTCCCTTCATCCTCTATATTCCATTTCTGGACTGGTCAGTAGATATCTTCTTCTATTTCATGGATTTAAATTCCTAAGACTTAGATAATTCTTTTTATGTCTTTATAGAACATGAGACAATATCTTTTGTAAGATGAGAAGGATAGTGAGATTAATTCTTGACCAATAAATAGTTTTATCCCATAAAATAATTGATCAATGTTACTCCTTTGGTTATGTATATAATCTACTGCATGACATTCTTAACATGTAATGTTAGCCACACAAGTTGCGACATTCTAATCCTCCTTTTTCCCAGACTCGGAAATTTTCTTTCCATATCTGCTCGATGGTCATGAGGAAAGTACTTTTTCTTATAAAATAACCTTAAAATCTTTAAATTACATATTTGATAATTCATCATCCTCCTTTGTGTTTTTAATTAATTACCAACATTGATCTGCATATCCCATGAGGTGCTAAGCTACCATGAAAACTTGTTCACTTTCACTACAACCCAAAGCATGAAATATTTTCTCTAAGGAACTTATACATTTCTCAGGTACAAATATATATGTAGTCCGATTTATTGTTGGTGGTTGTTTCCTCATGAACCGGTCTAACATTGATCCTGCACATTGTAGATCAGGGTGCTTCATACGGGTAAGGTTATTATTTAGAACCTGTGTGATTTTTTCTAGTATGATTATAAGTGATTCAGCACTTGTTTCATCAGTAGCTCCACAATAATAATACTGAGTAGGTTGGAAATCCCTTAATTGATTATGTGCATTGATATAGTTTCTATTACTTATACTAGGCATCATTTCTAAATGATGGAATAAACTAAATTAGTTTATGAATTGCAATACATAATTCAAATCATGTAAAACAGTTAACCACAATTGAATAGTTTATGGATATAATACATAATCAAAAAAAATTGGGGAAGAATTTACTCATAAAGTGTTCATAATGGTTTGTATAGAAAATGTGAATTATCCTAAACATATCCCTCAGGAGTGTCGTAACCAAGAGTGAAGCAATGACCCCTTTTGTGTACCAAGATACCACATGTCAAGGCCGAAATTCCTTATTGGAGTTTTAACTCCTAGGTACATCTGTGCCCGAGATGCCTCTACCTGCTCATATCTAGACAGGGATGTATTTCGTGGAAAACTCACAAAATCTCTACATAACCCAAATTATTTAAAGTTACTCTATACTAATCCTCATCATCCATCTTAGGGAAATTTTCACTAATAAGAGTTTTTTTTAATCTAGTTTCCAACGATTGTACTAAAATTCCTCTGATACCAACTGTAATGCCCCAACCCTAGTAACCCAAAGTTGGTGCCTTATTACATTACATTGGAAGGATCACAAGTGTTCAATTCTCAAAACACAAATTAATTTAGTAGCCTTAGAATTAATATCTATATATATAATTATTAAATTAAATAATGAAATATAAAAAACAACATTGGGTCCCCTTTTATCACACTAATATCCTTGTCCAATCCCTACAGGCTAACCATACAATAATTTTTCACATCCTGGGAAAAAGGAAACATAAGAATGTGGTGAGAACAGAAGCTTAGAAAGGACAACGATATAGTGGAAACTATCATAAATAAGAATTAACATTTAAGGAAATCTATAAGGCGAAATAATACTTTTTAACATAAACTTCATCATAATATAGAAATGATAAATCAAAAAATTACCATTACATATTAACATGGATATTCGACTAGTCGAATAATCACATGAAGTATCAATAGCTAATTTTATATTGATGGAATTTATAATGACGAACACCATAACTACACAGTCAAGGCCTCGTTCCAAGACTACAATTAATATTTTTCCAATGTCTTCTTCCAAGACACTAGTTTGTCTCATAAGACCTACCGATGAAACAAGGATCTATAGGGGGATCCACCTGTCACTTCATAAGTCCAATGCATTCCTCATTTGAAAAGTTTGAAACATAAAATAATAATTTATATTAAAACAAGCATAAAAAATGTCAATAATGTAACCATAAACCATGAATGGTATAAAAGTAGCACATCCATAGTCAAACATGTCACAAAACATTCAATACAATATGGAAGATTGTATCATAATAAATCAACTATGAAAAAACGTAAAATCCATCAAATGATGTTGACATAGATGAAATCAAAACTATTTGAGAGAAATATCTATATCTATTTTGAAGTCATCTAAATGTCGCACAATTATAAAATAAAACATTTGTGTTGAAAGTATTATTATATGCTTTTAAGGAATTCTTTGAAGGTGGTACAATGGCAGAAAATAGTTGTATCCTCTAAATAAGTTACAAAACATTATTACCTTAATTTTTCGAAAAGGTCATAAGGTACCTTCTATGGAAAACGACGGAAATATATTTTTTCAAAAAAATTATAAAATGTAAAATAAGGTTGTAAAAGTCTTTAACCAATAGTATAGTAAATAGTAAAAATATAAGGACCCTACCTTAAAACATCATATAATCTTTAATTAGACGAATAATTCACATTGATGATCTTATGAGGTTTAGAGTTTTAGTGAATTAGGCCATAAATATTACATTACATCTCAAAAATTACAAAGTAGGCACTTCTACTAAGTTTTAATTTCTTCTTAAAATAAAAAATCCTGAAAAAAACGTCACATCCAGTTCCATGTTTTAGACAACATGACTTTCCTTTGATCCCATTCTTGACACTATTTACTTTATATCCTAGGAAAAACATTTCAATACTTGAGATGTGCATAAAAATCTCAGTAAGTGTAATAGGAAAATGAAAGAAAACATTAGTTCATAAATACAGAAAAAACATAAACTCTTTTAATTACCTCATGTCATAATCGTATTTATGAATAAAATAGAGAAATCATAAATCAAATTGGTATCTTGTGGCATCCCTAACATACTTACGTTGTATCTTTCACAGCTACATAGGGAGTTACATTTGAATACCCATCACAGTATATTCTCTAAATCTCTTAGGAGAAACATTCATGTTTACCACTGTCATGTTACCTGATGCATTGACGAGCTATCTTAGGATCACCTGCCCTAGGTTTATCACGGAACCTCCTGTATATGTAAAAAATGTCCAAGAACTGTAATATAGTCATAACACACAACACAATCATAAAGGAAAGATAAAATTTCCATATTTCAATCACCATATATTATTTAAAAATATTTACATAAAAAAATTCAATTACCAAAACCATTTTCAATGCAAAAATATGTAAAAAGGGTGTATGGTATTTATTTTCCTTTTAATAACATTACGGTTTATTTATGAAGCCAATGATAAAATAATACTTGAGGCAGTGAAAAGGTCATTGTCCCTGATTACATTATAAAATTCCTTTTTTCGTTTAGTAAAATGCTTCATAGAGAAAAGATTCCTTTTGAATGAAATGAAAATTCCGAGGTGTTTATACATCATATAAAAGAAAGTCGTGTATTAAAACAAAATATGCCATAGTAAAAGGAGATTGAGACGAAGTCCCTTACATCGTGTCCGACTTGACCAGTTCATTCTTTAACATCCTGAATAATAATATAAAGATAATTTCTACTTGCTTTAGATAATTTTTCAAGTTTATTATCCCTCTTATATCACTTATTGCCTTGTTATAAACATTACACATCCATTTATGATAACAATGGTCATTTTGTCAATATTTGGTAGTTGAGTCAAAATGGACTTCTTATAATTACATGTTGTTAATGTGGTCAAAAGTTCATTATATCCAGAATGATATTCATTTTTAGATATCATTTATGTCATATATAGCCAGTATATACATTTATTTATAATATTACATAACATTTAGAGGTATGAAATGATGTGCTTCATTCATGGAGACGGTAAGCCGTACGTACGCATTAATGCTACATTCATTTCTATTTCATATTCAATGGAATTAAAACATAACGATACATAGTTAAATTATAATTCCAATATATTATAATATATAATATCATTAACTCCATCCTTTATACGTATAACATATGGTATTAACGAGTCATATCACATTCAGGGGGCGGTAGTCCACACTTCCTCAATTGAAATTATCGCGTTTACCCATAATGGAAACCATAATGATATGATATAAATGGAAAAAACAGAAGCATAAAAACATAAAAATAATCGTTTCGTGAGGCGTTAGTTTTCCATCCACAGAAATATTATGTTCTTCACCCATTAGATGGATGTGTGTGTAAGTGTATTTCGAATACTTCTCATAACAACATACTAGTATATTGAGGATACTAGTTTTGTTATAAAAGAAATGAATAAAAAGATTTTTGTGGTTGGAGAAGTAAAATAAAAGAAGAGAAGTAAAGAGAAACCATTACCATTAATTTGGGTAACTCCATTTGGTTTGAACCAAAAGGACTTCATGAAGTTTCTTATACCAAAGGTAAGGTTTGAAGGTGGAATTAGGGATTTTTAGAGCATATTTGGGTAGATATTGGATGATCCAAGAGGCTTGAGATGTAGAGTCCCGAAGCCTGACGTACATGGACATTACATTACATTTGCGGAATACTTAGTACATAACAAAAAACACACACACAAGGATCGTAATAGTTTAGTGTCTTTGGAAACTCGGAACATAATCTTCTAATCCTGGTGAAATATCTTCAATATCTCCCATAAAGATCTTCCATTTTTTTTACCTAAAACCTTTCTTTATATCCTGGGGAAAAGAAAACATAAAAGGGTGAGCTCAAATGCTCAGTAAGGGTATACAAAAGAAATAAAAATCATATCATATCTTTTTGAAAATCATAACCTGCAAAAGAGATCATAATATCTTAACATGGAACAAATCATAGAAGTGAAAATGAGATCACCATAATCATAACATGAAACTTGAAACTTTGTGGCATGCACACATAATCATGGAAAATCATTTCTTGTTAGTCATGACTCATTGCCAAGACTATCTTAGTGGACAAAGTCCATTTCTGAATCGAGTAACCCTCGTTTCAGTCCTGTTTCACTGAACCGGTATAACCTACCATTCCAGCCATGTCTATCTCATGAGATATAAAATCTTTACCCAATGCATTGGAGGGAGATATAGGTCCCACCCATCTTATAATGAATCCTTTCTTATGTGTGCCACATAATCATAAACCATACATCATAGTGTAACCCATGTAATAAAAATGGGAATCTTAAACATCATGCCATCATAATCCATAAACAATTGATATCATTCAATCATAAGAATATTGAAACCATTTAAATCATAGAGACATTTTACTTGAAACATAAATATCAAATAATTTCATCTTAGATGGAAAATAGTTTTGATAAAAACACTCGAAATGAATTCTTGAGGAAAATATCCTTTCTTCTTTAAAATCATTTTCTTTTCACAAAATTCCATGCAATTTTAAAAGATAAGGGTTTTGTTGAAAATAATCATGAAATCTTGTAAAGGAAGCTTCTTGAAAATGAGGTGTTATGAAACCGTAAAAATCCTTTCACGCCGTATAAGTTAAAAATAACGTTCTCCTCGTTCTTTTGTCGGAAAAGTCAAAAAGTACCTTATATGGTAACCAAAGGAATGATTCCATTCATACAATGTGGTAAAAAGTCAATAAAGGGTAAAAATGACTTTAAACATTCATGGAAGAATGGTAAAAATTTTATAAAAACATTTTTAGAAAACATGGTCATGGATGTTAAACGTAACCCCAGTAAATACTTAAGTATAAGCAATCTCGGATAAAAATGAGATTGAAAATTTATCCCTTACCTTAGGTCCGATTTGCTTTGTACGTGTCCGAAGCTCCTGTATAACGGCTTAAATCATGTTATTGACTTATTCCAGAATCATATTCATTGTTATTATATCATAAATGGTCCAGTTATGACTTTATATTACCCGTTCTTTTGTAAATTCATGTTAAAGAAGCGTTTTGGGTAAAATCGTTTCATTTATCGTAGGTGTTTTGACTTGTTGTTCTTGACATCATTATTACTTATATCATGATTTAATCACTTCCAGAATATAAAATATGATTTATATATCATATATATTCAGTATATATATATATAATAGGTAGATAAATAAAATGAAAAACACCGTTCATGGAGACGGTAGTCCGTACGTACGCATGAACGCTGTTTTCCTTTCCTTATTGTCTTAAATGGAAGTAAGTAGATGAAATACATATGTATATATATACATAAATCCAGTAGCTTTATAATGTCATATATTTCATTATTATTTCTTATATATACATTATAATCATTCTTAAATGGTTAACATGGAGAATGAATCTCATCGCGTCGTGGAGACGGTAGTCCGTACGTACGCACGAGCGATGATATCATTTCTATAAATATTGAATTGAATTGGAGTGAATTATAAAATATATCAGAATCAATATGATGTTGTAATAACTATTTATAGTAATTCTTTACACCATTATACCCATCCATGTAAGGTGATGGTGGAAAATAGATTACACCACGGCGTGGAGCGGGTATTCCGTACGTATGCACGCGCGGTGATTTCTTTTTCCCTAGGATGGATAGATTGTGAAATAGGGTTGTTTCATACTTATAATAACATATCAGTATATTATTAATACTGATGTTATTACTTCATAATGAAACAACCTAAGAAGAAGAAGTGGAAGAAGAAATAAAGATGAAAGAATTGGTAACGGTAATTACCTCTTCTTTGAAGCGCCTCTTTGAGACCTCCTCTTAGGGCACTAAAATTGGTATTTGAGGAAGACCAGAACCTCTAGGATGTTTCTAGGGAAGTGGAGAAGAGATTTTGGCAGGGGTTGGCCGAGCTTGAGTGCTCAAATTGGTTTGAGGAGGAGGGGTAGGAGGTTCCCTTTTATAAGGGAGGAGAGGGGCATCTTTGGAATTCTTAAAAATATTAATTTATAATAAATCTAACCCCACATAAAAACCTCCAACAATGAATAATATTCGAAGAATAGATGAGATAGGGTTGTAATCTCATCAACAAATCAAATTTAGACATGTTTGGATCTTATTTTAAACCTTATCATTTTGATTTATCCTTATTTAATCTATTTAAGTTTATTTGTTGTAATAAAATTCTAAATTTTAAATTATAACAGATAATTACTTATTTGTTATGAATTTTCCATAATTGTTTACTTTATAACATTATAGACCATATAAATATAAATTTATAATTTTTAAATATTTTTGTGATTTTTAAACAATTTTATAATATGTTATTTTTGTAAAATAACAATAGTGTCAATTTTGACACTATTCATTTATTTGAATTTAAATAAAATATATAAAGAAGATATGTTCGAAATAGAAGCTTTAATATATTAATAAAAGTTCATATGTATCAATAAAATTAGTGTATCACATTAAATAGTTCATATAATATTTATTTTATTATTTTTAAAACCATTTATTTGGTTTATCTCTTAATAAAATAATTACTACATCATTTTTGTATAATTATTTAATATACATATTTGTTGTATAAAAATTTAAAATAAAATCCTATGATGAAGATAAATATATTTCCTTTCACAATAATACTTTTACTCTAATTTATCATCTTAAAATCATAATATTTAAATTTGTATATTTATTAAATTATGAAGGTGACAACTTTGGCATCATTTAAAATAAAATAATATAAGTGTCATAATCACTTTTATCAGGCTCCAAATGGTCACATATTCGACCATTGGATGCTTATGGTTTACATTTACATGGAAAATAAGTTTTGGTTAGGTATTTGTGCATTTTATGGTCACTATTAGTTTAATAAATACAATATTCTTGATTTTTCACTAGATAAACAATTTCTGCATCACTATTGTTTCATAATTAATGATAATTATTTAATCCTTAAAAATTATAAATAAATTTATATGATGTAGATAATTTCATTATCTTTCTGAAGACTATTCATGTTCGAAGTTTCATGAAGTTTATCACTAAATTAAAATTAATATACTTATAAGCTTTAAGAAAGTGACATGTTGTCACTTTCTTTGGTTTTAATAATAATTAAGTTATTTTCATGGACAAATGTCCATTAAATGATTCTAATCCGACCCTTAGGTGATATGGGTCGACTTTTAGTCATCCAATATGATTTTGACATTTGTTAGGGTAATTTTAAAATATTATATTTACCCTTAATTACCCGATTTACCTTTAACTATGGTAAATAAAATTTACCGTAGTTACTATTCATAATTCCCAAAAATAAAAAGTAGCTTATTAACATAATTTGGACCCACTGATTCCAAATAGGGAATCCATTTTTTAAAATTAAAAACACAGAAGTTGCAGAAATTAAATTAAAATTAATCCCGTTGTCGAATAAAAACGGGTTTTTGTTTAAAACATTGCAAAAGATTGAATTGATTTAACCTACGAATTCAAGGTAAAATCAATGATAATGACATACATTATATTAAATGGTAAAAATATATTCTATTTATACTTTAAAACCATTCAATATTATAATTTAACCACATAAGATATTACGATGAAAAAAGTTGTTTTTAATTAAAATATAGCGTGTTTTTACTATTCATTAAAATATGAAAGTTATCGGAAAAATATCAAAACTTTATCTAATGTAAATTTTTATATCATGATTCAAAAGAAAAATATTATTTTGTCAAATTGAACATATAAACATGTCAAAAACTATATTTAAAGTGGGTGCGCCATCAAAAGGCGGTAAAACTGCATTTTTTGAAAAATACTTATTTTACCCGAGAAATTTATTTTGTTCTTATACCATGTTCTAGAAATGTGTAAGATGAATAATAATTTTATAAAATTAGAAATTTAGTTAATACTATTAATAACGGCTAATATTATAATAATATAGCATTGTTTATTAAAACCCGGTATTGCGTACAACACACGCTATCGAGGAAGGTCGCGATTGCGTGTAATGCAAGCCAAGTCAGGGTTGCGTGTTGTGAAAGAATCCTTCATTGTTTCGTATAACAGAATCCAACCATATTTCATTTATACATTTAATATATATATATATATATATACTCAATGTTGCGTAGAATAACTATTATCAAAATTGTGTGTAACACGGTCCAAGAATAGTGTTGCGTATACTACTAGCTAATACGGTGTTGCGTATAGCGCAAGGTAATCTTGGTGTAGAATACAACGCAAGACATTAATGAAATTAAAAGAATATTTTTCATAAAATCTTGAGGTGTTACATTCTACCCCCCTTAAAATGAATTTCGCCCTCGAAATTCGTCGGGGTTATAAATGGTTTACTATTTGAAAGTTTCTCTAATAGAAACCCACATCGTAAAAAGGAATACCAAAACTTGGCTTTACAAACTAAAGTATGAAATGTAACGATTACCCAAATAAACTAATCACTAGGTATCCACATAGGTGAAAATATGGATATGGAAGAGAAATCTAACCATCATGTTCTGATGGAGAGTGGTAGAGAACATGGCTATGGAAAAGCCAGTAATTACAAATCCATAGATTTGTGATGTTATAAGGTACCATCTGATTCCTCAGGTATAAGATCACTAGGACAACATTTTTGGTTTTCAAGATCATTTCCCTAAAGTTGAAAATTTGAATTAGAATAAATACTTACTTTATTTTGGTACAATATCACTATTGTTCGTGCCTTGAACAATTTCCACTTCATCTCTTAAATAAATGAAGTTGAATTTGTTATTCGTGAAGTGTTAGCAGATAATGTGATAGAATGACGGGTCATTCCATCTGTCTCAAACAAAAGGTTAGCAAAAATTATATACATAAGTCGATCTATAGTGAGATTAATCATATATGGTTCCTAAAATGGACTTATACTTCATATATCATACTTCTTAATATAATAAAACTAGTTTCTACTAAACAGGGACTTCCTGTAGGCCAGTGGTAGGCGATAAAGGCCAGTCGCACTTCAGTTGTGGGTTCGATTCCCACAGCCTTGTTCGAAGCGATGGGCTGTCGCCCGTCCTGCAGGTTGTCCCTTTTTCCAAAACTATTTTACTATAACATCCCATCAATAATATCGAAAAAAAACAAACAATACTAACTTGTGTCCAACATAATCCATTCCAATCTTTAGGCTTATCCATTATACTGCAATCGATTCTCATAATATAGTGAAAACGATTACCAGAGATTTAACACCATCGTCGATCCCCATATGTCATAAGATATGTTTTGTTGGTCACATTCCAAACATTCAAAGTCCTTAATTGTGTATTCTCTTGAATACCTTAGTGAAAACATGAATGCAGTTAAAAGTTAACACTTTCCACATACCAAAATCCTCAAAATTCTATATACTCAAACCATGATATCACTTAGTCCTTATATCAATCATGAGCTCATGAATACTGTCAAACATTTCATTTTCTCCTTATCCCTTCATTATGCGCATATCATCTACATTCCAAAAATATCTGAATAACATTTCATGGATACTGGTAACATTAATCAGACAACAATGTAACAATCCTTACATGTCTCTTTATTCCATAGTACCATGAGATTACTTATACAACATTACACATGATAAACATGTAATCATTCCACTACATTCTTAAACCATTGACCGAGCTTCAACAATTCTTTCATCTCACATATCATTGGTAGTCTCTTCATCATCATCCACATAAATACTTCCCATACGACCATACTGATTATCTTCATGAGACTTTCCCTTAGGGCATTGGTTTGCATAATGCCCGTATATTCCACATTTAAAACATTTAACCATTGTTGAAGTCTTAGCAATACCATTATCCTCATCCCTGGTGTTAACTGAACCTTTTCCTTTGCACTTACTGGCTTTGTGTCCTTCTTTTCCACACCCAAAGCATCTTCCAGTTACTTTGAAACATTCTCCTTGATGCCTCTTCCCACATGATTTACATAGGGGAAATTGAACTTTCTTTCCTCTATGATCATCATGAAACTCCATCTTTCTCTTATTAGCCGAGTCAGGAAACTTACCAAATTTTACTTTATTGATCATATTATGAGATTGCTGATTCGGCATAATAATGATGTTTGGACTTCCAAATCCCATTTCATTTGGTTGCTCATGAATAATATCATTCCATTGTCCATCATTTCCTCCATTATCGTGAATCACCTTGTTTCCAGCCATTTTCTAAAACCCAAAAAGAATAGTGTGAGAGGCAAAAATCATAATAAAGGGGGAGTAACTTAAATATCTAACATCTTTGGTTTAATCTAATATCGTTACCATAGTTCTAGGACTATATCCTATACGTATACTTATCCTTAGGGGCATCCCTACACATACCTTATAAATATCTCTAGGGATCTCACTAACGTTTTCGCATCCTAGTTTCCAAAGGTTGACTAAACCTTTCCTCTGATACCAACTGTAGAGACCCGAAGCCTGACGTACTTGGACATTACATTACATTTGCGGAATACTTAGTACATAACAAAAAACACACACACAAGGATCGTAATAGTTTAGTGTCTTTGGAAACTCGGAACATAATCTTCTAATCCTGGTGAAATATCTTCAATATCTCCCATAAAGATCTTCCATTTTTTTTTCCTTTAAACCTTTCTTTATATCCTGGGGAGAAGAAAACATAAAAGGGTGAGCTCAAATGCTCAGTAAGGGTATACAAAAAAAATAAAAATCATATCATATCTTTTTGAAAATCATAACCTGCAAAAGAGATCATAATATCTTAACATGGAACAAATCATAGAAGTGAAAATGAGATCACCATAATCATAACATGAAACTTGAAACTTTGTGGCATGCACACATAATCATGGAAAATCATTTCTTGTTAGTCATGACTCATTGCCAAGACTATCTTAGTGGAAAAAGTCCATTTCTGAATCGAGTAACCCTCGTTTCAGTCCTGTTTCACTGAACCGGTATAACCTACCATTCCAGCCATGTCTATCTCATGAGATATAAAATCTTTACCCAATGCATTGGAGGGAGATATAGGTCCCACCCATCTTATAATGAATCCTTTCTTATGTGTGCCACATAATCATAAACCATACATCATAGTGTAACCCATGTAATAAAAATGGGAATCTTAAACATCATGCCATCATAATCCATAAACAATTGATATCATTCAATCATAAGAATATTGAAACCATTTAAATCATAGAGACATTTTACTTGAAACATAAATATCAAATAATGTCATCTTAGATGGAAAATAGTTTTGATAAAAACACTCGAAATGAATTCTTGAGGAAAATATCCTTTCTTCTTTAAAATCATTTTCTTTTCACAAAATTCCATGCAATTTTAAAAGATAAGGGTTTTGTTGAAAATAATCATGAAATCTTGTAAAGGAAGCTTCTTGAAAATGAGGTGTTATGAAACCGTAAAAATCTTTTCACGCCGTATAAGTTAAAAATAACGTTCTCCTCGTTCTTTTGTCGGAAAAGTCAAAAAGTACCTTATATGGTAACCAAAGGAAAGATTCCATTCATACAATGTGGTAAAAAGTCAATAAAGGGTAAAAATGACTTTAAACATTCATGGAAGAATGGTAAACATTTTATAAAATTTTTTTTAGAAAACATGGTCAAGGATGTTAAACGTAACCCCGGTAAATACTTAAGTATAAGCAATCTCGGATAAAAATGAGATTGAAAATTTATCCCTTACCTTAGGTCCGATTTGCTTTGTACGTGTCCGAAGCTCCTGTATAATGGCTTAAATCATGTTATTGACTTATTCCAGAATCATATTCATTGTTATTATATCATAAATGGTCCAGTTATGACTTTATATTACCCGTTCTTTTGTAAATTCATGTTAAAGAAGCGTTTTGGGTAAAATCGTTTCATTTATCGTAGGTGTTTTGACTTGTTGTTCTTGACATCAATATTACTTATATCATGATTTACTCACTTCCAGAATATAAAATATGATTTATATATCATATATATTCAGTATATATATATATATAATAGGTAGATAAATAAAATGAAAAACACCGTTCATGGAGACGGTAGTCCGTACGTACGCATGAACGCTGTTTTCCTTTCCTTATTGTTTTTAAATGGAAGTAAGTAGATGAAATACATATGTATATATATACATAAATCCAGTAGCTTTATAATTTCATATATTTCATTATTATTTCTTATATATACATTATAATCATTCTTAAATGGTTAACATGGAGAATGAATCTCATCGCGTCGTGGAGACGGTAGTCCGTACGTACGCACGAGCGATGATATCATTTCTATAAATATTGAATTGAATTGGAGTGAATTATACAATATATCAGAATCAATATGATGTTGTAATAACTATTTATAGTTATTCTTTACACCATTATACCCATCCATGTAAGGTGATGGTGGAAAATAGATTACACCACGGCGTGGAGACGGTATTCCGTACGTACGCACGCGCGGTGATTTCTTTTTCCCTAGGATGGATAGATTGTGAAATAGGGTTGTTTCATACTTATAATAACATATCAGTATATTAGTAATACTGATGTTATTACTTCATAATGAAACAACCTAAGAAGAAGAAGTGGAAGAAGAAATAAAGATGAAAGAATTGGTAACGGTAATTACCTCTTCTTTGAAGCGCCTCTTTGAGACCTCCTCTTAGGGCACTAAAATTGGTATTTGAGGAATACCAGAACCTCTAGGATGTTTCTAGGGAAGTGGAGAAGAGATTTTGGCAGGGGTTGGCCGAGCTTGAGTGCTCAAATTGGTTTGAGGAGGAGGGGTAGGAGGTTCCCTTTTATAAGGGAGGAGAGGGGCATCTTTGGAATTCTTAAAAATATTAATTTATAATAAATCTAACCCCCCATAAAAACCTCCAACAATGACTCATATTCGAATAATAGATGATATAGGGTTGTAATCTCATCAACCAATCAAATTTAGACATGTTTGGATCTTATTTTAAACCTTATCATTTTGATTTATCCTTATTTAATCTATTTAAGTTTATTTGTTGTAATAAAATTCTAAATTTTAAATTATAAAAGATAATTACTTATTTGTTATGAATTTTCCATAATTGTTTACTTTATAACATTATAGACCATATAAATATAAATTTATAATTTTTAAATATTTTTGTGATTTTTAAACAATTTTATAATATGTTATTTTTGTAAAATAACAATAGTGTCAATTTTGACACTATTCATTTATTTGAATTTAAATAAAATATATACAGAAGATATGTTCGAAATAAAAGCTTTAATATATTAATAAAAGTTCATATGTATCAATAAAAGTAGTGTATCTCATTAAATAGTTCATATAATATTTATTTTATTATTTTTAAAACCATTTATTTGGTTTATCTCTTAATAAAATAATTACTACATCATTTTTGTATAATTATTTAATATACATATATGTTGTATAAAAATTTAAAATAAAATCCTATGATGAGGATAAATATATTACCTTTCACAATAATACTTTTACTCGAATTTATCATCTTAAAATCATAATATTTAAATTTGTATATTTATTAAATTATGAAGGTGACAACTTTGGCATCATTTAAAATAAAATAATATAAGTGTCATAATCGCTTTTATAAGGCTCCAAATGGTCACATATTCGACCATTGGATGATTATGGTTTACATTTACATGGAAAATAAGTTTTGGTTAGGTATTTGTGCATTTTATGGTCACTATTAGTTTAATAAAGACAATATTCTTTATTTTTCACTAGATAAACAATTTCTGCATCACTATTGTTTCATAATTAATGATAATTATTTAATCCTTAAAAATTATAAATAAATTTATATGATGTAGATAATTTCATTATCTTTCTGAAGACTATTCATGTTCGAAGTTTCATGAAGTTTATCACTAAATTAAAATTAATATACTTATAAGCTTTAAGAAAGTGACATGTTGTCACTTTCTTTGGTTTTAATAATAATTAAGTTATTTTCATGGACAAATGTCCATTAAATGATTCTAATCCGACCCTTAGGTGATATGGGTGGACTTGTAGTCATCCAATAGGATTTTGACATTTGTTAGGGTAATTTTAAAATATTATATTTACCCTTAATTACCCGATTTACCTTTAACTATGGTAAATAAAATTTACCGTAGTTACTATTCATAATTCCCAAAAATAAAAAGTAGCTTATTAACATAATTTGGACCCACTGATTCCAAATATGGAATCCATTTTTTAAAATTAAAAACACAGAAGTTTCAGAAATTAAATTAAAATTAATCCCGTTGTTGAATAAAAACGGGTTTTTCTTTAAAACATTGCAAAAGATTGAATTGATTTAACCTACGAATTCAAGGTAAAATCAATGCTAATGACATACATTATATTAAATGGTAAAAATATATTCTATTTATACTTTAAAACCATTCAATATTATAATTTAACCACATAAGATATTACGATGAAAAAAGTTGTTTTTAATTAAAATATAGCGTGTTTTTACTATTCATTAAAATATGAAAGTTATCGGAAAAATATCAAAACTTTATCTAATGTAAATTTTTATATCATGATTAAAAAGAAAAATATTATTTTGTCAAATTGAACATATAAACATGTCAAAAACTATATTTAAAGTGGGTGCGCCATCAAAAGGCGGTAAAACTGCATTTTTTGAAAAATACTTATTTTACCCGAGAAATTTATTTTGTTCTTATACCATGTTCTAGAAATGTGTAAGATGAATAATAATGTTATAAAATTAGAAATTTAGTTAATACTATTAATAATGGCTAATATTATAATAATATAGCATTGTTTATTAAAACCCGGTATTGCGTACAACACACGCTATCGAGGAAGGTCGCGATTGCGTGTAATGCAAGCCAAGTCATGGTTGCGTGTTGTGAAAGAATCCTTCATTGTTTCGTATAACAGAATCCAACCATATTTCATTTATACATTTAATATATATATATATATATATACTCAATGTTGCGTAGAATAACTATTATCAAAATTGTGTGTAACACGGTCCAAGAATAGTGTTGCGTATACTACAAGCTAATACGGTGTTGCGTATAGCGCAAGGTAATCTTGGTGTAGAATACAACGCAAGACATTAATGAAATTAAAAGAATATTTTTCATAAAATCTTGAGGTGTTACATGAGAGGTGTGAGGAATTGGTTACAACTGATCTAATTTTATAAGGGAGTGGAGGGGCTCTTTAGAAATGTGTGAAAACATTATTTTATTATAAACTTATCATCAGTTTCAAAAGGTCCAAAACACATTAAAGTAGAATATAAGATGACTCTTATTAGAAATAAAATCATCCAAAAGGACATGTATATGTTTTGGATATTAATTTTATATTTATAATATTATTTATTTAAATCATTTATTAATTATGTAAACACTGCATCATTATTCTGTCATAAATAATTTAATTTATTTGATGTCTAAAAATTATAAAAAAAATACCATGATGTATTAAATCTTCTTAGGTATATAATTAATATTTATAGTAAAAAATATAACTTAAATAACACCATTTAATAATAATTTTACTAAATGATTTTAGTTTGTGTGATATTTTCCTTTACTTTAAATTAATTAATCTAAAGTGTCAGTATCAATCTGATGTGGCTCTATGGGGTCCCATAATCAACCCAAATATGCCCATGGTTGGCCATGACTCATCCAATTAGTTTAGAAAATGTGTTAAGATAATTTTTTATTATTATAAGATTCTTTTTACCTTGAATATTACCCTATTTACCTTTAACCGCGGTAAATAAATGTGAAAAGTTGCTATTCATCCAAAATTAATTTCATCACATTGGACTACATTTTACATTATAATTACAACAATGTCTTTCGGATGATTGAAATTCAATTTACAAAAGTGGTAAATTTTCATTTAAATGAAAAAGACAGTTTTTTAATTACTACTTAGTGGTTTGACTATTCATCAAAAATTGATGTTTTTCATAAAGATAACAAAAATTCACCCTAAGCTAAATTTGATTTTACGAATTCAAAAATGATGCCTATTTTACCAAATTTAAAACATTTAAGTTTCATTAATTAATGTTATAATTAATTCCCATTGTCAAAACAAATAGCGTGTTAATAAGAAACAATAACTATCAAAAGATTGCCACTTTTTTATGTCGAATTTCAAAGTGAAATTAATTACAATGACCAAAATTGGATTAAATTGTAAAAATATATACTAATTACACTTTCAAACAAAATAAAAAGATAATCTATCCTCATAAATAAATTAGATTAAAAGGCGTGTTTGAATTAAAATACAATATTTTTAACTATTCCATTAAAAAATGGATTTTATTAGAAAAAAACCAAAAAATTAACAAAAGTAAATTTTGATCCCCCAAATATAGAAAAGAATTTAATTTTGTCAAATTAAAATATAAAGGTGACTAAAACTATATTTAAATAGGGTTCTCCATCAAATGGTGATAAATCGACCATTTAGTGAATATTATAGTATTTATGCTTAAAATCAACTTATTTTCTTATTTTAAGCCTCTAACATTTATTGGATTAATTTAACAAAATCTAACAAAATTTTTTAATAATATTTTAGTTAGTTCTATTCATTCCCACTAATACAACGGCTAGACGTTAACTACCATTTAAAATAATAATATTATATTATTATTGTGCAATGTAAGATTTCAATGAAATCCGTTGTTGCATATCGGGTACGATATCGAACATAAAAATCCTTTTAAAGTAAAATAAATATTAAATTAAAAAATATTACAAAATATGAAAATATCATATTTCTTCATTTACCTGGGATGTTATCCATCCCCCTTTTAGAAAATGTGTCCTCGAAATTTTATTCACTTATCAAATAATTGCGTGTATTTATCGCTCATAGCATTTTAAGATTCCCATATTTCCTCTTCATCCATATGGTTTTTCCACAAAACCATTACCTGGTGAATTTCCTAATTCGGCAACACATTCTCTCTTCGGTCAAGAATCAGGACATGTTGTTACTCATAGGATAGATTCTCTTCCAACTAAACTACCTCTAAACTCAAAACATGAGATGGATCTGGTATATACTTTCTCAACATAAAAACATGAAAAACATTGTGTACCTGGGAAAATCTTGGAGGTAAATCCACTCTAAAAGCAACTAATCCAACTTTCTCCTGGATTTAATAATTTCCAACGAACCTTGGACTCAACATTCCCTTCATACCAAAACACATCAAACTTTTCCATGGAGAAACATTGAGAATGAAATGATTACCTACCTCAAACAAAATATCCTTCCTCCAATTATCCGCATAACTTTTCTCTCTACTCTGAGCTGTTCTCATGATATTCTGAATCAACTGCACTTTTTCTTCCATCTCTTCTACCAATTCTGGTCCCATCAGCTTCCTTTCACCTACTTTATCCCAAAAAGAAAGAGTTTGACAATTCTGTCCATATAATTCCTCAAATAGAGCCATCTGTATACAAGAATGAATGATGTTATTATAAGAAAATTAAACCAATGAAATAAGTTGGTCCCAACATCCATGGTAATCCATCAAACAAGAACAAAGAATATCCTCTAAGGTCTAAATTGTTCGTTATGACTGCCCGTCTGATTATGGATGAAAAGTTGAAATAATTTTTAATTCAATACCCAACGACTTTTGAAGGCCATTCCAAAAGTTAGAAGTAATACTGAGATTATGATCAAATACAATGTAGAGGGTAACACCATGCAACATGACTATCTATTTAACATACAACTGATATTGTTGATCTTGAGATAGAGTATCTTGAATATGATGGAAATGATCACATTAAGTCAACCGATCAATAATAACCCATATTTAATTGTTACCTAGATATGTCTTCGGTAATCCCAAAAAAAGTCCATACTTACATTTTTCCATTTCCACTCTGGAATGGATAAAGACTGATGCAACCATTTTGGTACCTGAAGCTCTGCTTTAACCTGCTGAAAATTCAAACACATCACAGTGAAATCAACAATATCTCTTTTCATTCCATCCCACCAGTAATACTCCCGAAGATCTCTGTACATCTTATTACTGGAAGGATGAACTGAAAATGGGGAACTATGTGCCACACATAACAACTCATTCTTCAAATATGAATCACAAGGCACACATAATCTTTTTCCAAACCTCAAAACACAATCATTATCAATATTAAAATCAGGCTACATACAATTCTGAACGAACTCTACCTTTTTCTGCAACTCACTGTCTTCCTTCTGTGCTTGCTTAATTCTGTTTGAGAGAGATGATTTCATTGACACTTTAAACAAAACATAATAATTTCATGTACCAAAAACATCTATGAGAAATTTAATCAAATAAAAAACCAAAGGATCTCATTCTGAACATAACATGGTTAATGAAGCATTACTTTTTCGACTCAAAGCATCATCCACTTTATTTTCTTTTCTCGGATGGTAATGGATCATGCAATCAAAATCTTTTATTAATTCCAGCCATCTCCTTTGTCTCCTGTTCAACTCATTCTGAGTGCATATATACTTTAAAATTTTGTGTTCATTATATATATCACATTTTACTCCCTACAAATTATGCATGCATATTTTTAAAGAAAAAACTAATGCGGATAATTCCAAATCAAGTGTTGGGTAATTTAACTCATGAGGTTTCAACTAACGTGAAGAATAAGCAATTATCTGATCATTCTGCACAACGAAGCAACCAATCCTTTTCAACTAAGACTCACTGTATATGAAAAATTCACCATCTCTGGAAGGCAGTGCCAAAACTAGATCATTCACAATTCTTCTTTTCAATTCCTGAAAAAAATCATCTCATTCTTTTGTTGAGATGTACATCAGACCTTTTATAGTTAATTTAGTCATTGGACTAGATAACTATGTCAAATTATCAAAACACCTCTGGTAATAACCTGCCAAAACATGAAAACTATGGATCTCGGTTATATTTGTGGGTCTTGGGAATTCTTCAACAACTTTTGTTTTAGAAGGATCAACAGATATGCCATTTTTTTAAACAATGTGACCATGGAAATAAATTTTTTGTAACCAAAACTCACAATTGCAGAATTTCCCAAATAGTTTGAATTATTTTAAGGTTTGCAAGACAAACTTTTAATTACTTTCATGCTCCTTTTTTCATTTTTGAATAAAAAAAATATCATCAATGAACACAACCAAAAACCTATCCAAGCACTCCTAGAAAATTATATTCATAAGATCCTTGAATACAATAGGTGCATTGGTTTACCCAAAAGGCATAACTACAATTTCATAATGGCCATATCTAGTACGAAACACTGTCTTCATAATGTCTGCTTCCTTTACTTTCTACTGATGGTATCCGAACCTCAAGTCAATCTTTGAAAAATACTGAGCTCCCTGGTGCTGATCAAACAAATCCTTGATATGAGTCAAAGGATACATGTTATTAACAGTGATGTTATTCAATGGTCTATAATCAATGGAAAGTCTTATTGAACTATCTTTCTTTTTAACAAACAATACAAGAGAACCCCATGGTGATGTTCTTGGTCGAATGAAACCTTTATCTAATAACTCCAGCAATTGCTTCTTTAACTCTAAAAGTTTAATTTGAGCCATTTGATAAGGGGGTTTTGAAATTTTCTTAGCATCCGGTACTAATTCAATAGTAAATTCAACTTCCCGATCAGGTATAGTACTAGGTAACTCATCAGAAAAAACATCATGATACTCATTTACCACTAGCATATTATTAATCTAAAGAGTTCCTTTGTTTTCAAATATATGTGCAAGGTAACATTCATTTCCATCTTTTAATAGTTTTTGAGATTCCTGATAAGTTATCAAAATCAAGGGTTCATTCTTGTACAAATATTGAAAATATTTCTAAAATGAAACATCTTTAACACTACAGTCAATATTAAATTGATAAATAGATAACCAATCCTTGCCCAAAATAACATCAAACTCTACTAGAGGAAAAACAATAAGGTTTGCAGGTAGATTTTTTCTGTACACAAGGACAAGAATGTTCTTATGTTTTCTATTTGTCTCAATATTTTCTCGAGGTGATTTTACCCTATGTTTTGAATTTATATATTTAGATGTAAATTATAATTTACTAGAAAAATTATCATTTATTAAAGAGTATGTTGACCCTGAATCAGCCAACATATTGGCGTAATTTGACCAAACGAACAGTGTACCAGATATTACATCATTTGATGGCCCAACATCTAATGAAGTAGTGGCAAAGGATTTTACCACACCTTTCTGCTTATAGTCTGGCTGATTTCCTTCAGTTGAGTTCTTCGTTGGACACTCATTTGCATAATGACCCATTTCAATGCACTTAAACCATCTTACTTACAGTAAATCATATTTTTTCTAACGATTACCCTGATTTTTATCAGTGCAATTATGAGCCTTCTGTCATGTTTTACCGCATCAATAGCACTTACCAGAATTCAATAGACATTCTCCAGCATGCTTTTTACCACAATTTTCAAAAACTTTAAACTTATGTTCCTTATCATCATACTTTTTTGAAGTGTTCTTCTTTTTCTCCTGCCACCACGACCTCATATTCTGTTGTTTTTTAAAGGGAATCTGGTCATTGACAAAATCCATTTCCACCTTCTCTGCACATCGAACATGTTTTTTATAACTTTTGAACTCATTAGAAGCTAAATCCCTCAGATAATTTGACTTTAATTCTGAGTAAAAATGGTTTATATTACTATCAAGATATCATATGAAATCTGGATCATACCTTGCCAGTCGAGTGAATTTTTCATCGAAAGTAGCCACTGAATTATCCTCCTGCATTAGTACCATGAATTGTATTTCCATCTTATGTTGTACCTCCATAGGAAAATATTTCTCAAGGAACATACCTTTGAATTCATCCCAATCAAGAGTATCAATATCCTAACTATCCCTGAAATTTTTCACCATCGACCACCACTGACCAGCTTCACCGTCAAAACGGTAAACAGTGAGACTAACCATTGGATGTTCTAAACAACCCATAAGATCAAAAATCGTCTCCAGTTATTTAATAAACTCTTCATCTAGTACATGGTAATATGATACTCTGAATGATGGGGGGATGATTCCTCATTAAATGCTCTACTACAGAAATTTTTTCCTATGGTAGATCTATCTGATCTCGTGCATAGAAACCACCACCAATTAGAGCCTGACTCATCTTTTCCATCACTGCAACAAATTGTTCAGTTCTGATTCTGACCATCTCATGGTGCTGATTTGTAAGGCTGCCTTCCTCCTGATGGTGTCCCAACATAGCTGCCTTATTTCCTCTACGGAAAACCATTTCTGAACATAGAAATATCTTAGGTGAAAAAACAAGGAAATCTGTAAATGACATATCATTAACTTAAATTAATTAATGGTTATTTATTTAACAATACCCTAAATCCTAAATTTTTCTAAACCTCTCTCTGATACCAACTATAAGGACCTGGCCTTAAAACATTACTTAATATTGACTTAAAAAAATAATCCACATTGAGGATTTTTTCCGATTTAGAGTTTTAGAGAATTTGGCCTTTAATATTACATTACAAATCAAAAATAACAAAGTATACATTTCTACTCAGTTTCCATTTATTCATAAAATAAAAACACTTGGAAATAAATTCTTCTCTAGTTCCATGCTTCAGACAGCATGAATTTCCCTTGATCCCATCTTTGACCCTATTTAGTTTAATTCCTGTGAAAAACAATTCAAAACATGGGATGATCTTAAAAAGATCAGAAAGGGTTATAAAACAAAGAAAGAAGATATTAGTTCATAAATACATACAAAACATAAACTCATTTACTTACCTCATGAAATCATATGATTTATGAATAACACAGAGAAATCATAAATCATAAAGATAACTTGTGGCATCCATAACATAGTTATGTTGTATCATTCACAGCTACGTAGGGAGTTACATTGGAATACCCGTCACAGTATATTCCCTAAATCTCTTTGATGAAATAGTCACGTTTACCTGCGACATGTTACCCAATTCATTGGAGAGCTCTCTTGGGCTCACCCGCCCCAGGTTTATCACAAAACCACTTTTTTATGTGTACGATACCCAAAAACAATAATATAGTCATAACACATTACACAAGTATAAAAGAAAGATAAAATTTCTACATTTCAATCAAAATAGATTATTTAAATACACTGAAATAATAAAATTCCATTATCAAAATAATTTCCAATACCAAAATACTAAAAAAGGTTATATGGTATTTATTTTCCTTTCAAAAATATTACGGCTTGCTATGGAAGACAATGTTCAAATAATACTCGCGGTGGAGGAAAGGTTGTTGTCACTGCTAACATTAAATAAATTTTTTCATTTTGTAAAAATATTTGTAGTGGAAAGATTCCTTTTGTATGAATGAAAATTCAATGGTGTTTATACAGTGTATTGAATATAGTCGTGTATTAAAACAATACATGCCTCAATGATAAGAGATTGAGACGAAGTCCCTTACCTCGTGTCCGACATGACCCGTTCAATCTTTAACATCATTAATAATTAACTGAAGTTAATTTCTACTTTCTGGAGAACCATCATCAAGTGCATTATCCCTCTTATATCACTAGTTACCTTTTTATAAATATTACATATTCATTTATGATAATAACGGTCGTTTTGTCGATATTTGGTACTTGAGTCGAAAATGGACTTCTTATAGTTACATGTTGTTAATGTGGTCCAAATATCATTATATCCAAAATGCTATTCATGGTTTAGATATCATATATGTCATATATATCTAGTATATACATATATTTATAATAGTACATAACATTTAGAGGTAAGAAATGAAATGCACCGTTCATGGAGACGGTAAATCGTACATACGCATGAACGCTACATTCATTTATATTTCATATGTAATGGAATTAAAACATTGTTATAAAAGTTATATTATAATTATAGTATATTATCATATATAATTTCATTAACTGCATCTTTTATACATACAACGTATGGTTTGAACAAGTCATATCACTTTGAGGGGTAGTAGTCCGCACTTCCTCAAATGAATTTATCGTGTTTACCCATAATGGAAACCATAAAGGTATGACATAAATTGAAAATATAGAATCATAAAGAAAACATAAACATAATATACATAATATATAACTAAATTTCCATCATAATGGCCCCCATGAGAGGCAGTACGAGATAATTGAACAATTAATGTTTCTTGAGGCGTTAGTTTTCCGTCCACAGAATCATTATGTTCTTCAACCATTAGATGGAGGTGTCTGTAAGTGTCGTTCTAACCCTTCTCATAAAAAATCCTAATATATTTAGGATATATTTTTTTTATAATATAAAGAAATAAAAAGAGTTTTTGTGTTGGAGAAGTAAAATAAAATAAGAGAAGTGAAGAGAAACCAATACCTTTAATTTGGGTAACTATCGTTGGTTTGAACCAAAAGGTCTTCTTGAAGTGCCTTATGCCTATGTAAAGGCTTCAAGGTGGAATATAGGGATTTAGGGAGATTAATTTTTGAGAGTATGGATGATAAAAATGCTTGAGACGTTTGAGGAATTGGTTAGAAGTGGTCCCATTTTATAAGGGAGAGGAGGGTCTCTTTAGGAATGTGTAAAAACATTATTTTGCTATAAACTTATATTCGGTTTCAAATGGTCCAAAACAAATTAAAGTCGAATATATGATGACCCATATTCAAAATAAAATCATCCAATAGGAATTGAATATTATTTAAAAATTTACAATCTTATTTATTTAAATCATTTAATAATGAGGTAAACACTACATCATTATTGTGTCAAAAATTATTTAATTTATATAATGTCTAAAAATTATAAACAATTTACCATGATGTAATAAATATTTTTAATTTACAGGGAATATTTATAGTCGTAAATATATCTTATATAACACCATGTAAAAATTAATTTACTAACAGATTTTTGTTTATGTCATTTTTGGCTTTACATTAAGTTAATTAATCTAAAGTGTCCTTATCAATCCCAAGTGGATCCATGGGGTCCAAAAATCAACACAATGATTCCCATGGTCGGCCATGACTCATACAATAAGGTTAGGATAATTTTTATGGAAATTTCATATTATTATATTATACTTTTTACCTTAATTTATCCTATTTACCTTTAACCGCAGTAAATAAAAGTAAAAAGTTTCTATTCAGAAAAAATATTTATCTATTTGAACCATATATTAATTAATAATAACAACAATTTATGTCATATTTTCAATTTCAATTCACAGAATCCATAAAATTTAATTTAAACGAAAAGAGTTAGTTTTCTAATTACTACTTAGTGGTTTCACTATTCATCAAAAATTGATGTTTTTTAGAAAGATACCCAAAATTTACCCGAAGCTAAATTTGATATTACGAATTCAAAAATTATGTTTATTTTACCAAATTCAAAACATAGATGTTCCATTAAATAATTTTATAATTAATTCCCATTGTCAAAACAAATTGCCTGTTTTTATGAAACATTAACTATCAAAAGATTGCTACTTATTTAAAGTGATATTAATTAAAAATAACCAACATTGAATTACATGGTAAAATTGTATTCTAATTTATCTTTAAAACCAATTAAAAATAATAATCTATCCAGATAAATAAATTATATTAAAAGGCAATTTTGAATTAAAATACAATATTTTTAACAATTCATTAATAAAATGAATTTTTTCAGAAAAATTCCAAAAATTTACCCAAAATAAATTTTGATGCCCCAAATAAAGAAACGAATATTAATTTCTCAAATAGAATATATAAAAGTGAAAAACACTATATTTATAGAGGGTTCTCCATCAAAAGATGATAAATCGACCCTTTAATGATTATTAGAGTATTTATGCATAATTCGAATTATTTTCTTATTTTAAGCCTCTAACATTAATTGGATAAATGTAAAAACATTTAACAAACATATATAATCATATTTTAGTTAGTTCTATTCATTCCTTCTAACATAATGGAATGACGTTAACTACCATTTAAAATAGTAATATTATATTATTATTGTGCAACATAAGATTTCAAAGAAACCCATTGTTGCGTATCAGGTACCCTATCAAAAATAGAAACCACTTTAAAGTAAAATTAATATTTAATTTACAAATATTAATAAAAATGAAATTATCATATTTTATCATTTACCTAGGATGTTAAAAAAATGGTTTTGAGATACATTTTTAAGATACACAGATTGGATGATAAAGAGGTCCTAGTAGATACTTATGTATTAACAACCTCATATAATACATAGATTGTAAAATGAACCCTTACATTATAGTATTCCATAGTAGATGGTAGGTTAACCTCCTGTATAATGGATAAATCATTGTTATTAAATTATTCAAGAACCACATACATACATATGATATCGTATATGATCTTCTAATATTTGTTTGTTAAGGATATTTCAGTAGTATCATCATTTCAGGTCTTAACTGATTCATTTTCATTTATATGTTTTATTATGTAAGTCAGGTTTTTATGGATATGATGTATTTGATTAACATTAATAATGATATTATGTTCTTAAAAATTATTTTTTAATCATAAATTTAAATTTATTCTTGAATGGTTACGATGGGGAATGAATCTCATCGCGTTCGTGGAGACGGTAATCCGTACATACGCTCGAGCGAAAATACCATTCTATTGATGGTGGAATATAATGTAATTTGATGATATATAATATATAAATAACCATTAAAATGTTATATTTTTCATTTACATAAATTATACTCATTATTATACCCAAAAAAATTATATGTTGAATAAAAAACTACACCATGACGTGGAGACGATAAGTCGTACGTATGCACATAGGGTGACTTTATTATTCATAGGATGGATAGAATAATGAATATGCTTGTACCAAATTTATAATAAAATCAATTTATTTATAATGTAATAGAGTTTTTATTTTAATATGAAAAAAACAAAGAAAGAGGAAGTGAAAGAAGAAAATAACATTTAAAGAGGTGATGAAATTATAACCTCTTCTTTGGGTGCTTCCTTTTGATTGGATCTAAAGGGATACATAGGTTGGAATTATGATGAATTAAAGGCCTCTAAGTTTAAAATAGGGTTGTTGGGAGGATATATGAGAAGGTTTGGGGTGATCCAAATGGATTTGGTGGTTTGATATTTAGAGAAGGGGATGTACCCTTTTATAAGATAGGTGAGGGTCACTTTTCGAAAAGCACTCAATTTTATTTTATTATAAAATAATTTTCATTTTATAATGGATCCAAATGGATTTATTTAAAGGATAAGGTGATTAGGAAATAAATATTCTCAACCAATAGTTTTTATACAAGTTTATGTCACCATTTTAACCTTATCTTTTAAAGTTAACTCTTAGTTAAATAGTTTATGTTTTACCATGTCATCTTATATTATTATAATACATGGTTAATAAAAAAACTATAAAATTCAAAGAGAAACTCATGTGGTTATTTAATGAAATATATAACCTTGTATAGATACTTTTTCAGAACCATAGATTTTTATGAATATTATATCAATTAATAATATAGTATTTGTTTTAAAAACTCATTAATGTCAATTTTGACACTATTAAGTATTTTGTTTTTGTGAAAGTAAAAAAATATGATTACTTAGAAAAATATAAATTAAATCAATTCTAACATGTAATATTCACATATAAAATTAGTTTAACGAATAAAATGTACCAATTTTCATTTATCTGGATATTTATAATTACAATTATTTTAATCCTTCGTTAATAAGGTAATTACTACATAATCATTGTTTCATAAATAAATTTAATTATTTAATGTCCAAAATTTATAAATAAAATTAAATTATTTAGTAAATATTTTTATCATTATAATAAATATTTATAGTCTAATTTATATTATGTATAACCCTATATTAAAAATTTATTAGTTATTAAAAATTGAATTTAACAATTTTAACTCTTCTTTAAATAATAGAATAATAAATGTCCTAATATAATCTATGTGGATCAAATTGGATAATATTTTATTCCTATGGTTTATATTTGTTGAAATAAAATTATAAAAACGAATTAATACATGTGTTATGGTAATTGTAATATTTTACATTTAATTACCATATTTACTTTTAATTATGGTAAATAAAAATCAAAAGTTACTATTCAAAAAAATTATTTTCATCATATTGAACCACATATTACTTATTGATGTCAACTGGGTCTCTCATATTTTTGATATTCAATTCACATAAGTAGTAATATTGTGTTTTTTGCAAATTTGCTAACGTGTCTAGAATGTGGGTAAAAGACGTTAAAAATTCAATAAAATTTTATACATCTAATTTCATTATAAAATGAATCCAATGAATTAAATTGAACTAATATAGGTATTAAGTATCTATTTTTACATAAAATAAATTTAAATTAAATAAATAATTATTTAAATTAAAATTCGATTTTAAACAATAACGGAGTGTTTTTCAACTATTCATCAAAAAATGAAAGTTTTCAGAAAAAGTCCAAAAAATCACCCTAAGATAATTTTGTTATCTGAAATACAAAAATGATATCCATTTTGAAAAATTAAAATTATAAAATTTCAAAAAATTGGTTTTAATATTCATAAATGCTATTTTGATTGGTCGTGGTGTGCTAGAACTCAATGTTGAGCACATCGAAAGCTATTGCATTATTCAAAGAGAAACGTACCGTGGAAGATTGACGTCTTATAAAGACCCCATTAGACGAGTCACCCATGTATGAGCAACTGTCAGACGACTCACTATTGGGTGAGTCACCATTTGACAACTCACTAGTGGTGACCTACCTTCACAACCTACTATTAGGGACTCACCATTCAGACTCACCATTTTCAGTCACCTATGCGAGTCCCCGTTGGGATTCACCTGGGCGAGTCCCCATTGCAAGTTACCCATGAGACTCCTTGAAATAAACCCATATAATTTTATCCTCTTTCCTCTCTCCTCTGTATATGTTCCACCATTGATGCGCTGCTCCCTATGAGTTTCTCACTGCCAATGAAACCCAGTACTTTGTTAGAGCCTAGATCCAGATGAAGCTGATCTCATGCTCCTTGAGCCATATCTTCTTCTCCATGTCTGAAAAGCAACCATATTAGATTCCTAAGAATTATCACTAGAATGAAAACAATATTATATGAAACTATTCATCTTTATCCATTGAATCAACCCTCTCCTAGTTAACCGATTTAGCCTGATGAGCCTCAACAGCCCAAGACACATTATGAAGATGACTGGGTTCCATAGCTGAAAGATAACTAAGAAATTCCAAATACGAATAAGTATATAATTTTATTAATGATTTATTTAAAATAATTTGACCCATTACTCATTTAAAATTTCAAAAACCCATTTCAAAGAAGAAGACAATTCATTATGATGCATGTCGCTTTCACAGGGTCTCTACCCTACATATGGTGTAGTTTTACTTGGTTGCTCTAAAGGCTCATATTCCTTGCATCAGATCACAGGGGCCCAAAAATATCATGTTCTAGCCGGTCTTTCTATCTTATGCCATGAACTGAGGTCACCTAACATAGTTTCCATACCAACAGAGTCAATCCTCACTATTCACAAATCCAAAATCCTTAATATCTCCCATAACCTCGTTTTGATACCAAACTTTCATGATTGCCTCCCTCCAAAGATGCCCATACAGAGCTGAAAATGAATAAATGGAGATAATTACCCCTCATATCCCACCTCCAGTAGGGCCTGAGGTGGAAAATTGAACCAAGGGTATAAGGTTCTCAAACAATTGTAGGGATTACCCTTTTATAGTAAAAAGGATTCAGGGATAGATATTTCACCCCAGAACTACTCTATGATATACATATATAAAAGAAATACAAAATCCATCCCACATTCATGTTTAAATAGAAAATTGTTACGAATGCAATAAAACTCTAAGGTAAGTATGAAAAGAAAAACTATGTAGTGACACAAGAACTGTTCGGAATTCCGAGCCAGCGGAGTCCAGCACCATCTATTGATTCTTCATAGAAACTTGAACATATTTTAATATACGTAAGGGGATAATACATGTATAATAAGAATAAAAAACTAATGTTTGTCATTCACAAGTGATATATTCATACTAATTCTCATGTGAAAAAAAAGAAAAAACAACACCTAATAAGGAACACCGACTATCCCCACCTTAAAAAGGCACGGCCACCAAATAACGCATGTTGGGTGATTTTTTATTGTGAACACATCAGTTATAGGGTACCCCACACCACATTCCCATTGATTAGCAGCCCACACACCCTATGGAAAAATGTCGTGGTTCTCCCACCACTTCCGAACATACCACACCACAACCTGCCTACAAACACTTGGGACTGACAGCTAGTCCCACAACCTAGGAAAAAATAGCACTTCACATCCGGCCCGCATACACCAAGGACGTATATAACATCACATCCTACCCAAAAACAACTAGTCCAAAGACTACATCCCATCCCTCATGAAAAAAACTAGGACACATAACAAATCTCATCCCAAAGACACCTCTGAAAGCATAGCACATCTCATCTCAAAGAAACCTGGGAATAAAAACTCACCAGTACTCACATGGGCCTCAAAAACCAAAACCTACCCCAAGAATCATGAGATATCAGGACCAGGAAGATGGAGGAGGGAGGTACAGGTGGCCAACCATGCATCCTACCACCATGATGTTTGGGAAAGACACCCTCACCATTAATTATGGGGTTGATCGATACATAGTACACAAAAATGGTGGGTGCATATAGAAATATCATGGAAAAAAACAAGTAATGCATATAGATACCAAACACTAAGCCCAACAAATTAGTTCTCATCCAACAACCACCACCACAATTAGTTGTAACAACAGTCACATATGATGTTGGTAAATTGAAGAGGCTTCAAAAGGAACTATCTCAAAACCCATTCATTTCATTATTAATCTTTAACTATATATAACTGTCAAACCCATCATTTAACATTTTAATAAAAAACTCCTTTACATTTACCAAAACCAACTCATTCCATATCAACATTATTATCTATTTATTTTATCCATCACTATTCGGGAAACTACCAAGAACAGAACATGACAAGACACGCATAAAAATATGATAAAGTCATATCTGGGAGGAAGAACCATGGTAAATTAGAACACTTAACATTTCCTCTACTTTTTATATCCATTAATATCATAAAAACTATCCTGAGGCTCAGAGTAAAGCATTTGGCAATCTACACAAGGATAAACTTTGGGATAATTACCCATATCGACTACTACAGTCATCATTATTTGATATCATGACACCCAATCAATCCTTTTATTTGAGTAAACAATAAACTCACCACCACAACAAAAAAACACATATCATAATGACTACAACAGACCCATCAAAAACATTCTCAATAGCAATGTTGTATAATCACACCACACTCATTCCACAAAAAACAGTCTCTGGACAAGAGATACCAACTCACTACATGAACCACCCCACATCACAAAACAATTCCCACCACCCCAACACCATACAAACCACACATGGGAAAAATTAATAATTTTATAATTCATTCCTTATTTAATTTCCACAGATTAATTAATGTGTTATCATAGAAAATTATTGATCATCGGGTATCCTTTTATTTAACTTAATATACATGGTTAATAAATTTCATATATATACACATATGTTCTACAAAAGACAGAATATAATAATTCACAAGACATAACATGTGCTTAATCAAGGACCTCCAACATCCATAGTTTTTAGTTGGAATATATCCTATACAATTAAAAATATTGATCAACATATCCAAAAAAATGGTACGATCATTTATCACATTCCAAGACCTGCCCGTTTTTCTTAAACTGATTCAATATTCATTATTAATATTTTTATTTTGTTATATTCACAAAGGATAAATTGATACACCAACCCCACATAATAAATATTAGAAGATAGATTAAGTGACCCATATCTCGAATAATAGTTGATCAGAACTTCATTACTTCGCCAAAATAGGTGGCGAGCAAGCAGATGAAAAATTCCATGGGGAAAACTCAATCGAAGCGAGTCAACACAACCGCACGAATCCACAGGGATGAAGGGTTATATTCACCTCATCAATATAAAGTTAAAATAATGAAGGAAGAGGAGGTATGATCATTATAATGGATAGTTCCTATATTAATGTGATAAAATATTTTTAAAATCCAGTAAAGGTGGATCATGAAAATGACCACGTGGTTTGAATGTCAGCAGAAACATCAGGTTATTAGAAGATAAATACAATTTTAAATATCTCCAAAAAACATTAAATATATTATTTAACTCATTTAATGTCAAATAAAATGATGAAGTGGAGAAACTGAAAGAAACATGAAAAAGTGGGAAATTATGGAAGTTTAACAAATTGATGAAAATGAAATTACATTAGGTGAGTCACTACTAGGAGTCACTGGTATGAGTAACTATTGAAAATAACCAATGGATGAGCTTGCATTGGATGTGTCAGCTTTTGGTGAATCATTATTTGATGCGTGACTGTTGGATGAGCCACTATTGGATGACTCATCATTGGGCGAGTCGCCATTGGATTACTCACCACTGGGGACCTACTATCACAACCTACCTTTAGTGACTCACCATCATTACTCACTGTAGTGATTCACCAGTGGCATTCACCAATTTGACCTACCACTGCAGCCTATCGACCTGGACTCACCATTGGAAGAAATGGATTTTTGAAAAAAAAATCTTGAAATTACTCACTGGGATCTCCCAAAATGCTTACAACAGTAGAATTTCCCAATGTACTAGACATGGGAGTGCCAGACCATTACATATCAACTATAAATTTATTATTTTTAGAATATTTATAAACATTTTCTACAGTTATAATTTTCATATAAACAAATCATATAGAATAAAAATCTACTCCAACATTTTTTCATCTTTTCATCATATCTCTTCAATCAGCCCTCATACTGCATGATTGTTCAAAATAATTCATCTAATCTCACCATTTTAATTACATAGTATCATTTAGAATAGTTAATTTAGATTCCCATTGACTAGGAATAATATTAATGAAATTATCAACCCCAATTTCATCACTAACATTAATTTCACCAAGAGAATGTATGATATTTCTAATTGTAATGAACCTATGAGGCATATTTACAACATATTCTCATGGAAAGAAATCAAAATATTTATAATATTCTCTCAACATAGCTCGTTTGGTCTCAATAAATTTTTATGATATAAAATATTAATATCATGTTTTTATATATATTATTATAATAGTCAGATAAATATATCTGATTGTATATATTTTTAGGCATATAACACAGTAAATTATTTCATCCTCTATAATTTAGATGATATTATATCTTTTATTGATTACTAAATTGTGAAATTTATTTTTAGGAATATGAAAACTTCTACTATGTAATTTTTTTTACACCCATGTATTAATAAAAATGGTTTTAATATTGTCTCTCTAATAATCACAGTCAACAACATAAAAAAATTATGATATACTAGGATATAGTTTCCTATGTGGTGAAATATTAAATCCCAACGTATTTATAAAAACAAATAGACCATTTATATGAATACACATTAGTGTAAAATATCATATAAAAAATAAATAAATTATTTATTGTAAAAATAGAAACCTTCATGACATAATAGATAGAAAAAATAACAAAATCAGGAATTTAATTGTAGCAGAACATGATAAGATTCCATATATAGGATAAATTGTAATATAATGGATACAAGAGGGGGAGAATAATAGTTTAAATACATGATATTAAAAAAATTAAAAACATCGTTATTTAAAGATATATTACATAGTTTTTTTATGTTTTGAATTTATATATTGGAATGATAGTTCATTAGAATATCAGAGTTTTGAAATATTTAAAATAAGGAAAACTCTTCTGTGAAATTTCTCAACAAAAACTATAAATTCTAGAAACAAGAAATGTAAGAATCTATATACTTGTAATGAAACACTTATATATCATTGTAAAATAATGTTCTATGCTTTAACCATTAGAATTAAGGATTTATATACCCAAATCATTAGGTATGCATAGATTTAATAAAACTATAAAGTATGGTTTTCCTTATGAAATTAAACCCTTGAAACTATAATTGGAGGAAATCTATTTCCTTAGGCACATCAATCCATGACCATAAATATCAGATAAATATTTTTCATTATATCCCTAGAATATCTTGTAACAAAAAAATCTATTATGGTATTTATAAATATCCGATCATGGATTCCTTAAGAAAAAGAATCTCAAAATGTTACAGTATTGTTATCTCAGTTTAACATGATATTATAATCTTTTTACAAAAATATTGATATTCAGTGATAAAAATGATCCCACATCCTTTATCACTACTCATACTAATAGGGAAATCTCTAACAATAATATTCATTTAATCTAATGTTTGTTTTCAATTACCTTAGAAGAAATCATTTTTTAAATATCGACATGTTCATCTGATTCTTGTATGCTTATACACCATGAAAGTGCAACAAGATTTGAAATAGTGGAATGATATTTTTTTCTTCAAGAAAGATTTTTTGTATCCATATCCATGATTGAATAAAATTTCCATCATGAATATATGTTAGCATTCATATTTAAAATGTTTGTCTGAAAGTCTTAATATAACTTTTTTAGTATGCACATAATTATATTTTTTCTTTGACACTTATATAAATCTTTATCTAGAAATATGTGATTGCCTGTATAAACATCAGAATATGTATACTACAATTTGTAAATTTATTTCATCTGAAAAATATATATTCCTCTGTAAAAAAAGTTCTTATACAATACTAATAAAATCAATGGAAGTATAATCATTAGTAAAGAATATACTTTAGGTAAATGTATAGTGATGTTAAAAATATGGTTAGAAAGTGATTAAATGAATCTAAATGAACATAAATAATTGAAACAAACTTCTTTAAAAATAATTTATATTCATGTAATGATGATTATTTCATTAAAAATAGGTTCTGAAAATTCCATTATCCAACATGTAGGAACAATAAAAATTTCTAACATATGATGATTAAAATACACAATAAAAATCAAAATATTTGTAATGAATAATAATAATTTTTATTTTATAAAATATAATACTAAAATAATTTATATAAACATTTATATTTTTTATATACGATGTTAGAGAGCATTCGACCATGTAGGAATCTATGGTAAGATTTTGTAGTCACATTTTATTCTTTGAGAAATATACCATATTAACTAATTGTTTATTTTTATATAGTGTGTATGATACTCGTGGAATTAATTCACTAAACATTTTATGAAATTAAATGTATTTTGAAGTCCATATCATGGTTTATCTACCATGTATTTTGATTCAATATTTTCCAAACCCATAATCATTTCTCGTCTCAAACATCTTTATATGAGACATATTTTAAATTATGAAACAATATTAATTTACATGTAATATATAAAAACAATTTGACATATTATATAATTATTTTCTTTATACTCATGTTATTTTATATTCCAAATTATTTTATTTCTTATAATGGGGATTTCATTTTTTTGGATGTCCTGTGAGATTTAACATCAAAATAACTACATTAAGAGTTTTGAATAGTTTTCCCCAATTTTTTTTTCACTTCATAGACATATTCCTTATATTATTTCAAGATTGTTATTCTATATGTTTTAGTGAAATTTTTATATTCATTTTTAAATTTATTTGATATTGTTTACAATAATTTAAAAATTAACATTTTTAACATTTTTCGTACGATTCATTTTTTACACTCTTTAAAGAGAATGAAAATAATGTTTATTTTATTTAATATTTTACCCCATTTTTACAACATCATTAATGTTATTCATTATAAATAATCTTTTAAAAAGTTCAATATATTTTAAAATTATATCATTTTCCCATTTTATAGTTTTTTTAATTGTTAGTGAAATATAAAGATATTTCATCTTCTTATTTAATAGATATTTATAACAATTTCATAAAATTATTTTTTAATTATGTCAATAAAAATTAATGAAAATTATGATTCAATAGTTATATTCTCTAATGAGACCGAACACCATCATTTCCTTGAAAGAATATTATAGTGTTTTGTGGAAATTATCTAGAATTTCATTTCTTTTCCCTGCCATAATTAATCAATGAAGGAATAATGAATTTTCCAATACTCTTTTGGGACACATATATATTATATATAAATATGTGATGTGTGGTACCTATATATCAGTTATATTCCAATGTGAATCATTATAACTCATGAAATTACTATAAGAAAAATCTAGTCATACTAAATTAATAATTTCAAACATTTTGTGATTCGTGATCCACTAAAGGAAATAGGTTTTCATGATTGATAAAATAAGTGAAATAAGAGGTGGTACGTGATCCACTATGTTATGATTTCTATTATTATGTTTATTTCATATTTATATGTTGTATTCTTATGTTATTATCCACGGATCATGATGAAAGTCTCATATTTCCTATGTGTTACATCATGGAATTTGATTGTTCATTTCTGGTGATATAACCCTTTATCATGACTTGTGGATTATTTTCAACATTTTATGTTATTTCTAGTCATATATTTCCCCCACTCTCATGCTTTCTCCTATGATTGTGTTGTAACCCTTGATGATATTTTTATTTTTTTCCCTTTATCGATTAGTATTTCATGCCACTTGTTTTATTTCCCTTTTACCTAGGTAATTATATAGAGAACTATACATAAACAGATGACTTCTATGCTAATTATTGTGGGAGATGATTAATAAATAATGAATAATATGATATTTATGTAGCTAATATCTCAATATACTAACAATTTGGGTTATGAGATTTTGATATTATTTATCACATGTAATTTTAAAATTATGAAATGGTTATGAAATATAAATAGATGATTATAATTTGTCAAAAAAGATGGAATCATAGTTGGATTAAGTCATTTATTGGGATTATGTTATGAAATATAGGTTAAATAAACTTAAATCAACCTAGGTTGAACTAAAGGTAATAAATGTTGAACCAAAACTGGTCTGAAATTATTCTAATATAAGATTATAGAATTCATTAGAGGGAATATTATAATTTATATTATTTTCAATCTATTTATCTTAATATATTAATATTAATTACCCAAGTTAAACTCCATTGGTTTTAATAAATCACTTTAAATAGGTGGAACAATGTTAAAAATTGGCGTGAAACAAAATACAATGATTGTACCACTGATCAACCAAATGGGATAGGATCCAGAGATCCAAATATCATAGAAATTTTTACCCAACACTTCCATGTGATGAATAATAAATTGAACCATGTTGATATCTTAATCACACTAAGAAAGGATCAACATTCCATAGAGTTTTATGTAGACACACCCACAGTCCAATAATTGGTGTTCCAATCCACTGATTACCTAGAAATCAATCAATTTGATGAAAATGATATTTTAAAGTCTCTAGTTCTCAAAGCATGATAAGTTTATTTTAATAATTTACTATCTAAAAGGTGAATCTATCCAATATTGGACCCTCATTAGTAATATTATGAAAAAGTAGAAATATGAATCAATATAATAAGAGGAGATTAATAAAATATTGTTCAATACATACGTTCCCAAATCTATATCCATGAAAATAGAGTGAAAATTACTATATCCTCACAAAAAGGAGGATAAATCAATTATAACCTATGAATAAAATATCAAAAGGCTCACAATTTAAGCATCCAATTTAATTATCTACTCTAAAACCATGATAGAACAATTCACCAATATCAGAAAACAAATTTTTTGAAATGTAATATCTATACGCTATTTTAGTATCCATAGAAAATTGATTTGATGTGCACATCAAGTTGAAACTGAAACAATCTACATTAATTATTCTCATACATTTAGTTTTAATAATAGAAAAATATATTTTCAAGGAAAATATAATGATTTATCTCATAGAGTAAAAAAAAGAACCACCTCCATGATAAAAAAAGAGGAAACACAAAGGAAACTGTTAGAAAGGAATCAAAATTCTCTTCATGTCTAGTAGGAGTGGAAATTATATTCATTGGTGTTTATGGGGGATAAAAAGGATGGTTAATTAAATAGAGCAAAACAAGGCCCGAAAAAATTCACCACCAACACTTCATTTATTCAAATATAAGGAGTTTGGTTATTATGATCATTAATTCCCCAATCCAGGGGAAAATGATGATAATCGGTTAAAATAACCACCTGTACTAGAGGAATATGAATGAACCTATGAAATAACAATTACTAAATGGGATCAATATATTGAAGCATTGAAAGATACAATTACTCAACACTACAAACCTAAAAAATTATTATTTTATTATAGTTTTAATAAATAATTTATAACATATATATTTGGAATAGATATTGATTCATCCACAAAAATAACTAATATCGAGTTATCAGTGAAAATAGATAGTGGTTCATTTGTTTTATCCAAAATATAATATTCTTATTTGATTGAGCTCTATGGCAAGATATGACTTAAAAAATTATATTCTATTTTCCTTAGTGGAATTAAATTTTAATCTTTTCATGTATTTTCATTCCATGTAATGGTATAAAATCAATATTTAGGACAAGTCTCATTTAATATCCCAAATTTTACCATTATATAATATCAATGCAATAATGGTTATAAACACCCTTTGATGTAAAATTCTCTAATATGGGCTATGATACCAAATAATGGTGGAATCATAGCTCAAATATTCAAGAGATAACTCTATATTGAATACATGTATATTATATAGAAGTATGATTTAGTATTCCATGATAAACATATTAGTCTTAACATTAATTATGAGGTTGAGTTTTAAATTAAATTCATACTAGGTTCTATTCATATTTCAATGAGTACTTAATAAAAGTCACATATAGAATGTGAATAATTAAAGAAGAAAAATTAGGATAATATGGATAAGGATTTTATATTTTCCTTGTGCATCACAATGGGTTTTACTAGTCCTCATCATCAAGAAAAATTATGTATAAATGCATATTTTCATTTATTATCATGAATATAAAAAATAGGATCAAGAGAAATTATCACATAACCATTATTGATGAATCACTTAATAAATATATTTTGGATAAATAATTATTAAATATTCACCTTAAAATTAGATATCATTAACTAAAGTTCAAATGGGAGGTTATAACCAAGATAACCTTCCCTATGTGGTATGAACTCTAGTAATTAATTATGATTCCTTTCATACGTATAAATACCTCATCCATATTTATGGATTTAATGCTAAGAGCATTTACATATTACCTTGATAAATTTTTAATAGTCATTATATAATATAATATTATATACTATATGAGAAAGGTTGATAACGAAGTTCATTTGAGGATTGTGTTGATTACCATAATAAAGGATAAACTATATGAAAAATTAAATACATGTGAATTCTGGTTATACAAAATATAGTTTTTGGGTTACATAATCACAAAAAAAGTGTTATATTAGATCCTTCAAATACTAATGTTATCAAATAATGGCCTTGAATGAATACTATATTTAGGAACCATATTTAACATGTGTTGGAAGAATATAGTCACCACTATGTGATAAATTTTTCTTTTCTATCAGTTACACCAAACATGTCAATTCGAATGCGAATATAATTTCTCAAGAGAGATGGGAAATAGGTAGCTGATAATTTGAACAGGAAGTGTCAATCCACCATATACATTATGAGGATTCAATGAAACTATTTAATCATGGATATATAGAATATTGAAATTGAAATCATATGGCGAGGGAATAAATCCTATCTTTCCAAAATTTTATCTCAACTATCCATCCATAAAAATTACAAGGAGGAATAAAATGGGGATATAGAGTCGAAATGAGGGTATAAAATATTAGAGTCAAAATTTGATTTTTATGGAATTATATAGTATTAGAAATAAATATTTGATCAATAAATAGTATAATTAAATAAAGTTCTATTGGATAATTCACATTGAACAACATTCTCTATAAGTACTATAAGAAAAAACTTGTATAGATTGCTCAATAAAAAATTAGAGTGGGACAGCACGAAGAGGGATATTGTAGAGTTTATATCTCGATGCCTTATATACTACAACGTAATGATAAAAAACTAGTATACTAAGGGTATAACACAACCACTAACATTACCTATATGGAAAAGCTATAAAATCACTATGGATTTCATGGAAGGTATCCCTAATACCTCATAGGGTTGTAATGTTATTTGAGTTTTAGTCTATCACCTCATGAATTTTGAAAATTTTATTTCTATTTGAGAATATCTCTTAGACATTAATATTTATAGGATAGAAATAAAGGATATGATATGTCCTCATGGAGTACCACTCTCTATTGTTCTTGATTGAGATATAAGGTTACCTTGATGCTCCAGAGAAGTATTGAATAATTATTGGAAATATAGTTCAGATTCAACACTTCTTAAAAGACTCAAATTAATGGTCAATAAGAAAGGACCATGTAGAAATTAAAGGAAATGTTAAGATCCTCCATAATAAACTTCTAATGAATGTTGGGAGAAATATCTTACTCCGCCCTAATTCTCATATAATGTCAATTTATACACTAGTATTCAAATTGTTCTATGTAAGGATCTATATGGGATTATATATTGGTCTACCACATGTTGGGTTATATTTTGATGAAGGAAGATTTTAGTACTAGAAATTATTTATTATATGATGAAAAATGTTCAAAATATTTAATGACATATGATAGAATGACACATTTGATACAAGAACCATATTGGTAATCAATTAAGAGATATAAAATTTTATTTTTGGTTAAAATATTTTTTTTGATATATTTCCTTGGAAAATGTTTATGGGATTTTAGAAAAAGGGGAATCGAATCCCTTGTGACATCATTTACTTTGAGATTATTGATCAAATTACGGATAAAGGTTTTCACATCACACACCATCTACATCTCTCAAAAGTACATGATTTGTCTATTATATCACGTTTTTCAATGTTTGTACTACTATCAATAGCTATACAGTTAAAAAAATATATCTCATATGAGGAACAATAATTTAAGAATTTGGATCAAAGGGATATAAATCATCATAACATGAATTCAATCCTAGAAAACGTTTTATAGTGAAATCATAATTTTTAGGAAGATACTTATGAACATAAGGATGAAATGATACAATATTACCCTCACCTATTTCTATCTACAAAATGGAATTTTGAGGATAATATTTTTTATGGGGCGTAGAATATGACATCCAAAAATATTAGTATAAATTTTGTAGAGTATCTTGTATTTTATGCAACACTAAACTAAAACACACCATTATATAACTTATTTCATGGAAATGTAAAATTTTATTAGTGGTGGGTATATAGTGTGAAACATCATTACGAAACTATAATATGATTAAAAACTCAAGTGAATAAAAATATATTAAAATTATTTCTTATAAAAACATTTATTAGAATTCCTTATATATTATTATTATTATTATCAATGAATGATTTAATATATTTTAATACCAATTAATTGATTACATTTAATAGTTATATGGTAAATAATTAACATGATTTGATTAAAATCATTTAATGAGAAAAAAAGGATATTTTTTAATTAATTATTTTCAATGTGTTGTGTTTATTATGTTTATAAATTTAATTCATCACTTTTAAAATATGGTTATAAAAATATGTAATTGTACAATATATTAACTAACATATTGATACTAATTTGATCCTCAATTAACAGGATATAGAAATAATATTGCATATATTTTAATGAATATTTTACCATTAAATACAATTTCTATAGATTTTATTTCCTTTTAAAAAAATAATTATACATTTAGAATTTCAATTCAATAAAATTGTTTTTTTGTTTTATCAAATCAAAATTACCTTAGGTTGAATTTAATTATTTTCATTAAATGAATGATTTATGGATGTATCGTAAAAAATCTAGGTTTTTCAAATACCATTAATTTTAAGACATCAAGAAATAAATATGTGCCATATATTTTGTTTCAAAAAAATCAAAAAATAATAATTTAATGAGTTAAATAAATCATATATTTTTTTAAACATATTTATTATATTTTGGAAAAAGTAATATTTTATAATAAAAAATATATTATTGTTCATTTACATTAATTATAAATTCACAAGTATACATTCTAGTTTATCATGATTTGAAAGTAGAAAATAATAATCATTTTTTAATCATAAACAAATAAATGATAAGTTAATCGATATTATTTCTGGTTTTATAATAAATTCAATATTTTCATAAGAAGACGATTTTTCTAAAAACTATTTTTCTTTTTTAAAGAATAATTTTATTATAATAAATTATTACCACTGCATGAAACTTAATCTTGTAAAATGGTTTTCATATGTGGAATCATACTATCCAAAGTTTTTAATAATATCCATTTCATTTTTAGTCATAAAATTGGTTATTAAGGTAAAAAATTAGTTACCATGGTAAAAGTTAATTATTATAAAAAATTAAATTACATGGAAAATGAATAAAATATATCAATCTATATCCATTATTTGTGTGTTTTTCAGGTCAATCTACCAATAATAATTCCATATCCATTATTTTACAAATTTGGATCCACATTACATTGAATGCAACATTTTGTTAATATAATTTAATGAGTATTAAAAAATATATACCCCCTCTCGGTTATAAATGGATCCCATCGACACAAAACATCAGATAACATATAAATCCTATAATTTCAGAAAACTACCAAAATCATTGCATAACTTGATTTTAAACATTAAAAAGTCATTGGTCCCACCAAAAGTCCAGTCTATGAATCATCATGTGAAGAATTTGGATGTAGTGGAAGTGAATGTGGGCCATTCCCAACTCAACCATTTTTCAAAATTTATAATTAATCTAAGATTTCCATTGATGGTGATTTTCATGACCAGTAGAAATAAATAAAATATTAATTGAAAATAGTTCACTCAAACCAAATTCAATATCATAACATAATGATATATAATTATTTTATATAGTTAAATAATTACCTTGTAATGAATTATTTATTTATTTATTAATTTGATAGTCTCTCTTCATCGTACAAAAATTAATTTTTACAAATCAAGGGTAGATTCCATAAAATGTTGATCCACATGTCTACCATTAAACTATTTCTGTTTCCATAAGAATTTCCTAGTGCTAGAGTGTAAGATCATAATGCTTGAATCATCCATCTTTGATCGCCAAAAGAATCGATTCCAAGAAGGATTAACCTTGATATACGTACAATTGAGTGAGTTGGAAAATGAAGACCACTCTCAGTTCTTGGATAATTCATACAACAGTTCTATATTAGGATTTAGAAGAGTCTCATTAGTTATTGTGCATAATTAACATAATGGATAGAATTTGTGATGGTAATAATATGATTTCATTTAATTAGTGATGGTGTTAAAAAATAATAATTCATGTATACCTATATTGTTTCAATAATCCTTAATTAACTCCACGTCTAAATAATAATAAAAATTCATTTATTTTTTGGAATGTTAAATTACAATGAACTAAGTAAATATTGTCTATTAAATAAATTTAATAAAGTTTTTATTAAAAATATTTAACATATATTATTTCTCATCAGAGCAGTAAAATCGATATGCCATTCATACATTAAATTTACCAGGCCTTGAATAATGACTATTTATTTAATAAATAAATATCACTATATTATACAATAATAAATAAATAATATATTATATTATACTATTCAATAAATATAGAATAAATATTTGTAAAATATTCAGTGTAGAAATACACTATCAAGGAAAAAGTGACTAAATATTCATAATCATGCAAGTTGTTATTTATTATTGAACTATGTATGATAATAATATGTATTCAACATGTTAAATAATTTATAGTATTTTATATTTAACCAAGGTTCTGCATACACTTAGTGTGTGACAAACTAGGAATCCTTCGTAGTGGCCTTATTTGGAGCCACCCAAAGCTTAAGGATACCATATAGAAACCTTCCAATGAACCCATTGAGAAATTATTTAATTTTTATGTGATATAAAACCTTATATGAACAATTACTATGTAATATAATTACTTTTTCATGATATCCTTAATTGAGTAGTTTTCATGTTGGTTTCATCGGCTCATGTTCTCCATGTCACTTTTCATGAGTATCTATAAATGAAACTATCTATAGATCACCATGGAAATAGATTACGTTAGTCTATTACATTCACATAAAATGGATTGAGATATCAATATCCATTAAATGATAGGATGCTGGAATCATTTCTTTCATTATTTATTAAGTTAATATTACTGATAATGTAGTAAATATATCATACATCACCGTCAATATTTTTTATTTGAGTTTTGTCCAATAAATAATTTACGTGACTAATATTGTCTATTAATAATTATATTAATGACTAAGGACTAGTACACACATATCCAGATATGAATATCCAATGGAACATATTACACTGGATTTAATACTAGTAGTTAATGTTCTTATAATATCTTGCACTGGAGATTATCAAGGGTGCACATAATGATAATGGTCCTTAAATCCCTATGAGTCTACAGCCCTGATAGACTGTATCATTTTTTCCCATCCAATGATATCATTTCAATATAGGATATATATAAATATGTAAGAATGTAATCTGTAAACTCTCGGTTTTCATCATAATGAAGAATTTTATTGATATTTCAGCATATAAATAACTATTAGGAAATTAGCACATATTGCGTCACATAGAAGAATAAAAACGATTTAATAAAAAGTTTATTATTATTTTTAAAAAATATTGTTATTTATAAAGTACATAGAATCTACTTCTAGGGAACATACTCTAATAGAATAAGACTTAAACTAGAGGAAATTTCTAACTAACATTAGTTCAACAGCTCTCATATGATATTCCATTCGAGAAAGCGATTTAGTTAAGGGGGCCACCGCATTTACATCTATTGAAACTAAAATCAATACAACTTCAGTACTCTGAGAAAGATACCTCAAGAGGTGATACATCAGGTGTATATGATTTTTCATTTGGCCTGACCTTTACTCCATTATAAGTTCCATCAATGAAATATTTAAAAATTTTAATATGATGTGTTATTTAATGATTGGTACCACATAAATATCATAAGAAATTTCATATCAAAATATGCTATTGGGATGCATCACAATATACTATATTCTCAAACTCAACTGTAGAATTGATTACTACTGTTTTCTTTGAAATATTCTAGCTCAATTAAGACTGAATAAAATTCAAACATTGAATTCATGTCATTATATTCAATTTTAAATATATCATTAGTGAAACACCATGAAACATTCTCCTTATCTCATACATACTCCCATAACATGCCCTTTTTATTTTTAGATACATATAGATAAATTTAAAAGAAACAAAAATCTGATTAATTGGATCAGTTTGATAACTGTATAACATGATCAAGGCATAGGCAACATCAACCCAATTACACAACATGGAATACATTATTTTTATTATTGTGTAATCATATGAAATTTATTCATTCTATATTACTCATATTGTGTATGTGGACATGTTTTCTTCAAAAGATATATACCATGTGACACTAGAACTAATCCTATCTTGGATTATTTGATATAAAATATATTTTTAAAATTGTCAATTTATATAAATTTATTTTTTCCATGCATCCTCATAGATCTATCATGATTGACCTTGATTTATATAATGTAGAGTACTTCACCTAATTAATTCATTGAGAATAACATATTTAACCCATCCAAAACTGACCATAATATTGGTACATCATTTACATTATGGAATATTTTAATGAAATATAAAACTAGGAAAATTAACTCACTTCCATTAAACCATTTTTAAACACATGTTTCAGATTCATTTTTAGTAAAACAAAATTCTTTTATATCTTCATCGAACTAAAAATTTGATGACCTAAATGCTTTCTTCAATCCATAAATGCACCTATAAAACATTCACATATGTTTCCATTGATTGAATTCACAAAAAATTATAGTTTTTTAAATATAAATATTCCAAAAGGTTACCATTATGGAATGTTATTTCTAAATTCTTCAACAAAATTATATATTCATGGTAAGATTCTATACCAAGTAGAAAATTAATGGATTTAAAAATTTAAACAAGATAAAAGGTGTCATCATTATCAATTCCTTGATTCTATTTAAACCCATTATCCACTAGTCATTATATTTTGGTTTAAATTTTTCATCCCATGTATAATTTTCACTTAAATACCAATTTAAACAAAATAGTGTTCACATCACCTAACAGACCAGACAAAACTAAAACTCTTTTCTAATAAATGGAATTCATATCAAAATTTATGGATTATTGTCAAATTTTTATTTTTGAGCTCTCTGTTACCTATTTTTAGAAGAGAGGTTTATTATTTTTATCCAATAATGAGTCACCATCTTCAGTTACAATAAAAAATTATCAATCTGGATCTATTACCTATCTAGTCCTCATACATAGTACTTTTATTAAAAAAATAAATTCTTTCATGAGGACCTATGTAAGGTTTTCGTATACAAAATCATGTGTATCTTAAGCATCAACTTCATTAAAGTTAATCTTTCTCATACATTCCATATTGAGGATGTATCCCCTTTCATGAAATATTTCCGATCTTGTGACATTTACTTTATTGTATGAAGGGTTATATAGATAGAATCCCATTATTTACTTAAGATACCCATTAAATATACTCGTTGTTCAATGGAGTTCTAGTTTGTTTTGATGATATGGGATCAGCAAAATATTTGTATCCCCATAAATGACTATTTGAAAACACATATTTCTTCTCATAAATTAACTCATATTGTATTATATTTTACTTCTTAGTTAGTGATTATTTTATACTCATTGGTACAATATATAGTATATATCTCTAGATAATAAAATAATATCTACATTACTCAGCATAAACTTTAATATATCAATAGCTTTAAAATTTAGCCTTTTAGTAACACCATTCCAATATAGTTTATAATGTGAGGTAAGTTGGGATAGAATCCCATACTCTTGAATAAATACAATAAATCCTTGGTTAAGATACTCACCACCACGATTGGATAAAATATTTATTATCTTCTGGCCAATTTCATTCTCTACCACATTCTTGAATTCCTTGAATTTCTCAAAAGATACACGCTCATACCTCATCATGTAGACATATCCATATGTACTAAAGTAATAAATAAAAGTTATAAAGTAAGAATAACCACCTCTATATTCAATTGAAAAATGTTTACACTCATCATTGTGTATTAATCATAGAATCACTATGGCCCTTTCTCCATATCCATCAAATGGTGGTCTGGTTATTTTTCCTTGCAAACATGAATGAAATAATTCAAGATGTCATATCATAAATGATTCTAAAAAACCATCATGATATATTTTTTTCAAATGTTTCCAATTTATATGACTAATATGGTGAATCCTGAGATGTGTAGTATTTTAGTAATTTGAACATGATTGATTATCTAATTCCTATAATTTTTTCAATACTTAATACATAAAGATCATTATTTACTTGTTCCGTATCATAATAAATATTTTATTTTTAAAATTTATACTAAATCCATCCATGTCAAAGAAGGAAATAAAGATTATGTTATGAGTAATACATTCCATAAAATAAAATTCCATAATATAAAAGTATTTAGTCTGTCCAACGTATGGTGTTTGTCTTCTATATCCATAACAGAAAGTCAAGATACATTGGATACATGAATATCCACCTATCCTTTATAGATGTTACAAAAAATACATGGTTTTTCAATTTTGATAGATATATGTGCACTAGATGTTTACTCTAATATTTTTTGTGTGGGTATTTAAAAATTAAATTTAATAACAAAAACACCCTTATAATTCTATTGCTTTCAGCTGTAGTTATTATTAAGATGGACTATCATTACACATGCAAAATACTAATTAATTTTCCTTCACATTCCATTATATCATCTTCTTCTTGTAACGGTGGTGCTCAGGAGAGTAATAATTATTTTGATTCTTGAGCCCATATAAATTTTTTCATATTATTATTCACTATCAAGACTATGGTGTTTTCATGCCCAATGTCTGTGTCAACTATATTTAATGATAGTAAGAAGTTATAATGAGGCACCTCACTATTTATATTCTTGTAATTAATATTAAAACTAGATAATGATTTAGGCACTGAGGAGTTTATTAGAGGTCTTCACAACTCAATGGGAATATATTTCCCAAGGATTCCAAATACTCTATATAACCAAACATTATAACTACTAGTGGCCCATCATGTGCTAACTCCCCAGGATTTCATGTGAATAGTGAATTTTTTATCTCATATCCCTCTTGTCTCACATTCTCTTATAATTTATCAAGAATGGGAGTCATAATTATATATATATACATGTCCCCATGTGGTTTTAGATGCTCACTGTACCTGGGAGATAAGATGAATTACTGGACATATATGACATCATCAAAATGTTTCTCATATGGATATAATTATTCCTCACTATCCACTTAGTCATGTTATTCAAGAATTATATTTTATAGAAAATATATTTTATTTACAAGGAATTGAATAATTTTTATGTTTCTTTTCCATTCGTTGTAATTAGTTCTTCTAGGAAGGTTATCCATCTTAACAATGGATAACAATTATGTTTTTGCAGTCCTGTGAAATTTCATTTCTATAATTAAGATGATAATACTTTGAGTTATTTATTAGATAAAATTATATAGTAAATATTTATTTTATTAATCTCCCACTACATTACCAAAATCGAATATAAATTAATATTATATTCAAAATATCATATTTTTTTGATCTTTTACTAGAACAGATCCTTATTATCCTCCTCATAAACTATAATGTGAATTTTCAAGATACATTAAGGTATCTATGTAGGATTAATGTGAAAAATAAATTAACTTGTATATCCTTGATATCTTTAGTGGACTTCCTTATGTGAAAATCATTATTTTTTAATTACTCAATTATTCTCCTACTAGAATCAGTATATCTCACATAGGTGACCAACCCTTAATGCGAAATTCGTAATGTTTACCCAAAACTGGAGATAACAATTACCTAATCATTGAAAGAACCCCAAAATAGGTTCTTCCAAAAAATTAAACTGAGGTTCAATTCCTACCCATGTAGTGGATGTTATATCAAAATAATATATGGGGTTAATGGAGTTTTAGTCATTATGAATAAATAGAATGTTTTATCTTTATTAAATTCTTATTAATTTAATTTAGATTTATTTAAGTGATTAACCATATATTAGATAAAAATTATTCATATTACAATTTTATTTTAGTTCTATCTTCCATGTTTGTTAATTTATTAATTAATCTTTTATGGAACTAGATAATGAAATCGTCCATGTCACATAGAGAAAATAAAATAATAATATTGGTATGATAATGATATTTTCTAATGGACAGCTTTTCTAGTCAATGATAATATAACAATCAATCTAGGATAGAAACTCCTTGAACTATAACATGGTTCATGTTGAATCATTCCTATTATCCTTACGTGTATCTTTTGGATAGGTTTTTTACTTTGATCTAAACTTGAACCACCTCTACTCACCTGGAATCTCCATCCATTAAAAATTATATTACAGATATGTTGGTGATGGTAACCAGCATCTTAGTTTAGGGATTTTACATAAAATGAAACGATGGGAATACAAACACTAACATAATAGTAAGAGGTATTATATATATGAAATTAGTTTAATTTAAAATAAAATTAAAAAGAAACCAATACTTAAAAATGGTAAGATATATGGTCAAGATAATCCCCATAGAAGAAAATGATTACACATTTAATAATGTAACATTTATCCCCATTCATTATTTTTTATGATAAATTTCACTCAAAAAAATTAATTTATTTATTTAATTTTTCAATTATTTTTTCTTAATTATAATCCCAAAAATCAATTGATTCTCATCCTTAATTATTAAAAATAATTAAAATTATTTATTTAAAATAGATTATATACAAAACATGTATGTTAGAGGAAACACAAGAAGTACCCATCCGAACGTCCCCTCGTGTATGATATTTTTAATCATATGGAATTTACCATACAAATCATGCATTGTAATTTCCTGGAATTTACTATAAATAAAATCACAAACATACACATGTTATTTTTTAAGTGTTTTACAACTTAATGTATGTATAGTAATCACAATATTATGACTTATACAGAAATTTTAGTTTATAATATGAAATAGAAATTAATTATGTATTTAATATATATATATATATAACCCATCCCATGGAATGTATGATTCCAATAAATGAAACACATAACATATATTTATAAATAAAAATTATTATAATAAATTAATTTTATATTTTATGTAAACATTTAATATACATGTTGTGCATTATCAAGATATACGTCATTTATAAATCCATACTATTTATCCATGAAACATGCCTACAGATTGGGAATTTGGACTTACCAATGAAATTAATGGAGTAAAAAATGTATACCAAGGAAACATGTGATGTGGTCTCTGATTTCAATAGTTAACAATCTCATGTGACATGTAAACTCCACTTGATTAATTTTTGACAAATGGACTACATGTTCTGTAAGTAAGTGACACACTGTTTAGTCTATATAACTATGCTCTAGGATGGCACAATTGGTAAATGATATAATTCCATGGGATATACACCATTTACTCTTATTCAATCTGAACAAAATCTGTTATACCTAAATATGAGTTCTACAGATGTTATTCAAAAAAATCAATCCATTTATTGATTATATTTCTTTGAATGGTGAGGAACAAGAGTATATCTTAGGATTTTTGTTAAATAATTATTAAATCATAATTTAATACTAAAAATAAATGTGAAAATTAATTAATGATCATTAAATAATATTAAATAATTATTAAACCATTCCAATAACACTAGATGGTTTCGGGTGAAACGGAAGCACTCGTAGGGAATTCCCAACTTGTAATTGTTTTTGTAATAAATTATTAATATGAGATGTATAGGAATAAATAATTTCACGATAAACACAATTTAATAAAGGATTAATTGACAGGATAATTATAGAACCAAACTCTTGCTCATAACATAAGGATTTATAATTTATTTAAGTAGTTCATGAATTACCTTGCAAGGAATTATTTCTTCATTTATGAATTTGACAATGACTCAACATCATACCATCATTGATTTGCATGAATCAAGAATAGATTTCATCCTATAGTGATCCACATGTGTACCATATTCCACAAAGGAAATATGTAAGAATCTACCAGTGTTATCATGGATGTTTCTAAAATTTGTGTTGTTCATCAATGATTTAAAAATGAATCAATTCCAAGAAAGATTCTCCTTGATCTCTCTTGAATCGAGAGGGGTGGTAGAGGAGGATCACTCTCCAATATTGAGACAGTTATTAATTATGTTATATGTAGGAATTGATCATATTATTTAGATTCATTGTGTACAAAAAATATTGTTTGTAGTATTAGAGTTATAAATAGTATAATTGAGTTTAGAATGTTCTAGGTTTAGAAAATAATAATTTTATGCTCTCGCTAATAATCAACATATATCTCACATTACCCTCTTCCTAAATAATAAAATTAATGTTATTTATTTAAATTTTATGAGCTAGTGGATTAACTAAATATTAATCATTTAATTAATTGAATAAATTTATTCAAAAAATATTTATTATATATTATTTCTCATCAGAACATTAAACATTATATACTATTCATCCATAATATTTGTACATGAATAATTTCAATTTATTGAATAAAAACATATCACTGCATTATCTTATAATAAATAATAAAGAAATGTTATATTCACTAAATGGACAATAAATACTCATTAAATATTCTCTCAATTAACCAGTGACTGAATATATTTGATCAAGATAGTAACGAATAATTATTAAACCATATAAGAGACTAATATTTATTAAACATGTTAAATAATAAATTATATTTAGTATTTAACTGAGGTTTTTGATTAATTTATTGTTTAACTCTTTATACTTCTTTCTTAGTGTCATTAGATTATGCCTCCTAATTTCTGAAGATATAATATAGTGTAATGATCCCGAACCTATTATCCCAAAGGTAGAGGTTAATTTATTACATTGACAATAAATACAAGGAATAAAATCATGAATGTCTGAATATTTTAGATGTATTTCAAACTATATACATACATGAATATCACATTACAATTGAAAACATAAAATAAAATACTTCAATTCGTTTCAAAACACAATTATTACCTTTCTAATATCCCTACATGATGATCATAATACACTTCCAACCATCCTCACGATGGGAAACCTAAAGAAGAGGTGAGATAAAATAATCTATAAGGGTTATATATATAGGAATATATCATGATTGAATAAGGAATAATAAATATGGAAAGGTAGATAACTAAAAATTGATACAATTTAATAAATAACATGAGCATGAAGAATAATAAGGAAGCTATAAATAATGAATAAATAATGAAATATAAATAATCACTTGAGTTGGAAATTATAGATGGATATCATAACTATTAAAATAATTGAATGTAAATAAATAACTATTCTCATAATAATGGAATGCATTGTACTAGATATCATAAACATACCTTCAAGTCCTCATTCAATGAAATAAAACATAAAGGGGTAAGGCCTCACCCAAATACCCTCAGTAGATTTACACGAGAGACCTATCAATGTATTGAGTGGATATAGAGGGCCATGACCATTAGATACTAGGTTGAATTCATTCATCATATGAAATGTATGAAATGTAATCTACTAAACTATTCATATTGAAAAATTAGAATAAAAAATTCAAATAATTTTCCAAATAAATCAAATAACATACATAGTGAAACAAAGTATATATAAATGATGTAAATTTTAGGAAACAATTGTATCCATGCTAAAAAATATGGGTATTTTAGGGAAATTTAATGACTAATGATCACAAGAAATTGAATGTATCGAGATGATGTTAATGAATATAAAATTAATTATTAATTTTAATTTCAAAACATTTCCTAGTAAATCAAATTACAATCCATTTAGAGAAAAAATAAGGATGATATCTCTAAAACATATACACAGTTGGGTATATGTAAAATTATTTGTGTTTTTTATTGAATAATATAAACATAATAAAAAAGACCATTAAAAATATTTTTCTGGAAAATATTTTTCTCACTTTGAAAAGAACTTATAAATACTAAAAATTTCAACAGTATTATGAAAAAAATTATTGTAAAATAGCAATTGAAATTTTAATGAAATAATAAATTTAATGAGTGGTCCTGATTGTAGTAAAAATTAATTCAGTCTAACCACGTTAAAATCATGATTCCTTACACATATTTGGTAGAAATTCAAATATATACCTTTTTGGAAAATAGAAGAAGATTACTCATAAACTATTTTATAAAAATTCATATATGGGTAAAAATTTATTTAATAAATATTAGTAGAGTAGTAAAAATAATTTTCAAAATATTTTAATGAAAATATAGACATGGAAGAAAAAGATTCTGGACAAAATTAAGAAACGAATCCTATTTTATTTAAAAACATCATATTGGTATCATGAGTAATTAAAAACATAAAAAAAAGAACAAATATAATTTTCATAAATAACCATTGGATAATAAAAATGATTAGTTTTAAGAATAATGTGTCAAATTAATACCCATTGGATAGCTAAATATAAATAATCTTGAATAATGATGAGATTGTGAAATTAACCCTTACCACTTTGGTAACTATTGAATCATAAACCCGATGAAAGAAATAAATTCATCTAAAACATTAAACAAAATGAATATAAATGTATTCAAAATATTAAATATTAATGTGGGAGTATAGAAACCTCATATAAATAAATTGGTGTATATTACCAAATATGTCAAATAGAGTGGAAATTGAGATGAAATATCATACAATGATTACACCACTGAAGTGATAATTAAATTATAAATTGATTGGGTGTATCAAATTTAAATACAAATAAAAAATTTGATATAAAAAAACATAATCAAAATTATAGAAACACATAATCATAAAATGTCAATTACAATTAATAATTAATATAACCAAATGACAAAAAAAATTAGTTATGAAACCACATACCACATGGTTACTTTCATGTCAAAACCCCTTGCGTAAAACAGTGTATTTAAATGTTAAATTACCATAATGTGTGAATGATTCATGTCATAACATAAAAATGGGTATTATATACACTATATAAAATTATTAATGTGCATCACAATATAATATACCATAGTGTAAGGAAATTGAGATGAAATTACATAACTCAGGTCTGAATCATTACGTATATCCTTTTTTTCATAATGAAAATTTCTATTAATTATTTAATTTCCTAATAAAATTATTCAATTATATATTTCTTTTTATTTTATTATTTAACATTTAATTTTAATTACATAATCAATTAATATCACCACTTCCATTTTGGTGATATTTAGTTCATATATAAAAATTGTATTCAGTTGGATCATTATTGAAAAAAGTTCATTAATAAATAATATATATAATAATAATCAATAAATAATTATCATATTTAAAATTAAATTATTATTTCTAAACCAATAATGGTTTATCGTTACGATAAATGAACTACATTATAATCGTAGAGAGGGAAAGTTATACGTATTCATTAGTAGCATTTCCATTTTTCAAAAATCATGATGGAAAGAAAATATGTGTTATTTTATATATAAATAATAATAATCATAACATAAATAACATATTATATAATGAAATAAACTTATATATTCCTTTCATGTTGTGTGGTTATGAAAAATAGATCACATCACTTTGTAGGGGTTGTTATCCACACATAAACACGAATGGCGTTATCATTTTTAAATAAAGGAAAAATATTGAAATTATATTATATATTATCATTAAAAATTAATAAATATGTAATTAATACAACTTATATATAAAATAAATTATTAAAACCATTCATGAGTGGTGGTGATGTCAAATTAATTACATCATTTCACATTATGATAGTATGCCATACAATGAAACAACAGTTCCATTTCAAATTTGATAGAAGAGTATATGGATATAGTGTATTACATTAATATAAAAACATGATATTATATGAGATATAATTAAATTATTATATTTTTATGATTTAATAATATTTCAACTATTTTTATGGAGAAATAAATAAATAAATATTTGTCAATAATGAAACACCTTCATTAGAAAACCTATTTAGGTTTGCAAAAAATGTTCCCCTGTAATTGTTTTATAATAAAAAATGGATTACATGGTGTGGATATGGATTTATGGAATTAATTTGGGTTTGGATTTTAGGAAAAAATTCTTTTTAGGTGTGATTAAAAGAGGATATGAGGTTCTTTTTTATTAGAGAGTTGATGGGCACTCTTAGAATTTATTAATGTATTCAATTAATATGAATTAATTTTCAGAATAAAATTGATCCAAAATTGATAATTTATAATAAAAGTGTAATATCGGTTGAAATCCTCTCATAAAATAATATTTTTAAATGTTTAGTTAATATTTACAGCTTTTTATTTTTATTTTATCTTTTTATCCCATTTTCCAAATTTCCACAATATAAATTTTTTCTATATTTAAATGTCAAGGAACATTCATATATTTGTAAAAATTCACAATAAATTGACCATTATTAACATTATAAAGAATTTTAAATTCAATTTAATTGATTATTGTATTCTTAGGAATTTTAAATCTATTAATAAAACATTATTCATTATAAAATATCATTAATGTCAATTTTGATACAGTTTATTTAATTTGAATTAATAAAAACAACAAGAATAAGTCGAAATTAAAATATATGCCTTCAAAAAATTTCTAAAATGTTATAATTTTCTACAAATTTTTTGGAATATAATTACTTACTAAAATTATATTTCTATTAACATTTTCAAAATTATTTCTTTTAATTTCCTTTTAATGAAATAATTATCATGTCAACATTGCATTGTTAGTTAATATAATTTTATATTTAATAAAAATTCTAAATAAATTATCGTGATAAAATATAATAATTTATAATTAAAATTAATATATATAACCATACATAGGTTAATTTTATCCCCATTACAAAATACTATACATATATAAACCAAGGACATGATATTTTTTCTTTTCATCACATAATCTTTTATAATGGTTACAATAATTTACATATATCTCAAAATTAAAAACTCTAATGAAATTATATAATATAGGGTCATATATGGCCATAAAATATAAATTATATGTGTTTTTAAATCATTTTTACGCTTATCAATTTAGTTTAACCCCCTTGGTAAACCTATTTTACCCTAAAAGGTGCGAATAGTTTTTTACGATTTCTACTATTTATTCTGACAAAAAATTATGTTAGAACTTTTAACTAATATTAATTATTATGATTCCTTATATGTAATTAATTTTATGAAATCTAATTCATAGAATTAGAATAATTTAATTTAAAAATAAATCAATTTAAGGTGTAAAAAAACTAGTTTTTAAGGAATGCATTTTTGAAGCATGAGTTGATCTTACATTAATTATATGACTATTGATCATAATTACATGTATTTAAATTCATATTGTCATATCTATAATTTATCAATTTAATTTTAATAATTAATTATTAAAAAATTAATTAATTTAAATTTAAATATAGTATGCATTGAAAATTAGTTTTCAATAAAATGAAACAAATTTCTATTCATTAAGCAGTAAAACTTTTTAGAAAATATAAATAATTACCATAAGATATATTTAATATGATTAGTTCAAAAGTGAATATCATTTTTTCAGATATATTTTCAAAAATTGTACTAAAATTATTTATATTATTCTCTCACATGAAGAAATATATATATATCATTTTTTATGAAAAAACATGTTGAAAATAAATGGATCATTCTAAAACATGACTGATTATTTACATATAATTTAATAAATACATTTATAATGAGTATTAATTGAAAATATATTTCATAATTTAGTTTATATAATTCATACCCTCCAATTTAACTACTAGGTTATAATGATCATATTTAAATAAGATATTTCATAAGTAATTTGAGCTCAATGTTGCGTATCATTTATGATATCAAACACAATTTTGTTATTTTAAACTCAAAGGGTATACATTCTACCCTCCTTTAATAAATATCATCCTCACAATTTGAACTTGTTATCATAAATCAATTGTGTGAAATTTGAAAATTCTTTTGTTTAAACCTTACATCTTAAAAAGGGATAATAAAACATCTTCTTGACAAATGAAAAATAGAATTATGAAAATCATTTAGAATTAAATATAACTTATTTTGCATTAATTAAAACATTATTAGGAATAAGAAATATAGATATAGAAGAGAAAACTAAAACCCAAGGGATTATAATGAGAGATATAGAACATTATTAGGATAAATATAACAACCAAAAATCTATAAATCTGTGATGGTTGAAAATAACATTTCTTCATCCAAAATAATGTTAAATATATAATTTTTTTTTTCAAAATCCATTTTATAATGTAGAGGTATAATTTTACTATCAGGATAGAGAAAACTAGGGAATATAATTACATGAAATATTTTATTTCATAAAAAATGTAACCTTTTTGTTGTACTTCGATCAATTTCCACTTCATTCCTTTCTCAAAGAAATGAATATCTAAGATTAATTTATTATTTCATAATCACTGATATTAAATTTTTATAGATCAGAAGATCCACAAAATTGTGAAAACTCTTTCTAAAAATCACTAAATATTTAAAAATCCAAAATATTTAGCACAATTTATACAATATAATACATTAATCTCAAAAAACTGAATAGTAACAACCATAGTAAAATTCAATCCATTACATAAGTATTTATCCTTAATACCCTTCTGATTAAATATCAAAAATTTAATATAATTCTTAAAAATAATCCTTTACATTAAATATCATGGTTGTATATACCTCAAACAAAAAAACTTCTCCTGAAATATCATTAATAATCAAAATCATAAAAAGTCAAAAATAATTCATCCTATAATATGTTTCCGAAAATCAAATAAAAATTTAACCATCAATGTGTTTGTGTAAAAACAATTTCATATGTACTATTACATCACAAATTCTAGTGATAGGTGTCTCTCCATTGTCACCCTTTAATGGTGGATTCATGCCCTGAGGCCTTGCAGGATGTGACAAGTTATCCCCTAACATGTGGGTGGTAGTTTTTATAAAAAATATCAATATAATTTCAATAATGTTTCCAAAAACATATGATTAAAATACAAAAAATTATCATTATTAATAAAATCATGTTTTTATCAATATGGTTTTTTATACGACTTATTTTTCACACAAAAAAAGTTAATAATAAATTAGCATTCTTTTCGTAACATCCATGATTATATTATGACATATGGTTATCAATAATTTTTTTCTTATGTCTATAAAAAATTAAAGTATCATTCTTAAATTAAAACTTTCACTAAAACACATTGTAAACCCAAGAGTTGTTTTTCAATGAATTCCTCCAAAAATTCCACAGTAATGTTAAACTCGCAGCACATAATACCTTTAATGTAATATATATGCTTTTAAACATATGATCATACTTAAAAATAACCTCCCAAGAAACTTTATTTTCATCTAATATCACTGTGGAATATTATATATTTCCATATTTTATATTATTTATTTAAAAAAAACTTTTCATATAAAAATGTGAATTAACTCAGGCATATCCTCCATGGGTGTAAAACTAGTTATGTAGTAAAGGAACACACACCATGAACCAAAATGATGGATGAGTTATTCTTGGCCAACTCTTTTTTTAGTTATTACACATAAATGAATCTACACTGAAATAATATTAACATGTAGTATCTAGACAATGATGTGTTACTAGTAAAACCAACTAATCTCTACCTTACCAAATCATTCAAAAATTATCCTATACATAGACTTATCATTATAGTTAGTCAAAGGGATATGTTACCTAATCCAATTTTTCATAAATGAAGTTCCTAAGGTTTGTATAAATATTTCTCAGATTACAACTTTAAATAACCCAACCCAAGAAGCCCCAAGTCTATGGTTAATTTACTACATTGGAACTATATAAAAGAAATAACATCCCAAAGGAGAGAATGATTTTTTATTCTTGGGAATCTAGATGCATAATTGATTCTCATAATACAATTGAGAACATAAAGAAAAATATTTATTTTTTATTGGGAACAATATCATTCCCTTTAAAATATCCCAATATATCGACCATAATACACTAACTATCATCATATGGAAAGGAAAAATAAGAAAATGGTGAGATTTAATGCTTAAAATGATATATACAACAGAATATGTCAGGATTAAATAATTAAATAATTAATTTTGAAATGTAAATAATTGAAAACACATTCCAATTAATTAATAACTTAAGGATTAAGAATAATACAATAGAAATAAATATGGATCAAATAATTCCATTTAAAAAATAACATGATTTTGAAACTTATATATGGATTTCATAATTATAAAGATACTCACGTGGGAATCAATAATGAATCTCATAATGGTAGAATTATTAATGTTAGACATCATAAACATATCGTGATTGCCCATCTTATATAAATGGGTATGGAGAGTGACAACTACCCAAATTTTTTTTGTTACTTGAGACATATTGATGCATTGAGGGGCTTTAGTGGGACCAGTACTTCACATACTAAGTAAAATTCATTCATCACATGATATGGGTAAAACATAATTAATGTAAACAGTCATATTAAAAAACTATCATAAAACATTCTAATAATTTGTCCACTTAATTAAAAAACATTCACTAAAAAACACCATATGTAGATGTGATATATGGTTTATAAAATAACATTAAACATGTTAAATAAAATGGATATTTATGGTAAATTTAATGGTCAAGGATCATATGGATGTTCATTTTTTATGAGAATGTAAATGAATACAAAATTAATCAAGAATATTGAAGTCTGTACATTCCTTAGCCAAACTGATTATAAACCATTTAGGGAAATAAAAATTATATAATCTTTACAAAATATCCCTAGTGGAGTATATTATATTTAGTTTTTTTTCATTGATGAATAATAACACAATAAAATGATCATTCTTGAAATTACTTGTGGAAATACCCTTTTCACATCAAAAACTAGTTTCAAAATCATTAAATTTATAGATCATTAGGGAAACCAAATTATTTGAAAAGAAACATGAAAAAATTTAATGTTATATCAAATAAAATTATTCTTCATTATGGTCAAAAAATTCAATTCATGTCAATTATGTTAAAGAAAGTATTCCTTTTATTTTTTTGGTAAAAGTTAAAAAGCACCATGTTCGTAAAATGAAAAATGATTCATTATTAATTTTTATCTAAATAGACATACATGGGAAAAAATATATTTAATAAATCAATGTATAATAGTAAATATATTATTTAATATATATTCAATAAAATAAATACAAGGAAGAGAATGATCCTTAGTTGAGTAGAAAAACTATTTCAATTTTCTATAAAAACATTCTTTATTTCGAGAGAATTTAATCTACAAAAATGAAAGAAAAACTTATAATTTTAAAAAATAACCATAGGATAATAAAATGTTTTGTGTTTTATATGGTAATATTATATATTTCTCTATGAAAATACATTCACATAAACAAAACTAAATAATTATGAGATTGTGAAATAAAGCATTTCCAATTTGGAAACTATTGAATCGCAAGCCCCATGAAAGTACTAAATTAAAATGAAACATTAAATACTATTAATATAAATATATTCATGATATAACATATCAAATGGGTAACAGATATACCTCATATAAATAAACATATGTACAATACCATATATGTACCAATAGAGTTGAATTTCAGACATAATCTCTTTAAGAGATCATATCGTTGAAGATAGAATTAATTAATTAATTTATTATATAAATTAAATCATAATAAACATAAAACAAGTTTAAATAAAACATAAAATATTAAAAATTCATTACACACATAATATTATGATGTCAATGGCAATGAATAATTAATATTATCCAACGAAAATAGATTGAGTTATGAAACCCTTTACCACACCGTGACTTGTAACACCCTGAGATTTTATAAGATATATTTTTTTAATTTATTTCATATATTATGTTGTATGCTAAACCATGATTATCTTTTTCTATACGCAACACCGTATTAGCTTGGAATATACACAACACTATTATTAGATTTTGTTACACACAATTTCATGTTCATTTGATAATAGTCATTCTACGCAACATTGAGTGTATATATATATATTCAATGTATAATTGAAACATTGTGGGATTATATGATAAAGAAACAACAAAGGAGTCTTTCACAACACGCAACCCTAACTTGTCTTTCATTACACGCAATCACGACCTTCCTCGATAGCGTGTGTTGTACGCAATAACAGGTTTTAATAAACGATGATATATTGTTATAATATTGTTATGGACTAGCCGTTATGAATATTATTGACTAAATTTTTAATTTTATAACATTATTATTCATCTTATCTATTTTCTAACACAGTTTATGTGATCAAAATAAATGTTTCAGGTAAAATAAGTATTTTTCAAAAAATTCTGTTTTCCCACCATTTGATGACGCATTGACATTAAATATATTTTTTGAAATATTTATAAGTTAAATTTTACAAAATAAACTTTTTATTTTGAATCAAGATATAAAAATTTACATTTGATTATGTTTTGATATTTTTCTGATAAATTTCATATTTTAATGAATAGTAAAAACACACAATATTTTAATTAAGAACAACTTTTTTCAACGTAATAATTTATATGGTAAAATTATAATATTTAATGATTTTTAAATTATAAATAGAATATATTTTTATTATTTAATATAATGTAGGTCATTATCATTGATTTTATGTTGATTTCGTAGGTTAAATCAATTCAATCATTTTCAATGTTTTAAATAAAAACCCATTCTCTTTCGACAACGGGATTAATTTTAATTTAATTTATGCAAATTTTGAGTATTGAATTTGAAAAAATGGATTCCATATTTGGAATCAGTGGGTCCAAATTATGTAAATAAACTACGTTTTTATTTTTGGGATTATGAATAGTAAATACGGTAAATTTTATTTACCATAGTTAAAGGTAAATCGGGTAATTAAGGATAAATATAAGATTATAAAATTACCCTAACACCTGCAAAAATTCTATTGTATGAATAGAAGTAGACTCATACCAACTAAGGGTCTAAATAGATTCATTTTATGGGCTTTGTTTGTTGAAAATAATTTAATTATTATTATAAACAAAGAAAGTGAAACATGTCACTCTCTTCAATATTATAAGTATATTAATTTTAATTTAATGATAAAAATCATGAAACATCGAACATGAATAGTCTCCAAAAATATAATAAAATTATATATATCATATGAATTTATTTATAATTTTTAGGGAATAAATAATTATCAATAAAGGTGACATAATAGTGATGTTGAGATTATTCTATTAAGAGAAATATCAAACAAATTGGTCTAAAAATATTAAAATAAATATTATATAAACTATTTAATGGGCTCCACTAATTATATAGATAAATATGACATGTTATGAATCTATTTAATCTTTTAGTTTGAACATTTCTTCTGTATATTTTATATTTAAATTCAAATAAATAAATATTGTCAAAATTGACACTATTGATATTTTATAAAAATAACATATTATAAAAATGTTTTAAAATCACAAAAAATTTAAAAATTATAAATATAAATTTATATGGTAAAATTTTTTATAAATTATCCAATTATTGAAAATTACCAACAAATAAGTAATTATTTATAGTAATTTCAAATTTATGATGTTATTACCACAAATAAAAATACATTGATTAAATAAGGATAAATCCAGTTGATAATTTTTAAATTAAATTCCTAACATATCTAAATTTTATGTTTTTATGAGATAAAAACCATATATCATCTAATATTTTTAGTTGAGTCATTTTGGAAGTTTTTATGTGGGGTAGGGATTTAATATAAATTAATATATTCATATATTTCCAAAGGTTCCCCTCTCCTCCATTATAAATGGGCATCTCTTCCCTATTCTCCTCACACAATTTGGAGCCTTTAATCTCGTCCAAAACCTGGCCATTTCTCTTATCAACATCCCTAGCAAAATATTAGATGTCCTGGTCTTCTTTAAAGAACAATTTTAGTACCCTAAGAGGAGGTTTCAGAGAGGAGTGTCAAAGAAGATGTAATATTCGTTAATGATTCTTACAATTTTCTTTATTATTTAACTTCTTCTTATTTAGTTGTTTCACTATATTGTAATAACATAAGTATAAATAATATGCTAATATGTTATTATAATATTAAGCAACCCCATTTCACTTTCTATCCATCCTACGGAAAACGAAATCACCGCGCATGCGTACGTACGGAATACCGTCTCCACGCTGTGGTGTAATCTATTTTTCCAGCAACACCTTAAAAGGACAGGGATAATGGTGTAATTAATAATTATATATGTTAATTATATAAACATACTGATTCTGATATATTATACCATTCACTCCAATTCTATTCAATAATTATGGGAACGATATCATCGCTCGTGCGTACGTATGGATTACCGTCTCCACGACTCGATGAGATTCATTCTCCATGTTAACCTTACATGAATGATTATAAAGTTTATATAATGAATAATAATGAATATATGACATAATAATGCTACTGTATTTATGTATATATATATTTATGTCATCTATTTAGTTTCATTCAATTTAATAAGGAAACAGAAACAACGTTCATGCGTACGTACGGCCTACCGTCTCCATGAACGGTGTATTTCATTCCTTTTATCTATCTATAATATATATGTATATGATTAATATATATTATATATAAATAATGTTTTATATTCTGGAATTATTCAAATCAGGTTATAAGTAATTATATCAAGAACAAAAATTCTAAACACATACGATAAATGAAATGATTTTACCCAAAACGCTTCTTTAACATGGAATTTACAAAAGAATGGGTAATATAAAGTCATAATTGAAACCTATATGATATCATAACAATGAATATGATTATGTAATAAGTCAATGACATTACTTAAATCATTATACACGAGGTTCGGATCCATACGAAGCATATCAGACCTAAGGTAAGGGATAACTTTTCCAATCTAGTTTTTATCCATGATTGTTTATTTGTTAGTATTTATTGGGGTTATATTTATCATCCATGTCCCTATTTTATAAAAATGGTATCAGGTTTTTTTAAAGTCCTTTTTACCCATTTTTTACATTTACTACATGTTATGTAATGAATCTTTCATTTATGAGGTACTTTTTGACTTTTCCAGCAAACGTACGAGAAGAATGTTTTTTTAACTTATACGGCCTGAACGGATTATTACGGTTTTATAATGCCTTATTTTCATGAAGCATACACTACAATATTTCATTATTATTTTCAAAAAAATACTTTTCTTTTAAAATTGAATGGTATTTTGTGAAAATAAAATGATTTTTAAGATGTAATGATATTTTCCTCAAGAATTCATTTCAAGTGTTTTGTCCAAACTATTTTCTATCTAAGATGACATTATTTAATATGTGTATGTTTCAAGTATAATGTCTCTATTATTTAAATTGTTTCATTTTTCTTATGATGAAATTATATCCATTTGTTTTATAAGGATTATGTTATGATGTAATGAGGATTATGAAACCCATTTTATTCTTTGGGTTATAATTAGTGATTTATGTTTATGTTGTTGCACAAGTAAGAATGATTTCATTATGAGATTGTTGGGACCTATATCTCCCTCCAATGCACTAGGTAACGATTTTATATATCATGATATAGACATGGCTGGAACATCAAGTTAATTTAGTTCAGTAATACAGGACTGGAACGAGGAGTGAACTTGATTCAGAAAGGGACTTTGTCCACTAAGATGGTCTTGGTAACAATGCCTTAGCTACTATGTAAATCATATCATGTGCATAATGGTTTAAAAAATTACTAGTTTTATTCCCATGATATTTTATCATGATTTATGTTCCTTTATGATATATTTCTTATGTACTTCCTTGATTTATGTCTTTTCTCAATATTTTGATGTTTAGATTTTATGTTCATGTTTTTTCATTCAAATGTTAATGGATTGTTTTATGTTTTCTATGCCTACCCTTACTGAGCATTTGAGCTCACCCTTTATATGTTTTCTTTTCCCCAGGATATAATTTAATGTTTGAGGTAAGAAAAAAAGGGGAAGATCTTTATGGGTGATGTTGAAGATCTTTCACCACGATTAGAATATTACGTTCCGTGTTTCAAAAGACACTAAACAATTACGGTCCTTGTGTGTCAGTTTTTGTTATGTAATAAGTATTCCGTAAAAGTAATGTAATGTCCATGTACGTCAAGATTCGGGTCTCTACAGTTGGTATCAGAGAAAAGGTTTAGTTAAAATTTGGAAACTAGAATGCGAATACATTAGTGAGATCCATAGAGATATTTCTAAGGAATGTCTAGGGATATCCCTAAGGTTAAGTATAAGTATAGGTTATAGTCCTAGGATTATGGAAACGGTCAGAGAATTAATCCTATGATGTTAGATATTGAAGGCAATCCCCCTTTATTATGTGGTTTTCCCTAGCATGATTCTTTCCTCTCACACTATTGTTTTGGGTTTTAGACGATGGCTGGAACTTGAAGGAACCATGTTGATCAATGTAATGGACAATGCAATGATTGTCCTCATGAAAAAACCAATGTTATGGGAGATGGATTTCCAAATCATATTGCTATACATACACATGCTATGAATCATTCTAGACTTCCAAATGAGAATAGAAGGGAACAATATTCTATTGAGTCCTTCATGAGGCAACGTCCACCTTCTTTGAGTGGGTCTTCTGATCCACTTGTTGCTGAACGTGGGATCAGTACCACTGAAAAGATATTTTTAGTTCTTCAATGTTCTGAACATGATAAAGTCATCTTAGAATTATATCGTTTGTAAGGTGACTCTATCCAATGGTGGAATATTATCAAGAATACGAGGCCAAAAGATGAAATTGAGTCCATCGGATGGGATGAGTTCAAGAACTTATTTTTCAATAAGTAATTCCCTCGTATTCTTTGAACAAAGTTGGAGAAGGATTTTCTTGAACTAAATCAAAAAGGATGGTGAATCTGTTGGTATATACGAAGTGAATTTTACGAGGCTTTCTAGGTATTCATTTGGCTTTATCATCCAACCAGAAAGTAAAGTTGATCGATTCTTCAGTGGCATATAATGAAGACTTCGAATGGCATTAGCTATAAGAGACTTCAGCAGCTATGAAGAAATTGTGCGTTGTGTTATCAAGGTAGAAATGGATGTTGGTGTTACGTATCCATCTCATGGTTTTTATAAGAAACGAAAGATGGATTTTAAGGAGAAATCTCAGAATAATGGTGAAAAGAAGATGAATGTTTCCTTACGCTCAAAGTGTGGAAAGAAGCATGGTGGAGATTGTATTAAAGGGACTAGAAAATGTTTTAATGTGTAAAATAAGGTCATCGAGCAGCTAAGTGTAGAAGTAATGGAAAAAGGGTTACTAATGATAAAGAAAAGACTACAGAGAACGCACCACCAACACTTCAATGCTTCAAGTTCATAGAAATGGGGCATTATTCTAATCAATGCCAAAATCCAAGGGTTATTGATGATCGACATGAGAAACCACTTTAGGAAAATGATAAAGGGAAGTCACATGCGGTCACTAATGGCGATGTGGAATATGAAAACAATGTGGTGGAATCATTACGTGTTTATGTAATGAAATTCCAAAATAATGTTTTATATATTATCGTGGAATATTGGAAGATTTATGTATTGGTCTATGGTGGTTTTCAATAATTTTATGGTATAGGTAACCGTGGAAAGTGATTGAGATATTTTTGGAAGAAGATGATATGCGCATAATGAAGGGATAAGGAGAAAATGAAATGTTTGACAATATTCATGAGATCATGACTGATATAAGGAAATAGTAATATCATGGTTTGAGTATATAGAATTTTGGGGTTTTGGTATGTGGAAGGAGTTAACTTTTGACATCACTCATGTTTTCACTATGGTTCAATGGGTATTCATTTTTCAAGAGAATACATGATTAAGGCCTTCAAATGTTTGGAACGTGACCAAAAAGACATATCTTATGATATATTGGTATCAACGATTGTATTAACATGCTTGTTATATGAACTCTCTGGTAATCGTTTTCACTATAATATGAGAATGGACAACAATATTTTGGATAAGCCTAAAGATTGTAATGTATTATGTTAGACATAATTTAGTATTGTTTAAGGCTAGAAATTTTTCTATATTGTTGATGGAAAGTTATAATATTTTTAGAAAAAAAAGGACAAGCTACAGAACGGGTGACAACCCGTCACGTCGGACAAGGCTGTGGGAATCGAACCCACAACTAATGTGCGACATGCCTTTATTTCCTACCACTGGCCTACAGGAAGTCCCTGGTTAGTAGAAACTAGTTTTATTATGCAGGAAGATAGATGAAGTATAAGTACATTTATGGAACCATATATGATTAATCTCACCATAGATGAAATTATGTATATAACTTTTGCTATCGTATGTTTGAGACAGATGGAATTACATATCATTCCATCGCATGATCTGCTAAAACTTTCTAGAAGACAAATTCAACTTCATTTCTTAAAGAGATGAAGTGGAAATTGTTCAAGGGATGAATAACTGTGAGATTATACCAAAATAAAGTAAGTTTTTCTTCTAATTCAAATTCTTCAACATTAGGGAAATGATCTTGAAAACCAAAAATGTTATCCTAGTGCCCTTATATCTGATGAATCAGATGGTACCTTAGATCATCACAAATATATGGCTCTGTGATTGTTGAATTTTTCATAGCCATGTTCTCTGCCACTATCCATCAGAACATGATGGTTAGATTTCTATTCCATATCCATATTTTCACCTATGTTATCCTATGTGGAATCCCAGTGATTAGTTAATTTGTGTAACCATTATGTTTCATTATTTAGTTTTTAAAGTCATGTTTTGGTAATCCTTTTTATGATGTGGGTTTCCTTTAATGAAACTTTCAAGAATAAAACCATGTACAACCCCTATGAAATTCGAGGGAAAAATTCATTTTAAGGGGGGTAGAATGTAACACCCCGAGATTTTATAAAATATATTTTTTTAATTTATTTCATATCTTCTGTTTCACGCTACACCAAGATTATCTTGCGCTATATGAAACATCGTATTAGCTTGTAGTATACCCAACACTATTATTATATTGTGTTAAACACAATTTCAAGTTCGTTTGATAATATTAATTCTATGCAACATTGAGTATATATATATATATATTCAATGTATAAATAAAAAATGTTTGGATTATATTATAACAAAACAATAAAGGAGTCTTGCACAACACGCAACCCTGACTTGGCTTGCATTACACACAATCGCGACCTTCCTCGATAGCGTGTGTTGTACGCAATACCAGGTTTAAATAAACGACGATATATTGTTATAATATCATTATGGAATAGCTGTTATGAATATTATTAACTACATTTGAATTTTATAACATTATTTTTCATCTTATAAATTTTCTAAAACATTTTATGTTAACAAAATAAATTTTTCCAGTAAAATAAGTATTTTTCAAAAAATGCAGTTTTTCCGCCATTCTATGGACCACCCACATTAAATCTAGTTTTTAAATGTTTATAAGTTCAATTTTACAAAATAAACTTCTTCTTTTGAATCAGGATAAAAAAGTTTACATTGGATAAAGTTTTGATATTTTTCTGATAACTTTCATATTTTAATGAATAGTAAAAACACACTATATTTTAATTAAAAACAACTTTTTTCATCATAATAATTTATATGGTTAAATTATAATGTTGAATTGTTTTAAAGTATAAATAGAATATATTTTTACCGTTTAATATAATGTACTTCATTAACATTGATTTTATATTGAATTCGTAGGTTAAATCAATTCAATCTTTTGCAATGTTTTCAATAGAAACCCGTTTTCTTTCGACAACGAGATTAATGTTAATTTAATTTCTGAAACTTTTGTGTATTGAATTTGGAAAAATGTATTCCATATTTGGAATCAGTGGGACCAAGTTATGTTAATAATCTACTTTTTATTTTTGTGCTTTGTGAATATTAATTACGGTAAATTCTTTTTACCATAGTTAAAGGTAAATCTGTTAATTAAGGGTAAATATAAGATTATAAAATTACACTAACACCTTCTAAAATTATATTGGATGAATAAAATTAGACCAATATCACCTAAAGGTCGGAATATATTCATTTTATGGACTTTTTTCATTTAAAATAATTTAATTATTATTAAAACCAAAGAAAGTGACAACATGTCCCTCTCTTAAATCTTATAAGTATAATAATTTTAATTTAGTGATAAACATCATGATTATTAGAAAATTAATATTATAACGAAATATAATATCATTATCTACATCATATTAATTTATTTACAATTTTTAAGGATTAAATAATTATCACTAAAGTTGACATAATAGTGATGTTGATATTATTTTATTAAGAGAAATATCAAATAAATGGTTTTAAAAATATTAAAATAAATATTAGATAAACTATTTAATGTGCTCCACATATTTTATACTTAAATATGACATGTTATGAATCTATTAAAGATTTTAGTTCTAACATATCGTCTCCATATTGTTTATTTAAATTCAAATAAATGAATAGTGTCAAAATTGACACTATTGATATTTTATAAAAATAACATATTATAAAATTGTTTAAAAATCACAAAAATATTAAAAAATTATAAATTTAAATTTATAGGGCCTAAAATGTTATAAAGTATCCAATTAAGGACAATTAAAAACAATTAATAATTATTTATAATAATTTAAAATTTATAATGTTATTACCACAAATAAAATTAACTTTTTTAAATAAGGATAAATCAAGTTGATAATTTTTAAAATAAATTACTAACATGTCTAAATTTAATTGGATGATTATATTACAACCCTATATCATCTAATATTCGTATTTTAGTCATTTTTGATGTTTTTAAATGGGGTTGGGATTTAATATAAATTAATATTTTCTTATATTTCCAAAGGTGCCCCTATCCTCCCTTATAAAAGGGCATCTCCTCCCTCTTCTCCTCACAAAATTATGAGCCTTTGAGCTCGGCAAAAACCTTCCCATTTACCTTATAAACTTCCCTAGCAACATACTAGTGGTCCTGGTCTTCTTAAAAGACAAATTTTAGTACCCTAAGAGGAGGTTTCAAAGAGGAGTGTCAAAGAAGAGGTAATATCCATTACAGATTCTTTCAATTTTCATTCTTATTCAACTTATTCTTATTTAGTTGTTTCACAATATTGTAATAACATCAGTATCAATAATATACTGATATGTCATTATAAATATGAAACAACCCCATTTCACCTTCTATCCATCCTACGGAAAACAAAATCACTGCTCGTGCGTACGTACGAAATACCGTCTCCACGCCGTGGTGTAATCTATTTTTCCACCAACACCTTACATGGATGGGTATAATGGTGTAAATAATAACTATATATAGTTAATATAACATCATACTGATTATGATATATTATACCATCCACTCGAATTCTATTCAATAATTATGGGAACGATATCATCGCTCGTGCGTACGTACGGATTACCATCTCCACGACACAATGAGATTCATTCTCCATGTTAACCATACATGAATGATTATAAAGTTTATATAATGAATAATAATGAAATATATGACATAATAATAATACTGGATTTATGTATATATATGTATTTCATCTATTTAGTTTCATTCAATTCAATAAGGAAACGAAAACAACGTTTATGCGTACGTACGACCTACCGTCTCCATGAACGGTGTATTTCATTCCTTTTATAGATCTATAATATATATGTATATGATGAATATATATTATATATAAATACTGTTTTACATTCTGGAATTATGTAAATCAGTATATATGTAATAATATCAAGAACGACAAGTCGAAACACATACAATAAATGAAATGATTTTACCCAAAACGCTGCTTTAACATGGAATTTACAAAAGAACGGGTAATATAATGTCATAAGTGAAACATATATGATTTCATAACAATGAATATGATTATTTAATAAGTCAATGAAATTATTTAAAGCTTTATACAGGAGGTTCGGATCCATATCAAGCATATCGGACCTAAGGTAAGGCATAACTTTTCCATACTCGTTTTTATCCGAGATTGTTTATTCGTAAGTATTTACTAGGGTTGTATTTATCATCCATGTCCCTATTTTCTAAAAATAGTTTCATGTATGTTTAATTTCCTTTTAACCCATTTTTTACTTTTACCACATGTTATGTAAGGAATCATTCTTTTACGAGGTACTTTTTGACTTTTCTGGAAAAAGTATGAGAAGAATGTTTTTTTAACTTATTCGGCATGAATGGATTTTTACGGTTTTATAATGCATTGTTTTCAAGAATATCACTCTACAATATTTCATGATTATTTTCAACAAAATCCTTTTCTTTTAAAATTTAATGGAATTTTGTGAAAAGAAAATGGTTTTGAAGAAGTACTAATATTTTTCTCAAGATTTCATTTCATGTGTTTTGTCAAAACTATTTTCCATCTAAGATGACATTATTACATATGTGAATGTTTCAAGAATAATGTCTTTATGATTTACATGGTTTCATTTTTCTTATGATGAAATCATATCCATTTGTTTTATATGGATTATGTTATTTTAGAAGGATTTTAATGAAACCCATTTTATTCTTTGGTTTACGATTAATGATTTTTGTTTATGTTGTGGCACAAGTAAGAATGATTTCATTATTAGATGGGTGGGACCTATATCTCCCTCTAATGCATTGGGTAATGATTTTATATCTCATGATATAGACATGGCTGGAACGGTAAGTTAATCCAATTCAGTAATATAGTACTGGAATGAGGAGTCAACTCGATTCAGAAATGGAATTTGTCCACTAAGATGGTCTTGGAAGAAATGCCTTGGCTACTATGGAATTAAAATCATGTGCTTAATGGTTTCCACAATTACATGTTTTATTACCATGATATTTTATAATGATTGATTTTCCTTTATGATATATGCCTTACGTACTTCAATGATTTATGTCTTTGATCAAGGTTTTGATGTTTAGATTTTATGGTCAAGTTTTTGCATTCAAATGTTTATGGATATTTTTATGTTCTCTATGCTTACTCTTACTGAGAATTTGAGCTCACCCTTTATATTTTTTCCTTTCCCCAGGATATAAAGAAAGGTTTTAGGTAAGAAAACAAAAGGGGAAGATCATTATGGGAGATGTTAAAGATCTTTCACCATGATTAGAAGATTACATTCCATGTTTCCAAAGACACTAAACAATTGCGGTCCTTGTGTGTCTGTTTTTGTTATATAGTATGTATTCCGCAAAAGTAATGTAATTTCCATGAATGTCAAGATTCAGGTCTCTACATGGAATCTTATTCAAAACAACATGTGAAAATTTTATTTAATAGAAAATTAAAATACCCTAAAATAGTAATGACACATGTTGTAACATGAAAAATATTAGTATATATTCCATATAAAATAATTTAGTTTCGTAACATTAGAATATTCCTCAATGGAAGTTAATTGAGGCCAATTCCCTTGCCTCGGGTCTGAATAATCATATATATCATTTAACTTCTGGAATAATAAACTAATATTAATTACATACTAGCCTAATAAACTCTATGAATTTTATTATTAAATGTATTTTATTGATTAAAATTTTATTTTTAATAATGTAATCAATTATGTTCAAGCTATTCATTTTATTGAAATTCTTTTCATATCTCCAAAATGACTTTGGAATATTGACTATGGTGAAAGTGGTAATGATACCATCATATATAGAATAATAATATTTAAATTATTAGACTTTTTATGAATCAATTTTAATTTTGAAACAATCCATGAATTATGGTTATGAAGAATGAACAACGTTACAATTATGCAGACTATAAGTCATATATACACATGAGTAATGATTCCATTTTAAATTATCATGATGTAAAGAACATAATAATTACATAATATTTCAATATTGATTATTATAATATATATATCATATAATTTCCCTAAATATTCTAACATATACCAAGCATGTGTCGTGGTTATGAAAAATGAATCACATTGATTCGTGGGGGTGGTGATCCACATGTACACACAAATGAAGTTATCAATTATAAATGAATGGAAAGGTAAGAGAATATATGAAATATTATCTCTATATAATGATATATATTTCATGTATATCATATATATAGTAAATCCATAATTAAAAGTAGTAGTGAGAAGTGGTGTTGGAAAATGAATTATATCGGTTCGTGGGGAGGTAGTATACCGTACACATGAATGACGGTTTGGTTTCCAATTTTATAAGGGAGTTTGTGGATTTATGCTATTAAATTAAAAAAACACCTCATTATTTCTTAATAATTATTTTCTTATACCATTAAGGTTTGATAATATATTTAAGAGGTTTAAAAAGAAATAAAACAAAAACCCTCGGTCAAGAACGATACATCTTATTGGGACATCCTCATTCGGTATGCACCGAAAACATTCATAGGATGGTTTGATAAAAACATCAGACATATAGGACATGTGGAAATGTTTTAGGAATGGATTTTGGTAGGTATTGGCCGAAAATGGTCAATGATATGTCAATAAAGGATTAGTGGAGATGCACATTTATAAGAGAGGGGAGAGAAAAAAATTTAATTTCATAAAGTATTAAATTAATATAAATTAATTTTATATTAAAATGGATACATATTGAAAATATTTTATTATATGATAAATGAGGGTCTATTTAATCTCATAAAATAAAATATTGAAAATTTTAGGTGATGTTTTCACCCTTATATTTCTATTTTAACTTATTTTAACCCCTTTTCACAATTACCATGGTATTAAATAGTTATTTCATAGGGGTTAAGGAATGTTACTAGAAAATAAAAAATAAACATTTTGAAAAAATTTAATATTATAAAAATTTTCATTTTCACTTTTTTTAATATTATATTATTATTAATTTTAATTCATTTTATGAATCATTAGTTTTTATAAAATATCATCAATGTTAAATTTAACAGCATTCATTTAATTTCACTTTAAAAAAAAGGCAAGGATGAAATTCAAATATAAGGCTGTAAAATGTACCTAGAATTTTATAATAATATTAATGTATTTGTAATACTATAATTTATTAAAATTTATTACATTTATTATTTTTACCATCATTTATTTTATTTTTATTTTATTTTTATAATCAATGTGTTGGTGTTATATATGAATTTATGGTAATTATTTAATTGCATAAAATTTGAAATAAATATCTAGGATAAAAAATAATTTATCATTATAATTAATATTTATAACCTAACTTAGGTTTTATTATCCCTTTCAAAAAATATTATAGTTATCAAAATCACAAATGTGATATTTTTGGATTTTTGAAACATAATGTATTATTTAGGAAAAAATAATGCCTATATAGATCTTAAATGTGAATGTTATAGAAATAATATGTGATATTGTCGAAATATTCTTATGGAATAGAAATTAGAAAATATTTTAGGTCATTATACCCTTTATCTATTTAGTTTAACCCCATGATAAAACTATTTTACCCTAAACGTTATTAAAATATTTTAACTTTTTTCCATTAATTTTGTAAAACATTATGTTGACCTTTTTACCTAATATTTATTTTTTTAATTTCAAATATTGAATCAATTTTATCAAAAATATTTAATTTATTTCATAAATTTTAATTTAAAATTAAAAACCCAAATCATGTCAAAAAAACAACTTTTCAATGAATGCATTTTGAAGCATAATATTCTCTAACATTAACTATATGAATAGTGATAAAAATTTCATTTTTTTTAAATTAATATAGTTATAAATATAATCTAAAATTTTAGTATAAATTCTTTACTCTTAAATATTATTTTCATTAATTAAAATCGAAATACATAATGTACAAAAAAATAGTTTCCAATAAAATTAAATATTTTCACTATTCAATGAAGAATTTATATTTTCATAAAAATCCCATAAATTTACCCTATGGTAGTTTTTATATTTTTTCCTCAAAATATATTTTAATTTTATAAAATACATTTTCAAAAGATTATAAAATTAATTATATTATTTTCTCACAGGATGCAGTGAAAATAATTTTTGAAGAAAACATATTTTTGACGAAAAATTGATGTTGCTATAAATGAGTGATTTTTTAATAATAATTTATCAATAAACATATATTGAGTATAAATTTCATACATATATCATATATTAGTGGATCATTTTGATACTATCTAATTTAGTTTATTTTTTATAATGATCATATTGAAATAATATTTTTCATGACTTGTTTATGCTCAGTGTTGCATGTTGTATACACTATCAAACAGAATGTTGTTTTAAAATATCAGGGTGTTGTATCAAGAAAAATTAGGATCCACTCATTTAGAAGTAACATAATTTCACAATCATATAAAACAACATACATATGCATTCTTTGATATATAATCACTTTATCATGATATCTCTAATCATGAAAGTTGCATGATAGTGTAATCAACATATGTGACCAACATATTATTATTTTACCTTCTGGATATGAAACTAAGCAAAAAATACTATAGACATATATTCATTTAGGCTATTATAGTCCCATAAAAAGTCTTTCAATTTCATTTTTAGTTATATAACAGAAGGTACAAATCCTTTATCACAATATTTATTACTTAAATATTACTCTTGATGCATTGAACATGTCCTAATTAACCATGAGTATATATAATTAATTATTTAATGAAAATATAAAATTAAATGTCTAAAAATACACATAAATAATATTCTTAAATTCTATATATCAATAAATTACACCATATATAGGAATGTCTAAGAACACATATAAATATGGATTTCATACTTGAGGGTTATGTTCTTATAATCTATTTCCCTTGAAATTACCATGGGTGTACACAATAAAAATGTCCCTCAAACACCTATAAGTCTCCCTCCATTATAGCTTATATCATTTCCCCCCATAAAATTATATAATCCTACTATATGAATTATTTTTAAGAGTATATTCATGGCATTTCTGTGAACTCACCATAGAGGGGAACTACAATTACCTTTTAGTGTGACATCAATGCTTAGGACATTATCACATGCATTTTCATGCATATTAAAAATCAAGATATTATAATAAGTATATTAATATTAAATAAATAAAATAAATCATTATGTATACATATGTTTGTTCTTGGGCACCATCTTTAATATCAAATAGTTGTTCTTAAGAGTAAGGTAATAATTTCTAATAACTATTGTTATACCTATTCCAATTATTCTTCTTATTTATCCTAAATATATATTCTACATATAATAATATAATTGTTTTAGTATCACTAGTATACTGAAATATTATTATGTTGATATAAAAACCATTGTTTTCCACCCCCCATCCATTCAAAAAATAAAAATATCTCTCATGTTATGTGTGGATTGCCACCTCCATAAATGACTTATTTCATTTTTCGTCACCACTATACATGTATGGTTCTAAAAAGTGTATTTGATAAATATTTATAAAATTAAGGATCAATATAATTAATGAATGTGGTTCTAAAAGAATGGAATAAAAATTAATGATCAATATGATGTTTTTTATTAATGTTAGTAAATTATAAGAAACAAGTTCATTATGTATTCCAAAGAAATGTACTGATAATTTCCATAAAATAATCATGGGGATACATAAATCATTGAAAGAATTTAATTTCATACCTTTTATAATTTCAAAATGATGAACTTTTGAATGGTCCATATTTTCCCAAGCTTTTCTTCTATCTCTCAATGGTGTTATGTGGTTCTAGATAGCTTTAATGATTTTAAATAACAATTTTAAAATTATTTAATATATAAATAATTTTTATTTAATTTATTAAAATGTGATTTGGGGAAAATATATAATTTATTAAATGATTTTCAATGTGGTTAAAATTATTCCTTTTTTTAATTTATAATTCATTATTTAATCGTAAAAAATAATTTTTTTAAAACATATATATGTCACGTGAAGCTATAAAAATGTACATATTTTAGATTTGTTATGAGTTTTGATTCTTCTATCCACTTTTTCAAATTAATGTGGGAAACAAATTAAGGGTTTTTAAATGTGAAATTAATTTGACAAGTCAACCCATTTTTGTTGATACTTTTTTTCTGAATATATAGGGTTTTAACTAGGTTGTTGAATTTAAATAGAAGGATTGGTTGAGTACTTTGGGTAGATCTGAGAGAATCACCATTTGTTATTTCAGAAAGAAAATCTCCATCGGGATTTCGTATTCACCTCAAACCGTATGTGACTAGAATTTTCTGATTAAGTGTTTTTTGGGGGAACCTGAGGCCCCAGTCTACTTGTGTTTTAGTTCTCACTCACACACTCCCTCACTCTCTCTATTTGTCAATAATGATAAACAGGGAGTATTACTAATCTACATTCACTTTTATTTTGTTTCAATGCATTAAATATTAAAAATAATAATATTTTAATAAGGAAAAAATTTTTGTTATGAAGTATTATGTTTGATGTTTTTGCCTTATATGTGATATTACAGTTTGGTGGAATCTTTTGGGGAATCACAGTTTCTTAAATAGGCTCCATTGACATTGACTTTCATGGCATATTTATGTTAGGTTAATTATGATCATACAAAAAACATATTATATTTATCATGATTGATATATTGTTTATTATTATAAGTAACCTAGTGAACTTGGAGACCATTATATTCAGTCCCCTTGAATCAAACGACCATGTTTTTTCATTACTACTGGATTGTGAATCCCCATCATGTGAATAATCGGTTCTTCAAAAAATCACTTTTTTGTAACCAAAAATTAACCCCATGATCTAATTCTATTCCTAAATTAAACCTTTAGTAATCCATGAATACTAGTGATTCGTTCAAAAAGGGTTAAAATAACTCCTCTCATGATCATTATGTTTTGAAGATATGGTCTAGGGAAAATGGTTACTTTGATTTATTAACATCATTTAATAACTCTCTCCTCTATCATGTTGTTGTAGAGATGTGGTTCAAGGTTATGGGTCCTTGTATATTTCTATATGTATTCTTTAATCCATTTTTTGGGATCCATGTTATGGGATTCATTCTAGGGGAAGTGGATATGAATGTTTCCCCTTTTTAATTATTATAAGGAACTATTCCATTCCATATGATGATTATTATCCATACATGTTATAATTTACAATTTATTGTTCTTAAATATAAATTATTCTATATGCTATAATGAAATATGTCATACATGAGGAATGAAATTCTTCATGGGCTTAGGAATAAAAATTTTTCCAGGTTGATTGGCCCTCCTTAATTTTGTAAGATATGATTGTAAATGTTGTTGCGATAATCAATGGTTGAGATGAAATCTAAATGGAATATATAAAATATGATATGGGAATGAAAATTTAGGAATTATTTATTGAATGTGGATATTAAAGTAGATTGGAAAATTAGAATAGAGTGAAACCTCCAGTGTAATAAGGTTGATATGAATTTATATATTAAATGATGAAAGGTTTTGAAATTGGATCTTTTAATAATATATTAGATTTAATTAACATTAAATAATGTCATGAAAAGTACTTGGAACTTTTGATGTTAGGTAATGGTGGATAATTATCATTTTTTAGGTTTTGGGAGGGTCTGAAGAATAGATGGTTCACTTTTATTCTTATTAATGTTGTTCAGATTGGTCTTGTCTAATTATGAAGTTTAGATGGGAATTGGTTTTACTGGTCCCCTTTAGTGCTATTTTCATCTCAATAGTTTCTAATATCCAGTAAAATGATTCCTTCAAAAATTGGGCTGTAATATGTGGGTTCAGAGAACCTTTTAAAAGAGTGGATTGATATACGCTTTTAAGAGTTTTCGGTCATTTTGAGGGATTAAGTCATGGATTTGTTTAAAATAGTATACGTATACTCTATGGTTTTATTTTAGATAGTCTTCCTCATGTTAATTAGTTTGTACATGATTCTGATCTACCCATTCCATTCCATTGGTAGAGATAGTTGGTTTGTTCGGCATGATCAATCCTTCATGGTTGAAAGGTTGTTCATACGGTCAATCCTTATGTTTCGTTGGTTAAAGAAATCAGTTGGTTTGTTTATCATGGTTGGTCATTCATGATAAATTGGTTTTTCATGTATTTGATCCATGAAGTTGGTCAGTTTTCATGGTATAAATATCTTAATTAAATGGTTCTTCATTTAATAAATCCATGAGGTTGGTTAGCCAATAAAATAAATCCCCTATGTTAGATATGATATTTATATATTCTATAATTACATTAAACTCGTTTTTCTTGCAGTTAGTAAGTTGTGTATGTGGTCAATTTTTTGTTTCTGTAGTCGATCCATATCCTTACAGTATATTTCCTTATGGTTTTACTATTTTCCATGTTATGGATAGTCAAATTTGGGGTTAGTAATCGTCACGGTAACCCTAATATTAAAATCTATAATCTCCTTCAATTTAATGGAATGTTTAAATTTTAAAATGATGACAATAAATAAGGATGAATCTTATATATAAATTAATTAATTGATATTATTTTTTAGGCTGAATGATTTATTATTTCTATTGATGAAATAATATTATGCATGATGTAAGAATTAATTAATTATCATTTGAGTAAATCAATTAATAATTATAATTATACATATTGATATTTTATATCAGGCTATAATATTTATTGATACATCTATGATTTTTATTTGAACTCTGGTGATTGTTATTGATGAACAACATATGTTTATTATTATTTATACTGGTTTTAATTTTATATTATACTTGGTAGACATTAAATACTTCTTATAAATGTGGATGTGATTCTGTTTAATGGTTTTTTATAAGATGTTCTACTCGAATCATGTTGATTGTTGTATACTATACATGTGTTGTAGTTGGATGAAGGCCAATATAATGTGGGTAAATAATGGTGGTTGTGATGGATGCCTAGGGTGAAGGATATTAGGTTGATTTAATGGAAAATAGATGTAGATTATGCTTTTAATATTACGTACATAATATTCAATTAGTGAGGGTAACTCTTAATTGATATATACCGGTTTATGATGGATAATAACTTGTAGATATTTAATAGTATATGGATTTATGTTCATATGGGAAAAGATTTTTAATAGTTATTATGTTATCACATTACATATTTTATCAGTGGTTATGTTAAGATGGTATCAAAAAGGTTACAAGAAATTTGTAATATTAATGGGAACATGAGATATTGGACATTTTCCTTATTTATGATAGTTTTGGTTGCAGAAATCATTTATTGTATGTTGAATAATTATGATTTCATGGTTACCAGGGATGCCAATAGATGATGATGATAGTTATTATTTATAGGTTGTGGTGTATTAGCCTTACTATTGTTTATAGATTTGTCTCCCTTATTGTTTCAACACTAATATATCCTAAAACATTAATTTCATCCTTGTGTTTTTTATAGATGAAATATTTTCCAACAGAGTAATATAATGTTCTCACCCCTCTATAGGTTTTCATTAGTTTTTATCAATATAACTTTAAGGAAGAAAGGGAATGTGGCTATTCAGGAAGTTGAGGTGGAATATAATTGCTAGAATGAAGCTTAGGAGCTTAGTCTTTAATTCCTTGGTTATAATGAATTATATTTCATGAATTCATGACTGGGAATAAATTTTTATCCTTGATAAATATTATATGTTGAGTTTTCTATTATATCATATCTCACTTATTGGGATTATATTTTGAGTGTAATGAATCCCATAATTGTGAAAGATACCCTCCATGATATTCGTCAACCTAAGTCCTGTCAAAGGTTGGATTCGTGGGTCATATTCATATAAACATACTTCAATGTATGGGTACTATATGAGGTGGTAAGGTTAAAAAAAATATTGTATTGATGAATGCGGTCTGACATCCACCATTTTGTTGCATTTATAAATAATCGAAATTGATAATATATGATGATAAAAATAACCATTAACAAACAAATATATATCTAATGAAAGGTAATAATAGAGGAGTATAAATGGTAATATTTATTTATAATGTTTTTTAATAATTTATGATGATATTTTTTTATTATATAAATGTTTATAGTGTTTCTCACAAATCTTGAATCTATGGTAAGGGTTTCTCTTCTATGTTATTCTTATTTGGGAAATAATACATATTCACCACTTTTTTATTTAATTTGTGGGGTATGTTCATTACATTAGTTTTTTAATAATTAATAAAAAGAAATATGATGTATTTATAAGTCCATATAAAGTTTTATCTTTAATGGTCTTTTGATTCAAAAGTTGCGAAAGTTGTAAGGGGGTTCTTATATTAATTTTTTTCTTTGAGATACGTTGTGAATTATAAACATATATTATTTTATATGGAATATATATCTCAGATATGATATATTATATAATTATTATATTTATTATTATGGTATTTAATTTTCTGCCTCATTTATATTCATTCATGGTATTTTTTATTTTTTAAATTTTGTAAGGGATTTTATTTTAAAATCATTAAATTAAATTTTTAGATTTTTTATCGGACTAAATTTTCTCTATTTACATATTCCTTATATTATATAAATAATTTTATTTTCAATGTTTTGATGATTATTAAATTAAAATTTTAATTATCATTTAATTTCATAACAACATTTTAAAAAACAATATTTATATCTCTTTCTATAGGGTCCATTTTATGTCTCTTTATAATTTATGAATGTAATTTTTTTATGTTTACCAACAAACCACATGTCTTGATGTCTTAAATAATATTTTATAAAATTATTAATTTACATGTTCTCATGGATTTTTAAGGAATATGATATTATAATTTTTTCATTATTTTTTCATTTTAAGATGTTACTAGAAGAAGAGAGCATTTCTTATTATATTTCAAATAATATTTATAATACATTTGTAAATGTATTTTTAATTTATGTAAACATCATTTAATTATATATATGGTTCAATAGGGACATGATCTTGTTATTCCTTCCAACATCATTCTCTTTTTGGATTATGATGTTTTTTATGAAATTATCAAGAAGGTTGTTCCTTATTCACATGTTGATTATGTTATTGGGGAATATTGAATGTTTCTATATTATTACAGAACACATATATATGTTATATCATTATGAAATGTGTGGGATCATATATCCCTCCTATCAATTTTTAAAATATATATTTATATATATATAACATGATATAACAGTGGGAAAGGATTTTTGATGCTAAATCAACTATAGGAAACACGTTGTGAATCTCGATCCACTATGGGAAACAAGTTACAATGCTAGATCCACTAAGGGAAACAAGTTGTGATTCTTAATTAATTAATGGGAACATTTATTGATTCGTGATACCCTATTTTATGATTTATAATCATATTTTTATACAACATTTCAATATTATATGCCTATTTTATGCTCCATGGATCATGATAATTTTCTCATGTTTCCCAACCACATGTTCCTAGCATATGTTTGATGATTATATTTTATATTCCCCACTATCATTTTTTCAAGGATTAAACCTATTATTCAATTTTATTTTAAATTAGATGTTTCTCCAGTATTCTAGTTCTCTCAGATGCATATGTTCTTACCCTTTTATGACTTATTGATATGTTTTCCCCATACTGATAATTTGAGCTTACCCCTTATTTGGTTTCTTTTTTACCAAAGGTAATTTCATATATAGCTATATATTTAAGAGGAAGATTTGTGTATATATTATTTTAGGAGCTTCTAAATAAATAATGTGTAATAATATTTTTATGTAGCTCATATTTAATGACTCCAAGCATTTGGGTTTTGAGAATATGAGATTATTTTTTTGGTTTAATGTTTAAATACGGAAATGGTTTGAAAATATATCCATGCTTATCATGGGTAACCAAAAACAACATTCTACTCTTAAAAATCATTATCACATCACCACTTTTTTTTTAAATTACACACATACCTCCTTAATCTTTTCCATCATAATATGATGAATTAAACCACCCAAATCATATTATAATGCTCACGTAAAGGAAGAAAAAGCTATAGAATATCAACATAATTATCCAGTAACTGAAATTTCAATTTAATATACTTCCACATCATATATTTATAACAAAAATTTAAAAATATGTTATTTTAAAAAAATAACCTTAATGTTTCCTCAGTATTTATAAGTACACATTAGTTTAATATATTACAATTCAATATTATTTCAGAAATCAAAATAACATAGTTATTCATGTTTAATAAGCATCATAATTTTTTATATCAAAACCATAATTAAAGAAATATTATATCCCCTTTAAAAACATTAAAAAAATAAAAAATAACCAGAATTGTTTTTATTAAAATCAATATATAATATAAAAATACATATAATATTAGTTTCAATAAAATAAATCATCACCAATGTTTAAATATTATATCACTACACATCACACATTATATAGTTAATTTTATTCACCAAGAATTCATTATTTCAATAACAATCCTACTCTCTACAAATAATATTACAACATAAGAATCATCAATCTTTCTCTGCATTTTTAAATCACAAAATTAATCACAATATCAATGGAAGAATTACTTAAATAAAAGATATATATAAAATATCCCCTATTAACATACACACTCAATTAAACCAACAAACCTATTTAATAAATAACATTTTATATTATTATTATTTTCTGGTAATAATGGCATCACAAATAATTTTTTAAGAAATAAATGTTTATATATTTATTGAATATTATTCACCTGAATCCATTTTCATTTTAGTCAAACAATCCTTTCAGTCCCACATAATGATTCAAAAGAATGAACCAATTTTACAGGATATATTATTCATGAGATGAAAATATCCTCTCCCAACATGGTCCTAGGATAAATGTAATAAAAATCCAAAATCAAAATTCCATTTAATAAAAAATTCATTAATAAATTAACATATTATTTCAATTTAATCTTGTACTACCTATAGAACATGATATTACTATATAATAATATTTCTCTGACATTTTTATAGATTAATTATCTTGTTCTTAAATACATAATAATTTTTTAGAAAATTCTCAAAATTATAAAAAAAACACATGATAAAATTTTATTCCAACAATCCTTTGAAAAACAAATAGTTACCATTATGAAATATCAAAAGGCCTCGTATTTGGAAACATAATTAACTAAAACTACTGAATGGTATATGACAATTAAAAAATTAAAATTGGTAGAAATTTATCATCAAAGGAATCATCACACAACAATTTTTATCAAATGAGGAACACCAAGAATGACCAACAGTATCATTAATGATAAATTCAGAAATCAAATTTTCTTAATTTCACAAATTACTATGTTAAAATAAAAATATTTATTTAAGGTCACATATAATATACATGATTAATTATTATAATTATTATAGAATGAATAAATCCAAATATATCATACTAAATTTTGTAAAAAATCGATCTGAATGAAATAATTATTCTTGAAGTAAATAATAATTAAATGAAAAATTAACAATATGAAATATCATATTTATCCCCTTAAACTCTACCATTAAAATAAAATATCATAGACATATAATAAATATGTGACTAATTGTGATTTTTAGAGGGGGGATAAGTAAATAGATACCTTAAGTAAGCTCCCACAGAGATCCTCCATTCGTTAACTATTTTTAGTGAATATGTATCTATAGTTTTGATAAAAATGGATAATAAAAGTCTAAAATTTCCTCCATTAAAATTGACTGAAGGAAGTCTGATGGAGACTAAATGGAATTAGACTAGATTCTAAATAGGTCACAAAATTTCAAATAATGTTTTACTAGCCTCATAATGAAAGTGCACAATAGTGATTCCACCATTTCCCGTATCTTACCCTCGATGTATTTATTAGAGTAATGATGGATCTTTATCAAAGCCTCATCAAGAAAGAATATCACCAACCATCTTAGGATCCTTAGTAACTCGATAACTAAGTTGGAACTAACGTAGCTCTATGGGCCTTCACGATCCCCACGGGCTGGCTACTAGTATCTGGCATCATACAAGATGAAAGTGAGTATTCCTTTTCCAAAAAACATAGAAGAGTCACATGAAATTAGACAATATACATAACAAGAAATCTTTGAAGGGAGTAATCTACTAGAATACCATGACAAATTAAAATACTAATGTAATAAAATCCAAGTACTAAAAAAACAAAAACTATCCCCACATTCCCTAATGATAAAACTCACTATATCCAAATCTCAACAGTTGTATCCACCACCAAGTGACCCATTCCCTTTTCCTGAACCTCAGAAAAGATATTCGACAAACACTAGGAGACAAGAGTACGGTATAAGCCTATGACCAATAAGATACCACAAAAGAATCTATAACATATTCAAAATGTATATAATCCATTGAAAATATTTAAATTTTCAAAATGAATAGTTTGGTCAATTCAATAGAATATTTTCTAAAAAACATGTTATACAGTTTTAAAATGATTGAAAATAATTTCAAAGAATGATGTTTACGTTATAATAGATGGAATATTTCTAAAAAATGGATAAATAAAAAACATTATATAAAACATTTTAAATATATCCATCAGTCATATTAATAATTTCACCCAACATAAGAATATATTTGTATATCAAATAAAAATAATTAAGCGAGCAACATGGCCGTCTTCCAAAAGGTATGACAGTATTAACCAAATATAGGATTCTACACTCTCTTTGTGGACACAAAAAAATTTGTATACTACCATACCCCTAAAACTACCTAGAGGTGACTCTTCACTCCCCCCATTATGGATGTGACACGCCAGATGTATGTTTTAGAGCGTTTACATAGTTTAGAGTGCATCCAAATAACTTACCAACTACTTAAGGCATACATGTTCTCTTACATGATAGGAAATTTATTTTAAGACTATGTAAAATAAAATAAATACCATTCTTTCATATCAAAAATTATAATTTCATTTAAAACCAAAAAAAATTCAATATCATACAACATTTATAGGATAAAAGAACTATGTTTCTATCAAATCATTTTATGCCATTTTCATGAGTTTGAAATCAATTAAAAACAAATTATATCCTTTCCACAATTAATTATCACAATTAAATTCATTGATTTAATTGAAATAATTTCAATTTATTCATAAATTTAAATTCATAAATTTAAATCACCAAATTTCTACAAACCCACCGCATTTCAATGTAATTGGAGGGTTTTTGAAATTTCCATTCCAAAGCCATTTGAAATATCCCAATTCAATGAAAATGGGTTTTATAAAATCAATTGAATGAAATTTTATGAAATTTACATTATGTAATAATTTGAAATAAATATAGCAGTATAAAGGTAATCCAGTTAGATAAATCGGGGTAGAACCACGAACCTCTTCCAGAAACACAAAACTCACAACGACACCCATCAAGGAGAACAAAGATCGGGAAGACCTTAATACTCCACTAAGATGATATATCGAAGACCATAAGTCATGTATCCCTAAATTTCTAGGTGATCCATCAAATAAAATAGAAGAGAAGGTGGGAAACACGGTGAATGACGTAGAACACTGACCCAAAAATAACTCTAAAAGGGAATGAATTATCTAATGTTAAAGGAGGGAATCCAGAAGGAGGGGCTCCTTTGAAAAAAACAATGAAGGGTTCTGGTTCAAGAGAAAAGAGGTCTAGAAAAAAATGACCATGAAAAAATATCAAACATGTTAGCCAAATATGGGTGAAAGCAGAGTCAGGACCTGTACCTAAGGGTCACGAAGTGAAGTCCATGTTGGATAAGTAACATTGTAAAACTCATTACAATAGGTTAAAAACTGAAATTTATACCATACATGACATGTACCCACCATTCATGATGGGTACTGGTTCACAGTGTAATCACCCCTTTCAAAATTTGTACACAGCACCCATTACACATTGAGTACCTTCTTTTAAACATGTAAGAAAACCAAAAAACAAATTCTATGGACATTGAACCAAAATGGGACATAGAGAGTGGGAAAAAGTTTCACGATCAAAGTAACATTATGTTACAAGAACAGCTATATAATTCTAAAAATTTTTATATTTAGGATCCTATAGAATTATAAAAAATTAAAATATATATTAAACCCTATTTTTAAAAAATTTTCCTTATTCCCAAGAAAGTTGATAGTTAGAAAAAACCGTTTCCACATCTACCACATTAATTTGAGAAAAACACTTTTTACATGTCTCGTCTAAATTTAAATCATATATTCATAATCCTATAGAATATATTTGAAATAAAAACTTGGGATTGGTTATATTTTATCTTTATAACATTGGAATAAGATAGTAGGAGATATTCATAGTTATTTTATGTAATTCATTTTAAATTTTTATAAACCATATCTCACCATATAATGTGTACTCAAACATTGAGGATTCATTAAGTGGTATACATTTATTTTATTTCAATTTTTTCTCCATTTAATTTTTTTTTAAAAGTACCATTTTTAAATAAAATTTTCCTTAATTATTTTCATTTATTCTCATCTATTTCATAATAAATTTTATTTTATAGAATGAAATATTACCTACATTTCAAATATGAATTATCTTTAGAATCATCATCCATTATTTATATTATTTGTGAAACAACTCCCATCCCCATATTATTCAAAATCATACTAATTATCTAATTTAGTATATTTTGGACCTTTAGTAAAATTAATTTAATGATATTATACAATATTTTGAAGATTTAATTAAATAAAATATAAAATTTTCTTCTAAATGAGTTCCTAAATAAGATACCTTTATCTCTATTGGTCCTAGAAATTCATCGATTCCCTTCTTTATATAGGATGTATTATTGACTCCTTAAAACTATAAAATATTAAATTTAGGGATAGTATTTATAGAGTAAATTTTATGATCTCTAATATTCACTAGAAACATAAATATGTGGTTATTTACATATAACACTTACATAACTAGTTCTTTATAGAATTTTTTTCGCATACATTTCAATATAATCATTTTCCTAGCTATATTTTTTATCAAATAAATTATTTTCCTCAAATATAATATATATTTTAAGTGTAATAATAATGTAAATAGGATAAAATATATCATTCTTATAAATATAGTAATCTATTTTATGGCTTAAGAATATGTGGAAAATATTTGATCATATTTTTTTATTCTTTATTTTATACATATTCTCAGCCATATAATTATATCTCTCGATAAAATATATCATGTATATATTATTTAAAATAGAAAAATTCAATGTATGATATGATAATAATTAATATTCATAATATAATTATTTTCATCATTTGAATTTCTTTATGTTGTTTGGTATTCACATATTAATACAGATCATCCAAAAAAATTCATCTACCTCCTTTGTCTTGGTTTAATATTCCCTTGTTATTATTTTAAATTATTAACACACACTACAAGTATATAATAATATATTTTCAAGCCGATAATATCTTGTTAAAATCTATACACAAAAAAATATTCCTTCAAGAGTTTTCTTATAATACCAAGACATTTGTTCAATAACATAATATCATCTTCCTTTAATAATATAACAATAATATCTACCAATAATAGTTTTATATATGATTCCATTTATTCATATTCCCATCATTATATCTACTATATATATATGTTTAGTATTAAATCCTTGAATGTGAAAGGTTAATATGTCAATTTGTGCTCACATTTTATAATTTTGGAGATTTTAATTAAATAGAGATGATTCTAGGTTGAAGAATCATTCAACATGTAGACTTTATCACACTAATAATTGGTTCCCATTCCCCTTTCACATATACCTATTGTCTTGTTATAGGGACAAAGAGTCACCATTCCTATCCCTCACACATAGGGCTTCCCATGCACTACTTCTCATGCCACAACAATGTCCAAAGGACTACCATAATCATAGAACCCACATCCCAAGCAGAGAATTTACTCTCCATATACTAATGAATCATATTTAGTATAACTATGGAGTGTGTGGTAGTTGTGTGTAATTAATTTCTCGTCCTCACAACCTTCCTATTTTTTCTTATTAAAAGGTATCATATATCACATTTGAATAATTTCAAACCTAGTGTTCCAGATGGAGACATCGAAATTCAAGGTTTCAAATGCTGAAGACCCGCAATTCTTTTTTAGGTGAATCTAAATCTCAAATCCAAAGGATACTATTTTTAATTATGGGTATTTTTTACTAAAAATGTTATTGAATAATAATCATCAAAAAAATATCCTCTATATTTTATAGGTTTAGGGACGAAGACACACATATATATTGAAGAATTCTAGATAGCATGTCACCCATACCACCGAGAGAGGTAAACAAGGGACACACATTACCTTTCCTACAAGGAATAGTTTTCTTGGATTTCACTATCCTAAAAGAAATAGTATTGGAATAACAGGGTTCCAAATTAGGTGGCTTATGTGACCTAAGAAAAACATGCATATGTAATCCAAATTATTTATGAATAATCTATATATCTCCCAATAAATCAAGTTCGATAACTGTAATTGATTTATTTCATTGTATATTAGATATATAATAAACATTTGAATAAAATTATTTAACATCTCCTATAATTTTATTCTCACATAGTACCTTTAATAAACATATCCAACTTAAATAATCTACTAATAACATAGTGAAATTGAAAAATAATAAATGGTGAGCTCAAATACTTAGTAAGTGAAAACATGGGAGATATCAATCAATGATAATGTGTGAGTATAAGATAAGAATATTCTTATTAGAACATGATCAAAACATAACAAATAGACATGAATGTTCATAGACCATAAATAATGATTTAAAAAATTAGGATTTTTCAAAACAAAATACATGATTAATATGTGTGCAGTGTCTTAAATAAAAAATCATAATCCATGAGAGCATATCACAAGAATAAAAAATAAATTATTAGAAAAAAATTGTTCTATAAATATAACTATAGAAATCATATGTCATGTCTACCTACGAATACATTCATTACATAGTAGGCCTAGGCTAACCACTCGTGTACCTTCTTGGGTTTATACTAAACACATGTCTACCCTCTTTTCCAAAAAATTGTGAACCCTTTTAGATCGTGATATAAAAAACATTACTTAATTAATTTGAGTTCAATAATGTTTCCAAACATATCATAATGATAAATTACATATATGGTTTCAATAAAATCATTAAAATAGTAATCATATCATCATTTCTTAATTAACCCTTGGAAATAAAAATATTTTCATGAAAAAATAATTAATCATTATCATAACAATATAACCAAATAAAAAAAGTATATTACACCATAATATAATATCACCAATGAATAATAATAATTTATTACTGTTTGTTGAAAAATATGCAATGTACTTTTACAAATTCATTAAATATATTATTTGAAAAAACAAGAAGAAATATCCTTTTTATATTTTATATGAAATTTTAAAAATAATAAAATCCAAAAAATGAGGAAATGTGTTTATTTGTTAAATTATTTAAAATATTAATGTAAAATTCATGAATACGAAAAAAATATGTTTGTAAAATTCATTCATTCTATAAGCATTAATGAAAATCGTTTCTCACTTTTATAAAGAAAACATATGATTCATTCGAAAAATTAAAATAATAATTCTTTAATTATTTTTTAAAAGGTATAATATAGTGTCAAAATATATTAATAATAATTTAAAATTATTTAGTTTCTTCCATAAATAAATTTTGAAAAAAAAGGATATAGATAAAAAAATTCCCAAATAAATAAAGGAGAACATAGATAACATTTTATAAAAACATTCTTATGTATTATTGAGTACATAAGAGGGGAAACATGGAAAGAATTATTGAAATACACAAATAAAAACTAGTGGATAATAAAATATATGTGTTGTCGGAGAGAAAAGAAATAAAATTTCTCTAAATGAAATATGGAACAATGATAATTCAGATTAAAATGATATTTTATCATAAAACCCTTACCTCAAGTCTCTTCTTACATTATAAGTGATTTAATATCCTATATAATAAATTTATAATTATTTTTAATATATACCAATCTATATTAATTCTTATATTATTACACATAATTCTCTTATAATTTCTAATTACCGAGTTAAAAATAATTCATTATTAAAATTAATATTTGTGTCTCAAGTGTTCGGTTACACATAAATGTTTCAGACTATTGACTTAGCTACTTGCACATTTTTAATGGTTTAATCACCCCAAATCCTTATAATATCATAAAATGAACATTTATTTATTATATAAACATTTATCACATTCTATTTATGTATGAGATGAAAAAAAATTTATATAACTTCTTGAATGTGGTCTCCTACACACACAAAACAATAATGTTTTCATTTTTCAATGTATGAAATAAAGGAAGGTAAATAATTTTTTAAAAAAAAATAAATTATGTTGTAAATATAATATGTTTAATTAAGTAAAACTATATAACCATACACAAGGTGTTATGATGAAAAATAAAATACATTCTTTCATGGATATGGTAGTCCGCCCATATGCATAAATGAAACATTTATTTTATATTCGATGAATATGAAGTAGAAAATGGTTATTAAATAAATAAAATAAAATATTAGAATATTTATAATAAATATTTCATAATATTAGGATGGATATAATTGATTTAAATGAAGTGGAAGAAGAAATTCACATGAAAGTGATTGGATAAGATAATTACCCATTAATTGGGTATCCCCATTTGGATTAGATAATAAGAATTATTTTGATGGTATTTTGGTGATAATTCAACTTATAATATGTGTATATAATAATGTGAATTTTATTCTTGTATATCATTGTTTAGATAAGTTGCTCAAATAGTGTGGATAAGTAAAGATATGAGGTTCCATTTTATAAGTTCTTAGAGTTTTACCCTTGTAAATACCATTATCTTTAAAATAATATAAAGTCATTTTCATGGAAAATTTGAATAAAATATGCCCAATTATGAATATATGGTGAATATAGATATATATATAATCAATAAATCAAATAAAGATATTGATTTTATGATATTATAATAGCTATCCATTGTTTAACCTATTTAAACCCATTTTAACCATTGTCGTGATGATTTAAATTTTACACTTGTAAGTGTTCATTATGAATAAAAATAAGTCTACCATATAAGGAAATTTGAACATTATAATTCCATAGATGGAATATATTTTATCAAATTTATTTTCTAAAGGTGGAAGATATAAATACTATTATCCATCCATAAAATGCATAAAAACCATTTCTCAAAAAAATTATCTTTAAGCATACAAATGATTTTATTCACATTATGTGACTAATAAAAAACATTAGATGAATGTTAATTTATTTTATTTTTTATATTATCCCTATATTTCATTAAATTCATTCATAACTTGTGAATAATTTAATCTATTAAGTTAAAATACATTCCACACAGGAAAAATGAGGTTTTCTGAAAAAAAAAATCTCTTTTTCACCTTCAATTGATTTTATATTCATTTATAAAAAATTCATAATAAACTATTAAACTATATTTCAATTTTATATGTGAAAAAAATAATTATATATAATTTCAATACTCTAAATTATATAAATTTATCATTAAATAAAATATATATAATTAAATATTTTAAAAAAACAAAACATATTTGATTAGCTTGGATTTATTAGAATATTATTCTTGGTCATCACTTAAAAATTTAATGTATTAATTTAACTTATTTTATTAGTTATTAATTTCATAATATCAATAAATTTTATATAAATCATTCTTCAAATGTATATAATTATAAAAATTTAAAATTTAAACAATACATTTCAAAATAGTTTCTCAGGAATTAATTGAATTTCCTTAAGTACATTTGAACCATAAAAAGTTAATTTATTTTATAAATTTCATTTACAATTTTAATAATTTATGTTTCTTTATATTTTAATTAAGAATAATTATCTTATTTTTCCTTTTTATTTCATCAAAATCTATCAAACAGATCAACTTTATTAAAGAAAAATAAATACAAAAATATATAGGTTTTACATTCTACCCCTTTATAAGAATTTCTCACTATAAATTTCATTATCATTATAAATGAATGAGAATACTTCTTATTTATCACATCCATTGGTTTACATGTAGCTTCCTAAAATTTATGGTTTTAAAAAAAAACTTTGACCATCTAAACAGACTTATTCTGTAATACTTTATCTATTCAATATATAATCTCTACCACTTGTTCCTCATATAAATGATCATGATCTATATAAAAAACCTCGAGGTTCATTAATTGGGAAATAACGTTTATGTATTTCCTCAAAATTTATCCACATAACACATAATTAACTCTAGAGATATTTAGTAGAATTATGATAAAATATGCTACCATCTGAATATGATCAGTAATCTCATATGTATTGATATTTATGGGGATTTTATTACCGTTCATTCCAAATCACATAGATTTCTCCCATGAATAAATTTATAGGAATAACATGTCACAAACATTGGACATTAGATCTCTTCATTAATTATCACCATTAATTTTTTATTGAATCTTGATTAATTTGATGTGATTTTGAATGTCTCTATATTTTTATACCATTTCCTCAGCCATCACAGGTTCTAATATCTTACATTACAAAACTTTAACCAATCAATTTAGAGTTATACAGTTGTTATAATAGATTTATTAACAGCGATCCATTTTTATGATTGAGTGAAATCAATTATGTTATCAAATTCGACCATGTGAAGGTGTTTATACAGAACACCATAGAAACACATAACAAAATGTCCCACTATATCATCTATGGTTTGAAGGACCCTATCAAACAAACCATCTTTCTGTGGATTATATAAATTTCCAAATTTAAATTATTTTTTCAATTCATACTGAGTAATTATCCAAAACATATAGGTAAATAGAAGATCTTGATAAAATAAAAATAGGATGTTTAATTCATTTTTCCGTACCACCTCTGTACTGTATATCCTTTAATTTTAGTCAAGTGAAAACAATTATCTAATAGAAATGAAATGTGTTGAATAAAAAGGAAGATTTACTATAATCCTAATGGATTTATTACCCTTAGATTTCATGGTTAGTCTTATGATGAAATCAGTGGCGATGTTTTCATATTTATATACATGTATGTGTAATGGTTACATCATCCTCTTAGACTTATGATGTTCCTACTTAACTTGCTCACATACCATCCATTGAGATACATACTCCACAATGAATCTTGTAATGTTGTCCCACTAATATTAATCATTGATTTATACTTACAAAATTTCTCTTCTAATATGGATATATAATATTTATCCATAGTCTTCATCCAACATTTCCTTCCTCAATTATGCTATTAAGGGGACACATATTCGGTTCTTGATACCTATCATTCGACCATGGATAATGATGAAATCCATAACAATTTTTACATTCTTTTTTAGTTCAATATCATTCTTATGTGCCTCGTTAATATTCACATGAATGGACGATATGATATTCATTTTAGAAAGAATGAATTTCTCACATTTACTTATGATTTTAGGCTCCATTATTTATAAATACATATGAATAGGATCTCTTTATATCATCATTGTAGATAAGGTTTTTTGATACTTACTACATAGAGTATCGTCTATCTTTTCTAGCTTCCCAATGTTGTAATTTATTAATTAGTTATAATCAATAATCAACTTCAATTATATCATTTGGTGAATATTAGTCTATTTAAATGTGAATATATACTTAATTATTTTTATAAAATATATATTCATCAATATGTTTTCTATAGGTTCATTTATTCTACATTTTCACGGATAAAATTACCATCACCATCTCCAATTCATGGGTCGGGTAATTTTCCTCATGATGTGACACCAAAATTTCAATTATTTTAATACTTTATTTCCCAAGAAACAATAGACTAATTAACCAAGAATTATTGAAAAATAGGATTAAAAAATTCAAATATTTTATAAATTTAATTTTTTAAAATTATATTCAATTACGAATTCAACATCCCATAATTATCTTAAAGTGAAGTAATAATTTTTCTGAAATAGTTTAATTTTGCGTGAATACTCATAAATATCGAGTTTACAAAAAGTATGAATTTTATGACATTATAATCTTATAATATTACCTTTATATTTTATAATAACTCTTTTATATTATAAATATATACATTATATGAAATATATATATGTATATATAACGTCGAACTTATAAATATATGAATAGCATTTTGGAAATCTGAGTAATGTTTTTGGTCATATAAAAATTGTTTCAGCTCAACTTTATTAACAATGTATGTCAAATTTAAATTTATGATTTGGTTCGGTTTTAAAGTAAAATAAGTATCATTTTATTTAACATTAAACAATTAATTCCATTGGAATCAACATTATAGATTATTTTTCTATTAAATCATTTTTAATCATAAAAATACATTTCTCTAAAAATGATTTTGTTTTATCTGGGGGACTTATATAAAAATTAATTTTTTCCACATCACGATATTGAGTTATTAAAAATATATTACATAATTTGAATAAAAATATTTAATATTAGGTTATAATTTAAACATAATATTTTGTTATATTGAATAGTACAAATAGTGACGATTTATTTCCATGGTTAGGGATCGAACGAGTTTATCGGTGGTGGGAGAGCAGGTAAACTAAGAGATAAGGGTTGAAATACAATTTCAAATAGTATAATTTTTATTGTTTTATTATTTTAATGAATATATTTTATTACATTTTATGCCCTATCTATTTTCTTGTACGTGCACAATAATATGACATTATATTATTTAAATATTATATGTAATTCCATGTGTAACCCTCACCTCACTCACCCATAAACACAAATATTTATCCCTATAGCTCAGCCAAAACCTACCCAAAACCATTACTAGATTCCCTAAATTCATTCTTGATTGTTTTTTTCTCTTAAGACCATCCTAGTAAGTCTTGAAGTTTAATCCAAAGTATGTATCTCAATGAATAGGTAATAGTATTTACCGACTCTTTAAAATTTTAATTCATCATATAATTCATTTAAATAAATTATACCCATACTAAAATAATTAATAAAATAAAATAAATATACTTAAATGTTATTATGATTACAGTAGAACCATTTCAACCACTTTTTTATCCTTTTGAAAATTGATATGTTGCTTGTGTGAACATAGAATCTACCTTCTCCATGTGGCAGTGAGATTGATTTTTCATTACCAACTCTCATGGAGAGTTATAAATATGGAACTAATTAATATATATTATATTCAAGATATAATTAATATTATATAAATATAATGTATCATTTATCTTATTACACTTCCACCCATTAAAAATGATATCATGCGCATGTGTGGACTACCAACTCATGGATGTGATGTGATTTATTTTTAATATAAATCATTAATAGATGATTATATATATAATGAATATATATTATTTTTATATCATTAATAAAACATTGGATTAGAGAATACCATGATTATGGTTTATGGACCAAATCATCTGAATGAAAAGATGCATGAAAAATAAAGCAGTTCACACACAAAATTATATTGATAATTAATCATTGTTAATTATTGGGGGATAAGTTATTATAAGAAAACCATTTATAATATTATCAGTATTAATTTTATTATTTTTTATAATTAAAATAATTTTAATTATATTATATTTGAGTTTTAATTAACTTACAAATCATCCCAGAACTAAGGTGAGGTTTAATTTCACAATATCATCCTCATTTGAGATTGTTAATTTATAATATTATGTTTTATGAATTATAAGATATTTCTTTATTATGATCCATAAAATTCCCTCTCATTTATTTATCAATATAAATAAAAAAATTTCCTTTTCATTTCCTCTTTCGAAACTCTCAAAATTTTGAAATAACATTTTTAAGAAATACCAAATTTATTTTTCTATTAGGTCAATAATATTTTCCGTTGATTCCAATAAATTTTTCAAACAATTTCAAGAAATACATTAATAGTATCCAATGAATGATTAAAATTAAATTTAGCCATGTTTGTATTTATATTAAAATATTAATAATTTATTTTCTTATTATTTTCTGAATGAGAAACTGAGGTTTAAACAAAATAATCATTTTAATGATTATTTGATAAATGAGGTTTTCCTATATAATGATAATTATTTTCCATGAAAAAACATTCACTTGTTAAAATGTTTATTTTAAATGAAATTTTATTAAGAATAATTTATAATTTGATACATTTTATATATGTGATTTCAAAATTAAAAGGTTATTTTTCTCAATAAATGTTCTAGTGATCTTTTAAAACCATTATAATCTAGGTCAATATACATTGACGAATGATATAATTTATTAGGGATATAATTTAATAATATCAGCCATTGAATTATATATTATACCTTATGATCATTTTGTTGTACTCATTGATTGAGGGAATCATTAAATTTTTGTATCTTTGTTCTTGAATGTTAAGGTTTTTGTAGATTATTTATTTAATTATTATTAAATTATTTCATATAATGAATTTTTTAGACTTACTATGTGGTGGGAGAGGACTATTAATTCCCCTATATGCATCATTATGTATCATGAGATAGGAAATTTTGGGTATTCCGTGTAATCCTTAACTGTTTATGTATAATGTATTGGCACGAGACATTATAGATAAGATTATATTGACTGACATTATTCATTTTCGAATTATGACTCTTGATTTTATTTTATGTTGGATTATTTATATTGTCGTCTCATCGCTGGATTTATTCCCCTTATATAACATATTTTATATGAAATACTTGATTATTGTTTATCTATTCCATATTATTTTTAATTTTTTTATCCTACGTTGAATCTTTTTTATGCTTTCCATTATAATGATTAAGAGATCAAAATTTATTATGTATTCCTATCTACATTATACCAATTAGGGATCTATGAATTATTTTCAATGATTTATTAGAATAAATAAAAAATATTTCTCTATATTTTTTATTTTTTACTTCATGTTTTTTGTTTTAACTAGATAATATTGTACATATCTCAACTAACAAGACAAATAAACTATTAGATCCTCCAAGATGTGAACCCTTTTATTTTGTTCCAATGTATTAAAATAACTATCTGATCTGTGTTATGGGAGTTTATGTTTTGCATTTGGAATCAATGTATTTGTAGTATAAATGTTGGGAATTATATTTAGGAAACATGATATTAGTGAACATAACCATATGATAAACTATTAGTATAAGACCATTTATAGGACAATATCTCAATGTATTTGTAAAATTGAGATTGAGGGGTTTTCATAGATATTATATCATTAACTGGATACTGGTAAGTGGATTTTGCTATGGCATTGATTTACTAAGGGGTATCATTTCTAACATTGAACAATGTATATTAGCTCAGTCATCCTTGATACTCACTGAGTGGGACTAAGACTACCAACCAAAATAGTCAATCTTGAGGGATATAATATGGTTAATTTTCAAACTATTTACAAACCATTTTTAAAGATTTTAAAAAAATTAATATTATTTGAAGACATTCCCAAAGATTCCTAGATTATGATTCTGAATTAGTATGTGCGTAATATTAAATTTAAGATAAGTATTAAACCATATTTAGAGTAATATAGTATTTTTTAAAATTCATAATTTAATGATATGGTTTATAATATGCCATTATTTTGTAAATGTTTCCTCGTAAAATGATTTGAATCCTTATCAATGTACATAATATATATAAGGAATTACATTATGGGAAACATAATGATGTTAGTGCTGATGTCAGAGTTGTACCTGAACAAATTCTAAAAATATTCAGGCATCTAACCTATATTATGACTAATAAAATTTTCCATGTGGTGTAGCTTAATGATCCATAATATGGATTACCAATTTTGGACCACTTCATGAGAAAAATATATCAATACTCAATGCGACTAATAATCCATTAGTACGAAAAAAAAGAACCATTTCCTTGATGAATAAATTTATCTCTTTGGGGAATACTGATAGAAGGAATGTTATAATGGTATTTCATTATCTTAATGGATATGTTGATCAATTTAGGTAATTTATCCAAAATAATATTGAGTTGTAGGAAATAAATCATAAGTCATGGATGACATTAAATAAGATATTATTCATAAAATATTTTCCTCATGAGCAATGAGATGATATGGATAGTAAATTCCAAAATATAATGAAGAATAAGGATAAAATTTTGTATAATATATATATATATGGTTACAAACACATGTCATATATTATATAAGTAAATCATCAAGTAATATTGATCATTCCATTAATGGTATAAATCCTATCTTTATACAGGAATTAGTCTCTTAGAATTATTTTGTCTTTGAGGATATATTATCAATTATAATCAAGATCGAGAATGAAATTTATATGTCATATGTTTTCCAAGGAAAAAAATGATGTTGGTGAATTATCACCCATTAAATGGAAATTTGAAAAAATGGAATAATTTAAGGGTGTCATTTACTGCATATTAAATTTTTGGAAAGAAACACCATGGAATATACATGATGGGAATGTAATTTTGTTATAAATTTGGATCAAAATTCCATCATTTTCACCATTTTAATCGAACAAATACTCTTAAAATGGTTAAATATTAAACTATAAGTTGATGGGGAATTATTTTAATGAATTAACTACACATTAAGGTAATTTACCTCAAAAAAATAATAGGAATAAAGGCCATTATTATGAGATCACCAGTGCTAAGGATTGTGTTCTTGAAGATATAGTGGAATGTACGGTGATCACAACATCAAATTTATCTAATGTATTAATTAACTCTTGAGATTTACATTATTTTATATCTTCCATGTCTACTAAGAAAATGAGATATTTAATATTAACCATAATAAGTGAGTAACAAATCATATATCCTAATAAAAATGTTACTATAATATGGATATTTTCATTATATAAAATTATTACACATAGACGTATCCTATATAAAAATTGTACTATTATACCTATGATTACCTTCGATAAAATTCATTCCATCGATTTTCATTAAAATTATAATACAAAAATTTATTACCGGGACCTAAAAATTATAATTTGTGACGAAGATATGGAATCCATTATCTTTAGATGAGAGACCATATAACTAAATTATTAATAAATCTACCTCTAGTATCCCCCCATAATAAAATTCTTTGAGAAGAAGAGTATATACAACCTATTAATTGGTAATGTATCCTAATAATGGAGGAATTACATATTTCATTGGAAAACATTGATGTGTTTCCTGATGAACTACCAGGAAACCCACTTGAGAATGACGTTGAGTTTTATATTGATCTCAACCTTGATGATAAACATACATCTAATACTCTCTACAATATATCCATTTGGTAATTAATCGAACTAAGGAAATTACTAAAAGAGTTATTGGATAAGGGATGTATGGACCCCATTGTTTCACCATGGGGATCCCTTGCTCTTTTTGATAATATAAAGTATTGTTTTATGATTTTATGGATTGACTATATGTAAATAAATTCAATTACTATAAATAAAAATTATCATCTTCCCCACGTTGATAAATTTTATGATCAAATTAAAGGTGATCAATATTTTTCAGAAACTGATATTCATTTTCGACATCATCATATAAAGAAACCAACTATAGTAAGCTAGAGATGGAACTCAATTTATTATATTTGAATATTATATAATCGACCGTATACTATAAAATATATTTTTCTAGCTTTAATTAATCCAAGAGATATACTTGAATTTCATGATAAATTTGAAAACATAAATTAAATCATAGTGATATTATATATTCTTATCCCTTGACAAAAATCAAATATTCCTTCTTCATATCATGAGAAATGGTACGAAAATTAGGTTAATCTCAAAGACTCGTTATGATTTATTTATATTAGAATATATTTTGACTATATATGATATGATCAATATGGTAAGGTAAATAACTAGAAAAACATTCCATTTAATCAGTAACATAAACGCCATGATAAATATGGTAGGAATCATGGATTATCAAATAATTACATATAAATAATCACATGATATTGAAACTTACATATATTTTTTATAATTATTCAAATGAAAACATGGTAATCTATAACTAATTTTATAATGATGGAATGCCTAATGTTGGATGTTATCAAATTACCATTAATGACACATGCCCAGTTATATACATAAATTCACAAGGCCTCGGCTAAATATCAAACTTATTTTTTTATGAGACCTAGTGATACATCAAGGGGATATTTAATTTTTAGCCTCACCCATCAATTATTTATTACAATTAATTAATAATATGACTAAATAATAAATCAAAATCAACAACACTTAGAAATTGATAGCTTTCTAAAATGGGAGAATAAGAATAAAAAATATCTACACTTTTGTCACGACCCGTCCCCCGGGGCCCGTGTTGTATCTACCCCGAGTCCACCTTCCATAGACCAGGGGCTGGCGACTAGCATTAAAGGAGAAAATCCCTAAAACTAGGAAGGAATTTCCATTATAAAACATTCACACATACAATCAGAGTAATATGGAATCATAACACTAGGTAAAATGTATCAAAGGAGTGTTGAAAATTAAAGGGGTCTGAATACAATCCCAACAGTAAGTACAAGTACAACCAAAAGAAAGTACAACTGAAGAAAAGTAAAGTAGCTATTGGGTCATCCCCAGGGGTTCCTACAAAAAGGATTAGTACAGATGGCCTCCTCAGTACTCCTCATCCGTCTGTCTACTCCGTGTACCGTCACGTCGAGTGGTCCAACTCCGGGTACCGTCCATTCCTGCTACTCTCAACCTCAGTCAGCATTGTCTGTCGTTTATAACCAACAAAACAAGGTGCGGGCATAGCCCATGCAGGGGTGAGTATAACGATACAAAGTATGGACCCCAAGACCCTCAAGGTCTCACAAATCCAACGAGGATAAACCACAATGTATGAATCAATAGATAACCAATACTTAGGAATATTCCCATACATATACCTAAGTTGTCTAGTAACCCATCTCAATCATGAGAAAAACACAAAATACAATGACTCATCTCAAACCAGGATTTTTATTATTGAAACCAAGGCTAGTGGCGTACTCCTACTCTATCGAGAACAGTGGTCCTACCACGTCACAAAGATTCGATTCCGACTATCCTTAGACTGGTGAGGCACTCCTCCTGTTGCGTATCGTGGGTCTGCTGCATCACACAGAGGTGCTCCCCACCATGGGTCTATCGCGTCACACAGAGGCACTCCCCCTAATATCCAACAGAGGTACTCCTCCTATCGAGTACCATAGGTCTACCACGCTCATATATAGTCACTTCTCCACCATGGGTCTACCGCATCACATGTATTCTCTCCCCACTGGGATCATCGAGTCACTCCGAGTCAAATCGTTCAAGCAGTCTTCAGGTCTCAGCGTGCTACTAGGTCTTCGTACTCGGTATGAATGCCACTGGTAGGATATTCTCCATGAGCTACTGGGAAATACTCCAAATATCGCAAAAATTCCAGAAAATGTATCCCAAAGGTCCTCCACTTCATAGGGGATTCGACGTAACAGATGACACGTCAATTGGACTCTCGGTCTGTCAGTTATTGGCATTTCTGTTCTGGGGGCTCGGTTGGATTTTAGGTTCAAACCAACCTGACCATACCCCAACTATGTCCAAATCTCAAATGGGGTATTCCAAATGAGCTGTCTCACTCTATGATTTATGTCGTCGCAGACGGTTCGTTGATCGGACAGTCATAGCCCATGATACGAACTAAAAGGTGTAATTGGGTTAAACGGGTCCGGGTCTGGTCCGACCCACTTGGACCCACCCGACCCCACCAGGGTCTAGGCTAGGGTCTGATCCGGCCTGCGAGTCGGACCTAGCCCTATGGTTCATCCCGACCTAAGGATGTGTCTCGGCCCGAAGTCGGCCATGCCCGAGAGTGGCCCGGCCCAAGGCGGCCAGGAGGCCCGTTAGGCCCGGCCGGCCGGTCGGCCCTGTGGTTCGGTCGGCCTGGCGAACCGGCTGCCCGGGGGGTCCACCTATGCCATGTCCAAGGTGGAACCACATTCCCCTAGCTCCCAAACGTCTTTGCCTTTTGGCTGTGAACCGAAACAGGCGCCAGGTGGCGCCGGTCCAGAACACGTGGGTCCCGACAGTGTCCTTCTCCTCCCAGGTGGCCAAGCAGCTAGCCGCTCCTCTGCCGCGGCCCGCCCTGGCTGCGGTTCCCTTTCTCTGCATGGCGATATGATGCCACAATGGTCCATCTGACCTCCTTGGCCCTTCTGGGCGTGGCCCTTCCACCCACGCGGTGTGACGGTGTTGCACCCCTCCAGCGGCCCGGCAGGCCGCCTTGGTCTGCCACGGCCCGTGCCGGCCACGATCCAATTCACTGTGTGGCGCGATATCGCCATGCCCCTCCAGCGACCCAGCAGCCTTTGCACCGCAGGTTTCCTTCACGGCCAGCCCATCTCTAGCTGTCATTTCTCCGTCGCGGTTTAATCATCCGGTGGCACCGTTGTGCCACCGTCGTTGTCAACAAATGAGGTAGAACGAAGGGGGAGGGTCAGGCCATGTTCATGCAGTCTGAGCCCTCCTTTTTATGGTGACATCAATAGGAAAATCACCATCCATATATTTAAAGACATAGAATGGGGAACAAAGTAAACTCAAATCCTCTACTTCTCTTATCTATCATTGATGGTGGAATGAAAGGAAATGGCGGACGTCAATTCATTGATGTCGGGAAGCGTCTAGGGTAAGAGACTAAGGATGAAGCGTCGTTGGCATTCTTCACTGTTGTATCATTCTCTTCTGGCTCGGTCGAAGATCAAAGAAAGATATCTTCGTTCTTCAGTGGACAATGATGAGGCATTATTTTAGCTCTTTGTTGAGAGATAATTCTCCAAAGGTTCTCAAAGTTCTCACTCAAAGCTCCACCAAAGGAATTTCCAACGAAAAATAAAGGGTAGTGTTAACACATTATTTAATTTTTTTGTCAGATAAATAGAAAGAATTCAAATGGGTTTTAAATTAAATAAGTGAATAAATTCAATTAATTAATTGAGAGGGTTGTAAAATTTAATTAGTGGGGTAGGTGGAAAGTTTCATCCCAAATAAATGGGGGGTAAAATGGGGTTTAAAGCCCATGTGGGCTCCATCAAGGATATCCTCCCAAGGGAGGTTATGTGCGGGTGGGCCCCACCACCATAACCTCTAATGGGAGGTTATGGTGTGGTGGCCCCTACCTTTATCCTCTTCATGGAGGTTTTAACCACCACAAAATAAAAATAAGTTATCACCTTATTTTTATTTAAATTTGTAAAAACCCCAAAAACACACTACCATTCCAGACCAACTCCCGTCGAGATGAAAGTCTTCTTAAGTGAATACTGGCACTGTGAGTTCAACGGTGCTCTTGTATTTAAATTCTGAGCACTGGTTAAAAAGTAATAAAATCCTTCTCATACGTTTACTGAACGTACCCATACAGAATGTCATAAATTTATTCCGGGCACACCAGGCCTCGGAATCAAGCGCCGTAAATTTTCACGGACTCATAAAATTTTCATGAATTTATGAAAAAAATTTCCATGGAATTTATGGGTCTTAAAATTCTCTCCAGCTCAGGGCTTTACATCCACATAAGCTACAACTCGAACTAAGGGAAGAAATGGGGATACTGAGCACACATCTGAGCCTCCTTCTCCCCTATGCTATCCTGGATGTTCCCGTGCTGCCAGAGAACGCGCACAAGAGTTATCGACTGTCCATGTAGGTTCCACTCCTACTGATCCTCAATATCCACTAGAACCTCCTTGAAAGTCGCCTCACCATTGATGTCCTGCTCTCCATGGTGGATGATGTGGTAAGGGTCTTGCACGTATCTCCTCAGCTATGATACGTGGAACACATCGTGCACCCGGTGCAACTGAGGTAGAAGAGCTAAGCGGTAAGCCTACTCGCCTACTCTATTGAGGACCTGGAAAGGACCGACAAAATGAAAAGATAAATTACTGCCATGGATAAATCTCCCTAGACCACGTCGAGGTCTTAGCCATAGAAAAACATGGTTTCCATCCTCTAACTCTAGAGGAATATGTCTCCTGTAATCTTACAGCTTCTGTCTTCTCTGTGGAATCATCATACACTCCTGGATGATCTGAACCTTCTCTATGGTAGCCCATACCATCTTTGGTCCCACTAGTTTAAACTCCCCTGGGAATATCCAGCATAGTGCCGATCTGCATGGTCGACCATACAAGCCCAAAAATGGTGCCATACCGATTGTGGAGTGATAGCTGTTGTTGTTGGAAAACTCCACCAAATGTAAGCGGTCCTCCCAGGTATGTCTGAAGTCAAGGAGACAAGCACAGATCATGTCCTCGAGATTCTAAATGGTCCTCTCGGTGTCACTATCTATCTGAGGATGGAAGGAAGTGCTCAAGCGATGCTATGTTCAGAAAGCCTCCTACAACCCCTTCCATAGCTGGGAAGTAAACCGTGCGTCATGGTCAGAGACAATAGAAGAAGGTAATACATGTAAACGCACAATCTCCTACACATAACGGAGTCCCAAGCTCTCTACTAAACCCTGCTCTCTGATCGATTGGAATTGGGGCGACTTGGTGAGTCGGTCAGTGATCACCCATATCGAGTCGTGACTCCAAGATGTACATGGAAGACCCATGATTATTTACTTGGATATCCCATCCCACTTCCTCTCTGGGACCTCAAAGGGATGTACCGAGCCTGTTGGTACCCGGTGCTCTGCCTTCACTTATAGACAAGTGAGGCACCGTGAGAAAAACTCTGCTACTGCATTCTTCATACCTGGCCACCAGTGCTGTCGTCGATGTTCTGGGTATATCATCATCACTAATAGATGTACCGCTAGAGGGTAATTGTGGAACTCCCTCAAAACATCCTCCTAAAGTGCTACTGGTACCATGGTACGTCCTCTAAAAAGGATGATGTGCTCCCTACATTCAGAAAACCATATCGTGTCTGCCCTATGGATATCTGAGCACGTCGTGTCTCACAGTCAGTGTTTCCTTATTGCACCTCCCTGACTCGCTGAAGAGGTGGGGGTGCGGCAGTAAGATACTGTAGATACGGTGCTCCAACTCTATTCACAATGGATATCTTTAAGGAAACCAGTTGCTCTGTCGCCTCTCCTAGTAGGTGTATACCAGTCCTCCGGCTGAGCGTATCTACTTTGACTTTCCCCTTTCTAGGATTATATCTTATCTCAAAGTCATAGTCCTGGAAAAACTCTAGCCAACATCGGTGTCTCGGGTTCTGGTCCTTTTGAGATAATATATACCTGAGACTCTTGTGATCAGAGTACATGGTAAAACATTCACCCATTAGATAATGTCACCACATCTTCAAGGCGAAGACCACTTCTATTAACTCCAGGTCATGGGTAGCATATTTATTCTCATGTTGTCTCAACTTCCGAGAACCATACACGATCACTGTTCTCTCCTGCACGAGGACACACCCGAGTTCGGTCCCTGATGCATCGTAGTAGACTATGTACCCTACGCCTTCCTAAAGAAGCCTCATAATGGGGTCACTAGTCATCCACTACCTCAACTCCTAAAAGATCTGATGGAATCACTCCGACCACATGAGGTTTTCCCCTTATTCATTATGGTTGATAGTGGTGCTCCAACTCTGGAGATGTTTGGAATGAATCTCTTTTAGTATCCAGCCATGCCTTGGAAACTCCATACCTCCGTCACACTCCGGGGTGGCATCCAGGCAAGTACCACGTCAATCTTCGCTAGATCTACTGCTACTCCAGCCTCCGAGATGACATGTCCCAAGAAGTGAATATCTTAAATCCAAAACTAGCACTTAGAGAGATTACCATAAAGCTGGTGGTCTCAGAGTGTGTCTAGTACTACTTGTATATGGTAGGCATAATCCTCCATAGTAGTCGAGTAGATCAGAATGTCGTAGATGAAGACCATGACAAAGCGATCGAGGTAAGGAAAGAAGATCCTATTCATGAGACACATGAACACTTCTGGAGTGTTGGTTATACCAAAAGGCATAACCAAAAACTTGTAGTGGTCGTATCAACACATGAAGGTCATCTTCTGCACATCCTCATCTCAAACTCTGAGCTAGTGATAGCATGATATGAAGTCTATCTTCAAGATCCATCGAGTTCCCTTCAGCTGATCAAATAGGACATCAATCCTTGAGAGTGGGTACTTGTTCTTCACGATCACCTGGTTCAGGTGATGGTAGTCAAAACAGATCCTCAATCTCCCATCTTCCTTCTTAGTGAAGAGAATCATGGCTACCCAGGGAGAAACACTGGGTCTGATGAATCCCATTCCTTGTAAGTCCTCTAGTTGTTCCAGCATCTCGTGAAGCTCAGTGGGAGCCATCCGATATGATGGTGTAGATATTGGTGTCATCCTTGGGTACTGGTTAATGTAGAAGTCCACCTGTCTATGAGGAGGTAATTCAGAAACATCATCAGGGAAAACATCCATGTACTGGTCCACCACTACATGATAAGTCAGACTCTCCACATCAACATCTCTGAGGGTAAGGCAAGACAACTAGTGAGTGATCGGTTGTACCCTCCTTTGAGTAAGTCTGTCCTAAGCTGCAAAAGTACACTTCTCGCCGGTGAAGGTCAACCTGGTCCCATCCGTGCTGACACACCGTAGTTTGCGCCTAATACAGTCGATATGGGCATGGACTGTAGATAGCTAGTCCATACCCAAGATGAAATTGTATGGGCTCGACGTCGCTACTAGGAGATCCCAGCCAAAGCTCTCACATCCTAGAGTAATCTCACACTAACAGCACCAGTGCATAATCGTTGAGTCCTCTCTCGTAGGAATCTCTAGTCGTAAGGATTAAGCCAATGGCTCTATCATAATCGCCATGCTCTGAACGATGGAAGTGGAAATTAAAGAGTGACTGGGACGTGTGTCTATAAGAACTACAGATAAGGTGGATTAGACATAGATAGTACTTAGAATCATCTCTGGAGCGCTGTGGTCATATGCCTCATCTTCATGAAGCTTAGCTCTCCCCCATCCACCTACTCCCTGTGTTCGGGGTGGGCCTCCTGCTGGTGGTGGTGGTAACACCTCATAACATCGTCCACCTCCATCTGCTCAACCAGATCCTCTACCACGTCTGCCTATGCCCTGAGGACCGCCTCGATTGAAACTTTTCCTCTACCTTGGAGGTCCCTCAACTGTCTTCTGATCATTAGATCGGCAGGTCAGACCGTCATGATCCATGTGACCCATCCCACTACATGTGTAACACTATCCTCTCCTGGAATGTATTTCATTGCTCTGTGTGCCTCGCACAACCAATCCTGAGTCATGCGGTCGACCACATGTTGGTATAGACCTCTTGGAACTCTGCGACAACTGTCTAATTCCATCTACAGAAGACTCTGATGAATGTCGACCAGTGGAGGGTCTTCCTACTGGAGACTGCTCAGCAAAAAAACTCTCCACCTGGAGGGCTCTCTCTAGCACCACTTCCTGTGTTGAGATGCTGAATGTGATCATCGGAGCTCTGATCTCTCACCTGAGCCCCTTGTCGATGGTCCGAGACCTGAAAAATTGGTCTCATACCATATCATTGGAGTATCATGAGAGGTCGGTGAACCTCACTGAGTACTGAGATACAATCATACTACCTTATGTAGATGTAGTAGCTCTTGTATTCGTACCACTCGATGTGTGGCTGGCACAAATTCTGCTCGGAACAGGCTCTTGAAGTCTACCCAATGGAGGGTCGCCTCATCGTGGACCTGGAGCATCAGCATCCACCATCTTCCTACTACTGCCTGAAGGAGGCTAACAGCAAGGATCGCCATGAAGTCTGCCGGTGTCCATAATACTCTTGAAGTCTCTCACCACAGCCTCCATCCAATCCTCACCCGCATGTGGGTTCATCACTCCCTTGAACCTAGGTGGCCTTTGGCACTGGAACTCATGCAACTCACTCAAGGGGAATGCATCGTCTCCTGCTGGACCTGGTGGCATCAGTGGAACAACGAGGAGTAGTACCGCTGGTGCCTCCACTGGTAAAGGGCCCTGTATCGAGGCCTCATCGCTCGGTGGGTTGTCAGAGCGTATGACTCTCGGGGCTCTAATTGGTTGTCCACGGGGTGGCATCCTGAAAGAAACAGAGGTGAAATGGTAAAAATTTTATACCTATTGACTGACCTGGTTGATACGACATAACGATAACTTTTGAAAACATGCACGCAATTAATGTTTTCGTACACTGAGTCAAAAAACAATAGTCAGGGTCCTGGTGTGTGGATACATCGTCCACCGCACAAACACTAGACTCCCTGAACTAAAAACCACCCTCAGTAACCTTAACACTATTGCTTTACAAAAAATAAATATCAGTGTAATATTTTCTCCGGTAGAACTGACTCCTATGCTTCCAATTGGTCATGACCCGTCCCCCGGGGACCATGTTGTAACTACCCCAAGCCCACCTTCCATGGTCCAGGGGAAGGCAACTAGCACCAAAGTCATAAATCCCTAAAAGTGGAAGGCATTGTCTTTATAAAACTTACGAACACACAATCAGAGTAAGGTGGAAGAAAAAAACTATGTAAACTGTATATTAAGTGTGCTGAAAAGTAAAAGTTATGGAATAAAGCCCAACAGTAAGTACAAGTACAATAGAAATCAAGTACAACTGAAGAAAAGTAAAGCAGCTGCTGGGTCGTCCTTCGGGGTTCCTACCTGAAGGGTAGGTACAGATGGCCTCCTCCGCACTCCTCGTCCGTCCGTCTACTCCGTGTACCATTACGCCGGGTGCTCCACCTCTGGGTACTATCCAATCCTGCTACTCTCTGCCTTAGTCAGCATTGTCCGTCGTTTGCAACAAACACAACAAGGTGCGGGCATAGCCCGTGTAGGGGTGACTATAACAATACTAAGTATGGACCCCATGACCATCAAGGTCTCAAAAAATCCAACAAGGATAAAACAAAAAAATATGAATCAACAGATAACCAATACATAGGTATATGCCCATACATATACCTAAGTTATCTAGTAACTCATCTCAATCATGAGTAAAAAACAAAAGACATTGACTCATCTCAACCCAGGATTTTTATTATCGAAACTAAGGCTGGTGGCGTACTCCTCCTCTATCGAGTACATTGGTCCTACCGCCTCACACATAGGCGCTTCCCACTATCCTTAGACTACTAAGGAACTCCTCCTGTCAAGTATCGTTGGTCTGCTGCGTCACGCATAGGCACACCCCACCGTGGGTCTGCCGCATCACATAGAGGCACTCCCCCTAATAGCCTACAGTGTTACTCATCCTATCGAGTAATGTGAGTCTGCCGTGATCAAAAAGAGGCGGTCATCCACCAAGGTTCTGTCGCGTCACATAAGGCCGCTACCCACAGGGCATGTCGAGTCACTCTGAGTCGAATCGATCATGCAGTCGTCAGGTATCAGCAAGCAACTTGATCTACGTACTATGTCTTCCCATCACAGGAAGGATCCGCTCCATGAGCTACTAGAAAATACTAAAAATATCTCAAAGTTCCACAAATAAGTATCTGAATGTTCTAATATGTCATAGGGGTACCAACGCAATAGATGGCGCGTCTATCGGACCCCCGGTCTGTTAGTTATCGACATTTCCGTTCAGGGGGACATGTTAGATTTTAGGTTCAATCCAAACTGACTGTACCCCAACTATTTCCAAATCTCAAGTGGGGTATTTCAGAAGAATCGTCTTGCTCTATGATTTATGTCATCATAGACAGTTCGTCGATCGGACACCTGTAGCCCATGATACGGGCTAAAACGTTTAATTTGGTCAAATGAGTCCAGGTTCGGTCTGACCCAGTTGGACGGACCTGACCCCACCCTGGTCTGGAACGGGGTCTAACCAGTCTACGGGTTCATCCCGACCAAGGGTTCAGCCCGACCTGAGGATGCGGCCTGACCCGAAGGCGGCATGTCCTGAGAGCACCCCGGCCCAAGGGGGCAGCCCAAACCGATGGCCGCTCGGCGGCCCAGTTCTCCCAGCGGCTCGGTCATGGCGGTGGTCCCGGTCGGCCTGGAGACCCGGCGGCCCTGCGGGGGTCCGCCTAAGCCGGGGACAGGGGGAACCACGCGCCCCCTTTCTTCTGAGTGGCTTTGCCTTTGGGTGTGAACCGAAGCTAGTGTCAGGTGGTGCCGGTCCAAAACACACGGGACTCGATGGGGTCCCATTCCTACCAATTGGCCGAGCGGCCAGCCGCAGCCCGTCCTATCCATGGATCCCTTGCTCCGCATGGTGCGACGACGCTGCACTGCTCCATCTGACTGCCATTTCCTTCATGGCCGTAGACCTTCCACCCACATGACGCAACGTCGTTGCGCCCCTTTGGTGGCCCGGTAGTCCGCCTTTAACCATAATGGCCCGCGCTGGCTGCGGTCCAGTTTTCCACGTGGCATGATGGCGAAGCACCCCTCCATAAACCCAGTAGGCTTTGCGCCACCAGTTTCTTTCGCAGCTAGCCCTTTTTCGGCTGTCATTTCTTCGCCTTAATTCAATCTTCCAGTGGCGTCGTTGTGTCGTCATCATCGTTAACATACATGGTAGAACAAAGGGGGAGGGTCAGGCCGTGTTCGTGTGGTCCAATCCCTCCTTGATTTGTTGATATCAATCAGCAAGTCATAGTCCTTAAAATTAACTACGTAGAATGGGGAACTAAATCAACTCAAATACCCTACCTCCCTTTTCAAACATTGACGGTGGAAGGAGTGGAAATGGCAGACATAGAAAGAGTTCATCGTACTTCGATGGACGATGAAAAGATGTCTTTGCACTATTAATTGAGAGATAATTCTTCAAGGGTTCTACATGTTCTCTCCCAAATCTCCACCAAAGGAATTTCCATCCAAAAATAATGGGTTTTGTTAACACATTATTTAATTTGTTGGCCAAATAATTCAAAAGAATTCAAATTTTTTTTAAATTAATTAAGTTAATAAATTCAATTAATAATTTGAGAGGGTTGGAAAAATTAATTAGTGGGGTAGGTGGAGAGTTTCATCCCACAAAAATTGGGGTTAAAGGGGGTTTAAACCTACTGTGGGCCCCACTAATGATATCATCCCAATAGAGGCAATATGAGGGTGGTCCCCACCACCATAACCCCTCATGGGAGGTTATGGTGTGGTGTCCCCCACCTCTAACCACCTCTTGGAGGATTCAACCACCACAAAATAAAAATAAGTCATCACTTATCTTTATTTAATTATTTAAAAACCCAAAAACCTAACTTCTATTCCTGACCAACTGTCGTCGAGGAGAATGGCTTCTTACGTGAATACCGGCGATGCGAGTTCAACAGTTCCCTCAGATTTCAATTCTGAACACCGGTTCAAAAGTTATAAAATCACGATCGTACGTTTACTGAACGTACCCGAAAAAAACATCAGTAATTGATTCCGGGACTGTAACTTTTTCTGGGCTCGAAAAATTCCCATGAAATTAAGAAAAAAAATCCCATGGAATTTCCAGGTCGTTACAACTTTCCCTATTAAAACTGATCATAAACTATCCATAGAAACATTTTGGATGGTGTCATTGAATTATATACTAAATAAATTATTAGATTCATCAAATAATGATGAAATAGATGAAAATATTTATAAAATATCAAATTAATATTTCTTGTGGAAAATAATATTTTGAATTTTGACTCAATTATTTAAAATCTAAAAATTTCCATAAAAATAAATAAAACATTTTCTTTAAAAATAAATGTTGAAACATGTACATCAATCTACAATATATGATATGGTCATGATAATTGGAAATTATTTTCCTGTAGTGTACCTTAAAACAAGTTTCATTTCACATTTTTTATAAAAATGAAAAAGCAACTCATCGAGAAAATAAAAAAATGATTCATTTGAAATTATTATTTAAAATGTCAATCATGGGTAAAAAATTTCATTAAAAATAATTTTAGAATATTAAAATCATTCAATAAAATATTTTTAGCAAACATTGATATGGATTAAAAAGGAATTTCATCTAAAAAGATAAATAATTATGGTTTTCCTTAAAAACAATATTTCAGTCTCTTGAGTTCCTAAAAAAGTAAAATTAAATGAAAACGTTTAATTTATATACATTTTTTTATCTTAATAATATATGTTAGGTTTAATATATAAATATCAAATAATTCTCACAATGGATACATAAACATAATCAATCCTTACTAATGATGACATTGTCAAATAAAACCATACTACATAGGTAACTTTTTAAAAAATAACTCAAGAAAGATTGAAACATATATGTATTTTTAAAACCCAATAAATTCCTGGAGAATCGTCATAATATACATTCATGTCTTGTAAATACACCATGATAAAGAAAAAATTGGTGGATATGGAATATGTTCCATAAAAATAATTGGGAGGTGAGAAACCCTTTCAAATTTCACATCATGGAAGTGATTATCTCTGTCAAATGTAAATACCCAAAAAAACATGTTGAAAGAAAAAAATTATTAAATTTTATGACATTTCACACATAATAATGGCATGAAATTGTCAATTAATTAGTAAAATGACCCAATGAATGAAAAATAAGTTATGAAATACCTTACCACTTTAGGGATATCCAAATAAATACACCTTGAATGATGTAACATTAATTATAACATAAAATATAATTAATTATTTATTATTCCTGATATAACATGTAAAAGGTTATTATATAAAACATATAAAAAAATAGCTGAATAATATTAAAACATTCCTCAATGAAGGGAAATTGAGATGAAATCCCTTAGTATTTTTCCAACCATCCTCCTAGGCACTATAAACTCCGTTATAATTTTTTTTATTTATTATAATTTTATATAATAATTATTTTTATAATTATAATATCATATATGATCCAATTATATAATTTCATCATATATTGATTAGTAATTCCTAATTAAAATAAAAATTTCTTTGTGTAAACCATCTCCTTTTTCATATAAGATTCCATTCAATAATTATGATACCTTCTTCTTTGTCATTATTGAAAAATATTATTAATTATAATAATGTTATTAATATCCTATATATTCATTATATTATTATTTATAACCTTCTACAAAATTAAGATATATTAAAACCAATTACACCATTCATGGAGACGGTAGGCTGAACATACACATGAACATTATTTTTAGATTTCAAATGATAAAATGAAAGAAGTAAAAATGATATTTCATATTTTATGAATAATTTTTTTATAATATACAGTATATATATTCAGTAAATATATCACTATTACGATCAAAATTTGAGGAAATGTAAAAAATGAATCACATCACATCGTGGATGCGGTAGTGCAAATATAAACATGACTGATGTTATCATTTTCCAATAGACATGAAGGGGAAAAATAATATGTGATATTATAATTATAGAAGAATAATTATATCTAGAATATAATATAGAAACATTAAAACCATCATAATAAAAATCCAAAAGAAATGGTGATGAAAATGAATTGTATCACTAAGTGGAGGTGGTAGAACACACCCACACATTAGAGATTCATTCACTTCCCATTTGATAAAGAATAGGGTGAATAATGGTGTTTATATTATCAAAATATAATTTCATTATATTAATTTCATGTAATTTATTATTTAATTATGTAAAATACATATTTATAGTATGTAGAAGAATTAAAAATATAAAATTGGTCTGGTAGGATGATTACCTCCTACATCAATTTTCCTCCTTTATATACATTCATAGTAACCATTGGAATGTAATTTTAATGAAATTATAAAAAATAATACATGTGTAGGGAAGTTTAGTATATATTTTTTAGGAATTATTCAATATAGATAGCTTCATATAGTGTAATGAAGAGAGGGGATGGTTACCCTTTTATAAGATTAAAATATAATAATTTGATACTGAATAAAAATGATTTCAAATTGATATAGGTTTGATGTTGTGATATTATGAGGTTTAAATATGTTGATAAAATATTTTTTATAAATGTTTAATCGGCAAAAGTACCCTTATCTCTTGTTTTAACCCCTGATAAACCCATTTTAAGCATAACTATGGTGATTGTTTTTTCTATTTTTAATATTCTTTATGAAAAAATAAAATATTCATAAAAACATTTAGGCTCTCTAATTAAAATTATTTTATGAATTTTATCAAATTAAAATCATGGAGGTGGAAAATTAAAATTAAAATTAATCCCAAAAAATAGAATAAAAATTGGTTTTTTCATGAAAAAGTGTTTTCTTAGATAATAAGAGATTTATATCAAAATAGAACATTAAATTTATTCAAATTAACATAATTGGATTATTAATAAAATAAATGATTATATTTTAAATTAATTTGTTTTTAAAAAAAATTTAACATTCTAAATTATTGAAATAAAAATGTAGTTTTCAATAAAAATCAATATTTTTCAGTATTCATCAAAAATATAACTTTTCAGAAAATTATATAATAATTCCCTATAAGATAATTTTGAAATTTTTATTTAAATATGATTTTAAATTATTAAAATAATTTTTCTATATGTGTTACAAATTTATTATTATTTTTCTATCAAGATTAATTAAAACCCATTTTTCAGAACAAAAAAAAATCATTATTAAGTATAAATTTACTTAAAAAATGGAATAATATTAATTATTAATCTATACATTATTTTTAATATTGAAAAATATTTTTATAATTCTATTAACCCTTTTTATCCCTAATATTCCAATATCCAACTGATAATTATCACATTAAATAGTGACATTTTTATAGTGTATTTTGTTTTTGTTAAATCAAGGTGTTTCATCATAAGAATGTTATAGAGCATAATATTATAAATTTTCTAGTTGTTACATTATACCCACATAAATAAAGTTTTCCCTCATTATTTTATCTCAATCATCGAAATTTCAATTTTTTAAAACACAGTTGTCACAAACCCCGATCTTATAGAGGGATAAAAAACTTTAAAAAAGGGGAAGTAGAAATGATGATGTTTTCCTAAAATAAATAGTAATAATGTTTCTATAGAAGGATATAATTATAGTAATGTAAAAATATATTCCTGGAGGATAAAATATCACCCATGTATAAGTAGATAGTAACAATGAACACAATAATGATAATGTTGACAACTATAAAACCATAAATTACTGAGGGTGAAAAGAAAAACAATTCATTAGATATGAAGTTAAATAAAATCTTTTTAAAATCATGATCCTTATCATAATGTTGAAGCATTATATTAATGATATGATTGTGAAAATAAAATAATGTTAATTACTTTATTTCAATCCATTTTTTAAGAAAAATTTCATACCTTAATAATTCTTTGATTAATTTTCACATTAGCTTTTATTCCATGAAATTAATATCAAAGATAAATTTTTCATGCCTATAGAACTAAATTTAACATTAATGGATCATAGGTTCCATAAAATAATGAAAATTCATTCCTTATTTATATAAATATTTCATAAAAAATCACATGTTATCCAATAAGGATAAATACATTAATCTCTAAAACCTCAATAATAACCACCAATGTTCAACTGAATCAATTCCATAAATAGTTATCATTAAGACACATCAAAAAAAATTCACTAAATTCAAAGACCAAAAAAATAAAACATTTGATCATATATATTTCTTTCTATATTATACTATCTATTATGTCAAAATAATATCAATCACTAATAAGGTTTTATAACAAAAATGTATCAAATTTAATCATATACCACCCCAAAATATAATTTCTTCCATAAATATCCCAAATAACCATTATGTCAAAATAAAATCATATATGCTTCCCTAAATTAACTCAATATTCATTCTAAAAAATTATTTAAACAACAATATTATAATATTAAAAATGTATTTTACTTAACATTAATCACTTCATCACAAAATAACTTTTCAAAACCATAGTTACCTATTTAATATATTCTTAAAATTTTCTATATCTTTTTTTATAGTCAACCATTACTATGTAAAGAACAATTATCATATTAATGATAATTTTTATCATTATATTCATACATATATCCATCAAATATAAAATGATTATACCTCAAATAACCATTTTACTATGTCATATAATAAATACAAGGGTTGTATTCCCATAAACGTCTACCAAAATGTACTTAAATTGGTTAAAATACATTAAAATTAAACATAAAATGAGTTTTATATTCCTTAAAACCTATGATGATCCTTAGACATATCAACAAAAGACTGTTTAGGTTTATCCATTATATTTATAGAAAATAATTTTTTTCATATATTCTATTCTACCATTCATCAAAATGGTTTATAAGGAAAATGTGAATTGACCTAAAAATAACCCATGATACTGTGAAAATAGATGTGTATTAAGGGCACACACACCATGCACAATTATAAAGGTCGAGATATATTCAACCAACTCTCTTCATGTTTATTATCCCTAGATACATCTATGACAAAACCATGTCCTCTTTTAATATCTACAGAGGTATTTGTTAAAGAAAAATCCACATAATCTCTATATAACCAAATCATTATGATGTTTTTCTATACATATAATTATCATGATTTATTTTCAAAATTTTATGTTCCCTAATCTATTCTTTTCCTCAATCTAGTTCCCAATGTTAATACTAGAAATTCCCTAATATTAAATATAAATACCCCAACACTAGTAGCCCAAATTTGGTGGTTGATTTATTAAAATAGAATAAGATACAAGTTATCCTATCCCAAATGATCAAATAGTTTAGTATTATTTTTAAACTAGATAAATACATGAATATCACATTACATTATAAATCATAAAATGCAACATATTGAAAGTAAATATTCTGCATCCATTAACTAATTTAAATATTCCTTCATTATATCCCATGGAAAGGAAGAAATAAGGGAGAGTTAAAATTCTTGGAAATTATTATGCACAAAAAAGTGGCCATGAGTAAATAATTCATAATCAACATGGAGAGGAAAATAACTGAATAATATTCCTTTTAATAAATAACTTGAGTATGAAGAAAATTATTGATGGAATAAATGATGATCAAATAATGAAATATAAATAATAAAATGAGTTAGATATTTATGAATGGATATAATAAATATTCAAATATTATCAATAAATTAGTAATTTAATTCATAAAGGAATGAATAATGATGAACATTTTAAACATTTCGTCGAGGCCTCATTCCAAGAAATATACATAAATGTGTAAGTCCCCATCCAAATAGAAAACCATTTTTGTCACATGAGACCCATTGATACATTATGGGGAAATTTATTTCATGGACCCACCCATCACTTAATATGTCGAATTATTTCATTATATAAATAAATAATACAACCTAGTCAACATGCTTTAAAAATTGATAATTTTTCATATCAAAAGAACAAGCATATGGAAGCTCAATATATTCTCCATTCAAACCAATCATAAAAAATATATAGAAATATATTGAATGGTATCATTATAGAATATCCTTATTTAAGTTAAATATTAATCATTGGAATTTTATAGAGATGAAAATATATTATAAATGTCACCGAAACTTTTATGGAGGGAAATAATCTTTTCACATTCAAATAAATTATAAAAAATAAAAAAAATTCCAATATATTAAGGAAAAAATATTATTTAAAAACCAAAATTATAAACATGTAAAACATTAATCAAATAAATCTTTGTTCAGGATGGTATGAAATTATTTTCAGGTCATGGATGTTAAAATAATGTTTCCTTTATCATTTTTGATAAAGTTTAAATATAACTCATTTAGAAAATGACAAGAAAATTACTTTTAGTTTTTTTTAATTGTAAAAAATCGCTAAAAATTTATTTTATAAATAATTTGATAATATTACATAAATTATTTAGAATAATTTTATAAAACATAGATATTTATGTCATTGATTTTCGACCGAATAGAGAAATGAAGTAATTTTTCCATGAATAAATTATTTCTACCACTTGAGATTATAAAGAGAGTAAAATGAAACCAAATATTTTAATTTCCATATAGAAAAAAAGTAGAATAAAATATATTTTTATTAATATAGAATTATTAAATTATTCCCCTAGTGGAGGACTAAATATAAACAATACCGAATAAAGATGATATTTTGAAATAAACACATACCACTTTGGATACATTATAATCAAAACCACATGAAAGAGAGAACCTTATATGGATTTTTAAACATCAATAATTTTCATGAGAATAATTATAAAAAAAATTCATGGTAATTATATACACCACATAAATGATTCAGGTTGTATATGTGACATATTTCTCATATAAATAAAAGTGATACGTGAAACCCTTATAAAGATCATATCATTAAATTGAGAATTACTAAATTCTTTAATTAGATGTAAAGAAGTTAAAATAAAAAATAAATAAATTTATATACATCATAATACATCCATATTTAATTTTATACATAATTATGGAAAAACAAAGTCATTGATGTAAATGTATAACCCAGTGAATGTAAATTGAGTTCTGAAACCCCATACCACTTTATTAACTTATGAATCAAAACCCATTAGATGAATTAATAATAATTTTAACAAAGATACCATGTATCATAAAAATATCATTATATAATATTTAATATTGAATTATATACACCATATAAAATTAATATGTGGTTAACCCTTAAAACATGCCTCATTGAACATAAATTATGACTAAATCCCTTACCTCATGTCCAACATGATTTTTAGCACTCTAACATAAAATATAATGAATATAAAATTATTATAATTTTATAATAGATACATTTACATACATAAAATATCATATATTATCAACTTTCAATATTTCAACATCAATTGACTAGTAATTCATTATTAAACTCAACATTTATGGGTGTTAACTATCTCATTATTCATGAATGTGAAGATTTGGTAGTTCTAGTCCTTTCATATTTCTCATGGTTACCTCATCTATATAAATATTATCATGATATAAATATAATATATATTCATTATATACATATTTATAATAATCAATTAAATGTTGAGATATAAAAATGAATTACACAATTAAAGGTGATGATTGGTCGTACATATAGCTGAACACTATTTTAACTTTTTCAAGGATTGAAAGAATGAAAGGTAAGTAATAATTCACCTGTAAAGAATAAATATTATATCATATATGTCATACATTTTCATTATATATCGTTATCACCATCTATGTAAATAATAAATGGAAAAAAATTAATCACTTCAGTTTATAGAGGTGGTAGTCCACACGTACGCACAAGAGAAGTTATATTTTTCAAAAGAATGTAAAGGTGAGAAGGAAGATATAATAGTATAAATACAAAGTAATAATTATATAATAAAAATAATATATAAACATTAAAAAATTCATAATAAATATCCATGAATAATGGTGATGGAAAATGAATTGTATCTTTGTGTGGAGGCAGTGCTCCACACGTACGCTCAGGTGATACTTCCAATTCCCATTTTGGGGAAAATAGTATCAATAATGGTGGATAAAAAATAAAAAAACATGTTATTATTTTAATGATATTGATTTTATTTGTTTTTTATGAATAATATTGAATTATTAAAGGTTTAATAACAAATAAATTAAATGAGTTTGGGTATGATGGTTACCACTTCTTTGGTTGGCCTCCTTTTGATCTGTTCATAAAGACCCATGGAATGGAATTTTAAGAGGAAAAATACACCTAATTAGTATAAATATAAGTTCTTAAGATAAAGTTTATGACTTTTTTTGAGCTGTATGGATCAATGGTTTTAAATTAGATAGGGTAGTGGTGGCCTTTTATTAGTGGGGTACATGATACACATTAATTGCATACATAATTAATATATAATTATGTCACACTCAATATAAATGATTCCAAATGTACAGAAAATATTTTTTGGGAAGAGTATGAGGAAAAAAACTCACCATAAAATAGGATTTAATTAATTTTAATTTTTAAAAGTATCATTATCTCTTGGTTTAACCCTTGGTAAATCTGTTTTAACCTTATCTGTAGAGACAAATTTTTCCTTTTTTAATAATCATTAATAAAAATGGTAAATGTACTAATTAAAATAATTTAAATTTAAAATTCAATGTATGGAATTAATTCTATAATATTTAATTCACATAATATTTAGAATAGAAATTAAAATTAAACATGAAAAATACAATGAAAAGCAGTTCTCCATAAATATGTTTTCTTAGGTAATTAATGTTTTAAATAAAAATAGAATACAAAATCGACTAAAATGAATTTAATTGGATTATTACTGAAAAATATATGAATTAATTTTATTTTAAAAAATTTAAAAAAAAAATTAATATTTGAATGTACTTGTAACAAAATTACACTTTTCATAAAAAATCGGTATCATTCACTATTTATCGAAAAATCAATCTTTATAGAAAATTATAAAAAAGTCACACTAAGTTAAATTATTAATTATTATTTCAATAATTAAGTAAATATTTCTAAATATATGTTATGATTTTGATATATATTATTTATATTCTTCTCTACAAAAATGAAATAAAAACAGATATGATAAAAATCAATTTTTTAGTTTTAAAATTCCCCTACAAATATTGATTAAATAATTATAATTTATAAATACATTATAGAAAATCATTATAATAATTTTTCATAGTATTTTATATTATATTAATACCCACGAATCCAATAGCTAGGTGATAAATTCATATAAAATAATAATATTTTAATATTATATTGTGGTCCTCCAAAAGCTTGGTGTTGTGTGTTGAGAAATATATTGAGTATTATAATATAAATATTTGGTGTTTTACATAAAAATTGATATTAGAGTAATAATATATTCTAACAAACACATTTTTTATGAGGTATGATCATTGAAAATTTAAATTAATTCCCTCTATATTAACTAATTGACCATTTATTTTATAGGATAGAAAAAGAAAGTAATCATGAGTAATCATGATAATTTAATAGTGGTATTTATTAAATATATATTGATATTCATTAAAAACAGTGGTTATAATTATATAAATTTGAAAATAATTCTTAAGACTCATTCAGAAAGGTTTTTATATGGAATGATTTGAAAATTTGGATTCTAGATTTAAGATGTTTCTTTTCATGGCCATATTATATTTAGGGATGGAATATAAAATGATCCTTAAAAGAAAAATTTGGTAATAGATTGACCAAATCAAATGAATATAATAGAGGTACGTAGTTTACTTGGATTCATAGGTTAACATCGATGATTTGATTCAAAATTTTGATTGATTACATAACCCATTAACCATGTTAACATATAAAGGGGTTAACATTATATGGTCATAAGAATTTATGGAAGGGTTCAATGAATTAATGAATTGATTAGTCTATTAACTAACATATAATTTAAAATTAATAGGGGATGGAATTTTTAATATTTAGTTATGCATTGAAGAAATGAATTTTATCATTCCTGATAAAAAATTATAGAGTTCTTATAAATGAATTAAGGAAGTTAAGGATTAAGTAAAATAACAATGCAACCCTTGATCTTTAGATTGTAAAAGTAATATTTCTACTGATGATAATGTGGAATTTACATTATGATGAATTATGTGAAATATATTTGAATTGGAAAATATTAAGTATAACTTCTCATAAATATATCACTACATAAGGAAAATAAATGGTTAAATCTAGTCAAGGATTATGATTTCTCAATAAACTAACACCCTGGGGTGGAAAATAAGGTGGATAATGCATTGAGTATGAAATATTAAGGAATTTTGACTAAATTTTTAATTGTTAAATATCTTTTAAATATGGATTTATTATGGATTTATATGAGAATAATTTTTAAAGGGGAAACATCACATCTATTATAAATAATTTTCAAAATAACATTATTAGATAAAATAAAATGTTCTATGATTTATGATGCAAATATTCAAAATAAAATCAAATATTTGAATGATGGGAAGTTTTTAGACATGATCTATATTGATGATGTATTGACATTTCGATTGAGGATATGTCTTCCATCCACGATTGAGGTAAATATGAAATTATTAGATAAATATCATATTTTAAATTTTTTATAATCCCATGTAACACCAATATTTATCAATATATGGAGGAACATGTTTGGTGTGATAATATGAAATGTGAAATTATAGAATATATGAATAGAACAATATAGATTTTATTTGTTCAAGGGTGAGGGAGGTGAATAAGAGATTTGATCTTTTTTATTATTTCTACATTAAAAAAAACTTTTCCTTCGATTAGGGGAAATTTAATATGAAAAAAACACACAAGTACACCTATAGAAACTGAATCCATTACATACATAAGTATTCATTAAGAGACACTAATCTATGAAATAACTTTCCAACAATACAGGATCACACATACCATAGAAAAATAATATATTTTTGTTTACATCAAGTAAGATATATCCATATCATTCATGATACTATAGTTATTTGATATTTTATGAGATCATTACATAGAGAGTATAATAATATAATTTTTTCATCAATGAAATAATCATTCACCAATTGGAATGAACACACCGTTATTGGACTATTTTAATTCTTCACACATATGTTCCTCCATGTTCTATTCTTCCTCCTTGACCTCTTGAAATAAAGAATGTAAGAACTTCTTTCTTATTTTTATTTAAACATGTTCATCCGATTACTTCTTCTTTTGGTAGTTTTCTATTTAGTACCCTAGGTCTGGAACCATATCAATTTTCTACCTCTCTATTGGATACACATATCTGGTGTCACTTTTTCTTATACCATGTTCTCTGTATCACTCATCCCAATATCCAATGTGTTGATCTTTTGTGTCTTATTCTACAATAAAAATACCTACAAATATCTTCAGATGAAACATCACTTCTTTAAAAACAAAACATTATCAATAGCCACTTCACAACACTATTTTTCCACTTTATATGTCCATAATTTCATTAAAAATCAAGGGAGGATTATAAACATAAAATTTGAATTTATAACACAAAACATCAATGTCTTTCTAGAGTATTTGGTCATTTGAATTCGTTTAATCCTTTAAATAATTTGATTCAACAATATTTGTAGGAAATTTACTAAAATATTTATGTCAACTATCTTCAATGATACTAGAATTATTGTCTTGAATCATTATCTTTCCTTTGTGATTATTGGGTTTTTGATCATCCAACTCAGTTTGGTCGAAATTTATGACTTTAAAATAATCATTATAATGATACTCAAAACATTATCTGGTATATCCTTATAATGTTTTTATTTGTATGGTTCCCTTATATATATTTGTATTCTAATTTTTCAATGCACAAATTTTTATATGTTACCACTATCTATATTTCTCAATGTATCTCTACTAAATGACACTTCAACCAGAAACCAGTATCTACTAACTTTGGTTAAAAAATTATATCTGGTGACCTCGATCAAGAACCTCAATATAATGAATTATCTCAAAAACCCCTATTCGATGGAATTTCAAAGAATCCTCTATGTGATTGCTCTACTAGGAAACTGATCTTCAATTAATTTTCTTGGAAACTTCTTTTTGATGACCTAAAAAAATTATTTATCTGTTTAATCTAGCTGAAAGCCTCATACTCCTTCCGTTCAATTATTTGAAATAACATGTCATCAATCATGAATAACATTAAACAATAACCGTGTTTTTTAAATTGAATAATATTAAATAATCACTGGATATTTTTCTAGAAAAAACTATCTGATAGTCATGTTAATACTTTTAGACAAACACAATTTCTTTATTTCCATCCAATCATTTCACTATATTGGACTCCATCTAATCACATCTATGCATTAGCATCATATTTATATATACAGAACAATTATCCTAGAATATTTATAAGGAAGACCAATCTTTTTTATGATATTTATATATTTGGAAAAAAATATAAGTCCATAAGAAAAAATTATTTATTAAAACCATATTCTTTTTTACTCAAAACATCATTGCCTTAATTGTCTCAATATTTGGTTTTTTTTCAATTGAAGAAAAAAATCCACAAATCCCTAAAACCAAAAAAGGGATCACCATTAAAAAATTATAATCCTATATAAGAGAAATGTGTGTAGGAAAAAATAATCATTGGATAACAATACTTACTATCCAAAAATCAATGATGAGAATTCATTGTGGAAATCATCATAAACATAGATCTTAAGAATCACAAACCAATACAGATTTAAAATTTTACTAGATCCCCTTTAATAAATTATTAAAATAGTTCATAGATGTTGACATCACAACTTTTATAATTTATACACACCCACTAAATACATTCTCTCCCTTGAAAGGTATATCATATATCAATGGATGTTTTCATATTTCTTAAGCTTTGAAAAAATTTATAATGGAAACATGATATATGGTATTCATTACACAAACCACAACCATGAAGAGAATGATTTTGAATGGCCTAATTAGACCCATCTTCTGAAATGCTTCCTTCAACAATGTTTTAGTAATGATATCGTCTACCCACTCCTTTATAGGTAAAAAATCCATCTTTCATTTGATTTGTCCACATGGTTTTTTATAATGTTATATTTAACATCACTATTTTTAGATCAGGAATGTTTCACTTGATTCTACGTGAGATTGAGAGCACTTCGATTATCACAACCCATGAAATGGGAAAACTTCACATCAACCAAAAAATATTCTAGTTGTGTCTTAATCCATATTAATTGTGTTATTTAATGAGTGGATGCTACATAATTTACATCTACAGTGATGAGAGTCACTAATATTTACATATTTTTGTGAAAACTAACACATATTTTTCCAAGAAATAAATCTATATTAGAGGTGGATCTTATTTCATTGATAAAAACTTCATATTCAATATCTATATATCAAAATAGATTCAAATTTCTATTAATATCGTACATTATTCCATAATTGTTATTTACCTAAATGTATATGAGAAATCATTTTCCCTATGAAAAATGTGATTTTTTTGTGTACATTGAAATTTAGCACACATAGTAAAAACATAAACCATGTTTTCATTGGAGTATAATAAATATAGTATGATTCCAATCAATTTTTTAAATTATTTAGGATCAATATTCCTTCCAACTACATAGTTCATGAAATTTATGCATAATGAAATAGGTTTGGAAATAGGTTTTAAGACATTATTCCAAATATTTTAGGTAATTACTTCTCATGTTTTCTTATGATAAGAAATTCTGGTCCTTCTTTTGATAAAAATTTATGACAAGAAAGTAACTCCTTTATTTTAGTATATAAACTTTACGAAAATATTCATTTCTCTAGAAATACATTCATAGTATTCTTTATTGTCGTATTAAAAAAATTATATCATTAATATAAAAAATCATAATGAGGGAAATTTATTTAATTAATTTAATTTTGAAGTTGTTTTATACTCTTACCTTTGTAAAATTAAACTTATTCATGAAGGTATATATATATTAATGAATATATCCAATTTCTTATTTCAATATATAAAAACTACTTTTCAAATTTAAAATAAACTTTTCATATTTACCAGGAAATATGCCACATGATTTCTCAATATAAACATCTTCTTTCAAACCTACATTTATAAAATAAGACTTTAAATACAATGTGGATTATTTTAATCTTCATTATATATCAATAAAAATTAGTATTATTATAGTTTCATGTCATTATATAGGGGAAATCTTCTCATGAAAATCATTGCCTCGAACCTATTGGTATCCCTTATATATTATTTCTTTCTTGTTTCTAATCACCGCACCTCATTCATTTAACATATTCGCGGAGACCCACTTTGTTCCAAAAAAAATTTCATTTTATATTTTTTTTAATAGTTCCCACGTTTCAATTTTCTTAGTTTAATCAAATTCTCCAATCACATACTCAATCCACAATTGATGCTCCAAATATTAATCAATATCTATTATCATAACCTTTCATAACAATGTTGTTTATAAATTTACCCTCATTGTTATTCAGGTATGAACCTATTATCCTTGATCTCCAATGATATTTTGTGCATCCATGTACTTCCATATCCTTGGATGAGTTGATGATAATTTTCCCTCATCACTTAAAATGGATGAATCTATATCATCGCCTCCATCAGATTCTTTGTTATGTTATTTACATGAAATAACTTCACTTCCACATCCACTTATATCAATAGATTATTTGGAAATACATCTATTAGAATTTTGAAACACATTTTTATCTATGTAGTAAACAATATATTTTAGTTTTATTGTTATATCATCTATATCCTCTACTATTAAGCTGATATTCAAGGAATACGCCATCAAAACCACATTGATAAAACATCCCAAGATTCTCACCATTGACCTTGATAATGTAATTACATCCAAATACCATTAATTCATTTAAAACATGGGTTTTTTTGTAAAAAATCATGTGTAGAATCATATCTGAGTATATCATGAAGAAATAATGAATATTAATATGAAATGATAATACAATTCTCCGTATCCAAAATAATCAGTATGTAATATAATCAATCAGTATAGTTTGATCCATCTCAACCAGTATTATATTATTAATATCAGAAACTCCATTCACTTGTGGTATGTATGTTTCAATAAGTTCAAGATGAATTCAATTTTTTAAGATAATATTTAAATTTCCCTTTTTTTATACAACACTATTAATAGTTCATATATTCTTCATTGGATACCCACATTTATTACAACTTCTCCTAAAACACATTATTATTTTGAGAGGCTCTAATATTGGTTTAAACAAATAATAGACATAATTCGTGAAATAATAAATAAAGGAAATAAAATATTTGTCAACATTTATAGATTTATTTTTCATGGACCACAAATTTTTCGAATGAATAATTCCCAAGGGATGAGTTGAATGGATCTCAACCATATTATGCACTGAATTTGGAATCTTATCATTAATGAATATCAGAACACACCAAATATATTCTTCATATCACATCATTGAAATCATAAATACTTACTCTCATTGATAGAATTTTAATTTTAATATGGCACATATGTCAATTCCTTTTATTCCATAACTGATTTTTAAAAACATTTTATGATAGAATGAACTATGTGCATTTTTGCTTTGGAACAGATTTCCCACGGTTCATTTCCATTTTTTTACAACATTCACATCTTCATAACATTTTAAAAAAAGTACATATATTCTAAAAAAAATTATTCCCTTATTCAAAATTTAATGAAACACTTACTAAACTTTTCATTAGTTTATCAACAAATATGGACCTTTTGAATTTTAATTTTCCTTTAATAATTATGAAAGATGTAATTACTTTAGTCTGATTGACTAATAATATCAAATATCACCTTTCCTCATTTATAGTCCTGTATATTTGTTTGTAATTTAAAAAAAATTGTCTATATGTGAATAACATCCATTGTCCAATTAGCATGTTTATTATCCTTTTTTATTTGAACGAAGTTTTAATAACCAGGTAATTTTATTCTCCTTTTTCATCTGTGAGATTAGGATTCTAAGATTTTTCTTATAAACATCGTTCAGATTATAGCATTAAAAGACTTACTTCATATTTATAAGTGGATTGATCACATACATCAAAAAAAAATTCATGTGGTTGAAATCTGTTTTCTATTTTCAAACAGAATATTGTAGGTTATATTCATTGAGTGGTTTGACTTCTACATAAACATTTACTCCAATACCTCCTAAATTCATTGAGATTTAATTATTTGAATAATTTTTTACTATATTACCTAATCCTACATAGTTAAATAAGTATCCATAGAAATAATATTTACCTCTAAAACCTATATGTTATCCAGAATAGTGTATCTATTATCAATAATCTTTTTATCAATCATATATGGATATTTATTAGGAACTTAAATTTTTCCAGACTTTTGAAATATGTTAATTGAGCATATAATTCTCCTCATCCTTAATTAACTACCCATTTAGAGTGATGTTTTATTCAAAAATTTATCACATAAAAAAATAATAATTTCTTAATTCACTTATTTTATCTCGATACATGGTCCTCTTGAATAAATTCTTCTTTGGGAAATTTTATTCCTTGATTTTAATCTTCAAGGATGATATTTTTTGATCCTATTGAATTTTACAATTATTATAACATTCAAAAAAAATTAAAAACTATTTTTGATGATTTATAACCTTTTTTTGCATTATGTATTTTTTATTGAACAATAAAAAATTATTTATCCTTTACCATTATAATTTGTATGAGCTTGATGCTGAGTAATTTTCATCATCACGTAACTTTTTCAAGTCATCAATCTCATTTAATATCATAGATTTTCTATCAAGGGATTATTCATAATTGTTTACGAATAGATATTTTATTCATAAAAATCTTGTAATATTTATCAAGTTTTAAAATATTTGAATGAAATTATTTAGGTTTTATTGTATGTATATAATCGTTACATGTTTCCTATTTATCTTCTTTCAAGATTTGGCTTTCATTTTTGGTAACTTTCTAATCATTTACTTTTACAATATGACACTTCTCAATACTTTCCTCACATTAATTTTTTTCTTCCATTTAATTATAATCATGTTATCACACATGGATAAAATGATTATATTCTTATATTTATTGGAATTATTATCCTTTCTATAGGAATATGAATTAAATTTTTCTATATTATTTATCTTTGTTTATCTAAACATTCCATATTCTTCGTCATTGTGTTCATTAGTGTTTATCCGTGGATAGTTTTCTATGAAATGTTAAATTATATAATTTTAATATAACAAATAATTAAAACAATACATTATACATACCTTGGCCTCATTTCAATTTTCTAAAAACTAATGAAAAAAATAATTAAAGGTTTTTCTTAATTCAAATTTAATGAAAGTGACATTTAGTTTTTCCACATAAATATTCCTAGACATACCTGTCTTAATATCTTTGAAATTAGTTTATTGATCAACATTTTACCTATTCTTAGAAGCCTTATATATTCTCAATTCTTATGAGTTGATAATATAATTCTAATTATCTAGAAAGACAGAGTTTTAGGATCTTAATATTCACAAGATGATAAATTGGGCTCATTATTATTAGGATGAATTCCTAAAAAAATTTCAATGACAGTGGAATATTCTAATATCTCACCAAAAAACATATGGTATTTAAATTTTAATTAACCCCTATAAAAAACATACCTATAGATTCAAATTCTCTCATTTTAGGATCTTCATACTTCAATATCCAAATATTTAACTTGTATTTCATAAATTAAGTTTTTTTCGTATATATTTTCAACTTGTTCCATATGCATTTAGAAGTTAAAATTCCCTTAACCCGCATAAATTAAGTTTCATATAGGGAAAAAATTATAGAATGTCTTGATCACAGAACATTTTATAGATTCTTCTTATCTACAACTATTAAGGGTTAACCCTCGGTAGGAGGAGTGAAATCATCTATTGAAGCATCCAAAAAATTCAAATCCCATAGATAAAATATATGTTAGTATTTTATATTTCTAGATACGATAGTTCTTTCAATCAAGTATGTGAATCCATTAACTGCAATTTTTTTTTCAATATCCAGGAATGTATTTCATGTCGTCAGATATCCAACATTCAATGAAAAAACCATTTCATCTAATACCAATTGAAAGGACCATTCAGGAATTGTGGCGCAATATACAGTCGTTTGTGGTTGAATTAATGATCTTCGCCTTTTGTCATTTCTAATTTAACAAAATTGTGGCCTCTGATTTGGTTGATTAGAATCCACCCACACACAACACACATTCACATATAAAAGTAAAAAATTTATATATTTCACTACTCAAAAATGTATGTAGTTTTTTTTCATAACATAGAAACAATATTGGATCATACATCAACTAAAAAATAATACTTTAAGGTTTACAAAAAACAAGGAATATCCTTTACATTCATAGAACGACAGTTTTTCTAACACCCATAGAAACACAATAAACCCATTTTAATCTTACACTACACACAATAATGAGTTTTCTTACATTACAGGCATGTCCTATTTTTACGGAACATCAATATAATAATAAAATATATTTTTTAAATATAATTTATTACATGGCTGTTAAATTAACTATTATGAATTGTTTTTAAAAAAATTTGAATCTTATATATTCCATATAATTTTAATATTCATATTATTTGTTTCATAGACATTATATAAGAATAAATTAAATTTTTTAATAAAAAAAGATTTTCAAAAAATACAGTTTTTCCTCTTTTCAATAGAGAACTATTTTTTAATAAAATATATGAATCTTTTATCAGTTAAATTTTTTAAAATAATCTTCTTATTTTGAATAGGTAAATAAAAATTTATTTTGGGAAAAATTTTTCTGTTTTTCTGATAACATTCATATTTTAATGAATAGTGAAACATACTGCATTTTAATTCAAAACTGCTTCTTTGTCTAATTTATATATATTTTTTGATTATATATTTAATTCGATTTATGTATAATTATATATTTTTTATTATTTAATATAAATATTTTCATTTGAATTTTTTATACCTTAAAATTTTATATATGCACATTTCAACATTTTGAGAAATTTTTCATTAAAATAAACTGTTTTCTCATTTTATCAATGTGAAATAATATTAATTTAATTACTGAAACTAGTGTGTTTCAAATCAGTAAAAATATATTCCATATTTTAAATCATTGGGTTCAATTTATCTTAACAGGATACTTTTATTTTTTCATTATGAATTGTATCTTTAACAATTATTTTTTTTAGAATGGTTAAAGGTAAATTATGCAATTAGAGGTAAAAATAATATTATAAAATTACCCTTACACCTCTAAAAATCATATTGTAGGACTAAATTTGACTAGTTTAATTTATTATTAGAATCATAGTCACCTAATAACCACATTCCCATGGACATCACATGAATATAATAAAAATTAATGAATGTGATAAAATGTCACACTCTCGTTTTATATAAGTATATTAATTTTAAAATATTTATAACCAGGATATTAAATCTACTATAGCTATTCTATGGAAATATAAAATAATTACCTACATAATATAAATTTATTTATAATTTTTTGGGTAAAATAATATCCATTAATGATGACACAATAGTGATGGAGATATTATTTTATTAATAAAAATATCAAATAAATGGTATTAACAATATAAAAATTAATATAATTTAATTAATTAAGGTTATTAATGAAGTAAAAAGCTGAATACGACATGTTTTGAGTATATTAAATGTAATATGTTTATATTATATTGTTTGTTTTTCATATTTTTAAATATAAATTTTTTTAATGTTATCAAAAATGACATAAATTATACATTAAAATAAATAATATTTAATTACATGTAATAAAATTAATAAAAATCATAGGTTCAGACAAATAACAAGGATACTATTATATATTCCATAAATAATCCAATTTTGGTTCTTTTTTAATTTTATTGTAACTATATTAACACTCTACTGTAAAAATACACGAAGACACAATAAGAGTTAGCCTCTTTAACTAAGGGCTAGATCCAAAAGTTAAGTTTACTTTTTTGACCTAAACATATCTCAAAATAATTCTCTAAATTGATTTAGAACCATACAAATATTATAATTGAGATAAATATATTTTTAGATTTTGTAAACCTAAAATAAATTTATAATAAATTAATATTTTACAATCTTCTAAAGGTACCTCTCAACTCTTTTATAAAAGGGAACCTATCCATGCCTTTAATTAACGCCTCAAAAACTATTTTTCGTGGCCAAAATCTACCCAAATTTCTCCCAACATCCCTAACATCAATATAGTGGGAAACATTTGAGCAGAAATCCACCATAAGGACTTATTTAATAGAAACTAAAAGGAGACTCCTAAGGAATATGTAATTGTATTATCACCATTTCAAATTTCATTTCATCTTCTACGACCTATTTATATTTTTAATCATAATAAAAATATTTATTCTAATATCATACATATACTTATATGTTAGTATAACCAAGGTAATACCATATTAGACATTTTATCCACATTAAAATTAATAATATCACCATTTGTGCGTACGTATGGCTTACCCTCTCCCGATCGTGGTGTAATTTATTATTCATTACTACTTTATCTGGATGGATATAATAGTGAGTATAATGGATATAAATAATTAATATATAATTATAATTATTATTTATAATTAATATACCAACCAATTCCATATAATTTAACCATTTATGGAGTGAGATTGTCGCTCATGCGTATGTTTGACCTACCATCTCTACAGCGCGATGAGATTAATTCCCTATGTTAACCATTCAAGAATGATTATAAAATTTATATTATGAGTAAAAATAATAATGAACATAATTTCATTCTAGATATGAATAAAACATATCAAATTCATATAAAAACATGACTTACATGAAAAAACATGAATGGGAAAATGAATGAAGTTAACACTCGAAACAATGTTAATAGTGAAATATTATTAAGAAAATGATTCAAGAGGATAACATATTATGTCATAAATATGAGTATAGTCATTTTATAATTTAATAACATATTTATCCATTATATATGAGGTTAAATCACCCTCAACTAAGGGAAAGTATAATGTAATGGATAATTTTGCAATCTAATAATTATCTGAGATTGTTTTTATGTAACAATTTAATGGGGAATATTTATCATCCATGTACATGTTTCTTAAAACAATTTTAAATGGATTATTTTTTAGGTTTTCTGTAAGGTAATCTTTAACTAAATTATCATTTTAAATGTTTTATTGAATTTTTCTTCTAAAACATTATCGTTGATGTCCATGTATTCAAAATGGTTTTAATGATTTATTTTTATGGGCATGAATGGTTTAAAATGTTACTTCCATTCAAAAGATTCAGAGTAGTTTTGGAAACATTGATTCAAAAATATATTTTAAATGACTTATTTTATAAATTTCACATATTTTAATGTTATCCGTGTAAAAAATGTATATTTACCTCAAATAGTTATAATGATTTTTTTAAATTGTATTTCACCTATGTCATCATTGTTTGTTGGATTTTATGATTATCTAAGGTTCATTTGTTATGATATAATCTACCATATTTAAATGAAGGTTTTATGATATGTTTGACTATGGATGTTCTATTTTCATACCATTCATTGTTTATAGTTAGCATATTAACATTTGTTATGCTATTTTTAATACAAATGTTTATGTTATGTTTTACCCCTTTCATAAGAGGAATGCATTGGATTTACTAACATAATAGTGGGGCCCGTTGTAGCCCTTTGATGAATTAGAACATCTCAAGAAACAAACTCATGTCTTGGAAAAATGACTTGACCATATGGTAATGGCCTTGGCATTAAGCCTTGACTGTATGGTTATTATGTCAAGAAATATTCATTTCCACGTTATGATATTATTTAATGATATTGCATGTGATTATTTGACTTATAGAATATCAATGTGAATGTTTAAATGAAATTACATGATTTATTATTTCCATATTGTGATTAAGATTTTATTTAAATGTATTGTATTAAATTTTTATACCTTTATTTAAAATTCTATACTTATTTATGATAAATTATTCTATATTTTTTTTCCTTCCTGAGAATTTTAGCTCAACCTGTTCTCATGTTTCATTCTTCCCATGGATGTGAAGTCATATATTATGATTGATATGATGTGATAGTTTAAGGGATAGGAGTACCGTCAAAGGATATAATATGTTGTTTTTTATATCAATATGTATTCTAAATCATATGTTCGTATATAGTATTTCCAAAGCTACTAAACTGATTGGTCCATTAGGATTGGATTCCTTGTAATCATGAAAATATATTAAAATAATGCACTAGCTCCTAGATTCTAGAGTCGGGGAATTATATTTGTTATCAAAGGATGTTTAGTATAGACCATGGAAACTAGATTTAGAAAAACATTGATTAGGGAACCTTACCCTTAGATAGACTTTGAGGATATATATTAAATAAAATCATCAAATTTTTGAATTATAGATATTATTTGTATATTCCTAGATAATAAATCCATGTATAGATACTAAAAGATGATGTGGTTCTATCACGAATGTACATAGGGGTGAAACATAACTAGTTTTGAACATCTTTTATCCAAACTAGGACAATTAACTATGGTTATGAATAATAACCTTACCCACATAGAGCATCCAGATCCACAACGCCAATGATCAATGCTTGATGACTATATGAGGCAAAAAACCCCAACATTTTATTGGACTATAAATCCAGTTGTAGTTGTGTAGTGGATAAGTTCCTTATAGAATATATTTCTTTCTTTGGGAGTAATTAATGGGAAAAAGTTGTTGTGAATGTCTATCGCTTATCAAGAGATTTAGATCTATTGTGGTCATTAATTCAAAACCTGAAAGAGGGTGAAGAGGTAGAAAATATGGAATGGAGGGGATTTAGAGAACTCTTCTTTGGGAAATACTTTACTCATGGTCTATGAGTAGATATGGAGAGGAAATTTCAGATTCTGAGGAAGGATTATGAAAATGTAGAAAATTATGAAGATTGCATCACAAGGTTAGCGAGGCATGTTATAGACTACATGTGTAACATAAGAAGTAATATTGATCGATTATTTTATGTGTTAAAACCATTCCAATGATGAGAACTACTCTCAAAATATATCTCATAGTACAGAGATATATTCTTTTCTATTATCGAGATGGAAAATAAATTATCTAAGTCTTATGGAATTATGTTAGTGAAAGAAAAGAAGATAATGATGGAGCAAGACACAGAAAAAGGTAAAATAGGAAAGAATGATTTTCCCTTATGTGATAATTATGGGAAGAAATAACTGGGTACATTCCTAAAAGGAATGTGATTTTGTTATAAGTGTGGAGAAAAAGGTCACTAGACTCATCTTTACAAGGGAATGAAAGAAGATAGAAATGTGAAACTATATAATTATTAATATATTTTACATTATGAAAATGATTGTCTAAAGAGTTGAGGTAATATGGCTCAAAGGAATAAAATATATTATTGTCAATATTATGTTATTACTGCAGTCTAAGTGGAATAATTAATGTATTTATGTATTTCGATTAAAGAATTATATTACTATATTTTGGATTGTACTGTAGTATATTACATTAAGGATGTGAGATTTTATACTACCCAAAATAGTGAAACATTTTCAATTTCATCTTTTTGTAAAATATATGGTTTTGGGGAAGATACCACTTAATATGTTTCTGATACTGAGATAATGATGATGTAATAAGGAGATGATTTATTTGGATATTGTATATTGGTAATTTTTTAAAAACATGGAACTGATTAATGGTCTATTTATTCCATCACTATTGGAGTTTACAACATTTTTGGAATTTACGGTGTATATCCATTATTCTATGATTTACATAAGGAACAAGGACGAATGAACATATTCAATAAGTTTTTAGGGTAATTCAGGATATTACCATGTATAAAAATAATACATGATGAAGGTATTGGCATTTTTAGTATGAGACAAAATGGGATCTTCATTATGATAAATTTAATGACCTTCCATAGATTTTTTTGGAATATGATTTCGGATTGAAGTATTTTAGATTATTATTTAGATTGGAATGGATTAATTTGAACATTGGATATAATTGTTTGAGGTTAAAACATTTCATAAGGATAATTCTAGAATTTTAGGATAATATTGTTTTAGATAAATGACAACCTTAATGTCGGGAGACAACCTATCACGTCAGATAAAGATGCGGGAATTGAACCCACAACTAAAGTGAGACAAGGTTTTATAACCAACCACTGGACAACAAAAAGTACCTAGTTATTATAACATATTTATCTTTATTTAATTGGTATATATTTATTTATTTAACCCTATACTATTAAGATAAATTGAATAGTTTTTTATTTTGAATAAAAAATATGTATTTTATGTTAGGAAGGATGAATCTATACATGTTTGTTATGTATGCATCCTTGTGTTCTTAGTCTATGAATTTAATTACTTATACAACACTATGGAAAGGATGCTAAAACCAAAAATGTTTTCCTATAACATTATTTTGAGATGAATCAAATGGTCCCTTGTATCATTGTATATTTATAGCTTTCTCTTTGTTAACTTTATCCTAATAATGTTCTCTATCACTCTCCAATGAAACTTGATGGTTACATTTTATTTCATGTCCATGATTTTAAACATGGGACCCTAGTTTGTGTTTTTCTAGTGACCTTCATTCATTCCTCTCTTTTTTTAAAATAGATGTCTCATTAATCTATTTTTCTTTGCGGGATTTCAATAATGATATTTTGAAAACTCAAACCCCAAATTTTCAATATTGAGTTTAAATTATGAGGAAAACAATTTTGATGGAGTGGAGAATTTAAAACCCAAAGTAATTATAAAATTTTCATTTCTAAATAAATTTAATATCATTTTTTAAATCCATTTTATGATTACAATACACACAACAATGAGTTTGTCTTCATTACTTGCAAGGCCCAGTTTTACCAAACAACAATATAATAAAAAAATATTATTATTTAATATAACAAATTACCTATCAATTAAATTAGATGTTATGAATCGTATTTAACACATATTTAATTTTATATATTCTATATAATTTTAAAATTCATTTCCTTTTTTTCTTGGACATTATATATGAACAAATTCAATTTATCGAATAAAAAAAACTATTTTTCAAAAAATAAAGTTTTAATTCCTTTTAAAGGAAAAACATTTTTAAATAAAGTATTTGAGACTATTAAATGTTCATTTGAAGAAATAAACATTTTCTTAGAACTGGGAAAAAACGAGTTTTGAAATTTTTTTGTATTCTTTCGGATAACATTCATATTTTAATGAATAGGGAAACATAATGTATTTTAAGTCAAAACTTCTTTTTGGTCAAATTTATTTATATACATTTATTATACATTTAATTTGTTTTAATGTATAATTTGATTATGTTTTCTTCACTTAATACAATGCAGATCATTGGAATTATTTTCAAATTAAAATTGGATATAAATACATGTCAATCTTAAGATTAATTTTAAATAAACAAAAAAAATATTTTCTCATTTTGTCAATGGGAATTAATTTCCAATTAATTACTGAAAAATTATATATTTTAAATAATAAAAAATTGATTTCAAATTATTAATTTGTGAGTACAAATTATCTTAATATGCTACCTTTAGTTTTAGAAATTATAAATAGAAACTTTAGTAAATTTTTTATTAGAATGGTTAAATTTAAATTGGATATTTAGAGGTTAAAATAATATTATAAAATTACCTTAACAACTGTAAAAATCATATTGGATGACTAAATTAAACCCCTATAATCTTTTTTTAAATGGAATCACATAATTTCCAAATTCCCTTGATTATGACATGAATATATTAAAAATTAATGAATGTGAAAAAATGTTAGAGTCACATTTTATATATGTATATTAATTTTATTATATGGATAGACATGAGATGACATTGAATATATTTATTTTATCAAAATCTAAAATAATATACTACATAACACAAATTTATTTATAATTTTAAGAGATTAAATAATTACCATTAATGATGACACAATAGTGATTCATAAATTGTTTTATTAATAGAAATATAAAATAAATGGATTTAATTATATTAAATGAAATATAATTTGAATTAATTAAGGTGATAGAAAAATTTCTCATATGACTATGAGATGTTTTCAGTATATTAAATTTATTTTTTCGATGTTATCATGTTTTTTCTTTGATTTTTGTAAAATTGAATATTATGATTAGTATCAAAATATACATAAATGATACTTTAAAATAAATAATATTTATTTAAATTTTTTAAAAATCATATTAATATCAGGTTCAACCAAATAACATGGATAATGTTAAATATTTCATAAATTATTCAATTGGGATTATTTTAGCATTTTATAGTAACTATATTAACCCTATGGTTTATAAATACAAGAAGATGTGGTAAGAGTAAAACTGTTTAACTAGGGGTTAAACCCAAAACATTAAGGTTACTTTTGTGACCTAAAAATTTCTAAATATCATAGTATTAAGGGATTTAGATGCATATTCATATTCTCCTTGCGTTTAATAGTTTTTGATCTTTTCTAAACCGAAACTTATTTTATAATAAATTAATATTTTCATACCTTCCAAAAGGGCCCCTCACCACTCTTATAAAAGGGATCATTTCCATCTCATAAATTCACACTGCCAAAACAATTTGGATTGGCCAAAGCCATCACAATTATTCTCAAAATTTCTATCACTTCATCTTACTATCCATAATTTGGGGACAAATCAATCCAATGTAGACATTTTTTTAAAACTGATATGAGACACCAGAAAAAGAGGTAATTTGTTTTATCTCCCCATTCAATGTTCTTTTAGTCCCCTACTTCCTCATTATATGTTATTTTAGATGTAAAAATAATAACTATATTATCATCCATATAATGAGATTTTATTATAATCATTTTACATCCATATTACTTATTTTATATATCATTCAAATAATAATATCACCATGTGTGCGTGCGTACGACTTATCGTCTCCACATCGTGGTGTAATATATTATAAAATGCTATATTATATGGATTTGATTAATGATAAGTATAATATATATAAATAATGAATATAACTTGATAATTATTCTTTATAATTAATTTATTATCAAATTCCACACCATTTGACCATTAATGGAATGATATCGTCGCTCGTGAGTAGGTATGTCCCACCGTCTCCATGATGCAATGAGATTAATTCTCTATGTTAACTATTCAAAAATGATTATAAAATTTATATTATGAGTAAAAAACATTATTAACATAATTTCATTCTATATATGAATAAAATAAATCTTATTCATAAAAAACATGACTTACATGACAAAACATGAAGGGGAAAACGAATCAGATAACACTGGAAACAACAATAATACTAAAATATTATTACCAAATTGATAGAACATGAGAATATATGATATCATAAATATATATATGGTCCATGTATAATATAATGAAATTTTTTATCAATTATCTCGGAGGCTAACACACCCTCTACTAAGGTATGTATAAGGAAACGGGTAATTTGGAAATCTCATTATTAACAGAGATTGTTTATGAGTAAGTATTTACTGGCGGATATTTATCATTCATATCCATTTTTCTTATAAAATATTAAAAATGATTATTTCTAAGGTTTTATGTAAGTTATTCATTAACTAAAACATCATTTTAATTGTTTTAAAAATGTCTTCTTCTAAATATTTTTCATTGATGTCTATGTTTTCAAAATTGATTAACGAATTTTTTTATATGGACATGAATGTTTTAAAATGTTAATTACATTCAGAAGATTCAAAGTGGATGGGAAACATTAATTTAAAAATAACATTTAAATGTCTTATTTTATAAATATATTAACATTTAATGATTTCAATGTAATAAAATTGATATTTAACTGAAAGAGTTTTAATGATTTTATAAGATTATTTTTCATGTATGTCAATATCCTTTATTAGATTTTTTGCTTAACATGTGATAATTTTTTATGATAAAATATACAATATTATATTTATGGTTTTATTAAATTCATGGTTATATATGTTCTATTTTTATACCATTAATATTTTATAGTTAATGTATTAACATTTGTTATAGTAATTTTAATATGAATGTTTATGTTTTGTTTTACCCATTTCATAAGAATAAAGAATTAGAAATAGTATGTGTTGGTGAAGCCTACTATATCCACTCAATGAATTAGTAGGTCTCATGAGAGGAACTATTTTCTAGGAATAAGGACTTTATGGTATAGTGTTGGTCTTGGAATTAGGCCTTTAACATATGGTTATGATGTCTGACATTATGCATTTCCTCATTATGCGATTAGTTATTGATATTTCTTGTGATTATTTGACTGGTAAAATATACTTGTGAATATTTAAATAGAATTATTTTATTTATTATTTCCATACTATACTGAAAATTATTTTAAAAATGATAGTGTTTTATTTTTATACAATTCCTTAAATGTTTATGATTATTTATGATAGCCTCTGCTACATTTTTTATCCTTACTGAGCATCTGAGCTCACCCCTTTCATATTATTCATTTTTTCCTATATGTGGAGAAGTATATTGTTATTGAAATGTGGTTATAGTATAAGGGATATGAAGGTTTTAATTGGGTATAATATTTTGGTTTTTTATTTCATGAATTAATGTAGTGCTATTGTTTGTATCTTGTATTTCCAATGTTACTAAATTGGTCACTCCATCAGGATTTGATTCTTTGTAATCAGGCCAATGTATTAAAAAAATTCACCATCTTCAACCTTATAGGGTGGGGGAGTTATATAATATTTTTGTATGGTATATACAAAAATAATATTATAAAAAAAATTCAATAATAAAATGATCCTTCACCACCAGGATTCAACAAATCATCACAATTCTGCTTGAATTCTTCACACGTTCCTTCTTGTATGTTATTTTTCTTGCAATTTTAATGCCTATATTGTACTGATTAATAAATTATATGTAATTTTCTTTGTCTCAACCTTTCTATCAGATAAATTCTTTATCTATTAGTTGTCTATTCAATACCCTCTATCCAATACCCTATATGTTTAATAACTCTCTATCCAATAGACTATGCCCAGTATCACTATATTTGATGCCTTGTGTTTAGTAACACTCTCTTTGAGACCCTCGATCTTGTAATTATTCATTATATTCCATGAAAAAATGTTCTCCCAAACTCTTTATCCAGTAGATCACTTTTTAAACAACTGAAACATCACCAAGAACTACCTCACAGTTCTCCATGTCCCCACTGTATATCCATTTAATTTTAAAATGAAGAGAGTATTGATGACATAAAATTTTATTATCCCATAAAGAAATTTAATTTCCTACTCATGTATTTATTTATTTTCAACCATTAAACATTTGAATAATTATATTTTTCAATATTTAGAATCAACAATATTTAATTATTACAAACACTTGGTCTAGAATCATAATATTTTCTTTATGATTATTGTGGAATTGAATGTCTAGCTCTATATCATCCCTATATATTTCATTATAAAAAAATTATAAGGAACATAAAATATTCAAATTGTACATATTTGTAAGGTAATACTTTGTCAGGTTCCCCTTTATTCAGCAATATTCTTACTTTTTTCATCCCATGTGAATTATAGGCTTCCTATATCTATATAAGTTGACTTCACTAAAAAATCCATTTAATTTCCTCACATAGAAACATATATTTGATGAATTCACTTAGAAACTATTGTCTGAGAACATTACATATAATCCTATGTTTGGAAACATCACCCAGAATCCTTTGTTTAATGACTTTTCATGAAAAAAAATTACACATTCCCTTTATAAAAATTATTCATCTTGTGGAATCTATATGAAGTACCCATATTTCTTCAATTTATTCTTTACATAAGACATATCTATATCATGAAAACCATAATGTAATCATGATTTTTTTAAATCTTGAATAATATAAATTTATCACCTATCTTTTTTGTTAAAAAACTCCACTCAATAACCCTATAAATACATTTGGACAAATACTTTGTCTCATATTCCATCTGATGGCTTTAGTATTTTAGAATATTATTTATCTCTTATATCAATTAGGATCATATTTTTCTATATAGAACACTATATTAGGAAATTTTTTATGGAAAGATCAACTTTATTAGGTGTTTTATATACAAATAAATAAAGAAAACACTATAATCATACCTTCTTTCAAAAATCATATCAAATTCAGGTATGGAGGGAATAAAAATACTTTTAGGATGTATGTTCCCATTATATTATATCATCGAGGAGATATAGACATTAGATATAATCATCACACCAATTTGTTCTTTCACAATTGATTCATTTTTTACTATTGAGGTGGTGATGTTATACTATTAGAAAATTATATATATATATAAGTTGATATAACATGAATAAAAATATGCATCTATTGTTATATAGTGGATTAAAAATGTACCTTTCATCAATAAATTATGGTGAACCACATCATGAGTATGATCATGTATACCAACTATTTTTACTTGGGATGAGAACATTTATGCTGTCTATTATCATACTTAACCCTTTCATTTTTTAATTTATAGGATTAATTCCTATACTCATTACAATTGAAGAATTGTATAATAGGTGGGAATTTGGATCATGTTTCATTTCAACCATATCTCATTATTATTCATGTTTTTATGAAATTTTTATCCACAATTAAAGAATTTATTTATCCCAAGGAGGAAATTTTCACCATGAATCTTCAAACATTTATAGCATGAATAAATATTTATTCCGTCCCCCATGTGTTTTATTATTAAATTTCTTAAAAACTCAAACTTTATAATCATGTATGCGAAATTTTGAGTGTTAAGGGATATTCTAGCTTCCATACCTACATTGAGAGGATATAAAAATACATATTTATATTTTTCATATAATCTTATAGAAAATTCATTTCAGAGCATTGGTTGTAAGCCACTAAAGAACCAACCATTTTTTATTCCATGTATGATGATAAAACTACAATCATAACATGCAGGTCTTGAGAAATATTATTTATAGTTACAAATGGTTTTATTATCCTTATTTTATTTCTCATAATTCCATATCTATTTTAGAGTAAAAATTTAGAGTGAAATAATGATTAAAAAACTCTATCCTAAAATATTTGCAATAAATTTCTTCGTCTTTTTTCATATTCTTGATAATATTACAAATTGATCAGCATCACCATCTAAATAATACACCAAAAAAACATCTTAGGATCTATGAATTGGACCATGTAAAATTTATGATCTACAAAATTAAAATATTGTTTATTATTAAGTGGAATATATGAACCACTAATGGATGATGGATGTTTTTGTATAAAATACTCAACGATGGTTTGTTTTTTAGTCATATAGTTTTCAGAATGATTCATGTTACCAATCATTGCTTGATAGTGTTAGGTGAGAGTATTTATCATTATAATTCCCAGGACATTCTACCTCACATGAGGATAATTTTTGTATTGGATGTCACTTATTTATTAATATAATTCCTCTTCTTTATTTCAATTAACTAAAATAATAATGCATAGTTTGAGTATCAAGCATCGATAATTAGTTTAAGAAATCATGTGATAATGTGTATCATTTAAAAGATTTATTAAATTATGAAACACATAAATCATCCCATGGAATTATATGTATATCCCATATTAGTTTCACTATAGATTTTTTTATTATACTCTCTCACTCTTCATAATTGAATCCCACTGAATAACTAAATCCTTTTTTTTAAAAAACATATGAATCCCAAGCATGACATGTATACAGAACCTATAATTTTTACTATGTAATAAAATATAACACTATTAAACATGCCTAAGAACTAAAATGTTTAATGTATTTGGATATTATAAATATTATCACCATATTTATGACAAATATTTAACATATCCTACTATGTTTGTTTCACATGGTACCATTCATTGTCATTTCCTCCTTGAATACATTGTTTATAAGCTGGGGAATAAAATATAAGAAAGTGGTATTGTGGATTCTTAGTGTTGGTAAACAAGGGATATATCAATTGATGATAATATGGAATAATATTATAATCATAATGGTATAATAACACTATCATAACTTATGAAAACATATCTAGTATGACGTAGACAAAAAATATCAGTCATGGAATAAGGCTTTTTTATAAAAAAGAAATTAATTTTATGAGTGGAGTTTTATTAATATTATATCAAGATCCATGAGTGTATATTAGAAGTATAATAAATAATTTTTTTATAACTGTTTGAAATTGATATAAACATTGAAACCAATTTTCAAGGCTACCCACCAAGACATTCAACACATAGTATGCTAGGGCTATCAACTCATGTACCTTCATGGGTTTTGTATAACCTCCCATATTCTAGTTTATTATTAGGTAAAATCCATATTTAAACTTTTATATTTTGAGTAATAAAATACTACCCAATGAATTATATGTATTTAATGGACCCTCCATTCATATAATGATTGAGTGCATATATGTATGTCATAAGATTAGAAAGACATTCTTCATTTTATCATATCTTTTTTAAACCATGTGAATGAAATCAGTTTCCTTAAAATATCCTTAAAAATAATCATTATAATCTATCATAAGATAAAATTGTATGTTATCATAATATCATATTCTTATTGAAGCATAAAACTACCTTAAAGGATGATTGAATCGATAAAAAAATCTTTAATAAATTCATTAAAAGTATTATTTGAAAATTAGGATAAATATAATTTTTTTAACTAATTAATAATGAAAAATAAATATAAAACGTAGAATATGATTATATTTTTAAAACCATGGAAACTTGTAAATTAATATTTATGATTAATACAAGATATCGTGACAGAAAAAACCATTAATGCATTAAACATTAAAAAAATTACTTTTGCAATGAGTGTTAGAAAAGAACCATTTAAAAAAACAATATTCCATTAAAATCTTGTAAATATAGTGAAATTTAGTAAAATAAATTCCATTATTAATCATTTAAAATGAGATAATAACTTTTATAAATCAATTTCAAAATAGATATATATAAAGGAAAAATATTCCCAACCAAAAAAAGGATAAATAAGGTTGTATTTTCTTAAAAATATTATTTCAAATTTTCTATATAACAAAGATGGGAGAAATATAAATAATACTTCAAAACCATGAAATAACTAAGGTGTAATAATATTTATGGGTTTAATGATATATAAAATATATATAATTTCTTGAAATTAGAATTGTAATATAAAAAATCTAGATAAAATTTTGATTATAAAATAAAACAACTACCTCATGTCACAAATTGATTCTTCTGCATACTAACCCCCTATATCAGGAATATATATTTATAATAACTACATTAAAAAAAATTATTTTTTTACATTTCATTACGTTAGAATTTATAATTTCCTATTTATTAATAACACTTCATTAAAATCGATATTATGGTTTTATCTGTTCTTTTTTCCATGAATGTTTCAATTCACTGATTCCATTAGTCGCACATTTTCCATTATTATATTATCTTCAAAATAATATTCATATCATAAGTATTATTTTTTATTTTATAAAATTTTATAACCATCCATTAATGGTGATTATGAAAAGGTAATTACATCACTTCATGGAAGTCGTATTCCAAATGGATACATGAGTGATGATTACATTTATTTTAGTAGTTGGATGAACGGAAGGTAAGTAATAATTTAACGTTAATAAATAATAATTATTTTATATATTTTTTATATATTCTTTATATCTATATATATTACCATCCATGAAAGGAAATGATGAAAAATTAAATGTCGTACATCATAGAGGCAGTAATTTGTGTGTGTTCACGAGGGACACATTCATTTTATATTGGAATGAGGGGAAGTAGATAATTGTTATTTGATAAATATAATAACATTTTAGTATATTCATGATAATTATTTATTCATATTAGGATGAATATTATATGTTCTTATGATGTGTAGGAATAAATAAACCTAAAACATCTCGTGGAAGATAATTGCCCCTTCCTTTGGTATCCTCATATGGATAATATATTATGACTTATATGGTTTGTTTTTCGGTGATAAAAGAAACTCTAGGGAACCTAAAAATATTTCTTTAACAGTAATTAATTTAATATAATTATGTATGATGATTTTTTCTCGGTTACTCGGTTGAAGGAATCTTGCAGGAGGCTCTACCAGGGGAAATCCTTGATCACAATTGTGGAGAAGGTCTCTATTGGGTAGTGAAGTGTTTTTTAGTTCAATAGAAGCTCATTTTTATTTATTATATTTTAAAAAACCTGTTAACTAGATATTGGTATTATAACATGATGTACCCATAAATAGTAGGAATTCTCCAATTTCAGTAGGACCATCAAAAGTTAATATCTACTGATGGTTTTATGATGAAGCATTGAATCTATATAATCTCAATGAGTTTGGTGGGTAAAACATTTTGTAGTTAAGATGATGTATCCATTCATAATAAATAAATAATTCTTAATATCATGTTTAATAGGTGTGAGTAAATAATATTTTTAATTTTAAAAATGGACACTTTTATGAAAACTGAGATTTGTGAAGAAACTAAAGAACAGAAGAAGAGGTTATTAATTAGTAACTCTAATAATATCTTATTTTTTCTGGAGGTAATTGAAAAGGTCATAGTAGTGGTTCTTCTGGGCATGTCAGACACATTGTTTGAAGCACATTAATCTCATGCTCTGTTTAATTATTTCAATAATATCATATCCTGTATTCATAATTATTTTTATGGATAATTGAATGTTTGTGAATCTTTATAATTGCATGATCACGGAAGACTTAATGAGGTGAGAGTGGTGTTAATTCTAGGTACATATCGAACACATAGTTTGAGAAAATAAATAGAGGATTAGTTTTTCTTATGTGATACCACGTATGGGATTCTGGTGGATCTATGTATAGATTTTTATAGGTTTTATTAGAAGAAAAGATTGTTTATTATTTCAAATGTTCTCAATATTCCTTTCCCATTTTTCCAATGAAATCCATAAGGTTCATCGATATACCCTAATAAAATACCAAAAACCCTACAAAGTAACCAATGTCAAGTTTTCTCAAATGTTAACATGCCTAAAATTGATGAATTCATTTTCAAAACCCTTCTCAACTGGTGGTGGAAAAATTGGTCGTGGAGGTCCTTGTAGAAGTAATATAACAAACCAATCATGAAGTCCTTACAATATAATTTTGTACCATGGTTCTCCCCATGGATCCATAATAAATTACATTGGTGGTCCTCCCTAGGGTAACATCCATAGGGTCCCTTGTTATGATACTGGAAATAACTATCAGGATTGTACTGTTCATGGTGGAAAGAATAAGATTATCATCCATCGAGGTATAAACAATAATCAGATAAAATCATGATATTGTATAGGTCCCCTCTTGATCCCTTGGTTTAGAGGCCTTCCTTACATGAATATAAAAACTGATTAGGTATGTTCTCCCCTAGATGAAGAATATTTATAGCATGAATATCCTCCTCATTATGTCCATTTCATAGTTTCCTAACATTAAATAGTTATTTATAATATTTGATTTCCTACCCTCACTAATACTTTCATAATTAAAACAATAAAGGCCCTCCCCATTGTGGTCAAATAGAAAACAACCAACATGATGTTCTTCCATAGGGAAGTAATTCAAAAATTAAAAATCATGAATTAACTGTTTATTTAAACCATGTTATTAACATAGTAGGCCCCCATAGGGTATATTTTACAGATTTCATCCCTACAAAAAATAATTTAACTGATTTGGAGGCTCTCCCCACATTAGTGAACTATTTATTAACAACTACAGTGGTCCTCTATGCACCGATCATCATGTTTTACCACCTTATAATTACATATATCCTTGAAGTTGATGTCCCACCACATTTAAATTATTCAAAATTCTCACTCATACCTAGAACGACATGACAAAACAATGATAGATTCATCATATTCTCCATCACTGATCAATAGAATATCATACCGGTTAATAAACAACTTGAGGCAATAAATATCAGCCATGATTCCCTCAGAAAGTTCCCCCTTCTATTCTATTGATGATGTTTAGAATGATCTCACACATTCATAAAATAGTAAATAAATGACATTTACGGGCATACAAGGTTAAATATCATCTTAAATATGATAATTAAATTTTTTTATCATGTGGAATGAATTTTATGAGAACTGAATACAAACAATTGTTCTAGAACATGGCTACTTAATAAAATTCCCAAGATACTGAAATAGGAATTCATAACACATCATCACCAAATTTTATGGATACTCATTATTTTCTCAAGTTTAGTAATATTCTCTAAGCGTATGATGCTGACCACATCATGTAATGACATTTTTTATGCTTCAATATTAAACTGATCTCACACTCAACCACTCGGAATCCAATGTCTATTAAAAAATATAATGGTATCCACCAATCCCACATTATTATGTTGAGTTCACTATACCAAACGATAAATGATATAACAACCATAATATTAATTAGATTTTGTGGTGAATTTTGATCTATTAGCTTCATCTAGTTTGTATGATAACAAGCTTCATTGATTAAAGTGGATTGCAGAGTCATCACCGTATACATAGACTTTATAATTGGGTGAGAATATTTTAAATGGTCAATTTAGCATAATATTTCAATTTCTAATTCTAAAAAGAGAAAGAATATAATAGAAATTTATATTTACATGCTCTTCCATCAAGAAACTAGAAAGATGGAATAGGCATGAAATTTGAGGAATATCAACCCCTCACATGTATTGTCACTTTTTATGGATTGTACATATTCTATACGGAAATAAAAAATAATATAACACAAAATCAAAAAAGATTTAATTCCCAATAGGAAAATAGAGACATAATGAAAACTCAAAAAATATTATAGGAGTGTCTCAATGCTATATGTTTGGGGTAATTATTGCCTCCATCACCACCTCCCATCAATCAGATATTCAACATGATGTGGTTACGATTATATTTGAGTTGATTCAAACCTATACCCTATGGATAATTGTATTTTTACCCCTCTCATACTTCTAATAAAGTTGATATATTTTATAATGGGTCAAATTTCATTAGAAACTCCTCCATGGTTTCAACTACAAACATTTTTTGATTAATCTCCTTCTCTATGGTTCATGTTATGTGTGGGTTTTCTGAGATTTTCATTTGGATATTGATTCAGGAAAATTTCTAAGAGGTAATTAAATGGAGATGTAATACACATATATTTGTTAAAAACTAAACCAACTCTCATTGGAAATAAAAAATGGACTAATAGTGGGATTACCCTAAGCGGTGGGGTGAATATGGGTTTTCACTATCAAGGGATATTAAAACACTTACACAATTAATGTATCATTTTCCATTCAAGGATCAGTACCTTGCAACCATAAGGGCCACTTGTTATATTTATCATCAATATATTATTTAGGTTTATTGATCTTTTTTTTGTATGTATAAATTAAATATGTACACAATCATTTACATGGTTCATCCTCACTAGGCTATGTCGAAGGAACACTCATTGGTGTTATGATTTTCACCAAAACCACTATGAAACATACTTCTTACAAAGGTTTGGGCAATGTGACTCATATTCCCAGTTTCACATACATAAAATATTTTCATAAATATCACTTTTTTCCAAGAGTCGCATCCTTGAATATTCCATATTTAGATCACTTTTGGTTTAAAGGATTATTTATTCCCCTTTTGATCACTACTTAAGGAAGGATCCACACATATTTTATGTCATATAGGTCCATTATCCACTTTATTTAAATATATATTTGAATAAGGTAGCTAATATAATGTAATTATATTGGTATTATTCTATACCCCAATGAGGATAAATTATTTATATAATATTTATAGAATAAATTCTCATTGTTGTCAGAAAAATAAATACCTTCTTCTCCATCATTGTACAATACTTCACTATATGGTAAGGATTATTCATTCTAGAATAATTCTAGGACAAACATAATTTTTTTTAATAACAAAAACAAAATTATCAAAAAATTTAATATCTTTAATGATTATAATTCTTTAATATTACAAAACATCATATAAATAAACACAATCATATTCAACTAAAAATTAGATCATCAATATTCTATCAATTCATATTATTTCTTTGGAATTATATCTATCTTCTACTATATTCTTATTCGATATATATTTATAATGTTTCAAATTCTCATTTATTCTATCATGTGGTTCCTAACATAATTCTAATCATATTATCTTAAACAGTCATTATCTCATGTGATGTAACTTCCACTATTGGAGTCATCAATGACTCTTAAATCCACCATGAGTCTAAAACTACATTCTATGAACATAAATTACTGATATATATTCATATCTACAATTTAAAATTTTCTAAAAATATCTCCACCTTATTAGTATGTTTTTCTATAACAGAATATATGGAAAACAATATGTAAGCCATTTTAATTTAAGATCTATAAATGTCTCTATAATTATCCACATTTATCATGATGTATATAATTGTATGAGAAATAGTTCAATTCCCATGATAATTTCCCCTACGAAGATCTCTATAATATTACATGAACATACATAAAATATGTATAACATTATCTACACCCATGATGATAATGGTCTTTAGCATAACTCTCCAATCACGGAAAACCTCAAACATTCAATACATTTTCTGATATATTGGCATCTAAAAACATCCTCATTAAATCATGCATGGTCTACAATGGTGTATCAATATGATCTAAAATGAATGTTCCAATTTTCAACATAACCAAAATCAAATAGATTATGTTTCTACATAGCCAAATTAAAAGTGATTAACATCCAACTCTCTGAAATTAATGGACCTAATTATCGATAAGAAAAATTGTGGTGTTGGTTATGTAACCTATTTTCTCATGCATCTGATCTATGTAAATAGATCATTCATATATCTATTCAGGACATGTACCTTATTAAAATAACAATTATTACTACATTTGTATTTAACATATCATCTTTGGACATATACTCAATTTACTCACTTAGCCATTCTAGACATGTATAAAATTTATATTTCCATTCATTCCATGTAATTCATTCACATAGCTGATTTAATCCACAATATATAATTTCATTTTTATTTAGCTATTTAATGTTTCTAGAATGAATAAATAGACCTCCAAGAGTCTATATAGTTATAAAATCATTAGTATAACATTCTTTGATCAACCTTATGGGATTAATGAGTATAAAAACAATCCAAACATCTACAACTTATTCCTCACTCTGGGAACTAACAATCTCCCAAATAACATTTCGACACTTTGGTCATATTTAACATCGGATTCCAATGATTTTATTTTCAATAAATCAATCCTTATTCATATCCTTTATTTTTGTTCTTGGAAAAAATCAAAAATCAGTCTTTTGGGACTGCTAACCATCTCCCCTTTTTGATTTTGTTGATAATACATCATAATTTTGTTCCTAGTTAGTCAATGAACTCTTGGAAGTATCATACAACCCTTAATGTTATCTTCTTCTCCCATAAGATGATTTATTTTTCCCCATTATTGTTAATGAAATAAAATGTGCCTTTTGAATGTATAGGGTGTTTCAACAATTACTTCATGGAAATTTAAAGATTCGTTTTTATTTCTTTCTACTCCTTGTTAGAGGGAACATAATCCTAAAATAATCTCCCCAATAATATAGTGAATGATTCTAGGAAATATTAAATCCCCATTTTTGATATATTATTCATTAACCAATAGGAATATCATTACAAAAATTTTAAAAAAAATTCATTCTTTGGCATCAACTACATATTTATTATACAAATTCTTTGAAACTAGATGATACACAATCCAATATATTTTCCTTCTATATTTTAGAAAAAGATTCATAGAGTGAATTTAATAGTTTTCAAATGAGATGTCTATATTTACTTAAATCTTACTTATATTGAGAGAATTGTAGTGAAAATTGTTTTATACACTATAAAATTTCTATCCACATCACTCGGGAATAACAAGAAACACACACAAACAATTTTTATTTTATACTTTAAAAACTCATCCTATGATCTCCACTACATCACACCAATCCATTATTATATAAAATTAAGGTACATTGTTTTGAGAAATAAACCATATGATGATGTAATTGATACCACTTGATAAAAAATGGACACCACATGTTGTAAGAGTGGTCATAGATTAAAAATGAAATTATTTCAACTCTTTACCATTCAACAAATCATGGTTTTTAAAAAATCATGATAAAAAAATATCCTTTGATGATTAGAATAAAATTCATTGACACATTTAATCATTAATATAATTTTAACATCATTCCATTGTGTATATAATAAGGATACCATTTTTTATATAAAACATCCAATTCATTATATTTTGGAAATATTTTTAATTTCAATTGATACAAAACACAATAAAATATTTTAAGACAAAAACATATGAATATAAAATTCATTTTTTTTATTTTATTATTATACATTTTTCTTAATCCCATTGGAGTCCGAATATTATCATATAATCATATTGAAAAAAAATTAAACCATTCTGGCCTTCATTCCATTTAATATTAGTATTGAAATTCTCAATATGAATTCATTTTTCAGGCATATTTATTTTAATCTAGGATTATTATTCAGCTTCATCCACCTATGATTTTCTGACACAATAATTCATGTAAATATTTTGCACTATACTCCTAGGAATAATATCTCTCAATTAACTTTACACCTCTTCAAAAACAGTTAGAAAAAATGAGTCATATTAGGAGAGGGTTGCCTAAAATTTCCTCTTATTGAGGATGATGGTGAGCCACTATGGACCACAATTTTTCATTTTTCATTCACATTTAGTCCTATCATCATATGTTAACATGATATCATGGAATATAACAAGTCTTTAAAATATTCATGATTTTTTACTTTCACAAAATATGTTCTTTTATGGAATAGTTTACACCCATTGGAATTTTTCCAAAAATAAGAATATTTTTCTTTTTGAAAGCCTTCTTGCAACCTTTACTATCCCTTGAATAATAATAATAATTTTTAGTGCTTCCATATATCTAGAATGTCCTCTTTTTAGTGGGATTCTTGTTTTTTTTCATTAAGTGATTTCATATTTTATTTTTAAGCCATTTTTTATTTGTCTAGGATTTTTAAGGATTAGAGAAATAATTTGATCATTTTCTCTTCCTCAGTTTTGTTAAAGGTTTCATCTTCATATAATTGTTTAAATATATTTCTCAAGGAATGATTTTTCCATTTTCTTGCAGCTATAAATATTCTGTTAACCCCTACTAAATATCCTTGAAATAATCTAATATAGACATGTATATGAAGTTAATTATTATTGGAATAAGTCCTATACCTTTAATTTAAATTCATGGAAATTAAATATTCATGTTTTCACATTAGGTTAATTAAATTTTATATATCCCCATACATCAACACAAAAAATAAAGATGTGCCCATGCATCCAAAAAAATATCACATATTTCTATGTATTCCTTGAATCCTTATCCATTTGTTTTATCCTCTTGAGGGTTCCATTTTTTTCCATTTATATTATCCTAAATAGTTTACATTTCTTGTGAATATTGAGAATTTTCTTATTCTCATGCCTTAGTGGAGTCAAGAGATTTCCAAAAAATTGAAATGATAGTAAACTGATAATCCCAAAAATCATAATCTCTAGAATACATTATTTAGTGGTTTCAAATAGAAAAAAATAATATCTTTCCAAAGTATACTAATACTCATTTATCAAAATTGAAATGGCTATAAAAGCGGATTTCATGAATGCATGAATCACATGTAAATAATTTTTCATATAACCAGTGGACTCTTAAATTATGAGACACAATCTCTAAATGCTCAATATATTCTTTAACTATTTTTGAATACACCATAATTTCATCCACAAATTCCACAATGAAATTCTATAGGTACCACTAAAATACATTATTCATCCATTCCATACAAACCACCAATGCATTTGTACGAACAAATGAAGTGAAATCAAAATTTTAAGGATAGAAATGACACCTATTGATATCATTTCAATATCATCATTCCTTAGAAAGAGTTGGTGACCCATGAAAAATAGATCAATACTAGATAATAATTGGGATCCAATCAATTAATCAAAAAGTTCATCAATAAATGGTAGTGGATATCTACTAATTATAATAACCTTATTTATCTTACGATAATAAAAAATAAGTCATCACAAACCATTTTTATTCATTTAAACATTACTACAGCATCCCAAGGAAACTTTCTTGGTGTTATATTCCATTTATTGTCCTCTATTCCAATTGGATCTTAAACTCCTTTAATTCCATCAGTAATATTCTATTTGATGGAAGAAAAATGTAATATTTCCCAAAAAGGTGATCTATCAAAAACTAGACTGCCATTTCAGGTGTAAAACTAGTGATGTAGTCATAGGAAACATTAGGATATGGATCCAATATTGTAGGAAAATATCTAGTATGAATTATATAATTAGTACCTAAATTTATTGAAACTAATAGATAAAAAATCATTCCAACAGTTGGTAATAAAATTCCTTATTTTCTAAACATGACATTCAAATATTTTTTTAAAGTTGTACCTCCCCTTTATTATATTTAAAACATACAAGTCATTCATAACTATTAATATTGGTGTTCCATTAAAAAACATTTCTACTCACTTGGCCATGTAAAATAATTCCATTCCAAAAATAGATAATTCCCAAATTTACTTCAATCTATCAATTGGTTTGGAAGAAGATGTACATTTAAATCCCACACACTCTCACTAACTGATAGGTGTGTGTATACTCAGCACATGTTTCATAATCTCAAAATTAAATCCATTTGATCAACAAATCAAGATTTAACAAAATAGTGGGATGGACCCGTAACAATAAAAACTTTTATAAGAGTTGAGTTAAGAATGATGGTAACTTGTATAATTGAAGGACCTAATTTGACTTTTGAGATCATATTATGATTAAAATATAAATTCTTACTCACTACCCATTTCACCTTGATTTCATGATATGTTTTCATTGAATGAGGAGTAATGGTGTCCATGGATTCACCAAGATTCATTCGGTTCTGAGGAAAAAATTCTTTTTATGTGAATTTCCAGTTGAAGAATAAGAAGTCAGAGACATGTGTGATCGATTTCCTATAACTAACGTAGGAGTTAAATGACAATAATTCAATATATGTCCCATATTAATACATTTATTGATATGATACAGGTGGATCCTTACAATCTCACATTATAAGATAAAATGAACTACATTATATATAGAAAAGCATAGTATTTGGTTTTGTAGGAAGGTTAATTAATTCATTAGTTTTATTCTTATATTATCCACCACCTTGGTTGTAGGTGTACCTCTTCCAAATGCTCCCAGTATTAGAGTTCCCACCTATTGTCATAGAGAAAAATAGTCTTCCTCTCACCATGTTTCAAGAAATATCACTTTCCACCCCATCTCTACATTAACCATATTTGTTTAATTAGTAATAAAGATGACAACTATCTTACAATAAATTTATTCTCATAGTCCAAATAGAAAGATTTATTCATTTAGGGATGAACTAGGGGAACTTCTATTTAAAAAATGGACTATGTTCATTGAATTTTATCCATAATTTATCATTGGTAATTCTCTTTATTAATACAGTTGTAATATGTCATTCTGGTTATCTTGATGTTGTGAGGGGTATATTTTTCGATGAATAATTCCCAAAATCCTTCCCATGTAAGGTCTCAATCATATTTATTTTAGACAGATAAATTGAACCATTATCATGTATGATCCTCCAGCATGTATACTACTAACATTACCTTCAAATCAGCCGGTGTTCTAAGGAAATTTTTTATTAATTTTATTCGATTAATCCAAACTTCTACATTTTTAGGTAAGGAATCCTACAAAAAAATTTTAAATTTTTTTAATTTTCATGGAATGATATAAATTATATGGCACATAATTATGATTAAACTTATAAATGGCATTAAATTATTAATCATTATTCCAAAAAAGTTATTGGTAGACCTATAGTTCAAGAGAAACCATGTTTTATTTTACCTCTGGTAGTGGGTTTCTGCCAAATCTAAATTGTTCCATTTCCCTATAGATAGGATAAAATACCACTTAGTCATCACTGACTAGTATCTCAAGGATTATAATAATCCAAATCATCAAAACCAACAATTTCCACATTAATTTCATAGAATCCTCAAATACATTATGAATAATGAAGTCCTTGTGGGATGTGGCACAACTAATTCTTGGTATGCTACACTCATTGGATAATCTCATGAAGAGGAGATGAAGAGACAAATATAGGTGTATACGACAAATTTTTTACTCAAACAAGATTGGAAACCTTATGTTCAATATTAAGAGTTTGTCGACATATCTCATTGCTATACATTTAATGTTTTTAGATTTTTTCTCCATTCCACCATCTCTTGATGATTGATTGACCAAGACAAAAACCATTGTCTTAGTCTAGTTTTATATTTATGGTCATCTTTGGTGACATCACCAAGTAAACAAATCCTATCAACTAATGTGAAGGCCTTAATTATCATTGGGGAGGAATTTACCTTTTATCCAATATGACCTTTCAATAAAATTTTAATAACTATAGAAACTATATGATGAATGAGATATAAATAATAAAACTCAAATGAAAAAAAATAAAGATAAACATTAGATTACTAGTGAAAAGTTATATAAATGTGACATAAGAAATCCAAATAAATTCTTGATACAATAAAGTTGACGGGGAATCACTCCAAGGAAACATTCAGATAAACTCGATGCTCGAAACAGAAACTGATGAAGTGGCTCATGATGTTCCACTAAGGAATAAAGAGACATTTCCTTTACCAATTTCATGAATAATAACATCTAGATACTTTCCAAATTTCCTATGAAGGGGATGAGTAATCATACCCCATAGTATTTCCTAAAGATTATTTCCAACACATGCCACTAAGACCAGAAAGAATTTACCTCATAGTTTATATAAAATAGGGTATAATAATATCAAAATTATTATTATAAAAATATATTTTTAGAAAAAAAAATTAAATAAATCACTTATTTCATTAATTTTATCCACTTGGCACACCCATCTCATTTTTCTCACAACATGAGCATTATAATAGAAAATTCCAATACTCATGAGGGGTGGTATTTACTTCACCAATCCATCACTTGGTGATACACCTTCATTCCCAACAGGCACCGAGAACCAATTTCATTCCAAAAGTTCCTCCTACAATATAATATAAACTGACACTGCCATGTTTGTTAATACCATATTCCATAAATATTTGTACCATCACCACAATGTTTATTAGTTTTTAAATATATTATTAAAATATAAATATAATTCTTAAACCCATAAAAATAAGGATTCCATAAGGTTAAAACAAATTTCCATAAAACAGAAACATTTTATAAAATATATAGTTAAAATATCTTAAATAAATCCAAAATAATATTTTCATAAAAAACCAATAAAATTGGTCTATATTGAAAATCACATATATATATTGTAAAAAAAGAATCCTTAAAATTCTTGGAAAATGGAGTGAGAGAAAATACACATTCCTTAAGAAACAATACTAAAAATAAGAGTGATACTTTTACTATAACACCCACAAATGACCTCCGAAATGAACTGCACAACCGATTGATAGAGAGACAGCGAGGATCACCCATAAATGATATATCATGAACATCTATTTTGATAAAATGCAAGGAATATAAGATAAATTTTATATTTAGAATAAACACTAAAAACCTCCCAAGAATAACATATTTCGATCCATAACACCACCAAAATCAGTATGTGAATCATTAGTTTAATATAGATTTTTGAAATCACCAGAGCATAATAATGAAAAAATGATCATGATACCTTCGATTAGGTTATATATACAAGGAATTATATGGCTCTTCAACACACCTAGGTGACCCTCCCTTAGTTATTTCAAACCATCGATACCCTAGACCATGAATTGGTGATGCCTCTTTATACATGGACCAAAAAAATCCACCTAGTGAACTAGACACTTATCCAAAAAAAAATTGGTTTTTATGTGTTTCTCCTAGACAATACCGAGACATCACACCCACCAATATTGTTTAATTCTAACTGTGGTGGACTCAAGATCAGGTAAAACTACAAAAACTATTTAGGAATCTTACCCAAGCACCACAAACCCAACTAAAATAAATGAAAAGGCTTTTAAAAACATGGAACAAAACAACATAGCTAAACCTATTGTTGTTATAACTCCCTCACAGAGCCTCTATCCATCCAAATAATAAAAGGTAATTCAAAACTATAGTTTTTATTAAACATTATAATAAAATTCTAACCACTCACCCATTAAAATTTATATAGGGTACTCCATTTGAACCTCAGTGGTCTTTATCAAGATTCTAGATTGGTCATTAAATTCCAATTGGAATTATTCTGGCATTATAATGTAACCAGATAGTGGTACTAACACTATTTTCCTATTTATAACTTCAATTACATTACTGGAGTTATGATGGGACATTTGATCAACTTTTCTTGTGAAGCATCTGTATAATTAATAAAATATGGAAAATTAGACTCCACAACACTACTAGATCAATAAAAATAAATCATAAAGATATATTAAACCAAAAATACATAAATTTTTACATACTCATATGAAATTTTATTATTATAAAAAACTCATATCAACATCCAACCCTTTAATTTGTGAATAAACCTTGTATATATTCCTTGTATCATTTTAAGTCATCAAAATATATTTATTAAAATTTTAATGAAAATAATATTTTGTTTTAATAATGTTATTAATTTTTTGTCTTGGAATAGGATCTTAATTCATGATATTAATGATTTTTTAGATTAAATTATCTACTTTACTGACCTAGATTTTAAATTTAAAAGTTTAGGAAAAAATGTAGTGTACGATTAGAGCTGGAAATGTATTTTATTACATTTTTTCATTATTATTGTTTAAAAATGGTTAGTTTTGCAATATTTTTTTTCGTTGTCTTTATTCCTTTACATTTTTAGTTATTTTAATTTATGGATAATCATATTATGTATATTTCACTTCATAATTATACCTAGTATCATCTTCCTTTATAAAAAAGTTGGTGTGAAACAACTATCATCCCTGTAATCTTTAATATTTTCCTCATTATCTAAATAAATTACTTTTTTACCTTCAATAAAATCCAACAAATATATTCCAATAATATTTTTTACATTTAATTAAATGATATATGATATTTTCTTCTATAATATAAAATAAAATAGATAACATTATCTCTCTTTCTCTAATATATTCAACAATTCCCTTCCAAATTTAGTATATATCATCTACTCCTAAAAAACATAAAATATTTAAGTCAAGTATTTAATTTATAACATAAATTTTTTGATTCCTTATTTTTATTAGAACAATTTTTTTTGTTTTATATATTTTTGTATATATACACCCCTTATATCACTCATTCATTATATAATTTTGATAGGACCACTTTTGATATGAAAATGTTCCTCAGAAAAATTTTAACTATTTAATTTAATCTTTTTACTACAAAATATAATTATGGAGTTAACATAGTGGATGTATGATATAATATCCTAGGAATATTAATATATTCATCTATTTTAGGTATTTAAATTTTTAATACATCATTTATTCCTAGAATTATATTCATCATTCAATAGATATTATCGGTAGAAATTTTATAACTATTAATAAAATATATCATATAAATCCTATGTAAAATTTGTAAAATTAAATCTATGATACTATAATTTTGAATCAAAAAATAAAATATAACATTTCCCATAGAAATCTGTTTAGTTTTTTTATATTCATCGAGTAAAATAGACCACATATAAAAAATTCATTTCCCTCATTCATATTAAATTATTATACCCTCTTTATTATTTTAAATTATCAACACAGAAAATATGTATATAATATATTTTTTTCAATGTTGTAATGTCATTGTAAAATCAATACCTCAAAATATTTTCTTCCAATTATTATCTTATATGAATTACATATTCATTCCATATCTTATACTAATTTTTCATTAACAAGAAATAATGAATAATAATCACTAATTATTTTATACAATATTCAATTTGTTCATATTCCCTTCTTTATGACTACCATTTATCTCCTATTATTATTAGTCAGGCATTCTATGTGAAATTATAGTATGAAAATTTTCACTCTCATTTTATATAGGTGGAAACTTTTGTTGAATAGAGATTATTTTTATTGAATAAATCAGGTGATATCTGGGATACCTCAAACCAAGCCTTTGTTCGTGTTCCTTCAAGGACCTAGCCCTCTTATATTGTCTTGGTTCCATGAGTTTGTTTAACTAATTCTATCACCTAGGCCTTCTTGTGTTCTACATACAATTCCACTTTCATTTCCATAGCCCTACCTCTTTCATATAAACCATGTCCCAATAATATCTCTCTTATGAGCTAATCTAATTGTATATGTTCAATATTACTATGGTGTGTGATTTTAATTATGGTTAATTATTAATTTTCATCATACCATGCCACTTTTTCCCTATATTAGGTTCTAATATCGTCTATTTGAAGTGTCTTAGGCCTAGAGTTACAGAAGTTTGTTCCTACATTCATACATATATATTTACCAGACTCACATTTATTCATAAGGTGACTCATAATGAAAAAAAACATAAGAAAATAAAGTGAATTTAGGGTATTTGTCTCCTAAAATTGTTTTTTCACACCAATGCACCTTGAACAGAATCTTTCTTCTTTGATTACTTAGGATTAGGGAAAAGTACATCCATATCTAGAATGACATGCTTGATATCCACTCACTTAGGTGACCATAGAGAGGCATACAAGGGAAACACTTTCATGTGCTACCAAGGGGAAGTATAGTGGGGTGATAGTCATAGAGGATACCCAAGAGAAGAATAATTGAGAGCCACTTTCATAGGATTATGTGGGACAAGAATAACATAGATATATAATTCATCATTTTTGAGAAATACTCAATATATATCATAATAATACATTACTGAGAACTGTAAAGGTTTAGCGTATTTCTATAATATATGAAATTAAACACATTTTTTTATTCATTGATATATCTCACAATGTTATTCTCACATAGTACACTTCTTAAACATATAATACGTAAAAACAATATGCATAACATTGAAAAGTTGAAACATAAGAAAGGTTGATCATAGATGCTCAGTATGGGTAAACATGGTAGATATCAATTGATGCACATAAGAGAGATAGAGGAATGTATAACGGTAAGAAAACAATATCACAATTTAGAAAAACATACCCAATAAATCATAGACCATAAATTATGATTCACTCCATAATACATTATCATAATAATAGACATTATTCAAAAGAGTGTAGTATCATCAATAATGAATCCTGATACTTGAGTGAACATGAAAAGAATAAAACATATATTTGTTGAATAATAGAGTAGAATAAACAAAATCATATAAATCATATGTCCAGGTTACCCACATTGACATTCATCACATTGCAGGCTTATGCTAAACACTCGCCTACATTCGTGGCCTTGTCCTGACCACCCATGTATCCTCTTGATCTTAGGGAACCAACATGTAACTGGTAAACTCATGAGATATAAAAAACTTCTCAATGAATGGGAGGAAAATAATGGTCCCAAAGATCACGTAATGAAGAATTACATATATGTTTTCTAAAATATCACACAAGAATTCCACATTTCATTATAACATTATTAACCGATAGAAAACAAACAACTATCATAAATATATCCTTAAAATTCATCATCATATTAGATGTAGATAAATAAAGTGGATGGTATGATAATATCATATCCCAAATAATTCAGAACAATGCTTATGATATGATGACAAAAATAAAAAAAATTTATAAGAGTAATAAAAAATATCTTTGAATAACAATAAGAAATATAATTTATATATGTAAATTTTAAAAAAATAAAAAACACACAAAAACTGGAATGCTAATTTATATGTTAAAACATGTGAAATTTTATTGTTTTATTCATGAAAAAATAATTTAATACATGGTTCGAAAATCCATTCACATGGTAAATGTTAAAAAACATTCTTTTCTCACTTTTGTGAAGAAATTTAAAAAAAATTACTTGATTAGAAGAGAATAAAATGATTCCATTAAAATTTTAGTTAATAAAGTATAAGATATTATAAAAATAAAATTATTAATCATTTAAAATTATATAATAACTTTTATAAAGTAATTTATAATAACATGGGTATGGAGGTAATACATTCCCATGAAAATAAAATTATATATGGTCGAGTTGTATTAAAAATATTATTTCACTCATTTTCGATAATAAAGTGGGGAAATGTTGTAATAGTAAATGAATGAAATATCTATATGATAAGAAAATAATAGTGTTTTCATAGATTAAAAATATACATTTTTCTACAATGGATATTAAGACATCAAAAATATCGATAAAAAGTGAGTTTATAACATCAAAACGATACCACAAGCCTCAACTATTTTATGCACGATATAAAATAATGTATAATAAATTTTGATTTATTATAAATGTTAAAAACTATATTAATACTTATATTATTACATATCATTCTATTATAATTTCTAATTACCAATTTGTTAATATGTTTTTATCAAAATCAATATTTATGTGTCAACTATTCTATTTTCCATGCATATTTGGGATCGATGGTTACAATCCTTTCTAATTGGTCATGATATAAACATATAATTATTATTTAAAATTTTACAGATATTTTATTTATTTATTATATAAAATTTTATAACTATCGATGTTAGGGAGAGATGAATATTTAATTACATCACTTGGTGGAGGAGGTAGTATGCATGCCGCACCATTAATGTTTCCATTTTTCAATAGATGGAAATAAAGGAAACTAAACATTAATTTATATTTATAATATACTAATTATATTTTAAATGTCATATGTACTTGTTAAATATAAAAATATAACCATCTATTAGATAAAATAATGAAACATAGAATATATCGCTTCATATAGGAGGTAGTTCGCATGCACGCAAGAACAGCATATTCATTTTATGTTGGATCGATGAGAAGTAGATAATGAAAATTAGATAAAAATAATAAAACTTAATTATATTTATTATACTTATTTAATCATATTATTATCGATATAATATATTTAGGGGATCTGGAAGAAGAAATTAATTTGAACGAACATAGTACAATTACCCATTTTTTGGGTATCCTCCATTAGCATACAACTTAAGCCTTATTAGTTCAGTATATTGGAGATACATTAATATATAATAATTTTTTGAGTAATTAGGAAAATTATTTTAGAAGATCTTGGTTGAGATAATGTTACCAAAGTGTTTGGAAAAGTGAGGATAGGGGTTTCCCTTTTATAAGTGATAATATTGTCATCCGTTTAAATGCCCTTAACATTAAAATAAAAAAAATAAATTTTCATGTGAAAGTGGAAGTAAATGAAACTAATTTACAAGATAAGTTTATTATCATTATAAATAAACTAAATAGATCAAAATATAAATAAGGTTTTTGTGATATAAAATCCTTATCGTTTTTTGACGCCTTTTACCCCTTTTAATCCTTTACTGTGATAACATTACTTTTACCATGGTTTTTATTCAAAATTACTAAAAATTAAAGTGTACTTATAATAAAATTTATATATTATGATATAAAATATGTAATCCATTTTAAAATATTCGTTTTTAATGATGAAATAAATTAATACTAATATCTAGAGAAAAAAACCATAAAAAAATTTTAGAAAAAAATTGTATCTATAAGAATAAAAATGATTTTATTCTAATTCCATGAATAGTAACAAAAATTAAATGAATATTTATTTGTATTAATTTTCATGTCATCTATGAAATTCACTAAAATATTTTACAAAAAACTATTTTATTTTTTTAATAATATATAATTATCACATAAATAAACAGTTTTTCTAAAAGAATATATCTCTTCACCTTTAGGGGATTTTAGCATCACATATAACTAACAGATAATAATTGTATGAATGGTAATTAGATTTTCTAAATCTATAAATATTTATTATAAATAATTATAATACTTTAAATAATAGAAACATACTTTTAAAAAAAAATATATAATAAAATAAGGTTTGTAAATAAAACATATATATTTAGTCATAAATCATTAAAATAATATTCCTTATCATTACATAAATATTTAATGGATGTACATAAATTAAATTATTAATTAATATATTATTTTCTCAATAATGTCAATTGAAATAATAGAAAAAAACTATTTAATTTTACAAAAAATTCATAATTTAATAAAACAATTTAATAAATTTCTCAATAATTAATGTTGTTTCCATAAGTGAATTTGGCCATTTTTTAAAAGTAATTTCCATTATCAATTCCTTTTAAATATATATTAACTTCATTCATATTATATTTATATTATTTATTATTCTATTAAGATTTATTTTTTGTTCTTCACAAGATATAAAACACATCAAATTTATTAAAGAGAAATGTATTCCCAAATCAATGGGTGTTATATTCTACCCCTTGGAAGAATTTCTCCTTAATGATTAAAGTATCCTGATAAAAAACGAGGAATAATGTACTTTATTATAACCTCATGTTACCGCATAGCTTTATCAAATTTATGTTTTTAGCACAAAACACTAACCAACATAGTGTTCTTATTCTGCAACACTTTATCTATTCAATCCAGAATCACCACACATTGTTCATCATATAAAATAAAATTATATATATTTATAACATATAATTTATGTAACTTTAAGAATTATGTTTGTACTTAGTCAAAATATATTCTTGAAACAAATTATGAATATAATATAATTTTAGTGGAATAAACCAGAGATGATCCACTATCCAAATATAGTAAATAATCTGAAATAGACTGGTATATATGTGGATTTGGATCTCATTATTTCTAAATATCATAACTATATTCAAGTAATATATTAAAGCTAATATATTTTCACCAAAATTGAACAATAGATAACATTATTTATTGTCTACATAACTTATCTATTGACATTGATCTTCTTTAATGTGTTGTTGAATGAATATGATTATTTTTTTTGTTTCCATTGCTATCACAATTCCTAATATCTTTCTTTCCCCAACAACATCACTACACATTTATGATAAACACATTTTCCTATAGATATATTCATTATAATCCACATGAATTGATTTTTTGAACATATTATTATTATGAACATTAACAATATTAATATTTTGATACCAAACACTATTAAAATACACAACAAAATCTTCATATAATCAAGGGTTTGAATGGTCCTCTTAAATTGAACAACAAATCAATGATTATAGTAAATAATAAATTTTATCTATGTAGTCAATTCTTGTTAAATACTTCTTAAAAAATTCTAGGTAAACCTAAATTCATGATCTTATACAATTAAGGGTAGTAATAAATTAAACCTAAACATTTATTTAATGAATATCCTAAAAAGTTGGTAAAGATATAAATCATCACTGGAAATAATTAAATGCACTAGCATCATATGGAAATCGACTATAATGAATATATAATTTTTCTATTTTGATTTCATTCGGAGTACTATGAAAAAATCCATGGTGATTTTTTTCTATTTCCTTTAGGTATAGTCAATGTTTATATCATTCTATTATACGTGTGATGTTTTGATATAACTTGATAACATACAACAAAAATGGATACATTCTCCAAAATTCCATTTTTCATATTGTCCCACTAAAAATGATCTTTGAGATCTCATTATATCTTTAGGATTCTTGAATGGATAAAGAATGATAAGTTATATGATTCAAATTAGAATTCCTTATTCAATAATGTAAGTGAAGGGACACATTTAGGATTCAAGATTATTATCATTCTACCATGGTCATTGTTGAAATTTATAAAAATCACTACTACCTTTTGTAGTTCCAATTTATCCTTATTCTCCTCTTTATTATAAACATAAATCTATGGTTGGACATTCATTTATGAATTATTGGGTTTCTCACATTACCCTATTATTTCAAGATCTATCCTCTACAAATCCATAAGCATGGGATATATTTATATTTTCATCATAGATAAGGTATATTAATCCTTCATACACAAATCTCATACTACCTTTCTCACCTTCCGAGGGTGGTAATGTATTTTAAAGTCAAAATATTTATTCTACTATAACTATCTCCTTTGGTGAATATTAGTATTTTTTTGCATCAATGTGTACAATAAACCTTTTAAATAAATATTTATATATTACCCCTTTCATGTAAATATATGACATTTATATTTTCAAATAAATAATTACAAGTACTAGAACTAAATCATGTGTCAGTTACTTTTATTCATAAACCATCAAATGTCATGATGTATAAATATAGAATGTTGACTACATTAACCCATGTTTTGTTTTTATTTTACAATATTATTATATGATACAAGTGATTTTTCCCATATGATATAATAATTTAGCAGTTTCTGGAGACTTGATAAACAAATGATTATCACATTATATTCAAAAATGTCATATAAAACATTAAAAATCTAGTGAAAACATTATTATTTCTTATAGTATCTCTCTAAAATCATTCATATATCCCTTCTTTTTATCTTGAGGAAAGGAAAAAAATAAATAGTGTTATTATATTCTCATTAATGTGAAAATGGAAAACATAATACATCAAAGAATAAATAATGTATAAATAATATAGTGGAGAAAAACACTAATAAAATATGGAATATAACTAATACCATAAATGGGGGATATATCCATGGTTAAAATAGGAACATAAATAATAACATGAATATTATTAATTAGTTTCATAATGATGGAATTCATAATTTCAGACATCATAATCAAACCATCATGTCCTTGTTCCAAGAAATCATAAACATGTTATCAAGGACTTATTTCAAGACACTGTAAATAATTGGTTAGATATACCCTCAAAACCCAAAGTATTTTATCACGTGATACCAACTATTACATAAATGGAATATTTGATTTAAGGAACTTCATGTCACTTAGTAATTCCAATGTAGTCATTATATGAGTGAAAATTGAAATTCAATCAACATTCCATTCTAGTAAATAACATTTTGTATTGGAAGTACTAGAAAATGAATAGTCAATACTTTATATATTAGAAATGATCATAATATATCCATATAAATATTTTTGATGTTATAAATATATTATATCCTTAGTAAAGGATAATATCCATGAATGTGTGTTGATGTAGATGAAAATACATTTAAAATATCATATAACATCTGTGGAGGAAAATAACCATTTAATTTTGAAATCATTTATATATAATAAAAAAGTTTCATGAATATTTGGAAATACATTTTAATTTAGAATAACCATAAAATATTATAAAATATTCATAAAAACAAATAATAGTTATGATGGTGGTTAAATATATTGGTACAATATTAGGTAAAAAATATTCCATTCACAAATTTAGTAAAATGTTCCTCATTAAGAAATGAAAAGATGATTCCTTTTAATATGATTTATAAAAATTATAACATGGGTAAAAATTAATTCAATATATCAATGTATAACATTTAAAAAACCAAGAAAAAATTTTAAATAAAATATATATGTGGATGTGAAATATTCTCAAGAAAATATAAAAACGATGTTGGTTTTCATTGAAAATAATCTTTTTGTATTTTGAGAGTAAAAGAATGTGCAAATAGATCTTATAGTTAAAACAATAAAATGTACAATATGAGTATAAAATAGATGGGGCTTAATATTTAAATATCATATAATTCCTCTATCATAAATATAAACATAAAAAATCCTAAAAAATGATGACACTATAAAATAAACCCTTTCTACATTGGTAGATTTTGAATCAAACCACATTTAATGAAATTACATAAAAATTAAACATAAAAATTAAAATATATAAAGAGATTCTAATTATAAAATATCGAAGGGGTATTATATACATAAATTGAAGGAAAACATGGTGAGTATAACATAAGCATTAAAGAATTTTAATTCCGATGAGAAATCACTTAAAAATATCATAACACTAACGTGATAATTATAAAATGATGTTATTTTTTATAACCAATTTAAATCCAAAAATAATTGGAAATAAAACACAACAAAATTATAGGTCTTTACACACATTATAAGGTCCCGTCCGAAACATTACATAATCTTTAGTTATGTAAAGTGTTTTACTTTCTCTCACATTGAGGATCTTTTGATTTTTAGCATTTTAAATAATTAATTCATAATTAATACATAATAAAACCATAACATACAAATTGTAATATTTCAAGTAGTATCAATTTTTGTAATATATATTAGATAATTTAAAATAAATCATGTTATATTTTATGAATACGCTTCATGAACATCAAACTATCTCCTTCCATTCACTTACCCAACCTTAAATTCTTTAAAAAATCATTTTAAAACATGGAATAAGAGAAAAATTCATATTAAAAGATAAAAAATAAGGAAACTATTAGTAATTTGAAAACATAAAAAACCATGAAAACTATATCATAAATTAATAATGTTAACCCTTAAGTAATAGTAAATACATACCTTTGAAAATACATTAATTTCTTACACTTTAGTGATCAAAATATTACTAAAAAATCCATATACAGCATAGAGAATACATAAAATTTTCTTTGTACGTCATTATAATTGTACCTATTATAAATGGAAGAAACTTAGGGTAATCTTCCATATGATTGAATTCCATACCCAATGAATTCAAGGTTATATCATAACCACCTGTCCTTGGTTTATCGTGGAAACACACATCCGTGGATTATCACATAACCACCCATAACATGTTCAAGTACCACAATAACTAATAAAATCTTATAATTTTCAAGATTTCACTATTAAAATTTTATTGTAAATCATAATAAAAAAATATCATGATATAGAGACAATCAATCCATTTAAAAACCCATTTTTAATAAAAAATCACAGAAAATGTAAAGTGGTATTTATTTTTATTTAAAATAAATAGCTTTGTAGAGGAATATAAATATATAACAATGGACATAATGGTAGATAATTTTTTATCATAGTATATGATAAAAAAACATTTCATGTTTTCGTTTTTAACAAGAGTCATGGATTTTGTAAAAAAAAGAAAAAGTTTCATTTTTGAAAACCATTGAATGAAATTCAGAATAGACATAAAATTTTCTTCATAATATCTTTATATAAAATAGTATATAAAATAATTTAATAATATTTAAATGGATGAAATTAGTTGAAATTTAATCTTTAAACATTCATAGTGTCCAACACCACTTTGAACATTTAAGCATAAGCCCATGTGAAAGAATATCATTTAAAAATATTAATTTACTAAATAATAAATAAATAAATTTATTATATTATATTTAAATGGGATGTATATACACCACATAAAATAATTTTTGTGTATAAGCTCAAGATATGCCCTTATGAAAGGAGATTGAGATAAGGACCCTTACCTTTATTTTGTCTCATCACGTTAATTCTTTTTATTTTTGAATAATATAAATATGTTAATTTATATTTTCGTGAGAACATTTTTTGGGTTTATCATCAAATTTATATAATTTATTACCTTATTATAAAAATTGATTAATTATTTTAGATCCCATCATACATTTTTAAGATATTCAGTAATTGATTCCTAAATAAATTAGGTATGACGTCTATAGTAAACATGTTCATTAGTACATTCATATCTTCAATAATATTAATCAAACAAAAACAAATTTTATAAGTAAATTATACTTTTAATTAAAATCGTTTGGTATGGTAATGAAAAACGAAGTACATTTTAATAGTGGAGATGATAGGTCCTACATATGCTGGAGTGACATTTCCATTATTCAATTACCATTATGGAAGGAAGTTTGATATAATTTTAAATTTTAATAATGATAATAATTTTATAAATATTATTTTATTTATTTAAAAATATACTTATATATATATTATACATTAGATGTGGTGATGAAAAACAAATCGCATCACTTCATGTAGGTCATAGTTCACACATAATCATTAAAGACAATATCATTTTCAGTGCATGGATAGGAAATAAAAAAATGATATATTAACTTTTATTAATGATAAATATTTCATTAATATCATATATAAATTTTAATATCATCATTATATCCATTTTTTGAGAGACAATGTTGGAAAATGATTTATATAATTTCGTGAGGCAGTAGTCCATCGTACACACAAACAATTATTCTTTTCAAATTTCATGGAATTAGAGATGGATTTATGTGATGATATTAACATAATAAAATATAAGTATATTTAGGATACTTTATTTATTATTTCATACTTTTTGAATAATATTTCATGTAACTGAAAGAAGAAATAATACAGAAATAAATGATTAAAAAGGATACCTCTTCCTCAAAAGATCTCCTTTGATTAACACCTTAAGAATAGTAAAGAAGATATTTGTTCTAAAATAAGAGATCTATAATGTAGAGGGGGATTAAATTAAATTATGTGGTTAAATATTGGCTAACCAAAATAGGTATTTATGTGTTATGAAAAGAGATGATGTGGTTACCTTTTATAAGAGAGGGGAGGTGAATCTTGGAAATCATCAAAATATTAAATAGATATAAATTATTTTTGTGTTAAAAATGGTTCCAATGTGATTTATTTATAATATAAGATGAAAATGGGTATGAATATATTCATTAAATATAAAATATAAATGTTTTGATTATTTTTTATTCTTTATTTTTGATGTTAAACACTATTTAACATCTTTAACACCAAATGTGAGAACATATATTTTTAATCATTAAGGTTTAATATATTAACTATAAAATGAAAAAAACATAAATGAGTTATTAATGATATTTTAAGACTTACACCAAAACTTTGGAATATTTTCATATTTTTATGAATTTAATATCATTTAATACAATATTATTTATTATAAAATATCATTTATGTCATTTTTGACAATATTCATTAAATGTCTTTTACAAAGTATCATAACAAAATGATAAATTCAAAAAAATTATTCTAAAAAATTACTAATATGTAAAATTAATATATAAAATTATATAATTTCAATAATTATATCAAATTATATTTATTTTAATATTTATAATAACATTTAATTTATATTTCCATTAACTAAACAATTACAAAACATCATTGTAAAAGTCTTTAATTTAATTATTTCATCCCCAAAATTTATAAATAATATATAATGATATATATATATAAATTATATTTCCAAATAATATTTATAGTCCAACATATCCCATTTATAACTGCATTTTAAAAATATTTCACTTATTAAAAACATGAGTGTGAAAATGTTGAATTTCATATGAATAAAACACTATAAATGGATTAAGGCCATCCAAGTGGCTACAAGAGTTCCTAAAATCAGAAAAACAATTATTTTGGTCAATAATAATTCATAAAATAAAATTATCTCTAGTGTTAAGGTTATTTTATAATATTTATAATATTATTTTTACAATTAATTTACCGATGCAGCATTAAATATCGTAGTAAAAATTTCTATGATTATTATTAATATTTTTTCCACAAATAAAAGAGACAAAGATAATAAATTTAGACCATAATATTAAAAATATGTATTACATTATTCAAAATTCAATAAAAACTTTTGGATAAAATTAATTTTAAATTAATCATATAGATCGAACGGGAAAACATGTTTTTTAAGTAAAAACATTCTAAAGATTGAAATGTCTTTAAAACAAAAAATAATGTGAAATTTATTCAAATGACAAAAATTGAATTAACTCATAAAAAATTTATCTAATTATAATTTAAAACCAATTGAAAATTAACACTCTAAATTATTTTTCTTAAAAAGCTGTTTTTAATGAAAATGTAGTATTTTATCCAAATTCATCAAAACATGAAAATTCCTAGAAAAATTAAAAAGATTTGAAAAAAATAAATTTTGATATTACAATTTAAATTATAAGTTTATTTTTTCAAATAGTATTTAAAATATTTACAAAAAATAGATTTCAAATAAAGGTACCGCCAATAGGTGGTAAAAAGACTTTTTGGAAAAATACTTCTTTTTTGTGTAAAATTGTATATTTTATTATATTAGGTCTAGAAAGCACTTGAGAATAATTTTAAAAATTATATTCAATATATTATTTATATATTTAATTACTATAATCCAATATGTAGTAATTTTTATTTATTGGTATAAAACCAACTTGTGCACATTTAAATAGTTGTTTAGAAAAATATTTCCTTTTATATTCAGAAGGGTTTTATTTATATTTATTCGGTCACCAAATAATTCAATATTTAAACATTTTTAAACCATTTTTAATGTATTTTTAGTTTTTTAGTGTTTTTTTTGTATTTTAGGGATTTTTAGGGTTTTATAATTTTTAGGGGTTTTAGGGTTTTTAAGTTTTATAGGGGTTTAATGGATTTCCTATATTCTTAGGTGTTTTATGTTTTTTAGCTATTTTTAGGGGTTTGGTTGTTTTTTTTATTTTTTAGGGTTTATATTATTTTGTTTGAATTTTAGGTTTGTTTTAGTGTTTTTTGTGTATTTTTAGTTTTTAGGGGTTTTCAGTTTTTTATGGGTTTTCAATGGTTTTTTATTGGGATTTTTGGAGTTTAAAGAGTTTATAGAGAATATATGGGTTTTTGGGATTCTATAAGAATTTAGGCGTCCTTTAGGGATTTTTTATGTATTTCTAGGGTTTTACTATCTTTGGAGATTTTTGGGATTTTTTGGTGGATATGGGTTTTTACGGTTTTTAGGGATTTTAAGGTTTTTATTGTTTTTATGTGTTTTTATGGATTTTAGGGGCTTATGGGTTTTAGGGATTTTATGGGTATTTCATTTAAGGGATTTTTTGGGGCTTAGGGTTTTTCATGTGGGTTTACATTTTTCGAGGTTCTAAAGGGTTGTTATGGTTTTAGGGATTTTATGTTTTTAATTATTTGGTAGTCTGTTTAGGGTTTTATTGTTTTATGGATTTTATGATTTTTTAGGGGGTTTCAATTTTTCATAAGGATATAATTGGTGTTTTAGGTTTTATATGATTTTGTGGGTTTTTATTGTTTTTAGAGGTTTTATATTTTTTAATTTGTTTTTAGTATTTTTTTTATTTTAGATGTTTATTTTGGATTTTTCAGTGGTTTGGGGTTTTAGTTGGTTTCTTGGGTTTTTAGGAATTTTAGGATGTTTAAGTTTTTTAGCGTTTTATGGGTTTTGGGTTCATTATGTGTATTTTACCATCTATTGGGGATTTTATATGGATTTAGGGTCATTCATGGTGTTTTTCATTTCATATGGGATTTAGGGGTTTTAAGGTTTCTTATGGTTTTCCTGGTTTAGGGGGGTTTTAGGATTTTTTTTATGCTTTTTTGGGGAATTTAGGGGTTTTACAAGTTTCTTCGGGTTTTCATGGGTCTTCAAGGTCATTTGGTGTTTTCAAGGGATTTCAGATATTTGGGGCTTTTTGTGTTTTAGTGGTTTTAGTGTTTTTTTGGTTTTCATGGCATCTTAATGTATTTGAGGGGTTTTAGGTTTTGGGGGTATTTGGGGTTTTAGAGTTTTTTGGCCTTTGGGGAATCCCATTCAAGAGTGTTTTGTTTTCAAAGTAGTCCTGAAAAAATTGGTGGAATCTGGACAGGTAAAACTGAAAGGTTCTTTAACCCAGGTAGCATGTGTTACTGCTTCTGATCCATAGGAAGAAGGTGAGTGGCATGATGTCAAAAGTAAAAATGCACAGAAATATTATGATTGGATGGTCAGGAAAATGTTCAACCGAACTCATGACATTTTATGAACACATATGAATAAATTAATTGTGTCTTCTTCTATGAATGCAATGGAAAACCCCCTTCATCAGGGGAAAAATATTCAAAGAAGCATCATAATTTGAAGAAATAAGTGTACTCAGAAGAAGATTAGTTCGTGTTAAAGCCTAAATTGTCATCGACTCTGGAGGATTTTATGCCATCTCCTTCAAAAGCACAGGCACCACCCCACCAAATGGCACAGCCTGAACTGGTTAATTAAGCAGAATCTTCATCAGACGAAGAATTGATCTTCGGTTTTGTTAACATGATTCATTTAACAGATCCTTATGCCAATGACAGTTTCGATTATGATGAACAAAATTTCCGTGTATCCAACAGAGGAACTAGAGGAAGAGATAGAGGTCTAGGATACAGGGGAAGACGTGGATATTCCCGAAGCCCTTATTTCAATCCTACCCCTACTAGAACTATATATGTGGCAGAAACTCATGGAAAATCCCTTCAACGAGCTCAACAGGAACAAGAATTTTCTTCCACACATGGTAGATTCGGTCCTCATGCAGTTATTCTGGAAGGCCAGTTTGATGTCACACTTTCTTCCTCTCATCATATAGATAGACCTAGTCGGTCTAATCTACCAAATCCAAGAGTATTTCCAACTCCTACCCTGATACGGGATGCATCTACTGCCAATTAATCAACATCCAAGGCACCTGAAAAACCACATTTTCCTGATGGGAAACACAGAACATTGGATAAAAATTATGTTGTATTGATACATATGGCCCAAGTACCATCCAAGTTATCAATTCTAGATTCCTTGAATCTATCAAAAGATCTTCGAGAGGTGATTATTGAGGATTTGTCAAGTCCTCAATAATTTGAACCCTAAATTGTTGCGGCTGAGGTTTACCATATAGAGAATAATCCTGAATAATTACATGCAGTGATATCTTTAACAAATTAATATGAAGATGATGTTGTACATGGAAATATCAGACCTTTGTATCTATCAGGCAAATACCATGATGTAGACATCCAATAAGCTACCATTGATAATGGCTCATGAGTCAATCTCATTCCTATTCGTACACTTTGTTGATTGGGCCTCATTGAATCTGATTTATCTCCAACTTTTATGTTGTAAGGATATGATAAGAATGAACAGGAACCTATGGGAGAAGTTACACATGGAATTCAGTTGGGAGACATTGTTTCTAATTCATATTTCATGGTTGTTAATCAGGATACCACCTTCAACATTTTTCTTGGATGACCTTGGCAAAATCAACAAGTGGTCGTACCTTCATCATAACATCAATGTCTCAAATATTATTTCAATAGTCAAATTGGGACATTGTATGGTGAAAAAACCCCATTTAAAACATGTTAATCTCAATACATTGAGGCAGAATTTTATGACATGAAGGGAAAGGAAAAATCCATAGTGAAGAAGGTAACCAAAATTAGTGCTCCATATGGTTTGGAAAATATTCCAATAAACCAATTCATAAATGTGAGTACAGATTATGTGTTTCTTTTCAATAAAATTCACAAGAGAGACCCAAATCCAAGAACACTTAAAAATTCCATAATGTCGATCACGACAATTAAGCAAGACATCATGGTAGAAATTGTTGATTGGCTAAGAAAAGATGAAAGCTTACATAGAGATGTCTTCATTTCATCCACTAAAATCCAACAATTATATACATCATCAACCAGGACAAAAGAAGTTATAGCAAGGCCAGAGGGAAATAATGATATCGATTCTCAATCCATCATCTCCTCTCTATCTCCTCAGAAAGACCCTTCATCATCAATAGGGTCAGAAACGGTAGTCTATTTATCAAGATGTTCAAACTTTAACTTCTATCCTGACTATGGAAGTTCTTCTTCGTCTTCTACCATGCAAGTAGAAACAGAGGAAGTAACACATATTGAAGAAGAAGAGGAAGATCTCAGGGATGCTCCTCTAGCATTTGAAGAGGGTATCTCTACCACTGTGGATGAACTCATAGATATAAATCTTGGTACAAAACAAGATCCACACCCCTCTTTAATTTGTGCATCCATGACCCTTGAAGAGAAAGAAATGCATATTTCATTTCTAAAACAAAATCGAGATGTATTTTCATGGAATTATACATAAATTCATGGTCATAATCCCAAGGTTTCCACTCATTATTTGGGTATTCTAGAAGAACATCGAGGATTCAAGCTAGCTGCAAGAAGAACACACCCAACTTATGCCTCCAAAATTGAAGCTGAAGTTGATAAGATTATCAAGGCTAACTTCAACAGATACATTCAATATCCCAAATGGCTAGATAATATTGTCCCCGTGGAAAAGAAGAATGGAAAAAATTAGAGTTTTCATTGACTTCAGAGATCTTAATCAGCATTGTCCCAAGGATGATTTTCCAGTTCCGATCACAGAACTCCTAATTGATGAAACTTTTGGCTACAAAGCTCTTGACTTCATGGATGGATACTATGGGTACAATAAAATACGAATGGCCCCATAGGATGATGAGTCTACAGCCTTACATTCCCCTCAATGTTTGTTTTTCTATCAGGTAATGCCCTTTGGCCTGAAGAATGCAGGTGCAACGTATCAACGTGCCATGCACCATATCTTCAAACCCTTTTAGAGGAAATAGGTCAAATATTATGTGTATTATTTGATGGTTAAATCCAGACAATTTTCTGATCACTTGGAAGATCTGGAAATCATATTCAATAAACATCAAAAACACAATTTGAAAATGAACCCCTTGAAATGTTCTTTCGGGATAACATCATGAAAATTTCTCGGCTTTTTTGTACGCCATCATTGTATCGATTTTGATCCTGAGAAGTCAAAATCAATCCTTGGTATGTAACCTTCTCAAAATTTTAAATAATTAAGAGGACTTCAAGGAAACTTGGCCTTTATTCGGCGCTTTATTTTCAATCTGGCAGACAAATGTTTACCCTTCACCAGATTAATGAAGAAGGGAGTCACCTAACAGTGAACTGAATATTTCCCAGAGGCATTTTATATTCTCAAGAGATATCTCTTGAGTCCACCAGTATTAATTCCACCTATTGAAGGAAGACCACTTATACTCTATGTGACATCTCTAGAGCAATCATTGGGTACCTTCCTTTCCCAAATGAATGATGATGGGAATGAAAACAGCCTTTACTATCTCAGTCGGACTATTATTGAGGCAGAAACTCGATATTCCAGTATTGAAAAGTTCTACCTAGAATTAATCTTTGCAATTCAGAAGTTGAGACAATACCTATAACATCATGAGGTCCAATTGGTATCTCGCAAGAACCTGCTCAAATTTATCCTTAGTTGTCCAATGCATACAAGACGTCTGGCAAGGTGGCCAATTAATTTGCAGCAGTTTGATATCCAATATGGGTCTCAAAAGGCAATAAAAGGCCAAGAATTGGCTTATTTCCTTGCCGAACACCCATATAAAGAAGATAAATCTTTGAATATTGAACTTCCTGATAAGGAAGTATTCTCTATTCAAGATAAACCTCAAATATGGGGAATGTACATTGATGGTGCCTCCAGAATTCCAATAGGGAATAAAATAGAAGATCCAAAATTCAAAAAATTTGGGTTAGGGATCGTGATTATTTACCTTGAAAAGGCAGTGCTACCCTAGTCCTTTTTATTATTGGGAGGCAGTACAAATAATGAATCAGAATATCAAGATCTCATTGCAGGCTTGGAATTAGCGCTTCAGGCACAGGTGAATCACTTGAGGGTAAAAGGTGATTCAGATGTGGTAATGAAACAAGTCAATGGGGATTATGCCATCAGAAAATAATAGTTAATCCCTTCGTGTGATTACGTCAGATATTTAATGGTTGAATTTCCCTCAGAACTGACATTTTCTTATGTTCAGCATTCACAAAATGCACAAGATGATGCATTGGCTAATGTTTCCACAGCTCTGTCAATTCCAAATTGGGATGAAACAATCATCAGTATTTCCCAACGTCGTGTATTTTCACCTTTTGTTCAAATCCAAACAGAGTAAATCAATGAAATCAGTCCTATTTCTTAACCATATAGTCATACTACAGGATGGATGTAACCTATCAGGGAATACCTTCAAAATGGAACACTCCCACCTGATAGATTCGGGAAAGAATATGTCCAGTGATGTGTGGTCAATTTTACACTTTATGATAGCCCATATCCCCAAAAAATTCTCTCCAGGAATGTTTTTGATGGAATCATATTCAGATGTGTTGATGGTGAAGAGGCAATGGTTGTCATGAATGAATTACATGCAGGTGTTTGTGGTGCCCACCATTCTAGACATAAACTGTCTGACCAAATTCGAATGCTTGGATACTTTTGGCCTTCAATGATACATGATTGTGTTGATTTCACTCAGAAGTGCCATTACTGACAAGAATATTCCAACTTCATTCATCAACCCCCAGATTTGCTTCGAACAGCTAAATACTTATGACCATTTGCTACATGGGGAATAGATGTAGTAGGACCTTATCCTCCGGCTACATCCAAGCAGTTTAAGTATATTCTTACTACTACTGACTTCTTTTCCAAATGGGTAGAGGTAATACCTCTATATGAAGTTAGTTCTAAAGTAATTTTTAGCTTTGTCATGTTTAACATCATTACCAGATTTGGCGTCCCTCATACCATATTGATGGACAATGGCACCAATTTTTTTCATCCGAGGTGAGAAAGTTGTATCAAGAATAAAACATCAAATCCAACAATTCATCATAGTATCATGCAGTGGCCAATGGCCAGATAGATGCCTTCAATAACTCTCTTTCAAACATACAGAAAAATATGGTGGATAAATATAAGCAATCATGGCCTCATAGACGTTTTCATGCTTTATGGGCTTATCAGGCCACCACCCGCACAGCTACGCGGTCAAATCCATACTCATTGGTATATGGAACAGAAGCGGTCTTGACCAATGAGGTTCAATTTCCTTCACTCAGAGTATCCATTTGTGATCATTCATCCACAGATGAACAATCTCATAAGCGAATTGATGAATTGGAACGATTATATGAAAAAATATTGTGCACCCTCCACCACATGGAAGTCTATCTGAATCAAATAGCATGATCATTCAATACAAAAGATCGTCATCATTCAATCATTCAAGGAGAATTGGTATTGGTCTTCAGAACTCCAATGATAGAAGGAAAGAAACCTCCCAATCTTGAGCCAAAGTGGGAAGGACCTTATTCAATACATAAGGTCTACTCCAATGGAGCTTTTTCTTTAATATCAATGGATGTGGAACTCCTTACAACTCCAACCAATGCAAGATTCTTGAAGAATTATTTTTTGTAACAAAAATACACCTATTCTATCCAACATGACGTTAAATTGTGTCCCCTTTCTTCCAACATGGCGTTAAACTGTTAGTCCTCACTGTTAGTCTTTAAACTGCATAGTCCCTAATAGTCCTCACTACAAGACATTAGACTGCATAGTCTCATAGTCCTCACAGCAAGACTTTAAACTGCATAGTCCCCCTTTTTTCCCACATAACGTTAAACTATGAAAAAGTATCTTTTACATCATACATGACGTTAAACTATTTATTCGTCCTATATGACGTTGAACTGTACTTTTGTCTGGGTAGCAAGATGTTAAACTGCCAAGCACCCCAATTTATTCTTAAAAGAACTACGCGGACATTGATCCTTTCCTTCTAGGATAGGTACGTAGCCAACATCCTAAGGTTCAAGCCCAAAACCAATCTCCTCGCGTCGGTTCATCTCCATCTCATACGATGTTGATCTGTGAAGAGCCCCAAAACCAATCTCTTCACGTTGGTTCACCAATGTCTCATACGATGTTGATTCGTGAAGATCCCCAAACCAATATCTTCACATTGTTTCACCATCATCCCACATTATGTTAAACTGTTCATACATACAACATGATGTTAAACTGTGAAAAAGTCTCTAATACGTCCAACATGACATTATACTGTGAACATTGTCCCCTTCATCCTACATGACGTTAATCTTTAATGTCCCCATGTTCGTCCTACACGATGTTAAACAAAAGAAAAAAAGAGTCCCCAAATACATCCTACATGACATTAAACATTGCATTGTCCTTGCTATATGAAACTAAGATGTACATCATCCTCATCCTACATGATGTTAAACTGTAAAAGTCCCTAATTAGTCTTACATGTCATTAAACTATACATCATTAGGTTTGTTTCTACCTTTTGTTTCTCACACCGAGCATGACTCACATGAGCATAGAGTAAGCCTCAAACATAACATCCTCTCTGGGATGCTAACCACGTGTATGTCCGAACATCATCATCAAGTTTTAATCAAGTAAAACTCGATCACAAATTTATTCTCAATTGAACTACGCAGACATTGATCCTTGCCTTCTAGGATAGGTATGTAGGCAACCTTCCGAGGATCAAGCCCAAAACTAATATCTACACATTTGTTCACCATTGTCCTTGCTATATGACGTTAAACTATACAGTCCCCCATGGTCCTCGCTGCAAGACATTAAATTGCATAGAAATATTTCCTAGCTACATGACGCTAAATTGTGTAGCACCATTCCACGAATATGACCTTAAACTATTCATGATTTTGTCTTGAATGACAGTAAACTACAATAGTCTCTGACACCCTCACCTGAGAGAGATTCATTATTGGATTTGATCTCCAATCAAGTCATATTCCAAGGACTAAGTGCATACATTGAAATGACGGAATCATTAATCTTGGGACCAACCATCATTGCACTAAAGTCCCCTTTCACCCTTCTCAAGTACTAACTAAATCTGTACAGAGGGTATTTCAAGAACTACGTATGCCTTGATTCCCATCCTTATGGGATACGTAGGAACGTTTGAGCATCCCTCGAACCCAGCCCCATGTCTTTGGGCCTAACCCCAAATTCCACTTTCAGTCGCTTGGCGGAAAAGACCCCCTCTAAGCACATGAATGTGGTATGAAAAACCTGGTCAATATTCACATTATGTTTATGACAAACACACAATGTTTCTCCCTCATTATTGTCCGAACTCTACGACCCTAAACTAATATCTCATGTGCTCTCATCCCACATGACATAAACGGTATATCAAGAACTACATATGGCTTGATTCTCATTCTAATGAGATATGTAATGAATTCCAGCATCTCAATTCAGGACCCAGCTACAACATAATTATAGTCAGCATTGGTCTATGTATCTCTTTCATGCATTGGACAATAACCATTTTTATGTGTAATAATCCTAACTGTAAATACTTTAGGATCTCTATAACCATTTTCTTGACATCTGGTCACAAAATGTCCGATACCTGGGAATTCTTTTTCCTAACCATGCAGCACGTGCCCTTAGACAGCATTGCATAAATAGTCTACATAACTAACCTGTGATCCAAAAGATGCCATTATTTGACTATGCAGCCAATGCCCTTAAGTGGCCTTGCATAATTCAATCCAACTAATGGGTTTGTCAGATAGTGGTAAGTTCATTCACGGGTGGAAGACCACTTTTTTCCATATTGGTCATATCGACGATATGTAGGGATCCGCAAAAACAGCCATCCTTAATATATTTTCCCCATACTCTTTTTCATGATCTGAAAGTATTCAAGTATATGGTTTATATTTCTCATCCCTATGTTTGGTATAGAACTTCGCAGTAGTGACATTCATACAATTCAATAACAATCTTGATTGGGAATATCCTTACACATTCAAGTACCTCTCTCCATACAACAGACTCTGTTCTTTGGAAAATATGAATCCCCATACACTTCCACTATCTTTTTAGATAAAGAAATGTAAAATTTCTGAGAGTTCTTTTGGATGACTATGCAGCACATGCAACTAGGTGGCCTTGCATAAACAAGTCTACATAACGGACCTATCAGACAATAGATGCTCTTATTTGACTTTTTAGCGAATTCCCTTAAGTGGCCCTGCATAATTCAACCCCCCGATGGGTTTTTCAACTAGTGGTAACTTCGTTCATAGAAAATACTTTCTCTAATGCCTTTTAGCCATTTTCCCATGTCATTCCTCAGATTTCAAATTTCTTATGTCATAGTTTACAATTTTCCCTCCATACATCATTGTGGTAATATGTTTCCAAACTAATTTTCAAATAATTGAGTCAATTTTTAATCCATTTGGTCAAAGCTATTTGACCATAAAAATTATCCTTTTTATGTATGACAGACATGACTTTACACTCCCCCCAAAAGACAAGGGAAATCTGAAAAAAATCTAGTACCAACTCCCTAAACATACATTTTGTATGATTAAGGTAATATTGAGAAAATAAAAGATGAAAAGTCTGTGGGGGTTGTTTGTATAATCCTATCAAAAAATTAAACTATTCTTACTAGGACCACTAGCTTAGGTAAAATTATTTAGACCAGGTAGAAAAATAATGTAGGTACAAATGATTGAAGATGAAAGTTTTTTTCATTATGCACAAGATTAGAAGGACATCCACATATTGGAGACTCTTATCCTTTCAAGAATTTAAAAAGTCTTTCAACATAATATTTAATTTTCTTTTTGGCATCCTGAGCCTCATCATCAGCCACATAGAATTCATTCATTCAACTGGATACAATAAGAAATGTAGTGATACCATCTCTTCTTGGAACAATTGTAAAATAATATTCTTGAGTGCAGTTTGAGAAAATTTTCTGCTTATCAAACAGTGACTTTGTTTCTGTCCAAGAGACATGGAAGATGGATACATGGATTTGATAATGGGGAATTGGAAGTAAAGAGCCATTTGGAGAGATTACACTTTTCAGATATTATTCTAATGTCATGGTAATCTTCCCTCCACCAATGGGCAGCGGAAAACATATCTTCCCTTGGGTTTTCCATTTTTATATCTACAAGGAAATGGCATGGAGGAGAAATTTTAAATTTCCCACCATTTTTGTTGCTCTTAGTGCATAACATAACTGAAATAGATTGGTAGTTGTGCAGCTGCATCTTGGGAATGTAATTCATTGCCTCTGGAATATTGAATCCTTGTAGATGACAATGGCCATATAAAGGCAAGTAAATGCTCTGTGGGAATTTGAAATGATATTTCATCAAGTACATATCCAAATCTGGGAGTGTGATGTCATAGATAACGTAATAATCATGGCCAACGATGTTCATCATGTCATCTATTCTCTTGCTAGCCAGCTCATCACCCGATCCAATCTACTTTAGAGCCATTGAATCTGTAAAAATATAGAATAATTAACATTTAAGTAAGTTGGTTTATTATAAAATTTGTGAATAAATCGAAAAAAATAGCTAAGGCATTAAGGTGAGCAAGTCAAAATCTTGGAGCACAAGTCCAAGCCAGTCATGCATGTTTTACCGCCCTAATGATAGCATGCAACTTAGAAACTCACTGCAGAAGCGCAACACGAACAAAAGCACGAATGAGCCGAAAGCCAAGACAATTTTGTGAAAAGGGCAAGATGCTTCGGAATCCGGGTGATTTGCATGAGAGTGGAACCCATATTTATAGGTGAGGTCGTACCCCTGTGCGCCAGGACCTGGGTGCCAGAACCTGTGCGCCTCATACCTACGTGCCGCAAAAACCCTGGTTTCTCTTTCACCTCAAAGTTAAACACTCTTTCTTTTTCGGATCCAAACTCTGAGGGGGGAATTTTGTTGACACTCCATTCCATCACAGAGTCCAATGATTGACTAAGGGGAATACCTCCACCAAAGGAGAGGGAAGAACATCAAGAATTTCACAAAGGCATTAAGGAACACAATACTACCTGTGCGTCGGCCTTGGGCACGCAAGTCACGGGTGCGCCAGTAATGTGGCGCGCAGGTCCTGTGAATGCCCAAAGTATTTTTTTTCACCCAAACTCAGGTGGCATAGGAATACCCCCTGTGGACCCCCCATTTGGGGGGGGGATATTTTCCGGAATTCAGATACAGAGCTCTGGGTGCCCATGTCTTCATCTGAAGTCTTCCAAAAACTTATAATTTAATTTCTTACCTAGAATGGAATATCCAAAGAATAATAATAAGTCTTAAGTGTTAGAATTCATCAACACTTGCACGCCTAAGTTTCCATCCCTTTAGGGAAAATGGACACACTTGCGCGCCACCTTATCCCTTTAACAGAACTTGTGCGCCACCCTTCTGTAAGCCTCTAGGGATGATACTAAGGGCCTGAGTTCAAAGTCTCCCATGTATTACTCTTTGGGTTAAAGTTCACCCATGTCCACCCATGTCATGCAAGTATACTTGCGTGACCAGGACTTGCGCACCCAAACAGGACTTGCGCACCTGCCACTTTGTTGGTGCCCCTCGATCCTATTCACCTCTTTTCTTAAAATTCACCTTTCCTCTTCAAGATCTAGCCTTCAAAACCCTCTTTAAAGACACTTACGACATGGTTTCATTTTAGGCTTCCTTTTCTGAAAGGAGTTTTGTGGAACATCTCCCAAAACCATAAGATTTATATAACTTTATATCACTACAGTTAGATGATCCCTTCATTCAACCTCATCCCTTAAGATGAGAGAATATTTAATTTTGGGCATCATCCTCAGGAGTAAGCCCCAAGTCCCCTCATCATTGATTTGGACGTCCTCCTTAGAAGTAATCCCTAATCATAAGTTCAAATCCCCTTTAATTCTGGGCATCCTCATTAGGAGTAAGCCCCAAGTCCCTTTATTTATGGGATCCCTCCTCAGGAGTAATCCCCAAGCTCTAAATCTCTATAAAGATCATATACCTTTATGGACCCTGTCAATGGGAATCCTCCTCATGAGTAAGCCCCAAGTCCCCCCTAATTTGGGCATCCTCCTCAGGAGTAAGCCCCAAGTTAGAGTATCCAACACTCCATAAAGCACGAATATCATTATGGACCTTGTTCCTATGATTCTTTCCTGAAATATTTCCTAGTCTTCATCTACTTGGGAAGTCATACATACATAAGCCCCATATCATTCTTTGTGGCCGCATCTTTCGTGGCACAAATCATCGGGATTAATGATACCTTTTGTTTCTCACACTAAGCATGACTCACGTGATCTTAGAGTGTAAAAGTAACAACGACAAATCTTAATAGGCCATTAATCATAAGTAAGCCCCACACTTCTTAATCGAACTACGCGGACTTTGATCTATGCATTAAAAGTAGTGAACGTGGGAAGCCTTTCTAAGTTCAATCCCATCACCCATTAATTCTCATCCGTCCCATATGACATTAAACTATATCATAATTCTCAAACTACGTGGGTTCTAATTCCACTTTAACAAGGATACGTAGGTATCCCATCTGCGGGTACGATCCCAACTCTAAAATAATCCATGTCCTTCTGAATAACAATAAAGTTCAAGTTCCCCACTGAGTGGATTTAAAACCAGTATGGTCATCATAAAAACCAAGATATTTCCATATAATTTATTGAAGGATACCATTGAGTAAGAATACCTAAAACATACGGATGATTCTACATCGATGAAGAACCTAAAATACATATAGTGGATTCTCTAAATCCCATACATATCAATCATTGATTTCCATATCTAAAGGAAAACTCATTTTTCATACTTGGTTAATTAATAAGGATTCATGAACATAATTTAAATCTATAAGAGTGTCTCGGAGTTGGTAATAATTCCTGTAAAAAGGTGTGATGAGCCTGACCTCCCATCCCCTCAACCAAGGGAAATTCTTAAGCCTCATCAGTCCATAACTAATGAGAACCTAGCTTTGGAAAGTAGGTCTAAATGGATATAGAATCATTGGATGTTTCCGGTTCGACGAATAGACCTGTTAGAAACCGATTAGAAAGTATGAACCTTAAAAAAACAAGGTCATCCTCATTTCTAGAAGAAACAAAGACATAAAAACACCCTAAAACCCTAAAACACCTTAAAACCACCTAAAAAACATAAAAACACTAAAATACAATAAACCGAAAAAACCCTTAAAAATCAAAAAAAATACCTAAAACATAAAAACCCAAAAACCCCCTAAAAATAAAAAATTTCTATATGTCCCTAAAAACATCTAAAAGGCCCTAAATGACCCTAATTCCTCCTAAAACCCCAAGAGAGTCCTAAAATCCCTAAAAAGAATAAAATAAGGCAAATACCCCAAAATTATACTAAAATTGTAAAACCATAAAACCCTCAAAAATATGATAAACTCCTTAATACCCGAAAAAACCCTAAAAACATAAAAACCCAAAAAATGACAAGAACCCTAAAAACAATAAAAAATACATAAAAATCACTAAAATGTTTGAAAATCATAAAAGTATTGAAAACTATAGAAAACCCTAAAATTCCATAGAAATTCTTTAAAATAGCATAATATTCCTAAATAACCATAAACACCTAAAAACCACAAAAATGATGAAAACCATTTGAAAACCCTTTAATGAAACTAAAATTTCCAAAAAAAATCTAATACCAAATAAGTTTCTAAAACCCCTAAATGTCCTAAAAACACTAAAATCATAGAATACCTTGAAAACCATATAAACTCGAAAGACCCTTAAAATCCCAAAAATAATTTATAACCCAAAAACATTAAAACACCTAAAAAGATAAAAAAACCCTAAACACATAAAATACTAAAAATCCTTAAAAACACATCAAACCTATTAAAATACCAAAAGACACAATCCACCAAAATCATAAAATCCATAAAAATAGTACAAACCAAAAAAGCACTCTAAGCCCCCTAAAAACCCTAAAATATCCTAAAATACCATAACAAAGACTAAAAGAAACATGAAACCCCTTAAGATCCATAAAAACCATAAAATACCCTATAAATGATAAAAAACAAAAACAATTAAACCACTAAAACCCCGAGAACCACTAAATCCCCTAAAACCCATTAAAAATTTCTACAAAACCAACAACCCTCTAAAAACCCTAAAAACAACAAAGGCCCTAAAACCCTAAAAACCACAAAACCCTAAAAACCATAAATGTTCCTAAAGATCTAAAAAATTAAAATTCCCGAAAACCCTTTTAAAACCTATAACACCCTAAAATATCTAAAAACACTTAACCTGATAAAAACCCCAAAAGACCACAAATAACCAAAAAAACCAAAATAACAATAATCCCCTAAAATTACTCGAAAAAACATACCCACCCCCCCTGCCAAAACCCCACCAATGAAACCGTTAAAACCTCCAAAACCCTAATCAAGCCTAAAAACCCAAAAAACCCGGAAAATGTTAAAAAGACCGTAAAACAACCTTAAAATACACAAAAAAACCGCTAAAACCCCTTACATTCCCTGAATATCAATAAAAAACCAAAAAACCCCTGAAAACACTAAATAAACCTAAACACTCTGGGAAACCCTAACAACATCTAAACATACTCAAAATCACAAAAATCCTAAAAAATAAAATAACCCTTATAAAATCATAAAATCCATTAAAGACGCTAAAATCCATAATACACACAAAAAGACAATAAAAACCCAAAATGATCCCAATAACACTAAAACAAGTACAAAACACTGAAAACACTGAAGCCCTAAAAAACTCTAAAGTAAGCATTAATACCCTAGAAAACCATAATAACATTAAAAAACTAAGCACCCCTAAAATCCTAAAACCCCATAAAAACACAACAAATCCTAAAAACCATAAAAATCTTAAAAACAATAAAACCCATAATACACCTAAAACCACTTAAAAAGTAAAACCCTATAAAAGCATTAAAAAACTCAGAACCCCTAAAACCCCTAAAATCCCTAAAAATCCCAATAAAAAAACATAAATCAGAAAAAGTCCATAAAACCTAAAATCCCATAAAACCATAAAACCCTAAAAGACCGAAAACACCCTAAATGGCACCAAAACCATTATATACATAAAAGTACATAAAACCACTAAAGGAGCCTAATACCCCCCCCCCCCCAAACTAAAAAAATCATAAAAACCCAAAAACCAAAAAATAATCCATTAAAACCCTAAAACACCCTAAAACCCCTAAAAATCCTTAAATATACGATAAAACTAAAATCCCCTAAAATACATGAAAATACCCTATAACCCAAAAATATTACCTAAAACCCTAAAAGATTAAAACTACCAAAAAAACCTAAACCCCCTATAAGAACATAAAACACCCATTAAAATTCTGAAAGGATCCTAAATCCCATATAAGGCTCTAAAAAGCCAGAAAACATAAAAGACAATAAATACTATAAAAACCCTAAAAACCTTTAAAAACCAAAAACCATATAAAAACCAAAAAACGCCTAAATTCCCCAAAAACCCAAAAATCCAAAAAACTCTAATAACATTAAGAATCCGAAAAACACTAAAAAACCATAAATCCATAAAACCATAAAAACAACCTGAACCCCTAAAACCCTAAAAATATTAAGAACCCTAAAACCTATAAAAACCCATAAAAACATAAAACCCAAAAAAACATTGAAACTGATTAAAAATCATAAATATCATATCTCGTCCCCAAAGATAAACCATTTAAAACACAAAACCCCAAAACCCACAAACAAACATTTAAACCCCAAACCCCCTAAAATACTAAAAACCCAAAATACACAATGACACTAAAAATCCTAAAAAACATAAAAATCATAACAACATATAAAAAATCATAAAACCCAAAAAATTATAAAAAATATCTAATAATATATAAATCCATAAAATCACCAAACAAACTATAAAAACCACCCAAATATAAAATAGTTAAAACCCTAAAACCATAAAAAAAAACCCCAAAAATCATAAACCCTATACCATGCACACTAAACGCTAAGTCCTACAACCCAAAACCAATACACTACACCCTAAACCCGAAGCTCAATACCCAAAACCCTTTAACCTAAACCATAAACCCTAAACCTCGTATCCTAAACCATGTATCCTAAACCCTAAACACTACACCCTAAACCCTATAACCTTCACCCTAAACCTTATACCATAGAAGTTAGACCCATTCACCCTACACCTTGATCCTTAAACCCCACACCATATACACAAAACCCTATACCCTACACCCTTAAATACACTAGAAACCCTAAAACCCTAAAAAAACTATCAAACCCCAAATACCCTAATCTTCTTAAAACCCCAAAACCCTAAAATAACCAAAAACCCTTTAAACCCCAAAATATCCTAAATCCATAAAAAACCTTAAAGCCGTAAAAAGACACACAAACCCCTGAAATATCCTTAAAGACAAAAAAAATGATATCTATTTAAATCCCTTTAATTCCTAAAATCCCAAAATATCCCCAAAAATGATAAAACCCAATAAAACCCCCCAAAACCATCAAAGAACCCAAAAATCATAGAAAAAACCAAACACCTGTTAAAATAGATTAAATCCATAAAACCATAACATTCCTAAAACCCCTGAAAACCCCTATAAAAAACCTAGAAAACCATAAAAACACTAGAGACCCAAACATGAGAAAACTCCTTAAAACCCCTTAAAAGGAAAAAAGCTCCATGTAAACCCTAAAAACGTTAAAATACCAAAAAATAAACTAAAAACAGTTAATCAAAATAAAAACAATAAAAACCAGAAAAGAAAATCAAATACCTTACAAACCATATTAGACACTAAAAAACATAAATGCTAAAATAACATAAATTCCATAAAAGACCCCAAAAGACCCTAAAAACCCTAAAAACCCACAAGGAGCCTAAAAACTACTTATGGACCCAAAAACCCATAAAAATCTGGAAGGACCATAAAAATTGGACAAATCCCTTGAGGACCCTAAAAACCCTAAAAAATACTAATGGAGAAAACCTAAAAACTATTAAAGGAGCCTAAAAATGAAAAAAAACCCTAAAGGCTCTAGAACCATGAAAACCATAAACAACCAAAAAACCCCAAAAAACACTTTAGGACACATAAAAATCCAAAAATATAATAAAAATACCCTAGAAATACTTAAATAAACTAAAATACCTAAAAACTAAAAATACTTAGAAGGCCCTAAAAACCCTTAAAACATTAAAAGACCCTAAACGCCGTAAAACATGCCAAAAACCGTAGATAACTTAAAACCATAAAAAACCCTAAAATCCTAAAAAAAACATACAAAACCATAAAAAACATTAAAATGTAAAAACCCAAAATACTCTAAAAACCATTAAAATCCCCAAATAACACTAAAAACCCCAAAAACATAGAATAACCTAAAAACACACTAAGAGCCCATAAAACCATAAAACACTCTAAAACCCCTATCCCCCCCCAAACCCCATAAAAAATATAAAAGAACCACAATGAACCTAAAACCATAAAACTCCATTACAAACACTAAACTATGCTAAACAATCCTAAAATTCATAAAACATCCAAAAACCCTACAAACTAAGAAAACCCACAAATAAACATAATAATCCTAAAAGACACTAAACACCCTAAAAATCGTAAAAACCCTAAAAATAATAATAATAAAAAATTTAATAAATCCATAAAACCCATAAAATACCCTGAAATCAATAAAAAAATTGAAAGGACATAAAAACCATAAACCCCTCTAAAACTCTAAAAATCCCTAAAAGTCCCCAAAACCCCTAAAACACCTAAAAACCTATAACCCCCATGAAAATAAAATAATAAAATAAAATCCCAAAAACACCATACAGACCTTTAAAACCCCAAAAAACAAAAAAAAACCTCTAAAAAATGAAAATACACTTAAACATATAAACCCCCCAAAAAAATACGAAAAACAAGAAAAAACACTAAAATCACTAAAACACCTAAAAACATAAATACTTCCCCAAACACCTAAAAATATCTAATATCCCTAACCCACTTAATAACCATAAAGACCCATAAATTTCCCAAAAATCACTAAATCCACAAAAACTCTTTAAAATCCCTAATAATATCTGAAAATCCTAACAAACCATAAAAACACCAAACGCTATAAAATCCAAAAAAACAATAAACCCATAAAAAATCCTTTAAACCCTTAAAACCCATTAGACCCCCTAAAACCCCATTAAAACCCCTAAAACCTTAAAAACAATAAAAATCATTAAAACCCAAAGGAAGTTCTAAAAACCCAAAAAATAGAAAAACCCCCTTTAATACTCAAAATACCCTAAAAACCTTTAAATTTAATAATAAAAAACCCTTAAAACATAAATAATCCTAAAATCCATAAAACCCACCTAAATCCCCTAACAACACTAGATACCATTAAAATCCCCAAATTCTCTATAACTAAAAAAACCTAAAATCATAAAGAACCCTAAAATCATAAAGAACCCTAAAAAACCCAAAAAACCCATGAAACCCCTTAAAACCCTACAAACCATATGAGAACCCAAGAAAAAAACAAAAAATCATAAAAACCATAAATCTCCCCAAAAAACATTTAAACCCCACACTCACCCAATAACACTCTAAAACCCCTAAAAATCACATAAAATCTCTAAAAACATAACACCCCTAGAAATCCCAAATAACCCCTAAAAATAAAACAACCTAAAAGACCTTAAATCCATAAAACCCATAAAAAAAACCAAAAAACCCTAAAATGCCTAAGAACATTAAAAAGAACCTCTAAAACCTAAAAGACCCTAAAACATTCTAAAAGTACCCATTCAAATAAAATAATAGAAATAACACTAAAACCCCAAAAAACCAAAAAAAACAAAAACCCCATAAAAAACCTAATAAATATAAAAACCCATAGTACCCTAAAAATCATAAAAATGCATAAAATTACCTTAAAAAGCTAAAAACCAAAAGCCTAAAAATTACTAGGAAACCCTAAAAAACCCTAAATACCCTAAAACACAAAATCCCTCAAACTCCTAAAACCCCAAAAAAATCCTCAAACACTAAAGACACTAAAATCTAATAAAACCCTAAAAACCCTTGAAAGGATAAAAACCCTAAAATGATAAAAAAAAACCTAAAAACCATAAAACCAAAAAAACCCTAAACCTGAATGACATGAAGGCCATCAATTTTTTAATTGATATTTGTTAATAATAATTCTATGAGATGAGGGGGAACTCTTAAATGGCTTATAGGATTAGACACACATTACATGACCTAGAGGCCTAAGAAGAATTCATCCCAAACAAACTACTTGAAATTGCCCCTCCTGAGAAAATATCTTGATGCTAGCTCTCCTCCTTCGCAAGGATGGTCGGTATTTATCCTGTGGAGAGATACACAACACCGATACTCATGTAAATGCCATACCCTCTCATTCATACAATTACCGTTAGCTCTGCTATGGTGAATGCATCTTCTCTTGAATCCTCGTATGGAGCCTTCTTCATAGAAGTCTTCCTAGTTGCATCTGCATTACATGTCGCTCAAAGGCCTTGAGGGGGGAAAATGTCTGTGTGGTGGCCTAATAGCCTTATTGACCTGAAGGCCTTGGGTGGTCCGAAGTCCTTGGAGGACTCAAGGACCAAACCAGTGGACCTAAGGCTGAAATGGTTGAATAAATCCAATGACTAAAGTACCTAAAAATACCTAAAAACTCAAGAAAATAAAAAAAAAACCCTGCAACACCCCAAAACCCATGAAGACCCTACAAATCCAAAAAACTCTAAAAAAACTCCCCAAAAATCTAAAAACCATTGAAAATACTAAAACCCCAAAATAACATAAATCTCTCTAAAAACCCTTAAAAACATCTAAAAGAATCCCAAAACCACAAAAAAAATAAAATTCCAAAGAACAAAATAAAATCATTAAAAAAAGTAAAACCCCTTAAACTCTAAAAAACCCAAAACCATTAAAAACATAAAATCCATAGAAACCACTAAAAACCATAAAACCCAAAAAAACATTAAAAATATGTAAAATAAACCTAAAAAACCTAAAATAGCCTAAAACCCCTTAAATACTAAATAACCATTAAAGACCCATAAAAGACACTAAAACCCCAAAAAAATCTTTAAAAATACACTGAATCTCCATAAAAACCATAAAAACCTTAAAATACGATAAAATATTTATAAGTTCCTAAAATACCTTAAACCGCTTAAATCCCATTAGAATCTGAAAAACACAAATAAGCCTAAAAAATCAATAAAAACCCTAAAAAAGCATAAAAACCCTAAAACCCATTACACACTAAAACCCCTAAATGCACAAAACCCTCTTAAATCCCTAAAATCCCAAAAAACACAAAAATACTTAAACATCCTAAACATCGCTAAAAACACTAAAACCCTAAAATACCAAAAACCTGTAAAAACCATAAAACACTCTAAAAACACTAAATCCCCTAAAACCCTATAATATTGAAAACTCTTAGAACACCTAAATACCGTATAAAATCATAAAAAATCAAAAAAACCCATGAAAACCGTAAAAAATCATAAATCCATAAAAATGTAAACAATCCTAAAAGCATGAAGGGAGCTAAAAAAACTAAAACCCCATTAAATCCCTAAAAATTCTAAAAATTATTTTGAACCCTAACAAACCATAAAAAATCCCAAAAACTTCTAAAAGACGTAAACAATAAATGAACCATTAAAACCCAAAACCATAAGAACCTGAAACCCCTAAACCCTTAAAACCCCAAAACCCCTAAATCACCTAAAACCCTACAAAACCGGAAATCCACAAAACCCCTAAAAAAATTAAAAACCTTAAACCACTAAAAATCCATAAAAAATAATTCAACTCTAAAAAAACTGAAACCCACAAAATCAATAGAAAACCCTTAAACCCCATAAACCTCCTAAAACCATAAAACCCCAAAAACCCAAAAAATCATTAAAAACCCAAAAAACTCGGATAAATAAAAATATCCTAAAAACCCTAAAAAATCCAGAAGCCCCATAAACCACTAGAACCCCTAAAACACTAAAAATTCTTGTATACTAAAACAGTAGAAATAACACTATAAGCCCTAAAACACCTAAAATCACTTAAAATCCTAAAATTAAATAAAAACCTAAAACCATAAAACACATAAAAGCATAAAATCCCTAAAAACCTTAAAACACCTAAAAACCAACCCCCCGCCCCCCCCCCCCCCCCCTTAAACCTAAAAACCCAAAGGAAATTAAAAAAACCTAAAACCAAAAATCCATTAAAAACCTTAAAACCACAAAAAACCATTAAAAATATTAAAAACCATAAAAATTTTCTAAAAACCATAAAACAAAATAAAATACCATAAAACCCAAAAACCCCATTATAGTACATAAACACACTAAAAACCATATAATTCCCGAAAACACTAAAAACATAAAAGACATAAAACCCATTAAATCCCTAAATGATCATGCCAAACAAGTCCATATAGAAGAAATGGTTCTCACCATTTATTAAAATAAAATAAAAAGTTCATAAGGAAATGGGTGGGTCCAAACAATGTGACTGTGTCTAATGCACCTAAAAAATCTATAAATGACACTAGAAAACCTAAAACACTTTTTTTAAGGGTTGTGTTCTGGTAAAAGACAAAAACATAAAATTTATTATTTAAAATAAAGGGGTTATACAAGTATAAAACAAGTCATTTTTTTACATCACACAAATAATGTGGACGAAACTCCGGGAGAAGATCATCTCTCTAGGTAGTGTCGTTATCAACGCCCATGTTGGAAAGGGCATCGACAAGTCTGTTTTCTTCCCGGTAAACATGCGTATCAATGAAGCTGAAGGAAGGGAGAGAGTGAAAACAATGAATCTAGAGGTAAGTGAGTTTCTAAGCTAGGTGGATGGTACCCTTCCAGATTTCCTGGACGGTAGTGGAGGAGTCGCTTTAAATCCATATGTTGTTCCAGTTGTGCAGATTGGAAAACGAGATCGCATGAATGATGCTGAGCATCTTGACATCTGGGGAGGTAACAATACCACATGATCCATAGAGGCAACCATGAACTTGATCCCAATGATTCTTGAAGATGGCTCCATAACCCGTTGGCCCTGGGTTTCCTTTAGAGGCACCATCTACATTGATTTTGATCCATCCTGTACGGGGCTGCCAAAAAACATCAATCATGAAGTTAGGGCGAGGATATTTACCTACAATTCCATGACGTCGTAAGATCACCAAATCTCTGGCCGAGTTGTTACACTGACTCTTTTTTATCAAGGCCACCTCTCAGATCGCGATAAGAATCATCATTTTTCCTGAATTAATATTGAATGAACTGTTGTGAAATTTATATTCATTACTTTCATAGAAGATTGCATGCAGAAGATCTGCAATTGCAGCCACTAATAGGTTCTTGATTTGTTGAGAGTTTTATTTCTCTAGACATTTTTTAACCTGAGAGATTAGAGAACTACAAAACAACCAGTTGCATTCAAATATTTCAAAGAAATAATTCCAAAGAGCAGTAGCCATATCACAAGAAAGGAAAATATGATTAAGATCTTCATGATGTTGGTTACACATACAACATTTAGGACAACGGTTGTTTCCAAAAGTTTTTAAACAGGAGTCAGTTGGAATTCTACCATGATAAATACGCCAAACAATAGAAAATCTTGAAGGTTTAATCAAGGATTTATTGAAGTTGTTAATCCAGATGAAGTTGTTCATATAATTGGTGTATAAATGATTGAAAAAGCTCTTTGAGTCAGGAATCCCATTATAGGAAGGTTCCTAGATCAGTAAATCCTCATTAACAGAGATATTGTAATTATCGACAATAGTTTTAATATCGTTAGGAAAGGGAGTATTTTTCATGTTCATAATTTTTTTAATGGTGTCACTAGTATGCACAGGCATATTTGAGGATGAAATTAAGGAAATCAAGGGCTTTACAGTCTAGTTATCAAGAAAAAAATTCAAATTTGAGTCTCTGTAGGCCATCCATCTAGAATTGGACATAATGGAGTTGAATGTACATTTAATGGATGTCCATATGGAGGACATGAGATATGTATGCGTGTTGCATTGGTGTTTTCCAAGGAAACGAGCCGGGAGGAAGTCCAAGGAAGGTGATTTGTTACAAATGAGGTTCCATGTGAGCTTCACCTGAAGGGGATGGTCAATGTTTGTGAGGTTTTTTATTCCAATACCTCCTTTTTCAAATGGTTTATAACAAGTGGACCATTGTATGGTAACTAATTTCCTTTCTAACTTGCTTCCAGTTCAGACAATGTTTTTAATGGAAACGCTGATGTGAATTAAGAGACTAGCTGGCGACTTATAGATCATCATGGAGTAGACCAGTTTAGAAACAATTGTTGATTTAACAAAGAAAATTCTCCATGCCATTGAGAGGTTTTTGCCTTTACAAGTGGAGAGGTGTAGAAGAGTTTGATCAACAATAGTATAGAAATGGATCGCTTTGGGTCTACCCCAAAAAATGGGAACCCCAATATAATTGAAGGCTAGAAATCCCTCTTTAATACCAAGCATATTTGTAATGCTACTTTTCCGACCAGGGGATCATTTTTTCTAATGAAAATAAAGGATTTCATCCTGTTGATATGCTGACCAGAGACTTCTTCATAGTGAGATATGATCGTTTTATGGTTTATTAGGTTTCTTTGGACCCATTTTAGGAAAAGGATTTTGTCAACAGCATATAGAAAATCGGATGGGGTATTCACGCTTCTAAAAGTGGGTATAGGATTAATATTACCATTTCCAATAGCTTGGGAGACAAGTCTACTAGGGTAGTCATAAGTGATAGTGAAAAGGATAGACTAGAGGGGGTCTCCTTGCCCGACCCCTTTATAACATTTGAAGTAACCTCTAGGCATACCATTTAGCCGAATAGAGATACGGGTCAAGTTAAAAAGTGTGCTGATTCTGTTGATAAAGGTCTCATTGAAACCAAAATTTCTAAGAACTTTAAACATAAAGTTCGAATCAATGGTATCAAAGGCTTTCATTATAATGTGTTTAATGGCCACATTCTCGCATCCTGTTTTCCAGTTCAACAAGTTAGTGGATTCAGTGGCTTAAAAGATACAATGTTGAATAGATATTCCTTTAATGAAACCAAATTGATTCCATGAAATAATTCTATTGCTGATATCGGCGATACGGTTGGAAACCAATTTGGTGATAATTTTAACCGACCAATTAATAGGGTGATGGGTCTGAAATGATTGATTTGAAAAACATCTTTGGATTTAGGAATGAGAATAAGGAATTGAAGGTTAAGACAATGAGGAAGAATACCTTTAGAGAAGAAAGTTTTAACTATTTGGTAGACATCATCCTGAATGATGTATCACTGTTGCTGGTAGAACCCATTATTAAAGCCATCTAGACCAGGGGCACCGTCTGTGTTAAGACTAAAGATAGCATCCTTGATCTCATGATCCAGTTGGATATTATTAAGTAGAAGATTATCCTCATCTGTGGCTATAAGAGGAATAACTTAGGGTCAAGGATCCTTATCAATATTAGGTCTATTTAAAGATATTTTTAATGTGAGTAATCACATGGTTGGCAATGCTTTCATCAGTGTCAAAAATTTCCCCCCTTCCCTAATATAGAGGAGAGGTTTACAAGTTTTTTTTTACTTTTTGAAGAGAATTGTAGAACATTGGGTTTCTATCCCCATCATTTAGCCGTTTGGTTTTAAAGATTCACCTCTTTATATTATACTTTAAAGTTAAAAACCTATGAATTTTTTAAAACAACCTAAAAACCAATAAAAACCATAAAAACCTAAAAACCCTAGAAACTATAAAATCTAAAAAAACTCTAAAATTATACAACATAAAAACACCTAAAATTAGTAAGAGCCCTAAAACCCCAAAACACCTCTAAAAACCCAAAAAACCCAAAACCCCCTATATACTGAGAAAAAAATCCTAAAAACCTTAAAAACACAAAAAAACCAAAACACCAAATAAACATTACAAAACTAAAAACACTAAAGGATCCTACAACACATAAAAAACCCGTAAAGGACCCTAAAAACCTAAAACACCTAAAACACACAAAACACCAGAAAAACCGTTAAAGAACATAAAACCCATTAAAATCATAAAAACCCCAAAGGCTCAAAAACAATAAAAAATATAACAAAACTAAAAACCCTAAAAGTCTCTAATTTCCCAAAAAAATATAAAAACCCATTAAAATGACTAAAAACCCGAAAATTATTAAAATACATCGAAAATCATAAAAACCCCCAAAACACATTTAATTATTCTAAAATCCCTTAAAACATTATAAACCTAAAAACCAAAAATAAACCCTAAAAATCATAAAAACCATATAATACATTAAATAACCCTAAAAAATATAAAACCCCTCAAAACCTTGAAAACCCTAAAAACTCTAAAACCCCAATAAACCCAAAAAAACCTATAAAACACCCAAATAACTATGAAATCCAAAAAAAACCTAAAAACCCCACAAAAACCATGAAAACTCATGAAACCCTAACAACCCTAAAACACTAGAAATCCCTAAAAACACTAAAACACAAACACCCCCCAAAACCCTAGATAACTCTTAATTCCCCTAAAACCCTCAAAACCCTAAATCCCATAAAAACCTAAAACCCTTAAAAACAAAAATAATTATAACAAACCAAAAAAACCTTAAACCCATTAAAACACTAAAAAACCATAAAAACTATAAAAGACCCTAAACCCCTAAAATAGCATAAATAAACCTAAAACCCTAAAAAATACCAAATTACCCTAAAACCCATAAAAACATAAGAGGCACTTAAATTAATAAGGACCCTAAAACCCCTAAAATGGTTACCCCCACCACCACACAATGACTGTAAAACCCATATAAACCTTTAACAACCCAGAAAATCCTAAAAACCGTAATAACCATAAAAATATATAAAATCCCAATAACCCTGAAAATATTCAATGACCCTAAAAGTCATCAAAACTCTTGAATTCTATAAACCCCTTAAAGACCCAAAAAATTCCCAAAAATCGTAAAACCCATATAAACCCAAAAAACCAAAAGAACCAAAAAACCCTAACCCTTGAGAAACCATAAATGCCTTTAAAAAACCTGAAAACCCCTAAAGACCCTAAAAACCATAAACCCCCCTGTTGACGCTCTTTTCCATCACATAGACTATCAAATGAAAAGGGGAATACCTTAAACACAAAGAGATTCATCCATTGAAGAAACATCAAAATTTGAGAAAGGAATGAACAAGAACATGTTTAAACATGGGCCACGCAAGTTTCATCATGGTCACGCAAGTATACTTGCATGCCACATATTGGGCACGCAGGTGACATGCGTGACCAATTTGATTTTCACCCAAAATCTTAAATAGCCTATAAATACCCCTTTTGGGCCCCCCATTTTGGGGATGGAAAATTCTAAAAGTCCGATTTGAGCTCTCAACGCCCTAGTCCCTTCTTGAATTCATCTGAACACTTCTAAAGTAATTTCTTACATAGAAAAGAAGATCTAAAGAGGGGGATCAAGGCCTAAGTGTTGAAATTCACCAACACTTGCGTGCCTAGGTGTCTAACCCTTGAGGGAAATGGTTACCCTAGTGCACCACCTTATCCATTCAACAGAAACTGTGCGCCACTCATTTGGAAGTCTTTAGGGATAATAGGAAGGGCTTGAGCCAAGCCTCACCCAAGTATTACCCTATGGATTGACCGGCACAGAAGTACACCTATGTCACGCAAGTACACTTTCATGACCAGGACTTGCATGCCCTAATAGTACTTTCATGCCTACCTCTATTTGGGTGCCTCTCCTGCCTATTCAACTCATTTCATCAAATCCACCTCTCCTCTTCAAGATTTAGCCTTCAAAACCATATTCAAATCCATTTTTGGCATGGTTCCTTTTTTTTATTCCTTATCTGAGAGGAATTCTATGGAACATCTCTTATAACATAGTGATTTAAATATCTTTATGTCACTAAGGATTGATATTTCATTCATTTAACCTCATACATTAAGATGAGAGGATCTCTAACCGTGGTCTCCTTTTCAAGATTAACCCCTAGTCATTATTTTCATTAACCTGGGCCTCTTTTTCAAGAGTAAGCCCTAGTCTTAATTTTCTTTATCCTCGGCCTCCTTTTCAGGAGTAATCCCTAGTCTTAATTTACTTTAACCTTTGCCTCTTTTTCAAGAGTAATCCCTAGTATTAATTTACCTTTTTATTTTGGCTTCTTTCTCAGGAATAAAACCAAATCATATGTCCCCTCTAATTTGGGCATCCTCGTCAGGATTAAGTCCTAATTTAAGTATACAAATCTCCATAAAGCCCATATAACATTATGGACCTTATTACCAGTCATCTTCTCCGAAGTAAGTCTCAATCATCATCTATCTAAGAAGTCATACATACATAGGCCCCGCATCATTTCTTATAATTGCATCTTTCATGGCACAATCGTCAAGTATTACTGATACCCCTTGTTTCTCACACCGAGCATGACTCACATGAGATTAGAGCATAAAAGTAATTATGAAATATTTTTTTGGGCCATCAATCATGAATAAACCTTATACTTATCTAATAGAACTATGTGGGTTCTGATTCCTTTTCTATACAAGGATACATAGGTAGCCCATCTTTTGGTACGATCCCAACTCTGAAATAGTAAATGTCCTTCTGAACGACATTAAACATCATGTGACCCACTGAGTGGCTTTAAAACCAGTATGGTTATCATAATGACAAAGATATTTCTATATAATGTGTTGGAGGACACCATTTACTAAGAATCTCTAACAAATACAGATGATTCTCTATCGATGAGTAACATCAAATACATATAAAAGATTCTCTAAATCTCATAAATATTAATCATTAATTGTCATATCTAAAGTAAAACTAATTTTCTATACTTGGTAATTTAATAAGGATACATGAACATAACAAAAATATTTAAAGAGAGTCTTGTAGTAGACAATAATTCCCCCAAAAAAGGTGCGATGAGTCTGACCTCCCGTCCTCTTGACCAATTAAAATTATTAAGCATCATAGGTTCACAACTAATGAGAACCTACATTTGGAATGTAGTTCCAAATGGATATAGAATCATTGGATATTTTCAGTTCTATGAAAAAACCCATTAGAAACCGATTGGAATGTTTTAACCATAAAAAAACGTGTTCGTCCCCATTTCCAGAGGAAAAAAAATTGGAGAACTCAACATGAATCCTTAACCAAGTTAAATGATGATTTACCTATTTGTTACGCCCCTATTTAAACTAAATGAGAGGGCCAACAAAGCAATCAATAATATATTTTCTCATCCAAAAGATTTATTGGATTAATTTATCTTGATTACGTATGTTTTATCAAATAGGCACCCTTTTTTAGGATCTCTCTGCATTACAAAAATGGCTTCTCTGAAATTTACCCCTGTGAATGTCTCTGCTGCTGCCCCTAATGGATCGTCGTCCGCTCTGAGGATGACGTCACCAACTCACCTTCTTCAACACTGGTTTTCAAATGCACTGATTAAGGAGTAACATCAACACGATACCATTCCGACTCTGGAGGATGCTCGACAAGCCCTCCAAGTGAACAACTCAAACTGGTCGTCCGGACAACGACGACCAGTGATAAAAAAGCAGGTCGTTCCAACCATCATCTCCAACTGTTTCGGGATGTTATCACCAGAACACAACAACCAGTCCCTCCCATACTATAGTTAGTTTGATCAGGATGTCACTTAGGGCCTCCAATCAAGGATTCAGGAGTCCTTATTGAGGTCTCCCACCAACAATCGATGCCATACATTTGCAGTAGTGCACCTTCAACATGATGAGGGTGTCGTATACCGGTATTTGGATCATGTTCCTCGAACCCTAGAAGGCAAGACGAACCACCAGAGGCGATGACCGGTCAATAGTGATCAGGTTATTATCTCTGCCATTTCCGGAGAAGCCCACCAACCTAACATGGTGGCAAGAAACGAGCGGGCACACACACCTATCCGTTTTAATTCCGTTGTCTAGCAGAATCATCTGGCAGCAAATCGCCCTTCCCACCAGGTAATTCCAATGGAGTACTATAGAAAAGAACATACACCTATTTTTAAATCATCAACAAGTCAGCAGGCTTGTCTGACTACATTCGATGAATCCCGCCAACCCATTGTGTAGAAAACTGGTAAACAGGAACATACACCTGCTTACAATCATCAATCCTGCCAGCAGCCTCGTCTGCCATTATTGAAGGATGTTCGTCAACCATGTTCGGATGATTACAAATAGCAGACACATACACCTGCTAATATTGATAAATCTTACCAACATTCTCATTTAGTAGCACCTGGAGAAGTCAATTGGAAATCCCCAATGACAAACACGAGGCAGAATCAACTCTCTACCCCCACACATGAGTACTGTCAGAATCCACTGATAGAAAAAGGAGGATAGGAGCAGGAACATACACCTACTCTAGACACGGAATGGATGTATATCCCCTTTCTGGCTGATGAAGTTACCAAGAATATTTTGTCGATGGTGAAATAGAAGAAGCAAATCCCTGATCATATTCCGGATGCTTTGTAACACCCGAGACTTTTATGTGAAATATTTTTTTTATGTTATATAAATCATCAAAGTAATCTTTCACTACACACAACACTTGCTTCGCTTGCTTTACATGCAACCGTGGCCTTCCTCGATAACTTGCATCGTACGCAATACCGAGTTTCACTAAACAACGATATGCTATTAAAATATTATTAAAACTAGCCATTCTGAATAGTAATAACTGAATTTTGAATTTTATAACATTTTAATTCAACTAATACATTTTCTAGAAAGAGGTATAAAAGCAAAATCAGTTTTTTTGGATAAAAGAAATATTTTTCAAAAAATACAGTTTTGCCGCCTTTTTATGGCGCACCCACATTAAATCTAGTTTTTGACATGTTTATAAGTTCAATTTGACAAAATATAATTATTCTTTTGAATGAGGGTATAAAAATTTACTTTGGATAACGTTTTGATATTTTTCTGATAACTTTCATATTTTGATGAATAGTAAAAATACGCTAATTTTTAATTAAAAACAACTTTTTTCATTAAGATAATTTATATGAATAAATTATAATATTGAATGGTTTTAATGTATAAATAGAATACATTTTTACAGTTTAATATAAATTATGTCATTAGCATTAATTTCACATTGAATTCATAGGTAAAAACATTTCAATCTTTGGCAATGTTTTAACTTCTAAAACCTGTTTTCTTAACAACGGGATTTATTTTACTTAATTTACTGCAACTTATATGTTTTTAATTTTGAAAAATGGATTCCATATTCAGAATAAGTGGGTCCAAATTATTTTAATAGACTACTTTTTATTTTTGAGCATTATCAATAGTAACTACGGTAAATTTTATTTACCATTGTTAAAGGTAAATCGGGTAATTAAGGGTAAATATAAGATAATAAAATTACCCTAACACCTTCCAAAATCCTATTGGATGACTAAAAGTCGACCCATATCACCTATGGTTCAGATTAGATTCATTTAATGTACATTTTTCCATGAAAATAATTTAATTATTATAAAAACCAATGAATGTGACAACATGTCACTTTATTAAATCTTATAAGTATAATAATTTTAATTTGGTGATAATTTTAATGAAACTTCAAAAATAAATAGGCTCCAGAAAGTTAATACAATTATCTACATCATAGGAATTTATTTATAATTTTTAGGGATTAAATAAGTATCATTAATAATGACACAATAGTGATGTTGAAATTATTTTATTAAGTAAAATATCAAATAAATTGTATTAAATATATTAGAATAAATATTATATGAACTATTTAATGTGATACAATAATTTTCTAGATACATATGACATTTTATAAATCTATTAAATCTTTTATTTCCAACATATCTTCTGTATATATTTTATTTAAATTCGAATAAATGAATAGTGTCAAAATTGACACTATTGTTATTTTATAAAAATAACATATTATAAAAATTTTTAAAAATAAAAAAAATATTTAAAAATTATAAATTAAAATTTATATGGTTGAAAATGTCATAAAATTTCAAATTATGGAAAATTCACAAAACTTATGTAATTATTTATAATAATTTAAAATTTAGAATATTATTACCACAAATAAAATTAAATTGATAAATAAGGATAAATCAAGTTGATAATGTTTAAAATAAATTCCTAACATGTATAAATTTTATTGGTTGATGATATTACTACCCTATCTCATCTAATATTCAGATATGAGTCATTTTGGGAGTTTTTAAGTGGGATTGGGATTTAATATAAACTAATCTTTCTTATATTTCCAAAGGTGCCCCTCTCTGCCCTTATAAAAGGGCACCTCCTCGCCCTCTTTCTCACACCACTTTGAGCCTTAAATCACGGCCAAACCCTTCCAATTTCAACTCTCCACTTACCTAGAAACATCTTAGAGGTTCTGGTCTTCTTCAAAGACCTATTTTAGTGCCCTAAAAGAAGGTCTCAAAGAAGCACTTCAAAGAAGAGGTAATGTCTGTTACAGATTCTTTCATCTTTATTTCTTCTTCCACTTCTTCATCTTTAGTTGATTAATTATGAAGTAATAACATCAGTATCACTCATATACTGATATATTATTATAAGTATGAACCAACCCTATTTCACCATCTATCCAGCCTACGGAAAAAGAAATCACCGCGCGTGCGTACGTACAGAATACCGTCTCCACGCCGTGGTGTAATCTATTTTCCACCACCACCTTACTTGAATGGGTATAATGGTGTAAATAATGACTATATATGACTATTATAAATTGATATTGATTCTGAAATAGTATACATACACTCCAATACAATTCCACGATCATAGGAATGATATCATCACTCGTGCGAACGTACGGAATACAGTCTCCACGATGTGATGCCACTCGTTCTACAAGATATTCATTTCATAATGATTATATAATTTAATTGATTGAATTAATATGATATATATTAAACTAATACCATTTGGAAATAAGGTATCTATAACCTAAAGAGAATAATATGAATTTATTCGACATAACACGCATTAGAACAAAAAGTAATACACACCCGAATAACAAGTAGTAATCAAATATTACTAACAAGAAGCTAAATATATGACCATATATGATATCATAACAATATGTATGATTATGTAATAAGTCAATAACATTATTTAAATCATTATACAGGAGGTTCGGCCACTTACAAAGCAAATCGGACCTAAGGTAAGGGAAAATATCACAATCTCATTTTTATCCGAGATTGTTTATACTTTAGTATTTACTGGGGGTGTATTTTATCATCCACATCCATGTTTCCTAAATATGTAATATTTTTTCCATCCACCTACAACTGTTTAAATCCAATTTTACCCTTCGGTGAGTTTTTAGTAAAATATATGAAAGGAATCATTTGTCGTTTTTCGTACGAGGTACTTTTTGACTTTTCCGACAAAAGTATGAGAAGAATGTTTTTTTAACTTATACGACATGAATGTATTTTTAAAACATTATTTCCAAGAAGCATCCTTTACAAGATTTCAAGTTTATTTTTAAACAACATCTTTTAGTTTAAAATTGTATGACATATTAAAAAAGGAAATTGTTTTTGAAGTAGAAATGATATTTTCCTCAAGAATGGAGTTCAAGTGTTTTATCAAAATTTATTTCCATCTAAGATAATATAGGGTTCTGTTTTCATCCCTATTATTACATTGATTTTATTATGTTGTGATGGAATTATTTTTATGAATTCCTTTATCTTATATGAATTGTTTGATGATGTCACGGTGTTTAAGATTCCCATTTTTATTACATGGGCTATGCAATGATGTATGATTTCTGATTTTGTGGCACACATAAGAATGGTATCATTATGAGATGGGTGTGACCTATATATCCCTCCAATTCATTGGTTAAAGATTTTATATCTCATGAGATAGACGTGGCTGGAATGGTAGGTTATACCGGTTCAGTGAAACATGACTGAAATGTGGAGTGAACTCGGTTTAGAAATTGACTTTGTCCACTAAGATAGTCTTGGCAATGAGTCTTGACTAATAAGAAATGATTCCCTATGATTATGTGTGTATGACACAAATTTTCATGTTTTATGTTATGATTATTGGGATTCCATTTCACTACTATGATTTATCCCAGGTTATGAAATTATGCTCTCTTTTGCATGTTAAGATTTCCAAAAGTTATGTTCTTATAAATATGATGTGATTGATATTTCTTTTGTTTACCCTTACTGAGAATTTGAGCTCACCCTTTTGTATGTTTTCTTTACCTAGGTCAGGAAGAAGGTTATTAAGTAAGATATGCCAAAAGGGACTATAGATATGATGATATAAATGGGAGACAGTGTAGACGCTTTATGAACCAGTTGTTTATGTTTCCCAGTTTCTAAAGACACTATACCTATACGGTCCTTTCATGGTTTGGTTATATGTCGTAATAAGTATGCTTCAATTTTGAAGTATTAACAATGTATGTAAAGTATGGGTCGTTATAGTTGGTATCAGAGGAAAGGTACAGTCAACCTTTGGAAACTAGGATGTGAAAGCCTTAGTAAGAACCCTAAGGATAAGTCTAAGCATAGAACACAATCTTAGTGTTTTAGAAATGGCCATGAATAACCTAGGATAAGACCTTAAGTGTGAAATTTTATTCGTGATTATGTGGTTTTCCTATTATAATTAGTGTTGCTCACACTATTCTTCTTTGTTTTAGTCAATGGCTAGAACCCGAAGGAATAGTGTTAATGCATAATGTGATTGGCAATGCAATGATTGTCCCCCTGAGCAACCAAATGTTATGGGAGCTGGAATGCAAAATCTTGTAGCCATGTTCACACAACATTCTCAAGCTATGAATCATTCAGGACTTCCAAACGAGCAAAGAAAGGAGCAACATTCTGTTGAATCCTTCATGAGACAGCATCCACCTTCATTTAGCGGATCTACTGATCCATTAGTTGCTGAACAATGGCTTAGTACTACTGAAAAGATATTTTCAGTTCTTCAATGTTCTGAGCATGATAAAGTCATCTTAGTAGTGTATCATTTGGAAGGTGATGATGATCAATGGTGGAATCTTATTAAGAATACGAGGCAAATGGATTTAATTGAGTCCATAGAATGGGAAGAGTTCAAGAACTTATTTTTGAATAAGTAATTCCCTCGTATTCCCCGAACAAAGATGGAGAAAGAGTTTCTTTAACTGAAGCAAAATGATGATGAATCTGTTGGTACCTATGAAGTAAATTTTACAAGACTTGCAAGGTACGCTTCTGGTATTATTATCCAACCTAAGAGTAAGATCGATCGATTCTTTAGTGGATTAAAACCAAGTCTTCGAAGGACCTTATCCATAAGGGACTTCAATAGCTATGAGGAAATTGGTTGATGTGCTCTCAAAGTTGAGATGGAGATTGGAGTAACCCATCAGTCATATGGGTTTGATAACAAGAGGAAAATGGAATTCAAAGGAAAATCTAAAGAGCACACTAAAAAGAAGATGAGCTTTACCTTATGCTCAAAGTGTGGAATGAAACATGGAGGGAGTTGTCTTAAAGGGACAAGTAAATGTTTCAATGTGGAAAGGAAGGTCATCGGGAATTTGAATTCCGCGATGATGGGAAGAAGATTTCTAATGATGCAAACAAAGGAAGGTATACACAAAATAAACCTACTACACTTCAATGTTTCAAGTGCCAGGATATGGGACATTATGCCAATAAATTCCCTAATCTAATGGTCGATGATGATGGTCGACGTCAACAAACTCTTAAGGCTAAAGAAAAAGGAAACTCACATGCAATTTCTATCAGCGATGTGGAGTACGATAACGATGTGGTGAAAGGTACACTTACCATCCACTCTAAAATAGAAAATGTTTTATTTGATTCTGGATCCACCCACTCTTTTATTTCTGAAGAATTTTCTAAGGGAATCACCATATAAACTCAAAAATTATATTTTGAGTTAGCTGTGACAACACCTAATGGCACAACAGTCGCATCAAAAGTTTATAATTCTTCTCCGATCGAAGTTTGTGGGAAAGTGCTTCCTGCAAATCTTGTGATCCTTGCTATAGTGGAATTTGATGTGATTCTTGGCATGGATTGGCTTTCTTTATATGGAGCTCATATCAATTCCCAATGAAGGGAAGTCACATTTCATATTCCAGACCAATCTATGATCTTCTATCAATGCAGGGATGAACATAACCTTCCAATGGAAATTCCTTCAACCTTATGGGTATTTATTCCCCTAAATGAAGGTTATTTATCTCAAATGGTTGGTGAGAAACTCATGATTAAGAATATTCCCATTGTACATGAGTTTGATGATGTCTTTCTGGAGGAATTACCGGGTCTTCCACCAAATCGCGAAGTTGAGTTGTCAATAGAACTAGTACCGAGTGCTTTGCCTATTTCAAATACTCGTTATAGAATGGCCCCAATTGAGTTGCAGGAATTGAAGAAGAAACTCCAAGAGAATCTTGATAAGGGATTCATACCCCCTAGTGCGTCACCTTGGGGAGCACCAGTTCTATTTTTTAGGAAGAAAGATGGATCAATGAGACTCTACATTGATTATCTAGAACATAACAAGATCACAATCAAGAACAAATATCCTCTCCCATGTATTGATGACTTATTTGACCAACTACGTGGAGATCAATGATTTTCCAAGATTGATCTTCGTTCAGGGTATCATCAATTAAGGGTAAAAAGGGAGGATATATCAAAGACCTCTTTCTGTACAAGGTATGGACACTATGAATGTATAGTGATGCCATTTGGTCTTATTAATGCCACTGCTATCTTCATGGATCTGATGAATAGAGTCTGTAGAGTCAATCATGATCAATTTGTGGTAGTATTTATAGATGATAGTCATGTCTATTAAAAGAGAAAGTAAGAACATGAAGATCACTTGAGAATTATATTGAAGACCCTGAGAAATGAGAAGCTTTATGCCAAATTTACCAAGTGTGAATTTTGGCTTCAAAAAGTTTCATTTTTGGGTCACATAATCTCAAAAGAGTGGATATCTGTGGATCCAGCAAAAACAGAGGTTATCAAAAGATGGTCGAAAAACACAACAGTAACTGAGATCTGAAGTTTTCTTGGTTTGTCTGGATATTATCAATGTTTTGTGAAAGATTTTTCACGATTATCTAATCCACTCACAATGTTGACTCAGAATGGAGTTAGGTTTGTTTGGACGGAGGAATGTTAAAATAATTTCAAGGAGTTCAAAAGAAGGTTATCCAGTGCACCTGTGGTCACACTACCTTGTAGTGGAGAAAGGTTTGTGATCTACAATGATGCATCCAAGAAGGGGCTGGGGTGTGTTCTTATGCAAAGAAATATGGTGATAGCTTATGCCTCACGACAGTTGAAAATCCATGAGAAAAATTACCCAACACATGATTTGGAGTTATCTGCGGTAATCATTGCATTAAAGATTTGGAGGCATTACCTTTATGGTGAAAGATGTGATATTTATACTGATCATAAAAGTTTAAAGTATATTTTCACACAAAAGGATATGAATATGCGTCAAAGAAGATGGTTGGAGCTGATTAAGGATTACGACTGCTCAATTCATTACCACCCTGGGAAAGCAAACAAGGTGGCAGATGCATGAAGTCGACAAGACCATGCCAGTTTATCCATAATGAGGATCACAAAAGATCCAATATTTATGGATTTACAAAGGATGGATCTTGGAATTATAATGGAAGGGGAAAATCATATCTTTCTCAAATGAATGTTCAACCATTTATACATGTGATGATTAAAGAGGAAGAGAAAGAAGATGTCGAGTTACACAAGAAGGTGAGAAATGTTCCGGAATTCAACCTTGATTGTGATGGGATAATAATGTTCAAGAATTGGGTTTGTGTTCCTCCCATCCTGGAATTAAAGAAGGAGCTGCTGGATGAGGCGCATAGTTCTTCATTCTCTATTAATCCACAAAGCACGAAGATGTATAGGGACCTGAAAGAGTACTTCTGGTGGGATGGCATGAAAAGAGATGTTGCTGAATATGACTCTCGATGCTTGGTTTGTCAGCAAGTTAAAGCTGAGAGACATAAGTCTAAGAGGATGTTACAACCATTACCCATACCCGAATGGAAATGGGAAAACATCACTATGGTCTTTGTCACCGGACTTCCTAAAGCATCCAAAGGCAATAAAGCTATCTAGGTTATAGTTGATTGTCTTACCATGTCTGCAAACTTCATTGCTATTAGAGAGGATTTCTCTCTGGATAAGCTTGCTAGGATATATGTAAAGGAAGTGGTAAGATTGCATGGAGTACCACTTTCTATTATATCTGATCAGGATCTTAGATTTACCTCTAAGTTCTGGCGATGTCTTCAGCATACTCTGGATACAGAGTTGAGTTTCAGCACTGCTTATCATCCTCAGACAGAAGGTCAGTCTGAGAGAACAAATAAAACTCTAGAAGATATGTTGAGAGCTTTCTCTATGGATTTCAATGGTGGTTGGGATCAACACCTACCATTGGTTGAATTTTCTTATAATAATATCTTTCACTCTAGTATTCAGATGGCTCCTTATGAGGATCTCTATGGAAAGAAATGCAGGACTCCAACTTGCTAGGATGATGTTGGGGAAAGAATGCTATTAGGACCTGATCTCGTTGATGAAATGGCAGAAAAGGTCAGATCTATTCAACAACACATAAGAGTAGTTTAGAGTCGACAGAAAAGTTATGCCAACAACCAAAGAAAAGACCTAGCGTTTGAAGTGGGTGATAAATCATTCTTACGAATATCTCCCTGGAAGAGAGTCATGAGATTTGGAAAGAAGGGGAAGTTGAGCCCTAGATGTATCGGTCCATTCGAAATACTGGATTGTGTCGGGATGGTAGCATACTGATTGGCGCTTCCACCGAATCGCTCTCAAGTACACGATGTGTTCCATGTATCTCTCCTGAGAAAGTACATACCTGATCCTTCATATGTACTCATCTCAGATGTTTTACCGCTGGAGAAAGATCTTTCTTATGAAGAACAGCCAATAGAGATTTTGGATCATAGCAAAAAAGTCCTACGAAACAAGACCACTCGCTTGGTGAATGTTTTATGGAGGAACCACCAATTAAAAGAATCTACATGGGAGCATGAGGATATGACGAGGGAGATGTATACTCATCTGTTTGTTAAAAAGTGACGAATTTCGAGGGCGAAATTCATTTTAAGGTGGGTAGAATGTAACACCCGAGACATTTATGTGAAATATTTTGTTTTTATGTTATATAAATCATCAATTTAATCTTTCACTACACACAACACTATCTTGGCTTGCTTTACACACAACCGCGACCTTCCTCAATAGCTTGCGTCGTACGCAATACTGAGTTTCACAAAACAACGATATGCTATTATAATATTATTAAAACTAGCCATTATGAATTTTACTATCTGAATTTTGAATTTTATAACATTTTAATTCAACTTATACATTTTCTATTATGAGGTATAAAAGCAAAATCAGTTTTTTTTGGATAAAAGAAATATTTTTCAAAAAATACAGTTTTTCCACCTTTTGATGGCGCAACCACATTAAATATAATTTTTGACATGTTTATAAGTTCAATTTGACAAAATAGAATTCTTATTTTGAATTAGGGTATAAAAATTTTCTTTGGATAAATTTTTGATATTTTTCTGATAACTTTCATATTTAGATGAATAGTAAAAATACGCTAATTTTTAATTAAAAACAACTTTTTCCATTAAGATAATTTATATTGATAAATTATAATTTTTAATGGTTTTAAAGTATAAATAGAATATATTTTTACTGTTTAATATAATGTATGTCATTTTCATTAATTTCACATTGAATTCATAGGTAAAAACATTTCAATCTTTGGCAATGTTTTACCTTCTAAAACCCATTTTCTTAACAATGGGATTTATTTTAAATTAATTACTGCAACTTATATGTTTTGAATTTTGAAAAATGGATTCCATATTCAGAATCAGTGGGTCCAAATTACGTTAATAGACTACTTTTTATTTTTGGGCATTATGAATAATACCTACGGTAAATTTTATTTACCAAAGTTAAAGGTAAACCGGGTAATTAAGGGTAAATATAAGATTATAAAATTACCCTAAAACCTGCCAAAATCCTACTGGATTACTAAAAGTAGACCTATATCACCTAAGGGTCGGATTAGATTAATTTAATAGACTTTTTTCAATGAAAATAATTTAATTATTATTAAAACCAAAGAATGTGACAACATGTCACTTTCTTAAATCTTATAAGTATAATAATTTTAATTTGGTGATAAACTTAATAAAACATAGAACATAAATAGTCTCCAAAAATATAATACAATTATCTATATCATAGGAATTTATTTAAAATTTTTAGGGATTAAATAATTATCATTAATAATGACACAATAGTGATGTTGAAATTATTTTATTAATTAAAATATAAAATAAATTGTATTAAAAATATTAAAATAAATATTATATGAATTATTTTATGTGCTAAACTAATTTTCTAGATACATATGACATTTTATAAATCTATTAAAGCTTTTAGTTCGAACATATCTTCTGTATATATTTTATTTAAATTCGAATAAATGAATAGTGTCAAAATTGACACTATTGTTATTTTATAACAATAACATATTATAAAATTGTTTAAAAATCACTAAAATATTTAAAAATTATAAATTAAAATTTATATGGTCCAAAATTTCATAAAGTGTCAAATTATGGAAAATTCACAACACATGTGTAATTATTTATAATAATTTAAAATTTAGAATATTATTACCAAAAATAAAATTAAATTGATAAATAAGGATAAATCAACTTGATAATGTTTAAAATAAATTCCTAACATGTCAAAATTTTATTGGTTTATGAGATTAAAACCCTATCTCATCTAAGATTCGGATATGAGTCATTTTGGAAGTTTTTAAGTGGGGTTGGTATTTAATATAAACTAATATTTCTTATATTTCCAAAGGTGCCCCTCTCCTCCCTTATAAAAGGGCACCTCCTCCCCATCTTTCTCACACCACTTTGAGCCTTCAAGCTCGGCCAACCCCTGCCGATTTCTCCTCTCAACTTACCTAGAAACATCTTAGAGGTTCTGGTCCTCTTCAAAGACCTATTTTAGTTCCCTAAAAGGAGGTCTCAAAGAAGCACTTCAAAGAAGAGGAAATGTCTGTTACTGATTCTTTCAGCTTTATTTCTTCTTCCACTTCTTCTTATTTAGTTGTTTCATTATGATGTAATACCATCAGTATCACTCAAATACTGATATGTTATTATAAGTATGAAATAACCCTATTTCACACTCTATCCATCCTACGGAAAAAGAAATCACCGCACGTGCGTGCGTACGGAATACCGTCTCCACGCCGTGGTGTAATCTATTTTCCACCACCACCTTACTTGAATGGGTATAATGATGTAAATAATGACTATATATCACTATTATAAAGTGATATTGATTCTGAAATAGTATATATACACTCCAATACAATTCCACGATCATAGGAACGATATCATCACTCGTGTGTACGTACAGAATACCATCTCCACGATGTGATGCGACTCGTTCTACATGATCTTCATTTCATAATGATTAAATAAATGAATTGAACAAATGAATATGATATATATTACACTAATACCATTCTGGAAATGAGGTATCTATAACCTAAAGAAAAGAATACGAATTTATTCGACAAAACACGCATAAGAACAAAAAGTAATAAACACCCGAATAACAAGTAGTAATGAAATATTAATAATAAGAAGATAATAATATGACCATATATGATATCATAACAATAATTATGATTCTGTAATAACTCAATAGCATTATTTAAATCATTATACAGGAGTTTCGGACACTTATGAATCTAATCGGACCTAATTTATGGGAAAATATCACAATCTCATTTTTATCTGAGATTGTTTATACTTTGTTATTTACTGGGGTGTATTTTATCATCCACATCCATATTTCATCAATATGTAATATTTTTTCAATCCACCTAAAACTGTTTAAATCCAATTTTACCCTTCGGTGAGTTTTTAGTAAAAGATATGAAAGGAATCTTTTGACGTTTTTCGTACGAGGTACTTTTTGACTTTTCCGAAAAAAGTATGAGAAGAATGTTTTTTTAACTTATATGGCATGAATGGATTTTTAAAACATTATTTCCAAGAAGAATCTTTTACAAGATTTCAAGCTTATTTTTAAACATCTTCTTTTAGTTTAAAATTGTATGACATGTTAAAAAAGGAAAATGTTTTTGAAGTAGAAAGGATATTTTCCTCAAAAATGGAGTTCAAGTGTTTTATCAAATTTATTTTCCATCTATGATAATACAGGGTTCTGTTTTTATCCCTATTATTACATTGATTTGATTATGTTGTGAGGGAATTATTTTTATGAATTCTTTTATCTTATATGAATTGTTTGATGATGTCACGATGTTTAAGATTCTAATTATTATTACATGGGTTATGCAATGATGTATGATTTACGATTTTGTGGCACACATAAGAATGGTATGATTATGAAATGGGTGGGACCTATATCTCCCTCCAATGCATTTGGTAAAGATTTTATATCTCATGAGATAGACATGGCTGGAATGGTAGGTTATATCGGTTCAGTGAAACAGGACTAAAACGAGGAGTGAACTCGGTTCAGAAATGGACTTTGTCCACTAAGATAGTCTTGGCAATGAGTCTTGACTAATAAGAAATGATTCTCTATGATTATGTGTGTATGCCACAAATTTTAATGATTTATGTTATGATTATTGGGATTCCATTTCACTACTATGATTTATCCCATGTTATGAAATTATGCTCTCTTTTGCAGGTTACGATTTCCAAAAGTTATGTTCTTATGAATATGATGTGATTGATATTTCTTTTTTTTACCCTTACTGACCATTTGAGATCACCCTTTTGTATGTTTTCTTTCCCCAGGTCAGGAAGAAGGTTATTAAGTAAGATATGCCAAAAGGGACTATAGATATGATGAAATAAATGGGAGGCAGTGTAGACGCTTTATGAACCAGTTGTTTTCCCAGTTTCTAAAGACACTATACCTATACGGTCCTTTCGTGGTTTTGTTATATGTTGTAATAAGTGTGCTTCAATTTTGAAGTATTAACAATGTATGTAATGTATGGGTCGTTATATGGTTTCCAGGATATTATCATAGCTTCAGTAGCATCTCAGGGAAAGAAAAATAAATCAATCCCTATCAGCGGAGTGACTCATTAGCATGTCACCCTGGAGCAGACACACACCTCTGTTCCAGTCCAGGAGGGTCGTGTTACGTACTCCCCCATTTCATATAGACAATAAAGTCGGGCACATACACCTGATTTAAATGGTGATCGTCAGCCTAACCTAGCCATTTCTCCAGAGAAGGCATATACACCTACTCAGAGTAACCACTTCCATCAACAACTTGTTTCCAATGTGAGTAAGAAGGCATCTAAGAAAAAGACTATTCCAGTGTAGTTGAAAAGTCAAGAACCAATCTGCAATGAGACCGTTCTCAATGCTGGTGTTCTTGAAGCCATTAGACAAATATATGTTGCGACTCAAGATTCTACTCTCTCATTTCCCAATAATGGGAATAATAATTTCAAAGGTCTTCAACAGACACTTCCTCATGAAGTCTTTCTTCATGACAATTCAGTCGATCTCAATGTTTCATCTTCAGATGAGATCTGCAATAACCCTTTGCATATCCAGAAGACCAAGGAGCAAGAGATTTCATCTTTCGTTGTAACCCACCATGGTGGTCCTCCCAATGATGATGAATTTCACTGCAAAAGTCCTCTCCGCATTAGTGATGCACATTGCCGGTAAAATTCTCCAATGGAAAATGTAGTGCCAAGAAATCCCTCTTATCTTGAGGCACTGGAAAATGTGAAGCCAGTCATGTCTGATGCTTCATCTCTAGTAGGTGAAATAATTTCTCAATCAGAATATAGCCCAGGGTGTAGGTTATTCTCCGACCCACCCCAAGGTCATTCATCTTTTAGTTTGACAAATTAATTCTCTACCAATATTTTTGAATCTAATGAAGCAAAAAGAACCACGAGATTTGGCCTAATCAGGTAGAAGAATCATCATCATATGATAAAGAGGAATTGCTGAATTTGAGGAAACAACTGGAAAAAGGTGATGTACAAGTCATGTTTTGTCCTTTGGCTGACTCTCAGTATGATATTCCAAAAGTGTTGACGGAAGATTGTATTCATGATATTAGTCTCAACATGTGGAAAACACTTTGTCACATGAAAGAGAAAATAATATCTTATGATAAATATCAAAATCATGTCATGATAATAGAAGGGTTACAACGCCAAATTGACTTGGAATCTCTATCAGTTTCTCGATATCTGAAGGTTGAAAAGCAGCAGAGAGCCCCTCAGCATTCATCACATAGCGTACTAAAAAGATTTCTCCAGTTAATTGCTAATGCCCCATATGGTATTCATATCAGGGGATGGGGTGTTCTTGGAGCATTTCATTTCACTGTGCTCTCCAGTCAACAAAGCCCACCAAAAATGGTCTCATGCAATGTAATTGCACATGGACGACCATAGAGAATTAGTTTTCTATGTAATCATAGGATTGCTTAGAAACATGCTTCAAATAGTTCTTCCCAAAATCTGGCACACAGAGAATAAGATTTCAAATTACTCTTGCATCAATCAAAGGAGAATATCGAACATGCCTCACGTTTAGAGATTGAACATCACCAAGTGAAAAAAGTGTCAGAAATTATACAATGGTCATTTGTGTCGGGTGATTTGAGTGGATGTAGGTTGATGCATCCAGCCAATTTCAAGACTAAGGTCCGAAAAATAAGGATAGATTTTAAGAAATTATCAAATGAAGTAGCTCAATAATCACCTTAGCTTGCCAGACTGGGGACTCATTTAACCCAACCCTCAGTATCAACAAATAGGATTCGAGGAGTTGAGCAGGAACAATAGGAACAGCCCCAGTCCACTGGACTTGGGACTTTTTTGAATTATCAATCCCCACCTCAGTGAAATATGGTCTTATCTTGATTATGGAAGAAGACACAGGAGGATCACAGATCCGAAATATCAGGAGATTCCCTCCAAATTACTGTACATCAAGAAGTTCCTGAGGGATCAACTCAACAAAAGGCCATGTCTTATCTGGACATGGGAGAAGAAAGTATCACAGAAATGCCAATAAAATGGATTCAATGTGTAATGGATCATTAAATATCACCAATAATGTTGTTATTGTTCCTCCAGAACATGAGGTTCACTCAGGGGACTCGAATGAATAAGTTCCTACACAAGAGAATGTACGCACTGAAACAAAGGATTAAGGGGTGCGTACACGAAATCAAAGGCTTACCTAGAATCTTGGTATTCCTTCAAATAACCAACTCCCCCCTCTCTGAAAGGCATCCAACAGGGGTAAAGTAAAAAAGTTTGGTTACATTCCACCCGAACTCTAGAGAAGGCCAATCACTCTCATTTGAGGAAAGATTCTCATGACAAGATGAAGAAATGATGGATTTAAGGAGGTTGAATGCAGAATTACGTCAAAGTAGTCTTCCTCCTAAACGTACTGGTGTCATTCAATCAATGTAATTTATTGCAGCTACTGATATAGATCAAGAATATCCTCTTTTACCAGTACACCCTCACAGTTCTAATCCTATGGGTCATATGAAACTACAATCGGCAATACTACCATCAGTAGCAGTCCCAGTTACTACACACGTCAAAACTCCATTTACTGCACCTGATCAGGTCCATGTTCAACCATATGTTTCTCAAAAGTTAATAACTACCATTGAGTCATTAACAGCTCGATGAGAAACTATAGAGGGAAAGCGTGCACATGTTCAACCAGAAAAGAGAGCTTTCCCTGAATGGGTGGATGCAATTCCTCCCCCATAAAATTTTTCGAATATCACATTCACAATTATTAATGGTTCGGGAGATCCATAGAAACACTTATCACATTTTGTTTCTTGTTGTGATCATATGATGGGAACTCTTCCACAACATGAAGCCGTTAAGCTCATATTTTTTGTATAGTCATTAAAAGGACCTACTTTTTTGTATACAAGTTTGCAATCGCGGTCAATTACTGGATGGGATGATCTCTGTCAAAGGTTCTTGCTTCAATTTAGCTCAACCTTTCCAAAGATGACATTTTCTGATCTGAACAATTGTAAACAAAGGGAGAATGAAAGAGTTTCAGATTGCATTGCTCGATAGAAGGGATTGCCATATTCATTAAGTTTAGCACTCCCTCAAGAAGTGTTGCTGCCAATCTATATGGTAAATCTGCGTGATGAATTACGCACAATGTTGATCCCAATGAAATACACAAGAGGGATTCAAGAACTTACATCAATCGCTCATCAGATTGAAGATTCTCTTATATAGACTAAGGCTAAAACTCGTGTAATTTCATTGGTTCCAGGAAGGAGAATGCAGAATTCAGAGACGGCTACAGTTACGCTTAAACAAGCACCTGTACCTACTTCCACTTCATGACCTTCATCTTATCGAAGGTCTTCACCTCATGATAATCAAAAAAAAGGCCGCCTCGTCAATATGATCAATGATATAAAAGGAGGAAATAGTTGGAAGACACAAATAACAAATTTTATTCTTTCCAGAATGAACAAGTTCCTGGCTACTTCATCTCGGATCTGGAAAATAACTGGGTTCAGTTTCCAAGGCCCAAAATGCCAAACAAGGAAGGAGATGAAGACCATCCCAATTATTTCCCATTTCATCAAATGTTAGGGCATCCCATCCAGGAGTGTATTTTCTTCATAGACCACTTACAAAAGATAGTGGACACTGGGTAGTTAAAACTAAAAGGTTCTTCAGCCCAGGTAGCATGTGTTACTACTATAGTTCCAGAGGTTGAAGCCGAGTGGCAAGAAGTCAAAAGAGAAAATGCACAGAAATATGATGATTGGATTGTCAAAAAAATGATCTACCGAACTGATGACATTTTACGAATGCAATTAAAAAATCCAATTGTGTCTTCTGCTTTGAATTCCATGGAAAAACCCCCTTCACAAGGGAAAAAATATTCAAAGAAGTGGCATAATTATAAGAAATAAGAACAGTAGGAAGAAGACGAGTTTGTGTAAAATCCTATATTATCTTAGACTATGGACGACGTTATGCCTTCTATATCAAAAGCATGGGCACTGCCCTACCAAATGGCACAGCCTAAGAAGGCTAATCAGGCAGAGTCTTCATCAGATAAAGAGTTGATCTTTGGTTCTATTAACATTATTTACTTAACATATCCTAATTCCAGTCACAGTTTTGATCTTGATGAACATGAGTTCCCTGTATCAAATAGAGGAATTAGAGGGAGTTCTAGAGGTCTGGGATATAGAGGTAGATTGGGATATCCCAGAAGCCACTATTCCAATTCTACCCCTGAAAGAACTGTATATGCAGTATAAACTCATGGCGGAGCCCTTCAGTGAGCTTAACAAGAACAAGAAAGTTCTTCCATGCATGTAAAATTCAGTCCTAGTACAGTTATTTTGGAAGATCGGTTATAAGTTACACCTTCTTCCTTTCAACAAACAAATAGATCACGTCAGTATAATTTTCCAAAGCCTATAGTATTTCCAACTCCCACCCTAATACACGGAGAATCTACTTCCAAAGCATCAACTTCTAAGGCACCTATGAATCCACATATTCCTGTTGGGAAATCCAGACCTATAGATCAAAAATATGATGTCCTGAAACATTTGGCCCATGTATCGGCCGAGATATCAATTTTGGATGCTTTAAATCTATCAAAGGATCTTCAGGAGGCACTCATCGAGGCTTTGTGAAGTCCTCAGGAATTCAAATCTGAAATTGATGCGGCTGAAGTCTACCATATAGAGAATAATCTTGCAGAATTCCATGCAGTGACATCTTTTATAGAAGATGATGAAGACGATGTTGTGCATGGACATAACAGACCATTGTATCTATCAAGTAAGGTCAATGATGTGGACGTCCGACAAACTTTCATTGATAATGGCTCAGGATTAAACCTCATCCCGATTTGTACATTTCGTTGATTAGGCCTCACCGAGTCTGGTTTATCTTCTTCTACTTTGATATTGTAAGGATATTATAAAAATAAACAAGAACCTCTAGGCGAGATTACACTCATAACTCAGTTTGGAGATCTTGTATCTAATTCAAATTTCATGGTTCTTTATCATGACATAACCTTCAACATTTTTCGTCGCAGACCTTGGCAACATCAACATGCAGCCATACCTTCATCCTAGCATCAATGTCTCAAATATTGGTTCAATGGTAAATTTGGGACATTTTATCGTGATAAATCCCCATTCAAAACATGTGAATCCCAATACATTGAGGAAGAATTCAATAACATGAAGGGAAAAGAGGTATCTACGACAAAGGAGGATTCTATGATTAATGATCCATATGGTTTGTAAAAATTCCAATAAACCCATTTGTGCATATGAGTACAGATTATGTGTTTCTAATCAGTCAAATTGAAAGGATAGACCCAAATCCAAATAATCTAATGGAAACTTTCATAATGTCAATTATAGAAATCGAGCCAGTCAACATGGGAGAAACTGGTGATTCACCAAGAAATGATGAAATCTCAAATGGAGATGTCTTCATTTCATCTAATGAAATCCAGCAAGTCTATAGTTCTCCAATCAGGCCAGAAGAAGTTATATCAATGTAAAAGTTGAAGGATGATGTCGATTCTCAATCCAGCATCTCCTCTTTATTACCCAATAAAGACCCTTGATCATCAATAGGGTCAGAAATTGAAGCTTCTTCTTCAAAATTTTCAAATTTTAACATCTCTTATGATCATGGAAATTCTGCTTCATGATCTACTATGCAAGTAGAAACATATGAATTAACTTGTGTTGAAAAAGAAGAGGAAGATCTCAGAGATTCTTATCCTACATTTGAAGATGGTATATCTACCACTGTGGATGAAATCATAGAAATAAATTTGGGTACAAAAGAAGATCTGTTCCACACTTTAATTAGTGCGTCTGTGACTCCTGAAGAGAAGGAAATTTATATTTCATTTTTGAAGAAAAATCGAGATATGTTTGCTTGGAATTATACAAAAATTAGGTGGCTTGATCATGATGTTTCAACAAATCGTTTGGGTTTTCCAGAAGAACTTCGAGGAGTCAAACAAGCCGCAAGAAGAAAACATCCAACTTATGATTCCAAAATTGAAGCTGAAGTGGATAAACTCATCAAGGATAACTTCATCAGAGAAGTTCAATATCCCAAATGGCTGGCTAATATTGTCCCTGTGAAAAAGAAGAATGGTAAAATTAGAGTTTGTATTGATTTCAGATTCCTTAATCGGCATTGTCCTAAGGATGATTTTCCAGTTCCGATCACATAACTCTAATTGATGCAACAGCTAGCTATGAAGCACTTTCCTTCATGGATGGATATTCTGGGTATAATAAAATTCGAATGGCACCATAAGATGAAGAATTTAAATCCTTCAGAGCCCCTCAGGGTGTGTTTTTCTATCAGGTAATGCCCTTTGGCCTGATGAATGCAGGTGCAACATATCAACGTGGTATGCACTGTATCATCAAACCCTTTTTAGGGAAATTGGTTGAATATTATGTGGACAATTTAGTGGTTAATTGTAGACAATTTTTTAATCAGTTGGATGATTTGGAAATCATATTCCACAAACTTTGACAACACAATTTGAAGATGAACCCCTTAAAATGTGCTTTTGGGGTAACCTCATGAAACTTTCTCGTCTATTTTTTACGCCGTTATGGAATCGAAGTCAATCCTGAGAGGACAAAGTGAATCCTTGGTATGTCACCTCCTCAAAATTTGAAGTAATTGGGAGGAATTCAAGGAAACATAGCCTATATTCGGTGTTTCATTGCCAATTTGGCAGGAAAAAGTTTGTCCTTTACCAAATTGATGAAGAAGGGAGTCACTTACCAGTGGACTGATTAATGTCAAGAAGCGTTCAATGTTTTCAAGAAATATCTACTGAGTACATCAATATTAATGCCACCTATTGAAGGAAGACCACTTATTATTTATGTGTTACCTTTAGAGCGATCATTGGGTGCTTTCCTTGCCCAAAAGAATGATGCTGGGAATGAAAATAGTCTTTACTACCTCAGTTGGACTTTGCATGAAGAATAAAATCAGTATTCGAGTTTTGAAAAGTGCTGGTTAGCATTAATATTTGCAGTTCAGAAATTGAGACACCACCTAAAACATCATGAGGTCCAACTGGAATCTCATAATAACCCTCTCCAATTCATCCTTAGTCGTCCAATGCTTACAGGACGTCTGGAAAGGTAAACAATTATTTTGCTTCAATTGGATATCCATTATGTGTCTCAAAAAGAAATAAAGGGCCAAGATCTTGCTGATTTCCTTGCTGAACATCCTTCAGTAGAAGAGACATCTTTATATATTGAACTTCTTGATGAGGATGTCTTCTTTATTCATGATAATCCACAAACCTGGGAAATGTACTTCGATGGTGCTTCCAGAAGTCCAACAGGGTTGAAAATGGAAGATCCTAAATTCCACAAAGTTGGGATAGGAATTGTGCTCATTGATCCAGAAAAGGCAGTGCTACCTAATTCCTTCTTATTTTGGGAAGGAGGAACAAAAAATGAAGCATAATATCACGCTCTCACCGCAGGATTGGAGTTGTCACTTCATGAACGAGTAAATCAATTAAAGGTGAAAGGTGATTCAGACCTGGTAATCAAACAAGTCAATCGGAATTATGCTATCAGAAATGAAGAGTTAATACCTTTTTATGAATAAATCATACATTTAAAGTCCGAATTTCCTTCGGAACTGACATTTTTTTATGTCCTGCGATCACAAAATGCCCTTGCTGATGCACTGGCTAATATAGCCACAACCCATGCAGATCCAAATCTGGTTGAGACAATCATCATTATTACCCACCGTCATACAGTTTCACCTTATGTACATTTCAGAATAGTGGAAATCAATGAAATTAGTCCCATTTATGAACCATATGGTCATACTACAGGATGGATGAAACCTATCAGGGAATGCCTTCAAAATGGAACACTCCCACCTGATATAACCGGAATAGAACATATCCGGGGAAGTGTGGTCAATTTTACTCTTTATGATATCCCAAATCATGAAAAAATTCTCTACAAAACGGGTTTTGATGGAGTTCTCTTTAGATGCATTGATGGTGATGAGACAATGGCTATCATGAAAGAAGTACATGCAGGAGTCTGTGGTGCCCACCAGCCTGGACAAGGACCATCTAATCAAATTCAAATTCTTGGATACTTTTGGCATTCAATGATACAAGATTGTGTTGATTTCACTAAGAAGTTTCATTCTTGCCTTGTATATGCCAACGTCATCCATCAAACACCATAGTTGCTTCATACAACTAAATACTCATGGCCATTTGCCATATGGGGAATGGATGTAGTAGGACTTTATCCTCCAGCTACATCCATGCAGTTTAAGTATATTCTTACTACTACTGATTTCATTCCCAAATGGGCTGAGGCAATACCCCTCATTGAATTTAGATCTAAAAGCATTGTTAGATTCCTCAAGTCTAACATCATTAACAGATTTGGTGTCCCTCATACCATATTGATGGAAAATGGCACCAACATCAGTTCATCTGAGGTGAGAATGTTTTATCAATAATACAACATCATATCCAACCATTCATATAGGTATCAAGTAGTGGCTAATGGTGAGATAGAAGCCTTTAATAAGACTCTTTCAAACATACTGTGAAAGATGGTAGATAAAGATAAGAAGTCATGGTCTGATAAACATTTTCATGCTTTTTGGGCTTATCGAACCACTACCCACACCACTACGCGGTCAACTCCATACTCATTGGTATATGGAATGGATGAAGTTTTTCCCATTGAGATTAAATTACCTTCACTCAGAGTAGAAATTTGTGATCAGTTATCCATATATGAACAATATTAGAAGCGATTCGATTAATTGTAATGATTCGATGAAAAATTATTGAGCACCTTGCACCACATGGATGTCTATCATAATCGAATATCATGGGCTTTCAAATAAAATATTGTCTTCGTTCATTCACTCAGGGTGAATTTGTATTGGTCCTCAAAACTCCAATGATACCCAGGATGAAACATCCCAAGATTGAGCCAATGTTGGAAAGACCTTATTCAATACATAAGGTCTACTCCAATGGAGCTTATTATTTGATCTCAATGGATGGAGAACTCATCACAACTCTAACCAATTCAAGGTTATTGAAGAAGTATTTTGTGTAATACAAATACATCTATGTATCATATACATGATGTTAAACTGTACAATACTTTTTTTTTCTACATGACATTAAAATATGCATTGTCCTTGCTACATGACATTAAACTGTACAAAATATACATCCAACATGACATTAAACTATGTAGTCCTCACTGCATGACTTTAAACTACATAGTCCCCCAATAGTCCTCACTGAAAGACTTTGAATTTCACAATCCCCATTTCATTTTAATTAACATTAAACTTTGTCCCCATAATTCATTCTTTCAATTGAACTACACGGACTTTGATCCTTGCCTTTTAGGCTGGGTACGTAGGCAACATCCTGAGTTTCAATCCCAAAACGAATCTCTTCACGTCGGTTCACCTCCGTCTCATAGGATGTTGATTTGTGAAGAGCCCCAAAAAAATATTTTCAAATTGGTTTACCATCATCCTACATGATGCTAAACTATAAATTCCCCAAATATGTCCTATATGACATTAAACTATGCATTATCATTGCTACATGACACTAAAATGTACAACATCCTCGTCCTATATGACCTTAAACATTAAGAGTAGCTAATACGTCTTACATGAAGTTAAACTGTACATCGTTTGGTTTGTTGTTACCTCTTGTTTCTCACACCGATCATGGCTCACATTAGTTTAGTGTAAGACTCAAACATAAAACCCTCTATGGGCCGCTAACCACACAATAGACCCAACACCATCTTTGGGTTGTTCTAAAATACAACTTAATCACCAATTCATTCTAAATTTAACTACGGGGACTTTGATCCTTTCCTTCTAGCCTGGGTACACAAACAATCGAGCTTCAAGCCCAAAACCAATATCTTCACATCGATTCACCTTCATCCCACATGACTTTCAACTGTGTACTCCCTTTTGTCCCTACTACATGACACTAAACTGTGTAGCACCATTGTCCTTGCAATATGAAATTAAACTATATAGTCCCCCATTGTCCCCTTCCTAAGAGGGAATCATCATTGACATTGATCTCCAATCATGTCATATTTCAAAGACTACGTGCATACATGGAAATACCTGATCCTTTAATCATGGGTCCAAACCATCATTGCACTAAAGTCCCTTTTCACCCTTCACATGTACGAACCATATATGTACAGAGTGTATTTCAAGAACTATGGGTGGCTGGATTCACATCCTTAAGGGATACGTAGGAATGTTCGAGCATCCCTCAAACCCAGCCCCAAGTCTTTGGGCCTAACACCAAATTGCACTTTCAGTCCCTTGGCTGAAAAGTCCCCCAGGTGAGCACATGAATGTGGTATGAAAACACTAGTCTTTATTTACATCAGGTTTATAAAAAACACACAAGGTGACTCCCTTATTATGGTCTGATCTCCATGACCATAAACTATGATCTCCTATGCTCTCGTCCCACATGACATTAAACTGTATTTCAATAAATACATATGGCTTGATTCTCATTCAAATTCAATATGTAGTGAATTACAGCATCATAAATTACGACCTAACCACAACATGATTATGGTTAGAATTGGTCTTTGTATCATTACATGCATTGTACAATGCTCATTTTCTTGTTTCATACTCTTATCCTTATATACATCCATATCTCCATAACCCTTTTCTTATCCTCTGGTCAAAAAATGTCTGATACTCATGAATTCTTTTGCCTGACCATGCAGCATGTTCCCTAAGGCGGCCTTTCATAAACAAGTCTACATAATAGACATGTCAGCCAAATGATGCTATTACTTGACTATGCAGCCAATTCCTTTAAAAGGAAATGCATAATTAAGGCCCCCTAACTATTTTTTCAAATAATGGTAACTTCATTCATAGGGGAAAACCTCTTTTTTCCTTATTGGTCTTAACAACGATATGTACGGATTCGCAAAAACATCCATCCTTAACAAATTTGTCCCATACACTTTTTCATAATCTGAATGTATTCAAGTCTATGGTTTATATTTCCTTTCCCTACGTTTGGTTCATAACTTTGAAGGAGTGGCATTCATCCAATTCTTTGACAATATTAATAGTAAATATCCTCTCCATATTCAAGTACCTCTCTTCATACAGAAGACTCTATGCTTTGGAAAATTTGAATCTCTATAAACATTCGCTGGCTTTTAGCATTAGAAATTTAATCTTTCTAAGAGTTCTTTTGCCTGACTATGCAGCATGTGCCCTTTGGCAGCCTTTCAAAAAAAATTATACATAACGGACCTGTTAGCCAAAAGATGCTATTATTTGACTAGGTAGCCAATTCCCTTAGTGGCCCAGCATAATTCAATCCCCCTAACGGGTTTGTTAAATAGTGGTAACTTCACTACTGGTAAATACATCCTGTAGTGCCTTTTACCCATTTTTCCCATGTCATTCCTTAGATTCAAAATTTATTATGTCATAATTTAGATGTTTCTCCTCCATACGTGAATGTGTTAATATGTATTCAGGTAAAATATCAAGGAATTGAGTCAATTTTAATCCATTCGGTCAAACCTATTTCGACCTTAAACCTTATCCTTTTTATGTCCGATGTGCATGACATAAAACTACCCACAAAATACAAGGGAACTCTGCATAAAATTCATGTCCCATCTCACTAACAAACACATTATATTATTTAGGTAATATTGAGCAATCAAAAGATTCAATGTTTGTTGGGTTATTTTTTATAATCTTAGAAAAAATAAAACTATTATTACTAGGACCATTGGCATAGGTAAAAAACTAAATCAAGTAGAAAATGAACGAAGGTACAAATTATTGAAGGTGAAAGTGTTTTTCATTGATGCACAAGAGTTATAAGGACATCCACAAACGAGATTCTATTCACTTTTTCAAGAATTAGAAAAGGATTTTAACATAACTTTTCATTTGATTCACGGCATCCCAAGCTCCATCAGCAGCCACCTGGAATTCATTTATTCAACTGGATACAATAAGAGATGCAGTGATACCAGCTCTTCGTGGAAAAATTTTAAATGCATATTCTTGAGTGTGGTTTGAGAAACTTTTTTGATGATCAAACAGTGACTCTATTTTTGTCCAAGAGACATGGAATATGGATAAATGGATTTGAGAATGGAGTATTGGAAGTAAAGAGCTATTTGGAGAGAGTATTTTTTTCCATATATTGTTCTAATTCCATCTTATCTCCACCAACTGGCAGTAGAAAACATAACAGCCCATGGTTTTCCATTTTTCATATCTGCAAGAAAATGGCAGGGAAGAAAATTTTGAATTTTCACAACATTTTTGATGATCTTAATGAAAATCATAACTAAAATAGAGGGGATGTAGTGTAGCTGCATCTCGAGCATGTAAATCTTTGCCTTTGGAACATTCACTCCTTGCAGATGTCCATTACCATGAAAAGGTTGGTAGACACTCTGTAGAAAATTGGCTTGATATTTCTTCAAGTACTTAGCCAAATCTGGGATGGTGCTATCACAGATATCATAATAATGTTGGCCAACGACGTTCATCATATTATCTATTCTCTTGCTGGCCAGCTCATCAGCCGATCCAATTCTTTTGGAAGCCATTTAATCTGCACAATGGTCGAATAATTATCTCTTATGAAAGTTTATTTTTCATAAATTTTTTGAAGAAAATAGAAAATATGGATAAGGAATTAAGGTGCGCAATTCTAATATTTGCTTGCAAGTAAAGTTGTGTCACGCAAGTTTTGGCGCGTAGGTATCTCCGCAATGGTTAAAATACCTTTGCAGAAGCGCGACATGGAAAAAAAGTAATGAACCGTGGAATATAAAGACACTTGTGAGGTGAGGACAACTTGCATGGAGAGAGTGGAAATCTTTGAGAGCCGAGTGCTTTGAACGAGAATGGGGCACATATTTATTGGCAAGTCCACACCTCTGCATGCCGAAGCCTGTGCGACTCACCCTTGAATGCCGCCATCTGCAGGCTCAAAACTTGTGTGCTGCCCTTCCTTGGTTTTCTCATTTACCTTAGAGTCACATCCTCCATCCTTTCAGATCCAACTCTGAGGAGGGACTTTTTTTTATGCTTCTTTCTGTCACAGATTCTAACGAATGAAAAGGGGAGTACATTAAACACAAAGAGAGTCTTCCTTTGAAGAAACATCAAAATTTGACAAAGGCATGAACAAGGACTTTTTTACACTTGGGTCGTGCAAGTTTCATCAGGGTCACAAAAGTATACTTGTGTGCCATATATTGGGCAGGAAGGTGACTCGCGCGCCGTATTTCATTTTCACCCACGGTCTTCAGCAGCCTATATATACTCCTTGTGGGCACCCCATTTCGGGGATGGAAAAATTCAAAAAGTCAGATTCGAGCTCCCAACACCCTAGTCACTTCTTGAAGTCTTCCAAACACTTCTAAGGTTATTTCTTACCTATAATAGAAGATCTATAGAGGCGGAGCAAGGCCTAAGTGTTGAAATTCACCAACACTTGCGCGCCTAGGTATCTTACCCTTAAGGGAAATGTTTACACCTACGAGCCACATTATCCCTTCAACAGAACCTATGCTCCCCTCATTTGGAAGTCATTAGGGATAATTATAAGGGCTTGAGCCAATCCTCACCCAAGTATTACCCTATGGGTTGACTGGCGCGCACGTACACGTATGTCGCGCAAGTACACTTGCACGGCCATGACCTGCACTCCCCAAATGGACTTGCGCGCCTACCTCTTTTTGGGTGCCTCTCCTTCCTATTCAACTCATTTCATCAAATACACCTCTTCTCTTAAAGATTTAGCATTCAAACCCCAATTCAAAGCCATTTTTGGCGTGGTTACTTTGTTGGATTCCTTATATGAAATGAATTATATGGAACATCTCTTAACACCTAGTGATTTACATATATTTATGTCACTAAGGTTATAGACTTCATTCATTTAACCTCATCCCTTAAGATGAGAGGATCTCTAACCTAGGCCTCCTTTTCAGGATTAATCCCCAGTCATCATTTTCTTTATCCTAGGCCTCATTTTCAGGAGTAAGCCCCAGTCTTAATTTTCTTTAACCCGGGCCTCCTTTTCAGTAGTAAGCCTCAGTCTTAATTTACTTTAATCTGGGCCTCCTTTTAAAGAGTATGCCCAGTCTTAACTTACTTTTTGATTTGGTCTTCCTTCTCAGGAATAAAACCCAATCATAAGTCACCTCTAATTTGGGCATCCTCCTCATGATTATGTCCTAAGTTAAGTATCCAAATCTCCATAAAGGACATATACATTTATGGACCTTATTGTCGGGCTTCTTCTCCAAACTAAGTCCCAATCCTCATCTATCTGGGCAGTCATACATACATAGGCCCCAAACCATTTCTTATAATTGCATCTTTCCAAGCACAATCGTCAGGTTTTACTGATACCTCTTGTTTCTCACATCGAGCATGACTCACATGAGATTAGAGCGTAAAAGTAATTATGAAATCTTTCATGGGGAAATAAATCATGCATAAACCTCATACTTCTCTACTCGAACTACGTGGGTTCTGATTCCTTTTCTAAACAATGATACGTAGGTAGCCCATATGCGGGTACGATCCCAACTCTGAAATTTTCCATGTCATTCTGAACGACAGTAAACGTGAAGTGCCCCACCGAGTGGCTTTCAAACCTGTACGGTTATCATAATGACCAAGAGATTACTATATAATGTGTTGAAGGACACCATTGAATAAGAATCTCTAAAAAATATAGATGATTCACTATCTATGAGGAACCTCGAATACATATGAAAGATTCTCTAAATAGCATATATATTAATCATTGATTGTCAGATGTAAAGGAAAACTCATTGTTTATACATGATAATATAATATGGATTCACGAACATAACTTAAATATATAATTAGAGTCCCAGAGTAGACAATAATTCCCCACAAAAAGGTGTGATGATTCCGACCTCCCATCCTCTTGACCAATGCAAATTCTTAAGCCTCATCGGTTCACAACTAATGAGCAACTACCTTCGGAAAATAGGTCCAAATGGATATAGAATCAATGGATGTTTCCAGCTCTACGAACAAACCCGTTAGAAACTGATTGGAATGTTTGAACCTTAAACAAAAGAGGTCACCCCCATTTCCAGATGAATCACCCCCCCCCCCAAAACCACAAAAACCCATAAAAACCCCTAATAACCCTAGAACCCTTACATACCAACACCACCCATCCTAAATCCCTAAATATTAACTAAAACCCCATAAAACCATAAAACACTAAAATATCTAAAAACTAAAAAATCACTAAAATACGTAAAAACACCAAAACCCTAAAAACCCCTAAAAACCCTAAAACCTCAAAAATACCCTAAACACCATAAAAAACTGAAAACAAAAAAAATGAACTAAAGAACTAGAAAACTAGAAAACCCCTAAAGTCCCTAAACACCTAAAAATACCCAAAATAATGCCTATAAAGCCTTAAATCCTTTAAATCTCTTTAAACCCCTAGAAGATCCCTAAGATACAATAAAACACCAAAAACCCTGAAAACACACTAAAAACTCTAGAAACCCTAAAAATAATAAAATCCCTTATAATAAATTAACCCCTAAAAGAAACCTAATGTCTATAAAAACCTAATAACACATTAAAACCCTAAAACACTAAAAACCCTAAAAACCCTAAAAACCCTAAAACTCTATAAACCCCCAACAAACAATAAAAAAATAAAATGACACTAAAGACACATAAAACACTAATAACCTTCAAAAAAATTTAATAACATTAAAAACCTCTATACCCCCTAAAAACCATAAAATCATAAAAACCTAAAAAATAAAAACCCCTAAAAAGCCAAAAAACACTAAAAAACCAAAAAATGGTAAAAAATACTAAAACCCTCTAAAACCCAGAAAAATTTTAAATATCCTCAAAACCCCTAAGAAACCATCATAAATAAAAACCCTAAATAAGCACTAGAAACCCCTAAAAAACAAGAACCCGAAACACCTTAAATACCCTAAAATATCTAAAATCCCTAAAACCCCTAAAACCCCCAAAAACACTTAAAAACCTAAAAAACCCAAACCCCTAAAAACCCTAAAAACATAAAAGAACCCAAACCCCAAAAAACAATAAACGTCCCAAAAACCCCGATAAAAAGAATAAAAGACCCTTTAAAACCATTAAGCACACTAAAAATTCTAATCACCCCTAAACCTCCTAAAACAGAAAAAACCCCAAACATACTAAAAAACAGCAAAACCCCATAAAACCCCTAAAACCATAAAAAACCTTAAAACCCCTAAAAACCATTAATATTATAAAATCCCTAAACACCCTAAAAATGTTGAAATACCCCAAAATTCAAAAAACCATTAAAACTCATAAAACTCTTAAAACCCTTAAAACACTAAAAACTAAAACCCTAAAATACCCATAAGCCTAAAAAATCCTCAAAGAACCTAAAATCACTTAAAGCCTAAAATCCCAAAGAGACCCATAAAAACCCTAAAAACATAACAAATGCTAAAAAACATTAAAACCCCTATGAAAGCACTAAAAACCTAAAAACCTATAAATTCCCCAACCCCCTCCCCCAAAACACTCAAAACCCTATAAAATCGACACAACCTCTAAAAACACTCTAAAATAGCCTTAAACACCTGAAATCCCTGAAAACCTAAAAAATTCTAAAAACCCTAAAAAACCCTAAAAATGTACAAAAATACTAAAAACCCTAAAACTAAAAAACCCTATAATAATGAAAACCCAAAAGTACAATACCAATCATTAAATGCATAAAAACACTGAAAATCACCAGAAAACCCCAAAACCCCAAAACCTTCTATAAACCAAAAAACCATTAAAAACCGCAAAACCCCTAAAAACCATTTAAAAAAACCAAGAAACTCAAAAAAACCTAAAAAATACTTAAATTTCTCAAAATGCTCAAAACTATAAACCCTAAAAAAATACTAAAAACAATTCAACCTCTAAAAACCTCATATTCCATAGTAAAACTAAAAATCTCTAAGAAACCCTAATCTCCTAAAATACCTAAAAACCCTCAAACCTATCAAAATAAAAAATAATCATTATAAACCCAAAAACCCCAAAAAAACTAAAAATCTAAATGACCAGTAAAGTATCATGAATACCATAAACCCCACTAAAAAATTTAAAGACACTAAATACCCTAAAACCCCTAAAACCCAAGAAAATTATTGAATCCCTGAAAAGAGCCTAAAAAATATATAACATTATAAAAACCATAAAAACTGTGAAAAGAACCTTATAATACTAAAAGACATTCAAAAAAACGAAAAAATATAATTTCATAGAACCTTAAAACACTAAAAGACCCTAAAAACCATAAAAACCCATAAATGACACAAAAAACCTCTAAAACCATAAAATGTCCTAAAATTCCCTAAATCGCTTACAGGATCTAAAAATGCTAAAAATATATAAGGGAAACTAAAAACCTAATAACCTTAAAAGAACCAGAAAACCCTAAAAGACCATAAAACCCCAAAAGCTCTATTGGCCCCTAAACCCCTAAACCACTTTAAAAACCAGGAAACCCATAAAGGAACCTAAAGCCCATTAAGTGCCGTAAAAAACCCTTACCCCCCCCCCCTAAAGAAAATTAATAACACTAAAAACAATAAAACCCTAAATGTTATAAAAAATCATAAAAACAATAAAAACCCTAAAACCCATAAATGATCTTATAAAATCCTAAAAACTGTAAATCAACCAAAATAACCTAGAAAACCAAAAATCCCAGAAACCCAAGAAACCAAAAAACAATAAAAGTACCTAAAAAACCCTAAAAAGTCACTAAAATCCCTAAAAATCCCTAAACCCCAAAATTTTATTGAAAACCATATACCATAATACCGAAAAGAAATCATAAAACCCCAAGGAAACCCCAAAAACCTAAAAAACCAACCCCCCCCCCCAATAAAAACAATAAAAGAACCAAAATACCTAAAAACTACATAAGCCAAAAAATACTAAAAATCCTAAAAAAAACTTCAAACCCCCCCTAAAAACCGCAAAAAAAGTCTAAAGGGCCCTAAAAACACTAAAAACCGAAAATGATAGTAAAATCCCTAAAAACCCTAAAGGACGCTAAAGGACACTAAAAACCCTAACCCACTAAAAGACACTAAAGTTGACATAAATCCAAATAACCTTCAATCCCATAAAACCCCTAGAGTCCCAAAAAACCCCTAAATGACAATAAAAAACTAATATATTCAAAATACCATAAAAAATCTTAAAACCCAAAAACCCCTAAACAACCCATTAAACCTGAAATGTGTCTAAAACCCCTTTAATACATTAAAAACCCTAAAACAATAAATAACACAAATAAAATCCAAAAAATAAACACTAAAAATCATAAAACAACCTAAAAGACTCCAAAAACCCAAAAACCCCAAAAAACCACAAAAACCATAAAAACTATAAAAACTAAAAATCCCTAAATAATTTGAAAAATTGTTAAAAACACATAATAAACCATAAAAATTATAAAAACCCTAAAAAAATCCCTAAACACCATCAAAAAACATAAAAACCCTAAAAATCATTAAAAAATATTAAAAATATAAAAACCCATAAAATCCTAAAATTTTACAAAATGTAATAAAACCCATGAAAACCCTAAAACCCTAGACAAACCTTTAAAACCCACCAAAAAACCTGAAAACATTAAGAAATCACTAAAAATATTAAATCCCCAAATCTGATAATAATCATAAAACTAAAACAAACCCTAAAACACCAACAAACACTAAAAAACCCACAGAACCCACAAAACCCAAACACCCTTAAAACCATTAAAAACGTGGAAAAACCTAAAAACACTAAAAACCTAAAAACTCAAAAAAATCTAAAACCCCGAAGAAAAAAAATCCTTAAAACCCCTAAAACCCCATAATAACAGAAAACACTGAAAAACACTAAAAACACGAAAATCCTCAAAAACCCCTAGATACCCCTAAAGGGCCCCAAAACACTAAAAACGCTAATGATTCCTAAAAACAGTAGAACCCTAAAAAGTTCTACAAGAAGAAAAAACATTAAAAATAATAAAAATCCTTAAAAAATAGATACCACTAAAAGACCATATTGGACCCTTTAAACCGCTTAAAACACTAAAATCTATAAACCCCAAAAAACAATAAAAATAATAAAAAAATTATGAAAAAACCTAAAATAGCATAAAAACTCTTAAAACAAAAAACCCTAAATATACTAGAAAAAAATTAAAAAAAATAGAACCCTTGAAAATACAAAAAAACATAAAACCCTAAAGACCCTAGAATCCCTAGAAAACCTAGATATCCCAAAAACTATAAAATTCATAAAAACCCCAAAAAACCGTAATAACCTTTAATCTCGAAAACCCATAATACCCCAAAACCCCCTAAATCTATAGAAATCACGAAAACCACCAAATACATGAAAACCAAAATAAGGACCTAAAAACCCCAACAAACATGAAAAAACATAAACAAACACTAAATATATAAATCCCCTAAAACCCTAAAACCATTAAAAAAATAAAATACCATAAAACCCCAAAAAATACTAAAAGACCCTAAAAACCTAAGACAATAAAATACCAAAAAAAATATAAAATCATTAAAAACCATTAAAAGCCTTTAGACAACATAAAAAATATAAAAACCCTATACCCCTAAAAACTCCGAAAAAATAAAAAACCAAAAACCAAAAAAACCATAAAACCCCTAAAAACCCAAAACCCTGAAAAACCATAAAAACCATAGAAACTATAAGAACACCTTAAAACACAAAAAACATGAAAAAACCCTCCAACAACTAGAAACACAAAAACTCCTAAAATTCTGAAAACCCCTAATAATCTAGGAAAAATCATAAAACCCTAAATTCTATAAGACACCACAAATAACCAAAAAACACTGAATCCACTAAAAAACAAGAAGAAAACCATAAAAAAACCACTATAAAAATTAAATCTAAAAACCACTGAAAATGTGTAAAAGCAACTAAGAATACCCTAAAAACATAAAACACATAAAAACTCTACAAATCCAAAAAAATAATCCAAAAAACACAAAATACCCAAAAAAACCCTTAAAACCTCAAAAAATAAAGAAACCCTAAAACCTGAAAAAACAACATAAAACCCTAAAATAAACCAAAATCCATAAAAACCCTAAAAACCCCAAAAATACACTAAAATTTCATTACCCCCCCCCAATCCCTAAATACCATAAATAATATAAAAATCCTAAAAGACTCTAACCACCCTAAAAAATCTTAAACCCCCCCCCCAACCATAAAAGCACAGAAAAACCCTCAAAACCCTAGATACGCAACCCCTACCACCAAAAAAATCATAAAAACCCCTAAACCCCTAAAAACAGCTGAAAATCCCAAAAACCCAAAATCCCATAAAACAGTAAACACGTAAAACACAAAAAATTTCTTTAAAACCCAAAACCCTAAAAACCCTAAAACCCATAAAACCCCCATAAGACCACAAAAACAAAATACCCAAATAAAAACAATATAACTGATAAATACATAAAAATAAAAAACCACTAAATATTATAAAAATCCCTTAAAAATCTAACACCATAAAATACATTACAACCCTACAAATCAAAAAACCATGAAAACCCTGAAAAAACTAGGGCCCCACCCACAAAACAATAAATATTTGAAATATAAAAAAAATCATTACAAATGTAAAACAACTAAAAAACTAAATAACACTTGAAAATCCAAAATTACCAAATACCCAAGTATGCAAAAAACACAAAAATACTAAAACACCATTAAAACATCAAAACCCCCTATAACCACTAATAAAAATAAAATGTTTTAAAACCTAAAAAATGTTATAAATTCCTAAAATCCCTAAAAACACTAAAACCATAAAAAACACTAAAACCCCTAAAAACACGTAAAACCCCTAAAACCTGAATACCCTAAAATATCTAAAACCCCTAAAATCTATTAAAATGCCCGAAAAGAAATTTATCAAACCAAATACCCCCTGAATACCCAAAAAACACAAGAAAACTGTAAAAACCCGAAAAAATATACTAAATCCCTAAATTTCTGAAAAATCCCTAAAACAAAAAAACAATGAACATAAAAAACAATAAAAAATCCTATAAACCACTAAAATCCATAAAAGATCCTATAAATCTAAACAACCAAAAACACCATAATCCCATATAAACTAAAAAACAATATAAATAATAAAGACCATAAAAACCAATAAAAACACTAAAACCCTAAAAACTATAAAAAAATAAAAAATTTAAAAACCCCTAAAACCCTCAAAATCCTTAATTGTAAAAAAAACATAAACACTTCAAGGAATCTAAAAATACTAAAAGGCTGTAAAATCATAAAAACCAGATAGGGAAACTAAAAACCCTAGAAACCCAAAAGAAACTAAAAAACCTAAAACCCCCTAAAAGACCCTTACAACTCTAAAAACACAAAAAACATCAAAACCCCATAAAACCCCTAAAAATTCCTAAAAATCCTAAATGAACCTAAGACCCCCTAAAATCTTGAAAGTCCCTAAAACCCTAAGAAACACTGATAGACCCTAAAACCAATAAAAATATTAAAAGACCTTAAATACGTAAAATTATAAGAAAACACTAAATCCCCTAAAAGAATATATAAAACGTAAAAAGTAAGAAAACCTTTAAAACCCAAAAAAACTAAAAACTGAAAAACCCGAAAAGAGTAAAAAACTAAAAACCCTTCAAACAAATTTTTTCTAAACCCTAAAAAACACTAAAATCCTGAAAACCACATAAAAACCTAAAACCGTTAGAAATCCTAAAAATCATAGAAACTCTTAAAAAGTCAAAAGAAACCATAAATAATCCTAAAAGCCCTAAAAATGAAAAAAAAGCCAAAACAATCCTTAAAATCTCCATAAACCCAAAAAATCCCAAAAAAAACCCAAAGATGCCTAAAAACCCTAATACCCTAAACCCTCTAAAACCCTAAAATAAAAAAAATCCAAAAAACCCAAAAAACCTAAAAACCAATAAAAACAATAAAACACCAACAAAAACCCAAAAAATCACTATACCCCTCAAATCCCTAAAACCCATAATGCCCAAAAAACCCAAAAAACCAAAAAAATCATTAGAAGTCCATAACCCCCCCAACCTTAAAACTCCAAAAAACATAATTCCATTAAAACCTCAAAAAACTCGAAAACATTAAACCCCTATTAACACCATAAAATAACAATAAAACCTCAATTCCCATTAAACACTAAATTCCCAAAAACCCTAAAGGATCTTATATCCACTAAGGAAAATATAAAACCTAAAAACCCTAAGAAACTCTAAAACTATAGAGACTCGAAGCTTGAAGTACATGGAAATTACATTAATTTAGCGGAATACTTAGTACATAACAAAAACACACACACAAGGACCGTAATATTTTAGTGTCTTTGGAAACTCGGAATATAATCTTATAATCATGGTGAAAGATCTTGAACATCTCCCATTAAGATATTATTTTTTTAAAACCTAAATCCTTTCTATATATCCTGGGGAAAAGAAAACATAAAAGGGTGAGCTCAAATTCTCATTAAGTGTAAACAAAAGAAATATCAATCACATCAGATTCATAAGAACATATATTTTGGAAATCTCAACCTGCAAAAGAGATCATAATTTCATAACATGGGATAATTCATAGTAATGAAATGTAATCCCAATAATCATAACGTAAAACATGAAACTTTGTGGCATACACACGTAATCATAGAGAATAATTTCTTATTAGTCAAGACTCATTGCCAAGACTATCTTAGTGGACAAAGTCCCTTTCTGAAACGAGTTCACTCCTGGTTTCAGTCCTGTTTCACTGAGCCGGTATAACCTACTGTTCCAGCCATGTCTATCTCGTGAGATATAAAATCATTACCCAATGCATTGGAGGGAGATATATGTCCCACCCATCTTATAATGATAGCATTATTATGTGTACCACAATATCATAAGTCATACATCATTGCATAACTTATGTAATAAAAATGGGATTCTTAAACAACATGACATCATAAAATAGTTCATATAAGAATAAGGAATTCATAAAAATAATTCCATCACAGCATAATCAAATTAATGTAATAATAGGGATAGAAACAGAACCCTATATTATCTTAGATGGAAAATAATTTTGATAAAACACTTGAACTCCATTCTTGAGGAAAATATCCTTTCTACTTCAAAAACACATTCCTTTGTTTAAATGTCATAAAATTTTAAACTAAAAGAAATTGATTAAAAATAAACTTGAAAACTTGTAAAGGAAGCTTCTTGGAAATAATGTTTTAAAAATCCATTCATGCTGTATAAGTTAAAAAGCATTCATCTGGAATTTTTGTTGGAAAAGTCAAAAAGTACCTCGTACGAAAAACGACACAAGATTCCTTTCATATCTTTTACTAAAAACTCACTGAAGGGTAAAATTGGATATAAAATATTTTATAAGGATAAAAATATTAGATATTGAGGAAACATTGATGTGGATGATAAAATACACCCTAGTAAATTTCAATGTATAAACAATCTCGGATAAAATGAGATTGTGATATTTTCCATTTCCTTAGGTCTGATTTGCTTCGTAAGTGTCCGAACATCCTGTATAATATTTTAAATAATTTTATTTACTTATTCCAGAATCATACATATTGTTATGATATCATATATGGTCATATTCTTTGCTTCTTATTGGTAATATTTCATTATTACTTGTTATTCAAGTGTTTATTACTTTTTGTTCTTATGCGTGTTTTGTTGAATAAAATCTTATTAATAATTTTAGGTTATAGATACCTCATTTCAAGAATAGTATTAGTGTAATATATATCATATTAATTCATTCAATTCATTTATATAATCATTATGCAATGAAGATCATGTAGAACGAGTCGCATCACATCGTGGAGACGGTATTCTGTACGTACGCACGAGCGATGATATCATTCCCATGTTTGTGGAATTGTATTGGAGGATATATGTACTATTTCAGAATCAATATCACATTACAATAATCATATATAGTCATTATTTACACGATCATACCCATCCAAGTAAGGTGGTGGTGGAAAATAGTTTACACCACGGCGTGGAGACGGTATTCCGTACGTACGCACGCGCGGTGATTTATTTTTCCGTAGGATGGATAGATGGTGAAATAGGGTTGTTTCATACATATAATAACATATCATTACATGAGTGATACTGATTTTATTACTTCATAATGAAACAACCTAAGAAGAAGAAGTGGAAGATGAATTAAAGTTAAAATAATCGGTAACGGACATTACCTCTTCTTTGAAGAGCCACTTTGAGTCCTCTTCTTATGGAACTAAAATTGGTCTTTGAAGAATAATAGGACCTATAAGATGTTTCTAGGGAAGTGGAGAAGAGAATTTGGCAGGGGTTGTCTGAGCTTGAAGGCACAAAGTGGTGTGAGGAAGAGGGGGAGGAGGTGCCCTTTTATAAGGGAGGAGAGGGGCACCTTTGGAATAACTTAAAATATTATTTTATTATAAAGTCAAATCGGTTTTTAATAGCTCCAAATTGAGTTATTTTGAAGCTAAGGTGGGGTTGGGTCGAAATCCTATCATACAACAGAATTTGGACAAGTTTAGTTTACTATTTTAACCATATCATTTTGTTTTAACTTTAAGTTAGATAATTTTACGTTTACCGTGTCTTTTTGTGTTCTTACACTATAAGGTTAATAAAGTTACAATAACAATCCAAACGATCCCCAAGTTGTTTATTATTAATTTATATAAATTTATCTAAGTCATTTTTCCAAACCATATATTTTTAAGAATATAATAACAATTAATAATATAATATTTGTTTTAAAATCTATTTTATGTCAACTTTGACACTATTTGGTAATTGGTTTTTTAAAAACTCATAACCGAATTATTAGTTCTAAAAAAGTTAATTAAATCAACACTAACATGTCATATTAACATATAAAAGTTTTTTAATTCATAAAAAGTCTCAGAATACATTTATTTGGGTATTTATAACATCAATTAAGTCAATATTTCATTAATAAGATATTTACTGCATCATCATTTTGTCATAAATAAATTAAATTATTAAAAGTCTAGAAATTACAAATAAAATATAATTATGTAGTAAATCATGTTATCTTTCTAATGAATATTTATAGTAGAATTTATCTTATGTATAACCCTATATTAAAAATGATTTACTTACTAAACTTTGATTTTAACTATTTAAACACTTCTTTAAATAAATTAATAATAAATGTCCTAATCTAATCAAAGTGGGCTTAAATGGTAATATTTTATTCCTAAGGTTGTTTTGGGTCGAATTAAACTTATCCAATAGAATTAGGACATGTGTTAGGGTAATAACAATATCATTTTCACCCATAATTACCTTATTTACTTTTAACCGTGGTAAAAAAAGTAAAAAGTTACTATTCGCCAAAAATTATTTTCATCTCATTGAACCATATTTTAGTCCTTGATATTAACCGTGTCTCTCAAATTTTCAAAATTCCACTCACAGAAGCAGTAAAATTATGTTTTATGAAAAATTCAATTTTTTAACTACCACTTAGTGGTTTCACTATTCATCAAAAAATGAAAGTTTCCAGAAAAATACCAAAAATTAGGCCTAAGTTGTATTTGATATGATGAATTCAAAAATGATGTCTATTTTATCAAATTCAAAACATATCAGTTACATTAACTAATTAATTTCCTTCGTCAAAACAAATAGCGTGTTTTTAAGAGATAATAACTATCAAAAGATTGACACTTGTTTATATCTGGTTTAAATGTGAAATTACATCCAATGACCAACATTGTATTAAATTGCAAAAATATATTCTAAATATACTTTAAATCCACTCAAATTAATATTTTATCACAATTAATTATTTTGATTAAAAAAGTTGATTTTAATTAAAATTTAGTAATTTTCACAATTCATCAGAATATGAAAGTTATCCGAAATGTACCAAAATTTCACCCTAAGCTAATTTAGATATTCCGAATCCAAAAATAGAGTCCATTTTGAAAAATATAATTTACAAAATGTAAAAAAGTGGTTATTACTATTCATAACTGCTAGTTTTAATAATATTTTAATAACATATCATTGTTTAGTGAAACTCGGTATTGCGTACGATGCAAGCTATCGAGGAAGGCCGTGATTGCGTGTAATGAAAGGCAAGTCAAGGATGCATATTGTGCAAGCTCCTTTTGGTGTAGCATACAACACAAGTCATTAATGAAATTATAAAGAATATTTTTCATAAAATCTCGGGGTGTTACATTCTACCCCCCTTAAAATGAATTTCACCCACGAAATTCGTCGCGGTTATAAATGGTTTACTATTTGAAAGTTTATTCAATAGAAACCCACATTGTAAAAAGGAATACCAAAACTTGGCTTTAAAAATTAATGTATAAAATGTAACGGTTACCCAAATTAACTCATCACTGGGTTTCCACATAGGAGAACATAGTTGAAAATATGGATATGGAAGAAAAATCTAACGGTCATGTTCTGATGGAGAGTGGTAGAGAAAATGGCTATGAAAGAACCAGAAATCACAAAGCCATATATTTGTGACGATCTAAGGTACCATCTGATTAATCAGATATAAGATTACAAGGACAACATTTTTGGTTTTCAAGATCATTTCCCTAAAGTTGATGAAATTGGAATTAGAAGAAATACTTTCGTGATTTTGGTATAGTCTCACCATTGGTCGTTATTTGGACAATTTCCACTTCATCTCTTAATGAAATGAAGTTGGATTTGTCATTCGTGAAGTGTTAGTAGATCATGTGATAGAATGATGGGTCATTCCATCTCTCTCAAACAAAAGGTTACAAAAGTTATCAAAAATACATAAGACCATCTATGGTGAGGTTAATCGTATACAATTCCAAAAATGAACTTATACTTCATATATCATACCGCGTAATAAAATAAAACTAGTTTCTACTAACCAGGGACTTCCTGTAGGCCAGTGGTAGGAGATAAAGGCTAGTCACACTTAGGTTGTGGGGTCGATTCCCACAGCCCTGTCTAATGCAATGGGTTGTCGCCCATCCTGCAGGTTGTCCGTTTTCTAAAACTACATTACTATAAAATTTCATCAGTAATATCGAAAGAAGTTCTATCTTTAAACAATACTAACTTATGTCCAACATAATCATTTCCAATCATTAGGCTTATCCAAAATACTACTGTCCAATCTCATATTATAGTGAAAATGATTACCAAAGAGTTCATATAACAAGCATGTTAATACCATTGTTGATCCCCGTATATCATGAGATATGTCTTGTTGGTCACATTACAAACATTCAAAGCCTTAATCATGTATTCTCTTGAAAAATGAATACCCATTGAATCTTAATGAAAACATGAGTGCTGTCAAAAGTTAACTCTTTTCACATACCAAAATCTCAAACCATGATATTACTATTTCCTTATATCAGTCACGAGTTCATGAATACTGTCAAACATTTCATTTTATCCTTATCCCTTCATTATGCGCATATCATATTTTTCCACAAATAACTCAATCACTTTCCATGGTTACCAATACCATAAAATTATTGAAAACCACAATAGACCAATAGATAAATATTCTAATATTCCACGATACTATATAAAACATTATTTTGGAATCCCATTACATAAAAACGTAATCATTCCACCACATCGTTGTCATATTCAACATTGCCAATAGTGATCGCATGTGTCTTCCCATTGTCCTTTTCCTTAAGTGGTTTCTCATGTCGATCATCACTAACCCTTGGATTAGGGCATTTATTAGCATAATGCCCCATTTCCTTGCACTCATTGAAGTGTAGTAGAATCATTATGTGTATCCCTTCCTTTGTTTGCATCATTAGACATCTTCTTCCCATCATTTCGGAATTCAAATGCTCGATGACCTTCCATTCCACATTTGAAGCATTTACTTGTCCCTTTAAGACAATCTCCACCATGATTCTTTCCACACTTTGAGCATTAGGAAACATTCATCTTCTTTTCACCATTATTCTGAGATTTCTCATTGAACCCGATCTTTCGTTTCTTGTCAAAACTATGAGATGGATAAGTAACACCAACATCCATTTCTACCTTGATAGCACAACGCACAATTTCTTCATAGCTACTGAAGTCTCTTATAGCTAATGCCCTTCGAAGATTTAGTTTTAAGCCACTGAAAAATCGATCAACTTTACTTTCAGGTTGGATGATAAAGCCAGATGCATACCTTGCAAGCCTTGTAAAATTCGCTTCGTATATACCAACAGATTCACCATCCTTTTGCTTTAGTTCAAGAAACTCCTTCTCCATCTTTGTTCGAAGAATACGATTGAAGTACTTATTGAAAAATAATTTCTTGAACTCGTCCCATTCCATGGACTCAATTTCATCTCTTGGACTCATATTCTTGATAATATTCCACCATTGATCAGCTTCACCTTCCAAACGATATACTGCTAAGATGACTTTATCATGTTCAGAACATTAAAGAACTGAAAATATCTTTTCAGTGGTACTGATCAATGGTTCAACAACAAGTGGATCAGAAGACCCACTAAAAGAAGGTGTGTGTTGCCTCATGAAGGACTCAATAGAATATTGTTCCCTTATCTGCTCATTTGGATGTCCAGAATGATTCATAGCTTGTGTAAGTATAGCAATAAGATTTTGCACTCCATCTCCCATAACATTTCTTTGTTCAAGAGGACAATCATTGCATTGTCCATTGCATTGATCAACACGGTTCCTACAGGATCCAGCCATCGTCTAAAACCCAAAAAGAACAGTGTGAGAGGCGAAAATCATCCTAGGGAAAACAACATAATAAAGGGGGAGTACCTTCAATATCTAACATCTTAGGTTTAATTCTATGATCTTTAGCGTAATTCTAGGACTATAACCTATATGTATACATAACCTTAGGAACATCCCTAGACATACATTAGAAATATCTCTAGGAATATCACTAAAGTTCTCGCATCCTAGTTTCCAAAGGTTGAATAATCCTTTCCTCTAATACCAACTGTAGAGACCCGAAGCTTGACGTACATGGACATTACATTACTTTAGCGGAATACTTAGTAGATAACAAAAACACACACACAAGGACCGTAATAGTTTTGTGTCTTTGGAAACTCGGAATATAATCTTCTAATCGTGGTGAAAGATCTTCAACATCTTCCATTACAATCTTCTTTTTTTAAAACCTAAATCCTTTCTTTATATCCTGGGGAAAAGAAAACATAAAATGGTGAGCTCAAATGCTCAGTAAGGGTAATCAAAAGAAATATCAATCACATCATATTCATAAGAACATATCTTTTGGAAATCTTAACCTGCAAAAGAGATCATAATTTCATAACATGGGATAAATCATAGTAATGAAATGTAATCCCAATAATCATAACATAAAACATGAAACATTGTGGCAAACACACATAATCATAGAGAATCATTTCTTATTAGTCATGACTCATTTCCAAGACTATCTTTGTGGACAATGTCCCTTTCTGAACCGAGTTCACTCCTCGTTTTAGTCCTATTTCACTGAGCCGGTATAACCTACCATTCCATCCATGTCTATCTCGTGAGATATAAAATCTTTACCCAATTCATTGGAGGGAGATATAGGTCCCACCCATTTCATAATGATACCATTCTTATGTGTGCCACAAAATCATAAATCATACATCATTGCAAAACTCATGTAATAAGAATGGAATTCTTAAACAACATGACATTATAAAACAATTCATATAAGAATAATGAATTCATAAAAATAATTCAATCACATCATAATCAAATCAATGTAATAATAGGGATAGAAACTGAACCCTATATTATCTTAGATGGAAAATAATTTTGATAAAACACTTGAACTCCATTCATGAGGAATATATCCTTTCTACTTCAAAAACACTTTCCTTTATTTAAATGTCATAAAATTTTAAACTAAAATAAGTTGATTAAAAATAATCTTGAAAACTTGTAAAGGAAGCTTCTTGGAAATAATGTTTTAAAAATTCATTCATGCCGTATAAGTTAAAAAACATTCTTCTCGTATTTTTGTCGGAAAAGTCAAAAAGTACCTCATACGAAAAACGACAAAAGATTCTTTTCATATCTTTTACTAAAAACTCACCGAAGGGTAAAATTGGATATAAAATATTGTAGAAGGATATACATATTAAATATTGAGGAAACATGGATTTGGATGATAAAATACACCCCAGTAAATTTCCAAGTATATACAATCTCGGATAAAATGAGATTGTGATATTTTCGCTTAACTTAGGTCTGATTTGCTTCGTAAGTGTCCGAACCTCCTGTATAATGATTTAAATAATGTTATTGACTTATTAATAAATCATAAATATTGTTATGATATCATATATGGTCATATTCTTAGCTTCTTATTGGTAATATTTCATTATTACTTGTTATTCGGGTGTTTATTACTTTTTGTTCTTATGCATGTTTTGTCGAATAAATTCTTATTTTTCTTTCTAGGTTATAGATAACTAATTTCCAGAATGGAATTAGGGTAATATATATCATATTAATTCATTCAATTCATTTATATAATCATTATTCAATGAAGATCATGTAGAACGAGTCGCATCACATCTTTGAGACGGTATTCCGTACGTACGCACGAGCGATGATATCATTCCCATGATTATGGAATTGTATTGGAGTATATATATACTATTTCAGAATCAATATCACTTTAAAATAATCATATATAGTCATTATTCACATCATTATACCCATCCAAGAAAGGTGGTGGTGGAAAATAGATTACACCACGGCGTGGAGACGGTATTCCGTACGTACGCACGCGCGGTGATTTCATTTTTCGTAGGATGGATAGATGGTGAAATAGGGTTGTTTCATACTTATAATAACATATCAGTATATTAGTGATACTGATTTTATTAATTCATAATGAAACAACCTAAGAAGAAGAAGTGGAAGAAGAAATAAAGTTAAAAGAATCGGTAACAGACATTACCTCTTCTTTAAAGCGCCTCTTTCAGTCCTCTTCTTAGGGCACTAAAATTGGTCTTTGAAGAATACCAGGACCTCTATGATGTTTCTAGGGAAGTGGAGAAGAGAATTCGGCAGGGTTTGGCCGAGCATGAAGGCTTAAAGTGGTGTGAGAAAGAGGGGGAGGAGGTTCCCTTTTATAAGGGAGGAGAGGGGCACCTTTGGAATAACTAAAAATATTATTTTATTATAAAGTCAAATTCGGTTTTTAATAGCTCAAATTTGAGTTATTTAGAAGCTAAGGGTGGTATGGGTCGAAATCCTATCATCCAATAGAATTTTGACACGTTTAGTTTAATATTTTAACATTATCATTTAGTTTTAACTTTATGTTAGATAATTTTAATTTTACCGTGTCTTTTTGTGTTCTTACACTATAAGGTTAATAAACGTACTATAAAAAGCAAAACTAACCCCAAGATGTTTATTATTAATATATATAACTTTATCTATGTAATTTGGAAGAACCTTATATTTTTAGGAATATAATAACAATTAATAATATAATATTTATTTTAAAAACAATTTTATGTCAATTTTGACACTATTTGGTAATTGATTTTTTTAAAACTCATAACAGAATGATTAGTTCTCAAAAAGTTAATTAAATCAACACTAACATGTCATATTAACATATAAAAGTTTTGTAATTCATAAAAATTATCAAATTACATTTATTTTTGTATTTATAACATCAATTATGTCAATATTTTATTAATAAGATATTTACTACATCATCATTATGTCGTAAATAAATTAAAGTATTTATAGTCTAAAAATTACAAATAAAATATCATTATGTAGGAAATCTTGTTAGATTTATAATGAATATTTTTAGTCGAATTTATCTTATTTATGACCCTATATTAAAAATTATTTACTTACTAAACTTTGATTTTAACTATTTTAACCCTTCTTTAAATAAATTAATAATAAATGTCCTAATCTAATCCAAGTGGGCTTAAATGGTCATATATTATTCCTAAGGTTGTTTTTGGTCGAATTAAACTTATCCAATAGAATTAGGTCATGTTTTAGTGTAATAATAATATCATTCTTACCCTTAATTACCCTATTTACTTTTAACCTTGGTAAAATAAAGTAAAAAGTTACTATTCACCAAAAATTATTTTCAACTCATTGAACCACATTTTCGTCCTCGATATTAACCGCGTCTCTTGGATTTTCGAAATTCCACTCACTGAATTGGTAAAATTATGTTTTATGAAAAATTCAGTTTTTTAATTAACACTTAGTGGTTTCACTATTCATCAAAAAATGAATGTTTCCAGAAAAATACCAAATATTAGGCCTAAGATATATTTGATATTATGAATTAAAAATTGATGTCTACTTTATCAAATTAAAAACATATTAGTTACATTAACTAATTAATTCCCGTCGTCAAAACAAATAGCGTGTTTTTAAGAGATAATAACTGTCAAAAGATTGACACTTGTTTATATCTGGTTTAAATGTGAAATTACATCCAATAACCAAAATTGTATTAAATTGAAAAAATATATTCTAAATATACTTTAAAATCACTCAAATTAATAATTTATCACTATTAATTATTTTTATTAAAAAAGTTGTTCTTAATTAAAATTTAGTAATTTTCACTATTCATCAGAAAATGAAAGTTATCCGAAATGTACCAAAATTTCACCCTAAGCTAATTTTGATATTACGAATCCAAAAATGAGGTCCATTTTGAAAAATTAAATTTACAAAATTTCTAAAAGTGGGTATTACTATTCATAGCTGCTAGTTTTAATAATATTTTAAAAGCATATCATTGTTTAGTGAAACTCGATATTGCGTACGATGCAAGCTATCGAGGAAGGCCGCGATTGTGTGTAATGCAAGGCAAGTCAAGGATGCGTGTTGTGCAAGCTCTTTTTGGAGTAGCGGACTACACAGGACATTAATGAAATTTAAAAGAATATTTTTCATAAAATCTCAGGGTGTTACATTCTACCCCCCTTAAAATGACTTTCGCCCTCAAAATTCATCGGGGTTATAAATGGTTTACTATTCGAAAGTTTCTTTAATTGAAACCCACATTGTAAAAAGGAATACCGAAACTTGGCTTTAAAAATTAATGTATGAAACGTAACGGTTACCCAAATTAACTCATCACTGGGTTTCCACGTAGGAGAAATAGGTGAAAATATGGATATGGAAGAAAAATATAACCGTCATTTTCTGATGGAGAGTGGTAGAGAACATGGATATGAAAAAGCCAGCAATCACAAAGCCATAAATTTGTGATGATCTAAGGTACCATATGATTCATCAGATATAAGAGCACTAGGACAACATTTTTGGTTTTCAAGATCATTTCCCTAAAGTTCATGAAATTGGAATTAGAAGAAACACTTGTGTGATTTTGGTATAGTCTCACCGTTGGTCGTTCTTTGGACAATTTCCACTTCATCTCTTAAAGAAATGAAGTTGGATTTGTCATTCGTGAAGTGTTAGTAGATCATGTGATAGAATAATGGGTCATTCCATCTGTCTCAAACAAAAGGTTACAAAAGTTATCAAAAATACATAAGACCATCTATGGTGAGGTTAATCTTATAAAATTCCAAAAATGAACTTATACTTCATATATCATACCGTGTAATAAAATAAAACGAGTTTCTACTAACCAGGAACTTCTTGTAGGCCAGTGGTAGGTGATAAAGGCCAGTCGCACTTCGGTTGTGGGTTCGATTCCCACAGCCTTGTCCGACGCGATGGGCTGTCGCCTGTCCTGCAGGTTGTCCTTTTTCTAAAAAAACATTACTATAAAATCCCATCAGTAATATCGAAAAAGTTCTATCTTTAAAGAATACTAAATTATGTCCAACATAATCATTTCCAATCTTTAGTCTTATCCAAAATACTGTTGTCCAATCTCTTATTATAGTGAAAACGATTACCAAAGAGATTCTATAACAAGCATGTTAATACCATTGTTGATCCCCGTATATCATGAGATATGTCTTGTTGGTCACATTCCAAACATTTGAAGGCCTTAATCATGAATTCTCTTGAAAAATGAATACCCATTGAATCTTAGTGAAAACATGAGTGCTGTCAAAAGTTAACTCTTTTCACATACCAAAACCTCAAACCACGATATAACTATTTCCTTATATCATTCATGAGTTCATGAATACTGTCAAACATTTCATTTTCTCCTTATCCTTTCATTATCCGCATATCATCATTTTCCAAAAATATCCCAATCACTTTCCATGGTTACCGGTACCATAAAATTATTGAAAACCACAATAGAACAATACATAAATATTCTAATATTCCACGATACTATATAAAACATTATTTTGGAATCCCATTACATAAACACTTAATAATTCCACCACATCGTTGTCATATTCAACATCTCCAATAGAGATCGCATGTGGCTTCCCTTTGTCCTTTTCCTTAAGTGGTTGCTCATGTTGATCATCACTAACTCTTGGAATAGGGCATTTAATAGCATAATGCCCCATTTCCTTGCACTTGAATCATTGAAGTGTAGTAGGTTTATTCTGTGTATCCCTAACTTTGTTTTCATCATTAGACATATTCTTCCCATTATTTCGGAATTCAAATGCCCAATGACCTTCCTTTCCACATTTGAAACATTTACTTGTCCCTTTAAGACAATCTCCACCATGCTTCTTTCCACACTTTGAGCATAAGGAAACATTCATCTTCTTTTCACCATTATTATGAGATTTCTCCTTGAACTCCATCTTTCATTTCCTGTCAAAACTATGATATGGATAAGTAACACCAACTTCTATTTCTACCTTGATAGCACAACGCACAATTTATTCATATCTACTGAAGTCTCTTATAGCTAATGCCCTTCGAAGATTTTGTTTTATGCCACTGAAGAATCGATCAACTTTACTTTCAGGTTGGATGATAAAGCCATATGCATACCTTGCAGGCCTTGTAAAATTCGCTTCATATATACCAACAGACTCATCATCCTTTTGCTTTAGTTCAAGAAACTCCTTCTCCATCTATGTTCGAAGAATACGAGGGAAGTACTTATTGAAAAATAAGTTCTTGAACTCGTCCCATTCTATGGACTCAATTTCATCTCTTGGCCTCGTATTCTTGATAAGATTCCACCATTGATCAGCTTCACCTTCCAAACGATATACTGCTAAGATGACTATATCATGTTCAGAACATTGATGAACTGAAAATATATTTTCAGTGGTACTGATCCATTGTTCAGCAACAAGTGGGTCAGAAGACCCACTAAAATACGGTGGATGTTGCCTCAAGAAGGACTCAATAGCATATTGTTCCCTTATGTGCTCATTTGGAAGTCCAGAATGATTCATAGCTTGTATAAGTATAGCAATAAGATTTTTCACTCCATCTCCCATAATATTTTTTTTTCAGGAGGAAAATCATTGCATTGTCCATTTCATTGATCAACACGGTTCCTTTGGGTTTCATCCATCATCTAAAACCCAAAAATAATAGTGTGAGAGGAAAAAATCATGCTAAGGAAAACAACATAATAAAGGGGGAGTACCTTCAATATCTAACATCTTAGGTTTAATTATATGATCGTTAACGTAATTCTAGTACTATAACCTATATGTATACTTATCCTTAGGGACATCCCTAGATATACCTTAGAAATATCTCTAGGGATATCACAAAAGTTCTCGCATCTTATTTTCCAAAGGTTGACTAAACCTTTCCTCTGATACCAACTTTAGAGACCCGAAGCTTGACGTACATGGACATTACATTACTTTAGCGGAATACTTATTACATAACAAAAACACACACACAAGTACCGTAATAGATTAGTGTCTTTGGAAACTCGGAATATAATCTTCTAATCGTGGTGAAATATCTTAAACATCTCCCATTAAGATCTTCTTTTTTTTAAACCTAAATCCTTTCTTTATATCTTGGGGAAAAGAAAACATAAAAGGGTGAGCTCAAATTCTCAGTATGGGTAAACAAAAGAAATATCATTCACATCATATTCATAAGAACATATATTTTGGAAATCTTAACCTGCAAAAGAGATCATAATTTCATAACATGGGATAAATCATAGTAATGAAATTTAATCCCAATAATCATAACATAAAACATGAAACTTTGTGACATACACATATAATCATAGAGAATCATTTCTTATTAGTCATGACTCATTTCCAAGACTATCTTAGTGGACAAATTCCCTTTCTGAACCGAGTTCACTCCTCATTTCAGTCCTGTTTCACTGAGCCGGTATAACCTACCATTCTAGCCATGTCTATCTCGTGAGATATAAAATCTTTACCCAATTCATTGGAGGGAGATATAGGTCCCACCCATCTCATAATGATATCATTCTTATGTGTGCCACAAAATCATAAATCATACATCATTTCATAACTCATGTAATAAAAATGGGATTCTTAAACAAAATGACATCATAAAACAATTCAAATAAGAATTAGGAATTCATAAAAATAATTCCATCACAACATAATCAAATCAATGTAACAATAGGGATAGAAACAGAACCTTATATTATCTTATATGGAAAATAATTTTGATAAAACACTTGAACTCCATTCTTTAAGAAAATATCCTTTCTACTTCAAAAACACTTTCCTTTCATTAAATGTCATACAATTTTAAACTAAAAGAAGTTGATTAAAAAAAACATGAAAACTTTTAAAGGAAGCTTCATGGAAATAATGTTTTAAAAATCCATTCATTCCTTATAAGTTAAAAAAACATTCTTCTTGTATTTTTGTCATAAGAGTAAAAAAGTACCTCGTTCGAAAAAAGACAAAATATTCCTTTCATATCTTTTACTAAAAACTAATCGAATGGTAAAATTGGATATAAAATATTGTAGAAGGATATAAATATTACATATTGAGTAAACATGGTTGTGGATGATAAAATACACCCCAGTAAATTTCAAAGTATAAACAATCTCGGATAAAATGAGATTGTGATATTTTCCATTACCTTAGATCTGATTTGTTTCGTAAGTGTCTGAACCTCCTGTATAATGATTTAAATAATGTTATTGACTTATTCCAGAATCATAATTATTGTTATGATATCACATATAGTCATATTCTTAGCTTCTTATTGGTAATATTTCATTATTACTTGTTATTCGGGTGTTTATTACTTTTGTTCTTATGCGTGTTTTGTTGAATAAATTCTTATTTTTCTCTTTAGGTTATAGATACCTCATTTCCAGAATGGTATTAAGGTAATATATATCATATTAATTCATTCAATTTATTTATATAATCGTTATGCAATGAAGATCATGTAGAACGAGTCGCATCACATCGTGGAGTTGGTATTCCGTACGTACGCACGAGCGATGATATAGTTCCCATGATTGTGGAATTGTATTGGAGTATATATATACTATTTCAGAATCAATATAAATTTACAATAATCATATATAGTCATTATTTACACCGTTATACCCATCCAAATAATGTGGTGGTGGAAAATAGATTACACCACGGCGTGGAGACGGTATTCCGTACGTACGCACGCGCGGTGATTTCGTTTTCTATAGGATGGATAGATGGTGAAATAGGGTTGTTTCATAAATATAATAAAATATCAGTATATGAGTGATACTGATTTTATTACTTCATAATGAAACAACCTAATAAGAAGAAGTGTAAGAAGAAATAAAGTTAAAAGAATCGGTAACGGACATTACCTCTTCTTTGAAGCGCCTCTTTGAGTCCTCTTCTTAGGGAACTAAAATTGGTCTTTGAAGAAGACCATGACCTCTATGATATTTCTAGGGAAGTGGAGAAGAGAATTTGGCAGGGGTTGGCCGAGCTAGAAGCCTCAATGTGGTGTGAGGAAGAGGGGGAGGAGGTGCCCTTTTATAATGTAGGAGAGGGGCACCTTTGGAATAACAAAAAATATTATTTTATTATAAAGTAAAATTCGGTTTTTAAGAGCTCCAAATTGAGTTATTTAGATTCTAAGGTGGGGATGGGTCGAAATCATATCATCCAATAGAATTTGGACAAGTTTAGTTTACCATTTTAACCTTATCATTTAGTTTTAACTTTAAGTTAGATAATTTTACTTTTACCGTGTCTTTTTGTGTTATTAGACTATAAGGTTAATAAACATACTATAACAAGCCAAACGAATCCCAAGATGTTTATTATTAATATATATAACTTTATCTAAGTCTTTTGGACAAACCTTAGATTTTTCGGAATATAATAACAATTAATAATACAATATTTGTTTTAAAAACTATCTTATGTCAATTTTGACACTATTAGGTAATTGATTTTTGTAAAACTCATAAGAGAATGATTAGTTCTAAAAAGGTTAATTAAATCAACAATAACATGTCATATTAACGTATAAAATTTTTGGAATTCATAAAAAGTCTCAAATTACATTTATTTGGGTATTTATAACATCAATTATGTCAATATTTCATTAATAAGATATTTACTGCATCATCATTGTGTCAAAAATAAATTAAACTATTTCAAGTATAAAAATTACAAATAAAATATAATTACGTAGTAAATCTTGTTATATTTCTAATTAATATTTATAGTCGAATTTATCTTATGTGTAACCCTATATTAAAAATGATTTACTTACTAAACATTGATTTTAACTATTTTAACCCTTCTTTAAATAAATTAATAATAAATGTTTTAATCTAATCCAAGTGGGCTTAAATGGTCATATTTTATTCCTAAGGTTGTTTTTGGTCGAATTACACTTTTCCAATAGAATTAGGACATGTTTTAGGGTAATAATAATATCATTTTTACCCTTAATTACCATATTTACTTTTAACCGTGGTAAAAAAAGTAAAAAGTTACTATTCACCAAAAATTATTTTCATCTCATTGAACCAAATTTTAGTCCTTTATATTAACCGTGTCTCTCGGATTTTTGAAATTCCACTCACAGAAGCGGTAAAATTATGTTTTATGAAAAATTCATTTTTTTAACTACCACTTAGTGGTTTCACTATTCATCAAAAAATGAAAGTTTCCAGAAAAATGCAAAAAATTACGCCTAAGTAATATTTGATATTATGAATTCAAAAATTATGTCTATTTTATCAAATTCAAAACATATCAGTTACATTAACTAATTAATTCCCGTCTTCAAAACAAATAGCGCGTTTTTAAGAGATAATAACTATCAAAAGATTGACACTTGTTTATATCTGGTTTAAATGTGAAATTACATCTAATGACCAACATTGTATTAAATTGTAAAAATATATTCTAAATATAATTTAAAACCACTCAAATTAATAATTTATCACTATTAATTATTTTGATTAAAAAATTTGTTTTTAATTAAAATTTAGTAATTTTCACTATTCATCAGAATATGAAAGTTATCCGAAACGTACCAAAATTTCACCATAAGCTAATTTTGATATTCCAAATCCAAAAATGAAGTCCATTTTGAAAAAAAAAATTTACAAAATTTCAAAAAGTGGTTATTACTATTTATAACTGCTAGTTTTAATAATATGTTAATAGCATATCATTGTTTAGTGAAACTCTGTATTGCGTACCACGCAAGCTATCAAGGAAGGCCGCGACTGCGTGTAATGCAAGGAAAGTCAAGGATGCGTGTTGTACAAGATCTTTTTGGTGTATCATACAACACAAGAGATTAATGAAATTAAAAATAATATTTTTCATTAAATCTCGGGGTGTTACAAAAACCCTAAAACACCCAAAACCCCCCTAAAACCTTAAAAAACACTAAATACCCTAAAAACCTAAAACCTCCTCAAAACCCTCAAAAATTAAAAAAAAATTAAAAATTGAAAATATCTTTAAAAATATATAAAACATTAAAGGGTCCTAAAAACCATAAAAAGGAATAAAATCCCTAAAAATATAACAACCAAAAAATCCCAAAAAATCATAAAAACAATTAAAACCTATTAAAAATCTATTGAAAACTCGCAAACACCAAACACTGTTAAAACCCGTAAAAAACAAAAAACCCTAAAATTCTTAAAAACACACCAAAAGAAAACAAAAAAACACTAAAAATCATAACACCTTAAAAATAACTAAATCCCTCACCACCCAAAACCCATAAAAACCATTAGAATCAATTAAATACACAAACCCCCTAAAATCAATTAAAATCATAAAACCACAAAAAATATATAAAACCCTAAAACACCTACAAATCATAAAATCCCTAAAAACCTAAAAACCCAAATTCCCAAAAATGAACAATACCCAAAAAACAAAAAATCCCATAAAACCAAAAAACATCACCTAAAATATTTGATGTCTTGGACCATGTTCATTAATAAGTAACTAGACCTAAGGGACACATGTCCTTATGCTCACCTCCCCACATTCCATAGGTTGTTGGCTAGCAGCAACAGTATAAGATGGTACGGTGGGGAGATTATACCCTCTTTTGTTAGACAGGAGCACATTAGTGAATAATATGTTAATTAGTATAAGTGGTATAATAAAGATAGTGGATTTAAATCATTGATACATATACATAATAACATAAAGTATTATTAAGTTTCATGTACAGATGATGTCATGACTTTAAAAAATGGGTATTAGTTATATAATAATACATCCTAAAAGTGTATATTAATTAAAAAAAATCTGAATTCTAATATCATCACAATCAGTACCTCATTCCTCTGCCCATTTACTTCCTCCTAGTAGAGAAAATAAAACATCGATAGATGGGTGATTCCACCTATCCCTACCTGTATTTATGAAGACAATCCAGGTACCAAGTGGTGGCCTAAACATGGTTCAAGTAAAACTTAGTAGGTCACCACAAATGTCATTTAATACTATCTAGTCCGTGAATATAAAATGAATATTTTGTAGGTATAAAAAATGTAGGACACAAATTTTAATACACCATTTTGGGATCAAGCTCCTCAAAGGAAACCTTGAAGAACAATCCTATTTTGGCATATTATGAAATATCTAATAGATATATCATAAATCTATAATATTTTAAATAAGGAGCATCAATCCATGAAACCAAAATGTGGCTATGGAATTTCATGTCTATCAATCCAAACCATAAATGTGGAGTGTCTGGTCCAATATCGTCCAATAAAAAATGATGATAACTGTGTCTGAAAATTTGTAAGAAATAATGAGGACCACCATGTCAAATTATATCAATTAAAATATATGGATATTCATATCCAACAATTTAAAATAAATAATGAGGAGTTTTGTGTCCAACAATCTCAATTAAATGATGAGTATCTCCATGTCCAGCATTACATAACCATTCCACAATAACCATTTTCAATGGTCCAACGATAATAATAATCTAGTATTGTAATTTATATATGAACATAATCTAATAGGAATGTCCACCTCACATATGATGAAACAATTACTTTAAATATTTAATTTATAAGGGTCAAAATGGTAAATTTGGTATATCTGTTTCATTTAGAAATTTGGTAACTTTTATTAGTTAATCCCCTTTCAAGTGATAAATACTGTCCAAGAGAAGTATATCCACATAATTTTAGAATTGAAAAATGATATTGATTGCATAAATTTACCACTATCAGGGGATGGAATTAAAACCATTTAATAATTAATTTAATTCATTTACAACATCCACTAGAAAGTGGAAATATCAACACACCCAAGGGGTTGATTAATTACACAGAAATAATGGTAGCCAATGGAATTTAATCAAACCCACCCAAAGGTGTTATTTTTTTTGATTTCATTAGCCTCCAACCATGTCAAAATGTATCATTGTACTTATAGGTCAATGTCATGTAAATAAAATGGGTAGGTAATCATTTTAAATGCAATACACATAAAGTTTGGCATGTGATACGACAACAAATAATATAAAAAAATAAAATTTTATGAAAAATTAATATACAACATAAATCATCATTTTAATAGACTCCTCTTCCAGTATCGGCCTTTGATTCAGGTTATAATAAGAGAAATTATAGAAAATAGAAAAAAACCTAAAAATATGACATATTAGGTCATATTGATATAGAGCTAATGAAGTTAAGATAAATTGGGAAGGGAAAGAAGAGGAATCATATACATAGTGAGGGTGGTCTAACATAATGAACATATGTTAGATCTGAGATCAGACGGAGGAGATACCTCAAATCCCTGGAGAAAGAATGATAGCTCTAACTTGGTGTGCTTTTTTGTGTGAATGAGGAGAATAAAGGTGGTTAGAAATGCTAAAATAAAAAGTGGAAAATAGTTAAATTATTATTTTTAAATGGGCGCATGATTTTGATGCCTAATTTTAAAAACCAGGAGCCAACCCAGTGATCACCAACATTTAGGAGGCCACACATCCCATGACAATGGTTCGTGGTTGAACAAACCATAAGTTGGTTGTGCAATCCAAATTTTCAATGACATCCCCCTCACACAGTTCATGTGCATGATTAGACAAACTGTGTGAAAAAAATGTGAGTTACCTCTGAAATTTAATGAAGGTTTTTCAAAACCATGTGTCCCATGGTTCATGGTTTACTTAACCATGCTCATACCACACTTGTCTTCATGGTTGAGCCTACAGTTTTCAGTAACCATGCTCCAACTATGAATCTTAGTATGTTCCTCAAAAAACTAGAACATTGGGCTCCAAGCCCATCCCAAACACTACTTAATCCTCTTTAACCCTCAAAAGTTTTATCATTTAGATAAAAAAGGTTCATACTAAAAATTAAAAGGATTTATACCTCATTGAAAACCCAGGATCTTAAAAATACCCTAATAACTCTAAAACCATAAAAATCCATAAAACCCTAAAAACTCTAAAAAAGAAAAAAAACCCTAAAACACATAAAAACCCTAAAAACTATAAAAATATTTAAAACCCCAAAAAACCCTAAAAAACAAAATATAGAAAAATGCCCTAAAGGAATTCTAAAACCATAAACAACCTAAATGTAAAAGCCCAAGATTTTATTAAAAATATTATTTTTAATTTTGCTAATGTTTTGTGTTGTACACTACACTAAAAGGAGCTTGCACAACATGCATCTTTGACTTGCCTTGCATTACACGCAATCGCAACCTTCCTCGATAGCGTGTGTAATACACAATACCGAGTTTCACTAAACAACGATATGCTATTAAAATATTATTAAAAACTAGCCGTTATGAATAGTAATAACAAATTTTTGAAATTTTTTAAATCTTATTTTTAAAAATGGACTTCATTTTTGGATTCGTAATATCGAAATTAGCTTAGGGTGAAATTTTGGTAATTTTCGGATAACTTTCATATTTTGATGAATAGTGAAAATTACTAAATTTTAGTTAAAAACAACTTTTTCAGTCGAAATAATTAATAGTGATAAATTATTAATTTGAGTGGTTTTAAAGTATATTTAGAATATATTTTTACAATTTAATACAATGTTGGTCATTGGATGTAATTTCACATTTAAACCAGATATAAACAAGTGGCAATCTTTTGATAGATATTGTTTCTTAAAAACACGCTATTTGTTTTAACAGTGGGATTTAATTATAAAATTAATTAATGCAACTTCTATGTTTTGAATTTGGTAAAATAGACTTCATTTTTGAATTCGGAATATGAAATATAGCTTAGGATGAAATTTTGGCATTGTTCTGAAAAACATCAATTTTTGATGAATAGTGAAACTACTAAGTGGTAGTTAAAAAACTGAATTTTTCATAAAACATAATTTTACCGATTCTGTGAATGGAATTTCAAAAATTCGAGAGACACAGTTGATGTCAGTAAGTAAAATGTGGTTCAATGAGATGAAAATAATTTTTTGTGAATAGTAACTTTTTACTTTTATTTACCACGGTTAAAAGTAAATAGAGTAATTAAGGGTAAAAGTGATATTATAATTACCCTAACACATGTCCTAATTCTATTGGAAAAGTGTAATTCGACCAAAAACAATCTTAGGAATAAAATATGACCACCTAGGCCCACTTGGATTAGATTAGGACATTTATTATTATTTAATTCAAAGAAAGGTTAAAAGAGTTAAAATCAAAGTTTATTTATTAAAACATTTTTAATATGGGGTTATACATAAGATAAATTCGACTATAAATATTAATTAGAAAGCTAAAATTATTTATTACATAATTATATTTTATTTGTAATTTTTAGACTTTAAATAATTCAATGTATTTATGACACAATGATGATGCAGTAATTACCATAATAGTGAAAAATTAGAATAATTGATATTATAAATGCATAAATAAGTATATGTTGAGACTTTTTATGAATTACACTAATTTTCTAGGTTAATATAACATGTTATTATTAATTTAATTTACTTTGTTCGAACTTATCATTCTGTTATGATTTTCACAAAAATCAATTACTAAATAGTGTCAAAATTGTCATAAAATAGATTTTAAAACACATATTATATTATTAATTGTTATTTTATTCTTAAAAATCTAATGTTCGGAAAAATGACATAGATAAGGTTATATATATTAATATTAAACAAGTTGGGGTTCGTTTGGCTTGATATAGTAAGTTTATTAACCTTATAGTATAAGAACACAAGAAGACACGGTAAAAGTAAAATTATTTAACTTAATGTTAAATCTAAATGATAAGGTTAAAATAGGAACCTAAACTTGTCTAAATTCTATTGGATGAGAGTATTTCGACCCATCCCCACCTTAGCCTTTAAATAAATCAATTTGGATCTATTTAAAACAGAACTTGACTTTATAATAAAATAATATTTTTGGTTATTCCAAAGGTGCCCCTCTCCTCCCTTATAAAAGGGCACCTCCTCCCTCTCTTCCTCACAAAAATTTTTAGCCTTCAAGCTCGGCCAACCCCTACCTAAATCTCTTCTCCACTTCCCTAGTATCATCCTAGAGGTTCTGGTCTTCTTCAAAGACCATCTTTAGTTCTTTAAGTGGAGGTTAAGTGAAGGCGCATCAAAAAGAGGTAATATCCATTACCGATCATTTTCAATTTCTTTCTTCTTCAACATCTTATTCATTAGTTGTTTCATGATAAAGTAATAACATCAGTATTTATTATATACTGATATGTTATTATAAATATGAAACAACTCTAATTAACCTTCTATCCATCCTACGGAAAAAGGAAATCACCGCGCGTGCGTACGTACGGAATACCATCTCCACGCCGTGGTGTAATCTATTTTCTGCCACCACCTTAATTGGATGGGTATAAAGGTGTAATGAGTAACTATATATGATTATTATAAAGTGATATTGACACTGAAATAGTATACATACACTTCAACACAATTCCACGACCATGGGAACGATATCATCGCTCGTGCGTACGTACGGACTACCGTCTTCACGACGCGATGAGATTCATTCTCAATGATTAACCATTCATGAATGATTATAAAGTATATATAATAAGTACTAATGAAATATATGACATAATAATGATACTAGATTAATTTATATTTATATGTATGTCATCTACTTAATTCCATTCAATTCAATAAGGAAACAAAAACAGCGTTCATGCGTACGTACGGACTACCGTCTCCATGAACGGTGTGTTTCTTTCCATTTACTGATTTATTATATATATGTATATTCTGAATATATATATATATATATAAATCATGTTTTATATTCTGGAATTAAGTAATCATGATCTAATTAATCATATGAAAAATTACAAGTCAAAACACGGACGACAAATAAAACAATTTTACCCAAAACGCTACTTTAACACGAATTTACAAAAGAACGGGTAATATAAAGTCATAAGTGGACCATATATGATATAATAACAATGAATATGATTCTGGAATAAGTCAATAACATGATTTAAATCATTATACAGGAGGTTCGGACACTTACGAAGAAAATCAGACCTAAGGTAAGGGAAAATATCACAATCTCATTTTTATCCGAGATTGTTTTTACTTTGGTATTTATTGGGGAGTATTTTATCATCCACATCCATGTTCCCTAAATATGTAATATTGATTCCATCCACTTACAATAGTCTAAATTCAATTTTACCCTTCGGTGAGTTTTTAGTAAAGAATATGAAAGGAATCTTTTGTCGTTTTTCGTACGAGGCACTTTTTGACTTTTCCGACAAAAGTACGAGAAGAATGTTTTTTTAACTTATACGGCATGAATGGATTTTTAAAACATTAATTCCAAGAAGCATCCTTTACAAGTTTTCAAGTTTATTTTTAATCAACTTCTTTTATTTTAAAGTCGTATGACATGTTATGAAAGGAAAAATGTTTTTGAAGAAGAAAGGATATTTTCCTCAAGAATGGAGTTCAAGTGTTTTATCAAAATTATTTTCCATCTAAGATAATAAAGGGTTCTGTTTTTATCTCTATTATTACATTGATTTGAAAATGTTGTGATGGAATTATTTTTATAAATTCCTTTATCTTATATGAGTTGTTTTATGAAGTCACGATGTTTAAGATTCCCATTTTTATTACATGGGTTATGCAATGATGTATGATTTATGATTTTGTGGCACACATAAGAATGGTATCATTATGAGATGAGTGGGACCTATATCTCCCTCCAATTCATTGGGTAAGGATTTTATATCTCATGAGATAGACATGGCTGGAACGGTAGGTTATACCGGTTCAGTGAAACAGGACTGGAACGAGGGTGACTCGGTTCAGAAAGGGACTTTGTCCACTAAGATAGTCTTGGAAATGAGTCTTGACTAACAAGAAATTATTCTCTATGATTATGTGTGTATGCCAAAAAGTTTCATGTTTTAAGTTATGATTATTGTGATTACATTTCACTGCCATGATTTATCCCATGTTATGAAATTATGCTCTCTTTTGCAGGTTACGATTTCCAAAATTATGTTCTTATGAATATGATGTGATTGATTTTTCTTTTGTTTACCCTTACTGAGCATTTGAGCTCACCCTTTTATGTTTTCTTTTCCCCCAGGATATAAAGAATGGTTTTAGGTAAAAAAATGGAAGATCTTTATAGAAGATATTGAAGATCTTTCACCACGATTAGAAGATTACATTTCGAGTTTCCAAACACACTAAACTATTACGATCCTTGTGTGTGTGTGTTTTTGTTGTGTACTTAGTATTCCAAAAAAGTAATGTAATGTTCATGCATGTTAAGCTTCAGGTCTCTAGAGTTGGTATCAGAGGAATGGTTTAGTCAACCTTTGGAAACTAGGATGTGAAAACGTTAGTGAGATCCCTTGAGATATTTCTAAGGTATGTCTAGGTATGTCCCTAAGGATGAGTATACGTATAGGATATAGTCCTAGAACTACAGTAACGATCTTAGAATTTAACCTTTGATGTTAGATATTAAGGGTACTCCCCCTTTATTATTTTGTTTTCCCTAGAATGATTTTTTCCTCTCACACTATTCTTTTTGGGTTTTAGAAAATGGCTGGAAACGAGATGATTCACAATAATGGAGGATATGATGGACAATGGAATGATATTATTCATGAGCAACCAAATGAAATGGGATTTGGAAGTCCAAACATCATTATTATGCCGAATCATAAATCTCATAATATGATCAATAAAGTAAAATTTGGTAAGTTTCCTGACTCCAGTAATAAGAGAAAGATGGAGTTTCATGATGATCATAGAGGAAAGAAAGTTTAATTTCCCATATGTAAATAATGTGGGAAGAGGCATCAAGGAGAATGTTTCAAAGGAACTGGAAGATGCTTTCGGTGTGGAAAAGAAGGACACAAAGCCAGTAAGTGAAAAGGAAAAGGTTCAGTCAACACCAGGGATGAGGATAATGGTATTTCTACGACATCAACAATGGTTAAATGTTTTAAATGTGGAAGGTACGGGCATTATGCAAACCAATGCCCTAAGGGAAAGTCTCATGAAGAGAATCAGTATGGCCATATGGGTAGTATTTATGTTGATGATGATGAAGAGACTACAAATGAGATGTGATATGAAAGAATTGTTGAAGCTTGGTCAATGGTTTAAGAAGGTAGTGGAATGATTAGATGTTTATCAAGTGTGATGTTGTATAAAGAATATCATGGTACTATGGAATAAAGAGACATCTAAGGATTCTTACACTGTTGTCTTTCCTTGAGTTTTGAAAGTGTATGATTAATGTTACCAGTATCCATGAAAGGTTATTCAGATATTTTTGGAATGTAGATGATATGCGCATAATAAAGGGATAAGGAGAAAACTAAATGCTTGATAGTATTCATGAGCTCATGATTGATATAAGGACTAAGTGATATCATGGTTTGAGAATATAGAATTTTGTGGATTTTGGTATGTGGAAGGTGTTAACTTTTAACTGCATTCATGTTTTCACTAAGGTTAAATGGGTATTCAAGAGAATACATGATTAAGGCCTTTGAATGTTTGGAATGTGACCAACAAGACATATCTTATGATATATGGGGATCAAAGATGGTATTAAATCTCTGGTAATCGTTTTCACTATATTATGAAAATGGACTGCAGTATTATGGATAAACCTAAAGACTAGAATGGATTATGTTGGACATAAAATAGTATTGTTTAAGGATATAAGTTATTTTTTTGATATTATTTGTGGGATGTTATAGTAATGTAGTTTTAGAAAAAGAAAAACCTGCAGGACGGGCGACAGCCCATCGCATCGGACAAGGCTGTGAGAATCGAACCCAAAATTGAAGTGTGACTGGCCTTTTTCGCCTACCACTGGCCTACAGGAAGTCCTTGTTTAGTAGAAACTAGTTTTATTATATTTAGCAGTATGATATATGAAGTATAAGTCCATTTTTGGAACTATATATGATTAATTTCACTGTAGATGGACTAATGTATTTTTAGATAAATTTTTTTTGAGACAGATGGAATAAACCATCATTCTATCACATGATCTGCTAACACATCACGATTGACAAATTCAACTTCATTTCTTTAAGAGATGAAGTGGAAATTGTCCAAAGAATGACAAACGGTGAGACTATACCAAAATCACGAAAGTATTTCGTCATATTCCAATTTCATCAACTTTAGGGAAATGATCTTGAAAACCAAAAATGTTGCCCTAGTGCTCTAATATCTGATTAATCAAATGGTACCTTAGATCGTCACAAATTTATGGCTTTGTGATAGTTGGCTTTTCCATAGCCATGTTCTCTACCACTCTCCATCAGAACATGATGGTTAGATTTCTCTTCCATATCAATATTTTCACCTATGTGGAAACCCAGTGATTAGTTTATTTGGGTAATCGTTAAATTTCGTACTTTAGTTTTTAAAGCCAATTTTTGGTATTCCTTTTTACGATGTGGGTTTCTATGAAATAAACTTTCGAGTAGTAAACCATTTATAACACCGATGAATTTTGAGGGCGAAATTCATTTTAAGGGGGGTAGAATGTAACAGCCCGAGATTTTATGAAAAATATTATTTATAATTTTATTAATGTTTTGTGTTGTACACTACACCAAAAGGAGCTTGCACAACACGCATCCTTGACTTGCCTTGCATTACACACAATCTCAACCTTCCTCGATAGCGTGTGTAATACAAAATACCGAGTTTCACTAAACAACGATATGCTATTAAAATATTATTAAAAACTATCCGTTATGAATAGTAATAACCACTTTGTGAAATTTTGTAAATCTTATTATTCAAAATGGACTTCTTTTTTGGATTCGGAATATCGAAATTAGCTTAGGGTGAAATTTTGGTAATTTTCGGTTAACTTTCATATTTTGATGAATAGTGAAAATTAATAAATTTTAGTTAAAAACAACTTTTTCAATCGAAATAATTAATAGTGATAAATTATTAATTTGAGTGGTTTTAAAGTATATTTAGAATATATTTTTACAATTTAATACAATGTTGGTCATTAGATTTAATTTCACATTTAAACCAGATATAAAAAATTGTCAATCTTTTGATAGATATTGTATCTTAAAAACACGCTATTAGTTTTAACAGCGGGATTTAATTATAAAATTAATTAATGAAACTTCTATGTTATGAATTTGGTAAAATAGACTTCATTTTTGAATTCAGAATATGAAATATAGCTTAGGATGAAATTTTGGCATTGTTCTGAAAAACATCAATTTTTGATGAATAGTGAAACTACTAAGTAGTAATTAAAAAACTGAATTTTTCATAAAACTTAATTTTACCGCTTCTGTGAATGGAATTTCAAAAATATGAGAGACACGGTTGATGTCAGTAAGTAAAATTTGGTTCAATGAGATGAAAATAATTTTTGGTGAATAGTAACTTTTTACTTTTATTTACCACGGTTAAAAGTAAATAGGGTAATTAAGGGTAAAAATGATATTATTATTACCCTAACACATGTCCTAATTCTATTGGACAAGTGTAATTCGACCAAAAACAATCTTAGGAATAAAATATGTCCACTTATGCCCACTTGGATTAGATTAGGACATTTATTATTATTTAATTCAAAGAAGAGTTAAAAGAGTTTAAATCAAAGTTTATTTATTAAAACATTTTTAATATGGGGTTATAAATAGGATAAATTCGACTATAAATATTCATTAGAAAGATAAAAATATTTCCTACATAATGATATTTTATTTTTAATTTTTAGAATTTAAATAAGTCAATGTATTTATGACACAATGATGATGCAGTAATTACCATAATAGTGAACAATTAGAATAATTGATATTATAAATGCCTAAATAAGTATATGTTGAGACTTTTTATGAATTACACTAATTTTCTAGGTTAATATGACATGTTATTATTTATTTAATTAACTTTGTTCGAACTTATCATTCTTTTATGATTTTCACAAAAATCAATTACTAAATAATGTCAAAATTGACAAAAAATAGTTTTTAAAAAACATATTATATTATTAATTGTTATTTAATTCCTAAAAATCTAAGGTTCGGACAAATGACATAGATAAGGTTATATATATTAATATTAAACAAGTTGGGGTTCGATTGCCTAGATATAGTAAGTTTATTAACCTTATAGTATAATAACACAAGAAGACACGGTAAAAGTAAAATTATTTAACTTAATGTTAAATCTAAATGATAAGGTTAAAATAGGAACTTAAACTTGTCTAAATTCTATTGGATGAGAGGCTTTAGACCCATCCCCATCTTAGCCTTGAAATAAATCAATTTGGATCTATTTAAAACCGAACTTGACTTTATAATAAAATAATATTTTTAGTTATTCCAAAGATGACCCTCTCCTCCCTTATAAAAGGGCACCTCCTCCCTCTCTTCCTCACACAAATTTGAGCCTTCAGGCTCAGCCAACCCTTGCCAAAATCTCTTCTCCACTTCCCTAGTATCATCCTTGAGGTCCTGGTCTTCTTCAAAGACCATCCTTAGTTCTTTAAGTGGAGGCTAAGTGTAGGCGCGTCAAAAAGAGGTAATATCCATTACCGATCTTTTTCAATTTCATTCTTTTTCAACTTCTTCTTCTTTAGTTGTTTCATGATAAAGTAATAACATCAGTATTTCTTATATACGGATATGTTATTATAAATATGAAACAACTCTAATTAACCTTCTATACATCCTACGGAAAAAGGAAATCATCGCGCGTGCGTACGTACGGAATACCGTCTCCACGCCGTGGTGTAATCTATTTTCAGCCACCACCTTAATTGGGTGGGTATAAAGGTGTAATGAGTAACTATATATGATTATTATAAAGTGATATTGACACTGAATTAGTATACATACACTTCAACACAATTCCACGACAATGGGAACGATATCATCGCTCGTGCGTACGTACGGACTACCGTCTCCACGACGCGATGAGATTCATTCTAAATGATTAACCATTCATGAATTATTATAAAGTATATATAATAAGTACTAATGAAATATATGACATAATAATGATACTGGATTTATTTATATTTATATGTATGTCATCTACTTAATTCCATTCAATTCAATAAGGAAACGAAAACAGCGTGCATGCGTACGGACGGACTACCGTCTCCATGAATGGTGTGTTTCTTTCCATTTACTGATTTATTATATATATGTATATTCTGAACATATATATATATATATATATATATCATGTTTTATATTCTGTAATTAAGTAATCATGATCTAATTAATCATATGAAAAATTACAAGTCAAAACACGGACGACAAATGAAACAATTTTACCCAAAACGCTACTTTAACACGAATTTACAAAAGAACGGGTAATATAAAGTCATAAGTGGACCATATATGAAATAATAAAAATGAATATTATTCTGGAATAAGTCAATAACATGATTTAGATCATTATACAGGAGGTTCGGAAACTTACGAAGCAAATCAGACCTAAGGTAAGGGAAAATATCACAATCTCATTTTTATCCGAGAATGTTTTTACTTTGGCATTTACTGGGGTGTATTTTATCATCCACATCCATGTTCCCTAAATATGTAATATTGTTTCCATCCACTTACAATAGTCTAAATTCAATTTTACCCTTCGGTGAGTTTTTAGTAAAGAATATGAAAGGAATCTTTTGACGTTTTTCGTACGAGGTACTTTTTGACTTTTTCGACAAAAGTACGAGAAGAATGTTTTTTTAACTTATACGGCATGAATGGATTTTTAAAACATTAATTCCAAGAAGATTCCTTTTCAAGTTTTCAAGTTTATTTTTAATAAACGTCTTTTATTTTAAAGTCGTATGACATGTTATGAAAGGAAAAATGTTTTTGAAGAAGAAAGGATATTTTCCTCAAGAATGGAGTTCAAGTGTTTTATCAAAATTATATTCCATCTAAGATAATAAAGGGTTCTGTTTTTATCTCTATTATTACATTGATTTGATAATGTTGTTATGGAATTAGTTTTATGAATTCCTTTATCTTATATGAGTTGTTTTATGATGTCACGATGTTTAAGATTCCCATTTTTATTACATGGGTTATGCAATGATGTATGATTTATGATTTTGTGGCACACATAAGAATGGTATCATTATGAGATGGGTGGGACCTATATCTCCCTCCAATGCATTGGGTAAAGATTTTATATCTCATGAGATAGACATGGCAAGAATGGTAGGTTATACCGGTTCAGTGAAACAGGACTGGAACGAGGGTGACTCGGTTCAGAAAGGGACTTTGTCCACTAAGATAGTCTTGGAAATGAGTCTTGACTAACAAGAAATGATTCTCTATGATTATGTGTGTATTCCACAAAGTTTCATGTTTTACGTTATAATTATTTTGATTACATTTCACTGCCATGACTTATCCCATGTTATGAAATTATTCTCTCTTTTGCAGGTTAAGATTTCCAAAAGTTATGTTCTTATGAATATGATGTGATTGATTTTTCTTTTGTTTACCCTTACTGAGCATTTGAGCTCCCCTTTTATGTTTTCTCTTCCCCCAGGATATAAAGAAAGGTTTTAGGTAAAAAAAGGGAAGATCTTTATGGGAGATATTGAAGATCTTTCCCCACGATTAGAAGCTTACGTTCCGAGTTTCCAAAGACACTAAACTATTACGATACTTGTGTGTGTGTGTTTTTGTTATGTACTAAGTATTCCGAAAAAGTAATGTAATGTTCATGCACGTTAAGCTTCGGGTCTCTACACTAAATACACAAAAAACCCAACAAAACCAACCCCCCCCCCCCAAAGCCTCTTAAACCCCTTAAAATCCATAAATAGAAAATACTCTAAATCCCTATGCACATGAAAACCCATTAGAAACAAAAAATAATACTACAACCCTAAAAAACTAAAACGCATAAAAACCCTAAAAATCATAAACTCATAAAAAAGTAAAAATCCCTAGAACACCTAAAAACCTTAAACCCCCTAAACCCCTTTAAGAACCATAAAATCCAAAAAAATTCATAGAAAACCCAATCAAATCCAAAAAATTCATAAAAACCCATAATAAACTCTAAAACCCCAAAATGACCATGAAAACCTATAAAACAATCCTTAAACAAACCTAAAACACAAATAAACCATAAATCCCCTATTAAACCCCTAAAAAACACATTATAATAACTAAAAACCCTAATACTCAAAAAACCATAAAACCCTCTATAAACCATACAAACCATAAAACCCATAACATCACTTAAAACCACTAAAACCCTAAAAATCCCGGAAGCCCCTAAACCCCCTAAAACCCTAAAACCCTAATATTCTAAAAAACACCCTAAAAGAAAACCCAAAAAAACTAAAAATCCTAACACCTTAAAAATAACTAAATACCTCACCCAAAAAACCCATAAGAATCATAGAAATCCCAAAAAAACTCCCTAAAAATCAATTAAAATCATAAAACCACTAAAAATACAAAAAACCCTAAAACACCTACAAATCATAAAAGCCCTAAAAACCTAAAAACCCTAAATTCCCAAAAAATAAAAAATACACAAAAAACACAAAATCCCATAAAACCAAAAAAAATCACCTAAAATATTTGATGTCTTGGACCATGTTCATTAATAAGTAACTAGACCTAAGGGACACATGTCCTTATGCTCACCTCCCTACATTCCATAGGTTGTTGGCTAGCAACAATAGTATAAGATGGTACGGTGGGGAGATTATACCCCCTTTTGTTTGAGAGGAGCACATCAGTGAATAATATGTTAATTACTATAAGTGGTATAATAAAGATAGTGGATTTAAATCATTGATACATATACATAATGACATAAAGTAGTATTCAGTGTCATGTACAGATGATGTCATGACTTTAAAAAATGGGAATTAGGTATATAATAATACATCCTAAAAGTGTATATAAATTCAAAAATCTGAAGTCTAATATCATCACAAGAAGTACCTCATTCCTCTACTCATTTACTCCCTCCTAGTATAGAAAATCAAACATCCATAGATGGGTGATTCCAACTATCCCTACATGCATCTATGAAGGAAATTCAGGTACCATGTGGTGGCCTAATCATGGTGCAAGTAAAACGTAGTAGGTCACCACATATTCCATTTAATACTATGTAGTCCAGGAATATAAAATGAATATTATGTAGGTATAAAAAATGTAGGACACCAATTTTAATAAACCATTTTGGGATCAAGCTCCTCATGGGAAACCTTGATGAACAATCCTATTTTGGCATATTACGAAATATCTAATCGATATATCACAAAGCTATCATATTTTAAATAAGGAGCATCAATCCATGAAACCAAAATGGGGCTATGGAATTTCATGTCTGTCAATCTAAACCATAAATGTGGACTGTCTAGTCCAATATCGTCCAATAAAAAATGATGATAACTATGTCTGAAAATTTGTAAGAAATAATGAGATCCTCCATGTCAAATAATCTCAATTAAAATATTTGGATATTCATATCCAGCAATTTAAAATAAACAATGGGGAGTTCTGTGTCCGACAATCTCGATTAAATGTTGAGTATCTCCATGTTCAATATTACATAACCATTCCACACTAACCATTTTCAATGGTCCAATAATAATAATAATCAAGTATTGTATTTAATAAATGAACATAATCTAATAGGAATGACCATATAACTTATGATCAAACAATTATTTTATTTATTTAATTTATAAGGGTAAAAATTTGCCATTTGTTATATCTGTTTCATTTAGAAATTTGGCAATTTGTATTAGTTAATCCCCTTTCAAGTGATAAATAATGTCCCAGAGAAGTATATTCACATAATTTTACAATTGAAAAATTTTATTGATTTCAAACATTTCCAGCAGTCAGGGGATGGCATTCAAACCATTTAATAATTCATTTAATTCATCTACAACATCCACTAGAAAGTGGAAATATCAACACACCCAAGGGGTTGATTAATTACATGTAAATAATGGTATCCAGTGGAATTTAATCAAACCAACCCAAAGGTATTGTTTTTTTGTGTTCATTAGCCGAAATCCATGTCAAAATGTCCCATAGTACTTATAGGTCAATTTCATGTTAATAAAATGGATAGGTAATCATTTTAAATTCCATACACATAATGTTTGGCATGTCATACAACAACTAATAATATAAAAAAATAAAATTTTAAGAAAAATTAAAATACAACCTAAATCATCACAGTAATAGACTCCTCATCCAATATTGGCCTTTGATTCAGTTTATAATAAGAGAAATTAGAGAAAATAGAAAAAAACCTAAAAATATGACATATTAAGTCATATGGAGATAGAGCTAAAGAAGGTAAGATAAATTGGGAAAGGAAAGAAGAGGAATCAGGAACTTACTGAGGGTGATCCAACATAATGAACATTTGTTAGATCTGAGATCAGACGGAGGGGATACCTCAAATCCCTGAAGAAATAATGAGAGCTCTCACTTGGTGTGCTTTTTTTTGATTGAGGAGAATAAGGGTGGTTAGAAAGGCTAAAATAATAAGTGGAAAAGAGTTAAATTATTCTTTTTAAAGGGGTGCATGATTTTGATGCATGATTTTAAAAACCACGACCAAACCAACGGATCAACAATATTTTGGAGGCCAGACATCCCATGACAATGTTTCGTGGTTAAACAATCCATAAGCAGGTTGTGCAAGACAAATGTTCAATAAAACCCCCCTCACACAGTTCATGTGCATGATTAGACAAACTGTGTGAAAAAAATGTGAGTTACCTCTGAAATTTATTGAATGTTTCTCAAAACCATGTGTCCAATGGTGCATTGATTACCTAACAATGCTCATACCACACTAAGATGCGTGGATGAGCCTCATAGTTTTCAGTAACCGTGCTCCTACCGTGAATCTCAGTATGTTCCTCAATAAACTAGAACTTTGGGCTCCATGCCCAGCCCAAACACTACTTAAACCTCTTTAACCCTCAATATTGTTATAATTTAGATAAAAAAAGGTTCATACTAAAAATTAAAAGTATTCATACCTCATTGAAAACCCAGGATCTTATAAAAAAGCTAATAACTCGAAAACCATAAAAATCAATAAAAACCCTAAAAACTCTAAAAAACCCAAAAAACCGTAAACACCTAAAAACCCTAAAAAACACTAAAACTATTTAAAACCCCAAAAAACCAAATATAAAAAAACACCCTAAAAGAATTTTAAAAACATAAACACCAAAAAACCAAAAAACCCAACCCCCCCCCCCAAGCCTCTTAAACCCCTTAAACCCCATAAATAGTAAATACTTTAAATCCCTATGCACATGAAAACCCATTAAAAACAAAAAATAATACTACAACCCTAAAAAACTAAAACTCATAAATACCATAAAAATCATAAAACCATAAAACAGTAAAAACCCCTAGAACACCTAAAAACCATAAACCCCCTAAAACCCGTTAAGAACCATAAAATCAAAAAAAATCATAGAAAACCCAATCATAGCCAAAAAATGCATAAAAACCCATAATAAAACCTAAAACCCCGAAATGACCATGAAAACCTGCAAAAAATCCTTAAACAAACATAAAACACAAAAAACGATAAACCCCTTATTAAACCCCTGAAACCCCAACAATAATGACTAAACACCCTAATATTCTAAAAACCAGAAAACCCACTATAAGCCATAAAATACCCTAAAACCCATAACACCACTGAAAACCACTAAAACCCTAAAATTCCCTGAAACCCCTAAAACCCCTAAAACCCCTAAAACACTAGAAACCCTAAAAATAAAATAATAATTAATTAATTCCTAGAAACTCCTTAAGAAATATATAATCTTTTAAAACCACTAATAACCCTAAAAACCTAAAATCCCTAAAATCCCATAAAACCCTAAAACAATAAAAACCCTAAAGAGCCTATGAAAACCTTTAAACCCCTAAAACCCCTTAGAAACACCTAACAGACCTAAAAATTATAAAAACTCTAAAAATCATAAAAAACTCTAAAAAGACCCTAGAAACCTTTGGAAAACCCAAAAAAGCATAAGCACCCCAAAAAACAAAAAAAAACAAAAAAAAACCTTAAAAACCCTAAAACACGAAACAAAACCCTTAAAACAGTAAATCCACTAAAAAACCTAAAAACATTTAATACCTAAAAACCCATGAAAAACCACATAAAATCACATAAACCACTGAAAACTCTAAAAAGCCTAAACACACTAAAATACTCTAAAACACCCAAAAACCCCTAAAAGTTCAAAAACCCATAAAACCCCTAAAAAGTATAATAACTCAATAAAATCATAAAAATTCCTAAAACCCAAAAAACCCTAAAACACAAAAAATCCCTAAAACACTAAAAACATATAAAAACCCTAAAACCCCTAAAAACACATAAAAATACCAAAAACCTTAAAACACATAAAAACCATAAAACCAGAATACCACTAAAAAGCTATAAAAGACCATAAAACACTAAAATCCTTTAATACCTAAAAACCAAAAAACCCTTAAAAACCCAGAAAAACCCTTAAAAACATTAAAATAACCAGAAACCCTAATGGCCCAAAATCACTAAAAACCCATAAAGGACCCTAAGAACAATAAAAATGTTGAAAACCATAAATAACACAAAAAAACTCTAAATAACCCCTTATAAATTCTAAATGACCCCAAATAACGTAAAAATATTAAGACACATAAAAGACCCAAAAGACCATAATTTCCCCAAGAACCGTAAAATACCCTATAAACCCCTAAAAAACTCTAAAAACCTCATAAACAATAATGGATCCTAAAACCCCCTAAAACCGTAAGGACTCTAAAAACCTCTAAAACCCCTAATGACCCAAAAAACCCTAATAGACTCTAAAAACCCCTCAAAACCATAGAGGACCCTAAAAACACATAAAACCATTAAAGGACCCCAAAAACCGTAAAATTCATTAAATTCCCTAAAACCATAATTGATACTAAAAACACTACAAAAAACCTAGAAAACCAAAAAATCCCTAAAAACCATAAAAAAAATTTATACGCACTAAAAAAATCTAAAATCCCAAAAATACCCAATAATCCCAAACACCCCTAGGGACCGTAAAAATCATAAAACCTTAAGAAACTCAAATATCCCTAAAAGGGACTGAAAAAGATTAAACTGTAAAAAACACATAAGACAACTTGAAAACTCTAAAATACACTAAAATCCCTTAAAACCATAAAAACATTAAAAATCATAAAAATCATAAAAAAATCCATACAATCCCCTAAAAATGTAAAACCATTAGAAACCCAAAAAACATTAAAACCCCTAAAAATTAAAAAAAGCCCAAAAACCCCAAAAAGAATCCTTGAAAACCACCAAAACACATTATGAACCCTAAAACCCCTTTTAAAATCATAATCCACTAAATTAACCTAAAAACAAAAAAAAAGATCATGAAAATACAAAAAACCTAAAATCCCATTAAACACCCTAAAAATAGTAAAAACATAACAAAACAAAGAACCCCAAAAAAACCAAAAACCCATAAAAGGCCATTCAAAACCATAAAAACAAAACAAACCATAAAACCCCTAAAAATTATTAATCAACCTATAGACCCTAAAAATTCCTAACAATATTTAAAAATCCTAAAAATAATAACAGACACCCAAAACCCCTAAAAATAATAAAAAAACATTAAACCCCTAAAAAACTAAAAACACCTCAAAACACAAATAAACCAAAACAAATTTGCATAAAACCCCCTAAAAACTCAAAAAACGCTAAAAATGCCAAAAAAAACTAAAAAACAAAAACCCTAAAAACCTCTAAAACCCCAAAAAAGCTTAAAAATCTAAAAAATTACTAAAAAATCGAAAAACCATTAAATACCTAAAATAAAAAAAACCTAAACACAAAAACTATCCATAAAAAATAAAAATCCCTAAAAGTACATTAAACCCTAAAACAACCAAAAAACACGAAACACACAAAAACCCTAATTTTTTTTAAAAAAAATAGTACGAATCGAAAAACCATAAATCCCCTAAAAACCCTATAACGGCCCTAAAAGAACCTAAAATAATCCAAAAAACATAAATACCCTATATAACCCAGAGGAATATAAAATACCCTAACAAAATAAAACTCTAAAAGACCCAAAGAACCTTATAAATACAAGAAAAGACCCTAAAACCATAAACACCTGAAAAATACAATAACCCTGAAACTCCTAAAAACCATAAAAATTAAATAAAAAATCTCAAACACTGTAAAAACTATAAAAACCTTAAAACCCTTAAATACCTTAATAACCATAAAACAACCGTAAAAAATGCTAAAATTCATAAAATCTAAAAAAACCCAACAAACCCATAAAAACCATTAAAATCTCTAAAAACCCTGAAATTCATAAAAATTATAAAAACACTAATCCATACACCCTAAACAATAAACCACATGCCCTAAACCGTAAACACAGATGCCTAATCCATAAACCCTAATCCTTAAAACCAACACCCTAAACCCTATATTGAGTACCCTACACACTAAACCTTATACTATACACCCTAAAACCTAAACCTTATACCCTATACCCTATACCGTATACCCTGCAACATATATCATATACCCTAATTCCCTTAAAATGTTAAAAAAATTAAACCATTATACACCCAAGAAAACCATATAATACAATAAAACCATGAAAAATATAAAAACCTAAAATGCCAAAAATATATAACAACCATAAAACACCCTAAAACCATTAAAAATCTATGAAAATATTGAGAAACAATAAATCATAAAAATCCTCAAAAACCATAAAAACCATTAAAAACCCTAAAAACCTCAGGAAACACAAAAAACACTAAGAATCCTTAAACCCCTAACAATAATAATAAACCTAATAATCTCTAAAAATCCTAAAAAACTCAATAAAACCCTAAATCCCAAAAAAACTATAAAAACCATAAAATCCCTAGAAACCCTAAAACCCCATCGAAAACCAAAAAACCCAAAAAACTCAAAAAAACCATACAAAACTACAAAAGATATAGAAACCCCCTAAACTCGAAAAACCCAAAAATCCCCAAAAACCATATGAAAACTATAAAAACACTATAAAATCTACAAAACATAAAAATAATAAAAAAACATAAAAACACATGAATACCCAAAACCCTTAAAAACCCTAAAAACACTAAAAACCATAAAATCCCAAAATATCCTTAAAACCACAAATAACAAAAAACCATTAATACCCTAATACGCAAAAAAACCCCTAAAAATGCTTTAACACCATTAATTACCCAAAAGGAATGCCAAAACGCTGGAAAAAAATATAAAAAACATTAAAAGGCCTAAAACCCCGTACAAATCCTAATGATGTTAATTAACCTTATAAAACACTGAATGAACCCAGAAAACCTTAGACACCCTATAAACCCATAAAAACCCTAAAAATCACTAAAACCCTAAAAACCCATAAAACCTAAAAACCCATAAGAACTAAAAACAAGAAAAACCCCTAAAACCATAAAAACCCTAAAAAATCTAAAACAATCTTAAAACATTTAAAAGACTGAAAAACCCCAGACACCCCTAAAAAACCCAAAAAACACTAAAAACCACCCAAAACCATAGAAAACCATAAAACCACTAAAAACCTTAAAAAACTCTAAACCAACCTTATTCTCTTAAAAATCATGTAAAACCCCCCAAAACCAATTCTATCCATAAAAAAAAATTATAACCCTATAAATAATTAAAACTACCAAAAACCATAAAACCCATTAAGTTTCTTGAAATCACAAATAATCCCAAAAATCATTAAAACTCCAAAAACCTTAAAACCCAATATAAATAATAAAATGCCGTAAAAATCGCTAAAAATCGTAAAACTAATTAATAATACTGAAAACCCATAAAACCAAAAAATGACCCTATAAATCTATAAAAACCCTAAAAACCCTAACCCCCCTCCCACAACCAAAAAACCCCAAAAAACATTAAAACCCACAAAAAATCCTTACAACCATAAAAATCTCTAAAAACTATGAACAACCCTAAAAACCCCAAAACCCACTAAAAACAATAGAAAATAGTCTAAAACACTAACTAACCTAAAATCCAAAAAAACATACACCCCTCCTAAGATACCCTATAAATGCCAAAAATCTTAAAAATCCTAAAACTCCAAAAAAAATCTAAAAATCATTAAAAACCTAGTGAAATCCTATAATACCATAAGACCCTAAAAACACAATAAAAGATTATAAAAGAACGTAAAAACCTAAAAACAAAAAACAATAATGAAACAAAAAACATTAAAACCCTAAAAGATACAAAAGGACCAAAATATCCCTACATCCCAAAAAGTCCAAAAAAATCTTTAAAACTATAAAACAACCTAAAACCCCTAAAATAACCAAAAAATATAAAATAACCCTAAAAGACGCTAATAATTATAAAGAATCATAAAATACCCTAAAACCCTAAAATACTATAAGAACACATAAAACCCTAAAAAACCTCAAAATCCGAATGGACTATAACAAACCCAATAAAATCCTAAAGGACCATAAAATCAATGCAAACCCATAAAAGACCCTAAAAACACAAAAGGACCCTAAAGACCCCTAATTGACCCTAAAAATCCTATGAAACTCTAAAAACCACTAAAAGGCCCATAAGACACTAAAAACCCCCTAAAACACAAAAAACATTAAACACTAAAAAAATATAGAGAAAACATTAATAACCACTAAACCTCTTAAAAATTCTAAAAACAATAAAACCCTAAAAGACCCTACAACCATAAAATACCTAAAAAACCCCAATACACCCTAAAAACCCTAAAAGCAAAAAAACCCAAAAGACCCTAAAATGACTAAAATCAATAAAAAGTAGTTCAACCACTTAAAAACGAAATGAATATTAAAACATAAATAACCTTAAAACCCTCACAACCCATAAAAACCTTAAATTCTTTAAAAAAACATAGAAGCCATAAAAGATTGAAGAACCATAAAACCCTTAAAACCAATAAAAACCCTAAAACCCTAAACCCCTATAAACATTTAAAAAATAATATAAATACTAAAATATCATAACCCTAAACCGCTAAAAGACCTGAAATACCGAAAAAATAATAAAACCCCAAAAACCCTTAAAACCATAAATACAGTAAAAACCCAAAATAACCCAAAGTATTCCTAAAACCCAAAAATATCTTTAAAACCCCCGAAAAACTCAAAGAACACTATACAGCCTAAAAACCCTAGAAACCCTAAATAATCCAAAAACACTCTTAAAGCCCAAAAAACAAAAACAAAAACAAAAGAGCGGTAAAATCCCTAAAACCCTAATAAAATCCTAAAACCCCTAAAAGAATTCAAACACCCACAAAAACCCTAAAACCCCCAAATCCCTAAAATACCACTAAAACATAAATCCTCTAAAACCCCAAAACCCTATAAATCCCTGAAAATATAAAGACTCCTAAAACTCAGAAAACATTAAAACCCAATAAAATACCCTAAAACCACTCATACCTACTAGAAATTGTAAGACCATAAAAACCCTAAATCCTAATACAAATCCAAAACCAATAAAAAACCTAAAACCCTAAAAAATAATAACCTTAAACCCCTAAAAACAAAAAAACCCTTAAACCCTAAAAATCTAAAGAATCCCTAAACACTATAAAACTCGTAAAAACCAAAGAAAACACCACTAAAAGAACCCAAAATCCCTTTTAAACCCGTAAATTCCTTAAAAACCTGAGAGGCCCTTCAAAACTCTTAAATACCCTAAAACCCTATAAGAATCCTAAAAATCCATTAACACTCTAGAAGCTCTAAAAAGGATTTAAAGCCATAGATAACCCTATAGCCCCTAAAAAACATAGACACTATAAAAACCACAAAAACAAAAAAAACCCACATAAATCCAAAATAACTCTATAACAACCTGAAAAATCAAAAAAAACAGAAACCCCTAAAAATAATAAAAATCTATAAAAACCAAAAAAACCCAAAAACATCCGTTAAACCCTTAAATCTCTAAAAACCCATAAAAACTGTTAAAACCATAACAAATGTAAAGATACTAAAAACCTAATACTATCATTAAAACCCTAATTAACCATTACAACACTAAACAACCCTTAAAACCATTAAAATAATAAAAAATATAAAATCCAGCAAAAAAGAAAAAACCCTTACAAACCCTAAAAAAGTGTAGAACCAAAAAACCCATTAAAACACTAAAAGAGAGATGAAAAAACTAATGAACCCTAAAGTGATTAAAAAATCCTAAACATGTAAAAACAATAAATATATAAAAAACATTAAGACCCCGAAAAACCTGAAAAAGACACTAAAAAATCTAAAAATACTTAAAACCCTAAAAACCTGTAAAAATCCAAAAAAACCCTAAAACCCTAAAATTTTAAAAATCATTAAAAACAATAAATACCAATATAAATCCCCTAAAACTCATAGAAATCCATAAAACCATAGAACCCTAAAAGTGCCTAAAACCCATAAATACCATTAAAACCCATAGAACCCTTGTAACACTAAATAACCATAAAATCCACAAAAACAAAATAAAAACATAAGAAACCCCAAAAGGCCCAAAAACCATGGATAATACCCTTAAAACCTAGAAAAAATAAAAAAAACCCTAATAACCCTTAATACACCCTAAACATCTAGAACCCTAGAAAACCCTAAAAAACAGAAAAACCCTAAAACCCCATAAAACTATTAAAATCTGTAAAAGGATAATCTAATTAAAAACCCTAAAAATGTAAAAATAGTAAAAAACCCAAACACATAAATAAGTAGTCAAAATGTTATAAAAACCTCAAGAACCATAAAAATTGCTGATTTTACAAAATACACTAAAAACTCTTAAAAACCCAAAAACCCAAAAACTCGAAAACCTAGAAATAACTCTAAAGACCCCTGAAAGCCTACGAAGCCTATAAAACCCCTAAAACACTAGAAACCTAAAAAACAATAAAACACCATAAAAACTAGAAAAAACTAAAAAAGCATAAAAAAATAAAAACCTCGAATACTCTAAAAATCATAAATCCAATAAATACCCTTAAAACCTTATAAAACATTAGAAAACAAAATAAACTCCAAAAATAATGACTGTCCAAAAAAACTAGAAGGCCCTAAAAATAATAAAAACCCCTAAAACACTAAAATCCCTAAAATACCATATATAAAAATCTAAAAACCGTAAAACCCATGAATACACATTAAAACCTTAAAAACCATTAAAATAATGAAATCCTAATAAACCTAAAAAATCTATAAAACCCTAAAAACCCCTAAAAACTTAAAAGAAATCTATAAACCAAAAAAAACCCTTAAACCCTATTAAAACACAAAATAATACTAAAATCTCCTAAAAACATAAAGACCACTAAATCCGATAAAACCCTCAAAAACCTTAAAAACCTGAAATGCCTAAAATTCCGCAAAGCTCCAAAAAATCAATGTAGATGCATGGAAACATTAAAACATCTAAATCCCTAATAAACATTGAAACATTAAAAAATGCATAAAAATACTAAACTCACTAAACCCCCTAAAACACTCTAAAATTACCTAAAACCCTAAACCCCTTAAACCACCCTAGAATGACCTAAACCCTTAAAATTATAAAAACCCTAATAACTATAAAAAGAAAACACCCATGAAAACTCTATAAACCACTAAAATTTTTAATAACCCTAAAAACCATTGAAAACACTAAATACCATTAACACCCACTAAAACCCATAAACCCTCTATAACACAAAATACCATTTAATCCCCATAAACACGAAAAAAACACAATAAGAATAAAAACCCTAATAACCATTAAAACACAAAATTGTCCAAAATCAATTTAGAAACCTAAAAACCTGTAAAAAACATAAAAAAACCTTAAATACTATAAATTAATAAAACCCTAAAACCCCTAAAATCATAATAAACACTAAAAACCTTGTCACCCCTAAAAACCCATGAAATCCCTAAAACACATAAAAACCATTAAAAATCCAAAAAGACCCTAAACCACCTAAAATTCCTAAAAACCATAAAAACAATAAAAAACCCTAAAATCCAATAAAATCCCAAATATCTTTAAAACCCATAAAAATACCAAAACCCCAAAAAACTATAAATCCAAAAACCCAAAAAAACCATCCAAAACCATTAAAACCACAAAAAACACTTCAAAACCTAAAATCCATTAAAATAAAAATCCCTAAAAACCATAAAAACCATAAAACCCTTAAAACATAAAAAATAATAAAGAACCCTAAAAACATTAAAAACCCCTTATGACCCCAAAAAACCTGAAATTTTTTATAACACAAAAAAATTTAAAAAAACACTAAGATTCCTTAAAATCAGAAAATCCCACTACAACCTTACAAACCCAAAAAACCCTAAAAACCATGATAACTCTAAAAATCTCAAAAATTCCCAGTGACCATGAAAACCATAAAACCAATAAAACCCTTGGAACCCTTAAAATACTAAAACCCCATCAAAAATAAAAAAACATAAAATACATTGAAACAATTAAAACCACTAAAAACAACATAAAATCTTTACAGAAAAACTAAAAACCGAAAAACCCCTAAATACCATACAAACTAAAAAACAAAACAAAATCGTAAAACCCCCAAAAATCCTAAAAGATCCTAAAATCCAAAAAAGGCCTTAAAAGCCATAACAACCATAAAACAAATTATAACCCAATAAAAGACCATATAATACCGTAAAATATCCAAATTGAATCTAAAAACATAAAGCACCCTAAAAATACTTAAAAAACCGAAAAACCAAAAACACTAAAAAAAACTAAAGGTCCCTAAAAACCTAAAGGACCGTAAAAACCATAAAAGTCCTAAATAGACCTAAAACCCATAAAAACCCTAAAATACCATATACCCCATAAAAACACCAAAAAATACCAAAAGCACCAGAAATCCCTAAAACCATAAAAATCCTAAAAACCTTATACACCCCTAAAAAACTCTAAAACCCCTAAAAACATAAAAAATCTAAAAAAACCTAAAACCCACCAAAACCCTTAAACATCATAAAAAAATAAAAACCCTAAAGGATCTTATAAACACTAAATAATATAAAATATGAAAACCTTCTGAAAAACCTACAACTATTAAAAAACCCATAATCATACAAATAACAAAAACACCCATAAAAGCCCTAGAAATTATAAAAATCCATAAAAACCTTAAAACACAAAATAACCCTAAAGGACCCCAAAAAAAACCGGAAAGAGCACTAAAGGACTCAAAAATCACTAAAAATAGATTAAGGACACTAAAAACCATAAAAACCCAAAAGGCCATTATAAACCCATCAAAAATATGGAAACCCAAAAATCCCCTAGAAACCCTCAAATACCCAAAAACCCCAAAAACCCATAAACGACCATAAAAAATCTATAAACGTTAAAAGAACATAAAACCCTAAAGCACCCTAAGAGAACATAAAAACCCTAAACTACCTAAAAACCCTAATAATAAAAAACCTAAAACAACATAATAACCAAAAAACATTAAAAAAAACTTTAGAAGCCCTGATAAATTCCAAAAACCCAAACCCCCTGAAAATGGTAGATTCCCAAAAAAACCTAACAGCCCCATAAAAACCCTAAAAACCATAAAAACACTAAAGATCCTTGAGAACCCAACAAAACCAAAAAACCCCCTAGAACCCAAAAAATAACAATACAAAACCTAAAAACCCTAAAACCTCTAAATATTTCCAAATCCCCTAAAACCCTAAAATCCCTAAAATGCAATAAAAGACACCGAAAGAATAAAAACCCCCAAAAACCAAAAACCCCCCAAAACCCCTAGAAACAATCCCAATGAAAAACACTAAAACCATAAAACCCTTTTAAAATCTTAAAAAACTATTAAACCATAAAAATCCTAAAACCTCTAAAAACCTTAATATGAAAAAAACCTATTAAAACCCCTAAATCCCAAGAAACCCTAAAAAATCCCCGAAAAAACATAAAGACCCCTAAAACTATAACAACACTTAATACCTCAAAAGAACATAAAACCCATAAAAATTCCAAAAGAACATAAACCCTTAAATCACCAAAAAGACCCAAAAAACCTTCAAAACCACTAAGAACACTAAAACCCAAAAATCACTCAAAACCTCAAAAAACACCCTAAAACCATTAAAACATATAAAGACTCTAAAAAAAATTAAAAACCTTAAAACCCTAAAAGTACCTAAAAACACTTAAAACATAACAACCCTAATAAACCTAAAAATCCTGAACCCCCTAAAAACCCTAAATTTCATAAAACCATGAAGACCCCTAAAAGCCCAAATAATCTAATAATTCCCTAAAAATCCTAAAACCCCAAAAACCATAAAACCCGTATAAGAAAAAAATTATCTAAAACCCATAAAACCCCTTAAAACCCTAAACACCGCTAAAAATCTAAAACCCCCAAATAAACCCAACAATAACTCTAAATACCCAATACTATAGAACCCATGATAAATAGGGCTACCCATCATCATAAATTGTTAAAAACACATATAAAGGTACGTTTATCAACACTAAACAAAAATCATAGTTAAAGGTACCATTTAGCAATGCCTTTTTTAGCATCGATAAAGTCATGCCTTTAATAGCACTTTTTTATCACTAAAATAGTGTACCTTTATAAACACTTTTTAGGAACCCCTATAAGTTTTTAAAAACATTAACAATTACTATATTTTTCTAAAACAATTATTTCATTAAAAACATATATTAATATATAAAAATATTTATATTTATATAAATATAAAATATTTTTTAAAATAATATTTATATAGGACTAAATATATATTTAAACTTGATATATAATATTTTTAATTTAAAATAGAATATAAAAAATAGTTACATATTATTAGAAATCATATTTCATTTAGAAATATATATTTATATATAATTTTTAAAAGTTATTTTTATAATACTAGTATTTTATAAATAATATTTATATATCACATATTCTGTGAGACATGTTTTATAATTTCAGTAAAAATTAATATTAATTAAAAATATTCGTTAATTAATATTAACAGACATTTAATAACCTTTTTTGTCAATTTTTTTTAAATTTTACATATATATCAAATATCAAATATTTATTTATTAATTAAAAAATGTAACAAAATATGATTCACCCTATAAGTCTTTTAATAATTTGACACATACATATATGAAGTTAACTAAATTTTATAGAGACAAACATATACCAAAATAATAAATTATTAACAATATAATTTTTTTATTAATATTTAATATTTAATATATTAATTTTTATATAATTACATTATATTTAGTTTTTATATTTATATTTAATATATTATATTAATTTCTTATTAATTAATATGTAAATAAATTAAAATTTTCATTTATCATATTATTCATTTCATTAAAAAAATAATATTTTTTCAATTTAATAATTTTATATTTTTATTTGTAAAATATTTTTTGTAATTTTATATGCTCATAATTTTAATTTATATTTATTAATTAATATAAATTTTACTACATTTTTAATCTACATATTTAAAACTTGTTTTTCATCATTTTCACACACATATACGTAATTGATATAGGAACAAACAGAGAGATATAATATTTCTGTAATTTGTTCAATTTTTTATATTCATTTTATAATTTTATTTACTAAAAAAATATGTATTTTTAATATATATTATGTTCAGAATCTGTATCCTGTAGTCATTTTTATTTTTTATGAAATATATTCCGTTTATTATTTTTTAATATTTTTTCCAATTTATAATTTTTTATTATTATTTATTAATTAATAATCATAATTATTTTTTATTTTTTGGGAAATTTATTAATTTATAATTGTTCTATTTTTGATATTTATTTATTTTATTCTATTTTAATATTTATTTATATATGTGTATTTATTAAAATTTAATGTTTTTAATATCGTTGTAATTTATATAATTAATATGTAACAATTGACCTTTTAAAATATATAATTTTTTTATTTTTTTAATAATATATAGAATTAATAAAACTTATTAAATATTTTAATCTATTAATTTTTTATTATTTATTTCACTAATAATTTTTTAATATTTTTGTAATTTCATCTTTTTTTATTATATTTGTTTAATATTTATGAAATTTTATTCATTTTTTATATTTATTTATACATATTTATTAATTAAAATATATAATTTTTAATATAATTAAATTTTTACTAATTAAAATATTTATTCATTTTTTTAGGTATACATTTTTATTTTTTAAAATTTGAATATAATTAATAACTCTTATTCATTCTCTTAATATTTTTTTCAATATGTTCATTTTTTCTAGTTAAATTTCACTCATTTTTTACATTCATTCCTTTAATATTATTTCTTCATCAATATTGTAGCATCCAAGGTAAATAAAGAATAAATAATTTTCATATTTATTAATATTTATGAATTAAATATTAATTTTACTTTAAAGGGGTTTCTATGTTCGATAGCGTACCTGATACGCAACAAAGAGTTTCATTGAAATCTTACGTTGCACACTAGTAATAAAATAATATTATTTTAAATGGTAGTTAACACATAGACGTTGTATTGGCGGGAATGGATAGAAATAACTAAAATATGATTATATATGTTTTTAAATGTTTTTACATTTATCCAATAAAAGATAAATGCTTAAAATACGGAAAGAATCCAATTTTAGGCATATATACCCTAATTTTCATTAAAGGTTCACTTATCGCCTTTTGATGGAAAATAGTCATTAAATATAGTTTTGGTTACTCTTATGCATTCTATTGTACCAAATAAAACTCTTCTTTAGAATCGGGACATCAAAATTACTTTGTGTATATTTTTGGTATTTTTCCGATAAAGTTCATTTTTTAATGAATAGTGAAAAATATTGTATTTTAATTCAAAACCTCTTTTTAATCTAATATATTTATATTATTAGATTATATTTTCAATTGGTTTTAGAGTTGAATTATAATATATTTTTACCATTTAATCCAATATTGGTCATTGGAATTAATTTCACTTTGAAATTGTACTTAAAGTAGTGTCAATCTTTTGATACTTATTGTTTCATAAAAACATGCTATTGGCTCTAATAGCGGGAATTAATTATTTAATTAATTAATGCAACATATATGTATTGAATTTTGTAAAATAGACATCATTTTTTAATTCGGAATATCAGATATAGCTTAGGGTGAATTTTTGGTATTTTCTGAAAAACTTCAATTTTTTATGAATAGTGAAACCACTAAGTAGTAGTTAAAGAAACTGATTTTTCATTTAAATGAAATTTTACCACCTCTGTGTTTTGAATTTCAAAAATCCTACTTACATGTTTGTCATTAAAAAGTAAAATGTGGTTAATTGGGATTAAAATAAATTTTTTGGTGAATAGTAACATTTAAGTTTTAATCGTGATTAGAGGTAATTAGTGTAGTTGAAGGTAAAAATAATGTTTTATTAATATGAAATGACCTAGACACATGTCCTACCCTCATTGGATGAGTCATGGCCGACCAAGAAAATCTGTGGGTCAAATTGGGGACCCCATGGAGCCACATTGCTTGGAAAATGACATTAATACGTTTTTATTTAAAGTTAAAATTAAAATGTCAGAAGCATGAGATGTTTTGCAGAAACAATTTTTAAATGGGGATATAAAAGTCATATTTTTGACTATAAATATTAATTTTAAAGATAAAAAGATTTAATACATCATGATATTTTTTTAATAAATTTTAGACATTAAATAAAATAAATTATTTATGACACCATGATGATGTAGCGATTACCTCATTATTTAACGATTTAAATATAATGAAAAGATAGTGTAAAATCTAAGACCTACACATGTCAAAAACCTATTGGATTGGAGTATTTAGAACTCTTATCACCTTATACTCTAAATATATAATTTTGGGACCCTTTTTATCCGAAAATCAATTTATAATAATGTAACCTTTTATAACTTTCCAAGAGTGCCCGTCCTCTCCTCTTATAAAAGGCCCCCACCTCTACCACCTAACACACATCTCTCAAGCCTTTGGCTCGGCCAAACCCTGCACATTTCATCTCTCCACATCCCTCTCTTCATCATTGAAGCCTCACAATGGGCATAATCCTTTCCAAGGAAGCCTTTGAGCTCAAATCAAAGAGCGTTACCTGATTTGAAGGTAATGTCTTCCCTTGTGTTCTTCTGTTTTATTTTTCTTCTCCAAAACCCTAAACTCTTTTGATTAATTTTTTATAAAAAAAACAGTATCTTAAATATAATACGATTTTTCTAAAATAAGGATTCTAGCTACACTTTTACACACCTCTGTCTAATGGTTAAAAAACATACTGTTTTTGTGGATGACGAATTACTGCCTCATGAAACGATGATTGTTCAATATTATTTTAACACCTTCAAAGGTGGACATTAAGATTTCACTATATTTATATATGATATATAATATTCTTAAGTTTTCCTTAAGCTTCTGTGTTTTTTATGGCATAACATTATGGTTTCCATTATGGGTAAAAGCGATATCTTTATTTTAGGAAGTGCGGACTACCGCCCACTCAATGTGATTTGATTCGTTAATGCCTTATGTGGGACGTATAAAGGATGGAATTAGTGTAATTACATATGATATACTAATGGAATTATAATATACCTTTATATAATTATTATTTCATTCCATTGAATACAAAAAAAATCAAATTAGCGTTCATGCGTATGTACGACTTACCGTCTCCATGAACTGTACATTTCATTTCTTATCTCCAAATGTTATGTAATATTATAAGTACATATATATAATGGATATATATGTAAAATATTATATCTAAATGAAGTATATAATTCTGGTATTATAATATATATATCTGTCATTTGGTTTTAATTCCATTAATATGATAAAAAAATGAAAGTAGAGTTCATACGTACGTACGGCCTACCGTCTCCATGAACGATGCTTTTAAATTTTTTATCACCAAATGCTATGGAATAGTATAAAATTATTATATAATATATATATATATATATGATATTTAAAACATAAATACTATTCTGGATATGATGTACCTATAACTACATGGAAAATTCTTTTCCAACAAGTTCAATTTTTACTCATGTACCAAACATAAAAAAAAACGTCTGATATGAACTCAAATTATTAAACAGTTATTATAACATTATAATATGTGATATTAACAGAATAATAATATTTAAAATAATTCCTTCAGCAATTATTAATTGACCAACTATTATTATTCAGGAATATAAAGAAACGAACAAGACAAGTTAGACATGAGGTAAGGGATCCAACATCTCTCTTTCTATTTAAGTACTCTCTTTTATGTCATTTCTTTTAAGCTCTTCTTTCTTATGTTTGGGGATTTTATTTTATATTCCTCATACTGTAATATTTATGTTCATATTATGAGAGCCCTTATTTGATCTCATAATTCCATTTTTGGATGTTTTAAGTGGCGCCGTTAGGCTGTCGAGTTTTCATGAGGGATTTTTCATCTCACTTTTATTCCTGTGACATTTATGCTATGTTTTACACTATTTACATTGAGTGGTGTATGTAATGCCCATTATTATAAACTTTTTGTATTATAATTTCATTTATGGGTATTTACATCTTCATGGTATGACCCTTCATCCATGGGGTGTACGTTTCGAAAGTTACCCAACTCGGTACGGGGACCTTTCGCCCTCCTCATTTTAAAAGACTTATGTTGTTATGTATTTGAATTTACATATTATTATGTTGGGATATGTTCTTCTATATCCTTATTTACCTAATGTTTATGTACATGTGATGAGATACCATTCACTCTCTCATCGACTAATATTCTGAATTTTGAAGTGATGCCGTTAGGCTGTCGAATTTTTACAAGGGAACGTCTTAACCCAATTTTGATTTCATTGGGTTCAACTTGTACTTCTTGAACATGTCATCCTATGAATATTTTTGCATGACCACTGATTTCTTCACACTTAATATCCACTTATATTTGGTGTATCTGTATTTATCACAAATAATTATGTGATAGATTTATCCTTAATTTAAGATACCATCTTTATAATGGATTTCATCTCAATTTACATTTCCATTGAGACTTCATTGTTGGTATGCACCAATTCACTCTTATATGGTGTGTATACTGTCCTTTGACATATTATATCATGAATCCCTTTATTCTCGTGAAATTATAAAGTTCGTATTAAATGTTATTCTGCAATTATTTGTTTTCAAGAGTCTCTCATTTTTTTAAAAAGTCTTTAACAAAAAATATCATTTTAAATGTTTTAAAGATTTATTATTCTATATATTTATCTTTAATGTCCATGTTTTCAATATGGTTTTCGGTATTTTATTTTTATGGACATTAATGTATTAAAATTGTAAATCCATTAAAAGCTTCAAATTGGTATGGGACACATTGATTCAAAAATCTCTTTTAAATGGTTTTTGAAAATGGATTGATTAATTCAATATCTTGGAATTACTTATTGTGATTGAAAATGAAATGTTGTTATTGAAATGTTTATATTTTTAATATTTTATTTTGTAATGATGGTACTTCGACATTTTACGGGTGGTTACGTGGTAAACCATATGACAGGTGGTGCCGTGAATCCAGGACGGGTGGTTACGTTATAACCTCCAATGCATTGGGTATGGAAGTCGGCCGTATGGCTATTCCATTATGTATATGTGGAATTAGACCGTATGGTTATTCCATTTAAGTATGTTTATGTCCCAAGTTACCTTTATGTGTTATGTGATATTTATATGGGTTTTATGGTAATCTTTTGGTTACAAAAGGGTAATTAATGATCTTTTATTCAGTGAAGAGTTTTTACGACTTCATAAAGGTGAAAAGTATTACTTTGATAAAGTATACAGGGTTTACTTGTTGTTTTGATAAACATATAGTTTTCATTCTTTATGTATCCCTTACTGAGCTTTTTATGCTCACCACATGTTTTTTTGAAATGTTTTTCACAGGACATAATGTGCTATAGGGTGAAGGATGAGATCAAGGGAATGTCATGCTATATAAAACATGGAAATAGACATGTTTCTTTTTAAGAGTTTTTATTCTCTGGAATCTTAGTAGAAGTTTCTACTTTGTAATCTTTTGAGATGTAATAGTTATGTACTAATTCTCTAAAACTCTAAACCCGAAAAGATCCTTAATGTGAATTATTCATTTAATTGAATATTAAGTAAGGTTTAAAGTCGAGGCCTTATAGTTGGTATCCGAGGCAACGTGGGAATCTGAAAATGCTATGAGGGATAAATACCCCCACTTATTTTGATAAGTGAATAAAATTGCAAGGACGTAATTCCCAAAAGGGGGGAAGGATGTAACATCCAAGGTAAATAAAGAATAAATCATTTTCATATTTATTAATATTTACGAATAAAATATTAATTTTACAATAAAGGGGTTATTATGTTCGATAGCATACATGATACACAACAAAGAGTTTCATGGAAATCTTACGTTTCACACTAGTAATAAAATAATATTATTTTAAATGGTAGTTAAAACATAGTCGTTGTATTTGTGAGAATGGATATAAATAACTAAAATATGATTAAATATGTTTTTTTAAATGTTTTTAAATTTATCCAATAAAATATAATGGCTTAAAATATGGATAGAATTCAATTTTTGGCATATATGCCCTAATTTTCAATAATGGTTCACTTATCGCCTTTTGATGGTGAACAGTAATTAAATATAGTTTTGGTCACTCTTATACATTTTATTGGACCATATAAAACTCTTCATTAGAATAGGGACATCAAAATTTACTTTGTGTAAATTTTTGGTATTTATCCAATAATGATCATTTTTTTAGAAAATATTTTTACCATTTAATCTAATAGTGGTCGTTGGAATTAATTTCACTTTGAAATTGGACTTAAACTAGTGTCAATATTTTGATACTTATTGTTTCATAAAAACACGCTATTTGATCTAATAGCGGGAATTAATTGTTGAATTAATTAATGCAAATTATATGTTTTGAATTTTTTTAAATATAAATCATTTTTGAATTCGGAATATCAAATATAGCTTGGGGTGAATTTTTGGTATTTTTCTAGAAAACATCAATTTTTGATGAATAGTGAAACCACTAACTGGTAGTTAAAGAAACTAATTTTTCATTTAATTGAAATTTTACCACCTCTGTGTATTGAATATCAAAAATCCGACATACATGGTTGTCATTAAGAATTTAATTGTGGTTCAACGGGATTAAAATAATTATTTTGGTGAATAGTAACTTTTATGTTTCAATCGCGATCCGAGGTAATTAGTGTAGTTTAAGGTAAAAATAATTTTTTAATAATATGAAATGACCTACACACATGTCCTACCTTCATTGGATGAGTCATGTCCGACCAAGACAATCCATGGGTCATCTTGGGGACCCCATGGAGCCACTTTGCTTGGAAAATGAAATTAATTCCTTTTTATTTAAAGTTAAAATTAAAATGTCACAAGCATAAGTTGTTTTACTAAAACAAATTTTAAATGGGGATATACAAGTCATATTTTTGACTATAAATATTCATTAGAAAGATAAAAGTATTTCCTACATCATGATCTTTGTTTTATAATTTTTAGACATTAAATAATTGAAATTATTTATGACACCATGATGATGCAGTGATTACCTCGTTATTTAAATATTTAAATAAAATGAATAGATAATGTAAAATCTAAGACCTACACATGTAAAAAGCCTATTTTATGGGTGGACTTCAAACTATTATCAATTTATCCTCTAAATATATAATTTTGGGACCCCTTTATACGAAAATCATTTTATAATAATGTATCCTTTTCTAACTTTCCAAGAGTGCCCCTCCTCTTCTCTTATAAAAGGCCCCCCACCTCTGCCACCTTACACATGCCTCTCAAGCCTTTTTCTCGTCCAAACCCTTACCATTTAATATCTCCACATCCCTCTCTTCATCATTGATGCCTCCCTTTGGGATGAATCCTTTCCAAGGAAGCCTTTGAGCTCAAATCAAAGAGAGTTACCCGATATGAAGGTAATGTCTTCCCTTGTGTTCTTTTGTTTTATTTTTCTTATCAAAACCCCTAATCTCTCTTGATTACTATTTTTTGTAACAACAACAGTATCATAAATATACTAGGATGTTGTTTTAAAAAGGATTATAGCTACACTTTCACAATCCTCCGTCTAATGCATAAAGAACATACTGTATCTGTTGATGGCGAATTACTGCCTCACGAAACGATGATTGTTCAATATTATTTTAACACCTTCAAAGGTGGCCATTAAGATGTAACTATATTTATATATGATATATAATATGATTATGTTTTCCTTAAGCTTCTTTATTTTTTATGGCACACCTTTATGGAATCCATTATGGGTAAACGTGATATCTTCATTTTAGGAAGTGCGGACTACCGCCCCCTCAATGTGATTTGATTCGTTAATGCCATATGTGGGACGTATAAAGGATGGAATTAATGGTATTACATATGATATCCTACTGGAATTATAATATACCTTTAAATCATTATTATTTCATTTCATTGAATATAAAAAAAATTGAAAGTAGCCTTCATACGTATGTACGGCTTATCGTCTCCAAGAACGGTACATTTAATTTCTTATCTCCAAATGTTATGTACTATTATAAGTACATATATATAATGGATATATATGTAATATATTAAATCTAAATTAAGGATATCATTCTGGAATTATAATATATATCTCTCATTTTGTTTTAATTCCATTAATATGACAAAAAAATAAAAGTAGTGTTCATGCGTACGTACGGCCTACCGTCTCCATGAACGGTGTTTTTAATTTTTTTTCTCCAAATGCTATGGAATAGTATAAAATGATTATATTATGGATATATATGATATTTAAAACATCAATACTATTCTGGATATGATATACCTATAACTACATGGAAAATGTTTTTCCAACAAGTTCAATTTTTACTCATGTACCAAACATCGAGAAAAACCTCTGATATGAACTCACATTATTAACCAATTATTATAAAATTATAATATGTGATATGAACTGAATAATAATATTTAAAAGAACTCCTTATGAAATTATAAATTGACCAAAGTTTATTATTCAGGAATATAATGAAACGAACAAGACAAGTCATACTTGAGGTAAGGGATCCAACCTCTCTCTTTCTTTTTAAGTACTCTCTTTTATGTCATTTCATTTAATCTCATATTTATTATGCTTGGGTATGTTCTTTTATATTCCTCATACTGTAATTTTTATGTTCATATTATGAGAGACCCTATTTGATCTCATAAATCCATTTTTTGGATGTTTTATGTGGCGTCGTTAGGCTTCCGAGTTTTCATAAGGGATTTTTCATCTCACTTTTATTCTCGTGACATTTATGCTATGTTTTCCACTATTTCCTTTGAGTGGTGTATGTACTGACCATTGTTATAAATTTTTGTAGTATAATTTCATTTATGGGTTTCTACATCTTCATGGTTTGACCCTTCTTCCGTGGGGTGTACGTTTCGAAAGTTACCCAACTCGGTACGGGGACCTTTCTCCCTTGTCATTTTAAAAGACTTCTTTTGTTATGTCTTTTAATTTACATCTTATTATATTGGGATATGTTATTCTATATCCTTATTGATGTAAATTTTATGTATATGTGATGAGATACCATTCACTCTCTCATCAACTAATTTTCTAAATTTTGAAGTGACGCTGTTAGGCTGTCGATTTTTTACAAGGGAACGTCTTAACCCAATTTCAATTTCTTTGGGTTCAACTTGTACTTCTTGAAAATGTCATCCTATGAATATGTGTGAATGACCCCTGATTGTTTCACACATAATATCCACTTAAATTGGGTGTATTTATATTTCTCACACATAATTATGTGATAGATTTATCCCTAATTTAAGGATACTATCTTTATAATGGATTTCATCTCAATTTACATTTCTATTGAGACTTCATTGTTGTTATGCACCAATTCACTCTTATATGGTGTGTATACTATCCTTTGACATATTATATCATGAATCCCATTATTCTCATGATATTATAAAGTTCGTATTAAATGTTATTCCACAATTATTTGTATTCGAGAGTCTCACATTTTGTTAAAAACTCTTTAACAAAAAATATAGTTTTAAATGTTTTAAAGATTTATTATTATAAATTTTATATTTAATGTCCATGTTTTCAAAATCGTTTTCAGTATATTATTAATATGGAAATTAATGTTTTAAAATTTTAATTCCATTAAAAGGTTCCAACGGGAATGGGACACTTTGATTCAAAAATCTCTTTTAAATGGTTTTTGAAAATGGATTGATTAATTCAATATCTTGGAATAACATATTTTGATTGAAAATGAAATGTTGTTATTGAAATGTTTATATTTTTAATATTTTATGTGTAGTGATGGTACTTGGACATTTTATGGGTGGTTACGTGATAAACCATATGACGGTTGGTGCCATTAATACCAGGACGGGTGGTTACGTTATAACCTCCAATGCATTGGGTATGGAAGTCGACCGTATGGCTATTCCATTAAGTATGTGTGGAAGTCGACCGTATGGTTCTTCCATTTAAGTATGTTTATGTCCAAAGTTACCTTTATATGTTTTGTGATATTTATATGGGTTTTATGGTAATATTTTGGTTACAAAAGGGTAAGTAATGATCTTTTATTCAGTGAAGAGTTTTTACTACTTCATAAAGCTGAAAAGTATTACATTGATAAATTATACATGGTTTACATGTTGTGTTGATAAACTAACAGTTTTCAGTCTTTGTGTATCCCTTACTGAGCTTTTTATGCTCACCCCACGTTTTTTTTGAAATGTTTTTCATATGACATAATGTGGAATAGGGTCAAGGATGGGATCAAGGGAAATTCATGCTATATAAAACATGGATCTAGACACGTGCCTTTTTAAGAGTTTTTATTCTATGGAAACTTAATAGAAGTGTCTACTTTGTAATGTTTTGAGAGGTAATAGTTATGTCATAATTCTCTAAAACTCTAAACCTGAAAAGATCCACAATGTGATTTATTCATTTAATTCAATATTAAGTACGGTTTAAGGTCGGGGCCTTATAGTTGGTATCAGAGGCAACGTGGGAATCTGAAAATGCTTTGAGGGATAAATACCCCCACTTATTTTGATAAGTGAATAAAATTGCGAGGACGCAATTCCAAAAAGGGGGGAAGGATGTAACATCCAAGTTAAATAAAGAATAAATCATTTTCATATTTATTAATATTTACAAATTAAATATTAATTTTACTTTAAAGGGGTTTCTATGTTCGATAGCGTACCTTATATGCAACAAAGAGTTTCATTGAAATCTTACGTTGCACACTAGTAAAAAAATAATAGTATTTTAAATGGTAGTTAACACATAGTCGTTGTATTAGTGGGAATGGATATAAATAACTAGAATATGATTATATAAGTTTGTTAAATGTTTGTAAATTTATCCAATAAAAGATAAAGGCTTAAAATACGGAAAGAATTCAATTTTAGGCATATATACCCAAATTTTCACTAAAGCTTCACTTATCACCTTTTGATGGCGAACCTCATTAAATATAGTTTTGGTCACTTTTATACATTCTATTAGAACCAATTAAAACTCTTAATTAGAATCAGGACATAAAAAATTACATTGTGTAAATTTTTTGTGTTTTTCCGATAATGTTTACTTTCTAATGAATAGTGAAAATGTTGTATTTTAATTCAAAACCTATTTTTAATCTAATTTATTTATATGAATAGAATATATTTTTAATTGGTTTTAGAGTTGAATTAGAATATATTTTTACCATTTAATCCAATAGTTTTTGTTTGAATTAATTTCACTTTGAAATTGGACTTAAACTAGTGTCAATCTTTTGATACTTATTGTTTCAAAAAAACACGCTATTTGCTCTTACAGCGAGAATTAATTATTGAATTAATTAATTCAACTTATATGTTTTGAATTTTGTAAAATAGACATCATTTTTGAATTCGGAATATCAAATATATCTTAGGGTGAATTTTTTATATTTTTCTGAAAAACATCAATTTTTGATGAATAGTGAAACCACTATGTGGTAGTTAATGAAACTGATTTTTCATTTAAATGAAATTTTACCACCTCTGTGTTTTGAATTTCAAAAATAAAACATACATGGTTTACATTAAGAAGTAAAACGTGGTTCAATTCTATTAAAATAATTTTATTGGTGAACAGTAAGTTTTTAGTTTTAATCGCGATTAGAGGTAATTCGTGTAGTTTAATGTAAAAATAATGTTTTAATAATATGAAATTACCTATACACATGTCCTACCCTCATTTTCTGTGTCATGGCTGACCAAGAAAATCCATGGGTCAACTTTGGGATCCCATGGAGCCACTTTGCATGGATAATGACATTAATACATTTTTATTTAAAGTTAAAATTAAAATTTCACAAGAATTAGTTGTTTTACTACAACAATTTTTAAATGGGGTTATACAAGTCATATTTTTTACTATAAATATTCAATAGAAATATAAAAATATTTCCTACATCATGATATGTTTTTTTATAATTTTTAGATATTAAATAAATTAAATTATTTATGACACCATGATGATGCAGCGATTACCTCATTATTTAACGATTTAAATAAAATGAAAAGATAATGTAAAATCTAAGACCTACACATGTAAAAAAACCTATTGTATGGGTGTATTTCGAACACTTATCACCTTATCCTCTAAATATATAATTTTGTCTCCCTTGTTATCCGAAAATCATTTTATAATAATGTAACCTTTTATAACTTTCCAAGAGTGCCCCTCCTCTCCTCTTATAAAAGGCCCACACCTCTACCACCATACACACACCTATCAAGCCTTTGGATCAGCCATACCCTGCCCCTTACATCTCTCCACATCTCTCTCTTCATCATTTATGCCTTACTTTGGGCAGAATCCTTTCCAAGGATTCCTTTGAGCTCAAATCAAAGAGAGTTACCCGATTTGAAGATAATGTCTTCCCTTGTGTTCTTTTTTATTATTTTTCTTCTCCAAAACCCTAAACTCTTTTGATTACTTTTTCTTGTAACAAAAACAGTATCTTAAATATACTAGTATTTTTTTATAAGGAGTATTCGAGCTACACTTTCACACACCTTTGTCTAATGGTTAAAGAACATACTGTTTCTTTGAATGGCGAATTACTACCTCACGAAACGATGATTGTTCAATATTATTTTAACACCTTCAAAGGTTTCCATTAAGATGTCACTATATTTATATATGATATATAATATTTTTATGTTTTCCTTAATCTTCTGTATTTTTTATGGAATACCTTTATGTATTCCATTATGGGTAAACACGATATCTTCATTTTAGGAAGTGCGGACTATAGCCGCCTCAAAGTGATTTGATTCATTAATTACATATGTGGGATGTATAAAGGATGGAATTAATGGTATTATATATGATATCCTAATTGAATTATAATATAACTTTATATAATTATTAGTTCATTCCATTGAATTCAAAATAAATGAAATGAAAGTAGCATTCATGTGTATGTACGGCTTACCGTCTCCATGAACGGTACATTTCATTTCTTATCTCCAAATGTTATGTACTATTATAAGTACATATATATAATGGATATATATGTAATATATTACATCTAAATTAAGGATATCATTCTGTAATTATAATATATATATCTCTCATTTTGTTCTAATTCCATTAATATGACAAAAAAATGAAAGTAGCGTTCCTGCGTACGTAAGACCTACCGTCTCCATGAACGGTGCTTTTAATTTTTGATCTCCAAATGCTATGTAATAGTATAAAATGATTATATACTGGATATATATGATATTTAAAACATCAATACTATTCTGGATATTATTTACCTATAACTAAATGGAATGTTCTTTTCCAACAACTTCAATTTTTACTCAGGTACCAAACATCGACAAAAACGTCTGATATGAACTCACATTATTAACCAATTATTATAACATTATAATATGAGATATGAACTGAATAATAATCTTTAAAATAATTCATTAAAAAATTATAAATTTACCATAGTTTATTATTCATGAATATAAAGAAACGAACAAGAGAAGTCAGACTTGAGGAAAGGGATCCAACCTATCTCTTTCTTTTTAAGTACTCTCTTTTATGTCATTTCTTTAAAGCTCATCTTTCTTATGTTTGGGGAAGTTCATTTATATTCCTCATACTGTAATTTTTATGTTAATATTATGAGAGACCCTATTTGATCTCATAAATCCATTTTTGGAAGTTTTTAGTGGCGTCCTTAGGCTGCCGAGTTTTCATAAGGGATTTTTCATCTCACATTTATTCTTGTGACATTTATGCAATATTTTCCACTATTTCCTTTGAGTGGTGTATGTACTGCCCATTATTATACAATTTTTGTAGTATAATTTCATTTATCGGTATTTACATCTTCATGGTATGACCCTTCTTCCATGGTGTGTACGTGTCGAAGGTTACCCAACTCGGTACGGGGACCTTTCACCCTCCTCATTTTAAAAGACTTCTTTAGTTATGTATTTTAATTTACATCTTATTATGTTGGGATATGTTCTTCTATATACTTATTTATGTAATGTTTATGTCCATGTTATGAGATACCATTCACTCTCTCATCGACTAATTTTCTGAATTTTGAAGTGACGCTGTTAGGCTGTCGAAGTTTTACAAGGGAACGTCTTAACCCAATTTCGATTTCTTTGGGTTCAACTTGTACTTCTTGAAAATGTCATCCTATGAATATATGTGAATGACCTCTGATTGTTTCACAATTAATATCCACTTATATTGGGTGTATATATATTTCTCACACATAATTATGTGACAAATTTATCCTTAATTTAAGGATACCATCTTTATAATGGATTTCATCTCAATTTACACTTCCATTGAGACGTCATTGTTGTTATGCACCAATTCACTCTTATATGGTGTGTATACTATCCTTTGACATATTATATCATCAATCCCTCTATTCCCATGATATTATATAGTTCGTATTAAATGATATTCTGCAATTATTTGTATTCAAGAGTCTCTCATTTTGTTAAAAACTCTTTAACAAAATATATCATTTTAAATGTTTTAAAGATTTAATATTCTAAATCATTATCTTTAAAGTACATGTTTTCAAAATGGTTTCCAGTATTTTATTTATATGTACATTAATGTTTTAAAATTTTAATTCCATTAAAATCTTCAAAGTGGTATGGGAAACTTTGATTCAAAAATCTCTTTTAAATGGTTTTTTAAAATGGATTGATTAATTCAATATATTAGAATTACTTATTGTGATTGAAAATGAAATTTTGTTATTGAAATGTTTATATTTTTAATATTTTTATGTGTAATGATGGTACTTGGACATTTTATTGGTGGTTACATGATAAACCATATGACGGGTGGTGCCGTGAATACTAGGACGGGTGGTTACGTTATAACCTCCAATGCATTGGGTATGGAAGTCGGCCGTATGGCTATTCCATTAAGTATGTCTGGAAGTCGACGGTATGGTTATTCCATTTAAGTATGTTTATGTCCCAAGTTACCTTTATATGTTATGTGATCTTTATATGGGTTTTATGGTAATCTTTTGGTTACAAAATCGTAAGTAATGATCTTTTATTTAGTGAATAGTTTTTACTACTTTATAAAGGTGAAAAGTATTACTTTGATAAAGTATACATGGTTTACTTGTTCTTTTGATAAACTAACAGTTTTCATTCATTGTGTATCCCTTACTGAGCTTTTTATGCTCATCCCATGTTTTTTTGAAATGTTTTTCACAGGACTTAATGTGGAATAGGGTCAAGGATGGGATCAAGGGAAAGTCATGCTATATAAAACATGGAACTAGACATGCTTCTTTTTATGAGTTTTTATTCTATGGAAACATAGTAGAAGTGTCTACTTTGTAATCTTTTGAGATGTAATAGTTATGTCCAATTCTCTAAAACTCTAAACCTAAAAAGATCCTCAATGTGAATTATTCATTTAATTCAATATTAAGTAAGGTTTAAGGTCGGGGCCTTGTAAATAATTATATCTAATATTTATTTTTTATAATTTATGAATATTTATTTTTTAATATATTTTTAATTTTTTAATTTCTAATTTTTTAGACATAATTATTCATCAGTATATATAATAATTTAAATATATAAATATATTCATATTAATACATACATACATATATATTTATAAATATAATTTTTTCTTAAATATGATAAATTAAAAAAATATTTATTTTCATTTAATAAGTCATATATGTGGTAAAAATGATTTATAATTAAAAATTAATATTTATTTTATAATATTTCTTAATTATTATTGAGTAATATACATTACATATTATATAATGTAAAAAAAATTTATTCTATTTATCATATATACAACTAGTGTTATGTATATACATTAATTTCACACACACACGTACATAATTAATGCAATTTTATATATAGACAAACATCCACACGCACACAAAATTTATCTAATTCATTCAATTTTTAATATTCATTTTACAATTTCATGAATAATGTTAAATATTTTTTAATTGAAGAAAATTAATCTTTATTAATTTATATTCATTTAGTATTTTTGTATTTTATTTTAAACATTTTGTACCAGTGCTTTCCAAAAAGGGATGATAAAACCCTTCCTGATCATATAAATTGAACCCTAATCAAACCCACATATTTGAATCATTCAAAAATATTTAGAGGTTGACAATTTCAACCAATCACCCCCATATTTCACAGAAGAATCCACCCTCTCAAAACCTATGGTATCAAATTAATTAAACTCGTCATTATTAACTCTTGTACTATTGAAAATATTTACATCATTGACGCCCCATAATATCTGTAAAGGTCTCACCATCTTCCGCTTCACATGCTATGATTGTCTGTGCACAGGTAACCTGAATCTTTTGATCCTACTAAGTCCTCATGAATGTTTCATATATGGGTCATTTCAATGTTTTTTTATCACTCTGGATTCCATTTTGACCAGATCCCATGCCCATACCACATTAGAAAATCATATATGAGGGGTCTAAAAACTAATAAATAACCATTATATTCATTGTTAATCCATTTAAATAAAGGAAGGGAATATCAAGTGGGATATTTTTTAAATAGGAATTATAAATAACTTCTTATTAAAATGAACGAGTTAGTGCCTTGCGTGTTTTGGAAAATTAGAAAACCTCATTTATAAATATATATTCACATGGATGATTAAAATAGGTTCACGTTCATATTCCCCATTTTTCATTCTTTCAAAATTTACTATACCACCATTAATATTCTACAATAGTGGATTTCCATCATAGGATGAGGCCGGTTTTTTCAGTTTTCCAAATTAGATGAAGCACCCCAAACTCATGAATAAGTCACTTGACCCTTCCTGAATGGTAATCAACTTTGGAATCCGCACTGGGATGTGGGATGGATTTTATTTCTTCAACCAGCATACGGGGTACTCATAGCATGAGGATTTTGATGTTTACACAATTCACCATTTTTCATTCATAGTGCCCAGTTATATATATTTTCACTCTTTGCAGTTTCTAAACATATAGATTCCATTGAGGATACTTCCATAATTTGATTGAAACCCTATTCCCAGTTATTGGGAGTCCAAAAACAATCTTTAAATATACTCCTAGACTATTACTGACTCTTAAAATTGTAATTGTGACCATAATTAAAAACATCTATATCCTCTTCTGTAATATATATGCCTCACTCCAAGTTTGAACTTTAAATTTTTTTCTGATTTTATTATCATGTGATGGCTCCAACGAAGATGAGTTTTGTTTTCAGGTGATCCTAGGTTTTTGGGTTTCTACTCTAATCATTAGTTTGATGTAAGTCTTTCTTTTCACCCCACCCGGACAATTCAACATGGGTTGCAGTTTATTGTTCCTTCTCATCCCATGAATAATTTACAATGTTATTTATTAAGATTTCATAAAACCAATGTCGATTTTTTAAATATTATGCATTCATAAAACCCCAATTATATTATTATTTTATTTTTATAGTATCTTGGGAACACAATACCAAGACTTCTAGATTATTTTATATGAATTCAAGAGTTTCTTTAAACATTGATTTCTCAAGACCAAGAGATCAGGCCCTATTAAAATTTTCATCATCTGAAAAAAGAACATCAACATTGGTTTCTAAGAACCCTATCATTGAAACACAACTAGTCCCACCATGTACCATGTGGAGAAATAAATAAACAATTCCTCAATCTTCTGGGAATCCTACATAGAAAAGATACAAACACCATCCATGAATTATCTCCTTTTCATCCCACAAAACATCAAATCAAGAATCTGGAAAAACAACCACATGTTTACCCTAGTTTTTTTCATTTAATACCACCAATGTATAAAATTATTACTTTTTTTGGAATCATCATCAATGGAATTCAATTTTTTATTTCCCCTTATTGGAATTTAGCTTTAGCATTGATCTCTCTCCTACAATGCTTTCATCTATCACCAATTTTTTAATTTAATTCCATCAAAACCATCCTAGTTTTTTCCTATAATAAATGTTATTACTATATGTGGAGGTTATCAATGTGACTCCTTATCATAATAATTAGTCCAAAATTTAAATTTAAATAAAATATATCTATTTTTCATTATAAATTTTTGTTATCTCTTTAATGAGTTTCCAATGTGAGTATTCCCTTTTTTATTGGAAGCTAATATAATTTTATAGAAGTACCCATAAATTTCTCCTTTTATTATGATTAACTTATGTGTATTTATATATTAATTATAAGAAATAAATATTTTTTGAACCTAATTGAATGTATATAAATTAATAAGATATGGATTCTAATCACATGAAAAAAGTGTATTAGGATGGAGTTAAAGAGTTCATGCTCTTTTCAATAAAGCACCCATATGTACCTTATCAAAAAAAATTTCTTTGTTTACATTGTTGTTATTCCAAAAAATCAACCACAAGAGTTGGACGGAAATTTGGTTTTTCACAAAATAAATCAAAGATATAAATATTGCACTAAATGTGAGTATAAACTGATTATGCATACTAATTGGGATTACACTATGAATTATAAATAATTTTATATGAATACCACTGTAAATGATGACGTATATCGTATGAAAGAAATGAAAATGGAAATTGAAGATGAAATTTGTGATTGTATAACGTTTTTAGAAGTTAAATATTTGTGTAATGAGAAAATTATATATCAGTTGTACTAAATATAAAACATTTTCAACTGTATTGAAGTTATATAATTTGAATAATAGAATCCAATGGAGGGACAAGAGCCTTACATTACTACTTTTTTTAATGAATGAAATTTTAGTAGAAGAAAATGAGAAACTATTTCGATCATATTATTCTTAATAAAAGTTATATTTATTATATATAAATAAATTCCCACATATCTAAATGATTTCATACCATCTCACAAGGACTATGAGTCACTCAAAAAATTCCTTACATGTTGTGTGTATTGATACAAGAAATATGATTCAATACCTTCAAAATTTTTGGAGTAATTTCTTATCATCACAAGGTTTAGTTTATTATATGGATGTTGGAAAACCTAAAAATAATTAACATGGATCATAGCTAAAATAATTAAGTATGGGAAACAACATGACCTACTAGATTCACCTCAGTGGATGAAAATTGATTTTGTGCATCCTGAATTTATAAATGATTCGATAAACCTCTATATTGAGTTATATATATATGGAATAAATCCTTTTTGTGTATATGGTAATAATCACAGTGCATGAGTAGTTATGTTTGTAAATTATAAATTTCCACCAGGGTAATTCATCAAGTGAAAATACATTATGTTTCATATACTTATATTTGGATTAAAATAACCCATTAATGATATTGATATCTATTTGGGTCTACTTATTGAAGATTTGAAATTGGGGTGGGATATATGTATTACATTATTCGATTCTTATAGAGGTGAATAATTCACACTGAGAGCTATATTATATAGGTTAATAAAAGACTTTACAACTTATGTAAAATCGACAGTCTATTTTATTTAATGAATTTTGGGGTGACCCATTTGTGGAGAATGCACTCAACGATTTAGGTTGAAACATTCCTCTAAGGATATATTTTTAGGACATCACAAATTTTTACCTAGGAGACACAAATACCAATCATGAATGACATCATTTGATGGATATATAAAACAAGGTAAAACACCATCATCAATTACGCATGATCAACTATTCTATAAAGTAATAGATATTTATTTTTTACCAACCATTTTTAAAACACCTTTTGAAATTAGGTTTCAAAAATAGATCAATGTTCTTTGATTTACGGAACAAGAATTGATTGTACATATTATATTTTCTGGATGAAATGCATGTTGAGAAAATTAATTAATGTGATAATGTTATGAAATGTTACAAAATGTTCTGGAAAAACAAAATATGGAATCAAGGCTAGGTTCTACATGATTAAAAATGGGATAAGGGAAGAGTTTCCACCATTGATGGGTAAAAGGCAATATTTTATTCCTATAGTATATTACACTATATCATATAAGAAAATTTATAGTTTTGAAACATCATTAATGGTGTTAAAGCTATATAGTTGTGTTCATAAAACACAAATAATTTCATGGAAATAAATAATTTGATGTTACAAGGTATAAAATCACAAATCTTTCATGTTTTTAAACAATATTTGAGGCTAGTCACATTATGTTATATTCTACCTGAAAACATATAACTTGCATTAAACTAATTTTTTTTTAAAAATCCATATAATCTAACGTTATAGACCCAAATAATTTTCCAATCATGAATAAGAAGATTGCACTAATAGTATGGGAAGAATAGATGTTTTTTCCACCATAATTCTCTTATATAATGGTCCACCTAATGATTAACTTTGTTATAGGTATCCAACAATGTGGTCTTGTTGATTATAAATGGATGTAACCCATTAAGAAATATATGAATATTTTATATGGGGGTATCAAGAATAAAAAGTAGATTGAATGGTGTATTGTAGATAAATATATTTTTGAATGAACTATTGAATTCTATTTTGATTACCTATCTGATATTGATAGCATTGGTCTCAAAAAATCTCATCATATAATACACCATCTTGGTGATGTTATTTATGAAAGAGATGTTTTTAAAATTGAAATTACATATTGGGAGCGATCACACATTTACATTTTACATAATAGTGCAAAATATTCACCATATGTTCTATACTAGAAGGAAATATTATACATTTTAATCCATTAAGGTCTAAAATATGGATATAAAATACCCATAATTTATATTTTATAGTATAGTTCTGAGATCATATCTATAAGGGGTTATCTGTAAATAAGAACTCAACAATCAAGTGACTTCAATTGATAGTAATGGTACCAAATGTAAATGATATTTCTTACAACGATTTTTAAATTAATGGTTACATATTATACATAAAGGAACAAGATGAATGTAGTATGTTGAAAAATAGTGGAGTTACAGTTATTTTAGATGAAATTAATGTTTTTGGTTCCAAGGATATAAATCCAATTTATGTAAATATGTATTATTTTTACACCAATTAATATATATACAAGTTGGATTATACATAATTTATAGTGTTGATTTTCCATTGTAAATGGGATGGCAACATAAGTGTAGTTAAAATCAATGAATTGGGATTCATGATGGTGAATTTCAGAGTATAATGGCATAAGGATGATCTTTTTATAATGGAATTAATAGTAGTGCAAGTGTTTTATTTATAAAATCAAGCAAAAAATAATTAGTCAATTGTGTGGTTGGTGACTAAAACAACTATGGGGTGAAATGGAAATTCAATTGAGGATGAACAATTCATTGGGGGATTATAATCATTGCATGGAGACCCCAATGTAGACAATGTATTTATTGTTATATTGGACCATGAGGAGGATATTTTCATAGTCAATATATATTAAAATCCCTTCAACCTTTAAATAAAAAAATAGAACTCAATGTGTAGGTTAATGTGTTTTTTAATATACTATTTTTTTCATATTAATATTGTGTTCTCTATATCATATTTATATAATATAAATAATTTTTTTTACTATACATGTAGATAATGAGTTCCCTATATCTTAATGTTACCAATCACAAGGAATAACACTTAATTGATGTTAAAATAATAAAAAAAATTAGGGGACAAAAAAATTATTAGAATAAAATGAAATAGCATCACTATGTTAACTAAAATTATCAAGATAAAAGGAAAATGTACTAAATTTTATGTCTTATGGAATCTATGTGGATAACATGTTGACCCCAAACAGTAAATGTTCAATAGTTATAGTGGGGTCACAACGGGAATGCATGTGACAATTGATATAGATATATGGAACAATATCAATCTTACATTTATAGAATCCATTTGGGATGATATTAGAATGTATTTATGATCTACATTATTTATTTTACTGAAATACTTTATAAGTAAATGTAGATTTTCTTTTCAATATCCCTTTAATTATTTTTTTTAGATGTTTTCCGTAAGAAATTTGTCTTAATTGTCACTGGATAATCTCATTGAGGCTTCCAATATATTCTTACAAAGTATCATATTTGGGATGTTGATGGGGAAGTAATCCTCCACCTATTGGATATGTATTCACACATTATAAACCAAGAAACATGGAAATGATTGATTATTCATCAGGAAGAGGAATTATTTTTGTTGAATTGTAATTGATAATATTTTATTTAAAATTATTTATTTTATCATCATTGATTATAATTTGTTCATTTATGAAACAGTAATGGATTATTGATAATAAAAAACATGAAAAAACTAAATGTACCCATAACATAAAGTAAGGATGGGTAAAACTTCACTTAATAAGAAAATTATTATAATTTTAAATATATTGTAAAATTTTTATGTGATAAAAAACAACATATGTAACTTTTTTTATATATACATTGATGAATTAGAATCCAAATCCACATTCATACCATGACATGTGATATGGAATGATATTCATACTAATAAATTGGGTAAGAAAGTAGATAAAAACACATGAGTTGTATGGGAATCATGTTTTATGTATGACACAATAGGATGTTGTTACACATTATAACAATATTATATAGAAATATATATTTACAATCATATTTTTTAAAAAAGTTTAGCACAAGAATTATGATTGACTCTATGTAATGAAAAATTTCTTTTAGTAGCTTCGAAGAGACCAAATTTTTTTTTTGTTAGAGGTGTTGGTTTTAGAGATCCAATTCTATCATATTTTGAGAAGAAAATGATAAAAGTAGATACATATGCTATTATGAAAGGAAGTCTAGAATATATATATTCTTTAAAATATATTATTTTTCAACATTATTTAGCAGACCGATATATGTGAATGGATAAAACCCCATTATTGGAACAATGATTAGTACCTTTATATCCACACATCCACACTAGAATCGATGCTATCCATTTCTCTCAACCACTTAACTTACCCATGAGATTATATTTTTAGATAACCCATTATCCTAAATATGAATGAAATAAATTCTAATGAAATTTTATTACTAAATTTATTATGGATGAAATTATATGTAAATTATATCTATCAACACCAACACATAACTTTGTAAAAATTGGTAAAATTTATAATATCATTGGAGACTTTAAACATAATAAAAAACAACAAAAATATCACATGAGAGTGGGGATTGAAGTAGATCATGATCATAGTGCAGATTTTCCTATTCCACTTGATGATATAGATGTTACCATGGTTGATAATGTTATTGTAACATTTCTAAAATGGGCATATAACCATATAAATATACCTAAGGAATGCCATTAATAATTTTTCTCAAAATAAAAACATTTAATAGTTAAAGAAAAAAGTTCTGAAATGAGGCATGGTATTATAGAAGGAAAAAATATTGTGAAAATAGAAGTTCAGATTAATAAAATCTGTTCGATTTACAAAGAAATCAAAATTACATTCTTAGAGTACCTCCACCACACAAATTACACCGCTGTATATATTAGCATTATAATTTCATGTAGATACAACAATTAAGGATATAATTATAATGTAAATTTAAATTGAAGTATAAATATATGGATATTCCATTAGAGACACGATAGGTCTCGAGAGTACAAATGAAACTATTATGATTGAGTATCTGGGAGTCCTTTTTTAATAAATACATGTGATACATTTTCATAATCCATCTATCTAAAAAATGATACACTATTTTCATTATAGTTAGTAAATACAAAAAATTCTACATGCATATATATTAATATTATATAATAAAGAACCCATTGTGAAGAAACATTTTGACTCATTAATCCCACTATCATTTCTATGCAAAAAATTATTTAGTAGATGAATAAATTAGAAAGAAAAAAATGAATTAAGTCAGGAATTAAAAAAGATAATACAAGATAAAAGAATCCTCTTGATGCTTACAATGCATGGGTAAAACTCTGCAATCTAATCATATAAAATATATTTTTCTTTTGTTAGTTACATATTTGTTTTTTTAGGAATCACTAGATGCTCATCCCTATCAATTTGGACACCCCAAATTTTTATTATTAGATCCAAAGATTGGATTTCGGTCAAATTGACCATACATGAAGAAAATTGTGCATTTCTAATGCACAATAATCAACATTTTAGAGATAAAATTTCAATTATACATTTTATTTTATGTTTTAACAATAATTTTTTTACGAGAGGTAGATCTGTAAATATCATATGAGTCATGGTATGAGGTTGGTAACTGAACACAAAAAACCTATGGATTTATTAAAATGGAGATATATTAAGGTATATATAATAAAATCTAACCATAAAAACAAATTTGAAAAAAATTTACTTATTTTGGTCAATTTTTTTGCAGTGTCTGATGAAAAATAAATAAAATAATTATGGGTATTATGTTTGAGAATTTATGAAAGTTAGAATACACCAAAAATAAACATGCATCCCTAAACTGGTAATTCTTTAAGGTTATTAAAATGACATTTAAAATAATTTTTTATTTTTTATTTTCCTATATTTTATATGTAATACTAGGATTTCATACCATTTTTATACTTAAAAGATAAAGTAGATTTTTTAGAGATTAGTGGGAAGAGTACACGGTGTCATAAAGTTATACAATATCAAGAAGAGGTGATTAAATATTATGTATGTGATCAAATAAAGCCTATAAAATTGTATATATACATGGATATAATGAATTAGTGTCATAATTCTTATATATTGTTTTTCATAAAATAAAAATCATGTAGTTATGTAAATCTATTTTTTATATTTTTTTAATATTAAATTTTCAATTTTTAAAATTATAAATTTGGAATTAACTATCACTCTAAGTGTGTGCTTTCCATATGAAGTTTTTATTTTAGTTTCAATCACATGTCATATACCCAAAACTGATAATATACGCTCAAATTGTATTAAAAATTAATAAAAATCCATAATTCATTTGTGATGTGTGGGAATAAATCACACATCAATCCAACACACAATGTGGTTAGTATGACTCATAGTGCATTTTTTCAATATAAAATTTAAATTTTACATTAAAATTCCTATAATATTGTCAAAACCAAGAAAAAGATCTCTGATTATTTTCCAAATTTAGAAAAAAGATCCATATTGCATTTATGGCATGTTCGAATAGATCGATTGTCAACCCAACACATGATATGGTCATTATGAATTGAAGTGTGTGTTTTTAATATAAAATTTTCATTTTATTTTAAAACACATGTCCCATTTTCCAAAAGATGACAAAAATCAAATTATTTTCATAATTTAGGAAAAAAATCCAGGATTCATTTTTTTGTATAGGAATCAACTGTATATCAATACGATACACGATGGGGTCAGTATGACTCGAAGTGAATGTTTTCAATATAAGTGTAATTTTACATTAAAACTCACAGCACATTCCAAATATAATAAAAATAGATTATATTGTTTTTAAAAATTAGTAAAATGATCAATAAATCATTTTAAATTTTTAGGAATAAACATCACATCAATCTAACACATAAAGTTTCAATTATGTCTCAAAGTGTGTTTTTTCAATGATGAATTGTACTTTTAGTTCATAACATGCCTAACATAGAAAAAAGTAAGAAAATTATCTTGATTGTATTCAAATATTTATGAAAATTATCCATATTTTAATTTTTGATCCATTGGAATCAACCACACATCAATGTGACACATGATGTGGTTGGTAGGACTCAAAGTATGTGTTTTCAATATAGAAGTGTAATGTAAATTTTAAATTACTATCACATTGGAAAAATGATGAAAAAGAACTCAAGATGTTATCAATGTATATTAATAAGATACATAATCCATTTCTCATGTGTAGGAATCAATTTCAAAATAATCAGAATCACAATGTTTTTGATGTGACTCAAAGTGCATGTTTTTAATAAAAATTTGTCATTTTAGTTTAAAACAAGAATAAAATTTCCAAAACAATTAAAATAGTATTGGAGAATTTTTAAACATTAGGAAAATGATCCTTAATTCATTTGTGACATGTAGGAATCGACCACATATCAATCTGACACATGATGTGGATAGTATAACAAAATGTGTTTATTTTCAATATAAGTGTACTTTTACATTGAAAAGTATGTCACCATAAAAAACCATGAAAATGGTTTTATATTGTTTTCAAATTTTGGAAAACAATCCATAATTAATTATTGATGTGTAGGAATCAAACTCCCATTAATCTATAACACTATGTTGTCGGTATAACTCGAGCAACATTATTTTAATAAAAAAGTGTCATTTTAGATTAAAACCCACGCTATATATCCAGAACCTAGAAAATGAGATCATATTATTTAAAAACATTTGAAAAATTATCAATAATTGATTATGGATGTGTATGAATTTATCACACATCAATATGATGGACTATGCGGTCGGTATGACTCAATGTTCATGTTTTAAATATAATATTTTCATTTTAAAAATATCTAGCATTATGAAATCCAATCAAATGAGCTTAAATTGTTCTAAAAATGTACAAAAATGATGCATAATTCATTTGTGACAGATAAGAATTAACTTCATGTTAATATGACACACAATGTGGTCAATACAACTTGATGTGAATGTCTTCAATATATGTGTCATTTTTCCCTAAAACACGTGTGACATAGACAACATTGAGAAAATTATTTCAAATTGCTTTCAAACATTATGAAAACGGCCCATAATTTATTTCTGAAATGTAGAAATTGACATTATTTTAATATGACATATGATGTGGTTAGTATGACTCGAAGTGTGTGTTTTCAATTTAAAAATGTGATTTTAGATTAAAATTTCTGTCACATAGATAAAACTGAGAAAATAAGATCAAACTACTTTCAAGTGTTAGGAAATAAATCCATAGTTCATTTGTGATGTGTTGGAATTGATTGTTTGTAAATGTAAAACATGATGTGGTCTGTATGCCTCTAAATATATGATTTCAGTATAAAACATTCATTATAGTTCAATGATATATTTATTAACATAAATTTAAGTAATTAAGATAATTTGTAACTATTATTATCAATACAATTTTCTATAATTAAAAACGAAATTTATATAGATTATTAATTATCCATGTAATTAATAATTCATAATATAATTATTTATTAATAGTATAATTAATTATTAATATAAAAATAATGATATAATGATTGATAATATAATTAATTTTATACCTATTAATATCATTAATGTATTCTATAATTAACAATATAATTTATAATATCTGGATTACAATCATTAATTTTTTTTTATTTTTTATGTATGTTTACTAAAATAAACATTTGTTTTATTGCAGGGATAAGCTTTTGAAAAGTGGTTGATCATTGGAAAAATCCTATAAGAGTTTTGATTTTGTATATGTAGTGGTAATTTTTTTATTAATTATAAATATGATATCAATTTAAATATTTTGAATGCAAATTTTTAATTCAAATGATTATTAAATGTAATATTTGTATTCTAATCTGGTTTTCTGTATATTTTTATTCCACTTTTTTAATGTTTTCTGATTTGGTTGGATGTTATAAGGTTGTTGCAGGGCTATAACATTGTAGAAGCTACTATGAACTTTATCATCACAATACAAGTACTAATAAAGTTCCTTTTTTATTTGTTCATTATTTAACACATATAATAAGGTCCTTTATCAGTGCTTTCACTAGCGCTGAATAAGGCTGGAACTTTTATGGGCACTCTTATTGTCACCACTCTTCCCCTGACAAAGGCTATTTTTCCTGTTGGTATAGAACAGTTCTCTAGTAGAGTATCACAAAAAACCATAAAACCCCCAAAACCTTAAAAACCCTAAAAAACTAAAAACCCTAAAACAATGAAAAGCTCTAAAACCCCTAAAATTCCCTAAAAACCATAGAAAAACATAAACCCTTAAAAACCCTAAAATGAAAAAAAGCATTAAAACCCCTAAAACCATAAATAAAACCTAAGAACCCCTAAAAACCCAAAAAACCCCTGAGAACCATAAAACCCCTAAAAATAAATAAATCACTAAAAGACCATAAAACCCCTAAAACTATAAAATTACCCAAATACCCATAAAAATCCTTAAAACAGTAAAAACCAAAAAGGCCATAAAAACCCATAAAACACTGGAAAAAACAAAGTAAACACTAAAACCTCAAAAAACATTAAAACCATAAATACCCTTAAATTCTATAATAATGATAAAAATAATAAAATCCATCAAACCACATAGAACTGTAAAAAAACCTAAAACCTTAAAAATTAAAAAAACCCCTAAAACACCCTAAAACCCTAAAAACCATAAACCCACTAAAATCCCCTTAAATCCCGAAAATAAGTAAAATCCCTTAGAATCAAAAAAACCCATAAAATACCTAAGATTCAAAAAGCCCCTTATAATTATTAAAAGAACATTAAAACCTGAGAATCTCTAAAACCCGTAAAAGCACTAATAACTCTAAAAGAACCTAAAAGCCTATAAAATGCATAAAAATATATAAAACCCTTAAGGACCTAAAAAACTCTGAAAACCCATAAAACCATAAAACATCATAAAAACCACAAAAAACCTTAAACCCCCTAAAACACCATAAAAACTATAAAAAACATTAAAACCCCTTAAAATGATAAAAATATTAAAACAATCCTAAAATTATTAAAACCCATAAAAACCCTAAAACCCATAATGTTATTTAGAAACACAAAACTATCTTACAAAACCCAAAAACCCATGAATACTCTAATAAACCTTTTAAAACCCTAAACCCATATAAACTCTAAAAACCCCCCAAAACAATAAAAAATTCCATAAATACCATAAGAACCAAAAAACCTCAAACCCAATAAAACCACTAATAAAAAAAACAAAATACCATACAATAAAACCATAATAATCATAAAACCCCTAAAAACATTCAAAACCCTAAAAACCCTAAAGCCTTGAAATACACATTAAAACCATGTGAAAATCCATTAAAACAAAAAATATCCCTAAAACCCTAAACACCTAAAACGTTATAAACACATTAAAACCCCTAAATACTGAAAAAAATGAAAAAATTTTAAAATACCCTAAAACACCTTAAATTCCGTAAAATCCCAAATACCTCTAAAATCACAAAAAGTCTCATAAAAATCGAGAACCCCTAAAAACTCAATAAACCATGAAACCCATAAACCCTAAAACCCTAAAAGGCCCTAAAACCCCTAAAAAAATAAAAAATATAAAAACCCTAAAAACATAAAACCCCAAAACCCTAAAAAACTAAAATCTGTTAAAACCACTAAAAACCTCAAAAACTATAGAACCCCCCTAAAAATCTCAAATACCCCATAATGCTCTAAAACCCGAAAACACTCAAAAACACTGATAAACCCTATAAAACACTATAAACTATAAATATCATAAAAATCATTATAAATGCTATGAAAGACAAAAATAACCCTAAAATACATTAAAACCCATGAAAAGGCTATGAAAACCCAATAACCCGTAAAAACATTAAACTCCTAAAAACACTAAAAACTGAAAAACCCCTAGAACCCCGAAACCCCCAAAACCCAGCAAACCCCTATTAACCCATAACAACCCATAAAAATAACCATAAACACCAAAAACCCTAAAAACAATAATACCTCATAAAAACCTATAAAAACATAAAAACCCCCTAAAACCCTAAAAACATTACTATCACTATGAACCTTAGAAACCCTAAGAAAACAAAAAACCCAAAAAAATTGGAAATCCCTAGAAACCCCAAATAACCCAAAAAACACAATAAAACCTTTAAACCCCCAATCCCTTAAAAATACTAGATTCCCTAAAAACCCTAAAAACCCCCTAAATACTATTAAAATAAACCATAAAAAACCTTAAAAACATTATAACCATTAAATCTAAAAACCCTAATGTTTTATAAAATCCCTTATAAACAATAAAATATTATGAAAACTAAATCCCCAAATAAAACCCTAAACCCCCTAAAACCCCATAAATCCCCATGAGGACTCTAAAAACCCAGAATCCCTTTCAGATCCATAAACCACAAAAGACCCTAAAAACCGTAAAAACCCTAATATACCCTAACCCCCTATCACACCAAGAGACCCTAAATCACTAAAAACTATAAAATACACTAAATAACCCTAAAAACATAAAATTACATAAAAGACCATAAAACCCCTAAATGGATTTGAAACCCCAAAATACTTGAACAACCAAAATAACAAGTAAAACCCTAAAATAAAATAAAAACACATATAATACCAAAAAATCCCTAAATCCCATGAAGGACCCTTAAAATACATAAGGCAATAGAGGACCCTAAAACCCATAATGGAACCGAAAGTAAAATAAATGACCCTAAAACACCTTAAAGGAACCTAAAACACACTAAAAACCATAAAGGATTCAAAAAACCGGAAAAACCCTAAAACTGCCAAAAAAATCGTAAAAACCCTACACGACTTTATAAAGAACTAAAAACACCAAAAATACCCTACCCCCTGAAAACCCCTAAAACCCCTACGAAACCCCGGAAAACACGAAAAGACACTAAATACCCAAACCCTTAAAAGACCATAAAACCAAAAAAAACATTAAAGCCCCTAAAAACATTAAAAACCTGAAAACACCAAAAAACACAAAACTCCCTAAAATAACTAAAAAATGTAAAAATCCTAAAAACCCCTGCAAACCATAAAAACCCTATGAAAAACTAAAAACTCTAAAACCCCCAAAAACCCTGAAAAACATTAACTCCCCAAAATTCATAAATCACATATAATCCATAAAAACCTTTAATCCCAATAATAACCCAAAACCAAAAAAACCCAAAAGCCTCTAAAAACCATAAAAGACTAGAAAAAACCCCTATATACCCTATATACCGTGAAATCACTAAAACCCAAAAAACCCCAAAACCCCAAAAAAACTAAGAACATCAATATCCCAACAATTACTAAAAACCCTAAAATTCCAGAAAAATAAAAACCCATAAAAACCGAAAAACACTATAAAAACCTTAAATCCCAAAATATCAGGGAAAAAAATATTTCAACCCCCTAAAAACAATGAAAATCTATTAAAGCACATAAAATCCCATAAAACCCCTAAAATACCATAAAATCATAAAATATGAAATAACCCTAAAAGATCCTAAAACCATATAAAAAACCTAAAGGTCCTTCAAAACCATTAAACACCCTAAAACCCACTAAAACCCCTAAAATTCCTTAAAACACTCAAACACCAAAAATATCCAAAAACACCAAAAAAAACCCCAAAAAACTGAAAAACTCAAAATTACCCTAAAACCCCCTAAAATGCATAAACACCCATAAAACCCATATAAGTTCCTTAAACCACTAAAACCCCAAAAAAATAAAAAAACATAAAAATCTAAATGACCCAAAAAAATACCTAAAAACCATAAAATCCCCAAAAACCCATAATTCCTATAAACCCATAAAAACCTTTAGACCCATATAAAGCCTAAAACCCCTATGAAAAAAAAATCCCTAAACCCCTCAAATCCATATAAAATCCCTAAAACCTATAAAAATGATAATAACCCAAAGAAAACCCTTAAACCCATTCAAACCCTATGAAAACCCACAAAACACTATTAAATCCCTAAAAACACTAAAACCATAAAAACACTACAAACCCATCAAACCCCAATAACCTGAAAAACCCCTAAGACCCTAATAAACCCTAAAACCTCAAAAAACACTATAAAACCACAAATACAAAAAAAATGCGTAAAAACCACAAAAAAACTATTTATAATTCTAGAGACCCAAAACAACATAAAAAATACAAAAAAATCACTAAAACCCTAGAAAACCATACGAACAACTAAAAAAATCCCAATAAATCATAAAACACCCAAAAGCCCTAAAAGACCATCAAACCCCTAAAACCTAAAACCCCCTTACCCAACACCCAACCCCATAAACCCAAAACTATACACCCTAATAAAATACCATACATCCTAAACCCTAAACTCTAAAACCTATACGCTATACGATTAACCCTAAACCCAACACCTCCAACCCTATACCCTACACACTAAACTCTACACCCTACACCATCAACCCTAAACCCTATACCATGAAACATAAACACTAAACCCTACAACCTAAATACTAGACCATATACCCCGAACCCTAAACCATGCACCCTAAAGACTATACTCTACACCCTAAACCTGATACCCTGCACCATTAACCCTATAACCACCACCCTAAACCCTACACCCTAAACCAGTTACACTGCACCTTAAACCCTATACACTATACACTATACACTAAACCCTACTCATTAAATCTTATACTCTACACCATAAACCCTATACCATACACACCAAACCCTATACTCTATACCCTAAACACTTTACCCTATACTCTAAACCCTACACCATAGAACATAAACACTAACCTGTCAACCCTAGAACCAAAACCCTATACCCTAAACCCTAAAACCTAAAACCTAAACCATAAACCCAAAACCCTAAACCATAAACCCAAACTATACACCCTAAATCCTAAACCCTGTTCCCTAAACCAAACACCCAAAACCCAAAACTCGGATCCCTCCACCATAATCCCTATATCATACTCCCTAAAACCTACACCCAACACCTTAAAACCTAATCCCTATACCATAAACTAAATTTCCTATAACATAAACCCTATACCCAACACTAGAATTCCTAAACCCTATACCATAAACCTTATACCCAACACCCTAGACCATAATCCCTACATGATAATCCCAATACCCTATAACCTAAACCCTTAACCCTACACCCTAATCCATATACCCTCCAACCTAAACCCTAAACCCTACACCCAACACCCAAAAACATAAACACCACACCCTAAACCCTATACTAAGCACCATAAACATGATACCCCACACACTAAATACTATATTCTAAACCCTAAACTCTATACCTGAAACCCTAAACAATAAACCCTACACCCTAAGCCTTATACCATTCACCCTAAACCTTAAACTCAAAAACAATTATGAAAACCCTAAAATAAAATAAAATGAATAAAATAAAAAAAAACACTAAATTAACAAAAACAATACCCTTAGAAACCATTTAAAAAACCTAATAATCAATAAAATCACTAAAAAAATAAATTACCTAAAAACTCTAAATCACCCAAAATCCCCCAAAAAAATCTAAATACCTTTAAAAGACCCTAAAACCCATAAAATACCAAAAATCACTAAAATGACAAAAAAACATTGAAACCCATAAAAACCTTAAAAAACTCTAAACCCCTAAAAACAGTAAAAACTCAAAATCACTAAAAATCCTTAACAACTATTAAAAACCTTAAAACCTAAAATCTTAAAAACACTTAGAACCCTAAAAACACTTTTCAACCATAAAACCCTAAAACCCATAGAGAACATTGAAACCCTAAATCCCCTAGAAACCCTAAAATTCCCTCAAAAACCATAAAGCAACTAAAATCTTTAAAACCAAAAAAAATTGTATACCGCTATAAAACCGTAAAAAAATGGAAACCCCTAAAAACCATAAAAAAATACTAAAACCCTAAAACCAGAAACTCCTTAGAACATAGAAAACCAAAAAACCCTAAAGAAATTAAAAACCAAAAAATTCTGAAAAGTGCTAAAACCCCATAAAAACCTAAAAAATCCAAAATTTCTATAAAAAGCCCCAACACCTAAAAACCAATGAATCCCAAAAAACACTAAAAACCATAAAACCCCAAAACACGCTAAAAATCCAAAAACCCTTAGAAGACCCTAAATAGCCCTATTAAAAGTCTAAAAATCAATAAAACCCCATAAATACACTAAATAAATTAAAAACCCAAAATCCATAAAAAATGACTGTAAAAACCTAAAAAACTAAAATTCCTAAAACCCTAAAACCCTAAAAAAGATAAAAACATAATACAAAAATAATCCTGTAAAATTCTCAAAACCTGAAAATCCCTAAAAACCCAAAATACCCCAAAAGACTATTGAAAACTATTAAAATCTCTGAAAAACTTAAATAACCCTAAAATTTCCTAAAAATCCCTAAAACCATAAATAACTCTAAAAAACCTAAATATACACTTAGATCCCCTAAAAATATTATAAATCCTAAAAACCCTTAAAACCATAAAAACCCTTAAAACCTAAACCAGAAAAATGCATATAAACCCTAAAACCCCTAATGATAATTAAAACCCCAAAAACCCATCAAACCCAAAAACCCCCTAAATTCCATAAAAAACCTTAACAACCCTAAAAACATTAAAAACCCCTTAAAATAAAAAAACCCCACTAAAACCCCTATATCCCTAAAAATACTAAAGTCCCCAAATAAAACCAAAGAACCCCTAAAAAACCTTAAAACCCTAGAATCCCTAAAACACCATTAAAATCTAAAAAATCAATAAAACACATAAGACCCTTAAAACCCATAAAAACCTAGAAAACCCCAAAAACCCCAAAAATAATCTAAAACACCTAAACACCCTTCATCCCTAAAAGATCCAAAACCCCTAAAGGAACTTAAACACCAATAAAACCCCTAAAATAATCTAAAAACTAAAAAATACACGAAAACCCCCTAAAACTATGAAAGAATATAAAATAGCGTAAAAACCCATAAAGAATCTAAAAACCATAAAATCCTAATGGTCCCAAAAAAAACCTAAAAAACCCTAAAAGACCCTAAAATCCTAAAAAGTATAACGGACTATAAAAATATAAAATGTCCAAAAGGTTCACATAAACCTAAAATAACCCTAATGGAATCTAAAACTTCTAAAAAGACACTAAAGGACCATAAAAACCCTTATAGGACCTTGAAAATTCTTAAAAACACAATAGGAACCTAAAAGCCCAAAAAACATAAATACCCCAAAAGCCCCAAAACCACTAAAAGTACATAATCCCATAAAAATATGAAAAACCTAAATAAACGTGAAACACACAAGAAAACCAAAAAGATCCTAAAGCCCCTAAAAAAATTAAAAGGCCCTAAAAACACCAAAATCCTTAAAACCCCAAAAAACATAAAAGGCACTAAAAATACACAAAATACATAAAAGGTCCCTAATATCATAAAAACCCTAAAACCCATAAAATCAAAAATGACCTTAAAAAAACATAAAACCCATAAACACCCTAAACCCCCTAAAAACTAGAAAACACCTACAAATCCAGAAAAACCTTAAAATGCATCAGTACTCTAAAAACCCATAAAACCACTAAAAACCCAAAATAACATTGAATACCATAAAAATACTGAAAACTCATAAAAACACAAAAAAACTTATAAAACCATCAAATCACTAAAAACCCTAAAAAATACTAAAAATGATAAAAACCCCCTAATCCTTAAATAACCTTAGAAATCACTAAAACATTAAAAACCATTTAAAACCATAAGAAAACAATTAAAAAAATAAAAACACTAAGACAAAACATATGACACAAAAAAAATAGAAAGAAACTATAAAACCAATAAAAATCCAAAAAAAACCCCAGAAAAAATTAGAACCCTAAAAATGCAAAAAACATAAAAATCACGGAAAAACCATAAAAAACTAAATATTGTTAAAAGATATAAAAACCCTAACAACCATAAACCCCATTAAAATCATAAATAATATAAAATATCATAACACAATAATATACCCTAGTAACCCCAAAAACACTAAAAAAACCTAAAATCCTTAAAAATCCCTAAAACACCAAAAAAATCCAAAAATCCCTAAAAACCAAAATACACAAAAATACATAAAAAATTATAAACCCCATAAAAACAATAAAAGCACATAGAAACACAAAAATAAATTAAAACCCCACAATAAAATTAGACCCCTAAACCCTGATTTTTTTTAAAAAAATCTAAAAATCATAAAAATAGAAAAAACCTTAAAAAAACAAAACGCATAAAATCCTAATAAATCTAAAAATCCCAAAAAACATAAAAAACCATAAAATCTATTAAAACATAATAACCCAAAGAAACATTATAAATCATAGAAACCCTATAAACCATATAAACACTGAAAACCCAAAAAACCCAAAAAACCCTAAAATACCTAAAACCATAGAACCCATAAAAACTATAAACCACTAAAGAACCTAAAAACCATAAAACCCTAAATTATCCAATCAACCCAAAAAACCCTAAAATAAATATAGACCCTAAAACCAATAAAAGTCCCTAAACATAAAAACATTAAAAAACTCTAAAAACCATAAAAATCATTAAAACTCAAAACCATAAAAACCATTTGAACCCCAAAAACCCATAATGTCTCTAAAACGATTAAATATACCTTAAAGAACCCAAAAACCAAAAAAACCTTAAACAAATTAAAAAACATAAAAATTTGATAAAACATAAAGTCCCTAAACCTAATAAAACCTCTAAAAATGTTAAAAACAGAAAACCCCTAAAAACTATAAAAACCCCAAAACCCCAAAAACCCAAAAACCCCTAGAAAATCCAAAAACCCCATAAAACCAATAGAAATCCCTTAAAACCCCTAAAAACCATAAAATAATAAAAAATCTTAAATACACTAAAAAACATTTAAAACTCTAAAAAAATCACCTAATAGTCCTAAAAAACCTAAATATATTAAAACCCTAAAAATTCTAAAACACATAACACACTCATAATCCCAAGAAAACCATAGAAACCCTAAAACCTAAAAACCCATAAGGGCCCTAAAAACCATAAAACCCATAAACCCTTGAAAAATCCAAAAGTACCCTAAAACCTTAAAACCCCTAAAATCTATAAAAAACCTAAAAACCATTTAAAAGACCCTAAAAACATAAAACCCCTAAAAACCCAAAAATAAATAAATCCACTTAAATCACCTAAAAACACTAAAAACATAAAAATAAATTAAATCCATAAAGAACATAAAATACCCTAAAAAGTCTCTAAAAACTATTAAAACCATAACAGGACCTAAAACACTATCAAATAGTAAAAGAACCTAAAACCCTATAAGAATCTAAAAACCCACAAAGAACCCTAAATGACCCTAAAATATAGAAAACCCTAAAGGTACTTAATAACCCTAAAACCCCTACAGGACACTAAAAACCTAGTGGAAACTAAAACCCCCAAAGGATCATACCACCCCTAAAAGATTGATAAAAGTCCAAAAACCCGAACCGACCCAAAAACACTAAAAACCCAAAAACCAAAAAACACCTTTTAAAACCCCTAAAACACACTAAAAACCCTAAAAGTCCATTAAAACAATAAAATCCCTTCATGATCCTAAAAACCCTGAACAAACATCGAAAACTATAAACCCGCAATAGACTCTAAAAAACCCTAAAATTTTAAAACATCCTAAAATGCTATAAAACCCCGTAAAATACTAAAAAAACTAAAATACCCTAAAACCCCTTAAACATCATAAATCCTCAAAACCCCTAAAAACCCTAAAACCCCTAAAAACCCAAAAGGGACTAAAATCCCTAAAAACACTAAAAACCCACTAAACCCCCACCCTAAAAAATCCACAAAACACCAAAAAACACATAAAAACACCAAATTCGCATAAAAATTCAAAAAATATCCAAAAAAACCGTAAACCCCTATTGACAATCCTTTTTGTCACATTTTCTAAAAGAATGGAAAAGGAAATGACTTAGCTCTAATTGATTAATCCTTTGAAGAAAACATCAAAAATCGACAAATGCGGGAACAAAGCTTCAAAAGCACAAAGGTCGCACAAGATTCATCACTGTCACGCAAGAATACTTGCACGCCACCTAATGGGCGCGGAAGTGAATTGCGCACCCTAAAGGATACCCGCCTGCGGTCTTCTCCAACATATAAGAAGACCCTGTGGGCCCCCCATTTGAGGAGGAATTTTTTCAGAATTCAGATTTAGAGCTCTGAATTCCCACGTCCCTTATTCAGGTCTTCCGAACACTTCTAAGCTAATTCATTACCTAGAATGGAAGGTCTAAACAGGAGGAGTAAGGTTTATGTGTTAGAATTAACTAACACTTGCGCACCTAAGGTGTTTTATCCTTAAGGGAAATGAACATACTTCAGCGCCACCCTACTTCCTCACGAAAAATTGTGTGCCTCTCTTCTGGAAGTACCTCAGGATAATTCTAAAGGCATTGGTCAAGGATCGCCCAAGTATTACCATGTTATTTTACAAATGCCCAAGTACCCATGTGTCGCGCAGGTATACCTGCGTGACCAGGACTTGCGCGCCCACGCAGTACTTGCGCACCTTCAAGGACTTGTGCGCCCCTGCCTTTTTGGGTTCCTTTCTTTCCCATTTAACCCCTCTTATGCCGTTCCACCTCTCCTATTCAAGATTCAGTCGTCAAGACACACTTCAAAGCCATTTATGGCATGATTTCTTGATTTGGATTCCTTATCTGAAAGGAACTCCGTGGAACATTTCTCAAAACCTAGTGATTTTCACATCACTTTGTCACTAAAGATTGAGATTTCATTAATTCAACCTCATCCTTTTAAGATTAGAGAACCCCTTAAACTGGGCCTCCTTTTCAATAATAAGCCCAGTCTCAAATATGGGCATCCTCCTTAGGAGTAAGCCCCATGTCCTCATTAACCTAGAAGTCCTTTTCAGGATTAAGCCCCAGTCTCAAATATGGGCATCCTCCTTAGGAGTAAGCCCCATGTCCCCTAATCTGGGAATCCTTCATAGGAGTAAGCCCCAATCTTAAAATTACAAAATCTGGGAATCCTCCATAGGAGTAAGCCCCAAGTCCTCATTAACTTGGGCCTCCATTTCAGGAGTAATCCCTAGTCTCAAATATGGGCATCCTCCTTAGGAGTAAGCCCCATGTCCCTTAATTTTCTCTTAACCAGTCCTAATTTACATTTGATCTGGATCTCCTTCTCAGGATTAAAAACCAATCATAAGTCCCTCCTAATATGGGCCTCCTTTTCAAGAGTAAGCCCCAATTTAAAGTCTCCAAATCTCCATAAATTACATATACCTTTATGGACCTTGTTCCTGGATCTCTTCCCTGAAGTAAATCCTAATCTTCATCTATTTGGGAAGTCATACATACATAAGCCCCACATCATTTCTTATGATTTCATATTTCATGGCGCAACTGTCTGGTTTTACCAATACCTCTTTTTTCTCACACCGAGCATGTCTCACATGAGCTTAGACTGTAAAAGTAATTATGACATCGTTCTTTAAGCCATTAATCATAAACATCATATTCCCTTAATTGAACAATTTGGGTTCTGATTCCTTTTCCAAAACAAAGGTTACGTAGGTAGTTCATCTGCGGGTATGATCCCAACTCTGAAATAATCAATGTCTTTCTGAATTACAATAAACTTCAAGTGCCCCACAGAGTGGTATTAAAACCAGAATGGTCATCATAATTACCAAGAGACTTTTATGTATCAAAGGATACCATTGACTAAGAATCTCTAACAAATACAGATGATTCTATATCGATGAAGAACCTTGAATACATATAAATGATTCTATAAATTTCCTATATATAAATCATTGATTGTCAGATCTAAAGGAAAGCTCATTTTATACTTGGTAATATAATAAGGATCCATGAACATAACTTAAATCCATAATGAGAGTCCCAGAGTAGACAATAATTTCCCTCAAAATGGTTTGATGAGTCCGACCTCCCATTCTCTCGACCAACGCAAATTCCTAAGCCTCATCAGTCCACAACTAATGAGCACTTACCTTTGTAAAGTAGGTTCAAATGGATATGGAATCATTGGATGTTTCCGGTTCTATGAACAAACCCATTAGAAACCACTTGGAATGTTTGAACATTAAATCAATGTGGTCATCTCCAATTCCAAAGTGGAACAGACAACGGTGAACCCGACGTGAATCCTTAACCAAGTCAAAATGATGTTTTTCTTATTTGTTAGGACCCTATTTAAAACTCCATGAGAGGGCCAACAAAAACAATCAATAACATATGTTCTTATCCAAATGATGTAGTGGATGAATTTATCTTCATTAGGTCTATTTTATCAAACAAGCACTCTTTTACAAGATTTTATGCATTCTGCGATATGGCTACTCTCAAGTTCACACCTGTGAATACCGTTGCTGCGAATGCCACTACTGCTACTCCTGCTGGATCGTCGTCCTCTCTGAGGACGATATCACCTACTCAGCATCTTCAACACTGGGTATCAAATGTTCTGGTTAAGGAGTACCATCAACATGGTACCAATCCACCTCTGGAGGCTAGCCGACAAGCCCTCCAAGTGAATAACTCACCCTGGTCATCCGGACAGCTATGACCAGTGATCAAGAAGCTGGCGGTGCTAACCACTATCTCCAACCGTTTCAGGTCATTATCCCCAGAACAAAATCACCATTCGCTCCCTTATTCTGGGGAGGTGAATGAGCAGGTTTTTCAGGGCCTTAATTCAAGTAGAATAGGGTCTTTTCCGAGGGCTCCCACCAAAAATCGCCGCCAGACTCGTGCGGCAGTGTGCCCTAAACATGATGAGGGTACCGACTCCAGGCATTCGGCTCAGGATCCTCGAACCCGAGCAAGAAAGGAGAATAACCAGAGGCGAAATCCAGTTAACATTGAGCAGGTTCTCATCTCTACCATCTCCAAAGAAGTCCACCAACCTAACTTGGTGGAAAGCAACGAGCAGGCATACACACCTGCCCGTTTTAATTCTGTTGTCCAGCAGACTCTTCTTGCAGCATCACACCAATCTCACCAGGAAATTCTAGCAGAGTACTATAGGGAGGAACATACACCAGTTTATATATCACCATCTAGCTAGTAGGCTCGTTTGACTACATATGATGGATCTCATCATCCACGTTCGGTGAAGTGAAATCAGCAGGCACATACACCTACTAGTGTTGATCAAGCCTACCAACAGTCTCGCTTGGTATCATTCAGAGAGGTCAGTCCAAAAGCTTTTGCGACAAACAAGTGGCAGACTCAACACTCTGTCCCAAAACATGAGTTCTTATAGGATTCACTGACAGGAAAATGATGATAGGAGCAGGCACATACACCTACTCCAAGACCAGAATAGATGTATATCCCTGTTTCGGCAGCTGAAGTCACCATGCATATTCTATAAATGGTGAAAGAGAAGAAGCAAATTCCTGCTCATATCCTGGATTCCTGTCAGGATATTATAATAGCTTTAGTAGAATCTCAGGGAAAGACACATAAATATATCCCTACCAGAAGAGTGACACATCAACAGTTTACTCCGGAACAGAAACACACATCTATTTCAGTCCAAGAGGGTTGTGGGGTATACTCCCCCATATCATACGGACAACCAATTCAGGAACATACACCTGATTTGAGTGGAGATCGTCAGCCTGACCAGGCCATCTCTCCTGATAAGACACATACACCTGCGTAGAGCCACCACTTTCATCAACAAGTGGTTTCCAAGGCGAGTAAGAAAGCGTCTAAGAATAAGACCATCCTAGCACAATCAAGAGATCAAGAGCCAATCTGTAACAAGTCCTTGCTCGATGCTGGAGTTCTTAAATCCCTCAGATAGTTGTCTATTGGAATTCAAGATTATACTCCATCATTTCCCAATAGTGGGAACATTTATTCGGAAGGTCTTCAATAGACACTTCCTCATGAATGCTTTCCTCATGACAATTCAGTCGATCTTGAAGTTTCATCTTCAGATGTGAGTCATAGGAACCCTCTGTGTGGCCAGAAGACCATAGAGCAAGAGATCTCATCTTTTTCTATAACCCATCGTGGTGGTCCTTCCCATGATGATGAATTTCGCTGCGAAAGTCCTCTCCGTAGTAGTGATTCACATTGCCCGGAAAATGATCTAGTGGACAATGTAGTGCCGAGAAAGCCCTCTTATCTTGAGGCACTTGAAAATGCGAAACCAGTCATGTCTGATGTTTTATCACTGGCTGGTGAAATAATTTCTCAATCGAAAGATAGCCCAGGGTGTAGGTCATTCTCCGAACCACCCCTAAGTCATGCATCTTATAGTATAATCAGTTATTTCTCTTCCAATCCTGTTGAATCCAATGAAACAACAAGGAAGCACCAGCTCTGGTCAAAACTGGTAGAAGAATATTCATCAAATGATGAAGAAGAAATGCGGAACATGAGAAAACAACTGGTGAAAGATGAAGTGCCAGTCATGTTTTGGCATCTGGCTGACTCTTAGTATGACATTCCAGAAATGTTGACGGAAGATGGAATTCATGATATTCGTCTCAACATATGGAAAACACTTTGTCAGTTGAAAAAGAAAGTATTATCTTATGATGAAAATGAAAATCATGTTAGGATAATAGAAGGATTACAATGCCAAATTGACTTGTCAACTCTATCAGTATCTCGATATCCGAAGGCTGTAAAGCAGCAGAGAGCCCTTCAGAGTTCATGCCTTGGTGCACTAAGAAAGTTGTTCCAGTTAATTTCCAATGCCCCATCTAGTATTCATGTCAGAGGATGGGGTGTTTATGGAGCACTGCATTTCACGGTGCTCTCTAGTCAGCAAAGCCCACCGAAAATGGTCTCATGCAATGTTATTGCCCATGGCCGGCCATGGATACCTGGCTTTGTTTGTAATCAAAAGCTTGCCCAAGAACAGGCTTCAACTAGTTCCTCTCAAAATCTAGAATATAGAGAAAAATTTGTTGAATTACTTCCGCATCAAAAAAAATGAGAATATTGAACATGACTCTCATTTGGAGAAAGCACATCAATAAGTGACAGAAGTGTCAGAAATCATCCAACAGTCATTTGAACCGGGGGATAAAAGTGGATGTCAATTGATGGATCCAGCTAATTTCTGGACCATGGTCCGCAAGATCAGGAGAGATTTTAAGAAAGTCTCATACATAGCATGTCAAGAGCCACCCCATCTCGTCAGACTGGGGACTCTTTTAAACCAGCCCTTGGAATCAACAAATAGGATTCGAGTAATTGAGAAAAGATAGCAGGAATAACCCCAGTCCACTGGATTGGGGACTTTTTCAAATCATCAATCCCCTTATAAAAGAATGTTGTTCTTCTCTCGATTGGGGAAGAAGCCACAGGAGGAATGAAGAGCCAAATTATCAGGAGATTCCCTCAAAATTATGGTTCATCAAGAAGTTCCTGAGGGATCAAATCAAAAAAAGGCAATGTCTCATCCAAGACATGGAAGGAGACAATAACACAGAAATGATGATAGAAGGGATGCGATGCATTATGCATCAATCAATGTCATCAATTCCGTTGTTGCTGATCAACCAAATGAGGCTCACTAAGAGGGATCAGATGAAGAGGTTCATGTTCAAGAAGTTGTACGAACAGACATAAATGAAGAAGGTGTGCATACACAAAATCATTGGTTTACCCAAAATCTAGGTGTTCCATCAAATAACCCACTTCCCCCTCTCTGAACGGGATCAAACAAGGGAAAGGGTAAGTATAAGGTTATATATCCTCCCTCTGGAGAGGGCCAATCACTCTCACTAGAGAAAAGATTTGTGCAACAGGATGAAGAAATGAAGGAATTGAGGTGGATGAACACAGAACTACATTAGGGTAGTTTTCCTCCTAAGCGTGCTGCAGTCAGTCGGCCAAGGGATTTTGTTGCAGCTACAGAGATGGATCAAGAATATCCCCCTTTATAAGTACACCGTCACAGGTCTAATCCTATGGGTCAAGTGCAACAACAATTGGCAGTGCTTCCATCAGTTCTAGAACCAGCTACCATACCTGTCCATGCTCCAGTCAGTGCACCTATTCAGATTCAAGCACAACCGGATGTTTCTCAAAAGTTAATAACTACTGTTGAGTCATTAATATCTCGGTTGGAAGCTATGGAAGGAAAGCGTTCATAGGTTCAACCGAAAAAAAAATCTTACCCTAAATGGGAAAATTCAATCTCTCCCCCATCAAATTTTGGGAACCCTTTATTCCCTATTTTCAATGGATCAGGCGATCCTGAACAACATTTGACGCATTACATGTCATGTAGCGATCCTATGATGGGAACTCCGGAGCAGTAAGAAGTGGTGAAACTCCGATGCTTCCTGCGAACCATTCAAGGAACAACTTTTGTCTAGTATAAAATCTTGAAATCCCAGTCAATTACCAGATGGGAAGATCTCATTCAACGATTTCTTCTTCAATTCAGCTCAACTTTTCCAAAGTCATCAGTTTTCGATGTCACAAACTGTAAGGAAAGGGAGAATGAAAGAGTCTATGATTTCCTTGCTCACTGTAAAGTGTTAACATATTACCTGATCTTAGCACTCTGTCAAGAGGAACAGTTTCCAATCTGTGTGGCAAATCTACGTGACGAATTACGCAATTCGTTGATCCCAGTGAAATACACAGGAGGGTTTCGGGACCTTACTTCAATCGCTCAACATATTGATGATTGTATTATACAGACTAAGGCTAAATCACATGTAATTCCATCAGCTCCAAGAAGGAGAATGGGTAATGTAGAGACTGCTACAGTTTTGCTTAAGCAAGAACCTGTACCTGCTTCTAATTCAAAACCATCATCTTCTCGAAGGGCTCTACATCCTGAGCACCAACAGCATAGGTCATTTCGTCAAGACGATCAAAGAGATTTAAGATGAAAAAAATTTGAGGATCTGAACAGAAAAACATACTCTTTCCGAAATGAACATGTTACTGGTTATTACATTTCGGCTCTGGAAAATAATTTGGTTCAATTTCCAATGGCCAAGAGGCCAAACAAGGAAGGAGATGAAGACCGTCCCAATTATTTCCCATTTCATCAGATGCTGGGACATCCCATCCAGGAGTGTTTTGTCTTCAAAGGCCCCCTGCAAAAGATTGTTGACTCGAAACAAGTCAAACTGAATGGTTCTTCTGGTCTGGTAGCATGTGTAAGTGATACAGTTCAAGAGGAGGAAGGCGAATGGAAAGAAGTTAAGAAAAAAAATGCACAAAAATATGATGCGTGGATGTTCAGAAAGACGATCAACCAAACTCATGCTATTTTGCGAACACAATTGACAAAAACAATTATGCCCTCTACTATGAATGCCATAGAAAAACCCTCTGCATCAGAGAGAAAACCCTCGAAGAAACGGCATGATTCAAAGAAAGAGAAAGAATCAGGAGAAGTTGAGTACGTGTCAAAGCCTAAGTTGTCATTGACCATTGAAGATTTCATGCCATTTACCAAGAAGCAATGGGCACCGCCCCATCAAACGGAACAACCTAAATTGGCTAGTCATACAGAGTCTTCATCAGATGAAGAATTGATTTTCAGTTCTGTTAATATGATTCAATTAACAGATCCGTATTCCAGTTGCAGTTTTGATTATAATGAGCCCAAATTTCCAATATCAAATAGAGGAATCAGAGGGTGTTCCAAAGGTTCAGGATACAGGGGAAGACGTGGATCTTTCAGAAGCCACTATTCCAATTCTTCCCCTTCTAGAATAGTGTACGTAGCAGAGACTCGTGGTAGAGCCCTTCAGCGAGCTCAACAACAACAATCATGTTTTCCACCAATAGTAAATTCAGTCCTAGAACAGTTATTCTGGAAGACCAGTTGAAGGTTCCATCTTCTTCCTCTCAGCAAGTAAATGGATCTAATCGGTCCAATCTTCCAAAACCAAGAATATTGCCAACTCCTATCCCAATACAAGATGCATATAATTCCTAAGCATCTACTTCCAAGACACCTGCTAAACCACATGTTCCTATTGGGAAACACAGACCTTTAGATCAAAAGTATGATGTATTGAAACACTTGGCCCAATTACTGGCCATGTTATCCATTTTGGATGCTTTGAATCTGTCAAAGGATCTTCACTAGGCACTCATCAAGGCTTTGTCAATTCCTCAAGAGTTTGAAACTAAAATTGCTATAGCTGAAGTCTATCACGTATAGAATAATCCTGAGGAATTCCATGCAGTGATATCTTTCACTGATGAAGATGAAGATGATGTCATGCATGGACATATTAGACCTTTGTACTTATCTGTAATTGTCCATGGCATAGACGTCCGAAGATCTTTCATTGATAATGGTTCAGGAGTCAACCTCATGCCCATTCATACACATCGTCTATTGGGCCTCACAGAATATGATTTATATCCTTCTACCATTATGTTACAAGGATATGATAAAAATGAACAAGAACCACTGGGTGATGTTACACTCAGAACTCAGTTTGGAGATCTTGTATCCAATTCAGGTTTCATGGTTGTTGATCAAGACTCAGCTTTCATCATCTTGCTTGGAAGTCCCTGGTTACATCAACATGTGGCTATCCCTTCATCATACCATCAATGTCTCAAATATTGTTTTGATGGTCAAGTTGGGGAATTGTATGGGGATAAGGCCCTGTTCAAGGCATGTGAGTCTCAATACATTGAGGCGGAATTCTATCGCATGAAGGGAAAGGATAAATCCACAACCAGGGAGATTACCAAAGTTAATGCTCCATATGGTTTGGAAAATAATCCAGTAAATCCATTTGCGCATGTGAGTATAGATTATATGTTGCCTATCAGTCAAATTGATAGGGTAGACCCAAATCAAAATACTCTTATGGAATGATCCATAATGTCAATTATGACAATCGATCCAGACAACATGGGAGAAACTGGTAACCCAAAAGGAAATGATGAAAGCTGAAATGGAGATGTCTTCATTTCATCTACTGAAATCCAGCAACCCTATACTTCTCCAACCAGGCCAGAAGAATTTATAGAAACATCGAAGGTGAAAAATGATGTAGATTCTCCATCCATTATCTCCTCTTTATTTCCCAAGGAAGACCCTTCATCAACAATTGGGTCAGAAATGGAAGCCTCTTCTTCAAGATGATCAAATTTTAACATCTCTTCTAATCATGGAAATTTTGCTTCATCATCTACTATGCAAGTAGAAATGGAAGAAATAAAAAATAATGAAGAAGAAGAGGAAGATCTCAGAGATGCTCCTCCAGCATTTGAAGAGGGTATCTCTACCACTGTGGATGAACTCAGAGAAATAAATCTGGGTACAAAAGAAGATCCATGCCCCACATTAATCAGTGTGGCCATGACTCTTGAAGAACAAGAGATGCATATTTCCATTCGAAAGAAAAATAGAGATATATTTTCTTGTAACTATACAAAAATTCCTGATCTTGATCCTGATGTGGCTACTCATCATTTGGGTTTACCAGAAGAACATCGAGGATTTAAGCAAGGCTCGAGAAGAACACACTCATCTTATGCTTCCTAAATTGAGGCTGAAGTGGATAATCTTATCAAATATAACATTGTCAGAGAAGTTCAATATCCCAATTGGTTGGATAATATTTTCCCTGTGAATAAGAAGAACGGTCAAATTAGTGTTTGCATTGATTTCTGATATCTTAACCGGCATTGTCCTAAGGATGATTTCCCAGTTTTGATTACAGAACATTTAATTGATGCAACAACTGGCTATGAAGCACTTTCCTTCAGGGAAGGATATTCCGGATATAATCAAATCTGAATGGCCCCAGAATACGAGGAATCTACAGCCTTCAAATCCCCTTAGGGTGTGTTTTGATATTGGGTAATGCCCTTTGGCTTAAAGAATGCAGGTGCAACATATCAGCGTGCCATGCATCGTATCTTCAAACCCGTTTAGGGAAGTTTATTGAATGCTATGTGGACGATTTGTGGGTCAAATACAAGCAATGATCTAATCACTTGGCTGATTTGGAATTTATATTCCGCAAGCTTCGACCACATAATTTGAAGATGAACCCCTTAAAATGTGATTTTGGGGTAACCTCAGGAAAATTTCTCAGCATTATTATATGCCATTGTGGTATTGAAGTCTATCCTGAGAAGACAATGTCAATCCTTGGTATGTCACCTCCTCGAAATTTGAAATAATTAAGATAACTTCAAGGACACTTAGCCTATATTCAGCATTTCATTGCCAATTTAGCAGGAAAATTTTTACCCTTCACCAATTTGATGAAGAAGGAAGTCACTTACCAGTGGACTGAAGAATGTAAAGAACCATTCAATATTCTCAAGAAGTATCTCTTGAGTCCACCGGTACTTATGCCACCTGTTGAAGGAAGGTCACTTATCCTTTACGTGACAGCCTTAGAACGATCATTGGGTGCCTTTCTTGCTCAGAAGAGTGATGCTGGGAATGAAAACAGCCTCTACTACCTCAATCGGACTATCCTTGAAGCAGAAACCCAGTATTCAAGTTTTGAAAAGTGCTTCCTGGCATTAATCTTTGCAGTTCAGAAGTTGAGACACTACCTGCAACATCATGAGGTCCAATTGTTATCTCGTAATAACCCACTCATATTCATCCTTAGTCATCCAATGCTTACAGGACGTCTGGAAAGGTGGGTAGTTATTTTTCAGAAACTTGACATTCAATATGTGTCTCAAAAGGCAATAAATGGCCAAGCTCTGGCTGATTTCCTGGATGAACACCCTTCACTGAAAGACACATCTTCAGATATTGATCTCCCTGATGAGGAAGTCTTCTTTATTCAGGATAGTCCTCATACATGGGAAATGGACTTTGATGGTGCATCCAGAAGTCCCACAGGGAGGAAAATGGAAAATCCTGAATTCAACAAAGTTGTCTTAGAAATTGTGCTGATTTCTCCAGAAAAGGCAGTATTAACTTATTCCTTCTTATTATGGGAAGGTGGTACAAAAAATAAAGCATAATACCAAGATCTCATCGTAGGCTTGGAATTTGTGCTTCATGCAAAAGTTAATCACTTAAAGGTGAAAGGTGATTCAGAAGTTTTAATCAAACAAGCCAATGGGGATTATGCCATCAGAAAAGAAGAATTAATCCCTTTTCATGATTATGTCAGAGAGTTAATGGCAGAATTGCCTTCAGAACTGACATTTTCTTATGTCCCGAGATCACAAAATGCTCAAGATGATGCACTGGCTAATATAGCCATATCTCTGGCAGATCCAAATCAAGACGATACAACCATCAGTATTTCCCACCGTCGTGCAATTTCCCCTTATTTTCGAATCAGAACAGAGTAAATTAATGAAGTTAGTTCCATTATTGAACCGTATGGTCATAATATAGGATGGATGTCACCTATCAGGGAATACCTTCAAAATGGGACACTTCCACCTGATAGAGCCAAGAAAGAACAAATCCGGTGACGTGTGGTCAATTGTACTCTTTATGATATCTCAGATCACTTAGAGAAAATTCCCTACAAATGTGATTTTGATTGAGTTCTCTTCAGATTCATTGATGGAGAGGAGACAATGGCTGTCATGAATGAAGTGCATGCTGGAATCTGTGGAGCCCACCATTCTGGACATAGACTATCTGATCAGATTTGAAGGCTTGGATTCTTTAGGCCTTCAATGATACAATATTGTGTTGATTTCACAAAGAAGTGTCATTCATGCCAAGTACATGCCAAATTCATTCATCAACCTCCAGAGTTGCTTCATACAGCTATATACTCATGTCAATTTTCCACATGGGGAATGGATGTGGTGGGACCTTACCCTTCTGCTACGGCCAAGCAGTTTAAGTATATTCCTACTGCTACTGATTTCTTTTCCAAATGGGAATACACAATACCTCTCAAAGAACTCAGTTCTAAATGCATTGTTAGCTTTATCAAGTCTAACATCATTACCAGATTTGGTGTCCCTCATACCATATTCATAGACAATGGCACCAACTTCTGTTCATCCGAGGTGAAGAAGTTGTATCAAGAATAAAACATCAAATCCAATCATTCATCTCGGTATCATGCAGTGGCCAATGGGCAGATAGAATCCTTCAACAAGAATCGTTCCAATATACTGCAAAATATGGTTGATAAATATAAGAAGTCATGGCCTGATAAACTCTTTCATGCTTTTTGGGATTATTAGACTACCACCCGCAATGCAACACATTCAACTCCATATTCATTGGTATATGGAACTGAAGCAGTCTTTCCCATTGTAGTTCAACTAACCTTTCTCAGAGTATCCATTTTTGATCAGTCATCTATAGATGAAAAATCTCAAAATCGATTGAATGAATTTGAATGGTTAGATGAGAAAACATTGCGCACTTTTCACCACTTTTAAGTCTATCAGAATCGAATAGCACAGGCTTTCAACAAAAAATTTCTTCTTCGTTCATTCACTCAGGGAGAATTGGTACTAGTTCTCATAACTCCAATGATACCAGGAAATAAGCCTCCCATGCTTGACCCAAAATGGGAAGGAACATACTCAATACATAGGGTCTACTCCAATAGAGCTTATTCATTAATCTCGATTGATGGAGAACTCATCACTACTCCAACCAATGCCAGATTTTTGAAAAGTATTATGTATAAACACAAAATGCATCACCATGGTCCACTATGACATTAAACTACACCATGGTCTAGTATGACCTTAAACTGCACCACCATCCAGGAAGACATTAAACTGCATCATCAACGGTTCAGCATATGACCCTAAACTATTTGCACGTCCCTTACGTCCAGCAAGACGTTAAACTGCATCATCCATGGTCCATACAAATGACCTTAAACTGTTTGTAATTTTGTCCAACATGAAGCTAAATTGTATAGAAGTCTCTTACGTCCAGCAAGATGTTAAACTTCATCATCCATGGTCCATACATATAACCTTAACTATTTTTACTTTCGTCCAACAAGACGCTAAACTATATCATCCCTTTTTGAAAAATTCCATAATACGTCCCACATGACATTAAATGGTGTACTCTTTTGTCCTCACTGCATGACATTAAACTACACAATCCCCCTTTCGTCCAACATGACATTAAACTATATTGTCCCTATCGTCCTAATTACATGACGCTAAATTGTACATAAAGTCCTTAATACGTCCTACAAGACATTAAACTGTACTTTTCCCCTACTACATGACACTAAATTGTGCAGCACATATAGTCCTAACTGCAAGACATTAAACTACATAGTTCCTTTATATGTCCTACATGACAATAAACTGTGCGTCGTTAAAGTTGTTGTTACCTCTTGTTTCTCACACTGAGTATGACTCACGTGAGCTTACAACAAACTTCAACCATAACACCCTCTCTGGTCTACTAACCATGTGTAAGTACCAACACCATCATTTTTTTAGGTCGTTGCCCCCATGAAAAAATTGATCACTAATTCATTCTTTAATTGAACTGCGCGGACTTTGATGCTTTCCTTCCAGGCTGGGTACGTAAGCAACCTTTCAAGGTTCAAGCCCAAAACCAATCTCTTCACATCGGTTCGCCTCCATCTCATACGATGTTGATTTGTGAAACCACCCCTAGAATCAATGCCTTTACATTGGTTCACTTCCTTCCTTGCTATACGACGTTAAACTATACAACACTTTTGTCGAGTATGACAATAAACTACAATATTATTTGATACCCTCACCTAAGAGGGAATCATTATTTACATTGATTTTCAACCATGTTTCATTTAAAATACTACGCACATAGATCGAAATACCTGAACCTTTTATCTTGGGTTAAATCATCATTTCACTAAAAGTCCCCTTTCACCCTTCACATCTATGAACCAAATTTGTACACAAGGTAGTTCTAGAACAATGTGGGCTTTATTCCCATCCTTATGGGATACGTAGGAACATTTGAGTGTCCCTCTAATCCTTCCCCAAGTCTTTTGGGCCTAACCCCAAATTCCACTTTCAGTCCCATGACTGAAAAGTCCCTATGGAAACACACACTGTGTATTTCTTATAATGGTTCAAGCTCTACGACCCTAAAATAAGATCTCCGATTATTTTGTCCCACATGACATTAAACTGTAGTTAAAGAACTATGTATGGCTTGATTCCCATCCCTATGGGATACGTAGTGAAGTCCAACATTTCCATTCTGGACCCAGCCACAACATGATTATGGTTTGTATTGATTTGTGTATCTCTGCATACATTGGACAATACCAATCTTTATGTGTCATAATCCTAAACTTAAATATTTTCAGATCTTCATAACCATTTTCATGACTTCTAGTCACAAAAATTCCAAACATCAGAGAATTATTTTTCCTGACTATGTAGTATGTGCCCTTAGGAGGCCTTGCATAAACAGTCTCCATAACAGATTTGTCTGCGAAAAGATGCTATTATTGGACTATGCAGCCAATTCTCTTAGGTGGCCCTGCATAATTCAACCCCATAATGGGTTTGTCAGATTCTGGTAACTTCATTCTTGAGATGAAAGCCTCTTTTGTCCTTTCTGGTCTTAAATGATAGTATGTAGGGATCCACAAAAGTAGTCATCCTTAACATATTTGTCCCATATCGTTTTTCATGATCTGAAAGTATTCATGTCTGTGGTTTATATTCTCCTTCCCTACGTTTGGGTCAGACCTTCGTAGGAGTGATAACCATCCATTTCTTCGATAATCTTATTCAGAAATATCTTCTCCATATTCAAGTACCTCTTTCCATACAGCAAACTCTATACTTTAGAAAATTTGAATCTCCATAAACATTCACTGGATTTTAGCACTATGAATGTAAATTTCTGAGAGTTATTTTTCCTAACTATGCAGTATGTGGCCTTAGGTGTCCTTGCATAAGTAGTCTACATAACGGACCTGTCTACCAAAAGATTCTATTTATTTGACTATGTAGTCAATTCCCTTAGTTGGCCCTATATAATTAAACCCCTAACGGGTTGGTTAAATAATGGTAACATCATTCATGGGAACTACTTCTTCTAATTCCTTTTAGTTCTCTTTCATATCATTCCTTAGATTCAAATATTAATAAGTCATATTTTACATATTTTCCCTCATACATTAGTATGGTACTATGTTTTCAGATTAATTTTCATGGAATTGAGTCAATTCTAATTCATTCGGTCAAATCTATTTCGACCTTAAACATTAGCCTCTTTATGTCCGATATGCATGAATTTAAACAGCCCACAAAAGATAAATGAACTCTGAATAAAAGTCATGTTCCATCTCACTAAACATACATTTTTTATGATTTAGGTAATATTGAGCAACTAAACGAGTCAAAGTTTGTACGGTAATTTACACTAATCCTAGAAAAAATCAAACTATGCTTACTAGGCGCATTTGATTAGGTAAAATTGAAAATAGGTAGCAGGAAAATACGTGCACAAGTGATTGAAGATTAAATAATTATTTCCATTTGATGCACAAGAATTAGAAGGACATCCACAAATTGGAGTCTCTTCTCTTTTCCAAGAAATTACAAAAGATTGTCAACATAAGTATTCAATTGATGATCCACATCTCGAGCTTCATCAGCAGCTACTTGAAGCTCATGCACTCGACCAACTTCACTCTTTTCAGCCTGATTGAGTGCTTTCATGGTGTCCACAATGGTCTTCATACCATTCGTTTGAACTCCCTCTAGTGAATTATTATGTTGGTCAAGTTCCCCAGTAACAACATCTAACTGTTGCTGAAGGTGCATCTTCTGGACAACTTGTTCTTTGATCTTACGCTTTCGCTCCTTCATTTTGGCAGCATAGTCAGCCTCAGCTTGGGATACCTTAGCCTCAAATTCGCCGATGTTGACTGATAGTTTCACCCTGGTAAGATCTTCGTGATACTTTTGCTCCTACTCCCTCCTGAAGATGACTTGTTTCACTACAGTAGGGATTTCGTGGTATCCAAAACCGCCAAGTCCTAGCATGATAAACTGGGACGACAATCAAGGGATCTTATATGATAGCTCTTATAAAGGCACAACAGATATGATTTTCCATGTGTTGCTCCATGCCTTGTGTCATGAGAAGCTGAGCGCCATAAGAACCTCTGGGTATGATTCAATATCATCATCACAGGGGGCATGTAATCTGGGATTAATGCACTTAAGGAACTGCACTATTATGCTCCTTCTCCCTGATATGTGCTTCTTCGCTTTCAATTCCCGTGGAGGTAGAGGCTGGAGCATCCACTCCAGATCTAGCCACTGCATTTGATGGCCCTGCATAATTAATTTAAAGCTTTGGTTAGTTTCAAAGGATAACAAAATAATCGATTGTCTTACAAATTAAGTACAATCACAAATATTTGTATCCCTTACCCAACGGTAGATCAAAAACCTGATAAGACTCCTCCCCATCATTCCCAGTCTCAACAGGATCTTCAAGATGGGTCTCAAGAGGGTTTAATGGGTTTAGATAAACTTGAGCTAATGTTTCTGCAATAGTATGGTTTTCATCAATGTTCACACCCTCTTCAGGCATTGTTAGTTCAATAGCTTCTATGGATGGAACTGCATATTATTTTCAGTCATGATTAGAAGTGTAAATTATAAGAAAATTTATTGTGTGAAGGATAATAATCACGCCCAAGGTATTCTAAGTCACATGATAACTTATCATGATCATAAAATTCTTCGAAAGACATGCCACAATTCATCATTTAATCCAATGATAATTAAGAATCCTGGTTAGTCTCACTAGTAGGAGCATTTGATGTTTCTTCTTGGTGACTTACGTCCTGCGGCCCCAGACCCTGGACATCATCTTCAGATAAAATCACGGCATCAGTTGAAACAACCGCCAGAAGTTCTAATGAAGGAGTTGAACCTGAAGTGTCACAGAATGGAAGTATGTCGGTGTTTCATTCAACATTTTTTATGAAGCATTGTTAACTTACCAGAAACAGGTTCTTCTCTTCTTGAAACAGCAGCAGGAGGGATACTGGGAGTAGATATTGGCTCTTCTCTAGGAGTAACCAAGTCAGCATGAATTTGCGATTGTCCCACAACACCCTCTATGGTCCTTGAAGGAGGATCAGTCCTTTCCCTCAGGGGGGAAATTGAAGAATCCCCTGCAATCCCCAAGAATATGAACAACCTTTTCATGAGTATGGAATAATAATTACCCGAATGACTTACCGCTTCTAATGAAATGTTTAGTTGTGGACTTCCTCCTTCGTTGCCTTTACTTCTTTGGTTTTTTGGGAGTATCGACAATCTTTCTAAATGGCACCTGGATTGGAGAATGAAAATTTGTTGCTAGCTCCTCATTCATGGCATGCTGGCCTTGAGATATCTTGCCCGGTATGCGAGGAGAATCAGCAGCAGCCCTGATGGCTGTACCACCAGGGCAATACTGTGGAAAAAGAACCTCAATTCCTTTCTTTTCAAGCTGCAAGATGAAGAAAATAACTTCCTTAAGAAACAAAGATTCGACTGGAATCATGGTGCAATGCAAATATGGAAAGAAAACTTACATCTTCAGGAGCCACGTAATCGTTCCACTCCTCATCAGTCCCTTCAGCGACACCATGATCAATCAATTCCTTCACTCTCTTGGTGATAGGAATGGACTCCTCAGTGGAATATATGATCATTTCCAGCTCTCTGATGTAAGCCCGTACTTTAGTGGGCTTATCCTCGTATTGGATATCTGTAGAAGCTAGAAGATTCCCTATTCCAGGAAGTTGTAGGCCCTCACCCAAATCCATCCAGGCGGTCTCAGTACCACAGTATAATATCTGCCATAACTGGATAGTTTCTGGTCTTAGATATGAAGGCTGCAAGGAAGGTCCTATAATCTTTGACGTCAATTTTCTCCCAGCTCCTACAAATGCAGATAGAGAATAAGAAAATAAGACCTATTGCATTATAAAGTTGAAGTTATTAAATTACCACAATGAAGTAACTCACCAGGAGTTGATGGAGTAGGTGTCTTGATTCTAACCGGAGGATTATATCAGGCATGGGGCCGCTTCTCCACTTGTTGTGCCTCATTATCCCGATCATGGGAATCCGGTGAATCGGTCCTAGAATAGGAATATGGTGAATCAGCTTCATGTGGGGAAGAATAACCTTCATGAGGAAGGGTTTCTTTCTCTACAATCCTATTCCTTTTCCCCACCTGATAAACTGGGTGATTCAGTACCCCTTTTGGGTATGATGCTATACAGTGCTCGGCATAATATGTAGTCAGGTTATGTGCCTCTTTTTCGATAGGTAGATCAAATACTGCCCCAGTCATCTCCCTTGACGTCATCAGCCACAATTGCTGAGAAAACATTGGATGTTTCTCTATCCTAACATGTACTGGAAGAGATAAAACAATCTGTTGCAGACACTTGAATTGACATGCAAATCTATAAGGATCATAGGCCTCACATATAATTTCTCCGTCAATCCTGGCAACTAGCACACCATCTCTACAAGCTAGCTTGTATGCCCTCAGATCCAAATGGGATGTTCCATCATTAACAACCCGCCCGGTTAGTGGATTTTCATAGGGAATGAAGTTGAATTCCTTAAACGTGCTCAGCCTCACTTTCATGTCATAGGCATTAACATCTAATGGTGCAACTCCAGAGAATTCTTGCACTGACAGCCTGAAAGAACTTCCAGGAATTTGTAATCCATTCTGTACATTGTAAGTCTTGAAGTGAGTGGTGATCCATCCCCATAAAACATGGAATGGTCCCATTATTCTTAAAGCAGATTTACCCATGAAGACATCAAGAAAACTCATGTGAATCTTTTCTAAAATTGGGGTAGCCAACCCACCCATTTTTCCCTCAGCCAACTTTTCCGCAATGACGAAGGTCACTGGCCTGACGCCTCCCTTCAAATCCCTGACCAGCAAGAGATAAACGCTGAGCCACAAAGCCATGAAGCCCTCCAGAAGAGGCTTATTCGGGATCCTTTGATTCACCTCATATCCCCATTTCTCAAACTCTCATGCTTCTAGAGTTGGCCAGAATGTGCCAGGAGCACCCCTCTTCTCATGTTTTGGGAAGGTGGTAGGATGTTTGGGCCTCTTATCCTTGGATTTCTTTTTCTTGGATCCTTTCTCCTTTAGCTCCTTTTCCTTTGTCCCTTTCTCTTTCTTCTCAATAAGAAATATATTCATCCACTACTACGGATGAATATCCTTTCTAGAATGAGTTAACGAAGTCTATGAACTCTTGAGCCTATGGAAGATCTTAAATAATTCCCTAGCTAAAGTAGGAGTCTTCTCTGAATCATTCCAAGTCACCTTGGGAGGAATGATTTCATCATACATATCGCCCAAAATTGGAGCCCCTGAGATCTTGTGGACATCCCACAGACCGATTCCTACTTATCCATGATTCAGATTGAAAGAATTAGTTTCTGGGCTCCAGTGGCTGTGTATCTCTAGCGTGAAGTTATCATGTCTGTAAACATATGTTTTCCGAACCCAAACAGCTTCGTATATCACCACTCCTTTAAGATCCTTGAAAAACTCTACACAAGTTTGACTCACCCAGTATGCCCACATCCATGTTGGTTTCACACCTCCCCCAGGACGGAAGTCACAACTTTTCTTCCATCCTTTGGATTGATCCATCTGAGCATTTCAGAAGATTAAAGGATAACATTGTGGTCGTAGCTCAGGCATATGAGGTTTCAGATCTAGTATACAAGGGATATGATGCATCATGTAGGCCTCCTCCACTATTCCAGCACTTAGAAATACTCCTCCACATGAGATATTTGCTGAATCAAAGTTGTTATAATTCTGAAACCATGAAAATGGGAGATAGTTCTTTGCTTCTGGAATAGTAACTTCTCGAAGATGACCATAGCCATTCAAAGGAAAATAAATGCTTTGGGGGAAGTCGCGATGATATTTCTTCAGATACACAGCCAAATCCAGATTATTTATACTTTTGACGGTATAATAATCGTGGCGAATGATGTTCATCATATCATCAATCCGCTTACTAGCCAGTTCATCATCTATTTCGGTTCAAAGAGCCATTGATTCTGCACAAATGTTTAATAAATTAACTTTTTAGTAAGTTGATTTTTCATAAAATTTGTGATGGAATTTAAAAAAAATGGCAAAGGAATTAAGGCGCGTAAGTCTAAAATTTGGCATGAAAGTATGGATGTATCCCGCAAGTGTTAATGTGCCGCGCATGTTTTTGGTGTGCAAGTATCACTGTGCATGTCCTATTACCTTTACAACAGCGTGAAAACGAAGAAACAGCAGAAAAAGAGCAACTTGCACGGCGAAGAGGACCTGCATGGTGAGAGCTTGAAAATCTGGAATCAGATGCTATGTGTGGCCAATGACCACGTATTTATAGGCCAGGCAGTCCACCTGCATTCCTACACCCATCGCGCTCAATCCAGCACGCTCCATCCCAGCGCGACTCGAACCAGCGCTCCAAGTGTTGCGCACTGAACACTTGCGTGCCACCTTTCCTTGAGTTTTCTTCTTTTCCTCAGAGTCAGATCCTCATTTATTTCGGATCCAACTCTGAGGGGGGGACTTTTTTTGACGCTCATTTTCGTCACATTGTCTAAAGTAATGCAATGGGAAATGACTTAGCACAAATTGATTCATCCTTTGAAGAAAACCTCAAAAATCAACAAAGGCGGGAACAAAGCTTCAAAAGCACAAGGGTCACGCAAGTTTCATCACTGTCGCGCAAGTATAATTGCACCCCACCTAATGGTCACATAGGTGACTTGCAGGCCCTAAAGGATAACCACCTGGGGTCTTCTCCAGCATATAAATAGACCCTGTGGGCCCCCCATTTGAGGAGGAATTTATCCAGAATTCCGATTTAGAGCTCTGAACGCCCAAGTCTCTTCTTCAGGTTTTCTGAACACTCCTAAGGTAATTCTTTACCTATAATGGGAGGCCTAAGCAAGAGGATTAATGTCTAAGTGTTATAATTCACTAACACTTGTGCGCCTAAGGTGTTTTACCCTTAATGGAAATGAACATACTTGAGCACCACCCTACTTCCTCACCAAAACTTGTGCGCCTCTCTTCTAGAAGTTCCTCAGGATAATTCTAAAGGCATTGGTCAAGGATCGCCCAAGTATTACCATGCTGGTTTAGAAACTCCCAAGTACCCATGTGTCGCGCAGATATACCTGCGTGACCAGGACTTGTGTGCCCACACAGTACTTGCACGCCTGCTACGACTTGCGTGCCCCTGCCTTTTTGGGTGCCTCTCTTGACCATTTAACCCCTCTTATGTCGTTCCACATCTATTATTCAAGATTCAGTCTTCAACACACTCTTCACAGCCATTTATGGCATGATTTCTTGATTTGTATTCCTTATCTGAAAGGAACTCTGTGGAACATTTCTCAAAACCTAGTGAATTTCACATCTTTTTGTCACTAAGATTGAGATTTCATTCATTCAACCTCATCCTTTAAGGATGAGAGATACCCTTAAATTGGGCCTCCTTTTCAGGAATAAGACCTAGTCTCAAATATGGGCATCCTCCTTAGGAGTAAGCCCCAAGACCTCATTAACCTGTGCCTCTTTTTCAGGAGTCAGCCCTTGTCTCAAATATGGGCATCCTCCATAAGAGTAAGCCCCAAGTCCCCTAATCTGGGCATCCTTCTTAGGAGTATGCTCCAATCATAAAATTACCAAATATTGGAATCCTCCTTATGAGTAAGCCCCAAGTCCTCATTAACCTGGGCCTCCTTTTTAGGAGTAAGCCCCAGTCTCAAATATGGGCTTCCTCCTTATGAGTAAGCCCCATGTCCCTTAATTTTCTCTTAACCAGTCCTAATTAACTTTTGATCTGGATCTCCTTCTCAAGAGTAAAACACAATCATAAGTCCCCTCCTAATTTGGGCATCATTTTCAAGAGTAAGCCACAAATTAGAGTTACCAAATATCCATAAATTACATATACCTTAATGGACCCGGTTCCTAGATTTCTTCCCTGAAGTAAATCCTAATCTTCATCTATTTGGGTAGTCATACATACATAATCCCCACATTATTTCTTATGATTGCATATTTCATGGTACAACTGTCTGGTTTTACCAATACCTCTTGTTTCTCACACCGAGCATCACTCACGTGAGCTTAGAGTGTAAAAGTAATTATGCCATCTTTCTTTGAGCCATCAATCATAAACATCATATTCCCTTACTCGAACTATGTGGGTTCTGATTCATTTTCCAAAACAGAGGATACGTAGGTTGCCCATCTGTGGGTACGATCCCAACTCTAAAATAATCAATGTCCTTCTGAATGACAATAAACTTCATGTGCCCCACTGAGTGGCTTTAAAACCAGTTTGGTCATCATAATGACAAAGAGACTTTTATGTAACAAAGGATACCATTTTCTAAGAATCTCTAACAAATACAGATGATTCTCTATCAATGAAGAACCTCGAATAAATATAAAAGATTCTCTAAATTTCCTACATATAAATCATTGATTTTCAAATCTAAAGGAAATCTCATTTTATACTTGGTAATGTAATAAGGATTCACGAACATAACTTAAATCGATAAAAAGAATCCCAGAGTAGAAAATAATTCCCCTAAAAAAGGTGTGATGATTCCGAAATCCCATCCTCTCGACCAATGCAAATTCATAAGCCTCATAAGTCCACAACTAATGAGAACCTACCTTTGAAAAGTGAGTTCAAATGGATATGGAATCATTGGATGTTTCCGGTTCTACGAACAAAACCGTTAGAAACCGCTTGGAATGTTTGAACCTTAAATCAATGAGGTCATCCCCAATTACAGAGGGGAACAACCCCCCTAAAAACCATAAAAATAGAAAATACACAAAAAAACACCCCTTAAAAACATAAAACCCCAAAAACCCCTAAATACCCTAAAAACCCTAAAATCCCTATAAAATGATATAAATATATTAAAACCCCAGAAAACACTAACAAAACTAAAGAACCATAAAAACCCTAAAAAAAATTAAAACCGTAAGAATCAAAAAAAATATACTAAAGGACCCTCAAATCCCTAAACCCCATGAATGATCGTAATGTAAGAACCAGGATCATCATTTCAGGTATATTTTTCCTTTTCTGGTCGGTTTTGTGAAAAAGAAAAATTATGGAAATTTTCAAAGTACACGCTCTGTACTTTATGAGTACACGCAGTGTACTCAGTTACTGCAGGTATCCAGGTGCTGGCCATGTAGCTTCCATGCACACGGTTGTGTGGGTTGACCTAGAGGCCGCCTAAAGCGAAGAACAGAAACAGCAAGTACACACCGTGTACATCAAAATTACATGGCGTGTATTTTAATTTTTTTCATTAAATGCATCGGGGTCACGTCTCATCGCCAGAACTCTCTCCTTCTAGGTCTGGATTGACTGAGAGATCCATACAACTACAGATCTCTAACGAACCCCTGATCGAGCATCCATCCTCCGAATCAAACATCGCCGGTTTCGTTGTAATCGCATTGGGGAGCTCTCTCTTCTCCTAGAGCATCATCCCTTGATTTCTCCTCTCTCGCAAGATTTTCTTGGTTGAGAGTTTGGTGAATTTTTTTATATATTTAGTGTTATAATGTGATTTATGCTCTGATATTCATGTTTATTTATCTCCCAATGTCGAGGCTGGTGGTTTGTGTCTTTCTGTAGAATGTCTTTGAATATTAGGTGCAAAATCGCCCAATACCCATGAACGGGGTATTTCACATTTACCATTTTATCCCTATTGTTTTCCTACCCTACTTGTATGCTTGATTTGAGGTAAATTGATTTGAATAGGTTGAATTTCTATTCTTTGGGTGTGTTTCCCATGCATGTTCTATTTACGACCGTTTGATCCTGCTTAGACTTTTTGGTCGCCATGCTTGTTTTTTCACATGCATAGTGTTGTAGGGTGGTGTGTTTGTTTTCTGACATGCTTGATATATTGTATACTGATTAGCCAAGAAGTTATTGAGGAATAATTTGGTCATATTGCATTACTATTCTCATTGAATTACACGGGACAGTGAGAACCAGTGTATTAAACTATAAGGGGAATTGAACGTGTGAAATTCCTTAGAGAGTCTTTGACCCATTTTTAGACGATGATGGGAATATAACGAGTGATCTTCCTTAGAAAATATTTGAGCACTAGGGGATATAAGGAGAATTGACTGTGTGAGCTTCCTCAGAGTGTCTTTGACTACCTTAGACAATAAGGGGAATTGACTGTGCAAGCTTCCTCAGAGACTCTTGAATCAATTTTGACTATAAGTTGAATTGACGGTGACTACTTCCTCAGAGAGTCTTTATATATTCTTATGACTAAACCAGAGGGGATAGGTTTTGTGTACTTACTAGAGGGTTACCTTGATTGATTAGCTTCTTATTTGATATGTGGAACTGTTTATTGCTGAGTAATTTCTTGTTAACTTTAACATTTCATATTAGTTTCCATATATATTTACTGACTGTTAGGCACATATTTTTGGGTGGTTTCCTACTTAGATTTTGTCTCAAACCCTATTTGGGTCATACATTTGGGCCCAAATATATTATATTTCTACAGGTATTGATAAGGGCATGTTCCCTTCTACTCCAGGTAATTGACTTTTTGTGGAGCTGGAGAGCATGGGACCAAGCTTAGGCTTGCGATGCTGAGGAGTTGTTTATCTATTTCATTTTTTACTTTGGTTTAGTACTGTTTGTATTCCATAATTGTGAATTGTTTGGCTGGTTTCCTAGACATATGTACCATGCATCATATATATATATATGTTTGTGCTTCAGTTTTTTGTTATTCCAGTCTTCCGCTATTACTAATGTTGGTATATTTACTACTTCGGATATTGTATATATGTTTACATCCGCTATGTACTCTGACCATGAGGGAATAGTTTCCCCACTATCACACCCAAGTACCTTGCTTATAATCGGCAACATATGATTTGTAGGAAAATTCTCTTGAGGCCATGTGACCAACGGGGTACGGGGCGCCTCTAGGAGGCTTCCGGAACTGAGAGGTTACAAAGTGGTATTAGGGGAATTCTTTTCCTCTTGACTTACTGTTTGGAGCCAATAGCCAGGCATAAGATGAAATAGGCACTTGGTAATAAGTTGTGCCCCAGAGTAGTTAACCTGTGTATAGGGAAAAGACAATCTACCTCATTTATTACAATTTTTCTGATTTTTGCAATTTTATTGTTGATTTTATTTTCACCGTTGGGTGACTCAAATGTTTTGTGTTGTTACCGTTGATGTTATTGAGGTTCTTTTTCTATCACAACCCGATGAGATGAGGTTATTCCATCTCTTGCATCATATAGGCACTTTCTAAAAATCACATTTCATGCATTCATACCATGTTATTTAGTGTGCATTATAAATTTCATGTTGAGGTGATAGTTTTTGTTCTAGGTATTCATGCTATTGTGATAGATGACTTGATAGAATATCTGTTGTTTGACAAGGTATTTCTTTGTGTAAGTCTTTGTTTGGATAGATGCAAAAATTTGGTCCTTGAGGTTTTATGGGACCTCATAGATCAGAATTTGGTGGATTATTAATCTGTATGCTTTTTTTTTGACATGTATAAGATGCCATACGTTGATTTGTGGGGAGTATGGGCCCTCACGAATCAGAATTTGGCACCTTATTGTTCGTTTTTAGTGTTTTCTGGGCTCAAGAGTAGTTTATGAGACTTACTGTCCAAAAAAACCAAGAATATATGGTGTGTAATGATTAATTCATGTCATGTTTTCTACTGTTCGGGAAGAAAATGTTTTTATTATGTACACGCCGTGTACCTGTCTACACGCCGTGTAGTCTCTAAATGTGCCACAGACTGTGTGAGAAAAGACACAGGGTAGGGAAAAACTATGGTAGGACACACCATGTACAATATGTACATGTCGTGTTGACGAACAGTATTACTGACTGCGTGAATAACAACACAGGCCAGTGGATCCTTTTTGTGTGCACGCCGTGTTAGTATGGAACACACCGTGTAGTTTAAAACTGAGTATTCGGTCATGTAACGAAAAACACGGTTCGGTGAAATCCTTCAAGTTCATGTTGTGTCCACCTGGAACACACCATATAGAGTCAACTATGTAGCCGGCCATGTCACTAACAACATGGGTCTTTGAAGCTTATGTAGTACATTTCGTTTCTGGAAAGAACAGGTAGTGTATTTATTTCTTAGGAGAGTTGTCTGGATTAATCATGTAGAAGGACTCTGGAAGTGTAATATGATTCAAGTAAACGTTGTGTGTTAAGAAAACATGTCATGTGTTTGGGGTGTTACACAACCTAGGCAGGCCGAAGTACATGACCATGTGAATGGCTTAAGGGAACACGTCGTGTACGAATTGTACAAGCCATGTAGTCTTGTTTTGTAAAAACGTGAATGATTTCTTTCTCTTGTTACCAGTCATGCACTTATAGTGTTTATTACTTGATAAACATTATTTAAGGTGTGCATTTGACCATGCAGAGTCATGCCACCAAGATGTCCTCCGGTTGTATGCCAGTTTCCAGGCGGTGAACAGACACTTGATATGGCTGATCAGGGACTTCCAACAGATCCTCATGTTATTCCAGTCTAGGCACCAGCCGTTATACCTGACGCATGTGATGATGCACAGTTTAGAGAGGGATTCATGATTATAATGCAGACTTTTCAGGGAGCAGCACCTCCTTCCCCATCGATTAAATAATTGACGTAGGTCTTTCAACAGCAGCATCCTCCTACATTCTTAGGGGATGGAGGAGCCCAGGCTGCAGAGTCGTGGTTAGATGCCACGCGGACGATCGTCGAGCATCGAGAGATACCTATAGAGAGGAGGGTCAATCTCTCTACCAACATGCTTTGAGACTCTTCCAAGATGTGGTGGGATGTGATCTCCCAGGCAGGTAGCCATCAGAATATGTCCTTGGACGATTTTTAGGACATCATGAATGATTACTTTTATCCAGAGACCTTGAGGGCCGATAGAGCCTGTGAGTTTATGATTCTAGAGGAGGGTACTCTTTCTGTGAGGGAGTATTCCTATCACTTCACAAAGCTTCACTGTTTCACAACTATTCCAGGAGGTGATGAGTTGCTCCTTACATAGATGTTTAAGGATGGTCAGAGACATGACATCCACTCGCAGTTGAACATCTTCAGGTTGACTTCGATATCCTCTATAGTCAACCAAGCACTGATCACAGAGTGCAATCTGAGGGATTCTGGAGCTCCGAGCCGGGGAAGTTCAACATCAAGAGTTAGTGCTACACTACTTGATAGAAGGAACAAACGTAGGGATATTTCAAGAGGAGATCATAGTAGGCAGGATGCATCTTCTGGTAGCCAGGTGGTATGCTACCAGTGCGGGAAGAACGAGCATACGAGGACACATTTCCTGAGAGACCCAGTGGAGTGACGATCTTGCGACAAGATGGGACATCTTCAGAATTTCTGTCATATCTTCTCACTAATAGATGGTGAAAGAGGCTCTTATATGACCCCATGTTTAGGATCAGTAGCACCAATTTCTCACCATTCTAGGAACTGGAGTTCTTCCGACCATTCAGGACGAGGTGGTGTTCGCGGCCGTGGAGGTCAGTCTCTAGGCTATCATCGACAGCAGGGTGGATCAACTCAGAGTGGTCAGGCAAGGTCACAGGGCTGCGGTTCATGCCAAGCCTTTACAATAGATCAGACTCAGTATGAGCAGGATCCTGGACTCTCTACAGTTCGACGTACCATCCTAGTAGCCTTAGATTTATATTCTTCTCTTTTTGACATAGTAGCTTCTCATAGATTTATATATGTTGTTTTTGTGTAGGTCCTTGGGCTCTGTATCCTTCCTTCACCTCATATTTGACAATAGACTCTCTGTTGGGGATGAGAACATCTAGAGTAAGTCAGTGCAAGGATTTCCCCCTTGAGGTTTGTGGGTGTCACTTCCATTGGGATATCTATGTCCTAGCGATGACAGGTTATGAGGTCTTTCTAGGAATGGAATTGTTGGTTCCCTTCCAAGAAGTCGTTTATTACTATCTCCATAGGGTGAGTATCATATCAAAAAAGGGTGGATATTTTCATCACAAGGATAAATGGGATGTCCAGGTGAGTAGAGCGGGACTAGAGAATCACAGGTTAGGAGGATTCACAACCTAGATTTCTAGTCTATATCTGGATGACTAGGGGACTTCACAGATATACATTCCTCCAACGGTGGATCGTTTCAGGGATGTCTTCCTAGAGGACATTTCTGGTTTTCCTCTAGAGCGAGAGGTTGACTTCTCTATTGAGCTTCTGCCAAGATATGCACCAGTGCCCATTCCTCCTTATAGTATGGCTACACCTGAGTTACAGGAGCTCAAGAAACAGTTGGAGGAGTTGCAGACAAAGGGTTCCATCCGACCCAGTACTTCTCCTTCGTGTTCTCCTATACAGTTTGTAAAAAAGGTGAATGGTACCCTCAAACATTGCATGGATTATCAGAATATGAACAAGTTGATGATCATGAACATATATCCCTTGCCGAGGATTAATGATCTATTTGATCTGCTTCAAGGAGCACAGGTTTTCTCAAAGATTGAATTAAGGTCCGGTTACCATCATCTATGAGTTATACCATCTGATATACCTATTACAGCCTTCCGAAGTAGGTATGGTCTATATGAATATGAGGATATCTCATTTGGACTTACGAAAACACCTATTGATTTCATGGAACTGATGAAATGAGTGTTCCATCCATATTTGGATTCATTCATGGTAGTCTTTGTGGAAAATATCTTGGAGTAATCTCGCACTCGATACGACAATGCCACACATCTTGAGATCATGTTGAGTACCCTGAGAGAAAATCATTTATATGATATGCTCTAAAAATTACACTTTTGGATGGATCAGATTCACTTCGTGGGTCATGTTTTAGTAGAGACATGAGTGTCAGTAGACCCAGAGAAAGTGAGAGAAGTAGTTTCCCGGGATTAGCTGAAGAATATATTTGAGGTGCAGAGTTTTCTAGGACTGGCTGGATACTACATATGTTTCATACAAGACATTTTATACTTAGTAGCGCCACTGACGGGACGATCTAAGAAGGGTGAAAAATCCTTGTGGTCAAATTCATGTGGCTCAGACTTTCAGGAGCTTAAAGGGAGGATGAATTCAGCACCGATACTAGTATTTCTAGAGTCGTGAAAGATATACACTATTTACTGTGATGCATCAGGTATCGGTCTAGGAGCTATGCTTATGCAGGAAGAAGGAGTCATTGTGTATAGGTCTTGGAAGCTGAGGCCACATGATATGAACTAATCGATGCATGATCTATAGTTTGCAGTAGTTGTTCATGCTTTACGCTATTGGAGACATTATCTGTTGGGAGATAACATTGTGGTTTTCACCGACCACAAAAGTCTCATGTATATCTTCACTCAGCGTGATATGAATTTGAGACAATAAAGGTGGGTTGAGTAGCTTCAGTATTTTGACATTAAGATTGCCTGCACTCTTGGGAAGGGAAATGTAGTGGTTGATATGTTGAGCAGGAGGACTCAGATATCGGTAGTTCAGGAGGCCAGTAGTGAGTGGAGGCTTATGGATTTGTTCCTTGAGATGCATTTGGAGGTGCACGATAGACAGGGGAAGACTTTTCTTTCTTCTGTAGATGTTACCTCTTCCCTTCATGAGCAAGTACAAATGAGGTAGCTAATTGATTCTGAAGGCCTATTCCTAAGGGAGAGTGTTTCAAGAGACGACCATATTCCTGGATGAACCATATGCGAGGATGAGATCTTGCATTTCCAGGGGCACGTATGGGTGTCAGCAAAGATACGCGAGGAGCTAATGTGGTACTTTCAGTCCTCAGCTTGGGAAATTCATTCTAGTGTCACAGAGATGTATTGTGACTTACACTGTCCGTACTGGTGACCAGGTATTAAGAGAGATGTTGATGGTTTTTTTATGAAGTCTTCCACCTATCAACAGGTGAAGGCGTTGTATCTGCGACTAGCAGGGCTTTTGCAGCAGTTACCCATTCCCATGTGGAAATGGAATGATGTCGTAATGGACTTAGTGACCGGTTTTAGGAGGACACCTCGAGGGAATGATGCAGTATGGGTCGTTATTGACATACTTACGAAGGTCGCTCACTCCTTACCGATAAAATAGACCTTCAGTGTTGATGAGATACGACATTTGTATATCTATGAGATTGTATGTCTGGATAGAGTCCAACACTCCAATGTTTCAGATAGGGATGTATGTTTTACTTCTCGGGTCTGGCAGGGGAATCAGAAGTCTCTGGGTACACAGGTACTTTTGAGTACAGATTGCCATCCCCAAACTGATGGCCAGTCCAAGCGTAAGATCAAGGTGCTTAAGGACATGATCCAAGCATGCATTCTGGATTTTTGGAGGTTCTTGGGAGAAGAATTTACCCCTTGTAGATTTTTCCAATAATAATAGTTTGCATTAAAATATTCAGATGGCACCTTATGAGGCTCTGTATGGTAGGCCATGCCGATCACCCTTGTGTTGGCTGGAGGCAGGAGAGGTAGCTAGGATGGGACCTCATCTTTTTTAAGAGACCACAGAATAGATAGAGTTGATTCGTAAGAGGATGGCTACTGCATAGTCTCGACAGAAGTCTTATGATGATCAGTGGAGATGACCTATGGAGTTCAAGGTTGGAGATGAGCTTTTCCAGCATGTCACACCATGGTTGGGGCATAGAAGGATTATGATATAGGGTAAGCTTTCACCGAGGTACGTCGGGCCGTTTGAGGTGTTGGAGAGATTTGGTCTGGCTTCCTATTGATTGCAGTTACCTCAGAGGTACAAGTCATTTCATGATGTTTTTTAGGTTTCTCACCTCCGACGTTACTTTTAAGACACATCTAATGTCTTTCTACCAGAGTAGGTTGAGCTTGAAGTGGATGCATTGTTCTAGAAGAATCCTATCTAGATTGGTGATCATAGTACAAATGTTCGTTGTGCCCGGTATGTTCCTCTAGTACGAGTACTATGGAACCACGGGCAGGTACAAGACGAGACATGGGAGAGGGAGGCCGATCTACGAGCATAGTGGCCAGAGTTGTTCGACGTTTCATCGTCTATTCGTTGCTAGGAAATTCAAGGACGAATTTCGTTAAGGGGGGATGTTTTTAAGAACTCGATTCTTCATTTCAGGTATGTTTTTCCTTTTCATGTTTTTTTAGAAAAAGTGGAAATTAAGGAAGTTTTCGAATTACACGATGTGTACTTTATGAGTACATGTCGAGTACTCGGTTACTGCAGTTAGCCGAGTGCTGGCCGTGTAGCGGCCATGCACACGACCATGTGGGGTGACCTAAAGGCTGCCTAAAGCAGGCAGCGGAAATGGTGAGTACACACAGTGTACTTCAAAAGTACATGACGTTTATTACCTTTTTTTAATTAAACACACCAGGGACACATCTAATCACCAGAACGCTCTCCTTTATGGTCTCGTTTGTCCTAGAGCTTCATATGGCCATAGATCTTCGACGAACCACTGGGCGAATGTCTGTCCACTGAATCAAACATCATCAGTTGCGTTATAATTTCATCAGTGTGCTCTCTCTTCTCCTAGACCACCATCCCTTGATTTCTCCTCTCTCATTAGATTTTCTTGGTTGTGAATTTTGTGTGTTTTTGTAGATCGTTGGCGTTCTAAGCTGATTCAAGACCTGAGAGTCATGTATACTGATCTCCCAATGATGAGATAGGTGTTTTGTGCCTTTCCGTAGAATGTGTTTGAATATTAGGTTCAAAATCTCCCAATACCCATGAACGAGGTATTTTGTGTTTACCATTTTAGCACTATTGTTTTCCTTACCTACCTGTATTCTTGAGTATAGATCAATTGATTGTGAATACGGTGAATTTATATGCTTTTGATGTGTTTTCCATTCTTGTTCTCGTTACTACCGTTTTTTCCTATTTAGCCTTTTGGCTATCTTGCCTGTTTTTCCCATGCCTAGTGTTGTAGGGTGGAGTGTTTGTTTTATTACATTCTTGATATGTTGTTGACCAATTATCCAAGTAGTTCTTGAGGTTTAAATTTTTTGTATTTCATTTTTATGCTTGTTGACTTACACAGTGCCGTGAGAACCGGTGTAGTTGACTATTATGGGAATTGACCCAGTGAGCTTTCTGAGAGAGTCTTTGAACCATTTTTAGAATACGAGGGGAATTTACCTAGTGATATACCACATAGAGTCTTTTAACACTTGGGAATATTAGTGGAATTGAACGTGTGAGCTTCCTTAGAGAGTCCTTTGAAAGGACCAGTTTGGGATATACCTAACACTGAGAGGGGGGTGAATCAGTGTTGGGGACTTTTTAAACCAATTCCAACTTTTATCCCTGTACCTCTAGACCTGTTAGGATCTCGATTCTCTTATTCTCTTTTCCCTGTCGCATGCAATAATAGAAAGCAGTAAAAATGTGCACACGATATTTTTACAAGGTTCACCACTCAATAAGAGTAGCTACGTCCTTGCCATGCATGGGTATGACCACTGCATGGATTCTCCACTATAAAGTAAAATGCTGGTACAATGGAGTGGCTAGGAAAACAATCCTCTAGCCAGTGTGAGTCCCTACACTTTGGAGTGGGTGGGAAACAATCCTCTTCCCTGGACTGGTGAAATCCAAGTCCAACTTGCAGCCTCTAGCTGGTTCTTTATACGGCCTATCGAGACAGTCTTCTTCCTTCTTCAAAAGGTTGGTTCTGCTCTTGATCTATTGTAGTGCTCTTCACTTGATTACTTGCAAAGTAGTAGGCAAGCAATTCTTCTCTTTCTTTCTCTTCTTCTCTAGTGCAAAAACAAACTGCACTAGTTCTTCTTCCTTCTTCCTCTTAGTGCAACAACTGACTGCACTAATCACCTTCTTTGTTTAGCTAGAATCACATACACCAATGTGATTATTTAAACACTGAAGATCTGCTCACAAAGCATCATCTGAATTAAACTGCCCTGAATAATTGTTAGCCTTCAGTTGGGCATACTCTGTTCTTCTTCTTCTCTTCCTTCTCTTCTCAATACCAACACCTGAGTGTATTGGTATACTGAATTCTTTTTTTTGTGCAGATATGAGTTCAATTGCACGTCTAGTTCTTCTTCACTTCGCAAAGCACAACGAGGGTGTTAAACACCAGTCGTGTGAGTGCGGTTCAACTTCTCTTTGTGAAACCGAATGGTTCACAGTTCTTTTTCCTTCACAAGGCTGCTTCGAGAGTGCTCTGTACCTGTCAAAGGCCTGTGGTACCCTCAAATTTTTCGCGCAACCTTCTAGGTGGCTTGCGCGTAAAATTCAAGCCTTGCGCGTAAAAACACCTTTTGGCGCGAAAAACCCTTTTCGCGCACAACTCTTCTTTTTCGCACAGAACATCCTATTTTGCGCAACAATTCTTTTTCCGCGCAACACTTCTTCTTTTCGCGCAATGCTCTATACTACAATTTTTCCACGCGCCAGAGCTCGGGATTTGTCTAAGTGTCGAGTCTCACCAAATGAGAGGGGTTCACCTCATATTTATAGGCATTTTTGACCTTGCCCAAAAAAACTCTTCCTACGTGTAAAACCTCCTCCATGCGCATAAAAACTCTTTTATGCAACTTCATATTTCGCGCCATGCTTCAATATTTCGCACACCTCATGCCTTTGCCATTTTTCATCCTTCTAAGCATGAAGCACAAATTTCACGCAAAATTCCGCACCGCGTTCCATATTGTGTACAAACCCAATCTTTCCTGCAACATCAGATTTCGCGCACTGCTCCAATATTTCGCGCATTTTATGCCTTTGCCAATTTTCGATCTTCTGATCTCGAACCATCATTTGCGGGAAAACTTCATTCCTCAATTTCGCGCACCATGCCAATATTTCACGCATCCCGCAGATATTGCGCGCACTACTTTATTTTTCGCGCATCCCGCTGATTTTTCGCGCAATCCGCTACTATTTCGCTCATCCTGCAGATATTGCGCACACCACTTTATTTTTGCGCGAAACATGCCTAAATTTCCGCGCACTCCATTCCTTTGTCATTTTTCAACGTTCTGACCTTGAATAACTCTTTTTCACGTGTAAACCATATTCAATCTTATGCGCAACATCCATTTCCAAGCACATTTCTTTATCTCCCGATTTTCAGGCCCTAAAATTTGGCAAACACTGGAAAATGGCGCCACCTTAAACTGTGCTTTTCTGCCATCCCCAGATTGTCTATTGCTTTGCCATTTTATCTCTTTACTGCTTCCCATAACCATTCTTCTGCTCTTATCACGAATCCCACTATCGTGATATTTATCCTTTGATAGATCAGCTTAAGCATCGTCAGAGTTGCAATGGGAACTGAATCTTTCCTATCTTCCAGCAGCATCATTCCTTCCAATCAAAACATTATATGACTGGCATCATCATTTCTACCCCTTTCCTTCATAAGGCTTACATCACAAGTTCTCCTAACTCAGGATATGTGTGAAATACATACCAGCAAAGCATCGTCTGATTTCGCTTCATGGAGTGTTGCCCAAGCCTAACATTCAATGCTATGATTACATAACAATGCTACAGACATCCTCACATCAGTCGATCTCCATTAACTTTGGAGTACTTCTTCATCTCCTTCTTCATTTTGACCAGCATTGACAACAGTTGACAACAAATACAATCTTCATATACAAAGTGGTCCCAACATCCTTTACTAACTTATACTATAAGGGGAATTGACTGTGTGATCTTCCTCAGAGAGTCATGAATCACTTTTGACTATAAGTGGAATGGACTGTGAGTGCTTCCTCAGAGAGCGTTTATATATTCTTATGACTAAGCTAGAGGGGATAGGCTGCGTGTACTTCCAAGAGGGTTTCCTTGCTAGATTAGCTACTTATTTGATATGTGTAACAATTTATTGTTGAGTATTTTCTTGTTTACTAAATCTTTGCTTATTACCTTCCATATATATTCACTGACTATTAGGAACATATTTTAGGGTGGTTGTCTATTGGGATTTAGTCTCACACCCTATTTGGGTAATTCTTTTGGGCCCAAACAGATTATATTTCTCCAGGTATAGATTAGGCTAAGCGCCCTTCTACTTCAGGTATTTGACTTGCTGTAGAGATGTAGAGTATGAGACCAAGCTTAGGCATGTGATGATGAGGACTAGTTTACCCATTTCTTTTTTAATTTAGTTTAGTACTATTTTTATTCCAGCATTGTGATTTGTTTGGCTACTTTCCTAGACATCTGTACCATGCATCATATATATATATATATATGTGCTTTAGTTGTTTATTATTACAATCTTCCACTATTACTGCTTTTGGTATATTTACTACTTCCTCTATTGTATATTTGTTTACTTATATTGTGTACTCTGCCAATGAGGGCATAGTTTACCCACTATCACACCCAAGGCCCTCGCTGCTAGTCGGCAGCCTCTGGATTTCGGGGAAATGTGCTTGAGTCCATGTGAACAACCGGGTACGGGGCGACTCTAGGAATCTTCAAGAACCGGTATATTAAAATGTGGTATGAGTGAAATTATTTTTTTCATGACTTACTATTTGGAGCCTATATCCAGGGATAAGACAGAATATGTACTTGGTAATAATCTGTGATCGGGAATAGCTAATCCATGTACAGGTAAAGGCCAATCTACATCGTTTATTGCAATTTTTTGATTTAGCAATTTTACAATTGATTTTATTTTCACTGTTGGGTGACTGACATGTTTTTTTCTGCTACCATCGATATTATTGAGGTTCTATTTCTCTCAAAACACGATGAGATGAGGGTATTCCATCTCATGCATCATAGAGGCACTTGCTAGAAATCACATGTCATGCATTTTTTCCATGACATTTAGAGAGCATTGGAAATTTCATGTTTTTGTGATAGTTGTTATGCTAGATATGCATGCTATTTTGATAAATGACTTGATAGAATATTTTATATCTTAAAAGGTATTACTTTTTATAAGGATTTGTTTGGATGAATTCAAATCTTTGGTCCTTGATGTGTTATGCACCCTCAAGGATCGGAATTTGGTGGATCATTAATCATTATGCTTGTTTATGACATGTATAAGATGCCATGATTTGATTCGCGGGGATTATAGGCTCTCACAGATTAGAATTTGGAACCTTAATGTTCTCTTTTTCTATTTTTCGGATTCAGAGTAGCTTCTAAGACTTACTATCTGGAAAAACCCAAAAAGACACGATGTGTGATGATTAATACACATTGTGTGTTCTTTTGTTCGGGAAGAAATTTTTTTTCTTAAGTAAATGCCGTGTACGATTCTACACACCATGTATCCTCTAATAATCCCTTAGACTATGTGAGCAGAGACATGGGGTAGGGAAAAACCATGGTAGGACACTCCATTTACCGGATGTAAACACCGTGTTGACGAACCATGTGACCGGCCCTGTGACTAATGACATGGGCCGGTTGAATCTTTTGGTGTGCACACCATGTTAGTATGGAACACATTGTGTAATTTAAAACTGTGTATTTGGCTGTCTAATGAACAACACAGGTCGGAGAAAACCTTCATTTACACATCGTGTCCAACTGGAACATACCGTGTAGAGTCAACCGTGTAGCCGGTCATGTCACTAACAACATGGGTCAGTGAATCTTATGTAGTACACACTGTGTCTGGAAGGAACACGTCATGTAGTCTTGTCTTAGGAGAGTCGTGTGGCTTAACCATGTAGAAGGACTCAGGTAGGGGAAGATGATTCATGTACACATCGTGTGTTAAGACAACACGCCGTGTGTTTTGGGTGTTATATGACCAAGGCTGGCAGAAGTACATACCCATGAGAATGTCTTAAGGGAACACGCCATGTAGGGATTGTATACATTGTGTAGTCATGTTTTGTAAAAACATGTATTCTTTCTATCTCATGTTCCTTGTAATGCACTTCTAGTTTTCATTCCTTCATAATCATGATCTATGGTGTGCGCTTGACCTTGCTGATTTATTCCACCAATACATCCTCTAGTCGTACGCCAGTTTCCAGGCGGTGAACAGACACCAGACATGGATGATCAGTGACTTCCAGCAAATCCTCCTGTTGTGCCAGTTTTGGCACCAGCCATTATACCTAACACATGTGATCATGCACAGTTCAGAGAAGGCTTCATGATGATGATGCAGAACTTTCAGGGAGTGACACCTCATGCCCCTTCAATGGAATAATTGACGCGGGTCATTCAGTAGTAGAATCCTACCATTTTCCTAGGGGATGGAGGATCTGGGGCTATGGAGTTCTGGCTTGAATCCATGCTGATGATCTTCGAGAATCTAGAGATACCTCAAGAGAGGGAAGTCAATCTCTCTACCTACATGCTTAGAGAATCCTCCAAGTGGTGGTGGGATGTGATCTCATAGGTGGGGTGCTTGCAATATATGTCCTGGGACGAGTTTCATCGCATATTATATGAATAATTCTTTCCAGAGACCTTGAGGGCCGATCGAGCCTGAGAGTTTATGAGTCTGGAGCAGGGTACTCTTTCTGTGTTGGAGTATTCATCTCACTTCACAGAGCTGCAACATTTCCTGCCTATTCTAGGAGGCGATGATTTGTTCCTTAAATGGAATTTGAGGATGGTTTGAGGCACGTCATCTGATCATAGGTGAACATATTCAGGTTGACTTCGATATCCTCTATAGCCAACCAGGCGCTGATCATGGAGCGTAGTCTGAGGGATTCTAGAGTTGTGAGCCAGGGTGGTTCGGCATCTAGATTCAGTGCTCTGCCAGCTGATAGTAGGAAGAGCTGTATGGAGATTTTAATAGGATATTAGAGTAGGCGGGAGGCATCTTCTGGTAGCTAGGTGGTATGCTACCAGTGCGGGAAGAACAAGCATATGGGGCCACATTTCCCGAGAGACCCAGTGGAGTGAAGATCTTGTAGAATGACGGGCCATCGTCATCATTTCTGTCAGATATTATCACCAACAGCTGGTGAGAGAGGTTCTTCTGTGACCCTGCGTTCAAGAGCACCACCACCAATTTCTCACTAGTATGGTAAATGGAGTTCTTCTAGACATTAAGGCTGAGGTGGAGGTCATGGCCGTGGTGGTCAGTCTCGAGTCTATCAACCACATGAGGGTCGACTAGCTTAGAGTGGTCAGGCAGGGTCACATGTCCGTAGTTTAGGACAGGCCTTTATAGTGGATCATACTTAGCATGAGCAGGATCTTGAACCCTCTACAGTTCGAGGAACCATCCTCGTCGCCTTAGTTTTATCTTCAACTCTTTTTGACATAGGTGATTACCTTAGCTTTGTATCTTTTTATTTTATGGAGATCCTTGGGCTTTGTATCATTTCTTCAACTGATATCGTGACATTATAAACTCCATTGGGAACAGGAACATCTAGAGTACATCAGTTGAAGGAGTTCCCCCTTGAGGTTGGTGGGTGTCACTTCCTTTGGGATCTCTATCTCCTAGAGATTACGTGCAATGATTTCATTCTCGGAATGGACTAGTTGGTTCACTTCCACGCAGTCATTGATTTCTATTGTTGTAGGGTGAGTTTCATATCACCATATGGTGGATCTTTTCTTCAAAAGGGGGAATTTGATGTACCGGAGAGAAGAGTGGGACCAGGGCATCATGTGTTAGGAGGAGTAACATCCCAGTTTTTTATTCTCTATCTAGATGACCAGAGGACTTCATAGATAGAATTTCCACTTGTAGTGGATCGTTTCAGGGATGTCTTTCTGGAGGACTATTCTGGTTTTCCTCTAGATAGAGAGGTAGAATTTTCTATAGATCATGTGCCAGGAGTGGAACTGGTGTCCATTCCTCCATATAGGATTGCTACACCTGAGTTACTAGAGATCAAAAAATTGTTGGAGGAGTTGCAGACAAAGCATTTCATCCAACCCAGTACATCTCCTTGGGGTTCTTCTATTCTTTTTGCGATGAAGGCACACAATACCCTTAGAATTTTCGTGGATTAATGGATGTTTAACCAGTTGACAGTCAAGACCCGATATCCCTTTACAAGGATTTAGGATCACTTTATTCTACTTCGAGGAGCCTGGGTGTTCTGGAAGATTGATTTGAGGTCTGGCTACCATCAGTTGTGAGTTGGATTATCTGATATACCTTTTATATCCTTTAGGAGAAGGTATGGTCTATATGAGTATGTGGTTATTCTGTTCTTTCTTATGAACACACCTACTGTTTTCATGGTACTAATGAGCCAAGTGTTCCATCCAATATTGGATTCTTTATTTGTAGGCATTGTGGTGATATCTTGGTGTACTCTAGCACTCGACACGACCATGCAACACACATTGAGATCGTTCTGAGTACACTGAGAGATCATCAGTTATATGCTTGGATCTCAAAATTAAACTTTTGGATGGATCAGATTCACTTCTTGGGTCATGTTATCTCAGATAAAGGAGTGTGAGTAGACCCAGAGAAAGTGAGAGCAGTAGTTTACTGGGATAATCCGAAGAAATTCTTTTAGGTGCAGAGTTTTCTAGGGATTACTAGATACTACAGGTGTTTCATACATGACTTTTCATGCTTATCAGTGCCACTTATGGGCCTATCTAAGAAGGGTGAAAAAATCTTGTCGTCAGATTCATTTGAGTCAGAATTTCAAAAGCTGAAAGGGGGGTTGACTTCAGCACCGATACTAGTATTTCTAGAGCTGGGAAAGAGCTACACAATTTACTATGTTCTTAGTTATCAGGCTAGGAGTTGTGCTTATACAGGGAGAAAGATTTGTTGCGTACGGGTCTCGGTCATTGAGGCCACATGAGAGGAACTACCTGATGCACGATCTTGAGTTGGAAGTAGTTTTTCATGACTTATACTATTGGAGACATTATCTATTGGAAGAGCACATTGTGGTTTTCACTGCCCACAATAGACTCAGGTATATCTTCACACAACATGATCTGAATTTGAAACATTGAAGGTGGGTTGAGTACCTTCAGTCTTTTGACTTTAGGCTTTCCCATACACCTGAAGGGAAACGTAGTGGCTGATGCGTTGAGTAGGAGGACTTAGATAAAGTTAGTTCAAGAGGACAATAGTGAGTGGAAGCTTATGGCTCTGTTCTGTGAGATGTATTTGGAGGTGCACGAAAGATAGGGGGATATGTTTCTTTCATCTGTAGTTGTTTCCTCTACCCTTCTTGATCGAGTACGAATGAGGAACCTATCAGATTATGATGGCCTTGTCTTAAGGGAATGTGTTTCAGGAGAGGACCCTATTCATATATAGACCATAGGAGAGGATGAGATCTTGCATTTCAAAGTGTGTGTATGGGTGTCACTAGACATATGCGAGGAGCTGATGTGGGACATTCACTCCTCAGTTTGGGCAGTTCATCCCAGTATCACAAAGATCTATCATGATCTACACCTTCAGTATTGGTGCATAGGTATGAAGAGATATGTTTTTGGTTTTTTCATTAAGTGTTCCACCTATCAGCACGTGAAGGAGGATAATCAGTGACCAGCAGGGCTATTGAAGTAATTACTCATTCCCGAGTGGAAATATAATGATGTCGTGATGGAATTCCTGACTGGTTTGCTGAGGTCGCCTCGGGGGAACAATGCATTATGGGCCGCCATTGACAGACTTACGAAGGTCACTCACTTTTTTCTGATCAAAGTGACCTTCAATGTTAATGAGTTGTGAGATTGTACATCCTTGAGATTGTACATCTTCATGGAGTTCCACACTCAATTGTTTCATATAGGGTTGGACGTTTTACTTCTCGGGTCTGATAGGGGCATCATAAAGCTTTGGGTATGTAGGTACTTTTGAGTATAGCTTAACATCCCCAGACTAGTGGCTAGTCCGAGCGTACGATTCATGTGCTTTAAGACATGCTCTGAGCATACATTATGGATTTTGGAGGTTTGTGGGGGAAGCATTTACCTATTGTATAATTTTCCTATAATAATAGTTTTCATGAAACTATTCAAATGGAACCTTATGAGGCTTTGTATGGTAGGCCATACTGATCAACCTTGTGTTGGATGGAGGCAAGAGAGGCAGCTATGCTGAGACCTAGTCTTGTTCATGAGACCACAGAAAAAATAGAGTTTATTTGGAAGAGGATGGGTACTGCACAATCTCGACAGAAGACTTATGTTGATCAGCGAAGAAGGCCTCTCGAGTTCGAGGTCGGAGATCATGTTTTGCTGCATGTCACACTGAGTTTGGGGCACATAAGGATTAGGAGACATGGTAAACATTCTCTGAGGTACATCACGCCGTTTGAGGTGTTGGAGAGTGCTGGTACAGTTTCCAATCGGTTGCAGTTACCATAGAGGTACTGGGATATGCACGATGTTTTTAACGTTTCTAAGCTCCGATGTTACTTTTCAGACACATCTTAAGTTTTTCAACCTACGGAGGTTGAGATCAAAGTGGATGCATCGTTCGAGGAGCATCCAATCCGGATTGTTGATCATAGTAAAAAGGTTCTACTTGGTAGGTCTGTTCCTCTGGAACGTGTTCTATGGAGGCCCGGGTGGGTACAAGATGAGACTTGGGAGGGGGAGGCCGATGTACGAGCACAATTGCTAGAACTGTTCAAGGTTTCTTCTTCTACGCATTCTAGGAAATTCGCGGACAAATTTTTTAAAGGGGGGATGTTTGTAACAACCTAGATCGTCTTTTCAGGTATTTTTTTTACTTTTCTGGTCGTTTTTGAGGAAAAGCGGTCATTTTGGAAATTTTCGAAGTACATGTCATGTACCTTATGAGTACACACCGTGTACTCGGTTACTGCAGGTAGTTGGGTGTTGGCCGTGTAGCAGCATTGCACACGGCCATGTGGGGTGACCGGAGGCCACCTAAAGCAGAGAATGGAAATGATGAGTACATGTCGTGTACTTCAAATGTACACGCCTTGTATTTTTTCATTAAACGCATTGAGGTCACATCTAATCACAAGAACACTCGCCTTCTAGGTCTCGTTTGACCGTGAGCTTCGTACGGCGGTGGATCTTCAACCTACCCCCGAGCGAGCATCCATCCCCCGAATCAATCACTGTCGGTTGCGTTGGAATTGCACCAGTGAGTTCTCTCTTCTCCTAGAGCATCATCACTTGATTTCTCCTATCTGGTGATTTTTTCTCTGTTGAGTGTTTTGTGCGTTTTTGTAGATAAATGTTGTTCTATGGTGATTCAAGACCTAAGATTCATGTATATTGATCCCCCAATGCCGAGGTAGGTGCATTGTGACTTTCTGTAGGATGTCTTTGAATATTAGGTGCAATATCTCACAATACCCATGTACGGGGTATTGCGCATTAACCGTTTTAGCCCTATTTTTTCATGCCCTTCTTGTATGCTTGAGTAGTGGTCAATTGATTGGAAATTTGATGAATTTATATGCTTTGGATGTGTTTCCCATGCATGTACTGTTTAAGACCGTTCGGTCCTTCTTAGCCTTTTTGACGGCCTTGCCTATTTATCCCATAACTGGTGTTGTAGAATAGAGTGTTTGTTCTCTAACATGATTGATATGATGTACACCGATTAGAAAAGTAGTTTTTGAGGTTTAATTTGGTCGTATTTCATTTCCATGATTGTTGAATTACAAAGGATGTGAGAACCATTATAGTTAACTATAAGGGTAATTGACTGATTGAGCTTCCTCAGAGAGTCTTTGAACCATTTTTATACTATGAGGGGAATTGACCGACTGAGATTTATTAGAGAGTCTTTGACCACTTGGGTCTATAAGGGGAATTGACCATGTGAGCTTCCTCAAAGAGTCCTTGAATACCTTTGAATATTAGAGGAATTGACTATGTGATCATCCACAAAGAGTCTTGAATCACTTTTGACTATAAGGGGAATTGACTATGAGTGCTTCCTCAGAGAGTCTTTATATATTCTTATGACTGAACCAGAGGGGATAAGATGTGTGTACTTCCCATAGGGTATCCTTGTTTGATGAGCTGATTATTTGATATGTGGTACTGTTTATTACTGAGTACTTTCTTGTTTATGGCATCTTTTCTTATTACCTGTCATATATATTCATTGACTGTTAGGCATAGATCTTCAGGTGGTTGCCTACTGGGATTTAGTCTCACACCCTGTTTTGGGCATGCTTTTGGGCCCAAACAGTTTATATTGTTGCAGGTATAGATAAGGGTAAGCACCCTTCTACTTCAGATTCTTGACTTGCTATGGAGCTGGAGAGCATGGGACCCAGCTTAGGCCTCCGATGCTGAGGAGGTGTTTATCTGTTTCTTTTCTACATTGGTTTATTACTATTTGTATTCCAGCATTGTTATTTTTTGGATACTTTCCTAGACATATGTACCATGCATCAAATATATATATGTGCATCAGTTGTTTGTTATTCCAGTCTTCCACTATTAATGTTGTTGGCATATTTACTTCTTCCGCTATTGTATATTTGTTGACATCCACTATGTACTATGCCAATGAGGGCATAGTTTCCCCACTATCACACCCAAGTCCCTTGTTGCTAGTCGGCATCCTCTGGCATTTGGAGAAATGCTCCTAAGGCCGTGTGACCAACCAGGTATGAGGCGCCTCTAGGCAGCTTCCAGAAGCGGGATGTTACACATAAAAACACTAAAATTCCCTAACAAATCCATAAAACACTATAACACCCTTAGAACCCCATCGACATACTAAAAACCCAAGAAACCCCTAAAATATTAAAAACCTTAAAACCCTAAAACCCCAAAATACCAAATAAACCTAAAAAACACGTAAACCCTTAAAACCCCTAAAAATAAAAAAACCCAAAAACCCATAAAACCCAAAAAATATAATAAAACCCCAAACACATAAAGCACCAGAAGCCCTAAAACCCCAAAAGGACCTCAAAACCTCTTAAGGAACCTAACGCCCAAAAAACCCCTAAAATGCCTAAAAACCATGAAAACCAAAAAACCCCTAAAAACTGTATACCCCCTAAAAATCCTAAATACCATTGTGATCCTAAAAACCAATTAAAACCCCTAAAAACCTAAGGACCCTAAAAACATTAAAAACATTAAAAATTCTAAAAAACACTTAAAAATAGAAAATTTCTAAAAAATCCTAATAACCCTAAAAACCATTAAAACATTAAAAACCCTAGAATCCCTAAAAACATAAAACCCCTAACAGTCCCTAAAACCCCTTTAAAACCCTAAAAACCTAGAAACTACCAATGACCCTAGAATTCCTAAAACCCATAAAAACTATAAATCCTAAAACCCCAAAAATATTTTTAGAACTATAAAGAGCCTAAAATCCTATGATCCCAAAATGCCCCAAAAACACAAAAACCCCCAAAACTCTTAAATTCCTAAAAATGAAAAAATAACATAAAACCCCTAAATACCCTAAAAATCCTAAAAAATCGTAAATATTCAAAAACCCCTAAAATATAAAAAAGACCATAACAACCATAAAAACCAAAAAAAGAAAGAAAAAAACATAATGGTCAACAAATATCCAAAACCCCAAAAGACCCTAAAACCCATTAAAACCCTAATAGTCCCTAAATACCATAATAAACCTATAAGACCCTAATAACATTCTAAAACAGAAAAGGATCCAAAATGCAAAAAACCTAAATGGACCCACAAACCCCTAAAACCCCTGAAGGACCCTTAAAACACATAAACCCCATAAATTATACTAAAAAACTAAAAACCATAAAAAAACCTAAAAACACAGAAGGAACAAAATACCAAAAAACCCTAAAAACATTAAAAATCACTAGATGACATTAATAAACCCTAAAACCCGAAAACACCCTAAAACCCATTAAAACCAAAAAATACACTAAAAACCATATAACCTTGAAATGTATGTAAACCTATAAAAAACCCTAAAAACCCTAAAACCCATAATACCTTAATAGCCCAAAAAACCCTAAAACATAAAAAGGACCTAAAAATTTTAACCCCCAAAATATTCCCAAAAACCTAAAAACCCTAAAAATCCTAACAACCCCAAAAATACTAGAAATCCCTAAAAGCCTTAAAATATTAATAAAACCCTAGAAAACCATAAAACCCTAATGAAAAATAAAATCCTTTAAACCCCCAAAAAGTCAAAAAACCCACAAAAATCCAAAACACTCCATAAAACCCATAAAAATCCCTGAAACTCCTTAAGAACCTAAAAACCGAAAAAGCACCTAAAACCCCAAAAAACAATAAAAATCCTAAAACCCCAAAAAACCCAAAAAACCCCTAAAAGGACTAAAAATACCTTAAAACCATGAAATCCCAAAAATACCCAAAAAACCCACCAAAATGCTAAAAAAACCCTACACCCCCCCCAAAAGACCCTTCAGATCTATAAAAAATTGAGACCATAAATAAACCCTAAAACACCTAAATGTACCTAAGACCCAACAAACCATAATGAACCCTAAAACTGATAAAAGTCCCTAAAACCCCATTAAAAAATGTAAAATAGTTGTTAACCTCTCTAAACACCCAAAAAACCCAAAAACCCAAAAATAGTAAAAAACCATGGAAACCCACAAAGCAGCTAAAAACATAAAAAAATTAAATCCACTGAAAACTCCTTAGAGCCCTAAAACACCCTAAAACAAATAAAACCCTCTAAATCCCTATATAACCATAAAGGACCTTGAAGTCCCTAAAACCCCTAAAGGACACCAAAAAACAATAAAATTCACTAGAGGAACCTAAAAACAATAAAAACCATAATGTAACCAAAAAGACTCAAAACCCCATAAAGCCCATAAACCCCCAAATAAACCCTAACAAGCCTAAAATGATAAAAAAACATAGAAGCCCATAAAAACCCTTAAATGATATAAAAACCTAGAAAACCCAAAAAATATAAAAACCATTAAAATCCATAAAAACCCTAAAAAATAAAAAACAAGTAAATGACTCGAAAATCCAAAAAACCCATAAAATAATAAATACTCTTAAAATCTGAAACCCCCTGTAAACAACCCTAAATAACTCTTTAATGTCCATAAAGACCCTAAAACCAATTAAACTCCCTAAAACCCTAAAAACCCTAAAAACCCAAAAAAAACCCTTAAAACCCTAAAAACCTTTGAAACCTTAAAAACCATAAAACTATAAAAAACCTAAAAAATAATAAACCCCCTAAAAACACTAAATAGTTGTAAACGCTCTTGAAACCCTAAATAGATGTAAAACCCCTAAAACCCCTAAAAACTGCAAAACCCCCAAAAATCCCAAAAAAATAATATACATACAATCATTGAAAACACTAAAACACCTATAAATCCATTAAAAACCCTAAAACCCTAAAAACCCCTAAAAACCCTTAACCCCCTAAAAGGCCTAAAAATCCATAAAATTCAAGAAACCCCTAAAAAAAATAAAAACCCTAAACCATTAATAATCTCTCAAAAACATAAAAACACATAATCCCATAAAACCCCCTCAAACCCCCTTAAAACCGATAAAAACACTTAAATACTATAATCCCTAAAAACACCAAAAAGCAAAAATCCATAAAAAATCTTTTAAAACCCTAAAATGGATTAAAACACATAAATGTACCAAAAAACCCTAAAACACTAAAAACCCTAAAAATCTAACCCCCACCCCCCCTAAAATCTATAAAAACACTACAAATACATTAATAACCATATAACCCTAAAAACATTAAAAAACCACAAAACCAATAACTACCCTAAATATCCCAAAAAACAATTAAAAACAGAAAACCAAGAAAACCAAAAACACCATAATACCCAAAAAAACCCTAAAAAACCTAAAAAACCAATAATAATAAAAACCATGAAAATCTATAAAACCCCTAAAAATCCCAAAAAAACATAAATGGCATTAAAAACTGTAAAACCAAAAAAACCCTATATCCCTAAAACCCTTATATGACACTAAAATACCCTACAAAAACACTAATGACCCAAAAGCCCCTAAAAACCTAAAAACCCTAAAACAATCCTAAACCCCCAAAAAAAACCTAAAAAATACCTAAAACCATAAACAACCATAAAAACCCTAAACCCAAGAAAAAATCATTAAAACACTAAAAATACTAAAAACCCAAAAAAGTCATGAAAAAACCCAAAAAACTCCAAAAAACCAACTAAAACCCCCAAGAAAATCCGAAACATCGAAAAATCCCTTTAATATCAAAAATATATGTAAAACCCCTAAAAATCTAAATTCCATAAACTTCACTAAGACGACATAAAAACCCAAATATACTCTAAAATCCCTAAAAACCAAACCCCCCCTATGAATCCAAAAAACCCTTAAAACTAATAAAAATACTAAAAATCATAGAAAACCCCTAAAAACCATTAAAACCCTAAAAACAACTATAAACACAAAAAACCCTTTAAACACATTAAAACAATAAAAGAAAATTAAAAACCATAAAATCCTAAAAATCTAAAAACACCTAAAGAGACTAAAACCCCATAAAACCCTAATAACGCCACAAAAAACCTAACAACCCTCAAACCCCTAAAACCCATCAAAACCCTTAAAGCAGGAAAAATAAAAAAACCATAAAAACAAAAAAAATACATAAATACCCTAAAACCCTGAAAACTCATAAAAACCCAAAACCCCTAAATCCATCAAAACTATAAAGGTTCCTTAAGAACAAAAAATCCCTATGAACCATTAAAACCTATAAAACCTCTAAAAACCATAAAACCCCTAAAATTTATAAAATCCCTACAAATCCTTTAAAATTGAAAAACTCTTCAAAATCCCAAAATGACCTTCAATATCATAAAAACCCGAAAAACCCTAAAACCTAAATAAGTAAAAGTCCCTAAAAACCCTGAAATACCCTAAAATACCCAAAAATAATCCCTAAAATACTCTAGAACCACCTAAAAATCATAAAGGTCCCAAAAACACTAAAAAAGTTAAAAGACCCTAAATACCCTAAAAAGCATTAACATACCTTAAACCCCCCCCCCAAACATTAAAGGTTTGTAAAAACCATAAAAGATACCAAAAACCATAAAACCCCTAATGGAACCTAAAAACCCATTAATGTACTCAAAATACCTTAAAAGGATAAAAAGCATAAGAAATTATAGAACCACTTAAAATACCTAAATGTCCCTAAAAATAGTAAAACACTAAAAGAATAGAAAAACCATAAATAAAACATAAAGGATTATAAAAACCTTAAAATTCATTAAAACAGTAACACCAGAAAAAACCCTAAAATTCATAAAATACACTAAAAATCATTTTATACCCCTAACAGTACCTGAAAACCCTAAACACACCTAAAATACAGAAACTCCTAAAAACAAAAATAATGTTAAAAATGTAAAACCCTTAAAAAATATCAAAACCCTAAAAAACAAAACAAACCCAAAAAAACCTAAAAACCCATTGAAACCCTAAAATCACCTAAACCCGACTTAAAACCTGAAAACCCCCCAGAACCAATAAAGTAACCTAAAAACTAAAATAATACCAAAAACATAAAAGAAACCTGAAACCCCTAAGCGCACCAAAAAACCAAAAGACCCTAAAAACATAGAAATTACTAAAACCCCTAAAAATCATAAAAACCATAAACCCTATAAAACATTAAAACACACCAAAACCATAAATGTCCAAAAAATTAACCCCCTAAAAACAATAAAACAATAAAAACATAACAATTCACTAAAACCCCGCAAACCTTTAGACCCAAAACCCTTAAAAACCCTAGTAATCTCTAAAACCCCTAAAAAACACTAAAATCCATAAAACCCATAAATCTCTAAAAACCCTAAAACGTTAAAAACAATGAAGATCCATTAAAACCCATAAAACACCAAAATGAATTAAAACATTCCAAATACTATAAAACCCTAAGATAACTAAAAATAGTTTAGAGCCCTAAAAGGACATAATAACCATAAAACCTTAAAACGTTAAAAACACTAAAACCCCCGTAACCCATAAAACCCCTTAGAAATCATAAAAACCCTATAACCCATAAGAATAATAAAAAACATGATAACAATAAAAAAACAAATATAAATCCTAAATGTCCTTAAAACTGATGAAAACACTAAAAACCTTAAAACCCCTAAAAAATCCATTTAACATCTAAAATCCCAAAAAACACCAAAATTCCCATTACACCCCTAAAAGAACATTACAATACATAAAACCCCTAAATTCACAAAAGGCCATCAGAATCTTCTTATACTTAAAAACAGTACTGCATTCAAAAACCCATAAGGACTATTAAATTCCTTAAAACAATAAAGGTTTATAAACCCCATAAATCACAAAAGGGCCCTAAAAACCATAAAAATAGTAATATACCCTAAATTCCTAAATTCTACAAGGGCCATAAAAAACAAAAAAAAAATCCCTAAAGGATCCTAAAAACCCTAAAAACCTAATGGATCATAAAAACCATAAAACCTATAAAGGTCCTTAAAAACCCTAAATGATCTGAAACCCCTACAAAACCGTAAAACCCCTAAAATTACTAAATGACCCTAAAACACAAAAAGTACTTGAAATCTCTCAAAACACTAAACAACCCAAAAACCACTAATAAAATAAGAAAAAAACATTAAAACCACTAAAAACCATAGAAAGACCCTATGAATCCTAAAACCCCTAAATTCCCCTAAACACCTAAAAACCATAAAACCCATAAAACCCCTAAAACCTTAATATAGCAAAAAACCACAATACATTAAAATAGCATAAAAACTATAAACCCCCCCCCCCTAAAAACCCTAAAAACCTAGAAATACCCTAAAACCCATAAAACTCCAACAGAATTTAAAACTCTAAAAACCCCTAAAAACCTCTAAAACCCTAAAAAAACCCAAAAAAACCCCTAATAATCAAAAATCCCTAAAAACCATGAAAACCCCAAACCACTAAAACCCCCTAAAACCCCACGAAACCCCAAAAACACTAAACCCTTAAAAATAATAAAACTGTTAACAAACATAAAAACCATAAAACCCTAAAAAACAATAAACCCTTCAAACCCCTAGAAAACCAATAAACACTATAAACCGTAAGAATAATAAACCTGAAAAAAAACCAAACACCCCAAAAACTGTAAACCACCTAAAATGACAAAAAACCAAAAAATCCAAAAAACCCCAATAAAACAGAAAAACCCCGAAAAGAAACTAAAAACCCTAAAATATAATAAAACACTAAAAGACCTAAAACCCTTGAAAACCCCTAAAAGACAGTTAAACGCCATAATCACTAAAAACCCCAAGAAAACCTCAAAAACTATAATAACCAAAAGAAACATAAAACCAAATGATACCCATAATACTAAAAAAACCCCTCTAAGCCTAAAAACCAATAAATATCCTTAATAACCTAAAACACATGAGAAACCTAAAAAGCATAAAAAACTAAAGGAAACCTATATACCCAAAATGATTTTAAACTACCATAAAACCCCTAAAGGACCATAAAAATCCATAAATCCACTAAAAACCCTAAAAACCTCAAAACACTAAAACACTTTGAACCCCTAAAAACCCTAAAAACCCCCAAAATTCTAAAATACCATCTAAACACTAGAAACTAATTACACCCTAAGGACCCTAGAACCCCGTTAAAACACTAAAAACCCCTAACAACATTAAAAAGTTAAAAAAAATAAAACCCCTAAAACCCTTAAAAACCTAAAAAACCATAAAACGCTTTAAAACACATAAACACCCTAAAACCCCATAAAAACCCTTAAACCAATAAAAATACCAAACAACCCTAAAGGACCTAAAAACACGAAAAACCCCCTAAAGGCAATACAAATTAGAAAATTCAATAAAAACTCTTAAAACTCTAAAATACCCTAAAAACCCTAAAAACCCAACAAACCCTAAAATATAAAAAAAACACATTAAAGTCCTTAATGTGAATTGAAAAACTATAAAAGTTCCAAAAAACATAAAATACCATATAACAAAAATAATCCCAAAAAGATCCTAGAAAACCAACAAACCCTAAGAACCCTAATGTCCCCTAAAACCCTATAAAACCCCTAATGGTCCCTAAAAACTATAAGGGAACATAAAATCCTAAATGGTTCTAAAAACCCCAAACACTGTAAAATACCCTAGGAAAACATAAATGTCCCTAAAAAATAGAAAACACATACAACCACATAAAATCCGTAAAAGATCCTAAATATACTAAAAACAATAAAAGTCCCCAAAACCCAAGAAGTCCCTAAAACCCCTAATGCATTAATATACCCTAAAAACCATTGATATAATAAAATATCCTAAAAACAGTAAAACCCCCAAATACCATAAAAGAACCTAAAAACATTAAAACACTAAAAACATAAAAAACCTAACAAAAACATAAACAATCCTAAAACCCTAAAGACCCCTAAAATCCTTAAAAATCCCCCAAAACCATAAAACCCCCTAAATTCCCAAAAATCTCGTAAAACCCCAAAAAAATTGAAAACCCCCCAAACAAAATCTTAAACTATAAACCCCTTAAAAACTCTAAAAACAAAAAAAACCCCCCAAAACCCCTAAAAACCCAAACAACCCATAAAACCATAGAATCCCTAAAATCCCCTAAAACCATAATACCCAATAAACCCATAAAAACATTAATAACCCTAAAAAACCTAAAAATATTAAAAGTCCATAAAACCCCAAAACCCATAATATCCTAACAATATCTATAAACTATAAAAGAACCTAAAACCCTATAAACCCCTAAAAGACCATCAAAACATCTAAACACCAAAAATTCCAAAGAAACCCAAAAACCCCCCAAAACCCTAAAAAAACATAAAACCTATAAAAACATAACACCACCTAAAACCCTAAAATTTTTAAAACCATTAAAAATATTAATACCCTAAAAACCATAAAGGAGACTAAAACCCCTAAAACCCCTAAAGGACCATCAAAAACACAAAAGGTCCCTAAGTAACACTAATGGAAGATAAAAAACCCAACCCCCTAAAATGAATCTATAACCATTATTATACCACAAGACACCCTAAAACCCCCAAAACAACCCCCAAAAACATAAAATCCCCTAAAACACCAACAGTCCGGAAAAACCTAAAAACCCCAAAAGACCCCATAACCCGAAAAAGAAAAATAAAACCCCAAAACTTTAACAATTCCTAAAAACCCTAAGAACATAAAAAGACCCTTAAAATAGTAAAAACCATAAAACCTCTGAAAACCCATAAATACACTAAAAACCTTTAAATTCATAAATACTTTTAAAGGCCTAAAACCCCTAAAAACCTTTAAAACCCTATAAACATTAAAAACACTAAAACCCCCAAAAAACAAAAAACCCTTAAAAAATCCCAAAAACCCAAAAACCCTAAAATCCAATAAAAACTAGAAACAAAAATAAATTAAGAAAGCCTGAAAACCCAAAAAACAACTAAAAACCATAAGAAACCTAAAACGCCCTAAAACACCTAAAAACTATAAATAACCATTAAAACAATAAAAACCATAAAAAACTTAAAAAACTATGTACATATAAATCCCTTAAAGTCCCTAAAAATATAAAAAACCTCAAAACCCTAAACACACAAAACCCTATTAAATATAAAAAAAATCAGAAAACCAAAAAAACATAAATAATTCTAAAAACCCAAAAAACCCTAAAAATCCAAAAAACCATAAAACTCCTAAAACCCGCCAAAAGGTATTAAAACAAAAAAAATACTTAAACACCAAAACCCATTAATATCCCTAAAACCCCTAAAAACCCTATTCCATTAAAATCCCCATAACATTGAATACCCCTTAATAACTATAGAAACCCTAAAAACCCTAAAACTCTTCCAATCATTAAAGGCCCATAAAATCACTAAATATACCCTAAAAACCCAGAAACACCACTAAAACCCATAAAACCCATTAATAACCCTAAAAACATTAAAAAAACTAAAAACCCTAAACCACCAAAAATCCGAAGGAACCCTAAAACCACTACAAATTAGAAAGCCCAAACCCCCCCAAAGCCCCTAAAAACCTAAAAACCCGGAAACCATAAAAAACATCAAAACTGTAAAAACACCTTAAAACACATAAAATACATAAAAATTCATAAAACCATTAAAATAACCTACAACCCCTATAAACCCTATAAGACACTAAAACCCCTGACAACAGTAAAATACCTTGAAATTCCGGGAAAAACCTAAAATAATCGGATAACAATAAAACAACTAAAGGGTCAAAAAAATATTAAAACACACTAAAAGTCCATAAAAACACTAAATATCCAAAAGTATACTAACATCCCTAAAATTCTCTAACACCCATAAAATCCCGAAAAGACCTTAAAACTCCTCAAAACACTAAAGGACCCTAAATACCATAAACCCCCAAACATTCACTAAAAATACCAAAAAACGCACAACAATCCAAAAACACTATAAAACCCCTAAAAGACTCTAAAAACCCTAAAATCACAGCTGACTATAAATTTATGAGAATTTCTAAAAGGAAAAAAATCCTAAAAACAATATAACCACTAAAAACATTAACACACTAAAATCAAAAAAAATTAAAAAGACCATAAAACTCTGAAAAAACCCTTAAAACCCCAAAACTCCCTAAAACCCTAAAAAACTCAAATAACATAAAACCAAAAAACCCTTAAAACCCATAAATACCATAAATACACAACATACCTAAAACCCCCTCAAACCTAAAAAATAAGGTAAAACCCCAAAAACCCTTAATAACCCAAAAACCCCTTTATAGATCAAAAAACCCTTTTAAACACCTAAATATCATAAAAAATATACAAACCCCTAATAATAAAAAAACCTATAAAAATCCAAATTAACACTTTAATCCCCATAAAACATAAAAAACCCATCAAAAGCCCAAAAAACCAATAAACCGTAAAAATATAAAAATCCCTTAAAACACTAAAAACCATATAAACCCCTAAAAGACTCTAAAAACATAAAGAAACACAAAAATCCTCTAAAACACCTAAAATACCCTAAAATCAAAATTAACGGAAAAAATGACACTTAAAAACACTTAAGCACGCAATACCCTAAAAAATCTAAAACCCAAAAATCCATAAAAACCCTAACACCCCTAAAACCCATTAAATACGTAAAAACCCTAAAACCCACTAAAAACAATAAAATTTCAAAATATCCTAATAAATCATAAAACGCAAAAAAAAACCCCAAAACCCTAAAAATCATTGAAAATCATGAAAAAACTAAAAAATTGAATAAATAAATAAAACACTAACACATTAAATAGAATAAAAACTATAAAAACCCATAAAAAATTATGTAAACAATAAACAAACTAACAAACCTCTAAAAATATTAAGAATCATTAAAAAAACCCAATAATCTATAGAAACCCTAAAATCCCTAAAATCCCTAAAAATCCAAAAAACCATAAAACCCATGAAAATAAAAATACCATTAAAACCCCAAAACAACCCTAAAAATCCATACATTACTAAAACTCATTAAACCCCTATATTTGTTTTAAAAAACACCAAAATACTCTAAAAATATTCAAAAAAACATTAAAAACCCAATTAACCCTAATAATCCATTAAAATGATTTATAAAACACAAAAAATCCCTTAGAACCATAAAAAAACAGTAAACCCCTAAAAAATCATCAAACACTAAGAAAACCCTAAAACCATAACACTTTTAGAAAATATAAAATCCTAAAATCCTAAATACATTGAAAAATTCTTAAAACCCCTAAAACCCAGAAACAAAAAAATAAAAGAAAATAAAAAACATAAAACCCAAAATATACAAAAAATTCATAAATCCACTAAACAACCTAAAAAATAAAAACCCTTAAAACCTCCTAAAAAGATTAAAAACATTTAAAACCCTTAATAAACTAAAAATACACAAAAAAGACGTTAAATAACTTAAAAACTCTAAAAAATATAAACCCTAAAAATGTTAAAACCCTAAAATACCAAAACCCTAAAACCCCTAAGAATCCATAAAACCCCCTAAAACCGTAAAATACCTTTAAACCCCTATACCATACACCCTAACACCTACACCTTACAATCAAACTCCCTATAACCTAAACCAAAAACACTACACCCTACACCCAAATTCCCTACATCCAAAACCAAAAACACTACACCCTAAACCTGATAGCCAACAACTTAAACCTTAGACCCTACACCCAAAACCCTATACCACACACCTTAAACCCTAAACCGATCATCCTATACACTATACCCAAGCCCCCAAAGTTGAAATCCTACACCCTAGACCCAATTACTATATACTTACCCCTAAACCTTACAAGCTAAACCCTAAAATCTATACACTAAACACTAAACTATACATCCTAACCCCTAAAACCTACACCCTAAACCCTAAAACCTAAACCCTAAGCCATATAAACATAACCATAAACCATATACACTACACCCTAAACAATACACCTTACAATCTAGACCCTATACATTATAAACTACACAATAAACTCTAAACATAGTACCACAATCCATATACCCTATAAACTAAAACCTATAACCTACACCATAAACCCTATAACATACACCCTAAACCAAATACCCAACACTATAAACCCTAGACCCAACACCCTAAACCTTATATCCTACAATCCAATCCCAAAAAACAGACACTCTAAACCCCAATATTTTAATCCTACACCACAAACCCTAAACCCTACAACCTAAACCCGAAATCTTAACCCCTAATCCCTAAACCCTAAACCCAAACCCCTATATTCCAAACCCTATACCATACAACCCAAACCCCAAGCCCTAAACCCCAAACCCCAAAACCTACATCATAAACCTTAAACATTTCACCATAAACCGTATAACCTACACCATAAACACTATACCATACACCCTCATCCCTAAGCACTACACATGAAACCATACAACATAAAACCAAAACCCAAACTCAAAAACCATAAAAAACCTTAAGAAACCCTAAAAATCCTAGAAAACATAGAAAACAAAATCATAAAAATTCTAAAACCCAAAAAAACCCTAAAACCAATTAAAACCCCTAAAACCCTTAAAACCCCATAGAAACTATAAACCCCCTTAAAATCCTAAAACCTGTGAAGTCTCTAAACCCCAATAAAAACACTAAAACCACTAAATACTAAAAAACCCCTAAAAACCTAAATACCCTAAAAACCCAATCAACACCCTAAAAACCCTAAGAAAGCCTTAAACCCCCTATAAAAACCACAAAACCCTAAAAAACTAATCACAACAACCTAATTATTGTAAACAACACCCTAAACACTAAACCCTACACACTAAACCTAATACCTTACACTATAAAACCTAAACTATACACCAAAAACCATATACCATACACCCTAAAACCTAAATCCTAAAATTTAACACATATACCCTATACCGTAAACCCAAAATATGTACACTACACCATAAAACCTAAAAACTAAACCCTATACCCTGTACACTACACTGTAAACCATAAATCCTAATCCCTAAACCAAATACCCTACACCCTAAATCCTTACACGTACAGCCAACACCAATAACCCAGTGCCCTCAACACAATACCTTAAACACTAAACCCTACACCCTAAAACGTATACCATAAACTCCAAAATATAAACCCATCATCATAAACCCTATACCCTAAATTATAAACCCAAAATTGTACACACTAAACCCAGTTCAAAAAACCCTAAATGCAATACCCTATACAATACACCATATACCCTTCAACCCTAACAATAAACCCTAAAACATAAACCCTATACCCTATACCCTAAATGCTACACTCTAAATCATATAACCTACACTACAAACCATATACCCTACACCCTAAACCCAATACCCTTCACTGTTTATACTTAACCCTACAACATAAACCCTATACCATCCACCATAACCCCTAAACCCTACACAAAATACCCTACACCCTAATCCCTAATCCATAAACCCTAAAAACATAAAAGTACACCCTAAACCACACACCATAAACTCTACACCCTAAATCCTACTCCATCAACCCTAAACCCCACACCCAAAATCCTATAACCAAGACCCTAAACCCTACATCCTGAACCCAACACCCTATAACATAAACATTATAACCTACATGTTGAACCCTATATCCTACACCATAATCCCTATAACATTCACCTTAAACCATAAACCCTAAAAACTGAAAAAAACCACTAAACCCACAAAAAACACCCAAAAAACCTAAAAACTATAAAAACAATAAAACCAAATAATATCCATATAATCTAAAAAATACCCAAAAACCGCATAACCCTAAAATCTCTAAAAATTATAAGAAAACACTACACCCCATAAAACCCCTAATAAAACCCTAAAAATATTAAAAACCCTAAAAATCCTAAAGAAACCTAAAACCCATAAAAATCCTAAACTTATTAAAAAGCAAAAGAAAATAAAAAAAACTGAATACCCTAAAACCCCTTTAAACCCTTAAAATCTCAAAGAATCAAATAAATACTAATAATTATATTTTTTTTGAAATCAAATTAAACCCATAAAAACCCTAAATAAAATAAAAACCTTAAAAATCCTAAACCACCCTCAATATACCCTGAAAAATATATGAAACCCTAAAACCCTAGAAACCCTAAAACCCCTAAAAACCCTAAGACCCAAAAAACACTAAAAATCATAAAAATGACATAAAAAACTATAACCAAAAAATCCCTAAAAACCGTTACATCTATAAGAATACCATAGAATCCCAAAAAACCCTAAAACCCATAAAAATCCCTAAACGCCTAAATACACTTATAAACATTAAAAACACTAAAACCATAAAAACCGCTAAAGAACCTAAAACTCACAAAAAACCTAAAAATCCCTAAAATCCCTAACAAGACTAAAAACCCTTAAAGCCTCTAAAATGACAATAAACAATAAGAACCCTTAAAATATCCTCAAAAAATTAAAACCCCAAAAAACTCTATAAAAACCATAAAAACCCAAAAAAAACCAGAAACCCCCTAGAAAAACAATAAAACCCCCTAAAACCCTTATAAAATTCCATAAAACCAAAATAACCCTAAAACCCCTAAAAATCCCTATAAATACTAAAGAACAATAAAATATATAAACCCCATATGAAACCATTAAAACCAATTAAATCCCTAGAAACCATAAAAAGATAAAAACAAATAAACCCCACAAAAACCATAAAAATCCCTAAAATCCCTAAAACCCTAAAAACCATAAAAACCCTAAACACCCTAAAAACACTACAAAGATTACAAAAACTAAAAAATCATAAAAACTATAAATCCCCTAGAAACACTAGAAATCATTGTAAACTCTAAAAACTATAATACCCCTAAAACTCTAAAAGGCTTAAACCCAAAAAACTCTAAAAACCTAAAACCCTCCAAAAACAAACTAAAACCCTAAAACCCCCAAAACCCTAAAACCCCTTAACTACGCTAAAACAACTATAAATATCTAAAAAATAGTAAAACCCCATAAAAATCAAAAAAACCAATTCGAACCATAGTAATCCTTAAGAAATACCAAAAAAACCTACAAAAAACAAAAAAAAACATAAAACCCGAAAAAAAACACAAAAAGATATAAAAACCCCATTAGAACACCATTGAAAACATAAAGAAACCCTAAATCCCCAAAAAATCCTAAGAAATATAAAAAATCATAAATATGTAAAAAAATATGAAAAACACTGAAAAATAATAAAAAACACTAAGAACGATTAATGTAATATAAGAAAACCTAAATCCCGAAAACCCCGAAAACCCTTAAATCCCTAAAAATTATAAGAACTCATAAAAACATAAAAAACCCAAAAAACCCAAAAATCCCTAAAAATATAAAAACCCCTAAAAATTTAAAAATAAAAATAAACATTAAAAGCAATAAAACACAAAAAAATCCTAAAAAATATAAGAACACGTAAAAACCATAAAAACCATAAAAACCCCTAAACCCCCTAAACCTTATACCCTAAAACATCAACACTTATCCCTATACCCTAAACCTTGTAACCTATATCCTAAACACTACACCCTACACCTTGACCTTATACCATACACCCTAACTCTTAAATTCTATACATGAAATCCTATACCATGTATCCTATACCCTAAACAATATAGCATCAACCCTAAACCAAAAACCAAAAACCCTAAACCCTACATGCTAGACCCTATACCCTACACCCTAAGACCTAACCCTATACACTAAATGTAACACCACAACCCCAGTTACCCAGAGTCAGTGCATTATTGTGTAACATTGGCATGATCACAAAGAACAAGTATCGAAAGACCGATTAGTTTAATAGCCTTGAAACACTAGATACATTCATAAGTTTTACATTACATCATAAAGTAATACAAAATTACAACAACATATTTTCTTCATTTCCCCTCATACTATCCTTGCAGGTCATTCATAATATACTTCTTCACATCTTGGAAAAATTAAAACATTGGAAGGGGTGAGCTCAGACGCTCAGTAAGGATAACAATATAGCAGAAGCTTTCATAAATAAACATAAACATTTAAGGAAATGTATAACTAAACAAAAGCCTTTTAAACATGAACTTCAACATAATATGGAAAAAGTAAAATGAAATAATTCCATTTAATTATTCACATGGATATTCTACTGGTCGAATAATCACATGAAATATCAATAACCACTTTCATAATGATGGAATTCATAATGCCAGATTATCATCACCATGTAGCCAAGGCCTCGTGCCAAGACTACAAATAATATTTTGTCAAGGCCTCGTGCCAAGACACTAGTCTGTCTCATGAGACCTACCGATGCATTGAGGAGCTATAGTGGGCTCCACCCGTCACTTATTAAGTCCAATGCATTCCTCATATGAATAGGTTTAAACATATTATAAACCATATCATAATGGTATCACCTAAAACATGCATAAAGGAAACATAACATTTCTACATTTCAATCACAAGATATCAATACAACACATTGATATAATAATAACATTATCAAAACCATTTTCAATACCAAAATAAAATAAAATTAAAACTTGGTATTTATTTTTCTTTAAAAAAAAGTTATGGATTGTAGAGGAAGTCGAAACTCAAATAATGGTCACGGCGGCTGAGAAGTCATTGTCGCCGCATACGTATGACAAGAAAAACATTCCTTTTTATCATTTAGTAAAATGCATCATATAAAAATATTCCTTTTGAATAAACGTAAAAGTCAAAGGGGTTTAGACACCATATAGAAGAGATTTGTGTATAAAACAAAATATGCCTCAATTAATGGAGATTGAGACGAAGTCCCTTACAAAGAACATTTTTTAAATAAAATAGATTGATTATGTGTATTTACTATAAGTACACATAAAGAAAGTACAAATACAAGATAGGACATAATAATATCATGACATAATTTGAAAGTAGGAGATTAACCCAAAGAATGGAAATTGGGTCAAGAAGTTCCCTTACCTCGTGTCTTACTTGACTTGATCATTATTTAACCTCCTGAATAATAAAATAGAGTTAATTTCTGCTTGCTTAAAAACCTTTTTCATGTTTATTGTTCCTTTTATATCACCTATTACCATGTAATGAACATTATGTAATTATTTTTGTTAATAACGGTCGTTTTGTCGATCTTTGGTACTTGAGTCAAAAATAAAATTCTTATAATTACAAGCTGTTTATGTGGTAGAATATCGATTATCACCAGAATTATATTCATGATTTAGATATCATATATAACATATATATCCAGTATATACATTCATTCATAATATTACGTAACATTTAGAGGAAAGTAATGAAATGCACTGTTCATGGAGACGGTAAGCCGTACGTACGCATGAACGCTACATTCATTTCTATTTCATATTTAATGGAATGAAATCATAATGATATTAAGCTATATTATAATTACAGTATAATATCATATATAATATCATTTACTCCATCCTTTATACATTCCACATATGGCATTAATGATTCAAATCACTTTGAGGGGGCGGTAGTCCGTACTTCCTATAATGAAATTATCATGTTTACCCATAATGGAAATCATAAAGGTATTCCATAAATGAAAAATACAGAATAATAATGAAAACAAAAAAATAATTTATATCATATATAAAAATAGTTTCATCATAATGTCCACCATTAGAGGTGTTAATAGAATATTGAACAATCATCGTTTCGTAAGGCAGAAATTCGCCAACCCTAGAAATAGTATGTTATTTAACCATTAGACGAAGGTGTGTGTAAGTGTAAATCAAAACAATATCATTACAAAATCCTATTTTATTTAAGATACTGGTTTTGTTACAAAATTTTGTAATAAAAGGAGTTTAAGGGTTTGGAGGAGCAAAATATAGCAAAATAACATAAGAGAAGACATTACCTTAAAATCAGGTAACTATTTTTTGATTTGAGCCAAAGGCTTCCTTGGGAAGAATTATTCCCAATGTGAGGCTTCTAGGAGTAAGAGAGGAAAGTGGATAAAGTATTTGGGCAGAGGTCGGCTGAGCCAAATGGCGTTTAAGGTGTTAATAAGGTGGTAGTGGTGGGAGCCTTTTATATGAGGAGAGGAGGGTCACTCTTGGAAACTCATGAAATGTTACATTATTATGAAACCATTTTCAGATTTCAAAGTTCCCAAAATTATATATTTCTAAGATAAGGTGATAAGGCTTTGAAATATACTCATCGAATAAGTTTTTCACATGTGTAAGTATTAGATATTACATTATGTTGATATTTTATTTAAATCGTTAATTAATGAGGTAATCGCTACATCATCATGGTGTCATAAAAAAATTAATATATGTAATGTATAAAAATTATAATAAAAGTTACCATGATGCAGGAAATATTTTTAGATTTCCAAGGAATATTTATAGTCTAAAAGTTAACTTATATATCCCCATTTAATAATTGTTTTAGTAAAACTACACATGTTTGTGACAATTTTATTTTTACTTTAAATAAAACGTTATTAATGTCACTTTATTACCCAAGTTGCTCCATGGGGTTCCCAAGTTAACCCATGGATTTTCTTGGTCGGCAATGAATCATCCAATAAGTGTAGTACAAGTTTCATGATATTTTCTTATTTTTATAATATCATTTTTACCTTAAATTTCACTAATTTCCTTTAATCACGATTAATAGAACTTAAAAGTTACTATTCACAAAAAAATTATTTTAATCCCATTGAATCACATTTTAAATCCTAATGACAACCATGTATGTCGGATTTTTGAAAATCAAATCATAGAAGTGATAATGTTTCATTTAAACGAAAAATCAATTTTTAACTATCACTTAGTGGTTTCACTATTCATCAAAAATTGAAGTTTTCAGAACAATGCCAAACATTTACCCTAATCTATAATTGATATTCCAAATTACAAAATGATGACTATATTACTAAATTCCATACATATAAGTTGAATTAATTAATTTTATAATTAATTCCAGCTGTCACAACAAATAGCATTTTTTAAGAAACAATATATATCAAAATATTGACAATTGTTTATGTCCAATTTCAAAGTGAAATTAATTATAATGAACACCATTGGATAAAATGGTAAAAATATATTCTAATTATACTTTAAAACCACTCAATACTATAGTTTATCACTATAATTTATTTTGATTAAAAAAGTTGTTTTTAAGTATTTTTCACTATTCATAAAAAATTGGATGTTCTTAAAAATTTACAAAAAATTCAACATAGGATAATTTTGATATTCAGAATACAAAAATTAAGTCCATTTCGAAATATTAAATTTATTTAATTTCAAAAAGTGTGTATTACTATTCATAATGGCTACATTGATTGGTCTCGGTGTGTTAGAACCTCGAACTTGCGTACAATGCAAGCTATTGCATTGTTGAAAGAGAAGCGTATCGTGGAAGCTTGGGGTGTTACATTCTCCACTCCTTTAATAAATTGTGTCCTCTCAATTTGAAATTATTCTTTGAAAATAAATGGTTGAAAATAGAAAATACCTATGTGGAAAACCCACATCGGATATAAGGTTAATTAATATATAACTTTAAAAGAACGAAATAGAAGTACAAAGGTCACCCGAGATAGCCCATACTAAGATTATATTAAAATATGGATATGGAAGAAAAAAACCATCATGGTCTGATGGAGAGTTGTAGAAAATAGTATTAGGAGAAAGTTAACCACAAGAAAATCACAAACTTGTGATTGGATAAACGGTCATTCAATCTCCAGTTGGAAAAGTTAACTAAAAACGTTTTTGTTTTAATTTACCTTTCATAAATTTGAGTAATTTATTAAGAGATTTACTAATAACGTAAGGAAATATACTAACTTGTAATGTATACTTTCATTCTTTAATAAATTTTTACCAAAAACGCATCATTCAATCCAAATGGAAATATAACTCAAAATATTATATTTATCATAATTGTATAAGGTTCCAAATATTAACACGTATCATTTAGATTTGGAAAACTATTTTGTAATAACCAGGGACTTCCTGTAGGCTAGTGGTCGGTAATAAAGGCATGTCGCACTATGGTTGTGGGTTCGATTCCTACAGCTTTGTCTGACACGACGGGTTATCCCCAACCTACAAGTTCTCCATTTACTAAACCTATATCATTATAATATTCCAAAAATAATATTTAGAAATGTTTTAACCTTAAACAATACTATCCAATGTTCAACATAATCCATTCCATCCTTTATATTTATCCAAAATACTTCTATCCAACTCACAGTCCAAATTTTATAAGGAAGGTAAACATAATGAAGATCCTTTTTTCCGCGTAACAACATGTGAACACCTTCATCATGTATTCTTTTAAAACAGTACAACATCCTGAATTACCATAAAACCTTATTGATTACATTCATGTTCCCTTATTCCTTATAGAATACTAGATATACTCCTTCTATCCAAAAATGTATACAAATCATTAATCAGATTCAAGGAAGTTATGAATATCCAATATAATTTATCCAAATCAATCATGTATTATTCCAAAATCACTATCTCGGTATCAGAACCATATTATGGTTTATCTTTCTCTCAACCATATATTTTCTAAAAAATTAACCTCTTGTGGAGAAACTTTTCTTGGTTCCACACAATATCATGTCCTTAATGAAGTAGTACTACAGTACAGTCCTTATATACTCCATAATTATTACATCCATTATATCATTGATACAACACACAAATGAGAAAATTATTTAATAACAACATAAAAACTCTAATCATTCCTCCTCATCAGTGGTAGTATCATAACTTTTTTATTATCCAATAACATCATTTGGGGGATACTCTAATGATTTTGACATTGGTTTGCGTAGTGTCCCCACTCCTTGTAGATGAAGCATTGTGTTGGTCGGAGTGGTTTACTCAAGAGGGGGGGGGGGGTGAATTGAGTACCAATTAAAATTTCTGTATTTAAAAACACTGTCTTAAAGAGCCCAAATAAAATAATAAACTAAACTGTAGTGAATTTATATTAAAGTAGAGGTTCTGTTAGCTTCTCAAGGGATTGATTAATTCCCAATTTATCAACACAGGAGTGTGTGATTATCATTTGAAACTAACTTACTAATCTACACTTAACATAAACACTTGCTAATTTAATTATCAAAGTAAATTTAAAAACAGTATTGGTTTTAAAGTGATTAGCAGCGGAATAAAAACTTTGAAAGAGATGGCACAACAAATGTAACCAAGAGGTTCAGTATCAAGCCGAGACTTAGTCCTCTCAAAAGTTTATATAAAAATGATCCACACCCTGGATCGGGGTTCAACAGTTTACAACTGTCCAGGTCCAAGACCTCTACCACTGTTATTCATGGGAAACAGTATACCAGCAACCAGCTGTCCAGGTCACACACGACCTCTACCACTGTTATACGTGGGAAAGAAAGAATGCAAGAATTTGGTAAGGATTTACAAATCCTCCAGTTTAAGTACAAGAGACAGTGTATGTTTTAGATATAGTATATAACACACACTGCTCGAAATGTATAATAATAAATCACAGAACAAGAGATGTAGAGTTTAGAAATGGTTTTGGTGATTTCAGTGTATCTCTGGACTCCTTTGGATTCGATCAGAAGTGAGTCTGAGTCCTCTTCTCATTTCTTTTTGAGAAACAGAGTGTCGTATGCTCTAGGTTCACAGACAGTCAAAATGTAGTGGTTGAAGTTCTTCAATGTTCTTCTTATATGCACATAACACTTCTCGAGTATGTTTGATTGTCTATGATCTTCTCTGTGTTCTTGATGCAACCGGTTTTTCTCTTCTTGATTCTTCTCGTTCTTGTGTTTCTGTTATATTCCATCCACCACACTCTTGTTGTTGGACAGCGTAGTCTTCTCGTATTTATCTCACGTTCAATAGGGTACAAAAAAGATTTCCTTTCTGCAGGTACGAGGTACGGGTTCCTGACATCCGACAACCTTTATCAGCTATTTGAAAAATCATTAAAATGTTCATGATATGACTGTTGGATAGATTAAATAAAGATAGGAAATAAAGAAATTCAAACAGTGAGTCGAGTGATCGGTAGGTAATCAGCATCGGTAGCTTGGACATCGGTAGCTTGGACATCGGTAGCTTGGACATCGGTAGCTTGGACATCGGTAGCTTGGACATCGGTAGCTTGGACATCGGTAGCTGTGTGCGTCGGTAACTGTGTGCGTCGGTAGCTGTGTGCGTCGGTAGCTATTTATACTTACACCGGTAGCTCTATGTTTGTATCGGTAGCTGTCTGTAAGTCAGTAGCTTTCATTTACAAGCACATCGGTAGCTCTGTGTTAAGTATATCGGTGACTCTGTCTATCGGTAGACTAAGTCTATCGGTAGACTGGGTACCAGTATCTCTTTATCAATAGCTATAGGCAGATTACTTATCTGTTTTATGCAGAACACATCTGATTGTGTTAGAATCAATTTATAACTTGTATGAACATGGATAAATGAGGATTAAGATATTCCAAAGACTATTTTATAAATTATTATTGATTTGATCACAGATTTGAAAGAATTAATGTATAGATCAATGATACTTAAAAATATCATAGAGAATGAAAACATAATTGGGATTTTCAACACATATGAATACATGATTGAGATTATCAAAATAGGTGAGGTCAACAATCTCCCCCTTTTTGATAATCACAATTTATGATATGGGCATTTAACATAGTGAAAATATAATAGTAGAGTATAATATTGAATTCAATTTTCTCAGAGAAAACAACATCAGAGATAATAGAAACAGTATGATATAGACATAAGTTATCAGAGGTAACAATCATAAGGTATCGAAGGTAAAAAGAAACATAATAATATCAGAGATAAAATTGAAAAGAAGGTTATTTTTTTTATTGAAAATATTTCTCATTATCTTTCTCATTCTCTCAATCTCATTTTGTTCTCCCCCTTTGTGATAATCAAAAAGTGGGAAAGCATATATATATATAGGAGACAAATAAAACATGAGAAGTAAAACGAGTTCTTCTGTATTAGAGCAGTCAGAAAGTACAGAAACAGAATACAAATGAATTCCTATCAAAAATCCTGGCCACTGGATCAATCCACATCTTCCACGTGAGATTTTCCTTTGGGATCAGAAGAAGGTTCGGGTGGTGAGGATGCAGGTGAAGGATTTGGAATGCCAGAAATGATCAAAGGAGGCTGAGCTACTGACACAGAGTTAGGCCTGTAGGTTGAAGATTTTTGGGTGATCATTGGTGTGAGGCTTCGAATAGCTTGAGCAGGAGTCAGCTGGACTGTGGAAGCAGCTGAGGCAGAAGCAGGCAAAGCAGGAGGTACGATGACTGGTCTGGCATCAACATGCAAGAAGGGCAGTAACAAATTTCTAAAATCCATAATAATTCTTCCTCCTCTTTCCATAGCAGAGATGAAATCATCTTTGTTCTCCATGAATTTCTCCAAGGCAGGAGTCAATTGTCTTAATTTGCTCACTTGTTCTCTAAAAGCTTGAGTTACTAGAGGGAGCTTCATGTGTTCCAACATCAGCTTGAAGTGGTGTTCGAGTTGATGCTTGGTGAAAATTTTGGTGAAGTAGTAGTCCACTTTGCTCTTTATGGATTCCTGAGAGGCAGAGGCTTCTCTCATATAATCTTGAACAATCTTCATTATTTCCCTAGCAGAATCTCTTGTAGAAAGCACCACTCGGCTCAACTCTGATGAGTCCACAGAGCCACTGGTTGAAATAGAACCAATATCCTCCTTCAACATTGCTCGAACTTGATTCAGGTCAACTGAAAGTTTGGATGTGAGAGGTCCAAGAGAGAAGAAAACAGTTTCTTTGAAACTCTTAGACAAACCACTGATTAGGATTTGAACTTGAGAGTCCTGTAATTGAACATGATCCTTCACTGAGGTTTTGAAACTTTCAAACACCGAGACAAACTGTCTTACTACACTCTTTACATAAGCTAGGTCCTTGTCAGCTTGAGACATGGAGCTCATATACGAATCCAAAGCAACAACTGATGTCTTGAGAGCTTCAAGATCTGCTTCGATTCTAGAAGACTGAGTCTGGCACTCTTTCACTTCTTCCATAAGCTCAGACATAAAAGAAGATAAATTAAAAGCCAGAGAGAGCTCTAAGGATCTCTCTAACATTTGCATTTCTTCAAGAAAGCTTTGCTTCATCTCAACAACTGATACACTGAATGATTCTTTCAGCTCATTCTTCATGGATTCAAGATCAGATTTAGAGACAAAATCATTAGGGACAGCTGTAGTAGATACTCGAGCAGAAGCTAAGCTAACAACTGAATCATCCATGACTGATTGAATCGAGGAGACTAAGAAGGATTCCATTGTCTTTACTTCCTCTACAAAACTGACTTTGAGGTCCTCTTTCAGCTTATTCAGATCATGAAATCTGACAACATTATTGGGCAACAACTCAGAAGCAAGATCATAGTTGGTCTTCGGTCTATTCACGGACATCTCATTATCAGAATCTGGATAATCCAATCTACAGACTATAAACCCAGGGTCTTCTACCCAGTGTCCAAACTCAACAGCTACTGTAACATTTCCAAGAACAGATTGATGCTCCCCCTCAAAGGGTGCATTCTCATGTATCACAACAGCATTCAGTGCTGGATTCTATTCATCAGAATCTTCTACTACAAGTTCCATCGGTGCAGCATCTAGAAGATCTTCTGATACAGGTACAACTTCTTCTGGTACAAGTTCTTCTGTATCTCTTTCTACTTCAGCAGTCGGCATAGTTGAGCTTCCAATCAAAGGACTCATACTTAAACTACCAGAGACAGACAATTCAGATACATTCTCCTTTTCCTCTTCTTCTTGGTGAGGTACAGACTGGTCTTCCTCATAAGTAGACAAAATTTCCTCTACCTTTCCTTTCCTAGAATAAACCAATTCTGCAACAGGACTTGGGGGCAAGTCTGGATCTCCTCCAACATCCATAGGAGTTTCTTCTTCTTCTTCTGTTTCTTCTTCTGTTTCATCACTATAAACAGGTTCCTCTTCATCAGGTCTCAGACTCGGATCTCTCTCATCCTTTGGTCTTGAGGGATGATCCACAGGATTAAACCTATCATATATCTTCTGATCATCACTGACCCATTCTCCCTTCCATGGGTTCCAGTTAATTTTCATGTACTTACAAACAGTCGAGGTGATGCAGAAATTATTCTTGACTACAACTGTCTCATCCTGAGACTCAGCTATTCCTTTCACTTTTATCATTACTGAAATCAGCTTGGCAAAGAATAAAGCATTAGTCTTTGACGTTGGTCTAATCATGTCTTCCATTTGAAGCATTAACAATCTACACAGATTGATTTTCACACCATGTCTTAGCAGATGAAGAAGATAGATATCTTGATATCATAGATTTTCAAAATCTCCTCTCCTTAGTGTCAACACATGCTGAACAAACTTGAAGAGCAGTCGATTCTCTCCATCCATTTCAGCAGCAACCACTTTCCTTTGATTCCCATTACCGGTCAGCTCTTGTAAGGCGGTTTCATAATCAAAGATGTCACTGCTAGGTGGCATTTCTCTTGATACATACCCAGAGACACCTTCATGTGGTACTTTTAAACACTCAGCCCACTCTATTGAAGAAAAAGACATCTCTTTTCCATTTAAAAAAGAGCTTACCCGATTGTCATTTTCAGACTTCTCGAAGGTTACAAACTCATAGAACTATTTTACCTACTTCAGGTAGTATGGGCCATTGTTATTCGAGAAACAATCCACCCATTTTTGGTCCTCTAGAATCTCGAGTACTAACGATTTGCTAGGCAGTAGCCATTCCACACACAGTTCCTTCTCGATTACTATGTCTCTATTCTGCAAGTGAGGATTCACTGGTCGCTTTCCTGATCTAGTTTTGACTTCACTAGCACTGGCTTTATGCTGTGTCTTCTGCTTCTTAGTGTTTGGTTCTACACTTTCATCTCTGACGGTAGGAAGCTTAGTTTTTTCCATCGCGGGTTTAGGGTTCTTGGCCGATTTGGGAGCTAAGGTTCGAAGGTGAGAGATTTTGAGCTTGGTGAGGTAGAAAGTGGCTTAGGCTTAGTTTTTATCATTTAGGAATTCCAAAAGACTAAAATAGAGTAAGATAAAATAAAATAAAACGATTCGTATTCTTGGCGGAAGACAGATGGTTTAGAAAAAATTGCATCAGTGTGAGTTTATTATTGGTGGGAAAAAAACGGTGAGAATTGTACATCAGTGAGAATTTCACATCGGTGAGAATTTCACATCGGTGAGAATTTTCACATTGGTGAGAATTTTACATCGGTGAGAATTTTCAGATCGGTGAGAATTTTCACATCAGTTGTGATTAAACATTCCCAATTCGTGTCTTATGTAACTTAGCCTATCCGAACTTAAAGGTTTAGTGAAAATATCAGCCAATTGATGTTCAGTGAAAATAAATTCAAGAGAAATATCACCTTTTTGATAGTGATCTCTTAGGAAATGGTGTCTTACATTTATGTGTTTGGTTCTAGAGTGAGATACAGGATTCTTAGAGATGTTTATTACACTGGTGTTATCACAGTTGATTGAAACATGTTTAAAAACATATCCATAGTCCAAAAGAGTGTGTTTCATCCACAGAATTTGTGCACAGCAACTACCAGCAGCTATATATTCTGCTTTGGCAGTAGATAATGCAACTGAGTTCTTTTTCTTACTACACCAAGAAACTAAAGATTTTCCAAGAAAATGACATGTTCCTGATGTGCTTTTTCTATCTAACTTACAACCAGCAAAGTTAGCATCTGAATAACTCATTAACTCAAAGGATTGTCCTTTTGGGTAAAACAAACCTAAGTTAACCGTGTGTTTGAGATATTTAAAAATTCTTTTAACAGCAAGCAAATCATATTCATTTGGATTAGCTTGAAATCTAGCGCACATACACACACTAAACATAATATCAGGTCGACTAGCAGTAAGTTAAAGTAAACTACCAATCATACCTCTGTAATTTGTTTGATCAACTGGTTTCCCAGTTTCATCTGCGTCCAATTTACAGGTAGTACTCATAGGAGTTTTACTTTCCTTAATACTATCCAGACCAAAACGTTTTAAAAGATCCTTTGTATATTTACTTTGATTCAAAATAATACCATTTGCATTTTGAAATACTTGAAATCCATGAAAGTACTTAAGTTCTCCCATTAAGCTCATTTCAAATTCATTTTGCATACTTTTTGAAAAATCAGTACATAAAGAGTGTTTAGAAGATCCAAAAATAATATCATCAACATATATTTGTACAACTAAAACATCTTTAGAAATTCTTTTAATGAAAAGAGTTGGATCAACAATCCCTTTGGTAAAACCATTTTAGATAAGGAAATTGCTAAGTCTATCATACCAAGCTCTTGGAGCTTGTTTTAAACTATACAAAGCTTTAGAAAGTTTAAAAACTTGATTTGGAAAATGGGGGTTAGTAAATCCAGGTGGTTGTTCTACAAAAACATCTTCAATTATAAAACCATTTAGAAATGCACTTTTCACATCCATTTGATATAACTTGAAATCCAGATGTGCAGCATATGAAAGTAAGATCCTAATGGCTTCTAGTCTAGCTACAGGTGCAAAAGTTTCTTCATAGTCTATACCTTCTTCTAGACTATATCCTTGTGCAACTAGTCTAGCTTTGTTTCTAACTATATTTCCCGATTCATCTACTTTATTTCTAAAAACCCATTTTGTGCCTATTGTCAAAGTTTCCTTAGGTCTGTCAACTAATTCCCAGACTTTGTTTCTTTCAAACTGATTTAATTCTTCCTACATAGCTATTACCCAGAATTCATCACTGATAGCATCATTGATATTTTTGGGTTCTAGCTGTGAAAGAAAAGCTTGATGTTCAACCTGGTCTCTTAGATAAGCTCTAGTTTGTGTTCCTCTATCAAGATTACCAACAACAGCTTCTAAAGGATGATTCTTTAGAATCCTGGTTGATCTGGTAAAGGTTGGACTAGAAATTTCAGGTTCATCTATAGGTTCGGGTTCAACAGAAGCAGATTCTGGAAAAAGTCCAGAACTGGATGTTTTGATAACAGGTTCTTTAGATTTATCATTAATGTCTGGAACAGATAAGTCTTCTTCAATATTTACAAGAGAGGTTTTAGACTCATGTGGATCAGTTTCATCAAACTTGATGTGAACAGATTCTTCCACACATTTAGTTTTCTTATTGAATATTCTATAGGCTTTACTTGAAATAGAGTAACCCAGAAAAATTCCTTCATCCCTTTTGGAAGCAAACTTATCCAGATTATCTTTAGTATTCAGAATAAATACTTTGCAACCAAAAACTTTAAAGTAATTAACCTTAGGCTTTCTATTGTTCCACAATTCATAAGGGGTTTTCTTAAGAAGAGGTCTAATTAAGACTCTATTAATGACATAACAAGCTGTATTTACAGCTTCAGCCCAAAAATAAATAGGCAGGTCATATTCATTGAGCATGGTTCTAGAAATTTCTTGAAGGGTTCGGTTTCTTCTTTCTACTACACCATTCTGTTGGGGTGTTCTAGGGGCAGAAAAGTTATGAGTATAGCCATTGTGTGAGCAATAGGATTCAAAATCATGATTTTCAAACTCACGACTATGATCACTTCTCAAAGTTTTATTCTTAAGTCCACTAAGGTTCTCTACAGATTTAGAGTATTTAACAAAAGAAGAACAAGCTTCACTTTTGTGAGATAGAAAATATACCCAAGTATATCTAGAAAAATCATCTACAAGAACATAAACATAGTGCTTCCCATTTAAACTAGAAACTCTTGATGGTCCAAACAAATCCATGTGAACCAATTCAAGTGGTTGAGAATTCGAAACTTCTTTCTTTGATTTAAAATGAAACTTTGTGTTGTTTTCCCTTTTGACAGGGGTTACACACTCTATCATTTGGGAATTCTAATTTAGGTAGGTCTCTAACTAGGTTTTTTCTAGAGAGTTTTCTAAGTGAGTGAATGTTGCAATGTCCTAATCTTCTATGCCATAGCCAAGATTCTTTATGAAAAGAATTCAAACAAGTAATATTCTGCTTAGCTAAAGAATTCAAATTAACAGCATAAACATTTTCATTCCTTAAGGAAGAAAATACCAAAAGATTCTTAGAATTAAAAACTTTGCAAGAATAATTTTAAAATTTAACATGAAAAACATCATCACATAATTGAGAAATACTTAATAAATTGTATTTAAGGCCATCAACAAATAAAACTTTAGAAATAAAAATTGAATCAGTGTTACCAATCTGGCCTAGGCCGATGATTTTTCCTCTTGAATTATCACCAAAGGTGACAAAGCCTCCATCAACTTTTATTAAACTCTTGAAACAAGAGAAGTCTCCTGACATATGTCTTGAACATCCACTGTCCAAATACCAGGTCTCTTTACAGGAGCTCTTTAAGCAAGTTCCCTACAATACAGATTCAGATGGGAAATGATTTTGGTACCCAGATTTTCTTGGGTCCAGACAGGTTAGCCAATAACACTTTAGGTACCCATATTTGTCTAATGGGTCTCATATAATTTGTAGAATTGACATTCTTTGAAAGATAAACTTTATTAGATCCATAGCTATGTATATAACTGGTTGAAGCATATGAAGTTCCAGAATTACCCTCATTCTGTCCAGATTTGGAAATGAATCTAGTTTTGGCAATTTTCCTTTGTCCAGGTTGGTATCCTATACCAGTAGTATATTTAGGTGCTATTTGCTTTCCTAGCATCTGTGTTAGTGTATTTTTACCATTGTTAAACTTCTCTAAGTCTTTCTTGAGTTTCTCATTAGATAGTTTCAGTTCAGTGTTTTCTTTTAACAGTTGAGCATTTTTCTCTTTTTCAATAGTGAGTTTGGTGTTAACTGTAGTGGTAAGAGCATGCTGTTTCTTTAATGACTTGTATTTAGCCTTAAGTTCATTACATGTCTCTTCCAGCATATCATAGTACTCAAAAAATTCATTTTTTGACATTGTTCCAGAATCAGAATCAGATTCTGCATTATCTCCAGAATAATAATAATTTAAAGCAGGAGTTTCAGCAGTTACCTGAGAAGTGTTTGTCATAAAACACATGTTTGCCTTATTTTTGTGTTCAGTTTCAGAGCATTCAGATTCAGTAGAGCTATCCTCAGAAGCACTCCAGGTAGCCTTCTTGTCTTTCTTAAACTTATTGTCATTATATTCATATTTCTTTTTATACTTCAGCTTTGGACAATCAGCTTTAATGTGTCCTTTTCTCTTGCACTCATAGCAGACAACATCATCTGATTTGTCATTCTTCTTCCAATCCTTTTTCCATTTACCTTGGTGATCATACTTACCATTATAATTTTCTTTTCTGATGAACTTCTTTTTCCTATAAAATTTCTTAAATCTTCTAGCAATGTGAGCCATCTCAGCATCACTGTCAGAATCACTTTCACTGTCTTCACAGCTTGAACTTTCAACTACAGCTTGAAGCTTTTCTTTGTCCTTATTCTTTGAAGTTGAAGATTTGAAAGCGACAGAATTTCTTGGAGGTTCATTTTCTTCCTCTTTATTCACCTTAACCTCTTCTTCATACATCATCAGCATGCCAATTAGTTCCTTGACAGGTAGAGCAGCAATGTCACATGATTCTCTGATTGAGACAGATATGCCTCTCCATCTATCAGGTAGACATCTCAAAATTCTCATAATTTGTTCCTTCGATGAGACATCCTTTCCCAGCGAGATCATTGTATTGACAATTTCATTGAACCTGAGATACATGTCAGAAATGGGTTCATCAGGCTTCATTTTAAAATTATCATACTTGATAGTATAATTGTTCAATCTCATTTCTTTAACATTCGTTGTTCCTTCATGAGAAACATCTAAGGTATCCCAAATTTCATATGCAGTTTTACAAGAAGAAATTCTATTAAAATCCTCATCTCCTAGAGCACAGTACAAGGCATTCATAGCTTTACAATTGTTATTGTAAGCAGTCTTTATAGGTTCATCCCAAGTAGATCTAGCAGTAGTGGGAATTTTGTATTCTGATTCAATAGCAGTCCAAATATCAAAACCTATGATTTCTAGATGAATTTTCATTTTCAATTTCCACTGAGCACAATTAGTTCCATTGAAGAAAGGTGGCCGGTTAGTAGCAGCACCCTCAAGTCTATTGTCCATGATGAGAAACTTTTAACGAGATAAAAATTTAGATATAACAGAAATTTTAAGAACTTTAAAATACAACTAAAATCACAGTTCAAAAGCAGAGTACTTTTAGAAAGTATTTTCAATCCTCTGATACCATGTTTTGGTCGGAGTGGTTTACTCAATAGGGGGGGGGGGTGAATTGAGTACCAATTAAAATTTCTGTATTTAAAAACACTGTCTTAAAGACCCCAAATAAAATAATAAACTAAACTGTAGTGAATTTATATTAAAGTAGAGGTTCTATTAGCTTCTCAAGAGATTGATTAATTCCCAGTTAATCATCACAGGAGTGTGTGATTATCTTTTGAAACTAACTTACTAATCTACACTTAACATAAAAACTTGCTAATTTAATTATCAAAGTAACTTTAAAAACAGTATTGGTTTTAAAGTGATTAGCAGCGGAATAAAAACTTTGAAAGAGATGGCACAACAATTGTAACCAAGAGGTTCAGTCTCAAGCCGAGACTTAGTCCTCTCAAATGTTTATATAAAAATGATCCACTCCCTGGATCGGGGTGCAACAGTTTACAACTGTCTAGGTCCAAGACCTCTACCACTGTTATTCGTGGGAAACAGTATAACAGCAACCAGCTGTCCAGGTCACACACAACCTCTACCACTGTTATACGTGGGAAAGAAAGAATGCAAGAATTTGGTAAGGATTTACAAATTCTCTAGTTTAAGTACAGGAGACAGTGTATGTGTTAGATACAGCAGATAACACACACTGCTCGAAAAGTATAATAATAAATCATAGAACAAGAGATGTAGAGTTTAGAAATGGTTCTGGTGATTTCAGTGTAGCTCTGGACTCCTTTGGATTCGATCAGAAGTGAGTCTGAGTCCTCTTCTCGTTTCTGTTTGAGAAACAGAGTGTCGTATGATCCAGGTTCACAGACAGTGAAAATGTAGTGGTTGAAGTTCTTCAGTGTTCTTCTTATATGCACAGAACACTTCTCGAGTATGCTTGATTGTCTATGAGCTTCTCTATGTTCTTGATGCAACCGGTTTTTCTCTTCTTGATTCTTCTCATTCTTGTGTTTCTGGTATATTCCATCCACCACACTCTTGTTTTTGGGAATCGTAGTCTTCTCGTATTTATCTCACGTGCAACAGGGGACAGAAAAGATTTCCTTTCTGCAGGTACGAGGTACGGGTTCCTGACATCCGACAACCTTTATCAGCTATTTGAAAAATCATTAAAATGTTCATGATATGACCGTTGGATAGATTAAATAAAGATAGGAAATAATGAAATTCAAACAGTGAGTCGAGTGATCGGTAGGTAATCAGCATCGGTAGCTTGGACATCAGTAGCTTGGACATCGGTAGCTTGGACATCGGTAGCTTGGACATCGGTAGCTTGGACATCGGTAGCTTGGAAATCAGTAGCTTGGACATCGGTAGCTTGGACATCGGTAGCTGTGTGCGTCGGTAGCTGTGTGCGTCGGTAGCTGTGTGCGTCGGTAGCTGTGTGCGTCGGTAGCTGTGTGCGTCGGTAGCTGTGTGCGTCGGTAGCTATTTATACTTACACCGGTAGCTCTATGTTTGTATCGGTAGCTGTCTGTAAGTCAGTAGCTTTCATTTACAAGCACATCGGTAGCTCTGTGTTAAGTATATCGGTGACTCTGTCTAACGGTAGACTATGTCTATCGGTAGACTGGGTACCGGTAGCTCTTTATCAGTAGCTATAGGCAGATTACTTATCTGTTTTATGCAGAACACATCCGATTGTGTTAGAATCAATTTATAACTTGTATGAACATGGATCAATGAGGATTAACATATTCCAAAGACTATTTTATAAATTATTATTGATTTGATCACATATTTGAAAGAATTAATGTATAGATCAATGATACTTAAAAATATCATAGAGAATGAAAACATAATTGGGATTTTCAACACATATGAATACATGATTGAGATTATCAAAATATGTGAGGTCAACACATTGTACATTTGAAACCTTTTTCTTACCCTTGTAGTCACACACTTGGTGTCCTTTTTCTACACACTTATAACAAACTCACATTCCCTTCAGGAAAGTTCCAAGGTGTTTCTTCCCATAGTTATCACATATTGGAAAATTCTTCTTTTCCCTCGTCCCTTTATCCATCATTCTCTCTTCCATGCTTTACTTCTCTTTCTTCCCTTCAAATCCATAAGACTCAGAGAATTATTTACTTATCTTATTAACACATGATACTATTTATTCATATGTTGAGAACACATGGAAGACTATTTCCCTTCTAAATTTTGGCTTAATACCATGAGAGATATGATCCTTCTTACTCTTTGGATCATATGTATTAATTGAAATCACATTCCTTCTACTGGGCGCCATTTATATACAATGGAATAAACTAGGTTAGTTTATGAATTGCAATGAATAATTCCATACTATTAAAATACTTAATGTAAATTGAATGGTTTATGGATATAATCTATAATCATAATTTTCTTTTTTGAGGAAGTATATTCTCATAAACCCTTCATAGTGGTTTTTAAAAAAATTAGAATTATCCTAAGCATATCCGCCGGGAGTGTCATTACCAAGAGTGCAGCAAGGCCCGTTGTTGTGCACCAATTCTCGTTCGAGTCTAGCTCAAAATGGTGTTTTCGTGCTTTACCCCTTAGTACATTTGTGCCAGAGCCGCCTCTACCTGCTCGTATCCAGACAGGGATGTATTGCTCAAAAAACTCACAAAAATCTCTATAATACCAAATTTTTGGAAGTTCTTCTATAATAATCCTCAAAGTCTATCTTAGGTCTATGTGCTCTAATCAGAGTTTATCTAAATCTATCTTCCAAGGTTAGTACTAAACTGCCTATGATACCAACTATAACGCCCCGACCCCAGTTACCCAGAGTCAGTGCATTATTGCGTAACATTGGCATGATCACAAAGATCAAGTCTTGAAAGACCGATTAGTTTAGTAGCCTTGAAACACTAGATACATTCATAAGTTTTACATTACATCATAAAGTAATACAAAACTACAACAACATCCTGTCTTCATTTCCCCTCATAATATCCCTGCAGTTCATTCATAATATACAACTTCACATCCTGGAAAAACTAAAACATTGAAAGGGGTGAGCTCAGATGCTTAGTAAGAATAAAAATATAGCGGAAGAATTCATAAATAAACATAAACATTTAAGGAAATGTATAACTAAAAAAAGCCTTTTAAACATGAACTTCAACATAATATTACAAAAGTAAAATGAAATAATTGCATTTACTTATTCACATGGATATTCTACTGGTCGAATAATCACATGCAATATCAATAACCAATTTCATAATGATGGAATGCATAATGCCATACTATCATCACCACGTAGCCAAGGCCTCGTGGCAATACTACAAATAATATTTTGTCAATAACTCATTCCAAGCCACTAGTTTGTCTCATGAGACCTACCGATGCATCAAGGAGCTATAGCGGGCTCCACCCGTCACTTATTAAGTCCAATGCATTCCTCATATGAACAGGTTTAAACATATCATAAACCAAAACATAATCGTATCACATAAAACATGCATAAAAGAAACATAACATTTCCACATTTCAACCACAAGATATCAATACAACACATTGATATAATAAAAACATTATCAAAACCATTTTCCATACCAAAATAAAAGAAAATTAAAACTTTGTATTTATTTTTCATTTAAAAAAAGTTATGGCTTGTAGAAGAAGCCGAAACTCAAATAATGGTCATGGCGGCAGAGAAGTCATTGTCGCCGCATATGTATGACAAGAAAAACATTCCTTTTTGTCATTTAGTAAAATGCAACGTATAAAAATATTCCTTTTGAATAAATGTAAAAGTCAAAGGGGTTTAGACACCATATAGAAGAAATATGTGTATAAAACAAAATATGCCTCAATGAATGGAGATTGAGACGAAGTCCCTTACAAAGAAAACTTTTTAAATAAAATAGATTGATTATGTATATTCACTACAAGTGCACATAAATAAAGTACAAATACAAGATAATACATAATAATATAATGACATAATTTGAAAGTGGGAGATTAACCCAATGAATGGAAATTGGGTTAAGAAGTTCCCTTACCTTGTGCCTGACTTGACTCGATCGTTCTTCATCCTCCTGAATAATAAACTAGAGTTAATTTCTTCTTGCTTAAATACTTTTTTCATGTTTATTATTCCTTTTATATCACTTATTACCATGTTATGAACAATATGTAATTATTTATGTTAATAATGGTCGTTTTTTCGATCTTTGGTACTTGAGTCAAAAATAAACTTCGTATAATTACAAGTTGTTTATGTGGTTGAATATCCATTATCTCCAAAATTATATTAATGATGTGGATATCATATATATTTTATATATCCATTTTATACATTCATTCATAATATTACGTAACATTTAGAGGTAAGGAATGAAATGCACCGATCATGGAGACGGTTAGCCGTACGTATGCATGAACGCTACTTTCATTTCAATTTCATATTTAATGGAATGAAATCATAATGATATAAAGGTATATTATAATTATGGTATAACATCATATATAATATCATTTACTCCTTCCTTTATACATCCCACATATGGTATTAACGATTCAAATCACTTTGAGGGGGCGGTAGTCCGCACTTCCTAAAATGAAATTATCGCGTTTACCCATAATGGAAATCATAATGGTATGCCATAAATGAAAAATACATAATCATAAGAAAAACAAAAACAGAATATATATCATATATAAAAATTGTGTCATCATAATGGCCACCATTTGAGGTGTTAAAAGAAGATTGAACAATCATCATTTCTTAAGGCATAAATTCTCCAACCATAGAAACAATATGTTCATTAACCATTAGACGAAGGTGTGTGTAACTGTAAATAAAATACTTATCATAACAACATACTATTATATTGAAGATACCGGTGTTTTTACAAAATAAAGGAATAAAAAGAGTTTAAGTGTTTTGAGGAGAAAAATAAAACAAAATAACATAAGAGTAAACATTACCTTAAAATCAGGTAACTCTTTTTTTGATTTGAGCCAAAGGCTTCCTTGGGAAGACTTCTGCCCAAAGTGAGGCTTCTAGGAGCATGAGAGGGAATTTGATAGGGTATTTGGGCAGAATTTGGTGGAGCCAAATGGCTTTGATGGTTTTAATAAGGTTGTAGTGGTGGGGGCCTTTTATAAGAGGAGAGGAGGGGCACTCTTGGAAACTGATGAAATGTTACATTATTATGATACCATTTTCGGATTTCAAAGGACCAAAAATTATATATTTCTAAGATAAGGTGATAAGGGTTCGAAATATACTCATAAAATAAGTTTTTGACATGTGTAAGTACTAGATTTGACATTATCTGTTTATTTTATTTAAATCATTAATTAATGAGGTAATCGATGCATCATCATGGTGTCATAAAAAATTTAATTTATATAATGTCTAAAAATTACAAAAAAAAATTACCATGATGTAGGAAATAGTTTTATATTTCCAATGAATATTTATTGTCTAAATGTAAACTTATATATCCCCATGTAATAATTGTATTAGTAAAACTACACATGTTTGTGACAATTTTATTTTTACATTAAATAAAAAGTTATTAATGTCACTTTCATACCCAAGTGGCTCCATGGGGCCCCCAAGTTGACCCATGGATTGTCTTGGTTGGCCACGACTCATCGAATAAGTGTAGTATAATGGTCAATATATTTTCATATTTTTATAATATCATTTTTACCTTAAATTTCACTAATTTCCTTTAATTGTGATTTATAGAACTTAAAAGTTACTCTTCACCAAAAATTATTTTAATCCCATTGAATCACATTTTACTTCCTAATGACAACCATGTATGTTGGATTTTGGAAAATCAAATCATAGAAGTGGTAATGTTTCATTTAAACGAAAAATCAGTTTTTAACTATCACTTAGTGGTTTCACTATTCATCAATAATTGAAGTTTTTCAGAACAATGCCAAACATTTAACTGGAGCTATAATTGATATTCTGAATTCAAAAAAAAATGTCTATTTTAAAAAATTCCAAACATATAAGTTTCATTAATTAATTTTATTATTAATTCCCGCTGTCACAACAAATATCATTTTTTAAGAAACAATATATATCAAAAGATTGACAATTGTTTATGTCCAATTTCTTAGTGAAATTAATTATAATTACCACAATTGGATAAAATGGTAAAAATATATTCTAATTATACTCTAAAACCACTCAATAGTATAATTTATCACTATAATTTATTTTGATTAAAAAAGTTGTTTTTAAGTATTTTTCACTATTCATAAAAAATTAGATGTTCTCAGAAAATTACAAAAAATTAAACTTAGGATAAATTTGATATTCCGAATACAAAAATGATGTCCATTTTGAAATATAAAATTTATTTAATTTCAAAAAGTGGGTATTACTATTCATATCAGCTACTTTTATTGGTCGCAGTGTGTTAGAATCTCGAACTTGCGTACAATGCAAGCTATTGCATTATTGAAAGATAAGTGTATCATGGAAGCTTGTGGTGTTACATTCTCCCATCCTTAAAGAAATTGTGTCCTGGAAATTTGAAATTTTTCTTTGAAAATAAAAGGTTGAAAATAGAAAATATCTTTGTGGAAAACCCACATCGGAAATAAGGTTAATAAAAATATAATTTTAAAAGAAGGAACGAGAATTAAAAAGGTCACCCGAGATAGCCCATACTATGATTCTATGAAAATCTGGTTATGGATGAAAATAAAACAATCATGGTCAGATGGAGAGTTGTAGAAAATAGGATTAGGAGAAAGTTAACCACAAGAAAATCACAAACTTGTGATTGGTTAAACGGTCATTGAATCCCCAGTTGGAAAAGTTAATCGAAAACGTTTTTGTTAAAAGTTACCTTTCATAAAGGGTGAGGAGTTTATTAAGAGATTTACTAAGAACGTAAGGAAATATACTTACATGTAATGTAGACTTTCATTCTTTAATAAATTTTTACCACAAACAAATCATTCACACCAAAAGGTAATAGAATTCAAAATATTCTATTTATCATAATTGTATAAGGTTCCAAATATTAACACATACCATTTAGATTTGGAAAACTATTTTGTAATAACCAGGGAATTCTTGTAGGCTAGTGGTAGGTAATAAAGCCTATTGCACTATGGTTGTGGGTTCGATTCCTACATCTTTGTCCGACGCAACGGGTTATCCCCCAACCTACAGGTTGTCCTTTTCCTAAAACTATAGCATTATAATATTCCAAAAATAATATTCAGAAATGTTTTAACCTTAAACAATACTATCCATGGTTCAAATTAATCCATTCCATCCTTTATAGTTATCCAAAATACTTCTGTCCAACTCACTGTCCAAATTTTATAAGGAAGGTAAACATAATGAATATCCTTTTTTCCACGTAACAACATGTGAACACCTTCATCATGTATTCTTTTAAAACACTGCAACATCCTAAATTACCATAAATCCTTATTGATTACATTCATGATCCCTTATTCTTCATAGAATACTAGATATACTACTATTCAGAAATGTATACAAATCATTAATCAGTTTCAAGGAAGTTAAGAATATCCAATATAATATATCCAAATCAATCATGTATTATTCCAAAATCACTATCTCAGTATCAGAACCATATTATGGTTATCTTTCTCTCAACCATATATTTTCCAAAAATTTAACCTACTGTGGAGTCACTTTTATTGGTTCCACAAAATCTCAAGTCCTTGATGAAATAGTACTGTAGTACAATCCTTATATACTCCATAATTATTTTAACCAGTACATCATTGATATAACACTCAAATGACAAAATTCTTTAATAAAAACATAATAACTCTAATCATTCCTCCTCATATGTGGTAGTATAATAACATGATTATTATCCAATAACATCATTTGGGGCATACTCTGATGATTTGGACATTGGATTGCGTAGTGTCCCTACTCTTTGCAGATGAAGTATTGTACATTTGAAACCTTTTTCTTACCCTTGCAGTCACGCTCTTGGTGTCCCTTTTCTCCACACTTATAACAAACTCACATTCCCTTCAGGCAAGTTCCAAGGTGTTTCTTCCCACAGTTATCACATATTAGAAAATTCTTCTTTTCCCTTGTCCCTTTATCCATCATTCTCTCTTCCATCCTTTTCTTCTCTTTCTTCCCTTCAAATCCCTAAGACCTAGAGAATTCAGTACTTATCTTATTAACACATGATACTATTTCTTCATATGTTGAGAGCACATGGGAGACTATTTCCCTTCTAAATGTTGGCTTAATTCCATGGAAGATATGATCCTTCTTGATCTTTGGATCATACATATTGGTGGAGATCACATTCCTTCTACTGGGCGCCATTTCTATACAATGGCATAAACTAGGTTTGTTTATGAATTGCAATGAATAATTCCAATCATGTAAAATACTTATTGTAAATTGAACAGTTTATGGATATAATCCATAATCATAAAAAAATTTCCTTGAGGAAGTATATACTCATAAACCCTTCATAATGGTTTGTAAAAAAATGAGAATTATCCTAAGCACATCCCCCGGGAGTGTCGTAACCAAGAGTGCAGTAAGGTCCATTGTCGTGCACTAGTTCACGTTCGAGTCTAGCTCAAAGAGGTGTTTTTGGGTTTTACCCCTGGGTACATCTGTGTCAGAGCCGCCTCAACCTGCTCGTATCCAGACAGGGCTGTATTGCTCATAAAACTCACAAAAATCTCTATAATACCAAAATTCTAGGAAGTTCTTCTATACTAATTTTCAAATTCTATCTTAGGGCTATGTACTCTAATAAAAGTTTATCTAAATCTAGCTTCCAAGTTTAGTAATAAACTGCCTCTGATACCAACTGTAATGCCCCGACCCTAGTTACCCAGAGTCAGGACATTATTGCATAACATTAGCATGATCACAAAGATCAAGTCTCGAAAGACTGATTAGTTTAGTAGCCTTGAAACACTAGATACATTCGTAAGTTTTACATTACATCATAAAGTAATACAAAACTAAAACAACATCTTGTATTCATTTCCCCTCATACAATCCCTGCAGGTCATTCATAATATACTTCTTCACATCCAGGAAAAATTAAAACATTGGAAGGGTTGAGCTCAGATGCTCAGTAAGGATAACAATATAGCGGAAGCATTCATAAATAAACAAAAACATTTAAGGAAATGTATAACTAAAAAAAGCCTTTTAAACAAGAACTTCAATATAATATGGAAAAAGTAAAATGAAATAACTCCATTTACTTATTCAAATGGATATTCTACTGGTCGAATAATCACATTCAATATCAATAACCACTTTCATATTGATGGAATGCAAAATTCCAGACTATCATCACCACATAGCCAAGGCCTTGTGCCAAGACTACAAATAATATTTTGTCAAGGCCTCATTCCAAGACACTAGTTTGTCTCATGAGACCTACCGATGCATCGAGGAGCTATAGCAGGCTCCACCCATCAATTACTAATTCCAATGCATTTCTCATATGAACAGGTTTAAACATATCATAAACCATAACATAATCGTATCACATAAAACATGCATAAGGGAAACATAACATTTCAACATTTCAATCACAAGATATCAATACAACACATTGATATAACAAAATCATTATCACAACCATTTTCAATATCAAAATTAAAGAAAATTAGAACTTGCTATTTAGTTTTCAATTAAAAAAAGTTATGGCTTGTAGAGGAAGCCGAAACTCAAATAATGGTCATGCCAACGGAGAAGTCATTGTCGCCAAATACGTATGACAATAAAAACATTCCTTTTTTTCGTTTAGTAAAATGAATATCATAAAAATATTCCTTTTGAATAAACATAAAATTCAAAGGGGTTTAGACACCTTATAGAAGAAATTTTTGTATAAAACAAAATATGCCTCAATGAATGGAGATTGAGATGAAGTCCCTTACAAAAAACATTTTTTAAATAAAATTGATATATTATGTGTATTCACTATAAGTACACATAAATAAAGTACAAATACAAGACAGGACAGAATAAAATCATGACATAATTTGAAAGTAGGAGATTCACCCGAAGAATGGAAATTGGGATAAGAAGTTCCCTTACCTCGTGACTGACTTGACTCGATCATTCTTTAAACTCTTGAATAATAAACTAGAGTTAATTTCTGCTTTCTTAAGAACATTTTTCAGGTTTATTATTCCTTTTATATCACTTATTACCATGTTATGAACATTATGTAATTATTTATGTTAATAACGGTCGTTTTGTCGATCTTTAGTACTTGAGTAAAAAATAAACATCTTATAATTACAAGCTGTTTATGTGGTAGAACATCCATTATCTCCAGAATTATATTCATGATTTAGATATCATAAATATCATATATATCCAGTATATACATTCATTAATAATATTACGTAACATTTAGAGATAAGGAATGAAATGCACCGTTCATGGAGACGGTATGCCGTACGTACGCATTAACGCTACTTTCATTTCTATTTAATATTAAATGGAATGAAATCATAATTATATAAAGGTATATTATAATTACCGTATAATATCATATATAATATCATTTACTCCATCCTTTATACATCCCACATATGGCATTAACAATTCAAATCACTTTGTGGGGGTGGTCGTCCGCACTTCCTAAAATGAAATTATCGTGTTTACCCATAATGAAAATCATAAAGGTATTCCATAAATGAATAATACAGAATCATAAGGAAACAAAATATCAATATATATCATATATAAAAATAGTGTCATCATAGTGGCCACCATTAGAGGTGTTAAAAGAAGATTGAACAATCATCGTTTTGTAAGGCAGAAATTCTCCAACCACAGAAATAGTATGTTCTTTAACCATTAGAAGAAGGTGTGTGTAAGTGTAAATCAAATCCTTCTCATAAAAACATCCTAGTATATTTAATATACTGTTTTGGTTACAAAATCATGGAATAAAAAGAGTTTAAGGGTTTGGAGGATCAAAATAAAACAAAATAACATAAGAGAAGACATTACCTTAAAATCGGGTAACTCTTTTTTGATTTGAGCCAAATGCTTCCTTGGAAAGAATTATGCCCAAAGTGAGGCTTCTAGGAGTAATAGAGTGAAGTTGAGAGAGTATTTGGGCAGAGGATGGCCGAGCCAAATGGCTTTGACGATGTGACTAAGGTGGTAGTGGTGGGGGCCTTTTATAAGAGGAGAGGAGGGGCACTATAGGAATCTCATGAAATGTTACATTATTATGAAACCATATTCGGATTTCAAAGGTCCCAAAATTATATATTTATAATATAAGGTGATAAGGGTTCGAAATATACTCATCCAATAAGTTTTTGACATGTGTAAGTATTAAATTTTACATTATCGTTTTATTTTATTTAAATCGTTAATTAACGAGGTAATTGTTGCATCATCATGGTGTCATAAAATTTTTAATATATTTAATGTCTAAAAATTATATAAAAATGAACATGATGTAGGAAATAGTTTTATATTTCCAATGAATATTTATATTCTAAAATTTAACTTATATATCCCTATGTAATGATTGTTTTAGTAAAACTACACATGTTTGTGACAATTTTATTTTTACTTTAAATAAAAAGTTATTAATGTCACTTTCTTACCAAAGTGTCTCCATGGGGTCCTCAAGTTGAACCATGGATTTTCTTGGTCGGCCATTACTCATCAAATAATTTTAGTACAAGAGTCAAGATATTTTCATATTTTTATAATATCATTTTTACCTTAAATTTCACTAATTTCCTTTAATCGCGATTAATAGAACTTAAAAGATACTATTCACCAAAAATTATGTTAATCCCATTGAATCACATTTTACTTCCTAATTACAACCATTTATGTCAGATTTTTGAAAATAAAATCATAGAAGTGGTAATGTTTCATTTAAACAAAAAATCAGTTTTTAACTATCACTTTGTGGTTTCACTATTCATAAAAAATTGATGTTTTTCAGAACAATGCCAAACATTTACCCTAAGCTATAATTGATATTCCGAATTCAAAAATGATGTATATTTTAAAAAATTACAAAAAAATAATTTGAATTAATTAATTTTATAATTATTTCCCGCTGTCACAACAAATAGCATTTTTTAAGAAACAATATATATCAGATGATTGACAATTGTTTATGTCCAATTTTAAAGTGAAATTAATTCTAATGACCACCATTGGATAAAATGGTAAAAATATATTCTAATTATAATTTAAAACCACTCAATAGTATAATTTAACACTATAATTTATTTTGATTAGAAAAGTTGTTTTTAAGTATTTTTCACTATTCATAAAAAATTGGATGTTCTCAAAAAATTACAAAAAATTCAATTTAGGATAATTTTGATATTCCGAATACAAAAATGAAGTCCATTTTGAAATTTAAAATTTATTTAATTTAAAAAAGTGGGTATTACTATTCATAACGGCTACATTGATTGGTCGCGGTGTGTTAGAATCTCGAACTTGCGTACAATGCAAGCTATTTCATTATTGAAAGAGAAGCGTATCGTGGAAGCTTTGGGTGTTACACTACACCCTACACCCTACACCCCACACCCTAAACCCTAAACTCAACACCCAATACCATATACCCTTAACTCGATACAATAAAGCATATAACCAAAACCATAAACCCTATACCCTAAATGCTAAAACCTATAGCCAACTTCCAAAACCCTATACCCTACACTGTAAATCCAAAACCATACACCCTAAACACTATACCGTACACACTAAATCCTAAAACCTATACCCAATACCCTACACCCTACAACCTAAACACTAAACCATATATAGTATACCCTACACCCTAAACCCGATAACCTACACCATAAAACCTAAAATATAAACAATAATCCTTATAATTGACACCCTAAACCGGGAAATATAAACCCTACACCCTAAACGCCAGACCAAAATACATAAACTGTAAACTGAAAAAAAGATATCCTACACCATAAACCCTATACCAAATCCCTAAGACCTCTAAAACAAAAACCAAATAACCTACACCGTAAACCCTAAACCCTACACACCCTAAAATCGATACCCTAAACCATAAACCCGACACCCTAAAACCTAAAACCAACACTCTACACTTCAAACCGTACACCATAATCCTTATACCCAACACCAAAAAACCCTTAATCCTTCACCCATACATTATACACTACACCTTATACCCTATACCCTACACCCAAAACACTATACCCTAAACTGTAAACCCTACTCCCAAAACCATATACATTGTACCCTAAACCAAAAACCCTACACCCTAAACCCTATACATCCCAGCAGAAACCCTAAACCCTACATGCTAAACCAGAAATCCTACTTTGTAAACCCCAAATCATAAAACCTAAACCCTATTACCTATACCCTAAACTATAAACCATACACCCTAAACACTATACCATACACCCTAAACCCTACAACACAAACCTTAAAACCTATACCAAAAAGCATAATCCCTAAACCCTATAGTCTAAACACTATACCCAAGACCCTAAACCTTAAACCTTATACCCTAAAAACTATACCCTACACCATAAACCCTAAACCCTACACCCTAAACCCTTTACCATACAACCTTATTCCAAATAATCATCACTTGGAATCATAAACCCTAAAACGCTAAAAAAACCCTAAAACCATAAAAAATTCCATAAACCCTAAGAACAAATAAAACCCTAATGACCCCTAAAACTCCATAAAACCCACAAAAATCATTACAAGACTAAAAATCAATAATTCCATGAAAACCCCTAAAATCCTTAAACCCCCAAAAAATACCCCTAAAAACAAAAAACCTTAAAAAACCCCATAAAACCAAAAACAAATCATAACCCACTAATAAACCCTAAAAACCATATGAAACCCATAAAAACCCAAAAACCCCACAGGAAACCCTCAAAACACATAAAAACACCAAAAACCCATCAAATGATGACATAACCTAAAACCCCATAAAAACAATAAGAAAAAATAAAGACCCTAAAAAATACCTAAAAACAAAAAAAAACAATAAATAAACTTAATATCAATAAAAATATAAGATACCTTAAAAACCTGATGTGTTTCTAGAAACATGAAATGAGTAAGTGAAGATGAAGAAAAAAAATGTAGCTGATTGACCAAGGATGAAATATGATTCCACCCGAAAAAGTTCTAACATGCTTAAAGACATGGTTTCCAGTAAAGGAGATGCACCGCCAATTCCGGGTAAGTGAAGAGGCTAAAGAAAAAAAATTCAGAACAAGATTCAAAAATTCATCAAATTCAATTATATCCATTTAAAAGGTATAAAAATACATTTCAAACACACCATAATGAGAGGAAAAGGCCCCCAAAAAGAGTTATAATTCCTGGGGAACTCAAATGTCGCATAAAAGCCTAAAAAATCACTTACATGCCATTTAATGACACCACAAACTAATGTAGAGAATTTACATATTAATAATTAAATTCTCCACCTTTTCTCTCTTATTTAATGTATTGCAACAAATTTACTTTTTTTCATGTGGATAATTCGTTTTGGGTCCCAAATTAATTTTTTCCCCACCATGGTGTTAGAAGTCAAAACATACGGGCTGGTCCAATTTGAATAACAAATGGGTTTAAAATATTTATCAAACCCAAAATTACACTCCATGGTTTGGATCTGATCTATATCGGTCACCCCTGGATGGATAATATTTTCCCTAAAATCCGTGTAATCATCTTATTAAATGTATCGATACAAGACCCCAATGTGGAACATTGTAGAAATGCCACCAAATTCATTAGGTTAAACTATTTTGAAGGAATTTATTCTCATTCAATAAAGCACGTAGAATGGACCTTCATGTCATGGTGCCATCATTCCCTTCATTTTAGATTTAAATCTCCCCTTAAGAAGGTGAATCCACACTTTGTTTCTAGGTTTTAAAATTTCCACCTTTATATTCTTGTTAACTTACCCCTTGCATGCTTCATTAGACTTGTCTATTTGATCATGAATAGATTCATGAAGCATATTCCTCTAGTTTTTCTTCTACTCTAAATCAATATTCACCAAAAAATGAAGGCGAATAGAAACAAATTATATAGGAGTGATTGGATTGATTCTATAAAACAATTAACATGGATAATGTCGATTCGTAGCACTATGAGATATATTGTATAAAAATTCATCTTGTGAAAGCTGTAAATCCCAATATCTCATATTATTATTAACCAATTTTATCAGAATAATTCTCAATGTAAGATCAGTAACTTCAATTTTCCCTTAGTTTTAGGTTTATGGGATGTGGTGAAAATAATATTCATACAAAATTTTCCCCACAATTTCCTCAAAAAATGGATGATAAATTTAGTGTCTCTATATGAAACAATGCTAAGAGTAATTCCATGAATGCAAACAATCTCCTTTAAAATATTTTTTTACCACATTCACTAAATCTTATGTCATATAGAAATGTATTAAATGAGTCACCATAAAAAATTCATCAACAATAACCATTACTTAATATTTTCCTAACTATGTATTTGGTAAATATAGAATGAAACCCTTGTCGAGATCTTACCATGGATGCTATGGAATAGTTAACGGAGTGTATAATAAATAATCCAACAATGACTTATTTATATTTAAAATGTTCTGAATCCCCAAATAATTTCTTGGATATCTCATTTCATATTTTTCAACTAGAATTTATCCTTTAGTATCTCTAATGTTTTATGTACTCAAAAATGACCATAAAGTCCCCCTTCATGTGCCCTCCGAATGAGAAAGTCCATGTAATAACCCCATGGAACACACAATATGTTTCTATTATGGAAAATACACATCATGTATTGAATAACCCTCCTCAAATCCATGTTTAAATTGGATTAAAATATCATTAAACTCTATATAATGATAATTATATTCTTTTATAAGCATAAATCCAAGAATTCGAGCATCTAGAATAGAAGGTATTTCATATCATTGAGGTAAAACATCTTCCACCACGTTATATTTCCACTTATTTCATTTCAAAACAAATTAAAATGATTCTTGGAATTACACCCACATTACATGCCTCGAACTCATTTTTTAATGAAAATTTTATAAACCTCAGTGCCTGATGGCCAGAATGAAGTAAAAATTATTTTGGTCTCAAATAATGATACCAATGATCTTGGGATCTCAAAAACCCATAAAATTAATCAATATATTTTTTATAATTACTCATTGAATATTTCAATTACATAGTGAAAGATGTAATCGGACACTTTCCTTGGATGAGAATAGTGCTTATCCAAACTTCAATTCCATCACATCCCACTATAAATACTTGATCAAAATTAGGTAATTCCAAAACTGGTGCTTAACATAATTTTTAATTAATAATTTCAGATGGTTTTTTTGATTCATTTAAACACTAAAATTTTGTATTTTTCAAGCATTCAGTGATGGGTTCCATGATTATGCTGAAATTAGAAACAAATATCTAATAAAAATATGTCAAAACATGATTACACCTTATTTTTTGATGGATTCAAGTTATTTCTAGGAATTGACTGCTTCCAATTTTGATTCATCCACCAGGATGCCTTCCTATGTTACAATATATACCAAAAAAACCACTTCTTCTAAAAATAACTGACATTTTTATAACATTCTTTATAGCTTTTGTTTCCATATAATTTCAAATACCCATCAAATATGATTGACCATTCTCTCCACATACTTGTTTGAAATCAAAATATCATCTAAATAAAAAGATAAAACAACCAATAAATCGTTTCATAACATCAGTCATGAGTCACATGAATGTTCTAGGATAATTTGAGGGGCTGAATGGCATGACCATCCCCTCAACAATTCAACTATTTTTTTAAAATATGTTTTCTACTCAACCCCTTCATTCATTCAAATGTGGTGGTATCCACTATGAAGATCAACTTTTTAAATGATTGATGAACCATGTAAATCATCATGCATGTCATCAAGTCGTGGAATAATATACTAGAATTTAATTCTTAGATTATGAATATTTGTAATGACATTGCACATGTGATACTTACCATCTTTGTTTTGAAACAATAATGTTGGAATAGAACACTCGCACATGCTTGGTCTTATAAAGACTCGATCAATCAATTCGTCCACTTGCATTTACAGTTCCATTGATTCTCCAGGATTACAACGATACACTGGTTTGTTAGGAAATTGAACACTTGGTTCATGATCAATATGGTGTTCAACGCCTCTAAATGGTGGTACTCCTGGTGGAAGATCATTTGAAAAAACATCACGATATTCCCCAATCATGGAATGAGATAACAGATCTTTATGGATATTCTTCTCATGGTATGAATTTTCCATCAACAATAAATAAAAAACTGGATTTTACTTATTTATTTCTTTCTCCACTTCATATTTTTTGATAAATATGACATATTAGGGCACTTCTAGAATAGTTTTTTCTTGATGTGTTTGGGATAGATTCAATGGACCAATTTTGATATTCTTTTCCCTATATTAGAAAGAATGTGTGTTCTTCCTCACATAATATTTCACATCCCTATCAAAATCCCAAGGCCTTACCAACAACATGTTACAAGAATCCATAGTTTTAACATTACACGATACCCCCATAAACATAGTTAATACCAATTGGAAATAAAATCGTAACCTAATTTTTGACATGGGGTGTTCTCCCATTGTTTAAGAATTGCATTTTTAATGACCAGTGAAGATTCTGAGTTCAAATATTATATTTATCAATCAGTGATGTTGATGAAAATATTTAGATATCCCACTATCAATAATCACCAAACATACCAGTTGATTAATTGTTCAATGAGTTTGGAACTAGTTTTCTCTTTGATATTTATCCATAAATATTTGATCTTGCAAAAATCTTCATATCACAAGCTTGTTACCCTCATCGTCTTATTCCACAACATGTTCCTAATTTTCATATTTTTTACCATCATGTTTATCCTCATTGATTTCATTTTCAATCTATTCAATATATTTTATTGTAAATATTTGGATGATAGGGAAATTGGCCTAAATGACTATACCCATGACATTTGAAACACTTTCAATTCCCACATTGATAAGAGTTATATTTCTGTTTTGGATGTTCCATAGACCCCCCTTTTTGTTTATCCAATATATTTTTCCTTCTTAATTCCTTATCACTGACAAAAAAATTATTAAAATATATAAATTTGTTAAAATTTTAACCTCAATTTTAGATCATGAGTGACGGTGTCTTGGAGGTCTAGTTTTTCTTTTCCACCTTGATTTCCATCTTGCAAACATCATCAAGTGAGTCGAATGGTTGTAACTCCACCTAGTGTGAAATTTCTTAATTTAATCCACAAAAAATCTTTGCAATAATTTTATCTATGTACTACTAATCCTCACTTAACATCAATATAGGATCAATCTCCTTAATGTTAAGTTCAACAAAATTGTCTCCTTCTCACAGTCTATGCATTTATAAATAATGATCTTGCTTATAATTCTAGAGAAAAACTCAAATACTCTAAAACATTTTCTACTTCTCACATGTGCATATTTTTTCATTCTTGTAATCTTCCTATTGTTTAATAATTTTTCCCACCAAAGAGATTCATAATCTTTAAATTTAAAATTTTATACCTTTCACTTGTTCTCATCAAAACAATTCTTAAATTCGATGAATCATTCAATTTCTTGTATCCAATCTATGAAATATTCTAGATTCATACTCCCATCAAATTATGAAATGTCAATATTCAACCCTATTTCAATATCTTCATCGTCTCTTCTTTTTTTCATATCCCCCTATAAATTGCTAGAATCATCACGATTTCTATGATATTTAAAAAATGGTTTAAGATTGTTCCTATTATCTAGAGATGGATAGTAGGGACACCGCTACGGTGGAGGGGACTCACATCATCCAGTTCTGGATAGTTGAGAATGTTACCCATTGATTTGGTTAATATATTATTATAGCTATGCATTGGAAATTTCACAGGGAGTATGACGAGTTGAAGATCCACTCTTCTAAGAAATGGTGGAGGGTAATAAGAACAATTCAATAGAACATACTCGTTGGAACCTACTGCTCTGATATAATATAGATGTTTCATCAGAAGCATGAATTGAGTATGTGAAGATGAAAGAAAGAAATGTAGTCAATTGAACAGGTATTAAAGGAAATTAAACCCTCCAAGGCTCCATGCTTAGGGAAAAATTCCCTAGAAATGGAGATGCACCACGAATTCCAGGTAAGGGAAGAGACTAAAGAATGAAAAACGAAGAAGAAGCTTCAAAAATCCATCATATTTATGTCTATCCATTACAAGGGTGTGAAAATACATTATAAACACACAATAAAGAGAGGAAAATTCCCCAAAACGAGTTATAAGTCATGGGGAGCTGAAACGACACATACAAGGCATAAATACACTTTTCCATTCTAATTAATGATCCCAAATACTAATGTATAGAATTTACTACTTAATGATCCTTTTATCCACCATAACTCTCTTAATTAATGTGCTGGAACAAATTTACTTCTTTTTCCATGAGGATAATTTATTTTGGACCACAAATAAGTGTGTTTTGGACAACCATAGTTTTGGATCTCAAAATTTTTGTGTTGGTCCAATTTAAATAACAAATAGGCTAAAAAAATTTCAATCCCAAACTTATTCTCCTTGGTTTGGATATGATCTACTTGAAAACCTTAAAAATCACCAAAATCCCTAAACCCCTAAAAAAACAAAATAAAAATACTAAAACCCCCAAAAAATTAAAAAACCCCAAAAAAACGCAAAAAACCTCTAAAACCCTTAAAAACCATAAAAAAAATTTATAATGCCCTGAAAAGTTATAAAAATGCCTAAAATCCTAATAATCTATGAAATCACTAAAAACCCTCCAAGCTGATAAAAAATATAAAATCCTAAACATCCTAATAAACAATGAATATGATAAAATGCCCTAAAAACACAAAAAAACCCAAATACCACAAAAATAAAAAAATGACCATAAAAACTCAAAAAATACCCTAAAGAAACTAAAAACCCAAAAGATACATAACAGACCCATAAAACCACTAAATATTCTTAAAGACCCTAAAAAATATGAAAACTCTGAAAATATCCAAAAACAAAAAAACCCTAAGAGACCATAAAATACCTTAAAACTACTAAAAGTCTCAGAAAACCCCAAATACTAAAGAAAGACACTAAGAAGTCTAAAAAACCCTAAAAACCCCCAAAAATACAAAAAAGCCTAAACGGACCCGAAAAACCCAAAAACCCAAAAAAGAACCTAAAAACCCTAAAAATCCCTAAAAGATCCTAAAATAATAAAGGACCCTAAAGGCAAATAGAACGCATAAAAGTCCCCTAAACCCCATAAAACCCTTAAGGAACCTTAAAAACCCCTAAACCCCATAAAAGACCCTAAAACATGAAAACAATCACTAAAGACCCTAAACCACTAAATAAACCATAAAAACCATAAAATACCCTAAAACATGTGAAACACCCTAGAATACACTAAAATCCCCAGAACAACCCTAAAAACAATTTAAAAATACAAAATGATCTAAATAAATCCAAAAAACACTTGAAAATCCCAAAACAATATACTAAAATACCCTAAACCCATTAGACATTAAAGACCCAAAAAGCAGTAAAAAATCCGCAAAACCCTAAGAACATTATAAGAACCTAAAAACCTAAAAATCATAAAACCCCAAAAATCATAAAAAAAACTTTAAACACTAAAAACCCCAAAACCCTAGAAACATAAAGACCAAATAAAACCCAAAAAACAAAAAAAAATGAAAAAACCCAAAATACCTTAAAAGAACCCAAAACACTAACAACCATAAAAAACCCTAAAAACCCTAAACAACCATATAGAACATAAAAACATTAAACCTCCTTAAAACACTAAAAGGAAAAAAAACCATAACCCCCCCCCCCCAAAAAAAAACATAAAAATCTAAAACCCTAAAATATCATAAGAAACCCCCAAAAAATCAATAGTCTCGAAAAACCGTAAAACCCTCTAACAACCTTTAAAACTCTAAAATACCGCAAAATCCATTAAAAATCCAAGAAACACTAAAAACCCATAAAAACACTAAAATCCTTAAAAACCATAAAAACCATAATATGCCTCAAACTCAAAAAAAATCATAAACCCCTAAAAAATCTAAAATACCCAAAAACTACCAAAATATTCCGTAAACCCATACTATAATTGATACCACACAAAACCCTTAAAAACCAAAAATAGTAAAAATACTAAAAATCTAAAAAAACATAAAAACCCTAAAAAACACCCAAAACACCTAAAAATCCATAAACACACTAAACACCCCAAAAAACCCTAAAAATACAAAAAATTAAAAAGATATAAACCCACTAAATATCCCTCATAATCAATAAAACCCCAAAACCCCCTAAAAACACTAAAAATACTAAAAACCCTAAATCCCAAAAAACTATAAAAACCCTTATACGACCCTAAAAATACTAAAACCCATAAAAATTTAAAAATCCATAATTTTACCTAAAAGTCCCTAAAACCAGGATAAAAACCTTAAATGTCCATGAAAAAACCTAAAATGCCCTAAAAATCCCAATACTCAAAAAACACAAAAAAACAAAAAAAAAACATAAAACGCTAAAAACACTAAAAACCCTTAAAACCCCTTAAAAAACTACACCCCTAACATTGTAAAAACCATATAATCCATAATAACCCACATAAAACCATAAAAATTCAAAACACCCCTAAAACCATGAAACCCCCAAAGAATCTAAAAACCATAAAAAAACTTAAACCCCCATAACCCCCTAAAAACCCTAAAACCCCTCTAAATCCATAAAATTCATAAAAACCCTAAAAACATTCTATAAACACTTCAAAATACATGAAAATTATAAAAATATAATAGGATCCCTAAAAACAATAAAACTCCAAAATTACCCTTAAAATCAAAAAAACAATAGGTATATAAACTGTAAAAAGTATTACAAACCACTAAATAATCTATGTCCCGAAAAACCAAAAGAAACCCCTAAAACCCTAATCTTGGTATTATAGGACAACTCATGTGGGGGTGAATTGAGATTCTAATTTAAAATTATGATAAAAAATATTTAAAAACTAAATCCCCCATTTTATTAAAAATTCCCAGTTAACTAATATTGTTGAATTATATAATTTGATGTTTCAAAAAGATTCATTGATGTATGAAAAAAACTATTTTATAATTTGTTTAAAATTATTTTATCTATTGAAACATAAGTACTCGAAACCTAAATTTTATAAAAAATACAAAGTAAAGTTATCTATAAAATTAATGTATTGCTATAAATTTTAGAAAACTAAAATAATTTTATTATTAAAATAGAATAAAAATAAAATAAAACACACAGTGGAATAGATGATAGGTTTATTCTTAATCTGACATATAGACATCTTGACTTAAAAATCACCCTCTACCATGAATTTTATTATAAATAAAATTGTCTAAAAGCTAAATCAAATTTCATAGACAACACCACACAAGGACATCCATGCTTCGCAGTTCCCTTTCTATAGTTATAAACTAGAGAATAAAAATATAATAACTGCACACTAGAGGTCCAGGATATACTTCCTAATCCATATTTCTATTTGGGAGAATAAATTAAAACATTACAAGATAATTTTTTTCACTCTCTAATACATTACATGATCCAGTGTTAAAATATACTCAACATAAAGTGCACATAGCTCAAAAGTAAGAAACTGGAGTAATAGAAAGGAAATAATTTCGTGCCACTGAATATGTAAGTATTTTAGTATGTAAAAAAATATTCTCTTATTATTTTTTATTTTATTATGAATTTATGTAAGAATATGTTCATATATTATTTTATGTGACATTGATGTTTAGGAAATAAATGTGTCATGGAAGTTCAAGAAAAGAGTACTGGTCAATCTTTTTCATTCATAAAAAATACATTGTTTTTGTGTTGTGTACGTATCTTATATCTATATACAATTTTTATGTATATTTTTTTGAAATCCTTTTAAAAAAATATTTCGTCAGAATAATTCATTGATGAAAACTCATCGATGATCCCCAAACTTTGGAAAGAAATTTGGGCTCAATATATTTTTCTGACCGATATTCAATTATGTATAGATAAGTGGTTCGATTAATATATTTAATAATATAATAATATAATACTTACCATTATATATTGTAACATTAATATTTTCCATGTTATCATCAAAGGTTGATTCAATTTTTCCATATCAATATCTATATCAACTTTAATACATTATAATAATACTAGATAGATTCATTGATAGGTTGTAGGACCGATAACTTGTACCTATGGTCGATCATTTGATCTTACAGTTGATCACCTTACACTTACGGTTGATCACCTTATACTTATAGATGGTCCAATAATATTTCAATTTGATACTACTAACCATGGTCTGTTCATTTGATCATGCAGTCAATTCTTCACATTATTAAAAGTTCACATTTTATTATTGGATGATTTAATTTTTCCTTGAAATCACATGGTCTCCCAAGAAGTAAATAAAACTAGTCTTATGTTATACCTATGAGTCTCTAATTAGATTCATATGGATTATTTTTTAGGTGTGTGGTTGATATAGATGTCGTGAGTTTGATTCTTGACTTAGTTAAAAATCTTGATCCCGGTGGATGATTGGGATACGACATGCAGTCACATGGTATGAATTAATATATCTAAGATAATTTTCATTATATTAACCATTATCAATTATTTTTTCTTCTGGTCAATTCATATTTCAGGCAGTCAATTCGATACATAGACATATTACCATTTAATTTTAGAAAATTATTTAATTTTCACAAAATATTAAATAGATTATAAAAAATATGAACACTATTTATGATTATTAATATAAGGAATGGATAGACTAAGCCAAAAATATCCCCCTTTTGATGATCATAAATTATGGAAAAAATATTTATTCAAAATATTGAATATAAGTCATTAAAGATTATAATTTGTTGTAACCATCAATTAGCTATAATAAATAATCATTATCTATTTGATAAAAATATATATTCTACTCATATGTAGTCATTTTTTCTCCCTTCTTGATTCTATGTATATCAATCCACCTTAGGGATTATCAAATGTAATTCATAAAAGTTGAAAGGGTGATAATGGAATAAATAAAAAATAATGTATACATAGTAAAAAAACAAAATCATAAAAATAAGAAGTGATGTGTATCTTATTAATTGTTCAAAAAGTATACATAGATAGACCCTATTACAATCTAATTATAATAGAAGTTCTCTATCTCTATATGTGTATAATGGTAAAATGAATTCTTTCCTTTTACAATAATAAGTGAATTATTAGGGGGAGTCCAACAAGGTGCAGAATGTCTAGGAATAGAGATTCCTTTGGCAATTTTTTCAGATCTGTCCAAGGGCTTGAGAAACTATGATACCAAAGGGTCATGTATGAGGTGTAGCTGAGGTTGTGGTCAGAATAGATCAAGGAGAGTTTGAGAGACACATATACATGGAGAAGGAAAATCATGAGGGGTTAGCACATGTGTGTTTTAAACATATATATAAGGTTCTATATTCATGGTGATAAGAGACTAAACGATAGTATCATGTTCTATAACCTAAAAGAACTCATCTTTCTCAGACATGAACTAATTTATTTGAGTATTCATCACTAATATCGTCTCTATAAAATAATATAATATAGTTTTCAGAGTTTTAATAAACAAATATCAATAAAATTAAAGGAACCAAGTCTTAAGATATTCATTGGTGTAAATCCTTATGATAAAATAATTTATTTCACCCTTAATTATAGCTTAATATTTAGCATTCAATATTGATTATTTTCTAATGAAATAAAACTATTTTTATTAATGGTAAGAAATTTCCATTTTCACTTTATATCTAACATCATTAAAACTATCAAATATATTCAAAATCTCTTCATGAATCAACCATTATATTAACTCATCATAGATAAAAACAGAAGATAAAGGTCTATATGGAATCCTTATCAAAGATGGATACCATCTATCCATGGTAGCTAACATATCGGGGAGATCTTCTTCCAGGGATCGAATGTGACTTTTAAAACATCCCATTTCTATTATAGAATATCAAAACTCATGGTGCCTATAGGCTACTATCAGAAACAAATTAGGATGGATGTGTACAACAACACTATCAATAGTGTATCCAATATCCTTATCCTTATCATTATTATCAACCGAAATAATTCTCATAATCAATTCTTCTATGAATTCCAAATTTTCATTATTAAACTGAATGAAGTATTCATAAGTATTCACTGAAGAAGGCACATAGGTTTTATCTTATTGAGATTGAGTAGGTTACATTTAATCAGGAAAATCCTTATAAGAGAAAGCATATCTCATATATAATGAATGATAATTGAAATCAATATTATTTTTCTAAGATTCTTCTTTATGAGAGAGAATAGAACAAGGTCTCTCAATCTCTCTAATAGATTCCCCGTATTATTTTTCAAATCTTTTGTGGATACCACTTATGTTTTGAGAGAATATTCATAGACAGACTCTTCATGTGAATGATTTTTTGGTACAACTATATGATGTAGAGGAGTAGCCAAAATCTTGAATATATCCTAATGTATTCAGGTCATATCATTATTTTCGAAACATGGATTGAATAATGTTTTATCACAACCAATTCTTATTCCCTTGAAATAATAGCTATGGTAGGTCCTTATAGATTTTTAGAATCATAACCATAATCATCATTTCCATCCTTATCACCCTTATCATCATTATTATAATAATTATAATCCTATTTACCATCATTTCTAGGATACGAAACTCCCATAAAAAATGAATTATCAAGAATGTATTCATCACTAGATAGTTGGGAATCTCATATGGTAGATCCCCTATCTCAATCATATGTGAACTCTCCAATAATGGATACATATTATTATCAATTTATGAATAACTGGGAGTATATCCAAACAACATAAATATTGGAACTCACCCCACTTTAAGAGTTACATGTCCTTATACTACTGATTCAACCAATAAAATAATTATGGGATCTTTTCCAACTTCAGGTTTAACTTCATAAGATAATGGAAATATATGAGTATGATATAATTATTTTATTATAGGTTCTAATTCATTTGGAACCTCATTATCATGAGTGTTACCATAAAAATATTCAAAGTAACATATATATAATTTATCCATTATAAAGGAGATTCATATTCATCTTTATTTGAGGAGTAATCAACATAAACAATCTCATTTTGGTCCAAACCAGTATCGGAGATATCACTTCGCCTAAAAGGATGACAGATTGGATGTAAACATTCATAAATTATTTCCTCATTAGCTATCTAGATAATTTTTCTAGGTTTCTGACTAATGTTAATCCATTTACTTGTTGTATGATTAAAATATATAGAATTTATATACATTATTATTTCAACTCCTATATGGACTAATGTTTTATATTCTAGTGAAACAGAAATAAAATTTGTGTATGAAAATGTTTTGAATATAAAATATGGTTTAGTTAATTCCTATATATGGATTCTCATGAATTATGGCCTTATTATCTAAATTCCAATATCCATTAGCAATATAAAAAAATTTTGATACAATATAGAGAAAAAATCTCTCTTCCTTGGTTATATAATGTTCTGAATGAATTTATTCAATAACATACATTCATCACATAGATCATTTTCAATTGTTCACATGTAGGTTATGTTATCTATAATATTTTGCATTCCATTTCCAAAATTTAAATGGGGATGGTTTATAGGGTACAAGATCTAATAGTCACCATATGCTCCATGATTTTGTAATCATTAGTAACGAATCCAAAAGAAGGTATTGAACTCAAACTCTATAAAGATGAAAACTATCTTGATATCATCCTCATGTTCTCCACCTTCATACACCATGTATAGGTAAAACACTTTTACATGTCACAAATAATGGGGTAATTTTAATCTTAGAACAAACTAGTCCAATTTTGAAAAAGAAGTTCTCCTTATACCAAGGAGTGATTGGTTATGAACAACACAAAATCTACATCCCTCTAAGACATTACATTTTAATAAAGTAGATGTGTATTCAAAATATTTCTAGATTTTCTTAGGTTCGACATTTCAATTTTGGATGATTATTTAGAATTATCTATGAAATATATCTTCTTTTTGACAATGGAGACTGATATTTGATATTCAAGAAGATATATATTTGTAATAATATTTGCGAAAGAGGGTTTGAAAAGTGGGTTTAGCTAAATTTATAGAGGAGTGAGATAATTCAATTCTGATTTTACATCTCAATCGTTTCGAGACTTATTGTATAGTATCATGCGGGAAATAGTAATAAGAATTTAATATATTTATAAACAGTAATGATAAATTTAAAATTTAAATAACTAAATATATCATATGATATTATAACAACATATATATATCCATTAAAATATTAAAAAGAAGATTAAAATTTTTCTAAAAACATTTTATATAAAAAATTTCATACCAAATTAATATTTGATATTATTAATAATCTCAAAATTAAATGGATTGTTAAATATGTTAGGAAGTTTATGTTCTATACCAATGAATTCAAAATTTATATCACACTTTTTAAAATTTTATATCAAAATATGATATGTAATATATATATGTTTTTTACTTGAATAAGAAATATAATTTTTTGGAATTTTTTTAATACTCGTATTTTCATGATTTTTAGGTACATGGATGAATTAATATCAATAGTCCAATTTAGATAGTTTAATATATAGAATATATGAACAAAAAACAACCAATGACTATGTATTCTACATCAATAGTATATAATTAATGATAATTCTATTTCTTACAACACTATGAAGCTAAAGACATTCCTAATAGATGAAATGTTCCATAGGTTCTCTTTATATCTAACTTAGATCCACCAAAATCAGAATATAAATAACATAAAAATTAAGATGCATTTCATTTAGTGTAAAATAAACCCAAACTAGTTATATTCTTGAGGCATGTAAAAATCCTTTTATCAACATTTAATTGATATTCTTTAGAATTTTCATGAAAAATTTTCACACATGAACACACTGAACACAATATCTTGTTGGGTAGCAGTTAAGAATAACAAACATCTAATAATACCACTATAAGTAGTGTGATCAACTATCTTTCCATTTTCATCAATATTAATCATACGTATTGAACACATTTGAATATCACTACTTTTGGTGCTATCTGAGGAAAAATATTTAAAAATACCATTTTTTGTTTTTATTGATTTAAAACAATTCATTATTTGTTTTGAAAAATTTGAAACCCAATTAAGTATTTTAAAACATCTATTGAACTCATTTAAAAATCATTTTAAATCATTTTTTAAAATTTCATGCAGAAGGAGTTTTTATATGACCCAAAAATAATATCATCAATATATATTTAAACTACTAAATTTTTTTTAATTTTTTTATAAATAAATTATGGTCTAGGACACATTTTTTAAATGCATTTGAAATATGAAAAGTGTTGATCCTATCATACCAAGACCCAATATATTTTTTGAAACCATATAATTTTTTTTAATTTAAAATCATGATTTGGAAAATGAGGGATTTGGAATCTAGGAGGATGTTCCACTAATACAAACTCATTAATATGTACATTTAGGAATCCGCTCTTGACATCCATTTAATATAGATTTAATTTAAGATGTTAATCATATGAAAAAAAATATTTTGGTACCATCAATTCTAGATAATGGTGTAAATTATTCTTTATTGTTAATACATTTTTCTTGACTATATCCTTGTGCAACCAATATAGACTTTTTTAATAATAATTATAGAATCATCAACCTTGTTTCAATACACCCATTTAGTTCAAATAATTAGGTAGTATTTTGTCCATTTACTATTTCCTAAACATTATTCCTTTCAAACTGGTTCAATTATTCTTACATTGCTATTACATAATGTTTATCCCTGACTTCTTCATTCATGTTCCGAGGTTCAAGTTGTGATAAGAATAATGACGGTCAACTTGTTTCCTCAGTGAGGATCTAGTTTGAGTTTCACAATCTAGATTTCATACTAATTAATCCAAACGGTGGAATTTAAGTGTTCTAATAGTTCTAGGGATAGAAGTACATGGTACATTATTTTCTTCATTAGATTCAGGAATAGATTTATGATCTCTAACAGGTGATTTCTCTAGTAAATCAATATAAATATCATCATATTTATAGGTATTACTAATATTCAGATATGGCATATCATCCTCATGATTTTATAAAGTGTCATTGGGTTCCTGTGGATCAGTCTCCTCATAATTGACATGAAAAGTTTGTTCTGAAACATTATATATCCTGGTAATGATACTATAAGCTTTATTAGTGGTTGAAAACACAATCAAAATTACATCATATATTTTTAGAGATTTTTTTTTTCATATTTTCTTTTGTCTTAAGAATATAAAATTTACAACCAAATACTCCAAATTAATTTAATTTTGTTTTTATACCATTCAACAATTCAAATGGATTATTTTTCAAGATAGGTCTTATAAGAACTGTATTAATTGAGTAATAAGATTTGTGAATTGCTTCATAACAAAAATAGATTGGACTGTCAAATTCATTGATCATTGTTCATCGATTTCTTAATGATTCTTATATCTCCATTAAATAACCATACATTGTTGAGGTGTTCGAGGTGTATGGAAATTTTGAGTACAACCACGCTATGAACAGAGAGATTCAAATTATTTATTCTCAAAATCTCAGACATGATCATTTATCAAGTTCATTATGGTTAGTCTAGTATGTTTTCTACGGATATAGCATATTTAGAAAAAAAAGGAAGGAGCTTTAATTTTATAATAAAATAAAAACACCGATGTATATATTGAATAACAATCAACTATAAAATAATAATAATGCTTTATTGATAAACTATAATTATTATTGGGTATAAATAAATTCATATGAATTAATATTAGTGGTTTAGAGGTTGAGAACTCTTAATTTTGTTTGAAAATATTTTCTTTCTGTTCCCTTTTGGTAGGGATTACACACATTGTATTTAGGAAACTATAGAATAAGATGATCCTTGAATAAACATTATTAGTTATATTCATAAGTGATTGTATATTTCAATTTACAATTTTATTATTCTATATCAAATATTATATGAGAAAACCAAACAAACAATAAACATTTTTAGAAAATAAATAATCTAAATTAAATGCATAAACATTATCATTTCTAAAAGTAGTAAATATCAATGAATTCCTAGAATAATTTTTTTTTAAAGTGTTATTTTTAAATTTTATATGAAAATCGTAATAGAAAAAATTTATATACTTAGAAGATTATATTTTAATCCATAAATAGTTAAAATATTCAAAATATTTACATATTTAGAGTTACCAATTTGTCCAACTCTACTAATTTTTCCTTTTTCACTGTCACAAAAATTTACATGCCCACCATCCAACTTTATAATGTTTTTTATGCTTAAAAATCCTTTAGTCAAATGTTTCTATCATCCACTATCTAGATAAACTGTTTTTTTAATAGATATCATTAAGAATTTCTAAAACAATCAATTAAATAAACATTATTTTCTGTACCTATATCTTTTTGTGTCAAAAAAGGATATATATAAAATCTTTTGGATTCTAAATTTTTTTATGATTATTTAGATAAAATTCAAAATTTAGAAAGAAAATACTTTTCAGGTAAAAAATTAATAGAATGATTTCAAAAAATAGAAGCATTTTCTAAAAGTAACATTATGTTATTTGAATATGGAATAACATAGATTTCGTGTATTTTGTTTTTCTATCCAGGTTGATAAAAAAATAAGGTCTTCGTTTTGGTACAGCCAGACTGAAAAGTTTTTTCTTTATGTTTTCTGTTACTCTATAAAAACCTTCATTTTACATTTTTCAGATCTTAATTTTTTTCAAATCAAAATTATCTTTTAAAAAATTAGGATTGTTTTATTTTTCAATTCTATAACAATATTTTTTATAAAACACATAAAACATGAACCTTTTCAGATTTTTATATTTTTATTTTAGCTCATTCATGGTATCACCAAGCATAGAACTATATTATTATAATTATTCATTAATAATTAAGAATCATCTGGAATTTGAGAAGAAGTAGAAAGTAAATCAGATGTAGTATCCATAAAGAATATATTATATTTTTCATTCATATCTTCTTTGATCGAATTTTGTTCACTGAAGTTATCCTCAGATTCACTCTAAGAAGATTTCATTACACTATTTTTTTCTCCTTAACATCCTATTTTTTATTGTATTTGGGATTCGAATAGCCATCCATTATGTATCGTTTTATCTTTCATTTATAATAGGTTATCTCACTATATGATTCATCCTTTTTTCAATATTTCATCCAATTTCCTCAATTTTCATATTTTCAATTACATGAGACATTATAAAAAATGTCTTCTGTTTGTAGAACTTGGTAAAAATTTTAACTAGATGAGATATTTCTTTATCACATTCTATGTCACCTTCAATCGAACTTGTACTATTAGGTTTCAAAACAGATTTTCATTTTGACTATGATGCTTTAAATTCAAAGCATTTTCATTTTGGGTCATTATCATAATTGTTCGCTGTCATCGCTTCTTCATACATCACCATCTACCAAATTAATTATTTGATTGATAACGTACTAATGTTACATGTCCGTTGAATAAAACATGAAGTACATCTCCAACTATTTGGTAAACATATAAGGATCCTCATTACTTGATCTTTTTCATTTGTTTTTAATAAAAAATTCGTTGTATTGTATATAATTTAATTGATCCTAGGATACATATTGTAAATAGATTCATCAAGATTCATTTTGAATGTATCAAAATTTATAGTAAATATATTTAGATGAATTTCTAAAACATTAGAAGTGTATTACTGAGATACAAAGAGGGTATCCCAAATAAGATAAGAAGTATCACATTAAGATATTATATAAAATTCTTATTTTTATAATGATGAAACAAAGCATTTATAACTTTTAATATTGATTCATAAGTATCATCAGGTGTATAATCCCATTATTTTCTAGATATTTTTTTTTCTTGTATTAATCTTTAATATATCCCCAAATAATAAAATTCATACTCTCAATGTGAATTATCATTTTTATTTACCATCAAGCATGGTTTTTTTCATTAATAAAAGTATGTTTGTTGGTATCATAACCTTCATGCATAGCCTCCGAAATAATATAAATTATATAGAAATCATATAGATCTTCTAAAAAAATTTGATTAGAATAAATATTAAGAAAATTGAACTAAAAATCCATTTATACCAAATTTTTATCACAGTGGAAAGCCTAGGAGGAGGGTGAATTTTGTATCCAATTAAAATTTTTATTAGCAATTATTTGAAAACCAATACCCAAATTTTTTAATAACATCCAATTAACTAAAATAATATAATTATCTAATTTTGACATTCCAAAAGCTTCAGAGAATCTTGATCACAACTTAGTTAAAATATGTTTAAAACAATTTTCAAATTTAATACATATTTAATTGAAAAAAACAATATATGAAACAAAAATGAAAGTTATTTATCAATATATTGGTTTTTATATTGTTTAGAAAACTAAAACAGAATTATTTTAAAATCATTGTAAATAATAGATTAAATACCTAATGGAATTAAAAAGTGTTTTAGTCTAAAGAAGAGACCTATTCCTATTCACATAGAAATAATCCTCTCACATGATATTTATTATAAATTAGAAGATCAACCACATGGATCAGGTTCTACAAACAATGGTGCACAAGGTTGTCTAGTATTCATAAAGTCTCTTTCACATTACTATGTGGGAGAATAAAAAGATTAAAATCACACACATGAAGTCCATGATACACATCATATTCCATTGTTATATATGGGATAATATATGAAAATAATTATAGGAAGTGTCTTCCATTCTGTTTAGTTGATGTTTATGAAATAATATAGTAACAGATGTTCAAAAATAGTGTATCGGTTCATCTATTTCATTCCAAATAATTTCTGATGTTTTTTTATCATGCATGTCCCCTGCGTATATATAGATCATTTCTATATTTTTATCTTCATTATAATGTACTTTAAAAACGAATCGTTCCCTGATAATAGATACTAAAAAATCATTATCGAATATCCTTGTACATTTGCAGCAAATACGAGATCAATATATGATAATGGGTGACATTTAATTATGCATTAAAAATTTGATGAATCAATGCCTTTAATAATATAATCACATAATAATCACCATTATTTTTGATCACATTAATATTTTCCATTTCATCATACATGGTTGCTTCATATTTTTCATGTGAGCATCCATGGTTTCTTCAATACTTTACAAGAATACAGGTTGGATTCGATGATAAGTTTTATGGTCAATCACATGTACATATGGTTGATAATGTTATCCTACATTTGGTAACCTTGAAAATAATTTTTATCACATTATACTTATTTCCATTCAAATACTATAAAAATTTGAGACTACATACCATGCACAATTCATTGGATCCTGAAATTAATTCTTTACATTATTGATAGTCCACTTTTCATATATGGTTGATTTTATTTGACCTATCCTCCACATGGTTCTTCATGATGTCAATCAAACTATCTTTGTTGTAAATATAGAAATTTGTGATGAGATAATTGTAACTGATCTATTAGGTGTGTGGTTGATCAACATTCCATGTAGTCGATTCATGAATTTACAAAAAAATAGTGATCATGGTGGTCAATTCAGATACAATGTGTGGTCACTTGTTTTTTCTTTTGGTTGACTGCATCATTTGTAATATATTCACCATGGTAAATTTTGTGGTCATTTAGTTGATTTTTATTTCGTGTGGTTGATTCCAGACTTATCGAAATTTAAAACAATTTAAGAAAATTATATATGTTTCATAACAGATATAATGGATTAAAAATAACATAAAAATGATTTCTGAATATTTAAATAAGTAATTGCGTAACTAATCAAAAACCTAAAACCATAAAAATCCTAAAAATCCTAAAAACCATCAGAACCCTAAACACCCTAAAAACCACAAAAAATCCAAACAACCTCTAAAAACAAAAAATCCCTAAAACCCCAAAAAAATAAATACTATTAGAACCCTTAAATAACCTAAAACACATAAAATCATTTAAAACCCCCAAAACTCTATAAAAGTCCCTAAAACTCTCTAAAACCCCTAAAAGACCCGAAATGGACCAATAAAAACCCTAAAAACCTTATAATCCTTAAACCTATAAAAACCCACTAATATCCATAAAAAGAATAATCCTAAAAACCCATAAAAACCCATAAAAACCTAAACACCCCTAATATGGTAAAATTAACTTAAGATAGTAAGCACCCTAAATACCCCAAAACCCTAAAATACCCTAAAACCACTAAATTGTTCTAAACCCCTTAAAAATCACTACAACCCCTAAAACACTATAAATCACAAAAAAACCCCAAACCCCAAAACCCCTAATATCACTAAAAACCATAAAAACACATAAAACCATAAACCCCTAAAAACCTAAATAAAACTCAACCCCCTAAAAACCCTTTAAAACCCTTATACAATTAAAATACATAAAAACACTAACAACCCTAAAACCCCTAGAAAACTAAAACACCCAAAAAAACATTAAACTCATTTGAAACCCCTGAAACACTTAAAACACAACAAATCCTACCGAAAAATACACTAAAAATAATAAAACCCATAAAAAACTAAAATCAATTAATATATAAAAAACTCTAAAACATGTAAAAATTGAAAAAATAGTAAAACTGAAAACCCCAAAAAGAATCCAAAAAACCCACTTAAAACCATAAAAACATGTAAAATCACGAAATACCCAAAAACACATAAAACACCTTATAAACCTCTAAAAGACCCTAAAAACCTAAATGAACCTAAAATACCATAAAAACCCAAAAAATGATAATGGAACTAAAAAATAGCGAAACCCCTGAAAGACCATAAATTCCCCTAAAAACCATAAAAACACCAAATGATCCTAAAACCCATAAATATCCTAAAGGATGTTAAGTCCCCTCAAAACCGTAAAGGAATATAAAAACCCTAAAACCCCTAAAAACTCTCAAGGTCCTTAAAAATACCAAAAATACCTAATAGACGGTAAAAACACTAAATCAAATAAAATATACCAAAACACCATAAAGACCCTAAAACTAAAAAAACCCTAAAAGTCCCTAAACCCCAAAAAACCATAAAAACCTAAAAATATCTAAAAACCCAGAAGTACATAAAATCTCTAAGACACCGCAAAAGAAACTAAAATCCATAAACCCCTAAAATACCCAAAAACTCAAAAACCACTAAAAACCCGTAAATGACCATAAAAACCTTCAAACCTCAACATCCGTTAATACCCCTATAAAAATTAAAACCCAAAAACCCTAAGAAAAACCGAAAAACCGAAAACCCCCAAAAAAACACTAACCCCCCCCCCCCCCCCCGCACCAAAAACCCTTAAAACCCCAAAACCACCAAAAACCCAAAAAACACTAAAAAATGACCAAAAAATATAAAAACCACCAGAAAACCCTAAATACCAAAAGAGATTATTAAAAGCCTGAAAAACCAAAAAAAATATTCAAAAGGCCCAAAACCCTATAAAACCCTAAAACCCCCCAAAAAACCCAAAACAGTAAAAATCGCTAAAAATACTAAAAACCAAAAATCCATTAAAATCCAAAAAGCATAAAAAAACTAAACCTCAGAAAGCCATTAAAACACAAAATAATGTTTAAAAACATAAAAAATCCCTCAACCCCATTAAAACCTCTAAAACCAAAAAAACACTAAAACCCCTAGAATCCTAAAAACCCCATAAAAACATGAAACCCTAAAACCCCTAAAAGACCAAAAAATCACAAACAACCAAAAAATACCCTCAAAATTTTATAAAAACATAAATAAAATAAAAAATAAAAAAACAAAAAGGCCAAATATACCATATAAATAGCGTAAAATACCCGTAAACCCCATAAACACCCAAAAACCAGAAAAAAACTACTAAAAACCCTAAAAAATATAAAATAATCTAAACATCCCTACACAACCTAACACAACCCAAAAATCCCAAAAATTCCCAAAAATACCTTAAAATTTGAAAAACCATAATAAACCCTCAAATCCATAAAAATATTAAAAAATAAAAAAAAATCATAAAACAGATAAAATCCCTAAAATATCTTTTAATCCCCAAACCCCTAAAAATACCTAAAAACCCATAAATACACCTATAAATACATTAAAACATTATAAACAATATTAAAACCCTTAAAAACCAATTAAAATACATAAAAAGTTAAAAACCCTAAATCCTTCAAAAAAAGGTAAAAACCATAAATCCCAAAAATCCCTAAAACCCATAAAACCCCAAGAAGCATGAAGAACCCAAAAATGATTCAATGAACCTTAAAGAAACATAAAATGGTTAAAATCACTAAAAATCAATAAAACCCTAAAACCCCAAATAACCCAAAAACTCCAAACCCCCTAATAAACCTAAAACCCCTTGGGATCCATAAAACCCCATAAAATCCCAAAATACCATAAAACCATACAAAACACTAAAAAACAAAAAATCCCATAATCGATATGCCATACATCATAATCCTTGAACCGTACGCCCTAAACCTCATATCGTACACCTGAAACCCAAAACATACACACTAAACCCTATGCCATACACCATAAACAATAAACTGTACACCAAAAAATCTAAACCAAATTCCCAACACAATAGACATTTGAACATAGACCCTAAAACATACACCTTAAACCCTATACCTCACACCCTAAACTCTTATCCCGACACCCTAAATTCTATACCCCACATGACAAAACATAAACCCTACACCCTACACCCTAAACTCTATATCATACATCCTAAAACCTACACTTTAAAACCTGTGACCTAAAACCTAAACCATATTACCTACACCATAAACCCTAAACACTACACCCTAAACCCTATACCTTAATCCCTACAGCCTACTTACTTCACCCTAATCCCTAAACCATAAACCCTATACCGAACACCCTAAAACCCAAACCCTACACCCTAAACCCCATACCCTACACCCTAAACCATATTAATTATGCCGTAAAACGTATAATCTAAACCCTAAACCATATACCCTAACCATACACAAGAAACCTGAAACCCTAAACCATATACCCTACACCCTAAACCATATATCATACATCTTAATCTCTAAATCCTACACCCTAATTCCTATACCCTACATGATAAATCATATATCATACACCCTAATCCTTATACCCTAAACCCTGAAACATAAACCCTAAACCCTAAATGTTAAAAAAATAAACCCTATACCCTACACCACAAACCCTACAACCAACAACCTAAAAACTAATCCTTACAACAAAAACACTGAACCCCACACCCTAAAACATATACCATACACACTAAACCCTATACATTATGACCTAAATCCTTAACCCTAAACCCTATAACCTACACCCTAAACCCTAAACCTGAAAGCATAAACCATATACTATACACCCTAAAAACCTTAAAACTATCATAAAAAAACCCAAAAACCCCTAAAAAATTAAAAACCTAAAAATTAATTAATAATTCCTGAAAAAACAGTAACAAATCCTAAAAACAATAAAAACAATAATATCAAAATAAAAACTATTAAAAACTGTAAAACTATGAAAAACTATATAATCCATAAAAATCCATAAAAACCATAAAAATTAATTAAAAACACCCAAACTCCCTAGAAACCCTAAAACTCTAAAAACCTAAAAACCATAAAAAATCCTAATACACTAAAAACCCACAAAAACGTAAATATCATAAAAATTTATAAAATCCAAAAAAATCCAAAAATGTATTAAATACCCCAAAAAACACCTAAACCCCGCTGAAACCATAAAACCCCTAAAACCCTAAAAAATAGTTAAAACAATAAAAAAACAAACTATTAAAAAAACCAGAAAACTGGTAATAAGCCTAAAACCCCCTATCACATAAAAAACATAAAAACCCATAAAATATGAAACCCCATATGCCATTAAAAGACAAGAAAACCCCTTAAAAACTAGAAGAACACTAAAACACTAAAAAACTAAAAAAAAAATAGGTAAAACTCTTGAGACACCTAATGAACAATAGAAAACAAAAAAAAAATGATTAAAAACCCTGAAAAACCTAAAAACATCCAAAAAAAGTACAAACATTAAAACTCTAAAAAAGGTAAAAATCCATAGAAACCATAAAAACATTAAACCCCTAAAATACCCTAAGAACCCTAAAACATAAAATACCCTAAAACCAGAAAAATTCCATAAAATATCCTAAATCCCATAAAATCCCTAAAAGACACTAAAAATATTAATAAACCGAAATGAATACAAAATACACTAAACCACTGAAAAGACTCTAAAACCCCTAAAGGGTTCTGAAACCCCTAATGACCTTACAAACATTTAAAAACCTATATGACCCTTAAAACCCCTAAACCCCACTATAGGTATTTTAAAAATCCAAAAGGACCCAAAAACACATAAAGGATCCTAAAAACCTTAATATTCTTAAAGGGCATAAAATCCCTAAAAACCATAAAATACCTTAAAAAACCTAAAAACATTAAATGACCCTATAACATGAAAATGATAAAAAACATCCTAAAACCCCTGAAAAACATTATGTGTGAATAAAAAATTCTAAACCACCCAAAATTATTATAGAAACCAGATACACCACTAAAAAACTAATCATTTATAAAAATATTAAAAGGCCCAAAACCCTTAAAAACATTACAGTACCCTAATATCCAAAAAAATACCTAATAACCCCAAAACATCAAAAAACACTAAAAAACGAAAAAACCATAATAAAATCATTGAAAACCCCAAAACCCCAATATAATCCTAACCCCACCAAAACCCCAAAATATAGAAAAACATCTAAATACCCTAAAAAACTAAAAACCCCAAAAACATGGATACCTACATAAAAAAATAAAAACCCTAAAAACCATAAAAATCTAAAAACCCTAAGAAATAAGAAAACCCCTATATATATGAAAAAATGAAAAAAATATAAAATAGATTAAAACAATAAAAAACAATAAAAACCTAAAACCTATAAAAATATCTTAAAACTCTAAAAACCCACCATCCCCCTAAAACCCCCAAAAACCCAAAATTCCCCAAAAAAATTTTAACCCTAAAAATTTCTAAAGACCCTAAAACCCTTAAAACCACTAAAAGACCCAAAAACCATAAAAACAAATAAAAGACCCTAAAGGATAGGAAAACTAAAAAGACCCAAAAACCCTGTATAAAAAACATACAAGAACATAAAATAATATGAGAACCTAAAACCACTAAAAACCCTAAGAACCCTATAAACCCTAAAAGGCCTAAAAACCCTAAACAAATAAATACCTAAAAATAACTAAAAACCCCAATGGAACCTAAAACCCTTAAAACCCAAAAAAACCAAAACAAAAAAAATCCCGTGAAAACACAAAAAACCCCATGAAAAGCATTAAAACATCTAAAAATCCTAAAACCCACAAAACACTAAAAACCACAAAATAACTTTTAAACCCCCTAAAAGTCCCTAAAACCCATAAAATTCTTAAAAGACCCCAAAACCCATAAAACCCCTTTAAAAGTCCCAAAAGGCACTAAATAAACATAAAAATCCTAAAAACCATGAAATACCCTAAAAACCATAAAAAATATAAAAACACTGAAAAATCATATAGGGCCTTAAAAATTATAAAAACCCATAAATACCATAAAAACATTAATAAAATCATAAAGAAATTTAAATACCATAAAAACTTCTGATCCCATGAAAACCCTAAATGACCCTAAAATCTACTAAAGACCCTAAAAAACCTAATGGGTCATAAAACCATAAAGGAAATTAAAACCCTAAAGGACCCTAAAAACATGTAAAACCCCTAAAAGATACTAAAAACACATGAAAAACTAAGGAACTCATATAGATCATATCCAACATATTGAGAATAATTTTGGGTTTTTTAAAAAATTAAAGCTTTATTGTAATTCGAATTGGACAAACTTGCACTTTTTGAAATCAAACACCATAGTGGGACACATAACACTTATTTGGGGGACAAAAGGAATTATCAGCATGGAAAAGGAAATAAACTCATATAATCACTTTAAATAAGAGATAGAAAGTGGGAAAAAGAATCATTAAGATAGAAATTTTCTACTTTAGATAGTGGGGTCAATATGAAGCCTTAGAAAGTGTTCTTTTATTCTTTTTATGTGACATTTGAGTTCTCTATGACTTGTAACACTTTTTTAGAAAGTTTAAACTATTTATTGTGTCATTATAATTTATTTTCACACATTTGTAATGTCTTTATGGGAACATAAATAATTTTTGAAGCATGTTGTTCTTTTATCTTTCTTTAGCCTTTTCCTTTGCTCAGAATTGGAGTTGCATATCCTTTATTGGTGTCTTTGTCTTTAAACATTAAGAAAAATTGGTGGGTGGTGTTTCCTTTAAGACTTGTTAAATTGGATATATTTTAATAATTCATCATTACTTACTCATTTCATTCTTCCAACACTGCATCAATTTGGTATCAGATATGCAGGTTCTAATGAGTATGTTCTATCACATTCTTCTAATTACTCTCCATGATGTCTCACAAGATAAGATCATCTACTCCTTCTAATCCATGTTAAATTTCCAATGTAAAGTTGTAATCTCAATCAATGAGAAACTTTACCAACTGTTGAGAGTGCAATGATGTGATTCCCTTCCTCTGCATCAACATCCCCTCCATTCATCTCCATATAATATGTGAAATATGACACCATTTTATGAAGATTGTTATAATGGCATTGATTTCTGCAATTCCAAGTTGGATATGAAAAATATAATATATGATGATTATATTAATCGAGGGTGGATGTTTGAAATTTTTGAATTTTATAGGAGTATGAATCTCGATGATTTTATAAATTGGATGTGGGAAACAGAACTATTCTTTGAATTTATGAATTTTTACGATGAGAATATGTTTAAGGTAAAAATTATGAAATTTAAAGAATTTGAATATATTTAGTTGGAATATATAACAAAATAGTTGTAATGCGTTGGGAAAGGAAAATTATGATCATGGGAGAAGTTTATATAGTTTTTGAGGAGACAATATTTTCCCGAGAATTATAATAAAAATCTTCATTTCCGAATGCATATACAACGACAATGAGATAAATCCATTGAAGATCACATTAAATATTTGATCATTTATTGATGCAAAGTGATGATGAAATATAATAATAAAAAATTATTATAATGTTTCTATGTGTATTACTTGAATAAATTGTACATTAGGTGGAGTTATAACCATTCTTCTCACTTGAAGATATTTCCATGATGGCGATCAAGGTTGAAAATCGAAAACTGATGTCAAAGGAACTGATGCCTAAGAACTAAAATAGTTCTAATAAATTTTTTTTTCTGAGAAGGAACTTGGAAGGAACGAGATGCTAGATAATGTGAAAGAGAAGTCTACAGAACCACCAAAAAGGAAATCCAACTCCGTTGAAAATGGGAATCGAATAGGTGTCAAATGTCAGGGGTATGGTCAATTTATGTCCAATTTCCCTAAAAATAACATTATTTCTATAATGGATATCATATATATTTAAAACGTGATCTAATATTATGAACATGATAATAAGTAATTTGAAAATGACGATCATGTTGTGGAAGAATATGACGTGGGTAACATGCTTGTGCTACGAAGAGTTTTTCAATCTCAAATCTACCTAGAAGAATACCAAAGAGAAAAATAATTCCAAACCTGTTACACCATGAATCAGTAGGTATGAATAGTGATTTCTAGTAGTGGGAGTCGGAAAAATGTTTCTTCAATAACATATGTGGAGAAATTGAAGCATCCAACTCAGAATTAACCTCGGTCATAAAAAATGAAATGGTTGAAGAATGAGAGAACACTACAAGTCATAAAACATGTATTGATTTCATTTTCCATTGGTAAGAACTATTTTTATCATGTATTCTGGGATTTTATTCCTATGGATGATTTTAAATTGTTGTTGGGAAGGCCTTGGGAGTTTGATATGTATGTGAAATATGATGGGGGGAATGGAATATTTTTTCGATATGGGGAGAAAATGTCATGATTTCTTATTTGAATCCATCACAAACCCTTGAATAAAAATCTATTCTAAGAGTTACTAAAGATAGCCTCTTTATAAATAAATCTCAGGTGTAGAAATTATTAAATAAGAAAAATCTAGTTTTTTTGTTATTGTTGATCGAAAAGTCCTTCCATGAGGAAAATATATGTCAGCATCAGTTAGCTCATTCCTTTATCAGGGAATATCATGATGTTTTCTTAATGATATTCTAGAATTATTACCTATATTTAGAGGAATTGAACACCTGATTGACCTAGTAATAAATGTGAAATTGATAAATAAACCAGTATTTATATGTATACTTGCAGAATCAAAGGAATTGCAGAAGCAAGTGGAAGAATTGATGTGTCGAGGCTTTATAAGACCAAGAATGATCCTATTTTCAGTTCCATCATTATTGGTGCTGAAGAAAGATGTAAAGTATCGTACTTGCATTTATTGTTGAGCTATCAATAGTATATCCATCAAATATAGGTATCTAATACCATGTTTCAATGATATGCATGATGAATTATATGTGTCAAAATTCATTATAAATGTTGATCTTCATAGTGGATACCACCAAATTCAAGTGAAGGAAATGGATGATTGAAAAAAAAATTTAAAAATCATATTTGAATTGTTTAAGTGGTTGGTCATTCCATTTGACCTCTAAAATTATCCTAACACATTCATATGATTCGTTAATTAATTTTTTAACCCATTTATTGGTAAATTTTTTTTGTTTGGATGATATTTTTATTTACATCATGGAAGTGGAGAGCCATGTGCATTAACTTCAGTGGGTATTGGACATTATTTGGACGCAAAAGAGATATGGAAAGCTGTAAAAATGTAATTTATTCTCAATATAAGTGGTTATTTTGTTATATGAGGTAATAGAATATGGTTTTCATGGTGGATGAATCAAAAGTGGAAGAAATAAAGCCCTAACCACAACAAGAATCCATTACAGAAGTAAAGTGTTTCCATGGATTGGAAACTCCATATTGTCGCTTTGCTTCCAATTTCAGAAAAATTATGGAACCTATCACTGAATAATTTAAAAATGGAAAATTGAGTAGTAAAATGAATCAAATGAGACATTTTAAATCATTATGAATCATATATTTGAAGCAACAGTTTTGGTGTTACCTAATTCTGATCAAGTATTTGAATTTTAATGTGATTAAAGTAGAGTTGGGATATGAGCTATTCCCATCAAAGGCATGAATTTTATTTCATATTTCAATGAGAAATTTAATGATACTAGGAATAATTACAACACCTATGAAAATGAATTTTATCTGATTCCGAGATCCCTAGATCATTAGTCTCATTATTTTGGAAAAAATATTTTTTTCTTCATTCTGACCATATTGATTTGAGGTTTACCAATAGGCTAAATAACTTGAGTTTGAGACATGAAAAGTGAATGGAATTATAAAAACTATTCTCAATTGTGTGAAAATACCATAAGGCGAAAGATAACCTGGTTGAAGAATCTTTATCTCAAATATATGCATTTCTTACCATTCTCAATGCTCGAATTATTCAATATATTTTTTTGAAAGAATATTATCAACATGATATAGAGTTATATTATACATCAATACAAAGTAAAACTTTATTTATGGATGATTATTTTTTACACGGTGGATTTCACTTTATTATAATCATTTTTAATGTTCTGAAGGGTAATTATATGGACTTTCTCATTCGAGAGGCACATGAATGGGGACTTTCTAGCAATTTTGGCATCCAAAAATCCTTAGAGAAACTAAAGGAGAATTTCTACTTGCTGAAGAAGAAATCATATGTCAAAGAATTTATTTTGAGATGTGTACCATGTAAAAGAGAAAAAATTCATTTCAATCCTAGTTTATACACTTTGTTTCCTATTTTAGAGAATCTATTGGAAAATGTGAGTATATATTTCATTTTGGAATTACCAAATACTCAGATAGGTAATGATTCAATTATGGTTGTTGTTGATATATTTTATATGATTGATAATTTCATACCATTCCATAATACTAAATAAATGTTGAGAGTCTCAGAATTTGTTTTAAGGAGATTTTATTCCTTCGTGTAATTCATGTTAGCATTGTTTCAGAGAGAGACACTAAATTTATTTTCCATTTTTAGGACGACATTGTGGTGGAAATTTGGTATGAATCTTCTTTTCAGCACATCCCATCACCCTCAAACTAATGGGAAAATAGAAGTTACCAATAAAACATTGGGTGATATTCTAAGAACATTAGCGAACAAGAATATAATAGATTGGGATGTACATCTTGAACTAGATTAATTTTCATACAATAGATCTCACGGTGCTACCACTCCGAATTCACCATTTGAAGTGGTTTATGGAATCAATCCAATCACTCGTATAGAATTGGGATATTTTCCCCTTGATTTTAGGTGAATATTTATGTAGATAAGAATCCAATATAGATGAAGAATCTTCATGAATCTATTTGTACTCAAATATAAAAGTCTAATGAATCATACAAGAGGCGAGCTAATAACCATTAGAAGAAGGACTTTTTTTAAACCCTGAAACAATGTGTGGATTCATCTTAATAAAGTGATATTTCCATCCAAAAGGATGATAAATCTAGCAACACGAGATGAAGGTTCATTAAAAGTTATTGATTGAGAAAAAAACACTGCCTAAAAATCAAGTAACATAATGATTTGGCAGCATTTTTGCATCATTCAGCATTGGGGAAATGTCACCATACATTGAAGAAGATGATTCCATGGATTGGGGAAAATCTTCTCCAACCAGGGGGAATGATATAGACCAGATCCAATATAAGGAGATTATTTGTGGGCTTGAAAAAATATTCATCTCAATTGTTATTCGAATTGGACCATCCCATAATTTTTGACATCTAAAACCATGGTTTCTCCCAAAACATTTATTTGGGGCCCAAAATAAATTATCCACATACAAAAGTAATTAAACTCATAGCATCACTTTAAAGAGGAGATAAAAGATGGAGAAAAGAATCATTATGAAAAAAAATTGCATCTTTAGTTATTAGGATCATTAAATGGAATGGGAAAGTGTTTTTATGGTTTTTATGTTCCTTTTTAGTTCCCCATTCCTTGTAACTCGTTTTGGGATATTTTCTTCTCTTTATTGTGTCATTATAAAGTATTTACACACCTTTTTATGGCTGGATGGGAATCTAATGAATTTTTTAAGCTTGTTGTGCATTCTTCTTTCTTTATCCTCTTCCTTTCAAACTGGTTCAATTATTCTTACATTTCTATTACCCAATGTTTATCCTTGATTTCATCATTGATGTTCTTAGGTTCAAGTTTTGACAAGAATCATGACGGTCAACTTATTTCCTTGGTGAGGATCTAGTTTGAGTTTCACAATCAAGATTTCCAATTAATTAATCTAAATGGTGGAATTTAAGTTTTCTAATTGTTCTAGGGATAGAAGTACTTCGTACATTATTTTCTTCTTTAGATTATGGAAGATATTTATGATCTCTACCATGTGATTTCTCTAGTAAATAAATATAAATATCAGTATATTTATAGGTATTACTAATATTCATATTTGACATATCATCCTCTAGATTTTATAAAGTGGCATTGGGTTCCTGTGGATCAGTATCATCGAAAGTGACATGAAAAGTTTGTTCTAAATCATTATATATCCTAGTAAAGAAACTATAAGCTTTATTAGTGGATGAAAACCCAATCAAAATTACTTCATATCTTTTTGGAGCAATTTTTTCCATATTTTCTTATGTGTTAAGAATAAAAAATTTACAACCAAATACTCTAAATTAATTTAATTTTTCTTTATACCATTCCACAATTCATATGGATTATTTTTCAAGATCAGTCTTATAAGAACACTATTAATTGAATAATAATATGTGTGAACTGCTTCATAACATAAATAGACAGAACTGTTATATTCATTGATCCTTGTTCTTTGATTTCTTAATGATTCTTATTTCTACATTAAACAACCACACATTTTTTGAGGTGTTTGAGGTGTAGGGAAATTGTGAGTACAACCCTGCTATGAACAGAGAGATTCAAATTATTTATTCTCAAACTCTCGGACATGATCATTTTTCAAGTACATTATGGTCAGTCTAATATGTTTTTCTACGGATTTAGAATATTTAGAAAAAAAGGAAGGAGATTTAATTTTATAAGAAAATAAAAACACCCACGTATATATTGAATAATAATCAACTATAAAAAAATAATAATTCTTTATTGATAAACTAAAATCATTATATGGTATAAATAAATCCATATGAATTAATATTAGTGGTTGAGTGGTAGAGATATATTTATTTTGTTTGAAAATATTTTCTTTTTATTCCCTTTTGATTTGTATTACCCACATTGAATTTAGTAAACTATAGATTAAGATGATCTTTGACTAAAACATTATTTTTTATATTCATAATTGTTTGTATATTTCAATTTCCCATTATAATATTATATATACAATATTATATATGAAAACCAATCAAAAAATATACATTTTGAGAAAATAAATAATCTAAATTAAATGAATAAACATTATCATTTCTATAATTAGTAAATATCAATGAAATCTTATAATCAAAAATTTTGAAACTGTTATTTTTAAATTTTATTTGAAAACCATAATAGAAAAAATTGGATATACTTAGGAGATTATATTTTAAGCCATCAATAAATAAAATATTCTAAATAAGTACATATTTAGATTTCCCAATTGGTCCAACTCCGCTGTTTTTTCCTTTTTCAGTGTCACAAAAATTTACATACCCACCATCGAAATTTATAATGTTTTTGAAGCTTAAAAAGTCATTATTCAAATGTTTCTATCATCCACTATCTATATCCCTTGTTTTTTAATAGATATCATTAAGAATTTATCCAACAATCAATTAAATAAACATTAAATTTGGTAACTATATATTTTTGTGTCTAAAAAAGTTATATATAAAATCTTTTGGATTCAAAATTTTTTTTTATGATTATTTAAATGAAATTAAAAATTTAGAAATAAAAGACTTTTTATCTCAAAAATTAATAGAATGATTTCCAAAAATAGAATCATTTTCTGAAAGTAAATTTACATTATTTAAACACAGAATACCATAGATTTTGTATAGTTTGTTTTTCTCTCCAGGTTGAAAAAAAACCAAGATATCCATTTAGGTACAGCCTGACTAAACCAATTTTTCTTTATGATTTCTTTTGTTCTATAAAAACCTTCATTTTACATTTTTCAACTCTTAAATTTTTTCAAATCAAAATATCCATTTAAAAAATTTGGATAGTTTTATTTTTCAATTCTATGGAAATGTTTTTAATAAAACACATAAAACATGATCCGTTTTCAGATTTTTATATTTTTATTTTAGCTGATTCATGGTATCACCAAGCATAAAACAATTTTATTATAATTACTCATTATACAATTATTAATCATATGTAATATGGAATGAATTAGAATGTATCTATGATATAGTATCCATAAATAATATATTATATTTTTCATTCATATATTATTTTATTGAATCTGATTCACTGGAGTTATCCTCAGATTTACTCTAAGTATATTTCATTACTCTATGTTTTTCTTTGAAACATCATATTTTATATTGTATTTGGGATTCAAATAGCCATCCTTTGTGTATCATTTAATATTTCATTTATAATAGGTTATCTCACTATATGAGTCATCCTTTTTTCAATATTTCATCCAATTTCCTCTATTTTCATATTTTCCATTTTAGCGAGACATTATAAAAAACATCTTCTATTTGTAGAACTTTGTAAAACTTTTAACTAGATGAGTTACCTATTTATCAAATTCCATGTCACCTTCTATTAAAATTGTACTATTAGCTTTAAATACTTATTTTTATTTTGACTACGATGTTTTAAATTCAATGCATTTTCATTTTGGTTCATTATCATAATTTTTCACTGTCATCGCTTCTTCATACATCATCATCTACACAATTAATTATTTGATTTATAACGTACTAATGTCACATGTCCCTTGAATATAAACTGAATTACATCTCTATATATTTGGTAAACATATAAGTATCCTCATTACTTGATCTTTTTCATCTATTTTCTATACAAAATTAGTCATAGTGTATATAATTTAACTGAACCTAAGATACATATCATAAATAGATTCATCAAGATTCATTTTGAATGTATCAAAATTTATAGTAAATATATTTAGATGAATTTCTAAAACTTTAGAAGTGTATTACTGAGATACAAAGAGGGTATCTAAAATAATATAATAAGTATCACATTAAGATATTATATCAAATTCATATTCATATAATAAAGAAAATATAATTTATAACTGTTCATCTTGAATAATAAGGATCATGAGTTGTAGCATCACATTATTTTCTAGAAATTTTTGCTTTCTCATATTCATCATTAATATATCCCCCAATTTAAAAACCCATACTCTTATGGTGAAATTTCATTTTTTCCCTTCAGGCATGGTTTTGATCATTAATAAAAGGATGTATGTTGGTAGCATAACATTCATACTTTTCCTCTAAAAAATAGAAATTATATAGAAATTATATAGATCTTTCTTAAAAAAATTGATAAGAATAAATATTAAAAAAAATTGAACTAAAAATCGATTTATACCAAATGTTTATTACAGTGTAAAGCCTAAGAGGAGGGTTAATTTAGTTTCCAATTAAAATTTTTATTAAAAATTATTTAAAAACAAATACACCAATTTATTAATAACATCCAATTAACTAAAATACTAGAATTATATAATTTTAACATTGAAAAAGCTTCATAGATTCTTGATCACAACTTAGTTAAAATATGGTTAAAACCATTTTAAAATTTTAAACATATTTAATTGAAAAAACCCAATATATAAACCACAAATTAATGTTATATATCATAGTAATGGTTTTTATATAGTTTAGAAAACTAAAATAGAATTATTTTAAAATAATTATAAAAAATAGATTAAATACACAATGGAATTAACAAGATTTGTACTCTCAAGAAGAGACCTATTCTTATTCACATAGAAATAAGCCTCTCACAAGATATTTATTATTAATTTGAAGATCAACCATATGGATCCGGTTCTACAGAAAATGGTGCACAAGGTTGTCTAGGCTTCCTAAATTCTCTTTCACATTACTTGTGGGAGAATAAAACGATAAAAATAACACATAGGAATTCCATGATACATAGCTTATTCGATTGTTATATATGGGATAATATATGAAAGGAAAACTTGGAAGTGTCTCCCATTATGTTTTATTGATGTTTAGGAAATAATATAGTAATAGATGTTCAAAAATAGTGTATTGGTTCATCTATTTCATTCCAAACAAATTCTGATGTTTTTTATCATGCATACCCCTTGTGTATATATAGAACATTTCTATATTTTTATCTTCCTTAGATATTTCTTTAAAAAAGAAGCATTCCATTCTAATAGATCCGGAAAATCATTATTGAAGATCCTAATACTTTGGTAGTAAATACGAGATCAATATATGCTAATGGGTGACATTTAATTGTGCATAAAAAATTGCTTGAATCAATGCCTTTAATAATATAATCACATAATAATCACCTTTATATTTGATAAAATCAAAATTTTCCATTTCATCATGCATGGTTGCTTCTTGTTTTTCAAGTGAGAATCCATGGTTTCTTCCATACTTTACAAGAATACGGGTTGGATTCGATGATAGGTTTTATGGTCAATCACATGTACATATGGTTGATAATTTTATCCTACATTTGGCCACCTTGAACATAATTTTTATCACCTTATACTTATTTTTATTCCAATACTTTTAAAAGTTGAGACTACATACCATGTTCACTTAATTTGATCATGCGATTAATTCATTACATTGTTGAATGTCCACATTTCATAGATGGTTGATTTTATTTGACCTTGTCTCCACCTGGTTACCCATGAGGTCAATCAAACTAGCCTTGTGGTAATATTAGAGTTTGTGATGAGATAATTATAATTGATCTGTTAGGTGTGTGATCAATCAACATTCCATGTAGTCGATTCATGACATTACAAAAAAATAGTGATCATGGTGGACGATTCACATACAATGTGTGGCCGTTTGTTTTGTCTTTTGGTTGATTGCATCATTTGTAATATATTCACCATGGTAGATTTGGTGGTCATGCAGTTGACTCTTATTTCATGGTGTTGGTTCCAGACTTATAGAAATTTAATTGTTTTTATGAAAATTATTTATGTTTCCTAACAGATATAATAGACTAGAAATACCATAAAAATGATTTATGGTTATTTAAATAAGTAATTGTGTAACTAATCCAAAACCTAAAAACCCTAAAACTCCTCAAAATCCTAAAAACAAGAAGAACCCTAGACACCATAAAAACCCCTAAAAATCCAAACAACCTCTAAAAAACCTCTAAACCCCCAAAAAATAAAAAAACCATTAGAACCCTTAAATAACCTAAAACATGTAAAATCATTTAAAACCCCCAAGAACCAATAAAAGTCCATTAAACTCCCTAAAAACCCTAAAGGACCCGAAATAACCCAATAAAAACCCTAAAACCCTTTCAAACCTTAAACCTATAAAAAAAATTAAGATCCATAAAAAATAAAATAATCCTAAAAACCCAGAAAAACCTAAAAACCCCTAATACGCTAAAAATCACTTAAAACTAGTAGAAACCCAAATACCCCGAAAACCCTAAAATTCCCTAAAACCCTTAAATAATTCTAAACCCCCTGAAAATCTCTAAAACCCCTAAAAACAAAAAATCACTAAAATCTACAAAAACCCAAATCCGCTAATATCACTGAAAACCCAAAAAAACACATAAAAACCAAACACCCCTAAAACCTAAAAAACTAATCCCACTAAAAACCCTTTAAACCCTTTAAACCCCTTGTACACTTAAAATCCATAAAAATGCTAACAACCCTTAAACCCCTAGAAAACTAAAAAAACCAAGAAAACATTAAACCCCCTTTTAAACCCCTAAAACACATAAAACACAACAATTCCTATATAAATAACCTAAAATTAATAAATCCCATAAAAACATAAAATCACATAATAAATAAACAACTCTAAAACATGAAAAAATCATTAAAAATAGTAAAACCCCAAATCCCAAAAAGAATCCCAAAACCCACATAAAACCATAAAAACCTGTAAAATCTTGAAATACCAAAAAACACATAACACACCTTATAATCCCCTAAAAGACCCTAAAAACCACAATGAACCTAAAATACCATAAAAACCCAAAAATGATAAAGGAACTAAAAAATAATGTATCCCCTAAAAGACCATAAAATCCCCTTAAAACCATAAAAACACCAAATGATCCTAAAACCCATAAAAACACTTAAGGATGTTAAAACCCATAGAAACCCTAAAGGAATCAAAAAACACTAGAACCCCTAAAAACCCTAAAGGTCCATAAAAATACAAAAAAAAACCTTATAGAAGGTAAAAACTTTAAATCAAATAAAATACCCCAAAACCCCATAAAGACCCTAAAAGTCAAAAAACCCTAAAAGACCATAAAACCCCTAAAAACAAAAAAATTCTAAAAATATATAAGAACCCAGAAGAACATAAAAACCCTAAATCATCGTAAAAGAAACTGAAATCCATAAACCCCCTAAAATACCCAATTACTCAAAAACGACTAAAAACCCTTAAATTACCATTAAAACCATCACACCCCTATAGTCATTAATATCCCTAAAAACATTAAAACCCAAAAACCCTAACAAAACCCTAAAAATCCTAAAACCCCAAAAACACTACCCCCCCCCCACCCCCAAAACCCTTAAAACCCTAAAAATCAACAAAAAGCCAAAAAAACACAATAAAATGAACAAAATATATGAACCACGAGAAAACTGTAAATACCCACATAGATTATTAGAAACCCGAAAAACCAAAAATAATAATCAAAAGGCCCAAAACCCTATAAAACCCTAAAACCCCCAAAAAAATCCCCATAAACTCTAAAATTCTCTAAAAATACTAAAAACCCAAAATCCATTAAAATACCAAAGGCATAAAAATACAAAACCCCAGAAAACCATTAAAAACTAAAAAATGATTAAAAACATAAAAAACCCCTAAACCCAATTAAAACCTCTAAAACCACAAAAAAATTAAAAGCACTAAAACCCCTTGAACCCTTAAAAACCCATAAAAAATGAAACCCTAAAACAGCTAAAAGACCAAAAAATCCCAAAAAACCAAAAAATACCCTCAAAATTTTAAAATACAAATAAATTTAATAAAAAATAAAAAGGCCAAAAAGGCCAAATATACCATATAAATAGCGTAAAACAGCCTTAAACCCCATAAACACCCTAAAACCTGAAAAAAAACCCTAAAAAACTAAAAACAATTTAAACAACCCTTCACAGCCTAACACAACCATAAAATCCCAAAAATACCCAAAAATACCTTAAAATATGAAAACCAATAATAAACCCTCAAATCCATAAAAATATTAAAAAAATCATAAAACAGATAAAATCCCTAAAATAACTTTTAAACCCCAAACCCCTAAAAATACCTAAAAAACCATAAATACACCTAAAAACATTAAAACCTTATAAAAATATTAAAACCCTAAAAACCAACAATGATACCTAAAAAGTTAAAAACCCTAAATCCTTGAAATAAAGGTAAATACCGTAAATCCCAAAAATCACTAAAACCCACTAAAAACCCTAAAACCCATAAAACCCCAAAAAAGAATGAAGAACCCTAAAAAAATTCAATGTACATAAAAGGACAATAAATGGGTTAAAAACACCAAAAATACAAAAAAAACCCTAAAACCCCAAAGAACCCCAAAACTCCAAACCCCCTAATAACCCGGAAACGCCTAAGGATCCATAAAACCCCTTAAAATCCCAAAATACCATAAACCCCTACAAAATATAAAAAATAGAAAAAACCCATAAAGTATATTCCATACATCATAATCCCTAAACCGTACACCCTAAACCTCATATCGTAAACCTGAAACTCTAAACATACACACTAAAACCTATACCCTACACCATAAACCATAAACTGTACACCCAAAAATCTAAACCAAATTCCCATCACAATATAAATTTGAACATAGACCCTAAACCATACACCCTAAACCCTATACCTCACACCCTAAAATATAAACCCTATACCATAAATTATATACCCAACATGATAAAACATAAACCCTAAACCATGCACCCTAAACTGTATATCATACACCCTAAAATCAACACTATAATCCCTATTCCCTAAAACCTAAACCATAATCCCTACACCATAAACCCTAAACACTACACCCTAACCCCTATACCTTAATCCCTACAGCCTACATACTACACCTTAATCCCTAAACCATAAACCCTATACCGAACACCCAAAAACCTAAACCCTAAACCCTTAACCCCATACCCTACACCCTAAACCATATTATATACACCCTAAAACCTATAATCTACACCCTAAACCATATAACCTATCCATACACCAGAAACCTGAAACACTAAACGCTATATCCTAAACCCTAAACCATATACCGTACATATTAATCCCTAAATCCTACACCCTAATTCATATACCCCGTACAATAAATCCTATATCCAACACCCAAAACCTTATAACCTAAACCCTAAAACCTAAACCCTAAACCCTAAATGTAAAACCATAAACCCTATACCCTACACCACAAAACCTACAGCCTACACCCTAAAAACTAAACATTACACTAAAAGCTCTAAAGCCCTCACCCTAAATATTATACCATACAAACTAAACCCTACACTTTACGACCTAAATCCTAAATCCTAAACCCTATAACCTACACTCTAAACCCGAATCCTGAAAACATAAACCATATACCATACACCCTAAAAACCTTAAAACCATCATAAAAAACCCTAAAACCCCTAAAGACATAAAAACCCCTAGAAATTAATAAATAATTTCTCAAAAATAGTAAAAAAATCCTAAAAATGATATAAACGATAAAATCAAAAAAAAAATTTAAAAACCGTAAAATTATGAAAACCTATAAAATTACAAAAAAATCTCTAAAAACCATAAAAATTCACTAAAAACACCCAAAATACCTAAAAACCCTAAAAACAATAAAACCTTGAAAATAATAAAAAAATCCTAAAACCCACAAAAACATAAAAATCATAAAAAATCATAAAACCCCTAAAATTCATAAATGTCCAAAATACCCCATGAAACCCCTAAACCCCATTGAAACCATAAAACCACTAAAACCCTAAAAATAAGTAAAAACCATAAAAAACTAAAAACTATTTAAAACCCCAAAAAACAGGTAATAAGCCTAAAAATCCCTATCACATTAAAAACACAAAAACCCTTAAAATATGAAACCCCATATTCCATTAAAAGACTTAAAAACCCCTAAAAACGTTGATGAACACTAAAACCACAATAAACATAAAAAATAGATAAAACCCCTGAGACCCCTAATGAACACTAGAAAATAAAAAACGCATAAAAACCCTGAAAAACCTAAAAATAGCCAAAAACACGAAAAAAAATTAAAACTGTAAAAAAAGTAAAAATCCACCAAAAACATAAAACCCCTAAAATACCCTCAAAATCCTAAAAACATAAAATAACCTAAAACCTGAAAAATTAAATAAAATATCCTAAAAATCATAAAAACATAAAACACACTAAAAATATTAAAAAAATGGAATGAATACAAAATAAACTAAAACCCCCTAAAAGACTGTAAAACCCCTAAAGACCCTACAAACATTTAACAACCTCTATGGCCCTTAAAACCCCTAAAACCCATTATAGGTCTTTAAGAACCCAAAAGACCCTAAAACCCCTAAAAGAAGCTAAAACCTTAAAAATACTAAAGGGCATAAAATCCCTAAAAATAATAGAATACCATAAAACCCCTAAAAACATTAAACGACCCTATTACATGAAAAAGATAAAAAAACATCCTAAAATCCCTAAAAACATTATGAGTCCATAAAAAATTATAAACAACCCTAAATGATTATAGAATCCACAAACACCCCTAAAACCGTAAACATTTATAAAAATATTAAAAGGCCCAAAAACCTTAAAAACATTACAATACCATAATATCCAAAAAGTACCTAAGAACCCCAAATAAACCAAAAACACTAAAAAACTAAAAAACCCCAAAAAATCATTGAAAACATAAAAACCCTGATAGAACCCTAACCCCACCAAAAACCAAAAAACATGGAAAACTCCATAAAAAATAAAAACCCTCAAAACCATAACAATCTAAAAAACCTAAGAAATAATAATTAACCTATATAAACAAAAAATGAGAAAACCGCTAAAGCAGATTAAAATAATAAAAAACCTTAAAAAACATAAAACCCATAAAAACTCTAAAAACTCTAAAAACCACCGATCCCCCTAAAACTCAGAGAAACCCAAAAAACCCAAAAAAACCTTGAAACCATAAAAAATTTTAAAGACCCCTGAAAGACCCTAAAACCCTTAAAACCCTGAAAAAGCCCTAAAAACCATAAAAACCCATAAAACACCCTAAAAGAAACAAAAAACAAAAAACCCTAAAACCCCATATAAAAACCATACAAGACCATAAAATACCCTAAGAATGCTAAAAACAATAAAAGACCTAAAAACCCTAAACAACTAAATACTTAAAAATCCGTAAAAACCCTAAAAAACCACAAAAAAAACCAAAATCAAACAAAAAAACCTGTAAAAACACAAAAAAAACCCTTGAAATGCATTAAAACCTCTAAAAATCTTTAAACCCGCAAAACACTAAATACCAAAAAAATACAATTATTCCCCCTGAAAGTCCCTAAATCCCCAAAAAAATTATTAAAAGACCCCAAAATCCATAAAACACCCTAAATGGACCAAAAGACACTAAATAATCATAAAAAAACCTAAAACCATGAAATACACTAAATCCCATAAAATTATTAAAAACAAAAAAAAGTCATATTTGAAACTAAAAATTATAAAACCCCTAAAGACGGTAAAAACTTTAAAAAAACATAAATAACATTAAATTCCCTAAAACCCTTATGATCCCTAAAAACCCCTAAATAACCCTAAAATCTACTAAGGACCCTAAAAACCCTAATGGTTTCGAAAACCAAAATGGAACTTAAAACCCTAAAGGACCCTAAAAACACATAAACCCCCTAAAAGATACTAAAAACCCATGAAAAAAACTAAAGAACTGATATAGATCATATCCAACAAAAGGAGAATAGTTTTGGGTTTGTTAAAAAAATAAAGCTTAATTGTAATTCGAATTGGACTAACTCGCACTTTCTGAAATCATACACCATGGTGGGACACATAACACTTATATGGGTGCCAAAAGGAATTATCTAATTGGAAAAGGAATTAAACTCATATAATCACTTTAAATATATGATATAAGGAGGAAAAAAGAATCATTTTGATAAAAATTCTCTACTTTAGATAGTGGGGTCAATGTGCAGCTTTAGAAAGTGTTCCTTTATTATTTTTATGTGTCTTTTGAGTTCTTTATGACTTGTACCACTTTTTTAGGAATTTTAAACTCTTTATTTTGTCTTAATAAATTATTTTCACACATTTGGAAATTTTTGTATGGGAAACATACTAATTTGTGAAGCTTGTAGTTCTTTTTTCATTCATTAGCCTCTTCCCTTATTCAGAATTGGTGTTGCATATCCTTTACTAGTGAGTTTGTCTTTAAACATTAAGAAATATTTGTGGTTGGTGTTTCCTTTAATCCATTTTCAATTGGATATATTTTACTACTTCATCATTACTTACACATTTCATGCTTCCAAAAATGCATCAATTTGGTATCAGATAAGATGGTTTTAATGAGTAAGTTCTATCGTAATCTTCTAATTACTCTCCATGATATCTCACAAAAGGGGATCATGTAATACTTTTAATCCATGGTAACATTCCAATATAAATCTCTAATAACAATCAATTAGAAACTTTCTCAAATTTTGAGAGTGCAACGATGCAATTCCCTTCCACTGCATCAACATCCTCTCCATTCATCTACGTATAATAGGTGAAATATGACACCGTTTTATAAAGAATGTTATAATGGAGATGATTTTAGAAATTCCATGGTGGATTTGAAAAGAATAATATATGATGATGATATTAATAGGGGGTGGAGGTTTGAGATTTTATTATTTTTAGGGACTATGAATCCTGATGATTTTCTAAATTGGATGCGAGAAATAGAACTATTCCATGAATTTAAGAATTTTTATAATGAGAATAACTTCAAGGTAGAAATTATGAAATTTAAAGAAAATGAATATATTTAGTGGGAAAATATAAATAAATATTTATAATGTAATGTTAAAGGAAAAATATGATCATGGGTGAAGTTTAAATGGTTTTTGAGGAGACGACCTTTTCCCAACAATTATAAGAAAAATCATTATTTCCAAACGCATAACCTATGACAATGAGATAAATCCATTGAAGAGACCATTAAATATTTTGATCATTTATTGATGAAATTTTTTGATGGAATGTAATAATATAAAATTATTAGAATGTTTCTTGGTGGATTACATGAATAAATTTCCCATTTGGTGGAGCTATAACCATTCTTATCACTTGATGATGTTTCTAATATGGTGATCAATGTTGAAAATCTAAAACTGATATCAAAAGAACTGACGCCTAAGAACAACAATAGCTCTAATAAATTTTTTGTTGTTGAGAAGGAATTGGGAAGGAACAAGATGCTGGATAAAGAGAAAGAGAACTCTATAGAACAACCAAAAGGGAAATCCAACTCCGTTGAATATGGGAATTCAATGGGTGTCAAATGTCAGGGGTATGGTCAATTTAAGTCCAATTTCCCTAAAAATAAAATTATTTCTATAATGGATATCTAAGATATAGAAAATGCGATCTAATATGATGAACATGATAATAAATAATTTGAAAATGAGGATTAATTTGTTGAAGAATATGATGTAGGTAACATGCTTGTGCTATAAAGATTTTTTCAAGCTCAAATATACCTAGAAGAAGACCAAAGAGAAAACTTATTCCAATATTGTTTCACCATTATTTAGTAGGTATGAATGGTCATTATTTTGTAGTGGGAGATGTAAAAATGTTTCTTTAATAACAAAAGTGGAGAAATTGAAGAATCCAACTAAGAATCATCCTCGGTCATAAAAATTGTAATGGTTGAACAATGAAAGAACACTACAAGACATAAAACATGGTTTGATTTCATTTTCCATTGGTAAGAAATATGTTGATGAGGTATTTTGGGATTTTATTCCCATGGATGATTTTAAATTGTTTTTGGGATGGCCTTGGTAGTTTGATATGTAAGTGAAATATGATGGGTGGAAAATGAATATTTTTTTCGATATGGGGAAAAAATATCACGCATTCTTATTTGAATCCATCACAAAAATTTGAATAAAAACTATTTCAAGAGTGAATAAATATAGAATCTTTATCAATAAATCTCAAGTGTAGAAATTAAAAAAATAAGAAACATCTAGTTTTTTATTTGTTGTTGATCCAAAATTCCTTCCATGAGGAAAATATTTGTCAGCATCAGTTAGCTCATTCCTTTATCAGGGAATATCATGATGTTTTCCAAATAATATTCTAGTAGGATTACCTCCATATAGAGGCATTGAATACCTGATTGATCTTGTAAAAAGTGTGAAATTTCCAAACAAACCAGTATATATATGTATCCTTGGAGAATCAAAGGAATTCAATAAGAATGTGGATGAATTGGTGGGTCGAGGATTTATAAGACCAAGAATGATCACATGATCAGTTCCATCATTATTGATGCCGATGAAAGGTGGAATGTATCGCACGTGCATTGATTTTTGAGCTATCAAAAGTATATCCATTAAATATAGGTATCTAATTCCGTGAATCAATTATATTATTGATGAATTATATGCGTCAAAATTATTTCCAAAGGATGATCTTCATAGTGGATACCAGTAGATTCAAATGAAGGAAGTGGATGACTGAAAAACAACTTTAAAACCATATGTGAATTTTTTGAGTGGTTGGTCATTCCATTCTACCTCTAAAATTATCCTAACAAATTCATATGATTCGTGAATTAATTTCTAAACCCATTTATTGGTAAATTTTTTGTTTTTTATTTGGATGAAATTTTTATTTATATCATGGAAGTGGAGAGCCATGTTCATCAACTTCGATGGGTATTTGACATTCTTAGTAAGAAAAAGCGATTTGGAAAGCTATAAAAATGTGATTTATTTTCAATAGAAGTGGTGTTTTTGTCATCTGTGGTAACAAAAGATGGCTTCATAGTGGATGAATCAAAAGTGGAAGAAACAACGCCATGGGCACAATAAGAATCCATTACAGAAGTAAGGTGTTTCCATGGATTGCAAACTCCATATTGTCTCTTTGATTCCAATTTCAGAACTATCAAGGTACCCATATCTGAATAATTTAAAAATAGAAAAATTGAGTGGTCAAATGAAACAAATGAAACATTTTAAATCATTAAGAAACAAATGTTTGAATCACAAGTTTTGGAGTTACCTTATTCTGATCAAGTCTTTGAAATGTAATGTGATTGAAGTAGGGATGGGATATGCGCTATTCTCATCCAAGGCTAGAATTTAATTTCATATTTCAGTGAGAAATTTAATGATTCTAGGAATAATTAAAATACCTATGAAAAGGAAATTTATGTGATTTTGAGAGCCCTAGATCATTGGTCTCATTATTTTGGAAAAAAGAGTTTTTTCTTCATTCTAACCATATTGAATTGAGGATTTTCAGTAGTCAAAATAACATGAGTTTGAGACATGAAAAGTGAATGGAATTATTAAAATAATTCTCATTTGTGTCAAAATAACATTAGGGGAAAGATAACCTTGTGGAAGACTCATTATCTCGAATATTTTCATTTCTTACCATTATAGATGATTGAATTATTCAATGAATGCTTATGAAAGAATATTATCAGCATGATATGGAGTAAAATTATACTTTAATACAATCTAAAAATTTATTTATGGATGATTATTTTTTTATAAGGTGGATTTCACATTAATATAAAACAATTCTGTTCTAAAGGGTAATTATATGGACATTCTCATTTGATAGGCACATGAACGAGGAAATTCTAGTCATTTTTTCTTTCATAAAACCTTAGCGAAACTAAAGGAGAATTTCTACTTGCCGAAGAAGAAATCATATGTCCAAGAAATTCTTTTGAGATGTGTATCATGTAAAAGAGAAAAAATTCATTTCAAACCGGGGTTATACACTTTGTTACCTATTCTATAGAATTCATGGGAAAATATCAGTATGGATTTTATTATGGATTTAAGAAATACTCGGTGAGGTATTGATTCAATGATGGTTGTAGTTGATATATTTTCTAAGATTGATAATTTCATACCATTCCATAAAACTGAAGATATGGTGAGAGTCACTGAATTGTTTTTTAAGGAGATTTTCTACCTTCATGTTATTCATGCTAACATTGTTTCAGATAGAGACCCTAAATTTCTAATCAATTTTTGGAAGACATTGTGGTTGAAATTTGTAATGAAACTTCTCTTCAGCACATCCCATCACCCTCAAATTGATGGGAAAATAGAAGTTACCAAAAAAACATTGGGTGATATTCTAAGAACATTAGTGAAAAAGAATATAAGAGATTTGGATGTACATCTTGCACTAGATTAATTTTCATACAATAGATCTCACAGTTCTACCAATCAGAATTCACCACTATCACCGGGCATAAAACAATATTATTATAATTACTCATTATACAATTATGAGTCATATGTAATATGGGAAGAAGTAGAAGGTATCTAAGATATAGTATCCATATATAGTATATTATATTTTTCATTCATATATTATTTTATTGAATTTGATTCACTAGAGTTATCCTCAGATTTACTCTAAGAAGATTTCATTACTCTATTTTTTTCTCTGAAACATCCTATTTTATATTGTATTTGGGATTCAAATATCCATCCTTTGTGTATCGTTTAATATTTCATTTATAATAGGTTATCTAACTATATGAGTCATCCTTTTTTCAATATTTCATCCAATTTCTTCAATTTTCATATTTTCCATTATAGTGAGACATTATAAAAAACATATTCCATTTGTAGAACTTGGTAAAACTTTTAACTAGACAAGTTACCTATTTATCACATTCCATGTCACCTTCTATTAAAATTGTACTATTATCTTTAAAAACTTATTTTTATTTTGACTATGATGTTTTAAATTCAATGCATTTTCATTTTGGTTCATTATCATAATTTTTCACTATCATCGCTTCTTCATACATCATCATCTACACAATTAATTATTTGATTGATAACGTACTAATGTCACATGTCCCTTAAATATAAACTGAAGTGCATCTCCATCTATTTGGTAAACATATAAGGATCCTCATTATTTGATCTTTTTTATCTATTTTCTAAACAAAATTAGTCATAGTGTATATAACTTAACTGAACCTAAGATACATATCATAAATAGATTCATCAAGATTCATTTTGAATGTATCAAAATTTATAGTAAATATATTTAGATGAATTTCTAAAACTTTAGAAGTGTATTACTGAGATATAAAGAGGGTATCCCAAATAATATAAGAAGTATCACATTAAGATATTATATCAAATTCATATTCTTATAATGAAGAAAATATAATTTATAACTTTTCATCTTTAATCATAAGTATCATGAGTTGTAGCATCCCATTATTTTCTAGAAATTTTGTCTTTCTCGTATTCATCTTTAATATATCCCCCAATTTTAAAACCCATACTCTTAATGTGAAATGTCATTTTTTCCCATCAGGAGTGGTTTTGTTCATTAATAAAAGGATGTTTGTTGGTAGCATAACATTCATACTTTTCCTCAAAAAAAAATATAAATTAAATAGAAATTATATAGATCTTTCTTAAAAAAATTGATAAGAATAAATATAAAAAAAATTGAACTAAAAATTCATTTATACCAAATGTTTATTATAGTGGAAAGCCTAGGAGGATGGTGAATTTAGTTTACAATTAAAATTTTTATTAAAAATTATTTAAAAACAAATACCCCAATTTATTAATAACATCCAATTAACTAAAATTCTAGAATTATATAATTTTAACATTGAAAAAGCTTCATAGATTCTTGATAACAACTTAGTTAAAATATGGTTAAAACCATTTTAAAATTTTAAACATATTTAATTGAAATAACACAATATATAAAACACAAATTAATGTTACTTATCATAGTAATGGTTTTTATATAGTTTAGAAAACTAAAACGGAATTATTTTAAAATAATTATAAAAAATAGATTAAATACAAAATGGAATTAACAAGCGTTGTACTCTCAAGAAGAGACCTATTCTTATTCACATAGAAATAATCCTCTCACAAGTAATTTATTTTAAATTTTAAGATCAACCATATGGATCAGGTTCTACAGACAATGGTGCACAAGGTTGTCTAGGCTTCATAAAGTCTCTTTCGCATTACTTGTGGGAGAATAAAAAGATTAAAATCACACAAAGGAAGTCCAAGATACATAGCCTATTCCATTGTTATATATGGGATAATATATGAAAAGAATACATGGATATGTCTTCCATTATGTTTTGTTGATGTTTAGGAAATAATATAGTCACAGATGTTCAAAAATAGTGTATCGGTTCATCTATTTCATTCCAAAAAAAATCTGATGTTTTTTTATCATGCATTCCCCTTGTGTATATATAGAACATTTATATATTTTTCTCTTCCTTAGATATTTCGTTAAAAAATAAGCCTTCCCGTATAATAGATCCTGAAAATCATCATTGAAGATCCTTATACTTTGGTAGGAAATACGAGATCAATATATGCTAATGGGTGACATTTAATTTTGCATAAAAAATTGCTTGAATCAATGCCTTTAATAATATAATCACATAATAATCACCTTTATATTTGATAACATTAAAATTTTCCATTTCATCATACATGGTTGCTTCTTGTTTTTCAAGTGAGCATCCATGGTTTCTTCCATACATTACAAGAATACGGGTTGGATTCGATGATAGGTTTTATGGTCAATCACATGTACATATGGTTGATAATTTTATCCTATATTTGGCCACCTTGAACATAATTTTTATCACCTTATACATATTTCCATTCCAGTGCATTTAAAAGTTTAGACTACATACCATGTTCACTTCATTTGATCATGCGTTTAATTCATTACATTTTTGAAAGTCCACATTTCATAGAAGGTTGATTTTATTTGACCTTGTCTCCACATGGTTACCCATGAGGTCAATCAAACTAGCCTTGTGGTTAATATTAGAGTTTGTGATGGGATAATTATAATTGATCCGTTAGGTGTGTGATCGATCAACATTCCATGTAGTTCATTCATGACTTTACAAAAAAATAGGGATCATGGTGGTCGATTCAGATACAATGTGTGGTCGTTTGTTTTGTCTTTTGGTTGATTGAATCATTTGTAATATATTCACCATGGTTGATTTTGTGGTCATGCAGTTGATTCATATTTCGTGGGGTTGGTTCCAGACTTATAGAAATTTAAATTTTTATAAGAAAATTATTTATGTTTAATAACAGATATAATGGATTAGAAATAACATAAAAATGATTTCTAGTTATTTAAATAAGTAATTGCGTAACTAATCCAAAACCTAAAAACCCTAAAACTACTCAAAATCCTAAAGACCAGAAGAACCCTAAACACCGTAAAACCCCTAAAAATCCAAACAACCTCTAAAAAACCTCTAAAACCCAAAAAAATAAAAAACCATTAGAACCCTTAAATAAGCTAAAACACGTAAAATCATTTAAAACCCCCAATACCCTATAAAAGTCCATTAGACTCCCTAAAAACCCTAAAGGACCCGAAATAACCCAATAAAAACCCTAAAACCATTTCAAACCTTAAACCTATAAAAACCATTAAGATCCATAAAAAATAAAATAATCCAAAAAACCCATAAAAACCTCAAAACCCATAATACGCTAAAAATCACTTAAAACTAGTAGACACCCTAATACCCCAAAACCCTAAACTTCCCTAAAACCCCTAAATAATTCTAAACCCCCTAAAAATCACTAAAACCCCTAAAAACTAAAAATCACTAAAAACCCAAAAAACCAAAAACCCCTAATATCACTAAAAAACCCAAAAAAAACACATAAAAACCAAACACCCCTAAAAACCTACAAAACAATAAACCCTCTAAAAACCCTTTCAACCCTTTAAACCCCTTGTACACTTAAAATCCATAAAAATTCTAACAGCCCTAAAACCCCTAGAAAACTAAAAAAACCAGGGAAACATTAAACCCCGTTTTAAACCCCTAAAACACATAAAACACAACAATTCATAAATAAATTACCTAAAATTAATAAATCCCATAAAAACCTAGAATCACATAAAAAATAAACAACTCTAATACATGACAAAATCGTTAAAAATAGTAAAACCCTGAATCCCAAAAAGATTCCCAAAACCCACTTAAAACCATAAAAACCTGTAAAATCTTGAAATACCAAAAAACACATAAAACACATTATAATCCCCTAAAAGAACCTAAAAACCACAATGAACCTAAAATACCATTAAAACCCAAAAACTTTTAAAGGAACTAAAAAAATAATGAAACCCCTAAAAGACCATAAAATCCCCTTAAAACCATAAAAACACCAAATGATCATAAAACCCATAAAAACCCTAAAGGATGTTAAAACCCCTAGAAACCCTAAAGGAATTAAAAAACACTAAAACTCATAAAAACCCTAATGGTCCATAAAAATACCAAAAAAAACTAATAGACGGTAAAAACTCTAAATCAAATAAAATACCCCAAAACCCCATAAAGACCCTAAAAGACAAAAAAACCCTAAAAGACCATAAAACCCCTAAAAACCACAAAACCCTAAAAATATATAATAACCTAGAAGAACATAAAAACCCTAAATCACCGTAAAAGAAACTAAAATCCATAATCCCACTAAAATACCCAAAAACTCAATAATGACTAAAAACCCTTAAATTACCATAAAAATCTTCACACACCAATAGTTGTTAATATCCCTAAAAACATTAAAACCCAAAACCCTAACAAAACCCTAAAAACCATAAAACCCAAAAAAACACTAACCCCCCCCCCCCACCCCCAAAACCCTTAAAACCGTAAAAACCACCAAAAATCCAAAAAACACAAAAAATGAACAAAATATAAGAACCACGAGAAAACTGTAAATACCCAAAGAGAATATTAAAAACCCAAAAAAAATATAATCAAAAGGCCCAAAACCCTATAAAACCCTAAAACCCCCAAAAAATCCCCAAAAACTGTAAAAATATCTAAAAATACTAAAAACCCAAAATCCATTAAAATCCAAAAAGCATAAATATACTAATCCCCAGAAAACCATTAAAAAACTAAAAATGATTAAAAACAAAAAAAACCCCTAAACCCAATTAAAACCTCTAAAACCACAAAAAAAATTAAAAACAATAAAACCCCTTGAATCCTTAAAAACCCATAAAAAATGAAACCCTAAAACCCCTAAAAGATCAAAAAATCCCAAAAAACCATAAAATACCCTCATAATTTTAAAATACCCATAAATTAAATAAAAAATAAATACACCAAAAAGGCCAAATATACCATATAAATAGCGTAAAACACCCTTAAACCACATAAACACCCTAAAACCTGAAAAAACCCCCTAAAAAACTAAAAAAAATCTAAACAACCCTTCACAGCCTAACACAACCCTAAAATCCTTAAAATACCCAAAAATACCTTAAAATATGAAAACCACTAATAAACCCTCAAATCCATAAAAATATTAAAAAATATCATAAAACAGATAAAATCCCTAAAATAACTTTTAAACCCCAAACCCTTTAAAATACCTAAAAACCATAAATACACATAAAAATACATTAGAACATTATAAAAATATTAAAACCCTTAAAAATTAAAAATACCTAAAAAATTTTAAAACCCCAAAACCTCGAAATAAAGGTAAATACCATAAATCCCAAAAATCACAAAAACCCACTAAAAACCCTAAAACCCATAAACCCCATAATGAATGATGAACCCTAAAAAATATCAATGTACCTTAAAGGACGTAAATGGGTTAAAACACCAAAAATACAAAAAAACCCTAAAACCCTAAAACCCCAAAGAACCCCAAAACTCCAAACCCCCTAATAACCCAGAAATGCCTAAGGATCCATAAAACCCCTTAAAATCCCAAAATACCATAAACCCCTAAAAAATATGAAAAAAAGAAAAAAACCCATAAACTATATACCATACATCATAATCCCTAAACCGTACACCCTAAACCTCATATCGTACACCTGAAACTCTAAATATACACACTAAACCCTATATCCTACACCATAAACCATAAACTGTACACCCAAAAATCTAAACCAAATTCCCAACACAATAAACATTTGAACATAGACCCTAAACCATAGACCCTAAACCCTATACCTCAAACCCTAAAATCTAAACCCTAAACCATAAATTATATACCCCACATGATAAAACATAAACCCTAAACCATGCACCCTAAACTCTATATCGTACACCATAAAATCAACACTTTATTCCCTATGCCCTAAAACCTAAACCATAATCCCTACACCATAAACCGTAAACACTACACCCTAAACCCTATACCTTAATCCTTACAGCCTACATACTACACCTTAATCCCTAAACCATAAACCCTATACCGAACACCCTAAACCCTAAAACCTAAACCCTTAACCCGATACCCTACACCCTAAACCATATTACATACACCCTAAAACCTATAATCTACACCCTAAACCATATAGCCTAACCATACCCCAGAAACCTGAAACCCTAAACGCTATATCCTACACCCTAAACCATATACCGTACATATTAATCCCTAAATCCTACACCCTAATTCATATACCTCGTATGATAAATCCTATATCCTACACCCTAAACCTTATACCCTAAACCCTAAAACCTAAACCCTAAACCATAAATGTTAAACCATAAACCCTATACCCTACACCACAAACCCTACAACCTACACCCTAAAAACTAAACATTACACTAAAAACTCTAAACCCCTCATCCTAAATCTTATACCATACAAACTAAACCCTATACTTTACGACCTAAATCCTAAATCCTAAACCCTATAACTTACACCCTAAAACCTAATCCTGAAATCATAAACCATATACCATACACCCTAAAAAACTTAAAAAAAATCATAAAAACCCTAAAACCCCTAAAGACATAAAAACCCCTAGAAATTAATAAATAATTTCTAAAAAACAGTAAAAAAATCCTAAAAATGATAAAAACCATAAAATCAATAAAAAATATTAAAAACTGTAAAACTATGAAAACCTATAAAATACCTAAAAATCCCTAAAAACCATAAAAATTCACTAAAAACACCCAAAATACCTAAAAACACTAAAAAAACTAAAACCCTGAAAACCATAAGAAAATCCTAAAACCCACAAAAACGTAAAAATCATAAAAAATCATAAAACCCCTAAAATCCATAAATGTCATAAATACCCAATGAAACCCCTAAACCCCATTGAAACCATAAAACCACTAAAAACCTAAAAATAAGTAAAAACCACAAAAAACGACAAACTATTTAAAACCCCAAAAAACTGGTAATAAGCCTAAAACCCCCTATCACATTAAAAACAAAAAAACCCCTTAAATATGAAAACCCATATGCCATTAAAAGACCTAAAAACCCCTAAAAACCCAAATGAACACTAAAACCATAATAAACATAAAAAATAGATAAAACCCCTGAGACACCTAATGAACACTAGAAAATAAAAAACACTTAAAAACCTTGAAAAACCTAAAAATAGCCAAAAACACTAAATACTTTAAAACTCTAAAAAAGTAAAAATCCATCAAAAACATAAAACCCCTAAAATACCCTAAAAATCATAAAAACATAAAATACCCTAAAACCTGAAAAATTCCATAAAATATCCTAAAAACCATAAAAACCTTAAAGACACTAAAAATATTATAAAACTTGAATGAATAAAAAATACACTAAAACCCCCTAAAGGACTGTAAAACCCCTAAAGGGTCTTGAAACCCCTAAAGACCCTACAATCATTTAAAAACCTATGGCCCTTAAAACACCTAAAAACCACTATAGGTATTTAAAAAACCCAAAGGACCCTAAAAGCCCTAAAAGAAGCAAAAAACCTTAAAAATAATAAAGGGCATAAAATCCCTAAAAACAATAAAATACCTTAAAACCCCTAAAAAGGATAAATGACCCTATTACATGAAAAAGATAAAAAAACATCATAAAATCCCTAAAAAACATTATGAGTCAATAAAAAATTCTAAACTACCCTAAATGATTATAGAATCCACTTACACCCCTAAAACCCTAAACATTTATAAAAATATTAAAAGGCCCAAAAACCATAAAAAAATTACAATACCATAATATCCAAAGAGTACCTAAGAACCCCAAATCAACCAAAAACAATAAAAAACTAAAAAACCCCCAAACAATCATTGAAAACACAAAAACCCCGATAGAACCCTAACCCCACCAAAAACCCAAAAAGATGGACAACTCCTTAAAAAAATAAAAACCCTAAAAACCATAAAAATCTAAAAATCCTAAGAAATAATAATTAACCTATATAAACAAAAAAATGAGAAAACAGCTAAAACAGATTAAAATAATAAAAAACCGTAAAAACATAAAACCCATAAAAAACTCATCAAACTCTAAAAACCAGCCATCCCCCTAAAACCCAGAGGATCCCAAAAAACCCCAAAAAACCATGAAACCATAAAAATTTTTAAAGACCCCTGAAAGACCCTAAAACCCTTAAAACCCCGAAAAGGCCCTAAAAACCATAAAAATCCATAAAAGACCCTAAAAGACACCAAAACCAAAAAACCCTAAAACCCAATATAAAAACCATATAAGACCATAAAATACACTAAGAATACTAAAAACCCTAAAAGACCTAAAAACCCTAAACAACAAAATACCTAACAATCCCTAAAAACCCTTAAAACACACAAAAAACTAAATCAAACAAAAAACCTATAAAACACAAAAAAACCCATGAAATGCATTAAAGCCTCTAAAAATCCTAAATCCCACAAAACACTAAAAACCAAAAAAATACTATTATTCCCCCTGAAAGTCCCTAAAACCCAAAAAATTATTAAAAGACCCCAAAACCCATAAAACCCCCTAAAAGTCCCAAAAGGCAATAAATAATCATAAAAAAAACATAAAAACCATGAAATACACTAAAAAACCTAAAAATATAAAAAACACTGAAAAGTCATATTGGAAACTAAAAATTATAAAAACCCCTAAAGACCATAAAAAAATTATAAAACATAAAGAAATTTAAGTACCCTATAACACTTATGATCCCTAGAAAACCATAAATGACCCTAAAATATACTAAGGACCCTAAAACCCCTAATGGTTTCTAAAACCAAAAAGGAACTAAAAACCCTAAAAGACCCTAAAAACATATAAACCCCCTAAAAGATACTGAAACCCCATGAAAAAACTAAAGAAGTGATATAGATCATATCCAACATAAGGAGAATAATTTTGGGTTTGTTAAAAAAATAATGCTTAATTGTAATTCGAATTGGACTAACTCGCACTTTTTGAAATCATACACCATGGTGGGACACATAAAACTTATTTGGGTGACAAAAGGAATTATCAACATGGAAAAGGAATTAAAATCATATAATATTTTTAAATAGAAGATATAAGGAGGAAAAAAGAATTATTTTGATAGAAATTCGCTACTTTAGATAGTGGGGTCAATATGCTGCCTTAGAAAGTGTTCATTTATTATTTTTATGTGACTTTTGAGTTCTTTATGACTTGTAACACTTTTTTATGAATTTTAAACTCTTTATTTTGTCTTTATAATTTATTTTCACACCTTTGGTAATTTTTGTATGGGAACCTAACTAATTAGTGAAGCTTGTTGTTCCTTTTTCATTCTTTAGCCTCTTCCCTTGTTCAGAATTGGTGTTGCATGTCCTTTACTGGTGACTTTTACCTTAAACATTAAGAAACCCTGGTGGGTGGTGTTTCCTTTAATCATTTTTCAATTGGATATATTTTACTACTTCATCATTACTTACACATTTCATACTTCCAAAAATGCATCAATTTGGTATCAGATAAGAAGGTTCGAATGAGTAAGTTCTATCGTATTATTCTAATTACTCTCCATGATATCTCACAATAGAGGATCATGTAATCCTTTTAATCCATGGTAACTTTCCAACATAAATCTCTAATATTAATGAATTAGAAACTTTCTCAACTGTTGATAGTACAGCGATGCGATTCCCTTCCACTGCATCCACATCCCCTCCATTCATCTCCATATAATAGTTGAAATACGGCATCGTTTTATTAAGATTGTTATAATGGCGATGATTTCAGAAATTCCATGGTGGATGTGAAGAAAATAATATATGATGATGATATTAATAGAGGGTGGAGGTTTGAAATTTTATAATTTTATGGGACTATGAATCCTGATGATTTTCAAAATTAGATACGGGAAATAGAACTATTACTTGAATTTAAAAAATTTTATGATGAGAATAACTTCATGGTAGAAATTATGAAAGTTAAAGACAATGAATATATTTAGTGGGAAAATATAAATAAATATTTATAATGTAATGGTAAAGGAAAAATATGATCATGGGTGAAGTTTACATGGTTTTTGAGGAGACGATCTTTTCGCAAGAATTATATGAAAAATCATTATTTCCGAATGCATAACCCATGACAGTGAGATAAATCCATTAAAGAGAACATTAAATATTTTGATCATTTATTGATGAAAATTGTTAATGAAATGTAATAATATAAAATTATTAGAATGTTTCTAGGTGGATTACATTAATAAATTTTCCATTTGGTGGAGTTATAACCATTCTTATCACTTGATGATGTTTCCAATATGGCGATCAATGTTGAAAATATCAACCTGATATCAAAATAACTGACGCCTAAGAACAAAAATAGATTTAATAATTTTTTTTTGTTGAGAAGGAATTGGGAAGGAACAAGATTCTAGATAAAGTAAAAGAGAACTCTATAGAACAACCAAAAGGTAAATCCAACTCCGTTGAATTTGGTAATCGAATGGGTGTCAAATGTCAGGGGTATGGTCAATTTATGTCCAATTTCCCTAAAAATTAAATTATTTCTATAATGGCTATCTAAGATATAGAAAAAGCGATCTAATATGATGAACATGATAATAAATAATATGAAAATGAGGATCAATTTGTGGAAGAATCTAATGTGGGTAACATGCTTGTGCTATGAAGATTTTTTCAAGCACAAATATACCTAGAAGAAGACCAAAGAGAAAACATATTCCAAAATTGTTTCACCATTAATCAGTAGGTATGTATGGTGATTATTTGTAGTGGGAGCTATAAAACTGTTTCTTTAATAACACAAGTGGAGAAATTGATGAATCCAACTCAGAATCATCCTCGGTCATAAAAATTGAAATGGTTGAACAATGAAAGAACACTACAAGACATAAAACATGTTTTGATTTCATTTTCCATTGGTAAGAACTATGTTGATGAGGTATTTTGGGATTTTATTCCCATGGATGATTTTAAATTGTTTTTGGGATGGCCTTGGTAGTTTGATATGTAATTGAAATATGATGGGTGGAAAATGAATATTTTTTTCAATACGGGGAAAAATAGCATGCATTCTTATTTGAATCCATCACAAGCCCTTGAATAAAAAACTATTGCAAGAGTGAATAAAGATATAATATTTATCAATAAATCTCAAGTGTAGAAGTTAATAAATAAGAAAAATCTAGTTTTTTATTTATTGTTGATCGAAAATTCATTCCATTAGGAAAATATTAGTCAGCATCAGTTAGCTGATTCCTTTATCAGGGAATATCATGATGTTTTCTTAATAATATTCTTGTAGGATTACCTCTATATAGAGGCATTGAACACCTGATTGATCTTGTAATAAGTGTGAAATTTACAAACAAACCAGTATATATTTGTACCCTTTTAGAATCAAAGGAATTGAAGAATAAATTGGATGAATTGATGGGTCGAGGATTTATAAGAACAAGAATGATCCCATGTTCAGTTCCATCATTATTGATGCCGATGAAAGATGGAATGTATCACATGTGCATTGATTTTTGAGCTATCAATCGTATATCCATAAAATTTAGGAATCTAATTCCTTGAATCAATGATATTATTGATGAATTATATGTTTCAAAATTATTTCCAATGGTTGATCTTCATAGTGGATACTAGTAGATTCAAATGAAGGAAGTGGATGATTGAAAAACAACTTTAAAAACCATATGTGATTTTTTTTAGTGGTTGGTCATTCCATTCGACCTCTAAAATTATCCTAACAGATTCATATGATTCGTGAATTAATTTCTAAACCCATTTATTGGTAAATTTGTTGTTTTCTATTTGGATGATATTTTTATTTATATCATGGATGTGGAGATCCATGTTCATCAACTTCGGTGGGTATTTGACATTCTTAGTAAGAAAAAGAGACATGGAAAGCTATAAAATTGTGATTTATTTTCAATAGAAGTGGTGTTTTTGTCATCTGTGGTAACAAAAGATGGCTTCATGGTGGATGAATCAAAAGTGGAAGAAATAAAGCCTTGGGCACAACAAGAATCCATTACAGAAGTAAGGTGTTTCCATGGATTGAAAACTCCATATTGTCGCTTTGATTCCAATTTCAGAACTATCAAGGAACCCATCACTGAATAATTTAAAAATAGAAAAATTGAGTGGTTAAATGAAACAAATGAAAAATTTTAAATCATTAAGAAACAAATGTTTGAATCACCAGTTTTGGAGTTACCTTATTCTGATCAAGTCTTTGAAATGTAATTTGATTGAAGTAGAGATGGGATATTCTCTATTCTCATCCAAGGCTAGAATTTAATTTCATAGTTCAATGATAAATTTAATGATTCTAGGAATATTTAAAACACCTATGAAAAGGAATTTTATGTGATTTTGAGAGCCCTAGATCATTGGTCTCATTATTTGGGAAAAAATATTTTTTTCATCATTCTAACCATATTTAATTGAGGTTTATCAGTAGTCAAAATAACTTGAGTTAGAGACATGAAAAGTTAATGGAATTATTAAAATCATTCTCATTTGTGTCAAAACAACATTAGGGGATAGATAACCTAGTGGACGATTCATTATCTTGAATATTTTCATTTCTTACCGTTATAGATGCTTGAATTATTCGATGTATGCATATGAAAGAATATTATCAGCATGATATGGAGTAAAATTATACTTTAATACAATGTGAAAATTTATTTATGGACGATTATTTTTTTACAATGTGGATTTCACATTAATATAAAAAAAATTCTGTTCTAAAGGGTAATTATATGGATATTCTCATTTGATAGGCACATGAACGAGGACTTTCTAGTCATTTTGGCATTCATAAAACCTTAGAGAAACTAAAGGAGAATTTATACTTGTCGAAGAAGTAATCAAATGTCCAAGAAATTCTTTTGAGATGTGTATCATGTATAAGAGAAAAAATTCATTTCAATCCGAGGTTATAAACTTTGTTACCTATTCTAGAGAATTGATGGGAAAATATCAGTATGGATTTCATTATGGATTTAACAAATACTCGGTGAGGTAATGATTCAATCATGGTTGTAGTTGATATATTTTCTAATATTGATAATTTCATACCATTACATAAAATTGAATATACGATGAGAGTCACTGAATTGTTTTATAGAAGATTGTCCACCTTCATGTAATTCATGATAACATTGTTTCAGATAGAGACACTAAATTTCTCATCCATTTTTGGAATACATTGTGGTGGAAATTTTTAATGAAACTTCTCTTCAGCACATCCCATCACCCTTAAATTGATGGGAAAATCGAAGTTACCAATAAAACATTGGGTGATATTCTAAGAACATTAGTGAACAAAAATATAAGAGATTGGGATGTACATCTTGCACTATATTAATTTTCATACAATAGATCTCACAGTTCTACCACTTAGAATTCACCATTTGAAGTTGTTTATGGAATCAATCCAATCACTCATATAGAATTGGGATCTTTTCCCCTTGATTTTAGGGGAATATTGATGTAGAGAATAATCCAATGTAGATGAAGAATCTTCATGAATCTATTTTTTCTCAAATAGAAAACTCTAATGAATCATATAAGAGTTGAGCTAATAACCATCATATGATGGACTTTTTAAAACATGGAAACAACGTGTAGATTCATCATCATAATGTGATATTTCCATCCAAATGGAAGTGAAATCTTGCACTACAAGATGAAGGTTCATTAATGGTTCGTTAGTGAGTGAAAAACACTGCCTAAAAATCATGTTACATAATGATTTTGGTAGCATTTTTGAAACATTAATCATTGGGGACATGTCATCATACATTGAAGAATATGATTCCATGGATTTGGGGGAAAATCCATTCTAACCAGGGGAATGATATAGACCAGATCCAATATAAAGAGAATAATTGTGGGTTTGAAGAAATTTTAAGCTCAATTGTTTTTCGAATTGAACCATCCCACACTTTTTGACATCTAACACCATGGTGTCTCCCAACACACTTATTTGGGGCCCAAAATGATTTATCCACATGGAAAAGGAAGTAAACTCATAGCATCACTTTATAGAGGAGATAAAAGGTGTAGAAAAGCATCATGATGAACTAAATTCTCTACATTAGTTAGTAGGATCATTAAATGGAATGGGAAAGTGTTTTTATGGTTTTTATGTGCCTTTTTAGATCCCCATGACTTGTAACTCTTTTTGGGGTATTTTCCTCTTTTTATTTTTCCTTTATAAAGCTTTTACTCACCTTTTTATGGCTGGATGGGAATCCAATGAATTTGTGATGCTTGTAGTAAATTCATCTTTCTTTATCCTCTAACATTTCCTGGAATTGGTGGTGCATCTCCTTTGCTGGTGACTTTTTCTTTAATGTTGTAGAAATCAGAGCGGGTGGTGAATCCTTTAAGCCTTGGTCAATCGACTCCATCTCATGCTTCATCTTTATTTACTCATTTCGTTCTTCTGATGACTCATTAAGAACCTAAAATCCATAAAACCCATATAACACTAAAAGTCCCTAAAACGCGTAAAAACCCTAGATGACCACATTTTCCCTGAAAATAATATAAGATCCTAAAATCCCTAAAAACCCTAAAAGCCCTAAAAACCCAAAAAACCCAAGAAGTCATAAAATACCCTAAAACACTGAATGGAATAAAAATCCCTATAAACCCAAAAAAACCCAAAAAACAAAAAAACTCTTAAAACCAAGAAAAACTCAAAAAATCCAAATCCCAAAAAATCCCGAACCATAAAACATAGAAAATCCCTAAAAATCCATAAAACAAAAAAATTTCCCAAATCCCCAAAATCCCCGAAAATCCTGAAACAACCCCCAAATATAAAAAAACCCTAAATCTAAAAAAATCCTATTAAATCTAACAATAATAAAAATATTGAAAATCACTAAAACCCATAATACCCCATAAAACCCTAAAAAATTAAAAACCATAAGAAAAATAAAAACTTTTAAAACCAAATAATACACTAACCCCCCCCCCCCCCAACCCTAAAAATATCTAAAATCTGTAACCCAAAAATAGTCCAAAAACTAAAAATAATTAAAACAAGAAAAAATAAACTTAAAGACCATAAAACCCCCTCAATGAAAAAAAACCTAAAAACCTAAATGGACATAAAACCATTAAAAAACCTAAATACCCTGAAAACTATATAAAAACCCAAAAGACCTTAAAATTCCATAAAACAATAAACTAAATAAAATTACCCTAAAAACCCATAAAACACCCCAAACCCTTGAAATTCGTAATTATCCCTCAAGACCAAAAAAAACATAAATCATTATAAACCCCATAAAAACCATTCTAACCCAAACAAACAAAAATTATCAATAAAACCCCTGAAACCCTAAAAACATTTAACCATAAGAAAAGATAAAAAATATATAAAAACCCTAAAAATGATAAAAACCCAAAAACCATTAAAATTTGTAAAACCCTAAAACCCCCCCTAGAACCTCCCAAAATCATGACCCCCAACCCATAATAACTCTATAAACCATAAAAACTTATAGAAACCCCTAATCATTATAAAATCATTAAGTCATTAAAAATACATAAAACCCACACAAAATAACAAAAAACATTAAAACCCCGAAAATAACTATATGAAAACTCAAAAAACAATAACCCTAAAAATTTAAAGAAACAAAAAACCCCTTAAAACCATAAAATCCGAAAACCCTTGAAAATCCTAAAAACACAAAAATACTAAAAAATCCAAAAAAAAAGCCTAAAACACCTAAACACCCTAAAACCCTAAACCCTTTATCGTATGATAAAAACCATATTCAATAAAATATAAACAAAATATTAAACCCTAACCCCAAAATTGTATACCATATAACGTACACCCAAAACCCTATACCCTACACCAGAAATCCTATACCTTACACCATGAACCCTAATCCATACACCCAAAACCCTATTCCCTATACTATAAACCCTATAGAAAAATCCATATACCCTAGACCATATACCCTATCCCTGATAAACTAAACCCTATACGCTACACCCTAAATCCAAACCCCAAACACTAAAGCATATACCAAACACACTATACCCTATACCCTTCACCCTAAACCCTATACACTACATCCTAAACCATATACCATACACCATACACCATAAAATCCAAACCCTAGACCATACACATTATAATCTATGCCCTACACCCTAATCCTAGAACCCCGCCCCTTTAACCCTGAACACTAAACCCTAAACCATACACCCAAAACCATATACACTACACCCTAAACCCCAAACCCTATTCCATAGGTCATATACCATACACCCTAAACCCTAAATCTTATACTCTAAACCCTATACCCTACACTATTGAACCTAAAACCAACACCCTAAACCCTATAACATAGTACCTAAACACTATAACCTACACCATTAACCATACAAACTACATTCTAAACCCTAAACCAGACCCCCTAAACTCTATAGCATACCTTCTAAACCCTATAACCTACACCCTAACCCTAAACCCCACACCCAAAACCCTATACCATACACCCTAAACCCTAAACCCAACTCCCCCCACCCTAAACCCTAAACCCTACACCATACACCTATTACCCAACACCCTAAACCCTAAACCCGATAGCCTAATACCTATACCCTAAATCCTAAACCCTACACCTAAAATCCTATACCATACACTTAAAACCCTACACCATACACCAAAAACCCTATAACATGCACAATAATCCCTAAAACCTACAACCTAAACCGTATAACCTACACCCTTAACCATAAACCCTACACCCTAAACCCAATACTCTACACCATAAACACTATACCATACACCTTAAACCCTATACCCAAAACCATAAACCATCAAAACCCTAAAACCCTAAAACCCCTTAAAAACCTAAAAAATATTTAAAAAAAGAAAACATTTTACATTTTTAAAAACCCTAAAACCCTAAATTCCAATAAATTCCATAAAAATCCAAACAAACTGTGAAACCCTAAAAACCCTAAAAACCCATAAATAACCTCATGAAAAACTAAAAACACTAAATCCCCTAAAAACACTATGAAAACCCTATAAAAAATTCAAAAACCATAAAACACTAATAAAACCTAAAAATGTTAAAAACCCTTTAAAACATAAAACCCGAAAAAACAATAATTAACCTAAAAACACTAAAAACCATAAAATACCTCCAAAACCATAAAAACACTACAAATCATTAAAACCTTAAACCCCTAAAAACAATTAAAAACAAAAAAACCCTAAAACACCTCAATATCATTAAAAGAGACTAAAAACCATAAACCCCCTTAAAACCCAAAAAACAAAGAAAAAACTTAAATGACACTAAAAAAATACACCCAAAAAGATAATAAAATAACCTAAAATTCCAAAAAAGCATATAAAACCCAAAAAGAAAACTAAAAATACCTTATAAGACCATAAAGCCAAAAAAATCCTAATGGGCCATAAAAAACTATATGACCATAAAAACCCAAAAAACCACAAAGGACCCTAAAACCTATCAAAGACCCTATAAAACCTAAAAACCCTAAAAACATAAAATTTCATAATAATGCTAAATACACTAAAAGACCCCAAAACAAAAAAAAACCTTTAAACCCTAAAACCACCAAAACCCATAAAAGGCCCTATAAACCCTAAAAATACCCAAAATCACCCCAAAACCCACATAGAAACCCTAAAACAATCAGAAAAACCATAAGACCATAATAATCCCTAAAACCCCCTTAAAGACCCAAAAGTCCCTAAAAATATCAATGACCTTAAAAACTATAAAAACCCAGAAAACCATAAAAATAATTAAAGACCATAAAAACAATAAACCCCTTACAAACCTTAAAACCCTTAAACCGTAAAACCCCATAACAAATTTAAAAACCTGAAAACCCTAAAAACCATAAGATCCTAAAAACCTTACAAACTCTAAAAATGATAAATATGATAAAATAATAATGAATCCCCAAAACAATGCCTAAAACTCTAAATACCCTAAAACCATTAAACCCCTAAAAACCCAAAAAAACCCTAAAAGATTCTTAACACACAAAAAACATTAATGGATCCTAAAAATACCTTAAAATCCCCAAATACAAAAATAACATTAAAATTCCATAGGAAACCAAGTTCCCTAAAATACCCTAAAATACATTTAAAACCCCTAAAACCATAGGAGACACTAAAACCCTGAACACCACCCCCAAAACTGAGAACCCTCCAAAGACCTTAAATTTTTTCTATAATCATTAGAATACCCTAAAACATTAAAAACCACTAAAAACCGTTAAACTTCAAAAGATCCAAAAAAACCCTTAAAAATTATCAATATAAAAAAACCATAAAACACTAAAAACTCCAGAAACCCATAAGACCATAAAAAAATACTAAAACCCCCCAAAACCCTAAAACACCTTAAAAATATTAAATCCATTAAAACCTAACAAACTCTAAAAAACCTAAAGATCCAAAAACCTATAAAACAACCCCCAAACATTAAAACCCCTAAAATCCTAAAAATCTTTAAAACCCCTAAAAAGAAAAAAACCCTTGAAACCTCTAAATACCTAAAGACCCCTAAAAACCCACTAAAATAGTAAAACCCAAAAAATACATAAAACTCAAAAAAACCATTAAATCCCCTAAAAACCTAACCCCCCTCCCAAAAAACCCAACAAAATCCAATAAACCCTAATAAACCCTAAAAAATGAAAAAAATTCCATAACCCACCTAAAATCGAAAACCAACATAAAACAGTAAAAACCCTAATAATCCCTAAAAACCCTAGTAACAATTAAACCATAAAAATATCAAAAAAAAACCTAAAACCCCTAAATACTATAAAACCCTAAAAACCCAAAGAGAACCACCAAAACCCATAAATGATCCAAAATACCAAAACACCCCAAAAGACTATAAAACCTCTATAATACCCATAAAACCCCCTTAAATCTCTTAAAATGATGAAAACACTAAAACCCAAACAAACCATAAAACCCTCACAACCCTTCAAACCCCACAAAAATTCAAATTGCCCGAAAAAACTCTAAAAACACCTAAAAACACAAAAACACCTTAAAACCCTAAAACTATATAAAAATCAATGAACCTTCAAGCCCCCAAAACATTCAAAAAACCCTAAACCCCTAAAAAAATAGAAACCCTAAAAGAACAAAAAACCCTAAAAACAAACCAAAAACAACAAAACTTCCAAAAAACATAAAACCCCAAAACCTCAAAAACCTCCTAATATTACTTAAAATCCCATAAAAACACCAAAAACCCTACAATACACTAAAAGAAACTAAATACACCAAAACCATAAAAAACCCAAAAAACAACAAAACACAATGAAACACCCAAAAACTCAACAAACACACAAATAATAAGAACCCAAAGCCCCTAAAACCCATAATACAACCATAAAAACACTAAAAATCCAACATTAATTCAAAAAAATCTAAAAATAATTGAAAAAAACCAAAAACCCATAAAACCCAATAAAAAAATTAAAACCCTACAACTATAAAACCTCCTAAAAATACAACGAAATTTTAAAAAACAAAATAAACATAAAACTATAAAAAAACCCATAATAACCATACAAAACCTAAAATCCTTTAAGGCCCCAAAAAAATGTAAGAAAAAAACTAAATCCCCCCCCCTGAAATCCTTTAGAAAAACACTTAAATACTCTAAACACCCTAAAACCCAAAAAACCAAAAAACACTAAATAAACCCTAAAAAATGCAACAAATCTTGAAAACCCCAAAAAACCCAAAACCCTAAAAAACCCAAAAATCCCTAAAAACCCAGAACACTCCTAAACACCCCCACCAAACCCAAAAAAACATTGTAAACCCCTAAAACCATAAAAGAACCCTAACACCAATAAAAACCATTAAAGTGTCAAAAATGATCCCTAAAAGCACAAAAAATTGCTTAAATCCCTAAAAATCCCTAAATGCCATAAAACCCCCAAACACCCCAAAAGCCAATAAATCCCCAAAATACCCTAATAATCGATAAAAACCCCATACATCAAAAAACTCTAAAAAGACACCAGAAACCCTGAAAAACTTAAAAACCATAAAACCCATAAAACCCTATAAACCACCCAAATGACCCTAAAACCCATAAAAATGAAAAAACCACATAAAAGACCCTAAAACCCATACAAACACTTCTAGAACCTAAAAACCCTAAAAGAATCCTAAATGAACCTCAAATTATTAAAACACCTAAAAGTCCCTAAAAAGACCTAGAAACCCAAAACATCACCTAATGATCATAAAATACAATAAAAACACTAAAAGAAACTCAAACCCCAAGAAACATTAAAGGACCCTAACAACACAAAAAGGCCCTTAAAACCAAAAAACCATAAAGGACCCCAAAACCACCCAAAATACCTAAAGGACCCAAAAAACCTAAATGACTATAAACCATAAAAACTCTAAATACCATAAATGGCCCTAAAACCAATTAAAACATTAATGGACTCTAAAAACACCAAAAATTATAAAAGACCCAAAAAACCCTAAAACCCTTCAATAACACAAAGAACCATAAAATACCCTAGGAAGCAGTGAAATTCTATTTGCGACACTAAAAACATGTAAAACCCCTATATTTCCATAAAACCCCTATAAATCCTAAAAACCATAAAGGACACTAGTTACCATAACATACATTAAATGTCCCTAAAACCATAAGTAATTCTAAAACTATAAAAAACCCTAAATACCATAAATACCCATTAAACACCCTAAAACCCCATAAAACCTCATAAAAATATAAAAGATTCTAAAATCAGAAAAAAATACCGTAAGAATATAAAAATACTTACACCCTTAAAACCCCTTACACCCGTAAAGACTCTAAAAACCCTTAAGAACTCAAAAAAAATCTGTAAAACTCTAAAAATATTAAAAACCCCAAGAAATTAATAAAACCTAAATACTCTAAAAACCATGAAAAATATTAAAACCACATAATACCCTTGAAACCATATAAATACTGAACCCCCCACCCAAGCCATGAAAACCTTAAAACCCCGCAAAAACCATAAACCCCCAAAAAACCCTAAACACCTAAAAATACCTTAAAACCATAAAACATCTATAAACCCCTAAGACCTTTTTAAGACCCTAAAAAACATAAAAACCATAAAAGACCTATAAAACTATAAAAACCATAAAATTTAGTAAAACCCCCTAAAATCTCATTAATACCCTAAAAACGTAAAACCCAAAAAAACCTAAAAACACTAAAAATCCCTTATATCCCCTAAAAAACCATAAAGACATTCAAACCCATCTAAATTGTACAAAATCCTATAAACAACTAAAACCCCTAAAAACCATAAAAACCCTGAACCATACATCTCCCTAATGAAGCCCAAAAATCCAAAGGATCATAAAAACCCTAAAAACCCATTAAAATCCTGTAAATCCCTAAAACCAAAACCCCTTAAAGAACCTAAAAACCCTAAAAACTGAAAACCCCCTAAAAGAGCCTAAAAACTAAAAAGACCCAAAACCATTTAAAACCCTAAAATACCCAAAAAATCCCTAAGAGACCTAAAAACATCAAAATCCCCTAAATACCCTAAAACCCCTAAAAGATACTAAAATCACTAAAACCTTAAAAGACCCTAGAAATCTCAAAAAGGCTCTACACCCCATTAAAATACGTAAAGAACCCTAGAAAACCAATAAAACCCTGAAACAACATGAGACCCATAAAAAATACTAAAACTCTATAAAAACCCTAAAAGATCATAAAAATGTTATGTACACTAAAAATCCAAAATACATTAAAAAAATTTAAAAAACCAAAAAACCCCAAGAAAATTAAAATCCATAAAAATACTAAAAACACTAGAAGACCTAAAAACCATAAACCTGCTAAATAAAAAAAATTTAAGAACACTAAAAGACCCCTAAAAACCTAAAAACCATTAAAGACGATAAAATAACTTTAAAGACCATAAAACCCCAAAATCCCCAAAAAATTAAAAAAATTTGAAACCATTAAAAACCTATAAAACATTAAGGACCCTAAAAATCCCTAAATCCCTAAAGAGACTAAAATTCCTAAAACATGAAAAAACCCTAAAAACCATAAAATATCAAAAAACCATAAAAATAATAATAAACACTTTAAACAGCAAAAAACTAAAAGAACCTCTATAAAATTAAAACCTAAAAAACCCTTAAAACACCTAAAAACCATAAATCACCATAAAGACCTTAAAAACTATAAAAACCCATAAAACTATAAAAAATTCATAAAATACCATAAACAAGAAAAAAACCCCTAAACCCCAAAAGAAATCCAAAAACAACTAAAAACTGTAAAACACAAAAAAACTTATAACCAAAAAAACTCAAATTCCCTAAAATTAATAAAAACCCTAAAAACAATTAAACACATAAAAGATTATTAAAACCCTAAAACCGTAAAAACATTAAAAACCATTAAACTTAAACAACCTAAATTCCTTAAAAACCATAAACCACATACGCTACACCCAAAACCTAAAACCCTAGTCATTAAACCAAATAACCTTCACCCAAAACCCAAAATCCATTACCTAAAAACCTATACCATTCACCCTAAACCCTACACACTAGACCATATACCATACACTCTAAATCCCAAACCCTACATCCTGAACCTTATACACTACACCCTTAATATCAAACCCTACAACCTAATACATAAACCCCAAACCCTACTCCATAAACACAAAACCATACACCATAAACCCTATAAGTTATAACCTAAAAATAAAATACCATAAAAACAAGAAAAATCCAAAAAGAAGCTGAAACCCCTAAACGACAATAAAAACCATAAAAACCCTAAAAACTCTAAATCCCTAAAAACCATTAAACACTAAAAACCCTTTAAAACCATCAAATCCCCTAATGTCCTTAAAACCAAAAAAAATAAAAGCCCTTAAAAATATCTCAAAATATTATAGAATCCCGAAAAAATGAAAAAAACCATTAAAACAGACAAAGAACCCCAAAACCATAAAAAAAAACTCTGAAACCACAAAAAATGACTACAAACCAAAATAAACCACTTAAAACTCATAAAGAAACATAATACTCGGAAAGAATCACAATGTAAAATAATAACCGTTAAATACACTAAAATACTATAAAACCATAAAGACACCAAAATATCCAAAAAACCCAAAAAACGACTAAAACAAACCTAAAAATCCCAAAACCCCACAAAACCCCCCAAAACCTCTAAAACCATAAAATTTCTTAAAATTTCTGAAATTTTTTGAAATATGAAAAAAAACCCTTCATAATTCTTAGAACCCTAAAATCCCCTAAAAATACTTAAAAACCCGAAAACCCAATAAAAATAAAGGCACCTAAAACCCATAGATTCCCTAAATACCCTAAAAGTATATAAGACCCACCAAAAATCCTAAAAGAACCTCGAACCCTAAAATACCCTAAAAGACCTTAACCCCACCTCTTAAATAGTCTCTAAAACACTAAAAGAACATAAGAGACCTAAAAGAACCTAAAATTCCAAAAAATCACAAAAAAACCAAAACACCCAAAAACCATATAAGCCCTATAAAAACTCTGTAAAAACTATAAAACACCCCAAAATTTCCTAATACCCTGAACCCCGAAAACCTCAATAAACCATAAAATCTATACAAAACCATAAAAAATATAAAAATTTATAGAAAATCCTAAAAAATCATAAAATCTATGAAGTACACTAATTTACTCTAAAAAAATTAAAAATCCACTAAAAACAATGTAAATAATAAGAACTCTAAAATAACCCTAAAATACCAAGAAACCCCCAACATTACAACTAAACACATAATATAATCCAACAATCTCATAGATAACCCAATGCTCTTTAAAACCCATAATCACACTAATAACATGAAAAAGTATCTAAAAACCCTACAAACCATTAAAACACATAAAAAATAAAACCCCTAAAAACCTAAAAATGGAAAAAAAAACTAAAATCCCTAAAAATACACTAAAACCTCTAAAACACACTAAAAATCATAAAATTCCATAAAAACACTGAAATCCACACAAGGATCCTCATTGAGATCTCAATGCTCTCAAGAGACCTTATTCACGGTGGATTCTCTACTGGTTTTTTAGAACATGGTTCTACTAGTGTTTCATTGGGTCTCTTCATCAGAGGTTTACCTGGAAGGTTGATTTCAGTATGAATGGTTGTGTCAAGGTATTAGTTGCTGATGTCTAATACTCTTGTTTGGATGGGGTACAATCATGGATGGAGCATAGTCGGCATCATTCAGATCAATGTTGGTAAGGAAGGTCTTGGTAGTTTCTAGGTTTTGAATCTTTTCCATGTTGTTTCAATAGGGGTTATGGGATGCTTCCTTATGCCATGTGTTTTTGGGTTTCCCTCGGTGATGGGTGGTTCGTAGTTTGTTCAGTTTTCCTTCATAAGTGGTGTTGTAAAATGTTAATATAGGTGCTTCTGGTTCATCATTTTCCTGGTTGATGGTTCATTAGCTGATGTTGATTTTATACTGGAATCGTGTGGGATCACAGATATCTAGTTTTGGTAGTTTTGACTTGGATTTCAGTCACATGTGGTGGTATTAGTTTCTGTGAATTTGATGTAATTTCTTCGTTTTTCATTGTGCACCTTGATCTGGTCAGGGCTTCATTGGCCTTGGATGGCTCGAGGTTCATATCTCTAATTTAGAATGAGGTAGGTTTGTAGAGCATCATGTTCTTTTCGGGTGTATTCGGTGTCATGAACCATGGATTTTGTTTTTGAGGTCGATGGTTTTGGATGTTGGTTTGGAATATGTCTAACTTTGATACAGGCTTTATTGTTTTCACCCATCGTTTTCATGGTCCCTGGATTTCATGATTTTGTGGCTGGTGATGGAAGAAGGATTGTTTCCATTAGTGTTTAAGGTATCTCGGTAATCCTTTATATTTAATTCTTGGTTAATCAATGGACCGTGTTCATTGTTTTTATGAGGTTGGTTTTGGATAGTATCTTATTTGTTTTGTTGGTTGTAGTTTTGTCAGTTTTCATTGTCCCCGGTTCTACGGAATCCATGCAGTGGTTTTATGATTGTGCTCAGGGTTTAAGAATGGTCATTCCTACTCATAATTATCTATTCAGTGAATGGATTTTCAAGGATCCCTATGTGGTTTGTGCTGGAGGATGTTTTTTCGGGGTGCAGGAAGGTAGATTGTGTCCTTTGGAAGTCTTCACGTTGACCAGTATTTCCTTGGGTTCATTTTTCTGGTTGTGTACACTGGTAACAGATTCTCCTGGGTCCTCATTGGAATCTTCAATAATTTTTTAGCATAGGGATCAGGTATCATCAGATGAGGTGCTCATTCATCGGCGTACCTGTACGTCGGTGCTGGGGCTAGGATTTTGGATGTGAGGTTGGGTTGGAAAGGATGGTGCATGTCCTATTGTGCTTTTCTATATGGTTATGTGAGGCTTGTGGGGAGTGCTTCCCATGTTGGAGCTTGATGTTTCTAGCCATGCCTTAGAGGTGGGACTTTTGTGAGGCAGTGGACAATGTTGCTGTGGGTTGAGGTGGGTGTTGGTAATGTTCTACTGGTGTGGAGTGGGATGATGCTAGTTTCTGGTTGTGGGTGTTGTTCTCTTATTTCTAGGTGCTAGGATAGGATTGTGGATGCTTGGTGTTTTTTCATGGTGTTGGGTGATGTCTCATTTGTTGGGGATATTGGGAGATGCGGCTGGATGATGGGTGTTGGTTTTAGGATATGATGGTGATATGAGATCATTCAGGGGGCTCAAAGATGATGATGTGGGGTGCTTAAGCCAATGTGAGCTATTGTCAAATGATCCATTCATTATAGTGGGATTCTGACGAGGTCGAGTTGATGTGATATATTGCTTTGTGGAAGGGATGGTGACATAGATACTGGAATCTGGGTGTTGGGGGCTAGGGCTGTGGATGGGGCTGGGAGCTGGTGCAGTGGATTTTGGATTCTAGTGCTTGAGGTTGCTGGAGCTAGTTTGGGAGTAGGGAGATTGAGTTGTTTTCATCTGGAGTTGATCTTCATTATTGGGATGTATATGTGAGCTATTCTATTGGGTAGTGGTTATGGGATTTGGGTGTTGGGTGCGGGAGGTGGGTGCTGGTTGTTGGGTGATAGGTGTTGGGTGTCTGGTTCTTGGTGCTTGGTTCTGGAGTTTCCAATTTCTTTGTTGCTTGTTTCTTGATATAGAGTTGGTAGTTGGGTGTTGGGAATTTTTTTGGGTTTGGTTGGGATTCATGTGTTTCCTAAGACTTTTTTATGAAAATTTTATTTGGCATTACAAGGTTTCTTGGGTCCATATTCCAAATATTGGTTTGGATGGTCGTTGTGAGGTTTATAAGCCCCGTAAACTTGATTTTGGTTGATTGGGCATCATGAGGGTTCTCGTGACCTTTTTCTATTTTTTCAATTATTGGAGGCCTTCAGGCTATATTGTTCACCCTTGGGTGATTGCGTTGTACTTTAATTCATTCTTTTTTTATACTACGTTCTATTTTCCTTTCAAAAAACTCTAAAAACCATGAATCATTAATAACTAAAACACCCTAAAAAATCCTAAAAACCCCCCAAAAGACCTTAAAACCCATAAAACATCCAACGACTCTTAAAACCAACTAAAAACAATTAAAAACATCAAAAGACCATAAAAACAATAAAACTCGAAATACCCCTTAAGAAATCCTAAAACCCACTTTAAAAACCAAAAACCCTAAACAACCTAACCCCCCCCCAACCCTAAAAACAATAAAACCTATTAAACCCCCAAAACAACCCTAAAAACTAAAAGGATAAAACCCTATAAAACCCCTAAAATCCTAAAAACTCTAAAACCATAAAAAACGTCTAATCCCTAAAAACTCCTAAAAACCATAAAAACCTAGAAAACCATAAAAACTCCTAAAAGATCATTAAAACCCCTATAAAACCATAACACAATAAGAAGAATGAAAACCCTATTAACTATACAAACTCAAAAAATAACCCTAAAATATCAATTAAAACCTATAATCCTAAAACCCCTAAAACCACCCCATAACCCCTAAATGACCATAAACACCCTAAAAGACCCATAAAAAATTAAGAAACCTAAAAGCCCCAACAAAATCCTAATAAATCCTCCATGAACCTAAAATAAGCTAAAAAATCATAAAAGAACCTAAACCACAATAAATCCCAATAATACCCTTACACAACACAAAAAACCCTAAAACCCTTATAAACACAAAATACCTAAAAAACAACCTAAAAATACTAAAACCCCCAAATAGCTCGAAAACCCATTTTAAACCCCAAAACAACCAAAAACTCCTTAAAATGCATAATAAAATCCTAAAAACCCTATAAAAAACTATAAACTATTCAGACACCTAAAAATTACAAAGAAACACAAAATTCAAAAGAAACACTAAAAACCCTGAAAACCCTATAGATCAAAAAACAACCCTAAAACCCCTAAAAACCCTAAAACCCAAGAACCCCTTAAAAATCACTAAAACTTCTAACAAACATAAAAATCCATTGAACCCTAAAAACACCATAAAACCCTAAAACCCCAAGACCCCCAAATCCCTCAAACCATAAAAACCCTAAAAATTAAAAATCTAAAACTTCCTAAAACCCCAAAAACCCTCCAAAACCCAAACAACTGTAAAACCCCTAAAAATTTATAAGAAGCCCTAGAAATCATAAAACCAAAAAAAAAATAGATAAAATACCCTAAAAACCTATACCCCACAAAAAACCATAAAATACCCTAAAACTCGAAAATTCCAATTAAAAACCCAAAAAACATTTAAAAACATTAAAAACCTAAAAAAAACTAAAATAACTCTAAAGACCAAAATAAATATAAAAACTATATAACATAATAAATCCTTAAAAACTAAAAAACCCTAAAAAGCCTTAAAAAATCCTAAAAACCCCTAATAAAACCTAAAAACTCTAAAAACCACGAAAAAAATTCAATAAATATCTGTAAATATCCCTTAAAAGCATAAAATAATCTTGAAAACCCATAATAATGCTAAAAACCATTTATAACCCTAAAACACTTTAAAACCCTAAACCCCCGAAAACCCATGAAACCCACTTAAAACCGTTAAAAATCTTAAAAATCCCTTAATACTGTAAACCCCCTCAAAACCCCCAAACCCCAAAATTTCCCTAAAATCATTAAAACGCCCAATAACCACCTAAAAATTACATAACGCAAATACCCTAACAACCAAAAAAAACCAAAAAAATGATAGAGAATACCGTAAAATTCTTAAAACCCCATTAAAATCCCTAAAAACCCTTAAAAATACATAAAAACCCTAACATCCAATAAAACATAAACCCCTAAACATCACATAAAACCCAAACACCCCTAAAAATCCTAAAAACCATTAATGAGCCTGCAATCTCCGAAACACCTTAGAACACATAAAACCCCTTTAATCCTTAAAATCCTAAAAAGACCTAAAACTCCTTAAAACCCCTAAAAACCCAAAAAAACCCTTTAACCCTTAAAATCCCTAAAATGTTAATACCCTAAAAAATAATATAAAAATCTTTGAAAAAATAAAAACCATAAAAATATAAATCCCTAAAACCCCCATCAAGGACACCAAAAACCTTAAAAATATATAAAACCCCATAAAACCCCTAAAAATCTATTAAACACCATCAAACCCCTAAAATCCAATAAAATCAAAACCCCACTTAAAACCCCTAAAAACCCAAAACCCTTTAGAATTATCTAAATATCCCTAAAAACTCTATAAGACCCTGACAACTATTAAACCCTTAAAAAACATAAAAATGCCTAAAAACCATAAATGACCTTAATAACTTAAGATCCATCAAGGTCATAAGAACCATCAAAAACCTTTTATACCCCTAAAACCTTAAAATAATCTAACAACCTAACAGATCCTAAAAATGCTTAAAAAATCTTAAAGTACACTAAAATCACTAAAGGATCCAAAAACCAATATAAAATCCCAAAAGACCCTAAAATTTTTGACATCCCTAGAACATCCTAAAAACCATAAAATTCCAAAAACACCTAAAAACCCTAAAAGACTATAAAAAACCTAAAGAACCATAAAAATACATAAAACCCTAAAGAACCTTAAAAACCCTAAATCCCCTAAAAACCCTAAGCCTTATCCCCTACACCCTAAACCCTAAAAATCACACCACAAACCCTATACCCTAAACCAAAAGCCCTAAACCCAACATCTTAACCTCTATAGCCTACATCCAAAACCCTACACCATAAACCCTATACCATATACAATACAACATAAAACATAAACCATACATCCAAAATCCTTAACCTACACCCAAAAACTTAAACCCTACTCAATATACCGTACACCCTAAATCTCAATCCCTAAACCCTAAACCCTATACCCTACACCCTAAACCTGAAACCCAACACCGTAAACTCTATACCATACACCCCAAATGGCATTCCATATATCCTAAACTGAGTACCCCACTCCCTAAACCCTATACCATACTCCTTAAACCCTAAACCCACTAAATGATTAAACAACCACAAAAAATCAAAAATACACAATATAATTATTTCAATCCTACAACCCTAAAAGTACACAAAACCTAAAAAAACATTAAAAATATTTTAAATCCTTAAAAAACCATTAAAAACCTAGAAACCCTAAAAACCCAAAAAACCCTTCAACCCCTAAAATCCCAAAAATCCATAAAAAAGCTATAAATCCTAAAAATCTAAAAACTCAAAAACCCTCTAATAAACCCTTAAGGGTATTTGGGGTTTTTTTGGGGTCTTTTTCATCTTGGGTTGTAAAGGGTTGTTTGGTTATGGGTCATTTGACCCCTCCCCTCCATTGTCTCTTTTTTTCTTTCTAATAAATTCAGAGGGGCCGAGAATTGCCCGACCCTCGCATCTTCCTTGCCATAAGAACACCATAAAACTACTAAAAACCGTAAGTAAACTCTCAAAATCACTAAAAATTCTAAATATCCTAAAACCCATAAAATAACCTAAAACCCATTTAAATTACCTCAGAACCTCAGAAAACCCAGAAATCCTAAAAAACCTAAAAAAACACTAAAACACTAAAAACCCATAAATACTCTAACAAACCCTAAAACCCCTAAGAAACCCTAATAAAATTAAACCCCAAAAAACCTTAATAACACGAAAAACCATAAAACACCTAAATACCCCTAAATACATAAAATAACAATAAAACCATGAAAACCCAAAAACCCATTAAAAACCATAAACACATCACATCCCTAAAAAACTCTAAAAACACCAAAAAATAAAAAATCCCCTAAAACACCGAAAAAATAATATAAACCACTATAAATAGTAAAAACCCTAATAAAATAAAAACATTAATGTCCATAAAAATTATAAAAACCATAACACCCCTAAAAACCTCTAAAAACCCTAAAAATCAAAAATACCCAAAACTGACCCCTAAAAACCCAAAACTACCCTTAAAACCCCTTATATAAGAATAAAAGTCACTAAAGAATATATAAAACCTAAAATTATCAATATAAAGTAAAACCCATAACAACCATTAAATAATATAAACCCCTAAATCTCAAAAAACCCTAAAAACCCAAAGCACCATAAAACCCCTAAAACCCCAAAAGTCCCCAATATGAAAAAAACCCAAAAGGATAATAAAAACCCTGAAACCCCTAAAGGACCCCAAAAACCTAAACAACCCTAAAGACCCCTTAAATACTAAATGGACAACAAAAAACCCTTTAAGTAGCATAAAAACCCGTAAAAACCCAAAAATATTCTCAAATCTATAAAAAGCCTAAAAGATCCTAAGAACCCTATAAGTACCTTGAAATCCACTAAAACCCCATAAAACACTAAATTACCCTTAAAAACTATAAAAACCCCTAAGAGACACTATAAACAATTTAAAACCACAGAAATACACTAAAAACCATGAAACCCCTAACAAAAAACCCCCCAAAAAATAATAAATACATTAAAATGCCTAAAACACCATAAATAATAATAAAACCCTAAAACAATAAAATACCATAAAAATGCCTAAAATCCCTAAAATCCAAAAAACACCCTAAAACGATAATAAACCAAAAACCCTAAAAACCCAAAAATATATATAATGAAACCCTAAAAACCATTAAATCCCTCCAATAGACCTAATAACCCTAAAAACTAAAAAAACATAAACCCCTAGAAGCCTTAAAAAAATTAAAACACTAAAAATCCTAACACTATTCAAACCATAAAACACCCCAAAAAACCCTAATACCCTAATGTTATTAGAAAATCCAACCCCCCCCCCCCCCCTCAGAGGACCCCAAATCCCTGAAAACACTAAAACCCCATGAAACCCCTAAAACACCCTAAAATACCTTAAAACCATAAAAGTCCACAAAAACCCCTAAAACCAATAGATTCCCTAAAAGTCCTAAACACCCATAAAACCCTCAAAACCCCAACAAACTCTAAAATTCCACAAAACCCTTAAAACATTAAAGACTTTAAAAATCATAACCCCCCAAAATATAAATCCCCTTAAAAGTCCTAAAAACAATTAAACCCTAGAAACCGTAAAAAACATAAAAACCTTAAAACCCCTAAAAACCTCTAAAAACGTAAAAAATTTAAAAACCTACTAAGACTTAAAAAACCTAAAAACCATATAACCCATAAAAATCAAAATACCAAAAAACAAATAAACCTGTAAACCCCCTAAAAATTCCTAAAACCCCCTAAAACCGTACATGCACCCAAAATTCTCAATAAACCATAAAGAACACTAAAAACCCTACGAAACAATAAAACACTAACAACCCTAGAACCCCCTAAAAAATCATTAACACCTTAAAAACCCTAAATCCAACAAATATATAAAAACACTAAAAATCTAAAGATTCCCTAAAACCCTAAAATCGGTAAAAACCCTAAAAACTATAAAAATCAAAGAACCCCTAAAAAACCTAAAACCATTAAAAGTCCTTACAACCAAAAAAATACCAAATGATCCCAAAATACTAAAAACTATAAAATACCAAAACACCTATAGAACCCAAAAAGATCATTGAAAACCGTAAAACATCCTTGAAGCCCCAAAACCCCTACAAATACTAAACCACATGAAACCCCCCCAAAACTCTCTAAAACCATAAAAATACTAAAACCCCCAAATACCCAAAAAAACCTAAAAGTAACTTAAAAAATAAAACACCAAAAAAATTAAAAACTATATAAACTCTAAAAAATTATGAAACCCCTAAAAGACCCTAAAAACCTATGATACCCTAAAACCCCCAAAAAACCCTCACAATCCCTTCAAATAAAAAATTATCCTTAAAATATTAATAATTACTAAAATTTCATAAAAAATCCTAAATAATTAATACCCTAAAAAAAGTGAAACCCCCTAAAACCCCTATGAAAATCCAAAAGAGAAAAAACCCCTAAAACCCATAAAAAATAAAAATAAAAGAACCATAAAACCCTAAAAATATTAAAAATTCTAAAAAATATTTAAATCACTAAAAACCACATTAAACCCCTTAAAACCCTTAAACACCACTCAAAACACCTGAACCAAAAAAACAAAAAAAACGCACTAAAAACCCAAAAAAACCAAAAACCCAAAAAAACCTAAATAATCCTAAAATCACCTAGAACATAGTAAAAGATCCTAAACCTAATAAAGCCCAAAAAAGGACCTAAATGACCCAATAAAAACACTAACATTATGCAAAACACTAAAACCATAAAAAACCATAAACCTTTAAAACCCAAAAACCCAAAAACCCACTAAAATAAATAAAACCCATAAACCCCATAAAACCATTAAACACACTTAAAAACCCTAAAACCCTAAAACAATCCAAAAACCCCTTGTAACACTATATATATAATAAAGCATATTAAAACATATAAAACCCCAAAAAATCCATAAACCCCTAATAACACTAAAACCCTTAAAAATCCATAAACCCTTAAAAAAATTTTAAAACCCCAAACCACAAAAAAAACAGTATAACCATAAAACCTTAAAAATACAAAAAAACAATAAAAAACAATAAAAATACTAAATATCAAAAAATACCAAAAACTCAAAAAAGATAAAACCCCAATTAGAACCCATAAAACCCTAATAATCCTAAAAAACTGAAAAAAATAAAAACCCAAACAATCCTTCAAACCTCGTATAAACCTTAAAACCCAATAAAACCTAAAAACCTATAAAACAGTAAAAATATTAAACCCTAAAAATCCTAAAACACCTTCAAAACATAAAAACCCATTAAAAACATAAACCATAAAAACTCTAAAAACCCTTAAAACCCCCCGAAAAAATCTTATAAACACAAAACCCCACAAAAGATACTAAAACCACTAAAAGACCCTATAAACCCCAAGAAATTCAATAAAACACCATAAAATTCATCAAAATGACTTAACACCCTAAAAGACCCTAACAGACACTATAAATAATAAAAAAACCAAAATTAAATAAAACACTCTAAAATCCCCAAAATGCAATAAACCCCTAATGGACCTTAAAACCCCCAAAACACTAAAAGAACCTAAAATATATAAAAACCATATATGACCATAAAACAATAAATAAAGATTAATGGATCATAAAAACAAATAAAAACTAAAAGGTCCCTTAAAAGTTCTAAAACCCTAAAGGAATCTAAAAACCCTAAAAGACCCTAAAAACTATAAATAAGCATAAAACCCCTAAAAACCTATAAGACCATAAAAAACCAAAATCAATAAAAAACTGTAAAACCCACTAACAGACAAAAAGATCATAAAAATAAAGAAACAGCCTAAACACCATAAAAATACTAAACACCACTAAAACACCCTAAAACCCCTAACCCCAATTAAAATGATAAACAACATGAAAACCCAAAACCCTAAAACCCCCAAAACAATATAAAAATATAAAAAATTCTATAAACCCTAATAAAACTAAAAACCCGTGAGAACCCTAAAAATGATAAAAACCCTTTTAATTCCCCCCCCCAAAACACCCCAAAAACCCATAAAATCCTTCAAACCACTAAATAAGACCTAAATCTCCCAAAACCCCTAAAATCCCTAGAAACCCATAATAAATTCTAAATAAATCTAAAACTCATAAAATCCAACAAACCAATAAAACCCCTAAAATTCCTCCAAAACACAGGAAAACACTAACAATCCGAAAAATCCACAAAATCCCTAAAATATACTAAAAAACATAAAATTCATAAAACAATATACCCAAAAAACCAAGAAAAAATCTAAAAAACCTAAAATTCTCCTAAAACCCTCAACAACACTAAGATCCCTAAAACCCCTAAACCACCTAAAAACCATAATAAACCATAAAAACCACCCCCATAAAACCACTAAAAAATTAACTTCCAAACCCCAAAATACCCTAAAAAACATATAAACCCAAAAATACACAAATAACCCAAAAACCATTAATTCCCAAAACACCCTAAAATCCTAAAAGGCTACAAAAACCAAATAAAATTCCAAAATAGCCTTCAAACCCGTTAAAAATCATTTTACATTAAAAATCTAATAACTATAAAAATCCTAAAACAATAAAAAATGTGAAAAAGAAAAAATACCAATAAACCCCTAAAACACCCTAAAACCCCTAAAACCCCTAAAACCCCTAAAAACAACTAACTCATAAAACACTAAAAACCCTAATAAAAAAACCAAGAAACTCTAAAAACAATTTAAAACACTAAAACCCCCCAAAAAATTATGAAGCTAAAAATACATCCCCCCTAAAATCCCTTAAATCCACTAAAAACCATTAAAACCATAATACACTAAGAAAAAAAATAAAAACCCACAATACAAGAAAACCTAAAAACCCTTAAACACTAGAAACCCTAAAAAACCTAAAAACATATAAAACCCATAAAACCCCAAAAATTCCTAGAACCAAAAAACTAGAAAAACCCCTAAAACCCCTAAAATACAACAAAAAACTATTTAAAAACATAAAAACTCTTAAAAACCCAAAAAATGAACACAACACAAACTATCCTAAAAACCCAAAAGACACAAGAAACCCAATAAATTTCCACAAAAATCCCAAACACCAAAAACCCATAAAAACCGTAAAACCCTAGTCAAACCCTAAACCCTATATCAAACACCCTAATCTCTAAACCCAAAACCCTATATCCTACATCCTAAATTATTAAAACTATATACTAAACCTTATACAATAATCCCTAAACCATAAATTGTAAAATAGTGACACTCACCCTAAACCCTACACCATATTCCCTATAGTCTACATCATAAACCCAAACCCCAAAACCCTATACCCCACACACTAAACCCTAAAACCCACAACCTAACCCAATGCCCTAAACCATAAACCATAACACCAAAGCATGCATCATAAACCCTATACTATACACTATAAACCCTAAAACCTTAAGTTGAAAATAATACCCTAAACCTTAAAACATAAAACTTATACCCTGATACCCTACATCTGACACCCTAAACCCTAAACCCTACACCGAAAACCTTATACCCTACACCGTAAACCCTAAACCCTACACCGCAAACCCTATACTCTATACCATAAACCCTATAACCTCTACACCAAACACTATACCATATACCCTACACCCTATATCCTACACCTAACACTATATACCCTATACCACACACCATAAACCCTATACCTATCAACATAAACCGAACAAACTACACCCTAAACCCAATACCCTATACCCACCATCCTAAACTCTACACCTTAAACACTATACCACACAACCTCATCCCCAAACCCTACACCAAATCCTATACTCTACACCTCAAACCAGAAATCCTAAACCCTATACACTAATCCTAGACCCTATACAATACACCCTATAACCTAATCCCTAATCCCCCACCATAAAACCTAGATCTTATACCCTAAACCAAAAAACCGAATTCTTATACCCTATACCTACACCCTTAACCCAAAATCCTATACACTAAACCTATTTCCCTACACCAAAAACCCCAAAACATACACCCTAAACCATATACCCAAGAGCGTAATCCAAAAAACGTACACTTGAAACCCTATAACCTAAACCTTATACACTGTACCATACAACTTATAGATTATACCCTACACACTAAAACCTAAATCATACACCCTAAAACCAATCCCTTACACCCATTACCCTACACCAAAAACCGAATAACTACAACATACACCCTTAACCCTTCCGTTATAGCCAACACAATAAGGAATATAGCCTCGACCATAAACACTAACCCTCTATACTACACCCTTAACCCTACACCCAAAACCCTCTACCCTATACCATAACCATATTTCATATATCGTAAACCCTAAACCAAATCCCCACAACAAACCCTAAACCCTACACCCTAAACAATATACCATACACCGTAAACCCTAAACACTACACCCCAAACCCCACCCGCCCCCTAAACCCTATACCATTAAGCCTATATCCTAAAACCTATACCCTACACCCTAAAGGTTAAATGCTACACTCTATACCCTCCTCCCTACACCATGAAAACTGTAAATGTAACGCCCCGACCCCAGCTACCTAGAGTCGGTGCATTACTTCGTGACATTGGTATGATCACAAAAGATCAAGTCTCGAAAGACCGATTAGTTTAGTAGCCTTGGAATCACTAGATACATTCATAAGTCTTTCATTACATCAAAAAGTAAAAAAACTACAATAACATGGTCTTCATAGTCCACACTCATATCCTCTTCTGACTATCCCTACAGGTCATTCATAAAATACTTCTTCACATCCTGGAAAAATATTAAAACATTGAAAGGGGTGAGCTCAGATGCTCTGTAAGGATAACAATATTGCGGAAGCTTTCATAAATAAACATAAAAATTTAAGGTGATGGATAACTAAAACAAAAGCCTTTTAAACTTGAACATCAACATAATATGGCAAAAGTAAAATGAGATAATGCCATTCACTTCTTCGCATGGATATTCTACTTGTCGAATAATCACATGAAATATAAATAACCACTTTCATAATGAGGGAATGTATAATGCCAGACATTCTGAAACATTTTTTCAAGGCCTCGGCCAAGACGTCTAAAATGATTAAGGACTCGGCCAAAACCATAAATCAAATTGGGAAAGGGCCTCGGCCAATTCCACGTCTAGTTGTCTCATGAGACCTACCGATGCATCGAGGAGCTATAGCGGGCTCCACCCTTCACTAGTTAAGTCCAATACATTCCTCATATGAATAGGTTTAAACATATCATAAACCATAACATAATCATATCACATAAACCATGCATAAAGGAAACATAACATTTCCACATTTAAATCACAAGATATCAATACAACACATTGATAAAATAAAAACTCTTTCAAAACCATTTTCAATACCAAAATAAAAGAAAGTTAAAACTTTGTATTTACTTTTCATTAAAAAAATGATGGCTTATAGAGGAAGCCGAAACTCAAATAATGGTCACGGTGGTGGAGAAGTCGTTGTCGCCGCATAAGTACGGAAAGAAAAACATTCCCCTTTGTGATTTAGCAAAATGCTTCGTATAAAAAGATTCCTTTTGAATAAATGTAAAATTCAAAGGGGTTTATACACTGTATAAAAGAAAGTTGTGTATAAAACCAAATATGCCTCAATGAAAGGGGATTGAGACGAAGTCCTTAAAAAGATCATTTTTAAAATAAAATAGATCTATTATGTGTATTCAATATAAGTACACATAAAGAAAGTACAAATACAAGATATGACATAATAATATCATGACATAATTTGAAAGTAGGAGATTAACCCAATGAATGGATGTTGGGTTAAGAAATTCCCTTACCTTGTGTCTGACTTGACTCAACCGTTCTTTAACCTCCTGAATAATAAACTAGAGTTAATATCTACCTTATTAAGAACCATTTTCAATTTCATTATCCTTTTTATATCACTTATTACAATGTTATGAACATTATGTAATTATTTAAGTTAATAACGGTCGTTTTGTCGATCTTTGGTACTTGAGTCAACAATAAACTTCTTATAATTACAAGTTGTTCATGTGGTAGAATATCCATTATATACAGAATTATATTCATGATTTAGATTTCATATATATATTATATATCCAGTATATACATTCATTTATAATATTACGTAACATTTAGAGGTAAGAAATGAAATGCACCGTTCATGGAGACGGTAAGCCGTACGTACGCATGAACGCTACTTTCATTTAAATTTCATATTTAATGGAACGAAATCATAATGATATAAATGTATAATATAATTTCAGTATAATATATTGTATAATACCATTTAAACCATCCTTTATACATCCCACATATGGCATTAACGATTCAAATCACTTTGAGGGGCGGTAGTCCACACTTCCTAAAATGAAATTATCCCGTTTTACCCATAATGGAAATCATAAAGTATGCCATAAATGAGAAATACAGAAGCATAAGTAAAACATAAACATATTATATATCATATATAAAAATAGTGACATCTTAATGGCCACCTTTGAAGGTGTTATATGAGTGTTGAACAATCACCGTTTTGTGAGGCAGAAATTCGCCATCCACAGAAACCGTATGTTCTTTAACCATTAGATGTAGGTGTGTGTAAGTGTAGCTCGAATCATTCTTATAAAAACATCCTAGTATATTGATGATACTGGTGTTGTTACAAAAGAAATGAATAAAAAGAGTTTAGGGGGTTGGAGAAGAAAAATAAAACAAAACAACATTAGAGAAGTCATTACCTCAAAATCGGGTAACTCTTTTTGATTTGAGCCAAAGGCTTCCTTGGGAAGAGTTCTGCCAAAGTGAGGCTTCTAGGAGTAGGAGTGGGAAGTTGTCAGAGTATTTGGGCAGAGGTTGGCCGAGCAAAATGGCATGAAAGTGTAAATGAGGTGGGAGAGGTGGGGGCCTTTTATAAGTGGAGAGGAGGGGCACTTTTGGAAATATTGAAATGTTACATTATTACACAATGCTTTTCGAATTCTAAAGGTCCCACACTTATATAATTCGAGTCCAAGGTGATAAGGTTTCTAAATCTCCTCATCCAATAGGCTTTGGACAAGTGTAAGCCTTTGATTTTACATTATATTCTCATTTTATTTAAATCGTTAAATAATGAGGTCATCGCTGCATCATCATGATGTCATAAATAATTTAATTTATTTAATGTTTAAAAATTATAAAAAAAATACTATTATGTAGGAAATCTTTTTAGCTTTCCAATGAATATTTATAGTCAAAATTTGGACTTGTGTAACCCCACTTAAAATCTGTTTAATAAAACAACTCATGTTTGTGTCAATTTAATTTTAACATTAAATAAATATATATTAATGTCATTTTCCAACCAAAGTGGCTCCATGGGGTCCCCAAGTTGACCCATGGGTTTTCTTGGTCGGCCATGACTCATACAATAGGAGTAGGACAAGTTTCAAGCTCATCTCATATTATGAAAACATTATTTTTACCTTAAACTACACTAATTACCTCTAATCGCGATTAAGAACTTAAAAGTTACTATTCACAAAAAATTATTTTAATCTCATTGAACCACATTTTACTTCTTAATGACAACCAAGTATGTTGGATTTTTGAAAATCAAATCACAGAAGTGGTAATATTTCATTTTAACAAAAAAATCAGTTTTTAACCACTTAGTGCTTTCACTATTCATCAAAAATTGAAGTTTTTCAGAATGAGGCCAAAATTTCACCCTAAGCTATAATTGATATTCCGAATTCAAAAATGATGTCTATTTTATGAAATTCCAAACATATAATTTTCATTAATTATTTTTATAATTAATTCCCGCTGTCACAACAAACAGCGTGTTTTTAAGAAACAATTTATATCAAAAGATTGACAATTTTTTATGTCCAATTTCAAAGTAAAATTAATTCTAATGACCACAATTGGATAAAATGGTAAAAATATATTCTAATTATAATTTAAAACCACTCAATATTATAACTTATCACTATAAATTATTTTGATTAAAAAAGTTGTTTTAAGTATTTTTCACTATTACTAAAAATTTTGAAGTTCTCAGAAAATTACAAAAAATTCATCATAGGCAAATTTCAATATTAGGAATACAAAAATGAAGTCCATTTTGAAATATAAAATTTCTATATATTTAAAAAGTGGTTATTACTATTCATAACGGCTACTTTGATTAGTTGAAGTGTGTTAGAACTCGATGTTGCGTACAATGCAAGCTATTACATTATTGAATGAGAAGCGTATCGTGGAAGCTCGGGGTGTTACATTCTCCCCCCCTTTAATAAATTGTGTCCTCGCAATTTGAAATTTTTCTTTGAAAATAAAAGGTTGAAAAGATAAAATACCTTTGAGGAAAACCCACATCGGAAATAAGGTTAATAAATATATAACATTAAAAGAAAGCAAGATAAGTAAAAAGGTCACCCGATATAGCCCATTCTAGGATTCTATGAAAATATGGATATGGAGGAGAAACAAACCATCAAGGTCTGATGGAGAGTTATATAAAACAGGATTAGGAAAAAGTTTAACTACAAGAAAATCACAAACTTGTGATTGGTTAAACGGTCATTGAATCCCCAGTTGGAAAAGTTAACCGAAAACATGTTTGTTTTAAGTTACCTTTTATAATGTTGAGGAATTTATTTAGGAGATTTACTAAGAACGTAAGGGAATATACATACTTGTTATGTATACTTTCATTCGTTAATAAATTTTTTACCACAAACCCATCTTTTACCCCAAATGGTAACGGAACTCAAAAAATATTCTTTTTATCCTAATTGTATAAGGTTCCAAATATTAACACATACCATTTAGATTAGTAAAACTATTTTGTAATAACTAGGGACTTCCTGTAGGCTAGTGGTAGGAAATAAAGACTTGTTGCACTATGGTTGTGGGTTCGATTCCTGCAGCTTTGTCCGACGCGACGGGTTATTCCCCACCCTGCAGGTTGTCCTTTTCCTAAAACTATAGTATTATAATATTCCAAAAATAATCTTCAGAAATGCTTTAACCTTGAACAATACTATCCATGGTTCAACTTAATCCATTCCAACCTTAATAGTTATCCAAAATACCTCGGTCCAGACTTTCTCTAAAAGGTCTCTATATTCCAAAATCAATTGTAACATCAAATTCCCCAAAAAAAGAAAAGTTTCTCTTAATGTCACATACTAAAAATATGATTACCATAATCATATTAAAACCTTACTGAAATCAAAAAGTATTGCAGTACAATCTGTATATATATCATATTATTCTTATAACCAGAATATAATCCTTGAGTCCAAAAGCACCAATACATTAATTATTCTGCTTCAACTGTAGTCACAGCATAAGATTGGCCTTGATCCCTTGGCCTTTTTGGAGGTAAGTTTCCTTGACGCTTAGGACATTCATTTGCATAATGCCCCATTTCCCTACAATTATATCGTTCGACTTTGACAGCCTCTTTCTTTCCCTTGCAATTACGAGCCTGGTGACCCTTTTCTCCACATTTATAACAAACTCCCATTCCTTTTAGGCACGTACCAGGGTGATTCTTCCCACAATTATCACATAATGGAAAATCCTTCTTTCCCTTATTTCCTTTATCTGTCTCTTGTTCCCCCGTTATCTTCTTCTCTTGCTTTACTTTGTTGTCATAAGACTTAGAGAATTCCTTTTCTGTCTTGATAGCACACGAGACAATATCTTCATATGATGAGAAGGATTGTGATACTAAAGCTCGACGGAGAAATGGTTATAACCCATCAAAGAAACGATCAATCTTAACTCTTGGGTTACGTATATAATCTGCAGCATACCTCGCTAACCTTGTAAAGTTGGCCTCATACTTTGCGACATTCTCATCCTCCTTTTGTTTCAGACTCAGAAATTGCCTTTCCATATCTGCTCGATGGTCACGAGGAAAGTATTTTTCTAAGAAAATCTCTTTGAACTCCCTCCATTCCATATTCGATACGTCATCATCTTCCTTTGTGTTTTGAATCAGCGACCACCACTGATCGGCATCTCCAGTGAGGCGGTAAACTGCCATGACAACCTTCTCCCTTTCGCTACTCCCCAAGGCATGGAATATTTTCTCTAAGTAATTTATCCATTGCTCAGCTACTATAGGATTTATACTCCCATTGAAGGTTGGTGGTTGTTGCCTCATGAAACGGTCTAGCATTGATCCTCCACGTTGTGGATCAGGGTGCTCCATACGAGTAAGGTTATTATTCATAACCTGAGTGAGTTGTCCCAGTATGGTAATAAGTTGATCAGCACCAGTTGTATCTCCAGATCCGCAATAATTATCTTGAGCAGGAGGGAAATCCCTACATTGAGTTCGTGCATTGATACAGTTTCCATTCCTTCCACTAGGCGCCATTTCTAAACAATGGCATAAACTAGATTAGTTTATGAATCAAAATACATAATTCCATACTTGTAAAACACTTTACATAAATTGAACTATTTATGGATATAATCCATAATCATAAAAAGAAATGTTTTCTTTGAGGAAGTATATACTCATAACCCTTCATAGTGGTTTTTAAATAAAATGAGAATTATCCTAAGCATATCCCCCGGGAGTGTCGTAACCAAGAGTGCAGCAAGGCCCGTTGTCGTGCACCAGTTCCCGTTCGAGTCTAGCTCAAAGTGGTGTTTTCGGGTTTTACCCCTAGGTACATCTGTGCCAGAGCCGCCTCTACCTGCTCGTATCCAGACATGGATGTATTGCTCGAAAAACTCATAACATCTCTATAATACCAAAATTCTAGGAAGTTCTTCTATACTAATCCTCAAAGTCTATCTTTGGGTTATGTGCTCTAATCAGAGTTTATCTAAATCTAGCTTCCAAGGTTAGTACTAAACTGCCTCTGATACCAACTGTAACGCCCCGACCCCAGCTACCCAGAGTCGGTGCATTACTTCGTAACATTGGTATGATCAGAAAAGATCAAGTCTCGAAAGAATGATTAGTTTAGTAGCCTTGGAAACACTAGATACATTCATAAGTCTTTCATTACATCAAAAAGTAAACAAACTACAATAACATGGTCTTCATAGTCCACACTAATATCCTCTTCTAACTATCCCTGCAGGTCATTCATAAAATACTTCTTCACATCCTAGAAAAATATTAAAACATTGAAAGGGGTGAGCTCAGATGCTCTGTAAGGATAACAATATTGCGGAAGCTTTCATAAATAAACATAAAAATTTAAGGTGATGTATAACTAAAACAAAAGCCTTTTAAACATGAACATCAACATAATATGGCAAAAGTAAAATGAGATAATTCCATTCACTTCTTCGCATGGATATTCTACTTGTCGAATAATCACATGAAATATCAATAACCACTTTCATAATGAGGGAATGTATAATGCCAGACATTCTGAAACATTTTGTCAAGGCCTCGGCCAAGACGTCTAAAATGATTAAGGCCTCGGCCAAAACCATAAATCAAATTGGGAAAGGGCCTCGGCCAATTCCACGTCTAGTTGTCTCATGAGACCTACCGATGCATCGAGGAGCTATAGCGGGCTCCACCCGTCACTAGTTAAGTCCAATACATTCCTCATATGAATAGGTTTAAACATATCATAAACCATAACTTAATCATATCACATAAAACATGCATAAAGGAAACATAACATTTCCACATTTCAATCACAAGATATCAATACAACACATTGATAAAATAAAAACTCTTTCAAAACCATTTTCAATACCATAATAAAAGAAAGTTAAAACTTTGTATTTACTTTTCATTAAAAAAAATGATGGCTTGTAGAGGAAGCCGAAACTCAAATAATGGTCATGGCGGTGGAGAAGTCATTGTCGCCGCATAAGTACGGAAAGAAAAACATTCCCTTTTGTCATTTAGCAAAACGATTCGTATAAAAAGATTCCTTTTGAATAAATGTAAAAGTCAAAGGGGTTTATACACCGTATAAAAGAAAGTTGTGTATAAAACCAAATATGCCTCAATGAAAGGGGATTGAGACGAAGTCCTTAAAAAGATCATTTTAAAAATAAAATAGATCTATTATGTGTATTCAATATAAGTACACATAAAGAAAGTACAAATACAAGATAGGACATAATAATATCATGACAGAATTTGAAAGTAGGAGATTAACCCAAAGAATGGAAGTTGGGTTAAGAAATTCTCTTACCTTGTGTCCGACTTGACTCAACCGTTCTTTAACCTCTTGAATAATAAACTAGAGTTAATATCTACCTTATTAAGAACCATTTTCAATTTCATTATCCTTTTTATATCACTTATTACAATGTTATGAACATTATGTAATTATTTAAGTTAATAACGGTCGTTTTGTCGATCTTTGGTACTTGAGTCAACAATAAACTTCTTATAATTACAAGTTGTTCATGTGGTAGAATATCCATTATATCCAGAATTATATTCATGATTTAGATTTCATGTATATATTATATATCCAGTATATACATTCATTTATAATATTACGTAACATTTAGAGGTAAGAAATGAAATGAACCGTTCATGGAGACGGTAAGCCGTACGTACGCATGAACGCTACTTTCATTTCAATTTCATATTTAATGGAACTAAATCATAATGATATAAATGTATAATATAATTTCAGTATAATATAGTGTATAATACCATTTACTCCATCCTTTATACATCCCACATATGGCATTAACTATTCAAATCACTTTGAGTGGGCGGTAGTCCGCACATCCTAAAATGAAATTATCGCGTTTTACCCATAATGGAAATCATAAAGTATGCCATAAATGAGAAATACAGAAGCATAAGTAAAACATAAACATATTATATATCATATATAAAAATAGTGACATCTTAATGGCCACCTTTGAAGGTGTTATATGAGTGTTGAACAATCATCGTTTTGTGAGGCAGAAATTCGCCATCCACAGAAACCGTACGTTCTTTAACCATTAGATGTAGGTGTGTGTAAGTGTAGTTCGAATCCTTCTTATAACAACATCCTAGTATATTGATGATACTGGTGTTGTTACAAAAGAAATGAATAAAAAGATTTTAGGGGGTTGGAGAAGAAAAATAACACAAAACAACATTAGAGAAGTCATTACCTCAAAATCGGGTAACTCTTTTTGATTTTAGCCAAAGGCTTCCTTGGGAAGAGTTCTGCCCAAAGTGAGGCTTCTAGGAGTAGGAGGGGGAATTTGGGAGAGTATTTGGGCAGTGGTTGGCCGAGCCAAATGGCTTGAAAGTGTAAATGAGGTGGGAGAGGTGGGGGCCTTTTATAAGTGGAGAGGAGGGGCACTTTTGGAAAGATTGAAATGTTACATTATTACACAATGTTTTTCGGATTATAAAGGTCCCACACTTATATAATACGAGGCCAAGGTGATAAGGTTTCGAAATCTCCTCATCCAATAGGCTTTGGACAAGTGTAAGCCTTAGATTTTACATTATCTTCTCATTTTATTTAAATCGTTAAATAATGAGGTCATCGCTGCATCATCATGATGTCATAAATAATTTAATTTATTTAATGTCTAAAAATTATAAAAAAATACTATTATGTAGGAAATCTTTTTAGCTTTCCAATGAATATTTATAGTCAAAATTTGGACTTGTGTAACCCCACTTAAAATCTGTTTAATAAAACAACTCATGTTTGTGTCAATTTAATTTTAACACTAAATAAATATATATTAATGTCATTTTCCAACCAAAGTGGCTCCATGGGGTCCCCAAGTTGACCCATGGGATTTCTTGGTCGGCCATGACGCATAAAATAGGAGTAGGACAAGTGTCAAGCTCATCTCATATTATGAAAACATTATTTTCACCTTAAACTACACTAATTACCTCTAATCGCGATTAAGAACTTAAAAGTTACTATTCACCAAAAATTATTTTAAACTCATTGAACCACATTTTACTTCTTAATGACAACCATGTATGTTGGATTTTTGAAAATCAAATCACAGAAGTGGTAATATTTCATTTTAACGAAAAAAATCAGTTTTTAACCACTTAGTGGTTTCACTATTCATCAAAAATTGAAGTTTTTCAGAATGAGGCCAAAATTTCACCCTAAGCTATAATTGATATTCCGAATTCAAAAATGATGTCTATTTTATGAAATTCCAAACATATAATTTGCATTAATTAATTTTATAATTAATTCCCGTTGTCACAACAAATAGCGTGTTTTTAAGAAACAATTTATATCAAAAGATTGACAATTGTTTATGTCCAATTTCAAAGTAAAATTAATTCTAATGACCACCATTGGATAAAATGGTAAAACTATATTCTAATTATACTTTAAAACCACTCAATATTATAACTTATCACTATATATTATTTTGATTAAAAAAGATGTTTTAAGTATTTTTCACTATTACTAAAATTTTTGAAGTTCTCAGAAAATTACAAAAAATTCATCATAGGCTAATTTCAATATTAGGAATACAAAAATGAAGTCCATTTTGAAATATAAAATTTCTATATATTTAAAAAGTGGTTATTACTATTCATAACGGCTACTTTGATTAGTTGCAGTGTGTTAGAACTCGATGTTGCGTACAATGCAAGCTATTACATTATTGAATGAGAAGCGTATCGTAGAAGCTCGGGGTGTTACAGTAAAATAATCCTAAAATACCCAGATAAGCCTAAAAAGACTAAAACCCCCCTAAATCCCTAAAACCATTAAAAACATGAAAACACTAAATCCCCTTAAACAATAAAAACATTAAAAACCCATAAAACCCCAAATAACCCTAAAACTCAAAAAAGACCTAAAAATCCATAAAACCCCTTAAAAAACACTAAACCACTTAAAACACCAAAAAACATATAAATAAAAAAAACTAAAAACCCAAAAATACCCAGAAACCATTAAAAATATAAAAACCATAAAAATTCCTCAAAACTATTAAAACCATAAAAACCCACATAAAATTCAATGAAAACCATTAAAACCCCTAAAAACCATTAAAATCATTAAACACCTAAAAACATAAAACATTAAAATCCCTAAAACCCTAAAACAACTCATAATTATTCAAAACCCTAAAATCACTATAAAAGTCTAAAAAACATAAAAACCCAAGAAAACCTAAAAAAATAAAAAACAAAAAAAAACTTAAAACCCGAAAAAACCCCTAATAACATAACAACAATAAAACCCCTAAATCCATAAAAAATACCAAAGAAACACTAAAAACCAAAAAACCACTAGAAACCCTAAAGGTCCCTAAATATCATAAAAATAATAAAATCCCCTAAAAACAATAAACACCAAAAATAACCTAAAACCTTTAAAAACTATAAAACACCTAAAATCCCTAAAAACGAAAAAAAATATACAAATTGCTAAAAATATATGAAACCCTAGAAATGCCGAAAACATCAAAAAGGACACTAAAATCACATAAAACAACATAAAAGTTCATAAACCACTAAAAACACTAAAGAAAATTCAAAATAAAGGTCCCTAAAAACTTTAATCCCCTAAAAGAATCTAAATACACTAAAAACACTAAATGAAAATAAATAACCCTAAAACCCCAATACGACCCTAAAACCCCTAAAAACCATAATGGACATTAAAAATGTGAAAACATTAAAGGACCATAAAAACAATAAAATAATCCTAATGTAACCTAAAAAGCCATAAAAACTCTATAAACCCTAAAAACCTAAAATACCAAAACATCCTAAATCCATAAACAACCCTATAAAACCCTAACCCCACCAAAACCCTAAAATTGTAGAAATAAGCCTATATGGCCTTAAAACCCCTAAAATTCCAAAAAAATCATAAAATCATAAAATAACCAAATAATGCTAAAAGCCCTAAAAATCATCAATGACGATAAAAACCCTAAATCATTTTAAATACCCTAAACCACCAAAATTCCTAAAACCCCAAACAACCTAAAGAACCCAAAAAAAATTAACCCCCCCCCAAAAAGACATTAGGACCCTAAACACCCTAAAAATCCTTAAAAACATAAAACCCCCAAAACCCACCTAAAATCCCTAAAACACAAAGACACGTAAAACTCCTAAAAATGATAAAAACCCCATAAAACCCTAAAATCCTAAAAAACCTATAAAATATTAAAAGACATAAAATCCCCAAAAAACCCATAAAAACCGAAAAAACCCAAAACCTCAAAAAAAACATAAAAATCTAAAAAAAACCAAAATCCCTTAAAAACATTTAAAACCCATTATAAACCATAAACCCCTCAAAAAACCCTAAAACCCCTAAATCCCCCCAGAACCTAACACCCATAAAAACCCTAAAAACACAAAATGCCTTAAAACCCTAAAACCCCCTAAAATAACCTATGAACACATAAAGACCCAAAAACCCATTAAAACAATAAATGACTATAAAAACCATAAAAGATCCTAAAAATATTATAAAATCCCCAAAACACCATTATATACCACTAATCCTCTTAAAACCCTAATATACCCTAATGACCATTAAAACCCCTAAAAACACATAAAATCATAGTACTGCAAAACCCCCCAATGAAAACCCAAAGGACCCAAAAAATCCTAAAACCCCTTAATTGCATAAAAACCAAAAAAAACCTAAAAACAATAAAAACACTAATAAAAACACTAAAATCCCTTAAATCCCATAAATTTATAAAATACCCTAAAAACCATAAATTCCATGTAGACCCTACAAACCATAAAAAAACTAAAATATCATAAAAACACAAAAATAAAAAAACAAACATATAATTTTTAATAACCTCTAAAAAGCATAAAATAACCTACAACTCCTAAAAGACTATAGAGACCCATAAAAAACCCTAAAACCCCATAAAAGACCATAAAACAATAAAGGAACCTAAAAACCCCATTCATTAAAATTCCCAAAAAATCCTAAAAACCCTAAAAGGCGCAAAAACTCCTAAGAATCCTAAAAGACACTAAAACACTAAAACTCCCCAAAGGACACTAGAAATACTAAAACCCCAAAATACCATAAAATACTCCAAATAAATTAACCGACTATAAAAACCCAAAAAACTACAAAGGTCCCTATAAGATTTAAAACCATAAAAGACCCTAAAAACCTTTAAAACCCCTAAATGACCCTAAAAATTCTAAAAACACCTAACGAAACCTAAAACCCCAAACGGACCATAAAAACACCTAATGGACCCTAAAACCCCTGAAGAACCCAAAACCACTTAAAATATATAATGAACCATATAACCACTATTGGAACCTAAAATCCCCTAAAACCATAAATGGAACTAAAAACCCTAAACACCCTAAAAACCCTTAAAAACCCTAAAACCCATAAAACTCCTAAAATACCCTAAAATCTCTAAAAACACAAAACCTAAAACCGACTAAAAACCGTAAAAGTCCCAAAAAACCAAAATACTTAAAAGACCATAAAACTCATAAAACCCCTAAAAACCATAAAATACCCTAAAAACTATAAAAAACTAAAATCCTTAAAAGTCTATAAAAACATTAAAACCAAACCCATAAACCCATAAACCCATAAAAATCCCTAAAAAACCTAAAAATATTAAAACACTATAAAAACATAAGAAACCCAAACAAAACCTAAAAAACCCCTAGACACCATAAAAAACCTAAACAACCCTAAATATTGTAGAATAGACAAAACCCTGAAAATCCTAATTCTTGTAAATACCCAAAAAATTTGTAAAACATTAAAACCCCAAAACCCCCCAATCCCTAAAACACCCAAACCCAAAAAAACCCTAAAACCATTAAAATTATAAAACCCCCTAAAACCATAAAAAATAATAAAAACCCCTAAAAACCCTAAAACTATAAAAACGCATATATGCCCTAAAAACTCTAAAAACCCTAAACCACCTAAAAACACATAAAACTCCAAAAACATATGAAAACCACTAAAATTACCAAAAAACCATAAAATATCCTAAACTCCCTAAAAACAATAATGACCAAAAATCCCGAATAACCGTAAAAAACCAAAAATACCTAAAAGACCATAAAATACCCAAAACCCTAGAATGACACAAAAATTGTACTAAACTCCATAAAAACCTATCCCCTAACAACTGTAAAAACCCTAAAATAAACCTAGAATCCCAAAAAACCCAACACACCCTAATAAACCATAAAAAACCAAAAAAAATCCTAAAAACCGTGAAACCACTAAAAATCTATATAAACACAAAGAAAACCCTAAAACCCATAAGAAACCTTAAAACATAAAAATATACATATAAAAACAAAAAAAATCCTAAAATACCTCAAAAAAATCATATAAATCCTAATAAACGTAAAAACCAAAAAAAAAAACTCTAAAAACCCCTAAAAAAATAAGAAACCCCCAAAACCCATAAAAATTCCAAAAGACCATAAAATCCATAAAAATGAAAAAAAAACTCTAAACCCCCAAAAAAACTATAAAAAACCATAAATCATAAATCCCAAAAAACCCAAACCCCCACCCCCAAAACCCCAAAACCCCATAAAAACCCTAGAACACCTAAAAACACAAAGAACCCTAAAAGTCCTAAAAACCCAAAAAAACCCTTAAAATCCCTAAAACCCCTAAAACCTCAAAACAGCATAAAAACCCCAAAACCCTAATCCCTTCACGCTAATGCCCAATACATTCACTTTAAACCCAATAACCTCCACAAAAACTCTAATGGATACACGATAAACCCTATACCATACACCCTAAACCCCATACCATACACCTAAATCCCTATACCCCACACCCTAAACAGAGACCCATGCACCGTAAAACCTATACCCGTAACCATATAACCTACACCGTAAACCATATACCCAAGTCCCTAAACTCTATATCGTACACACTAAATGTTAAACCCTACACCCTAAACTATATACCCTACACCCAAAACCCTAGACCATATTCTCTAAACAAAAAGCCACATAACATACACCGTAAAACCTAAACCATACACCGTAAACCCTATACACTACACACAAAACCACATAACCTACACCTTAAACACTAAACCATAAACCATACACCCTATACCCTAAACACTACACCCAATACCTTATACCATACACCTTAAACCCTAAACCGTCTACCCTAAACTCTAAACCCTACACAATAAACCATCTACCCTAATACTTAAATCATACATCCTACACCCAAAACCCTTTACCCTTCACCCAAAATCCTAACCCCTAAACCATACACCCAAAACCCTAGTATTACACCCTAAATCCTGACCCTACACCCAAAATTCCAAACCCTACACCCTTAACCATATGTCCTAAACCCTAAACTCTTCACCATAAAACATATTCCCATCCCCATAAACATGAAACCCTGCACCCTAATCCCTATACCCTACACCAGAAACCCTAAACAATAAACCCAACTCCCAATACACAAAACCATACAACCTAAACCCAAAACATAATCCCTAAACCCTATATCCTACACCCTAAACCATAAACCCTACACCCCAAACACGATATCTACCACCCAAAGCCCTACCCCATAAACCCTATACCCTACACTCAAAACCCAATACTTGAAACCCTAATCTATATGTTCAAAACCCTAAACCATACACCCTACACCCTGAACCCTACACAATACACAATAAACACAAACCCCTACACCCTACACCCAACACCATATACCCAATACCCTACACCCTAAACCGTAAACACTGTAGCCTAAACCCCATACCCTACACCCTAATCTATATACACAAAACCCTAAACATTACATAGTACACACTAAACATTGTACTATACACCATAATGTTAAAAACCTAAAAACCCAAAACACATTAAAAAACCTAAAAAAACTAAAGAAACTTAACAAACCATAAAAAACCCAAAATACTACAAAACACATAAAACCATAAAATCCATTAAAACCAAACTCTAAAACAGTAAAAAACCATAAAAACCCTAAAATCCCTAAAAACCCTAAAAACCTTAAAATTCCTAAAACCTGAGAAATACTAAAAACTAAAAAAAATCAAAAACACCTAAAATACCCTAAAAATAGGTAACAATATTTAAAATCCTAAAATCTAAAAAAACATCAACACCCTAAAAACCCCTAAAATAAATAATACATTTAATCTCTAAACCCCACATTAAATACCCAAAAAACCCCAACTACTAAAAGATCATGAAGTAAACATAAAACCCAAAAAAGTCCCTAAAAACCCCCAATACCCGAAAATACCACACAATACCCAAGAAACACTAAAAGTATCTAAATAATCTAAACACTCTAGAGAACACTAAAAACCCTAAAGAACCATAATAACCCCTAAAATACCCCAAAAACCCCAAAACCATAAAGGACTCTAAAAACCTAAAAACCATAAATGATGAAAAAAATACTAAAACCCACAAGGATGCTAAAAGCCAAAATAACAAAAGACTCTAAAACCATAATAAAATAAAAAAAACTATAAAAAATTTAAATCCCTAAGTTCATTAAATATCAAAGACCCTAAAAACCATAAAATACCCTAAATGACCCAAAAAATAGTCTAAAAACAAAAAAGAACCAAAATGATTCTGAAATATCTGAAACACTGAAAACCCTAAAAACCCATAAATACCAAAAAAGTGTAAAAACATTAAATGAACCTAAAATACTAGAAAGCATAAAACTCCTTAAAACTGTAAAACCCTAAAACCCATAAAACCCTTGAAACCCCTAAACCCCTAAATAACCTTAAAACAATAAATCCCCAAAAAAACCAAAATACACTAAAATACCAAAATGTCCCAAAAATCCCAAATATCCTTAAAAAACATAGAAACCCTAAAAACCCTAAAGGTCTTTTTAATACCTTAAAAATATCTTATAGGATACTAAAAGCCCTAAAAAACGATAAATACCCTAAAAGCCATAAAAACCATAAATGACCCTAAAATAAAAAAAACCTAGACCCCCAAAAACCCTAAAAGACCATAAAAACCTTCAAACCCCTATACAACCATAAAAAAACCATAAAACCATAAATTACTAATAAAAATATAATTCCATAAAAACCCAAAGAACCCAAAGGGGCCATAATAAACCCAGAAAACATTATAAGACCCTAAAAACTGTAAAACACCTAATAACTCCAAAAATCATAAAAGAACCTAAAACCCAAAAAAATCATCAAAATCCCTAAAAAACCATTGATCCTATTAAAATGATAAAACCCCATTTAAAACAACTAAAATACCTAAAATTCCTAAAAACCCAAAAACCCAAAATATACATAACCACTTAAAATCCATAAAACCCAAACAAACCAAAAAACTCAAATGAAAAAAACATAAAATCTTTAAAACTATCCAAAATCCCTAAAAACCCATCAAAACATAAAAATTCAAATGAAACCCCTAAATCCCTAAACCCCCTAAAAACTCTTAACCCCCTCCCACCAAACTCCAAAAACCCAAAAGAAACCCATTAATATCCCTAAAATACATAAAAAATATTTGAAAACAATTAAAAACTCTTAAAACCCCTAAGACACTAAAAACCATAACAAACCCAAAAAACTCAGAAAAACCTCATAACGCTAAAAACTGTCAAAAACATTAAAACTCTTAAAAATTTAAAATCCCCAAAAACGTGAATAACCCCTTAAAACCCCTAAAATACTAAAACCCCGAAAAACTATAAAAACCATAAACCCCCTCTGACCCTAATACCTAAAAAACCATAAAATCATGAAAAAACCTAAAAAATCCTAAAAATCTGTAAAACCCCAATAAACCTGTAAAAACCTCTAAAACCATAAAATTTCTAAACCATAAAACCCCTTATAACCAAAAAACTATAAAAACCATAAAAACTCGTAGAAGACCCAAAAACTCAAAAAATACCCAAAAACCCAGAAAACTATTAATGGAATGAAAAAAAATCAAAATAGACTCATAAAACACTTAAACACCCTAAAAACTCTAAAAACCATAAAACCCATAAAAATGTTAGAAAACTAAAAACCTCTAGACAACCCAAAAAACAAATAATTTTAAATCCATAAATCCTATAAAACCCAAAAACACCTTTAAGACCCTAAAAAATAGAAAAAATATTAAAAATGGTAAAAACACTAAAACAACTCAAAACCCCTAAAACCCTTCAAAAAATCTGAAGAAAACCATAAACCACTAAATACTAAAATACCATTAAAACCCAAAAACGCCTTGAAATCGATAAAAACCATAAAATACCTAAAAAATACTTACACCTTAACCTCACTAAAATCCAATAATATCCCTAAATACCCTACAATACCATACAAACCCTAAACACTCGAAAACCCCAAAAAACTCATAAAAACCCCAAAAAACTATAAAAACCCTCAAAACCATGAAAATAATAAAAAACCATTAAACCATGAAAACCCTAAAACCCCCTAAAACAACATAAAACACATAAAACCCTGAAGGACCCTAATAACAATAAATGCCCTAAACCACAAAAAACAAAAAATCCCTAAAAAACATAAAAACCCAAAAAAAACTATGAAAAAACATTTTAATCCCCTAAAACATTAATAAACCCACAAATTACCAACAAATCAAAAATATAAAAAACCACTAAAATCCCAAAAAATCCCTAATACCCTAAAAAAATAATATCCCAAAAAAACCCTAAGAAATCCTTAAAACTCATTAAATCCACTATGAAAACCCCTTAACTATTCCAAAAATACCTAAACTTCCTGAAAACCGCAAGACCCAGAAAAACCATCAATACACCAAAAAAATCCTAAAATACCCAAAAATCCTAATAACCTATAAGATTCCAGAAAACCCTGCAATTCTCAAAACCACCAAAAATATCTTAAAAATCATAAAACATGAAAAAAACCCCAAAATTACTCTAGAACCCACCCAAAAAACCTAAACAACCATAAAATCCATGAAATCCAATTTAAACCACTAAACCCATATAACCCCTAAAAATCACTAAAAACACTTAAACCCCTTAACACCCCTGAAATTTCTAAGAAACTATAAATTATTAAAATCCCCAAAACCAGTTAACAACCTAAAACCCCTAAAAACCCTAAAACCCCTAAAAAAATAGAAAAACCCTAAACCCTACAACCTAGATATCAAACCATACACCATAAAACCTAAACCCTACTCCCTAAACCACAAACCCTACACCCTAAACCCATTACCCTATTACCTAAAATCTAAACCATACACCCTCAACGCTAAACACTAAAATATATTCCCCAAAACCTACACCCTATACCCTCAACCCTAAACCCTACATTCTAAACATTGGACCCTACACCCAAACCATAAACCATACAACCAAAATCTTATACCATAAACCATAAACACAAAAATCTACACACTAACTCTTTACGCTACACCCTAAATCATAAACGTTGATCCATAAACCCTATAACTTACAAAATAAACACTAAAACCTACACCAAAAACCCTATAGTAAAAAATTGAACCCTAATCCCCACACCCAAAACTATATAACAGACTCACAAAACCCAAAACCCTACACCATAAACCATAAACCCTACACCATACACCCTATATCATATACCCTACCCCCTAAAACCTAAACCCAACACCCAAAACCCTACACCAAACACCCTAAGCCCTATACCCTACACCCTAAACCCTAAACCTTATATCCTATACCATAAACCCTATACCCCACACCTTATACCCTCTATCATACACTCTACACCTTACACCCTACACCTAAAACCCAAAACCCTAAAAACCAAAAAATACTAAAAAAAATAAAAAATATCAAAAAACCATGAAAACACCTAAAACACAAAAAAACCATAAAACCATAGAAAAAACTTTTAAAACCTGAAAAAACATTAAAACCCTTATAAATAGCTAAAACACTAAAAACTATAAAAAATCCTAAAAACCCCAAAAAACCATATAGTCTATAAAAAATAATAAAACACTAAAGACACCTAAAACCCCTAAATATACCATGAAACCTTATAAACCCTAAGGAAACCTAGAACCAAAAAGAAAACCCTAAAACCATAAAAAATACTAAAACATGAAAAAATACCTAAAACCCCATAAATAGGCCTAAAAACCCTATAAGACACCAAATCCCATACAAACCTAACAAAACCCAAAAACAAATAACCTTGTAAAACCCATAAAATAACCCCGAAACACCTAAAATACCCTAAAAAACTAAAAAACTAGAAAACCCCCTAATAACCTGAAAACCAAAAAACCTTCTAAGAATCCAAAAAAGACACTAAAATCCCTAAAACCCTAAAAAATAATAAAAACCAAAAAAACCCCAAAACCTATAAAATATCATAAAACCCCATAAAATATAAAAAACACAGTAAAAACCTAAAATCCCTTAAAGGACCTCAAATCCAATTAAACTGCAAAACCCCAAAAATCATTGAATGACTCTAACACCATAAAATAACGTAAAGTCACATCGTGGTTATTTTCCCCATTAAGGAGAAACAAAAGTCCTAAACATACAAAATTAAACATCATGGTACCTAAATATAGTTAAAATGTCTCTACCCCTATGTATGGATCAAACCTGTGCAGGGAGTCTAATTCCGAGATGCCTTGATCTTTGAACCCGAGTCCAGCTCCACTAGTGGAGACATAATGAACCACCAAACATATGAGTCAAATCTATGTTGGGGGATTCCTAACTATGTGGGTAATCATATCCTAGATATTTCAATCATATATAGAAACATCAAACATATTCAACAAAGTCCATATTTTGATTGATTTCAGGTTGTCATATTCATCCCTAGCCATCAAAATTGGGTGGTCGGTGTCCTGAGGAAACCTTTTTTTGTCTATGAACAAAATACCCTAATGGCTCTATATAAGTGGACCATTAAAATTCCATGTTACCCAAATAAAAATTCATCCCTAGGTGATATTTTTCTTACCATGCTATACCCAACACATTCCAAGCCCTGTATCATTTCTCCCAATCCTAAATCCCTTGAAACAGTGGCTTAAACTTTCACTCATACTCATGTCTTGGACATGTTAGAATACCTCAGCCCGATTATCCTCCAATTACATGGGGAAGCTATATTAATTTCAAAGTCACATGACATTAAAACTACATGGTACCCATTACATAAATATATAATTTTAGGCCTAATACACTAGATAATGTCTTCCTTTCATGATCATGTTCACGAAATGAATCTGCATAGGAAAGTTCAACAGAAGCCCCAACTTATTAAAAAATATCATACACAAAATTAAAATTCCCCAGCCATATGTGTGAAGAAGATCCGCATATGAGAAAACATTATAAGAACTTCTTTTGGATTGATTACTATCATCATAAGGATATTTAGTGACACCTGATTTGAATATCTTGGCCCCAACTATTAAATGAAATAATCCTATACTTTCTTGTATAAGGTTTATACCTACATAAGAAACCCCCCTCACTTGTATGAAGATAATGTCTCTTCATATTTCTGGTATGTTTCATCATTAAATTCCCCATTTAGTGTTTTGGAACCCCATATTCCTGACCCATACAATGTGTCCAAAATGGTCTGAATCCCCATAATACTACATGGCTATTGAAAAGGGATGGTCAGTGTCCTACGGACAAATTTGTTTAACAATGCACACAATGCCCCGATGGATATACATAATGTGCGTAATAAAATAACCTATTAACCAACTACAATCTCATCCTCATTGGAGTATTTTCCTACTTTTGTACACCCTAAGACTTTTACATCTCATCTCATTCCATGGTTTCATAAATCCCCCAGAATATATTTTACACTATCCCCCCTCATGCCTGAAGATGATGGAACATTTTTGTTCAAACTATAGTGGTAGTGATAGGTCATATAATTCTCTTATTGGTAAGAGTGAGATGAATTTAAATCATAAGTCTCAAATGTCTTGGTTATATTTCATTAAAACACACCATACTTTTTTCTTCCTTCAAAAAGGTCAAATTTGTGTGGGAGTGGTTTATCAACCAAAGCCGATACAAATTCCCTCATACATTCAGACATTATTCCCTTAATGGGCCTCACACTATGGTCTTGGATAAAAAATAAAATAATAACATTCATAAAATTTCTTGGCCATCGAAAATGGGAGGCCAGTGTCCTGCACACACCATTGATTGAATAAAGTGACGAATGCCCCGCTGGCTCTGCATAAATTACCAAGAAAAATGTCCTATCAACCATAGGTAAACACATCCTTGGGAGAGACCTCTCCTATATCTACACGCACCATGGCTCCCATTCCCCATGTCATATCCCATGCCCCCAAAAAACATGCTGAGTCAATAAAAATCCTTTATCCATGTTTGAATGTTGTTGGGACATTATCAGTTAATGAGTCCAAAATTGGGGCCCTTTCCATGAAAATATTGGTCTAAATTTTCTGACATAAAACATCATTCATGGTCAAAGAATTTTTACATAAAACATCTATAATTATAGTTGTTTTTGTAAATAATTCAAACTGGCCATGAAAAATAGACAACAATCTCCAGGATGAAAAAATTTAGGGGGAACCATAGATAACAGTCTAATGGAAGCCTACTAAACCAATGATATGTACAGTTTAGGCAAAAAATATGAGCAACCAAAAAACAAGATACAAAATGTTTTTAGGTCAAAAACCCACAAAGAGTGGCCTAAGAAAAAGTCAGGTTATAGCCACCAAGTTTACACCCTAATGAATATCAGAAAAAATTACGGTTTTTACAAAAAAATATAAAAAGATTATATGGTTTTCAGTATAACCATATAAATTTTCAAACTATGCTAGCTAAGTCCCTTGGATCCGGAAAAGAACAGAACATGACTTATTTATTTCAATTTAGTTATCCAGTATTGTAATTTTATTCAAAATCGGGTTCAATGTACTATATAATGTAATCAATTAAAAATAATTGACATTTAAGGAGAATATGAAGAAGAATCACTGGAGAGAAAAAATTATTTCATTCCATGAAATGATAATAAAAAAGGGCATCCACAACTTGGATCATCATTATAGGATAAGGGCATTACAATTATAGGAGTTGTTCAGTAGATTCACAATGATATATCAACGTTTGATTTAATTCTTCGACTACATGGAATTGCTTCAAAAATGTAGTATTATCAGCCTCTACATCAACCCGAAATACCTCTGCATCCTCTGCGTGATGTCTAGCCTTTTCCCCCTCTTCCACTAGATGCCTTCCCTCATCAACAGTGTCCATGTTGAAGAACCATTATTGTCTAATTCACTCCAATAATTTCTCCTGCTCCTCCACTTCCGAATCAAGATGCTCTATTAAGGAATTTTTCTTCGTGTGTTCATTCTATTGTCTTGAAACTACCCCAGCCTTCTTAAAAAAATCATTTATAAGTATTTTTCCATCAGCTATATGATGAGCCATAGATTTTCCAGTGGAAAGACGGGACTCTAGTTTTTTAGTCACCTATTTAGTCATGACCACCAACTTCACTATTTTATAAATGACATGATAATAAAACCATGTAAACATGAAGACTGCAAGTAGGAGAGATAATTTGGGTAGATTTTCTGGTATTTCATCTATGGGTGTTTTTGAATTAAACTTCTAAATATTAATCCACTTTATTTGATTGTAGGGATGAAGGCTGACCAAGCCCTCCTAGTCGGTTTCAGTGTCTCTCCCTAAGAAATACATATGCAGGGATGAATGATACCAATGAAGGTTTTGATTCAATGAATTTGGTGAGACATAACCACTATGTGGCCACATCTATGGTGGTTTTGACAAGGGGGAATGTTCGAGGTACCAACCGCAGTTGAAATAGTTTGTGATTGTGAACATGAAATCAAGAGTCAGACAAGTGAGCACACTAAATTACTAAAGGGATACAAAATAATATATTCATTTTAATGGTATGAGGTGTGTAAAATTAACCTTCTCTTTTTGAAGTGCCAATGTCACCAGCATCCATTTTGACATCACTGCTCGGTAAATTGTGTACTACATCCTTGACTTGTGGTTGAACCTCAAGACCTCCCAAGGATGCAGGTGGCTCCGAACCATGTACAACCAAGTCAAAAACCTCCTCCAGAAAATATCTTATAGAACATTTTCAATATTTATGAATGGTTTTGAATAAGGTAAAATTTACCGTTCCAATCCTCCTTGAGCTAGATTAGCTGCCTCTACTATGGTTGTATCCTTGGGGAGAACATGATCAGAATTAACAATCAGAGCATTGATTCTCAAATATACTCCCTTTGAAAAGGTGTGGTTTATTTAGTTTGGGGAATTCGACTCCCCATGACTGGTAACACTACCATTATCCTCTAAAAATTAGTGCTCCTCACCTAGTTCAGCTATCACTATCAGTGTTTTCCCGTCCTTATCTATGATAGTGGGACTGAGATGCTCCGTTGAGGCCCTGAACTCAAAAGAATACCCCACCATTAGGGAATAGGTATTCTAATATAAAATATCCACACTCAGAGGGCTAAGGACTCCCTCAACATCCTTGATTCAGCCAACCTCTCTTCTTTCCTTAGCCCTAATTTCGAGTGGTTCATCCTCTTCATCAGTTGGAATTGGATCCACAAACATCTGGGAAGTACCATCTGATTAATAAATGGTTTTGTGTTAAGATATTCACAGGGCACCTGGTCATGAAGATGAAGGAATTTAGTATGGTGGCCAGGAAAGAATATACGGAACATTCTTTTAAACCCCTTTTTGATGTGTATTGATAGTTGAGACACCTACCAACGTTTTCTGGTTTTTCTTGGGGATGGACACCTAAAGAGACCATAAAGTAGAACTGTGAGAGGGAACAATGCATTATGATTCACAATAACTACCTACATCTTCTTGGTGGCACTGGGAGAACCTTCCCCATTGACCCCCATGTCCAAAGGGGCAGATTCCCTAGCCGCAGTGCCCATGGGATTGTACATAGGATAAGGTACCGTCTCCAAGGACTCAACTGAATCTTATAAAAGTAAGGAATAAAATGTGGATACTTACAAAAAAGGATAGTAAATTTTGGGGTTATCAAATACAATTACCTCTTCCTCTATGTCATCCAAATTTGAGAACTTCCCCATCTCTACCACTCGATCAGAACAATGAAGCCTGTATTTTGAATAATGGAGGCACATTTCCATCTCATTCAGATATATGGATACTTCATCCATATTTTCGCGAACAAAAATCCATGAGGGAGAAATGTCAACTCCATGACCTGGAAGATCGATGCGATCTTATTAAAGATTCTCCCAAATTTATTCATTCAAAAAATTCACCCTAAATTCATCCTAGGACTTCATGGCACATGTAAAGGTAGACGTAACATGAATGTATAATGTTGGAGGGTCGTTCTGAGGTAGTGATGTAGGTTTCGCCAACTGGAATTTCTTCATGGGTTCCACTAAAACCCTCAAATACCCAAGGGATGTACGTTTTTGACGACCTGGGCATGGATGAGGAGCCTCCTAGACTCAATTCATAGTTGGAAAATTGGAAATATTATCACCCTCAGAGGAATTATAGTCATGACTGACCCCACACCATATTAATACCATCACTCAGCAAGAAGTTTCACATCGGTTATGTCGAGCATGGATTGTGGTATGAAGCTCTCGCAGGTAAAGATCAAACTTTCTAGGATTGTCATTAAATGATATGTTAGATGACCCTGACATATATCCAATTATCATAAGTCAACCTTCATTCCCTTAGAGAAAGAATAAAAAATTATGAGGTGATTGAGCCCAATATGATTAGTGACCCCTCAAAGTATCACATTACCTCCATGGAACTGGAAAGACCACATTTGAAGGGATGATGTTATGGTTCTTAGTAGCAACACCTGCATCCTCTGTAGCCTGAGTGGTCACACCCCATGCTCCCAAGACCTTCCTATAGTGTTCATAACTGATAGACTTATGAATATATTTCCCTATTCTATAATTCTAATGAGTTTCATTTTTCTTCCCCTTGTCCCTCGAAGCCTTAGGGAACAGTGGGAACCAACTCTACTAGTTCTTTTTTTGGGTACGATCAGACCCAAGCATCAGTGTGACCTCTTATGGGAGTAGGCACAAAACACTACGAATAATGAATTTTAATCATTCACTTCATGTATTATTGGGTGAACATTATCCACAACTATCGGTCTATTAGGAAATGTTTTTCAGAGTGTGCACTATTGAGGGAAGGAGGATAAAACATCTAGACAAAATTAAACTGCTGACCAAATATGAAGCGTTCATACCCCTCATAGATAAGTTCCCCATCAATAGAGGTAACTAAAATACATTCTCATAAAGAACATAGATATCCTCAGTTAATGACATCATCTAACTCAGTGTTCACTATGGTGCCTGTAGGGGAAGCATATGGACTATAGGTAAAGTGGTCATGATAGTTGATTCGATTCATCACCTCTTATTCATTCATTCCATTTTGTTAATCCTTCTAATCCTGCAAGGCCCATCCCTATGGCATGACTCCTCTAGTGATTTGATGATATTACCGAAGAATGATATTTTTGAATTTTATGGTGGTTGATAAACATATAATCCCATATGGGGGATCCTATTGAGCCTTGGAGGATTTGGAAAGGCCATAACAACCGATGAGGTTATCTCCCCTCATTGACCTATCCTTATAAGTGGTAGATTTTCTCCAATACCAGAATGGACATGTTGATGCATTTTGGAATGGCCAACTGAGCTTCCATGATAATGGTTGTGACTCTCACACTGCTAGATTCACGTACTGGTAGAATCCAACCACTCAAAAACATATCCAAGAAGGCCACAAACCAAAAAAATCGATCGACGTCTGTAACAATTTCCAATCCCCATTCATGAAACTGGTTATCCTCCAAGACATTATAGTCGGAACCTATTCTCCTTTTGGTGTCCTTGGTTGGGCAGGACCTGGGTCTGCGCACACTAGGATCTGGAATACATCACTTAGAAACTGCCTTAATCCAATAATTGAAAGAGTTGTCTAGTTTTGGACATGGATTAGTATCCTTTGGAAGGGAATTTTCTCGGGGGATAAGTCTCTTTTCCAAAGTAGGAGTCCTCTGGTCATCATCCCAGGAAGTGGAAGGGGTAAAAATTCATCATACATATCTCCAATGATAGGAACCCTGAAAATCAGATTGATATCCTAGAAGCTAATACAAACCTCCCAATCGAATAGGTGAAATGTGTTGGTATATGGACTCTATATACTCAAAAGCTATGAAATGAGGGTGCAGTTTTGATGAGAATATGATTGGGACACCCAAATAGCCTCAAACAACCCCTTACTCTGCAATTAAACCCATAATTTCTCATTGTTTTGATGAACCAAAAAATGACACCCTAGTACAAACCAAATGGACCTCCAGAATGAAGTTTCTATCTTGATGACCAACCAGATAGTTCATTTGTTGTGGACCGTCATGTAATGAAATGTTAGTAACAAGACTTTTTCAACTATCATTCATCATGCATCCTCCAGATATTGAGGGTCATTATTCAATAATAACCCAACAATAGAATCCTTCAGTTAGAATTTTACTTTACTAAAAATTAAGGTCCTTAAGAATGGTCAAATAAAATATCTAAGTAGTAGTTTGGTCGTTCCGATGCAATTCTGAAATCACTGTATCAGATATGAGACCAAATCCATTAATGGGAAACCTATCATAACTTAGATACTCCCTATGACCCATGGTAAGAATGTTCAATAAGTATTGACGTAACATGATGAGAGAGACCTTTTCCTAAAAAGATTCTTTCATATTCTTCCTCCTTTCATCAGCCACTGAAAGGGGAGCGGCCGCATCATGAGCAACAATAGAAGCATAGATATCATCCTAGTGTGGATCCATTGTATGCATCAACATACCCTAAAAAGGATATCCAAACAAAATATGGAAAGGGACTTAATGTGTCCCGTGTATTGAATTCTATAAATAGAAAGTGGAAGGAGAATGCCAAAAACCGATTGTTCGCAGAATCCCACAGGGTGCTATCCCATGGGGCATTGACATGTGAACTGAATTATTCACAGAGCAAGAAATCCGTATATCATCCCGCACTATGTGGAAATATGAACTCACCATTCAAAGGTTGAAATTAACATTCTCGTACGTTAAATTTAGTTCTTAAACAAAGGAGACCGTGAAGTGTTTTTTGTTCATCAGATGCAAGGATCCATTTGCTGATAAAGACAACTGCAAAAGGCTATGGTTCGCGGAAGCATAAAAATGAGAGAAAATCGTGAGTGAACAGTTCACCATCAAAAGTGGTAAATGAAAAATGACTTTGTGGCATATATATAAGTATGGTCCCCGTACAATTCCACCTTTATACCGTTGACTGGTTCAAGTTAACACCACATTCTACAATGAAATAGCCTCCTAATTGTTTTGATTGGAACCCATTTTGATGGGGATATTTGATGGATTTTGAAAATTTTTCAAAGGAAAAGTAAGTAATCCCTCAAATTTGATAATGAGAAATAAATATATTTTTGACTAATGGTTTGAAGAATAAAATCAAAGAATCCAGATTCTGAAATGAAAATGGGAGGCATCGCTAACTGATATCCCATAGTGTACCACTGATCCACATGGCAATCAATGGCATCACAATGTAGCCATCAACCAAGTGGTTCGTGGAATAGAGATGCTGGTACCAGCTCCCGTGAACTATGTAATTGTTGTAATGGAGGTCAAAAAATCCACTCCACATACAACCCCCATGTGAATGAGACAATGTTGTTCACAGAATTGATGTATTGCATTCCGTCACTACAAACTGCAACCCCACGTGCTTCTATTAACAGAGTCATCCATGGGTTGGGTGATTTTCCCATGGGATTTTGCAAAAGGTGTTGTGTGGCCCATAGATCCCGCTTCCCCAATACTCTATAAAAGGATATAGAGGCATCCAAAGATGGGGGATCGATCAGAAGTGAGATATGAGGATGGATATTTGGTTAGACTTGATGGGAATATATTTCCAAGCATCCATGGCACAGAATAATAAATTACCATAATGAAAGACCTTTCTGATGATTTCTTACAGGTATTTCTTACCGAATATGACAATAGAAGGAAACATAATATTAATTTTCATACCATGAACCTAATTGGTGAACCAAAAACCATATACTGGTAGGGGATAAACTTCAATCGAACTACAGGGAAAATTACCCATCTTCAAACCAACGTCCAACATTTGGCATCACCATGTAGATGAAACCCTACCTCGCGTAGAGTCCCACTACCCATATAGAATCCATCACTGCATAAAACCATGATATGAGAATAGAACCTGGGGTCGCATACGACCATGGTATGCAGACCAAATATAGTTCTATGTACCACTTCAGTATGAGGATAGCCTCTCCTCCCACATAGAAACACACTATACGAGGGATACCCCATCCTGCATGAACAAATGGTATGCAGAATGGGGTACCTTTGGGTATTCCAACATCCATCTCCGATCATTTGCTTTCATTTATGTCACCTCATTTTCATTCCCTCCATAATATCATCCAATGGCATTAGGACCAGGCCAATTCGAAAGACACTAGACTCAGATGACAGAACCCTCAGCCGCATCAGTACGCCCTTTTTAGTTTACATAACAATGGTAAGCAGAGTCGCATAGGTAATCCCCACAATGGTGTAGAGCCATGGAATTTCCATATGTTTACATCACCATGGTAACCTAAGGTCCAACATTGGGATACTAACTTGAACCTTCCCATTCTAGGAACAAAGGGTAATCACTGGACATTCTAATTGATTAAGGTCAGTGATATACAAGGAAAATATCGATTTCTTTTCTTTTTGAAGAGAAACACCATTCCTCCCCTTTCCCAAAACCAATTTTGGGTCATTTATCCAGGAGTGATCCCCTTTGATCATATGAGGTGGTGCTCTCACCCCATCCTCTTCTGCCGTCATTATCCTCCTTTTCCACTAGTACAGAAGAGAACATGTTTGGATTCTTGAATGATTCACATCCTCTTGTTCCACAATACCAAGCATGACTCACATGGGCTTAAAGACCAGTGATGATCACAACACCCGCACAATCCAATTTAGGCTTTGAACTATAATAACTTTGATTCCTTCCCCAAACAGAATACAAATGATGCCTATCTAAGGCCTGAGCTCAAAGTGGATCCTGCTAAAGGGTTAACCCCAATCATGGCCCTAAATCCATAAAGGCCTCTATTAAGGTGTAAGTCCTATCTTCGGTTCAAAAAGGTGCTACTCCACAGATGTAAGCTCCACATCATGCCCCCATTATTGTCTTCCACGATGGTGTATGTCTTGAATTAAAATGATCTACAAGGGATTTGATTCCCAAAAAACTAGGATATATAGGAATCCTCCCTAAGGTCCAAACTTGATTCCCATATCACCCTAATGTTCTCTAGGAAAAATCATCGGTAGTGTCATATAAACCCTGGAGACCGTATATCTCCTTGACATTCTGAGCTGTTTTGGCATATTTCTGACACCAAACCTTGACTAGGCACTTTTCACCTAGACATCCTTGCATCATGTCGTTAACCTAAAATGATGGGTTATTGTCACACGAGCTTAAAAAGTGACGTTTCTTGTTAAATGGAACTGAAATATGTGGGTGTTGATTCCTCCCACAAGGATATGTAGGATTAAAATCTTATGGATTTGAACCAGGTATCAAAACAACTCTCATACCCCCATGGATAATGACAAACTCTCGTGTGCATCATCACATGTCTTAGTCTAGTGATGTCTGGGTAATTCTATACACATGTATGTCCAAGATTGATCTTGCCACCTTGGGGTAATCTACAGAAACATTCTAGTGAAAGAACCAAGGATTCAAGACAAAATGAATATTTCTTAAATCTATAAGAGAGTCTGAGAAACGGAAATAATTCCCCTAAAAGGTTGTGATGATCCCAACCTCCCATCCTCTCGACCAATGGAGTCCTTAAGTTTCATTGGTAAAATAATCCAACAAGGGTCTGCCTTCGGAAAGTAGGTCCATGAATCATGGATAAAGGCCTATTGGGTGTTTTGGATCAACGACTAAACCCACTGGAGACCATCTAATGACATTGTACCCGACACGGGCTGATATAACAAACACTTAACCCCTGTAATCAACCACTAGGACCCAACATACATGAGGCTAAACAAAAAAGGACTAGTCTTATGTGAAACACTTTGTTGTGGTACCTCTTTCTTATGATAAAAGTATGTATTTACTCTCTATCCCCCTTCAGACCATTTTGTCCAATGCACTTGATGCCATCATTGGTCGAAAACAAGGTACAACACACCTCAGGTCGAAATAACCCCTAAAACCCTAGAAATTTTAAAAAACCACAAAATACTAAAACACCAAAAAGACCCCTAATAACCCTAATAACCCAAACACTTAAAAACTAATAAAACCCCTAAATACCCAAAATCCCTAAAAACCTTATGACCATAAGAAACCCTAAAACATAACCACCAAACCCCCCATAAAACCACTAAAAATATAAATGGAAACACATTTTATATAATCCCTCAAAACCCCTCAAAATCAAAAAAACACAAAATTTCCACAAACCACCAAAACCTCAAACCCTTAAAAAACCTAAAAAACCAATGCACTCCAAAAAACCATAATATACTAATGACCCTGAAACCCCTAAAAACCCAAAAAACACTTAAAACCCTAAAACACCATAAAACCCCAAAATGATCATAAAAGACCACAACAACCATAAAAAGACCCTAAAAACCTAAAAAAAATAAAATTCCCCAAAAATACCTTATAACCCCCAAATCCCCCCAACCCCAATGATCCCATGAAAGACCTTAAGAACCCATTAAACATCCTGAAATCTCTAAACACCCCAAAATCCCCTAAAAATATAAAATTCCAAAAACAATAAAAATTATAAAACACCATAATAACCCAAAATCCCAATAAAACCATAAAAACACTAAAAATCCTAACACCATGTGAATCATAAAAAACTATTAAAAATCTGTAAATCCCACAAAAACTTTCAAAAACTCTAAAAACATTTAACGCCCACAATAAATCTTAAAATCCCTAAACTCCATAAAATAATCAAAAACCCCAACCCCCCCCCCCAAAAAAAACTATGATCCCAATGAAAATACTAAAAAATCAGTGAAATCTTACGAAAACACCAATAACTATAAAAACCCATCAAACCCCCAAAGAAAAAAACCCTATAAAAATCTAAAAATCCTAAAATACCTAAATAACTAAATACCCTTAAAATCATAACAAACCCTTGAACCCCCATAAAGCCTACGAAACCCTAAAGACCCTAAACACTATAAAAACCTTTAAACCTCTAAAACCCCTAAAAACCTATAGCCCTAAAAGAATGATAAAACACAAATTAACTCTAAAAACCATTCAAAATCCTAAAAACACTAAAACCAATAAAATGCAGTAATAAAAGTAAAACCATAAAAATTCATAAGGCCCCAAAACCCTAAAAACTATAAAAATCTCCAAAAACCATCAAAACCGTAAAAAATCAAAAAACCACTAAAATATCCTAAAGAAAAGCTAAAAAACCTGAATACCCTAAAACCCCAAAACCCCTAAAAACCTTAAAAACCCTTTAAACTGTAAAAAAACCTAGAAACTACTAAAAACCAAAAAACCCTCGTAAAACACATTAAAATACTTAGAAACCCCTAAGAAACCCCAAAACCATTAAAACCCACAAAACCCCTTAAAACCCATAAAAACCTTCTAAACCATAAATTACATTAAAACCTAAAAATATGTAAAAACTGACAATAATAATAAAAAACCTAAAATCCCCAAAACCTAAAACCAAAAAAAACCTAGAAAACCCATGTAATACATATAAAACCCTAATAACACAAAAAACCCTTGACCCCAAGAATCCCCAAAAAAATTAAAACCCACTAAAACTCTAAAAACACTAAAACCCTTAAAAACACTAAAAAACATAAAAACCCACAAATATAAAACCCCAAAACCCCTTTAAACCCCAAAAAACAGTAAAAATCCTTAAAATACACTAAAATTTTAAAATACCATAAAATACCATAAAAACATTCATAATGACACTAAAAACACTATAAATAAATAAAAATCCTAAAAACATTAAAAACTGAAACCCCTTTAATACATTAAAACCACTAAAAACCCCAATAACACATAAAATCCTAACACCCTTCGAACCTATAAATGTCATAAAAAGACATAAAAGAAACTAAAACCATAAAATACCCTGAAAAAACCTCAAAATACCATAAAATTCACTAGAGTCGCTAAATACACGATAAAAAAACCATAATCATCCAAAAACCCCTAAAACCCTAAAAACCCTAAAAACCCTTATAAAGCCATGAAGAATCCTTAAAAAACTAAACACCCCAAAGAACCATAAAACCATTAAATTCCCTAAAAACTATAAAATACCCTAAAACAATAAAAACACTAAAAACATGTATGAAAACCATAAAAACCGAAAAAAACATTAAAGAGACATGAAAAATACAAAAACACTTTAAACCCATAATACCCTAAATCCACTAAAAACAATAAAAACCTAGAAAACCTTATAAAACCTTTTAAAACCTTAATAAATTTAAAATCCCTAAAAACTCTATAAACTTGTAATTCCCTAAAATCCTCAAAATCCGAAAAAACCCAAAACCCCTAAAAACCGAAAAAACTGATATGAGGCCCTAAAATACTAAAAACCTGTAAAATCTTATAAAATAGTAATAACACTAAAGATCATTAAAATATAAAAACCCCCTAATATACCCCAATAACCCTAAAAATATTGAATTCCCACTAACAACCCTAAAAACTGAAAAAACCGAAAAAACTATAAAACCACTTAAACCCTTGAAAACCCCAAGAAACCCATTAAATATTCAAAATCATAATAGATGATAAAAACAACTGAAATCCCTATAATCCATAAAATATTTTAAATGACCCCTAAAACCCTTAAACACCAAAAAATCCATAATAAATTAAAAACCAAAAAACCATTAAAAATGCCAAAACCCTTAAAATGTCTAAAAATAGAAAACCTTAAAAACCTTAAAAACACTAAAAAAACAAAAAAAATATATTAAAACGCTTGAAAATAATCTTAATAAAACTTAAAATCTAAGAAATCATAAAAGCCATATAACCACAAAAAACCCTAAAATCCCTGAAAGCAATGAAAACCCCAAGAAACTACAACGAGCACTAAAAATTCTACAAAACCTAAAAACACCTAAAACATCATTAAAACCCTAGAAAAACCTAAAACCCAAAAAAAAATTAAAACCCAAAAAACAATAACAATCCTAAAACCCCCCACAAACCCAAAAAACCCAAAACCCCCTAAAAAAGTAAAATTTCTCATAACCTATAAAAACCAAAAACACATAGAAACACCTTAAAACCCTAAAACTATAAAAACCCCAAAAATAGCCCAATACACCAAAAATACCCTAAAAACACATAGAACCCTAGAAACATTAAAAACCCTAAAAACACCTAAAACCCTAAAAAACTAAAAATTTTAAAAACCCAAAAAATTATAAGAAAAAACAAAAGCCCTAATAAACATAAAAATCCTAAAAGCAATTAATACACTAAAAACCCTAACACCCTTAAAAGAACATAAAAACCCAAAAAACCATAAACAATCCTAAATCATATAAAATAACCAGAAAGATATAAAAACTCCTAAAAGATAATAAAATATCCAAAATAATAAAAGTATCTAAAAAACACTAAAAATCCAAAAAAGATCATTAAAACCAAAAAGTAACCAAAAATCCTAAAAACTTGAAATGGCCCAAAACCCCCTAAAGGTATCATAAAACCTTAAACCCGTAAATGACAGTAAAACATTGAATGATGCTAAAACCCCTAAAAAACACTAAGTAACCCTAAATGGCGATAAATACTAAAAGAACTAAAAACCCAAAAAAACACTAAATGAGCCTAAAAATCCCTAAAACACCTAAAAGACCCAAAAACCCTAAAATACTATAAAACCACCTAAACCCATTAAACCCACAAGACCCATAAGAAATTTTAAATCCCTAAAAATGTAAACCCCCATAAAACTTCTAAAACAGAATTAAACATCTAAAATCAATTTAAAAAATATAAATTAGAAAAAACACAAAAAACCCTAAAAACTAAAAAACCCCAAATCCCAAAAAAAACCTAATTTCATACAAATACACCAAAACAAATAAAACCCTTAAAACCCTAAAAACACTAAATATACTAACAACCCTAAAGGAACCTAAAACCCATAAAAGATAATAAAAATCCCAAAAGCACCATAAAACACCTAAAACACCGAAAGACCCTAAAACCCTCCTAAAAATTCTAAATGACCCTAAAATTGGTAATAACGCCATGAAATACCATAAAATACCCTAAAACTCTAAAAGACCATAAAACCCATAAAAAACTAACCAAACCTCCCCAACCCAAGAAAACCATAAAAGAACCTAAAAGAACCAATTATTTTTAAAAGACCCTAAATCACTAAACGATGCTAAAAAAACCTAGGAAACCATAAGAAGCCCAAATATAATAATAATAAACCCCAAACACCATAAAAACATAAAAATCATTTAAAACCCCCGATAAACCATAAAATGCTTAAAAACACTAAAAACCCTTGAAAACCCTATAAACCCTAAATAACCCTAAAACCCCTAAAACACTAAAATCCCAAAAAACCGTAAAAACTACGAAAACCAAAAAAAATTAGAAACCCAAAAAAGGGAAAAACCTTTAGAACCCTATGAACCATTAAAACCCAAAAAAACAGAAAACCCACTAAAATCCAAAAAAATCCCAAACCCCTAAAAACCCTAAAACACCTAAAATCCATTATAAATCCAAAACCATAAAAAATGCTTAAAAATAAAAAAAATACACTAAAAGCCTTAAAAATCCAAAAAACCATAAAAACCTTATCAAATTAAAAAATCCATAAAACCCGTAAAACCCCTTAAATACATAAAACACCATAAAACTAAAAACCCTAACGGAGCATAAAACCCCTAAAAACCCCAAAAACCCAACATCCCCAAAAACCTACCACCCCCCCCACGAATTAAAACCCATAATAACACGAAAACCTTAAAAAATCTAAAAAACAAAAATAAACTAAAAATCCTAAAAATCCTATAAAAGGCTAAAACCCTAAATAAACTCTCAAAACCCCTAAACCACATTAAACTTCTTAAATCCCATAAAACCCATAAAACCCCTAAAAGACCCTAAATAACCCTATAAAAATTGAAAAAAGCTCTAAAACCCCCTAAACAATCAAAAAACCCTAAAACCCTAAAACCCATAAAATGCTAAAACCCTAAAGAGCCTAATGCACTAAAAACACATAAAACCTCAAAATAGTCCAACAAACACTAAAACCCTAAAACCAATAAATAATTATAAAACCCCTAAAACATAAAAAACATATAACCCTAGAAACAACTAAAAATCCATATAAAACAGAAAACCCACTAAATCCCCCAAAAAACATCTAAAATCCAAAAAAAACTATAAGACCCTAAAACCATAAAAAACCTAAAATCCCCAAAACACCATAAATATCCATAAAACCATAAAAAATCCTAAGAAATAATAAAATCCCAAAAAACCAAAAAAAAAACTCTTAAACCCCATAAAATACAAAAAAAACCCGCAAAACCCCAACACCCTATCGCCCATTAAAACCCCAATAAACATAAAAAAAACTAAAAACCTAAAAAAGGGTAACAACCCTAATAAGCCTAAAAACCCTAAGAAATCATAAAACCCAGGAAAACCAATAAAACCCTAAAAACTTAAAACCCTCAAAAAAAAAATTTCATTAATACCTTTAACAACACTTAAAACCCTTAAATGTTTAAAAACCCCTAAAAATGTGAATAAAACATTACAAAACTAGAAACCATGAAAACCACTAGAACATAGATAACCCCTAAAACACATAAAAATAAAAAAATCTCTAAAAGACCATAAAACGCCCAAAAACCAAAATGACCCTAAAAACACAATAGATCCTTTAAAAAGACCCTAAAACCCTAAAAACCCTAAAATACACTAAAACCCATAATGAAGAAAAATGAAATTAAACCCCTAAAAGAAACTAAAAAAACTAAAAACCCCTAAAGTATCATTTAGATCCCTAAATACCCTAATTGACTCTAAAAACCATTAATACCCATAAAATACCCTAAAATCCCTAAAGTACATGAAAAACCTTTATAAACCAGATGAATGCTAAATATAAAAAATAACCCTAAAGGAACATTAAAACCCTAAAACCCATAAAAGAAATGAAAAAAATATAAAGCCCCAAAAAACACGAATGGGTCCTAAAAAATATGAAAAATATTAAGGGAACCTAACAACACTAAAGAACCCTAAAACCACAAAAGACCCTAAAAGACCCTAAAAACACAAAAAAATCTAAAATAACCTAATAACATAAAAAAATTAAATATTTATTTAACCCCTAAACGCCCCCACCCAAAGACCCTAAAAACCCTAAAAACCCCCGAAATACTCTAAAAACGTCAAATGATATAAAATATCCTAAAAACCTGCATAAAGTCCAAAAAAACAATAAAATAAAATAAAAAACCCTAAAATACATTTTTAGTCCATTAAAACTATTAAAAATATTAATAATATATAAAAATACTAAAATACCATAAATCCCCAAGAACAATAAAACCCCGAAAACCAAAAAACCCCCGAAAACCAAAAAACCCTAAAAAACCTAACCCCCACAAAAAACCCCAAATCGCCTAAAAAATAAAACAACCCTCCAAATGAGACTAAAAAACCCAAACCACTAAAATTACTAAAATACTATGAAACCTGAGAACCCTTAAAACACTAAAAACCAAAAAAAAAACATACGGAAATATTAATACTGTAAAAACACTAAAACTATAAAAACCCCTGAAACCCATAGAACCATAAAATATTTTAAATAAACTTCACAAAGTTTAAAATTAAGAATCACTAAAACCATAAAACCCCATATAAACATTAAAACAAAAAATACCCCTAAAAGGTCCTAAACCCCTACGAAACCCCAAAGAGACCATAAAACCCCCGAAACCAAAAAAGACCCTAAAAACCATAAAAACATTTAAAAGACCCTAATAACCCATCAAACCCATAAAAGACCCCGAAATCAAATTAAATACACTAAAACCCCTAGACCCGAGAAACAACATACAAACCTGAAAACCTATATAAGCCCAAACCTATAAAACCTTAGAAATTCGAAAACATCGAAAAAACCAAAAAATCCCCAAAAATCCAAAAAATACCTAAAAATACTTAAACTCCCTATAAATAAAAAAACCAAATAAAAACCTCATAAATCATTAAGACCCATATTAAATACTAAAACCCATAACGAAAGTAAAGAATCTAAAAATCTTAAAACCCCCAAAATCCCTAAAAACATAAAAAATCATAAAACCCCAAAAAAATCCTTTAAAACCCTTGAAAATATAAAATCATTAAATAACCCAATAAATTACCAAAAAAACTAATAAAACTCAAAGAAAACCCTAAAAATCCTAAATCCGTATAAAACCTTAATATCCTGAAACAGTCTAAAAACTGTAAAAAACCCTAATAACCTTAAAACTCCTAAGAACCCTAAAACAATATAATAATAAAAAATCCAAAAAACACATTCGAAACTATAAAAAACCATCAAACTCTATGAAACCAATTAAAATCCTAAATATCCAAAAAACTGAAAACAAAATCATCAAACCCCTGAAAAATCATAAAAGCCATAAAAATCCAAAAAAGTCCAAAAAGCAGACTATAAAACCCATATTAAACTCCTTAAAACACTATAATAAATGCCAACATATATATTATACAACAAAAACCCGAAACCTTATATCATAAACCATATACCCTATAAGATAAACCCTAAACCCTACACTATAACCCCAAAACCTACACCCTAAACCATATAATCTACACCATAAACCATAAAACCTATACCTTAGATCCTCATACCTAAAACCTACACCCCAAAACCTTTACCCAATGCCATAAACTAAATACCATACACCCTAAATCATATACCCTGCGGCCTAAACCCTATATCCTACACCATAAGCCATTCACCCTTAACCCTACACCGAAAACCCCTGACCTCGCACCCTAATTAAAAAATTCCACACCCTATACCATATACCGTAAACTGTAAGCCCAAAACCACATGACCTAATACTATACCCCACCCCATAAAAACTATACCCTAAATCGTATACCGTACACCCAAAACCCAAAATCCAAAAAACAAACCCCAAAACCCAAAACCCAAATAACAAACCCCAAAACCCAAAACCCAAAACCATTTACCCTACACAAGAAACCCTATACCCTATAACCTAAACCCAATACACTACACCCTAAACCATTTTCTATACATAGTAAACCCTAAACCCTATATCATGTACCTAGAACATAAACCCTACACCCTAAAACAAATACCCAACTCCCTAAACCCCAAAAACCAAACCCTATGCCAAACACCCAAAACCCTATACCCTACACTCTAAACCCTAAACCGAAAAACATAAACTCTGCACCCTATACCCTAAACCCTAAACCCTGCATCTTAAACCCTAAACCACATACCAAAAACCCTAAACGAAATATCCAAAATCATACACCATAAACCCTATACCATACACAATAACCCTTATATGAAACACCCAAATCCCTATACCCTACACTGTAAACAATATACTCTAAACCCTAAACCCTATACAATACACCATAAACCCTACATCTAAACCATATTCCCAACTCCCCAATTCTCAAACTCCACAAAAAAACCTAAATCCTAAACCTTAAAAAACTAAAAATCACTAAAAACACTAAAAATCTTGAAAAACTCTAAAACACTGAAAAACCCTAAACACCATAGAAACCCAAAAAATTAATAAAAACTCCAAATACCCTAAAAGAAGAAACCAAAACCCTTAAAACCCTTAAAAACAGTAAATCATTCTAAAATAACATAAAAACTATAAAAACACCAAATCCCCCTTAAATACACCTAAATCTCCCTAAAACCCCATAAACACATAAAAGATGTTGGAGACCCCAAAAACCTTAAACAATCCTAGAAACCCTAAACACAATAAAAACCCATAAAAATATAAAAACTATAAATATAATAAAAAACATTAAGAACCCTTAAAACCCTAAACGCCCCCTAAAATTCCTAGACTGCAGAAATACCCTAAAAACTCCAAAAAACTCTTCATAACCATAAAAATCCTAAAAACCATACAAACCCTAAAAAGGATGAAAACCCTTAAAACCCTTTAAAAACCCAAAAACCCCTAAAAACCATTAAAATCTAAAAAACATAAGCAAACTAAAAATCTATAAAAAACCTAAAAACCACAAAAAATAATAAAAATCATGAAAACTCAAAAAACCCCAAAGACCCATAAAAGTCCCTCAAATCCCAAAACACATTAAAACCAATAAAAACTCTAACCCCCCCCCCTAATAAACACCTAAAACCATAAAACAATAAAACCCTAATGAACCCTCAATCTTGGGGTCGATGAATCCATACAACATACATTTCTTCAAAGAAGGTTTGTAGTTGCACTTTGGGACTACTTGCAGAAGCTATTCGGGTTCTCTTCCTGCTTGAGTAGGGCGCTATTTGAGCTGTTGGACTATCTGGTTATTTGGCCTTGTAGAAGGAAGGTGTCCAACCTCTTACTAATTGTCATTGCTTCTATTATTTCTTATATTTGGACTTCCTGGAACGTGATAGCTTTTAACAAAAAGCGACTATCTTTCTATAGTGGTGTCGTTACTCTACATACGGCAGTTCATGCGACGTCTCACATTCAGAAAGGTCCAATGGAAAATGATTTTAATGATATTATTTTCTTACAGTTGCTTGGAATTTGTAGCAGGATAAGAAAACCGCGGGTTCTCAAGTTCATCCACTGGATTCCCCCAATCTCATCCCGGATCAAGGTTAACGTGGATGGTTCAGCACTGGGAGCACCTGTCTAGTCTCTTTGTGGCAGGGTCTTCCATACCCCCTGAGGTTTCGTCAAAGGATGCTTTTAACACTTTATTGGAAATGGGTGCTCCCTTGAAGATGAATTTTGGGCCCTAATGAAGGAGATTGAGTTTGCTATTCAATTTGGATGGTGTCTTCTCTGGCTTGAATCGGACTCGATTCTTATCGTTGAGGTTATTAAAAACAAATCTGGAAGAGTCCCCTGGAGGATTCTTTCTCAATGGATGGAATGCCTTACCCTTTTTCAAAGGCTCAATCTCCATGTTACACATTCCTATTGGGAGTTGAACTCAGTAGAAAATGCCCTTTCCATGCAGGTGATTGTGGAAAGGGGCTCGATGTGGCCTTTTGTCACCCCATATTGCTGCCTACGGTTTTTCGAATCTGATACGAGCAGTGTGTTGCGCACCCGGGTTTGTAATCCCTCCCTATAATGCCTTTTTAGTTCCTTCTCATTTTTAATAAAATTTGGGGGGACCGGGTTCACCTGGTCTCGAGCCTTCTTTTTCCTAATAACCTAAAAACCCAAAACCACTAAAACCATTAAATCCCCTAAAAATCCCAAAAACCCCCAAAAAACACCTAAAAACCCAAAAAATATCTAAAAACCCTAAAACCCTTAAACACCATAAACCCCTAAAAATCTAAAAACTCTCAAAAACCAGAAACCCTAAAACCCCTAAAATGATAAAAATAGATGAAACCCAAAATATCCAAAAAACCCCTAAATATTTCTAAAAAAATAAAAAACCCTAAAACCCATAAAATCCCAAAAATTTATAAAACCCACTAAAAAGCATGTAAAACCTAATAACCACAAATAATCTAAAAGAGAGTTAAAAATGATAAACCAAAAACCCCTTAACACTTCTAAAAACACCTATAAAGGCAAAAAACCATAAAAAATTTAAGACCATTAAAACACATTAAAAATTAAATCACTCCAAAACCCTGAAAACCATAAAACCCTCCAAAAGACACAAAAACCCCCAAAAATACTAAAATTCCCAAAAAACATAAAAGTCAATAAAAACCCTAAAAAACGCTTAAAGACCCCCCCTAACACTAAAACACTATAAATGTCACAAAAACATCAAATAACAATCCCTAAAAACCACAAAACACTTTAAATATCCTTAAAACCCTAAAATCCAAAAACAAATAAAAACCCTAAAACCCCTAAATGTATCCCCATTCCCTAAAATATTATCAAAACCCTTAAAAATCTAAAAAAATTAAATAATCCTAAAAACCCTAAATCCCCATAAAAACAAAAAATACCAAAAAACCATTAAAACACCAAAAACCCATAAATACCCTAAAAACCCTAAAAACCCCTATAATTCCAAAAAAATCCATAGAACTCAAAAACTCCTTAAAACTACTAAAAATACATGAAAACCCGAAAAATTAAAAATAATCAATAAACCCTATATCCTCTAAAAATTCGTTAACACCCTAAAACCCAATTTAAACAATAATAACCATAAATCCTTAAAAAACCCCACAAACCACAAAAAAACTCCAAAAAACCCAAAAAGCAAAAAAAATTAAAAACCTTGAAAAATATCAAAACCCCTAAAAAAAACACAACCACAAAACCCCTAAAAATCTAAAATAAGCCTAAAACCCCATAATCCATGAAGCTCCAAAAGACCCTAATACTCTAAACACAATTAATAGACCCCTAAAAGACACTAAACCCACCCAAAAACTCTAAAACCCAAAGAACCCAAAAGAAAACCCTATAGAAACGCCAAAATCCCATAAAACCATTCAACACATTAAACAAACAAAAAAACCCCTAAAACCCTAAAAACATTAAAAACCGTTAAAACACTCTAAATACCCAAAAACCGATAAAAAATAACAACCCCCTTAAAATAATAAAAACCATAAAAACTCTAAAATTCCGAAAATCATTTAAAACAACCAAAAATACTCAAAAACTGAAAAAAACTAACCCATAAAAACCCTAAAACAATTAAAAACACAACCCCCACCCCCCCCTTAAAACCCTAAGAATCCAAAAAATCGCTTAAAACCCTCAAAACCTTAAAAACCACTACAACCCCATATAACCCCAAGCAACCCAAAAAATCACAAAATACCTAAACCACCCTAAATCCCCTAAAAACCCATAAAACACTAAGAATCCACTAAAGTCCAACAAAATAACATAGAGTAATTTAAACCCCTATAAAAACACAAAAAACCCTAATAAACCCATAAAGACACTAAATACCCTTAAAATCATTGAAGCCCCAAAAATCTATTAAATGCCAAAACACCCAAAATACCCTAGAACTGTTAAAAACCCTAAAACCCCTACAACTCTAAAAACCCGATAAAAATACCCTGAAGAACCATAAAAAACCTAAAAATCTTAAATTAACATAAAAACACAAAGACACCTAAAACCCCTAAAAATCCCCAAGAACTGCAAAACCCCTAAAAAACCCTAAACCCCTTTAATTCCTAAAATAACTCTTTTATCCCTTGAAAACCAAAAAAATTGATAAATTCCAATAAAAGACCATAACATCCCTAAATACCAATAAAAAATCTAAATGACCCCAAAAGACAATAAAATTCCAAGAAATTCCCGAAATCCCCCAAAAAATTCTAAAAGACCCTAAATACCTTAATACTAAAAAGCACCCTAATTACTATAAAAAGAAAAGAAAACACTAAAAATTAATAAATGAACCAAAATCACAAATATACTCTAAAAACTCTAAAATAACAAAAAAGTCCAAAAGACTCTAAAAACACTAAAGGACCATAAAACCCTAGAAAACCCAAAAGGACACTAAAAACCCTAAAAACACAATGGACCCTAAAAACGATAAAGGGAATTAAAACCCTAAAAATTATAAAGAAAATAAAAACCCAAAAAACCACTAAATACCATAAAAATACTAATGTAATTCAAGAACATACAAAACCCCAAAAGTTCATAAATCCCTAAAAACCATAAACCCCTAAAAAATTCTAAAAAACTCCAAAGTATCCCAAATCCTTAAAGAGACCATAATAACATAATTGCCCCTTAAAACCCCCAAAAACACCTAATTAACCCCTAAAACACCTACAAGATCCTAAAACCCATATAAACACCAAAAACATTATAAAACCGAAAATACACTCATGAACCTAAAAAATATAAAAAGTCCCTAATGGACAAACAATATTAAAACCCATAAAAGTCCCTATTGATGCTCCTTTTCATCACATTGTCTAAAAGAATGGAAAGGGAAATACCTTAAGTCTAAATTGATTCATCCTTTGAAGAAAACATCAAAAATAGACAAAGGCATGAACAAGGCTTCAAAATCACATGGGTCGTGAAAGTTCCATCAATGTCGTGCAATTATACTTGTGTGCCCCCTCATGGTCGCGCATGTGACTTGCGCGCCCTAAAGGATAACCACCCAGGGTCTTCTCTATCCTATAAAGAGACCCTGTGGGCCCCCCATTTCAGGAGGAATTTTTCGAGAATCCAGATTTAGATCTCTCAATGCTGTAGTCTCTTCTTCAAGTCTTCCGAACACTTCTAAGGTAATTCTTTACCTAGAATGGAAGGTCTAAACAAGAGGAGTAAGGTCTATGTTTTAGAATTCACTAACACTTTCACGCCTAAGGTGTTTTACCCTTATGGGAAATGAACATACCTGTGCACTGCCCTACTTCCTCACCAAGACCTGTGCGCCTCTCTTCTGGAAGTACCTCAGGATAATTCTAAAGGCCTTGGTAAAAGATCGCCCAAGTATTACCCTGCTGGTTTACAAACGTGCAAGTACCTAGGTGTCGCGTAGGCATACCTACACGACAAGGACTTGCGTGACCATGTAGTTCTTGCACGCCTGCCAGAACTTGTGCGTCCTTGCCTTTTTGGGTGCCTTTCTTGCCCATTTAACACCTCTTATGACATTCCACCACTCCTATTTAAGATTCAGTCTTCAAGACACTCTTGAAATCCATTTATGGCATAATTTCTTGAGTTGGCTTCCTTATCTGAAAGGAACTCCGTGGTAAATCTCTCAAAATCTAGTGATTTACACATATTTATGTCACTAAAGATTGAGATTTCATTCATTCAACCTCATCATTTAAGATGAGTGAACTCTTTTAACCTGGGCCTCCTTTACAGGAGTAATACCCAGTCATAATTTCCAAATATAGGCATCCTCCTTAGGAGAAAGCCCCAAGTAATCATTAATTTGGGCATCCTCTTCAGGAGTAAGCCCCAATCATAATTTCCCAAAATATGGGCCTCCTTTTCAGGAGTAATCCCCAGTCCCCTAATTTGGGAATCCTCCTCTGGAGTAAGCCCAGACCATAATTCTCTTAACCTGGGCCTCCTTTTCAGGAGTAAGCCCTGGACATAATTTCCCCAAATATGGGCATCCTCCTCAGGAGTAAGCCCCAGTCCCCTAATCTGGGCATCCACCTCAGGAGTAAGCCCTGATTATAATTCTCTTTAACTTGGGCCTCCTTTTCAGGAGTATGCCCCAGTCATAATTTCAAAGTATGGGCATCCTCCATAGGAGTAAGCCCCAAGTCGCCTAATCTGGGCATCCTCTTTAAGAGTAAGCCCCAGTCCAAGTTCTCTTAATTGGGCCTCCTTTTCAAAAGTAAGCCCCAGTCCCCTAATTTGGGCATCCACCTCAGGAGTAAGCCCATACCATAATTCTATTAACCAGTGCATCCTTTTCAAGAATAAGCCCCAGTCATAATTCTTATCCTGGGCCTCCTTTTCAGGAGTAAGCCCCAGTATTAATTTCTCTTAACCAGTCCTAATTTACCATTGATCTGGGATTCCTTCTCAGGAGTAAAACCCAATCATATGTCCTCTCCTAATTTGGGCCTCCTTTTCAGGAGTAAGCCCCAAGTTAGAGTATTCAAATCTCCATGAAGCACATATACCTTTATGGACCCTGTTCCTGGATTTCATCACCAATGTAAATCCTAATCTTTATATATCTGGGCAATCATACATACATAAGCCCCATATTATTTCTTATGATTGCATATTTCATGCCACAATTGTCTAATTTTTACCAATAACTCTTGTTTCTAACACCGAGCATGACTCACGTGATCTTAGAGTGTAAAAGTAATTATGACATCCTTCTTTGAGCCATCAACCATAAACATCATACTCCCTTACTTGAACTATGTGGGTTCTGATTCCGTTTCTAAACAAAGGATATGTAGGTACCCATTTGCGGGTTCGATCCCAACTCTGAAATAATACATTTCCTTCAAAATGACAATAAACTTCAAGTGCCCCACTAAGTGGCTTTAAAACCAGCATGGTCTTCATAATGACCAAGAGACTTCTATATAAATGTTTCTAAGGATACCATTGACCAGGAATCTCTAATAAATATAGATGATAATCTATCGATGAGGAACCTCAAATACATATAAAACATTCTCTAAGTTTCCTACATATTTAAACATTGATTTTCAGATCTGAAGGAAAGCTCATTTTATAATTGGTAATGTAATAAGGATTAACGAACATAACATTAATATATATAGAGACTCCTGGGGTAGACAATAATTCCCCTCAAAAAGGTGTGATGAGTCCGACCTCCCATCATCTCGAACAATGCAAATTCTTAAGCCTCATCAGTATACAAACTATTGAGTTCCTACATTTGGAATGTAGGTCCAAATGGATGTGGAATCATTGGTTGTTTCTGGTTCTACGAACAAACCCGTTAGAAACTGATTGGAATGTTTGAATCTTCAATCAAGGAGGTCATCCCCAAATTCCGAGGGAAACAAAAAATGGTGAACCCATTGTGAATCCTTGACCAAGTTAAAATGATTTTTTACCTATTTGTTAGGCCCCTATTTGAAACACAATGAGAGTTCCAACAAAAAAAATCATTCACATATGTGCTCATCCAAAATATGTAGTGGCTGAATTTATCTTGATTACGTCTGTTATATCAAACATGCACTCTTTTCCATGATTTTCTGCATTCTAAGAAATGGCTGCTCTAATGTTCACACCTGTGAATACTGCTGATGAAAATGCCACTACTACTACTCCTGTTGGATCTTCAACCTCTCTAAGGATAAAATCACCTACTCAGCTTCTTCAACGCTGGGTATCAAACGTGCTGGTTCTGGAGTACCATCAACATGGTACCATCCCAACTCTGGAGGCTTCCCGACAAGCCCCCCATGTGAACAACTCACACTGGTCGTCCGGAAAACGACGACTAGTGATCAAGAAGCAGGCGGTGCTAAACACTATCTTCAACCATTTTGGGTCGTTATCCCCAGAAAGCAATCACCATTCACTCCCATATTCTGGGGAGGTGAATGAGCAGGTCCCTCAGGGCCTTAATTCAAGGAAGATGGAGTCCTTCCCGAGGGCTCCCATCAACAATCACTTCCAAACTCGTGGGATAGTGCTCCCTCAACAAGATGAGGATGTCGACTCCAGGCATTCGGCTCAGGTTCCTCGAACCTGAACAGGCAAGACGAATCGCCAGAGGCAAAATACGGTTAACAGTGAGCAGGTTCCCATCTCTGCCATCTCCGGAGAAGTCCACCAACCTGACTTGGTGGCAAGCAATGAGAGGGCACACACACCTGCCCGTTTTAATTATGCTATCCAGCTGACTCATCTGGCAGCATCACGCCAATCCTTCCAGGAAATTCCAGTGGAGAATTATAGACAGGAACATACAACTGTTTATATGTCATCAGTTAGTCAGTAGGCTCGTCTGACTACATATGATTGATCTCGTCAACCATATTCAGCGAAGTGCAATCAGCAGGCACATACGCCTGCTAGTATTGATCAATCCTACCGACTGTCTCACTTGGTAGCATTCAGAGAAGTTAGTCAGAAAGCCCCGAAAACAAACAGGAGGCAGACTCAAATCTCTTCCTCTACACTTGAGTATTGTCAGGATTCACTGATAGGAAAAAGAGGACAGGAGCAGGAACATAAACCTACTCCAATCACGAAATGGATGTATATCCCCATTCTGGTAGCTAAATTCACCAAGCATATTATATCAATCGTGAAAGAGCAGAAGAAAATCCATGACCATATTCTAGATTCTTGCCAGGATATTATAACATCTTCAGCAGAATCTCAGGGAAAGACACATAAATCTATCCCTACCAGTGGAGTGACACATCAACAATTCACTCCGGAACAGACACAAACATCTGTTCCAGTCCAAGAGGGTTGTGTGGCGTACTCCAACATATCATACGAACAACTAAGTCAGACAGAAACACCAGATTTGAGTGGAGATCATTAGCCTAACCTGGCCATCTCTCCTGATCAGACACATACACCTGCTCAGAGTAGTCGCTTTTGTCAACAAGTGGTTTCCAATGCGAGTAAGAATGCGTCTACGAAAAAGACCCGCCCAACACAGTCAGGAGATCAAGAGCCAATCTGTTACAAGGCCTTACTCGATGCTAGAGTTATTGAAGCCCTCAGACAGTTATTTTTTGGAATTCAAAATTCTACTCCCTCATTTCTCAATAGTGGGAACATTAATTCCGAAGGTCTTCAACAGACACTTCCTCATGAAGGCTTGCTTCATGATAATTTGGTTGACCTTGAAGTTTCATCTTCAGATAAGAGCCACAAGAACCCTCTGTGTGGTCAGAAGACCAAGGAGCAAGAGATCTCATCTTTTGTCGTAACCCATTATGGTGGTCCTCCACATGATGATGAATTTCACTGCGAAAGTCCTCTCCACAGTAGTGATACACATTGCCCGGAAAATACTCCAATGGACAATGTAGTGCCGAGAAAGGCCTCTTATCTTGAGGAACTTGAAAATGAGAAAACATTAATGTCTGATGTTTCATCAATAGCAGGAGAGATACTTTCTCAATCAGAAGATAGCCCAGGGTGTAGGTCATTCTCCAAACCACCCCTAAGTCAGGCATCTTCTAGTTTGATTAGTGATTTCTCTACGAATCCTGTTGAATATAATGAAGCAACAAAGAAGAACCAACTCTGGTCAAAACAGGTAGAATAATATTCATCAAATGATAAAGAGGAAATGCTGAACATGAGAAAACAACTGGAGAAAGGTGAAGTGCCAGTCATGTTTTCGCCTCTGGCTGACTCTCAGTATGACATTCCAGAAATGTTGATAGAAGATTTAATTCATGATATTAGTCTCAACATATGGAAAACTCTTTGTTAGTTGAAAAAGAAAGTATAACCTTATGATGAATATGAAAATCATCTTATGATAATAGAAGGGTTACAATGTCAGATTGATTTGGCATCTCTATCAGTCTCTCGGTATCCGAAGGCTGAAAAGCAGTAGAGAGCCCTTCAGCGTTCATGCCTTGGCATACTAAGAATGTTGTGCCAGTTAATTGCCAATGCCCCATCTGGCATTCATGTCAGAGGATGGGGTGTTCATGGAGAACTACATTTCATGGTTCTCTCTTGTCGGCAAAGCCCACAGAAAATGGTCTCATGCAATGTTATTTCCCATGGCCGGCCACAGTCAATGGGCTTTGTTTATAATCAAAAGCTTTCCCAAGAACATGCCTCAACTAGTTCCTCTCAAAATAAAGAATACAGAAAACATGTTGTTGAATTACTCTTTCATCAAGAAAACAAGAATATTGAACATGCCTCTCGTATAGAGCAAGCACATCATCAAGTGAAAAAAGTGTCGGAAATCATCCAACGGTCTTTTGAACTAGGTGAAAAAGGTGGATACAGGTTAATGCATCCAGCTAATTTTCGGACTAAGGTTCGGATGATCAGGAGAGCTTTTAAGAAAGTCTCAGACATAGCATTTTAAGAGCCACCCCAGCTTGCCAGACTGGGGACTCTTTTAATCCAACCCTCGGAATCAAAAAATAGGATTCGAGGAGTTGAGCGAGAACATCAGGAACAGCCCCAGTCCACCGGACTGGGGAATTTTTGAAATCATCAATCCCCTCCTCAGAGAAAGATGGTATTTTCTCGATTGGGGAAGAAGCCTCAAGTGGAACGAAGAGCCAAATTATCAGGAGATTCCCTCTAAATTATGGTACTTCAAGAAGTTCTTGAGGGATCGAATCAACAAAAGGCAATGTCTCATCAATGACACAGAAGAAGACAATATCACAGAAATGATGATAGAAGGGATGTGATGCGTTATTCATCAATCAACGTCATCAATTCCGTTTTTGCTAATCCACCAGATGAGGCTCACTCAGGGGACTCAGATGAAGAGGTTCATTCTCAAGAAGATGTACGCACAGACATAGATGAAGAAGTTGTGCGTACACGAAATCAAAGTGTTACTCAGAACCTAGGTAATCCTTCATGTAACCCACTTCCCCCTCTCCTAAAAGGATCCAAGAAAGGGAGGGGAAAGAATCACATTACATATCCATCCTCTAGAGAAGGCCAATCGCTTTCACTAGAGAAATGGTTTGCACAACAGGAGGAATAAATGAAGGAATTAAGTAGGTTGAATGCAGAACTACATCAGGGTATTCTTCTTCCTAAGCGTGCTGGTGTCAGTCATCCAATGGATTCTGTTCCAGCTACAGAGATGGATCAAGAATATCCTCTTCTATCAGTACACCCTCATAGGTCTAATCCTATGGGTCAAGTGCAACAATAGTTGGAAGTGCAACCATCTGTTGCAGTACAAGCCACCACATCTGTCCAAGCTCCAGTCATTGCACCTACCCAAATAAAAGTTCAACTAGATGTTTCTCAAATGTTAATAACTACCATTGAGTCATTAACAGCTCGGTTAGAAACTATGGAAGGAAAATGTGTGGAGGTTCAACCAGAAAAGAAAGGTTACGCTGAATGGGTAGATTCAATCACTACCCCATCAAGTTTTGGGAACCCTATATTCCCTATTTTCAATGGATCAGGAGATATTGGACATCATTTGATGCATTACGTGTCTTGTTGCGATCCTATGATGGGAACTCTGGATCAGCAAGAAGTAGTGAAACTCAGATGCTTCGTGTGAAACTGTCATGGACCAGCCTTTGTCTGGTACACAAGCTTGAAATCCCGGTCAATTAATGGGTGGGAAGATCTCCGTCAATGATTTCTTCTTCAATTCATCTCAACGTTTCCAAAGACAACAGTGTTTTATCTTAGAAACTGTAAGTAATGGGAGAATGAAAGATTATCTGATTTCATTGTTCGCTATAAGGGATTAACATATTCCCTGATTTTAACACTCCCTCAAGAGGAACTGTTGCCAATCTGTGTGGCAAATCTGCGTGACGAATTATGCACACCGTTGATCCCTGTGAAATACACAGGAGGGTTTCGAGACCTTACTTCAATCGCTCAGCAGATTGAAGATTCCCTTATACAGGCTAATGCTAAGTCTCGTGTAATTCCATCAGCTCTAGGAAGGAGAATGGGTAAAGACAAAACAGCTACAGTTATGCTTAAAAAAGCACATGTACCTGCTTCTAATTCAAAACCTTCATCCTCTCGAAGGTCTCCACCTCCTGAGCTCCAGCAACTAAGGCCGTTTCATCCAGATGATCAAATAGATCAATGATGAGAACAATTTGGGGAACTGAAGATCAAAACATTCTCTTTCTGAAATGCCCAAGTTCCGGGTTATTTCATTTCAGCTCTGGATAATAATTTGGTAAAATTTCCAATACCCAAGAGGCCAAACAACAAAGGAGATGAAGACCGTCCCAATTATTTCCCATTTTATCAAATGTTGGGGAATCCTATCCAGAAGTGTTTTGTCATCAAAGACCTCATGCAAATGTTGGTCGACTCGGGACAAGTAAAACTGAAAGGTTCTTCAGCTCAGGTAGAATGTGTTAATGCTACAGTTCCAGAGGAGAATGGCGAATGGCAAGAAGTCAAAAGAAAAAATTCACAGAAGTATGATGATTGGATGGTCAGAAAGACAATCAACCGAACTTATACTATTTTGCGAACACAATTAAAGAAACTGATTGTGTCTTCTTCCATGAATATTGCGGAAACCCCTCTTCATCAGAGGTAAAGTCCTCAATGAAACGACATTATTCAAAGAAAGAAAAAGAATCAGAATAAGATGAGTATGAGTCAAAGCCTAAGTTGTCTTTGACTCTGGAAGACATCATTCGATTTACTTCAAAGCCACGGGCACCGCCCCACCAAACGGCACAGCCTAAATAGGTTAATCAGGCAGAGTATTCATCAGAAGAAGAGTTAATCTTCGGTTCTGTTAATATGATTCAATTACCATTTCCATATGAAAGTCGCAATTTCGATTTCGATGAGCCTGAATTCCCTGTATCAAACAGGGGAATCAAAAGAAGTTACAGAGCATCAGGATACAGGGGAAGACATGGATCTTTCAGAAGACACTATTCCAATTCTACCCCTCCTAGAACTGTGTACGCAGCAGAAACTCGTGGAGATCCCTTCAACGAGCTCAGCAAGAACAAGAATGTTCTTCTACCAATAGCAAATTCAGTCCTGACACAGTTATTTTAGAAGATTGGTAGAAGGTTCCATCTTCTTCCTCTCAGCAAGTGACTTGATCTAATCAGTCTAATATTCCAAAATCAAGAATATTTCCAACTCATATCCCAATACAGATGCATCAACTTCCAAAGCATCTACCTCCAAGGTACCTACTAAACCAAATATTATTCTTGGGAAACACAAACATCTAGATCAAAAGTATAATGTATTGAAACGCATGGCCCAAGTACCAACCATGTTATCAATTCTGGATGCTCTGAATTTGTCAAAAGATCTTCGGGAAGCACTCATCGAGGATTTGTCGAGTCCTTAGGTGTTTGAAACTGAAATTGTTGCAGCTAAAGTCTATCACATATAGAATAATCCTGCAGAATGACATGAAATAATATCTTTTACTGATTAAGATGATGTCTTGCATGGTCATATTAAACCATTGTACTTATCTTGCAAGGTCAATGGCGTAGATGTCCAAAGAGCTTTCATTGACATTGGTTCAGGAGTCAACCTCATGACCATTCGTAAATTTCATCAATTAGGCCTTAGGGAATCTGATTTATCTCCTTCTACCATGATGTTACAAGGATATGATAAAAATGAACAAGAACCACTGGGCGAAGTTACACTCAGTACTCAATTTGAAGATCTTGTATCCAATTCGGATTTCATGGTTGTTGATCATGACTTAGATTTCAACATCTTGCTTGAAAGACCTTGGCTACATCAACATGTGGCTATCCCTTGAACATACCATCAACGTCTCAAATATTGTTTCGATGGTCAAGTTGGGACATTGTATGGTGATAATTCCCTGTTCAAGACATGTGAGTCTCAATACATTGAGGCAAAATTCTATCACATGAAGGGAAGGGAGAAATCCACAACAAAGGAGATTACTAAAGTTAATGCTCTATATGGTTTGGAGAAGATTCCAGTAAATCCATTTAGACATGTGAGTACAGATTATGTGTTTCCTATCAGTCAAATTGACAAGATAGAACCAAATCAAAATACTCTTATGGAATGATCCATAATGTCAGTTATGGCAATCGATCCGACAACATGGGATAAATTGGTAACCCACCATGTAGTGATGAAATCACAAATGGTGAGGTCTTCATTTCTCATGCTAAAATCCAACAAGTCTATACTTCGGCAATTAGTCCAGAAGATGTTATAGCAACATCAGAGGTGAATTAAGATGTCGATTCTCAATCCATCATCTCCTCTTTATTACCCAAAGAAAACCCTTCATCATCAATCGGGTTGGAAATGGAAGCCTCTTCTTCAAGATATGCAGATATTTAAATCTCTTCTGATCATGAAAATTTTCCTTCATCATCTACTATGCAAGTAGATATGGAAGAAATAACACATGATAAAGATGAAGAGGTAGATCTTAGAGATTCTCCTCCAGCATTTGAAGAGGGTAACTCTACCACAATGGATGAACTCGGAGATATAAATCTGGGTACAAAAGAAGATCCACGCCCCACTTTAATCAGTGTGACCATGACTCTTGAAGAGAAAGAGATGTATATTTCTTTTCTAAAAAAAATAGAGATATATTTTCTTGGAACTATACAGAAATGCTCGGGCATGATCCTGATGTTGCTACTCATCATTTGGGTTTACCAGAAGAACATCGAGGATTTAAGTAAGCCGCGAGAAGAACACACCCAACATATGCATCCAAAATTGAAGCTGAAGTGGATAATCTTATCAAAGATAACTTTATTAGAGAAGTTCAATATCCCAAGTGGTTGGCCAATATTGTCCATGTAAAGAAGAAGAACGGACAAATTAGAGTTTACATCGATTTCAGAGATCTTAATCGGCATTGTACTAAGGATGATTTCCTAGTTCTTATTACAGAACTTTTAATTGATGAAACAGCTAGCTATGAAGCACTTTCCATCATGGATGGATATTCCGGATATAATCAGATCCGAATGGCCCGAGAAGGTGATGAATCCACAGCCTTCAGTGCCCCTCAGGGTGTGTTTTTCTCCCAGGTAATTCCCTTTGGCTTAAAGAATGCAGGTTCAACATATCTGTGTGCCATGCATCGTATCTTCAAACCCTTCTTAGCGAAGTTTGTTGAATGCTATGTAGACGATTTGGTGGTTAAATCCAAAAAACATTCTAATCACTTGGCTGATTTGGATGTCATATTCCGGAATCTTTGACAACATAATTTGAAGATGAACCCCTTATAATGTGATTTTGGGGTAACCTTAGGAAAACTTCTCATCTTGGTTGTACGCCATCGTGGTATTGAAGTCGATCCTGAGAAGACCATGTCAATCCTTGGTATGTCACCTCCTGAAAATTTGAAAGAACTAAGAGGAATTCAAGGACACTTAGCATATATTCGGCGTTTCATCGCCAATTTGGTATGAAAAAGTTTAACCTTCAACAAATTTATGAAGAAGGGAGTCACTTACCAGTGGATTGAAGAATGTCAAGAAGCATTTGATATTATCAAGAAATAACCATTGATTCCACCAGTACTCATGCCACCTGTTAAAGGAAGACAACTCATCCTCTACGTGACAACTCTAGAGCGATAATTGGGTTCCTTTCTTGCTCAAAAGAATGATGTTGGGAATTAAAAAACCTCTACTATCTCAGTCGAACTATGCTTGAAGCAGAAACTAGACATTCAAGTATTGAGAAGTGATTCTTGGCATTAATCATTACAGTTCAGAAGTTGAGACACTACCCGAAACATCACAAGGTCCAATTGGTATCTCGCAATAACCCGCTCAAATTGATCCTTAGTCGTCCAATGCTTACAGGAAATCTGGCAAGGTGGGTAATTATTTTGCAGCAATTTGACATTCAGTATGTGTCTCAAAAGGTGATAAAGGGCCAAGCTCTGGCTGATTTCCTGGCTGAACACCCTTCAGTGTAAGACACATCTTCAGATATTGAACTCCCTGATGAGGAAGTCTTCTCTATTCAAGAAAGTCCTCAAGCATGGGAAATATATTTTGATGGTTCTTCCAGAAGTCCAACATGGAGGAAAATGGAAAATCCTAAATTCAACAAAGTTGGCTTAGGAATTGTACTCATTTCTCTAGAAAAGGGAGTGTTACCTTATTCCTTCTTATTGTGGGAAGGTGGTACCAATAATGAAGCAGAATACCAAGCTCTCATCATAGGCTTGGAATTAGCGCTTCAAGCACAAGTGATTCACTTAAAGGTGAAAGGTGATTTAGACCTGGAAATCAAACAAGTCAATGGGGATTATTCCATTAGAAAAGAAGAACTAATCCCTTTGTATGATTACATCAGAGAGTTAATTGCGGAATTCCCTTCGGAACCTACATTTTCTTATGTCCCAAAATCAAAAAATGCTCAAGCTGATGCACTGGAAAATATAGCCACAGCTCTGGAAGATATAAATCGGTATGAGACAACCATCAATATTTCCCACCATCATGCAATTTCACCTTATGTTCGAATCAGAACAGAGGAAATCAATGAAATTAGTCCCATTCCAGAACCGTATGGTCATACTACAGGATGGATGTCACCTATCAGGGAATACCTTCAAAATGGAACACTTCCACCTGATAGAGCCGAGAAAGAACAAATCCGGCGACGTGTGGTCAATTTTACTCTTTATGATAGCCCAGATCTCCTAGAGAAAATTCTCTACAAACGTGGTCTTTATGGAGTTCTCTTCGGATGCATTGATGGTGAAGAGAAAATGGCTCTCATGAATGAAGTGCATGCAAGAGTCTGTGGTGCCCACAAATCTGGACATAGACTGTCTGATCAGATTCGAAGGATTGGATACTTTTGGCCTTCAATGATACAAGATTGTGTTGATTTCACAAATAAGTGTCATTCATGCCAAGTACATGCCAAATTAATTCATCATCCTCCAGAGTTTCTTCATATAGATAAATACTCATGTCCATTTTCCACATGGGGAATGGATGTGGTGGGACCTTACCCTTCGGCTATGACCATGTAGTTTATGTACATTCTTACTGCTACTGACTTCTTTTCCAAATGGTCATAGGAAATACCTCTCGAGGAAGTCAGTTCTAAAGGCGTTGTTAGTCTCAACATGTCTAACATCATTACCAGATTTGGTGTCCCTCATACCATATTGACGGACAATGGCACCATCTTCTGTTCATCCGAGGTGAAGAAATTGTACAAATAATACAACATCAAATCCAACCATTCATCTCGGTATCATGCAGCGAACAATGGCCAGATAGAAGCCTTCAACAAGACTCTTCCAAATATACTGCAAAATATGGTGGATAAAGATAAGAAGTCATGGCCTGATAAACCCTTTCATGATTTATGGGCTTATCGGACTACCACCCGCACTGCAACTCGGTCAACTCCATATTCATTGGTATATGGAACAGAAGTAGTCTTGCCAATTGAAGTTCAACTACCATCGCTCAGAGTTTCCATTTGTGATCAATCATCTACATATGAACAATCTCAAAAGCAATTGAATGAATTGGAACGATTAGATGAGAAAACATTGTCCACATTGCACCACCTGGAAGTCTATCAGAATCGAATAGCACGAGCTTTAACAAGAAAGTCCGTCTTCATTCATTCACTAATGGAGAATTGGTATTAGTTCTCAGAACTCCAATGATACCAGGAAAGAAACCTCCCATGCTCGTGCCAAAATGGGAAGGACCTTACTCAATACATAGGGTCTACTTCAATGGAGATTATTCATTAATCTCGATGGATGGAGAACTCATCACTACTCCAACCAATGCTATATTTTTGAAGAATTATTTTTTATAAACACAAAATATATCATCCATGGTCCAGTATGACCTTAAACTGCACCTTGGTCCATTATGACCTTAAACTGCCCCATGGTCCGGTATGACCTTAAACTGCACCACCGCCCAGCAAGACGTTAAACGACATCATCATCGGTCCATGTATATGACCCAAAACTATTTTCACATACGTCCAAAATGACGTTAAACTGTATCCCCTTCATCGTCGCTACTATATGACGTTAAACTATACAGCAACAGTCCATACATATGACATTAATCTATTTCTATTCCTTTGGTCTCAAATGACGTTAAACTATGATGTCCTAACTACATGACGCTAAACTATACAGAAGTCACTTACATCCAGCATGAAATTACACTGCACCATGCATGGTCCATGCATATGACCTTAAACTATTCGCACTTTTGTCCAACATGACACTAAACTGTATCGTCCCTTTTTCTTCCAACATGATGTTAAACTGTGAGAAAAAACCCCAATACGTCCAAAATGACGTTAAATGGTGTACTCTTTTGTCCTTACTGCATGACATTAAACTGCACAATCATCTTTTTGTCCAACATGACGTTAAAATGTGTTGTCTCCATCGTCCTAACTACATGAAACTAAACTATACAAAAAGTCATTTGATATGTCCTACATGACATTAAACTGTACTTTGTCCCTGATACATGACACTAAATTGTGTAGCACCAATATTCCTAACTACACCACATTAAACTGCATAGTCCCTTTATATGTCCTACATGACATTAAACTATGCACTGTTAAGGTTGTTGTTACCTCTTGTTTTTCACACCGAGTATGAATCATGTGAGCATAGAGCAATCCTCAACTATAACACTCTCTCTGGGCTACTAACCATGTGTAAGTCCCAACACCATCATTTTTTAGGTCATTATCCCCATGAAAAACTTGATCATTAATTCATTCTTTAATTGAACTACGCGGACTTTGATCCTCGCCTTCCAGGCTAGTTATGTAGGAAACCTCCCATGGTTCAAGCCCAAAACTAATCTTTTCACATTGGTTCACCTCCATCTCATACGATGTTGATTCGTGAAGCCATCCCCAGAATCAATATCTTTACATTGGTTCACTCTCTTCCTTGTTATACGACGTTAAACAATACAACACTTTTGTCTAGTATGACAATAAACTACAAATATTCTTTGACACCCTCACCTAATAGGGAACCATTATTTAAATTTATTTTTCAATCATGTTTCATTTCAAAGACTACGTGCATACATGGCAATGCCTAAACCTATTATCTTTTGTTGAATCATCATTGCACCAAAGTCCCGTTTTCACCATTCACATGTATGAACCAAATTTGGAAAGAGGGTATTTCTAAAAGTACATGGGCTTGATTCCCATCCTTATGGGATACGTAGTAACGTTTCGAGTGTCCCTTGAATCCAGCCCCAAGCCTTTGGGCCTAACCGCAAATTCCACTTTCAGTCCCTTGGCTGAACAGTCCCCATGAAAACACACACTGTGTATTTCTTATAATGGTACAAGTTCTATGACCCTAAACTAAGATCTCTAACACTTTTTTCCTACACGACGTTAAAATGTAGTTCAAGAGCTACGTATGGCTTGATTCCCATCCTTATGGGATACGTAGTGAAGTCCAACATTTCCATTCTGGACCCAGCCACAACATGATTATGGTTAGCATTGATATGTGTATTTCTGTATACATTGGTCAATAACCATATTTATGTGTCATAATCCTAACCTTAAATATTTTCAGATCGTCATAATCCTTTTCTTGACATCTAGTCACAATAATGTCAAACTTATAAGAGTTCTTTTGCCTGACTATGCAGTACGTGCCCTTAGGCGGCCAAGCATAAACAATATCCATAACGAATTTTTCAGCCAAAAGATACTACTATTTGACTATGCAGCCAATGTCCTTAGGTGGCCTTTCATAATTCAACCCCCTAACAGGTTTTTTAAATACTGGTAACTTCATTCTTGGGAAGAAAGCATCTTTTGTGCTTGTTGTCTTAAATGACAGTATGTAGGGATCCACAAAAGTATCCATCCTTAACATATTTGTCCCATATCATTTTTCATGATCTGAAAGTATTCATGTCTATGGTTTATATTCTCCTTACCTCCGTTTGGGTCAGACCTTCGTAGGAGTGATATCAAACCCGTTATTTGATAATCTTGTTTGGAAATATCTTCTCCTTATTCAAGTACCACTTTCCATACAGCAAACTCTATTCTTTGGAAAATTTGGATCTCCATAAACTTTCACTGGCTTTTAGCACTAGGAAAGTAAATTTCTGAGAGTTCTTTTTCCTGACTATGCAGCACTTTCCCATAGGCGGCCTTGCATAAACAGTCTACATAACAGACTTGTTAGCCAAAAGATACTATTTATTTGACAATTCAGCGAATACCCTTAGGTAGCCTGGCATAATTGACCCCCTAATGGGTTTGTTAAATAATGGTAACTTCATTCTAGGGAACTACTTCTTCTAATGCCTTTTAGCCCTTTTTCATATCATTCCTCAGATCCAAATATTATAAAGTCATAGTTTACATATTTTCCCTCATACTTTAGTATGGTAATATGTTTTCAGATAAATATTCAAGGAATTGATTCAATTTTAATCCATTTTGGTCAAAGCTATTTCGACCTTAAACATTAGCCTCTTTATGTCCGACGTGCATGACTTTAAACTACCCACAAAAGACATAGGAACATTGAATAAAAGTCAACTTCCAGCTCACTAAAAATACATTTTGTATGAATTAGGTAATATTGAGCAATTAAAAGAGTCAAAGTTTTTTTGGGTTATTTATAATAACCCTAGTCAAAATCAAACTATGCTTACTAATCCCATTGTCTTAGGTAATGTTTAAATCACGTAGCGGGAAAATACGTGCACAGATGATTGAAGGTGAAAGTGTTTTTCATTGATGCACAAGAGTTAGAAGGACATCCACAGATTGGAGTCTCTTCCCCTTTTCAGGAATTACAAAAGACTTTCAACATAACTCTTCATTTGATTTACGGAATCCCGAGATACATCAGCAGCCACCTGGAATTCATTCATTCAACTGGATAACATAAGAGATGTAGTGATACCAGCTCTTCTTGGAACAATTGTAAAAGAATGTTCTTGAGTGCGGTTTGAGAAAATTTTCGGCTGATCAGACAGTGAGTCTGTTTCTGTCCAAGAGACTTGGAAGATGGATACATGGATTTGAGAATGAAGCATTGGATGTAAAGAGCCATTTGTAGAGAGTACTCTTTTCAGATATTTCTCTAACACTATGTTTGTCTTCTCTCCAACAACCAGCAACGGAAAACATTTCAGCCCCTGGGTTTTCCATTTTCATATCTGCAAGGAAATGGCATGCAGGAAAAATTTGAAAGTTCACGCCAATGTTGTTGCTCTCAATGCACAGCATAACTGAAATAGTGGAGTAGCAGTGCAGCTGAATCTCAGGCATATAATTCTTTTCATCTTGAACATTGACTCCTTGCATATGACCATGACCCAATAGAGCCATGTAGATGCTCTGTGGGAAATTAATAAGATATTTCTTCAAGTACTTAGCCAAATCTGGGAGAGTGTTGTCGCCGATATCATAGTAATCATGGCCAAAAATGTTCATTATGTCATCAATCTGCTTGCTAGCCAGTCCATCAACCATTCCGATACTCTTGGGAGCCATTAAATCTGCACAAGAGTTGAATAAATTAACTCTTAAATGGATTGATTTTTCATAAACATTGTGATGAAATTTGAAAAAAATGGCTAAGGCATTAAGGCGTGCAAGTCTAATTTTGACGTGCATGTATGGATGGGCTGCACAAGTTTTTTGTGCCCATGTATCACTGCGCAAATCCAAATACCTATACAGCAGTGCGACAGCAAAGAATCATCGGAAAACAGTGAAAATTGCGTGGCGAAGGTGACCTGCGTGGTAAGAGCTCGAGGGTTTGAAATCCTGATTCTTTGTACGGAAGTGAGGACCTCTATTTATAGGTGCAGCCAGGACCTTGCACGTCGTACCCTGCATGACTAAAGGTCGTACCCCTTCGGGCCAGGCCCTATGCGACGCACACCTCTGCAATGACATCTGCGCTCTCAACACTTGCGCACCGCCTTAACTTTCGTTTTCTTCTTTTTCCCCAGAGTAACATCATTATTTCTTTTGGATCCAACTCTGAGGGGGGGACTTTTGTTTATGCTCCTTTTCGTCACATTGTCTAAAACAATATAAAGGTAAATACCATAAGTCCAAATTGATGCATCCTTTGAAGAAAACATCGTAAATCGACAAAGGCATGAACAAGGCTTCAAAAGCACAGGGGTCCGCGCAAGTTCCATCAGTGTTGCTCAAGTATACTTGCGCACCCCCTCATGGTCACGCAAGTGACTTGCGCGCCCTAAAGGATAACCACCCCGGGTCTTCTCCAGCCTATAAATAGACCCTGTGGGCCCCCAATTTCAGGAGTAATTTTTCTAGAATCCATATTTTGAGCTCTGAATGCCCAAGTCTCTTCTTCAGATCTTCTGAACACTTCTAAGGTAATTATTTACCTAGAATGGAAGGTCTAAACCAGAGGAGTAAGGTCTAAGTGTCAAAATTCACTAACAATTGCATACCTATGGTGTTTTACCCTTAAGGGAAATGACATACTTGCACGCCACCCTACATCCTCACCAAAAACTTGCCGCCTCTCTTCTGGAAGTACCTCAAGATAATTCTAAAGGCATTGTTCAAGGATCGACCAAGTATTACCATGATGGATTAAAACACGCATGTACCCATGTGTCGCGCGGGTATACCTGTGGGACCAGGACTTGTGCGCCCCAGAAGTACTTGCGCACCTGCCAGGACTTGCGCGCCCCTGCCTTTTTGGGTGCCTTTATTGCCCATTTAACCCCTTCTTAGGCCATTCCACCTCTCCTATTAAAGATTCAGTCTTCAAGACAGTCTTCAAAGAAAATTTATGGCATAATTTCTTGATTTGGCTTCCTTATCTGAAAGGAACTCTATGGAACATCTCTCAAAATCTAGTGATTTACACATCATTATGTCACTAAAGATTGAGATTTCATTCATTCAACCTCATAATTTAAGATGAGAGAACTCTTTTAACCTGGGGCCTCCTTTTCAGGAGTAAGACACAGTCATAATTTCTAAATATGGGCATCCTCCTTATGAGTAAGCCCCAAGTCCTCATTAATTTGGGAATCCTTTTCAGGAGTAAGCCCCAGTCCCCTAATTTGGGCATCCTCCTCAGGAGTATGCCCCAACCATAATTCTCTTAACCTGGGCCTCCTTTCAAGAGTAAGCCCCAGTCATAATTTACCTAAATATGGGCATCCTACTCATGAGTAATCCCCAGTCCCCTAATTTGGGCATCCTCCTCAGAGTAAGCCCCAAAATATAATTCTCTTTAACCTTGGCCTCCCTTTTCAGGAGTAAGCCCCAGTCATAATTTCCACGTATGGGCATCCTCCTTAAGAGTAATCCCCAAGTCCCCTAATATAGGCCTCCTCTTCAAGAGTAAGCCCCAGTCCCCTAATTTAGGCATCCTCCTCAGAAGTATGACCCAACCATAATTCTCTTAACCTAGGCCTCCTTTTCAAAAATAAGCCCCAGTCATAATTCTTATCCTGGGCCCCTTTTTCAGGAGTAAGCCCAGTATCAAGTATGGGTATCCTCTTCAAGAGTAAGCCCCAAGTCCCTTAATTTTTCAAGTCTCTTAAACTGGGCCTCCTTTTCAGGAGTAAGCCCCAGTCTTAATTTCTCTTAAACCAGTCCTAATTTACCTTTGTTCTGGGATTCAATTCTAAGGAGTAAAACCCAATTATAAGTCCTCTCTTAATTTGGTCCTCTTTTTCAGGAGTAAGCCCCATGTTAGAGTATTCAAATCTCCATGAAGCAAATATAACTTATGGACCCTGTTCCGGATTTCTTCCCTGATGTAAATCCTAATCATCATATATCTGGGCAGTCATACATACATAAGCCCCACATTATTTCTTATCATTGCATCTTTCATGGCACAATTGTCAGATTTTTACCAATACCTATTGTTTCTCACACCGAGCACGACTCACTTGAGCTTAGAGTGTAAAAGTAATTATGACATCCTTCTTTGATCCATCCATCATAAACATCATACTCCCTTACTCGAACTACGTGGGTTCTGATTCCTTTTCTAAACAAAGGATACGTAGGTAGCCCATCTGCGGGTCCGATCCCAACTCTGAAATAATACATGTCATTCTAAATGACAATAAACTTCAAGTGCCCCACTGAGTGGCTTTATAACCAACATGGTCATCATAATGACAAAGAGACTTTTATATAAATGTGTCGAAGGATACCAGTGACCCAGAATATCTAATAAATAGAGATGATTCTCTATCGATGAGGAACCTCGAATACATATAAAAGATTCTCTAAATTTTCTACATATTTAATCATTGATTGTCAGATCTGAAAGAAAGCTCATTTTATACTTGGTATTGTAATAAGGATTCACGAAAATAACTTAAATCTATAAAGAGATTCTAGGTGTATACAATAATTCCCCTCAAAAAAGGTGTGATGAGTCTGACCTCCCATCCTCTCGACCAATGCAAATTCCTAAGCCTCATCAGTCTACAATCTAATGAGCGCCTACCTTTGGAATGTAGGTCCAAATGGATGTGGAATCATTGGATGTTTCCGGTTTTACGAACAAACCCGTTAGAAACCGATTAGAATGTTTGAACCTTCAATCAAGGAGGTCATCCCCAAATTCCGAGGGAAACAGTACCTAAAAACCCTAAATTCAATAAAAACATAAAATTTAATATAATCCCAAAAAATCATAATAAACTCTAAATAGCCTAAAAACCATGAAACCGCTAAAACCCCAAAAATATCTGAAAACCATAAAACCCCTGTAAAACCTAAAAATTCCCTAGAAAACCAAAAAACCCAAAAAACAGTTAATAGCCTTCAAAACAGTAAAAACCCTTAGAACCATAAAAACCTTAAAAGTACTTAAATTTTTAAATAACCATGAAATCATAAAAAAATCGTAAAAGACATTAAAAACACTATAAACTAAAAATTTATAAATTTAGAAAAACACTGATAATCACTTTGAAACCATAAGTAAGATGAAAAAAAATGAAAATCCCTCAAAACACATTCAAATCATAAGACACTCTACAAATACTAATAAAACCTAAAAACCAGAAACCCTTAACATCCAAGAAAAATTGTTAAAACCACCCCAAAACAAAAAAAAACCAAAATCCCTTACCCCCCCCCCCCCCCGTACACACACACCAACCCCCCCCCCCCCCCCAACAATTAAAAAAACTTAAACCCCCCTAAAATTCAAAAACACTAAAAAAAAAATACAAAAAACCATAAAAAACCTAAAATACACATAAAAAACCTAAACCCCTAAAAAACCATAGATCTCCAAAACGCAAAAAATCCCTAAAACTCCTAAACACTAAAATATCATAAAACCCTAAAAACTCTAAAACCCTAGAATATCCTAAACAGCACAGAAATCCTTAAAATCATAAAATAACACTATATAACACTAAAAAGAGAAAATTCCTCTAAAACCCTAAAAGCCCCTTGAGCCCCTAAAAACCACTATAAATAATTAAAAACAAAAAACACCCTAAAATCCATTAAAAACCATGAAACCTAGAAGACCGTTAAAAACCCTAGAAAACACTAAAGAACCTAAATAATATAAAATATACATTAAAGAATCTCAAAACACTTAAAACCCTTAAATTACGATAAAAACACAATAATACCTGGAAACCCCTTACACTCACTAAAAAAATAAAATCCATAACAATTTGTTAAAACCCAAAAAAAACCCCTCAAAATCCCAAGAAACATTAAAACCCCCTAAAAGACCCTAAAATCCATAAAAACTTAAAAAATATAAAAACCCATAAAAGAGTTATAACCCCTAAAAATACTATAAATCCTTCAAAACATTTAAAGAAAACTTAAAAAACCATTACAAAAACTATAATACTGTAACTTACCTAAAATCCCATAAAAATCAAAAACCCTAAAAACTCTAAAACCACTAAAAAACCAAAAAGTACCCTAAAAACACTATTATAAATGTAAAAACCCTAAAAACAATAATAAAACCCTTGAAACCCATAAATCCTCAAAACCCTAAAACACTAAAACTCCTAAAAACCATAAAAAAAACTCTAAAACCATAAAACAATTAAAATTCATAAAAACACTTAAAACCCTAACAATATAAAAGAACACCTAAAAACCTAATAAATGTTAAAAAATCCTAAAAAACCTAAAAAACACTAAAAAGTATAAACAACCCTACAAAATAATAAAAACCCTCAAAACCCTAAAAGAACCCTAAAAACCAAAAGAACCCTAAAACTATAACAAACCTAAAAAGCATAAAATCCCTAAAGATACCTTAAAACACAAAAAAAAAACTAAAAACACAATAATACACTAAAACATAAGAATGCTAAAAAAAACTAAAACTAGAAAATGTCTTAAAATAAATAAGAAACTATAGAAATAATAAAAACCCGAACCCCCCCCCCCCCCTCAAACAAACCCCTATAAATCCCCTAAGGGAGCCAAAAAATGTAAAACCCAACAAATAATAATAAAATCCACAAAATATCAATAAAAATCTAAGAAACCCTAAAAATACCAAAATTCCTAAAAACCATAATGAAGCCCTAAAAACCTTAAAATAACCCTAGAAACCCTAAAACCCCCAAAAACCCTAAATAATCTCTAAAACCCACTAAAAATTCTAAAACTCCATAAAACCCCTTAAAAACACCAAGAAATATTTAAAACCCTAAACACCCTAAAAATCATAAAAACCCTGAAATCTTATTAAAACCCTTAAAAGAACAATGTAAGAAATAAAAGCCTAAATAATCCCTCAAAAACAAAGTAAAACGCTAAAAACACATAAAAACTCTGAAACACTAGAAACCTAAAAACCCTAAAAATCAAAAAACCCAAAAAAACCCTAAAAATGCTAATGTCCCTAAAAACCCTAAAACCCATATAAGCCCCGTAAACTCCACAAAACCCTAAAAAATAAAAAAACATCTAAAATAACCTAAATCTAGAAAAACACCCTAAAAGGACTCTAAACCATATAAAATCCATAAATAACACATAATCACCCAAAAAACCTAAAAACTATAAAAACCCTAAAACCCTAAAAACACTAAAAACCATGAAAATGACTACAAACCAATAAAAACTCCAAAAACCTAAAACCATAATAAATTCTAAAACCCCTAAAAAACACCAAAAACTATACCAATAACTAATAAAATCCGATAAAACCTAAAAACTCATAAAAATACATGGAAACCCTAAATGAATCACTAAAAACACCTAAAACCCACTAAAACTCAAAAAACCCAAACCCATAAAAACCCTAAAACCGCATAAAGTCCCATAGATTCCCCTAAAACTGCTAAAAACATCTGAATACTTCAACTAATAAAAACATTTACACCCTTGCAAAAACATTTAAACCCCTAAAAATAATGAAAATTCAGAAAAAACCCTAAAAACTAAGAAAAAACCTAATAACCCTAAAAAAATTAAGAACCCAAAAAAACTTTAGAACCCAAAAAAACAAAAAAACTCAAAAAATACCAAACAATATCTAAATACCATAAACCCATATAATACCCTAAAAATGTAAAAGACACTTAATCCCTAAAAATGCTAAAAGAAACTAAAACCGCTTTAAAAAATCAAAAGACCATAAAACTCTTAAATTACCTAAAACCACTAAATTACATAAAACTCCAAAAAACTATAAAAACGATAGAAAACCTAAAAACTATATAAAAATAAATATCCATAAAAATATATAAAAACCAAAAACTTTAAAACAATCATAGTAATCCTAAAACCGTAAAAAATTATAAATATTGTAAATACCGTATACTCCACTAAAAAAGCCTAACTCCTATAAAAACAATAAATAATCCCAAGCCCCCTTAAGTATTCTAATAACTCCTAGAACCCTAAAACATATAAAAACATTACAACCCAAAAAAACAGAAAAATGTAAAACTCTAAAAACCATAAAAAAACAAAAAACCACTAAAACCCCACAAATATGGTAAAACTCTTAAAAAAATTAAAACTTTTAAAGTATAATAAATCCCAAAATACTCAAAAAAGCCTAAAAATAAAAAAATCACTAAAACCCTAAAACCGTAAAAAACATAATATCCCTAAAAATGTAAAAAAATTTAAATAACCTAAAATCCTTAAAACATAAAAACATTAAGTCCAATAAAACCCATTTAAAACCAAGAAAATTAGTAAAAACCATATTGATGCAACAAACCTAAAAACCCTAGAAAGCCTCATGAAACCCTTAATACCACTAAAAACCCTAAACCCCAAAAAACAACAAAAACATCTAAAAACATTAGAAAATCCATAAATTCCCCAAAACAATGAAAGGGAATTAATTCCATTAAAACCCTATAGGAAAGTAAGATGTCTTAAATTTCTAAATGACCATAAAAACCATAAAAACTAAGAAGACCGTAAAATACCCTCAATACCCTAAAACACTAAAAAATCACTAAAATCGCTAAATGACCCTAAAAATCCTAAAGGATCTGTAAAACCCGAAAAAAGTTAAATGACCTTGAAAATCATTAAGGTCCCTAAAACCTCTTACAATTCATAAATCCCTAAAAGCCAATAAAACCCATAAATACATAAATAACACTAAAAACCCTAAAAATCCAAATAAACCTAAATGAGCTTACAAACTCTAAAGGACCCTAATTAATATTCAAACTCTAGAAGACCATAAAAATAATAAAAACATAAAAAACATAAACCCCCTAAACACCATAAAATCCCTAAAAAATAAATCCTCAATCCCCCAAAATCCTTAATAAAATATTGAAATCCCTAAAAACACTAAAAACCATTAAACTCCTAAAAACCAAAAAATTATTAATTTCCTTTGAAAACCAAAAAATTCATTAAAACCATATAGGACTATAAGAACCCTAAATACACCTAAATAACCCTAAACAACAATAAAAAATACTGAAGGCCATTAAAACCACTAAATACCATAACGAACCCTAAAACCCCGAAAACACCCTAAAACCCATAAAATCCTATAACCCCCTAAAACCCTAAATGACTATAAAAACCCAAAATGATCACAAAAACCACTAAAACATTAAAAATAAACTAAAACACAAAAACCCCTAAACAACCCTAAAAATCCACAAAAGCCCCAAAAGACCCTAAAATCCTAGAAAATATTACAAGTCACTAAAAAAAACACCTAAAAAATATTCAGGTCCTGAAAGGCCGTAAATACCTAAAATAAATAATTTCCTAAAACCATAAAAACCAAAAAAACCCAAAAAACCGAAAAACCCTATAAGCCCTGAAACCCCTAAAAATGTAAAAACCATATATCCATATAATAATTTGTATAATCCCTAAAATACCTAAATCCTTGAATATTAAAAAACCATATAACTCTATAAACACTAAAAAAATAATAAAAAAACATTAAGAAACCAAAAACCCTAAAAACCATATCCTCTACAAAACCTTAAAACTATAAAACCTCTTTAGTACCAATAAAAATACAAATCCCTAAAAACAATAAAAACCCCTGAAACCCTAAAAAATCTAAAACCCAAAATCCATAAAAACCCAAAATCCCTAAAAAATATAAAATACTCTAAAGACACTAAACCCCATAATAAAACCCTAAAAATAATAAAATCCCTAAAAACCACTAAAAATATTAAAAAACTCTAAAACACAATAATAATCAAAATGGTCCTAAAAACCATAAAAAATCCTACAAACCCTAAAACTAAATAAAAACCCTATGATCCCCTAAAACCCCTCAAAACTCTAAAAATATTAAGCACCCTAAAAACCATTCAATCTATAAAAATCCTAATATAACCTAAAACCCCAAAAGTCCACAAACCCCCAAAACCATTAAAAACCATTAAAACCCATATATGTCCCATAAAACCATCAAATAACCTAAAAATTCTATAAAACCCTAAAAACCTAAAAACACTAAAAACCCAAAAAAACCCTAAACCCCATAAAAACCCTAAAAACATTAAAAACCCCTAAAACTGAAAAAATCATAAAAATAAAAATAAAAACCATAAAAACATGAAAAACATAAAAACTCAAAAAAACTAAAAACCTTACAACGAATTAAAAACCATAAAAATGATAAAAATCCTTAAAACCCTTAAAACCCCTAGGAAAATTATAATAGTTCTGAAAACACTAAAAACTATAAAACCCTAAACCCAAAAAAACCCCTAAGAAGACCCTAAATAAATCCCAAAAACATGAAGATAGCCCTAAAATCTCAAGAAAAATATAAAAAACACAAATAACCCTAAAACTTCAAAAAAACATAAAATCCATAAAAAGACTAAAATCCCTCAAATCACTAAAAACCCTATGGAATACATCAGACCCAGAATAAAACACTAAAAGCAATTAAAATCATAAAATCCAAAAAACCCTGAAATAACTATAGAAAACCTTTAAACCCATGAAATCCTAAAAACCCTGTAAAACCAGAAACAAACTAAAATAAGATTAAGACCCTAAAATCCAAAAAACACAACAAAATGTAGAGAAAACCTAAAACCCATAAAATACTAAAACCCCTAAAAGTTATAAAATACAAAAAAATAATATAAAACCACATAAACCCCCCAAACACTAATAACCCCTAAAAAACAAAAATATCTTTATAAAAACAAAAAAATTTGAAAAACCATAAAAATTTCAAAAAAAAACTGAACAACTCAAAAAGAACATAAAACCTGAAAAAACCACAACCCCCCAAATAACTCTAAAATCCATAAAACACTAATATATAGTAAAAAACCACTAAATCCATAAAAACCCTAAAATGCATAAAAACACTAAAAAAAACCACTAAAAACCAATGAAAATCTAAAAACCCTAAAATACCTAAAAACTCGAGAAACCATAAAACCCTCAAAACCCATCAAACCCTAAAAAGCATAAAATAATTTAAAATCATATAAAATTACCCAAAAACCCATAAAACCCAAAATAACATAAAACCCCCTAAAACCCCCATAAAACCCTATAATATTTAAAAAACACCAATACCCCTAAAACCCGTTAAACCGCTAAAAACTTAGAAACCCCAAAAAACACTAGAAACCCTTATAAACCCTCAAAACCTGTAAAAACATGAAACCCCTAAATAACCATCAAAAACCACTCAAACACCCTCAATCCCAAAACAACCTTAAACCCCATTACACACTAAAACCCCTAGCAGACCCAAAACCCCTATAAAAACTCTAAAAACTCTAAAACCATAAAGCTCACTAGAAAACCTAGAAAACATCAAAATCCAAAAAAAAAATTAAACAACAATAACCCAAAAAAGTCTAAAAAAACTAAAACACCATAAAAAACCAAATACTTTTAAACCAAAAAAACCTAACAAAATAATAAGAAAAAATATAAATCTTAAAAACCCTTAAAAACTATAATCCAAAAAATCATAAAAAATCCTTAGACACCCTAGAGACCCCTAAATACAACTAAAAATGCTAAAAAACCCCACACCAATAAAAATAAATGAAACCCCCTAAAACCCATGAAAACCAATAACCTTATAAATCCCTTATAATCCATAAAAACCTAAAAAGCATAAATATCCAAAAAAACCATGAACCCCTTAAAACCCCTACAAAAAATTAAATACTCTAAATCTCAAAAAAACTGAATGAACATACAAATGATGAAAACCCTTTACAAACATAAAAATAATTTAAACACCTAAAAACACTAAAACCCCTAAAAACCCAATAAAAAATTAAAACCCTAAAAAAACTAAAAATCCGATAAAAATTAAAATCTCTTTAAAAATCAAACACCCCTAGTAACCAAAAATATTGAAATTTTTAAAAACCCATAATCACCCTTAAAACCCCAAAAACCCCTTACAAATTTAAAAAAAAGTTAAACCTATTAAAAAATCTAAAAATCATAAAACCTCTAAAAACACATAAAATTCCCAAAACACATACAACCCTAAAAAACCCCAAAATTATTAAAAATGCTAAAAACCCCAAAAAACAAAAAATCCCATAAAAGACCCAAACAATAAAATTTCTTAAAACACCCAAAATAATCTATAAGACCCTCAGAAAACCTAAAAACCCCTAAAACACCCTAAATACATAAAAAATCCCAAATCCAATAAAATTATTAAAATTACTAAAATACCGTAAAATATCCAAATCCACTAAAGTCCTCTAAAAACCCTAAAACCCCTAACAGAACCAAAAAACCCCTAAAAACAATAAAAGTCACAAAATCCCCCCAAAACCATAAAGGTCCCTAAAACCATTAAAATTCTCTATGGGTCCCTTAAAACTCTAAAATACCTAAAAATCATAAAAACCCAAAATGACACTAAAAACTCTAAAGTAACTTAAAAAGGATTAAAGAACCCTAAAAACGTAAAAGATACTAAAAATAAAAAAAATTAATATCCATAAAAACTCCTATAAACACAAAAACCTTAAAATAACCTAAAACCCTTTAACTCCCTAAAAACACTAAAACAAAAAAACACCAAAAACCACAAAAAAGAAAAAAAAGATACTAAATAACAATAAAACATTAAAAGACCCTAAAATGGTAAAACCCCCTAATATACACTAAATGAACTTAAATCCCCAAAAACACTAAAACCCGCATAAATCACTACAAAACCCTAAGAGACCATAAATACACTATATACGATAAAAAACAAAAACACATTAAAGAAAACCAAAATTGCAAAAACCCAAAAAATACAACAAAACCCCTAAAAACCCTAAAATACCTTATGTCCATAAAAATAAAAAATACTGAAAAATTCCCTAAAAAACCTAAAAATTCCAAAACCTCATAAATACTATAAATTCATTCTCTAATCTTGGTCCTCTGTCTCCTGGTCATGTGATTCGGATGGGGCGTGTGGCTTATGTCTCAGAAAATCATGAGACAGTGGAGGAAAGGCTTAATCTATGCTGATTCTCCATTATTTCCGGGGTCTTTACTCCAAAGGGCTAGCGCCTTTCGAAATTTTCTGATCTCACAAATTATATCAAGGACATCTGAGGATTCTCTAAATGTTGAATGACTACCATGGGGAGAGGATAATTTCACATTTTCTTCCCATTAGATGAATGGAAACGGAGAGCATGGAGCATTGGAAATATTAACCGGAAGTCTGGTCTCCTACGGATTCAAAAGTGGGACCAGAATTCTGACCCCTTGAATGTGAAGGATACCTCTGTGCAGGTATGGATCAGTATCTTCAAGCTAATATGGTTATATTGGTACCCTAAAATTCTATGGGATATCGCCTCCTAGTTGGGCTTCCCCATCTGCATTGATAAGGAGATGGAAAACCCATTGTTCGACCACTATTCTCGTATCCTTGTTGAAGTTGACTTAGCTTTAACACTAGTTGAGGAGGTTGTGCTCAACACAACTAAGAATAGTTTCATGGTGGAATGTCAGTATGTATAGAAACCAAAAAAATTTATCCACTTCAACCTATTTAGAAATCTCATGTCTGATTACCAAGGATTGAAGGTCTGCTCCATCTACAATCTCAAAGGGCATGTCTCGGACTTCTTCAACAACAACCGTGGAACTAGTGCTAGGAGGGTCAATCCCACTGCACCCCAAGTCCCCATCAATCCCATTCCTGGTTATAATTCTTCCCACAAGGAAGAGCTACCTGAGAATACCCAGATCGTGGCCCATATTGATGTGGCGACCCCTGTAGAGGCCCCTTTTATCTTTCCCTTTGAGGATCTGGTGGTGGATGCTTCCTGCTGTCAAGAGACGCCCCCTCATTTCTAGGTCGTCGCTGCTAAGACTGACACCTACTCCTCATCCATAATCATGGTATTGAATAAAGGTGTGCATGTGTCCCGTATTGAACCCCCAGGGTCAGGTAATCACAGCTCTCTCCCATTGGTTGGGGTTGCCCCCGGATGACATGAAGGCTCATTCAGTAGCTGATGCCCTGGGGCCTGCTGATCCCATCACCCCCTACTCTCAGCTACCCTTGGTTGGAGAGGTGTCCCATAATCCTTCCCTCCCTGATCCCCCGTCAGTCCTTCTAGGCAGGATCTCTCACCTGAGGCCCCCTGCTAGGGACTGGCACCCCATTCTTGGTTCTGTCTTCTTGAAAAGCTGCCCGGAATACCTTGGCTGGGACTGCCGCCCTGCAGAACTCTATCCCACCAACAGATTCTCACCCATTAGTGGTAGCTTCTAGGATGATGATGTAGTGGAAAAGGATGATGAGGCTGATGATCAGATGGTCGGTTTCTCCAGGCCTACTAAGGATGACCTACCACCTATTGATGATCCCCATCATTTGAATTCTAGGATGCAATACCAGATTCCTGATTCTCCTAAGAAGAATCTCATAGGTAGGCCATTGAAGATGGGGAAAAAGTAAAAGGAAAAGGATGTGGCCACTCTCTTGCCTCTCAAGATATAATCATGCCCCATGAGCGGGGTGACCACATCACTCATTTATTAAGACCCTCTTCTGGAACTTCCAGGGGATTGGGAACACTCCCACTGACTCAGCACTTTGGAATATCCTCACTTTGCAAAGGCCCATGATTTTTGGAATCACAGAACCGGTGATCTCTTTTGATCACTGGATGAGTTTCAATCTGGGTGGCATTGGATACTCCCTTGTCACAAAGGTTTGCAATGAGAATGTTACAGAAACCCTATAGGTCCAAAAACATGATTATATTCATCTCCAATCATTGGATGTGACTCCACAAATCATCCCCTTGAAAGTTGGAGATGATGAAACTCCCTTCTCCCTATCATTTGTGTATGCCTCTTGCTCATACACAAGGTGACGGGTCCTCTGGAGACATCTGGATCACCTGAATCAGCTGATTGAGACCAACTGGATTATCATTGGGTATTTCAACACTATCTAGAGACCAAATGAGAAGATTGAATCTAACTTGTCATGCTTGGATGATGAGGAATTTTCTAACATCCTTGATACTTGTGACCTCACAGAAGTTCCACTTGCTAGAGCTTCCTTCATATGGGGAAGATTCACCATCAATAGAAGACAAGAAAAAAATTTAGACAGGTTCTTTTATAGGATCTGTGATGGGGGTGACCCTCTTGATGTCTCAGGTTCACTCTTCCCATGTTTCATTTGGATCACAACCCTTTGATTGCCTACTTCTTGGTGGGATCTACTAAATCCTCACCCCTGACGTTCAAATTCAACAATGCCTGGCTTACGGTCCTAGGATGTAGGGTCATTATTATCAATGGGTGGAATTGTTATTTTCGTGGCAGCCCATACATTACCCTGGCATCTTGGATCATAAACATTAAAGATTTACTTAGGGATTAGAGCAAGAAGCACTTATCTGGATTGGATGATGACATTCAGGCTGTTGAACATAAGCATGCAGCACTTTAGTCCTCCAACCAGCAGTCGTCTCTCCCCTCTAAAGCGGAGTTGCATCTCGATTCTAAACATGATGATCTTCTGGCCCTTATGTACATGTTGTCCATAATTCAATTCAATTTTATGTGGATCAAGGATGGGGACCACAAATCCAAATTCTTTCACTGGATGAACAAAAAAAGGTCAAAAGGTCCTTAAATGTTGTTCGTATTTCAAGCTCCTCCTTCACCCTAGAGAACTATATCTCCAATGATGTTGTGGATCACTTCAAGGGGATATATACTGATGATGGTGGGGGTTATAATATTCCCTTGTTAGACTCCATTGTCCCATGTGTTGATGAGCAGCAAAACATTTCCCTTATGAACCCCCCTTTTGAGGAGAAAGTCAGGGCTACCTTATTTTATCTGAACATGGAAAACATAGCAGGACCTGATGGGTTCACCAATATGTTGTTCATGTTCTTCTGGGACATCATGGATGTGGACACCACCAACTCTATTAGGGAAGTTTTTCTCTCTTACTCACTCTCACATGGCTCCAACTCAAACTTCATCACCCTTATTCCAAAACAGGACAATTACCCTGACTTTGGTGACATCTGGCCAATGGGTATTGGGAACTCCATCCCCAAAATTAACAGCAAGATCCTGGTCATGAGATTTGGGAATTTTGTGGGAGAGATCCTTACCCCAAATCAATTCAGCTTTGTCTTGGGGAGGAACATTCAAGAATGCATTTTCTCTTCCTTGGAGGGAGTTAGCATCATGTTCCAGTGTTCAAAATATGGAAACTTTGCTCTTAATATTGACATCTCTATGGCCTTTGACACTATCAAATTGAGTTTCATTTTCCATGTTCTTTCTAGATATGGATTCTTGAACAGATTAATCATGTCGGTTACATCCTTACTAAGTAGTGTTTGGTTCTCCATTCTCATAAATGGCTCTCATAATGGGTTTTTCCCATGCTCATGTGGGGTCAGGAAGGGTGACCGCTTTCAGGAATCCTCTTTGCAATAGCTGAAGAAAATTTGAGAAGATGCCTCATGGTTCTCATGTAGGCATGCCTCTTCAACCACATTAAGGCGGGGAGAGACCTTCATGTGTCTTCCCATATTCTGTATGTTGATGACATTCTTCTCTTTAGGAAAGCAGAAAAACAAACTTCATCCTCAGCACGAATGATCTTTCACCACTATGAATGCGTTACAGGACAGTCCATTAGCTGGAATAAATCATCCATTGTCTTTGGAGAAGGGATCTCCCGTTCTCATAAAATATCCATTGCTAGGTCCCTCGGTGTGAAGAGGGGATCTATTACTTTTTTCTATCATGGTGACCCCATATTCTCGGGAAGATTCAAGCATTTCCATCTTGAGATAATTGCCACCAAAATCACTCAGAAAATTGGCTAAATGGAACAGGAAATTCCTCTCTCAAGATGGAAGGGTTTGTCTCATCAATTCGGTCACCACTTCTATGTTTACTTATTCCTTATCCATTTATAGATGGTTGGTCAACCATATCAAGGACTTAGAAGCTATGATAAGGAATTTTTCATGGACGGGATGCATCACTAAATGGAAACTGGTTACCATTTCGTGGATGGATTGGACCAAGCTAGTTGACTTGGGAGGGCTTGGAATCGAGGATATCAGAAGATTCAATGATGCCCTATAGTCCAAGTTCACCTGGGACCTATTTGATCACAAGGGGGGTGGCCTTGGTTTCACCCGCTAGAGGTTTGTGCCTAAGAATTGTGAAGAATACATGGGTTACTTCCCCTCCTCTGTCTGGCCAGTTATGCATTCCTATTACAAGGGAATCGTCTCTCAATCGAAATGGCTTGTCACCAACCACTCGGATCTGAATGCCTGGTCCACCCTCAGGGTTGATGGGCCCCTGCTGGACTATGTGAACCCCCTGCTAACAACAGAAGCATGTCCATTGCTACTTGTATTCCCCATATGGATGACCTTGGGACACTTCTCCCAGATGATATTCTTATGTACATTCAACGTTATACCTTTTTTGAAACTGATACCCTAGTCTAGAAACCCAAACTTGTTATACAGCTTAACACTAAGTACTTCTATTGGTACAAATTTTCTCGAGGTCCCTCTCCCCCGGCCTGGATCTCTAGCTTTCAAAGGAACTTCATTCCCGCGGCTAGCCATCTGCTTCTCGGGAAACTGTGGAAAAATTGACTACCCTTGAAACACCAGTTGCAAAAAGTTGGATACAGCCTAGCCTCTGTCTGTTTCCTCTGTCTCAATGTCAAGGAGAATATTCATCACACATTTCTTCAATGCAGGTTTGGTGCTGCCCTCAATGACTACATGAGGTAGTTGTTTGGATTCCCCCTTAGCATAGACTTGACTCTCCCTAAATTCATGGGAAAATTGGCAGGCTGGTCTTGCATTGATTAGGTTCGCCACCTCCTTCTTGTGGCTATTGCGGCCATGATCTCATATATTTGGACAGCTCGGAATGCGGCTGCTTTCAATAAGAAAAGGATATCCATTCGTGGAGGCATGGTGATTATTCACAAGGCGGTTTATTCCGCTTCCTATATACAGACTAGTTCGATGGAGAACGATACCAATGACCTTGTTATCCTCCGTCTTCTTGGTGTTTCTGGAAGGTCAAAAAATCCAAAGGTTCCCAAATTCATTCTTTGGATCCCTCCGCTCCCCTCCTGGATCAAGTTAACGTGGACGGTGCGACCATGGGAGCGCCTGGTCCTGTCAGGTTTGGTGGGATTTTCCACACATATGGGGGCTTTGTCAAGGGCTACTTTCTTCACATCATTGGTGAAAAGTGTTCCCTTGAAGCCGAGATGTGGGCTATAACGAAGGCTATTAAATATGTGGTTTCATTTGGTTGGAACTTTCTCTGGCTTGAATCAGACTCTATGTTTGTGGTAAATTCCCTCAAGGGAAGATCCAGGCGTGTCCCCTGGAGGATCCTCCCTCAATGGGTGGAGTGCCTCACCCTCTGCCAAATGGTCAACCTCAATGTGACACATGCTTACCGGGAGGTGAACTCAGTAGCGAACACCTTCTCCAAATAGGCCATGGTGGATAGGTGCTCGACGTTGTCTTTTACTACCCCAGTCTTCTTCTCCCTTCTTGTGGAATCTGATTTGAAGGGCGAGATGTGCACCCAGTTATGTAATCCCTCTATGTAATCTGTTATTGTTTTCCTTCATTTTGTTTCTCAATAAATTGTTGGGTGATCAGGTTAGCCTGGTCTGGAGCTTTCCTTTCCCTAAAAACTCAAAATCTCCAACAAAAACCAAAAACCTAAAAAATCCAAAAAAATAAAAAACCAAAAAACAACGCAAAAAACTGAAAAATATTGAAAAAACCCCTTGAAAATAAAAAACCTAAAACCCCCTAAAAAACCTAAAAACCAAAAAAACCAAAAAAACCGAGAGAAACCTCAATACACATAACGAACCATAAATCCACTAAAAAATAAAAAATTTAAAACCCCCCCAAAATAACCTAAAATGCCGAAAATCTCTAAAAAAGTAAAAAACCAAAAAAATCCAAAACCCCTAGAAACTCTAAAAACCCTTAAAACCCCTAAAACCATAAATACCCTGAAAAAACCCTTATAACTCTAAAAACCTAAAAATACTAAGAACCCTAAAACTCATAAAATCATAAACAACCCTAAAACACACATAAAACTCATGAATGCCTAAAAAACCTCAATTCCCCTAAAACACCAAAAACGAATAACGAAACCCAAATAATTGTAAAACACTAAAAAACCAGAAAACCCTAACAACGCTAAAACCCCTTAAAAACAATAAAAATACTAAAAACCCTTCAATCCCCTAAAAATTCTAAAGTATACCCAAAACCCCTAAAAACCAAAAAACCAAAAAACCCCTATAATCCTTAAAAACTCTTAATGAGTATAGAAACCATAAAACCCCAAAATCACCTAAGAAAAACCCTAAAACCCCTAAAAACTCTAAAATCCCTAAATTCCCTAAGAAAATCCAAAAAATCATAAAAACAACTATGAAACCCCTAAAAACCCTAAAAGAATTAAAAACCCTAAAACCTCTTAAATAAATAAACCCAAACAACCCTAAAAATGTTTTAAATACCTATAAGCGCAGGGAAACCTCAAAAAACACTAAATCCCTTAAGAAAACCCTAAAACCCATAAAACCACTATAAGAAAAAAATAAGTATAAAACCCGTAAAAACATCTAGAACATGTAAAAATTCTAAATGACATAAATACTTTAAAATAATACAAAAAAACACCTAAAAACTCTTAAAACCTTAAAAAACTATGAAAAACTCTTATAAACATTAAAAACACATAAATACCTAAAACACCCTAAAACCCATAAAATACATTAAAAACCCCAAAAACTGTAAATGCCCTGAAAGCCCATAAAATTAGACCAAAACTAAAAACCATAAAATTCCAAAAGGCATAAAAAATACAAAAAAATCTTAGATACACCTTAAAACCTCTTAAATAAAAAGAACCCCCAAAAATGCCTGAAAAATATACATGCTAGAAAAATCTTGAAATACTTAAACCCCCCAAAACCCTAAAAACGAAAATACATAAAAACCACTAAAAAAATAAAAAAACATAAAATTCTAAAAACATAAAAAACCTAGAAAAAACACATGATAAAAAATATGAAAACCATACACCCATCAAAAACCATTATAAATCCTCTAAGAATAACAAAAACCAAAAAACACTAAAAAATATAAAACCCCAAAATCCCTAAAAAAATTTTAAAACCATAATCAAACTAAAACCCTAAAAACCCTAAAATCCCTAATAACTCAAGAAACCCCTAAAGCCAAAAAATTTATAAAAACTTCTAAGACCACTGCAAACCATAAAAAACCCAAAAAAAACCTACAACCTTAAAACTATAAAACTTGTAAACGCTAATAAGAAACTAATAAACCCTTAAAACACAATAAAACCCTAAAAACCATAAATAATTAAATTACCTAAAAACCATATTACTTGTAAAAACCCAAAATATCTAGAAACCACAAAAATGCAAAAAAACCCAAAAAAAACCTATATACCTAAATCCCATAAAAACTCTAAAACCCACAAATAACCCTAAAAACCTAAAGAACTCAATAATCCCCAAAAAAACCCTAAAAGAAGTAAAACTGTTAAAACCACGTAAAATCCCCACAAACCCAAAAGAACATAAAATCCCTACAAATCCATGAAAATCCATAAAAACCTAATAACCAATAAAATTACCAAAAAATAACTAAAACCATAAAAAGCTCAAAAAACACACAAAACAATGAAACCCAAAAAGCCCTGTAAAAAAATAAAAACCACAAAAAACACCAAAAAACTGTAAAAACATGACAAACCCTTAAAACACTAAAAAACCATTAAATACACTAAAAATCTTAAAAACAAAAAAAAACCCTAAAACACTAAAAAATATTAAAAATAACTACAAACACTAAATAAATCCATAAAAGCTCAAATAACCCAAAACAATTTTTAAAATCCCTCAAAACACTGAAAACATTAAACCCCATTAAACCCCTAAATACAAAAAAACTAAAAATGAAAAAATACCCTAGAAACACTACACAAAAAAATACCAAAAGGACCCTTAAAAACTATAAAACCATAACCCCCCCCCCCAAAAACCTAAAATCCATAATAACCCTAAACCCCTAAAATCCCCTTGGAAATCCAAAAAACCCTATAACTCCCTAAAACCCCAAAAAACCTAAAATCCACTAAAACCCCTAAAAACTGTAAAAGACCATAAAATAACATAAAACACCAAAAAATTGTAAAAACCCTAAAGGACCCAAAAAACCCCAAAAAACCCTAAATTCCACTAAAAACCCCTAACGAGCCTAAAACCATAAAAAACCAAAAAACCAAAAAACCCTAAAGGACACTGAAAAGACCAAAAAATTTAAATAACCATAAAAACATTAACACCCCTAAAGGAACATAAAATACTGAAAACCCCTAAAGGACTCTAAAAGCTAAAAAACCATTACAAGACCCTAAAACCCTAAAAACCACTAGTGACCCTAGAAATGAAAACCCCCCCAAAATCCTAAACCCCCTAAAACCCGTAAAATACAATATAAGACAAAACAAATTAAACCCAAAAAACCTAAACAACCCGAAAAGACTATAAATCACCTAAAACCCCTAAAAGGAATTATAAGAACCTAAAACCCTTAAAACTCAAAACACCCTAAAAGTGGAAAAACCGCCAGAACCCCCGAATAGACCCTAAAACCCTAAAACCATTAAAAACCCAAAAACCCCTAAAATCCCTTAAAACCCGTAAAAACATAACAAACCATGAAAAGACCCTAACAACAAAAAAACTATAAAAACCTAAAAACATTTAATGAAATCAGAAAACACTAAACCCCGTAAAAATCATAAAAAACAAAACACCCCTAAACCCCCCTAACCCCCCCAAAACCATTAAAAATATCAAAACACCTATAAATCCTAAAAACCCTAAAAACCCCTAAAAACCAAAAAAAATTAAAAACGTAAAAACTGCTAAAAATTCTAAAAAACCTAAAAACCTAAAAAACACTAAAAACCAAAAAATTGCAAAAATACCTAAAATCCATGAAAAAATTAAAAACCCGAAAAACCGAAAAACCCTTAAACGCCTAGAAAACCTAAAAACACTTAAAGCCCTAAAAATAAAAAACCCCTAAAACCCTAAAAATTATAAAAATACCTTAAAGAACCTAAAATCCCTAAAATAACCCTAAGAGAGCCTAAAACACCTAAAGATACCCAAATGACACTGAGACACTAAAAACTCAAAAAGCCCCTAAACCCCAAAAAAACCCTTTAGAACCGCTTAAAACCTTAAAACCCTATAATAATCAATAAAAAGACAAAAATATAATAAAAACATAAAACCACTAAAAACTCTAAAATACACTAAAACCCATAAAACACATAAAAACACAAGAAATCCAAAAAAAAACATAAAACACTACAATCCCCAAAAAACACTAAAAACATAAGAAAAACATAAAAATACATAAAAAAAATAAAAAAAAAATTAATACCCCTAATAAACCCTTAAATCCATAAAACCCCTAAAAGTCCTAAAAGCACAGTAAAATCCCCAAAACCCTTACACCACAAAATCCCTTAAAAACCTTAAAAACCCCATGAAAACCCTAAAAACCTATATTTCACAAAAATCCTAAAAACCATAAAAATACCTTGAAAACCCAAAACACTAAAAAACCTTTAAAAACATTAAACACTTAAAACCCTATAAAACACCAAAACCCTAAAAAAACATACGGCTCTTAAAAACGCTAGAATCCTTAACAACATTTAAAACAAAAAAAACTATAAAAAACTATAATAACCCCAAAAAACTCAAAAACAAAAAAACCATCAAAACCCAAAAATCCCGAAAATCCCTAAACCCCAAAAAAACTGTAAAACACTAAAATCCCCTTAAACCCCTAAAATCATAAAACACCACAAAAACTAAAAAATTTTAAAACCCTAAGAAACCATAAACCATAATATCAGGCATGCTAAACCACAAACCCTGCCCCATAAAACCAATATCGTCCACCCTAAACCCTAAACACTAAACACTATAACCTATTCCTTATACCCTTCCACTTAAACCTTAAACCCTACACATAAAGCCCTATAACTTGCCCAAAAAACCCATATCTATAAAACCAACACCATAAAACCTATACCATATAGCCTAATACATGTACTCTAACTTTACACCCATCACCCAATACCCTAAACCCTACACCTAAAACTATATACCTTACAACCTAAACCCTATACAGTACACCATATACCCTATACCCTACACATTAAACCTTATACCCTACTCTTAAAACCCCATACCAACACCCTAAAGCATAAACACTACACCAAAAACCCTATACAATACACCATAAACAAAATACCCTACACACTATACCCTACACTCAGAACCCTATACCCTACACCATAAACCCAACACCCTACCCTCTAATCCCTAAACCCTACACCCTAAAACATATACCCAACACCATAAACCCTAAGACCTACACCATAAAAACTACACCCTAAACCCGAAAATCCACACCCTAATCCCAAACCCTACACCCTAAACCCTATAACCTACACCGAAAATCCTAAACCCTCAACATAAAACCATGTACTGAACACCCTAAAAATAAAACCCTACCCCAATAAAATATTCCATATACCCTAAAAAATATACCATAAATCACAAACCCTACACCCTAAAGCCTATACCATGAACCCTAATCCCTAAACACTACACCATAAAACCTATACCCTCCACCATAAGCCCAGTATTATAAACACTGCACCCTAAATCCTTAACACTAAATCGTAAACTCTAAACCCTATACCCTTCACCCTAAATACTAAATGCTACACCCAAAACCCTATACCATACACCAAAAATCCTACAACATACATCCTATATAAAATACCTCCACCCATTACCCTGACCCTACATCATAAACTTTACAACCTAAAATATAAACCATAAATCCTATAGCTTAAACCTTATAACATACACCCTAAACCCAATACATATACAGAATCTCAAAAAATAGTAAAAAATCTATAAAACCCAAACAATATTAAAAGATCCTTAAACACACAAAAAACCCTAAATATCATTAAAGAACCGTAGAAATCATAAAAACCATTAAAAACCCAAAAAACAAAAAAAAAACTAAACAAATAAAAAAACCATACAAATCAAAAACACACAAAAATACTCTAAAACACCTAAAAATTATAAAACCCCCCGTAAATCACTAAATGTCAAAAGAAAACCCTAAAAATCCTAAAACCATAAAAACCCTATAACCCCATTAAATCCATAAAAACACAAAATCCCTAAAAACACATATAAAATAAAAACACCCATAAAAACACATAAAAACAAAAAACCCGAAATATCCTAAAAAACACAAATAACCTTAAATCCCCTAAAACCCATTAAAAACTATATAAAACCAAAAAATGAAAAACTACCATTAAAAAAATAAAAACCACATAAAACCCCCCCCAAAATCATAAAAACCATAAAACATCCTAAAACACTGAAAACCCTAAAAAACTCCCAAAATCCTAAAAACCCCTAGAGAACCCTAAAACCTATGAAACACCAAAAAACCAAAAAACCACATAAAAAACATAAGGTCCTTAAAAGAAAAAAAAATCCATTAAAACACTCAAAAACCAAAAGACGCTAAAACCCCTAAAAGACCCTGAAATCCCTAAAGACCCTAAAACCCATTGAAAAATAATGTTACCTAAACAACCTACAACCCGTAAACAACCATTGAATACCATAAAACCCATAAAGAACCCTAAAACCTTAAAAGACCATAAAACCCCATGAAAACACGAAAAACACTCAAAAATCCCTAAAAACAATAAATGACACTACAAATACCTAAAACCCAAAAAGTCCCTCTAGAATTCTAAAAACCCTATAAGACCCTAAAAGCCCTAAACATGCCTAAAGGACCCCAAAAACCCCTAAATATCCACTAAAACACCTAAAACCGATAAACCCTTTAAGGACCATAAAAACTGAAAAAACTCAAAGTGGGCTGTAAAAATTACAAAAAACCATAAAGGGGCCTAAAATCCCTTAAAAAAATTGGAGCCTAAAAAACACAAAATACCCAAAGAGACCACAAAAACCTAAAAAACATAAAAATATCTAATATCCCATAAGAGCAAAAAATAAACTAGACAACCCTAAAAAACCTAAACGGCCATAAATATTGTAGAAACCCTATGAAACCCTAAAAAACCTTGAAAAAACTTAAAAACATAAAACCTTTAAAAACCCAAAATAACCCTAATCCCCCAAATGACCCTAAAATAAATAAAACCCTAAAATTTTATAACAAAACTAAATTACCATAAAATCTAGAAAACACCATTAATCCCATTGAAATCCATATAACACTAAAACTCCTAAAAACCCTAAAAACAAAAAATCCCAAATTTTTTTAAAACACATAAAAACCTTAAAAACCAAAAAACCCTATAAAACACTAAATTACCATAAAAACGTTAATAGGTCATAAAAAAAATAAAATCCTAAAGGAAATTTATTACCCCTATAGACCATAAAAAATCTAGAAAATATAAAACACCAAAAACCTATAAAATATTTATAATCTCTTAAAAACTATAAAATTATAAAAAATATTAAAACCCCTAAAAACTATAAAATACATAAAACCCATAAAAACCATAAAATCCTAAAAAACCCATAAAATCCATAAAACCAAGTATAAACCCTACCACCAGAATATATATATTTTTTATTTTAAAATGAAGCTTTTAAGGATAAGTGTGAACTCCCCAAACACAAATAATCCAAATTAAAAACAACAAAAAATCTCAAAACACCCATCACACTTCAAAATCAACACCCACTCATACTAAAGGATTTCAAAATTCAAAACAAATAGAAAATCATGACTCACTTTGGCCACGTGACTACCCATATCACCTGCACATAGAACCCTGTCACACCGCTGCGGTGTGATCACCAAATTTCACATCATCATCATCTACATCATCAGAAGAGCACGCTAGTTACCACTAGGGAGAACTTGAACCCGGGGTAAGAAATAAAAAAATGAACCCCAAACATCAATCCTTTGAACGAGCCTCCTCTGTGCACACTCTGACAAACCTCGAGACGATCACCCGAAACTCCTCCAGGAAAGACCCGCTCTACAAAACCAGTGAGCCATCAAAGACCAGAATGAGGAAGAATAAACTAGAGGTCATCCTACCATTACAACCATTCACCTCTGACATCCCCGCATCGCCACAAAAACTGGAATCTCCTCTTATGAACCACCGGGAACCCACCACCGCAACGCACCACACATGCAAAACCTCCTTTAGACCATCACACCCAACCAACATGGAAGGGGTATTGGTCTCAGAGTCCAGAGAAGGGCAAGCAGAAGGACATACACAGTAGCCACAAAAAACGGTCCCATCAAACCATCAGCAAACTAGAACGACAACATAAAAAACCCCAATAATCCAAAAAAATGTCCCCTAAAACATACTAAAACCCATAAAGACATAAAATCCCCAAAACACCAAAATCCCTAAAACTCCTTAAATCCCCGAAAAACTCCAAAAAAATTAATATACACTAAAAACTGAAGAACACAAAAAACTCTAAAACGATATAAACAATAAAAACCCATGAAAATCATAAAAATCCATAAAATACTAATAATCACTAGAATCATTAAAAACCATAAAACCCCTAAAACCCACAAAAATAGAAAAATATTTATAAAACCCCTAAAACCCCAAAAACCTATAAAAAATCTTAAAACCCCTTAAAACACCTAAAATTTCCAAAACCCCTCAAAATCTAAAAAAACCTAAAAACAAAAAAACCCTTAAAAACCGTAAAATCATAAAAAAATAATTTAAACCCTTAAAACCCATATGAATCCATAAAATACCCAAAAAGACCATAAATCCCATAAATCCTTTAAAAATACCAAAAACCATAAAATCCCATAAAAAACTAAAACCATAAAATACCCTAAATAACCCTATAGAAACCCAAAATGACCCTAAATAACATTAAACATAAAAAACTATAGAATACTAAAACCCTAAAAACACCCAGAATACCAAGAAATTCAAAAAAAATCCTCAAAACCATAAAAAACCGAAAAACCAAAAAATAACCCTAAAACCCATTAAAACCACAAAAAATCCTAAAAACCCAAAACCAATCCTAAAAACCCGACAACCCAAAACACCCTTAAAAAAGTAACAACCCTGAACCCAAAAAATACATGAATACCCCTAAAACCCAAAACCCCATAAATATCATAAACCCCTAAAGATCCCTAAATCCATATCTAACATAAAAACATTAAAATACATAGTACCCTAATATCTCTAAAAACCACTTAAAATAAATAAAAACTCATAACCCTAAAACCAGAAAACCCATAAAAACACTTAAAACTCCTAAAATCCACTAATGATTCTACGGAGCCTAAAATCAGAAAAACAAAAAAATAAACTATAAACCAAAAAACTCCAAAAAACCATTAAAACATTTAATGAACCCAAAACCCCTAAAATCCGTAATGAACCTTAAATATACTAAAAAACCTCAAACCACAAAAAAAATAAAAAATTACATGAAAAAACCTAGAATCAGTAAAAACAATAAATATCCCTATAATCGTGAAACACTAAGAAATTAAAATATCACCTAAAACTCTTAAATATTTAAAAAACCTAAAAAAATTTAAAAACCCCAAAGCCCCTAAATCCGCCAAAAATAAAAAACACATAAAAGACACTAAAACCCTAAAACCAAAAAGAAAACCCTAAAAGATCCCAAAAACAAAAAAACCCATAAAAGGAACTTAAAAAACCTAAAAGAATAAAAAAATACTTAAAACAATAACAGAAAATAAAAACCCATAAAACCCTGAAATATAATAAAAACCCTAAAAGATAATAAAAACCCCAAAAGGATATGAAAACCCTAAAATCCTAGAAAAATCTCTATAACCCCAAATAACAATAAATTATCATAAATGACCCTAAAACCCCTAAAAACAATAAACAAACCTAAAAAATCCAGATAACACAAATGGAACCTAAAACAAAAAAACCCCTATAGGACATTAATAAACCTCAAATACCTAAATGTCTAAAGAATGATAAAACCCCTAAAAGCTCTAAAGGATCGTAAAAACATTAAAGGGCCCTAAAAATCCTAAAAACCGTAAAGGACACTAAAAAACCCAAAAACAGAAAAAGACCCTAAATCCCTAAGAAAACAAAAAATTACTAAATCACCCTAAAAACCCAAAGGACACTTAAAACCATAAAAAAACAAAAAACCATTAAAATCTTAAAAAACTGTAGAAACCTTAAATGACCCAAAAAACCTTACAAACCCTAAAAACCATAAAAAACCTAAAAAATCCTAAACGACCCTAAAAATCCTAAAAAACCCTAAAACCATACAAAATTATAAAAACCATAAAACCCACTAAAAACATATCAAATATGTAAAAATACCTAAAAATATAATATCCTTAAAAATATTAAAAACCCTAAAACCCATAACCCCCCAAACACTAAAAACTCCCCAAGAAACCCAAAAAACTCCAAAAACCCACTTAAAATCCCTTATCCCCCATCCACAAAAATAACGTATAAAAATCTAAATATGAAAAAACAAAAATAAATAAAAATACCAAAAAAAACCCCCCATTAAACCCCAAAGAAAACCCTAAAACCCCTGAGAAAACACTAAAAACGATAAAAACTCTAAAAAACTAAAAACAACCAACCCTTAGGAAACCCTAATAACTACTAAGAGACCCCATAAAACCATAAAAAGAAATAAAACCCTAAAAATAGTAAATTCCATTAACTCACTAAAAAACACAAAAACCCAAAAATCCTAAAAAATATATAAACACCACATACCCCTAAAACCCCTAAAAACACAAAATAAACCGAAAAAACTCTATATCCCTTAAAATACCCTAAAAGCATAAAGGAAAATAGACACCCAAAACCCCCAAAAAGTCCAGAAACACCTTTAAAAAACCTACATGACCCTTAAACTCCATTAAACACCATAAAACCCCATAAAAACCCTAATACCCACTAAACCCTAAAAAACCCTAAAACCCCCTAAAAACACTAAAAACCAAAAAGAACCTAATAACCTAAGACCGATAAGAACCACTAATACACCCAAAAACCATAAAAAGCATAAAAACCATTTAAATGATCAAATTACCCAATTCCCGCTCCCCTGTAAAAACCTAAAAAATGGAAAAAATTAAAATTCCTAAAAAGAACTATAACCCAGGGAAATCCCTAAATATAGTAAAACCACATGAAAACTATAAAAATAGAAAAATAAACCAAATAACCCAAAAAACAGTAAAAATAATAAGAATCCCAAAAAACACTAAATATCCTAAAATCCACAATAAATCCAAAAAAAATCGAAATACTCCTAAAACACTAAAAACCCAAATAAACACAAGAAAAACACAACACCCCTTAAACAAATAAAAAATTAAAATCCTGTGAAATAATGAAAAAACATTTAAAATCATTTAAAATCATTAAAAACAAAAAAAAACTGAAATTCCTAAAAACCCCCTAATCAATAAAAAACCATAAAATTTTTAAAACAATCTATAAAACCATTAAAAACACTAAAACCCCTAAAAACCCTTTATCACACTAAACTCCGCTAAAAACCATAAAACCACCATAATCCCTAAAAGCCTTTCAAATCCCTTAAAAATACTAAGAGCCCTAAAACCCCAAAAAACTATAAAAGCCTTAAAATCATAAAAACCAGAAAAAACCCAAAACAAAACTCTAAACCCTATACCCAACACCCTAAACCCTAAACCCTACACCTTGAACCCTACACCCCACACAATAATACCTAAACCATATACCATACAGCCTAATACCTAAACCCTACACCCTACGCCATATCCCCTAAATGCCACAACCAAAAACCTATATCATACACCCTTAACTCTAGAAAAATCACCCTAAACCCTATACCCTATACCATACACCCTAATACCTACACCAAAAATACAAAACTATACACCTTAAACCGCATACCCTAACCCAAACCCAAAAACCTACACCCTCAACTCTAGACCCTACAGACTAATTCCTAAACCAAACACCATAAGCCCTATACCCTACTCCATAAACACTACACCCTAAACCATATACCCTACACCCTAAACCATAAACTCTACACCCAAAACCCTACATCCTAAACCCAATACCCGACACCCTAAACCCTATACCCAACACCCTAAACCCTATACCCTAAACCATAAACCTTGAACCCTAAACCCTAAACCATAAACCTTGAACCCTAAACCCTAAACCATAAATTTTACACCCTAAATCCAAAACCCTACACTCTAAACTCAAATACCTACACCTTTAACCATATACCATACCCCTAAACCTTATATGATAAACCCTAAAACCTATACCTGACACCATAAACCTTACACCCTAAACTCTAAACTCTATAAAATACAATATGAACCTTATAACTATAACACCCCAACCCTAGTTACCTAGATTTGGTACATTATAAAATAAACTTGGAATGATCACAAGAGATCATTTCTCGAAAGACTGATTAGTTTAGTAGAGTTGGAAGTACAAGAAACATAAAAAACATTTAAATTACATCGTGAAATAAAAAACAACATTGTGTCCCCTTTGAAAACACTCATATCCTTGGTCTAACCCTATAGGTTAATCATTAAATACTTCTTCACATCTAGGGAAAAAGAAAACCTAAGAAATAGGTGAGCTGAGATGCTCGGTAATGATGAAAATATAGTAGAAACTATCATAAATTGGCATAAACATTTAAGGAAATGTATAATAATAAAAAAAATCATTTTAAACATAAACATAAGCATAATATAGCAAATATAAATCAAATAATCCAATTTAATTGTTCACATGGATATTCTAATAGTCATATAATCACATGTAATATCAGTAGAAAATTTCATATTGAAAGATTGCATAATGTCAGACATCAGAAGCACATAGTGAAGGCATTTTGTCCAGACTACAAATAATATTTTGTCAAGGCCTTATTAAAAGACAATAGATTGTCTCATGAGACCTACCGATGCATCGAGGATCTAGAGCGAGCTTCACTAGTCACTTACTAAGTCCAATTTATTCCTCATATGAAAAGGTTGAATCATAACATAAACATTCTTATTAAAACTATCATACAAAATGTTAATACTTTAACTATAAACCATGAATGGTATAAAAATAACACATCCGTAGTAAAACATATTAGAAAAGATTCAATACAATATGAAATTTTGTTTCATAATAAATCAACTGAAAACAAGTTAAAAATCAATAAAAGGATGTTGACATAGATGAAATCAATACTATTTCTAAGAAATATCTCTTTCTATTTTGAAATCATTTGAAAGTATATAAATTATAAAAGAAAAAATTTATTTTTAAAATATTCTAATATTATTTTACGGGATGCTTAAAAAATTTTAAAATAGTGGAAAATATCTCCACCCGCTTTATAAGTAAAAAACAATCTAACCTTAATTTTTCAAAAAGGTCATAAAGTACCTTGTTTGGAAAATGACGGAAAGATTACTTTCAAAAAAATTTATAAAAAGTAAAACAAGGGTATAAATTACTTTAACACAACTTATAGGAAATAATAAAAATGTTTTGGAATACTTTATTAAGAAACACATATGTGGATGATAAATAAGTCCCATTAGATACTTATTTATAAACAACCTCAGATAAATAAAGAGATTGTATAATTAACCCTTAAATTATGCTTTTCCTTAGTCGAGGGTCGGTTAAAATCCTTTATAATGGTGAAATAATTGTTATTAAATAATAAACGAACCACATAAAAAAATATGAAATCACATATGATCTTATAATATTTATTTGTTAATGATTTTTTAGTAGTATCATCATTTCCTGTGTAAAATGATTCGTTTTCCTTTATATGTTTTGATAGGAAAGTCATGTTTGTTAAGGATAGGATGTATTTGATTCATATCTATAATGATATTATGTTCTCAAAAATTATTTTTTAATCCTAAAATGAAATTTATTCTTGAATAGTTACAATGTGGATTGAATCTCATCGCGTTCGTGGAGACGGTAATCCGTACGTACGCACGAGCAAAAATACCATTCTATTGATGGTGAAATAATATGTAATTAGATTTTATATAATATATACAGAATTATTAGCATGTTATATTTATTATTTACATCAATTATACTCATCATTATACTCATCCAAATAATTAGGTTTTGAATAACAAACTACACCACGACATGGAGACGGTAATCCTCGTATGCACCTATGGTGACGTTGTCATTCATAGGATGGATAGAATAATGAATATGGATATACCATATTTATAATAACATAACAGTATGTAGAAGGTACTGGATTTATAATTTTGGTATGGAGATAACAAATAAATAAGAAGTGGAAGAAGAAAATAACATCGAAAGAGGTGATGAAATTATTAAATCTTCTTCAGGTGATTCATTTTGATTTGATCAAAAGGAATCATTAGGTTGGATTTATGATCAAATTAGGGACCCTAGGTTAATTTGAGGGTAATTGGGAGGATATTTGATCAGGTTTTGGATGAGACAAATGGCTTTGGCGGCGTGATTTTGAGTGAAGGGGAAGTAACCTTTTATAAGAGAGGTGAAGGTCACTTTAGGAAATGCTTGAAATATTTATTTATGATACAAACATATTCAGTTTATAATGGATAAAAAATATTTATTTCAAGGATAAGGTGGTTTTGGGTTTAAAACCTCTAAACCAATAGGTTTTAGACATGCTTAGATCATCTTATTAACCTTATCTTTTAGATTTAACTCTTAGTAAAATAGTTTAACTTTTACCACATATTCTTGTATTATTATAATAAATGGTTAATAAACATAATATAAAAATCTAGGAGAACCCAAAGTAGTTCATTGTTGACATATCTAACCTTATCTATGTTCTTTGGCTGAGCCTTAGATTTTTAGGAATATAATATCAATTAATAATATAGTATTTGTTTTAAAAACTCATTTATGTCAATGTTGACACTATTAAGTATTATATTTTTGTGAAAGTAAAAAAACATGACTACATAGAAAAAAATAAAATAAATTAATCATAAAATTTCATATTAACTTATAAAATTATATTAATTCATCAAAAGTATCAATTTACATTTATTTGGATATTTATAATATCAATTATTTTAATCATTCATAAATATGGTAATTACTGCCTCATTATTGTGTCATAAATAAATTTAATTATTTAAAGTCTTAAAATTATAAATAAAATACCTATATGTATGAAATATTTTTATCTTTCTAATTAATATTTATAGTCGAATTTATCTTATCTGTTTCCCTATATTAAAAAGACTTTCGTTAAAAAAAATTGAATTTAACACTTTTAACTATTCTTTAAAAATAATAATAATAAATATCCTAATCTAATTCATGTGGATAAAAGTGGATAATATTTTATTCATAATATTTATATTGGTGAAAAAACACTAATCCAATAGAATTATTACATGTTTTCAGGTAATTATAATATAATCTTTACTTTTATTTACCCTCTTTACTTTTAAATGTCGTAAATAAAATTCAATATTTACTATTAAAAAAAATAATTTTCAACTTATTGAGCCAAATTTTACATATTGAACCGCATATGAATTTTTTTTGGTAAAATTACATTTTATGAAAATTTTCTAACATGCCTAGAATGATGGTAAAAGACGTTAAAAAGTAAATTAAAATTTTATACATCTAATCTTATTATAAAATGACTCTAATGAATTACATTGAACTAATACAAGTTTTATGTATCTATTTTAACTTAAATTAAATTTAAATAAATAAAATAATTATTTAAACAAAAAGTCATTTTTAAAAAATAACGCAGTGTTTTTCAACTATTCATAAAAAACTGAATGTTTTCTAGAAAATACCAAAAATTCACCCAAAGATGATTTTGATATTACGAATCCAAAAAATGATGTCCATTTTCAAAATTAAAATTTATAAAATTTCAAAAAGTGGGTATTACTATTCATAATGTCTATTTTGAGTGGTCGTGGTGTGCTAGAACTCAAAGGTGCATATAGCAGAAGATGTTTCATTATTCAAAGAGAAACGCACCGTGGATGATTGGGGTATTATATTCTTCCCTCATTCAAATAATTCAGTCCTCAAAAATTAGAGAATAATACTGGATAAAAATATTATGGTGGTTATTCATCATAAGTTCCTCAGTTTCCCATGTCGCCTCTTCCATCTTATGTTTTCTCCATATAACTTTTACCAGATGAGTCATCATGTTTCTTAGCACTTGTTCTCTGGTATCAAAAATCTTGACAAGTTATTCCCAATAAGGGAGATTGGGTTCAAGTTCTATTTCTTCATTGGGGAGAACATTAATTGGGTTAGGAATGTATTTTCACAACAATGATGCATGGAACACATTATGATCTTTGGAGAGACATGGAGGAATTTCCAAATAGTAAGCTACAACTCTAATTCGTTCTATAATTTCAAAAGGTCCAATTTACCAGGGACTTAATTTACCATTATCACCGAAACATATAACACCCTTCCATGGAGATACCTTAAAAAACATGATCTCCTACTTGAAATTACAAATCCTTCATTTGGTTATCGGTATATCTATTTTTCCTACTTTGAGCTTCTTTGATGTGGGTTTGGATAATCGTCACATTTTCCATTGTTTCCTCAACAAGTTCTAGGCCTACAAATTTTCGTTTACCAACATCATCCAACAATTTGATGTGCGACATCTCAATCCATATAACTCTTCAAATGGTTCCATATGAATACTTGAATGGAATCTATTATTATAGAAAAATTATACTAGGGGTAAATATTGATCCCAAAAACCTTGAACGTCATGTGAGCAAGATCACAACATTTCTTCTAAGGTTTGAATATTCTGTTCTGATAGTCTGTCAGTTTGAGGGTGTTAGGCAGTGTTCAAACAAAGTTCACTATCCAAGGCCTTCTGAAGACTTTTACAAAATCCTGATGTAAAACAGGGACCATGATCTCAAAAAATCGACAGTGGTACTCTATGAAGTCTTACGACTTCATTAATATATAGTCTTACTAAACATTGAAGTGGTAAACCGTTAATTATTGCAAGAAAATGTGCTAAATTGTTAATACGATCAACAATGACCTTTATTTCATCATTCCTTCTAGGATTATTTGGTATCCCCATGAAAAATTCCATCATAATTTCATTATATTTACACTTAGTAATGGGAAGAGGTTGCCTGAATCCTCTAGGATGTTGTCTTCTAGACTTCAAATGTTGACAAACCATACATCATGAAACATAATCATAAATCACTCTCTTCATGTTGTCCCACTAAAAATGTTCTTCAAATCTATATATATCTTAGTGACACTATAGTATATTGTGAAATTAGAGCTATAAGTAGCCTCCAAAGTTTCTTTTTTTAGATCAGGTATGTCAGGGATACAAAGACACCTCCCAAATTTCAAAATTCCATCTTCATATAAAAATTATATTGATCTCCCATAATTCACAGCTTTAATTTTTATTTGAAACTCCTTCTCATCAGTCTGAGAACATTTTAACCTTTCTTGAAAATATGGATTTGCATGTATTTGAAAAGTTATTGATGTTTCACCTTCCAGGATTATTCACATATCCATCTTTACTAGATCCATGGACATAGGATCCCTTTCAAGTCTCATCTTGTTCTAAACTCCATGATCCTTTTTTTCTCAAAGAATCTTCCACCTTATTTGCCTTCCCTATGTGGTAGTGTATAGTGAAATATTAATCACTGAGTTGTTCAAGAAATCATCTTGGCCTCATGTAGAGTTCTTTCTGTGAGAAAATATACTTCAAACTATTATGATCAGTAAATATCTCAAATTGTTTACCATAGAGATAATGTCTCCCTATCTTCAAATCAATGATTACAAATACTAACTCCAGATCATGGGTGGGATAGTTTTGTTCATTAATTTTTAGTTATCATGATAAATAGGAAATAACTCTATCATTCTGCATAAGGACACATCCATGTCCTTTCTTAGAACCATCACAATAAATAAAAAACCAATCAATCCCCGATGGTAGAGTCAATATAGAAGAATTGACTAATATTTTATTAAATTCATCAAAACATTTTCACACTCATTTGTCCAAAACAAATTTAACCCTTTTACATGTGAGTTTGGTTAATGGGTTAGCCAATCAGGAAAAATTCTGGACGAAATGCCGATTTAAACCTACTAAACAAATAAAACTGCATACCGCAGTTATACTCATCTGTGCTGGACATTCTTGTATTGCATTTGTCATAGAAGGATCAACATAGATTATATCCTTAAAGAAAATATGGCCAAGAAAAGTAATCTACTGAAGACATGAATCACACTTGCTAAACTTCCCATATAATTCATTTAATATAATAGTATTTAGAATAGTGCGCAGTTTATTTTCAGGATCTTCATATATTTTAGAGTATGACAAGATATCATTAATAAATGACACTACAAAGTAATCATGTTATTACTTGAAAACTCTATTCATTAGATCCATGATTAAAGAGGGCGCATTAGATAGTCCAAAAGGGATTATTGTAATCTCCTAATACCCATACCTGGTACAGAATGTTGTCTTCAGAATTTATTCATTCTTCACACATAACTGATAGTATCCAGATCAACGGTAAATAATTCAAAAATATTGATCTCCATGAAGTTGATCTAATAAATCATCTATGTGAGTTAAGGGATAATTTTTCATTATTGTTATATCATTGATCTCCCTGTAGTCAATGCACAACCTCATTGATACAGTTTTTTTTAACAAAAAGAACTGGGGCTTCCCATAGATAAACACTAGGGAGAATAAATTATTTATTACTCAATTATTCTAGTTTTTTATTTAGTAAAACTAATTAAATATTTCCCATTATATAATGGGTCTTTGATATGGGCCTTGGACTAGGAATTAAATTAATGGAAAACTCAATTTCTCATTCTGAAGGATGTCAGGATAAATCATTTGGAAACACATCAACATATTCTTGCACAGAAGGTATGTACTCTATTTCAACATTCCTTCATTCATCTATAGTTATTTATCTATCTTCCTCCCCAATAATTGAATTCAGTAGAGATAATGGGGGTGGATCTAGATAAGAATCAGATGGTGACATTTCTTATCTAAAGATAAGGTACTCCTTATCATCATAGAAAATTGTAACCTCCAACTTCTTACAATAAATTTTCGTATCATGGTCTGATATCCAATCCATAACAAAGATTATATCAAATTCAATCATGGTGATGATAATGAGATCAGCAGATAAATAACATTTGTATTCCCTAATGGGAACTATTCACAAAACATTGTTGCAATGATACTTCCCTTGGGATTTTTGACTAACAACTCCCTTGTTAAATAAAATTTAAAAAATAAAATTTTCTTATAAAACTATAAATATATGAATCAATGCAATGATCCAAAATCAAATAAAGCATTGGCTAAATTTGAGGAAACCATTAAATTACTGGCCACTACGTTATTCAGATCTTCAACCTCAGCAGTAGTGATCGCAAAATCTAGGCCTTCCTCCCTTGTCCTTTTCTTATGTAAGTTTCCTTGGTGCTTAATACATTCATTATCATATTTCCCCATTTCTCTAAAATTTTAGCATTCAACATTGACAACCTCTTTATTTCCCATGCAATCCCGATCTTGGTAGCCTTATTCACCACTATTGTAATAGACTCCCATTCCCTTCAGGAAAGTAATAGGGTGTTTCTTCCCACATTTACTACAAGATGGAATTAAACTTTTCCCTTCTTCCTATTATTCCCTTTTTTAGAGTGTTCAGCAGATCTCTTATTCGGTTTCTTTACTTTAAAGTCATAAGACATAGATAATTCCTTTTTTGTCTTGATAAAACATGTGACAATATCTTCGTATGATAAAAAGGATTGTGACACTAATACTCGATGGTGAAATGGTTTTAACCCATAAAATAATCGATCAATATTACTCCTTTGGTTACATATATAATCTATTGCATGCCTAGCTAACCATGTCAAGTTATCATCATACTTTGCGACATTCTCATCCTCATTTTTCCTCAGACTTAGAAATAGTCTTTCTGTATCCAGTCAATGGTCACGCGGAAAATATTTTTCTAATAAAATATCTTTATACTCCCTACATTCCATATTTGATACTTGTTCATCCTCCACTGTGTTTTCAATTAATAACCACCATTGATTTTCATCCTCTATGAGGCGGTAAAATTCCATGGAAAATTTTCCCTTTCACTACTCCCCAATGAATGAAATATTTCCTCTAAGATACTTATCATTGATACGGTTTCCATTCCTTCCACTAGGCAAAATTTCTAAACAATTGCATACACAAGATTTGTTTATGAATAAAAATACATAATTTCGAACTATTAAAATACATAACATAAATTGAATAGTTTATGAATATAATCCAAAATAATAATAATAATATTTTCTTTGAGGAATTATATAATCATAAATAATCCTAAGACTATCCCCCAGGAGTGTCGTAACCAATAGTGCAGTATGGCTTGTTGTCGTGTACCAGGATGCCCTAGGTCAATCCCAAAACTCATCGTTGGGGTTTTCACTTCTAGGTACGTTTAATCCAGAGCCTCCTCTACCTACTTGTATCCATACAGGGATGTATTTATTGGAAAACTCAAAAAATATCTACATTAACAATATTCTAGTATGTCCTTCTACACTAATCCTCAAAGAAAATCTTAGGGTGATGTTCTATAATCATTTTTTTAAAATCTAGTTTCCATGGTTTGTACTAAACTTTCTCTGATACTAACTGTAACACCCCAAAATTAGTTACCCAAAGTCAGTGAATTATTACATAACATTGGAATGATCACAAGAGATAGAGTCTCGAACACCAATTAGTTTAGTATCCTCAGAAATAAAATATACACACATAAGTATTACATTACATCATGAAAAAAAAACAAAATTGTGTCCCATTTGAACACACTCATATTCTTGGACTATCCCTACAGGTTATTCATAATATACTTATTCTCATCCTAAGAAAAAGAAAACATAAGAATTGGGTGATCTCATATTCTCAGTATGGATAACAATATAACAGAAACTATCATAAATAAGAATAAACATTTAAGGAAATATATAAGACTAAAAAATCATTTTAAACAAAATCTTACGAACAATTTGGAAAAGATAAACCAAATAATTCAGTTTACTTATTCACATGGATATTCTACTATTCAAATAATAATATTTAATATGAATAGATAATTTCATAATGGTGGAATGCATATTTCAGAAATCGTAACCACATAGTCATGGCCTCCTACCATGACTAAAAATAATATTTTTTCATGGCCTTGTGGAAAGACACCAGTTTTTATAGTGAGACCTACCAATTCATTGAGGATCTATAGTGGGCTCCACCTATCACTTACTAATTCAAATTCATTCTTCATAAGAAAAGGTTGAAACATAACATAATCATTCTTATTAAAACTAGAATACAAATTGTTAATACTTTAACCAAAAACCATGAATGGTATAAAAATAACACATCCACATTCAAACATATCACAAAACATTCAATAAAATATGGAATATTCTATAATAATAAATCAACTTCAAACAAGTGTAAAATCCATCAAAGTATGTTGACATAGATAAAATCAAAACTAATTGATAGATACATATCATTTTGTTTTGAAATCATTTAGAAGTCACATAATTATAAAAGAAAACAATTATTTTGAAAATATTCATAAAATCATGAAATTTAATATTCAAAGGTTTTATAACGGAAAAAATAGTTTCACCCATTGTGTAAGTAAAAAAACTATTCTTACCTTACATTGTCGAAAAGGTCATAAAGTATCTTGTTTGGAAAATGACGGAAAGATTCATTTCATAACATTTTATAAAAATTTTAAAAAGTGTATAAATAAATTTGACCCATATTCTAGGAAATTGTAAAAATGTTTTGAAATACATTATTAAGAAACACATATGTGGATAATAAAGAAGTCCCAGTAGATACTTAAGTATAAACAACCTCAGATAAATAAAGATATTTTTAAATTAACCCTTACCTTGTACTTTTACTTAGTCGAGGGTAGGTAAAAATATTTTATAATGTTTAAATAATTGTTATCAATTTATTCAAAAACCATATACATAAATATGATATCATATATGATCTTATAATAATGCTTTGTTAATGATATTTCAGAAGAATCATCGTTTCCGGTGTTAACTGATTTGATTTCCTTTATATGTTTCATAACATAAGTCATGTTTGTTATGGTTAGGATGTATTTTAATCATATCCATAATGATATTAAGATCATAAAAAATATTTTTTAATCATAAAATAAAAATTATTCATTAAGGGTTACGATGGGGAATGGATCTCATTGCATTCATGGAGACGGTAATCCATACATACACACGATTGACAATACCATTATATTGATGGTTAAATCATATTTCATATGATGGTATATCATATATACAGACTAATTAACATTTTATATTTGTTATTTAAAAAATTATACTCATTATTATACTCAGGAAAATAATTAAGTGTTGATAAACAAACTACACCACGATGTGGAGAGGGTAAGTCGTACGCACGCACGTATGGTGACTTTGTCATTCTTAGGATGGATACAATAATTAATTTGTTTATACCATATTTATAGTCACATCACAGTATATTGAAGGTATTGGATTTATTTTTTTGGTATCGAAACAAAAAATAAAGGGGATTTGGAATAAGAAAATAACTTTGGAAGATGTGATGCAATTAGTACATCTTCTTTGGGTGCATCCTTTTGGTTTGATCAAAAGGGATATTTAAGTTGGATTTATGATCAAAGTAAGGCCTCCAGGATTAAGTGAGGGTATTTTGGAGGATATTTGAGCAGGTTTTGGCTGATTCAAATGGTTTTGGAGGTGTGATTTGGGGAGAAGGGGAAGTGCCCTTTTATAAGAGAGGTGAGGGTCACTTTTGGAAAAGCATGAAATATTAATTTATTATACAATCATATTCGTTTTTTTATGGCTCAAAAATGATTTATTTCGAGGATAATGTGTTAATGGGTCACAAAATATGCAGCCTATAGGTTTCAGAGAGGTTTAGGTCCCCATATTAACCTTATCTTTTAGATTTAACTCTTAGTTAAATAGTTTAACTTTTACCATGTAATCTTGTATTATTATAATAAATGGTAAATAAACATACTATAAAAATCCAAGAGAACCCCAAGCGGTTCAGTATTGGAATATATAACCTACTCTAAGTACTTTGGCTGAGCCTTATATTTTTAGAATTATCATATCAATTAATAGTACAGTATTTGTTTCAAAAACTCATTTGTATCAATTTTGACACTATTTTGTATTTGGTTTTTTTGAAAGTAAAAAAAACATGATTAAATTGAAAAAAATAAATTAAATCCATAAAAACATGTCATATTAACCTATAAAATTATTTTAATGCTTAAAAAGTGTCAATTTAAATTTATTTTCAAATTTATAATATCAATTATTTTAATCTTTCATTAATAAGGTAATTACTTCATCATCATTGTGTCATAAATAAATTTAATTATTTAATATATAAAAATTATAAATAAAATAATATTATGTAGGAAATATTTTTATATTTTTAATTAATATTTATATTTGAATTTATCGTATGTATAACCCTATATTAAAAATGTTTTAGTTATGCAAATTTGAATTTATCACTTTTAACTCTTCTTTAAATAAAAAATAATAAATGTCCTAATCTAACACAAGTGAATAATAAAGGTTCATTTTTTATTACTAACATTGAATTTGGTTGATAAAACCATATCCAATAGAATCAGGATATGTTTTAGGGTAATTATAATATCATTTTTATCATTAATTAATCTATTTACTTTTAACTATGGTAAATAAAATTCAAAAAGTTTATATTAATCAACAATTATTTCCTTCTTATTGAACCACTTTTTACATACTATTGTCAACCGTGCCACTCATATTTTTTTAATTCAAATCATTGAAGTCGTAAAATTTTGATTTATGAAAATTTTCTAACATGACTAGTTGGTGGGTAAAAGATGATAATAAGTTAAATAAAATTTTATACATCTAATCTTATTATAAAATGAATCTAACGAATTAAATTTAACTAATATAGGTATTATGTTTCTATTTCGACTTAAAATGAATATAAATAAAAACATAATTATTTAAATAAAAAGTTAGTTTTAGACAATAACGTAGTGTTTTTTACTATTCATAAAAAATAGAATGTTTTCAGAAAAATACCAAAAACTCACCCTAATCTAATTTTGATATTCCGAATCCAAAAATTATGTCCATTTTGAAAAATAAAATTTATAAAATTTCAAAAATATTCTATTACTATTCATAACGGCTAGTTTGATTGGTCATGGTGTTCTAGAACTCAAAGTTTCATAAAACGCAAGCATTTCATTGTTCAAAGAGAAACATACCGTAGAAGCATGGGTTGTTACATTCTTCCCTACTTCAAATAATTTCTTCATTGAAATTTCTAAAATACTACTCCATAAAAATATTTGGGTGGTTCTTCATCATATGTTCCTTAGGTTCCCATGTTTCCTCTTTCATCTTATGATTTCAACATATAAATTTTACCAGACGATTCATCCGGTTTCTCAGCACTTGTTCTCTGGTATCAAGAATCGTGACATGCTCTTCAAAATAAGAGAGATCAGGTTCCAGTTCTATTTCTTCATAGTTGAGTACATGTTTTGGGTCAGGCATGCATTTTCTCAATAGTGATACGTGGAACACATCATGAAATTTGGTGATACTTGGAGGCATTTCAAAATGGTATGCTAAAACTCTAATTCGTTCTATAATTTTGAAAGGTTTGATGTGCCTTGGACTTAATTTATCCTTATTAAAGAAACGTATAACACCCTTCCATGGAGATACCTTTACGAAAACATGATCTCCTACATGAAAATCAAAATCCTTCCTTGAGTTATCGGTATAACTCTTTTTCCTACTTTGAGATGCTTTGATGTGGGTTTGAATAATTTTCACCTTCTCCATTGTTTCGACAACATCTTCGGGGCCTACAAATTTTCATTCACCAACATCATCCCAACAAGTTGGTGTACGACATCTCTTTCCATATAACACTTCATATTGTGCCATATGAATACTTGAATGGAAGATATGGTTACAGTAAAATTATACCATAGGTAAATATTGATCCCACATACCTTGAAAGTCAAGTGAAAAAGATATCAAAATGTCTTCTAAGGTTTGAATAGACCATTCTGATTGTCCATTAGATTGAGGGTGGTAGGCAGTGCTCAAACAAATTTCAGTATCTGGGGATTTCTAAAGACTTTTCCAGAATCTTGATGTAAAACGGGGATCACGATCAGAAACAATCAATAGGGGTACTCCATGAACTTTTACAACATCATCAATATATATTCTTTTTAAACGTTCAAGTGGTAAATCTTTTCTTATATCAATAAAATTTTCTTACTTGGTAAAACGATCAACAATGACCCATATTGCATCATTCCTTCTAGGAGTCTTTGGTATCCCAATGACAATGTCTATCGTAATATCAACCAATTTCCACTCATCTATGGGAAGAGGTTTCTTGACTCCTCTAGGATATTGTCTTCCAACCTCCACTTGTTGAAAAACCCTACATATTGAAACATAATTATAAAACTTTCTCCTCATGTTACCCCACAGAAAATGTTCCTTCAGATCTCTATACATCATAGTACTACCAGGGTGTATAGATAAATTGGATCTATGAGCATAATCCAAAAATTCCCTTTTTAGATTGGGTATGTCTGGAAGACAATGTATCTTCCCAAATTTCAAATTTCCATAGTCATATACAAAGTCAATCAATCTCCCATAATTTAGAGCTTTAACATTGTTTTGAAACTCATCATCATCAATCTGAGAACACTTAATCCTTTCTAGTAATGATGGTTTCAAAACCATTTGAAAAAGTATTGATGTTTTACCTTCCATTATTATTCCCATATCAATATTTATTATATCCATGAACATAGGATCCCTTTAAACTCTCATCTTGTTAAAAAATCCATGATCCCTTCTGCTCAAAGGATCTTCCACCTTATTTTCCATTCATGGGTGGTAGTGTATAGTGAAATATTAATATTTGAGTAGTTCAATCCATCTTATTTTCCACATTTTGAGTTATTTATATGAGAAAATATACTTCAATATCTTATGATTCGTATATATCTCAAATTTTTTACCATAGAGATAATTTCTCCATATCTTCAAAGTAATGATTATAGTTGTTAACTCAAGATCACGAGTGGGATAGTTTTGTTCTTGAATTTTTAGCTGTCGTGATGCATATGAAATAACTCTATCATTCTGCATAATGACACAACCCTGTCCTTTCTTTGAAGCATCTCTATAAATAACAGACCCATCATTCCCTGATGGTAGAGTAAATATAAGAGCATTTAATAATATTTTCATTATTTCGTTAAAGCATTCTTCACACTCCTTTTTACAAACAAATTTAACACCTTTATGTGTGACCTTGGTTAATGGGTTAGCCAATCGGGCAAAATTCTAGACGAAACGCTGATAATAACATGTTAAACCAATAAAACTGCGTAACTCATATATTCTCATCAGTGGTGGTCATTCTTTTATTTCTCTTATCTTAGAAGGATCACCAAATATTCCATTCATAGAGTCAATATGGCCAAGAAAAGAAATCTCATGAAGCCATAATTCACACATTCTAAACATCCTATATAATTCATTTCTTCTAAGAGTCTTTATAATAATGCGCAACTGATTTTCATAATCATTATAGCTTTTGGATTATACTAAGATACCATCAATAAATTCCACCACAAATTAATCGAGATATTACTTGAAAACTCTATTCATTATATCCACGAAGATAGAGGGTGCATTAGTTCGTCCATAAGGAATTACTGTAATCTCGTAATTCCCATATCTAGAACAAAATTATATCTTCGGAATGTCTTCCTTCTTCAAACACAATTGATGATATCAAGATCGAAGGTCAATCTTTTAAAAATATTGAGCACCATAGAGTTGATTGAATAAATCATTAATGTGTGGTAGGGGATACTTGTTCATTATTGTTTTAGCATGGATCTCACTATAGTCAATGCATAACCTCATAGATCCATCTTTCTTCATAAAAAAAAGAACATGGGATCCCCATGGAGAAACACTAGGGAGAAAAAATCATTAATTACTCAATTCATCTAGTTGATTATTTAGTTCCACTAATTCCATAGTGTCCATTCAATAATGGGTCTTGGATATGGGCCTTGAACCAAAAATTAATTCAATGGAAACCTTAATTTCTCGTTCTAGAGGATGTCTAGGTAAATCCTCTGGAAACACATCAACATATTATTGCACAATAGGTGTGTCCTCTATTTGATCATTCCTTTCTTCACCCATAGTTATTTCTCTCTCTTCCTCTCCAATAATTGAATTTAGTAGAGCTACGGGGGTGGATCTAGATACGAATCAGATTGTGATGTTTCAAATCTAATGATAAGGTACTCCTTATCATCATCGAAAATTATAGCCTCCTTTTTATTACAATAAATTTTTTCATCATGGTCTAAAATCCAATCCATACCAAGTATTATAAAAAAAATTCAATCATGGGGATGAATATGAGATCACTATATGAATAAAATTTATATTCCTAAATGGGAATTGATTCAAAAAACATTATTGTAATGATACGTCCCTTATGAGTTTTGACTGAAAAATACTTTGTTAAAACAAATTAGAAATATCTAATTTTCTTAGAAAAAAGGGAAGATATGAAACAATGCGGTGATCCAGAATCAAATAATAAAATTTCTAAATTTTAGGAAACCATTAAATTACCTACCACAACATCATTCGGATCTTCAACCTCAGCAGTAGTGATCACAAATGCTTGAAATTTCTCCCTTGGGATTTTCTAAGGTATATTTCCTTGTATCTTAGTACATTCATTTTCATAATTCCCTATTTCTCTAAAATTTTAGCATTCAACATTGACAAACTTTATTTTCTTTGAAATCACGAGATTTGTGGCCTTTCTTGCCACCCATGTTATAGAGTCCAATTCCATTTTGGAAAGTATCAGGGTTTTTCTTCCCATATTTACTACTGGAAGGAAATTAAATATCACCCGTATTCCTCTTATTTCCATTTCCAGAGTGTTCAACAGATCTCTTTTTCTCTTTATTTTCTTTAAAGTCTTAAGACATAGAGAATTCATTTTCTATCTTGATAGTACATGAGACAATATCATCGTACAACGAGAAGGATTGTGGGACTAATGCTCAATGGAGAAATGGTTTTAACCCATCAAATAATCGATCTATACTACTCCTTGGGTTATATTTCTAATCTTTTGCATGCATTTCTATCCTTGTAAAGTTAGCCTCATACTTTTCGGCATTCTCATCCTCTTTTTTCCTCAGACTAAAAAATTGTCTTTCCATATCCGCTCGATGGTCACGAGGAAAGTATTTTTCAATGAAAATATCTTTAAAATTCATCCATTCCATATTAGATACATCTTCATCCTATTTTGTGTTTGGAATTAATAACCACCATTGATATTCCTCTCCTGTGAGGCAATAAACTGCAATGAAAACTATTTCCATTTCATTACTCCCCAATGCATGGAATATTTTCTCTAAGGAACGTATCCATTTCTCAGCTACAAATGGATTTTTATTCCCATTGAATGTTGGTGGTTTATTCCTCATGAAGTGATATAACATTGATCCTCTGTGTTGTGGATCAGGGTGCTCCATACGGGTAAGGTAATAATTCATAACCTGGTTGAGTTGTCCCAGTATGGTTAAAAGTTGTTCAACACTAGATTCATCACCATCTCACTATAATTATCATGAGTAGGAGGTAAATACCTAAATGGATTACGTTAAATGATATTGTTTCCATTACATACACTAGTATCCATTTCTAAATGATTTAATACGATAGATTAGTTTATGAATCAGAGTACATAATTCCAATGTAGTAAAATACCTAACATAAATTGAACAGTTTATGCATATAATCCATAATTCTAAAAAAACTATTTTGCGGAAGCATTTAACCATAAAATCTTCATAATGTCTTGTAATTAAAATATGAATTATTCTAAGAATATCCCCCAGGATTGTCGTAACCAAGAGTACAGCAAGGCCCATTGTTGTGTTCCAGAGTACCCAAGGTCAACCCTGAAACTAGTTGTCATACTTTTCACTCCTAGGTACATCGGTGCAAGAGCTGCCTATACCTTATTTTATCCATATAGGGAGGTATTTCTTGGAAAATTCACATAATCTCTACATTACCAAAATTATTTTATTTTCTTCTATACTAATCCTCAAAGTCTATATTAGGGTATTGTTCTCTAATAAATTTTTTTCTAAATCTAGTTTCCAAGGATTGTACTAAACATTCTCTAATACCAACTGTAATGCCCTGACCCTAGTTACCTAGAGTTGGTGCATTATTAAATAACATTGGCATGATCATGAGAGATCAAGTCTCTAAAGACCAATTAATATAGATGCCTTGTAAGTACTGGATACATACATAAGTTTTACATTACATCATGAAATAAAAAACAACATTGTGTCCCCTTTGAACATACTCATATCTTTGGAATATCCCTATATGTTAATCATAAAATACTTCTTCACAACCTAGGAATAATAAAACATAACAAAGGGGTGATCTCAGATGCTCATTAAGGAAAAAAAATCGCAGAAACTATCATAAATAAGTATAAACATTTAAGGCAGTGTATAAGACTAAAAAAGCATTTTAAAATTAAAATTCTGCATAATATGGCAACGAAAAATCAAATAATTCTTTTTACTTATTCACATGGATATTATACTATTCGAATAATCACATGTAATATAAACAACTAATTTCATAATGATGGAATGCATAATGGAGGACATCATAACCACATAGTCATGGCATCATGCCAAGACTACAAATAATATTTTGTCAAGTACTTGTTCCAAGACACTAGTTTGTCTCATGAGACCTACCGATGCATCAAGGAGTCATAGCGGGCTCCACCCGTCAGTTACTAATTCCAATGCATTCCTCGTATGAAAAGGTTGAAACATAACATAAACATTCATATTTAAAATAGCATACAAAATTTTAATAATTTAACCATAAACAATGAATGGTATAAAAATAACACATCCACATTCAAACATATCACAAAATCTTCAATAAAATATGGAATATTTTATCATAATAAATCAACATCAAACAAGTATAAAATCCATCAAATGATGTTGACATTGATGAAATAAAACCTCTTTGAGAGAAATATCTCTTTATTTTTGAAATAATTCAAATGTCATGTAATTATAAAAGAAAAAATTTATTTTGAAAATATTTTTATATGATTTTAAGGAAATATTCGAAGGTTTTATATCGGCAGAAAATAGTCACACCTACCGTATGAGTAAAAAAACATTATTTCCTTAATTTGTTGAAAAGGTCGTAAAGTACCTTGTTTGGAAAATGATGAAATGTTTCTTCTCAAATCATTTTATAAGAATTCAAACAAGGGTATAAATTACATAAAACCATATTCTAGAAAATAGAAAATATGTTTTGAAATACATTATTAAGAAACACAGGTGGATGATAAAGAAGTCACAGTTGATACTTGTGTATAAACAACCTCGGATCAATAAAGAGATTGTAAAATTAACCCATACCATGTACATTTCCTTAGTCACGGTCAGTTTAACCTCATATATAATGGTGAAATCAATTTTTTTAATTATAAAATAACCACATACATAAATAGTATATCATATATGATCTTATAATATTTCTTTGTTAATGATATTTTAGCAGTATCATCGTTTCAGGTGTAAATTTATTAATTTTTCTTTTATAAGTTATGTTACGCAATTCATGTTTCTTTGGGATAAGATGTATTTGATTCATATCCAAAATGATATTAAGTTATTAAAACTTATTTTTTAATCCTAAATTGTAATTTATTCTTGAATGGTTACAATGGGGAATGAATCTCATCGAGTTCATGGGGATGCTAATTTGTATGTTCGCACAAGTGAAAATACCATTATATTGATGCTAAAATCTTATGTAATCGGATGATATATCATATATACAGAATCATTAACATTTTATATTTTTTATATTAATCAATTATACTCTTTATTATACTCATCCAAATAATTAATTGCGGAATAACAAACTACACCACGACGTGGATATGGTAAGCTGTATGTATGCACATATGGTGACTCTGTCATTCATAGGATGGATAGAATAATAAATATGATTGTACCATATTTATAATAAAATAATATTTTTTAAGGCATTAGATTTATTATTTTGGTATGTGAACAACAAAGAAATAGGAAGTGGAAGTAGAAAAGAGCTTTGAAAGAGGTGATTAAATATTTACCTCTTCTTTGGGTGGTTCCTTTTGATTTGATCAAAAGGGATATTTATGCTGAATTTATGATCAAATTAAGGCCTCTAGAATGAATTTAGGGTAGTTTGAAAGATATTTGATTAGGGTTTGGCTGAGAAAAATGGCTTTGGATGTGTGATTTTGAGACAAGAGAAAGTACCCTTTTATAAGAGAGGAGAGGGTCACTTTAAGAAAAGCGTGAGATATTAATTTATTATACAATCATATTAGGTTTATAATGGCCCCAAAAGAATTTCTTTAGAGGCTACGGTGGGTATGGGTCAAGAACCTCTCAACCAATAGGTCTAACACAGGTTTAGCTCACCATATTAATCTTATCTGTTTGATTTAACTCTTTGTTAAATAGTTTATATTTTTCTATGTATTCATGTATTATTGTAATAAATGGTTAATAAACCTACTATAAAAATACAACTGAACCCAAAGTGGTTCATTATTGACATATCTAACCTTATCTAAGTCCTTTGGAGGAACCTTATATTTTTAGGAATATTAAATCAATTAATAATATAGTATTTGTTTTAAAAACTCATTTTTGTTAATTTTGACCCTGTTTTGTATTTTTTTTGAAAGTAAAAAAAGGTCTACATAGAAAAAAATAAATTAAATACTTAAAAACATGTCATATTAAACTATAAAATTAGATTAATTAATCAAATGTCTCAATCTCGATTTTTATGGATATTTATAATATAAATTATTTTAATCTTTCATTAATAAGAAAATTACTGCATCATCATTGTGTCATAAATAAATTTACTTATTTAATGAATAAAAATTATAAATAAAATAAAATTATGTAGGAAAATTTTTTATATTTCTAATTAATATTTATAGTCGAATTAATCATATGTATATCCTTATATTAAAAAAAATTAGTTATGAAAATTTGAAATTAATACTTTTAAATATTATTGAAATAAAATAATACTAAATGTACTAATCTAATCCATGGGGATCAAAGTGGGTAATATTTTATTATAAAGTTTGAATTTTGGTCGAAAAACACTCATCCAATAGAATTAGGACATGTTTTAGGGTAATTATAATATCATTTTTTCCATTTATTAACCTATTTAATTTTAACTGTGGTAAATAAAATTCAAAAGTTACTATTCACCAAAAATTATTTTCATCATATTGAAACACATTTTAGTTAATTATGTCAAATGTGTCTCTTGGACTAAAAAATTCAATTTAGAGAGGTGATCAAATTACGTTTTATGCCAATTTTTTAATGTGTCTATAAGGTGGGTAAAAGACGTTAAAAAGTTCAATAATATTTTATACATCTAATCTTATTATAAATTATTCTAATGAATTAAATTATTCTAATATAGGTATTTTGTATCTATTTTTACTTAAAATAAATTTAAATAAAATAAATAATTATTTAAATTAAAAGTCGGTTTAGAATAACGCAGTGTTTTCACTATTTACCAAAAATTGAAGCTTTTCATAAAAATACAAAACATTCACCCTATGTTAATTTTGATATTCCGAATCCCAAAAATGAAGTCCATTTTGAAAAATAAAGTTAAAAAAATTTCAAAAGTGGGTATTACTATTCATAATAGCTAGTTTGATTGGTTGTGGTGCGCTATAATTTGAAGTTGCATACATGACAAACTATTGCATTATTCCAAGAGAAATGTACTGTGGAAGCTTGGGGTGTTACAATAACACAAACACTAAACCCTAAACCCAACACCAAAAATGTTGAAACATACACCCTAAAACCTATACCCAACACCCTAAATCCCAAACCCTAAACCCCAAACCCTAAACCCCAATCCCAATACCCTCCACACTAATTCGTAAACCATATACCCTATACCCAATACCCTACACAATAAACCCTATCCCCTAAACATCAAACCCTAAACCCTGCACCTTGAAATCTAAACCCTACAACCTAAACATTGTAAACTAAAACATAAATACAAAAAACCAACACCACAAACCCTATAACCTTCACCCTAAACCCTAACAGCTACACCATAAACCATATACCCTACACCCTATGAAAAAAACCCTACACCATAAAATCTATGCCCCACACTGTAAACCTTATTCCCTACACTCTAAACCCTATACCATGAACCCTAATCCTAAATCCTACATCTTAAACCCTATACCCTACACCTAAACACAACACCCAAGACCTTCTAACTTAAAATCTAAACTCAATACACTAATCCTTATACCCTACACCATGAAAATTATACCACAAACCCTAAAACCTATACCATCCGTGATAAACCCTAACGCCAAAACCCAATACCCTACACCACAATCCCTAGAGCCTAAACCCAATACCGTACACCATAAACCTTATACCATACACCCTAAACATTATACCCTACAACATAAACCCAAAACCCAAAACCCTACACCCAATATCCTATACCCTACACCATAAACCAAAAACCATTCACCCATACCCTATACGTTACACCATAAACCCTATATCCTTAATCTTAAACCATATACCCTGCACCCTAAACCGCAATCCCAACACCATAAACCCTAAAACCAAATCTCTAAAACAATTTTCTTATAACCCTATAAAAATTCTAACAAATTTTTCACACCCATACCCAATACGCTGCAACCTAAACCCCAATACATTAAACCCCGAAAACCATAAAAGGCCCTAAAAATACTAAAAAAATCTAAATTTCCATAAAAACTCCAAAACCCTAACAACCATAAAATCAATAAAAGCATAAAACCCATAAAAACCTTATAAACATAATACCTAAAAAACCAACCCACCCCCCCCCCAACTAAATTCCTTAAAAACATAAAATCACTAAAAACACTAAAAATTTGAAAACACTAAATAACCTAAGACCCCTAAAAAACCTAAAAAAACTAAAAACCATATAAATCCCATAAAAACCCTTAAAACACATGAATCATTAAAAAAACCAAAAACCATTTAAACCCATTTTCAATGGTAAAAAATCTAAAAACCTATAAAACATTAATATTCCTAAAAACCTTAAAACCTTAAAATCCAATAAAACCCTAAATACCCTAAAACCCAATAGAGAACCTAAAACTCTATAGAGTCCCTAAACAACCGTAAATCACTAAATAGAGCTCCAACCCCTATTGAAACCCAAAAGGCCTTAATGTAAAGAGACACCCTAAAAAACTAGAAACCCTAAAATTCCTAAAAAGTCTAATTTTTTTATAAGAATCATTAAATACCCTAAAACCCCTAAAGACCCTAAAAACATGAAACCCATACAGACTCAAAAAACAACCTTTAAAATCCAAAAATACCCAACAACCATAAAACCCATAAAACCATAAAAATCACTATAAACTGTTAAAACAATAAGAACCCCTTAAAACACTAAAACCTCTTTGAAAATCCAACAAACACAAAAATCCCTAAGAACTCCAAATATCTCCCAAAACCATAAAAATACCTTAAAACCTTTTAAATCCCCAAAACCCTTAAAAAAATGAAAAATACATATTCATTCTAAAACCACAAATACCCCCTAAAATATAAAGTAACACAACAATCCAAAACCCCGCAAAAAACCTAAATAACATAAAAGCCACTTAATACCCCAAGGAACCTAAAAATCCTAAAACACCAACTAACCTCTTAAAACCATAAAATCCCCAAACCCCCAAAAAACCAAAAAAACCTTGAAATACCTCAAGTAACTAAATCCCTAAAAACCAGAAACACCCAAAAACACCTAATAAAAACTAAAATCCCAAAAAATCCCTAAAACCACCTATATACCATAAATATCAGAAAAATCCTAAAAACCCAAAAATCCTAAAAAAGCTAAACAACTGAAAAAAACTCCAAATACTCCTAAAGGAACCTAAAAACCATATAAACCATAAAAGATCCTAAAACATACTAAATACCTTAAAAGACTCTAAAATGAACTGATAACCTAAAAGCAACCAAAAAATTTAAAATCCCTAAAGCACACTGAAAATCCCTAAAAAACATAAAATACCCCCATGAAACCGAAAATTACCCAAAAAACCTTAAATAAACCAAATACCTTAACAACCCTAAAATCCTTTAAAATCCCTAAATTGAACAAAAAACCCAAAAAACCCTAAAATTCATAGAAAACTCAAAATACCCTAAATGACTATCAAAAGCATAAAAACCCATAAACCATAAAAAATTCAGAACCCCCTAAATATTTAAAAGATATAAAATACCCTAAACAATAGTAAATAACCTAAAACTATAAAAATCCATAAACCCTAAAAACCATAAATCCGGTAAAATCCCAAAAAATCCCTAAAAAATTTAAAGCCATTAAAACCCCGAAAACCCTAAAAATTATAAAGGACCCTATAAAGAGAAAATACACCTAATTTACCATAAAAATCTAGGATTACCCTAATGGAAGAAAATCTAATCATCCTAATGGACCCTTAATACCATTAAAAAACCCAAGTACTCTAAAACCCCTAGAAAACCTAATACCGCTAAAAAATACAAGATGCCCTAAAAATCCTAAAACTTGAAAGAAAACTAAAACCCCATAAAACCCTAAAAGACCCTAAACAACAACAAAAAACATCTTCAATGTTAATTAGCCCCTAGAAAACACAAAGGGGCACTAAAAACTACAAAAAACCCTTTATGTTCCCTAAAACCGTAAAACCCCTAAAAACCCCAAAAGACCATAGAAAACCCTTAAAACTCCTTATAACCATTAAAACCAAAAAACATTGAAAAACATAAAAGCCCCTAAAAATCCTAAAAACCTTTAAAACCCATGAAAAACCCTGAAAAACCTAAATATAGTAAAAATTCCAAAACCCCCTAAAATACCTGAAAAACCTAAAAAATTATAAAAACAATAAGTTCCATGACACTCTACGATTCATAAAACCCAAAAAGACTAAATCATTAAATACCTAAAAACAAATAAAATAACTTAAGAAAACCTAAATCCCATAAAAACCCCAAAAAATCAAAAAATCCCAAAAATACCAAAAACACCCAAAAAAACCGGACCCCCCAAATAATCTAAAATACAATAAAAACCGCTAAAAACCATAAACCACCCAAAATCCTAGTAAACCCCCAAAACCCCAAAACCCAAAAAACCTAAAAGACCCTAAAAACCCAAAAACACAATAATATCCCTTAAAAACATGAAAATTATAAAGCCCCTAAAATCATTAAAACCCTTAAAACCCCTACTAAAAAGTAGATCCCCATAAAACACCAATAAATTCAAAAAACTAAAAAACCATGAAAATGCTAAAATCTCTAAAAACCATAAAACCCCCAAAAGATTATAAACTCTCTAAAACACTAAAATACCTAACGACCCACGAATCCACTATAGAAATAGAGAAAGGAAAAAATAAAAAATCCTTAATTACCATAAAAACCTAAAATCCCATTATACCATAAAAACACAAAAACTCAAAAACACTAAAACCATAAAAAAACCCTAAAAATCCTAAAAGAACTCTAAAAAACCAAAAACCCCTTAAAACAAAAAAAAATATAAAACAAACCTCAAAACTCTAAAAACTTCTAGAATCCCTAAAAACCCAAAACCCCCAAAAAAACCATAAAACCCCAAAATAACTGAAAGCCATAAAAACCACGAAACCCCAAAAAACCCAAAAAAACCCTATGAAAACCCTATAACCCCTAAAACCCAAAATAATTATAAACCCTTATAAAACAAATAAAAAACTCTAAGAAAAACATGAAAAATCCTAATGACCATAGAAAAACAAAAAATCTCAAAAACCCCAAAAACCGTAAAAAACTAAAATGCCAAAGATACCCTAAAACTTTAAAAATGTATAAACCATCAAAAACCACAAAACACTTAAACACCATAGGTAGACACTAAAAACACTAAAAAAACCGCCAAAACCCAAATAAAAACCTAAAAACAAAAAAAAAAGATAAAATCCCTAAAATTCCAAAAAACCATAAACCCTTGAAAAAATAGTAAAACCCCTAAACAAATCTAAGAAACTCAGAAAACATTAAAACTATAAAATACACATAAAATCATAAAAACCCTAAATATTATTGAACACCTTAAAAACAATAATAACCCAAAAATAGTAAAACATAGAAAAAAACCCTTATAATACTTAAAATTGTAAAAAATCATAAAAATAGTAAAATAATGAAAAAAGAACCCATAAACCCAACAAAAAACTAAAAACACTAAAACCCATTGTATCCATGAAAAACCATAGAAAACCCTAAACCCAATTAAAAACTAGAAAATTCCCTAAAACCCTAAAACCCACCATGAAACCATAAAAACCCTAAAACTCCATAAAATCTGAAAAAACAAAAAATTTAATAAATACTTAAGGACCTAAAAAATCTCTTAGAAATCCTGAAAACCCTAAAAACCCTAAAACCCATTAAAATCATAAAAATAAATAAAAATCTTAAAAACCATAAAAACCCAAATAAATAACTAAGAACTCTGAACAAACCTAAAAACCTAAAAACCCCTAAATATAATTAAACCCTAAATAATACTAAAACACCTAAAAACATTTTAAAAACCATAAAAAAATTAAAAACCCTACATTTCATTAAATACCATAAAATAATATTAAATCCCCAAATCACCTAAAAACCCATAAAACGCCCTAAAATACTCTAAAACCCTAATGAACCAAAAAAACCTAAAAGGCAATAAAACCGTTAAACCCCCTAAAAACCCTAAAAACATAAAAAAAATCCAAAATTCCATTAAACCCCTTAAATAATCTAAATGATCCTAAAAACTATAAAATTCCTAAGAAAACATAAAAAAATCCTAAAACACTTAAAACCCCTAAACCCCCTAAAACCGAAAAACCTATAAAAACCTACGAAATTATAAAAACACCAAAATCTAAAAAACCCAATACCATAAAAACCATAAAACCCTAAAACAATATTAAAGACACTTAAAAATCATAAAACCCCAAAAGAACCTAAAAAACATAAAAACCCTTAAATCCCCTATGAACATAAAAACACTAAAAACCATAAAGGCCCAAAACATTCCATGAAAACCCCTAAAAACTAATCCTCCCAAAATTTTAAAGCATCAAAACACCTTAAAAGCCACTAAAATTGTAAAAAAACTAAAAACCCTAACAAATCTAAAAAAACCAAAAAATCCATAAAACCCTAAATACCCTAAAAACACATTAACAAAATAAAATATCTAAACACCCCTAAAAACCATAAAATACATAAAAACCCAAAAAACCCATAAACCCTTAAAAATAAAAAAAATTCAAAAAAATAAATAAACCATTTGAAAACCTCAAAATCCATATAAACAATTAAACCCCCTAAAAATACTAAAACCCTAATAATAAAATTACCCAATAAACTAAACACCCCATAAAACCCAATAACTCTTAATTACCCTTAAAAAAATTTAAACACCAAAAACACTAATAACCACTTATATTATTTAACCCCCTAAAACCTAAAAACTCATAAAACCCTAAAACCCATAAAACTATAAAATCATTAAAAACCATAAATTTTCTAGATCACTAATTGTCCCAAAAAACTCAAAAACCCCTAAAGGACCCAAAAAACACCTAGAAACACAAAAAAAAATAAAACATCATAGAACTACTAAATCTCCTAAAAACACAAAAAAAAATTCTAGAAACCCCTAAAAGAACCTAAAATACCTAAAAACCATAAAAACACCTGGACCAAAAAACCATAAAAGACCCTAAATCCATAAAACCCTTAAATCTCTAAAAACAAATAAGTCTCTAATAACCCTAAAACACTACAAACACTAAATAACTATTAATATCTTAAAAAACTAAATGACTCTAAAAACTATTAAATCTCGAAGGATACCAAAATCCCTAAAGTTAGAGAAACCCTTAAAGGCCCCTATGACTTCTAGTGGAACATAAAAACATGAAAAACCCCTTATGGAAGCTAAAATAACTAAAAATCGAAAATACCCCAAAACTCTAAAATCCCTAAAAACCTTAACAGATCATAAAACCTTAAACCACCTAAAAGTATCAAAAAACAATAAAAACTCTAAAAATCCTAAAATACCCTAAAAATATTAAAATATGATAAAATAAAAAAAATCCTAAATTCAATAAAAACACTAAAAACCCTAAAAACAATAAAATCCAATAAAACCCTAAAAATCATACCAAATACATGAAAAACCCCTAAAACCCCTAAAAATATAAACACCCTAAAAGCCCGTTTAAAAACAAAAAATCTATAAAACTAATATAAAATAGAAAACCACTAAAAACCATGAGAACCTGAAAAATAACATATCAACAAGAAAAAAATATTGAGCCCCTAAAAACCTAGAAAACCCTAAAAACACCAAAAAAACATAAAACCATAAAAACCGTAAAATACAAAAAAATGAAAAAAATCCTTAAAAACCCTTAAACACAAACCCATAAAATACCTAAATATCATTAAAATAATAATGAACTCTGAAACCCCTAAAAAAACTATAACCACAAAAAACCCAAAAAACTAGAATAATTTTACCAAAAACCAGAACTCTAAAAGTGATAAAAATCACTAAAAGAACATAAAACCCAAAAAACACCTAAGAGACCCTGGAGATGAAACGAAGAGATAGAGTCTCTACTTATATCTTAATCCCACACAATGAATACTCCCCTACCCTTCCAGGTTAAAGACGACGACAGTCTCGACATCTCTCCCCCTACAGGGAGGGGCCTCTATTAGTTCTCAATGAGGACCGCACTTTCATCCCTTTCTCATCCCATGACATGCTTCCCTCTTTCCAATAGACAGAGCTTTGGTAGAAGGTTCCAGAACTTTTTAAAGGTCATCCATAGATCCTGCTATCAATTCTGGAGTTCAATGAAGGCTCCGCGCTTCATTGTCTATCTCTGGTTGCGAGATTTATGAAGTAGTTATCCCATGTGGACACCTTTGATTGGTTTGTTTTCGAGCATTGGGATCTTCAGGACTGTGAAATAGTGGGTCTTTTTGATGGTGATAATATCATGATTCACATAGTTTCTGAGGTGGATCTTATTCTTGCTTGGTCTTCCACACCTCGAAGTTGTAATGGTGCATGCTTGTCCCTCTTCCAGTGGAATTTTTAACTTCATCTGAAGCATGAATCCCTGATGTTTTCGACGTGGGTTATATTTCCCAAAAATCCGATCCCATTTCAAAATATTTTTATAATTTCAATTCTATGGAATATGGTGAGGAGGTTTCTATGTCTGGATAATCGGACGTGTGTCATTTGTTAGCCCATTGCTCAGAGGGATTTTATCAAGGTTGATGCTTCTAAGGACTCGATGGATTTGGTGTGGATTGTTGTGGGGGAGCTTCATTGGAAGCATCCATTGGTTTTTAAATCAAGGGATGACTTATGCTCTTATTCCTAGAAATTTGGGAATATTGATCAGGATTGTGGATGCAGTGCCTTTTATAGCAGTCGCTTGAGTATGGATGAGCCAGTGTTTGGAGAGTGCGTCCAAAAATTGATGGGTGTGAAGGAGGAAATGAGAGTGCCCAAGATACTGCCCACCCATCGAGTAGTTGTTGCAGCTTTTGAGCAGCTAAAAACCAATTTGATGGTTGTTAGCTGCATGGAGGTAGAAGTGGTGGCTTCATGTGGAATGAATCTGAAATTTTATGGGAATTGTTGTGGAATAAAAGGTGCTGGCACTGAGGTGGTTCACATGGATGAAGGGAGGACTCTAAATTGTAGTAATGAGAATGATGGAAGTGGTGAGCTAAAGGGGGGGAGGGTAAGGGGAAGGTTGATGGGTAGGGAGACATTAATGGGCATGGAAAACATGAGGTCCCCCTAATGCAGACCCTACGAAGAGTTGTATTGTCCTGGAGGAAGGGCAGTGGGAAAACTAGCAGCAGCCAGTTGCGGGATATGAATGATGTTTCTCTGAATAATAGTTTTGAGGATTTGGTCAAGGGTGAGCCTATCGGTGATGATGCTGTGAAGGGGGGGTTCTCAAGAAGGGGGAGGTTTTTAGGCAGGAAGAGATAGATTGTAATGGGTAAGAGATGATCATGGTTGGGTAGGAGCTGATTTTGGTGGGAAGCAGACCCTTGGACTCGATGAGGGATGCCCAGTTTGGTGAATGGATGTCCCCTTGTCATTGTAAACTTTGTGTGGTAGAATAGGTAGGGATGACATGGGGGGTGTGAAAGTTCCCCGTAGTGAAGATGTCTGTGTTGATTGGGCAGAGGACTTGGCTGGACATCCTTTACCATAGTTAAGAACTGGTGAAGGAGGGTTGACCCCAGATTTTAATAAAGCCATGGTCGTTCAATGAGTGTCATCCGCTGACTACCACTATGTGGTCCTCCGTGACATGGTGGTGGTGTAATGAGCAGAGTTCTCCCTAGAGGATGAGGATAAAATATTAGGGGAATTATTTGATGAGGATGACTGCATGATTAATTCCAATATGGACCAGTTCAGGTGGGAAAGGGAAAATATTCAAAAGGGGGATGGAGCATCCTATGGAAAAGGGAATAGGGATGGTGTGAAAGGGGCCTCAAGTGTGGCTAGTTAATGTTTCTTATACAAGAAGGAAACTCATGTGGATAGATTCACCACTTCCACCCCAAAAAGGAGGCATAGGAGGGGTTATTCCTCTCTCCTTAAGCCCATAGAGACCCGGGCCACCTCAAGGGAGGATAAGCTAAAATTAAAATCCAATGGGAAGGAGGGTCTCTATGAAATGAAGAGCAGGATAGGCTCAGGGAGAAGTACTTGGCTCTGCTCAGCCTGTAGGAGGACTTTGAGAGGGTTTGGATTTTATGGACACGAGGGTCGACTCAGACTTTTTCGCTGCTGACGTGGTCGGTGGACTGGGTGCGGATGATGACCCTTATGGTGCGGGACTGGATTATGACTTTGGCAGTGACATTGAAGTACATGGTCCTACAATTTTTTTTTTGGATTTTTTGGGTTTTAGTGTTTTGGGGGTGTGTTGGGGATTTTGGTTGTGGGCCGTTTGGCCTTGCCCCTCCCTATGTTTGTGTCGCATATTTTCTTTTTATAAAATTTTAGGGGACCAAGGATAGTATGGCCTTGCACCTTCCTTTCCCTGAAATACCCTCAAAACCGTAAAAGACCATTACAACTCCTAAAATACTCAAAAAGTCCCAAAACCCCAAAAAACCCCAAAACATCCTTGAAACCCCTTAAATGCTCTAAAACCCCACAAAACACAAAAATGCTTAAAACTGATAAAATCCAAAAAACTCATAAAAAATTATAAATAAACTAAACACCCCCAATAACTCTAAAACAACATAAACACACCAAACCCCCCAAAACTATAGAACCCAGAAAATAAATGTAAACCCCCCCAAGCCCCCAAAACTCCAAAAAATCAAACAAAAACCATAAAACCATAAAAATACAATAAACCTAAAAACACCTCAAATCACTAATAATCATAAAAATCCTAATAAAACCTAAAAACTGTAAAAATATAAACACCCTAAAACATTAAAAATGACCTAAAAACCAAAAAATCCCTAAAACCCCTAATGTTGTTATTTTTTTTAAAATCCCCCAAACCCTACAGGTATTTAAAAACCTTAAGAACAACATTGAAACCCTATAAAATAGAACCTCCTAAAAACACCAAAAACTATAAAAAATCCTAAAGACACTAAAACCCTAAAAAACTAGAACGCAACATAGAAATTAATTATATCTCTTAAAAACCCTAAAACCCATAACTTCTCTTAAAACACCTAAAATAACATAAAACCGTAAAAATACATAAAACCCTTAAAAATAAAAAAACTCTTAAAATCCACAAAACACGAAAAAAATAACAAATCCATAAAACCACTAAAAATATAAAAAACCAAAAATAAAGTCAAAAATTTAAAATCCACAAAAAACCGTAAAAATACTAAAAAACACCTAAAAAACTGAAAACCCTAAAAACCCCTAAACCATAATATCATGCACCCTAAATCCCAAACCCCAAACCCTATACCATAGACCCTAAACCATAAATACAACACCTAAACCATACACCCTAGACCCAAAACCAGAAACCCAATACACTATACCATAAATCCTATAAAATTCACAATATACCTTAAACCCTACACCCTAAAACCTAAACAATACACCTTAAACCTTATACCCTACACCAAAACCATATAACCCCACACTAAACCCTATACCATGCTCCCTAAACCCTATACCACACTTCCTAAACCTAAATCCCTATACACTAAACCCTATAACCAACACCCTAAACCCTATACCCAACACCATAAACTCTAAACCATACACCATAAACCCTATACCTTGCTCCCTAAAACCTATACCATACATAGTAAAACCTATACCACACACCATAAACCCTCAAACCTAAAGCCTAATCCTACACACTGAACCCCAAACCCTATAACCAATGAACAATGAACTATAACATAAACTAAAAACACAAATCCTAAAACCCTATACCATAATACATAACCTCTAAACCCTACACATTAAGCCCTATACCGTACACCCTAAACCCTAAACCCTATACCGAAAACGATATACCCTACACCGTAAACCCAAAACCCTACACCATACACCTTAAATGTTATACCTTACACAAAAAACATTACACCCTAAACCTTATGCACTACAAAAAAACCCAAAAACCTACACCCAAAACCATAAACCATTTAACAAAAACCCTATACCACACACCCTAAATCTTAAAACCTCCACCCTAAACCCTATGCCATCAACCTTAAATTCTAAACCATAAACCCTAAATCATATACCCTACATCCTAATCCCTCAACCAAACACCCCAAATCATGTAACTAGAAACCTAAACCTTAAACCATACACCATAAACCCATGTATATACACCCCAAACCCCACACCATACACACTAAACTATAAACCTTAAAACCTAAACCCTATACCTAACACATTAAACATTAAACCCTATATTCTTAACCATAATCCCAAAAAAACCAAAAAAACCCTAAACAACCCTAGAAATCTTAAAACCCCGTAAAAAACCTAAAATCCCTAAAACCCAACCCCCCAAAAAACCCTAAAACCATTATATGTCCTAAAACACCCTTAAAAACCCTAAATACCATAAAAATGATAAAAATACATAAAAACCATATAATCCATAAAAAAGCTAAAATAGTAAAAAAAACAATAAAAACCCTAAACACTCTACGAAATAACTCAATAAACCGCAAAAACAATAAAATATCAAAATACCCTAAAACCCTTAAAACTACCCTAATACCCCTTAAAACACCTAAAAACATAAAAATCCATAATAAACCCCAAAAAGACAAAAAACAAATATTCCTAAAAAACTAAAAACCCTTATAACCCTAAAATTTCATAAAAATTATAAAAAACCATAATAACGTTAAAAAACATTAGTACCCCTAAAGCCATAAAATCCCAAAAAACTGAAAAACCTATAAAGCCTTTTAAAACCCATAAAACACTAAAAATAAGAAACACACTAAAAACCATGAAACTCCTTAGAAATACTAAATTACCCAGAATAAACATAAAACCCAAAAAACAAAGAAACCAAAAAACCCCAAATGGCCAATAAAAACCCTAAAATCTCAAATATCCATAAAAATAGGCCTCTGAGTGGCGGATCTCATTCCCTCCTCGCGTCTTCAGGGTTCCTCTGATGGATCTGCTTCCTTCCTCCTCTAGCGTGGTTTGGCCTCGACAATTGATGTCTTTCCACGGATCAGTGCTGGCTGGTGATGGGACATCATGGTCCAGTTGTATCCAATGTCATCTTCATTATACCTCCCATCTTCAGGCTGCTCCGGATATGGAGTGTGTGGTGTCGGATATTGTGCGCTCCTCTTTTTTTGGTATTCATGGCATCGACGTTAGATGGATGGATCTTCGTGATATGATTCTGTCAGGTGGATGATTTGTTGCCCCTCCCATTTTCAGGTAGTTCCAGATCTGATGTGTTCGCGGTTGGCTCTAGAATGCTTGGATACATGTTTAGAATTGTTCACTTCAGGGACATTGATTGGTGCCAGCGTGTGTCGTCCCTGGGTGGTACAACTTCAGAATCATATTTCCTCTTGGCTTCGGATCCCCTGCAGCTCCGGGTGTTGGGATTTGGTGCTGGATTTCTTGGGTATGACATGCCTCTGGTGCACTACGACTGCCCTGGCACTAGAATTGGTGTGTGTGGAGATAGCTCCGACATGCATTGGAACTCTTCGTGCACCAACATCCTGGTTCGGCCTTTCTTTATGGTGTTGCCTGGTGTGCTCGAGGCTGATCCATTAGCTAGAAGGGGGGAGGCCTTGGTTTCTGGTGCTGCTAGTTTTGTGTGTTGTTTCTGTCTGGATGTGGTCTCTCTACCTGATTGGTGGTGTATAATTCTGGTGCTGATGAATGGCTATTATATTAATGATTTTCTGCTGATGGTGATGGGTTTTCCTGTTGATTGCTGGCATCTGGTGCTTGTGAATAGTGTGACAGTGATTGAGATTGGGGCTACTAGTCGTTGGTGTTGTTTGGCTTTGTGGTGATGAAGCTGGTGTAGATGTTTCATTTGTGTCTAGTTTTTATTTTGTGTCAATTTATTTCATTATTTTCTTAATTGGAGAGTGTTTTTGGGTATCGGTCAATTGACTCTGCCCCTCCCCACTCCACACTGTTCACTTTTTCTTATAAATTGGGGGGAGGGGGGCAGGAATATCCTGGACCTGCACCTTCCATTCCCTAATGATATAAAACCATAAAACTCAATAAATCTCAGAAACCCTAAATCTTGAAAAACCCAAAACCCCCCCAAAAACCCTAAAAGATCCCAAAACCCCGAAAAAATCATAAATCCCTAAAACCTCCAAAAACCCCTAAAATACCCTAATACAATACAAAACCCTAAAAGACCCAAAAAAAACCTTATAAAACCATAAAATATCATAAAAATTCCCCATAAAATCCTAAAGGTCTCTAAAAACCCAAAAAACACTAAAAGACTCCAATTAACCCTAAAAACGATAAACGTACTTAAAAACCCTAAACCTATAAAGGGAAATAAAACTCTTAAAAACTCTAAAGGACACTAAAAAACCCAACAGCCCTAAAGCAACTTAAAAACCCTAAAACCCATAAAGTAACATAAAATGATTTAAACCCCTAAAATACACTAAAGAAAATAAAAAACCTTAAAAAGTAAAACCCCATAAAACCCGTAAAAGACCCTAGAAACCCAAAAAACCGCTAAAAAACAAAAAACCCAAAAAACCCAGTAAATGCCCTAAAAACACACAACCCAGAAAAACTCCCAATGCACCAATGAAACCCTTAAAGACCAGAAAAAACATTAAAAGAACCTAAAATCATAAAAATCTAAAAACCAAAACAGAACCAAAAACCCCTAAAAAAATAAAACCCAAAAAATTGGAAGAACCCTAAAAACCCGTCAAATCCTTAAAAACAAAAAAATAACATAAAAATAAATAAAAAACCAATAAAAAATTAAATACCATAAATACCATAAAAACCGGCAAACCCCTAAAAACCATAATAACCTCAAAAAACCAAAAACCCCTAAAAACCCTAACTGGAACCACATCCCCTTAAAACCCTAAAGACCCTAAAACCCCAAAAAACATTAAAAAAAGTAAAACAATGAAAATATATTAGAATCACATAAAACTCTAAAGAAACCCAAAAACACTAAAACTCATAAAACCTCTAAAAACCCAAAAAACAACAAAAAACTGAAAAAATTTCTACAAACCTTTGAATGACCCTAAGACCCTTAAATATCCTTATAACTTTACAAAACCTAAAAACCCTAAAACTCCTAAAGACCCTAAAAAATCAAAGAAAAAAAAATTTCCTTAAAAATTATAAAAACCAAACACCCCTAAAATCACTTAAACCCCAAAAAACATTTAATGGCCCCAAAAACATAAATTTTTTAAAAAACTATCATACCTTAAGAATAATTAAAAACACTAAAAAACCATAAAACCATTTAAACCCCCCCTAAATCCATTTATAACCACCTGAAACACTAAAAACACCTCAAAATCCTAAAATCCCCCCAAAACCTAAAGTAATCCTATAATACTTAAAACCCCATAAAATACACTAAAAAATGTATAAACATGAAATCCTATAAAAACCATAAAAAACTATAAAGACCCCTAAACAAATCCAGAAATTTTAAAATACCTCAAAAAAATAAAACCATATAACCCTAAAACCCTAAAATCCTTAACAAACTATAAAAAATTGAAAGGCTAAAAAACAAATAAATAAAAAAACCCTAAAACCCTTAAAAACACTAAACCCTTAAAAACTCCAAAAAAATAAAAACCCAAAGGCCCTAAAACCCCCATAAACATAGAAAACCCCAAAAACCCCTAGAAAACCACATAAATCCCAAAACATCCTACAAATACAAAAATCACATAAAATCAGATAAAAGACTCTAAAAACCCCCAAAACCATAAAACCCCCTAAAACCCCTAAAACACCATCCAAACCTAAAAGACACTGAAAGACTGGTAATAAACATCTAAAACCCTAAAATACCCTAAAATCCCATAAACACCCTAAACCCCCTAAAACCCAAATTAATCACTAAAACATAAATCCCAAAAACCCCAAAAACTCTAAAAACCCCTAAAAACCCTAATACCATAAAAACTTTTCAAAATCCCTAAAACTGCAAAAACCCATGAAAACTCTAACAACTCCAAAAATTATAAAATATCTTAAAATATCCTAAAACCCCAAAAAACCCAAGAAACCCCCCTAAAAATACATATGACGTAAAAACCCGAAAAACTCTTAAAATACTAAAATTCCCTAAAACACTTATAAACATAAAAAACCATTAAAAACCCTAAAAATCTAAAAACCCTAAATCCCCTAATACCCCCTAAAAACCCAAAAGGACCCTAAACCCCCCTAAAACACTAAAACCCTAAAAATACCAAAAAAACCAGCAAAAAATACATAAAACCCCAAAAAACATTAAAAAAATTAGGAAACCCTAAAACCCCCATAAAACCCAAAAAAATATGAAACATTAAAAGGAACTAAAATCCTCAAACCACAAAAATACCCTAACACCCAAAAATCACAAAAAATACCCTAAAACACATAAAAATGCTAAAATACCCTAAAACCCTAAAAACCCAGAAAATGATAAAATGCCATAAAACCCAAAAACAACCTAAAACCCCAATACATTCCCTAAAAGGCCATAAAATCCCTTTAAAAGCCTAAATGTATCTAAAACCATAATAGACACTAAATCCCATGAAAGATCCCAAAAAATACTAAAAACCATATAGAACCCTAAAAACCCCAAAACCCCAAAACCTTAAAGGACCCTAACCCCCCCCCCCCCAACCCTTAATCAAACCTAAAAATCCTAAAAAACCTTAAAGGAACCTAATAACTAAAAACCCATAATGAAATATTAAAACACTAAAAAACTCCTTATGGACCCTAAAACCCATAACACCCCTAAACGATCTATAAAACCCTAAAAAACATTAAACCACATGAACCCCTAAAATACCAAATTGTACCTATAATACCCTAAAAATTAAATTAACTTAAAATATTAGAAATATCAAAAAACCAAAAAAACCCCTAAAACCACAAAAAACAAAACAAAATTTAAAAGGACCTATAAACCCAAAAAAACCTAAAATGTATAAAAACACAAAAAGACCCTAAAAACCAAATGAAACCCTAATAAGAATAAAAATAATAAAATATCACTAAACCCCTAAGGAAAACAAAAACACTAAAATCCAAAAAACACATAGAAAACACTAAAATCCACCAAAACCTTACAACATACAAAAAAACATTAAAAATGTTCAAACCTTAATTCCTCCTAAAAATTGTAAATACCCTAAAAACCCATAAAAACCCATAAAAAATCAAAAACCCTATAAGAAATTAAAAAACCAAAAAATTCCTACAAAAACCTAATCCTCCCCCAAATTCCCAAGAATATCTTAATGACCCAAAAAAACCCTTAAAATCCAAAAAAAACCTAAAACCGTAAAAGACCCTAAACCCTATAAAACCATAAAACCCCATAAAACACTAAAAGACCCAGAAACCCCCAAAACACCAGATGACCCTAAAATCCATAAAATAACCAAAAACATTTTAAATCCGTAAAAACCTATATACCTATAAACCCCTGGTAAACCCTTAAAACCATAAAATACCTAAAAACCAGAAGACCCTAAATCCATAAATTTTTTTAGATACCCTAAAAATCCCCCCAAACACTAAAAATCGATAAAACCCATAAAAACTTGAATCCACTAAAAAACATTAAAACCATAAAACTATATAAATAAAAAATAACTCTAAAAAACTCCCAAAAAATCCCCCAAAACCATAAAACCCAATAAACCCCTAAAACAATCTAAAAACTGATAAAACGCATTAAAATACTGTTATACATCGAAAAACCCTAAAAACCTAAAACCCCCAGAAAATCCAAAAGCCCCCCCGAAGAATAAAAAAACCCAAATTTCCTAAAATACCTTAAAAACTATAAAAACCCTGAAAATCACTAAAAACCCTAAAAGCATAAAACCCTACTTACCATAAAACAAAAATAAAACAATAAAAATCCTAAAACCTTAAATAATCTAAAATACTAAAACCCATAAAACCTAAAAAACCATCAAAAACTCTGAAACCCCCAAAAAGAATAAAAGGACACAAATACCTATAAAAACCTAAAAACCCAAAAAGTACTAAAAACCCCAAAACACCTAAAAATACTAGAAACACCTAAATCCCTTTAAACTCCACAAACCCCTAAAAACCTAAAAAACATAAAACCCACTAAGTGACCCTAAGAAATCTAAAGTCCATTAAGAATGATAAAAGAACATCATAGATCCATAACCCATAAAAGGACCTAAATAAACCTATAGAAACCCTAAAAGACCAGAGAAACCATTAAACACCCTAAAACCGATTAAAAACCATAAAAACCATAGAAACCAATAGAAACTGCTGAATCCCAAAAAACACTAAAAATCCTTAAAACCACTAAATAAACCTGATACCCTTAAAACCAAACAAACCCTAGAAAACTACAAACCCAAAAATATTTAATAAAACCCTAAAAATCATAAATCCCCTAAAAACACCTATAATCCCTAAACCCATAAAAACTCAAAAGAAACCCTTAAAACTCCTAAAACCACTAAAAGGGAACAAAATCATAAAACCATAAAAAACTAAAAACACTAAAATCACTATAATCCCTAGAAATCCTAAATATACCTTAAAACCCCTAAAATTTCCAAAACCCCTGAAAAAATCATAAAAACCCAAAAATGAACCAAGATCCATTCAAACCCTTAATAATAATAAAAATAAAAAATACCATAAAAGCATAAAAACTACAAAATACCCTAAGTAAACATATAGAAGCCCTAAAAACCATGAAAACCTTAAAGTCATTAAACCCCTAAACATCAAAAACTATAAAACATGGAAAACCTCATATACCCCCAAAAAACAATAAAAACTCAAAAAAACCTTAAAACTGCTAAATAACTGTAAAACCCTAAAAACCTTAAAACACCGTAAAACCTAGAATAGTTAATAATACTACAAAACATAAAAACCCTAAAAATACAAAAAACAACAAAAACTCTAAAAACTCATAAAAACACTAAAAAAGTGTTAAGAGAAATGAAATCCCCTAAAAATCACTAATTACTGAAAATCCCCTAAATAACTCTAAAAAGTAATAGAGATTCATAAAAACCCCTAATAACATTTGACACCCAAAAAACAAAAAAATCCCTAAATCCCTGAAAACCCCTCAAAATAATTTAAACCCAAAAAACACATAAAAGTAACAAATAATCATAAGAACCAAATAAACCATAATAACAATTAAAATCCCTAAAATTAACTAAAAAACCTAAAACCCTAAAAAACTCTGAAGGTCCCTAGTAACCCTAATAACCCCAAAAATCATTAAAAACCATAAAAAAAATAAAAATACAAATCCCCCTAAAATCCCATAAAAATATAACCCCACCCCACCCCAACCCCCCTAAAAACCATTTAAACCCTCAAAACACATAATAATATTTCAACCCCCAAAAAACCATTACAAGCATTAAAACATAAAACCATAAAGAAACAATAAAAACAACAAAACATTGGAAAAACTATAAAACATTTGAAACAACAAAAAAACCAAAAAAACCCCAAAGACCTAAAAACCCCATAAATCATCTGAAAAACTAAAAATACCTATATATATGAAAACCCCTAAAACACCAAAAAACCCATTAAAACCAAAACCCCCCAAAAAACCACATAAAACCCACTAGAAAACACAATAAACCCTTGAAAACACTGCAAAATACTAAAAACCCTAATAACTCTAAAATCCCTAAAATTCCTATAAACAAAAAATACAAATAACCCACCCCCTCCCCCAATAAAAACCATAAACCACTAAAACCCCTAAAACACATAAAAACCCATAAATCATGAAAAAACCCAAAAGGCCCAAAATCATAAAAACTCTTAAAACTCTAATAAACACTAGGAATCACAAAGAAACCTGAAAAAACATAAAACCCCATAAAATAAATAAAAACCCTTTAAACCCATAAATACACCTAGAAGACACTAAAATCCCCAAAATAACCTAACCCAAAAAGACTCTAAAACCATAAAACACTCTAAAAGGCCTTAAAAACATAAAACCATAAAAGACAATTAAATTCATAAAAAATCATTAAAATAATCAAAATCACTTGAAAACCAAAACCTATAATCCTTAAAACCCTTAAAACTCCTGAAAACCCTAAAAAACAAAAAAACACCCTAAAAACCTGAAAGAATATTAAAACATCCAAAAAACCCTAAAACCCCTTAAAACCCTAAAACACCCCCAAACCCCTAAAGACCACAAAACCCAAAAAAACACGTAAATCCATTAAAAACCTTAATCTACCCCAAAAACTCAAAAACCCCTAAAAAGTATAAAAAAAAATAAAAACCCTAAAATCCATAACAACCATTAAAACCCATGAAGCCCCTAAAGCCCCAAAAAACCCCATAAAACAACTAAAACCGAAAAATATCCAAATAAAACCCAAGAAAACCTAGAAATATTATGATAATCCTTAATAACACTATTATACCCAATTAAATAGCAGAAAACCTTAAACCCCCAAAAAATCTAAAATACATAAAACCATAAAAACACTAAAAACCCAAAAAACCATAAAAATGAAAAAGCCACTAAAAACTCCTATAACCAAGATTCCCTTAAAATAAAAAAAAAACTAAAACCCAAAAACCCCAAATAATCCACAAAAATAATTTGAAAACCCTAACCCCCATTAAAAGACTAAAAACTCTAAAACCCCAAAAAACAAGAAAACCCAAAAAACAGATAAAATGGACTAAAATCAATAAAAACACTTAAAATAATAAAACCACAAAAAAAACTCTAAACCAAACCCTAATCCCTCAACCCTACACCCAAAACCATAATCCCTAAAAATTGAATTGTACCCTACACTATATACCTAATTCCATACACCCTGAACCCCATACCCTACATCAGAAACCCTAAACCTTGTGCCATATACCCTAAACCCCAAATCCTACACCCTAAACCATAAACCCTATACCTTTAACCCTAAACCTTACACCATAAACCCAAACCCTAAACCCTACACCCTACACCCTAAACCCCAAACCCTATACCATATACCCGACACCCTATACCCTAAATCCTAATCCCAACTCCCAAAATCCTATTACATACCCATTAACCCCAATGACCTACACACAAAACCACATACCCTACACCCTACACCCTAAATCCAAAACTCTACCCCCAAACACTAAACTGTAATCCAAAAATCCTATAACCTACACCCAAACCCCCTTACTTAACACCCTAAACCCCACAAACACTCTCTAAACCCCAATAAAATTCACCCTAAACCATAAATCCTATAACCTAAACCCTATACCCTACATCAAAATATCTAAAAAAATGCAAATTAAACCCTATACCCTACTCCAAAAACCCTAAAACCTACACCCAAAAACCTATACTAAACACAAAAAACCCTATACCTTACTCACTAAAACCTAAAACCTAAATAATATACCCAATACCATACACCCTAAACCTTAAACAATACTCCATAAACCCTAAAAACTATACCAAAAAGATTATAACCTATTGTAACGTCCCAGATATAGGTGTCATCCAAGGGTACCCTGGACCTAGTTGGCAACATGGACTCAAACGCCTTTCCCCAATCACAAGTGGATTCTGACTAGTCCTAAAGGCCTAAGGTGTGATAGTGGGGAAAATATGCCCTCATTTCTAGAGTAAAAACAACGTAAAAAAATAGTATCAATAACGAAAGAACTAGTACCAATAAAATTTAACTGGAGAAGACTGAAGTAAATCCAACAGATGCAACAATACATATATATGATTCATGTCACATGTGTATAGGAAAGCATCCAAACAAGTCACAATGTTGTAAATACAATGTAGATTCCAAATTATTGTAGAAAGAAGTAAACAACATTATCATCTCAAGCCTTAGTTTGGTCCCATGCTCTCCAGCTCCAACAGTAATCAAGTACGTGATAAAGAAGGGTTCTTTCCCTTATCTATACCTACAACTACATAAAATGTTTGGGTCCAAAGCATGACCAAAATAGGGTGTTATATGAATCCCATTAGGCAACCACCAAAATATCTGTATCTAATTGTTAGTGAATATATATTGCTGGAAATATGTAGAAATGAATGAATAAACAAGGAAGTACTCAAAATAACCAATCCTACAGTTTTAATTTACATTCATTTACATTTATTATTCAATCTATTGAAACATGTAAAACATGGTATCTAGACTATGCTACATATCCCATTTGTAAGTAACAAAATAGATGTCTCAGAAGACCCTATAAATAAATCATGTAATAATGAGTCCAAGCCTGTGATTTGTCTTGGAAAACATGTCACAATCACTCAACTATTCAATAACAACCCTTTGGGATTGTTCTCATAGTATAATCCCCCTGGTCTAACATAACAACAATTCATTTAATAATGATCCTCTAGGAGCCTCTCATGGTCTAACCCCTTTGGTCAAACTTAGCACTAATAATTTACAAACAACAACTGGGGCAGCTCTCACGATGAATACCCCTTGTTCAAAATAGCAACAACATATTATCAAAGTCCACCTGGGTAGCTCTCACTATCTAAACCCCTGGGTCATTGACCACCTAGAAGCCTTCATAGTCAATAACCATTGGTCAACATAATAGTAAAACATACATAAATGTCCCTACCTCGGGAATCCCTCACCGTCAAATTCCCCTTGGTTAAACACTCACAATTAATATCACTAGAATCTCACATTATTAGTAACTCTATCCTAACAAAAAAAGGAATTGAAATTCAGTAAATCCTAATAGGAAACCTTGAAAAAACGACCATAAATATTCAAACAAGGGAAACTCACCCACGGGGTGTCCCATAACCAAGGAATCTAACCATACACATAAGTAACAACACTTTATCGATCAATCAATCCATAGAATGTAAAAAACATGGTTAAATTCAAAATCCACTCATTCCCTCTCATGGGTATGCAGCACTTTTAGCATATATAATTCACGAAAACACAATGAACGATATAAACCACCTGCCTCATGGTCGTACAATCAATATACTCTAATGTTGGCCCTTGAATCGGGTAAAAATGGTGTAGATCTTCAAAATTGTGAAAAAAACCCACCATTAGAAAATATGAAGAGGGTAGGAATCAAGAAGAAAGGATATAGAGGAATTTAGAACTCACAGGTGGGATTCCAACACACCTAACAATGTCTCAATCAGAGATCTTATGGGGAATTGGGATGGGTTCAATGTTCATAAGCCATTGTGTTGCTCTCCTGTATGAACCATGGGGAGAAGAAGATTGTTTCGGACATGATATGCAATGACACACCAATAAATCAATTAAAAAGAAAACTACATGGTGTGTTAATTAAATATACACACCGTGTAGAAGCCTTAACCATCACCCACTATAAGCTGTCTTCCAGGTCATCACATGGTCGTTACAAGGCCAGTACGCGGTTGTACGTGGTAAACGAGGTAAATGATGTGTACATAGAAGTACACAACGTGTACATAGAAAACACTCTTTTCATCATTTTCCTCAAAATTACCCGACAAAAAAAACCATGCCTGAATATAAAATTTCGGTTCTTACAAACTTACCCCCTTAAAGATATTTGTCCCCGAATTTCCCTTCTATGGGTGGTGAAGAAGAATCTGTGAATAATTCTTACCATTGTTATCATACGTCGGCCATCCTCTCCAATGTCTCGTCTTGTATCGCTCATGATTCCAAATCATCCATACCATATGAACAGACTAGACATGGAGAACCTTATTATGGTGTTCCATAATCTGAATAGGGTGCTCCTCAATGGATGCATCCACCTTCAACTCAACCTCCTTGGGTTAAAAAACACAAGATGAGTCTGAGAAGTAACGTCACAACTATAAAACATGAAAGACGTCGTGCATATCCTGGTACCTCTAAGGCAACTGCAACTGATAGGCAACCATAATGAATCTATCCAAAAACTGAAATGTCCTGAAATATCTGGGTGAAAGATTCCCCTCTATCTTAATCCTCATTTGTCTTGTCCTCGGTGATACATGTAAGAAAACCTTATCTCTGACATCAAACTCCAGAGGTAATCACTATCGATCATCATAAGATTTTTGACGAGAGTGTGCAGTAGCCATTCTATTCAGAATCAACTCAACCTACTGATTGGTCTCCTAGAAAAGATGATGTACCAACATAGCTGCCTCTCCTATCTACAACAATCATTGGGGTGATCCTCATGGTCAACCTTACAAGGAATCATAAGGTTCCATCTAAATCATTTATTGAAAACTACTACTATAGGAAAACTCCAATAGGTTTATGTGTCCCTCCCATGAGCCCCCAAAATCCATGACGCAATCCTGAAACATGTCATCAAAAACATGAATCGTTCACTCAGACTCATCATCTGTTTGGGGATGGTAAGCTGTACACATAAGTACCTGTGTACCCAAAGCACTCTATAGTAACTATCAGACACAAGAATTAAACCAAGCATCCCTATCTAAAATGATAGATTGCATAACTCTATGAAAATGTACAATCTATCAAATGTACAACTATCCAAGATCATCAACACTAAAGGTTTCCGTGATTTGAATGAAATGTTAAACATTCATGAGTCTATCCACAATAACCCATACCACATCATTTAATCTGGGTGATTTTGGTAAACCTGTCAAGATATCCACCGCAACATCATTCCACTTCCACATAGGAATGGGTAATTGTTGTAATAGCCTTTCTAGTTACTGATGCACCTCCTTCACCAACTAACAGATGGAACATCTCATAAGAAAACCATCACCATCCGTCTTTATTTTTGTACACCAATACTGACTATGTAGATCATGATACATCTTGGTGACACCAGGATAAACTTCACATACTGAATCATGAAAATCTCACAACAGCTCCTCATGTATGTAGATGAAACCCATACACACCCTTGAAAATGAAAAACCTAATCCTCGCTTTTGGTCCATCTTGAAGTAGGTTCCACTCTTGAAACACTCTCCCATTGGGAATATGTCTCTAGAAATTGATCACTTCCTCTTTCGTACATGATATAGTAGAGTAGAGGTAACAGCTAATATAAAAATAAAAGTCTTCCCATGTCTATCATGCACCTAAAAATGCATCTCAGGGAATTGATCCATATGGTGCAACTCACTAATGGCCTCGTGAACTACCTGTATCTGAGTTCTCCTACTCAATGCATCAACCACTGCATTGTCGTTCCCATGTGTGTAGGAAACCACAGAGTCCAAATACTGAAGGTTCTCAACCCACCTTCACTGTCTCAAATTAAGATCACGCTGAGTAAGGATATTCTTGAGGCTTTTGTGGTCAGTTTATACCACAAAATGATCTCCCAAAAGATAATATCTCAAATAGTGCAAAGCATGTACAACTATAGACAACTCGAGATCGTGCATCTGGTAATTCCACTCATATGACCTCAGCTGTCAATACCTATATGTAGCGACCTTGTTCCCCTATATAAGAGTTTCTCTAAGCCTGATACTGGATTCATTGTAGAAAATAGTGTAATTCTTGACTGTCTCCAGTAAAATCAGGATCGATGCTAGAGTAAATCACCCATTAATCACTTGAATGGATGAACTGTAGGACTCTGTCGACAAGTGCATTTTCCCTCTTCTTAGTCAGGCCTATCTGTGGTTCTGTTAAGCGGGAAAAGTCATGAATAAAGCACTTGTAATAACCATCCATCCTAGAATACTCATTAAAACAAAGATATTCATTTGATACTCCCAGGAAACTACTACTCTCACTTTATATGGGTCTACTGATACTCTTTTCTATGGTATTACATGAATCAAGAAGTGGATTTGGTCTATCAAAAATTGGAATTTCGAGATCTTATCATATATCTGATTCCCTCTCAGTGTACTCAATATGATCCCAAGAAGAATGGCATGGTCATGTCATGAGAGAGAGTACACCAAGTTATTATCCATGAAGACTACCACAAAATAATACAAGTAAGGATGGATCACTAGGTTCATCGGTGCCATGAAAACTATAAGTACATTCATGAGACCGAATGGCGTAACCAAGTACTCGAATAGACCATACCTGATCTAAATGTTCGTAAGAGGTGTATCTTATGGTCAAATAGGAAATTAATGATAACAAAATCTGAAGTCAATCTTCGAGAAAACTCGGGCTCCTCGAAGCTAATCAAATAGATCATCAATCCTCTGCAACGGATATTGGTTTCTAACTGCCATCTAGTTCAGCTTCGGATAATCCACACAAAGTGTAAGGGTATCGTCTTCCTTCATCGCATAAATGATAGGAAAACCCCAAGGGGATGTATTGGGTCAGATGAAACCCTTTTATTTTAACTCCTCTAACTACTTCTTGAGCTCCCATAACTCTGTTGTAGACATTCTATAAGGAGTAATAGACATTGGTACTACTCATAGAAGAAGCTAAAGAGAGAAATCTACCTCTCTCTCTAGAGGAACATCTTAAAATTTGTCTAGAATGACATCTCTGAAGTATTCCACCAATGGAGGAATGTCTATCTATGATGTCCCCTGGTCATACTGATATAAACCAGCAATCTAAGCTATAATTCCTCCAAACCCATGATGCTCGGGCCCATCTATGCTCTCCTAGACTTTCTATTCTACCTTTTATAGAAAAGACCCACCCTCTAGTGACGTGAAACTCACCCTGTGGAACTAGTAGTCAACAATGGCTTGAAAGGAGACACACTAGTTCATTCTGAGAATGACATCGAATCCAATCATCTCTAATACATAACGCTCACATAAGAATTGAAACCCACCAGTCTCAAGAGTTATCTCCCTTAACTAACGTAAACTAGCCTTCCTAATCCCCAACAGAGTATCTAACACCATAAAATCATCTAAAGTAAATATGTATATCCCAAGGCTCCCCCAACGTCAATAGATATAAAACTATGGGAAGCCCCATTATCAAAAAGATAAGAAGCTAAAACTAAGGAAACTAGAATCATACCTCTAATCGTATAGGGTCTGGGATCCTGCTCTTACTGGGTCTATTCCATATCAAAAGTCTAACCTGTACCTCAACCCTGTGACCCAGCCTAACTACCCAGAGCTGGTCCACCCTGTTATCATTGAGAACCTATCATCTAGCTACCACGACCATGACCACCTCCTCAACCTGACGAACCTCAATTCCCTGCCTGATGAGAAATATGTGGTCTAACCCCAGTACATGGAGTCATAATAGATCCTCTCGCACTCACTGCATGTGAGAACATACTGAAAAAATTATGAATGTGGAACAACCTATCACAATATGAGCACTCGACTGTGTCCTTTGGCTAATGTTTATCATATTTCCACTCTTCCTGCACTAGTAACACACCACTGGGATGCCTGAAGAAACATCTCATGAAATCTCTCTAAGATGCTTCCTACTATCGATCTAAAGAGTACCTACCATGGATGCCAAACTACCCTAGATCGTAGCTCCTAACTACCTCAGATTGAACTCGGTAATCAGCACCAGATTTATTATAGTAGTCACCGAAGTCATCCTGAAAAAAATCACTTGCGATGAGATGTCATAACTGAGACATTCCTAAAACCACCTAGCCAGTGATAACTAGTCACCTACCAAAATAGGTGTGAAGTGCTAAACCTCCATAGAGCGAGAAGAGTAATCCATAACTGGAAGAGAACCCTGATCCAAATGAATGACCTCCAGGGCTCGGTCGGCCCTCAATGTCTTGTGGTAGAAGTAATCACAGAAGGCACTATAAAACTCGTCCCATGCCATATCCCGATGATGTATTAGCTGTGAGATAACATCCCACCATATCATTGAGAAATCACATAGTCTGTACATCACAAGCTTCACCCTCCTATCAAGAGGCATATCCAGATTCTCTAAGATAGAAATCATGGCCTCCAACCATGACTCTATAGCCTGTGGTCCTCCATCCCCTGAAAATGTAGGAGGATGTTGCAATTTGAACACACGCATCAACTCGTCAATATTCGGTGCCCAATGTGGTGCTCCCAGAAAAGTTTGAATCATCCTCATAAATCCTTCAGAGAACTGTGCATCATCACCTGCGTCCGGTTCAATTTCCAATTCCCAAACTTGAACGATGGGAGGATCTTCTGGTATTCCCGGATCTATCATTTCTAGTGTCTTATCATCGCCTTGCACCTGGAGTAGAACTGGAGGATGTCTTGGTGGGATGAATCTACAAGGTCAAGCCCACACCTCAGTTCAATATTATCATGGAAGAAAAATTAGAGGTTCCTGAATGGAATAGGAGAAGGAAGGAATTCATGTTTTACAAAAGAGGATTACATGGTGTGTAGAACCACTACACATCGTGTTCCCTTTAATCCTTAACATGGGTGTGTACCTCTGCTAACATGGTTTTGTAACACCCCATACACACGATGTGTTACTCAGGAGACACGATGTGTAATTTGATATTCCCTCCTTCCCATGTACTCTTATATGGTTAGTAATACATGGTTCTTCCAATGTAACACTACACAGAGAGCACACTCTAGAAACGACATGTACCACGTATGTTCCATACACCCTTGTCATTAGTCACATGGCTGGATAAATAGTCGATTACTACAAGACATGTATAACCTAGACACAACATGTAAAATCTAAGTTTCATCTACCTGTGTCGTTAGTCACACAGCTGGATACATGGTCAATTAAAACATGGTGTATATTAGCTAGAAATGATGTGCACAACCTATGTTTCATCCACCTGTGTCATTATCCACATGGCTGGATACACAGTCGATTACTGCAAAGTGTGTATTCCAATGACACAGTGTGTTCTACCAAATTTTTATCAACCTCATGTTTCTATTCACACAGTCAGTCACACGGTCAACAACAACATGACTTGTACATATAGTACACAGTGTGTACTTATGAAAAGACAGTTTTTCCAGAACGAAAGAAAACATGGCATGTGTTCATAACATCACACACCATTTTTTCTGGGTTTACAGACAGTATGCCTTTCAAAGTTATCTGAAACACTTAAAGATATAAAATTTATCAAATTCATTACAATTTCGTATCCTTGAGATCCCATATATCCTTAGAATCAAATTTTGGCATCCTTAATCATATCAAATTAACATAATTCAATTAATGTTGAAATATGATCCACTAAATTTTGATCCAAGAGGGCCCACAACACCTCAGAGACCACAACTTGGAATATATCCAAATGAAACATTACATATAATAATACCCTATAAAAATATAATGTATTTATATCATGAAATATATCTCAACAACATGAATATATATAAAAACATCTATCACAATAACATGAAATCATTAGCGCACCATAAATGGAATGACATGAATGCATGACTTGTGATCTGTAGAAAATGGCCATAAGTTGCATGAGATGGAATATCCTCATCTCATCGGGATGAAATAGAAATAGAACCACAATGATAACATTATTAACGACACAAAACAAGTGTGTCACCCAATGGTGAAATCAAATCAACTGTAACAATTGAAAATACAAAAATATTGCAATATCTGATGTAACATGTCTTTTTCCTATACACAGGTTACCTACTCCCAAGCATGGTTTGTTACCAAAAACCTATTCCTTACCATCCTTCTTTATAGTCTCCAAATAGTAATGAAAAGTATAAAAAAAAAACTCCTCTAATACCACCTTGTAACATCCTAGATATGGGTACTGCCCAAGGGTGCTCAGTACCCAGTTGGCCACATGGTCTCATGTACATTTACCCAAATGCCCGAGGGTTTCAAATAGCAGCTAGGGAATAGGGTGTGATAGTAGGGAATCTATTCCATCCTTAGTACAGTAAACACATCATAAAACAAATAGTCTCAATAGAATAAGTAGTAATTCCAGAAAAATTAAATGGTGGAAGAATGAAGTAAATCCAACAGAGGCCACAATACATATATATGACGCATGTAAAATGTTTTTAGTAAGGTAGAAAAAAACTCACAGTGCTAGAAATACAATGATGAAACCAATGTATAGAAGAAACAAGTATAGTCCAGTTGCATCTCAAGCCTCAACTTGGTCCCATGCTCTCCAACTCCAATAGAAATCATGTACTTGAAGAATAGGGAAGATTTCCCTTATCTATACCTACATCCATATATTCTGTTTGGGTCTAATGTATGACCCAAATAGGGTGACGAATCCGAGTAGGAAAACATAAAAAGTTCTCTGCCTAACTGCCAGTGAATATATATAGAAAGAAATATTCATAAATGATGAAATGAACTACGCAGTACTCAAAAGTAACCAATCCTATAGTTTTAAATTAAATTAATTTACATTTATTATTAAATCTGTTGAATCATGTAATACTTGGAATCTAGCCTAATCTCTGCATCACCTATGTAAGTAAAAAAATAGATGTCCAAGAAGACCATATATACAAAGAAAGTAAGACTTAGTCCAAGATTATGCTTTGTCTTGGATGACACATCACAATCATTCAATTATTCAATAATGACCCTTTGGGAATGTTCTCACAGTCTATTCCGCCTGGTATAACATAACAAAAATTCATATAATAAACACCCTCTAGGATGAACTCACGGTAGAACCCCTTTATTATAATATAGCACTAATCTATTACAAATGTCCACCTGGGAAACTCTCATAGTAAATACCCCTTGGTCAACATGGCATCAATAAATTACAAATGACCACCTTCATAGCTCTCATGGTCTAAACCCCTAGGTTTATGACCACTTGGAATATCTCACAGTCAATACCCTTAGGTCAAAATAATAGTAAAACATACATAAATGACCCTACCTCAGTATTCTCTCACAATCATATTCCCCTTGGTGGAACATTCACAATTCATATCAAAGGAATTTCACATTACCAGTAACACCATACAGACAAAACAAGGCATGGAAAATAAGGAAATACTAAAAGGAAACCAACACCAAATGTCCATAAATAGCCAATCCAGGGAAACCCACCCATAGGTTGTCACATAACCTAGGTATTTAACCTTACACAAAAGAAACAACCCTTTATCAATCAATCAAACCATAGCATGTAATAAACAAGGTTAAATTCGAAATCAAGCAATACCCAAATCACGTTTATGAAAAAAAATTAGCATATATAATCCATGAAAACATATAAAAAGGCACAGACAACATACCTTGATGCCATACGATCAATATACTTGAACATCACCCCTTTAATCAGCCTAAAACGGTGTAAATCTAAAAAATTATGAAAAACACCTAACCTTTAATTACTCTGAAGATAGAAGGAATCAGAAATAAATGATCTAGAGGAATTGAGTTATCACTGGTGGGATTCCAACGCTCCCATCGACGTCTCAAATAGCTTGATGTATCTTTGTGAAATTTGTCCTTGTCTCCTAATCCACATGTTTCCCATCCTCGGTGTGATACATAATAAAACCTCATCTCCGACCTCAAAATATATATGTCATCAACGTTGATCATCATAAGATTTTTGGTGATATAGTGTAGTATCCATTATCATCCAAATAAACTCCTCCTGCTCAGTGGTCTCCTAGACAAGATGAGGTCCCAGCATAGTTTCCTCTCCATCCTCCATCCAGCATTGTGATTATCAGAATGACCTACCATGAAAATACACATAAGGTTCCATCTAAATCGTTTCCTAAAACTACTATTGTTGAAAAACTCCACTATGGGAATGTGTCCCTACCAAGATCCCCAAAAATCCTGGATTAATGCTTAATGAATGTCCTCCAAAACCTGAATTTTTCACTCTTACTATCCATATGTCGGGGGGTGGTAATCTGTATTCAGAAGTACATGTGTACCCAAATCCCTCTATTTTCCCTACTAGACATGAGAAGTAATCTGGGAATACCTTTTTGAAACAATAAAGTGTTGAAACCATGAAAACGTACAATCTCTCAGATGTAAAACATTGCAATATCATTAACACTTATGGTTTCCTATATCAAAATGAAAAGTACAACCTTCGTACTTCTATAAAAACAACCCATTAAACATCATTTCCATAGGGATACCTTGGTAAACCCATCACAAAATCCATCGCGACATCATTACACTTATACTAAGGAATGGGTAAACTTCTGTAATATCCCTATCAATCACTAAGGTCCGCCTTCACCTACTTATAGGCGGAACAACTCAAAAAAAAAAACCGGCAACATCCCTCTCCATGTATGGACACTAATACTGACAATGTAAATATTGATACATCATTGTGACACTAGGATAAAATTCCCATACTAAGGCATGAAAATATTAGAATATATCATTTTGTATTTCTTCTGACACCCATACATGCCAATGAAAATGAAATACATCATCCTCACCTATGGTCCATCCAAAATTTGGGTCCTCGTCTGACACACTCTGCCTTAGGACTGGGCCATTAGAATCTGATTGCTGCCATATTATCACTCGATCTAGTAGAGTAGAGATAAAAGATAAAGAATAAATAAATGTCTTACTCTATCTTTTGTGAACATCCAAATTCATCTTAGATAATATATCCATAAGCTACCATTTACTGTAATCCTTCAGAATTTCATGTATCTAAGTTCTCCTGCTCAACTCATCACCTACTGTTTGCCTTTCGTAGGCATGTAGGCAGGATCAATGCCAAAAATAAAAAAGGTACTCAACCCACCTTCACTTTCTCAAATTCATATCACATTGAGTAATGATATACCTAATGCAATTGTGGTCAGTGTATACCAAAAAATTCTCTCCCAAAAGTTATTGTCTCCAACTACTTAAAGTATGCACAACAATAGCCAAATCTAGATCGTGTGTTGGGTAATTCCTTTCATGTGGCCTAAATTGCTGAGACCCATACACACCAACTCCTTCCCCAAACATAAGAACTAATCCTAGACATATACCAGATTCATCACAGTCAATGGTGTAACTCTTGCTCTGCTCCGATAAAATTAGGATCAGTGCAGAATTCAATCACCCTTTCATTTCCTGAAAGGCAGAATTGTAGGAATCTGTCCACAAGTACATTGCACCCTTCTTAGTCAGTTTCGTAAATGGTGATGTTAAGAATGAAATGTCTTAAATAAAGCGCATGTAGTAACCATCCAGCATGAGAAAACTCTGTACCTCAAAATCATTCTTCAGCTGCTCACAGAAAACTACAACTCTCACTTTCTCTAGGTCTAATGATACTTCTATATGTAGGATTACATGACCTAAGATGTCAACAGTTTCTACCCAAAAGTGGTATTTTGAGAGGTTAGCATATAACTAATGGTATCATAGTGTACTCAATATGATCTCAAGATGAATGGAATGGTCGTGTCCAGTGTGAGATTTCAAAAAGATGTCATCCATGAAGACTACAACAATATAATCCAAGTAAGAATGGAAAGAGGAAAAACAATTCACAATTCTATAAATACAATGAAAAAACCAAAGTATGAATGAAAGAAGTAAAATTCAGTTGCATCGCAAGCCTTATCTTGGTCCCATGCTCTCTAGATTCAACACTAATCAAGAACCTGATGAAGAAGGGAACTTTCCCTAATCTATAGCCGCAACCATATAATCTGTTTGGGTACGAAACATGACCCAAACAACGTGTGAGATGAAACCTAGTTTGAAACCACCCAATGATATGTGCCAAACTATCATTGAATATATTTAATAGGAAATATTCATAAATGAATCAATAAACAAGTACATAAAAGTAACCAATCCTATAGTTTTAAATGACATTATTTTAAATTTATTATTCAATCCATTGAACAATGTAAACCTTGGGATCAATCCTATGATTTGTATCCCATATGTAGATAACAAAAAAGATGTCTCAGAAGACCAACTCAACAAATAATGTAAGACTAAGTCCAATCTTGTTCTTTCGCTTGACATACTCATAACAATCATTCAATTATTCAATAATGACCCTTTGGGAAATTACTCATAGTCTAATCCACCAGGTCTAACTTAATAATAATTAATTTAATAAAGAAACTCTGGGAACCTCTCACAATATAACCCCTTTGTTCTAACTTTACACTAATCATTTACAAATGAACACCTAGGATGCTCTCATAGTTAGTACCCCATGGTCAACATAGCATCAATATATTATAAATGACCACCTGGGAATCTCTCATGGTCTAATCCCATGGTTTGATTACCACCTGGAAGCTCTCATAGTTAATACCCCTGGGTCAACATAATAGTAAAACATATATAAATTACCCTACCTCGGGAATCTATCATAGTCAAATTCCCCATGGTAAAAGTTTCACAGTGAATATCAGAGGCATCTCACATAATCAGTAACTCAATCCCATGAAAACAAGGCATGGAAAACATGGCAAGCCTAAAGGAAACCTATACCAAATGAAGATAAATAGTCAATCAAAGGAAACACAACCACGGGGTGTCCAATAACCGAGGTATCTAACCTTAGGCATAAGAAACAACCCTTTATCAATCAATTAAACAATAGAAGGTAATAAAAATAGTTAAATTCAAAATCAATCAATACCCCTATCATGGGTATGCGGAAAGTTTGGAATATATAATCAGAGACAACACAAATAAAGGCACAAACCACCTACCTTGATATCATACGATCAATACACTTGAACGTTGGCCCTTGAATTGTTCTAAAACAATGTTGATATTAAAAATTGTGAAAAATAACCAACCTTTAAAAAATAATAATAGAAGAGGAATCAGGAAGAAAGGCTCTAGAAGAATTCAAACTCAATGGTGGGATTCCAACTCAACAGATATCTTCTCAATCGGATCTCAGCTAGAGAATCAGGAGGGGTTAAACGTTCTTCGGCCATTCTGCCGCTCTCCTGTATGCACCACAGGGAGAAGTTGAATACTCTGGACATGAGACATGACCCTGCACTGATATATCAAATAAAAAGAAAAATACACAGTGTTTTCATCAAATGTGCACCCCGTGTAGTAGACTCAACTGGCCCCCACCTTAAGCGGTTTTCTATGTCATCACACGACCAGTACAAAGATCTATGAGGGAAACTAGCTACATGACGTGTACATTAAAAATCATATTTTCTTCTTTTTCTTAAAAAAAAAACCGAAATAAGATCCATACCTGAAAAGATGATCCATGTTCTTACACCTACACCCTGAACCCTAAAACCAACACCCAAAACCCATTAGCATACTACATAAACCATATATTCCATACCCTAATCCCTATACACCACACACTATATCCTATACCCCACACCCTAATCCCTATACCATACACCCTAAACCCTAAAACCCACTCCCTAGTCCCTAAAATCTACCCCATAAACCCAATACCATACACCATAAACCCGAATCCTAAACCCTACAACCTAAGCCTTATACCATATACCCTAACCACTAAACCCAACTCCGTAAACCCTATAACCTACACCCTATATCCTAAATCCTACACCGTAAACCCTATAACCAAAACCCTAAACCCTAAACCACACACCCTAAACCCAAAAACCTAATCCCAACACCATATACTCTATTCCCAACACCCTATACCCTAAACCCTAAACCTGAAACCGTATACCCAACACCATAAACAATAAACCCTAGATCATGAACCCTATACTGTACACCCTAAACCCTTAACACCGCACCCTAAACACTATACCCTTCATCATATACCCTATACAAAAACACATAAACCAAACACCCTAAACCAAAAACCCTACAACCTAAACCCTCTACCCTCCACCCAAATCCCAAAAACATACACCCTAAACCTTGTACTCTACACCATAAATTATATACCCTACACACTATACCCTATTCCCTACACCCAAAACCATATAACATACACTCTACACCCTAAACCCTAAACCCTAAAGCTTAAATCCTATAATGTACACGCTAAAACATAAACATTACACACCAAACCTTATCTGATACACCAAAAACCTCAAACCCTACACCTGAAACCCTAAACCCTACACCCAAAATCATAAACCCTATATCCTAAACCCTATACCCTACACCATAAACCCTATACACTGCATCCGAAACCACATACCCAATACCCTATACACTACAACATAAACCTTAAGCCCTAAAACCCTATAAACCTTTAAACCCCCTTAAAATACATAAAAAAATTGGATACACCATAAGCTCAATACTCTATGCCCAAAAACAGAAACTGTAAAACCCAAAAAACACTAAAAAATCCTAAAAAACCTAAAACCCATCAAAAACATAAAATAACTAAAAACCATAAAAAACCTAAAACCCCTAGAAAACCAAAATGCCTAAAACCCCTTAAAAGTTTAAAAATAATTTTAACACTAAAAAACACTAAAAGTGTTATAAAAACTCAAAAATCCACAAAAAGATACTAAAAACCCTAAAAAATATCTCAAAAACATTTCCAACCCTATAAAACAAAAAAAAAAATCACCAAAACTCTAAATCAGCCATTAAACCCATAAAACCCCTTTAAAACCCTAAAACCCCCAAAAAACCTCAATAACCATAAAAAACCTAAAAACATTAAAACCCGTAAATACCCAAAAATTCCTAAAACTCCATAAAAACCGTAAAATACCCAAAACCCCTTAAAACCCTTAAAAACCTAAAACCCTTAAAAATCCTAAAAGTATTATATTCTCACAAAATCAATAAAAACCTCTTAAAACCTAACCCCCCAAAAGAACCTAAAACCCCTAAAATACCATAAAAACATTAAAAGACCCTAAATGGCTCTAAAAACCCCGAAACACCTACAAATATGAAGAACCTAAAAAACGAAGAAATCCCCCAAAACACCTATAAAACCACTAAAACCCCTAAAACCCCTAAAACCCCATAATCTAAAAAATCACTAAAAACCCATTAAAATAAAAAATCCACATAACCATTAAAACCATAAAAACCATTAAATACCCTAAAAACCCTAACAACCCTAGAAAAACCCTAAAAACCGTGAAAACACTAAATACCCCTTGAAACAGTAAAAACCCAATAAAACTCCTAAAACCATTAAAACCGTAAGATCCATAAAATCACTAAAAATATTAAAAATCCAAGAAAAAAATTAAAACCAATTTAAAACCCTAAACCCCTAAAACCCAAAATAGACAAAAAACCATAGAAACCCTAAAAACATTAAAAACCCATAAAAACTAAAAACATTAAAGCCATTAAAAATCCAAAAAACTATGAAAACCCAAAAGGACAATAAAAATACCAAAATCCCAAAAAACCCAAAAATTTTCTAAAAATAATAAAACCCCTAAAAAACCATACAAGACCTATAAACCAATAATTACCCTAAAAACATGAGAGCCCATAAAATCCTAAAAAACAAAAATGGCCATAAAATTCCTAAAAGCCCCAAAAAACTATAAAATATCCTTAAATAACCATAAAATATCCTAAAATCCCTAAAGTCTCTAAAAACCCTATAAACCATAAAGAACCCTAAAACCACTAAAGGAACCAAAAAAACACTAAAGTTCCTTAAATCCCCTAAAACCTGCAACAGACCCTAAAACCCCTAAAAAAGGAATTACACCCTAAAACACCTAAAAACTTTAAATAAACCAAACAGCAACTAAAAACCTAAAAAATCATAAATGAACCTAAATCCCCATAAAATACAAAAAATCATAAAAACCCTAAAACCCTAAAAACCAAAAAACAAAAAATACTATAAAACCATGAATGAAACCCTACATTTCACTAAAAACCCAACATGTACTAAAAAACACTTTAACCCCCCTCCCCCAAACCCCTAAATGACACGAAAAATCATGAAAACTAAAAAGGGCCAAAAAAATCTAAAACCCTTAAAGGACACTAAAATCCCTAAAACCATAGGGACCCTAATAAAAATTAAATTACTTAAAAATACACTAAACCCACTATACCCTAAAATCCCTAACCATCTAAAAATACATAACGATAAAAAAACCCAAATATCCATGAATAACCTTAAAAACCAAAAAGGCCCCAAAACCCATAAAAACTCAAAACAACCCAAAAACACCCAGAATCCCAAAAAGATACTAAAAATGATAAAAAAACATTTAAAGGCCTTTAACAACCATAAACAACAATAAAAACCCTAAAATTCCATAGAAAACAGTTCAAAATCCTAAAACCCTAAAACTCTAAAAGACTATAAAAACCATAAATGCCCATAAAACCCCTTAAAACCCTAATAAACTAAAAAAAACATTGAACCCCAAAAAAACCAAAATCCTTACAACATTAAAAATAAAAAAAATGAAAACCCTTAAAACCTAAAAAATTCACAACCCCTAAAATGTTAAAATCCACCGAAAACTATAAAATCCACTAAAACCCATAAAACCCTAAATCCCCAAAACCTCATAAGAACCTTAAAATAAACTAAAATCCCCAAAGACCCCTAAAATCCTAATAACCTAAAAATTAACGAAAAACCATAATTACAAAAAAAACAAAAAACTGTAAAAACCCATAAAAACTACTAAAAACATAAAACTCCCAAAAAACACAAAGAGCCGAAAACCCAAAAAAAAAATCTAAAAACCCCAAAGCCTTGAAAATCCTAAAACCCATAAACCCTAAAAATCACTAAAACCCTTAAAAACCTAATCTCACCTTCAAACCATTAAACCCCAGAAATTTCCAATAAACCCATAAAAACCTCAAAACCCTATAAAACATTAAAAACCATAAAAACCATAAAAACACTAAAAATTCAAAAACCATAAATATCCCTATAAAACTCAAACACCAATAAAACCTTAAAAATCCATAAAAACCATAAATACACATAAAAACCTAATACCCCAAAAACCATAAAAATAATCCTACAGACATAGAAAACCCAAAAACTCATAAAAATATAAAAACCCATAAAACAACAAGAAACACTAAAAACCCTTAAAATTCTTAAAACCCCTAAAATTGAATAATGAACCTAAAACCCTAAAATCCTTAAAAACCATAAAATCCTTAAAATCTCTTAAAAATTCCTCAATCTATAAAAACCAAAAAATACCAAAAAACCATAAAAGATCCTAAACACCATAAAACCCCGTAAAACCCATATAAACCCATAAAACCACTTAACATACATAAACTACCCAAAAAGTCCAAAAACCACCAAAATCCATAAATACCTTAAAAACCACAAATAAAACTAAATCAGTTAAAAGAACAAAAATCCAAAAAAACCCAAAAAAACACAAAATCACAATAATATTTACAAAACTATAATATATCTAAAACCCAAAAAAATACTCAAACCCCCCAAAAAGACTGGAAAACACTAAAAACAAAAGGCCCCTTAAGAGTCCATAAAACCCATAAAACCAAAAAAATCTTAAAAAAAGATAAAACTCGAAAAACCCCAAAAACCCCTAAAAACCACAGAAACTGTTAAACAAATTTAAAATCCCTAAACCCCTTAAAATCAAAAGAATCACTTGAAAACCATTAAAACCCAAAAATATCCCTTAAATCTTTGAAGCACCCTAAAATCCCTAAAAACCCATAAAACCCCCCTAATTGTCCCTAAAAACCCTAAAACCCCCTAAAAGACACTAAAACCCCTAAACCCCCCTAAAAGAACCTAAAAAAATATAAAATTAATATAACACCTTTGAACACCCTAATACCATAAACCCATAATATTTTTAATAAAACACCTAAACATATAAATAATCTAAAGAACACTATACACACATAGAGCCACTAAAACCCCTAAAACCCTTAAAATACCTAAAATCCCAAATAATCTGAAAAAAAAAATCCTTTAAAACCATAAAAACGATAAAACCCATATAACCCCTAAAAATCATAAAAACCATAATCCCCATAAAAACCCTAGATATCATAAAAACATAAAAAACCCTAAAAACATAAAACCCTAAAAAGAAACAAATCCCTAAAACCCTAAATGACTATAAAAAAATCCTTAAACTCTACACCTTACACCCTAAACTATAAATACAAAACCCTACACTTGTCACCCAAAACCGTACACCCTAAACCCTGTAGCCTACACCCACAACTCAAAACCTTAAACTGAAAACAATATACCCCACACCCAAATCCTTAAAACATACACCCTAAACTCTAAGTAGTAACCCTTTAAACCTAAACCCTAAATCATATACCTAGTTCCCTAAACACTATAATCCCCTTAAAAATCATAAAATCACTAACAGAACAAAAAAAACATAAATCCCACTAAAACCCATTAAAAACATATAATACCCCAAAAAATCCCTAAAACCCCAAAGGACCCTAAAAATCCCAAAACGTCCAAAAAAACCTTAACAACCCTATAAACCCCAATGTTCCTGAAAACCCATAAAATCCCAAAACAATAAAAAACCCAAAAAAATTTAAAAACCCCTAAACCAAATAAAAAAAATAAAAAACCCTAAAACCCTAAAAAATTAAAAAATAAGAAAAACCACTAAGAACCCTCACAAACTCTAAAAATCCCCAAAAATAATAGAATCTCCCAAGGCCCTAAAAACCTTAAAACCTCCTCAAATCATAGAAACACTAAAACCCCCTACAACAACTAATACCCCTTAAAACAAAAAACACCCTAAGACCTCTAAAACCATGAACATCCTATAAAACCCCTAAAGGTCCATAAAACCCCAAAAGAACCCTAAAATCCAAAAAACTATAAAAATACCAAAATATTTAAAACTAAAAAATCCTAAAAACCGTTAAAAAACCTGAAACAACCTAAACCCCATAAAATTTATATACCCAAAACTATTAAAAAAATATAAAACTAAAAATATCCTACAAATCCTCAAAAACACTAAAAAACCCTAAAATCCCAAAAAAACCTAAGAACCCAAAAACCACTAAAAATCCCAAAACACCCTAAAACCCTAAAAACCTAAAAAAAACTTAAAACCCTAAATCCTATAAAATTCTAAAAAAAACTAAAAAACTAAAATAGCAAAAAAAAAAACTAAAAACCCCAAAAACATAAAAAACCTAAAAACCCTAAAACCCTAAAATCCCTAAAAAACCATAGTACCCCTAAAAACCCTAAAATACTAAAAAACCCTAAACGACACTGAAATTCCTAAAAATCTTCAAAAACCCCTAAAAACACTAAAATACACTAAAAACCCATATAAACCTTTAAAGTCCCAAAAAATCTATAAAAAACATAAAAAATTGTAATGACACATAAACACCCTAAAAACCCAAAAAAAATAAAAAGATGAAAAAAACCCAAAAGAAATCTGAAAAATCCTAAGAACTATTAAAATGTAAAAAAACTTATAAACTAAAAAAACATAAAAACCCATAAAAAAAACCCCAAATCCACTAAACAGCTAAATCCACTAGTGACCTTAAAAATAACTAAAAACATCAAAATATCTAAATAGCTTTAAAAAACCCTAAACCCTTGAAAACTCTAAAAACATTAGAAACCCAAAAAACCATACAGACCCTAAAATATGTCTAAAACCAATTAAAATTCCTAAATAACGTAAAACAATTAAACACCTAAAACACCTAAAAACATTATAATCTCAAAAACCTAATCCCCCCTCCAAAACAACAAAAAACCCCTAAACTATAAAAAACGTTAAAAAACCCTTAAAACCCTAAAAACCACATAAACCCTTAAAACTCAAATAACTATAAAAAATCCCAATAAACCTTTAAAATCCCTAAAAATTTTAAATGCCCAAAAATCCTAAACCCTAAAAAAATTTAATAACTTTTAAAAATCCTTGCAATCTTAAAAACCCTAAAAAACTCATAAAATCCAAACAACTCTAAAAAAGAAAAAAAATTAAAAACCGTAGAACTATACTAAAAATCGATAAACCTAAAAGACCATAAAAACTAAAAAACCCAATTAAACCCAAAATTAGAAACAAAAAAACCCTAAAACCCCCAAAATATTTAAACTCCCTAAAATGATAGGAAAAATTCTAAATATCCTTAAATAAATTAAAAACAGTAAAAACCATAACCCTTTAAAATCCCTAAAAACCCCAAACACCAAACACCCTCTAAAAATAATCAATAATTTAAAAACCCAATAAAAAACCAACCCCATTAAAACCTAAAAACCTAAAACCCAAAAAACACTCAAAATACCAAAATACTCTAAAAACCCTAAAAAACACTTTACACCTTTGAAACAACAAAAATAGATTAAAACAATAAAAATTCTTGAAAACCCAAAAACCCCAAAAAACATTAAATTACTTAAACCCCCAAACCGTAAATACTAAAAAAATAAAACCATAAAACCCCAAAACACTAAAAACCCTAACATCACTGAAAAATCTTACAACCCAAAAAAAATCCCGAAACCCCTAAACACCATATAAAAAACCATTAATCCCCTAAATACCAAAAAGAACACAAAACAAATAAAAACCCTAAAAAAAATTATGACCCATAAAACCATAAAACCCCATAAAGGATCCTAAAAAATGAAATACACGAAAACCCTAAATACAATAAAAATATGAAAACCCTTAAAAACCTTAAAAATTCTAAAAATAATAAATTTTCCTAACAAACCCCTAAAATCCCTTTAAATATCCAAAACCCACTAAAAACCTTATAGACCCTAAAAACCCTAAAACCCCTTAAAGTCCCTCCTCCCCCCCAACTCCTTAAAAGACCATAAAACTATCAAAAACTACAATGGACACTAAAGAACCATAAATAACAATAAAATACCCTATAAATCCTGAAAGACTCTAAAACATCCCAAAACCCATAAAGAACCTAAAACCCCTATAACCATAAAAACTCCTTGAGGGAAAAAGACTCTAAAACCTAGTAGATGCTAAAAATAATAAATGGACCTAAAAACCCTATAACCCGTAATCGACACCAAGAAACACTAAAATCACTAAATTCCCATTAAAACATAAAACCCCTTTAAAAATTAATGGATCCTAAAAATCCCCAAATGAAAAAAAACATTAAAACCCCTCATATACCTTAAATCCAAAAGAAATGATAAAACCCTTAAACTCCCCTGAAATCATTAAATGACCATAAAACCCACAAAATATCTAAATGACCCTAAAAACCAAACCCCCGCCCCAAAACCATAAATAATCTTGAAAACCCCTAAAAACCATCAATCACATAAACACCCTAAAATATAATAAAAACCAAAAAAATAATAAAACACCTCAAATACTATTCAAACACTTAAAACCCTAAAAATATCTAAAGTCCCTAAAAACCATAACAACTATAAAAAACCTGAAACACCCAAAAAATGAAAATATACTAAAACCATAAAATTAGTAAAAACCCTATAAATTACTAAAACCCAAATACAATAAAAACCTCTAAACCCCCAAAAGACCATCCAAAACCATTATAAAACCAAGAAACATTAAAACCCCTAAAAAAGTAAAAAAAACCCCTAAAGTGCCCTAAATTTCCCTAAAACCATAAGGGGCCCTAAAAATCTAAAACCAAAAGTGGAACATAAAACCACTTAAAACCCTTATGTACTCTAAAAAACTCAAAAAATTAATAAAATCCACAAAAAACATAACCCCCTCCCCCAAAACCCCAAAAAAACGAGAAATCCCAATAATTACTCCAAAAAGAAAAAAACCATAAAAACATTAAAAGACCATAAAAACAATGAAAACCCCTAAAAACCAAAAAATAATGTAACAACCATAAAACCCCCAATGCTGTTATAATCCCTAAAAACTCTATAGCACTAAAACCATAAAAACCAAAAAACCCATTCACTCTCCTTAATAAACCCAAAAAACAAAAAAAAAACATCCTAAAAATATAGAAAAACCCTAAAAACAATAGAACCCCTGAGAAAACATGAAAAAAATTATAACCCCCTAAAACCCCTTGAAACCCCTAAAATACCTAAAAACTAATAAAATTGTAAAAATTGGAACAACCCATTTATAACCTTAAACCCTAAAATCCCAAAAGTCCCCCCAAATCCTAAAAACCCTAAAACTCTAAAGTCCTCCAAAAACCTTAAAACATTAAAACATATAAAACCCCACTAAAACATTATAAAAATCCTAAAACCCATTAAAACCATAAAAACAATCAAAACCCCAAAAGCAATAAAATCCCCCCAAAACCCAAAAAACCCTAAACCCTAAAAAACGATAAAACCCCCCGAGTGGCCTAAAAATTACTAAATACTGTTAAAACCATAAAACCCCAAAAAACCAAAAAACCAATAAAAACCCTAAAGGGTCCTAAACCCCATAAATTACCCTAAAACCCATAAAAAATGAAAAATGACCCTAAAACCATAAAAAACATTAAGGTCCCTTAAACCCTTAAAATCCTAAAAGACCCTAAAACCCCAAAAACACCTTCAAACCAAACTAAAGACCCAAAAAACTATAAAACCATAAAATAATATAAAAACAATAAATGAAACAAAAAATTATAGGTCAATTACATATGCATACACAGGAAAAAACAGAAGGATGAAAATCGTAGTAAACATAAAGACTTCGGGACTTCACCATACGACCTTCCCCTTCACCCCCAAAACATTACTACCCCACCTAATATATTGGGTCTTATATGACCTTGGAAACTATAAAAACCCCAAAAAACATGAATTCCCTAAAACACATAAAAAACCTATGGAATACCCTAAAACACTAAAACCCTAAAACACTAAAAAACTATTGGAGACCCTAGAAACCCATAAAATTATAAAAAACCCCCAAAAAATAAACAGTTATAAAAACCCAAGAAACCTTTTCAAATACCTAAAATCTTATTAACCCTAAAAACCCTATAACAATTGAAAATACCTTAAAATAATTAATAATCCCCCAAAAACCCCAAAAAACTCAAAAAATCATTAAAAACCACAAAACATTAAAAAAACATAAAAAAACCCCCTAAACCCCATAATACCCCCCACAAACCATAACACCCCAAATAACCTAAAAATCCCAAAACCCCCAAAAAAATGATAAAAAATCTTAAAACCCTAAAAATAATAAAAACCCATTAATAATAAAACAACTAAAACCCCCAAAACCCCAATAAACCCTAAAATCCTCAAAAACCCCATAAAACCCCCAAACACCTAAAAATAGAGAAAAACATAAAAAACCATAAAAACCCATATTACCTTAAACCCCCCCCCCAACCCCTAAAAAAATAAAATCTACACCCTAGACAATAAATCATATACCCTAAACCGAAAACCCTATAACCTACAATATAAACCCTAAACCATACACCTGAAACCATATACCCTAACTGTAAATCCAAATCAAATTACTCCAAACCATATACGCTATAACATAACCCAAAACCCTACCCACTAAACCCTATAATAAAAAAACTAAAACATAAAACATACAGCCTAAACCCTACATCTTAAACCATAATCCCTACACTATAAACCATAAACCTTGTACCAAAAAATGTACAAGACCCTAAAAACGCGAAAACCAACTAAAAGAATGTAAAAACCCTAGAACCCCCAAGAAACACTAAAATTTCCTAAACCCCCTTAAAACCCTACAAAACTATAAAACCCTAAGGAAAGCCTAAAATACCCCAAAATACATAAAAACATAGAAGAACCCAAAACCCACTTAATACCCTAAAGTCTCTAAAAAACCTAAAAAACATAAAAGCCCCAAAGAACCTAAAAACCCATAAAAACCAGGAAACACCAAAAAACCCTAAAAGCTAAAAAACCTTAATAACCCTAGAAACTGAATAAACCCATAAAAACATAAAAATTATTTGACACCAAAAAATAAAAAAACCCATAAAACACCATTAAAACTCTAAAAAAATAAATATACCCATAAGAACACCAAAATATTTTCCAACGCCCCAAATAACCCTAAAAACCCTAAAACTGAAAAAAAAATTCAAAAATCCATAAAACCCCTAAAACCCTTCTAAACCAAAAAAACCATAACCAAAAAAACTACAAAAACATAAAACCCCTAAAAACCCCAAACAAAAAACACCTTAAAACCCCATTTAAAACAAAAAATTCATACAATTATAAAAAACCATAAACGCAATACCTTAAACTCTAAAAACCAAACTTAATATAATCTAAACTAAACCCAAAACCCTACACAAGAACAACTATATCCTAAAAATATATCCCAAAACCATAATCCTTAAAACCTACACCCAAAACACTATACCCTACACCATAAACCATAAACCATACACCATAAAACCTAAACCGTACACCTTTAAGACTAAACACTAATCCTTTAAAGGATATTATAACCCCTAAAAATGATTGAACATACCTTATAACCCAAACCCCTTAAAAACAATAATACCCCTAAAACACTAAAATATCGTAAAAACCCTAAAAACCAAAACAATCAAAATCCACTCAAAACAATAAAAGCCCCTAAAACCCATAAATAACCCCTAAAGACCCTAACAACCCTAAAAACATAAACGGCTCTAAAAACCCCTAAAAAAATAAATTCATCTCAATACCCTCAAAACCAAAAAATCCCTAAAATCCCATAAATCGATTAAAACCCCAAAAAAATAAAAAATAACATTAAACCCAAAAAACCATAAAAAACTAAATAAACTAAAACCCTAAAACCCATAAAACATTATTTATCAAGGTAATTCTGGTGGATTTCATGTCTACACTCATTTTAATATAATTCATACCACTTTTCCAATGGCTTACGGTGACTAAGACTTTTTCAGTGACATATTAGAAAATAAGTTGATCAAGGGTACTGGAGGTCGATTTCATCACACATTTTTGGAGAAATTTGTTCTTACATTAGGGATATCATATAGATTTAAGATGTATACCTAAATATTTCACAAATCATAGTGAAGGAATTGTTACCCCTCTTCCAATGATCTAAATTAGACTATGTGTTTGACATAAACCTCTAGAAGATTACCTACTTCTTTTATTAATTTTATGATGATTTGGTTTAAAGACGACTATTAGGGATCTCTAGAGTTTATTGTCATATAGGGGGTTGGTTAGTATTATTTATTTTGTGATTAAACATCAAAAGGGATTCCAATGCGTCCTGTGAAAAATGGAATCATAACCCACATAGTTTGATGAAATGGAATGGGTTTACCCACCATTAAGATAGGTTGATGATAAAAGAACTTTCATCATGATGAATGGATGATCATCATAGATATTTAAGCCCATGTGAGTCAGTATTGTTTTGAGATACATGATACGGTATAATATCCGTCACATCTCTTGAGGGAATACCATTTTATTTGAGTGTTTGGGTGGGGATTACACCTAGAAGGGTACCCCTATTTCAAAAGACATTAAACCCTTAATACTATACCATAAATCCCATACCCTCTATGTTGGGACGAAGTTGGTCAGAAAATGTTTTGGGAAGTCGAAAAAGTTTTTTTCCCATGTGTATTGTATTTTTTTGTTATAAAGGATAAATCAATTCAATTTGTAAAATTTAAAAAACGGACTGACAAATCATATTCAGGAAATCAGACTCACAGTGCTTAATAAAGTACATCATTGTGAGAAGATTTGTTTTGGATGAAACAGATCATCAGAGTCAAATTGATTCTGTAATGGGTATTTTATCATAATGATAAAGATAATTGAATTTATAATGGATCCAATATAAATTTGATGATTTTTTTATATTTTTTTTCTAAAAAATCATCAGTATGTTTTAAAACTTATGATTCTAGATTGATGAATGAAATTGGGAGAAGAGGTGATGAAAATTGTATTGTGCATCATATTAGAAGAGAAATGGTGATACCAATCATGTGAAATCAAATCGTATTTAGAAAAAACATATTCTGGCTGATTATGAAATATGGATGATACTGAAGGAATTGGAAATTACAATACATTCCATTTTATATCAGATGATATCATAGATGATATTAAATTATTCAATGTCATGAAGAATTCATGCTTACAAGATACATGTTTAAGAAGAAGAAAATTCAAATATTATTCCAAGTGGGTCAAGAGAAAAAAGAAGAAAAATCTATTATTTTAAATTGTTCTTCATCATAATAATGTATATCATTATTGGAATCAGACTACTATTTTATTAAGCCTGGTTTTTTGTTTGAAGTTTTTGAAAAAGATAAAAAATGTTTTGTCAACGGGGAAATTTATTCTTGAGGCATATTTTTTTGTTTTCATCATTTTTCATGGAGAAATTGTTTTCAGAAATCAAAATGGAGAAATTATAATGGAGAAATTAGAATGATGAAATCATAATGGAGAAATCATATTAGAGAAATTTGAATGGAGAAATCAGTATGGAGAAATCTGAATTGAGAAATTGTAATGTGAAAATTGAAATGAAAAATTGGAATCAGATTGAAGAATTATTATAATGACTAAAGGTAGATGAATTCAATATAAGATCCAAAATTCAAGGAAGGTTGAAAAAGTTAGAGAAAGATTTTGATTTCAAGGGGAATTGAATAATTCAATGGAATATCTATATTTCACTAAGAATTGAAGGAGTCAAAGAAAGATATTAGATTTAAGGAATGATTTATTCTTTAAAACATTTGTAGAATCAGGAAAAACTTTTATAAGCCCATCTAAACTATTTTGGATATCCTATAAAAGGAGGATAACACTTTGGGTTTTCATTGGGATTACATTGTTTTGGAAAGAGGAGTGAGAAATTCCACAATTCTTGAAAGAATAATTTTCTAGATTTTGTTTATAAGAAGAAGTTAGCCTACTGAAGGAATAAAAGAAGAAAATTGTATTCAACGTTTCACGAATCAGACTAAACTTTTCATATTGATATTTCTAGACTCAAATATAAGCAGTAATAATTTGTTTTAGTGGTATTTGGACAATTATATTTTCTATGTTGAGAAAATTTCCTTGGGAATCAGAATGGTTTTTCTAGACTCAAATTAGATGTTCTTCCAGTTTGTCCCACCTATATTCTGATAGATGTATATTTTTTGTATTGATAAAATTATACAAGGGAATCAGACTGAGTATCATTAAAAATCCTAGGATGTTCTTACTATATTTTGGTTCATAAATTGAACAATTATTTTGAAAGATCTTATTTGGGAAATTTTATCATGAATCATTGTAACATGTTTGTTACAAAAAATATACTAAATCATTTCGTGCTACTTGAATCACATGCTCTATTTTATTAAACATAGTTATACATGAGTGTATGGGCATATCCTACTCATTGTATTGAAAATAAGAAGATTGTTTTACAGTAAATTGTGTGGTATTGGATTATTTCCAAACCATACTAATGAATAGCTATTCATATTGAGTAACAAATCTTGTAAATTTTTTGTTCGTGTGGTTATGTTTTTGATTTTGTTTGAGGAAATAAGGATATATTTATTTGGATGAGAAGGTTGTTTCTTAATAAAGTAAATATAAAATAAAAATATATCACTAATTCACATATCCCTATCTTAGTGATACTTGAATCCTGGTTGGGTAACCTCAATTGGTATCATAGTGAATGTTCCCATAATTTTCTCAATGATAATGTTTACGAAAGAGATGTTGTGATGGAGAATTTGAATTTTATGAAAACTGAGGGGATTCCATTCATTGATGGTATGAACTATAATTTTTAGAAATATAGAATCAGGACTTATCTTTTTTCTCATGGGTATCATGTTCTTAAAGTTACAATAGATGGATTTCCTCATATTGATGATAAGGATCCTGTTATTTAGTTGATAAGATAATTATCAAGAATAAGGGAATATCTAAAAATTATTTACCCTCATCACTTTATGAAAGTTATTTTTTAGAGTAAAATATTCTTACAATACTAAATATATTATGGATAAGTTGAAAAATATCTATAAAGGTAATACAAATGTGAATAATGGAAGAATAAAAATCTGGAGGCTAAAGTATGCTGATCTGGAAATTAGTGAGTGTGAATATGTTGGGGACTTCTCTACCATGGTAAATGATATTTTCGACACTAAAAAATTTCTTGGGGAAATTTTGAAGGATTGTATAGTTGTTGAAATGATCATAAAACTTATTCCTAACAATTTTGATGATAAAGTTTCTTTATTGGAAGATAAAGACCCTAAAACAATTTTTCTAGATGATTTTCATAGAACTCTCATTACTTATGAAATGAGAAGGTAGAATATTATGAAGATAAAAAAATATGATATAGAAATAACATTAAATCCACTATGAAATAAAAAACAAATAATTATTTTGAGGAAGATGATGTTTCAAACTAAGACTCTTAGAACGAAGTATGTAAAAACATGATGATATTTTATCATTGTTTTATAAAAATGTAAGAATTGGTACAATTAAATATAAAGGGAAACTTCCCATGAATTTTTTCTAATGTTGAACCATTGGGAACAATTTTGCTAATTTTACTCAAATAATGAAAGAAGGGAACAGTGATAAAGAAAAATGAATTCCACGAAGGTCTTGGAAGAAACAAGGTGATAGGGATAAATATTTTTCTAGAGGGAAAGATTAAAAATTATTCAAATAAAAAAGAAGAAGTTTCATATCTAAAGACGATGAAGGTGATGAAACTGAATCTGAATCGAAATTTTATATTTGAAATGGGTGGAGGGAATAGTTTTTTTTCATTAGAGAATAATGAAGACTTTAGAAGCAGGATTTCTGAAGATGGAGAAGAAAATGTATTAGAATGACATATTAAAGAAGAAATTAAAGGGTTTATGAGAAATATTGGAAGGAAAGAGAAATAAATCATGAATGTAAATAATGAAAAATCATTAAAAAAATAATCAATAATGTTTTCCTAATAATAAATTCAAGATTATGAAAGATATTTATGATTTTATGATGTATCTTATGGAATAAAAGAATCATAATGAACATATAGTGGTAAAACTAATGGAAAGAAATTAGAGGCGAAACTTTTCAAACATAATGAATATAAAAATGAATAGTGGGATAAATGTTTCTAATACTATATTTTAGAAGTTAGTGAATGTTTTGGTAAGGATAATCCTAAGAAGGATCAACAAAAGTTACCTTCAATAGTTGAGAAGAAAGATGTATTTTTTTAGAAGAAAAAATTTGAGAAGGTTATATATTATTCAAAGTTAACCAAGTTAAAAAAGCAAAAGTTTCTAAATAACCGGAATCCAAAAAATTTCTATGTAGTTTAAATACAAAAAATTTAATTAAAAAATATGGTTTCATTAAGGCTGGAAAGAAAAATGTGCTGAGAAAGAGCATTCCTATTGAAAAAAGAATGGTCAGTGGGTAACAAAGTTATATTGAGAAGGTTTCTAAAAAACATACTCACAAAACTGGTCAATATGAATGTTTCATGGGAAAATTCTCTTTCTGTGGATCATTTTGGAATTGTGATAGATTAGGACATACAGAAAATATGTGTTGGTTCGACCAACAACATTTCTACTATTAAACATGTTATGGAAGGTATGGTTTGAGGGGGATTCAATCCACACAAAAGAAGAGGTCTATGATCGAAGTTCTGAAGAAACCAAAGAATTATGGTGTGATAATTGAGAATAGGTTACAAATACAAAAAACTATTTGTTAAATATGTGAATGACCTGTATATCAGGATAAGGGATGTCTTGTTTTTTTATTGGAACAAAAAATTTTCTTATCAATTCTCAGAAGCCGGAGGTGAAGAAAGAAAAGAGAGAATAAAAAGATATTGTTGTTGAAACTACTCTGACTGATATAAAAGGGGAATTACCTTGGATTCTTGATAGTGGGTGTTATTCCCATTTGAAAAGTTGCATAAGCTTTTTGAAAAATTATAATGACATTAAATAAAGAGAAATAACATTTGGAAGTGATGAATCTCTGAGAATAAATGATGTTAGATCAACCATCATTGAGAAAGAAAATATGAAAACCAAAATAAAAATATATATTGAGGGGATGAAGCACAACCTAATGAGTGTTTCACAACATTTTGATGAGGAAAAAAAGTTATCTTAAAAAATATGGTTTTTTGAAGAGTGAGAATGATGGAAAAAAGTTATAAGAGCCCAACATATAAAAGGAAACTTATTTCAAGAAAGTAAAATAAAAATCTATTGTTGGTTGGGTATTGTGGAAGAAATTTTGGGACACTTGTGTTAGAGATAAATGATAAAGATATCAAAATTAGATAGTTTCCATGACATTCCTGATATGTCAAGATGAAGATATTGCAGTTTCACTATTTTTCAGAAATGAAAAATTACAAACTCAGTGCATTGGGAAGTTGAGATTTGTTCAAAACATCCTCTAGAACATATTCATTACAATATATGTGGCTTATTTTGAAAACAATCAACTAATGTAGATAAGTATTTATTCACATTCACTGATGACTTTACTCACATTAATTGTGTTATGTGTATGAAACATAAGTAATATTCTATAAAAATATATAAATTATTCTAGAGGAATCATGAGAAGGATTTAGAGTATTCATTGAAGATGTTCAGAACTGATAATGGTGGTGAGTATATGAATAAATAATTTGAATTTTATCTTGATAAGCATGGAATTACGCATGATTTATGTTCACCATACAAACCTCAACAAAATGGGGTTGTTGAATGAAATAATAGAAGTCTAGGGGAAATAGGAAAACTATGTTACTTAGACACGATCTTTATCATTACAACTGGAGGAAATAACTACGTACTTCTATGTATATTAATAACAGATGTTTCTATAGGAAAATCTTTGATATGAATCCCAATGAATTGGTTTATATAATAGAATCATTTTTGAAACACTTAATAGTTTTTGGGAGACCATTTAGTATATAGAAGAAATGGGTAATCCTTGTATAGTTTTAGAATATTGGTGAAGATGGAATTTTTCTTAAATATAACCAATATTGAATATGATACAAGTGTATTAAAAAATTAATTGATAGTATTGTTGATTATGTTGATGTTAATGTGATTAAAAAAGACAAGTAAGATAAACAGACTCATGATGATAAGGAAGATGACCATGATAAGGAATGGTTTTTTCATATTTCAAATAAAGATACATACAATAGTTATCCTACTCAAGAAGAATAAATAGACTCTGTTATTTTCATGTGATAGTGATGAAACTCAAATCACTCATCTGAGGTTAAGAAAACCAGTGGAGGCTCATAAAATTATTGGTTTATAATAATAGAATGTAAAAACAAGAAGAGATTAAAAAATTGTTACACATAATTATTTTTTATTCAAAATTGGATCTGAAATATGTGAATGAAGATTTTTAGCATTAATAATGGTTTTAGGCTATAAATGAAGAGCCTGATCAGATATAAAATATTGATACTTGGGAACTAAAAAGACCCAGAAATTTCAAGGAAATTTTTTTCATAATTACTTTGGAATTTTACGAGTCTGCGGTTTCTGAGGGCACCTGATTCCGATGGACGGTGTGCCCGGAATCAATTTCTGAAGTTTTGTTTGGGTACATTTAGTAAATTTAAGTGTGGGTTTTTCTATCTTTTGAACAGTTGCTCAGAATTTAAATTTTATGGTACCGACAAACTCGCAGCACCGGTATTCACTTAAGGGGACCTTTACTGCCGTTGCGTTTGCTCGGGAGGAGAAGTCATCTTTTGTGGATTTATGTTAACTTAAATTAAATTGATGTACAAACATTTATTGTTTTCTTGTGGTTATTTCCGAAAAGGGGAAGTTTGAGGTGGGGCCCACACCCACATAACCTCCCATAGGGGATAATGTGTGGTGGGGTCCACATGAGCCCCTAACCCTACAACTTCCCTTTAACTCTCCATTAACTCCTCTTTTTTAATTTTACAACACCTCTCACTTATTATGGTGGAGCCTCTCCACCTCCAACCCATTGAATGTGCCAAACTATCTAATTAATATCTTCATTAATTAATTGGCACCTATTATTTGAATCAATTTGAATTTCATGGAAATTCATTTATAATGGGAGAGACTTAATATAATATTTTCCTTGGAAAATATTTAGGTGGGGAAAACTCTGGAGAATTAGAAGAAAGTTGTTACTCTCTCGACGAAGAGCACTGTTCTTCAATGAAGAAAATTTACTCTCTCCAAAGAAGAACTCAAGGCATGCGACCATCATCTTCTTCATTCTTATCCCTTTGCATCAAGGATGAAGACTCCGCCCGTGAGGAACGTCGACTACGCTTCCTCCTTGGACAGGTCCCGACGTCAACGAATCGACATCATCTTCGAATCCTCTTCCCGCAACACGGACAAGTGAGCATCAGAATCAAGGTAGGATTTGGGTTTAATTTTAAGTGAATGAAATTATATTCCATCATAGGTGAATGCTTGTATTGTCTTTGGCCAATTGATATCGCCTAACAAGGAGGGCGCGGGCCGAACGAACACGGCCCAACAACCCTCCGATGGTTCTTGAATATTATGGCTATGGCAACAGGAGGCTGTGGAGACTGGATGATGTGGTACACAAAGGCGGTGGCGTCCAGATGCGGCGGCCGCGCACCTGCCGCGTGGAGGAAACCATGTCCCGCATCTGCAGGCCCCTCGGAAGACAAACCAAACTTTCCGGCTGTAGCCGGACAGGCTGGAGAACCACGATGCCTCTTGGCACCGCGCTGCGGGAAGACTACAGCCTATGTTCAACGGGCCTCTTTGGTGGGGGAAGCAGCTGGCTCGCCAGCTGACCGGGTGGAAGGAACCGCGACACCTATAGGCACCGTGTGTGCAGGATCAGCGGCCCGCCCGTGCGGGCCGCTCGCGCCAGGGAAGACCGGATGGCTTCGGCCAGTGGGGCTAGAGGGGAGGCGCCAAAATAGGGGGCCAAGCCCCCCCCCCCCCCCCACACCGTTCGGCTAGCCAGGCCGAGCCATGGCCCGTCGTGCCCCTTACCGCACCCCACTAGGCTGGGTCGTGCCCCTCCGGGCCAGGCCGCACCACGCTGGGCAGGGCCGCGCCCCACCGGGTTGGGCTGTGTCCCACCGGGCTAGGCCACGCTCCACCAGGATGGGACAACCCTCATCCGGGTTGGACTCCCCAAACCTGGTCGGGCCGACCTACCATCCCACTGGGCTTGATGGGTCGGGCCCGTTTCACCTAAACATGAATTAATTTAAGACCGCGTGTCCAATTAACTCGCTGTCTATGGAACTGGGATCCTCGTGACAAGATTATATTTTTGCAGTACTCTAAGTGAGTTTTGGACAACTTTGGAAAATTGACGGGTTTGGAACAATACTAATTCCAACCAGGCCCCTGGAACGAAAAATCCAATAACTCTTAGACCGAGCGTCCAGTTGACGCACCCTCTATCATGTTGGGTTTCTTTTGACAAGACAGAACTTCAGGGTATATCAACTCAGGATATCATTATAGTTGATGTATCGACCATTTACTCAAGGAGAAGACCCTCCCGGAATCGATCATGCTGTGTGCGAGAACCTAAGAGCATGCAACGACTGCGACGACTACCCTACTAGAATCCTCTGTGGGTTCGACGACGATGAAAACTATACTGGAATCCTCCATGGGTTCGAAAACGATGACTAATGTTCTTGTATCCTTAGTGGGTCTAACAATTTTGACTTTTGTTCTTGTATCCTGAGTGGGTCCGACAGAGTAGCTGGTCTTGTATCCTATGTGGGTGCGACAACTTAACTGGTCTAGTATCCTACGTGGGTCTGACAGCTTTGATGAATCAGTGTGTACATCTGATCATCATTATCACATTACGAAAGATGAATACCTGTGTGAGATGAGTCTTGACTTTCAATCATTATCATTAATGTTATTGACTTCTTTCCTGTGTGCACTGGGATGTTCTTGGGCTTGCGAGTTGGATAGGAACTGGGATTGATGACTTAGGTATATGTATGTGAATATACCTAAATAGAGTTAGTTGATAGTTCGTGATTGTATCTTTCTTATTTAGTTTATCCTTCATGGATTCTGGGAGACCTTCGGGGGTCTCGGGGTCCCAAGTGAGTATCGTATACTCACCCCTGCATGGACTATGCCTGCACAACGTTGTATTGGATGCAGAAAATGGACAACACTGATCGAGGTAGAGACTTGTAGAGTTGGACGGCACCCAGAGGTGGAACACTTGGAGAGACGTACACGGAGCAGACGGATGGACCCGAGTTTCTGAGAAGACCATCTCAACCCACCCTTTAGGTGGGATTCCTGGAGGACAACTCAGTGGTTGTTGTTTTACTTTATTGAAGTTGTACTAGTTTTTCAGTTTTACAGTACTTACTATTGGGATTGTATTTCCAACCCCTCTCTTTTCAACACTTACTTTTGTATAAAGTTTTTCTTAGTTCTTACTATAGCTCCATACTCTATTGTGTTTGTTTAATTTTATAAAGGAAACTCCTTCCAAATATATTCTTTTACGCCTTTAGTGCTAGTTTCTCGCCTCTGGCCTATGGAAGGCGAGATTGGGGTAGTCAGGAAATGGGTCCCAAGGACGGGTCGTGACAAATTGGTATCGAAGGAGTCTATTCTAACCCAGAACTCAAGAATCTGATCAATATTTTTTGTGAAGCTATAGTGTTAAGATTATTGAGTGTGGTTTTCTGTCTAGGGAGTCCAGTGTTGTTGCGGCGGTCGACGTATCCATACACCATGACCCTGACCTCTGATTTCTGACTCAGTGCACGAAAACAAAGATTGTATGTGTGTTTCAAAAGTTTTCATTGTGATTACTTTGATTCAGCTAACCAGGTATAATATTTTGACCATGGAACACCTGTTTCTTTTCGTCATGGCCCCATGAAGGTTTCCATCTAGGGTTCCGAGTTACGTACGAGATGGTATCCCACCGAGAAACAAGGCTTCGGTGCAGGGCCCCATCACAGCGGAGGCACCAGTGGTACCACTACCCACAGGGCCACTGATACCACCAGCCCCAACGGTAGAGAGTGCATGCCACCTGAGTGCGTTGAACGAGTTCCAGTGCCAGAGGCCACCCAGGTTCCTGGGAGAGATGGACCCAGAGATAGCTGAGGATTGGCTGGAGGCAATCATCAGGGTTTTCAGATTGGTAGGGAAACCAGCCAACCATATGGTGATCCTTGCCGCGAGTGTCCTGAAAGGAATAGTAGATAGATGGTGGAGCCTGATGCTCCAGGTGTAGGATGAGGCATCTTTATTTTGACAGACTTTGAGAGTCTCTTTCGCTCAGAGTTTGTTCCATCCACCCTTAATGCGGTGCGGATTTATGAGTTAATTCATCTGCAGCAAGGAAACATGACAATAGCTTAGTACTCAGCGAGGTTCACCGACCTCACACGCTACTCCACGGACATGGTACGTAACCCATTCATCAGGGCCCAAACCTTTGAGCAGGGACTTAGATATGAGATCTGGTCTTCTATGATCTCCCTCATCATTCCGACGCTGGCGGGAGTGCTGGACCGATCCCTTATTGTGGAGAGATTTCTTGTTGAGCCGACTACAGCGGCGAGACCCACTGTAGGACAACATGTAGCGGATTCTTTGGCAGCTGATAGTAGATAGTTGATACAGAGGTCCATGCAGCCTGAGAATTAAGTGGGCGACCTTATGATACAGGTTTGGTTGTGCGAGTCACAGAAAACAAAGCCAGCTATACGAGGATCAGGCAGTGCTATGCATGCGGAGGGTAGAGTCACATGGCTCGAGACTGCCCAACCCATCTTGAGAATGGGAAGCAGACAGTAGAGGGACCTCCCAGGAAGAGTTAGAGGTTCGACCGTGGTGTTCTGCTGGGAGAAGGCAGGCGTGGAAGAGGAGTTGGTCGAGCAGTGGGTGGTGGACGATGTATCGGGGGACTACCACCACCACCACCAGGAGGTCCACCACGACCATAGGGAGCTGGTGGAAAGAGGTAGGCTTAGCTCCATGAAATCGAGGTCTACGACAATAGCGCACCTAAGATGATTCAAGGTACTATCATTTTCTAATCCACACTTGCTGTAGTACTCAAAGACACAGGTTCCAGTCATTCTTTTATTTCTGATGCCCTTGATCGGAGCTTGGAGATTCTGAGAGAGTCGTTGGCTTGATCTATACGGCTGGAGACTCTTATGGGAGCAGACTCGATGATTATGAACTGGTGCTGGCAGTGTGATCTTACTCTAGGAGGTGAGAGCTTCAGCTGGGATCTTCTTGTAGTGGTGTCTAGGCCTTACGACGTCATCCTGGGTATAGACTGGTTATCCACCGTCCATGCACAGATCGACTGTATTAGGCACAAAGTGCGGTGTGTCTGCACAGATGGGACCAGGTTTACCTTCACTGGTGAGATGGGGGCCTTTGCAGCGCAGGATGGACTTATGCAGAGGAGAGGGTGGCCGATCACACATCAGTTGGCTAGTCTCAAACTTGGAGTAGTTGATGTGCGGAGTCCGAGTTTTCTTATAGTGGTGGATCAGTATGCGGATGTTTTTCCTAAAGACATTCCAGGACTACTTCCTCACAAAGAGGTAGACTTCTATATAGACATGTACCCCAGGAGAACACCGATATCTACTCCAGCATACTGGATGGCTCCCGCTGATCTTCATGAGCTGTGGGTATAGCTGGAGGACTTACAAGAAAAGGGATTCATCTTACCCAGTGTTTCACCCTAGGATTCTCTGATTTTTTTCGCCAAGAAGGCGGATGGGAGCTTACGATAGTGTGTCGACTACCGTCACCTAAATCAGGTTTCCATGTAGAACAAGTACCCACTCCCGAGTATTGAATACCTCTCTGATCAGCTCAAGGGAGCACGATGGTTCTCAAAGATACACCTCAGGTCAGGCTATCACCAGCTCAGAGTTCGAGATGAGGAAGTGCAGAAGACGGCCTTCTGGTGTCGGTATGGCCATTAAAACTTCTTGGTTATTCCTTTCAGCTTAACCAATGCACCAGCAGTATTCATGAGTCTCATGAAAAGGATCTTCCAGCCTTACCTCGATCATTATGTCATACTCTTCATCGATGACATACTGATTTACTCGACTACTAAGGTGGAGCACGCCTACCACTTTCGGGATGTACTCAATACACTCCAAGAGCACCAACATTATGGTAAGCACTCGAAGTGACAGTTCTGGATTCGAGAGGTTCAATTCATGGGACACGTCATCTCATATGCTGGAGTTGTAGTGGATACAATGAAGATCGAGGTAGTACTTGCTTAGGATCCACCTATGAGTGTGATAGAGGTGAAAAGTTTCCAAGGTCTAGCTAGGTACTATCAGTGATTTGTGACATACATCTCCAAAGTTGCAGCACCACATTCAGCTTTGACGAAGAAGTGGAAACCCTTCGTGTGGTCATAGAGATTCCAGAAGAGCTTTTAAGATCTGAGGTAGAGATTGACCAGTTTTCCCATCATGAGGCTATAGGAGGAGGTCGTAGGGTACGTAGTTTACTGCGAAAAATCAGGGACCAGACTCGGATGTGTCATGATGCAGGAGTGAGCAGTTATCCCGTATGGTTCCCAACAGTTGAGAGAACACGAGCAGAACTACACTACCCATGACCTAGAGTTAGCAGTAGTGGTCTTCGCTTTGAAGATGTGGAATCACTATCATAAGGGAGAGTTCTTTATATTCTATTAAAACCACCAGAGTCTCAGGTACATCTTCTCACAGATGCACATGAACCTGAGACAACGACGATGGCCCGTGTTCCTCCAAAACTATGACTTCGAGAATGTATATTCTCATGGGAAGGGGGACGTTGTAGCAGATGCTCTCAATAGGATATTGGGCATTCAGCTCCTGGGAGAGGCGATGGAGCAGCTAGCTGCCATACAAATATCCTTTGTGGATAGAGATGGAGTAGACATTCTTCAGTTTATCATATCACTCCTCCACTTCTTCATCAAGTTAGAGAGGCACAGCGTGAGGACGTTGACTGTGAGACGCGACATGCTCAGATATCCACAGGGCAGGCGCCTGATAGATTTTCTGAAGGAGGGGAGCACGTCATCATCTTCAGGGGACGTACCAGGGTACAAGATGCACTATAGGAGGAAGTGCTAAGGGAGTTTCACAATTCCCCTCTATCGGTACATCCAGGAGCGACGATGATGTATTAGGACCTTCGACGACAACACTAGTGTCTAGGTATGAAGAAGAATGGAGCAGAGTTTGTATCATGGTGACTCACTTGTCATCAAGTGGTGGAAGAGCACCCGGATCTACCAGGCTTGGTTCAACACTTAGAGGTCCCAGAGTTGATGTGGGATGAGATATCTATGGATTTAGTGACAGGGTTTCCACATAAATACAGAGGACATGACTCTATATGGATGATCGTAGACTGACTACCCAATTCGTCTCACTTCCTACCGATTAGAGAGTAGGGCTAAGTAGAGAGATTGGGACGCCTCTATGTTCAGAAGATCGTACGGCTTCATGGTGTGCCATTGACTGTCGTTTCTGATCGAGATTCTCTTTTCACTTCTCAGCTATGGAAATGGTTACATGAGGCTTTTGGGAAGATGCTATGTCTGGGCATGTCCTTCCATTCTCAGATTGATGGTCAGACTAAGAGAACCATTCGGACTATCGAGAACATGCTCCATGAATGTGTCCTTGACTTTGGTCATAGTTGGGAGGATCACTTACCCTAGGTGGAGTTTGCACACAACAACAGCTATCACTCCGCCATAGGGATGGCACCTTACGAGGCACTGTATGGCCGACCTTGAAGATCACCTCTATGCTGGGCTGACCTATGAGAATCAGCACTTGTAAGACCAGAAATGGTTCAGGCTACGAAGGAAAAGGTGTAGATCATCCAGGAGCTGATTAAGACAGCACCGAGTAGATTTAAGTCCTATACTGATAGAATATAGAGACCACTGGTGTTCGAGGATGGCGACCACATCTTCTTACGGGTCTCCCATCGACAATGTCTATGGAGATTTGGCCGGGGCACAAGTTATCTCTACATTTCATCAGACTGTTCCAGGTCCTCAGCAGAGTAGGAGAGGTGGCTTACCGCCTGGCCCTTCCACCTCAGTTGCACCGAGTGCATGACGTCTTCCACGTATCTCAGCTGAGGAGATACGTGCACGACCTACCCCACATCATCGACTATAGGGAGATGGACATCGACGATGAGGTGACATTCACGGAGGTCCCGGTGGAGATCGATGATCGATAGGAGCAGGTCCTACATGGAGAGTCGATTTATCTAGTGCGCATTCGCTGGCAGCACGAGAACCTCTAAGAGAGCACTTGGGAGAGGGAGGCTCAGATGCAAGCTCAATACCCCCATTTATTCCACTAGTGTGTGTTGTAGCTTTACAGGGATATAAATCCTTGATGTGGGGGTAATGCAAAGACCCGGAAATTTCATTGAATTTTTTTTCATAAATACTTTGGAATTTTATGAGTCTGCAGTTTCTAACAGCACCTGATTCCGAGGCCCAGTTTTCCGGAATCAATTTCTGATGTTTTGTCCGGGTATGTTCAGTAAACATAGGTGAGGGGTTTTATATCATTTGAACTGGTGCTCAGAATTGAAATCTGAGGGAACTGATGAACTTGCCGCACCAGTATTCACTTAAGGGGACCTTTACAACAGTTTCATTTTCTCAGGAGGAGAAGTTAATTTTTGGGGATTTATATTAAATTAAATAAAATTTTTGTACACAATTTTATTGTTTAGTGGAGATTATTTCCTACATCGGGATGTTAGAGGTGGGGTTCACACCCACATAACCTCACATGAGACGATAATGTGTGGTGGGGACCACATGAGCCCCTAACCCTATAACATCACTTAAACTCCCCATTAACTCCCTTTTTTTAATTTAACAACACCTCTTATTTATTATGGTGGAGCCTCTCCACCTCCCACCCATTGAATGTGCCAACCCATATAATTAATATCGTCATTAATTAATTGGCACATCTTATTTGAATCAATTTTTAATTGCATGGGTATTCTATTAAAATTGGAGATCCTTAATATAATATTTGCCTTGGCATATATTTCGGTGTGGAAAACTATGGAGAATTAGAATAAATGTGTTCCTGTCTCGACAAAGAACATCGTTCTTCAACAAAGAAAATTTACTCTCTCCAAATAAGAACTCAAGGCCAGCGACCATCGTCTTCTTCATTCTACTCCATCTGTGTCAAGGAAGAAGACTCCACCCATGAGGAACGTCGAATATGCTTCCTCCTCGGACGTGTCAAAACGTTAACGAATCGACATCATCTTTGAATCCTCTTCCCGTGACACGGACAAGTGAGCGTCAGAATCAAGGTAGGGGATTGGATATAATTTTATGTGAATGAAATTATATTATTTCCTTGATGAATGCTTGTATTGTCCTTGGCCAATTGATATCACCTAACGCGGAGGGCATGGGCCTAACGAACACGACCCAACGACCCTCCGATGGTTCGTGAATATTTTAGAGGTGGCAACCGGAGGTGGAAACGACTGGAGGAGGCAGAAAAAGGAGGTGACGGTGATCGGAGTCAGCTGCCGCGCACTGGCAGCATCGAGGAAACCGCGGCCGGCATCCGCGGGCCCCTCTAATGACAAACCGAACAGGCTGGCCGTAGTCGGCCGGGCTAGAGAACCGCAGCGCCTCTCGGCACCCCGCAGCGGGAAGACCGCCGCACGCATTCTACGGGCCACTTTGGTGGAAAATCAGCTTTGTGGATGGAACCGAGGCGCCTATAGGCACCGCGTGTAGAGGAACAGCAGGCCGCTCACACTAGAGAAGTGTGTCCGGCTTCGTCCGGCCGGACTGGAGGGGCGGCGCCGGTCAAGGCCGCTGGTTTGGGAAAATAGTGGGACGTGCCTCCCTGCTCCACTCGGCTTTCCGGGTAGAGCCGCGACCAGCCACGAGCTGGGCCGCGCCCCCCGGGCTGTGTTGGGTTGCTCCCCACCTGGTCGGGCCGCGCCACACCGGGCCGGGACGTGCCACACCAGGTCGGGACATGTCCCACCAGGCCAGGCCGTGCTCCACCGGGCCAGGCCGACGCTCAGCCGGGTCGGACCCGCCAAACCCGGTCGGGCCGACTCGCCAGCCCACTGGGCAAGACAGTTGGGTCCCGTTTCATGTAAACGTGAATAACATTAAGACCCCAGGTCCGATTGATGAGCCGTCTGTGTCCATGCGATCCTCGTGACGAGACGGTCCTGTTGCAATACTCTAAGTGAGTTTTGGACAAATTTGGAAAACAGCCAGGTTTGGAACGAGCGTAATTTCAACCAGGCCCCTGGAACAGAAATGCCAATAACTCTCAGACCAGGTATCCGATTGAGTTTCTATCTGTCGTGTTGGGTTTTGTTTGACGAGAAGGAAATTCGGGATACATCAAGGCCGGAATTCGTGATAGTTGATGTATCCACCTTTGACTCGATGAGAGGACCCTCCCAGAATCGAGCTAACTGTGTGCAAGAACCCTAGAGCTGGCTGCGACTGCGATGACTACCTTACTGGAACCCTCCGTGGGTTCAACAACGACGACAACTGTACTGGAATCCTCCGTGGGATCGACAACGATGACTACTGTTCTTGTATCCTAAGTGGGTCTGACAATTTTGACTTCTGTTCTTGTATCCTGAGTGGGTTCGACAGAGTATTTGGTCTTGTATTCTATGTGGGTCTGATAGCTTAGCTGGTCTAGTATCCTACGTGTGTCCGACAGCTTAGATTAATCAATGTCTACAACTGATCATCTTTATTGCTTTAAGAAAGATGTATACCTGTGTGAGCTGAGTCTTGACTTTCAATCATTATCATTGATGTGATTTACTTCTTTCCTGTGTGGAATGGGTTGTTCTTCAGCTCGAGTGTTGGAGCCGAACTCAGATTGATGACTTAGTTGTTTGTATGGTAATATACCTAAGTAGAGTTGGTTGATACTTCGTTATTGTATATTTCTTTTGTAGTTTATCCGTCATGGATTTTGGGAGACCTTCAGGGGGCTCGGGGTCCCTACTGAGTATCGTATACTCACCCCTGCATGGGCTATGCATGCACTACATTGTGTTGGATGTAGAGGATGGACAACACTGATCGAGGTAGATAATTGTAGATTTGGATGGTACCCAGAGGTGGACCACTTGGCAAGACATACATGTAGTAGACAGATGGACCCGAGGTGCTGAGGAGACCATCTGTACCCTCCCTTTAGGTGGGATTCCTAGAGTATGACTCAGTAGTTTCTTTTCAACTTTACTATAGTTGTACTAGTTTTTCAGTTGTACTATACTTACTATTGGGCTTGAATTCTTGGCCCCTTTCTTTTCAGCACTTACTTTTGTATATAGTTTTTCTTAGTGCGTACTACAGTTGCGTAATCTGTTATGTTTGTTTACTTTTATAAAGTCAATGCCTTCCCTGTATAGGGATTTGCAACTTTGCTGGTAGTCACCACCCCCTGGCCTATGGAAGACGGGCTTGGGGTAGTCACAGCACGGGCCCCGAGGATGGTTCGTGACAGGAACTCATGCCCAAAATAGATACAAAAAAATTTATTGGTACAATGTGGTTTTTCCCAAACAAGATGAATGAAGAAGGTGAAGTGATAATGAATAATGAAATATTACTATACAATGGTTGCACACAAATTGAAGGTGTGGATTTTGATGAGACTTTTTCTATATTAGAAATATTATAAACTACCAAAATCTTTCTTTTTATTGCAGCACAATGAATTTACAAATTCATCCAACTGGATGTGAAGTCTTCATTCTTGAATAGTGTTCTTGGTGAGGAAGTTTACATTGAACAACCTTATGTATTAATTGTTGGGAAATATTAAAGTTATGTTTATAAGAGGAAAAAATATTTCTCTCGATTATAAAAATCTCTGACTGAATGGTATTATAAATTGGATACTTACTTAAGGAAGATTTGTTTCAAGAAGGGAAATGTTGATAGAAATTTTTACATCAAGGAGTTTTTGGAGTTTTCCCTCATCGTAATTGTTTATGATGATGAAATTATCATTAATGGGAATGATTAAAGAACTTTAGAAATATTTTATCAAGAGATGAAAATGTTTTTTGAAATGTCCATGTTGGGGGAAATGAAATAAATTCTTTGGATTCAAATCATAAAGTATATGAAATACATTTTTCTTTCTCATGAAAATTATGCTAAGTAACTTGTTAATAAGTTCAGCATGGAAAATTGAAAACAATTTCCAATAATAATTTCACTGGGAACCATGATTTCTTAAGTTGGAGAATGTAATGAATATGATTATAAAGTGTTTCAAAAGATGATATGAATTTTTTTATACTTGAATACCTTAGGACCTGACATTTTTTTATGATTTTACCTTATGTAAACGATTTCATATTTATCCTAAGGAATCAGATTAACTTATAGGGAAAATAATTCTCTCTTATATCTAAGGAATAATAAATTTCGGAATCAGGTATGATATCTTATAAAGTATTGATTTGTTTAAGTATTCAGATGCTGATTGGGAAGGAAATGTTGACGATAGAAAATCCACATATAATGGATTTTTCTTTATGGGAAAAAATTGTGTTAGTTGGCATAAAATGGAATTTTTTTATTAACTATCAGTATGGCCGAAGCTAAGTATGATGTTGTTACTAAATCTGCTACCCATCTTATGTGGGTGAAAACCTAGTTAGAAGACTTGTTGATGTTAAGTTTCCCTTACTATTGGGATGGGATAATCAAATTGAAATTAACCTTAAAAAAATCTGATACAAAATTATCATTCAAAAAATATTAACATAGTGTAACACTTCATTAATGATCATGTAGAGAAGAATTAATTGATGTTGGAGTATGATCCAACATCAGAACAAGTTGCTGACATATTTACAAAACCAAACCAAAGGTACCTTTTTATAAGTTGAGGTTGAAGATGGAAATCCAACCTCCTTCTCATCTTTTTTTAGGTATGTTTTTTCATGCCCAATCTCATATTTCTTTTGAATAGTGTTGTTAAGGGGGATAATTGTTCCCTAAATGTAGCTTTATGGAATCATGAATAAAGGGTGAGTTGTGGGTAAGGCTTGATTTCAGCATGTATGTGTATGAACTATTCAAAATATTTGATGGAGTGGTTTTAGAAATAAATGTTTTTTTATTCCATGGATGTTTATGTCAAATATATAGGCTATGGAATAAATATATGGAATATATTTGAGGAAGAAAGAAAACTGAGGAAGATTTGATGAGGTGTAAATATGAAGAGCTGAAATAATAAATACTTTTGGACATCATGGTTTTCTTGTCAATAATTATTGTTTCTTAAAATGATTTAGCTAAAGTAGGCATAGTATTATTTTTAAGTAATCCATTGTTTCAGGTTTCAATGTTATGTGATTAATGAATATTGGTTGACAAAAAAATCCAAAGGGGGAGAGTATTGAGATCATGTTGGTTGGAGAATATTTTCAGAAATTGAATAAGTTTGTTTTGAAAGTTCATTTACTTTTCCTATCAATATTTATAAATAAATTCCTTTTGTAAAAGCTAAAAATTAGACTATAAAATAATATTTATAGAATCAGACTCATTTTACTTAAGAAAGTACATTGTAGTAACAATATATTTTCTGAATGAAATGGATCATCCGATAGACTTTGACTCCGAAATGATTTTTTGATCATAATGAGGAAGATAATTGGATTCAGACTGAATCCAATATAAATTTTATTATGATTTATTATTTTATATTTCTAATAATTATAAGTAAGTTGTAAAACCTATTATACTAGCTTGATGAAATAAATGGGGAGAAGAAGTGATGACAATTGTATTGAGAATTGTATTGGATGAGAAAATGTGTTTCTAATCATATTTTGGACAATCACATGAGTCTAATCCTAGACGGAGAGGACTCTTGAAGTACATCCAATATAATTGAGATCAAATCCAGGAGAAGTACTATTTCTAGGCCCATATAGTAGTACTGTATCAGGTACTGTTCAGTGCAATATAATCCATAACTATTCATCCATTCTATCCTTTAGTCCACTGTTTTGGTCCTTGAGTCATTGAGGGCCTTTGGGTCTCTCAAGGCCTTCAGGCCAGTAAGGATTTCAGGCCACCTCAAGGCCTTTGGGCCACATGAAATACAGATGCCACCAAATAGAATCACGGAACAATGCTCCATATGAGGCTTCAGAGAATGCACATTTACCATTGTAGAGCTTACCATACATGGTTTAATGATAGGTTATGGAACTGGCCTCACCCATCCTAAGAATCTATTCATACGACTACTAGCCGAACATCCATGAGAACATGGAGAGCGGTCATTGTGCTATATTTTGGGGAGGGGTAGTTTCAATTGTTTGTTTGGGATGAATTTTTTTAAGACCACCAGGTCATGTAATGTGTAAATAAAGGATACATGGATTGTTAGGGTTCCCCCTCAACACTTATAAGATGGATTATCAAAAATAAATAAAAATTGATGGCCTTCAGGCCATTTAGTATACTCATGCCAATTATATTCATATAAATTGTATTCCTGGTGAGTAGGAAAGAAAGATGTTGTTGGAGGAATGTAATGTTACAAAATGTTCCATTATAAGTCTTATGATGTTGAATCATTTCTTAAATTTTTCAATGTCAAGAAGAATACATGATTATAAGAAATATTTTGATGAAGAAGAAATGTTGAATTGAATTCCAAGTGGTTCAAGAGAAAAGAAGAATAATTATAAAAAATTTCCATTTTTCTCCATCATAATAATATAGATAGTAATTGGAATTAGATTGGAGTATTGTTAAAACTAGTTTTTTTCTTAATGTTATAGAAAATTTATTGTATAATGGGAAATTCAAGCTCAAATAATACCATTTTTTCATCAATTAGTATGGAGAAATAATTTTTAGAAATCAGACTGGAGAAATTACAATAGAGAAATCAGAACAGAAAATTAGAATGCAGAAATAAGAATATAGAAATCATAATGGAGAAATAAGAATGGGTAAATTTGAATAGAGAAATTGAAATGGAGAAATTGGATCAGGGAAATCAGAATAGAGAAATATTAATAAGAAAATGGAAATTAATAATTAGAATCGGATTGATTATTTATTATAAAAACTAAAGAGGGAGCTGAATTCAATAGAAGATCAGAAATTCAATGAGGTTGAAGAAGTCAATGAAAGATCCTGATTTCAAGGAAAATTGAATGAGTCAAACAATGATCAGGATTTCAAGGATAATTTAATGACTCAAATAATGATCCAAATTTAATGAAATATTGATGATTTGAGAAATTTTGAGATGCAGTAAATCCTTTTAGAAGACAGCCTAATTATTTTGGAGAGCATATAAAAGGTTTAGAAAACTTGTGTTTTCAAGGGACTTTCATCGATCGTGAATGTGTATAGATAATCACTGCAATTATAGCAAAAATAAGTTTCTAGATTGTGTTTTGTTGAAGAATTTATCTGGATTGAAGAAGAAGTGAAACAGATCATATTTAGAGTTTCCAAAATCGGACTAACGTTTTCATATTGAGATTTTCAGAATCAGGTAAAATCAGTCTTGATTTGCTTCAGTTGTATTATGACAGTTACATTTTTTGTATTGAGAAAATCATAAATGATTATCAGACTGGGTTTTGCAGCCCCATATTAGAAGTGGTTTGGAATTGTCTCAGTGATATTGTAACAAATTTATAATCTCCTTGTTTAGAAAATTATACTTCGTAATCATACTGGGCAATCAGACTGAGTATCATTACAATGTTTAGGAAGTTATTACCAATTTCTCGGTAATAATGTGATGATTTTTTTTTGAATGTTAGTATTTGAGAATGTTGGCCAAGAATCACCCTAACATATTTTTTATAGAAATTGTATTACATAATTTTGTGCTACTTGGAGAACATACACTGATGTATTGAATATACTACCTCATTAGTGTAAGGGGATATCCTAATCATTGTATTCCACACAATATTATTGTTTTCTAGTGGATTTTTTGTTATTGGGTTATTTCCAAATCATAAAAAGGAATACATACAATTTTTGAGTAGTGAACCTTATAAATTCTTTTGTTCCTATGGTTATGTGTTTTATTTGTTTTTAGTAGGGAAAAAAAATCTTTAATAGGATTCAAAAGTTGTCTCTTAAGAAATGAAACATAAAAGGAAAAGATATTACTGATTCACCCCCTCCCCCTCTGAGTGATATTTGAATCATGATTGTGTAATATCACTCCAACCTAAACCATATCCCTTAAACCATATATGGAACACTCAAAACCAAATATGATACACCCTAAACCCTATACCCTACACCCTAAACCGTAAACCCTAAACCCTAAACACTACATTGTACACCATATACCCTACACACTAAATTTTAAGCCATATACCCTATAACCTACAATATTAATCTTATACCTACCAAAATAAACCATATACACTACACCCTAAACCATAAACCCTAAAATTCCTAAAAAAATCTAATAGCTTAATAACACAAAAGTGTATAAAAACCCCAAAAAACGTTAAAAACCACTAACAAACACTAAAACCCCTAAAAAATCTAAAAATACGAAAATCCTAAGAAAATACTAAAGACCAAAAAACCTTATAAAACCCCTCAAAATGAAAAAAAACTAAAAATATACAAAAACACTAAATATCATTAAAAACAATTAAAAATCCTAAAACAATTAAAATCATATAACCCTAAAAACTAGAAAAACACTAAAAAATACTAAATACACCTAAAACCCTTAAAACCCCTAAAACTCAAAAAATCCCTTCAAAACCCCTTCAAAACCCTAAAAACCATAAAAAGATGTATCCCGGAAAAGAACCATAAATACCCTAAAAGAACCCTAAACACAACACAATACTAAAAGAACCCTAAAAACTTAAGACACCTAAAATAACTCTACAATCCAAGAAACAAAAAAACTCTATAACCCGAAAAACCCTAAACCCCTAAAAACCCTAAAAAAAAGTTAAAACCCTTAAAATACAGTAAAATAAAAAATAAAATACAATAGAACCATAAAATAATAATACTAATAATAACCATAACCCCCCCCCCCCCCCCCACAACCAAAATGCCCTAAATGATGCTAAAACCCCACAACCCCCTAAAACCCATAAATCCCCAAAAATCCTAAAAAATCTAAATCCCCAAAAAAATATACTAAAAACCACTCCCATAAAACCGATAAAACCCCCAAAATACCCCAAAACCATAGAACCCCTACAAACCCTAAAAACCAAAACCCCCCTAAAACTATCATGAAGTCCTAAAACCATATTAAACCGACCAGAAAAAGCCTTAAAACCCTAAATACTGTAAAAAATTAAAAAAACTCAACACTCTAAAAAGCACTCAAACCCCCTAAAACTCTTAAAACCAGAAAGACAAAATAATCCCAAAAATCCAAATAACACTAAAACCCCTAAACACTTGAAATCATAAAACCTTCAAACCCCTAAAATCTCTAAAACCCGAAACTCCCCAAAAAACCCCTAAAACCATATAACCCTTAAAAATCCCTAAATAACCTAAAACCCATAAAATACATAATCCATAGAACTATAAAAAAACTACAAACCACGAAAATACCTTGAAACACTAAATAATATTAGAAGACCTTAAAACCTAAAAAACATAAAAGACCCTAAAACCCCTAAAACCCCTAAAAGACCGTAAATACCTTAAAAATTACTATACAAAACCTAAAAGGCCATAAAAACCTTGAAAATAATAAAAACCATAAAACACCCAAATCCCACCAAAACCTAAAACCAATAAAAAACCAAAACCCTTAAAAATTTTAAAAACACCTAAAAACAATGAAAACATATCCTACAACCAAAATAACTACTAAAAATCCTAAAAATACCAAAAAAAAAATCCCCTAAAAAGTTTAAAACCCTAAAACCCCTAAGTAATTCGAGAAAAACCATATGGACCTTAAAGTACCTAAAACCCCTAAACCCCCCTAAAAATCCCTAAAAAACCTAAAAAAACATAAAAATAACCATACATGATAAAAAACAATTAAAAACCCTAAAACTCTAAAATACATATATTCCCTTAAAACCATAAAAATATTTAAAAACACTTAAATCCCAAAAAACACGAACAAAACCCTTAAAATACTTAAAACACTTAAAACACTAAACCCTAAAAACCATTAGTGCAACATCCCAAGTAAGTAATGAATAATAGATATTTTTATCTATGTCTATTAATGAATTAGATAGTGTTTTAGAGGCTTAAAATGAAAATAAATCCAATATTAAGCATGGAATACACTAATATACTTAAAAGATTGTTTTACTACCTTTTGATAGAAAACCCTTTTTAAATATATCTTTTGACAATTTTATAATATATGTTTGTCAAAATAAAATTATTATTTGTGATTGGGACATCAAAATTTACTTTGTGGGAATTTTCGGTATTTTTCCGATAAAGTTTATTTTTTTATGAATAAGTGAAAAATGTTGTATTTTAATTCAAAACTGATTTTTAATCTAATTTATTTATATGATTAGGATATCTTTTGAATTGGTTTTGAAGTGAAATTAGAATATATTTTTACCATTTAATCCAATGGTGGTCATTGGAATCAATTTCACTTTGAAATTGGACTTAAACTGGTGTCAATCTTTTGATACTTATTGTTTCATAAAAACACACTATTTGTCATAACAGCGGGAATTAATTATTAAATAAATTAATTTGACTTATATGTTTTGAATTTTGTAAAATAGACTTCATTTTTGAATTCGGAATATCAAATATAGCTTAGGATGATTTTTTGGTAATTTTCTGAAAAACTCTAATTTTTGATGAATAGTGAAACCACTAAGTGGTGATCAAGCAAACTGATTTTTCAGTTAAATGAAAGTTTACCACTAATGTGTATTGAATTTTGAAAATCCGACATACATGGTTGTCATTAGTATGTAAAATGTGGTTAAATGGGATGAAAATAATTTTTTGGTGAATAGTAACATTTTTTCATTAATCGCGATTAGAGGTAATTAGTGTAATTTAAGGTAAAATTGATATTATAAAAATGTGAAAACACCATGAAACTTGTCCTAAACCTATTGGGTGAGTCATGGCCGACCAATACAACCCATGGGTCGATTTAGGGGACCCCATGGAGCCACTTGGGTGAGATAATGACTTTAATGCCTTTTTTTAAATAAAGGTGAAAATGACACTAACATAAATTGTTTTTCTAAAAAAAAAATTAGAAGGGGTTATACTAATCATAATTTTGACTATAAATATTCATTAGAAATATAATACTATTTCCTACATCATATTATTTTTTTTATAATTTTTAGACTTTAAATAAATTAAATTATTTATGACATCCTGATGATGCAGCAATGATCTCATTATTTAACAATTTAAATAAAATTGAAATATAATGTAAACTCTATGAACTAAACATGTCCAAAACTTATTGGATGGGTGGATTTCGAACCCTTATCACCTTATCCACGAATTATATCAATGTGGGACCTTTTAAAACCGAAACACATTTTCAAATAAAATGATAGTTTCATGGTTTCCAAAAGTGCCCCTCCTCTCCTCTTATAAAAGGCCCCCACCTCTACCTCATTTCACACACTCCTCAAGCCTTTGGTTCTGCCAAAACCCTGCCCATTTACTCTCTCCACATCCCTATCCTAATCCTAGAGGATTCCCTTTGGGCAGAATCCTTTCAAAGGAAGCCTTTAGGCTCAAATCAAAAGGAGTTACACTTTTAAAGGTAATTCATTCTCTCATGTTCATTTATTTTATTTTTCTTCTCCAACCCCCTAAACTCATTTTATTTACTTTTTTTGGTAACAAAACTAGTATCTTAAATATACTAGGATGTTGTTATAATATTTATTCGAGCTACACTATCACAAAACTACATCAAATGGTTAATGAACATACGGTTTCCGTGGATGGAGAAATTCTGCCTCCCGAAACGATGATTGTTCAATACTCATTTAACACCTTCAAAGGTGGCCATTATGATGTCACTATTTTTATATATGATATATAATATGTTTATTCTTTCCTTAAGTTTCTTTATTTTTCATTTATGTCATACCATTATTGTTTCCATTTTGGATAAACACGATATCTTCATTTTAGGAAGTGCGGACTACCGCCCCCTGAAAGTGATTTGATTCGTTAATACCATATGTGGGATGTGTAAAGGATAAAGTTAATGATATTATATATAATATTATACTGGAATTATAATATACTCTTATATCATTATGATTCCACTCCAAAAAATACGAAATAGAAATGGAAGTAGCGTTCATGCGTACTTACGACTTACCATCTCCATGAACGGTGCATTTCATTTGTTACCTCTAAATGTGATGTAATGTTATAAATACATGTATATGATGAATATATATGATATATATGTGATCCAAATCATTAATATCATTCTGGATATAACGAACCTTTGACTAAATTAACAACATGTAAGTGTAAGAAGTCTATTTTTGACTTGAACCAAATACCGACAAAATGAACATTATTAACATAAATGATTACATGATGTTCATAACATGGTATAAAAGGAATAATTAACTTGAAAAAGGTTCTTAAGAAAGTGGAGATTAACTCAAGTTTATTATTCAGGAGATTAAAGAACGGTCGGGTCAAGTCGGATATGAGGTATGGGACTTCGTCTCAATCTCCTTTCACTAAGGCATATTTTGTTTTATACACAAACTTCTTTTATACGGTGTATAAAAACCTTTGACTTTTACATTTATCCAAAAGGAATCTTTTTTATACGAAGCGTTTACTAAATGACAATAGGGAATGTTTTTGTCGTACGTAAGCGGCGACAACGACTTCTCCGCCACCGTGACCATTATTTGAGTTTCGGCTTCCTCTACAAGCCATACCTTATTTTTAAAAGAAAAATAAATACCATGTCTTACATTTATTTTATTTTGGTATTGAGAATAGTTTTCATAATGTTTTTATATCAATGTGTTGTATTGATATCTTGTGATTGAAAGGTGGAAATGTTATGTTTCCTTTATGCATGTTTTATGTGATATGATTATGTTGAGGTTTTGGGCATTATTATGAAGACGGGTGGTTCCGTGATAAACTAAGGGCGGGTGAGCCCGATATAGCTCTCCAATGCATTGGGTAACGCGAAGGAGTGAAACGTTAAGGTTTCTCCGAAGAGATTTAAGGAATATACTGTGATGGGTATTCCAAACGTAACCAAGAGGGTTACTCCCTACATAAGAATGTTATGAATGCCTCAAGATACCTTTATGTCTTATGATTTCTATGATTTATTCTTGATTTTATGAGGTATGTTAAAGTGCATATGTTTTATGGGTAAAGTATGATTTCATTCTTATGTATATATGAACTCATGTTTCCTTTCCATGTTCTCTTTATAACCCATACTGAGCTTTTTATGATCATCCCAAGTTTTTTTGAAATGTTTTTCCCAGGTCAAGGGAAAGGTACATGATATGATGATAGTGTCAAGGAAGTGTCAAGAAAGAATCCTTGTTTTATCTTAAATATGTTTCCATTAATGGGAATTATGAATACTATCTTTATGTAACCACTTTTTTTATATGTGGAATGTAACGCATGTTTTATGATCTAATTCTCTAAAACTCTATACCTGAAAAGATCCTCAATGTGTAATCTTGTAATAACTCAAGATTAAGTAAGATTTAAGGCTGGGGCCTTATAGTTGGTATCAGAGGTCGGTTTAGATAACTTTAGGAGTTAGAATTATATTAAATGATTATCCAAAAATATTTTTTTATGGTCAAACTGAAATGATATAGCATTTGAAGATTACCATGTTGCTTCATCTAAGACATGTTTGTTCAGAATGGTTTTCCGCAGAGGAAACATGGATGAAGTGCTAGGAAGGCATACAGAAGGAAATAACCTTCCGAATCAGCATCCCGAGATGGTCGGAATTGGAACTGAACAGTTTGTTACAGTGATGGCACAGTTGAATCAGGCTATAAATGGTGGTGGTATCCATGAACGAGATCATCCAGATCAACCGCAGAGGAACATGTCAGTGGTGGAACATTTCATGAGGCAACATCCCCCATCATTCAGAGGATCATCTGACCCTGTGTTAGCTGAAGGGTGGATTAAAGCACTGGAGAAGATTTTCGATGTCATGGGGTGTTCAGAAAATCAAAAGGGTAGTCTTTCTATTTATCGTTTGGAGGGTGAAGCAGATCAGTGGTGGTCGATGTTTAAAAATATCAGGGGCACTGATGAGATTGATGCTCTCGACTGGGATGAATTCAAAGGTATGTTTCTTGAGAAGTATTTTCCTAAGGCTGTTCGACTTAGGATGGAAAAGCAATTCTTGGAATTGAGGCAAGAGGAAGACTCAGTGGCTACCTATGAAGAAAGGTTCACTCGATTGGCAAGGTATGCTCCAAATTTAATCCGAGACCTTGATAGTAAAATCAATCGTTTTTACTCAGGATTAAAGACAAAATATCGAAGGGCATTAGCTTATCATGAGTTTAAACGTTATGAAAAGCTTGTTCGATGTGCTGAGAAGGTGGAAATGGAGTTTTCCGATGATCAAGTGTTCTATAACAACCAACAGAAGAAGAGACCGAGGTGGCAGGAGAAAGGTAAGAATTCTTCAAAAAAGTCTGATGGTAAGAAAACTAAGTTTCCAGTTTGTGATAAATGTGGAAAAAGGCATGCTGGGGAATGTCTTCTAAATTCTGGAAAGTGCTACCAATGTGGTAATATAGGACATAAGGCTCGTGATTGCACTAAAAAGGATCAAGGTGAAGGTAAGACCAAATTTGATTTACAGTTACTGAAATGTTATAAGTGCAATGAGATTGGTCACTATGCAAACAAGTGTCCGACAAAGAGCTTGAGTTATGGGAAGCAGTTAGACTACAAGCAGAAAGGGGTGGTGAAATCCTTTGCAACTACTTCAGTAGATGTCGGTCCATCAAATAGAGATTCGTAGTTTCCTTGGTTTGGCAGGCTATTACCGAAGGTTTGTTAGAAATTTTTCACGGTTATCTATTCCAATGACTAAGCTAACTCGGAAGGGTGTTAAGATTATCTGGACAAAAGAATGTGATGATTGTTTTCAGGAATTGAAAAGAAGATTGGTGAACACTCAAGTTTTGGCACTACCTTCCAGGAATGGTGAGTTTGTTATATACAGTGATGCTTCATTGAAAGTACTTGGTTGCGTCCTAATGCAGAATGATCAGGTAATTACTTATGCTTCACGATAGTTGTAAACTCAAGAGGTAAATTACCCTACACATGATTTGGAATTAACTGCTGTTGTTTTTGCTTTAAAAATTTGGAGGCATCATTTGTATGGAGTAAAGTGTGAAATATATACCGATCACAAAAGTTTAAAGTATATATTCACTCAGAAAGAGTTAAACATGAGACAGAGGAGATGGCTGGAATTAATCAAGGATTATTATTGTACAATTCATTACCATCCGGGAAAAGCAGATAAAGTGGATGCTGCTTTGAGTCGAAAAAGTAATGCTTCATTAGAAATGTTGCCTTTGGAATGTGATCCTTTGGTTAAGGATTTGATGAACTTTTGCATAGAAGTTGTTGGTGCAGGAAGTTATTCTGTTTTGTTTCAGGTATCAGTGAAATCATCTCTATCAGATAGAATCAAGCAAGCATAGAAGCAAGACAGTGAGTTGCAGAAAAAGGTAGAGATGGTTCAGAAAGGTAAGTTTCCTGAATTCAACATTGATAATGATTGTGTTTTTAGATTTGGGAAGAGATTGCGGGTGCCTTGTGATTCACAGTTGAAGAGAGATTTGTTATGTGAAGCTCATAGTTCTCCATTTTCAGTTCATCCTGGCAGTACTATGATGTACAGAGATCTGCGGGAGTATTACTGGTGGGATGGAATGAAAAGAGATATTTCTGATTTTACTGTGAAGTGTTTGACATTTCAACAGGTTAAAGCAGAGTGACAGTTACTGAAAGGGATGCTTCGGCCTTTACCAGTGCCAGAGTGGAAATGGGAGAATATATCCATGGACTTTGTTGTGGGATTACCGAAGACATCTCGAGGTAATAATGCAATCTGGTTTATTGTTGATCGCTTGACCAAGTCTGCTCATTTCCTTGCTATACGAGATACTTTCTCTCTTGATCAACTTTCCCGTTTGTATCTTAAAGAGATAGTCAGGTTACATGAAGATCCTCTCTCCATTGTATCGGATCATAATCCCAGGTTTACTTCTAACTTTTGGAAAGGCCTTCAGAAGTCGTTGGGTACTGAATTAAATTTTATTACAGCTTTTCATCCTCAATCAGATGTGCAGTCAGAATGAACAATTCAGACCTTGGAGGATATGATACGAGCTTGTTCGATGAATTATCAGGGAAGTTGGGACCAACATCTTTCTTTGGATGAATTTTCATATAATAACAGTTTTCATTCTAGTATACAGATGTCACAATTTCCGGAATTATATGGGAAGCGGTGTCAAACTCCAGCCTTATGGGATGAAGTGGGTGAAAGGATGTTGATGGGACCAGAATTGGTAGAAGAGTTGGCAGAAAAAGTTCAGCTGATTCAGAAGCACATGAGAACAGCTCAGAGTAGGCAGAAGAGTTATGCCGACAACAGGAGGAAGGATCAATCTTTTGAGGTAGGTGATCATGTTTTTCTCAAAGTATCACCATGGAAAAGTGTGATGCGATTTGGTAAGAAAGGAAAGCTGAGTCCAAGGTTCATTGGACCATATGAAATTCTGGAGAGAGTTGGAACATTTGCTTACCGAGTGGCTTTACCTCCGAGCTTATCTCAGGTACACAATGTTTTTCACGTTTCAATGTTAAGGAAGTAAATTCCATATCCATCTCATGTTTTGAGTCCAGAGGTAGTTCAGCTGGAAGAGAACCTATCTTATGAAGAACAACCAGTCCAGATTCTTGACCACATGGAGCATGTGTTACGGAATAAGGTGATTCACCAGGTAAAGGTTTTTTGAAAAAACCACATGATGGAAGAGGCAACATGGGAATCTGAAAATGAAATGAGGGATAAGTATCCCCATTTATTCGATAAGTAAATAAATTGCAGGGACGCAATTTTCTAAAGGGGGGAAGGATGTAACATCCCAAGTAAGTAATTAATAATAGATATTTTTATCTATGTCTATTAATGAATTAGATAGTGTTTTAGAGGCTTAAAATGAAAATAAATCCATTCTTAAGCATGGAATAGACTAATATTCTTAAAAGATTATTTTACTGCCTTTTGATGGAAAACCCTTTTTAAATATATCTTTTGACAATTTTATAAGCTATGTTTTTTAAAATAAAATTATTATTTATTATTGGGACATCAAAATTTACTTTTTGTGAATTTTTTGTATTTTTCCGATAAAGATTATTTATTTATGAATAAGTGAAAATTGTTGTATTTTAAGCCAAAACTGCTTTTTAATCTAATTTATTTATATGATTAGATTATCTTTTGAATTGGTTTTTAAGTGAAATTAGAATATATTTTTACCATTTAATCCAATGGTGGTCATTGGAATCAATTTCACTTTGAAATTGGACTTAAACTGGTGTCAATCTTTTGATACTTATTGTTTCATAAAAACACACTATTTGTCATAACAACAGGAATTAATTATTAAATAAATTAATGTGACTTATTTGTTTTTAATTTTGTAAAATAAACTTCATCTTTGAATTCGGAATATCAAATATAGCTTAGGGTGAATTTTTCGTAATTTTCTTAAAAACTCCAATTTTTTGATGAATAGTGAAACCACTAAGTGGTAATCAAGCAAACTGATTTTTCAGTTAAATGAAAGTTTACCACTAATGTGTATTGAATTTTGAAAATCCGATATACATGGTTGTCATAAGTATGTAAAATGTGGTTCAGTGTGATAAAAATAATTTTTTTGTGAATAGTAACATTTTTTCATTAATCGCGATTAGAGGTAATTAGTGTAATTTAAGGTAAAAATGATATTATAAAAATGCGAAAACACCATGACACTTGTCCTACACATATTGGGTGAGTCATGGACGACCAAGACAACCCATGGGTCGATTTAGGGGACCCCATGGAGCCACTTGGGTGAGATAATGACTTTAATGCCTTTTATTAAATAAAGGTGAAAATGACACTAACATAAATTGTTTTACTAAAACATTTTTTAGAAGGGGTTATACTAATCATAATTTGGACTATAAATATTCATTAAAAATCTAAAAATATTTCCTACATAATATTATTTTTTTTATAATTTTTAGACTTTAAATAAATTAAATTATTTATGACATCATGATGTTGCAGCGATGACCTCATTCTTTAACGATTTAAATAAAATAGAAAGATAATGTAAAATCTATGAACTACAAATGTCCAAAACTTATTGGATGGGTGGATTTCGAACCCTTATCACCTTATCCACGAATTATTCAATGTGGGACCTTTTAAAACCGAAACACATTTTCAAATAAAATGATAGTTTCATGGTTTCCAAAAGTGCCCCTCCTCTCCTCTTATAAAAGGCCCCCACCTCTACCTCATTACACACACTCCTCAAGCCTTTGGCTCGGCCAAACCCCTGACCATTTACTCTCTCCGCATCCCTCTCCTCATCCTAGAGGATTCCCTTTGGGCAGAATCCTTTCAAAGGAAGCCTTTAGGCTCAAATCAAAAGGAGTTATACTTTTAAAGGTAATTCATTCTCTCATGTTCATTTGTTTTATTTTGCTTCTCCAACCCCCAAAACTCTTTTTATTTACTTCTTTTGTAACAAAACCAGTATCTTCAATATACTAGGATGTTTTTATAAGATTTATTCGAGCTACACTCTCACACAACTACATCAAATGGTTAAAGAACATACGGTTTCCGTGGATGGCGAAATTCTACCTCCCGAAACGATGATTGTTCAATACTCATTTAACACCTTAAAAGGTGGCCATTATGATGTCACTATTTTTATATATGATATATAATATGTTTATTCTTTCTTTAAGCTTATGTATTTTTCATTTATGGCATACCATTATTGTTTCCATTATGGTTAAACACAATATCTTCATTTTAGGAAGTGCGGACTACCACCCCCTGAAAGTGATTTGATTCGTTAATACCATATGTGGGATGTGTAAAGGATAAAGTTAATGATATTATATATGTTATTATACTGGAATTATAATATACTCTTATATCATTATTATTCCGTTCCAGAAAATACGAAATAGAAATGGAAGTAGCGTTCATGCGTACGTAAGGCTTACCGTCTCCATGAACGGTGCATTTCATTTCTTACCTCTAAATGTGATGTAATATTATAAATACATGTATATGATGAATATATATGATATATATGTGATTCAAATCATTAATATCATTCTAGATATAATGAAACATTGACCAAATTAACAACATGAAGTCTATTTTTGACTTAAGAACCAAATACCGACAAAATGAACATTATTAACTTAAATGATTACATGATGCTCATAACATGGTATAAAAGGAATGATGAACATGAAAAACGTTCTTAAGAAAGTAGAGATTAACTCATGTTTATTATTCAGGAAATTAATGAATGGTCGGGTCAAGTCAGATACGAGGTATGGGACTTCGTCTCAATCTCCTTTCATTGAGGCATATTTTGTTTTATACACAAACTTCTTTTATACGGTGTATAAAACCCTTTGACTTTTACGTTTATCCAAAAGGAATATTTTTTATACGAAGCATTTACTAAACGACAAAAGGGAATGTTTTTGTCGTACGTAAGCGGCGACAACGACTTCTCCGCGCCGTGACCATTATTTGAGTTTCAGCTTCCTCTACAAGCCATACCTTCTTTTTAAAAGAAAAATAAATACCATGTCTTACATTTCTTTTATTTTGGTATTGAAAATGGTTTTCATAATGTTTTTATATCAATGTGTGTAATTGATATCTTGTGATTGAAAGGTGTAAATGTTATGTTTCCTTTATGCATGTTTTATGTGATATGATTATGTTGAGGTTCTTGGGAATTATTATGAAGATGGGTGGTTCCGTGATAAACCATGGGCGGGGGAGCCCGATATACCTCTCCAATGCATTGGGTAACGCGAAGGAGTGAAAAGTTAAGGTTTCTCCGAAGAGATTTAGGGAATATACTGTGATGGGTATTCCAAAGGTAACCAAGAGGGTTACTCCCTATATAAGAATGTTATGAATGCCTCAAGATACCTTTATGTCTTATGATTTCTATGATTTATTCATGATTTTATAAGGTAGGTTAAAGTGCATATGTTTTATGGGTAAAGTATGATTTCATTATTATGTATATATGAACTCATGTTTCCTTTCCATGTTTTTTTTATAACCCATACTGATCTTTTTATGCTCATCCCATGATTTTTTGAAATGTTTTTCACAGGTCAAGGGAAAGGTACATGATATGATGATAGTGTCAAATAAGTGTCAAGAAAGAATCCATGTTTTATCTTAAATATGTTTCCATTAATGGGAATTGAGAATACTATCTTAATGTAACCAATTTTTTTATATGTGGAATGTAACGCAAGTTTTATGATTTAATTCTCTAAATCTCTAAACCCGAAAAGATCCTCAATGTGTAATCTTGTAATAACTCAAGATTAAGTAAGGTTTAAGGCTGGGGCCTTATAATTAGAAACCCTAAAAAGCCTAAAAATAGACCAAAAAACATAAAACCCTTAAATAAAAATAAAACCCGTAAAGGACCATAAACACTCTAAAAATCCCTAAAAACCCTAAAACCCACTCAAAACCTAAATACTGTATGAAACCCTAAAACATCAAAACCCCTAAAACCCTAATATAATTCAAGCCCTAAAACGACCTAAAAATCCTAAAACCCAAAAAAGACCCTAAACACAGTAAAAAACACAAAATAACATAAAACCCAAATGACCCTAAAATCCATTAAACCTTGAAATATCCTAAAACCTTTTAAACCGCAAAAGACCCAAACACCCCTAAAAACCCTAAAATTCACCAAAACATAGATCTACTATCCTAAAATTCCCTAAAACCTGACAAGCACTCTAAAAAGCCCTAAAAAACCTAAAGGACCCCCAAAACCATAAAAAACCTAAAAAACTCAAAATAATACTAAAGGACACTAAATACCAATAAAATTCAATAAATCATAAAAACCCTAAAAGAACCTAATAACCATAAAAACCTTTAAGAACAACTAAAACCTTGAAAAGCCCCTAAAACCTCATTAAAACCCTAAAATCCCCATATAAACACTATAACCGCCCCCAAACCCCCAAAACCCATAAAAATTTATATACAACAGAAAAACCCTAAAATACATAATACTCTAAAAACGCTAAAAATAATGAATTCCTAAAAAACACAAAAACCCTAAAATACTCAAAAAACCCAAAATAAAATAATAATCCTAAAAACCATAAAAACTAAAATTCCATATACTATAAAAAACATAAAAAACATAAAACAAATAAATACCCTAAAGAAAATAAAACCCCATAAAAACCTCGAAAACCGTTAGAAATCATTATAAATCCTTAAAAAACCTAAAACCCATGAAAACCACTAAAAATAATAATACCCAAAAAACCATGTAATCCCCAAAAGAACCCTAACACCCCCATGTAAAAAAATTATTAAAACTATAAGATATCTAAGAACTCTATAAAAACCTAAAAACCATAGAGTTCCTAAAACCCTAAAAACAATAAAACCTATAAAATACCCTAAATATCGTATAATCCCAATGAAACACTAAAAATAGATATCCCTACAACCCTAAAAACCCTACAACCCAAAAAAACATTAAACCCCCAAACCCTAACCATATAACCCGTACCCAAAACCCTAAAGCTTATACCCTACACCATAAACCCTATACAAAAATAAACCCTAAACCCTATGCCCAGAACCCTATACCCTACACCATAAACCCAAGACCGTACACCATACAGCATATTCCCAACACCCTAAACCAGAAACCCCAAACCCTATAACATACACCAAAAACCTAAAACCCTCCACCCTAAACAATGAACCATACACCTTAAACCCTAAACCCTACACCATAAACCCTAAACCATATTCCCCGTACCCAAAAAGACCCCAATCCCCCTTAAATATCTAAAACAACCCATAAAACCAAAAAAACTCTATCAATCTTAAAACCAAAGAAACACTCCAAAAAATTTCCCAAAAATCCCAAAAATCCCTAAAACACTGTAAAATTCATAAAAAGTCACTGAAAGTCCAAAAAACCCCTAAGGAACCCCCAAAAGACCCTAAAAACCCTAAAATCATAAAAAACATAAAAATCTAAAATTATTAAAAACCCTTGAAACCCCAAAGAATCCAAAAAAGCAACTTAAAACCCCTAAAACCCCTAAAAAACATAAAAACACTTTAAACCCATAAAAACATTAAAAAACCTAAAACCCCAAAAACACTAAAAGACACTAAGTCCCCTAAAAATCCTAAAAACCTAAAAATGAAAAAAATTATAAAAAACCATTAATGCTCGTGAAAATACCAAAAACTCTAAAATCCCAAAATCCCCATAAAGTATAAAAATCCTAAAAACCCCTAAAAACCCCAAAACCCTGAAAAATCATAAAAACCCTAAAAACCATAAAAACCCCAAAGGTAGAAATAACCCATATCAAAACACTAAAACACCTTAAATACATCAAACACCCAACAAAGCCAAAAATAACCTAAAAAAATAAAAAATATAGAATCCCCTAAAAACATTAAAACCACAAAACCCTTTAAACCCTAAAAAAATGCAATACCTTTATTACCTATAAAAATCCCAAAACCGAAGAAAATTGTAAAATGACTTAAAACCACTATAAAATACAAAAAATCTTTATAAAAGATCCTAAAAAATCTTAAACACATTTAAACCACTAAAAAATAAATAATCCCTTAAAATCATAAAAACATAAAGACACTAAAAAAATATAAAATCCCTTAAACATCTTAAAAACCATAAAAATTGTAAAAAACCTAAAAAATACTAAATACCCTAAAACCCTAAAACCACAAAAAATTAAAAAAACCCCCCAAATCCAAATAAAACAAAAAAACCCCAAAAGACCATAAAAAAACCTAAAACCCAAAAAACCCAAAACTCTAAAACCCTAAAAATAGTAAAGACCCCAAAAACCAAAAATAGACCCATAATACTTTCAAAATAACCTATGAAAAAAATATATCCTGCCCCCCCAAACGTAAAACCCTAAAAACCATAAAAATACTAAAAACAATAAAGACACCAAAAAACCTTAAAAACTATAAAAACCCTAGAGACCTCTAAAAACTATAAAACCCCCTAAAACCCCTATAAACCCAAAATAACAAAAAAAACCCCAAAATACATAAAAACCCATAAAAGACCCTAAAAACCATAAAAGAACATAAAATACCCCAAAACTATAAAATTACTATAAACACAATTAAAACCCCTAAAACACTAAAAACCCTAAAACCCCTAATAGACCTTAAAACCCATAGACCACTAAAAACTATTAGAAAACATAAAAAACCTTAAAAAATACTAAAACCCCCTAAAAACCTAAAAAATATAATAACACCCCTAAACACCTTAAAAACCCTAAAACCCCTAAAAACACCTAAAACAGCATAAAACCATAAAACATCTAAAAACACTAAAAACCATAAAAACCCTAAAACCCAAAGAAACCCTTTAAAGTAAAAAATCCCAAAGGCCACTGTAACACCCAAAATAACATAAAACCATAAAAGCACTAAAAACAACTAAAAACCTAAAAACCCTAAATTTCTATAAAATCCCCAAAGAACCCTAGAAATCCCTAAAAACCCATAAAACCTTAAAAATCCCTAATACCATCGATAAAACTTAAACCCTAAAAATAAAAAAAAACCCAAAAATTTCCACAAAAGAATAAAAACCACTAAAACACTAAAAACACTAAAAACCCTAAAACCCCTAATACTTGAAAAGCCCCTTTGAAATCCTGAAAACCCATAAAATCCCTAAAACCCCCTAAAACACCTAAAAGTCCATTAATACCCAATTTTTTTTAAAATATATTAAAAAGCCTAAAACCCCTAATAGACCCTAAATACCAAAACTCCTCGAAAAATGTCATAACAACCCAAAAAACACTATAAAAACCTAAAAAACCCCTAAATATATTTAAACCCTCTAAAAATTCAAAAAAACACAAAAAGATCCTAAATATCTAAAAGAACTAAAATCCCTAAAACCATAAAAAACAAAAAACCCCATCAAAACCTACGAACCCTTAAATCGCTTAAAACACTAAAAACCCTAAAAAGTTTACAAAAAACATAAAAACCGCCAAACCCACTAAAAACCCTAAAACACTAAAAACCCTATAAACCCAAAAATTCACTACGACTCTAAAACACCTAAAATGGAATGAAAAAACACTAAAAACATTAAAGACCCTAATGAGCTCTAAAATACCTTAAAATCAATAAAAACCTTAAAACACCACAAACTATAGAAGACCCCAAAAATTATAAATCGCCAAAATCCTATACAACCATAAAAAACATTAAAACCACTGAAAACATATAAAAATGTAAAAAAACTAAAATAACCAAAAAAACCTAAAACCCTTTGAAACCCCCAAATTTCTAAATAATATAAAAATCATAAAAAATAAATAAAACCCTCAGGAAAAATAAACACCTAAAAGGATTATATATAACCCTAAAAACTGTAAAAATACTCAAAATCCCTAGAAAAAAATTATAACCATAAAAATTTTAAAATACACTGAAAACCACAATACCCCTAAATAGTTGAAACCCTAAAACCCTAAGGAATCCCTAAAATACTCTAAAAAACTAAAAAGCCCTAAAACCATAAAAAAACCTAGAACCCGTAAAAACACTAAAACCCTTAATAACTACATAGACCCATTAAACACCTAAAAGACCATAAAAACCCCAATACCCCTAAAAGACACCAAAAAACTGAAAAAATAAGAAATACCATAAAACCCAAAAAGAATCTACAAACCCTAAAATTCACTAAAAACCCTTAAAACGCTCAAAGAGTCTAAAAACCATAAAAATACTAATGGATCTTAAATAAAACACAAACAACTAAAAAACTCAAAATCCCTAAATACCATAAAAACATAAAAAACCATAAATGTATCTAAAAACTATAAAAACCCAAATAATAATAAAAAATATAAATGCCTCTAAAAATCCCTAAAACTAAATAAAACACTAAAACCCATAAAATCCCAAAATACAAAAAAAACCTATAATTAAATATAAATCCTTAAACACTATAAAAATCCTAAAACAATTAAATCCACAAATATCACTAAAAGACATTAAAATCCATAAAATACCCTAAAAACCTAAAAGTCCTTAAATGACACTAAAAGACACAAAAAACACCTCAAATCCTTAAAAACCACAAACCCCTAAAAAACATAATAACACAATAAAAACTCATAAAAATACCTAATAAAACCAAAAAAACTAAAAAAAGACTTAAGGCCATAAAACCCTAAAAATTAATAAAAACCCTACAACCCCTAAATCCCCTAAAAACACTAAAAACAAAAAAAAACAGAAAAACCCTAAAAATAAAAAAAACCTAAAAAACCTAAAACATCTTAAACCCCTAAAAAGCTTAAAACCCCTAAAAACCTAAATAAAGTAAAAATTAAAAATCCAAAATCCCTTAAAACACATGACAACATTAAAACCTCATATATCCCTAAAATATCCTGAAACCCCAAAAAATACGGAAAACCATATAAAAAACCAAAATACAATAAGAACTATAAAAACCCTTAAAACATTTAAACCCCCCCAAAAAATAAAACATCCTAAAACCAATAAAAAATCTAAAAACCCATAAAACCCTTAAAATCATAAGAAACCCTAGAAAATCAATTTTTAAAACCCATAAAATTTTAAAAACAAAAAAAAAACAAATAAACAAAAGACCCTAAACCTTATACCCTACGACATAAACTCTATACCCTAAACCCTATACCCTATACCCTACAACCTAATACCTAAACCATGTACCTGAAATAATATACCCTACACCTTAAACAATGTACCCTAAACCATAAACCCAAAACCGTAAACCCTAAACCCCAAACACTACATCCTAAACCATAAGCCCCACACCCTAAACCGTACTCCTTAAACCATTACTATACACACTAAACCAAAACCCTATAACCAAACCCAAAGACCCTAAAAACATAGTAACACTAAAAGAACCTAAACCACCCTAAAACAGTAAAAAACATTAAACCCCAATAACCACAAAATACCCTAAAAACGAAAAAACCTACAATACCAAAAACTAAAAAAAATTCTTAAAAGACACTAAAATTCCTAAAGACCCCCAAAAACACCGAAAAAATCCAAAAAACATAAAATGAAATTAAAACATAAAACCCTAAAAATCGTTAAAACCTAAAATGTAAAAAATGTTTAAACCCTAAAAATGATTAAAACCCCTAAAAACCAAATAAACCAAAAAAACACCTATAAAAACCATAAAATGCTAAAAAATCTAAAACAATATTCCTTGTAAATACACATAAATCACTAAAAGACATAAATCCCATAAAATCAAAATAAACTCATAAAAAGACCATAAAAACAAAATACCCTAAAACAACCCTAAAAGTAATCTAAAAAACCATTAATGACCCTAGAACTCAATAACACACTAAAAAACCATAATAACCCATAAAACCCAAAGATCACCATAAGACCCCACAAACCCAAATCCCAAAAATCCCAATACAACCTAATGAGTCGTAAAAAACATCAAATCACCCAAAAATCCTAAAAAATCCAAAAACTCAAAAATATGCCATGAAAATCCTAAAAACTCTAAAATACACTAAAATTAGTAAACCCCCCCCCAAAAAAAAAAAATAAAAAAACCCTCAAAACCCCATAAAAACCACATAAACTGTACAAACAGTCAAAAAACCTTAAAACTCAAAAAATCCCTAAAAACCCTAAAAACCCTAAAATCCCTAAAAACCCAAAAAACCATTTAAAACCCCTAAAACCCCTAAAAACCATAAAACTCATAAAAGACCCTATTAGACCTCAAAACCCCTAAAAACCATAAAGCAACCTAAACAAACCTAAATGTCCCTAAAAACCCAAAAGACTCTGAACCCCCAAAAAGGACCCTCAAACCCCTTAAAACACTAAAAGCCCTAAAAATTCTTAAAGGGACCTAAAAAACCTATAAACCCAAAGACCCTATGAGTCCCTGAAAACCATATAATACTTTAAATACCCTAAAAATTAAAATAAAACATATAGAATTGTAGAAAGCTAAAAATAAAAAAACCATAAATCCCATAAATACCGTAAAACCTCCTAAACCCCCTAAAACCCCATAAAATTCTAAAAATTATAAAAGTCTAAAAAACTCTAAAAAACCCAAAAATTCAAAATCACCCTAAAAATCCCAGAAACCCAAAAGACCTTAAAAAACCTAAAATACCTTAAAACCCCTTAAACCCCCTAAAACATTAAAAAAACAATAAAAACCATTAAAATAATTAAAAATAATAAACATCACTATAAATCATAAAAAACACTAAAACCAATAAAAATAGAAAAAAACCTAAAACCCCCCAAAATAATAAAACCCCTTAAAACTAAAAAAATTCTCAACACACTAAAAAACAATAAGACCATAAAAACATTAAGACCCATAAAACCCATAAAAACCCTATAACCCCTTAAAAATCCAATGAAACTACAAAGTCCCATAAAGACACTAAAAACCAATAAAATCCTAATAACACTAAAAACACTAAAAACAAAAAATCTATGAAAACCATAAAAACCTATAAAACCCCTTGAAAACCCATACTACCAAAAATTATAAGTCATAAGAATCCCTAAAAATCCCTAAAATGCCAAAGAAACTCTAAAAAACATAGAAATCCAAAAAACTCCATAAATAACAAAAACCCCTAGAAAACTAAAAACCCTACCTCTAAAACCCCCAAAAAACCGTAAAAGCTTATAAAAATCTTAAACTTATATCCAACACCCTGATCTCAAAACCCTCAAACCTAAACCCTTTTCCATACACCCTAAAACCTAAACCATACACATTAAACCCTATACCCTAGAGAATAAACCCAAAATGATACACCTTAAATCCTATACCCTATTCCATAAACCATAATCCTTACACCTTGAACCATATACCATACACCCAAATCCTTAAACCATACACCCAAAACCCTAAACCTACACCTTAATTCCAAAACCCCACACGATAAACCCTAAATCTGAACAAACCCAAAAAACCCTTAAATTACATTAAAAGAACCTAAAAACCCTTATTTTTTAGAAAACCCAAAATCCATTATATTTAACAAAACCCTTATAAACATTAAAAATTTACTAAAACACGTAATAAACCCTAAAATTCCTGAAGAACCCTTTAAAGACCCTGAATCCCCTAAAAACATACAATTCCCAAAAAACCACTTTATATCCTAACAGACCAAAAAACCACTAAATCCCATAGAAAACTTCAAAAACCCTAAAAAATCTAAAACCACTAAAAATAAAAAAAAAATAAAAATTCAGAAAATTTTTAAAAATATAAAACACGTAAAAACCTTAAACAAACCATTGAAAACATAACACGCTTATAAACCCTAAAAACCCTAAATACTAAAAAAACCATAAACCCCATAAAAATACACAAAAAAACTCAAAATAATACCCTAACAATCACCTAGAAACCTAATAAAAGGGAAAAAGACAAAAAACATGAAAAATTCAAAAAACCCCTTAAATCCCCAATAAACAAACTAAAAACCATGAAAATCCTAAAATACCTAAAACCAAAAGACAAAAAATTCTTAAAAAATGAAAAACCCTAAAAGACCATAAAAACATGAAAATACCCTAAACCACCATAAAAATTACATATGACCCTAAATCCCCTAAAATCCTAAAAATATAAACGGTTAAAATATTAAAAACACTAAAACGCTAAAAGCTCTTAAAAAACCAAAATAATTCAAAACCCGTTAAAAACCTAAAAAATCATTTATAAACCCTAAAAACACCTATAACTCATAATGTACCTAAAAACCATAAAACTATCTAAAAGTCCCTAAAAATACTAAAAGATCCAAAGAAGCAATCAAAATCGAAAAATACAATGAATCGCCCTAAAACCCTAAAAACCCTAAAAACCACTAAAATCCCAGATACACTAAAACAATAAAAAAGACCCTAATAACCCCAACAAACCCTAAAACCACCAAATCCCATAAAATAAGATGAAAACCCAAAATATTCTAAAAACCCATAAAATCCACTAAAAACCACTAAAAACCCTATAAAATCATAAAAAACCATACAAACCCCCAAAACCCCAAAACCCCTACATACCATAAAAATCCAAAAACCTAGTAAAAACATAAAAACCCTCAATGAATCAAATAACGCTAAAAAACATAAAAATATGTGAAAATATTTTAAAAAATAAACACCCTTAAAAAATTAAAACCCATTTAAAACCTAGAAAATATCATAAAATACTCTAAAACCAACAAAAACTTGAAATCCCTAAAAGTTACTAAAACCCCCAAAAATCCTCAAAAACCCTAAAAGACAGTAAAACACCATTAAAACCCTAAAGACTCAAAAAATCCAAAAACACTAAAATATCCCAAAACACAATAAATATAAATAAAACAATAGACTATAACCCCCCCAATTACCGTACAAAATGTAAAAAACCCTAAAAACACCTATGAACACTAAAACCACTAAAACTGAAAAACACCATTAAAAAAACTAAATGCACAAATAATCCTAAACAACCCAAATATCATAAAGAGGCCTTAAACACCTAAAAACATTAAAAAAACAAAAAACCCTAAAAATAATAAAAATAATATTTTTTATGAAAAACTCTATATAATAATTTTTTAATAACTCTAAAAACCCATAAAAAACCTCAATGACTACAAAAACACAAGAAAACCCTAAAACTAGAAAACTCAAAAAAAAACCCTGCAATCCAAAAAAACCCTTAAAACACCGAAAACCCCTTAAAATCAATAAAAACATTAAAAACCATAAAATCCTTCAAACCCCCAAAATCCCCAAAAACCCTTATAAAACCAGAAAACACTAAAATCACTAAAAACCTTAAAGACTCTAAAAACCCAAAAACCATAAAAACCCTAAAACACCCAAAAATACCAATAAAATATACAAACCATAAAAACCCAAAAAAAACCATAAAAACTCTATAATAGATTAGCCCAACCCCCCACAAAACAAATCCCTAAAAATAATAAAAAATAAAAAAATATAGATCCCTAGCATATTTAAAAAAACAATAAAACCCAATTAAACATAAAAAATATTATAAAAAATTGAAAAACCTTAAACTACATAAAAACCACAAAAGTCTGTATAACCCTAGAGACCATAAAACCCTCAGAAAAAGCCATAATAATCATAAAATCTATACCTTATATCCAATACCCTATTCCCTATACCCTAGACTCAAAACCCTATACCCTACACACTAAACCTAATACCTACACCCAAAACCCTATACCATACATCCTAAACTTATGCCTCTACACCCAAAACCATATACCCTATACCAAAACACTAAACCTTATGCTTTAAACCCTATACCTGACATACAAAAGATTAATTCCTACACCTAAATCCCAAACCCTATACCTTAAACCCTAATCACTAAAAATCACTAAAAACCTGAAAACATAGAAAAACCCCCTAAAAACAAAAAAACCCTTAAAACCCAATGACATGTTCTAAAACCCTTAAAATACTCAAAACCCTAAAACTCCCAAAATAACCTAAAAACCCATAAAGACCCTAGAAGACCCTAAAAATCATAAAAACATAAAAGAACTTAGAACCCCTTTAAAACCCTATATACCCTTAAAAATCATAAAACCCATTAAAAACATAAAAATAAAATAACCCAAAAACTGCTAAAACCTTAAAAACCTTAAAAACCATAAAAACCTACAAACATAAAACAGTAAAAACCCTAAGACTCTAAAACCATCTAAAAAATTAAATAAACCATAAAACCCTAAAAATTGTATATACCATAATGTTTCCATAAAAACCCAAAAAACAAAAAAACAAAAATATAGCCTAAAAATCCATTAAAACCCAAAAAGACCATAAAATGATATAAAATCCTTTATATACCCTAAAACCCCAAAAATCCATAAAACACCAAAAAATCCCAAAAACCTCCTAAAAATCATAAAAATCATAAAACTTAAAAATAACCCTAAAATCCATAAAACCCCTAAATGGCCTATAAACCCCTTGAAAAGACCATAAAAGACAAAAAAGACTTTAAAACACCCAAAAAACCCTAAAACCCATAAAACCCTAGAACACATTTAAAACCCTAAAACCCTTAAGAAAACTATAGAAGCCCATAAACTCCCTAAAACACATTAAAAAACATAAGTTCCCAAAAATCCTAAAAATCCCTAAAAATAATAAAAACAATAAGAAAACAAAAACCCCAAAAAAGCATAAAGGACCCCAAAATCCCTAAAATTCCCTTAAATACCCTAAAAACACTAAAAACCCTAAAAGACAATAAAACCCAAAAACCCATAAAAACCCATAAAAACACTACAAAATTTAGAAAAACCCCTAAAACACATAAAAAGTCTAAAACCGCATAAATAACCTGAACCACCCAAAAAACCAAAAAACCAATAAAACCCCTAAAACCTGTTGGAATCCCAAAAACCCTAAAAATAAATATCACCCTTCAAAATCCTATACATTGACCCCCCCCCCCCCTTAAAACCCCTAAAAAACCCCCAAAAAATAATGAAGACCATTAAAGAACCTAAAATCCCTAAAAACGCTAAAAGAAACTAAATACCCTAAAACCCTTAAAAGAAACTAAAATTAACTATAAAAACTCAATTGACAATAAAAACCTACATATAAATATTAAAGGGCCCTAAAAACACTAAAGATATTTAAATACCCTCAAAGCCTAAAAAATATTAAAGGACTCTAACACACCATAAAACCCTAAAAACCCATAAAGGACCCTAAAAATGGTAAGCCCACTAAAACCATGAAAACCATGAAAAATCTAAAAACCATATAAACCCTAAAAAACATATAAAAACCCAAAAACACTAAAACCACTGGAAACCCAATAACCACTAAAACCCCATAAAAACTACAAACCCAAAAAACATAAAAAAACCCTAAATTCCCATAGAACCCTTAAAATCCAAAGAACCCTAAAAACATTAAGAACAATAAAAACACTTAAAACCCCAAAAAACTGCTAAAACCTCCAAAACCACTTAAAAACACTTTAAACCCTAAAACCCATAATACCAAAGAAACACCAAAACCACCCCACCAAAAACCCCATAAATCTCTAGAAATCCCTAAAACACATAATGAATAAAAACACAAAAAACCAAAAAAACGTTAAAAACCCCTATAAACCCTTGAAAATCATAAAACCTGACAAACCTAAAACCATAAAAACCTAAAAACCATAAAAAATCCTAATACCTGTAAAAACCCAAAAAAATCCTAAATACCTCTATAAATTAAAAAAAAAATAAATCCACAAAAAAACCCTAATCATTAAACCATACACCGATAAAAATTACTCCTTACACCCGAAACAATGTACCATACACACTAATTGCAAAACCCTTGACTTGAAACCATATACTATACACCCTAAACAAAAACCATACAACCTGAACACAATAATCTATAACTGAAACACTATGCCATCTACCATACAACCTAAACCTTAATCCTTGCACAAATAATCCCACTCCCTATACCTTAAACCATAAGCCATACACCGTAGACCCTAAACAATACACCCCAATCCCTAAAAGACCCTAGAAAACCAAAAGGAACATAAAACCCCCCTAAAAGACACTAAAAACCTATTGAAATTTCTAAAAGACCCTAAAACCCAAGAAAACCCATTAAAAGTCATAAAAACCCAAAAACAAAAAAAAGTCCCTAAAAATTCATGAACCCCAAAAACACTAAAACACACTAATTCCATAAAAATCTAAACCGCAATAAAAATTCCTAAAATCCTAAAAAAATCTAAAACCCCTAAACCCTCTAGAAATACAAAAAACACTTAAAACCAAAAAAACTAAAATACCATAAAAACCATAAAAACAGTAAAACCCCTAGAAAGACCTAAAAATCACAAAAAACCCTAAAAGACCCTACAAACTCAAAAAACCCTCTAAAAACTACATAATCATATAAAAACCACAAAACCAAAAAAAACCCTAGGTCTCCTACAAACCATAAAAACCCAAAAAACCCAAAACACCTAAAAAGTCCATAAGAAGACCATAAAACAGCCTAAAGCCCTTAAAACCATAAAACCGTAAAATCCATGAAAACTAGAAAGGACAAAAAATACAAAAAACTCTAAAAACCCTAAAAACCCTAAAACCCCTAAAATCCCAAAAAACCCTTAAACCATTAAAACCTATGAAAACACCTAGAAACCCATATAAACCAAAATACCAAAAAGAACTATAAATGACCCTAAAAACCAAAAATGATCCAAAAACCATAAAACACTAAAAAATCTCTAAAAATACTAAATCAACGTAAAACAATCATAATAAACTCCTTAGAATATCCAAAATCCAAAAAACCCTAATCCCCCTAAAATCCCTAAAACCCAAAAACCCATAAAAATAGTAAAAATCCTAAAAACACTAAAACCCTTAAAATACCCTCATGAATCTAAAAACCCCTAAAACCCCTAGTCAACCCTAAGACCACTTAAAAATATATATATTACCAAAATCCATATATCCCAAAAAATGATAAAGGCCCCTAAAATCATGAAACACGCTAAAAACCAAAAAACCAAAAAACCCAAAAAATCAAAAAATAACCATAAAAATAAATAATACCCATAGAACCCCAAATATTTTGATAATAACCCTATAAGCTACACCCTAATCCACAAATCAAAAATCTGATACCCTACATCCTAAGCACTAAACCCTACACCGAAATCCCAATACCTTAGACACTAAGCTTTAAACTATACACCCTGAACCCTTAATCCTACAACTTAAAACAAAAACAATACATCTTAAACACTAAAACCTATACCATAAACCCTAAAAGACCATAAAAACACAAAAATAATATAAAAACCCCTAAAATACCCCATGACACATAAAAAAATTTATTCCCAAAAAATATCCAAAAAACCCTTGAAAACCTAGAAACCCTAATAACTAAAAACCTAAAAGTATATATATACCATAAATCCCTAAAAACATAAAAACCCTATAAATACCGCGAAAAACCCAAAAAACTAAAAACCCTAAACCCCAAGAGATGCTAAAAACCCAAATAACACCAAAAAAATCCAAAAAAAAAACAAAAACCCCAAAACCCTTAAAAGACACTAAAATCCAAATAAAACACTAAAAGAAAATAAAACACTATTAAACTGTAAGAAGAACTAAAACCCATAAATACTTATAAAATCAACAAAACCCGTAAAAACACTAAAGAGCCCGAAAACCCTAAAAACCCATAAAAACATAAATACACTAAAATCCAAAAACCCCTAATAAGATCATAAACCACATAAAGATACTAAAACACCCAAAAAATAAAAAATCAAATACACTAATATCCCTAAAAACCAATAAAAACCGCAAAACCCCTAAAACCCATGAAACCCCCTATAAACCAGAAAAACACTAAAAAACCCTAAAAACATATAAAAACCACTAGAACCCCTTAAAATGAATTTAAACCCCAAATAAACCTAAAAACCTAAAAACTCTAAAAACCTAAAAAACTTAAAAACCATAAAAACCATAAAACCCCTAAAATTCATAAAGGACTCTAAAAAGATCTAAAATACCCTAAAGTCCCTAAAACCCTAAAAAGACCCTATAAATCAATAATACCCTAAAACAAACCTAAAATCCAAGAAAACCCTTAAAACACCCAAATAAATAAGAATCCCTTAAAAATCCTTAAAACACTAGTAACCCATATAAACCTCTAAAAACACAAAAAAAATAACTCTAAAAAGGACAAAAACCCCTAGAAACTCTGAAACCACTAAAAGAACCATTTTTTATTAAAAAACCTATGAACCTAAAAAACACCTAAATACCCTAAAATAAATATAAAACATTAAAAATAATAAAAACCCCTAAAATCCTTAAAAGACACAAAAGGCCATAAAACCCTAAAAGTCCCTAAAAACACTAAACCCCCCTAAAAACCCTAAAACCTATTTTTAAATCCCAAGTGACGCCAAAAAATTGAAAAAAACTAAAATTACTCTAAAACCCCATGGAGAAAATAAGAAAACCCAAAATTATTAAAAACCCTAAAAAACAACTCTAAAACCCCTAAAAACACCTAAAAGACCCTAAAACCCATTAAAAACCCAAAAACCTAACAGAAAATAAAATAACTAAAAATACTAAAGGTCCCGAAAAACACTTTAATCCCTAAAACACCCAAAAACCCTAACAACCCTAAAAACCCTAAAATCCCTGAAAACCCAAAAATATCCATAAAAAACCTAATAACTTTGAAAAACCCATAAAAAACAAAAAACACTAAAACCCCTGAAAACCATAGGACAAAAAATACCATAAAACCCCCAAAACATTGAAAAACCCTAAAACCACTAATGCCATAAAACTCTACAAAACCATAAAAATCCCTAAAACAAATAGAAATAATAAAAAAACCAACCCCCCCCCCCCCAAAAAAAACTAAAAATTCATAAAAACACAAAAAAAACTAAAAACCCCTTTAAATCACAAAATCCATAAAAACAAGAAAATCCTTAAACCCCACAAAAACATAAAAACTATAAAACCCTAAAAACCCTAAAAACCTAAAAAGACTAGAATACCCCTAAAAACATAAAACAATAATATCATATAAATCAATAATAATATTATAATACCCAAAAAAATCCTTTAGAATACTAATAAACATTAAAATCCTAAAATCCCTAAAAACCATTAAAAATAAAAAAATCCATAAACCCCTAAAAATATTAGGAGTCCAGAGAACCCAGGAAAACTATAAAATCATTAGAAACCCAAAAAACCCGAAAACCCCTATATAACAAAAAAAACCCTACGATGCTCCAAATAATAAAAAAACAAAAATATTACCCCCTCCAAAATATGAAAAAAACCATAAAAACCTAAAAATCCATAAAAACACTTCAAAACCCAAAAACATCCTAAACCCATAAAAATCCATAGAAACCGTAAAAACTCCTAAAAACCATACAAATAATAAAACACAAAAAAACATGAATACCTATAATATCTATAACCTACACCCTATAACCTAAATAAAAAACCATATACTATACACTAAAAAAAATCAAAACCCTACTCTTAAAACCCTAGACCATACACCCTATACCCAAATTCGTACACAAGAAGCCCTATACCCTACATCAGAAACCCTAAACCTTTCACCAAATACACTTTACCCAATTCCCTAAACCTTAAACCCTAGACCCAAAATCATAAAACCTTAACCCAATACCTTGACCCCTACTAAATACAACAACATAATCTTTAAAACCTAAAACACAAAACCCTAAAAACACTAAATGGAAAAAACAGAAAAAACCCTAAAATTACAAAAGATACTAAAAATCCCTAAAGAACCCCTAAAAGACCCTAAAACCCACATAAAACCCTTAAAAACACTCAAAATATAAAACCCCTAGAAATTAATTTAAATCTCTAGACCCATAAAAACACATAAAAACCCAAAAAAACACATAAAACCATAAGAAACGTTAAAATACAATAAAGCCCCTAAAACACTAACACACCTAAAACCCTAAAACCCCTAAAACCCCCTAAAACCCCAGAAAACCCAAACAAACTTCTGAAATGGCCTTAAAACACTAAAATAACCAAAATCACAATAAAAAATTAAATCAACCCTAAAAATCCTATTAAATCCTAAAAACACCTTAAAATACTAAACCCCATAAAGTACCCAAAAACCCTAAATCCATAAAAAATAAAATATTATTAAAAACCCTAAAAGTTTAAAAAACCATAAAAGACCCTAAAACCCCTAAAGAGATACTAAAAGCGCTCACAATTTCTTATGCCCTAAAATCCATAGAAACCTTAAAAAAACCAATGAAACCATATAAATGCCTTAAAAATCCATAAAAGCCCTAAATCACAAAAAAAAACTAAACTAACCCCAAATAACACTTAAAATCCCTAAAAAAATACAAATTATAAAACCCCAATAACCCCTAAAACCCCTAAAAGAACCAAATATCAAAAAACACCGGAAAGAGCCTAAAAATCCTAAATCACCCTAAACCCCTAGAAACCTGTTAAGACTAAAAATTACCTAAAAAGGAAAAAACATGTCTAAAAACCATAAAACCCCTCAAAACCCATAAATCATAAATTCCCTAAAACCCTAAAACCCTAGTAAAACACTAAAAAACCCTAAAACCCCCAAAAACCCAAACACCCTAAAAAACCCCAACAATATCCAAAATCCATAAAAATCCATAAAACACTAAATTTCCTAAAAACCCTAAAAGTACATAAAACACCTAAAGAGACACTAAATGTCCCAATAGACATTATAACAACCCAAAACCCTAAACAGACACAAAAAAGACCCAAAACGTCCAAAAAATACCCTAAATCCCCCCAAAACCCTAAAAAGACACCAATGTGACCCTAAAACCTCTAAAATACCCTAAAAACACTATGAAAATCTACAATACCCTAAAACCTTTAAAAGACCATAATACCCATAAAAGTTAATAAAAATCTAAAAACCCCAAAACCTACAAAAACCCCTAAAACCCCATAAAATCCATTAAAACTGTATAAACCCTAAAATACTATAGAAAACAATAAATTAACCTAAAAAATGAAAAAACACCCAAAAACGATTATATGTCACTAAAAACCCAAAAAAGCCCCAAAACCCCAAAAGACTCAAAAATCCCTAAACAACCCTAAAAACCCTAAAAGACCCTAAAAACCACCGAAAACAATAAATGACCCTAAAAACCCAGAAGACACTAAAAATTCTAAAAAATACAAAATGACACTAAAAATCCAAAAAAAACACTTATACTCTAAAAGTCCTTAAAAACCTCAAAATCCTTAAAAGATCCTAAAACCAAAAAATCCTTAAAACCCTACAAACCCTAAAAACCCCTAAAATCCTTAAAAACTAAATAAGACCCTATAAATTATAAATCCATAAGAAACCCAAAACACTCTACAAACCATAAAAATTAAAAACCTTTAAAAACGATAAAACCTTACAACCCATAAAAACCATAAATATACCCTAAAAACATCTAAAAACCTTTAAAACCCAAAAATTCCAAAACCCCCCATTGAAATATAGGAATACATAAAAATCTCTAAAACCATTAAATCTAAAAAACAAAAAATCCCTAAAACCCCTAAAAACACTGAAAATCATAAAAACACGTTAAAATATTTGAAAACCCTAAAAACGCATTAAAAATCTAAAACCCCAAAAAAATAAAACCCTTAATATTGTAAAAGGATTAAAAAATCATAAACCCTAAAAAACACCTAATACCCTAAATACCTAATAAAACTAAAAAGCCCTAAAAACCCCAGAAACCATAAAATTCCTTAAAAATTCCCAAAACCCCTAAATATAATTAAAACCCAAAAACCTAAACCCAACAACTGAAAACACAAGCTCTACACCTTAAAACTAATACCCGACACCCTACAAAATAAACCATTCAGCTGAAACCATAAACCATACACCCTAATCTAAAAAACCTACACACTAAACACTATTCCCTACACACTAAACCCTAAATCCACAATCATAAAAACTATATCTGTCACCGTAAACCATAAACCATAAACCATACACCATATGTCCTATATCATACACCCTAAACCCTAAACCCTAAAACCTAAACCCTAAACCCTAAACCCTAAACACTAGACCCTAAATCCTAAAAGTACTTAAAAGCCAAAAAAAAGAACCTAAAAACCCTAAAATACACAAAAAACAAAAATAAACTAAAAAACCTAAACCCCATAATAATTCTTTAAACCACAAAAACCTTAAATACCCTAAAACCCTAAAAACACGTAAAATCCCCTATATACCCAAAAATATCATTAAAACCATAAAAACCCTAAAAACCTTAGTATACCCTAAACCCATAAAAACCATTAAAATTAATTAAAAACCCTAAACCCTACAAGTCCATAAAATCCCTAAAACCCCTATAATATCCTAAAAACCCTAAGAAACACAAAATATCCTGAATATCCTTAAAACCCTAAAACCCCTAAACAACCATGTAAACCCAAAGAAATATAAAAAACTAAAAAACTCGTAAAATCATAAAAACCCAAAAAACCATAAGAACCCTAAAATCCAAAAATACACCCCAAAACCCTAAAAGCCCAAAGATTGTAAAAACACTACAGACCCTAAATCCCTAGAACAATCCTAAAAACATAAAAAACCCTTAAAAAACAAAACAATTTAGATATATCCTACAATGATCCTTAAAACCGAAAAAACCTAAAAACCTGTAAAAACCCTGAAAAACAAAAAAAGGCATAAATACCTAAAACAGTAAAAATCTAAAAAACCCTACAAAAACCCTAAAAATCCATTAATACTATAAAAGAACCTAAAAGATCACATAACCCCTATAAACCCATAAAAAATTAAAACCCCTAAAACCATAAAACCCCTAAAATTCTATAATTACCTTAAAATCCCTAAAAATTATGAAATTTATAAAAACCTGAAAACCCTATACTCCCAAAAAACCCTAAAAACCCTGAAAACCCATAAAAATGTTAAAAAACTTAAAAAAAATTAAAAACCATTAAAATTAATAAAAAACCTAAAACCCCTTAAAGAACAAAAAGTCCCTAAATCCCCTAAAATATCTTAAATGGCCCTAAACCCCCTAGAATATCCCAAAAACACTAAAAACCCCAAAACATCCTAAAATAACCCTAATACTGCTATAAACCCTAGAAACCCATAAAACAGTAAAATCCTAAAAAACCATAAAACCCTAAAACGCATAAAACCCTTAAAACCGACAAATAATCTTTAAACACGAAATACACCTAAAAACCCATAAAACCCCTAAACCCTAAAAAAACCGAAAATTACATAAAATCCTACTAACCAGTAAAACCTAATAAAGCGATTAAAAGTCTAAAAACCATAAAAACCCATTAAAAAACCTAAAACTGTAAAATGGCCCTAAAATTCATTAAAAAACTTATAACCCCTAAAAAAATAAACCATAAACCCTACACCTGATGCCGTATAACCTACACCACAAACAATAAAACCTAAACCCTATACCCTAAAACCTAATCCAAAATCAATACACCCTAAACCATAAATCATGGTTCCTAAACCCAAAACCCTTCACCATAAACCATAGACACTACACCCTAAACCTTAAACTATATATCCTAAACTCTAAACCCTAAATCATAAACCCTATACCCTAAAACCAAATAGTCTCTAAAGACCAAAAAAAGAACTAAAAAACATAAAAGTCTAGAAAGACCCAAAAATCCCAAAAAATCCCTATGCAACAAAAATACCCTAAAATCATAAAAACCATAAAAGCCACAAAAAACCGTAAAGAACCTATAATAAGTTCAAAAATATAAAAGCCCTAAAATTTTTTGAAACCCATAAAAACATAAAGGAAGGTACAAAAACTTAAAACCATAAAAACAATAAAAACAATAAAACCAAAAAACCCCTAAAACCCTAAAGCTGCCTAAAAACCCTAAAACATAAAAAATCATAAGAAACCCTAAAAACTCTTAAAACCTTAAAAACCATTTAGAAACCATAAAATCCCTAAAAAATCTAAAAAACCCACTAAATACTAAAAATAACAAAATGAACAATAGAAATAAAAAATTCCTTAAACCCTAAAAACCCATGAAATACCCGAAACTCCCCCAAGAAACCAAAAATATCACCCAAAATACCCTAAACCCCCAAAGATTTAACATAATATTACATCTTCCAGGGGAATTTTGATTAAAATTTATAGGAACAATAAGGTAGAAAACTTTGTTCATTATGATAGGTTCCTCATGGAGGCCGAATTAAGGTATTGATTGATTAATAATACAGATTTATTGTCATTGGATGAATATTTATCTATAAAACTGGAATATGAAATGCTTCCTGATTTCTGTCAAGAATATCAAATCATTGGACATGTCAAGGATAACTATTGTAAGATTGTTGTTTTCTATTTTTTTACATTAAAGGTTCATCCTGATTCATATTTTAGTATGAAAATGTGGTGGCATACAATGCAAAATAATGATTCTCTTGCAATTTATAGGAAATCATCTTCTGCTACGAGAAAAGAGAATGTTAGTGATGATTATTTATCAATGGCTGCAGAATCGTCCCAAAAGGTGGTAAAAATTAATCATGTTGTTCATAGTAATGAAAAGGGAGTAATTTATCATTAAATGGAATTATACAGACCTATTTTTATTGGATCTAGGTTGGGGATGGCCCTATATTTGTTTCTAGAGAAAGTGGAGAAATTCCAGAATGGTGGTAGTTTCAAGCCTGCTAAATCCTAGGAAGTGGATCACTGACTACATGCTAATGATGATGCTACTAAAGGTAAATAAAATCCCTGTTATTGTGAGAAGATCTCAAATAACTATGAGTATATAAATTAGTTAAGGTAAATACAATGCATCCCTGTAAACTACGATGATATAGAGGGTGATTCTCCAAAAAAGATTTTCTTTATTCAAGTATTTTCTAAATGGAAATTTTTTATGGATGATGAGGGATTCAAAAAAACTCTTTCAAAGAAATCAAGACTTTGGAATGAATTATCATAATAGAAAATAACCAAAATTACTAGGTCTCATGGACACTTAAAGACTAAATCAAACTAGTATGATGATTACGATACTTCCTAACAGCCCTAATATGATATTTGATGATTCTTTTCTGTAAATTTTATTAGCATGAGGGAAATAATTCTTATATTACCTCATCCATAATCATATTTTCTCTTCAAATTTCTTTTTATAAAAAGGGATATTCCGTAACATTCTCAAAAAACACTGAAATACATCAAAACCCCAAAAACTATTAAAAACCTAAAATATTTTGAAGACCATAAAATAACCATAGACCCCTAAAACACTAAAAACACAAAAACCCATACAAAACAAAAAATCTATAAAAACCACAAAAACTCTCTAAGAGAAAAAAAATCCATTACATATACTAAAAAACCAAGAAATATCAAAACATCCTAAACCCCCTAAAACATACATAATAAACCCAAAAAATATAAGAAACACGAAAACACCTAGAATACCAAAAACTATAAAAAAGATAGTCCCCTAAAACCCATATAAACCAGAAAAACCTAAACATGTCCTGATCCCCCCCTAAATTACTAAAAACCCTAAAAACTAAAAAAACATAAAACATTCAGAACCCTAAAATATCTTAAAAGCACTAAAGCAACCCTGAAAATAAAAAAAACACTAAATCCCCAAAAAAACCCATAAAATAATTTAAAACACCTAAAAGACCCTAAAACTTCTAAAAATCTATAAAAGACCCTTAAAACACTAAAGGAACCTAAAGGCTCAAAAACCATAAAACACCTTGAAAACTATAAAACCCCTAAAACCCTAAAAATGGTAAAAACACTAAAGCTCCATTAAAACCAAAAAACCCTTAATGGACCCTAAACACACTTAAAATATACTAAAACCACTAAGAACCAAAAAATCCTAAAAACCCATAAAAACCTAAACACCACTATAAACCACTAAAAACCCTGACCCCCAAACGAAAAAAAACTAAATACCCTTAAAACCCATAAAACCCATAAAACCCTAGCAACCCTAAAGAACCATAAAAACGTTGAAAAAACATCGGATCCCTAAAAAACCTAAAAAACCCTAAAAACCCTAAATTTCCCTAAAAATGATGAAAACCCATCATATCCCAAAAAACCATTAAAATCCCAAATAAAACCCTAAAACCGCTAAAACCCCTATAAATGCTATAAATCGAATAAAATTAAAAAACACCTAAAAACCTTAAAAACTGAAAGTCCCTAAAAATGATAAATTCCCTAAAAACCTTACAACCTGATTTTTTTAATAAAACCATAAACACCCCTAAAATCCATACAGACCCCAAAAACCCCATAAAACCCAAAAAAATACCATAAAAACCTAAAATATCAAAAAAAACCATTAAACCCCATAAAAGACCCTAAACACCAGTTAAAACACCACGAGACCCTAAAAATCATTATGCCCCATAAAAATCTCTAAAAACTATAAAAATCCAAAATATAAAATATAAAACTCCCAAAACCCCCAAACCACTAAAATCCACTAAAAACTCTAAAACCCACTATAAGCCCCTAAAATAGACATAAAACCCCTAAAAACTCAAAAACAAAATCCGAAAACCCCCAAAACCCTAAATGAAATAAAAACCGGTGAAATAAAAAATACCTAAAAGCCTAAAAACACTAAAATCCCATAAATATCCGAAAAAACACACAATAATCTAAAAACTCTAAAACACCTAAAAACCATAAAAATTATTAAAACAAAAAAAATTAAAAAACTAAAAACCCTAAATATGCTAAAAAAGGTAAAAAGCCCAAAAACCTAAAAAAACTAAAAATCTCATAAAACCCTAAATACCATAATGACACAAAAAACTAAAAGAATATAAAAATTAAATAACCATAATAAGAAAAAAAATAATCCTAATGAACCTAAAAACCACTAAAAATCATAAAACGCCATTAATCCATTAAACCCTCCCCCAAACCATCAAACCCCCTATAAGAATCCAAAACAAAAAAAGATGATAAAAACTATAATACCCAAAAAGACCAAAATAACCCTAAAAGATATTATGAACCTTATAAAACCCATAAAATACCCTAAGGAACCTGAAACACCAAGAAAACCCTATCTCCTTCCAAAACATAAAAGCCGTAAAAACCACTAAAACCCATAAAACCCCTAAAAGCCATAAAAACCCTAAAACCCCTAAAACTCAAATAAAACTCTAAAATCCACAAAAACCCTAAAACAATAATAAAACCCCCTAAAAAGCATGACAAATCGAAAAAAATAACACAAGAATCCCCCAAACCACATAAATATCTGTGAAAACCCATAAACCCACATAAAACCCTAAAATCATTAAAAATACTAAAACCCATAAAACAATTAAAAACCCTAAAACCTATAAAAAATTAAAACTCCTAATAACCCATAAAACCCCTTAAACCCTAAAGGCCCTAAAAAACATAAAACCCTACAAACCATTAAAACCCTTAAAATCCAAAAAGCCCTAAAAAATCTAAAATCCCCTAAAAACCCTAAAAATCCAAATAAAAATAAATTACTAAAACCCCTATAATTCAAAACTACACTAAAGATATATAAAAATACCAAAAAACTTTAAAAACTAAATAAATATAAAACTCGTAAATGACCCTAAAAACCATAATTGAATATAAAAACCCCTAGTAACCATAATACCACAAAATTAACAAAAAACCCATAAAATTAAATAAAAACCCGAAACACTAAACTATATTAAGACAATAAAAACACTAAAATATTCTAATTACCCTAAAAAATCAAAAAAACCTAAAAAACCATGAAAACCCCCTAAAAGACACAAGAGTCTCTAAAAACTCCAAAGAAAACCAAAAACACTAAAAACCCTTAAAAACCATTATACCCATTGGAGGATCCTAAAAATCATTATATTAACATAAAAATCCTAAAAAACTTTAAGGAAACTAAAAATACTAAAACCCAAAAGGCCAAAAATATAAAAACCATAAAACACCCTAAAAACCTTAAATGGCACAAAAACCCCAAAAATCTCTAAAACTCCTAAAAACCACATAAAAACCATAAAGTATCCCAAAACCACTACAAATCTAATAACTCCTTAAAATCCATAAAACATTAAAAGTATATAAAAAAACCTTAAAACATTAAATGACCCTAAAAACAATAAAATACCTTAAAAGGTCCTAAAACCCATAAATCCCTTGAAAATATAAAAATACATAAAAAACCCAAAAAAACATTAAAACCCATAATACCCATAGGACCGCTAAAAACCCTTACCACCCAACACAAACCCTCCCCCAGAAACCCTTAAAACCTCAAAAAACCCTAAAAATCCTAATAACCATTAAAATATTAAAAGATACTGAAGAACAATAAAAACTATAAAATACCATAAGAAATAAAAAATCCCCATGGGAACCCTAAAACCACCCCTAGAAAATTAAAAGACCAATAAAAACAAAAAAAAACTCTAAATTTTTTAACCCATGTTTCAGATAATTTTTCATAGGTTTCTGTGTTTTGAGTTTATATAATTATTAGGTTGATTAATTGTTGCTTTCAAAAGGCTTTGACATTTTTTGGAGGCATTTGAAGAGGTTCAGGGTTTTTATAGGGTTAGTATAAATCGTGGACCAACTCTATAAAATAGTGTAACCTATTTTGGGAGTCACTGGGAAGGTGCATGGATTGTCCAAACTATCCGAGTTCCTAGGGTAAACTGTGGAAAATAAATATGATCGAAATTTATGGATAGAATATGGTTTTTCGAACTGTGAAATCCATCTATGTGGTGTGTGGGCTTGTGACAACAGAACGACATAGTTAGTATAAGTATTTTCAAACCATTTATCCTAAACCATGCAACTACTAGGCTTTTACTCTAGCACATTCACGATTGGAACACAGTTTGAAAAGCTAAGTAACCTAAACCTATGACGTCAGATTAATGCCTAATCTTATTTACTTAATTTAAATTAAGGCCAAAAAACCATTATTATTACCATATTATCCAACTATCTCGAATTACACTTCCTCCACAGGCTCCCAATGTGATTGCTTCAAATCCGGAGAAATTGTTTGTCAAATAAAAATGCATTGGAGATTCAGATTCATCAGTAAGTCATTATTTTTTCCCATTCTTATTAGATATACATTTATTCTCTCTCATAGAACAATATATCTACTATAATTTTGTAGATTTATATTCTATTATTAGAATATTGATTAGATATTATTGAACTTATTCAAGGTAAGGTTATGTGAGCCTTAATCTAGAAGATATTATTTTCATTCATGGTTTCTGATATTCATTGAGAGGTAGGTGGATTATCTCTCATCTCCACCATTCTAGAATAAGAATGATTATTTCTGATTTAATGTTTTTCTTCATATTTTTTCAATCATTTTGAGGTTCTTTAATGAAACTCATTTTTTAGGGATTTAAAATTTTTGAAATGGGATGGATTTCGTAAAACACACTATATCTATAATTTTAAAATGATAGCTTTAAAATTATGGTTTTTTAGTCAATGAAATGTGTTTGATGATTTTTTTTCAATAAAGAATTGTTTGTTATAAAATTTTATGGCACATAATTTCCCACACATTGGTAGAGTGAGTTCATTTATTGACGTGACCCTGAGGAGTGGTGTGTTTTCTTGGGGAAACTAGATATTGGTCAACTTGTGAGGACTTGTTTGATAAGTGAGATACCACTCATGAGTATGAAACATTAAATTGGATTTAATGTGTCTATGTGTATGTAGAAACATGGGAATGGTTACCCTAAATGGTGTGAAATGGGTTTATTACTTTGTTTATTACTTCCCTTTGATTTTTTATGGTTTTGAAATAAACTTTTGTAACTTATTCTAAAATATTTTATATAAATTATTGTAACTAGATATTATCTTATTGGTGTGAGTTAGGAAGTATTTGGATAATACCTACTAAGATTATACTCCTCCCATGCATGGGAACATTGGTTTATTTATAGATGTGATCTATCTGGAAATATGAATGTGAATGGTATTATACTTCCCTAATGATTATCGTTGATACTATGGGTAGGGAAGGTGGATTTGTAGCTTTGATATAGTTCAGGAAATACTTGTGGGGATACCACATATGTGTCTTTCAGTATTTTATTATTTCATTCCATTCCAATTGCTTTCCTTTATTCTTGTTTCACGTTGATATTTTTGTTTTTTGTATTTTTTCATTTAGTTTCATTACTTTTACTCAGGAATCCTATAAGATGACTTGAAGTTTATTATTTAATATTGATATGAATTTTTACCATAAATGTAAATTCATACCCCAACATTTCTCTATGTCCTTGTAATTTAGTTCCATCCTTTGGTGTCTTGGAGGTGTCAACTAACGATAGTGTAAACCCATCATTCTCAAGATAATGTTGTGGGCAAGGATGTTATAAATAGTATTAGTTTGGGTTGGTTTGTCTATATATTGGGATGGTATCAAGGAGATAGTAATTTTGTAACATGAATAGTCTAGCTTAAAATTATATAGATGACCTTTTTTATAATAAACATCATATTTCTCAGGTGGTTTGGGTATAAAGGTATTTTAAGACACTAATATTTGTCTTTTCATCCAATTTTTATTGGCTTATCTTTTGAGTGTCTCATATCATCCTTGGATAGTGTTACTTCCCACATGGACTATGTTGGTGCAATTTAGTTTTATGATTTTTGAAAAATGGTTATAATTATTGCAATTGATAGATTAAAAAAATATTTTATCATTTGTTGATATGCTAATTATAAATTTCTAGGGCTTTAGTATCTAGTGAGTGAATCTAAATGGAGTTTGATTGTTGTTATAGATAATCGAATTGGGTAGACATTGTATGAATTATCCAAAATTGGTAGTAGAAAATTTGGTTTCACATGAGACAAAGGTGAACAAATAGTTATTACAGTGCATCATTCAGGAATTTTCAAGATATAGAAAGAGGAAATAGAATTGAAAATCCTCTACATATGGAAAATATTCAATATCAAAACAATAGTCCAACCATCTGTCCAGGGGATTTTGAGCCATGAAAAGAATAGTTGTTGACGAATCAGATTAATATAATCCTTTAAGTATTTGGAACACCAACTATGTTGAAACTCAAGTAATCAATTTACACACGAGAGGATCTGGCATTCCAATGGTAGGATTTTTAAATTTAGTATAATGATGATAAAGGAATTACATTAGAGGATTTGGAATAATTTTTCAATAAAAATTTTTATCCTCACACATTTTAGATCATTATAAGAATAAATTTCATAATATTTATGAAATAGAACCTCTTATTGAAAGAATATCATCCTATGTTTATGAAATTTGTTTGCTTTAAAGTAAATGTACATGAAAGTATGCCCTCAAAGGAATGCATTTTCGATTGAAAGATATGATTGAAAATTTACTCAAAGATGTTCATCCTATGTATTATGGACTATACAGAGATGGTAAATACGGTGACTATGGTATAAGGGGATATCTCTACAATTAATTTTCGAGGGGGAATGTTTATCCCCACATGAATAGGAGAGAAATCCAATGTTGGAAATAAGCGGAAGTGGGAAACCTTCTTCCAAATTGGTGGTATAATATAGAATCAAATCATGGGATCTGTAAACTTCCCTCCTCGATATAATTGTAAGTATGGAATTTTACATTATGGTTCCATTGACAATATCAATTGATATTATACATCTCCACCTAGAGCATGTCACAACTATTACCAATTGGGACATCTCCATCATTATTTTCATAGCACTCCAACTCATACTATTGGGAATACATATCATGTACCTTATATATCTTATATATTGATAGGAATATCTCAACAGAATACCACTCATATTAAGAACCGAGAGATTCAATGTGATTATAAAATCACCATTACTCTTCAGGCTATACAATCTCAGCATGGAATCAAAGTGCAATTGATAATGACTATGATATTGTATGGTGTTGAGTAATTGATCACAAATGATAAATTTGGTCCTTAGAAAGTGTGTGGTATGATTCCTATGAATATTACCCTTATACATGTCTTTTTTATTTGATGTTATCTCACTCATTTATTTCTTCTCCTTTAATTTATCTTATGGGTTTTCATGTTTATATGATGCATTCTGTTTTGAAGATAAAAAACCCCAATTTTCCAATGAAAGTGATAGTATTTTACGTTTTCAACTTGTAATGTGAATATATATAGGGAGTAATTTGATTGGTAATTATATATCTTAAATATGGAAATCAATGAATTTATTATTTCGAATGGATTGAATGATGAAATACAAATATCATATTTACTATTATTCATTTAAAGTGAGTTTCACATCATGGAATTGTGTCAATTATCTCTTAAGAAGATGTTGGGAAGTGGATAAAAGTAGATTAGGTTCTTTTGTTCTGCTGGATGAAACCATCTAATACTAATTAGAAGCAGTTACTTTAGCATCAGTGAATGAGAATAGAATTGGATATTTTCCAACAAATGTTGAGATGTTTCTTAATGTTTTTACTAACAATTTCTACTGGCTTCAACCCATAAGATTATGAGAGTCGATGATTGATATTTTATATTTATCTAAAACAATTTAATTCTATATTATTGGATTGAACCGATATAATTGATATAATTGAAGGTTCATCTTGATGATTTGGAAAGAAAAGGATTCATTTCACTGAGTATGTGTCTATGGGAAGTACAAATTCATTATGTAAAAAAGTCATTTGTTACTCTTAGGAATTGTGTGGATTCGTGTAAACATAAACAATTCGTGATAAATAATCGCCATAATATTAAATGAATCGATGATATGGTTGATAAATTGAGGACATATGAGTGGTTTTTTAAGATAAATTTACAATTGAGATATCACAATTTTTGAGTTCAAAAAGTGGATATTCCAAAATATGATTTCTGAAATCCTTATTGTCACTATGAATAAAATTTCATGACCTTTGGAATTATGAATTTACCAGTGGTGTTAATGGAATTAATGAATCAAGCATGTATAAAATATATTGATTTCATTATGGTGGTGATCATTAATGATATATTGGTGTAATCTAGGACTATGTTTGACCAAAAGAAACTCATGGTTATAGTACTGGGAATCTTATGCAACCATTGCCTTTATGCTAAATTTTTTAAGTGTGATTTCTCAATAAAGAAGCTTTGTTTCCTTGGTTATTTATTTTCTAAAAATAGGAGTTTTAGTTGATCCTAAAAATATACAATATGTTATCAATTTAAAACAAGTAAATAATGTATTTGATATGCGTAGTATCATTGGATGATATTAAAGAAGGTTTTTATGATTTTTAATGAGTTTCATCATAGATGATATCTTTGAAAAATAAAATTATTCCTTTCCCATGGAGTAATAAATATCAAAAATATTTTCATGATATTAATTTTTTCCTTACCTCAACACCAATACTAATATTTCCATAATCAAGACAGGGTTATGTGTTCTTTTATGATGCATCTAGATCTTGGTTGGGTTGAGTTATCATGCATTGATATCATGTCATAACATATGGATCAGAACATTATGCACACCTGAGTAGAAATACCCAGTGTATGACATGTAATTTTCTACTATTGGACATACATTAAAGGCTTGGTGTCATTATATTGTTTGTGATAATTTTACTCTAATTATGGATCATAAGTGTTTGAGACACATCTTCTCACGACATGATTTTAATCTAAGGAAACTAATATGGATGAAATATCATGAAATATTTAAATTAGACTTTTTGTATACACTGGATAAATTGAACTCTATGGATGATTCATTATATAGAAAGTAATATAAGATATTAGATAAAAATGCTTTAGATTAGTGGAAAATAATATCAGTTATAACATATATGTATCTAGAGTTTGTTGAACAAGTTAACATTGTAGCTTTCTTCCTAATTTCATTTGTTCCTGATTAGGTTGAGAATGTGAAATAGGCTCATATATGATGAGAACCATTTTTAAGGCATTGTGTTTATCACATGGGTAGAGGAGTTGGATTTTCAATTCTCAATGGCGGCAATGATATTAAAGAGGTTGAATGCAACAATGAGAGCCCATATCACTTCATTAAAGGCACAGTGGTCATCACCTTGTATTGATGGAGAAATTGAACCTATTAACACAATTTTTCAAGCACAAAATGGATTTTAAATCTTCTGCCACATGGTTTCATGAATTTTTGAATCCATACGGACATGGAGTGTTTTAGAGTGGTATCTTTGAACACCAAAGTTAAATTAGTTGGGATAGGTAATCAAAGTCAAATCTGATGGGATATCGGTGGAATGACATGTGCTAAATTTCCTAAATTTCCTTTTTAGAATTATAATTTTTGACATTAATGGGAAATGGTAGGAATAGGCTTTATTAATTTAGGGTATTAGTCCCTTGACCTTTTTTTACACCTCTTAGCTATAAATAACCACCATAGGGAATTGTATTCTCATTCAAGTTGGAAGTAGTGGAAATATATGAGTTTGTTCTCTCCATTTTTAGGTTCTTTAATTTGATCCCTTGCTCTTGTGCATTGCTTCCATGTCAATATACAAGATGGATTGGTGATCCAAGATCCAAAATCCCCTAATACCATTCCTCAACCCATGTTAATTATCGTGTGGAATGGCCATCACACCCCTTGCTTGAATGGGTTTTCTATGTAGTAGGATGCACTCCCTATAACAATTATTGACTACGTTAATCCAATATACATAGCCATCACCCATCACTTATATCTGAACTTTATCCTTTGTTATATACCCAATTTTGATACGTTTGGGTGACCCCGTGCATCTCGCATCAGTTGGTATCCGAGCTCTAGTAGACACAGCAGGCAACTATCCCTTCATTTACATTATTCTTTCCCATTACCATTATTATATTTTCATATTGTCCTCCGATCAGAAAAAAACACTCATTTTTATAAAACCTCAAGAATTTACCAATGTTGTTAAAGAGTAAAATTTTATACAATGAGCCAAATTTTCGTCCCTCATCTTTTGATGTTTTATTTTCTATATGTTATTTGTATCAAAAAAATAATCAAAAAAATTAAAATCTCTCAAATAATCATTTAGTGATTTTCAAAATTATAGAAAATTATTCCTTTGATAGAATAAAAAAATCATCTTACTCTCTATTCATCATCTTGTACATAGAAAAACCAAGAACAATAATTTTTAGGGACATATAATGAAAAATGGATAGAATTTCTTCTTCGTCTATTTTTCTTTACTTTTTTAGCACTTTTAATTTCCAGGCATCACTTTTCCATCATTTTACATTATATCGATATCATTTATGGATCATTATTATGATTGATTCTTATTTTTCACAATCAGGAAAAACCCAAATATCACCATTCTACCCCCTTTTCACCTATTACCATTTTCTACCATATTTCTCACCCTTTATCATTTTTTACCTTTTACTACATAAAATAATTTGTTTTAAACCATCTTCCAACACAATATTTACTTGGTATGGAATGATGGAACGTCATCACCCCGTAGAATTTATTATATTTCATAAGAGAGTGGGGTTTGATTTTAATTTTGAGAGTGGATAGTAATTAAAAAATATCCATATGTGAGTGTATCCTTATGTACGTGAGTGTGATTATCTTTTATGTGTGATTGTGTATCCTTGTGTCCATGAGTGTGTACATATTGTGTGTGTGTGTATGTATATATTACATATGTGAGTGTGTATCATTTTTATGTGAGTTAGTAAATATTGTTTTAGTGGGTGTGTATATCATGTGTGTGTGTGTGTGTGTGTCATTGTGTGTGTTGATCCCCATGTTTATTTGAGTTTGTGTAACATTTCATGGAATAAGATCATGATAACAAAATTTAACTTGCTAATGATGAATGAATTCAATGTATATCTCCCACACCATAATCTACAACTCTCCAAAATAAATATTTGGTGATCTATTTGAAGACGAATAAAAATAGGAAGTTGGAGTTTCTACATGATAGGATCAAAAACCTAGAGATTCTTCCAATACCAAGGATGATCAATGATTTCCCACAACACATCTGACACCACGACATCCCCAAATCATAAGGTAGGAGATTGAAAAATTTGATGGTGATTTCAAGGATTTCCATAAAAGGAGAAGGATGTACCAACAACCTAGTGAAGGCCAATGGAGACCACGTAATGATGAACTAGTGGGTGGGATTATGGTGATGATCCCTTTATTTCACGGTAGAAGTGATCTGGAAGCATTCATGGAGTGGGAGATGTGGATTGAGTAGGTGTGTTCATTCCATGCATATTTTGAGGATAAAAAGTCAATATTTCATCCCTTGAAATTCATGATTATGATTTAATTTTGTGGGATCAAATTCAAAAGGAGTGGGTAGATATGGTTGAAATCCCATAAACACATGGTATGACATGAAGGTTTCCATGTGGAAGTGGTTCATTCTCTCACACTACCATAGATATCTCCAAAACAAACTCCATCACATCAATAAGTGAGGAAGTGTGTATAAAATTAATAAAAAGAGATGAAAATTTATATCATTCATGCAAACATTGATGAGGATTCGAAGGAAAACATGGAAATGTTTTTATATGAGCTAAATCCAGAGATTTTAGATCAAGTGGAGATGTACCACCATGTAGATATACAGGATATTACCCACCAAGCCACCAAATTTGAGGGTAAAATCAAAAGGAGGAGAAAATGAGGAAAAAAACTTCTCCTTTCACTCCATAGAGAAATTAAATGAAGTAAATTGTAGAATCGTCAAATTCAAAATAGGTGGTCAATCAAAAAAGTTAAAAGGTAGTGCTTCCACATAAAAACCTACTTTTGGGGCTGACTAAATAAGGAATTGGGATATAAAATCATTTAAATGTTAATGAATGGGTCACATTTCTTGTGAATGACTAAATTGGAACACCATAACCAAATACAAGCATGGATAATGGTAGAAAAATGGAGATAGATCTAATGAGAAAGATGGGGAATCCCTTGAAATTGATAAAGGATAATATTCACAATATGGTGTGATTATTGTCACTTTTAGAGTTCTAAGAACACAAATGACCATGGGAGATAATGAATACTGGGAGAAACGTTTCCATGAATTATATAAGATCCTAGAGAAGAAATATAGTGTTATTATTAATGGAGGAAGTTGTCTTAAAATAGAAAGTACTGAGTCGATGGAGAAGTTTGGAATTAAAACATTGAAGAATCAACATCCATATTGGCTTTAGTGTTTGAATGATTGTGGAAATATTAATGATACCAAATATGTGAAGGTTTTTTTTCTCCATTTGTAAATACATGCATGAGGTATTGTGTGATGTAGTTCCATTGAAGTCGTGTCATATGTTTTTGGGTCGACCATTGAACTATGATCATTATGTTAATCATGATGTGTTATTGAACCGTCACTCATTTTTACTATAATGGGATCCTATAACCCTCAACCCCATGTCCCCAATTGTTATTGAAGACCACATTTTTTGCGAAAATAGAAAAATCAGTGATGAGTAAAAAAAGAGAGAAATTTAAAAGGAGATAATGAGGGTAAAAGAGAGAATGAGAGAACCAAAGAAATGGGGAAAAAATAAAAACCATGAGAGAAAAAGGATTTAGGGGAGATAAAAGTGTGATTTTGAGAAAAAAAAGTATGTGGTTAAGTAAGAATTGTTTTCTCAGAAAAAACTGTTAGTACATATGTACAGAGCAGAGATATAGAACAATAATGACATAAAATATCCTTTTAGGCATGTTTTTGACTGTTTTTTACAAGAATTTGATGATGTGTTTCCCAAAGATGTGCCACATATATTTACACCCATTAGAGGAATTGATAATCAAATAGACCTCATACCAAGAGCATCACTATCAAACCACCCTGCATATCAAACTAAACCGGAGAAGATAAAAGATATTCAATAGAAACTCTAGTATTTGTTGGATGTGGGCTATACCATATAGATCCTTAGTCCATATTCAATACCTGTTCTTTTTGTTCCCAAGAAGGATATAACATGTAGAATTTTCATTGAATGCAGAGACATCAATAACATAAGAGTCTGATATAGTCATCATATTCCTAACTTAGGTGATATTCTAGAAGAGATAAATTGCAATACTATTATCTTGAATATTTATTTAAAAATTGGATACCAATAGACTATGATGAAATAAGGAGATGAGTTTAAAACTATGTTTACAACAAAACATGTACATTATGAATGGCTAGTTATGCCTTTTGGTCTCACAAATTCTCTTTGCAAATTTATGAGGTTAATGAATCATGTCTTACAAGAATATATTGGAAAATATATGGTAGATTACTTTGATAATATTTTATTGTATAATAGATTTTTAAAGACCATTTATATCACTTAATAAAATTACTCTCAGTTTTAATGAAGGAAAAATTATTCAGGAACATAAATAAGTCTGATTTTTTTCACAATAAAATTGTTTTCATTGGATTTTCTATAAGTAGTGATGGAGTTAATGTAGATATTGAGAATATAAAATCCATTCACGAGTGTCGAACTCCCACCTTTGTTGAAAAAATAAGAAGTCTCTATGGGATTGATAGTTTTTACAGGATATTTTTAATAGACTTCAGTACACTATGAGAACCATTAAACGAGTTTAAAAATAAGAACATTCCTTTAAAATGTGGGACAGCTCAAAAAAAATATTTTCATCATCTTAATGAAAGACTCACCCATGGACCTCTACATTATCTACCAGAAGTTATTATAAATATTTAAATTGAATTTTATGGAAGTAGAATTGTTATTTGTGGAGTAATAATGTAGGAAGGTAAGCCTGGTTTTTAATTTAGTTAGAAGTTAAATGAACCAAATCTATACTATGTTACTTATGATAAAGAGTTTTATTCATTTCTTAGAGTACTAGAAATATGGTAGAATTATATTTTTCTTATATAATTTGTGATCCATTCTAATCAAGATGATCTTATGTACCTTTGGAGCCAACATAAACTAAATAGGGGACATTTTATATGGTTGAAATTCATTAAATCATTTTTATATGTTTTTAAGCATAAAAGGGTAAAGAAAATACTCTGGAATATTAACTTTAACATAGATATTTTCATTTATCCTTTCTAGATTCTAAACTCGTTGGTTTTAAATACATTAAATATTTTTATTCCACTAATAGTGATTTTTGTGAACATTATGGTCATTTTAATCCTAGAGTTAGTTCATAAAAGTTCTATTTACCTTCTATATTCTTTTTTCAGATTTATAATATTTTCATTAAAAATTTATCAATCTATTTAATTTCACTAATAAGGTAACATTGTGGTTGGTTAATGGGACATTTTAGTGTTCTAAAATATTTATGTGTTCTTAGTGATCAATTTTATTGGCCTAGGATATCAAGAGATGTTTGTTTTTTAGTAATTTGAATTGTATTCCATAAATACAAATGAAACCTAAACCTAGCTGGATTAAATTTTCATTTAACAATCCCCAAAACCATTTGTAGGACATATCAATGGAATTTATTAAAGGGTTTCTAAGGAGAAAGAGGGGGATGATTCCACTTTTTTGGTGGACCAGTTTTCAAAAATGGTAAATTTTATTCCTTGTCACAAAATAGATGATCCCACTTTCATTGAAAAAAAATTCTTTCAAAAAGTAGTAAAACTCCATGTAATGACAAAACATATTGTGTCATATCAAGAATCAAGATTCCTCAGTTTATTTTGAAAGACTATATGGAGAAAAGTACATATAATGTTTTTATTTTACAGTACTTTTCATCCACAAACCGATGGGAAAACAGTGCTGCATAATCTCACACTATCATCACTTCTAAGAAATATTTTCTAGAAGAATCTAATGAATTGAGATGAATACCTTCCAAATGTGGAGTTTGCATAAAAAAGGGACAAGAATTAAACTATGTAATTTTCCCCATTTAATTTCTTTTGGCTTTAACCCCTTTCCCCTATTGATCTAGTTCATTTTCCTTTCCAGGAAGAAAGTATTATTGATGCGAAAGGGAATGTAGAATTATTCAAGAAACTATATTAAAAGGCAAGAAAAATATCATGTGGTTTTTACAAAAAAATTGATCATGAAAACAACGATGACAAGAAAGGCCTATTAAAACTGGGTGACTTTGTCTCGATTCATATGCAGTAGGAAATATTTCCTAACAAGAAGAAATAAAAACTCATTTTGCAAGGAGATGGACCTTTCCGAGTGCTCGAGAAGATTAACAATAATTATAACATAATAAATCCTCTATGGAGTATGGTGTATGTTCCACTTTTAATGTTCTTATATTCCCCAATTATTGGGTGTAGAGGATGCAGAGTTTAGTATGGATCATTTTCAAGAGGGGATGATGATGAAAACCATGTTAATGGTATTTGGTCAATGGCCCAGGTGGAGGAGTTGGATTTGAAAGGCTTGATGATGTGTGGAATTTTAAAGAGGTTATGTGATACAATGGGTGCCCATATCCCTTCATTAAAGACCTGATGGATCTTAACATGCATAAATGAAGAAATGGGTATATTAAACCACTTATTAAAGCCCAGACAAAATTTTTAAATATTTAACCACGTGGTTTCAAGAATTTAATAAGCCTTTCCCAAATATAGAATTATGGAATTGTGTCTTTGGAAACCAAGTCAAATATGGTGGTCTAGGTACTCAAATCCAAATCTGATGGGATATAGGTAGAGATACATGTGATAATTTTCCTAAAATTCATTTTTAGACATTAACTTTCTGATGTTAAGGGGACATGGTAGGAAAAATATTTATGAATTTAGGGTATTAGAGACTTGACCTTTTATGCAACCTCTTGGATATAAATATTGACCCCATGTCATGATATTCTCATTAATGTTAGCATTAGTGAAACACTATGATTTTATTCACTCAAATGGGCGGATTTATACTTTTCAATGTACAAGTTAGATTGGTTATCTATGATCCCAAATTCCCCAATTATATGCCACAACCCAAGTGTGTTGTTGTGTGGATTCGACATCACACCCCTTCCTTTTTTACATTTTCTATGTAGTAGGTCACACTTCATATAGAATTTATTGACTACTTTCATCCACTATACATACACATCATCTATCACTTATCTATGAAATTCATATTTTATCCACCACCCTACATTGGGAAGATCATGCCACCCCATGCATCTCGCATTAATATATCTGATCCTGAATGTTTTATCTTAATTTAAAAACATATTGGTGGTAAGACCATCAAGGGTTGGAAGCTTTTAGGGTGATTTATGTTGTGTTTTTTGAGATTTGATAATGGTCTCTCCATCCAATCTGGAGCTACTTATTTTTCCTCAATATGATTGGCATTTTTTTTTCATCTATGAATTTAGAAAATTATAATTTGCATAGATCACATTTTTGGTTGTCTAAAATGAATAGTAACGTGGAAGATTTTTTTTGAGAAGCCTCACCTATATGTAGGTCAAGGAACTAAACAAAAATCCATCTTGTATGTTTCACTCTTTATCGACTCTCATATGGAAATGGGAAAATAGATATTTATTTCATGAAATTTCACTCAAGAATATTCCGTAAACATGTTTCAATATAGTGTATTTTAGATCAATTAAAAAAGTTTTCCCACATCATCCATATTCAGAAATCAAATATGGTGGATTGTTTTTCCATGCTCCGCATTCAAAAAAGTGAAAATGTGAATAGTATTCCAATATCAATTATGTCAGATATGGACCCCATCTTCAAATTTTAGTTTTGGAAGAAATTTTAGTGATGCCTTTGAATTCAATTGACCATGAGCACAAATTATCATCCTCAAATGGATAGGCAAAAAAAATAGATGATCCAAATGTTGGAAGACGTAATTAGGGACTCTGTGATAGAGTTTGGTAGCTCATTTAAATATTACATAATATTATTAGCTTTATACTATAATAATAGTTATCAATCATTGAAAAGTATTGTCCCCTATGAAGTTGTGTATGGTCAACCTTATAATTATTAAATTTGATGAGTGTAAACAGGTGACAATTCACTTATTGGAACTATCATAGTGAAGGTAACAACATAGAAAAGTTATATGATCATAAAGTGATTGTTGATGGATTCGAGCCATCAAAAATCATATTCATATCAACATCGATGACCATTATCATTTTGGGTGGTCAATTATGATTTTGTGAAAGCCCCTCTAATTCTAGTGCATTATCCATTTAGCACGAAAGGAAATTTTTTTCTCAACACATTATCCATTTTCTGCTACTTGACTGTGTGGGTGGTATGGATTACTGGTTGTCTTCACTACCAAAGTATAGTTCTATAAATAATGATTTTTATGTATCCCAATTGAAGAAGTTCCAACCTGATCTTGAAAATGTGATCTAATGAGACCATTTGGATCTTGAACCATATGCTTTGTTTCTTCATGTGACAATAAACATTGGGGATAGGCATGAGGAAATATTTTGTGGGAAAATCAACAATTTGTATGGGTTTTATAGTATCATATTAAGATTTTGGAAAATACATGGGAGAGTGAGAAGTATTTTTTAGGGTGATGGATCAAACTCTTCCAATGTGACAATAGTTTTCTACTTCCAATGGATGTAAAAACAATGATGGGGAGAATATAGCACCGTATAATTTAGGTAATTTACCATTATATTGTGTGTTTTGATTCTATATAATCCTTGGTGTGAGTTTTGGTTGGTTCAAGATGGTTTTTGAATGTTTTGGAGGTGTTTCTAGAGGTTAATGGTTTGTACATGGTTAGTATAAATTTTATTAAACCTCCAGGAAATTGTGCATCATGTTTTGGGAGTCACTTTATAGGTTCATGGATGGAAAAATATTTGGTTAAATTGCACAAGTTCCTAGGGAAAACTGGGAAAAGGAATATACAAGGAAAAGCACGTTTGGAATATGTTTTATCTAACATTGAGAGCCAACCATGAAGGGTGTGGGCTTGAGATAGTAACACTACATAGTTGGTAAATAGTTTTCTAACCAATGAAGACCTAACATTATTGCAACTTGACTTGTTGAATTTCACATGAATGGTTTCCAGCAATTTGAAAAAACAAATCATCCAAATAATGATATTTTCATAAAATGCTAGGAAATTTGTGATTTAGTATTTATTAATGCCCCAAAACCCTCATTTTTTCCTATTCTCTATGGAATTGAATTCCACTTTCACCCCATGATCCAATGGGGTTTCCTATCAATATAGATAAAAAAATTTATTGAATAAATATTCCTTGGAGATATGGATTCTTTAGTAATTAATTGTATTACCTATTCTTCTTATATCTCCGATTATCCTATCTATTGGAACCATATATACAATATTGTATATATATATATATATGTTTTATGATGAGAATATTAAGGATAAATGATATAATTTGATGAAAAAATGGTGTTGGTAGCATGGATCAAGAAGATATTAGATTATTTTTTTCTACATATATTGAGAGGTAGGTGTAATCTATCTTATCTCCAATACTCTACAACTGAGGGAATATTTTTTATAAAATATTTTACATGATATTGTAGTGAAAACCATGTCAGGTTTTTGAAGAAATTTGGTTTGGTTATGTTTTTTAGGAAACCCTCTTTATTGATAATTTTAAAATTATAGTTTTAAAAAATATTGTTCCATCGTGAAGAAATAAAATTGTATGATGAATTGTTTTTAAGAATCAATTTTTTATTTTTAAATGGTTTGGAATATAATTTGGAACACATTGTTTGCATGAGTTCCTTTTTGGATGTGACCCTTAGGAGGCAGATTGTTCTATTAGGGAACATGGATAATGGTCTCCTTATAATGACTTGGGGGGATTGATGAGATAACTTTTATGTGTATAGAACTATCACATAGAATTCAAGTGTGTGTGTGTTTGTTGAAACATGGGAATGGGCATTCAATATGATGAGAAATGGTTTTATGAACTTTTTTATTTTTTTCCCAAGGAAATTTTTTATTATATTGATATAAAATAATTTAACTAATTCTAATCTATTTTATATAAATTGTGAAAACTATTTCATGTTTGGGTTGTGTGAGTAGGGAAGTTCGTAGGGAATGAAATCTGATTTTATACTCACCTCTTTCTTGTGTGCTTCAATAATTTTTAAGATATCATCTATTAGGGAATAATAAATTGAAAGGTAGCATTCTTATCTATTGTAGCATCTTGATACCGTGGGAAGAGAAGGTGTATTTGTTTCTTGAAGATGGTTCATGATTTACTTATGAGGATACCACATGGGTGCTGTCGGGTCTGGAAATATTTCATTTATTTTCCGATGTTTTCATTGTTTATATGGGTACTCTGATTTTTTTGTTCTTTTCCCTTATAGTTGTATTACTTTTAATCATGCATCATGTAGGTTGATTGGATATTTATTTCTCAATGTTGATAGTTAGTTTTATCATAAAGGGAACATTATCCCCTATGGTTTCTCTATTCCATGGGAATTTATTACCAGCCACTGATTTCATGAGGATGTATCCAAGGGCTAAAGACACCTTATCACTTATCAATGCAATGATGAGTGGAAGGATGATAAATTAAAAAGGACCTAAAAACCTAAAAAAACTAAAAACTCTGAAAACCCCTAAAACCCCTAAAAGCACATTGAAAACCCTAAAAACCCAAAACACCCTAAAAACCATAAAAGTATAAAAATACTAAAAACCCTAAAATAATGCAAAACCCATTTTAAACCTCATAAACTCTAAAAATATGAAAAAACCAAAAACCCTATAGAACACTAAAACGGCTAAAAACCTTTAAACCCCTAATAAACCCTAAATAACTAAAACCCCAAAAATACCTAAAAATACAAACCCTAAAAGCCCGAAAAACCCATAATAAAAGACTAAAAACACTAAAAACCCAAATAAAACTCTTTAATACCATGAAATCATAAAAATAAAAAAACTCAAAAATCCCAGAAACCCAAACATTTCCTAAAAATAATCCTAATACACCTAAACACTAAAAAATCCTAATAAGACACATTAATACCATAAAATCATAAAAATAATAAAAAACCACAATATCCCCAAAACGCATTAAAAACCTTGATACCCTATGATACCCTGAAAGAAGCTTAAATACTCTAAAATAGTAAAAACAGATAAGAACCATAAAATCACTCAAAAAACATATAAAAATATAAAAATGTAAGAACCCTAAAATGTCCAAACAACCCTAAAACCACTAAAAACCATAAATCCAAAAAAACCCTAAAAACCATAATCACACAAGTAACCCTAAAACCCTAAAAACCCTAAAAAACCTAAAAACCATCTAATGAAACTAAAAAAATCTAAAAACAAATACCCTAAAAAAATATTAACCCTATACCCTACACCATAAACAATAAACCCTGAATAGTAAACCATATACCTTACACCCTAAACCCTAAACCGTATACCATAAACTATAAATCCAACACCCTCCACACAAAAATGTAAACCCTACAACCTAAACAAGATACCGTAGACCCTAAACCCCATTCCGTACACCCTAGACCCTAAAACCCCACTCCATAAACCCTATACTCTGCACCCAAAATCACAAACCATACATACTATACGATACAATCTACACACTAAACAATAAACACTAATCCCTACACCCTACAAACAAAAACCAAAACACTACACCAAAAACCCTATAACCTAAACCCTAAACCTGAGACGATAAACCCTACACACTAAACCATGAACCCTTCACAAAATACACTATACAATATACCCTAAACCCTACACTCTAAACCCTATTACCTATACTATATTCCCATTACTATATAACCAGAACTGAATACCGTAGACACTAAACCCAATACCATTCACACTAAACTGTATACCCTACACCCTAAACACTACACCCTACACTATAACCCCTAAACCCTACATCTCAAAACCCATACCGTAAAACAGAAACACTACACCGTAAAACCTATACCCTAGACCTTAAACTCTAAACGCTATATCTTAAAATCTAAACCATAAACCCTATACCAAATACCCTAACCCCTAAACCATAAACCCTACACCCTAAAACCCATACCCTAATCTGTAAACCTTAACCCTAAACTGTAAACTGTAAAGCCTACACCCTCATTCTTATACCCTATACCAAAAATTCAAAACCCCATAACCTAAACACTAAACCGTACACACTAAACCCTACACCCTTAATCATGTACCATATACCCAAAACTGTAATCCCAACCCCCAAAACAATATACCCTACACTCTAAACCATAAAAAATATACCAAAAAACCATATACCATGTAAGATCATAAGAGTAAATGTATTACTACAAGAGGTGGGGGTGATTTATTGTTTATAAAATAAAACATAAAAATTTCACTAACCTCTTATATGAATGTAATATATCATAGAAACACCAATATTGTTTTTTAAAATAGGATTAAGTAATGTTTTTAACAAATAGTATAAAACATTCCATAACAAATGAACAGTAAAAAATGTAATAATTAGTAGTTACTAAGAAGGAAAATCCACATATGTTTTATAAAAAGTGTAAAAACCCCATACAGAAAATTCATATGAAAGTTACCACACGTTAACCTTAATTTTAAAGGATGTTTTAATCAAGATCAAGACATCCAAAATTTTAATCAAACCGTAAAGGTATCTATTCCTTTCCCAAGGAATCCCATGATACTGATATAGGACAACATAATGTGTCCCTAGCCTCGATAACCCTTGATCAGCCAGATCAGAATAACCTTGGAATCAATCAATCACACCAGACTAGACAGAGAAAGTACAAAAGCAAAGAACATAATATGGATTCTTAAGGTAAGAATCATTAAAGAAATATAGTGAACTGTACACTCATAACAAGATATAAAAAACTATTAATATAATCACCACATATTTGATGATGAAAAATAATCCTCATCATTGAATGTGGAATCTATTTCTGTTAATTTCTATAATGGCCATATTCAGCATTCTTCATAGTTTGCTGCAATGAAATTTGAGGAACCATATCTTCTATTATAAATATAAGAGTATAAACATAATTTTATTCACGTAATAAATTAAACCACTACATTTTACTTGGATTGTATCATGTATAAGAAGGAATGTAATTCTAGTTGAAAAATGTTTACCCATCTGGTATATTTTATGGATTTTTATCTGAATGTCATGCCTGCTGCATCATATGATGTTTTCCTAGTTGAATTAGTAGAACTTAATACAATGGAATTCATTGAAATTGGGCATATATTCTTTTATAAATCAGAAACCAATGAAACATGATTTTTTTCATATGATTTAAAAAGTATAGTATATATCCTAAAAATAAAAAAATTAAATCTAGGGAAAGGACATTCTATGTATGGTAAAACATAATAATTTTCTGAAAAAACTATTTATAAAACATTTTCAATATGACGGATTGTAAATTATAATATTTTAAATAATTGGTTTTTCATTTTATAAAATTTGGTTTCAAACTACTGAATGAAAATGTTTTAATCAACAGCCTTCCTTTTGTGAAATCACAAAACATAATTTTCAATGACAAAATATAAAGTTATAAAACCCTAAAATATACTTACTCCAATAATCTTATGAATTTCTAACCATTATCATTTTTCATAGAAAATTAGAACATTCTTAAACTTCTCCACTATGATTTAATGTTATTTATCCCCAAAACGTGATGTTCTTTCTCCTTAAACCATTCTTATTTATCTTAATGAAAATATAGATATGTTCCCTTTTTTCCTCAAAAGTTTTAATGCTTTCTCCCCCTTTATGATTTTCAAAAAACAACTATGGGATGTAGAAATTGTACCTGCTATTTTAGTGAAAGAATAACTATATGAAAAAATATATCAAATTCATCAAAAAAATACATTAAGAGAAATAATAAAGTCATTCATCTCAAATTATAAAATAGATATTTATCCAAATAAATTCTGTAAAACATCCATCACAAAATATCAACATGATCATCCATCCAAAAATATGAGTTTGGTTATTAGAATCATACAAGAGTTCATAGAAAAGAAATCATTCATTATTTGAAATATTTATAACAATGAATTTAATCTTCTTGATATCTTCCTATAATTTCCCTGACTCAGTAACAACTACCATCACTCTTTTAACTTCTTCTTATAGAGATTTTATTTTATACTCTCATTATTAATTTCTCCTAAAAACAACCAATATTCTCTATAATTATGAAACATTATCCTCTACGACTTAAATATTCTTTATTTGTTTGGATATTTCATCATCATGATTCATAGTAATAGATTTTTGGTTATCTACTATACTTGTAGTCACAGAAACTTCAGAATTGATGAGTCTTGAAAATTGAGAAATTAAGTATGTAGTAATTCCTATTCCATAAATTTTATCATCATAAAATTTGATATCTCCCTTAGAGTCTCTCATTTAGTTAATAAATTTCTTCAGATTTCTAGAGTACACTTTTTATTTCATTTTAAATCATTAAACAATACCATATTTTGGAAACCCTAAAAACCTTAAAAACCTAAAGGACCCATAAAACTCGAAAACACTAAAAGAACCAAATACCCACCCCCTTAAAACCTTAAAATGGACATAAATTATCAAACCCAACTAAAAGATCCTAAATACGCTAAAAAGACCTATAACGCCTCAAAAATCGTTAAACCATAAAAAGATAAATAAATCTAAAAACCCTTTAAACCCCCTTAAATTTCATAAAACCCCTAAAATCCATAAAACCCCAAAAACCTAAAAAATCCTAAAAACCATAATGATCACTACAAATCTTAAAAACATTACAAATATTGAAAACCTAAAACAAATAAATACCCTAGAAACACCATCAAATCCTAAAAACCCCGTTAAATCCTAAAACCATAAATAAATCCTAAGACCCTAAAAACTCCTTAAAAGGACCCTAATACCCAAAAACCATTAAAATTTTAAAAAAAACGTAAAAACACCCTAACACACTATAAATGCTAAAAACCCTATGAAACCATAAAAGATCCCGAACATAATCCCCCAAACACTCAAATACCCTGAAAATGCCAAAAAGCAAAGCCCCTAAATTCAAAAATGACCCTAAAACGCCAAAACCCAGAATTTCTAAACAACCTTAAAAGGAACATAAAACTAGAAAACACCTGAAAACCCCCTAAAAGTAAACTAAACCCACTTAAAATCCTAAAAACTCTTAAAAATCCCGAAAACCCACAAAAACATTGAAACCCCTAAAAACACTAAAATACCCTAAAACCCTAAAAATACACTTGAAATCCTAAAAAACAAAAAACCCTAAAAAATGATGAAATTCATAAAAAAATCCCTACAGACTCTGCAAAACACTAAAGGCCTTAAGAGACCCTATACAAATCTAAAACCCGAAGATAACCCTAAAACACCATAATATACTGTAAAACCCCTAAAAGTCTGTAAAAACACTAAAAACCCTAAAGGAACATGAAAATACACAAAAACCATAAAACCCTAAAATATCATAAAAAAACATAACAGATCCTCAAAAACCATAAATGGCCATTAAAACTAAAAAAACATTAAAAACCGTTAAAATTATACATTAAAATTAAAACCCTAAAAACCCTAAAAAAATAAATCACCTTAAAAATCCCTAAAAATTAATAAATACGATAGAAACAATAAATACTCCAAAATTCCTTAAAATATCCTAAAACACACAAATGCCTAAAATACTATAAAATAAGAAAAATGTAAAAATATCAAAAACCCTCAAACCTATAAAAAATAATAAAAACTGTGAAAGCCAAAAAAATATCAAAACTCTTTAAATCCCTAGAAACCATAAAATACCATTAATACATAAAAACCCAAAAAACCATTAAAACCCTAAAAATTATAAAACACCCTTTGAATCCAATTAACTCAAAAAATCCACTAAAACCCACAAAAACAAACAAAACATTAAAAACACAAAAAAGATAAAAAACACAAAACACTTCAAACACATTTTAAACCCTTAAATCCCCATAAAATCATAAAATATTTAAAAACCCTTTAAACCCCTAAAACCCATTAACACACCAAAGGACCCAAAATTCCATTAAACCCATAAACCCCAAAAACCCCTAGAAATAAAAAAACCAAAAAACATTAAAAACCAAAAAACATTAAAACCCTAAAAACCCAAAAAAAAAAAACAACCTAATGTCCCTAAAAAACTAAACCCCTTAATAATATTAAAAAACCCTAAAATCCCCAATGAATACATAAAAACCCAAAAATTTTAAAACACTATAATAGTAAATAAAACCCTAAAACCTAAAAAACATTAAAATTTTCCTAAATTGCTAAAATCCCAAAACCCTATACCCTACACCCTACACCCTACACCCTACACCCTACACCATATACCCTATGAATTATACCATATAACATAAACCATAAAACCTATACCCAAGACCCTATAAAAAACACCATCAACACAAAACCCTACACCCTAAACCCAATACCCTACACCATAAACCATAAACATAACACCATATACCCTATAGCCTAGATAATAAACCATAAATCCTACAAATTAAACTCTAAACCATAAAATGTAAACCCTAAAGCAAAAACCTAAAATTTTAACCATATACACTAAACCCTAACAATCCCAAAAAATCGTAAAACCCATGAAAAGAACATAAAAACCCTAAAAAACATTTGAAACACTAAAATACACTAAATCCCCTAAAAAACCTAAAAGAAAATAAAAACATTAAAAAGATATAAAATACCATAAAACCTTATTTTCCCCTAAAAGTCACTAAAAAAATAAAGACCCTAAAAACCCTTATAACACTCAACAAAACTAAAAACCCTAAAACCCAAAAAAACCTAAAATTCATAAAAAATCCTAAAACCCCTAAAAACTGTTAAAGAACCTTGAAACCTAGAAAAACACTAAAAACCATAAAAACCCAAGGAAACCAAAAAAAATACTGAAAACCCAAAAAACTCTAAAATATATAAAGACAATAAAAACCTTGAAAAATATACTAAAAACCCTCGAAAACCACAAAAAACACTACAATGACATTAAAACCCGGAAAACACTAAAAAGTTGTTCAAAAAATAAAACCAAAGAACCATGAATATACCTAAATAGATCCTAAAATACTATAAACCCCTTAAACAACTAAATATCTATACAATAAGATAAAACCCACAAAACCCCGAAAATATCCCTAAAATATTTAGAAGTATCTAAAACCCCGGAGGACCCAAAAACATTATAAAAATACCATAAAATCCATAAATCTTTTAAAACCCATAAAAACCAAAAAAATATAAAACCATTAAAAAACCTAAATTATATAAAAATCATTTAAAACACTAAAAACACCTAAAAACATAAAAACATTAAAAACCCGTAAAACACAATAAAACCCCTAGAAACATGAAAAACCATAAACCACTAAAAGGACCTAAAACCACATAAAAGAACCTAAAAAGACCTGAATCCCATAAAAGACCCTAAGGAACCCTAAAACCCGAAAAACCATAAAACCCAAAAAAACATAAAACTAGCCTAAAACGCTAAAACCCCAATAATCACTAAAAATTCAAAAAAACCCTAAAATCCATAAATCCATTAAAACCATAAATAAAACCTCAAAACCCCTAAAACATTAAAAACCCCTAAAAACCCAAAACCGATAAATAGCATAAAAATCCTTAAAATCCAGTAAAACCCTAAAAACCATAAACCCGCCCCCCCAAAAAAGCCCCAAAAAACACAGGAAATCCCTAAAATCACAAAAAAATAAAAATGAATAAAAATACTTAACCCATAAAAATTCTAAAAACCCAGAAAATTCTTAAAAATTCTAAACACAATAAAACACTTTGAAAACCCAAAAAATGACTCTAAAATATTCTAAAATCCATAAAAGATAATAAAAACCAATAAGGACCTAAAGGCCCTAAAATCCTTAAAGCCTCTAAAAACCTCTAAAAACCCTAAAAGTCCATAAAACCCATTAAAATCCATAATGGAGACTGAGAACTCTAAATACCATTTAAAATGATAAAGGTCCCCAAATATCCCAAAACCATAAAAGAGTCTAAAAACACTAAAAACCCTAAAAAACCTAGAACACTAAAAGAACAAAAAATACACTAAAACCCAAAAAATATAAAAAACACTAAAAACACTAAATAAACCCAAACCCCAAATGACCCTAAAAACCATAAAAATCTTACAGGACCTTAAAACACCTAAAAACCTAATGGATGCTAAAAACATAGAATCCCCAAAAACACAAAAACCCAATAAACTCCCAAAACCCTAAAAGCCCTAGAATCCCCAAAATTTCTACAAACCGTAAAACCCCAAAAACCCATAAAACACTAAAAATCACAAAAAACTACCAAAACCCTAAAATCCTCTAAAACCCTAACAAAACCAGAATCCCCTAAAACCATTAAAACCAAAAAATCAGTAGAAAACCACTTTATAAAAAAACCCTAGAACCCCAAAAAACGTAAAACCACTAAAACCCTAATAAATCCAAAAATAATTATAACCCTTACAAATACCAAAAAAGCCGAAAACCCCTAATACCATAAAAACACTAAAACACCAAGAAACACTTAAATCCCATAAAACCCCATAAAACTGAAAAACACTAAAAAACCTAAAAACATTAAAATAAAATGAAAAGAATGGAAACCATAAAAAACCCTAAAACCCATAAAAATAATAAATACACTAAAACACATAAAAACCCAAAAACCATAAAAATCGTAAAACCATAAAAACCCTAAACCCCTTAAAACACTAAAAACCTTATATCATCTAGTATAAAAAAAAACCTAATCCCAACACCCTAAAACATGTATCATAAACCCTAAACCATAAATTCTCTACCTAATACCTTATAACCTTCCCCATTAAACCAGAACCATACACCCTAAACACTATACACTATACCCTAATCCCTAAGACCAACACCTTAAAAAGTATACCCAACACTGAAAACCCAAAACATGACACTATAAACCTTATACCCTACACCTTAAACCCTAAAAACTACGCTCTTAACTCTTAAATCTAAACCCTAAAAACTAAAAGACCCTAAAATCTCTAAAAACTATTATAAACCAAACAAAACTCTAAAAGAACCAAAAAACAATTAAAACACCCAATATTTCATAAAGCCTCCAATGATACCAAAAGACACAAAAAACTATAAAAACCCCTATAATACCCTAATAAGACCTCAAAAACCATTAATCACCCAAAAACTCCAAAACCCCTAGAATTTCTAAAAACTCTAAAAAATCCCAAAACACCTAAAAAAAACTCAAAAATCCGGAAAATTACCTAAAGACCAAAAAAACTATAAAAACCCATAAAAACACCAACATCCATTAAAAAACTAAATTAACCATGGAACCCTAAATCCCCATATGAAATTCCTAAAAAACATAAAACCAATAAAAACCATGAAACCCTCAAATACCCTAAAACACAATAAAAAACTAAAAAACCACTCAAAATCCCGAAAACACCAAAAATATCCAATATAGATCATAAATTCCCCAAAAAACCATAAAGACCCTAAAACCCGAAAAAAAATCCTAAAATACCCTAAAACCCTATAAAACCATAATGCACTAAAAATCATAAATCCCTAAAAAACCTACCAGCCATAAAACCCCTAAAAAGGGAAAAAATAATAAAATCACTCAAAATGGTAATTACCAATAAAATCACTAAAAACCCTACAACACTAAAAGACCATAAAACCCTCTAAAATACAATTAAAAACCAAAAACCCCAAGAAAACAAAAAAAACCATGAAAAACCAAAAAACCCCAAAATACCATAAGAAACTAAAAACCATAAAAACTATAAAAACCTCAAAAAAACCTAACACCCCTCAAAACCATAAAAACCCTCAAAAAATAAAAACCTATAAATTATAAAAAACCATAAAGCCCAAGATAAATCATAAAAACACCTAAATGACCATAAAAACCTTAAAAGACCCAAAACACCCTGAATGTCAATAATGACCAAAGAACCCGTATTACCCTAAAAAGACCTAAATAATATAAACTATTTCTAAAAAAATCAAAAACCCATAGAATCACTAAAAACCATACAAACCTTAATAATACCCCCAAACCCATAAGAAACCCGAAAAACCTAAAAACAAAATTAGTCATAAAGAATAATACAAATCTTAAAAAGAACAAAATCCAACAAAACACCTTAAAACCTAAAAGAACCAAAATCCTAAACCCTTAATATATCATAAAAACTCTAACCCTAAACCCCTAAAAACTAATAAAAACACAGAAAACACTACACCTAATACCTTCCACCCTAAACTCTAAACCCTACACCCTAAAACCGAAACCCTAAACCCTAAACCCTTTACCCTACACCCTGAATCCAAAAATCAGCACCCAAAACACAAAACCCTACACCGTAAGCCCTGCACCCTACACCCTAATCCAAAAACCATGAACCCAATTCCACAAACCCTATTCCATACACACTGAAACCTGAACCCCTACCCAAAACCCTATACCCAACATTTTAAACCAAAAACACTACCCCCTAAACACTAAACCCTATACCATATAACCTAAAACAAAAAACAATAAAAGAAACTAAAAAACCCTAAAAAACCCTAAAAATCCTAAAATTACCCAAAACCCATAAAAATCCCTACAATTCCCTAAAACCACTAAAAATCTAAAAATGATAAAAAAAACCTAAAAGATCCAAAAATAACCTTAAAAACAGAAAAAAACTCTAACCCCTCCAAAATACTCAGAAACACTAAAAAACATAAAGGACCGTAAAACCCTAAAATCCTAAAAAATCATAAAACCCCCTAAATGTTCGAAAATCCCTAAAACCTCAAAATCCCATATAAAATTCTAAAAAACCCAAAAAATCCCTAAAACCATTAAAAACTCCAACAACGCCAAAAGCCTAAAAATCTCTAAAAATAAGAAAAACCCCCATAAAACCATGAAAACCCCTAAATAAACCATTAAACCACAAAAAAACTAAGAAAACATAAAAACCATAAAATTAAAAAAATACATAAAAACCAAACAAACCTAAAACACCTTAAAAGACCCTAAGGCCAAAAATCCCGGAACCCCTAAAAACATCACAAAACTCCAATAAAACCTCAATAAAACCCTAAAATTACTACAAAAAAACTAAAATACATGAAACTCTTAAAAAGCTAAAAAACCATAAAATCCAAAAAAACCCTATTCCCCTTAAACCCCTTAAATAATTAAACAAAACTAAATTACCTAAAACGAATAAAAAATCCAAAAAACACTAAAATGACCTAAAAATACCATACAACATACTAAAAAAACCTAAAAACCCTAAATCACATTGTAATCCATAAAACCCCCTAAAAACCACAAAACACTAACAATCCCTAAAAACTATAATTACCCTAAAACCCTAAATCACTAAAAACACAAAAAACCAAAAACCCCTAAGAACCGTAAAACCCATAAAACAATAAAAAAACCTAAAAGACTCTAACCACACCCAAATCTCTAAATGACTCAGAAAAACATAAAATTCCCAAAAGACACTAAAAACCCATAAAAACCCTAAAACAATACTTAAACCCCAAAAATACATAGAAAAAACCTAAAACCCAGAAAAAACCTCTAATGAAAACCCTAAAACCCCTAAAACCGATCAAGAACCTTAAAAACACCTAAACCCTAAAACACCTAGATATAATAATAACCCTAAAAAAACTTAAAACCTGAAAACCCTAAAATTTCTAAAAATGATAAATATCAAATAAAACCCTTCAATACTAAAATACATAGAACCAATAAAAGGCTTGAAAAAAAAAGTTCTTCAAAACCATAAAAGACCCTAAAAGTCCTCAAATCACAAAAAAAAATTAAAAATCTAAAAGGATCTAAAAAGACCCTAAAATAAAAAAACCTAAAAACATTAAAACCCAGAGTGGCACTAAAATCCCTAAAAGATTCTAATCCCTAAAAGACACTAAAAACCTATAAACACCCTAAAAACACATAAAATATTTAAAACTCTAAAATAACTCTAAAATATATAAAAACCCTAAAAACCAAAAAACCACTTAATCCCCTAAAAGACTCTTAGACACCTTAAAATTTCCTTAAAAGAAAAAAATTCACCCAGAACCCCGAAAAACATTCGAAACCCCTAAAACCCCTATAACTCGAAAAAATAATTAAAATGTCAATAAACCCTAAAACCCTTAAAATATCCTAAATACCCATAAAACCCTTAAACCTTTTAAAAACCCTTAAACTCCCCCCCCACCAAACCATAAAAACCCCCAAAACCCATAAGAACCCTAAAATAAATAAAAAAACTTTAAACCCCTAAATACCCTCAAAAAACACTCATACCTGATAACCGTAAAAACCCAAATGACCTTAAAACCCCTAATATCCCTAAAAACCCAAAAAAACATAAATACCCTAAACAAACCTAAAACCACTAATATCTCGAAAAAAAACTAATAAAACCAAAAAAACCCTAAAAACTCAAAAAAACCCCAAGCAACCCCTAAAAAATAAAATACCCCTAAACCGTTTAAAACACCTACAAACCCCTAAAAACCCATAAACACCCCTATAAGTCCCAAAAACAAAAAAACCCTAAAACATCATAAAAATACCTAAAGTACTAAAAATATAAAAATAACCTAAATAACCCATATAAAACCATAAGACCATAAATACCCCAAAACACCCTCCAAAATCATAAACCCCCAAAACTATAAAAAACCACATAAACCCTAAAACCACTAAAAACCATAAAATAATAAAATACCATAAAACCCCGAATCCCCTTATGAACTCAAAAACCCTTTAGAAATTAAAAATTCTCTAAAAACGCAAAAAACCATAGAAATGCTAAAAAAACCTAAAGACCATAAAACCCCTAAAAACCATGAAAAACTCATAAACAACCAAATTCCCTAAAATCCATAAAGTATTATAAACACCTTAAATCTATAAAATCCCAAAAAACACTAATAAACCATTAGAACACTAACCCCCCCAATTCTCCAATGGCCCTAACCCCTAAAAAGCAAAAAACTCGAAAAACATCAATTCCCCTTAAACACACTTAAAACCAAAATCCCATAAAACTCCAATGTTCCCCAAAACCTGTAAAACCCTGTAAAACTCCCTAAAAGACCTTATACCTCTAAAAAATCAAAAGACACTCTGACAACCCTAAAATTCCTATGATACCCCATATTACCTTAAAAACCTAAAAGACCCTAAAAATGTTAAAAGAAACTAAAACCCATATAAAATACCAAAAAAGACTACAAAAAATCATTAAACAATCTAAAAATATAAAAATATAAATACCTAAAAAAATAAAAATTACCTTTAAAAATTTATGACCCTTAAAAACTAAAGGCATCTTAATACAACAAAAAACACTAAATAACCCTAAATGTCTATAAAAATAAAAAAATCAAAACAAAAAAACCCTAAATTCAATAAAAATCAATAAAACACCTAAAACCCTAAAACCATAAAAATCCATATATCCATAAAAACCGTGAAACCCATAAAACCCCTAAAAACTCTAAAAACTAAAAAAACATTAAAAATCCTAAAATATGAAAACCCCTTAAAATCCATATGATCCTTAAAAAACCTAAAACACTAAAAACTGTAATAAACATAAACCCTAAAAAGACACTAAAACCTCGAAGAAACCACTAAACCAAACAACAATAAACCCTAAAACAATAAAAGAACCCTAAAAATTTACTAACAGATTTAAAAACCATATACCCCCCAACCACCTAAATGACCCTAAAACCCTTAAAACCCCTAAAATATGGTAAACCCCAATTACACCCATAAAACCCCTTAAAGAAAAAAATCTATAAAATTCCAATAAAACCCAAAGATATAATAAAACCCCTAACACTCCAAACACCATAAACACCATAAAATCTTAAAAACACAATAACCCCTAAAATACCCAGAAAGACATAAAAAATCATTCAAAACCCGAAAAAGTTATAAAATCCCTAAAAATTAGAAGACCCCAAAAAACTCTCAAAACCCCTAAAATCAAACAAAAAAACACTAAAACACCTAATAAACCTTAAATAACCTTTAATAAATCTATAAATCCTTAAAATTCATCAAAACCTAAAAACCCATAAAAGTCCCCAAAATCATAGTAATCCCTAAAAACACTAAAAATGCAAAGAAACCCTAAAACCCTAAGAAAACCCAAAAAACTAAAAATGTAAAATCCCAAAAACCAATAAAACCCATAAAATTCCTAAAACCCTACAGCTCATAAAAACCCAAAAAAGGTAGGAAAAAAACTCTAAAAACATTAAAACCCAAAAAAATCTTTAAATTACTAGAAACATTAAAGACCCTAATACACCCTAAAATCCCCAAAACCCAAAAACCCCATAAAACCCTAAAGACCATAAAACCCCCAAAATACACTGTTAACCATAAAAACCCTAAATGAATTAAAAATTCTAAAAGACCCTTACACCCCTCAAACAACCAAAAAAACCTAAAACACCTAAAAACCTAAAAAAACCCAAAAATCCCTATGAAACCAAAAACTGAAAATAAAACAATAAAACCCTAAAACGAATAACAACCCCAAAAAACCCAAAAAAACCCCATAACCTTCAAAAACTCTTAAAATCCCCCAAATCCATAAAAAATTCTAAAACCCCTAGAAACCCCAACCCCCATAAAAATCCGGAAAACCTAAAAACATAAAAACCATTAAAAACACTAAAAAACCCTAAAAAATAAATGAATGGAACTAAAAACCATAAAAAACCAACATAACACTAAAAATGTAGTTAAAACAAACAAAATTATAAACCCCTAAAATCCCGAAAAACCATAAAACCCAAAAAAAATTGTAAAACCCTACAAAACCATAAAAACCCTAAAAAAATTAAAATAATCTCAAACCCCTAAAACCTATAAAACCATAAAATTTTTAACCCCCCAAACCCAAAACCCAAAAAACCCAAAAAGACTCTTAAAATGCCCAAAAAACCAAAATGAATCCCAAAAAACTTAATAACTTTAAACCCCTAAAAACACTAATAAATTTTAAAACCCTGTAAAAATTATAAAAACATAAGAAAAGTCCAAGAAAACACTTAAAACCATTAAAATCATTAAAACAATATAACCCAAAAAATCCCTAAAAGCCCTAGAAACTCTAAAAACCCTTAAAAACCCAAAAAATCGCTAAAAATACAAAACAATACTAAAAACCTTAAAAACATTATAAACCCTACAAAACCCTTAAAACCTCGAACCCCTTAAAATAACCCTAGAAACCGTAAAACCCCCAAAAACCCAAAAAGCATTGAAAAACACTTAAAACCCTTAAAAATCATAAAACACTAAAAACACTAAAAACCCTAAAACAATAATAAACCTAATAAACCCTAAAAATCCCCTTAAATCCCTATACCCTTTTAAATAACTCTAATGACCGTAAAACCCCTAAAACCCCTAAAACCCTTGAAAAACTCGTAAAACCCGTAAAAACACCTAAAACACCTAAAACACTAAAAACCCCTAAAAACCGTAAAACAATAAAAACCAATTAAAATCCAAAAAACCTAAAAAACTATAAAAAAACCCTAAAACCCTAAAAACTCTAATCCACCCTAAGAACTGGAAAAAACCTTTCAAAATAAAAAAATCCTTAGAACCCCTTAATGATCCTAAAACCCTAACAAATGCTAAAATACCCAAGAGACCCCTAAAACCAAAAAAACACAAAAACTCCTATATAACTATAAAAACCCAAAAAACCCTAAAGGTCCTAAAACTCTAAAACCCCTAAAAGACCATAAATCCCCTAAAATCATAAAAAGTCCATAAAACCCCTAAATTCATAAACAGCCCAAAAACCCCATAAATAACATATAAATCCTAAAACCCCTAAATACCAGAAATCCATAAACGTCCCTAATGGTCACTAAAATTCTAAAAACCCTAAAAGACCATAAAATATCATAAAACCCCTAAAAGACACTAAAAACCACTAAAAGATGTTACAACCTGAAGTAGAACAAAATATCCATAAATACCTAATGGATAATAAAAACCCTAAAAAACCTAAAGGTATATTAGAACCCTTAAAACCCCTAATGACCCTAAAATACCTAAAACCATAAACCACCATAATAAACCCTAACAACCCCCAATGCACTATACAACCCTAAAAACACTAAATACCCTTAGCCCCAAAAAACCATAAAACACGAAAACCATTAAAAATTAGGCCCCTAAAAACCATAGAAAACCATTGAAAACACTTTAACATGAAAAAATGGACCTAAAACCATAACAGGCCCAAAAAACCCTAAGACCATAAAAAACCCTAAAACAAAAAACCCCAACAAAATTAAAAGAGCCTAAAATTCGTAAAAATTCTAAAAACATAACAACCCCAAAATACCATAAAACCCATTAAAACACTAAAAAACCACTACCAAACACAAAGAAACCTAAAAACACTGAAAACCCCTAAATAACCCTAAAAACCCATAATTACATTAAAACACATAAAAATTTCAGTGACCCTAATTTTTTTTTAAAAAATCCTAAAAACAACACAAAACCCTAAAAAACCATAAACAAATAAATCCCTGAGACCCTAAAGACCATTTAAAGACCCCAATTCCCATAAATGACCCAATCCCCCCCCCCCCAAATGAAGGACCCTTAAACCCTATAAAATTTCTAAAATAACATCAAAATACTAAAAACCCTAAATAACCTGAAAAAACATAAATAATCAAAATGACTCTAAATAACCCTAATATACCCTAAAACCATTACCCACTCCAAAAAAATCCTAAATAACATGAAAACCATAATATCCCAAAACCCACAAAAATCATAAAACCCTCAAAAAACCCCCAAACCCCTAAAACCCTAAAAATTGATAAAAACACTAAAAAAACCATGCCCCCACCCCACCATAAAAACCAATAAATCTGTTAAAAATCCCATAAAACCATAAATCACTCAAAAATATAGAAACCCTAAAACCATTATTAGATTAAAAAATCTTAAAACTCATGAAAAACCCAAAAATTAAAAAACACCCTAAAACCATAAAAAACATAAAATCCCATAAAACCTTATAAAACACTAAAGAACCCCCCAAAAAACAAAACCTATATAAACACTAAACACCACAAAAAACCATTAAAAACCTAAAGGACCTCAAAACCCATACAAAATCCTAAACACCCCAAAATCCATTAAAATCCCTAATATTACCAAAAAAATCCTAAAAACCAAAAAAACCGAATATATCATTAAAACCATAAAAACCCATAAACACCCCCAAAAAGGCATTAAAACCAATTAAAAACACAACAATACCATAAACCCCCTAAAAATCATAAAAGACCCTAAAAAACATTAAAAACACAAAAATACTATTAAAACAATTAAACATAATAATAAACTCTAAAAACCCTGAAAACCCTTGAATAATAAAATCCATAGAAATAACTAAAAACACTTTAAAACCATTAGGACATTAAAAAACCCTAAAAAAATACAACCCAAAAAAACCAATAAAAAATCCTAAATACCCTAAAACCCCTAAAATCATTAAAACACCCAAAACATTAAAATACATTAAGAATCCAAAAACAACCAAAATAACAACCATAAAACCCCATAAAATCCCTTAAAACACTAAAAACCACAAATACACCTAAAACCATAAAAACATCTCAAAACCATTGAAACCCTGAAAAACCAAAGAAGTTGAAAAAAATGATAACCCTATACCATCTAGAAACTACAAAAAACCATATAACACCATAAAACTATAAAAACCAAAATAACATGAAAAAATAAAAAACCCATAAAAACCCTAAATAAATTCTAAAAATCACATGAATCCCAAAAATCTCTAAAAAACTCTAAAACCCAGAAAACTCTACCAACAACTTAATACCCTAAACATCCCAAAATCATAAAAAAGTGTAAAACCCTACAAAACCAAAAAACCCGCAAATCCACTAAAAACCCTAAAAACCCAAAAAATACATTAAAATCCCAAAACACTTTAAAACCCTAAAAACCATAAAACCCATAGATATAATAAAAAACTGTAAAACACTAATAGACCATTAAAAAAATTAAAACCCCTCAAAACCAAAAAAACATTAACAACCACAGAAACCTTCATACCCCTAAAACCCATAAAATCCATAAAACCCTTTAAACCCATAAAACCCCTAAAACTATCAAAACACTTTGAAAACCTAAAAAAGTATAAACCCACCCCCCCCCCAAAGGACTATAAAAATATAAAATCTCTGAAGACACAAAAAAACCTGAAACCCCTAAAAACACGCTAAAAATGCAATAAAACCCCTAAACCCCCCTAAAAAGTGAACAATCTTAACCCCCACCCAATAAAAAAACTGGAAAACCCTTCAAAACCCTCTAAAACCCTATGTCCCCTCAAAAACCTAAAAAATGTGAATAAATGTAAAAGCCACAAAAATATTTAAAAATATTAAAATTCTAAAAAACACTAAAACCCTAATAATAATAAAAACCATAAAAATCCTAAAAATCTAAAAGACCCATAAAACCCAAAAAATACCAAAAACCCAAAAAAATCCCTAAAAAATCTAACAACCTTCAAAAACCCTTAAAATACATTAAAATCCCTTAACATACATAAAAGACACTAAAAATCTAAAAATCCCAAAATCCATATAAAACCCCTAATAAATCCTCAAACCCCTTAAGGTCCCTAAAAACTCTTAAAAACCAAACATCCTAAAAATAAAAATGACCTCAAAACCATGAAACCCTTGAAAACTACATAATAAACATAAAATACACTCAAACCCCAAAACACTGAAATAATTATAAACCCTATAATACCCTAAGAAACAAAAAACATTGACACCCCAAAAAAACATAAAAAACAAAATACCCAAAAATCCTCTAAAAACATTTAATTTTTTGAAGACCCTAAAAACCAATTAGAAATATAAGGAAACCTCAATTCTATAAAAAAAACTTAAAAACCCCTAAAACCCCTAAAAACAAAAAAAATTAAATAATCCAAAAAAACCATAAAAACCCAAAGAAAATCCTAATAAACCTAAATCCCATAATGTAATAAAAAAACCATACGAACCCCATAAAAACTAAAAACTATTAATGATCGATAAAACCCCTAAGAAAGGTTTAAACCCCTTAAAACACATAAAACCATTAAAAATGAAGAAAACACTAGAAACCATATAATATTCTAAAACCATACAATGCTTAAAAACCCTAAAAATCCTAAACAACCCCTAAATATCTATAATGTCCCCTTAAAATCTAAAATACCCTAAAATCCCAAAACCCCAAAAAACCCAAAAAAAACAAAAAACCCTAAAAGTACCTAAAACTCGAGAAATCCATTCAAAATCCAAAAAACAATGAAACCCCCTAACAATGATAAAAAATCTAAAAATACCTAAAACCCAAAAGCCTTAATAACCCCTACAAATTCCCTAAAGCCCTAAAAATCACTAAAACCCATCGAACCCAAAAAACCCATAAAAACAAAAAAAATCCAAAAATATCCCTATGAAACCCTAAAAACCATAAAAAAATTTAAAATATAAATAACAAAAAAATAAAGAAAACCCTCGGAATGACCCTAAAAACCCTAAAACCACATAAAATCCTAAAACCCTATGAAAACACTTAAACCAAAATACCTCTAAAACTATAATAATTCCTTAAACCCAAATAAAATTTAGATAATATTAAAAAACCATAAAACTCAGAAAAAAACTATAAAACCCAAAAAACCCCCAAAACTCTAACAACCCCTATATCCCTTAGATCCCATAAAAAACATAAAATCCATAAAATCCCTTAAAAGTCACAAAAAACCGTAACACCCTAAACAACCTAAAAGAACCTAAATAACAGCAAAAACCCTAAAATACCTAAAACCCCTAAAAGACCCTAAAAATCCTATAAAATCCTTAAAAATCCTATAAACACCCTAAAATCCCTTAGACACCCTAAAAACCATAAAATTACCAAAAAAATCAAAAAAACCAAAAAAGAACATAAAATGAAAAAGAATAACTACCTCCACAAACCTTAAAAACATTAAAACCATGAAAATGAAAAAGGAAATCCTTAAAAACCCTAAAACATAAAACCCCCTAAAAACCCAAAAAACCCTAATTAACCAATAAATACCTAAAACTACTTAATCCCCTAAAAACTCCAAAATCACTAAAAACTCTAAAACATCATTAAAAGAAATAAAATGACCTAAAAGATTTAAAATCCCAAAACCTCTACAAGCAAAAAAAATACAATAAAACCCAAAAACCCATAAATAACTAGAATTAATTTAAAACCCACTAAAACACCATTAAATACCCTAAAACCCATAGAATCTCTAATAACCATAAAAACCATAAAAACCCTAATTAACATAAAACCCTAAAAAATTGGAAAACCTAGAAAATCCCATAAAACCCACAAAAGATTACTAAATACCCTAAAACCCCTAAATAATAAAATCAAAAGAAAACACGAAAAATATTAAAACCAAAAAAAACCCAAAACCATTTAAAATTATACAAACTATAAAACTATAAAGAAACATAAAACGTAAAAATTATAAAAAAACCGTAAAATAACCCAAAACCCATTAAAAACCCTATATCCCTAGAAATGAAAAAAACCCTAAATCCACCTTAAACCCCTAAAACACATGAAAACATTAAAAATGCATAAAACCCGTAAAGCACTAAAAAACTATTAAAACCCCTAAAAACTAAGATACAAAATATTCCTTAAAAATCTAAGACCCTAAAAAAATAAAAACACTGAAAAACCCCAAAAACCCTACAACCCTGAAAACACTAAGAAACCCCGGAGGGAAATAAAAAATTATAAAAACCTTAAAATCCTCAAAAAACTAAAAATACCTAAAATACTAAAAAACTCTACAAAACCCTACAACTCTAAAACTCCATAAAATCGTAAAAAACTAAAAAACTAAAAACCCCAAACCCCCCAAAAATTGCTAAAATATTCTAAAAGAGATAAAAATCCCTAAAAACCACTAAAAGACCCTAAAACCACATAAAACCCCTAAAAGAATAAAAAATTTATAAAACCATAAAAGTCCATAAAACTAGTAAAAGACCTCAAAAACACAAAAATCCATTAAAATCCTAAAACCCGAAAGCCCTAAAAACAGAAAAAATCCTAAAAACCATAATATCCTTTAAAATCACAAATCCCAAAACCCTAAAACCCATAAAACAATAGAAAATAAAAAAACCTATGAACCCCTAAAAATAATAAAAAAACAAAAAATACCATAACCCACCCCCCCACCACCCTAAAAACCCTATATGTCTATAAAACCACTAAAAACACTAAAGGATCATAAAAAACTAAAATTCCTAAAGGAACCTAAAAACTGTAGAAAAAAACTAAATTTCCCTTAATCCAAGAATACCCCCTAAACCGCTAAGGGACCATAAATACATGAAAAACATAAACATCCCAAAAAATGCTAAAGAACACTTAAAACCCCTAAATAACACAATAAAACTCTAAAACACACTAAAATCCTAAAAACCCCTAAAACACCGAATTGTTTTAAAACCCCTAAAGAAAATAACCCAAAAACACCGAAAAATCGAAAAACCATCTAAAACACTATGGACCCCAAAAATTATAAAATCCCTCAAACAAAAAAAAAACTCTAAAACCCCGATACCCTTAGAGACTATTAAAATCAATAAAACCCAATAAAAATCACTTCAAATCTCTAACACATTTTAGTAAACCTAAACACAAAAAAAACTCTAAAAATCAAAAAAAGGTTCCTAAAACACATAAAAATCCCAAATACTCAAAAAACAATTGAAAACCCTAAACCCCGCAAAATCCTAAACAACCCTAAACCCCAAACAATTATAAAAATCCCTAAAAATTCACAAAATATTATATAAAACCCCATAAAAAGCCAAAAAATTGATAAAACCATAAAAAACAATAAAATAATGTAAAACTATAAAATGGTGAAAAACCCTAAAATTCCTTAAATCCCATAAAACCCAAAAAATACATATAAATCCCTAAAACCCTAAAAAACACCAATATTCATAAAATATAAGATCTAAATAATGATTTAGAAGCTTAATTTATAAGATGGTTGAATTTTATGTTTAAAAACACTTGTTCTTAACCGTAAGGAAAACAATGTTTAACAAAGTTAAACATGGTAAATTCAAAAAAACTCTCTTAGTTATAGATACTTGTAAGGTTACAAAAATATGGTTCTAGAAATGAATATTAAGTCAAATTTCAAGGAAAGGATTCTACCTTAAACAATATAGAATCTTACTTATCAGATTAAATAATAGAACATGAAAGTATAAGAAAGTTATATTTTATTTCATTATCAAAATGCAGTGGACATAACCTTGAAACAAAAAAAGTACAATAATGAAATATTTTAACCCAAAGAGAAGTGTATCCAACAACCTTTGACAAAGGTACCTTGACTTATACTTTTAGGAAAATCTATCTTACCCACACTAGGGTAAGCTGTAGATAGAAATATCAGAATCTGTCTAGTTATCCCCACAAGCCCTCAAACATTAAGGTAGTCAGCACATGTGTCTTCCTATCCATGGAAGTCCTTGAACATTATGGTATTCGAAACCTCTATCTTCCTATCCACAGAATCCCTCAATTGTACTCATCAACAATCGTAGTTGTATGATGTAACATAAAAAAGATGTTCTGTATGCATAAAGCATGAGAGTATCTCTCTCTAGAAATCACCTCAACAGTATGAAATCTCTAATGTGATCAACCAATCTTCTCAATTCTTTGATCTCATTAAAATGAGATCTTATTTATAGGTACTTCTCCAATGGTCAGCTCCCTCCTCCAATGGTCAATTTTTTTTTAAATCTCGGAGGGACATGTACATGTGTCACTCAAACAGTGGTTAGATAGAAACAGATTGTTCGACATAATTTCATAACTATAACATGTCTAAGAAAAATAAGTTTTCATAACCAAATACAGTTTGTGGAGTCTAAGGAAAAATAAAGTTCATATTCAAATACTAAATAAATATTTGGAGACTTTAAATCAAGGATATTCAGATTCTTTTTTCATGGAATTTGGTACTATAAATCTATAGATTTTGTGGTCTAAATTTCAATGTATTCGGAATCTAAATTATGAAGAATTCAGAGTATGAATTTTATGAAATTGGGATTCTAAATTATAAGGAATTCGGAGTCAAAATTCTAGGGAATTCAGAGTCGGAATTTTGAGTAATTCAGAGTCGGAATTTGGAGGAATTCAGAGTCGGAATTCTGAGGAATTCAAAGTTATAATTCTGAGGAATTCGGAGTCGGAATTATGAGTAATTCATAGTCGGAATTCTGAGAAATTAGGAGTCGGAATAATGGGGAATTTAGAGTCTGAATTCTGAGGAATTCCGAGTTAGAATTTAAAAGAATTCAATGTCGGAATTTCAGAGAAATAGGAGTCTGAATTCCAGAGAATTTAGATTCTGAATTCAGAACCTGAAAACAAAACACTCTATATGTATGTATTTATAGGATTCTGAAATTTTAGATGTGAAACCGAATTTTACACTTAGGAATAAAAAGAGGTAGATTTAGAGAAACCATACAATGAACAATGAAAACATGGGTAAGTATTAAATTTCCTTGGGGAAGGAAATTTTTCTTTATTATGATAATTCATAGGGAAAATATAATTTTCCTTAAGATATAGTGATTGTGATTTTCAAAACATAGAGAAATGGAAAAGTCATAAGGAAACCTTATTGACCCATAAATCTCCCCCTTTTGGAAAGCACAACATCCTTATGAAAAGGAATATAAGGACTTATATTTTTATGGACTAAAATTAAAACATATCTCCCTTTAATTTTGAATCATTATGAATACAAATAACTCCCATTTAGGTTATAAAATCCCAATGGCTCGTATTCTTGACTTCAATAAAAAGATTTTTCTTTTTCTTGTATAAGGAAATGTTCTTTGATGAAACTCCCCCTTATATACACTTCCCCTTACATAGGAAATTCACTTCTTTATTTACTATTCTTTTTATCATTACTTTCTCCCACTTTGTGATTTTCAAAAAGGAATAAAGAGAATGGAAAAAAATGGTACCTAAAATATTAGTACTATAGAACAAAACACATGATAAATAACTAAAATTTCATTATGATGGGAAAATTTTATAGAAATAAGGAAATACAACAAAAGATTGTATTGAGGAAAAAATTATCTTCCATTCTCCTTAGGAAATAACTTCTTTATGATGGATTTCTTAGAAATGTTTTCTTGAAACTCTATTCTAAGATCTCTTTCCCTTTTCCAGTTCATATCCACTGAATTGAGCTTCCCAATTCAAGTCCTTGACATCTTTCATCTGAGTTGTCGGTTCGAGAGTCATCTTTTCCTAAAAACTCTTAGAAAGGTCTTCAAACATCACATCATCAATGTACAAATCATCCTTCTCGTTATCTTGAAATTCATCAATGACTCTCAGGTCTTCGACTGTCTTCCTTGACCAATTTTTAATATTCATTCAGGATCTTTTATGAGCTTTATAACCACATATAAAAGATTTGAAATCAAACTTGGGTCTGAAAAATTTATCCATAAGAATGGAATTTGAATCTTATTTTTGATTTATCGAATGTGAAATAATATAGCACCTTGAGTCTATACTAGGAAATAAGGTAATAGTATCAACCATATTTTAAAAAGATTGAACTACAAAATCATGTCCAAGAGAGGACGATTCTGAAGAGGATATTTTGGTTGGTGGGGATTATTTTTCTATCTCTTCATCTATTCTCTTCAACGATCCACCAACATCTTTCTTTTTCACTACAGATTTCCTAGGTGTATTGATCAACACCTGTTTTCCCTTATCGTCACTTAGAATGATCTCTTCTTCTTTGGGAGATTTTTTCTCACTATCTGAAAACTGAACAATCTTGTATTCCTCACGGTTCTCTTTCTCAGCATCTTCCACAAGATCCTCTTACATAAAGAAATAATGGTTTCTAATAACTTCTTCATATAGTTTATTCACTTCTTCCTATACCTTTTCTTCTTTTCTTGGAGTAGCATGTTTTGATGATTTGGATTCAAATGTTCAGATTGAAAATTTTTCCAAGGGACTCTTCTTCTCATGATAATGCTCCACTTGTTTTATCATTTCATTTGTATCATCACTTACTTCTTCTTCTTCTTATTCCACTTCATCCTATTTCACTATTTATTCTTCTTTTTATGGTTCCGGAATAACCATCTTCTTTCCCAGAGTCACTGGGAGTGATTCATTCAAAAACAATTCGGGTACCTAGTGTTGTTCAGAGACATTCTCAGCATTCTTAAGAAGGGATTGAATGATTTCAGCATCCGATATATTCTTTCTCTACTTCTTTTCTTTATCTTGTTTCTTAATATGTTCAACAACCATCAATTTCCAAGCATTTTCCTTGGCAAGGTCCAATCCAAAACTAGGAACCCCTTAATTCATGTTCTTCTTGACTTATCTCCACTTGGAAACCACTTTATCCATGTATGTCTTTTAATTCTTTGGCATAGGTGGTTATGATTGAGTTTCCTTAGTCGTAGGGATTTTTCCTTTCTCTTCTGGTTCCTTCAACTTCCTCTTCATTCTACCCTTCTTGTAAGTTTCATCCACGTCCTGTTTCTTTGAAAGATCTTAAATTTATGATTCAGATATGTCATAAAATTCTCAATAATCATTAATGAATCCATCCTTCATCCTTCTTAGAGTATCATCGCCATGAAACATTTCCTTGTAATTTCTTGTCTTGGAACTGCATGGGATTTTGAATGATTCTAGACAATGAACTATGATTTTTGATAGAGTAGATGAATATATAATAATTTGAGATTTAAGAGTTCCATTTTTGGTGTTCTAAATTGTATCCAATATATACTTGACCAATTTTATCTTCCAAGGATTCACCATGAAATCCAGAAAATAGATATCACTTTTTTTCAGGGTGTCCTTATCCCCTTTTCTCGGAATAATAAATGTTTGAACCCCTAATTCAAGAATCCAGATATTTGTAGAGAGATGAATAATATTCAGAGACTTCACCTCTTTCAATACAAGGAACTCTAAATTATTTTACTCATCAAAATATCTTGTAACATCTGGTAGCTTGTGGGTGAAAAATTCTACTTCACACTCATAGGGAATTCCAATCAGATTGGTAACCCTATTGTAGGAAACGGAGTAAGTCGTTCCATAGCTCTTGAAGGAAAACTTTTCTCTCCCTCCATATCTGAACAAAATTTCTGATCGATATAATTCAATCAAAAACTCTAGAATATCCGGATCTTTCACCTTCAATTGGGATACACATAGACTCTCTAATCCATTCTTCATGATATTATTTGAAATAATAGAATCTTACTTAGCAAAGATTTTAGGGTCAACTAAACTTTCTCTGTATATCTTCTATTCAAATAATTCCTTTAATGTCGACATTTATTTCTGAGTAGAGGCTTCTACATACATTCGATACTGGGGAAAACCTTAAGATTCAGAATGGCCTTAAGAAGACTGGTAAGGCTTCATCACACCAAAGATTTGAGAATCGATGTAGTAAAAACATCGGGGGTCCTTTTATAGTAGATTGAGACGATGGTTCATCATCCTTGATTAATCCAATGGTTGAAATACCCTTGATCATATTTAATGGTTGAGATGATAGTCAAACAGGGAATTTGGTAGATTCTGATCTTTTGAGGTTTTTAAGATAAATTTTCAGATTTAAGAAAAATTGAATCCAAAAATATTTCTTAATAAAGATAAAAATACAATCATGTAATAAGATTATTATGATTATTTATGTAAGGAAACATTCCTTTCAGATTTCTAGTAAAATTATTCATAATGAGGAATATTTTTCACGATGAAATTTAGATTCCGGAAATTTTTTTAAGAAAAAATGTAAATAGAAAATTGAATAAAAAAATTTATTAAGGAAATATATTTTTATTGTGAAATAATTTGATTATGAAAAATTTTATTAAGAAAAATTTTGATTGCAAAATATTTGACTGTGAAAATAAATTTTATTATGAAAAATTTTGATTATGAAAAATTTGATTACGAAAATTTTGATGAAGAATTTTTTTTTGACTAACAAGAAAATGTAATCCCCCTAAGAAAAGGAGTTTCTTTCTCTAAGGAGATATGATTCAACAAGAAGTTATCATGGAAGATTACCTTATGGTTATCATTCCTAACTTCTGTTTAATGTATTCAAATCTATCAAAGGGTAATAATTTTGTGAAAATATCAGCAAGTTGATCTTGCGTTCTGATAAATTGAAGAATTATATCTTATTTTTGTGTGTTATTCCTAAGAAAGTGATTCCTTATATGTATGTGTTTTTTACTAGAGTGATGTGTAGGGTTTTTACATAGTTAAATTGCACTAGTATTATCAAACAACATTTGTAATTTGGTAAAACTCATACCATAGTCTGTGAGTGGGTATACATTCTCTTTCCTATGGGCAGAAAGAATAAACTCCTCCGTGAAATTTTGTACTATGAAATTTTCATTCCGAAAATTCGCAAGGTAACCTTCAAAAAATAATTGACTTATGATAATAAGTTTGTGTTTAATAACCTTAACAAATAAACCATTTGAAATCAATGTTTTTCCATGAATAAGAATGTCACATGTTCCAATTATTTCTCCTTGAGAATTATCATTGAAAGATACTTTTCCTCCTTTCATCTTGATAATATTTTCAAATGAATTTTTGAAACCATTGATATGCTAGGAACATACAATATCTATGTACCATGTATTGTTGTTGGTACTATCTTTATTTTCCTAAAAATAAGATTGTTAGACTTTCAAAACACAATCATTCTTGGATCCAGAAATTTCAGAAAGAAAATTATTAGGAATCCACATTTTCATAGAAACATAAGCTTTATGAAAACCTAAAGACTGAGTTTTCTTTAAATAATTTTTTTTACCAATGTCCACCACACATACATTTAGTTAATAATGAATCACATTGAGGAACAAAATAGTTATTACTAAATATCGATTTTGAATGGGTAAACCAAATATAGAACAATTACTTAGAGGTCGAATTTGGGAATACATCTTGTCAAAGTTTTCCTTACTAGAAGTAAAGTTTTCCAAACACATCCTCATGGAAAATATTTCTACCTATAGTTTAATTACCATGTTTTTATCCTCAAAACATTTGTTTTATAACTAGATATAGTTTCTAAGATATTTTTCTTAGAAATTACTTTTTCAAGATCCTTAGAAATTTTATCCTTATCATAATTAACTTCCTCATGGTTTTTGGAAATACTTTCAAAATTGAAATATTTATTATCAAGATCTCTAGATATATCTGATATAGAGTTAGTTAAAATAGTAATTCTATAATTTTCCCTTTTAGGAATTTTCTTGATTTTATAATTTTAATTCTCAAGAAGTTTAGCAAACCTATACACTTCTTCATAAGTAGGTAATATATTATCTTCATCAGAATAAGATTATTCATTCGACGACTCATAGTATTTATTTTCACTATAATTTGTATTTAATGATAAATTCATGACATATTCAGCATTTTGTACCTTGGCTATTAGACAATGATTTTAAATGGGTATTTTGTATAGTAGACAAAGATTCTTCTGACCAGAATATTCATACTCCAAGGATTCATCAGAAGAGTCTCCCCCACTGGCACTCCAGGAGTCATTATCATTCAAAACATTCTGAAATATATCCTTTAATTCTTTTTATTCTTCTCAGAATTCTTTTCCTTTCTATCATTTTTCTTAATCATAGGAAAATCAGGCGTTATATGCCATTTTATTTTGCATTCATATCTAGTGACTTCCTATCCTTTCTTGTCTTTTCTTTCTTTCTTATTATATATATTATAAATGTATTTCTTCCCAACAATATTGTTCATCATTCAAGAAATACTATTTAGCTCAATCTCAGAATGTACAATTTCACTAGATTTAGATAGAAAAATGACTTTCTTAGAATTAGATCTAGTAACCCTTTTAGGATTCTTGGACTTAGTAGTAGTAAAATTTACAGTTCCATTTCCATTCTTCTTCTTATTAATATCATCATCTCTTTTCATTCTAGTCGCATCTTGAAGAATATTTCCAAAAAGATCATCAAGAGTAATTTGTGAAAATTTTATTTTCTCATTAATAGATGTTATCTTAGATTCCGACTCATTAGATATGATATCAGTAATCTTCTATAAAAGAGTTTTATCATCTAGAACTTTTTCACCCATAGATTGTAAACTATTAACAATAGTAATAAACGTGTGTTTACCCTATCATAATTCTTATCCATAAGGAAATATGAATCCATGATATTAATTTCTAAGCATAGATCTTCTAGTTTCTATAACTTTGGATGTACAAAAATGTGCAACAACCAATTTCTTTCAGATACAGTTAGTATCTTCACAAGAAGAATTCCAACTATATATATTCTGGGTCATAGAACACATCAATGTATTGTGTACCTTCTAGTTTAGTTTATATTATGACTCCTCTTGATTGGTAAATGTTTTAACTTCTATATCAAGAATTTTTTAATCTCTAGTGAGAATGAAAAAAATTTCCACTCTAGTATTAATAATAAAATTCTTTATACGATCTCTCCAATACTCATAATCATTCTCATCAAATATAGGTGGAATGTAGGATTTAGATTATCTATCGAACCAACTTTCATTCATGCCATTCAAGAAGAAAATATCATTCCACAAAAACTTGTTAATAATAAAAGGTTGTAACCAAGGGAAAAATTCCTAAGCAAGGAAAAATTTAGATTAATGAAATCCTGAGAAAGAAAACTTATATCTGAATATATGTATTTCCAAGACCTCCTATTATTCCAATTTTATGATTTAAATAATTATGTAGATGCTCAATTTACATGACAGGGTGAATTTTAAGATTAAAAACATTCATTTTTAACCTTACGTAAAAACTATGTTTAAAAAAGATAAACAAGGTAAATTCACAATACCTATTTTAGTTCTACAGAAATGCTAGGTTCTAGAAATATGGTTCCAGAAATGAAACATAATGAAAGTTTACAAGGAAAATATTCTAACATAAAGCATATAGAATCTTACTTATCAGAGTACATTAGAGAACAAGAAATTATAGGAATGTTATACATTATTCTTTTATCAAAATTAAGCGTAAATAAACTTTAAAAAAAGTAACAAGTATGAAATATTTTATCCCAAATAAAAGGGTATCCAAAAACCTTGGATAAAGGACCTTTGATTTATACTTTCAACAAAGTATATCTTACCCACACTAGGGTAAGCCCTCAATAGAAATATTAGAATCTATCTTGTTATCCATGAAAGCCCACAACATTTAAGGTAGTTGTCACTTATGTCTTCCTATACATGGAAGTCCTTGAACATTAAGGTAGTTGATACCTCTGTCTTCCTATCCATGGATGCCCATTATTATACTCATCAAAAATTGGAGTCACACGAAGCAAGATGAACAAGATGTTCAGTATGCATAAAGACTGAGAGTCTGTCTATCTATAAATCACTTCTAATGTACACAATCTCTAGAGTGATCAACCAATCTTATAGGTTCTTTGAGCTCTTTCAAATGGGCTCCTATTTATAGGAACTTCTCCAATGGTTGGTTCCCTCCCCCAATGGTCATATTTTTCATTTAATCTCAGAGGGACATGTACATGTGTCAATAAAACAATGGTTTTTTAGAAATAGATTGTATGACATCATTTTATAACTATAACAAGTGTTTGAAAAATACGTTTTCTTAACCAAATCTATTTTAAAGTGTCTAATGAAAAATAAATTTTTAATTCTAAGAAAAAAAATTAGGAAACTATACATCAAGGATATTCAGATTCTATTTTTCAAGGAATTTGGAATCGGAATTCTATAGATTTCAGAATCTGAATTTCAATGAATTCCGAATCTAAATTATGAATAATTCGGTGTCTAAATTCTATGGAATTCGGAGTTGGAATTATATGGATGTAGGAGTCTGAATTCTGAGGAAAACTATGTCTAAATTATCAGGAATTAGGATTCTGGATTCTGAGGAATTCAGAGTATGAATTATGAGGAATTCAGAGTCTAAATCATGTGGAATACAGAGTTCAAATTCCGAGAAATTTTGAGTCTAAATTCTGAGGAATTCAGAGTCTGAATTTCTGAGAATTAGGAGTCTGAATTTCAGAGAATTCGGAGTCTGAATTCATAACCAAAAAATTGAATACTCTATATCTATGTATTTATAGGATTCCATGATTTTAGACGTGAAACCAAATTTTAATCATAGGAATAAAATAAGGTAGATTTAGAGAAACCATAAAATGAACAATGAAAACATGGGTATAGATAATGTTTCCGTAGGGAAGGAAAATTTTTCTTATTAATAAAATTCTTAGGGAAAATATATTTTTCCTTAAAATATAGTGATTTTTGATTTTAAATAAATAGAGAAATGGAAAAGTCATAAGGAAATGATATCGACAGAATATAAAAGATCATAAACCCCCTAAGAAACCCTAAAAACCCTAATAGACCATAAAAACCCTAAACCCCTAAAAGACCTTGAAACCCATAGAAAACCTAAAAACACTAAAATACCCTAAAAACCATATAAGAACACTAAACGACCCTAGAAACCATTAATCCATATAAAAACTCTTAAAATCATTCAATCCACTAAAATCCTTATAAATAATTGAGAAAACCAAGAAACACTAAAAATACCTACAAATTTATAAAAACACTAAAAACACTAAATCATCCTAGAACACACTAAAACCAAAAAAACAGTAAAAACCACTAAGAAAACATAAAATCCCAATAAAACCGTAATAAACAAAATATAGACATAAAAAAACCTAAACCATAAATATGCAAACAAAAATTTTAAAACCAATAAAAACGATTAAAAACCCTCGAAGACATTAAAAACCTAAAAACCCTAAAATCTTTAGAAATGCCTAAAAAACCTTTAAAATAATATATCCCTAAAATATACGAAAAATTTATGAAACCTAAAAAACCAAAAAAGTCTTTTATAACCCCTAAACCCATAAGAAACCCTATGAAGAAACTTAAAACCTACATAATACCCAATAACCATAAAACCCCAAAAAACCCCTTTTAACGTCTTAAACCCTCCAAAAAACCCAATAAATCCTAAAAAAACACAAAGAAACCCTAAAAACCCTAAAAACTATAAAAACCATAATTAATGGTAAAACACAAAAAGAAAAAAAAAATAACATAAAACAGTAAAACACAAAACCCACTAAAAACCCAGAAAACACTAAAACCCCTAAAAATACACTAAAACTCCTAAGACAAATAAATTATCCTAAAAACCCCTAAAAGTCTCTAAAACCTCTAAATACACTAAAAAGTCCCCCAAATCCCTAATACACAATGAAAACCGCCGAAAACTTTAAAATCACTAAAAATACTAATTTCTAATATACTTTAAAAGCGCTAAATCCCTAAAAATTATTTTAAAAAATAACAAACCCTCAAACCCATAAGCTCCCTAAAAACCTAAATAATTATAATAACCATAAAACCCTAAATACGCTAAAAAAACATAGAATATCATAAAAACCATAAAACCATAAAACCCCTATAAATCCTAAAACACATAAATGCCCTAAAAACCCTAACAAACTATAAATTCCATAAAACCCCTAAAAACTATCAAAACACTGGAAATCATGAAAATCTCAAAATAAACTAAATAACCCAAAAAAATATATAAAGACCCATTGAAAACCTAAAAATAATGTCATCCCGAAAATCCTTAATAAAATCCTAAAATCCTTTAAGCCCCTAAACCCAAACACCCCATAAAACACACAAATAAACGTAAAAATTATAAATACCCTAAAACCCTAAAATACCTTAAAAATACCTAAACCCATAAAACCCATAAAACCTCTAAAACCATAAAACCTCTGAAATAACATAAAAATACTAATAATCCATTGTTTCCAATGAGTATTTTTCCCATGATGATTGATTTGATGGGGTGAATTGGGTGAAATTACTTACATTAGGTACAACGTCTTCAAATGGTCTACAACAGGTTTTGTTGGTGGAGCCAAAACAACCCAAAGACTTGAATATTCATGAATATTCATAGAAGTGCTTTATAAATGAAGTCATTCGTTGAGTAACTTGGACAAAGACACTAATGAACTCATATTGGTCTAGATGATGCAAAGCCGTGATCATCAAACCATTTTGCGGGGAACTATTTCTTATTTCGGGACTCTCTTTCTGATTTTAGATATTTTCACAAATCCTTTGTTCATTAACAAGTGTGTATAATATGTATTAACCCAATGTAAATATCAATCATGAATACATTGGGGGTCATAATCATCTATATTCATCTGAGGTTCTCCATCAAAAGAGGGATATGTATGTTTCTGAGGTTCTCCATCAATGATATCATTTTATGGATAGATCATGTAATCCATAGTCATTGATTAGGTTGATGCTAGGTTTAATCCACTTGTTGAGGTTTTATTGAGTTTACTATCATCCAGGGAGAAGTAAATTGTCTTAATGTATGTATTGAACCCATAAGATGCGATTCCTACATATCCATGTGAGAGGATTCGTAACCCACCTTGATTGGTTCCACCAAACAAGGATCATCACCTTTTATGGTTGTGTGACAAGGATCAGACCCTGCATTTTATCATCACGAGACAAGGATGTCAAGGTGAAAGGTGTCTGGTCAAAAATGGTGTGGGGATTACATCGATGTGGCACGAAGGACCCGAAAATATGTGGCCTCCCAATTTGATATGAACCTACATGGAATGTGGCTCGAATAACATTAGGATGAATTTGGGGCTTTGGTTATGGACCATAGAGAGGATTCCTACATATCCCAGTTAGTTGGGAATAAAATCCCATGTAGTGTGGAATGTATGGGAATATGTATGAAAGCTTCCAATTTGAAAATAGGTTGTGGATTACAACAATGAAGAATTCCCATTTGAGGTTGGGGCATACATGTGGATGTTTCACATTTGAATTGAAATTGGGGCTTATATCTATAGAGAAGGCCCATTTTAGGTTCAGGATTGTGCATTGAAATTTAAAAATTGGTTTGGATATTATTATGGAATATACCATATATGAGGACCGTGGTTTTGCTTCAACAAGAATAAAACACTTTGAAGATATGTGTCCTGGGATCAAAAAATATACCATAAAGGAGGCCCGATTGAGTGTATATGGTTACAGATTACACTTGGAGGTTACCATATAGATTGGGATTGTGTGAGTTTCATGATTGCTACTAACCTCTCAACCGAAATAATTCATGATTGTTGTGAGAAACAAGAGGAATTGGTATATCATAAGATCACACAATTCACTCCATCCACTGGTGGACATGTTCTGAAGCACAATGGGAGGGAGGGAGGGTTTTGAGTGTGTTAGTATCCTCTTTTAGTTTGGTAACTAGGATAGTCACATATGGTAATATATCTAGATATGAACCTAGTTGAGGCGATGAGGAGTGAGAGTGTCGCATCCTGAACAACAGAATATGGGATTACAGAATAAGGGAGTCAAGAAATAGAATTGAAGAGTTGGATCTAATTCCCTATCAAGGTTATTTGAAATCAGCATCCCCTCTCTCCCCACCGAGAATAATAAGGTTCACATGAGCACTTCCAGGGCCGGAACACTCGTTACCACGTGAATGTTAACCTGAAGAAGTTCTGAGGTTCTACCTTGTTGTGGAGATTACACACATGACTCCACATACCATGGGTATGTAGAATCCATAATACATGTTCATGTGCTCAGTCATCTTCTCATACATTTCAAGAGACTCTGAGAGAATCCTTGGAATTATGTAGTTGGATTAGTTCATGGAGGGGACAATATTTGGGCCGATGAGATGATGGAAGGGGTGATTGGGTTTGGAATGTGGAGAACCCTAGGAATCCCCATTCCATATAGCATGTTCTTATGTGGGATGGGGCTCCCACTACATAGCATTTTCTTATGCACATGAGGGTATCATTCGTGTAGCATGGTGCTACATAGAACATTGGTATTCCCACATAGTCTATCACTATACAGGACTAGATCTCACCTATGTAGAAATTTTCTACATGTGGTCATGTTACTCCTGTGTATCATTCTTCTATGAAGAGTAGGGTTCCTCCCGTGGAGCATTTTGATACATGGGTTCGGGATCCTCCCAAATAGAATTTTTTTGGGGGTTCTTTGGCTATAAATGGGCCTTATGTTTGTGCCTCATAGAATGGTTTCCTCAAATATGTTTTCACATCAAGAATGGATGGAAAATTTATTATTTCAACCTTACTTATATTTAGTGTATTTTTACCTACTAGGAATAGAAATAACTAATCATTGAATCTTGTTTGGGATCTCCTCAAGCAATCTCCAATTTTCCTTCTTCGCATTCACCTTCTTTCTGGTTCCCCTTAGGGTTCTTTTATAGAGGAACCGAGGGACCAAATACAAAGATGGTTGGTTGTTCGTGGTGGGCCTCAATTCAATTTTTTTTGGTTACAATGGATTACTACATGGACTAAGTATGACTTCTTCATTGGGGACAGATCATTATCGAGGAAGAAATCACCACCCAACCCCTCAAATGACTTCGTTTAATTCACGAGTCCTAGAGGCATTGTTTCATTCCACTAATGATTTCGTTTTTTAGAGATTGTCATAATTGGGGGAATAAATAAAACCCATGACTCATAAACAATTGGGGTTAATTTCACAAGATCTAAAAGTCCATCTCATTCAGTGGACTACTATGTTCACAGGGTACTTCACAAAGTAGTAGAACTTCATGCAGATCGGCATTCCATGAAGTGATTTGTAACTCATAGGATCAATCTGTCTGTCATGGTTTTGAACCCTTTGATCCTTTTTATTCCTTATTATTCCATGTTTACTTCTAACCTTATCTTATCTGATGGAATTATCATCTCCGTATATACGGAATTATCCAAAACCAACAAATGACCCCATCAGAATGGGTTTTGGTCAAGTTGAATAAGTTGTTATTCCAATGTAAAAAGTGGTCATGTTTTGAACTAGTTTACATAATATAAGTGGGCCTAATAGGGGATCACACTGATAGATAAGATCCCTAGATCATTTGTATTCTACCAAATTTTTAGGTGAACTGAGCGACCTGCAAAATTTATTATATCCTCTTCTTTCGCATAACAGTTCATTGTTGGACCCTCTTTTCTATGAACTAAAGATATAAATATGCAATAAGTAACTTTTATTTATACCTAAAGTCATATGCATCATTGTTAGATCATCCCTTGAATTGAATACCTCACTGGACAATGCTTCATGGGAAATCTCTTTGGGGAATTTATGGTTTTTTGTCCAGTGATTTCATGGACTGAGGGCTCGCAGGATAGCACCTTCTGAACTGATGCTTCTCAAACTATTGGTTCATTTTATAGTTCATCAAGAACAGATCATTCAGATGGAATTATACTTTTCCACTTAAAAAAATAACTCCTTTACTTCAATATTTTTCTTCAAAAAAATAGGATCGACTTTTCCTAGGCTTCTTCCACTACTTCTGTTGCTACTCTCTTGGATGTTGATGAATGTAGGAATACAATGATCGATTCTTATAATAATAAAAACATCATGAAATCACTTCATCGATGCCTATTTGGACTTCTTAGTTCCGGTAAAGGGGTTGTTCTGTCGTGAACATGCTTCCCCTTTATTGTGATTCCATCAGCATGAAAACCAAATTAACTTCTATCATGGATAATTGAAAATAGAAATATTCACTAATACAACATCTGAATGAGGGGGAATTTAATCTAGAAAATCCATGTGGTCAGGTCTCGTTTAAAATATGTTCCTTGGTCACTGAAGGAAACTGTGTGGGTACTGGATGAGAAAATACATTATTATGAAATCATTGTGTGGAAGGTCGCACCAAACGATAAACTGGGGTGGTCATTGAAATGGGACCGTCACCATGGGGTTTCATTTAGCTTCGACTAGGGGTGGAATTTTTGGGATTTCCATACTATTGAGAAATTTTAGACTGATATAAAGTACCTGGGTATTTATGAGTAGGTCTGGGTATCATATACCTACTCCTACTGAAACCAAAATATTATCCTCCAACAACTTAGTATGTGGATCTCAGATAGTAATATGTTCAACATAGTGAATAAGGAGTTCAGTATCATTCTTTGGGATGTTTGGTTTATTTTAGAGGTTCCCATAATAAGTGATATGTACAATGACATGCCCAACTGTTGAGACCCGAAGTCATATTTGTTCCTATTGGCCCATTCTTGAGAATGTTCAGTTCGACGAGTGGGGATGTAAGGTAATTACTAATGATGAAAAGCTATTATAACTGGAAGCCTTCCTTGACAGGTTTCATAGTGGATGGAATCTGCAGATGTGGGATTCTAGTACTTGGTTCAGAGTCAGGACATTCATGATGGTGGATCAATTGGACACTAGCAGGTGAATTAACCTTTTCATCCAATTAGTGGTAATGATTTACAATTTTGGTATAGATCAGTCAGCAGAGACCACCATACTAGCTGGAGGGTCCCTTCCAGGTTATCTGATTGTGAGTAGCATCCCGTATGGGATGTCGCAGATATATCAACAATCAGTATATCTTTAAATATTCCATCAAACCATACATCCATATAAAAAGTTGGCTAATTAAATTATATTTGAGTGAGTAGGAAAATATGGATCAGATTAACTATCATGATCATTTTATGAATGATCCTAACATTCCCATTCTTGTACATTGGTAAATGAAAAATCCCAGGACCTCACCAGATGAGGATACAATATCTCATTAAGAGAACGCTCCTTGGTCTCCAGTATTGACATATATATTATATTCAATGAGTATTCACCATTAATATTTATGCATCAAATCAACTATGTCCATATGAGGTGTCCTATAACCATTACTAGTGAACATCACAAGAAACAAATGATAATATCTAAGATGCTATGGATGATATTCACTCAGGAAAACACACAATGCCAGATTCTCCTTCATCCTTCCATTGGATTTGATCCTACACATACCAGATTCAATGATAATGTTTGGAACTGATCATACCCTGAAGATCATATAGAAGAGATACTTCCTTTATTTGAAACCCAAAAAGTGCCAAAGGCTCGAGGGAAATGACGGAAAATAGTAGGAAATTGTTGGCCTAGGAAGAGGTCAAGAAAGTTCCTATTTTTTGATCCTCCAATGAAGATGTTGGAGGTCTCAGATTCATCCTTAAATATTGCTGGTGATTACTCTTAGGGAAAACTTCCCTCCCTCCAGATTCTTCTTTCCAATCTTCTTTGAGAAAACATGATTCTTTAGGGAGTACCCATCCATCTCACTCATTTTGGAACATTATGTATGATAATGAAGATGAATTAATCATGTATGGATAGGTGTTCGCACCCACAACTATATCATATGGTGATGATCATAAGAAGGTGAATTTCTCTATTCAATGTAATGAAAAATAAATCAAATCATGATAGAACTGCCACAAATATTCTCAGGGAGTTATTTTAATGATGAGGTATGTGGTTAATGGGGATGATGAAAATGATAGTTATTCCTCTAGGGGTACTGATGAGGTTGAGCCCATACCACAACAAGAATTTTGTAGACTCATTTTTCCCATTTAGGCTCTCAAAATTACCCATACCCAGATGGTAACAATGCAATTGAGCCACCAAAAATGAAATTGTGATTATTGGAAGCTGCCTCACTTCTCTGGGAAGATCTTTTAACATTAACCATTACCATAACTATATATATCCCAAAGGCATGGATATTATGGTATACACAGAGAGAAAGCACATCTTCCAAATAAATTTGGGAAACACTCTAGGAATACCCCCTTGAGTATGTAGGCTTGGGATTGATCACTGCCCCTTCATGGATATCCTCTCATGTAGATCCACATGAGGTGGATATATATCAATAAGAAATGGATAGTTTCATCCACTCTTCCTGGGGAATAACTTACTGGTCTTACTGTGTAGAGAATATGAAAATGATCATGATATGGAAAGACAACAATGACAAAGTCTTATTATATTTTTTTGTACCTAGTCTTCTTGTTCTTTCTATCATTTCTTTAACCCCTACTCTTGGTAAATGTAGGAGCCTAGGAAATTAAAGATCCATTTTATTCCACTGAATACACCCCAAGGGGTACCAATGCTGGGTATAATATCCCTTCGGACATGGGAGTTGCAGGAGAGGGTTCCCCTAAGATGAGGCGTCATATGGATGTACTCCTTGAGGATCCTACCTCAAATTTTCCACCCCTGCCCTTCCCTCTATCCCTTATAGGGGATCATCCCCATGGCACACAACAACGCAGCAACAAGCATTAAAACTGAAATAAATCTAAATATATGGATAAGTGGTGAATGTTAATTTTATTTACATTGTTTTTGTGTTATGTGTATTCATTTTATGACTAATCATCTTACACATGAATGGGTAGGGGTCCGGTGATTATTCAAGCATCCATTACGTAGGGGCATATTTCCCCTACTTTATTTCTGATAAGTGTGATAATTCTAGTGGTTTTAGTAGAATAGTATATATAACCCCATCCAATTGAGGCCTTCGGGGGGATCCAAAGCCCCAGGGGGCATATTTTCTTGATCAAATGACTTTTGTTCCAATGGAAGTGGTTTATTTAGGTTTTGAAATGCCTAATGAACAAATTTTTCCTGCCCCTCTAGGGAGAACAACCATGGAATACAGAGTTATTAAATGATTAGGAGAATCAAAATCAACTATCACCATAAGGTATGCGATGGTTATTCCTATGGGTATAGTATCAATGATCAACCTTCTGGAGATCGATGACCCGATAAAGCATGTTTATGGACCATGTGTGTCCCTGGAAGAACTGTAAGTCAACTTACAAATAGAGGATGTAGCATCCATTCAATCGGGTGATGATGAAACAATGGTGGACCGGGATGCTGATGTCCCAAAAAGTGGAGGTAAATATTAATCCCTTCCAACCATTGCATCTTATTTTGAGGTTTATGTGTTAACTATTTAATTCTTATGATTCCTTTATTACATCGACATGTTTCTATAGGTTTAACCAATGCTCCGATCTTTGCACCTACTGATACAATATGGCAATCAGTTGCTACCATATCAAGCCATGTCGAGGTTTTATAATCAAGATCCACCCTAGTTGCAGTTAAACCTAAATACATTCTGTTATTCGAGTTTGATTCTGAGGTAGAACATGAGTCATGGGATGAAATTTCAGTTTCCCTATAGAATATATTGAATGATATATTGAAGATGGTCTCTCAAACCCCCTTTGTATACATGCCGATGAAACTTCCCATATTAGGTCACATGTTTTCATTTCTTGGTTATGATGGTTTTTATTATCATGAAATTCATGCAATAGTGAAAAATGTAATTGTTATAAGGGAGATAAATAGCACACTCCACTAAAAAATTTCTACTACAGAGTCTATAGTCCACCATTCCATAGTTAAGAAGATCCTTCTTAATAAATTTTTTGAGCATGCTAGGAAGGATGTAAGGTGACTGGGATAGGTTGCAGATTCGGGGACCTCTATAGAGAATCTTCTTCAATAGGTGGAGAAACTTAGTCAAGAACTAGAGTGACTAAAAAATTAATTAGATCACACATAGGTAGCAGTTCAAAAAGGAAAATGGTTGGTTGATGAGAAGAAATACTCAAGATTGGATGTGGATAAGAGGGAGGAAGCATTGCGGGCCAGTGCTAATGATGAGACTTTAATAGTGTATGTTCTCTTCCAATAGAAAAATGATTATGATCAAGCACTAATTAAAAATTTTGTATCTTCTAATCAATATCCATAATCATAAAATCCTATTCACATGGAGAGACTCCAGGATGTGGATTCTCATCCATTCTCATTCAATAAAATGAATCTTTTTTGGATTCTAATGCTTATCCTTTATCTTTTCCAGAAATGTTAATAAATCATTACTAATCAAATTTTGAAAGATAATCATCAATTTATATCAATTTCCATCACAATATGGGATAACCAAATTAACATAATCATGTGATGATCTAATTTTTTTCCTAATCCAAGGGACTCAGTGAGTGTAGTTTTGACTGTATCTAGGGTTACATGGAAAACCCTATAAATTTTGTTTCTTTTTCATTATCATCAAAATATCTTCCTTATTCCACTATGGTATATGATTAGAAATCTTAAATTGACCTTTTCCCAGTTATCCTTTTCCGGTTATTCAATATAAAAAGTATTTTACTTTTTTTACGACTCAATTTTTCCTAAACCATGAAAATCATGGGTCTAGAGAGACGGTAATCTACTTTTTTCAGGTATCCATTTTCAGGTTTCCCACATGGTGAGTATTGTGACTATTTTCATGCACATTTTATAGTTTATCAAACTGGACTAATGAAATTGATATTTTTTGGTTGAATATATCTGACAATCAATTATGGTGAAAGGGCACCAATAAGAGTCAATGTCCAAGAATGTCCCAATATTCTTCTCAAATGAATGGGGGGGGGGGGTGTTAGACAGTTGTTTTTTTATGGATCTCAGAATTTATATAGGTAAAGTAAATGAGGATTAACCATAAGAATGTTTTCCCAAATGACGTTTTAATGGGGTATGAAGGTAGGAAAATCCTCTCATTGGAATGAATTTTCCTTTGGATTATAGATCTTTTTTTGTGGGCGACATATGTAGAGACAATAGTGGAATATTGTTCATAATTAAAAAAGGTGTCGCTAGGGCAAGAACCCTCTATTTCTAATTTCCATGTAATTTTTGAATATTTTTATTTCTCAAGGCCATGATTGGTGGATTTTTAAGAGAATGATGTACATAAATGAAGAGAGTATTCTTATCGATGCTAGCCATGAATGAGAAACAAATCCTTCATGAATTTTTCTTGTGTAAAGGATAGATAAAACATTACATTGTTTTATGTAATGATGTTAGGACCTTAACCTTGTAGTTTAGTTTCTTATGATAAGAATGTTTTAGGGATTCAATTTAAGGAAACATAGCACTGACCAAGGGATAAACAATTTTCCATTTTCATGGTGATCTATCCAGGAATGTCCTATAATCATTATGCATGAAGGTAGAAGGTTGTGAGTTTTATGCAAGGGATTCTAAATATGAGGAGTGTTGTGGGATTTAAGCATCAATGGGTTGTATGGAGATAGGAAAATCCACTACTGGGGATGAATATTCATTTAGTATACCTGAATTTTTGTTGGAAAATTATATATAACCAACAGGGGAATATTGTTCATATGCAAACAAAGGTGTCCATAGGACACTAAACCACCATTTCTGATGGTTAGGGAGATAAATGGGGATTCAGACCTTTCAGGACATGGATTTTGTTTTCTTAAGGGAGTGTCCCTAAACATGAGTGGGGAATTTCTTCTTCAAATTTCGCAGGAATGGGTAGAAAATATTTCCTTTCAAAGGTTCGACCCATACATATTAAACTAAATGGGGATCATGTTTTACACCATATATATTCCTAGCATTGATGATTTGGTTTTCACTACATATCTTGTGATAATAGGAATCATGTTAGACATTTTTCATGGAAGGTTTCCCCATGAATTGATTGATATTGTTTATGGGGAAAAGGGAATTTTATTTTGAATACGAGCTCACACAAATGGGGTGAGGCACATATTGGACCCTCATATATAGATCTAACTCATGAATAAGATAGAGGGAGAAAAATTTGTTTGCATATGGACTGGGATATAAGATTTTGGTGTCCCATAATATCCCTTCAAGGTGTGAATTATGCCATTCATTGTTTTTATAGGGTTACCCATGCAGGTATGACCCATGAACATGGAAAGGAAATTTTTGACATTTTTCTAGCTAGACCTAGGATTGGATATTTAGGTGTCACTACATATACTACAATGGAAGGAATCAAGACACATGTAGTTCAAAAAATCAACCAATTTAATGTCATGTGACCAGGACATCATTCTAGTAGTATAACATCATGTGACGAGGATAGTATGAGGTATTTTAGTTTTAGTTCATTAATATAGGAATATATGTCATGGAAAAGAAGATAAATTTTATGATAATTGGGCAGTGATGTTCTAACATGACTTAGACATGTGGGGAAGGAAAGTGTAAACTGTGATTCCTAGTGGTTGAATTTTTTATTTTCCTTTCTATGAAAACCTTTCCTTCCTCAAATGAACCCACGCCCAATCTCCAGGATCAAGTACATACTTGTTCCAGAACATTCTTTCTTTTTTCATATATTGTTCATTTCTTCACTCAATGTTGGCTTTCACTTTGGCATGTATATCTAGAATGTTTTCCATTTTCATTACCTAAAAGATCAACTACCTCATTATTTGGTAATTAAAGAATATCTAATGGAGTCATTGGGTTAAAACCATTAACAGTATCAAAATGTGAGAAGTTACTAGTGGAATGCACTACTCTATTATTTGAAAACTCTATTTATGGAAAACATTTTTTTAAAATTATTTATATTTTTTTGAATTAGTTGAAGCAAGAGGGTAGAAAGAGTCATATTCACCAGTTCAGTTTTCCCATTATTTTGAGTATGTGAAGTAGTTGAGAAAAATAATTTAGTTCCCAATTTATTCTACAATGCCCAGAAATAGTGGAAAAGTAATTTCACATCCCTATCACTTATAATTTTTCTGGGTAGTCAATATAATATAATTTTTTTAAAACAATATGTTATATGAATAGAATCATTTTTTAGCATGAAATGAAATTATCCATTTATCTAAATTGATATATAATAACAATGATTATATCTTTTCATGATTGGGATTGAGGAAATACTATCACAAAATCCATTGAAATATTGGTCCAACGGTGGTATGGAATAGGAAAGGGGGAATACAAACCATTAAGTTGAATATTGGACGTTTCAATCTTAAAAGTGACACATTTAGCAAAAATTTCAATAATATCATTTCTCAGGAATTACCAATAAAAATGTTCATCCAAATTTCTAGTATTTTATCAACACTGAAATTCCCCATCAAACCACCCCTATGAGTTTTTTTACAAGTAAATATTGTGTTGAAAAAGTTTCAATGCACAATTTATTCCTTTTGAGAATAAAACCATAATTTGTTAGTAGAATTCAAATATATGTTATTCAAAATATTTAAAAATTATAGAGAAATATAAATCAGTTTAATACATTCCTTTTAATAGGTCATGTCCAAGTTATTGAGCAAGATGATAAGTAAGAAGTCCATACCTTCGTGAAAGATCATCAATAACAACATTTTCGATACATTTGTTTACTTGATCATGTAAAGGAATGTATTAATGATTTCCATCCACCATGCATGAATACTATAAAACATACATTGGGACTTAAAATACTTATGTATTTCATGGTCAGAATGAATAATAATCTTTATAGGCCATAAGTAATGTAACCATGTTTCTAGGTTTCGATTCAAAAAATAAATTTCTTTATTATAAGTTGAATAGTTTAATGTTTCCCCATTCAATTTCTCATAAATCTATGTTATTTGGCATCGATATTGATTCAAAACAACAAAAATTACAACTCCTAATGCATCCCACTCAATTTCACAAACTTTGGCTAAATCTGGTAGTATTAAAATGGGGGCATTGGTGATTTTTTATTTGACTCTGTTAAATGTTTTTTATTTTTTTTAAACCCCATTTAAAGAACAAATGTTTCATTTAAATTTCATTAAGAGGTGAAAAGATGGACGAAAAATAATTAATAAAATATTATATAATCATTCCAATCAATGAAAAATCCTTACCTTAATTGTGTTCATCGATGTGGGACACTCATGAATTTCATTGAATTTTTTTTCATCTACACAGATCCCTTCCACCCCTACAACAAAGCCAAGAAATAGAGGACAATCATTATAGAAAGAAATTTTTTAATGATTATCATTATGATGTTTTTATGATTCACACACACAAAATGCAAGTATTAAACATGGTTATCTGGAGATTTTCTATACACCATGATATCATCAAAATAGAAAAACATGAATTTTACAATGTATGAACGAAGGAAATGGTTCATTAAGATCATGAATTTACATAGATAATAGGTTGAACAAATAGAATAACTAACCACTCATATAAAACAAACTTAGTTGTAAGAGCAGTTTTCCATTAATCCACTTCTTTCAACTGAATTGGTTGGTATCCACTTTTAGGATCAATTTTTGAAAACATAGAAGCCATGTGTGATTCATCAAGCATGTCATCAAGTCAGGGGATGTGATAATAGTACATAACTTTTATTTTGATGATGATGAAATAATAGACATAATGTTTCTATGTTCTATATTTCATGGGTAATAGGATCACCAGAACCACACAATGACTCATGATTTCTCTCACCAATCATTTCATCAAGATTTCTTCAACATGACAATAGATCTCTCTAGTATCTTTAATATTAGATCTATATACAATCATGTTGGGAATTGAGGCACATAGTATGAAGTTAATCCTATAATTAATGCCTCTTAAAGGGGGTAACCCATCAGGTATTTCTTCGGGAAACTAATCACCAAATTCCAAAATTAAAGACGAAACACAAGAAGGTAACGAATGGTGATGTTTTTAGTTGCAAGGTAATCATCCTTACTTACGAGTAAGAACACTTTACTACTCAATAATGAAAATCTCACATAACATTTTCAAGAAAATAAACACATAATTCACTGAAAAATCTTGTTTTCATCTCTTTGATTTCCCTCATTTCAATTTATCTCACTCAACTCTCCATTTTCACTCATAATTTTTCCACTCATTTTTATTTTTTTTTCTATCTTTTATTTTTTTCTTAACTCATCAAACTATTTTTCCTCACAAATATTTATATTTTTCCCATATTATTCATCAATCATTTTTTTTGTTTTCTTTATCATCACCTAATATTCATAATCTTTTATGGGACTTCATGGAGTATAAAAAATATTTACACTTCTAAAATGAAAATAGAAGTGGTTAGAATAACCATTATACATCATCATATTATGAAATTTCAATGATCTCCCTATTAGAAAATGTCCATCATGTATTGGAGTAACATCATACAGAAGGTCATCATGATATTTTCCAATAGAAAAAAGAAACAATGGACTATTTTGTGACCCTATCTTCTCCACTATCATTGAACCACTATAATCTATATGGTCTTGGATATTTTAGAGTTGGAAAACTCAACTTCTCTTCTAACAAGGTACCGGAAACATTATTATAAATTACACTATCAATGATTATACTACATACCTTCTCCTTGATGTGGCATTTCATATGAAAAATATGTACACACTTCTCCTCATCATGATCATATTTTGGTTAAATGTTTAAAGCTATTATTTCTAATAATGCATCTCTATTTATGGATTTATCAAATTATAAATCTAACCACCCCTCCAATGTAACACCCCAAACTTCCACGGATCGTTTCTCATTGAATAATGCAATTTCTTGCATTGTACGAAACATCGAGATTCTAACACACTGTGACCAATCAAACTAGTCGTTATGAATTGTAATAGCCAAATTTTGAAATTTTATAAATTTTATTTTTCAAAATGGGCTTCATTTTTGGATTCAGAATATTGAAATTAGCCTAGGGTGAATTTTTGGTGTTTTTCTAAGAACATCCAATTTTTGATGAATAGTGAGAAATACTGAACATTAATTAAAAACAACCTTTTTAATGAAAATAATTTAAAGTTATAAATTATACTATTTATTGTTTTAAAAGTATAATTAAATCATAGTTTTACCATTTAAACCAATGTTGGTCATTGGATATAATTTCACATTTAAACTGGACATAAACACGTGTCAATCTTTTGATTGTAATTATTTCATAAAAACACACTTTTTGTTTCGACAGTGGTAATTAATTTTAAATTACTTTCTTCCACTTATTTATTTTGAATATGGAAAAATGGATTCCATATATTGAATCAATATGTCCTAATTGTGTGAATAGGTGACTTTATGTTTTAATCATTTTGAATAATTACTTCAGTAAATATTTTATTTACCATGGTTAAAGAGTAAATCTGGTAAAGAAGGGTAAAAAAATAATATTATAATAACATTAAATTACTCTCACAGATTTCCTAACCATATTGGTTGATAAATTTCGAACCATGGGCATCCTTGGGTCAATTTTGGGACCCCAAGGAGCGACTTGTATGTGAAAATGACAGTTTATATTAGTTAAGTTAAAGTAAATACAAAAATGACATAAGCATATATCTTTTCGTCAAACAATTTTTACATAGGGTTATACATGTTATATCATAGACTATTAATATTCATTATAAAGATAAAAATATTTCATAAAAAAATTTATTTTATTTATAATTCTTTGACATTGAATAATTATATTGATTTATGACACAATGATGATATAGTATTTTCCTTATTAATGAAAGAATCAAATAAATGGTATTATAAATGTTAAAATAAATATAATTTTAATGTTTTGAATCCTTAAACGGATTATATAGGTTGATATGACATGTTAGGGTTGATTAAATTAATTGGGTTCGAAGTAATAATTCTATTATGAATTTAGCAAGAAGAAAATGCCAAATAGTGTGAAAATTGACAGAAAAGCATTTTTAAAACAAATATTATATAATTTATTGATATTATATTCCTGAAAATATAAGGTTAATAAAAGAGACATATATAATAATTGTTGAATAATTAATTAACCACTTTGTTTTCTCTTGGATGTTTATAGTATGTTTATTAACAATGTAATATAAAAATACAAAGAAACAGGGTAAATGTCAAACTAATTAACTAAGAGTTAATTCTAAAAGATGAGGTTAATAAAGTAACCCAAACGTGTCTTAAACCTATCGGTTGAGTTATTTTGGACCCATTCCAACCTTATACTCAAAATAATTCAGTTTGGAGCCATTATAAACTGAAAATTGTTTTATTATAAAATAATATTTCAATCTTTTCCTATGTTTCCCCTCACCCATCTTATAAAAGGGCACTACACCTTATCTCTAATTCACACCATAAAAACCATATGGCTCGTCCAAAATTTTCCAAAATATCCTCTCATATTCCCTCAATTCAACCTAGAGGCCTCATTTTGATCAGAAATCCAACCAATGGATCCCTTTTGATCAAATCAAAATCAAGAACCCGAAGAAGAGGTAATGATTTCAACACCCTATTTCAAGTTCCTTTCTTCTTTGACTTCTTCAATCATTTTTATTTCCATTCAAAAATAATAAATCCATTATATACTATATACTGTGATGTTATTATAAATATGGTACAACCATATTTATTATTTTATCCATCCTTTGAATAAAATGTCACCAAACGTGCGTACGTACGGCTTACCGTCTCCACGTAGTGGTGTAATTGTTATTCAAAACATTATTATTTGGATGGGTATGATAATGATGTGTAATTGATGTAAATAATAAATATAACATTATAATGATTCTTTATATAAGATATAACATCCAATTATATATGATAATAATATCAAAAAAATGATATTGTCGCTCGTACGTACGTATGGAATACTGTCTACACGAACATGATGAGATTCATTTTCCATCGTATCCATTCATGAATAATTTTCATTTTTTGAAAAAAAAATAATTTTTAAAGACTTAATATCATTCTGGATACAAATAATATACAACCTATCCATAAAAAACATGGATTACGTAACAAAGCATATAAAGTAAAATGAATCAGTTAACACCCGAAACAACAATAATACTAAAATATTATTAACAAAGCAATGTTAAAAGATCATATATGATATCATATTAATGTATATGATTCATTTATAATTTAATAACAATGTTTAAACTATTATACAGAAGTTTAACATACCATCGACTAAGGAAAAGTACAAGGTATGGGTTAATTTTACAATCTCATTATTATCCGAGTATGTTTTTACATCGGTATCTACTGGGACCACTTTATCATTCATATCCATTTTTCTGAAAAATGTATTTCAACTTTTTCTTTCTATTTAATAGACAACGAGTTAAACTAATTTATACTATTTTCAACTTTTTATAATATGTTTATAAAGGAATCTTTCCGTTGTTTTCCAAACAAGGTCCTTTTTAACCTTTTCGATGAAATTAAGGTAAGAATGTCTTTTTTCACGTATACGGCGGGTGCAGCTATTTTCCGCTCTTATAAAATCGTTTAAGCATCCCTTAAAATATTTTAAGAGTATTTTCAAAATGAAGGTTTTATTTTATAATTATGTTACTTTTAAATGATTTCAAAAAATATATATTTATCTCAAATAGTTTTGATTTCATCTATCTCAACATCCTTTGATGGATTTTAAGCTTATTTGATGTAGATTTATTATGATACAAAACTTCCATATTGTATTAAAGGTTTTGTGATATGTTTGACTATGGATGTGTTATTTTTATACCATTCATTGTTTATGGATAAAGTATTGACATTTCGTATGGTAGTTTTAATACGAATGTTTATGTTATGTTTAAACCTTCTCATATGAGGAATGCATTGGACTTAGTAAGTGACGGGTGGAGCCCTCTATAGATTTTCGATGCATCAGTAGGTCTCATGAGACAAACTAGTGTCTTGGAACATGGCTTTGAAAAAATTTTATTTGTAGTCTTTGCACAAGGCCTTCACTATGTGTTTATGATAGTATGGCATTATTAATTCCATCATTATGAAAGTGGCTATTGATATTTCATGTCATTATTCAACTAGTAGAATATCCATGTGAGTGTGTAAATGGCATTATTTTGATTTTATCATTGCCATATTATGATGAATTTTATGTTTAAAAGGATTTTGTTTTAGTTCTATACATTTCTTTAACAATTTAATCTTATTTATTAAAGCTTCCGCTTTATTCTTATCCTTACTGAGCATCTGATCTCACCCCTTTCTATGTTTTATTTTTTCCAGTATGTGAAGTAGTATATCATGACTGATTTGAAGGGATAGTCTAAGGAGATATGAGTGTGGTCTATGGAGACTATGTTGTGGTTGTTTTTCAATTTATGATGTAATGTAAGACTTTTGAATGTATATAGTATTTCCAAAGCTACTAAACTAATCGGTCTTTTGAGACATGATCTTTTGTGATCATGCCAATGATACATAATAGTTCACCAACTCTGGGATTCTTGGGTAAGGGTGTTACAGTTGCTATTAGATGAAGTTTAGTACAAACCTTGGAAGCTATATTTAGATAAAATCTGATAATAGTACATAGCCCTACGATAGACTTTGAGGATTACTATAGAAGAACTTCCTAGAATTTTGTTATTGTAGAGATTTTTTGAGTTTTCCGAGAAATAAATCCTTGTATAGATACGAGAAGGTAGAGGCGGCCCTGGGAAAGATGTACTTAGGGATAAAACCCAAAAACACCGCTTTGAACAAGTCTCGAATGGGAACTAGTGCACGACAACGGGCCTTGTTGCACTCTGGGTTACGAAACTCCTGGGGGATATGCTTAGGATAATTATCATATTCTTTACAAACCATTATGAAGGGTTTAGGAGTATATACTTCCTTAAAGAAAACATTTTTATGATTATGGATTATATCCATAAACTGTTCAATTTATGTTATGTGTCTTACATGTATGGAATTATATATTTTGATTTATAAACTAATCTAGTTTATGAAATTGTTTATAAATGGATCCTAGCAGAAGGAATGGAAACTGTATCAATGCACGCACTCCATGTAGGGATTTCCCTCCTACTGAAGATAATTATTGTGGTGCTGGTGATACAGCTGGTGTTGATAAGTTCATCACCATACTGGGAGAACTCTCTCAGGTTATTAATAATAACCTTACCCGTATGGAGCACCCTGATCCATAGTATGTAGGTTCAATGTTAGATCACATCATGAGGCAACAGCCACCAAAATTTAATGGGGGTAAAAATCCACTAGTAGCTGAGCAATGGATAAATTCCATATAGAAAATATTCCATGCCTTGTGAGGTAGTGAAAGGGAAAAAGTTGTCATGGTAGTTTACCGCCTCACTGGAGATGCTGATTAATGGTGGTCATTGATTCAAAATAAAAATGAAGATGAAGAAGTATCAAGTATGGAATGGCGGGAGTTTAAAGAACTTTTCTTAGAAAAATACATTCCTAATGATCATCGAGCATATATGGAAAGGAAATTTCTAAGTCTGAGGCAATAGGAGGATGAGAATGTCACAATGTTTGAAGCTAACTTTACAAGGTTGGGATGGCATGCTGTAGATTATATACGTAACCCAAGAAGTATGATCGATCGTTTCTTTTATGGGTTAAAACCATTTCTCCATCGAGCATTGGTCTCACAAACCTACTCATCATACGAAGACATTGTTTGATGTGCTATCAAGACAGAAGATGAATTCTCTATGTCTTACGACATTAAAGAAAAGAAAGTGAAAAATAGATCTACTGATCACTCTAGAAATGGAAATAATGGGAAGAATGGAAAAGTTTAATATCCATCCTACAGTAAATGGGGGGAGAAACACCCTGGTACTTTTCTAAAGGGTATGAGATTCTATTACAAGTGTGTGGAAAAAGGCCACCAAGCTTGTGATTGAAAAGGGAAGAAATAAGCTATCTATGTTCAATGCTACAATTGCAGGGAGATGGGACATTATGCAAATGAATGCCCTAAGAGTCAGGGAAACTTACCTCAGAAGAGGAAAAGGGATCAAGGACAAGCTTATTCTATCACAACTGCTGAGGTTGAAGATCCTTAAGACATAGTGGCAGGAAATTTAATGTTTTCCTCATGTTTAGCCAATACTTTATTTGATTCAGGATCATTGAATTGTTTCATATCTTCCCAGTTTGCTAAGAAAATTAGATATTTCCAATTTGATTTAACAAGGGAGTTGTCAGTAAAAAATATTAGGGGAAATATCATTTCTATAAAGTTTTTTGAATCAGTTCCCATTAGAGCATATAAATACTCTTTATCTGCTGGTCCTGTCGTCATACCCATGATTAAATTTGATATGATCCTTGGTATGGATTGGATCTTGGACCATGATGGGAAAATTTATTGTAAGAAAAATGAGGATACAATTTTTGATGATGATATGGAGTACCTTATCATTCGAACATAAATGTCACGACCTAAAAATTATCTAGATCCAACCCGAGTAGCTCAACTAAATTCAAATATTGGGGAGGAAGAGAATGAAATAACTATGGGTGAGGATAGGAATGTTCAAATATAGGATGTACCTATTGTGAAAGAATATGTTGATTTGTTTCCAAGAAGATTTACCTAGACATCCTCCAGAACAAGAAATTGATTTTTCCTTTGAATTAATTCCTGGTTCAAGGCCCATATTGAAGACCACTTATAGAATGGCCACTAAGGAATTAGTGGAACTAAATAAACAACTAGAAGAATTGAGTTATAAGGGGATTATTCGCCATAGTGTTTCTCCATGGGGATCCCCTATTCTTTTTGTTAAGAAGAAAGTTGGATCAATGATGTTTTGCATTGACTACTGGAAGATCAATGCAATAACTATAAAGAACCAGTATCCCCTACCTTACATTGAGGATTTATTTGACCAACATCAAGGAGCTAAAAAAAATCTCAAAGATTGACCTTCGATATCAATATCACTAGTTGTTTATAAAGAAGGAAGACATTCCGAAAACATCATTTCAAACCTGGTACGAGCATTACAAGTTTATAGTAATGCCTTTTGGATTCACTAATGCACCCTCTGTCTTCATAGATCTAATGAATATTGTTTTCAAGGAATATCTTGAGGACTTTTTAGTGGTATTTTTTGATGATATCATTTTATACTCCAAAAGCTATGAAGATCATAAAAATCACTTGCGCATTATTCTGAATACTCTTAGAAGACTTGAAATATACGGGAAGTTTAGCAAGTGTGAATTCTGACATCAAGAGATTTATTTTCTTGGCCATATTGTCTCTATGTATGGAATCTCTGTTGATCCTTCTAAGACAAGAGAAATCCAATAACGGCCAACACCGATGAGTATAACCGAGGTACGTGGTTTTATTGGTTTAGCTTGCTATTATCGGCGTTTCGTCCATAATTTTTCCCGATTGGATAACCCATTAACCAAGATCACATGTAAAGGGGTTAAATTTGTATGGAAAAAAGTGTAAAGAATGTTTTGAAGAACTGAAGAGAGGATTAGTCAATGCTCTTATCTTGACTCTACCATTATGGAATGATGGGTTTGTTATTTTTAGTGATGCATCGAAGAAAGGACTTGGTTGTGTCCTTATGCAGAATTATAGGGTTATTGCCTATGCTTTACGACATCTAAAAATTCATGAGAAAAACGATCTTACTCATGATCTTGAGTTAGAAAATGTAATATTTGATTTGAATATTTGGAGACACTCTCTCTACGGTGAAAAATGTGAGATTTATACTGATCACAAGATTTTGAAGTATATTTTCTCACAGAAAGAACTCAACATGAGGAAAAGAATATGGCTTGAATTACTCAGTGATTACGATTGCACTATTTACTACCACTCAGGGAAGACAAATAAGGTGGTAGATACTTTGAGAAGAATGGATAATGGAGTTTTGAACCAGTTGACAGTTGAAAAGGATCCTACATACAAGGATCTAGTAAAGTTGGATATGGTAATAACCATGGAAGGTGAAACATCCCTGCTTTTTCAAATGGATGCCAAACCATATTTACTCGAAAGGATAAAGAGTTCTCAGGCCGATAATGAAGAGTTTTAAAAGATGATTAAAGCTGTGAATGATGGGAGATTGAGTGACTTTGTGTATGAATATAGAATGTTGAAATTTTGGAAGAGAATGTGTGTTCCCGATATACCTGATCTAAAAAGAGAATTGTTGGATGATGCTCTTAGTTCCAATTTCTCTATACACTTTGGTAGCACTAAGACGTATAGAGATTATAAAAGAACATTTTTTGCGGGACAACATGAAGAGGGATATTGCTGATTTTGTGTCAAGATGTATGGTTTTTGAACAAGTGAAAGATGGTAGGCAACAACCTGGAGAAGTCATGCAACCTCTTCCCATACCTGAGTGGAAATGGGATAAAATTACAATGGAATTTTTCATGGGACTACCAAAGACTCCTAGAAGGAATGATGAAATATGGGTCATTGTTGATCGTCATACCAAGTCAGCACTTTTTCTTTCAATAAGAGAATATCTACCACTTGAACGTCTAGGAATACGTTATATAAATGAAGTTATGAGACTTCATGGAATACCCCTATCAATTGTTTCTGATCGTGATCCACGTTTTACATCAAGATTCTAGAAATTTCCTCAGAAGGCCTTTGATACTGAACTTTGTTTGAGCACTTCCTACAACCCTCAAACTGATGGACAATTAGAATAAACTATTCAAACCTTATAAGACATGTTGAGATCGTTCTCACATGACTTTTAGGGTATATGGGATCAATATTTACCTCAGGTAGAATTTTACTATAACAAAAGCTTCCATTAAATTATTCAGATGGCACCATATAAAGCGTTATACCGAAAGAGATGTCACACTCTAACCTATAAGGATGATGTTTCTGAAAGAAAACTCGTAGGCCCAGAACATGTGGATATTTCATGGTTTTTGTTTGGAAAGACGATATCACAACATTCTCGGGCGAATACAGGTGTTGCGGGAGAGGTTATAGTGATCCATTGTGTTGGTCATTCTCATGAAAATAATTTTGGAATCCGTTTCAGTTAGGGGATTCATTTCTTCTCTATTTACCTATGTGGAATCATAGATCTATCATGATTTATCCCATGGATCATAATTAAATGTACATAATAAATATTTGAACATGAATAATTAATTGGTATCAATTTCATAGTGATGTTGTTCCCTCTTGATTTTCTAGATAGTGTGATATCTATGATTTGATTTTTTATAAGGCCATTCTTAATGAAATTTTTTAATGAACGTAATATCAGAACTAATTGATAATTTATTGGTTAAAATATGAAGAGGCATGTTTAATGAATCCATTGGTTTTTGTTTTATTTTCTATGATAATCAAATTGATAGAGATATCCATGTCTAACTAAATTTTTGGGTGATCCTAAATAATGTTTATTATTGTTGATAAAATTATAAAAGGGATGTATAATTAATTTTTTAATTAATTTTTGACAGCTTCAGAATCTTTTTTCATTGGTTTTCCATAGTTGGAAACTATGAGAATGAATTGGATAATTCAATATGAAATAAGAACCATTTGTATGAATAAAATACAATGCCTTTATAGGGCCTATGTTTCCCACTTATTGTAAAGACCAAGTGCCTTTTTCTTTGGAGCCATAAGAGCTCGTATATGTGAAGCCTAAATGCATTGATTAGGTCCTAGAGCAGATTTTCTATGTTTGTTTGTTTCCTACTACTTGTGATGTGATATGAGCCTAGTATGGCTAAACCAGGATGGCTGTTTTGGTATTTGGGGTAAGGAGGCCCGGTGGTGGTGGTAGTATTTGATGCCTAGGGATGGGAGATGCATTGGTTTTTTGGATTTGGGTGTTAGAGATGGCAAAAAATATGATGGAATGGTTTAAATCATGGATTACCCATTGATATGAATGTTTTTGTTGTTGAATATGTGTTTTTCTGTCTACATTCCATTACCCACTAATTAAGGTACATGATTATTCTTAAATTACTTCTAATAGAGGAAATGATGCATGGGGTAGGCCTCATGAATTCCATGTTTAGCTTATTCAGAATGGATGGGTCAACACTCTTACCATATGTAGAAACTACTCGATGAGTTTTTCATCTACTCACAGTGTTGATCCGCTTATGTTTGGTATCTTAGAATATTTTCATAGAATAAATTGAATTATTTAATGTTTTAATTTCATTAAAAAAATTAATAAATGATTTTTAACACATGGGTTTTGATCTTTCGAGAATGCAATGCTAAGGTGGTGTTTCTGAGAAGCCATGTACTTCGTTTGGATCTTCAAGGGGCATTGATCTTGGTTTCAATGAAATTGGATTATAATGTGGATTTGATAATGGTTAATTGATGGATAAATATTTAATTAATTTAAATTGAATCAAATTAAAAGAGATTATATGTTTTAATAATCTCTTTAAATGGTTGTGTGCTTATAGGATATCTAGTCATAGTAGTGGCAGACAAGAGTCATAAAGATGTTAGCAACATTTGAGTCTAGGAATAGTTTATTCCCATTGTGTGGTTATGAGATATATTATATAACATAAATTTTTTTTTTCTATATGATACACCACACTGTTGGTTATGGAAACTGACACCTCGAGGATTTTGAACCCTGAGGTGTGTTTTCCCCAACTTTCTGATGAGAGGATGGATGGATGACTACCCAAATTTTCCACAAACTCTCTCTTGGTAGTTACTAGTGTTGGTATACATAGTAGTTAATTTTACCCATATATGTGTGTAGAATGTTGTAATGACTTGTTTTTATTTCACCCACATATATTATGGGTATATTTTCCGAAGTGCTACTATAAATATAACATTTATAGGCTATGATGGATTGAGGATCCATACATAGTGTCTTGGATGTAAGGGATTGGGGTATAATAAATTATATATGACACACACTGTGATAACTATGGTGGATCCTAGAAAATACCTGGTTAATTTTGGCTATCTGGATGTTGTGGTTGTGTTTCACAATGAGCATGTAGTGATGCATCACCCGGGTTTCATTGGGCTAGACTTTTTGGATATAGATTCTTAGGACATGTGATGGTGGGGAAAAGAATAATACCAGTGGGGAAGTGGTAGCGGGGTAACAATAATATTATTTATTATATCATATTCAACTTTATGAGATACATGGAGAGTATATCCATTGCGAGGATTAGAAAATAGTATAGTTATTTATGTAACATGTTAGTTTCACTTGTTGTTCACTGTTCTTCATCGATCATTGTTTTCATTTTCATGAGAGGCTTCGGGGAGGATCTAACTTAGTATACTATTATACTCACCCTATTTTTATATAAATGGGTATTCATGTTAGCTGGATAAGGATAGAGATCATGATGGTTACTAATAGCACTGGGTTTTTTAGGAGGTATTTGGGATTCATGGTTTTCATGAACCAACCCAGGTACCCCGGTAACCTAGTAACCATGTCGGTACTATCTCAAGATGAAAGGTGTTCCTGATCCCCATGGGTTGATGACTACACCTAGTTTCATACAATATTCAAGTGGGATCAGTGTTTCCACAAAACGTAGAGGAAGAATAAGATTCAAGGCAATATGAATAAAAAAGAAGATCCACTGGGAGTAGTGTACCAAAATACATCATGGAATAAAATCCCAATGTATCAAAACCCATGGACTAAAAATAGGGAAACAACCCCAAGGTATATAAGGACACAACTCACCAAGTCCAAATCCCAATAGATGGATCCTCCTCAAAGAGATCCATTCCATTTTATTTAACCCTTAATGAGAATGTCTATAACTACCCAACGGAATAATATATAGTTTGAGCCTAAGTCTAGTAGGTTACCAACAAAGATTCCATAACAAATGAAAAATATAGATTATCCAAAGAAAGTCTTTCAATTTTCAAAATAAATTGGTTTGTCAATTAAAAAAATATATTTAAACAAACATGCTATAAAATTTCAAAGATAATATATATATATATATATATTCATCCCAAAAATATTGATATAGATAAATGAATCACACCGTTCTGGGAGATGGTATGTTGTATGTACACCTGTGCACTGCTTTCATTTTTCAAGAGACAGAATAAATATAAATCTAAAATAAAAGTTAACATTTAAAAAAATATTATAACATATAGATAATATATATTTATTAATTATAACATTATTATCATCCAGGTATGGATAGATCAAAAAACTAATCACATTTCATTGTGGTGGAGACTATCTACACGTACAAACAAGCGATTCTATTGTTTTCAATGAATTGGAAGTTAAGACAGATGATATGATATTATAATCCAATATAAAAAATTTTATGATAAATATAATTTATTAATAATATTCCCACCATAATAACCATACATTAACTATTGCGATGGAAAATGAATTTTATCGTAATGTGGATGTCGTTGTCCACATGTATTCCATAGCGATACATTCAATTTTATATGGTGGAAAAGAGGATGTATATTGTTTTATCCATAATAATAATTTAAGTTTTGTATATAATATAAACTTTATTTAGTATTTTATAAATGATATTATAAATATTTAGGTGATATAAGAGGAAATAAATTGAAAGTTGTAAGGTAAGATGATTACCACTTCATTATTAGGCTTTATTTATTAATTTTATAATGACCCTTTTATTTTTTGTAGGAGGAAAACATTATAATTAATTGATATAGAAAATGGGAAGATAATTTGGTGGGTTTTTTGATATATGTGACTCAATTTGCTGTAAAAAAATACATAAGTGCTGTTATTTTATAAGGATGGGAAAAGTCACACGTGGTATTACTAAAAATATTGAAATATAAATAAGTCACTATAAAGAAAAATTATTTGAAATTGGAATATATTAGAAAAAAATATGATAACATCTAAATATAATCCTATCATGGAATTTAGATAGGATTTTTTTCATTTAAAAAAATTTCTTTTGATTTAACCCATTTGATAACTAATTTATACCTTAACAACAACAAAGAATTTTCAATATTAAAGAGTTAAATTTTATTTATAACTAATGAATTAGAAAATAAATTATAAAATAGTGATATTTAAGACAATATTTCACCATATTATACCTCTTAAATCTTTTTACTTTTTTTAAATATTCTACTTAATATTATTAAATAGAAAATTTCATAAATTCTATTTTTGATGATATTCATTTAATTTGACATTAATGGCATGACTATTTAAATTTAATTCAAAGATAAAACTTTGAAGCATCCCTATTATTTAATAATTATCTATAATATTCACTATAAACAATAGTTTATCAATTTTTTATTAATTTAATAAAATTAATATAATTTATTTTCACTATATAAATACTTTATTGGTGTTAGTATAGAATATAAGGTAATAATTCAAAAAATTAAAATTAAAAATAAATTTGAAAGATAAAAATGTTTATTAATATTTCAAAAAAAATGGAACTTAAATTATCCCCTTTTATCCATATTTAAATTATATTAGAGTTATTAAATTTAAGACATTGAAAGTTTTGAATTTTCATTACATAAAACAATATAAATTTTATTACCAAGTGAAAATGGATCAAAAAAGAAAAATATTTCAATTTGGGATGTATATGGTCGAATTAATTCCATAAAATCAAATAAAGTCATGTTTTTTGTATTATTTTGATACATTATATTATGGTTTTAAAACTATTTTAACTATTTTACCCTTATATACGGAAATAATATTTACTACGGTTATTATTCTTAATGACCAAGTATAAAAAGAAAAATTTACCAAACCTGAAACTCCAGATTCAAAATATATTATCATTTTTTATGATTCAATTCACAACTGTTTTATAATTTATTATATATATATATATATAATGAAATAGAATTTTTTTTAGAAAAATGTAGTCAAATAATAATAATTAACATATATAAAAATCATGATTTTTTCTGGTAAAAAATGAATTTATATGATTATTAAAACAGTAGATCATATAGAAATTTAATAATGAATAAAACATATAATAGGGATTTTTAAATAATTTGTTTAATGAAAAAAATGATAAAATTTGAAAATTTTGTATATTTCACTATTCACTGAAAAAGAGATCCATTCACAAAAATCAACAAATTTAACACTATTTTTTATACGATGATTAAAAAAATAAATTCTAAAATAAATTTTATAATTCAGGAAAAATTTATAATATTGTTAACACATAAAAATTAATATAACCAATTTCAAGGTAAATTTTATTTTTCAATAGAAGGACATTACTAAAAAATTGGGCACTTATTTATTAATTTACAATTTATCTAAAACCAATATAAATTATTTTAAATTTTTTTTGATCCTATTTAGTATTTCAATTTTAGATCTAGGTTATAATGACAAACTATATATATGTTCATGTAGACACATGCTTTCATGTATCATAAGTAATCGAGGAAATAATTACTTTTAATATATCAAAAAATAAAAAGGTGTTACATGTTCTTCTATGGGGAATGAAGGCTAGGATATAATAGGGATGTTATAAAGATGAAGAATATTATCCATAAATATGGTTTGCGTCCTCAGTATTAGATTCAAACCCCATATACATCTATAAACAAGGTGAGTTTTTCACCTCAGGGTGAGGGACATGGAGATGAGGAATACATAACCAATGTAGGGAACAGAGCCCTAAATGATGATGTGGAGGGGAAAAACTTTTTTATATACTCTATTATTTTATGTAAATGATAAATTCTATCTTTCTTTGTTATATTATAATTCATATTATTAATATTTAATCATGATATTGTTGTATATGATTCTCTTGTAAAGTTATGTTTTGAGTTTTTACCACTTGACACAACCTTAAGGAAGAAATTCAATCATATTCATATATTTGTACAATTAATCGTAGTAGTTTTTTATATGTGTATATATCAATTATTTTTTATGAGATAAGTTTCTTTGATGTGATTTTTAGGAAATAATAGATAATAATTTATTAATCTCACATTAACTCTAAATTGAGACTTGTATCCATTATCATAACATTGGGGGAGCAGGTTTTTTTAACTGGTGGATTGGATATTAGACTAGATATAATGGGACTATATAATAGAAATATTAGGGCAATAATTGTGTAGATAATATGTGTAGTTCATCATGTGGGTTAGGTAATATCTCCCTCATCTTTTCCTCTTACAGTGAGTGTTTATCAGGATATCTTCCACGGTGATTTATTTTTACTTCCTCATAATGGTGAAGTTAATCTTCAGATAAAATTAATTTCAAGTATAATATCTATATCAATTACCATATATCAATTTTTTTATTAATTTTAATGATTTTAATGTTCATCTAAATTATTTGGAAGAAAAGGGTTTTTTAGAACAAGAATATCTCCTAGGGGTGCTCCAGTCATGGTCATGAAGTTGTATATAGTGCATTTCAGTTGGGTGTGGACTAAAAGAAACTATAATAGGGGAATACAATGAATAGATACCGATTTAATAGGATTTATTACTTTTTTAATTATTTTCTATGTCCATAGTGGTTGATATACAATCAGTTTAGAACTAGATTTTAGTCAATGATGACTATATCACTATGACTGTGTTCTTGAGTAAGTAATAATTGTACAGGTATCTTTCATTTAAATAATGTTTAAAAATAAACCTTTTATTTTCATAGATCCCTCAAATAATTTCTTCCATCCATATCTTGACATCTTTTTTGTGGTCTACCTTGATTTTATCCTCATATTCTTATGTACCCCACTATTGTTGGATCAACACTATGTGACTGTGTTGAGTACACATTGAGTAGAATGGATATATTCATTGTTGAAAATGTAAAACATATGGATCTAGGATTTATATTTCATATTTAATTTCAACTATATGACATTAATTTATCTAGTCTCATAGAATATATATGTGTTAATGTATTCATAAATCCCCAAAACTGTGGTTGAGATTAGGAGATTCCTTATTTTAGTTTGGTATCGCAGATTAATTTTTTAAGATATCTCTATCTTAGAAACCTCTATGAGTGGGAATACTATGAAGGTTTTTATGAATGAGTATAAATATTAGGGAAAATATGGATTCTAGGATATGAAGTGGATATTGATGACAAATTTTATCCTATTTTATCCATATTCAGGGACTAGATATTGTGTTTCTTATTCCTCATGGGTTTTTTAGGAACTATATTGATACAAATGTACCAGGTAGTATCTTATGGGTAATTCTAGCTATGAACCCATGAGAAGAACTACCCTACACATTACATAGAGTTGGATACTATGTTCTATGCATTGATGAGTTGTTTCTACTATATCTTTGATAATATAATTTTCATTTACATGGCCATCATGATCTTGCCTTTCATTTTATCTCAATGGAATTAAAATATTTGATAAAGGAATCCAATTGAGTATCTATAGAACTTTGGTTTTTATATTGATTATTCTCAGATAGATGGTAATTGTTTTATAGATTCGCCAATTAGAAAAATAAAGGATCTTAGATGGATCCCATAAGAGGTGGAATTGTGGTTTATGAGCTTATTGGAAGAATTTTTTTGTGGATTATTATGATGAATAAGGGTTATAAAATATTTTCCCCTAGTTTTCACATAAATATTTTTTTATTGTGAAAATATAGAGAAGTAGTTGAATCCAAAATTTGTAGTGATGTTGGACTGGGTTGAGGGATGTGACACAGTTTTAGGATATTTTCCGGTCACTGATGACATGATTTATTCAGATAGGTTTCTTGTGGTTCATACATCCATGAGGTAATATTTGATGATGGATTTTTATAAGTATATTATGGGTCACTTATAGTGGTTTGGAATGTTGAGAGATATTCCATGCTTCTTCTCTCATTTTTTAACATGTTACTGGATCAAGTCCAACCACCAAAATCAAATTCGACCACATCATCCAATTCTAGGGAATGTGTTGAAATTGGAATATGTGATTATGGAATCCATGAATGAGATACCCAAGACCCCCAAAAAGTCAATATGCTGTTTGGGAAATAGTCGATTTCTTGAAATGGAGGTACATTTATTCATAAAATTAGAAACTGAATCTGTAGATGATTTGGGAAGATTTAGGTGCACGAAATAGTAATAATACATGGAGTGCCTTATCATATTGTATTAGAAGGGGATAAAAATTTTACACCATAGATTAGGATGGGTCGAATAAGGATTTTGGGGCTCAGTTAAAGCTGAATATTATGCATCAATAAAATACAAATGGATAGTAAGAGAGAATGATCTAGATCTTAGATTATATGATCCAGTCTTATGTTTTAGTTTCTTCATAGATCATGAGATAATCATTTGGACATAGTTGAGTTTACACACAATAATAGTTTCCATGATTTGATTCATTATGAAAAAATTGATGTTCATTTTGGTAATTCATGTCATTCACCAATCTGCTGAATTGAGGTTGGTGGAGAAACAATAATTTGGATGATTATTGTGTAAAAGACTTATGAGAGGGTGTATTTAATTAGGAAGAATTTTTGAAATACTAATAGTATAAATTTTTTATATGCTGACCATGGGATATTATCATTGTATATCACTAAGAGAGACTGAGTTTTCTTAAAGGCATCTTCTAGGTTTGTCATCTCCAATTATTGTGTCATCGTAATCTAGAACCATGATTTGTGGGAATGTCTGATAACATAAAACATATCAGATTATTATATTATTAATTTATCTATCCTGTGGGATATCAATTTCTGTGTAATATATTCCAATTCACTTATTTTTAGAGGAAAAATCAAAATCATATACTTGTTATCAACTATAAGTATATTGTGTTGGAACTAGATGCATAATTTATAGAGAAAATAGTGTAAAGTATAGATTGGAGTGGATAATATATTATGGGGAGATTGTACCACGTTTTTAAGTCTTATGGAATCATAGATTGATCTAGGAGGATATGTGTAGTGGGATTATGATATTTTGGCATAGTGTCCATATTTGTTTTTGATTAAGACTGCTAGAGTTACTTCTAATTGGTGAGAAATCATTATTAGATGGTGATTTTTTACATCCTCAATTAATGTTATGTGATGCGTATGAATCAAAACATCTTGGTATATTTCCTTATTTGTTTAAGGTTTTTTTGGCTATATGTGTGGTATTAAATGTTATTAACTGAAAGATAAAATCTTGGGTAATCAACCATTATCTTGAGAGTTGTTCTTCTACCACATTCTATATCATTCAAACTCACTAGTGAGTAGGTGAGGGTAGATGAGTGCCTATAATTTTGTAGGTCACAATAACTATCCATTGGTGGTGTTCAATGTCTTTAAATTTTCATATTACCATCATATATCTGATGCGAATAAAATAATAGTCTAATGGATAAGGAAGTGGTTCTACACCTCTACAAAGAATAATGGATAATTGGAAGCCGAATATTGGCCAATCGGTGGTGCATATGAATTTACCAATAAGTTCTGTCTATTTTATTCATCCAGAATCCCCATTTTGTGATATATTACTCATTTATATAAACCCTCATTCATCCTTGACGGCTTCATTGTTTTTCATCTTTAATATTTATTCCTCCAACTCTCCTCTAATTATTTTTTAAATCATATATCATTTTTTATATTGATGAGATGATATACATCAATATTATCATTAATATTCATATGAAAATATAACGGGACACAAATCTATGATATGGATGATAGTTTATTGGTTACTATATTGATTTGATGGAATAATTCCCCAAAAGTTGATAGATGAACCTCATATTCGAAAATTTTGAGCCCTTTCCCTGTACTAGATCTGGATCCACTATTAGTTTGTTTTTAATTGAATAAATTGATAATAATTTAAGAAAATTTAACCATTTACTTATTGAATACTCCTCTAGAATCCATTATGTGATAAATTATTGTTATTAATAGGTATCATTGGAAGACATGATTGATCTTGTTGGAGAATTAGTGTGATTTGGCTATCATCTCTTAAAACATCAGGTCATTTTTTATCATCATGCATGAGGTAGGAATTTTATTTAAGTATAAGACTCTTTTATGAGATTATTACTTTATTTTTATTGTATATGTGTGTGTGGATCCTAAGATACCCATTCTTGATAATGATCACATGTGTCTGTGGCTTCCAAGAATCATTATTTATATAATTGGATTATTCATATATGTACATTTCCATGTTGTGTGAGATAATACTAAATGAGATTTTGTTTTGATTTTCATAGTATGTTAAAGGTGAATTTTCGTGGATTCATTGGACTATAGAAGGGGATAATGTGTGACATACGATGAAGATAATGATTGTAACATCCTTTTATGTTCTATTATATATTATTTGACCCTTGTTTTCATCTCCAATGAGTTGAACCAAATTTTGGGTCAATTAAGGTGAATAAGTGAAATTTTTAAATCCCAAGGTGTTGTTCCTAGTTTGAAAATGGTTATAAAAAACCATGGGGTTTGAAAAGGGAAAACATGGATCCCCTATTTGAGCCTTTAGAAGGAGGATCATGGTTATTCCAAATAGTGTGGCTAGCCCCATTGAACCATACACCCTTATAGAGTGAGGGTTTTATGGTTGTTGAATGGTTTGAACAAATGTGTTCCAACAGAGGAGAAACTTAGAACCATATATAATGAAGTAGCATGGTTAGGTAGAATTTTTTTTAACCATGAATCCATACACAGAAAACCATGTGTGCAAGTTTTAATTCCCTCAAGAGCATTATTTGAATATAAAAAACTGATCGATTAACCTATAATCAAACTATTTTGACCCTAACCCAAATCACAGGTCATTAATAGTCCGGAATATGTTTTTTCCCTCCTATAAACTCCATTTGGGGTTGAGTGAACCTCTAGTGATTACATTCAATATCTTCTAGGTATTTCAATCTCGTATCTTATGTTTCATCTAATCACTCTTTCTCACCACCATTGAGAGAGATGGATCACCATATTTTATATGGATTCAATAACCCTTTCCATGGATTATGATTCTATGTCTTTTTCTTTACCTATCTCTCTTTATTTTCTCATTATGAATTCCACGTTGTGGACCTTGTGCATTGGTATCTCATGATATAATGGTTTTTTATTCCATAAATCATTTCCATTTTATTAAAACAAGAATTTACATGATTAAATTTTACAAGATTCTAATTTATTTAGGAAACCTTATTTGAAATTATTTTATTTTTGGTTTAAAATGGCATCGATATTGTTAAAAACATTATTTTAATGGAATTGAAATATCATGTACGTATTGGGAAAATGATTTCTTAATTTTAAAATTGATATTATAAATTTATTGGATGTTAAAATTTTAGAAAAAGGGATTAATATCATTGATTATTTGAAATTTCCTGAATTTATGAAAACTTCTATTTTGGTTTTGAAATGATAATGGATAGTAGAAACTAAAACTGGTAAACTGTAAAATAAATTGATTTAAAATATTTATTTTTACCATGTTTTACTAATTAAAAATTTGAAGAATATTTTATCTAGGATAGTCAGTGGATATAGGGACAAGCACCGTAGAAAATTTCTTAGATATTAATTGATTTTCAATGTAAAATCATACTTAATAAATATCACCTAAACAACTGAGAGTATTCCCTATCTGGGTTTATATTTACCATGAGAGTTCCACAATTTGGGAGTATATTGATATGATTGTCCACACCTATCTGGATCTAAGATCATTATGGTTATGTGTGAGGATCATATTACCTGAAATAGGATACAACATGGCTTCAGTACATAGTGATATTATTTGATGACATGAATATACATGACATTGAATATTAAATTAATTTATTCATGCAAACTAGTTTATGTAATTGATTTATATAATGTAAATATTTTTGAATATTTTTTAACATCTTCTATATCCTTGTATATGAAAACATGTGTTTTCTTAAAATCTATGGATGGTATACCATCCCTTGTTTAATTCGATGAATAAGTATAATTTGTTTAATTTTTTTGGAATTGATTATTGAACAAATACTGAGACCATACTGGGATTTATAGCTCATACCAAACATTTTATTTCGGTCTTTTTAGAATCTTTATGGTAGGTGTTAGGACCCCCTCGAAAATTGTTACCCACAATGGCTGGAATTGGGGGAAAAGAGATAATTATAACTTAGTCCTGAATATTTTAGGCCGCATATTGGGAACTAGCATAGAGGGTATAGTAAAAATACATATGGGAGTCATTACTATCTAAGAGAACACATAATAAAGATAGAGATAAGATATACAACAACCAACTCATGTTCAAACCATAAAGAAAAAGAAACCAAAGTGAGCGTATTTATTTTCATTAAATATATACTACAATGGAATGGAAAAACTAAAAGTATCAAAATAAAGTAAAATAGAATCGATAATTTTAATATCTCATTACAGAACTGAATGGAACTTCTTAAACCTTGTTCTGTTTTCCCATTTCATTATTTTTATATGGGTTGAATTTGGAGTGGGAAGATACCTATAAGATTAAATTATAACAGTTGTTGGATTTTTCAACTTTAAACATGGGTTTTTTCAATTTCCAGGATATTACATGTCATATACCAAGGATACACGCCATGTAACTGCTGCCGAGTTCAATCCATGAAGCATAGTTCACTATGTGATAGGTACATACCGAGAATTCCCTTTACAGGGAGTGAACTATTTTCAGGTAAGTTTTTAATGAGTAACAATGGGGGTTTCATCTATTACAAATTACAAGTATTAAATGACATGAATAAGGGTTTCTCATTATATAATACCATGAAATTAATGATGCATACATATTCGACTAGTTTTTTCTATATCGAAATTTTAATCTATCACAGTGTGTAACTGGATTACGTGTCGTGTCATGACTAGATAATAGCCTGTAAACGTATCTAGTAAAAAAAATTATTCATCATTATTTCCTCTCTAATTTCTATTCCATTGAAACAAATCCATCCCTAGGAATTTAGGGATCCTACCAACCCTACTGACCCATTCCATTATAATTTGATCGTCATTGATTTGGAGGGTGGTATATGGGTAAGTTTTCATCATCATTTTTCATGTTTATATTTACTCCTCTATTGATATTTCAATGGATAATACTAAAATTGTTGTATATACCCCCCCCCCATAATATTGGATCTCTCTTTTAGGATGATTTTAGAGATCTTCTATTCCTCTGTTCTAATTGATGGGTGTCATTGTGAGTGTTGGGTTTATGGAAAAGGAATGCGGTTCCATCCTAATTATCCACATTCATTATCATTTTCATTGCTTTAATTATATTATTTTTTTAATAGAAATCAATTTCCCAAATTTTCATTTAATTAAATTGATAAAAACCAAGTTCTAGTCAATTGGGAGATTTGAAACAAATTTCGGCATAGAAATTTGGAAAACCACAACTTCCATTGAATTTGGGTGTGTTTATGGATGTTTGATTATTTAATTTGTTTAATTTAAATTGTGTATTTAATGAAAATTTTTTCCATTAATTTTTTGAATTTAATATTTTAAACTAATTTTGGAATGGAAGGAATTTATTTTATTAGGATTTCAAAATTTTGAAAATCACTTAAAAATGATTTGATATAAACCTATTGGTTTTATCTTGTAAAAGGATTGTTTTTTATTAGAAACCATTTTTGGTTTTAAATGGAAAAAATTTGAGTTTTGAAATCAAATAGTGGGACATAATTTTATTTTATTCATTCTTAAAATATTTTTCCATTCATGTAAGAGCACATGCAAGCCTTAGGTATTTTGTGGGTTATTTGAATACACTCTACGCTATTACATAATTCTAAAACATAGCTATGGCAGGTCACATCCCCAATGGAAGGGTGATGAGTCACCTCTTTCAAGTATCAGGGTAATGTGAGTATAATAATTTTTCTAAGATCAATTATAGAGTGGAATCCTATAGAAAATTAACACTATCATACCATTTGGTAGATGACTATGTTGATCTCTTGACTAATTATGTATGAGATATAAATGTATGCCAATGTTGTAGAAATTTCATTACATTCCTTTTATATATTTAAATTAACTGTATTATGTAAATGTTTTATCGAAGTAATTGTTTTAGAAATATTATATATCTTGTAAAGTAAAGACTATGATTTAAAAGTATCTTCCATCAATTTGAAACTGTATAGAATGTTTGTTTAAATATGTATTTTTTGAATTAGAAAAACAATTTTTTTGAAAATTTAAATCATTTCATTGGATAATCTATATTTTGGAATTGTATGTGGAATCACTATTGGTATCCTACAAGTCTTAGTCTTATACCATACATTTACTTTTGGGTGTTTATAGAGTTTCTTCTTCCAGGTTAATGCGAAGGGACTGGATCTATTGGAGGGGGATCCGGCTAAATATGTTTTTATTTGGTGAGTTATGTACATAGGGGAATTGTGGCTATTTTACATGTTTTTAGTACTTCAGTTTCAGTACTGTGGGCTTTTATTCATTTTTTTATTCACGTACAGTACTCTAGGTAGAGGCTCCTTGTTATGAGAACTGTATTTTTTCATTTTCATTGGCTATGTTTTGTAGAAAATTTGTTCCTACATGAGTGTTGTATGACACCAGTTTCTTGCCATAGACCCATGGGGATCAAGAACTCCCTTTGGGTTGTGTTAGGAATATCTTGGTTACTAGTTTACTAGGGTGCTCGGGATAGTTCGTGAAAAGTTTGTATGAAATGGAGTTTGTTTAGTTTTTTTCATAAACTCATTATGAATTTTTTAAATTTTTTCAAGACGTATGAGGTATTTGTGATTAATTTGTTGGCTATATCTCACTAAAATTAACCTTAAGTCAACAATAGTAGTTAGGGAAAGACATCTTGTGGAGTGTTAGTAGTATTTAACTTATTTTTGGATTTTGATAAAGTGAATTCCAAATCAAATTTATCCTATTTTTTGGTATTTATGTTTCCCTTGTTTCTCTATTTGAGAAATATATAATGGTTATTGTCTAATGTTTTGTACAATAATCCCTCCTATAAGATGTGAAAATAAGATCCAGAGGAGGCTGCTACTGAACCACATCATGTGAATATTCCAGTAGACCCAAATTTAGTTGAGGTTATCGTGTGCACTGTCGAGGTTCTGGGATAGGAAAAACCTCTAGTATATATTCAGGAACAGTCATGTTCCATTAGGGGGTGATCTTTAGAATCATTACCAATAGTTACTTCTCCATAAGACACTAGTTTTAAAAGTCTCCACAAGATCCTCAACATGATAATGAATGATTGGGAATGATAGAACATCTATTTGAGTTCTTGGAGAAATTGGATGTGATCAAGGTGAAATGTGACACCCTCATGTTGGAAGGACCAAGAAGGAGATGGTGGGATGAAATGTTGACAGAATGAAAACATGAGGGCGTATAGTTGAAGAACATCTGGGTTTCTTCACCGATCAATTATAACCAGAGTCAATGGTGTTGGCTAAGGCAACGTAGTTTTGAAAGCTTCAGTAGCCCAATAGAACCATTACTAAATATTCAAATCATTTTGATGAGTTGGTGGAGTTCGCACCTGAGATTGTGTGTAATTAGATGATGAAGGATCAATGGTTTGAGTTGGGACATTGATAACAAATAAATTCATACGTTTTCTTATTTATGCTCTCCACATATGCTGATGTGCTATATAATGTGATGATGGTTGAGATGGAACTGGTTGGAATATCAGGGTTGATGGGTGTTTCTTTTTTCCATAGAGGAAGTATTAGTTCCTTCAAATAAAATCAGAAGCATGATGATTCTTGCGGTAGTTCTCAATAGAATATTTTTTTCCAAAACTCTAATAGACCTAGGAGGAAGTTCATTGAATTTCTACCAGTGTGGAAATCTAGGAAATTCTAAGAGGGTTTGCACTAAGGCACCCAATAACTATAGTTCTGGACGAAATTTAGGGAACATATAGAGATTTTTATATCACTTCTCTACTCTTGGTAGTGAAACAGTATCATCTACTCCTCCAAAAAATATGGGTAAATAAATTTCTTCATTTACAAAAGGGTTCCAACCATAGGAATTTGGAACATTGCTTCTTCACACATGAGAAGAGTATCTAGAGGATGAATACATTGGTCCAGTGACCTTGAGAAGCACCATTAATATAACAACGTCATTAGTGACTTCCATATTTGATACAAGTGCATCTCATTCTTTTATTTCAAGCCAAAAATGCTAATTATCATAGTGTTTATGTGGGGATTTTATCTTGTGCAATGGATATTCCTACACACCTACGTACAAAGATAGAGAAGGGTCTTTGTTGTCCTACCTGTGTCTTCTCTCTATCATTAGTTGAGATATCTTGTAGTTTTCTGGTACATGACATGAAATATCATGATGTCATATTTAGGATGGATTGTATCATTTCATATAAATCCTAAAATTATTGTAATCATTTATGATTCTACCACACAAAAACTAGTGGTGTGCCACTTTTATTTCAAGTAGAGTAGGTCCCAAGGTCAATCAGAGCAGGACCTTCTTATCCAGAATTGGGGAATGTGATATCAGTGTTTTATTTTGATTTGGAGTGGGTTTCAATTAGTGATTACCTCCCCCTAATTTTCATAATGTTTCATGATTTCATTCCATTGAATTTCTATGGTCTTACCTTAGTAAAAGAAGTATAGTTCACCATTGAATTAATTCCTTGGAATCATCCAATTTTACTTAGCTGCTACAACATGGAATCTGTAAAATTGTAGGATTTGACATCACAATTGGATGATATTCTTGTGAAAGTATTTATACACTCGAGTGTGTCAACTTGGGAAGCGAGGTTCTCTTCATGAAAAAGTCTAATAGATCTATTTTCCTATGTGTTTTTTATCAGAAAATCAATCGAGTTGCAATAATGAACAAGTATCCATTTCCAAGGATTGATGATCTATTTTTTTAGTTGAAGGGTGAAAAGTGACATTATAATATCGACCTTTAGTCTTGTTACCATCTATTGAGGATAAAGGAATTTGATATTATGAAAATTTCATTTCATATCAGGTATGACCATTATAAGTTCCTTATTATTCCCTTTGGTCTGAAAATTGTTCATACAGTTTTCCTCGCATTAATGAATAGGATTTTCCATGATTATCTTGATAAATTTTTGGTAGACTCTATTATTGACATCCTCATTTACTCTAATCTAAGGAGTATCATGTACATCATTTGAGAATAGATTTGATTCATCTGACAAGTCATCGACTCTCTGCCATGCTTTTCATGTATGATTTTTGGATTTAGGGTGTGAAATTTTTAGGACATGTGGTGTCTGAACATGGTATATTAGTTAATACTGAGAAGGTTAAGGCTATTATGACTTGGGAGAAACCACGAAATGTCAACGAAATTCTAAGAATCATAGTATTAGCTCGATATTAATGAAAATTAGTAAGGGAATTATCAAAGTTCGCATCTATGATGACTGCTCTGACTCATAAGGGGAAAATGTTTTCTTGGGATGATAAATATCAAAAATATTTTGTTGATCTAAAAATTGTTTGAAAACTATGTTGATGTTGACATGTCTTTAGGTTAGGTAGGGCTATGTGGTAATTTGATGCATCAGCTTTAGGATTAGGTTGTGTTGTTATGAAATGTAATCATGTTTTTCCCTACTTATCTCATTATCTTAGGCCACACAAGAGGAATTATCCTACCCACGATCTTGAACATACAGCTGTGATGCATGCTCTCAAGAGTTTTTAGCATTGCCTCTATGGTGAATGGTTTATTGTGTTTTCAGACCACCAAATACTTATTTATATCTTCTCTCAAAAAGATTTTACCCTTCAATAGATATATTGGGTTGAGTACCTATAGTTTTTTGACATTTACATCTCATATACCCTAGTGAATGTGAATTTCATTGCAAATGTGTTAACCAGGAAACCTCCTACCCAAGCAGGGAGGGAATATTTAGAGTACTGGAATTTAATGGATCTCTTTTCACAATTTCATATTGGAGTTTAGGAGAAAGGGGAAAATGTTTCTTTATCCAGCATTTAGTTATCATATTCTATTCTTGAGTTAATTCATCAGGATCATGAACATTTTGATGAATTATATAGAATTAGAGACTCTATTTATAGTGGGGACATAGTTACCAAATGTTTTTTTCTCCATAGAGGGTGTTATAAGCTATTAAAACCACTTATTCATTCCTATAGGTGCATGGAAGGTTGTAATGGTGGATTGTCATAATTCTTAGTGGTATGTGCACTTAGTAAACATTAATGTGTTTTATGATATACAAGAGTAGTTCTAGTGGTTAGGTATGATATGGTGAATTGCTGAGTTTTTCCCCCATTTTTATACATGCCAATATTTGAAATCTGATAACTAGAAGCCTTCGTGTTTGCATAATCCACTTACAGTCCCTAATTAGAAGTGTTATGAGATCACTATGGATTTTTAAGTAGGGTTTCCTCATAACTAGAGAATGAAGAATGAATTATTGTTTTTTATCAATAGGAGGACCAAGTTGACACACTTCAAACCCATCTGTGATATATCCAATGTTGAGGAGTGTGGGGATATCTATATTAAAGATATTGTCTATTTCCATTGAGTTACATCTACTATATTATCTAATATAGATCCTCGGTTTACTTGTCAATTTTTGAGAGGCCTTTATGTGGCACTGGGATCTCATGTCTATTTGATTATGTCACACCATTTGTAGTCTGGTGGTTAGAATGAAAGTGCAATACTAAATTCATGAGGATATGTTTCATGTTTGTGTTCTCGACTTCAGTGGTTCATGTGATGATCAATTGGACTGGTTGAGTTTTCATATAATTTTAGTTACCTTTTCGCAATAAAAATGGTACCTGTTGTATACTTGTATTGATGGCCTTGTAAATTTTTGTTGTGTAGGTCGGAGGTTAGTGAATGTTCCTTGGTTGGACCAAGCTTGGTGTTGGAAACAAAAAATAATATTCAGCTGATTTTTCAAAGAATTTTGATACCATAGAGATAATATAAGTCTTATGTTGATCGATGTGGTAAACCATTAGAGTTTTCTACTGTTTATTAGGTTTTCTCAAAGGTATCACCTTGGATGGGTCATCGACAGCGTGGGAGGAAAGGGAATCTTTATCCTCATTTTGTGGGACCTTTTGATTTTATTGATCAGGTGGGGAATGTCTCTTTTCGTTTAGCACTACCACCATAAATGACATCGATGCGTAACTTATTCCATGTATCACAGCTAAGAAAGTATCTTTATGATACATCTCATGGTTTGAGTTGGAGCGATCTTAAGATTGATCATAATTTCTCTTTGACTGAGAATCCAGCCCGAATAGTTGATTCTAAGACCAAGGTATGTCATGAGATGATGATACCGTTAGTTCATGTGCTATGGAGGCATGGTTTTGGGAGCACGAGAATTGAGACACAAATAAGAGAGTAGTGGACTCATATTTTTGTTATGGTTTCTTCTTCAGAGGCTTTATGGGGATAGAATGTTCTTATGGTTGGGTGGTTGTACCATCCCATCACCGAAATGATTGGTACGTCTTAAACCTTTTTGTGGTTTCCTATTCATTTTTAGGGTATGGGTTGTGCTTGGATTGGGAGGATACCTATAATAGTAAAGTCTAACAGTTTTTTTTATTTTTTGACTTTCAATCGGGGTTTTGTAAACTCTCAGGATATTAAATGCCATGTAACATGGATACATTCCATGTAACTACTATCGGGTGCAGGCCATGATGCGTGGTTTACATTGTGATGGGTAAACAACCTGAATTCACTCTACATTACATGATGTATTATCCGGTTAGTTTTTAATTTATAAATATGGGGGTTTTATATTTATGAATATTAGGAATTACACGACATGAATAGGGGTTACACACCATGTAATACCCTGACCATAAAAGATTATTACCGATTCAATGCATTTTTCCATTATGGAAATTAAATTAGTCACGATGTGTAACTGGATTACACACTTTGTAACACCCCGAAAAAAGACTATAAAAGGATTTGGTGGGATTGGATATTTTTCATTTTATCTTCTCCAATTCCACTTCCATTGACTCATAGACATCCCTATGGATTCTTGTCACCTTCCACCACTACACAATCCATTTCTTTGTCATTTGATCAGAATTTATTTAGTGGGTTATATCCATGTAAGGGTTCTTCACCATTGTTTTTATTTGTCTTTTATCCTCTCTTGGTATTTCAATGGATCATCCTAAATTTGATTGATCATCCCCCCATGATGTTGGATCTAACATCTAGGTTGAGTTTTGAGATCTTCTATGCCTTCTTTCTCATTGACAGGTGTCGTTGCGAGTGTCGAATTTCAGGAAAAGGTACATGGTATCGTCCCAATTAGCCAAATTTATTATCATTATATTTCTTTATTTATTTCAATTGTTGATTTAAATCCAATTTCTCAAATATTATTTCTATTTAATAGTTTAAAACTCAATTCCACTGAATCAAGAGATTTGAAATGGTTTTGTACTGAAAATTAGAAAAACTCCAATTCTATTGAATTAGGGTGTGTTTATGGACATTGGATGATTTAAATTTTTGAATTTATATTGTGGATTTCATGGAAATTTTTTCAATTAATTTTTATAATTTAATTGTGGAAATGAATTTTGAAAATGATGGAATTGGTTTTGAATGTATTTCAAAATTTTGAAATTGGATAAGAAATAATTTGACAGAAACCCAATGGTTTTTCTTGTGAAAATACATGTTTTTAATTAAAACCCATTTTTTGATCTTTGGTGTAATAAAATTTCATTTTGTAGTGGTAGAATGGGATAAAATTGTTTTTGAATAATTCTTAAAATAAATTACCCATCATGTAAGAGTTCATGCAAGACTTATGTAGTTAGTGAGTTATTTGGATACAATACGCTATTACAGTGTTCTAAAACATACCTGTGGCGTGTCACATCCCTAATGGGAGGGAGAAGAGTCACCTCTATCTGGTGTCAGGTGGATGTGTGTATACTAATTTTGATGTTATCACTTAGTGAGTGTGGAATCCTATTACTGGTTAATAATATGATGCCTTCAGGTAGATGATCATGTTGCTTTGCTGTTTATTTATATATGGGATATAAATTTAAATCATCATTGTAAAAACTACATTACATAACTTTTTGGATCTACATAAACTATTTTAAGTAACTATTTTATTTAATAATGTTTTTAGAAATATTGCATCTCTTTTAAAGTAAACACTTTTCTTTAAAAACATTTTCCATCATTTTGAAATTTTATAGCATGTTTGTTTAAATATATTTTTTTAATTGACAAACCAATTTATTTTCAAAATTGAAATACTTTCTTTGGATAATCTATATTTTTCATCTGTTATGGAATCTTTGTTGGTAACCTACTAGGCTTAGGCTCACACTATATATTTTTCCGTTGGGTAGTTATAGACATTCTCATTAAGGGATAAATAAAAGGGAATGGATCTCTTTGAGGAGGATCCATCTATTGGGATTTGGACTTGGTGAGTTGTGTCCTTATATACCTTTGGGCTGTTTCCCTATTTTTATTCCATGGGTTTTGATACATTGGGATTTTATTCCATGATGTATTTTGGTACAGTACTCCCAGTGGATCTTCTTTTTTATTCATATTGCCTTGAATCTTATTCTTCCTCTAAGTTTTGTGGAAACACTGATCCCACATGAATTTTGTATGAAACTAGGTTCTAGTCATCGACCCATGGGGATCAGGAATACCTTTCATCTTGAGATAGTACCGACATGGTTACTGGGTTACCGGGGTACCTGGGTTGGTTCGTGAAAACCATGAATCCCAAATACCTCTTGAAAAACCCAGTGCTATTAGTAACCATCATGATCTCTATCCTTATCCAGCTAACATGAATACCCATTTATAAAAAAATAGGGTCAGTATAATAGTATACTAATTTATATCCTCCCCGAAGCCTCTCATACAAATGAAAACAATGATTGATGAAGAACAGTGAACAACAAGTGAAACTAACTTGTTACCTAAAAAACTATACTATTTTCTAATCCTCACAATGGATATACTCTCCAAGTATCTCATACAGTTTAATATGATATAATAAATAATATTATTGTTACCCCGCTTCCACTTCCCCACTGGTATTATTCTTTTCCCCACCGTCACATGTACTTAGAATCTATATCCAAAAAGTCAAGCCCAATGAAACCTAGGTGATGCAGCACTACATGCTCATTGTGAAACACAACCACAACGTCCAAATAGCCAAAATTAACCAGGTATTTTCTAGGATCCACCATAGTTATCAAAGTGTGTGTCATATATAATTTATTATACCCCAATCCCTTACATCCTAGACACTATGTATGGATGCTCAATCCATCATAGCCTATAAATGTTATATTTATAGTAGCACTTCCGAAACTATACCCATAATATATGTGGGTGAAATAAAAACAAGTCATTACAACATTCTACACACATATATGGGGAAAATTAACTACTATGTATACCAACACTAGTAACTACCAAGAGAGAGTGTGTGGGAAATGTGGGTAGTCATCCATCCATTCTCTCATTAGAAAGTTGGGGAAAACACACCTCAGGGTTCAAAATCCTCGAGGTGTCAGTTTCCATAACCAACGGGGTGGTGTATCATATAGAAACGAAAAATTATATTATATAATATATCTCATAACCACGCAGTGGGAATAAACTATTCCTAGACACAAATGTTACTAACATCTTTATGACTCTCGACTGCCACTACTATGACTAGATATCCTATAAGCACACAACCATTTAAAGAGATTATTAAAACATCTTATCTCTTTTAATTTGATTCAATTTAAATTAATTAAATATTTAACCATTATTTAACCATTATCAAAACCACATTATAATCCATTTTCATTGAAACCAATATCCATGCCCCTATCATTTCCAAATGAAGTACATGGCTTCTCAGAAACACCACCTTAGCATTTCATTCTAGAAAGATCCAAACCAATGTGTTAAAAATCATTTATTAATTTATTTAATGAAATTACCTCATTAAATAATTCAATTTATTCTATGAAAATATTCTAAGATAACAAAAATATGGGGATCAACACTGTGAGTAGATGAAAAACTCGTCGAGTAGTTTCTACATATGGTAGGAGTGTTGACCCATCCATTCAGAATAAGCTAAACACGAAATTCATGAGGCATACCCCATGCATCATTTCCTCTATTAGAAGTAATGTAAGAATAATCATGTACCTTAAGTAGTGGGTAATGGAATGTAGATAGAAAACCACATATTCAATAACAACAACTTTCATATCAACGGGTAAACCATGATTCAAACCATTCCATCATATTTGGTTCCATCTCTAACACCCAAATCCAAAAAACCAATGCATCTCCCATCCCTAGGCATCAAATACTGGCACTACCACTGGGCCTCTTTACCCCAAATACCAAAACAGCCATCCTGGTTCAGCCATACTAGGCTCATATCACATCACAAGTAGCAGGAAACAAACAAACATAGAAAATGGGCTATAGGCCCTAATCAATGCATTTAGGCTTCACATATACGAGCTCTCATGGCTCCAAAGAAAAAGGCACTTGTCCTTTACAATAAGTGGGAAACATAGGCCCTATAAAGGCATTGTATTTTATTCATACAAATGGTTCTTATATCATATTGAATTATCCAATTCATTCTCATAGTTTCAAACTATCGAAAACCAATGAAAAAAGATTCTCAAGCTGTCAAAAATTAATTAAAAAATTAATTATACATTTCTTTTATAATTTTATCAACAATAATAAACATTCCTTAGGATCACCCAAAAATTTAGTTAGACATGGATATCTCTATCAATTTGATTATCATAGAAAATAAAACAAAAACAAATGGATTCATTAAACATGACTCTTCATTTTTTAACCAATAAATTATCAATTAGTTCCGATATTACGTTCTTTAAAAAATTTCATTAAGAATGGCCTTATGAAAAATCAAATCATAGATATCACACTATCTAGAAAATCATAAGGGAACAACATCACTAAGAAATTGATACCAATTAATTATTCATGTTCAAATATTTATTATGTACATATAATTATGATCCCTGGGATAAATCATGATAGATCTATGATTCCACATAGGTAAATAGAGAAGAAATGAATCCCCTAACTGAAAAGGATTCCAAATTTATTTTTCATGAGAACGACCAACACAATGGATCACTATAACCTCTCCCGCAACACCTGTATTCCCCCAAGAATGTTGTGATATCGTCATGCCAACCAAAAAACATGAAATATCCATTAGAAACATGGACATCACTAGCCATCACATGTTAAGGTAAAATGGGAGGAAATGGATTGAGGAACCCAAAATAATTGAGGTAGAACACTCCTTATATCAAAGATGGATCAAAACATCCTGGTTGCACCAAAACATTGGGTGATTAGGAAAACTCCAAGGGGAACATGATCCATGGATTGTAGTTCGATCACATGACTCTTACTTGGGGAAGAACTCTAGGTGTCTCATACCAAGGAATGATAAAATTTAATGAATGAAGGTAAGGCCCTCAGCTTATAAGGATTGGATTTGTGACTCATGGAATTTGAAACAGTTTTGAATTTTCATTAAAGATGGATCACAACATGCCATGAGGTTTGACCAAGTAAAGGCACCCAGAGCCTAAGGAAATTTTATAATGGTGTTATGGGATTTAAATCATCCTAAAATCCTCTAAAATAAGGATTTGTATTCTTTTTACAAGAAAGAAAACATCTAATGTGTGAAACTACAACAAACTAGAAAACTAAAGAAAACTGAATTATTGACAAACTATTGTAAATGAGTCAACAAGGGTTGAGTCACCATTGCGAGTCATCCATGGATGAGATAATGGTAGATGATTCACTATTGAGAGTTACTAGTGTATAATCTACCAATGGATGAGTCACCATTGGGCGACACACCGTTGGACAATCAACTGTTGGATGACACACCGTCGTAAGTCATTGTTGGCGACCTACCAGTTCATGTCACCATTGGTAAGATACTAGTGAGATTCACTATTGGGGAGAGAACGATGCAACTCATCATTTTCATGCTACCGGTGTTAGTCTCTATTTGAGAGTTACTAGTGTGTGTCACCATTGGTGAGCTATTGGTGGGAGTCATCGTTGGTGAGATGCTAGTGCGAGTCGCCGTTGGCGAGCTACTGATGTGTGTCATAATTCTGGCTCACCGGTACGACTCACCATCAGGACACACCGTTATACCCTACCATCAACGACCTACCATTCTTGACTCATCCTTTAAAAAAACAATATTTTTTGAATACTCTAGGAATTAGTCACTACTACTCCTAGAACACATCAACCCCGAGATTTTCACAAATTAATGGACTAGGGAGATCAGGTCCATTACATACAATACCTTTGAAACAGTTCTCTCCCTTGAAAAACAAAAAGAAACCCTGAGAGGAAATAGAAAAGGGGACGTCCAGACATCCACCCCAAAAGATACATCTCAAGGATATTGCCACCACATGAGGTCAACTACTTCAAAAAGACAACAACATAAAACCATGTGACAAACACAACCATATGTTAAGCACTATCATTGGGGAGATACCTCTCAACAGATAATAAGGCACAACAAGATACAATAGAAAACCCTTTCATAACAATAAATTGACTACAACCATGAAACGAACAACATTATGTTAGATGAGATAACCATAAAATAGCTCATTTTACATAGCGCGTATCTTTGAAACATGTTCCAAACTGCTCCCCTCCACCCCACCATTCCCCCACTAGACAAAAACTAAGGGGGAAGAATTCTCATGAAACCCTTCTCCTTGCGGTCCTAGATCTATACATGATTCTCCTCAGAGGACACATCATCAAAAACATCGATCTCTCCCAAATCAATGAAGTGATAGTAATCATGAAGATAACAACATGGCCCTGAAAGATAGAAAAAATTGTGTATCCGGCTCATTTGTGGGGGAAGTACTAGATGATATGGCATAGCTCCAACACATGTCAACACCTCCAAAGGCCCATCAAACTGATGATATAGGTTACACCCAAAACAAAAACATCACTTCCCACGATGAGGATTCACCATCAGAAAAAAATGATCCTAATAATCTAACTTTAGAGGTCTCCTCCTAGAATCAACATTGGACTTTGGATAATCTTGCGCTACCTTCATCCACCCATGAATCAACTAAATCATCTCTATTGTGCTTTTTACCAGTTTTGGCTTGAGAATTTATGACTCTAATACCCCAGTCAAGAAAAACAGTGATTGGAAAGTTCATCCATAATAGGATTCGAACAACACCATACCGATGGTGGAGTGGAAACTATTATTGTAAGAGAACTCTACCAAGGGAAGGTTCCTCATCCACGAACCTCCTAAACCCAGGACACAAGAGTGAAACATGTCTTCCAGAATCTTGATGGTCTGTTCTATCATGTTTTCCATCTACGAATGAAAATAAATGATAAGAAATAGATGAGAAACAATTTCATACAAGAGACCTATCATCTTCCTAGAGGTAAAAAAGGATCCTGATCAGAAATTATTATCCTCATAACTCAGTATAGGGATACCAAATGTAACACCCCGATATTTATGAAAAATATTATTTTTAATTTCATTAATGTCTTGTGTTGTACGCTACACCAAAAAGAGCTTGCACAACACGCATCCTTGACTTTCCATTCATTACACGCAATCGCGACCTTCCACGATAGCGTGTGTAGTACGCAATACCGAGTTTCACTAAACAACGATATTCTATTAAAATATTATTAAAACTAGCCGTTATAAATAGTAATAACCACTTTTTTGAAATTTTGGAAATTTTATTTTTCAAAATGGACTTAATTTTTGGATTCAGAATATCGAAATTAGCTTAGGGTGAAATTTTGGTACTTTTGGATAACTTTCATTTTCTGATGAATAGTGAAAATTACTAAATTTTAATTAAAAACAACATTTTTAACAGAAATAATTAATAGTGATAAATTATTAATTTGAGTGGTTTTAAAGAATATTTATAATATATTTTTACAATTTAATGCAATGTTGGTCGTTGGATGTAATTTCACATTTAAACTAGACATAAACAATTGTCAATCTTTTGATAGTTATTTTCTCTTAAGAACACGCTATTTGTTTAGACGACGGGAATTAATTTATAAATTAATTAATGCAACTGATATGTTTTGAATTTGGTAGAATAGACATCATTTTTGAGTTCATAATATCAAATATATCTTAGGCCTAATTTTTGGTATTTTTCTGGAAACTTTCATTTTTTGATGAATAGTGAAACCACTAAGTGGTAGTTAAAAAAAATTAATTTTTCATAAAACATAATTTTACCGCTTCTGTGAGTGGAATTTCAAAAAATCCTAGAGACACGGTTGATATCAGTAAGTAAAATGTGGTTCAATGAGATTAAAATAATTTTTGGTGAATAGTAACTTTTTACTTTTTTTACCACGGTTAAAAGTAAATAGGGTAATTACGGGTAAATATGATATTATTATTACCCAAACACATATCCTAATTCTATTGGATAAGTGAAATTCGGCCAAAAACAACCTTAGGAATAAAATATAACCATTTAGGCCCACATGGATTAGATTAGAACATTTATTATTAATTTATTTACAAAAGGGTTAAAATAGTTAAAATCAAAGATTAATAAGTAGATACTTTTTAATATAGGGTTATACATAAGATAAATTCGACTATAAATATTCATTAGAAATATAAACATATTTAATACATGATGGTATTTTATTTTTAATATTTAGACATTAAATAATTTAATTTATTTATGACACAATGATGATGCAGTAATTATCTTATTAATGAAATATTGAAATAATTGATGTTATATATACCAAAATAAATGTAATTTTAGACTTTTTATGAATTAAGATAATTTTCTAGGTTAGTATGACATGTTATTATTTATTTAATGAAGTTTTTTAGAACTAATAATTCTTTCATGATTTTTACAAAAATCAATTACTAAATAGTGTCAAAATTGACATAAAATTGTTTTTAAAAAAAACATTATATTATTAATTGTTATTTTATCCCTAAAAATCTAAGGTTCGGACAAATTAATTAGATAAGGTTATATATATTAATAATAAACAACTTGGGGTTCTTTTGGCTTATTATATTATGTTTATTAACCTTATAGTGTAAGAACACAAGAAGACACGGTAAAAGTAAAATTATTTAACTTAATGTTAAATCTAATTGATAAGGTTAAAATAGGAACCTAAACTTGTCTAAATTCTATTGGATGAGAGGTTTTATACCCATACCAACCTTATATTCTAAATAAATCAATTTGGAGCTATTTAAAACCGAATTTGACTTTATAGTAAAATAACATTTTTAGTTTTTCCAAAGGAGCCCCTCTCCTCCCATATAAAATGGCACCTCCTCCCTCTCTTCCTCACACCACATTGAGCCTTCATGCTCGGCCAAAACTGGTCAAATTCTCATATCCAATTCCCTAGAAACATCCTAGAGGTCCTGGTCTTCTTCAAAGACCAATTTTATAGCCCTAAGAGGAGGACTCAAAGAGGCGCTTCAAAGAAGAGGTAATGTCCGTTACCGATTCATTCAACTTTATTTCTTCTTCCACTACTTCTTATTAGGTTGTTTCATTATGAAGTAATAACATCAGTATCAATAATATACGGATATGTTATTATAAGTATGAAACAACCCTATTTCACCATCTATCCATCCTACGGAAAACGAAATCACCGCATGTGCGTACGTATGGAATACCGTCTCCACGCCGTGGTGTAATCTATTTTCCACCACCACCTTACTTGGATGGGTATAATGGTGTAAGTAATAACTATATATGATTATTTTAAAGTGATATTGATTCTTAAATAGTATACATACACTCCAATAAAATTCCACGATCATGAGAATGATATTATCGCTCGTGCGTACGTACGGACTACCGTCTCCACAATGCTATGAGATTCATTCTCCACGTTAACCATTCATGAATGATTATAAAGTATATATAATAAGTAATCATTAAATATATGACATAATAATTATACTGGATTTATGTTTATATATATGTATGTCATCTACTTAATTCCATTCAACTCAATAAGGAAACGAAAACAGCGATCATGCATACGTACGGCCTACCGTCTCCATGAACGGTGTATTTCTTTCCATTTACTGATCTATTATATATATGTATATTCTGAATATATATTATATATAAATCAAGTTTTATATTCTGGAATTAAGTAATCATGATCTATGTAATCATATGAATAATTACAAGTCAAAACACGGACGACAAATGAAACGATTTTACCCAAAATGCTCTTTAACATGGAATTTACAAATGAACAGGTAAAATAAAGTCATAAGTGAACCAAATATGATATCATAACAATGATTATCATTCTCTAATAAGACAATGACACTATATAAATCATTATACAGGTGGTTCGGACACTTACGAAGCAAATTGGACCTAAGGTAAGGGAAATATCACAATCTCATTTTTATCCGAGATTGTTTATACTTTGGTATTTAATGGGGTGTATTTTATCATCCACATCCATGTTTCCTCAATATGTAATATTATTTCTATCCACATACATTTGTATAAATCCAATTTTACCCTTCGGTGAATTTTTAGTAAATGATATGAAAGGAATCTTTTGTCGTTTTTCATATGAGGTACTTTTTGACTTTTCCGACAAAAGTACGAGAAAATGTTTTTTTAGCTTATACGACATGAATGGATTTTAAAAATATTATTTCCAAGAAGATTACTTTACATGTTTTCAAGTTTATTTTTAATCAGCTTCTTTTAGTTTAAAATTGTATGACATGTTAAGAAAGGAAAAATGTTTTTGAGGTAGAAAGGATATTTTCCCCAAGAATGGAGTTCAAGTGTTTTATCAAAATTATTTTCCATATAAGATAATATAGGGTTCTGTTTATATCCCTATTTTTACATTGATTTGATTATGTTATGATGGAATTATTTTTATGATGTCCTTTTATCTTATATGGATTTTGTTATGATGGCATGATGTTTAAGATTCCCATTTTTATTACATGGTTTATGCAATGTTGTATGATTTTTTTTTATTTTGTGGCACACATAAGAATGGTAGAATTATGAGATGGGTGGGACCTATATCTCCCTCCAATGCATTGTGTAATGATTTTATATCTCATTAGATAGACATGGCTGGAACGGCAGGTTAAACAGATTCAGTGAAACAGGACTGAAACGAGGAGTGAACTCAGTTCAGAAATGGACTTTGTCCACTAAGATATTGTTGACAATGAGTCTTGACTAATAAGAAAAGATTCTCTATGATTATGTGTGAATGCCAGAAAGTTTCATGTTTTATGTTATGATTATTAGGATTACATTTCACTACTATGATTTATCCCATGTATTGATATTATGATCTCTTTTGCATGTTAAGATTTCCAAAATGTTATGTTCTTAGGAATATGATGTGATTGATATTTCTTTTTTTTACCCTTACTAAGCATTTGAGCTCACCCTTTTATGTTTTCTTTTCCCCAGGATATAAATAAAGGTTTTAGGTAAGAAAAAAAAGGGAAGATCTTTATGGGAGATGTTGAAGATCTTTCACCAAGATTAGAAGATTATATTCAGAGTATCCAAAGACACTAAACTATTACGGTCCTTGTGTGTGTGTTTTTTTCCGTACTAAGTATTATGCAAAAGTAATGTAATGTCCATGTGCGTCAAGCTTCGGGTCTCTACAGTTGGTATCAGAGGAAAGGTTTAGTCAACCTTTGGAAACTAGGATGCGAGAACTTTAGTAAGATCCCTAGAGATATTTCTAAGGTATGTCTTGGGATGTCCCTAAGGTTAAGTATAGGTTATAGTACTAGAATTACGGTAACCCAAGATGTTAGATATTGATGGTACTCCCCCGTTATTATGTTGTTTTCCCTAGCGTGATTTTTGCCTCTCACACTATTCTTTTTGGGTTTTAGAAGATGGCTGGAACCCGAAGGAACCATGTTGATCAATGTAATGGACAATGCAATGATTGTCCTCCTGAACAAACAAATGTTATGGGAGATGGAGTGCAGAATCTTATTGCTATACTTACACAAGCAATGAATCATTCTGGACATCCAAATGAGCAGAGAAGGGAACAATATTATATTGAGTCCTTCATGAGGCAACGTCTACCTTCTTTCAGTGGGTCTTCTGATCCAGTTGTTGCTAAACAATGGATCAGTACTACTGAAAAGATATTTTCAGTTCTTCAATGTTATGAATATGATAAAGTCATCTTAGCAATATATCGTTTGGAAGGTGATGCTGATCAATGGTGGAATATTATCAAGAATACGAGGCCAAGAGATGAAATTGAGTCTATGGAATGAGACGAGTTCAATAACTAATTTTTCAATAAGTACTTCCCTCATATTCTTAGAACAAAGATGGAGAAAAAGTTTTTTGAACTAAAGCAAAAGGATGATGAATCTGTTGGTATATACGAAGCGAATTTTACAAGGCTTTCAAGGTATGCATCTGGATTTATCATCCAACCTGAAAGTAAAGTTGGTCAATTCTTCAGTGGCTCAAAACCAAATCTTCAAAGGGCATTAGCTATAAGAGACTTCAGTAGCAATGAAGAAATTGTGCGTTGTTCTATCAAGGTAGAAATGGAAGTTGGTGTTACATATCTATCTCATATTTTTGACAAGAAATGAAAGATGGAGTTCAAGGTGAAATATCAGAATAATGGTGAAAATAAGATGAATGTTTCCTTATGCTCAAAGTGTGGAAAGAAGCATGGTGGAGATTGTCTTAAAGGGACTAGAAAATGTTTTAAGTATGGAAAAGAAGGTCATCGAGCAGCCGAGTGTCGAGGTAATGGAAAAAGGGTTTCTAATGATGTGAATAAAGAAAAGATAGCAGATAACGCACCACCAACACTTCAATGCTTCAAGTGTAAGGAAATGGGGCATTAGGCTAATAAATTCCCTAATCCAAGGGTTAGTGATGATCGACATGAGCAACCACTTAAGGAAAAGGAAAAAGGGAAGTCACATGCGATAACTATTGGAGATGTTGAATATGACAACGATGTGGTGGAATGATTAAGTGTTTATGTAATGGGATTCCAAAATAATGTTGTATATAGTATCGTGGAATATTGGAATATTTATGTATTGGTCTACTGTGGTTTTCAATAATTTTATGGTATCGGTAACCATGGAAAGTGATTGAGATATTTTTGGTAAGAAGATGATATGCACATAATGAAGGGATAATAAGATATTGAGATGTTTGATTGTATTCATGAGCTCATGATTGATATAAGGACTAAGTGATATCATGGTTTGAGTATAAATAATTTTGAGGATTTTGGTTTGTGGAAAGTGTTAACTATTAACTGCATTCATGTTTTCACTAAGGTTCAATGGGTATTCATTATTCAAGAGAATACATGATTAAGGTATTCACATGTTTGTAATTTGACCACCAAGATATACCTTATGATATATGGGGGATAAATGATGGCATTCACGTGATTGTTATGTGACATTTCATGTAATCATTTTCTTTATACTATGAGCTTGGACCGAGGTATTTTGGATAAGCCTAAATATTGGAATGGATTATGTTGGACATAAGTTAGTATTGTTTAAGGATAGAAGTTTTTTTCGATATTATTGATGGGATCTTATAGTAATATAGCTTTTGAAAAAGGACAACCTGCAGGACGGGCGACAGCCCATCGCGTCGGACATGGCTGTGGGAATCGAACCCACAACCGAAGTGTGACTGACCTTTATCGCCTACCACTGGCCTACAAGAAGTCCATGTTTAGTAGAAACTAGTTTTATTATATTAAGCAGTATAATATAAGAACTATAAGTCTATTTTAGGAACCATATATGATTAATCTCACTATAGATGGACTTAGGCATTTTTTGATAACTTTTCTATCCTTTTTTTTGAGACAGATGGAATGACCCATCATTCTATCACATGATCTGCTAACACATCACGAATGAAAAATTCGACTTCATTTATTTTGGAGATGAAGTGTAAATTGTCCAAATAACGACCAATGGTGAGACTATACCAAAATCACGAAAGTATTTCTTCTAATTCCAATTTCATCAACTTTAAGGAAATGATCTTGAAAACCAAAAATGCTGTCCTAGTGCTCTCATATCTGATGAATCCGATGGTACTTTAGATCATCACAAATTTATGGCTTTGTGATTGCTGAATTTTACATATCCATGTTCTCTACCACTCTCCATCAGAACATGATGGTTAGATTTCTCTTCAATATCCATATTTTCACCTATGTGGAAAGCCAGTGATTAGTTTATTTGGGTAACCATTATGTTTCATATTTTTGTATTTAAAGATTGGTTTTGGTATTTGTTTTTACGATGTGGGTTTCTATTAAAGAAACTTTCGAGTAGTAAACCATTTATAACCCTGACGAATTTCGAGGGCGAAATTCATTTTAAGGGGGGTAGAATGTAACACCCCGAGATTTATGAAAAATATTCTTTTTAATTTCATTAATGTCTTGTGTTGTACGCTACACCAAAAGGATCTTGCAAAACACGCATCCTTGACCTGCCTTTCATTACACGCAATCACGACCTTCCTCAATAGCATGTGTAGTACGCAATACCGAGTTTCACTAAACAACGATATACTATTAAAATATTATTAAAACTAGCCGTTATGAATAGTAGTAACAACTTTTTGAAATTTTGTAAATTTTATTTTTCAAAATGGACTTCATTTTTGGATTTGGAATATCAAAATTCGCTTAGGGTGAAATTTTGGTACTTTTCGGATAACTTTCATTTTCTGATGAATAGTGAAAATTACTAAATTTTAATTAAAAACAACCTTTTTAATCGAAATAATTAATAGTTATAAATAATTAATTTGAGTGGTTTTAAAGTATATTTAGAATATATTTTTACAATTTAATAAAACGTCGGTCATTGGATGTAATTTCACATTTAAACCAGACATAAACAAGTATCATTCTTCTGATAGTTATTATCTCTTAAGAACACGCTATTTGTTTAGATGACGGGAATTAATTTTTAAATTAATTAATGAAACTAATATTTTTTGAATTTGGTAAAATAGACATCATTTTTGATTTCATAATATCAAATATAGCTTAGGCCTAATTTTTGGTATTTTTCTGGAAAATTTCATTTTTTGATGAATAGTGAAACCACTAAGTGGTAGTTAAAAAAAGATTTTTTCATAAAACATAATTTTACCACTTCTGTGAGTGGAATTTAAAAAAATCCAAGAGACACGGTTGATATCAGTAAGTAAAATTTGGTTCAATGAGATGAAAATAATTTTTGGTGAATAGTAACTTTTTTATTTTTTTTACCACGGTTAAAAGTAAATAGGGTAATTAAGGGTAAACATGATATTATTATTACCCTAACACATATCCTAATTCTATTGGATAAGTGTAATTAGACCCAAAACAACCTTCGGAGTAAAATATAACCATTTATGCCCACTTGGATTAGATTAGGACATTTATTATTAATTTATTTAAAGAAGGGTTAAAATAGTTAAAATAAAAGTTTAATAAGTAGATAATTTTTAATATAGGGATATACATAAGATAAATTCAAGTATAAAAATTAATTAGAAATCAAAAAAGATTTACTACATAATGGTAGTTTATTTGTAATTTTTAGACGTTAAATAATTTAATTTATTTATGACATAATGATGATGCAGTAATTATCTTATTAATGAAATATTGACATAATTGATGATATAAATACCGAAATAAATATAATTTGAGACTTTTTATGAATTAAAATAATTTTATAGGTTAATATGACATGTTAGTATTGATTTAATTGACGTTTTTGGAACTAACAATTCTGTTATGATTTTTACAAAAATCAATTACTAAATACTATCAAAATTGACATAAAATAGTTTTTAAAAAACATATTATATTATTAATTGTTATTTTATTCTAAAAAATCTATGGGTCGGCCAAATGACTTAGATAATGTTATATATATTAAAAATAAACAACTTGGTGTTCTTTTGGCTTTATATAGTAAGTTTATTAACCTTATAGTGTAAGAACAAAAGAAGACATGGTAAAAGTAAAATTATTTAACTTAATGTTAAATCTAAATGATAATGTTAAAATAGGAACCTAAACTTGTCTAAATTCTATTAGATGAGAGGATTTCGACACATCCCTACCTTATCTTCTAAATAAATCAATTTTTATCTATTTAAAACCTAATTTGACTTTATAATAAAATAATATTTTTAGTTTTTCCAAAGGAGCCCCTCTCCTCCCTTATAAAAGGGCACCTCCTCCCTCTCTTCCTCACACCACTTTGAGCATTCATGCTTAGCCAACCACTGATAAATTCTCTTCTCCACTTCCCTAGAAACATCCTAGTGGTACTTTTCTTCTTCAAAGACCAATTTTAGTGCCCTAAGAGGATGACTCAAAGAGGCGCTTCAAAGAAGAGGTAATGTCCATTACCGATTTTTTCAACTTTATTTCTTATTCCACTTCTTCTTCATAGGTTGTTTCATTATGAAGTAATAACATAAGTATCACTAATATAATGATATGTTATTATAATTATGAAACAAACCTATTTCACCATCTATCCATCCTATGGAAAATGAAATCACTGCGCGTGCGTACGTACGGAATACCGTCTCCATGCCGTGGTGTAATCTGTTTTCCACCACCACCTTACTTGGTTGGGTATAATGGTGTACATAATAACTGTACATGTTTATTGTAAAGTGATATTTATTCTTAAAGAGTATACATACACTCCAATACAATTCCACAATCATGAGAATGATATAATCGCTCGTGCATACGTACGGACTACCGTCTCCACGACGCGATGAGATTCATTATCCACGTTAACCATTCATGAATGATTATAAAGTATATATAATAAGTAATCCTGAAATATATGAAGTAATAATGATACTGTATTTATGTGTATATATATGTATGTCATCTACTTAATTCCATTCAACTCAATAAGGAAACGAAAACAGAGTTCATGCGTACGTACGACCGACCGTCTCTATTAACGGTGTATTTCTTTACATTTACTGATCTATTATATATATGTATATTCTGAATATATATTATATATAAATCATGTTTTATATTCTGGAATTAAGTAATCATGATCTAAGTAATCATATGAATAATTACAAGTCAAAACACGGATGAAAAATGAAACGATTTTACGCAAAATGCTCTTTAACATGGAATTTACAAATGAACGGGTAAAATAAAGTCATAAGTGAACCATATATGATATAATAACAATGAGTATGATTCTGGAATAAGCCAATGACTCTATTTAAATCATTATACAGGATGTTCGGAAACTTAGGAAGAAAATCGGACCTAAGGTAAGGGAAATATCACAATCTCATTTTTATTCGAGATTGTTTATACTTTGGTATTTACTGGGGTGTATTTTATCATCCACATCCATGTTTCCTCAATATGTAATATTATTTCTATCCACCTACAATTTTTTAAATCCAATTTTACCCTTCGGTTAATTTTTAGTAAATGATATGAAAAGAATATTTTGACGTTTTTCGTACGAGGTAATTGTTGACTTTTCCATCAAAAGTACGAGAATAATGTTTTTTATCTTATATGGCATGAATGGATTTTTAAAATTTTTTTTCCAAGAAGCTTCCTTTACAAGTTTTCAAGTTTATTTTTAATCAACTTCTTTTAGTTTAAAATTTTATGACATGTTATGAAAGGAAAAATGTTTTTGAGGAAGAAAGGATATTTTCCTTAAGAATGGAGTTCAAGTGTTTTATCAAAATTATTATCCATATAAGAAAATATAGGGTTCTGTTTATATCCCTATTTTTTCATTGATTTGATTATGTTATGATGGAATTATTTTTATTATTTCCTTTTATCTTATATGGATTATGTTATGATGGCATGATGTTTAAGATTCCCATTTTTATTACATGGGCTATGCAATGATGTATGATTTTTTTTGATTTTGTGGCTCACATAAGAATGGTATCATTATGAGATTGTTGGGACCTATATCTCCCTCCAATGCATTGGGTAAAGATTTTATATCTCATGAGATAGACATGGCTGGAACGGCAGGTTAAACCGGTTCAGTGAAACAGTACTGAAACGAGGAGTGAACTCGTTTCAGAAATGGAATTTTTCCACTAAGATAGTCTTGGAAATGAGTCTTGACTAATAAGAAATGATTCTATATTATTATGTGTGTATGCCACAATGTTTCATGTTTTAAATTATGATTATTGGAATTACATTTCACTACTATGATTTATCCCATGTTATGATATTATGATCTCTTTTGCAGGTTATGATTTCCAAAATGTTATGTTCTTATGAATATGATGTGATGGATAATTCTTTTGTTTACCCTTAGTGAGAATTTGATCTCACCCTTTTATGTTTTGTTTTCCCCAGGATATAATGAAAGGTTTTAGGTATGAAAAAAAGGTAAGATCTTTATGGGAGATGTTGAAGATCTTTCACCACGATTAGAAGATTATATTCTGAGTTTCCAAAGAAACTAAACTATTACAGTCCATTTGTGTGTGTTTTTGTTATGTACTAAGTATTTCGCAAAAGTAATGTAATGTCTATATATGTCAAGCTTCAGGTCTCTACACCAAATCCTCCATATATTTCCTCGACAAATCCTCCACTGTGATCGAGGTAAATAAGTAAAAATTCCATATAGTTTTCCTCCTTCATCCACCGAGTATCACCTAATTGTTGGGGGAAATCACCAGGAACACACTGAGCACTGATCATCCTACACCTTCTTCAAGAATAAACATAGAAAGAAAGACTCTACAACTTCATGCTTCATCCCAAGCCACCAAAAATGACTCCCCAATGATTGGTTCATCTCTTTGACACTGGGATGTACCAATATAGGTTAACTATGGTACTCTATGAGAAACATATCATGCATCTCCAAGAGAATGGAAATGCTTCACTGAAACCAAACACGGTGTTGTTCATCCTCAGACTGACCATTAAGGGCCTTGCTAAAAAAATGGTCTCTCAAGTCCTCCACCTCATGATCCTCCAACATGGACTCTTCTACCTACTGTACCATAGATAACTTCACCATCTTTTAAAAAAAACAACCTCTACCCCCAAAATTTCCCATATCCCAATGTAATGCTGAAGGTTCTTCCAATACACTCCATGAATCACCTGATTCACACATTGCATCACTAAAAATCTTCCTGCTCAGTGAAATAACTACAACATTCCCCTTCCCAAGTATATACAAAATTTCGATTCCATAATCCTGTAATAACTCCATCCATCGATGTTGGTGCAGGTTGAAGTCACACTGGGGGAAAACATATCATAAGATTTTATTATGAATGATTACCATGAAATGCTCACTGATGAGGTAATGTTTTCACAACATCATGGAAAACACCACTTATACCAACTTGAGATCATGGGTGCTATAGTTACATTCATGGAGATGCAAAAATTGAGATACATAAGAAACAACTGATCTATACAACATTAGAATTCAGCCCAACCCCAGACACAGAGCATCATAGAGATCCTCAAACTGAACTGTTTCTGCTAGAAAATAAAGAAATGGTTCAGTAAATGACTTCTCTTTTAGATACTCAAAACCCTCCTGACACTGATCAGTACAAAAAATGCATGATCATTTATTGAAAACCATTTTAGAGGAGTCTAAATCGAAGAGAAATCATCTAGAAATATCTTATAATATTATACAAGATGAATTAATTTTCCCACTTCTGACACTGTCTTGGGGCTACCCAAGACACACCAACTTCTATCATCGATGGATCCTCAACTACTCCCTACTAAGATACAACCTTCCACAGGAAATGGAATTATTGATCCCTATCCACACACTTAGAAAACTTCCCCAATAAATACTCATGGTGAAGAACTCCCAAAACTACAAGCAGATATCATTCATGCTCTTCCTCAAATGTGGAGTACACAATATTTCATCAATGAAGAAAAACCCTAATTTATCCAGGAACTCACAGAACACATAATTCATCATCCACATTAAATCTAAAAGAGAATTCATCACACCAAAAATAATCATAAAGAAATTTTAATGAGAATGACAACAACAGAATGCAGAGTTTGTGATATCCTCATCCTTAACACACAATTTATAATATCCTGATCGCAAATCGATTTTTGAGAACAAACATTCATGCTTCATTTGATCGAATAAATTTCCCATCCACGAAAGATGATAGTGATTCTTTGATGTCACTTGGTTCAAGTAATGATAATAGACACACAAACGCAATCATCTATTACCCTTCTTTATGAAAAAAATGGTGCACCCCATGGTTACATTCTTGGTCGAAGAAAACCACACTACAACAGACCATCAACCTGTATTCGCATCTCTCAAAACTCAAATGGTACAATCATATAAAAAGAAATTGATATATAAGACTTTCATGCATGATGTTCAATTCCGAACTCGGTCTCTCATCAAGTGGGTAACGATATAACGTCTTATAGAAAGACATCATGGTACTCTTGTATGACCCTGGGAAATGCCAACTACTAAATCTCTGAGGAACATAGAATCATCTCATCCACCAATGATGATAAAGAACGAACACGCCTCTGACCCATCTGAGGGTCTAACTCAATAACAAACACTTCATGTTATCCATTAGCATTGAATAACACCACCTACCTCTAGAAGAAATATATGATAGACTACAATGAATACATGAATTCCATGATAAGTATGACATCATATGGTTGTATTCGTAAACATAGTAAATCTCCCAAAAAGCGTTGTGGCCCCAACACTAGATCACAGTCTCTACATACATCAATCAAGTCATCTCGACATCTAACTGATGTAGTCAACACTAAGGGAAATAATATCTTCTCTACCTTAATTACCATGGAATGGGAATAGGAATGTGATAAGAAGGAGTTTGTCTCCCCTAAATAAAACAATACATTCACCCATGTATAAAATAAGAATGGGGTACCTCGAATGACATATGGATCACACGGAGCTGGTAACACTAATGCATGAAGCTTACAATGACCTACTCCATGACCTCTCTGACCCGACTGGTGACCGCCTCAATGGTTGTTCTATTCTAAATTAGGGTAGGGATCATCCTAGGGATTTCCTCTACTGGCCCCTTCTTCTCCCTTTTGATCCAAAGTAGGTGTAACCTATGACTATGACCTCGTCTGGAACTATGTTAATAGAGGAGACTAGAGTGGAACGGCTTTTTCACCCTTACTACTCAGAACGTTCGATCACTCATGTGGCTATTGACCTAGGACTCCACAAGAAAAAAAAAGTACATGATCAAGTAACATAGGATTGTGAGCCGATTTCCCCATGGGAGTGATACATTGAGGGCTATGACTTACCCTCAGCTAAACAGAAACTCTTATGCCCTAAAAACCAAGAACCTCAGACGACAGATCTACTTCATAAGGAATCCCAACAAATCCCCTATCATGACGTTCTATTTCTAGATATTGTCCTCTTGTCGACCTCCACCCATGACATCTCCTTGAGATACATCTTTAGAATAAATGGGGTAACTTGATGCTGGATCTATGGATTCAAATACTTTTACAAACTCATTTCCATGTACTCCTCATCTAAAAATACGTCTGAAGCATATTGCAGAATTTTCTAAAAATGGATCTTGAACCCTTACACACTAGAGCTCCCCTATCGAAGGGGAATAAGCTTCTGGAGACTGGCTGACTTCAGAGTCAAAGAAATAAAATTGGCTCTGGACAGATCTCAGAACACCTCCCATGAGAATTATGACTCCTCATAGTCCATAAGGAACAAGAATGACCACTGCCTTGCTGCCCTGTATAGCATTGTCAATATAAACAATACTAAGTGTCCTTCCAAGAATGAATCAAACTAAATCTATCTCATCCTCCACCAATTAGTCTTATTTGACTAGATCTAAAACACTTCCCCCATACTTCATTATACTGTTGAGTTAAAATTCATAGAGTGTCCTCCTCCATGTTTCCTCATCGTTAATATGTACTCTATGGCAGTCTACTGAAAAAACCTACAATATATCTTCTGTTTGAACCTAACAAGGACGTCGACCTTGAGACAAACATTAAAAATAGAAAAATATTTAGATCTTCTAAACCTAAAATCTGGAAGACTTTTAAATTAATTGATTTTTTATTTTATTAATTTTAGGTTAACCTATCCTAAGGTATACCCATTGAAACACATTTTCATGAAGGATGATTCATGATCCTTTCCATGGTATCTACCATCAAACATGTATCAGCTCATTTAGTAGCCACTATAAGAATGAAGGTCCTTGCACCAGATCATTGGGGACCCTAAATACATATGCCTTAACTAGTCCCACGTGTTTACAAAACTTGCTAAACTTAGATGACATATTTTCCCTAACATCCCATGCAACTTCACCTATGCCTAACTCCAAAATCCAACCTATCCCTCAACTGAACATCTGATAAAACTCTATCCTGACCCGCTCCCCACAATGTGTATCCCTCATCAGTTGAAAATAGGAGAAGAAATATAATTACACTCGTGTCCCACCTCTAGTAGGAACCGGGTTGGTGAAACACACTGAATGTATAGTAGACACATAGAGGGTAGGCATTACCCTCTAAGAGAATAGATGAAAAAGAGAGAGATATGATAGAAACAACCCATCTCCATCTCAAAACAAAAATTAAAATAAACCCCTGTGAACATATTTAATTTCATTCATGAACTACTACAACTGAAAGGGAAAACTATATGTACCAAAATAATGTAAAACACTTGTGACCATAAAGCCCAATCATATCCAGAAAGACAAAACGCTAGTAGTAAGAATCCTAATCTTCAACCTTCTCAAACTGAGATGAAAAATGATTAATATAAATGTAGGGTGAGTATAACAGTATACACAGTAGGATCCTTCTTCGGGACTCTCTTTCAAAAGTAACTAAAGCATGCTAGATCATAGTGATCCACAAGTGAAAAGAACTCATCACCTAAATTGGAATACTATGTTCCTAGCCTCGCCATGGCTACTATCACCAAGTATCACACATGTGAGAATATAATAAAATAAATAATATCAAGGTACCCTGCTACAATTTTCCTACTTTTTTCCTATTTTCAACAATGTCACACGTCCCCATCATCTCTCTCCAAAAATTATAGTCGAAAGACACCTGGGAGAAGAACCACAACATGCACCTCGTGAAATAAAATCACCACATACACATAACCAAAAGTAACTAGTGAGTTTCCAGGATACACCATAACTCTTATAGCATGTATCATACATCGGGTATTATACCTCTAAACATTACATCCCATACATTGAGTAAGGATCCTCAAGCCATCACAGCCTATACACATTATACCTATAATATAACATAAGAAAATACATATAATATATGTGTGCGAAATAGATAGAATCCATTATAGTTCACTACACACATATATGGGGAAAACTAACCACTATGCATACCAACACTTGTAACTACAAATAGAAGAGAGCAGGGCCAAAGGGCGTAGTCAGCCATCTATCATCCCACATGGATGTTTGGGAAAACACCCATAGGGCTCAGAATCCCTGGGGTTTAACTCTCCCAAACAGACAGGGTGGAGTAGCATATAGAAAAAAGTACAGGATATAATATAGATCACAAACACACTTTGGGAATAAACTAGTATTAGAATCAAGTAGAGATAACTTCTCTTGGACTCCATGCTTCCTCTACTGAGAATAGATATCCTGTAAGCACAAAACCATTTAAATATCATTATTAAATCTAATAATCCCTTTTCATTTATATTACATTATGTTAATTAATTATTTAACCATTAATTAACCATTATCAAAGTCAAATTACATTATAGTATCATTCCAACTAGGATCCATTCCCCCAGGCATAAACATAACGATTCCATAGCTTCTCAAAAATAGCACCTCATCATTATATCCTAGAAACTTCCAACCCCATGGGTTATACATAATTTATTTATTTATTTATTGATATGACCACTTCCCACATATTCTAGGTATTCCAAGAAACCATTAGAATCTAAAAAATAGAAGGGGCTCCACACGGAGAGTAGATCAACTACCCATCGAGTATTTTCCACATAATGATGGAGAATAGACCCATCCATCCTTATGGATATAAACATTGAAATCACCTGGTATACCCTGCACATATTCACTTCTCTTAGCTGTTGAGTAAGAAAAACTGGCTTCCAAAAGTAGTGGGGAAATTAAAGAATATAAAAAAATCAATATCAACCACTTTCATACCAAGGGTTAATTCTTTCTTCAACCTGTTCCATCATCTTTGGTGTCCTCCCCAATACCCACATAGATAAACCAATGCATCTCACAACTCTAGGTTTTAACTACATCCAAAAACACTCGGCCTCCATTCCCCCATATACCACAATAGCTATCCTGGATCAGCCATCCCAGGCTCACATCATATCACCAGAAGAAAGAGACAAGAAAAAATACAAACTGGGATCTTGGCCCTAAAAAAGGAATCCAACCATAACACAAAATGAGATCTCATGGATCCAAATAACATGGAAATTTTTCATTATAATAGGAAAGAAACTCATTCCCAAAAAAGGAATTAATTATTATTCACACAACCAGTTCTTATTAAATCTTGAATTAATCGATTCATTATCATAACATCCAATAATGGGAAACCTAAGAAACATGCTTCTGAACCTATCAATATTTAAGGAAACAATTAATTTAACATTCATTTAATACTTTATACAATAAGAATCAAAATTGAATTGGGTTCATTAATTTACCAATCATTTGATTTTTTCTTTATCTTCATTCCCAATTTACATTAAGAAAAAAATGCTATCACAAAAATCCTAAATATCATGCTATCTAGCAAATCAAAAGGAAATAACATCCCTATGATAGTGATACCAATTCATTAATCTGGTCAAAAAATTAATTTTTTTAAATTTCATTATGATCCATGGGATAAATCTTGATAGATATATGATTTCACATAAGTAAATAGAGACTAAATGAATCCCATACCTCAAAAGATTTCAAAAATTATGTGCATGAGAACATCCAATGCAACAGTTCATGATCAGCTCCTCCATAATGGCGGCATCCCCCTAAGGATGCAGTGACACCACCAATCCAACACACATCCAAGAAAGTACCATTAGAAACCTGGAGATAGACTTCCATCAAAATGGAAGGTGAAATATTATAAATCATATCAATGATGAATGAATAATGCAGGTAGAACATACCTTATATCAATGAAGTATATTAGCTTCTTGGATAAACAAAAACAGTAGGTGCATAGGAAAAAACGAGGGGAACATGATCTAAGGATTACAGTTCGATCACACAAATCCTATGGGAGGAAGAACTCTAAGCATCTGGTACAAAGTAAAAACAATATGGAATGAATTATGGGAATTCAGAAGGTTTATAAGGATTGGATATGAGACTCATGGAATGTGAAATGGTTTTGAATTCCATTAAAGTCAGATCCTGACAACCCATGTGGTATGAACAAATAATTGAACCTAGAGCCTTAGGAACAATTTTATAAGAGATTTGTGATTTGAATAGTCCTTAAATCACATAAAATAAGTCTATGAATTCATTTTTTGAAAAATAAAATCTTAAAGGGGAGAAACTACAACAATCAAGAAAACTGGAGGAAACTAAAATTTTGAAACACTATTTCAAATGAATCCTAGATGGGTGAGTCACCATTGGATTAGATAATGGTGGATGACTCACCATTTCAAGTCACAGATGGATGAGGTACTGATGGATGAATTAACATTTGGTGACTCAATATTGGACGAGCTACACCTGTACAACTCACCATCATGAGTCACCATTGGTGGGATATAGGTGTGAGTCCACATTTGTGAGCTACCAGTGTGAGTAACAATTGGTTAGATATCGGTGTGAATCACCATTGGAGAAATACCATTGTGAGTCCCTATTGTAGAGATACTGGTACAGGTCACTTTTGGTGAGATACTGGTGGTATTCACCATTGGTGAGCTACTAGTGGGAGTTACTGGTGTGGAGCTAGCGGTGCGAGTCATTATTGGCGAGTTACCTGTGCGGGTCATCATTATTACTCACCACTGTGACACACCACTATGACTCACTGTTAGGACTCAATGTTATGACCTACCATTAGTGAAATACCATTCCAGACACACTGTTGAAAAAACATTATTTTTGTAAAACTCTAGAAATGAGTCACCGCTGCCTCCAAGAACGACTCAACCCCCATATTTTCACAATGTAATCGACTCGGGTAGTCATGGCCATTACACTAGGTCTGTGAAAATGAAAATCAATACATGGATGTGGTGTATTTTAATGATCATTGAGACTATGAAGTGATTATGGTAACTAGTGGAACTATTTTCCATATGTCACAAAGGAGGTATTGAGTCATTTATCTGTTTGAAATTATTGTCTCCTTTGGCATGGTTAACTTTTTACACGAGTAAAATTTTACTTTTTTTGTTACATTCTCCATTTAGAGTGTTGATAATTTAATTTTTTTCTTTTATCTTCCATAATTTTATTGAAATCTTATTCCCTACTGATGCTTGTATAATTATTGGGGGGTTTCACCAAAAAAATTGTATCTGTAATACTCTTTGGTCTATGATTGACCTGGATAAAGTATTAGTACAGTAGGGTATCTAGGAGGGTTTGTGAAAATGATATAGTTAACCTAAGGTAGATAAATGATTATCTTGAGTCATGACCTAGGGTAGTGGTGAGGTATTTTGGATATGTAACCTGATCTAATATAGATATAGGGTATAAAATCATTGAGGTTAGACCCATGATTGATATGGGGAATAATTATCTTTTGTACTATCCTAATGCACTTTGGACATGTGGAACATTTGGGATATATACTGGCCTTAGGGAAAACCCATTATCACAACATCTAGAATGAAATTCCATTTTGTTTAGTGATTTAACAGGTACATCCATGGATCATGGTGGCTCTGTTATCACATGATAACTTGAAACATAATTTATTATTTCTTGATTGTGTATTTACTTATTACCATTTAGTAAAAATATCATTTTTGTGTACTTCTATTATGAGAATCATGGAGTATATATAAAAATAATGATTAGTGATCAAGGGATGAAAAATGCACCATCATAGGCTATTTGCGTTAATGGAAAATGGTTTTTAGTGGTTTTATGGACTTATATAGTATATTTGTTATGTATTTTCTATATTTTCATCCCATTTTATTATAATGATACTATGGTTTGACATTCCACTTTTGGGGGCATTAGATTATTTCTTCCTATAATTTAATGATACATGTCTTGGATTTTAATTTTAGAATCAACATTATTTAGTTTCATAATTACATTTGGGGTTATTATTCATTTCTTGTTACTATATTCTAGTATAATATCGATAATTGGGGTTGTATTCTCCCCACTATTCCATTCATAATCTAACTAATATTTGAAAAATTATTGCATTCTAGGAGGTATAAATAAGGTCATGTAGATCACCATTCCCAAATGGGTTATTCGGGAAGGGGTGTTATTGGTCATATGAGATTGATGTACAAATTCAAAAAAAAATGAGATAAATATGATCCAAATTAGATTAAGGGATATGAAAAAGGACTATCATTGTTCAAAACCATAGAACCATGTCACTGAAAATAAGGTGGAGGCTTCTTTGAGCATAAACGATCACCCTACCTAATATACAATTGTAATTTAATGAGACCTAAAAATCATGGAATTTTAAAATATTGAAATTGATATAGTAAGGGGTGGAGGGAAATATTATTTTTCAAAATTTAATGATCGTCCATCCAACTATGTAATGATCTAGAAGGTAAAACGTAGGATATGGATGTAGAAGATAGAAGGGAATATTATGATGTTAAAAATTTTCAATGATATAATTATAGGATTTGAGAAATAATTACGTATTTCATCAAATCTATGTGTCTGTATAATTATATGAACCTAAGATATTATTTCATTAAATTACATTCTCATGATATTTTTTATTTAAAATATCTGAAAAATTTGAAAAAATAACAACTAAAAAAACATATTTTTTAAATTAATGGAATATTTCCCAACCTTTTAAATAATTTATTATTCCAATATAATTCTTCAAAAGATCTAAAAAATTACCCCACAAAATATTCTGGTAACAAACTATTACAATTTCCTAGTGTTACCTAACCCATTTATTTATCATTCATTGGTTGGGTTTCATTTAGGGTTTTTTTGGGTGAATATTTGGAAAAATTTGGAATTTCATAGGTTGTGCATGATTGGCGCATGATTTTCCCATGTTGTAAGCCATCTGGCTAAATGGAATGAAAAACTACGTAGTGATGGTTTCAATAGTTGTTTCATGGTTTTTGAAACCATTCACCCACCAAGAAGAAATCATGAAACCCCACCATCCATGGTACACGATTAAGGTGCATAGTTTCAAAAACTATGTGGTCTCTCTAGGTAGCCATGTAAGAAGATCATAATTATTCCAATAATTGATTAAAAATTTTCCATACCCCTATCGGTACGTTCACTTCGTCCTAAATTAACCAATCATGATTTCCTAGGAAATTGGATCTCCAATAGATCGATGATGGCACCTCCAAACCCCTTAAAAAGAGAATCAAAGTTGGTGATAATCGTTAATTCTATTACCATAATGGGTTTTCCCCCATTCTATTTCTCCCACTCCCTCTTATATAATATATTAGGTTTATTATGTATCCATTTTGTTGGTGGATCTATTCTCCATTGTATCATATATTTAATTTATGATTTATTATCGGATCTTGTTTGTTGATGTTCTTCATCATAGTCTCCCTCATAGGGATTTGTATTTTGGAATCCTGGTATCTACAGTAAGTGTTTTTGTTCTTGTTTGGTAAATTTATTTAACCTAAAATTATTGTTTAAAATTAAATTGAATTCAATTGTTTTAAAAAAAACCAATTTCATTTTTTGGGGATAAGTATTTTTTCCCTAAAATTTGTAAAACCCACTAATTCCAATGAATTGGAGTGTGTTTGTGGCATTGGATGGGACATGTGAAGATTAATTTTTTGGAATTAAATTGTCATATTGATTTTTGAAAATTATTTTGTGGGATTAAATTTAAAAATTTATTTGAGAAATTGGTTATTAGAAAAATTTCTTAAAATAGTTTTGATTAGATCCCAATGGTTTTATTATGTTAAAAGGGATGTTTTAATTAAAAACATGTGTGTCGGTTTTTTATCTGAAATTATATTATTTAAATGGAAAATGGGTAAGTTATATCTTCATATGTTTTAAAATATTTTCCCCATTATTCATTATTGTTATAGAACATGATAGCATCGGTATTTAGTGTGTTTTTGGGGGTAGAACACTTTTGAATCATTATAACTGAAAAAAACCTTTTGTAACTAGTTATATTCCCAATGGGATGTTGATGAGTCCTCTTTGACCAGTCTATGAGGGATGTGAGTATACACATATTTTAGTGTTCACCTATTTGAGTGTTTGAGGATCCCATACACTAGAACTATCATTACTCATGGAAGATAACCATGTGTCTCATTTTTTATGCATTGATATATATTAATTTATTTATAATCTCTTTATCAAATTCCTTTTCAATTTAGATAAACGATTTTGTAAAAAAATTATTTAATACATTATTTGGAAACGTTTCCATTATTTGAAATGTAAAAAATGATTTGTTTTAAATATGTTTGTGAAAATACATGAAGACTAGTTTAATAATGAAATCATTATTTTGTTAATTAACTATACCTTCTTTTTATGGAATCCTATTTGACACAATACTGAGATTTTCGATCTCAACCTACCTATGCATTTAGATGTGTGTACATTATCTTTTTCCCGAATCGTACAAGGGAAAAGATCCACTTGGAGGTGGTTCTTATTACAGATCCGTAGGTTTGGAGTTTATGTGTCTATTGGGAATTTTGTTGTTATCATGTTTTTTGGTAATTTAATGATGTAATTTGTCTTTCTAGACTTGATTAACTTTTAGTATAATTCTCTCTATGGTGTTTTTAATGAATGAATAGTAACTTGTATCTCATGCTTCTACTTCATTTGTGGAAAACTAAATCCCACTTTCATATTGTATGATTCTAGGACAAATCCACAAACCCAATAAGATCGGAACCACCCTTCTATGTATGTTAGGGGCATCTCAGGTATTTTAATACTAGTGTATCTTGGCTGGTTTGTAACATAGTTGATCAAAGGTTGGTTGATCATCCATCCATGCTGTCAGTATGAAGATGATAAATATTTCTAGGATATATGAGGTAGTTGTGAGGGAGTGCCTAGATATATCTCACAAAAATGATGATTTGATCACTAATGGTGGAATGGAAAAGAAGTCATGAAGATTTTTTCTAGTCATTTGCCAACTTTTTCTCTTGACATGTTAAAATCACAAACATGTGCTCTTATATATTGGGATTAATTTCCCTTGTTTCGATGTTTGAGTGTTAATCGAATGTCTTCATTGTTTTCTCTTGATGTTGTATAGCATCATGCTTCCAAGGATACATCTTAATAAGATCCTAGAGGAAGATACCATTCAACCACAATGATCAAATACTATCATGGACCAGAATATAGATAATGTAATTGTGCATACTGCCTATGATATGTGATAGGAACCAACACGAGATCTCGTTCAGGCTCCAGATGTGGATCCTTAAAGTGATGTTTTATAGAGTCATGTAAATATTCCCACCAGAAAAATCTATCAGTGTTCAAACTCTCAATTGATATTCAATATACCTAGGTGTGGTTGAGAATAATTGACAATTTGTTTGAGATCATGGATACACCTAATCAAATAAGGGTGAAGTGTGAAACCTAATAGTTGGATTGACCATGGAGAATATAGTGGGACATGATGGGGATGGTTTTCACAACCTTTACTAGAGGGTCCCATTCCATGACTCCCGAGGCTCTCCTCCGGTAGTGAATGGTTCAGAGAATAGAACGAAGAAGGCATATCACTAACATGGTAAGCCTTAGCCTATGTACCTGTACACATGCACACATTTCCATGTCTATAAACTGCATAAATCTAAAACATAGAACAACCAGGAATGAATGTATCTATATCATATTACCGGATTATTATATAAAGTCATTTAATGTAAATACGACCCAATACAATCCCACCAGAAAATGGTATATAACAAATGTCCAACCTAAAAGTAAAGGTATTTGGACTACTGTTAGAAATCCACACAAACATAGTTCATTCTATCCATTCTCACTAAGCACTATATTGTCTTGGGATTCCTAGGACTCTATCAAAAGGTTTACCATATCCACAAGACATGAATCCTATGGGAAAATATGATTAATTGGTGATTATAAAAATACTCAATAGGACACCCAAAAAACACAAATCATACAATAAATAAATATAGTCATCACTGCACAGGTATATTACTCCATCACAAATAACAACAATATCCAAATAAAAAAAACATTGACACATAGAATAGATTTAATTCACAATGATATTATACCATCCTTATGATTCCATCTCAGAGATTCCATGAACCAATCATCTAGAAAATCACACTGTTGAGTCTAAAAGCACTGATGATGTCTGTATGAGAGGTACTACTCATTATGTCTCATCATGAGAAAGAACACACCGATAGTGTGACGATAATATAATACATTGATGATAATCACTACAAATTTCATGTGGTGATACTTATATCTCAATATAGATGAACCCTGTTAGGTAGATGGTAGGTTCCCATGCATTTTTGGTTAGGTCGATACAAGTTACTCCACTAGGGAATGAATATGAATAGGGTATCTCACTATAGGACTCTCGGTTAGATTCTAATGAATCTATCGAGGATGTCCTTCTAAAGGGATCATAGTCCTAGGAGTTAGAAATGATTTCATACCAACATTAAGGGAAAGGATGAGGGGAATGATCCCTAATGAAACATCACCAAAATATAGAGGACAAGAAATCAAACCCATGAATAAAATATTACATTTAATGTTCAAGGGGTTACAAGGTATGTCACTTAACCCTTGGTCCAAACTGTGTATATGACCCATGACAGCATGCTGTGTCTATCTAAACTAAGAGTACATGTATTGTAGAGGCATCACTCAATGTGTCTTCGTATCCAAGGACCCTCTCGTGTACTCCACCCTTGTTCCACTACACGATGTCAGATTGTGAATGCATATCATTGTAATAACACACAGCTTATCCCATGTAGTTGTTTTAAACTATGTATGTGTACTATATGAAGTACATGTTCAGTATTCGGGGAGGGACAACACACCATTTTATTTTTATGTCCCTCTAAAAACCATATCCACCACTCAAATTTCCCCACACGGTGTGTAATACCATATTACACATTGTGTGCTTTGTAATTTTACAGAATACCTTGTGATTATCCCATGTGACTTATCCACTACCGAAAAATGATATGTTGATTGTTTCTCCCCAAAATTGAAGATCCTTGTTCAACCATTCCCTTCCATTATCAAACATGTGTTCGGTCGCATGATCATCTTTAAAAACAAATCAAATTTTCATTCTCCATTGTGTGCCTTGAAGGAAAAATAAATAGTAATTCGAGTATCCTCTACCATCTGAATCACAAAGTCTCCATAATTTACCTTAATCATGTTGTGAAGATCCCTACTCTTTGATATCACATCATTTCACCATGAAATTGGTGCACAACAATCGGTTGATCGTGATTATTCGAGCAGAGGGCCAAACGAAGAATTCTCGTGACAAATGATGAACAAGGGGAGGAAAGAACAATAAAATATTGGATTAATGAACCTCAATCATTGTTAATTTCAATATCAATCCTTAAATTCTGTAACAAAAATTGAATAATAAAATGAAAATGATAAATCTCCATTCAAAACCCCAAACATAAACCACCCCCACAAAGCGAACAATTTAGAAATAAATCCATTCTTCTATTGATTTTCATTTATTGTAGAGATTTTGAATGTTGAATAAATCTAGTAATGAAACATCCCCTACCTAGATTTGTATCTATCAATAATGAATAACAAATCAATGTTGAGTTTTGTGGCGTGATCCTTCAAAATCAATAGGTGTTGATATTAAATCCATTATATTCCATCATTACCCTTAGAGAGTATCCTTGATGATATCTCTAATGGTTCTCCTGAGGTTTCAATGTTATGTAGTTATCCATGGTATTTATGCATAATAATCTATTTAATTATTGTTTAATTTATGCATCACCATATTTGGAAAATAATAATATTTATTTAATTATATTATCTATTTCAGTGATCACTATGAATTTTCCACAAATGACCCATGTGACTAATGTTATGTTGTGAATAGGGTAAAACCCCTCAATATGAACACAATAATATCGATTTATTTCTAATACAAGAATTTTTTAAGATGTAATTCATCTTTTTTTATAAACTTTTTTCATGTGTTCTATTTATTATATTTAATATATGTCAATCATTTATTCTGATACCATTAGGCCTTGGAATCGCTAAAATTCTCAGCACATAGGGTCAAAAATAATCCATATAATATCCAAAAACAATACATGGAAAATCTGAGACATTAATTCACCGCACCTTTGGGATTTATGTCCCCGAAAATCCAAAAAAAAGATATTGAAATTGATGTTGGTACTTGGAATGAATCTGAGCTTCCCACTCCCATTTTCTCTCCAGGATATTCATGTGATACCTCTATAAACACTATAAAGTAATCTATCGTACATGAAGGATCATATCCTGTATATTTTCATTATCTATCGGGTACTCAACAATGGTCTCTCCATCCTCGATATCCAGCTCTCCCCAATTGATAACTTAAAGTGGGTCATGAATATGCCTCCTCAGCTACCTAGTCTACCTACGGAGGTAGATCTAAGGGGTATTACACCTTAACAACTCTACGTAGTATCTGGAAAGTGTCAATGAATCCTATAGATAGATTGCCACCTAGAAAAAATTTCAATAATCCACAACTTTGTAAAACCCTTTGAAAGACATGGTCTTGTTTCCCGAACTCCAAAGGCATACTTAACCTTTCAACATATGAATAATGATGGATCTGTATATCATTCATCTTCTCCTGGATGATCTACACATTCTCGGATGTCACTCACACCATCTCTGGAAACATAACTGTTGAATCTCCTCGGTTAGTCCAGCAAAGTGGTGACTTAAAGGGTCACCCACACATGCCTCAAATGGTTCCATACAAATGGTGGAATTTTAGCTATTGTTGTACGCAAACTTTTATAGTGGTTGGTGATTCTCTTAAATGTGGCCAATGTCTAAACAGAATGATCACATCATATCCTAAAAAACAAAAATGGTCTACTCAGTATGGATTTCATTTTCGGGGAGGAAGGTTATACTCAATCGTAAAATGACTCCCAAACACCACATATATTTCTTTCCAAAACCAGGATGTAAATTGATCATCACGGTCATCAATAATAATCTATGAAACTCCTTGGAGTTAGACTATCTCATGAATGTAGAGGTTTTCCATTCACTATAATGAACACTATTTTTGTATATCTAGGAAGTGGATTTACTAGGTGAGTCTGACTACGACCACCCAAATGGCATCATGTACCATGGATGTATTGGTAATCCCATCACAACATCCATAGATATCAAATCCTACTACCACTATGGAACCTCAAGGGGTTGATAAAAAACGCTAAAAATTGGTGATCATCCATCACTTGTTGACAAGTAAGGAATCAAGTGACAAAATCTTCCACTCATTATTCATCAATGGAATCCAAAATAACATTGGGGTTCCTGGTACATAAATTCCACAGAAGTATTTACCACTAAATGAGATGTATGGATCTCTTTAGAACTTATTCTTGTAAGGTCACTGGTACAATATTAAATCTATTAAAAGGAATGATGTGCTACCGCCCATTATAATGTCCATTAAAGTTAATTCTTATGGATATATGAGAACGTAGGGACTCATATTTGGTATCACCAAGATATTTCTCCCTAACACACTGCAAGAAATGAGGCATAACAACCATTTAATGGAGGTAAGATTCTCTATATCCATCTGTAATAGAAAACTGTAATGTGTCCAACTACTTTGATTCCTCATTCAATAACTATGAACAAGATATACCGATGAGATAATTTGTACCATGTTCCCCACCCCATGACTATATAAAATTTTTATGTAATAATCTTGGAGGAACTCTATCCATTGCCTCTATCTCAAATTTAGATCCACATGAGAGAATATATACTAGAGACTCTAGTAATCAGAGTATTAGATAAACCACTCACACATCCAGAAGTGTCGCCACATCATCAAAGTGAAAACTACCACTGATAGTTTAGGATAATGGGTTGCTTAGTTATTCTAGTATGTTATCAATTATATTGAACCAAAGAAAATCAAAACTTGAATCTATATTAGAATAAAACCAAACATTATTCCTAATGAATAGCAAAATACTACATACTCAACACTATCCTCCGGAAATCTCAGGTTGGGAGTGCTCAGCTAATACTACATCAACTTCATAGAACCATACTAGAACCACTTTGTCCACATGAATGGATACCCATTTTCAGTTAAATATTTCCTAGGTGCTGATACCTTGGAAAAATCAGTTATTAATCTCTTGTAATAGACTTCTATCCCACAAAAGATCTTCACCTCTTTCTCACTCTTATGTTTCTCACATGATAACACTACCTCTACCATGGACGGGTCCACTACCACCCATCCACTAAGACAAAATCTCTGAGAATCTGGTCCACCTAAATCAATAATTGGAACATTGAGAGCATTCCATAAAGATAGTTCTCTCCAAGTACATCTAGAAATATCCTCAACTGTCTTGTGTGATCCTCCCTGAATAGAGTACACAAGGAATTCATTAATGATGACATCCACAATCCAATCAGTGTAATGTTGAAATATCAAGTTCATGAGTCCCATGATCTCTTCTATTTAATTTTTCATTCCAAAGGGCATCACCATGTATTCATAATGGCTATAGATACATTAGAATATTTTCTTCTATACAGCATCATCTCGTACTCGTGGATGGTGATAGCCTGACTTGGATTCAAACTTTTAGAACCATCGTGTCCCTCTCAACTAATCAATACTATCATCAATACTTTGTAGGAGATTCTGGTTCTTCATGGTCACTTATTTCAAGAACTGGTAATCCACCCACTACATTAAGATCCCATCTTCCTTCATGGAAAATAATATTGGGGATGCCCACGGTTAAACACTAGGTCTAAAAATTCCCTTCCTCTGAAAGTCCTCTAACTACACCCTCAGTTTGTGATGTTCTATGAGATAAATGTTATATGATGGTAAAGACATCCGTTCTATCCTGTATTGTTGATCCCTAAAAAATTCAATCTCTCATGGAGGAGGTAAACCTGCAACATCCTCAGTGAAGACGTCCACATACTCTGCGACCACTGTAGGGAACTAGGAACTAAAAAAATCCAATGCAACAAGGGATAGGATATCCAACTGATTATTAATCATTTTAACCCTCCTATGAATGATTTTATCATATGATTCCTAGGGATCCTTTTTTCAAATAGTTGAGAACCTGGTCTCATTAGAGAGGACACACTACACCCATTACATAAAATTATCAATCTAAGAATGAATTTTATACAATCAATCCATACCAATAATGATACCATAAGGACTTAAAAATGCTACCAATAGTTCCCAACAAAAAATCTATCCTCTATGTGTTAGGTCACAGTGTCATCACAAGTGTGTCATCACCGATTCTTCACTAGTAGGAGTCTCCAAGTGTAAGGGTTGAGTCAAAAATTCCACATAAATCTCTAGGTCTTGTATGAAGCATGTGGAAAGAGAGGAATAAATACAACCGATGTGAATCCTTACTATAGATAAAGAATATAATACTTATATCATACCATGAATAATTCCACAATCATCTGGTTCATAAGACTCAACTGCCTATTACTGCACCTTCCCTTATCCTCTAGCTCACTGAGCATGACATGGAACACATGTGGATAGTGGTTGTAACAAGTTAAAATGTCGAACACCTACTAATTCTCACCTAGTATAAGGCCCCGAACATAAACTTTACTTAATATTGAATTAAATGAATAATTCACATTCAGGATCTTTTCAGGTTTAGAGTTTTAGAGAATTAGATCATAAATCATGAATTACATTCCACATTTAAACAAAGTGGTTACATAAAATATAGAATTCATTTTTCCCGTCAACGGAAACATATTTAAAATAAAACATGGATTCTTTCTTGACACTTCCTTGACACTATCATCATATCATGCACCTTTCCCTTGACCTATGGAAAATATTTCAAAGACATGGGATGAGCATAAAAATCTCAGTAAGGGATATAAAAGTACAAAATGAAAACATTAGTCCTTGTATGAAATCAATCTTTACTCATAAAACACAAGAATTTTAACAGACCTCATCAAATCATGAATAAATCATAGAAATCATAAGGCATAAAGGTAACTTGAGGCATTCATAACATTCTTACGTAGGGAGTAAACCTCTTGGTTACGTTTGGAATACCCATCATAGTATATTCCATAAATCTCTTCGGAGAAACCTTAACGTTTAACTCCTTTGCGTTACCCAATGCATTGGAGAGCTATATCGGGCTCACCCGCCCTTAGATTATCACGGAACCACCCGTCTTCATAATAATTCCCAAGAACCATAACCTAATCATATCACATAAAACATGCATAAAGGAAACATAACATTTCCACATTTCTATCACAGGATATCAATAACAAATTGATATAATAGAAATAATATCAAAACAATTTTCAATACCAAAATAAAAGAAAAGTAAAAAATGGTATTTATTTTTCATTAAAAAAAGTAATGGCTTGTAGAGGAAGCGGAAACTGAAATAATGGTCACGGCGGAGGAGAAGTCATTGTGGCCGCATACGTACGACAAATAAAAACATTCCATTTTTCCATTTAGTAAATGCTTCATATAAAAAAGATTCCTTTTGAATAAACATAAAAGTCAAAGGGGTTTATACATCGTATAAAATAAAGTTGTGTATAAAACAAAATATGCCTCAATGAAAGGAGATTGAGACGAAGTCCCTTACAAAGACGGTATCCTTGGATTAAGGATAAATCAATTACATAATTATGTGTGACAAATGAATACACCAAATATAAGTGCTTATTAAGTGTAAAAAATCAGAGTTCATTCACACATATTCATAGAAGGACATATTTAAGGAGTACATGTTTATCCCAAAGAATAAAAATTGGGTTAAGAAGTTCCCTTGCAAAAATTCGACAGCCTAACAGCGTCACCTCAAACTTCATAAAATGAGTTTATGAGAGATAAAAAAGGGTATCTCATCACTTGGAAATAAAATTTACATCAATAAGGATATATAAGAACATATCCCAACATTACAATATGTAAATTAAAAGACCCAAAAAAATATGTCTTTTAAAAAGGGGAGGTTGAAAAGTTCCCTTACTGACTTGGGTATCTTTCGAAACATACACCCCACGAAAGAAAGAAAATAAATAATTGATGTAAATACTCATAAACGAAAGTATATTACACAAAGAGTAGAATAATGGGCAGTACATATGCCTCTCAAAGGAAATGGTGGAAAATGTAGCATAAATCTCACAGAAATTAAAGTGAGATGAAAAATCCCTTATGAAAACTCGGCAGCCTAACGGAGCAACTTAAAACTTCCAAAAATGGATTGATGAGATAAAATAGGGTCTCTCATCATATTAATATAAAATGTACAGAAATAGGAATATAAAAGAACATCCAACAACATAACAAAGAAGAGCTTAAAAGAAGTGACATAAAGGAGAGTACTTAAAAAGAAAGATAGAGGTTGGATCTCTTACGAAAATTCGGCAGCATAACTTTGCCAATCAAAACATAAAAAATAGATAGATGAGAGAAAATAGGGTCTCTCATCATATGAACATAAAAAGTACAGTAAGATTAATATAAAAGAACATCCCAATCATAAGAAAGATGAGCTTAATAGGAATGACATAAAACAGTGTACTTAAAAATAAAGAGAGAGGTATGATCCCTTACCTCGTGTCTGACATGACTCGATCGTTCTTTAATCTCCTGAATAATAAAATTTGGTCAATTTATAATTTCATAAGGACCTTGTTTCAAGATTATTATTCAGTTCATATCACATATTATAATTTTATAATAATTGGTTAATAAAGTGAGTTCATATCAGACGTTTTTGTCGATGTTCGGTACATGAGTAAAAATTGAACTTGTTGGAAAAAAATCTTCCATGTAGTTATAGGTACATCATATCCAGAATAGTATTGATGTTTTAAATATCATATATATCCAGTATATATTCATTTTATACTATTCCATTGCATTTGGAGATAATAAATTTAAAAGCACCGTTCATTGAGACGGTAGGCCGTACGTACGCATGAACACTACTTTCATTTTTTTTTCATATTAATGGAATTAAAAAAAATGAGAGATATATATATATATATTATAATTCCCGAATGATATCTATAATTTATATGTAATATATTACATATATATCCATTATATATATGTACATATAATAGTACATAACATTTGGAGATAAGAAATGATATGTACCGTTCATGGAGACGGTAAGCCGTACGTACACATGAACGCTACTTTCATTTTTTTATTCAATAGAATGACATAATAATGATATAAAGGTATATTATAATTCCTGTAAGGTATAATATGTAATACCATTAATTACACCCTTTATACGTCCCACATATGGCATTAATGAATCTAATCACTTTGAGGGGGCGATAGTCTGCATTTCCTAAAATGAAGATATCACGTTTACCCATAATGGAAACCATAAAGGTGTGCCATAAATGAATAATACAGAAGCTTAAGGAAAAAATAAACATATTATAAATCATATATAAATACTGTGACATATTAATGGCCACATTTGAAGGTGTTAAAAGAATATTGAACAATCATTGTTTTGTGAGGCAGTAATTCGCCATCCACAGAAACAATATGTTTTTTAACCATTAGACGGAGGTGTGTGAAAGTGTAGATCGAATACTTATTATAAAAAAATCCTAGTATATTTAAGATATTTGTGTTGTTACAAAAAAAAGTAATAAAATGAGTTAGGGATTTGGAGAAGCAAAATAAAACAAAAGAACACAAGGGAAGACATTACCTTTAAATCAGGTAACTCTCATTGATTTGAGCTCAAAGGCTTTCTTGGAAAGGATTCTGCCCAAAGTGAAGCTTCAATGATGAAGAGAGGTATGTGGAGAGATGAAATGGGCTGGGGTTGGCCGAGCCAAAGGCTTGAGAGGTGTGTGTAAGGTGGTAGAGGTGGGGGCCTTTTATAAGAGGAGAGGAGGGGCACTATTGGAATGTTTTAAAATATTAATTTATTATAAAATGATTTTCGGATTTTAAATGTCCTAAAAGGATATAGTTCGAGGATAAGGTGATAAGGTTTTGAAATCCACCCATCCAATAGGTTTGTAAAAAGTGTAAGACTTATATTTTACCCTATCTTCTCATTTTATTTAAATCATTCATTTATGAGGTAATCACTGCATCATCACGGTGTCATAACAAATTTAATTTATTTAATGACTAAAAATTTAAAAAAAATATCATCATGTAGGAAATCGTTTTATATTTCTAATTAATATTTATAGTTAAAAATATGGCTTGTATAACCCCATTTAAAATTGTTTTAGTAAAACAACACATGTTTGTGACATTTTAATTTTATCTTTAAATAAAAAGGTATTAATGTCATTTTCCAACCAAAGTGGCTCCATGGGGTCCCTAAGTTGACCCATGGATTTTCTTAGTCGGCCATGACTAATCCAATGAGGGTAGAACATATGACTAGTTCATTTAATAATATTAATATATTATTTTTACCTTAAACTACACTAATTACCTCTAATCGCGATTAAAACGTAAAAGTTACTATTCACCAAAAAAATTATTTTAATCCCATTGAACCTCATTTTACTTCTTAATGACAACCATGTATGTCGGATTTTTGAAATTCATAACACAGAGGTGGTAAAATTTCATTTAAACAAAAAATCAGTTTTTTAAGTACCACTTAGTGGTTTCACTATTCATCAAAAATTGATGTTTTCCAGATAAATACCAAAAATTCACCCTAAGCTATATTTGATATTCTGAATTCAAAAATGATGTATATTTTAAAAAATTAAAAAAATTTAAGTTACATTAATTAATTTAATAAATAATTCCCGCTATCAGAGCAAATAGAGTGTTTTTAGGAAACAATAATAATCAAAAGATTGACACTAGTTTAAGTCCAATTTCAAGATGAAATTAATTCCAACGAACACTATTGGATTAAATGGTAAAAATAAATTCTAATTTCACTTTAAAAACAATTCAAAAGATAATATAATAATATAAATAAATTATATTAAAAATAGGTTTTGAATTAAAATACAACATTTTGCACTATTCATTAAAAAATGAACTTTATCGAAAAAATACCAAAAATTTACACAAAGTAAATTTTGATGTACCGATTCGAAAGAGGAATTTTATTTTTTCAAATATAACACATAAAATTGTCAAAAAGTGGATTTAAAAGAGTTTCTTCATCAAAAGGTGGTTAATCGACCTTTTAATGAATATTAGAATGTTTACGCTTAAAATTGGATTCATTCACATTTTTAATCCTCTAACATTTATTGTAAAAAGTTAAAATATTTGACAAATATATATAATAATTTTGTAGTTAGTTCTGTTCATTCCCACCATTACAACGGTTAGGCGTTAACTACAATTTAAAATAATATTATTTTATTATTAGAGTGCAACGTAATATTCCCAAGAAACTCGTTATTGCATATTGGGTACGCCATTGAGCATAGAATCCCCTTTAAAGTAATATTAATATTTTTATTCACAAATATGGATAAATGTGAAAATGTTATATCCTTTATTTAACTGGGGTGTTACATCCTTCCCCCCTTTTGGGAATTGCGTCCTCGCAATTTTAAAATTGGGCTTGGAAACTTCATTGAAAATCTCACATCGGAACAAGAGTCAGTAAAACAATCACTTTAAAATAAATAAAGAGAAGTACAAAGGTCACCTAAGTTAACCCATACTAGGATTCCATGTAGGAAAACATGGATATGGATGAAAAATAAAAGGGTCATGTTCCCTTGGAGAGTGATAGAAATCATGTTTAGGAGAAAGTTAACCATAAGAAAATCACAAACTTGTGGTGGGTTAAACGGTATACGATTCCCCAGTAGGAAAAGTTAATAGAAAACATTTTTGTTTTAAGTTACTTTTAATTGAGGAATTTATTTTTGATCTTAAGGAAATAAACATACTTGTCATGTAGACTAACAACTTTTACTAGATTCCTTAATCAAACTCATATTTTCTCCAAAAGATGAGTATTTAGGAAGACTTGTTCGCATTAAGAGTACTATAATAAACTTCTTGAGAGTCACCTAATCCACAGAAGAGAACTATATATTTCTCATGTCTTTAGACAAAATCCAAAACCAAAATTGTTAGTATGAGATCAGATAATCCACAAAATTATAATCCCTTATAAAAATAAAATCTATTCTTAATCTCCAAAATTTGTCCAAAAAAACCCAAAGTTCAACGAAGACCATTCGATAAACAATTGTCCATAAAATTTTTCAAAGTAAACCAAACTAAGATTGAAACCCAATTATTTGAAGGATTTAATCATGTAGTCTTCCAAGGTACAAATTAAATTTTATCTCCAAATAACATCAGTTGCTCCTAAATTCTCATATTGAAAAGTAATTATCCTAATCATATATCCTCGATGATAGTTTAATCATTTCCTTAGATAACCCAAAATAAACTTACTCTTGATTCCTAAAATCATCTAACTAAAAATAATTAGTCAAACTAACCAAGGACTTCACATAGTCCAGTGGTAGGCGATAAATACCAGTCGCACTTTGGTTGTGGGTTTGATTCCCGCATCTTTTTCCGACGCCACGGGTTGTCACACGGTCTGCGTGTTGTCCTTTTTCCAAAATTATATAATTCTTAAAATATTCCCCAAAACTAGATAAAATCTTCAAAAATAACCCTAACATGTTTTAACCTCATTTTTATCCCAAGTCATTCTTATTCCATCATAACATATATTAACCCATAAGTACTTCAAAAGTAAGGATCATATAAACCCTAATTTTTACCTTTATAATTATCACCTGAACTTCCACATCTATTGGTCATCTCATACATGATGCATTACAGAACATACCAAGGTAGAAGTGGTTGATCATGACTCCTTGATAGATGGTTTGGAACAACCACACGTTTCCTCATTGAATCCACCATTTCATCCTGTCTCTTAATCAGAGAACTACCACAGTTTCCTTCAAACCAATTGTCACTTTGGTGCCTGCTAGATCCATCCATTAACTAAAAACAAAAATTTCAGTGTGAGTATATCAACAAAACCATCATGTAATAATGAGGAAGATAAACACCAAGATATACTTACTAATTCACTTTATCTAAAACTAGGACTCTTTCTGAAATCCTAACCATTATGGTATTGTCACTTATGCCTAGAGAATACCCTAACCTCTATAGTTATCTAAACCGACCTCTGATACCAACTATAAGGCCCCAGCCTTAAACCCTACTTAATATTGAATTAAATGAAAAATTCACATTGAGGATCTTATCAGGTTTAGATTTTTAGAGAATTAGATCTTAAATCATGAATTACATTCAACATTTAAAACAATTGGTTACATAAAAGATAGTATTCGTTTTCCCCATCAAGGGAAACATATTTAAAATAAAACATGGATTCTTTCTTGACACTTCTTTGACACTATCATCATATCATGCACCTTTCCCTTGACCTCTGGAAAACATTTCAAAAACTTGGGATGAGCATAAAAAGCTCAGTAAGGGATTTAAAAGTACGAAAGGAAAACATTAGTCCATGTATGAAATCATACTTTACTCATAAAACATAAGAATATTAAAATACCTCATAAAATCCTTAATAAATCATAGAAATCATAAGGCATAAATGTAACTTGAGGCATTCATAACATTCTTACGTAGGGAGTAACCCTCTTGGTTACATTTGGAATACCCATCACAGTATATTCCCTAAATCTCTTCGGAGAAACCTTAACGTTAACTCCTTCCCATTAACCAATTCATTGGAGATCTATATCGGGCTCACCCTCCCTTAGTTTATCATGGAACCACCCATCTTCATAATAATTCCTGAGAACCATAACATAATCATATCACATAAAAATGCATAAAGGAAACATAACATTTCCACATTTCACTCACAAGATATCAATAACACATTGATATAATAGAAACATTATCAAAACCATTTTCAATACCAAAATAAATGAAAAGTAAAACATGGTATTTATTTTTCATTAAAAAAAAGTTATGTCTTGCAGAGGAAGCTGAAACTCAAATAATGATCACGGCGGCGGAGAAGTCATTGTCACCGCATACGTACGACAAATAAAAAAATTCCCTTTTTTCATTTAGTGAACTCTTCGTATAAAAAAGATTCATTTTGAATAAAAATAAAAGTCAAAGTGGTTTATATACTGTATTAAAAAAAGTTGTGTATAAAACAAAATATTCCTCAATGAAAGGAGATTGAGATGAAGTCCCTTACAAAGACGGTATCCTTGGATTAAGGATAAATCAATTGCATAATTATGTGTGACAAAAGAATACACCAAATATAAGTGGATATTAAGTGTAAAACAATCAGAGGTCATTCACACACTTTTATAGAATGAAATATTCAAGGAGTACAAGTTTATCCCAAAGAATCAAAATTGGGTTAAGAAGTTCCCTTGCAAAAATTCTACATCCTAACGGCGTCACCTCAAACTTCAGAAAATGAGTTGATGAGAGATAAAAAAGGGTATCTCATCACTTGGACATAAAATTTACATCAATAAGGATATAGAAGAACATATCCCAACATTAAAATATGTAAATTAAAAGACCCAACAAAATAAGTCTTCTAAGAAGAGGAGGGTGAAAAGTTCCCTTACCGACTTGGGTATCATTCGAAACATACACCCCATGAAAGAAGGACAATACAAAATTGATGTAAATACACATAAATGAAAGTATATTACACAAAGAGTATAATAATGGGCAGTACATATACCACTCAAAGGAAATGGTGTAAAATGTAGCATAAATCTCATGGGAATTAAAGTGAGATGAAAAATCCCTTATGAAAACTCGGCAGCCTAACGACGCAACTTAAAACATCCAAAAATGAATTGATGAGATAAAATAGAGTCTTTCATCATATTAACATAAAATGTACATAAAGAGGAATATAAAATAACATCCCCCAACATAAAAAAGATGATGTTAAAAGAAGTGACATAAAGGAGAGTACTTAAAAATAAAGATAGAGGTTGGATCTCTTACGAAAATTCGGCAGCCTAACGGTGCCAATCAAAACTTCCAAAATGGATTGATGAGAGAAAATAGGGTCTCTCATTATATGAAAAGAAAAATTACAGTAAGAGTAATATAAAAGAACCTACCAATCATATGAAAGATGAGTTTAATAGGAATGACATAAAAGAGTGTACTTAAAAAGAAAGAGAGAGGTATGCTCCCTTACCTCGTGTCCGACATGGCTCGATCGTTCTTTAATCTCCTGAATAATAAAAATTGGTCAATTTATAATTTATTAAGGACCTTATTTAATGATTATTATTAAGTTAATATCACATTTTATAATGTTATAATAATTGGTTAATAATGTGAGTTCATATCAGACGTTTTTGTCTATGTTCGGTACATGAGTAAAAATTGAACTTGTTGGAAAGGAATCATCCATGTAGTTATATGTACATAATATCCAGAATAGTATTGATGTTTTAAAAATCATATATATCCAGTATATAATCATTTTATACTATTCCATATCATTTGGAGATAAAAAATTTAAAACCACCATTCATGGAGACTTTAGGCCGTACGTACGCATGAACGCTACTTTCATTTTTTTGTCATATTAATGGAATTAAAACAAAATGAGAGAGATATATATATTATAATTACAGAATTATATACATAATTTAGATGTAATATATTACATATATATCCATTATAAATATGTAATTATAATAGTACATAACATTTTGAGATAAGAAATGAAATGTACCGTTCATGGAGACGGTAAGCCGTATGTACGCATGAACGCTACTTTCATTTCTTTCTTTTTATTCAATGGAATGAAATAAAAATGATATAAAGGTATATTATAATTCTAGTAGGATATCATATGTAATACCATTAATTCCATCCTTTATACATCCCACATATGGCATTAACGAATCAAATCACTTTGAGGGGGCCATAGTCCGCACTTCCTAAAATGAAGATATCGCGTTTACCCATAATGGAAACCATAAAGGTATGACATAAATGAAAAATAAAGAAGCATAAGAAAAACATAAACATATTATATATCATATATAAATATAGTGACATATTAATGTCCACCTTTGAAGGTGTTAAAATTATATTGAACAATCATCGTTTCGTGAGACAGTAATTCGCCATCCAAAGAAACAATATGTTATTTAACCATCAGAAGGAGGTGTGTGAAAGTGTAGCTCGAATCATTCTTATAACAAAATCCTATTATATTTAAGATACTAGTGTTGTTACAAAATAATGTAATAAAATTATTTTAGTGATTTGGAGAAGCAAAATAAGAAAAAAAGAACACATTGAAAGACACTACTTTTAAATCGAGTAACTCTCTTTGATTTGAGCTCAAAGGCTTCCTTGGAAAGGATTCTGCCCAAATTGAGGATTCAATGATAAAGAGAGGGATGCAGAGAGATGAAATGGGCATGGGTTAGCCGAGCCAATGGCTTTATATGTGTGTGTAAGGTGGTAGAGGTGTGGGCCTTTTATAAGAGGAGAGGAGGGGCACTATTGGAAAGTTATAAAATATTACTTTATTATAAAATGATTTTCGAATTTTAAAGGTCCCGAAAGGATATATTTCTAGGTTAAGGTGATAAGGTTTTGAAATACACTCATCCAATAGGTTTGTGAAAAGTTTAAGACTTAGATTTCACCCTATCTTCTCATTTTATTTATATCGTTCATTTATGAGGTAATCACTGCATCATCATAGTGTCATAACTAATTTAATTTATTTAAAGTATAAAAATTATAAGAAAAATATAATCATGTTGGAAATATTTTTATCTTTCTATTTAAAATTTATAGTTAAAAATATGACTTTTATAACCCCATGTAAATAATTTTTATTAAAGCAACACATGTTTGTGACATTTTAATTTTAACTTTAAATAAAAATGTATTAATGTCATTTTCCAACCAAAGTGGCTCCATGGAGTACCAAACTTGATCAATGGATTTTCTTGGTCGGCCTTGACTCATCCAATGAGGGTAGTACATGTGTCTAGGTCATTTCATATTATTAAAACATTATTTTTACCTTAAACTACACTAATTACCTCTAATCGCGATTAAAAATTAAAAGTTACTATTCAACAAAAAAATTATTTTTATCCCATTGAACCACATTTTACTTCTTAATAAATACCATGAATGTTGGATTTTTGAAATTAAAAACACAGAGGTGGTAAAATTTCATTTAAACGAAAAATCAGTTTTTTAAGTACCACTTAGTGGTTTCACTATTCATCAAAAATTGAAGTTTTTCGGAAAAATACCAAAAATTCACCCTAAGCTATATTTGATATTCCAAATTCAAAAATTATTTCTATTTTAAAAAATTCAAAACATATATGTTACGTTAATTAATTTAATAATTAATTCCCGCTGTCAGAGCAAATAGCGTGTTTTTATGAAACAATAAGTATCAAAAGATTGACACTAGTTTAAGTCCAATTTCAAGATGAAATTAATTCCAACGACCACTATTGGATTAAATGGTAAAAATATATTCTAATTTAACTTTAAAACAAATTAAAAAGATAATCTAATTATATAAATAAATTATATTAAAAAGTGGATTTGAATTAAAATAAAACATTTTTCACTATTCATTAAAAAATGAACTTTATCGGAAAAATACCAAAAATCTACACAAAGTAAATTTTTATGTCCTGATTATAAAGTAGAATTTTATTTTGTCAGATATAACACATAAAATTTTCAAAAAGTGGATTTAAAATAGGGTCATCATCAAAAGGCGGTTAATCAACCTTTTAAAGAATATGAGAATGTTTACGCTTAAAATTGGATTCATTTGCATTTTTAATCCTCTAACATTTATTGTAAAAAGTAAAAATATTTGAGAAACATATATAATCATTTTGTAGTTAGTTCTGTTCATTCCCGCCATTACAATGGCTAGCCGTTAACTACAATTTAAAATAATATTATTTTATTATTAGAGTGCAACATAGGATTTCCAAGAAACTCATTATTGTGTATTGGGTACGCCATTGAGCATATCATCCTCTTTAAAGTAATATTAATATTTTTATTCACAAATATGGATAAATGCGAAAATGTTATATCCTTTATTTACCTGGGGTGTTACACCCAGATCCACTTCCATGTTCGAAAACAAACAAACCATCCAGATCCTATGGATGTATCTTCCTTGATGGTCCATCCATGGTCTCTATCAGTTGTATGGTGGTTCACAAAATCATGGGTGAGATATCCCCTACCATAAAATTGGTGTAACCACCTATATCTAGACTGACTAGAACCACCCTATGAGCCCTAATCTACAAATACCCAATCCTCGGACCTCATCTTGATATGTCTCAGATGTTCAAGTCCCTAGCATTGACATCAGATCCCTACTGTTAACGTGTAAACTCCATCATTCTGACTGCCTAAACCAACTACAGTATTTTCATAGCCTTGAAACTAGATACCAAATAATCTATTTATAGAATCCCATTATAGTTAGAAATAAATAGAGTGGCAACACTTGATCCGATGTGTCTACAAAGACCTCACTTGAAGGTCTGATCCATAATGAAATGATGGAAATCCATATCCATCGAATACCTTCTATGTTTGGTAAACCATATTGAATACTGAGATACTATGTTGCTTCCCATCTATATTTGAAGTAGGTTTGGGATATATACATCCCTTAGTGTAACTTTTGGGGAACTCCCCTTTTAAAAGGAACTTGAACTCTATCCATGAATGTGTCACCTCATCATAATATTGGATCACTAATGACCCCCCATCACTCTATTGAGATGTGTAGAAGGGTCACTTATAGAACCAACATTTTATCTTCTAGTTTCTAGAATAGATGGAAAACTCAAGCCACTTCCTCGAGATAATCCTCAGCTTCCTATGGTTTGGGATTTCCTTAAAACCTGGTGGGTCTCTATCACTGAATCTTGTGAACTACGCTCAGCCAGCACACCTCATTCACAGGTACAATGGGTTCCACATGCTTCTCTACATGTTGAGTTATGGATGATTCAACCCCTTGAGGTAAAATCTTGTTAATTGGTACCTATATGGATGCCTCACCACTAAGGGGATCATAATTTTGATCTTCTTGAATCCTAGATGGAAAACATTGAGATGGAATCATGAAACAAACTAGAAGAACCATGGTCAATGAGTATATCTAGAGTGTGGAGTCAATTAGTGTAACCCCTCAAGCTTCCATGGTAAACTTCTCTTCGAATAATACAATATCTTGCATTGTACGCATTTTCGAGTTTTAACACACCACGACCAATGAAATTAGCCGTTATGATCAGTAATATCCACTTTTTTAAATTTTTTAAATTTCATTTTTTAAAATAGACTTCATTTTTGGATTTGAAATATCATAATTAGCTTAGGGTGAAATTTTTGGTATATTTATTAAAGCTTTTAATTTTTGATGAATAGTGAGAAACAATGCATTATTATCTAAAACTGAATTTTTATTTAGATAATAATTTATTTTATTTAATTTTTTTTTCAGTCAAAATAGATACATAATACCTATATTATTTCAATGTAATTCATTGGAGTCATTTTATAATAAAATTAGATGTGTAAAATTTTATTGAACATTTTACCGTCTTTTACCCACCTTCTAGGCACAATTGAAAAATTGAAGAAAACATAATTTCACTGCTTATGTGAATTTAATTTCAAAAATCCAAAAGACATGGTTTATATTAGTAAGTAATATATGGGTCAATAATGTGAAAATAATTTTTAGTGAATAATAACTTTTGACTTTTATTTTCCATAGTTAATAATATAAAAGGTAATTAAAGGTAAAAATGCTATTATTATAACCATAACACATGTCCTAATTCTATTGGATAAGTTTATTTGGACCAAAAACAACCTTAAGAATAAAATATGATCCTTTTTGGACCACATGGATTAGATTAGGACATTTATTATATTTTATTTAAAAAAGAGTTAAAAGTGTTAAATTCAATGTTTAATAACAATACCATTTTTAATATAGGGTTAAACATATGAAAATTTAGACTATAAATATTAAATAGAAATATAAAAATATTTACTATAAAATTTTATTTTATTTATAAATTTTAGACATTAAATAATTTAATTTATTTATGAAACAATGATGATGTGGTAATTACCTTATTAATTAAAGATTAAAATAATTGATATTATATATATCCAAATAAATGTAAATTGAGACTTCTAATGACTTAAAATAATTATAATGGTTAATATGACATGTTAAGGTTTATTAAATGAATTTTTTGGAATTAATCAGGTTCTTAGTACATTAACAAAAATCAATTAGTAAATATTTTCAAAACTGACATAAATGAGTTTAAAAAAAATACTATATTATTAATTGATATTATATTACTAAAAATATAAGGTTTGGCCAAAGGACTTGTATAAGGTTAGATATGTAAATAATGAACCACTTGGGGTTCTTTTGGAATTTTATAGTATGTTTATTAACCAAATAATATAAAAATACCAGGAGACATGATAAATGATGAACTATTTAACCAAGAGTAAAATCTAAAAGATAAGTTTAATATGGTGATGTAAACCTATCTAAAACCTATTGGTTTAGAGTATCTCTACCCATATCCACCTTATCCTCTGTATAAATCCATTTGGAGCCATTATAAATCAAAAATGATTTTATAATAAAATAATGTTTCAAGTTTTTCCTAAAGTGACCCTCACCTCTCTTATAAAAGGGTACTTCCCCTTCTCTCAAAATCAAACCTCCAATGAATTTTGGATTGAAAAAGCCCTACTAAAATATCCTTACAACTTCTCTAAATTTATCCTAGAGGACTTACTTTTATCAGAAATCCAACCTATGGATCCCTTTTGATCAAGTCAAAAGGAAACCCTCGAAGAAGATGTAATTATTCTGTCACCACTTCCAAGTTCTTTTCTTCTTCCACTTCCTATTTATTTGTTGTTTCCATTCCAAAATAGTTACTCCAGTATCTTATGCATACTATTATGTTATTATAAATATTCTACAACCATATTCATTATTTTATCCATCCTATAAAGGACAATGTCACCATATGTGCGTACGCAGGGCTTACCGTCTCCACATCTTGGTGTTGTTTGTCATTAAACACTTCACTGTATGAATGGTTAAAATAATGTGTTTAATTTATGTAATAATAAATATAATATGTTAATTAATATATATATATATATTATATACCATCCATTTACTTATGATTACACCATCAATAGAATGGTATTGTCGCTCGTGCGTACGTAAGGATTACCGTCTCCACGAACGCGATGAGATTCATTCCCCATCTTAACCATTCAAGAATAATTTTTATTTTACTATTAAAAGTAATGATTAAGAACATAATATCATTTTGTATATGAATCAAATACATCCTATACATAAAAAATATGACATAGATAACAAAACATATAATGGAAAATGAATCAGTTAACACCTGAAATGATGATACTACTAAAATATCATTAACAATGAAATATTAGAAGATCATATATGAAAACATATTTGTGTATGTGGTTCTTGAATAATTTAATAACAATGACTTCAATATTATAAAGGAGGTTAACATACCCTATACCAATGAAAATTACAATATAATGGTTAAATTTCACAATCTCTTTATTATGTGAGGTTGTATATACGTGAGTATCTACTAGGACCACTTTATCATCCACATCCGTGTTTCTTAAAAATGCATTTCAAAACATTTTTACTATTTACTAGACTATTTTTTAATGTCATTTATACCCTTGGTTCACTTTTTGATGAAATTTTTGGAAAAGAAACTTTTCGTCGTTTTCCAAACAAGGTACTTTCTGACTTTTCGACGAATTAAGGTCAAAATGTTTTTTAACTTATACGGCGGGTGCAGCTATTTTCTGCCGTTATAACACGTTCAAAGATTCCCTTAAATGAATATAAGAATATTTTCAATATAAATGTTCTATTTTATAATTCTGTGACTTTTAAATGATTTCAAAATAGAATGAGATATTTCTCTCAAATAGTTTTTATTTCATCTATGTCAACATCCTTTGATGGATTTTACACAAGTTTTAAGTTGATTCATTATGATAATAATCATACATATTATATTGAAGGTTTTGTGATATGTTTGACTATGGATGCATTATTTTTATACCATTCATGATTTATGGTTAAAGTATTAACATTTTGTATACTATTTTTAATACGGATGTTTATGTTATGTTTCAACCTTTTCATATGAGAAACGCATTAAATTTAGTAATTGATGGGTGGAGCCTGCTATAGCTCTCGATGTATCAGTGGGTATCATGAAAAAAACTAGTGTCTTGGAACAAGGCATTGACAAAATCATCTTTTTAGTCTTGGAACAAGGCCTTGACTATGAGGTTATGATGTCCGACATTATATATTACATCATTATGAAATTGGCTATTGATATTGCATGTGATTATTCGACTAGTAGAATATCCATGTGAATATGTTAATTGCATTATTTGATTTATATTTTCCATATTATGCTAAAGTTTATTTTTAGAAATATTATTTTTTAGTCTTATACATTACCTTAAAATTTTTATGTTTAATTATGAATTTTTCTACTATATTTTAATCCTTACTGTGCATCTGAGCTCACCCCTTTCTTTTGTTTTATTTTTCCCTAGATGCAATGAAGTATTTTACGATTGTCCTATACGAATAGGCTAAGAGATAAAAGTATGTTAAAAGGGGAAACAATGATGTTGTTTTTATTTATTCAATTATGTAATGTAAAAATTATAAATGTATCTAGTACTTCCAAGGGTACTAAACTGATTGGTCTTTCAGGACATGATTACTTGTATCATGCCAATTTTATGTAATAATTTACCGACTCTTGGTAACTGGGGTTGGGGCTTTACAGTTGGTATCAGAGGAAGTTTAATAAAAACCATGGAAGCTAGATTTAGAAAAACTATGATTAGAGAACATTACCCTAAGATAAACATTGAGGATTGGTATAGAATAACTTCCTAGAATTTTGTTAATGTAGAGATTTTGTGTATTTTCCATGAAATTCATCCTTGTCTATATATGAGTAGGTAGAGGTGGATACGGAACAGATGTACCTAGGTGTGAAAATTCTGACATGGAGTTTTGGGCTTGTCCCAGGGTATCCTGGTACACGACAACGGGCCATACTGCACTCTTGGTTACGACACTCTCGGGGGATATGCATAGGATAATTCAAAATTTCATAACAAACAATTATTAAGGATTTATGAGTATATTAATCCTCAATGATTTTTCTTATGATTAGGGATTATATTCACAAATTGTTCAATTTATGTCATGTATTTTACTGGTTTGAATTATGTATTGTGATTCATAAACTAATCTAGTTTATGCTATTGTTTAGAAATTGTGACTAGTGGAAGGAATGGAAACCATATCAAAGCACTTAATCCATGTAGGTATTGACCTCCTACTCAAGATATTTATAGTGGATATTATTCTGCAACTGGTGCTAAACAAATTATAACCATACCGGGATAACTCACTCAGGTTATGAATAATAACCTTACCCATATAGAGCACCCTGTTATACAATTTAGAGGATCATTGTTAGACCACTTAATGATGCAACCGCCACCAGCATTCAATTGGAATACAAATAAATTTGTATATGATCAATGAATATGTTCCTTAAAGAAAACATTTCATTCTTTGGGGATTAGTGAAAGGGAAAACATTTTCGTGGCAGTTTATCGCCTCATGAGAGATGCAGATCAATTGTGTTCATTAATTCAAAACAGATTGGAGGATGAGGAAGTATCAAATATGGAATGGAGGGAATATAAAGAGATTTTAATAGAAAAATATGTTCATCATTTCCATCAAGTGGATATGGAATGAAAATTTTTAAGTCTGAGGAAAAAGGTGGATGAGAATGTCGCAAAGTATGAGGCTTACTTTAGAAGGTTATCAAGGCATGTTGCTGATTATATACATAACACAATGAGTAATATTGATCGATTATTTTATGGGTTAAAATCATTTATCCTTTGAGCATTAGTCTCACAATTCTTCTCATCGTATGAAGATATAGTCTCATGTGCTATCAAGACAGAAAAATAATTCTCAATGTATTATGACTTTAAAAGAAAGCAGGAGAAGAAGAGATATGTTGAACACTCTGGAAATGGAAATAAGGGGAAGAAGGGAAAAGTTGAATTTCCATCATGCAGTAAAAGTGGGATGAAACAACTTGGTACATTCCTAAACAGAATGATATTATGTTACAAGTGTGGTGAAAAAGGCCACCAAGCTCGTGATTATAAAGGGAAGAAAGAGTCTGTTAATTTTCAACGCTATAATTATAGAGAAATGGGGAATTATTCAAATTAATTTCCTAAGTGCAAAGGAACCATTTCTCAGAAAAGGACAATAGAGAAAGACCATGCTAATCTGATCACTACTGCTAAGGCTGAATCTCCGAATAAATTGGTGGAAGGTAATTTAATGGTATCCTCAAATTTAGGCAATGATTTATTTGATTATGGATCATCGCATTTTTTCATTAGTTCCAAGTTTTCTAAGAAAATTATATATTTACAATTTGATTTAACAAGGTAGTTTTCTGTCGAGACTCTCAAGGGAAGTACTTTTGCAACAATGTTTTATGAATCATATCCCATTAGGGAATAAAAATGTGATTTATCTGCTGATCTCATCATCATACCAATGATTTAATTTGATATAATCCTTGATATGGATTTTATTTCATACCATGATGTGAAAACTTATTGTAAGAATAAGGAGGATACAATTTTCGATGATGATAAGGAGTACCTTATCTTTAGAGATGAAATGCCACCATCCGATTCTTATCTAGATCCACCCTCAGTAGCTCTACTGAATTCAATTATTGGGGAGGAAGAGAGTGAAATAACTATGGGTGAGGAAAGGAATGTTAAAATTGAGGATGTACCTATTGTGATAGAATATGGTGATTTGTTTCTAGAGGATATATCTGGACATCCTCCAGAACGAGAAATTGAGTTTTCCATTGATTTAATTCTTGGTTCAAGGCCCATATTGATTGTAGAGACCCAAAGATTGACGTACATGGACATTACATTACTTTTCTAGAATACTTAATACATAAAAAAACAGACACCCAAGGATCTTAATAGTTTAGTGTCTTTGGAATCTCGGAATATAATCTCTTAATTGTGGTGAAAGATCTTCAAAATCTCGCATAAAGATCTTCCCCTTTTGTTTTCTTAACTGAATCCTTTATTTAAATCCTGGGGAAAGGAAAACATATAAATGGTGAGCTCAAATGGTTAGTAAGGGTAAACATAGATAACCTAAAACAATCCATAAACATTTAAATGAAAAAACATGAACATAAAATCTAAACATCAAAATCATGAGTAATGACATAAATCATGGAAGTACATAAGGAATAGATCATAAACGAACATTAATCATGATAAACTAGAATGTGAATAAAACATGTAATTGTGCCATCCATTAAGTAAATGTAATGATTTCAATAGTATCCAAGCCATTGCTGCCAAGACCATCTTAGTGGACAAAGTCCCTTACTGAACCGGGTTTACTTGCCGTTCCAGCCCTGTAATACTGAACCAGATTTACATTCCATTTCATCCATGTCTATCTCATGAGATATAAATCATTACCAAATTAATTGGAGGGAGATATAGGTCCCACCCATCTCATAATTAAATCATTCTTACTTGTGCCATAAAATAATAACACATACATCATAGCATAACCCATGTAATAAAAATAGGATTCTTAAATATCATGCCATCATCACATAATCCATATAAAACAAATGGACAAAATCTCATCATAAGAAGAATCAAACCATGTAAATCATAGAGACATTTTACTTGAAATATAAACAATTGAAATAATTTCATCATAGATGGAAAATGGTTTTGATAAAACACTTGAAATGAATTCTTGAGGAAAATATCATTTCTTCTTCAAAATCGATTTCTTTTCACAAAACGTCATGCAATTTTAAAAGAAAAATATTTTCATTCAAATAGTTATGAAATATTTTGGAGGAAGCTTCATGAAAATAAGGCTTTATAAAACCGTAAAAATCCTTTCATGCTGTATAAGTTAAAAAAACATTCTTCTCGTACTTTTGTCGGAAAAGTCAAAAAGTACCTCGTATTGTAAACACAAGAAAGTTTCCTTACATACCATGTAGTAAAAGGCAAAATGGGTAAAAAGAAAATTAAACATAAATAAAAACACTTTTAGAAAACATGGACTTGGATGATAACAATAACCCCAGAAAATACTTACGAATAAACAATTCTGGATAAGAATGAGATTGGATAGGTTATCCCTTACCGTAGGTCCGATATGCTTCATACGTATCTAAACCTCCTCTTCTTCGATACGGCTCTTTGAAACCTCCTCTTTGGGCACTAGGATTGGTCTTTGAAGTAGACCAGGACCTTGAGGATGTTTATAGGTAAGTGGATAAGATAAATTGGTAGGGGTTGGCCAAGATTGAAGGCTCAAAGTGGTGTGAGGAGGAGAGGGGAGGAGGTTCCCTTTTATAATGGAGGAGAGGGGCACCTTTGGAATCCTCAAAAATATTAGTTTAATATAAATTCAAAACCCACATAAAAACCACCAAAAATGACTCAATTCGAATATAAGATGATATAGGGTTGTAATATCATCAAACAATCAAATTTATACATGTTTTGATCTTGTTTTAAACCTTATCATTTTGATTTATCCTTATTTAATCTATTTAAGTTTATTTGTGGTAATACAATTCTTAATTTTAAATTGTCATAAATAATCACTTATGTGTTGTTAATTTTCCATAATTGGATACTTTATAAAATTTTAGACTATATAAATCTCAATTTATAATTTTTAATTATTTTTGTGATTTTTAAACAATTTAATAATATGTTATTATTATAAAATAACAATAGTTTCAATTTTGACACTATTCATTTATTTGAATTTAAATAAAATCTACACAGAGGATATATTCGAACTAAAATATTTAATAGATTCCAAACATGGAAAATTTTTCTATAAAATTCATGGAGCACTTTAAATAGTTCATATAATATTTATTTTAATATTTTTAAAACCATTTATTTGGTATATCTCTTAATAAAATAATTAGTATAACATTTTTGTATAATTATTTAATATACTTATTTGTTGCATAAAAATTAAAAGTAAAATCCTGGGATGAAGATAAATATCAAGGATTTTATAATAATAATTTCCCTTGACTTTATCAGCTTAAAATAACAACATGTAAATTGTTATCTTTATTAAATTATGAAGGTGAAAACTTTAGAATCATTTAAAAAAAATATTATAAGTGTCTTAATCGCCTTAATAAGGATATAAATGGTCCAAAATCTGTCTGGTGGATGGTTAGGGTTTATATATACACTACTAATAAGTTTTGTGCAGATTTTTGGGCCTTTTGATATGTATTACTATTTCAATAAAAACTATATTATTAATTTTTCACTAAATAAATAATTTCTGCATCATTAATGTATAAGATAGTAAGGTAATTAAATAACTCTTAAAAATTACAAATAAATTACCATGATAAAGAAAAACATTTTATATTTCAAATGAGTATTTATAACAGAATTTATATTCTGTATAAACTTATATTAAAAATATTTTAATTATTAAATTTGAGTGATACATATTTCACTTTCCTTTAATTAAAATAAACTAAAGGTCTTAATCACCTCCAAGTGGGTTCCAATGGAGTCCATTTCGACCCAAATATTCCTTAGGATGAAATATAAGAATCCAATTATATTTATATAAGTGTAAGGGCAATTTTATAGTATTATATTTAGCCTTAATTATCTGATTTACCTTTTACTATGGTAAATAAAATTTACCATAGTTACTATTCATAATGCCAAAAAATAAAAAGTATCTTATTAACATAATTTGGACCCAATGATTCCAAATATGGAATCAATTTTTTTAAATCCAATACCAAAAAGTTGCAAAAATTAATTTTAAATTAATCCCATTGTTAGGAAAACGTGTTTTAAAAGTTAAAACATTGCAAAAGATTGAAATGTTTTTACCTATGAATTCAATGTAAAATTAATGTTAATGACATAAATTATATTAAATGGTAAAAATATATTCCATTTTTACATTAAAACCATTCAATATTATAATTTATCCATATAAATTATTGCGATGAAAAATGTTTTTTTTAATTAAAATATAGCATGTTTTTACTATTTATCAAAATATGAAAGTTACCAGAATAATATGAAAAATTTATCCAAAGTAAATTTTTATTTAATGATTCCAAATAAGACTTTTACTTTGTAAAATAAAACTTATAAACATGTCAAAAACTATATTTAAAGTGGGTGCGCCTTCAAAAGGCAGAAAAAATGCATTTTTTGAAAAATACTTATTTTACCCAAAAAATTTACTTTGTTCCTATAACATGTTCTAGAAAATGTGTAAGATGAATAATAATGTTATAAAATTCAAAATTTAGTTAATACTATTCATAACGGCTAGTTCATAATAATATTATAACCATATATCGGTGTTTAGTGAAACCCAGTATTGCATACAACACACGCTATCGAGGAAGGTTGTGATTGCGTGTAATGAAAGCCAAGTCAGGGTTGTGTGTAGTGAAAGACTCCTTTGTTGTTTCATATAAAAAAATCCAACCATATTTCTTTTATACATTGAATATATATATATATATATACACACTCAATGTTGCGTAGAATAACTACTATCAAACATACTTGAAATTGTGTGTAACAAGATCCAAGATTAGTGTTGCGTATACTGAAAGCTAATACGGTGTTTCATATAGCACAAGGTGATCTTGGTGTAGAATAAAATAGAAGATATGAAATATATTAAAAAGAATATATCTTATAAAATTTCGGGGTATTACATTCTACCCCCCATAAAATGATTTTCTCCCTTGAAATTCGTCGGGGTTATAAATGGTTTATTACATGAGAGTTTCTTTCACAGAAACCCACATCGTAAAAAGGAATAACACAATGTACCTTTAAAAACTAAAATTATGAAACATAACGTTTACCCATATTAACTTATCACTGTGTTTCCACATAGGAGAATATAGGTGAAAATATGGATATGGAAGAAAATTATAACCATCATGTTCTGATGGAGAGTGGTAAAGAACAGGGCTATGAAAAATCCAACAATCAGAAACCCATAAATTTGTGATGATATAAGCTACCATCTGATTAATCAGATATAAGAGCACTAGGACAACATTTTTTTTCAATACCATTTCCCTAAAGTTGAAAATTTTGAATTTGAAGAAATATTTACTTGATTTTGGTAAAATCTCACTGTTGTTTGTGCTTTAAACAATTTCCACTTCATGTCTTAAAGAAATGAAGTTGAATTTGTCATATTTGAAGAGTTAACAGATCATGTGATAGAATGATGGGTCATTCCATATGTATCAAAGAAAAGGTTAGCAAAAGTTATCGAATACATAAGTCCATGTATGGCGAGGTTAATCGTATATGATTCCAAGAATGGACTTATACTTCATCTATCATACCGATTAATAAAATAAAACTAATTTCTACAAACCAGTGACTTCCTGTAGGCCAGTGGTAGGCGATATTAGCCTGTCGCACTATGGTTGTGAGTTCGATTCTTGCAACCTTGTCCGTCGCGATGGATAGTCGCCCATCCTGTAGGTTGTCCTTTTTTTCTAAAAATACATTATTATAACTTTCAATCAATAATATCAAAAAAGTTCTAGCCTTAAACAATACTAACTTATGTCCAATATAATCCATTCCAATCTTTAGGATTATGCAAAATACCTCTTTCCAAACTCAATGTATAAAGAGAACGATTAATAAAAAACTCATATAACAAGCACATGAATACCATAATTTATCCCTCATATATATTGTTGGTCGCATTCCAATCATGTGAATAACTTAATCATGTATTCTCTTGAAATATGAATACCCATTGAACCTTATTGAAAACAGGAATGCTATCAAATGTTAACTCTTTCCTCATACCAAAATCCAAAAATTCTATATACTCAAACAATGATATAACATTGTCCTTATATCAGTCATGAGATCATGAATACTATAAAACATATTATTTTCTCATTATCCATTCAATATGCACATATCATCTTCTTTCCAAAAATATCTAAATAACCTTTCATGTTTACTGGTACCATTCAACATATACTTTCAAATACTTTAGGAAAAACAATAGTGTAACAATCCATAGATGATTCTTTCTTCCATAGTACCATTAACTGTACAACATAACATAAATCATTCGATTACCTTCTTAAAACATTGAAAAAGTTTCAACACTTCTTTCATCTCATATATCATTTGTAGTTTCCTCATCATCATCCACATAAATACAACCCATATGACCATGCTGATTCTCTTCTTGAGATTTTCCCTTAGGGCATTGGTTTGCATAATGTCCATACATTCCACATTTAAAACATATAATCATTGTTGATGTCGTAGCAATACCCTTATCCTTCTCCATGGTGTTAACTGAACCTTTTCCTTTGCACTTACTGGATTTGTGTCCTTATTTTCCACACTCAAAGCATCTTCTAGTTCCATTGAAACATTCTTTTTGGTGCCTCTTCTCACATGATTTACATGATAGAAATTGAACTTTTCTTCCTCTATGATCATCATGAAACTCCATCTTTCTGTTCTTAGCTGAGCTGGGAAACTTACCAAATTTGAGATTATTGATCATATTATGATATTGATGATTAGGCATAATAACAATATGTGGACCTCCAGATACAATTTCATTCGGTTTCTCATGAAGAATATCATTCCATTGTCCATCACATCCTCCATTATCGTGAATCTTCCTATTCCCATACATTTTCTAAAACCCAAAAAAATAGTGTGAGAGGCCAAAATCATAATCAAGGGGGATTACCTTCAATACCTAACATCTTAGGTTAAATTATAAGATCATTACCATAATTCTAGGACTATAACCTATACTTATACTTAACCTTAGGGACATCCCTAGAAATACCTTAGAAATATCTCTAGGGATCTCACTAAAGTTCTCACATCCTAGTATCCAAAGGTTGACTAAACCTTTCCTCTTATACCAACTGTAGAGACCCAAAGCTTGACAAAAATGGACATTACATTACTTTTTTAGAATACATAATACATAACAAAAACATACACACAAGGACCGTAATAGTTTAGTGTCTTTGGAAACTCAGAATATAATCTTCTAATCGTGGTGAAAGATCTTCAAAATCTCCCATAAATATCTTCCCCTTTTGTTTTCTTACCTAAAACCTTTCTTTAAATCCTATAGAAAAGAAAACATATAAAGGGTGAGCTCAAATGCTCAGTAAGGGTAAACATAGATAACATAAAAAAATCCATAAACATTTAAATGCAAAAACTTGAACATAAAATCTAAACATCAAAATCATGAGCAATGGCATAAATCATAGAAGTACATAAGGCATATATCATAAAGGAACATTAATCATGATAAACTAGAATGGGAATAAAACATCTAATTGTGGAATCCATTAAGAACATGTAATGATTTCCATTGTAGCCAGGACATTACTGCCAAGACCATCTTATTGGACAAAGTCCCTTACTGAACCGGGTTTACTTGCCGTTCCAGCCCTGTATTACTGAACCGGATTTACTTGCTGTTTCAGCCATGTCTATCTCATGAGATATAAATATTTACCCAATGCATTGGAGGGAGATATAGGTCCCACCCATCTCATAATGAAATCCTTCTTACTTGTACCACAAAATAATAAATCATACATCATAGCATAACCCATGTAATGAAAATGGGATTCTTAAACATAATGCCATCATCACATAATCCATATAAAACAAATGGATAACATTTCATCATAAGAAGAATCCAACCATGTAAATCATAGAGACATTATACATGAAATATACACATATGAAATAATGTCATCTTAGATGGAAAATGGTTTTGATAAAACACTTGAAATGAATTCTTGAGGAAAATAAACTTTCTTCATCAAAATCAAATTCTTCTCACTAAATGTCATGCAATTTTAAAAGAAAAATATTTTGTTTAAAATAGTCATGAAATATTTTGGAGGAAGCTTCATCAAAATAAGGCTTTATAAAACCGTAAAAATCCTTTCATTCCATATAAGTTAAAAAAAACATTCTCCTCATACTTTTGATGGAAAAGTCAAAAAGTACCTCATAACGTAAACACAAGAAAGATTCCTTACATACCATGTAGTAAAAAAAATGGGTAAAAAGGACATTAAACATAAATAAAAACACTTTTAGAAAACATGGACTTGTATGATAACAATAACCCCAGCAAATAGTTACGAATAAAAAATCTCGGATAAGAATGAGATTGGAAAGGTTATCCCTTACCATAGGTCTGATATGCTTCGTACGTATCCGAACCTCCTCTTCTTCAATATGCCTCTTTGAAACCACATATTAGGGCACTAAGATTGGTCTTTTAAGTAGACCAGGACCTCTAGGATGTTTCTAGGGAAGTGGAGAAGATAAATTGGCAGGGGTTTACCGAGCTTGAAGGCTCAAAGTGGTGTGAGAAGGAGAGGGAGGAGGTGCCCTTTTATAAGGTAGGAGAGGGACACCTTTGGAATCCTCAAAAATATTAGTTTAATATAAATTCAAACCCCACATAAAAACAACCAAAAAATGACTCAATTAAATGATAATATGAGATAGGGTTGTAATCTCATCAACCAATCAAATTTACACATGTGTTGATCTTATTTTAAACCTTATCATTTTGATTTAACCTTATTTAATCTATTTAAGTTTATTTGTGGTAATAAAATTCTAAATTTTAAATGGTTATAAATAATCACTTATGTGTTGTTATTTTTCCATAATTGAATACTTAATGACATTTTCGAGTATATAAATATAAATTTATAATTTTTAAATATTTTTGTGATTTTTATTCAATTTAATAATATGTTATTTTTATAAAATAACAATAGTGTCAATTTTGACACTATTTAATTATTTGAATTTAAAATAAATCTCCAAAGAGGATATATTCGAACTAAAATATTTAATATATTCCTAACATGTAAAATTTGTCTAGAAAATTTGTGGAGCCCATTAAATAGTTCATATAATATTTATTTTAATATTTTTAAAACCATTTATTTTGTATATCTCTTAATAAAATAATTAGTACAACATTTTTGAATAATTATTTAATATACTTATCTGTTGCATAAAAATTAAAAATAAAATCCTTTGATGAAGATAAATATCAAGGATTTTATAATAATAATTTTTCTCGAATTTATCTTCTTAAAATAACAACATGTAAATTGTTATCTTTATTAAATTATGAAGGTTAAAACATTGGAATCAGTTAAAATAAAATATTATAAGTGTCATAATCGCCTTAATAAGGATAGAAAAGGTCAACAATTCGGCCAGTGGATGATTAGGGTTTATATATACACTAATAATACGTTTTCTTCAGATTTCTTTTCCTTTTGATATGTATTACTATTTCAATAAAAACTATATTATTGATTTTTCAGTAAATAAATAATTTCTGCATCATTAATGTATAAGATACTAAGGTAATTAAATAACTCTTAAAAATTTCAAATAAATTAACATGATAAAGAAAAACATTTTATGTTTTGAATGAGTATTTATAACCGAATTTATATTCTGTATAAACTTATATTAAAAATACTTTAATTATTAAAGTTGAGTGAGACATATTTCACTTTCCTTTAAATTAAATAAACTAAAGGTCTTAATCACCTCCAAGTGGGTTCCAATGGATTCCATTTTGACCAAAATATTTTTTAGGACGAAATATAAGCATCCAATTATATTAAGTCAAGTGTTAGGGTATTTTTATAATATTATATTTACCCTTAATTACCCGATTTACCTTTTACTATGGTAAATAAAATTTACTGCAGTTACTATTCATAATGCTCAAAAATAAAAAGTAGCTTATTAACATAATTTGGACCCAATGATTCCAAAAATGGAATCAATTTTTTTAAATTCAACACACAAAAGTTTCAGAAATTAATTTAAAATTAATCTCGTTGTTAAGATAATGTGTTTTAAATGTTCAAACATTGCAAAAGATTGAAATGTTTTAACCTATGAATTCAATGTAAAATTAATGTTAATGACATACATTATATTAAATGGTAAAAATATATCTTATTTATACTTTAAAACCATTCTATATTATTATTTAACAATATAAATTATTGCGATGAAAAAAGTTGTTTTTAATTAAAATATAGTGTGTTTGTTCTGTTCATCAAAATATGAAAGATACCAGAATAATATGAAAAATTTATCCAAAGAAAATTTTTATTTCCTGATTCCAAATAAAGATTTTATTTTTTAAAATTTAACTTATAAACATGTCAAAAACTAGATTTAATGTGGGTGCGCCATCAAAAGGCAACAAAACTGCATTTTTTTGAAAAATACTTATTTTACCCAAAAAATTTTCTTTTTTCTTATACCATGTTCTAGAAAATCTGTAAGATCAATTATAATATTATAAAATTCAAAATTTAGTTAATACTATTCGTAATGGCTAGTTCATAATAGTATTATAACCATATAACATTGTTTAGTGAAACCAAGTATTGCATACAACACACGCTGCCGAGGAAGGTTGTGATTGCATGTAATGCAAGCCAAGTCAGGGTTGTATGTAGTGCAACACTCCTTTGTTGTTTCATATAACAAAATCCAACCATATTTCTTTTATACACTGAATATATATATATACACTCAATGTTGCGTAGAATAACTACTATCAAACAAACTTGAAATTGTGTGTAACATGATCCAAGATTACTGTTGCGTATACTACAAGCTAATACGGTGTTGCGTATAGCACAAGATGATCTTGGTGTAGCGTACAATTGAAGATAAGAAATAAATTAAAAAGAATATTTCTTATAAAATATCGGGGTGTTACATTGATGACCCATTATATAATGGCCAATGTGGAATTAGTGGAACTAAATAATAAACTAGGGTAATTGGGTCATAAGGCATTTATTCTCCCTAGTCTTTCTCCATGGGGAGCACTTGTCCTTTTTGTTAGGAAGAAATAAGGATCTATGAGGTTTTGCATTAACTGTAGGGAGATCAATGCTATAACAATAAAGAACATGTATCCCCTACCTCGTATTGGTGATTTATTTGATAAAATTCATAGATGTCAATATTTTTCAATGATTGACCGTCGATGTGGATATCATCAGTTCTTTGTAAAGAAAGAAGGCATTCTGAAAACAGTATTTTGAACCAAGTATGGGAATTACGAGTTTAGAGTAATGCATTTTGGACTGACTAATGCAACCTCTTTTTTTCATGGATCTAATGAATATATTTTTCAAGGAATATATTTATGAATTTTTAGTGGTATATATTAATGATATCTTGGTTTACTCCAAAAGATATGAAGATCATGAAAATCACTTGTGCACTATTTTAAAGGCTCATTGAACAAATTAATTATATGGGATGTTTAGAAAATATGAATTCTTTCTTAATGAGATATCTTTTCTTGGCCATATTGCCTCTAAGGATGGAATCTCTATTGATCCTTATAATCCAAGAGCAATACAATAATGGCCAGCACTGATGAGTATAATTGAGGTAAGCAGTTTTATTAGTTTAGTGGCTTATTATCGGCATTTTTTCCAGAATTTTTCCAGATTAGCTAACCCATTAACCATGCTCACACATAAAGGGGGTAATTTTTTTTTTAAAAAAAGAGTGTGAAGTTGTTTTGAAGAATTGAAAAAATGATTAGTCAATTATCCTATTTTGACTCTACTATTGGTGAATGATGGGTTTGTTATTTATAGTGATTCTTCGAAAAAAGGACTTGGTTTTTTCCTTATGTAGAATGATAGAATTATTTCCAATGCATCATGAAAGCTAAAAAATTAAAAAAACTATCCTAATCATAATCTTGAGTTAGTACCTGTAATATTTTCTCTGAACATATGGAGACAGTATGTCTATTATGAAAAATGTGAGATATATACTAATCATAAGCATTTGAATTATATTTTCTCACTAACAGAACTCACCATGAGGTGAATTCTATGGCTTGAACAGCTCAAGGATTGTGATTGCACAATACACTACCACTCGTTGAAGGAAAATAAGGTGGAAGATTCTTTGAGCAGAAAGGATAATGGATGGCATGAACATGATGAGAGTTGAAAGGGATCTTATGTTCATGGGTCTAGTAAATATGCATATGGATATAATCATAGAAGGTGAAAAATCAATAATTTTTCTAATGGAATCCAAACCATCCTTAATATAGAGAATAAAAAGTACTCATGTTGATGATGAGTTTAAAAATATAATTAAAGATGTAAACAATGATAGATTTATCGACTTAGAATATGAAGACGAGATTTTGAAATTTGGGGAGAGACTTTGTGTTCCTGACATACCTGATCTAAAAACAGAATTGTTGGATGATGATCATAGTTCCAATTTCTCTGTACACCCTGGGATCAGCAAGATGTATAGAGATTTGAAGGATCATTTTTGATGGGACAACATGAAGAGGGATATTTCTAATTATGTATCAAGATATATGGTTTTTCAACAAGTGAAAGCTGGAAGGCAACATCCTAGAGAAGTCATGAAACCTTTTCCCATACCTAAGTGGAAATGGGATAATATTTTGATGGACTTTTTCAGGGGGCTACCAAAGACTCCTATAAGGAACAATGCAATAAGGGTCATTGCTGATTGTATTACGAAGTCAAAAAATATTCTTTGTATAAGAGAAATTTGACACTTGATCGATTATAAATACTAGATATTAATGATGTTGTTAGACTTTATGGAGCACCCCTATCGATTGTTTCTGATCATGATCCTCGTTTTACATCAAGATTCTGGAAAACTATTTAGTAGGTCCTGGATACTGATCTTCGTTTGAGCACTGCCTACCACCCTCAAACTGATGGACAATCAAAACAGACTATTCAAAACTTAAAAGACATATTGAGATCTTGATTACTTGACTTCCAAGGTATGTGGGATCATTATTTACCTATTGTAGAATTTTCCTACAGTAATAGCTTCTATTCAAGTATTCTGATAGCATCATATAAATCCTTACATAGAAAGAGATGTCACACACAAAGTTGTTGGGATGATGTTGGTGAAAGAAAACTCATATTCCCAGAACTTCTTAAGGAAAAAATTGAAAAGGTGAATATTATCCAAACCCACATCAATGAAACTCAAAGTAGGAAAAATAGATATGTCAATAACTGAAGGAAGGATTTGGAATTTCAAGTGGGAGATCATGTTTTCTGGAAGGTTTATCCATGGAAGGGTGTTATATGATTTGGTAAGAAGGGTAAATTTATTCCTAGGTACATCGGACCATTCGAAATTCTTGAACGAATTGGAGTTGTAGCTTATCATTTGGAAATGTCGCCAAGTCTCTCCAAAGTTCATGATGTCTTCCATGTATGACTGTTGAGAAAATACATACCTGACCCAACACCAATACTCACATATGGTGAAATAGAACTGGATCCCAATCTATCTTATTGTGAAGAGCCTATCAGGATTCTTGATACCATAGAACAAGTGCTGAGAAACCGGACGATTCGTCCGGTAAAAGTTCAATGGAGAAACCATATGATGGAAGACACAATGTGGGATCCTCCGTAAATTCTGATGAAGAACCATCCAAATCATTATGTTAAGTAGTATTGTAGAAATTTTGAGGATGTAAATATTTGAAGGAGGGAATAATGTAACACCCGAAGATTCCATGATACACTTCTCTTTGAATAATACAATTGTTTGTGTTGTACGCAACTTTGAGTTCTAACACACCACGACCAATCAGAATATCTGTTATGTATAATAATACCCACTTTTTGAAATTTTATAAATTTTATTTTTCATAATGGACTTCATTTTTGGATTCAGAATATAAAAATTAGGTTTGGGTGAAGTTTTGATATTTTTCTGAAAACATTAAATTTTCATTGAATAGTGAAAAACAGCGTTATTATTTAAAATCGACTTTTTATATAAATAAATATTTATTTTATATAAATTTATTTTAATTAAAAATAGATACATAATACCTATATTATTTCAATTTCATTCATTGGAGTCATTTTATAATAAAATTAGATGTATAAAATTTTATTGAATTTCTTACCGTCTTTACCCACCTTCTTGTCGCATTTGAAAAAATGCATAAAATGTAATTTTACCGCTTATTTGAATTGAATTTAAAAAATTAAAGGGAAACAGTTGATATTAGTAAGTAGAATTTGGTTCAATAAGATGAAAATAGTTTTTGGTGAATAGTAACTGTTGACGTTTATTTACCACAGTTAAAAGTAAATAGGGTAATTATAGGTAAAAATGATAATACCATTACCCTAACACATGTACTAATTCTATATTATAAATTTATTTCTAAAAAATCAACCTTAGGAATAAACTATGATCCTTTTGGCCCACTTGGATTAGATTAAGAAATCTATTATACTTTATTTAAAGAAGAGTTAAAAGTGTTAAATTCAATGCTTAATAACTAATCCATTTTTCATATAGGGTTACACATAAGATAAATTAGATTATTAATATTCATTATAAAGCTAAAAATATTTCCTACATAATTTTATTATATTTATATTTTTTAGACATTAAATAATTTAATTTATTTATTACACAATTATGATGCAGTAATTACCTTATTAAAGAATGATTAAAATAATTGATATTATAAATATACAAATAAATGTAAATTGAGACTTTTTATGATTTAAAAGAATTTTATAGGTTAATATGACAAATTAGGGTTGATTAAATTATTTTTTATGAAGTAATAAAGTTGTTAGGAATTTAACAAAAATAAATTACTAAATAGTGTCAAAATTGACATAAATGAGTTTTTAAAAGAAATAACTTGTTATTAATTGATATTATATTCCTAAAAATATAAGGTTCGGAGAAAGGACTTATATAATGTCAGATATGTCAATAATGAACCACTTGGGGTCCTCTTGGAATTTTATAGTATGTTTATTAATCATATAATATTTAAATACAAGGAGACATGATAAATGTTAAAACAATTTAACCAAGAGTTAAATATAAAAGATAAGGCTGATATGGTGATATAAACCTGTATAAAATGTATTGGTCAAGCAGATTTCGACCCCGCCCCACCTTGGAATCTAAATAAATCTATTTGGATCCATTAAAAACCGAAAATGATTTTATAATAAAATAATGTTTCAAGGTTTCCCTAAAATGACTCTCACCTCTCTTATAAAAGGGTACATACCATTCTCTCAAAATAACTCCTCTAAAGCCATTTGTCTTTGACTACCCCTACTAAAATATCCTACCAACATTCCTCAATTCATCTAAGAGGCCTTACATTGATCAGAAATCCAACCTATGGATCCCTTTTGATCAAATCAAAATGAAACACTCGAATAAGAGATAATTATTCCATCACCTCATTCAAGTTCTTTTTTATTCCACTTAATCTTTCATTGTTGTTTCCATACCAAAATAATGAATCCAATACCTTGTAATTTTTTATGTTATTATAAATATGTTACAACCATATTCATTATTCTCCCCATCCTATAAACGACAAAGTCACCATACGTGTGTATGTACAACTTACTGTCTACACGTCATGGTGTAGTTTTTCATTCAACACTTCACTGTTTGGATGTGTAAAATAATGAGTATAATTGATATAAATAATAAATATAATATGTTAATTATTATTCATATATTATATACCATCCATTTACATAGTATTCCACCATCAATAGAATTGTATTTTCGCTCATGCGTATGTATGAATGACCATCTCCACGAACGTCATGAGGTTCAATCGCCATCGTAATCATTCAAGAGTACTTTTCATTTTATGATTAAAACAAATATTAAGAACATAATATCATTATGTATATTAATCATATACATCCTATTCATAAAAAACGTGACTTACATAACAAAACATATAAAAAAATGAATCATTTAACACCTGAAACGATGATACTGCTGAAATATCATTAACAAAGCAATATTAAAAGATCATATATAACATCATATTTGTGTATGTGGTTCTTGTATAATTTAATAACAATTATGTAACTATTATACATGATTTTAACATACCCTCGATCATGGAAAATTACAAGGTAATAGTTAAATTTTACAATCTATTTATTTTTCGATGTTGTTTATACATGAGTGTCTACTAGGACCTCTTTATCATCCACATACTTGTTTCATAAAAACGTATTTCAAAACATTTTTTAAAATTACTAGAATATGTGTTAAAGTCATTTATACCCTTGTTTTAAATTTTTATTAATTTTTTTTGAAATGAATCTTTCCATCATTTTCCAAACAAGGTACTTCATAACCTTTTCCATGAATTCAGTTAAGAATGTTTTTTTGACTAATACGGTGGGTGCAGATATTTTCATCCGTTATAACACCTTCATAGCTTCCATTACAAGAATATAAGAAAATTTTCAAAATAGATTTTTTATTTTATAATTCTATGTATTTTAAATGATTTCAAAAAAGAAAGAGATATTTCTCTCAAATAGTTTTGATTTCATCAATGTCAACATCTATTGATGAATTTTACACTTGTTTGAAGTTGATTCATATTAATAAAAATTTCCATAATGTATTGAAGGTGTTGTTATATATTTTACTATGGATGTGTTATTTTTATACCATTCATGGTTTATGGTTAAAGTATTAACATTTCATATGTTAGTTTGAATACGAATGTTTATGTCATGTTTGAAAATTTTCATATGAGGAATGCATTGGACTTAGTAAGTGATATGTGGAGCCCACTATAGCTCCTCGATGCATCAGTAGGACTAATGAGACAAACTAGTTTATTGGAACAAGGCCTTGAAAAAATATTATTTTTAGTCTTGGAATGAGGCCTTGACTATGTGGTTATGATTTCTGGCATTATTCATTCCATCATTATGAAATTGGCTATTGATATTGAATGTGATTATTGGACTAGTAGAATATCTATGTGAATAAGTAAATGGAATTATTTGATTAATATTTTCCATATTATGATTATTTTTAAATTTAAAAGACTTATGTTTTAGTTTTATAAATTACCTTAAAATGTTTATTCTTAATTATTAATGTTTCTACTATCTTGTAATCCTTACTGAGCATCTAAGATCATCACTTTCTTATGTTTTATTTTTCCCTGTATGAGAAGAATTATTTTACGATTAACCTACTGGAATATGCAAAGGGATAAGAGTGTGTCAAATGGGACACAATGATGTTGCTTTTCATTATTTGATGATGTAATGTAATATATATATATGTTTCTAGTACTTCCAAGGATACTAAACTGATCGGAATTTCGAGACATGATTCCTTATATCATGCCAATTTTATGAAATAATGCACCAATTTTGGGTTACTAGGGTTGGGGAATTACAGTTGGTATCAAAGGAAATTTAGTACAAGCCTTGGAATCTAGATTTAGAAAAACTCTAATTAGAGAACATTACACAAAGATAGAATTTGAGGATTAGTATAGAATAACATCCTAGAATTTTGGTAAAGTAGAGATTTGGTGTATTTTCTATGAAATACATCCCTTTCTGAATACGAGAAGGTAGAGGCGGATCAGGCACAAATGTACCTAGGAGTGAAAACTCTGACAAGGTGTTTTGGGCTTGACTTAGGGTATCCTTGTACACAACAAAGGTCATTGCTGCACTCTTTGTTATGACACTCCCAGGGGATATGATTTGGATAATTCAAAAATATTTTACAAACTATCATGAAGGATTTATGAGTATATACTTTCTCAAAGAAAACATTTTTTATGATTAGTGATTATATGCACAAAATGTTCAATTTATGTTAGGTATTTTACTATTTTTGGAATTATTTATTGTGATTCATAAACAAATCTAGTGTATTATATTGTTTAGAAATGGATCCTAGTGGAAGGAAGGGATACTATATCAACACATGTAATCCATGTAGGGATTTCCATCTCACTCAATATAATTATAGTGGAGCTGGTTATGCAACTGGTGCTGATCAGCTTATCACCATACTGAGACTACTCACTCATGTTTTGAATAATATCCTAACCATATAGAGCACCCTGATCCACAATGTGGAGGATGAATGTTATACCACTTCATGAGGAAAAAACCACCAACATTCAATGGGACTACAAAACCATTTTTAGCTAAGCAATGGATAAGCTCCTTAGAAAAATTATTTCATTCTTTAGGGATTAGCGAAAGGGAAAATGTTATAATGGCAGTTTATTATCTCATGAGAGATACAGATCAATGGTTTCCATTAATTCAAAACACAAAGAAGGATAAACAAGTATCAAATATATAATAGAGGGAGTTTAAATATATTTTATTATAAATAAACATTCCTCATGACCATCGAGTGGATATGGAAAGACACTTTCTGAGTCTGAGGTAAAAGGAAGATGAGAATGTCACAAACTATGAGGCTAACTTTACAAGGCTATAAAGTCATTCTAATGATTATATACATAACCGAAGGAGTAATGTTGATCAATAATTTGATGGGTTAAAACAATTTCTCCATCGAGCATTAGTCTCACAATCATTCTTGTTGTATGAAGATATGGTCTCATGTGCTATCAAGACCTAAAATTAATTCTCTATGTCTTACGTATTTAAATAAAGTAGGAGAAGAATAGATCTGTTGAACACTCTGGAAATTGAAATAAGGGGAAGAACGGAAAATTTTAATTTCCATCCTATAGTAAATGTGGGAAGAAACACTCAGGTACTTGTCTGAAAGGAATGAGAATCTGTTACAAGTGTGGTGAAAAAGACAACCAAACTCATGATTGTAAAGGGAACACAGAGTCTGTCAATGTTAAATGCTATAATTTTATAGAAATGGGGAATTATGAAAATGAATATCCTAAGTGCCAAGGAAACATACCTCATAAAAGGCCAATGTAGCAAGGCCAATTTTATGCGATCACTACTACTAAGGTTGGAGCTCCGAATGATGTTGTAGTAGGTAATTTAATGATTTCCTAAAATTTAGCCAATGATTTATTCAATTCTAGATCATCACATTTTTTTATATATTTCCAATTTTATAAAAAAATTAGATATTTAAAATTTGATTTAACAAGGGATTTTTCAGTCAAAACACTTAAGGGATGTATCATTGCAATGATGTTTTCTGAATCAGTTCCCATTAGGTCATATAAATGTGATTTATCTATTGATCTCATCATCATACCCATGATTTAATTTTATATAATCCTACGTATGGATTGGATTTTGTACTATGATGCATAAATTTATTCTAAGAAGAATGAGGTTGCAATTTTCGATGATGATAAGGAGTACCTTATCTTTAGAGCAGAATCATCACCATCTGATTCTAATCTAGATGCACCCCTAATAGCTCTACTAAATTCAATTATTTAGGAGGAAGAGGTGAACTAACTATGAGTGAGTAAAGGAATGTTCAAAAAGAGGATGCACCAATTGTGAAAGAATATGTTGATGTGTTTCCATAGGATTTACCAGGACATACTCCAGAACATGAAATTGAGTTTTTCATTGATTTAATTCAGGATTCAAGGCCCATATCAATGACCCCTTATAGAATGGACACAGTGGAATTAGTGGAACGAAAGAAAAAACTAGATGAATTGAGTAATAAAGTATTTATGATCCCTAGTGTTTCTCTATGGGGAGGACATATCATTTTTGTTAAGAAGAAATTTGGATCTATGAGGCTGTGCATTTACTACCAGGAGATCAATTCTTTAACAATAAAGAACAAGTATCCCCTACCTCGTATTGATGATTTATTTATTCAACGTCATGGAGATCAATATTTTTCAAAAAAATTTCTTCGATTTGGATATCATTATTTGTGTATGAAGAAGGAAGCGATTCTGAAATCAGTATTTCAAACCAGTTATGAGCATTACGAGTTTACATTAATGCCTTTCAAACTGAATATTTCACCCTATATTTTCATGGATATAATGAATAAAGTTTTCAAGGAATATCTTGATGAATTTGTAGTGGTATTTATTGATGATATCTTGGTTTACTGTAAAAGCTATTAAGATCATGAAAATCACTTGTGCACTTTTCTAATGACTCTAAGAAGAAATGAATTATATGGGAGTTTTTCAAGTGTGAATTATGGATGGAAAAGATTTATTTTATTTTCCATATTGTCTCTAAGGATGAAATATTTATTGATCCTTCTAATAAAAGAGAAATAAAATATTATCCATCACTGATGAGTATAACTGAGGTATGAAGTTTTATTGGTTTAGAAGGTTATTATCAGCATTTTTCCTAGAATGTTTCCCGATCTGCTAACCCATTAACCAAGCTCACACGTAAAGGGGTCAAATTTGTTTGGAAAAAAGAGTGTGAAGAATGGATTAGAGAATTGAAGAAAATATTAGACAATTCTCCTATTTTGAATCTTCCATTATGGAATGAAGGGTTTGTTATTTATAATGATGATTCAAAAAAAGGAATTGGTTGTGTCCTTATGAGAAATGATAGAGTTAATGACTATGCATCAAGAAAACAACAAATTCATGAACAAAACAATCCAAGTCATGATCTTGAGTTATAAGCTGCAATATTTTCTCTTGAGATATGGATATACTATGTTTATAGTAAAAAAATGTGATATATATACTGATCAAAAGAGTTTGATGTACATTTTTTCATAGAATGAACTCAACACGATGCAAAGGTTATGGATTGAACTGCTCAAGGGTTATGATTTCTCATAACACAACCATCCGGGTAAGATAAATAAGGTTGCAGAAGGTTTGAATAGAAATGATCATTGTGTTTTGAACAAGATGAGAGTTGAAAGGGATCCTATGTTCATGGATCTATTAAAGAAGGATATAGGAATAATCATGGAAGGTGAAACATCAATACTTTTTAAAATGGTTTCCAAACCATCTTTAATAGAAAGGATAAAAAGTGCTCAAGATGATGATGAGGAGTTTCGAAAGAAAATTAAAGTTGTGAATGATGGGATATTGATCAGCTTCATATATGAAGATGGGATTATGAAATTTGGGAATAGACTATGTGTTCCTAACATACCTGATCTAAAAAGGGAATTGTTGGATGGTGCTCTTATCCCCAATTTCTCTATACACCCTGGGAGCACCAAGATGTATAGATATTTGAATTAATATTTTTGGCGGGATAACATGAAGAGGGAGATTTCTAATTATGTTTCAAGATGTATGGATTTTCAATAAGTGATAACTATAAGACAACATCCTAGAGGTTTCATGTAACCTCTTCCCATACCTGAGTGGAAATGGGATAATATTATGACGGACTTTGACATAGGCAATATAAATGAATCCTAGAAAAAATGATGCAATATGGGTCATTGTAGATAATTTTACCATGTCAGCACATTTTCTGTCTATAAGTGAAGATTTACCACTTGAGTGTTTAGTAAGACTATATGTTAATGAAGTTGTAAGAATTCATGGAGTACCCCTATTGATTTTTTCTCATCGTGATCCCCATTTTTCATCATGATTCTGGAAAAAGTCTTCAGAAGGACATGGATACTAAACTTTATTTGAGCATTTCCTACAACCCTGAAACTGATGGACAATTAGAATGGACTATTCAAACCATATAAGACATGTTTTTATCTTTCTCACATGACTTCCAAGGTACATGGGATTGGTATTTACCAATGGTAGGATTTTCCTACAACAACAGAATCCATTAAAGTATTCATATGGCACTATATGAAGCATTATATGGAAAGAGATGACACACACCAACTTGATGGGATGATGTTGGTGAAAGAAAACTCATAGGCCCAGAACATGTTAAGGGAACAATGGAAAATGTGAAGATTATCCAAACCCACATCAAAGCATCTCAAAGTAGGCAAAAGAGCTATACCGATAACTGAACGAAGGATTTGTAATTTCAAGTAGGGGATTATGTTTTCTTGAAGGTATCTGCATGGAAGGTGTTATACGATTCGGTATGAAGTGTAAATTGAGTCCTAGGTACATCAGACCATTCGTAATTATAGAAAAAATTGGAGTTATATCTTATCGTCTGGAAATGCCACCATGTCTCTCCAAAGTTCATGATGTGTTCCACGTATCACTATTGAGAAAATAAAGGCCTTACCCAACATATGTACTCACCTATGAAGAAATGGAAATGGAACAAACCTATTTTACTATGAAGAGCCTATCAGGATTCTTGATAATAGAGAACAAGTGCTGAGAAATCGGACAACTCGTCTGGTAAAATTTATATGGAGAAACCATAATATAGAAGTGGAAATGTTGTAACTCGAGTAAATTATGGTGAAGAACAACCCGAATCATTTTTTGCAGTAGTATTTTAGAAATTTCGAGGCCGAAATTATTTGAAGGATGGAAGAATGTAACATCCCATGCTTCCATAGTATGTTTCTATTTGAATAATACAATAGTTTGTGATGTACTCAACATCGAGCTCTAAGACACTAGGACTAATGAAACTAGACTTTATAAATAGTAATACCCAGTTTTTAAAATTTTATAAATTTTATTTTTCAAAATGGAATTCATTTTTTGATTCGGAATATAAAAATTAACATACGGTGAATTGTTGATATTTTTTTGAAAACATTCAACTTTTGATGAAGGGTGAAAAACACCGTGTTATTATTTACAACCTACATTTTATTTAAATAATAATTTATTTTATTTAAATTTAATTTAAATAAAACTCGTTACATAATAACTATATTATTTTAATTTAATTTATTGGAGTCATTTTATAATACAATTAGATGTATAAAATTTTATTGAACTTTTTACCGGCTTTAACCAACCTTCTTGGCGCATTTTCAAAATGGCATAAAACCTAATTTTACTGCTTCTCTGAATTGAATTTAAAAAATCTGAGAAACACGATTGATATCAGTATGTAAAATGTGGTTCAATAAAATGGAAATATTTTTTTAGTGAATAGTATGTTTTGACTTTTATTTACCACGATTAAAAGTAAATAGGTTAATTAAAGTTAAAAATGATATTATTATTAACAAAACACATATCCTAATTCTATTGGATAAGTGTATTTCGACAAAAATAAACCATAGTAATAATATATGATCCTTTTGTCCCACTTTGATAAGGTTAGGATATTTATTACACTTTATTTTAAGAAGAGTTAAAAGTGTAAAATTCAATGTTTAATAACAAAACCATTTTTAATATAGGGTTAAACATAATATTATTTTGACTATAAGTATTCATTAGAAAGATAAAAATATTACCTACATAATGGTATTTTATTTATAATTTCTAGAAATTAAATAATTTAATTTATTTATGACACAATGATGATGCAGTAATAACCTTATCAATGAAACATTAAAATAATTGATATTATAAATATCCAAATAAATGTAAATCGAGACTTTTGATTTATTAAAATAATTTAATAGGTTAATATCAGATGTTAGGGTTGATTAAATGAATTTTTTTCGAAGCAATCATGTTTTTAGGCCTTTATAAAATCAATTACTAAATAGTGACAAAATTGACATAAATGAGTTTTTTAAGAAAATACTATATTATTAATTGATATTATATTAAAAAAATATAAGGATCTGAAAAAGGAATTATATAAGGTTATATATGTCAATAATTATCCACTTGGGGTTCTATTTGAATTTTATAATATGCTTATTAACCATATAATATAAAAATACATGGAGACACGGTAAATGTTAAACTATTTAACCAAGAGTTAAATATAAAAGATAAGTTTGATATGGTGACCTAAACCTATATAAATACTATTGGTAGATATTATTTAGACTCATAAACTCCTTATCATCGAAATAAATCCATTTTAATCCATTATAAACCATAAATAATTTTATAATAAAATAATATTTCAAGGTTTTCCTAAAGTGACCCTCACATTTTTTATTATAGGGTACTTCCCCTTATATAAAAACCACACCTAGAAAACAATTTTTCTCAGAAAAAACCTGCTCAAATATACTCCCAACATCCCTAAATTCATCCTATAGGACTTACAATGATCATAAATCCAACCTAAGGAGCCCTTTTGATCGAATACAAAAGAAACACTCGAAGAAGAGGTAATTATTTCATAATCTCTTTCAAGTTATTTTCTTATTCCACTTCCTCTTTAATTGTTGTTTCCATACCAAAATAATGACTCCAGTATCTTATACCTATTGTGATGTTATTATAAATATGGTAAAACCATATTCGTTATTCTATCCATCCTATAAATGACAATGTCACCATACGTGTGTACATTCGACTTACCGTCTCCACCTCATGGTGTAGTTTGTCATTCAACACATCACTGTTTGGATGGAAATAATAATGAGTATAATTGATATAAATGATTAATATAATATTTTAATTATTATTTATATATTATATAACATGCATTTACATACAATTTCACCATCAATATAATGGTATTGTCGCTCGTGCGTACGTACAGATTACTGTCTCCACGAATACGATGAGATTCATTCCCCATCGTAACCATTCAAGAATAGTTTTCATTTTATGATTAAAAATAATGTTTAATAACTTAATATCATTCTGGATAAGAATCAAATAAATCTTATCCATGAAAAATGTGACTTATGTAACAAAACATATAAAGGAAAATGAATAGGTTAACACCCGAAATGATGATACTACTGAAATATCATTAACAATACAATATTAAAAGATCATATATGACATCATATTTATGTATTTGGTTATTTTATAATTTAATAACAATTATTTAACTATTATACAGGAGGTTAATGTACCCTCAACCAAGGAAAAGTACAAGGCAGGGGTTAAATTTTACAATCTTCTTATTATCTTAGGCTGTTTATACGTGAGTATCTACTAGGACCTCTTTATCATCATCATCTTTGTTTCTTAAAAATGTATTTCAAATTTTTTTTATAATAATATTTTCATAATAAATGTTTTCTTTTATAAATCTGTGACTTTTAAATTATTTAAAAAAACAAAGAGATATTTCTCTCAAATAGTTTCGAATTCATCTACCTCAACATCTATTAATGGATTTTACACTTTTTTGAAGTTGATTCATTATGATACAAATATTCTATATTGTATTGAAGGTTTTGTGATATGTTTGACTATGGATGCATTATTGTTACACCATTCATGGTTTATGGTTAATTTATTAAAATTTCATATACTAGTTTTAACACGCATGACTATGTTATGTTTCAACCTTTTCATATGAATAATGAATTGTACTTAATAAGTGATGGGTATAGCCCACTATAGCTCCTCGATGCATCGGTAGGTCTCATGAGACAAACTAGTTTTTTGGCACAAGGCCTTGAAAAAATCTTATTTGTAGTATTGGCAGGAGGCCTTGAATATGTTGTTATGATGTCTGACATTATACATTCTATCATTATGAAATTAGCGATTGATGTTTCATGTGATTATTCAACTAGTAGAATATCGAGGTGAATAAGTAAATGAACATATTTGATTTATATTTTCCATATTATGTTGAAGCTTAAGTTTAAAAGTCTTATTATTTAGTCTTATACATTTTCATAAAATGTTTATGCTTAATTATGAATGTTTCCTATATATTGTTATCCTTACTGAGCATCTGAGCTCACCCCTTTTTATGTTTTTTTCCTAGGATGCGAAGAAGTATTTTATGATTAACCTTCAGGAATATTCCAAGGGATAAGATTTTGTTCAAAGGGGACACAATGAGGTTGTTTTTATTTATTTTATGATGTAATGTAAAACTTATGTATGTATCTAGAACTTCCAAGGGTACTAAACTGATCAGTCTTTTGGGACATGATTCCTTGTATCATGACATTGTTATGTAATAATGCACCGAATCTCGGTAACTGGGCTCGGGGCATTACCATAATGATATGGAATCTAAAAAAATTAATATATGATGCATCTACCATTGTATTCCTTGTAAAAAAATTTCACATATACTTATTCAAATAGATGGTGACCGAGGTCCTTGGGTACAGATACATCAGATGCTGCACCAACATTAGGGGTCCCTGGCTAGAAAGCTGAACTCAAAACTCTTAACAATATATCCAAAAACAAATATCGTAGACTCCCTATTCAAAAGTGCAACTGACCACTCTGATACAAATCTGTCATGATCCACCCCAGTGGGGACCATCCATGACTCCCCAATCCTACTTCCAATTGGGCAATGGATGGAGACAAGAACCGATAAGGAATATAACTGAAAATAGATGGCTTAGCCTATGTACATGTACACCTAAACACATTCCCAATACTATAAAATGTTCAAATGTAAAAACAACTTAACAAAAATTCATGAATAAATATAAATCTGATAAAAAGAGTATAATAAGAAGTAACATAAATAAATATGACAAAATACAAGCCCACCACAAAAGTTCATGTAACGCAAGTCCAACGTGAAAGTTAATGTACTGGGACTTCTGTCTGAAAGAACAAGAACACAACTCTATTTTTTCCAATCTCACTAAGAAACTTTTGGTCATGTTCTGCCTAGGAATCATTCAAAATGTTGATCATCTACATAAGATGCGACACATGAGGTAAAATACTATGTAGGTAGAGTATAACAATACTCAAAAGGACATTCAGAAACCATAAATGATGCTGTAAGGGAATACATTCATATCTATACAGGTATATATCTACAATTCCTATAATAAGAATACATAGATATACTTGACAAAGACAAAAATTAATGATGTGATCTACAAATATTGTATACCGACACTAGGTTTCCAACTCAATGATTTCACAAAGCACCATTTTAGGAGAACGCACTCCAATGTATGATAGCACTAATGATGAATGTCTGATAGGTACTTCCATTTTGGTTTCATCACGAGGAATAACAAACTGGTAGTTTAAATAGAGTAATATACATATATTAGGATCACTTCTAAATCCATGGGATGAATCCAATAACTCAATATAGATTAATCCTAATACATAGGGGATTAGATCCTATTTACTAATGGTCACGTAGATACCAAGAACTCCACCTACGACACAATGGTTAATGATAGATCTCACTGTGAGCCAATTTGAGGGAATACAATGACTCTGTTGAGGAATTTTGGATGAAGGGATCCTAGTTCTAGGAGTATAAAATGAATCCATACCAACCATTAGGGAATGGGTAAATTTAAAAAGACATAATAAATCATTTCTATGAAAAAGAAGAAAGGAGATCCACGTCATGTATAAAAGATTACATGGTGTGTACTAGAGATTAGGGGTTGACCTCGTGTCCTTCCCATGTAAATGTTACATGGCATGAAGTCATGTCCATGTTGAATATGAGTACATATAGTGTATATGTTTCACAAACCATGTCTATATATCTCGAGTCCCTCTTTTGTACTCCAGTCATGTGCTAGTACATGATGTCAGCCCATGTACCCATGTTCATGTACCAGTACACAGCTTAGCCCACGTACTTAGTCGAACCCTTCTCTATGTACTCACTTAAGATAATTCCAAGTATATAGGGAGGTACCACACACTTTTTGTATTGGAGAACACATGGTTTGATGTTTAACACCCTCCAGAAACCCTAGCCATCACTTAGAGGGCCCCACACACTATGTAATCTCAGATTACACATAGTGTGGATTGTGGTTTTCTATAATCATAGGAGCTTCTCCCCCAGACCTCCTCCACTAAAGAACTTATATCTAGTGATCAGTTCACCACAAAATTGATGGTTCAAGTTCATCCATTGCTTTTCATCTTCAAAAATGTGTTTTATCTCCATATCTACTTGAAAAATAGATCAAATCATCATTCATCATTGTACAGTAAAGAACAGTAAATAAATGTGAATTTGATTATCCTTCGTCATTCTAATTAGTCCATATCAATTTCCTCACCACTATTGTGCCATAATGATCCTAGATATGCAATATCGGATTGTTTCACTATGAAATATGTGTGCAATGATCGATTGAATGAGATAAGTCAAGTTGTGGGACAACCAAAGAACGCTCATGACGAACGATGTATGTGGGGAGAAAAGATCAAGACCAAATTGATGTAACAATCGTTGATCTCTATTCATGTTGATATCAAATCATCTCCATTATAATGAAAATCAAATAATAAAATCACAAACATAAATATTCTGTCAAAAAATCGCAAATTATCTAATATCTCAAGGAATATCAATCCCAATGAGATTCATTCATCGATTGATTTTTTTTTCATAAAATTTAAGCACACAAAACAAAACAAATTAAACCAATCACACTAATTCATTTTAGATTGATCACTAAGGAATAGTGGAGATGTGTTGCTTAAAAATGGTGAGATCCTACTAAATCGATGCTTGTTGATGTTTGATCGATTACATGTTGTCATTCACCTGAGAGATAATCATATATGACCTCTCCAATGTTTCTCTAAGGGTTCCTAGGTTATGAAACTAACCCTATGATTTCTCTATAACAATATTTTTATGTTTTTTTAATAGCCATGTTATGATAATTGAAATAATTTTTTTATTTATTATTTTATTTTCTTCCATGACAAAGTTGAATTTTCCACAACTGAACCACACAGACTAATTTTTTGTTTGTATCGGTGTAAAAAATTCATATTGAACTAAATGATTCTATCATATTTCTATTCTGGGAAACCATTTAGATGTTATTAAATTTTTTTTAAGAAAACTATGTGGACATGATAGTTAATATATTTAATATATTTAAAACATTAATTCATGGAATACACAACCTATGAATCACATCTATCTCAGCACCAGACTCAAAAATAATCTATATAATATCCAAAAATAATACATGCAAAATATGAGACATTACAACAGTAGAAAACCACTATGGATTAGAGTGGAGAGACATTAATTATCTTTTTATTGACCATTTATATCAAGATTCTATGGTGTTGTAAAAGATAGTAGACTTTTTCAAAATTTAGTAGGATGACTGACCCGTGACATAAAATGAGAACCTTTTGGTTGACCATGTGGAGTTCTAACATGAGATTGTATCAAATGAGAAGCTGAATACTGCCATTTTGAGATGTGAATTCACTCTGATATTCACTCTCAGGTTTTCTTGTGGATGTTGGATTTTTATATTGACATGTTATATTGGGTTTTAGGGGTCGAAATGGAATTTAATGCAAACTCATGGATTACTAGATTTCCATTTTATCCAAATTGTAATATGTATTCCCATAATGGATGAAGAAACAAGATTATTATCATGGTTTCTCTTATAATGTAGGAATTTATAGATATGATGTAATGACTGAGAGAGGCCCTTTGATCTATTACTAGTGTGGTAGGCTTGAGTATTCTATACAAGTCTGTGTTGAGTCACACAATAACTAGATATCCTACGGATTGCCGAGAAACATGTAGATGTTTTTCCATGTATTTGTTTCTCTATATAGTTTCATGAGATCATCTGTTCCTTCTAAAAATGTAATGCAATAATACAATTCATGAGTAATGGGGTTACAGTCTCAAGAATCTATAACTAATATTCTTTGCATAGAATAAGATTCTTTAGTGGACATATATATAGATATATCAACCATGTTAAATACAATAACTATAACTTTATCATTATTGACTACTTTATTTGATACTTTTGTGTCTCATTTATTTACTTTAACCCATATTTTGAAACCACTTAATCATCATACAGAGCTGATCTCTTATGCAATGGATGTTACTAAACCCCATGGAATGAAAATAGAGAAGGTCCATTTTAGTCATGCATGTGTGTTCACATTATTAAATATCAAAGAAGAATGGATTTTTGGGGTCTCAACATGAAATATCATGACGTCATTTTTGGGATAGATTGGAACATTGGAAATAGTTTATGAATTGACTGTCATCTACATTAGGTCTCTGTTACAATACTTACTTGGGTTTTCCATATATATTATGGAGAATGGGACACATTTTGGAAGATTTTATGAACTTCTTATCCTGATTTAGGGAAATGATATATATATTTTTTAATTTTATGTTGAGAATGAATCATTGAGTGATGATCTCTATCTTTGTTTTTTAGAGTTTTCCAATGTTTTTCCTTCCCACATCTCTAGTTTTCCACTATTATTCGAGGTAGGTTTTTCTATGCTTTCTGGTACTCAACTAGTGTATTTCTTATCATACCACATCAAACATACTAAAATAAAAGAGATTATAACTCAGTTTGATGATATTCTAGGTAAATGATATATATTCCAAAATGTTTCACCATAGGAGGAATCATTTCTCTTTTCTATGAAAGCTAATCAGTCTATTCTCTATTTAATCGATTAAAAAAATACAATCATGTTACAGTGATGAAAAAATATGTATATCCATGGATTTATTATCTATTTGAATAGTTTAAAGGGGTGAAGTGGTTCCATAAGAATGATCTTAAATATGGTTACCATCACTTGATAATTAAAGAATCTAACAACATGAAAACCATCTTTTATAGTTTTTATGACCATTTTGATTACCATTAGATGAAATTAGTCCAAACTAATTCTCCTACAGCATTTATGTACATACTAAATAGGATATTCCATTAGTGCCATGATGCATTCATGTTTTTCCTTGTGTATGACATCTTTTTTACTCTATCTCTGAGGAGGATCACGTGTGTAATGCCTTGACCCCGGTTACCTAGAGTCGGTACATTATTACATAAAATTGGCTTCATCACAAAAATCAAGTGTAAAACCCCAAAATTCCATGGTATGTTTCCTTTGAGTAATGCAATAGTTTGCATTGTACGTAACTTCGAGATTCTAACACATCGCGATCAATCAAAGGAGACATTATGAATAGTAATACCCACTTTTTGAAATTTTGTACATTTTATCATTCAAAATGGACTTCATTTTTGGATTCGGAATATCGAAATTATCCTAGGGTGAAATTTTGGTACTTTTTAGATAACTTTTATATTTTGATGAATAGTGAAAATTACTAAATTTTAATTAAAAACAACTTTTTTAATCAAAATAATTAATAGTGATAAATTATGAATTTGAGTTGTTTTAAAGTATATTTAGAATATATTTGTATCATTTAATACAACTTTGGTCATCATACATTATTTCACAATTAAACTGGACATAAACAAGTGTCAATCTTTTGATAGTTAGTATATCTTAAAAACACGCTTTTTGTTTTGACAGCGAGAATAAATTTTAAATTAATTTCTGCCACTTTTGTGTTTTGAATTTAGAAAAATTGATTCCATATTTAGAATCATGATTTCCAAATTTTATAAATATGTATCTTTTATTTTTATACATTTTGAATAATTATTTCGGCAAATATTTTATTTACCATAGTTAAAGGGTAAATCGGGTAAATAAGGAAAAAAATAATATTATAATAATAATTAAATACCCTGAAATGTTTCCTACCCTTATTGGTGGATACATGTCCGACAATGGGCATATTTGGGTGAATTTTGGGACCCCATGGAGCCACTGGTAGGTGATAGGGACACATTATATTAATTAAGTTAAAGTAAATACAAAAATGACATAAGCTTATATCTTTTAGAAAAATAATTTTTACATAGGGTTATATATGTTATATTTTCAATTATAAATATTAATTAGAAATCTAAAAAAATTTCCTACATAATTCAATTTTATTTATAATTTTTTGACATTAAATAATTTAATTTATTTGTGACACAATAATGATGCAGTAATTACATTATTAGTGAAATATTAAAATAATTGATATTATAAATACCGAAATAAATATAATTTGAGACTTTTAATGAATTAAAATAATTTCATAGGTTAATATGATATGTTAGGATTGATTTAATTAACTTTTTTTGGAAGTAATCATGCTTTTATGATTTTCCCAAAAATCAAATAACAAATAATGTCAAAATTGACATAAAAGAGTTTTTAAAACAAATATTATATTATTAATTGATATTAAATTCATAAAAATATAAGGTTTGGAAAGAAGACTTTTATCATGATAGGTGTATAATTAATGGACCACTTGGGGTCTCTTGGAGGTATATAGTAAGTTTATTAACTATATAATATAAAAATACTATGTGACATGGTAAGTGTTAAACTAATTAACCAAGAGTTAAAACTAAAAGATAAGGTTAATATAATGACCCAAACCTATCTAAAATATATTGGTTGAAAGTATTTAGACCCAAAACCACATTATAATTTGAATAATCTACTTTGGATCCATTATAAACCGAATATGATTTTATTATAAAATAAAACATTAAGGTTTTCTTAAAGAGCCCTTCACCCCTCTTATAAAAGGGAACTCCCCCTTCTCATTAATTCACACCTTAAAATCCATTTGTCTCTGCCAAAATACGCCCAAATATCCTCCCAACTTCTCTCAATTCATTCTAGAGGCCTTATTTTGAACAGAAAGCCAACCTAAGGAGCCCTTTTGATGAAATCAAAAGGAAGAACCCGAAGAAGAGGTAACGTCTTCACCACCCTCTTTAAAGTTCCTTTCTACTTCAACTTCTTCTTTCCTTTTTATTTCCATTCTAATATACTAACTCTAGTATCTTCTATATACTGTTATTTTATTATAATTATGGAACCAACAAATTCATTATTCTATTCATCCCTTGAATGACATGTCACCATACGTGCGTACGTACGACCTACCGTCTCCACGTTGTGGTGTAATTGTTATTCAATATGCTATTATTTTGATGGGTATAATAATGATGTATAATTCATGTAAATAATAAATATAACATGATAATTATTCTGTATATATGACATACCATCCAATTATCTATTATTTTAATATCAAAAGAATGATATTGTCGCTCGTGCGTATGTACAGAATATCGTCTCCACGAACGCGATGAGATTCATTCCCCATCGTATCCATTCAAGACTAAATTTTATTGGATGATTAAAAATAATATTTAAGGACTTAATATCATTCTGGATATGAGTATTATACAACCTATCCATAACAAACACAGCTTATATAAAATAAACCAAGTAAGTTGACACCCTAAACGACGATAATACTAAGATTTTATTAACAAAACGATGTTAAAAGATCATATATGATATCATATTAATATATATGATTATTATATAATTAAATAACATTTATTTCACTATTATACAGGAGGTTGAACTACCATCATCCAAGGAAAAGTACAAGGTAAGAGTTATTTCACAATCTGTTCATTATCCGAGGTTGTTTATACGTAATTATCTACTGGGACCTCTTTATCATCCACATCCATGTTTCTAAAAAATGTATTCCAAAAACTTCTTAATATTTTACAGAATATGGGTTAAAGTCATTTATGCCCTTTTTTAACTTTTTATAAGAAGTTTATAAAGGAATCATTCCTTTGTTTTCCATAAAAGTTCCATTTTAACCTTTTCGACAAAATTAAGGTAATAATGTCTTTTTTAATCATAAACGGCGGGTGCGGCTATTTTCTACCATTATAACATCGTGGAAGCTTCCCTTACAAGTTTATAAGAATATTTTCAAAATAAATGTTTTCATTGTGTGACTCTTAAATTATTTCAAAACATAAAGAGATGTTTCTCTAAAAAAGGTTTTGATTTCATCTATGTCAACATCCTTTGATGGATTTTAAGTTTTTTTGAAGTTGATTTATTATGATACAAAACATTCATATTGTATTGAACGTTTTGTGATATGTTTGACTATGGATGTGCTATTTTTATACCATTCATGGTTTATGGTTAAATTATTGAAATTTCGTATGCTATTTTTAATACGAATGTTTATGTTATATTTCAACCGTTTCATATGAGGAATGTATTGGACTTAGTAAGTGACGGGTGGAGCCCGATATAGCTCCTCGATGAATCGGTAGGTCTCATGAGACAACTAGATGTGGAATTGGCTGGGGCCCTTTCCCAATTTGATTTTTGGTTTTGGCCAAGGCCTTAATCATTTTCAGACGTCTTGGCCGAGGCCTTGACAGAATGATTCAGAATGTCCGACATTATACATTCCCTCATTATGGAAATAATATTGATGGTTCATGTGGTAATTCGACTATTAGAATACCCATTATTATGTTTTATTATGGCATTATATACTCAGCTAACAATCTTTCCATAAAAGTATTCATTTTTATTATTGTTAAAGGCTTGTGGTTTACAATTATTTACAATGCTTAATATTTATGTCATTTTCCGCTATATTACTTACCCTTACTGAGCGTTTGAGCTCACCCCATTCTAATGTTTCATTTTCCCAAGATATAAGAAGTATGTTATGAGTGACCTGCAGGCATAAACGTGGAGGCTTGGATGCTTCTAATGAAATAAATTGTTGTTGTATTTCTCTTCAAGCTGTAAAGTGGATCATATGTATGAATCTTGTTTCCAATAATACTAAACTGATAGGTCTTTAGAGACATGATTTCCATGTAATCATGCCAATGATACGTAATAATGCACCGACTCTGGGTAACTATGGTCGGGGCGTTACATCAAGTCTAGAAAGACTGATTAGTTTAGTAGTCTTTGAAACACTAGATATATTCATAAGTCTTACATTACATCATAAAGTAAAAAAAACTATAAGAACATCTTGTTTATGTCTGGTTTAAATGTGAAATTATGTCCAATGACCAACATTGTATTAAATGGTAAAAATATATTCTAAATATACTTTAAAACCACTCAAATTCATAATTTACCACTATTAATTATTTCGATTAAAAAATTTGTTTTTAATTAAAATTTAGTAATTTTCAATATTTATCAAAATATGAATGTTATCCGAAAAGTACCAAAATTTCACCCTAGGCTAATTTAGATATTCCAAATAAAAAATGAAGTCCATTTTGAAAGATTAAATGTAAAAAATTTAAAAAAGTGGCTATTACTCTTCATAACGGCTAGTTTTATTAGTTGTGGTGTGTGTTAGAACTGGAAGTTTTGTACAACACACGCTACTGTATTATTCAGTGAGAAGCGTACCGTGGAAGCTTGGGGTTTTACATTCTCCCCTCCTTCAATAAATTGCATCCTCACAATTTTTAAAATTAGGCTTGGGAATATAATGGAAAGTCCCACATCAGAAAAAGAGTCAATAAAACTATAACTTTAAAAGAAAGAATACAAGTAAAAAGATCACCCGAGATAACCTATACTAGGATTCCATATAGAAAATCATGGATATGGATGATAAACTAAGTGTCATGTTCTGATGGAGGGGGATAGAAAACATGATCAGGAGAAAGTTAACAACAATAAAACCAAAAAATTGTAATGGGACAAACGGTCATTAGTTTCCCAGTAGGAAAAGTAAATGGACAACATATTTATTTTTATTTTTTAAGTTACATTACATAAAGATGAGGAATTAATTTCTAAGGTTTACAAAGAACATAAAAAGATATACATAATTTTTAAGGAAAGTTTCCTTATTTAAAAAATTTCTATAACTAACTCATTTTTAAACGATGAGTATTCTTGAAGACTTGGTCACACTAGAAGAGATACAATAAAATTATTATAGAATAACATGATCCATGAAGAATAAACTATATATTTACCTTGTCTTTAGAGATTAATCAAAACCCAAACGGTTAGTATAATATTTGATTATCCCCCAAAAGGTTATTTCATTAGAGAAAGAAACACTAATCTTAATTTCTAAAATTAAACCAACAATACCACAAAGATAAATAAATAGAATTCAATAAAGAATTGTCCTTAAAATCCTTTAACAAAATCCAAAATAATATTGAAACTCAAAACTTAGAGGAATTTGGTTATGTAGTCTTCCACGTTAAATGGTATCTCCAAATGACATCAATTACTCCTAAAGTCACATACCTAAAAGTAATTAACCTAATCACATATTCTATATTATAGGTTAATCATTTCCATAAATAACCCAAATCACTATAAATACACAAAAAAATATAGATAAAAATCCGACATTACTCCTAAAATGAAATCCCTTACTATTCTATTTTCCTTGGGCATATAGTATTCCCAAAAAAGTGAACATCTTCCAAAAAAAAATTTATCACTTAATCACAAAATCATTTTCCTTTACTAAGGGTATCATTTGATAAAACATAAGACCCAAAATCAAATTATTATTGATCAATAAAATCATTTAACTAAAAATAATAGTCACACTAACTAGGGACTTCACGTAGTCCATTGGTAGGTAGTAAATCCAAATCGCACTTTGGTTGTGAGTTCAATTCCCACAGCTTTGTATGACGCGACGGGTTGTCAGACGGTCTGCGTGTTTTCATTTTTCAAAATCTATATTTTATAACACTACCAAAATGAGATAAATTCCCCAAAATAACCATAACATAATTTAACCACAAATGTTATCTCATACATTGAATATTCATCTAAAATTATAATAACTTGTAATTTCCTCAAACCCAGTGATCATATAAAACCAACTGGTTATTTATAACTGTATCCATAAGAGAAAAGATAATTCTTCTTCAAATATCATTCTCACATAGAAAACTGCAGGGTTACAAATACAAGAGAAAATTATTCCAAAGTAAACCCATCAAAAAGGATCACTAATACTTTGTAAACATTTCTCCAACTATTTATTTCCACATAGCTTCTTCTTTGACCAAGAAAATATCATATAGAATAGGGAATTCTCTCGGGTAATGGCCAGGTCCCCTACATTTACGGCAAATGACTGTAAATGGATTCTTGGGACCATTTTTATCTTCTTCCATAGTACTCTTCATTTTTATCCAGCAATTCTTCTCTTTATATCCTTCATTCCCACACGTAAAGGATTTCTTTGTCCCATTGAGATACTTTCCTAGGTATATCCTTCCACATTTCCTCCATGATGGAAATTGAGGATTCCTTTCTCCATGGTCTCCACTACTGGAGATCTTATCATTCATCGCCTTTCTCTTCTTTGTTGAGTCTGGGAATTTGATAATATATATATTGTTGATCATATTTTTGGAAAAATGATTTTTCCTAAAAAAGATATCTTTTACGCCTATCAACATTCCTTTTTTTTGCTCATTTCCACCACCGTTCCCACCTTGTACATCATTCTCAAAGTCACTATGACTTTCTTGGAATCCGGCCATTGACTAAAACTAGAAAGCATTGTGTGAGTAACAGTAGTCATAAAATAATTTAGATAATATCATGTCACCATATTCTTAATTTGAAACACAATAGGATTAACCAATGTCATTTACTCTCATCTTATATATAATAATTCAAATCTGTTTATAAAGAAAATGTAAATTATCCTAAGCATATCCCCTGGGAGTGTCGTAACCAAGAGTGTAGCAAGGCCCGTTGTCGTGCACCAGTTCCTGTTTGAGTCTAGCTCAAAGTGGTGTTTTTGAGTTTTACCACTTTGTACATCTGTTCCAGAGCCGTCTCTACCTGCTCGTATCTAGACAGGGATGTATTGCTTGGAAAACTCACAGAATCTCTACAATACCAAAATTCTAGGAAGTTATTATATAATAATACTCAATGTATATCTTAGGGCTATGTGTTCTAATCAGAGTCTATATAAATCTAGATTCAATGGTTTGTACTAAAATTTTTCTCATACCAACTGTAACCCCCCGACCCCAGTTACCCATAGTCGGTGCATAACATTACATAACATTGGCATGATCACAAAAGATAAAGTCTCGAAAGACCGATTAGTTTAGTAGTCATGGAAACACTAGATATATTCATAGGTCTTAAATTACATATAAAGTTAAAAAACTACAAAAACATATTGTCTTCATATCCCCTCATACTATCCCTGCAGGTCATTCATAAATTACTTCTTCACATCCTGGGAAAAATAAAATATTGAAAGGGGTGAGCTCAGATGCCCAGAAAGGATAACAATATAGCAGAATCATTCATAGATAATCATAAACATTTAAGGCAATGTATAACTAAAACAAAAGCCTTTTAAACATGAACTTCAGCATAATATGGCAAAGATAAAATGAAATAATTCCATTTACTATTCCCATGGATATAATACATGTCAAATAACCACATGAAATATCGATAACCACTTGCATAATGATGGAATGCATAATGCCAGAGTATCATAACCACGTAGCCAAGGCCTCGTGCCAAGACTACAAATAAGATTTTGTCAAGGCCTCGTGCCAAGACACTAGTTTGTCTCATGAGACCTACTGATGCATCGAGGGGCTATAGCGGGCTCCACCCATTACTTACTATGTGCAATGCTTTCCTCATATGAAAAGATTGAAATATAACATAAACATTCGTATTAAAACTAGCATACGAAATGTTAATACATGATCTACAAACCATTAATTTTATAAAAATAGCACATCCACAGTCAAACAAAGCTCATTCGATACAATATGGAAGATTTTATTGTATAGATTAACCTCAATCTAGAATAATGAAGGAAATTGACATAGATGAAAATAATCATCAAAACTATTAGAGAGAAATATCCCCCTTTTTCTTGAAATCATTTAAAAGTCACACTATTTGTCAAGAAGCCATTTAAAAATCAATTATTGAATCACAGTGTCCCATACCACTTTGAAAATTTTAAATGTAATTTTTATTTTAAAACATTAATGTCCATATAATTAAATCCTTAAAACCATTTTTAAAACATGGACAGAAATGAGAAAGATTTAGAAGAATAAATCATTAAAACATTTAAAAATGATATTTTAGTTAGAGTTTATAACCAAAATAGAGACACTTCAATACAAATAACTGAGGTAATCAAAACATTATAATATCATGAGAATAAAGGGATTCATGATTTACTATGTCAAAGTACAATATATACACCATATAAAAGTGATTTGGTGTATAACCACAATGAAGTTTCAATGGGATGTAAATTGAGATTAAGTCTCTTATAAAGACTGTATCCTTAGATTAAGGATAAATCCATGACATAATTATGTGTGAAAAATATAAATACACTCAATATGATTGGATATTCAATGTAAAACAATCAGAGGACATTCACACATATTGTTGTAAAAACAACACCAATGAATTGGATGTTTAACTCAATAAATGGAGATTGAGTTAAAATTACTCTTATCAAGTTCATATCGAAGACTTGAGAATTTATCAATGGAGTGATTATGTGTATCAAAATTATATCCACAGAAAGGGGAGTGGAAATTATGACATAAGCAAATGAATAGTGATTCCACACATAATCGTGGAGTTAAATAATTAATGAAGTAAGCGTAAAGCCGAATGAGTGGAAATTGAAATTTCAAATTCCCTTATCGATTTGGTAACATACAAAACATACACCCATGAAAGACGGATCATACAATGATGATGTAGATATCCAAAAATTAAAGTATATTACACAATCAATAAAATCATGGGCAGTACACACCCCACATGCAATAAATAAGTGGTGATCAATGGAAATATCATGGAATTAAAAGTGAGATAAGAAACCACTTACCAATTTGGTAACTTACGAAACATACAACCCATGAAAGAGGTATCATACAATGAATATGTAAATACAGATAAATTATAGTGAAATAAATAGATAATATAGTTATGGGCAGTACATACACCACACAAAAGGTAACAGTGGCAATATGTCATGAATCTCACAGGAATAACGTGTGAGATGAAAACCCCTTACCTTGTACTTTTCCTTGGTCTAGGGTTGGTTTACTTCCTGTATAATGGTGAAATAATTGTTATTAAATTATAAAAGAATCATATAAATTAATATGATATCATATATGAACTTTTAACATTGCTTTGTTAATAATATTTTAGTATTATCGTCATTTCGGTTGTTAACATACCCGTTTTCCTTTATATTCTTTGTTAAGTAAGCCGTGTTCGTTATGGATAGGTTGTATATTATTCATATACAGAATGATATAAAGTCCTTAAAAATTATTTGTAATCACTAAATGAGAATTAGACTCAAATGGATATGATGGGGAATGAATCTCATCGCATTTGTGGAGACGGTAGTCCATAAGTACGCACAAGAGACAATATGATTCTTTTGATGTTAAAATAATATATAATTGGATGATATATCATATAGACAGAATCATTATCATGTTATATTTATTATTTACAAGAATTTTACATCGTTATTATACCCATCTAATTAATAATATATTGAATAACAATTACACCGCAACGTGGAGACGGTAGGCCGTACGTACACACGTATGGTGACATGTCATTCAAGGGATGGATAGAATAATGAATTTGTTTGTTAAAAATTTATAATAACATCACAGTGTATAGAAGATATTGGATTTATTATTTTAGAATAAAAATAACAAATAATGAAGAAGTTGATGAAGAAAGGAACTGGAAAGAGGGTGGTGAAAACATTACCTCTTCTTCGGGTTCTTCCTTTTGATTTGATCAAAAGGGATCCTTAGGATGGATTTATGATCAAACTAAGGACTCTAGGTTGAAGTGAGGGTAGTTTGGAGGATTATTATTCATAGGTTGGCCGAGCCAAAAGGCTTTGAAGTTGTGAAGAATTGGTTATAATTGGTGTCCTTTTATATGGGGGAGGAGGGGCTCTTTAGGAAAAACTGAAAGTATTATTTTATAATAAATTTCTATTCGGTTTCTAATGGCTCCAAAGTGGATTATTCAAAGTACAAGGTGGGTATGGGTCTAAATAATTTCAACCAATAGATTTTATATAGGTTTGGGTCATTATATTAACCTTATCTTTTAGTTTTAACTCTTAGTTAATTAGTTTGACACTTACCATGTCATTTTGTATTTTTGTATTATATAGTTAATAAACTTACTATATACCTCCAAGAACCCCCCAAGTAGTTCATTAATGATACACCTATAATTATACATGTACTTTGGCCGAAACGTAGATTTTTATGAATTTAAATTCAATTAATAATATAATATTTGTTTTAAAAACTATTTTATGTCAATTTTGACACTATTTGGTATTTGATTTTTGTGAAACTCATAACAGCATGATTACTTAGAAAAAAGTTAATTAAATAAATAATAACATGTCATATTAACCTATAAAATTCTTGGAATTCATTAAAAGTCTTAAATTATATTTTTTTCGGTATTTATAATATCCATTATTTTAATATTTCACTAATAAAGTAATTACTGCATCATCATTGTGTCATAAATAAATTAAATTATTTAATGTCTAAAAATTATAAATAAAATACCATTATGTGGGAAATATTTTTATATTTCTAATGAATATTTATAGTTGGAAATATAACATATATATCCCCATGAAAAAAATTGTTTTTGTAAAGGATATAGGCTTATGTCATTTTTGTATTTACTTTAACTTATTTAATATAAAGTGTCATTATCACTTACAAGTGGATCCATGGGGTCCCAAAATCGACCCAAAGATTCCCATGGTCGGAACATTATCAACCAATAGGGTTAAGACACATTTTAGGGTAATTTATTGTTATTATGATGTTATTTTTTACCCTTATTTTCCGGATTTACCCTTTAACCATGGTAAATAAAATATTTACCGAAGTAATTATTCAAAATGTCTAAACATAAAATTTACCTACTTAAACAATTTGGACATCCTTATTACAAATATGGATTCCATTTTTCCAAATTCAAAACACATAATTGGCAGAAATTAATTTAAAATTAATTCCCGCTGTCAAAACAAAAAGCGTGTTTTTAAGAAATAATAACTATCAAAAGATTGACACCTGTTTATGTCTGGTTTAAATGGGAAATTATGTCCAATGACTAACATTGTATTAAATGGTAAAAATATATTATAAATATACATTAAATCCACTAAAATTCATAATTTATCACTGTTAATTATTTAGATTAAAAAAGTTTTTTTAATTAAAATTTAGTAATTTTCACTATTCATCAAAATATGAAAGTTATCCGAAAAGTACCAAAATTTCACCCTCGGCTAATTTTAATATTCCGAATCGAAAAATGAAGTTCATTTTGAAATATAAAATGTATAAAATTTCAAAAAGTGGGTATTACAATTCATAACGGCTAGTTTTATTAGTTGAGGTGTGTGTTAGAACATGAAGTTGCGTACAACACATACTACTGTATTATTCAGTGAGAAGCGTACCGTGGAAGCTTGGGGTGTTAAATTTTCCCCTCCTGCAATAAATTGAATCCTCTCAATTTTTAAAATTTGGCTTGGGAATATAATGGAAAGTTCCACATCGGAAAAAGAGTCAATAAAACTATAGCTTAAAAAGAAAGAAGAGAAGTACTAAGGTCACCCGATATAACCTATATTAGGATTCCATGTAGAAAAACATGGATATGGATTAAAATCTATGTGTCATGTTCTGATGGAGGGGGATAGAAAACATGATCAGGAGAAAGTTAACAACAAGAAAACCACAAACTTTTAATGGGATAAACGGTCATTAGTTTCCCAGTAGGAAACGTAAACAGACAACATTTTTATTTTTATTTTTTAAGTTACATTACATAAAGATGAGAAATTTATTTCTGATATTGACTAAGAACATAAAGAGATATAAATAATTTTTATGTAAAGTTTCATTCTTTAATAAATTTCTACAACTAACTAATTTTTAAACGATAAGTATTGCAGAAGACATGGTCACACTAGAAGAGCTATAATAAAATTCTTAAAGAATCACATGATCGATGAAGAATAAAATATATATTTTCCTTGTATTTAGAGATTAATCAAAACCAAAACGGTAAGTATAAGATCTGATGATCCCCCAAAAGGTTATTTCATTAGAGAAAGAAACACTAATCTTAATTTCTAAAATTAAACCATCAATACCCCAAAGTTAAATAAATAGAATTCAATAAAGAATTGTCTTTAAAATCCTTTAAGAAAATCCAAAATAATATTGAAACTCAAAACATAGAAGAATTTGGTTATCTAGTCTTCCACGTTAAATGGTATCTCCAAATGACACCAATTACTCTTAAAGTCACATACATAAAATTAATTAACCTAATCACATATTCTCTATTATAGGTAAATCATTTCCATAAATAACCCAAATCACTATAAATCCACAATAAAAAAATAGATAAAACTCTACAATTACTCCCCAAATGTAATCCCTTACTATTCTATTTTCCTTGGGCATATAGTATTCCCAACAAGGAGAACATATTCCAAAATAAAATTTATCACTTAATCACCAAATCATTTTCCTATACTAAGGGTATTAATTTGATAAGACATAAGACCCCAAATCAAATTATTATTGATAAATAAAATCATTTAACTAAAAATAATAGTCACACTAACCAGGGACTTAACGTAGTCCAGTGGTAGGCGATAAATCCCAATCGTACTTTGGTTGTGGGTTCTATTCCCACAGCATTGTCCGACATGACGGGTTGTCACACGGTCTGCGTGTTTTCCAATTTCAAAATCTATATTTTATAACATTACAAAAATGAGATAAATTCCTCAAAATAACAATAACATAATTTAACCACAAATGTTATCTCATACCTTTCATTTCCATCTCAAATTATAATAACTTGTAATTTCTTCAATCCCAATGATCATATAAAACCAAATGGTTATTTATAACTATATCCACAAGAGAAAAGATAATTCTTCCTCAAATATCATTCTCACTTGGAAAACTGCAAGGTTACAAATACAAGGGAAAATTATTCCAATGTAAACCCATCAACAAGGAGCACTAATACTTTTTAAACATTTCTCCAACCATTTATTTCTACATAGATTCTTCTTTGACCAAGAAAATATCCTATAGAATAGGGCATTCACTCGGGTAATGGCCAGGTCCCCTACATTTACGGAAAATTACTTTAAATGGATTCTTGGGACAATTTTTATCTTCTTCTATAGTACTCTTCATTTTTCGTCGGCAATTCTTCACTTTATGTCCTTCCTTCCCACACGTAAAGAATTTTATTGTCCCATTGAGACACTTTCCTGGGTTTCTCCTTCCACATTTCCTCCATGATGGAAATTGAGGATTCCTTTCTCCATGATCTCCAATTCTAGAGGTCTTATCATTCATCACCATTCTCTTCTTTGTTGAGTCTGGGAATTGGTTAATATATATATTGTTGATCATATTTTTGGAAAATTGATTTTTCATGAAGATTATATCTTTTAAGCCTATCAACATTCCATTTTGTTTCTCATTTACACCACTGTTCCCACCTTGTACATCATTCTCAAAGTCACTATGACTTCCTTGGAATCCGGCTATTGACTAAAACTAGTAATCCTTGTGTGAGTAATAGTAGTCATAAAATCATTTAGAGAATATCATGTCACCATATTCTCAATTTGAAACACATTATGATTAACCATGTTCATTTACTCTCATCTTATATATAATACTTCAAATTGGTTTGTATATAAAATGTAAATTATCTTAAGCATATCCCCCGGGAGTGTCGTAACCAAGAGTGCAGCAAGGACCATTATCGTGCACCAGTTCCCATTCGTTTCTAGCTCAAAGCGGTGTTTTCGGGTTTTACCCCTAGGTACATCTGTGCTAGAGCCGCCTCTACCTACTCGTATCTAGACAGGGATTTATTGCTTGGAAAACTCACAAAATCTCTACAATACCGAAATTCTAGGAAGTTCTTATATACTATTCCTCAAAGTCTATCTTAGGGTTATGTGCTCTAATAAGATTTTATCAAAATCTAGATCCCAAGGTTTGTACTAAAATTCCTCTGATACCAACTATAACGCCCCTATTCCAGTTACCCAGAGTCAGTGCATAACATTACATAACATAGGCATGATCACAAAGATCATGTCTTGAAAGACCGATTAGTTTAGTAGTCTTGGAAACACTATATATATTAATAAGTCTTACATTACATCATAAAGTAAAAAAACTACAACAACATCTTTTCTTCATATCCCCTCATACTATCCCTGCAGGACATTCATAAATTACTTCTTCACATCCTGGAAAAAATAAACATTGAAAGGGGTGAGCTCAGATGCTCAGTAAGGATAACAATATAGCAGAACCTTTCATAGATAAGCATAAACATTTAAGGCAATGTATAACTAAACCAAAAGCCTTTTAAAATTGAACTTCAGCATAATATGGCTAAGATAAAATGAAATAATTCCATTTACATATTCAAATGGATATTCTATTAGTCAAATAACTACATGCAATATTAATAACCACTTTCATAATGATGGAATGCATAATGACAGACTATCATAACAACGTAGCCAAGGCCTCGTGCCAAGAATACTAATAAGATTTTGTCAAGGCCTCGTGCCAAGACTCTAATTTGTCTCATGAGACCTACCGATGCATCAGGGAGCTATAGCAGGCTCCACCCGTCACTTACTATGTCCAACACATTCCTCATATGAAAAGATTGAAATATAACATAAACATTCATATTAAAACTAGCATACAATATGTCAATACATGATCCAAAAACCATGAATGGTATAAAAATAGCACATCCACAGTCAAACATAGCTCATTCGATACAATATGTAATATTTTATTGTATCATATTAACCTCAATCGAGAATAATGAAGGATATTGACATAGATGAAAATAATTATCAACACTATTAGAGAGAAATATCCCCCTTTTTCTTGAAATCATTTAAAAGCCACACTATTTGTCATGAAGCCATTTAAAAATAGATTTTTAAATCAAAGTGTCCCATACCACTTTGAAAATTTTAAAAGTAATTTTAGTTTTAAAACTTTTATGTCCATATAGTTAAATCCTTAAAACCGTTTTTAAAACATGGTTATTAATGAGAAATATTTAGAAGAATAAATCATTAAAACATTTAAAAATGATATTTTAGTTAGAGTTTCTAACCAAAAAAGAGACACTTGAATACAAATAATTGTGGTAATAAAAACATTTTAATATCATGAGAATAAAGGGATTCATTATATACTATGTCAAAGTACATTATATACACCATATAAAAGTGATTTGGTGTATAACAACAATGAAGTCTCAATGGGATGTAAATTGAGATTAAGTCTCTTATAAAAACCGTATCCTTAGGTTAAGGATAAATAAATGACATAATTATGTGTGACAAATATAAATACACTCAATATGATTGGATATTTAGTGTAAATCAATCAGAGTATATTCACACATATTCTTGTAAAAACAACACCAATGAATTCGATATTTAACTCAATAAATGGAGATTGAGTTAAAATTACTCTTATCAAGTTCATATCGACGACTTGAGAATTTATCAATGGAATGATTATTTGTATCAAAATTATATCCACAGAAAGGGGATTTTAAATTATGACATAAGAAAATGAATAGTTATTCCACACATAATCTTGGAGTAAAATAAACAATTAAGTACGCATAAAGTCGAATGAGTGGAAATTTTAATTTCAAATTCCCTTATCGATTTGATAACATACGAAACATACACCCACGAAAGAAGGATCATACAATGATGATGTAGATATCCAAAAATTAAAGTATATTACTCAATAAATACAATCATGGTCAATATACACACCACATGCAATAAATAAGTGGTGAAGAATGGAAATCTCGCGGAATTAAAAGTGAGATAAGAAACACCTTACCAATTTGGTAATTTACGAAACATACAACCCATAAAATAGGTATCATACAATGAATATGTAAATATACATAAATTAAAGTGTATTACACAAATAATACAATTATGGGCAGTACATACACCACACAAAAGGTAATAGTGGCAATATGACATGAATGTCACGGGAATAAGGAGTGAGATGTAAACCCCTACGTTGTACTTTTCCTTGTTCAAGGGTTGATTAAATTACTGTATAATGGTGAAATAATTTTTATTAAATTAAACAACAATCATATACATTAATATGATATCATATATTATCTTTTAACATTACTTTGTTAATAATATTTTAGTATTATCGTCTTTTCGGGTGTTAACTTACTCGTTTTCCTTCATATTCATTATTTTGTAAGCCATGTTAGTTATGAATCAGTTGTATCTTATTCATATACAGAATTGTATCATGTCCGTAAATATTATTTTTAATCATTAAATGAGAATTATACTCAAATGGATATGATGGTGAATGAATCTCATTGCATTCGTGTTGACAGTAGTCCGTACGTACGCACGAGCGACAATATCATTCTTTTGATATTAAAATAATATATATTTGGATGGTATATCATATATAAAGAATAATTATCATTTTATATTTATTATTTACATGAATTATACATCATTATTTTACCCATATAAATAATAATATATTGAATAACAATTACACCACAACGTGGAGACGGTAGGCCGTACGTATGCACATATGGTGACATGTCATTCAAGGGATGGATAGAATAATGAATTTGTTTGTTCCATATTTATAATAACACCACAGTATATATATGATACTTGAGTTTTTATTTTATAATATAAATAACAATGAAAGAAGAAGTTGAAGAAGAAAGGAACTTGAAAGAGGGTGGTGAAAACATTACCTCTTCTTCGGGTTCTTCCTTTTGATCTGATCAAAAGGGCTCCTTAAGATGGATTTATGATCAAACTAAGTTCTCTAGGTTGAATTTAGGGACGTTTGGAGGATATTTAGGTAGAGTTTGGCTTAGAAAAAAGGCTTTGAAGGTGTGAAGAAATGGTTAGAAGTGGTGTCCTTTTATAAGGGGGAGGAGGGGCTCTTTAGGAAAAACTTAAGGTATTATTTTATAATAAATTCATATTTGGTTTCTAATGGCTCAAAAGTGGATTATTCAAAGTATAAGGTGGGGATGGGTCGAAATAATTTTAACCACTAGATTTTAGATAGGTTTAGGTCTTTATATTAACCTTATCTTTTAGTTTTAACTCTTGGTTAATTAGTTTGACACTTACCATGTCACTTTGACTTTTTATATTATATAGTTAATAAACTTACTATATACCTTCAATCGACCCCCAAGTGGTCCATTAATGATACAACTATTATTATACAAGTCCTTTGGCTTACCCTTATATTTTTAGAAATTTAATATCAATTAATAATATAATATTTGTTTTCAAAACTCTTTTATGTCAATTTTGACACTATTTGGTATTTGATTTTTGTGAAATTGATAACAGCATGATTACTTCGAAAAGAGTTAATTAAATCAATAATAACATGTCATATTAACCTATAAAATTCGTGTAATTAATTAAAAGTCTTAAATTATATTTATTTGGATATTTATAATATAAATTATTTTAATATTTCACTAATAAAGTAATTACTGCATCATTATTGTGTCATAAATAAATTAAATTATATAATGTCTAAAAATTATAAATAAAATACCATTATGTGGGAAATTGTTTTATCTTTATAATGGATACTTATAGTCAAAAATATAACATATATAACCCTATGTAATTATTTTTCTAAAGGATATAGGCTTATGTCATTTTTGTATTCATTTTAAATTATTTAATATAAAGTGTCATTATCACTTACATGTGGATCCATGGGGTCCCAAAATCGACCCAAATATGCCCATGGTCGGAAATGTATCAACCAAAAGGGTTAAGACATGTTTTAGGGTAATTTATTATTATTATAATATTATTTTGTTACCCTTATTTACTGGATTTACCCTTTAACCATGGTAAATAAAATATTTACCGAAGTAATTATTCAAAATGTCTAAAAATAAGAGTTACCTATTTACACAATTTTGACATCATGATTACAAATATGCTGTCCATTTTTTCAAATTCAAAACACATAAGTGGTATAAATTAATTTAAAATTAATTCCCACTGTCAAAACAAAAAGAGTGTTTTTAAGAAATAATAACTATCAAAAGATTGACACTTTTTTATGTCTGGTTTAAATGTGAAATTATTTCAAATGATTAAAATTGAAATAAATTTTAAAAATATATTCTAAATATACTTTTAAACCACTCAAATTCATAATTTATCACTATTAATTATTTCTATTAATAAAGTTGTTTTTAATTAAAATTTAGTAATTTTCACTATTCATCAAAATATGAAAGTTATCTGAAGAGTACCAAAATTTCACCCTAGGATAATTTCGATATTCCGAATCCAATAATGAAGTCTATTTTGAAATATAAAATGTATAATATTTTAAAAATTTGGTATTACCACTAGTGCAGAAAACGTTTTTTACGTCACCATTTTTTACGTCGGTTATATAAAACCGACGTCATAATATGTAAAACGAGGTTTTTTACGTCGGTTATTTATTAACCGACGTAAATATTTGTATTTGGTACACCTTTAACGTCGGTTATAATAATAACCGACGTTATTAATCGCGCGGCTTCGTTTTTTACGTCGGTTATAACAATAACCGACGTAAAAAATGCGGTTTCCGAAGGCCTTTTTACGTCGGTTATTCAATAATCGACGTAACAAACGCGGTTTTTGAAGGCTTTTTTACGTCGGTTATAAAATAACCGACGTAAAAAAAGAATCCGCAGATGTTTTTGACGTCGGTTATTCCATAACCGACGTAAAAAAACGCGGATTTTGAGCCCTTTATAACGTCGGTTATAAACTAACCGACGTAACAAATGAATTGGAGGAAGGTTTTTACGTCGGTTATTCAAATAACCGACGTTATAAATGTTTTTAAAACAGTTATCACGTCGGTTATTGAATAACCGACATGATAACTCATTTAAAAATTTACCCAGACCCGTGGATTGTCATTCGCGAGTTTACCTTCGACAGTCGCGACTCGTCTCTCTCGCGCGTAAACCCGAATCGGCTCGTCCATTTCGTTGGTTTAGATTCATTTTGCGATCATCATTTCTCAAATTTAATATCCTCGGATCAATCATCTAAACTCGCAGCACTCAGGTAATCCTCCCACTCGTTCGTTTTTTTTCACGGATAGTATATATATATGTGTTGTGATTTTTTTGTTGAAACTAGCTAAGATTCTTCGATTGCGAACCCTTTTAACTCGTTTTGGCACCATAATCTTATTTATCATCCCTAAATCTATTTGTTCGACTTGCAATATTGAGTAATTTTATGATTTCACTAATTTTTCATCGTTTTCTATAAATCCCCGAGAGGGTTGGGGCGTGTCCATTTGGATGGGTTGCCCTTTTACAGTTGTTACTACTTTATTCACACACAACCATGGCATAGGTGCATGGATTTGGGGTCGGGGGGTGTCCAGGGGGGGTTTACAATGGGGTGGGTGGGTGTGGGGGGCTGTCCAAGGGTGTGGGTGGGTGTTGGGGGGTGTCCAGGGGGGTGTCCAAGGGGGTAGGGGGTGGGGGTGGTGTTTAGGAGGGGTGGGGGGCTGTCCAGAGGGTTGGGGGGTGTCCAGGGGGGTGTCCAAGCAGGTCGGGGGTGGGGGGTTGTGTCCAGGAGGGGTGGGGATGCTTTCTAGAGGGGTCGAGGGCTGTCCAGAGGGGTTGGGGGGTGTCCAGGGTGGTGTCCAAGGGGATGGGTGGGTGTGGGGGGCTGTCCAAGGGTGTGGCGGCCTGTCCAGAGGGGTCGGTGGGGTGTCCAGGGGGGTGTCCAAGGGGGTGGATGGGTGTGGGGGGTTGTCCAAGTGGGTGGCGGCCTCTCCAGAGGGTATTTGGGGTTGTCCGGGTGGGTGGGGGGGCTGTCCAGAGGGTTGGGGGATGTCCAGGGGGTGTCCAAGGGGGTAGGGGGTGGGGGTGGTGTCCAGGAGGGTCGGGGGGCTGTCCAGGGGGGTTTACAAGGGGGTGGGTGGGTGTGGGGGGCTGTCCAAGGGTGTGGGTGGGTGTTGGGGGGTGTCCAAGGGGGTAGGGGGTGGGTGGTGGTGTTTAGCAGGGGTGGGGGGCTGTCCAGAGGGTTGGGGGGTGTCCAGGGGGGTGTCCAAGCAGGTCGGGGGTGGGGGGTTGTGTCCAGGAGGGGTGGGGGTGCTTTCTAGAGGGGTCGGGGGCTGTCCAGAGGGGTCGGGGGGTGTCCAGGGTGGTGTCCAAGGGGATGGGTGGGTGTGGGGGGCTGTCCAAGGGGGTGGCGGCCTGTCCAGAGGGGTCGGTGGGGTGTCCAGGGGGGTGTCCAAGGGGGTGGATGGGTGTGGGGGCTGTCCAAGTGGGTGGCGGCCTCTCCAGAGGGTATTTGGGGTTGTCCGGGTGGGTGGGGGGGGGGGCTGTCCAGAGGGTTGGGGGATGTCCAGGGGGTGTCCAAGGGGGTAGGGGTGGGGGGTGGTGTCCAGGAGGGGCGGGGGGCTGTCCAGGGGGGTTACAAGGGGGTGGGTGGGTGTGGGGGGCTGTCCAAGGGTGTGGGTGGGTGTTGGGGGGTGTCCAGGGGGGAGTCCAAGGGGGTAGGGGGTGGGTGGTGGTGTTTAGGAGGGGTGGGGGGGCTGTCCAGAGGGTTGGGGGGTGTCCCGGGGGGTGTCCAAGCAGGTCGGGGGTGGGGGGTTGTGTCCAGGAGGGGTGGGGGTGCTTTCTAGAGGGGTCGGGGGCTGCCCAGAGGGGTCGGGGGGTGTCCAGGGTGGTGTCCAAGGGGATGGGTGGGTGTGGGGGGCTGTCCAAGGGGGTGGCGGCCTGTCCAGAGGGGTCGGTGGGGTGTCCAGGGGGGTGTCCAAGGGGGTGGATGGGTGTGGGGGGGCTGTCCAAGGGGGTGGATGGGTGTGGGGGGCTGTCCAAGTGGGTGGAGGCCTCTCCAGAGGGTATTTGGGGTTGTCCGGGTGGGTGGGGGGGCTGCCCAGAGGGTTGGGGGATGTCCAGGGGGGTGTCCAAGGGGGTAGGGGGTGGGGGGTGGTGTCCAGGAGGGGTGGGGGGCTGTCCAGAGGGTTCGGGGGGTGTCCAGGGGGGTTTACACATCGATTTGTTTTATATTTCAAAATTGTTTACATTCAAATTATGATTTTTTTCATATAAAAATATATTTGTCTTATCTAAAAAATATATATATTTTTGCTATTTGTTATAGCTAATAATGAGTCGAAGTTGGATTACGGCACATCAAATGAGCAATGAATATGAGGAAGGTGTTGATGCCTTTTTGGAATTTGCTAAACGAAATGTTCCAAGTAGTGACATTTTTTTCTGTCCATGCCTGAAATGTCTGAATATGAAGAAGATGAAAAGTATAGAGATAAAAGATCATCTGATTTGTCATGGTTTCAATCCGAGTTACAACCCTTGGATTTGGCATGGCGAAACTGGACAGAATGTCACTGATGATAATGAATCGCAAGATGGTAACTCCGATGGAATTGAAGAAATGATTCGCGATATTGTAGCAGAACAAATTGAGATAGAACCGACAGTTGCACGTCTATATGGTGATGCCGAAAAACCATTATATCCTGGTTGTACAGATTTTACGGTTTTGTCGGCGGTGTTAAGATTGATTAACCTGAAGGCGAAACATGGATGGAGTGACAGAAGTTTTATAGAGCTGCTACAATTGATGAAAGACATTCTTCCAAAAGATAACAATCTTCCAGATTCACATTATAAGGCCAAAAAAATATTATGCCCGATGGGATTGGGATACAGGAAAATACATGCCTGTCCGAATGACTGCATTATATATAGGAAGGAATATGAATTTCTGAAAGAGTGTCCTAAATGTGGGACATCACGGTATAAGGTGAAAGAAAAATCACAAGCTGATGTAGAGATTACAAAGCTCCCTTCAAAGTTATTTTGGTATCTTCCTATAATTCCTCGTTTCAAACGTTTATTTGCTAATTCACATGATGCAAAAAGGTTAAGATGGCATGCTGATGAGCGGGTATGTGATGGAAGAATACGTCATCCAGCTGATTGTCCACAATGGAAGAAAATTGATGCCCAGTACCCTACATTTGGAAATGAAATTAGAAATCTGAGACTAGGCTTGTGCACAGATGGAATGAATCCATACCGAACCCTCAGTAGCACACATAGTTCATGGCCTGTTTTATTGGTAATTTACAACCTCTCTCCTGAAGTTTGTATGAAGTGCAAATATGTCATGTTGAGTATCATGATCTCTGGTCCAAAGCAACCCGGCAATGATATTGATGTATACTTGTCACCGCTGATTGATGATTTGAAACTGTTATGGGCTGATGGTATTAGGGTGTATGATTCTTATAAAATGGAATATTTTCAACTTCATTCAATGCTTCTATTCACTATAAATGACTTCCCAGCATATGGAAATTTGTCTGGATACAGTGTTAAAGGGCATAAAGCATGTCCAATTTGCGAACAACAGACGTCATATTGTCAATTGCATCATGGGAGGAAAACAGTGTACATGGGTCACCGAAAGTTTTTGCCTATGGATCACCCTTATAGAAGACTAAAAAAGGCATTCAATGGCTCACAAGAATTTGATACTGCTCCTCAACCTTTATCCCCAGAATTGTATTTTGAGAGGGTGAAAAACCTTGATGTGACATTGGGAAAGACACAGAAATCTGGTAATGATAGACATATTTGGAAGAAAAGGTCAATATTTTTTGAGCTACCATATTGGAGGTATCATGAAGTCAAACATAATATTGATGTCATGCACGTGGAGAAGAATATCTGTGATTCTTTGATCGGAACATTGCTAGATATTAAAGGAAAGACAAAAGATGGGTTGAATGCAAGGTTAGACCTACTGTCAATGGGAATACGTTTGGAGTTAGCTCCCACTCCTAAAGGAAGACGAACATTTCTTCCCCTGGCTTGTCATACATTATCGAAGAGGGAGAAAAGTAGCTTCTGTCAATGTCTTCATGATATCAAAGTGCCTCAATGTTATTCTTCAAATGTAAAAAATTTTGTCTCATTGAAAGATTTGAAGTTGATAGGTATGAAATCACATGATTGTCATGTCATGATGCAACAAATTCTACCAGTTGCACTGCGTGGAATATTGCCTATCCGTGTCAGAAAGACTATAATGAGGTTGTGTTATTTTTTCAATTCAATTTGCAACAAGGCGATTGATGTGAATGCTTTGAACATTTTGGAAAAGGATGCAATTTTTATACTTTGTCATTTGGAAATGTATTTTCCTCCAACTTTTTTTGATATGATGGTGCATTTAATGATTCATCTGGTTCGAGAAATAAGACTTTGTGGACCTGTATATCTTCGTTGGATGTATCCTTTTGAAAGGTATATGAAAATATTAAAGGGATATGTTAAAAATCCATATCGACCTGAAGCCTCCATTATTGAAAAGTATATTTCTGAGGAGGCAGCAGAGTTTTGTACGAGCTACTTGGCTACGGCGCAACACATAGGTTTGCCTCCATCTCGCCATGAACGGGTTAATAATGAGGGAAAGGGGATTCGTGGCTTGAAAGTCAAATCACTGTCAGCTGAACATATGAAGAAGTTAGAATCATACATCTTGAATAACATAGCTGATGTTCAACCGTATATCACATTGCATATTAATGAGTTGAAACAATGTCATCCAAAGAAGAAAGAAATGTGGATTTTGAATGAGCACAACAAAACTTTTTTGCCATGGTTTAAAAAGACCTTGCTTGGTAGATCAGATGTATCAGAGACATTAAAATGGATAGTGGGTGGTCCATCTTTAAATGTGATAACATGGTCCGCTTATGACATTAATGGCTATACATTTCATACGAAAGCTCAGGACAACAGAAGTGCAGTTTAGAATAGTGGTGTATTGGTGTTTGCAGAAGCAATGCATTTTTCGAGTGCTAAGGACAGAAACCCAATTTCGGCATCAACTGCATATTATGGAGTGATTGAAGACATATGGGAGGCTGATTACTTTAAAATTAAAGTTCCCGTTTTTAACTGTAAATGGTTTATCGGTAACAACAGTGTCAGACACGATGAATTTGGAATGACACTTGTTAATCTGAATAGATTGGAAGACACAGCTGATTCTTTTATAATGGCAACACATGCCAAAAAAATTTTCTATGTAGTAGATCAGTCAGATATGCAGTGGGCTGTTGTTTTACAAGGGAAAAACCAATATGTTGGTGAGGATGAATTTGATGAAGATGCTGATTTATGTGAGATCCCTACTTCCATGGAAAGATTAACAGAACATAATGATGAGTATGTTGAAGACATGGTTTGTGCCATAAGGAACGATCACGACGAAGGAATTTGGGAAAACAATCCAACTGTACATTCCTAAAATTACTCGTAACACAAGTTTATTTCTTGTTTACATTTAGTTTTTTCATATAATGTTAGATACTGTAAATTTTTTACTTATTAAAACATGTATCAAACCAAAACGATAAAACAATAAAAACCGTAAAGAGGAGAAGTCCTGGGCGCACCGGCTGGCCGGTGGTGAATCACATGTTGGCCGGTGGTCTAGAACAAAGCTCTGTCTGGTCCACCGGCCGGCCGGTGGTGATCCAGCGGCCGGCCGGTGGTCCAGACAGAGAGCCTTCCTCTCTGTCTGGACCACCGGCCGGCCGCTGGATCACCACCGGCTGGCCGGTGGACCAGACAGAGAGCCTCCCTCTCTGTCTGGATCACCTGCGGTCGGCCGGTGTTGAGCCAGCGGCCGGCCGGTGGTCCAGACAGAGAGCCTTCCTCTCTGTCTGGATCACCAGCGGCCGGCCGGTGCTGAGCCAGCGGCCGGCCGGTGGTCCAGACAGAGAGGAAGGCTCTCTGTCTGGTCCACCGGCCGACCGGTGGTGAGCCAGCGGCCGGACGGTGGCCCCAGGCAGTGGGCAAGTCTACTGCATGGGTCCTCCGGCTGGCCGGTGTGCTCACACCGGCTGACCGGTGGACCCAGTGAGTCCACGTTTCAGCTTTCTTGGGCCAACACTTTGGCAACCTTTTGCCTGTGTTTACCATGTTTATCATTGTTTAACATGCATACCATATTACCAATGTTTACTATTATGTAATTTAGTACACTTTTCTATTTGTGAACTAATGTTTGTTTTTTTGATTTGAAGGAAAATGACAGATCAATCAGTTGATCAGCCACATGATTCTGGAGATGAGCATATTGGTCATACATCTGGGGAGGAACATTCACATGCTCCTATTACGAAAAAGAGTTCAAAGGTTGGTAAGCGTGGGTGCACACGTTTACCAAAATTATCACTTGCCCGTACGAAGGAGGAGAGGATAGTCGTGGAGTTTGATGATGATGATCTTCCTAGAGGTCCAAATGCTAAAGATTTTAAGGGTTTTGTAGCAACTCAGGCTAAGAGCAAAGTAAGCATTCTCTATGATGATTGGAGAAGTGTGGATAAGGCGATAATTTCTCAACTGTGGGAGACCATTTTGGTAAGATCTTTTGCTATTGTTTGACTGTTCTTTAAATGTTTCTAGTATATATAATATTTTTAACCTCTTTTTTATCAGATGACATTTGATATTCCTGACACTGGAGGAGTCAGGAAGAAATGCTTATCGTTGGCTGCTAGGAGATGGAGGGATTTCAAATCAACCCTCTCATCTGATTTCATTTATGGTCATAGGAGTCGTGAGAATCCATGTCGTATATATCCTTTTATAGATGAAGACACATGGAGACAATTTTTTGAAAGTAGAAGAAAAGAATCATTTTTGGTAAGGGCAATGTAAACTTTTATAAGCTTTCTTATATAAATGATCTTATTATTGTTTTTTTAATGATTACTTATTCTTAATTTACGGAAAAAAAGGAAAGCTCATCAAGAGATCCAATCTAAAAATGTATACCCTCATAGTTTATCTCGGGGAGGGTATGCATTATTGGAAGAACAAATGATGGCAGAAAAATTTCAACAACTAAGAGCTGAGTCTTCAAGCTCTGGAGAGGTGGCCCCTCCATCCCCTCCATCTAGACATGAGAAATGGAAAAGAGCTCGGAAGGGAAAAAAAGGACAATATCTTTCGGAAGAATCGAGACTCGTAGTTGAGAGGATTGTAAGATATCTATTTTATTTATTTAAGTTTACTATTTTCGTCATATATTTCCAATCATTATAGAAATGTTCAATTAATTATTACAGGACTCTCTTGAGGAGCAGAGTTCACAGGGTACATTTACACCATCTGGGAGGGAAGATATTTTATCTGTGGCATTGGGAAAGCCCGAACATCCTGGCCGTGTAAGAGGATATCCGGCAGGTGTATCGGTAAGAAAAGTGTTGCCACGTTCCTCAACTTCTAACGTTGAGGGAGTTTATAAAAAAAAAATAGAATCCTTGGAGGCTGAAGTCCATAATATTAATGCGACAATGGAGGACAAGATTAGAGCATCGGTGCAGTTAATGTTTGCAGACTTGCAAAGACAATTTCAGGGTGCAGCTCCCACTCCACCTCTCCCAGTAGCTCCCACTCCCCCACCTCAGCCTGCGGACCCCATTTTTGATCCTCCTCCTCCGCCGCAGCTACCTACTTATTATGAGTTGTATGTTGATGATCCTCAACATCATATAGTTGCATATGGGATGGTATATTGTATAGGAGATACAGTTCATCATCAACAGTTATAGGTAGAGAATCATAGGGTCACTGTACAGGATATTATAGATAGATCAGCTCGGATACCATTACCTACAGATGAGGTGACGACAGTTGGACATAGTATCGGCCATTTTTTACTTTGGCCATCCAGACTTCTTCGACTCATTACCATAGAGGTATGGATGTTATATCTTTTATTTTATATTTTTATTAATGTTTTATTATTTGAAAACTAATATATTTTTCAATTTATTTTTACAGGAATACTTCAAAGGTAAAGAAATACTGTATAGACAACAACAAAGACAAATAGCTATGACATCAGATGCAGATACTAGCAGTCTTGACAAATTGTCAAAATATTCAAATTTGTTGGCGGATCATTATGACTTTACAATGGAAGCTCATGTCTGTGGACGTGAACTATGTGTGGGGATTATGAAAACTGATATCATGGAGTTTGTCACTGGAGATAAGTTGGGCATAAACATGGTGCAAATTTTTATCATGTAAGTCTTAACACCTTTTCCTTGCGTTATATTTATTAAAAATGTATACTTATGTCTGCTTTGTATTAGGTATCTGTATAAAATTTGTGAGAGGAATGAGCTGACAGATGTATATGGATTCGTGGACCCACAATTGATTTCCCCTGAAGCATGTGCATTGGATGAGGAACAAAGAATGCTTTATATTGCTGATATATTTGAAAAGAATGTAATCACACAGTGTTGGATGATGCCTTTTTGTGAGAGGTATGAAACACATCCCTCTCAAAGAGTTAATTATCTTTTAACATAAAAAACCACTAACGTTAAATTTCCTTTTATCAGGGATCATTGGATGTTAGGGGTTTTTTGCCCTAGGGAGAAAACACTTTATTGGATATGCTCTCTCCATGATGATGTGCGAGAAATTTTTAAGAATATATTGGAAACGTAAGTTTCAATTTCACAATAGTTTTATATATTATAATGAATTTTAAATTTACCCCATTCTTATTATTTTCTAACAGGGCATGGGTCCACTTTCGAAAAAGCGCAAAGAAAAGGAATTTCAAGATCAAATATGTACATGCGAAGGTAAATATCAATTTATAATTTGTACATTTTGATTTATTACATAAAAATAATATATTGAATTTACACTCATTCAAACAGAAATGTCATGAGCAACAAGGCATCATCGAATTCGGATATTACATGTTAAGATTTATGTATGAAATAATAACAACTGGGACAGTTCTGAGTTTTGACCTGGTAAGATTTCCTCTTTCTCATAATATTTCAATTTGATTTATTCATTATACACGTTGACTACTATCCTTTTACTTTGTAGCTTTTTGATGACCCTCAACCCTTTACTGCTGAAGATATCAAACACTTACAAGTGGAGTGGTCAAATTATTTTACAGGTTTGATTGACTTTTAGTTGTTTGTAATGAAAAATGTAATTTTGAATATTGTCAATGTAATTGGGTATTTCATAGTCGTTTAGGTTGGATTTAGTTTTTTTGAAGTTGATAGTGTAAGTTTTGAATGTTATATAAGTGAATGTTTAATTTTTCTCTACTTCTTGTTTTGGTCTACTGTTGATGGTTTTTCTGGTCTGGATTTTGGTATGGGGGGAGAGGTTCCAAGGGGGTGGGTGGGTGTTTGAGGGGTGTCCAAGGGATATGAGAGGGGTGTCCAAGGTGTGTTTGGGGCTGTCCTAGGGGTCGGGGGGGTGTAAATGAGGGTGGGGGGTGTCCAAGGGGTGGGGGGTGTCCAAGGGATATGGGAGGGGTGTCCAAGGTGTGTTTGGGGCTGTCCAAGGAGTCGGTTGGGTGTAAATGAGGGTGGGGGGTGTCCTAGTGGTGGGGGGTGTCCAAGGGATATAGGAGGGGTGTTTGGGGCTGTCCAAGGGGATGGGGGGGTTTCCAAGGGGTAGGGGGGTTTCCAAGGGGTCGGGGGGGTGTCCAGGGGGTGGGGGGCTCTCCAAGGAGTGGGGGGGGGTGTCCAAGGGGTGGGGGGTGTCCAAGGGATATGGGAGGGGTGTCCAAGGGGTGGGGGGGTGTCCAAGGGATATGGGAGTGGTGTCCAAGGTGTCTGGGAGTTCTGTCCAAGGGGCCGGTTGGGTGTAAAGGAGGGTGGGGGGGCTGTCCAAAGGGTGGGGGGGTGTCCAAGGGGTGGGGGGGTGTCCAAGGGATATGGGAGTGGTGTCCAAGGTGTCTGGGAGTTCTGTCCAAGGGGCCGGTTGGGTGTAAATGAGGGTGGGGGACTGTCCAAGGGGTGGGGGGGTGTCCAAGGGATATGGGAGGGGTGTCCAAGGGGTCTGGGAGGGCTGTCAAGGTGTGGGGGGTGTCCAATGGGTGTTTGAGGCTGTACTAGGGGTCTTGGGGGTGTAAATGAGGGTGGGGGGGCTGTCCAAGGGGTGGGGGGGGGTGTCCAAGGGGTGGAGGGTGTCCAAGGGATATGGGAGGGGTTTCCAATGGGTGTTTGAGGCTGTACTAGGGGTCGTGGGGGTGTAAATGAGGGTGGGGGGGCTGTCCAAGGGGTGGGGGGGTGTCCAAGGGTTGTGGTGGGGCTCCAATGTGGTGGGGGAGGGCTGGCCAGGTTGTTAGGTGGGTATAGATGAGGGTGGGGTTCAGTTGGGGCTTGGGGGAGGGCTGGCATTGTTATTTTTGTTTGGTTTCTGGTTGCTTTTTGGTGAGAGCAGTGCAATTATTAAAAAAAAAAATTTTCTTTCACGTCGGTTATTTTATCACCGACGTGGTAAATAAATCGCCAGGGGTTTATCACGTCGGGTTTTTCTAGAACCGACGTGATAAACCGTTCCCGGGGCTTTTATCACGTCGGTTCTTAATATAACCGACGTGCTAAAAGTCCTGGGAATCGATTTACCACGTCGGTTATTGGATAACCGACGTGCTAAAACGTTTCCCAGGCCTTTTTATCACGTCGGTTTCTTAAATAACTGACGTGATAATAGGCCAGGGGAAGGGTTTATCACGTCGGTTATGTCATAACCGACGTTATAAACGATATCCCAGGCGTTTTATCACGTCGGTTTAGGGAATAACCGACGTGATAAAGCCCCCCCGCGCATATTTATCACGTCGGTTATTATATGAACCGACGTGATAACCACCGTGATGTTAGGGATATTACGTCGGTTTTAAATAACCGACGTAAAAAACGTTATTTATAACGTCGTCCGTATTAACGTCGCCTAAAAACCGACGTAAATAATAAAAAATAACCGACGTAAAAAATGTTTTCTGCACTAGTGTACGATTCATAACGGCTAGTTTTATTAGTTGTGGTGTGTGTTAGAACTTTAAGTTGCGTACAAAACACGATAATGTATTATTCAGCGAGAAGCATACTATTGAAGCATGGGGAGTTACAATGTGGCTCATCAAGGATATGTTATGGAATTATTATAAATAATTTAATTTAATACAATCTATTAAAATATGATTTCTAGATTTATGAATTGATGTTCTTAGGGCACTTGCTGTTAGATCACAGAATCTCAGTTGATCCAAATTAGTTGAAATCTATTATGACATCATAGAATCCATGAACTATTTTCAAGATTAGATGATTCTTGGGTTTGGAAGGTAATTATCACCAGTTCATTAAGGTATTATCATTTTTGGATTCTTTGAGGGACTCTATAACTTGTAAGGGAGTAACGTTTTGTTAGGATGATAAATTCAACAGTTATATTGTTGATTTGAAAATTAATTTCATTACTTAACTAGTGATGAATATTCTAGAGGATAGACAAGGCTATGTAGTCTTATGTGATGCTCCATGTTCTAGTTTGGGAAGCGTTCTTATTCCATGTGATCATGTTTTTTCATATGGATCTCACCAACTATGTTCACATTAGACAAATTCCCTAAACCATGACCTTGATGTGGGAGGTGCGAAACAGAAACATATGTAGTGGAGACAATACCTTTACATATAATTGGTTAACCATGTATTATTACCAAAATATCATCAATTATAACATATCTCAAAAATATGGGATTCTCCATCAGATGTGATGGGTGAAATACATACCTTGTTTTGACATCGAAATTTCCTATTACACGGGGAATGAGAATGTTGTTACCGATTCATTAAGAAGGTAACATATGACCTGTTCCATGAAAGAACCAATGGGATTGTGGAACATTATGGATAAATTAAAAAAGTTTCACATTAGAGTTCATGAATCTAGGGCTAAGGTTGTTTTGGATAGAAATTAGTTGACCTCCTCTCTTCTCAAGATGATTCTTCATGAATAGTATCTTAATGATGAATTATGTGGCAATGGATACACTCTTTATGGTGGGGAGACCATTATTGAGTGGGTTTTCATCAAATATCGAATTCTATGATATTTTAATCATGTATTGGTACCTTTAATAGTTAGGAATATTAATATGTGGAACTTCTATACTTCCCCATTATCTACGTACCCCTGAACCATGAAGATGTTATATGAAACATGACAGTGATTCAAGTGACTTGGTATGAGATAAGAAATTACCGCCTTTCTCTCTCATTGTTATATATTCCAAATTATGAATTCTAATTAGTATAAAGAATTAGGGTTTCTTCATCCACTTCCAATGTGAAGTTTGAAGTGGTATTATATTTTAAGGGACAATATGGTTGTGTTTCCACATACCTAGAGAATGAAGAATTCAATATGGGTTTTGGTTGGACATTTGTCTCAATTGGCTCACATTATTCAAATTCATGATGCATCTAATGCTGATTATTTGTGAAATCTCTATGTGAAATATTTTTTTCAATTTAGTGGAGTTCCATATAATATAGTATATGAAAGAGATCCCCATTTTATATATCACTTATAGAGAGTATTTTTTTAGGAAATGGGATCTTAGGTTCAATTAAGTATAGAATTACATCGGTAGTAATATTTCCAGATATAAAGAGATAAAAATATGCTTGGGGATATGATAGTTGCATGTGTTCTTGATTTGGTGGTTCTTGGGATGTCCATATGTGGCTGGTTTAGTTCCCATAAACAATAGTTACCAGTATTTGATCAGAATGGATCCTTTTGTGGACTTGTATATTTGGCTTTATGAATATTAGTTGTGTTGGATAGAGATTGGTGAATGTTCCATGGGTGAATAGAGCATGGTCCAAAAGATGATAAAAAATAATTAGTAGATTCATAATAGAATATTTATGTCACAGATCTTGTATAATTATTATATTAATAGTCACTATAGACTATTGTATTTTTAATTTGTTGATCTGCTTTTTTTTAATGTTTCACCTCATTTGGTTCATCAGTATCTTGGTATGAAAGGGAAACTTGATCCTAAATATTTGGGAACATTTATGGTTACTGAGAAGGTAATGAGAGTTTCTTTTCAGTTAACACATCCACCATAGCAGACGTTAATACATTACATGTTCCATTTATCTCAACTATGAATGAATCATTATAATACATCTCATGTTTTATGATGCAATGATCATGATGTTTTTCCTGGTTTATTCATGATGGAGAATCTAGTCAGGACAGTTGATTCTGAAACCATGGTACCTTATGGGAGTATGGAACATTTGGTTCTAGTGTTATTGTTGAATAACTTTGAAACTCACGAGGTGTGGTGGAGTGATACATTGATGAGGGAGTATTGGCCACATATTTTTGAAATGGAATCTTCATAATATGTTTTATGGGGACATAATTTTTCTATAGTGGGAATGTTATAATATCTTATTACTCTTTCCACGTATTCATGAAGCCCTATTTTTATTTTTCATTGGTTTTGATTCACGTAATGTGTTTTCAGGTGAAAAATTATAAAATATTTCATGTTATTGGGCTATGAACAGTTGGTGAACAATTTCCCCAATCCATTCTAACTAATTGTGAAAACCATGCAAACCCAAGTAGTGTGGTTTTTAATGTTTGGAGCATAGTTAGAAAAACCATGTTACAACCAATGGGAAACCATGAAAACCCATGAGTAGGGGCATATAGTTTAGGAGAACAGTTTGAAAAATCTTACGGACTCTTTGAGAAATTATGTTCATGGGTTTTAATTTTTTGTAAAATTTTATATAAATTTCCTGAACCCCTTTTTGGACCTCCAATCGAGCCAAAATTGACCTATCATGGTTTCCTAGGTCAATAAAGCTCCCAAGGACCACATTTTTCCCCTCTAAAACCCATCTGAAGTGAATGAATGTACATCAATATTTATTCAGTCTATTCCTAGTAAGGTTTCTCTCCCAATTCTCTATATATCACACTCTATTCTCTCCTCGCCATGGTTGATTATGTATCCATTTTGTTGGTGTATCTAATATCTATTTTTTCAGATATGGAATCTAGGGATGATTCATAGATCATACTTTCTGACATTCACTATTGTATTTTCCATCTTATGGATTTGTGTTTCATGATATTGTGATCTACGGTAGGTCATTCAATTATTGTTGGGCTTGTTAATTTGTCCCCAAATTTGTTGATTTAAACTAAATTACATTAATTTTAATTATTCCAAAACCAATTACATTATTGTAGATTTCTATATGACTTGTTTTGAAATTTGGAACCCCCCCAATTCTAATTAATTTGTGTTTTTTGTTGTGGAATTTGATAGAACATTTGAAATTTAATTTATTGAATGAAATTATCAAAATAATTTTCGAAATATAATTTGGGGTATTAGAATGGTAAATTTATTTGTGAAAATGTTTTTGTAATGAATAGATTTAAAATGTTATTGATAGAATCCCAGTGGTTTTAAAATTGAAAAAGTATTGTTTATTTTAAATACATGTGTGTTGGTTTTAAGGGAGAAATTGTCATATTGATATGGAAAATGGGGAAATTTTATTTTGAATAGTTTTAAAATAACAATCCTATTCTTTTTTATTATTAGTGAAGATATAGGTCAAGGTAGTTAGTGAGTTATTGGGGTAAACTCTTTAGATTAATTACAACAGAAAAACCATAGTACATATACATTAGTGGATGACCATGATTCTTGTTGTTGTTATTTGATATATATACCTTTTTATATATACTATTTTAAAAATACCTTGTGAATTTATGTAAAATATTTTATCTTAAAAGTTAACTTATTCCAATTTATTAAATGTTTCCATCATTTGCAGTGAAATTCATGATTTTATTGAAATATTATATTGAAATTGCATTCCTTATTGATTAAATTTGTATGAATTATTATATTGATTAATTGTGCCTTATTTTTTATGAAATCCATCGTGAGACCCTATTGGGATTTTTTGTTAATTCATACATGTTCGTTTAGGTGTTTTAAGATTATTTTCTTCCAAGTTCGATCATGGAAAAATCTCCATAGGGAGGTGGTTCTTGTTGTGGATCCTTGGATATGTAGTTTTTGTGTCCATTAAAATGCCGGTTTTTATCCTATATTCTAGTACATTTATGATGTAATGTGGCTTTTTTCCCCTCTTTTAATTCTTGTATAATTCCCCTTGAGGAGTTTTTTTTGTGTGCATACTGACATGTATCTTTTTTTTCAATTGTGTTTGTAGAACATTTATCACCACATTCATATCACATGCCTTCATGTGCAACTAAAAAACCCCTTGGGGATCATGAAATACATTTTGGATATTAAGTTTTCAGATCTGATATTCATCGACCAGGGTCTCTGGGCATGTTCATGAAAAATATCATATAGAAATTTCATAATTTTTTTTAATTTTTCATGGGTAAATAAAAACATAAGAATGTATTAAACTCATATGATCCGTAATGGAAAACCTAAGTGAAAAAAATAAATGACCATAAATGATATTAAGAAGAGGATATAGTTAAAACAATTATACGTCATAATTGTTTTTCCAAATATGGAATACATAAATATTCAAGAGTAAATGCATAATACTATTAAACATATATGACACGAATCCAAAGCGTGAAAAACACATTCTAACATTCATAATTCATGAGAGAGTCACATATTAATAAGAATAACCAAAAATGGAATGCATATCATGTAAGACAACTTTTATATATGGATTAACCATAAGAATAAAAATATAACATAATGGATCAATCAACAAAACCATTTTCCCTTTGTGGATAAAGATTCACTAATCTATTTCCTATTATAGATCATGCTTCAATAACATATATCCAAACAAATATCATGTAATAAACTCTATTTCCTATAGTTTATTGAGAATCAATTCTTTCTTCACTATGATATGATGACATTTTAACCTTTATCTATTGCATTTGAGGGCTATATAGGGCCCACACATCACATAATGATGAACCATACACTTGTGTTCCATATAAAATCAATTTAAATGAACCCATAGATTGGAATATTTTTTCACATCCCTTTTAAAATGAATCATACAAATAATAATTTATAATTCTAACAGTAAATGTACCTTCATATACCAATATGAAATTAATGGGTATCCAACTATATTTAGTAACATTTTATGATAATAATACAAAATTAATAAATCGAAGCATATAATATTTAAACATTATAGATATATAATATACATTTAATTCAATAATTTTAATTTTCAATCGATACAATTATTATAGGTTAAATGACTATAATCAATGTAATGGAATATTAGTTATTAATATAGGAAGGGAATTTGAAGAAAAAAAATACAATGATAAACTGAATATGATTAGGTAAGATAGTGGAAGAGATGATTCCTTCCTCCAAAATAGACTAAAATTACACAGTCCACCCTAATAAATATAGTTGTTTGGTATAAATGAATATATTCCCAGTGTTAAAACGAAATCTCATAAGGGTGATCAAAGAGATGAAAAAGAACATTGGGAAATAATTTATTGAACACTATCACACAACAAGGGATCACAATTCCATGTTTTTTGATACCATGAGTTTAATCCCCCAAAATATAAATATATATTTTTATTAGATAATAAATCATTTAACATATTCCCAATATTGGAAATAAATTTTAATATAAAAATGAAAATATAGTTAAAAACATAAAATGATTTTTTATTACATTTTTAAAAATAATGTAAAATAATAACATACAAGTCACATTGAAATGTAACTCCATAAAAAATCATTTATTTTCAGAATAATAATTTTTTAGGAAATAATTTATAATAATGGAACATTGAAAATGTTATAATATTTTTTATATTAAATCTAGAGACAAAGATAAATCATTTGATATTGAAAATAATGAATCCTTTTTAATTTTAAATACCAAAACATGAAAAGAAAACATTCAAATAATATTAATAAAATCTTCCTTATATTAAAACAAAATTTTCCCAAAAAGGATTATAAAATACAATATAAAAAAAATTTGGGTGGGGCAACCCAATCATAGACAAAATATGTTCAAGATAAAACATTATATGTCATTGAAGGGTGATTCGATATATCAGTATTCCATATGGGAAACATACTCTATAATGTTTAAAAATTTATTCTCCTCATATTCCATCCAATTAATTTATAGGAATTTATAAGATGGTGGTGTTTGAGGGATGTTCATAAGAATTTTTGTATTATATGGTGGAGTTCTTGATGAAATTTTTGATCGGAAGGGATTTTTTGGCATGGGGTCTTATTTTTCACCAAAAAGGGAGTTTTGGCAGTCTAGAAAATACAAATATATCCTAGACCCATTGGTATTTGGGTTCTTATTGTTCATCTATTTTCAATATATATATAAATATATTGTAATCTAGGATACAATATAGAGACTTGATGTTTGGATCATTTGGATTTTTTTATTTCATGGCTGATACACAATTGTGGTGGGATTCATTATAGCCCTTTTATTGGTGATTGAGTAATGAGAAATGGTGTTTTGCCTTACATCATGGTCCTTCACTCATTTTATAGGATCCATGGTGTGGATCTAACTGTGTTACAAATTTTTTTTCCAAACCCATAGCATTGTGGTCCCTTTATTTATAATATATCATTTTATTAAATCATAACCCATCCACTATTGTTAGGGGTGTTTCATTATTTTATTTTAAGTTATATGTTTCTTATAAATGACAAAATCCCTTAAAACCCTATCTTCCTATTGTATTTTCTCTCTATTTCTGGGTAGAGAATATAATTTTTTAGCCCATTCACCATATAATCTTAAAATTATACCTTTAATATTCTGGGATTAATAATTATTTCATATATGTTTATTGAGGTGATTCATTATATTTTAGTACTTGATAGTTGTTTTCATTTTCTACCATCTTTAAATAGTTCCAAAAAACATTTTTTGAGGTAGGTGACCATAATTCTCTATACCTTAATTAATGAGTAGAAATTTATTTCCTTTTTCTTCGTATTTTAATTAATTTATGGTTCACCATAAGAATCTATGTAATAGGGATAAAATAAAAATGATTTGAATTAGGTTATTTCCATATTTTTATTGTATTTAATAATATTTATAATATAATTATTATTTCTTACTGATGTTTCTATATCTAAAATATTTTTAAAATATTTTTTGTTTTAACATATAATATTTTTGAATCCACTTCTGGCCATTCTTTGATACCATAATGAATTAAAGGATAAGAAAATATATATGTATAATGATCTGGTTTCCCATACAAATAAAGAAATTAGGTGATAATATTCATTATATGTAGTGAATATGTGATTAGAACCATTCAAAGAACCTTAATTTCTGTAATATTTTGATGTTATAAAGTAATAAAATGTGTAAATGTAATTGAGGTGATTTTTTATGGTTTTATGTAACATTTTGGGGAATTTCATTAACTTTGGTGTCTGAATTGGGTGTATAATGAGTTTATAATTGATGTGATATTCGATTGGCATGATATGTGATATGGGATCATGAGTGTTGGAAGGTTTTTAATTTTTCTAATTTTTTTTTTTGAGATAATGGATTTATTCATGTTTTGTTGTGGGGATGGTGGATGTAATAAGAGTAACATGATTTTTGTGTGTTTATGTTAGATCCCTATTTATCTATGTACTGAATTGAAATTCTAAAATTAAAGATAAAGTGTCAAATCTAATGTGGGGTAATTTTCATAAATGAATTTGAATAATAATATAATGGGTTTTTAAATGAATAAATTTTGAAAAATATTTTTTACTAGGGAATAAAATAAGTAAATATAATTCAAATAATCTAATTTTGTCTTGAAAATTAGTAAAATATTTGAAATAGAAGAATATATATTTAAGATTTTGAATTTTTGTTTTACTTGTGGTCATTGTGTTGAGTGATGCATAAATTGTTAACAATGGTTGTGCCAGATATCATGAGGTGTTGTGGTTAGATTGTAGAGTTGTCTAATATAGATGATCTCAACAAATAGTTTATGTTTATTATGATATGTATCTTTTTTTATTTCATGTTAATTTTTGGGCTCACAAAAATATCTATATTACCATATTAATTCCAATTTTTTTTTATTATAGATATTTTCCCTATAATATATGATAGTTGTAAATATAATGTATGGATACCCCATATTACGTCCTTTTCCATGTATACTTTTGATTATGATTTGGGGTAGGATTTTCCAAAAATCATATTGGGATGGTTTTTGAGATCACCAATTGATGATGATGTGGATGTGATATGTGGTAGATGTCAATCAAGGAAGGATAAGGGAACATGGTGGATGTCATTAATTTTGATGATAACCGGCATACTAGGTTATGTAGATGAGAATATGGTGCAATGACGACTGGTTATAATACCAAATACTAGAACCTACAGTAGATTTGGATAGATAGTGTTGTATCCTGAACCATATATTAGATGAATATATATTTGATGATGTTTCTATGGAATCCACTGGTGAATAAGATCACAAATATTGGGTCATGAATGGAAAATAATTGGGGATGTAGTTTTGGGGTATATTAATTTATGATCGCCTGATACTATGTTACTAGAGTAAATGAATTATTTTCTAGTTGTGGAACAGTGATGTTGATATTTGTTAGTGAAACTTTTTCTGGTAATTTTGTTTTCATTATTAATTCACTAGTACATTAGTGTTCCATTATCACATGTTCATGAGAGAACTTCGGTATGATCCTTCAGAAAAATACATGTTCTGCTCACCCTAAATTTATATAAATATTCTTAATGTTTCAATGAGGGTTTTGAGGATATATTTAGAAATTAATATATTGGACATTATTGATTCTAGGGGGCCACTATAGTAGAAATTTTTCTTTTGGGTATTTATTTAGAGATTAAATGTTGGTATTCATTGAATTTGTTAATTAATTATGTGATTCTTTTGGTTTAGATTTACTTTTAGGGGATGTAATATCATGTTGAATCTTTAACCTATTACTAAATCATATTTTATTGTTAGGATTAATTCATTCGATTGTGAAATATTAATAACATTACTTCTAGTATCCAAATCAAGGCCTAGTGAAGACAATACTTGGGCATCATTGACTATCTTCATTAGTTGTTAACCTATGAGGTGTACCATTTTAGTGGTGGGGGTTATGATTGTGTGGTATAAAATGATTCTGTTGATATGTAGGATGTAGACTTATATTATTAACTATTAGGATTACATTAGATTATATATATATACAGTGACAATCAATATTAGTATATGAATAGGGCTAGGAGACCTAAAAATCCATCAGTTTTCTGGGTTCCCCATGAATCGATGTAAGGATGTTTATTCTACAAAAAAGAAAAATGAAGTGGTATCCCATAAAGGTATATACCTTGGATAGGTCCCTTAATCACAATTTTTTCCATTTATATCTGAAATGGGGTGAATTATAAAATTTAAATTGACATTTGTTAAAAAATCCTCTATAAAATTACATGCTTCTATGCTTTGGGTTTCCCATTTATTTGTTGGAATGGCTCTTGTACATTATCTATGTCTTAATTATGCAGTAGATATGGAATCCTCAAAAGCTCATAAAAATTTTATATATTAATTCATTAATATTCAATAAATTATATTATGTTCCACACTAGAACTGTAAACATACAATGATTTTCATACATGGATACATAAACAACATGTACATAAATGATCGACATCGTTTCTCATTAAGTTATTCACTATTAAAACCATTCATTGACATATCATACATACAACCATTCTTCATAAAATTTGGAATGGAAGAAAAATAAATTTTGATCTCAGGTGTGCATTGATGGTAAACATAATAGATATTAATAATTGATCATAAGAGATAATAAGGTAATAATACATGTATACAAAAAAGTTCATGACATTAAATAATAATCAAATTATATCAAATCAATATAATCACGGAAAATAGAAAAATATTCTATAAAAAATGAAAAATACACAGGAGTTAAGATATATCAATAATCAATCATGATCCATGAGATAATACAATGATCATAAGAAAAACGTTTTTCAAATTAACCTAAGCATATAAAATCACTTCATTATATAGGTTTCACTCATAATACTATAACTCTACACACTGTCTCATAATTGAAATGAATATCTAGTAATATGAAATATTATATCTATAGTAAATTTTATCTAGTTGACTCCACCATCTCTAAGAAGATTATTACCTACATCATCTATTAGATGTTTTCAAACTATATCATCTCTTTTGAGTTTATTAACTCAATTGTATATTATGAGTTTTTCAACTCTATTATCTCTTATGTGATTATTAACTCAATAATCTCATAGGTGTTTCTCAAATCTATCATCATTAACCAATGCAATCGAATTCCATAATGGTCTTACCCATCCCAAGATTATAATGTCACAAACCATCCTAGTTTTTAATATAACCACCAATCATATATTTATCATCCATTCGTATGTGTTCTAGATGATCATGAAATAATTTATCATTAAATAAATTTTATATAGATCGAAATAAGTTGGATTAAAAAAATCTTCATCATAAAAATAATATTTCCAGGGGAAGAATAAAGGTTTAACATCTAGACATATCTGTAGTAATGAATATGAATCTCCCAATAATGGTGTTTGATATGAGTAATACCTTTAGAACACAAACTTAACAATTATTGAGGAAAACAAATTTTCATTTTGAAATTACATATTTAAACTCTAAAAAATTCCCTAATTTTGTGGGATATATAATTCATAGAATAAATAAGGAAAACAAAAATGGAATCTTCAAGGAAATGAGTATTCATTAAAGAAGGAAAATAAATCCATTTGTTATATAGTAATATAATAATATTTTTGACATTTTCAATAAAAATATCCTCATTTAGAAAATGTAAAGAATATTTTATTAAAGAATTTATATAAAATTAAAACATGAGTAAAAATTTAATTAATAAAATTTTTTCATATAGTAAAAATATTATTGAAAACATTTTTTAAAAAATATGTACAATGATGAATGTATTCCCTACTGATGGGTGGTATTCCATTTTCTTTACCATAAAAAATTCATTTGTAATCATCAACATATAAATTGTAGAAAATGAATGAAAAACATATCATATATTGAAATTACTAGATTATAAGAGAATTCATAATATTTGGGATAAATATATTATATATTTCATCATCAAAATATTTACATATAAAATCTGATTAAAAGTGTGATTTTAACATAAAATCCATACATCATTGGAAATTTGTTATTAATGAAAACCATGAATGAAATAATGGTATAAGAAACACAAAATAGCATGGAAAATGGGATATTCATGATAAAAATTATCGAAAGTGATGTAGATACATCTCATAAATAAATTCATGTGTGTATCATAATAAATGATACAAATAAGGCCATATGATATGGTGTAAAGTTAACACTTTTTAAATAATTGAATCCTATCCCCTTGGATGAAATAAAATTTACTATAGATTTTAATTCAAAGAATTACAAAGGATACATGATATAAAATATCAATTTATCCTTATATTCACAACATAAAAAATGTTCATAACATCGAACAAGTATTAAGGAATGAAAATATATATAAAGTGCCCTTACAACATTAATAATTTTTGAAAAAAGACATTGCACACATGAAAATAATATCTGTATATAAATAAATAATGATAAAACCTCATTTATTAAAATTTTATTTTGGAATTATTTAAAATATATAAATTATTAAATGGTTCATAAAATTGAAGAGAGATTAAATTAATGGAAATTGAGATGATACACTTTTCTTATATCTAATTCTATTAATAATCACTTTATCCGCAGTTATAATAAATTTATATGTATTATAATTCAATAAAAAATTATATTCATACAAATAATATCATATATGGTCGAATTATATCATTTAATCACATATTTATTAATAGTATCTACTAAAGTCTTCATTTATGGTATTAATTCCACGTTTTTCATGTTTTTATTAGTTTGATAGTTACGATACCTTCACTGGGATCATATTCCTTTATTCTCTAGAATATAAATAATGATATAATAATATTTTATAATCATTAAATAAATATTTATAATCATTCATATGATGTGGATAAGAAAAACTAATTGCATAACCTCATTGAGAAAATGATCCATATGTACACATGAATTTTGTTTCAAATTGTGGTTTGATGGAAGGAATGAAATGTAAATGATAATTCACATTTATGAATCTTTATTTTTTCATAAATATCATTTATATTAATTAAATTTATCATTGTTATCATAAATGGAAATCGTGAAGCATATATAAATTACAAGGCTTTTTTGAATGTAATTGTCTACATGTATGCACAAGCGATGTTATCACTTACCAATAGATCCTAATTTCAGATGGTAGACAAGTTATAATAATTTCAAAATAATTATTATGATAAAAATAACATATATAAACATTAAATGTATCATTTTTACAAACACAAAAATATGTTTATTGAATACGAATCTTATCTATCCGTAGAGACGATAATCCACACATACGAATGAGTGATAATTTTAATTCCCATTAATTTGATAAGGGGTAGAAAATGGATTAAATATTATTAGAATTTAATTCAAAAAACATTTTATACAAAATTTATTATATTTTTATCTATATAAAACAAATTACAATGTATATGATAATTTAATAATTAAAGAGGGTTCTTATGATTTATTACTCATCATTGGGAGACCCCCTTTGGAATAAAAACTAAGAATTGATGGATTGGTATTAAGATAATACCATAAACTCTATGATTAAACCACATAATTGGGAAATGTTTTAGTGTTGGTATTAGATTATAAAAAGGATAAAAAGGATAGAATAATGGTGATGGAGAGTGTAACACCCCAGGTAAATAAAGAATATGAAATTTATATATTTATCCATATTTGTGAATAAAATATTAATATGACTTTAAAGGGGACGCTATGCTCGATGGCGTACCCAACACGCAACAACGAGTTTCTTGGGAATCGTACGTTGCACTCTAATAATAAAATAATATTATTTTAAATGGTAGTTAACATGTAGCCGTTGTATTTGAGGGAATGGATAGAAATAACTAAAATATAATTATATATGTTTTTTAATGTTTTTACATTTATCCAATAAAAGATAAAGGCATAAAATACGGAAATAATTCGATTTTAGGCGTATATGCCCATGTTTTTACTAAAGGTTCACTTATCGCCTTTTGATGGAGAGCCATCATTAAATATAGTTTTGTTCACTCTTATACATCCTTTTGGACCAAATAAAACTCTTCTTAAGAATTGGGACATCAAATTTTACTTTGTGTAAATTTTTGGTATCTTTCCGATAAAGTTCTTTTTTTAAATGAATAGTGTAAAATGTTGTATTTTAATTCAAAACCTCTTTTTAATCTAATTTATTTATATGATTATATTATATTTTGAATTGGTTTTAAAGTGAAATTAGAATATATTTTTACCATTAAATCCAATAGTGGTCGTTGGAATTAATTTCACTTTGAAATCAGACTTAAACCAGTGTCAATGTTTTGATACATATTGTTTTATAAAAACACGCTATTTGATCTGACAGCGGGAATTAATTATTAAATTAATTAATGTGACTTATATGTTTTGAATTTTGTAAAATAGACCTCATTTTTGAATTCGGAATATCAAATATATCTTAGGGTGAATTTTTGGGATTTTTCTGAAAAACTTCAATTTTTGATGAATAGTGAAACCACTAAGTGGTAGTTATAAAAACTGATTTTTCCGTTTAAATGAAATTTTGCCATCTTTGTGTTTTTAATTTCAAAAATCCGACAAACATGGTTGTCATTAAGAATCAAAATGTGGTTCAATGGGATAAAAATAATTTTTTGGTGACTAGTAACTTATTATGTTTTTAATCTCGATTAGAGGTAATTAGTGTAGTTTAAGGTAAAAATAATGTTTTAATAATATGAAATGAACTTTACACATGTCCTAACCTCATTTGATGTGTCATGGCCGTCCAAGACAACCCATGGGTCATCTTGGGGACCCCATGAAGCCACTTTGGTTTGAAAATGACATTAATATCTTTTTATTTGAAGTTAAAGTAAAAATGTGACGAACATGAAATGTTTTACTAAAACAATTTTCAAATTGGGTTATAAAAATAACTTTTTTGACTATAAAAATTCATTGGAAATATAAAAATATTTCCTACATCATATTAGTTTTTTATAATTTTTAGACATTAAATAAATTAAATTATTTATGACGTCATGATGATGCAGCGATGACATCATTATTTAACTATTTAAATAAAAATTATCAAAGGTGATGTAGATACATTTCCTTAAGCTTCTGTATTTTACATTTTGGGTATACCTTTATGGTTTCCATTATGTGTAAACACGATATCTTCATTTAAGGAAGTGTGGACTACCGCCCCCTCAAAGTGATTTGATTTGTTAATACCATATGTGGTACGTATAAAGGATATATTTAATGATATTATATATGATACCATACTAGATTTAAAATACTATTATGTATCATTATGTTTTAATTCCATTAAATATGAAATAGAAATGGAAGTAGCGTTCATGCGTACGTACGGCTTACCGTCTCCATGAACGGTATATTTCATTTCTTATCTCAAAATGTTATGTAATACTAGATGTACATATACATAATGGTTATATATGTAATATATTACATCAAAATTATGGATATCATTCTGGAATTATAACATATATATATCTCTCTCATTTTGTTTTAATTCCATTAATATGACAAAAAATGAAAGTAGCGTTCATGCGTACGTACGGCCTACTATCTCCATGAACGGTGCTTTTCGTTTTTTATATCCAAATGATATGTAATAGTATAAAATGAATATTTACTGGATATATATGATATTTTTATCATTAATACTGTTCTGTACATTATTTACTTATAACTACATGGGAAATCTTTTTTCAAACAAGTTAATTGTTGACTCATGTACCAAACATCGGCAAAAACGTCTGATATGAAATAACATTATTAAACAATTATTATAACATTATAATATTTGACATGAACTGAATAATAATCTCTAAAGTCTATTATTCATTAATATAAAGAAACGAACAAGACAAGTTGGACTTGAGGTAAGGGATCTTACTCATCTCTTTCTTTTTAAGTACACTCTTTTATGTCATTCCCTCTAAAGCTCATCTTTCTTGTTATTGGGATGTTATTTTATATCACACTTACTGTAATTTTTATGATCATGTTATGAGAGATCCTATTCTCTCTCATCAATCCATTTTGTAAGTTTTGAGTGGCGCCGTTAGGCTGCCGAATATTCGTAAGAGATCTAACCTCTCTCTTTCTTTTTAAATACTCTCCATTATGTCACTTATTTTAAGCTCCTCATGGTTATGTTGGGGGATGTTCTTTTATATTCCTATTTCTATAAACTTTATGATAATATGATGAGATACCCTATTTGATCTCATAAATCCATTTTTGTAAGTTTTATGTGGCGCCGTTAGGCTGCCGAGTTTTCGTAAGGGATTTTTCATCTCACTTTTATTCCTGTGAGATTTATGATTCATTTGCCACAATTTCATTTGAGTGGGGTATGTGATTCCCATTATTATACACTTTGTGTAATATACATTCGTTTATGAGTATTTTCATCAATGATTTACTGTCCTTCTTTCACGGGGAGTATGTTTTGAAAGATACCCAAATCGGTATGGGAAGCTTTCACCCTCCACTTTTTTAAAAGACTTCTTTTGTTGGGTCTTTTAATTTACATATTTTTATGTTGGGACGTGTTCTCATATATCTTTATTGATGTAAATTATATTTCCAAGTGTTGAGATACACTTTTTATCTCTCATCAACTCATTTTGATGTGACGCTGTTAGGCTGTCAAGGGAACTTCTTAACCCAATTTCGATTTCTTTGGGTTCAACATGTAGGTATTGAATATGACATCCTTTGAATATGTTTGAATGACCTTTGATTATTTTACACTTAATATCCACTTATATTTGGTGTATTTGTTTGTCACACATAATTATGTAATTGGTTTATCCTTAATCCAAGGATACCGTCTTTGTATGGGACTTCGTCTCAATATCCTTTCATTGAGACATATTTTATTTTATACCCAACTTTCTTCTATACGGTGTATAAACCCCTTTGATTTTTACGTTTATCAAAAAGGAATCTTTTATATAGGAAGCATTTTACTAAAAGACAAAAGGGAATGTTTTTGTCATACGTATGCGGCGACAACGACTTCTCTGCCGCCATGACCATTATTTGAGTTTCGCCTTCCTCTACAAGCCATATCATTTTTTAAAAGAAAAATAAATACCATGTTTTACTTTTATTTTATTTAGATATTGAAAATTGTTTTCATAAAGTTTTATTATATCAATGTGTTTTATTGATATCTTGTGATTGAAATGTGGAAATGCTATGTTTACTTTATGTATGTTTTATGTGATACGATTACGTTATGGTTCTTGGGCATTATTATGAAGACGGGTGGTTCTGTGATAAACTAAGGGCGGGTGAGCCCGATATAGCTCTACAATGCATTGGGTAACGCGAAGGAGTGAAAGGTTAAGGTTTCTATGAAGAGATTTAGGGAATATACTATGATGGGTATTCCAAACTTAACCAAGAGGGTTACTCCCTACGTAAAAATGTTATGAATGCCTCAAGTTACCTTTATGTCTTTTGTATTCTATGATTTATTCATGGTTTGATGAGGTATGTTAAATTGCCGATGTTTTATGGGTAATGTATGATTTCATTCTTATGTATATATGAAATCATGTTTCCTTTCCATATTTTTATAACCCTTACTGAGATTTTTATGCTCATCCAAAGTTTTTGAAATGTTTTTTCACAGGTCAAGGGAAAGGTACATGATGTGATGATAGTTTCAAGGATGTGTCAAGAAAGAATCCATGTTTTATTTTAAATATGTTTTTGTTGATGTGAAGAATGAATACTGTCTTTTATGTAACCACTTTGTTTAAATGTGGAATGTAATGCATGTTTCATGATCTAATTCTCTAAAACTATAAACCTGAAAAGATCCTCAATGTGTAATCTTGTAATAACTCAAGATTAAGTAAGGTTTAAGGCTGGGACCTTATAGTTGGTACCAAAGGTCAGTTTAGATAACTTTAGAGGTTAGGGTATTCTTTAAGCATAAGTGACATTACCATAATGGTTAGGATTTCAGAAAGAGTCCTAGTTTTAGATAAAGTGAATGAGTAAGTGTATCTTAGTGTTTACCTTCCTCATTAGTACATGATGGTTTTGTTGATATACTCACACTGACATTTCTGTTTTTAGTGAATGGATGGATCTAGCAGGAACCAAAGAGACAACAGGTTTGAAGGAAACTGTGGTGGTTCTATTATTAAGATACTAGATAAAATGGGGGATTCAATGAGGAAACTCGTGGTTGTTCTAAACCAACTATCAAGGAGTCATGATCAACCACTTGAACCTTGGTATGATCTTTAATGCCTCATGTACGAGATGACCAATCCATGTGAAAGTTCAGGTAATAATTATAAATGTAACCATTAGAGTTTATATGATCCTTACTTTTAAGGTAATTATACGTTATTATATGATATGCTGGAAAATGAAAGGAATGAGATAAAATTGAGGTTAAAATATGTTATGATCATTTTTGATGATTTTATCTCTTTTTGGGGAATGATTTAAGAATTATATTGTTTTGGAAAAAGGACAACACACAGACCGTGTGACAACCCATCGCGTTGGACAAAGCTGCGGGAATCGAACCCACACCAATGTGCGACTTGTATTTATCGCCTACCATTGGACGACGTGAAGTCCCTGGTTAGTTTGACCCATTCATTTTAGTTAGATGATTTTATGAATTAAGAGTAAGTTGATTTTGGGTTATTTATGAAAATTATTAACCTATCATGGAGGATATGTGATTAGGTTAATTACTTTTCAATACAAGACTTTAGGAGCAACTAATATTGTTTGGAGATAAATGTTACGATTTAATTTGGAAGACTATGTGACTAAATCCTTCAAATATTTGGGTTTCAATCTTATATTGTTTTACTTTGAAGAATTTTATGGACAAATTTTTTATCGGATGGACCTCGATGAACTTTGGGTTTTGTTGGACAAATTTTGATATTAAGAATAGATTTTCTTTTTATAAAGGGTTATCCTTTTTTGGATTATCTGACCTTGTACTAACCTTTCTAGTTTTGGTTTTGGTTAAAGCCTAAAGACATGGGATGTATATAGTTCTCTTTTGTGGATTAGGTGATTCTCTAGAAATTGATTATAGTTCTCTTAATGCGAACAAGTCTTCCTAAATACTCGTCTTTTGGGAAAAATATGAGTTTGATTACGAAATCTAGTAAAAGTTGAAAGTCAACATGATAAGTGATTATGTTTCCTTATGAATAAATTCCTCAATAAAAAGTAACTTAAAACAAAAATGTTGTCTATTAATTTTTCCTGCTGGGGAACACAACACCGTTTAACCCATCACAAGTTTGTGATTTTCTTATTGTTAACTTTCTCCTAAACATGTTTTCTATCACTCTCCATCAGAACATGACCCTATGTTTTCTCCTCCATGTCCATGTTTTCCTAAATGGAGTCCTAGTATGGGTTAACTCGGGTTACCTCTGTACTAATCTTTCTTTATTTTAATGTGATTGTTTTACCGACTCTTGTTCCGATGTGGGACTTTCAAGGATGTTTCCAAGCGCAATTTTAAAATTGCGAGGACGCAATTCCCAAAAGGTGGGAAGGATGTAACACCCCAGGTAAATAAAGAATATGACATTTTCATATTTATCAATATTTGTGAATAAAATATTAATATGACTTTAAAGGGGACGCTATGCTCGATGGCGTACCCAACACGCAACAACGACTTTCTTGGGAATCTTATGTTGCACTCTAATAATAAAATAATATTATTTTAAATGGTAGTTAACATGTAGCCATTGTATTGGCGGGAATGGATAGAAATAACTAAAATATGATTATATATGTTTTATAATGTTTTTACATTTATCCAATAAAAGATAAAGGCATAAAATACGGAAATAATTCGATTTTAGGCGTATATGCCCTAGTTTTCACTAAAGGTTCACTTATCGCCTTTTGATGGAGAACCGTCATTAAATATAGTTTTGTTCACTCTTATACATCCTTTTGGACCAAATAAAACTCTTCTTAAGAATTGGGACATCAAAATTTACTTTGTGTAAATTTTTGGTATCTTTCCGATAAAGTTCTTTTTTTTAAATGAATAGTGTAAAATGTTGTCTTTTAATTCAAAACCACTTTTTAATCTAATTTATTTATATGATTATATTATATTTTTAATTGGTTTTAAAGTGAAATTAGAATATATTTTTAACATTAAATCCAATAGTGGTCATTGGAATTAATTTCATTTTGAAATCAGACTTAAACCAGTGTCAATCTTTTGATACTTATTATTTCATAAAAACACGCTATTTGATCTGACAGCATGAATTAATTATTAAATTAATTAATGTGACTTATATGTTTTGAAATTTGTAAAATAGACTTCATTTTTGAATTTGGAATATCAAACATATCTTATGGTGAATTTTTGGGATTTTTCTGAAAAACATCAATTTTTGATGAATAGTGAAACCACTAAGTGGTACTTATAAAAACAGATTTTTCCGTTTAAATGAAATTTTTCCATCTTTGTATTTTGAATTTAAAAAATCCAACATACATGGTTGTCATTAAGAAGTAAAATTTGGTTCAATGGGATAAAAATAATTTTTTGATGAATAGTAACGTATTAATTTTTTAATCACGATTAGAGGTAATTAGTGTAGTTTAAAGTAAAAATAATGTTTTAATAATACTAAATGAACTTGAAACTTGTCCTAACCTCATTGGATGTGTCATGGCCGAGAAATAAAACCCATGGGTCAACTTTGGGACCCCATGAAGCCACTTTGGTTTGAAAATGACATTAATATCTTTTTATTTAAAGTTTAAGTAAAAATGAGACAAACATGAAATGTATTACTAAAACAATTTTTACATTGGGTTATACAAATCAGATATTTGACTATAAATATTCATTGAAAAGATAAAAATATTTCATACATCATATTTTTTTTTTTCAATTTTTAGACATTAAATAAATTAAATTATTTATGACATCATGATGATGCAGTGATGACCTCATTATTTAATGATTTAAATAAAATGGAAAGATAATGTAATATCTAAGACCTAAACAAGTCCAAAACCTATTGGATGAGTGGATTTCGAACCCTTATTACCTTAGCCTCTATATACATCAATGTGGGACCTTTAAAATCCGAAACTCTTTTGAAAATAAAGTAACATTTTGTAACTTTAAAAGAGTGCCCCTCCTCTCCTCTTATAAAAGGCCCCCACCCTACCTCCTTACCCACACTCCCAAAGCCTTTGGCTCGGCCAACCTCTGCCCATTTTGTCTCTCCACATCCCTCTCTTACTCCTTGAAGACTCACTTTTGGCATAAGTCTTCCCAAGGAAGCCTCTAAGCGCAAACCAAAGGGAGTTACCCAATTTTAAGGTAATGTCTTTACTTGAGTACTTTTGTTTTATTTTGCTTCTCCAACCCCCTAAACTCTTTTTATTCATTTCTATTGTAACAAATTTAGTATCATCAATATACTAGGTTGTTGTTATAAGAAGGATTCGATCTACACTTCCACACACCTACATCTAATGGTTAAAGAACATACTGTTTCCATGGATGGCGAATTTCAGCCTCCCGAAACGATGATTGTTCAACATTATTTTAACACCTTCAAAAGTGGCCATTAAGATGACACTATATTTATATATGATATATAATATGTTTATGATTTCCTTAAGCTTCTGTATTTTTCATTTTGGGCATACCATTATGGTTTCCATTATGGGTAAACGAGATATCTTCATTTAAGGAAGTGCGGACTACCGCCCCCTCAAAGTGATTTGATTCGTTAATACCATATGTGGTACGTATAAAGGTTATATTTAATGATATTATATATGATAACATACTGGAATTAAAATACTGTTATGTATAATTATATTTTAATTCCATTAAATACGAAATAGAAATGGAAGTAGCGTTCATGCGTACGTACGGCTTACCGACTCCATGAACGGTACATTTCATTTCTTATCTCAAAATGTTATGTAATACTATAAGTAAATATATATAATGGATATATATGTAATATATAACATCAAAATTATGGATATCATTCTAGAATTATAACATATATATATATATCTCTCATTTTGTTTTAATTCCATTAATATGACAAAAAATTAAAGTAGCGTTCATGCGTACGTACGGCCTACCATCTCCATGAACGGTGCTTTTCGTTTTTTATCTCCAAATGATATGGAATAGTATAAAATGAATATTTACTGGATATATATGATATTTTAATCATTAATACTATTCTGGAAATTATTTACTTATAACTACATGGGCAATCTTTTTTCAAACAAGTTCATTTTTGACTCATGTACCAAACATCGGCAAAAACGTCTAATATGAACTAACATTATTAAACAATTATTATAACATTATAATATGTGATATTAACTGAATAAAAATCTCTAAATGAGGTACTTAGTCAATTATTAATTGACCAATGTTTATTATTCAGGAATATAAAGAAACAAACAAGACAAATTGGACTTGGGGTAAGGGATCTTACTCCTCTCTTTCTTTTTAAGTACACTCTTTTATGTCATTCCCCCTAAAGCTCATCTTTCTTGTTATTGGGATGTTATTTTATATTACAATTACTGTAATTTTTATGATCATGTGATGAGAGACCCTATTCTCTCTTATCAATCCATTTTGGAAGTTTTGAGTGGCGCCGTTAGGCTACCGAATTTTCGTAAGAGATCTAACCCCTCTCTTTCTTTTTAAGTACTCTCCTTTATGTCACTTCTTTTAAGCTCCTCTTTATTATGTTGGGGGACGTTCTTTTATATTAATCTTTCTATAAACATTATGTTAATATGATGAGATACCCTATTTGATCTCATCAATCCATTTTTGTAAGTTTTATGTGGCGCCGTTAGGCTGCCGAGTTTTCGTAAGGGATTTTTCATCTCACTTTTATTCCCGTGAGATTTATGCTACACTTCCCACAATTTCCATTGAGTGGTGTATGTACTGCCCATTATTATACTCTTTGTGTAATATACTTTTGCTTATGAGTATATACATCAATGATTTATTTTCCTTCTATCATGGGGAGTATGTTTTGAAAGATACCCAAGTCGGTAAGGGAACCTTTCACACTCCTCTTTTTTAAAAGACTTCTTTTGTTGGGTCTTTTAATTTAAATATTGTTATGATGGGATATGTTCTCATATATCCTTATTGATGTAAATTTTATGTCCAAGTGATGAGATACACTTTTTATCTCTCATCAACTCATTTTGATGTGACGCCGTTAGGCTGTCAAGGGAACTTCTTATCCCAATTTCGATTTCTTTGGGTTCAACATGTAGTTATTGAATATATCATCCTTTGAATATGTGTGAATGACCTTTGATCATTTTACACTTACTATCCACTTATATTTGGTGTATTCGTTTGTCACACATAATTATGTAATTGATTTATCGTTTAACCAAGGATACCGTCTTTGTATGGGACTTCGTCTCAATATCCTTTCATTGAGGCATATTTTATTTTATACAAAACTTTCTTCTATATGGTGTATAAAACCCTTTGACTTTTATGTTTATCCAAAAGGAATCTTTTTTATACGAAGCTTTTTACTAAATGACAGGAGGAAATGTTTTTGTCGTATGTATGAAGCGACAACAACTTCTCTGCCGCCATGACCATTATTTGAGTATCAGCTTCCTCTACAAGCCATACCTTTTTTAAAAGAAAATTAAATACCATGTTTTACTTTTCTTTTATTTAGATATTGAAAATTGTTTTCATAATGTTTTATTATATCAATGTGTTTTATTGATATCTTGTGATTGAAATGTGGAAATGCTATGTTTCCTTTATGTATGTTTTATGTGATACGATTACATTATGGTTCTTGGGCATTATTATGAAGACAGGTGGTTCCATAATAAACTAAGTGCGGGTGAGCCCGATATAGCTCTCCAATGCATTGGGTAATGCGAAGGAGTGAAACATTAAGGTTTTTCCGAAGAGATTTAGGGAATATACTGTGATGGGTATTCCAAACATAACCAAGAGGGTTACTCCCTACGTAAGAATGTTATGAATGACTCAAGTTACCTTTATGTCTTATGTTTTCTATTATTTATTCATGGTTTGATGAGGTATGTTAATGTGCCTATGTTTTATGGGTAAAGTATGATTTTATTCTTGTGTATATATGAACTCATGTTTCCTTTCCATATTTTTATAACCCTTACTGAGCTTTTTATGCTCGTCCAAAGTTTTTGAAATGTTTTTCACAGGTCAAGGGAAAGGTACATGATGTGATGATAGTGTCAAGGATGTGTCAAGAAAGAATCCATGTTTTATTTTCAATATGTTTCCATTGATGGGAAGAATGAATACTGTCTTTTATGTAACCACTTTGTTTAAATGTGGAATGTAATGCAAGTTTCATGATCTAATTCTCTAAAACTCTAAACCTGAAAAGATCCTCAATGTGTAATCTTGTAATAACTCACGATTAAGTAAGGTTTAAGTCTGGGGCCTTATATAGAGGTTCTATTTTTTAATTGTGGGGGGGGGGAACACATGGAATATCTTCAATGAATTTAATTATATAAGGAAACATTCCTCTGAAAGTAGCTATAAAATGTCATAGATTTAAAGGATTGATAAGATGAGGGTAAAAAATGATCAACTATAAACAACTATATTAGTGAGTGTGGAAATTATACCCTTCTATGTTGTCTTAACCACCATGATAATACCATCTCATCCTTTATTAGGGTAATTGTTTTTTATTATTATTAAAATTAAATATGAAAAAAATTGTTTAACCTATTAAGTTAAATTAATTATAAAAATTAAAAGTACATATTAAACTTTAAAATAACAAATATCTAAAAATGGAGGAATTTAATCTTAATTGAGTTACCAAACCACAAAAAAAACTATTTTAAAAAAAATTGAATTTTATGCGAAAAAAAGAATGTAATTCAATTCCTTTCCTTGTAAAAACATTATAATTCATGAAAAAATAAATTATTTAATATATATTATATATATTTATTTTAAAACAAATTATAAATATAAATTTATTTAATTTAATACCATAATAATTCATCTTCAACTTAAATAATAATTTTAGAAACTATTTATCCAAAAATTTAACTTGTACCAAAATCAAATATAATGAAAATTCCATTGAAAATAAATATATTATTTATAATTTAATGATATTTTTATTACATGAATAATAAATTCAACACATACTAATTCTTTTAAATTAATATAATTAATAGTTTTCATGAAAAGACATTATTTTTTAATAAACACTAATTTGTTTTTGAAAAATAAAAACCATCCACCCTAATATAATTATGAATAAATGTTTTCCAAAAGTATATTAATTTTATAAAATAAAATAAAATTTAATAATATAAATTAGTTTAGATTTTCATTTGAAAAAATTTGACAAAAATTATCTTATAAGGAAACATATTTTTAAACCATATAATGACATGATTGAAAGCTGAGTACTTATTTATTTTGAATTAATCGATACATTTCAATTTGATAAAAATTTTATAATTATTTAGTCATTAATATTAATAAATTAATATGTATTTGAAATCTTATAATAGTTTATCATCCTACTTTACATGTAGATCTGAGATAATGTGTAAGTTAAACTATCGAGTACTTACAATTTATATTAAAAAATATATAAAATCTAAAATATAGAGGTTTTAAATTCTCCCTCCAATAAATAAATTTCATATAAATAATTTTTATCCATGTGAAAAAGGTTATATATTTATAACTAAATTTTTAGAATATCCACATTGTATAAAGAGAAAAAAATCATCCTTTGAAAAAAGGAAGTGAGAAACACAATGGTTACATAAAATAACACATTTTCATGTTCCTACATTGGGGGAATTTGTATGGGAGGAAACAATATGGACATAGAGGATAAATATAATGTCCAAATAATAAAAGGAATTGATTAAGATCATATACAAAATAACATTAATTAAAAAACTATCTATAAATAAGCGATGAAAACAACGATCATCTCTTCAAAATAGTTGTATAAAAGAAAATAAATTCATTTTCAAGATCATTTTACCTACATTTGATTAATTATATTTCCTTGGAATAAGAGAATATGTACATACATTATTAATCTCTATTTTATAAGGTTGATTACATCCATTTGTTTTTCTTCATTCAATTTCCACATTTATCTCATCTCTTAATTAAATAGTTGAAAATTAAAAACAATATTCTCATTTGAGAAAAACTAAAACTTTCTCATCATGGATTAAATGATACATAAAATAATGACCATAAATTCCTATGTATCTAGGTATCTACAAAAATAAAAAGGGTTTTATAGAAAAAAATTTATGCGATTAAATATTATATAAATCACTATAACCTCGTCAATAACACAAAAAAATCAATATAAAAAATTATATATATATATATATAGTTCCTACTAAAAGCACATTAAAATATGTCTAACAGAAATCAAAACCTCAAAAAATAAAATTTTTTGTCACATGTTTTATCCAAGATCCTAATTTAAAATAATTATCACAAAATATAAAATATCTCCTAACACCACATAACAATCATGTGAATACCCTTATCATATATAGTTATAAAATATTATAACAAATGAAATTACCATAAATCCTCAACGAAAACATAAACACTTACAAAAAAATAACATTATCCTAATTCATAAAATAAAATCACAGACTATCCAATATAATTCATAAATCAAAAAATGTAACAAACAATATAAATAAATACCTAAATTAAATTTTAATCAAATAAATAAACAATTTCATGGTCAATAATATTATCTAATTTTATTATCAACATATAAAAACAATTAATTCATTAAAAACAATTATATATCAACCGTAGAAACTTATATAGTGTTATCAATCAACGATTCATGTGTTTTCTCAAATATATCACCTTACGAGTACATTACATGTCTAGGGTATTGATTCCAATAAACATATACTTGAAATTACATAATGAAAATATAATATAACACAAACCATATGTGTTCCATGTTTTTTATAACTATAATATCATTAATAAAACCCTTCTATAATATACTTATAAAATCCCAATTCGTAAACACTTCAATCATTCTACCACAATAATTTTCATACTATATTCTATTCCATAGTCTAGAAGTTATCCCTTAGATTTGGGCATTGGTTTAGATCATTCTGTTGATTTCTACACTTATGTAATGGAACTATATATGGTTCATAGGGAAGTGAGTCATTTCAATCTGTTGAACTCTTCATTTTTTCACCAAAAATTAATTTCACTATGAATATTTTTCCACATATAAAATATCAGCATGATCGTTTGTGACATTTCCCTGAGTTCTTCAACACACATTCTCAAAATGTAGTAATATGAATACTATTTCCACCATATTCATTATGAAACACCATTTTACATCATTTGGATCATTCTAAAAATCACTTTATTTTCGGGATGTTAATCATATATCATGATAGATGGTAAGGAATTACCACATAATCTCATATTAAATATCCAATTTCATTTTTTTCATAAAGACAAAACCGTTTAATCATTCAAAAAATTCGATGTAAACATAATTACACTGGGTTACATCATTAACCAATACAAAATTTATAGTCTTAAAAACATTAATGGGTAATAATATGATCATAAAAAATAATTCATAGAATATCTAAACCATGAAAACTTATTCTTAAACTAAGGAACCATAAGTTTATCATAGTACATCCAAGGACATTATATATTCACATAATTCATAATGGTTCAAAATGAAATTATGAATTATCCCAATAATATTCTCTCTATGTTTCTAGAGAGGTGTAATGTCATAGGCCAACTTAATGTTCACCCATGATGATGAAGTTAAGACCAAATACTTCATAATTAGATTTTACACCCTTAAGTGTACATATGCCACAACCACATCCACTGGATTGTATATACACAATGGTATATTTTCATGGAAATACATCCTTCTTTATATATCATAAAATTGGATATTCTCCTATACTTAGGGACATCTCAAGGGTTTGCTCGAAATATTTATCATCCTCCTCAAAAAAAGTTACTAAAATTTCCATTTATTGAAACAAATGGGACACACATATTTCAGAAATAAATATTATATCATAATAGATTATTATTTAATATATATCATTACAATCTATTCCAAAAACATAGATATATATTGATGTTTAAATCATGGATATTGTTTCTGACGCAATCATCGTGGTGCGCGCATCCCTCTATAGAGGACGCCCAATTATTTCCCCTCATTCCCACTTTCTAAAGACGGGCAGAATCCATCACCTATTCAATGATGTTTTATCCTAGATTGAAATGGGATGATGGGATGTGAGTTCCTCCTTCTTTGGATTCCTCCTCGGAACTCGTCACCTATTCCAGTTCTCCCACATAGATTAAGTCATGGTTTTTGAATCTCATTCTCGGTTCCATATCATCGTGGATTCTAGTTAATTACACTACTTCTGTTAGGATATTCCATGGGTTCTTCACATGGAATCTACCTTCGGTCAGAGTATATGACAACATCAAGCATGTCGGGGAATCATTGGATGTGTCGACATTGGGGAACCTGTATTCTTCTTCACAAGAGGGAATCTCAAGGGGGAAGAACCTTAGGCATCCCATGTTATTCATGGATTATCTTATGTTGGATGCATGTATCTGAGTTTTTCCTCAGCTTCCCATGTTGAACATATGGTATTCCGTGAGTTTAACTTCTTGTATAGACGGTTACGCCATGGGCATGTCTTCCGAGGTTTTCCTTATGCATCTCATGTTTAACATGAGGTAGGCTACGAGTTTAACATCTTGAAGAGACAAAATGACAGTGATCAGAATCCCCCATGGAGATGGATCAGATTGGTACATCCCTAGGAAGGGAACACCTAGATGGTTTACCAGGTGGATGGATCAGAATGCCCAATGAGGATGCATTCGAGATGGTGTGTTCTATAGAGGGAAGATATCACACCATGAATGATGATATAGACACAAGATGGATAATCTTGGTTAGTTGGATATGGATTGTGTGGGGTCTTACACATGGTTAGCTTCCTGGGTGCCGCAGAGAGCGACACTAGTATGAATGCCATGATCTCACTAGAATGTGGCGGTCCGAGAGAGAATCATGATGGATGATGGAGAGTTGAGTGAAGTGTAAGGTGAATGATATGGGACAGTCATGAATGTGATGGTAGTGTTGGTCTTGAGCCTCGAAGAGACTTCCTACGTATCCCCGTGGAAGGTAATCAAAGTCCACGTAGTTAAGTGGGACGATGGGACACGTGAACATGCATCCCCTGAGAATATACACGTGGTGTAGGTTCCGGGCGCAGCGGAAGCGCGTTGGTGGGTTTGGCCAACTTAATTTTTCATTAAACAATGTTCAATCCGAGATCCGTCATGATATAAAACGCCGAATCTTCGGAATAGAACGAAGAACGAAAAGAAAAGATGAGTCCCAGAACCCTTGAGGAGGATCATCATATGTTGATTATAATTAATTTAATTAATGCATAAGAATTACCTCGTTGGAATTCTTTCTTCATTGATGTGTCCAGTCATGATTCGGTGATCCGCCGTTGCGTCGTAGAATCCAAGTGTAGGATTCCTCTAGTGGTGATCCACACGTGTGTCACATATCTCCGGACGTCGCCAAAGAGATCTCTAGGTGCTAGCGCGGAAGAACCTTCGCTTGCGATGTCCGCCTTCGACTGCCTTAATCCGGTGGATGATCTTGCTCTTGTAACATGAGGGCATTCTTGGTGGAAATGGAATTCTCTCTTGGCTTGAGAGTATTTCCAAATCCGTTGTGCACAACAATGGCTCTTCAAAATGTTGGGGTTGTGAGGATATTTATAATCATGTTTGATGTTGATAGAGTTATGACAATAAATAAACGAGTTATGCATTTTATTTATTTCATTAACTCTTATTGAAAACCCCCCCATGTCGAATTATTAATTCCTTGACATGCTCCCACGCTGATTATAATAAATATCATTTAATAAAATAATATTAAATCCTCAAAATCCCAACTAGAAAAACTACACGGCGTGTAATAATTAATACACGGCGTGTACTTTTTTTCCATTAAACTACACGGCGTGTATATTTAATATACACGACGTGTACTTTCATTTTCCATTTTTTTTCTCCACCACATTTATTAGACCTTGAGTAATGACTATTTATTTCTTAAATAAATTTAACTGCATTACTCGCTAATAAATATATTATTTCTTCCACAATATATTCTCTCGAATAACTAGTGTCAAAATAAATGCGATCAGACATCATTAAATAATTATTAAACCACAGTCGGGAATAATATTTATTTAACTTGTTAAATTAATATTTAACTGAGATACATGGACACACTTAGTGTGTGACCCTCTAGGCCTCTTTCTCAGTGGCATTAGGCTGAGCCTGCCTAAAGTCCAAGGTTAGCGTCTAGCAACACGCCAAGGCACCCATAGAGAAAGAAGTTAACACCGAAATGACGTGTTACCTCCTACGAACGATTACCGTGTAATATAATCCCTTTGTCTCGATATCTCCAATCAAGCGGGTTGCATGCTAGTGCCATCAACCCATGTGCTTGATTATTCTTTCTTTGACTTCCCAGAATTGAACTTGCCCATACCTTACCATGGCCATTGATTTATTTAGGCTATATCAATTTCCTCAAAGGGCCTGAGATATCTACTTCCGTTATGGAACGGAAGGGACAAATCCTTTCTTGCATTATCTATTAATGCGGTATTACTCGTGACGCACCCAACGTATCCTACCTCGTTGTGAACAGTGTGTCGTCACAGTTTTCGTCAATACATCTAAGTGCATGATTTGTAATACCCATTAATAATAATCTTAAAGTCTAAGGATCAATACACACGTCCATAGATAGGAACATCCAATGACACTATGAAATGTTGATTTCCTACTGGCGGGTCTCGTTCTCATAATATCCTCCAGGATATTACCAATGGCGCACACCATGAGAAGGTGCCTCAACATTTTATGAGTCCTCACCCACAATGACCTGTATTATTTGTTTCCCTCAAATAATATCATCTGGCCATAGAACATATATTCAAGAACAGTGTTATGGCACTTCTAGGTTCTCATCATAGCTGGGATCCGCTACGACCCTTTAATGCAACAGCTGTTCTTAGGACATTATCACATGACATGTCACGTAGAAGAACAATCAAGATGTGATAAGGCTTTTATTTAATGAATAAAGTACAAAGTAGTTGGTTCTAGACCACCAACTCCAACAGACTCCCACTTGGACTAGAGCCAACTGCTAACAACCTTTAACCCGCTTGTAACACCCCGAGATTTTATGAAAAATATTCTTTTTAATTTCATTAATGTCTTGTGTTATACGATACACCAAAAGGAGCTTTCACAACACACATCTCTGACCTGGCTTGAATTACATGCAATCGCGACCTTCCACAAAAGTGTGTGTTGTACGCAACAGCAAGTTTCGCTAAACAACGATATGCTATTAAAATATTAGTAAACTAGCCGTTATGAATATTAAAAACCACTTTTTGAAATTTTGTAAATTTTATTTTTCAAAATGGTCTTCATTTTTGGATTGTAATATCGAAATTATCTTAGGGTAAAATTTTGGTGATTTTCGGATAACTTTCATATTTTGATGAATAGTGAAAATTATTAAATTTTAATTAAAAACAACTTTTTCAATCGAAATAATTAATAGTTATAAATTATTAATTTGAGTGGTTTTAAAGTATATTTAGAATATATTTTTACAATTTAATACAATGTTGGTCATTGGATGTAATTTCACATTTAAACCAGACATAAACAAGTGTCAATCTTTTGATAGTTATTATCTCTTAAGAACACACTCTTTGTTTTGACGATGGGAATTAATTTTTAAATTAATTAATTCAACTGTTATGTTCTGAATTTGGTAAAATAGAAATCATTTTTGAGTTTATAATATCAAATATAGCTTAGGCCTAATTTTTGGTATTTTTCTGAAAACTTTCAATTTTTGATGAATAGTGAAACCCCTAAATGGTAGTTAAAAAAACTGATTTTTTCATAAAACTTAATTTTACCGCTTCTGTGAGTGTAATTTCAAAAATCCGAGAGACATGGTTGACGTTAGTAAGTAAAATGTGGTTCAATCAGATGAAAATAATTTTTGGTGAATAGTAACTTTTTACTTTTATTTACCGCGGTTAAAAGTAAATAGGGTAATTAAGGGTAATAATGATATTATTATTACCCTAACACATGTACTAATTCTATTAGATAAGTGTAATTCAACCAAAAACAAACTTAGGAATAAAATATGACCATTTAGGCCCACTTGAATTAGATTAGGACATTTATTATTATTTAATTCAAAGAAGAGTTAAAAGAGTTAAATTCAAATTTTATTTAATAAAACATTTTTAATATTGGGTTATACATAAGATAAATTCAACTATAAATATTAATTAGAAAGCTTAAAAGATTTACTACATAATGGTATTTTATTTGTAATTTTTAGACATTAAATAATTTAATTTATTTATGACACAACGATGATGCAGTAATTATCTTATTAATGAAATATTGACATAATTGATGTTATAAATACCCAAATAAATATAATTTAGACTTTTTATAAAGTCCACAAATTTTCTAGGTTAATATGACATGGTAGTAGTGATTTAATTCAATTTTTTCGAACTAATAATTCTGTTATGATTTTCAAAAAAAATCAATTACTAAATAGTGTCAAAATTGACATAAAATAGTTTTTAAAACAAATATTATATTATTAATTGTTATTTTATTCATAAAAATATAAGGTTCGGCCAAATGACTTAGATAAGGTTATATATATTAATAATTAACAATTTGGGGTTCGTTTGTCTTCTTATAGTATGTTTATGAACCTTATAGTATAAGAACACAAGAAGACACGGTAAAAGTAAAATTATTTAACTTAATGTTAAATCTAAATGATAAGGTTACAATAGGAACATAAACTTTTCTAAATTCTATTAGATGAGAGGATTTCGACCCATCCCCTCCTTAGCCTAGAAATAAATCAATTTGGAGCTATTTAAAACCGAACTTGACTTTATAATAAAATAATATTTTTAGTTATTCCAAAGGTTCCCCTCTCCTCCCTTATAAAAGGGCACCTCCTCCCTCTCTTCCTCACACAACTTTGAGGCTTCATGATCGGCCAACCCCTGCCAAATTCTCTTCTCCACTTCCCTAGAATCATCTTCGAGGTTCTGGGATTCCTCAAAGACCAATTTTAGTGCCCTAAGAGGAGGTCTCAAAGAGGCGCGTCAAAGAAGAGGTAATTTCCATTACCGATTCTTTCACCTTTATTTCTTCTTCCACTTATTCTTCTTAGGTTGTTTCATTATGAAGTAATAACATCAGTATCACTAATATACTGATATGTTATTATAAGTATGAAACAATCCTATTTCACCATCTATCCATCCTACGAAAAACGAAATCACCACGCGTGCGGACGTACGGAATACCGTCTCCACGCCGTGGTGAAATCTATTTTCCACCACCACCTTACTTGGATGGGTATAATGGTGTAAATAATAACTATATATTATTATTTTAAAGTTATATTGATTCTTAAATAGTATAAATACACTCCAATACAGTCCCACGATCATTAGAACGATATCATCGCTCATGCGTACGTACGGACTACCGTCTCCACGACGCGATGAGATTCATTCTCCACTTTAACCATTCATGAATGATTATATAGTATATATAATAATTAATCATGAAATATATGACATAATAATGATACTGGATTTATGTGTATATATATATATGTCATCTACTTAATTCTGTTCAACTCAATAAGGAAACGAAAACAGCGTTCATGCGTACGTACGACCTACCGTCTGCATGAATGGTGCATTTCTTTCCATTTACTGATTTATTATATATATGTATATTCTGAATATATATATATATATATATATAAATAATGTTTTATATTCTGGAATTAAGTAATCACAATCTAAGTAATCGTATGAATAATTACAAGTCAAAACACGGACGACAAATGAAACAATTTTACCCAAAACGCTCTTTAACATGGAATTTATAAAAGAACGGGTAATATAAAGTTATAAGTGAACCTTATATGATATCATAACAATGAATATGATTCTATAATAAGTCAATGACATTATTTAAATCATTATATAGGAGGTTCGGACACTTACGAACCAAATTGGACCTAAGGTATGGGAAAATATCGCAATCTCATTTTTATCCGAGATTGTTTATACTTTGGTATTTACTAGGGTGTATTTTATCATCCACATACATGTTTTCTCAATATGTAATATTATTTAAATCCACCTACAATTGTTTAAATCCAATTTTACCCTTCGGTGAGTTTTTAGTAAATAATATGAAAGGAATGTTTTGTCGTTTTTGTACGAGGTACTTTTTGACTTTTCTGACAAAAGTACGAAGAATGTTTTTTTAACTTATACGGCATGAATGGATTTTTAAAACATTATTTCCAAGAGGCATCCTTTATGAGTTTTCAAGTTTATTTTTAATCAACTTCTTTTATTTTATAATTTTACGACATGTCAAGAAAGGAAAAGTGTTTTTGAAGTAGAAAGGATATTTTCCTCAAGAATGAAGTTCAACTGTTTTATCAAAATTATTTTCCATCTAAGAAATAAAGGGTTCTGTTTTTATCCCTATTATTACATTGATTTGATTATGTTGTGATGGAATTATTTTTATGAATTCCATTATCGTATATGAATTGTTTTATGATGTCATGATGTTTAAGATTCCCATTTTTATTACATGGGTTATGCAAGGATGTATGATTTATGATTTTGTGGCACACATAAGAATGGTATCATTATGAGATGGGTGGGACCTATATCTCCCTCCAATGCATTGGGTAATGATTTTATTTCTCATGAGATAGACATGGCTGGAACGGTAGGTTATACCGGTTCAGTGAAATAGGACTAAAACGAGGAATGAACTCGGTTCAGAAAGGGACTTTGTCCACTAAGATAGTCATGGAAATGAGTTTTGACTAATAAGAAATGATTCTCTTTAATTATGTGTGTATGCCAAAATGTTTCATGTTTTATGTTATGATTTCCATTTCACTACTATGATTTATACAATGTTATGAAATTATGCTCTCTTTTGCAGGTTAAGATTTCCAAAAGTTATGTTCTTATGTATATGATGTGATTGATATTTCTTTTGTTTAACCTTACTGAGCATTTGAGCTCACCCTTTTATGTTTTCTTCTCCCTCTGATATAAAGAAAGGTTTTAGGTAAAAAAAAGGAAGATCTGTATGGGAGATGTTGAAGAACTTTCACCACGATTAGAAGGTTACGTTCCGAGTTTCCAAATACACTAAACTATTACGATCCTTGTGTGTGTGTTTTTGTTATGTACTAAGTATTCCGAAGAAGTAATGTAATGTTCATGTACGTTAAGCTTCGGGTCTCTACACCGCTAGCTCTCACATGATATTCATGCTTCTGCTGAGATAGGCCTTTAGTCATGGGGTGCGCCACGTTCTCTTCCATGGACACTCTGCTCACTGAAACTTCACCCCTTTGATAGAAATCCCTCAAGAGGTGATAATTCTGGAGTATGTGATTTGTCCATTGATGTGACCTTGGTTCTTTTGCAAGAGCCACCGCTGCAGTATTATCACAATACAATTTAATGGGATCTTTAGTACTAGGCACCACATCAAGCTCCTGGACAAATTTTCGAATCCAAACGGCTTCTTTGGCTGCATCAGAAGCCGCTATATACTCGGACTCCGCTGTAGAATCGGCGACAACTGGCTGCTTTGAACTCTTCCAGCTCACAGCTCCTCCATTGAGATAGAAGACATATCCAGATTGCGACTTGAGATCATTTTGATCTATTTGAAAACCAGCATCAGCATACCCTCTGATGACAAGCTCCTCGTCTCCTCCATACACCAGGAACATATCCTTAGTTCTTCTCAGATACTTAAAGATAGTCTTAACAACAGTCCAATAGTGTTCTCCTGGATCTGCTTGATATCTTCCTACCATGATCAGTGCAAAGGCAACATCAAGCCTGGTACAAAACATGGCATACATGATGGATCATATAGCTGAAGTGTATGGGATCTTGCTCATCCTATCTTTCTCATGTTGTGTCTGGGGACACATTTTCATAGAAAGATGTAAGCCATGTGACACTAGAACCAATCCCCTCTTGGATTCTTCCATACTAAATCTCTTTAGTATCTGGTCAATGTATGTACCCTGACTTAGTCCAAGCAGCCTCTTGGATTTATCATGAATGATCTTGATCCCTTGAATGTAGGTTGCTTCTCCTAAGTCCTTCATGGAGAAACACTTGTTGAACCAGTCCTTAACTGACTGTAAGGCTGGTACGTCATTTCCAATAACCAATATGTCATCAACATATACCACTAGGATGACGACCGCATTCCCATGAAACCGCTTATAAACACATGGCTCACATTCATTTTTAATGAAACCAAATTCCTTTATGGCTTCATCAAATCGAATGTTCCATGACCTGGATGCTTTCTTCAATCCATAACTGGATTTCGGCAACTTGAAAACCCATTTGGCTTCACCTGGTGTCACAAACCCTTCTGGTTGTGTCATATAGACATCTTCTTGAATGTTCCTGTTAAGGAATTCTGTTTTGACATCCATCTGCCAAATCTCAGAGTCATGGTAAGCTGATTTGGAAAGTATGATTCTTATGGATTTAAACATGGAAACTGGTGAGAAGGTTTCATCATAGTCAATTCCTTGACGTTGTCTGAATCCTTTAGCCACTAGCCTTGATTTATAGGTGCTAACTTGACTTTCCATGTCCATCTTTCTTTTGAATACCCATTTGCATCCAACAGGCTTTACATCAACTGGCTCATTGACCAGAACCCAAACATGGTTCTAATACATGGAATCCATCTCATAATTCATAGCTTCTAGACATCTTGCAGCTTCTGAGCTTTCTACTGCTTCCATGTAGGAGAGAGGTTCATCATTGTCCAACAATAATGATTCACCATCCTCGGTGACTAGGAAACCAAATCTCTCTGGTTCCCTTACCTCTCTTGAGATCCTACGCAGTACTTGTGTTTCTGGAACCTCTTCCACGGGGACCTGTGGAACTTGTTCCTGTACCAACTCCTGTGTATCTTGAGCATCAACTTCGTCGAAGTCAATCTTGATCCCACTATCCTTCTTGAGGATGTGCTCCCTCTCAAGAAAGATGTCTTGTCTGGCGACAGTCACTTTCTTGTCTTGGGGGTTATATAGGTAATATCCTTTTGTTTCCTTGGGATATCCTATAAAGATACACTTCGTGCCCCAGGGTGCTAGTTTGTTTCCTAAGAAGGCCTTAACAAATGCCTCGCATCCCCATACACATGTGTGCGACAAAGTGGGTTTCCTTCCATTCCAATACTCGGATGGAATTCCATTTTCCGCCTTAGTTGGTACTCAGTATAATGTGTATGCTGTAGTTTGTAATGAATATCCCCAAAAGGATAATGGAAGACCCGCATGACTCATCATCGACCTCACCATGTCCAATAAGGTGTGGTTCCTCCTTTCACTAACACCATTCCACTGTGGTGTATAAGGAGGAGTGAGCTAAGATAGAATCCCAGACTCCCGTAGAAGATCGATGAACTCTTGGTTCAGATATTCTCCACCTCGATCCGATCGAAGCTTCTTTATCTTATTACCAAGTTGATTCTCTACTTCATTCTTGAATTCCTTAAATTTCTCTAAGGATTCTGACTTATACCTCATTAAGTAGACATAGCCATATCTACTCAAATCATCAGTAAAAGTAATAAAGTAAGAATATCCACCTCTAGCTTCTACTGGAAATGGTCCACACACATCTATGTGTACCAATCCTAGAAGCTCTGTGTCCCTTTCACCTTGTCCACCAAAATGTGGCTTGGTCATTTTTCTTTGTAAACAAGCATGACATCTATCAAGTGGTTTTAGCTCAGTAGAGTCTAAATAGCCATCTTGGCAGAGCTTTGTCAAGTGCTTCTCGTTCACATGACCAAGGCAGTGATTCCATAGCTGGGTGATGTATGAGTCATGTGAGTTTGTTTCGTTATCGATTTCTAACACTTGGTTTTCGTAATTTAATACATACAAACCATTATTCAAATGTGCCATACCATAACATACGTTGTTCTTATAAAAGAGACAACCCTTATTTCCGAACTTGAAAATAAATCCGTCCATATCCAAACAAGATACAGAAATTATGTTCTTGGTAACACTAGGCACAAAATAGCAATTTTGTAAAACCAAAATCATGCCAGTTAGCAATGAGAGGTGATAGTCGCCAATAGCCAACGCAGCCAGCCTTGCACCATTGGCAGCTCTAAGATCCACCTCTCCTCTGGCGATCTTTCTAAATCTACTTGGTTCCTGCATTTGAATACAGATGTGAGCCCCACAAGCTATATCTAATACCCAATGTGTAGAAATAGAAAGATTTCACTCGATAACGGTCTCACCTTTAGCGTCCCCATGCTTCTGGGTGTAGTTCCTCTTCCAGTGGCCCTACTTGCCACATGCAAAACACAGTGCTTCCCATTCCTTGCCCTGCCTTTGGATCTTCCCCTACTTGGAGGGACGGTGCTCAGGGGCTTCAGACCGTTTATAAGTCTTTGGCCCCTTTTCCTTGTCCTTCCTTTTCTTGTTCACCATAAGGACCATGTGTTTGTCATGCCCCATGTCCTTATCTACCTGGAGAATCAAGGTCAGAAGCTCCGATAGACTCTTCTCATTCCCGCTCATGTTATAGTTGACAATGAAGCTATAGAAGGTCTTGGGAAATGATGATAGGATGAGATCTGTACACAACTCATCAGGGAATTTAATCCCTAAGATGTACAAGCGTTCAATGTATCCAATAAGCTTGACCACATGATGCCTAGCTGGCGCAGACTCTCCAAGCTTCACGGTAAACAAAGCATTGGAGATCTCATACCTCTCCTGTCTCTCCTTCTTCTTGGTAGAGATCTTTAAGGTGAGACATCATGTTATACGCATCCATGATTTCATGTTGCTTTAAGAGCTCATTAGACACGGCCGATAGCATGAAACACTGAACATCTATGGCATCAGCCATGTGTTTCATGTAGAGAGATAATTCCTCATCACTAGCCTCTTTCCCAGGCTCAACTCGAATAGGCTCTTCCAGCACATATAATTTCCTTTCGTGGCGAAGGACGACGCGTAAACGCCTCTACCACTCTTGGAAATTGGTGCCAGTGAGATGGTTTTCTTTTTAGATTATGGTGCGCAATGATATGTTTGAAGTAATTTTCTTGTCGTTTCTACAATTTATGATGAGCAAAGGTTTAGTACTTTATTATAAAAATTGAGACAAATAAATAAATTAATACTTATTAGTCTCCCACTATTTTATTGATATCCAATAGCCCTCACCATTGACTTCGGAATATTCTATTGCGTGAATATTCTAGTGGCAATGATCCATATTGCCCTTCACATTACCCCAACTAGGGTTGGTCAAGAAACTTGAAGGGTTTTAGCTAGGCATTCCAAATGCCAACTGCATTAACTCGCAGTTCCTTGATCCGCTGAGTGGAATCCCCAATCCTGAAATCCTTTTTGGATTTCCTCAACCATTGCCTCTTGGTCACACCAAGTCCTGCTGTGGCAGTCAACCCTTGATGCGAACCAAGTCAAGTCAACCCAAAACCTTGAATTAGAATTCCCCGATAATTGAAAGCACCCCAAATAGGGTTGGTCAAGCACATTGAACTATGTTTCGATTCTAACCAAGATTATGGAAGGCTATACCGACTTAATATTTATTTTGAGGGATTTTATCCTTATACGTAAATTTCCATTTTATTATCTTTGATTACATGCTTGTTAATATTAAGTGGGATATACTTAAGTGATTAACCATGTCTAAGATAATATTTACGTATAAGCCAATTTTATTTAAGTTCCATCTTGCATGCTCGTTTATTTCATTAATTGTGTGATTGTGACAACACACCCACAATAAATAAACCATGAAACTGACAGAAATAATATAAATTGTATGATCATGAGCTTTTCTATTGGTTAGTTTATCTAGCGGTTGAAAAACTAACCCAATACCTAGGGGAGAAACACCTTGAACATTTCGGGTTCGGGTTTACAGCTTTCCACCTGTCCACCTTTGTATCTCCTTGGATTGGTTTCACCTTGGCTCTTGACTTGAGCCACCTCCACTAGCTTGAGAGCTCCATCAATTACATATGCATTTATCTCACACACATGTGAGGGGAAAAGGGGGGGTTTTACATAAAACAATCCTTGGGTGCGCAGGACCTACATATTAATGAGGAGATGGATCGCATGCCAACAAATTTAATTTAAATAAATAAATTAAAAGACACCATTCACATACAAAGGTCATGGTCTATCTCATGATCATCCATACATGCAACGATATTTACGCATAAAAAAAACTAGCATTCAATTCTTTAACTGTCCTTGTTTAAGATAAATCACGCTCGAATCAATTAATTATATTTAATTAATCAATCCTTTTATCTTAAATCCCTTTTTCTGAATTTCCTTGAGATTCTCATCCATCATAATTTTAAACAAATAAATTCATTTAAAATTATCCTTTTACGTAACCTGTACCTTGGAGGCAACCCGGTGAATTCCCATTTATTACGCAGATGTTAAATTAAACATATATATATAAAACACCTATCACATGTTGTGCCTCAGCTTTACGCCTGCACCATGGTACACGACTCAAGGGTTTGTATAATATAATAATAAATTTTAATAAATCTGCATAATTTGGGTGAGTACACGGCGTGTAGTTCCGACTACATGACGTGTACTTTTTCTTCATCGTCCATCCGAAGTACATGCCCGGGGATAAGGCGTGTTAATGTACATTGGAAATTTTTGGAGTACATGGCGTGTACAGTGGGACACACGCTGTGTAGTTTCTGCGTTACACAGTTTTCATCTGGGCATGCTATGTATGGAGTACACGACCAAACCCTAACCCGAAGGGACTACACGCCGTGTTCATTGGACCACATGGCATTTATTCCGGAAACCATGTGCCACCTGTTTCGGGTCAACACACGTTGTCTTAAATTCTTAGAAAGAATCCAATACATGACCTGATTTGGCGGATCAGTCAATGCATTGAACCTAGACTACACGGTGTGTACTTCCGAATACACGCCGTGTATTCTGGTGTTATACAGCCAGAAACATTTGGCTCCTCCGAATGAGTTCCTATATTTTATTTTAATGAAAATTGAAAGAAAAATCTGTTTCTGTGAGGTGAACGAGAAACGAGAGAGGAGGAACAGATCTCGATATTCAGATTTCCAGAATGATTAAACATGAATTGAAATAACTAAATTATTAAATGCGTAAATCACCAACAAAAAACTAAATAATTATAACCAACGATATGACCCGCTCTGATACCACTAGAAGGTTCCGGGCGTAGCGAAAGCGCATTGGTGGGTTTGCCCAACTTAATTTTTTGTTAAACAATGTTCAATCCGAGATCCGTCACGATATAAAATGCCGAATATTCGGAATAGAACGAAGAACGAAAAAAAGATGAGTCCTGGAACCCTTGAGGTGGACCATCATATGTTGATTATAATTAATTTAATTAATGCATAAGAATTACCTTGTAGTAATTCTTTCTTCGTTGATGTGTCCGGTCACAATTCGGTGATCCGTTGTTGCATCGTAGAATCCTAGTATAAGATTCCTCTAGCGGTGATCCACACATGTGTCACGTATCTCCGGACATCGCCGAAGTGATCTCCGGGTGCTAGCGCGGAAGAACCTTCGCTTGCGAGGTCCTCCATCGACCGCCTTGATCCGGTGGATGATATTGCTCTCGTAACTTGAGGGCGTTCTTGGTGGAAAGGGAATTATCTCTTTGCTTGAGAGTATTTCCATATCTGTTGTACACAACAATGGCTCTTCCAAATGTTGGGGTTGTGAGGATATTTATAATCATGTTTGAGGTTAATAGAGTTATGACAATAAATAAATGCGTTACGAAATTTATTTATTTCATTAACTATTATTGAAACCCCCCCATGTCGAATTATTAATTCCTTGACATGCACCCACGCTCATTATAATAAATATCATTTAATAAATTAATATTAAATCCTCAAAATCCCAACTGGAAAAACTACATGGCGTGTAATAATTAATACACGGCGTGTAATTGTTTTCCATAAAACTACACGGCGTGTATATTTAATATACACGGCGTGTACTTTTATTTTCCATTTTTTTCTCCACCACATTTATTAGACCTTGAGTAATGAATATTTATTTCTTAAACAAATTTAACTGCATTACTCGCTAATAAATATATTATTTCATCCACAATATATTCTCTCGAATAACTAGTGTCAAAATAAATGCGATCAGACATCCTTAAATAATTATTAAACCAAATTTGGGAATAATATTTATTTAACTTGTTAAATTAATATTTAACTAAGATACATGGACACACTTAGTGTGTGACCCTCTAGGCCTCTTTCTCAGTGGCATTAGGCTGAGCCTGCCTAATGTCCAAGGTTATCATCTAGCAACACACCAAGGCACCCATAGAGAAAGTAGTTAACGCCGCAATGACGTGTTACCTCCTACTAGCGCTTACCATGTAATATAATCCCATTGTCTCGATATCTCCAATCAAGCGGGTTTCATGCTAGTGCCATCAACCCATGTGCTTGATTATTCTTTCTTTGAATTCCTGGAATTGAACTTGCCCATACATTACCATGGCCATGGATTTATTTAGGCTATATCAATTTCATCAAAGGGCCTGAGATATCTACTTCCATTATGGAACAGAAGGGAGAAATCCTTTCTCGCATTATCTATTAATGCGGTATTACTCGTGACGCACCCAACGTATCCTACCTCGCTGCGAACAGTGTGTCGTCACAGTTTTCGTCAATACATCTAAGTGAGCGAGTTGTAATACCAATTAATAATAATCTCAAAGTCTAAGGATCAATACACACGTCCGTAGATAGGAACATCCAATGACACTATGAAATGTGGATTTCCTACTGGCTGGTCTCGTTCTCATAATATCATCCTGGATATTACCAAGGGCGCACACCATGAGAAGGTGCCTCAAAGTTTTTTGAGTCCTCACCCCTAATGACCTATATTATTTGTGTCCCTCAAATAATATCATCTGGCCATAGAACATACATTCAAGAACAGTGTTATGGCACTTCCGGGTTCTCATCGTATCAGGGATCCGCTACGACCCTTTAATGCAACAACTGTTATTAGGACATTATCACATGACATGTCACGCATAAGAACAATCAAGATGCGATAAGGCTTTTATTTAATGAATAAAGTATAATGTAGTTGGTCCTAGACCACCAACTCCAACACGTGGATGGGACCTGGAGGGAGTGAAACCTCCAATATGGGGGCATGACACTCCCAAAACACATAGGCTCTATGAAGAGACCAGGATGATACATGGATGATGGGATTGATCCTTAGGGAGGCTTCTTAGGTACCTTTCCTTTGCAAGGATCAAAGTTCATTTAGTTCGGAATGTGTGTGGGGCTTACACTCTAGGTTGCATGGGGTTTGTGTACTGAATTGATGTGAATATGGACGGAACATCTGGGTGTTTGTCTTGAACCTATGGGAGGCATCCTACGTAAATTACCTTGGCAAGGATCAAAGTCCCCGTAGTTCAAAATGGGTGCTTGGTACACCGATGTGAAGGTGGTCCAGACTAATGGATGTTGGGCTTGAACCTCAGGGAGGATTTCTAGGTACCTTGCATTAGAAAGGATTAATTCCATGTAGTTTAGAATGGGTGTGAGTCCTACACTCTTGGCTGCCCATGGTTGGTGTGGTGAACTGACGTGAAGTGGTTGAGACAACTGGGTGTTGGGATTTAACCTCAGGGAGGTTTCCTATATACCCTGCCATGGTAAGGATCAAAGTACAAGTAGTTCAAGAGGGGTTGTGGGGATTACACTCTAGGCTGCCCAGGGTATCTAGGGTCAATGACTACTCTAAGCCCACGTGAGTCACGCTTGGTGTGAGAAAAAAGAGGTAGAAAATACTTGAAGATCGTGGTGGAAAGGTGCAGCCACAAAGGGTGGTGAATGGGGCTTACACATGGAAGTTTCTTAGGGTGCCACTATGGAGAGGCAAGAGTGGATGGGGATTACACATTAAAGCTTCCTGTGTGCTACAAATGAGAGGAAACTGTGGATGGGGCTTACGCGAGGAAGCTGCCCGAGTACCGCTATGGAGCGGCACTAGTGGATGGGGCTTATGTGAGGAAGCTGCCTAGGGTGCCACTATGGAGCATCAATGGTGAATGGGGATTATGAAATGATGATGCCCGGGTGCCGCTATGGTGTGGAAATGATGGATGGGGCTTACGTGAGGAAGCTACCCGGGTGCCGCTATGAATCGACAATAGTGAATGGGGATTATGGAAAGAAGATGACCGGGTTCCACTACGGAGAAGTGATGGTGGATGGGGAATATGCAAGGAAGCTACCGGGGTTCCGTTATTGAGAGACAAGGGTGAATTGGGCTTACACATGAAATATGATCAGGTGCCTCTATGGAACGGCGATGGTGAATGGGGTTTACGCAACGAAGCTTCCCGGGTGCTGCTATAGAGTGGCTGTGGTGGATGGGGCTTACGCAAGGAAGTTGGTCGGGTGCTGTTATGGAACGACAATGGTGAATGGGGAATACTTAAGGAAGCTACCTGGGTGCCACTATGGAGCAGTGCTAGTGGATGGGGCTTACGCAAGGAATTTTCATGGGTGCTGCTATGTAGCGACAATGTTGAATGGGGATTACGGAAGGAAGCGACCTGGGTGTCGCTATGGATATGCAATGGTGGATGGGGATTACACAAGGAAGCAGCCCATGTGCCACTATAGAGTGGCAATGGTGAATGGGCCTTGTGCAAGGAAGCTGACTGGGTGCGTCTATAGAGAGACAATGGTTGATGGGTCTTACGCAAGGAAGTTGCCCGTGTACCACTATGTAGCGTAAAAGGTGGATGGGGCTTATGCAAGGAAGCTGCCCGGGTGCCTCTATGGCACGACAAATGTGGATAGGGCTTAGGCAAGGAAGATTCCCATAATGTATTCCTCATGTTTGTCCATGAGGGCATCTTAACTCACTGGTGGGTTGAGGCACATAAATGAGGTCTACACTTATGCGTTAGTGCACAAGTGGGATAATGCCAAGGGGAATTGGAATCAGTCCGAACAAAGGGAGATAAAATGAGTGAATCAAATGCCAGACATTTGGAATGCGGTGAGGGTTTCATGAAGATTGAGGATATCTATTGACCGTATTGTAAACAAAACATCAATATCGCGTTAGCCTGAAATGGGGAAAATCAAACGAGGGTCGACTGTTGACTATGTTCGAAACACATGACCTAACTCAAAGTGTTGTCCAAAGTCTTTGGGGGTATTGGACCAGGATGGTAAGTGAGATGATGTGACATGGGACCAGTCCGTTAGGGGGTCCCTTCAGACATGGAATAGGATGAAGATCTGAATGAAGGACACTCAATGCTTGAGGTGGTGTGATGGAATGTTTTAATGTATTCCAACACTCTTGAAATTACACCACTGTAATCATGGCATGAGTAATCTTATTCTCGGAGCATAAGGAATATCTTATTTGGAGATAGAGGTGTTCTAATATTGAATGATAGGGAATACAATAGTTTGTAGTCATGTATATAGGACTATTTTCACCTTATTCTTGGAGGATAAGGCACCTCTCGTTTGGAGCAAGAGACATCCTATGATTGGAACATAGTGAGTACTACAATTTATAGTTATGTAGAGAAGATTATTGGAATATCATTCTTGGAACATATGGGATCTCTTTTTTAGAGAAAGTGGCATAATATATTTCATAAATAGGGTTCAATACAGTTTAAAGTCATATAGATAGAACAATTAGGCATCTTATGCTTGGAGCATAAGGCATGTCTTGTTTGGAGCAAGAGGCATCCTACGGTTGGAACATATGGAGTACTTCTATTTTTAGTCATGTCGATTAGACTATTGGTCATAGGGAACCGAGAAATGGTTGGTGTTGGGACTTATGCAAGGGCGTCCCTTTCCGGTTCAACCTGGCATATGAGTCAGGTGATAGGTTTTGGAGGAGATTCTTGAGGAATGGTTCGACTCAATGTACTCGGGGAATTGATGATGATGATCTCAACTCACGAAATAGGAAACGAACCAAGAGGAATATGTAAACTGAAGGTGATTCAAGGTGTATGGAGGAGTATGTCAAATCATGGTATTCAATAGTTAGAAGGTGGATTCACAAAAGAAAATAGTGGAAAATCCTGACATCCCGGCCAGAAAAGTTCACGGTGCGAGTCCCAAATTCTCATGGGGTCAAGGGCAGTAGTGAAGGGACATGCCTGGAAGGCCGGTACCACAGCCAGGAAGAGACATCGAGCGGGGGTTCATGGGAAAGGCCCCCTCGGTAAGGACCGGTGGGTGCAAAGGTATGATCATCGCAATGGATAGGTCTTTGCGAAGTAGCTTCGCGAAGCAAGGGGGCTCGTGGAGCCTGGGGTCTCACAATGCAGCTTCACGAAGGAAGGATTCTCGCGGAGAATGGACTCACGGAGCATGGAATCATGGAGCATGGACTCGCAGAGCATGGACTCACAGAACATTGACTCATAGAGTATTGACTCACGGAGCATTGACTCGCGAAGCAGTTTTGCAAAGGAAATCTGCGCACGGAGCATTGACTCACGGAGCAGCTTCACGAAGGAAAGATGAGCTCCACGAAATTGGAGACCAGCCGCCCAAGGGGCAGTGTGACCATCCGTATGAAGGGAGTGAGCTGGGTATTTATAGGAAAGAGGTGTCACGAAGCAAATCTAACACCGCACAAAGACAATGTTTTCTTCACAGATGGTTCACGAACATCATGGGGGTTTGTGGAGTATCCCGCCTCCTTGCTCCGCGACGGGTTCATGAATGTCAAAGGGGTTCCCAGAGCATCCCAACTCCCAGCTCTGTAGCTGGTTCACAAACTTCAAAAAGGTTTTTAGAGAATCCCACCTCCTTCCTCTGTGGTGGGTTTGCGAAGGGGTGTTCTCTACGCCGACCGCAGTGCTCCGGTCAAGTTCCTCTCCTCCGCGATCGCAGAGGGAGCTTTGTGAATGGGCTCCATGAACCAGTTTTTTCCATCCCCACTTCAAATGTCCATAACTCCTAATCCGTAACTCCGTTCAGGCCCTATATATTATCAAATAGATGACAGTGAAAGTTTCTACAACCTTGGATCATGTGTGGAAGAATTTGGAAAAATTTTCGATGTGTTTTCCAGTGCAAAAAAATACATTAAAAAATGGTACATAAAAGATCTACATCATTTCTGATTATGTTCATCACATCTAGAAGATGACTTAGACATATCATATATAAAACCTTTATTTATTACTTGGGAATTATAATCATTATAAAGGGTGATCTCTTGTGTTTAGTATGGGTAAAAATTAGAGATATTAATCAATGACCATTAGTGAGAATAATATAAGCATGAGGTTATAAGAACTCAATCATGACATAGAATAATCATATATAATCATACAAAGATAATTAATCATGATCTATGTCATACAGTTTTTTCAAAACAATGTTTATAAAACATAAATATGTAGAATCATCAATAATCAATTAATATCCATTAAACATATCATAAGAATAAGAAATAAGTTTTTTTTCATTCACATATGCACAAAAAATCACTTATTGTAACATACCAGGTAAATAACGAATAAGAAATTTTCATATTTATTAATATTTTTGAATTTAATATTAATTTTACTCTAAAGGGGACACTATGTACAATGGCGTACCCGATACACAACAATGGGTTTCATTGAAATCTCACATTGCCCACTAATAATGTAATATTATTATTTTAGATGGTAGTTAATGCATAGCCTTTGAATTGGCGGGAATGAATAGAACTAACGAAAATATGATTATATATGTTTTTAAATGTTTTTACATATATTCGATAAAATTTAGAGGCTTAAAACATGAATGAATCTAATTTTAAGGATAAATACTCTAATATTATTTAAAAGGTTGATTTACCATTTTTTAATGGAGAACCCTATTTAAAATCTTGTCTTTGTCACCTTTATATTTTATATTTACAAAAATAAAATTCTACTTTAGAATTGGGACATCAAAATTTACTTTGGGTAAATTTTTGGCATTTTTCTGATAAAACTCATTTTTTATGAATAATAAATAATACTGTTGTTTAATTCAAATCTGCCTTTGAATATAATTTATTTATATGGTTATATTATCTTTTTAATTGGTTTTAATGTGTAATTAGATTTTATTTTTACCATTTAATCAGATTTTGGTCAATGGAATTAATTTCACTTTAAAATTTGACATAAACAAGTGTCAATCTTCTAATAGTTGATATTTCTTAAAAACATGCTTTTTGTTTTGGATATGGGAAATAATTTTAAATTAATTATTCCAAATTCTATGTTTTGAATTTTGAAAAATAGATATCATTTTTTAATTTGGAATATCAAATATATCTTTGGCTGAAATTTTGGTATTTTTCTAAAAAACATCAATTTTTGATGAATATTGAAACCACTAAGTAGTAGTTAAAAATATGACATTTTCATTTAAATGAAATTTTACCACTTATGTGAAATAAATTTAAAAAATACAACATAAATGGATATTATTATTAAGTAAAATTTGGTTCAATAAGATGAATATAATTTTTGGTGAATAGTAACTTTTGACATTTATTTACCGCAGTTAATGGTAAATAGGGTAATTCAAGCTAAAAATAATATTAAATTAATATAAAATTACCTTAAAAATTGTCTTAATATATTTAGATAAGTAATTTACGACCTATAAAATCCATTGGTGAGACTTTTGGCTATTGAAAGCCACTTGGGTAAGATAATTATATTAATAACTTTTTATAAAGTAAAAATAAAAACATCATAAACATGGATTGTTTTGATAAAACAATTTTAATGTGGGGTAATATAATTGATATATTTGACTATAAATATTCATTATAAATATAAAAAAAATCCCTAAATTACGGTAATTTATATTATTTTTAGACATCAAATAAATAATATTATTTATGACATAATAATGATGTTGTGTTTTCCTCATTAATAAAAGATTTAAATAAATAAGATTATAAAGATTAAAATAATATCCAAAACCAGTCAAATTCTTGTTGGATGATTTTACATCCACCATTAGTCTTCTTATATTTTACTTTAATAATTTTTGGACATTCAAAATCCAAAAATCATTATATAATAAAATAATATTTTCACACTTTCCTAAAGAGCCCCTCCTCTCCCTCATAAAAATCCCTCACTTATAACCAATTACTCAGAACTCTCATGTAATTTTCCTCATCCAAAATCTACCAAATTAATCTCCCAACATCCCTATCCTCCTCTTAGAAGACATACCCTAGGTATAAGGCACTTCAAGTGGTCAATTTGGTTTAAACCAAAGGGAGTTGTCAGAATTAATGGTAATGGTTTCTCTTAAATTTGTTTCTTTTATTTTACTTCTCCAACCCCTAAAATCGTTTTATTCCTTTTTTATAACAACATCAGTATCCTTAATATAATATGCTGTTGTTATGAGAAGGATTCAAACTACAAATACACACACCTCCATCTAATGGGTAAAAACATATTGCTTATGTGGATAGAAAACTAACGCCTCTTATGGTGGTCATTATGATGGAACTGTAATTATATATGATATATACTATGTTTATTTTTTATATTTACTAATGTATTTTCCATTTATATAATACCTTTTATGGTTTCTATAATGGGTAAACACAATAATGTTATTTGAAGAAGTGGAGACTACCGCCCCCTCAAGGTGATATGACACGATCATGCCTTACGTGGAATGTATAAAGGATAATGTTAATGAAATTATATATGATATTAAATTGTAATTATAATATACCTATGTATCATTATGTTTTCATTCCATTAAAATACGAATTAGAAATGAAATTAGCGGTCATGCATACGTACGGCTTACCGTCTCCATGAACGGTGCATTTCATTTCTTACCTCCAAATATTATGTACTATTAAAAATACATATATATACTGGATATATATGATATATATGATATCTAAATTAGGAATATCATTCTAGAGATAATGTAATTTTGACCCCATGAACAACTTGAAATTATAAGAAGTCAATTTTTGACTCAAATACCAAATATCGACAAAAAAGTCCATATTGAAATAAATGATTACATAATGTTTATAACAAGGTTATAATTGATATAAAAGGAATAATAAACTTGAAAACGGTTCTTAATAAATTAGAAATTAACTATAGATTATTATTCAAGAGATTAAAGAACAATCGAGTCAAGTCGGGCACGAGGTAAGGGATTTCATCTCAATCTCCTTTCATTGAGGAATCCTATGATTTGTACACTACTTTATTTTATACGGTGTATAAAAACTTTTTTGATTTTCATGTCAATAAAATTTATTCTTTTTCTATGATGCATTTTAGTAAATGAATAAAAAGAATTTTTCTTTTAATGTAGGCGGTGACAACTACCTTTTATGCCGCTGTGAGTATTATATGATCTTTTGGATTCCTTAACAAGATATAATGATTTTAAAAGAAAAATAAATACCATATACTCTTTTTACGTATTTTGGTATTAAAAATGGTTTTTCAAATGGATTGATTATGTCAATGTATTTAAATGATATATTGTGATTTCAATATGGAAATGAATACTTTCATATTTTCCTGTGTTATGTGTTATGGTACTTGTGAATTTTTTATGTATACTGGTGGTTCCATAATAAACATAGGGTAGGTAAACCCGAGATAGCTCTAGAATGAATTGGGTAACATGAAGGAGGTAAATGTGAATGATTCTCTTAATAGATTTAGGGAATATACTATGATGGGTATTCCAACGTAACTCCCTACATAGTTGTGATAGCTACAATGTAAGTATGATATGGATTCCACAAGTTACATTTATGATTTATGATTTCTCTATGTTATTCATAAATCTTATGATTTAATGAGGAATGTTAAAAAACATATTTTTTGATGAACTATTGTGTTTTTTCATTTTTTATAACCCTTATTGAGCTATCTATGCTCATCCCATGTTTTCAAATATTTTTCACAGGACTTAAAGTGAATAGGGTCAAGGATGATATCAAGGGAAAGTAATGTTGCCTAAAACATGGAAATGGACATTACTCTTTTTTTCAAGAGTTTTTATTTTATGAAAAAATTGAAACTGAGTAGAAGTGTTTACATTGTAATTTTTGAGATGTAATGTAATAGGTATGGCCTAATTCTATAAAACTCTAAACCTGAAAAGATCCTCAATGTGAATTATTCATTTAAATCAAGAGTTTGTAATGTTTTAAGGTTGGGTCCTTATAGTTGGTATCAGAGGTCTGTTTAGAATACATTAGAAGTTAGGATATTGGTAAATTAATGTCCATATATTAATTTATGGTAATATTGAAAATATATATCATTTACAGATTACCATGTTTCTTCACCTAAGATATTTCTGTGTTCGGACTGGTTTTTCATAGAAGAAACATAGAAGCTATGATGGGATAACATCCGGGGGAATAAAATCTTCCAAATTACAAAACTAAAATGGTTGGAATTAGAACTGACTGTTTGTTACAGTGATGGCACAGTTGACTCAGGCTATAAATGGTGGTGGTATCATTGCACAAGATCATCTAGATCCACTGTAGAGGAAAATGTCAGTAGTGGAGAATTTCATGAGGCAACATCCCCCATCATTCAGAGTATCATCTTACCCCGTACTAGAAGAAGGGTGGATTAATGAGCTAGAGATGATTTTTGATGTCATGGGGTGTTCAGAATATCAAAATCTTTGTCTTGTTGTTTACTGTTTTGATGGTGAAGCTGATCAGTGGTGGTCTATGGTGAAAAATAATAGGGATAGGGAGGAGATTAATGCTCTAGATTGGGATTAATTCAAAGTTATGTTTCTTGACAAATAATTTCCTAAGGTTGTTGGTCTTAGGATGGAAAAAAATTCCTAGAATTGAGGTAGGAGGATTACTCAGTGGCTACTTATGATACAAAATTCACTTGACTGGAGAGGTATGCTTCAAATTTCATACGAGATCTAAATAGTAAAATCAACTATTCCTTACATAGTATTAAAGCCAAAGTATCAAAGGGATTTATCTTCCTGTGAATTAAAAATATATGAAAAACATGTTCTATGTGCGGAGAAGGTGGAAATAGAGTTTGATGAAGATCAACTGTTCTTTGACATACAACAGAATAAGAGGTCGAGTTAGCAGATGAAAGGGAAGAACTCTTCAAAAAAGATTAATGGTAATAAACTTAAGTTAACAGTTTGAAAAAATTGTGCTAAAAAGCATGCCAAAAATGCCTTCTGAATTTTGGTATGTTATACAGATGTGGTAAAATGGGACATAAGGCTCGTAATTGCACTGAAAAGGATCAGGGTAATGGTAAGAAAAAATCTGATTTACAGTCAGTAAATTTTTTTAAGTGTAATGAAATGGGTCATTATGAAAATGATTGTCCAACGAAGAACTCAACTGAGAGAAAACAACTAAACTATAAGAACAAAGGTGTGGTGAAATACATTGCAACTACTTCAGCCGATGTTGGTCCATCAAATGAAGTAGTATCAGGTACACTTTTTGTTTGTTCATATTATCCCAATGTGTTGTTTGATTTAGGGTTTACACATTCTTTCATTTCTCGAAATTTTCTATTCAATTGGGGTTTCCATCTCAAGATATGAATCCTTAAATTATGGTAAAAACACCAGGGGAAATGTTGAGACAAAAATAAATATTAAGATCCTTTATATCCTTATGTGCAGAAATAATATACCTACTAACCTTATTGTTTTTTTCTCTAGTACAGTTTGATGCTATTTTGGGTATGGATTGGATTTTTGTTTATCATACTAAGATTGACTATAGAGCTAAATAAGATTCATTTCAGAATTATTTTCAGTTTGTGTACAAGAATGAACCCTTTATTTTGATAAAATTTAGAGAAGATGAGAAATGATAAAATATAAAAATGAATGTTACCTTGAACATACTATTGAAAAAGAAAGAATTGTTCAGATTAATGATGTGCCAGTGGTAAATGAGTACCTCGATTCATTTTTTGATGAGTTTTTTGGTATTATACCTGATCGGGAAGCTGGATTTAATATTGACTTTGATCCTGATGCAGAACTAATTTCAAAACCCCCTTATCAAATGGCTCAATTTGACCATTTAGAGTTAAATAACCAATTTCAGGAGTTATTAGATAAAGTTTTCATTTGACCTACCACATCACCATGGGCTGCCCCTATCTTGTTACTTAAAAAGAAAGATAGTTCAATGAGAATTTTCATTGACTATAGAGAATTGAATAACATCACTGTTAAGAACATGTATCCTTTGCCTCATATCAATGATTTGTTTGATCTGCTCGAGGGAGATCATTATTTTTTGAAGGTTGATTTGATGTCGGGGTACAATCAGTTTAATGTAAAGGAAGAAGACATTACGAATACCACATTTTATACTAGATATTGCCATTATGAATTTGTGGTTTTGACTTTTGTGTTAACCAATTCACCTATTGTATTCAGTGATCTTATGAATAGAATTTTCATTGAGTTCCTGTATATGTTTGTGGTTGTGTTCATTAGTGATATTTTTGTTTATTCTAAAAGAAAATATGATCATGAATGTCATTTAAGGGTTATCTTGTAATCCTTGAAAGAAAATAAACTGTATGGAAAATTCAGCAAGTGGGAATTTAAGTTGCAATAAATTTCATTCCTTTGTCACATTGTTTCAAAAAATGGCATAACATTTGTTCTTCTAAAACTAATATTTTTCAATAATGGACAAGTCCCATAAATATAACCATGATTTGTTGTTTTCGTGGTTTTGTAGGTTATTACTGGAGGTTTGTGGATAATTATTAATGGTTATCTAGTCCAGTGACTAAGTTAACTCGAAATGGTGTTAAGTTTATCTGGAAAAAAGGATGTGATGATTGTTTTCATGAATTGAAAAGAATATTGGTGAAAGCTCTAGTTTTGGATTTGCCTTCTAGAAATGGTGAGTTTGTTATCTACAATGATGCTTCGTTTAAAGTACTTGGTTTTGTCCTTATGTAGATTGATCAGGTCATTTCTTATGTTTCATGTCAGTTGAAAACTCATGAGTTAAATAACCCTACACATGATTTGGAATTAGCTGCTATTGTTTTTTAATTAAAAAATTTGAGGCATCATTTGTATGGATTAAAATTTGAAATATACACTAACCAAAAAAGTTTAAAGTGTATATTCACTCAAAAATAATTGAACATGAGACACAGTAGAAGACTGAAATTAGTCAAGGATTATGATTGCACGATCTTTAATTATACGGGAAAATAAAATAAAGTGCCTGATGCTTTGAGTTGAAAATGTAATGATTAATTAACCATGCAATGTTTGGAATGGGATCCTTTGGTTCTTGATTTGATGAAATTTGCAATAGAAGTTGATGGTATAAGAAATTCCTCTATTTTGCTTCAGGTGTTAGTGAGATCATCCCTATCAGAAAAAATAGGCAAGCATAGAAGGTAGACATTGAGTTGCAAAAAAAGGTAGATTTGGTTCAGAAGGGTAATTTTACTGAATTTAACGTTGATAATGATTTTATTTTGAGATTTTGGAAGAGATTATGTGTTTCTTGTGATTCACAATTGTATAATGAGTAGTTATGTGAATCTCATTGTAGTCTTTTTTCAGTTTACCCTGGGAGTACTAAGATGTACAATGATCTTTAGAAGTATTATTGGTAGAATATAATGAAAAGAGATATTGATGACTTTACTATGAAGTTTTTGACTTGTAAATAGGTTAAAGAAGAGAGAAAATTACTGAAAGGGATCCTTCAGTCTTTACCTGTGCCAGAGTGGAAATGGGAAAATATATCCATGGACTTCATTTGGGGAATACCAAATAAATATCGAGGTAATAATGAAATATAAGTTATTATTGATCGATTGACTAAATCTGCTCATTTCCTTCCTATTCTAGATACTTTGTCTCTAGATCAACTTTTTTGGTTGTATGTTAAAGAGATAATCAGGCTACATGGTGTTCCCCTCTCCATTATATCTAATTGTGATCATAGGTTTTCATCTAACTTTTGGAAAGGCCTTCAAAAGTCATTGGGTACTGAATTAAATTTTTGTATAGCTTTTCATTTTCAATTGGATGGGCAATCAAAGTGAACAAATCAGACATTGGAATATATGTTACATGCATTCTCGATGGATTACTAGGGATGTGGGGACCAAAATCTTTCATTGGTTGAATTTTATTATAATAATATTTTTCATTCTAGTATACAGATGGCTTCATTTGAGACATTATATGGAAAGAGATGTCTAACTCTATCTTTTTTTGGGATAAAGTAGGGGAAAGGAAGCTGATGGGACTGTAATTGGTAGAAGAGATGGTAGAGAAAGATCAGTTGATTCAGAAACATAAGGGAATAGCTCAGAGTAGGCATAAAATTTATTCAGATAATCAGAGAAAGGATCTTTATTTCGAGGTAGGTGATCCTGTGTTTCTAAAAGTTTCTCCATAGAAGATTGTGCTTTGTTTTGGTAAAAAGGGAAAGATGAGTTCGAGGTTTATTGGACATTATGAAATCATCGAGAATATTAGATCAGTTTCATACACTGTGGATTTACATCAATGTTTATCCTAGGTAAACAATGTTTTTCATGTTTCAATGTTGAGAAAATATATTCCAGATCCATCTCATGTTTTGATCCCAAAGGTAGTTCAGTTGAAGAGAATCTCTCTTAAGGAACAACCAGTCTAGATTCTGGACTAAAGAGAGAATGTGTTGCAGAATAAGGTAATTTAATAGGCAAAGTATTTGTTTAAAACCCATATGGTTGAAGTGGCAATGTGGGAATCTGAAAATTCTATAAGGGATAAATACCCCCATTTATTTGATAAGTGAATAAAATTGCGAGGACACAATTTCCACAAGTGGGGAAGTATGTAACATCCCAGGTAAATAAAGAATAAGAAATTTTCATATTTATTAATATTTGTGAAATAAAAATTAATGTTAATTTAAAGGGGAAGCTATATTTGATGGCATACCCCATAGGAAATAATCGGTTTCTCCGAAATCTCACGATTCACACTAATAATATAATAATATTATTTTAAATGGTAGTTAACGCATAACCGTTGAATTGGCAAGAATGTATAGAACTAACTAAAATATGATTATATATGTTTGTTAAATGTTTTTACATTTATCAAATAAAATTTAGAGGCATAAAATGTGAATGAATCTAATTTTATGCATAAATACTCTAATATTTTTTAAAACGTTGATTTACCGCCTTTTAATGGAGAATCATTTTTAAAATATATTTCTGGTAACTTTTATATGTTCTATTTAATAAAATAAAATTCTTCTTTAGTATCAAGGCATCAAAATTTACTTTGGGAAAATTTTTGGTACTTTTTCTAATAAAATTCATTTTTAATGAATAGTGAAAATATTGATTTTTAAATAAAATATGCCTTTTATTCTAATTTATTTATAAGGATAGATTATCTTTTTAATAGGTTTTAAGGTGTAATTATATTATATTTCTACCATTTCATCCAATTATGGTCATTGGAATTAATTTCACATTATAATTGGACCTAAAAAAGTGTCAATCTTTTGATTGCTAATATTTCTTAAAAACACATTTTTTATTTTGAAAACGGGAATTAATTTTTAATTAATTAATCAAAATTCTATGTTTTTAATTTTGTAAAATAGACATCATTTTTTAATTTGGAATATCAAATATAGCATAGGATGAGTTTTTGGTATTTTTCTAAAAAACATCAATTTTTGATGAATAGTGAATCCACTAAGTAGTAGTTAATAATCTGCCTTTCTCAATTTAAGGTAATTTTACCACTTTTGTGAATTGAATTTCAAAAATCCAACATGAATTATTTGTATTAGTAATTATAATGATGTTCAATATGTTTAAAATAATTTTTGGTGACTAGTAACTTTTGACTTTTATTTACAGTAGTTAAAGGTAAATTGGATAATTCAAGCAAAAAATAACATTATATTAATATAAAATTACCTTAACACTTGTACTAAACTTATTGGATGAATAATATCCGACCAAGAAAATACTTTTGGGGGACTTTTTGACTTTTAAATCAACTTGGGTAAGATAATGATATTAATAACTTTTTTTTAAAGTAAAAATAAAAATAACATAAACATTTATTGTTTTTCTAAAACAATTTTAATGTTGGGTTAGATAATTGATATATTTTAGTATAAATATTCATTATAAAGATAAAAGTATTTCCTAAATTATGTTATTTGTTTTATAATTTTTATACATCAAATAAATTAAAATATTTATGATACAATAATGATGCAGTGTTTACCTCATTAATAAAGGATTTAAATAAATAAGTTTATAAAGATTAAAATAATATCCAAAAACGGTCCAATTTTTATTAGATTATTTTATTCAGACCATGATTCATCTAATATTATACTTTAATATGTTTCAGACATTTATAATCTGAAAATCATTTTATAATAAAATAATATTTTCACACATTCCTGAAGAGCCCCACCTCCCCCTTATAAGAATCCATCACTCCTAACCAATTCCTCACACCTCTCAAGCCCATTGGCTTATCCAAAATATGCCCAATTAATCTCCTTACATACCTCTCCTCCTCCTAGAAGCCTTACCTTATGAATAATTCAATTCAATAGGTCCTTTTGGTTCAAACCAAAGGGAGTTACCCGAATTAAAGGTAACAGTTTCTCTTAAATTCTTTTCTATTATTTTATTTCTCCAACCCATAAACTATTTTTATTCCTTTATTTTATAAAAACACCAATATAATAAATATAATAGGATTTTTTATGAGAATTATTCTAACCACACATACGCACACTTCCATATTATGGTTAAAGAACATACTGTTTCTGTGGATGGAAAACTAACATCTCACGAAACGATGATTGTTCAAATATCTCCAACCACTTCTCATGGTGGTCATTACGATTGAACTATATTTAAATATGATATATATTATGTTTATGTTTTCTCTATAATTTTTTATTTTCCATTTATATCATACATTATGGTATCCATAATGTGTAAACGCGAAAATTTCATTTGAGGAAGTGCGGACTACCGCCCACTCAAAGTGATATGACTCACTCATACCTTACATTGAATGTATAAAAGATAGAGTTAATGAAATTATATATGATATTATAGTTTAATTATAATATAACTATGTACCATTATGTTTTCATTCCATTAAAATACTAAATATAAATGAAAGTAGCGTTCATGCGTACATACGACTTACCGTCTCCAGGAACGATGCATTTCTTTTCTTACGTCCAAATTTTATGTACTATTATAAATACATATATATACTCGATATATATGATATATATGATAAATAAATCATGAATGTTATTATGGATTTAATTAAATTTTTACCACATGAACAACTTGTAATTATAAGAAGTCCATTTTGACTCAAATACCAAATATCGACAAAACGACCATTATTAACATAAATGATTACATAATGTTTATAACAAGTTAATAATTGATATAAGAGGAATAATAAACATGAAAAACTTTTATTAATAAAGTATAAATTATCTTTAGTCTATTATTCAAGAGATTAAAGAATGATAGAGTCATGTCGGACCCGAGGTAAGGGACTTCGTCTCAATCTCATTTCATCGAGGCGTCCTTTGATTTCTACATGACATTCTTTTATACTGTGTATAAAACCCATTTTAATTTTCATTTAATTCAAAAGGAATCTTTTTATATGAGATATTTTACTAAAATAAAAATAAGAATGTTATTTAACTTAAGTGGTGACAATGACCTTTTCCGTCGCTGTGAGTATTATTTGATCTTTTGGATCCCTTAACAAGATGTAATGATTTTAAATGAAAAATAAATACCATGTACTCCTTTTACGATTTTTGGTATTGAAAATGGGTTTTTCAATGAATTTATTATGACAATATATTGAAATGATATATTGTTACTGCAATGTGGGAATGTTATCTTTCTGTTATGCTTGTGTTATGTGTTATGGTTTTTGGGCATTATTTACGTATATGGGTGGTTCTGTGATAAAACTAGGCCGGGTGAGCCCGGGATAGCTATCCAATGCATTGGGTAATGTTATGGAGGTAAATCTGAATGTTTCTCCAAAGAGATGTAGGGAATATAATGTGATGGGTATTCTAATGTAACTCCCTATGTAGTTGTGATAGCTACAACATAAGTATGATTTGGATTATACAAGTTAACTTTATGATTTATGATTTATCTCTGTCATTCATAAGGTAGAGATCCTAAACTTGACATACATGGACATTACATTACTTTTACGGAATACTTAATATATAACGAAAACTAACACATAAGGACTGTAATAGTTTAGTGTCTTTGGAAAATTAGAAAATAATCTTCTAATCGTGGTGAAAGATCTTCAACATCTCCCATAAAGATCTTCCCCTTTTTTTTCTTAACTAAAAACTTTCTTTAAATCCTGTGGAAAAGAAAACATATAAAGGGTGAGCTCAAATGCTCAGTAAGGGCAAGCATAGACCACATAAAAAAATCCATAAACATTTGAATGCAAAAACATGAACATAAAATCTAAACATCAACATCTTGAGCAAAGACATAAATCATAGAAGTACATAAGGCATAGATCATAAAGGAATATTAATCATGATAAACTAGAATGGGAATAAGACATGTAATTGTGGCATCCATTAAGCACATGTTATGATTTCCATAGTAGCCAAGGCATTGCTGCCAAGACAATCTTAGTGGACAAAGTCCCATTCTGAATTGAGTTCACTCCTCGTTCCAGTCCTGTAACACTGATCCGGATTAACTCACCATTTCAACCATGTCTATCTCATGAGATATAAATCTTTACCCAATTAATTGGAGGGAGATATAGGTCCCACCCATCTCATATTTAAATCATTCTTAAGTGTTCCACAAAACAATTATAAATCATTTATCATAACCCAAATAATAAATTTGGTTTCATAAACATCATTACATCATAACATGATCCATATAAAACAAATGGATATCATTTCATCATAAGAAAAGTGAAACCATAGAAATCATAGAGACATTATACTTGAAACAACATATATGAAATAATGTCATCTTATATGGAAAATGGTTTTGATATAGCACTTGAAATGAATTCTTGACGAAAATATCCTTTAATCTTCAAAATCATTTTCTTTTCACAAAATTCCATGAAATTTTAAAAGAAAAGGATTATTTTGAAAATATTCATTAAATCTTGAAGAGAAAGCTTCATGAAAATAATAAGTTATGAGATAGTAAAAATCCTTTCATGTCGTATAATTTAAAAAAATATTCTTCTCGTACTTTTCAAAAAAAGACAAAAAGTACCTGGTATGGTAAACAAAAGAATGATTCCTTACATACCATGTAGTAAAAGTCAAAATGATTAAAAAGTACTTTAAACATACATGATACCATTTTTAGAAAACAGGGACATGGATGATAAATATAACCCCCGTAAATACTTACGTATAAGAAATCTCGGATAAAAATGATATTACAAAATTATCCCTTACCTTAGGTCTGATAAGCTTTGTACATGTCCAAACCTCCTGTATAATGATTTAAATAATTTCATTGACTTATTAAAGAATCATATTCATTGTTATGATATCATATATGGTTCAATTATGACTTTATATTACCCGTTCTTTTGTAAATTCCATGTTAAAGCAGGATTTGGGTAAAATCGTTTCATTTATCGTACGTGTTTTGACTTGTTGTTCTTGATATTATTAATTATATACTGATTTACATAATTCCATAATTTAAAACATGATTTATATATAATATATATTCATAATATACATATATATATGATAGATCGTTAAATGGAATGAAATACACCGTTCATGGAGACGGTAGGCCGTACGTACGCATGAATGAGGTTTTCGTTTCCTTATTGAATTGAATGGAATTAAGTAGATGACATAAATATATATATAAATAAATCCAGTATCATTATTATTTTATATATTTCATTATTATTCATTATATATACTTTATAATCATTCATGAATTGTTAACATGGAAAATGAATCTTATCGCGTCGTGGAGACGGTAGTCCGTACGTATGCACAAGCCACGATATCATTCCCATGATCGTGGAATTGTATTGAAGTGCATGTATAATTTTTCAGAATAAATATCAATTTACAATAATCATATATAGTTATTTATTTACACCATTATACTCATCCAAGTATGGTGGTGGCTGAAAACAAATTACACCACGACGTGGAGATGGTATTCCGTACGTACGCACACGCGGTGATTTCGTTTTCCATAGGATGGATAGAAGGTGAAATAAGGTTGTTTAATATTTATAATAACATATCAGTATATAAGTAATACTTATGTTATTATTTCATAATGAGACAACAGAATAAGAATAAGTAGAAGAAAAAAAGAAACTTGAGAGAATTGGAAGAAGAGATTACCTCTTCTTCGACGCATATCCTTTAATCTTCCTCTAAAGGAAGTAGATTTGGTCTTTTTGAGAAGACCAAAACCTCCAGAATGTTTCTAGGGAAGTGTAGATGATAAATGGTCAGGGGTTGTCTGAGCATCAAGTCTCAAAAGGGTGTGAAGAGATGAGGGAAGTGGTGCCTTTTTTTATAAGGGAGGAGAGGGGCACCTTTGGAAAAACTTAAAATATAATTTTATAATAATGTCATATTCTGTTTTTAATAGCTCCAAATTGATTTATTTCGATGATAAGGTAGGGATGGGTCTATATCCTCTCAAAAAATGTATTTTAGATAGGTTTGGGTAATTATATAAACCTTATCATTTAGTTTTAACTCTTAGTTAATTAGATTGACATTTACCAACTCACTTTGTATTTTTATATTATATAGTTAATAAACTTACCATATTCATCCAAGAGACCCCCAAGTGTTCCATTAATGATACACCTATCATGATATAAGTATCTTGGACGAAACTTAAATTTTTAGAAATATATTAAAAATTTATAATATAAAATTTGTTTTAAAAACTGTTTTATGTCAATTTTGACACTATTTGTTAATGGATTTTTGTAAAAATCATAACAACATGATTAGTTCGAAAAAAGTTAATTAATTCAGTACTAACATGTCATATTGACTTATAAAATTTTTGTAATTCATAAGAAGTCTCAAATTACATTTATTTGGGTATTTATAATATCAATTATTTTAATATTCCATTATTTATGTAATTACTACATCACCATTGTGTCATAAATTACTTAAATTATTTAATTTCTAAAAATTATAAATAAAATATAATTAGGTAGGAAATCGTTTTATCTTTCTAATTAATATTTATAGTTGAATTTATCTTATGTAGGAACCTCTATTTAAAATGATTTAGTTATTAAAGTTTGATTTTAACTATTTAAACCCTTCCTTAAATAAATTAATAATAAATGTCCTAATCTAATCCAAGTGGACCTAAATGGTCATATTTTATTTCTAATGTTTTTTTGGTTGAAGTAAACTTATCCAATATAATTAGTATTTGTGTTAGGGTAATAATAATATCATTTGTACCCTTAATTACCCTATTTACTTTTAAACGTGGTAAATAAAAGTAAAAAGTTACTATTCACCAAAAATTATTTTCATCTCATTGAACCACATTTTACTCTTTGATATTAACCGTGTCTCTCGGATTTTTGAAATTACACTCATAGAAGAAGTAAAATTAAGTTTTATGTGAATTCCCAAATTCTCCAAGGAGGTGGGTAAAAGACGGTGAAAAGTTCGATAACGTTTTTATATATCTAAAATTATTATAAAATGACTCCAATTAATTAAATTGAACTTATATAGGTATTATGTATCAATTTTGACCTAAAATAAATTTAAATAAAATAAATAATTATTTAAATAAAAAGTCATTTTTTAAATATTAACCTAGTGTTTTCACTATTCATCAAAAATTGAAAGTTTTCAGAAAAATACAAAAAATTCATCCTAGACTAATTTCAATATTCCGAATCCAAAAATGAGGTCCATTTTGAAAGATAAAATTTATTAAATTTCAAAAAGTAGGTATTACTATTCCTAACGACTAGTTTATATAACATATCGTTGTTTAGCGAAACTCGGTATTGCGTACAACACACGCTATCATGGAAGGTCACGATTGCATGTAATGCATGCCAAGTCATGGATGCATGTTGTGCAAGCTCCTTTTAGTGTAGCGTACAACACAAGACCATAAAGAAATTAGAAAGAATATTTTTCATAAAATCTCGGGGTGTTACACATAAATATTATGATTTCATGAAGGACTTTAAAAACCTTATGTTTTAATGAACTAATGTTTTATATCTTTGATTTATAACCCTTATTGAGATTTTTATGCTCATCCCTTGTTTTGAAATTTTTTTCACAAGAATTAATGTGAATAGGGTCCATGATGGTTTCAAGGGAAAGTCATGCTGTCTAAATCATGGAACTGGTCATGACTCTTTTTATTAAGATTTTTTATTTTATGAATAATGGAAACTGAGTAGAAGTGTCTAAATTGTTATTTTTGAGATGTAATGTACTAGTTATGGCCTAATTCTCTAAAACTATGAATCTTAAAAGATCCTAAATGTGAATTATTCGTTTAATTCAAGATTATGTAATGTTTTAAGGTCGTTTCCTTATACTTATATAGTCATGTATTACTCATAAGGCTAACATTATGGTTAAATTTTCATAATTTAAATGACTACCTCATCCTTTCCAATATTCACTAAGGAGTAACACACATTCAATTAACTCAGCCACATCAAAAGAGTTTATTAACTCTATCATGTCTTTGGTCTGTCTAAATTATATTATATATTAAACTTATATTAATTCGATCATCTCTTAAAAGTTTTCAAACTCTATTAACACATTGTTGTTTTTAAAAAAAAATTCCCAGAGGAGATTCACATATGAGTCATCATTACCTAATTCAATAGCGGATATAATAGTCCCACGAATCCTTGGCTTCTAATGTGACCAACAAATTTTTTTGTTGTAGATCCACAAATTACTTATTACTAATTCTTTTATATGTATGCAACCAAATCATGAAAGAACATATAATTACATTTTTAATGAACCAAACTATTATAAATAAAATTCCAGATATTGGTTGATTTAAATGTATTATTATGTAATTAGGTAAAATAAAAATATTAACTTATTCGAAATTATTTATAATATTATATTTAATTATGCATTAAGAAAAATTATTGTTGATAATATAGTGATATAATATTGGTCACATAATTAGTATAAATATAGGGTATTAACAAATCCAATGGACACAAGCAAATGTTTTGATGACCTCAACTAGTAGGATCATACCCTATGAATCACATTTTTCTGATCTTATGAGGGAGATAAAATCTATGGTATTATCCCTCGACCATAACCAAGATGGTATAAAATAACTAAATAATTATCGAAACCATTAACGGGAGAAGAACAAGCTTATCAAGATAATGGCAGAAACCATGTTTGTCGAGCCACTCCGTAAAGTCCCACCACCATGCACTTCACCCTTAGATAATTTTCTATTTTATTAAATGTATTTCTATCATGGACATATAAATATAAGTGTGTAAATTATTTTTTGATGAATAATGAATATATTTTCATAATATTGTATTTTACTTTATAATTTCTTTTTATTCAATAGAACAAAAATTGTTCTTTTAGTTAATATGAAAATCCATTTAAGGAACATATTTTTTTGAATTAATGTATTTTTTAAATAAATATTATTTTAATATAATAATATTATTAAATATATTTTATTAAATATATATGATTATATAATTTTTATGAAGTCAAATGTTATAATTATAAGGGTTCAAAAACTATTATATTCAAAATAAACAACATTCCTTATTAAATGATGATTTTATTTATAAAATTGAAAAATACAATATTTAAAAAATTACTAATAAGATTATTTTTATTTTTGAAATAATAACATATAAATTATAAAATTGTGATTTTTTCATAATTTTGGGAGAATCAAATTTTCGTGTCAAATTTAAATACCGTATAATTGTTTTTGTGTATTAGGTAGTCATAATCAACCAAAAGTGAAGTAATGTATAATATAAAAGTTATACACCGAAAAATATATGTTTTATACTTAATATGATGTGATTTTATGTTTATTAGAATCATTTTATAAAGCCATTATGAATCCTAAAAATCCATTATTATATTTTATGATTTTAAATTATTTTCATTAAGAGTATGATTCCCTTCAACATAAGAAAGGGTAATATTTTATTAATTTTGTACCATTCCCTTAAAAAATAATTAAAATAACCCCCATTTTGAAGAAGTCATGTGGAATGACCATGTGAATGTTTCTGGTATTGTTTATTTTATTAAATTTATTCTGAAATATATGTTTGAGAAATAAAAAATAAATCCCCACACTTTTTCTGTATTAACCCACCCATGGTCTCATTATTATTAACTAATAATACATGGATCACATATTTACTCATTCATTCCCATACTATAGTCCTCCCAATGTTTCTTATGCTCGCAAGAAGTTCCTCCCATGGAGTTGGATTCACACACTCTTGTATGGGAACTTCACCTTCTCTTATTTATTCAAGTGTCATTATTATCTTATGCCTTATTTTTAAAATTCCTAATTTTGGGAATTATATTTACACATCAATATTACTTCACATTTTAGTATCATATGATTATAGACCCCTTTAGATATCTTCAACCAATTTTATGAATATTTATGTGATGATGTATTCCTGTCGAAATTTCACGATGACATTCCATGCCAAATAATTGTGTAGTGAATACCGTACCCATTTTCTATCATCATATTGCACACTTAGAAACTTATAAATCATTTAAATGGGACTTAAATATATTTATTCAATAGTAATTTATCATGGAATAAAATATGAATAAGAATGAATTCATGTATAATGATCTATATGGAAGACTTCACCATGAGAATGTAATGAAGTGCTAGGTGCGCCGGGAATTATATAGTGATCCAATACATTGGGTAATTTTTAGTCTCAGGAGATATAATTTTGAGATAGGTAGTAAAACTAATTCCATTATGGGACTTTCTCCATCATCATGTATTCAAATTTATCCTTGATTTCTGATTAGTAATTAGCGTTTTGAGTTGTTTCCATATTTCCCATGTTATGATTATCATGTTATATCATGTCTTATTATTATTGTTACATTTAATCCCCAATTATATGCATATTTTATAACATTTATTACCATATTACATGATTATTACATTACAGGGCTTTAAATCACACAACTTACTTATGATTATCCCAAGGTTATCATATGCAGTTTCAAAAAAAATTGAATTTTAGAAGCATGTTAAGGGTTTTTTCAATGATGTAATTCTATCCAATATTAAATATGTTATTATATGTACCAAATCCCACAAAATTTAATAATTATAAATCTTTAGGATTGTATTATGCACAATTTTATGTAATAAATCATGTATTAAAGGGAAATAAAGAGAAGAGAAGTCATAACTTATATCAAAGGAAATGATTAGTTATTTTTGGGATTAAGATTATAAAAATATAGAGAATGTATTAGGGATAAGAATAGTTAAAATAAAGCATCCATAAATTTTGGTATGTATAATTTAAGTGGTTTATCAATAGAATAAATCCATTTTTGGAAGCAACGAGTGGATGTGATTCCAGAATATATGTAATTAGGTGTATCAAATATGACAAGGTTGGTCGGGACAAAATCTGTAATACCTGGTACCCAAAAATGGGCCTTAATGAGAACCTAGATTGAAACTAATAATTAATATTCATTGGTAAAATAATAATCATATTATTAACCTCGGTTATGCGAAAAAATTCATATATTAATATATTTTAGGAAATAAATCATCGATAACATAGAGTGAAGCCTAAAAAATAATATGTTATGGAAATAAATCTTCCATATATGTTCCACCATTAATGAAATTAAATTAACATTAATGTATTTAATAGTTGAAAAATACACATTTATAACATAAATTTTATATACATACAACGGAAGAAAATAGTAGGTATTAGGTAAGCAATCAATGTGTCAGGCAATGCGATGACTGATCAAATGAGATGCCCATCACAATGGGAGCGATATTCACAAACTTTGTGATGATACTATCTCCACTAAATCTTGTTATGAATTGAAAACTCTATCAGGAGGAGCTCCATAATAACCCTAAAAAGTTACAATATTAAATTATTTCCTTTATATGGAAAAGGCCACTACATTACAAATGGATCATCTGATCCCTTAATTATGGGATACTGGATCAACTCGATTCAAAAGATACTCTCCAAACTATAATTTTTTTTAAAATATGTGGTTATACTTGTTGTTTATCATATGGAGTGAGAGACTGATTAATGGTGGACATTTAATAATAATAAGATTCATAAGAAATAGGTCAAATATATGGGGAGGAAGGAATTATACAATTTTTATTGATAAATACTTTCATCACACTCTCTGATATAAAATTGAAAAGGGATTTTATATAACTAAATAAAAAAGATAATGAATATTTTGATCCATATGAGGAAAATATCACAATACATTCACTATATTCCCCCTAATTTTTCATTTCCCCTATATGCAAGGTTCACTACTCTTTTTTGGCATACAAACAAGTATAAAAAATGAAATTATGATTAATGAATTTGATAGAGATGATGACATTTTTTGATGCGCCCTCATAGTTAAAATGGGTAATAGTGAATCTCAAGGGTATCATGGGGATACAAACAAGAAGTTAGTGCTTAAATCTAATAGTATAATGTTGATATCTTATAATCCCAATAAATTTCTACATCCTACTTATCAGTGGTGTGGAAAGTATCACACAATAAATTGCATATGTGGGATGGGGAAATAATTTAGATGTGGGAAGGAAGGGAACCTAGCTAGCGATTATCGACAAGAGAAACTAACTAATGAGATAGAGGAAGAGAATTCTCCAATCAACCCTCAATGAATTTTTTATTTGATTAACTATAAGGAAAAATTGAACTTTTGTAATTAATGAATTAAGACAAGGGGTTTCAAAGATGTTGAACAACCTCTATTATGGAAACAAAGAGATTTTCCATTCACCACTACTGAGGAGGATCCCAAAAATGCAGTGGTGAAATGTAATCTATTTATTAATCTAGGAATAGTGGAAATACATTTTGATTTTAGTTCTATTCATTAATTCATATCTCAAGAAATTAGTACAAATATTCAAAAAAATCTAGAAGCAGAGAATTTAGGTTCTGGTGAAAACAAAGAATGGGGAAATTATCCCATTTCAACTATATAACTCCTCCCATATCAATATTTGTGGGTTGAACATACCAGAGGACATTATCATATATATATTTTGGAATTTAATGAAATTATATTCATGTATTATCTTTATTTAAATGAAGCGAACATAAATTTCCACGAGAAGGAAATCACTATCTATTTTGAGAATCATCATTCAATTCTATACATGTGAATGTTGGAGGATAAATTTTCATTAGAACCAACATATCATTCATAGATATTGTTTAATTATGAGAATGAGTATCTAGATGAAATGATTGATTATAAGGATAGAATCACCATTGGGGATATGACTATTGTAACAAAACAGGATGATGTGTTTACCGAGGAATTTCATTTCTTCCATCTAGCTGAGTGGTTGAATTTTCATTTTAACATATATGTGGGTCATTACCATTATTAAATAATTTATTAACAATTAATTTCATAAATAAATTCAAATGTATATTCTTTATAATATAATATTATTTTTTATATTGATTGATTTTTTTTCCATATTGGTATGGGTTGCGTAACCAGAGAAGTTTTATACAATAAATTTAGATATTTGAGAATTTTTTTAAATAATGATTTGAAAAATTAACCTAAGACATAATTTAAGGATTCATGTTTTCATTATTTCAATGAATATATTTGTAATGTAATTACAGAATAATGTAAATGGAATTTCATTATGAAAAAAAGCTATGATTAAATATAAGAATAATATGGTATACTGAAAATGTAAAATATATGATAAATGTTTTCTTATTTTGTTTTCTATATTTATAATATTTAATTTTAAAGTGGTTAAGTTAGGTAAAATTAAGGTTAATGTTTTATTGATTGATGTTGATGAAATCGTATAGTCATTATTGTTGTCTTTTTTCTATTAAAAAGACACATGAATGGATATGATTTATTGTTTATTTTTTAAAATAATTTTAATGATTAGTTACCATGAGTGCATGAAAGGTCATCTTGGTTCTGATCATTATTGTACCTATTGAGTTTTACATGTTATTATTTTATTTAGTTATTTTTTATTTCAATTTTTCACGTACGACTAAATTCAATTGAGTTTGGTAAAATTATATTCAATTTACAGTAATAATATAAAATTTCGTTTTGTTTAGTTTATGTTTTTCATCTTAATTCTATTTGGTTTATTATATATGAGAATTATTTATTTTCATTCACCTATATTTTTTATAACTGTTCATCTCAATTTGTTTTAGTTTGTTAATCCATCATGTGACTTAATTTAGTATATGATACAATATATTAATTTAGGTAATTTATCTTCGATATTATTTATTTCAATTCTATTCAATTAAATTTTACATGTTTTAGTTAAATTTATCTATTTTTTATTGACATTGTAGGATAATGATCAAACAACTACATTTTGATTTTTCCTTTTCATGTTAGTTTTGCTTCCAGTTTTGTTGGTCCATTTTCATCATATTCAAGCCATTTATGTTTGATATTAATGAATTTATGTCCAATATTGATTTTTTTATATTTTGTATTGGTTGGTTTTTGCTACATTGATTTGGTTTTATTACATCATTATGTGTTTCAATAGTTTCATATCCATTCATTTTTCCTTAATATTGGTCTTGTTATGTAATTTATATTATATTTTTATTAAATTAACTTATGATAGTTATGTTTTTTTTCTATGTATATCATTGAAACATATTGTTATGTTTAAATCAATTTTAATATTTATTCATGGATTCAATTTTTTTTACAATTTGGGTAGGGTATTGTTATCCAATTTAATATGATTCAAAATAATTATATTTTCATCTAGTTGAATTTGTTCACGTTTTTTTTATTTGGTTTGTTTTATATAAATTTGTTTCAATATAGTTTATGTTGACTGGATTAAACTTGATTCACTTTTGATTGGACATTGTCATTTTTTTTACAAATTATTGGTCTTGTTTTGGGATGTTTGGTTTGTTTAATTTCCTATACTTATTATTTGATTATCTCACATTCAGTTCAGATTAGTTGATACACTAATGAGTAATACTCAGGCCTTTAAAAATGTGAAGGATTTCACCATAGTGAACTCGATAACATGTAATTGTACATAATATATATGTAATGTTTCATTCATTTACCATGTTGGAGGGGTCGACTATACATATGGGGGTCTACAAGATGAAACATAATGTACCTCATAAAATCAATGAGTATACATAAAGTTCAATTCACTTCAAAAATTAGAAGAGATAAATATTCCACGGTGTGGTATGAATCCCATGATACATTAAAATTAAATATATTATCCAATAGAATTATTAGAAACGTTTTTAATATAATGCATAATAAGAAAACTAAATTATTAAGAAAATTTAAAGGGGGAACCAAAAATATTGTAACATTAGAGATATTTTGAAGATGTTTATTTTTCAAAAGAAAATAAGTGTAATATCAAGAATATTGATAAGGATTTTAAACATATTATTTTTCCTGATTGAAGAGATGATATTGATGGGGGATGATTTGAGCATCGATCGACTAAGAGTATTGAGTAACATATCGTGTCTTTAGTATACTGAGAATATTATGGATTAGTAAATTGAAACAATGAGCTAATGGAGACATATGGATCCCTGTATAAATCAATATTTATATTTTTTCTATCTAAATTATTTATTTATTTTTCCTTCATAAAAAAAAATGTTTTTTTTAATGTGATACTTTTTATGGTTTCATTTTAAATTCAGTTAATTTAGTTTTTTATGAATTTGGTTTCATTTTTCATTTATGATGTTGATTTATTTGTCATAAAATGAAATTACTCTAATTATTTAATATGTTTAAATTTCATAAAAATTTTTTTTTTTACGAAAAAGGTTATTTTGATAATTTTTTATTACTTTATGGATATCAAGTAGGTATTTCATTTTAAAGGAATAATAACATTCATATGATGGTTTAAGTTCATCTCAAATGTTAGATAATGTGTACTCTATAGGATTATAGATTGTGTAATAAAAAATTAAATATAAAAATTTATTTTGATAATGAAAAATGTGTAATCCAAATGTAAATATAAGTTCAATGTTTTTTTTATTTTGTCTATTTAGAGAAAATTCTCATTTAAAACATTCAGGATCATGGTACTATCACATTTTTGAAATAAATCCCCATGATTATTCAAAAATTAAAAATTAAGAAAGAAAAAATATAAAATTAGTAATTAGTTGTGACCTTTATAAGAGTCCACTGGAATAACATCTAGGAATACATTCTAAGGAGATAAAATAAGAAGAAATATTAAAACCTAATCTATTTTATTCAAAAAAATGTATAATGTGATACATAATTTTTTGTGAATATAACCTTATTATAAGGGTTTCAAATATTAGATATGATGAATAATAAAAAATTAAAAACATATCTTTTTTTAATATTAAAGGAAAATTCAAAACAATACTATAAGATGTCTTCTATAAAAGAGAAAAGGTGATTGAAAATGAATTTGGGAATCAATATTCATCAATTGTGTTTCTAAAAAAATAATATGGAAGAAAAAAACTCTATATATGTGTGTCAATAGATGAAATAGTGGATCCCTTGGCTAATTAAACAAATATTTATGTATTAAAATTTCATAGTAAATATTTTAAAAATATCCTTAATCCAACACATGATAAAAAATTAATCTAGAATCAAGATGGTGAGGCAGAAACAAATCCACATATACTTCTTTTTAATTTTGTATTCAGATATTAGTGTCTAATATGAATAAATGTATTATATTGAGAGAAGATAATATTCATAAATCAAAATGATATACAAAATATGTGATGTATTAATAGGAATACAAAATTATTTTCATTCAAAGGGGAGAAATTATGAGGTAAAGTGTAAGAATTAAGGAGGGTAAGAGAATAAAAATGAATAGAAAATAAAAAAATGAAGGCCTTGGATTTGTTGTGAGATTAAATATTTACAATCAAATAATCTCATATGTGTTTCATTAACACCCACATCCAAGGCGAGACGTAGATAAGTGAGTTGGACGCTACACTCCTTGGTAATGTCATAAGGGTATTTTATTTCTTATGTCATGTTACATGTGGGTGGAAGTAACCATTTATTAATATTTTTAATTTAATTTTCATATCTTCACTTATAATGCATCCAAATAATTTAAAATATAAGTAATTTTATTTCAATAATTTATTTAAATAGAAAAAAATTTAATCGGGAACATAAGAGCTTCCTCTCAGGGTATGGTATCCAATTCTGCCCCAATGTATGATGGTAATTCGTTGCATCATTGTTTTTATATCATACTGAAACATCATAGAAAAATAATTTTAGTAAAAAACTATGTATTTATGAAAATCAGTGTAATTTTCATTAAAATTTCAAATTTCATTAATAATATTAAAATGGTACTCATCCATTAGGAAATCATTTCCTGATTATATGGTACTAGAAATAGAATCATGATAGGTGTTGGTTATAAATACACATGAAATCCAACATGATAAAAAATATTCAACTCATCCTTATAAATTATGCACAACTCACTAAATTTCATGAGTCACACAATCCTCACTGGCTCACCATCAGGAAAGTTATAATAAATCTTGAACCAAAATATTAATTCCAATAAATAGATTTATAATATAGAATTAAATCAATTGAATTTTCATACCCGTTTTTTCACCCAAATTATCTTTTATTTCATTTGGATGGTTTATCTAGATGAGTGTCCTAATGGGAATGATGTCAGATTATTTTTAATTTAGCACCATAAAACTTCTATATTATAGCCCTATATTTCCAATCATTTCATAGTCCTCATTTTACTCCACCATCACCTATGTGTGGATATTTCACACTATATAGATGAATGTAATCCTATGCCTCCAAGTGAAATACCCAGCTGTTATAGAAAAAACATATACAATAAAAATACATCATATAATGAACAAAATATGGTCAAAATAATTACTAGGGTTGTATAAATATACAATACAATGTATTAATAGAGGGTACCACTGAATCCCTATTCACTAATGAAAATTCAACATGTACCTATAGATTGTAACCCAATGTCTTCTCTACAGGATACAGATGTGAAAAAATATACATTGAATGAGAATGAATGTAGAAAACAAGGGGAAATAAGTTAAGGAAAAGAAGAAAAATAGACTTATGTGGAAATGGACAGTATAGATGGGGAGGAGGATCCGTAAACAGATAACGGAAATATATGTGACGTGGAGGATTTCAAAATGCTGGTGAAAACATGGGAATAATGTTTATCACGTGTTCCACTAATGAAATTTTAGGATTAAAAGGTTTGATATAAGCTATATCAGGGGAAGGTACTAGGCGTGATCGGGTACACCATGTGGTACACATACCTCAAGTACCCCCCTCGTATCATCTGGGACAACACTCATACCCCTAGGTTGTATGGATAATATATATCACTAAGTTGGTGGATCCTGATTAAAATTTAAAAAATAATTTAATCACATGAAAATACATGTTATATATAAATATATTCGAAATAAAATGCCTATAACATGAACCAATGGAATGATACCTATATCTCTCATTCTATGATTATTTTATGTCATCTTTTTTCATTGTAACTCATCAATGCATTTCAATTACCTTATTTGAAAAAAAATATTGAATTTCTTAAAATTAAATAACTAATATATTAGCCTAAAAATCAATAATATGAGACAGGACTAGTCAGGGATCAAAAATTGCCAATCCAAATAAATTATACATACTGATATAACATTGGGATTTTTTATTTAGTGGGAAGAACATAAAAATAGAAAATAAGTTCCATGACAAAAATAAATATTTTCAATTTTATTTTTGCATTGGTATCATATAGATTTCATCTATTTATTAAATTGATCCGATTCAATTTTCATTAGTTCATTTGGTTCATTTTTTCCAATTTATTTGGTCATTTGTCTATTTTTATTTGTTATTGGTTAATTTGTTCAAATTTTGGGATAGTCTATTTTTGTGTTTTTTATGTCATTATTTTAATTGGTTATTATTTTATTTAAAAATAGTTTTACATGATTCAGTTACATTTTTCTTGTTTTTGATTCAAATCTAATTTTTCTTATTTTTTTTTGTTTGGATGGTTCCAATATAATTCAATTCAGTATTTGAAAATGAAACTCAAGGGAATTATCAACATTTATATAATTGAAATTCATAATAATATCATGTTAGATACAATATATTTGTAAATAATAGTAAATAAATTTTAATAGTACCTAATTTAACATCCCAATTCAATAAAAACCAAATGAACATAGAAATCAAATGGATTATTCTATATATTTTCCAACCAAATATTGATATTTACAATCAACTAAGGAAATAGAAATATTGTATTCCTCATATTTAATATCTTCGTTGGGTCTAATGCGAGCTATGACGATGTAGATTCCAACATCACTATCATAAAAATATATATCCTGGGTTCAATTCAATAATATCAGCAATATTTGGTCATAAATTATTATTTTCGTGAAAAAATGATTCTTTACTGATACCAATATAAATGAATCATCACTAGAAATAGTTAGAATCATTTAAATAATGTAAAATTACGAGTATTCAGAAAATATTCCATGCCTCAGCATTTAATCAGTCCTCAAGAATTTTATCCTAATGTCGTCACATCTTTAAGCAGACGACCAGTTCTACTCACTCCAGGTCATGGGTAGTGTAGTTCTGATCATGTTCTCTTAGTTGTCGTGAACCATAAGATATCATTGCTCGCTCCTACATCAGGACACATCCATGTCTGGTCCCTGATGCGTCGCTGTAGACTACATACCCAACTCCCTCTTCTGGTAGCCTCAAGATGGAGGCAATCATCAGTCTCTGCCTCATCTCTTGAAAACATTGATGAAATATCTCCTTCCATAAAAAGTCTTGTCCCTTCTTCATTATTGATGAAAAGGGTTCCAAAACTCTTGAAAAGTTAGGCACAAATCTCTGGTAGTATTTATCCAACCTAAGGAAACTCTGCACCTTGGTCACACAACTGGGTGGCTCCCAAACAAGCACCACCTCTATCATTGCTGGTTCCAATTTAACTCCAGCCTTCGACATAATGTGTCCCATAAAGTGGACCTCTCATATCTAGAACTGGCACTTTGAGAGATTACCATAAAAGTGGTGCTCTCAGAGTGTATCTATAATTATTTGCAGATCATAGGCATGCTCCTCCTATGACGCTATGTATATCACGATTTCATCAATGAAGACCACCAAAAAGCGTTCAAGGTATGGGTAAAAGATCATTTTCATGAGTCCCATGAACACTTTAGGGGCGTTGGTCACACCAAATGGAATAACCAAGACCTCAAAGTGTCTATACCGATATTTTAAGGTCATATTCTACACATCATTATCTCGTACCATGATATTGTGATAGCCTGATCTGAGGTCTATCTTTTAAAACCAACGAGCTCCCTTCAGCTAATAAAGAAGATCATCAATCCTCGAAAGTGGATACTTGTTGTTCAGGGTCACCTGGTTTAGGCGCCGATAGTCCACACAGAGTCTTAGACTACCATTTTATTTCTTGGTGAACAAAATCGGGGCTGCCCATGGAGAAACATTGGGCCTTATGAAACCCTTCCTCTAAATGTCCTCCAACGGTACCCGTAATTTGTGAGGCTGCACAAGATCCATCCATTATGCTGTTGTAGATATTGGTGCCTTAATGGGGCACATATCGATATAAAAGTCTACCTCTATGCATGGAGGTAGTCTCGAATCATCATCAGGAAATACATCACCATATTGGTCCACCACTACAGGATAATTGGGACTCTCAACATCAACTTCTCTAAGGCTAAGGCTAGCCTACTGCTGTGTGATCAGATGAACCACAATTTGGGTAAGTCCATCATGTTTTTCTAAGGATCCCTTCTTGCCGGTGAAGGAAAACCTGGTCCCATCTTCACTGACACACCACACATTGTGACTAATACTGTCAATCTGAGCATGGACTATGGATAACTAGTCCATACCAAAGATGATGTCATAAGGCCTTGACGCCACTACTAGAAGATCACAACCGAAGCTCTTGCCTCCTAGAGCATGCTGACACTGCCAGCACCAGTATGTAATCGTCGAATCCCCTCCCATAGCAGTCTCTAGCCATATTGATCCAGCCATCAGCTCCACCGGAATCTCCATGATCAAAATGAGGGATGTGGTAATAAAAGAGTGACAGGAACATGTGTCTATATTTACTACATATATGGTGGAGTAAACATATATCATACATCTAATTATCTCCGGAATGCTGTGTTTGTAGGCCGTAGATGCCTGGAGCTGATCTAGACCCTGTCCACCTGATCCATGTGGTCGGGGTGGACCACCTGGAGGTGGTGGTGGTAGAACCTTGAATTTCTACCCATCAACTACTGCACGACCAACTCCTCTTCCACGTCGCCCACTGGCTGCGGACCTCCCCAATCCAATCTCTGCCTCTGGTTCAGTGGTCCCATGACTTTCTGTTGGTCATCCGTATGGCAGTTCCATAAGTTATGTACCATGTGACACTACCCACTGCATGAGTAGTAGTTCATTCTCCTAATCTACACTCCTCTGTCCCGTGCGACCCACACCACTGACCATGTATCCATAGGTCATCCACTAGAAGGTCTGGACCTCTTGGGCCCCTACGTCAACTGCCTACTGCTTGCTGCAGATAACTCTGCTACCTGACATCCAGTGGTGGCTCTCATTGTTTGTGACTTCTCAACTAGGAAGATCTCCACCAAATGTTCTCTCTCTAGTAACCCAGCCTACATCGGTTTTCTAAGAGATTCTATTGATTCTCTGATCTACCATTGGAGACCCTGCTCAATGTTCCAGGCCTTGAAAAAAGTGTCTCGCACCATGTTGATGGAGTAGCAGGTGATATTAGTGAACCTCGCTTAGTACTGGGCCACATTCATGCTTCCCTATTATAAGTACATCATATCTTCTCTACGCACTGAGCTTAGAGTTGCTGGGATGGAAACATCCCAGAAAAGGACCTTGAAGACTGCCCGGATGAGGGTCACCTCATCATGTAACGGTTGTGTCAGACTCCACCATCTACCAGCTACTCCATGGAAGATACTGGAAGCTAGGATCACCATTAGATTAGCTGGTGTCCAAACTATGTGAAAACATCTGGCTACAACCTCCGCCCAGTCCTCAGCCACCTGCAGATCTGTCTCACCTCAGAACCTTGGAGGCCTCTACCGCTAGAACTCGTGCATCATGCTCAGTAGGCGTGCATCCTATGCTGGAGGGGATTGTGGTAACAACTTTCCTACTGGTAGTGGTGATGCTGGTACACCACCTGAAGGTGATAACACTGTAAGATGTCCCTACACCGAGGCCTCATCGCTTTTTTGGCCTTCATCATATTCTCTCTTAGGAATCCTGGCTGGTGTTCTACATGGTGGCATCCTGAAAGAAGACAGGTGTTCCACAGTCTATAAGTTATACCTGGTGAGTTGACTCAATGAGATCATAAGAAAAACTTTTCAAAAACACATGAAATCAGTGTTTCCATGATCAAATTCGTAAATAAGAATTCCGGGTCCTGGTGTATGGTTACGTCGACCGCCACACCAACATTGGGTTTTACAAACCAAAAACCACACTCATATCACTTAACACTATTTCCACATAGAAAAGATCAGAGTCCCAGTTCTTCGATAGAACTGAATCCTTGGATACCACTATGTCACAACCCATCCCATGGGGCTCGTGTTGTGACTACCCCAAACCTGCCTTTCATAGGACAAGGGCTGACGACTAGCTCCTGAAAAGCATATCCCTTTAACGGGAAGGCATTTCCTTTAAACCTATACAAACACATTGACTAGAATGCAACAAGATGCAACCATAAAGTAAAATGATGTAGTAAAAAAGAATGCTTAATGTAAAGGGTTTGGAATACAAGCCCAAGTGAAAAAGTAAAAGTACAACATAAAAGTACAAATACAACTGAAAAGTTAAAAATTGATCCATGTTCATCCACCGAGGATCCTTCCAGAAGGTTTGGTACAGCTCACGACCATTAGTCCCTAATTCATGTCATGCCAAATGGTCCACCTCCAAGAATCGTACTGTACTAACTCTCTCAGCCTCGATCAACATTGTACATCATTTTCACAAGACACAACAAGATCCAGGAATATCCCATATAGGGGTGAGTATAATGATACTCAGTAGGGACCCCAAGACCCCCATAGGTCTCCTAGAGTTCCGCAAAGTAAAAACTACAAATCATGACCCAAAATCAATGCACTAAGTGATAGAAATAAAATCTACTTCAGTATATAACCATACACATACCTATGTTATCAAGTTATACTCATATCATATGTGAGGGAAGAATACCATAAAGGTAACACCACGAAGGTAGGAATGAAACATAGGTGACACCACAAAGTCAACACAATGAAGGTAGAATTCCCACACAGGTAACACTACGAAGGTAGATGTACCACATAGGTAACACCACAAAGATTGATGTACCACATAGGTAACACCACAGAGATATAAGTACGACACATGTAACACCACGTAGATAAAAGACTCAGATCACAATCAGGTATTACTTATGTAAAAAAGTAAAAATGATTAGTAATAATCTTGATCATCTTTTCCTGTTATGATGCACTGCTTCTAACCCACACAGGATCGATAGGTAATAACCCCCGTTGAACCACCAAGGATCTGACCCACACAGGATTAATGTGCACTGACTCACATAGGATCACTGAGCACTGACCCACACATGAACTAATAGATGATAAACCACACAATATTGATAGATGTTGACCCACATAGGATCAATAGCTGTTGAGCCACTTAGGATCGATGTTCTTTCTTCATGTTACAGCCTGCCACAGGGTTCCTTGCACCCCGTAGGTTCGAGTTCCATAGAATATTCCCCTCAAGATATAAGTCATAAATCGACCACCACTATTCTCCCAAAATGAGTGACCCAGAGAACCACCATGTTTTAATGGTTCCAACGCGATAGACGGTGCATCAATCAGATGCCCGATCTATGAGTTATAACTGTTTTAGTTCCAAAGGCCCATTTGGGTTCGAGATTGATCCAAACCATCCCTACTCCAACATTCTAGAAAACTGACATGGATTATACCAAAAGGACCGTATCTCTCCCAGGGTCCCAATGTCATAGAAGGTTCATCAAACTGATGCCTAGATTCCACGTTATTGCCATTTTAGTGGACCTGGGCCTGGTTGGGTCTAGGTCCAGTCTGCACCGGTCGGCCCGACCTGGCCCGACCTGGTCTGGGATAACCCAACCCGGTTAGGGTCCTCCTAACTCGGTCCCGTTCGGACCCAGCTAGGCTAGGACGAGGTCCGGATCGGCCCACAAGGGGGCACGACTAGGCCAGGGAAGGCGCGACCTAATCAGCCCGTGTGGCCCGTTGGGCTCGCGGGGCTTGGACAGCGGTGGATCGTTGCCCATTGGGATCGTGCTGCCCAGCGTACGGTGGAGCATGGACCGCTCGACATGCGTGTCCCATGCCATAGTGGAGCACGGCCTGCTGGCACACACGGCCTGCTAGAGTAGGGTCCGCTTGCGCTGGCACGGGGGGGTGTGACCCCCAGTCTTTCTGAATGGCCAAATGAATTTTCATCTTGTGAAGTAGCAGAACAACGTTGGCGCCGCCCGGTCACCCTGGAACCCCTCGGAGGCATGAGTTCTTCCACCGCCATGACCTCCCAGGCGGTGCACGACATTGCACCACTGGGGCTCCGCCTTCCGCGGTCGACTCGAGTTGGCTGTCGTTTTCAACCACCGCGGCTTCGACCGTTGCCCTTCCCCACTGATGGAGCGTCGCACCACCTCTGTGGCTGGCCAGTGCCAAACTCTCCACTATTTTCCATGACAAATCAGAATGACCCTATCGTATGGCGTGCAATGGCTTTCTGCCTCCATCGCAGCTGGCCAGTGTCGGCCGCCTCTATCAGTAGTCGTCCTAGGACTCTTCCAACCCAAAGATATTGTTTGTAATGAACACATCAAAATTTCAATCAGGGCGGACGGTCCATGCCTTGTTCATTTGGCCCATGACCTCCGCGTTATCTTGATAGTAAGAGGGTAGCAAGGATTCAACAAAATCTTGAAATTAAATAAGATAAATCACTACCTCGTAAATTTGTTGGAGAACGTTCGCGATTGGAGATGGGTTGGTGTTCATTGATCTTGCATCAGGTTTTGAATGAAGCCACTCGAACGACGATCATCCGACCTTGCATGGTGGATCTATTCTTCGTAAGGAGCCTCATGATCCTCTTCCTTCTTTTGTAAATGGAAAAAAACATCCATCCTTATAGGAAGAGTTAATATAACTTTTAAATTAAAAGGTGATTAATTTAATTTGAAATAATAAATCCTATTAATTAAAGGGTTTTCTGGTTACACATTTTGTGTAACTAAGAATATAATGCCCATAATTAAATGCTCGACCACCCTTTTGTGGTCCTCGAAACCAACAATTAAAAGGATAATTGGGAGGATATTTTAAAAATAAAATATATTTATTTTATTTAATCCTCCATGAAAAGTAAAAAAACCAACTTCTCCTCTCAACCTACTGCGGTCGGGGCTAAACCTCCCTTAAGTAAATCCTGGCATTGTGAATTCAATGGTACTCTCTAATTTTTAATTTGAGCACATATTCAATAGTGATAAAACTTTGCTCGCACGTTTATTGAATGCACCTTAAAAAAGTTCAGAAATTCATTCTGGGCCAACCATGCCTCGGAATCACACGCTGTAAATTTTCACAGACTCGTAATAATTCAATATAATTAAAAATAAAAAAAATTACATGTAAAATAAGGGACTCTAAATTTTTAATGTTCCATATCCACCTTATTAAGGCATAACATGGTCAATTAATAAGACCTACGAATTCCCCATATTTGGGATGTGTTGGATAAATAGGTTCAATTTCCTCAAACTATTCTTTTTTTATTTATGTGTTTTTATATTTCATCTCGTACTCACATTTGAAAAATACACTGAACTAAAATCTATATATTTCTGATCCATGTAAAATTTTAAAATAGAAGATTCATGATGATTCCAATTCTTGACATAAGACATCAAGGTGTTCATATTTATTTTAGTTGGATACATCCAACTAAATTAAACTAGTACTCTAAGAAGTATTTTATATGGATGATGGAAAATTATATGCAGGATAAATCTGAAAAATGGTGGAAATATTTTATCTCATGGAAACAAAATGAATTGTTCCACTATCAAGATTTTTTATGAAATACTTGGACAACTTATTTGAAAAATGATCTCTATAAAAATGGTACAACCTAATAACTGACACCCTTATATTATTGGAAAATAGATGATGTATTGATATTGGAATTAACTCAAGGATAAATAATTGATAATCATGAGACTTCGAAAATTTCAACGTCAACTATCTTTTATATGACCGTTCTGATATGATTCTTGAATATTAATTTGTATCATTAATAGTCTCTAATAGTTTCATAAATTTTTTATGTTGGTTTAATTATATAAAAATCCCATGGAAAATTCCTTTTTTTCACTGATATATATAGCATTCAATTCATGTATGATACCCCAATCCAACAAGTCATAAATTGATCATAAATCATCACTTTTTATTCCCTTTAAATTTAGATGAATTTAAATCCACATTTCAAAAATATTTTTTTCAATATTTATTATATTTATGAATTGAAATAAAAAATTTGTTGATATGTAAGGATTCCAAATAATACACTTTTCCTCTTCCAATAGGAATTGGTTTTAGTGGAAATATTAAACTTATTTATAGTTTTCATCATACCCTTCTTGAACAAATAAATATTAAAATTTATTAAGGAAATCAGTCGCAAAAAACATCAAGGTTGATTGTTGGTCTCAATTGTATTTTCAAACCATCTATGATTATTCCTATATAGATTATCCATTGGAAAAAATCGTTTATGTGATGTAAAATAATATAACAATGATATATAAGTCTTCTTGGTAGATTTATTTTCATGAAAATAGGGGATGATGTTTTACCTTCATTCTCCATCAAGTCGTCACTGCATAAGTAGGAAAATCAATTATCATCCAGATAAAGGAAACACACATCCCATATATGTCCTTCGAACAAGAATCATATGTATGAAAACCAACATTCAAATGATGTTTCTACTGATTTATTAAAGGTTTTTTGTAAACAAATATATCATTTTCATGACCACAAGATCTAGATATGATTCAAATCATGAAAGTTAATGGTGTTTTCAGACATCTAAATCAATTAAGGATATAAATGTATATTAAAACTGGACATGAGTTGTGCCAATTAAGAATATTACCAATTAGATTAAAACCACCACATGATAGAATGAAACTCATATCAATCATGTTTGCTACAAAATAAGTATATCATTATTAAAATTTCTTATATGAAACTCCATCTTCTGGGTGAATAAACTCATGATTATCATTCATTCACTTGGTGTCACAGCATCACATTTTATCGATATTTCTTCATACATGAATATAATTTTGAGTGTGTGAATCAATGTAATGTTAGAAATTACGTTATGTGAAACATATGATGGTGTTCCATCAACATTTTTCCTCATTTTGGATTTACAACATATTATACAATCATTTCGTTTAGAATTTTCCTACAAGGATATGTTGAATGCAGTCGTGTAAGTAAGATTTCTTTTATAAAATCCTAGTTCATTGACTAATAAATTTGCAATATAATATGTCTAGGGAATATATTCATATTTTGGATGTATATACTAAAAAATTTAACATTAAATTCAAATGATGTATTATAAATCCCATACATTTTATTCAAGTGAATCCGCCAGATTAAAAATTCTAGCTTCATTATTTTAAAACTTGTTTGATATACTAGATTCACGGAAGAATCATTAAATTTTTTCACCCTATCAACACCATCATTTTAACTACATGTGTCATGTGTTCTCATATCAAAGACTTATTTGGTTGAAATCCATTCTTTCTCATGATGAAGAATAAATAAAAACATGTAATCTAATAAATTCACGAATCATATACTCTCACTCAAATAATAAACATTTTGTGATTTCATTTTCTCCCAATTATGATTCCAAACATAGTACATTGTTTGATAACCATATTTATTTAAGGTATCTAACTTATTCATGAAATAACCAAGCCCTTGTAACAAAATTATATCACTGATAGTGTATATGTCAACTATTTGTAGAACTGTTAAATTAAAAATTTAGATAGCTCTATTTTTTAAAAAAAAAATCACTTTTGATGTGATCAATTTCATAAATCCATCTTCTATCCATAATGTCAAAAAATAAATATATATGACATTATGTAAAAGCAATTAAATAATATTGAAGTTAAATAAAAATCAAATTTTATGAAATAGAAATATTTCAATCTGTATGAATCCATAACTAAAAACTTATTTATATGAGAGTCTTAATATAAAAGAAAAAAATATTTAATGAATACATAAAAATTATTAAAATATAAATCCATTATATTTAATTCAATTATTTCAATTTGTAATAAATATACATGATGTTAAATAAAATTGTGTTTATAATTGCTATTTTTATTTCATTTCTCTAATTCAATTACATACTTAGGTGTGTGTGATGATGAGTTAAAGAGAAATAGGGGATAAACTAGATTAATAGTATATAAATGTGGAACAACTAAATTAAGAGTGTCTGACGAATAGTTTGAGAGTCAATAATAATGTGTGAACAATGAATATATAAGATAAAATTGTGAGAGAATTAATGAAGTAATGAAAACAAGATTGACATTAATAAAAAAATTTCTATATGTTATCATTTGAATTGGTTGGCATGTAATTTATTTATTTCCATAATACCATTATAGGATTATAGAACATTAGTTTATTATTGATCGTTGATAAGAGTAATATTTATTTGTTATTCATAACATTGAATATATTGGGAAATTATATAAAACCTAGTGGGTATTTTAGAAAATAGTTGTATCAAGAATAATCTCTCATGGATAATTATGAGGAAGTATGGGGACTATTTCTGAATTTAGAAAGAGCATTTTATTCCATAATTATTTAAACTTATAAAAAATGGTGACCCTAATATAAATATATTTGTTTAATTTATTATAATAATGGAATAAAATTTGAAGTATTCTTGATCAATGATTTCATAGTAGCATGTTTTGATGATAAACATCTTATCATAATAAGGTATATATTTAAAATAATTTATACACCACTCAATATTTATTTTTTAGTGTATGTTTTTAAGGGAAACTCTCTTAGAGATAGAAATTTTTTGTTAACTTCTATTTATCATTTTTTTCTCTGATTGTTAATGATTATCATGGGCCTTTTATCGTTTTAATTGGCTTCTAATTGATTTCTATTCCACTATAGATGAGAGTTATCATAATATGGGCTATATTATAATATGTGATATGATTAACCCTATATGGATATTCATTTACTATTAAGGCTTATCAAATAATATTAGTGGTATTCTAATATTGTTATACACTCATGTAGTTATGTGCCATTATGTTCATTCTAATTTAAGGCACTATTTAATATTTTATTCTTGTATAATACAAGATAGAATAACCCTTATAATGGGTTATTATAATATATAATTATTATTAAATATTCTAATATGACTAACCTATTGAAAAATAATAAATTTTTATCTCAATGTGTATGTTAATTCATTTTTAGGAATATAAGATAATTTTCAATCACCTCCTCAAGTTATATTTTATTTTTATCTATTTCTAATATAGTTATGAGACTAAAAAAGATGAGGTTGAGTTGTATAGTGTCTCCAACGATTATGTAATAATAAAAAACATCATATTAGTCTATGATATAGTTAGATCCAAAATATATAACATCCCTATTTTAAAAAATATATTTTTCTTGATCATTTAAAAATAAAACCCAAAATGTATAGATATGTATGAAAAATAATGTTATAGTGATTTAAACACATTGAAATTCATTTATATATCTATGATCATAAGACACATATAATTGATTTTTTTGTAACAATGTAATTTTTTTTGAATTATCTAATATGTTAATATATAATGAAATAGAAAACAAATCTCACCTAAAATCATTATGAAAAAATCATTAAAAACAAAAAACTAATTTATGACGCATATTTTTTTTAATAAACAACATTTTATTTTTTCATAAATAATGTTCATATAAAAAATAGGTTATTATTAGATTTATATTAAATTAGAGTGTAACTGAATTGAAAAAACACATCACACATAATCATATTTATTATGGAATTAAAAAAAAATTAACAATTAAAACTAAACATCATTCAATAAATCTACAATATGAATAAATATTTAGAGATATTCATTCAGGGCTAGAAAATAAACGAAAATGTTGGTTAAAAGAAGAAATGAAATATTTTTTACACACAAATTTAATATTTTGTAATTGGTGAAGGAAAACCTTAACTGATGAGTTATTTTTATTAGTGGGGAGTGAAATAAAATGTCACATGTTAGTGTTTTTTACATATATGAGAAAAATTAATAAACCTTGGATAATGATATGACCCATTTCGATCTCACCAATTTGATGTTGAAGAAACCGAATGAATGAAACAAATGATAGGCCTCCACAATTGGGGATGAATTTGGAGTGCTAGTTTGGTAAAAATGTGGATCAATTCCAATGTGAGGAGGTCTTTCACAGGTATTGGTATTTGGGGAAATGATATACTAATGGGTTTTCAAAACTAGTGGTATTGAGTTATCAATCCAAACCAATTTTAAGGAATTTGGTATTGGCATAATATAAATGAAATATCCAAATGGTTCTGATGAACAATTTGGATATGTTCCCATATACCAATAGAGTGTGGAAACTATTGGTATAGTATTATTGGTATAGACGAAATTTCCACTAGTGGTAGTAAAATCGTTAATGGAAACAGAAAACATTTATTGGATAAATTGATTGAAACTTGATAAAAATATTTTTCTAATTGAGTGGTTGATAGTTGATTGACATTCTCTAAACCAAAACACAATTATATTTAATTTTTTAATGCACATTATATTTATGACATGTGGTCCCTTTATAATAATATGATTTTTTTTCATAAATTTCATTCTCCCCACTTATAAAGGGGACTTCCCACCCCCACATCAACAAACTATAAAAAATATATTTCTCTAAGAATCCTTCCATTAATCCTTTCCATAAACACATATTTCTCTATTTTTATCTTAATTTAGAAATTGATTATCACTTTGCATTAAATTCCAAAGGATTTTCCAAGTAAACCTCAATGTGCTCAATGTGAGTAATTATTTATACACAATTTAATTATTTTAAATTTTTATTTTATAGTTAATATTATTAAATATAAATATCTTAAAAAAATATTGGTTTTATTATGAATTTTATTGTTAAATAGTGAAAATTATTTTTCACATTTTCCCATTTCAATCATGAAATTTTTTACCAACAATCATTTGTTGCATAGACTACTACCTTTGCGATGTATCTTATTTAGTTTTCCATAATACCCTTCCAACACTATTTTAAAAGGGGTATTTAATAAATAATTATTATATTTCTACCATGATTATATTTTTGGAATAATTTTACATATTATTCATTCTTCCAAATTATGTTAACAAGATCATCAACTATACTTACATGCCGAGTAACTCCTATATTAATCACTATTACAATTTTTCATTTCCTATATACATGGATAGTCATGAGAATGGTTTCAATAGATTTAAAATACACTTATAATATAATTAAGATTCAGGAATTACAAATTCGATGAAATATTAATGAAACAATCAACAAAATATTAGTATTAATTAAATAAATTATAATAAGCATACTTATAGGAAAATGACATATTATTCATAAGAAAAAAAAGTAGACAAATAATATTCTCATTATAAGTATATAGTAATTTTATATATCATATTAATAAGAACTTAATAATATCATTACAAATCAATTATATTTATATTACAACAAAATATCCTCCAAATAATCCATTAATCATGGTAGGATATTATTTAGGTTAGTTTAACCACCTACGTGAACATCACTATGAATTTATATAATGGATGAATATGGGATATAATTTACAGGTATAATATGGAATACATATGTAATTATTTTTTTTTGATTTTATTATGTTATATCATAATTATCACAATATTTATGAAACCAACCTTATTTCATTTAGAATTAATGAAAAAAGATTGTCGATGATTTCATCCTCATGCATCATGACCAAATCAAACATGAACAGAGATTAAATCTCTATATAGTTATTTTTAACTTATATTACAACACATTTGATGAGCTAGGAATAATTTAATTCTGAAAAATGATATATTTCAACACTTATTTTATGAAACCTTGTCAATGTAATAAAGTTTACATACACCCTGTGTTGAAAGATGTTATAAAATAAATAATATTTATATGTATAGAGTTATTATAAATGATGATTATAAATTTTTAATGTTCTTAATAACTTATATTTGAGTGTATTCAATGAAATTAATTTTATTATTCACAACATTTGTTTTATGTTCATAAGGAATCGGGATCGAGGTGGGTGATTTCACCTCAAATTCTACTCTTTTAGATATGTGTGTTATTATGATGTTACATTCATTTACATGGTGTATATACATTATATAAAATTATCAGATTATAAATTATATTTTAATCATCATATATGATGTTCTATTGAAATTACTCTCTTTCAGGGGTTTTGATTAAAATATTACTCAAGTTTAAGGGGTTTATTGTCAAAATCATTAAATCCTTGGGATATGCACAATGTCTTATATTTATTATTTATTAATTATATATTTTTAATATTAATTTTATAAACTATGGGAAATAATCTCCCAATCCTCAAATTTATTTTCAATCATTTGTTACCCCAATTGTAAGTATTTTTGTTGACACAATTTTCATTAATAAAGTTATAATAATTTCTATTATACTTATTCCATATAAGTTTCATACATTATTCTAATTGATTATATTATGTTGTATTTTCATATTCACAATTATACCACATAGAACAATTTCCTGAAATATTTCATAAACAAATTGTAATGTTCTGTAGTTTTCCATATATTATTTTTATATATTATATGGATTATTTTCAAGACCATGTGATGAAAGGATGTGTGATTATATGACCAGATCCACTTGGAATAAATGATTGGAAAATGCTAAAATATTACATTTCATGCATGAATAGTTTTCCAAAAAAAGATGAAACAATCCTAAATGGATTCATGTTTTTGAAATCTGATGGAACCATTGATTATAGAATTTTAGTTTTACTAAATTAATGACCTAACATTAGTTGGTGCTGGTCATTTGGGAAAAAGACATTGGGGGCATAAAATGAATAAAATAAATTAATTATTTTATAGACACAATGACGTAGTGACATAACATGTACGATATAAATATATTCCTATGTCAAAATTTCAGGGATAGATGCATAACCCTAGAAATCCCTAGAGACTTATATGGAGGGAGTTATGGGGAATAATTCATGATGAACGATGACTGATCATGGATCAACAATCAACGCACATCAATTTTCAATGGATCTTGCCTATGACATAAAAAAGATCATTCATCATCAAAAACTAATCCAAATCATTATAGGGGATTTATTTTTGGTGGGTACACCCCTTTTCTTTATTTCCATGTTGAACGTGAAGGAATTGATGATAGAATAGTTCCTATTGGAGGATGGATTTATTTTTTAGGAATTTTTGTAGGGATAATTTTTTTTGTTTAATTTAATGATGGATTTAATTACCATTCTAAAAAAAATGAACCATGATCAGAAATAGCGTTGATAAAATTTTATTCTAATTGATTGATTATGCTCTTCTCTAATAATTCCACATTTCACCAAGGGAGTTATTTGTTGGAACGAGGTTTATGTATTCTTAATCAGCTGATTGTTGAACACCCTATTCGTGGTGAAATGATCTGATAACATAGATTTGGGATTAGAGTTAAATGATATAGGTGATATGGTGGATGTATAAGTTAATCAAATGATTAAAAATCACCAAAATCATGTTCTTCATTGTGAGAAAAAGAATTGGGTTTGGATCTGATTTGGGTGTTTATCCATTTGCGAAATGTGTCGTTTAGAGATGGAATGACATGGGTGACCTCAGATCTCTAGTTTTCTAAAATGTAGAGGCTTGAAACCAAATGTAAGATCATTTAGGAGGTGTGAAAACAGTGATATGGGATTCTTGATAATCCCATGAAACACTGCGTGTACTCCTGGAAGACTTGGAATGTGGGCCCCACCGGGGTAACTACTGTTTCAGTAGGGAAATAATGATCACACAGTGTATGACACCTGCCACAAAACATGTGATCCTCCCCAATTGACAATAGAGACCCGATCTTGACGTAAATGGACATTACATTACTTTTGCGGAAAACATAATACCTGACACAAAAACACGTCCAATGACCATGTTAGGTTAGTGTCTTTGGAAACTCGGATCAAAACCTTCTAATCATGGTGAAAGATCTTCAATATCTCCTATAAAGATCTTCCCCTTTTGTTTTCTTACCTAAAAAAATTGTTTAACAACTATGAAAAGAAAAACATATAAATGGTGTTCTCAAATGCTCTGTAAGGGTAAACAAGGAGAAAAGAAAACAATCCATAAATATTTGAACGTAAAAAAATGAACATAAAATATCAAAATCATGACCAATGACATAAACCTTGGTAGTACATAAGGCATAGATCATAATTGAACATTAAACATGAAATAATATCATTGGAATAAAACATGTAATTGTGGAAAACAATTAAGAACATGATATTATTTCCATAGTAGCCAAGGAATTGCTGCCAAGACCATTATAGTGGACAAAGTCCATTATTGAACTGATTTTACTTATCGTTCCAGCCCTGTATTACTGAACCAAATTTACTTTTTGATCCAACCATGTCTATCTCAAGAGATATAAATAATTACCCAATTCATTGGAGGGAGATATAGGCCCCAACCATCTCATAATGAAATAATGTTTATGTGTGCCACAAAATAAACATAAATCATTCATCATAACCCAATGAATATAATGGGTTCCATAAAAATTATCCCATGATAACAAAATCAATATAAAACAAATGGATATGATTTCATCATAAGAAAAATAAAACCATGTAAATAATAGACACATTATACGTGAAACAAAAAAAATATAATATAATTTCATCTTAGATGGAAAATAGTTTTGATAAAACACTTGAAATGAATTCTTGAGGAAAATATCATATATTTTTCAAAATAATTTTCTTTTCTCAAAATGAAATGTGATTTTAAAAGAAAAGTATTTTGTTGAAAATAATCTTGAAATATTGTAGAGTAAGATTCATGGAAGTAAGGCATTATGAAACCGTAAAAAGCTGTTGATGCTGTATAAGTTAAAAACCCATTATTCTCGTACTTTTGCTGGAAAAGTCAAAAAGTACCTCGTATGGTATACGAAAAAAATATTCCATACATAAAATGTAGTAAAATTCAAAAAATGGGTAAAAATCACTTTAAACATACATGAAAACATTTTTAGAAAACATGGACATGGATGATAAATATAACCCCAGTAAATACTTACGAATAGACAATCTCGGTTAAGAACGAGACTGGAATAATAATCCCTTACCATAGGTATGATTTCTTCTGATTATGTAAAAAAATAATGTATAGTGGCCTTAAACATATTATTAACTTCTAATAGAACCATAATAATATTTATGATATCATATATGATTCACTTAGGTCTTTATATTATTCGTTCATTTGTCAATTCCATGTTAAAGCAACGTTTTGGGTAATCATCGTTTCATTTATCGCACGTGTTTGGACTTGTTGTTCATGATATTATTAATTATATTATGATATACTTACTCAAATAATGTAAAAAATTAGTTATATATAATATATATTCATTATATAAATATATATGATAGATTGACAAATGGAATGAAATACACCGTTCATGGAGAGGGTATGTCGTACGTACGCATGAACGATGTATTCGTTTCATTATTAAATTGAATGGAAGAATGTAAATGACATATAAATAAATAAATTATCATTATTATGTAATATATTTCATTAATATTTATTATATATACTTTATAATAATTGTTTAATTGTTAACATGGAGAATGAATCTCATTGCGTCCTGGAGATGGTAATCCGTACGTACGCACGAGCGATGATATCGTTCCCATAATTATTGAATGGAATTGGAGTGGATGATATAATATCTCATAATTAGTATCATGTTATAATAATAATATATAGTTATTATTTCCACCATTATACCCATCCATGTATGGTGGTGGTGGAAAAATAGATTACACCATGGCGTGGAGACGGTAAACCGTCCGTACGCACGCGTGGTGATTTCATTTCTCATAGGATGGATAGAAGGTGAAATAGTATTGTTTCATATTTCTAACAATATATCAGTATATTATAGATACTGAGGTCATTACTTTATTATTAAACAACTAATTAATAGAAGTAGAAGAATAAATAAATTTGAACGAATCGGTAGAAGAGATTACCTCTTCCTCGATGTGCCTCTTTTAAACTCCTTCTTAGGGCCCTAGAGTTGGTTTTTTTGAGAAGACCCGAACCTCCAGAATATTACCTGGTAGGTTGAGAAGAGTAATATTCAAGGGTTGGATGAAATTTGATGCTCCAAATGGTGTGAAGAGGAGAGGGATGAGGTGACCTTTTATTAGAGAAGAGAGGGGAACTTTTGGAAACTTCCAAAATATTAATTCTTAATAAACTCAAACCCCACTTAAAAACCACAATAAATGACCCAAATTCCAAGATGATATTATGGAGGGTTATAATATTATCATAAAAGGAAATTTAGACATATTTTCAGTTTATTCTATACCTTATCATATTGATTTATCCTTATTTAATCTATTTAATTTTATTTGTGGTAATAATATTCTAATTTTTAAATTGTTATAAATACTTACTTATGTGTTGTTAATATTCCATAATTATATAAATTATTATATTTTAGACCATATAATTTTCAATTTTCAATTTTTAAATATTTTTGTGATTTTTAAACAATCTAATAATATGTTAATTTTATAAAATATCAATAGTGTCAATTTTGACACTATTCATTTATTTGAATTTAAATAAAATCCACACAGAAGATATGTTCGATCAAAAATATTTAATGGATTCATAACATGTCATATGTTTCTATAAAATTCGTGGAGGACATTAATTATTTCATATAATATTTATTTTAATATTTTTAAAACCATTTATTTGATATTTCTATTAATAAAATAATTACTACAACATCAGTTGTATAAATATTTAATATACTTATTTATTTAATAAAAAATATAAAAAATACTATGATTAAGATAAATATAATAGATTTCATAATAATAATATTATTCACATTTATCCTATAAAACAACCAACTTTTAAAATGATATGTTTATTAAATTATGAAGGTGAAAATTTTGAAATCATTTAAAATAAAATAATATAAATTTCATTATCGGGTTTATAAGGCTCAAAATGGTCCACAAGTCAACCCTTGGATGATTATTTCATAGGTATACACTACCAATAAATTTTGGCCTAGTTTTGGGCCTTTTTTGGGTATTATTATTTTAATAAAAACAATATTATTTATTTTTCACTAAATAAATAATTTCTGCATCCTTAATGTACAAGATATTAAGGAAATTATATGTTTCTTAAAAATTAAAAATAAACTAACATGATAAAGAAAAACATTTTAGCTTTAAAAATATTTTTTATAATAGAATTTATATTCTGTATTGACATATATTAAAAATAATTTAATTGATAAAGTTTGAGTGAGACATATTTCACTTTCCTTTAAAAAAAATAAAATAAAGGTCTTAATCCAATGAAAGTGGGTTCCAATAGATACCATTTGGACCCTAGTTTATTTTAGGACGAAATATAATCATCCAATTATATTAAGACATCTGTTAGTGTAATTTTATAATATTATTGTTACCCTTAATTAACTGATTTATGTTTAACTGTGGTAAATAAAATTTACCGTAGTTACTATTCATAATGCCCAACAACAAAAAGTATCCAATTAAAATAATTTGGATATAATTATTCCAAATATGGAATCAAATTCTCCAAATTCAAGTCATAGAAGATGCTGTAATTAATTAAAAATTGTTCCTGTTGTCGAAAAAAACGGGTTTTTATTTAAAACATTGCAAAAGATTGAAATGTTTTTACCTATGAATTCAATTTAAAATTTATGATAATGAAATAAATTATATTAAATGTTAAAAAAATATTCTATTTATACTTTTAATCCATTAAATATTATAATTTAACCATATAAATTATATTGATGAAAAGAGTTGTTTTTAATTAAAATTTAGTGAATTTTTACTATTCATTAAAATATGAAATTTATCAGAAAAATATCAAAAATTTATAAAAATAAAATTTTCATTTCCTGATTCCTAATAAGAAGTTTAAATTTTCAAATTTAACTTATACACTTTTCAAAAATTATATTTAAAATGGGTGTTCTATCAAAAGGCGGCAAAACTGCATTTTTTCTGAAAAAAACATATTTTACCCGAAAAATTTATTTTGTTCTCATACCATTTTCTATAAAATGTGTTAGATCAATGATAATGTCATAAAATTAAAAATTTAGTAAATATTATTCATATCATCTAGTTCATAATAATATTATAACAATATATCGTTGTTTAGTGAAACTCGGTATTGCGTACAACACACGCTATCGAGGAATGTCACTCTTGTGTGTAACACAATCCAATTAAGTGTTGAATGTAGTGAAAGATTCCTTTTCTTTTTCATACAAGATAATCAAAACATAGTTCATTTTTACATAGATTAAAACCTATACTCGTTGTTGTGTAAAAGGAATTTTATTTGAAAGAACATGAAATTGTGTGCAACACAAGCCAAGAATAATTTTTCGTATACTACAAGCTATTACAGTGTTGTGTATAGAGAAATATAATCATGGTGAATCATACAACACAAGACATCAAAGAAATTAAAAAGAATATTTCACTTAAAATCTCGAGGTGTTACATTCTACCCCCGTTAAAATGAATTTTGCCCTCGAAATTCGTCGGGGTTATAAATCGTTTACTACTTGAAAGTTTTTTTCCATAAAAACCCACATAGTTAAAAGTAAAACTAAAAATAAATTTTAAAAAGGAACGTTAGAAACAAAATGGATATCTAATGTAACTCATCACTGGGGTTCCGAAATGGAGAATATAAGTGAAAATATGGATATGGAAGAGAAATCTAACCATCAACTTCTGATGAAGAGTAGTAGAGGACATGGCTATGAAAAAGACAACCATAACAAAGCCATAAATTTGTGATGATATAAGGTACCATATGATTCATCAGATATTAGGACAACTATGACAACCTTTTGGTTTTCAAGATCATTTCCCTAATGTTGAAGAATTTTTGAATTAAAAGAAATAGTTACTTGATTTTGGTACAATATCACCGTTGTTCATGCCTTGAACAATTTACACTTCATCTCTTAATGAAATGAAGTTGAATTTGTAATTCTTGAAGGGTGAGCAGGTCATGCGATAGAATGATAGGTCATTAAATTTTTCTGAAACATAAGGTTAGAAAAAGTTATTAAATATTCATAAGTCCATCTATGGTGAGCTTAATCGTATATAGTTCCAAAAATGGACTTATACATCATCTATCATATCTCTTAATAAAATAAAACTAGTTTCTACTAACCGGGGACTTCCTGTAGGCCAGTGGTAGGTGATAAAGGCATGTCACACTTCGGTTTTGGGTTCGATTCCCGCTGCCCTGTTCGACACGACAGGTTGTCGCCCGTCCTGCAGGTTGTCCTTTTTCATAAACTATAATATTATAATATTTTAGAAATAAGTTATAGACAAAAAAATATCTTATGTCTAACTTAATACATTCCAACGTTTAGGCTTATTGAAATTACTTCTGTGCAATCTCGTAGTATATAGAAAACGACTACTAGAAAGGTAATCTACCAAGCATGTGAGTACCATCATTTATCCCCCATATATCATAAGATATATCTTGTTGGTCACATTAAAAACATGTGAATACCTTAATAATGTATTCTCTTGAAACATGAATTACCATAGAATCTTAATGAAAACATGAATTCTGTCAAAAGTTAACTCTTTCCACATAAAAATGTCCCAAAAATTCTATATACTCAAACCATGATATCACTTTGTCCTTATATCATTCATGAGCTCATTAATAATATCAAACATATAATTTTCTCCTTATCCCATCATTATGTCCATATTATCTTATTTACAAAAATATTTCAACCACTTTTCTTGGTAACAGGTACCATTCAACATATAATTTCAAATACTCCAGGAAAAACAATATCGTAAAAATCGTTATATTTTTCTTTATTCCATAGTAACATGCATTATTCTTGATAAAAATGAAATCATTACACTACCTTGTTAAACCATTGACCGAGATTCATCATTTTATTCCTCAACACTTCTTTCATTTCATATATCATATATAGTCTATTCATCATCAGAAACAGAAATAATACCCACACGACCATAATGATTCTCATAAAGAGATTTTCCCTTAGGTCATCGATTTGCATAATTCCTATACATTCCACATTTAAAACATTTAACCATTGTTGATGTCATAGAAATACCATTATCCTTGTCTGATGTGTTAGCTGAACATTTTCCTTTGAAATTACTTGCTTTGTGTCCTTATTTTCCACACCCAAAGCATCTTCCAGTTCCTTTGAAACATTCTCCTTGATTCCTATTTCCATAATATTTACATGAGGTAAATTGAAATTTATTTCCACTATGATCATTAGGAAAATTCATCTTTCTCTTATTAGTCAAGTCAGGAATCTTACAAAAGTTGAGATTATTGATCGTATTATGAGATTGCCAATTAGTCATAATAATGATGTTTCACCTTCCAAATCCTTTTTCATTTGGTATATCATGATGAATATAATTCCATTGTCCATCATATTGTTCATTAATAAGAATATTTCTGTTTCTCTCCATTTTCTAAAACCCAAAAAGAATAGTGTGTGAGGAAAGAATTGTACTATGAAAATAACAAAATCAAGGGGGAGTACATCCAATCTCTAACATATTAGGTTTAATCCTAGGTTATTCATTATCATTATAATTCTAGGATTGTAACCTATAAATTATACTTAAACTTACATACATCCCCAGACATACCTTAGAAATATCTCTAGGGATCTCACTAGAGTTTTTCGCATCCTACATTCCAAAGGTTAACTAATCCTTCGCTCTGATACCAACATTAGAGACCCGATCATGACATACATGGACATTAAATTACTTTTGCGGAAAACAAAATACATAAAAATTTTTTTCCCAAAGACCGTGTTAGTTTAGTATCTTCTAAAACTCGGAACAAAATCTTCTAATCATGGTGAAAGATCTTCATCATCTCTGATAAAGATCACCCCTTTTGGTTTTCTTACCTAAAACCGTTTTTTAAATCCTAGGAAAATAAAAACATATAAAGGGTTATCTCAAATGATCTGTAAGGCTAAACATAGGGAACATGAAACAATCCATAAACATTTGAACGTAAAAACCTGAAAATAAAAAATAACAATCTTGAGCAATGACATAATTCTTTGTAGTACATAAGGAATAGGTCATAAATAACTTTAACCATAAAACAATAGCTTTGGAATATAACTTATAATTGTGGAAAACTATTTATAACATGATTTTATTTCCATAGTAGCCAAGGAATTACTGCCCAGACCATCATACTGGACAAAGTCCATTACTGAACTAGGTTTACCCGCCGTTCCAGCCCTGTATTACTGAACCGAATTTACTTATCATTCAATCCATGTCTATTTTATGAGATATAAATAATTACCTAATGGATTTTATGGATATATAGGTCCCACCCATCTCATAATGAAATCATTCGTACGTTTTCCAAAAAATAAACACAAATCATTCATCATAACCTAATGAATAAAATGGGTTTCATAAAAATCATCCCATCATATCATAATCCAAATAAAACAAATGGATATCATTTAATCATATAAAAAATCAAAAAATTTAAATAATAGAGGCATTATACTTGAAACATAATCATATTCAATAATTTCATATTAGATGGAAAATAGTTTTGATAAAACATTTGAAATGAATTTTGAGGAAAATATACTTTATTCTACAAAATCATTTTCTTTTCTCAAAATGCCATTAAATTTTAAAATAAAATTATTTTGTTGAAAATAATCATGAAATATTTTAGAGGAAGATTCATGGAAATAATTCATTATGAAACTGTAAAAATATGTTCAGGCTGTATAAGTTAAAAAAACATTCATCTCGAACTTTTGTAGGAAAAGTCAAAAAGTACCTCGTATGGTAATCAAAAGAAAGATTCATTACATACCATGTACTAAAATTAAGAAATGGGTAAAAATGACTTTAAACATACATGAAAACATTTTTATAAAACAAGGACATGGATGATAAATATAACCCCAGTAAATACATACGAATAAACAATCTCGGTTAAGAATGAGATTGGAATAATTATCCCTTACCTTAGGTCAGATTTCTTCTATATGTTTCCAAAACTCATATATAGTGGGTTTAAACATATTATTAAGTTTTAATAGAAAAATTATAATATTTATGATATCATATATGATTCACTTAGGTCTTTATATTGTTCCTTCATTTGTCAATTCCATGTTAAAGCAACGTTTTGGGTAATAATCGTTTCATTTATCTTACTTGTTTGGACTTGTTATTCTTGATATTATTACTTATATCATGATTTAATTACCTAAATAATTTAAAAAATTATTTATATATAATATATTTTCAGCATATAAATATATTTTATTGATTGATAAATGGAATGAAATACACCATTCATGGAGATGGTAGGCCGTACTTACGCATGAACGATGTTTTCATTTCCTTATTAAATTGAATGGAAGTAAGTAAATGACATATAAATAAATCCAGTCATTATTATGTTATATATTTCATTAATATTTATTATATATATACTTTATAATCATTATATAAAGGATAACATGGAGAATGAATCTCATCGCGTCATGGAGACGGTAATCCGTATGTATGCACACGTGATGATATAGTTCCCATAATTATTGAATGGAATTTTAGTGGATGATATAATATATAATAATTATAATACTTTTATAATAATAATATATAGTTATTATTTCCACCATTATACCCATCCAAGTATGGTGGTGGTGGAAAAACAGATTACACCACAACGTAGAGACGGTAAACCGTACGTACACACGCGCGGTGATTTCAAATTTTGTAGGATGGATAGAAGGTGAAATGGGGTTGTTTAATATTTATAAAAACATATCAGTATATTAGTGATAATTATTTTATTACATTATAATTAAGCAACAAAATAAGAGGATGTAAAAGAAGAAAGAAACTTGAATGAATCGGTAGAAGAGATTACCTCTTCCTCGACGTGCCTCTTTTAATCTTCTTCTTAGGGCAATAGAGTTGATCTTTTGAGATGACTAGAACCTCCAAAATATTAAAATTGATGTTTATAAGAGTAATAGGAAGTGGTGGACGATATTTTAGGCTCAAAATGGTGTGAATAGGATAGGTATGAGGTGCCCCTTTATAGGAGAAGAGAGGGGCACTTTTGGAAACCTCGAAAATATTAATTTGTAATAAACTCAAACCCCACCTAAAAACCACAAAAAATGACTCAAATTAAATCATGAGATGATATATGCTTGTAATATAATCATCCAATAATATTTAGACTCGCTTTGAGTTTATTTTAAACCTGATCATTTTGATTTATCCTTATTTAATCTATTTAATTTTAGGTGTGGTAATAAGATTCTAATTTTTTAATTGTTATAAATAATTACTTATGTTTTGTGAATTTTCCATAATTAGATATATTATTACATTTTATACAACCGAATTTTCAATTTGTAATTTTTAAATATTTTTGTGATAATAAACAATTTAATAATATGTTATTTTTATAAAATCTTAGTAGTGTCAATTTTGACACTATTCAATTATTTGATTTTAAATAAAATACAAAAAATGATATATTCAGAAAAAAATATTTAATAGATCTATAACATGACTTTTTATTCTAAAAAATTCTTTTTTCTCATTAATTAGTTCATATAATATTTATTTTAATATTATTAAAACATTTATTTGATATTTATCTAAATAAAATAATTACTACAACATTTGTTGTATAATTATATAATATAATTATTTGTTGAATAAAAATTGAAAATAAAATAATATTATTAATAAAAAATATAATATATTTCATAATAATAGATTTAGTCCAATTTATTTTCTAAAAAAACTGACTCTTAAAATGTTATCTTTATTAAATTATGAAGGTGACAACTTTGACATCATTTAAAATAAAATAATAAAAATGTAATAATTAGGTTTATAAGGCTCACAATGGTCCAAGAGTCAACCCTTGGACTATTATAGAATATATATACACTACCAATAAATTTTATTCTTGTTTTTGGGCTTTTTATGGGTAATATGATTTTAATAAAAACAATATTATTGATTTTTCACTAAATAAATAATTTCTACATCATTAATGTATAAGATATTAAGGTAATTATATATTTCATTGAAATTACACATAAATTACCATGATAATGAAAAAAATGTATCTTTCAAAATATTATTTAAAATAGAATTTATATTATGTATAACCGTATATTAAAAATAATTTATTTGATAAAGTTTGAGTGAGACATATTTCACTTTCCTTTAAATAAATAAAATAAAGGTCTTAATCCCATGAATGTGGGTTCCAATAGATACCCTTTTGACCCTAGTATATTTTAGGACGAAATATAATCATAAAATTATATTAATAAATGTGTTAGGGTAATTTTATAATATTATTGTTACCCTTAATTACATGATTTATGTTTAACTATGGTAAATAAAATTTACCGTAGTTGCTATTCATAATGCCCAAAAATAAAAAGTATCCAATTAAAATAACATTGAACTACTTATTCCAAATATGGAATCCATTTTTACAAATTCAAGACATAGAAGATGTAGTAATTAATTTAAAATTAATTTTACTGTCGAAAAAAACGAGTGTTTATTTAAAACATTGCAAAAGATTGAAATGTTTTTACCTATGAATTCAATTTAAAATTTATGATAATGAAATAAATTATATTAAATGTTAAAATTATATTATATTTATACTTTAAAAACATTCAATATTATAACTTAACAATTAAAATTATCTTGATGAAAAAAGTTGTTTTTAATTAAAATTTAGCGTATTTTCACAATTCATTAAAATATAAAAGTTATCAGATAAATTTCAAAAATTTATACAAAGTAAATATTCATATCATGATTCCAAAGAAGAAGTTTAATTTTTCAAATTTAACTTTTAAACATGTCAAAAATTAGATTTAAAATGGCTCTGCCATTAAAAGGCGGCAAAACAACATTTTTTTGAAAAATACTTATTTTACCTGAAAAATTTATTTTGTTCTCAAACCATGTTCTATAAAATGTGTAAGATGAATGATAATGCCATAAAATTAAAAATTTAGTTACTACTATTCATATCGGCTAGTTCATAATAATATTATAACAATATATCTTTGTTTAGTGAAACTCGGTATTGCCTACAACACACGCTATCGAGGAATGTCGCTCTTGCGTGTAACGCAACCCAAGTCAGTGTTGCATGTAGTGAAAGATTCCATTGGTTTTGCGTATAACATAATAGAAACATAGTTAATTTATACATATATGAAAACCTATACTCGATGTTGTGTAAAATGAATTTTATTCGAAAGAACATGAAATTGTCTGCAACATAAGCCAAGAATAGTGTTGCGTATACTACAAGCTAATACAGTGTTGTGTATAGCGCATGCTAATCATGGTGAAGCATACAACACAAGACATAAATGAAATTTAAAAGAATATTTCTCATAAAATATCGAGGTGTTATATTCTACCCCCCTTAAAATTAATTTCTCCCCCGAAATTCGTTCGGGTTATAAATCAGTTACTATGTGAAAGTTTCTTTCATAGAAACACACATTATTAAAAGGAAAAATAAAAATAAATTTTAAAAATGAAACTTAAAAAGAAAATGGATACACAAATTAACTCATCATTGGGGTTCCACATTGGAGAATATAATTGAAAATATTGATATAGAAGAGAAATCTAACCATCAACTTCTAACGAAGAGTGGTAGAGGGCATGGCTATAAAAAAGACAACAATCACAAAGCCATGAATTTGTGATGATCTAAGGTACAAACTAATTCATTAGATATGAGGGCAGTAGGACAACATTTTGGTTTTTAATATTATTTCCCTAATGTTGAAGAATTTTTGAATTAAAAGAAATACTTACCTGATTTTGGTACAATTTCACCGTTGTTCGTGCCTTGAACAATTTCCAATTCAACTCTTAATGAAATGAAGTTGAATTTTTCATTCGTGAAGGGTGAAAAAGTCATGAGATAGAATGATAGTTCATTGAATTTGTCTCAAACATAATGTTAGAAAAAGTTATAAAATATACATAAGTCTATCTATGCTGATATTAATCGTATATAATTCCAAAAATGGACTTATACTTCATCTATCATACCGCTTAATAAAATAAAACTCATTTCTACTAATCAAGGACTTCCTTTAGGCCACTGGTAGGCGATAAAGGCATGTTGAACTTCGGTTGTGGGTTCGATTCCTACAGCCTTGTCCAACGTGACAGGTTTTTGCCCATCCTAAAAGTGGTCCTTTTTCTAAAACTATACTATTATAACATTTTAGAAATAATTTATAGCCTTAAAAAAAACTTTCTGATGTCTAACTTAATCCATTCCATCAGTTAGGCTTATCAAAAATACTTATGTCCAATCTCATAGTATAATGAAAATGATCACTAGAAGGGTCATCTACCAAGCATGTGGGGACCATCATTTGTCCCCTATATATCACAAGATATATCTTGTTGGTCACATTCCAAACATGGGAATACCTTAATCATGTATTCTATTGAAACTTTCATTACCATAGAATCTTAATGAAAACGTGAATGCTATCAAAAGTTAACTCTTTCCACATACGAAAATCCCAAAAATTCTATATATTCAAACCAGGATATCAATTTTTCCTTATATCAATCATGAGCTCATTAATAATATCAAATATATTATTTTATCCATATCCCATAATTACTGGCATATCATCGGCTTTCCAAAAATAATTCAATCACTTTTCATGGTAACTGGTACCATTCAACATATACTTTCAAATACTGAAGGAAAAATAATAGTGTAACAATCCTTAGATTTTTCATTACTCCATACTACCATACATTATTTTTGATAAACATGAAATCATTCCACTACCTTCTTGAACCATTAACTGAGCTTCATCATTTTATTCCTCAACACTTCTTTCATCTCGTATATCATATGTAGTCTCTTCATCATCAGAAACATAAATACTACCCATACGACCATACTTATTCTCCTCATGAGATTTTCCCTTAGGGAATTGATTTGCATAATTCCCATAAATTCTACATTTAAAACATTTAACCGTTGTTGATGTCTTAGAAATACCATTATCCTTGTCTGTTGTGTTAACTTAACCTTTTCCTTTACAATTACATGCTTTTTGTCCTTATTTTACACACCCAAAGCATCTTCCAGTTCCTTTGAAACATTCACCTTGATGCCTCTTCCCACATTATTTACATGAGGGAAATTGAACTTTCTTTCCACTATTATAATCATGAAACTCCATCTTTCTCTTATTAGTGGAGTCATGAAACTTACCAAAGTTGAGATTATTGATCATATTATGAGATTTCTGATTAGGAATAATAATGATGTTTCCCCTTCCAAATTTGTTTTCATTTGGTGGCTCATGAATAATATCATTTTATTGTCCATCATATTCTTCATTAACAAGAATCATCCTGTTTCCTACCATTTTCTAAAACCCAAAAAGAATAGTGTGAGATGCAAAACTCGTACTATGAAAACAACAAAATCAAGGGGGAGTACTTTCAATCTCTAATATCAGAGGTTTAATCGTAGGTTATTAATGATCATTATAATTCTGGGATAGTAACCTATACTTTATACATAACCTTACATACATCCCTAGACATACCTTAGAAATATCTATAGGGATCTCACTAGAGTTTTTCTCATCCTAGATTCCAGAGGTTAACTAAACCTTCACTATGATACTACACTACAAAAAATATGGCTTTTATCAGTGCTAAAAATGTCCATTAACAGCACTAGAAAAAGCGCTATTAATGCCGGTGAAGATAAGGGGGGGTCCCCTTTATCAGCGCTTTCTTTTTAGAGCTGATAGAAGACCCCTTTTATCAGCGCTTTTTTTAGCGCTGATAAAAATAGAAAAAAATAAAAAAAATACTGCCAATTTTAGGGGGGGCTTTTACAGCGCTTGAGCCCCCCTTTATCAGCGCTTTCCCACACCTCCAGCACCCACCCGCACCGCCTACACCCTTTATTAGCACTATCCCTTTAAATCACCCTTGCGCGTGCACCCGTGCCTCCACCCGAATTTGATCTCGAGACCTCCGCCCTGCCCACCTGAATCCTTTTCCACTAACCTATATTGATTTTTTCTCTTATTCATGATATATCTATTTATTTATATATATATTTAGTTATATTTATTCTTATAGTAATTTATATTTATATTAATATATATAGTTATATTAATATATATATAGTTATATTAATATATATATAGTTATATTAATATATACATATAGTAATATTAATATATATATAGTTATATTAATATATGTGTAGTTATATTAATATATAGTAGTTATATAATTATTCATATATTAGTATTTTAAATAAAATGGATATTAGTTATTATTTAGATAAAGAAAATAAATTTTATATGTAAATATGTTTAACTATTTATATAAAAAATTTAATTTTGAGGTGTGAATATATAAAAAATATGTACATATAGTTATATATTTGATTATAAATAGAAGTTCATTATAAAAAAGGATTAAATATTAAAGACATAATATCAATATGAATGTAATACCTTGGAATAAATTCATTCCCCACCAAAATAAGCCAATAATACCCCCTTAAACGAGGCTGAAAATCCAGAAAATGTTAAAAAATCTGGGTACCCCGACTAAAAACTCAGTTTTGGAGGCCTTTTGGGCCTCTTTTGGCCTTGAAAAACGCTTGACCAGGCTCACCTGGTCATAGCGACATAGAGCTCGTCGCAGGCTTTGATTTGATATGTGGTGGAGCTCAAACGGACACCCGGATCAAAAGTTATGGCCGTTTGAACTTCGAGTTGCGTTTTCAACATAATTTGGATCTTTTTTTAATTTTCATTTATTTTTTAGTCTTAAAATTGTTATTAAATGACTATTACTCCATAATAATTAAAAAAATATAAATTAAAAATATTTTTTTAAATTTTTTTATAAGCCATTTTCACTAAATATCTTATATATTAATTATAATAAGTGTAAATGTACATTTATACTTATCTAAAATATATTTAAAAATTATATATTAAATTTATATCAATATAACTATATAACTATATTTATATATTAATATATTTTTTAATTTTTTTTTGAAGTCGACCCTTTATTAGCGCTTTTTCATTAGCGCTGATAAAGGGGTGGCACTAACCTTGCCCAGTTTTGTGGTAGTGCTAACTGTAGAAACCCGAGATTGACGTAAATGAACATTACATTAATTTTGTGTAAAACATAATACATGACAAAAAACATTCCCAAAGACTATGTTAGTTTTGTATCTTTGAATACTCAGAACAAAATCTTCTAATCATAGTAAAAGATCTTTAACATATCCCATAAAGATCATCCCCTTTTGTTTTCTTACCTAAAACCATTATTTAACTCCTTGTAAAAGAAAAACATATAAAGGGTGAGCTCAAATTCTTTGTATGGGTAAACAAGGAGAGAATAAAACAATCCTAAACATTTGAACGTAAAAACATGAACATAAAACATCAAAATCTTGAGCAATGACATAAATCTTTGCAGTACATAAGGCATAGATCATAAAGAAACATTAACCATGAAATAATAGCATTTAAATAAAACATGTAATTTTGGAAAACAATTAAGAACATGATATTATTTCCATAGTATCCAAGGCATTGCTTCCATGACCATCGTAGCAGACATAGTCCATTACTGAACCGAGTTTACTTGTCGTTCCAGCCTTGTATTACTAAACTAGATTTACTTTTTGTTCCAGCCATTTCTATCTCATGAGATATAAATCATTAACCAATTCATTAGAGGGAGATATATCCCCAACCCATCTCATAATGAAATCATTCTTACATGTGCCACAGAATAAACTTAAATCATTCCTCATAACCCAATGAATAAAATGAGATTCATAAACATTATCCCATTATAACAGAATCAATATCAAACAAATGGATATCATTTCATTATAAGAAAAACCAAATCATGTAAATAATATAGACATTATAAGTTAATCATAATCATATTAAATAATGTCATCTTAGATGGAAAATAGTTTTGATAAAACACTTGAAATGAATTCTTGAGGGAAATGTCCTATATTCTTCAAAATCATTTTCTATTCTCAAAATGAAATGAAATTTTAAAAGAAAAGTATTTTGTATAAAATAATCTTGAAATATTTTAGAATAAGCTTTAAGGAAATAATGCATTATAAAACTATAAAAATCCATTCCTACTTTATAAGTTAAAAAAACATTCTTCTCGTACTTTTTCCAGAAAAGTCAAAAAGTACCTCGTATGGTATAAAAAATATTCCTTACATAACATGTAGTAAAAGTCAAAAAATGGGTAAAAATTTATTTAAAAATACAAGAAAACATTTTTATAAAACCTTGACATGGATGATAAATATAACCCCAATATATTCTTACGAATAGACAATCTCGGTTAAGAAAAAGATTGGAATAATTATCCCTTACCTTAGGTCAGATTTCTTGTGTACGTGTCAAAAACACCAGTATAGTGGGTTTAAACATATTATTAACTTGTAACAGAACTATAATAATATTTATGATATCATATATTATTCACTTAGGTCTTTATATTATTCTTTCATTTGTCAATTCCATGTTAAAGCAACGTTTTGGGTAATAATCATTTCATTTATCGCACGTGTTTAGACTTGTTGTTCTTGATATTATTAATTATATAATGATTTTATTACTTACATAATTTAAAACATTATTTATATATAATATATATTCTTTATTAAAATATATATGATAGATCGATAAATGGAATGAAATACACCGTTCATGGAGACGGTAGGCAGTACGTACGGATGAACGCTGTTTTCGTTTCCTTATTAAAGTGAATGGAAGTAAGAAAATGACATATAAATAAATAAAGTATCATTATTATGTAATATATTTCATTACTATTTATTATATATACTTTATAATCATTCTTGATTTGTTAACATGGAGAATGAATCTCATTGCGTCGTGGAGATAGTAATCAGTAGACTCATGTTTAGGGGTTTGGTTATCACCCGTGCTCTCTATGGACTCCCATGTGGTTTCCCACATAAATTTACCATTTTAAGACAATTTTAAAAACAATCAATTATGTTTTATTAATACAATACTTTTTTAAATTTAATTTACCCATGTACCATGTTCATTTAACTTATAAAATGGTTTATCAATGATGATTTGGCTCCTTTTAATTAGAATTGGAAAATTTACCATATTAGTATTTTACATGAAACTTGAGCATTGAAACCATGTCATGGAATGAAATTTCCATGTGAGGAAATTGTTATTGGTTGGCTAGGATGAGAAGGACTAAACCATAATGATTAATTGATATCAAATGAAATGGTTCTAAGGGATCACTTGGAAATTCCCTTTTTATATGTTACCCTAAATGTTCTTCTTGTTTAATGGATTTTATGTAAGATTGTTTTACTTATATTACATAATATAAATTTTATGCCTTATGGGCATGGAACCAAGGAACATGAGAGAATTGGGGTATTGAAGACCATGTGAGATTCTATATATGATCATAAGTACTATGAGATACTTGATGTAGGGATGATAGTGAGAGGAATCTCATGTATTTCCAAGAGACTGTGAGAGATCTTGGAGTTGTTCCAGGGGTTAGTCCATTAGAGCTTTCCTAGTATTGGATGTATGAGAGTTACATCCCGATCCGTCAAAACAAAATTATACATTTATATATATTCCTATATTTCAAGTATATATATAAATATATGTGTATAGTGACTTAGTTATACTTACCAGCCCTGAGTTGGAGTAGGTATACCCTCTAGGCATCCTTAAAGAATCTGAGCATGATGTTATATATTAATCCAAATTTTTTCACTTTTCCTGATACCTTAACACCATTTACATAAAAGTTTTACTCATGTTAAATGTAAATACCATTGCAGGTGTCCTGTTGTGATATATATCACAACATATTCAGCCCACCTTTAGAACATGATTAGAATGTTTTTCTGCAGGAATGGATATGTGAAAGAATCACAATTCTGGATGTTGATTCATTTGGTTTAGATGTTTCCTATGAGAAAAAAACCGTGCTTAGGAATGAGATTCTATGGATAATATTTTGGCATCAACCCAATTTATTTTATTTTTACTCGTATGCATATTCCTTCTTATTGATCTCTATTTACTAGAATGTGATGCATGCATCGTTGTATCAGACACTACCTAAGAGGCTTTTGTTATATTATTTTGTATTTTTATATTATCTATGTTTGTTTCTATTGTTTACATTATATATAAGTATGTTTATGTTTCAATTATTAGATGTCAATGTTACATCTACAGTGTACTTTAACATGGGTTTATAGTCTACCAAATGAATTACATTCACTCCCCCACTGCTAGTCTGCAGCCCCTGGAATAAGGGGAGACATGCCAGGGGTCTTGTGGCCAACTGATCTTGTGGAATGAGTAATGTAGTATATTAGTTTGAGATGAAACAATCATATGAAATATTATATGTGGTCAGCCTCGTTTCTTTAATATTAATGGTTCCTTCACGTGAAACATCGAATGTATTCAAAATATCAAATGTTTTTTTACATGCCAGAAACCTATATAATTATTCATCACCTAGAGGACAATATAATGAATTCATATAATTGAAATTATTATTATAGGATTAATTAGTCGGGTCATCCCTAGTGTATCTAGTAGTCAGATGAATTTTATACTCATCTAATATAGTTAACTAGATCTCAAAACTCATGCTTCCTAAATGCATTTTAATTTTGATTTTACATTGAACACCTTTTTTTCCAGTGAAATGTAGATAGTTTTTGGTTGCAAAACCTTCATATTTATTTTCCTTATTATCGAATAACAGAAAATTTTAAATAGATACTGATTTTGAACTGAATAAATTTTTGGGATATTTGAAACAAAACTGAAATCATAGTTGAATAGACTTGAATGTATTGAAAAGCAAATTGTTTGTAACCCCTAATTCCAAATGTTAGCTAGAGAAAGATAATCAAGAGGAGGTTAGTTTTGTTCCTATATAATTTTTCCAAAAATATTTATTTAAAAATCACCCAATTTGAAATAAGAACATCCCATTTAACCAAAGGACCTGTTTATATAAGGTTTATTGTTTGAAGGATTTCACAAAGAGAAATTAATTCTCAATTAAAACAATAGGAATTATTACTATAACTTTTGATATAAATATAGTAAACTAAATTCAAATATTAAAACTATCGAATATTAACTATCAAATAAATGTGAAGTTTTCTATTTAAAATAAACCAAAACAGAAAAAAAATAAACATCAAAGAAAACAATTGAATAAAAAAGTGGTTCCATCTCATGAAGATACTTAATCCTCGCCACTTTTTGATCACCCACTACCTTGTAATTTATAAAAATAAACATTGATCCACACCCTAGATCAAGGTAAAAAATAACATACATAGTTATCCAGGTCAACTAGACCACTTAAACAGTTTTCATCTGACTGTAAAAACAAAATGGGACACATAGGGACCTCTTCCACTATTATATGTGGTTAGTGTACGATGAAAAAGATGGTTTGTGAGGATATATTTGTATCTTTCAGATTTTCAAAGGAGTCAGTGTGTGTTTTTTGAATAATTAGACACGAACTTCTTATAATGTAAAATTAGTACAAATATAGAAAAAAATATACTACTATCAGAAGGGAATGTGTGATTTTCAATTAATCTTTTGACTCTAGGAAGTTATGTTGAAATGTAGATCGAGTAGACATTCCAAAACTAACAACAAAACATAGTGTCAAGGGTGATTCTACAATATGATTCTAGTGAGGTATAAAATTTTCCAGATGATTTCATCTCCTCTATTTGTGTGTTCCTACAAAAAGATACATAGTTGGACTTCCGAAAAGTATATTGATGTATCAAGAGTTATAATTTCTTTAATTTTTCTCAGGCGCATGATTTTTCAACTTTGGATCAACTTGGGATACATTCTCTTTGATTAGGTATTTGATTTATACATTAATATCGAAAATATGCATGATCTCAATCACAAATAGGTACCTCGTACTAATGTCCTAAATTGATATTAATGTAGTCTATAGAATATAGACAAAGTAAATTAATTAATTAGAAGTAGTAGGTTTTAAAAATATGACTATTAGAAGAAAATATGAATTTAAATAACAAAGGAGGAATTGATATGGGATATGCATGGTGACTTGTGATGATGGTCTCTCTGATCAGATTCATATAATAGTGCATCAAAAAGGATGTTTCATACTTATTTCATTATACAATTAGTACTGGTGAGTCATGTATCGGTGGCTCGGGATTATTATCTCGCTCTAACAGTAGGTTCACTTGATAATGAATCATGTTATCAGTAGCTCATGAATTTTTTTTGAATATACTCCAATGGCCCAAAGGACTTCATTATTTTATTGATTTTTTGATAATCCACCTTTCAAGGTGTGAGGTGGAACCCTTACAAGGCCCGTAGGTGTAAGTATTACATGGTCCATAGTCCATAGAGGAATTCACTCCTCGTAGGCTTCATGCATTAAATACAACCCAGACTATCTACTTGGAACATCTCTTACCAAGCATCTTCATCATGAAATCAAGTCTCCACCATTGCATGGCTGTTAGGCTAGGATTTCCCATGCATGCACAGGCTTTTCCTGATGGCATGTGCCATACACTCTCATTCTTGCAATCCGTTTAGCTTTTGAACTGGTGAAATCTCCTTTTCTCATGCTCCTTCTGAAGCTTGTTCCTTGTAGGTTGTCTAGTTTATATCTGCACTTAAGGTGTCCCGAAGGCCTTGAGGTGGCTTGAAGGCCTTATTGACCCAAAAGCCTGGGTGGATCGAAGGCCTTAAAGGACCTGGGGACCAAATCGGTGACCCAAAGTCTCAAACGAGGGAATATTCCCAGCTATTGCAGTGCTAAACAGTGTCTTCTATAGTAGTCTCTACAGTACCTACTATAATACTGCTATAATAACCTAGAAATTTGCCTCCGCCTGGTTTTGATCCCAGATCTCTTGGATGCACTTAAGGAGTTCTCACCAATTGGGCTGAGGCTCATGTGTACAATATTTTTGAATATCATTATGCAAAATTTTAAATATATTATGGTGATGGTGTCTAATCCTTTACAAATATTTTGTCTTGTGATGTCTCTAGGTTCAATAACAATGTCTTTTACTTTGTCAAATTTTAGCATCTGTTATGATGGGAAGCCACATTAATGGTAACTCCATATCAATGGTACCACAAACACAACCAATTTTCTGCCATCTTTGATATGTCCAATAGTGAGATCACCAGAATGCTGACTCAAAATTAATGGAGACTTATTCATATTTATATTTTTTCATCCACTCTTATTATATAATGTACTTATAGAAGAGATTAAGATTATATGTAAACATAATAGGACATGAGAAAACAAAATATAACTTGATTTAACTTGATGATGAAATATTTTTTAGCATTATAACTAGAGGAGGCCGACAAAAAAATATCTGGAGATAAGAGGAATTCATTTTCATTTTCTTATTGAGAAATCGATCTGTTAAATGTTAATTTTATTGATGCAGTCTTCAATATTTCTATTTTATCTTATTTTCATGGAGTAAGAAAAGAAGAAGGAATTGATCGATGCACATACAAGGAATGAAATTTTAAGAATATTTTCTGCTGTTTTCTATCAAGATGGTAACATAATTCATCATCATTAGAAACTATCTATTGAAAAGAAATATAATAATAATCGTTTTAATGAAAATGAGATGTTTTAGGAAAAACTATATTTTTATAGAATGAGGATTAGTCACACTTAACCTAAATAATTTAATTTAAATTTTTAACGCCATCATAAAATTTTTCACAAAAAATAATATTAAATATTAAAGTCATGATGTCAATATAATCGGTGGTTGATTTTTTGTGAATTTTTTGAAATCATATTTTTTGATTATTACTAAAAAACAATAATTTATTTTTTAAAATGATGATTTAATTTAATTTATTTTAAAAATTTAAACACTATTTTAAATTTTTTAAATCAAATATTAGTTAAACTATTTTAAAATATAAATATTTCAGGTCATTTAAAAAGATTTTATATATAATCTTACATCAAAACATTCTAGTCATTCGAATGTTATTCGTCAGGACAACTATATTTTCGATATGCCCGTCTTTTTACTTTTAAATAGAATTGTTCTAATATTGTGAATTTAATTATTTAAAATATATTCCATAAATAGAATGATAATAAATTATATCATATAATATTTGACATAATTATTTTTACCTAAATGAGTGTTGAAAATAATAAGAATCAGTTACCATAATAATGGTAAAAGTGCATTTACATGGGGTTAAACAATGGAGATACTGGTTATGAAGACATAAAATATATCTGAAACCCATTTTTTGGATACATGAAAATATATTCATCAATATTATCTTATAATGGCCCATTTTGGAGGCTTCTAGAATGATTAAATTTTGGAATAACTTTATATTTTAAATAAACATGTATGTCCACTCCCCCACTTATAAAAGGAAACTCACTATCCTCCCCTACTCGCATGTCAAAACCATATTTCATTATCCAATAACATTCCAAATACCTTGATTATTTTTATACCCACATTCTATAGTGCTTAATTATTTTTTTATTCCCTCCCATGTACGACTTGGGTATGTACCCAAAGAGCCAATCTGAATAAGAGGACAAAATCATAAATGTGCATATTTGTCTAATTTCTTATTCAACTTCCCTATAATCCTATAAAAAGTGATAATATAATAACAAATATATATCCAATATTATGGTATTTTATAATGTTAATGTAATAATATTGATCGATCTCCAATTCTATCAAATTGGAAGCACAACTATCTATCGTTAGTACGATAGACTACCGCATCACGAATTGATATAATTGGTGTTCCAACACCAACATTCATGGATAAATATAATTTTTTATTTGTCATATATAAATATATGAAATTTTCGAAATTATTATACTTGTGTAATAAATATATCTCATATATCTTCTTTCCTTCCATTATGTGGGGGATAAGATAACTTTTCTCGTTTGTAAAACAAACTACCTCTTCATTAATTAATGTGATTCATTTTTCCATGAAAATTACATGAAGGTAAGTAAGGTTAAGGTAAATGTATATATGTGATACTTATAATCTATAAATAGTTATAGAAATATAATATCACATCAGAATTCATAAATTCTAGTCATTTTTAAAACAATAATGTTGCCCATTTATATATGTCGACTACAGCCTCCACATTGTAAAGTGAAATGTTTTCTCATTTAATATTTACATTGATAAAAAGGATGCACATGACAAATAGAAATTATAAATGTGAAATAATATTAATTATGTAAAAATAAATTATTATTGATTTTAATTTTTTCCATATCTCAAAAAAATAGAAACATAGACCATGTGTCTGTATAGTCATCCATCCAACGACCCGAAGCCCTTCAATTTTTTTATTATATGATAAGGCCCCATTTTAAGGGATGAAGGGGGTGGAAACCCAATGACATCATGCACATATGAAAATCATACTCTGGGGAAAAAAGAGTAAAAACCAAGATTAAATCACTGAACTGCTCCTCCCCAGCATTACAATATGAAGAAGGTCTTCACTATTGCAAGGTAATTCGATAATAATGTGTCTTGAGTCAAATCTCAGGGCTTATCTGGTGGCTAGCGCCATACCCTCTCAAACAACCAAAACCAGAAAACACTAGAAAGGTGAAATGATGGCTCTGAAACCTCCTTTGGAGTCAATTCCGGATGTCTAGTCTGAATAAAAAACATCCCACTTTAGAAAAAAACATTAAAATCCTAAAACAATTACAAATCAACCGAAGCAAGATAATAATTAATGCCAAATAACGATGTCAACAATTCAAAGGAAGAAAACCATCACTGCATAGGCAAGATTCCGAGATGCTAGACGATGCCGGGAGGAGACACCACCACAAAAAGAACTAGTCCAAACATGCAAAGCCCATCGATGCCACCAAACCCTTTCAAGAAGGTTACTGCAATCCACACAAAGCACTAAAACAGAGAGAGACCAAGGTGGAAACCCATCCGACCACGTAAGTTATGATCCCATCCACATTGATCCTCCACGAAACAACCAATCCCACTAACCCTCAATGAACCTCTATGACACAAATGAAAAATAACAACACCCAACACTACATAGAACAGCCAAAGGAATGCCAGTAATCCATAAAGAAGGGGAAACAATACCACACCACTACACCATGAAGAAACATTACGAAGATGTGATAATACCACCAAGTATTATCCATGAAACAACCCATCACAAATGATGCCATTGAGGTCTTTCCATAGAACAAGGAATGAAATAGAGAAAGGAATATGGATGGAGCTCCAACAAACGTAGAACGAATATGAGAATGAAACCACAACCGAGACGTGATCCGAAGAGGAATCAGAACCTAAACTCGAACCCTCAATGTCACCACAAATAGAGTATATGCGCACCACGATCACACCATGAAGAGTTTACAAATGAAGGATCAACGACCAGACTAGTATACAGAATAGGATAGCGGCGACATGGGGAAACCCCAACTCAGCTACGCCTATTATGGTCTCATTCCCTGATCAGTGCGTATGTATAGTCTACCGTCATCATGAGGAGTTAAATTCATTTCCTTCCAATAAAATTAATATATTAATATAAATAAATATATAATGAATATATATAATATTAATATGATGCATAATATTATTTATTGGATATAACTCATTAAAAAAATGGACCAAATTTACCGAACTACAAAAATTATGAAAAAAATGAAACAATTATCACAAAAAACAATGATTTTAATAATGAATTGTCATTAAAACGTTGATAAGAAAATATAAGTAAATATTATATAATAATTTATATATTAGTATGGTTTTAAATATAAACATAATAAACATATATTTATTATATTGGAGATTCAGAAACATAAGAATGACGTATAACCTAAGGTATGTGTTTATGGTCTCACATTTACTTTGTTGTGACATATGCAATAACCAACACTTATATATTTGAGTGGTGTATATAATTCCATTTTATAATTTTTATAATCATAATATATTACTCTTCATGGTATTTGAAATTTCATTTAATGTTATATCTTTCTTTAATCCAATGATTCAAAATTTACCAATATGGAATGGGTTAATTTCAAAATCTCATATTTATTTAGGATTTTTGTTGTTTAAGCCTCACATGGGGAAATTACATGAAATTTTGGTAATAAAATAAATATATTTTATTCTATATGTGGAATTCATGAAATTTTTTAGGTAATATGAAAAATTATTTTTCTATCAGTTAAGTAGAATGATTTTTAGAATGTTTTTATGAATACTTGACATTATTTATCATTTTAATACAAACAATTTTCTATCAAATTACATGTTATAAAAAAATAATTTTTTTGACATTATTGTATTTAATTATTAAAAAAACATTAATATATTTTTACAATTTACAATATTATATTAACATAATATTCATTTTATTTTCCCATAAATTCCCATTTATCGTTAACTAAAAATATGAATAAAATATTCATTTTAACATGTATTTAATGAATGAAATTTCCCATAATCATTAATACCCATTTTATTGAATAATATTTTACATGTTATAAATAGTTATATTCCATGGAAAGTAATTTCAAAATATGTTTTTTGAGTATTTTCTAAAAATTTTCTTAGTGAAAAGTTAATTTTCCTAAAAATGTTTTTAACGACATTTTTAAAGAATTTATATTCATAAAAAATCCCATAATTATTATTATTATTGAATGGAAATATGTTTTATTTATATCATCCTTATGGTTTATTTATATTGGTTATGGTTAGTTTGACTTATGATGAAAAATTTTATTATCATTCACTATATTAGACATGATGGTTCATGATTACGATTATTTTATTTTGATATTTATTAATATTTTTCATGTTAGTTCTTAAATATTAAAGTATTTGTTTACTTATTTTCACCCATTTCATATGCTTAATGCATTATACCTAGTATTTCAATGTTTAGTCCCTATCATAGATAGTCCCATTATGCATCGATAGGTCTCATGAAATAGATCAGTCGGACAAATTAGTTGGGTTTCCACCCACATATATAAGATGCCTTAAGAAATTCCTTGATTGTATGTATCAAATATAAAAAATTACACATTCCATCATTATTAGACAAGTTATTGTGGTCCATGTTATTATTTTATTACATAGATTATTCATGGATATATATCATCTTTATGTGATTATTTATATTTTTTATATTTTACATTCATTTATCCATTCCATATTATATTGAGGTTATTATTTTAAATACAATGTGTTTCAGTTATTTAGACTTCCATATTGATTATGAATTTTTATTCATGATATCTTCTACTATATATATACCATTTTTGAGCATGTAAGATCCCCAATTTCATATTTTCTATTTTTCCCTAGTACACTAAGAAGTGTTTTTGTTGATAGGTATTGATATGCTGTGGGGAATCGTAACATTAACATAGAAAATTATTTATATATTTTATTCATTCAATTTAAATTTAAATTTTAAATATGTAAATATAATTTTTTTTAAATAATAATGTATCGACAGATTAGGATGTGATTCGAGGTATCCTTTTAATATGTAATAAAGTAATAACCAACACTAGTTAACTAGAATCAAGGCCATTAGAATTGGTACCAGATTATATTTAGTATAATCCATGGTAACATGATTTATGAACACAAAGATATGATTATATAGAAGTATGAATTAAATTTATGGTAATTACGCATACATGAAAAAATCTTAATGAATTTATAAGGATTGTTTGATGTAGTTTTCTTAGAAATACTTCCCTATCTAGATACTAGAAGTGGACATGGTTCTGGAAATGATGTTCCTAGGGGTAATATCTTGGAAATTTTTTATTTAAGTGTGATTTGAGTATTACCTAGTAGATGGAAACATCACTTAAAATGAACCTATTTTTACACTCATAGGATATATTTTTTTGTAATTTATATTTTCATAAAAATTCACTATGAATGACTTTAAAATATTATAATTATTTGGTAACATTTTGAATAAACCATGTTTATTATTATTAGATTATATATGCATAAATTTTTCATTTTATGTTAAATTTTATACTAGTATTAGGATTATTCATAATGTTTCACAATTTTATGATTTAGTCTAGTGTGTATCATTAATTAAAAATAATGCCTCTTAGAAAGACTAAGAATTGTATTAATGAGCATTACCCTTGTAGGTATTTCTCTCTAGAGAAAGATAACGATGTTGGATCTATAACTATTAATTGAACTGGAGAATTAATAACTATATTGTAGAATTTGACTCAGTTTATCATCTATAATCTTTTCCACTATAGAAAATATCACTAGTGTTCCTCACAATGTAAAAAACACTAATAAAAGTTTGGGGACAAATACCTACATCATTCATTGGGAATAAATATCGATTTGTAGCTATGAAATTGATAATTTACTTAGAGAGGATTTATCTCACTTTATGATGTAATGAAATGGAGATACTTTTCATCAATGTTTATTATCTATCAGCAGGTATCAATCAATGTATTCATTGATTCAAAACACTAATTAAGAAGAAGAAATAGAAAACTCAAAATGGATAGTTATTAAGGTACTTTTCTTTTAATAATACTTTCCTCATTTGCAATGATAGCATATAGAGATAATGTTGATGAATATTAGAGAACATAAATATGAAATATGTTGTTAAGTTTGAAGAAAAATATATAAGGAATCAATGGATTTCGATATACTATATATTTAATCCACAGAGTAATATAAATTATTTCATTGATGGGATAAGTTAGATACACTAATGGGAATTAGTCTCCCAAATATTCCCATCATATGAGGATACAATATAATTTTCTATGAACACGGAGAATAATTTATACAAGTCTAATGGATTTTATTCTATAAAATAGAAAAAGATAAAGAAATATAAAATTAATATTAAATAAAGAATAGAAAGGAGGACTTTCCCATGTGTGAAAATTATGAAATAAAATACCTTGGTACTTGATTAAAGTGAAGAATATCATTCTACATGTGTAGAGAGAATGGACACAAATATTCTTATCGCATGTGTATGAAAGATGATTTAAAATTTAAACCATTCAATTTTATATAGGCAATGTACTATGTAAATTAATGCAGAATGTGTTATGGGAATATACACCATATGAATATAAGGGATCAAGTCTAATCATATTATATTTATATTTCCGAAGTGACTTGATTAATGTGATATACATTTCATTAAAGAAATATTTTTATAAATATTTTGTTATTTATATTATCAATATACAAATCATCAAATGTATATAAATTTTATTGTAACATAATTTCATTGAGGATATATAAGAATATGATGGATAATACTGATAACCAGTAAAAGTTACTCAATGGGAAGTTGATCTTCTGGTAAAATATGTGATTAATCGAAAATTACCCTTATATAGTAGTCTATGTATAGAAGATAATGAGAATATATTATTATTGGTTAAATTTTTAACCACAAAATTAGTTAGTTATTTATGTTATCTTTGATGGAATTTACTGCATGTTTGAATTTATGGAAGATATTAATTTTCATGAGATTTTAATCTTGTAAGAATGTATGTTTTCAACATGGTTTTATTGTGTTCAAGTTATTCTCATACTTGTAATGTTACATTAAGAGAAACATTATATTTTATGTGTAATATAATGTTTATTTAATGATATCACTTCTAAATTTATTTACATTTAATTTTACAAAAAATATTTTCTTTCATTCATAAAATTAACATTTTTTTAAATAGGTTATGTCTATGGTTTGGTGTTATTAGATAAATTTTTCTATCTATATAGTCATACAAAATATCTAAATGCATGAGGAATGACATGTAGTTATTTTAATATTAAAAAGATTTATAAAATAATAATTTCAATTGTCCAAGATTTATAATTCCTACTATGTATTCATTTATTTGAGAATTAAATGAGGTATGTATTGGTAGATTAAAAAATAAAAGGGTTAAATTGATACTATAATATTAGATATTCTCTATAATAATTGTAACAAGGCCCATCTTGTTTATGATTAATATTATTGGAAAATAGTAGTTTCTTATTTATTTAATTTATCTTGAATAAATTTTCATTAAAATAATAAAAAATAAATTATTTGGTCTTTGTGAAATTTTTCATAACCATGTTCTCTATAACTCTCAATTAATCCTTGGTCATTAGAATTCTCTTCCATGATCTTGATTTCATTTCCCACAAATTTCCTCCAATATATATATTTAGTAATGTGTTATTTGGGATGAACATCATATATAACATTCTCACAATGAATGGGTGGTTTTATTTACTCCTATTATGATATTAGTTTCCAATAATTTTTTTTTCAAATTTTAATCCCATGATTACAAACAACAATTATAAATTACAAGGATCAAATTTATATTAGGGGATTATATATAACACCTGAAAAATTTAGAATCTAAAAATCATATTGGATAGAGTATATGATGTGATACACTGAGATTAAATGAGAATGTAACATCTTAGGACATCATGGAATATTTATTTATAAATAAATTCAATATCTTATATATCTTGTGATGAACCCAATCCTATTTTTAAATGAAAACTGATTCTTTTTTAAAATATAATTCTTTAAAAATGTTTGTTATAACTCTTCCATTATATTGGTGAATATGAATATGAATTACTAAATTATGAAAACTATATGTTTTTAAAATATATAAATTATGTTCAATAGTATTTTATTAAATATAAATAAAATTAAAACCATTTTAATGAAAATTAAATGCAATTTTTTTTAAAAAAATTATTTTTTCTTATAAGATGTTTAGTCGTGTTGTAAAAAAATAAGTAATAATTAATTTATAAAAACAGTGTAATTTTTTATAAAATATAAAAATATTTATATAATCAAAATGGTCAAAATTATCTTTGTGTGAATTTTTGAGAATTTTTTGATTATAATATTTTTTATAAATAGCTAAATTAATTGATGTTATTGAAAAATCCTTTTCATATAATTTAAATTTAAAAGTAAGTTATATTTTCAATTTTTTTAAAAGTAAAAAAATTTATATTATAAAAAAATTTATCAAATCATGGTCATTTGAGTTAATTTGATAATGAAATTTTATAAATGGACATTTTAAACATTTAAATGTTTTTGTTTGAAATAGACATTCTCTTTACCCGACCGTGGGTTATATTCTATATTAAAATTTTTCCACATCATTGAATTGAATTTGGGAAAATGGTTTCAATATTTGGAATCATGAACAAAATATTAAAATGGAAAAATAATTTTTTACCTTATTAAACAGTTGAAATAGTAAAACATAATTACAAATAAAAAGGTAAAAAATCTGTTTACTAAAGGGTTGAACTACGAAGATAATCGTAAAAAGGACCTAGAACTTCTCTAAAAACATTTTATAGACTTATAGAAACATTAAAATATATAAGGTTCATGAATTTAAAATTTTGAAGGATTTTGGTATAGAAAAGTGTTTGTATTACTATATGTTTTCAAAAATTCTATATGTGTCCTCTCCCCAACATATAAAAGGCCACACCCTCTTTTCATTATTTCACTATTAAAAAACAATATTCAGAAAATACCTTTCCAAATAACATTTATACCTACCTATCCATATCCTAGTGCCATTTTTTTATTTTTTCATCCTAAGAGGGATTTATGTATAAATAGAATGATTCTCTCTGAATAAGAGGTCAATTTCTTAAACATGAATATTTTATTTATTTCATATTCCCAATCATTCAAACACTCTTTAACAATGATTATAAAATAAAAATACAAAATAAAAAATATTTATATTTTATTATGTTAATTTTATAAGCTATATATGTCTCCACTTCCAACAAATGTGGAACATAACCATTGATCGTGCCTATGGAAAACTACAGCCTCTCTAAACCAATGTAATTTTGTTCCATCACCACCATTAGTGGATCAATATAATTAATAATAATAAATATTTATATAAAATTTATGACATTATTATACTTCCTTAATTATTACCTCGCATATACCTGCTTACATTCCCTGTGTTTGTGTTATGATAATGTCGCTCATGTGTACGAAGATCTACTACATAACAAACCGATATGGATCATTAATAAGTTATGATTTACATGAATTATATTTTGTTAAATTGTAATTAATATATTTAATTTTTAATAAATTAACATAATTATTTAAATATAATATAACATACATCTTCTCCCCATCAAATCTGTTGAAAAAAAATAATTTCACCCGTTTATATGTGTGGACTACTGCCTCCACATAGCTATGTAATTTTATAAATTTTATTTTTACCTTGAAGTAAAAAATGATTTATTTGTTTAATATAATTTATATATATGAAATAATAACTATTATATAAATTTTACGTATTATTTAGGAATCTTTTTTTTCATCATTCGAGAAAATTTGGAAATAGAGATCATGTATACATTGACCTATGATCTCCACGAATAATGAAAGAAAATTTATATATCTATCATTAATATATGAATATTAACAAATATATAATGAATATATATAATATTAATATAATTTTATAAATTTTGGATATGATTTAATCAATGTCAAATTAAGAGGAATAATATTATTTTTCTAAAGCAAACATGAAAAACGAAATAATTAGCAGGTGAATAAGTGATTTTATGAAATAATTATTAAGAAAATGGTGAAAAAATATTATAAATAAAATATATAAGTTATGATATATATTATCATGTTCATTTTAATGATTTATAAGAAACCAATTGTTATTTCATATGAGGTTTGTACACATACAAAGGATTTACAACCTAAGTTTTGTCTTTTTTATCACACTTTTTTACATCTGTGAGTCATATTCCATATCAAATACAACTAAATTGTGTGGTGTATATACTTATCTATTTGAAATTTTATATCAGGAATATATTTCTATTAATGGTATTTATAATTTAATTTTAATTCATATCATTCATGGAGCATATGATGCGAACGTGAGAAAATTTTTTAGTGTTAATTTAGCAATCTCATAATTATTAATGATTATTTTTATTTAACTATCACATGGGAGTAATATTTCATATTTATATCATTAAATAAATATATTTTCCTCTAAACTTGTTATTCATGGGATTTTTTATATAATAGTACCATATTTACTCTCCATTATATATAAAATAATTGACTAAATATCATTAACAAACCTAAACTTATTAATCTATTCTATTGAAAATAATCTTTCACCATAATGTATGTTTTATAAAAAAATTAGAAATGTTTTATAAAATTATCCAAATTGTTTATTGTATAATTTTTTAACCATGATTTATTTTTTCCAATTTTTTGAAATAGACCATCATTTCATTTTTTCTACAATTTAAATTTGGTTTTTACAAAAAACATGAATGGAATATTTATTTTAATGTGGATGACATGAATAGAATGTTCCACCAATATGAAAACACAATTTTTAAAATATTAATATAAAATTATTTAATTCCTTTTCCCATGTTAATATTTTTTTTTTAAATTGAATATTTGTTTTTCAAAAAAAAAATTCTATTTGAAATGGTTATTCTCTTTAAAATGTGTTTAATGAAATTTTTATGGGATATCAATTCATAAATGGAACAAATTATTTATAGTACAGATGATACAATCAGGATATGTCATATTGAGGTCATAATTATAATTTATTTCTAATTTTTATGACCATTTTGATGGTCGGTGTATAATTTTATTTCAATTAACTATATTACTCAAGATGGATTTGGATTATTTTTATTTGATTTTATATGTATTATCATTTTTTATCATATTTTTTCAATATGAATGTTTTATTGTATATTTTTCACACCGTTCATATGTGAAATTATTTTTTCATAGTATGTGATGGGTGGAACTAGTTAGAGATAACCCCTAAATGCATCGACGAGTCTCATGAGAAATACCAGTATGAAAAATTATATGGTTTTCTACCTATATAAATAAACTGCAATGATAATGGTCCCTAATGAATGTTTTAGATATATTCTATTATTCATTCAATCAAAATGTAATCAATTATTTATGTCAATTGGATCAGTATATTTTTTACAAAAATCATTAATATTTTTCATTGTTTTTGAATATTTAAATGGAATTATTTTTTCTTTATTTATTCATTCTATATTATAGTATATTTATTCTTTTAAATGTCATGTTTTTTCATTATTTACATTTATATTTTGGTTATGAATATTTAATCATGTTGTCATACATTGTACACTTTCCCTTACAATGTTTCTAATATCTTCCCTTTCATATGCTAATACTTTCCAAGTATATAGAGAAGTATTTTGTTAATGAAGTTCTAGGATTTATTGATAGAAATAATGGTTTTATCAATGGAAATAACTTTTTTGGTTATATTTTTTAATCATTAATGTGAATTTCATGTATTATTGTAGTTTTACAAAAATACAAAAATATTATTTCCGTCATGATTTGATTACTGTTATCTGATGGTCATATAATAATATTACCACAAACTCACTATAATTGGGGTTGGGTTCGATACAACACTTGTGATAATTCTATTGTAATTTTACCCATCTTTACTTATCAAATTTATTTCTAATCTTCATATCATATGAAATGGAATCATAGGTAAATTTTGGGATCATATTCTCAATATGGTTAAATATAAAACACAAAAATTGACAATAAAAAGTGACCAGAATATTAACATGTGGGTGTGAGAGCATAGTCATGTTCATTGAAAATAAAATTTTGAAATAATACATTAAAAATAATGGATATTATATAAAAAATATAAGTATAATTATCTGAGCATAACATGAGTCGTTATAATAGCATAATGTTTCAAAAAACAAGATTATTACACTTACCTAATTTTCTAAAATAATTTCCTTTATCATTGATATCATCCAAAAACATAATAATATGGTGTAAAGTGTCCAAAAACTGATTATTTTCACACTCCATTGCATGATATTTATTATCACTAGATAACATTATTTACCAAAGTCATTTTGAGGATTGTATACTTTTATCCCCAACAGTCATTTTGTAGACATGGTTTCATAGATATATTTATTCACACTTGATTTCATCTTATACTATCTCATGAAATATTATTCTCTACCCATTTAATTTGAAGGATATATAATTTTTATCCCACACATAACAAAATGAAACCATATATATGTGTCAACACATGACATGAAAACATTTTTATTCCAAACATCACTGAATTTAACTAAGGAAAAGTTGTTGGTTAAGTAAAAATATAAAAATAAAATTTCATAATAAAATTTGTTAAATAATATGTAAATTTTCATATGAACATATACATATTTATTCTTAAAAACCCAATAGATGTTTTTTTAGATGAATACCTTTTTGTAAGTTGAACACATTGAATTATAGCACAAAATACATAACACCCCATGATTTTAATGGAATTAAATATTATTCGATAGCTTTTATAAAAAAACATATCAAAGAAGATAATATAACATCCTTAGAAATTAGGATATAATTCCTTATAAATTAATTTAATCTCATTGATATCTTTTGATTTGTACAAAATCGATTTAAAATAAAAAAAATACTATATTAAAATATTATTATTTAAAATGTGACTCTTACAAACTAACTGTTATATTGATGTGTATCAAAGGTGATAACTAATTTACTAAATTTATATTGTTTAAAATGTCTATAAAAATTAATTTTTTATCTATTACTTATAAAAAAAGAATCATTTCAATTAAAATGAAATGTATTCAAAAAAATAGTATTTTCTCTAAAATGTGATTTAGTCACAATTTTCCTAAATTGTTAAAAATTATTTTCTCCCACTTATAGAAAAATTTATTTTAATAAATAATATTCAATTTTGAAATCATAATATAAATTTTTTAATTGTGTAATATTTTTGGATTTCATCAAAATGTTTCATTTTTCGATGACTGTTAAAAAAATTGATTTTTTATTGAATCATGTATTTTTATTTATATAAATCATAAGTTAAAATAGCAATTAAAATAGTTTATAAAGTAAAATTATTTATATAATAATAAAATTTAACTAATTTGGTTCATGTTAATTGATTATATATTTAATTTTGACCATAAAACGTTTTATGCATATGAGAATTTACATTCTAGAAACCTGCTTTATCTACATGTTTGTGGTTGCAATTTTAAGTATGATCCATCCATATAAATAAATTAAATTTTGAAAAATTGAATATTTATTTCGTATAAAAATATATTTTTTTCAAATATGTTATACATAATTATTTACCATTATTAATAGTAAAATTAGTAATATTTAATTACCACTGTTAAGTTAAAAACTGATGAACCTTGTGTTAAATTAAAATGATATTGGTTAAAATGATCATTTTTTAAAACCCATTTTATATCAATATTTAGACATTATATCCTCTAATGGCCAAGATTTTCATTTTTTTCAGTCTTGTGGAATTAAAACAACATGGGGGTAATTTAATCATTTCAAAATTTAAATGTGTGTCATCTCCCCAACTTATAAAAGGCCACCAACTCTCCTCCCCTATTCACACATCCACAACCATTTTGATCACGTAATCCCTACCCAAATCAGTTATTAATTAACTAAAAAACGTCATAAATCCATTGGTTTTATATTAAATCCTTCCTAGGAATGAAATTGTGTGCAATCCTAAAGAAGATCTCTAAAGAAGAGGTAACATTATTAAACAAGAACATTTATATTTTTTCTTCTTCAAACACCATAAATTATTATTAAACCATTATTATATAAGAACCTCACCATATTCTATATAGTGATATGTTATTATGTTAGCGTAATGATAAATATCCATTTCAACTTCCACTAATTGGGAAACAAAAATGTCGATCATGTACGATAGACTACCACCTCGCTAATCAATATAATTCATTTTCCATCACCAAATTTCAATGATGGATATAATGACGGAATTAGAAAATTTATATTATATTTATGACATTATTATACTTTTGTAATTATAATATCACATATAAACACTTACATTTAATTATGTTTGAATTTTTATAACTACACTCGTGTGTACAGAGGACTACCACCTCAAAAAGGGATGTGATTCAATTTTCAATTAGATTTTACAAGGAATGTAATAAGGATAATATTAATGGATACATTTAATATGTATATTAAATAATATTGATCACTAAAATTTATTATATCCCCAATAATCATACAATTTCATCCGTTATGTAAATGATAATGTCACTCATACAAGCATATAGCTGACTTTATCCACAATGCGATGTGATCCATTCTCCATGATAAAATTTCAGTAATCGTTATAAAATTTATATAATGAAGAAAAATCATAATTATGTCATTAATTTATTTTTTGATTTTAAGGAACTATATAATATTCTCAATAACAAGAACTATCAAATTAAAAAATTCATGATAAAATAATGTATTTATCACTCGAAACAATAATAATAATGAATCGTTGTTATCAAAAAAATATAAGATGTTATAAAAGGTTTATATATGATATTATAAATGTTAATATGGTTATTTTTTGGATTAATATCACACCTAAAACCATTATATGAGTAGATAAATCATGTTCAACCCAAATGAAGCGTGGGGTAGGGGACTTCTAAGATATTTCCCTTCGTCGAGGCATATTGTAATGTAATAAACATAATTTCTTTAATATAGTTTATATAATTAATATTTCTATATGTAATATAATTATTATAATTAACTAATTTAATTTTATTATTCATATTCAATTATTTCTCCCAATGTTCCTTGACTTGAAAATTACCTAGTGGTAAATAATTTGAAAACATAATTTCCCCTCATGAGGCTATGTTACTTCATTGTTTTAATTAAAATTATGTAATTATTTATATAATGAATTATTATTATCATAGGTTTTATACAACCATGTTTCATGTGGATTCACCTTTTATACACATAATTTATTCTTTGAATAATTAACACTTTCAAGTTATGATCTTCATTAGTGTTAATTTGACAATCTCATTTTAATTAGGATTTTTATTATTGAATATTCATTAAAGGAAATTATTTGATCATTGTATAATAATACACTAAAATTTTAACATTATATGTTTATTTGTGACGTTTTCAAGTGATGGTACCATTTTACTATTCATTCATACAAATTATTATACAAAAAATGATGGTACTCAAATCTGGCTTCATTTAATATTTCGGATAGAAATTGTTTTTCATTCAAAACAATGTTTTATTAATGTGTATTCAAATTATATTATAAAAAATATAAAAAAATATTTATTAAAGATATAATTGACCAATACTTTACATTAAAAAAAACTAATGTAAAATATTTTTAGTTTTACAAACAAGTATAATTTGAATTTTTTTTGAAAAATGAGAAAGTAATATATGTTCTAACATGTATGGTATGTATAGAAATTCCCATTTCCATGGATAAAAAATTATTTATGGATCCCATTATAATTTTGTTATTATATAATAAAATAATACTATTTAATTATATTTTTTGAACTTTCAGTTTTAACAATTATCTTATATCTAAAAGCAGTATGTTCATTAGGATTTTTTGATGACATTTTATTGAATTTCCATTCATCAATGAATTTTTATTATTATTTTAACTATAAATCACTATGTATAGAATCAGTTGATATTATCCATATTCTTTATATTGATTTATTATGATCATATAGAAATATAATAGTATTGGCATTCAACATCATGACTTTTTTGTGGTCAATATCTTTCAGATGAAATAATCACATTCTTGTGATCATAGGGAATAAAATTTAACACCCCTCCCATACCCATTTTATTAAATATAGGAAGAATTTATATATTTACTTATTATACATCTCCAGGATATAAATTGATAGATATAAATTCCAATTCCTCATTACATTTGGTGGAATATTTTATCTTTGGAAATTCAAACAACCACAACTTAAAAAACATTATTAAATATAACTATATGATGTATGATAAAAATGTAATAGAGATAATAGTATTACCAACTAATAAAATTACCCATTATAACCAATACTACATCATAAAAAAAATTGGAGTACCAAATAGCATGTCAAATAAGAAAACATCAAATAATCCAAAGAAAAATTTTTTGCAACTCCAAACAATCTCTAAGCTCCGTCACAACAATCCATGACAATTTATTATGATGAAACACAAAGTAAATGTGATCCCTTACCTTTATCTGAGTTTTGGTGAAAAATATTTGAAAATTTAACAATGTGACCATGCAGGGGGTGAGTAATGATACTCGGTAGGTATTCACTAAATTAAATCCTTACTCATGCCACATGGATAGAAAAATATATCACATTTATATAGAAACATTTATATAAAACCATTGAAAAATAATTTAATCAATTTCATAAAATAAAATTACATCCAATCTAAAAAAATTTTTACAACAAAAATAGTTTCATTCCAAAACTATTTTTATGGAAGAAAACAATGAAAGAATACTTTAAAAAATTTCATAGTCATTTTTTGAATACCCAATATATTATTCACACACTCACACATGCATGATCCAATGAAATGTAAATACTCATGAGAAGATTCACCTTCATCTAATAAGTTTTAAAAAGGTTTCCAATATAATTTCCCTCCCATGTAACATTCCCCTTATCCTAGGTCACATCCATTTTCACCCCAATGGTACACTCCCATTATTTAGGGTTGCATTGAAAGGATTAACTCTCACAAACCTGTTCCTAAATAACCAATTGAAAGAAACCATTCAAATCCATTTCAATAAAAAAAATCATTTATTAAAAACAATTTAATCAATCCATTTTCTATAACCACCAAACCAATATTTCAAAATAAATATTATAAAATCATAACAATATTGAAACTTGCACAATAAATATAAACAATACCATAAATCATCACAAAAAATGTTTTTACCAAGCATTGAACACCAATTCCACAATCAATTTCATTAAATTCCATCATTATTAATCTAATACTTCATGTTCTAATCATACAAGTTAATATTGAACCAAATACCAATGAAATTATTGTTAAAATGTATAATGAGTAAAAAACTTCAATAAAACCGATATGAACCTCCAAAAACACCACTGAAGTCTTGATACCATATATTAGAAAGAAAAATATCATCATGATTGGAATCAAATATCACATATATATATATATCCCCAAATGACTACATCAATGAATCTATGATAGTGAGGAAGATTATATGAGAGAAAAAACAAAGAAAATAGACCTACCATGCAATATATCCTTTAACTCTCTATTATTTTCCCACAGATTTCCACTAGATTGAAAGAGATATTCTCCAAAGCCTTTTGAAGGAGTAAAAATTAATTTCAGGTTGAAAATAGTAAAAAATGACGATTTAGAGGTGAAAAATAGAAATATCCAATTTTTAAAGACCCAAAATTTATTCATGTATAGCTGGATCACTCAATTAGGAAAACCATGCATCAACCATGCTCGAGCTACTGCCTCTAGAAGCACCTAGCACTGTTGGCCCACTTGGTGAGATAAATTGTGGAAAACCACGTAGAATCCCTTTATGCCACATCACATGGTTACTCCAAGGTGGAAATACTGTTTGACTAAACCATGAACCTATCCTTCCTCCTACCCATAAGCCATTGTTTCACATTTCATAGATTTATGTAGGTGTTTCATGGTTTCAAATAACCATTATCAAATGATGAACCTCTAAAAAATCCCCCAAAACATTAGGAATGTTCTCTAATCCCTCAGAAAATCCATCCATAAACATTACATAGATAATAATCATAATGAAAGGGTTATATAATAAATATAGAGGAGTGACACATTCTCCACACCATTGGACATTCTATACTGGGAATGTAGAAATATTACAATAGCCCGAAAGAGTTTATGCTAGTTCATGACCATTTATTTAACCTCTTCCCATGTTTCTTCTTAAATCCAAACATGTTGCCTCAAAAAACTCATAAGACCAAATATTTTACGACACTAATATTTATATTTCCTATTCACAATCCACATTGGAATTTGCACACACAAATCATCTGGATCTAGTTCAAATAGACCTCATAAAGTCACAATTTTATGATCAATCTACTACTTTTTCAACTGAGATATATGAGACACATTATACACTAAACGAAACCATGGGGAAATTAAAAATGATATGAAACCTCCCCAAAAAATTCATATTTCTGATATTCACAAATGTATTGAGGAGATAACATGACATGAATTCCAAAAATATGATTTTATATCATTGTATATATCCTTAATAACACATGGTATCTCACCTCTAATGAAAACCACCATCGATGATGATCTGCATACTGTTTTCAATGACTCTGAGCTATTTTAATTTTATTCCAAATCAATTTAATCTTCATCATTGTCTCTTAAAAAAGGATTATCCAAACAAGGGATGTCTGACAAATTTCTTCCCAAAAAAATAAAGAACAAAAATGACACCCATATAATTCATTAGAATCATCAAAATGAATCAAGGCCTAGTAGATGTTGTTATGTGAGTTCTATAAAAATGGTATAATCTCCTACCATGATCCACCAAAATCCATTACACATTCTTGAAGCATGTGTTCTAGTGTTTATACCATCCATTCATAGTATCTATCCTTCAGAGGATGTTACATCATTCATATATTCAACGGAGTCCTAAGGGATTGTGGTATGGGTTTCCAGAAATGAGAGTTAACCCTTAGGTCTCGGTCATATATTATCGAGTTTGGTATGCAATTACTCTTTACCAATTCTTCGATATAGATTTTGTAAATTTCCTCCACCGTATGAGATTTATGAATAAGGATGAAATGGTCTGACAATGTGACCTGATCCACTATCACCCATATAAAACCTTGTTTCAGAACCATTACTAAGAGGACTAGTAAAAATCCATTGAAATCTGTTTCAATTTCTAAATAGGAAGTGGGTAAGACTAAAAATACTAGCTAGATGGTGATGATATACATTATCCTTCTAACATGTCAAGAATATCTAATCTAACTCAGACCCCATTCTTTTCATACTAACCCAAAAAATTGTTATTTCTTCACCTTACACATATTGTATATTTCAAGATGAAAAACTTATCTTGAATTTTCATAATCATAAATAAGTTTCTCCTGACTACCCAAGGGTACATCCGCCTAATCTCTAAACTAAAACCGTGAACTCCAATCCAATTTTCATCCCTCAATGGCCTCCCCAAAATTGAGTTTCATCCTGATCGCCTCACAATCTGAATCGGTTTTTTTCCACTTTAACTATCTCAACAAAATAAAGAATAAAAGAATCTAGAAAATAAGACACAACATCACCTCTGTCATTCACATTACATGTTCATGTCAGCTATGACTGACATGAACTACCACTAATCAGAACCCTCTATTTAGAAATGATAATTTTAATATCTTATTAATGAAACATCCACCGAATTCCCATTACCTACTGTATAATTCAAGTCGCAGTCATTGATTTTGAGATACTCCATCCATATTCATTATGTTAGGTTTAAATAACTATATGATAAAATAACGTTCAAACTCTTCTATTTCTTAAAAATATTAAATTTATCACCAAAAAGGTAATGATTCCATATCATCAAAGCATGGATTGTGGAAACAAACTCAAAATCATGTGTTGGGTAGTTATTTTCATGAATCCATAAATATCGTGATCCCTATGCAATAAAATGACCTCCCTATATGAGAACACATCCCAAACCATATCACGATGCATCATAATACACCACATACAATTTTCCAAATTCAAGAAAGATCAAGATCAATGATTATGTAAGGAGAATTTTATACTCTTGAAAATACATTTGACATTCCTAATTCCATTGGGAAATAATATTCATACATGTAAAATATGTCATTTTTTGGATCTATTTGTGAAAATTCATGAACCATATATTGGTAATAACAAGCTTGACCAAGGAAAATATGTATTTTGAATACATTCTTTGGATGTTTTCAAGAGATAACATCACCTACATTTTATGGATCCACATAAATAAAATTTATAGTCATTACATAGACAAGAAGATGTAAGTACTTTATCCAAAAATCAAACATTGATTGATTGGCATATAAATGATGATCTCTTATGATTCCCAACACCGTGACAACATATTTATCATAGTCATATATTTTCTTTGAATACAGCAATATTTCATCTATAAAAACTTCTAAAATAGAATCTAGATATCATTGATATGTATAACTAATAAATTCCTTAAATGCTAGTGGTCAATTTGTACGATTGAAAGGCATAACAACATACTCACAACTCGCATAGTTGGTCATGGATGTTTTCTTTAGAATATCCTCTTTCTGAACCTATAATACGTGATATCATAATCAAAATTCAATGTTAGTCAACCACTAGGTTCCACTCAATTTAGAGAATATGTTATCAATTCTGGTAATTGGATATCTATTTTTATCATTTCAGGGATATTATTCTGATAATCAACCCAAATTCTAAGATTAACATCTTCATTTTTGACTACACATTCTTTTACATCCTCAATAGATGTTCTTGGAAAAATTAGCCCTTTTCTTCAATATTTTACATTTACATAATAAATTCAATTAATTATTTCTCTTCTATATGATAATATATAAGTTAAATAGGACTGGTCCCTAGAAGGAGATAAATTTTAAACGCTACTTTTCTTATGTGTGGAAACCCAATAATAGTTTGATGAAAAATATCTAGAATGTGTTCAGATGTTTTTGTAAAACTACTATTATCATTCTCTTACATAGATTCCAAAGTCTAAAATACCTAATGGTATGGTATAATTACAATTTATTAATACAAATATCCCATTACACCAACCTTTACATTGATTTCTTCTTTAATTATATTATTGATTCCATCCTCACTTGTAAAACATACGATCCACATATAATAGTGGATGTGACCCTTGAACATGGTAAACCAATCTGTCCATACTATTATGTCATATTCATCCATCACAATAAAGGATATCTCTCATATCATCATTGCTTCATCAATAGTTATAGAACATGATCTAAAAATAATGGCTCCATAATCTATTTGATCAAAACGAGTTTGATGTTTTAAAAGAGAATGAAACATCCCAACATATAATCCTAGAAGATCAACAGACTAAGATGGAATAATGTTACTGGACGCACACATATCAAAAGGAATGTTTCATAGTAGTAATGTCCAATAAAATCATACCTTTCATAATCAATTCTCTCTATTGATCATCCAAAATGACTCTCTCAGGTCCATAAATTTGTTTAGTTTCAGCACATTGTTATTTATTTCCCTCTTCATATTTCCTTTTCTAAGGTGTCAAGGTATTATAGGAATCACCATAGAAAGATGAATTATTTTGTGAATAATAATTCTTTGTCCCACGTCCTGTCAAATAATTTGACATCTGTAACACATGAGACTTATCATGAACACTTAACCAAGGAGAAATGAAAAAATAGAGCCAATGGTGCCCCATCTAGTTGAAATTGTGGTAATCTCTTGGTGGGTTTATTAAATATTTCTGTATGTGGTCAAAAAATTATTTTTAATACATTAAAATTTTTCCTTGTTCTTTGGAGTATGATTTATCAATCCTTATGTCTGATTCAGAGTCATACCCCCACCATGGAATAATTTTACCTATTTCTATTTCTCTAAACATTAAAGTTCCCCTAATTTCTCATACCTATAATCATGATTCAACCGATCATATATCTTTATATGTCCCTCCCTTTTTCTATATATTTACCATCCAATTATAATCCATTATACTAAGTAAAACAATCATTGAGTGAATCCCTTTCCCCATCCCCTATTCAAAAATGAATTCCATTATGAACACAGTAGTAATAACATTAGCTGTAAAGATGGATAAATTCATTTATTTTCACTATAATCATTCACTGTTAGCTACTACTACTTCATGATGAAAATTTATATTTTCTTTCAAATCCTTAACATATGAGGAGAGAATTTTTTGTTGACCAATTCTTTAAAATCCTCCCATGAAATTCCTTGTTCTGTATTATGTTGAACTGCTAAATAAAACCTATGACAACCCTACTCATTATCACACACTTAAACATGATTTCTTACATAAACATCCACTTAAGACAAATATGATGATCTATAGGTATATATTATTTTTAAATTAGGCTCCTTACATGACAATTTAAGACATAAAATAAAATATATTTATTGAAAAAATCTTTTACATGACCACAACATTCCATCGTACTTAGCCATTTTTTTGATAACCTGAGGATATACATAAGAAAAGTGTGAGATATAAAGCCCAGTAAGGGAGTGAAAAAATATTAAAATGAATAATAAAATCAGTTATAGGCAATAGGAATATCAGTGGATCATACGAGATACAGGAAAATAAAGTCATGATATAGAATGATTATCATAATGTGGAGATGTGGCAACATAATTTAACCTAAAATTAGCATGAGCCAAGGCTCATTGCACATGGAGCCTGAGTAAAGCCTAATTTCACATGAATTAGAAATAGTAAACCCCCATTTCACTGGAATAATAATTAGTAAAAACTCATTTCACAATGCATATCATGATACAACTCTTTACCCAATGCATTGGAGCGCTATTAGGGTGCACCATGCATAATGATTTCATTTCATGCATATGAGTTCCCCATCGATCATAAAACATGGATTCGTTAAACATAATAATTTATTCATTGATTAAGAGACGTGGAATACATATATTTATGTACGCAATCAACAAGTACATGTGCATAAGATTGAATACCCTTGATAGAGAAATGGGAATGGTATTAACTTACAAGATGATTTTGGCATGAGAAATATTGGTGTAATTTTAGCAGCATAATGACGTCAAATAGAAATCGTAAAATGGGTTGATGAGAGAGAAAATAAGTCTCTAATCATCTATACATGAAATAGATAGTATGGGGGTCATGGAACATAATATCCAAACATATTTAATGGAATTTAGATGCATAATATAAATGAATCTATTGAATGTAAATGAGGAGAGAGAATGGACATAAGGAATTTTGGCATTGTAATGGGTGTACATGGGAGTCATTAATGAGAAAGAAATGGGTATCTAATAATTCAAATATAAGGGGTAATTATAGGGGAGGTGTGAAATTATACACCAAATTTTGTAATTTAAAATAAAAGGGAATAACAATATAAGGAAAGCTGGCCATAAATAAGGAAGGAAGGAAAGAGAGGATCACTTACATGGAAGTGCGATCAAAAGGATTGGGAGAGGCTTGAGTGATGATTCATGGTAGCTCAGGTCACCTTTGGATGATTCTAGATAGAGGAGGGAATGGGTTTTTCATGCTCCAAATGGATTGAGTGAAGAGTAATGGGAGATTGCATGGGTTTATATAGGAAAGAATAGGGAATTCTTTATTATTATGGTTTTGGACACTACTCATTAAACTAATAAAAACCACAAACCATCACAAGGTTTTTTGCCATGGATTTTTACAATGTGGAGTGTAATAAATTATTTTATAAGGAAGATTTTTGAGATTATTAAAATATTAGGCTTTCGTATGTGGACGTGAGTCACGCTCTCAAGGAAATAATTTTAAAAAGTTAAATTTTTTTATAATTCTTGGAGGGTCCACTTAGACATCCTCAAATTGATCAAATAAATGAAAAAGAACATTATTTTAAAGGAAAACAATATATAGGGCGAATTCCCTTTTATATTATTTTATTACATCACTATTGTTTCATTATTATTTCATAAAACACATTATATATTTATTCGGTATTTTACTTTTACCCAATAATTCGACTATCTCAGAAAATTATGAAAAATTCACCATTTGATAGTTTCGACATCCTGAATCAAAAACTGATCTTTTTTTATGTAAATAATTATATACATATTTTAATTTTTAATTTTAAAATAAAACTAACATTTATAAAAAATTCATGTGTTTTGACGAAAACAGTTTTCAAACCTTAATAAAAATTACCATTGTATTAATAAGAAATTAAATAATCATTTATATTTAATAAAAATTATTTTTTTAATTTAATTTTTTTAAAATTTAATTTTTATATATAAATTAATTCATCATAATATATTTCTTAATTTAATAATAAATAAATATACTATTTTTGCGTTAAAAACCACTTACAAAGTAACAATAATTATATGAATGTATATTTTTATAAATAAATAGTGCACATAATCATAGTGCTAGGGTCTTGTTACATAACCTCATATAACACTAATAAAAGACCTAAGGGTAAGTTGTGAAATGGAGAATAACTCTTTGGGTAGCTCAAATAATATTGCTTTGGTGGTAATCTCTATTAACTAACACTTCTCCCAGAGGTAGTTCCGTTCAAAAATAATGTGTTGAAGCTCAGATTGGTCTTGGTCAAGAGTGAAGCCCTGTGATAATACCTTCATTTCGAGCTCTAACAAAAGGGCTTCATATGGAGAAATTCTACTAGATGAGGCCATCAATTCATTTTTCTGAGTAAATTGGATTTTTAATGACTTATATTTATACAAATTATATGATCACTATTAAATGATTTTATTAGAAATGGTAACAATTTATAATAGTATTTCAAATTCCAAAATAATAAAACCTTTGATGTGAAAATGTTTTATATATCCATTTTAAATAATAAGTCATTTAATTAGATCCACATGAAATTTTATTAAAAAAGTTGGTTCATTACAATCATCCCCCCTTAAAAAAAATTCATTTGAAATTTCATTTTCCCACACTAAAAGAGATGTTGGTTACTCTACTTCATCGCTTCCTCTGATTCATACATTGCCTCTCCAAACTTGGGGTTTCACAACAACACCTTGACGAGGGTAATTTTATTATTTTACAGAACTTTTTCACAATTATATAAGATCATCACTGGATTCTATTCATAGGAGAGGTCATTCTCCAATGGCACCACTTCTGGATTGAGTAAATGCGATGGTTCAGGTATGTACTTCCTCAAGAGTGATACATTGAATACATCGTGTACTTGAGACATGTTTTGTGGGAGTTCTAGATAAAAGGACACTTCATTAATGCGATCAAGGATCAATAAAGGTCCGATGTACATTGGAATAAGCTTTCCAATCCTCTAATATCACATAACTCTCTTCTATAGAGATATGTAGAGGAATACCATGCCTTCATCATTATTCTCTAGGTCTCGTCAATGATCATCATCATAACTCTTTTGTTGAATATGAGAAACTTTAATGTGCTGATGGATGGTCTTAACCATCTATGAAATTTATTCTTCTATTTCATGACATAGGTGTTTTCGCTCCCCAACCTCATCCCAACATGTTGGTGTTCTGAAGCTCTCCACATAAAGGGATTCATAAGGATCCATTTGGATGCTTGAGTAGAAACTGTTGTTTTAAAAGAACTCAACCAAAGGAAGATGTTGATCCCATCATCCTTTTAATTCCATTGACCATGCTCTCAACCTATCATCAAGTGTTTCGATAGACCGCTCATATTTTCCATCAGTTTAATAATGATAAGTTGTATTGATGTTTAGTTCAGTTATCAAAGAATTTTGGAGACTCTTCTAGAACATAGAGCTGAATCATGGATCTCTATCGGATACAATCGATATTTGTACTCCATGAAGCTTTACCAATTATTTGATGAATATACATTCCGTTTTATCTAATGAGTAATATTCTCGAATTGAATTGAAATGTGCAGTATTTTTAAGAAAATCCACAAAAACCTATATAGCATTTTTTACATTGGATGTCTTCACAAGTCCAATGAAAATGTCCATGATTATGTTCTCCCATTTACATATTAGTATGGGTAACGGTTGCATCATCCCCCTACACATATACCTCCCAACCTTCACTTACTGATATAATAGGAAAACTAATGCATACTCAGTAATCTTATTCATCTTGTTATCCCACCAATAGAGCTCTCGGATATCTTGATAAATATTTTTATTTCCTTGGTGAATAGGGAAATTGAAACCATGTTCATCATCCAAATGTTCTATCTTTAACTCCAGATTTGATGGAACACGTAGTCTTGACCCAAATCTCTCAATTCATTCTTCATTAAAATTGAACTCTATGGATTTTACTTTTCTAATAGTTTCCACTTTCTTATTAATTACCTCATCATCATTTTTAGGATCTATTGACCATTCAAAAACAGACGATTGAGCAATCCTTTGTGAAAGTATTGATTATGATCCATTATTTATGATCCCCATGTCCATCTCCATCAAATATAAGATGATTGGATCATTTCCAATTCTAATTAATGATATAATTGTTGGGTCCTTTATACTTTGAGCATCTGCCTCCTTGTTCTCTTTCCTAGGGTGGTAATGGTTTGAGTAGTTGTAGTATTTGATTAGATCTAACCATCTTCATTGTCGCATTTTCAACTCTTTTTGTGTGAATATATATTTGAGTCCTTTTTGATCTGTGTATATTTCAAACGTCTCCCAAAATAGGTAATTTCTCCAAAATTTTAAGGCAAATATTAATTCCTCCAACTCCAAATAATGTGATGGATTGTTTTTCTCATGAACATTAAATTTCAATGAAGCCTAGAAAATTACTTTTCCATCATTCATTAACACATAGCCAAGACCCTTCTTCAATGCATCACCAAATACGACAAAAATCTCTCCACTTTTGGGTGGTGTGAGCCTGAGCATAGTGATAAGCCTCATTATCAACACCATAATGCTCTCTTTATAGTCATCACTCCACAAAAACATGACCCCATTTTGAGTTAGTTTTGTAAGAGGGTTTGACAATCTTGTGAAATTTCTCACAAATGAGAAATATAATCCATCTAATCCAAGGATTCTACAGATATCTGTAATAGATGTTGGCGTAGGTCATCCCTCAATTACATTTTCCTTATAGTGATGCATAGATATCCCATTATTTTTTATAATATTACCGAAGAATGAGACATCTTTCAAGAAGAACTCACAACTGTTGTTCATTATAGAGACCTTCTCCTTTCTAAAGGACTTAAGTACATTTCATAGATTCCCCTCATGCTCCCCCATTGGTTTGGGGTATGTTTGAATATTTTATATAAATACTACAACTAATTTTTTGATTAAATCTCAAAAGACTATATTCATCATGACCATGAAGATTTCTGGAGAGTTAGTGATTCCAAAAGGCATTAATATGATTTCATAGTCCAGTACATTGTACAAAAATAGTTTTGGGGAGATCCACCTTCTTTAACCATACATTGTAATATCCTGGTCGTAGATCCGCCTTCGAGAAGTATTGTGATCCACATAGCTGATAAAAAAAGCCATAAATTCGTGGTATTGGATACTTTTTATTTATCTTGATTTTGTTGAGCACATGATACTCAATGAAAAGGTGCATCGATCAATCATTCTCCATGATGAAGAAGACTGGGGCACCCCCATTGTGAAGAACTTCAGTATATAAACCCTTTACCCAGATTCTCCTGTAGTTGTTTCATCAGCTCCTCAAGCTCCAAAACATTGATTCTATATAGAGTCTTGGATATTGGAAAAGCCATAGGATTAAGATCAATCGAGAAATAGCCATCTCTTCTAGGAGGAAGTACAGACAATTCCTCGAGAAAAACTTCATCAAATTCCATCACAATAGGCATGTCTTCAAGAATTGTTGCTTTCATAGACTCAATCATCGGAGAATGATTCGTGTTCTCACAGGGAAGTAATATCCATGGTTGAGATAATGGTTCAAAAGAAGATTCATCCTCCTCCATGCACTTGTATAGAATCGGGGATCGATTCACAATATGGAGATTGATTTCCATCTCAAAACAATTTATCTTGGATATATATTGGGAATGCCAATCCATTCCCCAAATTGTATAATATTCCACCATCGGGAGAATGATAAGGTTTGCTGAGAAGTTCAATCCACAAATTGTGACATGGGAGGAGTTATATTCATTGGATGCATTGATTTATTCATTTTTCGTTCTCAATGACATCTATAGTTTTATGATTTGTGGTTGTGTTGGGATAGTACTACTAATCATTCAAGATATTAAAGAATGTGTAGAACCAGAATCAAAAAGTACATTCTCTATTATTGAATGAATAACTAGCATATCTGTCACCACATCATTGTCGGGGTTCTCTTTGGTAGTAGTGATGGAAAAAGCTCATCGTTGCTGCCTAGGAGGTTATTGGTTGCCTCTAAAAACCCTTGGATTAGGGCACTAGTTTTCAAAGTTCTCTATTTCATTGATGTTGAAGCAATGAACAATGTGTTGAGGTTCGAATAGAGTGTTCCTATCCTCTATCATATAATTGGATTCTTCTTGTTGGAAATTAATTTTTAGATTCCCTTCTCTTTGATGCCTGAATAATTTCCTCACCCCCTTCAGTAAATTTCTAGGGTTCTTTATTCCACACCTTAGGAATGTGGTGTGCTGGAATTTGTTTGCACCATTTGAATTTTCAATTAGATTGATAGAATAAAAGTACACTTTCTTCTTCTTATCCCCATGATACCCTTGATATTCTCCGATCTTCATTTCAACATTTAGGTAACATCCAAAAATTGCTTCATAGATGTTGAAGTCATGAATCCTTAGTACTTTACGTAGGCTGTGTTTCACTCCACCAAAGAAGCGGTCAACCTTGTATTTGAGGGTAATGACAAAGATGAAGGCATATCCTGAAATCCCATTAAAGTTTTCCTTGTACGATTCAAGGTATTATTCATATTTTCTCTCATGGGAAAGAAAATCCATTTCAATATTAAGACAGAGGGTTCTTGGAAAATATGTTTCGAATTTTTTTTCTAAAAATCATTCCATTCCAACACCATGATATCTTCCTAAGGCATAGTATTTTTGATCAATGTCCATCATTTGTCATATTGACCATCTATAAAATATGTATCTAGAAGAATATTATCTTTTTTAGAAAATCTATAAATGGAGAAGAACATTTCAATGGTGTTGATACATTGTTCGGAGATTGAGGGATCTGATGATCCACTAAATGTAGGAGGCCATTGTCTCATGATGCTCTCGATTGCGGCATGTTCTTTCTTAGAGGGGGGGGGGGTCTGAATGTTCCTATTAACCCATGTTTATATTCAAAACATGTGTTAACTGAGAGAGTATCATGAAAATGTTTGTGATTACCACTCCCATTGGATTGAAAATATCATTAGAATAATAATCACATTGATCTTTGTAATGGTTTTTATCCATTATCCTCCTATTACCGGCCATTTTCTGGAGTAAAATTAATTTTAGGGGCAATATATAAATGGGAATCCAAATACCAAAACGGATAACATACATTTATTTCTTTAATTTTTGAATTTTTATGCTTCAATCTATGTTATCCATGATCCACTTCCCAACATATATTCTTAGGGGGATTTTTTATTCCCTAAATAATGGTTCATACTAAGCTTATGAATTTACCAAAGCATATCACCTGGGAGTGTAAAACCAATATTGCTGAAAGCGCCATTTTCATGCACATATTCTTGTTTGAGTATAGGTCAATGTTATGTTTTCATGTTTTACCCCTAGATACATATGTGCGAGAGCCACCTCTACTTATTCATATCCAAAATGGGATGTATGTTATTGATAAACCACTTACTCTATACTTACCAAAATTTAGTGATTTTTTATTATACATAGTCTTATACCTAAGGCTATCACTAGGGTATTCTAATACTAATCCCAAAAATAACTAAACCTATCATTTACTACCAACTATAATAACCATGCACTTTATTACACACTTAAACATGATTTATTACTTAAAATTTCACATAATACAACTCTAAGAATCTAGATGTCTATTGTCTTGGTAAATTAGGAAAATTACATTACAAACATAAGACATAAAATACATAATATTTAATGAAAACTTCCTTTGCATAACCACAACATGCCATCGTACATATGATTTCATAGGATAACATGAGGACATACTTAAGAAAATGGTGAGCTACAAAGCCCATTAAGGTTGTTAACAAGTCATAACATGAAAAATAAAATACATTTTAGAAAATATACATATAAATGGATCATAAGAGAGACATCAACATAATGTCGCGATATATTATGATTATCATAACGTGGAGATTTGGTAAAAACATTTAACCTGATATTAGCATGAGAAAAAGCTCATTGCAAATAAAGCACGAGTAAACCCTCATTACACACAAAGGAAAATTATTAAACCATTATTGAACTTGATTAATCAATAGTAAACTCTTATTTTCCATGGTATATCAGGATACTACTCTTTACCCATTTCATTGGAGTGTTATCAGGGTGCACCCTTCTTAATAATTTTAATTTCATGCATAAGAGTGCCACATAGATCATACAACATGGATTCATTAAACATGATAATTTATTCCACGAATAATAGATTTGTAATACATAAATTTAATTCCTAAATAAACAAGTACATGTTCATAAAGTTGAATACCGTTTATAGAGAAATGGGTATGGTATTCACTTACATGATGATTTTGGAATGGGATAGTTTGTTACATCGTCGGTAGCATAATGATGTCAAATAGAAATTTTAAAATTGGTTAATGGGTGATAAAGGGGTATCTAATCATATATACATGAAATGTAAATTATGGGGGTCATGGAACATAATATGCCAATATATGTAATGGAATTTATATTCATAATATAAAATAATTACATGAATTTAAATGAGGAGAGAGAAAACCATTATGAAATTTCGGCATGGTAAAAAGTGTACATGGGAGGAATTAATGAGATAGAAAGGGGAATCTCATCATAATAAATAAGGAGGGAAGTATTGGGGAGATATTATATCATAACCAAATAATTTTAATTGAAAATAAAAGGGCATTATAATATAAGGAAACTTAGACATAAATAAGGAAGGAAAGAAAGTGAGGGTCCCTTATTTGGAAGTGTGATCCCAAAGGCTTAGGAGAGGCTTGAGATATGATTCATGGGAGATTTCGGAGACTTATATGGATTATATAGGGATGAGGGAAGTTTTTTGTTGAGCTAAAAATGGTCTGAGTGATGAGTAATGGGGGATTGAGTGGGTTTATACAGGAAATGAGATAGAATTCTTTTTTATTTAGGTTTTGGACAGTACACATTAAAAAAATCAAAACCACAAACCATACCATGGTTTTTTCAATAGTGGAGTCTAAAAAATTATTTTATAAGCCCAATTTTCAAACTTATTAAAATATTATTCTTTCTTATGTCGAGTTGAGTCACACTCTAAAGGAAATCATTTTAAAAAGTTAAAATATTGTATAAGTCTTGGAGGGTACACTGAGGCATCATATAATTAATCAAACAAATATAAAATCACAGTTTTTAAACTAAAACATATATTTTCGGAATATCACTTTTATAATAGTTTATTACATCATTATTGAGTCATTATGATTTCATGAAATATATTATATATTTATTCAGAATTTAATTTTTACCCAAAAATTCGACAATCTTAGAAAATTATGTAAAATTCACCATTATATAATTTTAATTTCATGAATCCATAAATGATATTAATTTTATCAAAATAATTATCTAAATTTTTGAAGTTTTACTTTTAAAATAAAAAATGACATTTATCAAAAATTCATCAGTTTTGACCAAATCAACATTCAAACTTTAATAAAAATTAAAATTGTACCCATAAAAAATTATATGATCATTTGTATTTAATAAAAATTAATTTATTAATAACATTTTAATAGATTAATATTTAATTAAAAATTCCATTAATTCATCAAAATATATTTCATAATTGAATATTATCTCAAAATACTATTTGGGGTCTAAAAACCGTTTACAACATAACAGTAATATAATGAATGTATATTATGTATAAAAAATAATGTACATAATCAAGGTGACAAGGTCTCGTAACATAACCCCATATATCACCTTAGTAACACCGAATGGTAAGGTGCAAGATGTTTACAGAATCTTAGGGAGGCTCTGATAACATCACTCGTGTGGTAATCTCTTTTAACTTCCACTTCTCCCATAGGTGGTTCCGTTCAAGCTTAATGTGTTGAATATCAGTTTAGGCTTGGTAAATATTGAATCCTAATGACGCTACCTCCTTTATAAGTTATGATAAATAGGCTTCATATGAAGAAATTCTATTAGATGAGGTTATATATTTATTTTTCTGAGTAAATTTGATTTGATAAAGACCAATATTTATCCTAATAATGTGATCACTGTTCATTGACTATATTAGCTACGATAACAATTATTAATGGTATTTTAAAATCCAAAAACATAAAACTACAGAAGTGAATATGTTTTATATATACATTTAACCTAACAAGACATTTAATTATATGAAAATAAATTATCATTAATAAAATTTTGCGTTATTACAAAACCAATATATGGAAAGATAATATAACCTAGATGTTGAAAACATGAGTTTCATATCAATTGGTTTTCCATGAAAATAGATGATTTGATTCATCCTATTCAGCAACACCTTTGTTGTCTCTAGTTCTGAATCACCCCCAAATATGGGGGTATTTGTCTTGTGGAACTAAATGATGTAATCCAATTTTCAGGGTTCATCTTTAATGTTACCTCTATCTATGGATTGAAATAGTTGTAAAATACTATGAACCAACCATTGGATATCATATCGCTCTGGTGAAACCACATTCTCAGCTATCTTTTCCAGTTAGTTACTATTATTCCTACAATGTTTCATTTTCTGTAAACAGTAAAAATAACATATGTCTCACCCTCTATCAACTGTAGGCTTAAAATTTTCAAATTATACCATATCATATATCACCACATTTCATTCCATATTTCTACATTTAGTATAATAGAACATATTTTAAATTTCCACTATGTTTTTCTAAAATCAATACATTTTCATAATTCCACAAACATTCCCTGTTCAAAATCTAACATTTGAATAGATGCTTAAATTTTTTGAAAAACCATCATGTTTGCAACAAATCATAAATCGTTACTCAAAATGAAATACCCACTTCTAGTGAGAATTAATTCATATAAATTCATGTCATTATTCTCTCATAGGATGAATCCATTACAAGGAGGTACTAATCATATAATTGTATCCAAAACACTAATGTACCCAACACCATGTTAACTTGAAGCTTAGCATAAAAAAGGATATCTATAAATTTTAATAGTCTATGTTTGAAGTCCCCAAAATTTACTCATTTATACCAAACAAAAAAATGGACTAAACTAGAATGAATTTTCAATTCTACAACAAATATAAATGATACCAAAGGATCAAAAAAACTAATACAAATTGTAACATCCTACCCCTCTTCATTGGCTAGAGTGGATGGAATATTGCTACTTGGACTTCGGTGACATAGCTATGAAGAAAAACGATTGAAATTAATTAATAGAATGAAATATGATTGGGGAATATTTTATACATTAAAATAAAAACAACCACAATAAGGAAAAATACAACCAATACCATTATATGATGCATGATAACAATGTAATAAAACATAATGTAATACCAAATTATCACAAAACCCAACTAAAACTAATAATAAATCATAAAAATCATAGTACCGAAGAGGAATACTAAAACAACAATTCTCAACGACTCCAAAGACAACAACTCAGTAACTCCCAACAATATATTCACTCCAACTCCACAATTCAATCATAACTATTATGAATCACCACTAAAGTAATTTGATACAATAAATTTACTATGTCTCAATTATCATTATCTACAAAAGCACCAATGTTACAATTTAGTAGTTTGGCAATGAAGATTAATATGTTTAATCTAAATGAATTCCCAACTCACAACACAAGGATAAAATAAGTAATAGAATTTATATAAAATAATTTATATAAAACCAAAAAAACATTATTTCATAAATTTAATAAAATCCATGAATTTAAAACCAAAATGTTTTTCTAATGAAAAATGTTTACTAGGAAAGAAATAAAATGGACATTGCATTAAATAATTTCACATTTCTTTTTGGTATACACATTAATTGATTCACAGACCCACATATGAAAGCTCCTAAAGCAGTCCTATACTCTTGAGCGGTTTCTCATCAGTACATTACTTTTTAATTATGTTTCCAATATATTTTTCTCTAATTGAACACTACCATTATCAAGGGTCACATAGATTTGTATCTATATGGTACATTCCCCTTATGTAGGGTCACGTCGAAATCATGAAGTCACACCAACATGTTTATTCAAAAACCATTTCAATCAAACCATTACAATATATTAAAACACATCCATTCTCTCAAGGAATGTATCTGAATAATCCAATTTCAATAAATCCCAAATCCATAATTTTAAATCAACAGTTTATCACCATTAAAACAAAGTACCATGGAAAACTATTTTCTAAAATTTCGAAAACCATCACTAAAGAAGGTTTATACAATTATTTTGACACTAATTTCAAAATCATATTCCTAAAAATAAATCAGTCCAAAACTGAGACTTCATGTTCTAATAATAGGAGTCAATATTAACAAAATAATCCTTGGAGATTATGTTGAATGGAAATAAAAAAATTCAAAATTCAACAAAACTAGGTTGAATCTCCAAAAAAGCACCTTAGATCATGTTCTATAATGTCAAGACAACAAAATATCATCCTGATTGTCCTCTATGATCATAGATATACCCCCAAAAATCATTATATATGAATCCAATAGTGGTAATAATATATGATCTAAGAAACATACCATGATTGAAGACTTATCAAGAAATCCATCCATCAAGACACAATGATTTACCTACATATCACCTCCAAATCGATGAAGATAGTATCCACAGACTTTGGGAGGAAGAAAAGTTGAGTTAGGGTTAAAAATAGTGGGAATGATATTTTTAGAGGTGAAAACAAGTGATATATTTGTTTTAAGGATCAGAAATTTTACTGTGCATGGTTGACTTGTATGTTTAGGAAAATGAGTTCCATCAACTGCCTTTATAATCACCTCACCTGGTTTTCTCACACTATTAGACAAACCATGTATCAACGATCCTTAATCCCACTTTCCCACATCTCATAGTTACAACTAATTGGATGTAGGTCTTGGGAAAACTATGTTCCTAACCATGTGCCTATCCAGAAGACTATGTTTCACTTTTCAAAATGTCTTGTAGGTGTTGCATGGTCTCAACATTCCATTCTCAAAGTGTTGACCTCAATAAATTAAATAGAATAATTCCAAATTACTTCTAACACTACCAACCATCACCCAAACATATTATATACATAAAAACATAATGAAATAGTTATTTAATTGAAACCGGGGGTGCTACATTAAATTTTCACCAAATATGAATATTATTTTATTTGGCATTTTTTTTCATGAAACACATTTTGTTTCTACCTATAGAGTTCAAAATTAAAATTTATTAATTAATATGTTATAATATTGATAAATTTATATACTTTAGTCATTTCAGAAATCTGACGATATGAAATATTCTTGAGGATTAAAATATATAAATTAGTATATGGGGAATGCATTGGTCACACAATTACGAGTGAGGTTTTTAATTATAAAGCTAAATGATGCATATGTATTCTGATGAGGTCAATTAGTAAGCTAACATTAAATGGGTTTATATCTATGATTTTAGATCTCAATTTTAAAGGCCTTGATGGTTGATGTTTGAGGATTCATGAGATCATGATTCTCAAATATTATGTATTTAGTACATTATTATTTTTTATATTATTATCCAATAAATATTACAAGTGACATTATCTCCATAGGAATATCATCATATTTTTATTAATTAAATAGTATTTTTTTTAGTTATTTACATTATCATAATGATTATGGATTTTTATATTTATGATTATAATAACCCATCCTTAATGTACGTTGAAATTAAATCAAGTTTCTGAAATTTTCATACATTAAACAAGAACAGGCCCAAAAACCATATTAGTATTATCCATTTTGATACATTGAATCATAAAAAACTATTCCATAACACATCTACTTATTATACTACCTATTTAATCAAAAATATAACCCTTTTTGACATATCAAACATAATACCTTTCAGCGTATACTAGGAATAAGAACCTAAGAAAGGGTGTTCTCATATTCACAGTAAGGGTAAACAAGGGAGAAACATATGCACAATCCTGATTATAAGGGTATTCAAACAGGATGTTAAAATTATAAAATCAGACCATTAATATAATACATTTAATACATGAGTCATTATATAAATAATGGTTATTCATAAGACATGAAAAATGATGAAATCAAGAGAATAATCTTGAATATCCTAATATAAATATGATTCATTGAAAATATTGAAATATAAATAATCATGTTATGTCATTTCCTATAAGTCAAGGATAATTTCTAAAACATAACAGGCCACTTCCTGAGATCTAATCCTATTGGGAGGTAAAACTTAGCATCCCTAGTCACATACCTTTCATTCTAAGGGATTAGGTTTCTCCGTCTTCTAATAGTGGATCTAGTTTCCACATCATCCCACAGTGGATCATGACCATTGAATTGTTTCTATCGTTTTCTAATGAGGCATTAAAATTTACCCTATGTATTGAAGGGAAATATAGGTCCAACCCATCACATAATGAAAACGATAAATTTTTGGTCCACAATAATATAAATTATATCACAACACTTAGTAGATGAGGGTTTAATAAACATTCTCATAACATTACTCATATATAAAAAAATTAATAATATAAATAAATCATATAAATAAATAGTTCAGTGAATGAATAAAAATGTTATACCTGAATCTTGTCCCCATTAAATAATAAGTAATGTTAGATAACATTTTCTTATATAGAAACTGATTTTGAAAGAACACTTGATATAATTCTTGAGGAAAATATCCCTTTCAATTTGAAAACTTATTTTTAAATAATAAAAAATGTATACTACCTTTTAAATTGAAAATAACGTTGACTAATTAAAAAAATATGTTAAAAATATGTTAATCATATTTTTTTATCATTTATCCTTAAAAATGCATAAAATATTATTTAAATTTTTTTTGAAACATTATTAGAGAAAAACTACTTTTATAGGAACAAACATTTCCGATCTAAGAGAGGATATCATTAAATAAAACTTTTAATATAATGAAAATGGATATTCATGATAAAACGTGTAAAATTTTAGTATATACACATTTTAAAATAATATTGATGCATAACATGACATGTGTCTCAAAGAAGGGAATGTGAGACATAATAACTTATCAATTAGGAAATTTTGAACCATAAACCACATTAATGAAAGATTTTAAAATTTATAAGTAAATAAGAATTAACTAAATTATAAGTATCATATAATATATTCTTGGGCCTTATAAAAAAAATTGGTCTGGAAAAGGTCTTATATCTCACTGAGAATAAAAGTGAGACTGAAATCCATGATCGTATATCTTAAATCCCATCGTTCTTGTGAAAAATACATGTATAATAAATATAATTTTATTATATATACATATATGATAGATCTTTATTAATATATATAATACCATAAATTATTTACTTATATATTTATATTACCCTCTAATCAATAATTCTATGTTTATGTTTTGTTTCGCGTAAAAAATGCTATGTTTCTCATAGAAGTTTTGACTTGTTATTATTTTTCCTCAAACATAGGTCATGATTTAATTATATAATGAATGATAAACGTGATAAAAATATCATATATATTCCTTAAATATGTAATTATGGTTGAATATAAATGATATAAAAAGAAAATTAAACTCATCATTCATGGAGACAATAACCAATATGTATGGGTGTGTCTTCCATTTTTTGTCATATTGAAAGAATGAAACAAAATGAAATATATGTATATATGTATATATAATATCATTCCATTATCATTACTAACACATATATAACATAAAATTTCATTGTATCTATCCCTAATACATTTAATGTAATGTTTGAACGAATCACATCAGTTTGAGGAGGTAATAGTCAACACATCCACAAAGGAGGTTATCATTTTTACCTAAAACATAGAGCATCAATGTATTTTTTATATAGTAATTATATAATCATAATTAAAACAAAAAATATTTATATATAATATAAAAATTGTTTTCCCATATCAATTTACAACCATGATAGGTGGTAATGGAAGAAAACAAACAACATCATTTTAGGAGGCGGTAGTTGGTCATAGAGACGAATTGTATTTTCATTACATATTATATGGAATTTTGGGTAAGTTCAGATAAAAACATTAATATAAAATCCTCTTAGTATATTTATGACACCGGTGTTATTATATAATCATGGAATAAGAAAAATGTATGGTGTTCATCGAAGAAATAAAAAGAAAACATTCATTGATGAACAATTCCTATTCTATTGGTATCTCTTTTTTATTTTGACAAACATACATAAATGATTTGATTTATACCAAAGTTAAGGATTCTAGGATGAAATAAGGGATCTTTTGGTGGATTGGGATCGTGTTTTTCTGAACCAAATAGGTTCTAAAGCAAGATTAAAGGAGAATAAAAGGTTCATTTTTATAAGTTTTGGGAGGGAATCTTTTGAAATATATAAAAATAATAATTTTTACTAAATTGAATATCAATAAATATACCACAAAAATGAAATTTATTATATTAATTTTTGATATAAGGTTTATTTTTCATCGTCTACTATATTTTAGATAATTTTTTATATTATTTTAAACATTATTATTTTGATTAACAATTAATCCATTTTTAATTTTAACTATGGTAACAATTTTTTAATTGTTAGAGGATGTTTTGTACATATAAATATTCAATAGGGCCATAAATGGAATGTCTTAGGAAATATATACCATATTAAAACCCCTTGTACTTATTTAAGATTTTTATTTTCTTTAAATAATTTGAAAATTATTATTTTCATAAAATATCATATGTGTGAATTATGAGACTCTTCATAACATTGAAACTATGAAAATAAATCCAGAAATTTTACATTGAACCAATTAATTTAATACACCACATATATTTCATTAACAAAAATAAATATCTCGTATCACCTTAATTAATTATATAATTATTTCTTTTAAAATTTCTAATATCATTCAATCTACTTTTTTAATAATTGAGTAAATACTTGATCATTGTGTTGAAAATATTTTTTAAAATTAGTTATTGAATAAAAATTAGAAATAACTGTATTTGATATATAAAAACATTATATATTCTCTAATAATATATATTTTTGATCATATCTTTTATTTATATCCATATTAAAAATATTATTCATATTTATCGTAAGAGTATGAAATTTTGTAACTCCAATTTATTTTTATAATATTTAATTAATTTTCATTGCTCAGTGACCCTTTAATCATTAAATTTTATTCCTTTATTTTCAATGGTCTAATTAACATCATAAAATAAAATTAGGGAATGTTTAATGATAGTTTTATAATATTTATAATATTTTTCTAAACATGAATTTCATAATTATCGCTTATAAATTGTAATAAAATTTTTTAAAGATACAATTTTTTCTATCCAAAAATTAGACGAACATATTTACTAAATAAAATACATATGATTATAAAAGTTGGACTATAATTTTATAATTCAAACATGTTGTTGGAATCCTAATGTATTAATTTGGTTTTAATGATCACAAATCTTATTCAACCTAGTTACCTCCTATAAATTATATCCAATCATGTGTATTTTTATTTCAAGTTTTCTCATACTTTATGAAAAGTCATTTAAGATCTTTATTGCACTACATTCAGCTTAACTACTTCATACTGTCCTTGACTAATCTTTGTAATTATTTCTCTTACAAATAGTTATGCTCAATTAATTTCATGAATATCAATGCTTATGTCTGAATACAGTTAATTGCCTAAGTATGAGACACTATGAAGCCAGAAACCGTGAGCCAGACACTATGATGCAAGACATCGTGAAGCCAGACACCATGACGCCAGACACCATGATTCCAGGCACGATGACCTCAAGACACCGTGAACAAGACACCATGGCCGCAAGACACCATGGACAAGACACTGTAAATGAGACACTATGACACTCAGACACCGCGATCAGTCTAGACACCATGTGAAGGAGACACTATTTTCATAACTTACCGTGACACCGTTTCCTAAAATATTTTGTCTTAATTCAATTTAAATTATAACAGTCATATTTGATTCCCGTAATGAAATGACATAATTAATGTTTCTTTGTTGACGTATCATCGAATAGTATGAGGTACGAGGTGCAGAACACATGGAACTTATCGGCTAAAACTAATGCATTCGAAGATAAAAAGAGAAGGGTGCCTGAGAACAAAAGGGAGAGCGATAATGAATGAAAAACCAAGCCTGTAAGAACAACTATGAAGAACACATTCTATGATTTTAAAGGTTATCATTGTCACATGCATTCAATCTAACTCTGCTAAAGAACATACGAAGTACACTAGATTCCAGAGACCAACTTCGCATTATCAAAACTCACGAAGAACACAAGCTGAATCGCAACACTCTGTTTTTTCACATCACTTCCAGAGAAGGACTCAAAGCTTCATCTGCTTCAATCCAAAGGAGTCCAGAGCTGAATTGAAATCACACAAGATCATTCTAAACTTATCTCTATATTCATGCTCTACCGTGGTCATATTTTTCTTTACATTATGAGCAGTTTGTTTTCCTATATGTTTTGACACACACTAACTGCTATGTTGAACCAGAGGATACAGAAATCCTCATTCAAAACTCTTTATACTATTGGTTACCCACGAAAAATATGGAAGAGGTCCCTGTGTGGTATGGTTATCTTTAGCCATGAAAAATGTTGAAGAGGTGCATGTGTGACCTAGACAGCTTGTCTACTGTTGTTAACCCCGATACAGGGTGTGGCTCAATGTTTTTTTATATAGACTGCTTGGTGGTAGGTGATCACCAAGTGGTGTGGATTAGGTCTTGGATTGAGACTTAACCACTTGTTTCATATCCGCTGTGATGTTAAAATTTAGTCTTCTCTATTCTATTTCTTTATTACATAATCTAGACATCACTAATTTCACTTTGATATTTAGTCTTGAATAGAAATTATAACTGTCTTGTCTTAGTAGAATAACTTGAAAAGTAATATTAATAATACAAATTAAGATTACTGAGAATTAATCAATCTTCTAAGAAGTTGTTTAAAAAGTCAAACTGTTATAATAGCATAACCTTGATCACCTGGGCTGTATCTAGTTTTTGGGGAAACCATTTGTTCTAGAAATAAATTTTTGTAACAAAATTTTTTATAGTTACTCAATTCACCCCTCCCCTCTTGAGTAAACTACTCCGACCAACGTTTGGTATCAGGGGAGTTTTTTTGGACTTTGTGTAATCATATTCAATAGTAAATGTAGTTGTACAGTAAAGATCTTTAAATTTTTGTTAATTCTAAATTTCAAGATCTTTTAAAACTAATACTTTAGTATGGATAATAGATTAGAAGGTTTGGCGACCAACGAACCACAATTCATTAATGGAATCAACTATTCTCAATGGAAAATTAAAATGAAAATTCATCTAGAGAGTGTGGGTTTTGAAATTTGGTCATCCATTATAGATGAGTAAAAAATTCCTGTTACTGAAAGAATTACATGGGATGAACATACCAAAATTTTTTATAATAACAATTACAAGCCTATGAATTATTTAAAATGTCCCTTAGGAGATGAATAATTTAATAGGATTTCTTCTTGTAAAATTCCCCATGAAATTTGGGATACCTTTTCTGTCTCACATGAGGGAACATCTAGTGTAAAGGAAATGAGACTTAATACTTATACTTTAAAATATGATAATTTTAAATTGATACCTAATGAGCCTATTTTTGACATGTATCTTAGGTTCAATGAGATTGTCAACAAAATGATTTCTCTTAGAAGAGAAGTCACATCCAAAGAACAGATCATGAGAATCCTTAGATGCCTACCTGACATATGGAGGTGAACCTCTGTCTCTATTATAGAATCGTGAGTCAATAGCAAGATACGTGTAAAATAAATCATTGGGAAACTAATGATGTATGAGGAAGAGATGAAAGTAATCAAATAACAGGAGGATGAACCAAAGAGGAAATATGTGGCATTCAAGACCACCACCTCGATGCACAAAGACAAAGTGAAACTGAAAGCTTCTGTATAAATCTCCACAACTAAAAAATCATCAAATGATAGTGATGAGGAGATGGCTCAAATATCCAGAACGATAAATGATTTTACAAAAAGAAGAACTTTTTCAGAAAGACTATCTTTGAGGGAAAGTATGATAAAAAAGGAAACTAGAAGACGGACTGGAAAAGAAGTGACAAAACTGATGAAATTTTTTGCTATGATTGTAAGTGAAAAGGGTATACAAAGGCTAACTGTCATAAGATCAAGTAAAATAAGAAATATGAGGAAAAGGTTAGGATGTAAAAAAAGGAAATGAAAGCGACTTGGAGTGCCTTTGAGGATAGTTCAAGAAACTCAGAGACATAACATGATGAACAGGATAACAATGCCAACATGTGTTTTATGAAAAACACATATGAGGTAACACTAAACTCATTTGTACATAATTCATACTATTTTGGATATGAAAGTGACTCTTAAAATATGACTAATGAATAAATGTTCGAATACTGTAACATACTTGAAGATACATGCAATGAATTAAAAGATAAATAAAAATCATTAAAGAAACAACATGCTCTCACTATAAATGTTAAATATGAACATACTACTGAAAAGGAGAAAAATGATCAACTTCTCAAAGAAAACAATGAATTAAAAATGTCTACTGAGAAATTAAAATGTGACTTAAAAATGATTAATAATAGGAAAAATACCATTACCCAAATGCTAGAAAAACGAATTGCCCCTTAATACAATACTGGAATTGGTTATCAACCTGGTAAAAGAAACCATGGCAGAAAAAAATTAGTTTTCATAGTCTAGGATATATAGATTTGATCCCAGTTTTGGACACAACTCAACTAGCTCAAGTAATGATACATAATCTACTATTTCACGTTATTGTGGACCAAATACGGTTTATTTTTCAAATACAATACATAATGCTTATAGGAATCCTATAAGACAAATATGGGTTCCTAAAGAACTTATTACTAATGTTACTAGAGCCAAAAAAGTATGGGTACCAAAATCAGTATTTTCTTGATCATGTTATAGGAAATATGCTTAAAATGCTTATGCAAAAGTCTATGGTACTTGGAATGTGTATTTTCAAGGTACATGATAGGAGACTACTCATCCTTCAAGAACCTGAAAAAAGTATATGGGGGACATGTCACATTTGGTGATAATGCCAAATGGAAAATCATTGTCTTAGCTTTTATTTGTAACAATAATTAGATTTTAATTTCTAAAGTATGGTTTTTTTATGGTTTAAAATATATTCTTCTTAGTATATCACAACTATGTGATGATGGATATTGTGTTAGATTTGAAAATAATGCTTGTAATGTATTTAATTCTAAATATGAATTAGTATTTTAAGCATCAAGGAATGAAAATGTTTATTCTGTTAAATTAGATTATTTAGATTCTCAAAATGCATCATGATTAAGTGTTTTTCATAAAGAATATTGGATCTGGCATAGGATACTAGGACACTGTAATGTTCACTCCCTTAGAAATCTAACTAGAAAAATGCTTGTTAAGAACTTACCCAGACATGAGTTTCCAAATGAAAAAGTGTCTAATCCCTGTAAAAATGGAAAACAACACAAAAATTCTTTGGAAACAAAGAAATAAGATTCTACTTATCAACCTCTCGAATTTGTTCACATGGATTTGTTTGGACCATCTGGAGTTTCTAAATTAAATGGGAATCACTATGTTTATATTCTGGTAGATGATTTTTATAGATATACATAGGTATAAATTCTAGCTCACAAAAGTGATTCTTTATCACACTTCATTAAATATTCCAAGTCTATAGAAAACCTTAGTGGACTTAGAATCATGACTTTGATAAGTGATCATGGTCATGAGTTTGAAAATCATGAGTTTGAAACTTATTGCTCAGATAATGGCTATAGTCCGAACTTCTCTTCTCCTAGAACACCTCAACATAATAGCGTTGTAGAAAGAAGAAATAGAACTCTGTAAGAAATTTCTAGAACAATGCTTAGTGAATATAACATACCTATTTAATTTTGGGCTGAAGATGTCAATACAACATGCTACATAATCAATAGGATCTTTATTAGACCAATTCTCAAAAAGACCCCGTATGAACTATGTAACAATAGGAAGCCTAAGGTTAATTACATTAGAGTTTTTGGTCGAAAAGTCTTTATTCTCAACACTAATGATAATATTGACAAATTTTAATCCAAAAGTGATGAAGGAATTTTCCTAAGTTACACAATATCAAGTAAAGACTACCGAGTATTCAATAAGTGAACCAGATGTGTGGAAGAATCTGTACACTTCAAATTTGATGAAACAGATCAACATGAACCTAAGAACCCTCCTGAAATTTTTAAGAAGATGTGACCATTCTAAACCTTAATGAAAAGTACAGTGAACTTGATGTTAAGAAAACTAGTTTTGGAAATGTTTCAGAATCTATTTCTGTAGAACCCAAACATATAAATGAACCTGAAATCACTAGAACTATCTTTTATAGACCAACTTGGACTCTTAAAAATCATCCTTTAGATCATATAGTAAGAGATTTAGATAGAGGAACACAAACTAGAGCTTCTATTAGAAATCAGGTTGAACATCAAGCCTTATTGTCATAACTTGAACATAAAAACATTAATGATTCTATCATTGATGAATTTTGGGTGATGGCTTTGTAAGAAGAACATAATCAGTTGGAAAGAAAAATGTTTGGAAACTTGTTGAAAGACCCGAGGACATATTCACCATAGGCACTAAATGGGTGCTTAGAAATATGGTAGATGAAGTTGGAAATATAGTAAGAAACAAGTCTAGATTAGTTTCATAAGGATATAGTAAAGAATAAGAAATTGACTACGAGGAGACCTTTGCACCAGTATCTCGAATTGACACCATTAGAATCCCGCTTGCCTATGCTGCACATTTGGATTTCAAACTCTATCAAATGGATGTTAAGAGTGCATTCATAAATGGGTATATAGCTGAGGATAGTTTTTTTGAACAACCCCCTAGATTTAAAAACCCTCATTTTCCAAATCATATTTTTAAATTATAAAAATCATTATATGGATTAAACCAGGCTCCAAGAGATTGGTATGATAGATTGAGTACTTTTCTTATTTCCAAATGTTTTATAAAAGGAATAGCTAATCCTACCCACTTTATAAAACGAATTACTAATGATGTTTTAGTTGTTCAAATATATGAAGATGATATTATTTTTGGATCTTCAAGAAAATCATTATGTCACGATTTTTCTAAAATGATGCAAAAAGAATTTGAAATGAGTTTAATGGGTGAACTAAAATTCTTTCTTGGATTTAAAATCTTTCAAAATAATGATGGAATTGATTTAACTCAATGTAAATACACCAGAGATTGTCTAAAACGTTTTTGATTAGATGTCACTAAAAGTATTGACACTCCCATGAGTACCACCTGTAAGTTGGATCTTGATGAAAATGTAAAATCTTTTGATCAAACCACTTATAGAGGAATTATAGGATGTTTACTATACTTAACTGCTAGCCATCATGACATAATTTTTAGTGTGTGTATGTTTTATCGATTTCAATATAACCCCAAAGAATCTCATTTAAATGATGTAAAGATAATATTCAAATACCTCAAGCATACAACCAATCTAGGACTATTCTATCCTAAAGGAAAATCATTTGAACTAGTTAGATATCTTGATGCTAACTTTAGTGGATATAAGTTAGATAGAAAGAGAACCTATGGAACATGTCACCTTTTAGGTAATTCACTAGTACCATGGTGTAGTAAGAAACAAAATTCTGTTGTATTATCTACTACAGAAGCGGAATACATTGCTACTGACAGTTGTTGTGAAAAAACATTGTGGATAAAACACACATTACTAGATTATGGATATCAATTCAGACATGTACCTATAAATTGTGCAAACACAAGTTCCGTTAACATCTCAAATAATCCCGTTTCACATTCTAGGACAAAGAATATTGATGTAAGACATCACTTTTTAAGGGATCATTATCAAAAAGGTGATATCACTTTAGAATTCAATGGTACTGAATATCAACTTACTGAGATATTCACTAAACCATTAAATTATGAGAGAATACACTACATCTTACATGACCTTGGCATGATAAATCTCAAATAGATACCTTACTTATTACTATTTCAGGTCTTACTGTTTACATCTTACTATGTTATACTTTACTGTTCCAAGATTATGGTTTCTCAGTTATTGTCTCTCTAGTTTACTATCTCACCGTAATGTTATATGTTTACAGTCTCACCATTATCATTGTAAACATATGGCCTGACGTTTACTCTCTCACCATAATGACCACTCACGGTCTCACTGTAATTTTTTAATGTTTTTCTTTAAACCCGTATCGTGGTAATTGTCCTTTTCGCATCTTTTGTTTTCCCGCATTTTTTTGGGATGTTTGGTATTCCAAAATGATAAAACAAAGTATGTTTCACTCGGTTCTTCACTCAGGATTTCTTATGTTCACTCGTTTCGAACCCTTTCATCCTTTCAATCCTTTCTCTCTCTCTTGACCCTTCAGTGGATGCCATGAATGAAACGTCCATCATTATCCACACCTGGGAAGCATAGCTCAAAGAAAAAGAAGATTTCACATAAGCTGACACCTAAAGGATCGTAAAATCTGAATATGGTAAACTGATTTGATGTACCTGTGAAAGAGATTTGCCCCGAATGGATTCTTTTGAGAAAATCTCTGGTATTAAATGTTTTAAAGGAACAAGGCTTGTTAGAGTGGTTCTCGAAGGATAATGGACCCATTTACCCTAGATTAGTAACTCAGTATTACCAGTACGTACAGTTCTCAATTTTTTCTGGTGAATGTTATGTTGTGAGGAGCTGGGATAATGGCCCAAAATGCTCTTTCTCTTCGAGGTTATGGCTTCATGCCTTTGGATTCCTCAGGATGGTATTTTTGATGATTATCAGAGAGTACCTCCACCATAAACTGATTTATTTGATATAGAAGATTCTCTGAAAACCCTAACTAGAAATAGAACCAAGAGGATGGCCATTGCTACTGAATTAGATGGAGAAACAAGGCTTCATTTTAAGTTTGTTTAGAATTTGGTTAGTCCAAGAAAAGGTGATTTTTCTATGTTAAAATATCATGATGTGTTTTTGATTCACCTTATGAAAAGTGGACTTAAGATCAATCTGTGCAAGTATTTCATACACCACATGTGTGAGTTGGTCAAAGATACATCCAAATCCACTTATCTATTCTACTCTTGGCTTATATCAGCCATGATTTTTGCAAAAAGTATAGTTGGACTTAATGAGGAAGTGATTATGGACTGCGAGTACTATCTCTCGAAAGCCACCATCAAGAGAATGATGATAAACTGGAATACTTGGAAAAAGGAATGGGTGGAAGTCAATTATATGTTCTATGAGAAATTAAATCCTGTGGATTATCCATCAAGACCAAAAGACATATCTGATCCTGGTTTGGTGCCAGATGAGATAGTTTAGTATTCAGAAGAAGAGGAAGAAGAGGCTGAAGTGACACATGAGGAAGCTGTTATTGTTGAGGAAGGAAGGAATATTGTTTCTCATGATGTTCTTGAAGAATAAGTCTGTGCTCCTGAAGAAGCTGTGAATCTGTAAATCCAACCAAAGGCTGAAAAGTAATCAGTTGTCATAGAATCTGATAAGCAATCCATAGAAGAGCCTACAGCAGAAGAACTCCCTATTGTGCCAGAAGAAAATCTGGAGGAACACCTATTGGAACTAACTATTCATGAAATCATACATTCTACTGAAGAAAGAATGGATCTATCCATTCACCTGGCTAGATAAGAAATGAGTGAGGAACATAGAGCTGAGCCTATGGATTTAGACCAAGCTACTGAGCCTCTCATTCCTAAGAAGGAAGCACCTGTTTAGGGGGAGCAGACCCCAAATCTTGAGTCTGATGAAGCCTCACATACAACTGAGTCATCTCCTATATATTTTCATTTTATATTTCCTAGTTTTTATGATGTGCATGAGTCTCAGTAATTTACAACAAATGGGCTTGATCTTTCCTCCCTGTTTTAGTTGAAATCAATCTCAAATTTATCACCTAAGAAGGAATCTAATCCTGTACCAATTCATACCCCTGAACCCTTATATGAAAAACCATCCTTTGTGTGTATGGATGATCTCATGGAAATGGGAGAAACTCTCTTATCTGGAGTTGAGAAACTCATGAATACCAAACCTCTTCCTATTACAAATTTATGTGAGATAGATTCCTCACATTTAATGGTGAAAATTATCTGGAAAATAAAACCTGTGATGCTCCATGAGATTCAAGAGGTAAGAGTTGAAAATAATCTTCTCAGTGATGAAGTTAAGCCCCTAAGATGTATGTTTGAAGATATGAAGAGATATCTGAATTCGATATCACAACCTGTTGCTGCAACTCTTTCACCTATTAGTCCTCAAATCCTATAGAATGCTGTGTCTCAGATTCAACCTTATCTGGAATCCTTTGATGAAAAAGTTACAGAAAGGCACAGATAGATGTTCAAGGAGATGAGAGAGATTCTTTTAAACCTTAATAAACTCACTAATGAGTACAATGGTTGTCTTAAAAAGGTTCTAAATCAGCTCAAATCTCTGACCACAGCCATCAAAGCTCCTAATACCTCTGGTCAATCCCCTACACATTCAGTGGATAGTAATCTACTCAGATATATAGTCAAAGAAGAACTTCAGACTGTCCTCTGTGGTTTCAACATGGCTTCTTTATCTGAAGTTGTCATAAAATGTGATAGTGTTCTTGACCTTGTGTAAATTCACTCAAAGATTTAAAATGATGCACAACAAGATATTTCTATTTCAACCAAATTTTAACCAAGACTGATATGAAAAACCACTTCAAGTACCTTGTGGTGAATCTTTGAATTCCTCCTGTGACTCAAGCCTTCAAAACCCAAGTCTAGAAGCTTACAAAATTTACTCGATTGTTGGACAAATTTATGGAGAACAAAGAAGATTTTGAGGAAGCCATGAAGTATAGTGGAGAGATCATTACAAATTTCATCAAACTCTTCAGGCCCTATCTTCATGTTCAGAGTACAGCTATTGTTGCTCCAGATGCTTCACCTCTCAGACCTGGGCTTCCTACCATTACATTTGCCTTAGCCACAACCCCCATGTCTGTCAGCCAAGCACTCAGTCATACCAGGCTTTTGATTCTTGATCAGCAACTCCCTATATCTTATACTGCTCCTACCTTGGCTCTCTCCATCTTTGAAGGTTGCCCATTACCCTCTTTAGAAAACTCATCTCTACCTTATTCTACCTCAACCACTTCCCCTATGGCTTCCTCTTCTACTACTACAAAAGGAAAAGAGAAGGACAGCCCTTGAAGAAGAACAATGTTTACTCTTCTTTGACAGGGTTGATATTGTTTTTGTATTGATATTTCTGTTGTACTATCAGTTTTTTGCTATTTAATGGATTGTGACCCTTTTTTCCCTCTCTACATTCCAAATTTTGATAATACCAAAAGGGGGAGAAGTTACTATATAAGTTTCTATATATTATGTTAGCATAGTACCTTTATAATTGAATCCTATATACTCTTTAAATATATGTTATTTGTGATCATCAAAAAGGGGGAGATTGTGGGACTACTGAAGTATTAATCATGTCTTAATGATCATAAATCTTATTCAACCTAGTTAACTCCTATAAATTATATCCAATCATGTGTATTTTTATTTTAAGTTTTCTCATACATTAAAAAAGGTCATTTAATATCTTTCCTTCTCTATATTCAGCTTAACTACATCATACCATCCTTGACTCATCTTTGTAATGATTTATCTGAAAAATGGTTAAGCTCAATTCATTTCAGGAATATCACTACTTAAGTCTGAATACAATTAATTCCCTAAGTATGAGACACCGTGAAGCCAGAAACAGTGAAGCTAGACACCGTGGAGCTAGGAACCATGAAGCCAGACACTGTGAAGCCAGACACCGTGAAGCAAGACACCATGACTGCAAGACACCGTGCATACTGTGACCACAAGACACCTGGGACAAGACACCGTAAATGATACATCATGACACTGAGACACCATGATCAGTCTGGACACCGTGTGAAGGAGAAACTATTTTCATAACTTACTATGACACCGTTTCTTAAACTATTTTGTTTCCTTTCAATTTAATTTCTAACGGTCATATTTGATGCCTTTAATGCACTGACATAATTAATGTTTCTTTGTAGACATATCAACGGATAGTACGAGGTATGAGGTGTAGAACACATGCCACCTGTCGTCTAAAATTAATGCATTTGAAGATAAAAAGAAAATAGTGCCTGAGAACAAAAGAGAGAGAGATACTGAACGTACAACCAAGCCTGTAAGCATGACCATGAAGAATACAATGCATGATTTTACAGGGAAGCATTGTCACATGTATGCAATCTAACTCTTCTGATGAACATACGAAGTACAATGAAATCCAGAGATCATGTTCACATTTTCAAAACTCAAAAATAATACAAGCTAAATAATGACACTCTTTTTTTCACACAACTTCAAGAGAAGGACACAGTGCTTCATCTGCCTCAATCCAAAGGAGTCCAGAGCTGCATTGACATCACACAAGAGCATTATAAACTTATCTCTATATTCTTTCTCTACTGTGATCATCTTTTTCATTACATTATGAGAAGTGTGTGCTCCTGTCCGTTTTGACACACACATAATCCTATGCTAAACTATAGGATACTGAAATCCTCACATAAAACTCATTATACCATTTTTTACCCACGAAAACTGTGGATGAGGTCCCTATATGGTCTGGTTATCCTTACCCATGCAAACTGTGGAAGAGGTCCCTATGTGGCCTGGTTATCTTTACCCACGAAAACTGTGGAAGAGTTCCCTGTGTGATCTGGACAGTCTGTGTACTCTTGTTAACCCCGATCCAGGGTGTGGATCAAAGTTTATTTATATACAATGTTTGGTGGTAGGTGATCACCAAGTGGAGTAGATTAGGTCTCGGCTTGATACTGAACCACTTGTTTCATATCCACTCTGCTATTTAAATTTATTCTTCTATGATTTATTGATTTATTTCATAATCCAGAAATCAATAATTTCACTTTGATAGTTAGTCTTGGAAAGAAGTTATAACTGGCATATCATAGTAAAATAACAAAAAAAGTAATATTAATAATAAAAATTAATATTACTGATAATTAATCAATCTTCAAAGAAGTTTGTTAAAAAGTCAAACTCTTATGATAGTATAGCTTTGATTGCCTGGGCTGTATCTAGTTTTTGGAGAAACGATTTCTTCTGGAAATAATTATTTTTAACAGAAATTTCTATAGATACTATATTCACCCCTCTTCTCTTTATTAAACTACTCTGACCAACACATATAATTCTTTTATATGTATGTAATTCTTATCAGGTTGACAGAGTTGGAAAAATAATTTTGAAAGTGAAAAACTCTAAAAGAATGAAATGTTTTTATTTCAAAATCCAATGTGAAATTGATTCCAATGAAATATATTAGATGAACTGATAAAAATATTATCGAATTATACATTAAAGAAACCAAATATATTATACAACACTTTTATTTATTTCTTTAGAAAATCAATTTTCAATGAAAAGTTCATTTTTTTAGATATTAACCAAAACATGAAACTTATCGTTAAAATATAGAAAATTATGACAAATTAAATATATATATATATATCCTTATAAAAACTATTTTTTTAAAATTTTATATATCAAGGTTATTAAATTTTCATAACATTTGTTTAAAATGGGTTCCAAAATAAAAGGAAGTAATATTACCCTTTTGGAAAATGTATATTTTTATTCATAATATTGAGTTATTATTTTCATATTCCTATCAAATATATTGGCTGTGTGTCAAATAATTTAATTGGTTATGTAATATATAAATTTTATTCAAAACATTCACCTAATATGGTTTTTTAATTTATAGATTAAAAATGTGTCTGTATATAGAAAAATAGTTTTCTTAGAAAAGATATTTCTTCTTTTTCAAATAGTTCTTACATTCCTTTCAAGATAATTGATGACCACAAATAATTGTCAATATTTTATTTTCATAATTTATTTAAAAATATTTTGTATTTCAATTTCAATAGATATGTGGTAACTATAAGAATATTTTAATATCAATATTAATAGTATATTGTAGTTCAGTAAAACATGGTCATGCTTGTAACACACGATATCAAAATAACTCAGCATTGTCTGTACCAAAGGAACAATATAGTGTGGCAAGTACCATAATCTAGTTTAAGTAAATCATTTAGTGAAACCATGTAATGTTTTAATGTAAAAATAATGAATAACTTTGTGCTTTCATATAACACAATAAATATTCATTATTATGTAAAATGAAATATATCGAAAAGATTAAATTAATTTGAAAACCATATTACAAAAAATCTAAAGGTGTTACATTATACCCCGTTATAATTGCATTCTAAATAAAAATTAATCAAGATTATCAGAGGTTTAATAATTTAATGAAACTTTCATAGAAACCCAAACTGTAAAAATTGAATACTAAAACTTCCTTTAAAATAGGTATAATTATAAACATAATGGTTACCCAAAGTAACACATAACTACATTTACACATTGGAGAAGATATGTGGCAAGTGAAAACATGGTCATGGAAGTTAAAAAAAATTATCATGTTATGATGTACAATGATAGATAAAAAGGGAAGAATAATGTTAAAAATGAAATGGACACAAGTCATTAGTGTGCGAAACACTTATAGAATAAAAAAACTAATCATGAAAAATTACTTATAAGATGCCTAAATAATTAAACCGAATTTTAAATCATTGAGTCCATAGTTTTATCCATAGTTAAATCCCTATAGAAATCCTTAGAAACATCCTTATGGATATCAATAATGTTTTTTCATAATAGTTTCAAAAGGATGGATAAAACATTACCCGGATACAAACCATAACGACCTAGTCTTAACATAAATTTAAATTAATTATTTTTTTTGAACATATATTACATTGCAAGAAAACACACCCCAAGACCATGTTAGTTTAGTTCCTTTGGAATCATGCAAATAAAAATATCAAGTCCATAACACATATACTTCTTATCCCAATTATTCTTTCATAACTATATCCCTTTTTGACATATCAATCATAATATATTTCTTCATAATCTATAAAAATGAATCATAATAAGGAATGAAATGGGATTCTCATTAAGTGAAAAAAGGGAGATATGTAAGAAAGATCATGTCCACTAGGGTATTTTAACATTATATTAACATTTGAAAATCATACCACGCATATAAATGGTTTTTATGTAATGTGTGAATGAATCAAATTTCCTTGAGATGTCGGTAGCCCACATGTCCACAAACGATGTTATCATATTTAAAAAAATGGAAATCATAAATGTTTGTTTTATATAATATTTTTAAAATATTATATATATCATAAATATAATATTAATAAAATAAATACATTGTTTCCATCATAATGTCCATCCATGATTGGTTGTAATTTATAATAGAATAACTTCATTTCGCGAGGTGTTAAATTTCCTAACATTGGAACGGTATATTCGTTACCTGTAAGATGGAAGTGTGTGTATTTGAAGGAAAAAATATTAGATGAAAATGTATCATCATATTTAGGATAATTATGTTATTTTATAATAATGGAATAAGAACATTTATGGGGTTTAGGAAATAAATAAAACAAAATCATTCATTGATGATAGATACCTCTTTTTTTGGGAATCCCCTATTGATTTGCACCAAAAAATATTGATTTGATTTAAAAACATTTTAATGATTATATAATTAAGGGAGGGTTGTTGTGAAGATATATTTAAATAATTTTTTTATTCATAATGGTTATGATCATTGTAAAAAAGAGTAGAAGTGGATCCCTTTTATAAGAGTGGGCATGGGGACTTCATTAATATATTAATACATTATTTTATAATAAACCAAATATCAATAAAAATACCTCCAGAAGTCTATTTATTAGAATATATGAATATAGAATGTTTAAATAGCATGAAAAAATATATTTAACACATGTTTTGGTATTGCTGTAACCTTATCATTTTGCTTAACCATTAGTAAAGCAATTTAAATTTTAACTGTGGTTATAATATTTTTAATATTATGAGGATGTATTTTTTACATATAATCTGTCAATTGGACATGAAATTAAAATTTTAATATATTTTATATCATATCAAGTACCATTGTTGTTTTATAATAATATTTTTTTTAATATATTAATAAAATATTAGTTTCATAAAGTATCATAAGTGTCAGTTTTTACACTATTGATAACATTGAATATAAGAAAATCAATCTAGAAATTCTACATTGAAAAAATACATTTAATCCACCATAATATTCCGTATTAACTTATAAAATTATTTTATAACATAAATTATGTCAAATTATATTTATATTAATATTTATTATATAATTTATCTGATTTTATTCGTTAATTGATTGATTTATGCATCATAATTTTGTATATATTTATGTTAAATAATTATTATCTAAAAATTTAAAATAATTTTCTATAATGTATATATAAATTTTATCTTCCATAATAATATATATAGTCAAGAAAATATTCTATTTAACCACAATCTAAAAATATATATATATTAAAATTAAGGGTGTGTCATTTTTTCACTCCCATTGAGATTAATAATATTTAAGTACTTTTCATTGAAAAATTGTCAATTAAAATATTCCAATTTAAATATTTATGTGTTAAGGGATTAATGAACTATATGTAATAAAATGTTTCAATTTATAAGGTACTTTTTAAATATTTTTAAATTTATTATTTACTTTTAATTACTTGATTTACCCTTAACCATAGTAATAAAAATTACAAAAGTTACAATTCATATTGTCCAAAAATAAAAGTGCCATATTTTCTAAATTTTGACAGTATGATTCCAAAAATTCGATCCATGTGACATTTTTCAAAACTAATAATTTTCTAAAATATATTTATAATTATTCTCATTAACGGAATGGGAAAATATATTTTTAATGTTAAAACATCCAAAAGATAAAACTAATTTATATCAAGTTTAAATGTGATAATCATTCCAGTGATAGTTATAGGATTAACAGATAGAAATATATTCAAATTATCAATTGAAATTAATAAAATATATAATTTTAAACTGCATATTATTTTGATGAAAAATTTATTTTCAATTAAAATTCGACATTTGTTTACTATTCACCGACTGATGAAACTTATTCGGAAAATAAAACAATTTCCCCAAAAGTAAATTTTCTTAACCAAAATTAAAAGAAGAAGTTTATATTGACATATAAAAATAATAAATCTATCGATAATTATATTTAAAATGTCTTTTCAACTAAAACAATGTAAAATTACCCTTTCAAAAAACATATCTTTTTGATCATGAAATTGGAGTTACATTTATTATGACCCTTTAAAACCTATTAGATGAGTATCAAAAATATTTATAGAATATTTAATATAGTAATTTTATTACAAACATTCACCAATTGTTATAGGTTTTATATATTGATATAAACGGTGTTTTTACAGAAAAAAATAGTTTTCTAGGAAAATGAATTTCATTATTTTCAAATAGTGATTTATTTAATTTCTAGCTAATTAATGACAAAGGATATATGTTGGGATTATATTTTCATTATTTATTTGATATTAGTTTTAATTTATATTTCATCATATATTTCAAAAAAATAATAATATTTTAATAAAAACATTAATATATATTTCAATTTCGTAACACTCGGTCTTATATATAACACCACCTACCAAAAGAGTATGACATTATGTGTAATACAATCCATACATATTATGATGTATAACATAATCTAATAACATTTATTTGTGTATTACATCATCAATATAGTGTTTCATATAAACATAATTATAACATCGTGCTTTTATATAACACATATTATATTCAGTGTTTCGTGAAATGAAAAATATCAAAAATGATAAATTAATTCAAAAAAAATTCAGAAAATCCCAAGAAATTACAATGGTAGTGAATTTAGTGAAATAAAATGAGTATTAATTTATTTAACATAAACATTTATTATTTAATATTTAATAAGAATAGTCAGGTGATTTATTAAATTGTATTTTATGTCAGATATTTACCATGTAATTTTGATAGAGACTCATCTCTTAATGATAGTCAAGTTGCATAAATGGAATTTATGTTCAATTATTTACCATTAAATTTTGATTATCATTATTGATTCATGATAGCTTCCACATTACATATATATTTTTGAGCATCTATTCTCACCCTATTTTCCCTTTCCCAGAAATTAAATAACTATAAAATGAATGATATAGAAGGATAATCTATTGGGAATAAAGATATTTTTAAAAAAACTACATTATATATTGAGTAATAAAATTTAATGAAATACTTATATATAAATATAGTTTACCAAGACTAAAAATCTAATCTTTACCTCAATGTGATATTCATTTTTACCTATTATTATATAATAAATCAACCATTATCTTCAGGTTATTTTGGTCAGGGTTGTTATAGTTTTATTAGAGGATATTTATTATAAACTATGGGAACTAGTTTTTTGAAAAAATTGATTATAGAACATAAACGTGTGATGGAAATTGATGACATGTATAGAAGAACATCCTATTGTTTGATAATGTAATGAATATATGGGGTTTCCTGTCAATATATCTCTTTCTAAATATTATAAGTGGATTTGGTTCTTCCCAAGATTTACCTTGGGGTATTAACATTGAAAATTAAATTTTGTGCATGAATCGAGTTTTATATAGTATATTTTAAAATGATTTACATAACACATGTTTTGAATCTCTCATGGTTTATCATTTTGGATAATTATTACTTTCATTACAAAATATTTGGAAAGATTTGAATATTTGTTGATAAAAAATGACCAAGGGTAATACTTACTTTTATTATATATGGAAATTGTATTATAATTTAGATAGAATATAAATGAATATGTTGTTTCCATCTAAGATTTTGTTTCTCACATTTTTCCTTTTTCTTTTAGTCAATGTATGGAACTCATAGAAATCATATTATCATTTAATATAAATGAAATTGTTTTGACTATGTGAATCCAAATTGGATGATTAGTAAAATGAAATATATCATCATTATTCCTAATCATTTATCCCAAAAATATGACTAGAATTGTATATTTCATCTAACTTATAGAAACAAAAAAGAATATAACAATGGGGTTCTCTAAGAGGTCGGTTAGTGGAAAGCATTTATGAATTAATTCATGATTTTATTCATGTTGTTAAAGTGAAATAGGACACCAATGTAAGTGTCACATAGGAATGATACAACATTTTATGTGAAAAAATAAGGTCATAATGCAATGATTTGTGGAGAAAAAATGAATATTATGATTGATGGTAATACATTTCATCCTATGGATCAATTAATAGTTTATTAAATTAAATGTAGAGAACTTAGGAATTATCCCAGGAGTGACATCTTAAAAAAATTAACCCATACAATATGGATGGACAAGTGTTGAAATAAAAATTTTAATATATTTATGTATTTGAATACATAATTTGAATTCTAAAGTTAAATTTTAAAATGGTATTTTTCTAATAAATCATGAAACATCAATGGAATTTGTTAAATTTTAGAATAATATATTTATTTTTTTACTTAAGAGTAAAATATACAATCATAGATCTATTTTTTTATGGTTTGTAATAAGTTAATTTTGATAGAATCAACATTGTAAACGTTTTGTGGGTGGAATATAATGTGAATATGGATTATTATGGAAACCCTTTATGGGAATTCAAAATATTGGTTTAGTATATGAAATATTATTATGGAAAGAATCCCCTACATATTATAGGAAATATGTTTAAATGTATTTAAATCCATTAGTATTTTTTTTTATTTTATATTGATGTACTTGTATGTTAATAATACTTGGAATTGGTATATTAATTCTATTATAATGGGTTTAGAAAAAGGAAAACCTTCATATTGGGTGAAAACCTATTGCAACTAGATAGGTCGTGGGTTTTCACCCAAAATAGAATTGTGAAATGTGTTTGGACCCCACCCCTACAATATTGGATTAAATGGTTTGTATAAATTTATTTAACACTACAATTTTGATAATAAAACATTCTATTAATTTTCAGATTCATATTAAAGGATTAGATAAAATTGATTTCTAGATAATTAGTGATATATCAGTTTATGTTTCCTTGGTGTAATTAATATGTAGTAATTATTTTTATTGTAGTGTATTATTTATGAAAAATGTAATAATGGTTTTGGTGATTCCAACTAAAAAGGAAGGAGATTGCCTTTTTGTTAAAAAACTATATAATTTATAGTATATATTGGATAATTGTAATGTTTTGTATTTTATATGTGGAATGTTATATGTTTATCATCTAGTGTAAATATTGAATTAAATGAATTATTTCTTCACACTATGTTATATAATGTTTTATTATAATCGTACCATGTGGTAATAATTTCAGTTTTAGTTAATACATAATGACAGGTGGAATAACTTATTATCCTTTTAAGGATCTTAAGGTCGCTTATATGTTAATTATAGTGATTCAAGAATAAAAAAATACATATTTGAAATTCATTTCCTAGAGTAAGAAGCGATGTATTAGAAGATATAATAATATCAATGAGGTGATATTGTACATTAAATCTATCAATTATATATATTTTATTATATTCATAAATAGTAAAATAATTCCTCAACTATAGTAAAAGGACACTCAAATACAAAATTTATCTTGTTATATTCATTTTAGAGGAATCAATGGTAATTTAACTCATCCAGAATTTACGATTTTGAGATCCCTAAAATAATATTTATTATTCAGTTTATTGGGATCAATTATTTTTATTAGTCTATATAAATTTTAATACTTTTCATCCATGTCAATATCTTTAATCAATTTTTTCCTTATTTGAAAACCTAGTTATGTGTTATTCCTATTGAAATTTATATATTCATTTCACGGTTATTAAGAGGATATTTTGTTATCTATTTCTAATATGTAGTTTACAAAAAAAATATTATAATGTTTCAGAAACATAATGTCCATGATCATGATTAAACTGTGAGGACCCAATTAATTTCATGGGTGAAGAATGTAACACTTTAATATTTTAAAAGTGGAAAATCATGTTATCTAGCATGTATAACCTGAAAAAACTATTTTATAAATAAATATATAATTATTATACTGTAAATTGTAGTTCTTTTTAATAAATTAAATCTATTTGATATATTGGGTTTCACACAACACTAGGGTAAAGCAAAACACAATGTTTTGTTAAATTTTTTTTATTCAAAACAACACCAATGTAACATAGCCATCATGTTGAAGGGTATGAATAGAACTGTATAAATTATGAAAATTATAACTTGTATACGTGTATTAAAAAACATTGCTAATATATTAATTATGAATAAAAACTAAATTTATTTTGATGAAAATGAAATGTTTTCTGAAAAAATTTATTTTTTATGGTGTATTATTCTCCCAGTGCACACATAATTTCATATTATATTTGACCACTTTTAGTAAATATATTCCCAAAATATTTATTATCAATTTCTAAATCATTATATACAAAATTTATTTGAGTGAATTTATGTGATTGTTTTTAAAAATTTCATTCTTTAATGAATAGTTCAATGCATTTATATTAATTGAAAACATATTTTTTTAAAATAATTGAAAATTATAATAAAATTTTTAATTGGATTTATTGATAAATTTATAAAATTATATTTATATTTAAATAATTTGTGATATTTGAATACATTTCATATTGAATTTAAATATTATAACACAATTTTATTTTGAGGATTTCTCATTGGAAACTTGCTTTCTCATTACGTTTGTAGGTAAAATATTAAATTGGATTCCACCATATCTGTGAATTAAAATTTTAAAAATGAATTAAATATTTTTAATCATAATAATTTATATTATCTATTATCTTTACCCAAATTTTGAAAATTCTGAATTTTAAATGGATTTAAAATTAATTATTTCATTTAATTTAAAAAATGTTTTCCCGGGGTGTTAAACAAGTATAAGAAGTGTCAAACGAAGAAAAAATTCCAAAACATGTTTTAAGGCCATTTTCAACCATATTACCACTATGGTTAAAAAACATACACCATAGTGGTATTTAGAATGATTAAAATGTCTATGAAATTGAATCTTTGCAAAAAACCGATGCATGGCCTCTCCTCCACTTCTCAATGAATACCACTTCTCCTTCGCTCTTCATACATACATGGATATTTTGGTTTTCAAGACATACCTAAATCTTATCCTTTATCCCCTAAAAACATGAAGTATCCCTTTGTTTGATCATAAATCCATCCAATGAAGGATTTTGGTGGAAGCCTAACGATGTTGTCTGAATAATGTGTTACATTCTTAAAGGACGGTTTTTACATTTTTTTCATATTCCACGTCAAAAAATAATATTAATCAATGATTATATAAAAATAATTATATTACAAGGAATGTGATGTTATTACATTATTTTCATGACTAATATCTATCTATTCAACTGTCAAATTTAATAAAACCATCATTTATGTCTACGATGGATTACAACCTTCTGAAGTGATTTAATTGGTTTTCACTAACTTACTTTAAATACTTGATATAATTATGAAATTAAATAAATTTATAAATTATATATTATAATATTTTACTTATCTAATTATAATATTACATAAACTTTCTTATTTTCCTTGTTTTTAAAATATGATTATGTCACTCTATGTATTAAAAACTCCCTCTTCACGAATCAATGTTATTCATTTTTTAATAACAATTTTAATGGAATTTAATAGTGATAAATTTAATAAAAATATTTGATATGTTTGTCATGATATTTATTTTATACATTTAATAAATCACATTTTTCATTATACGTTCATTTTTAATGAAATGATAACATCGCCCATAAGTACGTATGACATAGCGTCTACAAAAAATTATGTGGCCCAATATAAATTTTTTGATTTCTTTAATGATTCAATGATTTTATCGAATATCACAAATTATATATATATCATTAATATAATTCTATACATAATGTATCTATAAAATATTATCAAGTAACAAAACAATAATGTTAAAAAAACCGTAGGAAAACAATGTTGTAATCACTCAATATAATAGTAAATATGAATGATTATTAACCAAAAAGTGATGATATTTCCTAAAAGAGTCATATATGATATTATAAAAATGAATATAGATTTTGAGGAAATTAATTAAATTCTTAAAATAATATACAGTTGGTTATATAACATTCCAGAAAAATGATGTTTGTGGTAAGGGACTTCATCCCGATTTCCCTTTAATGATGAATATTGTAATGGTATGGACATAATTACTTTTATATGGTGTATATAATTACACACAGAAATATTACTTCTTTTTAAACAATAATTAATGGTATACTATGTCTCATTTTAAATTATTTCAACCAGAGGCGTTATACTTGAAAATTGCCAACTGGTAATGAATTTCATAACATAATTTCCATTCATTAGGTTATATTACATCTGTGTTGTCTTTAATAATCTAGGAATATATTTTAAATGAATTTTGATTATATAATGATGTATTTTAACATTTTTTTTATTAATATTTGAAAAAAATATTTATTAATTTATTAATTCTCATTTTAACATTACTATATTTTTCAATGATTATTTCCAAATCATATTTTAATTGGCTTATTTTAGAACATAATTCTAATTAAAGAAAATTATTTTATCATTGACTAATAATATATTTTATATTTATTATCCTTTTTTTATTAATTAATTTATCATGTAATAGAATATGTTTTCTACTATATCGTACTATAGATAATTCATATATTTTTAAATAAATTCTGTCATCATTTTTATTTTATTTTGAAAAGAAATTTTTTCTAAAACCATGTTATCAAAAAATGATTTTTAAAATGATTTTAAGGTTATAAAAATGATTTATTACATATATTATTATATATGTTTTATTTTTTGGAAAAAATATTTAATGTGATCATCTTGTAATTTTTTAAAAAAATTATATTTGTATTTTCAAAAAACATGAGAATAATCATTGTTTTATTTTGTACGACCTGTATGAAATTTCCTTCCATCATGAACAATAAAAGTTATAAATATTCCTTTATATTATTGGATAATTAATGTCAATAAAAATATTTATGAAAATATTTAATTTTTTATTTTTAAATAAAATATAATATTTTCATAATAAAAAAGTATATTTTCCCAAAAATGGGTTTAATGAATTTTTTATGGTATTTTTATCTATCAAAGATAAAAACTCTTTATCTTACATATACTCCACATGGGTTATGTTGTATTGATACAATACTTATTCATTATATAAATGGTTTATAATCATTTTGAGAATGGAACATATTAACATTCACTTTCTTAATTTATTTTGTTATATAATAACATTCCTTTGAAATATTTTCATTCTTTTGATCATTGGACATAAAATATCACATAAATAACCATATTATATACCATGTATATGATTATTTTTTAAATTGTTTACCATCTCAACATATAGTTCCCTACAAGAAATTTTATATGTTTACTAGGTTAAATAATGATAAATATGTATTCTTTACTCAATGTACATATTTTTTGATATGGTATATTGTTAATTAATTAAATTATAATATAATGACATTTCAGGAACATAAATATTTATTTAATTTTCTAAAACACCCTTTTTTGGAAAATTAAGTGGTTCTCATGTGTGTGGGATGTTTTAATGATGTATTGGGGGTTAGAGATACAAATAGAGGGGGAAGATGGACAAATAGTATGCAGTACATGATTGGCGCGTGGTTTGTACTTAGAGTGCACCTAGACAAGGAAAATATAAAACTTTAAAACATCTTAAGTAGAGGTTAGAGAATTATAAGTGCACGGGTTTCCAAACCAATACGTTCTCCTAGGAACCACGTGGAATATCCCCCATTGGAATGTGGGATCCACAATGTTGGTTCATAATTTGACCAACAGTGTGACCAAATCATGTGACCCTTAAAATGTGAGAGTTTCTCATTTTTCCACTTGCACATAAATCATTCTTCCCTAATTTTCCTCCAATTAAATTCCCTGTAGATATAGTGAAAAACCAGGACCACCTACCTCCTGCATTTGAGATTATCCTTTTTTTCATAGGTGTTTGGTGTTCCTCTTAATGTGAATCGAGGCACCAAGTAAGTCTTTGACTATGATTCCTTTTAGTTTCTATAATTATATTGGTGTGTGGAATCCTCTACTTCCAAAACCATAAAACCTTATTTTCCTACTATTTTCTTCATCTGAATGGTTGAGGAAAATTTAGTTTGAATTAAGTGTGGTTTTTGGATGGGAATTGAGCCCAAGTTAGGTTGTCGTAAATATTGTTCCCATAGTCTCAATGTCTAGTATGTGTATGAGTTTGTGCCAATGTTCATCCTTGATTTATAGTGGTCTTTAGTATGGGATTTGAGTTTGGGCCTTAGATTGAGGTGTGAAACTGTAACGACCTGTCCCCTGGGGCCCATTCCGTGATTACACCAAGCCCACTTTCAATAGGCCAGGGGTTGGCGTCTAGCACCAAAGGCATATTTCCTAAAACGGGAAGGAATTTCCATTAAACCTTTCCCAACACATGGTCTGTGAACACCAAAAGAAGCAACTATGAAATAAACTGCTATAGAAAAAGGAGTGATGAAAGTAAAAGGGTCCAGAATATATGCCCAACTAAACGTACGAGTACAACTAAAAAGTACAAATAAAAATGAAAAAATGGAAAACAATAGCTTAGTCATCCTCCGAGGATCTTAGATGAAGGGTAGTAATAGATCGACTCCTCAGAACTCTGTGTCCACCTTTCTCCTCTGTGTACCGCCTAGTCCAGGCTCTCTCAACCCTCAACCTAGCTACTCATAGTCTGCACAAGACACAACAAGGTGCGAGTGAAGCCCGTGCATGTATGAGTATAACGATACTCAGTAGGGACCATAATACCCCTAAAGGTCTCTCATAATTCCACATGGAAACCACAAAATATGATCTAAATCAAAAAGTACAAATCAGTAGACATTGATCTATTAGAGTCTCATCTAAAACTAGTTTCACAACTTAAATAAACGTGATTATGATGATGACCCACAGAGGGTCGCTATGAATGCTGATATACAACCATGAGAATCTCTAGGGATAGTGAAAAGTAACATCTCTAATCACAATTTCGAACACCATGTATTCTTGAGAACTCCTCCTCTATCAAGTACAATGGGCATGCCGCATCACACAGAGGCGCTCCCACTAACCGTGGACTGCTGAGATACTCCTCTCCATCACGTACTATGGGTCTGCCGGGTCACACAGAGGCACCATCCCCCAACATGGCCCTATAAGTTACTCCTCCAAATTGTATACAGTAGATGCTCCCACTGTGGCCAGGTGATGTGCTCCTCCCTATCATGTACCATGGCCGTCGAGTCACTCAGAGTTGAAAAGTCAGCAGTCATCAGGTCTCAGCCAGTCATAGGGTTCCGAACATATCACGCTTGGGAGAACTGATCCTCAATCCATTAGACATATATAAAACTGCATGTAGTCTCAAAATAAGTAACCCAATGATACTCCATGTCACAAGGGTTCCAACTCAATAGACGGATCGTCAATCGGACTCCTTGTCTGTGGGTTATTGGTATTTTAGTTCTGAGGCCCTGGTTGGATTCGGGTGTGATCCAACCCGACCATACTCAATATTTCTACAAAAATCTTATTGAGTAATTCAAAAGGACTGTCTCACTCCAAGGATCCCGACTCCATAGATGGTTCATTCAACGGATATCCAGTTTAGATGTTATGACCCATTTTGTGTAATTTGTCAGTATTGGGTCCAAGTCTGGTCCACCTCTGTCGGACCGACCTGACCCGATTCGATATGGTCTGACCCGATTCGACCTGGGTCGACTCAAACTGACTTAGATGCTACCTGAACTAGATAAACATGGCCCGCTGGGACCGTCCTGAACTGGCTGGGCCGATGGTCAGGCTGCAGGTCTACCCGCTGTGCAACGTGTCGGTCCACTGGAACAACTTGGCAGTGCCACCGGCATGGCTGCGTGGGATTCCAGGGATACCCGAACGCGACTACTCTAGGTAGGGATGACATGGTGCTGATCTACATCAGTGGGTCAAGTCACGATGGTTAACCCAATGTGGAACCTCGTGGCGACCTGGGTCGTCCGTGCCACGGCCGACGGAGCACGACTTTGCTGACGGGTGCACCACTAGCACGCACCCCATCCCCTGGTTGACGGCCGAACCGGCGGACCCCTACTCCTGTCGTGGACATCACAGGAATCAGCCTTACTACCATGTGGGTGCACCACTGGTTACATCGCGGCCAGATGGCGTGTCGGCCGCCTTCCTCCAGTCATCGTGGCTGACAAGCCGCGACCCTACAGTTCATCGGTGGCATGTGATGGAACGACACACCTCCTCCATGGCTTTCTAGGGCTAGCCTCTCCAATGCCCACCACTGCTTTGTGCCATGACCTCCTCTTGCGGCACGCGTCGATGCGCAATCCACCACGTATCCGGTAGGTGTCGTTATGCTGTCAGACTTCCATGGAGGAACAAGTACGTAACAAATATAGAGGAGTGTTCGGGCTGGGATTGTGAGGCCCGTACCATCCGTGTTAGCTTGTAACACGAGGGGGGGGGGTAGGGTTTAATGAACAATTGAATTAAACATCAAGTTAAAAACCACAAGATTACCCACAATAGCCATCCACAAAGAAGAATGAATCATGGATCAACCCGTTAGTCAGTGGACCCGCGTTCTTCTTATAATTTCATTAATGGGGAAGAGGGAATCAAAAATGCAGAAATGAAATAACACCTACCTTGTATCGTCAGAGAAACGTTCTCACTTGATGGTGGGTTGGTGTTCTTCGTTCCTGCAACTGGTTCCCAATGACGGCACTCATACGTCTTCCTCCGGTATACCATTCAATGTCACCCATCACCATCTGCTAGGATCATCTCTGTCTTATATGTTTTTGGCATCGTGTCACTCCTTCATCAATTAATTTCTTGGCGAAGCTATGCCGATACACCTCCCCATGCTCTATATATATAGGATAGGGGGAGGGTATGTAATAACACTGGAGTTTAATGGGGCTAATCAATTAGGAAGCTTCATAATACCCCAACGATGTTGTTACTTACGGTTGGTAGGTCAAGCCATTTATTGGATTGACACATCGTCAACCCCACCACCTTTACTATTCTGTTGGAGGATATGAAATAAAATAACAAAATTATTTCTATTCTTTTCTTTTAAGAACTCAAAAAAATATAACATCTTCTTTGTACCTACTATTCTCGATGTAAAGCCTCCCTTAAGATAATCTTGGTGATGTGGATTCAATAGTTCCCTCAGATTATCAATCTGAACAATAGTTCAAAAGTTAAAAAATGCCGCTCACACATTTAGTGAATGTGCTACAAATAATTTTAGAAAATTAAATATGTTCACCCTTGACCCACGCTGATCGAGGTTGGGCTCCGCCTCGGGAGAACAAACCCCAATTAACTCAACAGTACTCTCAGATTTTCAATTCGAGTTACCCTTTAGAAGTTATGTATTTTACAATTAAATAATATTCACTTACATATTTTATTTAAGGAAAAAAACTATCTTTCCATGGTTTCCCAAGGTGGAAAATATTATTATCGGCCTAAGGAGAGCACATCCCCCTGAGTTCAATAGTGGTATGGGATTTTCAATCTGAGTTACCGTTCCTGAGTTGAAAGCATTTGAAAAATAAAATACATTTATTTAATTATTTTATCTACATATCTTCCATATTCGGGTTTTCTCATAGGAGGCCTACATCGACTAAACTAATGTTGTGCCTAGAGTAAACCCGCCATCCTGATCACAACGTTACACTCATATTTTTTATTCAGGAAACCGTTTATGAGTTATTCCAATTTTTAATAAAACTGCTTACACACACTAGTTAATGATTAGCAAAACTTCAACGGATAATTTCGGGCACTCCAAGCCTCAAAATCACACATGGTAAAATTTCACGGTCATAAAAAAATTTCATATTATTAAAAAAATTATATTGAAATTCCAGGACATTATATTCCTCCACCATAGGGGTTTACATCTCTAAAATCCAAAAAAACGCAAATAAAACAAATGATAATACTGAGCACGAATCTGAACCTCTTGCTCCATTGTGCTCTCTTAGAGGTCCCCGTGCTGCCCCCGAGCACGCACTAGAGGGGTCGACCATATATGAAGGACATATTCATGTTGATCCACTATCTCCACTGTTAACTCAATAAAAGTCAACCCATAGTAAAATTTCAACTCTCCCTAGTCGATAACATGCAATGGATCATGAAAACATCTCCTCAGCAGCGACACAAGGAAAAAATTATGCACCCCATGCATCTATGAGGAATGAGATATATGAAATGCCACATCGCCCACTCTGCTGAGAATCTATAAATTTCCAATGATCCTCAAAGATAACATTCTAACCCGACCAAATCTCTACTAACCACGTCAAGGTGAGACTCGTAGGAAGACATTATAAGGCCCCAGCCTTAAACCTTACTTAATCTTGAGTTATTACAAGATCACACATTGAGGATCTTTTTGAGTTTAGAGTTTTAGAGAATTAGATCATAAAACTTGCATTACATTCCACATATAAACAAAGTGGTTACATAAAGATAGTATTCTTCATTCCCATCAATGGAAACACATTTAAAATAAAACATGGATTATTTCTTTACACATCCTTGACTCTATCATCTTATCATGTACCTTTCCCTTGACCTGTGAAAAACATTTAAAAAACTTGGGATGAGCATAAAAACTCAGTATGGGTTATAAAAAAAACATGGAAAGGAAACATGAGTTCATATATACATAATAATGAAATCATACTTTACCCATAAAACATAGGCACTTTAACATACCTCATAAAATCATGAATAAATCATAGAAATCATAAGACATAAAGGTAACTTGAGGCATTCATAACATTCTTACGTAGGGAGTAACCCTCTTGGTTACGTTTGGAATACCCATCACAGTATATTCCCTAAAATCTCTTCGGAGAAACCTTAACGTTTCAGTCCTTCACGTTACCCAATGCATTGGAGAGCTATAACGGGCTCACCCGCCCTTAGTTTATCACAGAACCACCCGTCTTCATAATAATTCCCAAGAACCATAACATAATCATATCACATAAAACATGCATAAAGGAAACATAAAATTTCCACATTTCAATCACGAGATATCAATACAACACATTTATATAAAAATATTATGAAAACCATTTTCAATACCAAAATAAAAGAAAATTAAAACATGGTATTTATTTTTCTTTTAAAAAGAAGGAATGGCTTGTAGAGGAAGCCGAAACTCAAATAACGGTCACGACGGCGGAGAAGTCGTTGTCACCGCATACGTACGACAAAAACATTCCCTTTTTTCATTTAATAAACGCTTTGTATAAAAAAGATTCCTTTTGAATAAACGTATAAGTCAAAGGGGTTTATACACCGTATAAAAGAAAGTTGTGTATAAAATAAAATATGCCTCAACGAAAGGAGATTGAGACGAAGTCCCATACCTCGTATCCGACTTGACCCGACCGTTCTTTAATCTCCTGAATAATAAACTTGAGTTAATCTCTACTTGCTTATGAATATTTTTCAAGTTCATTATTCCTTTTATACCATGTTATGAACATCATTTAATCAGTTAAGTTAATAATGTTCATTTCGTCGGTATTTGGTTCTTAAGTCAAAAATAGACTTCTTACACTTACATGTTGTTAATTTGGTCAAAGGTTCATTATATCCAGAATGGTATTCATGATGTAGATATCATATATGTCATATAAATCCAGTACATACATGCATTTATAATATTACATAATCATTTAGAGGTAAGAAATGAAATACACCGTTCATGGAGACGGTAAGCCGTACGTACGCATGAACGCTACATCCATTTCTATTTCATATTTTCTAGAATGGAATCATAATGATATAAGAGTATATTATAATTCCAGTATAATAACATATATAATATCATTAACTTTATCCTTTACACATCCCACGTATGGTATTAATGAATCAAATCACTTTCAGGGGCGGTAGTGCGCACTTCCTAAAATGAAGATATCGTGTTTACCCATAATGGAAACCATAAAGGTATGCCAAAAATGAAAAAAACAGAAGCTTAAGGAAAACATAAACATATTATATATCATATATAAAAATAGTGACATCATAATGGCCACCTTTGAAGGTGTTAAATGAGTATTGAACAATCATCGTTTCGGGAGGCAGAATTTTGCCATCCACGGAAACCGTATGTTCTTTAACCATTTGATGTAGTTGTGTGAGAGTGTAGCTCAAATAAATCTTATAAAAACATCCTAGTATATTGAATATACTGGTGTTGTTACAAAAGAAGTAAATAAAAAGAGTTTAGGGGGTTGGAGAAGCAAAATAAAACAAATGAACATTAGAGAATGAATTACCTTAAAAAGTGTAACTCCTTTTGATTTGAGCCTAAAGGCTTCGTTTGAAAGGATTATGCCCAAAAAGAATCCTCTAGAATGAGGAGAGGGATGTGGAGAGAGTTAATGGGCAGGGTTTGGCCGAGCCAAAGGCTTGAGAAGTGTGTGAAATGAGGTAGAGGTGGGGGCCTTTTATAAGAGGAGAGGAGGGGCACTTTTGGAAAGTAAAGAAATATTACTTTATTTGAAAATGTGTTTCGGTTTCAAAAGGTCCCAAATTGATATAATTCGTGGATACGGTGATAAGGGTTCGAAATCCACTCATCCAATTGGTTTTTTCCATGTGTAGTTCATAGATTTTACATTATCTTTCCATTTTATTTAAATCGTCAAATAATGATTTCATCGCTGCATCATTATTATGTCATAAATAATTTAATTTATTTAATGTCTAAAAATCATAAAAAAATACTATGATGTAGGAAATATTTTTATCTTTCCAATGAATATTTATAATCAAAAATCTGATTTTTATAACCCCATGTAAAAATTGTTTTCGTAAAACATCTCTTGTTTGTGTCATTTTTACTTTAACATTTAATAAAAAGTTATTTATGTCATTTCCAAACCAAAGTGTCTCCATGGGGTCCCCAAGTTGACCCATGGCTTTTATTGGTCGGACATGACACAACCAATAAGGTTGGGACATGTGTCTAGGTCATTTCCTATTATTAAATCTTTATTTATACCTTAAACTACCCTAATTACCACTAATCGCGATTAAGAACTTAATAAGTTACTATTCACCAAAAAATTATTATAATCTCATTGAAACACATTTTACTTCTTAATGACAACCATGTATGTCGGATTTTAAAAATTCAATACACATTAGTGGTAAACTTTCATTTAACTGAAAAATCAGTTTGCTTGATTATCACTTAGTGGTTTCACTATTCATCAAAAATTGACGTTTTTCAGAAAATTACCAAAAATTCACCCTAAGCTATATTTGATATTCCGAATTCAAAAATGAAGTCTTTTTTTCAAAATTCAATACATATAAGTCAAATTAATTAATTTAATAATTAATTCCCACTGCCAGAGCAAATAGCGTGTTTTTAAGAAACAATAAGTATCAAAAGATTGACACCAGTTTAAGTCTAATTTCAAAGTGAAATTGATTCCAATGACCATAATTGGATTAAATGGTAAAAATATATTCATATTACACATTAAGACCAATTAAAAAGATAATCTAATCATATAAATAAATTAGATTAAAAAGCAGTTTTGATGTAAAATGCAGTATTTTTCATTATTCATTAAAAAATGAACATTGTCAGAAAAATACCAAAAATTCACACAAAGTAAATTTTGATGTCCCAATCATAAATAATAAGTTTATTTTGACAAACATAGTTTATAAAATTGTCAAAAGATAGATTTAAAAAGGGTTTTCCATCATAAGGCAGTAAAACAATTTTTTAGAATATTAGTGTATTCCATGCTTAAGATTGGATTTATTTTCATTTTAAGCCTCTAAAACACTATCTTAATAATTAATAGACATAGATAAAAATATCTATTATTCATTACTTACTTGGGATGTTACAGACATGGTCTCCATTCTCTTGTTGACATCAATCTTCTTCCAAATCTGTGAAATCATCACTTACTGAAACGTGAGGCATCGTGATATAAACTCTCCTCTGGTTCCTTCATCCCTCTCCACCAGTACTGACGTCAGAGTTTCTGGAACATTATCTCCCCTAAAGGATGTACTATTAATGGGGATGTATGGAACTCCCTCAACACCTCCACTTGAAGTGTCACTGGCACCATGGTGCATCCTCTAAAGAGGATGAAATGCTCCATACATTCAGGAAATCCTTCAGGAGGCCATCCTCAGGATATCTGAGCACGTCGGGCCCCACAGTCAACATCCCAAAGATGTGCCTCCCGAATTCACTAAAGAATTGAAAGATTTATAGTCATAGACTGGAAGAATGGTCCATATTTATCCACAAATGATATATGCTACGTGACTAGCTGCTCTGACGCCTCACTCAGAAGTTGTATACCAGAGGTCCTGTTGAGTGTGTTGGATACCACGTTCACCTTCCCCAGAGTATAGACTATCTGAAAGTCATAGTCAAGGAGGAACTCTATCCATTTTCATTATCCAAATATCAGGTCCTTCTATGGGAGGTTATATATGAGACTTTTGCGATCAGAGTAAACAGTAAATCATTAAATCATCAAGAATTGCTGCTACATCTTCAGTGCAAAGAACACTACTGCTAAATCCAGGTCATGGGTAGCATAGTTCTGCTCATGCTGTCACAACTGCTATAAGCTGTAGGTAATAACTTCCCACTCCTCCATCAGGTAACAACCTAGTCTGGTCCCTGATGCGTCACATTATACTACAAACCCAACTCCCTATTCTGGTAGCCTCAAGATGGTGGCACTCGTCAGTCTCTGTCTCAACTCCTGAAGGCTCTGCTCACACTTCACCATCAACAAGAATGGTTGCCCCTTCTTCGTCAAAGATGACAAGGGTGATACTACCCTAGTGAAGTCTGGTTCAAAACTCCATTAGTACTTATCCAAAGCAGAATTCCCTCTCCCTTCGAAGAGCTAATCCTAGAAACATATTTTGAAAAGATACCCCCAAACACTTCCACTCCTATAGGGAACTGAAAACTCAAAAGTACTGCAGCATCGATGGTATGGTTGGCCGACTCAAGAGGGATCAGATGAAACCTCTTATGCATGATTCTATCATGTGCTTACTGGGATTCCTATTTCACTAATCTAGGAAAACCCCAGTCATACATTGTATATAAACCACAACCCTTTTTCCTAATACAGTAAATCTGAATATGAACTGTGGATGTCCAGTCCATACCCAAACTAGAGTCATAAGTCCTCAATGCGGCCACCAAGTTGTTCCAACCAAAACTCTCACCTCAAGGTTCAAATCACACTATCAGTATAAGTGTGGTGATCAAGTCTCCACCCAAAGGTATCTCCAGACGTGAGGGTCAAGTCAACGGTTTAACCAGAAACTCTAGGTCTTGAAAAAGATTAGTAGAAGGAAGGAATTTTTGGTACATATGTCTATTGATACATAAGCTATTATTAGACATATATTGTACATAAAATCATTCCGAAATCCCTTGGGTTTCACTCTTGACCTCATGAAGATACTCCCTTCCCCTGTCCCCCTACTCCATGAGCATAGTGGGGACCAAATATCTGGGTGGTTTGTAACATGTCGAATTGTACACCACCTAATGCTACTCTACTATCTCTGTTTCCACATCTCCAGCCCCACATATTTTTCTATCCCTATCACATTCTCTTCCTGAAAAATTTTACATGCCTAAGTCTCAATGTCTGGCGCCAGTTTCCTACTTTCCCACTACTATCATTCACTAGCTATATCCGCTTAGCCAGTGAACATTCAACCAAAAATTTTCTCTCTATCACCCTAACATAAGTAGGAATTTATAGAGGAATAGTGTTATAACAGATGTCCCTAAACAAACCTCGCTAGGATGTCCGATCCCTGAAGCACATACCGTATTGTATTCATCAATTACCAAGGAATGGTTGGTATTCCTTGATGAATACTCAGCTACTAACATGTCATCCTACCAAAGCTGTAGAATCTATATAGAACTCTCATCCACCTCTTCAAGATAGTCATTATGTTCCTTGGAGTAGGGATCTCCATGTAACCTTAGGGGTATCTGATTTTGAAACACGTGTAAGGAACTAAGCCTACATGTGTCCTCTACAAGTACTGCAAGTTGTAACTGCTGACCAACAAGAAGTGATATAGCTGGCACACTACCTAAAGGTACAATCTCGAGCGACGTTCCATGTAACAAAGCCTCATCACTATGTGGACCATACTTATGGTCACTCACTAGAAAATACTAACAATTAATATCACCATCCACTTTAATGGTATCTCAACTAGGTGGAAAACTCTAGCCAGAGCTACCAGCCAGTCCTCAGCTGCCTGAGAATCTGTCTCTCCTCGAAACCTCGGAGGCCACTACCACTAGAACTCTTGCAATTCGCTCAGTCATAGTTCACCGTACTCTAGTGCGGCTAGTGGTAACTACTACACAATTGGTGGTGGTGCTGCTGGTACGCCACCTAAAGGTTCCAACACAGTAAGGGGTCCTGCACGTGATCCTTGTCTCTCAGTGGGATTTCATCATGTACTCTCTCAAGAATCCAAGATGGATGACTACGTAGTGACAACATGATAAGGAATAGGTGCGCCATAGTCATTAAGATATACATGGTGAACTATATCAAAATAAATCACAAGAAGAATTCTTAAAAAACACACAAAATCAGTGCTTCCATGCACTGAGTCAGAATTCATAATTTCAGGGTCCTAGTTTATGGATACGTCTGCCGCCGCACCAACACTGGAGTCCCTGAACTGACAACAACACTCAAAAAACTGAACACTATTGCTATATTGAAATTACCAGAGTACTAGTTCTTCAGTAGAATTGAACTACTCTAATACCACTTTGTCACGATTCGTCCCCCAGGGCCCGTGCCATGACTACCCCAATCCCGCCTTCCATAAGCTAAGGGCTACCTACTAGCACCAAAAGGCTTATTCTCTAAAATGGGAAGTCATTTCCTTTAAACCTGAACAAACATGTGTTCCGCAGACACAAAAAGAAGAAACTGTGATGTAAACTGCTGTAGAAAAAGGAGTGCTGAAAGTAAAAGAGGCCAGAATACAAGCCCAATTGAAATTAAGAGTACAACTGAAAAGTAAAAATACAACTGAAAAAGGGAAACCATCTACTGAGTCGTACGCTGAGGATCCTCATAGATGTGTAGGTACATATCGCCTCCTTTCCACTTTGTTTATTCTAGTCTCCTCTATGTATCCCCAAGTCCAAGATCCCTCAAGATTAATCCCATATACTCGTCATCGACACAAGAGACAACAAAGTGTGGGCGAATCCCATGCCGGGGTGAGTATAATGATAATCAGTAGGGACCCCGAGACCCTAGAAGGTCTCTCAGAATTCCACAAGGAAAACCAAAAATAATATTCTCAATCACAAAGTACATAGAAATAGACATATCTCAATTAAAATCATAGCTCAAACCAGATATAAAACGTAAATATACAGGATTATGATGTTGACCCATAGAAGATCGCTATGACTGCTGATAGCCAGCCACGATATTCTTTGTGGATAGTGACAAGTAACATCTACAATCACAATGTCGAACACCTCAACTACTAGAGAAATCCTCTTCTTTCGAGTACAATGGGCTTTCCACGTCACATAGAGGCACTTCCCACTAACCTTGAACTACTGAGGTACTCTTCCCCATCATGTACAATGGGTCTATCGGGTCACACAGAGCTGCCCTCCCCCACCGTGGCATACTAAGGTACTCCTCTACATCGTGTACCGCTGCCTCTACCCACCATTTCCTTCTTAGGTACTACTCCCCATCATGTACTGTGGCCGTAGAGTTACTCCGTGTTGAATAGTTAGCAGTCGTTAGGTCTTAGCCTGTCACAAGGTTTCGAATGTAGCGTGCTTGGGAGAAAAACTCCTCAATCCATTAGTCATATATCAACCAGCACGCAGTCTCAGAAAAAGTAACCCGAGGATCCGTCATGTCACAAGGGTTCCAACGCAATAGAGGAACTTCAATCAGATGCCCAGTCTGTGCGTTATTGGCGTTTCAGTGCCGAGGGCCTGGTTGGATTCAGCTGCAAACCAACCCGACCATAATCCAAGTTTCTCCAATACTCTAAAGGAGTAAGTCAAAAGGACTGTATCTCTCCAAGGATCCCAGTTCCATAGACGGTTCATCAAATGGATGTCCGGTTTAGATGTTAAGGACCACTTTGTGTAACTGGTCGGTACTGGGTCCGGGTCTGGTCTACCTCGGTCGGACCGGGCCAACCCAGTTTGGCATGGGCTAACTCGGGTCGACCTAGACTGGCTCGAGTCCGACCCGACCAAGATCGTCCTGGTCCGCTGGGCCCGGCCTGACTCGGCTGGGCCATGGGTGTAGCCTCTGGGCCGCGGGTTGGCCCTATGTTCAGCGAGTCAGTCCAATGAACCGACCCTACATTGCCAGCTGCGTAGTAGTGCGGGCATCCAGGGATAAACAAATTCATTGCATCCAATTAGGGCTGACATGGTTCGGTGCCCTATAAGCTGGTCAAACCATGGAGGTTTACCCAACGCGTCACCACGTGGCGCGGCGGGTCCTCCGTGACACAGCTGACTGGCCACACCACGGGCGCGCACCCCGTCCCCCAGACACCAGTAGAACTGGAGGCCCCCAGCTCTTGCCACGACCATCACAGTCCATGTTCATCGAAGACCATGGCCATTGTTGGCCGCAGACTTGCTGCAACATGGGGGCGCCACCTGGGGTGTGCCCCACCTCCGCTCCACTGGTTCCGTCGCAGCCAGATGGCATGATGGCTCCCTTCCTCCATTCATTGGGGCTGATGATCCGCAACCATCCTTGTTCATCTGCAGCGCGTAACGGTATGATGCGCCTCCTCCACGGCTAGATGGTGTCAGCCGCTCCGACGACCTCGGTGGCTTTGTGTCGCGACCTCCTCTAATGTCACGGGTCAACACGCTATCCACCATGTAGATGTTCATTGTCGATGTGCTGTCAGTCTTCCATGGAGGCAAAAGAACGTAAAAAATATAGCATAGGATTCAGGATGGGTTTTTTAGGCATGTGTATTCTACGTTATCCCATAACACGATGGGGGGTTAAGGGTTTAAAAAACAATTGCATTACCCAATAAGATAATCCCCACAAGATTCCCCGCAACAGCCTCTAGCAACGACAAATGAATCGCGAATCTACTCGTTAGTCGGTTCACCTTTTTTCTTATTATAATTTCAAGAATGGGGAAGAGGGAATCATTAAGGCACAAATGAAATAACCCCTACCTCGATTCTTCAGAGAAACATTCACACTTGAATGTGGGATGGTGTTCTTTTTTCTCACAACCGGTTACCAAGGACGCCACTCGTATGTCAACCTTCGGTTCATTTTTCAGTGTCACCCATCACCTTCTGCTGGGATCGGCTCCATCTTCTATGTGTCTCACATCGTGTCACTCCTTCATCACTTCATCGTTTTCCAAATCTGTGTCGATACCCCTCCCCAAACTTCATATATATAGGAGAGGGGGAGGGTATGTAACGACGTTGGGGTTTAATGGGGCTCATCAATTAGGGGGCTTCCTAATTCACCAACGACAATTTCACTTAGGGGTGGCAGATCAAGCCATTTATTGGTCGACACATCGTTGTCCTCACACCCTTTACTTGTCTATTGGAGGATATGAAATAAAATAACAAAATTATTTCATTTCATTTGCATTAAAAATTAAAAAAACATAACTTTTTCTCCAGACCTACTATTGTAAATGTAAATAATCCCATAATTGAATCCAGGAACTGTGGATTCAATGGTGCCCTCATATTTTTAAACTGAGCAATGGTTCAAATGTTAGAAAACACCACTCACATGTTTATTAAACGAACTCAATTTTTTTAGAGAATTATTTATGTTCCCCTTCGACCTATGTTAGTCGAGTTTAGGCTCCTCCTAGGGAGAACACTCCCCAAAGAACTCAACTGTACTCTTGTATTTTCAATCTGAGTTACCATTTAGAAGTTATGGATTTAAAAACAAAATAATTTTCACTTAATTATTTTATATACGGAAAAAACTAACATTCACTGGTGGCCCACGCCGACCAATGTTTGTATCAACCTAAGGAGATCATACCCTCATGAGTTTAGTGGTGGTCTATGATTTTCAATCCGAGTTACCATTCGTGAGTTATAATCTTTTGAAAAACAAATTAACGTTATTTAATTACTTTATTTACGGTTATTCCATTTTTGGGTTTTCTCACAGGAGTCCTGTGCCGACTAATGTCAAGTTTCACCAAGGGTAATCCCTTTATCCTGATGACAACTGTGCACTCAGATTTTTGATACAAGAAACTATTTATGAGTTATTCCACATTTTCAGGAAAACTATTTACTCTTGCTAATTAAATCTTAACAAAACATCGATGGATCTTTTTGGGAACTCCGAGCCTCGTAATCACGTGCTGTCAGATTTCTCGGTATAGAAATAATTCCATATTATTATAAAAAATTATACAAAAATTCATGGACATTAAAAAAAACCTCTTTATAACTCTTTGTGTTCATTGGTGTTTGATACAAGATCTAAAGCTACCATTCGAGTATGAAAAACACAAAGGGATAGTGAAATTTTTTGGAAATTATTGAATTAGGAAATTCGTTATAGTGAATGGGATATGATTTTTATGTGGGTATGTAGAAATTTTAAAGGGAACAATTGAAATGTGAAAATAGTTCATTTTATTAAATTCATAGACGTCTTTTGAAATCATTTTAATGTATTGTTTTGTATTTTGATATGGTTATGGATTCCAATGAATAAAAATGATGTTATCTATTTTTATGTTCTGTATGTGGGTAATATATAAAAAAATGGAATTTTCCAAAACAAACGTTTCCAAAAGGGGATTTCTTAATAAATTTTAATGATGATTTTGAAATTATGGAACGGTTTCCCTTTGTGAAAATTATTCTAAATCTCATTTTTCAATGGCTGTTAATTCAAAAAGAGGTCTTGGGTGCAATTGAGTTTTTAAACTTGAAGACCCATGTTTTAAGGTGTGAATAAAAGATCATTTAAAATGTGTATTTTGATTTTTTTGTGACATGATTTTGTTTTAAATCTCTATTGGGACCGTATTAATTATAATGATATATAGATGATAAAGATATAAATCATGACCATTATGTTATAATTTTATCATGGAAGATAAAACAATCTAAATCATTATGGTTCTTAGTTGATGACAAATCATAATGGGGTGTCTGAAATAATGGTTTGTGTATTAATGTTTTTTGAATTGTTTGTGGGATATGTAAAATGAGTTATTATTGAAGATGAAAAATGTTTTTAATGTTTAACATTTTTGATTTATAAATGTGTTATAGTTAAATATTATTATTTTTATAGATTGGTGGAGGGTATTAACCTGAGGTCCTACACCCACAAGTTTGGTTTGTATGAGGATTTAAACACCACCTGTATAATTCAAGGGTTACAGAGTTGGACAGAGGATTTATTCCTATAATGGTTTCATTTTATGAGAGTAGATGGACTTGGGTTCCAAATTAAGTGAATTATAAATCATGGTTAGGATATTGAACTGAGGCTCAATGATTTCCAACATGTGGACATGGTGTTTTTTGGGATTCTAAGATGAGGCTCTATGCTTTCCAGACCCATGGACATAGATTGATTATCGAATTAAGGCTATGGGGTATGTTGAGAGATTTTGTTTAGTTAATTCCATTATGATTAAAATTATGTGATCATATTAGGTTTTCATGTATTCCCCTCGTATGTCTATAGTTATTTTTTTATGGGATGAAGTTTAAGAAAATAATGGATTAAATTGTTGTTAATTATTGTTTTATGTGAAACTAATTTCCTTTCATTGTTAATAATTTGTTGAATTTCATTACCATGAATAAAAAATTTTATATTCCAGTTGAGCCTTTAGACACCGTTGGTGGTGGCCTACTGAGTTCTACTCACACCCTACTCAAGCCATCATTGAACTTGGGTGACTGAGAAGATGATACAATTTTTATGGTAAAAGTTAATGATAGGGATTTTGTGTTTGGTTTGTGCATGGGATGATGCGATGGAGAATTGGTGGTCTAGAACAGGTTGGGGCCTATTTCCATTATTGATTTATTTTTTTATTATTGGTATGTGATTTTATTTTTATGATTATCAGACTCATAGAGTATCCATCATATTGTTATAGAATGTGCTACATGGATACTTTTCATATTTTTTGTTTGTGGTCAACATAGGGTTCTATTTGGTTCTTCTAAATATTGATATTATTAAAAATATATTATTCCTCTAAAATACATTGATAGTATCCTTTCCACGTCTCTATTGACCCACAGTTCTAGTCATATGCCACTAGAATATTGGGTGGTGCGCCTGAGGTTAGGTAATGACCTAGCTATGGGAACAGATTTTGTGTATACCGGTACAATGACGTTAGAAAGTGGTATTATATAAGTTTATTTTATCTTAATATTTGGTGCATGGTAGGCATGATAATAGGATATTTTTATGATTTTATAATAAGATCATACCTAGCTATCTACAGCCTCACGTACAAGGTAAAATCCATGTTTCTAGTGATGGTAATTGATGTTCTTTTTTATGATTCTACAATTTAATGATACATCCACCACTGGTGGTTAATTTGGGTGTGATGTTTTTAATGTATTTATATTTAAATATTCACTCTATATGATAATATAGGGTGTTTGTATTTGTGAATCAATCCAGGAACATAGGATTTATAGGTCAACTGTATAATGCATGTGTATGAATGTTCTTAGGGACTCACATGCTAGATGTTTATTTTTCATCTGTTCTTAACCTTGTTGATATTTCAATGAAATGTTAATTAATAAAATGGTTCCAAAATATTAATTTTAGAAAAGATATTTTTTCTTAATCAATTTTAATAAATAATTTTTTTAATGTCTAAATTATAATTCTTTGGAAAAATTAATGGTATGAAGTGTGAATCCTTGGGTTTGAAAATTGATGGCATGGAAATGTGAACTATCAGGATATAAAATTATAATGTTTGGTTAAGATGTGAAATGTGAAAATTATTGATATTTTGGAGACACTAGTGGTGGGTATACCTTGTTTTGGTTGGTGAGAGTGTGTATGGGTTATTTGGGAAATGAGAGTGCCTTTGTATTTGGACCATGGGTTACATGATATTGGATCTTGATGTGTTGTATGTGTCAATTAATGTATTGTTTCATCTTGTTTCTATGGATAGGTTATGACCATGATATTTTGAAATGTTTTATTTTAATATGGATGCAATGACTATTGTTGATTAAGAACATGGGAATTGAATTTTGGTACCTAGAGTAGGTGTTTGGATAATGGTGCTGATGTACGTGTGATAGTATATTTGGTGTGGGACCTAGATTTAATTTTATGTTGGTTTTATATATTCAGTTTTTTTGGAATAGTGGTTGGATATCCTCCCCTGAGGAGTGGGTTGTTTGAGGATTGATGTCTATGGAGTAGAGTGGGAGCCAATGTCCTTTGTGACGTGGGAAATATGTTTATGGATTTTATGTCATTTAAATATCAACTGTGACACAAAATATGGGTTGTATGAGATTCTAGTGTATTTAGGTGAGTGAAGAACAACTGTACATTTTGTAATTTGATACTGGTTCACATAGAGTGATGCCTAGTGCGGGTTTTACCTATATAGATAAGTGGAAAATTAAACAGTTTTGGAGAAGTGACATGTGTTGATTCTATGAGTTTATAATATGGAGAAAATGAAGGGTTTCCTCGATGGAGGTTTACCAGAGTTGTGGAATATGAGTCATCGGTGGTTGATTTTGTGATTTAATCATTGCAATGTGGGTTCCATTAAATTTTTCATTAAAATTCATTTTTAAACCTTATTATAATCTTAGGGAAGCACATGATTGTTTAATTCTTTGGTAATGGTATCTGGGAAGGGTATGATCATTCTAAGACCTATCCATGTGGTTTTGATGGTTATTTATGCTGAAAACAATGTTCATTTGGGGAAGGCAAGGAAAGGGAAACAATAGTGTGGATGCATTCTTCTTTTATGGAGGTTACACCTGAGGTGATGGTGGCCATGTGTTGGGGCATATATGTAGAATGGTTTGGATTTTTGGTGAGATATTGAAAAATCCATGAAACTGATGAGGTTAATGGATATGGGGGTATAGATATTTGATTAATATAGAATTTGGGACATGATTTGGTGATTTATGAATCATGTGATCGTTAATTGGGATATTTTTGTTGTCGTTGGATAATGTGAATCGTCAAGGTATCTCATGAGGTCTATAGGTGGGTACGTGCTTGCAAGGCACGATGCTATGTTGGATGGTTGAACGGGTGTCTTTGGATAAATAAATATTTTCATTCTATCAAACCTAAATCAGAACCCTAGTTATTTGAGAGACATTTGGTTTTTAATTGTGTTTTGTAATATTGTGTATTTATTGTGAGTCAACAGGGTCATGTAGGAGGAACATGCGTTGGGAAATGGTGATGGTGCTAAAGGGACGCTTGGATCATGACCTCTTGGTAGAGGATCATGAAGTGGAATTTAAGTGTAGTTGTAATTCACATTTGAGTTGTTGTGTTTGAGTTTTGAAGAGATGTATGCGAAAAGGGATACTCGAGACTTCTAACAGGTCCTTGTATTTCAAAAGTTGCAGGTATAATTATAGAGGTATAGTTTTTTGTGGTTTTCATATACAATTTCATGGCATACATATTACTAGTGACGTTCATTACCAATAAATTGACATCATCCTCGGTACGCTATGAAAGCGATTGATTTCCTCCTATATACATAAATGTTTTTTATGGAAATGGATTATCTTTTAGGATACAATTAGGGAGAGGTATGTGTATGTGAGCCATATTGTAGTTTATTACACCATCAACTAGTTATAACATAGTTCCTTGGGATAGACTGGATGTCAAAGAATGGAATAGATGTCATTCTCAGAAGTTGGGAACGTGTAGTGAGTGGTATTTTTTTGTTGTTATAGTGAATTATTGATTGACATATCCAATATTTGGTGTTATACTTACAATTGAATCATGATTCAAGGTGGTAGAAATTTAATGAAGAAATTTTTGAAAATGACACCCCTAAGGTGGTGAGTGATATATTACTCATGGATATTTATAGAAAACTATTGATTGGATTCGGTGGAGTAGAGGTTCCAAATTTAATTCTTTGAGGGAATTTTTTTTCTTCCTCGATGAATGATAGGTTAGCCATGGATGTGTTGATTAATCGATCCAAGAGTTGTCTTTGGGCTCAGTTTAGATTCAAGATAAATATTAGATTCTTGTGTTAGAGTCATTGACTTGGGATACAATCCATGACATTATATGATGGAAATTGATAATTAGTGTTATAAATTCTTCTAATGTCGGACTTAGACTCTGATAGGTGTGTTTAATGGCCTTAGAATGTGTTTATGTGTGTAAAGTTATTCTCTCATATGATTTAGTGTTGTGGGAACACTGAAGTGGAGTGTATTTATAGAAGGAAAATGGGGTTTAGGGAAGGAAAAATGTTTTTTTGTTGATGTATGCATAACAGAGGTGTTAGTTTAGGAATGTTGATGGGTTCTATAGAGAAAGATTATATATTATAGGGTAGTGGATACCCTAACTATAAATATTCACTAAAAGTTGGGGAATGATTCCAATAGGTGTATTGGATGATGGTGGTATGACATAACTAAAAATGTATTGTCTGTATTGGCCTCCTCTTGTTTAATGTTCGTGTGGAAAGTGTGTCTTGAAATTAAATATTTACATTAGAGAGGTAAATATGTTCTTAGACTACAAAGGAATGAAGGGTTAATTTCCATTCGATGTGGTATTGATGCAATGATGAAGGCTAGTTTCCCAGGAGAACTTATGGAGAATTGGGTGTAGTGAGTTGGGAAACGTGTCGTGAATTTTGTGACAAATGAGCTTAAGATTTAGTATTCCTTTGGTTGGTGGATATTCCATCCACCATAACATGATGGGGGTGAGCTCGGGCATATGGTGGGGAGAACCATAGTGGGTAAATGGTTATTTGACTATATGTTCTATGTTTTCTATTAGATAATAATGTGTATGATCCATATTAGTGTTTAGGATTTGGTGATAGACATTGGATAGGGATTTTTATCCTTTAGAACCTTGATATGAAGGTTATACTTGAGTTATATGCTGAATGATTAGATGTGGAAATTGTATGTGTGTTTTAAGTTGTGGAATCACTTTTTTCAAGTGATCATGGCTAGTGAAATACATATTCATTTAGATGATTCTAGGCATGGGTCTCCATTAGAACCATAATAAAATGGGAATGATAGACCCAAGTTGATTGAGACATGTTTTGTGGATAGGATTGAACTAAAGGTGCTACAATTGGAGATCTTAGAGAAGTGAAGTTCCATTGTGGAAACTATTTTTGTGGTGGTGGTTTACTGATGTTACAAGTATATATACCTTGAATTTCTGGTTGTAAATGATGATTTTAAACTGATCCATCCCTTCATGAGTATCGATTTCATAATTATAGACCAGAGATGAAAAATATTTGGGTATGATTGTTTATGTCATCTAAGTGTGGTGAAGTAATGGCCATGTTCTTAAGGAAATATGGTATATAAAGGTTGATTATTTGTCCAATCATTCATTATTTAGGTCACGAAAGCTTTGTAATTCATGGAGGGTCCGTTTGCAGATGATCTTTTTATGGTGTGGAGGTAGAAAGATCATGATGTTTCATGAAATTACGCCTTTTTTAATGTTTTGTTAAATTTTCATTGTTTTTGATAAAAAAGTAGTATTCAAGTGTTTGGGAATATTCATAGGTTCCCTGGGGGTTCCAGGAAAGAAAGGATATGGATGGTGTCCAAACAGTGTGTAGCACGCAGTTGGAGCACAATTAGTACCAACAGTGTGCCTAGACAAGGAAACTATATAGCCTGGCATCTTCTTCGATAGAGGTCAGTGCACAGTCACTGCACATTTTTTCAAACCCTTTGGGTTCTCACAGGAGACCGTGCATCCATTCTATGCAGCCCTTAAAAAGTTGTAATTTCTCATTCCCCCCCTAAAAAATAAATTAATCTTTCCCAATTTTTTTTCACATTCAACAATTTACATAAGGGGTGATGAACCAGAAAACCTCTCATCCAACATGGGAAAATATCCTTTAGTTCATAGTCATTTGTATTGCTTTTAGTGGAAATCAATGCTTTGTGTATTACATTGAATCTATTTCCATCAATTTTATGGATGTTCATTGGTGTGTTGTCTACACCCGTTTTGAAGAAATAATCCATTTTTCAATGGTGTTATTTTTCTTAGTGGTTGAGGCCTATTTAGCTTAAATCAAGGGTCCTTTAGGGATCATACATTGGCTCTTAGCTTGAGGTTTTTGTTTTAAAATACTTTTCCCATAGTCTCGATGTTTAATATGTCTATGAAATTGTTCCAATGTCCTAAATTTTTTACTTTTGGTGTTCTTTAGTACACAATGTGAGACAGTTCCTTAGATAGAGGTTAGAAACCCACTACAGACCACATTGGTTCAATTTGTATTTTAGACAATATCTAGTGCTACCTATGGGGTTTGCCAAACTCTTAATGATGGTGGAATAATTTGGTAAATATTGAAATAGAGTAAGTTTTAAAGTGAATGGGTTGTGATTTTGAAGTGGGTATGAGGGAAATATTATTTTAAAATTTTAAATGTGAAAAATTTCATTTTAAAAAATTTCTAGATTTATTTTTAAATGGAATAAATTTTTTTTTTTTGTATTTTGATTCTGATGTGGTTACCAATGACAGAAAATGAAATTTATTAACATTGTAATATTTTAAAAGGTGGTGTTAAATGAAATGTTTTTCATAAATGGGGCTATTATAATATATTTATAATATGATTTGGAATGTGGTTAGGGAGCCCCTTTGTTAAAATGATTTGATGACCCATTTTAGTTGTAAATGGAAATACTAATCTTGGTCATGTTTGAGTTTTCAAAGAGGATGCCCTGTGTTTTATGGGGTGTCTTCAATAAGATTAAAAATGAGTATTTTGAATTGTATTTAATTAAATGATTTACTTTTAATTGTCTTTTGAGACCTTAGTAATTGAAATCTTATATGGGTGAGCAAGATAGAAACCATGAAGATTATGTGGTCATGTTAACATGGCTTATGAAATGAATTAAATGATGATCTTTCTTAGCTGATTCCATATAATAACGGGGTGCTTGGAAAAATTGTATATGTTTTATTGGGTTATAACTTGTTATATGGAGATATATAATGATTTATTATTGTAATTAATAAATGAATTTATGGTTTATGGTTTGTGATTGGTTAATATGTTGTGGTTAAAGAATCTTGTGCTCATGGATTGGTGGTATGTGGGGTATTGAGAGTAGGTTCTAAACCCACAGGTCGAGTTGGACTGACTCTCTAAACTCCACCCATATAAAGCACAAGTTATGAAGTTGAACTAAGGATATATGGACCAAGTGGTTTTATTTGATGAAACTACATGGACTGAGGTTCTAATGTATGTGTCATTTATTTAATGCTTGGGATGTGGGAATGAGGCTTTATGCTTCCCAATTTATCGACTTTCTATGATTATAGATATCAGACAAATACTCTATTCCTTCTGAGCCCTTGGACATCGGTAGATTATTGGATTTAGGGAATGTGGTATATTGAGAAATTAGGTTTAATTAATGTCATTGGGACCCATATATGATATATATTCCACTCTAGTATTGACAAGATATTCATTTTATGATTCGAGGATGTTATGTAAAATAATGGATAAAATGGTCATGATTGATTTTCAAATGTTAAACATATTTCCTTGGTGATTTTTTATCTATTTCATTTTATTATCTTTCATAAAATATTTTATTGAATGGATAATTCCTTACAAACTATTCTTGGTGACCTTATGAGCTATACTCACACCTATCTCGGAAAGCAATGTTACTTATCTCCCGGAGCAGATGATTCTTCTTTTTCTTGTATATGATCAGGGCAGGGAACTGCTGATTATTTTATACATGGGATGATGTGATGGATCTTCAGAGTTTATGACCTGTTTGGGGCTTGTCTCTATGTGTATAGTTTTGTATTTTTTTTGGATTTTATTTGTAGGAATTCCTGAATTATAGTATCTCAATCATACTTCTATAACATGTGCTACATAGTTACATTTATTCCATTGTTGTATGTGTTATACTATTGGATACAATTGGTTAATCTATAAATTTTTATAAATTATAATGTGTTATTACTCTAATAATATGATTTATTCTCCCCAATATATCTCTATAGATCCAAACTACTAGTCAGACGCCTCTGTCATACATCGATGTGATCCAAAAGTTATGTGATGACCCATATTAGGGATTCTATTTAGTGGAAACATGTCTTGGTGCGTTACATAAATTTATTATTTAATATATAATGAATTCTTTGGAAAAGTACTGATATGTGGGGCATAGAAATATATAGACCAATGATGCATTGGTAGTCTCATGAGGTGGGTCAGTATGCTAACCTTAAACAGATTTCAAACCACTGTTTTTAGCCATATGGTAAGTGGTCTAGATAGTATAGGTATAATGATTACTAAGATCATGAACTCAAATAATTAATCACTTCCATAATTATGAATTTAGTTATTATTTTCTTTTATATTTTCAAAAGGATATTATCTTTCGATTCATTTAATTCACTGGATATTAATTAAATGGAGACTTTTTTCAGTATTTTACAATATATTAATGGTTAAGCCTTATTTATTAATGATAGACATGAAATTTAAAAGTATTGTGTGTTCAGTTATTAACACTTCAATGATAATTATTCATTACTAAATAGTATAATAATGTTATTGATTGAATGGTATGTTTTAAGATATTTACATTTCCATATTGATTAAGCCTTATATATTTATAGTAGTCATTATGTTTAAATGAAATGCCTACTTAGTTGTTTTCCATTACATGTTGATTATGATAATTGATTCATTATAGCTAATTCTTTACATAATTATAACTATCAATCTGAGATCACTCATTTTTTTCTTTCATTGGAATACAATATGTATATTATGAATGATATGAAAGGATATTCTAAAGGGAATAATGATATTCATGAAAACAATTATAATGTAATTTCTCTATTATTATGTAAGGAAAGACTCATGTATGTATCTTTTTCACTAAAACTACTAATCCATTTTGTCCATTAGGATATGTTTACTTATATCTTATGTCTATATAACAAATCTATAACCATCTTTTAGCTAGTGGGGGCAAGGTCATTACATATAAATGAATCGAGAATCAAATTATTTGATTCCATGAGTTTGATTCAAAAAATGAATCATATTTTGAGGTAATGTAAATAATAATTAATGATAATTAATATTTATTGAATTATATAATTTTTAGATGAATAGGAATATAGAATTGAAACTGTAAGATGTTATATTATTGGCGATTTTTAAAATTTTCATAAAAGACAAATTTATGGTTATTTTAAAAATTGATATTCAAAAATGAGAATTTAAAACATTTGAAGAAAAAATTACTTTAAAAAATCTAAGAAAATGGGTCCTAGAAGGAAACAATTCAATAGAAAAAATGAATTGGAATATAAAATAGTTAATAATTAGAGGAAAAGTCCATTAATTGTTTTTAAAATACATTTATTTAAACTCAAATAATAAAAAATATATTGAAACATTATTAAAAAAAGAGGTAATGGGGAATAAGATGATCCCTTGAGATAAATAAATTTTAGTGGAAAAAATAAAATTGGAAATTATTTTTATTAGAAAAAATAAGTACAAGGATGATAATAAGCTATATAATGGATGAGAAATGATCTTAGTAGAATTTATTTTTTATGAAGAGATAATTATGTTTATGAAGAGTTGTTAGGGTAACAACCTAGGGAAATGATGTTCATGACAAATAAATATAAATCCACCAAATATTATGTATCACGATATAGTCACATAATATGGTATAATTTTTCCAACATATAATAATTTTATCGAAGAGGATATATTATAACCAAATGAATGTTACATGAGTTATGAAAACCCTTTTCATTTTTAGTATCCTTTGATGAAATAGTAAATATGGAGAACCATATATGGATTTGTAAATACGATAATTTTTTGTTGATTATAATAAATATTCATAAATTTTAAGTATATAAAGTGAAAAAATATTGAAATTTTTTTAAAATGGAAGATATCTTAAGGAATGAAATTGAGATGGAAAAGGATAATATTTTCACAGACGAATTTTTTGAAAGATACTAAAACTCCTATATAATACAAATACTCTTCTTAATTAGTTATTTCATAACAATATTTATTTCCAATAACATTTTTATAATTAGTTTTTATTAATTCCCCGAATTTATAGTTGTTATTTATAGGTTATAGATTATTTTCATCATTTGATGTTAATAATTTTTTTGGTTTCTGATGGATTTCGTAATTTTGATATTAATAATCATTCAATGGTAATGAATTAATCATTGATATATTATTCATGTTAATGGAATATAATGTTCCTAATGATTTATAATGGTCAATTATCAATACGCGAGTGTTTTAGTTATGTTTCAAGAAGATGAAATCATTGATGATATTATTTAAGTAAATTATAGAGATCAACTAATTTAGTTACATAGATTATTGACTTTTTTCATCCTTATATAACCATAATAATGAAATATATTAATCTATAATATATATATACTCATTAAATTAATTTTTATTATCATCCTTATAAGGTGGTGTTGAAAATTGAATCACATCACTTCAGAGTGGTGATTTTTTTTACACACTCCTGAAAAAAGTTTTCAATTTAATTTTGATGGAAATGAGGTAGATAATGAATTTCCAAAAATAAATTTTATTTTCATAATAATAATGATTGAAATTAGGTTATTATTAGGTGTTTATGAAATTTTTATGGTATGTGGAAGATTATATAAATATAACATATCATTTTTTTTTCCATTACATCTTCCATGGATATCCTCCATTAGCATACACCGTATGCCTTATTTTTTGGAATTTTTTTGAGATACAAACTATAGATCATGAAGAAAAAAATCTTTGGGTTTGGGTAGAATTTTGTATCTCTATAAATATTGTGGTATTAATATTTTTATGGTTGTGAGGGGATCCTTCTATAAAGAGAAGAGTTTCACTTTTGTAAATATCCATAATTTTATGTTTACATCATGTCACATTCAATTGAATATTGATCCAATCAATATAATCCTAATTTATATGAGGTTATTATTTTAATATTTTTAAAATGACTATTAAAATTGTTATTTTAAACCCTAAAAATAATAGAGAATGTCTTTGGCGTGTCTCGAGGGTTCTTGACATGAAAATAGAGAAAGGTCCAAATAGTGCATCGAGCACTGTTGAAGAAAATTTAGTCTAATCTATAAACAGAACCTATATGGCATGTAGGATGAAGATTATATTTTTTAAACCATGAAATTGATATCCTAGAAACCATGTAATTTTATAAATATCTATTCGATGTGATTTAACATGGTTTGACAATCCCTGTGGGTTCCCCAGTAAACCATAAAACATAGTTAAATTTTATACATAAGGGACTAAATGATTGGACCATGATTTTTAAAACCAAATAGTAGAAAAATTATCACAACAAGTTGGAAATTTTCCATTTTTCCCTCATTACCATTCTTCATTTTTCTATTCAATTCACCCCCATTTATTCCCCAACAACCTAGGGTGAAATCATGCTTCTCCTAACACTTCAGAGGACCATTCTTCTTCAATTATTATGTGTTTAATGAGTCATATGTTGAAACTAGAATCCACATGTATATAACTATGTCCATTTAATAAAATTTTATGGTGAATATTCTTACCATTGTTTTTTTGTATCTTTTAAATTTTCCTTAACCCTATTTCCAGGGAGTTACTCATTTTTTGATTTCAGTCATTCTAACGTAAAAGAATGTTTGAGGATGGACAAGTGGTTGCCTATGAGAACAATGTATGAGGATTATATTCTAAATCCAAAATATTATAATTTTTAATTTTTATTTAGTTATTCCATTTTCTTCCATATAATTAATTTGTGACTGTGAATATATAGAATAAATTGGGCCTTAAACGGATGTGAGAGACCCTCCACAGACTACATTTATCTCCTTTAATTATCATTATATAGAAACCATGGACAACAGTGGTGTGTTCCACACCATTGGAAGTTATGGAAAGAGGTATTAAATGGTACATTAGAGGGTTGTTATGGTTAAAACATTTTTTCTTGTGTTTGGAATGAAAACATGGTGTACTTAGTAGTTTGGATTAACATAGGAATGTTAAATGATTTATGAGATGACTAATGGAAGATTTGATGACTTATTTAAGGTTAATTTATATATTCTTGAATTATTTAAAAAAATATAATGTTTCTGGTTATGAATAAAAGCCCAAATGGACTAGTTTTGAAAATATTTATAAATTAATAGGTGATCCATTGTTGTTATTGTTGGTAAAATAGTCCATAGATTATGAACATTGGAATCATATGAATAATGATGTGATTCAAATATTAGGTTAAAGATCCTCATTATTTGGTTGGGACATACTATTGCTACAAGAACCCAACTATTTATATTCTTACCTTGATTTTGGACTAATGCTACATGTTCCTTGGGTGTGGACATGATATAGTTACCTATAATGATACTCCAAGGTAAGCCTAATTTTTTTTAATTACTAATTAATTCCACCGTGATGAATAGAGATCATCCCTATTAGTGCATGATTTAGATTAATGTCATGGGAGAAGGAAGTTAATTTGGCTCATGTGCCACTTGTATCGTATGGGATAATATAGTTAATTAATATCTCCATAAATTTATACAACTTATTTAATCTATTTCATTATTTATTATTTCCACTGTAACACTACATGCACATTTATTAGAATAGTTATTATTTTTCACAATATTAGTTTTGGATTGCTGATTTGTACTCACATCCTACATGAACCACCATGGGTACTAAAGAATATTTCATGGTTTCATGTAAGAACATGGAAAATGTCCATTGATAGTTGTATGTGTTGGGATTTTTGGTTGTGCAGTGGATAATAGGGATATACATTATGCGAGAATCCATTTATTATGATAGATAGTGTGTATTTATATTTTATTTACTTAATACATGACACCACTATGACATGTAATGTTTATAGTATTTTTTTGTGGGAATTTACCCATTTTGGGAGTTTTTTAAGTGATGTATGATTATTATTATCTGTTGATTAGTATTAAATTGGTTTTGGATTATTTAATTAATTTATTTGATTATTGTTCTAATGAGGGTATACACTTCCCACATACCTTATTATACCTTCCCCAATATTTGGAATATTCTGGAATATGGGGAGGTATGTATGAGGTCTTTTACAGAAACATCTCAATGTGACAATTTATTGGATTTTGGGTCAGGACATTATAATGTGGTATCAAATCAATTAATTTTTGTTACACTAATATGATGTAAAGTTAGATATTCGACTATGATGTTTCAATGCATGGTAAAAAGATAGTGAATTTTAGTAGGTAACCCATATATGTAGGAAAAATGATGTCCCTTATGTGGAATTTTTCTTCTTGATGTTTTCTCATTAGATTAGGATGTTATTTCACCTTTGGTGGATCACATACTGTGTGATGTTATTGTTTTCATATATTTTACTTATGGGTCTATATGGAAAAATGATTCAATATTCTTGAATAATTTTATCACACATGGGTTATGTGGTATGCATCATATTAGGAATGAATGGGAAGGTGGTTTATGTTTTGGTTGTGGGAAATTAAAATTTGTTTCAATTTATTTATGGTTTTAAGGAAGAGTTAATAAAACTGAGGTATCAATTGTACAAAAATTAAACTATGTAAATTAGAATGGTTCAAATGGAGTCAAATGGGATGTTTTTAATTTTAATGGTTTTTTAAACAAAGAGAGGCATTAACCATTATAGATATGGTTGAGGGAGTTTATGGTTTTGTGGTTGTATTAACTGGTATATTGTAAACTGATTAGTTATTTTATATTTTTTTGTACTTTATTTTTTTTGAAAATGTAAAATTAATTACAATATATCTTGGTATGTTGATTTGGATTTGTATAGGGGCGCCTCTATAATGATGATTACTAGTAAGGATATCATAGGGAATCACTGAGAATGTGCATCCTATAGTGGGACCAAAACAACCCTTTGTTCCAGGAAATAGATTAGAATATAATTCAATGATAAATTTCATCACATTATTCAGTTTATGGAGAGATACCTACAGAATCATATCCTGAGTTTGTATGACCTAAAAAGGGGGTACCATTTGAAAAAACATCACATTTTTTTATATAGGGTGAATATGAGGAACATTAGACTGGGATTGATTCACATAAGATTACTATGGATTACATAGAAAATCCGTTGGAGAAGATGGTATCGTTGGAATATTATTTGTTACGAGGAACAATGAAGAAATTTGGGGATGTTATAGAATGGAATGGCTTGATAAGAAGAAATAGAATGGGAATAAATCAAATAAAATTAATAGGTACACTTTCATCTATAGAATCTGAAATAGGATAATGTTGCAGAGTTTATATGGTTGAAAAAAATAGTTATTCCGTTCATAGATTACGTTCCACACTTCACTGATGTGCATGTCTGTATTTTGAAAATAATGAGATGTAAGGTATAGATATAAAATCATAATTATGATGGTCTTATATGTGACATCATGTCAAATGTAAAAATATTCCATATAAATGTATTTGACGAGGTGGTGAATTAGGATATCATTTTAGATGAAAAACTAAAGGAGGCCTCTAGTGGTGGATAAATGGTTTGAGTAACATAATCTTGTGTCAAATCATTCAATAGTAGTTAGCACTATTATGGGAACTTTCACAAGGGTTGTTGTTGTAAGAGTATCCAATTTAGATGACTTTTCACATAGGGTAGTGATTTGGTGTTATGATAATACTATTGGAGACCAAGTCACATGCATGGTATTATTCCTTAATCACTAGTGGAGTTAAATAATTTTTGTTGCATGGTAATGTATATATTTTTTCAATAACCCTTGATATAAGGGTAATGATGAGGGAACTAAGTAGATAAAGGGAACCATTTAGGGATCTTTCACTCCATATAAGTATGGAAATTGGAGTTCCTATGGTCAAACATATTTGGGTGGAGGATGAGGGAATTCATTTTAAAATTTATATTTTAGTAGATAATTATACCACATGAGTCATAGATAAGAGCCCATGGTATAAGAATATGTGGGCTACATGATATTTATAATGAAACTAAATATAGTAGGGATATATTAGTATCCCCCTAAGATTATATTCTTGTAGCATCCATGATTTCTAGTTATTCATTTGCTATTGTGGATTCATGTATTTTTTACATTCTAAACTCATAAATTATTTTATTTTTATGGTTTAATTATTGAGAGGGACCATGACGATTGACACACACATGGGGGTTTGGTTAGAAGGAATCCATCTATGTGAATGTTTTTTCCTCGTTGTTGATGAGTACCATTTACTTTGGGTTTATATGTCATTGAGTGGTTAGGTTTTGACCTAATATAGGGAATTGAATGGTTCGTATCATTCCAATTCCATGTTGATTTATAAAATAAGAGTATTTCACTCACATCTCATGAGGGTGAAATATATATCTTTTATGGGGAAGGGAATATCCAATAATGTAATGAAAGTACTTTTTCTCTGATTTTTGGTGAGATTACAGACCAAATTAGATGTATAATGCATTCTGATGTTAATGTATAGAATTATTCCCTTCCTATGATAGTGGATTAGTAATGGACATGTTTCTAGAATTGTTCTGAGGGATACCACCTAAAAGGGCGATTGACTTCATTATTTAGTTGTTTCCTAAAGAAAAACCATTGATTATACCACCTTATAAGATAGAACCAAGAGATAGTCTAGATATTAAGAATCCACTAATGTATTTAGATAAAAATTTCATCAACTATTCATGGGGTTCGACTTATGGATCCCCAATTTTATTTGAGAAGAATGTTGAAAGCATTTTCCAATTTCTGTTAATTACTGAAGGATGAACTAGATGAAAATTATTAAATGTTATCCTCTTTGGGGAATTTATGATGATTTTGAATAACTATATATTTTTTATGTATTCTCCAAGATCGATTTGTGATCAGGGTATTAATAGTTAAGGGTTATACATTCGGATATACCATGAACTTCATTTAGAATATGGGTTGGTTTTCATTTCTTCGTTTTGATGTTGTTTGAGAGAAGAAATTCTCAAAAAATGTATTTGGACATGATTAACATTTTTTCACCCATACATAGATCATTTCATTTTTGTATTTTTTGATGAAATTTTATTCTAATACCAAGTTCATGATAATAATGAAAAATGTATTGACATTACACTATGTAAAATATTTTAGAATCAACTACATGAACATCCATCTAAGTGTAATTTTTAGATCAAATATTTAAATTTTTTAAGGCTCTTAGCCCAGAATTCGAGAGCCAGTGAATTATTGGATTTCATTGGAATAGATAAAAGTTTCAAATTCAAGGGGAACAAATATTTTAACTACTATAGAAGACTAGACTGGATACATTTTCCCCATAATACATTTAAAAATGTGAATAAAACAAGATACCAAATAAAATAAAATAATCATCATCCTTGAAATTAATTCAAAGGAATATTTTTCATATCCTTCGGAAGAGATACATAATGAGGGTGACCTCAACTGATCATTAAGGGTATGTAAAGTGGATGAAATAATAAAATGAAGAGAATAAGTCATCAATGTGAGGTAAATAATTGATAACACATGCCATTAAAATAACTAGATAAGTCATAATCAATATGGAAATGAAATTAACTCAAACACATGCCATTTAATCAATGAACTGAGAATAAAATGAATCCATATATATGTCGATGAAAAATATAATTGATAAATAATAACAGATATGATGGGAATTCAAAATTATTTGACATCATGTATCTGGCAGATGAGCCACTACGATCAAGACCATTCATGTTATGGTTTATGTTTGTTATCATAAAACCGTCTATTCTATGTGAAAAAACACTAAAAGAGTATCTTTCCAACTTATTTCATCTCAAGATACTACTAATGAATTAAGGGTATTTTATTTATAAGATTTGAACTTGTTTCTTACATGTTCAAATTATTCTGCATATATTGAATAATCAATTTAAAAAGAAATTTTTAAATCTATGTAAACCATAATACATTGAAATATTTGAATCATAAGCCCCCAAAAAATATATAATTATCAAATTACACATTTAGTACCATAAATATAATGAGATTTATAATATGATATATAAAATGGGGATGTTGATATACCACACAAAATAATTAAGTGGTGAATATGACATTTATATCATAGATGTAAAAAGAGAGATGAAAATCCTTTACATCATACTTCCATTTTAGATTTATGTGATTTAAAAACATGTATAGTGGTTTAAATCAGTTAAATAATTTATATAATAGTTCTTTTCATATTTATGATGTCATATATGACATTATTGAATTATTATATCAACCCTTTAATAACAACCTTTCTTCATTTCCACTATTTCCTCTCTCAATTTCTTGTTTATCATGTATGTTTTGACATTTTACCTATAGTTTAAATTAGAAAGATCATGATTTTATCCTATCAATAATATAATACATGATTTCAATATAATATAGAATCATTAAATATATTTTATATTAATCGATAAAATTTGGTGATATAAAATGAAATGCATCGTTCGGGGAGATAATACGTAGTACGTACGAATAAACACTAAATTAATTTATTTTCCAAATAAGAAGATTGAAATGAAAATTACATATAAACATATATATTAATTCCAGTATCATATATATTTCTTATATATTAAATATGTTTATTATAATCATCCATTCTATGTTCCACATGTAGTGTAACAAATCAAATCATTTTGAGGAGGCTGCAGTTCACGCTTCAACAAATGATGTTATCATATTCAAAAAGTGATACAATGAATGATTGTGTTATATTATAACTAAAAAATAATTAATAAAACATAAATACCATTTATATCATAAAAAATAGTGTTTCCACTATAATTTCCAACCATGAGGGGTGGTAAAGGAAAAAATGAAGGACCTCGTTCCGTGAGGCGGTAGTTCTCCATACACGAATGGTAATTTTTTAACCCATTTGATAGAAGTGTGTGTAGGTATTGGTCAAAAACTTAACATAAATAAAAATAATTTTATTTAGTATTCTTATTTATTTATCTAATAATATAATAATAGGAAATGAATGAGTGGGGAATGAAATAAAACTAAAGTTATCATTAAAGAACATACACCATTTTGGAGTATCTTCTTTTGGTTTACACCAAAAATTTTCCTTGATTAGATTTTATCCCAGTGGAAGGAATCCATGATTAAGGGAAGGAATTTGGGAGATTATTTATATGGGGTATGGTATAAGGACACAACCTTAAATCTTACATAATCTTGAGTTTTGATCAGTAATTTACATTATTTCACATTGAGGATCCTTTCATGTTTAGAGTTTTAGAGAATTATGCCATAACCGTTACATTACATCTAAAAAATTTAAAACAAGAAACATATACTCTATCAAATTTTTTTACAATAATAGATCTCCTTAAATAAAAAAACAATTGTTTTCATGATAAAAATCTTCTTCAATTCTTCTTTTCTCTTATCATTCCTTATACCCTGTGAAAAACATTTCAAAAACATGGGATGTAAAAAAAGCTCAGTATAGAATTTAAAATAAGGAATAAAGCCTTTAGTCCCTAAATATATAAAACCCATGAAAACATTTTTACATGAATAACACAAAATCTTTTTTCTCAAATAAAAACATTAATCTAATATGATAAAATTGAAACTCACTTCGGTGACATAGATAATCATATTCATAAAAGTATTTCAAGTCACATTCAATTGGAATAACCATATGGTCGCATTCAAAATTGAATATCTTTAAAGGTGATCACTCTCTGTATAAGCTATATCGGGCTCACCCATGAGCTATAATGAGGATCATCCCTTCATATAAGCTATAATGGGATCACCTGTGAGTTATAATGGTGCTCAACCATTCATATAAGCTGTATCGAGATCACCCATGAGCTATAATTGCACAAATTGTTTTTATAAGTTGGATCAGGCTCACTCTTTTCATATAATTGTCAGGTACCATTTCAAAAACCCATTCATCACAAAACCATTTTGGAAAACTCATATAATCTTATATGAAAAAAAATTTCATATAAAAAATAAAATTTTCATTTAATATACCATTTTCAATACAAAGACACCAAAATAAATGAATAAATAATTTATTTAAAATTCATTAATGCTTGTAGAGGAATAAAAATATCATATAACAGTTTCAACGGTGGAGATGTCGTTAACACCGTATACATTAAAAAAATAACATCCCTTTTATCATTCTGTAAAGAAAGTAAAATGATTTCTTCAATAAGGTTCCTTTTTAAAACATTGAATGAATGTATAAATAGACATAAAATTTATTTATAATCCTCTTATATACATATAAATAAATAGGTAAATTAATTTCATGATGACAAAGATTTGATAATTAAATCATTAAATGTTCAAGGTGTCCCATACAACATTGAAAATTTAAATGTTAATCTATAGGAATTCATAAATAAAATCAGTATAGATAAAATATTGATATGAAATGTCATAGTGGTTGTATATACAACTTAAAAAATAATATCATTGGATATTATGAAGAAATTCATCACTGAAAGTAGATTGAGATGAAACCCCTGACCTTGGTCTGACTAGATCGTTCTTTTATCAATTTCCTCAATAATAAACTTATCGTAATTTATAAAATAATTAAAACCATTTTAAAGATTATTTTTCATTTAATTTCACTTATTTCCATGTTATTTCAATTATTTAATTATTTGAGGTCATATCAGATGTTTTTTCATTGTTTGGTACTTTAGTCAAAAATGAACTTGTTTTGATTATAATTTTCCATATGGTCATAAGTCCATCATATCCAGAATGATATTAATTATCAAAATATCATATATATCCCATATATATGTATTTATAATAGTCAATAACATTTGGATAAATGAAATGAAATACGCTGTTCATGGAGATGGTATGTCATACGTACACATGAAGGCTACATTCATTATTTTTCATATTGAATGATTGAAAACAAAATGATAAAAAGGTATATTATAATTACAAAATATTATCTATGTTATATATGTTTCATATGTTCATTAATTCCATCCTCTATACATTCTATGTATGGAATGAACGAGTCATATCAATTTGAGGGGGTTTTCATCCGCACTTTCTCGAATGAAATCATCGTATTTACACATTTTGTAAAATATAAATGTATCCTACATCAAAAATTAATGATTAATATAGAAAATATAAATACAATATATATCATATATAAATATAGTGTCATCCTAATGGACACAATGAGAGGTGGTAGGGGAAATTTGAACAATCATCATTTTCTGAGGCAGTAGTTCACTGTCCACAGAAACGGTATGTATGGTTCACTCCCGAGATGTTCCCTCAACATGAATATGGATGTAGTTTCTCCTCCGTAAAGGTGTCAGCATCCTCATGGACATGGCTAGGAAGACCTTAATTTTTATTGTTGTCCTGCTTCACAACTCACTCCATTTCATCTGGATAAGGCTTCTTCTAACAGTGTGAAGCTAGTTTCATGACCGAGTTATTATTTCCACGACTGAGGGTAGCAACATCATCTTCTGTGGGTTCGTTGGGTAGTCGGTTGTGGTTTCCATGTACATTTTTTTATAGCGATGATAGTACATGGGTTTTGGTTTACGGAGGGGACTTTTTCTGACATTATTTGGTGCTTAAGTAATGGATGATCTTGTAATAGCTTCAGGATTCTTAATTTTTTCCTTTGTTAGATTTTTGGATGTGTCTATTGATGTTGGTGTTTCTAGAATTTTTTTTACTCCAGTTGTGGTTCAAGGAATTGGTTGGTCTCTATTTGGTTGGGATTCTATGTGTTTTGTATATGGTTTTACTGTGAATTTGTTGCTTGCGGTAGATTCTGGAATTTGGGTTGCCTATTGTTTTTGGATTTTCCAGTTGTGGTCAATTTTGAATTGTTTGTGTCTTGAAATTCTTATTTTTTGAGTTGTTCTGAGGGTATGATAGAGGAAATAATAACTTAAAATTATTGAGGGATTTTTGGTCTCCATCAATGAGGAGCCAGGAATGTACTTTGGGGGTATGGATGTCATGTTCTCACACGTTCAGTATTGATGTTTTCATTAATTTTGTGATGAATGATTGAAATCGTGGAGAGGCTGGTTGAATATGTTGAATCAGTGGAATGGAATTTTGGTATTGTGAATCTTTGTTGCTTTTTTGGTTCATGGTTTTTTAGTCGATGCATCTATATCACAAGGGTTTGCTCCAGATGAGGTTTAGAGTAGTGGGTATCTCCTAGACATTGCTATGGGTTTGGATGTTTGAGAGGGTATGTATTTTCTATCAGTTCTAGGATCAAGAATTCAGGCATGAGAGATTTTTTCTATAGCTAGGACCAGGAGGAAGATGATTTTATTATCTTTGATATTGGGTTGGGCTCTTCTGTGATGGTGTGGTGTAGTTGGGCCAATTTTTTCCATGGTGATCTGTTGTTTTAAGTCGTGATGTCCTATATGGTTTTCCCTTTTTCCTTTAACAGTGCATGAGAAAAAAAAATATATTTTTCAGTCAGTGAATGAATGACAAGTGCATAGGAAGTGATAAAGGAAAATAAATTTAGGGAACTTGAGAGAAAATGTTACCTCTAAAAAGGGAATTTTTTTTTTGAATTGTGATAAAAAGGATATCATGAATTTACTTCTATACAAGGGTAGGGTTATAGGTGTAAGGTATGGATGTTGGTATAATATGAGATCATAGGTTGGATGAGACAATGTACTTGAGAGATGTGATTTTGTTGATAGAGGGGATGACCTTTTAAAAGAGGAACGGTGGGCACTTTAGGAATATCTTGAAATTTTATTTTATTATTAATTGATTTTCAGTTTCCAATTACCCCATTGTAATTTAGTTCAAATATACAATGTCCTTGGGTCAAAAAAATCTCAAACAATTGTTTTTTGGCATGTTTTGTTGTAAAATTTAGCCTTATCTTTTTTTCTTTAACCCTTATTTAAAATCATTAACTCTTACCATGTCTTCTTTCATTTTCATAATTTATGGTTACTATAGTTACTATAAAATTCCAAGAGAACAACATGAGTCTCATTAATGATATTGGTTACATTATATAAGATATTTGGGAGAATATTATATTTTTTTTAATATTTTATCATTTAATAAAAAAGTATTAGTTTTAAATAGACATTTATGTCAAGTTTGACACTATTTTGCAATTTATTTTGGTTAAAGTCATACCAACGTTCTTCCATTAAAACAAAAGAATTAAATCATATATAATATGCCAATATCACCCATAAAAATTCTTGGATGTCATGAAAATAATCATATTACATTTATTTAAATATTTATAATATCATTTATTTGAATCTTTCTTTAATAAGGTAATCACTGCATCATCATTGTGTCATAAATAAATTTATGTATATAATGTCTAAAAATTATAAATAAAATACCCCAATGTAGGAAATATATATTTTTATTTCTAATGAATATTTATAGTAATAGATAAATGCTATATAAACTTATATTAAAATTACATAACAAAATATACAAGTTTATGTTATATATCCTTTTAAATTAAATTAATTATTAAAACATGTCATTATCACACCCACGTGGATCCATTGGGTCCCAAAACCGACCCAAGGATGCCAATTGTTAGAAATATTTCATCCAATAGGATTAATACACAGTTTTGGGTAGTTTTATATTATTATTATATTATTTTTTACCCTTATTTACTTGATTTACCCTTTAACCAAGCTAAATAAAAATAATTACTGAAGTTACTATTCACAGTTTCCAAAAATAAAAGACACCAATTCACCTAATTTGGACCTCAGGATTCCAAATAGGGAATCCATTTTTTCAAATTCAATACACATATTTGGCAGAAATTAATTTAAAATAAATTTCCATTGTCAAAACAAAAAAATGTGTTTTTAAGAAGTAAAAACTACCAAAAGATTGACATGTGTTTATGTCCAATTAAAATTTGAAAGTAAATATAATGGAAAAAATAGTATTAAATAGTAAAAATAAATTAAATTTATACTTTAAAATAATTTAATAGCATGGTTTATCAATATAAATTATTTCGATGAAAAAAGTTGTTTTCAATTCATATTTAACGTTTTTTTCTATTCATCAAAACATGGTAGCTTTCAGTAAAATATAAAAAATTCATTAAAAACTATATTTTTATGTCCCAATTACAAATAAAGAAGTTAATTTTTTCAAATATTACATATAAAGGTGTTAAACATTAAATTTAAAAATGGTTCTCCCTTAAATGGCGGTAAAAATGCATTTTTAGATAAATACTTCTTTTTTTCTGAAAAATTAAATTTCTTTCTTATATCATATATAGAAAACATATAAAGCATTGAATTGAATATATAACATTTATTTTTCATTAAATAAATATATATAAAGAGTTATATTATTCTATAGACACAATTATTCTCTTTTTAAAATGTTGTTCATAAAAACACATCCTTTATATTCAATTGGATTTTATTTCCATTTCTAATAAATTTGGTAACCAATGAATCATTAATTAAAATTGTGTAAACCATATTTCAAAAAACATATGATTTTATTCATTTACACCATTCTAATGGTAGATAATTAAATACCATTTAAAATAATATTAATTTTATGATATTACTTTTTGGTATAACTCAAAGTTGTGTGCAACATAAGATTTCAGAGAAACCCATTATTGTGTGTTGAGTATACTATCATAAAAAGTGTCCCATTTAACATAAAATTAATATAATATTCATAAATACTAATATATATGAAAAGGAATTATTATATAAATACCTGGTTCGTTACATAATTTCTCCCTTTTGGAAATTATATCCTCGCTTTTTTAAAATTGATCTCAGAAACATCATTGAAAATATTACATCGAAAAAAGAGACAATCAAACAAAAAAATTAAAAAAATTAAAGAGAAGTAAAAAATGTCACTTTAGATAACACATACTAGGATATAAGAAAACATGGATATTGAATAATAACTAACAATCTTGTTCTGATAGAGAGTGATTGAAAACATATTCAAAAGAACGTTAACCACCTGAAAACCACAAACATTTGATGGGTTAAAAGGACATTGATTTAATAGTAGGAAAAGTAAATAATTTCTTTTTTTAATATAATTTTTATAAACCTGTGGAATATATTTATGTACTTGACTATGAACATAAGGAAACATACATAGATTTGGATCCTTTAATAAATTTCTACCTCAAAGAGATATTTTCTCCAAATGATGAGTATTCAAGATTACATGGCCACACATGAAGAACTAGATTCAAATTCTAGAGAATAACTTAAACCAAAAAAGATTAACTATATATCCATATTTTCTTGAAACATTAACCAAAACCAAAATTGTTAGTACAAGATTATATAATCCTCCAAAAGGATAATCTTTTTTTTAAAAATACTACTCTTAATCACCCAAATTCAAAAAAAATATCCCAATGTTCAAAGAAGACCATTCAATAAGCAATTTTCCATAAAATTCTTCAAATTAATCCAAACTAAGATTGAAACCATAAATTCAGAAGGATTTGATCAAATAGTCTTCTATAAAAAATCTTAACATTTATCTCCAAATAACATAGACTTCTCTTAAAGTCTCATACATAAAAGTTATTAACCTAATAACATATTCTCCATGATAGGTTAATCATTTCCATAAATAACCCAAATCGCCATATGTCCTTAATAAAAACATTTATTTTTTAAAAATAAAATTCAACCATTATTTCTCAAATTAAATACAATTGTATTTTATTTTCCATAGGCATATGTGTTCCTAAATCAGATAATGTCTTTCAAAATAACATTTATCATTTAATCACCATATCATTTTACTATACTAAGGACATATAATTGATAAAAAATAAGTTCCAAAAATTATGTTAGTATTAATCCATAGAATCATTTAACTAAAAATAATAAGTCAAATTAAACAAGGACTTCATGTTGTAACATAGTAGGTGATAAATCTCAGTCCCACTTTATTTGTGGGTTCTATTTCTGCATATTTGTTTGATGCGATTGGGTGTAACATGGTCTGTGTGTTTCCATCCTTCAAAAACTCAACAATGGTAATAAAATTTAAAAAATGAGATAAAATCCTAAAAAAACAACCCTAACATGATTTAACCTCAAAGGTTATTTCTTACCTCATATTTTTCTTCCCAAAAACTAATAACCATAATTTCCTCAAAGGTGAATGACTACAAAAATACAATTAATCACCTTGAAGAAACATATTCCTTGTAAGGGTTTTCTAAATCATTGAACTTATTATATACCATTAAATTATAAACCAATGATCATATCCCTAACCCATATGAAAACATCCTAACATCGAAATATGGCTAAACCATTCCTCATATGCCAAATATAAGGACTGACCTTAATCCTTAAATAATACTGATTTTTTTTCAAGAAAATATTTTCATTCACATTGAGGATCCTTCACTGTTTCTTGTTTTAGCGAATTATCCCATAACTATTACATTACATCTCAAAAATTACAATGTTTACACATCTACTATATCCTATTTATTTTATAATAATCGAACTCCTTAAATAAAAAATAATTATTTTCATGATAAAAATCTTCTTGAATTATTCCTTTCTCTTATCCTTTATTATAACATGTGAAAAAAATTCAAAAACATTGGACGAGAATAAAAAACTCAATAAGGAATATACAATAAGAAATAAAACCATTAGTTCATGAATATTTAAAACCCATGAAAACTTCTACACATGAATAACAATCATACTTTTTTCCCACATAAAAACATTAAACTAATAACAAACAATTAAAACTCACTTATGTGACTTAGAGTATCATATTCATAAAAACATTCAAATCGCATTCAATTGGAATAACCATACGGTCAACTTTACTAATTAAGATCTTTAATGTGGATCACCCTTCGTATAAGATATATCAGGCCCATTTGCGAGCTATAATGGGGATCATCACTTTATATAACCTATTAATGGCTCAGCTGTGAGTTATAATGGTGATAAACCATTCTTATAAGCTATGTTGGGATCACCTATGAGCTATAATGTCACGAACTAGGCCTGGTCGTCATCCGACCAGGCGCCCGACCCGGTCCGCGACATGGCCCGAGGGGCATTCCCGATCCCCACGGGCTGGCAACTAGTTCCGGGCAACAAAATAAACCAGTTGGGAATGGTTTGGCCCATAACGAAGATAAATGAACATAAACTGGACAAGAAGATTAATAAAGGAAAATAAACTAAACTACTTGACAGCGGAAAAAGGAATAAACAAAGCAATGTGACATACCTCAGGAGACCCCATGGATCTCCACTATACGTTAACTACACTCGCCCCCAAAAGCGATCCAAGACTGAAAGCTGCGACAGAAAAGTATAGTAGGCGTGAGCACCGAAATGCTCAGTAGGAATGCCAAATTGTTACCACATCAAATGCCCATGCCTTTGGTAAGAAATCCAATCATGCCAGTTTAAAAAATAAGGTATAATAAAATAATTTTTTCCTTCTTTTCAAATCCCAGTAACGATTTTGCCTTTTCTTGTAAAGAATTTCACTCCCACTAAATTTTCAAAATAGGTTCCAAGCTTGTATTAACGTTTCAAATGAAAAGAAACCAATTTTGATTAAAATATGGTTTTCACAAAAATACACCAATTATGAAACAACTGAAAAAAGTTACAGTGCTAATAGCATGTCACAAATGAGAACTATAGGTAATCTCTATAGGTAGCTAGAACATGTGGGAACCTAGAGACCTCGTACCTCGGTGAAACGTGGCTTAGAAGACAACGACCCACAGAAAACGTGGCATAGAAGGCCACGACCCTCATAAGACGTGGCTTAGAAGACCATGACCCTCAAGAATTCATATTTTTAGATAGTGTTGTTTCGTCAATCCTGCTAGACAAACCGGGACGAACCTCTACCGTGTCATCTAGCGTACTAGTCCTGGTCACCCACCTAGATACACGGGTTTCCCATTGTGCTCTATTTCAAGTGGTGGTGAGTTTTCTTTATCATGCAATCATATATGTACATAACACTGTCTTTTTCTAAAAGTCATTCAACATATCACCACCGCTCTCCCTACTTGAGTGCATTACCCCTATTTCATGTCACACAATGCATAAGCATCAAATTAGGCACATGATAACACATTCAACATAAATTTTTTTTTTCTAAAACCAAGGGGGGTTCCTCAAGAGAGGTTTTTATTTTTCATAAAACATTCTTAAGATGACAAATGGGCATAATTACATAAAGGGAAAACTTTTTTACAATCAACTGGCCAAAAGGTCAAACACCTTTATAAATACAATTTACCAATTCTAAAACACTTAAGATATCATTTTTTCAAGAAAATTCACTTATGACCAATGACGTTTGAAATACATTTCAATCTCCAAAACAAAGGCATAATTGTTTATAGCAACTGCAATCAGATTTCATAGCGTGTGTATAAATCATAGTGTAAAATATATTTATAAAACAATCACAAAATTATGAATTTCAAATTAAAATCATAGGCATAGGGGACCTACCTCAAACTTATCGCTATCTGTTGATGGCCACTTGAACCGACACTAGGCTCACACATGCACATATATTTATACAAATATTTAAATATATACACCCATAGCTGCATTGAACATATTCCCCGCTCTATGAGGGAATATGTACAAAGAGGGCATATTTATATATATGCCCTACCCTATGCATGTACATGTAGGATTCTTCAACACGTGTGGCCCAAAACCAACGAAGCAAGGCCCCACGCACTACACATATAATTTAATAAAATAGTTAACCAATTTATTAAACAATTCAAAGTTAGCGCTAAAAAAAGAATCACACCAAAACACTCTTTAAACCCCAAACGTACACTAAAATATTTAAAGTACATTTAACACTAATTAAATAACTCATAAAACTCCTTTCAAATAATAAAAGAAAAGTTCATAATCAATTTAACCATTCCCAAAGAATTTTATTTCAAATTGTCACATAAACCGGTACCAATTCCAAAACATGTATTCCATTATTTAATCCTTTTAAAATTCACATTTAGAAATACAAGGCCACTCAAACATGCCAAATTATGAATTTCACTTTAAAAACATACACATAAACCCATTTGAACCATAATTTCCCTTGAAAACGTGATTTGCACCACTCGAAAAACTAAATAAACCATTTGTACAATTTATAAAACACCTAAAAGAGGCGCAACAAGATTTTACATTAAAATTACACCCAAATTCACATTATGAAACCTATTTCAACTCATGCATATGAAATTCATTCAAAAACTAGTTTTACATCCCTTGCACAATCAAATAAGTCATTTTCTTAATTTATAAAACATCACCAAGTTTCACACCAAAACAATACCCAAACATGTTTCACATACTTTATAAGTTTTCATAAACCACCTAATAATTTTATAAAACAACTCCAAGCAGTATCACATGACTTTTAACACAAACTCCCACTCAAAAACATCTTCTAAGGGCGAACGCACACCAATAACATGATGAAACAAAATTCGCAGTCCTTGTGCAACATAATAAACCAACAAAAAAGTTTATAAAACACAACGAAAGGATCAACATGGATTTTTAAAAAAAAAACATTAATATCAAATAAACATGCTACAAAACACATTGAAATCATATCAAATATCAAGTAAAATTATTTTCAAACCAAGTAAAACAATCAATGAGTATGCCAAATTTACTAAATAAGTGAATTAATTCAACAAACAACACTAATACATGGAAACTCTCACCTTCGGTGTCAAAACATCCAAATTATTGTGCACGACTTTAATTTCCCTGCATTCACACCATAAGGAACCAACGATGAACCCTAAATCATGAAATTGAACAAAAAAATTGGAAATCAAACCCCAAATGAAAATCAACCAAAAACATAACTAAGAGGGGGGGATACATACCAGTGGGGGAGTCATAGAGGGAGGAGGACGCCAGTGAGATTGTGGTCGTTGGAGGAGGGAGGCGCACCGTGGAGAGGGGCACTCAGCCGGAGGTCTGGGAGAGGGGGGTGTTTTTGTCGCACAAGCAGGGGACGAGAAAACTTGGCCGCGCGAGGGAGGAGGCTCGACTGCGAGGGGAGCCGTCGCCAGAGGGAGAGAGGCATGCCGATGGCTTCGGTTGGAGGGGGAGAAGAGGAGCAGGAGAAGGAGGGTAAGAGGGGGGCACTATGCACGACACACAGGGAGGAAGAATAGAAAGTAAAAAACAAGAAAAGAAAGGGAAAAAAATAAAAGAAAGAAATAAGATAGTAAATAAAATGAAAGAAAATAAAATAAAAAAATAAAAAATTAATAAATAATAATAATAATAATCTTAATAAGGATTTTTAATACATTCCAATAATAATAATAATAACTTAATAATAATTATTATAAACTAAACAGTAATAAAATTATTAACAATAATCATAATAAAAATTATAATAAACTTAATTATAACCACCATATATTAATAAACATGGTGAACATAATAATAATAATAATAATTACCATAATTATGATTTTAAAATACATCATTAAACTCATTTTATTTTTTATCTTGAACATGAGGCAGGCCGCACGGTGACCCCGACAAAGACGCACAGCTTTGAAAACACCCTTCCCATCCACCAGAGGTTTTCAAGGGCAATGCATTCATACGTCAACAAAATGAGAAAATTTAAAACAAACTGGGTCCGAAGATCGATAGAAAATGACAAAGTCTGATAAAATAATATTAATTTAAAAGTTCGAGTGTGACAATTCTCCCCACCAAAAAACTTTCTGCCCCCTGAAAGTCGCCCAGCCGAACGAGGAATCAAACTCGAGTTTGAAATGGAACATGACCCAAAAAAACATGACCTTGATGTGACTTTTCACTCCACCAGTCACACCCGACCAACTCTGAGGGAAGCTGAAAAGATAAGAATCATCAGGAAATGGGGAGGGTTCTCCCCACCACAAGAACCCGACTAGCACCACAAAAATTGAGTCTATTTGCATGGCTAACTCTGGAACTACTAACTTGATCAAAGAGGGAACCGCAACACATACCAAACCTCGAAGAAGGAACTTCATGATTTATGGTGGGTCCCCCCACCATTTATGAACTGACCAACTTAATCCAATTAGCACAGACCAATAAGAGAAACCCATTACAATCCGACCCATGAACTCTCTACATAAAATAGACCCCCACCACATGGGGTCATTGATGCAAGACCCCAAACTGAGTAGCGGACCAACCCCTATTCATTATTTCCCATGACGCAAGTGTCTACAAAACGAGCACATCCTAATATAAGGACGGGTCACCAATGGAGGTAGCCACATGAGAGAGATAATCATCTTGAGACTCACATCCATAAAGATAAAACTCCAAAGCTCATATTTGAGGAGGTGAAACTACTAAAATTACAGGAAAATGATACCACCACACCACCTTACTTCCAAAGTGGGGTATTTAGGGAACAAGGACCACAACGAGGTAACGAGGCCTCTACTTCTCTTATAAAAAAACAAAACCTTCAATGATGAGGGAGCTACAATAGAGAAACTAAAATCATCCCTATTCAAGCACTGGCGAAAAATTTTACCTAGGTGACCCACACCCCAAGATTCCTGACTGCGTGAAAAGCTTCACTCCGAGACCTGTGGTTGGAGTTCTGATGTCTTGAAGCATCTACTTCCCCACAGTCTGGAGCTGACATCCCCTGGTCGAGACTCCTTCTAACGATTCCGCTAGCGGAACCCCTCCAAGTGTCCCAAATGGCCACACCGATGGCAAGACTTCAGAGGATGATGACAAGGAGACTTAAAGTGCCCAAACTGAGCACATTAGAAGAAAACAAGGGGGTGGCCCAACTAATAGAATACAGAATTGGAAAGAAGACTTGTCTGAGACAGGTTCCTCCGATTTGCTCTCTTCACTGGATGGGGAACCTTCCCGAACACCAGAAAGAAATGGTCTGGGAACCCTGGATGAAGACCCCACCAAATAGAATCTTTAACTAATTCCACGACGCTACCTCTGGAGAAAATGGAATCAACCCCTTGGAATGTCCAACATAGGCCTTCACTGCTCGTTGGCCTGACTCAACACCCACTAGTTCTGCTACTTTCCTCGCCTCACTTCCTCGGGTATAAACCATCAGACGAGAGTCGCCTTAAACACCTTCCAAGACATACCATCATGCAATGACGCTGGGATTATTTCCTCCACCAATCCAAAGTTGAACCATCAAATGAACTCGAACCAGCACAGATTCTCATTGCTTTGGGAGTTTCTAATAATCTGAAAACACCAACGATTTCACCAAGCTATTCCGCTACCATCGATAAATCACGATCAACATGGAAGATGGACAACGATAAAAAAGAATTCAATTCCAACACTCCGCTAAGAGTCTGGGTAGAACAAACAATTAAAAGAGACTCACTAGAAACCTCTGGGACTTTTCTGGGAAGCATACTCAAGAACAAGAAGAAAAAATACGAATCTAATTTAATCATAAATCAAAATTTTACACTTCAATCACAAGATAAAACTCAAACTCAAATTACTATTCCAACCACCATTCAGTATGTCAAAACCAAGAACCCAAAAGAAAGGATACCAAACAATAAAAGAGAACACTAAAAAATTCATACCTTTCAAAACATTTAAATTGCCTTTTTGAAAACCATTTTTTTAGAAAACAAAACAACTTAAATATCCAAGATTGGTATCCCATGAAGTCTCACACATACATATCCCTGTGCTAACTCAAGAACCCATCCACTCACATCACCAATTTCTCCACTTTCCACATGCGCACCACAATGTATGTGATCAATAATAGGAATACCAAGGGTCAATCCAAGACACTTCTCATTTTCGAAATAGATCATTCATCACAAAGCACAAATTCCCAACCAATTTTTGAAATTCAACTAGCATTAAAGTAGTGCATTTTCTAATGCCCAAAAATTTTCCAATTCACATTAAAAAAAAGTATAACTCTGGCCCCAAAACAACTTCCAAAGTACCTCACATTTTTCACTTTGAAACCACACATTCCATTAAAAGAAAACAATTTTCAAATTACAAAACAGTTTTCATTTCAAAAACCATTTTTCCACTCTATTAACCATATCCCCTATGAAAACCCTCTTTCAATAAAAGCCATTTTTTTAGACCCATTCAAGTCAGTCAACACTAATCCCAAACATAACTCACATCAAAACATCCAAAAATAAGGGATTGGTGGTTATACCAACCCGGTAACATGGTTTAGCAGGCCTTGCTCCAAGCGAGCATCAACCATAGGAAGCATCATAAACTATACGCTCGGGCTGTACATGGGTCACTACTCCATGCAAGTCCACCGCGTAACACTGGCTCACTTCCTTGGTCATCCCTCATCCACACATACCAATCCAAAGAAGAAAATTCAAATCCCAGACTACCCATGGAAACTCGAGTCTCGGGACGGGCAATGGCTCATGACGTCCTTCCCGCAACTACCTCTTGAGTCCTAAAACACCTAATCACAAAGCTAATTGACACCCCAAATAACAAAATCCCTCTAATACCATTTTTTTATGAACCAGGCCGGGTCTTCATCCGACCCGGTTCCTGACCCGGTCTGCGACATGGACCGAGGGGCGTTCCTGATCCCCACGGGCTGGCAACTAGTGCCGGGCAACAAAATAAACCAGTTGGGAACGGTTTGGCCCATAACGAAGATAAACGAACATAAAATGGACAAGCAGATAAATAAAGGAAAATAAACTAAACTACTTGACAATGAAAAAGGAATACACAAAGTAATGTGACATACCTCAGGTGACACCGTGGATCACCATGGTACGTTAACTACACTCGACCCCAAAAGCGATCCAAGACTGAAACCTGCAACTGAAAAGTAAAGTAGGCGTGAGCACTGAAATGGTCACTAAGAATGCCAAATTTAAACCACGTCCTATGCCCCCGCCTTTGGTAAGAAATCCAATCATGCCAGTTTGAAAAATAAGGTATAATAAAATAATGTTTTCCTTCTTTTCAAATCAATGTAACGAGTTTTCATTTTCATGTAAAGAATTTCACTCCCACTAAATTTTCAAAATAGGATCCAATCATGCATTAACGTTTCATATGAATAGAAACCAATTTTGATTAAAATATGTTTTTCACAAAAAGTCATTAAGTATGAAAGAACTGAAAATAAAGTTACACTACTAGCAGCATGTCACAAATGAGCACCATGGGTAATCCCTATAGGTAGCTAGAACAAGTGGGAACCTAGAGGCCTCGTACCTCGGTGAAATGTGGCTTAGAAGACCACGACCCTCAGAAAATGTGGTGTAGACGGCCAAGACCCTTAGAAAAAGTGGTTTAGAAGACCAGGACCCTTAGAAATTCATATGTTTAGTTAGTGTTGTTGCGTCAATCCTGCTAGACAAACCGGGACGAACCTCTCACATGTCATCTAGCGTACTAGTCCTGGTCACCCACCTACAAAATCGGGTTTCCCATTGTGCTCTATTTCACATGGTGGTGAGTTTTCTTTATCAAGAAAACATATATGTACACAACACTCTCTTTTTTTAAAACTCATTCAACATCTCACCACCACTCTCCCTACTTGAGCGCATTCCCCCTCTTTCACGTCACACAATGCATAAGCATCAAATTAGGCACATGATAACACATTCAACTTAAAAAAACTTTTCTCTAAAACCAAGGGGGCGTGCCTCAAGAGAGGGTTTTCTTTTACATAAAACATCCTTAAGATGCAAAAAGGGATAATTACATAATGGGAACACTTTTTTATAATAAACCAGACAAAAGGTCAAACAACTTTAGAAATACACTTTACCAATTCAAAACCACTTTAGAAATCAATTTTTGAAGAAAATTCACTTAAGACCAACGACGTTTGAAATACATTTCAACTTCCAAAACAAAGGCATAATAGTTTCTAGAAACTGCAATAAGATTCCATAGCTTGTGTATATAGCATAGTGTAAAATATATTTTTAAAACAATCAGGAAATTATGAATTTCAAATTAAATGCATAGGCATAGGGGACCTACCTCAAACTTGTCGCTATCTGTCGATGGCCACTCGAACCGACACTAGGCGCACACACACACATGCATTTATATATATATATATATATATACACCCATAGATGCATTGCACATATTTCCCGCGCCATGAGGGAATGTGTACAAAGAGGGCATACATACATATATATATATATATATATATATATATATATATATATATGTGCCCTACCCTATGCATGTACATGTAGGATGCCTCGACACGCACAGCCCGAAACCAACGAAGAAAGGCCCAATTCAATAGACATATAATTTAATAAAACAGTTAAGCAATTTATTAAACACTTCAAAGTTGCCGCTAAAAAAATAATCACACCAAAAACACTCTTTAAACCCGAAACGTACACTAAAACATTTGAATGTACATTTCACCCTACTTATATAACTCATAAAACTAATTTAAAATAATAAATGAAAAGCGCATAATCAATTAAACAATTCCCGAAGCCTTTTTTTTCAAATCATCACATAAACTAGAACCAATTCCAAAACATGTATTCCATTGTTTAATCCGTTTAAAATTTACATTTAGAAATACAAGACAACTCAAACATGCCAAATTATGCATTTCTCTTTAAAAACCTACACCCAAACCCATTTGTGCCATAAGTTCCCATGAAAACGTGATTTGCACGACTTGAAAAACTAAATAAATTATTTGTACAATTTATAAAACGCCTAAAAGAGGCGCAAAAAGATTTTACACGAAAAGTACACCCAAATTCATATTATGAAACCAATTTCAACTCATGCATATAAAATTCATTAAAAAACTAGTTTTCATCCCTTGCACAATGAAATAAGTCATTTTCTTACTTTATAAAACATCACCAAGGTTCCCACCAAAACAATACCCAAACGTGTTTCACATACTTTATTTGTTTTAATAAACCACTTGATAATTTTATAAAACAACTCCAAGTGGTATCAAAAGAAATTGAACACAAACTCCCACTCAAAAACATCTTCTAAGGGTGAACACACACCAATAATATGATGAAACAGAATTCACAGCCCTTGCATGACATAATAAACCAACAACAAAGTTTATAAAACACAACGAAAGGCTCATCATGGGTTTTCACAAAATCAAAACATTCATATCAAATAAACATGCTACTAAACACATTGAAATAATATCAAATATCAAGAAACATTATTTTCACAAAAAGTAAAAAATATAAATGAGTATTCCAAATTAACTAAATAATAGAATTAATTCATCAAAAACACTAATACACGGAAATGCTCACCATCGGTGTCGAAACTTCCAAATTTCAGCTCAAGACATTAATTGCACTGCATTCACACCATAAGGAACCAAAGATGAACCCTAAATCAAGAAATCAAACTAAAAAATTGGAAATCAAACCACAAATGAAATCAACAAAATCCCTAACTAAGAGGGGGAAAATACTTACCGAAGGGGGAGTCATAGAGGGAGGAGGACGCCAGCAAGATTTCGGTCACCAGAGGTGGGAGGCGCACCGTGGAAAGGGTCACTCGACCGACGGTCCGGGAGAGGGGGGGTTTGCCTCGCAGAAGTAGGGGACGTGAAAACTTGGCCGTGCGAGGGAGGAGGCTCGGCTGTGAGGGGAGCCGTCACCGGAGGGAGGGAAGTGTGCTGGCGGCTTCGGCTTGAGGGGGAAAAGAGGAGCGGGAGAAGGACGGTAAGGGGGGGGGGGGCGCTGTGTGTGACACAAGGAGGAATAATAATAAGGGAAAAAACAAGAAAATCAAGGGAAAAATGAAATGAAAGAAATAAGATAGAAAATAAAATGAATGAAAAAAATAAAACAAATAAAACTTTAATAAATAATAATAATAATAAACTTAATAAATATTTTTAATAAATTACAATAATAATAATAATAATAACTTAATAATATTTATTATAAACTAAACAATAATAAAATTATTAATAATAATCATAATAAAAATTATTATATACATAATTATAACAACTATATATTAATAAACATGGTAAACATAATAATAATAATATTAATAATTATAATAATTACCATAATTATAATTTTAAAATACATCATTATATTCATTTTATTTATTTATCTTGAACATGAGGTAGGCCACACGGTGACCTGGGCAAAGCCGCACAGCTTTGAAAACGCCCTACCCATGAACCATATGTTGTCAAGGGCAATGCATTTATTCGTCAACAAAATGCAAAAATTTAAAACAGGCTTGGTCCGTAGTTCAATAGAAAATTTCAAATTCTGATAAAATAATAAAATAATATTAATTTAAAAGTTCGGGTGTTATAGATAATGGGGCTCAACCATTTGTATAAGCTATATCAGGCTGACCCGTTTCATATAATGCTCATGTACCATTTCAAAAACATGTTCATCGCATAACACTTTCGAAAAACTATATAATCCCATATGAAAAACAATTCTGTATAAAATTATGATTTTTACTTACGATCAAATTTTCAATACCAAGATTCCCAAATAAGGGAATAATGGATTTATATAAAATAAATTAAGGCTAGCAGAGGAATCCAAATATCAAATAATGGTTATAGTGGCCGAGAACTCATTATCTTCGTATATGTTAAAACAAATAACATTCCTTTGGTAATATTGAAAAGAAAGTAAAATGGTTTTCATAAAAAGGTTCCTCTTGAATAAATTGAATGAAATTATAAATAGACATAAAATATCCTTAATAATACTTTTATATACATATAATCAAATATGTAAATTAATATCATGTTGACAAATATTTGATAATGAAATCCTTAGACGTTCAAGGTATCAAATATGACTTTGAACATTTATATCTTAATATTATTGAATTCATAAATACAATTAGTATAATTAAATATGTATATTAGATGTCATTTTGGTTGTATATACACCTTATAAAATAATAAAGGTGGATATTATCATGAAATGTATCAATGAAAGCAGATTGAGACGAAATCCATTATCTTGATCCAACATGTCTCATTCGTTCTTTAGTTTTCTTGAATAAAAAACATAGGTTAATTTATACAATATTTACAAAAAATTTAATGTTTATTATTCATTTTATATCAGTTATTACCATGTTATATGAATTAATTAATTATTTGAGTTCATATTAGTCATTTTTTCGATGTTTGGTAGATGAGTCAAAATGAACTTCTTTTGATTAAAATTTTCCATACAGTCCTAAGTACATAATTTATAGAATGATATTAATTCTTTAATTAACATATATATTTAGTATATCTGTATTTATAATAGTCCACAATATTTGGAGATAAGAAATGAAAATAACTCTTCATGGAAACAGTAGGTCGTACATACACATGACTGCTATTTTCATATCCTTTTCATATAAAAAGTGTGAAACCAAAATGATACATAGGTATATTATAATTCCAATATAATATCTACGTGATATGTGTTATAGAAGTTCATTAACACTGTATTGTATAAATTCCATGTATGTAATTAATGTTTCTTATCACTTTGAGGTGCCGGTAGTCCACACTTCCTCAAATGAAATTATCGTATTTACACATTATCGTAAGCAAAAGGGTATGTTGTAAATAAAAAATACATTATAATAGAGAAAATATAAATATAATATATATCATATATAAATACTGTTCCATTATAATTTCCACTATGAGAGGTGGTAGAAGAAATTTGACCAATCATCATTTAATGAGACAGTAGTTTGCCATCCAGAGAAAGAGTACGTTTGTATCCATTAGATGGAGGTGTCTATAAGTGTAGGTCAAATAATTGTCATAAAAAATAATAGTATATTGAGGATACCAGTTTTTTTATGTAATCAAAAAATTATAATCGAATAGGTAGTGAATAAGGGTAATAATGGAATGGAACTTGAGATAACACATTACATCAAAATCAGGTAACTTGTTTTGATTTGTGCTAAAAGGATTTCTTGAATTTTCTTCCGCCCAAGGTAAGGATTGTAGGAGGAAATGAGGAATGCTGCAAGTTTATTTGAGTAGATTTTTGTTGAGACAAGCGTCTTGAGAGGTGTGAGTATGTTGGTAGAGGTGGTAGCCTTTAATAAGAGGGAGGGGGCACTTTAGGAATATCTGGAAATATTATTTTATAATAAATTAATTATCAGATTCAAATGGTGAAAAAGTAATTTATTTCAAATATAATATCATATTGGGAATAAAACATGTCAAAAAATACGTTTTATACATTTTTAGGTCAAAAAGTTAACATTGTCATTTTTTCTTTAACCCTTAGTTAAAAACAAATAACTCTTATTAGGTCTTCTTGCATTTTCATAATTTATGTTTACTATAGTTACTATAAATTCAAAGAGAAAAAAGTGGATAATTAATGACATTGGTAACATTATATATGTTATTTGGATGAATATTATATTCTTAGGACAATTATTTAATTTAATAAAATAGTATTTGTTTTAAAAACTCATTATTGTCAATTTTGACAATATTTAGTAATTGATTTTTTTGAAGTCATAGAAGCATGATTCATTTGAAAAAAAATGAATTAATAAAATATAATATGTCAATATCATCCAAAAAAGTAGTGTATGGAATCAAAATAATCATATTACATTTATTTTAATATTTATAATATCATTTATTTAAATCATTCATTATTAAGGTAATCACTACATCATCATTGTGTCATAAATATATTTATTTATTTAATGACTCTAAATTATAAATAAAATACAATGAAGTAGGAAATATTTATATATTTATAATTAATATTTATAGTAATAGATATTAATTATATAACCACGTATTTAAATTACCTTTGTAAAAGATAAATGTTCGTGTTATATTTCCCTTTACTTAGAATTAATTATTAAAACATGTAATTATTACTCCCAAGTGGATCCATGGAGTCTCAAAATTGACACAAAGATCACTAGGGTGAGAATTATTTTATAAAGTATAATTAGGACACATTTTAGCGTAGTTTTATATGATTATAAAAATATTTTTACCCCTATTTACCAGATTTATATTTTAACCACGGTAAATAAAAATAAATACTGAATTTACTATTTAGTGACCCAAAATTAATATAACAATTTACATAATCTGGATGACATGATTACAAATAGGGAATCCATTTTTCCTAATTCAAAACAATTAATTGGAAGAAATGAATTTAAAATTAATTCTCGTTGTCAAAACCAAGAGGAGTGTTTTTATGAAATAAAAACTACCAAGAGAATTACATGTGTTTATGTCCAATTAAATATTGAAATAACTACTAATTACAAAAAATGGATTAAATAATAAAAATATAATCTATTTATATTCTAAAATAATTAAATAACATGATTTATCCATATAAATTATTTCGATTGAATAATTTGTGTTCAATTAAAATTTAGCGCATTTTTACTATTAATCAGAACATGATAGTTATCCAAAAAATATAAAAATTTAATCCAAAGTAAATTTTTATGTCCCTCTTCTAAAGGAGAAGTTTTTATTTTCAAATATAAACATCTAGGTGTCAAAAATTAATTTAAATAGGGTTCTCCATCAAAATGTGGTAAACTACATTTTTAGAAAAATACTTCTTTGTCTGAAATATTGATTTTGTTCTTATATCAAATCAATAAAATATGTAAAACATTACATTTAAAATATAACAACTATTTTTAAATAAATTAATATCAATAAATAGTGATATGCTTTTTTTAAACACAACTATTCTCTATTTATATTTTTTTCATTGAAACATGTCCTTTATATTCAACTGGTTTTTAATTCCATTTGTAATAAATTTGGTGACCAATTAATAATTTTTTAAACATCTGGAAACTGTATTTCAAAATTTTGTTGATACTATTAATTCCCTCACCTCTAATGGCATGGTTTTAGATACCATTTAAAATAATAATAATAATAATAATTTAATTATTTTGTTATAACTCAATGATTTGTGCAACATAATATTTCGGAAAAACCCATTTTTCTATGTTCAGTACATTATCGAAAAAATCACCCACGTTAACATAAAAATATTATCTTATTAATAAATATTAAGAGATATGAAAATGTATTATTCTATCAATACATGAGTCGTTACAAATCGTCTATCAAGAATTCTCAATGTTGTGTGAGGAAGTGAGGGAAGTGGATGCCTTTTAAAATTGAGGAAAGGGGTTCCTTTGGAAACTCTAAAACTGTCAAAATAATGTACAATCTGTTCCAAAAAGGAAAAAATTATTTATATCAAAAATTTGAAGATTATGGGTCTAAATCCTGATAACCAATAATTTTTAGACATGTTTGTTTCACATTATTACCCTTATCTTTTTGTTTTAAACCATAGTTAGACCCTTTTATTCTTACCATAACAACATGTCTTTTAACACATTAATGGTTTATATAGATACATTAATATTCCATAAGAAGAAAAAATGAGTCTTGGAAGATATATTCAATATTATCCCAATAATTTGGGTTTATTTTAGGTTTTTAGGTATTCTTTATCATTTCATAACATATTATTTATTTTAAAATATCATTAATTTCAATTTTTAAAGTATTCATTGCATAAAATTATAACAAATAGCAATACACAAGATAACATAAATAAAAAAATCATTAATGAATCTATAATATGACTAGGTCATAAATTAAATATTTGGTTGACTTAAATTATATAAAATGAAATTTTTTTTAATATTTTAAAAACAATTTATTTGTTATGTATATTAATTAAATAATTAATAAATCAACATTTTGAAAGCCTTTATATTAATATTTTATTTCTTAAAAATTCATGAATTAATTATCATGAAGAAGATAAAAATTTTATCATTCATATTAAAATTTATAGTAGAAGATATCCTCAAAATAGCTTTATATAAAAAATGAAATAATTATTAAAAATTAGGCTGTGACATATTAGACATCCCATAAAATAAAATAATATAATAAGAATATAATCATCCATCTGTCTCCAAGAGTCCATAAAATAGACATAAGGATGATTCTAGTTGATGATAGAAAATCTACTAAAACAATTACAAGTCTTAGGGTAATTTTATTGTCTTGAAAATATTTTTTTACCCATTATATCTTTATTTACCCTTAACTATTACAATTACAAAATTTCTAAAATTTCCATTCCTATGCCAAAAAATAATATAAAAAAATTACAAAATCTTGTCCCCATTGATTCCAAATATTTAGTAAAATTTTCAAATTCTAATCACATAATGTTTATAAATTAATTTGGAATGAAACTGGTTGATGAAATAAGAAAAGATGTTTTTAAGGTTAAAATGTTCATAATATTGAAATATTTTTATACAAAAATTCAAAGTGAAATTCATTCAAATGGAAAAATTTAGATATAATTATTAAAAAATGATAAAAATAAATTTAAAAACAAATTAAAAAAATAATTTATCACATTAAATTATTTATACGGAATTTTTTTTCTGTTAAAATAAAATATTTTATCAGTATTCAACATAATATGAAATATATATGAAAATTTCAAAAAATAAACCAAAATAAATTTTTATATTTCACTTTAATATTTGATTTTTATTTTTTTTATTATATTTTATAAAAGTATCAAAAATATATTTAAAAGTGGTTCTACATCAATAGCTTGTAAAGTTGATTTTATAAAAATATAAGTTTTTTTGTGTAATATTGGATTTCTTCCTATAAGATGCCTATAAAATATATTTGATGAATGTAAAAAACAATTTATTGAATAAATAAAATTTATATTTAATTAATATCATTCACCAGTATTAATTAATATAATTTATTTTCATAAATTTACACTGTTTGAATGAAATAGTTTTTATTAAAATACTCAAACTATATTCTGTTGAATATTATATCAATTTATATTTAATTGGTAACCAATGAATTTAGATATATATTATTATAATTTATTTAATACTATTCATAATCAGGAAATTAACATCCATGATATATATTACGATATTAAATAATAATATTTTTATAATATATGGTTATTATATAAAACCTGGAATTGCATGTAATGCAAGCTGACTCAATGTTGTGGGTATAATAATCAAATAATGGAGTTTCATATAATTAATGATTTCAAAAAATTAAATTTATTCAAAATTGAAAATATTGTATTGTCTTGGGGTGTTACATTCCCCTCACATTAATTAAATCACATCTTTATATTTTAAACCTAATATCTGTAGTCTAGGGTTTGATATTTGTGAATGAAGAATTGTTGGAGAAATCACATCATAAATAGAGTTTATAAAACATATTCATAATAATGGGGAAAAGGAAATATGAAATTCACCACAAAGCTAGGATTTCGAATAAGTGATCATTATTTAAACCATTGGTATGGTTTCTATATGCACAATCTTATTTATTGTGTTTCTAAGGAAATAAGTGAATATACATATTTATTTTGTTTCTTTATGCACAATCATATTATTGTTCCTTAGACTATTTAAACCTCTTTTCATAGCATTGGATTCATCACATGAAGACGTAACAAAATCATCTCTAAAACCTAGTAAAATGTTCAATTTAAACAATTTTATAAACTTCAAATCATATGACCCTTTCAAGTATTTTGATCCAAAACATTAGAATTAGTTATAGGGATGTCAATAGTATCTAATTTAGTGTATCTATATCAATTATATCTTTATCTAACATCATTATCAAAATATTTGGAACATAATAAAGCCTGTCTTTCTCTCAATCATGTGTTTTCTATAATGGTCAAATTTGTTTTTGAATCACTTTTACTATTTATCACTACCATCAACACATGATTTTCAATCCTTGATGAATAATTATTGTAGTAAAATCCTTATATATTTTATAATTCATATGATGAGACTATCATCAAAAAAATTCATTTGAAATATATTACATATATCCAAATACAAAAGAAAATTATTCATTTTACATTGGTTATATCTAATAAAATATTAACGACCTTGATCCATTATCTTTTTATAAGTTATATTTCCTTAAATTTTTTGGAAATTATTTTCATTGTTCACTATCTCGTTGTTGTTGTAACATGTAATAACACTATTTACCTTCTTCTTTTTTCAATCTTTTTCCTAGTTTCCTTGATCTGAGTACTAATAACAAACACCCAATCCTTTCAAGCTTTTCCCAGGGTGATTTATTCTATGGTTATCACATGTGTAAAAATACTTGATTCCATTCTTCCAATTTTCTATTATTTTATCATCATTTATCTTCTTTTCATTTATCCATTGTAATGCATATATATAATGGAGAATTATCTCTCTATTTTGATAGAAAATATAACAATTTCATTGTGTGAATATAATTTTTGAGACACGAGCACCTTATGAAGACTTGTATTAATTCTTTTAATAAAATATTCAATATTTCATTTTTTCTTGATTATAAAATTCATATTATACTTTTCTAACATGGTAAATGGAGTATTCATACACTAAAACCCTTTCTTCCTCATTGTTTATTAAACTATGGATGATTATATTCAACATAGTTTTTTCATAACAAGGTAAGTATTTATTAAATAATTCCTTCTAAATGTTCTCAAATCCATGAGTTTTATTTCCCATTGCACACTAAAATTTTGGATCAATGACCATAATTTTCCTGCATCTCCATCAAGAGAATACACCTACTGTGTATCCTTTTCCTTTTTATTACATCCATATTTCATAAATATCTTTTCCAAATACATAATCCACTTATCAACACCCATTGGGTCTATAGTCCCACAAAACTATGGGGACCCTTTGAATATAAATTTATACAAAATTATAGAATATCATAGTGGAATAAGTTTCTCCATTTGGGAAATTTTATTTTCCATAACCTGATTAATCTTCACTAGTATGGTCATAATTGTTTCCATTATAATAACCATCCATATTGGTTTCCTCACTAAGGAAATCTCAACATTTTCCATTAGTATTGATTTCACTATTCCTTGAAATTACCATTTCTAAACAATGGAATACATTATATTAGATATTATCAATATGAAACATATTTTTTCATCATAAAGCCAGTCAAATAGTAAACATATATTGAAAAATTTAGGTGAGAAAATATCCTCATTGTAAGAATGGTTTCTTTGTGGATATATTTACATTTAAATACATCATAATGGTTTTTAATAAAAAGGTTAATTATCCATATTTTATCCCCTAAGAGTGTCAAACTAGGTGTGATGTAAGCCATGATTTTGTATACCTGGTTGTGGTAACTCATTCCTGGCCCACCTTCTCAGAGTTGTCCCCCCTGGTACATTAGCGCTAGAACCACATTCACTTGTAGTATCTATAGATGGATGTATTCCTAGGAAGTCCCAAATTTTCTCTACTGTTCCAAAATTATGAGATTTTCTTCTATACATGCATTAAATTTCTTTTATAGTGTTATGATTCCTAGTCTATATTTTCTAAATCATGTTTCCAAGGATTCTATTAAACAATCTATGATACCAACTATAATGCCCATACCCCAGAATCATATGGTTAGTGCATTATTTTATTGTGTTGGCATACAAAGTAGTTTCAAATCCCAAGGGACCAAATAATTTAGTAGTTTTGGAAAACCAAATTACATACATGATACCCATTGTATATTTGGAGAAGAAGATAAATAATTATACATGATAAAATGAAATAAACATTATTCATTAATCTCATTCAATGGAATCTTCATCATAACATGGGGAAAGGAATCATAAAAAGAGTGAGCTAAAATGATGATCAAGGGTATGTATTATAGAATAAATAATGAAGAAAATAAAATAAAGAAACATGTAATGGTAAATAATTGATAACACATTCCATTAAAATAATAGATAAGGCATACTCAACATTGAATATAAAATACTTGAAACACATTCCATTTAATCAATGAAATGAGAATAAAATAAATCCATAGATATGTTTATGAAAAATAACATGGATACATAATAATTAAAATTAATTCAATTATTAATTACTAGATGTCATGTATATCTCATATGAACCCTATCATTAAGACCATTCACAAGATAGTTCAACTCATTGGGTAGAAATCTATTTATTATGCATGGAAACAGACCAGACGTGTTTTTTCCCAACTAATTTCATCTCTTGATACTACTGATGCATCAAGGTGCATACATTAACTAATCCCTAACCAATGTTTGACATCAGAAATTCATTCCTCATATATTGAATAATAGATTTAAAAATATATGTTTAAATCAAACACTCTCATATAACATTGAAATATTTTATTCACATGACCCTTAAAAGTAAATAGTCTTCAAATTTGAAATAGAATAAAATGAATAAAAATATATTAATTGTATGATATATCATATGGGGTAGCAGATACATGACAATAAATATGTAAATTGTGAATATGACATTTAACTCAGAGATGTAAAAAGTGGGATGAAAATACCTTATCTCAGACTTCCTTTTATTTTACATGATATAACCTCATGTATAATGGATTATAAAATTTTATTAATTTATATAATTACCTTGTTACAATTTATGTATCATATATGATCTTTTAATTTTTTTTGCACATGTTTGTTAATAATATTTCATTATTTTTAGTATTTTGGGTGTTAATTTCCTTTTTTTCGATTATGTTTTGACTTGTGATTTGTTGTATCAATTAAATAGATAATTATTTAAACATTTCAATAATGTAAAATGTGATTTAATTATAATATATATTAATTATATATATTTATAATAATCTTTGAATTTTGGAGATAGGAAATGAAATACACTGTTTATAGATAAAGTAGGCCATGGGTATGTATAAAATCTACTCTCATTTCATTACCATTGTAAAATATTGAAATTAAATGGAATATATAATTTTAAATTGCAATATCATTTCAACTAAATATTTTTATTTAAAATATCCATTATACGTTCCTTGTGAAGTGTGAATGAATCACATACTTTGATGAGACATCGGTCCACACTTCCACAAATGATGTTATCATATTTATAAAAAATGGAAATCATGAATTTATGTGTTATATAACAATTAAAGAATTATTAAGACAACATAAAAATCATTTATATCTTATAAATATATTGAATCCATAATAACGACCAACCATGAGAGGTGGTTAAGTAACAAACGAATTACATCATTTTTCATGGAAGTAGTTCACTATACGCAAATGGTAAATTTGTTACCCAAATGATGGATGTGTGTGTAGGTGTAAGTAAAAACCATAACATAAAAACATGTCACTATATTTTGTATATAGATACTGTTATGTATTAATTTAATAATATGAAATTACGTATAGGGAAATAAAATAAAACTAATGATGTCGTTGATGAATGATACCTCATTTTCGGATAACGCCTTTTGGATTACACCAAAAGACTTCAGTTTTTGGATTTCATCCCAAAACAAAGATTATATGATGTCGTTACGGAATTTGGGATCTTATTTTATTAGGGTTTGGTTGAGATTAAAGGCTCAAAGTTGCATGAGGGAGTAAAAGATGAGGTTTCATATTATAATTTATGTGAGGTGTAATTTTTGAAAAACACATACTATCAAATTAATATAAATAAATTTTATATTCAAAAAGAATAAAAAATGATTTATTTTCATTGATTATATGAGTATTGGTCAAAATCATGTCATCAAATAATTTATAGAAAAGTTTAGGTCACATTATTCCTACTATATTTTAGCTTTAAGGGTTCATATAGTTACTATAAAATTCCAAAAGATCCACAACATAATATTGGATGAAAATTTAATATTTCTAAAAATTATTAGTGTGAATTTTTTTTATGAATTTTACATAATTTATTAAAATATTATTAATTTAAAAATATCAAAAATGTCAATTTTGACACGATTCATGTCTTGACATTATAAAAAATATAAACACACATGTTATATTCCAACGAACACCTTTTATACATCCCTAATAACTCTAGGTCACACTGAAAATTAGTGTATGATAAATCTATATAAAATTATACTTATTTTAATATTATTAACAACAATTATTTGATATGTCCGTTAATTAAGCAATTGCTGCATAATCCATTTGAAAGCCTTTATTTTAATTAAATTTTTTCATAAGAATTATAAAATAAATTATCATTGCTAAGATAAAAATTTTAGATTTTAAATTATTAATTATAGTAGAATATAATTTAAAAAATAACCATATTATAAAAATTTAATACATATTAAAAACAATAGTGTGACATATTGGACTTCCCTTAGAATAAAATACTATAAAAAGATTAATGTCACCAAAGAGGCACCAAGAAGCCATATAATCAGCCCATGGTTTATTTTGGCCAACAATAACTTATAATGTTAAATTCTGAAAAGTTTTATGTTATTTTTACAGTCTATTTAATATTAATTTTACCCATAATTTATTGACTTACCCTTAAATGTGGTAGTTAAAATAATAAAATTTTTTTTATTAATATTCATAAAAATAAAATAAACCTAGTATGATAATTTGTACCCACAAATTATAAATATGGAATAAATTTCTATAAATTAGAAACACATAATTTTCAATAATTTATTTAAAATTAATCTTATTTATAGAACAAGAAAATGATTTTTAAAATTGAAAAAGTTCAAAAGATTGAAAAGTTTTTATATCAAAATTCAATGTAAAACATATTAAAATAAACTAAATTATATTAAATGGAACAAAATTTATCTAATTGTAAATTAAAATAAATTAAATATATAATATAACACTATATATTATTTAGATGAAAGAAATTCCAATGAAAAAAAATTATTTTATCACTATTTCTCAAAATATGAAACATATCAGAAAAATTCAAAAAATTCAACAAAACTAAATTTATTTATTCTTATTAAAATGAATAAGATTATTTTTTAAACTATATTATATTAAAGTATAAAACATTTATTTGAAATAGGACCCCCATAAAAATGCTTTAAAAATATCTGTATAAAAATATTGTGTTTTATATGCAATATTGGGTTTGTTACAATCTTATGCCTAAAAAATATATTAGATTAACGTAAAAAATATTTTATATAATATATAAAATATATATTTCATTTATATCATTCACCAGCAGTAATGAATTTAATTTATTTGAACAGAATTCCATTGGGTGAATGAAAACTATTTTTTTAAAAAATAATCACATTATATTAAGTTGGTTCTAATATTCGTTTGTAATTAATTGGTGACCAATGAATTTAGTATTCTAACATCATATGTTAGTTAATATTATTCATAATCTCCCACATAATGGAAATATTATATTGTATTATACTATATATTAATATATTAATAATATATCATTTTTGGTAAAACATGGCCTCACATGTAACAAAAAGTAATCTCATTATTGTGTGTTGCGTAGGTTTATCATGGTGTTGTGTATATAAAAAGACAGAAAAAAATTATTTTATAAAAAAATGAATATATAGTAATGTATTGGGGCATTACACATTTCATGGGTCAAATCATCTCAGAAGAAGACATATTATTTCCCTTCACAAGTCCCATATAATTGTTTCGTAGAAAACCCCCAATAAAGTTCTTGATATCAGGTTTTTTGGGTTTGGTAGGTTACTACAGAAAGATTATCAATAGAAATTTCTCTCTTAGGTAAACCACTATCTGCCCTAAGAAGGAAGTGTATAATGATTGTTAATTTAAATGATTTTTATAACGTCTTCGACATGATATACAGGTGTTTGACCCCTACATCAATTTTTATCTTACAAAAAACGTAGAAGACTATAAATTTTATTGTGATGATGTGAGGGTAGGAATTTGGGTACTATTTATATATGTAGACTGATTGGGGGAATTAAAGTCATGAAGCCTATTCCACATGAACCGAACTATCCTATGAATGATATCATGTTATCCGTAGTAATTTATGCCATAAAATATTTCTGACATTGCCATATGGTTGTGAGATATATTTTTTATTAAGATTAGACGAACTTAAAATATATATTTTCCTAAAATTAAGGATATATTCAACATCATCGGTGGGTTGAATATATTCTACATTTATATTATGATTTTTTGTATACCCTAGTAAAAGTATATTGTGTCAATGATTCCTTGAGTGAGATAACAAAAAATCAAGAAGTTCATGATCCTATTCTGAGTGGAAATTGGTGCACAAGTTCACTTAAATGCATCTATGATTTCAGGTGGGATAGAATAAGTTCACCCTCATTTACCTATTATTGAATCCCATAATTATGAGATTGATCCTAAAATGTTAGTACAATGATATAGAGTGCATAGAATTGAGATAGAACCAAGATATTATGGAAAAAATTCAATATGGACTCTAAATAGTTATGATGTTATATTTTTTGATGGCCTTGTTGTTGTACCTACAAACATGAATGAGGATATGATGTGTGCCCTTCATTCATTAAAGTGGGAGAGGAACCAAGGATTGACCATAATATTGTGTGATCTTATTAGTTAATATTAGGTGTGTGGAATCGATAGAGATATCACATTTTATGAGATGTTACACATGTGAGAAGGAGAGGGCTGATCATCATCCATTTTCTAGTTTTTATAGCCATTTCCCATTTTGGAATGGAAGTGGAATGATGTGACCATGTAATTATTGATTTTTATACAGAGGTTTCCTTAGAATAATTAGGTGATACAGGTTATTATAGACCAATTGGTAAATGTTTCACATGCCATACCAATTTGCGAGACTTTCACCATTGAGTTGTTAAATGACATGTATGATCATAAAATAGTAAATTTTCACAGGGTTACTCTATGTATTGTTTTGTATCATGATCGTTGGTTTACATCAATCATCATGAAATTATTTAAAAAGTTATTATTTAATTTGTTGATTTTGATTATAACCACCAACCCACAAATAAATGGTAAATTAGAGAATATTATACATGTGTTAGAGGAAATGTTGGGAGCATGCATCCTCCATTTTGGTGGAACATATGAGAGGTATATATAAATTTTTTATTTTTTCAATGACAATAGTTATTAGGAGTTTACATAGAAAAAACTATATGAGTTACTATATGGTAGAACATTTCATCCCCAATTATATTAGATGGAAGTGGTATAATAAGAGTTGTTTTGGTATTTCGTTTTTTAAGAGACATCATAGAATGTTCTGTTGATCTAGAAGTTTTTGTCTGCAGCCCTTTGTAGAAAAACACCATACATTGATCCACTAATTTTTCTTATCGTGATTATAGAGGCTAACCATGGGTTCCATTGTGTTTAGATGATATTTGGTAACTGTTGTAATTAGAGGAAGTATATGTTTTCTCCTAGATATGTAGGGTTTTTTTGTTATTGTGTAGAGTATTCAAATGGTATCATATCAGTTGGATATTCAACAACGGTATATTTTTCCCTGAATATTCTCATGTTTCATATCTTAATCATAATAAACCGAATCTTCTCATATGATTTATGTATATGATGTTGAGAATGTGGTTGGTGCGTCCTTTGAGTATCCTTGGAATAGTATTGTGGATCCCAATGAGAATAATTTATTTTTTAAGATCATTCCTTTGGTCTAAGTGTTGCGGATGAATGGTGATGTTATAGATAAACTTTTTTAAGGGTAATATGATGTGTGGGGATATTTTAAAACTTTTTTAACTCAATGAGATAGTTATTCTTACTATAACTACTCAAGGAATAGTTATTATATGGTTGGGAGGTTATAATATATAGAACCATGATGAGGTATTTTTTTGAAATATGGATGAAATACCTTGATAATAGTTTATAAAATTATTCTTGGGACTATGGATGGTATTGGTAGGGGACTAGGGGTTTGGGATATGAAAAGTGGGGGAAATTTATATAGATTTCATGGAGCATGGCTGACATAATGATAGTACCAAATATGACCCATGATGGTGTAGCATGGATGATAGTGGAGCATATTTTATAAACCGTGAAGGGATATCGTGAAAACACTTTGATAATAGGTATATCCATACACACACAATCCATTAGGGTTTCCAGATGATCTCAGTTCTCAAACAAATCATGTGGATCAGTTTTCTTTTAGAAAGAGGTGACATCATTGTTGGTGCATTGTTGTTCAAACCATGTGGCCCAAATAAGAATATAATTACAATTAATAAATTTTCTATTTTCAATCACAACCATTATATAATTTCCATATATTTTTAGCACCATTTATTTAATATCATAAAAGGGGAAGAACCTCATTCCCTCAACACTTAAATGGAAAATTCTCCGTCAATTCTAGGGTGTTTGGGTTTTTTTTTCTATTTGAAGCCTCAAGAATTTCTTTGACAATTTTTATTTATTATTTCTAGATGATTCACACAATAGTATTTTATATTCTTATAAAACACAAGAACACTATTTCAATGGAGTTATTAATATTGTGATTTTGGAAAGTCTAGCTTAAATCAAGGAATGGGATTCTATGTTTCGTTGACAATGAGCATAAGATAGGGTTTCTAAAATAATTATACTATTTTCATGATTTAATTTTTATATAAGTTATTTTTCTATTGGCTTCGTTGGTTGCTAATTATTATCCTTGTAGAACCATAATAATTGGGACTTGAACTTTTATGAATGTCCCTGTGTGGAACTTTTCATGTCTTTCGATGATCATGATACTAGGCCAGTGGCCACCCTTGAGTTTTTTACACCCTTGAGTTTATTAAATGAGTTTTTAAATTAAATATTATAGTTTATATAAGATTAAAATGTTTTTTCTTTGTTTTGAATGTTATCAATGAATACAGTGCTATTTTTATAACATTATAATGATAAATGGGTAATGAGATGAATAAGGGATGAAGTGAAAAATATCAATAGGGGAATTCACATATTTCTAAATTGTTTAAGTGAACTTAAAATGCTTGTGTTTATGAATAAATAGTAAAAAATATTAGTTTTTTAAATATTGATAAATGAAAAGGTTAACCATTTCTATATATTCTGAAAAAAAATTCATTGATAATGACCCTTTTAATGAAATCAATAATAGTATGGTATTTATATTGGACTCAGTTTCCTCATATTTTTATTGGGGATAACTAATCATTTAGGCCCCATAAATGTATTGTGTTGTTTGGATGTTGGATTTATACTCTTATGGTATTTATAATAGTATGTGTTTCATTATTTTTGGTTTAGTTCACACATGAAATTACTATTACATGGAAGGATTTTTGAATTCATTTTGGGGTATTTACCTAATTTTAATAGTTAAACATATGATTAATGGTTTTTTTTCTATTTTTCATTATTAAAGTAGTTATTTTGTAAAAGATTTATGTTATTTTCATACATTGGTAATGAGGGTATAGTCTCCCAACAGACCTTATTAGAACATTGTAGTAATTCCTTATCCTTTTGATTTTCGGTAGGAGCAGCTATGCACATGTATCCACCAATCATGGGGAATTAGTTTAGGGTGTCCTAGGTCAGGAATTTACCCAAATAGTGAGAAATAATATACAGGGGAAGATTATATTTAGATTCACCTCTAATAATAAACACTAAGGGTCATGGTTTATGAAAACATTATTGTGTTCTATATAACTTCACTTTTTACTATAATTTATATTCAATGTAGTAACTAAATATTATCCTTGGTAACATATTTATATGTATAAATATAAAATTACCCTTATTATAAATTTTGATCATATTTATTCCAAACATTAAAACTAAATATTAATAAATTTTTTTAAAAATTTATATAAACTAAATAAAAAATAATAAGTGAGTAATGCATAATTTTTTTTTTATAAAAAACAATTCTGGTTCCATAATACAAATCCATGATTTCCAAATTAAAATTAATATTTTTAATGTACTATTTCATCAAATAAAATATATTTTTGATTTGGAAATCCATTTCATAAATATTTCATTCATTCTCATGTACTAATAATGTCATAAAAACCACAATATTTGAAAAAATGATATTTTTTAATAATGTCCTCAAAGAAAATATTTTTTAAATAAAACCCAAAAAACATATTAAGACAATATTGACTTATTTAATACAAATATTATTTTAATTTTTTCGTAATATTTATTTAAAATTAAAAATTTAAATTTTTAATGGAATCATAAAATATTATGAATATACTATTTTTATAATAAAATTTATTATATATAATCACAATTATTGATCATATATTCTATAAATCACTAATTAAAAGTGATATTATATATTATTCCCATAAAAAATATATTCAAAAACCATTTAATCATAATATTTTTAATTTCATAAAATAATAATTCATTGAACATAAATATGGAATTTACAAAATAATAAAATATCAAATATAGAATTATATAATTCAATGTTTACCTGTAATTATTGAATATTATCAATTAATTATTATTAAAATTAAACACTGTTTTTTTAAAATTATATATGAGAAATTTATTAATTAAATTTGATATATATACAAAAAATATCAAATTGTTAGTTACATTTCCATATCATCTTATCATTTACCTGCAAATCCCCTCGACATCATCCAAAAATATTACGTCAAGATATTGTGTGGTTGTGTTATTGAGTTTATATTCATTTAGAATGGATATTATTGATATTTCCATAATCTTGAACATATTCCTTAAAGTATTTTACTCATAGTCCAATTTTTATACGTTTTCATAGGCGGGGACTATATAAAATGATATTATTGCCACCGCTTTTCAAATAGCTTATAAATTAGAATTCCATTTAAATAATCTAGTTCTTGAATATATTTCATCTAATTTTTTATTTTTATAATAATTTTAATTCTATTTATACCCTCTAATCTAGTGGTACCATTATAACTATATATTTTTAAAACATCAAATAATCTTTTAAAAATAATGTATTTTCATTTTATATCAGTTCACTGTGTAAAGAAAGATATATTATTTAATTAATGGAAAATATATATACTAAAATATGGAGGTGTTAAAAACCATTATCACTTTTTTTCTCATGATACTAAGTTTTTTATGTCATATAATGTAACGATTATATTAAATTAATGTCATAGTCTGGAATGAAATATCACCACTTCAAATAATTTTACATTTTTTATTTTAACCAAATATAATAATTCAACCATTTTCATTATGAGTGATCCCTAACTAAGAAATATATATTTTTATCTATGGGTACATAGACTATCATATTTTATTTTTCAACTATTAGTACTAATACATCCATCATGAATTGAATAGAGTTAAAATATTTGTAACCAAACTTTCATGGTTATGGTAATGTTAGAAAACAATATTTTGTATCTCTACATCTATACAACTCTTCAATGTTTAAATATTTAATGTTCAATATAAAAATAACCCCTATAATTTTCTAATTATTTAATGAGGATCATTATTATTTACAATAAAATCCACATTAAAATTTATTACAAAATCATGCACATTAAAAAAATAGTTGTTTTGAAAATGTGACATACTAGACGATGTATAAATAAATCTAAAGTATTCCCAACATGTTTTTATCTATTGTAGATGATTATAAATATTCTTTCTTCTATATATAAAATTGGAAAAAAATTTCTGAAATATAACATTGAAATAAGTTTTATTACATCATCTCAAACATTAATCATGGAAATAGATATAGATTCATCAATCATATTAGATGTGTGTTTTAAAATACTATCATTATCCTTAAGAATATCCTATAAAAATCCATCATATTTTGTCACAAACTTTTTAAAGCTTTTCTCTAATATAATAACATACCCCTAAATTTTTATAAATGATGGAGTATCATTCTATTAATCAAAATAATAAGATTTATCATAATATAAATGAAGATATTGAATTGAATCATCAGTATCAATGGATATAATGAATTATTCATTCAAAGTATATGTGGAACATAAACATATCATATATCAAAAATTACCACTATTTGAATAATAATTAAAAGACGGATCTTCACTCATTCCCCAAGTTTCAATCTCCTTAATAATTTATTAATCCTTTTTGTTTGAGAATCTAATAGATTCATTATACTAATTATTAAAAATTATAAATTCATGTGTGATATTCTATAGTTTATGGAACTAATTGTAAATAGATCTGATGAATCCATACATTCATCACATATTCTTAAATTCTTATTTATATATATATTTGTATTATAATAATCATTATACAAATTAATCTTATTTACACACCTTTAAATAAAAGAAAATTCACCCCCAATATGTTATGTATTATTAGTAAATGAATGATTATTATAGGTAGTATTTTAAATGAACAATTTAGAGTTATTTTTTTCCAAATCATTACAATAAAAAGCTAATTCATTCCTCTACTCTCATTCTCCACATCTCACCTCAAACATTTTTTTAGTACATTAATGTTATAAAATTTTTTTGAAGACCAATCTTAGTAAGATAATTTATTACATTTTTTGTTGTTCTTTTAGAATCTCACTCCTTTTTATATATTTTTTTAATATTCAACATAAAATTTTCATATATAATTTATTTACCAAGAACTGAATATAAAATATTAACTGTAATACTAAAAAAAATGAAGCATATATGCATCAAATTCATCAATAAAAAATATAAATTCCATATATTCTACTGGAATCATAGGTTGATGGGTCTCAAAAACATTGTATTTTTTATATGAGCTATCTCTAGTTTCCTATAAATACAATTTTCTGATTTATGGAAATCAATGTGATTATGGGTATTGATACTCATTGGAAAGAATAATGTGTTTTTGAAATTATAATTATATGAATATTAGTCTTTTTCTTCACATTGAATAGTCAATATAATTATATCATGATTCTTGTATATAATAATCATCATATAATAAGTGTGAATATCAGTATTAATGAAAAAGGAATTAATTGTATCTATAATGTAATCAAAATCAACACCATCGATGATAATTGGTTGGTTATAATTTCAATTATATAATTTTTCAATAGGTAACCCAACCAAAATAATTATTATTCACAAATACTTGTCACTAAAAGGAAAAAAGTAAAGACTATAAATAATAAAAAATGTTTTCACATTTTTGATGTTTCAAGAGTGGTGGTGAATAGATGTTATTGAAAAGACACATATATTTTACCCACTCTTGATAACATGTTGTCTAGATGATAAATATATTGAATACATCATAGAAAAAGTAAAATAAATTCAGAAAAAATTAATCTATTTTGATGTTAACACATATCAAAATATTGTAAATTTAATAGATAAACATAAAAGATAATAATAGATTTAAGGTCTTCAATAAAATGTTAATTAACTATATAAGATATTATTAATGGATAACATAGTAATAATCCACATGAATCATTAATTTTAATTAAATTTTTTTAAAGGGTCAACACTAAGATCCAGGGGACATAAGTTATGAAACCATAGATGTTTTTTAATATTAGAATCATTTTTTGATTCCCTAGACATATTTTACATTTGTTACTAGTAGTATGACCACACTCCATCGATCGTCATATTTTAGATGACTAGAAACAACCATTTTCATTTCTATTTAGCTTCATTGTACTATTTGTTATGAAGGAACACTTCCTTTCCCCTAAACTTTTTGATAATGGTAAATTTTGAAATAGACATATACAACAAAAATATACATATTTTTTATAGGAACAATAAATTAATTAAATCTATATAACAATAATGAAAAATTAAGCATTCAAAATCTATCATTTCAATAAGGTTGTGAATTCTATATATAGTTATCAATTCACATTGAGAAAAAATTTAGTCCTTAGAGCCTGGTCATTCCACTTTTGGATGAAAAAATTAGAAAACTACCAATGGTAAACTCCAAGACTAGTAGATATAGTTTTTAACTCGAAAGAAACATTGATTTTTTTAATAAATATTCTTCTGAAAGTAGTTCAGGTAACATCCGGAGCATTTTTTAAATCATGTTTGGAAATAATAATATCCAAATAGGAAATTTATAATATATAAAAATGTAGAAATAAAAAATTTATTAATGTAAAAATTATATATTGAGTTTTTTGTGACATATCAAAAAATGGATCTAGATGTTTATATTTTAGGTAAACATCTAATTATTACTAACACATTGTGACGTCCTAAAATGGGTGCCACAAAATGGTATCCCGAGAAAATTGGCGAGATGCCCTCAAGTGTGCATCCAAAAATACAAGAAGGTGCTAACTAGGAGTGAGTGTATAGTAAGTCAATCTTGGGGAGACTATAACCTCTTTTATTAGAATAAAAACACCAATGGAATATGACAACAATATCCAAGTGCGAATGAGTATAAATAACCAAAATTATACTATTTCAAATGATATTCCTACCAATAAAAAATACAACACTTAACTGAGAGGAAAGACATTATATGACAATCACAATGTCAAGTGTCTCCAATCCAATTGAATGCAATGACACAAAAACTCCCATGAGGGTTTCAAACCACCTATAGTTCCCTCTCCCATGTTATAATCCCAAACAACACCCTATCCTAGTGCCTTGCCCTTATTTTGTCGTACAATAAGAAATTCTGCTCGGGTGCCGACCAAGCAGCCTGAATAGGGTGTGAGTACGACTCTGTAGGCCACCACCAACAGTGTCTAAAACAAGTCCAATCGAAAGATAGTGTGTGTAGTTTTATGAAGTAATAAATATAGTGCATTATTAAGCTATTATCATATTGCCAATTAATATTTAATCATCAAAATAGGAATAATATTTACTTGTGTTTCCCATTTAAATAATCATCCATTATTATCATTCATTTGATGTAGGTTTTCATGCTTAGGACCACAATCTCATTTGAATCATAATTCATTATTATCATTCATTTGGTGTAGGTCTCCATGCCTAGCATCATAATCTCATTAATTATAATTCTCCATGTCTGTCACTCTATATCTCATATGGTGTAGGTAGTTATGCCTAAAACCCCAAAATCTCAGGCATGGATAACTATTGTAGAGGAATGTCATGTCCATGTCCCAACATTTTATTGGTCTAGAATGACATTTCTAGCACCAAAAAAATCTCATCCAATTATTTATTCATTAATTTACAAGAAATTTCCACATTATTCAATTACTAATCCATCGATTAGTTAAAAATTTAAAATTACAGTACTTAACTAAAAAATTAACTTAGAACGTTATCCATTAATTAGTAAATCAACAGAATTTCTCATTCCATAAACAATTAATTGTCTATATCAAATCTCAACTTTTCAAAATTAATTATCAAAATAAATTATATTTGATCAAAATCGTGGAAACTAATTAATTATAATAATTAATTATCTTTCATCAACATCATGGCGCAAAATTAATTCTCAAAATTTATTATCTTTCATAAACACAAATGCCCATAATAAATTCTCACAATTAATAATCATTCATATCCAACATCATTTCATAATTAATTTCCCCCAATTAATTTTCTTAACAAGATAAATTCAATAGCTTGATTACAATATATCAACCCACAACCAATATCCAAAACAATTTTCTATTTGGGAATCCCCCTTCATTTATTCTATTATTCAATTACCAATTAATCACCAAGGTAAAACACAAGTCCAATCACATTCTAAATTACTCCAATTTAGGAAATAAATTATCAAGGGATGCTAGAAAATCATAAACCTGGATTAAAATATCATAAATCACAGCTATGGGAGTTTGATTTAGACCCTATACCTTAGATTATTGATGGATGTTAGCCTAACAGAAATCCCCAAATTCTGAGTGGCACAATGTCGTCGATGAAGCTATGGATCTAAATTCCTAAACCAAAATTAAGATAAAAGGCATCAAGATTAACCAAATTTAGATCTAGATCCACAATCGTAGATCTAGATATCAACTCATAAGATTAGATACATGGAAATGGTGGATATATTCTAGGAAAATATCAAGGAATGATAGAGGAAAGAATGGGAGAATCAACGAGATGAAATCCACTTATCTGGAAGAGAGAGGATCTTCAATACGGGATATTGATATCAATGAATAGTGTTAGAGTAACCTTTGAATCCATCCGGAAGGATTTGCGAACACCTAAAATTTCTCAAACCTGATCATAGGTCTAATTAGAGAGGTTTCTGGGGTTCATGTGGTTTTAAAACTAATTTTCAGAATAAACAAATGTATGCTCATGGTTTCACCTGGGAGGCCGCATGGTTTAGCGATACCGTGTGCCAAACATGTGATCTTAAACTCTCTACATGCCTCGATGGTGCCTGGTTTGGAAAACCGTGCGCCAACCGTGCCGACCTCAACTATCGGCATGGTTAGAAAATTCACAATGTTTAAAACCCATTCACATCCCATATCTTCCCTAGTTCCTTAAAAAATTTACCCAAACACACCTAAGTCCATACCCATTCCCAAATGTACTTAATAAAAACAAAACATATCCTAAAAATATTCCCAATATTTCTCTAGAAAAAGGCTGAGATATTACAATATCCCCACCATATAACAAATATTCCTTGAAATGCACTCTTGATATTCTCTAATATTCCATGCTAAAAAAATTGGGCCCTTGAAACCTCCTTCATGCTTCCTGTTCAAAATTTTCTTATTGAACACTTCAATGTTTCCATAATAAATGAGTTAACTACATGACCATTCCCCATAACACTTTCTCACTACGGCCCATCACACATATCAAATTCTCCTCAAAGGACACATCTATCTTGAGGTCAAACTATTCCACATCAATCACATAAGAGGGGTCGGGGTGATACCTCTGTAGTTGTCACACAAGGAAAAAATAATGCATAACGGTGAATTTCTATAGAAGAGCTAATCAGTACGCCACTGGAAAGATTCTCTCCAGCACTTCAAACAGTCCCACAAACCGAGGCACCAACATGCCTTGCATCTATATCCTATGGATACCCAACCTATGCGACCCCCGAAGGATTAAACAATCACCCTTTGAAAACAGTAGGGGTCATATCCATCTATCAGAATATTAATTCTACCTACTCTGATCAGTATCCAAACTTTGATAAATCAATAGTACTTGCTCCGATGTCTCTGGAATTAGGATGGGTCCCAACATCTCTAACTCACCTTCCTCTAACCATCAAAGTAGTGATCAACAAGGTCTACCATAAAGTAACTCATATGGATCCATCTATATAGTTTCCAAATAACCATTTTTATAGTCGAACTCCACTAAATACAAGTGATTCTCCAAAGAACCACCAATGTCATGCACACATGCACACAACATGTCCTCTAACACCTATATGGTATGCTTTGACTGTCCATCTATATGTGAGTGGAAGGTCATTCTTAATAAAATATGTGTACCAAGAGCCTTTTGTGATCCCTTTTAGAAGCTTAATGTAAAGCGCACATCACGATACAAAACAATATTCTATGGAACCCCTTGAATGAGAACTATATCTCGTATATACAGTTCTCCCAACTGTTCTAATATAATGGTTTCTCATATAAGAATGAAGTGTTTGACCTTCATTAGTAGATCCACAATGAAACAAATAAAATCATTCTACCTAATATTATTTGGATGTCCTACCATAAAATCAATAGTCATGTCATGCTACTTTCATTCAAGAATAGGAAACAGCTGTAATAGGCCTCCAGGTCATTGATTATCTATCGTCACCTACTAATAGGTTAAACAACTTGTTATTAACCTGACTAAATCCATTTTCATTTCAGGACACCAAAAATGTCATTTTAGGTCAATATACATTTTTTCACCCCATGATATACCACCCACCTCAATGCGTGAAATTCTTGCATCAATTCCTCTCAGATACTCGTTTACACAACAACCAGATTGTGCACATAGATGACGTCATCCTCATTTATTTTCCAATCTGAAGGTGAATTCACACCATCAAGGATTTATGTCAAGGATAAAAATTGTGGATCTTCATATATCATGTCCACGATCCATCTCAAGAGTTTAGACTCTACTTCTACCAAACAAGAGTCATCCTCTCCTGATTCTCCTGAACTACCACATGCATTTTTTCTAGAAAATTCACCATCTTCCACTCTATAGTTGACTCATGTACCTATTGAGTATGAGTTTTCCTGATCATGGAATTGGACACACTATTCCCCTTCCCATGTGTATATTCCTTTTCAAAATCAAACGACTACATATAATCTACCCATCATCACTGCCGAAAATTCATGATGTTCTATGAAAAGATGTACATCACGATTTTGAGATCCATAAAAACTGTAAAACTTTCACCGAAATGATAGTGTTTCCAACCCCCAAGATCATAAGACCCTACTGCCAAATCCAGGTCATGCATAGCGTAATTCCATTCATGTGGCCTCAATATCCAAGAACCATAAGCAACGACTTGATCCCCTTTCATCAACATAGCTCGAAGTCTGATCCACGAAGCATGAAAATACACCTTATACCCCTCAACTGACTCAGGTAAGATCACAATTGGTGCCGATGTCCATTGATTCTCTAATTCCTTGAATGCATTGTTGCCTGTTTATGTCTAATAAAACTTTACCTCTTTCTTTTTCAAACCTGAAAGTGGTGCTTCCAATCAAGAAAAGTCTTGGATAAACCTCTTGTAATAACTAGCTAATCCCAATAAGATTTGTATATCAAAACAATTCTTGGGATGCACCCAAAAAATCAATGCCTGCACTTTTTCTAGATCCATTGCTACACCTTATTCCGAGATGATATTCCCCAAAATGTGTACCATGTCAGTCCAAAGCAAAAATTTAGATAGATTGGGATATAGTTGATGCTCTATCAATATAATCAAAGTGAATTTAAGATGTTGGGAATGATATTCATGAGTTTTAGATTACATCAAGATGTCATCCACAAACACCACAAAAAACCAATCTATGTGTGGATGATAAATATTTCTCATAATGGCCATAATCACAGCTTGAGCATTTGTTAACCCAAACAGAATTGGGACAAACTCATAAAGGCCATACTTATTTTTGGCAGTATTTAAAGTTATATTAGATGTTCTAACACTCACCTGATGATACCCTTATCATAGATTGATCTTATATAATACACACGATCCCTCTAGAAGTTCAAATAGATCATCGATATGCAAAAGAGAATATTTGTTCTTCAAGGTCATTTTATTTTACATCCGATAATAGAAACACAAGGATAAACTCCCGTCAGCCTTTTTTCAAACAAAATAGGGGATCCCCAAGGTGACGTACTTGGACGGATAAACCCTTTATCCACCAACTCCTACAACTGCGTTTTGAGATCATGAATCTCAGTCAGTGCCATTATGTAAGGTGAAATAGTTACCAGCTCAGCCCCCTACATGAGCTCTATAGTGAATTCCATGTCCCATTCACATGGAAAACCTAAAAAGTCTCTAGGAAATACACCCTAAAACAGTTATATTACTGGTGGAAGGATTCCTTCATTACCACTCACATCATGTAGTAATAGACTACCTACTTAGACTTTTATCTCTCCCAGTTGATAAGTAATTGTCTCAGCTCAGCCTACATGGATATCCAATTCTCCAGGATGAATATAATGGTCACCCTCAAGAGATTAAAAGGTCACTCGCCTGTGGTAAATATCTATGTGGGCTCGGTATATGACGAGCCAGTACATACCAATAATCAGGTCAAATCTTCTTATATCATGAACATAGATATCCCAATGGAAACGATTCTCTCCGATATATAACAAACAACCCTTGCATAAATAGATATCCCTAGACAGTGTACCCAATGGTGTATCAATATTCATCATCCCGTTTAAGGACTCAACCACCATGCTCAAGCAATTAACAAGTGTTCTAGATATAAAGGAATAATTGACGTCAGTATCAAACATGGCACTAGCTAATGTAGAAGCATCTAGAATAGTACTTCTAACTATTGATGGACAAGCCACTCTCTCCACAAGTGTAGGATATAATGTATGTATATATCCTATCCTTTTCCTATGTTTTGTCGTATGTCTCCCCTAAGTTTCACCACTCTACTGATACATGTGCTCATACCCTAAAGCACAACATCCACTACCTCTACCTCCTCTTCTAGCAAAATACTAGCTGCCAGACCTATATAGTGTAGAAGAACCCCTTCCATCACCCTGACTTTGACCGTCTTCTCCCTCACCACTCTCCTGAGGCTTCTTCCTATATAACTTTTTTAGGTGTCCCATCTTACCACAAAACCGTTACTCCATTAGTGGTCAAGGAAAATTTTTAGTATAGTTTCCCGGCCAACCACAGTAGTGGAAAATCACATGAGTAACATCTGGTGAAACTTTTCCTCCAGAGTGTCTACCTTTATTTCTAGTGTCTTGACTAAGGTTATCATAACGACGCTTCCTTCTCTCAGATGGAACACTCCCTTATCATTTAGTGACATCTACTTATCTTGTACGATATGACTCCTTTTGGTTACACATTGAAATGAGATCCTAATTAACCACTTCAATAAATTTCTTCAGCATAATTTTATTTAACTAGATCTTAATATCACACCTATGTCTTTCCAAAAATATTTTTGTCGAAGATGCCTCATCTACCACCAAAGATGAAGAAATACACAATAAACCTATGAAAAGTGTAGTTAATTCCATTATGGACAAGACTCCTTGGGTCAGATGCATAAACTCTAAAGAATTATATTATCTCAAAGTGTATGGATAAAGTCTTACATGAACTTCTCCAGAATTCCCTTCCATAACATATCAATAGTCTGTCCAGATCATACCTAAATGTCCCACCAGCACTTTGCTGATCCCCATAGCATATAAGCCACCAACCTGACCCTCCTCTCAGTCAGAGTCTCTAAATGGTAATGTATCATCTCTATGGATTCAAACCATCATTCATCTCCCTCAAGTCTTTCGTCTCTAGTAAAAGTTACAGGGTGATGCAACTGAAACTCTCTTGAAAACTCTAACATGATTTTCGAATCCCACCCTAGGTCTCTCCCCATGAATTTCATGAAATGAGCAAGGTTCTCTCGGAACTGTTCCCCTTCCTCCTCAGCTTGAACCAATGGTGCATCAAGTTCCCTGTCTGGATGTTCCTTTCGGGCAATACACCTCAGTCTCTCCCTCAATAATCATCATGGAGGCATATCTCTCAAATCCAAACACATGCCATAGGTCTCATAACTAAACCATATATCATATATGTAAGTGTAGAAACTAATACAACAAGATTCATAATATCCATTCCCTATTTTCTCGCCACACGCACAACAATGATGCCTTTTCACTGCCCTTAACCATCCTACTCATAGAACATGGTTAAAAAGGGTAAAAATATTCTAATAAATTAATTCAACCATTAATTATTCATGTTTCAAATTAAATAATTCAACAATTAATTAATAAATCATACTCATGTCATCAAACAAGGTTCTCACTAGACACCCATTTATTCACATTTTTCATCATTATCTCAAAATCACAATAAAGAAAAACTGTTCAAGTTCAACAAATTACCCATAACCCATTTTCTCAAGAGTTCGTAGAATGATACATGTCTCAACCACCCTGAGTTCCAGGAATAATGAACGAAGACTCAATTATCATTCCTCTTTAGGAAACGAATCAAATTTCAAAAAAATTCAAATCAAATTTCACATCACACCACCAGTGCATCACCCATGGTGAAATAATATTGAACTAAAACAACAAACAGCATACACAATAATTCCACCATGAGTACTCAGATTTTCCTGAATACATGGGCTTGCAACTACCATGCATGATCTCATTACAAATCCTTTACTCTTACTTGTATCCTATATACAATTCCAAATGTAGTAATACAAAAGAAGAAGAAAGATAGGAAAATTCCTTTGATACCACATTGTGACGTCCTGACCAAGGTGCCACTAAACAGTTCCCCATGCTAGTTAGCCCTATGCCCTCAATCACACCTCCCAATATACCATAGGCTTCAGACTAGTAGCGAGGGTCTAGCAAGTCTATCTTGGGGAAACAATAGAATATTTTATTTTTATAAAAACACTAACAGAAGAAAACAATAATAAAGAAGTTGTGATCTGTATAAAAAACTAGAATAAAACTATGTCATATGATTATCAAAACCAAAATAAAATAAAATACTCAACTGAAATGTAAAGCATGCTATGAAAATTCAAACATCAAGTGTCTAGAATGAAAATGAAAATAAATACACTATGAATCCCAAGTGGGTCCTGAACCATGCATGGTTCCCTCTCCCGTCCTCTAATCTCAAAATGCATCTTACCCCAAGGCCTTACCCTTATCCCGTCCTATAATAACAACGTCTTCTCGTGTTCCGATCAGGCAGCATAGATAAGTTGTTAGTATGACTCAGTAGGTCCCCACCAATGGTGTCTAAAACAATTTCATTCAAATTATAGTTTATGAAATTTTATGAAGAAATAAATACAATTCATAATTAAACAGTTATCACATCTTAATATATTCATTAATCATCAAATTAGTCTGAGTTTCAATTATTGTTTTCCATTTGAACCATCATTCATTATTATCATTCAATTGGTATAAATCATCATGCATATCTCCACAATCTTATTTTAATCATCATTCATAATTATCATTTATTTAGTGTAGTTAAACATTCATATCACCCCATAATCTCATGCTCGGATAACTATTATGGAGGAATTTCATGTTCAATTCCCATCTTCTAATTGATCTGGAAAACCATGTCTAGAGCCAAGAAATTATCATCAATTTAATCATTCATTAATTCACATGAATTTTCCAAATTATTCAATTAATAGTTCACCAATTAGTTAAAAATTTAAAATTACATTAGTTTAATCTACAATAATCTAATCACATAATCCATTAATTAATTCATTAATTAATTAATAAATCAACACAATTCTCATTCCATACTTAATTCTTCACAATTAATTATCCATATCAAATATCATTTATTCATAATTAATTCTCAATTTTTTTTATCTTTGATCAACATCATAGAAGAAACATAATTCTCACAATTAATTATCATTCATCATAATTATAGTAAGAAATTATTTCTCACAACAAATTAGATTTCCTCAATATCAGGGTCCATAATTAATTATAACAATTAATTATCTTTCATAGCCAACGCCATTTCATAATTAATTTCCTCTAATGAATTATCTTAAAAAATGAATCACATATCTCAATTATAATATCTCAACCCATAAAAAATCTCCATAACAAATATATACTTTGTAAACCCCCTTCATTTATTCTGCGATTCAATTATAAATTAATCACCAATATAAAACAAAAGTCAACCCACTTTCCTAATTACTCCAATTTAAGGAATCAATTATCAAAAGAAGCCATCAAATCATAATTTTACATTCACATATACTAAATCAAAACTGTGGGATATATGTTTAGACCACCTACCATAGTTTATTTACTAATGTTATCCAAACAGAAATCGCTAAAATTCGAGCAGCACACCGTCATCAACCAAGCTCTGGATCTAATTCCCTAAACCAAAATTAAGATAAAAGGAATCAAGATCATTCAAATCTAGATCTATATCAACAATACAAGATCTAGATCTAAACACATATGTTTAGATCAATGTAAATGGTGGAGAACATCCATGAGAAGATCAATGAATGATAGAGTAACTAAAGAGAGAAGAAACAGGATGAAATCCACTTACTAGGAAGAGAGTGGATTTTAAATTTGGTATTTGAATCTCAATGAATGGTGTTAGAGTATCCCTATAATCCATATATAAGTCTTTGGGAACACCTATAAATTTTCAATACTAAGTATAGGTTGAATTAGAGTAGGTTCACGAGTCAGGTTGTTTTAGAACCAATTTTTGGAATAAATTGTTCTGTATGAATGGTTTCGCCCAGGAGGCCGCATGGTTAGGCCAAACCATGTGCCAACCATGTGGTCTCCCACTACCTACATGGATCAATATTGAATGCTTAGTAAAAACTTTCACAAACCATACCGTCTTCCAATTCCATCATGGATTGATGGCACACGGTTAGAGAAATCATGAACCAACAATACCGACCTCCATTATCCACATATTTAGCTTCCACATTTTGACCAAATTATGCGCGAACCATGTATAGGAACTATCTTCCCTAGTTCCCTAAAAACCTCAGCCAAACACACCCTTGGTCATACACCAACACAAAGAAAGTTAATAACAAAAAATGTACTTCAAAACATGCCTGATATTTCTCTAGGAAAGGCTAAGAACTTACACACATGAATCCCATTCCAAACATATCATACCAAATATTATTATATAATACATGGGAAAATAAGATACCTGTGATAGTATGATCAATTAGTCTATTTTGGAAAATAATATTATGATATCAGATATAATATATCATTATATCTTTAACATGAAAATTATATAATCATTGATTAATTTAATTGATTAATGGAATTAGATCATCAAAACATTATTAGTTACCATGGGGAATGATATCATAATCATATTTCATGACACATGAAGGTAGAACCATAAATGTTTAATCATTATATTATCAAATTTTCTTTATAATATAATTTTTAAATAATAATAATAATCCCGAGTAATGGTTCCAAAAATGATGAATGTTCATTATATTAAAACATTTACCATGTATAAGAATAGTATATTATCAAAATATTTAAAGTTACACACCATGAAATTTATATCATAGTGGAAAAAGAATAGATATTTTGTATTGTAACAAAATAAACTCTACTAACCACTTGTATCCTATAATATTTAATCTAATTACATGTTTGGTTTACCTAATGGATTGAAGTGCTATATAATTTCAACCCAAGTGATCACATAATGGAATATACATATATATGTATTTCATATAAAATAAACCATATTTCATAACCTGATCAAACTAAGGAAATAAAATTGGTTGCATAAAACATTTCCTGAGGTATAATTTATTAGAAAAATGATGTGCCTTTATTGTAAAATACCTTATAATTAGATAAATAAAATATAGGGTATTCACACAGTATATAAAAGAATAAAATATGGTAATGATAAAATAATTCCCTTGTTAATATAATGGTTTATTATATAAGTGAACACCGTAAAACAAATAAAGGGATTATTTCATCATAGTAACTGATTATTGAAAATATATAATGTTAAGAAACATATCTAAAAGTATATTTACATATATAATCTTTTTTGATGATGATAAGAACCATTATTATATTTAAAAATATAATTTATTATCTTTCCCAAACAGTGGAATATTAAGAAAAATGGAAATAAATTCATTGGATATAATTTTCAGAAATATATGTATATGAAAAGATAATATTTATGTATATTTTATAAAATATAATAATTTTTTAAAAATAAATGTGGAAAATAACGAATGGAAAATTGAAGAGAATTTATGAAAATATTTGTACTAATATTTTTATGATAATTTCATTAAATCATTTTTATATATCGAATTAAATATCATTTTAAAAATATATAAAAAACACATAAAATTGTATGTTTAAAATTAATTTTATCAATAAATGATCCTTGAAAATAAATAATGTTTATATAGAATCTTCATTTATTAAAATATATTAAATGGCATAAAAATTAATAAAATTTCATTTTTATCAATTTAATAATTTTTTATTGACCCACATTAATGAAATAGACTTTAAATTACCCTTAAGAAGGTGTTAAATAAATATATATGAGGTGTTGTGAAAATTAAATATTTACCAATATGAATAAAAATAAAGGGTTATTTATAAAAAAATATTGTCTTGTGAAAAAATAAAAAAAATTGGGAATATATGTCTTTAGAACCTTATTTAAAATATTTCCATGATTGGGGGTCCAATCAATGAAATAAAAAATTAATCATTATCCCATGATTTTTATATTCATACATCAATATAATAAAAGCCTGTTTTTCCATTACATTCTATTTATGAGTGATGGAATCAGTACAATGCATAGGATATTTTACCATGGTCCTCCATAACTAGGTTTATATAAATGGAATGAGAATGTAACTTTTCTATGCACTGGAAACATAATTGTGAAGTGATTGAAATTTGATTACACATTATAGGTGTTCCATTTAACCACTAAACAACTCTTTTATAAAATTTAGAAGGATCAATGCCTCTCATCACAAAGGGATATTCATAACTCCCACCATGATATCATTTTTCATTATAAAATTAGAGTTTGAAAATACACTAGGAATTTTGTGTCTCCTCTATAAATTTTTTTGACATTATTATTGATATAAATCTTATATATTCCCCTCATCTCATAATTTTAAATTTTCCAACACGTATTGAAATCCCCTAGAAATATACCCACTATTCTTCAATTATTTTATTTTGTATGTTTTTCTTCCTCTATGTCTGTAGAAAAATTTATTAAATTTTAGATGAATAAAAATGGCTTGATTCAATTTTTTGGATTAACCAACTCTTAGTCTTTCTTCATGGGATCATACCATGCGTCATCTTTACATAGTGGTAAAAAAAGCGAAATTTAATTCATATTAAATATAATAAATCTAGAGAAAAAATATATATTATACTTCGATAATTTGTATATAACTTTTTCTCTATAACATGAATTATCTATCTTGAATATTGATTCCATTAACTAGATTAATTCAAGGAAATATCCCCCTTTCCTATATTGCATAATGGGATTTCAATAAAATGTATTGGTCATTTTTTCTTCTACGATGTTGTGACTTCCGATATGTAGGAATATTTTTTCCATGTAGAAGGATCCTCCAAGGAATAGAATTGGTCACACAGTTATCTCTTTTAACCAATTGAAATAAATAATTACCCTTATTATGGACATACCGTGTAGTGTAATATCAAGTAGGATCATAATAAATAAAAATAAATCATGCTACCTAATCCACACCCATCACACTAAAATGTTTTACTATAACATGCTTTTCTCATGCTCTAAGAAACACAATGGCATAGCCAATCCCCATAGAATAGGCCAGCATAAACCTCCAAGGATATTAAAAAATAGTAGGTCAAAACTACACTATCCCTTAGGTTTGATCCTCCATTGCAGTGATGTATCCTCTTATGGACAAGGGAGACACAAGAAAAAATCATTAGTCGAAATAGGCACCCTCCATGGTAAAAAACAATCATGAATCATGGTTATCATTTCACCAATAAGTAGAAAAAGAAACCCTTCCCATATCAATGGAACCATGAATCTAGAAAATATTATGGCGTAGTCTAATGGGTTTATTTTTGATAACTATAGATATATTTATCTCTAGTATCAATAAAAATTATATATCTAATACTATCATCTATGAATAAATTCTTATATACAAGCATTAAGTACATCCACACAGAGACATGAAATTATAAAAACATAATAAAAATTGATTAAAAAAAGATTATGACCGTAAATTTCTCCCTTTGGGTTTTTTTAAAATTTTATAACTTATTATTTTTTTAATATGAATACAATTATTTAGAACCAGTGTCACTGAAAGGTCTTGATACATTTCTTCCTATCTAGGAATATATCAATTATTAATCATTGAAATGCTATAATAATACATGAGACAAGTCTTAGAGTTCTAAATTGTCACGAACCATACAAATTACCTAGGTTACCAAAAAACCAAGTCATACCTAACATGTATGGAAGGGTGTTCCTAATCCCCATGATTTGGAGACTTGTACTTAGAATCGCACAACGTGTAAGTGGAAATTATTATTCCACAAGGAATAACAGATGAAAGACAAGAAAGTAAATATTCATAAAAAATAAACTCTACTAGGTGTAAAGTATCAGGATACAACAAGGAATAAAATCCCATGTTAGACAACTAATGTACCAAATAGAAAAAAATGAAAGAAGGTCCCTATGGACACAACTCCCCATGACTATGTTTCAATATCTTGATCCTCCCCCAAGAGATCCTTTCTGCTTTCTCAAACATAGAAAAATTAGGTCTATATGCACCCGAAGGAAAACAAACCATGATCATAGGCTATGCCCAGTAGGATACCACTAGTGATTCCAAAACAGATCCAAAATAAAGATTATAAAAATAAAATCATTCAATTTTAATAAATAAACAGTCTTTGAAATTCATGATGATATTTCAACAAAACATGGTATACTGTTTCAAAATGATGTAAAAATACATTTAAAACATTGGATTTAATTTTCAAGATATAGAATATTTCTAATACAATGGCTTAAATAAAATATTCACATAAAACAGTTTATCTAAATTCAGAAAATGCATGTATGGTAGTTTTACAACATCTGTATACATTTTTATCTCATATATACACAAATAATATAAAACATGGTCATCTACCAAAACATACAATTGTATTAACCAAATATGGGATTCCACACTCTCTATGCGATCTCTAAAAAATGTGTATAATCACATCCCCATAACCATGGCCAAAGGAGACCCATCAACCTCCCATCAAGGATGTGACCCACTGCAGGAATGTTTTAGAACATTGTTATTGTGTTGAGTGTATCAAAATATCCCAATAACTACCTAAGGAATTCATGTTCTCTTACATGATGGGGAATTTAATATAAGACTTATTACAATAAAATAAATATCATTATTACATTTCAAAAATTCTAATTTTATTCTATTTAATAAGAAAACAGGTTCTATTAAAAAACATGCCTCCTTCAAAATATAAAACAACAAGGTTACTATCATATAATTTTAATCCATTTTAAGGAGTTTGAAATCCATTCCAAAACAATTCATTCCTTTTAAAAATTCATTTGGAGAATTAAATTCATCAGTTTAATTTAAAACATTTCCATCAAATCGACAATTTAAATTCATAAATTTAAGCTAGCCACTTTCCATAAATCCATGTTAATTCAATGAAATTGGGGGTTTTCCAAATATTGATGCCAAAAACATCTAAAATATCTAAATTAATTGGAATAGGATTTTATCAAATCAATTGAAACATTTTTATGAAATTGAATATAAATAATCATTTGAAATAAATTAAGAAATAAAATGGTAATCAATTTGGCCAAATCCGGATGGAACCAACGACTTCTTTTCCAAAACCCAACACTCAAAATGACACCTATTAACGAGATCGAAGGCAAGGAAGATATAGAAACTCAATCTATATGTGTGATCCATCATTATGGGGGAAGATCCATCAGTTTTATGATGATCCATTAAAATCACAAGAGATGATAAAAAAGGAATCACAAAGAATAGTTAAGAATACTTACACGATATCACCAAAAAAAGAAATGATGATAGAATGAAAAAGTAAAGGATCAGTAAGGGTTGAAAGACTCGAATGTCATTTGGGGATGGTCTTAGGTTAAAGGAAGATGAATTGTAGAGGATTTAATGATGAAAAATAACCAATTTATGCCTCTCATTTAATGGATGTTTTTGGGGAATTACCCGACATGTACTCGATTTACACATCATTACAAACTTAAATATTGTAATGGAGAAGATGCATTAAAACATTAATTCCCATTTACGATCGGGTATTACATGACATGTAACACCAATACGTGACATGAAATTATTAGGTTTTGTATCCATCAAAACACATAACAGTTTTCATTAAAACCCGACGCTCTGAGTTGAAAACTCTTCCTACAATTTATCAAGACGTGTAGTGACAACTCATGACACGTAAACATCACAATGTGAATTTGTTTATGAACTGCATGAAGAACTATTAAAAGATGTTTAACGTTGTTACATAGCGTGTAATTCTATAACATAGTGTGTAATATTGTTAGGTGGCATGTAATTCACTGTCTGTTGGCATAAAATCATTATTAAGGATGAAAACCCAACAAACCTCTTTTTTCACTAATTAAGGAATCCTACCAATTCAAACTCAACTGTTTCCAAAAAATGAAAAGTAAAAAAATGAAAATATTTAGTGATTACCTGCTAGAATGTTAAAGGGATTTTATAACCTCTTCACTATAAAAACCTTCTTTCCCTAGAATGACTAAGAAGAATATTCCAAGCAAAAGAGATGAGGCCACTACTATCTAATCATTGCATCATGTTGTCATGTATCATGACTATTAGAACCATGATACCATAATAATGGAACAAAATATATCATCCTCCCATTAAGTAACATGGTCTCAAAATCAAAAAATACAAATGGTCATTTAGTCAAAGATAGATCCATCTGAATCTGAAGATCATTATAGATCAAGACGTGAGATTGATCAGAAAGATATTTTCCTAGTTTTGATACATGGAACATGTTATGTATCGACGTAAACTGTGGTGGATATTCTATAAGGTAAGAATATTTCCCCACCTACTAAACAACCTCAAAATTTCCCACAAAATTAGGAGAAATATTTTCTTGCCTTCCAAGATGTCGATGACCCAACATGGGTGAAACATTAAATAACACCTGATCACCAACCAAAAACTAGAATGATGTACAATGTTGATAAGAATCAGTGTTATATCAACATTGTGCTAGGAAAATTCTCTGAAGAGTCAGTTGATTATAAACTGTCATCTCCTGCGCCAAGCATGGTTTATCCTAGGAACATCCACCAACCTCCGACCAACACAATACATATTTACATGGTCGTTCCTAAAAGGCCTCAAAATGAGAACTCATGATCTTGGACTAGTAACTATTGTTATAAAATAACTCAACTAGTAACAAGTGATCATCCCAAGCCTGGCCGAAGTCTAGAACACAAGTGTGAAGCATATCCTCAAGAATATATATTGATCTTTCTCTTTGGACACCCATTTTTTTATGGTATGCAATGCTAAAATGGAACTGAGATCCTAATGTCATTTAAAGGCCTCCCCAAATGAAAGAAGTAGACTGAGGATACCTATTAGAGACTATAGCAGATGGAACTCTGTGAAAATCAATCATCTATTTCATGTAGAGACTTCCCAACCCCTGAACCTTGGATGTATCTCGAATGGTTATAAAGAAAGTGGTCTTGGTCAACCTTTAGATCAGAAACAAATTTATAATCTTCTTTGTTTTGGTATGTGGCATCCCAACCACAATGTCAACATATATCTCATCCCAATACCTTATAGGAACTAGTAGTGGCTGAAGTAAAAATGAATGTTTCTAATTCTTAACCTCATCCTAATGAAATGTATTGTAATGATGGACCTACTCAACTGCGTCCCATCTCATTCACGTCCACCAGAACTGTTGGTGTGCATCATAAAAATAATTTTTGGTTCCAGGGTGCATAATCCATTGGGAGATATGGAAATCTCCCATAACATCCTTTATTACTGATAATAGATCAATGAAGGGGTTTTGATAACATAGAACACTCCGTGTATAGAATGACACAAGATAACTACCTCCCCACAATAAAGGTATTATCTAATGTCATGGAACTCATCATCAAGGTATTTATCATTAAGAATAACCTAGAGAAGAGAATATGTCAACTGTACACTTTTCAAGGAAACCTCATCCCCTACTTTTTGAAGTCCAATATGAAACTACACAAAGAGAGACATTAAATTCCACTATATTGAGGATTTTTTTCACTATTTGGATTGGAATATTCCTACTCAATGCATATGCAATGACATTCCATATCCTTGGGTTATAGGCAATGTTTGTGATGAACGACTGTAGGTACTAAACCAAAATCCTCTACTGAGGATTCAAATATTCTTGAGAGAAGACATAACTCAAGATTTTGTGGTCTGAATACATAGTAATCCTTTCACAAAATATGCATTTCTTCCTAATATTATGTGCATACATCACTAATGTATGTTCTAGCTCATGCATAGGATAATTCTTATTTTGTGTCCTATGCTGACGAGATCCATATTCTACTACATGGTCACCCTTCATATGATCGTAGCCCAAGGCTAAACATAATGCATCCCAAAATACCACATAGGCCTACCGATATTCTGGAATATCCAATACTAGAGTAGAAGTCAAAAAAATTTCATATCAACAAAAGAACTCTTACATTTATCATTCCATCAAATCATCACCCCCTTTCTAGTCATACCTATCATCGAAAAAGATAGCTTTGAGAAGTCCTTCACCAACCTGAGGTAATATCCGAATAAGTGCAAGATGCTTCAAATCTCGAAGACATTTCATGGTTGCACCTAACTAATGAATTCCTTCACCTTCATAGGATCCACTAGTATACCATGTTTAGACACCATGTGTCCCACAGATTTCACTTCCTAAATATTGAAATCACAATTTCCTTGTTTTTCATAGTGGTATTGATTTATCAGTCGACTCCGAACTATCCATAGATGTTGCAAATGATTCTCTTCAAACATGGTGTAGAAAATAATGTCATCCACAAATAATACCATAATGGTAACTAGATACACATGGAAAATAATTTTCATTAATTCCATGAAAACTCCAAGAGTATTTGTTATACCAATGGGATTAACAAGGTAATCATAGAGGTCGTACCTCCTCTGAATAACAATTTTCTAACTGTTAGATTCTTTTACTCGTTACTGATGGTAACAAGATCAAATTTCGATTTTCAAAAACCACATCACCCCTTTTAGTTGATCATACATATAATTAATCCGTTGAAATATATATATTTTTATTTATCATAACCTGATTGATCGTTTTATATTTGACACGTAGGCAAAGAGAATCATCAATATTCACGGTGAAGAGAACCAGTGGATCCCATGTTTCTACACTTGGGTGAATAAATCCTTTATTAATAAGATCTCACAACTGGTACATCATCACTTTCTATTCAAATAGATCCATTTAGTAAGATGGAATATAGACAATTTGAGATATAGGATATAATTCAATAGAAAACAATACCACTCTCACTAGTGGATGACCAAATATATCTAAAGTAAACATGTTAAAAACCCTGATGATGACAGGAGGCAGATAACCACTCAGTGAATCCCACACTAGGTGAAATTCCAGTGCTGACATTACTTTCACAAATTCTAGATTATATGTTCTGGCTCTCCTCAACCATGGGTCCTAATCTTCTTGAAAAAAGGAGGCACACCACTGCGTGTAGTTAAGCAGACCAATTGAAGATAACAATCAAATCATGATTTGTTGGAAATGATCCAATCCATGAAAAAAATAAGTCAATAGATTTCAAATCATGAAACAAAACAATCCAAGACATCTGAGCATCTGATATAGATAAGACACAATCAAGACTACAGAGACCCATCTTTATCTTCATATCAAGTGGTGATGTAATATCCATTGTAGAAAATAGTTTCTACATAGGAATATAAATAAATTTAATGATACAGGATGAAATAAAATAGTGACATGAAAAAATATCATATAGTATATTCACTAATAATGATGATATTTTAATGGTACCTCTCACGGTCCCAGGAACCATGTATGATTAGTATGTAGATTCTTCCACTGTGTGAAGAAGCATCATTGATAATAATTGTCTCTATAACCCTTTTGTATGTGAATCATTTTATTGCCCAGTAGTTTTAAGAGGAGATGAGGATCATGTTCCACTACATTGAATGGAGAAGTGATGAAAAAATATATGTATGTTCTGTGAACATCTTCATGACCTATATTTCATGGGTGCCCCAGTGAAATCCCTATTACAATTTCCTGGCATGCCACACTGATAGAAATTCAAAGAACATCCTCTATGAACTCTAGGAGGCCTCAAATGATTCTACTATCAAGATATTCAATGATAACAATCACACTTCCTTTTTTACTTTGATGTAACCAATGCTTCCACAGGGATAAAGAGTAACTACCATCATCCCAGACTTGCTAGCCATGTCTATTTCAACCATTATCACCCTTTACATCACATTAGCAAAATAGGTAGCTTATGCAAGAATACCTATGAATATATATATGAATGAATCCCAAATTCAAATAATTGAGCCTTAATCCTTTTTTAGATACTATATTAGTTGAAAACAAAACCATATCATAAAATCTATTTGAATACTCAGTTATGGGTTTGGTCGGATATCTCAAGATTGAAAAATTCAATAGCCTTTTCCAACTCCATCGACTCTAGATAGAAGATGTTAGTGAAAAGAACCCTAAATTCCTTACACTCAAAGCCCTCATGATTCCCTCTAATCACCATCATGTCCCGCCATCTCTTGTTTGGTCCTTCTAGCATGATGGTGGAATGCTTCACCTTGATCACATCTGGTGTCCCCATGAACTCACACAGACATTCTATCTTGCTCAACCATTCTTCACCATGTTAAGGGTTGGTGGAGCCTTAGAAAACTGACGATTTCTGGTGATGGAACTGTTGAGAATGATTCAGAAGTACATCCACCTAAGGTTCCAAAGTTGGAGCCTGAAAATGGCCCGGAGGTGGTGCATGTATCAGAGTGTGGATAGTGGACATGATCACCATAACTAGATTTGGTCACACTGGAGGATTCTATTGATGTGGTTCATCAACATCCTACTCTTGGATATTATTTTCTCATTATATGGTATTCATGATGATAAAAAACCTCATCAGATACCCATTAGAGAACACTCAAACTGTGTAATGAGGGAATCATAAACCCTAACAGATATGAAAAAATGTCTAAGATTTCTATCCAAATAAAAAAACAGAATTTAATAGATCTATTCCACAAAATATTTTTCCCTAACCACCTCTACTAATTTAAGTCTCTTTGGGGAGGGGGGTATATGGCCATGTATTCGATCAGAAATACCTCCTAAGTCCTGATAAGATTTCAAAAATGAATACTAACTTCATAGAAAAAATCTCAATATCCACCTTTGATACATATTCTTCAACAAACCAGCCTATTTACCATAGTAACCTGATAACCGAGCCAACCCTAACATGGTCTGAAGGGTATTCTCAATCCTCATGGGTAGGAAACTAGACCCTGGAATCATATAGCATACAAGTATGAAATTTTTTTTGCATAAGACATGGAGAATGTAAGAAAAGAATGTAAATATTCATGAAAAAAGAAACTCCAATGGGAGAAAAGTACAATAATAAAATAAGGCATAAAATCTCAATGTACTACAACCAATGTACCAAATTTAGAAAAAAATAACAAGGTCCCTAAGGACACAACTCACCATGAACAAGGTTCCACTGCCGGATCCTCCTCTAAGAGATCATTTCCCCTTGCTCGAACCTGGAAGAAGAAAGTATACAAACACCTGAAGGAACGAAGTAGGGTATGAGCCTATTCCAAGTAGGATACCACCAACGATTCCATAAAAAATTCCAAATATTGATTATCCAAAGTAAATCATTCAATTTTTAAAAATAAATAGGTTTGTAAATTCATGAAAATATTTAAACAAAACATTCTATACAGTTTCAAAAGGATTAAAGAATACTTTTAAGTCATAGGATTCACTTTCCATGAGATGAAATATTTCAAATATAATGGAATAAATAAAAAATAATGTAAAATATTTTATGTAAATCCAAAAAATGCATGTAATGCAGTTTTACAACATTATCATAAATTTATATCTAATATATAAATAAACAATAGAACAACATAGCCATATTACAAAATGTGAGATAGTATAATCTAGTTATAAGATTCATTAATCTCTAAGTGATCACAGAAAAATGAGAATACTCATGTCTCCCTGACACTAGCAAGAGGCGATGCTATACCCTCCCACCAGGGATGTGACCCACTGTAGTTTTGTTTTAGAATGATGTCATAGCATAAATATAGACAAATAACTCACCAAGTACCTAATGATTGAATGTGCTCATACATGATTGAAAATTTATTTTAATACTACTTAAAATACAATAAATACAATTATTTCATTTCAAAATATTATATTTATTTCAATTTAAAACCAAAATAGGTTTTATTCCAAAAAACATTGTTCTTTCACATGTTGAAACCACTAGGTTTATATCAAACAATTTTAACAATTTTAATGAGTTTGAAATCCATTAAAAACCAATTCCATCCATTTCACAATTCAATTTCACATTAAATTCAATAAATTAAATGACAAAATTCCCATCAAATCCACAATTTATATTTAGAAATATATAGCAACCACTTACTATAAACCCTACCCATTTTAATGGAATAGGGGGATTTCAAAATTTCCATGCCAAAACCATATTAAATCTTCCAATTCATTAGAATTAGATTTTATCAATGACATTAAAACAAGTTTAATGAATTGAATTTAAATCATCGTTTGATATAAATCAGGAAATATAATGGTAATCATTTTGGGTAAATCTAGACAGAATCGCCAACCTCTTTCCTGAAACCCAACACTCAAAATGACACCCGTCAATGAGAATAAACACTTAGAAGATCTCGAAACTCAACCTTTATGAGATTTCCACATCATGTGAGGGAAGATCCATAAATGTTTGTATGATCTGCCAAAATCCCAAGAGAGTAGAAAAACAGAAACACAAAGAACAATGAATAATGCTTACCCAGATATCACCTTCCAAATCAATGATGATCAAACACTAATGGAATGGATCTAGAAGGGTTGGAAGATTCCAATGACTCTTATGGAAGGACTTGGGTAGAGGGAAGTAGAATTAGAGATGAGTGAATGGATAAAAATAACCAACCTCTTCCTCCCTTTTATATGTTGTGGTTGGGGTATTACATGGTGTGTACTCCAGTTACACATCATTACAATCTTCAATACCATAACGGTGAAAACACATCAAAACTTCCACACCCCATTAAATTAGGTTATTAAACGATGTGTAACACCAATACATGTCATAAAGTGCGTAGGATTCATAACCATCTAAAAGAACACAACATGGAAATAAAACCTAATACTTCGAGTTAAAAAATGTTAATTAACATCATCATGACATGTAGTGACGACCCATGATGTTTTCCCATTACAACATGAATAAGATCATGACATTAATGAAGAACCATCACACATCGTGTAATGTTGTTACATGGTGTGGCATACTATTACATGGAATTTAACGTTGTTACACATTGTGTAATGCTCTTGGTGTCTATATAAAATAAATTTTACAGCTAAAAAACCAAAAAACCACTAATTTCACCATTTAAGGTATCCTTCCAATTCAAACTCAACCATTCAATAAAAATTAAAGTGAAATACACATCAAGATTTATGGTGTACCTTTTTTAATGTTAATGGGATGTTATAATATCTCATTTCTATTCATTTCTATAGTTCAGTTAAAAAAACAGAAAAAATTCCCATGAGCCTTTAAGGATGAATTACATCACCCATTGTCCCCTAATAATAGATGTACAATGTCTAGATAGATTAAAATTTACTTCCTAACAAATCCAAATGATATATTTATTAAACCAATCTATATTGAGGTATTATAATAATTGGAATACTTATTGACACAAGAATTGGATTTCCACATCTGCCTATTGTATTCCTTTAACCGATAAGTGATACATGGTATCCCCCTCCCATAAAAAATCATTATCATTAAACAATTCTAGATAACATTAAACAACAATTTCATTAACTGATTCCCATGAATATTTCATGTCACCCATCAAATAGTAGCTCTGGTCACCCAGTCAATTGGATTTAATGAAATATATTCTTATCATAGGAACATTAAAGAACACTTTATATTCTTATTCAACATTCCATTAAAAAATTTAATTAGATATATTAATATTAATCCGTATAAATTAGGATCATTATTATAATACAATGATTGGGATTTTATACCCAACCACCTTAGGTGTTAATCACATCCCAAACCACATGGATCAAAGGTTATTTGTGTGTTTATAATCCAAAAAATTTAGACCTAATACATTTTTCATCATCAATGATATCACTATTGTTTTAAATAACATTATTTCATGATCTATAATTTAATTTTTTAACATTAAATTATAATATATGGTATGATTTTTTATATTAATTTTTTTACTGGTGTATAATGTTGTTTACATTTCACATACTATTCAGGCAAGGTTAAATAATAATATTTATGTTCTATAAGTGAGGTTTCTCATCCTATGAGATATTATAGTAATATATGGGGTGACTCACTATGTCTATTGGCCACATGCTTGGATTGGGTAGGGTGAGTTGATGTCTTAGTTATATTTTATATTGAGATATGTAGTTTGAGAATAGTATGAATTATTAAATTTTAAATTATGATAAATTGGTTTTTATTATATTTTAAGGATATTTTAAATTTAAAATAGAATTTTCATATTAGGAGAACATAATGGTTTATTAAATGTTTTTCATAGGATTATATATTGAAATTTCAATGTGTTTTATTTATGTCATTATTTTGTATTTATTTTAGTTGAACAAAATCATTTTTTTCCCTAATCCATTTACGAAAATGATTTTCAGATTTTATATAAAATATATTATTATTATGAAAAATATATTTTGAGAGATTTCATTTCTATATCTGTTGATATTTATAATTATTATTATTAGTTTTTTAAGAATATTTAATGTTGAGAAAATTTCATTTCTAAATATATTTAAAACCCCATATTATTTCTTTTAGACATTAAGCATATTATATTATCACTTTTAAGTTTTGGTGGTTTCATTGTTTTTTGATGATTTCAATGAAACTTCTTGAATAAGTTATTTTTTCCATTCATTCAGTTCCAAATCAGGCTAGGATGCCATCTGACCCGACACTTGACTCTGTCCGCAGCTAGGCCCGAAGGGTGTTCCCAATCCCAATGGGATGGAAACTAGTTCTGGAAATAATAAAAACAAACTAGGTTTGAATGATTTAAGCACAAAAAATTATCAATAAAAAAACTGGACATGCATAAAAAAGTTACAACATCATATCAAATAAATATAAATAAATTATTTTTGTTATAAAAGATGGACAAATAGAAAACTATATTCAATTCTAAATACTAAAACCTGCAACTATGATCTCTGTGTGACCTCCTAGCCACCAATAACCATATTTATGACCATCTCTAATGGTGAGCACATGAACTAAGATCCAAATTCCACAAAACATAGTGGGTCTTCCGACACCGAATGGAATTTGTAGGGGTGAGATATATAGCTCAGTAGGAAACTACCAAAGAATCAATGTGTTTCCATTCTTCAAAAAAATTCACTAGAGTAGTTTTAAATATATTTACAAAAATTATTATTATCATTTTAATAAACAATAATTACTTTATTTTTAAAACACGCACACTAGATCTCTATTTTTCAAAAACTGGTTACTATTTAATAACCAAAACCCTTACCATAATCCAAACAAAATAGCCTCGGGCTATGCAGAAAAATGAAAAATCCGAATAAACAAAGAAATTAATGCAGTATAATATAAACAAGAAAATATATATAACAACCATGGTCTTTCTTAAACATCCCTAGAGTGACCCATGTGCGTACTTGGTTCGGATGCACCCGTCGGTGTATGGTGAAGCTCTCCAGTTTATAACCAACTGACCACCCTCAACTAACCAATCCATCACTAAATCCACAAAAATCTCTCCAGAACCAATGGTTAAACTATATTTTATAAGTAGGAGTCCCTCTCATGCCTGACTCATCTTACCTGCCATCACAACACATTCATACACCAGAAAGGGCACCACCGATACGATTACCCATATAGGGAAATCTCTCTATATGGGCTCCCACTACATACCTCATTATCAAGGTTCCAACGGGGGCTTCACATCACATATGCCTAGAAAATATTTATCAAAAACATTTATTGATGTCAATAGCGAATTTTGTTTTTCAAGACACATTTTTTTCCAGAACAAAATGAAGTTCCAAATGGGGCTCTCACCATGTTCATTTAAAGTACACACATAATGAATTTTCAATCCATTTTTAATATGATATAAATCAAAATTTCAAAATATGAAAATCCAAACGACCCTTTATGTTCCAAACATTAAAAAAAGATTTTCATGTCCAAACATGCCAAATATTGAAGAAACACATTTGATGTCACATTTCCAAATCATATGAAGCAACAAATTTCTATATGGAAAACATGGGACCATTCTATGAAAAAGGGGAATAAGGAAATATGGGAAACATTTGAGGGGAATGTGTTTTAATGTGTTGTCTTCATTTCAATGAACATCCATGCATGTAATCCGTGAACCCATGGATGTGCCAACATCTAATGGAACACTCTATGTGCCCATGAGAACCTTTTTAAATCATTTTAAAAAATCCCACATTCTCTTTCTCGAATCCCATGAATTTCACATACTTGCAAGAGTATTGATAACCATTTTCAATACATTACCCCACAACAGTCAATCCATATGAATTAATAGCTCACACACAACAAAGACCAATCTATAATCCAACCAAGTAAATAGAATATTCCAAAGGGATAAAACCATCCAAATATCAAAAAATTATTTTAAAACCCAATTGTAATTTTATCAAATTCATTTGGTATATATACACTTAGTAATAAACAAATAATTACTTCAAAATTAATCTATAAAAATTTATACCATCATGAATAAACTATAATAAACTATCTATGTGAATTATAAAGGTTCAAGTCATATTTAATATTTAATTTAAAGCATCCAATCATCAATATGTTTTATTGAATATTAAAAAGAAGGAAACACCTACTACAATGGTGTGTGAATTTGATGTGACTTTAAAAATGATTAATACACCTCATGAGAAAATAGGCGAATCATAAAAACCAAGAAAAATGACCCCATATCAACCCTAGCTTCAAGGGTTCATTAAAGGTGAAAACCCATAATATAATCCAAGGAATCAATAGAGGGAATGGATGAGATGAAGAAAGGAAATTATATGATGATGAAATGATGAATAATACCTAAACATTGGAGTGAATTCTCCCAAAAATGTGGGCCAAGATGAAGGTGAACGGGGGGGATCTGGTCAATACCCAACTGCTAGGGATTTAAATGAGAGGTGGAATCAACAAAATATTATTTTTAAAATTAAATTTATTTCGGAAATAATGATATTGCTGGGTTTTCATCATTGTTTTTTATAATGTGTTAATGTTGTGCGAATGCTGTCTGAAAAGTTCTACAATATTCATGTTTAGGTTGAATGGTTTGGGAAAACCGTGTTGCAATCATGTGACATGATTTTTTTTCCAAAATGCTCAAATGAAACTCCAAACAATAGGATAGTCAACCCAAATATACTTTATCAATTTAAACACAATTTAGTGACACCGTGGGTGTGAAATACTCCCCACCATTCCACTTTCTCCCAATACCTTTCACAAAAACCACTCATTAAGGAAAAAAACACAATGAAATGCCCAATATTCAAAGAATATTTTTAAAAACTCAATTCAATCCACAAAAAATATCCAAAATTTATAATTAATTATAGATAAAAGTAATCTAAGTTCGGTGTGTGATAATTCTATCCCCCCAAAACACTTTATTCTCCCATAAAGTCACCCAATTTAATGGTAAACAGAACTCGGTCCAAAAATCAAAATATGAAAATCTAAACCATGAAAATTGGGGGGAACTTTCAGTTCATAGGGAACACCCAACCCAATCTAATAGAATCAAAAACATCATGAATAATGAATGGTCATGATAGGGTTCTCCCCACCATAAGAACCTGAGTAACACCATGGCACTATATCATACTATCCCAATGTGGAAACACTCGACATAATCCAAGAACTCTATGTACAAGGGGAAACCCAATATAAGGACAAAATTAGAGGTAAACATGTAATTTTAAAATTTTAATTATCTGAGTAAGGCGTGCAGTTTGAAAAACCATGTGCCAACTGTGTGATGTGACCCTACCCAATTTCAGAACCATAATGGATTCCTTCCGCATGATTTATATTACCATGTATAGTATATGAACCATGTCATAGGCACAAAATCAATCCTCATAGTCTCTTGGGATAAGTCTTATAGTTTTCCCTAACCATGCACTAACTGTGCACCACCTACTGATAAGCCCAAAATTTTCATTCTTCCAAAAATACTCAGTTGAAGGGTCCCAAAACAAAAAATCTCTATATGGGAATATATGAAAACGAGATCACCTAGATTATTACATTGATAAAAGGAACTCACAATAGTATAAAATCTATAATATTGTAACTTTAAATGTCTTCATACAAACACTGAATATTACAACAGGTCCACGGTTTCACACACCACTGACAACCCCTAACTATGCATGAGCTTTTCACCAAGGACTATGTATGCATCACTAATGACTGAAGAATCTCCATCCCCATAGACAGGCACTAAAATTATCTGATCACATCATATTCTTTGGATTAAGCTTCCTACAAAACCTCTCCAAATGACCAAAAGGCATAATTATGGAATGAATTTGTAGGGATGAAATAAGATGGATTGTAATAGTCGAACTAGCCACAATGATGGAACAAAAGAGAATGGTATGAAAAATAGGATTATAGAATCAATGAAATATAATCAATAGACATAGGTTCCTCTATTATTCACTCCTCTAAAATGGGGAAGCATCATGAGAAACAAGATACACCAGACTGCCAACTACCTTCACTCTGTCAGCCAACTCATTATAAAATTCTTTATCTACCAACTTCTCACAACAAGGGTCCTTGGAAGTGAAGAATTTCTACTTGAACATAGGTCAAAGAACCTGAAGGAATAGTAAATACATCATTAGATCATACAAAACCAACCCTATAAAAAAGGAAACGGACTCCTTAATGTGGTCAAAATAGGACTCCAACGTGTGTTGGACTTTTTATTAACCCATAGTCTCTTCCCTTTTCTTTGTCTACACCTCCTCGGGTATAAACCATCGGATGAAGGCGTACTGAAACACTAACTATTTGATCCCAACATTCATCTATGGTGGCGAAAATGACTCTCGTGTGTCAAAAGTTTACCCCTCAAATGAACCAAGAACAAAAATCACTCTAACAGCTTTGGTAGTTCCCAAAAATATGATAACACACTCTACTACCTCAAGCCACTCCACTGACTCTAGAAAATCTAAATCACCTTGATGGATAGTATACAAACAAGAACATACTGGAGTTGAGAATGACCCAGTAGAAAATTCGGGGACCATTATGGGTGGAATATTCTGAACAATACAAAAAAAGAAAGGAAAACCCAGTATCAAACCAAAACAAATTTAAAAGAAACATCAAGAGCCAAAACAGTAGTCCCATAGTCAAAATTCATACAGAAAAAAACAAAAAAAATCCTTCCAGATTTTCTATTTCCTTTTCAGTTCTCAAAACCACCTTATTTGAAGGATACATTCCAAACACAAAAGACACATTTCACAAAACAAAACCCAAATTATAAATAGAAAACAATTTCCTGAATCATTTTACTCTTTCGAAATCACTTTATAAAAGATTTCTAAGCCTTTTATTACAATCACTCGCCCATAAAGTCCCATGAACCAATAGATATTTTCTCCATCTATTTCCATCTACATGTTCAAAGACACAGTTTCCACACATGCCCACACATATATGAACCTTTATAGGGAAATTTTGGGTTATACCAATAATTTCATTATTAGAACCCTAAAATTCACCAAATTTTTTAATCAAATACATTTTCAATTAAAAACTATTTTTCCAATCCTAAAAAATTTGATAGAAATAATTTCCATTTCAAAATCCATTTTCATTTTAAAGACATACTAAAATAAACCATGAATAAAATGAGACATAACCCATGTCAAAATACAAAAATGAGGAACTAGTATCTATTCATAACATGGTGACATTATAGTGAGACATGCCCAAGTGTGAAATAACAACTAACAGGACCTTGAACCATGAACATGTACAACAAATGGGCCACCACTATAGGTGAGATAACAACATGACACTGGATCTCCTATATTGGTATTACCCAATTCAAAACAATGAAATAATAAACAAGTCTAGGACTGCCACTGAAAAGTTGATATTCCGAATAAGTAAGAGCTCACGACGCTCTTCCGGCACCTACCTCCCAAGTCCTGATAGTACAAATATCAAACTACGAGACACCCCTTATAACCAAGGTCCTACTTTGATATGATTTTTTTATAAACTAGGTTGGGATTCCATCAGACCCGACATGAAACCCAGTCTATGGTAAGGCCCGAAGGGTGTTTCTGATCCCCATGGGTTGGAAACTAGTTCAAAGCATAACAAAAACCATGCGGGAACACTTTAATCCCAAAAACAAGGATTACTGAACTTAACTGGACAAGCAGTAATAACTAACAACTAATCCTCAAATAAATATAAAAAATAGATTTAGTTACAATAGCTAGACAAATAGAAAACTAAATACAATGCTATATACCAAAACCCACAACCATGATCTCCGTGTAACCTCTAGGTCACCACCAACCAAAAAAAATGACCAACTCCATTAGTGAGCACATGAACCTAGAACCAAATCCTAACAAGCAGATTGGGACTAATGAAACTAAATGGTACTTGTAGATAATTAGCTAAATAGCTTAGTAGTAAACACCCATATTTTCCAAGTGTTTCCATTCCCAAAAAACAATACATTAACACTAGAATGAAATACATGTACAAAAATAGGGTGTTATAAATTAAATAAAAAATATTTCCATTATTTTTAAAAAATACAGACAACTTATCTATTTATAAAAAATGGGTTACTGTTTAAGAAACAAACCCCATAGATAAATCCACACAAAATAGTACTAGGATATGAAAAAAAATAGACAGAATAATCACGAAAATAAAATCATTATAAGATTAATCATAAAATATATATTGTAACCATGGGATTTCTTAAACACACATTGAGTGACCTCAGGACATACTCGGTTCAGAACCACATTTCGGTGTATAGTGAAGCTCTCTATTCTATAACCAACTATCCCCCTTAAGTGACCAATACAGTTGCACAACCAACCTGGCCTCTCAGATATCCAAGGGGTACCAACCCATCTAACCAGGTATGGTAAGAAACTATCACTCAATCCTCTAAAAGAATCCCAGGAACCCATATTAAAATTATACTAAGTTAGTAGGAGGCCTTCACAAGCATGACACATCTTACAGGTTGTCACCGCACTTACCTACCCCTATCTCGGACACCACATATACAAGAACACATTTATGGAAATCCCTATATAGGGGTTCCCACTTCATATCTCATTATCAAGGATCCAACCGGGATATCACGTCACATAATACCAGAAAACATTTCTCTGAAAACATTAGTTATGCCAACATGGAATTTCCCCCCTCAATCCACATTTTTTATCTAAAAAACATGAAGTGCCTACTGGGTCTCACATCATGTTCATTTTAATTTCACTGAAAATTTATATTCAAACCATTCTTTAAATGATATAAAATGAATTTGTCAAATACAGAATTCCAAACTTGTGTTTAATTTCAAAACATTTAGTAGAATATTTTTCCTGTCCAAATAATTAAAATCTTGAAGAAACATGTTTGATGTTACATTTCCAAAATTGAATGTGGAAAAACATTTCCATTTGGAAAACCTGGGACCATTATATGAAAAATTGGAAGATTGAAATATGTGAAATTTTAAAGGTAATGTGTTTTGAAATTCCATATTTAATTTCATGTGTTTATCAAGTGTTGTTTTAAACAATACATAATGTTTTATATAAAGGGGGAGTTTATTGAGAAAAATACTCTATCTCTTTATGAAACTTTTGATGCTCAGAAATACCCAAAATTATTTTCTAATGATTTTATTTGATAATTGTTTTTAAGGAATTTAGTATTCATTATATTTTTATTTTTTGAGGAAATATTTAGATTCTTGAACAAAGAGAATTAAGTTCTAAGGTATTGTTATTTAGCACAATCTAGAAACACTGTTCATTCTCTAAATATTTGGGATCTACTTTAGCGCATTCTGGAAACACTATTCATACCCTATGTGGATAAACATAGTGTATGGATGAAATGAAGTGTATACTTTTTGAGATAAGTGAAAAGTATGGTTAATCAACCATACGTTATCGGCGAAGTATGAAAAAGAACCCTACGTTAGGAATGAAACCTACATTTGGGATATTAGATAAGTATGGAAGGAAAACTGTACGTAAGTGTTAAATATTACGTTTGTTTCTCAAAATTATGGTTCATCAACCTTACTTTTGTAAATAACAATACGTTCTTGGAAAAGTATGGATCAAGTAAAAGTATGGATATTTCATCATACGTTTTAAAGTTGAATAGGAAAGTATGGATGACCAACCCTACATTTATGATCAACCTTAAATTTGAAGAATGTGACATGAACCCTACGTTTGTGATAAACCATTCATTGTTAACCTTACTTTTGAAGGCTAAGTCATCAACTTTGCATTTAGAGTTGGAGAGTTTAAAAGATGATATTATTAAGAAATGGTTGGCAAGCTGATTAATAAGCCGATTTCAATCCAGATTTAAATCTAATTTTAAAGTGAGACTTTGATTGATTCAAAGCTGTTTTATCAATGGTTTAAGGATCGAATTAAAAGGAGCTTTTTATGTTGAGTCTTCAGGGAAGTTACGACTACTTTGTAAATTAAATGTTTGAATATTGCGAGAAAAAAGGAGATTTTTGTGGATCTAAATTTTCAGTAAAAGTTATCGTCATTATTATATATATGAGTTTTTATAAACAACATAGTATGATCAATCGATCATTCAGAAAAAGGGGAGAATGAAAAAAAAAGGCAATCATAAACACAGACCTGTTGATTCAAAGGAGTGAAAATTCTTCGTTTACTGAAGAAGAAGAATCACGATAGAAGATTCACTCAATCTACATCGAAGATCTACTATTAATCTGCTACTGCTGAAGCTGTGAAATATATTTCTATATTTACTAAATCGGGATCGACTCAGAACAGATCTTATGTGAAGATCATTATTTCTGATGTTGACGATCTATCTACTATCAATTGTATGCAGTTTCAATTGTGAAGAACATCTGGAAAGTATTTTCAAAATTTAAAAAAAAATTATTTTTTATTCTTCAATGAATGGATTCTCGTACTAAAATGTCTAGGTTCTGTGAGTGAACCAGAAGGCTTTCTTTTTCCTTCATTTGAAAAGGTTTCAACTGCATGTACTCAGTTCCTGAAATGTCTGTTGAAATGAGGACCAGATAATGAAAATCACCAAACACGTGGAGTAGAGTGTTGGTGGAGTGGACTACAGGATTTTTGTTCCCCGAACCACTATACATCATGTGTCTCTACACATCATATTTCCGCAGCATTAATTCATCTGGTTAAAGTAAAAGGAAATAACACAATCTCATGATGATTTTTGAAAAAACAAAATTCACCCCCCTCTTGTGTATATTTGGTATAATCTGATCCAACAATTGGTATCAGAGGCTGAGCTTTCTGATAAAGCCTCAACTAGTTTAAAGTGATTATACATAGAGCAAGATGACTGATACAAGAGAGGGAATGCTTATGGTTAGAGAACCGTACTTCAATGGAGAAAACTACAGATTCTGGAAGTTGTAAATGATTATATATCTGAAAAACCTTGGATACAGAGTATATTTTAAGATTCTGACTCCATATGAAATACAATAAAAACATGAAACATGGATTGTAGCTACTGAAGAATAATATGATATGAACTCAATGGAAATGAATGCAATTATTTGTGGTCTAGGACCTGATTAATTTAACAGAGTATCTCAATGTCTGACATCATATTAAATGTGGAAAACTGTTGTTGTGACTTATGAAAGAACTATGAATATCAAGGAAATGAGATATGTTACTGCTAAGATTAAATTTGATACATTCAGAATGGTTGATGTTTAAAGTATTACTCAAATGAATGGATGATTGACAGAGATTTTCAATAACATAACCTCTATGGGAGATCCCATTAAACAAGCTGATCAAGCTTGAAAAGTACTAAGGGTACTACCTACTAGATGGAATGAAATCTCTGCTGCAATCAGACAGTTAACACCTGTAAAAGACTTAACCATGAGAGAACAGATTGGAACACTAATGATGTATGAAGATGAGATTGAAGATGAATGAAATTAACATAAAGTGATTATCAAAATAGATGAAACATCCCTGAATGTTTCATCATAGAGAAAAAACAAAAAGATGAAGAAAAGTTTTAAAGAGAAATCAGAAAGTTCTGATTTATCAAATTATGATGTGGAACTAGCTCAACTAGCCTGAAGATTCACTAAATTCTATATAAAGAAGAAGGGGTTCAAAAAAACCTTCAAAAAGGATGACAAAGAAGTCAGATGGTATGAATTCAAGAAAATGGGACACATCAGACCTGACTGTCCTCAGCTAAAAGAAGACATGAAAAAGAAATTATTCAAATGAAATGATTATGAGCATAAGGACAAGAAATCCATGAATGTTACATGGAGTGTATCTGAAGACTCCAGTAGAAATTCCAAATTAGACACAGAAAAGGAAGAAGTAAATCTGAAAGCCAACACATGTTTTATAGCAGAAACAGATGAGGTACAATCTTACTACTCATCTGACTCTAGTTCTAAATCTTGTTTCTCTAATGAAAAATCTACAGCCTACTGGAATATGCATGAAGAAAAATATGATTCTATATTCAAGAAGAATAAGTCTTTAAAGAACATTCATAATGCTGTTTTTGATGAAAGAGATACAATGCTGAAACAATATAAGGAGTTAACTGAGATGTTTGACTCAATTAACACTAACAACATAGATTATGAATCAAGGATAAAATCACTGTAAACTGAAGTGGAAACTTATAAATGTTCAGCCCATGTTTTTACTAAAGGAGAAAATATTTTAAATGAAATTCTTTATAAAATGTCATTAAAAAGGAAAGATTTGGAATTGGCATAAATGGTGAAAAACCCAATCTATACAATAATTATTTTATTCCAAGTGCTAAAAGTCTAGATTGTAATTAATATAGAATAATAGGACATATTTCTAAAAATCATTTCTTAAGAAAACCCCAAATAAGTGGTATTAAGAAGTCTTTTTTATCAGATGATTTATTTGACTCTTGTGAAATTAGAAAAACAATGCTAGTCTGGATTCCCAGAACTCTACTGGCTAACACCACTGGACCCAACAAAATATGGGTACCAGAGAAAATTGTATAAATGCCTTTGCAGGGAGTAGGTCACAAAAGAAAAAAAAGGACATATGGTATATGGACAGTGGCTGCTCAAGGCATATGAGTGTAAACTCATCAAATTTCTCTACACTCACTCAAAAAGATGGTGGACTTGTTACATTTGGTGACAATGCCAAAGGGAAGATTGTTGGTATTGGAATAGTTGGAGATCCAGAATCTGTCTCAATCAACGAAGTACTTTATGTACAAGTATTGAAACAAAATATAATAAGTATTTATCAACTATGTGGTGATGATTATGCTATTGATTTTTCTAAAAATTGTTGTTCTATTTTCAAAAATAAACTACTTATATTTAGAGCACCTAGAACTGACAATGTGTATACCCTAGATTTAAATTCCTTGTGTAAATAATAATTAAACTACATAACTGCTAAATTGAATGAATCTTGGATCTGTCATAGGAGACTTAGACAATGTAATATATATATTTTTTCATAAATTATCTATGAAAAAATTAGTTTCTGATTTTCCTAGTCTCATATTTGAAAGTAACAGGTTCTGTGATGCATTTCAATTAGACAAGCAACACAAATCATCCTTCAAATCTGTTAATAGAATTGCAACATATAATCCTTTAGATCTTATCCATATGGATTTGTTTGGACCATCAAGAGTATCATGCATTGTTGTTAAATTATATAATTATGTTTTAGTTGATGACTATTCTAGATTTACATGGATTTTCTTTTTATATTTTAAAAATGATGCTTTTAAATTATTTTAAAGTTTTTGTAAAGCTGTTCAAAATGAAAAAAGTTTAACAATAATTTCCTGAAGAAGTGATCATGGTGGATAATTTGAGAATCAGGAATTTAAGTCCATCTGCTCAAATATAGGTATTAAACACACCTTCTTTGCACCAAGAACACCTCAACAAAATGGAATTGTTGAAAAAAGAAATAGGACTATTACTGAAATAGCTAGGACTAGGCTAAATGAATACAGCCTCCCTACCTATTTTTGGGCAGAAGCTGTAAGCACAACCTGCTATATAATGAATAGAGATTTAATTATACCTCTTTTGAAAAAGACACCCTATTAACTTTGGAATAAAGGAAAACCTAATGTAAATTACTATAATGTTTTTGGATGCTAGGTTTACATCTTGAACACCAAGGACAATATTGGTATGTTTGATCCAAAATCTGATGATGGTATTTTATTAGGATACTCAGCTACCTCCAAAGCTTATAGAGTATATAATAAGAAGTCAAGTATTGTTGAAGAATTAGTTAATGTAAAATTTGATGAATCTGATCCCTTTGAGAAAAGGATAGACCAAATGGATGAATCTGACTCTACTGATAACATGAGACTAGAGAACTTGAAAAATGATTTTGAAAAAGATATAAATGATATTCAGTCTAGTTTAGAAGAACATGATACTAAGTAACCAATGAGTGTACTACCTAGAAAGGGTAGAACCCTATGGAATCACCCTTTAGAAACTATTATAGGTGACTTAGATATAGGAATAAATACTACAAGAAATTTAGGAAATCTTATAGAATTCTATACCTTTCTATCCCAGTTAGAACCCAATTCTATAGAAGAATCCTTATATGATGAAAGCTAGATGATATAAATTCAAGAAGAATTAAACCAATTCAAATGAAATGATGTATGGAAATTAGTTGAAAGGCCACAGAATTTTAAAGTGCTAGGAACCAAATCAGTCTTTAGAAATAATCATGATGATTAAGGAATAATAATTATAAATAAAGCAGGACTTATAGAAAAATAATATAATCAGGAAGAATGTATAGATTCTGACGAGACCTTTGCACCTGTAGCTAGATTAGAATCCATTAGAATCCTCTTAGCCTATTCACCTCATATGATATTTAAATTATTTCATATGGATGTTAAGTATGCCTTTTTAAATTGATATTTAATGGAGGAAGTTTATGTGGAAAAACCTCTTTGTTTTGAAAATTCTCAGAAACCATATTCGGTATTTAAACTTACTAATTCTCTTCATGGCCTTAAACAAGCACCTTGAGATTTTTATGAAAGATTATGCTCTTTTCTATTGAAAAATGATTTTACTATTGGAATGGAAGATCCATCACTTTTTAAGAAAACTATAAATTCTAATATTTTATTGGTTTAAATTTATGTTGATGATGTAATTTTTGGATCAACGAATAAATCTCTTTGTCAGGAGTTTTCAAAGTTAATACAAAAAGAATTTGAAATGAGCATGATGGGAGAATTAAAATTCTTTTTAGGTCATCAAATTTATCAAAAATATTTTTGAAATGTTTTAAATGAAAGCAAATACATTACTGATTTATTAGAGAAATTTGGACTTGAAAACAGCAAGAAATATACAACTCCTATGTGTACTATTATAAATCATTATTTGGATGAAACTAGAAAATCATAAGATAACAAGTTATATAGAGGTATGATTGGTAGTTTATTATATCTTACTGCTACCATGCCAGATATAATGTGTTAAGTATGTCTTTGTGCATGATTTCAAACAAATCCTAAAGAATCCCATTTAACAGTTGTTAAAAGAATTTTTAGATATTTAAAAGGAACTATTTCTCAATAACATATTTATCCCAAAAATTCTGATTTTAATTTAATTTAAAATTCAGATGAAGACTTTGGGAGTTGTAGATTAGATATAAAAAGAACATCAGGAACTTGTCACTTTTTAAGGAAATCCATAGTGTCCTTTTGAAGTAAGAATCAACTTTTAGTTGCCCTGTCAACAGCTGAGGCAGAATAAGTTTTTGCTAGTAGTTGATGTGCACAGGTTTTGTGGATGAAAAACACTCTTACGGACTTTGGAGTAAATTTTAATAATACGCATATTTTATGTGATAATACTAGTGCTATAAATATTTCAAAAAATACTAATAATCATTCTAGGACTAAGCATGATGATATCAGACATCATTTTCTAAGAAATCATATTCTTAAAAAGGATATATCTTTAGAATTTGTATGTACTAAAATTCAATTAGCTGATATTTTTAATAAACCACTTCCCACTGCATGGTTTTATTTTATTATGGGGGAGCTTGGTTTATTTAATTTTAAATAAATTTTTATTTTACTATACTGTTTCATTATTTTAATAATGTTCAAAAAAAATTTATTTGTTTTCCAAACAATATAAGTTTCTTTATCCTGTGTAATCAATTTTATTTATATTTAAAATTTATGTAATGATTAATAAAATCATGGAAATCAAGGCTTTTAGAAACCTGTCAACTTCAAAACCATTTCATTTCTTCCAAAAACTTTTCAAACACGTGAAACAACCCCACTGCTCTTCAACCCTAATCATTGAACCTCTAAAACCCTAATATCATAACCTTTAAATATTCTCACAGAAATGAAAAAGGCTAAGTGATTTGATGAAGTCGATACCAGAAATGCCATGAAATATCACTCAGAAAGAAGAAAAATCTTATAGGGAAAGGTGATTGATCTGGAATGGCTATATCAGATGACTCGTCTGTTGAATCAAGCTATTGCTTTTCAATATCCTGAGGAGACCTTCAACGTTGAGATGTCTGAGTTTTTTTATTAAGTAGAACTATTATATTTCTTTAAGTATGTTGAATTTAGTCTTGGAAATAATGAGGACACTATGTTGTCTAAGATAGAGGATAGGGACTTTTCGATCCCTTTAGTTGAAATTGGTCAGATTTTGAAATGTCCTCATGAGGGAGTGTTTTATTTTGATTTGAAAAATATAAGAGATTCTGTGCATAAATTTGAGGACATTATGTCTTTTCTTTTTGGTTCTACTTCTATAAAGAAGATTTTCATAAAGCACCTAGAGCCAGATTAGGAAATTTTAGTAAAATTTGTGCAAACAGGGATTGCACCGAGGATGTTAGAGTTGGAGAAAATTTATATCCAGATATGTATATAATGTGTCTGTTCATGATTGATATAAAGATAAATTTTCCGAGGTACATGGTCAGGTACCTGTGATACTGCTGTCATAGTGAAGCCAGAATGAATTTCTACCCTTTTGGTAGATTCATTACCAAACTATTGTTCAAAAATGATATGGTAAGACTGGTGGATACTAGAGTAAGATGTCATCACAGTATTGTTTTCAATGCTGGAACCTTAAGAAAATTGTCTATTTCTGGAGCACCTTAAAAGGGAAACTTTTTCCACTAGAAGCAGAGGAAGATGTAGAGAGTGCTCAAGCTCAGTCTGCCAAGTCCAAAGAGGGACATGCTGAATCGAGAGTCAGCACTACTAAAATAAAAATCAGATTTGAAATGGAAGATAATGTGGAAGAAAGAAGTAAAGAAAGACTTCAGTCTCAGAGAAAAAGAACTGTTAATGAAGAAATTGTTTCACCTATACTGACAACAAGATATTTACTCTCTTACAATTTTGTAAGTGATGCTACTTCTGAAAAATAAATGGAAGCTATTATTGAGAGGTCATAACCAGTGGAAGGTTCTCAAATTCAATTTGGAATTCAAGAAGAAGCTCAAGGAGAGACTAAAGAACAGGTTGTAGCTGATGCTGAAGGTACACTTCAACAGGAACAAGAGGCAGAGCCTATGAGGAAGCGGCTAGACCTCAGGAATCTCCAGAGGATATTATTTTATAAAATCCAGTAGAAGACCAATTTATATATATTCATGATAAGAATGTTTTTGAAGCTCAAAAAGAAGTAATTCATGAAGATTTTTCTGTGGAAGAGTCTGGAAAGGACTTTGAGGAAAAATCTATGGATCAACCTGCTCAAGAGATGGAACAAGAAAATTCTAAAGCATATTCTCTACCTTTAGTACTCCTTCATCACACTAGAACTAAGAATGAAAATCAAGCACATGGTGCCTCTAATTCAGGGAATAAGGATGTTGAAGAACTGTACCAAATTTTTTCTCAGTTGGATTTTGAAAATTATACTATATGGAGATCCTTAGAAATAGAATAGATGAAATTTTAGAGACTTAAGGATAGTACAGTTTAAAGGAAAGAAGTTGAAATTTTTAAAAAGGATATACTAAATGTTGTTGGAAAATAAATGTCTGAAATGGTTATGAAGTCATATATATCAGATCTCAAATTATTTATGGTGAAAAATTTACATCTGTTGGGACTAGTGCTACTAGTGGATCAAGTACTTCACCTGATTAAATCAGAAGGTTTCTTGTTATTACAGCTGCAATGATCAACCTGAATGACAGTTTGGAAGATCTTCAATGAAACAATGCTCTTTTATTAGTCTTATTATATTATCATAAATTTTTTGTTGATCAGTTAACATCAATTGATCTATCTCTTATACTTGTGCTGACTCAATTCACAGAGAAGTTGTCTTTATTTATGGATAAAGAAGAAAGACTTCATGAATTTTTCAGAGTGATCCTCATAGAAGACATTTATATCACTCAAGAGACTAGGGATTTTGTAATTAAGAATGGTGATGGAATAATGAAAATGCTGAGGGAGAAGTTGATAGAAATCAAGTCTGCAATTCAGAGGAGATAAACCCTACCTGATCCCTGACCAAACCATGATTCCTGTATTTATCAATTCTGTACTTTTAATGTTAATTTATTTCATTATGTGTATTTGTTGTACTGTCCTTGTTTCGATCTTCATGTAATCCAGATTTAATTATTGAAAAACAGTTAATTATAGCATTTACTTATGTTCTGTGCTACATTAATTTGTGTTATATTCCATATTTTATCATTCATTTTTATAACACAAAAAGGGGGAGAAATTTGGATTAACACAACATTCTTTTATGTTTCATTTTATTGGGGGAGAAATTTAGATGGATAAATTAAAGAGATATATAAATATATAATATTGTATATATCTTTTCAAAATTCAAAACTATATGTAATTTTTGTAGGTTAATTTCATTGGTTATTTTATGGGTTCTATGATCATCAAAAATGGGGTGATTGTCGAGAAAATGTTGTTTTCAACAATACGTAATGTTTTATTTAAAGGGGGAGTTTATTGAGAACAATAATCTATCTCTTTATAATAATTTTTTTGCTCACAAATACACTTAATTATTTTCTAATGATTTTATTTTTTAAGTAATTTGTAGGAATTTATTATTCATTATATTTTCATTTTTGGACAAAATATTTAGATTCTGGAACAACAAGAATTAATTTCTATGTTATTCATATTTAGCGCATTCTGGAAACACTGTTCATTCTCTATGTAACACCCTAATCTTACACAGTACACTTCTCGCTGAATAATACAGTAGTGTGTGTTGTACGTAACTTCAAGTTCTAACACACACCACAACTAATAAAACTAGCCATTATGAATAGTAATATCAACTTTTTAAAATTTTATACATTTTATCATTCAAAATGGACTTCATTTTTGGATTTGGAATATCAAAATTATCCTCGGGTGAAATTTTGGGACTTTTTGGATAACTTTCATATTTTGATGAATAGTTAAAATTACTAAATTTTAATTAAAAACAACTTTTTTATTCGAAATAATTAATATTGATAAATTATGAATTTGAGTGGTTTTAATGTATATTTATAATAGAATTTTACCATTTAAAACAATTTTTTTCATTGGACATAATTTCACATTTAAACCACACATAAACAAGTGTCAATCTTTTGACAGTTATTATTTCTTAAAAACACGTTTTTTATTTTCCCAGTGGGAATTAATTTTAAATTAATTTTTTCCACTTATGTGTTTTGAATTTGGAAAAATGGAATCCATATTTGGAATTAGTACATCTAAATTGTGTAAATAGGTACCATTTATTTTTACACATTTTGAATAATTACTTCGGTAAATATTTTATTTACCATGGTTAAAGGGTAAATCCGGCAAATAAGGGTAAACCAATAATATTATAATAATAATAAATTACCCTAAAACTTTTATTAACACTATTTTTTGATACATTTCCGACCATGGGAATGTTTGGGTCTATTTTGGGACCCCATTGATGCACTTGTAAATGATAATGAAACTTTATATTAAATAAGTTAAAATAAATACAAAAATGACATAAGCCTATATCCTTTAAAAAAACTATTTTTTTGCATAGCATTATATATGTTATATTTTCGAATATAAATATTCATTAGAAATATAAAAATATTTCCAACATAATTTTATTTTATTTATAATTTTTAGACATTAAATAATTTAATTTATTTATGACACAATTATGATGCAGTAATTACTTTATTAGTGAGATATTAAAATAATTGATATTATAAATAACCAAATAAATATAATTTGAGACTTATAATGAATTCCACGAATTTTATAGGTTAATATGACATTTTATTATTTATTTATTTAACTTTGTTCTAATTAATCATGATGTTATGATTTTCACAAAAATCAAATACCAAATATTGTCAAAATTGACAAAAAAGATTTTTTTTAAAAATATTATATTATTAATTGATATTAAATTCCTAAAAATCTAAGGTTCAGCCAAACTACTTGTATCATGATAGGTTTATCATTAATGGACCACTTTGTGGTCTCTTGGAGGTATATAGTATGTTTATTAACTATATAATATAAAAATACAAAGTGACATGGTAAGTATCAAAATAATTAACTAAGAGTTAAAACTAAAAGATAAGGTTAATATAATGACCCAAAAAAATCTGAAATATATTGGTTGAAAGGATTTCGACCCATACCCAACTTAGATTTTTAATAATCCACTTTGGAGCCATTAGAAACCGAATATAAATTTATTATAAAATAATTCTTTTTGTTTTTCCTAAAGAGCCCCTCCCCCCCCCCCCTTTTATTATAAAATAATACATTATGTTTTTTCTAAAGAGCCACTCCCCCCTTATAAAAGGACACCACTTATAACCAATTCTTCACACCTTCAAAGAATTTTTTCTCATCCAACGTCTACATAAATATCGTCCCATCTCACCTCACTTAAAACTAGAGGCCTTAGTTTGATCATAAAGCCATCCTAAGGAGCCCTTTTGATCAAATCAAAACGAAGAACCCGCAGAAGAGGTAATGTTTTCTCCACCCTATTTCAAGTTCCTTTCTTCTTCGACTTATTCTTTCTGTTTTATTTCTATTATAAAATAATAACTCCAGTATCTTATATATACTGTGATATTATTATAAATATTGAACAAACAAATTCATTATTCTATCCATCCCTAGAATGACATGTCACCATACGTGCCTACGTACGACCAACCGTCTCCACGTTGTGGTGTAATTGTTATTCAATATATTATTATTTAGATGGGTATAATGCTGATATATAATTCATGTAAATAATAAATATAACATGATAATGATTCTGTCTATATGATATACCATCCAATTATATATTATTTTAATATCAAAAGAATGATATTGTCGGTCGTGCGTACTTACGGACTACCGTCTCCACGAACGCGATGAGATTCATTCCCCATCATATCCATTTGAGTCTAATTATCATTTAATGAATAAAAATAATGTTTAAGGACTTGATATCATTCTGTATATGAATAAGATACAACCTATCCATAACGAACACGGCTTACATAACAAAGAATATAAAGGAAAACGAGTAAGTTAACACCCAAAATGACGATAATACTAAAATATTATTAACAAAGAAATGTTAAAAGATCATATATATGATATCATATTAATGTATATGATTCTTCTATAATTTAATAAAAATTATTTTACCATTATACAGGATGTTAACCAACCCTAGACCAAGGAAAAGTACAAGGTAAGGGGTTTTCATCTCACTCCTTATTCCCGTGAGATTCATGTCATATTGCCACTATTACCTTTTATGTGGTGTATGTACTACCCCTAATTTTATTTTTTTTGTAATACAATTTAATTTATGTTTATTTACATATTCATTGTATGATACCTCTTTCATGATTTTTATGTCTCGTAATTTACCAAATTGGTAAAGGGTTTCTTATCTCACTTTTAATTTCGTGAGATTTCCATTGTTCACCACTTATTTATTGCATGTGGTGTGTGTACTGCCCGTGATTATATTGATTGTGTAATATACATTAATATATTGATATGTAAATCATAATTTTATTATCCTTCATTCATGGGTGTATGTTTCGTATGTTACCAAATCGATAAGGGAATTTGAAATTTCAATTTCCACTCATTCAGCTTTACGCATACTTCATTGATTATATTACTCCAAGATTATGTGTGGAATCAATATTAATTTTATTATTTCATAATTTACACTCCCGTTTCTGTGGATATAATTTTTCTACACATAATAACCCCATTGATAAATTCTAATGTCATCGGTATGAACTTGATAAGAGTAATGTTTAATCAATCTCGATTTGTTGAGTTAAACATCCAATTCATTGGTGTTGTTTTTACAAGAATATGTGTGAATGTCCTTTTATTGTTTTACACTTAATATACAATCATATTGAGTGTATTTATATTTTTCAAACATAATTATGTCGTTGATTTATTCTTAACCTAAGGATACAACCATTTTGAGAGATTTCATCTCAATTTACATTCCATTGAGGCTCCTTTGTTGTAATACACCAAATCACTTTTATATGGTGTATATAATGTACTTTGACATAGTATATCATGAATCCATTTATTCTCATGATATTACAATGGTTTTATTACCTCAATTATTTGTATAAAATTTTCTATCTTTTGGTTAGGAACTCTAACTAAAATATCATTTTAAAATGTTTTAATGATTTATTATTGTAAATCTTTCTGATTAATGTCCATGTTTTAAAAATGGTTTTAAGGATTAATTTATATGGACATTAATTTTTTAAAATCAAAATTCCATTTTAATGTTTCAATGTGGTATGGGACACTTTTATTAAAAAATCTATTTTAAATGTCTTCTTGAAAAATAGTGTGTCTTTTAAATGTTTTCAAGAAAAAGGGGGATATTTCTCTCAATGGTTTGATTATTATTTTATTCTACGTCAATCTACTTCATTATTCCCGATTGAGGTTAATCTGATATAATAAAATCTTCCATATTGTATCGAATGAGTTATGTTTGACTATGGATGTGCCATTTTTATACCATTCATGGTTTGTGGTTAAAGTATTGACAATTCGTATGCTAGTTTTAATACGAATTTTTATGTTATGTTTCAAAATTTTCATATGAGGAATGCATTGGACTTAGTAAGTGATGGGTGGAGCCTTCTATAGCTCCTCGATGCATCGGTAGGTCTCATGAGACAAACTAGTGACTTGGTACGAGGCTTTGACAAAATATGATTTGTAGTCTTGACATGAGGCCTTGGCTAAGTGGTTATGATAGTCTGGCATTATGCATTCCATCATTATGAAAGTGGTTATTGATATTTCATGTGGTTATTTGACTAGTAGAATATCCATGTGAATAAGTAAATGTAATTATTTCATTTTATCTTAGCCATATTATGCTGAAGTTCATGTTTAATAGGCTTTTGTTTTAGTTATACATTGCCTTAAATGTTTATGATTATCTATGAAAGTTTGTGCTATATTGTTATCCTTACTAAGAATCTAAGCTCACCCCACTCAATGTTTTATTTTTCCTAGGATGTGAAGAAGAAATTTATGAATGGCCTGCAGGGATAGTATGAGGGGATATGAAGACAAGATGTTTTTTGTAGTTTTTTTACTTTATGATGTAATGTAAGACTTATGAATATATCTAGTGTTTCCAAGACTACTAAACTAATCGGTCTTTCAAGATTTGATCTTTTGTGATCATGCCAATGTTATGTAAAATTATGCACCGAATATGGGTAACTGGGGTCGGGGCGTTACAGTTGGCATCAGAGGAAGTTTTGTACAAATCTTGGGAGCTAGATTTAGATAAAATCTGTTTAGAGCACATAGCCCTAAGGTATACTTTGAGGATTAGTATAAAAGAACTTCCTATAATTTTGGTATTGTAGAGATTTTGTGTGTTTTCCAAGCAATACATCCCTGTCTGGATATGAGTAGGTAGAGGCAGCTCTGACATATATGTACCTAAGGGTAAAACTCGAAAACACCGCTTGGAGATAGAATTTTATGGGAACTAGTGCACGAAAATGGGCCTTGCTTCACTCTTGGTTACGACACTCCCGGGGGTTATGCTTTGGATAATTTACATTTTCATTACAAACTGATTTGATGTATTATATATAAGATGAGAGTAAATGACCTTGGTTAATCCTAATGTGTTTCATATTGAGAATAGGGCGACATGATATTCTATAAATGATTTTATGACTACTGTTACTCACACAATGCTTTCCTGTTTTAGTCAATGGCTGGATTCCAAGGAAGTGATAGTGACTTTGAGAATGATTTACAAGGTGGGAACGGTCGTAGAAATGAGAAAAAAATGGAATGTTGATAGGCGTAAAAGATATCATCTTCAGGATAAATCAATTTTCCAAAAATATGATCAACAATATATATATTAACCAATTCCGAGAAACAACAAAGAAGAGAAGTTGATTAATGATAAGAGCTCCAATAGTGGAGACCATGTAGAAAGGAATACTCAATTTCCATTATGTAGGAAATGTGGAAGGAGACACCCAGGAAAGTGTCTCAATAGGACAAAGAAATGATTTACGTGTGGGAAGGAAGGACATAAAGTGAAGAGTTACCGAAGAAAAATGAAGAGTACTATAGAAGAAGATAAAAATGGTCCTAAGAATCCATTTACAGTCATTTGCCGTAAATGTAGGGGACCTGACCACTACCCGAGTGAATTCCCTATTCTATAGGATATTTTCTTGGTCAAAGAAGAAGCTATGTGGAAATACATGGTTAGAGAAATGTTTAAAAAGTATTAATTCTCCTTGTTGATGGGTTTACATTGGAATAATTTTCTCTTGTATTTGTAACCCTACAGTTTGCCATTTGAGAATAATATTTGAGGAAGAATTATCTTTTCTCTTGTGGATATAGTTATAAATAACCCTTTGGTTTTATATGATCATTGGGTTTGATAAAATTACAGGTTACTATAATTTGAGATGAAAATTCAATGAATGAGATAACATTTGTGGTTAAATTATGTTAGGGTTATTTTGATGAATTTATCTCATTTTAGTAATGTTATAAAATATAGTTTTTGAAAAAGGAAAACACACAGACCGTGTGACAAACTATCACGTCGGACAAAGCTGTGGGAATCAAACCCCCAACAAAAGTGCGATTGGGATTTATCGCCTACAAATGGACTACGTGAAGTCCCAGGTTAGTGTGACTATTATTTTTAGTTAAATGATTTTATTGATCAATAATAATTTGATTTGGGGTCTTATGTCTTATCAAATCAATACCCTTAGTATTGGAAAATGATTTTCTAATTAAGTGATAAATGTTATTTTGGAAGATGTTCTCTTTATTGGGAACACTATATGTCCAAGGAAAATAGAATAGTAAGGGATTACATTTGAGGAGTAATGGTGGTGTTTTATCTATGTTTTTGTTGTGGATTTATAGTTATTTGGGTTATTTATCGAAATGATTAACCTATAATAGAGAATATGTGATTAGGTTAATTACTATTATGAATGTGACTTTAAGAGTAATTGATGTCATTTGGAGATACCATTTCACGTGGAATACTACATAACCAAATTCTTCCATGTTTTGAGTTTCAATATTATTTTGGATTTTATTAAAGTGTTTTAAGGACAAATCTATATTGAATGATATTTATTGAACTTTGGGGTATTATTGGTTTAATTTGAGAAATTTATATTACTGTTTCTTTCTCTAATGAAATAAACTTTTGGGAGATCATCATGTCTTATACTGACCGTTTTGGTTTTGATTAATCTTAAAAGACAAGGTAAATATATATTTTATTCTTTGTGGATCATGTGATTCCATAAGAATTTTATTGTAGCTCTTCTAGTGTGACCAAGTCTTCTGAAATACTCATCATTTAAAAATGAGTTAGTTGTAGAAATTTATTAAAGAATTAATCTTTAATTAGAAATTAAGTATATCTCTTTATGTTCTTAGTCAATCTCAGAAATGAATTCCTCATTTTTTTGTAATGTAACTTAAAAAAATAAAAATAAAAATGTTGTCAGTTTACTTTTCCTACTGGGAAACTAATGACCGTTTGTCCCTTGAGAAGTTTTTGTTTTTCTTGTGGTTAAATTTATACTGATCATGTTTTATACCCCCCTCCATTAGAACATGACACTTATTTTATCATCCATATCCATATTTTTCTACATGGAATCCTAGTATAGGTTATCTCTGGTGACCTTTGTACTTCTCTTCTTTCTTTTAAAGTGATAGTTTTATTGTCTCTTTTTCCGATGTGGATCTTTCCATTATATTCCCAATCCCAATTTTAGAAATTGTGAGGATGAAATTTATTGATGTAGGGGAGAATGTAACACCCCAAGCAACCACGGTACGCTTCTCGCTGAATAATACAGTAGCGTGTGTTGTACACAACTTCATGTTCTAACATACACCACAACTAATAAAACTAGCCATTATGAATAGTAATACATGATTTTTGAAATTTTATACATTTTATCCTTCAAAATGGGCTTCATTTTTGGATTCGGAATATCGAAATTATCCTAGGGTGAAATTTTTGTACTTTTCGGATAACTTTCATATTTTAATGAATATTGAAAATTACTAAATTTTAATTAAAACAAATTTTCTATTCGAAATAATTAATAGTAATAAATTATGAATTTGAGTGGTTTTAATGTATATTTAGAATATATTTTTACCATTTAATACAATTTTGGTCACTGTACATAATTTCACATTTAAAGTAGACATAAAAAAGTGTCAATTTTTTATAGTTATTAGTTCTTAAAAACACGCTTTTTGTTTTGACAGCGGGAATTAATTTTTAATTAATTTCATCCACTTATGTGTTTTGAATTTGGAAAAAATGGAATCAATATTTGGAAACATTATTTCCAAATTGTCTAAATAGGTAAATTTTATTTTTAGTCATTTTGAATAATTATTTCAGTAAATATTTTATTTACCATGGTTATAGGGTAAATCCGGCAAATATGGGTAAAAAAATAATATTATAAAAATAATAAATTACCCTAAAACATGTCTTAACCTAATTGGTTGATACATGTCCGACCATGGCCATCTTTGGGTCTATTTTGGGACCCCATGGATCACTTGTAAGTGATAATGACACTTTATATTAAATAAGTTAAAGTAAATACAAAAATGACACATGCCTATATTCTTTAGAAAAACAATTTTTCCATATGGTTATATATGTTATATTTTAGACTATAAATATTCATTAGAAAGATTAAATGATTTTCCACATTATTTTATTTTATATATAATTTTTATACATTATATAATTTATGTTATTTATGACACAATGATGATGCAGTAATTACATTGTTAGTGAAATATTAAAATAATTGATATTATAAGTACCCAAATAAATATAATTTGAGACTTTTAATGAATTACACGAATTTTATATGTTAATATGACATGTTAGTATTGATTTAATTAACTGTTTTCTAAGTAATCATGCTGTTATGATTTTATCAAAAATCAAATACCAAATATTCTCAAAAGTGACATAAAAGAGTTTTTAAAAAAAATATTATATTATTAATTGATATTAAATTCCTAAAAAAATACGTTTCAGACAAAGGACTTGTATCATGATATTTGTATCATTAATGGACCACTTTGGGGTTTTTTGGAGGAATATAGTAAGTTTATTAACTATATAATATAAAAATACAAAGTGACATTGTAAGTGTCAAACTAATTAACTAAGAGTTAAAACTAAATGATAAGGTTAATATAATGACACAAACCAGTATAAAATATATTGGTTGAAATTATTTGGACCAATACCCACCATATACTTTTAATAATCAACTTTGGAGGTATTATAAACCGAATATGAATTTATTATAAAATAATACTTTAAGTTTTTCCTAAAGATCCCCTCAACCCCCTTATAAAAGGACACCACTTCTGTCCAATCCATCACACCATAAAAGCCTTTTGGATCGGCTAAACTCTGCCTAACTATCCTCCCAATTTCCCTCACTTAAACCTAGAGGCCTTAGTTTGATCATAAAGCCATTCTAAGTATCCCTTTTGATCAAATCAAAAGGAAGAACCCAAGGAAGAGGTAATGTTTCCACCACCCTCTTCCAAGTTCCTTTCTTCTTCAATATCTACATTCTTTGTTAATTATATTCTAAAATAATAACTCCAGTATCTTCTATATAATGTGATGTTATTATAAATATGGAACAAACAAATTCATTATTATATCCATCCCTTGAATGACATGTCACCACACATGCGTACGTACGACCTACCGTCTCCACGTTGTGGTGTAATTGTTATTCAATATATTATCATTTAGATGGGTATAATAATTATGTATAATTCATGTAAATAATAAATATAACATGATAATGATTCTGACTATTTGTTATACCATCCAATTATATATTATTTTAATATCAAAAGATTGATATTGTCACTCGTGCGTACGTACGGACTACCGTCTCCACGAACGCGATGAGATTCATTGCTCATCATATCCATTTGAGTCTAATTCTCATTTAATGACTAAAAATAATATTTAAGGACTTAATATCAATATGTATATGAATAATATACAACCTATCCAAAATGAACACGGCTTAGGTAACAAAGAATAAAATGGAAAATGTGTAAGTTAACACCCGAAATGACGATAATACTAAAATATTACTAACAAAGCAATGTTAAAAGATCATATATGATATCAAATTAATGTATATGATTCTTGTATAATTTAATAACAATTATTTCACCATTATACAGTATATTAACCAACCCTAGACCAAGGAAATGTACAAGTTAAGGGGTTTTCATCTCACTCCTTATTCCCGTGAGATTCATGCCATATTGCCACTATTACCTTTTGTGTGGTGTATGTACTTCCCATAATTATATTATTTGTGTAATACACATTAATTTATGTGTATTTACAAATTCATTGTATGATACCTCTTTCATGAGTTTTATGTTTCGTAAGTTACCAAATTGGTAAGAGGTTTCTTATCTCACTTTTAATTTCGTGAGATTTCCATTGTTCACCACTTATTTATTGCATGTGGTGTGTGTACTGCCCATGATTGTATTCATTGTGTAATATACTTTAATTTATGGATATGTACATCATCATTGTATTATCATTCTTTCATGGGTGTATGTTTCTTATGTTACCAAATCGATAAGGAAATTTGATATTTCAATTTCCACTCATTCAGCTTTACGCATACTTCATTGATTAATTTACTCCATGATTATGTGTTGAATCACTATTAATTTGACCATGTCATAATTTACACTCCCCTTTATTTGGATATAATTTTGATACACATAATCACTACATTGATAAATTCTAATGTCATTGGTATGAACTTGATAAGAGTAATTTTTACTCAATCTCGATTTGTTGAGTTAAACATCCAATTCATTGGTGTTGTTTTTACAAGAATATGTGTGAATGTCCTTTGATTTTTTTACACTGAATATCCAATCATATTGAGTGTATTTATATTTGTCACACATAATTATGTCATTGATTTATCCTTAACCTAAGGATACAACCTTTATGAGATATTTCATGTCAATTTACTTTCCATTGAGACTCCTTCGTGGTTATACACCAAATCACTTTTATATGGTGTATATAATGTACTTTGACATAGTATATCATGAATCCCTTTATTATCATGATATTAATATGTTTTTATTATCTCAATTATTTGTATTCAATTGTCTCTCTTTTGGTTAGGAACTCTAACTAAAATATCATTTTAAAATGATTTAATGATTTATTATTCTAAATCGTTCTCATTAATCTCCATGATTTAAAAATGGTTTTAAGGATTTATTTATATGGAAATTAAAGTTTTAAAATCAAAATTCCATTTAAAAGTTTCAAAGTGGTATGGGACACATTGATTCAAAAATCTATTTTAAATATCTTCTTGACAAATAGTGTGACTTTTAAATGTTTTCAAGAAAAAGGGGGATATTTCTCTCAATAGTTTGATGATTATTTTATTCTATGTCAATATCCTTCATTATTCCCAATTGAGATTAATCTGATATAATAAAATCTTCCATATTGTATTGAATGAGTTATTTTTGACAGTGGATGTGCTATTTTTATACCATTCATGGTTTGTGGTGAATGTATTGACATTTTGTATGCTAGTTTTAATATGAATTTTTTTGTTATGTTTCATACTTTTCATATGAGGAATTGATTAGACTTAGTAAGTGACGGGTGGAGCCCGCTATTGCTCCTCGATGAATCGGTAGGTCTCATGAGACAAACAAGTGCCTTGGCACGAGGCCTTGACAAAATCTTATTTTTAGTCTTGGCACGAGGCCTTGGCGACGTGGTTATGATAGTTTGGAATTATGCATTCCATCATTATGAAAGTGGTTATTGATATTACATATGGTTATTTGACTAGTATAATATCCTTGTGAATAAGTAAATGGAATTATTTCATTTTATCTTATCCATATTATGATGATGTTTATGTTTTAAAGGTTTTTTTAGTTGTACGATGCCTTATATGTTTATTGTTATCTATGAAAGTTTCTGCTATATTGTTATCCTTACTGAGCATCTGCGCTCACCCCTTTAAATATTTTATTTTTCACATAATGTGAAAAAGTAATTTATGAATGACCTGCAGGGATAGTATGAGGGGATATTAAGACAAGATATTGTTGTGGGTTTTTTTTATTTATGATGTAATGTAAGACTTAAGAATATATCTAGTGTTTCCAAGACTACTAAACTAATCTGTCTTTCGAGACTTGATCTTTTGTGATCATGAAAATGTTATGTAATGTTATGCACCAACTCTGGGTAACTGGGGTCGGGGCATTTAAATCTACATATTCAGGATCTACTTTAGCGCATTCTGGAAACACTGTTAAAACCCTATGTGGATAAACGTAGTGCAAGGATCGAAAGCAGTGTATACTTTATGAGATAAGAGAAAAGTATGGTTAATCAACCATACGTTATCAGCACAGTATGAAAAAGAACCATACGTTAGGAAGGAACCCTATGTTTGGGATATTAGTATAGTATGGAATGAGAACCGTACGTATGTGTTAAACATTACGTTTGTTTCTCAAAAAGTATGGTTCATCAACATTAATTCTGTAAACAACCTGATGTTCTTGGAAACGTAAGGATCATGTAAAAGTTTGGTTCTTTCATTATACGTTTTAATGTTGAAAAGAAAAGTATGGATGACCAACCCTACGTTTTTGATCAACCATACGTCTAAATTATGTGACATGAACCCTACGTTTGTGATCAACCATATGTTTTCAACATTATGTTTGAAGGCTACATCATCAACCTTATGTTTGGCATTAGAGAGTTTAAAAGATTATATTATTAAGCAACGCACAACAAGATGATTAATAGGATGATTTTAATCTAGATTTGAAGCTAATTTTAAAGCGCAACATTAACAGATTAAAAAAAATTCAATGGTTTAGGGATCGAATTAAAAGGGTATTTTTATGCCGAGTCTTTAGGGAAGTTATGAATACTTTGTAAATTCTAATGTATGAATATCACGAGTAAAAAAGGAGACTTTTGTGGATCAAAAGTTGCTGGATAAGTTCTCGTCATTATTATATATATGAGTTTTTTTAAACCGAATAATATGATCAATCAATCATTCAAAAAAGGGGAGAAAGAAAAACATAGACTATATTAAAACACAGACCATTTGAAACAAAGGAGTGAAAAATATATATTTATTATAGAAGAATAATCACAATAGAAGATTTAATCGATCTACATTGATGAACTACACTGGATCTACTACTGCTGAAGTTGGGAAATATATTTCTATATTTACTCCATCGGGATCGACTTAGATTGAATCTTATGTGAAGATCATTATTTCTTAAAGGTGATGATCTGTCTACTATCAATTGCATGCTGTTGCAATTGTGAAGAACATCTAGAAAGTATTTTCAGAATAAAAAAATCTTTATTTTCTATTTTTGAGTGAACAACGTCTCATACTAAGCTGTATAGGTTCAATGAGTGAACCAGAAGGCTTTTGTTTGCCTTAATTTGTAAAGGTTTCAACTTCCTGTACTCAGTTGTTGAAAGGTCTGTTGAAATGAGGACCAGATAGTGAAAAACACCAAGCACATGGAGTAGAGCGTTGTTGGAGTGGACTAGGGGCTTTCAATTCTCCAAACCACTCACATCGTGAGTCTCTGCTCTTCATATTTCCACTATATTAATTCATCCGATTAAAGTAAAATAGAAGAAAAAAATCTCGTGATGATTTTTGAAAAGAAACAATTCACCCCCCTCTTGTATATATTTGCTATAATCTAATCCAACAACATTCACATCCATATGTAAAATCCATGCACAGATGGATGTTCCAACACCTATGGATCAATCTATTTTTCCATGGAACCCTTTTGAAATTATTTTAAAAACCCCACATTCCCTTTCACTAAACCCAAGGATTTCACATAATTGAAAGAGTATAAATCACCCATTTCAAAATATTACACAATAACCATCATACCATATGAATTACTGGTTCTCAAAAAATCCAAATTAACATTCCAACTAATTTAATAAAATATTCTTATTGTCTAGCTCCATCTAAATGACTGAATTTTTCTATTAAAACTCAATTATAATTTTAACAAACAAATTGGTATATATACATATTGTCATAAACAAAAAATCATTTAAATGTTATTTTAACAAAATATTAATACAATAAAAATATATATATATATATCTTCATTATAAAGGTGAAGATAATTTTGAAAAATTAATTTAAAATTTCAAAGAATAAATATGTTTGACCAAAAAGGAAACAGACAGGAACACCTACCTCAACAATGTGTGAATGCGACGTGACATTATAAGGAAGAAGAATACACTCCATGAGCCAATCTACAGACGCTAACAACCAAGAAGATAACCCACAACAAAAAAATTAAAATCTAGGGTTTAGTCACGTGAAACCCCACTAAGAGAAACCATGGAATCAAGGGTGGGAAGAGAGGTATAGAGGTAGGGGAAGTATTTGATGAATAAATCATGAAGAATAACTAACCAATGATGAGAAATCACCAAAAATGTCACCCAAGGTTAAGGATAACAAAGGGGGTCCTTTGGCCATTACCCAACTAGTTTGGATTAAAATGGGAGTTATAGTCCATTAATAAAAGGTTTTAAAATCAAAATTATTTAGTAAAAAATGGGCTCTAGGGTTTTATAATCCAATAGAAAAATATGGGATTGATACTCGAAAAGTTATGCAACATGCAGGTTTAGGTTACACGGTTTGGTAAATTCCTGATCAAACCACGTGACCAAAAAAAATGGCCAAAATCCTCAAACTATACCACAAACACTAGGAGACCCCCTAAAAACAATTAAATATTTAAAAACAATTCAGTTACACTTTGGGTGTCACAAAATCCCCAACATGCCACTTTCACCCAACAGCATTCACTACATTCATTAACCATGCTAGAAACACAATGAAACCCCAAAAACTCAAAGACTATTGTTGTAAACTCAACCCAAACCTCATAAAAAATATGAAACAATTATAAAAATTAAAAAAATAACATAAAAATATGTCCTGAGATTGACATGTTCTTTCTATGAGAATAAATAATATTTTTATTCTGTTTTACATTTGAAATATATTCACTTAAATATGATTATATTTTGTAAATCTATTTCTCACAACATTAATAAAAATTTAAATGTTTATAATATTAACTTTATAGATATAATTATAATTTAACATTTTAAAAAAATTATTCCAATAAGATTATTAAATCCCCCATGATAAATTATTTTTTCGCTAATAAATATTTAATTAACCATTAAACTGTTCTAGAATTTTCCTTAAAATTATATAGAACCACCAAATCACTAATATTACCCATAAAAGAGAATTATTCTAGAAAAAATTCACATTATCCAACATTTATTACTAGTTTGTATTTTATTATTTGGTTACAATACTGGCATACATTATTATAAAAAACATTATGATAACTATTTTACACATTGACATGAGTCATAAATAAATATCTTTTATTCCTTTATTTATATTTTTTACTACCTTTTATCCCAAAACACTCCGATTTAAATTTTTAAACATTATTTCATAATAGTTGGGTATACATAATGTATCATTACCAAAAAAATAAACACCATTATTTTCATGAATAAGAAATATTTAATTATTTAAGAATGTGTTAAGATTATTTGTAGTTTTAATATCATATTTATTCTAAATTGAATATTCCTAAAATTACTTTTTGACATGTGATTTTAAAATATATTTTTTTCATAAGATTCTATATATCAAGTTTCATAATCAAAAGTTTTTCAACAAAAGTTTTTTCTATCATTAATTATATAACAATCACTTGTATTTTTACTTTCTTCGACAATGTAAACATATGATATATAAATCCTCATTAATATGTTTTCTCATTACACAAAATATATCCATTATACATAATTTAAATTGATATTTTAAAATGATTTATTTTATATCCTAAAAATATTTATTATAGAAATACCTTACTTTTATTCTTTGATAAACATAAAATCATGTTTATTCTTTTATTATTCCGCATAATCTTCATTACTACTAGAAACAATTATCTTGTCATTTACAAAGAATGATGAAGTCTTTTTATGTTGATATTTAAAATAATTCACCTATACTTCATGATCATTATATGAATAATTATTTTATTACATATAAAAACCATTTCATTATATTAAAATAAAATTTGATATTTACCTTTATAGTCATTTTTTTCAAAATTAAATTTTATTATCTATTTTTTTAACCTTATAAATTCATCATCCTCATCACTAACAATCTATCCAAGCATTAGGTAGTGGAAATATTAATTCAAAATATGTTATCAATTAATTAACATAAATATTAGATTAATTTTTTTCATTCCATTCTTCCATTTTGAATTTCATTTAAATAAATTAAATGATGTTCTCCAATTTTTCAAAATCACTTTCTTCATCATTACACCAATAATCAAATTTTTTCATGTGGAAATTTATTAATGACTTGGAAGAAATTATCTATCACATTTGGAATTTTTATTAATAGTTTTTCCTTCTTTATTTTATTGGAAATTAGAATACAATAATGAATACTATAGATCCCAATGCATGATCCACTGAGATGTAGGGGGTAGGGCGTAATCATTCGTTACATTATATGAATTTTGTTTTTTTTAATTCAACCTATGTGTCTTGTTAAGGCCTCGATATATCATTATTTATGATACTTACACTATAATATGATTAAAATTAAATCATACGAATTATGATAAGGATTTTTACATGTTCTTCTCATTGTGAGAACCATCTATTTCCATGTTCAACATCATCTTGTTTCATGGATTTTTATATCATGATTAATTTTATTAATCACAAGGGATAAAAAAATTGCAAAAAATGATAGATAGGTAATAAAAATGCCTTATAATTGACTAATTTAATTTTTATACTGGAACCACCAATTCTTCAAAAGATTTTCCATTAAATCCTTTTAACATGTCTTCAGCAGATTCAACCAATGGATGCATGTTTCATGTTGGACTTCATTAATTTCAAACCCATCCAGTCAAATATTATTCTAAAAAAATATAAGTATTTATCACATTTAAATATATGATCATTTTATATTCTGATATATCACTCTGTACTTATTATTTTGTCATCATATTTCAATATATTTCAGACTTTTATTCTATGTTTTCATCCTGAATGAAATGGTAAATAGCTAAATTTTTATTCACTTGTCACTTCTTATACATGTGATATTTGACACATAATATTATATATGAAAATTATATTCCTATTTCATAAAGTGACATCATGAAATAATTTTTTATGTATTGTGCCTGGAATCACAGACATGTCTTAGACATGTAAAATGTGTACAATTTATGGATTATCTAAAAATTACATAATTTTCTTAATGCAACACATAATGATCTGAATGCGCAGTATTTTTTTTGGATGTTTGAAATAATATTTACTCATCTTCTTCACCTGAACTAGTTCTCTTGGATTATATATTTTAAATGAGACCACAATGTATATCCTTATTATTATTATTATTTGAAATTATACAATTCTTAAAAGGTGTGCTTATTTTTCATATAAGGATAAGTATGAAGATCCATCTTCTAATCACAAACCATGTCGACTTTGGGGTCATTAGATCACATAAAAAAAATATGATCTCAGATTATTCATGTTTCATATAAAATTATAGGTTTTGGGGATCTCATTATACTTCGTATACATAATAATAGGTACTTCATTGTTTCATTGTGAAATATTGTCTTTAATTCATCCATCGAGAACATAGATGTTATATGGTTCATCCTTATGTAAGATATCTATCTTTATTCATTATGAATATAAAGAGAGAATATTATTCAAGACCATAACTATAGAACCTAATTTTTTATTAGGAATACATATAACACCATTTTCTCTTTATATAATATGATTACATATGTTATTCCTCACTTTTAATGAAAATTAGAGCACTTTCGGATTTTCAGATGCATCTATTGTTCTCAAGTGATCGTATTTTGTAAGAGCGGTTCACCACCTCTGTGTCATATATTAACTATGTCCTATGTTTCATCTTACATCTGATAATGGTGTCGAGTTATAAATTATTTAATTTTTAACAAATATTTTAGAATATTAAACACCATATAATATTCTTCTTATATATTGATGAAAAAAGAATCATAATGTCAGGACGATATATTTTTTTATTTTGTAGGAGGATTATCATTTTTATATTATTATATCAAATTGATTTGGATATATGAATGATTTAATAGACACACTCTTCAATGGATCATTCTTTTAGTTAACACATCCATACATGATGGAAATTTTATGCATGGGTTTGTGATGCTCGAGCATTCTTTGTTCAAGATTTTTAATCGATCACATAGATGTTTGGATATCATGTGAGATTATGGAATCAAACTAATTGAATTATGTGGCTTGAATAAATATTAAATTAATGAGGTTGAATATGATGACATGGAATCGATTGAATGGATAGAATTTATTATATTAAATAGAGAAACTTATATTCATATATTTTTAATTAGGTGATAATAGTATCCTACATCAATGTCCCACATTATTCTCGAGTGTTGTCTAGATCTGTATAATATTTTTATCTATGTGGAGGGTATCTCCTGATATCACAATGATTGGAACCTGGGTACACAGTCATAGACATATACGGGAAATACAAAACCTCTATCCCCCATGTGTACTACTACACACCTTGTTGGAGTTTTGGGCACTCCAATACACTTTGTGCACTCATTCAAAGAATTATACACCCTCTTTCCACCATAGACAACTTAATAGAACATCCTCCCATGTGGTTTTCTCCTTTGGTATCACATGTTTCTTTGGTGGGACCATTTTTTGATAATTTTTAGCATTATTAATTATATAAATAAGCATGAAAAATATTAATTAATGAATTTTAATTCCCACGACATCATTCATTAAAATGTATCTTCCTAACCACATAATGTATTTTCTCTTATACATGACATTTATGAATAATCATTATGGTAATAAATATTTTCACGATCATTTTAGTGACTCTTCATGTAATAAATAAATATTTCATTTCATTGATTGATCATCTAAAATATTCATCCTATTAGAAAAAATATTAGAAAAATCTTCTTCCCAAAAATCATATCTCTTTATATCATGTTCTATAAAAAACACCTCATGAAAATATATTTTTTATGAATTATTAATTATAATTATCCAAATTAATACTACAATAATAATTTATTTGAACCCATTATATCATCAATTTGTTAAGGTTAATAAGAGTTTTCATTGCATTCACTTTTTAAATTATTGAAAAAATATGCACCGTCCTAGTGGAATTGGCACATGACTATGAACATACAAATCATTCAAAAAAACATTAGTGTCCTATAGAGAACTATTCAAGTGTATTAGACAATTAAATTAATTTTATATATGAAATGTATCTAAGAATCAAAACATAATCTCAAAAAATAGTCAATAATTTTACACAGATAAAACTAAATCATCAACAAGAATGCTTCAAAACACTGGTGAACTTCCATGATATTATTTATCCTAAATACATATGGACATAATCAGGTATGAAAAAAGTTTTTAGATGAAATTATAATAAAGATTTTTATAAAAAGAGTTACTACATTGATTTTAATAGAATTTATACAATTAATTTCATTAAATGAATCACCACACAATGTATATAGATAAATCTCTGAAACATGACATGTTATCCACTTCCCATAAAAGGTGAAACCATACTGGTGGTGATTTTTCCTCTACCCCCTCCAATAGGGAGGGTAGGGGGGGTCTCTACTATGTTCTGCCCTCATCAAGTACTAGTTTTATCATCTCATTTTATTGTTCCTAATTCAATTAGCTCTTTTCCATTCATTACACTGTTCTATATGGTATTTTTTCTATCACTTGGGATCCTATGGCATCCACACTCTCTATTGGATCTCACTAAAGCCACAACCCTACATTTATTTTGTTAAAATTTTGTCTTCAACTGGTGGTAGACTATATATTTTCTTATTCATAACTTCTTTAACTATTATTTCATAAGTAACATTTGATAGAGAGGTTATAGGATTTCAAATTCATCTTGATTTAATTCACTGTGGAAGAATATTTATTCTACATCTAGTCCAACTTCTAGGATTCCTGTAATAGAATGTGAAAATAATTCTTCAAATAGATTAATGGATTCCACATGACACAATATCCCATAAAAATGGGAATTTAGTTCCATTTTATAGGTATCATCCACCCATCCATAACCATGTTTTCATAGAAAATATTGGAAATCGTGTAGGAAATTTATAGAGTTTTGATAGTAGGTCTGAAGATCCCCCCATAAAATAAATAATTTTCATGGAAGTGGAAGTTTTAAATCCTCTAGTTGAAACTATATATATCATGTCTAAAAGGGAATTTATGTATAACAAATAGTTTCATTAGATTCATGGGGTGGTGTTTGTCCTCCTTTAAATTGGTTGTGCCATTATTAGAAGTGAAGATATAATAATATTTAAATTATTTTAGCTTCTATAGAAGATGGATCATTCCATATTTAGGACTAGTATCTTGATGTATATGGGAATATTTATTTTATTTTCAATAATTTTCCTTTTATTAATCCCATGATAATAATTTACCCAAGATATATGAGTTGACATTCACTATTCAGGAAGTTATGCTAATTAATAGTAGGATCCTCCCCTCGAGTATAGTTGTTGGTTAAATGTCTTATGTAGATGATCTGACCCATTAATGACACCCATCGTAATTTTAAATCTCCCAACCATATATATGAATCTTGGTCTAGTCATGACATTCAGAATAGTGTGTCTGATTTTCTTTTCCACTATAGGTTCCATGTTAGGATACGATTCTCTATATTATTGGGGGAGTGGTTAGTTAATGCCATGCAATGATGGTGTTTGCATTTAATAATGAGAAAAACTAACTATACATCTTCTATTCCTTGGTTTTGGAGGCATATCAACAATAGTTACAAGATAAAATTATTATTTTAGATGTAGTTTCTATGGGTAACACTTATTATGAGGGCTTGAATGTAGTAATACTATAGAGGAAACAGATGAAGGTTGCTTGAATTATGCCTATCAATATGCCTATTCCTGAGGAAATATGTAATGATAAGGTGATGATTCAAATTATTATTTTTACTATGATAATGACTAACCGATGTCCATATTCATTTTATAATATAGTAGGAATGATATAATTTTCCTTTTTGTTTTTTGTGATTATTCATCCAAAAATGGGAATATTGTTGAAAATTATGATGATTTCTTCTATCATCCAAAAACAATGATCATAATATGAATTGTTAATTAACCTATAACATATTCAATGATATTTTTTTGTAGAGGAATTATAATAATAAACTGCCAATAACTGTGTGATAGTATAATTGAAGAAGATAATGATCCTGGAGTTCTTGAGCAACCATATGATGTTCAACAAGAGATACCCATTTTTGTAGATGAACTCATAGAAGTGGAAAACTAGGATACTTTTACCAATAAGGTATAACTAAATAATCAAGGAGGTTTTTTTAAGGCCACTCATCATTCCATTTATATTTTAGATTAATGATTCTCTTCATATATGATATGTTTGTTAAGGCCTTTTATGATAAAATGTAGAATTTTGAGAATAAAATGTATTATCATATTACCGGAGGATCAATATAATGTATCCCTATAGAAATTTCTATAGAGAAACCATATTGTCCCTAAAACTCATTTGAGTTTCATATTGGATTTATTTTTGATTAATTGGAATCTGAGTAATTATTTAATTATGATCATCTGGTGATCTAGGAGTTTATCACCCATACACTTGTAGAAGTTTTCTAGGCATATTAAAATATCAAAATTGGTTAGCTTTAATAGAAATACAAATGTTCTCCATCTGGTTTGAGATTTGATAAACCTTTAAATTTTTTCAAACTTTTGGTTGTAACTATTTTAATTTATGTATATCTATTTGGTTCTCACTTAATTTAATGTTTCATGGTGAAAATATATGAATATAAAATAATATTTGTATTAGATAGATCATTAATTAACAAGATGGACAACAAAAATACCATTTTAGATGATCTTAATAGGATTCTAGGAACAATTAATTTGAGTAAATTGGTGAATCGTTTTTTTATCTTTATTAAAATCCATCCATCAGAACAGATAATATTTAATTATAATTACTGCTCTTTAATGATTCCATGCCATGAATGATTGATTAAGAAACAAGTAAATCAATAATATAAGGAACAAAAAGATATATAATTTTCTTATCAATGATTAAATGTATTTAATCCCTGGTATATCTAGTATTAGAAGTTACCTTATAATTAATATCATAAAAATAGATTTATAATAAATCATGGATTTTAATAAAATGGATTTAATCAATTAATAGATAACTTACAAATAAATAACAATTTAGAATATATTGGATAGGAAATAATTTTTCTTACATATATTGATATATATACCACATGAAATATTTCAACACATACATAACTTTTACAATGAATCTCTTATTCATATATTTATATATTAATATCAAAGTAATTATTCCTTTAATATCTTTTATACTCTAACAGTCCAATATTTCTCAATTATTTTTAACATAGTTTGTTTATTTGTATATTATTGTTATAATTTTCGTATTCCATGATTTATCATAACATAGTTTCATTATTTTATTTAAACATAAAAAAATCAAACACATCTATGTAATCATCAAACATATAGGTGGAAATATTGTATTTGGAAACCAAATATGAATGGAATATTTATTTAACATCATTATTTTTATATATTAATTTCAATAGTATTCATCAAATTATGGGTAATGGAATTATATTTTATCATAGAGATCATCATATCTATAGATACTAGAAATATCCTTCCCAAAACGCCCCAAGATCTAGAAAAAGTCATTCAAATTCCATAGAAGTTTATTTTATAATGAATGTATATTGAATGATACTTAAAGTTTTTTCATTTTTCTAAATTGTATCTTCCAAATCAAAGTGTTGATTAATCTCTATACACATAAATTACTATAAAAATGTTTATTTTATGTTCATTTTTAGTTTTACATTACAAAAAGAAGAAGATTATTTAGACTATCATTACTCTATATTTCACTCATAATAAAATACCAATGTAATATAAATTTACTCTTTCTCCCAATAAACATTAATCATCATCAATGTAATTCTAGCCGATGGATTCAATGAAAATCCACTCTCAATTGATCTAATTTTTAATGAATGATCCAAAATATATTTGATATCCATTGGACTAAAAACCGAATATAACATTTAAGAGAGATAGTGATGATATTTGAATTGTATATTTTAATTTAATATATATCAAGTGTTAACATGAAAATAACAATTGGACATTGATCGCAGTCATTATGAATATTTAATAGAATCTTTTGCATAATTTTTTAAATCACTTATTTTGGTCATCTTGTATGTGATATTTATCTGTATGGGTGAGATATTATTATAATTGGTTTACATTAATTTTATCAATATTGTTTAAATAAGGCCCATGTAATTTATTTAATCATATCTGGTCATGTTGATTAGATAACATCTAGAAATAGGAATTTATTTTTTCAAATATCTAATTTAATCTTTTTATTCATGAAATTGAAGTGGGAGGATCATGGTATTGACCCTATAAACAAATTATATTAAAACATAATATTTTTTTAAAATTATAACATAGATGTACTTATTAAAAACATTATTAGAGTCATATAAATTGTTAATAAAAAACATCAATTGTTTTACTTTCATGGGTTGAAATATGAAAGTCCTTATTATACTCGTCTAAATAGTTTTATTTTAGATCTTGTATAAAATATAATATAATTTTATATTTCTAATATATTATTATAGTTTTAAATTATAATAGTTTTTATTATAAGTAATAATGTTCATATGAACCATATTCAATTAATATTATTTATACATTAAGATTTAATTATTATTCAATTCTCATACTTTTTATGTTTCCCTTTTAGGATGACATTTTTTATTAAGAAATTTTTATATAAGCTTTCTTATATTTCAATATATTATAGAAAATTTATTGTGAAATTTAATCTTTTAAATAGAACACTTAATGGATTTATTTTGAACTAGAAACTAGTCTATGATGGTTCGAGTTATGTTCATTAGAGATATTGAATTTCTATATGTATTATCAATTCTAGTGTAGTTATCTAACTGATGTTGTAATGTGAATCTCATATTTTGATAAGAATATCTGAAATATCACATCATAAGAGAAAATAATGTTTACTAAAAAAAGAAAAATTAAAATTGGTAAATTATGTAAATTAATAAGAAATATATATAGTAATATACCATTTTGTGAAATTGAAAATGGAATATAGGAGAACATGATCTTAAAAAATTTCAGAAATATAAATTCTTCAAAACAAATAAAATTATTATTCGAGAAAATTATTATTATTATTTTTCTATCTTGAGAATAAGAAATTAATATGTATCAATGATTTATTAATATATAAAATAGCTCATATTCTCTGTTGGATATGTATATATTGGATTAAGATATGGTTTATTAGATTATTTATATTCATCTTGGAGAATAAAAATGTAAGAAGATAGATTTAGAGTATGTGATAAATCTTAATGATCTCATTTATGGATGATATTATTAAAAATTTTATACAATATAATCATTATAATAGAATAGATGAGGAAAAATAGAAAAATATGTATAATTTAGTTTATTTTAATACAACTAAAAAAATTACATATATTAATATTAATATATAAATTAGTGCCGATGAGTTTCCTCGAATTTCTAAAAGAATGGGACTGGTATGCAATAGTGAATCAACATAGAGATATCTTACCTATAAAGAGAGGAACAACATATATGAAAGATTAGGTAAAATATAAGACTGAAAGGGGTAAAATTGATTTAAATATTATAAATGTAAGACACCAAGACATATCGAAAAAATTAATTCCAAAATATATGAAAAATATAATTATACAGTTATATAGAAGAAAAAATGATGATTTTTGTAAAGAAAGACAGAAAACAAAGAATGAAAGAAAATATTCATCCTCTAAGTTCATTTAATATTATTTTATTAATGAAATATTTCAGTATTTATAGATGCTACTATTCTATGGGAGATATATGATCCATGGTTAAAGTTATCTGATATTTTACTAGAGGAATCTAAAATTATTTTTGTTCTTCAAGTAATGATGGGTGATATAATCATTGTAATTAATTATATATTATGTCGAAGTTATAGAGAGATCTAAATAAATATAGAAAAAAATATAATCATGAAAGATGAATTTTCTAAGGATAATAAAATGAATTTTGAAAAAACTTCTTAATTAAATATCTGACGAATTAGTTTTGTGCCTAAAGATAATCATAATTATGTAATAAAAAATAATATTGATATTTAAATCTTAATTAATATTCTATGAAAATTTAGTATACTAATTAAAAACACTGAAAATAATATAGATTTTAGAAACCTTCTAGGTGAATTATTTCAGTTTATTTTTTTTCATCACATAGAAGATATTTTCAAACAAATTATTTGTATAGGTAATTGTACCATTTTTTTTATTTTCAAACACAATGGAAAGAGTGGAATTTATACACGTTAAAAAATCCATTATAATACAATGTCGTAAAATAGTATATTTCATAGAAGCTTACTTATTATCAACATAGTTGAGTTACGTTGTGTGGATTCCCAAATTCTCATTTTATTATGTTTGAGGGCCAAATAAATATTGTTTCCAAAACCATTCACTATATAATTATTAGGATATTTTTTTGGGAGTTAATGAAAAAATATTTATTAAATTTATTGAGTTATCATTAAATGAATGAGAAGATAAATCTATAAAATGTTAATCATGATAAATGTGTAAAAGTGAAATTTTTTTTTACAGACAATGCGAAAGATAATATTTCTGGATTATGTGACTTTTCCATTCATGGGGATACATTAATATTATATTTTACTTTAATTTTTTTGAATTTTTCATAACCTTTTTAATATAAGTTAGAAATGTGACCTAGGATACATGATGACCTTATGAATTGCAAAATTTTCTTTAACTAGATCAAAAGGTGTTCACATATTATCAATAAATCATTATGTTAATTCATGTACAATAGAATTATAGAACATTACATATGAAAATTATTCTTACCTTAATGAAATTGATGATAATTATATGATTTTATATTGAATGTTATGACACTGTATTAACAATACATTGAATAATATTTCCTAGAAAGAACTTTTAATGTATCTTATAAGGCTTATATTTTTTATTTAAGAGACGGTGGACCTTGTCAATATGGAAATAATTATAATGTTAGTTGTAAACTAATAGTCAATGTTATAATAAAAATTCCACTATAGTTAGTGAATATGGATATTTTTAATCCAACTCTGGATATAAGTATCGAATACAGATTCTATGGGGATTTTTTTCAGATGACTATAAAAAAAGTACATTATATTTCGTTCTCACAAATAAATCATAAGTAAAAAAATTATTAAATATTTATTATTATCAATTTAAAATGGGAAAAATTTTTATAATCATAATATAATTTTATCACATATAATATATTGATAATAATGATTTCCAAATGATTTATATTAAAAAAGGTATTAAAGATAATTTTTAAAAACCAGGGGAAAATTTGATTTATTGAATGAACAAATAGTACTTTTTATGAAATTTATCATTTTAGGTTGTTTCAATATAATGTTTCAAAATATAATTAGACATATGACATGAAAAAAACCAATATCATAATAAATCATATTTTTCACACTTTGTATTAAAAAACTACTTAATAATTATGGAACATAAGGTATCAAAAATTTATTTACACTCGAGTGTTTGAATTCAAGTTATTTATTATAAATACTAAGGATAATATTAAATATATTGATCAAAAATATAATTATGGTATTTTTATTTGTCACTCAATCACAATGATGTGTTTTTATGTATTTAGTAAATTATTAATTTTTTTTGCTGAAATAGTATAGGTAATGTTTTATAAAATTTGTTCTTTTAAAAAAATTATATATTTCTAGAATATGAAACTAATTTTTATTTTGTTTTGAAAACCAAATTTTTATTACATAATTTCGTTCGTAAAACACAATTCTGAAAAATTTATTTGAACCATATTTAAATATATTGAAATGTGAAAATTTGGTAGATGTTGAAAATGGATCATGAGATCCATGAAATTGGATACTATTGACGTATCAAATTATTAACAATGTTATTGGTGATATTTATCAACCAACCATAACTCAATATTCCATTACAATTCATAGGAAAAATTCATACATTACTACCTTAATTCAAACCCAAAATAGAAATTGATGATTTAGGTGATGAATGATAGATAATATCTATTCAGGAAGAATTAAATCATTATAAAGGGAAAAAGATGAGTATTTCGATAAACATATTAATTATATCTCAATTGTAGAAACTAAATTAATTTTATTAAAATATTTTTCTTAAATGAAACAATTGGTTAAAATAATATTATACTTATTCTAAAATAAATTTATAATAAGTGAGTTTGAACTATTTATAATCAATTACACCAGTTGTATGATTAGAGTGTATATGAACCATAATACCTTTTTAGGTCATTTAAATATCATTTTACATCCTATATATATTAGTATTATATTCCTAAATGGTTATTAATATGAGTATTATTATATTAAATGAACTCATAGTATTAAAATTCCTAATTTTCATATAATATATACATAATTACTATGGTGATTTACATACTGAAATAACCCATAAGATCATGGATTGTTTATTCATTTTGGTTTATTTTTGAAAATAGCAAAATACATAGAATGGAAAATAAAAATTATTTACCATGAATTTATTTAAATATATATTTATTATATAAATCAAGTTTTAATAGTATAATTTATCTATCATAATTATTTTATCCACTAAAAAAATTGTGAATGTTTTAAAAAAAATTATAAAATTGAATTTATATGTGTATGATACGTGAGATTTAGTTATTTTTTCCAAAATTAAACATTAATTAAAAAGGATTATTTTATATTTTTGATATATATTAAACACTTAATAAAAATATCTCTCTATAAATTTGAAACTATTATCAGAAATCTGGTAAGATCTTTTGGAATGATGGATCTTGATGAATCTAAAAAACCATTGTATAAAATTTCTTATAGATTCATGACAGAAAAATCAGTTTCCATAACAAAATATTGATTGGATATTGTTTTTTATGTAATTTATAAAATTTCACTTCATTCCATAACAATCCCACGTGAAATCAAATCAAATAATTTTATTTTTACTTAAAGGAAAAAAAGATAACATAATATCCTTTCATGTTTGTTTTTTAATTTAATAGTTTATGAAATATAGATTTTAGAGTATATAGAAATTATGTAATATATATTTATAGATATTTTATTCTTTTATGTGAATATTTAGTATCATTTTCTATTTATAATTAACATTCTATTAAACATTCAACTACTGAAGTTGAATATGTAATAGTCGGATGATATTACATTCAATTGTTATATATAGAGAAAACATTAATGGATTTCAAAATTATCTCTCATTAAACAACAATAATATGTGATAAAAAAATTTCATTTCAGTATTAATTTCATTATCTTATCACATAAATGTTAAACACAATGATGTATGTCGCCATTTTCATAGTGATAAGGTAGAAGAGGGAGATATAATTCTTGAACTTATCAATGTTAAAAATAATCATGTTCAGAAAATTTATTAAAAAACCACATTAAATATTTGATCACATCAAATATAAGACATAAGTGTCCATATATTATTGATTGTCTTCATTTTAACTCTATATAATCCCTACCCTGAAAAAATATACTAGAAAGATGGTACATTTATTATATATAATATTCCCAATCATTTCACAAATGAAATTAAATAATATGAAGATGGAGGATTCATTATCTATTAAATTAAAATAATTGGAAAAATATAATCATTGGTTCTGATAGAAATTATTCGTATTATATCAAGAATTGATATGTAGATACATGAAGATAATTCATCATTTTTTATGTTAAATTCTAAATATTTGAGATAATAATAATTGGGAAAATAATAATTATGTTTTAAAAAAACGTTTCATCTTATTACTTAAATATCCGAAATTATTTATGTAGGAAAAAAATTAGACATTACATTTTTCTCTCGATCAATAACTAATATTTGGTAACATTACCTATATAAATGATTAATAACCTCAAAAAGTTTCTATAATGACTTTATTGTCAAGACCATCCAAATCTTCTCTGGAAGATGAATTTTAAATATTATATTTTCTGTATTTTTAATCATTAAAAATCAATTTTATCTAATTATATTACTATTCAATCATAATATCTTTATTCCATTGATTGAATAAAATTAAAAAATTAATTTAATAGAGATTATTTTTGGATGACTAGTCGATATAAAATTGTAAAAACATCATGATTATTTTTGGATGAGTGTTATAGATTTCTAAAAGTGGGAAAATTTGAATTTATAGTATAATATATTGTACCCAATTTATGATTCCATATTTTATTAATTTTGTTATATTTTTTGTTATTATATCGTTAATGAAATTAGGAGAAATAATTTCCCAAAAGAGGCTGGGATTTGTAAATTATTCTAAAGAAAATTGTTATTGAGGTTGTTCTACCACTAGAGATATAATTTTTTTTTTGTATCCCACAAAATTATAGTAAAGTACGAATCATTTAATATGGATGAGGCAATGTTCATATTTTTTATGTTAAATAAAAAATCCTAGAAGATGATTAATATTAGTCTAAAACAAAGAAAAGTTTTCAACCACTTTCAGACATTTATAGACCATAGGAAATGGGATGTGAATACAGTAATTTTCATTGATATATATATACCAGTATTTTTCTTTGATATATTGTGGTTTGATAATGTAAAGATCATTTTGAAGTTTATATATTTAATTTATTCTATATTTTTCTGGAGAAAATGGATTATAAAATATTAAATATATTTTTTTGTGAATCTTCTTTCTGTAGATATGTATAATGATCTATGAAAACCTTCCATTATGGTGAATAATCATATAAATTATGAATCTTGAAAATATATGAAGTTATTATATGAAGTAAAAAAACTAATCATTAATCTATGAGAATAGGTTCTACCATGTGTCCAACAGAAGTAAAATTATGAACATTAAATTCCATTTTTTTATAATTCATTGAAGGAGAAAAAAATATATTTTTTCAATTATGGTGAGCCATGGATTTCCCTATAAAATTAAAGAGAATATAAAATATAAAATTCAAAAAATATGAAGAAAAGGAAGAAAATGAAATATAGTGAATAAGTTTTTAGGAAAATACCATGTTATTTATAACTATGGTCATAAGAGATAATCCATAGAATTTATAAAATTAGATAAAAATATATATATTTTTTATAAAATATTAACAAAAATTATGTTTACAATTTAATAGAAAGGGAGAATATGGATTCTTCTATGAATCACTACCAATCAAAATATTATCACTAAATATAGAAAGAAAAAGGAAGATGAAAAAAATAATATTAATGAATATAAAAAACTAAAGGTTCACATCAAAAATAGAGATTCATTGATTTATAACATAATGAGGTCCATTCCCTATTTTTCATCATCTAGGAAAAAATAGACAAGGAGTGGGATCTCATAAGATAGATTATTAAATTTTCATGATCACCTCATAACAAGGAAAATGGTGATGTTATTAAATTTTATTTACATGCATCAATTAATTCAATGATTGTTTCTAAAATTGTAATATGAAAGAATAATAAATGTGAGAATGCCTCTTGAACTGATATCTCACTCTATTAAAAAGTTAATTGTATATTTGTAAGAAAATTAATTTATCAGCTATGTTGATGTCTTAAAAGAAACAAGAATATACTTTTTAATAAGGTATTAAAAATTTTAATTCAATATAGCCTAAAATAATTCAATAAAATACCATAAAATCTGGTATTATTCTACTTTATTCATCAAAATATCTATAGAAAATTTATATTGAATCATATTTTATGGATGTTTATAAGGATTTTTTAAAAAAAATTGATGAAGTAAAAGTAGAGAAAAAAATGATATTAGAATATTAAATAATGTAATTGATGAAAAAATTATATTAGTGTTGAATATAAATAATCATGAAATAAATCTATTTCCACTATATTTTTTCCATAATATTTTTAAATAATAATGGAAATTTGGTCCAAGAGACATCCATATAATATTTAATATATAATTACCAAAGAGATTGAAATAGTCTATGTGTTTCCATGATTAAAATAGATAGGAAAATATCTGGATATTAAAACATATATTATCAAAAATGTTTTTCAAACATAAGGATTTATTTATTGGAAATACACACACATATCAGTATTATATAATAGTGGAATGATACATTTAATTATATAATACTACAAAATCATAATAAGAAATTATTTAAGAGTATAATTAAATGAAGTGAGACATATTTCATTTCTTGTAAAATGTTTATAATGATTTTTAAATTTCACTGAAGATTTTATGATTTATAGAAAACTTATAATCAAACTCAATGATTTGAAAATAATAACAAATATTTTGATACAAAAAAGTAATTAACAAATAAATCATTAATTCCCATATAACAAAATATAATAACCTAATAAGATTAATTAATTCTTATAAAAATTTCTAAATACCTTCATTCATAAAATATTTCTCTATTTCCATCACATATTCACTTTTATTTTTTGAATTCAATAAAAAATTTGAAACATCTCATTTTTAATTTATTTTACTCTTCCATACCTTTTTATTTAATTTTTTATAATCACAAAATTGGAAACAAAATTAATGGTAGGTATTTAATATTTTCTCTAAAGGGGGAATTTAATTAAGGAGTAGAACACATTCTGGGGGTGATATACATCTGGATGTCTAATAAGTAAGCGTGAAGGACTGAATGGGAAATTGATTAAATTTATTTTACATAATAAATTTAATTCCTACAATGTCTTTTTATTATCCAAAAAGAGGATATGGTTGATCATTTTTTCAAATGATATTTTCTAAATTGTAATATTAATAAATTATATCACACTTAATTTCTTTTATTTATGTTAAATTGATGTTTTTTAGATATTAATTTTATAAATAAGATGATAAACTGTGTTATATTATCTATAAACATATCTATTATCAAAATAAAACAAAACTATAAGGATAGTTTGAAAAAAAATATTAATTATGAAAAAAATGGAGAGAAATGAAATAATTCATATCAAATACATTCTAAAATAGATCAAGATTAAAACATAATTCGAAAAATATAAGATATTCTCATACATGTCATAATGAATAGATCAATTCATAAATCATATTGTTATGGTTTATTGGAATTTTTTCTAATAGTTTAGGACACCATTTTGGAACGAAGGATTTGCAACATGAAATATATTCAATACATTGAAGATATAAATATGAATTATGATATTTATATGTACATTAAAATGTTTATTTTTCTATGAAGATCAACATTATATAATATCATCATATTCTGAGTTGAAGATATATAATGTCAGTAATCTAAATTGGAAGAATATTATTAGAAATTATAGAATCTAATATGGGAAAACTAAGGGATGAGCATACTTTTTTTCTTGTATATCAATGGTGATATTTCAGTCTACTGGTTTCTTTGTTTTATTCATTAAAGAGATTAATGGAAGGGTACAAGGATCTATTTTGGATGTAATTCGTTAATAATCACATGTCATTATATTATCAAGAATAAATATTGGAGTAGTGGAGAATCACATGGATTATGAAGAACAATATACATAGGGTGAATCATTTTTATGATCAATAATGGTTCCATTACCTATATGATTTCATATTCACAAAGGAATGGAGATCTCCTTTAAACATTAACTATTATGATGTTGTAGTGGAATGAACCTTTTTTAAAAGCTTCTAATAGATTATATCTCATTGAAAATTATTTATTAGAATAGTAATATATTTCATATATATATATATATATATATTAAATTGCTATCTTGTAGGTACTCATTGGATGATTTCTTAAAATAAGAATGAAACATCGACATTCACATTCATTTTAATAGGGGAAATGTGAATTATGCTAAATGGATCAATATGAATGAATAATATTTTGGTGAAACTATATAATCAAAGAGAATATTTAGGAAAATCACAGTTTCTTAAAAAATCACTAATGAAATGGAGACATAAATTTAGAGTACTCCTTATGATTTTTCGAGGATGATGAATCAATGGATTCGTTAGTCAAGATCAAATTTCAATATGAATATGTTGCAATTTTAGGAGGAGTAGATGTTTTAATAAAACTAATAATGAAATTTTCCATTGATAGCATCATGATGATAATGAAATAAGATTGAGTAACTCTTACATAGTAGTGTTTCACAATTAGTTTACTCACAAGAAATAAAAAACTTAATTTTAAATTTGATGATTTGTGAAATAACAAGTTGTCTTCTCCATCAATATTCTTTTTAGGAATGTATGAAGAGTTATATGTGTCATGAAGAGATGATACACAAATAAATAATTTCAGTATCTTGGGTGAATGAAAAAATCCCACCACATATAAGGATGTCACAATGGAACACTCTACATGGCGAGAATCTAATATAAAAATCTTCTATGGATTTTAGAGTCCCCATACAATGAAGTTAAAGTTGAACCAAATTAGGGCGTGACCACATGAAAAGAGACGATGCTGAGAAAAAAAAATAAACATTGGAATTTCATAAGATAATGGATGATTTATTTTATCTTTTGAGGTATTCAAAAAGATAATTCCACCAAGATTTTTAGATCCAGAGTTTAACAAAATCATGGGTCACGGTGGACTATATCACCTTTTAAAAAAATGCATTATAATTTTATTAGGAGTTTCATTCCATAATATTAGAAAAATAAAAAAATAACTTGAAATCATATTTTCTATCTAGTATATATAAAATAGGGATGGATGATATGACATTTTAGTATTAAACCAGACAACATTTATAGGAGATTTAATGAATATGACTACTATAGAAAAAAGATATATTATATTCTTCTTTTAATACGGATTCCTTCTAATGGTTTATATAAATATTAGATACCAGTATATAAGGAGTATTCATGATGTTTCATATTTTTTTGTAGTTGGATATTCCCATGTATTAAACACCTATGAGGATAAGGTGATGAAAATTTAATTGTGAGATTAGAGATAATCATATAATTTCCTCACTAGTTCATTCCTACGAGAAGAACATGGGTGGACACTAATTATATAATTTTGATACTCATGTAAAATATTGATGATGGATATAATGTGCAAGAGATATTATTCTTTACAATATATTTCCTTTATAATTTTCATTGACTTTATTTCTAGGATTTAATGGATAAATCTTTGTACAATTGATATAATCATCCATGATTTCAAACAAATGTTTAAAGAGTTCATCATGATGAAGACCAATGATTAAAAAATTCTGACGACCCAAGCATAAAATACAATATTATTTCATCACATTAGATTAATATTCAATTCATTTAATTATAAGAAAAAAATAATGACTGTATAAGATTAGTGTCACTGTAGACTAAATACATATTCAACTAATTTTTTTTTAAAAATCCACATGCACCACAAATATATTCTCACATAGTAAACTTCATATACATTTAAATCATATCATCATAACATAAGTAAATAAAACACATGAAAGGGTGAGATCAAATCCCAAATAATGTTATCATTGGTGATATCAGTCAATGATCTTAAGTGATAATAAACAAAATGCTATGAGAACATTATCATTCCTAAAAAACTCACAAGTAATCATACAATGATCTTAAATCACGAATAATGTAATAGGGGTTTTTAAAATTAAAATACAAAAAATCATGGAATCATCATTAATAAATCACGATCCATGATAAAATATCCTTACAATAAAATATATGTTTGTGACATAAACATAAGCATATAAATTCATTTATATAGTCTTGGGGCTCATTAAAATATATCATATTTGATTGGGTTCACACATTATTCCATCACATCCTTAGTAATGGTTGACTCCAAATACTTTCATAGTGGAATGATCCCCTGAAAGAACTAGGTTAAAATCACATTATTATCTTTATTATCTTTGGAGAAACTGAAATTGCCCAATTTCTTATCAGGATGAATAATTTCAGGTCCTCCCATCAATGTAATAATATCATATATATGTGTTCAACATGCCAGTGAAACAATAATCATATCTTTGGATAAAAAATGATGGAAATGAAATAGTTCTAAAAAATATTTCACTATTTCCTTATAGAAAATCACATGTAAGAGAAATAGGATTAATAATGGTATCTTTATAATTTAATTAACCCTTAGGAAATAAACTAATTTCATTTAATTATAACTAAATTATAATAGTATCATGCATCCATAAAAATAAAGTAGAAGGAATTATAAGATCATATCCCTCATGAAGAATAAAAACCCATAAAGGATACTAATATAAATTCAAAATACCTTGGAATGTTTATTGTTCACATTCATTGAAAACATAGAAAACTATCATTTTATATTGATAAAATTTTATATAAATATTCCAAAAATATTGATAAAATAATTTTCATTGAAAATATAGATGGAAACACGTAAGGAAATATTCAGATCAATGAATGGTTATGTTATTGGGAAAATATGTTCATGTTGTATATGTTAAAATAATACATTCCATTCAAACATTTATAAAAATTCAAAAATGACTTTTTTAAAAAATAATTTTTTTAAAAAATAATTTTTTTATCCTTTGAATAAAAACATAAAAGAAAAGAAAATTTTGTTTCGTAATAATTCAAATTATATTTAGGAAAATTCAAAAAATAATTTAGAAAAGTATTGACATGGAATAAAATTCAATAACCTAGGTGAAAATAATTTCATAAATTCTTTAAAAATATGTTCTCATCCATTTTGTGTACCGCTTGGATGAAATTAAAATAACACATAAAAAATAAAGAAATGACCAATAGTGAATAATATATATAGGATTTATCTGAAAATAACTATATGATTTACATCAATGTGAAATCAAGAATGAAAAATCATTATTCATGTGATATTGAACCTTAAATTCCATACCATTTTGGTAAAGTTTTAATAATAAAATTTTTGAAAGAAATAACATCAATGTTTATAATGATAAAACATATTAGAGGCTAACTAGATACACCTCATAAAATAGAATAGGTTTATAATTTTGTAATATCCTAGACCAATAACAATTAAACCAATGCTCCATGTTGGTTCACCACAAGACCTTAACAACGGCTCCTCGTATTCTAGTTGATTACGACTAGCAGCATGAATCTAATGTGGATCTTTGACAATACTATACACCAATATTAGACTTCAAAATAATATATAAATAAACAAATATCATACACATCAGAGTAATGAGGAATAATAAATAGAAAAAGAAAATGTGTGGAAATTAAAGGAAAATATAGTAAAGGACCAAACATACAGGTCATACATACAACTATTATCACCCACCAAGCTGAGAAGGTTTAAAAAAAATAAGTGAATGGAAAAAATACTATAGTAACTAATTCAAAATCCAAGAAGTAACACATACCTCTTTTGGGGAACCCTATCAAGATTATCTAAACGGACTTGTAGACTCTACATAACCATCCTTTCCAACCATGAAACCTATGTCCTCGATGCGGTCCATCATGAATCTGTGTTCAAACTAAAAGAATACATAATGTTTATTTTCACTTTGTGGTTCTCATATAGGGTGATATATAAATCCTCTTTGTCCACCCCAATTTTTAACCTATAAAATACTTCCATAAGTTCATTCTCATGCAATATTCCCAACATAACTGATAAAAAATAGAAGGTCAAAAAATAATAAAACATCAATAGATCCAATGGAATGAGACCTCGATTGACCATAACCTAAATGGTCAAAGCCAGAATTTTTTTGAGCACGTCTTATTTATCATTCATCCAAATTAACCTATTGGCTCCATATCCATGTTAGCTATAACAACACCTATCAATTCACATAACAATCCTATGATAGTCATAACATCAAGTATATGAATATAGGGCCCACAAACCACGTACTAATGACCCAAATGTCATCTCAAACCTGGAACCTCAACACATCAGTCTAGTTACAAAAAAAGTATTAACAACTCTAGAACCTGATGTATATATCATGTATAATCCTTAATAATTCTTAGAGAATCCATCCAAAACCAAAATCACATATCCTTACTATCGGTACCGATATAAAAAAGATGGCCTATAGATCCCATCACAAACATATATGTAATTCATAGAACCTCCATCCAACAACTGTTTATACATTACATCAGTGGTTACCAAAGAATTAGTATGGCCTATCCAAAAGAGAATAATCATCATTACAACATCCTTTTTCATTTGGACTTCCAACATTACCCACCGACACATTATTCACTCTATCTAGGAAGTATAATATTAATTTCTAGAGCCTTAGTCTAAAATAAAATTTGTAGTATACATCCAATTCATAGATCCTCAAATCCAACATTGGACATATATTTGAGTCTTCACATATATTATAATAAATAATATAAAATAATGTGACCAGAACCCTGGTCCAACACTCAACACATGGATGTGCAGAATCAGTCCACCATCCAACTTGATTTTATAACATTAATTATAGAACATCGGTCTAGAACGTAACCAACAATGTATACTATCTACGTATATACCCTCAATCTAGTACCTAACTCGTTGTATAATAACTTCACCCGAATACTCAGGTCCATCAGTCTCAAAAGAAGATACTCAGAAAAATACCTATGGATAATTTATATAACTCTATCATCTATATTATCCGTTACCATGAAGCCTAGTAACATAATATGGAAACCAAACCACATCAAATAGACTAATGTGAGTAAACGAAATTGAAACCTTAACAAAATATATATAATAATGGTTGGCTATACGTCCATCTCCCAGAAACATCTCAGTCATATCATCCCAAACATCATTCCATGTCCCAAATATCACCCATAACCAAAACACATAATCGAAATAACCTTCTTAGGGTTTTCCCATCAATCGGTCCCACAGTTACACTAGGGATACACACACAAATAGAGGCATCTGTCCAGATCCTCATAACTAGAACTTCAGTAGAGTCATCATCTCTAACCCTTGTAACTAAAAAACTGTCATGAAAACCAATATCATGAGAAAAATCTTTAACCATATCATAGTTGAATCCCACTGATCCATGATCAACAACATGTAAACAAGTTTATACAAAATAAATCATGTGCCATGTGGGTAATATCACCATCCAAGAACAACATGCAATGATCAATTTATTGGGAACCAACCCACTAAGGAATCATTGGTAGTACCTTAGACTCAACTCAATTCAACAATGCCAATAATCCATTATAATATTCCTATGATTTCATATAGGTTCCAAATGATCCATCCACCCTAATCCCAACGTATGATCTAAACCTCAATGACTCTAACCTCGAGCCACTAGTCATGATACATTGAAAATGATAATATCTTCCTATTCATATTACTCATATACATTATTATTGTATCCATCCACGAAACCTCATTTAAAACACCATGGTACACTCAGGAAAGATCATACACTAATGTCGCAACCCTCACCTAGGTCTCCCATCTCAAATATGAGACCACTATTGGATTCTAAAACCAAACCTCAAGGAAATCCATCATTTAAACTAAATTTTTCAAAAATGTCACTCAAATGACATCTTTATGATGAAAGGATCCCACCATTGTGATCAATGTGGAACATTTCATAGAATAAACTAATCAAAATCCCAAATATAACCTCCAATTAAAAAAACATGAAACCTCCATCGTAGAAAATGTACATGGTATGTACATTTGAGTACACAACATGTACTATCATATATTTTCCTAGCCATGTACATTTACATATCCTTCGAAACATGGGGACTTCATTTTTACTACTACAAGGTGTGTACCCAAATTACACAATGAGTAATTTCCAAAAAATCATCTCTTGTGTTCATTTACACATGGTCAGACAGAAGACCATGTAATATTGCACGTCATGCAATCAATGTACATGGCGTGTACATCTGAAAATTCTTTCTTCCTCAAATGGGAAGAACACATGGCGTGTTTTCATAGTACCACACGCTGTGTAAATGGGTTTTACAATGGGAAAACCCTCCCAAACCCCTCAAAACCTATGTATTCATCCAAATAAACATAGATTGTCCCCCATGGGATCCCAAGAATCCATTACTTATAAATAATCATTAATCCAACTAATCTGTGGGAATCGAGGTACAAAACTCAATAACAAGGATACCTTGTGCCATAAACTCTTACACATTGTGTTTAAATCTTTTCTTAGAAGCTACTGCACCTCATTTAGATCATGTTCTATGATAAGTATAATGTTTAGTGAAATTTCATCTCCTCATCCTCTCAGTCTAGAATTCACATGAGGGAAAACCCTACCCCCCTTCCCTACCATGAACTGGAGCCAAAATGGGGAAGTAAGTCATTTATTTATTATTTATTTATTTATTTACCAATTATTACATTTAAATAGAGTCATAGAATCCATCATGGTTTATAATATACTTTGAAAAAACCCAGTTTTTGTACTCAAACATGGAGTCATAATTTTAATCCAATGTTTAATTTAATAGCAAAATCATAACAAAACCACCCTACTAATTTAATACATAATTAATTAAAAATTAAATTTTAGAACAAAAGACCAACTACAAAAAAATTCACCTAACTACTTTCCTTGGCTAAAAATTCATTTCTGAAACTAGTGAATTTTCCAAAAATTTATTCATTACCATAATCTAGAGTAAAATGATCAATTTATCCCTCATGAGAATCAAAGAAGAAACATTAATATTTCTGCTCGTATATCAAAATCATGAGATCTTGGGTGTATACAACCTCCCTGGCATATACTTTTTCATCCTTAATAAATCGTAGTGGTCTTTCAACCACACATCACAAGCCACAATGGTAATTAAATCAAACTCAACCCGTTGTGTTCTACTTGAATATACCAACATGGATTCTATGTGTAGATCTGATGAATGGTAATATAAACAAATAAAAGGAAAAGAGACCACATCCCACCATTAACTACCCAATAGGATAGATCCTCCCTACAACCATCCACCCCAATACAACACATAATCATTTAAAACTCTTCATAAACTCATTGAGTTCCCCACTATATAATTAAACACTCATATACAGATTTTGATCAATGATGATTACCACTATAGAAATCCCCTTCCAAAAACATCCTCAGTGGTCCACCAACCCGCATGACATGGTCACCACTGCATCCTAGACCCTTCCCACACAAGGTTCACACAACCATTTATGGTTTGTAACACACCACCCTAGGTCTATTCTTATCATCACCTCATAAGAATACTATTTTTTTCTAGGCGCATTCCCAAATCACAACCAAACACAAGATATGGAAATGGTTATATTACTCCCACTAGAGCATCAAAAAAACAACTACTATATTCATCTCCCAAAATCTGTGAATAACACCTATCGTATTCACTGATAAAGGATATATAATAGGAACACACTCAAAATAATGTTTATTGTTCTCTCCACAACATGCGGCTACACACACCAATCTATGAGAAAAACCTCATAGTTATCCCCTTATCAAACCATACAAACCAATATATAGCATGGTATAAAGACAATGATCTATTAGAATCATAAAAAAATGTCAAGATATTGGGCATGATCATATCTAAACTGAGTGTATAATAGCATTTCATCAACAAAATATCATCAAAATAAAATCCATCTAAGACCATAGAACTCTATCACCATGCCTCGGGTAACCATACCCATAGGCCAATTATTAATCCTCCAACAACAATAAACCCACACCCAACTACCTTACCAACTCATGAAACTTGAACGAACATTCCTATGAGGTCTGATCCTTAAAAAACTCTACATCTCATCACTAAATCCCTCATAACCAATATTCAAATATCAAAGAACCATTATACGCCCTTATGTAACCCAAATATAGAATCTTCTCTGACTCCAACAAGTCCCTTAAAATATGAAATTGTCTATGAAGCCGAAAACATGAAAAGTCATGCACCAAATATGCTCTCAATCCAATAAATACCAACAATGATCAACTGTTTTTTAAAAATACATCCTACGATAGGCACTGTAATTAGCCCACTACTCTTGAAACCATCAACAAGGCGAAACACTGACACAGAAGTGCGCCATATTAAAAACAAAAGGCATCCTAAAATCCCAAACATCAATCACAACTATGCTATTCATTCACCATTTCCAAGATTAATAATACCCATCTATTCCTCGTGGACTAAAATAATAATTCAAAACTCATTTGACTCCTCTCACGGGTTACACATCAATGTCAAACAACTATGAATCCCTCCTCTAGAGTCACGTCAAAATACCAGACAACACTCTCACACAACCTTACCTATCAAGTCCCATGTCAATCCACTAGGTCTAACATCCTAGGTATAAAACAACTAAATAAAGTCCATAAATAAATGGGCATCCACTTGTAACCATATATTTATCACAGATCATCCGAAAAAACACCCTCTTATAGGTTCCCATAGCAAAATGGTGTCATATATCAGAAAAAATTCACACAATTAGGGTTCATGTTCTCTCTGAGAATCATCACATAAGACTACACCTTGGAGGTCCTAAACATACTACAAAACTAAAGATCCCATCTATAAGGGTCCAACAACCCTACACTTATACCATACTGACTCGACATGGTTACTGCACCAACCAGACATAAGATCCACAATATCATCCCGACCAGCGAGCATCTCACAGTATATCCACAAAACCATCCACTAGAAGGAATTTAGTAAAATCAGACATGTAAATGCTTACAAAATGGAGATAATATATTCCATTCCTGATGCATTAGATGGCTCATACCTCTACTAAAAATGTGTCAAAACCGATTCACTGGCCTATTTTTGATGTTCTAATATCTTGATATCCATCATAAACTAGAAAATCCAAACAACATGTGCATCACTCAAAACAAAAATTCTATACAACATTGAATAATAAACCAAGAATATAAATCTTACTCCCCTAGTAACATATACATCTTACGCAAATACGTGTACATGATGCACCGACTTTTTTTCCATAACACGTTATGATAAATTCCTATATCTCCTCTCTAACAAACTCTAAATATTGATATAATAGAAATGTAACATATATTATCCCATTTTATCACAACACATCCCGATAGTCACCAAACTGATGTTATGAGATGGTTCACCACATGACCTCAAGTGTGCAACCTCAAACGCCATAGGCTACCGACTAGAAGTATTTGTGTATGACAGATCATTTTGGATACTACAACCCAATATCTAAGTGCACAACAAGATATAAATAACCAAATAACATAAAGATCAGATTAAATTGGAAGAATAGTCAAATCTGAAACTAAAATGTGTGGAAATGAAATGAAAATGTAGTTATTCCAAAATGACAAGTCAAACATACCACCATGATCATCCACTGAGTTAATAACATATTAAAAAAAATAATAAGTAAAAATATAAAAAATTCCCTACTACAAACTCTGGGACATAACATATACCCAGTCACAAGTACCCATTTATGATCCTCCAACTCCATATGTATACTACACATGATCATCCTTCTGAACCATGTATCGCAGGTCCTTGGCCCTATCCATCATGCATCTGTGCGAAACCTAAAAAAAACATATGGTCTATACTAACAATGAGGAGAATTAATATGGGGAGGGAAATAAATCTCATAAATACATCCCCACCAATGAAACTACAAAATCGTATAATAAATTCATGCATGTGCAAAATGGTCAGCTGAACTGATACAAAACTAAAAATAATAATAATACAACCATAAATTCGTAGGTCTTAGACCTTGATCGAACATACCTGCTTTAGTGGAAGATAATTTTTTTGAGTATGTCACCATTAATGTGCACACCAAATTACTCTCTGGATCCATATCCATTGCAGCCTCAATCAAAGCTAACATTACTGAGAACAAATCATACGATAGTCATCTCATCTGTAATACTTTAACTATACCATCCCCAATATCATTATCATGACCCAGAGATCATCTCATACCTGAAAACATTACACGTCACCCCTGTTACTACCAAATTATTACAAAGCCTAGGCCCTCAGTCAGATATCAATCTCATGAATCATAAACAATAATTCCTGGAGTATCTCTCGAAAACCTAAGCCTCATATCCATTCCATCTGTAACAATACAAGTCATTGGGCCTATTGAGACCATCACAAACATAAAGGTAATGCATGGGACATCTATCTGAAAACTCTCTATACATAACATCATTGGCACCTAGAGAATCAATATGGGCTTACTCATGGAGAAGGAACAACATTCCAATGACTTTCGTCACATGGGATTCTATCATTACCCAGATCCTCATTCTAAAAACTAACCATGATGTATACTATCAGTTTCTATAACCTCTGTTTAACACGATCTCAGTTGTATACTTACTATGCCTATATCCTCATGTCGATAACCATATCATATACCTTTTATGTCATACAATTTATACTCAACAATATATAACAACGTTCATGAAACCTGAGTACAACATTCAATCCATCGATTAAGAGAAACGGTCAACCATCTATTCATATATTATACCATTAATTCTTAGAACATATGTCTGGAAAATAACCATCAAAGTAAACTATCTTCCTCTAGAGACCTGGTATTTCACCTATCCCATTGTATACTAACTACAATCACAGAGACATGTATAAAAATATAAAATTAGGATTGTCATAATGATTCTGATAGAACATATTTCCAACACTCTAATATCTTTCAACTCTTACCATTAAGCCTTGTTCCGTAATTTTCTAACCCAACAACATAAAATTGCACCATGTGTGTAATCCAATTCAAATCCTCAATGAACTAAACATAAAAATGGAAGGATATACGTTTAAATTGACCAAAAAAATATCATCCCCATTAGCTCATAAATCATTGTGGGTCCCAAATAACACCCATTTCCAAACATCATAATCACATGCACCCACTCAGTGTCTTCCTGTTAATTGAGCTCTCACTTAACCCTATGGATCGACAAAAAAATAGAGCTTCCCTCCAAATCATAGAAACTAAATCATATGTGGATGAATCCTCTCTGACACTAGTTACAACCATACTCTTATGAAAAAGAATATTAGAGGAATCATCCACAAGAATCCCTTAAATGCATCCAACTAATCCATGATATATAAATTGAAAACAAGGAAATAAAGAATCAAACTCATCCCATGTGGGCAATATCATCATCAAAATATGGAATCCAATGATAACATTAGTGGGAACCATCCCAATAGTAAATCCTAGATATCCCCATTGAATTGAATAAAATACACAATGACACTTCGTGAATACTAAAATCCTATGATTTCAACCAATCCCTTATGTCTCCATGAACCCAGATCCTAAATGTAGGATCTAAACCTCAACTAGTATAACCTCATGCAACTCGTCCAGATACAAAGGAAAAACCAAGATCATACTAGATATATTAATCAAATACCCTATTTTGGGATTCATTCTAGAAACATAATGTGAAACACCATGGTATGATCATGATAGTTCAAACACTGATCTCATAAGCCTCACATGCATCTCCCTGCTCACAACAGAACCCACTATAGGACATTGAAACAACACCTAAAGGAAATCCTCCATCTAATTTCTTTTAATAACACCATTTAGAATTCCACTATAAGAAAACATTATTCAACCATTGTGATATGTGTAGAGAAACACTCAAAATGGACTATTGATAATCCCAATTCTGACTTCTGGGGCACAAAACATAAAAACATCAACACTAGAAAAAGTACATGGTGACTAAATTTGAGTACAACCTGTGTAATATCATCTCTCATTAGGGAATGTAATATTATATGTCTATAAAAACATGGGGTCTTTCATTGTACTACTTCACGATGGGTACCCAATGTACAACGTGTGTACATTCAGAAACCCATCTTCCTTTATTCGTTTTCACATATCCAAACACATGACCATATACTACTACACAGTGTGTACTCAATGTATAGGGAATTTACATCAAAAAATTCCTTAACACTGAAGGAAGAAAAAATGGTGTATGTAGATATAACAACATGCTGTGTAGATGGGGTTTCTAGTGGTAAACCCCTAAAATCCCCCTTGAATCCCCATTTTTTCTAAATAAAAGATCAACCACAAGGGGTTTCTAGGAACCATTAAAAGTAAAATAGATATTAAAATAAATTATCTATGGGAATAATGTAATAATATATAAATTTAATAATACATAAGGTTGTTACCTCTAAATATTCGTGTTTAAATCCTCACCTGAATGGTGTTGTACCTTGATCATATACTAATCTATGCCATTGAAGGAGTCTGATGGAAATTATTTTCCTCCTCTTACTTTTTGTCTAGGATCCTTGCAAGGGAGAACCCTATGCACCGTCCCTTACATGCACGATAGACAAATTGGGGATGGTGAATCTTTTGTAAATTTAATTAATTAATTAATTAATTAATTTCCCATTTTATCATCTTACTGGAGTCCTGATATCTGTCATGGTTTTATTCCCCTCATAGGAAAACCCCATATTTCAGACAAAACCGCGGAGTTAGAATGTCAATATGAAAATCAATTTAAAAGATAAATCCAGCCAAAACCGCCCAACTTATTTTATATTTAATTAATAAAATATTAAATATTCAACAAAAACATCAAATGCACCAAACACTAAAATACTCATGTTCTAGGGTAAGCAAGATATTTCAGGACAAACAATCTTGTATGAAAATTGAATCGAGTCTATATAAAGGGGTAAAATGACCATTTTACCCCTCATTGTCACGTAATAATAATACTTTAATTCTATTCGTAAATTTTAAAATCCATACAACTCAAGTCTCTACCAATGTAACATATTTTAAAAAGAAGAAAATTTGAGATGATAAACCCTTACCATATTGGTATCTAACAAACCAAAACCTCATTGATATAGTAATTATTATTTTAACATTAAATTCAAAAAATTAAGAAGGGTTCATGATATAATATGTCCATTGTGTAATATATAAACATCCTTATCATATATAGGTGCATAAAATCAAACATATCTCAAAGAAACAATATTGAGATGATGAACTATTAAATCATGTATCCCCTAATTAATTTTCATACATTCATAATATTAAAAAAATATAAATATCATATAAATATTTTAATGAACCATATACATATCTATCATATGATAAATTATTTACTTATAACATCTTATTACTATTTTATGAACAATTATTTATTAAAATCCAAGTTCTAGGAGATATCAGTTTCATTTTTTATGCATGTTTAGATTTAGATGTTTCTGTCCATGTACATTGATCATTGTCCGATAAAAATAATAAATTAATCATATATTAATAATCACATGTAATCATATATAATAATTTATAATAATATATATAAATCAGTGATGAAAAAATGTATTACATCACTTTGTTGAGACATTAGTCTGTACACACGCACAATTGAAGTTTTCTCTTTTTTATGGATAAATCAAAATAATGGTAAATTATAATTTAATATTATAGAATAAATATTATACCATAAAAATAGTATATTTTTATTAAATCTATCCTAATTACCAACCATTTAAATTGGAAATTGGAAATGAATTAAATTGTTTCATATAGGTAGTAGACCACAAGTACTGATGAGAAAAATTATCATTTACTAATGTGTGGGAAGGTAACAAGTAAGATAAGATATTATAATTAGATAATAATAATTATTTCATAAATATCATTTATAAACATTAAATTAATCATAATGAAAAAATTAATTATGATCGAGGAAATTAATGCACATCGTTATAAGGATATGGTAGTCTACAGACACGCACAGGCGATGACATTATTTAACATTTCAAAGAATGGAGAATGAGAAAGATTATTACAAAATCAAAATTAAATACAACTATAAGAGAGATACTGATTTTATCACATTGTAATTGTTAAAACAAATTTGATTGATGGAAATGATGAAGTAAAATAAAAGATATATGTTAAAATGATTACCACCAATGTGAGAGGACTCATTTAAATATATCCTAAATGACCCTAGGGATGGCCATTTGATGAGAATAAATACAAAAAAATCATTGATAAATATTTCTAGAATATTTTTTGGGTATGTTCAATGTAAATGGTTCATGGATGTGTGATGTATAGTGGACCTGTGGTGTCCTTCTATAGTGAAGGAATTCACTCTCTTGGAAATACAAAAAATATTTAAAGAAAATAAAGTATTATTCATATCATTGTTTAAAAAGTAAATATAAATTTGAATATAATATAGTATAATCTTTAAATAAATTCTCCAAATAAAATATGGATAGGTTTATGTGCTATCTAAATCATTTTATTTTATTTTAACATATTTGTTAAAAAACTTTAACCATAACCCTGTAAAAATATTTTTCAATACTAATGGGTTATAGGTTTATTATAAGTTGAATTTATCATTAAAATGTCCTAGGAAAGTTTGTTTTTACAATATCATATCTCTCATGCCATATTTATTTATTTTTATTATTTTTTAAATAATTAAAAAATGTTATATAATATAAAATTTAATTAATTTCACTTTTAGAATTTTCATTTTATTTGACATTAATGTTAGTAATAATTATATATATTTATAATAGAGACAAATTTTCACTATAGTACACATCATAATTGCACATAAATTCATGCAACAAAACAATTATTCTAAAACATATTGATTTAATTATATTTAAAATTATTTTATAAATATTTCCACTATTTTCACAATATTTTTGTGATATTTCCTATAAATTTATGTTAATTATAGAAACAGTAAATATAAATAATCAATATAATAAAAAAAATTATTTTTTAAAATATAAATTTTTAACTAGCCATAACATCATTTTATCACAACGAAAAATATTAGAGCTTATAAAATTAAATAGTGTGATATATTGAATTTTTGACCAACTAAAATTAAATAGAAAACATTATCAAGATTTAATTTCACAAAATATCAATACAATCGATTGTTGGATGAATATGTTAGAACCTGTGTATGTTATTATATTTAATAAATTTTGTAGTTTTATATTAATGTCATAACCCACATTTTAAATCCTGTTTTTCTTATTTTACCTCTATTATGAAGAAAATATATTTACCAAGTCTCTATTCATAATAACTGGAAATAAATGTGGCATATTTATTAAATTTTAACATGGTGATTCGAATCATGGAATACATATTTCGAGATTCAATTTTTAGAAGTGTTAGAAATCAACTTTAATTCTTAAAAATGAACATATGTTAGAGTTAAGAATAATGTTGATTCATGTATATTTAATTAGATTATGTATAATTATGGGCGACTTGTGATAAATTTATTCCTAAATTAAAAACCTAATATGAATTTTAATTAATTTTTTTAATTTAATTTAATGACAGTTTTATATGAATCTGTATCTTTCATTGTTCACTTAAAAATAAATGTTTTCAGAAAGGTCATAAAAATTCAATATAATCTAATACTGAAGTATTAATTTAAAAAATAATATTAATTTCATAAAATAAATTTTATAAACATGTTAGAAAGTAATTATAATTTTTATGACCAATATAAAATAAAATCATGTTTCAACAAAACATATATTCTAAAGCATAAAATGATTACTAAATATTGATTAATTATTTATTAGTAATTAAACAATAAATATTAATTTACTAATGTATATATAAATATCATTCAATGGTTAATCATATTCATACAAACCAATGTAATGGTTAGGTTAAAATATATCATTTTTTGTTTTATGATCGATGTTTCATGTGAAGAATGATATTAACACTTTCAATTTAAGTAATAATATATTTGATAATATTTGGGTTTTCCATTCTATTCCCTTATATAAATAATAAACAAACAAAATTACTTATCACTTACTATAATTTTTATATCATGACAAAGTAATAAATCTTATGAATATTTATTCATGATAAACAATTTTTATGTCAATACTAGGTAACATAGTATTTCCTAAAAATAAATATATAAAAACAATAATGAATAATTATAAGAATCCTCATTTTTAAAAAACACACCTTAATAGATAATTGATACTTTAAAAATGAAACTCCATGGATTAATCTTACCCTTCCAAAAGTAGAAGGAATCATTTAACTTCAAGGTAGAGAATAAAACAAAACATTCTTATATTTCCATTATAAATGAGAATTTATTACTTTGGTTATGATTCATTACATTTCTACTTCTATCACTTATATTATTTAAATAAATAAATTTTAATGGTGAATTTTTAATTACATATTAAAAATATTAATATTTAATGATCAAAACATCCCTAAAAAATAAATAATCATTGTTTCTATCTTTAGACATTTACCAAAACCAGAAATAATAGTAAAATGTTTCCAATAAGGATAAAACAAAATATGATGAAATAATACGTTGAAATTTAAATTCTAAATAAATTATTCAATTATTTACATAAAACATTTCATAAAAACCTGTCATTCTGAATCCTCCCAAATATGTCATAGCAAATTAAAATACCAAATATCTAAAAATATTTATCACTTTTTTCACGAGAAAAAAACTTATTTTTCAATAAACAACATAATTTAACTCATTATGTTACATACCATAAACATGAATAGAATGAAATTATATTTTCTTCAAATAAGGAGAATCGTTCCAAAAAAACCTTAATCACCATAAATCCACAAATAAAATCATATATGATTAATTAAATTAACATAATATTCTTTCCTAAAATTATGTTAAACATATTCATATAATGTTCCTAATATTGTGTACATATTCCAAATTACATTAATCTATTATTAAACAAGTAACATTTCAATCCTCTAGGTACCAATTTATAAAATATGTTCCAAAATTGAAATAAATATTATATCCAAATTAAAAAACATCATCCTCAATGATCATATTCACTTAATAATGTTATCAATTAAATTAAATTTATATCTAAAAAAATTAAAAAAAATATTTATCATATAACATTTTCAATAAAACACATTATAAACATAAGGATTATATTGAAATAAACATCTTATAGAATATGCTTTATCATCTTAAAACACCATCATAATAAATAAAAAAATATGTATCTAAACCTTTAATATTATGATCAAAAATTGTCATATCATCCCATGAAATATTAGTGTTATCCCTTGTGATGATGAGAAATCATAGAATTCCATAGGATCAATCCTCTCATTCATCATAATGGTTCATAAGGAAAATATGAATTAACCAATGCATGTCCCCTTTGAGTGTCTAGCCAGGTGTGTAGTCTTAATCACATTCGTTGTGAATCGGTAATGATCATGATAATATCCAACCGTACAATTTCCTAGTTTTTACCACATTGGCTGTCTATTCTATAATAAAAACCACATTCTATTATATATAAATGGATATATATTTTTTTCGTAAAACCACACTCATTTCATTAAATTAACATTGGATGTTCTATAATACTAATTCATATCCTAATTGTTATCACTAAGATTTCATAATACATATCCCCAAAATTTAATAATACATTCTATGATATAAACTACAATGATATGGTAATAACATACATTAATATTGTATTATTATAGATAAATACTCAAAAAAATTCACAATAGTACAATAATAGGGACATAAATGATTATTTTATTTGAATACTATATATATAATAGATTTATTTCTATATAAAAACATATAACTCAAATAAATTCTCATTTAAATAAAATCAAATTGATACCCTACTTATAACCATTCTTTTTAACATGTTGAAGGAAACATAAGAACAAATGAACTAAAATTCACAAATAGGTTAAACATTGGAGATGTCAATTAAATATCATAATATAGCATATACAAACGGATCTGATAACACAACGATATCATAATAAATTTTTTAAATATTAGTGAATGATAGTAAATAATGAATCATGGCATATGGTTCTTTCTTAATAAATGAAAAAATACATAAGAGTTTGGAATCATAACTAATCAATGGGGATCCATTAGATTATATCATAATAATAAAACATATTTTTTTGTTATAGAGATAATAATTTAGAATAATTTAAATAGTCTAGGAGCCCAACCAAGATTTTCATAGTAGATTGGGTTAATTCCCTTTCCCATCATTTACTAATTCATTGACCACTCCCAAGAGTATATTATTAGAAAATTTCACTTAATAAACTGAGGCCACTCTAAATCAAAATCCTTATTATGTCATGAAATATATATCTTCAACCAAATCATTGGGGGGATATAAAATTATGATCCCACCAATAAAATAAATAAAATGATAAATATGTATGCATAAAGATCATAAAACATCAATTATATCATCATAACATAAGTATTGGAATAGAAATATATTTCATAGCTATTTATTCATTACATCATAACATACCTCCTAGAAAATATTTGTTTTTATAACGGTTTCATCATAACCTATTTAACCGTTGGGAAAGAAACAGTTTCTTATAATCATATTAGAACCATTATCATTATAAGCCATCAATTTATATAAATTTTTTCATATGATAAGATCATAACACCTTTGAATAATTAAAATCCATAATATATGTTATGTTATTTGAATAATACCATTAAAATATCCTTTAAATTTTATTTAAAAGATGATAAAATATCATTTTATTTTGTTAAAAATTTTAAAAAATTTACGAAAAATTAAAATAATCATATTCCTCGAATAAAAAATGGAATCCATAAATTTAAAATTCAATGAAAATATAGGTCATTATGGAGATAAAATATATTCATGTTGTATACATTGAATGAAAAAACTCCTTCCACACATTTTCTAAAATTAAAAAATAAATTTCCCAGACAAATATTTATTTAAAAATATTTCTCTTTAATACTGTGAATATATTGATAGTTTTAGTGAAAATTTATTTTTTATTTCAATTCCCATATAGTTAAGAACATTGAAAAAATAATTTTGTTGTGTGTAGACATGGAAGAAAAATTTCCTCAACCAAAGAGGAAATAATTTCTCCTTTCATCAAAAACCATTTTATTAGAAATTTTAAGTATAAAAGAGTGAAAAGTTTTCCGTGTATAGAATAAATATATAAATGATTAGATGTGAATAAAATTTATTAGTATTATGGAAAACAACAAAATAATATTCCTCAATGGAAGTTTGCATAGAAATATTCCAGATTAAAATGAATCACAACCCGCCATGAAATAAATAACATAAAATTAATCATCATATACCATTACCATATGGTTATTAATTGTTAAACATTTAATATTTTTAGTTTATACACTTCATTTTAGAATATAGCTCTGCAAAATCACATATGTCCAAAGAAGACAATTTTAGACTGCAAGTCTGAAGAACATGGGTATCATTCAAACGAAAAACCCATGGATGAATTCATTTGAATTATAATAATAGATACCATTAATTTGGATTTATTCATGATAGGAAATGGTATAGAAGTAGAATATAATCATCATTATCATAAATGAATGCATAACATTTAACATGTGTCAATTAAACAATATTGAGACAATGAACCCATACTCATGTCTTGCACAGATGTGTATGCATTCAAACCACATGTATATTAAATGTAAATTAACTATAACTATATTTAGTAACCATATAAATATATATCATGTAATATATGATGTATTTATAAAATATTATCAACTTATAATTAATAGTTATATATAAAAATCACTATTATGAGTGATAAATGTTTCTCTTTTTATGAAATTTTCAATATAGTGGTTCCATTACTTGTAAAATGATCATAGTTCAATCATATTAAAAAATGATTATATCATAAATAAAATATTTAATCAATATATATTCTTTTATAAATATTTATATAAATAATTGATGAAAAAATGCTTACATCACATCATGGAAATGGATCTTCATACTAATTTACTTATGATATTATTACATTTTGATGGATGGAATGAATGAAATATATATTTTAGTAACATTTATAGATTCATTACATTACCAAAAAAATCATATATGAAGTGCCCAGATCAGTGTGAATCACTGAGAGGGGGAGGGGGTGAATCAGTGATCCCTTAAAACTTTTTACTAATTGATTCCTTATCAATTAAACCTCTATGTGTGGTTAAAGCCTCGATCCACTCTTCTTGTATCTCCCACCTTTCCTCGAATGATGCAGTAAATGTAAAGGCACTGGACACAAGGATTTACAAGGTTCGACACCAAAGGCCTACGTCCTTGCCATGTTGGTTATACGCCCCAACATGGTTTCTCCATTATAACTTGTTAGAATTACAATGGTCGATACAGCATCCCACTGTATCTCTCCTGAGTCCCACAGGAGGGTCTTTATACTGCGTCCCACAGTGTTACCAGAGTCCCACTGGCCTGCTCCAGAATCCCACTGAAGACTTCTTCTCCCTGAGTCCCACAGGGTCTTCTCTTGGCTCCTCGAGTCACACGAGTAGCTCTTCTTCACTTTAAGCTTCTTCAAGTATCTTCACCAGTCTGGGATAAAGACTGCTAGCCTTGCTCTGTACCTCTGCTCACTTGTGATGAACAGGTCTTCTCTTCTTGATCAGGATTTATCTCCTTCTTCTAAGGATGACCTGGCCTTCTCTCTTCAAGAAACTTCAAAAACCTCTGAAAAGGTCTGTTGGTCTTGCTCAGCAACTTCTGATCACTTCGGTTGATCAGGGTCTTCTCACTCTACTGAAAACTCAGACAACCAATCTCTTTAACTTCAGTCTGGCTCAGTCTCACTACACATCAACTTCATGCACTGAATGCATGGGATCACAATATATTCAAGATCTCCTGGTCTTGGACTCCTCAAATGCACACAAGCAGATTTGACTTGTTTACGTGTGCACGTGCATGCATGCATGCATGCACTCGCCTTCTCTTGGTGCAATAAACCCACTAAGGGTGTAGTCAATTTTAATCACACACCTTCTCCACAATCGTCACACACTATATTCAAATGTTTCACACACTTAGAAGTGTGTTTTACTTTAGTGTGGAACTTCTTCTTCTTCTTCTAATGTGTATACACTTTTAGTGCACACACTAGGCTTCGGCCTTCTTGTTTTGTTTTCACACACATTTTCTTTTTCAATTTGAAAACACAAGAGACTTGGCCTCTCCTTCTTGCACACCCCAAGGGCTATGGCCTCTTCTTCAATTTGCACATACAAGTGCCAAAGGGTGTCTTCCTTGTTGCACACACACACACAATGGTGTGCTCTTCACTTCACCCACTTGCACATACCCAAGGCAAGGTCTCGGGATCTTCCTCTTGTCTTGAACACACAACCCGAACTCCTCCTTCAAAGAGATGGCGCGCAAGGTGTGTTTGAGCCGTGGCCACTTCTCTACTCCACTGTCGCGCAAGGTGTCAAGGGTGAAAGGATAGCCGCTCAAGGTGAAAGAGCACAAGCAGCGCGCAAGGACCTACTGCCACGCAAGACTCCTCCAACCGCAGGGCGCGCAAGAATGCGGCCTCAGGTTCTTCCTGTCATGCAAGGGAGGAGCGCAGGGGACCTCTCAATTCTTCTTTCGCGCAAGAGGTGCGCAAAAGGATCCTTCTTCTTGTCATGCAAAGAAGTAGCGTGCAAGGGACTCATGAAGTCATGGTTTGGCTTCGGGCTACTGCCGCGCAAGTGGTGCACGCAAGGGAGATCTTTGCGAGGCAGAGAGTGCACTCACGGGTCTTCAAAAATTCAGCGCATCAGCAAGTTTCTAAGAGGGCTCGGGCTCTCTTTTTATAGGCAAAGGAATGCCAAATATTCCACGGGATATATCTCTCAAATCCCCGCAACTTTCGGGTTTTCAAGATTCTGTGAATCTTGATATTTCTTCTCGGTTCACCGCGGGTTCTCCTTCTTTATTTTCCTCTTCATGCATGTGCATGGAAACGTAGGCATGCCTCTGTTTATCCCGATTCATGCAAAGCATAAACTCCACATGGCCTCGCACCTTCGGTTTGCTTCGGCCTCGTACAAATTTCTTCTCCCATTGCATGCATGTGTATTTTTATGCATGAATGGATTCCTCATGGACAGACGAGCACAATGGAACCTTCAGCTCCTTCAAAGGTGGCCGGGAGCTCAAATTTTGTCATCGGGATGCCTCTGGTTCGAACGGAGCTCGCGGGTGGCAGCGGCCTGGCTTGAGGTTGAGGATGGACGGGGAGCCGTCGGATCAGGCGATCAGATAATCTCAGACGGCCTAGATCATATCGCGAATGGCGTGATTAGATGAGCGGCTCGGATCGCACGTGCATTCAAACATGCTGCTGGGATTCGCTCCGCGGAAAAATTACGCATCCCACATCGAAGTCGCGGCCGGTTTTTCCGCGGTTTATCAAACATCCGCTGTCGGGATACGCTCAGTTGAACTTCTCCCCTCTCGGTGCCGCCCTGCGCCGAGTTCTCCCTACGGGCGCGCTTTGCGCCCACCTCTGCTCCCTGCGGGCGCGCTCCTGCGCCCCTGCCGCGCGGGCGTGACACCCCTGCGTGGCCCTGCCGCCCTGGCTTGCCCCACGGGTTCCCCCATGGGCGTGGTGCCCTACCGCCCATGCCTTTGGGTTTGAACCCTCAAGGTTCCTTGGCTGGCCATATTTTTTGGCAAGGGCATGAATAAGGACTTTGTCAAATACAAAGTTCTCCTATGAGTATAAGCCAAATGCCGAGCCCTTCAAGCCTTCTTCCTCACTTTGTTCATTTGAGAATTCCTCTGTACTTCTTCATGCTCTTCACTTAGGATATGGAATTCTCAAGGATCACTTCATCAATCGAACTCCTGAATCATTTATAATCTTCAATGTTCTTCATTGATCCAATCAGAGATCAAATTGGAACTTCTTCAAATTCACATGCACTAAGTGATAGTGCATGGACTTCTTTCAACCACTTCATCCACTTAGTGATTGTGGATGGATCACTTTCATCTCATCATGCATTGTGAAGACAATGAATGGACTTCAAACAATGTTGTGACATTGTATCTACTTGATACAAGTTCTTGGAACTTAAAGATCAGCTCAACAATCGTCAGATGTTTCATAGAGAATGTTTCAACCAAAACATCCTATGTCACTTAGTGAATCTCCTAAGTGACATGCATCTTAGTACCATGGCCATTCTCCTTTCCTCACCATCATCATCACATCCTTTGTCATTCACATATTGACTCTCCTTGACATCCATCATTCTTTGACATCTTCTGATCAACAACATACCATATTGACAAAAAATGCAACATAGTTCACTTCAATATATATTAATTAAATTGATCCTTATTACCACAAAAGTATGATGGAAATGAAAAAATGAATCGCATGACATTGTAGAGGAGGTAGTCCACATATATACACAAGTGACATTATCATTTCACAATTAATGGGAGGTCAAGAAGGTATAATGTTTATATAATTATTTAAATAATAATTACATAATTAATATTCGATATAATAATTAAATCCATCATAGTAAGCATCCAAGAAAATTATTTGTTTAAATTTAACCATATTACAATGTGGAGGCAATAGTTCACATGTGTGCATGGGTGATACTTTCATATTGTACATGGTGATAAGGAGAAGGATAATGTTTATTACACAAGGATAATTAAATCCCATTATGTAGGAGATATTGTTGTTATATTTTAATGGTTATTGTAGTGTCGAATGTGGCGATATAAGAACTAAAATATAAGAGAACATTTAAAATGAATACCTTATATTTTAAAAACCTCATTTGGATGACTTCTCAGGGTCCCTAGGGATTATATTTTTTAAGAAAAAAAGTATAACATGTATAAAGAATTATTCCAGAATTTTGAGTAGTTTTTTGTTGACATAAATGCCTTATTGTGGCGGAATTTATATAGAGGATTTTATTCCTTCTAGTGATCGAGAGGACACCGATTGAATTACTAAAAAGATTTACGTACAACAAAATTTATTTCATGTGTAGGTGGATAACATTTACCACAAATTAGTATATAATATATGTTATTATTGAAACCCATTAAACTAATAAAATTATTATATGTTTATTGGGCATTTTAAACCTTATCTTTTCATGAAACCCCTTCGGTAACCAATTTTAACCAAAACTCTGAAAACATCAATTTTAATTCTAAAGTGTTAAATATCTATTATGAAGTAATAATTGGAAAAATAATGACTAGGGTATTAAATTAATGACAATATTCAACAACCCATGCTGTATTTTATAATTTTAATGATTTTTTACTCATTTAATAACATATTTTGTAACTTAAAAACCAATTAATGGAAATTTTGGACTATTCAATTAATTTGTCTTCAATGTAAGGAATACAACATTGAATTTGGAATATATTACATTTAACATTCACATATACATAATAATCACCCATGATATTCATGTAACACCTTAATTCATAATAAAATATTTACATTAATGTTTAAAAAATTATTTAGTGACTTTTTCTAAAACTATCACAAGTACTATGTTGGAATTGCATAAATATTTAAGGTAATTTTACTATAAATTAAAATTAAAAATAAAATGGACTATTATAGATTATATATTAATACTAATAATATGAATTTATTTAAAACCATTACCTATATTGTTCCCCATAAAAATATTAAATATTTTAAAAGAATGTAGAGTGGCATTGTAAATGTTCTATTATTTAAAATAGTATATAAATCATTATCAATGAAAAATGGAACATAATTTCAAATAACATAGAATAGTGATTAAATATGGTAGAAAATATATCTTCAAATATATAAAAAGTAATTTCTAGAGTTTTTTAAATGTAATATCCAACAGTTTTACCCTTTTTTACTCATCTTAACCATACAATGGTGGTAAAATATCTACCAAGGATATTGTAAATAATGAAAAAATAGAGTTGGAATATTTATCAGTTATGAAGAAGATAATAATAAATATGGAGTCTATTTTTTAAGATTCTACTTCTATATGTAATGTTAATAAATGTTAATAAAATTCATAAAATGTAATGAAAAACAATAATTTAAAAAAATATGTTTTATGCCAAAAGTGATCTTATACCAAAATCATGTATAACATTGATTACAATAAAATTATTTATATTTTGTTTTCATTAATGTTATTCTTTTTTTAATTTTATTTGAAATTAAAAAATAATTGAAATTTAAAATTACTATATTTTATAAAAATAAATTGTAGTCCTACAAAATTCAGAATTTTTTCTGTTCATTATAAAACAAATCATTTTAGAAAAATAAAAAAATCACCATATACTAACATTGAAAATATAATTAAAATAAATTTATTAAATTCCTCAAATAAAAATTTTACATATGGTTGAATTTTTTTATAATTTCCATCCACGATATGCAATAATAATAGTTTTTTATGAAAACACAATTTTTAAAGAATAGAAATATTATAAATTTTTTTACTTATTTATTATACAATTAAATTTTAATTTTATTACATTAAAACACACACACATATATATATATATATATAAATTTCATAATGTGTTTATTGATATTCCTTAAAATAAATTTCATGATATGGTTATAATATATCATTATTCACTTAAAGATTAGTATTGCGTGTCATGAAAGCTATTGTACACATACAATTTATTTAAATAGAAAATATATTATATCTATTTGGTTGTTACAAAATGAAAATAAACACACTATTAAATCATTTTAATAAAGATCTTAATCATTATTTAATGTGTTTTATATCAGTCACCTCTCATCTTCATCATCATCTGTATCATTTTTGGGATCATCACCTGATCTATGAACTAACTAACAATGTAAGAAATGCATGGTGGAATAGAAAAAAATGGGATATTTCATATTAAACATTGAAAAAAATATCACCCATCCCCCTCTTACTACTATGGTATATTTCTTTTTTGAAATAAAATATCATAGATTTGTTAGATGAAAAATTTAATCAATGATTTATATTAAGGTTGATATAACAATCAAATATAAGATAATTTATATTTATAGGTTTTATTAAGCTAAAAAATAATTGTTGATCCTAGATAATAATATCAATGACAACTATATATATTATTTAACATCTACTTCTATTTTATTATTCATTTTCTGCTTTCATTTTGTGAAATTTCATATAAAAAGAAAAAAAATATGATGTAATTTATATACTTTTTGGAAATGATAATTGAATAATAAAATCATTGGTAAAGGGATATTTTTCAACAGATGATATGTGTTAAATTTAATCTAGGGATATAAAATTATTATTTTTATCATTGCTCAATGTTGTTCTTTCCAGTAACCTAATGCATCTAAATTATTGTATTTTTTGACTTTTATTTTGGATTTAAATTAAAGATGATATAAAAAATAGAAATAGAGAATTCATTACATTTTATTGGTGTTATTGATAGTTCAACTCTAACCCATCATATTCTAAATTTACATTTGTTACATTTCAATACATTATTATTACTATTTATATAGTATTATTTTATAATGTGTACAGAGTTAAAATAATTTATATATTTTTATTGTCATTTTAGATCTCTAATATAATATTTTTCATCTTAAGTAAAATTTTTCTTGAAAAATATATTCATTATAAATGATTTTTACATTAATAATTTCATTCACATAATTCACATCACCAAAATGATTCCCTACTTGGAAAATATTATACAAAAAATAATCCTTTTAAAGGCTCAAAAAATTTTATTTCAACCTTATTAATTATTTGATCGATGTCACACATGTTTTAAAATATTCAAATTTCATTTAAATGGACGTCAATATAATCACATCAAATTTAAATATAAGAAAGACATATATTTCACACTTACATAACCTCAATGAAAATATTTTGAATCTCTAGAACAACTCTTATACATAAATTTTTTTGTTTTTTTCTATATATAATCAATAATTTCTGTTCTTGAATCACTACTATAAAACATTACCAAAACTCTTAAGAAATGATCACAACATTATGTTATATCTAATGAAACACTTCAACTTATTATCGAGTACATATGATTGGTTAAAAATATGAGATAATTTTTACAAAACCTTTAAATACTATTGATAACTCTTTCCCAAATTGTTGTAATACTTTCTCGAACCGATAAATATTTTAAAATATAATGATAAATATAATGAAAATAATGTGATTATAGAATCGTTGTTCAAAAATTTTCAAAATAACATCATTTTAATAGAATATAATGATCCTCCATGATCCATAATATATTTCTCAGTTATTAATTCCAATTTATTCACTTCAATCATCCTTCTATTAATAATTCGTGAAAAAAGATATTATAACCCATATTCGAGTGAACAAGATATTCAATAATTTTTATAACCATTTTCTACTATATGAGAATTATAAGTAGACATTCTTCCATTCACATAATTTGTTATCATGAAACATTTTCTTCGCCCTATTATTCAACCCATTCGGGTGGATTATAAATTACATAATTTGGATATTTTAGATGGACTTTGTATCAAATTTATGAATTCTTTAAATTTCTCAGAATTAAAATAATTTATTTCTACTTAGTAATATGTAGGGTTTTTATTTATAAACATAACATATTAACTTTTTTCCATTAGTAATCCATATCTCTTATGGACATAATAAGTCATACCCAATCTTCATGGTTCATTCCTAACTTGTGATGGTCTAGTTTCTATAACATAATTTAAAAAATTTCACCCTCTATATTGGGACCATTTTATATTAATTATTATTAATCTTTACTATGATCATGTTTACTCCACCTAGAATCTTGATAAATTTATCAAATATTATTTAATATACCAATATTCAGGAAAAATAATATTTTATTGACATTATGATAAAAATGACATGCTTTTATTTCCTTAAGATGTTTCCCTGTCTATATCATATATGGTTCGTGAGAACAAGGTGAGGCATAAATGTTACTATTCTTAACATAAAACACTTAAACAAAAAAATAAATTTATAAATGAAACATAATTTACTTAATCATGTTTATAAAATTAAATTTCCATCAATAAAAAAAATTAATTGCGGTGTTCTTGGGGGCTGAGTTATAAAACAATTCCATACTATTGTTGATGATGAATAAACTCATAGATTGAGTATTTCCCACACCAGAAAAATGAAGTTATCTTAATATTCAACCTTAGATACTATTTTTATTTTTTTGAGTGGCTTAATATTTTAATATACTTCAAACATTTTCTCATTAAATAAAAAAAATCATATTGACTGAATTTTTCTCTGTTCATAATGAGCTATTGAAATAAATCACTTTCATACATTCTCATTAGAGTACATAAGAATTTATATAATTGGTGTTATTTTTCAATATACCTTTCCAATTTTCCATTAAAGAACATAGGATCATATTTATTAATAAAAATCACATTCAATAATTTAATGATTGATAATAAAATAATTCCAAATATTCCTTCTTATGAGGTTGTTGGATTATTATTTACTTCAATTGACCATGGAGAAAATGATAATGTTAAATGGTTTTAGAATAATAATAAAAATTATATTTTAACATGTATGTATTTAATGAATTTGAATAATTATATACTTTTGAATGTATAAACCTCTAATTATATATCCTATTACATAAAAACATTCATCTATTGTAATTAAACAATTATTCAAAAACATGAAGGAAAATTCATTCATAATGATAAAATAAATAAAATATTTCACATTAACGATAAAAAAGAATAATATATTTTTATTCAATTAACAATCCATTGGTTATCATTGAAATATGTATTTATTCCCCACTTTGGATTATATTTTTTATATTTTAAATATGAATAACTACTTTTACATTGACAAATTGTCTTCTATTTTTTATCATTGCACATAAAGAGAAATAAGTGATGCAAAATAAATATCATATAATTATGATTCAAAATTGGAGAGAAAATTTTATATAACATTTATTTCATTATTCATATAATGATTTTCATAACAAATATGAAAATTTCTCCTAAGATGGTGACAATATATGATTTTTACAATACCAACATACAATAGATCCCAGTAAGGGGCAATAGTTTGAAATAAATAAATTTCTAATCTAAAACACCAATATTTTCTTTATTAGTATGTTATTTTAATTAAATATTCATTTAATAATTTTTAGTCAATATAATATATCTAAAATTATTATAGATTACATAATTCATATTATTAAATAAAGATCCATATTTTATAATCATTTAATTAAACTAAAATCATTACTTCATCCATGACACTTTATATTGAAATTTTAGTCAATTATACCACATATAACTCTATGTTTTTTATTTAGTCAGTAACATTTTATAGTCTATTTTATGAAACATCAAATCCTAATTTTTTTTTGAAAAATAACTACTATTGTCACTTGAGAAAATGTGATATTTTATTGACACTTGAATAACTATTATCTTGAATACCTTACATGACATAATCAATGGATACATAAATTTTTAATGACGTAACTACAAAGATGATTAAAGCAAATATAGGTGATTCATTTGGAAGAAATATAAAACTATTATATATCAAGTGTTTTTCATGATCTCCCCATTTAATTCCCATATGAATCTCAAAAATATTTCATTTCTTAAAACCACTATATTTATGTATTTTTTTGGAGTTTATTTTTTTTTACATATAATGTGTATTGATGTAAATTAATAGAGTAAATTTTATTAATATATATTAACTATATAATTAATATGTTTTATTATTCACCCACAATAATTTTTCAATATTAGTATTAAAAAAAAAACAAAATGCATCGAATAACAATGGTTTATGAAATTTTTTTCATGAAATGAATTAAAATTATTTGAAAATTAAATAAAAATACTTAAGAATTTAAAATGTGACATAAATTTCAAACACCGTTTTTAATATAGATAAAAATTATAAAATCAATTTAATGAAAAACCTAAGGAATATTAATCCATAAATAAATAAAATAGGTCATGGACAATACACACCAAGTCTCATTATCCTTAAAAATGATAAGGGATATCACACTACCACAGAAGTATCACTACTTATAATTATTTCAGTACAAAATTCTTAAAGGATGTATTCTTCATTATATTTATTTGATATTAGAATTAATGGGTCAATCCAAATTTTATATTTAATAGATTTATAATATTATATTATTATATTCAAAATCGATATACGATTAGAAGCACAATAATTGATTTTAATTGTTTCACTTCACAAAAACTCCACAGTAGGATAAATAACTCTACATAAATAGAATATTTCTTTAAAATAGAAAAAAGAAAATTTTCAATTTTCATTCTTCTAAAAAAAATCATGCATGGTTAATGGAACATATTTATTATTAGTCATTCCACTAATTGAATTTATGTGTCTATTTATCCTCTCACTTTTATAATTTCTCATCACTCGAAATTTGAGTTATGAATTTGATTCCTTACTCTCTCCTTATAATCAAATTTTTGATCCTCTATCCTCACCGATCAACCATGTTATATTTTATAAACTCATACAAATATCTAATTTTAAAAACAATTAATTAGTTCAATGAACGTTTTCACTGTTCATTGGTATCATTTGATGTGATAGTCACCTCTATGTGTGGAAAAATTCATCTATAAAATTTGAGTAAATCTCTCAAATATTTTAACAATATCTAACACATTTGAACTTTAAAAAATATATTTAAATTTAAAAATCAAGATCCACTAAGGAATAACTACCCATACAACATAGGAATTTCATTCTATATGTTTTATTTTGATCCTAAAAAATCTGTCTTATATTTCATTGTTTTTAATTAATTTAATTTATATCAAATATTTTCATTTCTATATCTTCATTAACTATGGAAATGACAACACTAAACCATAGAATAATCTGTTTCTTCAAAAAATGACTTTAACCACATTATGAATTTTTAAAATTGGTTCATATACAATTCATTACAAAAAATATATTTTATACCCTAATATCCTATAAAAATATCTTGTTTCATCTCCCAATTTTGTATTCAACTTGATAAAGAAAAACATTCATCACACCCATAATACATTTTCCTATTTCCAAGAGATTATGGAAAATGTAACTAAATATTTTTTATCAACTTGTTAAATTAATAATAACTCCCTTAAAAAACAATCACACAAAACAAAAATTTGAAGGATTGGTGTCTTGGATTGTTATCTATATAAAAAACATATTTTCCAACACTTTTCAGCATTTCTTGAAAATCACCAAACTATATCCCCCATTCTTAAATTCTCACATGTTATAACAATTATTGTATTCTTGGGATTAAATTTAAATTAAATTTTTGATATTATATTCTCAGTAATGAAAACATAAGAGATAAAAATGATGATAATTATTGAGAAAAAGAAAAATATTTTGGTATGACCACATAATCAAGAACCATTAACCTGATATTATGAAGGCATGGATTGATAAAACATTGTAAATAACAAATGAGAAATAATAACAAAAGTTTAATTAAAAAAATAACATATCATAAACTAGATCATGGGAATCATAAAAAAATGGATCGATAATCATAGATTATTTCACTTTTTCATTACAGGCATCACTATCCATTTTCCATGGTTGTATTATAGTTCACTAACATATTCCCTTTATGGGATCAAGAAACACTCACATGTTTACCTTGGAAGTTGAAGTCCTCACAACCCATTTCCCATTATATTAAGAGATATAAATAAATCCTAGTATAATTTATGGATATATAGGTCAAAATACTCACTTAATGGATAAAACCATAAATATGTTTTCCATATGAAACAAATTATTAACCAAATATAAATAACCTGATGAAAAAATATTGTGTTTCATAAAATTTTGAGGTTTTATTAAAAAAATTAAAATAAATAATATAAATCATTGATATAAAATATTAAATTACCACAAAAGAGTATTCAAAAAGAACATTTAGGTGAGGGTTTAAGATTAATAACTTTTAATGATATAACTCCTTTTGTGTTGAAGAGGAAAATGAAAGAAAATTTTGAAATTTCCTTTGTAATGGAATTTATTATTGTCATAATAGGATATGATATTTCCACATTGGAAATATTTTTTTAAAAAGGTTATGTGAAATTTTCTCAACATAATTGATATTAAAAGTATCATTCAATATTGGATTGTCAAAAAAGGAAACTTTTTTTTCAGAAAATTAATGTTCAGACATCCTAAAAACATTTACAATTTCAAAAGTCTATTCAATAAGGGATCAATGAAAATTAAATAAATTATTCAAAATAATTTATTAAGGATCATTGAATGGAAATTAATTTAAAAAATCAAAAATTGGTCATTTATAGTTGATAAATATTATCAGAATGAAATTTGGATTGAAAGATAAATCATTTGATGTTGAATGGATGGAAAATAATTTTTTAAGTTTAAAATAAAATTATTGAAATCAAACTTCATAAATAGAGTAAAAAATATGATTTCAAGTCATGTTTAAGGGAATTAGGAATATCACATTGGATAACACATAATGATATTTCCAATTAAAATTGACAACATTAGTAGGAAATAAAAATATTACAGAGGCTGGGTATCCAATGTTATTAATGACGGGAATTATTATCAATAGTGATATAATATATATGTGGATGAAAATCATATAGGGGGATATATTAATTCAAAATTTCATTTTAATTTTATAGAATGATAAATTACTATAAAATTAAATATTTTGTTGAAAGAAACACTTCGTGGAATAAATATGTTTAAGAAGAGGAACAATTTTTGAACGAATGGAGTTTAGTAAATAGAAAAACATTTTGTAATGATATTATATGAATAAAATAGTATATTAGGAATACCTTGATATTGAAATTAAAATATCATTAAATAAAAAATAAATTAATTACACATGAAGGTAATAGGACAATGAATACAACATTTAAAAGAAATGATGGCGTGAAATATCAATCATGGGTCATGGGATTTAAAATGAACAAATTAAACTATAACCATAATATCTAACTCCCAAAAATTCTATTTATTATCTTGTATAAGAACAATAAATATTGAAATAAAATATTTAGGATCCTTATTCATATATTAAAAATTTTATAAACATAATTTACAGTTATTATCTACATGTATTATATTTTTTATTATTAATTTGAAGAATTTGGTGTGTGTAATCATCATTGGTTTAAACATGTTTCATAAAAGATGTGTTGTTCTTAATTATTTGATAAAAAATAATCATTACAAGGTAATAAAATATACATAATTATTTGGGTAATAATTATTTATTTTTTATAATTACATTATATGTAGTTGTTGACGATCCTTAAATATGGTACCAATGATGATCTTGTTAACAGGATATTTAACAAAAGAATGATGGTATCTTAATAAATTATTTTAATAAATTTTTTCCATTATAGAAACAAAAATCATTATTATTTAATTCTTTAGGCCATAATTGATAATTAACAAACTTCTCATGGTCATCCATCATATAATTTTATAGCACTCCTCATGTAGGTTGTTAGACCAACCAAATCATGAATAGTTAATAATTAATGAAGTATTGTGACTATAAAAGTAGTTTTATTTTGAAATAATATAATTAATATAGAATAAAAACGATATTTTTTATATTTTTTTATTTTTATGAATATTATTTTATGATATTTTAATAAAAAACTATGAAAATAAATTAGAAATGACACATGATATTTTCTAGAGATAGTAGTACAAGCGTGCACAAATGGAATTATCCATTCTAAAAATGGTAAAGGGTATATGAGGATGATAATTGTTCCATTAGAATAATAAAATACATCATAAATAGAGTAATTATTTCTTTATAAAGGAATAATAAAATCATATTTGTGATTTTAAGATTAAAAATAATAAAAGTAAGGTAAAAAGAAATTTAATGTCGAGGACTGGAGTTTTCTAAGAGAAGTACTTGTAATTTGAGGGGTTATCAGTATTTATTGTGACCATAATGTGAATGAAGTGAATTTGGATTATTGGGGAAATAATTATTGTATATTTTTAATAGGAAACAAAAATCTTTGGAGTAGCCATGATGGGTTGGTGAGTGGTGAATTTTATTAGTGTTAAGAATGTATTTTTTGTAAATATTTTGAATTAATAAAAAGAGTTCCTTCTTTCAAATGTAATTAATACTCCAAAATGAAAATAATTGAGTGAACTTAAATTTTTTCATTAAAACCTAATTATCTCAATTAGATACATGTTTTTAACAGGTTAGGTCTTTTACTACTTTTGTTAACCTTATTTTTCCCTTTGTGGCCTCTACTAACTAGTTTTTACCAAAGTAAATCATTTCCTATGACTGAAAATAAAATATTAAATATTAAATAATTATTACGTAATGATTCCAACCATGAAATACATTTTATCATAAAATACTATGATATGTAATAAAAATAAAGTTTATCATTGGGACATAAATCATAATAACTAACTTATTGTAAATGTGTACTCATTAGGTTAAACATTATATTTTTGATATAATTATAAATTTACATTATTTTAAATGTTTAATAATGTTTATTATAAAATAAATATACTTTTGAACATCCTATGAATTCCAAAAATAATTTTTATATTAAAAAAATTATTTTAAAAAAATATAAAAACAGTTTCTTTTATTGGAAGATATTAATAATCTTATCAAACATAGGCTTCCTAAATTCGTAATAGTGTTTAAAAATGAATATTTTTCCTGATTAATGTATATTCTATCATGAAATGTTTATTATAAAATTTTTTGTTAATGTTAATTCTAGGTATAGTCACAAACTCTATTCTTTTAGTAAAAAATATAATTTTTAGTATTCACCATAAAATCAATTATCATAGAAAATTAAAATAAATTACTTTTGGAAAATATAGATATGTGTAATCAAAAAATGAATATAATTTTTAATAGTAATTATTAGAAATTTTATTAATTTATGCTATAAATTAGGATTAAATATATATACATAGAACATTCCTTCATTGAAAAATTCCATTTTAAAACATTAAATTGTTTTAATTATATTTTGTATTTTTTTTCAATTTGATTAAAATATTATTATGTACTAGTGGTTTTAATATTTAAAAATATTATTAATAATAAATTTGATATATGCCATTTTATATCAGGGATTATTGAGGATAAAGCTATCAAAAATAGTACATTTTGAAAAATAAAATATTTCCAAATATTAGTTCATTACAATCTACACCCTTAAATAAATTAAATCCTCACACTTTTAATTATTAAACACTAATGAAATTATGTTTTGTCAATCTTAATATATTTATCATCAATGATATAACATATAACTTCACATCTATCTAACAATCATTGTCTATATATGGTGACTTATCTTTACTCAATAGAGATTAGTAATTTATACAATCATATTTTCAAGTATGCATATATACTTTTCATACATTATCAAAAATACACCTTTCCTAAAATCCTTTTAATATCTATCAAATTAAACCGTAGAAAAACTACATATAGTTCATCAAAATAAAAAATTATTTTACCTAATAATGGTATCAAATAGTAGTTCATATTGTCATAAACTACTCAATATATATTATAATCTCATAATAATGAGATGCGCATAACTAAAAGGTGCATGGATAACATTTTTTAATGTTAATTAATTTCTTCCAAGGATATGAAAAAAAGTTAACTTCCATTTATAAAAATCATTAATCCATTTAAACCTAAGGGTTTTCCATCCCTTAATCATGTTTTTATTATAATTTATCCCTAAAAATAGAACATTGGAAAAAAATAACATTTAAATGTTGTAGTTACAATTTAATAAATGTTTCCGAAGAAGATATGACAAAATATTGAAGAAAAATTTTATAATGTGTTTCACATAATCATCATAAATTTTATAACATGCCAAAATATCATCAACCGATATCAGTAATTAATGAAGATACCTAACAATATAAAATTATATTTTCTATTAATATATTAACGTGACTACGTTAGGTAAGACTAGTAAACTCTCATTTTCCATTATAATGGGAATATTGTAAAATTAGAATGCATTGAAGTGATCTTACTTAACCGGGAATAAATAATATTTACTTCTATATATATATATAACTTTATTAGAATAATTTTAATGATACAATTTCATCCTTATACCAAAACAATGTTTACAATCATATTCAAAATAATAATATGAAAACATGAATTTGAGAAGATTACCCTCATGAAACAATTTTTTTTCAAATGAGGTACTTTCTGTTCAATACATGACCCTCTATGTTTAATAATTTTTTACTATGTACATTTTAAAATTTAGTTCTACAAGATAATTTGTTAACATCCAACTCAAATCCTTCATATGGGTTCAAATATGGAATATGAGTAAACCACGGAATATCCCTCTGTAGTATCAAAATAGATGGACTGTTAGGTCTTTTTTTATATAGTCGATGATATTTGAGTTATTACCCAAAAATTAACTATAAATGATTTGACCCCTAGGTATAATATGATAGTTTTTTAAGCCACTAATAGTATGAAGACATAGATGTTATTTCTCAGAAAAATCTCAATTTCTACTTTACTAATAATTTAAAATTTTATAGTATACGTAAACTAATACCTTGTCTTATTAAAAAGGTTTTCACTATTTTCATATAATATAAATCCCTCAGAAATAATGAAAATAATCCTAAAAAATAACTAAAAACTCCTATCACAACAATCAGGGGAAAAATGGTAGATAAACAAAATAATTTCATTATTTTACTTGAATAATATTTTCATATACAAAAAGTTTCATAAATTGGATATCCGAAGGATTAATGTGTTGGAATACTAGATACATACAAAACTTATTATAAAAAATTCTCCAACATATAATCATAGTTACTCACATGTAAACCACTCATAAACATATCCCATGTAATACCCTTTTCCATACCATATGGAGTGAAATCACAAGAAAGGGGTGACCATAGATTTTTAGTAAGTGAAACATAATATATAACTAATTCTAATCATAATAATGAAAGTGATAATTATATTTTTATGATATAATAATCATGATACATGAAAAAAAACATTACGAAAACATAACATAATTAAAATATAGATAATAATATCTAAGGAATCATAAGAAAATTTTACTAAAAGATACAAGACTATGGTGAAAAAATGGCCAGGACACTCATAAAATATAGTTTCATTCATTGGAACTTATTTCTCTTAGTGTATCATATATAAGTAATCTATTTCCCTTAGTGGATTGTGATTGACTCGCCTGTTTCCCTTGGCCAGCCATTCTTTCCTCGGATGTTTCCCTTATTAGTTCGAGTCAGCAAAACTCATTTACCATTATCTCCTAAGATAAAAATGAGTACCCAATCAATTGAATAGATATATATTTATCAAAAATTAATTAAAAAATAATTAATATGTGTAACAAATTAATTTAATATCTCATATTGTCATAAAAACTATATGTATTAATAGTGTGTTTTATAAAATTTTTATATAGTTTCACCGAAATTCACCTTATGAATGTAAATAATTAAGAAAAAAATTATTTCACCAAAAATTATTATTTCATAATAACATTTGAGTGGTTTTTTAGGAGAAATAACATCTATTGGTATATATCAATTATAGATATATAAGAATATTAATGTTATATCCTAAAATAGATTTAATAAAATGCTTTTATCTTTGAAAAAATAGATATTGATAAAATCAATTTGAAAGTAATTTAAAATCTGATGTGATTTTTGAAACAAAATTACTTTAAAAAATAAATATTAATAATGGGGACCAAAAAAGGACAGTTATTTCACGAAACTAATGTATATTCATCTTTTAAAATTTTTACTTTAAAAAAATATTTAATAAATGATTCTTAAAAAACACACAATGGATCCATAAAGTTAAAATTATAACATGTAAAAGATCATTAATTTTGAAAAGAAACACAAAGAAAATATTATTTAAGAGACATTAGGATTATAAAAAAGTAATGTGGAGTGGATTATATTGCATTAGATTATGAAATGATAGATAACCATTTTGAATATTTGAAAACACCATTCCTGAAAACACATATAATAAAATGAGTTATAAAACCTAATTTTGAAACATAGAGAAGGTAATTATAAAGGTAAAATTGGACTAAAAATAATTATTTCTCCAATTATAAGTATAATATTTGATGAAAATTAATACATGGAGGAGATGGGAAAACTATCCTTAAAGAGGATGTAAACTATTATCTACAATGATATAATTTTATGGATATCAAATTGGTCTATAATAAATATTCGAATACAAGTTTTATTTCCACATATTGGAATATAAAATTACATGAAATAAAATCTAATGGTGGATGAAAACAAGATTTGAAGAATGATGTTCAATAAGAGTCATTATAAAAAAATTGTAAGGATTAGAACATAAAAATTACATATTCAAGTTATTTTAAATCTAGAAATCATATTCATTTTCCAAAGATCATTAAGGATTAGTGATTTAGAGAATTAGCATAGACTCTTTCACAATAAAACCATACATTAAATGTTTATTGTAATGTATTGGATAGCTCAATACCATTACACAATCCAAGAATAGTGTTGCCTATAATGAAAGCTAATATGGTGTAGCGTATAGAAAAAGTTGTTCTTGGTGTAGTGTAAAACACAAGATATCAAATAAATTAAAAAATTATATATCTCATAAAATAGCTGGGTGTTATATTCTACTCCCCTTAAAATTAATTTCTCCCTCGATATTCTTAAGGGTTATAAATGGTTTACTACTTGATAGTATCTTTCATCAAAACCCACATCGTAAAAAGGAATACTAAAAATCCATTTTAAAAAAGAACATTAGAAACATAATGAATAACCAGAGTAGCTCATCAATAGGTTCCCACATAGGATAATATATGTGAAAATATGGATATGGAATAGAAATCCAACCATCATGTGTTGATGGAGAGTGGAAGAGAAAATGGAAATTAAAAATCAAACAATCACAAAGATACAAATTTGTGATGATATATAGTACCATCTAATTCATCATATATGAGGGCATTAGGAAAATAATTTTGGTTTTCAAGATCATTTCCTTAATGTTGATGAATTTAAATAAATACGTACTTGATTTTGGTACAATATCACTTTTGTTTGTGTCTTGAATAAATTTTCACATCATCTCTTAATGAAATGAAGTTCAATTTTTCATTCGTGAAGTGTTACCAGATCATGCGATAGAATGATATATCATTCCATATGTCTCAAACTTAAGGTTAGAAAATGTTATTAAATATACATAAGTCCATATATGGTGAGATTAATCATATATGGTTCCAAAAATGGACTTATACATCATCTATCATGTCTCTTAATAATGTAAAACTAATTTTTACTTACCAAGTACATCCTGTAATCCAGTGGTAGGCGATTAAGGCATGTCACACTTTGGTTGTGGGTTCGATTCCAGCAATCTTTTCTTACATTATGGGTTGCCACCAATCCTACATGTTGTCCTTTTTCTAAAACTATACAATTATAAAATTTCAGAAATAATATCGAAAAAAAGTTTTATCCTTATACAATACTATTTGATGTCCAACATAATCCATTCCAACATTTAATCTTATCCAAAATACCTCTGTCGAAGCTCATAGTATAAAAAATTGATTACTAGAAAGGTCATCTACCAAGAATGTGAATATAAGCATTTATCCCCCATATATCAAAATATGTCTCTTGTTGGTTAAATTCCAAACATGTGAATACCTTAACCATGTATTCTCTTGAAAAAAATAATTACCATAGAACCTTAGTGAAAACACGAATGTGGTCAGAAGTTAACTCTTTCAACTTACCAAAATCCAAAAAAAAATTCAATATACTCAATCCATGATATCACATTTTTCTTATATTAGTCATGAGGTCATTAATACTACCAAACATATTATTTTATCCCTATCCCTTCATTATGCACGTAACATCTGCATTCCAAAAATATTTTAATCACTTTTCATGGTTAACAGTACCATATTTTTATGAAAAACCAAAATGGAAAAACACATAGATATTCCAATATACCATAAAAGTACATGAACAAAATTATTCTTGAATTCCAATACATAAACACTTTAATACATTATCTTCAATGATTAACATGGAATAGGTCCATCCTTGATTTAAATGTTACCTCTTAGGTTAGGGCCTTATGTTGGGTAATTCACATGTTCTCCATAGATAAGACATTGTACTCCACAACAGTCTATCACTCTATGACCCTTTTCCCCAGAAATATAATATATTCCCCTCCATTTGATGTATTCATCAAGGTTATTATTCCCTTCTTTAGAAATCTCTATCTTCCTTTCATTATACTCCTCACCATGTTGATATGCATTAAATTACAACTTCCTCTTATTTGATTAATTAGGAATACAACTAAAGATTACATTGTTAATCATATATCGCGATGGCTGATTCAGCATAATCACAACATATTTGTCTCTATTAATTACCCAATTTAATTGCTCATAGTCACCAATTTGTCCATTGGATTCAATGATAACCAAATTCCTTCTGGTTCCCTCCTTTGACTAAAACACAAAAAGAATTCTGTGAGAGGAAGAACTCATTCTAGGAAAATAACATAATCAAGGGGGAGTACCTTCAATATCTAACATCGTATGATAAATTCTATGATCGTTAACCTAAATCTATTATTATAACCTATACTTAGACTAAATTATAGGGACATCCCCAGAAATATCTTATAAATATCTCTAGGGATCTCACTAATGTTTTTGGATCCTACTTTCCAATGTTTAACTAAACCTTCACTCTGATACCAACTATAGCGACCCAAGCTTGATGAACATGGAAATTATATTACTTTTGTGGAAAACATAATACATGACACAAAAAGATTCCCAAAGACTGTGTTAGTTTAGTGTCTTTGGAAAATCAGAACATAATATTCTAATCATGGTGAAATATCTTCAACATCTCCCATAAAGATCTCCCTCTTTTTTTTCATACATAAAACCTTTTTTTATATCCTGGGGAAAGGAAAAAATAAAAAGGGTGATCTCAAATTCTATGTAAGGGAAAACATGGAGAAAATAAAACAATCCATAAACATTCGAACATAAAAAGATGAACATAAAATATCAAAATCATAGGTAATGACATAAATATTGGCGGTTCAAAATGCATAGATCATAAAGGAACATCAATCAAGATAAAATAGCACGACAATAAAATAAGGAATTTTTGAAAGACATAAATCACATGATATGATTTCCATAGCAATCAACATATTATTTACAAGACCATCATTGTTGAAAAATTCCATTAATGAACCGTGTTCACTCCTTGTTCCAGTCCTGTATCACTGAACTGAATTAACATGCCCTTCCAGCCATGTCTATCTCATGAGATATAAATCATTACCCAATTCATTTGAGGGAGATATAGGTCCCACCCATCTCATAATGAAACCATTCTTATGTGTGACACAAAATAATATATCATACATCATCGCATAACCCATGTAATTAAAATTAAATTCAAAAATATCATGCCATCATAAAATAAACTATAAAAGGACTTCATAAAAATAATTCCATCATAACATAATCAAATCAATGTAATAATATGGATAGAAACATAATCTTATATTATCTTATATGGAAAATAGTTTTGATAAAACACTTGAACTCCATTCTCGCGGAAAATATCATTTCTTCTTCACAAACATTTTTCCTCCATCAACGTGTCATATAATTTTAAACTAAATGATCTAAATTGAAACTAAACATGAAAAAATATAAATTATGCTTCATGGAAATAATGTTCTATGAAATTATAAAAATCCAATTATGTCATATAAGATAAAAAACATGTTTCTTGTACTTTTTCTAGAAAAGTAAAAAAGTATCATGTATGGTATACAAAAAGAAGATTCATTTAATACCATGTGGTAAAGGTCAAAAAAGGGTAAAAATGACATTAAACATACATGTAAGAATATTAAACATTTTATGAAAACATTTTCAGAAAACATGGACATGGTTGATAACTATAACCCTGGTAAATATTTACGAATTAATAATCTCGGATAAGAACGAGATTGGAATAATTATCCCTTAACTTATGTACAATTTCTTCTGTATGTGTCTGAGACTCCTGTATATTGGGTTAAAAAATATTATTAACTTGTAACATAACCATAATAATATTTATGATATCATATATGGTACACTTATGACTTTATTTTACCCGTTCTTTTGTAAATTCCATGTTAAATAGCGTTTTGGATAAAATCGTTTCATTTTTTGTCCATGTTCTGACTTGTAATTATTCATATGATTACTTAGATAATTATTACTTACTTCCATAATGTAATACATGATTTATATATTGTATATATTCAGAATATAAATAGATATAATATATCAATAAATGGAAAGAAATACGCTATTCATGGAGACGGTAGATCGTACGTACGCATGAATGCTATTTTTGTTTCCTTATAAAATTGAATAGATGTGAGTAAATAACATATAAATAAATCCAGTATCATTATTATTCATTATATATACTTTATAAACATTCATTAATGGTTAACATGGATAATTAATGTCATCGGGTCATGGAGACGGCAATCCGTACGTACGCACGAGCGATGATATTATTCCCATAATTATTGAATGGAATTGGAGTTGATGATAGAATATCTCATAATTAGTATCATTTTATAATAATCATATATAGTTATTCTTTACACCCTTATTCCCATCCATGTAAGGCGGTGGTAGAAATATAGATTACACCACAGCGGGGAGAAGGTATTCCGTACGTACGCACGCGCGGTGATTTTGTTTTCCGTAGGATGGATAGAAGGTGAAATAGGGTTTTTTATTATTTATAATAACATATCAGTATATAACTAATAAATATTTTATTACTTTATAATTAAAAAACAAAATAAGAGGAAGTATAAGAAGAATGAAACTTGAAAGAATCAGTAGAAGAGATTAGCTCTTCCTCGGCGTGCCTCTTTTAAACTTCCTCTTAGCGCACAAGAGTTGGTATTTTGAAAAAACCAGAACTTCTATGATATAACTAGAGAGGATGAGACGAGTAATATTTAGGGGATGTCCGAGATTGAAGGCTCAAAATGGTGTGAAGAGAAGAGGGAAGGGGTGCCCTTTTAAAAGAGAGGAGAGGGGAACTTTTGGAATCCTCCAAAATATTAATTTGTAATAAACTCAACCCCCACTTAAAAACATAAAATGTGACTCAAATCCGAATATATGATGTTATAGAGTTGTAATATCATCAAAAAAAATAAAATTTAGACATGTTGGGAATTAATATTATACCTTATCTATTTGATTTATCCAGATTTAATCTATTTAATTTTATTTATGGTAATAATATTATAAATTTGAAATTGTTATAAATAATTACTTATGTGTTGTGAATTGTCCATAATTAGAAACTTGACATTGTAGACCATATAAATTTCAATTTTTAATTTTTAATTTTTTTTAATTTTTAAATAATTTAATAATATGCCTTTTTTATAAAATAACAACAGTGTCAATTTTGACACTATTCATTTATTTTCATTTAATTAAAATCCACAGAGAGAATATATTTGAAAAAAATATTTAATATATTCATAAAATGTCATATTTCCCTAGAAATTTTTTTCCAGAATAATAATTAGTTTATATAATATTTATTTTAATATTTTTAAAAACATTCGTTTGATATTTCAATCAATAAAATAATTAATACATCATTTTCAAATAATTATTTAATATACTTATTTGTTTCATAAAAATTAAAAATAAAATAATATGATGAATATAAATCTAATATATTTAATAATTATACTTTTAGTAGAATTTATCTTCTAAAACACCATACTCTTAAAATGATATGTTTATTAAATTATGAAGGTGACAACTTTGACATTATATAAAATAAAATAATATAAATGTTATAATCTATTTTATAAGGCTATAAATGGTCCACAAGTCTACCCTTGAATGCTGAGGGTACAGATATACTCTACCAATATGTTTTTGTCAAGTTTCTGGTCCTTTGGATAGGTATTATTATTTTAATAAAAACTATATTTTTGATTTTTCACTAAATAAATAATTTCTGGATCATTAATGTATAAGATATTAAGATAATTATATATTTCTTAAAAATTACAAATAAATTACCATGATGATGAAAAAAAATTTATATTTAAAATGTTTATTTATAATAAAATTTATATTCTGTATCACTTTTTGTTAAAAATACTTTAATTATTAAAGTATGAGTGAGACATATTTCACTTTCCTTTAAATAAAATAAACCTAAGGTCTTAATCACATCCAAGTGGGTACAAGAAGATACCATTTATACCCAAGTATATTTTAGGAAGAAATATAACCATCCAATTATATTATGACAAGTGTTAGGGTATTTTTATAATATTATTTTTACCCTTAATTACCTAATTTACCTTTAACTGTGGTAAATAAAATGTACCGTAGTTACAATTCATAATGTCCAAAAATAAAAAGTTTCCTATTAACATAATTTGGACCAAATTATTCCAAATATGAAATCCATTTTTCCAAATTCAAGACACAGAAGTTCCAGAAATTAATTTAAAATTAATCCCATTGTTGAAAAAATGGGTTTTTATTTAAAAAATTTCAAAAGATTGAAATGTTTTTACCAATGAATTCAATGTAAAATTAATGATAATGACATAAATTATATAAAATGGTAAAAATATATTCTATTTATACTTTAAAACCATTCAATATTATAAATTAACCATATAAATTATCTTGATGAAAAAAGTAGTTTTTAATTAAAATTTAGCATATTTTGAATATTCACCAAAATATTAACGTTATCAGAAAAAATATCAAGAATTTAACCAACTTAAATTTTTATATCCTTATTCCACATAATAATTTTTTTTGAAAAATATAACCTATAAAAATGTCAAAAACTATATTTAAAATGGGTGTTCCATCAAAAGGCGACAAAACTACATTTTTTAAAAATACATATTTTATCTAAAAAATTTATTTTGTTCACATACCATGATATAGAAAATGTGTAAGATGACATTTATAAAATTTCAAATACAGTTAATATTATTCATACCATCCAGTTTATAATAATATTATAACAATATATCAATGTTTAGTGAAACTTGGTATTGCGTACAACACATACTATCGAGGAAGGTCGCTCAAGCGTGTATTGCAAGCCAAGTTAGGGTGCGTGTAGAGAAATATTTTGTTGGTGTTGCATATAACATAATAGAAATATATTTCATTTATACATTGATCAAAATCTATACTTGGTATAGTGTAAAATGAATTTTATTCGAAAGAGCTTGAAATTGTGTACAGCACAAACCAAGAATAGTGTTACATACACTACAATATAATATGGTGTTGTGTATAGCGCAAGATAATATTTGTGTAGACTAAAACACAAGATATCAAATAAATTAAAAAAGAATATATCTCATAAAATCTCTGGTTGTTACAATTCTGGAGAAGAGTTATGTTTTAAGATGTGGATGGTCATCGCATGGCTTTCGTTGGTGAGAGGAGTTGTTATGTGGGTAGTTGGCATGTGGAACCTCTTCTTTATTTTTCAGCTGAGATTCAAGTAGGATTAGTGGACACTGAAGTCCCTGGGATTGTTGTGGAGTTCATCGATTTTTCTCCAGATGATGTTGTGAATATACCCATTTGACATGGTGTTGAGTTTAGGATTGACCCCCATCCTGATGCATGTCTGAATATAATTTATCCTTATTAGGTGGAGCCTTACAAGGTCTGAGAGTTGAGGATTTTAATAGATAATGTAATTAATAAGGGATTTACTTGGACCAATGCGTCCCAGTGGGGTTCCCATGTGTTGTTCACAAGGTAGGATGATAGTGGTTTAAGGTTGTACATACCCTACTAGAGGTTGAACCAGGTTACAATCAAGAATCCTTACCCTCTCCCAAGGATAGAGGATCATTTTGATCAGCTGAGAGGGAGAGTTGGTTATCTAAATTCGATCAGTGGTATGTATATCACCAATTTTGTGTGAAGGATGGGCATATCCCAAAGACTTCTTTTAAATGCTGGTATGTGCACTTCGAGTACGTATTCTTGTAATTTGATTATCTGATCGCACCATTTGTGTTTATAGTGATTTGAAATCCATCTTTCATGAGTTACTTGATCGGTTCATCATCATATTCATCGTTGAAATATGGATCTACATGAAGTTAGAGTAAGTGCATATCGAGCATCTCATGATAATCTTGTAGGTCCTGCAACACCACCATCTCTACAGAAAGGTGTCCAAGTGAATGTTTTAGGAATGATAGGTTCATTTCATTGGGCATTTGGTATCCATGAATGGTTTAGTAGTATACCAATCAAAGGTAAATGCAATTTTTTCTTATTCCTCACCCACAAATTTCATAGTGATTCATAATTTTATCAGTCTTGCTAGCTATTATGGGATATTTGTTCCAGACTCCTTTTGATTTTCAGCACCATTGATATCTTTAACTAGAAAGGACAAGGATTTTGTTTGGAGAGAGAACAACATCATAGCATTCAACTATCTTAAGGGAGTGTTGACCAATGATCAAGTGCTCTAGTTTATAGAATAAGGGGTGATATTCAAGGTGTTTTGTGATACTTCCCATCTGTGAATGGTATACATATTGATTTAATAGCTAGTAATTATTTCTTATCTGTCTAAGATGTTACATCCCCACAAACGTAACTATTTCACCCATGATCAATAGTTATGAGCGGTTGTGTTTACTCTAAATCTATGACTGAATTACCTAATTTGGTAGTGCTTTAGGGTCTTTAAATACCACAAGATGTTGAGGTGTATCTTTTCCCAGCAATATCAGAACATGCGATGGTGGAGGCGGATGAAGTTTATTCAGGACTATGCTTTTGAGATCTCCCACACCTCAGTGAATTGGAATGTTGTGGCCGATGCATTTTCCAAGATGTCTTAGAAGGAGGTTGTTTTGAAATCTATTGATTCATAGAAGGTAATGGAGGAGTTGGTAGCCTTTCACTTGAATGAAATAATGGATGGCTATAAATCCAATTTTTTCATATGACACTGTAGTATTCTCTGATGTAGTAGGTGGACGAGTTTCTTTTGGCATACTCAAAGTTATAGGTGATATGCAATCGTGTTTATCATCTTGATGCTCCAGAGGGATGGACCATGGATTGTCAGAATCAGATATTTTCTAGGTAAGGGTATTTGTTCTAGTTTGAATGCATGAGAGCTTCCTAAGTATGTTTCATATATTACTCTTAGTGGTACACTCTATAGTTTCCATGATGTACTGTGGCTTCTGGTTATAGTTTAGGGGATCTTAGTGAAATGGGAAGTGGTGGAGTTTGTGGTGATGTTCTTAGTGTTCCATTAGGTGATGGCATGTAACTGGGTTCCTAGTGGTTTGGTATATCCCTTAGATGTCCCTGACTGGATGTGGAATGAAATATTGATGGATTTCATCACGGGGTCACCAAGAGCTCAGGAAACCTACGATGCTATCTAGGTAGTAGTATATTGACTACAAAAATTGGATCACTGCTTAGCGATTATGGAGGTGGGTGGAGTGGATGCCTTGGGATTGAGTTATGATGATGATGTGGTATGAAAACAAGGTGTTCTAAGATCCACTATCTAATATTGGGAAACATGTTTTACATTGCGAGCCAAGTGGGTAATGCAACATGATTTTTTAACTTAATTATGACTCATTATGGATTTCCACATGCATGTAGATGGGAAGAATGAATGGACTATCCAGATGCTAAAATATATTTTGTGATCATGCTTCTTGGATTTTATTAGATCATTGGTGAAACACATACACTAGGTATAGCTTTATTTTAATAGTATTTATCACTCTTCTATTGTCATGTCCCCATTTGAATCTTTGTATAGAAAACTAGGTCATTCAACTTGTGTTGGAGTGTTTTTGTGGAGACTACTACTCTTGGTCCGAACGTGTTGTAAAAAATGATAGATAAGGTTGAGATTATTTATGGTAATATTAAGGTATCTCAGGACTGGCATAAGCTGTATGCTTATTGCTGGATGAGAACCACGGATTTCGAGGCCAGGGACCACACGTTCTTGAATATTTCACCTCGATGTGGGATGTGGAGGTTTGGTAGAGGGAGAATTATTTCTACCATGTAAATTATAGCCTTCGAGGTGTTGGAATGTTGGTGATGTGGCGTAAAAGATAGATCTTCCAACATAGTTGGAGAGGATCCACGACGTATTTCACATCTCTTAGCTTCTCCGGAATCATCACAATGATAGCCATGTCAACGATTGGGGAGAGTTGGATATCAAATAATACCTGACATACATGGAGATTGATGTAGAGATCCAGGGTCTTCTAAAAAAGGTGGTGTGTGGATGGACCATTCCATTGGTCTACGTTATGTGGAGGCACGGTGGAATGGAGGGGAGTTCGTTATATCCAGAAGCGAAGATGCATGCCTGGTACCCAGAGTTGTTTTTAGTTTTTTCATGTTATATTTTACATTGTATTTCCATTACTGAACCTTGTTTATTGTGAGATGATTTTTTCCCTTATTCCATTGTGTGTGATAAATTCCTGACATGTAAATAGGGGTTGACCAGATTCTTATTCAAGATGAATTAAATGTGATGTGATTGAACCCATGTGGGTGAGTTAGTACTGCCCATAGTAGATTATATCTTCACATGGAGGATCGAATTCAAACATTCATGTGTTCGAACAGGGTAATTTTTCCCATAGTATGGTGTTTCTTCTGGTCGGTTGGAGTAACATATGTCATAAGAGGTTTTCATGGATGTCATGGTTTCCCATGATATTTCAAACAACATAGGTGGGTTATCATTGAGACTTGATGTCGGTAGCAGTGCATGATGTGTAGCATGATCCTGAAGAGGTATCTCATGGGGTGGTGGTTCGGACCCCTGTTTCATCTGGGTTTCATTTTAATTCATGTGGGAGATAATAGTTTTATAGTAATCTAATGTAATGGCTCAGACCTTTCTGGCCAATTATTGAAAATCTAGCCTTTAAGGTGTTTTGGGAGGTAATAGTGACTCATTTTAGGCGTATTTTAAAATATATGTTATTCCAGTGGTAGTTATCCCAAAGTTGAGTCGCGTTGGTGACTCATGATTGTGAATCATAATGGTGGGTCAGTACCAGTGAGTTCGGAATGGTATGTCATGAAGTTAGGTCGTGATGGGGAGTTCTAACAATGAGTCACACTAGTAGGTTTCTAGGGGTTACTCATGATGGTCACTCATCCAATAATGAGTCATTAGATGGTGATTATCCAAAATGGGAGAAGGATAATAGTAAATCATCCACTGGTATCTCATCCAATGGTGAGTCACCCAATTGTGAATCATCCACCGGTGACATGATATGGAGACTATCCCAATGATGATTCATTTCAAACAGTTTTTAATGATTTCAGAATACTTCTAGTTTTTGCAGGTTCAACCCTTTTAACATTTCATTTTATGTAAAACTAATTTAATTCAATATTTAAGTGGTTTTTATTCCATTTAATAGTTCTTAAATAATATAATTGACCCTTATATAATCCCAAGTCTTTTAAATGTCTGAACTGGATTTTCTTGGTTATGATCAGAAGTTACTGGATTTTAAAACCATTCCTCTGATTATATAATATATAGAATTTCTAAACCTAAGATCATTTTTACTATGTATGATTCATATTATCTAGATACCAAGTTACTATAAAACAATCTTCCACGAGGAGTCATGAATTTGTGCTATGGCCTTGGATCACTTTTCCCTGGAGGATTATTCATGCTGAATGCTCACCCTTGTCTTTTTGTAATAACGAGGTGCTAATTGTCTGTTCTTCAAATTAGTGATCCATTTGTCTTTAGTTATTTTGTGTATCATGTGGGTTCGGTGTAAGATGTTTTCCTTATGAATTTAGTTGAATTCCAAAAAGGTAATGTCAATTGAATCGGGCTGATATGAATATACATTGGCTGAGAAAAAGTGATGCATGGTTATGTTTTATTATTTTAATTTTTTTTATTTTGAAGGGCATTATGTCTACTAAAAATCATGGTTGTTGGTGGTCATTGTTTTTGCACACATGATGTCTTATTATTTTACACATGTTAACTGGAAATAATTTTATATATATGAAATTTTCTAACCACTTAGATTTGGTTAAATAAATGGATTCCCCCTGATCAATCTTATTCTGTGATCACCCATTAATTAAAACATGGAATTAAAAAACATCTGCCTAGTTAAATATGGAAATTGTTCCTTGATTGGTTGTTTGGTTCTTCAATTGATGGTATGGCTATGTATGGGGTGCTTCTGTCGATAAACTGGAATCTCTGTTTAAGATTTTTATTGATTGTGGTATTTATGGATAGTGTTGTGTAGCTGGGCTTCGATCGGGTTGTGATACATTTATATTCTTGGATTTTATGGGTGTGGTTTAGTTATGTAGTGGCGCTTCCATGACGGTTTTGTTGAGTTTTGATTATATGTGTGGATATTAGTTTGGGGTTTTCTATGTTTAGAATATGGATTGATAGGGATTTCATTGAAGAATGGTGATGGTAGTTGTTAGTATGGGTAGTTTTCCTAGAGTTTCTCCATGTGTTGCTTCACCTCATGTCTTAGTATTCTTAACATGTCATAGCAAGAATGGATGTTAGACATAGATTAATGCAATACTAATTTAGATTATAAGGATATTATTCCTTTGCAGATGACATTGGCTATGTTGACTAGTTTGGATTATGTTTGGTAGTTTCCCAAGTAGTGATGGAATGAATAGATGAATGGTTTAATAAATAATGAGAACTAGTTAATTGAATTGGCATGGTGTATGATTCATATTTTTGTATTCTTCCAAAGGGGCTTCTTTTTATCAATATTGGATTTTACCGTCGCTATTAAATGCATTTAGAGGTATCAACAATGTTGGTAGTGTTATAGAGTGGTTGATTATTTTCTTGAGAACCCATAGGTTGGGCTTGTGTGTTTGATATTATATATGTATACCATTATTTCGTTATGTTTTCTATACATATCCCACCCTAATTTATCACTATGATACAAACTCCCCCATTGTCATAGGGTTGGGTTTCTTACCCAGACATCCTGGTATAAGGATGGATGATAGAAAACCTGCTCTCCACATCTCCCTCTTCCAAGAAGTGATAGCCCAAGAATATTCGGGCAGGTTGAAGTTTGTGTGGACCAAGTGTGTATGATCAAGTTTTGTTTCCCAGGATTCTTCGAGATGAGATGTGTTGTTCATCGTAGGTGTCTTTGGGATGATAAGGGATGTCATGTGGTATGTGGACATGTTGTCTTTGGGTGTGACATAGTTGTGAGGCCCAATTGTGTGAGAGCGAGATGTGATGTGGTATGTGGCCCAACTGTCTGAAGGAAAGACATTGTTATGAGTCTCATGTGTGCCTTGGGGGGCTTGTGACATTGTTCTTTTTTAAGAGGTTGGAGCACCAATAAATTTTCCATTAGGGTGTGATATAGGCTTATTAGTGGGAATGTGGTGTGGGGTACCTTATAATCAATGTGATTTTGATGTTACATTATATGACTTGTGTTACTTGTTAACTGTTACTTGGTGATGTCGGGATGGTTAAAATATTGTGTTAGATGTTTTTGGTTCTTTTTTTATCATGGGAGAATTATTATTCTTCTCCCACTTATTCCTAAGATACTTTTGTTTTCCTATCGAGTAAACATGTACGATCACCCTACGTTATAAACTACATTCAGGTTTCTAGGAGGATTACAGGGACCGTGCTAGGGGTTACTAGCTCAGAATTTAGGAATTCTATTGTTTTGATGCTTAGATTTTCTTTAGGGTACTTTCTTTGGTGTTTTTTATTTTTATTTGTAGTAGTTTTGTTTTAGAAATGCATGTGGCATGGTTTTTGTTTTCCTTTAAATATACATGTCTTCATGTTGTTTTGAGGTTCATACATCTTATCTCCCAATCTTTTTTCGTATAAAGGGCAATGCCTGTAATATTGTCAGAACTTTTTAACCTTGCTGATAGTCTCCATCATGGGGATTACAAGAGGTGGAATCTGGGTCATTATCATTGTTTCTTAATGGAAAGTCCATGAGGGTAATCCTTGGAGGGTTGGGGTCCTGACATGTACAATTATACTCAAAATACATTTTTTCATAAGACAATAATCATAAATTAATACATGATTTATTATGCTAATATATATTCACAATGTTCCATTGATCTCATCCCTGAAATAAATGCATCATAATCTCTATAAGAAATATTTTAAAATGGTATGTGAAGAAAATCTCAGTAATAGTTATAAAACATAAAAATGATTAGTTATGGGAAAACCCAAAATAAATTTCCTATAAAACATACAATTTTACATTGAAAAACTGATCAAAATTTCATAGAGATCATGGTCTCATATTTTATAAATCAAACAATTTTTGTTAGAACTATTTTGAAATCATGCAAAATACAAGTATGTAACATGGTACATAATTATAATCAAACAAAATAACCATGTGGTATACTTCCATACATGTCCCTCACAATAATGGAAAAACCATATGACTAACCTCTATACCCAATTAATTAGAGGTTATAATGTAACCACAGATCGTTGTTTTATCATGGAAACACCCGTGTGTGGTTTATAATGTAACGACACATAAAATTTCTGTGTACCAGTATATAATCATAACACATAAACCGTTTCAATTTTTAGTATTTTAGTCAAAAAAATTGATCTTCAATAACAAGAAATCATTTCAACTTATTATAATAATCAATCAATTCCCAAAACCATTTTCATTACAAATATTTCCACAAAATTGAATAAGGTATTTCTATTTATTTTAAATAATTAATGATCATATTTCAATCCAAATTCTATGTAATGTTCATGGTGGATGGTAAGTGGTTGTCATTGTATATTTTAAAAAAAAATCTTTTCGTCATTTACAAATAATCTCAAATATTATGTATAGAAATCACAATAATATTTCTTTTTTGGAAAACATTTCATTGAATCAAATTTAAAAGGGGTTGTTTATACACCATATTAAATATGGTGGGTGTATAATATCAAAATATGTCTCAGTAAAAGGGGATTGAGACGAATTCCATTAATTTGAGTCTAACCCATCATGTAAAATCATTATGATCCTCAAATGATAATCCCTTTTATTCAACAATTATACTTTCAATTAAAACCATTTATGTATTGTTATGAAAAATAAAAAATGTTATAATCATGAAGATGATATGCCATACAAATGCATGACTGAAACTTTCAATTTATTAACTATCATTATAAAAAGAAGGTAATTATTTTTTATCAGTATAAAATAATAATAATATATTTAATATTACATGAGAAATTTAAATATAACTAAATATATCTTTCATGTCATGTGGTGATCAAAAATTAATCACATCACATTAAGGAGGTGAGTGTTCACACGTACATGTGAATGAAGTTATCCATCTTGTGTGTATGGAATGGTAAGAATGTAATGTATATTATATTCATTAATAATTAAAAATATTTAATTAATATCTTATTTACACCTTAATTACATCATTATAAATATTCTTCATAGATGGTAATGGGAAACTAATTATATCGGTTCGTTGAGGTGATTGTTAACGTGTACGCATAAACATTTAATTATTTTCCCATTTAATGAATTTGGATATGTATTTAGGTAATAAAATTATTATAATAAAATAATATTTTATTGAGAAAAAATGAGTTATTATTTAATCCTGGTTGAAGAAGACCTATAGGATGTGTTTGAAGAAAATAATATAGAAACACTTAATTAAAAACAATACTGCTTCTTTAGGATATTTCCATTGATTATCACCTTAACACCTCTATGAATGATGTTTTTCCTCCAATATAGCCTATATAATCTTTATTTTAATTCATGTAATAATTTTTGGTAGTTATTGTTGAAAACAAATTTGTTTTTAAGTGTGATGATATTATAAGAATTAGTTCCCTTTTATAGGAGATTGAGGGGGAACTCCTAGAATTCATGAAAGTATTAAATTATTATAAATTTTTTTTCTACTCAAATTGAAACCAAATGTTGTTATGTCGAAGATATGATGGGATTGTTCAAAGTACATTAATAAAATTAAAATTTTACAAGTTTTGATAATTTTTATTATTCATAACCTTTTGTTTTAATACATACTTTAAACATTAAACTCCAATCGTTTTATCATGTAATTTTCACATTGATTGTTAATATAATTATCAATCAATAACAACGACCATTAAATGAGTCATTTATAGAATTCTAGGTCATATAATAAATATTTTGTGGTACATTTTATTTTTAGGAATTTTATATCATTTAATAAAATATTTTATTTTTTTAAATATTAATAGTCATTTTTGACAAAATTTATTTCTTAAATATTAAATAAATACCATAAAAACAGGATATATTAGATAATATTATTTTAACACATCAATAAAATGTAAAATTCATCCATAATAGTTTTTATTACATTGATTATATCACATTTTATTTATTTTAATATTGTCTATATCATTTATTTGATATTTCCAAAAATTAAACAATTAATGCATCATAATTAAGAATGTCGTTAATTTAACTACATCATCCCTAAAATTTAAAAATAATATATCATAATGGAGAAAATTATTATATCATTCCAATTAATATTTATAGTCACATTTATCTTATATATAACATCATATTAAAAATATTTCTCCAGTTAAACAAAAGTACAACAACATTGACAGTTCTTGGAATAATATACAATAAATGTCCTAAAGTAATATATGCTGATGAAAGAGATAAAAAAATTATACATAGGATTATTTTGGTTGAAAATAACGCATCGAATAAATTTTCTAAAAATTTTGGGTAATATTTAATAATTTTAAAATATTAATTTTACCATTAATTTCCTGATTTTTACTTAATCGTGGTAATGAAAATATTCAGTAATTTCAAAATTCATATATTCAAAAAATAATGGTGTATTATTTAATAAATTTTCATCTTATCATTAAAAATATGGAATCTATTTTTTATAATTCAAAATATATGATTTTCTAAAATAAATTTTATATTAATCACATTAATGGAATGAGAAAAATTATGTTTAAAGTAAAAATATTCAAATGGGAAGACAGTTTTTTTATCCAATTTCAATTTAAATTATATTCAAATGACCTAAATTATATTAAATGAAAATTTATAGATCTAATTATTTTTTAAAATCAATCATTATATAATTTAATAAAATAAGTAATGTCCCTGAAAAGGATTTTTTCATTTAAAATGTAGTATCATTTCACTGTTAATGAAAAAATTAACTTATTAATAATATTGAAAAATTAAAAAAAAAATTATTATACTCCAATTAAAAAAATTAAAAATATTTAAAATATAAATTTTAATGATTAAAAAAATTAATTTAATATAGCCCCACCATTAAAAATCAAAAAAAATATCTTTTTATAAAAAATAATTCATTTAAAATTAAAATTTGATTTGTTCATATATAATATCTAAAAAATGTAGTTGAAATTTTAAAAATATATTAAATTATATATATATATATATACTTAATAAAATCCAACAAGGTAGATTTTTTTATTTATTGGTATTAAAAATAATTGTTCACATTTAAATAGTTTTTCAAAAAAAACATATCCATTTATTTTAAAAAGGATTTTAGATTTATTTATAAAGAATTTTGTCACCATTTAATTATATATATGTAAAAAATATTATCCAAATTAATTTATTAATATTCAATCACACCATTATGACAGATGGGTTATAATTATAACATTTAAATAATAATATTTATTTGTTAGTTTATCTCACCTAAGGCACTAGATTGAACATCTAAAGAAGGAAATAATCCACAAAATAATAACTATTTATTTTTCTGTAGTAAAATATTAACATAAACAAAAATGGTCAGGATAAGATATAATGATTCCCCAAAAATAATAAAATCTTATGTGATGGAAACAACTTTAATCCCAAAAATTCAACACGGATACCCAATGTTAATCAACTAGAATTTAATAACTAATTTCATTAAAATTCATTAATATAATCCCACATAAGATTGAATCACAAAATCAATAAGGATTTCTTCAAATAGCCTTCTAGAATAAATTTAATAATAATATCTAAATTATATCAATTACTCATGAAGTCTCATACCAAAAAAGTAATTACCCTACCAGTCGTCAAGTATGCTATCAATTTCCATAAATAACCAGAACCACCATAAATCCAAAATAAAATCCAAGATTATTCTATAATATAACTCAAAAATTACCTCTAAAATAAAATCTCAAAGTATTCTATTTTCATTGATAAAATATATTGTTCCCAAAATAGTAAAAATCTTGTGAAATGACATAAAAGGCATAATCACCAAATCATTTTCCAATCCCATAGATATCTATTCGATAGAATATATGTTCCCAAAAACAACTAATTTTTCAAACATAAAATCATTCAACTAAAAATAAAAAAAATCATACTAATGGGGACTTCACGTAGGCATGTGGTAGGTGATTCACCATTTTCCCCTTCGGTTTCGGTTTTAATTCCCAGAGATTATCTACGTGAGACAAGTTTTCATCCATCAAGGGGTTTTCCTATTTCTAAAAATTTATTTTTATAATCATTATAAAATTAAATATGTCTGAAAAAAATAATCCAAATAAATTTAATTTCTCCTAACTATAATTATTATCTCATACCTCTAATTTTATATCCTAAAATGCAATAACCCACAATTTCTTAAAAAAATAAATCTGCCCAAAAATATAAATAGTGACCTTAAAATTTTGTAACATAAAGACACATAGTGGTTTCTAAGAAACAAATCATATTATAAAACATAAAATTATAATTCTGTGATGATATACATAACTCTTATATAAACATTCTAATCTCCAATGTTGTCCAAACCCATCACTTATAGAAACTGTAAGGAATCATCCTTTAAAAATCCATATTATAGTTATTTTAAAACTAGAAGTGGGATTCTTTTCTAAATGGTATTTTTGGTTTAGAATATTATAGAATTAGGATAAAATCTTACATAGTAATCTCATACATTACATTTGTACCATCGTACTCAGTATCAATTTTTCTCATAAAACAATATTCATAAAATATAGGATTATTTCTTATGATTATATATCATTAAAATTATCCTTTGATCTAAACCATGATAAAATTATTCTTTAACAAATTTGAAAACAATTTAAAAAATTAGATCAACACAAGATCTTAGTAACAAACTGAAATAAAGAAACACATTTGACCATTGAAAAATAAAAAATATATTTCTTAAAAAACATACAGTTTTACCCAAAACAAGTTATCATCGTTTCAAAAATATCATTATCTTACCTTTTCAATATTAATTTATTATCATGAAAACTCAAAATCAAGCATATAAAATATATTTAGGTAATTTGGTATAGAATTATTCGAAAATGGAAGAACCATGTGGTCAACATCCATACATTTCACCCTTTCAAATGTAATAATCATACGACTGACTTCCAAACCCAATGAATTAGATGTTATAATATGACCACCCATCCAAGGGTTACCACAAAACCAATCATCCATATATTATCAAAAAAACCACCTATAAAATGTCCCATGTACCACTATTTAATCATAACACATTAAAGATTTTAATTTTCATCCTTTCACTCATAAAATATCATATGAAATCCCAATAAATAATTTCATGGCATTGAACTAATAAATACATATTCAAAACCATTTTAAATTAAAAATTACCTATAAAATTAAATAAGGTATGTATTTCACTTATAAATTCATTATGTCTTATTGAGGAATCCAAATATCAAATAATGGTAACAACGACGGAGAATTTGTTGTCTTTATATATGTTAAAAAATATTCCTTTTGTCATTTATTAAAAAACTAAAATTCTCTGTATAAATATCATCAAAATTTTCCTTTTTGAAGACCATTAAATGGAATTAAAATTCAAATGGGTTGTTTATACAAGTTATAAAATAAGGAAGTTTTATAACATGAAAACATTTTGGAATAAATGGGGATTCAGATGAAGTCCATTTCCTTGAGTCCAACAAATTATAACATTAGGTGTCCTAGAACCAACTGGTTTTTAATTTATTAGATGGATATTTAATGTATTATTACATAATGTCCATTGTTCTGCATGACTATGATGTAATAATGTCCTAGAGTATTAGTTGCATTGATAAGGTCATGGAAGTTCCCCGCTATAAAGAGAACATGGAAATTATATAACAATATTCTTAAATATAGTTTTGTGGTTGGATAACATGATCTCATGGGACACATAGCATGCAGACCATCAGGTGGGAGTACTGACAAGTAGATGAGACCACATATCATGTAGTTCGTACTTGGTAATCTCCAAGATAGTAGATTATGAGAACATACCCACTAGTATGAATTCCGGATGTTTTAGTGTCATCATATATTACTACCTGAGAGTGTGTTTAATGATCTTTAAACATTAAGATTGTCATTAATACGTGCCATGACACACATACTTTGATTTACTAACAAAAACTGTCATGCAGATAGCTGGAGAAAAGCAGGGTATGTTGGGTGTGTCACGAGTGGCATGTTATTAATTGATAAGTTGAGGAAGGATTTGTCCCTTCTATTTATGGAAGTTGATATCATGTCCCTTTCAGTGAAATAGAACAATCACATAAAATTCAATGGCCATGGTGTAATGATGAGTTTATTTCAAGTAGTCAAAGAATGACATATCAAGAATTAAAGTTGAAGACACAATTATGAAACCTGCTTGATGGGATATTGTGACAAAGGGATTATATTACATAGTGAGTGTTCATATGTGGATGTCGGTGTTGCAACTTTAAGATCTTTCTCTTGGGTTCCTTAACCCATTTCTATACATTACTCTTGGACTTTAGGCAAAATCACCTAATGCCATTGATAAAGAATCCTAGATCGTAACAAACTAAGTGTTTTTGGTTGTCTCCGTTAAATTATATTTAAATTTAATTAATAAAATAAATATTATTCTCACAATGGTGGAATAATTTTATTCAAGTTACAATGATCACATAAATTAAATAAAATATATTGATTTATTTTGTTGAACATTTAATAAATATTTATTTACTAGTTTGTAAATAAAATATTTATTTAAGAGAATAAATTATTTATTTATTTAGTTGGGTGTTCAATAAATGGAACTAGAGTTCGAGTGGACCAAGGATGGTCTAGTAGTAAAATTATTATTTGTCACACAGAAAATAATTATTTGACTAGTTGTGACAAATTAAAGTAACGCTGATATTATTTTATAATGCATAATTTAATTTATAATTCTATTTTTTGCAAGTTGGCGCACCATAAATAATGATGTGATAAACTAATTAAATTCATTTTTTTTCTCTAAGTTCATTAATGCATTTAATTGTTTCTATGCAATTAAATATTGTAACAGGAATTCCATTTATATAAATAGAAAAGTATGCCTATTGCTCCATACACCACACCACACGCCTGGTAAATTGAGAATTTTTGATCCAAACATTTTCTCTCTCGAATCCTATTCTATCCCCTCTCATGAATGAGAGACATTCTTCAAGGCCAAAGAACAAGCGATCAAGAACAACTGACACAAGACACTCTCTTCACCGCTCTAGCACCCAGTGACCAAGTAGTGTCGATCGGAGGCCATCATAGCAAGTGTAGATCACCACTAGAGGGATTCTAGTTTGTATCATTACATGTCTAAGGACATAATCTAGAAGGTTCAGTCTGGACGATCACCATCATCAATGAAGAAAAATACCGAAGATACATGTATTATTTGTCGTTATGAAATTAATTAAATTAATTATAAATATTATGTGAAAGATCATATCTAAGGTTTCAGTCCTCTTTCTTCTTTATCAAAATATTTGATTATATTCCATGGAGACTGGCGTTCATCATCGTATTTATCTCAGAATAATCAATGATCATGGTAAAAATCAATGTTGGGTCCCGACCAAACCACTCTTCTACAGCGCCCAAGACCATTAAGTGTTATCAGATCAGTTACATAATAGTTTATAATTTTATAAATATTTCATTGATGAATTTCACATTTAATAATTTAGTTGTTTAAAATCAAGTTAATCGTTCTTCAAATTAGAATCTCGATATCTATTCCTCCTCTTCCGTTTCTCGTTCACCTTACAAAAATGATCTTTTCTTTTAATTTTGATTAAAATAAAATTTAGGATCTAATTTGGTGGTGCTAAAGAATCATGGTAGTACAACACCAGAACACACAACCTGTGTTCAGAAGTACACACTGTGTAGTCAAGATTCAATACATCGGATCGGTCCACTAAACCAAGTCGTGTGTTGGAGTCTTTTTAAGTCTTATATGACTCCATGTATTGAGCAAGAACATGTGGCATTCAATTTCCAAATTAAACGATATGTGGCCCAATGGACATGACGTGTAGTCCCTTCGGGCTAGCGTTGGACTGTGTACCCCGTACATAGCTTACCTGGTTGGAGACTATGTAATGAGGAACTAAAGGGCATGTGTCCCACTGGACACACTGTGTACTCCGATGATCTCCGAAGTATACTCACACGTCGTTCCCCCAGGAGTGTACTTCAGATAGACTGTGAAAATTAATACACAATGTTTATTTTGAACTACACATCATGTAATCATCCATACTACGCAGATTTATTAAAAAAATTAATATATTATACAAACCCTTGAGATGTCTACCATTGTGTGTGCATAATGCATAGGCACAACATTTGATAAGTTTTTTTATAAATAAGTGTTTAATTTAACATCTCTGTAGTGTTCATTTCATCTAATTGGATAGTTATGAATAGGAATTTGCTAGGTTCCCTCCAAGGTACAATTTATGTACAAAGATAATTTTAAATAAATTTATTTGTTTAAAATTACGACGGATAACAATCTAAAGTAAATTCAGAAAAGGGTTTAAGATTAATGGATTTATTAATTAAATATTATAATCAATTGATTTGAGATTGATTTATCTTAAATAAGAAGGATTAATGAATTTATTTATAGTTGTAGTTATTCGAAAATATTTTTTTATGTATGGATGATCATGAACTAGACCAAGACCTTTTCATATCAATGGTATATTTTAATTTTTTTTTATTTGAAATAAATTTTTTGGCATGTTAGCATTCACCTCATTAATATGTGGGGAATGCATGACCAAGGTTTTTTTTATGTAAAACCCTTTTTACCCCTCATGTACATGTGAGATAAAAAAAGTAGTATTTAATGGATGAAAATCCCAATCTAGTCGAGGTGGTTCAAGTTGGAGCCGAGATGAAACCAACCCTAGGAGATACAGAAGTGGGCAGGTGGAATATGTAAACATGAACTCAAAGGTTTAAGGTGTTTCTCCCCTAGTTCATGGTTATTTTATCAACCACAAGATAAAATAACCATTATAAAATATCATTATCATTCCATTTACATTATTTTATTTCTGCTAGTTGCATGGTTTATCATTATGGATATGTTTTCACAATCACACAATTAATGAATTAAACAATCATGCAAGATGTAACTAAAATAAACTAGAATAATGCATAAATATTATCAAGACATGGTTAATCACTTAAATAACTTCCACATAATATTAAAAAGGGTGTGATAATGATAATAAGAACTTCACACATAATAGATAAAAATCCCTCAATTGAAATATTAAGTCAGAACAAGCCTTCCATTACATGACTAAGGGAAAAACTCAATAAAACTATGTCTTTGACCAACCCTTCTTGGGACACTAACTTTTATACAGGAAGCCCTTATGAAATGTCTCGGGTTGACATTACCATATTACATCCATAGGAGTATCCCTTCCTAGTGTTCGTGTAATATTGGAGGCAAGAGTTGAGGAAATCCAAAGTCATGATTTTAGGATTGGGGAGTCCACTCAACATATCAAGGAGCTACAAGCCTGCAGTTGGAATGTAACGACCCGAAATTTTGAATAAATATTGTTTCCTAATTTCATGTGTTATTTTATTTTTATACTCAAAAAAAATGTTTTTTTGATAAACATGATTATAATTAAAATGAGACCATTGGGTTCTGACTGTTATATGACCATTGGTCAATATGACCGCTGTGAACAAAATGTTTTGATTATTGTCTCTAAATACAAGTAATCTTGGTTAATTATTATAGAAAGAAGATTCAATGGCCACACCCAGTAGTCTTGGACCGATCGAAGCCCATCTAACAGAACTTGGGAAAGAGGTAGCACCACTAGGCTTTGCTCTGGACCAAACCCAAGCCAAACTTCATCGTGTGAAGCTAGAACGGAATCGCCTTTGCGAGAAGTTCAAACTAATAGAAATTACTACTCGTGCGATGTTGGTCGAGCCTCCCTCAGATTCTCTCACCTTAGCACACCTTACACTTAGGTCATATGCTGGTGTGATAAGGGGCTATGTAAGGAGACCGTAACTGCCTTGTGTAATCCTTTGTTTTAAATAAAAATTGGGATTTCTTCTTATGATGAAGTTTATGAATTTTCAAATGACCGGGTAAATATAGTATGCATATTTTTGATGAATTTTAGAAAAAGGTTACTTTAAAAATGTTTATGTAAACCTTAAATAATTAAAAATGTGTAATGATTTTCAAAAAATGGTCTTCTACAATTATGTTCAGTAAAAAATTTGGAGTCTAATAAGATCAACTTGATTTTTGATGAATAGTAAATTATGAATAGTGATTTAATGATTAGGATTAGTAACATGACCAAATGGATTAGTAATCTCACTTAAAGAAAGTTTTAAAATAATATAGGCACCTTGATTAAGTAATGTGATTCAATAAAATGGTTAAATAATGGTTTCATAAATTATTATTCAAGTATTAGTTTTTCGGGTGAATAGTGTTTTTTAATTAAAAATTTAATTAAAAATATTTAGAAAATTATTTTTATAAAACAGATTACATTTTTGAACTCATAGCACTGATATTATGCTATGGTAATTTTTGGGGTATTTTCTGAAAAAAATGAATTTTCAGTGAATAGTGTTTTTATTTAAAAATTAAATTAAAAATATTTAGAAAATTATTTTTATAAAACGGAGTTCATATTTGTAATCAGAGCGTTGATATTTGATTAAGGTGAAATTTTGGGATCTTTCTGAGAAAGTTGAATTTTTAGTGAATAGTGAAAATACAATTTTTGGGTTTCGGTATGTTTAATGACATCATAACTATGTCATGATGATGTCATTAGTTTTTTTAAGGGCTGGCCGGCCATGGGTGATGCATTATTGTGTGGGGGTACCCATGTGGCCTAACTTTATGGGAAGTACCATGGGAGGGCCCATGCTTTTGAGAAAACCACTTTTGAGGTGTCCCTTGGCCATTAATGCCTTGTCCCCTCACTTTCCCTATAAATACCAAGCCCTCCTCTCATCCATTCGACTCCCCACTCTTCCCCAACGAAGTTCTGGTCTCATTACCTCCCAAGGAGTCCTCCCAAGGTGCTCCCAAGCCCTCAAAGTCCCATCCTTTGAGTTTTAAGAGTTACATTTTAAGGTAAGGGATCCGACCTCTCTCTTTCATTTCAAGTAATCTCTTTTATGTCATTCCTTTTCTGCTAAATGTTCTTATGTTTGAGGAAGCTCTTTTATACTCCTCTTACTTCCCTTTTTATGTTCAAAAAATGAGAGATCCCCTCTTACTCTCATTATTTCGTTTTATGAAGTTTTAAGTGGCGTCGTTAGGCTGCCGAAATTTTTGTAACGGATTCTTTCTCCCTTCTCATTTTTCAAGATCTATTTTCATGTAAAGTATTTCAAGTTCCTTTTTATTATGTTGGGGTAAGATCTCTAAATTTATCATACTGATCTTTTATGATCATTTGATGAGAGACCCCATTTGATATCTTCAATTCAGTATTTTGATGTTTTAAGTGGCGCAGTTAGGCTGCCGAATTTTTAAGTGGTTCTTCACCCTTCTCGTTTTGAAGTTATACTTTCATGTCAATTCCTTCAGGTTCCTTTTTTTTATGTTGGGGTATGATATCTATATCTATCATACTGGACTCTTATGTTCATATGATGACAGACCCCATTTGATATCTTCAATTCAGTATTTTGAAGTTTTAAGTGGCGCCATTAGGCTGCCGAATTTTTAGGGGATTCTTTCACCCTTCTCATTATTTTCAAAGTTCTACTTTCATGTCAATTCTTTCAAGCTCCTTTTTAATTATGTTGGGGAATTTTCTATATATTTATCATACTGAACTCTTATGTTCACATGATGAGAGACCCTATTTGATCTTTTCAAATCATTTTTGTTGAAGTTTAAGTAACGCCGTTGGGCTGCCGAACTTTCATAAGAGAAATCTAATTTTTGTCTTCCTTCCATGTTTTTCATTTCAAATGGTATGCCCTTGAAATTTCATTACCATGATCATGTATCCTTCTTATTCTGTCCATATACTATTTTATGGGTCATTTATGAATGTTTGACCCATTTTCCCTCTCTTTTTGAATGTCTTCTAAAACCTCGTAACATAGCCGTTATGCTGCAGAATTTCCGTCTCAAAATGTCTCTCTCTTTTTCTAAAGATCTTTTACATTATTGAGTGAATACTCAAAGCTATTTCTTCTAATGGGGTATTCACATATATACCAAAATGTTCTATTTTAAATTCTGGGATTTACATACATGAGACCCACCTTCCTTTTCTGTGGGTTTTAATGTGACATAAAGATCATGTCTTTAAAGCAGTTTTTAAAACGTTTTGATTATGAAATGAAACCCATTTATTTTATGCTATATGGGTTATTTATGAAATTATTGATGATGATATATGTGGATCACAAGATAATAAAGGCAAATTTAAGGGTACGCCCTGATATCGCTCCAATGCATTTGGTAATGATGTAACCACTAGAGATTACAATTTTCACGCTACCTTGGTGAATAACCTTGGTAATATTCAAATGACACCTTGGGGATGGACCTTGGTGATATGTTCATGATTGTCTATGTTAAATGATGTAGCCAAATCTTCAAGTTATGAAAAATGTTACTTTTATTATGATATATCTCATGATTTCTTTCTCATGCCTTAAAGTTCTTTTCATTACCTTATTGAAGTATCTCAAGTTCACATGTAAAATGTTTCTCTTGTTTTCCTTACTGGGCCTTCTGCTCACCCTCTCCTTTGATGTATGTCCCCAGGTTCTGAGATGTAGTAATGAACCTAGGACGAACATAAGTAGAAGCCTTTAAAGTGTTTAAGAAGAATGTTTTTTTGTTGTTTCATGTTTTATGTTCCTGGTTTCCAAGACACTAAACCTTAAAGATCCTCGGTTTTGTAAAATGTAATGAAAGTTTATGTGATAAAAAGGCGGGATGCTATATGGAAAATACCTACCTACCTAAATACCTTCTAATAACATGACCAACCCTTGGTGGGGTTATCTGAAGGTGAATATGGATCGTTGGCACTAGATTGTCATAGAAACTGGACATTCTGAGTTCATGGGTGAGAGCTATTTGGAAATGATAAAATCGTGGGAGACTTAATAAAATTTATTATTTCTTATAAAATGTAATCAAGAATGTACTAATGATCATCTCTTAATTATATAATAAAAATGAGAAAATCGTCAACCACAATATACCTACGTTCAATTCTGGATAACGAAAACATCCTCACTAGTAGTATCTTACAAGAATGTTTTATATGCCTTTGGGTTATCCAACGCCATGAACGGAAGTCTTACATGCTGGAGTCAGTATTATCTAATCATCCTGCCAAAGAGGTGAGTGATGAGGATTTCCTGGTTGATGAGAAACATATGAGTGACGTGGTCGGAGTTCAATGTTTGCTTCCATCATCAATGTCTAGTGAGCTCATGAAGTCTCATGAAAACATGGATTCTTAGAGAATGCTTGAGAACCTCCATGGTCTTTACCATGAGAGAGAAGGACAGGAAATGTTTGAAATCACCAAAGAACTCTTTTAGAGTATGTTTGGAGAAGTAACCCAAACTGGGCCTCATGTAGTCAAGATCATTGGATACATTGAGTGTCTGGAGGATCTACGGTTTTAAATCCATGAAGAACTGGGCACCGATCACATTCTCACATCACACCCTCAGGGAATCTCTAACATTGTGGTCAATTTTAATATGAACACCACTGAGAGTTATCTATCTGATATTTTTATCATCATTCTCCATGAAGACAAAGATATAAATCATGAAAATCCTTCTTTCCTTATGGTGGATAAGAGTAAAGTTAAGGAGAAGAGAATTAAGCCCAATGAGTCTTCATGACCATCAATGAGAAGGATGATCAAAGGGTAGGCAATGGAACACGAGGTTATTTGTTTCACATGTGGAAAGAAGGGCCACTAGAGGAAGGACAACACCCGACCTAAGATGCATGGGGAAGCTTCATGTGCATTTGTTATCTAATTCAGTCTATCTTTTTCAACAAATTGGGTATTAGATATAGCCTGTGGTGCTCACATATGTATCCAAATATAGGAACCACGTAGATTCCGGAAGATTGATCAAGGGGAAGTGGATCTACGAGCAACCAATGGAGCACGGCTTGTTGATGTAGCTGTTAGGGACAACCACGTCACATTACAAACTGGGATGATCTTGGTGTTAAATGGTTGTTAATCTTTGCCTTCTGTTACTAAAAACATTATTTCTGTATCCAGAATAGATACAGATGGATTGGTTTTCATGTTTGGAAACGAATGTTTCTTCTTTTACAAAGATTTCATTTGTTATGGTAGAGCATGTTTATACAATGGAAATTACATGTTGGATTACACAAACCATTTAATGGAAATTGATGACAAAGACACATAACCAGAATCATACCACACCCAACTTTGGAATCACTAGCTAGGTCATGTAAATGGGAAACTCGTGACAAAGTTACCTCAAGATGGATATTTAGATTCACTAGAACTAAAACCACTTGCTATTTTTCATGCATGTTTACATGGAAAAATGGCCAAATCACCATTAAGTGGGAAAGGGGAAAGGGATATAGTACTTCTTGAATTGGTTCATACCGATGTGTGTGGACCATTTCCAGTTGAAGAAGGGGAGGGTACTCATACTTAATAACTTTTATTGATGATTTTATTGGATATGGATATATCTACTAAATGAGGTATAAGTTGGATTCTTTTGAAAAGTTCAATGAACACAAGAATGAAGTTGAGAACCAGCTTGGTAAGAATATTAAGAAACTCTGCTCATACCTAAGCGGAGAATATCTTAATCAAGAATTCATTAATTACTTACGGATGTTTGGGATCCTATCCCAACTCACGCTTCCAAACAATCCCCAGTGGAATTGTGTGACCGAAAGGAGAAACCACACCCTATTGGACATGGTGCGATCAATGTTGAGTCATGCGAATATTCTATTATCCTTTTGGGGATATGATTTACAAAAAGTGGCACACATACTAAACCATGTGCCAACTACATCGATAAATGGTATTTCATATGTGTTTTGGAGTAGAAGAAATGTCATGTTATCAAATTTACAAGTGTGGGGTAGCGAACATTTGTTAAGGTCTTTTCAGGTAACAAACTTGCACCCTGAGGCACAACATTTACCTTTATAGGATACCCTATGAAAACAAGGGGATATTACCTATAAAACCCCTTAGAAAATAATGGTTATAGTGGCAAGACATACCACATCAGTTGAGAGGGGTAACATCTCCAAAAGAGAATGTTGTAGCGAGATAGACTATAATGAAGTTGAGGCTCAAGGTATACAAAAGACTTTACATGAACAGATTCCACAAAGCCCCGTGGAAGAAGAATCTAATATAGAGGCCCAAGTTCTACATAGGAGTACATGATAGGTTATAGAACCAAAACGATATGGTTTTCTAGTTACTGAGGATGGTGACACCATATTAGTTTATAATAATGATTCTATAACCTACAAGGAAGTAGTAAGTGGCACAAACCATTCCAAGTGGAAATAAGCCATGAATTTTGAAATGGATTGCATGTACCAAAACCATGTATTGATTTTGGTAGATCCTCTATTTTATGTAAAGCCTCCTGGTTTCAAATGGGTATTCAAGAATAAACTGGACATGGAAGGACTAAGTAGTACCTCTAAGGCACGAATGATTGCAAAAGGTTTTAAACAGTGTCAAAGAATATACTATGATGAATCCTTCTAACTCGTTCCAATTATGAAATCCTTCAAAATTCTACATGCCATTATTTCATACAATGAATATGAGATTTGGAAAATAGATGTCAAAACATCATTCCGTAATGGGAAACTTCAAGAAGATGTCTACATGACACAACCTAAAGGGTTTGTGCTCCAAAGGATGCCAATAGTGTATGCATGTTGAAGAAATAAATTTATGGATTAAAGAAAGAATCCAGGTCCTGGAACATTCATTTTGATGAATCCATAAAAGAATTTGGTTTTATCAAAAATGGATGTGAGCCTTATGTCTGCAAACTGTTTAGTGTGAGTACAGTCATTTTTCTAATAGTATATGTTGATGACATATTACTTATTGGAAATGAGATACCTGTCTTACTATCTATTAAGGAATGGTTGAATCAATACTTTTCCATGAATGACTTTGGTGAGGAATCGTATATTCTTGGGATCAAGATACATCGTGACAGATCCAAGAGATTTCTCGGCCTAAGTCAATGTGCATACACTGATACGATACTGAGGAGATTCAGTACAGAACAATTGAGGAAGGGATTGATGCTAGGGTCACATTGTATTCATCTTTCCAAGAAAATATTTCCTCAGACACATGAGGAGCGAGAAATAATGTCAAGGACTCCAATGCATCAATGATTGGGTCAGTCATGTATGTCATGTAATGTACTAGGATAGATGTCACCTACTCATTGAGTGCAGAAGGTAGATATCAAGATGACCTATGTGACTTCCATTGGATAGCGATGAATACTATCATAATGTATTTGAGGTGTACTAAGGATTTGTTCCTAGTTTAAGTATTAGATGAGGAACTAGTCATCATATAATATACACATGCTAGTTTTCAGACTGATCAACGTTACAGTAAGTCACAAACAGGATACATCATCACTTTTAATGGAGGTGAAGTGAGCTGGAAGAGGTCAAAGAAGAGTGTGGTCATAGATTATATAGAAGAGTCTAAGTATATCGCAACTTCTGAGGTAGCTAAAGAAATAGTTTGGATGAGAAGCTTCATCCAAGAGCTAGATGTGATACCTAGCAGTAATGATTCCATCACACTGTACTGTGATAATACTGCAGCGGTGGCTCTCGCAAAAGAAAAAAGGCCAAATCAGTGGAAAAAGCACATGATTCAAAAATATAATCTATTGAAGGATTTTTCTCATATAGTTGAATTTGTAGTAGGAATTATTTCCACGGAAGACAATGTGGAAGACCCATTGACAAAAGCCTTGACTCGGTAAGAACATGATCTTCATGTGAGGTATAGCAGACTAAAAGTAGTTGGCAGTTAGCTCTAGTTCATGTGGGAGTTTATAAGAGTTGGTGTCCTAGAAAAAACTGTTTTTTTACTTTGATTACATGAATATTTAATGTATTATTACTTATTTATCATTTTTATACATGAATATGATGTAATAATGTCCTAGAGTATTTGTTACATTGATAAGGTCATGCCAGTTCTCCTCTATGATGAGAAACTTGAAATGATATAACGATATTCTTAAATATAGTTCTGTTGTTGGATGACATGCTATGATGGGACACATAACATGTATACCATCAAGTGTGAGTACTCTTAAGAAGATGATACTTCCTCTCATGAAGTTTTCACTTGGTAATCTCCATGACAAGAGATTTTAAGAACATAACCGTCTGTAGGAATTCGGCATGTTTTGGTGTCATCAGATATTTCTATCTGTGGGTGTGTGTAATGATCCTCAGACATGAAGATTATTATTAATACGTTTCATGACTTATGTACTTTTACTTACTGATGAAATCTGTCCCGTAGACAGTTGGTGGGAAGTAGGATACGTTTTGTGCATCACAAGTGGCATTTTATTAATGGATAAGTCGGGGAAGGATTTGTCCCTTCCATTTATGGATGTTGAAATCTCGTCTGTTTGATTGAAATAGAACCATCGCATGAAATTCCATGGGAATGGTGTAATGACGATTTTATTTCAGGTAGTTAAAGAACGATGTATCAAGCGTACAATTTGATGACATAATCATGAAACATTCTTGAGGATATATTGAGACAATGGGATTATATTATAAAACGAGTGTTCGTATGGGGATGTCATTGTTGTAATGTTCTTTCTCTTGGGTTCTTTGAACCATTTCTAGATAGTACTCTTGGACTATAGGCAAGCCCGCCTAATTTCAATGAGAAAGAATCCTCGAGGGTCACACACTAAGTGTTTTGGTTGGTCTTAATTAAATTCTATTTTAATTTAATTAAGGAAATAAATATTATTCTCAAAACTGTGGCATAATTTTATTCAAGATAAAATGATCACATATATTAAATAAAATTTATTTATTAATTTAATTGAACATTTAATAAATATTTATTTACTTGTTTGTAAATAAAATATTTATTTAAGGGAATACAGTATTTATTTATTTATTTGTGAGTTCAATAAATGGAAGTAGAGTTCGATCAGACCAAGATCAATCTGGTAGTTAAATAATTATTTTCAAGACATAAATAATTATTTAACTAGTTGGAAAATATTAAAATAACACTACTATTATTTTATAACGCGTAATTTTATTTATAATTCCGTTTTGTAGAAGTCGTCGCACAATAAATAATGATGCGGTATTATTATTAAATGGTTGGGTTTTCAATAATTTCATGAATTTATATAATTGTCTCTATAAAATTTAATATTGTAAATGGAATTCTATGTATATAAATAGGCAAGGATGCCTATCATTCCAAACACAACACCACACTCCTGGTGAATTGAGAATTGTTGAGAAAAACAATTTCTCTCTCGAATCCTCTCTCTCCCCTCTCAAGAACAAGAGACGTTCTTCAAGGCTGATGAACAAGTGATCAATAACGACCGACACAAGACACTCGCTTCATTACACTAGCACCCAGGGAACGAGTAGTGTCGATCAGAGGCCATCAGAGCATGTGTGGATCACCGATAGGGGGATTCTAGTTTGGATCCTTAAAAGCATATCCATATAATCTGGAAGGACCATTCTGGATGATCCAAATCATCAACGAAGAAAAATACCAAAGATACATGTATTATTTTTCTTTATTAAATTAATTAAATTATTTATAAACATGGTGTTCAAGATCCTCTCTAATGTTTTTGGCATATTTATTCTTGATCTAAATATATGATTATATTCCATGGGGAATGGTGTTAAATTTCATTTTGATCCTATAATAATCATTGATCATGGTAAAAACCAATGTTGGGTCCTGACCCAACCACGCTTCCATTGCAACTGAAACCTTTGTTAATCACACACAATATTTATCATCCAAAATAATAAAAATAGGTTAATTATATAGATAACTAAGATCATTTTTAATGTTTATTATTCATTTGAATTCACTTATTTTCATGTCATGATAATTATATTATTATTTATATCAATGAGGGATGTTTTGTTTATATTCTGTACTCGAGTAGAATATCTACATAGTATGATGTTAATAGTTAATGTGGTCATTATTGCATAATATCTAGAATAATAAGTATTGAATAATAATCAATTTTATACATTAATTATACATTTTTACGAAACGTGTTATTTTTTGTTTTGAAAAATGAACAATGTTATAATAATAGAGACGGTAGGTCATACATATGCGTGAGTAACATATTCATTTTTCCAAAATCCTTATAGAATGAATGTAGGTATTATTTATCATTCCAGATTGATAAAAAATATAATTTTTACAATATTAATAATATAAATATACTTATATATAATTTATCTGATGTGATGACAGAAAATGAATGTCATCATTTTATAGAAGTGATAGTTCACACATATGGATGAATGAAATTATAATTTTTATGTTCATCAAAAGGTAATAATTTAAATGATAAATTTTTCATTAATAATGATAAATATTTCATTATTACCATATATAAAACTTAATTCTATAATTATAATGACTATTGAAAAAAAATTATGGAAAGATTTTTTATGGGATCGGGGAAGTGATTTTCCACAAGTACGCACAAACGATTAATCCTTTACTAATTAAATGGAATTTGATAATTAATTTGGTGTTTATATTAACAAAAAAAATCTACATCTATTGGGGATAATGTATTTTTCTATTTAATATAGTTTTATGAATATTCTTATGAAGTGGAAGATGAAATAAAATAGAAACACTTAATTAAATATGATACAAGTTTTTCAGTATATTTACATTGATTATCACATTATCACCTCAAAAGAGGCTGTAAGGCCTTATATAATTCATCGATAACATGGATAGTTATTTTAGGAATGGATTTAGTTAGATATTGGATACAAAGAATTTGTTTTGGAGTGTGAAGAAATGATAATAAGTAGATCCCTTCTATAAGAGAGGGAAGGTTAACTCTATGAATTCATCAAACTGTTAAATTGATATTAATTAATTTTATATTTGAAATATTTGTAAATTTAATTATATAGAATATAATATGAATATGGGTCTAAATACCTTAATTTAATTTTAATTAGAAAGTGTTTTATTATTTTTTAAATAATTATTCTTTTGTTTCAACACATATTTCCCTCTTTTAACTCTTACTGTGTTATCACGTTATTTACACATTGAGGGTTAATATAACAACTATAACATGAAAAAGACAAATAAATTTTTCATTTTTGACATTTTTGGACTTATCCTAATTATCGGATGGTTCTTAGATTTTTATAATTATTACATCATTTAATATAATATTATATTTATTAAAATAACATTAGTGACAATTTTGAAACTATTAATTTCCTAAAGTTTAAAAAAAATCATAAATAATTTATATATTAAATCCCATACATTAAGGCATTAAAATAATTTCATATTCATCCAAAAAATTATTGGATAACATTAATTATATAAAATTTTGTTTATTATAATCTTTTTGATATAATATATTCCATATTTCCTTTAATGAAACAATATTACATCAACATTGTGAATGCCTTTAATTAATTTAATTTTACCATAAAAATTTTAGAAAATAAAATGATGAATAAAATTATTTTTGAAATAATATGACTATTTATAGTCGAATTTATATTCTTTATAAACTCATATTGAACATATTTAACTTTTAAATGGAGCATGTATTTCAAAATTGATTTTTCATTGGATAATAAACTATAAATGTCATAATGTCATCTATGTGGCTCCAAGAGGTCACAAAATCTGACCAATGATGGTTATTATCGAAAATAACTCGTCTAATTAAATATGGAAATGTGTAAAGATAATTTTATTATATCATTTTTTTCAATTTATTACCTGATTTATCGTTAAAAGTGTTCAAAATAATAATTAATAAAGTCAACATAAATATTTTCAAATATTAAAACGGGAATATATACTAAATTTTAAAATTATTTGTACAAAAATGGAATCCATTTTTTTAAATTCAAAACATATAATTTTTTAATATTTAATTAAAAATAATCCTCTAGATGGAAAGAGAAAATGAGCTTCTTAAATTAAAAACATTCAAAAGTTCACAATGTATTTATATTGAATTTCAATTTGAAATTAAATCCAATGACCTAAACATAAATAAAGGATAAAATATATATCTAAATACACTTTAATATCGTTAAAATATATATTTCAACAATAATAATAAATTTGATGAAATAAAAGTATTCAATTAAAAAATGGTATTTTATCACCAGTCATCATAACATGAAACATATCTGGAAAATAAAAAAAATGAAACCAAACTTAATTTTGGTACCCCATTTTCAAACAAGGACATTATATAATCATATATATTTTATATGAGTTTCAAATAATCTTTATAAGTCAAGTGATCCATAAAAATGTTAAAACTCTATTTTAGAAAAATAATTCTTTTGTGGTTAAAATAGAATTTCTTCTAATATTGGGTCTATAAAACACATAAGTGAATTTTAAACATTATATTAATATTTATAATATAATTAATATTTTCCAAAGAAATAAATTTCTTATTTATTGGTATTAAAGACACTTTTTCAAAACAAAATATATTTTTATAAAAACATTTTCAATTGTTTGAAAATGTTTTTATATTTGTTAGCAATTAATTAGTCACCAAATAATTATATATATATATATATATCCAAATTTAATAATTTAGTTAATAATATTCATTGAAAACATTTTGACATATTTTTTATAACTGTATCATTTAAACAATAATATTTAGTTGTTTGTTTAATCATGATGTGGTGTATCCTGCATGCTGTCAAACTTATTTTTTTAAAACCACAGGATGTTATATTAATGAAGTGAATTTACATAAACAAAATCATTTTTGTAATGGTAAAAGTAGATTCAATAAAAATTGAAAAATACTAGGAAATGGAAATTCAAATATCATAAAAGGAAAGATATTCCTTATACGTAAAGTAAATGGAATATTTAATTAAACTTATTAATTAAATAATAGTGTGTAATATTAATCTTGTTCCATTGATTTATGGTGATACAAATAAAACAGTACATTAATTTTAGACGTCCACTAATGAAATTTATTCTAATTCATAACAACAATAAATATATTAATCAGCTATTTTAAAATAGGAATCATTTCAACAAACAATATAAACATAATTTTAAATTGTTTTATACATGTATATAAGTATGCTATTATCTATTTTCAACATTATTTGTGAGTAATCATTTTAATTGTAGACCAATTTCATAATAGAACTTTATTTATTCACTATTATCATAATGCTAATAATATTGATATTTGGAATGATACTGTAAATGGTGATTTATAATCACATATAATGTAATAATTAAATTCTATGAGATTTTTGTTTACTATCCATAAATATTACATCAAAAATGAGAATGTTCCAGTGATCAGTAATGAATAGTCGTTGGTATAATAATTAATGAGGTTAGTATTATGTCTATATATCGAGAGTGAAAATAATGTAATTTTGTACTTATTTTTATCTTATTCTATCATTAATTAGGTTCTCATAGTTGTACATTATATTATTGTATAGTATTTTTCATGTTGGTGGTTAGATTGGCCCAAACCTGAACATATAGTAATTAATGGATGATTATGATTACTAAAGAGGATGATTTTGGAGTAATATAATTTTTACAGATACAAAATAATAATAATAATTATATATTTTAAAATATTTTAATCATATTTTATAAAATTTTAATATATAATAAAAAAACTAGATAATAAATGAAATTTTACATTGTTGAGGTTAATGTCGACACACACACTAAAGATTTTTTTAAATGGATAAGGGGATATTTGATTAATATATATTCAGATAACATAGTAAAATTCTATTATAGAAAAATATTTCATTATATAGGAATGGAAAAATTATATTTGAGAATCTAAGATAGAAAATATCATATATGAAATAATTTTTTGTACTCACATTGAGAAAATAACTTTTCCTTTGGAGGACTCCATGGAGATAAAGGGATTAGGCTAACCTATTTTTTCTAGAATCTAATTTAATAGAAATATGATTCTAGTTAAATTAGTTTTGGTATCTTTTCAAGAGGAAAATAATATTTTTTAGTTATCTAAAAGGGGTTTTGGGAGGTCCCTTTAATGAGTAGTGGGAATGGTGATTGTATAAAAATTTAGACTTAATATAAAATGGAACATGTATCATAAATCACGAAGACTTAAAAAATGGGAAATAATGGGGGTCGATATAATTGTTTGTCATTAATAATTCCAAACTCTCAATTGGAAAATTAATTTTAGTATGTCATGTATATTACCTCGTAGGTTAATCCTTTTTAACTATTATGGTTTCAATAACAATAACTAGCTTTGACCTATGTAATTCATTTTTTTTGAATATAAATAAAAATTAACTTATTAAAAGAAATGATATCATTATTAAAAATATTCCAGATATTTTAAATGATATAATTTATTTATGATGAATCATTTTTAAAATTATTGTGTGTAATGATTAATAATCCAATTTTATAAATTTTATTTTAATTCATTAATTTTTATTATCGGATAATATTATCATATTATTTGTTTTTAATGATATAATATATTTTATTAAAAATATAATTTTTCCCTAAAAATCATTCCACAAATATTTTTAAATAAATGTATATTTAGTTTAAAGAGAATATATTTAAAATAACTTTTATTGGAAAATAATAATTATGTTGTTGAACAAAGGTTATCTAAATTAAAAATAGTATATCAAGTTGATTAGTATTTTTAATTAATAAATATTTTATCATGAAAAATAATTATATGTTTTATGTTGCTCTTACTTCATGATATAGTCATAAATAGAACGATTTTATTTAAAATTTTGTTTTTCACTATTCACATAAAAATCAATTGTTTCAAGAAAATATCAAAATATCACCATAGAAAGACAATTTAATGCGTTATTAAAAAATGAATATAAATTCTTCAAAAAAAAATATACAATTATAAAATTTATCTTCTAAATGAAATTTCAATATATATAATGTAATTTTGTGTGTATTGAAAAATTCGTTATAAAAACTCTTTGTGTGTTTTTTCATATTTTTTAACCATTTCCAATTGATTGAAATATTTTAATTTACTGTTGGTATTATTAATCATAAATTTTATTATAAATAAATATTTACTCTATAGTTTTAGTTTATTGTTTTATCTTGATCAAGCCATCAAACATATTATTAATATGGAAAATATGTTTAATATATATATAGTATTTAAAAATTTATTTTTAAAAAATATATAAAAAAATAACAAGTTACTTGGGCTAAAAAATATCTTCTCCTAGATTATTTGGGAAACAATAGGGCCATGTCTAAAACACCATTCATATATATGACTAACTCCCAATTTTACTAAATTCCATTTGATTTGTATGACTGATATACCATAAAGTGTGTTGTGTATCCCAATTCTTGTTATCAAAACTATAACCCATGTTCCTATGAGCCAAAAAGATCATTACTATTATTTTTACAATCATGGGCATTAACAAGGTCGATTGTTTCATACCCAAAGTGTGTATAGAATTATCTAAGTATATAATTACACTATAATAACATAAACAGTTAGGACAATGATTTACTCATCACTATCATTCATCCACGATGTCATCTATATATTTTTTTAAAAAAATTATATTTCACTTACATCAATAAATAACTTCTATTTTTCCATAATGTTCTCTAATTATGCTCATACATCCTATAATACTATACTAGTACAAGATAGAAAATTTAATGCCATCAATGCTTCAACCATAACCATATTTTTACATTCATGAAAACATTATATTACCATGTATTCATTATTTTATCACTCTTTGATACTCTTAAATTAAATTGTAAATTTCTCCATACAGACCTAGTAATAATTCCAATAATTAATCTCCCAATATATTATTTTACCTCATTTTATTATCTACATTCTTCATATATCCTCCTTTGTTCATATAGTTTCAACAATAGAAATTTTTAGTTTCTTTTCTTTATCACATTCACCACTACAATCCATTTTTTAAATTTTATAATGAAACATTTTAGGGTTAATTGAGAACCCTAATATAATATCCAAAAAAATTCCTCACAAAAGTAAACAAACACATCCAATGCTTCAGAATACATAGACTGGCTAGAAGGAAATGATTTCATATTTCCAAATATAAACTTCATCATTGATCTCAAACCATGTGCCAACCCATCACATGCCCATTAAAGCCTATCGAATCATTCCAACTTCCATTGACACACTGAACATCAATGCAATCATCATTACTATAGAATAGCTACATCTTCGACTGGGGTGAAAAGGAAATAGGGATACCTGATAACATGAATAAAAACTATGACAAATAATGCCTCTGAATCAACCACCAAGAGTAGCCATTATGATGAAACCGTCACCACCAACCCCAACCCACCCAAATGCCGACGAACTCCCAACTAATCAAAATCCACTGAAACCCTCCAACATTATGAGATGATACTCCCAAAACACCACTAGGAAGACCATGGTTCATAAAAACTATAACTATAAAATAATCTATATCAAGGAAGAATGTGTCTAGATGATATCCCATCATCACTTCACCTTCACCTATCTCATCCCCGTAACATCATAAACTCCCCCTATCGAGTGACCACGTGACTATTCAAATCCATCGTCAATCCAATAACAAAATACTAGAACAAAACTCCTTTGAAAACACCCAACAAAAGTTAAACCTAAACAAATAAGATCGAGGAAGAATTAATGATATTTGAACCTGAATTTAACTAGGGAAAATACTAAAAAAGGAATTGTTGAGTGCAAACAAAAATCACTACTCTAGATCAGGCCTTGAGATGGTCGATTAATCTCTAGGCCTAAGCGCACTAAGGCAGATAGAGAAAGGTCATAAATAATCCAGGGGTGGTGAAACAAGTAGAGTTGACCTAGAACTAGCATGAGATTTAGAAGATATTACCTTTAGTGAGTGAATTCTATAAAAAATAGAAAAGGGAAGAGTGAACTGGGGAAAGCAGAGTGGAAGATTCAATTCCACTAAAGAGATAGGAAACCCTTGGTGGAGGGATATCGTCAGAAAAGAGAATGAGAGCGGCCATAGAGAGTGAAGTGACATCTCAAACATTGATATTATTAGAAGAGAACAAATCATCTCATGATTATTAATTTAAAGACAATCACTACAATTAATAATCATATTCATCTCATTTATATTATATACATTTATTGTAAAAAATGTATATTACAAATCCATTAATTCTATCGCCACATATTTTACCTCTCGGTGTCAATATTTAAACATCTATTCCCATCATATACAATCCAAGAAAAATTATTTTAAAAAATAAATGTATATCATCATGGTTAATTATCACTATATTTAGTATTTTCAAAATATATATATATAACACAAAACATCCTGGTTATAGCATTATACCTATTCATATTTCATTAACAATTATCCACAATTCTATTTCTTTTGGGCTACCATGAATAAATTCATCAGTATGATGTATTTTTAATTCTCTCCCCCTTTAACATTAAATCATATAAAATAATTTTTAGACTTATGTTCTCACCCTTTTACTATGTATATAAACTCATGGGTTTCATTTCACTCCCATTTTCAATAAAATAATATATTCACCACCATTAAATTTTCCCATCATTAGAAACCTTATGTAATAAAATTATTGAACCATATTTTAAATGTAACCATATTCTCTATGAATATGAATATTTAGTATTAGAGAGTTTGATCTTACCTATTTTCATCTAATTATTAATTCAACAAGTGTATCTATACTTTGGTTTTCCAACCACATTTAAAATTTATCCTTTTACTCTATTTACCACATATCAAATTTCTAACACAAAATTAATACCTTTTAAAAATTCATGATATCAAATGTAATATTTTGGAGATTTTTCCAAGATTAAAACTCATTAAGAATTATATACACTTCTAAAATATATTTTTAGAATTTATATATCAATATGGTTTGATTCTTTAAATATAAAGTAATCCCACTGAGATAGAAATCAATGTAGAAAATGATATTACTAATCAAAATTATGAATGTTAATCATTTCTTCCATTTACTTATATAAGAATACGATACATGAGGTTTTACATCCTTTGAGTATATCCTTGGTAAATCAATCATTGTTTCAAATGATTGGTAGAAATGAAATATAATTTTTAAATTGTGAGAGTCATTTGACATGTCAGCATTTATTATTCTGATATAGATGATTCATGGTGATCATATTTGTTTTTTTTTCAATAGTAAAAACTTTCACCTGTATCCTTTATTCAAGATTTTATTCTTTTTCTGATTTTGGTTGCACATTTACTCTCAAATTTTTTTCATCATTAAAATTATATAATTCCATCTTAATATTTTTTGGGAAATGTAATTTTTCTTCCATATAGTTGTACATCCCTCTTAATATGTGAATAGTGGTTTTCTTCATGTAATCTTCTTCATTAGTCATGTTTTAGCTCCTTTAAGTATGTCCAAGAATATAATATGTAAATAATCACCTAATAAGATCAAACCTGTGGTATCATTGTACATGAAAAGTGGTCACAATGGGTTTCCTTCCAATCATTAAGTCTTTATCCTTTAAAAATATTCATTATGTAACCATTAGATCCATCGTAGAATCACTTCATTTCTAACATCCCATTAGGATAATTTCCAAATAAATTGCATTGATTTCATATTAACACCAATATATGATATATTTTTAGACTACATTAGGAATGATATGTATATTTCAATTTAATAATTTCATCCTCATTTCTATATAATTGATTTTTAATTCCTTTAAATATATTTTAGAGGAAATATATTCTAATATTGAACATGATTCATTATTCTATTTTATCCCCAATTCATTTTCATTTTTGAGATATTTAAAATAGGTTTAACGTTTCATCTTCATTGGTATTTTTTCATTAAATTCATGTGAATGTTTTCTAAGATAATAAATTTTCTCATTCAGTATTTCACTCATCCATAAAATTTATCAATTTATGTCCAATTTAGAATACATCATCATATTATTTTAAAATCATATTCTAATATGATCGTATGATATATTGTATTCTTGAATTCTGATAGATTAAACTTATACATTTTACATTAGACATCTCCTTGTAATTTCATGATAATTACCGATATTAATAAGTAAATGTATTAACTATTATTTCATGATATTAATAAATTTTTTACTTTTCTATTAAAGAATTAGAGTTATTAGATTTATAATCAGTATTGATGAAATTAATAGATCATAATTTATTAGCAAAACAAATCACACATACCTCAACGGGTTTCCCCATTTTCTTTTGGGATTTATTCTTCTTACTCATCCTCAAATTTCCTCATTGAATTTTAATAAAATTACAAAATCTATCAATTAATAGCTCATGATCAATATAATTTTGTTGATTATCTATAGTGGAATTATTAAGATCATTTTCTTTTCGATTTTATCTAGGAATATCCTTTAATGTTACTTATAATTCAAAATTAGATAATCAATGAAAATTTATATTGAATATCCCATAAGTTATAGCACTAAACAAAATCCTATTTGAATTTATATTATAAACACCATTTTAATGATTCAGTAAATTATCATGAAAATCTATATACCATATGACATCTAGAGAAGAAACTAATATATATAAAATCATTATTTTATTCCAGGAATCAATGTAAGTGTCATTAAAAAAAAGAGGAAATTTCAGTGATTAAATGTTTCCAAAAAATTGGTAAAGTTTTACATTGAACTATAAATAATATACATAAGGATTTGATTCATGATATTGGAACCATAAGGATATGATAAGAGTCCCAAGGCACCCCAGAGGGGGGGTAATTTACCGTGTTCCAAAATAAAAAACATTTCCCAACATTATCCCCACATATAATTAGGTCTTATTCATTTTCTAGAAATAACAATGTTAAATCAATACCTCCCTTATGTTATCTCACAATGAATAAAAAACCCTTAGTTAGATTTGTATTATTAAATATAAGAAAAAATTCAATTTTGTAGGTTCTCCCAGATTGTGATACATCTAATGAGAAAATGCCTGGTGATTTACTATTTTAATAAATTAAACTATTACACAATATTTGGTGGATACCATGCTTATGATATTGACATTACATACCGAGGATCCTTGTCCTTATATGAATTTTATGGATATAAAACTACCTGCTAGGGGACACTCGTTATAATTTATTATTTGAGCAGTACTTCATGGATGTATTATTCTAATTATAGATGTTTTAGTATCTATAATATTTTTATAAGAAATGGATTATCCCTGAATCATCGAATAGATATTTTTTTGGGATCATGATTGATGGAAATAATTTCCTCACAAAGTCTTCATTCAATTTTTTGTATCCCATTATGAATATAGTGATAGTGGTCCAAGGGGTTGTCTCTTATTCAGATCTAACTCTCTGTTCAATTTTCTCTTTATTATTTATCTAACGGACATTTTAATGTGGAATTTTATAATTTTTATATAAATATTTGTGAATAAAAAAACAAAATGAAAAAAATAAACATGTGGTGCAATAATGTATATGAAATATCATTAATATAATTCCATTATTTTCCAATAAAAATTTTGTTATTTTTTAATTGTAATCTTTAATTTATAATATATAACCAAAATGTTCCCATCTAATTATAATATTAATTTTTAAATTTGAAAATTATTGATTGTAGAAAATTATTCAAATGTATGTTGTCTAGATTTCTAATGACCACAAAATAATTTGGTTCATTTATGTCCTCTATGATCATAATACCTAACCAATAATAAGATGTTTAAATTGTGAGTAAGGATGTAAAATTTTACTAAAAAATTCACAGATAATCATAAAAAATATAATTATAGAAACCAAATAAATCAAAGAGTTGATGAAAAAATGATTTTGATAAAATCTCTAGAATATATGAGTCCACAAAAATTTAAAAACATTTATTAAAAAATAATCTTGGGAACATTTTTAGAATGAAAAAAAAATATTACTTATAAGATATCATAATGAAACTCGAGTAGCTTATCACCATAATTGGTTTATTCTTATATGTATAATAAAAAAAATAAACTTTTTCGTAATTGCCCAATGATCACATATTCATTGTCAACAAAATAATTATCAAAAAGAATGACCTCCCCTAAAATGTGGCTGAGAATAATTTAATGGATTCCTAAAAAAAGAAACTATTTTTAACGACCTATTAAAATCACTATAGTTTACCCCACATATGAAGATATTAAATTTATCATTAATTCAAATTCATATTATCTACAATGATTCAAAAAAAATTCCAATTGATACATATATTCATACCCTGTGATTTAAGATCATCAAAATCTTTATGTATATCCAAAAGTGATTCATTCTTCACTTAGTATTAACTTATCAACACCTTGGATTTAGTTTAAGAGTCATAACACTCAACTTTCCTTTTTTTAGATATAATCCCCAACAAAAATATTTTTCTTGTCAATCGCACACGTGATAAAGAAAATATAAAATCATCAATGAATGATTCTTCACATTTGTTAAAAGTAAGATTATAATATATATCCTTGTTGATAAGACCTTATTCATATCATAAAAATAGGTTACATTGACGACCCATAATCATTATTCTATTGGACCCAAGATGAGTTCCATTGTATCAAATACAATGGAAATTGTTTTGAATGTTGTTAGGAATGTTATTTATTTTATTATCCAAACATAAATTATTTATATTATTCTTATTTTTATCAATGTTTATTGGATAGAGATTTAATATGATGGATATGAAGGGAAAAATGTTATCAGAAAATTTTTTGTGTGAAAATGTTATCCTATAATGTTTAGAAGTTCATTCAAAAAGAAAATTCCATATAGCCAAATATTATGATTCATTGTTCTTTGTAATGTTTATAAAATCCTGAGTCATTTTTTTCATGATCAATGTCTATTTGGGATGTGTGTATGAAATAATGAAGTGTACAATTTTATTTTTATGAAGTTCAATGGAGTTAAATTTAAAAAGGCTTTCATCCAATCAGTTTGATATTACCAGAAAAATAGAGGTTGTGAATGTTTTATTTCACAACATAATAATATTTTACATTGAAATATTTAAATATTATGAATTATTTTTCTAGTTTGTTGAATTATCAAATGGATTTTTATTAAATTAATTATATATGAAAATTTTTGTTGACATTTAAAGGGCTTCATTTATGGAATTACTTTAGACAATGTCCAATTAGACATAGATGATCTAGAATTATTTTATGAAGGTTTCTAATTAAAAAAAGGTCTGAAATAGTTTTCATGTATTTTGATTTAAAATATTATCTCTTTTAATTTATCACAGTCGTGCCTCTAGTAATATTCATCATATGGATGTTTCCATGTATAATGATCAGATATAGGTAGATTGGATTTTGAAATAAGATTTCATATATCACATGTCTCTAAATTCATAGATAAAGGGGTTTGGTTGAAAAAATAAAATAGTTGTTTCTGTATAAAGATCAGTAGTCATTAGTTATAATAAAATGTAATTGATGAAGTGTTTTTTTTCAACTAATATAATGATGAATGTGATGTGATGTGATGAAGTCATAAAATAATATCCTATAATGTTATGAAGGAACATCATACAATGTTTTATAATATGGAAATGTTTTGATAAATTTATACTAGTTGGATGAATAGTTTATATGTTTTACATGCTTGAAGGTCATTATGAAACGTTAATAAAGTTATATACTATGATGATGATATGATAATCATTCAATTTTTTTAAAATCATGAAGGGATATCGTGGTTCTATCAAAATTTTGAAAATCATTATATATATTACATTAATATTGAATTAGTTTTTAAATTTTGTCATAAAATATCCGAGTTAAATCATTTTCTCTTAATGTGATACAATATAAATGGGTTGATCATTTTAACCTATTTGTAGAATATTAAAATTTTAAGATGTTAGTAAAATAATTATAGATGGTTAATTATTATTTGAAGAATATTTTATAGAATCAATTCATAGTCTTATACCAAATATAGATTTCCCATTAAATTTTATCAAACAGATGATGTGTGGATGTAATTAGTTTATGATGTTATAGTGGAAACTATAAATTATAATTAATTTTCATCAAACAAAATATATTTGATATAGATTTAATATCATGGTTATCATATGGATAGAATATAGGTGTGAGTAGAAAAATATTTGGATAGAATGTTTTATTCTTGGAAAACGCACCATAGATAATATACTCTAGAGATACATAACAATGTAATTTGAATGGCTGTATCATATGTTTATCCAATGGAATAAATAATTATTTTATGTTATTCTATAATTAAATTTAATAATAAGTTCTTGAAATAATATCATGTATGAATAATTTCAAGAATAACAATGAAAAAACAAAGAATCTTATTGTTTATGGTTTAAAACAGTTGTAACATAAATCACTATTACATTTTATATCATGATATAGATAACATGTATTGTTTTTTATTATAGGAAAATGCATGTTTAATGAAATTCCATGATTACTATAACCATATTCAAATTATTTGTTTCTAGTGATTTTTATGGTACTAGATTATTTACAAACAATACCAAGGACTAGCTCATCTTATTTAGTAGTGAACTTTGTAAATTTATGTATTCCTTTTGTTGTTCTTGTGTTTTTAATTGTAGCGTGTTAATAAATAATTAATGAGAGTAGATTTTTCTTTAATATTTAAGAAAACATATAAATAAAGCGTTCCTGATTAACCCCCTCCCCAACTCAATGATCAAATAGATCCATATTAGTCTTTCCATGTTATATTAGATTTATGTTTCCCTATATAGACTCCTTATTGATATTTCATGAAAACAAATATTACCATGGATGTTCATAATTATGTGAACAATGATGTGATTCATTATTTTAATAATAAGGACTATAATAGTTTGTAATATAAAATGTTTTGGTATCTAATTTTCATTTGGTATGATGTTCATGAGTCTTGTACACAAGGTTTCCAACCATTTTCTAATAGAGGATACAAAATATTTGATATTAAGATAAATTTTATGAATGACGGAGGAGAAAACAATTCATAAATTACTCATTCTCTGAAGCATAGTATCAAAGAGTAAATGAAATCGGATTGTGTAAAGGTATATGGGATATGTTGAAGAAATATATGAAAGAAACAAGAAATTATTGAGAGAGATGTTACAAATTTATATATATAAGTATGATGATACTATGATGGATAAAAATAAATCAACTGGTCATTTATTTACAAGGTTGAGTGACGTTTGAAGAAACATTATATTTCATTATGATAATTTTAATGATTCAACCATTTTTTAGTATAATTTTTGAATTAATCATGGAAAATTAGATTCCAAATTTTCATACATAGAATATATTGTCCCTAATATTTTTCCTATGAATAATATAAAAATCACATTCATTGCATAAAAATTAGAACGGAAAATGTAATCAAGAACAATGAAAATGATTATTAAGATATTTAATTAAAATAAAAATAAATAATTATAAATATCATCAGAAAAATACAATGATTATGAAACATAATATGAGAATAACACAGAAAATGAAGAATTTATAGAATTTTTCTAAAAAATTGAACAAAGTCATATAAAAATAAAAAAGACAAGTTACTTCTAAAATTATTTTTTATTTAGATATGTGGAATTTTGATGAAAATATTCCTCAATGAAAAGAATGTGATAATATTGATATTGATGATTAAAAAATCAAAGAATACCTCAAGAAGAAGGAAGAAATATACACTTTTAATTATAATGAAATGAATTATACAATCCATAAATAGAAAGGGATAATATTTTTCATTAATTATGAAGTAAACAGTGAAAGTGAAAAAGTAGTTAATAACTTATATGATGTTTCTTCAGAAAAAATATTTCAGAAAAAAGAATATAAAGATACCAGTGAAGAAATAATTAGTTCAAATTATGCAAAGAGAAAGTTACTAATTTATTTTCTGCTGATGATTAGATTAATGAAAATTTTGAAATAATTTTATAACATGAACGAGAGAAATATATTTTAACAAAAGGAAGTATTTTTGAAAAACTGAATAATTATATATCTAATAATAATCCATGGTTTATAATGATATTTATAACTAACCAATGCTGATATACATGGAAATTACATTTCCTTTTACAGACGACATAATACATTACACAAATATACGCCCAAGGACCATATTAGTATAGTGTCTTTGGAAACTTGGAACATAATCTCCTATCATGGTGAATGATCTTCAACTTCTCCCATAATAATCATCCCCATTTATTTTCCTCCCTAAAACCATTCATTATATCCAAGGGAAAAGAAAATATAAAATGTGTGAGGTCAAATTCTCAGTAAGGGTAAGCTTGGAGAACATAAAAGAAACAATTATCATAAGAAGGTAATAAGATTAATATAATGTTTAAATATCAAAATAATGAGTCATGAAATAAATCATGGTTGTACGTATGGCATAGAAAAAATGAATGTTAAACATGATAAAATAAAATCGGTATGAAAATGAATTTTAAGTAAAAATTAATCACATATGATTTTTTCCATAGTTTCCAAGGCATTAATGACAAGGCCATCATAGTGGACAAAGCCCTTTACTGAACCGAGTTTACTTGTTGTTCCATCTATGCATTACTAAACTTGATTTACTTATCATTTCAACCCTATATTACTGAAACAGATTTAATTTCCATTCCAGCTAGGTTTATCTCAAGAGATATAAATATTTACCCAATTAATTGTTGGAAGATATTTTTATCACCCATATAATAATGAAATAATTCTTACATGATCCACAAAATCATAAATCATTCATCATAGCATAACCCATGTAATAAAATGTGTTTCATATCATTATTCAATCATAAAATAATAAATATAAAATATCATTCCATCACTTACATAATAAAATTAAATTAATAATAGGTAAATAAATATTACTCTATTTTATAGTGTAATCATAGATTGAAAATATTTTCGTAAAACACTTGAATGTAATTCTTGAGAAAAAATTTCATTCTTCTTCAAAAACATTCTATTTTCTCAAAATGAAATGAAATTTTAATAGAAAATAATTTAATGAAAATAAACATGAAATATTGAAGAGGAAGATTAATGAAAATAAGGCATCATGAAACCATAAAAATCCATTCATGATGTATAAGTTTATAAATGTCATTCTCCTCGTACTTTTTTCGGAAAAGTCAAAAAGTACCTCGTATGGTTAACGAAAGAATGATTCCTCCCAAACGTTGTTATTAAAGTAAAAAATGGTTACAATGACATTATAAATACATATAAGGGTAATAAACATTTTATTAAATCAATTTTACAAATCATGGATATGGAGAATATATATATCCCAATAAATACTTACATATAAACAATCTCATATAAAAATGAGATTACAAAATTTTCTATTACCATTTGTCTGATTTCTTAAGTATGTGTTTGAAAATAATTTATTGTGGGTTTAAACATATTATTAACTTTTAATCTAATCATAATAATATTTATTATATCATATATGACTCACATATGACTTTATACTACCCTTTTACTTATCAATTCCTTATTAAAGCAACGTTTTGGGTAATAATCGTTTTATTTATCATACATGTTTTGACTTTTAATTATTGATAATATTAATTAGATCATGATTTAATTACTTTAAGAGATTAAAACATTATTTATATATCATATATATTCAGTATATAAATATATATATATAATAGATAGATAAATGAACTGAAATACACCGTTCATAGAGATTGTAGGCCGTACGTTTGCTTGAACTGTGTTTCTGTTTCCTTGTTGAATTGAATGGAAGAAATTAAAAAATATATATATATATATTATTTTCTTTATTAGGTCATATATTTAATTATTAATTATTATATATACCTTATAAACATTCTGGAATGGATAAAGTGGAGAATAAATCTCATCACTTTGTGGAGATGGTAAGTTGTACGTACGCACGAGCGACGAAATCATCCCCTTGATTGTTATATACTAGGTAATTGGATGGTATAAAAATTTTTAATAAATAATATCATATTATATTATTTATTTAAATCCATTTAACGCATCAATATACCCATCCAATTTAAGTATTTTTGAATTAAAAACTATATCATGGCATGGAGACGGTAAGCTGTACCTATGCATGGTTGATGATATAGTTATTAAAAGGATGGATGTTAGGAGGTATAAGGATCTACCATAATTGTAATAAAATCTAAAAATTTATAATATACTGGATTTATTAATTTATTATGGAAACAACATAATAAGAAAATGTAGAATAATAATAGAATTTTGAAAGAGGTGATAAACAGATACCCCTTTTTCAGGCATATATTTTTTATATGAACACAACGACGGTTCAATATGGATTTATGAACAAAGGGTGGCCTCTATGATGAATTGAGGGAAGTTTTGAGTAGATTTGGGTAGGTTTTTTTGATACAAATGGCTTTGGTGGTGTGATTAAAAGGGAAGGAGAGGGGCTATTTTATAAGAGAGGGGAGAGGCACCTTTGGAAAGTCTTGAAATATTAATTTATTATAAATTAATTTTCAAATTATAATTCTCCCAATGTCATTTATTTAGAAGATAATATGATTTTGTTTCTAAATCATCTCAACCAATAAAAATTAAACATGTTTTGATTATATTTAAAACCTTATCATATTGAATTTTCGTTATTTAATCTATTTAATTTTTTTTGTTGTAATAATATTTTAAATATTAAATTGTTAGAAATATTTAATTATGTGATTTAAATTTTCAATAATTGGTCACATTATGATATTTTAGACCATATTATTATTAGTTAATAATTTTAATATAATTTAGTAATTTTTAAAATAAATTAATAATATATTATTTTTATAAATTAGCAATAATGTCATTTTTGACACTATTCATTTATTTGACTTTAAATACTGTTCAACAAAAAGATAAATTCGAAAAAAAAACATTTAATACACTCCTAAAATTTTATAGTCACCTAGAAAATTCATGGAGGACTCTAATTATTTCAGTTGATATTTATTTTAATATTTTTTATACCATCTATTTGATAATCTATCAAAAATTAATTTATATATCATTGTTTGTCACCGTTAACGTTAAATATTTAGTCATAAAAACTATAAATAAATTAAAATGATATATATAATTACATTATATTTCATTAAACTATTTATTTTGGATGTTTTTTCATGTTTATCACTTTATTAAAATTATTATACTTATAAGAAATATGAGAGTTACATGTTGTTGCCTTCTTTTGTTTTAATTATAATTACATAACATTTATAAAAAAAAGTCAATTACAGGAATACATTCAGACCCATAGGTGATATTGGTCGACTTTAATTCATCCAATAGGATTTTTCATGTGTTATGGTAATTTTATTATCTTTATTATATTTTTAGTTATCCGAATTTACACGACATAACATTAGCTATGCTAAAAAAATTATCGTAGTTTCTATTCGTAATATCCTAAAAATAAAAGTAACCTATTAAAGTAATAGATAAGCACTAAAATATGGAATCAATTTTTTATAATCCAAAAAACATAATGGGAAATATTAATTTAAAATTAATTCCTTTTGTTAAAAACCAAGAATATGTTTTTTATTATGTCAAACGTATGTAAAGATTATCATGTGTTTTGTCCAAATTAAATGTCAGTTTATATAAAATGAAAAAATTTGATTAAATTATATTAACATAATCCAATTAATATTCCAAATGTTAAAAATATAATCTACCTATGTATGTAAATTTTATGAAAAGAATGTTTTGAATTAAAATACTATATTTTTCACTTTTCATTAAAATCTGAATTTTATAAAAAAAATTACCAAAAAATCAAAAAAAATAAATTTTGATGTCCTTTTTCAAATAAGAATATTTATTTGTCAAATAGAATTTATAAAAGTTTTAAAAAACAAGATTTAAAATTGGTTTTCCATGAAAAGGAGGAAAAATAACATATTTTGACAAATACTTCTTTTATCAGAAAAATTGAATTTTTTTCTTCTATCATGGTCGAGAAAATAACTATGATATAATTGAATGTTATATAAAATTCAACATTTGGTTAATACTATATTTAACAGCTATTTTTTATCCCACTATATAATAATATTTTAATATTATTTCATTGATGAGTGAAACTCGGTACTGCGTACAACACAAGATATCGAGGAAGGCTTCTCTTGTGTGAAATGCAAGCCATGTCAGTGTTTTGTGTAGTAAACACTTCCTTTGGTGTTATGTATTACAAAATAAAAGTATAATTATTTAATAAATTTAAAAAAATCTATACTATGTGTTATTTGAACAGAATTTTATCAAACAATCTTGATGTTTTCTGTAACACAAGCCATGTATATTGTTCTGTATAATAAAAGCTAATATGGTGTTGCATATAGTGAAATCTAATCTTTTTGTAACATACAACACAACATATCAAGGAAATTAAAAATGATATATCTCAAAAAATATCAGGGTGTTACATTATACCCCCTTAAAAATAATTTCACTCTCGACATTTTTCGGGGTTATAAAAGGTTTACCAATTAAATGCTTCATTCATAGAAACCCAAATCATAACAACGATTACTAAAACATCATTTTAAAAAGGTGTGTTAGAAACATAATGGTTAGCCAAATTGACTCATCATTGGGTTTGTAAATATAATAACATAGGTGGGATGTGAAAACATGGATATGGAAGAATAATAAACCCATCATGTTATGAAGGATAGTGATAGAGAATACAATTTGGAGAATGTTAACTACTAGACATCTATAAATCTATGATGATTTAAGGGACCATATGATTCATCAAATTAGAAGGTATTAGGATAACATTTTTGGTTTCCAATAACATTTTCTTAAAGATGCATACTTTTTCATGAGAATAAATACATACTTTTTTTGTAAAATCTCGTTGTTTTTTGTACCACAAACTTCTTCCACATCATCTCTTATTTAATTAAATGAAGCTGAAGTTGTCTTTCTTGAAGTGTTAGCAGATCATGTTATAGAATGATAGGTCATTCCATCTATCTAAAGAAAAAGGATAGCATAGGTAATTTAATATACATAAGTCCACCTATCATGAGATAAAACATTAATCAAAGAAAAATCATTCAGAATATAACTTATACAATACACAAATTGATAACATTACAATCTTTCAAAAATAGAAAATATAAAACATTAGAAAGAGGTGCACTAAATCCACTTAACATTTATCTCACATATATCATATGGTAGTTCTTGGTTGTCCCATTCCAAACATGTGAATACCATAATAATGTATTCTATTGAAACATGATAATAACATGAATCATTATAGAGCCTTAGTGAATATATGCATTATGTAAAAATTATCTCGTTGACACACCAATAATTCAAAAATTCCTATATACACAAATCATGATATCACATTGTCATTATTTCTATAACATCCTAGGTATATAAAGAATAATAAATTTTCATATTTATTAACATTTTTGAATTAAATATTAATTTTACTTTAAAGGGGTAGCTATTTTTTATGGCGTACCCGATACACAACAACGGGTTTCATTGAAATCTTACATTGCACACAACATTGGGTGATACTAAAAAAAATATAAATGAGAGTTAACGCATAGCTGTTGTATTGGAAGGAATGGAGTGAAATAACAAAAATATGAAGACACATGTTTGTTAAATATTGTTTTTACATTTATCCCATAATAGGTAGTTGCTTAAAATGTGAATGAGTCAAATTTTAAGCATAACAACTCTAATATTCTTTAAAAGGCATATTTCACACCTTTTAAAGGAGAACCGTCTATAAATCTATTTTTCTTCACTTTTATATGTTCTATTTTACAAAATAAAATTCCTCTTCACAATCTGGACATCAAAAAATGTTTGGGTAAAATTTGGGTATTTTTCTGATAAAATTCATTTTTTGATGAATAGTGAAAAATACTGTATTTTAATTCAACACTGCCCTTTAATATAATTTATTTATATGTTTATATTATCTTTTTAAATTATTTTAATGTGTAATTAGATTATATTTTTACCTTTTGATCCAATTTTGGTCCTTGGATGTAATGATATTTTGAAATTGGAGATAAACAAGTGTCAATCTTTTGATAGTTATTATTTCATAAAAACACGCTTTTTGTTTGGACATTGGGAATTAATTTTAAATTAATTTCTACCACTTCATTGTTTTGGATTTATAAAAATGGATTCCATATTTGGAATCAGGAGTTCCAAATTTTGTATATAGGTATCTTTTATTTTTATACATTATGAATATTTACTTCTTTAAAAAGTTTATTTACCTTGGTTAAACATTAATTATGGTAAGTAAGGGTAACCAAATATTTTTATAATGATATTAAATTACCTGAACATGTGTCCTAATCCAATTTTTTGAGGCATGTCTGACCATGGGAGTTATTGGGATGATTTTGTGACCCCATGGTGCTACATGGGAGTAATAATGGCACTTTATATTAATTAATTTAATGTAAAGGCAAAAATAACATATACAAATATCTTTTAGTAAATCAATTTTTACATGGGTTCATATAAGTTATCAATTAAACTATAAATATTCATATTAAATATATAAATATTTCCTACATCATAGTATTTTTTTATAATTTTTAGATATCAAATAAATAAAATTATTTAGGACATAATAATTATGCAGGGTTTACCTCATTAATGAATGATTTAAATAAATTGGATTATAAAGATTAAAATAATATGCAAAACCTATCAAATTCCTAGAGGATTAGTTTATTTATAATATTAGTCATCTTCTTTTGAACTTTAATAAGTTCTAGAATTTTATAAATTGAAAGTAAATATATAATTAAATAATATTTTCACACATTCGTAAAGAGCCCCTCCTCCCCCTAATAAAATCTCTCAATTCAAACCCATTCCTCACACCTCTCAAGACCATTGACTCGTCCAAACTCTGACCAATTAAGCTTCCTACATCCCTATATTCCTCCTCTAAGCCTGACCTTAGGCAGAATGAACTTCATGTAAACCTTTTGGTTAAAACCAAAGGGAGATACCCAATTTAAAGGTAACATATTATCTTAAGTTCTTTTTTTATTTTACCTCTAAAACCCCCTAAACACTTTTTATTCATTTATTTTATAATGAAAACAATATCCTCAATATACTATGTTTTTGTAATGAGAAGGATTCAAACTACACTAAAACACACCTCCGTCTAATGGGTAAAGAATATACTGTTTCTGTGGACAGGGAACTAACCCCTCACGAAAAGATGATTGTTCAATTATCTCCTACCACCTTTCACGGTTTCCATTATTATGGGACTATATTTAAATATGATATATATTTTTTTTATGTTTAATTTACGCTTCTGTATTGTTCATTAATAGCATACCTTTATGGTTTCCATTTTGGGTAAACGAATTAATTTCATTTGAGGAAGTGCAGACTACCGCCCCCTCAAAGTGATATGACTCGTTCGTGCCATACATGGAACATATAAAGGATGGAGTTACTGAAATTATAATATAACTATTTATAATTAATTTTTTATTCCATTAAAATACAAAATACATATGAAAGTAGTGCTTATGAATACATACGGCTTACTGTCTCCCTGAACAGTGCATTTCATTTCTTATCACCAAATGTTATATACTATTATAAAATGTATATATATACTGGATATATATGATATCTATGATATCTATATCATGAATATCATTCTTGATATAAATGGATTTGGACCACATTATCATCTTGTAATTATAAGAAGTTCATTTTTTACTCAAGTACCATATATCGGCAAAATGAAGGTTATTAACTTAAATTATTGCATAATATTTATAACATGGTAATAAGTGATATAAAAGTAATAATAAACTTGAAAAAGGTTCTTAATCAAGTTCAAATTAACTTTAGTTTATTATTCAAGAGATTAAAGAACGAAATGGCCAAGTCGGAAAAGAGGTAAGGGACATCGTCTCAATCTCCATTCATTGAGGTATATTTTGATATTATATACCTTCTTCATTGATACGATGTATGATAATAACCTTTTACCTTCAATTTCAATCAATGGTAATCTTTTTTCTATGAAGCATTTTAGTAAACAGAAAATGGAATGTTTTTAATGTTTCTTACGACAATGACCACTCCACCGCCATAATCATTAGTCGGCTTCTTGAATAAACTATAATGTTATTAAAAGAAAATGAAATCCCTTATCCTGCTTTTGGGCATTTTGGTATTGAAAAAGTATTTTGAAATAGATTGATTATTTCAATATCTTGAAATGATTTTTTGTGATTTAAAATGATAAGTTATTAGTGAAGGGTTTATAGTTGCAATATTTTATGTGTTACGATAGACATTTGATGGGTGGTTACGTGATTACTAAAATGATGGGTAGTTTCATTATAAACCAGGATGGGTGGTTGTGTTATAACCTCCAATGCATTGAGTATAGAAGTCAGCCGTATGGCTATTCCATTTAGTGATATGTGAGGAATTCTACTCTATGGTTATTCCATTTAAGTATGTTTATCTACAAAGATACCTTTATATGTTATGGTATATTTGTTGGGTTTTATGGTATTCTATTTGGTCAGAAAATGGCATTGAATTATCTTTTATTTAGTAAGGACTATTTACTACATCATAAAGGTGAAAAAATTTACTTATGATAAAGTATTCATCATTTACATGTTGTTTTGAAAAACTAACAATTTTCTATCTTTGTCTATCTGTTACTGAGATTTTTGTGCCCATCCCAAGTTTTTGAAAAGTTTTTCAGAGGATATAAAGTGGAATAGGGTCCAGGATGGGATCAAGGAAAATTCATGATTTCTAAAACATGGAACTAGACATGGCTATTTTTTTAGTGTTTTTATTTTATGAAAAAATGTAAACTAAGTAGAAGTGTCTACTTTGAATGTTTTGAGATATAATGTAATAGTTATGGATTAACTCTCTAAAACACTAAACATGAAAAGTTCCCCAATGTGAATTATTAATTTAATTCATTATTTTTTAATGTTTAAGGCCGGATCCTTATAGTTGGTATCAGAGGTCGGTTTAGAAATCATTAGGAGCCAGAATATTGTTAAATTAATTCATGGTAAGATAGAAATGATATATCATTTATATATTACCATGTTACTTCATTTATGATATTTTTATTCATATTTGTTTTCCATAGTGGAAAAAGAGAATCTTTTCTGGGAAGGTATACATAGGGGAATGACTTTCCAAATCAGCATCCTGAGATGGTCGGAATCAGAATTGAACATGTTTTTTTGCAGTGATAGCTCAATCTACTAAGGTGAAAAATGGTGGTTCTGTTTATAGATGATATTTTGGTTTATTCTAAATGTAAATAAGAACATGAAATTCATTTAAGGGTTTTCTTACAAACCTTAAAAGAAAAGAAAATGTTTGGGAAATTCAGCAAGTGTGTGTTTTGGTTACAAAAATTTCATTCCTTGGTCACATTGTTTAAAAAAATGGCATTACCGTTGATCCTGATAAAACAGAAGTTGTTCAAGAATGTCCAAGACCCACAAATATAACTCAGATCTGTACTTTTCTTGGTTTGGTAGGTTATTACCATAGTTTTGTTGAGAATTTTTCCTGGTTATCCAGTCTAATAATTAAGTTAACACGAAAAGGTGTCAATTTTATCTGGACAAAAGAATGTGACGATTGTTTTCATATATTGAAAAGAATATTGGGAATGATTCTGTTTTGGAACTAACTTCCAGAGATGGTGAATTTGTTATCTACAGTAGTTCTTCATTGAAAGGACATGGTTTTTTCCATATGCAGAAGGATCAGTTAATTTCTTATGCTTTACGTCAGTTGAAACCTCATTAGTTAAATTACCCCACATAGGAGTCAGAATTAGCTGATATTGTTTTTTTTATTTAAAAATTTGGAGGTATCATCTGTATGGAGTAAAATGTAAAAAATATACTGAACACAAAGGTGTAAAGTATAAATTCATTCAGAAATAATTGTACATGAAACTGGGGAGGTGGATTAAATTAACCAAGGATTATTATTACATGATTCATTGCAATATAGGAAAGGCAAAGAAAGTGGCCAATGCTTTGAGTCGAAAATGTAATACTTCCTTAACCATGATACATTTGGAACGAGATCCTTTCATTTTTTATTTGATGAAATTTGGCATAAAATTTATTTGGTGCAGGAATTTCTTCTGTTAGGTTTCACGTGTCTATGAAATCATCTCTATCAAACAAAATTAGGAATGTGTAGAAGGAAGACTGTGAGTTGTGGAAAATGGTAGAGTTGGTTCATAAGGGTATGTTTCCAAATTTTACCACGGATAATGATTGTGTTTTGAGATTTTGGAAGAGATTATGTGTTCCATGTGATTCATAGTGGAAGAATTATTTGAAATGTGAATCTCATAGTTCTCTGTTTTCTGTTCATCTTATCAGTAGTAAGATGTATAGAGATCATCGAGAGTATTACTTATTGGATAGAATGAAAAGAGATGTTTCTGACTTTACTGTGAAATTTCTTACTTATCAATAGGTTAAAGAAGAGCAGTAATTATCAAAAGGGATGCTTCACTCATTACTGGTGCCAGAGTGGAAATGGCAAAATATATCCATGGACATCATTATGAGATTACCAATGATAACTCGAGGTAATAATGAAATTTAGATTATTATAGATCCATTGCCTAAATTTTCTCATTTCCTTCCTATTCGAGATAATATTTCTCTAGATAAACAATCTCGGTTGTATATTAAAGATATCTTCAGGTTGCATGGACTTCCCCTATCCATTGTATCTTATCATGATCCCAGGATTACTTCTATCTTTTCAAAAGGCCTTCAGACATCACTGGCTACTGAATAAAATTTTAGTAAATTTTTTCATTCTCAATAAGATAGGATGTTAGAAGAAATAATTCAGACCTTAGAGGATATGTTACGTTCTTGCTCGATGGATTACCAGGGAATTTGGGACCAACATCTTTCATTGTTTGAATTTTCTTATAATAACAGTTTTCATTCTAGTATACAGATGGTTCTATTTGAGGCATTATATGGAAAGCGGTGTCGAACTCTATCTTTTTGGGATGTTGTAAGTGAAAGGAAACTGATGGGACCATAATTGGTAGATGAAATGACAAAAAAGATTCAGTTGATTTATAAGCACATGAGAACAGCTAAGAGTAGGAAAAAAAGTTACGCGGATAATTATACAAAGGATCTATCTTTTAAGGTAGGTGAACATGTATTTATCAAAGATTCACCATGGAAAAGTGTGAATATTTTTTTGTAAGAAGGGAAAGTTGAGTCCGAGGTTCATTGGACCTTATGAAATTATAGAGAATGTTGGATCAGCTATGTTCATAGTGGATTTACCTCCTTGTTTATCCCAGGTACACAATTTTTTTTCATGTTTCAATATTGATAAAGTATTTTCCTGATCCATCTCATTTTTTTTCACAGAGGTAGTTCAGTTGGAAGAGACTCTCTCTTATGGGGAACAACCAGTCTAGATTCATGAATAAAGAGAGAAGGTGTTGCAGAATATGGAAATTCATTTGGTAATGGTTTTGTGGAAAAACCATATGGTTGAAGAGACAATGTGGGAATCTGAAAATTCTATGAGGGATAAGTACCCCCCCCCCTTTATTTGACAAGTGAATAAAATTTACAGGACGCAATTTCAAAAAGGGGGGAAGGATGTGTCATCCGAGTTAAATATAGAATAAGACATTTTAACATTTATTAATATTTTTTAATTAAGTATTAATTTCACATTAAAGGGGATTCTATGTTTTATGTCATACCCGATACAAAACAACGAGTTTCTTTGAGATCATACATTGCACCCAATGATGGGTAATACAGAAAAAAATATAAGATTATTTTAAATGGTAGTTAATCCCTAGCCATTGTATTGGCGGGAATGGAAAGATCTAATTAAAATAAGAATAAATGTGTTTGTTAAATATTTTTTACATTTATCCGATAAAAGGTAGAGGATTAAAATGTGAATGAATCTAATTTTATGCATATATATTCTAATAATCATTACAAGGCCGATTTAAAGCCTTCTGATGGAGAAACATCATTAAATTTAGTTTTGGTGACTTTTTTAGGTTATATTTTACAAAAAAAATATTCTTCTTTAGAATCGGGACATCAAAATTTACTTTGGGTAAAATTTTGGTATTTTTCGGATAAAATTCATTTTTTTATAAATAGTGAAATATATTGTATTTTAATTCCAAACTGCATTTTAATCTAATTTATTAATATGGTTATATTATCATCTTAAATTATTTTAAATATTAATTAGATTATATTTTTACCATTTTATTGCATTTTGGTAATCAGAAGTAATTTCAATTTGAAATTGGACATAAACAATTGTCAATCATTTGATAGTTATTATTTCGTAAAAACACACTTTTGGTTTTAAAAACAGTAATTAATTTTAAATTAATTTATGCCACTTCTGTATATTAAATATGGAAGAGTGGATTCCATATTTGGAATCCGGTGGTCCAAATTGTGTAAATAGGTTTCTTTAATTTTTATACATTATGCATATTTTCTTCAGTAAACATTTTATTTACCATTGTTAAAGGGTAAATCTGGTAAATAGGGGTAACAAAATTTTATTATAATGATATTAAATTACACTAACATGTGTCCTAATCATATTGGGTGAGAAATTTCTGACCATGGGCATCATTGGGATGATTTGGGGACCCCATGGAGCCACATGGGCGTAACAATGGCACTTTATATTAATTAATTTAATGTAAAGACAAAAATGACATAAAATATCTTTTAGTAAATAAACTTTTACATGGGGTTATATAGTTATCTATTAGAATATAAATATTAATTTGAAATCTAAAAATACTTCCTAAATCATGGTATTTTTTTTATAATTTTTAGACATCATATAAATAAAATTATTTTTGACATCATAATGATGCAGTGTTTACCTCATTTATGAATGATTTTAAAAAATAGTATTATAAAGATTAAAATAAAATCAAAAACCTATCAAATATTTATTGGATGATTTTTTGCAACCATTAATTATCTTATATTAGACTTTAATAAGTTTTTTACCTATAGAAACGAAAAATCATTATATAATAAAATAATATTTTCAGACATTCCTAAAGAGCCCCTCCTCCCCCTTATAAAACTCCCTCAATTATAACTGATTCCTCACACCTCTATAGCCCCATGGATCATCCAATATCTACCCAATTAAGCTCCCTACATCCCTATATTTCTCCTAGAAGCCTTACCTTATGCAAAAGACACTTCAAGTAAACCTTTTGGTTCAAACCAAAGGGAGATACCCAATTTAAAGCTAATGTCTTCTCTTAAGTTCTATTCTTTTATATTACCACTTTGAACCCATAAGATCTTTTTATTTTGTTATTTAATAAAGAAATGTGTCCTCAATCTGCTGTGTTTTTTATGAGATGTATTAGAACTACACTTACTCACACGTCCGTCTAATGGGCAAAGAACATACTGTTTATTTGGACGGAGAACTAATACCTCACAAAACAATGATTGTTCAATTATCTAGTACTGACTCTTATAGTGGCCATTATGATGGAAATTTATTTATATATGATATATTTTTTTTGGTGTTTTCTTTATACTTCTGTATTTTTCAATTATATCATGCCATTATGGTTTCCATTATGGGTAAATGCAATAATTTCATTTGAGGAAGTGTAGACTACAACCCCCTCAAAGTGATATGACTCGTTCATGCCATTCTTGGAACATATAAAAGATAGAGTTACCAAAATTATATATGATAATATAATCTAATTATAAAATAACTATGTATGCTTAAGTTTTCATTCCATTAAAATATGAAATATAAATGGCATTAGCGTCCATGAGTGCGTACGACATACCATTCAATGAACGATACATTTCATTTCTTTTCACCAAATGTTATGTAATATTTTAAATAAATATATATACTGGATATATATGATATATATGATATATATATCATGAATACCATTTGAGATATAATGGAATTTTCACCACATGAACAACTTCTAATTATAAAAAGTTCCTTTTTGACTCAGGTACCAAATATTGACAAAACGACCGTTATTAACATAAATGATTGCATAAAGATTATAACATGGTAATAAGTGATATAAAAGGAATAATAAACTTAAAAAAGGTTCTTAAAAATGTATAAATTCACTTTACTTTATTATTCAGGAGATTAAAGAATGAACGGGTCAAGTCAGACACGAGGTAAGGGACTTCATCTCAATCTCCATTCATTGAGGCATATGTTGATAATATATACCTTGTTACATTATGCGGTGTATAATAAAACCCTTTGAATTTTAATTTCATTCAAAGGGAATCTTTTTTCTATGAACCATTTTACTAAACAACAAAAGGATTGTTTTTAACGTTTGCGATGACAATGACCTCTCCGTCGTCGTAATTGTTAGTTGGCTTCCTCTATAAGCCTTAATGTTTTTAAAAGGAAAAGAAATACCTTATTATGTTATTGGGTGTTTTGGTATTGAAAATGGAATTTGAAATAGATTGATTATTACAATATCTGGAAATGATTTCTTGTGATTTCAAATAAAATGTTATTAGTGAAATGTTTATATTTGAAATATTTTATGTGTTATGATTTTATAATGGTACATGGAAAATCGACGTGTGGTTAGCTGTTAAACCAAATGATGGATGCCGCTGTGATAAACTAGGATGGGTGGTTATGTTATAAACTGTTGGATTTGGTGGTCTAGATCTAACAGCTTTGTACATTATTCATTAAATAAAATCATTATCACATCTTGATTGTTCTTCTGCGTGACATGTCATGTGATAATTTCTTAAGGACAGCTGTTGCATTAAAGGGTCCTAGCGGATCCCTGCTATGATGAGAACCCGAAAGTACCATAACACTATTCTTTAATGTATCTTCTACGGCCGGATGATATTATTTAAGGGACACAAATAATACAGGTCATTAGTGGTGAGGACTCATAAAACTTTGAGGCACCTTCTCATGGTGTGCGCCCTTGGTAATATCTAGGAGGATATTATGAGAACAAGACCCGCCAGTAGGAAATCTACATTTCATAGTGTCATTGGATGTTTATATCTGCGGACGTGTGTATTGGTCCTTAGACTTTAAGATTATTATTAATGGGTATTAGACCTCGCGCACTTAGATTTATTGAGGAAATCTGTGACGACCCACTGTTCGCAGCGAGGTAGGATGCGTTGGGTGCATCACGAGTAATACCGCATTAATAGATAATGCTAGAAAGGATTTGCCCCTTCCGATCCATAATGGAAGTAGATATCTTAGGCCCTTTGATGGAATTTATATAGCCTAAATAAATCCATGGACATGGTAAGCTATGGGAAAGTTCAATTCCGGGAAGTAAAAGAAAGAATAATCAAGCACATGGGTTGATAGCACTAGCATGCAACCCGCTTGATTGGAGATATCAAGACAAAGGGATTATATTACACGGTAAGCCTTCGTAGGAGGTGACACGTCATTTCAGTGTTAACATCTGTCTTTATGGGTGCCTTGGCGTGTTGCAAGACGCTAACCTTGGACTTTAGGCAGGCTCAGCCTAATGCCACTGAGAAAGAGGCCTAGAGGGTCACACACTATGTGTGTCCATGTATCTCAGTTAAATATTAATTTAACAAGTTAAATAAATATTATTCCCTACTAGGGTTTAATAATTATTTAATAATGTCTGATCGCTTTTATTTTGACACTAGTTATTCGATAGAATATATTGTAGACGAAATAATATATTTATTAACCAGTAATGAAGTTACATTTATTTAAGAAATAAATAGTCATTGCTCAAGGTCTAACAAATGTGGTGGAGAAAAATGGAAAATAAAAGTACACACCATGTATTTTAAATATACACGCCGTGTATATTAAATATACACGACGTGTGGTTTTATGGAAAACAAGTAAATGTCGTGTATTTATTATTACACGCCGTGTAGTTTTTCCAGTTGGGATTTTGATGATTTAATATTTTTTTCATAAATGATATTTGTTATAATAAGCATGGGAGCATGTCAAGGAATCAATAATTCGACATGGGGGTTTTCAATAAGAGTTAATGAAATAAATAAAACGCATAATGCGTTTATTTATTGTCCTAACTCTATTAACCTCAAAACTGATTATAAATATCCTTGCAACCCCAACATTTTTGAGAGCCATTGTTGTGCACAACAGATTTGGAAATACTCTCAAGACAAGAGAGAATTCCCTTTCCACTAATAATGCCCTCAAGTTACAGGAGCAAGATCCTCCACTGAATCAAGGTGGTCAAAGGCAGACATCGCAAGCGAAGGTTCTTCCACACTAACACCAGGAGATCCCTTCGGCGATGTCCGGAGATACGTGACACACGTTTGGATCACCGCTAAAGGAATCCTACACTTGGATTATACGACACAACGACGGATCACTGAATCGTTACCAGACATATCAACAAAGAAAGAATTCCAACGAGGTAATTCTTATGCATTAATTAAATTAATTGCAATCAACGTACGATGATCCTACTCAAGGGTTCCGGGACTCTTTTTTTCTTTACGTTCTTCATTCTATTCTGAAGACTCGACATCTTATATCATGACAAATCTCATATTGAACGTTGTTTAACGTTAAAATTAATGTTTGGAAATCCCACCAACGCGCTTCCGCTGCGCCCAGAACCTACATGTGGTATCATAGGGGGTCATATCGTTGATTATAATTATTTAGTTTTTCGTTGGTAATTTACGCATCTAATAATTTAGTTATTTCAATTAAAGGTTAATCATTCTCGAAATTTGAATATTGAGATCTATTCCTCATCCCTCGTTTCTCATTTACTTCACAGAAACAATTTTTTCTTTAAATATTGATTAAAATAAAACTGAGGAACTCATCTGGAGGAGCCAAATGTTTCTGGTCATATAACACCAGAATACACAGCGTGTATTCGAAAGTACACGTCGTGTAGTCTAGGTTCAATGCATTGACTAATCTGCCAAATCAGGCCTTGTATTGGATTCTTTCTAAGAATTTAATACACCGTGTGTTGACCAGAAACAGGTGGCACACGGTTTCCAAAATACATGTTGTGTGGTCCAATGAACACAGCGTGTGGCCCCTTCGGGTTAGGGTTGGGTCATGTACTCCATACACGGTCGGCCCGGCTGGAAACCATGTAACCCGGAAACTACACGGCGTGTGTCCCACTGTACACGTCGTGTACTCTGAAAATTTCTGAAGTACATTAACAAGCCCTATCCCCGGGCGTGTAGTTCGGGTGGATGGTGAAGAAATGTACATGACATATAGTCGGAACTACTTGCCGTGTACTCACCCAAATTACGTAGATTTATTACAATTTATTATTATATTATACAAACCCTTGAGACGTGTACCACTGTGCTGGCGTAAAGCTGAGGCACAACACGTGATAGGTGATATATATATATATGTGTGTGTGTTTAATTTAACATCTGCGTAATAAATGGGAATTCACTGGGTTGCTCCAAGGTACAAGTTAGATACAAGGATAATTTTAAATGAATTTATTTGTTTAAAATTATGATGGATGATAATCTCATGGAAATTCAGAAAAGGGATTTAAGATAAAAGGATTGATTAATTAAAGAAAATTAATTGATTCGAGCGTGATTTATCTTAAACAAGAATGATTAAATAATTGAATGCTAGTTTTATTTATGCGTAAATATAGTTAAATGTATGGATGATCATGAGCTATATCGAGAACTTTGTATGTGAATGGTTTCTTTTAATTTATTTATTTAAATTAAATTTGTTGGCCTGCGAGCCATCTCCTCATTAATATGTAGGGCATGCGCATCCGAGGATTCTTTTATATAAAAACCCCTTTTACCACTCACCTGCGTGTGAGATAAATTCATTTGTAATGGATGGATCTCCCAAGCTAGTGGAGGCGGCTCAAGTCAGGAGCCAAGGTGAAGCCAATCCAAGGAGATACAAAGGTGGACAAGTGGAAAGCTGTAAACACGAACCTGAAAGGTTCAAGGTGTTTCTCCCCTAGGTCTTGGGTTAGTTTATCAACCACTAGATAAACTAACCAATAGAAAAGCTCATGATCATACCATTTATATTCTTTCTATCAGTTGCATGGTTTATTTATTGTGGGTGTGTTGTCACAATCACATAATTAATGAATTAAACGACGATGCAAGATGGAACTAAAATAAAACCTATTATACATAAATATTATCTTTGACATGGTTAATCACTTAAGTATATCCCACATAATATTAAAAATAATGTAATCAAAGATTATAAAATGGAAATTTAAGTATAAGGTTAAAATCCCCCAAAATAAATATTAAGTCGGCAAAGCCTTCCATAATATTTTCTAGAATCGAAGCATAGTTCAAAGTGCTTGACCAACCCTAGTTGGGGTGATTTCAATTATCGGGGAATTCTAATTCAAGGTTTTGGGTTGACTTGACGTGGTTCACATCAAGGGTTGACTACTACAGTAGGACTTTGTGTGACCAAGAGTCAAAGGTTGAGGAAATCCAAAAAGGATTTCAGGATTGGGGAGTCCACTCAGCGGATCAAGGAGCTGTGAGTTAATGTGGTTGGCATTGGAATGCCTAAGTGAAACCCTTCATGTTTCTTGACCAACCCTAGTTGGGGTAATGCAAAGGGAAATATGGATCCTTTCCACAACAATATTCATGCAACAGAATATTCCGAAGTCAATGGTGAGGGCTATTGGATTTCGATAAAATAGTTGGAGACTAATAAGTATTAATTTATTTATTTGTCTCAAATTTTGTAATAAAGTACTAAATCGTAGCTCATCTTAATTTGTAGAAATGGAAAGAAAATGAATTCAAACATATCATTGTGCACCATACTCAAAAAAGAAAACCTTCTCACCATCACCAATTTCCAAGAGTGACAGAGGCGTTTACGCGTCGTCCTTCACCACGAAAGGTAAATATATGTGCTGGAAGAGCCTATTCCAGTTGCGCTTGGGAAAGAGGCTAGTGATGAGAAATTATCTCTCTACATGAATCACGTGGATGATGCCACAGATGTCCAATGTTTCATGCTATCGGCCATCTCTAATGAGCTCTTGAAGCAACATGAAAACATGGATGCGTATAGCAAGATGTCTCACCTTAAATATCTCTACCAAGAGAAGGCGAGACAGGAGAGGTATGAGATCTCCAATTCATTTTTTACCACGAAGCTTGGAGAGTCTGCGCTAGCTGGCCCTCATGTAGTCAAGCTTATTGGCTAAATTGAACGCTTGGACATCTTAGGGATTGAATTCCCGGATGAGTTGCCTATAGATATCATCCTATCGTCACTGCCCAAGACCTTCTCTAGCTTCATTGTCAACTATAACATGAGTGGAAATGAGAAGAGTCTATCAGAGCTTCTGACCTTGATTCGCCAGGTAGATAAGGACATGGGGCGTGACAAACCTGCGGTCCTTATGGTGAACAAGAAAAGGAAGGACAAGGCAAAGGGGCCAAAGACTTATAAACGGTCTGAAGCCCCCGAGCAATGTCCCTCCAAAATGATGAAGATCCAGAGGCAGGGCAAGGAATGGGAGGCAGTGTGTTTTGCATGTGGCAAGCAGGTCCACTGGAAGAGGAACTGCACCCAGAAGCGTGGGGACGCTAAAGGTGCATTTGTTATCGAGTACACTCTTTCTATTTCTACACATTGTGTATTAGATACATCTTGTGGGGCTCACATATGTATTCAAATGCAGGAACCAAGTAGATTTAGAATGATCGCTAGAAGAGAGGTGGATCTTCGAGCTGCCAATGGTGCAAGGCTGGCTGTGCTGGCTATTGGTGACTACAACCTCTCATTGCCGACTAGGATGATTTTGGTTTTACATAACTGTTATTATGTGCCTAGTGTTACCAAGAACATAATTTCTGTATCTTGTTTGGATATGGATGGATTTGTTTTCAAATTTGGAAATAAGGGTTGTCTCTTTTATAAGAACAATGTAAGTTATGGTATGGAACATTTAAATAATGGTTTGTATGTATTGAATTACGAAAACCAAGTGCTGGAAATCAATAACGAAACAAACTCACATAACTCATACATCACCAAGTTACGGAATCACTGCCTTGGTCTTGTGAACGAGAAGTGTTTGACAAAGTTCTGCCAAGATGGCTATTTAGACTCTACTGAGCTAAAACCACTTGATAGACGTCACGCTTGTTTACAAGGAAAAATGACCAAGCTGACTTTTGGTGGACAAGGTGAAAGGGCCACATAGCTTCTAGGATTGGTACACACGGATCTGTGTAGACCATTTCCAGTTGAAGCTAGAGGTGGATATTCTTACTTCCTTACTTTTATTGATGATATGAGTAGATATGGCTATGTATACTTAATGAGGTATAAGATAGAGTCCTTAGAGAAATTTAAGGAATTCAATAATGATGTAGAGAATCATCTTGGTAAGAAGATAAAGAACCTTCGATCAGATCGAGGTGGAGAATATCTGAACCAAGAGTTCATCGATATTCTACGGGAGTCTGGGATTCTATCTCAGCTCAATCCTCCTTATACACCATAGTGGAATAGTGTTAGTGAAAGGAGGAACCACACCTTGTTGGACATGGTGAGGTCGATGATGATTCATACGGATCATCCATTATCCTTTTGGGGATATGCATTACAAACTGCAGTATACACATTAAACCGAGTACCAACTAAGGCGGAAAATGGAATTCCATGTGAGTTATGGAATGGAAGGAAACCCACTTTTTCGCACACACATGAATGGGGATGCAAGGCATTTGATAAGGCCTTCTCAGGCAACAAAATAGCACCCTAGGGCACAAAATGTATCTTTATAGGATATCCCAAGGAAACGAAGGGATATTACCTATATAACCCTCAAGACAGGAAAGTGAATGTCGCCAGACAAGCAGTCTTTCTTGAGAGGGAGCACAACCTCAAGAAGGATAGTGGGAGAAAGATTGACTTCAACGAAGTTGATTCTCAAGATACATAGGAGTTGGTACAGGAACAAGTTCCATAGGTCCCCGTGGAAGAGGTTCCAGAAATACAAGTACTGCATAGGAGCTCAAGAGAGGTAAGGGAAGCAGAGAGATTTGGTTTCCTAGTCACCGACGATGGTGAATCACTATTGTTGGACCATGATGATCCTCTCTCCTATAAGGAAGTAGTAGAAAGATCAGAAGAAGCAAGATGGATAGAAGCTATGAATTCTGAGATGGATTCCATGTATCAGAACCAAGTTTGGGTTCTGGTCGATGAGCCAGTTGATGTAATGCTTGTTGGATACAAATGGGTATTCAAAAGAAATCTAGACATGGAAGCTCAAGTTAGCACCTTTAAAGCAAGGATAGTGGCTAACAGATTCAGACAGTGTTAAGGAATTGACTATGATGAAACCTTGTTGCCAGTTTCCATGTTTAAATCCTTAAGAATCATACTTTCCATAGCAACTTACCATGACTACGAGATTTGGCAGATGGATGTCAAAACAACATTCCTTAACGGGAACCTTCGGGAAGATGTCTATATGACACAACCAGAAGGGTTTGTGAGACCAGGTGAATCCAAACGGGTTTTCAAGTTGCATAAATCCATTTATGGATTAAAGCAAGCATCCATGTCATGGAACATTCAATATTATGAAGCCATAAAGGAATTTGGTTTCATTAGTAACGAATGTGAGCCATGTGTTTATAAGAGGTTTAATGGGAATGTGGTCGTCATCCTAGTGGTATATGTTGATGACATATTGCTTATTGGAAAGGACGTACCAGCCTTACAGTCAGTTAAGGACTAGTTGAACAAGTGTTTCTCCATGAAGGACTTAGGAGAAGCAGCCTACATTCTTGGGATCAAGATCATTCGTGATAGTTCCAAGAGGCTTCTTGGACTATGTCAGGGTACATACATTGACCAGATACTAAAGAGATTTAGTATGGAAAAATCCAAGAGGTGATTGCTTCCAGTGTCACATGGCTTACATCTTTCTAAGAAAATGTGTCCCCAGAAACAACAGGAGAAAGATATGATGAGCAAGATACCATATGTTTTTGCTATAGGATCCATCATGTATGCCATGTTATGTACCAGGCTTGATGTTGCCTATTCACTAAGCATGGTAGGCAGATATCAAGCAGATCAGGGAGAACAGTATTGGACTGCTGTTAAGACTACCCTTAAGTATCTAAGAAGAACTAAGGATATGTTCCTGGTGTATGGAGGAGACGAGGAGTTTGTCATTAGAGGGTATGCTGATGCCGGTTTTCAAACATATCAGAATGATCTGAAGTCGCAATCTAGATCTTCTTTCTATCTCAATGGATGAGCTGTGAGCTGGAAGAGTTCAAAGCAGCCAATTTTCGCCGATTCTACAGTGGAGTCCGAGTATATAGAGGCTTTGGATGCAGCCAAGGAAGCCGTCTGGATTCGGAACTTTGTCCAGGAGCTTGATGTGGTGCCTAGCAGTATAGATCCCATTACATTGTATTGTGATAATACTGCAGCGGTGGATCTTGCAAAAGAACCAAGGTCACATCAACGGACAAAGCACATACTCTGGAAGTATCACCTCTTGAGGGATTTCTATCAAAGGGGTGAAGTTGCAGTGAGCAGAGTGTCTATGGAAGAGAACGTGGCAGACACCATGACTAAAGGCCTATCTCAGTAGAAGAATGAATATCCTATGAGTGCTAGTGGGTTAAAGTTTGTTAGCAGTTGGCTCTAGTCTAAGTGGGAGTCTTTTGGAGTTGGTGGTCTAGAACCAAATACTTTGTACATTATTCATTAAATAAAAGCCTTATCACATCTTGATTGTTCTTCTGCATGACATGTCATGTGATAATTTCCTAAGGACAGCTGTTGCATTAAAGGGTCGTAGCGGATCCCTGCTATGATGAGAACCCGGAAGTGCCATAACACTGTTCTTGAATGTATGTTCTATGGCCGGATGATATTATTTGAGGGACACAAATAATACAGGTCATTAGGGGTGAGGACTCATAAAACATTGAGATACCTTCTCATGGTGTGCTCCCTTGGTAATATCCAGGAGGATATTATAAGAATGAGACCCGCCAGTAGGAAATCCACATTTCATAGTGTCATTGGATGTTCTTATCTGCGGACATGTGTATTCGTCCTTAGACTTTAAGATTATTATTAATGGGTATTACAACTCACGCACTTAGATGTATTGACAAAAACTGTGACGACAGACTATTTGCAGCGAGGTAGGATACGTTGGGTGCATCACGAGTAATACCACATTAATAGATAATGCGAGAAAGGATTGTTCCCTTCTGTTCCATAATAGAAGTAGACATCTCAGGCCCATTGATGGAATTGATATAGCCTAAATAAATCCATGGCCATGGTAAGGTTTGAGAAAGTTCAATTCCGGGAATTCAAAGAATGAATAATCAAGCACATTGGTTGATGACACTAGCATGCAACCCGCTTCATTGGACATATCAAGACAAAGGTATTATATTACACGGTAAGCATTCGTAGGAGGTGACACGTCATTGGGGCGTTAACTTCTTTCTCTATGGGTGCCTTGGCGTGTTGCTAGACACTAACCTTGGACTTTAGGTAGGCTCAACCTAATTCCACTGAGAAAGAGGCCTAGAGGGTCACACACTAAGTGTGTCCATGTATCTCAATTAAATATTAATTTAACAAGTTAAATAAATATTATTCCAAACTGTGGTTTAATAATTATTTAAGGATTTATGATCTCATTTATTTTGACACTAGTTATTCGAGAGAATATATTGTGGATGAAATAATATATTTATTAGGGAGTACTGCAGTTACATTTATTTAATAAATAAATAGTCATTGGTCATGGTCTAATAAATGTGGTGGAGAAAAATGGAAAATAAAAGTACACGTCGTGTATATTAAATATACACGCCGTGTAGTTTTATGGAAAACTAGTACACACCATGTATTAATTATTACACATTGTGTAGTTTTACCAATTGGGATTTTGAGGATTTAATATTTTTTTAATAAATGATATTTATTTTAATCAGCTTGGGCGCATGTCAAGGAATTAATAATTCGACATGGGGGTTTTCAATAAGAGTTAATGAAATAAATAAAATGCATAACACGTTTATTTATTGTCATGACTCTATTAACCTGAAACCCGATTATATATATCCTTGCAACCCCAAAATTTTGGAGAGCCATTGTTGTGAACAACAGATTTGGAAATACCCTCAAGCCAAAAGAGAATTCCCTTTCCGCCAAGAATGCCCTCAAGTTACGAGAGAAAGATCCTCCACCGGATCAAGGCGGTTGAAGGTAGACATCGCAAGCAAAGGTTCATCCGTGCTGGCACCCAGAGATCCCTTCGGCGATGTCCGCAGATACAAGACACACGTGTGGATCACCACTAAAGGAATCCTACACTTGGATTCTATGACGCAACGACGAATCACCGAATCGTGACGAGATACATCAATGAAGAAAGAATTCCAATGAGGCAATTCTTATGCATTAATTAAATTAATTATAATCAACATATGATGATCCTCCTCAGGGGTTCCGGGACTCTTCTTTTCTTTTCGTTCTTCATTCTATTCCGAAGATTCACCATTTTATATCGCGACAGATCTCGGATTGAACGTTGTTTAACGTTAAAATTAAAGTTGGGAAAACCCACCAACGCGCTTTCGCTGCGCCCAGAACCTACATAAACTCCAATGCATTGGGTATCGAATTTGGCCATTTGTCTATTCCATTTAGTAATATGTGTGGAAGTCGACCGTATGGTTATTCCATTTATGTATGTTTATGTCCTACGTTACCTTTATATGTAAAGTGTTTGTTCAATGGGTTTTATGGTAATCTTTTGGTTACAAAAGGGTAACCAATGATCTTTTATTCAGTGAAGACTATTTAATACTTTATATAGGTGAAAATTATTACTTATGATAAAGTATTCATCATTTACTTGTTGTTTTGAAAAACTAACAGTTTTCCTTCTTTTTTGTATCCCTTACTAAGATTTTTGTGCTCATCCCATGTTTTTGAAATTTTTATCACATGAAATAAAGTGGAATAGGTTCAAGGATGTGATAAACGTAAAAATCATGTTGTCTAAAACATGGAACTAGACATGGAACTTTTTTTATGAGTTATCATTTTATGAAAAAATAGTAACTGAGTAGTATTTTCTACATTGTAATTTTAGATATTTAATGTAATAGTTATGGCATAACTCTCTAAAATTCTTAACCTAAATAGATTTTCAATGTGAATTATTCATTTAATTCAATATTTTGTAATGTTTTAAGGTTGGGACCTTATAATATTTTTCATGAGGTCATTAATACTATCAATCATATCATTATCATCTTTTCCCTTTATTATGTTCATATGATGTGGTTTCCAAAAAAATCAATCATTTTTCGTGGTAATCCTTACCATTCGACATATACTTTCAAAAATATAAATAGAAACAATTGTGTAATGATCATTATATTTTTCATTATTCCGTAGTACCATAATATTACTTATACAAAAAAATTATTTATAATAAAGTAATCATTCCACTATATTCTTAATCAATTGACTGGGATTTATCATTTTATTCCTTAACACTTCTTTCATCTCATATATCATTTTTACTCTCTTGATTGTCATCAACATAAAAACATCACATGTGACCAAGATGATTATCTTCATGAGATCTTCCCTTAGGTAATTGATTTTCATAATTCCCATACATTCCACATTTAAATCATTGAACCATCGTTGATGTCATAGTAATACTGTTATCCTTATCCTTGGTGTTAACTAAACCTTTTCCTTTGCAATTATTGTCTCTATGTCCTAATTTTCCACACCCAAAGCATCTTCTAGTTCCTTTGAAGGATTCTCCTTGATTCTTCTTCCCACATGATTTAGCTGAGAATAATTTTACTTTATTTCCTATATTATCACCATGAAACTCCATTTTTCTCTTATTAGATGGGTCATGAAACACACCAAAGTTGAGATTATTGATCATATTATGAGATTTCTTCTTGAGAATAATAATGATGTTTCACCTTCAAACTCCCATTTAGTTTGGTTTCTCATGAAGAATATAATCCCATTTTCCATCATATTTATAATAACATGAATCCTCTTATTTAAACCAATGTCTAAAACCTAAAAAGTACAATGTGAGTGTGAAAATCATACTAGGAATAAAATCAAGGGGAAGTGCCTTAAATAAATAACACCAAAGGTTTATCCTAGGTTATTCATGATCGTTACCATAATGTAAGGATTGTATCCTATAATTAGACTTACCCATAGTTCCATCAATAGAGATACCATAGAAATTACTCTCGGTATCTAACTACTATATTCGAATCATAGTCTCCAATGGATGTCTAAAAATTCACTCTAATACCAACTCTTATTACCCAATCTTGATATACATGGACATTACATTTCGTTTTGTGGAATACATAATAAAATAAATAAATATATGACCACAGACCGTATTAGTTTAGTGACTTTGGAAACATGGAACATAACCTTATAACTTGGTGAAAGATCTTCAATATCTCCCAAAAAGAACTTCCCCTTTTTTACCTACCTAAAAAATCTATTTATATCCTTGGGGAAAGGAAACATAAAAACGGTGATCTCAAATTCTCATTAATGTTAAAAATGGAGAACATAAAACGAACCATAAACATAAGAATGTAGAAACATGAACATAATATTTAAATATAAAAATCATGGGTCCTGAAATAAATCATGTTATCACATAAGGCATAGATCACAATGAAGAATTACTATGATAAAATAACATCATTATAAAACATGGAATTATGGAAAATAAATTAGAACATAATATAATTTCCATACTAGCCAAGGCATTACTTCCAAGACTTTCATTGTTGAAAAAGTCCTCTAATGAACTAGGATTACATGCCTTTCCATCCACGTATTACTGAACTAGATTTACTTGTCATTCCAGCTATATATTTCTGAACCAGATTTACTTTCCATTCCAGTCAGGTTTATCTCATGATATATATATCTTTAATCAATTCATTTGAGGGAGATATAGGTCCCACCCATCTCATAACGAAATAATTTGTATATATGCCACAAAAACAAAATTTATTCATCACACTATAACCCAATAAATAAAATGCGTTTCTTGAACATCTTTCCCCCATAAAAATCCATATAAAAGAGAATTAAATCAATAACACATTCAAATCATAATAATAATAGGGATAGAAACATAACCCTATTTAAGAGCTTCATCTTAGATAGAAAATAATATTCATAAAAGACCTGAATTTAATTCATGAGGAAAATATTATTTATTCTTCAAAAATATTTTCATTTTTCAAAATTCCATGAAATATTAAATAAAAATAATTTAGTGTAAAATAAACATGTAATATTGTAGAGGAATATTCATGGAAATATGGCATCATGAAAATTTAAAAATCCATTTATACTATATATGATAAAAAAAATCATTGTGTACTTTTTCCAAAAAAGTCAACAAGTACATTGAATGGAAAAAAATTAAAAATTCCTTCCAAACCATTTATTAAATTTAAAAAATTGGTAAAATATAATTTAAAATTATATAAATTGATTTTAATCATTTTTTAAAAAAATTTAGAATTCATTGACATCGATGAAAAATATACACCGCTAAATAATTAAGAATAAACAATCTCAGATAAAAATTAGTTTACAAAATTATCCCTTACCTTAGGTATTATTTCTTCCATATTATTCATCATTTACTTTAGATTACCTTTTTATTTATGAATTTAATGTTAATGCAACATTTTGGGTAATAATTGTTTTATTTATCATATTTGTTTTGACTATTTATTCTTGATATTATTAATTTGATCATGATTTACATAATTTCAGAGTATAAAGAACTATTGATATATCTTACATATTTAGTATATAAATATATATAATTGACAGATAAATGAAATTAAATACAACGTTCATGGAGGTGGTAGGTCGTACGTATGCATGAATGTTGTTTCAGTATAATTAATGAATTGAATGAAATCATGTAAATGAAATATATATATAAATATAAAAATGGAGTTTCATTATTAGTTCATATATTTCATGATTATGTATTATATATACCATATAAACATTCTTGAATTGTTAATTTTGGTAATGAAACTCATCGCGTCATGGAGACGGTAAGTCGTAAGTACACAGGAGCTACGATATCATTCCCTTGATGGTAAAATAGTTTGGAATTTGATGTTATATGGAAGGTAAATAAATAATATATTGTTATATTAATTATTTTCATCCATTATACACATCAATATACCCATCTAAATAAGGTATTGTTGAATAACAAATTACACCATTGCGTAGAGACGGTAAGCTGTACGCATGCTTGCACAGTGATATTGTTATTTATAGGATTGATATAAGGATGTATACAACTATCCCATAATTACAATAACATATTTTCATGTATAATATACTGGATTTATTACTTTAGTTTGGAAACCACATAATAAGAGGAAGTAGAAGAAGAAAAGAATTTTGAAAGAGGAGATAATGCAATTGCCTATTTTTTCAGATATCTCCTTTTAATATGCACAAATGGACTCTTTAAGAGAAATTTAGACCAAAAGTATGGTCTCTAGGATTATATGATTGAAGTTAGGATGAGATTTGAGTAGTTTTTGGCTGAGACAAAGGGCATTGTAGGAGTTATTAAAAGAGAATGAGTGGTGCCCTTTTATAAGAGAGTGGAGGGTCACCTTTGGAAAGTCATCAAATATTAATTTTTATAAATTAATTTTCAGTTTTTAAAGCTCCATAACTCATTTATTTCAACTATATGATGAGTATGGGTATAAATTCTCGCAAAAAATAAAATTTAGACTGATTTGGATTTTATTTTAAACCTTATCATTTTGATTTATCCTTATTTAATCTATTTAATTTTTTTGTTGTAATACTATTATAAATATAAAATGGTTATAAATATTTATTTATGTGTTGTTAATTATACTTAATTGGATACTTTATGAAATTTTCGACCATATAATTTTCACTTTTAAATTTTTAAAAAATTTCACCGTTTTTATGTAATTTAATAATATGTTATTTTTATAAAATATTAGTAGTTTCAATATTGAAACTATTCATTTATATGACATTAAATAAAATCCAAAAATACTATAAAATTTAAAACGTATATTCAATACACTACTAATATGTCATAATAACCTTTAAAAAACATGGAGGATATTTATTAGTTCAAATGATAATTATTTTAATATTTTTAAAACTATATATTAGATATTTCTCTCAATAAAACCATTTATACATCACTATTGGGTCATCATTAAGGGTAATTATATAATCTCTAAAAATACTAAACATATTCAAATTATGTATATAATTTTATTCAATTTCTTTTTATTATTTATGTTTTATGATTTATCATGTTTATCCCTATATTAAAATTATTATATTTATAAGACATATGAGTGTGACATGTTGTCACATTCTTTTGTTTTAATTATAATTACATCACATTCATGGGAAAAATTTCCATTAAAGAAATAAATTCTGACCCATATGTGATATAGGTCAACTTTAATTTATCCATCAGAATATTTTCCTTTGTTAAGGTAATTTTATTATCTTTATCGTATTGTTAGTTACCCAAATTTATTCTATTTACCTTAAACTATTGTAAATAAAAATTATCGTAGTTATTATTAAAAATATCCAAAAAAAAAATTAACCTGTTAACATAATACAAACACACTGATTCCAAATATAGAATCCATTTTCATAATTCAAAACAAATAGATTGTAGAATTTAAATTAAAATTAATTCCCATTGTCAAGAAAGAAGGTTTTTAAGAAGTAAAAACATATCAAAAGACTAATATTGTTTTATATATAGTTTAAATGTGAAATTATTTACAAGGAACAACATTTGATTAAATGATATAAAATAATCCAATTACACTTTAAATAAAATTAAAAAGATAATATAAATATATAAATAAATTAGATAAAAAGGAAGAATGAATTAAAATGTAGTATCTGTCCCTATTCATTAAAATATGAAGTTAATCAGAAAAATACCAAAAATTTAAGAAAAATATAATATTAATGTTCTGATTCCAAATAATAAGTTAATTTTTCAAATATAATATATAAATTTTTTAAAAAATAAATATTAATTGGGAGTACCATCAAAAGGTGACATAACTGCATTTTTTTAAATATACCCCTTTTATCTGAAAAAGTGAATTTGTTCTTATATCATGTTATAGAAAATACAAAAGATGAATGTTAATGTTATATAAATAGTAAAATTTGGTTAATATTATTCACAATTTCTAGCTTATATCCCATTAAATAATTTTATTTTAATAATATATCATTGTTTTGTGAAACTCGGTATTGCGTACAATGCAAGAAATCGAGAAGATCTCTCTTTCATGAAATGCTAGACAAATTAGTGTTGCGTGTATTGAATGGTTCCTTTGGTGTTGAATATAACATAATCCAAATATTTGTCTTTTATACATTGAAATATATATGAACTCGTTGTTCCATGAAATGAATTATTTCAAAAGAAAATGAAATTGTGTGAAACACAAGCCATGTATTGTGTTGTATATACTTCAATCTAATACGGTGTTGCGTATCGTGCAATGCAATCTTGGCGTATCATACAACATAAGATATCAAAGAATATAAATATAATATTTCTCCTAAAATCTCATGATTTTACAATATTTATGGCTAGAAAATGTCTCTTTATGAAGATAAAAAACACAACATAATTCATGAACAAACAATAAAAGTGTAGGGGCAAAATAAGAGTATGTTCAACCAAAACATTGTCAAACTAAGAAAGTATATGAAAATTCCCATAACAATATAATAGATATTATTGAATGATATTATAAGTGAAAAAAGATGTAGGGTAAAAACTCATTACTCAATATATTATAACAATAATGAATATGATTTGATGAAAATTGAAGTTACGAAGACCATGAATATAGCTAAAATAAAAGGAGTTGAAAATTCAGATGTTTCTAATGTTTAAATTTATAAACAAAAATATGTTAAAAAAGATCATTTTTCTATATATAAGAAGAAATATAACCTAAATTATAACATATCATGAGGTAACCAAAACATTAATGTGAAAAAAAGAAATGAAAGTTGATGATACTAAAGTTGATAAAAAACGGGGAAACACCTATTTATTATTTCCATGTCATAGAGAGAAATTTGAATTATATTTTTTTACCATGGTTATTATGGAATATATGATAATATAAAAAACAAATATTTCAAAATAATCAATATTATAGAGAATATAAGAAAAATTATGTAGTGTTAAAGGGTGTGTCAACGCAGTAAAAGGGGACAACATGAGAAAGTGTGTTTAGTGATTGAAAATAGTTTCCAACCCATGGAATCATATTGTAAATTTTATTATCATATTATATATCCAAAATAATTATCCCATTCCTTGTAACTAGAAAAGATTAGTTTTTATGATATATTAAAAAATTCATAATGGATGTTAGAAAAATGATAAGAAAAGGAATTAGTTATTGAAGATTCTCAAAAACCTATAAAAGGGTAATGGCCTTGGGTATTCGGTGGTGACTTTATCACATAATATAGGTTATTTAAATATTTTAAAGAATGTTGAAAATTTTATTAATGCAATAATAATTATTTTAAATCACAATTCAATCAGAATCAAATACATTAGGGCTTTTATTCTTGGGGAAGTAATGATAAAAATCAAAATACCCTTGTTTTTAAAGGGTTGAAAGAATATTTGTTGATTTTATCATAACATTGAAATGAAGGTAAAAAATTTTGTTTTTTAAAAATTTTATATTTTTAATATAATAAAAGAGGGGAAATTTTTAATGATAAACAATAAAACAAATAGGAAATTGATAAAATTTTTAGATTCTTAAATTTTTTGTTAGCTGTGAATGATGATAAAAAATCAACTATGGAATAAAAGTATGTGGAATATGTGTTATATGAATATATAACAACACTTCTCTTTATTAAAGACATAAACATGATTTACTATATAAGAATTCACTTAACATAAATCTAAGGATCAATAGGTATAGTGTCTTGGGAAATTAGGAACATTACATAATAACTTTGAACATAAAACACAACATCTTTATCTAAAACTTCTTTTACATTACCACAATCTTCCTGCGTACATAGCATTGCATGGGATAACCTGAGGACATGCATAATAAAATAGTAAGCTAAAAATAGTATTAAGGGAGTAAAAAAGGAATAACATTATGAATATAGTACATTTTATGCAATAGTTATATCAATGGAGCATATGAGAAACATGAAAATAATGGCATGCTATTGTATGATTATCACGACATAGAAATGTGGAAACAACATTAAACGTGATATTAGAATTATGCAAGGCTCATTTGACAAGGAGAATATGTAAACCATAATTTAAATTGAATTATAATTACTAAAACATCATTTTAATTGACTTATAATGATACTAATCATTATCCAATGCATTGGAGCACTATCATGGCACACCCTTCATAATCATTTCATTTAATGCATAATTGTGCCACATATATCATACAACATAGATTCATTAAAATCAAAATTTATTCCACGATATGTGAATGAGTAATCAATACATGAATATATATAATCAATAATTAAATATTCATAATGGTTAATACCCTTTATAGGGAAATGGGCATGGTATTCACTACAAAGTAACTTTGGCTTGAAGAATCACAGTGTAATTTCTGCAGCATAACAGTGTGACAAAAGAATTAAAAAAATGTTTGAGGGGAGAAGAGGTGTGTATAATCATATGTAAATGAAATAGTCATTAAGGGTGTCAAATATATACTTTTACCAACATATTTAATGGAATTTGTATTCATGATTCAAAATAATTTCTTGAATGTTAATGAGGAGAGAGAAATTCCATTCTGATTTTCGTCATGGTAACGAGTGTGTGTGGGTTGAATTAATGAGAGATAAACTAGTATCTCACAATTCAAACAAAATTAGGGATGTCTGGGGGTGGTGTGAAATAATACCCCAATTCTTTTAATTGAAAACAAAATGGTATAACAATATAATGAAATTTGGACAAAAATGAGAAAGGAATAAATCACTTACTTGTAAGTGTGATACCAAAAGATTGGGTGAGGCCTGAGAGAGGCATCTTCGGAGATTGGGGCACTTGGGAGGATTATATAGAGATAATTGAATAGTTTTTTTCAGGATCCAAATGGTTTATTATAGAGGAATGGGATACTGGATGTGTTTATATAGGAATGGAGAGGGAATTCTTTATTATTTTGGTTTTTCACACCACACATTAAACTAATAAAAAAATAACCAATGTTTTTTTCCAATGTTTATTTCAAAATTTGAGTGGAAAAATTATTTTATAAGGCGAATTTCCTAACATATTAAAATAGTATTAAAGATTATGTGGAGGTGAGTTAAACTCTCAAGGAAATCATTTTAAAATGATAAAATGTTTTTATAAATTATTGAGGGTTTACTAAGACATAGTAAATTAAATCAAAAAAACCTGAAATCACATTATTTTGATGGTAAAACATATATTGTCTGAAAATCACATTTATAGTAATTTATTACATAACTATTGGGTCATTATGATGTCATAAAACACACTATATATTTAAACAATATTTAATTTTTACCAAAAAATTAGACTATCTCAGAAAGTTTCTAAAAATTTACTAGTGAATAATTTCGGCATCATGATTCCAAAAATTATATTTATTTTGTATAATTAATTTTCAAAATATATGAATTATTTATTTTTAAAATAAAAATGGCCATTTATTGAAAACTAATGGGTTTTGAAAAAAACTTCTTTCAAACATTAATAAGAATTATAATTTTATTCATAATAGTTATAAGATCATTTATATTGAATAAAATTTAATAAAATTATATTAAAATATTATTTAATTCAAAAATCCATTAATTCATCAAAATAGTTTTCTTAATTGAATATTAACTGAAAATATTATTTGTGTTTTAAAAACTATTTACAAAAAACAAAAATAAAATGAATGTATATTCATTATTCAATAAAAAATAATGCACATAATAAAAGTTATAGGGTCTTGTTACATAACTCCTTATAACACCCGCATAATACCTAAGGGTAAGGTGTGAGATGGTGACAAACTGTTGGGGTGGCTTGGATAACATTGCTCCGGTGGTAATCTCTATTAACTTTCACATCTCCTGTAGGTGGTTCCATCCAAGACTAACGTGTTGAATCAAGGAATAGGATTGGTCAAGAGAGAAGTACAATGATGCTACCTCCTTTCTGAGCTCGAATAAATTGACATCGTATGGAGCAATTCTACTGGATCCGGTCATCACTTCCTTTGTCTGAGTAAATTAGATTTGATAAAGACATATATTTATACTAATCATGTGGTCACTGTTCAATGTCTATATTACCAATGGTAATACAATTAACATTATTTTAATATCCAAAAACATAAAACCAAGGATTTTCATATATTTTATATAACTATTTTACATAATAAGACATTTAATTTGATCAAGATGGATTTTCATTAACAAAATTTTTGGTCGTTACAATCTTCCCCCTTATGAAATCTCTCTCTCAAAATTTAATTTTTCAAAAATATAATAGATGAGGGAAACTCTTCTTCATCACTTCATCAGATTCCCATGTATCCTCTTCAAACATGTGGTTTTTCCACAACAACTTGATGGGGGGAATTGTTTTATTTCATAGAACTTTTTATCTATGACCTATGATCTCCACCGTCTTCTCTTCATTGGAGAGATCACTCTCTAATGCTACATAATCTGGATTGAGTACATGCGAGGGGATATGTATTTACTTCCTAAAGAGTTCTACATGAAATAAATCATGTACTTGAGATAGTTTCGGTGGGAATTATATCTGATATGCCACTTCTACAACACGATCAAGGATTTCAAAAGGTCTGATGTACCTTGGACTAACCACTCCCTTCTTGAAAAATCTCATAACTCTATTCAACTACGATATGTAGAGGAATACCATGTATCCAACATCAAACTCTGGGTATCCTCGAAGATTATCAACATACCTCTTTTTTCAACTCTGAGCATATTTAATGTGCTACTTGATGGTCTTTTCCTTTTCCATTATTTCTTCAACCATTTTTGGACCTATTTGTTTTGCAAACCAGCTTCATCCCAACATGCCGATGTTCTACACCTCTTCCCATAAAGGGATTCATCAGGAGATATTTGGATACTTCAGTGGAAATTGTTATGGTAGGGGAACTCATCCAGTGGAATATGTTGATCCCTTCTTCCATTGAAGTCCATTGATCATTCTCTCAACATGTCCTCAAGTGATTGGGTATTTCTCTCATATTGGCCATCAGTTGGAGGATTTTAAGCCGTATTATAGTTCAGTTCAGTATTTAGAGTGTGTTGCAGACTCTTCCAAAACATATAGGTGAATCTTGGATCTCAACCGGATATAATAGATAGTGGTACTCCATGATGCCTTACCACTTCTCTGATATATACATGTTCTAGTTGATCCAATGAGAAGTCCTCTCGAATTTCAATGAAGAGTGAAGTGTTTGTAAGACGATAAAAAAAACAAAATTTTCATTGTTTCCTTTGTATGTCATCAGAAGTTCTGTCAAAAATTCCATGGTAAGGTTCTCCCATTTCCATGTTGGTATGGCTAGTGGTTGCAGCATCCCCTTAGAGTTCTACCTCTCATACTTCCCTTGCTAACATACCAGGCACATTGATTTGCAATCAGCGATCTCCCTCTTCATGGTATCCCACCAATAACTCTCTCAAAGATCTTGATACATCTTTATGTTTTTTGGGTGAATAGAGAAATTTTAACTATGTACGTCTTCAAAAAGTTGCATCTTTAACTCCAGATTTTATTGAAAACAATGCCTTGACCCAAATCTCACAATTCCTTCTCCATTAACAATGGACACTAAGGATTTACTTTTTTTGATAGTTTCCACATTCTTCTGAATTCCCACATCATCCTTTTGATCATCCATTAACCTTTCTCAAAGAGACAGTTGAGAAATCATTTGTGAAAGGATTGATGATGGTCCCATCGTTATGATTCCTATGTCCATCTTCATCAAATCTAATAAGATTTGATCCTTTTCAATTCTAATCAATGGTATTATTGTTGGGGCCTTTCAACATAGATCATATGCCACCTTTCTCTCTTTCTCATGGTGGTACTTGATTGAGAAGTCATAGTCATTTATCAGATCTAACAGACATTGTTGGTGCATGTTCAACTCTTTCTATGTGAATATATACATGAGGATTTTGTGATCTGTATATAATTCACACTTCTCCCCAAAAGAGGTAATGCCTCAACATTTTCAAAGCGAATATTACAACAGCCAACTATTGATCATGTGTTGGATATTTTTTCTCATGAACATTCAATTACCATGAAGCATAACCAATGACATGGTAATTTTGAATCAAAACACACCCCATGACCTTCATTAAATCAATACTAAATACTGATTAATGTTCTCCACTTGTGTGCATTGTGATCACAGTCACCATGATTAGCCACCTTTTCCACTCCTTGAAGCTATGTTTGCATTCACCACTCCTTGAAAACTTGTCTCCCTTCTGAGTTATCTTGGTATGAGGGTTTGAAAATCATGAGAATTTTTTCACAAATCGGCGATAATATCCAAATAACCCCAGGAAGCTATGAATATCTGTCACCGATGTTTGCCTCGACCATCCCTAAATTGTAGCTGTATTGCAGGGATCCAAAGATATCCCTTTTCTCATGATGATGTGACCCAATAATGAGACTTACTTCAACCAGAACTGACACTTTCTATAATTTTAATAGTGATTATCCTTTCACAATTTCTCTACTGCAGTACATTGATGCTCCCCATGTACCTCCATGGTTTTGGAGTATATTATAATATATCCTATAAATACTACCACAAATTTTTCAAGGTAATCTCTTAAGACTCTATTCATCATGTATATGAAGATTTCTGGAGCATTATTGAGTCCAAAAGGTATTACTATGAATTCAAAGCTCTCGTACCTTGTATGAAAAGAAGTCATGGGGATATCCTCCTTTTCACCCTTACTTGGTGATATACCAACCACAAATCCAACATGGAGATGTATTGTGATCCACATAGATGATAAAAAATGTAATAAATCTATGGAAGAGGATACATGTTCTTTATCATGATTTTTTTGATCTCATGATAATCAATGAAAATGGGAATTAACCCATGCTTATTCGTGATGGAGAGGACAAGTGCAGCCCATGGTGAGGCACTGGGGTGTATAAACCCTTTATCCAGATTCCCTTGTAGTTGTTTCATTATATCCTCCATTTCAACAATAGACATTACATATGGATTCTTTGATATTTTTAATTCCCCATGTATAAGATAAATTGGGAATTCAATATTTGTTATAGGAGGATGGTCAGGAAACTCCTTTGGAAACACTTCATTGAATTCCCTCACACTAGGCATGTCTTCATGGATGGTTGCCTCCATAGAGTCAATCATATGATAAAGATATTCATGCTCATAGGGAAGTAGTATATATACTTTAGATGATGGTGCTAAAGAAGATTCATCCTCCGCATCGTACTTGTACTGAATCAGAGGTTTATTCTCCATGTGGAGAGTGATCTCCTGGTCACGGAAATTTATATTGGCTATATATTTGGAATGCCAATACATTAAAATTATTCTATAAAATTCAACCATATGTAGTGTGAAGAGGTTCTCTGAGATGTTAGAACAACATATTGTGATAGGGTAACAGTAATATTCATGGGTTTCAATGATTTCCCCATTTTCCGTTCTCACCAATATATTTACTTACATGATTTGTGATGGTGTTTTGATTGTTATACTAAAATTTCTATATATAAATGAATATGTAGAACCAGAATCAAAACATACATTTTATTTTCTTGAAATAATAACTAGCATACCTATCACCACTTCATTTTCAGGGATTTTTTTTGTAGTATTGTGGGAAAAAGCTCTCCCTTTCTGCCTTGGAGTTTGTTGGTTACCTCTGAAAACCCTATGCTTAGGGAACTAGTTTGCAATGATATCTAGATCATTGTAGTTGATGAAATAAACAATGGGATAAGGGTTAATGTAGATTTCATATCCTATTTCACAGTTACAGATTTTTGTTGTCGACGGCCAATAGCCAGGTGCCCTTCCCTTCCACACCTAATGAATTTCCTGATCCCCTTCGGGCAATTTCCCGTTTGATTCTTTCAGTACCATTGGTATGTGGGGTTTTGTAATTTAGTGGAACATTAGATTTATCCATCAGACTTCTAGAATTAAAGTCCACTTTCCATTAATTATCCCAATGATTCCATTGAGATTCTCCAATCTCCATTTCGACTAGGATGGAAAATCAGACAATTTCCTCATAGTTATCGAAGTCACAGATCACCAGGGCTTTCCGTAGGTTATGTTTTAGCCCAAAAAATATGCTTTCAACAATGAATTCCGGTGTAACGACAATGTCAAAGGCATATCATGCATGCCTTGTGAAGTTTTCCTCGTACTCTCTGATGTATTCATTGTCTTTTTTCAAGTCCCTTTCCGTCTTATGTCAGAGGGTGCGAGGAAAATTTTATTGAAAAAAAATTGGATATCCTTCCATTCGAACGACTCGATCTATTCTTCAAGTTTCATATTTTTGATCAATGTCAACCATTGATAACATTCTCCCTCCATAAGATAATCATCCATAATAACCTTTTCTTGTTCAGAACATTGATGAATAGAGATGATCTTTTCAATTGAGTTGATCCATTGTTCGACGATTGACTGGTCGATTGATCTATTTAAAGTTGGCTGCATTTTTCACATGAAGATATCGATTGTGGATTGTTCTTTTATAGGGGGGGTCGTACATTCCTATTTACCCATGATTCTATTAAAAACAGGAGTTAACTGATAGAGTATCAAAAAAAAGTATCTGATTCCTGATCCCATCGGATTGAGTATCTCATTAGAACCGCCATCACATTGATATCTGCATAGGTTGTTAGAATGAGTCCTCCTATTACCGGCCATGTGATGGAATAAAAGGAATGTTAGGGGTAACACATAAGGGTAAATCCAATGATAATAAGTTATAACCTATAGATTACATTTATTTCCTTAACTTATGAATTTATAGGCTTCAATATAGGTTATCTGTGATCTAAATCCCTATATATATTCTTAGGGGAACTTTTTATTCCATTAATAATGGTTCATACTAAGCTTATTAATTTTCAAAATCACATCCTTAGGATTATCATAACCAAGAGTGAATTAATTCCCATTGTCATGCACCAGTTCTGGTTCGATTCTAGATAATTGTGGTGTTTTCTGGTTTTACCCGTAGGTACATCTATGCCAAAGCCACCACTACCTACTCATATCCAGCCAAGGATGTATTTACTTGATAAACCAATTACTTAATACTCACAAAATTTTTGGGATGTTTTTATTATACTTAGTATTTTTCCTAAGTCTTTCACTAGGGTTTTCTTATCCTAATCCAAAAAATAACTAATCCTCCATTTTATTCCAACTATTACGACCCTTGTCTTTATTACTCACTCGAACAAGAATTTTTACATAGAAATGCACATAAGTCAAATAAAAGGATTGAAAGGTCTTGTGTATTGTGAAATTAATAACATTAAATGACAACATAGAACATAAAACCCATCATTTTTATTTAAAACATATTTAACATGACCAAAACATTCTTTCATACATATCATTGTATATGATAACCTGACGACATGTATAAAACATGTTGAGATAAAAAGCCTAGTAATTGAGTAAACAAGGAATAACATGAAGAATATAGTACATGTTTAGAAATAGTCATATCATTGGAGGATAACAGAAACATTAACATAAAGGCGTGATATAGCTTGATTATCATAACATGTAAATGTGGCAACAACATTTAACTTGATATTAGAATGATCCAAGACTAATTGCACATGGATCATGAGTAAAAGCTCATTGCACATGAATTATAATTAGTAAAACCTCGTTAAACTTGACGTATCATGATACTAATCTTTTCTTAATGCATAGGAGCACTATCAAGGCACACCCTTTATAATCATTTCATTTCATACATAAGTGTGCAACATAGACCATACAACATCGATTCATTAAACACCGTCATTTATTCCATGATAAGGGAATGTGGAATTCATAAATGAAACTATATAATAAATACATAATTTTCATAAAAGTGAATACCCTTTATAGATAAATGGTAATTGTACTCACTATACATGGACTTTGGCTTAGAGAATTGCACTGCAATTTCGGATACATAATGACATTACATAAGAATTCAAAAAAAATGTTGTTGAGAGAGAAAGAGGTGTCTCATAATATTTACATGAAATGTAAAGTATTGGGGTCATATAGATACATTTAACAACATATTAAATGGAATTTAAATTCATAATACAAATGAACTTCATGAATGTAAATGAGGAGCGAGAAATTCTATACGGAATTTTAGCATGGTAACAGGTGTGTATGGGAGGAATTAATGGGAGAGAAAGACGTATATCATCATTCAAACATAAGGAGGGATGTATGGGAGAGGTGAGATAACATAACCCCAAATTGTTTTATTTAAGACATAATGGTATAACAATATAAAGAAATTTGGACAAAAATTAGAATGGAAGAAATCCCTTACATGGAAGTGTGAACTCAAAGGCCTGGCAGAGGCTTTAGAGAGGATTCTAGAGAGAGGAGGTCAGAGGTTGGTTGAGATCAAAATGGTTTGAGTGAAGAGTAATTGTATATTAAGAGTGTTTATATTGTAATTGAGAGGGAATTATTTATTATTTAGGTTTTGGACACCACACATTAAACTAATCAAAACCACAATCAAACCCATGGTTTCTGCCTGTGTTTTTTGCCAAATGGGAATATAAAAAATTATTTTATATGGAAAATGTCCAATATAATTAAAATATTAGTCTTTCATATGTGGAGGTGAGTCATACTATCAAGGAAAATATTTTAAAATGTTAAAATATTATATAAGTCTTGGAGGGTTCACTATGACTTTGTGAAATAAATCAAAAAAACCAAAAATCACATTATTTTAAAATTAAAACATATATTAGACAAAATTACCATTTATATTCTTTTATTACATCCCTATTAGTTCATTATGATGTCATAAAACACATTATTTATTTAAATGGTATTAAATTTTTACCCAAATATTAGACTATCTATGAAAATTATGAAAAATTCACCATTGGATAATTTTGACGTCTTGCTTCCAAAAATAATATGTATTTGATAAATATAATTTTCTAAATATTTAAATTTTAACTTTTAAAATAGAAACCCACATTTATCAAAAATTCACGGCTTATGAGAAAAATAGCATTTAAACTTTAATAAAAATTACAATTGTATTCAAAAATATTATAGGTACATTTATATTTAATAAAAATTAATAATATTTTATTTAAATAATATTTAATTCAAAAATCATTGAATTCATCAAAATATATATCTTAATTGAATTGTAACTAAAAATAATATATATTCTTTAAAAACTATTTACAATGTAACAATAATAAAATTATTATTTTTTTAATTATATATAGAAATAATTCACATTATCATAGTGCTATTGTATTGTTACATAACCCCTTATAAAACCCACATTATTCCTAAGGGTAAGGTGTGCGATGGTGACCGACTCTTGGGGTGGCTCAGATAACATTGCTTGGGTGGTAATATCTATTAACATCCACTTCTCCCGTAGGAGGTTCTATTCATGCTTAAAGTGAGGAAGCTCGGATTGGAATTTGTCAAGAGTGAAGCCTAGTGTTGATACCTCCTTTCAGAGCTCCAGAAAAAGGGTTTTTTTATTGAGAAATTATACTGGATGAGGCCATCACTTCATTTTTTTTTATTAAATTATATTTTTAAAATATTTATATTTATACTAATCATGTAATCACTATTCATGTCTATATTATCAAAGATAACAATTATTAAAAATTTTGAAAAATCCAAAAAACATAAAACCATGAAAGTGAATAAGTTTTATATAACCATTTTACATAATATTAATTCTAATTAAGGAAAGAGGAATTTTCATTAATAAAGTTTGGGTTGTTACAGTATATGTGAAAGTGTTCCATGTAAAATCTCAGGGAACATTCATTATAGATATTAAAATACCTAATGGGAACTAAGAAGTATATCCTTCTCATCATGTGATGGATATTCCATTTTCAATTGATTTAACACGAGTTTCACCATTTTTATTTCCTAGTATATATGATTTATTATATTTCATGATGGTTTGATTGTAGGGGTATGATATATATATAAAATCATTAACTTTAGGTTTTCCACTTCAATTTTTCATTTAAATTCTCACGTATTACCACATCCATAATTGAGTAAGGACCTTCTTTCCAATGGAATGTGGTCATTTGGGTTTTAAGACCAAATTGAACTTAGGAACTCACATTGTTTGAGAGGATGGGGGCCAGGCTCATCTTACCTTTTTGGGAATGATTTTTACAAAATCTGGGACAATATTATATATATAAGATATGTTCACAAATATCTTCATAATCCTAATACAAAACATGTTAGAATTACAAAATTATTATGTTTATAACCATTACATGATTAGAATGGGGGTATATTAATGAGTTCATATACATGTATCCTAGGTTCTTCATCCATTTCCATTTATTGGGTAGCTTTTTATAGTTTCAATTTATATAGTCAGGCACCCCCCTGAGTTTACTAACATATTGGGATGTGATTAATATTTAGAGGACTATATTGAAATTTTATTAGGTGTCTTACATACACTAATTACAATATAAATCGAATCCCATATAGATATTTGAACACATGTTGTTTAATTTCATGGGGAACAGATTTATATGAGGGATCTTAGGCACTGGTTATCAAACTCTAGTCTTAATGAGGCCATATATGTTTCCTGTTTGTGGAAGGATTCATACTCAATTTATTTTAATCACTACCATTAGACATAACAATAGATGGATGCCCTTATATTGGGTAAGAATGATTATGTCATTGAATGGGGCTAACACACTATGTTTCCCAGTTTTTAAGAGATTCGTGATTCCAGTGATGTTATCATTTTAAATAATCAATCCCAAGTGATCCATTCATTGTGTGAAAATGAATACAGATAAATTAATTATACTCACCATACATGAATACATGTATTATTCATTGGGGAATCACTTTGGATGTTTGATGAGGAGCTCTGGATGTAGGAAGGAATCCTATGTATCCTGATTATGGAAGGAATCACATTTCATTTAGTTTCGTTGCCTTATAAATACGATGGTGGTTGTTGAGGAATGATATCCCCATTAGAGATATTGGGTCTCAATGGTTGGAATGTCAAAAAAAGGTGGTACTTAAACTTAAATAGATACCCATTTAATAACATTCCTTAACAAGTCATCATTTTCTTCCTGAGTATGGTAGGAATCAGAGTTCTCTTAGTTTAGTTTAGTTCCTAGATCCTATGATGGACGAGGGAGAATGTTGAACCCATAGGGGAGATTAATATTTGAGGGAAATAATGTTGGAGACACAGAGGCACATACACTGAGGTCGATGGCTATATGAGATCTATCCCTAATAAGGCATCGTATATATCCTTGTATGATATGAATCATAGTTCTCATAGTTTAGTCACCTCCCAGTCCATCGGTGGATGAGGGATAATAATGAACCCTATGGTAGATTATTCTATGAGGGTTATAATGTCAGATATATGGAAGGTATTACACCGTGGTCGATTCCCATTTGAGAATGGTCCTTAAGAAGATTTCATACATATTATGATTATCAATGGAATCAGTGTTTTGGTAGTTTTGTTTTGTTTATTCCAAAATATACCTAATATACATGGTTCTAAAGTACCATGAATTTTTTTTGACATGGGTTAACTATCTTCCTTTCATGTTCTGATTTTCAAAATGACATTTTAAAGGATATCATTACATGTCTTGGTCATCTAATTAACATTTCCATTAATAATCACTTGATCCAGTTGACTTATCTTGATGACATCACGTTATCATGTATGAAATGAATGGATAGTGATGAATACAATAGCTAACTTGTATGGAAGACATTGAAAAACCAATATGACATGTCTTTTGGGCATTTCAATATGAAGGATGACTTATTTATATGGTTCCACAATACATGGGAAACATATAGGGGAAACCTCGCATGGTCAAGGAAGGAATTCCTTGGAGAAATATTGATACCAAGTTGCTATGTACATATTAAATTGTGAGACCTAATGTCATCTCATAGTGACACCTCATAACATCAGGAAAATATCTTGATGTCAAATATCTTGTATAAAGCGGGGATGATTTATAAATACATAGGTTGTATTCTTATAATGATTCAGGAAACTATCATAACATGTCCTAGAAAAAATCATTATTCAAATGGAATATCGAGGGAGTTTCAATGAATTATGTGACTTGTATTGATTCCATCACAAGATCTGGTTGGGTTATGTGAAGTGCGTGAATATGGATGAAAAGGTCATCAAATAAGTATTCATTATTTTTTGTTTTTATTTTACACTTTATTTCATATTTTCATTTGATATGTCCAGTGATAGATTAATTTTGGTTTCATATCACCCAGTAGACATGTGGGACCTCTTTCAAATAACTTAACAGGTATGCGAGAGGACCTTTACATGATATAAATATGGATCATACTAAGACCATATGTATGTTATGTATTCTTGTAGGACATTCACTGTATTTAACATTTTACATGACCTTCATGATCATGTGAATGGCAACTTCGAGATGCCCAATCATGCACTCCCATTTAGGAGTTGTCCAATGATCATGGCCTTTGATATATATTATTTGTGTTGACAGGGATGGATTTATAGTCCTTGCAGCCCCATTTATTTGACATCCAATGAAACATGTATATCATCAAATTCTAAAATAGGGGGTGATGGGATTTGGAAATTACACACATTTCATGATCATGCCATGGGTCCCCAATGACATTGCCTGAAGATTGGGGACTGTGAGAATACTCTTTCATCAACATGTTTATTGGGCCCTTGATGATAAAAGGGAATTATCCTAAAAATGTGTGCAGGTGAAATATATTAAACATGGTAAAGATGACAAGTCTAAGGGTCATTGTCAAATAATGATTCATATGGAAAGATATTATGTGATAAAAGAGTAAATGTTCAGGTTCATCATGAGACTATGGTGGAATTATCATGGTAGATTCCACAGGATCATGCTATCATTCCAAGGTGGCCACTATGGGATCATTCATTATCACCATATATTCATATCCCATTTCACATGAAGATCATCGTATCTCCCCTTCATGAGAAGATTCAATATTGTCCCTTTTTATTTAATTTGTTATTTTACAAAGATGGGGGATCATAGGCATATGTGAGTGTTTTGTTAAAGAGAATCATTATCCTTTCATGTAATGTGTCACATGAAAAATAATATGACTTCAGTTAATGATTATGAATTTTAATGGTTTCCCCTATTCATGGAAAAATAAAATTGAAAGGATATATCTGAGACCCTATTCATGATAAGGGTATCATGCACACGTTGTTTCACGCAACAAGGTGTATATGTCACCAAGAGCTTCATGATGTCTTTTGAACATCATGTTTGATTCAAATGAATATCAATTATGGTAGAAGGCCTTCATATTTTTCATATTTTCATTATTTATTTTTCTAAGGGATTTGGATTGTTGTCATGTGTCTACTAGTTTAAAATTCATGTGATAAGAAGAGATTTTCTGGGAGTATTCACATAATCATCCATGATTCTGTTTATGCCATTTAAATAATATATAGGAATGTCAAAGGGGAATTTCATGATTTCAATGATATATGCATGATCCATTTTCATAACCTTCAGAGGGTCATACAATCTCATGTACATATAATTGTTACATGATATGTGTGGTTTGGCTTCATTTTATCTCATTTTTCGAAAAAATAATACAAATATTTTATGTATTTATTCTCATTTAGGTTTTTTATCTCTCATTTGGATGGAGATAACACATTTCCCATCCCCCGTGAGCGATGTCTGTGTGGATATGGACCTTATTCATAGGAATGTAAATTCTTACATGAGTCATTCACGATGCCCCAATTTACATTCATGGGAAATGTATTCCCTCTGTATGAAAATTTATATTCAATGTAATTACTAATAAATATGTTAGTGTAGTGGGGTTCATCATTGGAGACATCCAAACTCTAGAGTACTCATGATTTTTTTTGTCCCATAATCCATTTTAAAGACCTAATATCATGATCTTATTCTCAAGACCTCTCTAGAAGTTATTTTTATGAAACCTATTTGGTTAGACTTCATTATTAGAACTATTTTGAGAGATATTATCATGAGACTCTATTTTTATCAGAATATGTTCAAATCAATGAAAAATATATTCGTTTTAATGGTTTAAAACTTATATTAGGTCCTTGGATTGAGGGATTCCTTGTTGGTTTCACATGACCATTGATTCAGTCATATGATCACTTGATCATTATGGGTTTCACATGACTATAATAAGGAAATGTCATTGAGGTTCTCATAATAGATTACACAATCACAAGACACTTCAGAGGTAATGATGTTCATGATACCTATATGGGTAATGCGGTTCACAAAACATGCATTAGGTCATCCGATCATGAATCCATTCATGTTTCATTGGATTACATATATTATTCAAAAGATATAATTCCATTTTGACATGATTTCTTATTCATTGATATTATATATTGCACATAATTTCAGTAAAATGGAATACATTTCCCATGTGTCTTTCACTACGGAAAATATTGAATTCCAGGATTGTTAGGAACTATAATATTGAACCTCAGTATAATTTATGCTCCACCAAAAATTATGTGAAGAGGCGCCACTCATATAATTATAATTTTTACCCTTATATAAAAATGGATTACCATATATTGAATTTTCAAGCTTTATGATGTTTTGATTCCTTCTCTTGAATACAATTTCTTATCGTAATAATTATCTACATACCTCAATTGTATTCAGATATTTATTTATAAGGGTTTAAAATTGTTCATATCATGGTCCAATGGGTTGACCTATAAGTTTAAAAACTAAACTATATTCCCAGACTTCTATGATTTCTATAAACATACCATTTGTTAGATTCATTTACTCATATTTTCCTCCTCAAAAATAATCTAAGCAGATGATGGTGCTCAAAATGGGACCTTTGACCTAGTGGAAACACATTCGATGAATGTGAATTTCCATTTTGGGTTAGACATGACTAATTATAATTTAAGATCATCTAGACACTATACACCATTATGAGGCTATATTGGTTTCTCAACTCATCATCTACTATCAATCATACCATCTTAATGAACTAATTATACATTGGTGCCCAGTTACTAATTCAATTCATTTCCCTATTGAGAAGTTGGAATCATCCCTTGGCATATGATTTCACTAGTCAAGATATCTATACTTTCTATAGATGTATGATGATTTAAATCTTGTTTTGGTAGTTTGGGATAACCCTAGACAACCTCAAATTTTGGGTAGGGAAAAGTCAAAATTGGGATGAAAATTTATGGATGGAAATGAATATTCTCTCTGTAATCTACATTAAATATTATATCGAAACATTTCTAGCTCGTAGAATAATTCAACCAAGTGCTATATGACATCCTTGATTCCCTTCCTGGCATGTCCTTGATAGTAAGGGAACTTATTGGGAAATCCTTGAGTATGGAGTGAATACCAAAATTTTTAAAATGGTGAGAATGGATATATCCCTAAGCCTTAGTCTTGGTAGTGTTTTAAATATTCTTGAATGGGTTCCTATTCCTAGCTTGTGATACATGCCAAGGAATCCATATGGGGATGCTAGTGATGGAATATCGATTAGTCATGGGTATTCCTCTTAATCTACTAGTAATAAATTTTTCATGACTCTATAGCTCATGGGACATGTTCATAAAGGTAACATTCCCTATCGGATTTTTGGTGCTTTCCTGTTATTATTTGGATGGGTATGAGATCATTTTAACTAATATAAATACCACAACACTACTTGGATCCCTGGTTCCTTGATCCTCCCTTTTATACTGAATATATCAAGGTTTGAATCAGTTCTATTTTGTTCTTATAAGGTTTCCAACATACTGATTCAGTCTCATTGTTTCTTGTTTTATACTTATCCCATAATGATTTGGATTGTTATTTGTAATTTTAGTGTCTTTCTTAATTATTGGGAATACAACATCTCCCTTTTAGATGGGGTTATCAAATACATAGAAGATGAGGTGGTTATTTGAAATCCATATACCCCATACCAGTCACATTCCAATTCATTGTGTCTAATGTGTATCTCCCTTATACTTGTCTAGAATATGGGGTGGATGACCACCTGTGTATATCCATCAATTTTGGCTTATATTAGTATGTGAGTACACCAACACTGATATCTTATTTCCTCCATTTGAAAAATGTGTATTCATTACATTTGATTTCACCCTAGCTTGGTTGGAATCCTACCCAGATGGGGTGTTGTATTGTCCATCCCATGAGGTATAAAAATTGTTTTCATCATTAAACCCTTCTTCTATAAAATGAATGAAACTGATTCAAATATTTTTTTCATTCCTTCTTAGAAGCTTCATCATACTACATATTATCGTGCCACCTATGGGGAAATTGTTTTCAGTGAAAATGTTCCTTAAATTCAAGAAATTGGTGTTTTGTATCTTTTGAGAGATTACTCCATGGTCATTTGTCTCTTAGTTCTTCATTATCTCGGCCAATCATCCACCCTTTGGAAGTTCCCAACCCAAAATTTACAGAGGAAAAATTTTCACATGAGGTAATTTGTAAACAAATTCCCAACTGTTTCACTGATACATCCCTATAACTAGTTTCTGACCAAAAATAATTCAGCCCCATTCTCTTTCGTGACATTAGGGTGGTCCATATCAATCACCATCTACTATATGATATTATGAGAAATATTTTCCTAACATGTAGAAATTTGGCTACACGAAAGTGGGGTATGAAAAATTTCATTGATGGGAAAACCCTGATTGAGATAGTGAGGTATGATTCAGAGGAATTGGAATAGATTCATCATATAATATCTAATTAGAATGCCGAAATGGATTTCATGACCACAGATATACCAAGATATGAGGATATCATTTCTTTCTCAATGACTTATTATTCACAATAATCATTCTCAAAAGTAACTAATTAGAAAACAGTTAAGGATTTGTCATTTATTTTTGATACCCTTCTTCCATAGGTAGCGGTATAAGATGCATGGACGGTAGTGCTTCAATGCTCAATCAGAACATCTCATCAAACTCTTACTGGCTTTAAAAATTCAGCCTCTAATATATTGATTTATTATAATGGAAAATGTATTTTTCTAGAAGAATACCTTAGTGAGGCTCTAAAATGTGGTGATTCCAACTTTTTATTCATATTATCCTTGAGTGTTGTTACTAAAAATTGGGAATTGTTGTCTATTTATCCATTATTTATGATGTGCATGACATTTATTGACCTGATGTTGAATAAACCATTAATGATGACTATCCATTGCATAATATAATCTAATCATAGTTACCAATATTTTAATGGTGAAATAAAATTATATTTCTCTCAATAAATTCTCTTGAATTCCCACCTACATGAGATTACACGTTGATATATCTATTCTAGTACACTCGAGATCACATGATTCAAAAAAGGGATAACATGGGTAGAACATTTTTCCCAACGTGAGAATTCTCTATCATCTTTTGTTGTCAGTGGTATTACAGAGCATATAATGATTATTTCATGGGGAAATTGATGTTCCCTATAATAATTCTAACCTATTATTATTATTTCACTATTTCTTATACACATTATATTTTGAATGGATTAGTGTGTTTGGAAACAGATTTTTCTCAGGCCTCCCATTTATGGGTACATGGCCAGATGGGTTTTGGGAATGTTCTATTTTATGAGTTATTAATATTTCCGATAACACACAATGTGTATGACCAATAGAAATATACTAGGAATTTTACAATGATTCCCTTATTAGGATTTCAACCAAGTGATCATTTTTTATCATTTAGTTGGTTGTGTTACGGTTTTGAAAATTTGTCCACTTATACATGTTAGTTCATGGTAGTCTATCTTGGACTATCTATTTCTATATTTTAGATTCTTTTTTCTTGGACTGTACCATAACTGTAATATTCCATCTACAAAATAGAATTATCCTCGCTGTTCATTTTCATGCTGAAAGGACGACTACTGTCCATTTTCACATCATGTGGTGATGAATTAAATATGTTTTACAATTTATTGTCCTTATACCGTGTAATGAATTATGAATCGGGAATGTCTAAAACATACCTAGGATAACCTATAACACCCTATGGTGTTTTGATCCTCTATGGTGATTCCAAGGCTCAAGAGTATTTAGCATTCCTTTAATTCATGGAAGAGATGGCTCTTGTTGGTAGGTCAATACCCTTATACATCAATATCATGGTCAAACAGAGGTTCACTCACTCATTTCAATGGGATATGAAATATTTATGAGGATGCTATAGGATGCATGTAAAATATTATGGATGACACGTCCTCATGGATATTTGGAATATTGGTTGTGAAATTCATAACAAAAAACAATAAATTAATGAATATGGAATGGGTAATACATACCATTGATAAACATAACATCATGTGGTACCGGTATCCACCATAACATTTTCGAGGATGAGGAGGAATAGAGGTCCTCTCCCTCAAGTAGTGGATACATGTAGTTGGTAAAAAGAAGTACTTATATATGATCGCATTGGGACTATATTCATGGTCGACCAATTATGATCCTTTCTCCATTCAAAGGGTTGTGGGAGATTTGTGAAGGCTAAAATGTATTCGTGACCAAGATGGATATAAGTATAAAGATATCCATTAAGGCTTCTCGAAGCCTAAAATATTTTATATTTTCAGTGGGGAGGTATAGGCAATATATTATGTGTTTTCGAATTACCTACTGTGCGCTGTCAGAAGGATTAGGAATGAAGTGTCAAATTCCTTCTTTGTGAAAGGGTTAAAAACATAGTGATGTAATGATATGGATGTCTAATACCCTATAATAGTACTAATATGAGGACTCATAATCATTCTACAAATTTCCCAGTTCATGGGGATGATAAGGGATAATCTTTTCCTGATGATTTAAAATAGCCTAAGGTTATAGGTTTTCAAAATTGATGTTATGGATCAAAAAGTTCAGAAATCCCATTATGTAATTTATGATGTATTTGGTTGATGACAAATGGTTCATATTTAGGTTACATAATAAAACATGTATAAAAATTCAGTGGTTCCCTTGATTTTGGGTAAGCTTTTCTATGTTCCATGGATGGTTTCACGAGATATGAAGAGAAAAAATCATGAAAAGTAGGTTATAGAAAAAAAAATTTCCATGAAGGGTTCGACCACCCTAAAGGTAATTTCGATTTCTAGTGAACACTCCTTCATGATGTGAAGTTGTGATAATACATCAATATAAAAGTTTCCTGAACCAAGTGGTCCAAAAAGTATGGATATACATGTACTAGGTCCACAAAGTGGACCATGTAAAGTTTTTTACTTTTTCATTTACTGTGTAATTTATTAATAAACTGTGGAGATGAAGGGATTATATGGTGAAGGCTTGAATTTCTCTTAGTACATCATTTTTTGGTTTCCAATCACACATTTATTTTATATCTTTTAATATATTTTATGTTTATTGTGATCTTCGACTATAAATGGATAAAGATTTTGTTTGTATAACTTTAACCTAGTTGTTTTTTTTGTAGTATAACGTCATGATGCAATGACATGGTATTAGGAGAATTTGACTAAATAACCAAATTATGAAACACCTAGTCGATATTAATCCAACATCATTCAAATTAGAATATTAAAATATTTTAATTCATGTCCTGGTGTTCTCTTGAAATGAGATTTAATATTGGACAATCATGCCAGGGATGCTCCAGAACATTCTTAGGCTATAAGTCCTTCCACGATGATGGTTGGATCATAGTGATAAGAAATATCATACTATAACTCAAGTGTGTCTCTGGTTGGTAGTAAAATTTCATTATTCATCAACAATATCTAATAGATCGATCACTTTTCCATTCCTGAGTATATGAATGGTTTACAAAAACCTAACATAGTAAATATATTGTATGTAAGTTATGGGCATAAAACATGATAGAATACCCCCATTCACTAGGTTACCAGGATCAACCACTTGCAGTTACTTATTATGGGATGATGATGGATGATGTCATACACATTTTAACATCATCTATTAGGCTAATATTATTAAATAATTTTAATGGAATATCACCAGGGCATTTTTTTCTTGTAGTTTAATGTTTTGTGGTAAGAATTACCACCTTGGAGTTTATCATCATAAAAGTATGGACATGGGAACCTATATATGGTTGTTTTGAATGATATCACAGTGTAAAATTTTCATTCATTAGGGAATTTAAATGAATGGGTGAACTTTTCTCCATGAACTGTCTTATTGCAGGGTTTCCATATTTTGGTTCCCTTGATTCAAAAATTAATCTTGTGTGCAATTAATACATATATAGAGAATTATTCCTAGTAAAAAAAGACCATATATGTCTCGACAATTTTTTAGAAGGGGTATATAGTACAATTTTTATTTTTATTAATGTCAGATATGTAGAAAATTAACTATAGCGGTATAAACCACACGATATTATGTGTTCATATTTATCTTTTATATGTTGAGGATAATCCCGTGAATGTGGATATTTGAATTACTAAGAATATTTTAACAATTGTAATAAACCCATACATAATTCTTATATTGATGATTGTTGTATAGGGATGGCCCATATGCATGGACGGGGTATTTTTTTTCATAGCTAGAACTAATGATTGTATCTCCAGACATAATTATGTATCCCACGGTAATAGAATTAAATACACACATATTTATTGAATTGTAAATTATCTTCACATGTATGAATCATATGTTTAGGTACGGGGGATTACTAATTATGATTTTATATTTGGACATGGGATTAGTTATTTTAGCATCACCAGGTATCATCTGTTATTGGGAATTAATCAAAACATAGTTCTTGCATAGAGTTGTGATTGTAATCCAATATCAAGGATAGCTGTCCTCTTGGTTGAGGTCCATAGTAATTCATTGTTTTTTATCATGTAATAGATATCAAAAATGAATTTTAAAATCATTTGATTAGGACATCTGGTGTAACATTTATGGTTATTCATCATGGAGCATGCTAACTCTTTCATGATATTTATTTTTATCGAAAATTCGTGGAATCGATTAACATGTTTTTAGGCTTACATGATATATTCTCTATGTTATATATAGGTAGATTCAATGGTTGTTATCACAATAAAGAGGCAATTAAACAATAGGTTTTGGAAATTATTACCATTTGGTGGCTATTACATGATATAGAATCGTGGTGTCCCTTCGTATTTCAATAGAACGAGAACCAAGAATTACATAATTCTAGAAAATATTGTTTATTTGTGTTATGTGGTGAAGAAATAAACCATCCAGTTTAACTTCATGAAATATGGATAGTGGAGAATCGACAAGAAAGAAGAGTTATCTTGTGGTTAGGTCCAAGAATGGAGTTTTGGAAGACACTATATATCATGTGTTGTATGGAATCAAGACACACATAGTTATAGGAAACCACACAGTATATTGTAATTGTGTGAGGACATACGCCATGTTGTTTAATGAAGAGCGACACCCAGTTTCTAAAACCAAGAATTACTATTATCACACAATATAATGTCATATGACCAGGATGGATATATTACGGATTTTCCAAAAATTGGAGATTCGGGGGTCACTATGTGTCCTATGATTGAAGGAATCTAACAATGTTTATTTCTTGAATGAGGAATCACCAATGTGGAATTTACTCGTACACAAGGATGAGGTCACTTCACATCCCTTTTAACATATCTAGCATATGTGCAATGAATCTTGGATGAGATGATCATTTCCAGGTAGTTTAACATTATGTTGTAATGATATATTACATACAGTTTGAAAAAATGTGGTAAGGAAATGTTATATACAATTTAATTTCATTTATTTTGGACCTCCTCCATACAGGGTAATTTAATGTGGTTAAGGAATCCTCTTAATAGTTTAACATCATGTCTCTATGACATATATTTGCAGTTTAACATAATAGAGTTATGTTGATTTTTTTTAATTTTAAGTTAATATGACCAAGATGAATTTATGTTTTTTAATGTCATGAAGCGAGGATAAGAGATACTTTTCATTGAAATGTCTAAATGTTATGACTTACTCAATATATTTTTAAATATTCGGGACATTTTGTGTCCACTTCAGTTTAAAGTCATGTGGTCAAGAGGAAAGTTATGCTTTATGGATGTATAAAAAATTATTTAATGAGAAACCTCAAATTGGAGGTGGAGTAAGGTGTTAACCATGAATTTTGGAAAATAATTAAGCTCCATTGTCATAAAAATAAATGTATTAAATTATTCCCTTCTCATTTGGGATCCATATTTGGGTGATTCATCCTGGTATCCTTGGTTCTTTGAGAGATAATAAAAATTATCCCTAAATGAACGAATGTAGGACATATTTTTTGTTGATGGATCATGGGATCCAATTGTGATGGATATTAATGTTTTTCAGTGTAAACAACCTTTTCACATAAATCCTCTATAATTCATCTGTCCTCTTTGGTGATATTTAACCACTCGAGTGTTTTCTAAAAATAGTTATTCGAATTGAGGTAATCATATATTCCTTGGAAAAAACATCCATAGTTCCATAAATAATTCAATAATGTTTTTCCAAGGTATATGTATGTGAGGTTGTATGATAGTCCCCAGAAAATGTAGAATTTTTATAGGATAGAACATCTTGTCCTTATTAAATATTTCTATAGAATTCATGATAGAATTTTATTGAAGTCCTATATTTGTCTGATTCCCTGATGTGGCCTTATTTTTACTCAGTTTTCCACATCTTTTTATTACATTTTATACAATTTATTTAACTATTTTTACACTTTTTAATAAATAAATGCACTTTTCTATTTTTATAAATAAATTTTTCAATTATTCACTTTTTATAACATTTTATTTAATATTTGAACAATAAATTGTTAATTTATACCTTCTTTATTTTTAATGTAATTAATTTTAAATTTTTTTATTTAATTTTATTTGTTAATTTTATTTAATTTGTCATTGTTAATAATTATTGTGTTTGATAATTAATTTACTTTTAAATTTTTATGTTTATATAATTTAGTCGCGGCTTGCTAGACTACCGGTAGCTAAACTACCAATAGCAGGGGTCCTTTTTCTCTACCGGTAGTCAGGTTACCGGTGCTGTTTATCGGTGACCATTGTCACCGATACACTTTCCTACCGGTAGCTCTTTTTCATATCTTATCAGTAGACTTTGATTTCTACCAGTGAGCCCTTCAATTTTAATAACAACGGTGAGTATTTAGTTAGGTTAATTTAATTTGTCTTGGCTTCTTAATAAGTTAATTTCTATTTAAACAATTATTTAATTAACATAATTCTAATTAGTTAATTTATATTTTATCATCCTTAATTATTCTTTCAATTAAGTTATGTTAAAATAGGTTAATTTTATTATTTTATGTGTTTAATCATTTGCTAGTCATTTAAGTAAATAATATGTTTCTTTTAAATTAATTAAATTGGTTCTCCCTTAATTTTATTAGTTCAATTAGTTAATTTATTAATTAATTAAGAGATTTTAAACATTAACTTTATTATTTTATGTATGCAGATTGATTTTTTATTTCATTTTATATTGTTTTAGTCTATCGGTAAGGTAGACGAGCACTTGCGGTCCCCGAGGCTTTTTATTTCTATTTGTTGTTATCCTTTAATTAATTTATAGAGTTAATTTAATTTAAGTCTTTTATTAGTTTAGTTTAAAATTTTATTTTGTGTACAATTTTAGTGTTGCTAATTATTTATTTTAATGTGTTTAAGGTTGAATAATAATTCTGTTATGAATTAATGGTATTTATCATTACATTAATTAATTATTTCAAGTCTTTTAATTTAATTTATTTTAGTTTTAATTCTATTTTATTTCAGAAAACTATTATTTTATGTACTTATGGTGGACTTTTATTTATTTATTTTTTTTCTCTATTGGTAGCTTCAGCTGCCGATGCGTTTTATTATCCTCACCGATATATATATTTTTTTCTCTTATATCGGTAGCTTCAGCTACCGATACCCCTCATACACCTCCAGCTTCTGATACCCTCTATCGGTAGCTCTTTTTCTACCCATGTTCTCACTGTTACCTCCCTTTTTCTCCTTTTATCGGTAGCTGCCCTCACCGATATTTGCTTGTTTTTTTATCTATCGTTAGATGCAGCCACTGATACCCTTCCTCACCGATACGGGCTTTTTATTTTTCTCACCGATAGCCAGCATATTCTCTTTTCATTTGCAGCTACCGATAGCCTTTTGTTTTTTTTCCATAACCTCACCGATACTAAATTTCTCTCACCCTCACCGTTCGGTTTTCCCCGCTGCACCTCACCGTCATCACACCTCCTTACCACACCGGTAGACCTTTATCTCTTACCTCACAGTTACTGCTGCATACCAGTGACCTGCTCCCTTTCTTTTTCCACTATTTTTTTTCATTTCTCACTGATACTTAATCCTCATCGTTATACTTCCCCACACGATGTTACTTTTTCTTTTTATAAAAACAATAACCTTGAATTCATTCTATCAATGACCTCTTTATTTCACTCTACGGGTGACCCTGCGCCGGTGTTTCATTCTACCGGTGACTTCCCTGCTTCACACACCACTGCATTTCCTTCCTCGTCACATCTCCATTCAATTCCACGCCTTCTATTTCTCGCATCCTCCATAACAACTGACTTACTTTCAATTCAAAAAAAAAATCCATTAAGATAGCCGAGGAGGATTGTGAACTCGGGTCATTGTCGGACCATTCTTTACACCACTACTGATAGACTCGACCATCCGAGGAGTCACCGCCATTCGGTTCTCATGAAGCAGAGCTGCACTGTCTCTTAAGGGAGTTGCTGAGAACCGCCGCTGGTGTCTCAAACTTGAGGCAAGGATAAAGCAGGGCTGGTGCAGGAGCTCTCCTGCTTTCAGCTGAAGGTATGTCACCGCAGTTTGTTGAGATCGGTTCGAGGAGGAGACTGCGCCGCGCTGTAGGCCGAGGACTGCTGCGCCGTGCCAGAGTCGTGTCTTCTGCTATGGAGCCGCCGCCTATGCTGGTGGAGAAGAAGATGAAACCCTCCCCCTCCTGTGCGCCGAATTTGGGGAGGATGATAACACTAAAAAAATAATAAATGTATAAGTAATATAAAACAAACAAAAGATAAGTCAAAAGGAAAAAAAATTAAAGTAAATGTAAAAGAAGAAAAAAAAAGACAAAAGGTAAAGTTAATGTAAGCAAACATTACATAAAAGTTAAAGAAGCTTTAACATAGACAAATTAATAAGAAAATAATTATTAAAATTAATATAATAAGTAAATTATAAATTAAATTTAAAACTAACTTAATAATAAGTTTTAATAATTAATCAATTTACTCTTAATATTATAAATTATTTAATTAATAACAATTATAAATAATTTATAAAACATACTTTTTAATTTAATTATATTTATAACTTAAGTAATAATTTTTATTACTCAATTAAAATTAACTATTTAATTAATTAACCTAACAATTTAATTTCTTTAATTGTAATAATTAAATTAATGAAACAATCTTAAAATATTAATTTATTTATTTATTTATTTATGTTCTTATTATTTAATAACTTAGTTTAAAAATGGATAAAATTAATAACTTAGTAATCTTATTTATAAACTTAGTTAAATTAATAAATTTTTAATAAATTATGTTTTACCATAGTATTATTTAATGGATAATTTTATAAATGAATTAAAAGTAAATAATAATTAACAATTAACTTATGACTAACTTTCAAAGAGTAATATAACACTCGACTTTAAAAATAACCACATTTTCTTTCTTTGCGTCCTTATTTATTTACCTTTCTTTTTTATTTATTTGTGCTGGTTCATACCAAAGTTGTAGACACGTCCATGTACTTCCAACTAACTCATCAGGAGTTAGTTACGAGGGAAAAGTTCGAGCGACGTGCCTGTCGCGGGTAAAATGCACATTTTGCAGTGCGTGGGTGAAGAACTCTGGAAGTCAGTGGAAGATGTGGCGGTGACATGCAGCAGATGACAGATGGTAGTTAAAGCAGAGCAGCAGCATAATTTTTGAGAGACTCTCATTCGACATTCCACGACAACACCAATTCGAGAGCTGAGACTCCCGGGAGCAGCATTGGAAACGAGCAGGAGACCAAGGAGCCCGAGTTCAGAGCATTACTTGGGGAGTACATCTTCCCTCTGTCCTTATCTTTTTTACTCTGTTCTTGGTTTTTTTACACTTCTTGAATCAATATGATCATATATTGAACTTTCTAAACTCTGGAGTTTTAAAACCTTCTGGTTATGATTTTTAAATCTTCATATGCTTATCTTTTTACGAAATTAGAATCAGTTGGCGAGATTGATTCTGTTTCTAATCATTGATCGTTCACACTTCAATATTTTCAATTTCATTATTCAATTTCAACTGGCGAGGTTGTTTTTGAATGCATTTTTTAGAACATAAATATCATTAACTTTGGAGATTTATGGTGAGTTTATTTCCAAAAGTTACCTTTTAAAACTACTTTGCAGTTTGGTTGAGTTTTGGTGTGGCGAACTCCAAGACTTAGTCATCTGCCTGTTGAGTTTCCTGGTGAGGGAAATTCTTCAGATTTTCTTGAAGTGTGATTCGATTGTGAGCTATGGGGAGAACATCCATTTGAACCAATAGTTTAGAATTCCTTTGAGTACTTACATGATCTCGCTTCTTTGTCTTGATTCTTTATACTAGTATACTGTATTACTCTTAGTTTAACAGTACTTAGTATAACTTTAGTTTCTTTGTTAGAAAATCTAGTTTCCTCATCATGTTTCTATATAATCAGTAAAATAAAAAAAATTATAAAAAGTAAAAAGATGCATCCCTCACTACTGACAACAGTGATGTTTTAGTTTTAAAACCTTAGAATTTTCGTTTGCCTTCTCTGTGGTTCGACCCTACACCACTGTGCTAGTGTATGTGTAATAAATATAATTTTGAGGGCTGTGACGACCTCCGACCACTTCATTCCCATTGCATGATATTGATATGAATGATTGGAATCGATGTTTTTTCCTAGAAAAATATATTAAGCCTAGTAGGACAGATGTTGTATTAATTTTTTTATCAGTATCATGTAAGAGACTTCGAATCTAGGGATGATATTAGACATTCTAATGTTAATGATCTTCATTGTCTTGACTTCCTTGTGGGTTATTTCTGAATCCCATTTAGAAAATATTTTGGTAATATTTTAGATGTAGTTAAACTTATTATCTTTGGTACAGGGATATAGAACCCCAAAATCCTTTCCTCATATGATATGTGGCCAAGAATATATAGTGTTATATAGAAATTTTCATGGTTGATCAGTTTTTTATGAATCTGGAATGCATGAAATTTCATGGTGAATTATGTATAGTCATGTATCATCTTTTTCTAGTAGGAACCTATCCTCATAATATAGTGGGGGTTCCTAATCAAAGATTGATGAAAAATGCATGATCATTTGATGTACTTATTACAATATGTTATGAATATCCCTTTCTACTATGTATATAATTGGATTCCATTGAAGACCTGTTCTAGAGGGAATTTTTCTCATTTGGATCATTTTGATGGGTAACGTTTTCTACTCAGTATCACATTTGTTCATTTCCAACTCAGCCTGTTGAGGGTGTCTAATTTTGTAGTTAGTAAATAATGGGATCCAAAAATCCATGGGTAGTTATAGGTTCATCATGATCTGAGGTATTATTAACATGATTGAATTCATCAATATCACAAAAAAGTATTTATGTGACCATACATCAAATAATGATTTGGAAGATCACTTCCTCCTGATTATGGTCAGCATAGACTGTGGCTACCTTAGCCCAGGTTTTGGGACAACATTTTGGTTATTGTGGGATAAGATTCCATGTGGGATCAATAAGAATGAATGAAATAAATCCTCAAACATTTCCAATTAGATGTGTGAATTGTTCCATTTTTATGGAATATTAAGAATTGATCTATTTTAACAAGTAGATTTCAATATCATTTGATGTTAAGGTTGGATATCTACACACATGGGAATAATTCCAGTCTAGTTACGAGGAAATGGTATTCTGACTCAATATTCCTATATCCTATACATTGTTAGAAAGAGTAGGGAATGTTTTTCAATAGATAAAAATATAATCCCCAGAAAAACTATATTGAGTTTCACGATTTCTAGTGTATTGTTTATAGGAAATAATGGGGCGCCATCAAAATATATTTCTTTTGTATATGGATTATCATGGCTATTAAAACATTTTCAATGGAAATATCAGTGTCAACTAGTTTACTTTTTAGTGTTGGATTTTCCAAAAGGAAATTATACAAGAACATTTATTCCACTAACACCTATGACATGTAGATAATGTAATATTAATTAATAATAGTGGACCATCCGGCCGAAGACCCATTATTGAGGGGATAATGAATGATGAACTCGAGAGGGTCAATGTAATAGAGAAATTGGACATTGTGGTGCTCCATGTATTGACTATTTTTTTCAATGAGAATATCACCATGTGGTTGTTCTCCAAAATATAAATATATATATTATCCATTTATAGAATCCATTGAATATGTTGTTATTGATTTTGATCATTCTCAAAATCATTTTTTACTTGATGAGGGAACTAAGTTGTCTATCCTTGAATGTCGCGTATAATATGAGTTTCATTCCTCTGACCAACAACATCAGGGATAGTGGGAGATATAGGTACACATGAGGCTCTATAATGATTCATGGTAGTCCTCATCCCATGGATAGGTGTTTCCCTTATTCATTATATTGTTGAAGGGGATATACCTTCTTGTTGGGTTTTATATAAAATTTATAATGCAATAAATGTTCCATTGGAACCCCCTAATCTAAATAAATATTTTATCGGGAGGAAATTTCTAGAATTCCACTAGTATTCTCTTGTTTAACAACCATTACATGGTGGAGTACCATTAATCCATTAAATTTATCTAACATTTTAAATATATATATTTTTAGTAGATTCATCTTTAGAATATCCTATAACAAAGTGTCAATGACTATTTTACGGACAGTTAAGTGATCACAATGCTACCGGGATTTGAAATCTAGTTAATCAAAATTGAATTCAACAATTCATACCAATAATAGATTGAAGATATGATTCATCGTGTGTTTCAAAGTAGGAAAACATTTCATTAATCCAATGTTCATGACCTGATAGAATAATATTCACTAGTATACGTCTGAGGAATTGGATTACAAATCATTAGGTTGCAGCTTTATCTGATTATTCCCTAAATAACCTTACCTAATTTAATGATCCTCGATACCATTTTCTACATCGATAATTAGTTCTATGATAACTAATGGGAATTCCTCAATTTGGATGTTCCAATTAGTGTATCTGAAATAAATTTTGAACCTAATATCATAATCTTATTCATGATAGGGATGATGTTGTAGATCCATATATTTTATTCCACTTCCCAAAAAAGTTCATTTGTTCAATCTGGAAACATTGACATCTTCATTTTTTGTTTGAGAGGGATGCATCATCTTGGATGAAAACATGAAACCACAATGGTTATCAGGTAAGATGATATGGTGTGTAACCACATCTTGATTTATTCTATCAATTTATATATAATCCCAAAAGAACACATATCATTTTTTCTTTATAAATTATTTGTAAGTCATTTTCTCTCCAAGTGGCATTACAACACTAATAAATATAGGTCAAGGCTCTTATTCCTTTACAAGATTTACCTAAATGAGTTCATTGATGTTGGAGGATATTCATACCACAAATATGGAAGGGTTGATCCCAAGATCATCATCGTTTTCTTCCATGTCTGAGTCTTTGGAGTCATTTTTTAGTTTGATATTCAATTTGAGGTCATGTCATTTAGTTTCTGGGTGAGAGATTCCATTAGAAGAGGTTTTTTTATCATATTCTTATTGATATATTCCATATATATTCCAATGATAATTTTCATTCATGCATTTATATAGTTTGAATGAATACTTTCATTAATTATTATGATTGTTTCCTTGATCATGTTTATGGGTAGAACAAAATCATTATGAACCATACTTCGTGGATTCACATGGGTGGTCCCCATGCCATTGGGGGATAGAACCTATATGTTTTCATCCACAATGGGTTATTTTATTTCCTTCTTATAGAAACCTTCCTCATCATATTTTGGACAATATGGGAGTACTGTAACCATGTAGTATTCCTCCCTTCCCATCGATGGGGTGTTCTAAACATTGATTAAATGATGAATGTACACTGATGTGGTTGTGAAGCCAAGGAAATCATATTAGAAATTATATAAATTATCTTTCTTGATAAAAATGAAATCAATGTTATATGTGAGATCCCAAAATTGATACTTGAGATTGATATTCCTAAGAGGTATTTGGTCACTCTTATCATATCATTTAATAACCATCATTGTGGAAGATTAGTCCCTATCACTATGACACAAATATCAGAGGGTTCAAATCAAGATTTGGTAGATCCCATAACCATTTCTAATCAGTTTACATTGAATAATTCCATTTTCACATCTAACAGAAACACATAGGTGTCCAATTTCTCATTACATGAACCCTTCTTGATTCTACTAATAGGACAATATTGTTGTTTGTAATTCGAATTTAATAGACTCAACCCAATAAACCTTGGTTTCAATGAATTTTATATATAACTTTTGTAGTCTATTCATGGATTCAACGAGTTACTCTTTGAGTTATTTTGAAATATGGAGTGCATCCATAATTTAGATATGGGGTGGGAGAACACCCAAATGTTTTAGAATATCATATAATTGTCCCAAAGGTTACCACTATATTGTTTATGGATTAACCATAATATGTATTTCACTATCTATGGTGGTTGAGGAGGATGGTATTAGCTCTAGTTAAAACATCGACTAGACTTCTACAATAAGTGGTGTAGGTCATTTCAACCTCCCCTATTCTCAAGTATGAACTGATAATAGAAACCATGCTATAATGTTGGGTAATAAAAATAGGTTTGGGCCTTTGGTGGAGGGTTCATGAACACATGATTTTATATGGTATTCTAAATGATCTTATTTACCATTGGTATTAGATTTTTATATTTCCTATTCATAGATGTGACCATGATATTGCATCTGACCATGCTCATACTAACAGCTATAACATCATATCATTCTCTAATGGCTTTAGGCTCTATGATCAAGTATGGGGAACTCATATTAAGTGGAATAGTCATCATCATAGATGGGGTATTCAAAATGTATTGGGTTCACATAACCAATGAAGTGATCATCCTCTAATGAGGGTTCTATTTTGTTGGGTCTTTCACAAACTATGGATATTGAACAAATGATATATGAAAAAGTTATTTCCAGCAAAGTAAATTCTTCCCCTTTTGTTTCTTCCATTCAGTGTGATTCTATCCAACATTGGGAGGTGTTTTTGATGTAATCATCATAGGTGAAAAAACCATTATGGGTTTGAATAATTGTTCTCTCATGCTAGAATGGACATTGTTAACCATTTTTTAGGTCTCACAATGGACTATATTAAATACATGCATGGATGGAACATCATTCCAATCACCCTAATCTTTGGAAAATGAAATTGTTATGTGGGAAACCTATGTTGTAGAGTTTTCCAAAATCACCATTCTAGAAATTAAAAAGTTTTTGAGAATGTGTTTTCAGAAGAATAAATCATGGATGTTTTAACCCAACCTCCTATAAAAAAGGAAAGTAGCTAGGAAAATCATTAAGGATGTCCTAATTTGGATTATTATGCTCTGAATAAATTACTAGTTTTTTGTCTGTGTATATAGAGAAATAATTTTGTACTTGTTCATTAAATAATTATATTACATTACATACTAGTTCCTACAATCATATGGGACCCTGATCTCTTTTTTTCTTCCATTTTAGTGTTATTTTATTTATGGTTTTTCCACTTTATTGGATATGTTTGGTAATTAAGAATCATCCAAGTTTCTTTAATGGAAAATGCTACTAGTTTTAGTGTAACAATAGTAGTCTATTCAATACTAGGAATATACTCATATTCTAAAGGAATGAGTCCAAAATTATCTTAGTTCCATTGAATGGAATCATCCAAATGTTGCTCCATTTCTATAGACTCACATAATTCAGCATACTATTTCATCTATACTAGATTTTTCTGTTGTTGATCTTATATATTTTCATTATGTATTATTGAAATTTACTCATCAAAATATGGATGTTGAGTGACTATATTAATCCATACCATATAGAAATTATGTTATAAAACCTCCCATATTTGTGTTTCTTGTAGTTTTAGGTCAATAATTGGCATATTCCATAGTGTGGAGCAGAAATAGAAAAGGAATTGATGATGAAGTTGTACACATCCTATATTGTATCCGATTGGATGATAGTTGTATAAAACAATAGATAGCCTTATATAGGTTTGTATCAAACACCTCATCTTTGTTGACTATTTTTAACATTGAGTAATCAAATTTTGACCTATTCAAAACATGAATTGTGTGAGTGTGGTTTGTGGTCTCATAAACAGTCAGTGGTAGAGAATATCATGTTACTAAATTGGTTTGGGGAAAAGAGTTATCCACCAATTTAGGATTTTTATTTTTCTCTATCTATGGAAATACATGTCATCCATCTAAGGAATCCATTCGAGTATCCATGGTCTATGATGAATTTGGTAGTTTTAGAGGCACTACTTTTGGATCCACCTTAGATGAATAAGGTGTGGGAAGTCAATGATGACGTTTCCCTATCTTCATCACTCATTGATTCTAGATCCCTCTTAAGAAATAAATTTTTCCTTGGAAAGGGTGAGTCTATCACTGTAATGAGGGGAAATCATGATCATCAAAAACATCCATATTTATTTAGATAGGACAGTTAATACATAGTCATTCTTACAATAACAGGTTATGAATTCTGGAGGATTGGATCATTCTAAATGATGAGGAAGATGTATATTCATCTTAACATGAAGATAGTACCCAGTGGGAATGATTCGCCAAGGTATATCTGGATTGATTTATTTAGTATTTCGTATCACATTATCATATTGTGACATCTAATCCTATATAAAATAAGATTTAGATCTTCTAGGTTAAGAGTTTTATGTCACCTATTTATTCCCCTTATCATTGGTAGTGTTCCAATGTAGATGTTCCAACTCAATATTTATAATTTCAAGGTAGCAGACTCCCATATGACTCTCTGTAAGTGAAGCCATATTGGTAAAACACATCATAGGTTATATTTTGAATATTACATCCCATATGAATTTGTATATTTATTCACATTGACTATTTTGTTTATAGTGACAATAGTAATAGAGGTTTTTCAAGAAACGGAAGTGTTCCAATTACTATCAATGCAATGGTAGGATTCTTGACTTCTTTCCATAGAGTTTCTTATCGATCACTTAGTAATAATGGAATTTTTTTACATAATAACCCTATGATGTTATATTTCCCTCCCCATATGTTCCACCCCTATTGGATGTTGAACATTGGAATTTTGGTATTTTCTATTTGGTTTTGTTGAACTATCTGCAAATAGAAATGGTTCATCCTATGGTGGGTGGAAAGGATGAGATGTCGACTATCGATATTTTCATCCCAACATTAAAAATAAGGATTAACTTTTTATTGACAATTGTGATTAAAATCCCCCATTTCCTATATCATGGGGAATATATAGGATACAATTTTAATTTTTTATCATATTATGAAGGAATAAATAATTCCAATTGAATATTTGATCACTCATGGGAAAATTATTGAAATATAAATGAACTCAGACCTATGGGTAGGGATTTATATAGACCTACCATTGATTTATCTTAGATCCTCTTGCGAGGTTATGATCATGGTGACGATTATTGGGAGAAAAAACAACCAAACTAGTGGGATTGGGTAGGTTTGTAGTAGCTACCGATATATATGAAATCATCTCAGTGATTGACAATCTGAGGGGTGGTTTTGGTTGAAGAATTTCAATAGACCGGTTGGATAGGCTCTCTCATAGAAGAATTCTATGGTAGATTCTATAATGTCCAATTTTCTTTTGCATAACTGTGATAATTTATGATCTAGATACAATGGTAGAAAATAACAAAAAACATATTCTATGGGAAGTAGATAGGTTGATTTCTTCTTCAACATCTATATCTGAAATGTGTTCTCATTTTTTAAAGGTGCCCAGTTCAATGAACCATTGGATATGTTATTCCACTGTTCATGATTTCATTGAATCATTAAGGTGGGATAATGTATTTGTAGTGAAACACTAGGTCACACATTATAATGTCCCCAAATCTCATTGGAGGCTATGAAAATACAAGAAACCATATCATGGTAGTTCTGATATCCTAGGGGTGTGGTAAAGAGGAAATTACAAAAAAAATCTTTTTCCAAAAATACATATTCATGATGAGGCTTTGGTGATAATTTATTGAAGTGTTTTTATGAAATTATGGAATGTGTGTTATATATTTTCACAATTTTTACTCTTATTGTATTATCGGCTATATTGATAACATACTGGTCTAGATGAAAAAATAGTATATTGAATGTATAATTGTAATCCACATATCTAAGATAAGGGAGGTGTATAGTATTTAGTCCACAATGATTTTAAAACATATTTCTGTGATGGTAAAGCATAAATTCCTTATCTACCTTTTCAAAAATCTCATAGTCTAACATAGAAGGTATTTAGAAAATTATATGGAGGTTTTTTAGGAATAACTAACATCATATATCTATGTCATCTTTTCCTTCATTAAAAATTCATATTTCTACTTTTTCAAACCATAGAATATGCTTCTCTGGGTCGCCTTCTGACCATGGTGGAGGGTTGTTGGTAGTTTAGTTGGAATAATATAAGGCTAACCCCAATGTTTAAAGAACCTCTATATATGAATGTGTCAATGTTTTTAATCACCAGTCAATATGAAGTTTCTATGGTGAATAGATTATGATCTTGTTGGTGGTAGATATCCTCATGGGGAGGTTAACCAGGAAAGATATTACGATTTGAAAACCATAAATCCATATCTACACTACCAAAATGGGGGATATCACTGTAATGATCACCTTGGGATTTGTTTGAAGATAAAAAATATCTTTTGGATGTTCATAATGTGTTTCGAACATCCTTAATGTCACTAGTACTGAGAAAAATAGTGTTATGAACCTCATTTTAAAATGTTGTTGGAACATTCAAACCCTCCATTTAGGGTTGATAATCAACATCTTGTTATTGAATTACGATTTCCAGACTATATTTATAACCTACCAATGTTTTGGGAGTATGATTCCACTTATAAGAAGCTTCAGGTGTATACTAATGAGCTTCTGTATTATTGGAATTAATATGAGTCTCTTCGTGGGAGCATTCAAGAAATTTTCAATCAACCATTGATGAATAAAGGACATAAGACTAGTCTAAATATTCAATCCCCAATGGAAAATGTTGGTTCACATCCATATAGGGATAGTGGATATAATACTCCTTAGTTATATCCTCTTAATGATAATGGTGATATCATTCATCAGTAAAAGTATGGACATGATAATTCCATCTATAAGCTACATGAATCTACCTTATAGATTTATTGACAGAGATATGGGAATATCCTGAGGAATTTCCAACTCTCAGTTGGTGATCCCTGTAAATATAGGTTAATATGAATGATCTTTATCCATTGGAGTTTGTCGTTGATCTATTTCATTATTAATATGATCCTTTCTTGAGAAATTTTCTACTCTCACTTGGTGAGTTGTTGTCGACAAAGTTATATGAGACCGATCATTAAACATTAATGTATGTTACAAAACTTATGTGACAAGAATATGTGAATGTACAAAGATACATGATACTCTCACTTAGTGACCAATAGTTGTAATGGGATTATGAACTCAGTTCATTACATCATCCTTTATTGGAATATGACCATAATCCTATAGGATGGTAGAAATATGTAATTTATTTGGAGAAAAACAAAATTCATACTAATCATACTATTTTTCTACTTTTATAGTAGGGATAATAATATTTGACTATCCCAACATCTATTCTAGGTCATGAATATTAATATGAAGGTTTTGTGTTATTAGTTTAATGTAGTTTCACATTAGAAATGTTGTTTTTGGAATTTAAGCATCCACATTTCCAATATAAAATATGTACAAGAATATATATTCAATGTAAATGGAGATATGATCCCACTTCTATCATCCTCTAGACATTCGCAAATTCTTATGTGCTTTATGAATGGGGTAGGGACATGTGCCTCATGCATTACTACTCCAGGAAATTTATTTCAGGAACTCTCCTAGTTACACGGGTTTGGGCATGCTTAGTGGATACCATCACATTACACAAATGAGATTCATTAGTAAATTAAATGATATAATCCCACTACTAGTTATCCAAATAATTCAAGACCTGAAGTGACTTTCTAGGTAGTGACACATGACAGTTAGAGGTGGAAGTGTTTTGGGTGGTTCCATCAACATTCACATAAGAGACACTTTTAGTATGTTTCTGGTGAAGGCAGTTTAGAGGATCCATCCTCTGTGACCCTTAAACTAGAAAGGATTCATAGATTAATCGTTGGTCAAACATTATTAAATACTTTTGGTTCTTTCTCTCATGCTCCATGGATAATATTTTGAAGTTGTTAGATTTAAAAACTAGATCAACTGGCTATACAGTAGCTTTATTTGGGAAATTCTAAATTAGTTGTTTCAGTATATTTATGAACTTTTGTACATCATCAACGGTATGATTTATATCATATTAATTATATTCCTTTAACATTTAATTATTCACCTGATGGTGGATGTTTTAGAATTGTGAGGCCATTCTATGACCTATAGGGGTGGTGGCTGTATATGTTTTATGAAAATAGTTTCTAGATATAGACATTATCTCACGTAGAGTAATATTTGTGACAAAAGCATCTACAATCACAAAGACAATAAATAATATGTATTTTTATTAGTGAATAATAATAGGAATCATAGATTCTCAATCAGATATTAATGTGTAAACAAATTTTTCTTTATTATTCATGGTGTGGTTGTTGGGCTCATGTGCCTTGTCCCAGTGAGGATTGACATGATTCATGAGAACACCTACTATGTTGGTTCAACATATAATTTTTTTTATTTTTAGTGTTTCTGTTCAGGTTCATCATTTTTTTTGTAGGAAATGATAAAAAATGGCACAATTCATGGTATACTAATAAATTTGTAATTCTAAAGATTCACATTGAATGAACCATTTTTTCATATGATATGAGAAAATGGACATATTCATGGTAAACTGATAATTTTGGTATTTGATAAATTCTAGTCAGGATTACCATATATATCATGTTAGTGATCATAAAAAATACATGGTGGAAGCAAAATGTTCAAATTAAAACTACCCAATATATCCTTTTCAATATGTGAAAGAGATTATATAGATAAATGATTTCACACCATGTTCACCATTTTTTCATGGGAATGATGATTGAATGTTTATTCTAATGGTTAGATTTTAGGGATTTGATGTCTTTATAATCATTCTTATTAGGTTCTCAATTTCTATATTTTATATAAACTCTTACTGACTCACACATCCATAAGTGTGCATGGTATTTCTTTCTAAATGAAGGGGGTCCTTTGTGGATTCAAACCTAATGGAACATAGGAAGTCACATTGGGTGAGTGGTTGCGATGCCAGGTTCCTTACACCCTTAGGAAGGGTTATTATCTATTACATAACTCTCATATCTATTTATGATATGATCAAAAATTAATTCAAAATCCATATACTAGACACGTTAACAAAAAATAATAATCTTATATTGAACTCTTACATGTGTTAAAGGGGGGGTATATTTACAAGTCCATTGGTAAGTATTTTAGGTTCTTAATTTGTTCCCCTTTATTGGTATTTTTCATATATTATAAATCAATATAATTAAGTACATGGAGGATTACCTCCATCCAAGGAGGTGATTTCTATTTCATGGATGTTGTTCAACCTTTTTTAGGGATCCTATGTATCAGGATTATTAAAGGAATAAAAAACCAAATAATTTGTTAAAGACATGAAGTTTATCATCCTATAGAAATTATGTATATGAGGGAAATTAGGAACCTATTATTGAGATCGAGCCTCATGAAATATTCCTACATGTCATGTATATCCCATGAATCAAAGTCATCGTAGTATTATCATGCACTTCTAATATAACCCGATGTGGATTCCTTTATATGAAGATTATGTTATCCCAAATTTAAATGGATATTATACATTATGGTTTCTCTAGATGGGTAGATTCTGGATGTAAATGTTGTTATCATTGGAAATACCTATGCCCATTTGAGCCTTTATTTGACTGATAAAAAATGTGTACATAGTAATTAGTTTCAATACATATGGATATAGAACTTATGTGTTGGGTCATCAATTTGGATATTTGACATGGAGATCATTTCTTAGGATGGAATCCTATTTATCCATGTTTTGATAGGAATCATAGTTCTCATAGTTCTATGTACATGTCAATCTATCAGTTGATGTGGAATAATGAAAATCCCAAAGGATATATTGTGTTCCTATTGTGATAATGTCAGAAATATTTCTCGACATGCACATATGAAAATTATCTATTGAGCATGATTCATAAGAAGGATTCATATGTATCCTATTTATGGAAATAATTATAGATATCATAGATCATTTGTTTTCCTCAATGTGATGATGGATGAGGGAGAATGATGAACTCATCGAATAGATTAAAATTTGAAGGATATAATGTCAGAGACATGGGAAGATTACAGTAAGGTGGATTCCCATTTGAGCTTGGGCCATATGAATGAATTAAATATATAATGATTATGGTTGGAATGTTAATTATTATAGTTCAGTGGACTTCTAAATCCCTATATGGGTGAGGGAGAATTATGAACTTAAATGGTACATTAAGCTATGAGTGTTATTATATGAGATTCATGGAGTGACTTACACCGAGGTGAATGCACATTTGAGCTTAGACCATATGAAGGAATTATACATATCTTGATTATGGATGGAATAAATGTTCTCATATTTAAATTGGGTGTAAAAAAATTTACCCACTAAAAAATGATATCATGTCCCTTGACTTATTCTATTAATTTCCGGACTACCATCCTGAAATTTTAAATTGTGTGCTAAACATGTTTAAGGATGTTTGGACTTGTCCTTATTGGCTAACAGATAAGTCCAGTGAACATTGCATAATACAGTTGTCTCCTATGGTTTACATTAAATGAAGAAGGCTGAAATGTCTGAAGGGGTTGGAATGTCTAGGGTGAATTGTCTGGAGTACAATGTGATATATGGATGAATTTTCTTGAGGAAGTCACATAACCTAATATGACATGTCTATAGGGTGTTGTATGACCAAGATGACTTGTCCAATGGACATCCCAAGTTAATGGATGGTATGTATTGGTAACATATTGATACCAATATAACATATCATGGTGACATTGTGATAACTATCAACTATAGAATGGTGTAGACATATCACATGGGGTCATGTTTGGAGGTCATGACATGATTTGGATGGTAAGAATGACTGACAATTCAAGTAATGGTTGGACTGCCTGGAGGGAATCATGTATTATTATATACATGTCCATGATACATTTCATGATCATAATGGAATGTCAAGGGAGTCTCACCTGACTTGAGTGACATGTCATGGGGATATCAAATGAAATTCAAGGGTCATTTGAAGCAAATGAAGAACATAAAATATGTCATTTGATAATTCTCTAAAATTTTCATTATGTATTCTAGTTTTTGTTGAATATGTGACTAGGTTTTCTGCAGTTTTATATTAATTAAGGTTTCACATGACCCAAACGACATGTGTGACCCCTTCTCTTAACTTTCTTTCCAATCCATATGTCGTTAATGTTATATATAGAGTGAACATTTGGAAAACCTATGCATGCTATGTTATATCTTAGGCCAATCTATATTTTTTATCTAGTGGATTACCATTAAAATTTCAAGATAGAACTCTCAAAGAATTGTTATACTATGATTCAGTGTTATAGTCTCTCAACATCCCTTCATTCTAGAATGCCTTTTTTGTGTAGAGGAGGATGGATTTATAGGCCTCACAACAACAGATATTCATCTCCTTTTGTAGTTAAAATATCATTGATTTGGGTTGGAGTTCATGGATGGATTGTGATGTCATTTTCATAACATGATCATTTCTTGGGTATTCCATGGAATTACATGTTGATCTATGACCGTGAGTATTCTCCCCCACTTCCATGTATGTTTTCCCCTAGACGATCAAATGGAGTTCACCTAACCATTTGGACAGGTCTAATAGATTACAAAAGTTCATTCCAAACAAGACTTGGGTTTTAGACTGATCGGGATTTCTATTGAAGGAATTCAATTGATTCATGATGAATAGTATGGGTTTCATTAATAGACTATAGTTTCTTTGTGACGAGGGATTTTTTGGGATCATGTTAACATGTCAATGGGGCCTTCAAGGGATTAATGGTGATCTCCCAGGGTATATAACAACTTTTTCCTTAAGATCATCATATCCTCATTCAATATATGATACCATATTCCCATTTTTATCTCCGTAGTTTTATAAGGATATGAAAATCTCTCAGTGGTGTCAGTATTGTCTAACATGATCACTCTCCTTATCTGTGATGCCTCACATGAATTTTATTTAGACAAAATGTAAAGAGAGATAATTTTCATGTTGTATAATCTTGTTGGTCATGAAAAATAGTATTTAATTGTCTCATAACCTTAATATGATGAATGTTGAATGACCACATGCGATCACACGACAATTTCCACATGTTTCTAGGTGATTCATGATGTCTTTAAAATCACAGGAGTGTATCTCATGTGTATCAATTGCTACACAATTTAATGTTTTTTCTCATAATTTTATCATCTATTTTAAAATGGGTTTTTAATGATTGCATGATTCTTGTTATTTGACATGTCGTGTGACCTAAAGATGTTGTCTGGTTGCATATAGCTAATCATAAATGATTTTCTCTGTGACTTCACAAGAATAGGGATGCTTCTGAAAGGGGATTTTTTTATCTCTAACAGATCATGTGTGGTGCGTGATTTGTTCACGTGAAATTCTAAGGGTCATGTGATCTCATGAACTTATAATTATTACTTGATACACATGATTTGGAAACCATTCATTCTGTTGTTTTATAAGAAAATAATAACCATATTTTTGGTATTTCAACAATTCTAGGTTTTCTGATAATCATTTAGTGGATATAAATAGAAATATAAGGAATAGATAATGTATTTTAAATATCCAAGACATGATTAGAGGAAGCTATTCATGCTGTTTCATTTTCTAGAAAATTGAATATTACAAACTGAGTTAATAAAAATATTGTGATACATTCAAATCCTCTCATAATGATGAAACACTATTTTATATGGTGTCTCACAAGTAAATATTCAAATAATTGGTATAAGTAATTTATTTATATAATTTACAAAATTACTTACATGATATTTTTTTTGAAACATAAATAAAATTATCTCAATATATTTAAGATCTTTAAGATAAGTGTAGAGAAGATATGGGGTTATTTTTTGAAGAAGATTAAATATGATAATTGTGGTGAGTATACATGAATTATGTTTAGTGATTTTCATGAAAATAATGGTTTTATTTGATAGTTTAGTGAAAATACACACCAATGTTGAATAGTGTTGACGAAAGAAAAATCATAGTATGGTGGAGTAGGAACAAACAATATTGACTGAACATGATGCGTCTTGATATTTTTAGAGGAATTATATTAGAGAAGTAGTTTATGTTCTGAATCAATGTTTCTATAGGTTTAACTCTAATATGAATCATTACAAGATTTATTATAAGGTAACACATTTTTAAAATTAATATGGTATTCAGTAGGTATTTTATTATAAATATCAAGGGTGAAAACCAGGGGATGTTTTTGCAGAGAGGTTATGATAGAATCATTACTGAATACCCTGCTAATTGTATATGATAAAAATGATTTAATAATAATTTATGATGTATTATTGAATATGATGATATATGTATTCTTGAACAATTTGATAATTAATTTTAACAAATTGTTTCATGTATTTATGAATGGTAAGTGAGGTGGTTAATTATGAATAATGTGAAAAAATTGATGTTTTTAACCATGCTAAATATGTTTAAAATAATGATTATAACATAGTTATATCATGTTACAGGGAATAAATAGGGTATTATAATTATAGTTCAGGGATGAAATTTTTAGTCCAAGATATCATTGAAAATCAATGAAAATATGTTCGATCCAAAATAATAAAAATGATAATGTTATTTATTTCATTATATTCCTAATTTGAGACCAAATATGATGATGAATAATTAGACCATCAAGAGTGGTTTGACCTAATTAAAGAATAGATGGATTTAATTGATAAAAATAATTCCTTGGAATTAATATGAAAACCAAATAATAAGCATGTGATGGGTATAAAATGTATGTTCCAAAATAAGGTAAATGATAAAGGTGATGTGAATAAAAATAAGGAATTAATTGTTTGTAATGTTTACTCGTAAATTAATGTTATCATTCATGAGACATTATATCCACTACAATTGTTAGAAATTATGAGAATCATTCTTGTTATAAAGTAAAAATGGAGATATAATAACATTCATATGGATGTCAAGTCAACATTCCCTAATAGAGATCTCGATGAAGAAATTTATATTAAAAAATTGTGTATATTCATTCATAGGATAAATGAATTTCATGTGTGGAACTTGAAAATGGATTTTTAGGGGCTGATGTGATATCCAATATCATGGTATTGTAAATTTTGATACCTACATATAGAATTTAACCAATCAAAATATTAGTAGTTTATTTTATTCCCATGAAGAATGGTAATATAATGGTTTCCCTTGTTATTATTGTCTATACTGATGAAATAATATTCATGTGGAATGATAATGAAACATGTTAAATGTTTCATGAGGATCTGAAAAAGTTATTTGAAATATCCTCAAATGGAGAAATGAATTAATTTATTGTCTTATAAATCTCACAAAAGAACACATATATTTTCTTCCCTAGAGAGATGTATGCTAATTAATTTCGAAGTAATACGGGAATGTAAGATTAAAATCAACTTTAAATACATATTTTAATGAGAATAATTATTTCAAAAATGTATAAGGAATTTTGGTAGATCATTAATAATTAAGAAAGTTATTTGGATGTTTATTATATATATAGTCTTCAATGAATGTTATTGTGAATGTTATTACTATTTGTTCCATGTATAAATTTTTTCAAATAGAATATAATATTATAAGAGGATAAATATTTCAATGATATATAAAATGTACAACAGATATTAGGATAAAATATGATTGCTTGGAAAAATATGGATCTACTTAGTTATAAAATAATTTATTTGGAATATTGTGTTGATAACATAAGATCCACCGCTAGAAGAATTTTTATTCTTGTAAAAGTTTATTTGATTTGAAATAAATAGAAAAATATTTTAAATACAATTATTAAGGATAAATTATATCATGTTTCTTCTTATCAAGTTTTAGCACAACTTATGTATACAAATACATGGTTATAAGATTATTTAGTTAATGTGATCTTCACCCTTCTCTTGTATAATGATAATTAAATTTGAGTAAATCACAATAAAATAATGTCAAATTTTATTTTTCAAATAATATTTATATAAAATATCACATTATCAAAAATTATTTATGTAAGAATGAACTAATTCTATAGATTTTACCTAAAATAGAGAATATTACTGATCTTCACACAAAACAATTTCCAGTGGAAACGTTTCTTATGCAGAGGTAGATAATTTGTTTTAAACCCTCCTCTCCTCAATGATATGGTATGTGTCTTTTGATACCATTTCATATCAATTCATTCATTTTTGTTTTTAAGGTGGATAAAAAGTTCTACCAAAAATTTATCCCATGATATGGGTTATTACTTTTATGGTAACGAATGTATTTTGGGGTGTTCTCAAAAGGGGAAGATGAGATTTTTTCATATGTGTTAAATTTTTTCATTTCACGATGAAGTTACTGTTGAAAATGTGTTTCTTACATGAGGAAGATATTTATGATTAATTTTAATTGTGTAATAATATGATTCTTATGAGATTCATGAAACACTTTCATATGTCACTGATTATTAACACTATGGAATTATTGTTCAAGCATTCTTGTTTCCATTACCATGTTTTATCAATTTGGATTATAATTATTGCATAATTAATCCTTTACTTAAAATATATAGTTTTTTGGATTTATTCACCTTAGTTTACAAAAAAAATATGAAGGTGAAATTTTTGGGACTATGAGGTTTTGATTTCCTTCAATGATTGTGGATGTATTTATTGAAGGTTTTGGAATAGTTTTTTCCATTCCATCAAAACACAAATAAAATATCATTAATAATGTGTTCATAAATGGGAATCAGATAGAGTGTAACAAACTGAGCATAAAAAAAAGAGGATTGTGTGGAATGGTTATCCAATTTTATATACAATTTCTATTGGAAACAATATTCAATATAAAACAATATGCTACTTTTTCACTAGTGTTTTTTGACATCATTTTCTTTTTAACATTTTATAATCCATGAATAAGCAGGATGTGGTGAAACCTTTCATGTGAACAGTGTTATTGATATAATTATATGAGTATTCTAATAGATATTGGATTTTATCCCATAAATATGATGTTTTTGGATAGAGGAGTGGATGTGTAAGACATATCTAATATATTAAAGTTGTAGGTTTAAACATTTAAATCATGTGATGTTTTTATTTCCTTTGGATGGATTATTTATCTAATGAAAAATTATTTTACTCTATTGATAAGAAGGTATTTATTTATGTTTAAGGGGAAATTTTTGGGGAATGATATCAGGAAAAGTGGAATCAGATATAGACCATCAATACATTTTTTAAGGATTCTGACTAATGAAAGGGTTGATAAAGAATTGTGAGATATGGAATTCAAAAAATGATTGTGAACAAATTTATCAGATATAAGGCTATAAGTAGTTTATATCAGACTAAATTTTCCATATATATTGATCAAATAAAGATTAATGAAGTCTTCGAGTATATTAAATTGGACAATCATCTCAAACTTTTTGGAGAGATGGTTTTGGTTAAAATCATCTGATGGATGTTTCAATATAATGATTTTTGTTTTGTTATTGGTTTCCAATGGAAACAGTTTAAGAATTATTCGATAATTGATTAGAGGATGAATTGTATAATTACAATAATTTCAATATAATATTATAAAATATACATGCACATCATATAGAGTTTCATTAGACAGAAAAGTATCTATAATTATTAAACTGATGAATGAATTGTATCAAAATTTTAACAGCTAGAAATAATTTATGAATCCCACATAAATATATATAATGTCATGATATTGATATGATCGTTCAATGTTTTTAAAATAGATGAGGAATATCATGGTTCTTTCTAAAAGATGTGAATTATTGAGGAACTTTTCTAGATTGGAGTCTTCATATATCTTCAAGAATATTATATTAGTCCTATGATGAATATGGTGAATTTTTTTCTTGGGGATCTTGAATTTTTTATTTTTATTTAGATGTAAAAAATTAATGTACATAATTGTTTTCATTTATTTGATACTATCTTAGGGGGGTGTTCATACACATGAACATTTACACTGTTCTCATGAGAATAATTGAGGGGAAGCCTTGTAGAAGAAGAATGTTGGTCAAATAGATATTATAGAGATTCATCGTATAGAAATATTCCAAATCAATATTTTGATTCAATTTGAATCAGGAATATGATTTGTATAAATAATCAGATGATGAGGTTAGAGAGGATGTTGTTGATAATCTGTAATATTCCTCTATCAAAGGATACCATATAGATATTTCAGATCAGTTGTATTGGAAATAAATAATGTAGGAGTTAGTTGAAAAACAGTGGTAATAATATTTAATTCTCAATCACAACACTGATTGTACATTACCGAATAAAAACTGAATGGAGTATTCAATAAGAACCTATAAAATGGAAAACCAATATACTAATGAATGTTATTTCCTAATACTGTGCTATAAAGTGAAGAATAATTACAAGCAAGAAGATATTGTGTGATGAAGTTTTAGAATCATAGTAACAACATAACAAATCCCATTAGTGAACATTATTTGAATTTTTTTAAATATTTTTTTTATTATTTATCTATGTAAGGATCAGTTAAAATATTGTAATATTATAGTGAAATAAAAGTTTAAGGATACACCATGATTAATGAAAACACATACAGACTATTATTTCTTGGGGATTAATTATTATTTGATTATTTCCCAAAATTCCAATGAAATTACAATCACATTGATAAATTAACCCTATATATTATTAGGTTTAAATGGGTGTTCTTTTATAATGATCATCATAAATGTTTTAAATCATTAATAGGATGCAAATGTGTCTTCATAAGAATGATAATATAAAAAATATCATTTATTAAACCCTTAACCATCTTAGTGATTACATATGTCCTAATTTATCATTTTACATTTACATTATTTTGGAAATAATTTTATATATCATTCATATATAACAAGTTATTATTCCAAATTATCCTCTTGTAGAAATTACTGTAACATTTGAAAAATTTATACGCATCTAAATTTCTCCTCTAATACCATGGAAATTACCAAAAACATATATAACCTTCACAATTATAAATCTACTCTAACTTTTATTCAATATTTATTCATACATTACATTTTAAAACTTATGATCATTCATAAATTAATTTGAATTATTAATTCATTATAATTATTTATTCATAAACATTCCTACAAAAAATCATTACTCATACATTCTTACACTAATGTTTCCACATCCCTACAACACTCCAAACTATAAATTCAAATATAATATTCACAAAATATTTAATGGAATAAAAATTCAAAACATTTAATCATTTACTCTCTAAAAATAAGGGTTTTAATAAATTTTAAATGGGAAATTAATTTTTCAAATATTATTAAAATATTTTATATCAAAACTAAAATTACAATTTATGCATGATATTATCATCATTTGGTATTAAAAGATATTTGGAAAAAACAAAACGATAATGATACAATAATGATATCTACTTATTTTATATTATTTACAAATGATAGATATAATCAATATCTCAATAAGAGATTTGATTCATTATGATTTACATAAAATTCATAGTACTGAGAAAAAATCCAACATATTATAATAATTAAATAATTATAATTATAACCATTTTTTTCTTCTACTAAATAATCCATGTATGATAAATGAAAATCCATGATTCTTGAGCCTCCCATAAATATAATGTACATATCAATAAATTCCCTTAATATTATTTTTTTACTATATTAGAATAAGTTGTATCAATTTTGTTCCTTATAATAGATTAATAAATTATTTTAAAAATTGATCTCTCTATCATTCATGATGTTGGTATAATAATTTATCAACTCTTCGAAATCTAAAAAAATCATTAAATGGTTGATATCATTCCATTTTATTAAATTATATATAATCAAGTCTTGTGTTTCACTCATTTAGATATGAATAAATTCATATAAACTAGTTGAGTAAATATATAGATATTCAATCCTATTTATCATATTTTAATCCAAAACCAAATCATCGTTTTCTAAATCACAGTCCAAAATGTCATAAATATAATGATAACACAAAGTGGTATTCATCTAGGATGATTCCAAATTCATAAAACCATGGCCCTTTTTTATTTTTATCCCAATAATATTATAAATTTAAAATATTTAGTTTTCCATAATTGATTAACTATATCATGGAGAACTCTAGACAATGTAAAATTTTATGTCTTAAAAAATTACATTATCCATGAAATTCACTATGGATAGTGACCCATATCTATTTCCTTATTGAAAACTAAATATTTTTCTATGATATCCATTATATTTTATTATGATTCTTCTCAACATTTATATAATCAAATTCAAGACCCATGATTATCATTATTCTCATAATCCATCATCCCATTTCAAATAAGGATTTTCCAAATAATATCACATCCAAACTATGATGATTGTTATGGATTAGAAAATTATGACTCCATATTTATTATGTTAACATAAAAACCATGACTATTAATAAATATACATCCATGTAAAACTCTTAATTTTTCTAAATTAATATTTATATCCTGAACTATAAAATTAAAAAAAATCAAGACCCATTTTCATCCCAAAGATATTCACAACTAGTAATGCCATTAAAAAAATATAATAACCCTTTTTCAATAAACCACGAACATAATAATTCTTTTTTTTACTTCCATATAGTGTGAGGGTATTATATATATGTATATTTACATGATCAATGAGCGCTAAATTGGGTAACACCATGATGAAACCCTCATTTTTTCTTAAACCACAACATGTTCTAACCATCGTTGTGGTGTGGTTGTCTCTTCATTCACCCAAAAACTTCTATCCATCTCTAATTATAATAAAATTTGTTCATACTCCATCCAATTATATAATAGTGTAGAATAAAATTTATTATTCCAATAAAGTGTCCACAAAAACTGGATCACGATCCTTAAACCCAACATTATCATTTGATGTATTTATTATCTATTCATTCTTAGGTATTGTGACCTTTACATTTATATTGATAAATATAGTCATGTCGATAAATAAAATGCATTTAATGTTTTTATTTTATCTATACTCATATTTATATATTCTTCATTTTTTCATCATACTCTCTATATGGAATTCCAATCACACAACCTATTGATTTTATACTTTTCACCTCTTTTTGATTTTTCAATCGGATATAAAAAAATTCTAATAGAAATCCTTTGATTCCATCTATATACATTCAACATAATGGTATTAATATCCCCATAAATAATTTCCAAGAAATCATATCATTGAAAAAATTATTTATATCAAACTATATCCTACATCTTCTTAGTTTATTGTCACAATATCCAATACTGTAAAAAAAATCCAACAAGAAACCTCTTAATTATAAAAAGACCATATTTTTCAAAATATGATATAAAAATATACATTATTTCATTTTTATGTTTTATTTTCTGATTATTAAAAAAATATGGATTTTATTTATTTTATACTCTACAGCATATGTTTTTCAAAATATATATATATGAGTAATTATTTTCATTTCATTGATTATCATGTAATTTACACTAATGATTCACTATATCATACCTTATAGTACACTAAAAACCATTGATCATATCAATATCATAACATATATTTTTTCGAATTTAAACGATGATACTATCTAACCCAATGTGTTATAGCCAAAAATCACTTTTTGTATATTTTATATAATTTTGTGGTATTATATTATTTTATAATTTTCTGACATGAAACATCATTTTGTGTCAAATGTTCCCCTATCCCATGGATATTATACACTGTTTAGTACACACTATATAGAATCCTGATTTTATTATCCATTATAGTTAATTTTGTTCTTTAAATGTTAATTTTTAAAGGATTGTTCAGGGTTCTATCCAAAACATATGTATTAGAGAGAAAATTGTGTTTTATATTATTGGACTGTTGGTGGTAGATGATCACATAGTGGTGAAAAAACATTAGGATGGTCATGAAGTGGTGTTGTAGTGAATTTCGGTGTTGTTTTGAATGGTTGGCACACTATTTGGTAAACTGTGTCCAAAAACCATATAAGTGCGTTTTTCTTGACTAGTGGGAGCCATATAGTTTGAAAATAATTTAATAAACCACAACAGCTACTTATTTTTAATTAATGGGTTATTTTACCATTTTACCTATTGTTTTATCGAGGTTTTACCTCTCCCTTTCATGCAAGCTAGTTTTTTATCCCTAGGAACATGAAGGGAGATACTTCCCTTCCACGTTATTTATTTTTTTGGAAACCATCCATTACTTAGAAGTGGTTTTCTGAATATAATCAATTTATTCCTATTATTTATCTAATCACTCATCTTAAAAATCCCTCACTCATTGGATTGGCTAACTCTAATAAACTCTATTAGCTTCCATATATAATATTAGTGTTCGAAGAGGGTCTAATTCTATTTTTTGGTCTATAGGGATTATAGAGAGAGTATTAGTGATTTTGGGAGCCTTTATCATTGAAGGTTATGTGTTTCATATTTTTTTAGCATGGTTCAATGTGATTGGATGTAGTTTTTGTGTGTGTTTCCATGATATGGAACAACATTTATTTCATTTGTATTTATAATATCATATGTTTTTATATTCAATCTATCTATAATTTTTTTCGTATTTCATGACGGTTCAAATTTTTTTGTCATTTATAATATGATATTATATTCCATTTGTTTCTGGAAATACTTAATTTATTATTTAAAAATAATATTTTTCGAGTTAATGTAATATGAGCATTCCTGGGTCTTTATATTAGAAAAATGTTAGTTTTCAAAAATAATTTCAATGTGAATTTGGGGTGGTAACATTAAATGATTTTAAGATAAATGATATTAATCCTCAAATTGATTCTAAATATTTACCCCCTTGTATTGGTTTTAAAATAGTTTTTAATTTTTGTTTCAAAATATCAGTACATGTCTTGGCATTATAAGTCGATTTTGGAAGAAATCCTTGGTTAGAAACATGAAATGTGTATTCACATGTATGTGTAAGGATCCATGTAATTTACACTACCTTATATTTTTTTGGTCCTAAATGGTGTTTTTTTGTGTTTTTCTATATGTATGATTTTGAAAATTTTGTTGTTTAATGTCAGGGTGTAGCAGGTGTGAAAACATTATTTCCAAATTCATTGAAATCATTTTATGTGATGATCTTGTGCTCATTTTGTTTAATCGCCTTAATTAATTGATGTAATGGGAGTCCTTAAAAAATCTGTAGAGTCATGAATGAGTGAAACCCCTTTTATAGACTATGTGTTTTCAATGGTTAGTGGATGATGGATGTTGATCTCCCCTTGGACGTATTTTTCTCCTTTAAATAGCTCAGCACTAATAGGGTAGAGTTTAGGGAATTTCATGTTCACCAGGATTAAAGAGATATAGAATGGTGCATTTAGATATTCCTAATATACCAATATCAAATTCAAGATCATGTTACTTGAGTCCTTGGTACATTCACATGATTCTTATCTCTTATTGAGGATTATTTTCGGGGTTTTTATGAACAATGTTCTTTGATCCCATAACCTTCATTTATAGCTTGAAACAGTTTAATGTTATTTTTTATTCAATAATCGTATCATGTTTTCTAATCATGGTTTCATTTGTGTTCAATTGAATTTGATTGATTTAAAATAATTTTGTAAATTATTTTATAAAGTTGGATTTAAAATTAATGTGATATGTATTTTTATAAAAACTTATCTTGAAATGATTTTTCAATGGGGAAATGGGTTTTGTTTTTTTCATAAATATTAAAATGGGCACCCTTTTCATTTTTCTAAATATGTTTAATAAAATTTTATTTTCATTCATATTGATTACTACGAGAATGGATAATTTTGTACAAAAGTAATTTTAGAATGATATATGGTTTCACCATGATTTTATATAAAAAATATATATCCCAGAGATACATTTTAAACTATCATTAATTAAACTTCATATGAAATGGAATTAAATAAAATATTTTTTAATTCCAATTGGTCATATTAAGATCAAGTCTTGCATCCAATATTAGCTATATACAATTCTTATTCTTCTCTCTGGGTGCCATTATTATGATCATTATTTGATGTGGTCTCTATTTTAGGATCCTAAGTGTGTTAGATCATTGAAGGACAAGTTGGGACATGGTAAGTGGTGGTGGGTCTCACGGAGACCTTTTTTTTGGTTTATGTTTTGTTTTGGATTTAAATTTTTTCTTGATGGATATATATCAACTAGGTTAACTATAATTTTTTCCCATTATCTAATTTACCATCAAGATTTTATGTTGATTTTACATTGTAATTTGAGGATCAATTTTTCTTATTAAAAAATTTTCTTATTAATCTAATTAGATAAAAATTTTAGGTTGTGACAACTAATTATTATAAATTTGAGTTCATTATATGGAAGGGTTATGTTAGAATCTTGTTGGTTTGGATTTCTGGATACTTTTATTTATATTTATAAATTGATTAATAATATTATTTTATTTACTCCCAATCAATATTTACCATCTCATGATGATTTGGATCACCCTAAGGTCTAGTGGATATGTGGTCCAGGTAATGTCTTGGGTCAGCCCATGACAGTATTTTATAAATGGTATTAGAGACTCGTTAATTGAGATAAATTATTTTCATAAAGCACTGATATTATATTTCATAAATTTTGTCGAATATGGATAGGGATACTGGAACTCAAGAGGTTGGTTTATAGAGAAACTCAAGAACTATTTCTCATTCACAACCTCAAGTTTCCATTGTTAGTTTAGTTTTTAATGCTTTCAATGATTTTGTTATTATTTATTTGTGAGGTATTTGATATGATATTGTGATAATTTCATCCCCATGGAGTACACATGCGATTTTGGGGTTGTCCTTTATCTTTTTTGGTGAAAAAGGAGGATGGAACAAAGTTGTGTGACTAGTTCTACTTGTTATGAAACATGCGAGGAGAATATCATGATGGTTATCTAATCCATTACAAAGATCATTTCATAATCAGTGAATGATTATCCAACTATTGCGAGAAAACCAAACACAATTTTTTACTTTCCAAATGATTTTTATTTAGTCCCCCTTCTCATTGAATCGATTTCCAATAGTATATTCCATTGGTATGTGGTTAATTGAGGTAGTTTTTTGGTGAATAGGTTTTACTAGATGTTGTATGGATTGATTATTTTTTCTTTTTTCCCATTAGTGTATATTTTTAATACTTAGTTTTGAGTTTTGGAAAAATATTTCCTAAAAAATAGATTTTGATGTGTATGCTATGCTTTGAATGTGATAATATAGCATATTGAATTTTATTTGGATTATTTCATTTAATTTAAAGAATTATTTTATTAAATTTATTGATTAAGGAAAATCAGAACTTTGAATTATAGGTAATAAGAGGTTTTTTAATTTTAAATAATTTAAAAGTTATTGATTTCATTATAAACATTGGGGAAATGTTTTAAAAATGAAGTAGAATGAATGGAAAAAATTAAATGAAAGGAATTTTCAAGAAATGGATTTTGTTTATAATGATATACATAAATGTGTTTGTGAAATTAAAAAGGTAACTATTATGAGATCAAGTGGGTTTTTAGAATTTTTTATTATTTTTGTAATGGGTATGATTGTTTTTAAAAAATTTTACGATTTTTTTGAAATGTGGAGATTTTAATGTAATGGATTGTCAATTGAATCATCTAATTATAATAATATTATTTAAAATTAGGTTATGAATTTATTAATTAATGAGATTATTTTTAAAATAAATTAATTGAAATGTTTATAAAAATTATGTAGTTATAATGAAAGGTGGTTTCAAAATTGGATTTTTTATATTTTATTCAGAAAAATGTATAATTGAAGATTATCCCCCAATGTTTATTGGGACATCAATTTTTTGGGAAAAATTAATGGGATAAAATCATATTTCGTGGTCCATATTATAAATCATTGAAATTTCTGGAGTGAATATGAAATGTATCCTTCTAGGATAATCCATATGTTGAATCCTTAAGTTGATTGGGTGTGCCTCTTATAGTTTATGACATTACGAGAACACTAAATAGAGTTATGGAGAAAAAAACTCCCTTGCTCTTCGACTTCATGAGACATCCATTTTGGTAATATTTATTCTCTTGATGATATGTGAGACTCTTTAAATTCATGTATTTTGGTGTGAAGGACATATGAAATTCATAGGAATGTGTTTTGGGTGATAAATACAATCATGAAACAAGTTGAGATTATTCACGGAATTGTGTCGATTAGAGCACGTTTGCTTCCCCATGGTGGAGACCTGGGAAGGATTTTTGGATCTATCTTCTACTTGTTTTGTGACTAAAGGTTGTTGATGATGTTACATATTTATTTAGAAATTTCATTGGTTATACAAACAATTAACCTTTTGTGGATGTGGGATGTGGTGAATTTAGATTAACATTCTTGGTGATCATTTAGATAAAACATTTGTGGTTATTAACTATCAGTTTGGAGTGTTTTTTAATTTGATTCCATTTTTTTATAAATTATTAATGGAGGGTAGACTTGTAGTTGGTCTGCATTTTCATATATCCTTGGAATCATGATGTTATTATTTGGGTTCTTCTTTGAAAATTTTAATGAAATAATATGATTTAATATGTAGTTTTAATGAGTCATGTATTTTATTATAGTATTACTCTATCTGTGAAATTTATTCTTATTCTTGAACCTCTATATGATGAAGGAATAATGATTTTATGTTTATCAATTCATAAATGGAATTATAGGGGTAGAAATGTGTTGTTCGGACAATTGTGGCACTCTAATGTCACAACCATTTTATAATTTATATGATTTTGGGGTAAATTAATTGTGTCAATGATTCAGACCAGAAATTTCATTTTCATGTAATTTTCTTATTAAAATTTTAATATTAAAAATTTAGTATATATCTGTCACGACCCATCCTCGGGGCCCATGTCGTGACTACCCCAAACCCGCCTTCCATAGGCCAGGGGCTGGCCACTAGCACCAAAGGCGTAAATCCCGATAACTGGGAAGAAATTTCCTTTATAAAAGTAAACAAAACACCACAGAGTACAATAGGAAGTAAATACTAAGTACAGTAGTATCAAAAGTGATGAATGTACAAAGGGGCTGGAAATACAAGCCCAACAGATCGGTACAACTACAACTGAAAGTTAAGTAAAAATGATAAGACAAGCAGCTGGAAGATGACTCGCAACTCCCGGATCGTTCAACACAGATCCTACCTAAAGGGTAGGTAAAGATGTCCTCCTCATCAATCCACGTTCGATCGTCCGTCCGTCTGTCTCCTCTGGGTACTGACTCGTCGTGAGATCCACCTCCGGGTACCATCCAGTCCTCGAATGCTCGTCCTCCGTCAGCGTTTCCCGTCGTCTGCAACCAACACAATGATGTGTGGGCATAGCCCATGCAGGGGTGAGTATACGATACTCAGTAGGGACCCCGAGACCCTCAAGGTCTCTCTAAATCCAATAACGATAACCACAAAGCAGAAACTCAACAGACAACCCTTACTTAGACCTAAGTTATCAAGTAACCCATCTCAATCATGAGGAAACACAAAGTTTATGAAATCAACAGATAACCACTACCTAGGTATATTCCTGTACATATACCAAAGTTATCAAGTGACCCATCTCAATCAGGATGTAAACACAAGGTCATAGACTCAACTAAAACCAAGATTTTCATTATCGAAACCGTACCTGCTGAAGAGCTCCGTCTCTGATGAGTACAATGATCATGTCACGACTCCGAAGTCCTGCTCAAAAACATTAGACTTCTGAGGTACTCCTCCTGTCGAGTACCACGGGTCTGCTGCCAACTACCGGGTGCACTGTCCTCTGAGGGTCTTCCACCAAATACCGGGCGCTCTCCCTAATAGCCTATAGAGGTACTCCTCCTGTCGAGTACCACGGGTCTGCAGCCAACTACCGGGCACTCCGTCCGCCATGGGTCTCTCACCAAATACCGGGCGCTCCGTCCACTGGGCTAGACGAGTCACTCCAAGTCAAGTTGGTCGAGTAGTTATCAGGTCTCAGCCGGCTTCACGGTCTCCGTACTCCATACACTCATCTCCAAGAGGGTATGCTCCACGAGATACAGGTTGATACTCAAGTATCATAAAGTTCCACGAAGAAGTATCTCAAAGTACTGCCTCATCATAGGGGTCTCAACGCAACAGACGGCGCATCAATCGGACACCCAGTTTGTGAGTTATTAGCATTTTCATCAAAGGGGCCCGGTTGGTTTCGTGTGCGATCCAACCCGGCCGAATCTCAACTGTACCCCGAAATCTCATAGGGTATACTCAAAGGGACCGTTTCTCAACGTGATCACCAACGACGCTGACGGTTCGTCAAACGGACATCCGGTCTGAAAGTTATCAGCTTTTCCGTTCCAGGGGCTTTGTTGGATTTCGGGTTCAATCCAACCCGACCACTATCCAACTGCACCAAAAACTCAGGATAAGTATGCTAAAAGTTCCGAATCATCAAGAGGAATCCAACAAAGTCGACGGCACATCAATCGGGCGTCCGAAACTCAAGTTATAAGCGTTTCCACTCTGAGGGCCCGGTTGGTTTCGTGTTTGAACCAAACCGGCCGTACTCCAAGATCAGTCAAACCGTGAGTGTAATATACTAAAACGACCATCTCGATCCAAGGATCGCTACACAACTGACGGTGTGTTGATTGGGGGTTCGCAGTCCTAGTTATAGGCGTTTGAACGAAAAATGCTAGGAAATAGTGGGTTCGGGCCCAGTCCGACCCAGCCCGAGACCCCCTGGGTCAGCCCGAACTGGGTCCACCCGACCCGAGTCCGGGTCCGGCTGGCGCACCCGACCCAGCCGGTGCATATGGCAAGGGCGCCACGCGCGCCCCGGGAGCGCGGAATGGGGGAACCGCCACCCCTTCAGACCGAGCGGCGGACCCGCATGGTCCGCCCTGCCACGTTGACCGGGGGTCAAATCCCCAGTTTTTCTAGAATCTGGCCGGCCGTAACGGCCGGACAGCAGCTCATGCGGGACCAGTTGGTCCCCCCCTTCAGTGAACTGGTGGACGGCGGCTCTGGCCGACCTCCTTTGCTCCGCCGCAGCCAATGGTCGCGGCCTTGGTCTGACCGGCCCGGCGCGATGGTACATCGCCCCTCCGTCGCAGCCCCGCTCGGGCCGCAGTGTCTTCGGGGTTCTTCGGCGTGGCGCGACGACTTTCTGCCCCTTCGCTATGGCCCGAATCTGTCCTAGGTTTGTTTGGCCTTAACGGCGTGGTGCAACGGTGCCGCGCTTCTTCACCGCATTTCTCCTTGTTTCCACGTGGTGCGACGGCACCGGGTCGCTTCCATTTCAAGCCATGAAGATAATAATCAAAAATAAAACATGGGGGGAGGTTCGACCATGTTTTTGTGGTCCGACCACCCCCCCCTCCATTATTTTGATAACAGGTGGCCGATATTATCAAAGAACGTCCAAATAAAAATCCGAACATAAAGACAAAACCCCTACCTGATGAAGTCGTCGAACGAAGGTCGTCGCGGGGAAAAGTGTGTCACCGAAAACGGCATCGTGGAAGATGGCATCGGGGACCGAGGCTCCATAAGCGTCGTTGGAGTCACGAAGAAGAGAATCATCGGTGTCGCGGTACACGGCGTCGTGTCATCGATCTCCGAGGAACCATCGTTCTTTGTCGTCTTTCGTTGGAGGAAGTGGAAAACTCTCCAAGTGCTAGGCACCGTGCTTCCCTGCTAGCGTTCGACTGCTTGATGAAGTCGTCCAGAACTCCTCCCCCTCGCCACTTTTAAATATGAGTGGTTGGTTCGTCATTGGCACGCAAGTCATAATTGGGGGATTTATGACATAGGGCCCCACTCAATTAATCCGCTGAGGTGGATCATTAAAAAAAGGAGGAAGGATCCTCATTAATTAAACACATTGGCATTTGAATTATGGAGAGGGAGGAAAGGTTCCTCACACCACAACCAACCCAAAATAAAATAAGTTTCATCTTTATTTTATTATTCCATGAATTCCAAAGAATTCAAAATTCAACTCATAATTAAATTCATTGAAACTTAATCAAATAATTTAATGAGAGAGTTGGCTTGCAATTAAAGAGAGAGATAGGAGTTACACATTAATGCTTGAGGGGGGTGTTTAATGGGGTTTTGGGAATTTTAAGGAGGTGGGGATTCATGGGGGCCCCACCCCAACATCCTCACATCTCCCTTTCCCATACACTTAACACAACAATAATGAAATAAAAATAAATTTTTAAAACAAATTTTATTTTTATTCCTCATTTTTTTTAACAACTCCTCCTGAGAAAACACAACTCATGAAAGGGACTTATTAAGTAAATATTGGCACTGCGAGTTCAACGGTGCCCTCAGAATTTGATTCCAAGAACCAGTTCAAAATATATAAAATGCCGCACATACGTTTACTGAATGTACCTGAGCCTAACTTCATAAATTGATTTCGGGCACACTAGTCCTCGGAATCAGGCGTAGTAAAAAACTACATACTCATAAAATTCCAAAGAAAATTATGAAAAAATATCCCTTGAAATTTACGTGTCTTTATATTACTCCCACCTCAGGGATTTGCGTCCCCATAAAGCTATAACACAAACTAGAGAAACAAAAGCGGTACTGAGCATGCATCTGAGCTGTCCGCTCCCATGTACTCACCTGGAGGTTCCCTTGCTGACAACAAAAGCGCACAAGAGGAATCAACCATCCTCGTAGGACCCTCTCCTGTTGATCCTCAACCTCTACTAGAACCCCCCAAAATTCTCCCCATTGCCAACATCCAACCTCCCAAGGTCGATGACATGCGCTGGGTCATGCTCGTATCTCCTCAGCTGAGATACATGGAAGACGTCGTGCACCCGGTGCAACTGAGGTGGATGGGTCATGTGGTAAACCACCCCGCTTACCCTGTTGAGGACCTAGAAGGGTCCAATGAAGTGCGGAGACAACTTTCTGCCCCGGAAAAAACTCTGTACATCACGTCGAGGTGAGACCCGTTGGAAAACGTGGTTGCCATCCTCGAACTCTAGTGGTCTCCACCTCCTGTCAGCATAAGTTTGTTGTTGGCTCTGAGCTGTCCTCATCCACTCCTGGGTGACTTGGACCTTTTCTGGTCCTACAAGAGATGCTAAGATTTATTCTTTGCCGATAAGAGAAATCTAGTCTCATCCACTGGATGAACCACATTCTTTGCCTAATACAGTCAATCCTGACATGGATGATACTAATCCATACCAAGGATGACGTCGTAAGGCCTCGACGCTACTACCAAGAGATCCAACCATTACTCTCACCTCCAAGGGTTGAGTCACACTGTCGGCATCAGTGTGTGGTGACTGGGTCTCCTCCAGTAGGTATTTCAATAGTGATGGTCAAGTCAACGTTTTTTTAACCGGAACCTCATAGTAACAAAACAAAAGAGAGGACAGGAAATTAAATACCACAATGAAAGGTGTATTTTACTACTACAACTCAAAGTACAATGACATAAAGCATCTACAAACAAACATCAACAAAGCAAGAAGAAACATGAACAAAAGTCTCCATGTTTGGAGCTAGTCCCACTCCTGTCCATCTGCTCCTGGAGCTCCATGATCGTAGGCCTGAGCTGCCTAACGCTGAGCTCTATCCTGTCCACCCGTTCCCTGCGGTCGGGGTGGCCCTCCTGGTGGTGGTGGTGGCAACACCTCAACGAGTCGTCCACCTCCAGATGCACGGCCAGCTCCCCTACCATGGTCACCTTCTCCTTGCGGTCTGCCCTGATTGAACCTCTGCCTCTGTCTAAGGGGTTCTTCATCTTTCTGCTGATCATCTGTACGGCGGGTCGGATAGACACGTGCCATGTGACCAAGCCCACCGCAGGAGTAACACTGCCCACTCTTGGCACGACTAGCTCTGACTCCACCCCAGTTTCCCCGCACAACTGAACCTAAGTCGTGCAGTCGGCCACAGGTAGTTCTGGTCCCCTTGGACCTCTGTGTCACCAGTCAACTGCCCGCTGTAGAAGACTCTTCCGCATGTCAGCTAGGGGTGGGTCCTGCTACTAGAGAATGCTCAGCAAGTAATCACTCCACTAAGAGGGCTCGCTCCAACACCCTTGTCTGTGTCAGGATGCTGTGAGAAACAACATAAGCTCTAATATCTCGCTTGATCCCCTGCTCGAAGGTTCGGGCCCTGAAGAATGGGTCTTGTACCATATCTGCGGAGTAGCACGAGAGGTCTGCGAACCTTGCTGAGTACTGTGCCACCGTCATTCTACCCTGCTATAGATGTAGTAGCTCTTATATATGCACCGCTCGAAGGGTGGCTTTTACAAACTCTGCCCGGAACAAGCTCTCGAAGTCCGCCCACAGAAGTGATGCGTCGTCATGCATCTGGAGCATCAGGCTCCACCATCTGCTTGCTGCTGCCTGAAGGAGGCTGGCAGCAAGGATCACCATGAAGTCTGCTGGCGTCCCCACTAGCCTGAAGACTCTCACCACAGCCTCCAACCAATTCTCAGCCACCTGTGGGTCCGTCTCTTCTCGAAATATGGGTGGACTCTGGCACTGGAACTCGTGCAGTGAACTCAAGTGGCGTGCATCGCCTGCTGCTGGTGCTGGTGGCATCGGTGGCCCAACGTATGGTATTATCGCTGGTGCCTCTGCTGGTGCCTCAACTGTAAGAGGGGCCTATACTGAGGTCTCGTCGCTCAGCGGGCTGTCAGTACGTACCACTCTCGGGGCTCTAGCTGGTCGTCCACGGGGAGGCATCCTGAAACCAACAAACATGACACACTCAAATGATTTTTACCTGGTGATCTGACTTGGTTTGAACTGACTTTTAAAACTTTTGGAAACACACATGCAATCAGTGTTTTCATGCACAAGGTCAGAAATCAGTTGTCAGGCACTTGGTGTATGGATACGTTGGCCACCCACACCAACACTGGACTCCCTGAACTGAAAACCACACTTAGTACGCTTAACACTATTGCTTCACAGAAAGGAAAAATATCAGAGTCCCAAGTTCAGCGTTAGAACCGACTCCTATGATACCAATTTTTCACGACCTGTCCTCTGGTCCCGTGCCATGACTACCCCAAACCCGCCTTCCATAGGCCAGGGGCTGGCGACTAGCACCAAAGGCATAAATCCCGATAACTGGGAAGGAATTTCCTTTATAAAAGTAAACATAACACTACAGAGTACAAGAGGAAGTAAATACTAAGTACAACAGTAACAAAAGTGCTGAAAGTACAAAGGGGCCGAAAATACAAGCCCATTAGAAAGGTACAACTACAACTAAAAGTAAAGTACAACAGATAAGACAAGCAACTAGAAGATGACTCACAGCTCTTGGATAGTCCACCACAGATCCTACCTAAAGGGTAGGAACAGATGTCCTCCTCAGCACTCCACATTCGATCGTCAGTCCGTCTGTCTCCTCCGGGTGTCGACTCATCATGAGATCCACCTCCAGGTACCGTCTAGTCCTCGAACGCTCGGCCTCCGTCAGTGCTGCCCGTCGTCTGCAACCAACACAACGAAGTGTGGGCATAGCCCGTGCATGGGTGAGTATATGATACTCAATAGGGTCCCCGAGACCCTCAAAGTCTCTCTAAATCCAACAAGGATAACCACAAAGCAGAAACTCAATAGATAAACCTTACTTAGACCTAAGTTATCAAGTTTCCCATCTCAATCATGAGGAAACACAAAGGTTAGGAAATCAATAGATAACCACTACATAGGTATATGCCCATACATATAACTAAGTTATCAAGTGACCCATCTCAATCATGAGGTAAACACAGGGTCATAGACTCAGCTCAAAACAAGATTTTCATTATCGAAACCATGACTGCTGAAGAGCTCCGTCTCTGATGAGTACAATGATCCTATCACGAATCTGAGGTACTACTCATTAACCCTAGACTGTTGAGGTACTCCTCCTGTTGAGTACCGTGGGTCTGCTGCCAACTGCCGGATGCTCGGTCCGCTGAGGGTCTACCTCCAAATATCGGGCGCTCTCCCTAATAGCTTACAGAGGTACTCCTCCTGTCCAGTACCACGGGTCTGCAGCCAACTACCAGGCGCTCTGTCTGCCATGGGTCTGTCGCCCAATACCGGGTGCTCTGTCCACTGGGCTAGTCAACTCACTCCAAGTCAAGTCGGTCAAGCAGTCGTCAGGTCTCAGCCGGCTACACGGTCTCCATACTCCGTACGCTCGTCTCCCGGAGGATCTGATCCACGAGCTACAGGCTGATACTCCAAGTATCATAAAGTTACATGAAGAAGAATCTCAAAGCACCGCCTCATCATAGGGGTCTTAACGCAACAGACGGCGCGTTAATCGGACTCTTGGTCTGTGAGTTATTAGCCTTTTCCTCTTAGGGGCCTGGTTGGTTTCGTGTGCGAACCAACCCAGCCGAATCTCAACTGTACCCCGAAATATCATAGGGTATTCTCAAAGGGACCATTTCTCAATGTGATCACCAACGCCGCTGACGGTTCGTCAAACGGACATCCGGTCTAAAATTTATCAGCTTTTCCGTTCCCGGAGCCCAGTTGGATTTGGGGTTCAATCCAACCTGGCCGCTATCCAACTGCGCCAAAACCTTAGGTGAACTATTCTAAAAGTTCAGTTTAATCAAGAGGAATCCAACAAAGTGGACGGCACGTCAATCGGACGTCTAGAGATCATGTTATAAGTGTTTTCGCTCCGAGGGCCCGGTTGGTTTCGTGTTCGAACCAACCCGGTCGTACTCAAAGTTTTTCGAAACCCTGAGTTTAATATACCTAAATGACATTTTGGATCCAAGGATCGCTAAAGAACTGACGGTGCGTCGATTGGGGGTCTTCAGCCCCAGTTATTGGCATTTGAATGAAAACTGCCCGGATATAGGGGGTTCGGGCCAAGTCCGACCCAGCCCGAGACCCCCTGGGTCGGCCTGAACCGGGTCAACCCGACCCGGGTCCAGGTCCGGCCCACTAGGGTGCAGCCCGGCCAGGCTGCCGCGACCCGGTCCAGCCGGCGCGGGCAGCCCTGCCCGGTACGGCCGGTCCCGGTCGGCACGGGTGCCACGCGTGCCGCGTGAGCGCGGGAGGGGGGAACCGCCACCCCTTCAGACCGAGCGGCGGACCTGCGGGGGTCCGCCCTGCCACGTTGACCTGGGGTCAAAGCCCTGGTTTTTCTAGAATCTGGCCGGCTGTAGCGGCCGGCCAGCAGCTCATGGGGGACCTGTTGGACCCGCCCTTCTGCGAACATGCGGCCGGCGGCTCCAGCCTCCCTCCTTTGCTCCGCCGCGAACTTGGTCTGACCGACGCGGTGCGACGGCGCCACGCCCCTCCGCTGCTCCGGCCGCAGTGTCTTTGGGGTTCTCCGGAGCGATTTGACGGCTCCGTGCCCCTTCGCTGCGGCCCGACTCCGGCCGCGGGTTTGTTCGACCTCAACAGCGGGGCGCGACGGCGCCACGCTTCTTCGCCGCATTTCTCCTTGTTTCTGCGCGGTGCGATGGCACTGCTTCGCTTCCATTTCAAGCCCCAAAGATAACCATCAAAATAAAATAGGGGAGGAGGTTCGGCCGTGTTTGTGTGGTCTGACCCCCCTCTGTTATTTTGATGACAGGTGTCCGATATTATCAAAGAACGTCCTAATAAAAATCTGAACGTAAAGGCAAAACCCCTACCTGATGAAGTCGTCAAACGAAGGTCATCGCGGGGAAAAGGGTGTCACGGAAAACGGCATCACGGAAAAAGGCGTCACAGGCTGAGGCTCCATAAGCGTCGTTGGTGTCACGGAGAAGAGAATTGTCGGTGTCGTGGTACACGACGTCGCGTCGTCGATCTCCAAGGAACCAACATTTTTCGCCTTCCTTCATTGGAGGAAGTGGAAAACTCTCCAAATGCTGGGCGCCGTGCTTCGCTGCTAGCATTCGGTCGCTTGAAAAAGTAGTCCAGAACTCCTCCCCCTGGCCTCCTTTAAATAAGAGTGGTGGGTTCATCGTTGGCACGCAAGTCATAACTGGGGGATTTATGACATAGGGCCCCACTTAATTAATCCGCTGAGGTGGATCATTAAAAAAAAGGAGGAAGGATCCTCATTAATTAAACATGTTGGAATGTGAATTAAGGAGAGGCAGGGAAGGTTCCTCACACCATAACCAACCCAAAATAAAATAAGATTCATCCTTATTTTATTATGCCATGAATTCCAAAAAATTCAAAATTCAACTCTTAATTAAATTTATTGAAACTTAATCAAATAATTTAATGAGAGAGTTGACTTGTAATTAAAGGGAGAGAGAGGAGTTACACATTAAAGCTAGAGGGGGGTTTTAATGGGGTGTAAGAAATTTTAAGTAGGTGGGGGCTCATGGGGGCCCCACCCTAACTTCCTCACATCTCCCTTTCCCATACACTCAACCCAACAATAAAGAAATAAAAACAAAATTTTAAAACAATGTTTATTTTTATTCCTCACTTTTTTAACAACTCATCCTGAGAAAACGCAACTCCCGAAAGGGTCTTCTTAATCAAAAATCGACACTACGAGTTCAATGGTTCCCTCGGAATTTGATTCCGAGCACCGGATCAAAAGTTATAAAATGCCGCTCATACCTTTACTGAACGTATCTGAGCCTAACTTCGGAAATTGATTCCGGGCACACCGGGCTTCGGAATCAGGCGCCATCATAAATTGTGTACTCCTAAAATTCCAAAGGAAAATATGAAATAATTTCCCTTGAAATTTACGGGTCTTTACAATATCACTTATAAAAATGATTATAAATAAATTTCATGTTCGTTTACATATTTTATGGTATAGTCGTCACTAGTAGTGCATTATTGGATCCACAATGTTCAATTTATAGTGAAAATATGAGTGAATTTATTTCCTTTATGTATTTTTTGATGACATTATCATAGTCAAGGAATACCACTTGGATGTCAATTTTTTAATACTTTAGTGAGTTAATGTGTTTTATTTCATTGTGAGTGAAATTTTTGGAAAATTCTATTCCTAAATAGTATGATTGTCTTATTCTTGATCAGTGAGACATGAAATGTTATGGAATTGGTTTAAAAAACAATTAATCCTAACAATATGATATTACCAATTTTAATTGAATGGATATTTTACCCTTATACGACTTGTTTTTTAGGGACATTACCTCTCCCCTTCAACATTCATTATTCGACATAGCCGTTAGTCCATGAAGGTGGATCCTCTACTTACATCATTATTTTGGGTCATTCATTCATTAATTTCAAGTGGTTTCTACATGATTATCCATCCATTACTCTTTCTTCACTCTTTCATATTCCACTCCACTTATTCCTATTTGGTTTAGATTCCTCCAGTGATCCAATGGGTCTACCTTGTACACTATTAGCTTTCTGAGATGGTTATAATATATTTATTGTATATTTATTGGAATATAGATTGATTTTCATTCCTTATGGAAACCTCAATATTCGAATGTGTCATGATTTTGATTATAGTGGCTCACTTCCTCTCATTTTAAGGTATGTGTTTGTGGATTTACCTCAATTATAATGTCACTGAATTCATGTTGGATTATATTATCATGTGTGTATATATATATTAAAAATAATTGTATATATAATAGTTTTATGGATTTCATAAGGGTTGAAATGGTTTTTATAAATTGGATGAAATGTTTTTCAATGGGTTTACCCATTTATTAAAATATATTAAATGAATTATGTGTATGAAAATTCCTTATGGTTTGTGTAAAAATATATTTTGTCTAGCTTGGAGAGTTTCACCACACATGGGACTTGGAATTGAAAAATGTTATTTTTGAAAAGATAACAAAAAATTGAATTTATATTAGAAGGATTAAGTTATTTTAATATTAATACCATCATTCTATAATTTGATTTTATATGCGATCCAAAATGTGTTGGTTTAAATGAGTTTCAACATCTGATTTCAAATAGTGCATAATGTCTTTGCATCCATAACTAGTTTGGAAAAAAGGAATTGTTGGATCCATGATATTGGTTCTCATGATTATGTGTGAGACCATATATAAATCCATATCACTCATATTTCCCTCCATGTATTATATATTACTCAATGGGGTTGCAGTTTATTTTTATTCATGCATTATATTGAAAATTAGTTTTCTCATGTGAGGTTGTGAGTTGATATTTATTTGAAATTATTTTAAATTCCATTATATAATGATCATGTGTTTTTTTATTTCTATAATCAATTGATTAATTTCATGGGAGTCCATGTTAACTAATTAAGGGACTATAATACTGAGAAACCTACTGTAGATTATGTTTTTTATAGGTTCAGTTCCCATGGATGTTAAATTCTTGAGTGAAGGATAGTGCACAATGCAGTAACCAGGAAATCATGGGCTGGGTTTTTGGATTAGAATAGACTGATAAAATGAACGAGTTATTGACATATTCATGTACGCTATCTTAGAGTACAATACTCTAATTTTGGATCATATTTATTGAGTACGATGGTGTTTACCATGGAAATATGTAGTTATTTAATATTATTTAGGGGATTTTTTCTATACATCATGATTGTTTCCTTTTTCCTTAATATATTGGATATGTGTTAATTTTTAAATTTTGATGATCATTAAGAACATATAGGTATATTTTATTGGTCCCATTATTCATTATGTGTCTTATAAAAACTAGCATACATTAGTTTATGGAATTATGTTAGCTTAGTGAATCACTGGATGTGGAATCATGGAATTTTTATGTAGAATTTAATAATGTTTTCATGATAAAAAACAATCTCACTATAAAATGGACATGGGGATAAATTATATTCTAGATTAATAAGATAAGAAATTTATTAATATATTTTGAGTAATATGGACGTTTATATATCATTATTCAATCAATGAAAGTGGCGTTAGGGGATAAATATTAATTTTAAATTTAAAACAATAAATTTTTAATGATGAAATATTAGTTTTTATTATAATAAAGGTCCCAATAAACCTCCTTTAAGGGGTCGAGGAATTAAGCTGAGAACCATTCTTTTCAACTTCAATAATATATATTTTTTATTAAATAACATTGGAGTCCCTAAAAACCAAATAAAATTACCAAAGTATCCAAATAAATAGAAATAAGTTCATATACATAGTCATTTTACTTGGTTCAATAATCACAGATACTTTTAATAGCATACATCATGATATTCATTAACCAATGTATTGTCACATATCATCATGGTGTGCTCAAAACTCACCATAGTGTGTTATTGATCATGATAAAAACACAATCCTAAAAACCAAAAGAAGGAAATTTAAATTTATAGAGACATTTAGTTTTTCAAACATAAATTTAATCTTATCTGAAGACACTATATCACGTTAATCTATAAACCATTGCGTTTTTTTATTAGATGAATCTCTAAAGAAACCACCCATGAATATTTCCAAATTATTATCTTAATACATTTATTTATTAAAACTACAATATACACATCTAGATCATATAAGAATACACATAGTATAGAAGGCATTTATAAAAAAAACATCAATCCACAACCACATCCACACATTTCCCCACAGGTAATCTTTCCATTTTCTAAACCACACCATATGAAACACACAATTAAATAATTTATGATAATTTTTTAAATATTTATTCTTGACTAGTGTGAGGAACACCATTGGAAAATAATTTAATAGACTATATAAGAAACCTAGTTTTCATTAAAGGACTATTTTACCATTTTACCAATCATTTTATTGTGTTCTTCCACTGCCTGTCATCCTGCCATGTTTTTCTAATCCCTGTAATCATGAAGGGAGATAATTTTCTTCCACCTTGTTTATTTTTTTTGGAAACCAACCATCGATTATAATTGGTTTCATGAATATAATACCTATATTACTTTTATTAATCTCTTCGGTCATACTACACATCCATTACTCTTTCGTTCAGCCACCTGTCATAAACTATATGAGCTTCTATCACTGATATTAGTGGTAGTGGATGGACTAGTTTGATTTCTTGGACTATTGGGCTTGTAGAGGGAGCTTCAATGATTTTTGAAGCCTTTATAATATAATGTTATGAGTTTCTAATTTTTTAGCCCTATTCAACAAGATTGTATGTAGTTTTTTTATTTAATTCCTTCAAATTGAATCATATTTAATACCTTTTTATTTCTAAAATCATATGTTTTTTTATATTAACTCTATATATAACCATTTTTAAGAATTTAATAAGGGTTTTATGTTTCTCTCATTTATAATATAAAATTATATTCCATTTCTATTTAGAAATAAATAATGGATTATTTAAAAAAATCATTTGATGGTTAAGCAAATTTGATTGTGTTTTGGTCCTTGTATCAGAGAAATTTTGGTTTTCAGAGATAATTTTAATTTGATGTTGGGCATGGAACGTCAAGTGATTTTAATATAATTTATTTTGATCCTAAAACCTCAATTGTAAACATGAAATGAGTTTTCACATGTATGTGTACGGATACATGTAATTCACTGTACCATATATTTCCTTGCATGTATTATTTAGTCCTCAAGGCTTGAGTTTTTTATTTTTTTATATTTGTGATTATGAAAATGTGGTTGTTTATTTTCATGGTGTATCATGTGAGAAGATATTAATTCCATATTCATTGAAATCATTTTACTTGATGATATTGGGATCCTATTGTTGAATCACCTCTATTGATTTATTTCATGGGAGTCCTTAATAAATGAGTAGATTCATGAATGTGTGAAACCCCTAGTGTAAATTGTTTGTTTTCTATGATTAGTGGAAGATGGATGTTGATCTCCCCTTGGAAGGATTTTTTCCTTACCATAGATAAGCACTAATAGGGTATAGCTTAGGGAATATAATGTTCATCTCTATTAATGAGAGATAAACTGGTTCTTGTAGGATAGACTAACATACAAATATCAAATTTAGAATCATATTAATGAGTCCTAGGTAGTTTACCATGATTCCTAGTTCTTATTGAGGATTAAATTTGGGGTCTCGAATTAAAATGTGATTTTATCCGATATCCTTAATTAATAGAATGAAACTATTTCATCTTTTTTATTCAATAAGGGTATCATTTAATATAATTGTGGTTTAATTTTTGTTCAATTCCATTTTATTGATTCAAATAAATTTTTGAATTGTTTTGTAATGTGTGATTTAAAGTAAAAGTTATGTATATCATTATAAAATGATATTTAGAAATGATTTTTTAAAGTGGAAATGGGTTTTTGTTTTTTCATTAAAATTAAAATAGTCCCCCTTTTCATTATTATATATATGTTTAATAAAATTTTCTTAGCTTTTTTATTGTTTTCTACGAGAATGGAGAATGTGGAACAAAAGTAATTTTGCCATGATATTTGTTTTCATAATGATTTTGTATAAAATATATATATCCCGGAGATATATTTAAAACAATAATTAATGAAATTTCTTATTTAAGGTAATTAGATAAAATATTTTGTGAAATCCAATTAGGAATATTTATCTCATGCCATGCATCCACAATTAGCTATATTAAATACAAATTCTTCATTTCATGTGCCTTTGTTATGAACTTTATTTTATTTTATCCCTATTTTAGTGATTTTAATTATGTTAGATAATTGAGGGTTAAATTGGGACATGGTAAGAAATCATGGGTCTCATGGATCCAATTTTTTTGTTGATGTTTTTTGTTGGATTTCTCTTTTTGTGGTGGTTATGTATCAACCTTTTTACTATAAATTATCTTTTATTTTGATATCTAATTTATCTCATTGATTTTATAATGTTTTATTGTATTTTGATGTTCAACTTTTATTATTACATTTTTTAGTATTACTCTAATTTAATATTAATTTGTTATTTTAGATAACTAATTCTTATAAATGGGTGTTCGTTATATGGATTGGTTATGTTAGACTCTTGGTGGTTTGTATTTTTGGATTATTTTATTTGTTGGTAGAAATTTATCGAAAAGATTATTTTATTTACTCCTAATCAGCAGTTACCTTCTCATAGTGACTTGGAACACGCTTAGGTCTAGTGTATAACTGGTCAAGGTAATCTGTTGGGTCAGCCTAGTATTGTTTATTACAAATTATATAAATAACCAGGTTATTGAGATATATTATTTTCATGAAACACTATTTTGATATTTTATACATTTTCTGGAGTAGGGATATGGATAATGGAACTCAAGTGGTTTGTTTAGAGAGAACCTCAATAACTCTTTCTCATTCAGATCCTCGAGTTACCATGGGTCATTTAGATTTGACTATTGTTTTTTATGTTTTTCTTATTTATTATTGAGGTTTTTAATATGATATTTTTATATTTTTGATCTCCACTAAGTACACTAGTGATTTTGGGGTTGTCTTTTTCTTTTTAGATATGAATTGAGGATGGACCAGAGATTCAAGACTAGGTCTACTTGTCTGGATACCTTTGAGGAGCACATCACGATTGTTCTATAAGGAATTAAAAAGGACGTTTAATAATCAACGAATGATTGTCCAACCAGTGTGGGAAAACCATAATGAATTTTTACATTCCACGTGATTTTTATTTAGTCCCCTTTCCCATTAAATTGATTTCCAATGGAATTTTCTATTAGTACGAGGTTGATTAAATAAAAAATAGATTTTGTTGTTTATGAAATGAGTTTAATGTAATCATATTTCATATTTAAGTTGATTTGGATATGTTATTTCAATTAAAAGGAATAATTTTATGAAATGTTTTGGTTTTTGAAATTCGAAACTACGAATTATCACTTAGAAGAGTTTTTTAAAAAATTGAAATTATATAGAACTGTTTGATTTGATTATAAATATTATGTAAATGTTTCTAAAATAAATCATAATGGTTGAATTTTAATAAAATGAAATGAATATTCATGGAATGGAGTGGTTTTAAAATGATAAACATGACAGTATTTGTGATAAAATGGAAATTTTATGAGATAAAGTGGGTTCTTTATTAATGTAGGATTATATAAGGCATGAGTATGGTTGTTTTGGAATTAATTTTATACTATATTGAAATTTGGAGATTTTAATGAAATGGATTTCCAATTGAACTTTCTAATTGAAATTATATTATTTTAAATTTGGTTGAGAATTTTTAATACGTTTTCTTATTTGAAAATAATATAATGATAGTATTATATAAACACTATGTATTTAGAATGAATGTGGGTACAAAAATTTATTTTTTATGTTTTATTCAGTGGAATATATAATGGAAAATTATACCCCAATGTGTACTGAGACTAAAATTATGGTTTTGGAAAATTAATGTTCTAGACTCATGTGTCATTTTCAATATTATACCTCTAAGAAAGGCCTTGAGAGAATATGAAATGTAAATTTCCCGGATAATCTATATGTTGAATCCTCTGGTCAATTGTCTATGACTATTATAGTTTTTGACATTACCAAAACCCTAAAGGGAGTAGTGGAGAAAGAAACTCTTTTCTCTGAGACTTCTTGAGTCATCCCATTATTTATGATTTAGTATCTTAAGGATATGTCAGAATCGTTATTTTTTTGGATTTTGGTGTGATTGACTTGGATAATTCATAAGCATGTGTTTTGGGTGATAAAGATAAACCTGAATCTATTTGAGATTATTCATTGGGTTGTGTCAATTTGGATCATGTTCTGTTCACATTGGCAGAGATCGGGTAATGAGTTCTATACCTCTATTCTACTTAGTTATTTAGAAAATTTTAGTTCCAATGTAACATTACTATCGAGGAATTTATTTGGTTACAAAATCAATTACCCTTTTTCTGGTATTGGATGTGGTGAATTTATATGAACTTTCTTGGTGATCATTGGAATAAAACATTTGTGGGCATTTGCTATCAGTTTATAGAGTGTGCTCCAAGTCATTTTATTTTTTTAGTTTATTAACGGTGGGGAGAACACTAGTTGGCCTCCATTTTCATATATCCTTATAATCTTGAAGTTATGAGATGGTTTGTTATTTTTAATTTTTTTATGATGTTTGATGATTGAATATGATCTATAATTAGTCGTGTATTTTCTCAAAGTTTTACCCTCTCTGTATACATCATTCTTTTCTCAGGACCCCCACATCTGATGAAGGTGTCATGTCTTTCAGTTTCTCCTTTACTCAATGTAATTATAGGGGTATAAATGGAATGGTTTAAAGAATTATGGTACTATAATGTCACTATCGTCATATAATATATATTTTTTGGGGGTATATTGAATTTTTCAATGTTTCAGACTTGAATCATCATTTTACTGTAAAATTTTTATCTCAATGTTAATTTTAAAAAATCAGTAAATATATTTTACAATTCTAATTATTTATTATTTTTATGTTAATTTACATATTTCAAGGTGTATATGGCATGATTAGTGCATATATTGATCCAAAATGATCAATTTATAGAGGCATATGTGGGCGAATTGATTGTCTTACAATTTTCCATTACATGCTCGTAGTAAAGGCATACAACTTGTATGTAAAATGAATAATAATATAGTAATTTAATGAGGTTTATTTAATTATGAATGAAATTTTTGGTTAATTGTATGACCAAATGGTGCAAGTATTCTATTCTTAATCAGTGAGTCCTACATGGGTAGGTAATGGTTTAAAAACAATCAATTCTAAAAATATTGGATTCCCAATTTTAATTGAAGTGTGAATTTACCCTTATCAATCATATTTTTTTGGTTTATTACCTCTACCTTTTCTCCTTTATTTTTCAACTGAGCCCTTTGTACATGAAGGGGGATCCTCCCCTTAATCCATGATTGTGGGGCTTCCCTTATTCAATTTTTTTTGGTTTCGGGTGTTTTCCCATCCATTACTCTCTCTTCACTCTATTATATTCCACTACACCAATTCCTCATTGGTTTGGATTCCTCCAATGATCCAATAAATAAACCTTGGATAGTATTATGGTTTATAGATGGTTTTAAAATATGTATTATGTGTTTATGGACATTTAGATGACTTTTTGTTCCTTATGGCTACCTCCGTCATTGAATGTGTCATTATACTAATTATAGTGGTGTAATTCCACTAATTTGAAAGGATTTTTTTGTGTATTTCCATTAATTATAATGTCATTGGTTTTTTGTTGGTTTCTAACAACATATATATATATATATTTATTAAATTATTCATTTATATAATAGTTTCTACTAATTTTGTAAGGGTTTGAATGGTTTTTATAATTTATGTGAAATTTTTGTAATTGGTTTTTCTCATTTATAAAATTATATTAAATTAAACTTGTGTATGAAAATTCATTAGGGTTTTGGTAAAAATAGATTTTTATGGTCAGGATAATTTGACCTCACTTCGGACATGGAATTGAAAAGATGGATGTTTTCATAGAGAATTCAAAATTGAATTTATATGGGTTGGTTTAAATTATTTCAATGTTAATGATATCAATATATAAATTTATTTAAAATTTGATACAAAATGTATTGGTTTTAAATGATTTATTATGTGCGGTTTCAAATATTTAATAGTGTCTTCACAACACGAACCCTTTATGAAAATAGGAATAGTTGGAACCTTGAAATTAGTTTTCATGTTTATGTGTAAGAACCTATATGAATCCATCTGGCCTATATGTTCATCCTTGTATTATATAGTCCCAAATGGGGATGATATTTATTTTTATTTAGGAATTATATTGAAACATTATTTTTCATTTGAGGATGTGAGATGATATAGATTTAAAATGATTTTAAATTCCATTATTTAATGACCATTTGTTATTTTTTTCTAACCTCTACCTATTAATTTCATCGGAGTCCTTATTAATTAATTAGAGTACTATTGGAGTTAAATCCTCTAGTGTAGATTTTGTTTTCTATAGGTCCAGTTCCCATGGATGTTCAGTTCTCCATGGAGGGATAGTGCACAATGCAGTAACCAAGAACTCATGGAGTGGGTTTTAGGTATCGAATGGTATGATAAGATTAATGACACATTGACATGTTCTTTTATGCAGTTTTAGGATAAAATTATCCTATTTTGGATTGTATATATGAGTATTATGGTGTTCCCAATGAAATTAAGTAGTAATTTAATACTATAGAGTGTATTTTTCTATACAACATATTTGTTTCCGCTTTCCATCATAGATTTTATATTGGTTAATTTTATAATGATAAGGAACATTAAGAACGTATACGTATAATTTTTTGGTCCCATTATTCATTATTTGTATTATAAAAAATTATGTTCATCAGTTTAGGGAATCAGGTTTTCCTAGGAGAATCACTCGAAATGGAATCATGGTTTGTATATGTAGGATTACATAATGTTTTCATGATAATAAAACACCTCAATGTAAATTGGATATATGGATAAATTATATCCATGATTTATAAGATAGTAATTTGATTAAGAATGTTGTTTGTCTTATGTACCTTTATATATATTTTATTCAATCAATGAAGGAGGAATTAAGGGAAACATAATAAATTCAAAACAAAATGAATAAATTTTTACGATAATATATTAATTACTGCTACAATTAAGGTCCCACGACACCTCATAAGAGGGGTGGGTAATTAAGTTGAAAAAAAAAATTTCAACTTCAATAAAATCAATTTTTCTATTTTAAATAACATTGAAGAACCATAAAAACCAATTATATTTACCAAAGTATCCAAATAAGCATTAATAAATGCTTAAAAAATTGATTTTATATGGTTCAGCAAACACAGATACTCATAGTAGCATACAACGTGATATTCACTAACCACAATATTATCAAACACAATCATGGTGTGCTCAAAACACACCATAGTCTGTTATTGATCATGATATCAACACAATCCTAAAAACCAAAAAATTGAAATTGAAATTTATAGAGATATTTAGTTATTAAAACTTCAAATTCTTATAATCTGAATAGACTATAATAGGTTAATCTATAAACCATGATGTGTTGTTTACTAGATGAATATATAAGGAAAAAACACATTAAAATTCCTAGTTTATTATCTTCATCCATGTATTTATTAAAACTATAATAAACACATCTTGTTCATTTGAGACTCAAAATAGTATAGAAGGAATTTATAAAGAAACTACGTCAATAAACAATTATAGCAACACATTAGACCACATGAACTCATTCCATTTTTTGTACCGCACCATATGAAACACCCAATCCAATTATATATGATCATTTTTAAAACAATTTATAGATTATTAATCACTTTAATATCACTATAAAACAGCATGATCAAATTTACCTCACTATATAAGTTGACATTCTAAAACAATGACCAAAGCTCTATCAAACACAAAAAATAGATGAACTATGGCATAATTTATTTTACATCAAAATATTCATTCTGAAATGTAATATTATAAGATCTCTTGGACAATAGTGATTTTATAAAATAAAATATCCTTCACCGTTTTATAAAAAAACACAACATTATAGATATTAATTCAGGTATCCTGTAGTTTCACATTATGATTATAGTGTGACACATGTATGGAGTGATGGTTCATGTGGTAGTATATAAAGGGATAATATTTATGAAGATTTCTCATATGTATATTTTTGATATTGTTAATATATTTTTATATAGATATATTTTTTTCATTTAAGCATGAATTTAATCATGAGTATGATGAAAAAATACATATGATAATAAACTTAATAATAGTCCCATATGTTATGAAAACCAAGACTAAATCTTCGGGTCAGTTCCTAAGGTAAAAACATATAACATATTGTGGTCATGTCTGTAGTCCAAATGAATAATATCAACCAGAATATATTTGTATATCATTTCAATTTATCAACAACAGTTATGATCACTATGTTACATTAAAAGTGATTTTGATGAAATTATCAATGTATTAGTGGGGGATGTTATGATTTTGAAATCATTATATTGATATTATTGGATGGACATAGATTTAAAAATTATTCATTAATGGTATTGGTTCTCACAGTTATTTCACAAATTATTTTTGAAAGGATGAGAATGAAAAAATATAATATTTTATATGATTTATTTATTATCTATTTTTAATTAAGGGATTTTTTAGTGTGTGTCCATATGTGAAATATATCAATTTACAAGGAAAAAATTTACTTGCCTCTTTATTGGAATTGGATAGTGGAACCTCCTTAATACTATAGTATGGGTGGTGCCAATCAATCTTATAGAGATAATGTTTGCAAATATTTAGTTTTTTAAATAATGATTCATCACGAATAAATATTTCATTCTTTTTAGTGTTGTTAGAGGATGAGTGAAATAAGTTACACTTGAAAGGACACTCAATTATAGATCTAGGTGTTCATGTGTGATTAAAAATTAATTTGTATTGATATATATCTATAAAATATATATTTTATGAATTTTGTAACAAATCATTCCCTTTGAATACTATTAAAATGTAGTGGTTATTTAAGATAAGTCATAATTGGAATCTTGGGGGTACTTTCTGGTTTTTTTCCAGGTTTATTTAAATTTATTTTTATGATTTTTTGGAACCAAATATATTTAAAATAGAATTTACCACATTGTATTTTAGTTTTAAATATAATGGTTTAGTGAAAATGGTCTAGGGGTGAGTCATGGTTGTTTGAGGTTTTGATGTAGCATCTATATACCAAAAGGATAAGATCCATGTAATGGATAAATGGTTGTTTCCAATTACTTTTTAGGACATAACCATTTAATTTACTATAGTGAATGTGGCTATGAAGATTAACTCTTGATTTCGATCTCTTTAAATGATATCTTGAAATTTTTAAAATTCATGGTGTGGTCTATTAGTTAAGGGTTTTATTGGGATTTGGTAAAATCATTCACCATAAATAAAATGGTTTAGGTTGGAAGGTGTGGTATAATAAATTTTTAAACCACATCATATTTCACAATTGACCACGACTTAGTATTCATTTAATTATTTTCTCATTGAATTATTTTCATTTATGTGTGGTTCTTCATTACATTTACTTGTGTGAATGAATAGTAAAACATTGAAAAATCTTCTTCAAAATATCATGATATGGTTTTTTCATCGATTTTTTAATTCTAAAGGTAATTTTTTCCATTTTATGTTTTAAAGTCCAAGGGGTGGTTGGATCATTGTTTGAATTATTATTTTTTGGATTAATTAATTTTATGATCTCATTATTCTGAAAAACTAAAATTTCATTTGGATTATGAATCATGATGAGATTATCCTTGATCATTAACCTATGATTCTTGAAAGAATCATTTATTTGTTGTGAAGAAGGTCATATATCTCATTTACTTAATTTTTATTTGAATAATTTTATGCATATTGTTAGATTAAATATGTGATATTAGTAATGAATGTTTAAAATGTGGTATTTAGACAAATTGCAAATAAATAAGATAAATAATTGAGGATTCAGTATGAGTTGAGATCATAATTAACTAGAGTAATGTGTTTATTAGGATAGAATAGTGTTCAATACAAGATTATTAACAGATATTAATTATGTAGAAATTTTCATTATTATTATAAATAATAATAATTAGTATATTGTGCTAAAATTGATCAATTATATCTAAATAGTGATATATTGAATTTTTTTATTAGAATTTAAATTTATAAAAATGATAATTTTATGATTTAAGTGAAGTATTAAAAATATTATATAATTTATAAGGGTAATAATAATAATATAGAAAATAGAATTTCTAATTAATTTAATATCATTTTAATAAATGATCAAGAATTTCATTAAAATAATTAATGTCTGTGATTTATGTAAATATATAATTATTTTAAATTATTTTTAAGTGGGAATGGGATTTCTGTGTGAAATAATGAAATATATAAATCTATGTTATAATTTTTTTATTTAATTACAATATAGAAATTTGGATTACTAGGATAATGAAATTAAAATGTTCATTTGAATTTAAGCTAAAAATCGAATCGGTTACTTTATGGGAAACCTTGTGAATATGTACTACAGAATATGTTTATATTTTAATGTTTTGTTGGAAGTTAAATATTGATAGGTTTTCTTAACCAATAGTTAATGTTTATAATTTAATAATTTGATTTATTATATTTTGATACATCAATTATTGCGTTCTATGAGTAGCAAACATAGCTAACAATGTAGGTTATTATTTAGTAATTTTATAATATAGTGTGTGAAAAGGAATTAGTTCGGCCTTGTGTTCGGCCATGAGTTATCAAATTGTTGTGAATAGTAGTGATTTTATGCGTTTAATGGGGTTTTAATTGATATTATGTATATCATGTATTTTGAAATAATATGATAAGTGATTTGTGTTTGGAATTGATAAAAATTATTAATTTTTATTCTGTCGAATACCATGAAATAAATTTTGATAATCTTCTAGAATTTGGTTAAGTATGAAAATTAGGTGTCATTATGGCTTAAATGAAACCCACTATATTGTTAAGTCTGTTTTTTATAACTTGTTTAATAAATATACAGAATTAAACCCCTCATATAATAATATTTTAAACACGAGAAGATTCATGGTGTCACAAGAGTTTTTTTTAATATTTTTTATTACAAATTACATGTTTGCACTTCATGTGCATATTTATTTTATACATGGGGATTCAAGGAATGGAAAGGGTTATTTATAGGTGGGAGTTAGTATTTGATTAAATCATGGAGACTGACTTATTCTGGATATTGAATTTTTTTAGGGTATTTATTCTATAATTACATATGGGAAATTTCAATTTCACTATTTTATGGGATTTATACTAGGTAGGAAATAGTATTTTGGTTATATTCATGTCATTATTGGTCAAAATGTCAATAACGTTTTAGATTGTAGTGATGATGTTAAGAATTTATTTTCTTACTTTTTCTAACATATGTTATTTATCAATAATATGTTATTTGATGAACTATTTTTTGGTAAATCACTCCCTATGTTATTCATCATAACACACTATGTTATTTTCCAGACCCTTTTGATAAGGATGAAACAAGTTGATATAGATAATTTTTCCTCCATCTCAAACACATGCATGATTGAGACATTATAAAGAAGAAACAAATTTAGATTACATTTTTCTAATTTTGATATGTAGTGTAAATTGTGGAATTGAAAGTAGATTTTAGGTCTTGCACAACTAGAGAATTAAACAATATTTATGGTTCATACATATTATTATTGGTAAAATAAATTATGACCACATGTAAATTATACCTATTTTCACAGTTTGAATTGTGAAGGTAAATATAATCATTAGTGTAGCTTCTTTTTTTGTAGTTTATAAAAACATTTTCCATAGCTGAATATTTCCAAAATTTTAAAACATTTATTGAAAATGTAGCCACAGAAAATTTCGAATAAATATAAAATTGTTGTTGTATATATATTTTTACATGATTTCAAAAAAAATCCATATCTTGTGAATATAGGGGCACTTGAATCCTTTTTCCACAGGGTTTTTAAGATAACATGACATATTTTACATCTAAGTCCTTTGTTAAATGTAATATGACATTAACCACTTACTTATGTTTAAGAGTTCAACATATTTAATATATTTATAATAATTATTTTATATTTAAGGATAAACACTTACAAAAAATGAAGTGTTTAATATTCTAAATAAAATATATATTACATATATTAGTTTCCAATTTTTTAAATATTCATTATTTTGGATTATTAATTTTTTATTTATTTACATAATTAATTTATATTTAATATATTTTTAATAATTTTTTCTAGTTCCATGGTTTTAAAAATTAATTTCATCAGTTCATTACCGACATGGTTTATGAAAAAGTGGCCATAAACATTATTTAACTATTAAATTAGTCATAAATACTTATATGTTAGTTATAGCCATGGTTTTTAAAAACCATAATAAAAATGAACCATAGAAATGATTATGAATACTATGGCTATAAGCCAAAATATAAATTTATTAAACATTTATTAATTAGGTAAACAATAATATAATAATCAGTCATTGATAAATAAATTTTTTAAAAAATTTATAAATATACATATTTTTTAATTACATATAGAATAATTTTTTAATTTGAAAATACAATGTTAAAAAATAATCTCAAAAACATATATAATAGGTAAATATTCATATATTATATCTCATGTATCAACAAAATCAATTTTTTGATCAATTAATTCTTATCCATTAACACCCCACCCTATAAATTTACCTGAAAATTATGTTTTTATCTAGAATTAAATCCAAATTCAAGCCTTTTCATTTTAATGATATTAGTATATGATATTATTAGAAAATATACCATAAATGGTAAAAACTATTAATTTATCACACTATAAATCTAAATCAGACAAGATAAATATAACATCATCAACTTCTCAAAATAAAACATAAATAGGAATTTACACCCCATTTCCATGTAAGATGAGGAGATACATGCCTTGACACATAATACACATGGAAAAGAATTCTCCAAAAGAGATAATAACACTAAAATTTTTACACTATCATGTCAATAAGAATGTAAACCAAGATAATAAATTCTTACCCACCCAAATAGTTTATAAATGGATATTAAACATAGTTTATATTCCATTTATTTTTCAGTCATGAGGGTATAATAACAAAAAATAGATATAGATTCCATTAGTGACTATTCATGCCAATACATAACGGGAATTTATTCCAGTATATATCTAATATTTTTTATATTTTTTGGATGATTTGAATTAATAGAATATGGATCATAATAAGACACTCATAAAATAAATATATAGTCATCTGAAGGAACAATATAACATTCAAATTCTTTTAGAACATAAATAAATTTTTAATAATAATTATTACTAATAAAATTTTTACATTCAACATATATCACTACAAATTCAATAATTTTAGAGTCCATTGATCCTAAAAAGAAGCCTTGATTAAAATTAATGGCCACCAAAATTTTGAGAAAAGTATTCATAATTTATTATACTATTTCCAATGTAGGTATCTATTAGCTGCAGTTTTGAAAAAAGAGATTAGAAGTAATTATTTCTATTTCTATGAAAATAATGTTTAATTTTTTTATATAGATACAATTTATTATAGTTTTGTATTTAATTTAATATCCATATGACGTGAATAAACAACCAAAATACAAGTCCATTCTACCGTGGATGTGAAGAATTGTATAAATTGGTTTTAAAATGGCCTTTTGTGTTATTAAATTTACCTAAATAGATGGTGAATACTATTATTTCCACACCATTATATATTAATTATGGGAAGTAATATATATTTATAAAATTTTTATTAATTATTATGAGTAAATTAAAGAATTTGAGTATTGTTACATGATGGAATTATTAATAAAAAAATTATTTTTCAGGATTTGGTTACTAAAATTGAATTAGTTAATTGAAATAAATAGAAATATTTTATTGTTTTTGTGTGGATTTACTTTTTTTTTAATTTTTGTATATGTTATTGGAGTCATGAATTTTTTGTGTACTTATAATTAGTTTTGATGATGGAATAACAATTACTGTTATAAGATAGTTTAACCATGAATTTAATGATATGTTTAAATAAAACATATGGGAAGGTGTTGGAATTTGAATGAAATAAATTAGATGATTTAGATATATATGATGATAAATATCCTTTTTTATTAGGAACTGAGTCTTTATCATAGTTAAATATAAAAAAAATCAATGTTATGGTGCTTAGAAATTTTAAGTGGAGACCTTATTAGGAGGTTTTCATAAATAGTAGTGTAGTTTGAGATTTCATAGCAAAAAACTATCTTTCACATTGTGAAATTTGTGGACCATGAGATGAAGAATAATGGTTTTAATATATGAAAAAAATATTGAAATTAGTTTATTTATATACATTAAAATATTGATGACTTTTGTTTTCCTGCTTGAGGTCCAAACCTGGTATTGATAGGATATTAATATTTAGTCTAAGAGGAATGCGGGAACAATTTGAGATTCAATATAGGTTTTATTATTTCAGAATTTTTATAGTTTCAAAATAATAAAAGATTAAAAATAAATATATAGATATATATCATTTACTATGACATATCTTTTGTTGATTGTGAAAATTAAATCGCATAATTACTCTATATTTTACATACTCTCTGTGGTGATGAGTCCACTATGTCTCAACATTTTCATAATGGACTACAAATGAATACTCCCTTACTGGTCAACTATTTTTTGCACCTTTATTAACTTGGTATATAAATCCTCAATTTATACAAAATATTTGGATTAGTAAGGGAGGATACTAGTTGGAAAAAGTGAATCGAGAAGCAGGGATATTAATTAGAACGATCATTATCCTGTGGTATGTGAGAGATCAAATTTTCATGGGATAACTCTATCTTCTCATTCTTCTCAATTAAGGGTGTTTTAGAGTGATCTCAATATAAGGACACATCCATAAAACATTAAATAATCTTGAATTAAATGAATAATTCACATCGAGGATCTTTTCAGGTGTAGATATTTAGAGAATTAGGTCATAACATTAACATAACAACATGAATATTACATGTAGACACTTCTACTCAGTATCCATTGTTTCATAAAATAAAAAATCTTTGAAAAAAAATATTCTTGTCAAGTTTCATGTTTTAGACAAAGTGATTTTTCTATTTTCCCATCCTTGACCCTATTCCACTTTATTTCCACTGAAAATCTTTTCAAAAACCCGGGATGAGCATAAGAAGCTCAGTGAAGTGTACAGAAAGACGGAAAACTGTTAGTTTTTCAAAACTACAAGTAAATCATGAATACCTTATCATACGTAATACTTTTCACCTTTATGAAGTATTAAATAATATTCATTGAATAAAAGATCATTTCATTCCATTTTGTAACCAAAAAATTACCATAAAATCGATAGAAAGAACACATAACATATAAAGGTAACTTGGGACATAAACATTCTTAAAAGGAATAATTATACGGTCAACTTCCACACATATCACCAAATGGAATAGCCATATGGTTGGCTTCCATACCCAATACATTGGAGGTTATAATGTAACCACCCATCTTGGTTTATCACAACAGCACCCATTATTTGGTGTATCACGTAACCATCCGTAAAATGTCTGAGTACCATTATAATAACACATAAAATATTGAAAATATAAACATTTCACTAATAACATTTAATTTTCATTAACAAGAAATCATTTCAATTGTAACACCCTAAACATTTTATGGTATGTTTCTTTTAAATACTTTGTGTTCATTAGATAGCCTATATTTCATGAATCACAGACCCTCTATGGAAAAAACGTGGTTATTTATAAGATATAGTCATATCCTAACCATTAAACTTAAATTTTACAACTCTGTGATTTGAATTTTGAAAATCTGACACACATAGTTGTGTTCAATATGATATTAGTTTCTGAGAGAATTAACATAATTTTCAGTGAATAATAACATACCCTTATGAATAGTAACATGAACTTATGAATATTAACATAACCTTATGAATAGTAATATGCCTCTTATGAATGGTCTCCATACCATTGGGTGTATAAATGAATTTAGGCAACTTAAAAATGAAGAATAATATTTTAAGTGTTTATATTTTTTGATTAAATAATGATTTAATTAAATTTTTAATTAATCATATTTAGAAAATTGTTTTTGAAAAATGGACATCATTTTTGGATTATACAATTCGAAAAATGGTTAGGGTGAGTTTTTTTGGGATTTTTCTAAAATACTTGAACATTTGGTGAAGAGTAAAATACATTAATTTACCATATAAATACATGATAATTTAAATTAACCATTCATTGCATCATAACAGATGTAAGAACTCAAATCTAGAACTCACATTCATATATTACTATTCTGCGTCATGGAATACTCACTATTTCATATCTTGAGATAATATAATAAATTAATGATTATAATATTAAGAAATCTCCTCTCCCCTCCACTATATAAACCACCCCTCACCCCCTCTTCCTCCTACACCACTCAAGCTTCATGACTTGCCTAAATTTTTCCAAACACTCTTTCCAAGCCCTCTACCCACATCCAAGACCTACTAGTCTCACCAAATGTCTAAAAACAAAGGCCTTAAGGAGATTCTCAAGGAGGAGTACTCAAGAGCTGAACCTTTCCTCTCTTTTCTTTCAATTTATTTTACAAATTTCCATAATTTTGTTTTCTCTTCTCACCTCCCATCAACCAAACTCCATGATAATTCCATTATCTTACTTTTAATGTATTTTAATTATGCTAATGGAATATTTAATCATAATCTCTCTCTTTTCCCCTCCTTTTATACAATAAATGCAAACACTGTCTGAGATGTGTCAATTTATCACGCACAAGGAAGATGGGTTTTCAATTTTCATTGCTATCATCAATAGTAGTCATGAAACGTTGTCAAGGTGTGAACCAAGTCATTATATATTTATTTTATCTTGATTAATGTTATGGAATCATTAGACATTCATAATATGGAATAATAATACAAAACATTTTTATTGTGAAAAAAAACCACTAAGCCAAATCCAAGCGTTTATTTTTATCTCATCGAATGAGTCATCCCCAGTGTATATAACCAGAATCATTATAATAACATTTATATCTCTTAAATGTCACTAATAATGTATATTAACAATTCTGTATGTTTAACCACATTTCAAACAAACATCCATTCATGAATTCAAGTAAACAGATCATGAAGATACCTTCACAAGGCTAGCCAGGTATGCCATAGATTACGTACGTGACTCAATATACAAGATTGATAATTTCCTTAATGGTATTAATCCAAGTATTTGAAGGGCACTGGCTTCTCAAACATTTTCCACATATGATGAAATTTTATCATGTTCCATCAAAACATAAAAGGAATTTTCTTAATCAATATTTTTCTAGGGAAACCAAGATAAAAAGTTGTATTATGATAACCAAGGGAAAGGTGAAACGCCAAAGACAAAAAAGGGAATGGAGAAATTCCCATTATGTGATAACAATGGAAGAAATTATCTCAGTAAATGCTTGAAAGGCCTGGAAGTCTTCTATAAGTGTGGAGAAAAGGGTCATATAACTCATGAATGAATGGTGAAGAAACAATATGATGATGTTCAATGATACAATTGTAGAGAGATGGGACACTAGGAAAATGAGTGTCCTAAGTGCCAAGAAAACATGGCTCAGAAAATTCCAAGAGAGAAGGGATAGATTATGCGAATATAACTATGGATGTTGAAGTTCCTAATATTGTTGTGGCATTTACATTAATTGTTTCCTCAAAAATAGACAACACATTATTTGATTCTCGATCATTGCATTCATTAATATATTCCCAGTTTTATAAGAAAATTAGACATGTCCAATTCAATATAATGAAGAAGTTATCAGTCAAAGCTCCTAAGGGATGCGTCGTTGCAACAAAAATATTTCAACTATTCCCCCTCATGACACATAAACGTGCTTTAGATTCTATCCTTATCTTTATACCAAAAGATTAATTTGATTTAATTCTAAGTATGAATTGGTTGTGAAACTATTATTTGTTGATTTATTGCAAAAAAAATGGATCTTACAATTTTTGAAAATGGTGTAGAATCTCTATTTTTAGATTAGAGAACTTAGCACCTGGTTCTTATCTAGATCCTCCCTATGTAGTTCTATTTAATGTGATTTTTGGAGAGGAAGAGAACCCAATACCTAAAGGTGAGGAAAGAAATCTTCAATTTGAATATGTGAATATAGTGTAGGAATACATTGAGGTATTTACACATGATTTACCTGGACATCCTCCAGAGCAGCAAATTGAGTTTTTCATTGAACTAATTCCTGGTGCAAGACATATATCAAAGACCCCTTATAGAATGACCACTGTGGAGTTAGTGGAGCTAAAGAAACAACTAGAGTAATTGAGTGAAAAAGGGTTTATTAGACCTTGTGTTTCTCCATGGGGAGCCCCAGTCCTATTGTAAAGAAGAAAGATGGATCCATGAGGCTATTCATTGATTACAGGGAAATCATTGCTCTTACAATAAAGAATAAGTATCCTCTACCTCAGATTTATGATTTATTTTATCATCATCATAGAGATAAATATTTTTAGGAGATTGATATTCGATTCAGATATCATCATCTATGTGTGATGAAGGATGATATTCCTAAGACTTCATTTCGAACCAGGTATGGACATTACGAGTTTACTGTTATGCCTTTTGGATTTACTAATTCACCATCTGTTTTCATTGATTTAATAAATAGAGTATTCATGAAATATCTTCATAACTTTATTGTGGTATTCATCAATGATATCCTGGAATACTAAAAAATCTATGAAGACCATGAGGATCACTTATGGATTATTCTAAAAACTCTTTGAAGAAATGAATTATAAGGGAAGTTTAGCAAGTGTGAATTTTGGATTCAATATGTTTATTTTCTAGGCTATATTTCCTCTAAGGATAGAATCAATGTTGATTCGACAAAGACAAAGGCAATCCATGAATGGATCATTCCAACAAACATAACTGAGGTACACTGTTTTATTGGCGTAGCAGGTTACTATCGGCATTTCATTAAGAATTTCACCCGACTACCTAACCCGCTAAGCAAGATCACACGTAAAAGAGATAAGTTTGTGTGGACAAAAGAGTGTATAGAATTCTTTGAATAATTGAAATAATATTGGTCAATGCTCCAATTTTTATTCTTTTATCTGGAAGTGATGGATTTGTGATATACAACGATGCATCAAATAATGGGCTAGGTTGAGTCCTTATAAAAAATGATACATTTTTTGCTTATGCATCAATAAAGTTGAAGACCCATGAAAAAAATTATCCAACTAATGATCTTGAGTTAGCAGTTGTAATCATTTCTCTGAAAATATGGAGACTCTATCTCTACAGAGAATGATGTGAGATTTATACGGAGAACAAGTGTTTGAAATACATTTTCACACAAAAATAACTAAACATGAGTCAAAGGAGATGGTTCAAGATACTAAAAAATTATTATTGTTCAATACACTACCACCTAGGAAAGGAAAATAACATGGAAGATGCATTAAGCAGGAAGGATCATGGACTTATGACTCAAATGAAGATTGAGAAAGATCCTATATTTTTTGATATACTAAATATGGATATGGGAATTCTTAAGGAATGAGAATCATTATTCCTCTTAAAATGATTACTAAACAATCTTTATTAGACAAGATAAAAAGATCTCAATATGATGATGAGAATCATCAAGGGAAAATTAATGCTTTAAAGGATGGGAGGTTGGCAGACTTCGTGTATGAAGAAGGACTTCTGAAATTTGGGAATTGGTTTTGTGTTTCATCAACACTTTTTCTAAAAAGAAAACTATTAGATGAGGCTCATAGATCAAATTAATCTATACACCTAGGTAACACAACGACATATAAAGATCTAAGGGAATATTTTTTGTGGGATAATATGAAGTGTGAAATTGCTGAATACGTGTCAAGGTGTCTAGTTTGTCAACAAGTGAAGACAGAGAGACAACATCCTAAAAGGGTGATGAAACCTCTAACTATTCATATGTGGAAGTGGGATACCATTATGATGGATTTTGTCACCGGACTACCGACGACACCAAGAAGGAATAATGAAATATGGGTAATTATTGATCGTTTCACAAAATCATCACATTTCCTTCTTATAAGAGAGGTTTTACCACTTGAGCACCTAGAAAGACTTTATATGAATGAAGTTGTAAGACTTCATGGTGAACCTCTATCGATTGTGTCTGGTCGAGATCCTCGGTTTTCATCAAAATTCTAGAAAAGTCTCTAGAATAATTTGAATACTGATCTTCGTATGAGTACTACTTATCACCCCCCAAACCGAAGGACATTATTAATGGACTATTCAAACTCTAGAAGACATTCTGATATCATTCTCTCTTGACTTCCAAGGTATGTGGGATCAATAATTGATTTTTTTGTAATTTTCCTACAAAAAATAGTTTCCATTATAGTATTCAAATGTATATATATGAATCTTTATATGGAAAGAGATGTCGAACTCCAACTTGTTGGGACGAAGTTGGTGAATGGATATTTATAGGCCCAGAACATATTGAAGAGACCACGGAAAAGGTGAAGACAATAAAAGCCCATATAAAAGCAGCCCAAATAGGGAGAAGAGTTATGCTAACAACCTGATAAAGTATTTGAAATTCCAAGTGGGTGATCATATCTTTCTAAAAGTATCTCCATTGAAGGTTGTCTTGAGTTTTGGTAAGAAATGGACATTGAGCCCCAGGTACATTAGACCATTTGAAATTCTCAAAAGAATCGGAGCTATAGGTTACTATTTAGCAATGACTCCTTGTCTATTCAAATATTGTGATGTCTTCCACATGTCACTATTATGGAAATTCATGCCAAACCCAACACATGTACACACCTGTGAAGAAATATAACTGGAACCTAATTTTTCATAGAGTGAAAAGCCTATCGGGATTCTTGACACAAGGGAGCAAGTATTGAGAAATCAGACAACTCTTCTAGTAAAAGTTCTTTGGAGAAACCTGAATATGGAGAAATAAACATGGAACCTGATGATTTTATGAATAAGAACTACCCATATCCTTTTTGTGGGATTTATACGTAAAATTTCATTGATGAAATTTCTAAAGGAGGGAATAATGTAACACCCCAAACATTTTATGGTATGTTTCTCTTAAATAAATGGGATTCATTAGATAGACTATATTTTGTTAATCACAATGCCTTTATGGAACAAAACATGGTAATTTATAAGATATAGTCATAGCCTAACCATTGAACTTATATTTTGTTGCTCTGTGATTAGAATTTTAAAATTTTGACATTCACGGTTGTGTTTAATATCATATTAAGAGTCTGCTGGAATTAACATAATTTTAATTGAATTGTAACATACCATTATGAATAGTACCATTCCCTTATGAATATTAAATTACCCTTATGAGTAGTAATATGACTCTTATGAATCGTATCCATACCCCTGATTGTAAAAATGCATTTTGGAACCTTAAAAATCAAGATGAATATTTTAAGTGTTTATATATTTCGAATAAATAGTGATTTAATTTAATATATAATTAATCATATTTAGATTTTTTTTTTGAAAAATGGACTTCATTTTTGGATTCTACAGTTCTAAAATTTGTTAGGTTTAGTTTTTGTGATTTTTCAAAAAAACATGAATTTTTTGTGAATAGAAGAATACATTAATTTACCGTATAAAAACATTATAATTTAAATTAACTATTCCTAGAATAATGATTGATATAAGAACCCAAATCTAGAAATCACATTCATATATTACAACTCATGGTCATGTAATACTCCCTATTTCTTGTCTTGAGAGAAAATAATAAATTGATGGTTATAATATTATGAAATCTCCTCTCCCATCCACAATATAAACCACCCCTCTCCCCCTCATCCTCCCACACAACCCAATCTTCAATACATGCCTAAATTCTATAACATACTCTTCCCATGCCCTCTCCCCACGTCCAATACCTGTTGGCCTCACCAAAAGGCCAGAAAAAGGCCTTAAAGAGATTCTCAAGGAGGTGTACTCAAGAGGGGAATCATTCTTCTCTTTTATTTCAATTTCTTTTAAAAGTTCCATTCCATTGTTCAATCCTCTAACCTTCCCACATAAAAATTCCATGAAAATTCCAGTACCATACATCTACTAGATTTTAATTATTTTAATGGAATATTTAATTATAATCTCTCTCTTTTCCCCTCCTTTTATACAATAAATGCAAACACCATCCGAAATGTGTCAATTTATCACACACAAGGATGATGGGTTTTCAATTTTCATTACTATTTATAATACTAGTCATGAATCATTTTTAAGGGTCGAAATAGGTAATTATGTATGTATTTTATATTGATTAATGTTTTGTAATCCTTACACATTCATAATATGGAATAATAATACAAAACATGTTTATTTAGCACAAAACCGCCAAGCCAAATCCAAGCATTTTTTTTAACTCATCGAATGAGTCATCCTCACGGTATATAAAAAGAATCATAATAATAAAATATATATATCTTAAATATGAATAATAATTCATATTAAAAATTTGGGATGTTTATCCACATTTCAATCAAACATTCATTCTTGAATACAAGTAAACAGGTCATGAAAATGAAAGAAGAAAATGCTACCAAAACAGTAAAATTGAATGTCTAAACCCATCATAGAGTCCATAAATGAACCTAATAAGGTTACAACAGATCAATTTCTTGTTGATGAGTTTCTGGAATTATTAATTAATTAATCTAAATTTGATTATTCTGGTCGTTACGGACAATCAAGAACACATTCGACCATAAGGTAAGGGATTGCTTAACTGAATTTTCATTCTTTGAGTTAAACATCTATTTAATTGGTCACATTGTTCCGAGAGTATGTGTGAATGACATTGGAAGTTTTTATACAATATATATGCACATATATTTTGTGGATTTTTATTTGTAACACTTAAATATTTTATTTATTTATCCCCACACTAATGATACAATTTTTTAAGGGATCCTCTCTCCTGCTTTTGTTCTAGAATCTCCCATATGTAGTGCTCATTTATATTTAATACCCAATTATGGGGTATGTTTGAGCAACTCCCCCATACATCCCTTATGACATATAAATAAGGTGATACCACTTTACCTCTAATTAATCTTTCGCAAGAACAATCGTTACCTTATCGAAATTTTTGTAAGGGGTTTTCTCATCTTACTTTCAATTTTGTGGGATTTCCATTGTTTGCCTCTTATTTATTTTATGTGGTATATGTGTACCTATATTTTACATATTTTATCATGGTTCTATTTATATTCATGGTATTATGTGACTCTTTTGGTGGTTATTAACTTTTAGTTTTATTTCTCAATTGAATACAACACGGTAACTAGATTTGTCTCTATTTTCACTTCGTTGTGACTTGCTTAGTATTTTGCACTTACTATTTCTTATGTAGTGTACTTACATTTCATTTGAGATCACATATCAATTGAAATTATATTCCATTTAAATGTCCATATTCTCATATCATGTATAAAATTATTTCTTAATCTATATGCCATTAAACATACTGTATTTATTTTGAATGTTGATCTGGATGTGGAAATATTGATGAATCCATATCCTCTATTTTATATGTATAATGTAAATTCATATTTCACTTTTTTTGAATATTTTTATCATGAATTATTTGGATGAAGTGTTGGGTGGGGCATGAAATAGCCCCTCATTGAATCGATAGGTCTCATGAGACAAATTAGTTGGCGACAAACCCTTCGAGTTTGTTTCCAAAAATTAGACGTGTCTCTACCCATAGAACTAAACCGTTTTAATGGAATTATGGTATAATGTTCCAGATACATGACGTATAATTAATAATCAATATTTTTATTCATTATCATTTATTTCTATCCATGGGGTTTTCGCTTTGACAAAATCTATGGATGCAGTTTCATTCTCATTTTATTAATGGAGTGAGTTTTTCATTTATTTACCATGCCATGTTTATTATGTCAAATTGATTACAATTCAGTTATTATTGATTCGTGATTCTACCAATTTTAACACTTACTGAGCATTTTATCTCACCCCTTTCATTGATTACATTCAAAATATAATGAAGAAGATATCATTTATTGAGTTCATGTGGATACAGTTTTTAGTATCTATTATGAATTGTATTTTGTATCCTTTTCTAAAGTAATTGCGAGTTACATCTATGTATCTAGTTTTTTCAAGATAACTAAATTGATCATTCCTTTGATATTTTAATTACTTCTAACCATTCCAATATAACAAGAAATGAATCGGCTCCGGTCTAGAGGGGTCGGGGTATTACATCAAGGTATTGAAATAATCAATTCATTTCAAAAACCATTTTCAATACCAAAGCACCTAAAAATAGAATAAAGAATTTATTTTCCTTTTAAAATAGAAATTATGGCTTATATATGAAGCCAACTAACAATTACGATGGCAGAGAGGTCATTGTCCCTGGAAACATTAAAAATATTCTTTTTTTAATTTAGTAAAATAGTACAAAGAAAAAATATTCCCTTTGATTGAAATGAAAAGACTAATGTGTTTATATACATATAAAAGAAAGTTGTGTATAATGAAAAATATGACTTAATGAAAGGAGATTGAGATGAAGTCCCTTATATAAATTATATTGTAAATAAAATAGATCGGTTATGTCTGTTCATTATAAGAAGACATAATTCATGTATAAACACAATATAAGACATAAAAACTGATTTTTTACATAATAATATCATCACATAATTATAAGAAGAAGATTAACCCAAAGAATGGAAATTGGGTTAAGAAGTTCCTTTACATCTTTCCCGACTTGAACCATTCATTCTTTAATTTGATGAATAATAAAATTAAGTTAATTTAAAATTTATTAGTAACAATTTTCTTGTTTATTATTCATTTTATAAAACTTATTACCTTTCTTTAACAATTATTTAATTATTTTAGTTTATTTCGGTCATTTTGTTGATGTTTGGAACTAGAGTAAAAAATGAACTTATTATAATTACAAGTTGTAATTGTGGTTAAAATTACATTAGCTACATAATGATATTAATGATTTATATATCATATATATCATTTATATCCATTATATATATGTATTTATAATAGTACATTACATTTGGAGGTAAGATATGAAATGCACCATTCATGAAGACGGTAAGTTGTACGTACGAATGAACGCTACTTTCTCTTCAATTTAATATTTTAATAGAATAAAAACATCATTATACATAAGTTTATTATAATTCCAGGATGATATCGTATATAATTTTATTAAATCCATCCTTTATCCATCTCATGTATGGCATGAACTGGTCGTATCACTTTGAGTGGGTGGTAGTCCGCAGTTCCTCAATTTAAATTATCACATGTATCCATTATGGAAACCATAAATGTATGAAATAAATGGAAAATACAGTAGAATAAAGAAATAAACACAATATATTTCATATATAAATATAGTTCTATCATAATGCCCACCAAAAGAGGTGGTATTAGAAGATTTTACAGTCATCGTTTTGTGAGGTAGTAGTTCGATGTCCACAGAAATAGTATGTTCATTACCCATTATATGGATGTGTGTGTAAGTGTAGTTCGAATACATATAATAAAAACAAATTAATATATTTAGGATAATGTTTTTGTTAAAAAATAATGGAATAAAAATAGTTTAGGTGTTTCAAGAAGTAAAATAAATGAAAATAACTTAAGAGAAGACGTTTCCTTTAAATCGGGTAACTCTCATTGGTTTGATACAAAAGGATTACTTGAATTTCTTACTTCCTAGAGGAATGATTCTATATGGAAGAAAGGGTTGTAGGGAGAATAATTTGGTAGAGTTTGGATGATCCATGGGGCTTTATTGGTGTGAGGAATGTGTTATAAGTGAGGGCTTTTTATAAGGGGTAAGAGGGGCTCTTTAGGAATGTTTGAAAATATTATTTTATTACGTTATGATTTTTGGTTTCTAAAGATCCAAACCACATTAAAGAAGAAGATAAGATGACTCATGTTCGAAATAAAATCATTAAATAATAATTGTACAGTTTTGGGATATTTTTTTAATTTTTATATTCTTATTTATTTTAATCATTCATTAATGAGGCAAACACTGCATCATTATTGTGTCATAAATAATATTATTTATATTATGTATAAAAAATATAAAACAAATACCATGATGTAATAAATTTTTTATATTTAAAATGAGTATTTATAGTCAAATAGATAACTTATATAACCCAATGTAATAATTGATTTACTAATAGATATATGTTTATGTCATTTTGGACATTAAATTAAATTAAATAATATAATGTGTCATTATCACTTGAAAATGGCTCCAGGGGGTCCAAAAATCGACCCAACAATGACAATGGCCAGATTTATATCAACCAATAGGAATAGAACAAATGTTATGCTATTTTAGTATTTTTATAATTATAATTTTTACCATTATTTACCAGATTTACCTTTTAACCATGGTAAATAAAATATTAACGATGTAAATATTCGTAATGCCTAAAAATAAAAGTTACCTATTTACACAATTTTAACCTCATGATTAAAAATATGGAATCCATTTTTTCAAATTCAAAACAAATAAGAGGCATAAAATAATTTAAAATTAATTTCTGTTGTCAAAACAAAAAGTGCGTTTTTAAGAAATAATAAGTACCTAAAGATTGATACTTGTTTATGTCCAATTTCAAAGTAAAATTACAAAAAATGATGAACATTGGATTAAATTGTAAAAATATAATATAATTATACTCTAAAATCATTTAAAAAGATAATCTAACCATATAAATATATTATATTAAATGGAATTTTTGAATTAATATACAGTATTTTCATTATTCTTTAAGAAATGAGAATTATCAGAAAAATACCAAAATTTGATCCAAAGTAAATTTTGATGTCCCAATTCTAAAGAAGAAAAATATTGTGTCAAATAGATCATTTAAAAGTGACCAAAACTAGATTTAAATATGGTTATCCCTCAAAAGGCTGTAAATCGACCTTTAAAAGTAAATTATACATAAAATTAGATTCATTCAAATTTTAAACCTCTAACTTTTGTTGGATGAATGTAAAACAAATTAACAAACATTTATAATCATATTGTAGTTAGTTCTATTTATTCCCACCATTATTATGTCTATGTGTTAACTACCATTTAAAAAAGTAATATTATATTTTAATTTTTCAGTATTACTCAACGTTGTGGGCAACATATGATTTCAAAGAAACCCATTATTGCGTATCAGTTACGCCATTGAAGTAAAATCCCTTTTAAAGTAAAATTAATAATTAATTTAAAAAATTAATAAATATTAAAATGTATTATTCCATATTTACCTGGGAAATTACATCCTACCCCCCTTTTGAATATTTTTCTTAATAGTTTTATTCAATTATCAAATAAATGGTGGTATTTATACCTCATAGCATTTTCAGATTCCCACGTTGTCTCTTCAACCATATGGTATTTCCAAAAAACAGTTTCCTGATAAATTACCTTATTCTGCAACACTTTCTCTCTTTGGCCAAGAATCTGGACAAGTTCTTCCTCATAAGAGACATTCTCTCCCAACAGAACTACCTTTGGGTTCAAAACATGAGATGGATCCGGCATATACCTTCTGAACATTGAAACATGAAAAACATTGTGCACCTGGAAAAAACATGGAGGTTAAGCCAATCTATAGGAAACTGATCCAAAATTATCCAAGATTTAAAAGGGTCAAATGATCCTTGAACTCAACATTCCATTCTTGCCAAAATGCATCAATCTTTTCGATAGAGATACATTGAGAAGTACATGATCACCATCCTCAAAAGAAAGATCCTTCCTCTTGTTATCTGCATATCTTTTCTGCCTGCTCCTATCTTTTCTCATGTGCTTCTGAATCAACTGAACTTTCTCTGCCATCTCTTCTACTAATTCTGGTCCCATCAACTTCCTTTCAACCACTTCATCCCAAAAATCTAGAGTTCGACACCGCTTCTCATATAATGCCTCAAATGGAGCCATCTATATACTATAATGAATGCTTTTATTATACGAGAAGTCAAACAAAGAAATATATTGGTCCCAACTTCACTGGTAATCCATTGAGAAAGCATGTAGCATATCGTCTAAAGTCTGAATTATTCATTCTTACTACCCACCTGATTGTGGATGAAAAGCTGTACTAAAATTTATTTCAGTCCCGAATGACTTCTGGAGGCCTTTCTAAATGTTATATGGGAACCTCATATCATGATTAGATATAATGGAGTTGGGAACACCATGTAAACTAACTATATCATTAAAATAAAACCAAGATAGTTGATCTAATGAAAAATTATATCGAATATGAAGAAAATGAGCAGATTTACTCAATCGATCAACAATAATCCAGATTGCATTATTACCTCGAGATGTCTTCAGTAATCCCACAATGATGTCCATGGATATATTTTACCATTTCCACTCTTTCACTGGTAAAGACTGAAGCATCCCATTCAGTAACTGCCACTCTACTTTAACCTATAGAAAATGCAAACACTTCATAGTAAAATCGGAAATATCTCTTTTCATTCCATCCCACCAGTAATACTCCTGAAGATCTCTATACATCTTAGTACTGCCAGGATGAACTGAAAATTGAGAACTATGATCTTCACATAACAACTCATTCTTCAACTGTGAATCACAAGGAACACATAATCTCTATCCAAATTTTAAAATACAATCATTATCAATTTTAAAATCAAGAAAATTACCTTTCTCAACCAACTCTACCTTTTTATTCAAATCACTCTCTTCCTTCTAAGATTGATTAATTTTGTCTGATAGAGATGATTTAACTTACACTAGATCATTCAACATAAGGACACAGCCAAGTCCATTCAACAAATCATCATTATAGTTAAAAAATCACCATGTCTGGAAGGTAATGCCAATACAAGATCATTCAACAGTCATCTTTTCAATTTCTGAAAACAATCATCACATTCTTTTTTCTAGATGAACTTAAAACTTTTTTGGGTTAAATTAGTCATTGGTCTAGATAAATGTGAAAAATGTTCAAAAACACATCTGAAATAGCCTAAAAAACGTGAAAACTGTGGATCTCAGTTATATTTGTGTGTCTTGTTAATTAATCAACAACTTTTGTTTTATAAAGGTCAACAATTATACTATTTTTTGAAACAATGTGACCAATGAATGAAAATTTTTTTAACCAAAACTCACACTTGATGAATTTACCAAACCGTTTCTTTTCATCAAAGGTTTGCATGACAAACCATAAATGACATTCATGTTCTTCTTTTCATTTGGAATAAACCAAAATATCATAAAAAAACCAAAACCGTGTCCATGAAATCATGGAAAATTATATTCAGATGATCCATGAATACAGTAGGTATATTGGTTAACCCGAAAGGCATAACTACAAATTCATAATGGAAATATCTAATTTGAAAGGTGGTCATAAGAATTTATGCATCCTTTACATTCAACTGATGGTACCCTAACCTCAAGTCAATCTTTGAAAAATACTGAGCTCCTTAGAGCTGATCAAAAAAATCATCGATATGAGGCAAAGGATACTTTTTCTTAATAGTGATTTTATTCAACGATCTGTAATCAACGCAAAGTCTCATTGAACCATCTTTGTTTTTAACAAACAAGATAGGAGCACCCCATGGTGATGTGCTAGGTCGAATGAAACCTTTATTTGATAACTCCCACAATTGCTTCTTTAACTCTAAAAGTTCAGTTGGAGACAATCCATAAGGTGGTTTTGAACAATATGTGAAATGTAACATTTGTTTCCATATTTTAATAGTTTCTCAGATTCCTAATATGTTATCAAAACTAAGGGTTCATTATTGTACACAAACAGAAAATGTTTTTGAAAAGAAACCTCATTAGCTCGGTAGTCAATCATATCATGATAAACGAAAAGGAAATCCATGCCCAAAATAACATCAAACTCTAAAAGTGGAAAAATAATAAGGGTTTTAGGTATATTATTTACACCCACAAGGACATGAAGGTTCTTATAATTTCTTTTTTTATCAATATTTCTTCCAAGTGTTTAGACCATAATTTTCGGATTTTTATCTAGAGATGGAATTCCAAATTTACTAGAGAACTTTTCAGATATGAACAAATGTGTAGACCTTGAATCAAACAACACATTGGCATAATCTGATCAAAAAAATAGTGTACCTATTACTAATTCATTCTATGGACAAACATATGATGATGTAGTTGCAACGGATTTCACCACACCTTTCTTCTTGTAGTTCGACTACTTCCCCTCAGTTGAGTTCTCCGTTGGACACTCATTTGCATAATGACCCATTTCATTTCACTTAAAACATCTTACCATTGTCTTTTCATTTCCTTCTTGATCATCTTCCTCATAGTTACGAGCAATATCACCAGAATTACCACACCGGAAGCACTTCCCAGACCTTGATAGTCATTATTCAGGATGCTTTTTACCACACTTCATAGCATGTTGGACAAGTTTTTAATAGATTTTCAATTCATGATAGGCTAATGATATTCGATATCACAACTTAATTCCTGAGTAAAATTGATTTATCTTCCATTTCTACCTTCTTGGAACATTGGACATGTTTTTTCATAGCTTCTGAATTAACAAGAGGATAATTATCTTCGATATCACGACATTAATCGTGAGTAAAATCAATTTATCTTACTATCAAGATCTTGGATGAAATTTAGGTAATACCTTGCCAGTTGAGTGAATTTTTCTTTATAAGTAGCCACTGAGTCATCCTCCTGCCACTATTCCAAGAATTGTTTTTCCATCCGAATAAGAAAAACCGTAGAAAAATATTTTTCAAGAAACATACCCTTGAATTCATCCCAACCAAGAGACTCAATCTCATCACTATCCCAGATATTTCTCACCATCGACCACCACTAATCTTCATCAACTTAAATGAGGTAAATAGTCAGAATAAACTTTTAATGTTATGAACACCCCATGATACTAAATGTCTTCTCCAATGAGTTAATCCACCCTTCATCTAGCACATGGTCACGTGATCCTATGAGTGGTGGGGGATGTTTCCTCATTAAATGATCCACTACTGACATGTTCCTATGTAGTTGTTATTGCTGATCTCATGCATGGATTTAACAACAATTTATAGCTTCAGTCAATTGTTCCATCACTGCAACAAATAGTTCACTTTGATTCTGATCTTCTTAAGTTCCTGATTTGGAAGGTTATTCTCCTATGTATTCCATACCAACATATCTTCCCTGTTTCCTCTTCGAAAAACCGTTATAAACACATAAATATCTTAGGCAAAGAAAAATCATAATTTTTAAATTCTATATCATTTAAATCTTACCATAAATTTATTTATGGGAAATAATTTTACAATATTCTAACTCCTAAAGTGGTCTAAATTGACCTCTGATACAAAATATAAGGACCCAACCTTAAAAAATTACAAAATTTTGAATTAAATGAATAATTCACATCGAGGATCTTTTCTAGTTTAGAGGATTAGAGAATTGTGTCAATATTTAAACATAACAACTTGAATATTACATGTACACACCTCTACCTAGTATCCATTTTCTCATTAAATTGTAATTCTTTGAAAAAAAACATTCTTGTTTTGTTCCATGTTTTAGACAACAAGACATTTCCTTGATCTCATCCTTGACCCTATTACACTTTATGTCCCATTTAAAACATTTCAAAAACATGGGATTAGCATAAAAACCTCAGTAAAGGATAAAAAAAGAAGGAAAACTATTAGTCTTTCAAAATAACAAGTAAATCATAAATACCATATCATATGTAATACATTTCACCATTATAAATTAGTAAATACTATTCAATGAAGAAAATATCATTTCATACCATTTTGTAACCAAATGATTACCATAAAAACAATAGAAAGAACACATAACATATAAAGTTAATATGGGACATAAAAATACTTAAATGGAATAACCATACGGCCAACTTCCACAAATATCACAAAATGGAATATCTATACGGTCAGCTTCCATACCCAATGAATTTGGAGGTTATAACGTAACCACCCATCCAGGTTTATCACGACACCACCCGTCATATGGTTTATCATGTAACCATCCGTCAAATGTCCAAGTACCATTATAAAATCATATGATATAAAATATTAAAAATATAAACATTTCATTAATAACATTTAATTGAAAATCACATGAAATCATTTCAAGTTATTGAAATAATCAATCCATTTCAAAAACCATTTTCAATACCAAAACACCCAAGATAAGAATAAGGTATTTCTTTTCATTTTAAAAATAACATTAATGCTTATAGAGGAAGCCAACTAAAGATTACAGCGGTGGAGAGGTCATTATCGACGAAAACATTAAAAACAATCCTTTTGTCATTTAGTAAAATTATTCATTGAAAAAGGATTCCCTTTCAATGAAATGAAATGTCTAAGGTTATAATACACCATATATAAGAAAGTCATGTATAAATAAAAATATGACTCAATAATAGGAGATTGAGATGAAGTCCCTTACAAATATTATTTTTTAAATAAAATAAATCAATTATGTGTATTCTTTAGAAGTTAACATAAAGAAAGTATAAACACAAGATAGGAAATGAAAACTGATTTCATACATAATCATATCATGACATAATTATAAGTAGAAGATTAACCCAACGATTGAAAATTGGGTAAAGAAGTTCCCTTACCTCATGTCTGACTTGACCTGTTCATTCATTAATTTCCTCAATAATAAAATTAAGTTAATTTTTACTTTATTCGGAACCTTTATCAAGTTTATTATTCCTTTTATATCACTTTTAACCTTACAATAACAATTAGTTAATTATTTGAGTTCATATCAGACATTTTTTCGATGTTCGGAACTCGAGTTAAAAATGAACTTCTTAGAATTAAAAGTTGTTCATGTTGTAAAATGTACATTATCTCCATAATTATATTCATGATTTAGATATCATATATATAATATATATCTAGTATATATTTGTATTTATAATAGTAAATAACATTTTTAGGTAATATATGAAATGCACCTTGTATGCAGACGGTAAGTCGTACGTACGCATTAACACTACTTTGATTTCTATTTCATATTTTCATGGAATGAAAACATAATGATACAGAGGTATACTATAATTACAGTTTAATATAATATATATTTTCATTGTATCCATCCTATCTACATCCCATGTATGGCATGAATGAGTCGTATCAGTTTGAGGGGGCGGTAGTCCGCATTTCCTCAAATGAACTTATCACATTTACCCATTATGGAAACCATAATGGTATGATTTAAATGAAAAATATAAAATTATAAAGAAAACATAAACATAATATATATCACATATAAATAAATTTCCATTATAATGTCCACCATAATAAGTTGTAGTATAATATTTAACAATCAACGTTCTGTGATGCAGTAGTTCATCGTCCATATAAATAGTATGTTATTTTCCCATTAGATGTAGAGGTGTTTAAGTGTAGTTATAATCCTTCTCATAAAAAAACTACTATATAGAGTATACTGGTGTTGTTATTAAACAATGAAAAAAATATTTTAGGGGTGTTTTATAAGTAAAATAAAATAAAAGAACTTAAGAGAAAATTTTACCATTAAATTGGGTAACTCCATTTGGATGGAAGAAAAAGGTTTACATGAATTTCCTTATACCTATGGGATGGCTTCTAGGTAGAAGATATGGATTTAGGGATCCTAATTGGGAGGGGGATTCACGAGACAAGGGGCTTGAGAGGTGTGAGTAATGAGTTAGAAGTGAGATATTTTTATAAGGGGGAGCAGGGGCACTTTACGAACATTTGAAAATATTATTTTATTATATATTTATTTTAAGTTTCTAAATATCCAAAACACATTAAAGACAAAGATAATATGACTCATTTTTGAAATAAAATCATCCAATAAAAATTGGATTGTTTTTGGATATTGTGTTCATTTTTATAATTTTAATTATGTAAATCATTCATTAATGAGGTAAACACTTCATCATTATAGTGTCATAAATAAATTTATTTCTCTGATGTCTAAAAATTATGAAACAAAATAGCATGATGTTGGAAATATTTTTAGATTTCAAATGAATATTTATATTCTAAGATATAACTTACATAACCCCATGTAAAAATTTATTTACTAAAAGATATATGTTGATTTTATTTTTGTCTTAACATTAATTTAATTAATAAAAAGTGTCATTATCACTCCCAAGTTGCTCCATGGGGTCCCAACATCGACCCAAGGATGCCCATAGTTGGGTATGTATCACTCAATGGGAATAGGACACATGTTAGTGTAATGTTATATTATTATTATAATATTTTATTACCCTTATTTACCAGATTTACCCTTTAACCATGGTATATAAAATATTTACCGAATTAAATATTCTTAATGTCGAAAAATATAATTTACCAATTTACATAATTTGGACCTCCTGATTCAATATAATGATTCCGTTTTTCCTAATTCAAAACACATAAGTGGAATAAATTAATTTAATATTATTCTCCTTTGTAAAAAAACGTGTTTTTAAGAAATAATAACTATTAAAGGGTTGACCAAAGTTTATGTCCAATTTTAAAGTGAAATTACATACAATGATCAACATTGGATTAATTGGTAAAACTATAATCTATTTACACTTTAAAATAATTTAAAAATATAATGTAACCATATAAATAAATTATATTAAATGGTAGTTTGGAATTAAAATATATTATTTTTCACTATTCATTAAAAAATGAACATTATCGAAAAAATACCAAGATTTCATCCAAAGTAAATTTTAATGTCCCAATTCATAAGAAGAATAATATTTTTTCAAATAGAACAGATAAAAGTGATCAAAACTGTATTTAATTAGGGTTCTCCATCAAAAGGCGGTAAATTGACCTTTTAAAGTAAATTATGATTAAAATTATATTCATTCACATTTTAAGCATGTAACTCTTATTGGATGAATGTAAAAACATTTAACAAACATGTATAATCATATTGTAGTTAGTTATATTAATTCCATACATTACAATGTCTAGGAATTAACCAATACTTAAAATAATAATATTATATAATTATTTTTCAGTACAACTCATCGTTGTGTGCAACATAAGATTTCAAAGAAACTTATTGTTGCGTATCAGGTAAACTATTAAATGTTGCATCCCATTTAAAGTAAAATTTATATTTAATTCAAAAATATTAATAAATATGAATGATTCTTATTCTTTATTTACTTGGGATGTTACATTCAATGTTCCAAGAAAAATTCATACTCAATAAATATGTTTTTTCTAATCCAATGTAATTACATTATTTTGAAGAAAAGGAATATATTTTTATGTTTTATTAAAATTGGAATCAAAAGAGTAGAGTTCATGAATTGAATTCCACCAATGATTATTATTCTTGATATGCTCATCTTAATATTATTTCTATTTTAATTTCATCTATCATTTATGTTTATAATTGCTTAACAGCATCCTAGGTTTAAACTTTTAATGGATATGTAGCTCAAGGGAGTCAAATGACAGAGTTCTAGATTCCTGGGATTGGTATATGGTAGTTATTTTAAATAAAGATATAATTTAATAATCTATGTGAAGGTTCATTGAATATAAAATTTATAATAGAAGTGACATCTACTATAGATATAATATTTATGAAAAAATGTGTATCTCAATATTTTATCCCCACTTTATTATAGTCTATTTTTGGCTTATATATTTCTTTTCTTTCAAGAGTCAGAAATGTCAATACATAATTATGGAAAATAAATAATTACATCATAATATATAATGTGTGTTAAATTCTTTAGTGGATATGTATTTTTTTATATACTTACTCATTCAATGAATGAATATATTTATTTTATTATATAGATAGAAAGAGTGTAAATATTTCAAGAAACACAGTTTTTTCATGTAAATATTATTAATGTTAATAATTTCTATTAAAAATCATATTATTTTTTTAGGATAGTTCTATTATCACACTGGTATTGATAAACTTCATCAATGGTAGCTACGGAAAATTATAATTTAAATTATAGGGATTGATTTTGGTTAACCTGAGTTTATTATTAGTATTGTTTTCCTCCAATAAAGAATCAATTTCACGATATATTTTATAATTAATTTTATAGAATTTCCTAGGGGGTGGAAGTGGATAATGTGATATATTTAGAGTTAGTACCAAGCATATCTAAATTCATCATTACAATATTTCTCCGACCAATCATGAAGAATTAAGTATTCAATTGGAGGATCTAAAAAATGATTCATTAAGAAAATTATATCACCTTGGGATGCTATTTGGATTTTAACAAAAAAGGATGATAGGAGGATCTAATCATATGTTTATTACTGGAGACTATTCAAGTTACCATTAGGAATCCACATTTATATTTTTAACCACTGATGATTTTTTTTGAACAGTTAAGAGGATATAGGTGGATCTATATGATTTATATTAATTAAAGGAATAAAAAATTTATGGTGATAGTTTGGGATGTATCAAAATAACATTGAGGAATAAATATATAAATTTTCAGTTGTTGGTACTACTTTTATGGGTAGTAAAAAAAATTACTAGTTTCATGGACATGATGAATTGAAATTTAAATTCTTATATCGACAAACTCATTAACATTTTAATCAATGATATTTTGATTTATTCATTATATTAAAATGACAATTTTATAATTTATAAACTTTCTCTATGAATATGAGTAATAATTTACTTTAGGATATAATATTGAAGATCTATTTTTGGATTCAACAAATAATGGTTCAATGGTACAATATCTCTATGTGTAGACTATTTGTGTATCCTATAAGGGTAAAAGAATTGATGTCTTTATAAGTAACCAATAATTTCTTATAGATTTAAAGTCTCATAGGGATAACTAAGTATTATCATTAATTTATATAGTATTTCTCACATTTTGATAAATCAAAATTGGATTTTACTATGTATGAAGTAAGGATCATTTGGAAAAAAAAGGTTAAAACATCATTTTAGTTATTGATGTGAAAGTTGACCACTACACCAATTCTAATTTTAATCAGTTATATATGCATATACTCATTGGAATGGGAATGCTTTTATTTATTTTTTGAGTAAAAAATAAAATATTAATGCATTTTAGGAATTAAAATTTGAGTATAAGATTATGTCACAATTACAATAGTTACTTTTAGTTGAATATGAGGAGTAAAAATATAAATTTTTTACCTTTAACTATTACTTCATCATTAACAATGATAGATAATGAAGTCCATGGTCGATATTTTTAGTGTAAAAGTTTTCATGGATGAATATAAAGTGGGTAGTATATTCCTTTTTATACTCTTTGGGGGAGATCCCTTTTTATATGTGTTGAAATATTTTAGTTTCAGTTGATTTTTTTGAATATGTGATTTTTTATTTTTAAATTTCTGAATGGACAGTTAATTTTTACTTAGGTAAAATGTAAAAATAGTATTAATGAAAAAAAATTGGGTAATGGATAAGATAGTATGTTTGTATTGTTTTTTGAGGCTCTGTTTCTATAAACATGTAATGGTTGAGTAAAAAAATTGAATAAGTATCTTTCAATCATTTAATATCCTAGTGTTGAAATACGACTAACACAACATGATTATTTTGATTGGTTGTTTTATTACAAAAATGAATGGATGTAGATTTGGTGGTTATTGAGAAACTTACAAATGTAACATATTTAAACTAATAATGTAATATAATAAGGATGAGTATTTAGTGGATATTTTGAATCCGAGATGTGTTTTTGATTCATAGGGTATAAAAAAGAATTATATCTGATTAGGATGCAAGATTCGTGTCTCAATTTAAATAAACCATATAGATGTATTTTTTTAATCCGTTGAAATTTTTTAAGATATAGCATACATATTCTATTGATTTTTTTGAATATACTATAATTTATGAAATGAAATTCTATTTGAATTAATTCTTAATTTTATGGGGGGTAAGTGAATTTCATGTAGCACTATTATTAATATTATATAATTACATTTATCATAATTCTATTAAAATGAATTTAATTGATTCTTTATATGGGACATAAAATTTATTTCAATTACAATGGATAAAGGAGGGTGAATTATTTTTATTTAGTCACATCATGTTATGGTAAACTTCTAATTGGAAATATTTGATCAGAAAAATTATTGTTATTAAATAATGAATTCAAATGTCTTATATTGATAGAATATTTCACCCAGATTAGTTTACTATTTGTTATAGTGTTTTTATGCATGCCTCAAATAAATTATTATGTTAATATTTGGGTATGAATGGGAAGTTGGTTACACATTTTTTAGTAACACTTGAGATTTTAGAGTGAACATCCAAAATTTAAATAAATTAAAATTCAAATAAATGTGTAGTCAAATACATGATATATCTTATCATTCTCAGTTGATAAAATATGAAAAAACAATTGACATGTTTTTCATAATGAAAATACTAGATTATTGATATATTTTCCATTTTTTAAAGAAACTGGTGTCTATCATTGTTCAAATTGATAATACTGATCTTGTAAAAGAATAGCCACTTATATCTGAACTGTCAAATCATGTTGTTTTATGAGAAAAATATAATGTATGAAGGGAATATATGTTATAAGTGGATTGCGTTAATCACTATAATAACACAATGATACTTCATGAGGATGAGAAGCCTTATGGGGTTATTTATAATGCATTTTGGAGTTTATTTACAATTTAATGTTTATTTTTATTTCAAATTAAATGTTAAATTTTTTACTTAATATTGGTAATAGGATTGGGGATTTTCAGTTTATATAGTGTAGGAGGTAATATGTTTTGATTCTAAAATCAAAACACATCTTGGGTAGAGTGAAACTACTCCATAACTATTTATTTATTAGAAATGGGATGTTTAATTATGCTAGTGATTTTAGTTTTTTATAGTTATTGGTCAAATTTAATAGAACCATATATATTCTATAAATGGTATACATGTTTTCGTTCTTATTAATTTTGGAAATATTTACATGGTACGAGTCATAGTGGCATGTGGATTTGATACAGTTCTTTTCCACCATAGGTTGATTAACCACATAATTTCTTGGTATTGGTAATGTGCGGTTTATAATGAGATCATCATTGAAACTGGTTTGTGGGAGATGATAATGAGGAATATTAACTCTTAAAATAATTCTTTGTGTACAATGTGTGATTTTCATGAAACCATAGTGTGGTCTGTTGGGTTGAGTTTTTAGGATTGTTTCTAAAATGGAAAACTTGAAGAAACTATTGGGTTTTGAAAGCATCGTTCTATGAATTTGATAAATACAGCATATTTCGTTGTATTAATTGTAATTGTTTTCATCGATTCAATTTTTAGTGGAATTGAATTCATTTTAATTTATTATTTTCATGATTTTTACTATTCCCAATTAATTGTACACTACACCAATTGTTAGAGGCTTTCAGGGTAGAGGGTCATGTCTTGAGATTATGTTTTTCATTACTAGTTGATTATTAATCTTATTTTATTAAATTTGTCTAATAACTACATATTATGAAAATCGAATTGATTTTCATTGATAATGAACATCAAACTCATGATTCACTTATTGATCTTCTTGGCATAAGTGATCTAGGTCATTTACATGGTGTTTAGTTGAATGAATTTAAAATAATTGGTAATTTTAATATTTTATATCATCGTTATATTTGATAAATGAGGTAATAGATATATTGGATCTAATAGTTAATAAAGTTAAAAAAGTATCTGATATAATGGCATGATTTTTAATTTTAATTTTAAACTAGATTCTGATTCTCAAGGTGGGATAATGATGAATTATTATGTAATTTAGTGATATTAATTGAGATTATAATATAGTTATTATTACAAACAATGAAAATAAATATTTACTATTGAAATTGATGAATTATTAAATCAATATTAATATATTTAATTGTTGTGTTTTCTTATAAATTACAAATATGATTGAAAGATTTATATGATCTAATAGAAGCATAAGATATCATTGTTACATTAAATAGATTACTAACAAGAGATATAAAATTCATTTTTCCTTAATTATGTATTTTTCCAATTAATAGACATGATATTTAGATAAAACCATTAGTGTTTATTTATTTTTAAAATACAAAATATACATAAATAAGATGATAAAAGGAAATATGTTTGCAAAAAGCCTCTGGAATAAATAATGAAAAAATATTTTTAAATGATTTATTATGAATGAAATTTCAAGATGATGAGAATGATTATTATATAAATGAAACTATAAATTCATATAGTCATTCATGTTTAAAATGGATTTCATTACATGATCAGATTGAATGGGAATGTTAAAAATAATATTTATCTATATTAATGTGGTATTTTGAATAACATTAAATGATATACGGATTTTTTGTGCCTATATCAAATTTTAAAGTCCCATATATTCTATGTAAATTGATTTTTTAATTATATAGAATTATTAACAGTATGTGAAAATTGACGTCACAGGATTCTGAGGCCCGGAGATCCCAGAATGAATTTCTGAAAAAAAAATTAAGGTACGTTCAATAAACATGTGAGTGGCGTTTTCAAAATTTTGAATTGTTTCTTGGATTTAAAATTTGACAGTACTGTTGAATCCGTAACACTAGGATTCGCTTAAGGGAGGCTTTATTTCTACCGTAGTAAGTCCGAAGAAGAAATTATGTTTTGAGACTTTTTAAAAGAAATGAAATAAAATAATTTTGTTATTTTATTTCATATCCTCTAAAGTACAAGTAAAGGGGGTGGAGTCAATGATGTGTCAAACTAATAAATGGATTGACCTACCAACCCTAAAGTGATGAAATCGATGGAGAATTAGGAAGCCTCCTAATTAATTAGACCCATTATACTCCAACATCATTACTTATCCTCCCCCTCTCCTATATATATGGAGATTGGGTAGGGGTTTTAGCACAGCTTCGCCAAGAAATGAAGTGCTGAAGGAGCGCTGTGATGCCAGTCCCATAGAAGATGGAGCTGACCCAGCGGGAGGTGACAGACGACACTGAACCATGAACCGAATGGTGATGTATGAGTGGCATCAGTGGGAATAGGTTGCAGGAATGACGAACATGAGCCACCATCAAGAGCGGACATTTCTCTGACGATTCGAGGTAGGGGTTTATTCATTTACACCTTCTAAATGATTTTCGTCTTCCCCATTATTGAATAAACACAAATAATGCTGGTCAACTGACTAATGGGTTGTCCCGAAATTCATTTGTCTTTGTGGGATGTTGCTGTGCGGATTCTTGTGGGTTTTGTCTTGTTTTTTAAATCAATTTATTATTAAACAGTTAACCCCCCTCATGTTTCAAGCTAACATGGAGGGTGCAGGCCTAACAATCCTGGCCTAAACCCTCCACTCTATTTTCATGAATTTTATATATACTTATTTCAAAATATGATTTCTTTGGTAGATATTTGTGGTACAGATTTATTAACATGTTATTCTCTCTAACAAATCATTCTATGATACTTGTTGAAACTCCTGGAATATTCCTTCATAATTCCCATCAATAAAATGTTAAACTAGAAACAATATGCTACTTAACCATGTTTTCCAAAACACCAACAAGTCCCTTGAATCATTATTATCCCATATTAGTTACTAATGAAACAATAATTTTGTTGTTGTTTTCCTTTTGAAAATGATGAATTTAATTTCTTTAGTGGATGAGGTTTTTTTGGAATATTATTCCCTTTCCATGATTTGGAATATTTTCTCACAATATTAATTAAACACATATCCTCATTTTTAGTATTCATATTGGAACTATTAATAATAAAATATCAAATAAAATTATTACATGAACATTTATCCTTTTTCCCTCCATATTAAGAATGTTATACACTGATCTCAATATATTTTCTATAACATTCGTTAGCTACATTATACTCATGCTGAATTTTGATACAAATATCTTATTTATCAAACAAAACTTTTCCTCTAGAAGTCATCACATAATCAATATCAATTATTATCTTATGTTGATACATAATTTTCAATAATTATCATTTATCTCACTAATAAAATGATTCCTTCACGATCATTTCATAATTTTCTTCGTAAAAAAATAAAATTTACATCTCATTAATTACAAAATTTAATTTCTGGATTTATTTAATTAAATATTACTTTTATGTCATGATGTATTAACTTTTTCCCAGGAAATATTCGAATTTTTATTTCATCTCCCACTGAATATCATTCTTTTATTCTACATAATATCTATTCCTTGATTAAAAAGATAACATTAGTTTATGGTCAAAGAAACCAATTTCATTTTATGTAGAAAATATTCATGGGGAATCTATCTTGTTCATGGTCATATGATTTCTATTCTTGATGTTTTAGTGTTTTATCATATTCATTCTCCATATTATTATATAAGATATCTCATATTTTGATTTTAATTTTTATTTTAATTATATAAAATGATTATTTGTTATCAACATGAATAAATATTTAGAGTTACCATATTTATTTTTTGGTAGTTTATTATTAAATCCCTTCCACTTGACCCATTTGAATAATTTTATTATTAGAGGAAAAAGATAAATAGTTTCATCATTATCCTTATCACTATTTGATTCACCTGATTGAAAATATTATTATTATTATTTTACATTAACATTTATTACTAATTCAAATTAGTTTAAACTAATTTATTTCTTGTTAAATGTAGGAATATTTCTCATCAAGTAGTATATGAGAATGTTTTTAAGTTCAAAAGGTGAATATTAACCTTTTTTTATTAGGGATGAATATTTTGAATCAATATGATCTAGAAAATTCCTCATAAATTTCTTGAAAATGAAATTTTAATCTATATTCCCACAATATACTCTAATAATTTAAACTATCTTTTTAAATCTATTGAAAGATCAATTAATATATTACTAATTAGTAATTTTGTTTCCTTAAATTTACTCTTCGAAACGTTTAGTTTAGATTGAAATATGTTGGTATTGTCTTTATAACTACTTATCAGTTTTTATTAGAACTCCATAGATGTATAGAGTCCCATGGCCATTGAATGGACCTTTAATTTTAGAAATATTAAGATGAAATATTATTACCTTCCATCTAACCCCATATTCATCTTATAAAATTTCATCATGGAACCATAAACTTCAATGGATGGAAATCCCATTAATACAATATCTCTCACTTCTAGGATAAGTGATAAGAGTGTGGGTATCTTCCTATTCCATCAAATGTTATAATAAATCCCATCAAAACTAGGAATCACATGGTTATTGAATGAATTAGGATTTTATATAAATTAGAAATATTCATATATAATTTTAGGGAAACAGTGGTTTTCTCCCATATGTAGTTCCCTGTGAAGGGGTTGACACATGGAGGGGAGGGTTCAATCAGTGGTTTTATTTTATAAAATTTATTTTATTTAAAATTCATCATCCAAAAAATGTAACATTCTTGATCCCCTAGATATTATCTCTCAATATTATATCATGTTCAGTTGTAATTTTTTATAAAGTAGAATAAATGATTTATATGGTTAAATAGAAATAAAACTCCTTGCAGTAACTTGTATTCCAAATAGATATATATTCTTCAATGTCAAAAAATTAATTAAATTTATTTCCATCACAATAATGTTAATTATACCACATCAATCTAAAAGTTAAATAAGTTTCCTACTTTGGATCTAAATAGGAGAATTTTTCTACTTTTGGCTCCATCTAAAATACATCAACAAATTTCAATACATAATAATAGAATTATACTTCTATTATATCTGGCTAAGAGACTTCTTTAATTATTTAGAATTGATCAAATATAATATGATATTTTGATCTTTATATATGGGATTGTTGGAATTGACATTCTCCTGTACACTTCATGTACCATGATCAACCACTAGTTATTTATGTTGATCATCCAAAATTAAAACTTATTAGTTGTAAATGATGAATTTTCTTAGTGAAACTATGTTTATGTGGTTCTCACTTCATTAGATGAAGTCTTGGAGTCACGTTAAATGTTAATGTTTTGCAAAAAAATATGTAATATATATTTTTTGTGGTACTCACTCTTTATGAACGTATGAAACAATGCATGACCATCACATCAAAAAAACCTCGAACATATAATATCATACATTATAATTTTATGTGAATATTAGGTTTATTATATTAAAATGTTTCTCATGGGTTGATTTCTTCACATGTTCATGTGTTCATGAACTATCCACTTTATTCCATCGAACACTGATAAATACCTCACATAAACATCATGAACTCTTGTCACCACAATCTTGTTTATTCCATGTAAATCATTCACGAAAGTGTAATATAAAAGTTCAAATGAGTCAAATTATATCTCAATGATTTTACCACAACTATATTTTTTTCTCTATGTATCAGTATACATGTTATATAATAGAGTTCAAGAAGCTATTAATACAACACATAAGGATATCACACAATCCCAAATGTATTTTCAGAACATGTTATTTTCAAATCAGAAAGATTTTGTAAATCATAAATATATCAATTCATTTATATTAAATAACCTGATTATTTTAATAAAAATATAATATTTAACACTAAAAAATTATATTTTTATAATTTGATTTCATGTTTAATAATAACATGAAAGTGATATGGATCACAATATTTATAAATTATGAGAATCTTGAATGCATCCATGCACTCAAATTACCTTATAAAACATCTTCTCAATTTGAATGAAGGTCAACCTTAAATTAATTAACATCAATGAAATATGTATATTACATTCATGAATTTGATAGTATAAAAAATATTCCTCATAATCATGGAATTATCATAGTAGCACGGTTCGATCCATCTATGTTTTATCATGAACATCGAAAAAATAGAACACTCATCTAAAAGGTGAGGTTAATGAAAATTCCTCATTATGATCAGATGTATCAGATCAATGTAATCAAATGAGGTATTTTAATTAAATATTTATTAATGAAAGTGATATAGTGTATTTATTCCCACATCCAACATCAAATTTGACGTCATTTGTGGCGTGATTAAAAAATAATCTCAAATAATGATGTTGGTTTTGACACTTGTAACTCATCACACACTCAACTCGTGGTCATAGCCTCACCTATGTTCGAAAACCAGCCTATTTTACCAATCCCCATGAAAACTCAAATGTGAGTCCCAAATGTCTCCATGGTAGACAAACTGTTTTATTGTTAACTAGGCATGGATAGTTCCCATGAATGGTTTTGATATTCTTCCATTATTCATTATCGTTCAAGAATGTATTTTTTCCTTCCTCAGATACATTAATTTAATATACACCTTTAAAAAACATATAAATTATCTCATATAATGTTTGTATAAAAGTATGGAGATTCTTATTCATCTCCTATTCCTCATCATAATTCTTCATTCAAAATATAAAAAATTTACATAGACATCATTAATTTCCTCGTGAATTAATGAAATATTACATGGCTTTCACTTTGGAATCCTTACTGAAAACATTCTATCATATCATATTAAAACATGTCATTGAAGATAATATTGTTCAAAAAATCACAATTTCAAAATTAGTTTCTCAAGAATTACTTAAAATGTCACTAAATGAATCCATAACAATTCTCCAATCACCACTGCTTCATATCAACATTATAGAGACATATTGACACACCATTGAAAATATATTAAAAACAAGGGACCTAATAAGAATCAAACATAACAAAATTAATTCACCATAATTCTCTTATGAAGGATCATTATGTTATACCACATAGTTTAGATATCTCCTAAAAAATCATACTATATCAATATAGGAAATTTTCAATTGTGTATAGTTGAACCAATTTTCTTCACAAGTTATTCATGAATTCCATCGTGGATAGAAATTATATTAACTCAAGATCTTTTATTATAATCTGTATGAGAGTCAGTGGATCCACCTTATAGGAAAATGTTATTCTTAAAATCAAACTCTCCAGGACTGGTGTGACTTCCACTTCTTAGAATGGTACACTGGGTCTACTAACCCTCAGTCTATTTCAACACTATTTTGTATTATTTATTCGCAATGTTCCTCGACCTAATGAACATCTTTCTAGAACTCCTAATATATGTTCTAACTAAAAAAAATCATTGATCTTGTGCATGTCTGTTTGGTTCTTCTTTGTCCTTAAATTCTTTATACAAAAAAATAATTTTATCTCTCAAAAACATAAAATATTATACTATTATTCAATAATTATATCAAAACAAATCAATTATCATTACTTTATTTAAATATTAAATATTAATATGGTATATATGGGTAACATTAGAGAATCATTTTAAATATCCCACTAACTTTATTTTTAACTAATCACCTTCAATATCATTTGGAATGTATTATAATTTTACTTATTCAAACGTCCAACAAAACATTGTGTTAACATTACATTACAAGTTACTTAAATAATTAAATGATTTATAAATGTAAAAAGAACATATCAACCAAATCAAATTAATGACTTTTTAATTATATATAATTCACCTCAAAAATCCTTTTATTATATTATATCGAATGAACTCAATATAGTGATCAATGTTATAATACTCTTTATTTTCAATCCTTCTACAAGTAAATATTATACAACCTCTATTACTCCATAACCTCATTATGATGATTTATTTTCTTCTTACTCACTGATAATTGTTTCAAAATTGGACTAGAGGTTTCATTCTCATTTTATCCTATAATGTGAGATGTTCTCTATCCAATGTATATGTACTAAAATAAACTATTTGTACTTCCATTACTTAATTTTTTTAAAATAAAAGGGTTCCAAGAATAAAAAGATTTTGGAGACTCTATTAGAGATAGGAAAAAACTTACTTTGTCAATATAGTCTCAATAAGCACACCACACAGTGACTCTATATCTAATGGTTATATGTTTGGTACCTATACATCAAGAATCATGTTTACAATGTCCTGAATATTTAACTATATAGTTATAATGAAAATATTTCACCAATAATGGACTTTTTGTTCTAATCACCATAAAAAGTCAGTCTGGTCAAATTTGACTTCCTCTATCATATTTTATTCACATGTTTAATCCAAATGGGTATGGTACCTTAGGTGAAAAAATTCTTTTACGGTAAAAAATAATATTTCAAAATTATAAATCTAAGAGTAAAAGACTAGAAAAATTCTTAAAAAATTTGTGGGAATTTGAGGTTCTAAGATACATAGAAATCATATATTACCCTCTATATTTTTTCACAATTTGGGATCCAATATCCTTGAAGGTGACTTCCTATTATAAATTTTTGTCGGCCAATTACAAAAATGACAGCGATTCTAACATATGTAAGGGGAAATTCACTCCACACTCCCCCACACTCAACTCCCAACATTGTTTTTTTCCAAAATCTACCAAAATATCTTTAAAATACTTATAATGACCTTCAAGTGATAATTTTAGTCTAATAATTTAATCTCTCAACTAATTATCCCCCTTTATAAATGAGTTAATCCATTTAGTGGTGTATAAATTTATAAATTCTTCTTTCATGTTTCTTTTTTTTTCACTTATTGTTTCCAAAATAAAATTACACCCTCATAAAATGACAACCCTAGTATCATTATAATACTAATGAGTTATTATAATTAGGGTACAATCATTAGCTAATATTCTCCCATTTTAATTAATAAAAGGAAAAAATATTAACCATGTGTTGTGAAAACTACCAACTCCACAATGAACTGTGTTTTATTTTTCATCCTCACATTACAGGCCTAGTACTATAGTATAATTTAACAATTAAGTGTATTTTTTATTTCATATTTTAGATTCATAAATAATGAAAAATAAATTATATTACCTAGTATTATCTATGAATGATGAGTTTTGTGAGAATAATGAACAACAATGCGGTAATTAAAAATGTAGTTCAAAACAATTCATGGTTAGTCATACCTTATATTTAAATAAATAATAAAATAACTAATAATAATTAAGAGAATAATTATAATTTATTTTTAAAAAGTTTATGTATATGAAATATTTTCTAAAAAAATTTATCAAGATATTTATGTTTTTTATAGGATCTTAAAGTGCATCTGATTATGTAGGGAAACAAGGTATTTTTTTTATTGGTCTCAATTCCGATTCATAGATACATGTTACATGTTATAAACAATGATTCCTTTTTGGTTTCATATTGATTTATTGTCCCATGAATAGTCTATAATTTATCAATTTCTTATTATTATGATACACTAATCAAAATAAATTTCATTTCTCTAATTGTCTTTTGGTTCATGTGTTACCTATGTGATAAGAGTTTTTTGTAACTCAATTTTACTTCATTGAGTTATTCACATTTAGTAGAACTTATTCCATATCAATATAGATCATTATTACCAATGATTTTATTATGCGTCATCATCTCAATGTTTTGATTTTTATAATAGAAACTAATTTTCAAATATATCATTTTACATGGAGTCTGTTACCCATAGGGGATATTGATAACTCAAATCTCCTTCCATTGAGTTATAAATTTTTATCATGATCATTTTATTCAATTATTATGTTATCCCACCATAATATTATATTATATGGTATTTTATAATTCAATATTGGAAAATATATTATTATGAAAAACAATTTTTATTACACCTTTCAAAATGTGTGTTTTTAATAAAGGTATTTTTAAATTATCAAAAAGATTCCTAGAATTTCATTATCAAATGTTTTATAATTGGATCCACATTTTATATTGAAATTGATTTTCATTTTAATGGATCCATTGGTAAATATTCCTTTTTAATTGTAAAGTTATAAAATATTTCAATCACCAATTTAAAATTTATATTTGAAATACTCATGTAAGAAGGTATTTTATGTCAATGATAAAAATGATTTCCAGAATCTCTTTATGGTTATGAAAACTATTTTACATTATTGTAAAAAAAATTAAAGTAATTAGATTTATGTCAAATGAATTATTAATTAATAAATATATATATATCTATATTCATAATTTGATGCATTTAATGAATAAAATAATGAAATTTGATTATTTATCTCCTCGTTTGTGATATTGTTCAAAGCATTAATATGAAAAGATGTTATTTTTTTATGTCAACATCCTTAAGTGTTTCCTTTTCTACACTACTGATAAGTTTCTTTTCAACCACAAACCTTTTTTCTAAGGATTTCTTATGTGATTATGTTATTTTTTTTGGAATGATCCATCAATTCCATGGTCTTTGCTAAACATCTTCGGTGTATAGCCATAAATTGTTTCCACTATCATCCAAAAATGAATACTTTAATTTTTATTTTACTAACTGAAGGGTGTTAATATTGGTCCCATAAATGGATTGTGTATTGATATTATTGTTTTTTCTATGCATTTATTATTTATGGTGTAAATAGAATCTGGATTATTTTCCGAATTTATTATTCATTACCTAGAATTTTAATTCTTATATTTGGATACCCATTGTATTTCCATTGGTTCGTTGAAATTATTATAAAAAATAAATTTTATTTCCATGGGTTCTTTATGAAATGACATTTTATGGAAAAACGATGGTTGGTAAATATTTATGTTATGGGTGGGCCTTATATAGCCCTCCAATTAATTGGGTAATGCCTATAATTGCATGAGATAATTGTGAAATGAGAAATTATTCTCTATCTAAAATGGGAAATATATGAATCAAGACAGACCTGCTAAGAGTACATATGGGTGAAGACTGTTTAACTATTGGAAACATGTTTTGATATGTGATCCCATATGCTATGATATATATGAATATGGATGTGACATAATTATAAGTATACCTTGTTTCTATGATATTTGCAATCCTCATGACATATTAATATGTTATTCCATGATTTATGTCATTTTCATTCTTCGGTGTAACATTTTTTTGTGACATTATTATCCCCATATGATTATCTCATGATCACCTTTATTTTCCCTAACTATTTGTCTCTTCTCAGCAGATATTTTGTATATTTTTCCCTAGGATGTAACAAAATATAATACATATTATAAATCTAGTATGGAATATTATGTGAATAATTTGTGGGAGATGTTGAATTACTATTACGTATTAAAAAGATGATTTTATAGATGTAAAATGACTACTAGTTAACGAATAAATTATTTTTCCTAGATTATGTTCTTCACAACATTATAAAACTATATAGATAAAATTAATACGGAATTTATTGAAATAAAGCACATTCTTTATTTCAAATAATTTAAATTATAATGTCAGTGGTTATTTTCAGTTACTATCAGACTAGGGCATTGATAAATTTTGAGAATAGAATATTATAGGTTGAGGATAATTTTAGATTTGTAACATTTATAAATGTCTATTAATTTATGGTAGATAAAAATTTTAATGTAATAGATAATCATTTAGTTTATTTTATATAGTATTGGGTATTTTTTGGATTAGGACAAGGGGTCTCTATTGAAATCTCCAGGGATTGTCTATGTGATAATCATAAGTATAAGATAACATCCTAATGTTTTTGTAATATAGTTTTTATGTGTATCTCTGAAATATTATATCCATGCAGGAATACTTTTTAGTAGTTGAAATTATAGTACAGATTCACCTAAGGGTAACCACCCTAAAAGTCTATTAGATAATTGACCCTATATTTATTATCTTTCACGATGACTGGGGAGATGACTATACACCGTGATTGAAATTATTTATGGATAATATTTTTCAATTAAATATTAATTATGAATCATTATAATGTATTTTTTTTCAAATAACCTTAATGAATTCGGTTAAGAAGTTTGAGATAACACAATGTAATGTAACCATGGTTGAAAAAAGTTATTAATCACTTTAACCAAGTGTGAAATGATTCGAATTAATGTAACATAGTTTGAAATTAATTTTTCATTAAAGAATAATACTTTTGATAAATTTCATTTCACTAGGATTTAAGTGGATATAATCATAATAAATTTTGTTTTAGTATATGTTTGATACATTATCACAAAAAAAGTCATTGATATAGGTATATATCAAGAAACAAACTATTTATTTAAATTAAATATGATAGAACACCTAAATAGTTTATAATTTTTTTATAATACTATTTTCATGGGAAAAGGTGAGTTTCCTCAACATTTTAAAGGTTGTGAGGTTGATATCTTTTTAAAAAATGAATATTGAAACTCAGAGATATTTTCAATAGTAATAGATATTTATCGAATATATAATGGTTTATTCTAAATGTTATTAGGATTATGGGGAATATTTAATGATTTTGAATTATTAATTTTTCTATAATGGTGTATAAAATCATATCAAATTATTAGTATAACTTTGAGAAGTTATTTTATGAAAATGTTAAAATGTTTTGGATATATACTAAAGAACACATGAATGTGGAGTGGATAAATATTAGGTTTAATATATAGTGGATTTTAATGTAATAATGGGTTAATTGATTTTGAGAAATGTTAGTTAGATAGTGTTGATAAACATGGAATTTATTTATTATTTACAGTAAAAGTTATCCTTAATATTTTTGATGATGTTTACCACATTTTTTGGAATATATATATACTGACAAGTGTGTGACTTTATAAACTTTTAGTAAAAACAACTTTTTATTTTTAAAGTAATATATTCTTCTTGATGGTTTAATAACTTCTGTGATATGAATTGTTTTTGAAGGGTATGTAATGGAGAATATATGATGAGGGCATAAATATACAAGGCTACTTGATTATATGAAAGATTAATATTGTTTGACAGAATATAAGTGACATGGTATATCATAATAGAGTATACAATATTTCATATCAGAGGTTATATATTTAATTTTGGATATATTAATATATCCCTCAGTTATATTCATCGTTGGATAATAATAAAAATTGGAAGGATGTAATTTAGTTAATTGGGATAGAATATATCTAACCCATATTTTTTATCCTTATGATAAGTACTATTATAAATATCATGTGTCACACATAATAGTAAACTAATTCAACACTTGATTAAATTGAAATGTAACATTTTAAAATTAAAGGAATAATATTATCATTGGTATAAATAATATGATAATTCTTTTATATAATTTAATATGACTATTAATATTTTAAAAAATATTCCTTTTGGAGAACCATTTAATGAAATTGTGAATTATATTAAAATAATACCAAAAAATACAAAGAAACCCCATTCAAAAAAATTAATTAAAAAAATAAATGCAAAGAGTCCATTATTACAAGGAGTTGTTACAAAAACTGAAGTGTAAATCACATAATATCTCATCATGATCTGGAAATGAAAAAAATACTAATATCTAAAAGATCATATCGAGCATGTCTCAAAAATTGTCTTCTTTGTGAAAGAATACACAATGTAATTGTATTCCTGGTAATCATGAGAAAACCACAATCTAGGTTTCTCCATAGAATTTATATATTCAATCCTTTGAGGTAAAACATGACATAGAACATTTCTAATATGCTCCCCAAGTGCATCAACATCGATATAAGAGTTCGATTCAATCCATAACTGATATAAAATCTACTAGACAACATGCCTAACAGAAGGAATTCAATCCCATAACTCAACCTCATACACGCTTGCATAACCAATGTAATGATAGAAACATCCTTTCACAATGACATTGTAGGTGTGAAAAATACCACCACATCTTGACGGTCCTGGTGATCTTCAAGATGTTCCATCCACATTAGCTTTAATACATGGACTAATAAGAGGGATCCATCTAATTTATTTAACTAATAGTTATTATCATTCTTCTATTTACACCCAAGGGTATACGAGTGGAATCATCATATGTAAAACTATTCGTTGTTCCAATTTTAATCTTGGATCTTGAAAAAATGTCCTTATGAATATCCATAATCCCGAAATGAACATAGGGTTTAAGGTTATCAACGATGAAAGAATTAATGGTTTCCATTTGAAAGGGAAAACTCAAGATTAAGCAGATAGCTATGGATTGGGAAATTTATATTGAAACTACTATCATCCATGAGATTAGATAGAATATTCTGAAACAATCTTCTCCAATCCACATATATGATAAAGATACCTTGAATATAATCATAGAAACTACATATGAGAGAGAAGATAACAAACACAGGTTTGACTCACTTGGTCGCTCCCATAAAAGGTTACCTGAAGAAGCCATGGAGATTACCAGACCTGAATTTTATTATGGTTGGGAAATAATTTTTTAATATTTTCCAAGGCATAATTTCTGTACAATGTTGTATAAAAGGATTCCTAAATGAGTAATTTGAGGTTGGGACATTGAAGAATAAATTTTTATTAAATATTCCACTCATATTTTAGATATATAAATTAATATCTCAATCCAAAAATAAATATATATTATTATCTCAAAAAACATAGCTATACCTATTTGGTAGAAGACTAGAAATGGATAGTTGCCTCTTATTGTGTGGCAAAATAATGATATTCTCAATGGTTATTCAATATAATGGGTTGTTCAGTACTTAATGTTAGGATATTTAGAAACAATCAACATTGATTCAACTATTAGCATAGTGAAGTATTTCCTAGAATCAGGACATATAGATAAGATCATATAATAGGAGTATCCATTTATCATCATTGATTTCATTCCATTGGACATAAATTCAATAGGGGGTTTATTCACATTAAATATATTCGATGTTAATTTAGAAAAAAGGCATCATTAAATATCCATAGATCCTTAATGTTAATACCACCCCTATCCCAAGATTTGATACAATCCTTCTAAGAATACGTAATGATATTTCTCTATAAATTGACCAGACCATATGAAATTTTTAATCATGCCTTGAAGATTCTTGATAAGACTACTAATCCATTTGTATAGAGAAAATTATACACATCCTTCGTTGTGATCTCTAAATTGACCAAGAATACCCTTCCTACTTCATACATGAATTTTCATTTCAACTTTTTCAACTGATTAAGAATACCATAAAAATTATCCTCAAGATGAGATCCTCTAACATTCACCCAAAATAATGGAATTATAATATAAATAAAGGGAAGGCCTCCCTTCTTGTAACCACGAATTCTAGAAATCTTGTTCTACCGTGGCACCAAAATCCCCTTAATGAACAAAATTGAAGAATTATTCCAACTTATTGATTTCCCATCCCCCTCTTCATAATGATAACAAATAACCATTATATCATTTAATGTTTTTGTGGAAGCATATCAAGGAAGGATAATTTCATTAGTATAGAACAAATGTGACATAGTGAACATATAACATCACACTATGATCTGTTTTAATAATCCAATAATAACCATTTCATTCATGCATCTACGATCACAATTTTCACCGAGGGAAGAGAGAATACCATATAGTGGGTCACTAGTCATAAATCTCAGGGATAATTTTATGAATAGTATTAGAGATCCATTCATCAGGATGGAATGATTTATTGCTCATTCTAATGAAGGCCATGGAAGAACCATGCTATTTGATAATTGAAAAAATTAAATTCTATTTTAAAGTATAAAAAAATTAGTTATCAATATATAAGGAAATATTCACATCATTTTTCTTCCTCTTCATGATATTCACACTATCAGATGTGGTATAAAGCAATTATGAATATTCCTACCATAGAAAAACCCTTATTGATTCACAATGATAATATCGTTTGCTAATTTTCACAACCTTCAAGCAATGTGTTTTCTAATAATTTTGGGAACTGTGTTCCCAATACAATAGGTTAGAATTCCCTGATGTCAAAAACATTATCTTTTGGGTATAAGAGGAATTAAATTATAATTTAAACCATAAGTGATATGAGCTTGAATAAAAATTATTTGATAGCATTAACCACTTAATTATGAATAAATTCCTTGTCTAAAATGATGAATTTATTAGAGAAAAAATTAAGGCCTTGAAAACAAAATATGATCAGAGAAAATATAGTTGCACGAACCTCCTCATTAGAGGGGAATAAATTGATCTACTTAATTTGATTCTCTCAAATATATTTAGGAATAGAATCTGTCATTTTGTAAGTGCTATAAGAACCATCATCAGTATATATATTTGTGAAATAATTAATCATTGAAATAAATATTTCATTCTTTTTCGTGAGATGTAAATCATTAATACTGATTTCTTGAATCCCTCCCTTGATTCTCTTTTCCTAGTGAATTCTCACAAATAGATTTTTGTTCGTGTACCTACTTTGTAGCCTCTTCACATTTAACTCATATATTCTCAATCATTCCATGATATAAATAAATAATACAACATTCATATAAAATTCAACTACTCCCTGTAAGGTGTCTCTAGATCTTGCTAAGAAATCTGACAACATTAAAGGCTATTTTCAGAAGCTTTGATGTTATTATAAATGATGGAAAAGAACTTCCTACTCTATCCGTTTAGTTTTCCTTTAACATCTTTCAATTTACATGTAAACCCATTCATCAATCTTACATTATAATTTTTTCCATGGCATTTGGAACCATTTCTCTACACTATGGGATGAAAATAAAACTATTATTGAATTTGAAGGGAATGGATAGAACCCTTCAAATCTGTGTGCAAGTAACAGTAATTTGAGGATTTTGGTTGGAATGTGTTCATGGGAAATTGATGCCAGAAAAAACACCTGAATCACTTCCATCAATAAACTACATTAATAAAATTTCACATTAACTAGCTAGTCATTCATTAAGAGTATACATATTCCATGTAAATTTACCCACAACAATTCTAACATCAACAAAGTTTCATTGATCAATACACATGGAGAAATAATGAGAGACCAATATATGAAAGGATGATTTAGTATTCTCTTTTGTTTAAAATATTCTGTTAAAATACCCAACAATAATCCATATCTACCTTCTAGTTTCAGACATTGTGAATAATTCCCACAAGATCAAAATTCATTTGATGTAGGAAACTATGAAATAAATAAATGAAGTATAGAAAATTTTTACTTGAGAAGCAAGATACACCATAATGCATTGGGGCCCTCTATCACAAGGAATGAACTGGATGTTTTAATTTTTAAAGACCCATAAATGGTTTATGTCAATAATGTGAGAGTTACGAGAATCGAAAATATATCCAAGAGATTTCTATTTTATGGAGGTCTATATTTCAAAAAATCATCTTACTCTCCAAAATCCCAATTAATAGAGGATTATGTGTCACAAAAAAATGCATAAGGGCAATGACTATAGGGGTGTTTTTATCCCTTATCAGTTCACTTATAAGATCTATATTTTTAAGAGACTTGCCTATTGATTTGAGGCCTTCATTTTGTGTCAACTCTTTATTATCCTTCCCTCTACCTTTAATCAATTTATTTTTTTTCGGCAGCATCTTCCTCTTGTTTACCCTTTTTGTTTTTGTTTTTTCCATCTTCTCTTGAGATCTGTCATCTGCTATATTTGGATAATTTCCATCCTTGGGAAGGAATCAATGCAATTTCTATTATAATACTGATGGAAGACACCTCCCTGAATGAATGAGGTATCTTAGTAGGCTTGGATTTAGTGTTAATATCCACATTCATTTCATCAACCACATTTACTATTAACGGTTTGGGAGTCCTGTCATTTTTCCTCTTAGGTACTGGATTGGAGTCCCAGACTGAGGCAGTATCAACCTTCTTACCAGAGAGGGTAACATTTTACAAGGAGGACTTAATAAACATATTGGAAAAAAATTTCTCCTTTACGTTAACTGTATCAACATCCTCCATAACATGTGAATCATTTTAAAAAATAATAATAATCTTCCTAACATTGTTCTCAATATGAAATGATATTACTTGCTCATAGATATCACATTAATTCATAAAAAAAATTCATTTATATTAGAAGAAATTTTAGGTGCTAGCGAGATGTCAACTAAGTGTATGAGATGTAACTCAGTCTGAAAAATATTTGAGGATATTGGAGAAATATTATGTTTCACCATTGTGATGTCATAACATGTTTTTACCAATGGAGATGTAGGGAGTGGAAGAGAAAGAGGAAGAAGATCCATTTTATATTTGGATAAACTCTATTTTATATGAACTACATCATTTTTATTGGGATTTTTGACACTTTATTACTATACATAGTTTTTGGATCCTCCATAAAATTCCATTGAATAACTCTAAAATTTTCCACATCATTCACTTTTGTATTAAACAGACCACAGGAAGTTATGACACATTTAAATTCAGCTTTATCATCAATTTTTGTATCATTGAAAAGTAAAGTTATCTTATCCTAATTCTAGGATTCTAAATTTACATTAATAACATTTTAATCAAAATAACCATGATCACCTTCATGATTTTTTTGATCTCTTCTATGCGGGGTACAAATACAAGTTTTTAAATCATTAAGAATTTTTTGATATTGATATATCCAATTGAGAATGTTTAAGTGAATCAATACATGAGTATTTGAATTTTTATGAGTCCTAGGATTGAAATTGAAATCCCAATATGAGATGTGAATGATACCAAGTTTGAGAAACATGTTAACAATATTTATAGGCACTATAATATATAAGATTTATATTTTTAACTCTTATTTCAATAATCAAATAATTATAAACTTATATGAAATTAGAATAATGTAACTTGATATTTAAGAATCATTTTTATCTGATAATTTTTGTTAATATTTTTTCTTTTTATTAAAATAACTAAATAAATAAATTTTGAATTTTGAATCTGATGAAAAGAATTAATTTTTAATTTATAATTTGAATGTTTTGTTTAAAATTTTATAGTATTCCAAAAACAATTAAATTGTAGTTTAATATTGAAAAATATAATTTTTACAAATTATATGAAATTTATGTCATCACAAGTATATAATTATTAATTTGAAATTCAAAAAACCATTTTAATTTGGGAATAAATTTATATGTGAATTTATAATTTTATAAATATTGGGTTATATTTACAAATTGTGATTTTCAATCTTAAAATAGATGTTATGTTTTTGAAAAATATATTTTTAATAAATTATACATTCAATACGTAAAAAGTAATTTTTATATCTTTTTGAATTTGAATGAAATAAACGTTTTTCAAAATATGGAATCATTAGGGACAAATTATATAATGAGGGCCACTTTCTGGGGGTATATAAAATATTTTACCTTATGCATAAACTAGTTACCATGTTAAAAGATAAAATGGAAAGAGTAAAAATAATTGATTAAATGTCCTAAAACATGTAGAAACAATATTTGGGAATTAGTTTATTAGCATTATATAAATCATATCTATTATATTATTCTTTATTTATAAATTCTATTTCCACTATCCATGATAGTGACTTTCCATAATTGGATTGTTTTGGGTATTTACACGAATGTAATCCCTTTTAACTTATGAAAGGTCCCATTATATCCTCACATAAATTCAAAACAAATCACCGTTATATCATCAAAGTATCTTCCCAAAATCAGTCTAACCATTAATTTCAACCATGAAGATGTAAATTTCTTCAAAAAAACCCAACCACCATAGGATTAACCCCCTTAACAATAGAGATAATTCATGTAGCGATGTATAAATCTGTAACGGTATCTTTCTCATTTCTAATTCATTATGTGCACTCTATACTAATATTACGTTACACAGTATGGAAATGATAACATTAGTATCATCTATATACTCTTATTTGATTATAATTATGGTACAATAATTAACCACATATCTCCCTTTTCTATTAATAAAAAATGTAATTTTTTACCCTTTGTTGTGTGGACTACCTCCTCTATGTAAGAATATGATTCTCTTTTCCTTCACTACGATAAACGTATTGTACTAATATATAATATCTTATATATTTCTTGTATATAAAAAATATTTTATATTTTTTTCTGATAAAAATTACACATTTTGCCCATTTAATGGTAAATGAAATCATCATTCTTACTTACATGTTGACTACAACCTCCCTTGAATAATTTATTTCACCTTTTCTTTTAAAAATCCATACAGGGATAGTCAATATAATATTTTTAATGGATAAAAATTATTTTTATGACATTATTAATTATATATAATGTCAAAATCTAAAACCTAAAAACAATATAAAAAATAGATGACCATGCTAAATTCAACCATCTGAAACATTATTCTATGAGAAAAATGATTTCTATATAATATGAAATAACATAATATAGGATAAATTCATCTTATAATTATTTACAATTGGAAAATAAAACACTAATAAATAATAAATAATATCATTATGTTTTGTATAATAAAATTACAAGAAAACAGTCATATAATTATTCATTCATCCTGGATTGTTCATCTTTGGGTAATTTTTACCACATTTATGAACAATGATTTAAATTTATAACACAAATTATTGTGGGAATTTAATTTCTGTTAATATAAAATATGAATATGGAATTAATGAATTTCTTTCATAATTTTAATATAAAAATTATATTCATTAATTAAGAAATCACCTTTCAGTCGTCGGGAATCATCAAATCATGCTCCCCACCAAAATCAACAATAATTATCATAATGAAAAACACCCATAAAATGAAATTGAAAAATTATAAGTAACTATAAAACAAAAAATTAAATACCTTTTATGACATATTAATGATGAACTTTGGAAGAAGAATGAATAAAAATAACACAATTACAATACTACGTATAAAATTCTAACGATACTCACACCTGATATAAAAACCATTATCAATATTACTAATATAGATAAAGTAATTTATTTAAAATTATGTTTTTAAAATGTTGTGTATATGAAATTGTTTTTGAAATAGTGGATCATGAAGATTATGTTTGATTTATAGAATCTTATAATTAATCTGACAGAGATGTTTAACGGGGTAAAGATTTTCTATGTCTCAATTATAATTCTTTTATATGTGTTAAAAGTTATACCACATGTATATTTTGTATGGTTTTTTATTAATTTAATATCTGATCAAAATTATATACATTATATCTTTATAATTGTTAGGATGTACTAATCAATATGATGTTATTTTCATTAAATGTATTTTGACACAAGTGTTATGAAGTCTGAAGAGTTTTTTACCTCAATTTTTATTCATTGGGTTATTATTATTATCCTGAACTTATTTAATATTATTTTTTAAATTTATTACCTTTAATTTTATCACTATTAAATTTTAGAAGAAAAATTTTATCATTAATAGCGTATATGACACAAAACAGTGATCTCAAAAGACATAAAAATTGTATTATAGTTATAACATATTCGACGTAATGGAAGTTATGAGTAGTACTAAATAATTTTTGTGAAATATATAATGTACTACTGAATTTAAATTCATTGATAAATTATTTGTAAATAAGAACTCATCTTTTAATAATAATATTTTACTCTACAAAAATATTTTAGCAGAAATGATTTTTAATGATTTTTATGAAAAAATATGATAATTAAGTTTTGAAAATTTTATAAATTATATATTATTTGTTATTAAAATTTTTTAATAATAAAATAATAATTAAATAAATGTTATAATTTTATATTTTTCAGAAATATTTGGTTTTTTAGTGAATTCTGAAAAATACTGAATTTTTAAATACCATCATTTATTTTAATAAATTAAAATAATTTAATTGTTAAATTAAATTTTTTATTTTGTATAAAAATAATATATGATCTATTTTATTTATAATAATATAATTGATTTTTATTGAATCATTCATCATTATTATTTTTCCATAAGTATATTTTAATGCAAAAAACACCATTTTATTGAAACGGTTGTTTTCTGCATATAGTTTATCGATTATAATTATATAATACTAATAATAGTAAGGAGACATTTAAATTAAATTATTATATTATAAAAAAAATATATTATTTTATTTTATTAAAAAATTAATGACATGAATTAATTTTCAACACATATTTTCTGTTTTATTCTAAATTATGATATACCACATATGTGATTGGAATTTATTAAAATTTATTCAATATTTTTAATAATAATAATTAATATTAGTAAAAAATTTCAACTAAATTATGATTATAATAAATAGTAAATATAGAAAAAATATAGTTAATGTTTCGAAAAAACAAAAAGGGAAAATTTGAGTTAACTTAGAGGTAAATAATGTAAAAAATGTAGAAACATTTCTTTATTAATAATTGATTTTTGGCACATAAATTTAATCTATCTAGTACATTATTTATTAATTTAGGATGATCATATTAAAAGAGTGATGTAATGTCTCAGAATGTCCAGACATTTTTTTAAATTATATGGATTATTTTGAGACTACTTTCTCTGACGACCTGTGATTTCGAGGCCCGGTGAGCACAAAAAGGAATTTTGAACTTCTTTTAACGTACTTTCAATAAAGATGTTATCTGATTTTTCCAAATATTTAACTGGTGCTCGGATCAAAAATATGGGGGTAACTTTGAACTTAGAATGCCAGGATTCGCCTCGAAAGGGCTTATCTTCCTCCGGCAAGGGCTGAACGGAAAATTTAATTTTCAGAATTTTACAGAAAAATAATAAATTAACTTAATATATTATTTTCTTTCTTTTATCACTACTGATTGGAGGATGTAGATTCTACATTGCAGTGATGAGGTGATGATGAGGTGTGTTAACGAGGCTCATTAATGGCTCGTAAACTCACAGCTTAACAATGCTTTACTAATGCATAATAGCTACGCTATTTCGTAAATGAAATAGTGTAATAGAAATGCTACGGGGTGTTTTCATTTTAAATGTTTGAAGATTTGGGGAAACAATGATAAAATAGTAAGGATTCATTGATTAACCTAGGATGGATCTCCACCCCAACAAAGAATGACGAATGCTAATGGACGTCATCACCTATGATGTACCTCGATGAACGATGAACACCATTGACCACATGGACCCTCAATGAAAATGTATTTCAATGAGGAACGTCAATGAGGTTGGGGATTATTTTATTTACATTTTCTTCCCCATTTTTATTATAAACGGAAAACGTGGATCAACCCACAAACAGATTGATCCTTTGACAGTGTGTTTTTGCAGGAGGGTGACGTTTATTTTGGGGTTTATCTTTCTTGTATTATGTTATTACTTTCCATTTTTTAATTTTTCCCCCGAACCTCCCCCATGTTTTAAAATAAAAATTTGGAGTGTGGGGGCTGACAAGAACAAGGCCCAAGAACCTTCGTTGTGCCTATTCTTCATGTCCAAGCATCTGAATTGACGATAAGGCGGTTTTGAAACCTTCTCATTGAAGAGGACATTCCCCACAGGCTGTAGGCACAGGCGGCATGACGAAAGGGCCACCAGACCATGCCTGGTCATCCACTGAGGATTATGTTGGTGCTCCAGCGGTGATGGCACACTGTGGCATCAGACGCATATCGACGGTCAGGTGGAGTGATTCTCCCCGATAGCGTGTCGAGGCATTGGAAGTCGTGGCGGATGTGGGCCATGGTGCTGGAGACCCGTGTTACCATCCTGGCACCGTGTTGATGGTTCCAGCCTATGGACTGAATCTGTAGGTTACGTGGAATGGTAGGTCATTTCTTGGTGTCCTAGGTGAGCTTACAGCTATAGTAGCTCGACCAAAACAGGATGGAAGCCTTGCAGATGAACTGTGGGGCAAGCGGGGAATCGGACGCTGCAGCCGGCAACGTCCTGGAATGGCGCACACCATTGACCTACTTCTAGTGGGTCTGCATCAGTTGGCGGCCACACCCAAAACCATTGGGTCAGAGTCATAGCTTATCAGTCTGGATGAGAATGGGTCTCCAGGCGACCCGGTGGGCTGGACCCCCAACCAAACTGGGCCAGGCCCATCGAGGCCATATGGGCCTTGCCCACTGGCTAGTCCAGACCAGACTTACACTGACCTGAACCAGGTATGGATGGGAAAGTATAATTAAAAATAGGATTGTGGGACCCCCATTCATGGTTTTTCGAGTTAGTCAGACCGGGTCTGACCAGGCCTAGATGCAACCGGCCCCTGGTAACTAAAAATCTAATAACATGAAAACCATGCATCTTAATGATGGTTTGTTTGTGGAATTGGGACCCTTACGACAAGATGTTATTTTTTCTAATTATTTGTACGACTTAATGGAGTTTTAGATATGAAATATGGATCACAAAGTAGTCAAGTGGATCCTTAGTAGCGCAATAGACGAGGAGCGGATGTGTGGATCCTTAGTGGATCAGAAGGCGACCAACATCTATGTGGATCCAATGTGGCCCAACATACGAGCTGTAGCTATGTGGATCCTTAGTGGAACTACATAGGAGAAGTAGTAGTATGTATACTTAGGGTCCCAACAGATGAGCAGCAACCTTGTGGATCATTAGTGCCTTGGCAGATGGGCAGCAACCGTGTGGATCATTAGTGGACCGAAAGATGGGAAACGATTCATCATGGATGAGTCCCTCAACAGAACGAAACATTTTTACTATAACTGATGAACCATTACTACCCTATAATATACTTTTTGTGAGGTTTCCTTACATTTTGGATTTCCATTTTTGTTGCATTGGGCCATTTTCTCCTTAGTGTATTGGGTTCCTCATTTGATTACTGTGTTTATCAGCCCTTTGTGGGATTCGCACGCACGAGTTGTGTCTGGTGTAGACAACGGACGTTTCGGCAGAGGAAATGGTGGCCTAGGAGTAGGAAGGGACCAGTAGGATCATTTTCACATGACGTACTACTTTATCTTCTTGTAACTAAACTAATATTACCATCATGTGGGGTTTTTAGAAGATGGATACCTGTGTCTCTTTTTTCTTTCCTATTTTATGTTCTTTTTTATGTGTTTGTATTCTAGCCCACTTGTTTCAGTTATACATGTACTCAACACATGTTTTAGTAAACTTGTTTCCCCCTTGTAGTTTGTGGGGCGTGGTTGGGCATGTTTGTACATACAGGTACATATGAAATGCCTCCCACATACTATTTTAAGCCTTCGGTGGTAGTATCCAACCCCTGGCCTTTAGGAGGTGGGCTTGGGGTATGTCCAAACACGGGGCCCAGGGATGGCTTGGGGAAAAATTTCTATCATAGGTTGTTGGTTCCACCTAATAGATTGAGATTCCATTTTTTTGGGAAAGAATGTTAAAATTTTGGAGTCTGACTTTTAGATTTGGGGAGACCATTGTTGGTGTGGCAGTCGACGTATCGTCACACCAGGACCTTGAATTATTCTTTTTAGCTAAATTCATAAACAACTGGATAAAAATTCTCTCCTTATGTTTTTTTATAAGAGTCATCTCACAAAGTATAATCATTTTACTATGGCCCATCTTGATCTATTTCAGGATGCCTCTAAGGGGATTACCATCTAGGATTCTGATACATGGTTAGGAGGACAGTGCGCCTAGTGATGAGGCATCTGTTTAGGGATCAGTTTTGGAGATGGCCCTAGAGGTTGGTGAACTAGTGCTACCACCACCCATTAGTCAGCATCTACTACCGGTGGTACCGCCGAAGGACATGCACAGTCTCAGTTCCCTACATGAGTTTCAGAGATAGAGACCTCCCAGGTTCATGGGATATATAGATCCCTAGGTCACTGAGGATTGGATGGAGGCAGTGACATAGGTCATCCACTAAGTAAGGACACTGCTTGACCTGATGGAGACTTTATCTATGAACCATCTTTTGGTATTATTAGAATGATGGTGGAGTCTGATAATTCAAACTCGTGATGAGGTGACCCTATCTTTGGGTGACTTTGAGCGGCATTTTCAACAGGACTTATTCCCCGTGACTTTGTACTCTGTGCACATTCAAGAGCTGCTTCACCTTTAGTAGGGCACCCTATCTGTGTTTGATTACTCTTAGAGGTTTATAGACCTATCTCGACACACCATAGAAATGGTGTGAGAGACTTTTATAAGGGCCTAGACATTTGAGAAAGGACTCAGGCAGGAGATTAGGGAATCTATGGTGTCACTCAGCATCCCTACCCATTCTGTGGTGCTGGAGAACGTATTTCTTGTGGAGAGCTTCCTTACAGAGCAGGCACCATTTGTGGGTGCCACCACCGGTAGATAGGTAGGCGGGTCATCTGTGGCATATAGTCGCCACATGGAACAATGTTCTAAATGGTCCAGATCATCTAGTGCACAACCCCAGGACTTAGGCACAGTGATGTGAGGCCGCCAGGACAACATGAGAGATCAGAGGAGTGGGGTTTTCTACTCATGTGGCGGGTAGGGACACATGGCTCATGAATTCCCAAACTGATGTGAATTATATCAGAAGAATATCAAAGGATTACTGAGACAGAGGCATTGGATCATGCAAGGATGACTGTAGGGTGGCTGACGTGGAAGGGGGGCATCCTGAGCAGCAGGAAGAGGGTGCATTTTTGAGGTACTACCACCACCACCTCCATGGGGTACACCTCGACCTCATGGAGTAGGAAGACATGGAGAGATCAGCTTCTTGTGGCTGAGGTTTATGACCATGGCTCTCCAGATTTGATTTGAGGTATGATCATTTTCATCTTCACCCTAGCTATAGTTCTTACAGACACCTGTTCCAGTCATGATTTCCATGCCACATCTCTTTTTCAAAGCTTGTAGAATATTGTGCTTCCATTAGCTAGATCAAAATGGATAGAGACTCCTAGGTGAGGGGATTTTATGATTACACATGGGTGATTGTAGTGTGATTTTACTCTATAAGGTGAGTGCTCCACCTAGGATCTCATTGTAATAGCTTAAAGGCCTTACTATGTCATCTTTGGTATGGACTGGTCATCCATAGACCATGCTCAAATCGAATATTTTAGGCATACAGTATGGTGTGTCCGTGGAGATGGGACCATGTTTTCCATCACCAGTGAGAAAGAAACCATTGCATCACAGGACGAACATTCTCAAAAAAGGGTGCAGCGGATCACTCACCAGTTGGCTAGCCTCAGCCTAGGTGCAGTGGATGAGAGGAGTCTAAGTTTTCTTTTAGTGGTGGACCTGTATGAGGAAGTTTTTCATTAGGATGTTCTAGGAATACCTTCTCTAAGAGAGGTATACTATTTCATCTACTGGTACCCCGGGACCGAACTGATATCCACATCAGAATATTGGATGGCTCCAATGGGGTTTCGTGAGATGGGGATACAGCTAGAGGACTTGCAAGTGTATGGGCTCATAAGGCCCAGTGTTTCCCCATGGGAATCTACAGTAATGTTTACCATGATGTTAGATGGTACCATGAGCCTCTGTGTGGACTTCTGGTGTGTGAACCAAGTGACTGTGAAGAAAAAGAATCCACATCCAATTATTGATGCCCTCTTCGATGAGTTCAATGGACTGAGGTGGTTCTTGAAGATCATCATTAGATAAAGCTATCACCAGCTCCAGGTACATAATGAGGACATATAAAATATATCCTTAAAGTTCCGGTACAACCACTGTAGTTCTTGGTGATTCCTGTCGGTGTGAACAATGCCCCAACAGTGTTCATGGGACTCATGAATATGATCTACTAGCCTTCCCATGATTGTTTTCTGATAGTCTTCATTGACTAAATCTTTGTGAGCATAGTCTCAGAGGAGGAGCATGGTACTAACCTTCAGATAGACCCTGATAAAATTCAATAGAACCATCTTTATGGTAACCTATCAAATATCATGATCTGGATTCGAGAGGTCCACTTTTTGGGAAAAATCATCTTGGAGGTTGGAGTTGTAGTGGATCTGGAAAATATTGAGGAAATGATCTCTTTGGAGCCACCTAGGGGGGTGACTGATGTGTGGAGCTTCATGGGGTTGGATAGTTACGATCATAGGTTCGTGATCAACATCTCCAGAGTGGCAACACCCTTATGAGCTTTAATGTGGAAGTGAAATCCCTTCGTGTGGATAGAAAAATTCTAGCAGAGTTTCAAAGAGTTGATACAAAGACTGACGAGTGCCCCCCATCATTAGACTTCCAGAAGATGGCACTGGGTATGTAGAATTCCACGACGCATCAGGGACCATATTAGGATGTCTCCTGATGCAATAATGAGTGGTTTTCTCTTACAGATCATTCCAGTTGAGGTATCATAAGTAGAACTATGTGACCCAAGACCTAGAGATTGGGGTAGTGGTCCTTTCCTTGAAGATATGGTTGCACTCCATTATTGGTGAGCGGTATACTTTTTACTCTGACAAAAACACTCTCAGTTATATCTTCTACCAGAAGGACCTGAACCTGAGATAACAACGATGGATATAGTTCCTCCAAGACTATGAATTGGAAATAGTCTATACACGTGAGAAAGGGAATGCGGTAGAAGATACGCTTAAACGGAGGACTGATTTAATCTGATGAGTGATGCAATAGAGCATCTAGTTGCAATGCAGATACCCTTCCTAGATAATGACAAAGAAGATTACCTTTCATCAATGAATATTAATCTACCACACTTACCAAAAGTCCTAGAATCACTGCTGGTGGATGTTGACTATGAGGACTAACAATCTTAGTTATTCTGAGGATATGCTCTAGATAGATTTTTGATAGGTGGGGAGTGTGTCATAATTTTTAGAGGGTGCACCATAGTACCAGTGGAATTGCAAGAGGTTTTTTGGAGGTAGTTCCAAAAATTCCATTTAGAGGTACATCCTAGAGTTGAAAAGATGTAACATGACCTCCTACATCAGTACTGGTGGCCATGAATGATGAAAGTAGTGGCCGAGTTTCTCTCACGATGCCTCACATGTCATCAAGCGAAGGTTGAGAATCATGTTCCAATAGGCATGGGGAAACCACTTGAGGTATCAAAGTGGAAATGTGGTGGTATCTCAATTGGATTAGTTATGGGGTTACCACATACATCCATAGGCCATGATTATATCTTAGTGATCATTGAAAAATTTACCAAGTCAACTCACTTCCTACTCATCCAGGAGCAGGGACTGGTAGAGAGATTGGGATGCCTCTATGTCCAGGAGACAGTGTGGCCTCACGTGGATCCTTACAAGATCATCTAATACCACAATTCACACAATACATCCCGGTTGTGGAAGGGATTATAGGAGGTAATTAGGACTCACATATTATTGAGCACACCTTTTCATCCCCAGCCATATGGTCAGACATAGCGCACTATCCAGACCATGGAGGACACTATTTATTCTTGTGTCTTGTATTTAAATAATATTTGGGAGGACCAACTTCCAATGGTGGAGTATTCATACAAAAATAACTATCACACCACCATTTTCATGGAACCTTTCAAGGACTTGTTTGGGCAGCCTTGCAGATCCCATCTATGAAGGTTAGACCTATGGGATTCAGAACTCATGGGTCAATAGTTTATACGGGATACCACAAAGACGGTGAAGATCATCCAAGAGCAGGTGAAGAATGCGTAGAGCAGGAAAAAGTCTTACATCAATAGGAGATGAAGACCCTTGGAGGTTGAGGAGGGGGAAAATGTTTTCCTTAGTGTCTCACACGATAAAGTTTGTGGAGAATTGGCCGGGATGGAAATCAATATCTGAGGTTCATCAGATGTTTTCAGATCCTGAGAAGTGTTGGCAAGGTGGCGTAATGTGTAGTTCTTCCCCCACAGATGCACCGGGGGCACGATGTTTTCCATGTGTCTTAGTTGAGGAGATACGTCCATGATCCTTCACACGTCATCAAATGAGGATAGCTGGAAATTGAATATGGGGCAACGTTTGATGAATTATCGGTGAAGATAGATGATTGACAGGAGAGGGTCCTTCATATAAATCTGATTCCTCTAGTACATTTTTGGTGGTAGTGCTGGATTTTTCAGAAGAGCACATGGGATCGAGAGGCTCTGATTTGGGCTTTGTACCCGCCATTGGATTTATTGGACCTTGTTTTGGCATTGAGGAACGTAAATCCGTATCGTGGGGAGAATGTTTTGTCTCAGAAATCCTATGTAATTTTTTTTATTTTATATGGAATTATTTCAAGACTATAATATCTAACGGCACATGATTCCGAGGCCTGGTGAGCCCGGAACCAAATTTTGAATTTTTTTTAAGGTACGTTCATTAAATGTTCGAGCGGGGTTTTGTAACATTTTAATTGGTTCTCAAATTGAACATCTGAAAGAACTTTTAAACTCTGAATGATGGGATTTTCCTTGAAAAGACATAACTTTGGCAGGTAGAGGACAATAAAATGTTAATTTTAGGACCTTTTGAAAAAAAAAATAACATAAAAGGTTATTTTATATCTTTTATCACTGTTGAGTGGCAGATAATGACACTATGGAGAGGAAATGAGCTGACGAAGATGCGATTTAATGAGACTCATTAAGGGATCCTAAACACACAACGTAACAATGATTTAGTGATGCATAAAAGTTACGATGTTTCATAAAAGAAACATTGTAACGACGCGACGTCGCAGCTTAATAGAAACAATGTGATGTGTTTTCTTTTTAATTGTTTGATGAATTGGTGATACAAGGATTAAACTGTAATGATTATTTGAGGATCATCTAATGGATTTCCTCTCCAATGAATAATGATGAACGCCGATAGACATCATCTACTTCAACGTACCTTGAAGAACGTCGAACACCGTAGACCTTTGGACCCTCGAGGATGAAGCGCTTGGGAAAAAAACATAAATGAGTTAGGGGTTAGTTTTATTTTGAATTTCTTCCACATTGTTATTATAAATGTCTAACATGGATCAACCCATGAACACGTTCATCCTCGGACCATGCGTTCTTGTGGTAAGATGATGTTTTGTTTGGGTTTTATCTATCAAGGATTAAGTAATTACCTGTTATGAACGAAATTTTTTCCCAAACCTTCCCCCTATTTTGAAAACCTAATGCGGAGGGAGAGGTCCAACCAGAATAAAGAATGTGCCCCTCCATTGTGTGTCTTCTTTGTGGCCAATAATCCTAATCGATGTCAAGGAGGGATTGAGACCTTGTCAGTGAAGGGGACATTCCTAGATGCCATAGGAGCAGGCGGCATGAAGAACGGACCAATGGAGCACGTCCGGTGGTCTGCCAAAGATTTTTTGGGTGCACTAGCAGTTGCGGTGGAACATGGCAGAGATGACAACATGTCGGACGGTGGGACAACAGGAAGCCAACCGTGATGGTGGACAGGTGTAGCGGTACACCCCAACAGTGTGTAAAGGTGGTGGAATCTGCAACCGATTCAGGACATGTTGTTGGAGACCTACAGCACTAGTGTGGTGCCGCGTTGATGGGTCAAACCCACAGACCGATTTTGTGGGTGACATGGAAGGGTTGATTATTTCCCTGTGGCTCGAGAAATCTAGAAGCCAAAGTCATACAATGACGATAGACAGAGGCCTCATGAATGATCCATGGGGTAGGGAAAGAGCTGGACGATGCACCCAATCATGTCCCAGCCTAGCGGAAACCACTGGCCCGCTTCAAGCAGGCTGTGCTTCAGCTGGTGGTTCGGACCCACATCCAACAGGCCAGACCTGTAGCCTAGTAGGCTAGTCCCATGATAGCAAACCGTACCCATGCTGTTTGGGCTAGGCTAGATGAGACCAGGTTACCTGGCGACAAAGCAGGCTGGACCCCTGGCCAAACAGGGCCGATCCCATCATGTCCCTTTGGTCCTAGCCCACTGGCCAGGCCGGACCTAACCTACTCTGACCCTAATGCAGTATGGTTAGTCCAATACAATTAAACCATGGTATGTGGGACCCGAAGGTCAGGTTGTTCATGTAGGTTTGACCGGGTCAGACTAAGCCATGACACAATATGCCCGTTGTTTCTAAAAAGCTAATAACATGCAAAAAGGGCATCATGTTGAAAAGACGTTTGAGGAGTTAGGACCCTTTCAACAGGAAGGTCGATGGGGTTATTTTTTGTGGAAATTTTGGTAGTCTAAGTATGACCGATGGATCGAGAAGCATATGTGTGGATCCTTCGTGGCCCGGAAGACAAGAAAAACTCATGTGAATCATTAGTGGCCCGGTACATGAGCATTGTCTATGTGGATCCTTAGTTTTACGGCAGAAAAGAATTAACCATGTGGATCATTAGTGTCCTGAAAGTTGATCTGTGATTCATTCGGGATGAGTCTCTCAATAGTACAAAATGATTTCACTATAACCAATGATCCTTTCCTACTCTATAATATACCTGGTGTGATAATTCCTTTCTCAGTGGCTTTGGTTTGTAGTTTCTTTATGTTGTTTCTCCTTAGTGGACTAGGGTGCCTTTCTGGGTACTGTGTTACTGACCCCTGCATGGGATTCACCAGCACGTGTTGTTTCTTTTGAAGAAGATATAAGTTTCAACGAAGTACTTGGTGTCCTAGAAGAAGGTGAGGCCCAATAGGATCAGGAGGACATGACATACTACTTCAGATTCTAGTTACTATACTACTCTAACCATAAAGAGGGGATTTCAGTAGATTTCTATCCGAGTCCCTTTGTACTTTTTTATTTTCAGTTATTTTTGTTGGGTTTGAATTCTGGACAACTTGTTTCAGTTTTACATGTACTCAACAATTGTTTCAGTATACTTATTTTCCCATTTCAATTTTTGGGATGTCGTTGGGCGTGTTTGAGCAGACAACTAATCAGGAAACTGCCTCCCACTTACTGGTTGATTTTTTTGGAACTAGTCTCCAAAAACTAGCCTTTGGGAGTTGGGTTTGGGGTATGTCATGGGATGTGCCCAAAGGATGGGTCATGACAATTGACTTCCAATTATTGAATTATACTGGGGCATTACAAAAATTCCACTCCCTCTAAGATATAAAATGGAATCTCTCCTCTAATACAATCAAAACATCATAATACTTATTCATGAGACAATAACATCAAAAATCCTTTCATTACGTACCACCCAATGTAATAGAGGCATTGTTTGATCATTAATACAATCTATGAAGGCTTTAGATATGATACTAAAGAGGTGTTTTGAAGGAAATGTATTGTTCATAACCAATCTTTTTTATATTATTCATTCTTTAAAATCCATGAAATCTTAATAAATTATTATGATATAATATTAAATTACCACCCATATATTTATGTGTTATTCTTCATGTGTTATAACCAATATAAATCTAATATTTTTCCAATTGGGAAAAAAACCACCATTTGTGTGTACAATAGAAAACCACCTCACAAATCTTTATTATTTGTTTTCCATCAACATCTCTCATGGATATTTATAATGATCGATTTATGGTTTATATTTTATTTTAATTCTATATTAATCATTTTGTAAAATTAATATATCATATACATTCGTACATTATCATCTATTGAAAAATTATAATGTTTTTCACGTATACGGCCAAGTACCTCCTTAAAAATTGATGGGGTTCGTATTTTTATGACAGAAAAACATGGATGGTATATATATGGTTATTTTATAAAATAAGGTTATAGTTTTTAAAATAATTAACATTAATTAAATAAAAAATAAGACTTAAATTTTTATATCATTATCATTGAAAAATGGAAATGTTACTCATGTGTACATATGGCCTACCGTCTCTATGAATGTGATGTTGTTCATTTTTCATAAACATATTTCCTGTTATATTTTAATAATATACCCTATGTATAAATATACTAATTGTTTCATGATTTTTATTTTGGAGATGATATAATAATGACTTCATTTACCACAGTCCACCAACCAAGGAAAATTTAGACACTTGAACATGATACCATCAAAAATTATATATTAACAAAACTTATTGTGTAAATATGTAAAAATGGGATTAAACAAAATAATATGAATCAGAAACTAGTGAAATTATCTTTATAATGTAAAATTTTAACATATATTTATTAATGAATATGATAAATAACATAAATTATGAGTTGAACTCGAGATAAGGTATTTTTTAATTCAACTGCTTTCATTAGGTTAAATCGCTACTTCATTATCTTTGGTATGATATGATTATGTGTGCAATGACCATAGAATATTTTATATTCTATTAAAACATGTTATATTTGGACTTAAATTTTTCAAATATAATCATTTTAGTCCTTAATTCTTTCTCGAATAAAATATTCTTGGTAAGGGATTTATTTTCTCTCTTTTATTCCCTATAGACATATGTCATATTCACAACTAGATTCTATTGTGTGGTGTATATACTACCCATGAAGGTCCAATATGATCCCATCCAAGAAAACAATTGGTATTTAAAAATATATATTTGTATCACTATTTAATGATGTTTTGATTTAGATATTACCAAATATGTATGGGTATATCATCCAAAATTGCCTTCTTTAGGACATATTTTATGTTATGAACCTATTATAATTTAAGAATTATATATATTACCCAATGAAAATTTGATATAATTATTCTTATTATTTAATGATATTTAATGTTTCATTATATGTTAATCTTTAACGGTCTTTCAATTTCAATGTTACCAAAATGGAAATGGTTTAAATCCCAATCCCATTTTTCTCGTGATTTTTTATGCTTCAATTTTATTTAAGGAAAATTAATCAATCATTTAATAGAAAATCAATTTATTTATATTCTAATGTGTTATTTATAGATTATAAACATTCCATTCATTTTTCACTCATTCTGTAATCAAAATACCAAAATAATTTTTTTAAGGAAACTCTTCTCTTTTTCACAATTTGGTCAAAACCCCCTTTTATTTCATGACTATGTTTTCTATAAAATATTTTCACTTTTGTTTTATATATTAATATAAGATAGTTTAATGTATATTTTCTCATGATTTATTGTTTAAAATTGGATTTAAATTAATGTTCATTTTATTTCTCTAATGTTGTACTTTTTTACATTTAACCAAAGTGTGAAAGAAATTGTTTTTTTAAATTTTACAGAATAGAAGAAACCTCCAAATTCCAAGACAATTTTTTTCATTGAATATTAATTATTTTTTTATCTAGGGATATTTCAATGTAAAAGTGGTTCAAAAATATATTTTTTTGAATTTTTGAGTTTTTCAAATGTGGTTTTCATCATAGAATGGTCATTTTCTTCAATAATGTTTTTAATATTTTTATTGAATTTCTAAACATCTACCATAATAAACACTGATTTTATGGAATAACTATAATCTTCATCTATATATGTATCTCAAATATATAACTATATTATTCCCCTTTACATTTATGGGGTAGTAGTTTTATTATATTCATTTCTAAAATTCCTTCATTATGAAATTTCCTGCAATTATGATATGAGGCACAATTATTCTATTTATTTTCAAGTCATGGATAATTATTATATAATGCATTATGATTTATTTCCTTTATGAAACAAAAATATAATGAAAATGTTATGATGGGTTCCCTTAGACAAAACATGAATGCATTGGGTAAATCAATAGTGTTATGAGGATTCATGTATGCGATTATGGAGTACACCTGATCCATTATGGGACATTTTTAACCATGTTACATTTTCAAGGTAGTTTCACATGACTCATGTTTATGACATGTTATATGTGACAACTAAATTTCTTATGAATCCATGAACTTGTGATACCATGTTATTTAAGTTATGATCTCATGTGATTACACATGAACATTCTCATTTATGATATTATTTTTTACCTTTGAATCCCATGTTATACTTCCTTATCATGTTTATTCCATTATTGGGATTATCAGAACATCCCTTCTTTTTATTTACTCCCCTGAAAATCTCATACAGTTTTAGGATCTCAAAGGGATTGAGGACCTTATTATGGAAATAATAATGTTGTTTTAGTTTAGTCTCACATTGCATAATGATTAACCTAATATACGAAATTCACTAGGTCTCATTATCATTATGTTGTCATTATTTGATATTTATTTTTAAAATAATGCAATAATTTGTGGAAATGGAATGAGAATCTCAAGAAGATATCATATAAATATATAGTTATTTTTTGGGGATTAAGACTAAAGTAATTTAGTGAGATCCCTAGGGATTAGTATAAGTAAATTATTAAGTATAGAAAAATATACTGAAATTTTTATGAAATATAGGGAGAGTGGGTTCAAATAAACTTCTTCCTATTTGGATACATGAAATGGATGTGGTGTTGGTACTATTTTTACTAGGGGTAATAAATATAGAATTTGTTCATTCAGAATGATTCAATTTTCACCTGGTGTATGATAAAAATATTTTTTTCACACCAATTCTAAATGTCCAATGGGATATTCTTTATAAATTCATAAATACATTATGAAAAAATATGAAGGACATGAAAAAATTGTTAGTATACAAATTGAAATACTAGATGTTAGGATATATAAACTATATTGAAACACAGAGAAAAATAAAGCAGGATATACTTATCATTTATTTGTTATTTCATATTGGATTATATGTTTACCATTTTTTTGTTGACGAATTCTCATATAGTTTTTATATTATTTTTATTAAATGAATGGGAATATGATAGATCATGAAAATAACCAATATGAAGAAAAAGTAAATGATTCCCCTAATGAGTTACCTAATCTATATATAATAATTGTTATAAATCATGTCATAATTCCATATGAGATATCTAATAAAATATTTAGCAACTACAATATTTTTCAATTTCCAAACACATTAACGAATACATGGATTAAATATCATGGATGATCAAGTGCTAAAGATGATAAAAAATATGAATTAAATTCATAAATTCAAAAAAATAAGGGAAGTGGAACAATGTAGCATTAAATGCAGGAACATCATTATTCTTCATAGGTGGAAATAGAAGAAAATAATAGTTCATTTATAATGAATAATTGAGAGACGAGTTGACAAGTCGTCGTGATTTAAGTTCAAACTTACGTATTACTAACTATTTATTTTTGTAGATATAGGGAATTATGTCATTATAAAGGTCAATTACCTTATAAAAAGACTAATGATTAAGTGATGATTTTATTAAACTCATTTATGTAGAATAATTTATGTTTTTAGGTGTTCAGACTCAAAAATCATATCATTAATGAAATTTTATCAATGAAATACTGGTTAAAAGAATCCTAAAACATTTACATATTGTTATACTATTTATTTTGTAATGTATTTGTGGGAATATAATGAAATTTAATAATTATAGAGAATGTTTATTTTAAGGTAAGAAGATATCTCTATAAAACACATGATTGATGAAAAGATAATCATTGATCTATGACTGATGTTAAGGTAATTATTGTCATTTATCACTATTTTATTTTGTAGAAAATTGTTTATAGTAGATATGTAATAAAATCATAAAAACATCTTTTATTATTAATTTTAGTTTTAGTATGTTCATAAAATATTTTGGAATGCTAATGGAATATATTAATATATATTTATAAAAATCACAACATGTACACTTGGTGAAAACTCTTCATATCTCGAGTGGTTGTGGGTTAGAACACATAAATGAAGGGTTATAATGGTGCATTGCCTACCACTGTCCTTCATGATGTTCTACATCGTATGAATTTATTTATATGAAAATTATTTTATTGATAATCATCATTTGTATTTTTGGAATCATATTCTAGGATCAAATCCTTTTGAATTTGTTGAATTTTCAGATGCTTACTTACATTTTGGGAAATGTTTCATAGGTTTTTGGTATATGTGACCCTTAGGTCTAATATGTGATTTATTAGTAACTTTTCATTGACAATACAAAAAATAAATTCTTTAATATTGATAATATTATAATATAGTATTATTTATTTATGGAATATTCTATGTTGATCTTTTTTTGGAATTTTTGATGTAAAATGTATAATTTATTTATATGATTGTTTATAAATTTCATTAACTTGTGAGAAGCATTTTAGTATTTTATATTTAATTATTAGAGGAATGTAATATTATTCATCAATGGATCATAAGAACTGATAAAATGTAATTTTAGTTATTTTGGTATAAAAAATTCGAATTGGGTATTAATTTATTGGAGTAAGAAATGAAACGAAAAATGATCAAATCACATCGAATGGAATAAATTGTGATTATGATATTTAAATTGTTCAAGTATATATATTTGATTATACTCATAGTCAAGATGGTAATATAAATCATTAAATCTCACGAATGGATCCTAAATCTGTAATGTTATTCAATTAAAATCAGTCATGATGAATTGATGGTATGTTCATCCTTTAAAAATTTATTGTCTTACGGTCATTAAAATTCTCATGATCATTTAGTTTTTGTGATAAATGATCTCTGTATTATCCATCATCATCTAGACATTACTCATTTCTTCTATATCTATATCTTCACATTCCACTAATGTTTTCTAACATGGAAACCCAAAATATTTGACAATCTAAGTTTCCATTGCACATCCCATTCTTGTTTACTAAGAGGATGTTCAATTATCCCTTTGTATGATATTGTATTAACAAAATGTATTTTAAAATTTCAATCCATTAATTAATAGTGTCACGTTCAAATTTGTTCAGTGATATTTATTGATGGTGGAGTATTTTACACCATGATATTTTAAAAAAAAATCATTATGTTCGATAGAAAACATGAAATTCAACACAAAGCCTAAACAACCTACAAAATATATTACCATTATAACCAAGACAATAAAATGGTGAGAATGTGTGTTATTAAATTACTATTAAATATATATAAAGATCCTACATAATATAAATTTATTGATACATTATTAATAAATAATCTCTGAACATATAATAATTTTATTTCATTCTATAAAAAAATATTCATCAAATTTTAGTTTTATTAGTTTTAGTTTAGCCACGATTAAAATTAATTTTTTTGTAAATTTTTAAATTATAATTTATGAAATGAATATCATTTTTTAAAATCTTTATATAATTCATTTCTTTGGGTTAAATGTTGTTTTTTTGAAATGTTTTATTTTTTATATATTTTGAATATTACTGATTTTCAATTAGTATATTTTATTTTCCATAAATAAAGTAATTTAAATTCAATGTTATATTTTTTTATTTGTTATAAATATGAAATTTGATGTACTTCACATATAATAACTTATTTTATTTCTTTTTAATCCTCATGTTTTAGTATTTTGGTATATATTTATTTTGTTCATAAAAACGTGGTTCTCTGGAAACTATATTTATGTTCATAAAGATTATCCATTTAAATTTAATAATATATCCCACAGTAAGGAATGATTTAAATTTAATAAATATATTATACCTCTATTTTTATGAATATAAATTCACTAAATGATTATTTATACTCATTGAGTTAATATAGTGTATAGACCATGTTTTTCTCATTGTAAGACATTGAAATATTTCAGTATATATGTCCATAGTTAGTCGATGAGACGACACACGATTAGGAGGCCCATTTTTTCAGAAATTTAATTTATAAAAATATTGAGTATGCTTTTTACAATGAACATGAAGGAAACTGTAACACCTCAAGATTTTATGAAAAATATTCTTTTAATTTCATTAATGTCTTGCGTTGTATTCTACACCAAGATTACCTTGGGCTATACGCAACACCGTATTAGCTTGTAGTATACGCAACACTATTCTTGGACCGTGTTAAACACAATTTTGATAATAGTTATTCTACGCAACATTGAGTATATATATATATATATTAAATGTATAAATGAAATATGGTTGGATTCTGTTATACGAAACAATGAAGGATTCTTTCACAACACGCAACCCTGACTTGGCTTGCATTACACGCAATCGCGACCTTCCTCGATAGCGTGTGTTGTACGCAATACCGGGTTTTAATAAACAATGCTATATTATTATAATATTAGCCGTTATTAATAGTATTAACTAAATTTCTAATTTTATAACATTATAATTCATCTTACACATTTCTAGAACATGGTATAAGAACAAAATAAATTTCTCGGGTAAAATAAGTATTTTTCAAAAAATGCAGTTTTACCGCCTTTTGATGGCGCACCCACTTTAAATATAGTTTTTGACATGTTTATATGTTCAATTTGACAAAATAATATTTTTCTTTTGAATCATGATATAAAAATTTACATTAGATAAAGTATTGATATTTTTCCGATAACTTTCATATTTTAAAGAATAGTAAAAACACGCAATATTTTAATTAAAAACAACTTTTTTCATCGTAATATCTTATGTGGTTAAATTATAATATTGAATGGTTTTAAAGTATATTTAGAATATATTTTTACCACTTAATATAATGTCGGTCATTGGACACAATTTTACAATTAAACCGAACATAAACAAGTGTCAATCTTTTGATAGTTATTATCTCTTAAAAACACGCTTTTTGTTTTGACAGCGGGAATTAATTTTAAATTAATTTCTGCCACTTCTGTGTTTTGAATTTATAAAAATGGATTCCATATTTGGAATCAGGATTTTCAAATTGTGTAAATAGGTAACTTTTATTTTTAGATATTTTGAATAATTACTGCGGTAAATATTTTATTTACGATGGTTAAGGGTAAATCCGGTAAATAAGGGTTAAAAAATAATATTATAATAATATTAAATTACCCTAAAACGTGTCTTAACCCTATTTGTTGATACATGGTCGACCATGGGAATCTTTGGGTCTATTTTGGGACCCCATTGATCCACTTGTAAGTGATAATGACACTTTATTTTAATTAAGTTAAAATGAATACAAAAATGACACAAGCATATATCTTTTAGAAAAACAATTGTTACATAGGGTTATATATGTTGGATTTTAGATTATAAATATTAATTAGAAAGATAAACAGATTTACTACATAATGATATTTTATTTATAATTTTTAGACATTAAATAATTTATTTTATTTATGACACAATGATGATGCAGTAATTACTAAAATCGTGAAAAATTAAAATAATTGATATTATAAATACCCAAATAAATATAATATGAAACTTTTAATGAATTAAACTAATTTTCTTGGGTAATATGATATATTAGTATTGATTTAAGTGACTTTGTTCGAAGTAATCAATCTTTTATGAGTTTCAAAAAAATCAACTATTGAATAGTGCCAAAATTGACATAAAAGAGTTCTTAAAACAAATATTATATTATTAATTGATATTAAATTCCTAAAAATCCAAGGTTCGGCCAAGAGACTTATATCATGATAGGTTCATCATTAATGGACCACTGGGGGGTCGCTTGGATGTATATAGTAAGTTTATTAACCATATTATATAAAAATACAAAGAGACATTGTAAAAGTGAAACTAATTAACTTAGAGTTAATACTTGAAGATAAGGTTAATATAAGTACCCAAACCTGTCTAAATTCTATTGTATGAGTTGTTTTCGACACATACCCACCTCAACCTTTGAATAGTCAACTTTGGAGCCTTCGTAAACCAAATATGAATTTATTATAAATTAATATTTCTAGCTTTTCCAAAGGTGCCCCTCACCCCTCTTATAAAAGGGCACCTCCTCCCCCTCCTCCTCACACCAATTTGAGCACTCAATCTCGGCAAACCCCTGCCAAAATCTCTTCTCCACTTCCCTAGAAACATCCTAGAGGTTCTGGTCTTCCTCAAAGACAAATTTTAGTGCCCTAAGAGGAGTTCTCAAAGAGGCACTTCAAAGAAGAGGTAATTACCGTTACCAATTCTTTCATCTTTATTTCTTCTTCCACTTCTTCTTCTTAGGTTGTTTCATTATGAAGTAATAACATCAGTATTACTAATATACTGATATGTTATTATAAGTATGAAACAACCCTATTTCACAATCTATCCATCCTAGGGAAAAAGAAATCACCGTGTGTGCGTACGTACGGAATACCGTCTCCACGTCGTGGTGTAATCTATTTTCCACCATCACCTTACATGGATGGGTATAATGGTGTAAAGAATAACTATAAATAGTTATTACAACATCATATTGATTCTGATATATTGTATAATTCACTCCAATTCAATTCAATATTTATAGAAATGATATCATCGCACGTGCGTACGTACGGACTACCGTCTCCACGACGCGATGAGATTCATTCTCCATGTTAACCATTTAAGAATGATTATAATGTATATATAAGAAATAATAATGAAATATATGACATTATAAAGCTACTGGATTTATGTATATATATACATATGTATTTCATCTACTTACTTCCATTTAAAGACAATAAGGAAAGGAAAACAACGTTCATGCGTACGTACGGACTACCGTCTCCATGAACGGTGTTTTTCATTTTATTTATCTACCTATTATATATATATATACTGAATATATATGATATATAAATCATATTTTATATTCTGGAAGTGAGTAAATCATGATATAAGTAATAATGATGTCAAGAACAACAAGTCAAAACACCTACGATAAATGAAACGATTTTACCCAAAACGCTTCTTTAACATGAATTTACAAAAGAACGGCTAATATAAAGTCATAAATGGACCATTTATGATATAATAACAATGAATATGATTCTGGAATAAGTCAATAACATGATTTAAGCCATTATACAAGAGCTTCGGACACGTACAAAGCAAATTGGACCTAAGGTAAGGGATAAATTTTCAATCTCATTTTTATCCGAGATTGCTTATACTTAAGTATTTACTGGGGTTACGTTTAACATCCATGACCATGTTTTCTAAAAATGTTTTTATAAAATGTTTACCATTCTTCCATGAATGTTTAAAGTCATTTTTACCCTTTATTGACTTTTTACCACATTGTATGAATGGAATCTTTCCTTTGGTTACCATATAAGGTACTTTTTGACTTTTCCGACAAAAGAACGAGGAGAACGTTATTTTTAACTTATACGGCGTGAAAGGATTTTTACGGTTTCATAACACCTCATTTTCAAGAAGCTTCCTTTACAAGATTTCATGATTATTTTCAACAAAACCCTTATCTTTTAAAATTGCATGGAATTTTGTGAAAAGAAAATGATTTTAAAGAAGAAAGGATATTTTCCTCAAGAATTCATTTCGAGTGTTTTTATCAAAACTATTTTCCATCTAAGATGACATTATTTGATATTTATGTTTCAAGTAAAATGTCTCTATGATTAAAATGGTTTCAATATTCTTATGATTGAATGATATCAATTGTTTATGGATTATGATGGCATGATGTTTAAGATTCCCATTTTTATTACATGGGTTACACTATGATGTATGGTTTATGATTATGTGGCACACATAAGAAAGGATTCATTATAAGATGGGTAGGACCTATATCTCCCTCCAATGCATTGGGTAAAGATTTTATATCTCATGAGATAGACATGGCTGGAATGGTAGGTTATACCGGTTCAGTGAAACAGGACTGAAACGAGGGTTACTCGATTCAGAAGTGGACTTTTTCCACTAATATAGTCTTGGCAATGAGTCATGACTAACAAGAAATGATTTTCCATGATTATGTGTGCATGCCACAAAGTTTCAAGTTTCATGTTATGATTATGGTGATCTCATTTTCACTTCTATGATTTGTTCCATGTTAAGATATTATGATCTCTTTTGCAGGTTATGATTTTCAAAATGATATGATATGATTTTTATTTCTTTTGTATACCCTTACTGAGCATTTGAGCTCACCCTTTTATGTTTTCTTTTCCCCAGGATATAAAGAAAGGTTTTAGGTAAAAAAAAATGGAAGATCTTTATGGGAGATATTGAAGATATTTCACCAGGATTAGAAGATTATGTTCCGAGTTTCCAAAGACACTAAACTATTACGATCCTTGTGTGTGTGTTTTTTGTTATGTACTAAGTATTCCGCAAATGTAATGTAATGTCCATGTACGTCAGGCTTCGGGTCTCTACAGAAACAATGTAACTCTCAAACAATTTCCCAAATTGGAAATCTCGGGGTGTGATTGAGTCTGGAATAAGATAATTAACCTTGGTAGGACATAACATTTTTCAGTGCATGACTTCTATGGAAAAAATCACTATGGGCATCATCATCCCTCACATAATTAAAATTAATTATTTTATCCCAGACATTGTATAATGTAACATTTTAACAGAGACTTAGGATGGAAATTTGAGACTTCTATTGAGTTCGTAATGTAGTGTTTTATCTATGTGTTCCCTCAAATGATGAGGTGCGAGAGGATAGGATCCTACGATCATTGGCAGGTCAGGATAAGAAGCCCCTTGAAGGAATATATATAGGTAATTATGGGTTCCTAATTAGGGTTTCCACATTTACCATCGACCAGTAGCAATCCCTACTCCCCTCATCCCTTTGGAAATTCAATGATGAAGATTCGATGGAATGCAATGAACGTTGGCGGACGCGTTCATCGGTGACATACATATCAAAATCTATGTAGGACTTTTGATTTGTGGATTTCATCCCCAATCATTAATTCTTAATGAATTCATAAAATAACTTTATGATTACACTGCATATCTCATTATTTTACCACAATTCATAAACTTTTCAAATTCATTATTTTTATTCTCTACTAGAAATAATTGAATCATTTAATAATCATTTCTCCTTCACGTTGTTTCACCACTTCCACATGTCTTTTTTACTTGTTTGTCTATATAAATATATTTATTCATTGTGTTTCTTCCTCATGGGATGTCCAGTAGAAATATCTATGACCAGCTACAATAAGGGGTAAAAGATCTCGGTTAGAAGAGGAATAGTTCATTGAGTAGTGGTTGTTGGTCGACGGTGGAGAGGGAATTGACCATCTGGGCAATTTGCCAATCATACGTCATGGAGTCGGTTGTATATGGGTGTCGTTTTCATTGGGATCATACATCATCCATTAGGGGTTATAGGGGGTTTCTCTATAGATAAAAGATAGTGAGATTAGGGTTTCATGAGGAGGAATATATGGGGGAAATTATATGACAGAGGAATAATGAAAAAAGGATAAAATGAAATGAAAATAAGAGAAATATTTTAAATTGATATAAAAAAGAGACAATGAGTTGGGGAACCTATATGGATGGTGTAGTGTATTTTAAAGATGAATTTTCATGGAAAGAATATGAATAATGAAAAAATAAAATCCTAACAATAAAATAATAATACTATTATTAAAAATACGCATTTGTGCAAATAACCCACAAATAAAAGACTTATTATTCATGAACTGGCCTCAAAATGACCATCTTGAATATGGGAACACATTGTTGTAGAGGGAACATAAAATGGACACTTAGTTTAGGAGTTATGGAAGCTTCAAACCATATCCTAAAGACCCTCTAGGCCCGCTCGACTCAGCTTGGCCCACCTAGTATGCTCCGTCCCGCTCAAGCCTAGTCTCGCCTGCCTACTCCATGTCTTGCCCGCATGCCCTCGGCTTGGCCCGCCAACTCTCGGCCTAGCCTGCACGCTCCCTGACTAGCCCGCTTTTCTTTCCCGATGGCTCCCATCCTTGCACCTAGTCATACCTCTTGCTCCCTCGATCTTTCCCCATGGGTCAATGTCGGCTGACTGCCCCATGGACCACAGACCGCTATGGCCACCTCGTTCTGTTTGCTGCACTCCTACATCCCACTACCGCTCCCCCATTCTCCACTTTCCTCCTCACTTTCCAATCGTGTGCCACATTGCCGTCTACCATTGTACACTATCCCCACATCCATCCAAATCGAGCCTCGTAGCCTGCATCCATCTTCCTCATCTGGTCGCCCTACTTGACGTGGTCGTAGCTGCTATGAGCCACCATTGGCCTCTACAACTGATAGCTCTCCAATAGTCCCTTCTACGAACCAACGAGGATCATTTGACTTCTAAAAATTTACAAAAAACACATTTTCAGAAACCTTAGGTCAATGCATTCAAATACGTATACTCCACTGGATGTATCATCAATGTTTTGACATAGAAAAAATTAATGATGTAAATAGGCAACCAAAAAGTTGATTCAAAATGGAAATCAAATGAAGAAAACTTTCATTTTCCCCTATCCATGATGTTCATGGTAGTGGAATAGATGAAAAATTCATCAATAATCATAGTAAAATATATTGTGGGTGTGAAAAATAATAAGATCCCAACCTCAATTTCAGTTCAGATCACCATTGATGAACACACCCACTTAGAATTTATCGTTGATTCATTGATGGAGGAAGGAGAGGATGAAGCTCGTCGGTGGTGGGGTAATTATGGGCTTACCCAAAGGAAATCACATAATCATCAAATAAAAATAGGTTTTTAGATTTATTTTATAATCCCAACCACTCTACCAATGGTCGAAGGATTTGAATATCCTATGCCCCCTAATTTCTTATCACAATTAGGTAAAACAGAGAATTAAAAACTGAATGGTGGTATCATATATCAAATATGAGTCAATTTTCAAAATTTATTTGATAATAATACCAGGATAAAATAATTAATTTGAATAATTTTTTTGATGATTATTCCCCTGGTGACTTTCCACAGTACTCTTGCGCAAAAACATTTATTTTCTTCTTAGGGTAAACACCACATTTTGGAATCAATCATTCCTTTAGATTACAATTAAGGCCTCCATTTGAGAGTTATCTCATTTCTTTCTTGTGAATATTATATAATATAATCCATATGTTTATAAATTTAATTTAAGGAACACATGGCCTCAGAATTTCACATTACCTGAGTTCCTGGCTCTAGAAATATATATATATATATATATTATAATTTTACAAAGAGAATAAATGGGTGTTTACATAATATGCTATCTCATGATTTTCTTCCCAAAAAAGAACAAATAGGAAAACAATTTTGGATATTGAGCTCGCCACTAACTCTCCAAATATCAGGTACTGTCCTCCACTTTTATATTCTTCCACAACACATTAACCAAAGAGATGGTCCATCCACATATGGTTTTCAACTATCAATCCTCAATCGCTATTGGTTGTTCTGAAAATTTATCCACATATTCAATTTCAATCTCAGCCTATTTGATGGTGCGCATAGGATCATGCACTTCTCACCTCAGTTGTGACCTGTGGAAGACGTCGTCCACCTGCTCCACTTATGTGGGTAGGGAAAGGCAGTAGAAAACCTCACCAACCATCTGCACGATGTTGAATAGTCCGATGAACCTCGGGGATAGCATTCCTCCTTGATTGAACCTACACATTCTACATCATAGGGAGACTCAAAGAATGCATGGTCTCCACACTCATACTCCAAGATCCGATAATGGAGATCCTCATAGGATTTCTATCTCCTCTAGGACATCTTCAACCATTCACAGTTGACCAGAAAATTCTTCGTTGTCTCCAGTACCATCTATGGCTCAAGAGGGATGAATCTATATCCTAAATCCAACACAATGATGACTTTCAGGGCCACCCATATATGGCCTCAAAAGGTTTCAAGATGATTTTATAATGGTATCTATTTATGTATGAAAACTGTACCAATGGAAGGCAATCCTACCATCCGTGTCTAAAATCCAACACGCAATACCTCAGCATATCCTCCCACATGTGGATAGTGGCCTCAAATCATCCCATTGTCCAGGGGGTTAATGGATGTACTAATCCAAAATTGGGTCCTAAAAGACACATATTGGAATCTCTATAGTTTTGTTATAAACAACACATCATGACCAAATAAAATCGTCGAGGGTAACACATGAAGGGTTACTATCTCCCAAATGTATAGCTTCCACAAACTCTCCACTAAAATATTCTACCTGATTATAAGGAAGTGCACTGACTTTATTAGCTGGCCCAATATCACCCAGATGTCATCATGGCCCTTTTTTTCATGGAACCCCTATGAGGAAACCTATGGATATTCCTTCCAATTTTCACTATGAAATCTCATGATGCTACAACAATCCCATAGGTACCTAATTCTTAGCCTCCACCTACTGATAAGTGATGCATCATGAGAAAAAATTTTCTACGCTTCATTCATGTTGGACCACCAAAACCTATACTAGGGTTTTCTGTACATATTCCCCACACCTGGATGTACAACTATGGGGGATGTATGGAACTCTCACACGACCTCCTCCATCATTGAGACTAGAACCAATGTTTTCCCTCAAAATAAGATTGTGTGATTAGTTCCTTCAAATTATACATATGGTGCACTGAATATGGGTATCTAGTCATAGAAAACAACACTGTCTATGTCTCCTAGTTGGGACACATTCAAACGATCATGGAGTGTTGGATTCATCACTGTTGACTGTATGAAAACGGTAACATCCTTCTCCACTAGGGTCAGCTGCGTGGAAGGTAACTGCTCAGAAACATCCTATGCTAGTTGAGGCTTAGACATCCCATCAAGGAAATATACTTATTCAATTACCTATCCTAGAGTATAGACTATCGTGAAGTTTTAGTCCTGAAGGAACTCCAATCAATGTCGTGGCCTCAGGTTTAGGCCTCTCTTGGTGAAGTTGTACCTGAGGCTCTTATGATCTGAGTAAACCCCAAAGTGTTCTCCCAATAGCTAGTGCCTCCACATCCTCGAGGTGGTGACTACCAATTATAGTTATAGTTTTTTAGTGTCATATTTATTTTAATTGGGTCTCAAATTCATCAACCCATATGTGATGAATTCCAATTGTTCTATTAGCATGAAACCACACATAGCTCACATGGGATCCCAATAAACTATTAACTCAAATCCTTCCTATGGTAGTCCCAAAACTGGAGCACTTATTAGCCTCTACCCCAACACCATGAAGGCCTTTTGTAACTTCTTAGAACTAGTATACGATTGTCTGTTTAGTGTCAAAGTGGTAAAAGGTGTTGTGACCCTAGAGAAATCTGCCACAAATCTCATGTAGTACCCTTCCAAACCAAGAAAGCATTGCACCTCTGTCAGCCTCTTGGGTGGCTCCCTGGAAAGAACAGATTAAATATTTGATATATTCATTGCTAAGCCATGTTCATAACTTACATGCCCATAAAGTGAATCTACTACATCCATAACTTTAAATTTGATATAATTCAGTAAATCTAGTCCTCTCAAAGGAAATAAAGAACCATCCCCTATTACACTACATGCTCCTCCTATAACACTGAGTAGATTAGTATGTAATTGATGAAGACAATAATAATGTGGTCCAGGAAAGGTTGGATGATCTAGTGTAACACCATAGGATTTCATATTATGTTATCCCATTAAAGTAATTCGATAGCTTGCGCTATACACAACACCGAGTTTGAGCGCACCACAACATACCAAACTAGCAGTTCAAAAAGAGGTTATGAATAGTATTAAATTAATTTTTAATATTATATACTCCATATAATTTTAACATCAATATTTTTTGTTTCATAGACATAATATATGAATAAAATCAATTTTTTAGATAAAGGTTGTATTTTTCAAAACATGTTATTTTACCGCCTGTAAATGTGAACTCTTTTTAAAGAAAATATTTGACAATTTAATATTAAATTTGACAAAATATAATTCTTTTTTTGAATCAGGATATAAAAATTTAGTTTGGATAAATTTTTGGTGTTTTTTTATAACTTTTATGTTTTGATTAATAGTGAAAGATACGAAATTTTAATTGAAAACAACATTTTTAATGAAAATAATTTATATTTTTAAATTGTACATTTGAATGGTTTTTAAGTATAATTAGATTATATTTTTATCATTTATTAAAATGTAGATAATTATATGTAATTTGACCTTTAAATTGGACATAAAAATGTCAATATTTTGATAATATTTACTTTAAAAAATCCCAATTTTTCTTGTTGAAAATGGGAATTAATTTTAAATTAATAAATAAAAATTCTATTTTTTAATTTGGTAAAATAGACTTCATTTTATAATTTAGAATATCAAAATTATCTTATGCTCAATTTTTGGTATTTCTCTGAAAACTTTCAATTTTTGATGAATAGTGAAAAACACTCAATTATTATTTAAAACTGAATTTTTATTTAAATAATTATTTATTTTATTTAAAATTATTTTAAATAAAAATAGATACATAATACATCTATAAGTTCAATTTAATTCATTTGATCCATTTTATAATAATATTAGATGTATAAAATTTTATTTAACTTTTTACCGCCTTTTATACACCTTCTAGCTACATTTTCAAATTTCCATAAAACGTAATTTTACAGCTTTTGTGAATTGAATTTCAAAAACCTGAGAGACACGGTTGGAATCCGTAAGTAAAATGTGGTTCAATATGTTGAAAATAATTTTTGGTGAATAGTAACTTATGATTTTCATTTACCATGGTTAATAGTAAATAGGGTAATTAAAGGTAAAATTTATATTATAATTATCGTAAAACATGTCCCATTTCTTTTGGATAAGTGTATTTCGACCAAAATAAACCTTAGAAATTAAATATGATCCTTTTCTATCCACTAGGATTAGATTAGGACATTTATTATTATTTTATTTAAAGAAGAGTTAAAAGTGTAAAATTCAAATTTTAATAACTAAAATTTTTTTATATAAGGTTATATATAAGATTAATTCGACTATAAATATTCATTATAAATCTACAAATAGTTCCTACATTATGGTATTTTATTTATAATTTTTAGAGATTAATTATGTAAATATATTGATGATTAAATAATTACCTTAGTAATGCTACAATCAAATAAATGGTATTATAAATATTAAAAAAATCGAAGTTTTGATGACATAAAAAAAATTTCATGGTGAATCTAACATGTTGTGGATGATTTAACTTTTTTTTTGAATAATGTTTTTATTACTTTCACAAAAAACAAACACTAAATAGTGTCAAAATTGTCAAAAATGAGTTTTCAAAACAAATACTATTTTATTAAATTATATAATAGTTATAATAACACAAGGATCATCCAAATGACTTATATAATGAAAGATATGTCATTAAGGAACCACTTGAAGTTGTCTTGAATTTTATAGTATGTTTATTAACCATGTAATATAAAAATACAAGAATAAATGGTAAAAGAAGAACAATTTAACTATGAGTTAAATCTAAAAATAAGGTTAATGTGGTGATCTAAACATGTATCAAACCTATTGGATGAGAATATTTTTACCCATACCCACCTTAGTATTTAAATAAATCCATTTGGAGCTATTAGAAACCTAAAATTATTTTAGAATAAATTAATATTTCAAGATTTTCCTAAAGTACCCCTCACCTCTCTTATAAAAGGGTACATTCCATTCACTCAAAATTACACCTCATATCCATTTGGCTCAGCAAAACCCTACCCAAATATCCTCCCTACTTACCTCACTTCAACCTAGATTGCCTCCTTTGTGTAGAAATCCAACCTATGGAGCCCTTCTTTTAAAATCAAGAGGAAACACCTAAAGAAGAGGTAATTATTTCATCACATCTTTCAAATTTATTTTCTTCTTCCACTCCCTCTTTCTTTGTTGTTTCCATGCCAAAATAATAAATCCAGTACATTCTAAATACTGTGATGTTATTATAAATATTATACAACCATATTAATTATTCTCTAAATTCTATGAATGAAAAGGCCACCATTCGTGCATATTTGTGGAATACCGTCTCCACGTCATGGTGAAGTTTGTTATTGAACATGTCATTATTTTGATGGGCGTAATAATGAGTATAATTTATGTAAATAATAAATATAACATGTTAATTATTCTTTATATATAATATACCATCCAATTACAAACTATTTCACCATCATGATGATGATATAATTGCTTATGCGTACGTACGACTTATTGTCTCCGCGACACAAGGAGATTCATTTCCATAATCAAAATTAAAGGATGATTATAATAATATATATATATATATAATTAATTTGTATGTAATATATGAAATAATAATTATACTTAAAATATATATATTTACATGTACATACATATATCTTATTCAACTACTTCTGTTCAAAACGATATGAAAACGGAAATATTTTTTATGCGTACGTACGACCTACCATCTCCATATACGATGTGTTCCCTTTCATATATCTAGTGACAATAAATATTTATATTCAAAATATATATGACATATAAATCATCTTTTATATTCAGGATTATTTAAATCATAATATAAATAATACTATAATTAATAACAAGTTAATGCATGTATGATAAAGAAAGCGATTATTACCTGAAATGTTAATTTAACATGGTTGTCATTATTAAATGGGTTGGATAAAGTCATAAATGAATCATGTAAGATATAATAAATATTAATATGGTTCTTTTATAATTTAATAAAATACTATGGTCATTATACCTGAGGTTTGATGTACCCTCTACCATTGTAAAGTGCAACGTAACTGTTTTTTCCTCAATCTCATTATTGTCCGGAATTGTTTATGTGTGAGTATTTTCTGGGACATATTTTTTATCCATTTCCATGTTTCATAAAATACATTTAAAGTTTATTCTTTTAAGATAATGTTTTACTAAAACATCATTTAAAATGTTTTAAATATTTATTCTTCTTAAATCTCCCTCATTAATGTCCAGGTTTTCCAAACCTTTTTAAAGATTTATTTATATGGGCATGATTATTTTAAATTTATAATTCATTTCAAATTTTTCAAAGATGTATGCGACACTCTGATTCAAAAGATACTTTTAAATGACTCCCTTTATTAATGTGTGACATTTAAATGATTTGAAAAAAATGGATACTTCTCTTAAAAATTTAAACTGATCATTTTCAACTATGTCAACATCCTTTACTGGATATTATTCTCGATTAAGGTTGATTTATTATAATACAATCTTCCATATTGAATATAATGTTTTATGATATGCCTGACTGTGGATGTGCTATTTTTACCTCTTTCATGGTTTATGTTTGACTTATTGACATTTCGTATTCTAGTTTTAATATGAATTTTAGGTTATGTTTCTTCCATTTCATATGAGGAATGTTTTGGACTTAGTAAGTGATGGGTGGAGCCCACTATAGCTCCTCGATGAATCGGTTGGCCTAATGAGACAAATTAGTGTCTTGGGACATGGCCTTGACAAAAAATATTGGTAGTATTTGGATGAGGCCTTGACTATGTGGTAATGATGTCCAGTGTTACGCATTCTGTCATTATGAAATTAATTATTACCGGTGATTCTTCTACTTGTAGAATATCCTTGTGCATTTTTATATGATAATTTTGGATTTATTTTCTCCATTTTAGGTTCGTGGTTATGTTTAAAGGGATGCTTTTTTCATTACACATCTTGCCATAAAAGTTTATATCTTCCGCTAAATTATTTACCCTTACTATGAATCTGAGCTCACCCGTTTCTTATGTTTTATTTTCCTAGGATTCCAAGAAGTGTATTATGTTTGATATGTAGGGTTAATCTAGTGGAATAGTGGAATTCTCAAAAGATTATTTATGTTGTGTATTATGATTGAATTTTTAATGTAGTGTTCATGTATGTAATGTTTTTCCAAGACTGCTAAACTGATTGCTCTTTCGGGAAATGATTCCTTGTAATCATGCCAATGTATTAAAATAATGCCCCGGATCCATGATTCTGTGGTTGGGGCATTAAATTTATTATCAGCGGATCTTTAGAAATAACCATGTAAACTATATTTTTATAAACTCTCATTAGAGAAAATTACCCTAATATTGACATTGAGGATTAATATATAAGATCTTACTAGAATTTTGATAATGCATATATTTTGTTAATTTGCCAAGAAATACATCCATGATTGGATATGACCATGTAGAGATGGCTCTGACCCAGATGTACCTAGGAATGAAAATTCCGAAAATGTGTTTTGGGCTTGACTCGGTGTATCCTGGTACATGACAACGGGCCTTGCTTCACTCTTGGTTACGACACTCATGGGGGATATACTTAGGATAAATTGACATTATACTTTTAAAACAATATGAATGATTTATGAGTAAATACTTCCTCAATGAAAATTTTTTTATGGTTATGGATTATATGAAAAAATTGTTCAATTTATGTTAGATATTTTAAAAGTTTGGAATTATGCATTGTGATCCACAAACTAACATACTGTACGCCATTTTTTAGAAATGGTGTCCTGTAGAAGGAATGAGAACTCTAGTAATATGCATGATCAAAAGACTAAGAAGGATCATGCCTATAGTGGTCTTAAAAAACATTTAGAAAGGAAATTGTCTCCGATTAATTCTCATTATATTAAGAAATTGAATCATGTGTTAATAAGATAAGTAAAAAATTATCTAAGTCTTATGGATTTAAAAGGAAGCTAGATGATAAAGCGATGGAAAAGAGAAATATGTATAAAGAGAAGAAGGGAAAAAAGGATTTTCACATAGGTGATAAACGTGGAAATAATAACCCTGCGAAGTGCTGGAAAGGAATGAGAGTCTGTTATAATTGTGGAGAAAAAAGGACACAAAGTTCATTATTATAAGGGAATATAAAAGTTTTCAAATGTACAATGCTTCATCTGCAAGGAGTTGGGACACTATTTGAATCAATTTCATAGTAATCATAGTATACCCCAAATTATGCAATTGGATAATAATCATGTAATAATACTACCATAGATGGAAAGGAATGACTAGTGTTATTAATTTTCAATTAAAGAATTGTTTAATTTGATTAGAAGTTAAAAGAATTATAAAGTATATAATGATTGTAATGCAGTACATTTTCATTAAGGATTTGAGATGTTATGGTACCAAGTAAAGTGACACATTTTTATGTTAATTATTTTAAAAAATATATGGTTGGGGGAAATATAACCCTTAATATGATTCTAAAAAGAGATAATGATTATAGAAAAAGATGTAATTGAGTTGGATAATGTATATTGGATATTTTTGACTACCTTTGTACTAATTAATTGTTTTTTATTCCATCGAAGTTGGAGTTTACAACATTTTTGGATTTAAGAAGTCCATCTGGTATTATATAAGGAATATGTGTGCATCAAAGTATTAAATATGTTTTTAGGGTAATTCATGGTGTTACCATGTTTTATGATAATACATGATGAAGGTATTCACATGTTATTATGTGAAAAAAGAGATCTTCATTATGTTTACATTCCTTATATATTTTTGGACTGTGAGTTTGGACGAAAGTATTTTGGATAAGTCTAAAGGTTAGAATGAATTAAGTTGTACTATGTATACTATTGTTTATGTTTAAAACATTTCATATGATTATTTTTTGATTGATACAAGAAGGACAACCTAGAGGTTTGATGTCAACCAATCACGTCTGGCAAAGTCGTGAGACTTGAACCCGCAACCGAAGAGCGACAATGGTGCATCACCAGCTACTGGCCTATAAGATTTCATGGTTTTTATAATCTAGTTTTTTTAAATAGTCTCACAAATGAATTATAAAATAATTATTTATAGAATCCTATATAATTATGATAAATATAATATTTTTTAATTCTATTATAAAATAATTATTATTTTATATCAAAATAGATACATATTACCTTTATATGTTCAATGTATTTCATTGGATAAATTTCATAATAAAATTAGATGTATAGAATTTTATTGAACTTTTTACTGTGTTTTACCCACCTTCTAGGAATATTTGAAAATTTGCATAAAATATAATTTTTCTGCTTCTGTGAATTGAATTTAAAAACTCCGAGAGACACGGTTGATATCATTAAGTAAAATTTTGTTCAATTGGATGATAATATTTTTTAGTGAATAGTAACTTTTGATTTTTTATTTACCAGAGTTAAAAGTAAATTGGGTAATTAAAGGTAAAATGATATTATAATTACCCTAAAACATGTACTAATTCTATTGGATAAGTGTATATCTAAAAAAATAAACCTTTGGAATAAAATAAGATCCTTTTTTATCTACATGGATTAGATTAGGACATTTATTATTGTTTTATTTAAAGAAGAGTTAAAAGTGTAAAACTCAAATTTTAATAACTAAAAAAGTTTTAAAAAAGGGTTATATATAAGATAAATTCAACTATAAATATTCATTAGAAGTATAAAAAAATTTCCTACATAATGGTAATTTATTTATAATTTTAGACATTACATAATTATATTTATTTGTGACACAATTATGATGTAGTAATAACCATATTAATGAAAGAATCAAATAAATGGTTTTATAAATATTAAAATAAATATAATTTAAATGTTTTTATGACATCCCCAAATTTTATAGGTGAATATGACATGTTAGGGTTGATAAAAATTATTTTCTTAGATATAATAATGTTTTTATGACTTTAAAAAAAAAGTAAATAGTGTCCAAATTGACATAAATGCGTTTTTAAAGTAAATACAATTTTATTAAATTATACAATTGTCCTAAAAATATAAGGTTCATCCTAATGAATTATATAATTATAGATATTTCAATAATTAACCACATGACGTTCTCTTGGAATTTTATAGGATTTTTATTAACCATGTTATATAAATATACAAGAAAACATGGAAAAAGTTAAACTATTTAACTAAGAGTTAAATCCAAAAGATACGGTAAATATGGTGACCTAAACATGTCTACAACCTATTTTTTGAGTATATTTCGACCAATACTTAGCTTCATCTTGAAATTAATCCATTTTTATCTATTAGGAACCGAAAAGTTTTTTAGAATAAATTAAATTTCAAACTTTTCCTAAAATGCCCCTTACCTCTCTTATAAAAGAGTTCTTCCCCTTCTCCCAAATTCACACCACCAAATCCATTTGGATCGGCCAAAGCCTACCTAAATATCCTCCAAAATTTACTCAATTCATCTTATATACCTTCCCTAGAGCATAAATCCAACCTATGGATATCTTTTGTTCAAATCAAAAGGGAACACCGAAAGAAAAGTTAATTATTTCATCACCTCTTTCAATGTACTTTTCTTGTTCCACTTCCACATTCTTTGTTTTTTCCATACCAAAATAATAAATCCAGAACCTTATATATATTGTGATTGTAATATAAATACGATATAACCATATTCAATATTCTATCCATTCTATGAAAGACAAAGTAATCATACGTGCGTACGTACGGATTACCGTCTCCATGTCGTGGTGAAGGTTGTCCTTCAACACGTCATTGTTTGGATGTGTATAATAATGAGTATAATTGATGTAAATAATAAATAAAACATTTTAATGATTATTTATATGTAATATAAAATACAATTAAATGTGATTTCACCATCAACAAAATGATATCATCGCTCGTGCGTACGTATGGATTACCGTCTCCACAAAGCGATAAGACTCATTTCCACATTCACCATTAAATGATGATTAATATATATATATATATATTATTAGTAATTAAGTAATATATGTCATCATAATGTCTCTATAAAAATATCTGTGTGTGTGTGTACTTACATATATCTTATTCACTTATTTCCGTTCAATACAATATGAAAACCGAAATAGCGTTTTTGCGTACGTACGGCATACCGTCTCCATAAAATGTGTTTTCCATTTCATATATATATATATATATATAAAATAGATATTTATATTCTAAATATATATGATATATAAATAAATTTTTATAATATGGAAGTATTTAAATGATTATCTAAATGATATGGTCAATAATAACATCTTAAAACACGTACTATAAAAAAAGCAATTATTCCCCGAAATGTTAATTTAACATGAAAATAATTATTAAATAGGTAGAATAACGTTATAAATGAATCATCAATGATATTATAAATGTTAATATGGTTATTGTATAATTCAATAACATATTATGGTCATTATATAGGAGATTAAACGTACCCTCAACCAAAGGAAAGTGCAAGGTAACTGTTAATTCCTCAATCTCATTATTATCCGAGATTATTTATGTGTGAGTATTTTCTGGGAAATATTTATTATTCATGTACATGTTTCATCAAAGGAATTTCAAAATTATTCTTTTGAGGTACTCTTTGACAAAAAACCCATTTAAAATGTTTTAAATATTTATTCTTCTAAATCTTCCTCATTAATGTCAATATTTTCAAAAAGGTTTTAAGGATTTTTTTATATGAAACTGATTGTTTTAAAATATTAATTCAATTCAATAGATTAAATGTGGTATAGGAAAAATTGATTAAAAATTTTCTTTTAAATGATTTTTTTATAGATATTTGTATTTTAAATAATTTCACAAAAATGGATATTTCTCTTAAAAAGATTTACTGATCATTTTCAACTATGACAAAATATTTTACTGGATATTATTCATAATTATGGTTGATTTATTATAATACAATATTCCATATTTTATTGAATTAGTTATGATATGATTTATTGTGGATGTGCTATTTTATACACTTCAATGTTTATGGATGAAATATTGACATTTTTTAAGTTAGTTTTAAGAAGAATGTGTATGTTATCATTCAAACATTTCATATGATAAATTTAGTGGACTTAATATGTGATTGGTGGAGCCTTCTATAGCTCCTCTAGGAATCGATAGGTCACATGAGACAAACAACTATTTTTTCACATGTACTTTTCAAAATTTAATTTGTATTACTAGCACGAGGCCATGACTATGTGGTAATGATGTCCGACGTAAGGCATTCCATCATTATGAAATTAATTATTATATGTGATTTTTCGAACGGTAGAATATCCAGGTGCATGTTTATATGGTAATGTTTGATTTATTTTCTCCATATTATTGTCATCTTTATGTTTAAAAGGCTACTTTTTTATAACATGTCTTTCCTTAAAAGTTTATAGATTCTGCCAAATTATTTACCCTTACTAAGCATCTGAGCTCACACATTTCTTATGTTTTTGATTTCCCAGGATTCCAAAAAGTGTATTATTTTTTAAATGTAGGGTTAAGATAGATTAATAACCATGTTCTCAATAGATTATTTATGTAGTGTATTATGTTTGAATGTGTAATGTAATGTTCATGAATGTAATCTATTTTCCAAGATTTCTAAACTGATCAATATTTCAAGACTTGATTCCTTGTAATCATGCCAATGTTTTAAAATAATGCACTGGCTCCGGGATTCTAGGCTCAAGGCATTTCATCAATTTTATCTATTAATTAAATATGATAGGGTAATTGGTCACACCAATGTGTTGGCCTCCGAACTCATACTGACAATAGCGACATCAAAATTCCAACATCAAAATGTAAGCCTTTCAAACCAGCAACTGGTGGTCACTGGACCTGAGATTGATCTTAGAGAACCACCTCACACCTCACAATTGTTCCAAGAGGTAGTTGATCATCAACAAGGGTTACTTTTTATTTATTTTGGCATGGTTCGGGAGATGATAATTCATACAATGTCGTAAATTCCCATCTAGCTTCTTCAAAAATAGTATTGGTGTTTTCCATGGGTACACTATGGGACTGATGAAACCATTCTCATGATGTTCTTCTAACTATAACTATTGATCCCAATTCTAAATGGGTACCATCCAACATTCATATGAAGATATCGGGGAATTTCCCAATTTCAATTTAGTGAAAACCTCAAAATCTCTCCTTGGAGGTAGTTCCAAAACATCTTTGGGGAAGACATCCATATAATCCTCGACAACTGAAGGAACCTATATTCCTGAAGAGTCTGATGCACCAATGGTTATGTTCGATAAATAGTGGGAAAAAAGATGTATCCTCTTATTATTAACACATATTTTCATTTGTTTTATCCTTTCTAATTGGTGGAAGGGACCAATGTAGACCCACCGTTAGTGGTGGACACTAGTAGGACATGCAGGTGGTGTCTATATGGAGTTCTTTGGTAGGACGAGGTAGCTGGTGGTGGCTGCGAGGCTCAACTGAGATGGATGAAGGGATGGCATGCAGAGGTGGACGATATAGTGCTGTGTAGATGGTGAGTGAGGTGGATGGTGGGGCACAGCGGAGCGACATCAGGAAAAAGGTGTGTGGAAGACAAAACGAGGCGGCAATAGAGGGATGTGGTCTGTGGGGTGTTCAGCTGGTGTTGACCCATGGCGGATGAACTGAGGGAGCGCATGGAGTGGCTGGGCACATGACTAAGGGATAGTATGTTAGCGAAGAGGTCCATGTTGGGAGCTCATGGGATAGACTGGGATTAGGTAGTCTATGTAGGGTGTAAGGGGGCCTGACTAGACGAAGGTCGGCCGAACTATGGTGGACTGGATGGGAGCGGGCCATAGCAGTCCAGGCAGGCCAAGCTAGTTCGAGTGGCCCTGAAGGGTCCTCGGGTTTCTGTTTGAAACCAACATAACTCATAAATAGAGTGTCTATTTTTCATTCCATCTGTAAAATCATGTTCCTATCTTCAAGAATAACCTTTTGAGGCCTGTTTGGGAATATTAGTAGTTCGATTTGTGTCTTGGTTTCACAATAACCATATGTTTAATAAAAATATTACAATTACTATTTTTATTAAATCATGTTTTACACATAACTCTTACATATGATGTTTGATTGACGCGAGGTCTGTTAGGTCATGAACAAAAAATTGTGGTGGAATTTTCAACAATGATTTTAGATACTGGAACCGAAATCAAGCTAATGGCCCCATCAGGCATGGATTGGGTTTTTGTGGTGAAATGTGCCCTATTCATGATGTGTTTGTTTTGGATGAATGAATAGTCGATTCCATGTTATTTTCCATAAGTATCACAATGAATCAATTCATATAATTTGTTTCGGGATCGAGGCATGGTCCCTATGCAACTCCATACGATCATAAATCATTGACATAAAACATTTTCATCGCTTTTCCAATCTGAGTGAATGAATAGTCGATGATGTGTGTTTTTCCAAAAGGATCTAGATGGTGTGACCTATTTTTATTTCTATATGATTATTCATGATCTAATTATATGTATAAACATTAAAGGAATCTTATTGGAAGATCATGTTTATGGGTTTGAAGAGAATACACTGTAGATATCATGTAGTTAACGGTCATTGTCCTCACATTTCATAGTTTTTTGATCGGCACCTTCCAGATGGGTTGAGAATGATTTCTCACCAATATTGAGTGGATGTCTCCAATCGTGTTGGGAATGGGTCTTCTACAACACTAGAGTGGAACCCTCCAGCCATGCTTGGAAAGATTCATCAATCTATACCGAGTAGAATCCTCTAATTGGTCTGGGTGTGGGACTTCGATGACACTATAGTGGAAGCCTCTAGTTGGGATTTTAATGTTTCCCTGAACTTGATAAATGACCTCTCTACTATGCGGATTAGTGACGAGACATGGTTTATCGAACCATTAGACTCACAAGAATGATAGATTCATTCTACATCAATATGATTTCATGGGATGCGACCTAAAACCATGAGGGTGAGTCAAATCCTCTCAAAGGGGGAAATATGAAGGTTTGGTGATTGAGTCCCAATGACTTATGTGTTTAGGGAAGCCATGAGGGATGATAGGAATCATTTGTGTTTATTTATGGAACAATTGGTGACACTTTTCATGGACTTAGTTATGATATGGATATCCCATTACACAATAATTTAGGCTTCTTTGACTATGAATATGTATATATATATATATCATGTATCTATACCCACTGCTTGGGATTTGGTTTCTCTAATTCTTGGAGAGGATAATATGTGTGGGGTATAACACATGGATTTTTGTATCTATCTTCTCATGGTTGGACAAGTCTATTGTCCTATTATGGGTAGCGAAGACTCGATGAGAAGTTCATCTTCTCACCATTTTGAGTTCCTTTTTGTTCGGATTTGTTATATTTCACTATCTTGTTGGGTTGAGCTATACTCTTTCATTGTACCTTGTTCAGTCTACTTAATTCAACTTTAGTTGAATCTCTCATTGTCCCCCATTCACCTTTTTGGGGTGTCCTACTGAGTATGAATATTTTCATCCCTACATGGGCTTTTCCAACAAATTTCATGTCTTTTTTAGATGACGAACATGTATACTGTGAATTCATATGAGGTTTGGGATACAGGTGTTTAAACCATCTATAGTGGTCGTATCTAGGGAACTAGGATTGAGGCTCTCTTACCTATTTTACCTTTTCAGTTACTTCCAGGTTGTGGAAAATTTCTGGTTGGGCATTTATTTTTCTCTTTTTCCCATTAGGTTTACAATACATCACTTGTACTTCTACTATTTAGAGGTGGATGTAACTTTATGATTTATATATAGTAGTGTTGTATCATTTATTTTTTTCCATCTACAATTTTTCATTATGTTGGTTCTGTGTGTGTATACCGGTTCATAGGAAAAGGCCTTCCCATGTTTGTTGTGACTTCATTACTTTTTCCCATCCCTAGCCTATAGTGCCGGGCATGGGGACAATGCATCTTGAACCCTGGAATGGGTTAGGCCATGACCTATAGTGTCACACCCCGTCCTTGGGGCCCGTACAGTGACTACCCCAAGCCCGCCTTCCATAGGCCCGGGGCTGGTGACCAGCACCGAAGGCATAAATCCTGATAAAAGGGAAGGCATTGCCTTTATAAGAAAACAAACACAATAGTGTAAACAAGCTGAAGTAAAAACTATGTAAACTGAGTACAAAAGTAAGTGCTGGAAGTAAATGGGCCAGTATGCAAACCCAACTGAAAGTACAGTACAACTGAGAATAGAAAGTATAACAACTAAAAAGTAGAGCAGCAACCACCACGATGTGCTCCAAAACTCCCACCTGAAGGGTGAGTATAGATAGTCTCGTCGGATCCTTGAGTCCGGCCATCCACTCCGTGTACGTCCCGCCTCATAGTCCCCCTCTAGGTACCGTCCCACTCCACAAGCCTCAACCACGATTAGCGCTGTCCATTTTCTATAACCAACACAACGTAGTTCAGGAATAGCCCATGCAGGGGTGAGTATACGATACTCAGTAGGGACCCTGAGACTCCCGAAGGTCTCCAAGAATCCACGAATGATAAACCACAAAGGAAAGGCACAATCACGAATAATCAACCAACTCTACTTAGATATATGACCATACATATACCTAAGTCATCAATTCCAGTTCTTCTCTAACTCATGACCCCATGTTCAACCCAGTCCACACAGGAAAGCACAACCCAATCCACACAGGAAATCAAGTCAATCATATCGAAGATAATGATTGAATGTCAAGACTCATCTCACACAGGTATACTACTCAGGAAGTGGGGTGGAGATGATTAATGTAGCCTTTGAATCATCTCCTCTAGCGAACCCATGTAGGATCCAAGTACAGATGTCATCGCTGCCGGACCCACGTAGGATCCAAGTACAGTAACCAACAATGCTGATCCCACGTAGGATCCACATACATTTTTCCTCACTACCGAACCCACGTAGGATCCAAGTAAAGTTGTCATCGTTGCCAAACCCACATAGGATCCAAGTATAGTCCCCATCGTTGTCGAACCCACGGAGGATCTAGGTACAGTCGTCATCGCTGCTGAACCCACAGAGGATCCAGGTACAGTATTCATCGCTGTCGAACCCACGTAGGATCCAAGTACAGTCGTCATCGTCTTTGCAGTCGCAGCCAACTCTAGGGTTCCTGCACACAGCACGCTCAATTCCGGGAGGGTCCGCTCCACGAGCCAAGGGGATTCGATACATCAACTGTGACAAATGCCAGTGTTGATGTATCACAAAGTTCCGTCTTGTCAATAGGAACTCAACAAGACAGACGGCGCGTCAATCGGACGCTCGGTCTGAGAGATATTGGCTTTTCTATCCTAGGGGCCCGGTTGGTTTTTAAGCTAAAACCAACCCAACCGTACTCCAGTTGCATCCAAACCTCAAGCAGAGTAATCCAAAAGAACCGTCTCACTAAGAGGAATCCAAAAAAGTTGACGGCACATCAATCAAATGTCGGGATCTCAAGTTATAAGTGTTTCCGCTCCGAGGGCCTGGTTGGTTTCGTGTTCGAACCAACTCGGCAGTACAAAAAGTTCTCCGAAACCTGGAGTGTAATATACCGAAATGACCATCTCGACCCAAGGATCCCAACGCAACTGACGGTGCATCTATCGGAGGTCTTTATCCCATGATATGTTCGTTTGAACAAAACGGCCTGAAAATAGGGGGTTTGGGCCTGGTCCGACCCGGCCCAATACCCCCTTGGTCGGCAGAACCGAGTCGACCCGACCTGGGTCTGGGTCCGGCCCAGTTGGGCACAGCCTGGCCCGGCCCAGCGCGGGTGGCCCATCCCGGCGTGGGCGGTCAGGCTCAGCGCAGGCTATCCGTCCCGTGGCCGGGCGCTAGGCTCATGGCCGAGCGGGGTGCGAAGGGGGCGCCACCCCCTTGCCTCGAAATGACGGACCTGTGAGGTTTTCCCTAGTGAGCTGCTATAGGGATTCAAAACCTCGGTCTTCCTGGAAAATTTTCGGCCATTATGGCTGGCCAGTTGAGCCACACGGTACCCACGAGGGGTCCCGCCTCTTGGAACGCCGGAGGTCGGCTTGGTCGGCCGCCTCCTGCTGAACCACTAGGGCCAAAGGCCGTGGCTCTTCCCCAACCAGAGTGGCGTGATAGCACCGCACCCCTCCGCCGCGGCCCACCCTGGCCGCGCCCCGTTGACTTTCCAGAACGGGGCGATGGTGTCGTGCCCCTCCGTTATTTCTCGTTCTTGGCCGCGACCTATTTCGGCCTCCCCGGCGCGGCGTGACGGCACCGCGCACCATCGTCGTGACCTGCTCCAGCCGCTTTATTCATCGTCCCTGCGTGGTGAAACAGCACCACGTCGCCTCCGTTTCAAGCCATAATGAAGATCAATAATAAAAATGGGAGGAGGATCGACTGTGTTTGTGCGGTCCGATCTCCTCCCATTATATCGATAACAATCATCCAATCTTTTAACAATGAAGATCATTAAATAATACTTGAATGAAGAATTAACCCCTACCTCAACAATTGTTGTGGAACGATGAGCGTCGCGGAAAACGGAGTCCCGGGGTGAGGTTCCGTAAACGTTGACAGAGAGTGTCCGAGAGGAAGCGACGTCTCCCTTCATTTGTTGTGGAGAGAAGATTTTATGGCGTGACGTTGTTGGCGAGTTTCCGCGTCGGTGCCTCCTCCTTTGTTGTGGAGGAAGAAGAGGATGGAAGAAACCGGGTTGCCGAGTCGATGATCTTTGACGAAGTGTTGTCTTTCTTCGTTGTGGATGAAGTTCTTCAAGAGAATAGAGCTCTTCTCCCCAAAGCCTCAACACAACAATCCTGACCCCAAATATAATAAGACTTACTCTTATTTTATTATAACATGGCATGTATTTCAAATTACAAAATTCAATAACAAGCACACTTAATTAATTAAACATGAGTTGTCTAATTAAATGTGGTGTTATGTTGGCAAGCTTAATGAGGGTGAGAGAGAGGATTTATCCACATAAAGTGGGGAGTTAAGGAGTTAAAGGAATATGAAGGTGTGGGGCTTGTGTTGGCCCAAACTCACCTTTATCCTCTCAAGCGTAGTTAGTAACCGGTGGGTCCCACCCCAAATCCCACACATAGGATTAAACCACTTAGAATAAGGAAATAAAATTGTAACACAATTTTATTTTACATTACATTTAATCCACATTTTTAACAACTCCTCCCGAGCAAACAAACCTTCGAGAATGGTCCTCTTAAGCAATTATCGGTGCTGCGGTTCTATCGGTGCACTCAGATTTCAATTCTGAGCACCAGTTCAAAAGTTAGAAAAAACTCGCTCATTCATTCACTGAACGTACCCGAGCTAAACTTTGGAAATTGATTCCGGGCACACCGGGCCTTGGAATCAGGTGCCGTCAGAAACTGCGTACTCATAAAATCCCAAAGAATGTATGAAAAAAAAATTCTTGAAATTTACGGGTCTTTACATTCCTAACAACCTAGGGATTTACATACCTGTAAAGCTACATCATAAACTAGGAAACAAATGAGGGTACTATGCACACATCTGAGCCTCCCGCTCCCATGTGCTCTCATGGAGGTTCTCGTGCTTCCACCTGATGCACACTAGAGGAATCGACCATCCACATAGGAACCGCTCCTGTCGATCCTCGATCTCCATCGAGACCTCCGAAAAATTCACCCCATCATCGATGTCCAGCTCCCTGTGATAAATGATATGTGTCGGGTCATGCACGTATCTCCTCAGCTGAGATACGTGGAAGCCGTCGCACACCCAGTGCAACTGAGGTGAAAGAGCCAGGCGATAAGCCACCTCACCTATCCTGCTGAGAACCTGGAATGGTCCGATGAAGCGTGGAGATAACTTGTCGCCCCGACCAAATCTCTGTAATCCACGTCGAGGTGAGACTCGTAAGAAAAAGTGGTCACCATCCTCGAACTCTATTGGTCTTCGCCTCCTATCAGCATAGGACTTTTGTTGGCTCTGAGCAGTTCTCATCCGCTCTCGGATGAACTGTACCTTCTCCATTATGGACTGGAACATCTGTGGTCCTACAAGTGCTGACTCCCCAGGGTTTGTCCAGCACAAAGGTGATATGAGAGTTTGGTCGTACAGTTCCTTGTATGGTGCCATCCTGATGGTGTAATGGTAGCTGTTGTTGTACAAAAACTCCACCAAGGGTAGGTGATCCTCCCAGCTACGACCAAAGTCGAGGATACAAGCACGGAGCATGTCCTAGATAGTCTGAATGGTCCTCTCCATTTGACCATCCGTCTGAGGGTGAAGTGCGGTGCACAGGAATAGCTACGTCCCAAATGCCTCATGAAACCCCTTCCAAAGCTGGGAAGTAAAGAGAGCATCTCGATCGGAGAAGATAGTAGATGGCACACCATGAAGCCTTAAGATCTCTTGAACGTAGAGACGTCCCAATCTCTCCACTGAGCCCTGCTCTCTGATGGGTAAGAAGTGGGCCGAGTTGGTGAGTGGGTCGAAAATCTCCCTAATGGAGTCGTGAGCTCTGGAAGTACGTGGAAGCTCTGTCACAAAATCCATAGATATCCCATACCACTATCACTCTGGGACCTCCAAGAGTTGTACCAAGCCTGCTGGTACTTGGTGCTCCACCTTCACCTCCTGGTAGGTGAGGCATCGTCAAAACGAACTCTACCACAACCTTCTTTATTCCAGGCCACTATTGTCGTCGTTTGTGATCCTGGTACATCTTCGCCACTCCTGGATGTACCGCTAATGGAGAAGTGTGAAACTCTCTCAGCACCTCCTTCTACAAAGAAGCTGGTACTGTGGTACGTCCTCTGAAAAAGACTATGTGCTCCTCTCCTACAGGGAATCCATCAGGTGCCTGTCTGGAGGATATATGTGTACATCATGTCTCACAATCAATGTACCCACATTGTGCCTCTCTTACACGCTGAAGTAGTGGAGGAGTGAATGTGAGCGACTGTAGAAAGGCTGCCCCATCTTATCCACGTAGGGTATCTGTAAAGTGGCTAACTGCTCTGTCTCCTCTCCATGTAGATGAATGCCCATCCTCCTGCTGAGAGCATCAGCAACTACGTTACCCTTTCTAGGAGTATAGACTATCTCAAAGTCAAAGTCCTTGAGAAACTCACACCATCGCTGATGTCTTTGGTTCAGGTCCTTCTGTGAGAAGATTTACCCGAGACTCTGGTGGTTAGAATAGAATGTAAAGCGCTCGCCCATTAAATAGTGTCGCCACATCATCAGGGCGAAGACCACTGCTACTAACTCCAGGTCATGGGTATCATAGTTCTACCCGTGCTTCCTCAAATGTTGTGATCCATAGGTGATCACTTCCCTCTCCTGCATCAGGACACACCCGAGTCCGGTCCCTGATGCATCGCAGTAAACTACGTACCCTACGCCCTCTTCCGGTAGCCTCAAGATTGGTGTACTGGCCAATCTCTATCTCAGCTTCTGGAAGCTCTGCTGACATCTATCCGACCACACGAAGGGTTTCCTCTTCTTCTTCAAAGCATAGAGTGGTGCTTCAACTCTGGAAAAGTCTGGCACAAATCTCTGATAGTACCCATCCAAACCTAAGAAACTCCGCACCTCTATCACGCTCCTGGGTGGCTCCCAAGCTAGCACTGCCTCGATCTTCGCAGGATCCACCGAAACTCCCGCGTCAGAGATGACGTATCCCAAGAAGTGGACCTCTCGACTCCAGAACTGACACTTCGAGAGCTTACCATAAAGTTGGTTCTCTCAAGGTGTGTCCAGTACAACCCGCAAGTGGTAGGCGTGCTCCTCCTTAGTAGTCAAGTAAATCAATATGTCGTCGATGAAGACTACGACAAATCGATCAAGGTAACGCTAAAAGATCATGTTCATGAGACTCATGAACACTGCAGCAGTGTTGGTTACACCGAAAGGAATAACCAAGAACTCATAGTGGCCATAGCGACACCTGAAGGCCGTCTTGTGCACATCCTCGTCTCAAACTCTGAGCTGATGATAGCCTAACCAGAGGTCTATCTTCGAGGAACATCGTGATCCCTTGATCTGATAGAAGAGTTAATCAATCCTCAGTAGTGGATACTTGTTTTCACGGTCACCTGGTTTAGGCAACGGTAGTCGACACACAGTCACAATCCCCCGTCAGCCGTCTTGGCGAACAAGATCGGGGAATCCCAGGGTGAAACACTGGGTCGGATGAATCCCTTTCCCTACAGTTCCTCCAGATATACCCGTAGTACTCGAAAATTAGTTGGAGCCATCCGATATGCTGGATTTGATATTCGGGCTGTCCCAGGGTACAAGTCAATGTAGAAGTCTACCACTCTACGAGGAAGTAGTCCTGGAATGTCGTCCGGAAAAACGTCCACATGCTGATCCACCACAACAGGAAAATTCAGACTCCGCACATCAAGTGCTCCTAGGATGAGACTATCCAACGATTGGGTAATCATATGTCCTCTCCTCTGCGTGAGTCCATCTTGCACAACAAATTCTCCCTTCTCACCGGTGAAGGTGAACCTACTCCCATCGGTGCAGACACACTGCACCTTGCGCCCAATACAGTCTATCTCAGCATGGACCATAGATAATCAATCCATGCCCAAGATGACGTCCTAAGGCCTCGACGCCGATACAAGAAGATCCCAGCCGAATCTCTTGCCTCCTAGAGTAAGCTCACACTGTCGGCACCAATGTGTAATCATCGAGTATCATCCCATATGAGTCTCTAGTAGTACGGATCGAGCCAACGGCTCCATCAGAATCTCAGAGCTCCTAACAAGTGTAGCGACAATGAAAGAATGACACGCTCATGTGTCTATAAGAACTATAGAATGGGTGGAGTAGACACATATAGTACCTCAAATACTCTCAGGTGCACTGTGGTCGTAGGCCTCCACTACCTGAAGTTGAGCCTGCCTCTGCCTGCCAACTCCCTGTGGTCAAGGAGGACCTCCTGGTGGTGGTGGTGGTAGAGCCCCGAAGCGTCGTCCACCACCTGCTACTCGATCAGCTCCTCTACCTCATCCGCCTGCTCCCTGCAGACCACCACGGTCAAACCTCTTCCTCTGTCTGGGTGGTCCCTCAACCGTCTGCTGCTCCTCTGCATGGTGGGTCGGGCAGTCACGAGCCATGTGGCCCTACCCGCCGCATGCATAGCACTGTATGCCTCTCGACTAATAGGCTCTACTGCGTGTTCCCTGCACCTCCGAACCAGTATTATGAGGTCTCCCACCTAATGGTCTGGTCTTCTTGGACCCCTGTGACATATTTTTACTTCTAGTTGTAGAAGACTCCGCTACACGCCGCCCTGAGGTAGGTATCGCTGCTGGTGTAGCCTCAGCAAGAAACCTCTCTACAATAAGGGCTCGCTCCAGTACTCCTGCATGTGTCGGAATACTGAGAGAGATCATCAAAGCCCAGATCTCATGACTCAGTCCCTCCTCGATAGTCCAGGCCCAGAATAATGGGTCGCGTACCATGTCCATGGAATAGCGCGAGATATCGGTAAATCTCGCCGAGTACTGTGCTACTTTCATGATGCCCTGCCGCAGCCGTAGTAACTCCTGAATGCGTACCGCACGGAGGGTGGCTGGAACGAAATCTGAGTGGATGAGGCTCTCGAAGTCCATCCAAAGAAGAGATGCCTCATCATTCACCTGGAGCGTCGGGCTCCACCATCTACCTGCTGCAGCATGCAGGATACTCGCCGCAAGGATCACCATCAGGTCATCTGGTGTCCCTACTAACCTGAAAACTCGAACAACAGCCACCAGCCAATCCTGGTATGCCTGAGGGTCTGTCTCCCTGCGGAACTTGGGTAGTCTCTGATGCTAAAACTCGTGCTGTGCACTCAGGTGACGTGCACTCTCCGCTGCTGGGGCTGGTGGCATCTGTGGCTCGGTGGGAAGAGGTATCGCCGGTGCCTCCGCTATAATGGGGCCCTTCACCAAGGCCTCGTCGCTCGATGGGCTGCCATCTTGCACAAAGCTCGTAACCCAAGCTGGATACCATCGTGGGGCCATCCTGAAAAAATCGGTGTTCCATGGTTAATAAAGTATACCTAGTGAGCTGACAAAAAGTAAGCACAAAGAAAACTTTTGAAACACACATGCAATCAATGTTTTCGTGCATTGATTCAGAAATCATAAGTCAGTGTCCTGGTGTACAGATATGTCGGCCCCCGCACCAATACTGGACTCCCTGGACTGATAACCACACTCAATACCCTAAACACTATTGTTTCACACGGAGTATATTTTCAGAGTCCTAAGTTCTGCAGTTGAACCGACTCCTCTGATACCAATTTGTCACGACCAGTCCTTGGGGCCTATGCCGTGACTACCCCATGCTCGCCTCCCATAGGCCATGGGCTGGCAACTAGAACCAAAGGCATAAATCTAGATAAAAGGGAAGGCATTGCCTTTATTGGAAAACAAACACCATTGAGTACACACGATGAAATAAACACTAAGTAAACTGAGTACAAAAGTAAGTGCATGAAGTAAATGGGCCAGTATACAAACCCAACTGAAAGTACAGTACAACTGAGAAAATAATGTACAACATCTAAAAAGTAAAGAAGAAACCACCAAGATGTCCTCCGGAACTCCCACCTGAAGGGTGAGTATAGATATTCTCGTCAGCTCCTCGAGTCTGGTCGTCCACTCCGTGTACATCCCGCCTGATAGTCCACCTCCGGGTACCATCCCTCTCCACAAGCCTCAACCACGATCAGTGATGTCCATCGTCTACAACCAACAAAACCTAGTGCGGGCATAGCCCATGTAGGGGTGAGTATACAATACTCAGTAGGGACCCCGAGACTCCCAAAGGTCTCTGAGAATCCATGAAGGAGAAACCATAAAGGAAAGGTACACTCACGAATAATCAGCCAACTCTACTTAGGAATATGCCCATACATATACCTAAGTCACCTATTCTATTTCTGCTCCAACTCAAGATCCCAAGTTCAACCCATTCCACACAGGAAAGCACAACCCAATCCACACAGGAGATCAAGTCAATCATATCAAAGATAATGATTGAAAGTCAAGACTCAAGTCACACATGTATACAACTCACGAAAAGGGGTGGAGATGACTGACATAGTCTCTGAATAATATTCTCTGTTGAACCCACGTAGTACCCATGTACCGATTTTGTCACTGTCGAACCCATGTCTGTTCCAAATAGAGTAACCAATGATGCCGAACCCACGTAGGATCCAAGTACAGTCGTCCTCGCTACCGAACCCACGTAGGATCCAAGTACAATCGGCATCGCTGCCGAACCCACGTATGATCTAAGTAAAGTCATCATCACTGCCGAACCCACGGACGATCCATGTACAGTCTTCATCACTATTGAACCCACAGAGGATCCATGTACCGTTTTCATCGCTGCTGAACCCATGTAGGATCCAAGTAAGTCCTCATCGTCGTCGCAGTCGCTGCCAGCAATAGGGTTCTCGCACACAACACACTCGATTCCGGGAGGGTCCGCTCCATGAGCCAAGGGGGGTTGATACATCAACTATGAAAAATCCCAGAGTTTATGTATCATAAAGTTCTTGTCTCATCACTAGGAACTCAACGCGACAGACGGCGCGTCAATCGGACGCCCGGTCTGAGAGATATCGGTTTTTCCGTCCGAGGGGGCCGGTTGGTTTTTAAGCTAAAACCAACCCGACCATTCTCCAGATGAATACAAACCTTGAGAGGAGTAAGCCAAAAGAACTGTCTCACTAAGAGGAATCCAACAAAGTCGACAGCATGTTAATCAGATGTCCGGAACTCATGTTATAAGCATTTCCACTCCAAGGGCTCGGTTGGTTTCCTGTTCAAAGCAACCCGGCCGTACCCAAAGTTCTCTGAAAACTTGAGTGTAATATACCGAAACGACCATCTCAATCGATGGACCCCAATGCAAATAACGGTGTGTCGATCAGAGGTCTGTAGCCCATGATATGGGAGTTTGAACGAAACTGTCCTAAAATAGGGGTTTGGGCCCGGTCCGACCCGGCCCAATACCCCCTGGGTCGGCCAAACCGGGTCGACCCAACCCGGGTTCGGGTCCGGCCTAGTTGGGCGCGGCCCGGAACTGGCGGCCCGGCCTGGCACGGGTGGTCCAGACCGTGGTCGGGCACTTGGCTTGTGGCCGAGCGGAGCCCGAAGGGGGTGTCTTCCCTTTGCCTCGAAAAAGCAGGCCTGTGGGGTCCGCCTTAGTGAGCTGGTCAGGGGACCCACGGGGGGTCCCGACTCCTGGAACACCAGCAGCCGGCTTGTCCAGCCGCCTCCTACTGAACCGCCGGTGCCAAAGGCCACGGCTCTTCCCCGACTGGCACAACACAACTGCGCCTCACCCCTCCGCCGCAGCCCGCCCTGGCCGCGGACCCTTGACTCTCTAGCACGGCGCAATGGCACCGCGCCCCTCCGCCGCGGCGCGTTCTTGGTCGCGACCTCCTTCGGCCTCACCGGCGCGGCACGACGGCACCACGCGCCTTCGCCATGACCCACTCCAGCCGCGGTCTTCAACGTCCCTGCGCGGTGCAACGAAACCGCGTCGCCTACGTTTCAAGCCACAATGAAGATCAAAAATAAAAAGGGGAGGAGGATCGGCCGTGGTTGTGCGGTCCAATATCCTCCTGTTAAATTGATAACAAGAGGCCAATAATTTTACAATGAAGTTCATTAAATAATACTTGAAATAATAATTAATCCCTACCTCAACACAAGTTGTTGAATGATGAGCGTCGCGGAAAACAGGGTCTCGGGGTAAGGTTCCGTAAACATCGATGGAGAGCGTCCGAGAGGAAGTGGTGTCTCCCATCCTTTGTCGCGAAGAGAAGATTGTATGGCGTGACGTCGTTGGTGAGTTTCCATGTCAGTGCCTCCTCCTTTGTCGTGGAGGTAGAAGAGGATGGAAGAAATCGGGTCGCTGAGTCAATGATCCTTGATGAAGTGTTGTCGTTCGTCGTTGTGGATGAAGTTCTTCAAGATAATAGAGATCTTCTCCCCAAAGTCTCAACACAACAATACTATCCCCAAATAAAATAACACTTACTATTATTTTATTATAACATGGCATGTATTTCGAATTACAAAATTCAAAAACAAGCTCACATAATTAATTAAACTGGAGTTGTCTAATTAAATGGGGTGTTATGTTGGCAAGCTTAATGAGGGTGAGAGAGAGTAGTTAGCCACATAAAGGGGGGAGTTAGGGAGTTAATGGAATATGAAGCGGTGGGGCTCGTGTGGGCCCCACATAACCTATATCCTCCTAAGGGTGGTTAGTAACCGGTGGGTCCCACCCCAACTCCCACACATAGGATTAAACCACTTAAAATAATTAAATAAAATTGTAACACTATTTTATTTTAATTTACATATAATCCACATTTTTTAACAAATCCTCTCAAGAAAACGCACCTTTGAGAAAGGTCCTCTTAAGCAATTACCAGCGTTGCAGTTCCATCGGTGGCCTCATATTTCAATTCTGATCACTGGTTCAAAAGTTAGAAAAAACCAGCTCGTTCATTCATTGAACGTACCCGAGCTAAATTTCGGAAATTGATTGCGGGCACCCTGGGCCTCGGAATCAGGTTCCGTCAGAAACTACATACTCGTAAAATCCAAAATAATTTAAGAAAAAAATTTTCCTTTTAATTTATGGGTCATTACATATAGGATCATCTATTTCTTGAAAATTAATAACATAAAACCCTTTTTTGATAGATTTTTAGGTTGATCATTACAGATAATTTTTTAACTACATTTACCTGAATATATAAATTTGATTCAATATTATTATGTATAATAATTAATATTAAATTATATTATTCACATTATTTTGGTCTTCATGAATATTAAATATAATAAAAATACATATTTTCCATGGTGAGAAAACTAAAACAGTAAAAGAGAGTAACTGTAGAGATAAATGGAAGAACATTTTTACAATGTGTTTTTATTAAACATGGATGTTTTGATAGACCATAAAATACAACAACTCAAATATTTATCAATTTTTTAGGAATATGGAATGATATTGAATTCCCATTGTTTAATTTTCTAGGGTATTTAATAATATTACACTCCCTCTAACTAATAAAAGGGATCATCATCATATATATTTTACAAAATTAAAAAGAATTTTTTTGGGTAACAAAATAATAAATAACTTCCATACATACCTCCATATTTCATAGAGGCCGGGTTTTTTATAAATACAATATAGGTATTCATTATTTATAATCACAAAGATTATTTTCAAAGAAGACGTACTGTTCTTAATCGACCATCTCTGTTTTATTTCTCTTTAAACCTCTTCCAAATATAACTAAATGAAGAATATATAATAACATAAATATATAAAACATATTTATAATTTACTTTGATAATGGAATAACCTTAATCCTTCTATGCATCCATCAAATGGGAAATGATACCAACACTTGTAGGTAATATGAAATTAAACCCCATTATCATATATAATTCATTTTCCATCACTGTCTCTCATGTATGGTCATGATTCTGTATGTAATTTTTATATATGATATTCTTTATATATTAATAAATATATAAATTGAATATATATTATACCTTATTACTAGGTCATCCATTGAAAATGTATAATGTTGTTTGTGTGTACCAAAAACTACCACCTCACGAAGCAATGTGATTCATTATTTATCGTCTCCATTTGATTTTATTTTGGATTTTATTTAAATAAATGTTATTATATTTATTATATTATGATAGTTATATAAATATTAAATAAAACTTTTCTTATTCCAATTAGGCTCATCGAAAAAATTTAAATGTTACCCATACATAAGTATGGCCTACCGTTTCTACGATTGTAATATAATGCTTCTTTGATAAGCATCTTTCATGGTTGTTTTTGGAAATATAATTCAAGTATATAAATGATAATTAAAAAATAATTATTATTTTGAAGATTATATACCATGGAATTATTCTAACATATCCAACCTAAAGAATTAATTTTAGTGTTAAATTGGATAAGGAGGTATGTGATGAGTTGAAGTCATGGTAATGGATTTCATAACTCAATATAATTCAATTGGTTAAATTTATTCTTCATTCAATTTTATATTCCATGAATATGAGTGATATGAAAATTTAATATTTTATATTTTAATATCTCTTTTTTTATTTGGATGTACATTAAATATATAGGTTAATATCATTAACTAACTATCAATTTAATAGCATGATATTTGTATGGGATTTCACATTCACATTTATTTTTATTAGAAATATTCAATATTCACCACTTTTTTCTATTCTTAGTTGTATATAATACCCATGACTGCCTATTATGATTAATTATATGAATATTATTTTGTTGTAAATATCCATATTAATTACCCTATTTCCTGAGGTTTTAATTAATATATAACAATAGAGGTATGTTTTTATCAACTAAAATATCCTTCTTACATTTTATATAATATTTTTAGTTATTTTTTATTTGTTTAAAATTTTCATTTTAATATTTCCTTCATTATAAAATTTTATACTTTCCAATGGTGTAAGGGTTTAATTCACGATCTCATATTAATAAAGATTATTTTTAAATAAATTTACTATAATTGAAATGAATACTCTTTGGTTATTTATATTGAACACCATTAGTCCTTTAAATTTCATATTTTTAATTACTCAAAATACAAAAATATGTTTCTTAGAAAAATTGGCTATATTTGACCCTTCTGTCGAACACCCTTTCTCTTTCATGACAATTTTTTCATTAAAATTTTAACAAATAATTATATTAAATTATACTTTTATTTTTTAAATTATTATTTTTCTAATGATTGATTTTAAAAAAACTAATGGAATATTTTTTTCATTATTCAAATGATGCATTTTTTTACTATTAAAAAAAGTGGGAGGAAATGGTTTTATTTTAACTTGTATGGAATTTATTGAAATTCACAATATCATGAGATTTATTTTACTTGAATAAACATTCATATTCATATAGTTTTATTTGAAAAATTATTTACTAAATATCTCATGAATTCCAACTTTTGAAACAAAATTTTGGAACTGGAAATGTTCTTTTCTTCATGAACATTTTAAATGTATTAGTAATATATCTATTTATCAATGAAAAAACCATTTATCTTATTGACTAATGTTAAATTATGCATATATATATCCCTCACATATATATTAGTAATACTCTCTACCGTTCAATTGTTAGCACATTCCTTATGTGCATTTCATGAAATTCCTTTATTCTAATAGTTTCTTCAATTTGGATAAGATTTAGATTATAGAACCCAATTTACTCCCATTATTTTTATTATTTTATTCCAAATGATTGATTTATTTTTATGGAACACATACATAAGAAATATATTTTGATGGTTTCACCCATATAACACACCAATTAATTAGGTAAATAATCATTTGAGCAAATGGAATTCATTACATAACATTTGAACCATGCGATATTGTTTAGGTGGTTATTCTTGGCTCAAATTTATGTCATGTCATATGTTTCTACATCATTACCTTTGATTCCATAATATTATAATAATGTTTTTTTATTTTATTCATCCATGTCATTAATCTTGAGTCTTCTCTATTAGGATATATTTATATACCCAAGAATAACAATTGATACTTCCTTATCATGATAATTCCCCTATAAGGCTTTATAGAATAACATTTTTTTTTTGTACTTCCCATGTTATCCCATTATGATTTTTGATATCCAAAGGATTTATGTCCATCTTATAGAAAAAATGAAATTTTATTTTTGTCTCATTTTGATAGATTATAATCAGACTCTATTGAACACAATAGTTCTCATAATATTTGTGTTTTAATTATTGGATGATTATGCTAGTAATCATTAAATAATATGTAAAATAATTGGGTCACTATAGTTCTTATAAGAAATGTTTGTAGTTGTTTTTTATTAGGACTAGAATATTTTAGTTATAATTATTTGGATGAGAAATTTTTAATTAATATGTATAGAAAAATATCCTATAATTTTGGTGGTGTATATAGAGACTGTTTTCTAAGATATAACAACAATGTCTAGATAAGACATTTTGATGTAGTTATGGATAAGTTATATCCTTGGTTAATAACTCCAAAAGTGTTTATTTGGATAGAAATGAAAATCAATTTATGCATGAAAATTATCCTTGATGAAAATTTTGTTCGACACCCCCTTGGGATATTCTTTGGAATTTAACAAACTATTTATGAATGATTATGACGGAATTGAAATAATTGTTTGGACAGAAATACTAAAAGGAAATGTTACAATAGAGAAGTTAATTTTAAACAATGATTCACATAATTCATGAAATTATTTTCATTTATAAGATATTATTTCGTGTATTATATGTTTCCTTTTATGTATATAAATTTATTCTTATTGTGTATCATTTATTATTTTTATGAAATTATTAGAAATATGATATATATTTTCAATAGCCAATGTGGTGAGAAATGTTATGTTTTATATAATGATATTCCCATCCTAATCTAAATGGAATTTATAAATTTTATGATCATGCCAAATGTGATATATTGAATTATGAATAATAAATTGAACATAGGTTAATTTATAGGAACATTCAATTAAATATAGATGTCATATCATTAATGTTCAAGTGTTTAATATGGTAATGAAAAGAAGATTAAATTTCCTACATTTCGAAAATGTGGGATGATGATGCATGTAACAAGACATAAATGAACAATAATATTTTTAATATTTGTAAAGGAATGTAACAAGGAATGTAATTTCCAAATAAAAATGAGGTCTAGTTAACAAGATGAATTGAAATAATTATCATCTGATGGTGTCATTAATGGTTTAATCTCATGGTTTGGAAAACATGGTCATTATCTTCATAAATATCATAATCCAAGGATGAATTCATAATAGACTATGTTATATCAATCATTGAAGTGATATGTTTAATGATTTTAGGTGACAGATCTTTAAAATCATGTTATTAAATTGTTTTACCAATTTTAGTCTTTCTATAAGATTCATTAATCATTTATACATTGGTATGTAGTATTTTTTAAATAATGATTTTTAATAATATTATTAATAGTTCTAGTTTTTCAAAAAAATGTGATTTAATGGTATGATTAAATTTTATTTGAAAAAATGATTGAGGGAATGATAATATTTTATATATGCTTAATGTTGAGGTAATTATATTCAATTAATTTTAAATTATTTTTTTTGAAAAAAAATAATTTGTATAAAAGAATATTTTTGTTAAAAATTTATTGGATGTTTAGTTTTATTTCAATGATGTTAATTATATTTTTTATAATTTTATTGGAATTAAATTAGTACAGTTTTAGAAAAAGGATAACCCACATTCTGCGTGAAATGTAAACATTTCTACTAAGGATGTCGAGATGTAACCCCCAATTAAAGGGAGATAAGGGGTTAGATACTACCAAAAGAAAACATCATATACTAGTCAGTAAGAAATTTCTCTTAAATAAACAATTTATCATATAACCATTATTTTTATTTTGGAAAACATATTATAGGATGAAATGTTTATGAATTTTGAGGAGTTTTTTTATTAAAAATATTTCTATATAAATGTTTCATTATGTTGAGGTATCTATAACCATTAGGTCAACAATTTAATTTACAATCAAAGATAGTTTTGGAAGAGTAGAATTAATTTCATTCAATTGTGATGTTATTTTTTATATTAGGTTTTTTGATTTTTGTAGTATTCTATTTTTAACCATTAGTGGAAAATTTAAAGTAAAATTTATTATTGCCTTATATGAAGGATTATATATTTTAAAAAAAATTGAACCATTTTTGTTTTTCTGAATATTTATGGAAAGGATTAATAGGTTATATTGATTTTTTGGTTCTTATGATATGGTTATATTAATATCTAGTTAATTGGGTACAAAAAATTAATATTTGATAATTATTATTAGGAGTAAGGGATGAAGTGTAAATTGATCAAATATTTCCCAAAATATTAAATTTTTCTTATCAAATAAAAAGATATCAAGTAAGTTTATTTCCTAACATTTATATAGAAGGTTGTAAATTTATTTCCTAGTTGTTGGAAAATTATCACGAAACAAAAAATTGTCATATTATAATAATTCCCAAAGAATTTCTAGTCATTTTAATGAACATAGATTATGGATTTTGTGGTCATTAATATTCAGTTCATCATTCACTATCGTATTATTAATGATATATTTTAATATCTACTATAATTTTAGAAATAATATTTTATTCCATTTCTATATATCCACTACCCACTAATGCTTTCCCACTATAAAATATTGTTATTTTCTTATTCTAGATGACCAATGTACATTCATTTATCAATTATCAAGATGAATTTTTATTAACCCATTGTATGATTTGGGATTTTAGCAAAGGTATTTTTTAAATTCAATACATTGATTACTGAGGTCATTTTAAAACTAAATAGAAATAATTTATTAAATATGGTAAGAATTTAATTCCCCTATATTTAAAAATAATTTAATTATTTTCGATACAGAATAATAAAAAACCCATATCATTAAAAAATTCAATTTATTACCATTATAACATATACATTGTAACGTCTCGATTTCAGGTGCCGCCCAAAGGTTCCTCGTATCTGGTTGGCCACTTAGACTCAATCTCATTCCCAAAATTCTTCTGGTTGCAGACTAGGAATGAGGGCCTTGGGTGTGACCATGGGGAAAATTTTCCCTCATTTGTAGAGTAATACAAGGGAAACAACAGTAAACTATAGTGAAAAAAATAATAAATACAATAGAATTAAACAATAGAATACTGATAGTAAATCCCAGAGAAACTAATATATATATATATATATGATTCATGGAATATATATATAATAGAACATCCAATCATGTCACAGTGCTGGAAAGCAATACAGAAACTCATGTACAAAAGAATCAAGTAAACTCTCGAATCATTGTAAGCATCAGCATGGTCCCATGCTCTCTAGCTCCTATAGTAATCAATTACCTGATGAAGCAGGGTTCTTTCCCTTATCTATACCACCAACCATATAAACTGTTTAGGTCCAAAACATTAACCAAATTAGGTTTGAGATGAATTTAGTAGGCAACCACAAAATATCTATGCCTAAAAATCAGTGAATATATATAGAAGGTAATATGAAAAAATGAAGAAATAATCTAGGAAGTACTCAAAAGAAAACAATTATGAATTTTTCTATTTTATTCATTTATATTTATTAATTAATCAATCCATTGAATAATAATATACTGGGATCTAGCCTAAATTAGTGTTTCCTAGTGTAATAGTGAAAAAACAGATGTCTCGGAAGACCATCTCAAAAATCGAGTAAGACCACTTCGATGCTAGTCCTTTGAATTGGAAGACTCATAACAATCATCGAATTATTAGAAAACAATCCTTTGGGAAAGATCTCATGATCTGATCCACTTAGTTTAACATAGAACTAATTCATTAAATAAAGAACCCCTGCTTAGATATCATGGTCTAACCCCTTTGGTCTAACATCACAGAAATCATTTACAAATGACCACCTAGTCATCTCTAATGGTTAATACCCCCGGGTCAAAATGGAATCAATAAATTAAAAACAAAATATTGGGTATCTCTTAGGGTAAATACCCCTGGTTCAATCATCTACACCAAGGCTCTCATGGTCCTATGTAAATTAGCATGGAAACCCCAACAGGTTTCCTGTTCTAGTTCTCCCACAGCCCATTGGAAAATAGTGTGCATATAATATCAATATATCACATGTTATATATAACTACAACATGGATAACATTCCAAAGTATAAAAAATAAAATTCATATAATCAAAAAAAATCCATCCTAAACAATTCAATGCATGGATACATGGTACACCTCATAGGCAACCTAGACCAAATGACCATAAATTGTCAAATAAGGGAAAAACAACAGTGGGTTGTCTCGTAAAAAAGGAATATAACATTACACATATGAAATAAAACATTTTTAATCAATGAAACCATAGTAGGTAAATAATAGGGGCAAATTCCCAATCATTCAATACCTAAAATGTGGGTATGCGGAAATTTTAGCATATATAATCCAAATATGAACAACTAAAGGGTTAAACCACCTACCTCGATTGTGTAAGATTAATATACATAAATGTAAACCCTTAAATCGACCTAGAATGGAATAGATATACATAAATATTGAAAATTAAAAACCATTAATAACTAATGAGAGAAGAGAAATCATGAACAAAAGCTCTAGGAGAATTGATAACTCACTGGTGGGATTCTGACGCACCTCGTAGCTCCTTAATCGGAGCTAAGATGAATAATTGGGTGGGGTTCCAAGTTCGGCGGTTGTTCAATTACTCTCCTGTGCGAAAAACGGGTAGACCGCCAAGGGCCTAAAGGCATTCATTTTGTATTTATTTTGATAATATACCCTTCAAGGGGTGAGGTTGAACCCTTACAAGTCCCATAGGAGTAAGTATTACATGGCCCATAGGTCTTAGAGGAATTCATTTCCCCTAGGATTAAAACATTACATTCAACCCAGAATAACTACTTGGAACTGCTCCTTCCCTAGCATCTTCATCATGATATCAGCTCTCCACCTTTTCATGGTTATTCGACTTGGATTTCTTGTGCATGCACATACTTGTTCTGATGGTAGGTTTCATACCCTCTCATTATTGCAATCCATTTAGCTTCCTCTATGATGAATGCTCCTAGATCAGCCTCCTTCTAAACCTTATTTCTTATAGATTGTCTTGTTTTTTCATCTACACATAAGGTGGCCCAAAGGACCTGAGGTGGACCGAAGGCCTTGAGGTGGCCCGATAGCCTAACTTACCCGAAGGACTTGGTGGCCCAATGGTCTTAAAGGACTTGGGGACCAAATCAATGGCTTGAAGGACAAATCGAGGGAATATTCTCAGCTGCTACAGTGATTAAAAGTACCGTCTACCATTCCTTCTATAGTACTTGCTACAGTACTGCTACAGTACCTACTACATTAACCCAGAATTTATGCCTCCTTCTATATTTGATCTCGGATCGCCTGGATTCACTTACGGAGTGCTCACCAACCAGGCCGAGGCTCATGGGTGGATAAAAGAAATATGTTATGAACATGGGATTTGACCCCACTCCAATTTATCAAATAAAAATAAATGTACATGGCGTGTTCATTAAATGTGCACTCCATGTATTAGCCTTCACCATCCCCTGTCTAAATCGGGTCCTCCGGGTCATCACATAGCCATGTAGTCAACTATTACATTGATAGTACACGGATATATGAGGCCACTAGGAAAATGTCTTGTACTCATAATTACACGACGTGTACTTAGGTAAAAAATCTCATTTCTTCATTTTTCCTCAAACTAACCTGTAATCAAGATGCATAACTAAAATGAATTTTTGGGTTCTTAAAAACATCACTCCTTAAAAAAAATCATTCCTGAATTTCCCTTACAAATGTGACGAAGATTAATCTGCTAACAACTCTAGCCATTGTGATCGTATGTCGGCCTCCCTCTCCCAAGTCTCATCTTGTACTCGCTCGTGCTGCCATAACACCCGTACTAAAGGAATTGACCTACCATAGAGAACCTTCATGTTGTGGTAAAAAATTAGAATATGGTTCTTCTCGAAGGATTCATCCCCCTCTAACTCAACCTCCTTGGGATAAAAAATGAGACGGGTCCGAAGAGTAACGTCGTAGCTATGAAATATAAAAGACGTCATTCATAGCCCGGAACCTCTGAGGTAACTGCAACTGATAGGTAGTCATCCCAACTCTCTCCAAAACCTCAAACTAACAAATGTATCTTGGTGAAATATTTCCATACCTCCTAATCCTCCTATGTCCCAATCTCGATGTTACATGTAATAAAACATGATTTCCATCATCGAACTCTAGAGGTTGTCTCAATTAATCAGCATAATATTTCATCCAAAACTATGCAGTAGCCATACTTTTCCGAATCAACTCAACCTTCTCAGTGGTGTTCTAGACAAGGCGAGGTCCCAACATAGTTGCCTCTCCTACCTACGGACCATATAGGGGTGTTCGCCCAGGCCTATCATAAAAATACCCAAAATCCTCTAAAATTTACGACGCAGGATCGGAGAATGTACTCCAAAATATTAATAGTGAATTCGGACAGGAAATTTTTCTGAGGATGGTAAGTTGTACTTAGATGTACATGTGTACCCAAATACCTCTATAGTCGCTACCAGACATGAGTAGTAAAATGGGCATCCCTGTCTGATATTATAGTGTGTAGAAGCGCATGAAAATGTACAAACTCTGAAATGTAAAAACATAAAAATTCATTAACACTGATGGTATCTTTGATTGGTAGGAAATGTGAATCCTTCGTGTGTCTTTCAACAAAAATCCATACAGTATCATTTCCTCGAGGTGGCCTTGGAAAACCATCCATGAAATACATTGTGACATCATTCCACCTCAACTCAAGAATGGGATACTCCTATAAATTCCCTTTCGGTCATTGATTTTCAGCCTTCATATGCGGACAAGTGGAACTTTTCATAACAAAACTAACAACATACCTCTTCATTCCTGGCCAACAATAATGACAGTGTAGATCCTGATACATCTTGGTGACACCAGGATGAACTGTCCATGCAGAGGCAAGAAAATCTCACGAAATCGCCTCTTGTATGTCTTATTACACCCATTCGTGCCTATGTAAACACAAAACCACATCCTTACCTACAGTCCACCAAAGAGTATGGTCCATTTCGGACACACTCTCTCATAGGAATATGCCTTGGAATCTGATATTTTCCTCACTCTCACTCAGTCTTGAAGAGTAGAGGTAACAACTATATAAGAATGAAACGTCTATCCCTGTCTATTGTGAACCTCCAAATTAATCTCATTGAATAAATCCCTAAGTTTCCACTCATTACTGGCTTCCTGAACTTTCAGTATCTAATTCCTCCTGGTCCACACATCAGCCACTGTATTGCCTTTCCATGGCATGTAGGCAATCTCAATGTCAAAGGATTGAAGTTACTCAACCCATCTTTGCTATCTCAAATTCATATGATGATGAGTAAAGATATAATTGAGGCTTCTGCGGTTAGTGCATACCACAAAATAATATCCCCACTGATAATGTCTCCAACAGTGTGAGCGTGCACAACTATAGCCAACTCGAGATCATGCGTCACATAATTCCTCTCATGTGGCCTCAACCGCCGAGACCCGTATACAATGATTCTTTCCCCCTACATATTAACAAATCCCATCATGATATGAGATGCATTGCAATAAATTCTGAAACTCTTAACAGCTCGGGAAAAATTAGTATCGTTGCAGTAGTCAATCTCCATTTCAGCTCTTACAAGGATGAATCGTAAGAATCTGTCCACAATTACTTTACACCCTACTTATTGAGGCCCGTTAGTTTAACGAACCAATAATTTATTAATGAAAATTCTTCTTGATCTAATTAAATGAATAATTATGTAAAATTGTTATATAAAACATATTCACTTCCTTAGTTTTACTTTTTTGTATTTTAAGATACTGATATCAATTATTACAATTGAGAATATATCTATTGAACAATGATCACATGATTAATATAAATATAGGACTTTAAAAAATCCAATTTACTCAGACAAAGGAAGCGATAACCTCATCTAGTAGAATGGCTTCATATGTAGGCCATTTTTCGGAGCTCAGAAATGAGTTAGAGTCACTGGGCTTCACTCTTGACCATTACCAAGATGAGCTTCAATATGTTATGCTTGAATGGAATTTCCTTCGAGAGAAGTGGAAGTTAATATAGATTACCACCCAAGCGATGTTATCCCAGCCACCCCAAGAGTCTGTCACTATCGCACACCATACCCATAGGTCTTATGCGGCTATAATTAGGGGTTATGTAATAAGACCCTAAAACTATTATTATGTGCATTGCTTTTATATAAATAATATACATTCATTTTATTGTTGTTACTTTGTAAATTGTTTTTAAAGAACAAATTTTATTTTTAGATAATAATAAATTAAGAAATCTAATTTGATGAACTAATCGATTTTTAAATTAACTAATATTTTATTAAAATAATATTACCAAATTAATTTATATTAAATATAAATTATCTAATTATTTTTTTATAAATATAATTTTGGTTTTTTTTAAGGTTTTAAAGTTGTTTTTGTCAAAACCCCTAAATTTTTTATGAATGATGTTTTTTATTTTAAATGTAAAAAATTCATATATTAAGAAAATTATTTACATAAAATTATTATTATTTTTTGATTCATGATTTTGAAATTATCTCACGGTTCATTTTTCATAATTTTTTGAGAAAGTCAAATTTTTGGGTAAATATTCAATACTGTTTAAATATATAATGAGTTTTATGACATCATAATGACACAATAGAGATGTAATAAAATACATTCAAAAAATCATTCATAAAATACATATTTTAATTTTAAAACAACATGATTTTTTTTGATTAATTTTATGGTCCCTTAGTGGACCCTCCAAGACTTATAAAATATTTTAACATTTTAAGATGATTTCCTTTAGAGTGTTACTCACCTCAACATAAGCAGACCTAATATATTAATAAGCTCATCCATTGTCCGTATAAAATAATTTTTTCCACTCCACTTTTTAAAAGACCATGGGATTGTATTTGTTTTTTATTAGTTTAATTTGTAGTGTACAAAACCTAAATAATAAAGAATTCCCTCTCTTTTCCCATATAAACCCACTCAATCTCCCATTGCTCTTCACTCAAACCATTTTGAGCTCTACCAACCTATTTCCTCATCTCTCTATAATCCTCCCAAGATTCCCCGACCTCTAAATAATCCTCTCTCAAGTCTCTCTCAATCCTTTGGGATCACACTTCAAGGTAAGTGATCATCACTTTCCTTCCTTCCTAATTTATGTTCAAGTTTCCTAATATAGTTATGCACTTTTATATTCAATTAAAATTGTTGAAGTATGATTTCTCACCTCCCCCATAATTACATCCTTATGTTTTGATGATTATAGACCCATTTCTCTCTAATTAATTCCTTTTTTGTACTCCTGGTACCATGCTGAAATTCCGTATAGGATTTCTCTCTTCTATTTTACATTCAAAAAATTATTTTTTATTATGTATCTAAATTACATTACATATGTTGGGATATTATATTCCATGACCCCCATACTGTATATTTCATGTTTAAATTATTAGTGACCCCTTTCTCTCTCATCAACACATTTTACGATTTCTTTTTAATGTCGTTGTGATGTCGACGTTATATCAAAACTTCGATTCCAAAATCATTGTGTAAGTGAATATCATCTCCATTTACCTGTCAAGGGTATTCACCTTTATGTACATGTACTTTTTGACTGGGGACATAAATTTATGCATTCCATGCCTCTTATTCTTGGAAATAATTATAATGATTAATGAATCTATGTTGTACGATTTGTTTGGCACTCTATTGCATGAAATGAAATAATTAAGAAGGGTGTGCCCAGGCGCTCCAATGCATTTGGTAAAAAATAGTATCATGATACATCAAGTGAAATGAGGGTTTACTCAAGATAATCCATGTTAAATGATGGTTTAGTCATGCTAATTCATGTTCAATGAGGGTTTACTTATGCTAATTCAAGAAAAATAAGGGTTTAATCATGATATTTCAAGTTCAACGAGGGTATACTCATGCTCCATGTGAAATGAGCCTGGGATCAAGCTAATATAATATTAAATGTTGTTTCCACATTTCCATGTTATGATAATCAGGATATATAATTTCATTATGTTATTTTTTATATTGTGTTCCATTTATATGCATATTTCCTATAATTTAATATATTCATTATGATATTGTTTGTTTACTCCCTTATTGGAATTTACATCTCTACCTTTTCTTATGAATGTCCTCAGGTTATCCTAGGTAATGCTAAGTATGAAGGAATGTTGTGTTCATGTAAAATATGTTTTCAATATAGATGTTGTGTTTTATCTTCTATGTTTTTATGAATTGTTCATGATTTCCTATGAAACTAGACCTCTTGATACCCAGAGTTGTCATAAGTGCATGTTTATGTAATAAATCAAGTTTATGAGTGTAATAAATATCATGGTTGTTATAGTTGTTATCAGAGGGAGTTTTAGTTATATTTGGGATTGGGATTTAAAAAACATATTGAAAACATTTGGGATAAAACTACATATAATAAATACATACCATAATTTTTGTGAGTATAGAGTAAGTGGTTAATCAAGAAAATACATCCATGTATGGATACAAACTAATAGAGGTGGCTCTGTCACAGATGTATCTAGTAGGAAAACATGAAAACACCACTTTGAGCTATACTCTAATGACAATTGGTGGACGATAATAGGAGTTGCTACAATCTTGGATATTACACTCCTAGGGGATATACTTTGGTAAATTCAAATTCTTAGTAACAACCTTTATTAAGGGAGAAAAAAGGACCATAACAATATACGTTAGGAGATAGATCATGGATAACATAGATTGAATCCTATAAATTCATAAGCTCAAGAAATAAATTTAATTTATAATTTATCCTTTTTTCATATTATTCCATATTATGTGTTGCCACTAGCATTCATTTTATTCCATCCAATGGCCAGTAATAGGAGGACTCGGGCTAACAACTTATTCCAATATCAATATGATGACTATTCTAATCAGATTCCCAATCAGATGGGAGTGGGAATTGAAAACATTGTCATGATACTCTCCCACATAACTCAAATTTTGAATAGGAACATGGGTCAATAGTAATGTTAACCCTACACCATAAGAATGAAAAACCAGCAATCGAGAGCATCATGAGACAAAGGAATCCTACTTTTATTTGATAATATGATCCCTCAGTCACAGAACAATGGATCAACTCCATTGAGATGATCTTATCCATCCTTAGATGTTCCAAACAAGAAAAGGTTCTTCTGGCTACTTATCATATGGAGGGTGAAGCTGATCAATGGTGGACATTGATCAATATTACGAATCATGAGGAATTGATTGAGGTCTTGGAAGGGACGAATTTCTAGAAATTGTTTTTTAGAAAATATTTTTCGTTCACCCTCCGATATAATATTTAATGGGAAGTCATTTACATGAAGTATAAAGACGAAGAATCCATTGTAGCATATGACGAAAACATCACAAGGCTTTCACAATATTCTACCAACATTTCCATTACTCCTGAATTCAAGGTTGACCACTTCCTTGGTGGGATAACTCCTATCCTTTGGAAATCCTTGGAAATCCATGACATCAATAGCTATGTGGAAATTGTTAGATGTTCCCTCAAATTTGAAATGGAGATCAGTGAATCTCAAGGTGATTATGGGGACAAACAGTAGAAAATGGACTTTAATTTTTGCGGTTCGATGTATAAATCCAATGGTGGTATGAAATTCCATCACCCTGCTTGAAAAATGTGCAGAAAGAAGAACCGTGAAAATTGTCTGATAGGGATGAGGAAATTATTTAGGTGTGGACGAGAAGGGAACCTGGCCATTAATTTCGGACTGGAAAAACCCACTACTATGACAGAGGAAAGGAACTCTCTATTCCACCCTCAATGCATTGTTCAAAACTTTCACTACAAAGAACTAGGGCACTTCGCAAAACAGTTCTCGAAGCAGTGGGTTTTCATAGGCAACCAACAAACTTCAAGGCAACAAGGATGAGTTTTTCCATCACCACTGCCGAATAAAACCCCAGAAATGATGTGGTGATAGTTACACTAGTTATTCATTAAATAATATTGAACATAATTTTTTTTTCTGGTTATACACAATCCTTTATATCATAAAAGTTTGGTAAAACAATCCCAACACCACCACAAATCATGGAATTAGAGATGTCGGTGAGAATGAAAAATGAAGAAATCATTGCATCCCATGACTATAACTAATCCCATATCACTACCTATGGATTGAACTTCCTGGAAAACCTCATCATACTCCCTTCAGAGGAATGTGTTGAAATTCATGGCATGGATTGGTTTTTCCTCTATATAGAAAAAATAAATTGCTGTGAGATGGAAATCAATCTCCAAATGGTGAATCGACCCCCGGTTTTGTACAAGTTCAAGGAGGAGTATGAGTCTTCTTTAGCACCATAATCTCAAGAATGTATATTTCTTCCCTATGAGCATGCATATCTTTCTCAGATGATTGAGTCTATGGAAGAAACCACTCTTGAAGACATGCCTATTATGAGGGAATTTGCTGAAGTGTTTCTTGAGGAAGTTGTTGTTCTTCCTCATAGATGATATGTTAAATTCTTGATTGATCTAATAAATAGGACATTTCCAATATAAAAGACTCCATATAGAATGGATGTTGTGGAGATTGAGGTGATAATGAAACAACTCAACGAGAATCTGGAATAAGGGTTTATACGCCAAAGTGCTTCACCATGGGGTACACCAATCCACATCGTCATGAAAAAGGATGGGAAAATGATTCATTCTATTGATTATCGTGAGATCAGAAAAATCATGATAAAGAACAAGTATCCTCTGCCATGAGTTTATGACATTTTTGATCAGCTATATGGAGAACAATACTTCCCCAAGGTGGATCTGTGGTCAGGATATTACCATGTAAGGGTAAAATAGATGATATCTGCAAGACTACTTTTCATACAAGTTAAGAGCACTATGAATTCATAGTAATGCCTTTCAAACTCACTAATTCTCTAGTAATCTTCATAGACTAGATGCATATATTCTTTATATATTTCCTCGAAAAAGTTTTGGTAGTCTTTATAAATAATATTCTATTATACTCCAAACCCAATGTGGACCATGAGGAGAATCCAAGAACTGTACTAGAGACCTTGAAAAAGGAGAAGTTTTATGAAAATTATAGCAATTGTGAGTTTTTTTTGATGTATCATTCTTGGGGAATATAATCCCATGAAATGGGATATCTTTGGATCCCTCCATGAAAAATTCAATTAAGGTATGGCCAAGGAAAACATTTATGATGGATATCAATAGATTCCTTGGGTTAGAAGGATATTGTCACCGATTTGTGAAACATTTATCACAATAGGCACACCCTCTGACCAAGAAAAATCATAATGGATTCAATTTTTCTTGGAGTGACGAATGTGAATAAAGATTCAAGGATTAGAAAAAGAGGCTTATCACTACGCTCATTCTCACACTACCCATAAGTGGAGAACTTTTTGTGGTATTTTTTGATTCTTCGAACAAGGTCATGGGTTGTGTGTTGATGTAGAATGAACAAGTAATTTCCAATGATTCATGGAAATTGGTTGTTTATTAGAAAAACTGTCCAACACAAGATATTGAGTTGGATGTAGTAATTGTCTCATTGATAATTTGGCGGCATTGCCTATTTGGGGATAATTGTTTAATATATTTGGATCACAAAATCCTAAAGTATATATTCACATAGAGAGAGATGAATATGAACCAATGAATATGGTTATATATGATCAAAGACTGTGAATCGTCAATCCATTACCACCCTTGGAAAAAAACAAGGTGGAAGATGATCTAAGAAGAAATGACCCAGCGATTCTGCCATTGATGATAATTGAAATGAGTCCAATATTCATAGATATGATGAATATGGACATGGGAATCATAAATAATGTAAAATTATCAGTCCATTCACAAATAATTTCTAAATCATATTTTTTGAAATAGTTAATTGATTCTGAAAAAGATGATGTGGGAATGGAGAAGAATGTGGAAACTATCCAAAAAGTTAAATCCTTGGAGTTTTATGTTAATGAAGAAGTTACTATGATATTGGGGTCAAGACAATGTGTTCCACAAAATCCAGATTTAAAGAATAATCGTTTTGATGATTCACATAGTTCAGATTTCACCATTCACCCTGGAAATAAAAAGATGTATCGAGATCACCATGAGCTTTATTGGGGGGATAAAATGAATAAAGAGATCACTGAGTACACTTCAAAGTGTCTGATATGTTATAAAGTGAAGGCTAAGAGGCCTAAGTATAATGGGATGATGTAACCATTACCCATACCAATATGGAAATGGGAAAACGTCACCATGAACTTTGTCACCAGACTTCCAAAGACTTAAAAGGTTAAACAATGCTATCTGGGATGTTTTGGATCATCATAAAAAGACTGCACAGTTCATGCAATTAGAGAGGATTTCTCATTGGATCAACTGGCACGAATATATATTAGATAAGAGGTAATTCTGCATGAAGTACCATTATCGATTGTATCCGGTAGAGATCCAAGAATCACATCTATGTTCTGGAAGAGTCTCCAACATGCTCTAAATATATAGACAAACTTCTGTATGACTTATCACCCTCAAACCGATGGAAAATCTTAGCAGATTATCCAAACACTTGAGGGCATGTTGAGAGCATGACCAATGGACTTAAAAGGAGTATGGGATCAACACTTTCATCTGGTTGAGTTTTATTACAATAATAGTTTCTACTCAATCATCCAAATGGATCCTTTTGAAGACCTTGGATATAGGAAGTGTAGGACACCAGCATGTTGGGATGATGTTTGTGAGAGAAAACTCCTAGGTCGAGAAACGGTCGATGAAATGGTGGATAAGGATAAATCTATCCAGCATCTCATTAATGCTACTTAGAGTTGAAAAAATAGCTATGTTGATAATCGTCGATGAGACCTAGAGTTTGTGGTTAGAGACAAGGTATTCCTCTGCATATCATCGTGGAAGAGAGTTATGAGATTAGGGATGAATGGAAATCTTAGTACAAGGTACATTGTCCCTTTGGTGATCCTTGATTGCATTGGTGTAGTGCCCTATCAACTAGTACTCCCACTAAAAATATCTCAAATACAATATCTATTCTATATATCACAATATAGGAAGTAAATACATGACCTATTACATGTACTCAATCCAAATTTAATACCATTCAAGAATGACCTATCCTTGGAATAGAATCCATTGAAGATCTTAGATCATAGGGAAAAAGTAATACAAAGTAAGACATTCCCCTTATCAAGCTGTTGGGGTGAAACCAAATGTTTGATGAAGAAATGTGGAATAATAGAAAGTGATGATGTATAGTTAACCTCATCTATTTTAGTGTGAGAAAATAGAATTTTGATGGCAAAATATCTTAAGGGTTGAAGGTTGTAACAACCCAAAAATTTATTAATTTAAATTCATATTGATCTAATTAAATTTATCATCATGTTAAATGGTTATATAAAAAATATACACTTCATTAGTTTTATGTTTTTGGATTTTAAAATATTGTTAATAATTGATTATACTGTCAATATTGTAACGCCCCGACCCCAGCTACCCAGAGTCGGTGCATTACTTCGTAACATTGGCATGATCACAAAAGATCAAGTCTCGAAAGACCGATTAGTTTAGTAGCCTTGGAAACACTAGATACATTCATAAGTCTTTCATTACATCAAAAAGTAATCAAACTAAAATAACATGGTCTTCATAGTCCACACTCATATCCTCTTCTGACTACCCCTGCAGGTCATTCCTAAAATACTTCTTCACATCCTAGAAAATATTAAAACATTGAAAGGGGGTGAGCTCAGATGCTCAGTAAGGATAACAATATTGCGGAAGCTTACATAAATAAACATTAACATTTAAGGCAATGTATAACTAAAAAAAGAATTTTAAACATGAACTTAAACATAATATGGCAAAAGTAAAATGAGATAATGCCATATACTTCTTCACATGGATATTCTACTGGTCGAATAATCACATGCAATATCAACAACCACTTTCATAATGATGGAATGCATAATGCCAGACTATCATAACCATGTAGCCAAGGTCTCGTGCCAAGACCACAAATAAGATTTTGTCAAGGCCTCATGCCAAGACACTATTTTGTCTCATGAGACCTGTCGATGCATCGAGGAGCTGTAGCGGGCTCCACCCGTCACTTATTAAGTCCAATTCATTCCTCATATAAATAGGTTTAAACATATCATAAACCATAACATAATCGTATCACATAAAATATGCATAAAGGAAACATAACATTTCCACATTTCAATCACAATATATCATAAATATATTGACATAATATAATCCTTTATCAAAACCATTTTCAGTACCAAAATACATAAAAAAGTATATGGTATTTATTTTATTTTAAAAACATTACGGCTTGTTGAGGAAGCCAAAGACCAAATAATACTCACGGCGGTGGAAAAGGTCGTTGTCGCCGCGTACGTTAAAAGAAACATTCCTTTTTGTCGTTTTGTAAAACGCTTCGTAGAAAAAGATTCCTTTTGTATAAAAGTAAAAGTCAAAGGAGTTTATACACTGTATAAAAGAAAGTTGTGTATAAAACAAAATATGCCTCAATGAAAGGAGATTGAGACGAAGTCCCATACAAAGATCATTTTTAAAATAAAATAGATCTATTATGTGTATTCACTATAAGTACACATAATTAAAGTACAAATACAAGATATGACATAATAATATCATGACATAATTTGAAAGTAGGAGATTAACCCAAAGAATGGTAATTGGGTTAAGAAGTTCCCTTACCTCGTGTCTGACTTGACTCAACCGTTATTTAACCTCCTGAATAATAAACTAGAGTTAATATATACCTTATTAATAACCATTTTCAATTTCATTATCCTTATTATATCACTTATTACAATGATATGAACATTATGTAATTATTTAAGTTAATAACGGTCGTTTTGTCGATCTTTGGTACTTGAGTCAACAATAAACTTCTTATAATTACAAGTTGTTTATGTGGTAGAATATCCATTATCTCCATAATTATATTCATGATTTAGATGTCATATATATCTCTTATATCCAGTATATACATTCATTTATAATATTACGTAACATTTAGAGGTAAGACATGAAATGCACCGTTAATGGAGACGGTAAGGCGTACGTACGCATGAACGCTACTTTCATTTCAATTTCATATTTAATGGAACGAAATCATAATTATATAAATGTATAATATAATTCCAATATAATATAGTGTATAATACCATTTACTCCATCCTTTATACATCCCACATATGGCATTAACGATTCAAATCACTTTGAGGGGGCGGTAGTCCGCACTTCCTAAAATGAAATTATCGCGTTTTACCCATAATGGAAATCATAAAGTATGCCATAAATGAGAAATACAGAAGAATAAGTAAAACATAAACATATTATATATCATATATATAAATAGTGACTTCTTAATGGCCACCTTTGAAGGTGTTATATGAGTGTTGAACAATCATCGTTTCGTGAGGCCGAAATTCGCCATCCACAGAAACAGTATGTTCTTTAACCATTAGATGTAGGTGTGTGTAAGTGTAGCTTGAATCCTTCTTATAACAACATCCTAGTATATTTATGATACTGGTGTTGTTACAAAAGAAATGAATAAAAAGAGTTTAGGGGGTTGGAGAAGAAAAATAAAACAAAACAACATTAGAGAAGACATTACCTCAAAATCGGGTAACTCTTTTTGATTTGAGCAAAAGGATTCCTTGGGAAGAGTTCTGCCCAAAGTGAGGCTTCTAGGAGTAATAGGGGAAAGTTGGGAGAGTATTTGGGCAGAGGTTGGCCGAGCCAAATGGCTTGAATGTGTAAATGAGGTGGGAGAGGTGGGGGCCTTTTATAAGTGGAGAGGAGGGGCACTCTTGGAAAGTAACGAAAAGTCACTTTATTATAAAATGAGTTTCGGATTTTAGAGGTCCCAAACTTATATTCTTCGAGGATAAGATGATAAGGGTTCGAAATCTACTCATCCAATAGGTTTTTGACAAGTTTACGCTTTGGATTTTACATTATCTTTCCATTTTTTTTAAATCGTTAAATAATGAGGTCATCGCTGCATCACCATGATGTCATAATTAATTTAATTTATTTAATGTCTCAAAATTATAAAAAAAAACAACTATGAGGTAAGAAATCTTTGTAGATTTCTAATGAATATTTATAATCAAAATTCAGACTTGTGTAACCCCACTTAAAAACTATTTTAGTAAAACAACTCATGTTTGTGTCCATTTAATTTTAACATTAAATAAATATATATTAATGTCATTTTCCAACCAAAGTGGCTCCATGGGGTCCCCAAGTTGACCCATGGGTTTTATTGGTCGTCCATGACTCATACAATAGGAGTAGGACAAGTGTCAAGCTCATATCATATTATTAAAACATTGTTTTTACATTAAACTACACTAATTACCTTTAATCGCGATTAAGAACTTAAAAGTTACTATTCACCAAAAAATTATTTTAATCTCATTGAACCACATTTTACTTCTTAATGACAACCATGTATGTCGGATTTTTGAAAATCAAATCACAGAAGTTGTAATATTTCATTTAAACGAAAAATCAGTTATTTAACTACCACTTAGTGGTTTCACTATTCATCAAAAATTGAAGTTTTTCATAACAATGCCAAAATTTCACCCTAAGCTATAATTGATATTCTGAATTAAAAAATGATGTCTATTTTATAAAATTACAAAAATATAAGTTGCAATAATTAATTATATAATTAATTCCCGCTATCACAACAAATAGCGTGTTTTTAAGAAACAATTTATATCAAAAGATTGGCAATTGTTTATGTCCAATTTCAATGTTAAATTAATTCTAATGACCACCATTGGATAAAATTGTAAAAATATATTCTAATTATAATTTAAAACCACTAAATAGTACAATTTATCACTATAAATTATTTTGATTAAAAAAGTTGTTTTTAAGTAATTTTCACTATTCATAAAAAATTGGAAGTTCTCAGAAAATTACAAAAAATTCAACTTTGGATAATTTCGATATTACGAATACAAAAATGAAGTCCATTTTGAAATATAAAATTTCTATAATTTTAAAAAGTGGTTATTACTATTCATAACGGCTACTTTGATTAGTCGCGGTGTTTTAGAACTCGAAGTTGCGTACAATGCAAGCTATTGCATTATTGAATGAGAAGCGTATCGTGGAAGCTCGGGGTGTTACATTCTACCCTCCTTCAATAAATTGCATCCTCACAATTTGAAATTTTTCTTTGAAAATAAAAGGTTGAAAAGAGAAAATACCTTTGAGGAAAACCCACATCGGAAATAAGGTTAATATATATATAACATTAAAAGAAAGCAAGATATGTACAAAGGTCACCCGATATAGCCCATTATAGGATTCTATGAAAATATGGATATGGAGGAGAAACAAACCATCAAGGTCTGATGGAGAGTTATAGAAAATAGGATTAGGAGAAAGTTTAACCACAAGAAAATCACAAACTTGTGATTGGTTAAACGGTCATTAAATCCCCAGTTGGAAAAGTTAACCGACAACATTTTTGTTTTAAGTTACCTTTTATAATGTTGAGGAATTTATTTAGGAGATTTACTAAGAACGTAAGGGAATATACATACTTGTCATGTAGACTTTCATTCTTTAATAAATTTTTACCACAAACCCATCTTTCACACTAAAAGGTAATACAACCCAAAAATATTATATTTATCCTAATTGTATAAGGTTCCAAATATTAACACATACCATTTAGATTAGTAAAATTATTTTGTAATAACCAGGGACTTCCTGTAGGCTAGTGGTAGGAAATAAAGGCCTGTCGCACTATGATTGTGGGTTCGATTCCTGCAGCTTTGTCCGACGCGACGGGTTATGCCCCACCCTACAGGTTGTCCTTTTCCTAAAACTATAGTATTATAATATTCCAAAAATAATCTTCATAAATTTTTTAACCTTAAACAATACTATCCAAAGATAAACTTAATCCACTCCAACCTTTATAGTTATCCAAAATACCTCTGTCCAGACTTTCTCTAAAAGGTCTCTAAATTCTAAAATTAATTGTAACATCAGATTCCCCAAACAAAGAAAAGTTTCTCTTATTGTCATATACTAAAAATATGATTACCTTAATCATACTAAAACCTTACTGAAATCAAAAAGTACTGCAGTACAATCTTTATATATATCACATTATTCTTATAATCAGAATATAATCCTTGAGTCCAAAAGCACCAATACATTAATTATTCTGCTTCAACTTTAGTCACATCATAAGATTGGCCTTGATCCCTTGGCCTTTTCTGAGGTAATTTTCCTTGACACTTAGGAAATTCATTTGCATAATGCCCCATTTCCCTACAATTGTAGCATTCAACTTTGACAGCCTCTTTCTTTCCCTTGCAATCACGAGCCTGGTGACCCTTTTCTTCACATTTATAAAAAACTCCCATTCCTTTTAGGCACGTACCAGGGTGATTCTTCCCACAATTATCAGATAACGGAAAATCCTTCTTTCCCTTTTTCCCTTTATCTTTCTCTTGTTCCCCCGTTCTCTTCTTCTCTTGCTTTACTTTGTTGTCATAAGACTTAGAGAATTCCTTTTCTGTCTTGGTAGCACACGAGACAATATCTTCGTATGATGAGAAGGATTGTGATATTAAATCTCAACAGAGAAATGGTTTTAACCCATCAAAGAAACGATCAATATTACTCCTTGGGTTACATATATAATCTCCAGCATACCTTGTTAACCTTGTAAAGTTACCCTCATAATTTGTGACATTCTCATCCTCCTTTTGTCTCAGACTCAGAAATTGCCTTTCCACATCTGCTCGATGGTCGCGAGGAAAGTATTTTTCTAAAAACAGATCATTGAACTCCCTCTATTCCATATTTGATACTTCATAATCTTCCTTCATGTCTTGAATCAATGACCACCATTGATCATCATCTCCAGTGAGGCGGTAAACTGCCATGATAACTTTTTCCCATTCACTGCTCCCCAAATCCTGAAATATTTTATCTAGGGAATTTATCCATTGCTCGGCTACTAAGGGATTTGTACTCCCATCGAACGTTGGTGGTTTTTGCCTCATGAATCGATCTAACATTGATCCTCCACGTTGTGGATCAGGGTGCTTCATACGGGTAAGGTTATTATTCATAACCTGAGTAAGTTGTCCCAGTATGGTGATTAGCTGATCGGCACCGGTTGCATCACCGGCCCCACTATAATTATCTTGAGCAGGAGGGCAATCCCTTCACGGAGTGCGTGCATTGATACGGATTCCATTCCTTCCACTAGGCGCCATTTCTAAACAATGGCATAAACTAGATTAGTTTATGAATCAAAATACATAATTCCATACTTGTAAAATACTTATCATAAATTGAACTATTTATGGATATAATCCATAATCATAAAAAGGTTTTATTTGAGGAAGTATATACTCATAACCATTCATAGTGGTTTGTAAAGAAAATGAGAATTATCCTATGTATATCCCCCAGGAGTGTCATAACCAAGAGTGCTGTAAGGCCCGTTGTCGTGCACCAGTTCCCGTTCGAGTCTAGCTCAAAGCGGTGTTTTCGGGTTTTACCCCTAGGTACATCAATGCGAGAGCCGCCTCTACCTGCTCGTATCCAGACAGGGATGTATTGCTCGAAAAACTCACAAAATCTCTACAATACCAAAATTTTCGGAAGTTCTTCTATACTAATCCTCAATGTTCATCTTAGGTCTACGTGCTCTAATCAGAGTTTGTCTAAATCTAGATTCCAAGGTTAGTACTAAACTGCCTCTGATACCCACTGTAACGCCCCGACCCCAGCTACCCAGAGTCGGTGCATTACTTCATAACATTGGCATGATCACAAAAGATCATTTCTCGAAAGACCAATTAGTTTAGTAGCCTTGGAAACACTAGATACATTCATAAGTCTTTAATTACATAAAAAAGTAGTCAAACTACAATAACATGGTCTTCATAGTCCACACTCATATCCTCTTCTGACTATCCCTGCAGGTCATTTCTAAAATACTTCTTCACATCTTGGAAAATATTAAAACATTGAAAGGGGGTGAGCTCATATGCTCAGTAAGGATAACAATATTGCGGAAGCCTTCATAAATAAACATTAACATTTAAGGCAATGTATAATTAAAAAAAGCCTTTTAAACTTGAACTTCAACATAATATGGCAAAAGTAAAATCAGATAATTCTATATACTTCTTCACATGGATATTCTACTGGTCGAATAATCACATGCAATATCAACAACCACTTTCATAATGATGGAATGCATAATGTCAGACTATCATAACCACGTATCCAAGGCCTCGTGCCAAGACCACAAATAAGATTTTGTCAAGGCCTCGTGCCAAGACACTAGTTTGTCTCATTAGACCTGCCGATGCATCGAGGAGCTGTAGCGGGCTCCACCCATCACTTATTAAGTCCAATGCATTCCTCATATGAATAGGTTTAAACATATCATAAACCATAACATAATCGTATCACATAAAACATGCATAAAGGAAACATAACATTTCCACATTTCAATCACATAATATCATAAATATATTGACATAATAGAATCCTTTATCAAAACCATTTTCAGTACCAAAATACATAAAAAAGTATATGGTATTTATTTTATTTTAAAAACATTACGGCTTGTTGAGGAAGCCAAAGACCAAATAATACTCGCAGCGGCGGAAAAGGTCATTGTCACCGCGTACGTTAAAAGAAACATTCCTTTTTGTTGTTTTGTAAAACGCTTCGTAGAAAAAGATTCCTTTTGTATAAAAGTAAAAGTCAAAGGGGTTTATACACCGTATAAATGAAAGTTGTGTATAAAACAAAATATGCCTCAATGAAAGGAGATTGAGACAAAGTCCCATACAAAGATCATTTTTAAAATAAAATAGATCTATTATGTGTATTCACTATAAGTACACATAATGAAAGTACAAATACAAGATAGGACATAATAATATCATGACATAATTTGAAAGTAGGAGATTAACCCAAAGAATGGTAATTGGGTTAAGAAGTTCCCTTACCTCGTGTCTGACTTGACTCAACCGTTCTTTAACCTCCTGAATAATAAACTAGATTTAATATATACCTTATTAAGAACCATTTTCAATTTCATTATCTTTATTATATCACTTATTACAATGATATGAACATTATGTAATTATTTAAGTTAATAACGGTCGTTTTGTCGATCTTTGGTACTTGAGTCAACAATAAACTTCTTATAATTACAAGTTGTTTATGTGGTAGAATATCCATTATCTCCAGAATTATATTCATGATTTAGATGACATATATATCTCATATATCCAGTATATACATTCATTTATAATATTACGTAACATTTAGAGGTAAGAAATGAAATGCACCGTTCATGGAGACGGTAATCCGCACGTACGCATGAACGCTACTTTCATTTAAATTTCATATTTAATGGAACGAAATCATAATGATATAAATGTATAATATAATTCCAGTATAATATAGTGTATAATACCATTTACGCCATCCTTTATACATCCCACATATGGCATTAACGATTCAAATCACTTTGAGGGGGCGGTAGTCCGCACTTCCTAAAATGAAATTATCGCATTTTAACCATAATGGAAATCATAAAGTATGCCATAAATGAGAAATACAGAAGAATAAGTAAAACATAAACATATTATATATCATATATAAAAATAGTGACATCTTAATGGCCACCTTTGAAGGTGTTATATGAGTGTTGAACAATCATCGTTTCGTGAGGCAGAAATTCGCCATCCACAGAAACCGTATGTTCTTTAACCATTAGATGTAGGTGTGTGTAAGTGTAGCTCGAATCCTTCTTATAAAAACATCCTAGTATATTGAGGATACTTCTTTTGTTACAAAAGAAATGAATAAAAATTGTTTAGGGGGTTGGAGAAGAAAAATAATACAAAACAACATTAGAGAAGACATTACCTCAAAATCGGGTAACTCTTTTTGATTTGAGCCAAAGGCTTCCTTGGGAAGAGTTCATCCCAAAGTGAGGCTTCTAGAAGTAAGAGGGGGAAGTTGGAAGAGTATTTGGGAAGAGGTTGGCCGAGCCAAGTGGTTTTTAAGTGTAAATGAGGGGGGAGAGTTGGGGGCCTTTTATAAGTGGAGAGGAGGGGCACTCTCGGAATGTAAAGAAAAGTCACTTTATTGTAAAATGAGTTTCGGATTTTAGAGGTCCCACACATATATAATTCGAGGGTAAGATGATAAGGGTTCGAAATCTACTCATCCAATAGGTTTTTGACAAGTGTATACTTTGTATTTTACATTATCTTTCCATTTTATTTAAATCGTTAAATAATGAGGTCATCGCTGCATCATCATGATGTCATAATTTATTTAATTTATTTAATGTCTAAAAATTATAAACAAAATACTATGATGTAGGAAATCTTTTTAGCTTTCTAATGAATATTTATAATCAAAATTTGGACTTGTGTAACTCCATTTAAAAACTGTTTTATTAAAACAACTCATGTTTGTGTCAATTTAATTTTAACATTAAATAAATATATATTAATGTCATTTTCCAACCAAAGTGGCTCCATGGGGTCCCCAAGTTGACCCATGGGTAGTCTTGGTCGGTCATGACTCATCCAATAGGAGTAGGACAAGTTTCAATCTCATATCATATTATTAAAACATTGTTTTTACATTAAACTACACTAATTACCTTTAATCGCGATTAAGAACTTAAAAGTTACTATTCACCGAAAAATTATTTTAATCTCATTGAACCACATTTTACTTCTTAATGACAACCATGTATGTCGGATTTTTGAAAATAAAATCACAGAAGTGGTAATATTTTATTTAAATGAAAAATCAGTTATTTAACTACCACTTAGTGGTTTCACTATTTATCAAAAATTGAAGTTTTTCAGAACAATGCCAAAATTTCACCCTAAGCTATAATTAATATTCTGAATTCAAAAATGATGTCTATTTTACAAAATTACAAACATATAAGTTGCATTAATTAATTTTATAATTAATTCCTGCTGTCACAACAAATAGCATGTTTTTAAGAAACAATTTATATCAAAAGATTGGCAATTGTTTATTTCCAATTTCAATGTTAAATTAATTCTAATGACCACCATTGGATAAAATGGTAAAAATATATTCTAATTATACTTTAAAACCACTAAATAGTATAATTTAACACTATAAATTATTTTGATTAAAAAAGTTGTTTTTAAGTAATTTTGACTATTCATAAAAAATTGGAAGTTCTCAGAAAATTACAAAAAATTCAACTTTGGATAATTTCGATATTACGAATACAAAAATGAAGTCCATTTTGAAATATAAAATTTCTATAATTTTAAAAAGTGGTTAATACTATTCATAACGGATACTTTGATTAGTTCTGGTGTTTTAGAACTCGAAGTTGCGTACAATGCAAGCTATTGCATTATTGAATGAGAAGCGTATCGTGGAAGCTCGGGGTGTTACAAATATAGCTATTGAATAGTTATCACATGATTAGTATAAACATTAGGCTTTAACAAATCCAATTTACATAGAAAAATGTATTGATGGACCCATCTTGTATAATTTCTCCATATGAAGCCCATTTTTAGAGATCATAATGGAGGTAGTGTCTCTGGGCTTCTCTCTAGACCACACCCAAGTCGAGCTTCAACTTGTTGAGCGTGAACGAAATAACCTACAGGAGAAGTGGAAGTTAATAGAGATTACCACCTGAGCAATGTTATCTAAGATTCCCCAAGAGTATGTAACCATTTCACAACTTACCCTTAGGCCTTATGTGGGTGTTATAAAGTGTTATGTTTTAAGTCTCTAGCACTATGATTATGTGAATTTGTTTGTATAAATAATACACATTCATTTTATTATTGTTACTTATTAAATGGTTTTTAAAGAAAAAATAATATGTTTAGATAACATTAAATTATGAATTATACATTGATAAATTAATGGATTTAAGAAATAAAAAATATTTTAATATTATATTATTACCAAATTAATTTTTATTAAATATAATTGATCGTATAATTTTTTATGAATATAATTGAAAATTTCATAATGTTTTGAAAGATGTTTTTATCAAAACACTTGAATTTTTGATAAATTACGGTTATTATTTTAAAATTAAAAATTCACATATAAAGAAAATTATCTAGATAATATAAATATAATTTTTGGATTCAGGAAGTCAAAATTATCTACTGGTGAATTTTTCATTATTTTCTAAGACAATTAAATTTTTGGGTAAAAACTAAATAACATTTAAATATATAATGAGTTTTATGACATCATAATAACCCAATAATGATTTAATAAAATTATATAAAAGTTATATCTATCAATATATTTTTTACCTTTAAAATAATGTGATTTTAGATTTTTTTGATTAATTTTATTTTTCCTTAGTGGACCCTTAATGGCATATAAAATATTTTATCATTTTAAAATGATTTCCTTTGGAGTGTGGATAAACTCCTCAAAATAAAGCCTTATATATTAATAATATCTTCCATTGTACATATCAAGTAATTTGTTCCACTCCTATTTGAAAAACCCATGTGAAAAAACCATGGGACGGTTTGTGGTTTTGATTAGTTTAATGTGTAGTGTCCAAAACCTAAATAATAAAGAATTATCTCTCCTTTACAATATAAACCCACTCAATATCCCATTACACTTCTATAAACCCATTTTAAGATTGAATAAACATTGTCCTACTCTCTCTAGAATCCATCCACAGCTCCCCATGCTCCCAAGAATCCCCTCTCAACTCTCTCCCAATCCTTTGGGGTCACACTTCAATGTAACAGATCTTCACTTTCATTCCTAATTTATGTCCATGATTCCTTATATTGTTATGGCCTATTATATTCAATTAAAAATGTTGGGGCAAGATTTTTAACCTACCCCATACTATTCTCATTATGTTTTAATGATTAGAGACCACTTTCTCTAAAATTAATTCCTCCCATGTACACCCATTACCATGCTGAAATTCCGTAAGAGATTTCTCTCTCCTATTTTATATTCAAGAAATTCTATTATATTAAGCATCTAAATTAAATTAAATATATTGGGATATAATGTTCCACGAACCCCTAACATTCCATTTAATTTATAAATTATGAGAGACCATATTCTCTACCATCAACCCATTTTATGATTTCTATTTGACGTCGTTATGCAGCCGAAGTTACACCAAAATTCCCATTAGAAAATGATCATGTAAGGGAATACCATACCCATTTATCTATCAAGGGTATTCACCATTATGTAAATTTACATGTTGATTGAGTACTTACATTTTTTAATGGTAATGTCTTGGTCAAATACGAAGACATAATTTATTAAAAAAGGAAACTACAATAGTCTGAAATATGGGATTTTATTACAATGTCTTTCGTGGAGAGACATAAGTTCAATCGGGAGGTTATCAAACCAAGTGATGCCCTGATTGATACATTTTTTAGCGAGATCATTAGCCACCATGTTTGCTTCCCGATAGGCATGAGTAACAATATATCGAATATCCCAGAGAGAGTCCATACATTTCATCCAGTGAGATGTAAGAGTGTAGGAAAGGTGGATCACACCATTCCAAATTGCTTGGATGATGGATGTAGAATCACTTTCAATCCAAATGTTGTTCCAGACCTTCCTTTTAGAAAAATTAATAGCATGGATAACTGCCATCATATCAGCTTCTAAGGAAGTGGCAGTGTCGCAACCACCAAAGAAACACCCATGACAGCAACCCAGATATTCCCTGTAGACAGCTCCAAATCCTGCTAGACCTGGGTTCCCTTTTGAAGCTCCATCCATGTTTATTTTGATCCAGCTTGGAATAGGGGCTTTCCAGAACACCTCCATAGAGTAACGCGGTTTTTGGTAGAGGGAAACTACCAAGAGACATCTGATAATCATTAAGTCTTCTACTGAATTGTTGCAGAAGTCTTTTTGTATCGAGGAAGCCTCTCTGCTGGCAGTGATAATTATCGAATGACCTGCATTAAGATGAAGTGAGTGCCTGTTATGTAGGATATTATTATGATCATACCAGATAATGTGAAATAGCACTACTACAACTGCAATAAAGTGGTTCTTTATTTTCTTCGAGGCATTGATCTCCAGACAACTTTTCAGATTAGTAATAATTGAGTCATAACACATCCATCTGCAATCAAACATGTCAGTAATAAAGTTCCAAAGATCTGTAGTAGTGGCACATGAATGAAAGATATGATTGGTATCCTCACGATGCTGAGGACACATATGACATTTAGAACAATTTTTTATACCAAAGACTTGGAGGCAAGAATCATTCGAGACATGATTATGTGCAATTATCCATATAAGAGAGAGTCTGGGGGGCTTGATCCAATGATTATCAAAGTATTTGAGCCACCCAAAAGTATTTTCATAAGATGAAAAATTATGATGATAGTAAGCTTTTGAATCTAGAATACCATTATGTAAAGGTTCCCAACAAAGGAAATCATCCTCATTAGTGAAGGTATGGCTCTCAACCACCTACAGAATAGCCTCCGGGAGGTTAGGATAATGGCCATCCATACCCTCTTGAATGGATAGATTAATGGTTTTCGGCAAAGAGTGAGGAGATATCATGGAGATCAGGGGGGAGTCGGACCAGTTATTAAGCCAGAAATTTAAAGAGGAATTTTTGCTGACCAGCCATCTGGATTTATGCATAATGTGGTGAAACAAGTCTCTAATGAAGGGCCAGATAGAAGAGCTGATATAACTCAAATTTCCTTTTTTAAACCTGTCAAATAATATTTTATGCAGAAAAGCAGAAGCAATATATTTTTGGTTAATAAGGTTCCAAGTGAGTTTGGCATGAAGCGCCTCCTTAAAAATCATTATATTTTTAATACCAAACCCTCCCTTTTTCAACAGTTTTCAACACGTGGACCATGGAATAGAGACAAGCTTTCTCTCATGAATACTGCTCGACCAAAAAATGTTCTTGATGTAATGATTAATTATTTTAAGAAGAGATATTGGCCATTTTTAAATCATTAGAGAGTAGGCCAATTTGGCTATAATGGTTGATTTGAGAAGGTAAATTCTACCAGCCATGGGAAGTGATTTCCCTTTCCAGGAAGAGAGTTGGTGAAGGATCTGATCAACCAAAGATGATAAATAAACGGCATTAGGATTTCCCCAAAATAGGTGTACACCTAAATAAGTAAACGGTAAAGTGCCTTCGTTAATGCCAAGGCATTCAATGATGTTGATTTTACGGTTAGCAGGAAAAATTTTCCCAAAGACGATAAAAGACTTGCTCCAACTCACCACTTGACCAGAGACCTCCTCATAATGGGATAAAGAATTCTTAAGGGTCAGAATATTTCTTCTACTTCCATTAATGAAAAGGATGATATCATCCGCATATAGACGATGGGATGGGGCATTTAGAGCACGAGCATCCTGGATCAGTTTCAATTTATTTTGAGAAACAAACATGGTGAGAAGTCTTCTAAGATAGTCTTCTACAATGGAAAACAAGATGGAAGATAAAGGATCACCTTGTCGGACACCCTTGTGTCATTTAAAATATCCTTTAGGGGATCCATTGACAAATATTGAAATAGCTGAAGAGGTGAACGAAGTGTGTATCCTCTTAATAAACACTTCATTAAAACTAAAATGATGTAGATCCTTAAAGATAATGTTCCAGTCAATGGTATCGAAAGGATTTTTAATGTCCATCTTGATGGCCACATTGCCTCCTCTAATGGTCTTATTAAGGATATTGGTAAATTCATAGGCAAGGGAGATTCAATATTGAATGGATCTTCCCTTAATAAAGACAAATTGTTTCCAAGAAATAATTTTGATACAGAGGAGAGAAAGCAGATTGGCCAAAAAATTAGTAATAATTTTATAGAGAGAGTTAATAAGAGCAATAGGTTGGAAAAGATGAATTTCTGAAGCATTGGGAACTTTAAGAATCAATGTAAGGAATTTAGAATTAATACTATGGGGTTAGTGACCATGAGAAAATAAATCTTTGACAAGCCTACAAACATTAGTATTGATAACATCCCAATAGTTTTGATAAAAACAATTATTAAACCTATCTGGAACCAGGGCACCGTCATCATTGAGACCAAACATAGTGTCTTTGATTTCTTGATCAAGGGGGATTCGCAGAAGAGAGATATTGTCCTTGTCATCCACAAGAGTAGGAACAATATCATGGATGAGATCTTTATAAATAGGAGGACCATTAAAAACATTTTCAAAGTAAGAAATGACATGATTAACAATGGCCGCATAAGTGTCCAAAAAAATGTCATTATCTTTGAGGAAGGAAAGAGGTCTACACACTTTCCTAACACATTGAATGGCATTATAGAATTTAGTATTTATATCCCCATCAGTAAGACATTTCGTTTTTAAGACTTGTTTTCAAATGTTATCTTTGAGCACAAGAATGGAATTATGTTTTATAGAAACACTAATTTCATTCTGAGGGTCTAAAGATAAATCATCATTGCTTTTGGTGTTTTGAATGAGGTTGAGCTCCGCCTCCAACAATACAATGTCCTTGTCAATTTGTATAGTCCTAAACGCACACCAACTTTTGAGATTTTTATTTAAATTATTGAGTTTAATAACACAGGCAAAGGAATCAGAGTGGTGGCTCATTGAATCCCAACAATTTTTTATAAGAGTGGAATAGTCAAGATCCGTAGACCAAGAATTATTAAATTTGAAGGGAATATTGGTTTTGGGATGCTTAAGAAGGAGACTCATAAGAATAGGATGATGATCCGAATTTAATTTAGGTAACTTAATACTAGAAATGGTGTCCCATGCATCCAAATAGGGGGTGCTTATGAATGATCTATCAAGTATACTAGCGACAGTCCTATTGTCATGCCGACGGTACCAAGTGAACTTAGCCCCAGTCAGATTGACTTGAATTAAATTGCAGTCCTCTATCGCAGCCCTAAATTCACTGGAGAAGTGTGGGAATGCATTGGTCCTAGTTTTTCACTAGGAGATAAAATAGCATTAAAATCCCCTATAACTAACCAAGGGTCATGTAGGGTGGAAGCCAACACAATAAGATTATGCAATAGAGGACGGCGATCTTGGAATCTATTCTTGGCATAAATAAATGAACAATGAGTATGCTAACCATCCAAGATAAAATCACAGATGAGCATTTGATCAGAAATATTAAATATTTTAATGTCCTGTAAATAATTATGATGAAAAACCCAAAGGGAATCAAAAGGGGAATCATTTTTGCAAGCACCTAGAAAAGAGTAACCAAAAGCAGCAAAGTGTGTATACTCTCTAGTGAAGAAACTTTTAGGATTATCAATTAAAAAAAGTATTAATTTATGGATTAAGACAAGTCTTTTAAGAACAGCAATGGTACCAGGGTTTGCTACACCCTATAAATTCCAAAAAATAATATCCATTAAAACCATGATTTGGATCCACCGCTCCTCTTCTTATTTTTGGATCCCCCTAAGCCTTTCTTCCTCTTAGATCTTCTGAGCATAGTGGCCGAGGCTAGAGAGTATTTCAAATCCTATTTACTCAATAAGTCAACAGCATTTGTGTTATCAGAAATAGATGCAAAAATAATAAAGTCTTGATTATCATTAATACTGTTGACCACATTATTCACCGTTGCATCACTTGATGAAATTGGAGATTGTGGAGTAGTAACAGATGGAAGGTCTACTACTCCATTCAAATCACGACCTGTACCTTTTTCCAGAGAAACCGTAGAGGTAGTGTGGGGGTTATCAGGTGCCAAAATAGGTAGTACCGAAACAAAATCATTGGTACCTGTATTAGCAGGCAGCATCACCAAAATAGAAGAATCCATAGGCTCCAGAAGTGTGATTGTTTCTGCACTAATCAGATCCAAACCAGTAGTAGTTGGTAAGTTCAAAGGCTTACTTGCTGCATCACAGACAAGGGAATGTGGTGGTTTGAGCGGTGCATCATCTGTAGCTGAGGGAAGATCCCCAGACACTACCGATGACTGGCCGACCTCCTGAATAGAGTAGTCTAGATCCAGATCACAATATTCCATCATAGGCTTTTCGAAGTCTTCGAAAATGAATTTTTTTTGCTCCATATTTTATTCTTCCTCAACTTGGTCGGCCGAGTTGGGATTATACGATTCACCAATTACCAGTTTTTTTTTAGACCCAGAAATCAACAAGTTTTTTCAGAGGTGCTGGTTTTTTAGAATCTGCCACTTTTTTCTTCTTCTTCAACTTGACCTCGTTCCAACCATCATCTGCAGGCTAATTCACCTAGCTTTTGATCACTCTACACTTCAACAAGGAGTGTCCTACAATTTTACAGAGCTCACAATACGGTGGTATTCTCTCGCATTCGAACCGAATCTCTGTTTTATGATCATTATCATTGAAAACAATAGTCTTAGGGATTTTGACCGCCATATCTACCTCCACTATCACGTGAGCATAAAGGCCCAATTCTGCGTTGAGAGTGCATTGGGAAATCATGAGTGGTGTCTCGATGAGAGAAGCAATATCATTTAGAATCTTCATATTCCAATAAAACCAATTAATACCATGTAGGAAAACCCAAATTTGCACCAAGGTGTTGCGAGTATTGTGTGGATTGATGTTCAGATCCCATTCCGAGATGTGAAGATCTCCCGGTTTGAGCTGAAGATTACCCAACCTCCATATGCGATCAAGATCCTCCTAAGACTTAAAGAGTATATGAAAGTAACCCTTATTGATTGGAACTAATTTCCAATTTTTGATAACCCAAATATGCGAAATGCGATGCTTCAAATCTGTGTATGACCACGGTTTATCACCTTTAAGGTAAGAGATTCGAGCCATAACCAAAAAGTTACAGAGTTCACTTCGTTGTTGCAGTGCAATCGGGTTGTCATAGAATGCATATCGACCGTCATCAAGCTTCTTGCTAAGAGAGGCTTTTGAGGATGTCGATATGCTCTAGTCAATTCCTTTGAGAGCTTCAACAAATGTGATACCTCTCGGTTTTCCGATTGCAAAGGGTTCGACTGTGAGTTCTTTCTGCACGGAGGCAAATTCGGCTTTTGGATCAAAACCCGCCATGAGCAGGAGGAAGACAGAATCAATGAGAGTATCCAAAATCCAAGAACTGAGAAAACCCTAGGGTTTGTGGCGTCTTTGACGAGAGATCCATTCATCTCTTGGATATACATTTATTTATTCAACATATCTTATTTATGTAATTTATTATTATGTTTAATGTATCAATGTTGTATGATCTACGTGGCACCCTATTGCATGAAATGAAATAATTAAAAAGGTTCCACCCTGATAGTTCTCCAATGCATTGGGAAAGAATTATATCATGATACATCAAGTGAAAGGAATGTTTACACATGATAATTCAATTTCAATGATGTTATAATCATTTTAATTCAAATTCAATGAGGGTTTAGTCATTCTCCATGTGAAATGATCCTTGGATCATGATAATATCATTTTAAATATTGTTTCCACATTTCCATGTTATAAAAATCATGATATATCATGCCTTTATGTTCATGTTTCACTTATGCTCCATTGTTATTCCTATTTCCTGACATGTGATATATTCTTCATGGTATGTATTGTTTAATCCCTTAATAGGCATTATAGCTCATCCTTTTCTTATTCATGTCATTAGGTTATCCCATGAAATGCTAAGTATGTAGGAATGTTGTGGTAATGTAAAATAAGTTTTCAAAAATGATCTTGTGTTTAATATTCTATTTTGTTATGTAATGTTCCTAATTTCTCATGACACAAAACCTATCGATCCTCAATGTTTCCTTAAGTTCATGTTTATGTAATAAATCATGTTTATGTGTGTAATAAAGAGAATGGTTGTTATAGTTAGTGGCACTGATAATCATGAAAAGTATTGAAGAAAGAGCATGTAGTAACCAGCCAGCCCTAGAAAACATCGTACCTCAAAGACATTCTCCAGATGCTCCTAGGAAACTACTGCTCTCACTTTTTATGGGTCTACTGATACTTGTGTCTCTAAGATAACAATACGCAAGATGTGTATCTATTACATCAAAAAGTGGAATTTTGATAGCTTATAATATAACTATTGATCTCTCAGTGTACTAAATACCATCTAAAGATGGATAGCATGATTGTGTCGATTGTGTGATTACACCAGGTTATCATCCACAAAAACTATGACAAAAGAATCCACGTAAGGATGGAACCCTTGGTTCATCAGTGACATGAAAACCGCCGCCGCATTCAAAATACTGAATGGCATAACCAAAAACTCATATAGACCATACCTTTTCTGAAAGGCTATAATAGGTATATCATATGGTCTAACATGTAAATGATGAAAATCGGATCTCAAGTCAATCATCGAGAACACATGGGATCCTCGAAGCTGATCAAAGTGATCATAAATCCTTGGATAGTGATATCAGTTCATAACCATCAACTGGTTCAGCATCTGATAATCCACTCAAATTATGATGGTATTGTCTGCCTTATTCCCAAAAACGATAGGAAAACCCCAATGAGAAGTACTGGGTCAGATTAAACCTTGTTCTTGTAACTCTTATAACTGCCTCTTGAGCTCATGTAACTCTAGTGTAGCCATGATATAAGGAGGAATGGACACTGGGGCCGCTCCTGTATAAAGATCAATATATAAATATACCTCTCTATCTAGTGGAAAACCTGAAAAGTCCTCTGAAAAGCCATCTATGAAACATTCCACCAAATGAGTAATGTCAATCTAGGATGTCACTGGTCATCTAGATATAATCTAGAAATTTGGGCTGTAATCCCTCCTAACCCATGATGCTCAGTTCCAACTCTGCTCCCTTGGACATCACATTTGCACTTGTGTATAAAATGCATGCCCTCTGGTGATGTGAAACTCACCCTACGGTGATTCTAGTCGACAAAGCCCTGAAAAGAGACCAACCATTATATTCTATGAATGAAATCGATTCCTGTCATCTCTAAGAAATAAAGGTACCACATGAAGTTCCACCCACCATCTTCATTAAGGAACTTTAATCATTGACATATACAAGTCATCCTAATCCCCAATGGAGTGTATAGCATCATCAAATCATCAAAAGTAAAGATGCAGACCCTATATATCTCTTCAATGTTAAATGATATAAAACTATGGAAAGCCCCTATATCGAAATGAGTTGAAGCTAAAACTGAGGCAACTAGAATTGTACCTCTAACCATAGAGGGTCTGAGATGTTGTTTCTACTTGGTCTACTCCATCGTGAATGTCTAACATGTACAATGGTCATGCTACCATGCCTGGCTACCATGAGATGGTCCACCCTACTGACGCTGAAAACTAATCACCTGGCTACCCAAGCCACAACCACTTCCTCAGCATGAACTGCCTAATGAATTCACGTTCCCTAAATGATGAGAAACTTGTGGTTCTACTCCTGAACGTGGACTCATAATCAATCCCCTCTCAATAGATTCTAGTGAGAAAAATGAGAAAAATGATGAAGATGTCCCATCTTTCCACAAGATCATCACTCAAATAGGTATCTCATGAACTAAGGTCTTGTCTTCCAACTCTTCCCACATTGTTAGCACCTCATCGGGCTACTTGAAGAAACATCACTTCTACTAGAATCACATTACAAAACTCCATGTGGTGCTTCCTAGTACCTGTTGAAGGTGTACCAGCCCTAGATGATCAACCATCCTGGATTTAAGATCCTAAATCACATAGATTACGCTCAGTAATCACTGCTAGTTTTAATATAGAAGTCAGTGAAGCTAGTCTGAAAACATTCACCTCCGATCAGATGTCATAACAAATACCATCCTCAAACCATCTAGCCCATGATAGCTTGTCACCTATTAGAACAGGTGTGATGCGCTAAAGATCTATAAAGTGATAAGAATAATCCTTCATTTAATGAGTTCCGTACTCCAAATTCATGAACTCATAGGCTCGGTCAGCCCTCAATGTATCAGGGTAGAAGTAATCATAGAAGGTTATCTGAAACTCTCCCCAATCCATATCCTGATGATATCCCACATATGAGACAAAATCCTATCATCTCTTGGAATAATCATGTATCATGTACATCATGATATTGACCCTCCTCTCAATAGGAATATCTTGATTCTTGAAGATATAATGCATCGCCTCCAACCATGACTCTTCTGTATGTGTTCCTCCATCCATTGAAAAAGTGGGAGGCTGCTGCTGCTGGAACACCCTCGTCAAATATTCCATAGTCGGGGAAGGATATGGTGTCCATGGAAAGTATGCATCATCCTCATAAGGCTTTCACAAAACTGTTCAATAGCACCTATGTCTGAAATAACAGCTAGTATCAAGACCCGCATGATGGGAGGATCTTCTGGAAGTCCCTCATATACCATTTCTAGTGTATGAACATCGCCATGTACCTAGCGTACAACCGAATGAATTCTCGGTGGAATGACTCTACAAGTTATTGCACACACCTCATTTCAATATTATCATGGACAAAAACATAGATGTGGAAGAGTGGAACATGAGAAGGAAATTATTCATGTTTTACAAACAGTGTTACATGGTGTGTATAACTGCTACATGAATATTCCCTTTAAGCCTTTAACATGGGTGTATATGTCTATCAATCCTGGTCATTTAACACCCTATATAGATGACATGTTCCTCCAGTGACACAGAATGTATTTAATATTCCCCCATTCCATTGTTCTTCTACATGACTAGAACTACATGGTTACCTCCTAGCGTGACACTACATGGAGTGAGCACTCTAGACACGGCATGTACCACATAAGTTCCATCCTCCATTGTCGTCAGTCGCATGACTGGATGAAAGGTTTACTCTACACGGTGTGTATACCCTATTTTTCATCCACCCATGTCATTTTTCACACTACCAGATACATGGGTGACTCTACACAGTGTATATAATCAATAAATGGCATGTACACCCTATGTTTCATCCACTCGTGTTTTAGTCACATGGTTGGATACATGGTCTTTTATGGAACGATGTGTACTCCTAGTATATAGCGTGTTCAACCAACCATTTATCAGCCTTGTGTCTCTTCTCAAACTATTAGTCACATGGTCAACAATTACACGACATGAACATATGATACACAGTGTTTTTTTATAAAAGTAAGTTCTTCAAGAACAGAATAACACATTGCATGTGTTCATCACCTCACACACTGTGTTGTCTGGGTTTCCAAATAGTAAGCCTCTGAAACAGCTCTGAAACCCCAAAAAATATAAAATTTGTCTATGTAATTCCATTTTACAATCTATGAGAGCCCATACTTGTTGCGAATCAAAACTTGGCATCTATTTTTCATACCATAGCTTAACAGACTTCAATTAAAGTTCAAACATGATTCACCAAATTTTGATCCAAGAGGGGCCATAACCTCATAGAGGCAAAAGTATGAATTCCATCCAAATAAAAAATTACATATACTAATAACATATCAAAATATTTTTTATTTCTATTATTCCATCTATCACAAAAACATTTATATCTAGCACAACATCTATAACAACATTATGAAATCAGTTAATTCTCCCTAAATGGCATGAAAAGAATGAATGAAATGAGATCTCTAGATGGTGACTATATGATCAAAGAGATGGAATACCCTAATCTAACCAGGTGGTAATAGAAATAGAACCACAATGATATCAATCATAACAGCACAAAACATGTTCTTCACCGAATGGTGAAATGAAATCATCTGTAAAAATTACAAAACCAGAAAAATTACTATATTCGATCTTACTTGGATTTTCCCTATACACAGGTTAGCTACTCTCAGGAATATCTTATTAACAACTACATATTCCTATTTATCTATGTCTATAGGTTCCAAATATTATGACAAAATAGAAAAAAAAACTTTTGTGATATCACTTTGTAACATCCTAGTTCCAGGTGTCGCCGAAAGGTGCCCCACACCTGGTTGGACACATGGACTCAAGCACATTTAGTTAAATGGTAGAGGATGCCTAGTAGCAATGTGGGGACTAGGTGTGAAATTTAGGAAACTATTCTCTCATTGGAAGAGTAATACTGTGGAATAAATAGTAATCAATAGAGGAAACAATAATAAATACAACAGAAGTAAATAGCTGAAGACTGATAATAAATCCAACAAAAACCAAAATATATATATGTGGAGTGGAATATGTATCTAAGGGGTCAACTAGAGAAGTCACAATACTGAAAGGAAAAAACAGAACCCAAGTACAAAATAAACAGGTGAACTCCAATAGCATTGGAGGCCCCATCTTGGTATCATGCTCTCCAGCTCATACATCAATATATTACATGTGGAAGAAGGGAACTTGAATTTATATATACCAACAACCATATAATCATTTTGGATTATAAAATGACCCAGAAATGGTGTAAGATGAATCCCAGTAGGCTAGACCCAAATTATCTATGCCTAACAGTCAGTGAATATATATATATATAGTAGGTAATATGTTGTAATGAAGCAATAAACTAGGAAGTACTCAAAAGTAATAAATCCTAAAATTTTCAATTACATTCATTTACATTTATTAATTATTCAATACGTAGAATAATGAAATCCAAGGATCTAGCCTATGCTCTATTTCCCCCTATGAAAAAGAAACAAAACAGATTTCTCATAAGACAATCTCAACAATCATGTAAGACCGAGTCCAAGCTTGTGCTTTTCCTTTGTAGTCTCGTCACAATCATTCAGTTATCCATAAACAACCCTCAGGGAAATCTCTAATATTCTAACCCCTTTACTTTATCATTGCACCAATTCATTAAATAAAAAACCCCGCGGAAGCTCTCACAGTCTAACTCCTTTGGTCAAACATCAAACTAATCCTTTAAAATGACGACCTGGGTAGCTCTCACGGTCAATACCCATGGTTCTAAATGGAATCAATAAATTATAAACAACCTCCTGGGTAGCTCTCACTATCAATACCCTTAGATCAATCATCTACACAAAGGATCTCAGAGTCATGTGTAATTACACATGGAAACCCCCATAATTTACCTGGTCCAAGGCACTCACAGTCCATTGGAAAAGAAACCAGCATGTCATAACAGTGAAGTACATGTGATATATAACTACTACATGGATAAAATTCACAATCATAACAAATGAAATGTATATATTAAAAAAAATACATCCTAAACAATTCATGGCATGAAAACAAGGTATGCCTTATAGGAAACCTAGGCCAAATGACCATAAACAGTAAAATTAGTGAAACACACCCATGTGGTGTCCAGTAAAAAAGGAATATAACCTTACGCATATGCAACATCACCTTTTTAATCAATTAACCCATAGAAGGTAAATAATAGGGTTAACATCCCAATCACGCAAAACCCCAAACGTTGGTATGTGGCACTTCTAGCTTATATAATCCAAAGAAGAACAACGAAAGGCATAAACCACATACCTTGATATCGCAGCATTGATATATTTGAAGATCGTCCCTTGAGTTGTCCCAGAATGACGTAGATATAAAAAAAGATAGAAAAATCCCAACCATGAATAACACGCGAGAGAGGAGGAATCAGGAAGAAAATCTCTAGCATAATTGAGAACTCCCCTGTGGGATTCCAACATACCCGATGATGTCTCAATTGAATCTTAGATGGAGAATCATGAGGGGTTAAAAGTTCATCTGACATTCTATCACTCTCATGTATGAAGGATGGGTATAAGAAATAATTTTTGTACATCAGACTAGACCCTGCTCCATACATGGAATTTTCATTAATTGTACATGCCATTTATTAGCATCAACTCAACCCAAACTTAAGAGGGTCAACATGGTAATTATGTGGCCAGGTACTTAGCCGTTACACGGCCAGTACAAGGCTATATGAGGAATCTAGGTACACATCATGTACTCATAATTACACGGTGTGAACTTAGAAAAAATCCCATTTGTTCCTTTTTCCTCAAAACAACCCAAAATCTAAAACCATTCCGGAAATAATTATTCAGGTTCACACATATATTAAATATGTGGGTATGTATGATATTGAAATATTTTTTAAATATAACTAATTTCCATACTCAATATAAATTTATTCATAAATTCTTAAAAAATAAGCACTCAACTTTTATGAATGATATTTTATCATATAAAAAATATTTCTTTTATAAAAATATATTGATTATTGTGAAAAAGTATTATAATTATATTATGGAATATTTAGAAAGTTTATTTTAAGAAATGAAAATATTTTTTTTAATTAATCATACCAAAATTATTATTTGACGAAATTTGGGGATTATTCAGATATGTTTTTTTATTGAATAGTTAAAATTACTAATTTATCAAATATTGTAATTTATTATCATTAATGATATTAATTTAAAACCTCCACAATATTTTAGATTATTGGTGGAATTGAAATATGAAATATTGTATGTATAATAATGTAATTAATTTATTTTTAATTTTTAATTGTCATGATTTCAGAAAATGATTATTTTTATGCTAAAAAATACAGTTTTCATCAAAATGTTGTTATGATCATAATGATTGTTGATTTTATTTAATTTAAATATCCCTTAAAAGGGAAGTATTTAAATTTAGACCATATATTATAAATATATAAAAAAATATAAATTAATATAATTAATAATTCTAGTTAAAGAGTCAATATAAGAGCATCTATTACTTTAAAAATACATTTATAAAAACCAATATTTCGACCCACTTTGTGGGTTTACATTTATAATTAATTATTCAAATTAAATCATTAGAATTTTATAAAATTTATTTAATTATTATTATAATTATTTTTAATATTAATTATCATGGTGAATTTAATTTTCATCATTATAAATAGTAAAAACAATAAAAAATATTTTTAATGTATTGAAAAAACTAAATTGGTAAAATTGAGTAACCTTAGAGGTATATAGAATAAAATATTTAAATCATGTTTCTTTTTTAAAATTTTGGTTGTTATTCTCAAAAATATCACCTCTCAAATACTTTATTGATTGATTTTGGAGTCACTTAGCATGATGGTGACATCCCATTCGTGAATATATTTGGGTATTTACAGAAATTTCAGTCCCTCTAACCTTTAAAAGTGAACCTAATCCCCAATCAATTTCACACATGATAAGAGTTTTGGTTTCTAAAATACCTTCCCAAAAACCTTATTTAATTCCAATAAAATTACCAATAGTACTTATTTATATCATAATAATAACCTTGGGATTGTTTATGTATAACCCTAAATAGGTGGCCTTAAGAAGAGGTATAGTTCATTATAGAGAGTCATTTTTGTATTTCCTCGTCCATCTATTTCAAATATTAATTAATTATTCAAATATATTATATGAATTATCTAAAATATATCAATTTTTTTTTATTTTAATGGAATAACCAACTTTAAACTCCTCTTCCATTGAATGGGAAACAAAACTAGAGTTCGTGTGTACGAAAAACTACCACCTCACAAATTCATATAATTTGTTTTCCATCATCGCCTCTCAATGATATTTATTTTATTTTTCTTAAGGTATATATTTTATATTTTTTAAATATTAATCTTTCATTTAAATTAATATATCTTATACATTCTTAACATTGCATCTATTGGAAAATGATAATGGTGATCATGTCAATGGAAGACTACCACCTCTCATAGCGAAGTGATTCATTTTTTTATTACTACATCACAAGGAAAATATATTTAAGTTTTTTTGAGTATTTAATATGAATTTATTATATTATTATGACTACAAAAATATAATATAACACTTAAATTTTTTCTATAAAGATGTTTGAAATTGAAATAATTACGTATGCATACGTAAGACCTACCGTATCAATGATTGTAATGTAGATTATTTTTCATAACCATATTCCATGGTTGGTTTTAAAAAAATCATTTAAAAATATTTTTGTTATTTCATTTTGAATATATTTTGGATGATGGAATGATAAATTCATTAAGCATAGTCAACCTATCAATGAAATTTTTAAAACCGTAACTGAATACCAGTTAAACGTCCATCATGAACATGATTGATTATTTAAATATAAATATAAAAATATATATATAATGGTCATAAATAAAATAAAATAATAATAAAATTGTAAAAATTATCAATAAAATAAATAATTAATATAATTTTATTATTCTAGAAGATAATGTTTTTACGTCACAACATTAATTTCATGTAAGGGATTATTTATATTAATTTATTTTATTCGGTAAAATAATTTATTAATTGTCTTTGATAAGCTATAATTATGTATGGAATGACAAATGATAATTTTATAACATATATAAACATTTATTATTTATATATAAATTTGAAAAAACAATAAATCCATTGAATAATTATCAATTCAATGGAATAATATATGTAAGGAGTGTCTCATTTCAGATTTATTCTTGTGAGAAATATGCATATTCACATAATTGTTCTATTTAGCGTTGTATATACTAATAATTAATATAATTTATTGGTTTTTAAATTAATAATATTATTTTTAGAATATTTACAAGGATCAATATTTCATTATGTTTTGATTTAGAAACTACTAAAGTAGTAAGGGTTTATCATCCGAAATCATGTTCTTGGGTACATATGTTTTCTTTTGAATCAGACCTCACTTATAAGGTGTATATAAAAACCCATTGAAATTTTATATCAAAAATATAAATATTTCAATATATATAAATATTCACTTTAATGTAAATCATTCAAGAGGCTTACAATTCAAAACTCACCAAAGAGATTAAGGTTTATTTCACATCTCATTTTAATCAAGATTGTTTATGATTGAATTTCTCTTAAATGAAATTATTTGACCATTATATAATAAAAAAAATTCATTTTACTATCATTTAGTTATTTTTGTAAGTAAATATTTTTCCTTTTTTTCCAATATTTATGATCTCTACATACAAATATATTTTTTTAGGAAAACATGCTTTATTTCATTCATAGGATGAAAACCCATTCACGTTCATAAATATATTTTATTTAAAATGTTTCAATAATGATTTTAATAATGGTATAATATTCTTATATTTAATTTTCATTCATGATTTACTTTCTAAAAAATGATTTAATAGGAATATTACTATCATTAATCAAGGAGGTATTTTTTGTATTTTTACCAAACTGAGAAAGTAATGTTTTCTATTATCATATTCCATGTCAAAGAAATTTACATCCGTAATTTCGATTATTTTATTTCAAGATTACATAATAAATATACAAGAAAACATTAAATTAACATTATTTCTACATTTTTTTGTGAATTTTATATTTTTTTTATTTATTTTCTATGTGGAATGGTTATTTTAATCAACAATGTCTTTAAGCATTTTTTTTATTCATCAATGAAAAAACATTGATGTCGTGGAATGATTCTAAATTATGAATATATTTCATTCACATATATACATAGATTAATCTATTTTTCTTTGATGGTGTGATAAATTTTTTATGTTCATTTCTCAAAGTCCTTCATTATGATGTTTCCATGGATTATGATGTGAGGAAAGATTATGAAAAAAATTCCATTAAATGGGTAATTAACATGTTTATACTCATTATTGATTTTATTTGGTCTAAAAAATTAATCATAAACATGATTTTATGGGTGAATCTAGATAGATCTCTAATTATCTAAGTAAAGGTTTAGTCCCAGGAGGCGTCATGTCTGGGATTTTGGGATTAAACCTAGTCCATTAGCAGAATTTTTTTACCATGTGATATTTTATATATAGATATCATTGAACCAAGTTAATTTCAAGCTATATTCATCTTCCAAATTTCATATGATTTCATGATCTTATTATACCAGGTTCATTATGTTATACATACATGTGATTTGTCTTGAGCCTTCAATATTATGATATGATATTATTACATTAACTCACTAGTTATTCATCCTTATCATGTTTATTACCATACTGGGATTTTTATTACCCCTATTGTCTAAATGTTCCCAATTTTATCCCATATATTTTTAGGATATCAAAGGGATTTATGAGATCATTATGTAAAAAATTAATAAGTTTTTCTTAGTCACACATTGATTTATAATAAACCTTTTATACACAAGAATCTAGATCCCATGAACCTTATGTTGAAATTACTAGATTTTTATGTTAAAAACAATGGAATATTATTTTTTATTTTCTTATGTCACTATATATATTTTATTATGTGGTAATATCTAGTTTTATACATTTATACGAAGAGTATATTTTTAAAAATATTTCTTGACTCAGGAAGTATTATTCCTGTAATGGATACTGATAACTCAAATCTCATTTTCTTGAGTTATAAAGAATTATATTGAAAAACATTCTTCCATTATTTGGTTTTCCAACCTCATAATTCTATTATATGGTATTTAATATTCTTCTTTTGAAAATTAATTTATAATATGAATAATGTTTTATTAAAAATTTAACAATATGTCTTTCCAACAAAGAAAGATTAAATATATAAAACAGATTCAATCCTTTCACAATCAAATGTTTTTTTATTCGGATCCTTATTTCATATAGAAATATTTAATTCATTCTCATGGATCATTTATTGAATATTATTTTTTGAAATTAAAATTTTATAAAATATTTTCCTTCACATATTTGAAAGTTACTTCTAAATGTGGCATGTAAGTTTGAATTTCTAATCAATGAAAAAAATGTTTTCTAAAAAATATTTTTTTACCTCTATTTTTAATTTTATATTCAAAAGGATTTAAACTCATCAAATTAATTTTACATGATTTAACCTCTAAAATATACATATATAATTTTTTGAATCAACATTTTAGTGCCAAACCACTCAATTATCAATCCCTTCATAACTGATAACGTTTAATTAAATCATTTACAATGTTTTTTTCATCTATGTCAACATCCTTCTAAGTATCCTTTTATGAATTTTGGATATGTTTTATTAACCATCCACATTCATTCTTATAATGGTTTATGTAATTTAGTTTCCTTTTGAAGGAAAAATATTTCACCGTCATTGTCATTCCTAATCATTATTAGTGTATAACTATAATTTTTTACATATTATTCTATCTATAAATATAAAGCCTCTTTATTAATTATAATGATGGGTGTTCACCTATATTTCATAGATTTATTGATTTCTGAAAGTATCATATTAATTATATACACTTATTCTATATAGTGTGAATAATATATGATTTTTTATCATTAAGGAATGGTGTTTTGATAGAAATTTACCTATTTTCATTGGGTAACCATTTTCTTTCCATGGGTTACATATGTAGGATACAAGGAAAACATTTTGCTTTCATGGTTTATTTATAATATTATTTAATTTTGATCAAATATGTATTGTTAATCATTATGTGATGTGTGATCCTTATACATCCCTCCTATGCACTAGGTAATTCTTTACATCTCGATAGATATTTTTCAAATGTGTAGTGATGTTTGATATAAAAAGGGAAACATGTGATCCATGTCATATCTAACCATGTGAATTGTTGAGTAAATCATGACCAATTATTGTAAATATGTTATAATATATAATCCATTATGTAATGATTTCTATGCTAATGTATTTTAAAAAATTCTCATTTAATACTTGTTTATATGATATGTTTAATTTTCATGATATATTCTTTCATTATTACATGATTTATGAATTATGTTTTATAGGGTATAGTTTTCATATATATATATATATAATATACCCATATTATTTTCCTATTTTCACATATGATATTGGATATTTATCAATTATGTTTACCCATATTAAGAACCTCCTCTCAGCCTATGATCCATTTATTTTTCTGAAGTTTATAAATAAAAGTAATAGGTATGATTTTTCTAGAAACGTATAATGATTGAATAAATTTTTAGGGATATTGAATACTTGTTATGGATTAAGAATGTGTTTATCATGTGGGATAAATTTCAATTAGATTAAAATGAAATGTGCTTTTTACATAATTTTTTGTCATAATTCTATAAAACCTCAAACTAATATTTACATGGATTGTATTTACCTAATTGTTTTTTATTTTAGTTGATTAGGATGGTCACATTGATAGGTTTTTCCATTCTTATTTATTTGGTTGTTTAAAATTTTATTCTGTATGGTTTTAATTCGTTTTTGAGTGGTTAATGTATATAGTAAGGTTCTGATGCACATTTTGAAAGTTATTTACATTATACTCAAAGTACATGCCTTGAGAGGAACCATTATTGACATAGGAAGGTGTAGGAAATAACCTATTAAAGGTTTGTTGAGACTTTGGTTGGTGGATATTAAGCTAACACAAAACATCCTGATCAGGTTCACTCCAAAAATAATAACACAACAGGTTGGTGATAAGGCCTCAAGAATGCCTCCCTATATTCCATAGGTTTACTACTATCACTGAGGGTCTAATTTATGTACAGTATGGAGAATTTACACTGTAGATTAGTAATAAATATCAGGGAACAATATTGCATGGAAATAAGTGAAATGTAACAACAAATTACATGTAATAATAAATAGTTAACCCAAAAAAAGTTGAATAAATAACCAACCATGGAAGAACAAATTGAATTATAGTACTAGAATTCAACAAAATATAGGTACTATGTAATACATGAAAATGTATGAAAGAAAGGAAATAAAAAATGACCCAACATTTGTAGGTTTTGTAAGTCCATGTTCATCCCAAACACCATGTCATTTAATAGTACATAATTAATGACTTACAAATGCACAACTAAAAGCCAGAACGTGCATCCAAAAGATGTTTTTTATTACCAAACGGTGGCCCAACTAGTGTGTGAGTAAAAAACATGAACCAACCAACAATGATGTATAATACAAAATAGTTTGTGAATAGAAAACTCGATAGTGTGAATGTATATGAAAAGTATGTAGAAATTTATATAAAATACAAGTTGATATTAGGTTCATATTAGGACTCTGTGAAAAGTTTACCTTCATCTTCCTATTCTGTAATAATGAATAATTCCAATCAGTATATAAATTGACATGGGACAAATGATATGTATCCTAAATCAACGGGTTTAGGGATAACCATATGGCGGTTTCAACTTTGACGAAGGTATCGACCATATCATTCAACCATAAGAACATCGAGTTTCATTCCCAAAAACATATTATAAATTCTTAGGAAACTGAGGTCCAAAATTGAGGAATTAAATTTCTCAAATTTCAATAAATAATAAAAGGAACACCATTTCCTATAATGAGGAATGTTATTTCCAAATCTTTTTTATAAATAATATGGAACAAAATTTCCAGTTATGGGGAACATCAATTCTATAAACATTAAATAATTATGAATACTATTGTTTCCTATAGTGAGGAACATTGTGCACTATGATTTCTAATAGTATTTTGAAAAATCATGTCCAATAGGGAGGAACACCATGTATAACATTTCTTTACCATTCATAAATATTCAATTCATAGTTTCTTATGAGCATTTCCAAGTAATTCCATTTGGGAAACCAAGTGTCGCTCAAGGAATACTAAAATGAACATGTATGTTTCATTTATTCATATTACATAATCCATAGGAAACATCCATGATAGATTAATATTCTTCAAATATTGTTTATTTTTTAACTCATATGTATTGTGAATTGGAAAGTGACTTTTTACTACCATTTACACATAATTTAATTCCATTTATTAATAGGAATAATTCATGACATTAAAATGGCCAAATATATTGGATTCACCATTAAAATTGTATTTAGATGTTTTATATTTCATTTTAATGCAATCCTATCTACATTCATTTAACAATTATAAGTGGTTTAAAATCAATATTTATACAATAAAAATATGTGGATTGTTTTTGTTTTAACAGGAATGATAATTATAAGCGATTATTTGAGGCCACGTAAACATGTATTTTTGGTTGATGTTATCAAACTCAAACTATGTATAGGTTTCATATGAAAGTGATATTCCATTAAATAATTAAATTTTAGTTATTTAATATTTTAGAATATATTTTCTTAAATTATTGTGTAATAAAGGAAAAGAAATATTTGAATATAAGTGATACTTATAGGGAAAATAAGTAGACCAAATAACTCATTATTAGGTAGCTTTACTAATTCAATATAATTATTTGGTATGAGTTTAATTGGTGATAGATTAATTATAGAAAAAAACCCTAAAAATATTGAACATTATCTCACATGGAAATATATTCCAATGCATTGATATATTCTAGGAAAATAATTAATAGAAATGATAGACATACTATTTTTGACGCTTCTGTCAGGGCACACATCTGACTGGTGGAGAATGCACTGGTCTATTACCCCACTCTCACACTTTCCAAAGGTGGGTGGCATTCATCTCTTATTTAGTGACAATTTCTCCTGGCTTTAAACAAAATGATGAGATGTCAGCTTTTCCTTCCATGGATTCCTCTTTAGAATTTATTTCCTTGTTCAGGTCTCCCTTAAAGATTAAGATGTTGTTTTTGAAACTCTTCCCTGTTCCATGTCTTCATGGACACTGGTTAATTACACTGCTTCTGTCTGTACATTCCAAGGTTTCATGTTAGGGAATGAACATTTGACTGGGTGAGTAGTCACGTTGGACATCATTGGTGTGTATGGACACTGGAACACTAATGTGTCTGAGTTTCTTCCCCGTATGATGTGGTTTCTTAAGGGCACGGAATCCAAAGGAATCCCATGTAGAATGTGGGGAATTATATTCCACATGAATTTATCTGAGGTTTTCCTCATATTATAATGTTTAAACAAGGTATTTTGTGAGTTTAACGTCTAGAGAAGATAGATCTGACTGATCGGAACACTAAGGGAGTGAATTAGATGGGTGCATCCCCATGAAGGAGCACCAAAGGGGTTAACTGTATTAGTGGATCAGAAATACAAATGAGGAAGGATATGAGGATTCTTGGGACCCTATATAAGAGACACCTCGGTTTACCATTGGCTGGGATTGAACCTCGTGGAGGGTTGAAATCAGGGTTTGCGTAGGGGACAGTGACCCGAGGACACCCTAGGGCTTATGTGTGGTTAGAATCCTGGATACTACAAGAAGCGTTGATGAGATTGATGACATTATCTCACCAGGATGTGACAGCCTGGGTAAAACCAATATGAATGATGAATGATGGAGTGAATTGGTTGGAGAATGAGATGGGACCGTCATAAGGATGATGGTGATGTTGGCCTTGATCCTTGAAGTGACTTCCTACATATCCACATGGTAGGGAATCAATGTCCATATAGATCAGTCAGGAGATGGGACACCTGAGGAGGTGACCAGTGAGAATAGACGCAAGGATGGGACCCAGACTAGGTCAAACCTTTGAGTTGGGACAGGGTATTTTTGGAACATAGGGGGACTCGATGGAGAGACCAGAATCGGGCATGAGTTATTGGCTTGAACATCAGGGTGGCTTCCTATGTATCCACATGGAAAGGAATCAATGTCCACATTATTCAGAATGGGGGAATGGAATTGGTGTGTACACATAGGATAATAAACCAATTATATACTACGGCTTATGCGTGGTGAGCATCTTGAGTGATGGTCTGACACCTGAGGGGTGGACCAGATATGTGGGTCCCAAAAAAGGGGATAAAAGCAGCTTACCGTTGATTGAAGACCATAATAGATTACCACTGGATGGGGATAAAATAAATTACCACTGGTTGGCGTGGCACCAGCTTACCACTTGTTGGGTTGACAGCATATTACCCCTAGTTGGGGTGACAACAGCTTACCACTGGTTGGGGTGACAATGGCCTACCCTGTGTTGGGGTGACAACGACTTACCGCTGGTTGGGGTGAAAATGACTTAGCACTGGTTGGGGTGACAACATATTACCATTGGTTGGGGTAACAATGGCTTACTGCTAGTTAGGGTTGAACATGAGGGAGGCTTCCAACTAACCGGTCTAGGAGACATGGATCAAAAACCATGTAGTTAAAAGTTATACTATTTAGAAGCATGAGAGATGAAAAGGGGAATATAATTTAATGTCATGTGGGATGAGGGTGAATTGGCATGAAGTGGTTGAGTCTGATGGGTGATGGGCTCAACACTCTGGGATCCTTCCTACGTACCATGCTCAGATTGGGGTAAGGATCAATGTCAATGTAGTTCGGCATAGGGGATACAATTTAACATCATTCGGGATGAAGGTGATCCAATGTCATGTGGTCGGGACTGATGGGTGATGGGATTGAAAATCAGAGAGGCTTCCTATGTACCTTTCATGGAATAGTTCAAGGATCAAAGTCCACATAGTTCGGAATAGGGGATATAGTTTAATGTTATACAGGGTGAAGGTAGACCAATGTGAAGTGGTCGAGACCGATGAGTGTTGGTATTGAGCATCAGGGAGGCTTCCTACATACCATTCTTCAAAAGGATAAAGGATCATATTCCACATCGTTCAGAATGTGGGCTTGTAAATTAATCTAGGAAATCCTAGGAAGGATGCCATGGTCAGTTCTTACTCAAAGACCACATGAGTTGTGATCAGTGTGAGAAAAAAGGGGCAACAAATACTGACGATCATGTTGTGAATGGTGTGTACGGGGAAAATAAAGTGGGTTTTACCCATTGTTAGCTTCCTTGGGGGACGTAGATTAGTACTTACTCCCAGATGGAGGCCCTATGGTGATAATTACCAAAGGGAGAGGGACGGTGTAAAGAAGGTTCCAGTACCCATCTCTCTTCGAGTCTTTAGCACTAAATATGAAAGGAGGAGTAGGGACGCTACCTCCCGCATGAAAGGATAGGGGATTCTACCGAGTGGTTTCCCTTCACTGAAAAAAGATGTCATTCCAACAAAGGGGATCTCAATACATGTGGGGATGATCTCACTCCCAGAGAGATGAGAATGCTATGAGAATGTCTGAGATGGGGAACTGTGTGCATCTTTCATGGGGCGAGGCCGTAGTTTAATGTCAAGTGGTGAGGACTATGGTGCTTTGCAGGTTAACGTCATGTAGCTCGGATGATACGGGTTCACTCCGCACCCCTAAGACTTATATTACTAATTCCCACACACTGCTGTGGATTGGAAGGTATCAAAAATGTCATTGTAGGGAGGTGCTATGGAGTGATCCATTAAGGGTCTCACATTAGCATGGCTATTAAAAGAAGTAATAGCTGTTAGCGTGCCTATGAAAAAAAGAATGAGGATATGAATCCCAACATGAAGCACTGCCCAAGGGACCTTGAAATATCTTCATACAAACATGGAGGGATTTATGGGAAAGGATTTTTGAAGAAGATGGTTTTACAGGAAAGGAACCTGTGAAGCTCTACTGCTCCCCATAGTGGAGGGAATTTGCGAAGGGTTATTCATTGCAACGTGGAGTGGGCTAGCCTGGGAATAGGGTATACATGAATATGAATGGTTCTTCAAGAAGTAAAAAGTATTTCACAGAATAGGACTTCACATAGAAAGGTTTCCTTGAAAATCATGGAATTACGAAGAAATGTACTTCACAGAGCACATTGATCCTTGCATAGTATGTGGTTCACATGTGAATTGATGGTACTTCGCAAAGCATGCATGCATTGTGAAAAACTGACTCCCTTTATGGATCTACTTCCTTCACGATGGCCCATTGTATCCATGAAGGGAATCCCTTCTTGAATATGGGATGTATTTATGCTAATGGAAAAGAACCTTGCAATGCTGAAGTACCTTGAATAGCTCATTTTATCCATGTTTTCACAGAGAAGAATTTGATTCTCGATTTGAGAGTTGAGAAGAAAAAAGTCAGGGTATTCATCCTTTGGGTTTGAGGGAAGACTTGTATTTATAGGCGAGGGGCGGCGCAAAGCTATGACAGCTCGTTGTGAAGCCACGTGGCACTCTATAATTGGGTGTATATTGTTTCAAGTTTGTCGTAATTGTGGAGTCGATAGTCATCCCCTCCTCAGTGTCGAGCTCTCCATAATTCCCTATGCAGCACTCGTAGATGCTTCCATCAAGTTCTAAGGGATCAAAGAGGTGATATGTCTCCCTTCAATGTGTGATGCTTCCGTTCAATTTCATCGTAACTGGGGATACACCATCCTCTTTTACTACACAATTTCTATTGAGGGGGCTTCAGCATCACACTGGATGCAGTGTAGAGGTGCTCTGCGAAGGCCGCGGTTCTAAGGGGATCCCTGAATGGGATTTGAATGGAATCCACTTTGGTATTGGTTCATCTTTGATTATTTTCCCTTGGAAATAATATTGGCACTAAAAAATTCCCCCCTATACTTGGATCTGACGAAAAAACTAGGGTTGAAGTCAGAGGGTTGATCTCCAAAATGTATTGTCTTATCCAAATGCAAGATTGTGATGTAGGGTCGCAATGAAGAGAGGTGATATACGGGTTGAGAATGTCACAAAGCTCATTGCAGATTGAAACACCAAAAACCAAAGGGGTCATATCCTATAAATATGGGTGGTTGACCTCTTTTTTTCCTTTTTAATCATTACATTCCCATGTTTGATCTCTCGATTCGCTAAGCTATTCTCTCTCTATGACCGTTCATTGTGAATCATGTCCTCTATGCTCTATGGAACAAAAGGAATCTTCAGAATCTACGAGTATGAACTCTGTGGCTTGCGTCTGCAAGGTTTTTTTTTGGGATCTGTAAAATGTATCTGCGATCGAGCTTTACGAATGAGCTTCATGAACAATCTCTGTGATCCAGAAAAAATTTCAAAAACATTGATATTGAATGTCTCACTAGGAATCTGATAGAGGGGACCTTGTGGATGCTTCCTGGAGGGAAAATATGGCTAATAACTTGGTCATCAGGGATTGTGTGTAGAGCCACATTGTCCATGAATATCTGGTGGAGCTATTTTCGGACAGTCAAAAGAAATGTCCTTTGTAAAATAGATTTCCTCCATACGGCTTTGGACTGAGGGGTGGCGTTATAATTCCTAAAGAGAGAAGGGATGAGTTGGCCTTCTGGTATAGGAGTACGCCATGCTAGTGCATGTTGTTCAGCACGGCAGACGGTCATAATTCGGAGGATCAGACACCCATCAATGTCGACTACCTATATAACCACGTGAACAACATTGATGGGAAGTAATTGCATCCAGAGTTATCCCCATACTATATTACACCATTCTGAAGGCGGAATTGGGGAACCCAAATAAGGGGTGGATCGATGAGTGGGATCTGCACTAGGGTAGCAACATCACAGATGACTGGACATGGAATTATTTGGTATGTGCCTTGTGCGTGGTTTTTGTGGTAGAGATGAGGCTATGGGCCTGTAGGAGGTTGCCCTAGGTTCATAATTCCACATCTAATAGTTGAAGCAGTTGATACTGGAGATTCTGAGAAGGTGTTCCTCGAGGACCAACCCTTTCCTTTCCATAATGTGTAGGTTGGTATCAGCCTCTAGGACCTGTACTAAATTTCAGGGGTTCCGATATTGGGGAAGATATATGATGAGTTCCTCCCCGTTGTGAATACTTGGGTGGACCCAGAGAAAATTTCCCTGGTTCAAAGGAATTGATGGACTTGGTGATGGGGGAGTACAAACATTCAATGAGGGATGTCCATTTTAAATAGTGGTTAAGTCGGTTCCTGAATTCCTATGTAGATGGGATGTTTCTAGTGAGTTCTCCAACTTGCCTGAATGGGGTTCGGATTTGTATGGAGAACTCATATTGGAAACTCTTGTAAGACATCCAGTGTAAGGCATGCGGATTTGATATCAGTATCTAACAGCAACCAGTGGTTAGGTTGGATGTGTTATCTAGATGCTTATTTGCATCTGGATTTTGATAGTATGAGACACAAACATGGGAGGGTGTCTGACAACATTCATCATGGCATCCGCATTGGAGAGAGGGGAGCGGTTCAACCTAGAGATCCTAATGCTCTCCACGCCGTATAAGGTGTTTTAGAATATCAGCGAATGGAATAAGACACACAACGTATGATGGTCATTCCATTGTTTGTATGGGTAGATAGTTGTGCATATTAGGGGCTTCTATGAGTACCTAAACCCCATCTTCTCCAAGGTCGGACTTCTAACTGCATATTCTGAACACGGTGGGTAGTTTTCCAACCTTGCTGAACCTGTCACTAGTGTTGAATCGTGTCTGTAATGTTGATGAGTTCAACATAAAACCATTTCAATTCCTAATAGATGTGTTCACTGAGGATATCCAGGGAATGGAGGAGCATTTTTCCTACGCCCTAGCCTTTCAGTGTTGAGTCTCGGTGGTGAGGGTTGACCGCGAGTCTCTCTGTGAGTTGTACACTGTGCACCTTTTTGCAATATATATCTGTTGCATGCAGAGGCTCACCCCATAGGTCTACTTTAGAGTGTAGCATGAGGATCACCCATGTGTAATGAAGTAGGTGTGGCTCATGTTTACACAGGATAATGGGAAAATGTGGAATGAGATTCCTCCACCAACAACTATCTATGTGCTAGTGATGGTGTATGCCAAGAGTATGTAGGTATCCTACCTGGGTGAGATACTGAAGCAGCAGACCGTTCGTTCCAGTGATGGGGTCCCCCCTCAATGTCAGGGTCAAAAGGCTGTGAAGAAATCAATTGGTGGAAAGGATGTAATAGCTATGAGACCCGCACCAACTGAGATGCCTGAGGTAGTGTCAGACCCGACTATCCTAGAGGATCAAAGTTATCTGGAGGGAGGGCCACCAAGGGGGTTCTATAAGATACCCACCCAGGCTCTGGGGAAGCGGCTGCGCCATATAGTCATGCCTGAGAATTCAATCTTCCCGGATTCTTGGGACATCTGGGATTTCAATAGAAAATTCCTCAACCCTTTTTAGATTTTTCACCTTATGAACCATCTCATGATGGATTTTCTAGGGCTCAGTCCTGTCAGGGTCGGATTTGCGGTATCACAAGCGGAGGGGGAGCGATACATTGCTGATATGGAGTCATTGTGCACTCTCAGGGTTCTCTTCATCAAATGAATGATTGAGTAATGGTTTTTATTGATTGAAATTCCCCTTTGTAGTTGATAGTCACTGAATTGAGGGAGATCTTTCCTCTATTGGTAGAATCAGAACATTCCTCTTTGGGGGAAGAGTTCGATGGAGGGAGCCCTCTGGAGGGGGGTGATCTCACAGACTCAAAACTGGAGGATTTTGCAGAGGATCAGGAGGTAAACCCTAAAAAACATTCATGTAGTCCTAATACAGGTCTTTTAGGACTTCTACACTAAAATTTGACCCATGTAGGAGGGACTCATATGCATGACATCCTCTCGTGCAATAGAAGATGCAGGTGTAGAATCCTTGGGATCTACACCTGAAGTAGTGGTGATTATCGTGCCATCCAAGGATGTGATACCCAAGGTGGATCTCTTGGAGTCTTTGTATTTACCAACCATATACGTAGGTCTACTACTCAGGGTCCTGAAGGCAATAGATTAGGTGAGAGTCCAACTATTTGATCTCTGTGAATATTCTTCTCAGAATTCGTAACTGTCATCCATTGATCTGGTTTATTGATGTTTGTGAACTTTTTATGTGCATAGTTCTTCAAATGGAGTGGGTTGCCTTGGTGAGGATGGTTGGTGCCAGAAGCACTACCTTTCCATAGGGAACATCGGTGTTTGTGGAAGCAGACACCCATGCTTACCAAGCCGTAGTGCTCCAGATCACTGGTGGGACTGTCAGCAGAACATATCCTAAATCATCATGGGGGAATCCGATGATGGGGATCAATCAAATGAAATGTGTCCTAACATACCCAATCAAACACTAGATGAAGACCTTGATGACGTGTTCTTAGAGTCTTTCCCTTTATATGAACCCACAGACCCTGTGTACTAGGAGGAGATGGCTTCTGATGAAGAGGATAGAAATATTGTTTGTCACCGGTCATGGAAGCTGATGAAGTGATTCATCTTGGAGACTATTCATGAATAATGTATAAAACAAATGGGGATTATTCATTCTTAGCCTCAAGAACTATGCACTGGAGGAGTGGATGCCCAACATCCTCATATGCTCATCTGAGACTTCATGGTGGTGATGATTCAAGAGAATGATCATGGACTTGGTTTAATTTGGCATCGGAAGAAATCACTAAACATAAAGATGCTCTCGGAAGCCAAAATTGAGCTCCAACTATTGAGGGTGCGGGTGGATGAGTACTCTGTTTTTATCGACACATAATTGGGGAAAATATTGTGGCTAAAGTCCCACCATGTAAAGGCCAATGAAACAATGAATCAAGCCTCCGAAGAGATTACAACGATTTGATATGACAAGGATTGGTCCCGGATCACGAATGATGAATTGCGCCCCATTTCCCTCGAGGAGGAGCGGGAGATAAACTGACGATGGTGGATGTTAGAGGCCATGAGCTAGAGAGTGGTGGAGCTTAGATGCTCCATCAAATAATTCAACCCATCCATGGGTGGGGATAGTCCTGGGAGCTATAATGTGTTTAAACTCATAAATTTGTTGTCATGATTTGCTTGTTTGTGTTGGTTTTGTTCATGAGTTCCATTATTTGTTTTGGTCTAGTGCATTTCCATCACATTTGTGAAATATCCAACTATCACTCTCTAATCTAACGTGGGTCGTTCCGGATGTGAGAAACAATGGATGAGAGCGTCATTATTCCATTATAGTTTGAGAATGACAACCATTCTTCAAACATCAAGGGTCTGATCAACCGACCCAGATTTATAGAAAGAAAGATAGAGGCTTGACTAGAGAATGATGTGCTCAGAATAGTTTGATCGTTGTTTTCCCGGTGTGCTCTAGTGCACGAGCATGTTGACGTTAGGGGCATTAGATTCAATCTGAACATAGGGGAGTGTAATGTAACGACCCAAAGTTTCATTAATGGAAAATCCCTCTTGATCCAGTTAAATGTTTCTTTATGAAAAATGTTTCTTTATGTTTTTATAAGATGTCAACTTCTTTAGTTTTACGTTAAGATTTGTGACCGTTACTTTTATAGCCGTTAAACAGTGATCATCTGGGTAGTTTAAATATAAGTCCTTAACGAACCAATTTTCTACTCAGACAAAGGAAGCGATGGCCTCATCCAGTAGAATTGCCCCTTACGAAGCCCATTTGTCGGAGCTCGGAAAGGAGGTGGCGTCTTTGGGCTTTGCCCTTGACCAAGCCCAAGATGAGCTTCATCAAGTCAAGCTCGAACGTGATCGTCTACGGGAAAAATGGAAGTTGATTGAGATTACCACCCGAGCGATGTTATCCGAGCAACCCCAAGAGTCTGTCACCATCGCACACCTTACCCTTAGGTCTTATGCGGCCATTTTAAGGGGTTATGTAACAAATAAGTAGAACCATGTTCATGTACATTATTTTTTTATATATATAATAATGAATATAATTTCTAGTCATTTTTGATACATTGTAATTAGTTTTTAAAGTACAAATGCTGTTTTTAGTTATTATTTAATTAAGAATTATATTTTATTAAATTAAAGGATTTTTGAATTAAATATTATTTTAATAAAATATTATTATTAATATTAAATTAATTTTCATTAATTATAAATGATCTTATAATTTTATGAATGCAATTAAAATGTTTATTAAGGTTTGAAAGTCATTTCTGTCAAAACCCGTGATTTTTTTTATAAATGTCGGTTTTTATTTTAAAAGTGAAAATTCACATATTTAGAAAATTATTTAGATAAAATAAATATTATTTTTGGAATCAGGATGTCGAAATTATCCAACGGTGAATTTTTCATAATTTTCTGAGACAGTCAAATTTTTGGGTAAAAATTAAATACCATTTAAATATATAATGTGTTTTATGACATCATAATGACCCAATGGTGATGTAATAAAATACCATAATCCTTATGTTCGGCCAATATGTGTTTTATCAATAAAATAATGAGGTTTTGGGTTTGTTTGACTCACTTTTCAAAGCATTAATGGAGCCCTCAAGACTTATTCAACACTTTGCCTTTTTAAATTAATTTCCATGGTAGTGTGACTCACCTCCACATAAGCAACCCTAATTTTTTTAATAAGTTCGGACCTTGGACTTGTAAAATATTGTTTTCCTCTTTCCTTTTCCAGAAACCATGGGCAAATACCATGGGATGGTTTTTGGTTTGGATTATTTTAATATAAGGGGTCCCAAACCTAAATAATAAAGAATTCTCTCACCTTTCCTATATAAACCCACCCAAGCTCCCACTTCCTCCTCACTCAAAGCCCTTGAAGTTCGTCCAAACTCTGCCCTACTCTCTCTAGAATCCTCTCAAGGTGCCCCAAGCTCCCAAGAAGCCTCTCACAAGCCTCTCTCTAGCCATTGGAAGCACACTTCCAAGTAAGGGTTTTTCTTCCTTTCTCATTTTTGTCAATTTTCTTTAAGTTGTATTGCCTTTTTAATTTCAATTATGAATGTTGGGGTATGGTTTCGCACCTCCCCCATACTTCCCTCTTATTGTTTTAATGATGGGAGACCCCTTTCTCTCTCATTAAATGCCTCCCATGTACACCCGTTACTATGCCGAAATTCCGAAAGGAGCTTCTCTCTCTTCTTTTATATTCAAGCAATACTTTTGTATCATGAATCTAAATTCCATTTCTATTGTTGGGACATGTATATATATGATCTCCTTACTGTCCATTACATGTAAATATGATGAGGAACCCCTTTCTCTCTCATCAACCTTTTTATGAATTCTTATGTCACGCCGTTACGCCGCCGAAATCGCACCGATTTTCTAAGCCAATGTCTTTGTGTAGTGAATACCATGCCCATTTCTCCATCAAGGGTATTCACCTTTATGCACATTTACTTATTGATTGTAAAGCTTCATGTATGAATTCCACATTCCTTTATCGTGGAATAAATGATTATGTTTTATGAATCCATGTTTTATGATCCATGTGGCACACTTATGCATGAAATGAAATGTTTAAGAAGGGTGCGCCCTGATAGCGCTCCAATGCATTGGGTAAAGTATAGTATCATGATACGTCATGTGCAATGAGTGTTTACTCATGCTAATTCAAGTGCAACGAGGGTTTACTCGTGCTTCAAGTGCAATGAGGTTTTACTCATGCTCCATGTGCAATGAGTCTTGGCTCATGCTAATTCAATGATAAGTGTTGTTGCCACATTTCCATGTTATGATTATCATGCTTTATCATGCCTTTATGTTCATGTCTCTCTTATGCTCTATTGATATGACTATTGCCTAACATTTATTGTACTCCTCATGTTATTCATTGTGTACTCCCTTACTGGGCTTTATAGCTCACCCTTTTCTTATGCATGTCCTCAGGTTATCCCATGCAATGCTAAGTACGAAGGAATGTAGTGGTCATGTAAAGGAAGTTTTCAATAAGGATGTTGTGTTTCATGTTTAAAGTTTTTATGTAATGATCCTAAGCCCCAAAGACACTAAACCTCTCGATCTTCTTTGTTGTATCAAGTGAAGTTTTATGTAATAAAGCATGTTTAAGTTGTAATAAAAAGCAGGGTTGTCATAGTTGGTATCAGAGGATAGGTTTAGTTATTTTTGGGATTAGGAAACCCTAGTAAAGCCTTAGATACAAGACTAAGCATAATAAAAACATCCCTAAGTTTTGGTAAATACTAAGTAAGTGGTTTATCAAACAAATACATCCCTGTCTGGATACGAGCAGGTAGAGGCGGCTCTGGCACAGATGTATCCTAGGGGTAAAACCCGAAAACACCGCTTTGAGCTAGACTCGAACGGGAACTGGTGCACGACAACGGGCCTTGCTGCACTCTTGGTTACGACACTCCCGGGGGATATGTTTTGATAAATTCACAATCTTAGTATGAACCCTTATTAAGGGAAAAATGCCCCTAAGAATATATGTTAGAAGGAAGATCATGAAAATCCTGGATTGAATCCTATAGACTCATTAGTTAAAGAGATTAAAGTTTATTTATAAGTCATCAACTTTTGTCTTTGGATTACCCTTTATGTGTTACCCCTAACTTTCCTTTTATTCCAGCCAATGGCCGGTAATAGGAGAACTCGGGCTAACAACCGTTGTGAAGATCAGTGTGATGATTGTACTAATGAGATGCCCAATCCGATGGGAGCGGGAATCGCGAACTTTGTCACGCTTCTCTCTCAGCTAACTCAAGTTTTGAATAGAAACACTGGTCAAGAGGAACGTTCAACCCCCCCTAAGAAAGAACAAGTCGCTATTGAAAGCTTCATGAGACAAAGGCCTCCTACTTTTAGTGGATCATCTGATCCCACGATCGCTGAACAATGGATCAACTCCATTGAGAAGATATTCTCCATCCTCCAATGCTCTGAAAAAGAGAAGGTTCTCCTGGCGGCTTATCGTATGGAGGGTGAAGCTGATCAATGGTGGACGTTGATCAAAAATACGAAGCCTGAGGAGGAGATCGAGGCTTTGGAATGGAAGGTATTCCGGAAGATGTTTTTCGATAAATATTTTCCACGCACCCTCCGTCTTAAGATGGAAAGGGACTTCCTTTCCCTCAAGCAGAAAGATGAAGAATCTGTGGGAGCGTACGAGGCAAACATCACAAGGCTTGCACGATACGCTTCTGGCTTTGTCGTTACCCCCGAATGCAAAGTTGACCGCTTCTTTGGTGGGCTGAAGCCTAGCTTGCGGAAAGCATTAGCGATCCGTGACTTTGACAGCTATGAGGAGATTGTCCGATGTGCCCTTAAGGTTGAAATGGAGATCGGAGAATCACATGGGTATCATGGGGACAAGAAGCGGAAGGTGGACTTCAATGCTGGTGGTCCGATGGATAAATCCAACGGCGCTAAGAAATTCCAGCACCCCACTTGCCAAAAGTGTGGAAAGAAGCACCCTGGGAATTGCCTTAGGGGGACAAGAAAATGCTTCAAGTGTGGAAGAGAAGGGCACCTAGCTATTAACTGTCAGCAAGAAGGACCCGCGGCTGCGACGGAGGGGAGGAACGCTCCGTTCGAACCTCAACGCGTTGTTCAATGCTTCAAATGCAAAGAACCGGGTCATTTTGCGAATCAGTGCCCTAATCCAAGGGTTATCGGAGGCAATCAACAACCTCCAAGACAGCAAGGAAGAGCTTTTGCCATCACTTCTGCCGAAGTGAACCCCGACAACGAAGTGGTGACAGGTACGCTAGTTATTCATTCAAGAATAGCGAACGTACTTTTTGATTCAGGTTCTACGCATTCTTTTATATCTAAAAAGTTTAGTAGAACAATCCCTGCACCACCACAAATCATGGAAGTAAAGATGTCGGTGAGTACGGCAAATGGGGCAATCATTGCATCCCATGAGTATAAGTCCTCCCCTGTTATAATCTGTGGATTGAATTTCCCGGAGAACCTCGTCATACTCCCTTTGGTGGAATTTGATGCAATTCTTGGCATGGATTGGCTTTCCTTATATAGAGCCAACATAAATTGTCGGGAGAGGGAAATCACACTCCATATGGAGAATCGACCCCCGATTCTTTACAAGTGTCAGGAGGAAGATGAATCTCCTTTAGCTCCATCATCTCAAGCATGGATATTACTGCCTTATGAGCATGCATATCTGGCTCAGATGATTGAGTCCAAGGAAGAAACCACCTTTGAAGAAATGCCTATTGTGAGGGAATTCGCTGAAGTATTTCCCGAGGAACTTCCTGGTCTTCCTCCAAGAAGAGATGTTGAGTTCTCAATTGAACTTATACCTGGGGCACTACCAATATCCAAGACTCCATATAGAATGGCTGTGGTTGAGCTTGAAGAACTGAAGAAACAACTACAGGAGAATCTGGATAAAGGGTTTATACGCTCAAGTGCATCACCATGGGGTGCACCAGTCCTCTTCGTCAAGAAGAAGGATGGGTCAATGCAGCTTTGCATCGATTATCGTGAACTTAACAAAATCACGATAAAGAACAAGTATCCTCTCCCAAGAATCGATGACTTGTTTGATCAGCTGCGTGGAGCACAATACTTCTCCAAGGTCGACTTGCGGTCGGGATATTATCAAGTAAGGGTGAAGAAGGAAGATATCCCCAAGACTGCTTTTCGTACAAGGTACGGGCACTATGAATTCATAGTAATGCCTTTTGGACTCACCAATTCTCCAGCAATATTCATGGACTTGATGAATAGAGTCTTTAGAGATTACCTAGATAAATTTGTGGTAGTCTTTATAGATGATATTCTAATATACTCCAAAACCAAGGAGGACCATGAGGAGCATTTAAGAACTGTACTGGAGACTTTGCGCAAGGAGAAGCTCTATGTGAAGTACAGCAAGTGTGAGTTCTGGTTGAAGGAGGTCTCATTCTTGGGCCATATCATCACAAGCAATGGGATATCTGTGGACCCCTCCAAAACAGATGCAATTGAGGGATGGTCGAGGCCAACATCGGTAACTGATATCCGTAGCTTCTTGGGGTTAGCTGGATATTATCGACGATTTGTGAGAAACTTCTCACGATTGTCCAACCCTCTTACCAAGCTAACTTGAAAGGGAGTAAAGTTTTCTTGGAGTGATGAATGTGAAGAAAGCTTCAAGGAGTTGAAAAGGAGGCTTATCACTGCACCTGTGCTCACTTTACCCACAAGTGGGGAGCTTTTTGTGGTATTCAGTGATGCTTCGAAGAAGGGCTTAGGATGTGTGCTGATGCAGAATGATAAAGTGATATCCTATGCCTCAAGACAGTTGAAAATCCATGAGCGAAACTATCCAACGCATGATCTGGAGTTGGCGGCGGTGATCTTTGCCTTGAAAATCTGGCGGCATTATCTCTATGGAGAGAAATGTGAGATATATACTGACCACAAGAGTCTTAAATATATATTCACACAGAAAGAGCTTAATATGCGCCAGAGAAGATGGATAGAGCTCATAAAGGATTATGACTGTTCAATACATTACCACCCTGGGAAGGCGAACAAGGTAGCGGATGCCCTAAGTAGAAAGGATCCAGCAATTCTATCAATGATGAGAATTGAGAAGGATCCAATCTTCTTAGACTTGATGAAGATGGATGTGGGAATCATAAAGAAGGGAACATCACCAATCCTTTCACAAATGATTGCTCAACCATCTCTTTTGGAAAGGTTAAAGGATGCTCAAAAGGATGATGCGAGAATCCAAGAAAAAGTGGAAGCTATCAAAAAGGGAAAATCCTCAGAGTTTAATGTTAATGAAGAAGGAATTGTGCGGTTTGGGAAAAGACTATGTGTCCCATCAAGTTCGGAGCTGAAGAAGGAACTTTTGGATGATGCACATAGTTCAAATTTCTCTATTCACCCAGGGAGCACAAAGATGTATCGAGATCTCCGAGAAAACTTTTGGTGGGATAATATGAAGAAGGAGATCGCCGAATATACATCAAAGTGCCTTGTGTGTCAGCAAGTGAAGGCAGAGAGGCAGAAGTCTAAGGGGATGATGCAACCATTGCCCATACCAGAATGGAAATGGGAGAACATCACCATGGACTTCGTCACTGGACTTCCAAGGACATCCAAAAGCAACAATGCAATCTGGGTTATTGTGGATCGTCTTACAAAGACTGCACACTTCATTGCTATTCGAGAGGATTTCTCTTTGGATCAACTGGCACGGATATATATCAGGGAAGTGGTACGGTTGCATGGAGTACCACTATCTATTGTGTCGGACCGAGATCCAAGATTTACCTCTAAGTTTTGGAAGAGTCTTCAACATGCTCTGAATACTGAACTGAACTTCAGTACGGCCTATCATCCTCAAACTGATGGCCAATCCGAGCGGACTATCCAAACACTTGAGGATATGTTGAGAGCGTGCTCAATGGACTTTAAAGGAGGATGGGATCAACATCTTCCTCTAGTTGAGTTCTCTTATAATAATAGTTTCCACTCGAGCATCCAAATGGCACCATATGAAGCCCTATATGGGAAAAGGTGCAGAACACCGGCATGTTGGGATGAGGTCGGTGAACGTAAGCTGCTTGGACCAGAAATGGTCGAAGAAATGGTGGAGAAGGTGAAAACCATTCAGCAGCATATCAAGGCAGCCCAAAGTCGACAGAAGAGTTATGCAGATAATCGTCGACGAGACCTTGAATTTAAAGTCGGAGACATGGTGTTTTTACGCATATCTCCGTGGAAGAAGGTCATGAGGTTTGGAAATAAAGGGAAGTTAAGTCCAAGGTACATCGGCCCCTTCGAGATTCTTGATCGTGTTGGGGCTGTGGCCTATCGACTAGCACTTCCACCTACTATGGCCAAGGTGCATGATGTCTTCCATGTATCCCTCTTAAGGAAGTACATACCAGACCCTTCACATGTACTCTCTTCTGAGGTGGTACAATTAGAAGACGATCTTTCTTATGAGGAGCAACCAGTGAAGATCTTGGATTGTAGAGAAAAAGTTCTACGAAATAAGACAATGCCCCTCGTCAAGGTGTTGTGGAGAAACCACAAGTTTGAAGAAGCAACTTGGGAGTCGGAGGATATGATGAAGCTAAGTTACCCACATTTGTTCTAGTGTGGGAAAAGGAAAATTTCGAGGGCGAAATTTCTTAAGGGGGGAATGTTGTAACGACCCAAAGTTTCATTAATGGAAAATCCCTCTTGATCCAGTTAAATGTTTCTTTATGAAAAATGTTTCTTTATGTTTTTATAAGATGTCAACTTCTTTAGTTTTATGTTAAGATTTGTGACCGTTACTTTTATAGCCGTTGAACAGTGATCATCTGGGTAGTTTAAATATAAGTCCTTAACGAACCAATTTTCTACTCAGACAAAGGAAGCGATGGCCTCATCCAGTAGAATTGCCCCTTACGAAGCCCATTTGTCGGAGCTCGGAAAGGAGGTGGCGTCTTTGGGCTTTGCCCTTGACCAAGCCCAAGCTGAGCTTCATCAAGTCAAGCTCGAACGTGATCGTCTACGGGAAAAATGGAAGTTGATTGAGATTACCACCCGAGCGATGTTATCCGAGCAACCCCAAGAGTCTGTCACCATCGCACACCTTACCCTTAGGTCTTATGCGGCCATTTTAAGGGGTTATGTAACAAATAAGTAGAACCATGTTCATGTACATTTTTTTTATATATAATAATGAATATAATTTCTAGTCATTTTTGATACATTTTAATTAGTTTTTAAAGTACAAATGCTGTTTTTAGTTATTATTTAATTAAGAATTATATTTTATTAAATTAAAGGATTTTTGAATTAAATAATATTTTAATAAAATATTATTATTAATATTAAATTAATTGTCATTAATTATAAATGATCTTATAATTTTATGAATGCAATTAAAATGTTTATTAAGGTTTGAAAGTCATTTCTGTCAAAACCTGTGATTTTTTTTATAAATGTCGGTTTTTATTTTAAAAGTGAAAATTCACATATTTAGAAAATTATTTAGATAAAATAAATATTATTTTTGGAATCAGGACGTCGAAATTATCCAACGGTGAATTTTTCATAATTTTCTGAGACAGTCAAATTTTTTGGTAAAAATTAAATACCATTTAAATATATAATGTGTTTTATGACATCATAATGACCCAATGGTGATGTAATAAAATACCATAATCCTTATGTTCGGCCAATATGTGTTTTATCAATAAAATAATTAGGTTTTGGGTTTGTTTGACTCACTTTTCAAAGCATTAATGGAGCCCTCAAGACTTATTCAACACTTTGCCTTTTTAAATTAATTTCCATGGGAGTGTGACTCACCTCCACATAAGCAACCCTAATTTTTTTAATAAGTTCGGACCTTGGACTTGTAAAATATTGTTTTCCTCTTTCCTTTTCCAGAAACCATGGGCAAATACCATGGGATGGTTTTTGGTTTGGATTATTTTAATATAAGGGGTCCCAAACCTAAATAATAAAGAATTCTCTCACCTTTCCTATATAAACCCACCCAAGCTCCCACTTCCTCCTCACTCAAAGCCCTTGAAGTTCGTCCAACCTCTGCCCTACTCTCTCTAGAATCCTCTCAAGGTGCCCCAAGCTCCCAAGAAGCCTCTCACAAGCCTCTCTCTAGCCTTTGGAAGCACACTTCCAAGTAAGGGTTTTTCTTCCTTTCTCATTTTTGTCAATTTTCTTTAAGTTGTATTGCCTTTTTAATTTCAATTATGAATTTTGGGGTATGGTTTCGCACCTCCCCCATACTGCCCTCTTATTGTTTGAATTATGGGAGACCCCTTTCTCTCTCATTAAATGCCTCCCATGTACACCCGTTACTATGCCGAAATTCCGAAAGGAGCTTCTCTCTCTTCTTTTATATTCAAGCAATACTTTTGTATCATGAATCTAAATTCCATTTCTATTGTTGGGACATGTATATATATGATCTCCTTACTGTCCATTACATGTAAATATGATGAGGAACCCCTTTCTCTCTCATCAACCTTTTTATGAATTCTTATGTCACGCCGTTACGCCGCCGAAATCGCACCGATTTTCTAAGCCAATGTCTTTGTGTAGTGAATACCATGCCCATTTCTCCATCAAGGGTATTCACCTTTATGCACATTTACTTATTGATTGTAAAGCTTCATGTATGAATTCCACATTCCTTTATCGTGGAATAAATGATTATGTTTTATGAATCCATGTTTTATGATCCATGTGGCACACTTATGCATAAAATGAAATGTTTAAGAAGGGTGCGCCCTGATAGCGCTCCAATGAATTGGGTAAAGTATAGTATCATGATACGTCATGTGCAATGAGTGTTTACTCATGCTAATTCAAGTGCAACGAGGGTTTACTCGTGCTTCAAGTGCAATGAGGGTTTACTCATGCTCCATGTGCAATGAGTCTTGGCTCATGCTAATTCAATGATAAGTGTTGTTGCCACATTTCCATGTTATGATTATCATGCTTTATCATGCCTTTATGTTCATGTCTCTCTTATGCTCTATTGATATGACTATTGCCTAACATTTATTGTACTCCTCATGTTATTCATTGTGTACTCCCTTACTGGGCTTTATAGCTCACCCTTTTCTTATGCATGTCCTCAGGTTATCCCATGCAATGCTAAGTACGAAGGAATGTAGTGGTCATGTAAAGGAAGTTTTCAATAAGGATGTTGTGTTTCATGTTTAAAGTTTTTATGTAATGATCCTAAGCCCCAAAGACACTAAACCTCTCGATCTTCTTTGTTGTATCAAGTGAAGTTTTATGTAATAAAGCATGTTTAAGTTGTAATAAAAAGCAGGGTTGTCATATGTAAAGCATAAATCATGATACCAATGAATTAGAACATTGCATGGATGTCATGACCATGAAGGATAACTATTTACCATGTTCGAAACATAGTATTCCTATTGTGTTAGCCTGAAATGGGGATAAAAAATGAGATCTAACCATTTACCATGTTCAAAACACAGGGCCTAACTGATGATTCAATCCATTAGTCTTATAGAACATTATCCGAGGACAATAGGTGACACATAGGCAGATCATCTATGATGATAGGGGGTTCTTTTAGGAATTAAATAGGAAGAGCATCCAATTAAAGGGTAAGTGAATCATGGAGGGTGGAGTGATGTGTTGTTCGAATGGAGTCCAACACTCTTGAAATTACACCACTGTGGTGGAAATAAATTATGTGAACACATGGGTCTGACCAAGGATCATGCTCATTTCCTAAAAAGATCTCTCTAGAGAGAACTTATTGGGGCCCACAATTTTACGTCATACCAATGAGGATGATAGTCATGTAGTTTAACGTTGTATAGTGAGGATGGTGAACATAATTTAGGGTCTTATAATAAGACCAAGTATAATAGTATAATGTCATGTTACAAAGAATGTAGGCTTCTAGTTTAAGGACATAGAGACTAAGATGTAATCAGGGCTGAGGGGCCAAAAGGGTTATTGACCCTAGCACTCGGCCGAAGGAGAAATTATTGGGCATCACTACATATACCATAAGGATGAGAATCAAACCAAATGTAGTTATTGAGAACATCGTGGATATATACCAACATTGGTAGGGAAAATCCTCTCCTCTGAGGTAGCTAATGCATCGCATAGTTATCATGGGTCATCCTGAACATGTTTAAGGAAGATTCACAATTTCATGTCATGCATTGGGGACATGATTACCCAAAAAAGAAAAACATGGTGTGGTACATATCCCGATCCGAATGAGGACATAAGAAGCCCACACCAAACAATGTGTTCCCAATGGGGTTCTTTAGTCCATAGTCCAGAGATGGCTTGACCTGGGGCTAGACCCATAAAAAGAGTTCGAGAGTTCTTATGTACCCCATTAGGATGCGAGTCAATCCATATGTAGTTCTGGGATTATATTTTAACTTCAAACATGACGACAAGGGTATGTGTGGAATGGATGTGCCAGTACACCTTCCACAAAAACCAATAATCCCCGGTGAGTCATGCAAGGTGTGGGAAACAAGGGGCAGTGATGGGATTTCCTAGTACAAGGAGGCACACATCAGGATAAATAGAATGCAGGGTAAGAGCTGTCCCATTATTACTTATTTTCCCACTTAATGCCCATAAATTTTTGAAGGGGTAAAACCGTGTGTGTTGTAATTCCACTTAAACATAAGGTAATGGGAATACGTGAATCCTGATGCCTGAGATCTAGATCACAACAATAGTGTAAAAACGATAGAGGTTAATTTTTAAACATTTTCTATACTCAGTATCTGTTTCACATTATCCAAGAATGGGGACCAAAAAATTGGGGTTGATCACTGACCACGTTTTAAATACAGGACCTATCGCAAATGTCGCATGTGGTAATCAGGGGTGTTGGCCCAATATGGTAGGTGAGCCAATGTGTCCTAGACAAGGCCATAAATGGGGTCCCATCAAATGTGGAATTGGATAGGGATTCAAATAAAGGTCTCATAATGCATGGAAACAAAATGAGGGAATGATTGTGTAAAATATCTACACTTTGGGATATTTTCCATGACACATTTGACTACGCCAATGAGATGTGTTAGACAGAGAAAGTCAAATCTCCTCACTAGGACAAGGGTCCTAGGGTCACATTCTCCAAGCTAATGGTTATAGACTGGAACATTAATAGGGGACCTGGTTTAAAGGAATTTTTGTAGGGTGGATATGTAGCCAAACCCGACACATAGTTCCCATAGGGAGATCTTAGTTTAGGGTTGTGAAACTTGGACTAGGTTGGGAAGGGACTGGGGAGACACATGGTGTAGTTGTTGTAAAACATGACGTGAATGTGAACACAAGAGGTACATGCCACACCACATGATCCCAAAAGAGGTCAGTACAAGGAACCAAAAAGACAGTAGGATTTAAGATTCCTTGTGATGGTCCTACAAACAGAATGTGTGGGTGTTCCTACGTATCCGATAAGGATGTGAATTAGGCCACACGTAATTCTGGAGAATGTCGTGCAGTTTAGAGTCCTATGACAATGATAGTTGGATCATAGTTTTAAGGACCTAGAGCATGGACCATAGATGGATTGGAGGTAGGGATACATGTGGTTAATTAATTGTAGAACCCAACTTGGACATGGATCATCAGAGTCCATATCAAACCATGTGCTCTCCAAGGAGGTTTTACGATGAGGGACCAAAAATGAAATTTGGGTTGTGCCCAACGCAAAGTGTGTTGGCATTCCTATGTACCCCATTATGATAGGGATCAATCTGTATGTAGGTCAATGAAATGGGATGGTAGGGAACCAATGTCCGGGATAATGCTATCATAGGGGTCTATTCCACGCACCAAAAGAAGTGATATTTTATAGATCTTGTTTGTTCTTTTTGATGTATGTGTGTTTTTTTGTGAAGAAACAAACCTAGGATGGAGAAACGAGGCATTGCTACAGTAATCAATCCATATGCTGGGATTGAAAAATGGAATAGTTTATGACCAACACTAAACATGATGTCCCCTTGAGTGATGGTATCACAATGCAGTGCCATTTTTCATCATGTTGTCAGGACGATAATGTCATAGTTTAGGGTTGGATGATAGGAACAACCCATGCATTTTAACATCATGCAGTAAATATTCAATATATTAAAGTCATTTGTGACCAGGAAGCATAGTTTAAAGTAATATGGCATGTACGCATACAGAATAAATGATGTTTAATGGGGAATGTGCATGGTGTGATAAAGAACACCCAACATGAATGAGGATGAGGCCCACCACACACCACGCGCAGTTTCAGGGAAGAAACATCAGGCCAAGCGGCTAGAAAAGGGTCAGAGAATATGAGGATGAACCCAAGGATAAAACATCTAGGTTTTCCAATTTATCCCATGAGTATGGAATCAAGCTATACATACTTTTGTGAGGTCAATTTAACATCATGCAGGACAAGCGGAAGAAGTGAATAGCTCGTAAAAGTGGGGTACGTGGTGTGGCTATTACACACCCGGCGTGAATGAGGACATCGGCCCACACATTCCACACCATAGAATTCTATGAATGTCAGGGCCAGAAGGCCAAATAGAAGTTGAAATTAGTATAACCTATGCTTGACTCAAAGATGAGATGCCCAAGAATTCCTACATATACCATAAGGATGGGAATCAAGCAGTACATAGTTCATAAGGACATCGTGCAGTTTAACGTCTTGTGAACACGACGTATAGAAATATTATTTCAAGGTATTAGAGCATGGACCATGAAAAATTAGACTCTTCTAAGAGTGTGTAAATTGTGAAAAAATCCCTAACCCCATGTGAGCCACACTTGATGTGGGAAATAATGATGGATAAGATCTTCAAAATAAACAGATTATAGAGAAAGGGTAAATGGAGAATATCCTCGAATGACACTATATTGTGGATTAGTCCTCTTAACTCACACACATGCCCTGAGGAATTTCACAAGTGGTGTCGAAATTACACTTGGACATGATGCAGTAGAAGAGGTGAATCGTGCACCCAATATTTATTTCATAGTGGGTGGTGGTGTAATGATGTTGGATAACTATTGACTATGTTACAAACACAACATCCATATCGTCTGACCTGAAATGGGAACAAAAAATGAGCATCGACCATTGGCCGTATTCTCAATCCAGGACATGTATCAAAGTATCCTTTAAAATTCTCGTGGATGTTTCCAAAAGATGGTAGGGGAGCCCTGGGGCCTTGCATCTATGTCATTTTGGGGTCCTTTTGAATTTGAAAGATGATGGATTCCCAAATAAAGGAAAATATGAATCATGGAACTAAGTGAAAACATGTCTATGTAGAATCCAACACTCTAGATCATGAACCAGAGTGCTCCCGATAACATTGGTGGACTACCAAAGAGGGTAAAGGGGGGATATTTGTGAGCGGACAACTTGAGGAGGTGAGTGGAGGACATCGGGTGGAAGAGATCTCAAGAGGGAGAGGTATGTGGTGTGGTTGTTACAAACCTGACATGAATGAGGACGTAATCATATACCACACCACATACCTCCCTCCTAGGGGCTCATGTCAAAGGACAAGAGAGTTGAGGGGGTTTCTAGAAAAAAGGGCTGGACCTGAAGAACAAATGTTTGGGAGTTCCTACGTGTCCCATGAGAATGGGAATCAATCCACACATAGTTTTGAAGATGGCATACAGTTTAATGTCAAATGGTGAGGATGGAGATTGGAGGGGGTATCTCAATGAAAAATGTGTATGGAATGAAGAATAGTCTGATGGGAATGAATCCATAAGCCCCCATACACCACATCATTCCATATTCTTTGAGCGAACTCAGTCCAAGAGGCTGAGAGAAAGGATAAATATACCAAGGATGGACCCAAATCCAAAATTTTCAGGTATTCCTACATATCCCATGATGACGAGAATGCATCCAAATGTAGTTATATGAGATTTGGTATAGTTTAATGTCATACAATTAGGACGTGCTAGATCTCTGTTTATGGTCATAGAGCATGGACGGTAGATGCCCAGTTTAATGTCACATGAGGGGGATATATGGGTGTAAAGGGTGAATCATCATTCCTTCCATGAGGGAGACCAAAAAAATACAACAATGATCATGGATAAATGCTAACCACGATTACAACACAATATCCACATTCTGTGACAATGGATGGGGACAAACAAAGAGTGTCGACGACGGATGAAATTTTCAATGTGGGACTTGTATCAAATTTTCGTCTAGAATCCATGAGGACAATGGCTTGATATGGTAGGATAGCCCTGAGGCCAACCATCCATGCAATTTGGGGGCACATTAGGATGTTAATGATGATAGAATCAAAAATGATGGGATGCGTAAAGCGTGGTGGGACCTGTGTTGTTTAACATATTGCAGTAAGGATGATAGATGGATAGATGCCTCAATGGGATATGTGTGGCATGGAAAAAATAGCCTGATTTGAATGAGGACATAGAGTTCATACCACACCACACAATCCTAAATGAGAACTTGGGCTAGGGGGACGAAAAGGTCCAGGGACCCGAGAGGCGACGTCTCAACTAGGTTTTAGTTTAACATCTTTTGGTGAGGATGGTGGGGATCATAGTTTGGAACCATAGGGCTCTGACCATAGATATGTGACCCTTAATGTGGGTGTTTCCTTACCAATGCTCCTAGCCAATGTGGGAAAAGATTAGTGTGGGAAACAAGGAGTGGGATTTGTCTTTACCCAGTATATGAGGGAATGACAATAAAGGAAAGAGATCGAGCAATGTCCATCCCGACCAGGACAACACTCATGTTTGAGGAAGACAAATGTTTGAAGGGATAATAGGACAAAATGAATCACTCTTCCCAATATTTGGGGAAAACAAGGGTGGTGATAATAATGGAATAGGGATTTTGACAATGATCGAAACACAAAATCCATATTGGGTTACCTGTAGTGGTAACAACACATTAGTGTCCACCACTGGCCCTATTCACAAAGTGGTAGATATATCGAATTTTCATTCAAAATCATTAGGGATGTTGGCCCAAAATAGTATGAGATCCATGGACCCTAGCATCCATGTTGTTTGGGGTGGGGTGCTTTGGGATGTCAAATATGATGAAGACCCAAATAAATGGGATGCATGAAGCATGAATATGCCCACACTGTTTAACAACATGCGGGGGAAAAAAGAGGTGGAGATCCCCATGGAGAGGGATACAAGTTGCGGTCATAATGAGATCGACATGAATGAATTCAAAATCCTACACCACACCATGGTTTTCACCCCAAGGGTAGATCCTAAAGATTGGGGCTTGGCCTACGGGGGAAATGTCTGGCCATTCTGATGTATCCCCTTAGGTTGGAAATCATTCAATACATAGTTATTTAAGTAGACATGTAGTTTAACGTCATGCGGTGAGGATGTGGGGGGATAGAAGAATGGGTAGGGACACATGGTTCAATAATGGTAATCCTGACCTGAGTGGGGCCAAATAATGCTACACTACCACATGTGGGATCCACCAAGAGAACTACAACCATGGGTTGTCAAATAATTTGGGGGCTGGACTCTAAGATGAAACATCTGAACATTCCTATGTATACGAGGGGGATGGGAATGAAGGCATACGTAGTTCTTGAAATACTGTGCAGTTTAACGTCAAGCAGCAAGGATAAGGAAGATCTTAGTTTATGGTTGTAGAGCTCATATCATTTTTTCAGATTATTTGCGCTTGTAGTTTTAATGTCATGCAGGACCAAAAATGAGTTTAATGTCATGCAAAACAGAACAGTTTAAGTTCATGTGGGATCAGACACAGTTTAACATCATACTAGTTGAAAATGCAGTTTAACATCATGCAGGATAGAACATATTAAGGTCATGTGGGGCCATATACTGACTAAAGTCATGCATGATGAAAAAGTAGTTTTACTTCAGGATGGACTGAATAGTTTATGGTCATGCGAGAGGATGTACAGTTTAACGTCATGTGGGAGGACAAAGTAGATTAACGTCATGTGTGACAGAACAGTTTAAAACCATGAAGGTTCTGATATAGATTAACATTAGGTGGGAAAATATACAGTTTAATGTCGTGTGGGACAATTTCCGAATAGGTTTATGTCCTTCATCTCGGACGGATCACAAATTTTAATGTCGTGTGGTAAATACTTCATAGTTTATGGTCATGTAGGACCAGGTTACTCCGGAAAAGTATTTCATGAGGAATTTGGAATTGGTGTCAGGGGTTACACGTTCAATATCCATGGTAATTAAAGTTTATTCACCATTGGGGTAAACCTTGTGAATTATTAATGGTCTTTCCCTATTGGGATCCATTTTGGGTGGTTTCCTGCCAGGTATTATTGGCGTTATAAAGACAAAACCATGTAACCTTGTAAAAAAAGAGGATACAAACATTATTATTGAATTATATGGTTATTTTTTTCTGATGCCTCTCTATATTGTGTAGGGAACAAAGCATGTTCTCATCGAGCACCTCCAGTTCATCCAGACGGATTTCAGCTACCTTATCTGGTGTCTATTTCTCGTAAACAGCTATGTGTAATGAAAGAAATTGAATATCGATGGGTATGACTACCTCTATTTTGTACAATAGTGAATATGTGGTCACCTGGGGTGGAATTGTGAGATGTCGTCTGATAATACTAGATGGGTTTAGGGAGTTTTTCTAGCCAAAACTTCTTATTATGACCAACCATCTTCTACAAAATCTAATAGAGGTTTTTTTAATACCTTCATCAACTCATTTTCATGTGCGTGATAGCGGGAGGTATGGTTAGAACAAAAGTTTTACATGGTGTACAACTTCTTCAGTTCGGCTACCTGAATGTTGGTGTTATTTTTGATGAGGATAGTGTGAGGGACTCTGAATCGGAAAATGATGTTGGAGTACAAAAACTCAATGATAGAATGGGCCTTGACCTCCTTGAGAGGAACTACCACTACCCACATGTAATATAACCCCATAGCGGTTAGGATAAACCTTAACTAGAGAGATGTCTCCGGTGAATAGGGTCACATGATATCCAGTCCCTAGACCATGATGTTCCAAGATTCATTAGTATCGTGGAGAGGTTCCGAGGGCTGATGCAAAAATTTAGCATGGATTTGGCATGCATGGAACCTCTTATAAGACTCGATACAATCATGAATCATGGTGGGCCAAAAATACCCCATCCTCTGGATATTGTGAGATAGTTTTATCCTGGTATGATAAGCCCCTCAAGAACCAGAATGGACCTCATGCATGACCTGATAAATCTCAAATCCTTTAGTGAAATATAGGATAAACCCATCAATCCCACGTTTTTAGAGGATCTTCTCAAGACCGGGACCACTCTAGAGCGTAAAATATATTGTGTATCATCGTATTCTCTCACACTCGGCTCGATCTCCCAAGAGATTGATGTGCAGGAGATACTCAATGAAGGGGATCCTCCACTCTGATGTCACCTCACAAACAATGGTAAGGGTACCCGGGGGTCCTGACATGGAGGATTCGGGGGTAAGGTGGCTTACATGTGGGCTATAGTCATGGTCTGGAATAACAGTAGTGATGACTCTCGGATGCAATTCATGGAAAATAAACTCATCATGATCATGTGTCGCAAGAAAGGTGTCCATGCTTGAAAAGGAATCGACATGACCATTCTAGGACTGAGGTATATAGAAACTTCTTTCCAAGATGGGAACTAGGCCATCAGCTATATGGAAAATTCTAACAGTGGCATGTGCTTGGTCATACTAACGACGTAGTCCCCATTGATCTATTTGATGACTAGTTCATAGTTCCCTTTCACATGTATGTGGGGAACATCGATGTCGAGGGACATCTCAAGGCCAGTAAAGATGGAAAGGTACTCTGCCTCATTGTTTTTACAGCCCTCTGACAACATAAATGAGAATGGAATAATGTATTCTTCTTGTGTGTTGAAGAAGACGCCCATGACCACTCTGTTGAGTCTAGGTTCATTGTGTCTTCAACCAGTGGGGCTTCTTGAAGCGCCATCAGAATACATCTACCATCACGGAACAACTTGGTCTACAGATAGAATTTCGTCATCAGGAAAATCATGATTCAATGATTGGTCCATGGGAGCTGGATAGGTGGAATGGATGTCTAAGAATGACTATGCCTTAATAAACTTCGGGGGGGGGGGGGGATGATGTATATATACTAGAGGACCACTACCCATTGAGCTATATGGCTGGTCCACAAGGGGCGGTTCATGATGTACTTCGGCGGATGCATTCGGCACACTAGCTATATCTCATGATGCTACAAGTAGTGTCGTAATTTTGGAACTATGAATACCATCACGAGATGGAATTTCTTGATAGAGGAGTATCCGGTCTCTATATCAAGGAGCATGAATTTGAGATAGTATATATTGTTCTTTGTTCCCTATTTTTTATTCGAGGTGAGAAGGGAAGCTAGAGATCACCCTAGACTGGTCACGTAAATGACCAGCAGCTTTCCAAAAATGGGTGGCATCAGGACCAGAGGCTGTAACTAGTAATGCATGATTTCCTCGAAATAAGTCTGATATTATTGGTCCAACTGATAAAAAAGATGTTTCATCATGAATTGGGAAAAGGAATTACACTTTCTAGATAGATTTGCGATGAATCAGAGTATATAGTCCTTGTGGACTTGAAATACTAGAAGATCTTGGATGTTTCTTGGAGGAGACATCTAGATGATGGCCTTGATGTTCTGCAAATCGATCAAGATTCATCTGTATCTGAAAATGAAGTTGATAATATTTCTCGAGGTGACCACAAAGGCTCATTTCAACAGTTTCATCGTTAGATGATGGATTCAGAGGAATCTAGACACGTTCTCAAGAACTTTTAGATGGTCCGATAACTAGTGAGACTTGACCACCGGGTCATCTACATAGCACTCCACCAATATACCAAGTATCTGCTTAAATATGCATGGCATGGAATTCTAATAGTTGGCACCCACATTATTTAGACCGAAGGGCATCACCTAGTAGAAAAAAGATCCTTGTGGTCTCCTAAAACCAATAGGCTCTTCATCGTCAGTGACAATTCAAATATGGTTATACCTGATAAACCCATACATGAAGGAGAGAGCATGGGACCCAGAAGTGGAATCAATAAATAGTTCTCCATAGGAAGGGGAAAATACCCCTTTAGATAGTGGCAGTTGAGATATTTTTAGTTGATGTAGACTCTGATCTAGCCATTCTTCTTCCAGACGACAACAATGTTGGCTAACTATCTGGGTTACTGTAACTCCTTGACAATGTTGGATTTCCTGATCTTATCAGCCTCGGCCTCAAACATGGCACTGTGATAAGGGTGTGTCTTTCTGTGAGGATTTTTTAAGGCTCAATGATTTGCGGGAACGCTGAGGTGATGGACGACAAACTGAGGATCTAGTCCTAGAATCTCTTCATAACTACAAGAAAACATATCATGATGATGCTTTATGAAGTCCATGTATCACTATTTCTCTTCGACAGGCATACCGATGCAGATCAATGTGGGTTTCAGATTTATTTCGTTATCGAGGATCACTTATACCATCTCATCGACCATGGTGGAGATAGACTTTTCGAAGGTGTGAGGAATATCCTCCAAATCCTCATATTAATTCATGGATGAGGGATCCTTTATCGGAGGCAATTACTATATGTTAAAAGATCCTGACGGGACACTTATTCCATCCTGAGTGGTAATGGACACTGCATTGGGGGACTCCTATGCTGCCAAGATCAATGTGATGAATGTTGTCGGCCCGATCCCATCTGGTATTCCTCTCAAGGGGACACGCTTGATGATATCAAATAAATAGTAGAATGTTGTCATGATTCATATTATCCCATCCTATAGAATCAAGTAATTACAACGTATTTTCGTTGACATGGGGTGGACATCCCAATACATTATGGTAGTAGGGGGTCTGGGATCACCAGATCCAGATTTGTATAGGAATACAAGGTGATAATCTGATTTCCCTTAGACTTGGGAATATTCATCCCCCTCATTCCAAAAACAACAATGTATTTCCCCATATTTAGGGTCGTAGCCTCCAATCTGTGGATTGGGAAAATGTAGGCACCATCCTTGTCTATCCATGGGTCGATTTCAGTAGTAGTGTGTTCAACCTCATTGGTTTAATTATACTTGTCATTGATCTTTTAAAATTGGAATCCAGATAGTGGGCTTCACGAGAGTAAAAGGGAGACACATCACCTTAGAGTACATCAACATGACCATTATAAGCACTACTGGGAATTCTGGCTATAGCCACAATTTTAAACCATGGCTATAGGTCCTGAAATTGTGGCTATAGGTAATAGACACGGTTTGAGGAACTGTGGCTAATTTTGGCATGGCAATTGGCCTAGACCTATAGTCATAATTTGGGATTGTGGATCTAGATATATCACCACGGTTCAAACCGGGGATCTAGGTATACATCCACGGTTCAAAATGTGGTAATATCACTATAGCCACAGTTTAGAACTGTGGCTATACAAGAGGACATACACACTTTATGGCCACGGTTTTAAACCGTGGCATTAGATCTATAGCCACAGTTAAAAACGGTGGCAATTAACCAATATCCATGGTTTAAAACCGTGTCTATTGGTTCTGAAAATCCATAAAAAAATACCCCCCCCCCAACCCCACTGCACAGCCCACCCACCCCCACTCCCCTTGCAACCTCCCTCTCCCCTGTAGCCCCCACCCCCTGTAAATCCACCCTGGGTAGCCCCCCCACTGTAGTAGACAACCCCCCCCTGCATCCCCCCTCCCCCACTGTAAAGCCCCCCCTTGACAGCCCCCTCCCCCTGTAAAGCCCTTCCTGGACCACCCCCCTTCCTGGAAAACCCCTCCTCCCCCCAAAAAAATAGCCTCCACCCTCTCCCCTGCACAGCCCACCCCCCTGCATCCCCTCCCCCCTGCAAGGCCTCCCCTGGACAGCACCCCTCCCCCAGCAAAGCCTCACATGGACAATCCTCCCCCTGCAAGGCCTCCCCTAGACATCCCCCCTCCTCCCCCTGCAAATCGTCCTCTAGACATCCCCCCCCCCCAATTTAATAATATTTTAATCATCTTATGCCTACATGGGAGATTGATGAGTGTATGTAAAAATTTCATGTAATAATCATATTTAAGTTATAGTGGAGCTAAATAGAACTATGGTTCCCAAAAATTGTTATGTACTGATTGATGTTGAATAAAGAGATATATGATGTCATTACAACAATTAGTATGTGTAGTTAAGGAAGTTATTCTGAATGGAATGAAAAAATAATCTAATGTGGTAGCCCACACCCCCCCCCCCCTCCGGGACACCTCCCCCACTACTTGGACATGCCCCCCTCTATCCTGGACACCTCTCCCCCTGGAAACCCCCCCTTCCTGGACAACACTCCCCCTCCCTTCCCTGCTGGACACCTCTCCCCCTTTCTGTACAACACCCCCCTGCTGGACACCCCTCCCCCCTACCTAGACAGCACCCCCTCCCTCCTGGACACCTCTCCCCCAGCCTAGACACCTCTCCCCCCTTGACACCCCCTGCCTCGACAGCACCCCCACCCTAATGGACACCCCTCCCCCCTGCCTGGACAGCACCCCCCTACCTCCCTACTGGACACCTCTACCCCTGCCTGGACATCACCACCCCTGCTGGACACCCATCCCCCCTGCCTGTACAGCACCCCACCCCCCGCCTTGACATCCCCCCTCCCTCCCTCCTGGACACCTCTACCCCAACCTAGACAGCACCCCCCTCCCTCCCTCCTGGACACCTCTCCCCCCTTCCTGGACAACACCCCCCTCCCCCCTGCATGGACAACATCCCCTCTCCCTCCTGGACACCTCTCCCCATGCCTGTACAAGACCCCCTGCTGGACACCCCTCCCCCCTGCTTGGACAGCACCCCCCTCCCTCCATGCGGGACACCTCTCCCCCCTGCCTGGACAACACCACCCCATCTGGACACCCCTCCCCCTTGCCTAGACAGCACCCCCCAAACTGTACATCCCCCCTCCCTCCCTCCAAGACACTGCTCCCCATTGGTTGGAAAGCACCCCTCCCTACCTCATGGACACCGCTCCCCCTACCTGGACAACACCCCCTCCCTCCCTCCCTCCTGGACACCCCCCTTCCTGGACAGCACCACCCCTACTGGACACCCTCCCCCTGCCTGAAGAGCCCCACCCATGCTGGACACCCCCCTGCCTGGACAGCCCCCCCCATACTTGAGAGAGGGACCCTACCTCAAAGGAGCCAAGCCACACACGGCGGATAACATAACATATTGTAGAGACCCTTATTTTGACGTACATGTCCATTACATTACTTTTTCAGAATACATAGTACATAAACAAAACACACACACAAGGATCGTAATAGTTTAGGGTCTTTGGAAACTCGGAACGTAATATTCTAATCGTGGTGAAAGATCTTCAATATCTCCCATAAAGATATTCCCTTTTTTACCTAAAACTTTTCTTTATATCCTGGGGAAAAGAAAACATAAAAGGGTGAGCTCAAATGCTCAGTAAGGGTATTCAAAAGAAAAATAAATCACATCATATTCATAAGAACATAACTTTTGGAAATCTTAACCTGCAAAAGAGAGAATAATTTCATAACATGGGATAAATCATAGTAGTGAAATGAAATCCCAATAATCATAACTTAAAACATGAAACTTTGTGGCATACATACATAATCATAGAGAATCATTTCTTGTTAGTAAAGACTCATTGCCAAGACTATCTTAGTGGACAAAGTCCCTTTCTGAATCGAGTAACCCTCGTTTCAGTCTTGTTTCACTGAACCGGTATAACCTACCATTTCAGCCATGTCTATCTCATGAGATATAAAATCTTTACCCAATGCATTGGAGGGAGATATAGGTCCCACCCATCTTATAATGAATCCTTTCTTATGTGTGCCACATAATCATAAACCATACATCATAGCGTAACCCATGTAATAAAAATGGAATTCTTAAACAACATGACATCATAAAAAAATTCATATAAGATAAAGGAATTCATAAAAATATTTCCATCACAACATAATCAAATTCATGTAATAATAGGGATAAAAACAGAACCCATTTATTATCTTAGATGGAAAATAATTTTGATAAAATACTTGAACTCCATTCATGAGGAAAATATCCTTTCTTTTTCAAAAACACTTTTCTTTTCTTAACATGTCATACAATTTTAAAATAAAAGAAGATGATTAAAAATAAACTTGAATCCTTGTAAAGGAAACTTATTGGAAATAATGTTTTAGAAATCCATTCATGCCGTATAAGTTAAAAAAAACATTCTTCGTACTTTTGTCGGAAAAGTCAAAAAGTACCTCGTACGAAAAACGACAAAAGATTCCTTTCATTTCTTTTACTAAAAACTCACCGAAGGGTAAAAATGGATTTAAAAAATTTTAGGTGGATGGAAATAATATTACATATTTATGAAACATAGATGTGGATGATAAAATACACCCCAGTAAATACTTACGAATAAACAATCTCGGATAAAAATGAGATTATGATATTTCCCTTACCTTAGGTCTGATTTGCTTCGTAAGTGTCCGAACCTCCTGTATAATGATTTAAATAATGTCATTGACTTATTACAGAATCATATTCATTGTTATTATATCATATATGGTTCACTTATGACTTTATATTACCCGTTCTTTTGTAAATTCATGTTAAAGTAGCGTTTTGGGTAAAATCATCTCATTTGTCGTTCGTGTTTTATCTTGTAATTATTCATATGATTACTTAGATAATGATTACTTAATTCCAGAATATAAAACATGATTTATATATAATATATATTAAGAATATATATATATATAATAGATCAGTAAATGGAAAGAAATACACCGTTCATGGAGATGGTAGACCGTTCGTACGCATGAACGCTGTTTTCGTTTCCTTATTGAGTTGAATGGAATTAAGTAGATGACATACATATATATAATCATAAATCCAGTAGCTTTATAATGTCATATATTTCATTATTATTTCTTATATATACTTTATAATCATTCTTAAATGGTTAACATGGAGAATGAATCTCATCGCGTCGTGGAGACGGTAGTCCGTACGTACGCACGAGCGATGATATCATTTCCATAATTATTGAATTGAATTGGAGTGGATGATACAATATATAATAATCGTTATTATGTTATAATAATTATTTATAGTTATTCTTTACACCATAATACCCATCCATGTAAGGTGATGGTGGAAAAGCAGATTACACCACAGCGTGGAGACGGTATTCCGTACGTACGCACACGCGGTGATTTCCTTTTTCCGTAGGATGGATAGAAGGTTAATTAGAGTTGTTTCATATTTATAATAACATATGAGTATGTAAGTAATACTTATGTTATTACTTTATCATGAAACAACTAAAGAAGAAGAATCTGAAGAAGAAAAGAAATTGAAAAGATCGGTAATGGATATTACCTCTTCTTTGAAACGCCTCCTTTAATCCTCCACTTAGGGAAATAATATTGGTCCTCTAAGAAGACCAGGACCTCTAGGATTATTATAGGGAAGTGGATAAGGGATTTTGGTAGGGTTTGTCCGAGCATGAGTGCTCAAATTGGTGTGAGGAGGAGGGGGAGGAGGTGCCCTTTTATAAGGGAGGAGAGGGGCACCTTTGGAATAACTAAAAATATTATTTTATTATAATGTCAAGTTCGGTTTTAAATAGATCCAAATTGATTTATTTAGAGGCTAAGGTGGGGATGGGTCGAAATCCTCTCATACAATAGGATTTAGACAAGTTTAGGTTATTATTTTACCCTTATCAATTAGATTTAACTCTAAGTTAAATAATTTAACTTTTACCGTGTCATTTTGTTTTCTTACACTATATGGTTAATAAACATACTATATCAAGCCAAAAGAACCCCAAGTTGTTTATTATTAATATATATAATCTTATCTAAGTCATTTGGCCGAACCATTGATTTTTAGGAATAAAATAACAATTAATAATATAATATTTGTTTTAAAAACTATTTAGTGTCAATTTTGACACTATTTGATATATGATTTTGGTGAAAGTCATAACAGAATTATATGTTCAAACCAAGTTGATTAAATCAACACTAATATATCATATTAACCTATAAAATTAGTGGAATTCATTAAAAGTCTCAAATTATACTTATTTAGGCATTTATAATATCAATTATGTCAATATTTCATTAATAAGATAATTACTGCATCATCTTTGTGTCATAAATAACTTATATTATTTGATTTCTAAAAATTACAAATAAACTACCATTATGTAGGAAATCGTTTTAGCTTTCTTATGAATATTTAAAATCGAATTTATCTTATGTATAACCCAATATTAAAAATGTTTTAGTAAATAAACTTTGATTTTAACTCTTTTAACTCTTCTTGGAATTAAATAATAATAAATGTCCAAATCTAATCCAAGTGGGCCTATATGATAATAATTTACACTTAAGGTTGTGTTTGGTCGAGATACACTTGTCCAATAGGATTAGGACATTTGTTAGGGTAATATTAATATCATTTTTACCCTTAATTACCCTATTTACTTTTAACCATGGTAAATAAAAGTAAAAAGTTACTATTCACCAAAAATTATTTTCATCTCATTGAACAACATTTTACTTACTGACATCAACCGTGTCTCTCGGATTTTTGAAATTCCATTCACAGAAGCGGTAAAATTATGTTTTATGAAAAATTCAGTTTTTTTAACTATCACTTAGTAGTTTCACTATTCATCAAAAAATTGATGTTTTCCAGAACAATGCCAAAATTTCATCCTAAGCTATATTTCATATTCCGAATTCAAAAATGAAGTCTCTTTTACCAAATTCATAACATAGAAGTTGTATTAATTAATTTTATAATTAAATCCCACTGTTAAAACAAATAGCGTGTTTTTAAGAAACAATATCTATCAAAAGATTGACACTTGTTTATGTTTGGTTTAAATGTGAAATTACATCCAATGAACAACATTGTATTAAATTTTAAAAATATATTCTAAATATACTTTAAAACCACTCAAATTAATAATTTATCACTATTAAATATTTTGATTAAAAAAGTTGTTTTTAATTATAATTTAGTAATTTTCACTATTCATCAGAATATGAAAGTTATCTGAAAAGTACCAAAATTTCACCTTAGGCTACATTCGATACTCCGAATCCAAAAATGAAGTCCATTTTGAGAGCTAAAATTTCTAAAATTTTAAAAGGTGGTTATTACTATTCATAATGGCTAGTTATAATAATATTTTAATAGCATATCATTGTTTAGTGAAATTCGGTATTGCGTACTACACACGCTATTGAGGAAGGTCGCGATTGCGTGTAATGAAAGGCAAGTCAAGGATGTGTGTTGTGCAAGCTCCTTTTGGTGTAGCGTACAACACAAGACATTAATAAAATTAAAAAAAATAGTTTTCATAAAATCTCGGGCTGTTACATTCTACCCCCCTTAAAATGAATTTCACCCTCGAAATTCGTCGGGGTTATAAATGGTTTACTATTTGAAAGTTTCTTTGATAGAAACCCACATCGTAAAAAGGAATACCAAAACTTATCTTTAAAAACAAAAGTATGAAACATAACGGTTACCCAAATAAACTAATCACTGGGTTTCCACAAAGGTGAAAATTTGGATATGGAAGAGAAATCTAACCATCATGTTCTGATGGAGAGTGGTAGAGAAAATGGCTATGGAAAAGCTAGCAATCACAAAGCCATAAATTTGTGATGATCTAAGGTACCATCTGATTCATCAGATATAAGAGCACTAAGACAACATTTTTGGTTTTCAAGATCATTTCCCTAAAGTTGATGAAATTGGAATTAGAAGAAATACTTTCGTGATTTTGGTATAGTCTCACCGTTTGTCGTTCTTTGGACAATTTCCACTTCATCTCTTAAAGAAATGAAGTTGAATTTGTCATTCATGATGTGTTAGCAGATCATGTGATAGAATGATGGGTCATTCCATCTGTCTCAAACAAAAGGTTAGAAAAGTTATCAAAAAATACATAAGTCCATCTATAGTGAGATTAATCATATATGGTTCCTAAAATGAACTTATACTTCACATATCATACTGCTTAATATAATAAAACTATTTTCTACTAAACAGAGACTTCCTGTAGGTCAGTGGTAGGCGATAAAGGCCAGTCGCACTTCGGTTGTGGGTTCGATTCCCACAGCCTTGTCCGAAGCAATGGGCTGTCGCCCGTCCTGCAGGTTGTCCTTTTTCTAAAACTACATTACTATAACATCCCATCAATAATAGCGAAAAAACATCTATCCTTAAACAATACTAACTTATGTCCAACATAATCCATTCTAATCTTTAGGCTTATCCAGAATACTACAGTCCACTCTCATAATATAATGAAAACGATTAACAGAGATTTAATACCATCGTTGATCCCCATATATCATAAGATATGTCTTGTTGGTCACATTCCAAACATTCAAAGGCCTTAATCATGTATATTCTTGAATACCCATTGAACCTTAGTGAAAACATGAATGCAGTTAAAAGTTAACTCTTTCCACATACCAAAATCCAAAAAATTCTCTATACTCAAACCATGATATAACCTTCCCCTTATATCAGTCATGAGCTCATGAATACAATAAAACACCTCATTATCTTATTATTCCTTCATTATGCGCATATCATCTAAATTCCAAAAATATCTGAATAACCTTTCATGAATAGTGGTACCATTAATCATACACTTTCATAACTCAAGGAAAGACAGCAGTGTAACAATCCTTAGATGTCTCTTTATTCCATAGTACCATGAGATTTCTTATACAACATTACACATGATAAACATGTAATCATACCACTACATTCTTAAACCATTGACCGAGCATCAACAATTCTTTCATCTCACATATCATTTCTAGTTTCTTCATCATCATCAACATAAATACTTCCCATACGACCATACTGATTCTCTTCATGAGACTTTCCCTTAGGGCATTGGTTTTCATAATGCCCGTACATTCCACATTTAAAGCATTTAACCATTGTTGATGTCGTAGCAATACCATTATCCTCATCCATGGTGTTAACTGAACCTTTTCCTTTGCACTTACTTGCTTTGTGTCCTTCTTTTCCACACCCAAAGCATCTTCCAGTTCCTTTGAAACATTCTCCTTGATGCCTCTTCCCACATGATTTACATAGGGGAAATTGAACTTTCTTTCCTCTATGATCATCATGAAACTCCATCTTTCTCTTATTAGCCGAGTCAGGAAACTTAAAAAATTTTACTTTATTGATCATATTATGAGATTGCTGATTCGGCATAATAATGATGTTTGGACTTCCAAATCCCATTTTATTTGGTTTCTCATGAAGAATATCATTCCATTGTCCATAATATCCTCCATTATCGTGAATAATCTTGTTTCCAGCCATTTTCTAAAACCCAAAAAGAATAGTGTTAGAGGAAAAAATCATAATAAAGGGGGATTAACTTCAATATCTAACATCTTAGGTTTAATTCTAAGATCGTTAGCGCAATTCTAGGACTATAACCTATACGTATACTTAACCTTAGAGACATCCCTAGACATACCTTAGAAATATCTCTAGGGATCTCACTAAAGTTCTCACATCCTAGTTTCCAAAGGTTGACTAAACCTTTCCTCTGATACCAACTGTAGAGACCCTTATCATTATGTACATGTCCATTACATTACTTTTGCGGAATACTTAGTACATAACAAAAACACACACACAAGGATCGTAATAGTTTAGTGTCTTTGGAAACTCGGAACGTAATCTTCTAATCGTGGTGAAAGATCTTAAATATCTCCCATAAAGATCTTCCCTTTTTTACCTAAAACCTTTCTTTATATCATGGGGAAAAGAAAACATAAAAGGGTGAGCTCAAATTCTCAGTAATGGTATACAAAAGAGAAATCAATCACATCATATTCATAAGAACATAACATTTGGAAATCTTAACCTGCAAAAGAGAGCATAATTTCATAACATGGGATAAATCATAGTAGTGAAATCAAATCCCAATAATCATAACTTAAAACATGAAACTTCGTGGCATACATACATAATCATAGAGAATCATTTATTGTTAGTCAATACTCATTGCCAATACTATCTTAGTGGACAAAGTCCCTTTCTAAATCGAGTAACCCTTGTTTCAGTCCTGTTTCACTGAACCGGTATAACCTACCATTTCAGCCATGTCTATCTCATGAGATATAAAATCTTTACCCAATGCATTGGAGGGAGATATAGGTCCCACCCATCTTATAATGAATCCTTTCTTATGTGTGCCACATAATCATAAACCATACATCATAGCGTAACCCATGTAATAAAAATGGAATTCTTAAACAACATGACATCATAAAAAAATTCATATAAGATAAAGGAATTCATAAAAATATTTCCATCACAAAATAATCAAATTCATGTAATAATAGGGATAAAAACATAACCCTTTTATTATCTTAGATGGAAAATAATTTTGATAAAATACTTGAACTCCATTCTTGAGGAAAATATCCTTTCTTTTTCAAAAACACTTTTCTTTTCTTAACATGTCATACAATTTTAAACTAAAAGAAGATGATTAAAAATAAACTTTAATACTTGTAAAGGAAACTTATTGGAAATAATGTTTTATAAATCCATTCATGCCGTATAAGTTAAAAAAACATTCTTCGAACTTTTGTCGGAAATGTCAAAAAGTACCTCGTACGAAAAACGACAAAAGATTCCTTTCATTTCTTTTACTAAAAACTCACCGAAGGGTAAAAATGTATTTAAACAATTGTAGGTGGATGGAAATAATATTACATACTTATGAAACATGGATGTGGATGATAAAATACACCCCAGTAAATACTTACGAATAAACAATCTCGGATAAAAATGAGATTGTGATATTTCCCTTACCTTAGGTCCGATTTGCTTCGTAAGTGTCCGAACCTCCTGTATAATGATTTAAATAATGTCATTGACTTATTACAGAATCATATTCATTGTTATTATATCATATATGGTTCACTTATGACTTTATATTACCCGTTCTTTTGTAAATTCATGTTAAAGTAGCGTTTTGGGTAAAATCATCTCATTTGTCGTTCGTGTTTTATCTTGTAATTATTCATATGATTACTTAGATAATTTTTACTTAATTACAGAATATAAAACATGATTTATATATAATATATATTAAGAATATATATATATATAAAATAGATTAGTAAATGGAATGAAATACACCGTTCATGGAGACGGTAGACTGTTCGTACGCATGAACGCTGTTTTCGTTTCCTTATTGAGTTGAATGGAATTAAGTATATGACATAAATATATATAAAAATAAATCCAATAGCTTTATAATGTCATATATTTCATTATTATTGCTTATATATACTTTATAATCATTCTTAAATGGTTAACATGGAGAATGAATCTAATCGCGTCGTGGAGACGGTAGTCCGTACGTACGCACGAGCGATGATATCATTTCCATAATTATTGAATTGAATTGGAGTGGATGATACAATATATAATAATAATTATTATGTTATAATAACTATTTATAGTTAATTTTTACACCATAATACCAATCCATGTAAGGTGATGGTGGAAAAGCAGATTACACCACGGCGTGGAGACGGTATTCTGTACGTACGCACGGACGGTGATTTCCTTTTTCCATAGGATGGATAGAAGGTTAATTAGAGTTGTTTCATATTTATAATAACATATCAGTATGTAAGTAATACTTATGTTATTACTTTATCATGAAGCAACTAAAGAAGAAGAAGTTGAAGAAGAAAAGAAATTGAAAAGATCGGTAAAGGATATTACCTCTTCTTTGAAACGCCTCTTTTAATCCTCCACTTAGGGAACTAAGATTGGTCTTTGAAGAAGACCAGGACCTCTAGGATTATTATAGGGAAGTGGAGAAGGGATTTTGGCAGGGGTTGACCGAGCTTGAGTGCTCAAATTGGTGTGAGGAGGAGGGGGAGGAGGTGCCCTTTTATAAGGGAGGAGAGGGGCACCTTTGGAATAACTAAAAATATTATTTTATTATAATGTCAAGTTCGGTTTTAAATAGATCCAAATTGATTTATTTTGAGGCTAAGGTGGGTATGGGTCGAAATCCTCTAATCCAATAGTATTTAGACAAGTTTAGGTTATTATTTTACCCTTAACAATTAGATTTAACTCTAAGTTAAATAATTTAACTTTTACCGTGTCATTTTGTTTTCTTACACTATATGGTTAATAAACATACTATATCAAGCCAAAAGAGCCCAAAGTTGTTTATTATTAATATATATAATCTTATCTAAGTCATTTGGACGAACCATAGATTTTTAGGAATAAAATAACAATTAATAATATAATATTTGTTTTAAAAACTATTTAGTGTCAATTTTGACACTATTTGATATATGATTTTTGTGAAAGTCATAACAGAATTATATGTTCGAAACAAGTTGATTAAATCAACACTAATATATCATAGTAACCTATAAAATTAGTGGAATTCATAAAAAGTCTCAAATTATACTTATTTAGGCAATTATAATATCAATTATGTCAATATTTCATTAATAAGATAATTACTGCATCATCTTTGTGTCATAAATAACTTATATTATTTGATGTCTAAAAATTAAAAATAAAATACCATTATGTAGGAAAGATTTTTAGTTTTCTAATGAATATTTACAATCGAATTTATCTTATGTATAACCCTATATTAAAATTTTTTAGTAAATAAACTTTGATTTTAACTCTTTTAACTCTTCTTTGAATTAAATAATAATAAATGTCCTAATCTAATCCAAGTGGGCCTATATGATAATATTTTACACTTAAGGTTGTTTTTAGTCGAGATACACTTGTCCAATAGGATTAGGACATGTGTTAGGGTAATATTAATATAATTTTTACCCTTAATTACCCTATTTACTTTTAACCGTGGTAAATAAAAGTAAAAAGTTACTATTCACCAAAAATTATTTTCATCTCATTGAACCACATTTTACTTACTAACATCAACCGTGTCTCTCGGATTTTTGAAATTCCATTCACAGAAGCGGTAAAATTATGTTTTATGAAAAATTCAATTTTTTTACCTACCACTTAGTAGTTTCACTATTCATCAAAAATTAATGTTTTTCAGAACAATGTCAAAATTTCATCCTAAGCTATATTTCATATTCCAAATTCAAAAATGAAGTCTCTTTTACCAAATTCATAACATAGAAGTTGTATTAATTAATTTTATAGTTAAATCCCGCTGTTAAAACAAATAGCGTGTTTTTAAGAAACAATATCTATCAAAAGATTGACACTTGTTTATGTCTGGTTTAAATGTGAAATTACATCCAGTGACCAACATTGTATTAAATTGTAAAAATATATTATAAATATACTTTAAAACCACTCAAATTAAAAATTTATCACTATTAAATATTTTGATTAAAAAAGTTGTTTTTAATTATAATTTAGTAATTTTCACTATTCATCAGAATATGAAAATTATCCGAAAAGTACCAAAATTTCACGTTAGGCTATATTCGATACTCCGAATCCAAAAATAAAGTCCATTTTGATAGCTAAAATTTCTAAAATTTTAAAAGGTGGTTATTACTATTCATAATGACTAGTTATAATAATATTTTAATAGCATATCGTTGTTTAGTGAAACTCGGTATTGCGTACTACACACGCTATCGAGGAAGGTCGTGATTGCGTGTAATGCATGGAAAGTCAAGGATGTGTGTTGTGCAAGCTCCTTTTGGTGTAGTGTACAACACAAGACATTAATAAAATTAAAAAGAATAGTTTTCATAAAATCTCAGGTTGTTACACATATCATCCCTCCTGCACACAACCCTCCTGCACCAGCCCCCCATACGTTTAGCTGGTATACAAGTTTCAATTCATAACATCCTCTCCCATGTACTACAATACCCACATATATAATATACAATAATACCACTACTCTATATGTCTAATCATGAAATAAAAATCATTAATATTGTATGGTATCATATAATCATGGAATAACTATAAATAAAAATATGTGACAACATGTAACATGATATAATAACCCATGAAGGTCCATGGAATGGGTTATAATACCCATTCACATCAAATTTATTAAATATAAATTGGAGATACAATAAATAGAATTTATAGATATGTGTAGACATCACCCTTTACATTAGAGTGATAAAGGTGATGAAATTCATCATTGAGATAAAAAACCAAAATAAAGCCCCATTCTCTAAAAAATTATTAGATAGTGCATCAAACGCTATATTAGCCTCTCAACATGTGTGATATTCCATGAAGTGTATCTTCTCTCAATAACAATAATAATCCATCCATTCCATGTAGAGCTACAGTGGGAACAATGTAGATTTACACCAGAGTATGTTGACCACCAACACGAAGTCAATTTCAATCCATAACTTATTCCATCCATAATTCTTACATATTTAACTGCATGAATTACTGCCCAAAGTTCAACTTCAAGAGTAATAAAGTTGTCAACCAATTGTTAGAATCATCCCTCGATGAAGCCTCTACTGGTTTTGAAAATTCCACCACAACTTGAGGGACTAGGTTCTCTAATATTGCCTATCCTAATGACTGGAAATTTTTAATCACTATTAGACCAACCCACTACCCATGATCATATGAAATGCATTGAATCCAAGTGGCATGTGTGTGCAATTCCGAGAATGAGAGAAGCAATTAAAAGAAAAAGAAAGTAGAAACCTCCTAATGATTAGGAAATTAAAAACAACCAGAGAAGTAAGCATGACGGTTTAGCATTAACGGGTATAATTAAACAACAAAAATGGGTGGATTATATTTAGTGTTACCACAAATGGCCTAATGTGCAATAATCGGAGTATTACAGCAGAATGAAATAAAATATGGTAGTGAAAAGCAGAAAAAGCATGATTAATCCGGTCTTGGAAGCACCCCCCAACTTTGTTGAACAGTGGTCCCACTTATAGAAATACTCAAGGTTTTTAAATCCTCCATTATCTGCCATAAGATTAGCATGAACTTTAACTTCAATGAACCTAGAAATTATGAATTATTCCTCAAATTTCAAGCCCGACTCCCTTTCTTCAAATTGACACCTCATGCACAGTTTGATGGTTGAGATTTCTTCGTTAGAGAGAATCATTTGATTTGTCCTTGAAAAATCATTAACCTCCCACGATCGAGCTATGTACTATTTGATGAAGTATTAGAGGGTCAAATGATTTGGTGCATCGTGGCTATGATGTAAGTCTTACTCTGCTCAGCGTGCTCGCGTGATGAGGAGCCTTACTGATTCAAATGCTACTGGTATTCGGACCTGGTTCTGGACATCTTGGGCCTCTTGGGCCTGAGAAGTTGGTCCATGGGCTTCCATATTGGGCATGGAAGTACTTCTAGTATTCATCAAGATTGATTCTTCACACTTGTGCAGAGCTTGACATGATCACCTTCATTTTCAACTGAACACTTAATTTGTGGAAGCTCTTCAACCTAGGTACAGGCTACAATAAGAAGGTGTTTCTCAACAGGCTGGAACATCATTTGAGAAATATTTTCATGCACTTGGAATGGGTTGGCGTTTCTCTTAATTTTTTAATGTTGAAGAAACTAATGTTTCAAGCGGGGAATTCAACTAAGCTCACTGAGGCAATTTGTCAAACACCTTATGTACATTCTCTTCTGGAACAATGTCATCTTCTTTAGTGCCATCACATTCAATGGGAACATCGTTGAAGCATTCATGTAAGCACCTTCCGTGTAGGTTCCTTCAAAACTAAAACCACAGTGGTAAAGAGGGAAGATGTCCCCACCGTCTTCGTTTCTGATTTCAGACAAAATCAACTAATGACCTGTCTTCAACAAGCAAGCTTGATTAGGTTCACACGTATCACTTCATCTGAGATACAGACTCAATCAGTTGATTTTGGGATTTCCTCAACCAGCACAATGAATTATCAGCTCTCTTCAACTATGGTCATGGGATCATTGTGCCTAACCCTATCATCTTCATCGATTCAAACATTTGACACGCTGGTCTAAAGCTCAGCCAAAGCTTGATTGAAGATCTTTTGTTGCCTCATTTATCTGAATTAAAACCTCAACTTGGTTTCATATGCACTGCTTCAAAGCCCAAACAGTCACGATTCTTCAATTGACCAAACATCATGATGTGCACAACAGTCTTACATCCCGTACAATAGGTTCATCATCATCCTCCCGATCCAACATACTTTGGTCGACTTCGACTGAAGTCGCAGACTCACGCGGTGTACAACTCAATGACTAAGCTTCATCGATCTCTATGATCGAGATTTCCAAGATACAAATTCCATCGTCACCTCGAAATCCGTCCAACTCGTCATTACGTCTTCTACACCTTGGGTCAAATTTTTCCTTCAAACATGGGAAATGCTGGGACTCGGTTTCATCAACATTTGTTTGTGCTCCCCCTTAGGTCAGAGTTTAAATTTAGTTTCGTCTCAGGTAGAATTTCTCAGCAACATTTCAAGGCAGGAATCAAAAGCAAGACTCATGGAATACTATCACTACAAACTACCACGTGACCACGGCGTGACTGAGGCGTGACCGCGGCGTGACCGCGGTGTGACCACGGAATGACCGTGGCGTGACCACGGCGTGACCTTGGCGTGACCGCGGCGTGACCCCGGCGTGACCGCGGCGTGACCGCGGCGTGTTGGCCATGTCCAGCAACATCCACAGGCCAGCATCTTCTGGTCAGGAGCGAAGGGAGCGGGAGGAGGTGGGGCAATATTTTGGCCATTGCCCCACCGGCAGAAATTGTGATTAGTCGGTCTCAACATTGATCACAAGACTCATGTAATACTATCACTATGAACTACCACGGGGTGTCGTCCTGGAGCAGGGCCAAATCACGGCGTGACCGCGGTGTGGCTGCGGCGTGATGACGCTGTGACCGCGGCGTGACCGCAGTGTGTTTCCCCTGTCCAGCAACATCTGTGGGGCTGCATCTTTTGGTCAGGAGCGAAGGGAGCAGGAGGAGGTGGGGAAATATTCCGGTCGTCACCCTGCCGACAGAAATTGTGATTAGCTAGTCTCAATATTTATCACAAGACTAATGGAATATTATCACTGCGAACTACCGCTGGGTGTCGTCCTAGAGTAGGGCCAAATCATGGAATTACCGCGGAGTGTTGGCCTGGTCCAGCGACTTCCGCGGGGTAGCATCTTCTGGCCAGGAGCGAAGGGAGCAAGAGGAGGTGGGGAAACATTTCGGTCATCGCCCCACCGGAAGAAATTTTAATTTGTCTGTCTCAACATTGATCGCAAGACTCATGGAATACTGTCACTACGAACTGCCGCATGGTGTCATCCTAAAGCAGGGCCAAATCACGGAGTGATCGTGGCATGACCGCGGCGTGACCGCGACGTGACCGCCGTGTGTTGGCCTAGTCCAGTGACATCCGCGGGGCATCATCTTTCATCCTGGAGTGAAGGGAGTGGGAGGAGGTTGGGAAAATAAACACTAGATGTTTCTTAGATAGGTCAATCTCTACAAACAAAAAATAATGAATGATATGTTTCCCTTTATGTATCTTCTGATCGACCTAAAATATTTCCTATAATGTTTCTGGAAATAGAATGAAAAGAATGATTGTATAATGGAAAATGCAATATGATAATCTAAATCCATTGGGACGAAAACAAAGAGTCTATCCTAGAGTGAACAATTTGGTTCCACTGGTAGAGGAAACATGGTAAACAGTTGAAATAACATGAATATTTGGACAAAGAAATATCCAGATCCACCAGTTCATGCAACCTGAGAATGAATCGATGAGAACTCAGTTCAGTACACCTATGGTGGATCAATTCTTATATTAGGGAAGTAAAGAATTAGAAAATTTAAGGGAATAATATTCGACTACAGGAAAACATTTGAAAAATACTGAAACATTCTGGTTAACCTGAATACTAGCGATCAATCTTGAAAGATGTGATTTCAAAATTGATGCATGTTGAACCCCAGGAAAAAAGATGTAGAAGAAGAAGGTAAATGAGACTTCAAGGTACCGAATAATAGATAACGTGAAGGATGGGAAACTATGAAGGGAAGGAGTAGGCCCAAAGGAATCTCCAAACCCCTGAAACCACAAGTCACCAGTGATGCTTAGTAATGTTTTTCATGGATGAGAAATCGTATAGTGGATAGTTTGTAATGACTCTGGATTTCTTTTTTGGGTTCTTAATATTTAATTTTTATGATTACTAATTAAAATGATTATGTTTTAATTGAAATTTTATGTTTCAGGTGGATGGATTTTGTTAAGGGGGTAAGAAGTATGCGGTGTTCCTAAAAATCAGTAGATGTGGCCACAAGTTATCTATTATAAATCACCATGAACATATTAATAGTGATAATGGGGGAGGGTTGGCTCTAGAAAAACTAATGGATGGTTTATGTTTGGAACCAAAAAGTTTGTGGCCATTGGTTGGTGGGTGGTTTTCCACTGGGTAATCAGTTCCTTCAATGACCTTGTTTTTCATAAGGGAAATTTATGTCATTTATATCATGGATTTTAGAGGTGGATTAGAATGGAATTGAAGTATCTATTCCACATAGATTAAAATAGGATGATATGGATGGAATAAGTGGATGCTTTCTCTGTTGATTTAATGAAATGAATGCTAGTCCGTGATGACTAGAGGATTGGATGACCCCTAATATACCTAATTTGGTGAGGTTTAGAGATCTATCAATGTGTAGGAATACCTAGAGGAATTAATACCCCATGGGATTAGGAAAATCACTGGTTACATAACATGTAATCTAACATTACAGGTACTGTGGGCCCCCTGGGCTATGGAACTGGGATTTTGGTTGGATTTAAATATGACATGCCATGTGACAAGGTCAAACAATCTGGGACCCATCTTAAAAGTCTAATGGCACTTAAAAAGTGTATGGGTTCAAACAACTGTTTTAATAAAAAGAGGGAACCCCCTACAGGGATATAAAAAGGGTCAAGTACGATGTGTTCTTTATGACTAAGAATGACATCAAGTATGAGGAATACATCAATGCAATAATGTTAACCATGGTATACCACTGTGAGGTTTTGCAGACAGCGCACCTCCGTTGGAGGTGTTTTATTACAAAACCATGACTTATTTATCAAATGAAACAATTATCTTAACTAACACTTATTCATGAATTGTAATTTAATATAAACATGAATAATGAAGAAGGAAACTAAATGTAATTTAAAACATTCTTTAATTAAATAGGCTTAGAGAGGGACCCTACCTCAACCTTAAGGCGTGTTTGCTTTTGAAGACGACAACTCAAATCTTCCTTTTTTCTGCTTGCACGCATATGCAAATTCACATATATATAAGGACACCTAGCCCCTATGTACATATTTTCATGGCCAAATATGCACAAGGGGGTCCTTAGATATTTATATATACTTGCATATACCCCGTTACACTTAAACATGTATGCATTTTTCATATCCATATATAAGCACACCCAACCCCAATATATATATTCATAATGCCATGAGTGAAAATATATAAAGGGGGAACTTATATATGTATATGCCTACCTATGCATACACATGTAAGACTTCGTCAACGATGACTCGAATCCACCTTAATGAAATCCAAAACGCACTGCAGAAATATAAGGAACCCCAAAATCACAAATGATTTAATTAATATTGGGCCAAAGAAGAAAAACAAAATAAACCTTACCCAAATACGATGTTGAACTCATTGTCATCGATGGTGGTGGATAGAACCAACCTCATCATAAGAAACCACCTATAAGAAAATAGTGGGAAAAATGATATATAACGACTTCTTATATATATGTGATCAGTGTGTCAACTGTACATGATAAATGATACATGAATCAATAACCAACAATGAAAATATAATATTTTCGACTCTGAACCTCAGTTCAAGCCATGAAATTCCCAATGGTAGGGATTCATGGTGTGAACCCCCTAGTCACACTGTGAATCATGAATAGGTGGATAAATTTTAATGGGTTAAATTTTGTCTTTTTCTGGGTCAAGTGTTTCACAATGATGTTAGTGAAGAAAGTATCATGTTTTTAAAGCCGTTTGTTTATGTTTGATGAAATGAAAACAGATATTTTCTTTAAGTTTATATTTTTATGAGAATTCTCGGTTGATGTTTTCTCAAAATGAGGACACAGTCATCTCTAAAGTGAAGGAAATTTGATTTTATACTATTGAGTTGGATGAAACTTTCTACTAGTACACGTTGAAGGCCTAGGGAAATCATGTAAAATAGGTGATAATGTCATTATAAAGAGCCACGACCAATTTTAATAGCATATACACATTATATAATAATGAAAAAAAGTTTTTAAATTACTTGAGCAATTATAGAATTCAAATTAAAGTGTTAGGCAGAGGAAACTTTCCTCAACCTCAAGGAACTGCTTTTAATGACAACTCAAATCTTCCTTTTTTCCGCTTTCACGCATATGAAACTTCACATATATATAAGGACAGCTAGCCCCAATGTAAAAATTTTCATGGCCAAATATGCATAAGGGGATCCTTAGATATATGTTTATACTTTAGTATACCCCTTTACACTTACACATGTATGAATTTTTCATATCTATATATAAGCACACCTAGCCCCAATATATATATACATACTGCCATGACTGAATATATATAAAGGGGGATCTTATATATTTATATTCCCACCTATGCATACACAAGTAAGCCTTCGTCAACGGAATCTCGAATCCACCTCAATGAGATCCAGAAAGAACTACAAAAATATAAAGAACCCAAAAATCCCAAAATCCTAAATTAAAATTTTCCCAAAGAATAAATATGAAATAAATCTTACCCAAATCCAATGTTGAACTCACTATCTTCGATGGTGGTGGATAGAACCAGCCTCATCATAAGAAACCACCCTTAAGAAAATAGTGGGAAATGAAATGAGATATAACAATTTCTTATATATATGTGATCAGTGATGATAAATGATACATGAATCCATTACCATTATAGATTCAATAATTTCTTTCCATTATTACCACAATATCATCATTTAGTCACTCACATTGGAATGATAATTTATGGTGGTCATGTCAACACAAAGCAGCTACAAAAACACATTGTTAATCATAATATCAATAATTATTGCATCAGTACATGCATATACAATAGAAATAACATATCCATGAAGCATACCCCACCCCCCACCTGAATTGGAAGCATGCATTCAGCATAACACAAAACTCATGAAGGAGAAGTGGCTGCTAATGAAATTACTTGAAAAGATTATCGAAGGAAAGGAGTATATCAAGTGGGAAGCTACTTAAATTAATTAAATAAAAAAATTCAAATTGAATGCGGTTGATGGGGATAAGATAGTGAGTAACCTGGAAGAGAAACATTCTTTGAGAGAATAAGTTCTTTGAAAGGCACAATAAAAGTATCTTGAATTTTAGAATGATTTGAAGAAGAATAGAGAAACAAGGCAATTAAGGTTTCTGGTGAAAATAAAGGTCCAAAAAGGCAAGTTAATTCATCTCCTAATAAATCTAAAAATAAACATGTTGCCTCTAATAATGGAGGTACTAAAACCAAATTTGGACCAATTTGGACCAGAAAGACTAATAGGAAACTCTTTTTGCATCAAAAGAAGAAAACAGTATCTCGAGAAGATTACGTGAGAACATACATGGTTTGTGGCATGACATCGACAACTATATTGCGGAACAAGTAATATTGATGGATATAGTACCATCCATTGCTTAATCAGTTTACTAGTATAAGAAAAATCCCTAATGAAGATGAATATTACATTATGTGATGCATTTGCCTTGAAGGTTTATGAAAATAAGAACATCTCACATAAATAATTTGAAAGTGAAGAACTCCAAGCTCCAAAAAGAAAAAAAAACAAATCTCGAACAAAAATGTGCAAGAATTAAGAAAAGGGAAACTTGGTTGAGAAAACATTATCATCCTTTTGGTTCACACTAAGGAACAAATAGTAACACCTTATTCTATTTCATATTGTATTTATGTGCTAACCATGAGTGGAATTGAAGGTGATGCTAGATCTCAAAGAGAACTCAAGAAATTGTATAAGCTATAAAATCTAGAATGTTACTTCAAGTAATCCATTTTAGTGAATTCTCAATATGATATGTCCTAAAATCTATCTATAGAAGAGATCCACATTGATGAAGATAATTTATAGTTTCTCCTTATGGGGGACAAAGGTGCATCAAACCTTAAGAAGCTACCATATCCTATTAAAATCGTGTACATCAGAGTTCTCGATGGTGCTCTGAAAAGATTCATTGAAATGGTATGAATTCATATTCTCTCATTCTTGAGTGAGAAAATCAAATACTAACATTAAGTGGGATATGTTGATATTAATCATTGACATGAATGAGTATGTTTAATGAATCCTTGAGACCGAGGTTACCTAACTCGGGGCTCTTTGTCTTAAGAATCCACGATCATTCAGGGAATGAACCCCTCATTAACATAATGAGTTGCTACAGTAGAAATGTTGTATCGCTTTCAAAGATCAAAAATTCCCAAAAGCTGCAAATGATAAACCAGATGATAAAAAAAAAATAAAAAGATTTCCCATACCTGAAAAAAAACCTAATATGTTCCATAACACAACTGAACGAACCATTATACTGTATCCCGCATTTTTTAAAGTAGCATCACACTAGCTCATCATCTCAAATTCCTTCCATCTATGGAGTAGATCATAAATACTATCCAAGATGTCACTATATCACAAAAATAATCTTCTTCCACAATCAATGTCTTCAACTAATTATAATGAAACACTTTAAACATGGTCTCTATTTTTATTCTCACTTACCAATTCTTCAAAACTTATTCACTGGATTCTCAAACTCAAAGGAAAGATTCCTCTTATCTTTCTTATTCTATTTATCTTCCTCATCAAAAATAGGTAGGTTGTAACTCATCACCACTATCTCAACACACTCTTCTTGTTACTTTATATAGTATGTAGTGGATCATGATTCTTATTATTCAAAATCCTTAACTCACGCAAACAACTCTTCTACAACACTATTGGCTCCTCTCATTGCTCACTTGTCACACCCAACACATAACACAATTTTTTTTGTTTATTAGTTTTTTATACTATCAAGATCTTTGTTACCTCAAGTAGAAAAATATATTTTTAAACCCATTCCCACTATACTATAATCCGAAAAAATCGGGTATAACATGGAACACCAAATATATCTTATCATGAAACTATTTTAAACCATTTGATTTATTTTTTGATTTATTTAATAGTTATCTCTACTAGGTTTCCACAAATACACTTTTCTTTTTATTTTTATTCTCTTTTTGGCCAATTATGTCTCCCAGTGAGATCAATTATTTCTTCATCTCAAAATAATCTTTATACAACAACTTCTTATTAACCTTCTTGGAAATTTCAAAATGTAGTATCAGTATGTATAGAGGATATCCTCATTTTGGCTTTGATTCAACTGTAATTTAAAAACAATAATTATTTTTATTCATAGCCTGGCATCACTGCCAGATCATATCTTCGTCCTTCTTCTCAATAATTAATTGCTAGTTCTTTTGTGATCTATTGATCATTGGAGTTTAGCATATGCATCCTCTGAATTATTCACTTCCATATTTAAGAGTCTTATAATATCTCTCATTTCAGGCATGAGTTAATTCCTAGCCTTCCATCATATGTTCTCTTTGTCTCATTCATTAACATCAAAGACTCCCAAATAGAGCTCCAATATCAATAATTTAGTCTTAATAACTCAAGCATCGAACCAAATTCTTCTACATTATTCTGGTAAAACTCATTAGGTTCATTCATTTATCAAGAAGTTCATCCTCATGATCATCTCATCCCCCTTTCATTTTATTTTAATCAAAAAAATATTGGACCAAGGCTTAACTAAGCATTATGATGTTTCGAACATGATAGAACAACTCAAGCATCATCATGATGAGGATATGAAACTCCTGATAGGATTTGAAAACCTAGGACAAATGTAATCTAGGATTTAACCCATTATATATAGAAGAAATAAAAATCTAAATTTAGAGTATTTCCTTACCGTAAGATCATGAATTAACACCTCATCCTCCCATTCAATGTAAAAATGATGAAAGGAAAACAAGAATTCAAAACCTTGACGATTGAGGAATTTAGGGACTCACTCTCAGTTCACATGAAGAGTAGTAAAATAATGAAAACAATGGATTCCCAACTTTAGATCTATTATGTTATTAGATTTTTAGAAAGTCATTGATTAATTTAGATAAGAATCAATGGTAGGTTCAATGGGAGATGGAGAGTGATGAAGGATTTCCTCTCCACGGTGTTACAAAATGAGAATCACAATGAAATCCCAATAAAGTGTGTTTTAGGGTATAATTATCTAATGTAAAATTACTATTTTAATCCCGATTTTAATTAACTCATATACATCTTACTAGGTGCCTAGTATAAGGCACTAGGTATATAGTGGTTACACCAGTAGTTATCGATGATTATACCTGAAACCTCTAACTACTCAGTATTAGACCACTAGGTATTTATTTCTACACCTACACCAAACACCTTACCTTTTTAACACCAAATTCCTTTTCCCTGTCTTAGATCCTCCTTAAACCCCCTAAAATCCATGTTTATCCATTTTAATAATTTCACACGTCAAATTAATGGAATTAATAACTTATCATGATGAAATTCCTTATAAATTTCTCACCACTAGGCTTACCCTCACCAAGAATCATTAATGAGATTCCTGATAGAAAAACTCTTTACATTGAGAAAGAATTAAAAATACATGTTTATTTGTTTCATTATGAAGCTATAAAAACAATCTCTATTCTTTAACTATCAATATGAGCATCCCTTATGAAACCTTCTCACATTAGTTTATGATACAAACTGATCATTCCTTAAAGGAACCAGTAGCATCCAACTCAAAATTATCAAACTGAATGACATGTGTAGGATCAAGTATACATCTACTCAGTTTTAAAATTTGAAACACATTCATCATAGCATTGAACTGAGGAGAAAAATCCAATGTTTAAGATGAATCTAAAATATGATCTATGATCTCGAAGGGTTTCAAGAACCTAGCAGTTGACATACCTTTATTTCCCATCCATCGATGTCCCAATCAGGGGTATATCTATTGAAACACATCATGATGCCGATTCTACTATGCGTGAGGATAGGTCGACATGATGGAATAAAAATCTATGATGAACTGAAGTTGGTCGAAATTGTGTAAGGGTTTCACGAGGATGGATTTGTTGGTGCGCTGAAGGAGGAGGTGTGGAGGTCGACTAGGAGTAGCTTCGGAGGGGAGGCGGAGTGGCCATGTTGGATGGAAGCGTCGAGGGAGGGTCGTAGATAGGAGAGCTCGCGGAGGGGTGGCCGCGTTGGGAGGCAGCGTCAGGGGAGGAGGGCCGCTGAGAGGAGAGCTCGTGAGGTTGGAGGAGGGCTGCGTAGAGGAGAGATCGTGAGGGTATTGGGAGGAGCGATGAGCAAGGAGAGGTCATGGGGGTGGAGGACGGTCGCATTGAGGAGAGGTCATGAGGGCAATGGGGAGAGGGTCGGGGAGAATAAGGCAATCCTACGAGGGAATGAAGTTGGTGCCATGGACCGTGGCTTCTAATAACCATATAGCCACGATTATAATTGAAGTGTGGCTATAAATTAAGCTATGTCCATGGGTTTATAAAAATGTGGCTATAGATCTGTGGCTATAGATCATTTTTCTAGTAGTGAAGAGTACTTAAGGAATTGGTGGTACGAAGATGGGATTGTCATGTGCAAGTGATTCCATGGCCTACCCATCAATGTGTTGTGTGCAGTGTCCTGTGAGATAGGCATGAACATGGTGCTTGATACTAGACCACCAAATTGGGACTTCTGCTGAATCATTCAAACTAGTGTCTACTCATTCCTGATATAAACTTGAATTTTTAGGTCAGAGGAGCTCAGATCGTCCATGGATAACCCCATATTTCAGAGCATCTGGTTCGGTATAAGGTTTATCCCAGAACCTATATCAATAAAATGGTTATGAACAACAATGACATTGAAGTGGATAGTGATGTAATGTGGATGGATGTTCCCATATGTGGGATATCCTTCATCTTCTCCAAATAATGAGATGATTAATTGACATTCTGCAATCTCGAATTCCTCGGCATGGAAGGCTTCTGTAGATACTACCTTGGTCTCAAATTGGAGGGGTCTTATTAAAGCATCAGAAAGGGTTTAAATCATATCTACTGATAGAAGATGAGATTTGAGGATAGAGAACCTCATTGGAAAGCTGGAATGATGCTTCGGTATATCATAATTTTGGGCCATGTGTGAACTTTTTCTTAAAGGATGTCGTTCTATGGTAGGAGGTATGACATGACCTTCTAGCTGAACTGTCGACCGACTGGTGCTGGGAATATACAATTGTTCACTAGGCAAAATGAAAAGAGAGACAACCAGATGAGGGATAAATGACCATGGTGGATCTGCCTGATCAAGCATCACAACCAGCAGTGAATGCAATAATGGTGAAAAGAGATGAGAAGGTTGGGCATGATGAGCACTACGCAGGGCCTATTTTCTTGTTTCTGTGGAATATATAGACTAGTAGGAATAAATGATTGAGGCATTCTTACGAATCACATAACCGCAGATCTGTCGATGATAGCCATAGCTGGGGACATTAGGATGATCTGTTTGGTGGGCCCTATCCTCAGGAACCATATAGGGGGTTACCAGTGCCACAGTGTTAACTGAAGCTTAACCTTGATCCTCACTTCATTAATCCTCCACCATAGGAAGGATTCTGGGGGTAATTTTCATATCTTGGGGCATGAATTCACAGAGATTACAGGATGATGATGACATTAGTGAGGGTCATTGTATCACTTGTGTGGCTAATGCTTGCTCTTCTAGGAAAAGGAAGGTTGATACGATGATGCAGAAGTACTTGATGTGGACTAAGTGGAATCTTCTGAAGGCTCAGGTCGATTCAACCATGCAAAGATAATACCATGGGCATGGTCGACTTCCTTACGATCCATCCATCCATCATATTTTTGAGACCTCCAGTTCGGAACCTGATGACACTCACACCCACTATTGATGTCTCTGTCAATCCGTTTGAATTCACATGCCAGATATACTAGTTCTAGGCCTAACATAAATATTTTGTTGTCAATATGGACTTTAATTCAGTATTAAAAAACATAGTATTGTTTTAGGGTTTTCCCCATGATCTGTTGACGGGGCATTAGTTAGGGCGATCAATGAGATCTGCCTCTTCGGGCCTCCGACATTTTGGAAATCGTATAATTCCCTATTACAAGACACTTTGAAAAAAATGGGGACATATACCTCATTGCATGAGTAGTTGTCGAGTCTCCTATCTGTGAATGGGGTATTGGAGCCTGTCCCTGGCGAGGGGCTGTGGGATCCTTTCGAGGAGGTGAAAAATGGTTATCTCTCATAGGTGGTGGTGTTTTCTTACACAGGGGTGCCTGCTGATTCTGGGTAGGGAGCTGCTGGGATGAAGGTTGTTCCAGAGGTGGTGGGGATCTATGAGGATGTGGAGGTGGTTCCATTGGTAACAACTCCAGCTTCCTATGGGACTTTATCTATGCTACCGCAGTGGGCTTAGCTTTATAAGCTCTACTCATGGGAACTACATTAGGAAATAGACATGCATGATTAGCCTTTCAAAATGAATCTTATAGAAAAAAGGCCTTATCAATGAAATCTCAGTATCCTCCCAGGTAATTCTGATTGATGAGAGAGGGGAATAGTTTAGTTTTACCATTCCACACAAAAGTTTTCCACAGTTTTCCCTAAGTCAGCAGCATATCTAAGGAGTAGGTGAGGCCTTTCAACTGGGCAACAATGTCCACAACGCACTAATCAGGCCTCTTATTGCTCTTTAAAAGCTCTTCAATACTTATCTTTCTGTTGGTAGAGATGAACTGGTAATGAAATTACCAAAGAAGATCTTCCCAGCTGGCTACTGACCTAATGGGTAGCTGTTTGTACCAGAAAAATGCATGCCCTTCCAATGTGTGTAAGAAACACATGAGTTTGAATGCCTCTTGCTGAACTAAAGTTCCCATCATGGGTCCAAACTATTAAATGAACTGCTACCAATTCTACAATGGATCACCCGTCTCATTAAAGAAGGAAAATGTAGGGCGGTGCTGGTATATCATCCGCCCACACTAGATTTGTCTTCCATCGGGCGGAATTTACAAATGTCATGTTTCCAAAGACTTGAGGAGGGTGATGAGTGATACCATTGGAAAATCTGAATGGGGATTCCAATCATGATGAGGATCCCTGACCATCAGTGTAATTACAGGTTCTTCAGCATGATAAGCAGCCCGACGGCTCGTGGAGTGGCAGGGGAGATGACCAACGGGACTGCTGGGGGAAATACCTATGGAGTGGATGGGGGAACCTGAGCTGGGTAATGAGGATTATAACATCGATCAGGTGGATTTGGTGATACATAATGCTTCCCTTTTGAATAAGCTCTATATTTTATCCTGACTATGTGGGCAGGATGGTCAAGGTCACCTAGAGGAAACTCACCAGGGGGAAGTTGTACCTGCCCGTTCTTCCCTGGCTAAGGATTACCATAGTCTAGTCATCACTCTACATCATGTTCAACAAGGAGGTCATCAACCAGACTATTATGCATCAAGATATGTTTAAGTAACACAACCTTTTCAGGATCATCTTCTGTCTTCTGCACTTATCCAGATGGGCTAGAGGGTTTGAAATCCCTATGATGCTCTTTTCCCTTATAGGGATTCCAATCGATGAATAGTGACTCAGTGGGCATAGGAAGACCCATTATATTTTTCTTCTAGTGAGTAAACCTTCCCAGTGGATCTAATAGGTGCGGCACAGCCCCGGGGTGTAATTTATCATCAAGGAGTTATAGGTCATTCTCTTCCTATGATAAGTCATCCATGTTAACCGCGACTCAACCTGGGGGAATATCCTCAATATTTCCTAGAATTTCGAGCTAACTCCAAATGGAACTGATGTTTAGGGAACAATATTGTACCCAACCACGAAACTGAACATGGTGGGAGTCCTCCTTGATCATTCTGCAGAGAACTTTAATGATCTGAACACATCGTTGTTGGAGGGTCCGGTGGAGTCTGGGCGACTCAAGGCACTAGGCCACGTGAAGTGAAGCCAATTGGACCATAAAAAATTGTTGGTAAATTTCTTCAAAGTGTACTTGAGTCTTAGGGAAAGACACTCACTGATTATGAAGATGGATGTGTGTCGCCCAGAAGGTTTGGTGAAATCAAATGAATTCCTCCCTGGTAAGCAATTCTTCCACACTGATGTTCGTGGTTACAATTGGAAAGAAAATCTGAGGTAAATGATATGATGAAAGAATTTCCCACAAGATCCTTGGCTCATACTCGAGATCTAGCCCTTGGTTGCCTCACACATCATCAAGGGAAAACAGCGGGACCAGAAATGGAAATGAAAGAAAACCGCTAAGATGGTAGACTGGCCGATGGAGAATATTGTGAAAAGGCTGACAAGCCACCTTATCTTGGGATGTCCTGTGACGAATGAAATGACTAAGCGACCACATCTTGATTGGAAAGACTGGAGACCATAGTTTCTGATTCAGGGTTTGCGGTTTCTAGTGGTGGGTTATGTTGTTGTATGTCCTTTACTAGTCCCCAAAATAACTCTCAATGATCGTTTTTTGAGGTAGAGAATGAAAATATTGATGATAGGATGGATTGAATAGACATGCCCTATAAAGAAGCCAAATATTCCTCTTCTAGGATGTATCTATGGAGGGAGGCAGGAATCTAGTGGACAATTCATTCCGGAAGGATGAGGCTGATACACCTCATTCCTACCTCTTCCCCCAATAGAGAGGACCAAGGTGAGGGTTCCATTTTCTAATTTCATTCCACCTCAGAATCTGAGAAGCATACAGGCTTAAACACGGTCTGAAACATATTTTTATTCTTCTTATGGCATCAATGACCCTCCCTCCTACCCCAGGATGGTTCTTCAGGACAGGTTAGGTTTTGGACTCAAGGAGGACCTTTGGCCGAACTTATGCTGGGGTAGAGAGGACTTCCTTCTGGATGAGTTGGGGTGGATGGAGCACCTTGAAAATTTTTAAAGGGAACACTGGTAGGACCTCTGTGTCCACCGGCTAACGCATAGAGGGAATCTCTACAGGAAGTGATGGAGGAGTTAGGATCACCGCTAGAGCTGGTGGAAGCATGGGTAGTTCCTCCATGCTTGTTCCCCTTAGCGGTGATTGTATAAGGAGAGAATTTGTACTGGTCAATCAGAACACGGGTAGTACCACCATGCTGGGTGACAATGAAACGAGGTAGACATCCACTTCTCTGATTACCAGGATGAGGTGGAACATCATTGGTTGTGGTAAGAACATGGAGAAGACCCCCCAAGTTTACAATTGATCGAACATGAAGCTTCACCACGTCAGCGACCTGTGACAGGAGGAACATATCCATTCTGATTGTCACGATTGTAGAAGAGGATTCTGTACTGGGTGTCATTGTGGGGGGGGATGTCCTTTTCTCAGATTTATGGTGGTATAAGGAGGACCTCCAAGACGATTTTAGGATGGGGGAGGACCAATTATCTCACGGATAGTGGTACAGGGAGGACCTATGTACTGGATGAAACTATCACAGGTTGTCCTGTGACAGACACCACCTATTCCGGTGACCAGGAGAGTCATCCCAACCTACCTGTGGGGTGGTTAGGTCCTCAATCTAGGTCAGGCATGTACATTATCCTATTCATCACAAACATGGGATTGATGGTATGTGTCAGATGTGGAACGGGACACGGTAGACGTTGATGTTGACTCCCCTTATTGAGCATCCTACTCAACTTGCGCCCGACGTTGGCGTCGGGTTAACCGGACTAGGGCTATTGGCGTAGGTTTATAACTCACATGATCCCCAGAAGGTGGTTCCAGGTAGTGGTACTGACACAGTCTAGAGGGATCCCTCCTTGGTAGCCACCATGGATGGTATTACAGTTGGGATGGCCCTGACTTCCCTCATGTCATTGGCGTAGGGGAGGGAGTCATTAATGCATTCCAAGGAAAGTCTACAAAAATGATTATAGGTCGGAGTGTGGAGTAGTGGATCACTGCATGGCCGTTGGGGGAGGTGGTGATGAAGAGGTGTAGAAGCCTCTAGGTCTTGTTTGGCCATATCCCCAGATGGGATAATCCCCTCTTCCTTGTATCATCAGAAGAGGTATTTAATCACCATTATCCGTAATGATTTCAGATGGGGAGATGGGGGGTGGTCACCCAATAACCATTGATTTGGTGACGTCCATGGAAGAGATGAGCCTACACAGGATTGATGCGTTGACGTTGCCCATGCCGCTGCATCAGTGGGTGGGCAGTGATCGGTTTCCCATCATAGTAGCCTGGGTCCTACAAAGGAGGGATATTCAACCACTACTGCTGAAAGGAAGGAATGTGACGTCCATTTCCCCAGAACTATTCCATGTTCCATGGTAAGAAGGATACATGCTGACAATGTCGCAGAATAGGATGTCCAATGTTCAACTGCACCAATTTCTGGTGAGGTTCACGCAAGGACCACTATTTTCTTGGTAGGTCCTGGGACCTGATAACTGGATCTGTTGACATTCATATCCATTGATGTTTCGAATGTGAATAATATCCACATTGAGCAGAAGAATGTCACATTGGGTTCAACATTACAATTGTCGATGCTTTCATAAGTGCTTGAATCCATTTGGTGGAGGACACATTAGTCTGTTTCCCCTCATTCCCGATTTCCAAAGGTGGGAAGCATCTGTCGCTTATTTAGGGACACTTTCTCTTTGATCGAAATGGGAAGATGGGATGTCTGCTCCTCTTTCAATGGATTCCTCCCATGAATTTTTCATATAGTCTGGGTTTACCTTAAAGATTAATACCTTGTTCATGAAACTCATCCCAGTTCCATGTCATCATGGATTCTTGTTAATTATGATGCTTTTGTCTGGACATTCTATGGGGTCAAGTGAGGGCAGCAAACTTCGATTGGGGGAGTAGTCACGTTGGACATCACTGGCATGTCTTGACACTGGAGAACAGATGCATCAGCATTTATTCCTCTTATGATAGGTCTTATCTAGGCAGTGGTATCCCAAGGAATCCCATGTTGAATGTGGGAATTATATGCCATGGGAATGTTTGTGATGTTTTCTTCAGATTCCCATGTTTAAAATAGTGTATTCAGTGAGTTTAATTTCTAGCAGAGACTGATTGGAATGATCGGAACACCAACCAGAGTGGGTCAGATGGGTGGATCCCCATGTGAGAGAACCTGAGGGTTTTACTGGATGTGTGTTTCAGAATGCCCAATGAGGAATGATCAGAGGATTCTTGGGTCCCTATAGAGTAGACACCTGAGATTACCATTAGCTGGGATTGAACCTCTTGAAGGTTTCCTATGTACCATGTTCGAGAGATAGTGATCCAAACCCACATAGTTTGGATGTGTGTGGCCTGAAATCGGGGTGTGCGTAGGGGAAAGAGACCCGAAGACACGATGGGGCTTACTCATGGTTAGAATCCCAAATACATGTAGGAGTTATGAGGAGATGGATGTCATGATCTCACTGGGATGTGTCAGACTATGTAAAACAAGGATGGATGATGAATGATGGAGTGAAGTCGATGGAGAATGAGACAGAACCATCTTATGGATGATGGTGATATTGGGCTTGAGCCGTGAAGATACTTACTACGTATCCCCATGGCAGGGAATCAAACTCCACGTAGTTCGGTGGGGTGGAACAACTGAGGAGGCGACCTGTGTGAATGGATGCATGGATGAGAGTTTGAGGAAGCAGAACCTTAGAGTTGGGACATGGCCTTCCTAGAACAGAGGGGGACTCGAGGGACAGACCATTATGGGACATGAGTGATGGTATTGAAATTTAGGGAGGATTCCTATATACCCATTTCGTAGGGAATCAATGTCCACATAGTTACAATGGGTGCATTTAATTGGGGTGTACACATAGGACAATGAAATGATGATATATTGGGGCTTACGCATGGTTATAAGCCCGAAAGTTGGTCTAACACCAGGGGAGACTAGATATTTGGGCCCTACCAAAGGAGAATACAATGTCTAACCATCGATTGAGGACCAAAATGGATTATTGATGGATGGGGATACAATAGCCAACCACTAACTGGGGCGAAAACGGATTACCTCCAGTTGGGTTGAAAATGAATTACCTCTAGTTTCGGTGACATCAGTATACCTCTAGTTGGGGTGGAAATGGAATACCACTAGTTGGGGGGGAAACAACTTACCACTGGTTGGGGATGAACCTCAGGGTGGCTTCCTCTATACCTGATCTAGGAGATAGGAATCAAAACCCAATTTTTTCAAAGGTATATTGTTTCGAGCCGTGCTGGATGAAAATAGGAATATAGTTTAACGTCATGAGGGATGAGGGTGAACCGACATGAAGTGTTTGGGACTGATGGGTGATGGGATTGAACCTCGTGGAGGCTTCCTACATACCATGCCTAGATAGGGTCGATGATCAAAGTATACAACGTTCTGGATAAGCGATACAATTTAACACCATGTGGGATGAAGGTGAACTGTTGTGATGTGGTCAGGACCGATAGGTGATAGTCCTGAACCTCAAAAAGGATTCCTATATACCTTTTATGGAAATGAGAAAGGATCAAACTCTATATAGTTCGAGAATGTGGGATAATGTTTAATGTCATGTGAGATGAAGGTTGACTGATGTGATGTGGTTGAGACCGATGGGCGTTGGGCTTGAATAATAGAGAGCCTTCCTACATACCTTTCTTGGAAAGGATAGAGGATAAAATTCCACATAGTTTTGAATGGGGTCTTGGGAGATACACTATGGCATACCAGGATAGATTCCATGGTCAATTCTTACTCTAATCCCATGTGAGTCATTCTCAGTGTGAGAAATAAGATAAAACAAAGTCTTAACATTTACGTTGCGAAAGGTGTGTGCATGGAAAATAAATCAGGTCTTATGTGTGGTTAGCGGCCAAAGGAGATGGAGATTGGGACTTACTCTTGGATGGATGACCTATGGTGATAAATTCCAAAGGGATAGGGATGGGGTAATGAAGTTTCTAGTGTGCATCTCTCTTTTATTCATTGGCACTGAAGAAGAAAGGAAGAGCAGGGTTGCTACCTCCTGCAAGAAAGGATAAGGGAATAGACCGAGATGGTTTCCCTTCCCTACAGATAGATGTTGTTCTAGAAAATAGGATCTCATTCGATGTGGGGAAGATCTCACTCTCGTGGAGACGAGTAGGCGTGAATAATTTCTGAGATGGGGAAACCCATGTTTATTGCACAGGGAGAGGCCACAATTTAATGTCATGTGTTGAAGACGATGGTTCATAAAAGTTTCACATCCAGAAGCTCAGATGATATGGGTTCACTCCGCACCCCTAGGAATTATATTAATGACACCTACCAACCATTATGGAATGGAATGAATCATCAATGCCATTTTAGGGAGTTTCTGTGGAGTGATCCATTGAGGGGCTCACGTTAGCATGGCTTTGAGAAGAATAAATAAATGTTAGTGTGCCTATGCGAATAATCATGAGGCAAAGAAACACAACATGAATCACCACCCAAGGGACCATCAAATAACTCTGACAAAACCTATAGGGACTAATGACTGAATGGTATGTGGTGAATATTGGATTATAGGAAAGGACCCTGCAAAGCTCTCTTGCTCCCCAAAGTTGAGGGACTTCACGAAGGGCTATGCTTCACAAAGTGGAGTGACCTAGTCTAGGAATAGGGTACACATGAATATTAAGGGAAATTTGTGTAATACAAAGGCTTTTATGGAGTATTACTTCACAGAGCATTGGTTCCTTGAAAATGATTGCATTGCGAAGAAATGTACTTCATGATGTACAATGATCCTTCCTTTGAATGTGGTTTACCAGTGTATGGAAGGTACTTCACGAATCATGTGTGCTTTTAAAATACTCGATTCCCCTTATGTATCTCCTTACATCACAACATCCCATGGGTTTCATGAAGGGGGCTTCTGGATCGTGCCGACCACTGTAGAGAGGGGCTCTGCGAAGGATGCGGATCTAAAGGGCTCTGTGAATGGGATTTGTGAGGTATCCCCTTTTGCATTGGTTTCCTCTTTGAGGATTTTCCTTTGGCATAAATTTTGGCACCAAAACATACCAAGAGGGATCCAATGAAACAAATGGTAGTTGAATCATAGAATGAATAAAGGACATCCTTCAAATCATGAGAGGGGAGTGGGAGATCTCACACAGATGGAGGAGGTGTAGTTTGTGAATGAGAGGAAGAATGAGTATTTTTTATCAAAATAAGAAAGGAAAAGTCATAAATTCCTTAGTTTTAAAACATTTCATGGTTTCATGAAATATTTAATCTATCGTTGTTACAACCATTCATCAGCACTATAAAACGGGCCTACCCCTCACATGACATGGAATTGTCTTAGAAAATCTATACACAACCTTTGAAATTCACCTCTATAATTTTTCATAGTTTTTTTCAATATTTTTTACATGGTTAGGTGGTTATAAAATCCATGTGTAACCCCTATAGTGCCTCGTTATTTGTGTTCACGGTTGTGTCTAATCATGTGATTACTTTGGTCATACAGTTTTCTTTCTAATAAATGGTGCTTTCAAATCCAGATTCTGAATAAACCTATTTGTTCACTGATGATACATGATAAGTCTTATAACCCATCAAATAACAACTTTTTAATGTGTTAAACTCATGTAAATACATTTTGAATCTCATTTTTAAAATTATCCCATTAACTATAATGAAAATTCTAGTTCCATTGGAAATTGTTAACATTTTGAAAACATGGGATCTTTCAACATCCTGGCCATTCAACTTCACATCCCTAATAAGACATGGGAAAATACACTAAATAACCCAATTGGGTTATTAATTACATTTTCAATGTCCACATCACATTTACAAATACAAAAATAACCTCTTAGATCCACTTTAATGATATGGAACAAAAATTGATTAAACTTGATCCAACACTCGTAACTACCAACGGAATACGACGATGGTGATTTATCAATACCATATAACATGATACATGATTAATTGATCATTTTATTCATCTAATTGCATGTGGTTTTTTTAAAGGTTGGGGCCGAATCCTCAATTTATTAAGTGGAGAGCTGATTTCACGATGAAGATGCTGGGGAGAATCTAATCTCATATGGTTGTTCCCACCATAAGTTCTATCATTTGATGGGTTACTCTGAATCACGGTAACAACAATAATAATTTCCTACTTGTACATTCCCTTAACATACTAATGGTGGTCCAAAAAAATTATTAATTTCATCAAATAATCAATGTAAAATTGAACCAACTTATCATAGTTTCACTAAATTTTACAAAATAAGTTCCCTCCATCCTTTAGGATGGACACATATAGAACCCTGATAAACATGATGTAGTTTATCACCAAAAAAATCTAACTATTATATGTACTGATAGTAGAATTATATATCAATGGATACTAACATAAATGGTAAGACAAAATAGTTAAAAATTCATAAAAATATCAGAATCCATTATAAAATACTTCTTAAGACTGTTTCAATAATTTCCCCTAATTCTTGTTCCAAATGTCTACTTACGTCTTCTAAAAAAACAATCTCCTGATCATCTCTGTTATCATTCCATAACTCAAGAACCAAAAAATTATAGATCTTGAATTCATAGATCATTAACTGATGTCCCCATACTAATTCATGAACATCGATTAAAACCATGTAAATATATAAACATGTGAATGTGATTTGTTGTGGAATCCAATAATAGATTATTAAATTGATCTGAATGTATAGAACAACCACAATGATCATCACACAACTGGTCTCAAAGTACCACGACCTATCTCATATAAGGGTCACCCACTTGAGAATGATATCCCACTCCCTAATATATTATAATACATGAACTAATTCATAAAATGATTTTATAATTACCAAAACCCATGAATCTTCCATACAATGGAAAAATACTATAATTTATAAGAACCATATTCTCTACAAGAGATAACACAAATGTCAATAGTTACACATTCATACTTCCCAAGAACCATTTTTATGTCATTAACCAAATTTAAAAATTTATATTTTCGGTCACCACCCCCATGTGGCCCAAGGTGTACTCCCCCTCCCAAATATATTGTTGTATTGTTCTATATGAGAATGACTCCCAAGTACTCATTTAATCATTATAGAAAATAACTTTTTATTGATAAACACAATGCTTCCTCTCTCTTTGATTAATCTTTATTATATCAATATATTAAAATTGACAATATCTAAATTAGGAGTGCAAAATGATTCCATAAAATGATTCAAGGAACTCTCATCAAGTCAAAATCACATTAAACAATACTATACATGCGTTAACTAACCCATGTCGTCGCATCTGTAAAAAATCTATGTCTAGGTCCACTGATGGGACATCTATATCATGGAAAATGAATCATTTCCATGATATAACTCATAATTGGGTCACATTATCTAATTTATTCAAATATCCAAGTCAGTAAGTCTACAATCACCTTTATTGAAACTCTCTATCCTTAGGCCTAATCCAACTTCTCACCAACTATATTCATTAAGAAGATATCATGCTCAACATTTGTGAACATATATATTTATACATGGAGGGTTTCTATCACATAAACCCTAATTGAATAACTATAAATTGTTATTTGAGTTATCCATCATCAAAAAAATATTATCATGATGCAAAATAAGTAATTTTTTAAATAGTGAAAGAGATCACATGGAACTCATCTTCAATATTTGTCACCTTCACGTTCCATGATTTATTGATTGATCGCACATCTCACTATTTTATTGTATGTACTAAAAGGTTAGCCTCACCCCCACTTGTTAACTAGGAAAGGAAATCAAATTTTCCTTTTCAATGATTAACGTGATAGCATCTACTGTCATAAAATTTCTACTCTTAGGTCTTGGGTTCCCTGGTTTCCCTGTACCACATTACCTTAAATAAAAATGATAATAACCATGTATAAATGTGATCCAAAATCTCTCATAGGTTTTCCCTGATAAAAAAAATAGACATCAACCAACTACAGTTGGAGTTACAAGTAAAGGTCTCATGGTCTCCCACCTAGCCATATTGTTCAAAACTCAAAAAAGGGACATTAGTCCCATCCACCAATAACTAATGTCTATTGATTGAGAAGCATATCCCATATAAGGGGTTTTATTACACAAAATCTATCACACCTGTTAAAACTCATTATATAGGAATAAATTTATGAATGTAAAATGATCATAGTCTCAAAATGGTTTAAAGATACCGACATAGGCACAAAAAATAACCTACCATCATTGGATGACCAGAACCAGAATAACATAAGTATTTTATTTTAGGGAGTTATCTATATAGGGTCACAACATTTATGTCAAAAATATAAGGATATAGAAGCCATTCATTACCCAAATATAGTAATACCACCTCAAGGTCCAACATAATAGATAATCACCAACCTACCCAAATGTCATGCTTCATTAAAAAAGGAGTCCTTTTTTACTCAAATAGGAAAAAAAATAACACACACCATTCTTAATACCTAAGCTCAATATTATACTAGTTTTCAATCTCAATGGCCACTACCAAAACATGGAAACCGTTAATTTAAAATAATTTGTCACCTTTTTGGCTAAATAGATACCTAAAAGGTCACTAGGCTCTACCACATATCTTTCAGGTAAAAGTAATTGAAAGATTCCAATGTAGCCTTTGTGAAAATACCATGTTACCTTTTAATGTTTCTATAAATAAAATCCAAAATCTAGAACAAAAAAATGAGTTCTCTGTACAAACACCACTGCAAAGGTTTTACACAGGGGTTTACATCAGTTCACATTAATTATGAACATTAATGAAGATCATATATATGAAATTTCAAATTCAATTAATAATTTAGAATGATTTTCAAGTTGTAATTGATACTTTATTTGGATGATACCTCATATCATTCAAGGGAAATTATCTAAAAATTACTTTTTATTAATTATTTACTCATATGTTTTCAAAACAACGATCAATAATATAATATTTAAATTCCAATATATAAAGTAATGAAACCATTTGATTTTAATTAGAATCATAATTAAATGGATAAAAAAATTATATAAAGCTCAATAGTAAAAAAATGGACTTTTTTCATTTCATTGTGACTAATCAAGTTAGATACCACCATAAATATATACAAAACACTATATAAGTGTATTTTGACACTATATATAACCTTACTAATTAACCATAATCATACCACCAAGGGGTTAAGAATAATGGTATATGAAGATAGAGGAGACCTATGAGTGTTATTCCATTCCATTCCTTGGTTTTTTATATGGAATTCCATTACATATTAATTGAGACCACAATTTATAAATTTTATTTATTTTACCATTTATGTTTGAAGAATTAATAGAAAATTAATCATGATTTTAACATACCCTCCATGGGGATTATATCATATGAATATGGTGCTAAAACAAACCTATATGGTCTACTAGAAGAATTTTATTATTTATTTATATGATTTTTCATCCGATGTTATATATTTATTAGAATTTATAAGTTATAGTTAACACACCATTTAACTAAAATACATCAATGAACATTTGGTTATTAAAAATTGAGATTCGCATTTCATTATCCTTTTAATACATTACCTATATAATCATATATTTCTAATTTTGATCTATAAGGATCAACTCTATAATATAATTAATTAGAAACATGGGTCACCATTCCCATATTATGAAAATATAATACATTATATGATACAATTGGCACTTCATTTAACTGAAATCCGTAATAATTAACTTGAATCTATTAGAAAATTCAATTCATGGCATTTCAAAATTTTCATTCAGAATAATATATTATCCATTACAATCATTTTCCATTTTTTATAAATTTACATCTAATTAAATATAATCAAACTATCAATAAATATAAGATAACACCATTTAGGATGACGTTGATAGATTATTCAACAACCATAAATCATTACCATAATGATGAAGATAGAAAATCTATATAAAATATAGTCTGACACATAAATAATGAATCGTGAATGGTCAATATAATCATGGATCATAATCACTCAAATATGTTATAAAGATGAGAATGCTATTAACATGTAAATCCTATGTGCCTAAAATGATGCAGGAACACATCTTTTCAACTTCATTACACGGAAAATAGACAATATCTTAAATCCATAACTCAGGGAAATACATCAATAAGAAAAGTTGATATAATAATCAACTGTGATAATGAGTAACACAAATAATAATCCCATCTCTGGAAGATTGATCTTTCCCTTGTGTGTAGATCGGCCAGATCTAGACACAACCTATTTACAATGTAACAAAAAATTCATATTCTCCTATATACCATGTCAATATTGTATGATAAATGAAAATGAACTATCATACTAATTTTTGACATGCTGACATGTTTCAGTATATAAACATTAATGGGGATAATTAACAGCAAGGCCTCAAGCAAGCCTCCCCATTCACTCAAGGTTACTGACTAGTAGTGAAGTTCTAATTTGGGTATATTTTGGAGACTATAACCACTATAATAGTTCTAAATATAGTTGAAGAATAGTAAATCAATGACAATGGATTGTAATAAAACTATTATATAATAATATATATAGAAACTCATCCAGTATCAAATAATTAACCTACCATTTAGGAACATGTTATATTATAATTCATGAAGAATAAATAAAAGATATAGTACATTAAAATGGATATTTAAATAAATAAATAAATAAAACTTCCAACTTATTTAGGAATCTCGAGTACATGATTGAACTCCATCTCTTTATTAGGTCCTTTTCTATAATGAGTATCATTAAAAGTCATAATCAAGGGTCCTTACCTGTATCCAAGAGCTTTTTCGGAGCACTAAATGGTGGCTCGAACATGGTGTGAATAAAATTCAGTATGCCACCCCCAATGATGTATAATGAAATAAATTCTATAAATATAAATTGTTACCTTGTGTATCTATATTTAAATATATCATTGAAGTAAATAAAAATCAATTTGAACACATATTCCTCACATGATTCCAGGATGACTATAACTCCTTCAGCATAATCCAAAACATATGTTCACTTCATGTTTAAAAAAATTATCATATCTCCCAATGTATATAATTGATGAATATTTTTTAGGTATAAATATATAGGGATTTAATTTTAAAATATGGTATCATCTCATTCATTTAGCTAGAGGAACATCGAGTGTCATGCCAGAAATTTCCTTATAAAGGATTAAGAACACCATGTATAATAATGATGATTTCCATATTTTATATTTCAAAAATAATAATTAAAGGAAAAAAATGTGTTATGTTGAGGAATATTGTTTGTAATGATTTCAATAAACAATGAGGAGCATTATTCCTAATGATGATAAATTTCATGATAATTGATTTTGAATAATAATGATGAACATTGTGTCCTGTGATGATGAACATGTAGTCAAGTGACATCAAATTATAATGAGGAACATCATGTATAATTAGGGATAATTAAATTTCCACCACAATCTTAAGTATCCATAACCATCCAATTCACATTGATTTATGATTCTGACCATGATATTCCATTTTGGAACCCAAGTATAGATCATGGAATAAAAGAATAAACATGTATGCCTCATTTAATATTTTTACATAGGACATGGGAAACACCCATTAAATTTTTAGATTCATTAAAAAATTTATATTATCACATTCATATGTACCACAAAGGAGAAAGTGATTTTTTCTAACCATTTAAACATCATATAATAATTTTTAATATTCAGAATAATTGATAACCTAACAAGGGATAAATTTTATGGACTCACCATTCAGTTTCCATTTAAATAATTTAATTTCAATTTTAATTAAATACAATAATATTCCATTTAATAAATGAAAATTGTGTTCAATATATGTTTTTATACAAAACACACTCATTGGTATTTTTAAATAATAATGAATTATAAATATCATAATTTGTTTAGACCCACATAATGTGGTGGTTTTAGTTGAGTTCGTTAACGTCAAACCATGTCATGGGGTATTAAGAACATCATGATTGCCTCTAAAAAATTTAGCTTAATGAATTTAAAATTTTTGGATCAATAGTAAGAAATTATTTATTTTTTATAATGGTAACAATAATAAACAGGTGGTACTTTTAGGGAATATAAATACACAACCTACCTCGTGATTCGATATATTTACTTATCAATTTTTTTCTTTTAGTTCAAGATGAAATGAGGGAAATTTTATGATAAGATAAAAAACATGATTATAGGGAATATGTTTTTGCATGGAAAAAACATCCATGTTGATGAGAGAAACAAATAATAGAATCAAGAAGAATAATAGACTTACCATGTTGGATCCAATTTAATGAATGATTGGAAAATTGGAGTGAAAATGGAGGAGATCTTTCAAATACCATGTGAGGAGATGGAGAGATCCCATGGATGTAGTAGGTGTTGTATGTGAATTGGATGATGAAAGAAACATTTGTGTTAAAATAATGATGAGAAAATAATAAATTCTCTCTTTTTGAAATGTCACGGTTTGGATGCACTATTATACTAACCGTGTGATAAACCTACCTGCAGTATCTTATCTCTACCCCCTCGCATGATCTGGATAATAGTTAACCAACCACTGTGTAGCTCAATAATTCACCGCTGAAATAATAAGATGGTTTTTCACATATCTATTTTTCCTCTAGTGCATAGTTTTCCAAACCTTGTGACCCCCCAATAGGGGAACATGATATGGTTCACTGTTAGCAATAACAAAGTTCTAAATGTGTGCCTTCATTTTTCATTCCAGATAACAAGGAATTTGAATCTCGATGCTCACATAACTCACTAAAGCACCTGATACATGTCTTCATACTTAAATCACATCTAAAAGTAACATTTTTTAAGTGTTATAATTCTTTTAATTACATTATATGTCTCGGTTTGTATCTTTTTAATTCCACTAAAATGAACATTCATATTACTTTGGAATATTTAAATTGGTTAAAACCCTAGGATCTTACATAACATGCCTCATAATTGGTAATATTTTCCTTATCTATTATTTCCATGATAGAATTATAGAAGATTCTAAAGGGATACCTAGTAAGATTCCTAAGATATAAATGGGCTATGAATGAGGGAAATGAAATCACCTATTAGTATTGGATATTATTAGATATCATTTTGTATGATCTAGCATAGTTTCCACTGAGTCACGTGGCATCATTCCTATGAGTGAAAAAAATAGTTGATCAAATAATCATAATATCATATGTTTTATAGTGATATATAACAAGGATATAATTCTTTAATAAGAATATGTATGGTTATTTTATTCAAGAGAGGGTGTTTGAATAGTTTTTCTATAGCCTATTAGAGGACTCAAGATGTAGAACATATTGTGCATCGTCGGTACAATATACATTTTGAACTATATTCAATGATTTTGTATATTGTTAGTTTATTTTCCTAACTATGCTGATTCAATTTGAATGTGATGTTACATGTGCTCCCTGACAATGGTTAGAATGCGAGAGTCCAGAGTAAAATCTATGGGTCCCTTAATGGTATATTTTTTTTAAAGTAAGTTATGTCAAACCATCTAAACATATTTTCCCTAAGTATGGAATTTATTGATATGCGGATTAGTATTTTCAAGGTTTCTAAATTAAGTTTCATGATTTGTATCTTGACATGGCAAGTATGTATCATTGACAGATGATGCACTCCTGTCGTAGGGTGTGGGAAAACAATTTTTTAAATTCCCTAAGTGTAACCTAGTGAGTAACACTAGAAAGTATCCTAATGTGTATTGCACACAAAACAATCTGTCACTTTTAAATGATGGTAAAATTGGGTAATTTTTAGAATAAATCAATAAGAAAATTATTGAAATGAAAATTGAAATGAAAATTATTGAAAAAATATGATTATAGAAGGGTGATTAGTCCGGGATCTATTTACCAATTGTAATATTATCCATGTTCAATTTAATTAGAATCTCTCTAAGTTGATTAAAGTTAGTGTCCACAATTTTTTCCTCTCATTTACTTAGTGAAATTTTGATGGTGGGAGAAAACAATACCAAGATCTCAGTTTGGTCAAATCTGCTTCCATGTGCAAAACAGTTGTAATGAATATTTTCAATTTACAAGGGTAATACCCAATCAGGTCTTGTTTATCCCAAAAAATCAAGAGCATTCACTACCTTCTTTACAAGTACTGATGATCTTTGGGTACATCACCACTAATCTATGCTATATTCCATCATATATAAACCATAATTTAGTGGAGGGAGATAATGATTATTTTACAAAGGAAAAAATTAATAACGGAATTAAAATTCATGAACTATCACACTTGATAATAAAATATGCTATATGAAATTGAAAACAACTTTGAAGAATAATGAAATTTGAATTAATTATGTCCAGGAACTCAATAATTACAAAATATAAACTCAACCCCTCCCTAATAACATCAAATGTTTACCCCACCATGGTAAGGTTAATTGTGATTAATGGGGAAGAAAAAGTAATTAAAAATCAATGTAAAAGGAAAAAGAAATAAAATAATGACTGCTGAAAAGTTCTCCTCCTTGGTGTCCCAGAATGAGTGGGATGAATTGAGATGCTTTGAGAGGTAGGATCTCCTCTCCTTTTATAGCCAGAATCATTCCCCTAAACGATGACATGTTTTATCCCCATTAAATGACATATTTACCCATTGTACCCTTTTTTAATGATGTTCATAATTATCTTGGTCATCTCTCTTCAATTGTTCAGAGAATTTGGACATGTATTACGAGAGTTATGCATATTTTACTCAAACAATTTATTCTTTCCAGTCAGACTCTCCAAATCCCAAATGTCCAGATTAGGATGCTTTAATGACCTCTAAAACAGCCAATTAACGCATCCTAAACTTCATGAATGATGTTCCAAAATGTATTTCTCATCCAACCACCAATTTTCACTGCAATTGGGACCAAAATTAATGAGTTATGGACCCTACACCAAAAATTGACGGATCTATAAACAGATTTTGTGGTCCAACTTGTGAGCTTCTTTTGAGCTTCTTTATAGTTGATTTCTCTTACGATCAGGAAGTGTTAAATGAATCCAATGATGTGTAGCATTTGTAAGAGAATTTTTTTTTTCAATTTTGATTAGTTTAGAATATGTTATGGCCAAAATACCAATATAATTTATAATTGTTAAAAATAAAAAATGGGACATTTTTACTATTCAGGTCCAAATATCACCAATATCATAAAATGTAGCAATTTATCACAAAGTAACACATTATAGGGTTTAAAAAATTAAATTAAATGTAAATTTATTGAATATATTATCTCTATCAATTCACCCCAATTAGAAATTGGACTCAAGGACAAGTTAACATGAAAATAAAATCCAATCAAATCTAAAACCCATACCCATGAGATCTACCAAATCCACACTAAGAAGAAAAAAGATATCATGAATCATAAAAAAATTATTTCACATTCTCTATTTTATATTATTTAATATATTTCCACTTCATTTATTATCCCTTGCACACAAAACACCTAACTCATATGAATATTCTATAATCTTACAAAAGTAAATGTTCAAGAAGGATTTTGTCATCTAAACTCATACAAAAGTCACCATATGCTAGATAAATTTATACTTATCCACCCAATTTGATTTAATGATATGTTTTTCTCATGAGTACTTTTTAGGGGTGTTCTATGGCTTCTAGTTGGTACGATTTGTATGTTAAAAATTCTGAGGCTAAAAAAGTAGGGCTTCACTCTTTTTGCAGAAAAATTACAAGATTCTAATTTTCACTCAAGCATGGTCTCCTCCACTTTCCCTTTATAGAAAAGCAGCTCCACCATCATGAAAAATCAAGGAATGTTCATGAATTTTATCATTTTACCAACATAAATGTCATCTCAATAATTGTTTTTTCTTGAATTCTTCAGATTAGCACTGAATCCTTTTTACATTGGATGATCTAGAAAGGCACAACTTCTTTTATCATGAAAGCTCCAGAAAAGAAACAACATTTCACAAAATGAAATCTTTAGAAAAATCATCATCTATTAAAAATTTTAATTTCAACCCAACGTATCAAAAAATGATGTAGTACACCATAATACATCATCCCCTACACTTAAGTTCAACTAGATCATGAAATTTCAAATCAAGAGAAGGTTGGATAGGGAAATTCATCTTGTAATGTGGATAAAATATAGGGTTGTACATGGTTTCTAAGGGCTACTAAGAATAATGTGTAAGTTAGAAAATAATATAATTTATTATTTTGAAAAGGGGAATTAAAACCAAATAAATTCCTTAATCATTTAAAACACATGTACCTCAAACCCTCAAATTTTTTGGAGGAATAAATCAAAATATAGATAAACCAATAATGGTCTTGTTCCCTCATGAAATTAGGTGAATGTAAAGAATATGACAAAAATGGTAATGATGCCTCATAGGAGAGTGATTTCAAAAATAAAGATATTGAGATGTATCTTGAGATTTAAAAATAGTAGTAATTTTCATGAAATTCCAAAAATATTTGAACTTGAAACAATGAAATTTTAGCATTAATTTAAGAATAATTTCATGAAATATATTGGATCACTATTTGACATGGGTTTCAAAAATAGAAATGATAATACTTTTAGATCAAAATATATTGAAACACACAAAGTTTTAAAAATGAACACTCAAATAAAACTTTTTTTTATAAAAATAGTAAACCAAACAAGAAATGAAAATCCAAAACTAAAAAGGTTCCCACCCCCACAGTTAAATGATATAGTGTCCTCAGTGCATTCAAATGGATTTAACATGTAAGAAGATTTGAAAATGAATAACATTTAGAAAGAAAATATAAAGGAGAGGTATGACCTGACTTATTAGAAATGCAATGTTGAGTTAGGATCCTAAGTATTTATAACGACCCATACTTTACATACATTGTTAATACTTCAAAATTGAAGCAAACTTATTACATCATATTCCAAAACCACAAAGGACCGTATAGGTATAGTGTATTTAGAAACTGGGAAACATAAACAACTGGTTCATAAATCTTCTATAGTGTCTCCCATTTATTTCATTATATCTAGTGTCCCGTTTAGCATATTCTACTTAATATCCATCTTCCTGACCTGGGGAAAAGAAAACATACAAAAAAGGGTGAGCTCAAATGCTCAGCAAGGGCAAATAATGGAAATAAAAATCATATCATATCTTTTTGAAAATCATAACCTGCAAAAGAGATCATAATATCTTAACATGAAATAAATCATAGAAGTGAAAATGAGATCCCCATAATCATAACATAAAACTTGAAACTTTGTGTCATGCACACATAATCATGGAAAATCATTTCTTGTTAGTCATGACTCATTTCCAAGACTATCTTAGTGGACAAAGTCCATTTCTGAACCGAGTTCACTCCTCGTTTCAGTCCTGTATCACTGAACCGAAATAACCTTTCGTTCCAGCCATGTCTATCTCATGAGATATAAATCTTTACCCAATGCATTGGAGGGACATATAGGTCCCACCCATCTTATAATTAATCCTTTCTTATGTGTGCCACATAATCATAAATCATACATCATCGCATAAAACATGTAACAAAAATGGGATTCTTGAAACATCATGACATCATAAAACAAATCATATAAGGTAAATTAATTCATAAAAATAATTCCCTCACAACATAATCAAATCAATGTAATAATAGGAATAAAAATATAACCCTTTATTATCTTAGATGGAAAATAATTTTGATAAAACACTTGAACTCCATTCTTGAGGAAAATATCCTTTCTTCTTCAAAAACACTTTTCTTTTCTTAACATGTCATACAATTATAATCTAAAAGAAGTTGATCAAAAATAAACTTGAAAACTTTTAAAGTAAGATTCTTGGAAATAATGTTTTAAAAATCCATTAATGCCGCATAAGTTAAAAAAACATTCTTCGTACTTTTGTCGGAAAAGTCAAAAAGTACCTCGTACGAAAAAAGAAAAAAGATTCCTTTCATATTCTTTACTAAAAACTCACTGAAGGGTAAAATTGGATTTAAACTATTGTAAGTGGATGGAAACAATATTACATATTGAGGGAACATGGATGTGGATGATAAAAATACACCCCAGTAAATACCAAAGTATAAACAATCTCGGATAAAAATGAGACTGTGATATTTCCCCTTACCTTAGGTCCGATTTGCTTTGTACGTGTCCGAAGCTCCTGTATAATGGTTTAAATAATGTTATTGACTTATTATAGAATCATAAATATTGATATGATATCATATATGGTCATATTCTTAGTTTCTTATTAGTAATATTTCATTGTTACTTGTTACTCGGGTCTTTATTGCCTTTTGTTCTTATGCATGTTTTGCCGAATAAATTCTTATTCTTCTTTTAAGTTTATAGATACCTTATATCCACAATGGTATTAGTGTAACATATATAATATTTATTCATTCAATTCATTTATATAATTACTATGTAATGATGATCCTGTAGAACGAGTCGCATCACATCGTGGAGACGGTATTCCGTACGTACGCACGAGTGATGATATCGTTCCTATGATCGTGGAATTTTATTGGAGTGTATGTATACTATTTCAGAATCAATATAACTTTTTAATAGTCATATATAGTCATTATTTACACCATTATACCCATCCAAGTAAGGTGGTGGTGGAAAATATATTACACCACGACGTGGAGACGGTATTTCGTACGTATGCACGCACGGTGATTTCATTTTTCCGTAGGATGGATAGAAGGTGAATTAGGGTTGTTTCATATTTATAATAACATATCAGTATGTAAGTAATACTGATGTTATTACTTTATCATTAAAAAACTAAAGAAGAAGAAGTTGAAGAAGAAAGAAATTGAAAAGATCGGTAATGGATATTACCTCTTCTTTTAAACGCCTCTTTGAATCCTCCACTTAGGAAACTACGATTGGTCTTTAAAGAAGACCAGGACCTCTAGGATTATTCTAGGGAAGGGGAGAAGGGATTTTGGCAGGGTTTTGCCGAGCTTTGGTGCTCAAATTGGTGTGAGGTGGAGGGGGAGGAGGTGCCCTTTTATAAGGGAGCAGAGGGGCACCTTAGGAATATCTCAAAATATTATTTTATATTAAAGTCAAAATCGGTTTATAATGGTTCAAAAGGGTCTTATTTCGAAGGTAAAGTGGGGATGGGTCTAAATCCTATCATCCAATAGGATTTAGGCAAGTTTAGGTTATTTTTTTAACCTTATCAATTATATTTAACTCTAAGTTAAATAATTTAACTTTTACCGTGTCTTTTTGTTTTCTTACACTATATGGTTAATACACTTACTATAACATGTCAAACGTACCCCAAGATGTTTATTATTAATATATATATCCTTATATAAGTCATTTGGCCGAACCTAAGATTTTTAGTTATAAAATAACAATTAATAATATAATATTAGATTTAAAAACTATTTTGTGTCAATTTTGACACTATTTGATATATGATTTTTATGAAAGTCATAATAGAATTATATGTTCGAAACAAGTTGATTAAATCAACACTAATATATCATAGTAACCTAGAAAATTAGTGGAATTCATAAAAAGTCACAAATTACACTTATTTGGGAATTTATAACATCAATTATGTTAACATTTCCTTAAAAGGGTAATTACTGCATCATCGTTGTGTCATAAATAAATTAATTTATTTAAAGTCTAAAAATTATAAATAAAATATCATTATGTAGTAAATGTTTTTATATTTCTAATGAATATTTATAATCGAATTTATCTTATTTATAAACCCATATTAAAAATGTTTTAGTTATTAAACTTGGATTTTAACTATTTTAACTATTCATTAAATAAAATAATATTAAATGTCATAATCTAATCCAAGTGGACGTAAATGGTAATATTATATTCATAAGGTTGTTTTTGGTCGAATTACACTTATCCAATAGAATTAGGAAATGTGTTAGGGTAATAGTAATATCATATTTACCCTTAGTTGCCCTATTTACTATGAACCGCGGTAAAAAAAAGTAAAAAGTTACTATTCACCAAAAAATTATTTTTATCTCATTGAACCAAATTTTACTTACTGATATCAACCATGTCTTTCAAATTTTTGAAATTCCATTCACAGAAGTGGTAAAATTAAGTTTTATGCAAAATTCAGTTTTTAAACTACCACTTAGTGGTTTCACTATTCATCAAAAATTGAAAGTTTTCAGAAAAATACAAAAATTTCACCCTAGGCTAATTTCGGTATTCTGAATCCAAAAATGATGTCCATTTTGAAAGATAAAATTTCAAAAAGTGGTTATTACTATTCATAACGACTATTTTAAATAATATTTTAATAGCATATCGTCGTTTAGTGAAACTCGGTATTGCGTACAACGCAAGCTATCGAGGAAGGTCGCGATTGTGTGTAAAGTAAGCCAAGCTAGTATGTAGTGAAAGATTCGTTTGATGATATATAAAAACAAAATATTACTCATAAAAATCTCGGGTGTTACATTCTACCCCCCTTAAAAAGAATTTCGCCCTCGAAATTCATCACTTTGTAACAAACAGATGAGGATACTTCTCCCTCATCATATCCTCAAGCTCCCATGTAGCTTCTTCAAGTCGGGGGTTCCTACATAAAACATTCACCAATCGAGTGGTCTTGTTTCGTAGGAATTTTTCGCTACGATCTAGAATCTCTATCGGTTGTTCTTCATAAGAAAGATCTTGCTCCAGCGGTACAACTTCTGAGCTGAGTACATGTGAAGGATCAGCTATGTACTTTCTTAGGAGAGATATATGGAACACATCGTGAACTTGAGAGAGTTTCGGTGGAAGCGCCAATCGGTAATCCACCTTTCCAACACGATCCAGTATTTCGAAAGGACCGATATATCTAGGGCTCAACTTCCCCTTCTTTCCAAATCTCATAACCTTCTTCCAGGGAGATATTCGTAAGAACACTTTATCACCCACTTCAAACTCTAGGTCTTTTCTTCGGTTGTCGGCATAAATTTTCTGTCGACTCTGATCTGCTCTTATATGTTGTTGAATAGATCTGACCTTTTCTGCCATTTGATCAACGAGATCAGGTCCTAATAGCTTTCCATCCCCAACTTCATCCCAGCAAGTTGGAGTCCTGCATTTCTTTCCATATAGAGCTTCATAAGGAGCCATCTGAATACTAGAGTGAAAGCTATTATTATAATAAAATTCCACCAAAGGTAGGTGTTGATCCCAACCTCCTTTGAAATCCACAGAGCAAGCTCTCAACATATCTTCTAGGGTTTGAATTGTTCTATCAGACTGACCGTCTGTCTGAGGAAGATAAGCAGTGCTGAAACTCAACTCTGTATCCAGAGTATGCTGAAGAATTCGCCAGAACTTCGAGGTAAATCTCAGATCCCGATCAGATATAATAGAAAGTGGTACTCCATGCAATCTTACCACTTCCTTTACATATATCATGGCAAGATGATCTTGAGAGAAATCCTCTCTAATAGCAATGAAGTGTGCAGACTTTGTAAGACGATCAACCATGACCCAGATAGCATTATTGCCTTTGGATGTTTTAGGAAGTCCTGTGACAAAGTCCATAGTGATGTTTTCCAATTTCCATTCGGGTATGGGTAATGGTTGTAACATCCCCTTAGAATTTTGTCTCTCAGCTTTAACTTGTTGACAAACCAAGCATCGAGAGACATATTTAGCAACATCTCTTTTCATGCCATCCCACCAGAAGTACTCTTTCAGGTCCCTATACAACTTCATGCTTCCAGGATGAATAGAGAATTAAGAACTATGAGCCTCATCCAGTAGCTCCTTCTTTAATTCGGGGATGGGAGGAACACAAAACCGATTCCTAAACTTTATTATCCCATCACAATCAAGGGTGAATTCAGGAACATTTCTCACCTTCTTTTGTAACTCTACATCTTATTTCTGTGCCTCTTTAATCTTCACATGTATAGATGGTTGAACATTCATTTGAGAAAGATAAGATTTTTCCCCTTCCATTATAATTCAAAGATCCATCCTTTGTAAATCCATAAATATTGGATCTTTTGTGATCCTCATCATGGATAAACTAGCATGGTCTTTTCGACTTAATGCATCTGCCACCTTGTTTGCTTTCCCAGGGTGGTAATGGATTGAGCAGTCATAATCCTTAATCAGCTCCAACCATCTTCTTTGACGCATATTCAGCTCCTTTTGTGTGAAAATATACTTTAAACTTTTATGATCAGTATAAATATCACACCTTTCACCATAAAGGTAATGCCTCCAAATCTTTAATGCAATGATTACCACAGCTAACTCCAAATCATGTGTTGGGTAATTTTGCTAATGGATTTTCAACTGTCGTGAGGCATAAGCTATCACCATATCATTTTACATAAGAACACACCCCAATCCCTTCTTGGATGCATCACTGTAGATCACAAACCTTTCTCCACTACAAGGCAGTGTGAGCATAGGTGCACTATATAACCTTCTTTTCAACTCCTTGTAATTATCTTCACATTCCTCTGTCCAAACAAACTTTACTCCTTTCCGAGTCAACTTGGTGAGTGGATTGGATAATCGTGAAAAATATTTTACAAAACGTCGATAATATCCAGCCAAACCATGAAAACTTCGGATCTCAGTTACAGTTGTTGGTCTCGACCATCTTTCGATAACATCTGTTTTTGCTGGATCCACAGATATCCCCTCTTTTGAGATTATGTGACCCAAAAATGCAACTTTTTGAAGCCAAAATTCACACTTGGTAAATTTGGCATAAATCTTCTCCTTTCTCAGGGTCTTCAATATAATTCTCAAGTGATCTTCATGCTCTTCCTTGCTCTTTGAATAGACAAGAATATCGTCTATAAAGACTACCACAAATTGATCAAGATAGTCTCTAAAGCCTCTATTCATTAGATCCATGAAGATAGCAGGGCATTATTAAGACCAAATGGCATCACTATAAATTCATAGTGTCCATACCTTGCACGGAAAGCCGTCTTTGGTATATCCTCCCTTTTGACCCTTAATTGATGATACCCTGAATGAAGATCAATCTTGGAAAAGTATTGAGCTCCGCGTAGTTGGTCAAATAAGTCATCAATGAGTGGGAGAGGATATTTGTTCTTGATATTGATCTTGTTTTGTTCTCGATAATCAATGCAGAGTCTCATTGATCCATCTTTCTTCTTAACAAATAGAACAGGTGATCCCCAAGGTGACGCACTAGGGCGTATGAATCCCTTATCAAGATTCTCTTGGAGTTGCTTCTTCAATTCCTACAACTCAGTTGGGGCCATTCTATAAGGTGTCTTTGAAATTGGCAAAGCACCTGGTAAGAGTTCTATTGAAAACTCAACTTCACAATTTGGTGGAAGACCCGATAATTCCTCCGGAAAGACATCATCAAACTCTCGTACGATGGGCATATTCTTAATCATGAGTCTCTCACCATCCATTTGCGATAAATAACCTTCATTTAGTGGAATCAAGACCCATAAGATGGAAGGAATTTCCACTGGAAGGTTATATTTATCCTTGCATCGATAGACTATCGTAGATTGATCTAGAATATGAAATGTGACTTCCCTTCTTTGGAAATTGATATGATCTCCATGTAGAGAAAGCCAATCCATGCCAAGAATCACATCAAATTCCACTATAGGAAGGATCACAAGATTTGCAGGAAGCACTTTCCCACAAACTTCAATCGAAGATGAATTATAAACTTTTGATGCGACTGTTGTGCCATTAGGTGTTGTCACAGCTAACTCAACATCTAATTGTTGAGGTAATACGGTGATACCCTTAGAAAAGTTTTCATAAATAAAAGAGTGGGTGGATCCAGAATCAAATAAATCATTTTCTACATTAGAGTGGATGGTAAGTGTACCTTTCACCACATCGTTATCGTACTCCACATCGCTAATAGAAATTGCATGTGACTTTCCTTTGTCTTTAGCCTTAAGATTTTGTTGACGTCGACCATCATCATCATCCCTTGGATTTGGGCATTGATTGGCATAATGCCCCATCTCCTAGAACTTGAAACATTGAAGTGTAGTAGGTTCATTCTTTGTATCCCTTCCTTTGTTTGCATCATTAGACATCTTCTTCCTATTATCAAGGCATTCAAATGCCCTATGACCTTCCTTTCCACATTTAAAACATTTACTTGTCCCTTTAAGAAACTCCCTCCATGCTTATTTCCACACTTTGAGCATAAGGGAAAGCTCATCTTCTTTTTAGTGTGCTCATTAGATTTTCCTTTGAATTCCATTTTCCTCTTCTTATCAAACCCATATGATTGATGGGTTACTCCAATCTCCATGTCAACATTGAGAGCACATCGAACGATTTCCTCGTAGCTATTGAAGTCCCTTATGGCTAAGGCCCTTCGAAGACTTGGTTTTAAGCCACTAAAGAATCGATCGATCTTACTCTCAGGTTGGATAATAATACCAGAAGCGTACCTTGCAAGTCTTGTAAAATTTGCTTCATAGGTACCAACAGATTCATCATCCTTTTGCTTCAGTTCAAGAAACTCTTTCTCCATCTTTGTTCGGAGAATACGAGGGACGTACTTATTGAAAAATAAGTTCTTGAACTCGTCCCATTCCATGGACTCAATTTCATCCCTTTGCCTCATATTCTTAATAAGATTCCACCATTGATCAGTATCACCTTCCAAACGATACACCACTAAGATGACTTTATCATGCTCAGAACATTGAAGAATTGAAAATATCTTTTCAGTAGTACTAATCCATTTTTCAACAACTAATGGATCAGTAGACCCGCTGAATGAAGGTGGACGCTGTATCATGAAGGATTCAACAGAATGTTGCTCCTTCCTTTGCTCGTTTGGAAATCCTGCATGATTCACAGCTTGAGAAAGTTGTGTGAGCATGGCTACAAGATTTTTCATTCCATCTCCCATAACTTTTGGTTTCTCAGGGGGACAATCATTGCATTGCCCGTCACATTCCGTATTAACACGGTTCCTCCGGGTTCCAGCCATTGTCTAAAACCAAGAAGAATAGCATGAGAAACACTAATTATAATAGGAAAACCACATAATCAAGAATAAAATTTCACACTTAAGGTCTTATCCTAGGGTATTCATGGCCATTTCTAAAACACTAAAATTATGTTCAATGCTTAGAATTATCCTTAGGGTTCTTATGAAGGCTTTCGCATCCTAGTTTCCAAGGGTTGACTATACCTTTCCTCTGATACCAACTATAACGACCCATACTTTACATACATTGTTAATACTTCAAAATTGAAGCACACATACTACAACATATGCCAAAACCACAAAGGACCATATAGGTATAGTGTCTTTAGAAACTGGGAAACATAAACAACTGGTTCATAAATCTTCTACAGTGTCTCCCATTTATTTCATCATATCTAGGGTCCCTTTTAGCATATTCTACTTAATATCCATCTTCCTGAACTAGGGAAAAGAAAACATACAAAAAAGGGTGAGCTCAAATGCTCAGCAAGGGCAAATAAAGGAAATAAAAATCATATCATATCTTTTTGAAAATCATAACCTGCAAAAGAGATCATAATATCTTAACATGGAATAAATCATAGAAGTGAAAATGAGATCCCGATAATCATAACATAAAACTTGATACTTTGTGGCATGCACACATAATCATGGAAAATCATTTCTTGTTATTCATGACTCATTGCAAAGACTATCTTAGCAGACAAAGTCCATTTCTAAACCGAGTTCACTCCTCGTTTCAGTCCTGTATCACTGAACCGAAATAACCGTCCGTTCCAGCCATGTCTATCTCATGAGATATAAATCTTTACCCAATGCATTGGAGGGAGATATAGGTCCCACCCATATTATAATGAATCCTTTCTTATGTGTGCCACATAATCATAAATCATACATCATCGCATAACACATGTAACAAAAATGGGATTCTTGAAACATCATGACTTCATAAAAAAAATCATATAAGGTAAATGACTTCATAAAAATAATTCCCTCACAAAATAATCAAATCAATGTAATAATAAGTATAAAAACAGAACCCTTTATTATCTTATATGGAAAATAATTTTGATAAAACACTTGAACTCCATTCTTGAGGAAAATATCCTTTCTTCTTCAAAAACACTTTTCTTTTCTTAACATGTCATACAATTATAAACTAAAAGAAGTTGATCAAAAATAAACTTGAAAACTTGTAAAGGAAGCTTCTTGGAAATAATGTTTTAAAAATCCATTCATGCCATATAAGTTAAAAAAAACATTCTTCGTACTTTTGTCGGAAAAGTCAAAAAGTACCTCGTACGAAAAACGACAAAAGATTCCTTTCATATTCTTTACTAAAAAATCACCGAAGGGTAAAATTGGATTTAAACTATTGTAAGTGGATGGAAACAATATTACATATTGAGGGAACATGGATGTGGATGATAAAAATACACCCCATGAAATACCAAAGTATAAACAATCTCGGATAAAAATGAGATTGTGATATTTCCCCTTACCTTAGGTCCGATTTGCTTTCTACGTGTCCGAAGAACCTGTATAATGGTTTAAATAATGTTATTGACTTATTAAATAATCATAATTATAGATATGATATCATATATGGTCATATTCTTAGCTTCTTATTAGTAATATTTCATTGTTACTTGTTACTCAGGTCTTTATTGCCTTTTGTTCTTATGCATGTTTTGCCGAATAAATTCTTATTCTTCTTTTAAGGTTATAGATACCTTATATCTAGAATGATATTAGTGTAACATATATCATATTTATTCATTCAATTCATTTATATAATTACTATGTAATGATGATCATGTAGAACGAGTCGCATCACATCGTGGAGATGGTATTCCGTACGTACGCACGAGTGATGATATCGTTCATATGATCGTGGAATTGTATTGGAGTGTATGTATACTATTTCAGAGTCAATATCACTTTTTAATAGTCATATATAGTAATTATTTACACCATTATACCCATCCAAGTGAGGTGGTGGTGGAAAATAGATTACACCACGGCGTGGAGACGGTATTCCGTACGTACGCAAGCGCGGTGATTTCAGTTTTCCGTAGGATGGATAGAAGGTGAATTAGGGATGTTTCATATTTATAATAACATATCATTATGTAAGTAATACTGATGTTGTTACTTTATCATGAAACAACTAAAGAATAAGAAGTTGAAGAAGAAAGAAATTGAAAAGATCGGTAATGGTTATTACCTCTTCTTTTAAACGCCTCTTTGAATCCTCCACTTAGGGAACTAAGATCGGTCTTTGAAGAAGACCAGGACCTCTAGGATTATTCTAGGGAAGAGATGCATTTATTACCTCTTTGACAGACGCATGTAGTAGGGTGTGGAAAAACAATTTTTGAAATTCATTAAGTGTATTCTAGTTACTTACCCTAGAAAGTATCCTGAAGATGAGTGTATATAAAACAGTTTGTTAATTTTAAGAGAAGGTAAAAATGAGTTGTTTTAAGAATAAATCAATATGATAATGATAGAAATGAAAATTGAAATTAAAATTATTAAAATTCAAATTATTGAAATACAATGATTTTAAAAGGGTGATTCGGTCAGGGTTTGTTTTATAATTGTAATGTTATCCTTGATCAATTTAATTCAAAAATATTCTTATATGTTGATTAAAATGAGTTTCCAAAACTGTTTCCTCTCCCTTCCTTGGTGAAATTATGACGGTGAGAGAAAACTTTTCTATGATCTTAGTTTGGTCAACTCTCCTTCCATGTGAAAAAGAGATGTAATGAATATACTCTATTGACTTAGGAAATACCCAATCATGTCTGGTTTATCCCAAAAATCCATGAACATTCACTACCCCATTTACATGTACTGACGATCGTCAATTACTTCACCACTAATTATAGGTCCATTCCATCTTATATAAACTATAAATCAGTGGAGGGAGATAATAATTTTTTTACCAAGGAAAAAATTAATAACAAAATTAATAATCAAGAATGATCGCACTTTATAATAAAATACATTATACAAAATTGAAAACAATTTTGAATAAGAAATAAATTTTATTCAATTATGTCCACGAAATCAAGCATTACATAATAGAAAACAATCCCTTCCGGAATCATTCCAAATATTTACCCCACACTAGTAAGGGTAATATAGATGAATGGGTAAGAAGAAGGAATTTAAAATATATGGAAAAGAAAAAAAATAAAATAATGAAATCTGAAATGTTCTCCCTCTTGGTGTTCCAGAAGGAATGGGATGGAATGAGATGCTTTTGGAGGGAGGAGCTCCCCTCCTTTTATTTCCATAATCTGTTCCCCAAAATTTGATGAGCATTAGCACCATTAAATGATCTATTTATGTCTTTCTCATTTATTTAATTTTATTCATAATTATCTTTTCCATCACTCTTAAAAATGTTATCACATTTGGGATAGTATTACAAGTGTTATGCCAGTTTTACTTTGACAATTTATTTTGTGCACTCAGACTCTCCAAATAAAAAATATCTGGTGTAGGATGCTATAATGTCCTCTAAAAGGCCAATTCACGCATCCTATCCTTCATGAAAGATGTCTCAAAACGTCATATTCCTCCACAAACCTAATTTCACAGTAAATGGATCCAACATGAATGAGTTATGGACCCCACATCAAAATTTGATAGATCTGTAAACAGTTTCCATGGTCCAACTTGTGAGCTTCATTTGATATTCCATATAGTCGATTCAGCATTTCATGAAGCAGGATTAAATGAATACTTATATGTTTATAATTTGTAAGAGAAATAATTTTTCAATTTGGATTAATATAAAAAAATGTATTCCCAAAATACCGAGATAATTTAAAATAGTTAAAAATCCGAAATGGGCTTTTTTACTATTCAACTCAAAATATCTCTAATATCATAAAAATGAATAAATTATTCTTATGTTAACACATTGTTGGGATTAAAAAACTAAATTAAATATATATTTATTGAAATTATTTTCTCTATAAATTTTACACACATAGCACTTGGTCTCATAGGAAAATAAACATCAAAATCAAATCAAATCAAATCCAAAACATATAATTATGAGATCTACCAAATACACTCTATGAAAATAGATATCATGCATCATCAAATAAAATTATTTCATGTTATCCATTTTAGATTATTTAATATATTTCCACTTCATTTCATATCTAATTCAAACAAAACAACAACCTCACATGAATTTTCTCTCATCTTACATATGTAAATGTTCAAAAAGTCTTTTGTAATCCAAACTCACACAAAAGTCACTATAGGATTGATAAATTCATACTTCTCTACCTTATGTGAGTCAAGGACATGTGTTTCACATGATGAATTTTTAGGGGAGTTATATGGATTCCAGTTAGTTGGATTTAGATGCTAAAAATTAGGAGGATGAAAAGGGAGGGCTTGGCTCTTTTTGAATCAAAATTACAAGACTATAATTCTCACTCAATCGTGGTCTCATTCTTTTCCCCATTTTAGAAAATTAGATCTATCGTCATGATAACTCAAGTAAAGTTCATTCCATTTATCATTTTACTAGAATTCTTTTTCTCTAACGATATTTTTTCATGAATTCTCTAGATATGCACAACTTTCTTTTTACATTGTAAGCTCCAGAAAGGCACAACTTCTTTTATCATGAAAAAATCCATAGAAGGCACAGATTTTAATAAAATTAAATCTTAATTAGAAACCTCATCTCTATAAAATATTAATTTCCACCCAAAGTATCAAAAAATGAGGTTGTACACCACATGAAATCTTCCCCCACAATTAAGTTCAACTAGATCATGCAATTCCATTTCCAGAGAAGGTTGGTTAGGGAAAATTTGCATGTAATGGGGATAAAATAACAGGATGTTCAAGGATTATAAGGGATTCATGGATTAATGTATAAGGTAGGACATAATAATTATTATTATTTTTCAATGGAGGCTTAAATCCAAAAAAAAATTGTTTAATCATTTAAAACACAAGTACCTCAAAACATCATGTTTTGAGAGGAAGAAATAAAATTCTAGTTAAAGAATGCATTGTCTGGTTCTCTCATGATATATGGTGAATGTAAAGAATATGTAATAAATCATATAGAAGCATCACATGAAAGGGATTTCAATAATAAAGGAAGTGAGATGTATCATGGTATTTAAAAATTAGAGTACTTTTAAAGAAATTCCAAAAAAATGAACTTGAAACAAATACATTTCAGCATTCATTAAATCTTAGTTTCATGGAATAGAATGTTTCCCTAATTTAAATGGGATTAAAAAAATATAAATGTTAATCCATTCATCTTAAATTTATATACAACACAGTATATTTTAACAATGAACACACAAATAAATTTTTTATAAAAATTATTAACAAAAGAAGAAATTAAAAGACTAATCTAAAAAGGTTTCCTCCCCCACACATATTTTATGTACTATCCTCATATCATTCAAATGGATTTAAAATGTAAGAAGATTTTAAAATAAATCCCAACAACCATGAAAATGTAATGGTTGGTTACGTCCTGACTTATTTTCAATGCAATGATTAGTTAGGTTCCTAAGTGTTTCTATTTAAAACGAAAATAAAGTAAAAATATATATATCTTGAGAATTTTATTAAATGAAATGAAAATAGTAGTTTAATGAGAAAATAAGGATAAATATTGGTTTAATACACCAAGTGGGCCCTTGTTTTTGACTTCATCTAGATGGGCAGTTCTAATCGGTTATCAATAATCTGATGGTTGGTTTAGTTTCTTTTCATGAACCAATATAAATTCTTATTTCCAGCATGCACCACTTATTTTTTATTGAGGAATCCAGGAATATAGCACAACAAATCCACCCCCTGGAAATTACATAATAATTTAAATGTGGGGGTATGATAATGAATGATTCCTCTCCCTTTTTTTCCACTTTCCCAATTTCTTCTTCATTCCCTCATGATTTCTCAAGGTATTCTGCACTAATGGCATTATCAAAGGGAATTTTACAGTGTAATTCTATTTGAAAAAACTAAACAAATAAAAATCAGAATCAAATTCTTCCCTTTCAATGTATTCATATTTTGTCTCATTTTCATCAAACAAATAAACTTTTATCTTCTCATGTACTCCCTAAAATAACTATTTATAATGTTTAGGGAGCTCTAGTGCATCATCTGTAAGTTGATATATTTTTTATAATCATCCTACAAGGAAATACATAAGTTTTATGAATATGAAAATTTCATGAAATTAAAAGTGATACACAATTAATTTTTTATAAAATAATAATATTATGAGTCCATGAAAATATCATCTCTCTGAGTTTGTTCGACTTCAATATCTACTTCATTTGAAATCACCTCTTAGATTTTAGTAGTAAAATATAGATACATTTAGTCAGGAACCTCTATTGTTTCTTCAAATTTCACCATGTTAGTAGTCTCTCCCTTTAATGGTTTCAGATCTTCTTCCTTTGGGAGGCCATGTTTTTCTTCACACTCATTCTAGAATTCAATGAAATCTTGTTGATCCCCACAATGTAGCTTAGGCTCTGATTTCTCTTGGGTAGAATGGAAAGATTCTATTATCCTTCCTATTTAGCCTTTAGTCCTTATATGAATTCTTTTATTTCCTTCACTTTATATTTGTTAAAATCTAAAATAACATTTTCTTGTTGTTGATGCACCTATGAGTATTAATTTTGTGCCTCAACTATTTCTTCATAAAATTATGGAAAATACTATTGGAGTAAAATTAATTATCTGGACAAACACTCCAACGCATGGTATTCAAGGTTCCTTTCAAGTTTTTGAATGAGATCCTTGAATTCATCCTCCTTGATGATTTTGATTCGAGCTCCCCGAATCTGCTTAGCCTGTAAATAAATACTATACTATGTATAACATGGTGAGTTAGAATGTTGTTCTTCCGATTGCGGGTAAGTGATCCATGAATTAAACCAATAATAATTTGAAAAAAACATTGAAATTTATTTTTAATTTTATTTATATTTGTAAAAGGTCAAATATTTAAAATTTGATTATGGCACTACCTCCCTAGAAATGGCGCCATGTTTGACACAAGCCTATCATAGGGAGTGGAAAAACAATTCTTAAAACTCCCGGTGTGTATTCTAGTGATTAGCCCTTAGATGTCTCTTTAATAGGAGTGCACAAAAAATATTGTTTCACATCAAAATGTGGGTAAAATGGGGTTTTTTAGAATAAACCAATAATATAAGGATTGAAATTAAAATTGAAATTAAAATGATTGAAAAACTACGATTTTAAAAGGGTGAATAGGCCACGGTTGGTTTCCCAATTATAATGTTATCCTTGTTCAATTTAATTAAAACACATATTCTTCTATGTTGATTAAAGTGTGTTTCCACAATCGTTTCCTCTCACTTCCTTGGTGAAATTATGATGGTGAGAGATATCCTTACCAAGATCTCAGTTTGGTCAACTCTTCACCCATATGAAAAAGAGTTGTATTAAATATCCTCAATTGACTTGGGTAATAACCGTTTAGGTCATGATTATCCTAGAAAAATCATGAAAATTCAATACCCTGTTTACACGTACTGATGATAGTCGAGTACTTCACCACTAATCCATGGACTATTCCATATGATATAAACTAGAAATTAGTGGAAAGAGATAATGATTATTTTACAATGGAAAAAATAGATAATGAAATTAAAATTAAAGAATGATCACACTTGATAATAAAATCCACTATAAAATTTAAAACAACATTGAAGAAGAATGAAATTTCATTCAATTATGTACAGGAACTAAAGCATTACAAAATATAAAACCAACCCTTCCTGAATCACTCCAAATGATTACCCCACCATGGTATGGGTAATCAAAATAAACGGGGAAGAAGAATAAAGTAATAAACTTTGGAAAAGAATTAAAATAAAAGAAAGAAAGATGAAAATTTATCCTCCTTTTTGTCATAGAAGGAATGTGATGGAATGAGATTCTTTGATAGGGAGGAGCTCCCCTCCTTTTATAGCCAGAATATATCCCATGAAAGTTGATGCGATTTATCATTTTTAAATGAACCCTTAACGAATTGAATCCTTCATGAATTTTGTTCCTTATCATCGTCATTGTTGCTCCTAAATTATTACTGTATTTGGACAAGTATTTTTAGTGTTATTCAAATTTTACATTGACAATTTATTCTGTCCAGTCAGACTATCCAACTCGCAAACCTCCGGATTAGGATGTGTTAATGACCCCTAAAATGGAGAATTCATGCACTTTATCCTTCATGAAAGATGTTCCAATACATATTTCATGTTCACCCACAGAATTTCCCAGATATTTGGATTACCATGAACGAGTTATAGACCCCACACCAAAAATAGACCGATCTGTACAAAAAAATCTGGTCAAATTTGTGAGCTTCTTTTGAGCTTCCATATGGGAGATTCAGTTTTTTTGTCAAGAATGATTAAATTAATCCTTGGATGTGTAGAATATGTTACGAAAGAATTTTTCAATTTGTATTAGTTTAGAAAATGTTATGGGAAAAATACAGAAGTAATATAAAACTATAAATAATCTGAAATGGATCATTTTTATTATTCATCACAAAATATCATCAATATCATAAAAATGCAGCAATTTTACTTAAAGCAACACATTGGTGGATTTAAAAATTTTAAATTCAATATAAATTTATTGAAACTATTTTCTCTTTCAATAGACTAGTTATTATAAATACTTCTTTTTATTATATGGCATGGATATATGGGTGAGTATCCAAACTCGTTTTTGGTCTATTTCATAGAAAACCATATTATTATCAGAAACTATTACTAAATTGATTCATCATATGACAGTTATTATTAGGACTCCAATATAGATTATATAATGGAAAAATGGATATTATCGAGACCCATTTCTAGTTGTGTCGTGGATTGGTATACTACTATCATGGATACTTAAAGGGCCATGACATAGACATATCAATTATCACCAAAATATCCTTCCTTGAATGTGGAATGGAAATACCAGTCATAATACCAATCACCTTGATATTCCATGGTACATATTTGGTGAAACTACTATTCTTCATAAAAAATGACTGAATCAGGCAGGTTATAGTGTTTTAGTGTCCCATTTAGCACACAGTGACCCTAGATGTTTTTGTTGATCCATGTATTATCATTTTTTATTCGATTAATAGACAAAGTGGAATAACATACTATATATAAAGGTCATCATTTTTAGTCACCAACTATGATTTATTTATCAAACTATAAATTTATACATTGGTGGATGTTCAGAAATTATTTAGTAAATGATTTTAAAAAAACATTTCATCAAGGGGAAAGGCTAGAAAGGATCGACATATTTTATAGATTAGATTTAACATAATCTTAAGGGTATATAGTAGATCATCTCATTATTTTTTTCTTGTGTTTTTTTGAAATACGTAGTGGGTTTTCATTTTAATTATGTTTTATAGAACAATCAAAACTCATTTTTTATAGAATTGTGGTATGTTAATTGGATATTGGTTCGGATTTATTTGTAATTCCCTATGTTTACTATTATATTTTGTTCTAGGTGATATTTATGTAATTTAATTGGTTTTGAAAAAAATGATATCACGATTATTGTCTCATGAACATTGTTCATAGACTAACATATCCAAATAGTAGCCTCTAGGGTATGGGGATGTACACTTATGGTCACATAAAAACACTAGTCATAGATACTATCTAGGTTATATGAATTTAGGTAATTCAAATGTTTATTGGATACTTAAGTTTTAAATTTCTTTTTTGGGACATGTTAAGTAGATGAAGTAATATTTGATACTTATAACATACATCGTACATGTGCTTCATGAACACATGTTTGGTTAAAACATAAGTTAAAATTGTTGTGGTATTATAGTTTTTGTATATTTAATGTGGGTTTTTTGGTTAAAAATGATCGTATAACCACTAATTTATTATTATATCCTTAATATTAAGTGGAAATAAGTGTGTTTGCTCGAATTATACTCAACACATAGGATTAGATGTCATTTCCATTACAACAAATGAGTTGAAACAATTATTAGTGGAGGAAAGAATTGTTTTCGTAGAAGTACATTTATAATGAATATAATCATTTGGTAATGTGTTTTTAAATGATTTTAGTTAATTTATTTGTTAGTAATGAGTTATTTTTTGACTTCCTCAATCACATACTGGGTAATAAAAATTAATTGAATCTTAAGGTAGTGGTTTTTTATATTTATTTATTTGATTATGAATATGAAATATATATGAAAAAGTAGTATAATGAAATCCCATAATTAGTTGGTTTTGGTATTATGTGCCATTGATATACATTATATAGTAATGGGATGACTGAAATATGGTACAAAAAAGGTATTGGTTTACTTGATTATGGGGAATTATTACACTAGTTTTTGGGAGTGTGAAATTGGAGTTTTATTTACAAATAACAGTTTTTTTTGTGTTTGAGGTTAGTACTTATGTATCAAATATTATACACCTATAGGGACATATTCATTAATTATTCAATAAGTGGGTTGGGATTATCATGAATAATTTCATGATTGTTGTTGGAAATGATGGAATGGTATGTGATTTAAAAAGAATTTTTTAGACATTCATGGGTTTAATGTTTAATGGTATCATGTGAGAACACAGGACAAATGAGATTTGACTCCTGAAGATATGATTTAGGGTATATAATTGGGAGGTATGTAAGAGTATACCTACACATAGTTAGTTTTTACTATGAAAAATGACAGATCAGAACCTGTGGAGGGTTAATTATATTCATTATGGCTTTAGTTGTGCAAGAGAAAATGATTGTAAAATTCAAGGGTAATCTATCAAGAGGTGAATGGTTCGTATGAATGAAGAGATGTAGTTTAATTATAATAGATTGGAGGACTCCTTAAACATGAACATCATGGAGTTATTTATGGTCCCCTAGTGTATTTTTTGAAAATAATACAATTTTGGGTGAGGTTATTGTTGAGTTTATTGAATCACTGATGCAAATGATATATCAAAGAGTGGGGTAGTCAGATTGGAGTGGTGTTTCCATCATGGATGAGATGTGAAATTAGAGAGATATATGAGATTTCTCAATTATAGAGATCGTCTGCATTATGGATGTAAATAAAGAAGTCAAAAAATGGTGAGTAAATTCTTTAGTATCGTTGTATTTTTGCTAATAAATCTGTTTCTTGTTAAGTCATGTTCATGGTAAAAAACTAGTGCTATTTAATACCAATGTATTATTAGATCCCATGGTGAGGTTTGATATTTGTATATTGTAGTCATACTAGAATGTTCTGTATAAATATATACCCATGTGTTGATGTTTTGTCATAAAGTTAGTTCTTTGAAAATTTTATAAGAGAATTTATATGTCAGATATCACATAATTAACTATTTAAGAGTATGAATATTATGGGAGACGCGTCAGGTGAGACATAAAGCACTAATATTTATGGGTAGATTAGTGGTCGAGTATATAAAAGAAAATCATATATTCCACGTACATTGCATAACTGATGAGGCAATTCAATTGGGAGACCATGTAATTTGGTTCAACGAGAAGGAAATACATGTTATTTTATGGTAGATCGCATCCTACTGATAAATCTATTGTATGAACAAAATGTTTTGAAGGACATTGGTGTAGTGAGAATGATAGGTGGGTGGGGGAGATATCAAATATAGTATTTGAGTTTGGGGAATTTTCCTTTTATTTTCCAAGTATTTTATAATTATGGAATTAATCATAGTTTTTTGTAGTAGAGTTAATATTTTTGATTACTGACATGATAAAGAATTCTATAGATATCTCGACAGGGACTTATTTTGGGACTGTGTTTTTATTCCCAAATAGAGGGTATCAACATATTTTATTATTCAAATAGTTTCATCATGTAATGTCACATAAACCTTGTTTAGTATAATGTGAGTATGTTTTTCTGATTATGTAATGTTTCATGGAATTAAACTTTCATGAATTTGAAGGAAAATTTTCCCCATTGGGGAGAATGATTACTATTATTTAAATAATTTTAGTAATAATGTATCAATCGATACATCTAAAGTTTTATTAGGTATAGTGAAGAAAAAATAACAATGGATTCATTTGTTTTTGAAATAACGTATACACCTTATGAAATCATTAATCTATAACATACAAATTATAGTTTTCATGATCATGTATACATTATATATAACTACTATAAGTTCAAGGAAATGATTGAGGAGTGACATCGAATTATGATGGATAGAATATTTGTGGAAAGGTTGATTTGGATGCATCTCTAAGATAAGAATCAATATGTTGGGGATTCCTTGATTAGTCGCATTGTTAGAAGTTAGTGGAATTAAAAAAATTGATTATTCATGAATCATGCGCACATGATCTTTGAATGGAAGCTTCAAGTAAATATTTTTGGTTGGTCACTATTTTATGGATGGTTAAATGTAAAATAAATAGTTTTTTTGTTAGATGGGGAATAATGTAGGGTATTAGTGGCCTTACTATTGAAATTTTGAAACATTATCCATTGAGTGCTTGTTGCAGGGTGAACCTTGTACCTAATGATAATTTTAGGGATGATGTAACACCTGGAGGTCCACCAATAAGATGAAAATGTATTGTGTACCTGATAAAATTACAGCAGGTACTCAGTTGTTCACAAGATTGTTTTATCATCAAATCCCAACCTATATATTCCACATTAGACACATTTTCTTATATATTTTTATTTTATTGGATATATCCTCCCTTAGAGGCTCACATTAATCCACTTTTATTCCAATACAATTAAATGTTTAGTTGTAGATCCGTTATCATATAATTTTGGGGTAATTCACCTTCATTCTCTATGCTTTCCACTTCATATTCATTCCACAAATTTTGATGGCATTTATTTTTATTTTTTAAAAGATATCAATAGTTTATGTTAAAAAATCAAGAGAAATGAGGATTTTTTATGTGATAGATAGAGTTCCTGGATGTGAAATGAACACATACTATCAAAGACTATTTTGATATCGGAATATCTATATATGAGATTTCATAGGGATAAAATGTTTTGTATAAACATAATAGTAAATTGGGAATGAATTAATAGCTTTCTTCTATAATGAATGTCATTGAAGCTTTGTGGACCATTTACACATCAGTGCTTGCAATTTAGATGTACTCATGTGTCTTAGTGAGTTTGTAGAGTCTCATAAAAATTGGGTAATTTTGAAGAATTAATTATAAATATTTATAAATATTTTTATGACACTTATAGTTTGAGATAGTGTCTTATATCAAATTGAATATCATGTGAAATATATCATCATATGTGACATAGAATATATTAACATAAATTTTCTAAAGGTATTAACATTGATGCAAGGTAGGTTGTCCCATTTACATTATGTCATATTCTTGGTGTAATGTGAAATTGCATGCACTGTCATAGTGGTTTGAGTTTTGGTAATATGGATAATAACTAAACCTGATGTAACTATGCTATGATCTATGTATATCCATTAGTATTAGAGTCAATTTTACATACTAGGTTTAGTGGTTTTTGGATAGTCTCATGATAATGTCATCACACGTAACATGTACTAGTTTACCAAAAAAACTCAAATAGATCTTAATATTTTACATAAAATTAATGTTTCAAATCATAACACCTCAATATTGTTTTCACAACCCATCCTCGGGGCCCGTGTCATGACTACCCCAAGCCTGCCTTCCATAGGCCAGGGGCTGAAGACTAGCACCAAAGGCGTTAATACCAACAAAAGGGAAGGCATTGCCTTTATAATATTGAACAACATAATAGAGTATGCAACAGATGTAAGAAAAAAGTGATACTGAATACAAAAGTAAATGCTGAAAGGTAAATGGGCCAGAATACAAACACAAATGAAAGTACAGTACCACTGAAAGTCTAGCACAACAACAGTAAAGTAAAGTAGCAACCACCGAGTCGTCCTCCCGAAATCCCACTTGAAGGGTGGGTACAGATGGCCTCCACAACATCTATGGGACGACTGTCTGCTCCGTGAAAGTCTCGCCAAGTGGTCCACCTCCGGGTACCATCCAGCTTTACAAGCCTCTACCTCGATCAGTGTTGTCCGTCGTTTGCAACCAACACAACGTAGTGTGGGTAAGCCCGTGCAGGGGTGAGTATACGATACTCAGTAGGGACCCTGAGACCCCCAAAGGTCTCCTAGAATCCACCAAGAATAAAACAAAAAGGAAAGATACAATAATGAAGTATCAACCAACACTACTTAGGTATATGGCCATACATATACCTAAGTTATCAATCACAGTTTGTCTCCAATTCCCGAGCCCACGTACAACCCAGTCCACACAGGAAAGAAGTCAATCACATCTATAAGAATGATTGAAAGTCAAGATTCAGCTCACACAGGTATACATATTTTGTAGAGTGATAGAGATGATTAGATGTAGCCACTGATTCATCTAAGATGTTGGACCCACATAGGATACAAGACCAACTATGATGTCGGACCCAGATAGGATACAAGACCAGATACTCTGCCGGACCCACACAAGATACAAGTACAGAGGTCAATACTGCTGGACCCACACAAGATACAATAACAGTAGTCCACTCCATCAAACCCACAGGGGATTCCGATACAGTAGTCATCGCTGTCGAACCCACGGAGGATTCCATTACAGTAGTCGATGTAGTCGCAGCCACCTTTAGGGTTCCCGCACACAACACGCTCGATTCCAGGAAGGTCTGCTCCTCGAGCAAGGGGTCCGATACATCAACTGTCATGAAGTCCAGAGTTGATGTATCCCGAAGTTCCATCTTGTCAAAAGAAAACCCAATGCGACAGACGGTGCGTCAATCAGACACCCGGTCTGAGAGTTATTGGTTTTTCTGTTCTAGGGGCCCAGTTGGGTTTTAAGCTAAAACCACCCCGACCGTATACCAGCTGCATCCAAACCTCAAGTGGAGTATGCCAAAAGAACTGTCTGTTCAAAATTATTCCAACATAGTTGGCGGCACGTCAATCAGACGTCCAGTCCTTATGTTATAAGTGTTTCCGCTCCAAGGGCCCGGTTGGTTTTTGGTCCGAACCAACATGGCCATATCCAACTTTGCTAAAACCTTGAGTGTAATATACCTAAATGACTGTCTCGATCCATGGATTCCTACACAACTGAAGGTGCGTCTATTGGAGGTCTGTAGTTCATGTTACGTGTGAATGACCGAAAATGGTCCGAAGTGGGGGGTATGGGCCCGGCACAACCCCTCCTGGGTCGGCCCGAACTGGGTGACCCGACCCGGGTCCAGTTCCAGGACGGCTGGGCACGGAGCGACCTGGCTGGGCATGGTTCGGACCGACCGGCACGACCCAGTCCATGTGACCCTCCCCGGCCCGGCTGGGGGGGGGGGGTGTGCTGGCTCGGCCAGCTGGCCGAGCGGGGGGCGCAGCCCCTGGTGTCACGAATGCGACCCCAGGATGGCGCCGCTTGTCACCGGGATCCCGCGCAGCCGTAGGATCCCCTCCTCACCACCACGGCCGGTGCCACGGGGGGCTTCTGCCGGTGGTGCGCTGGGGCGTCGCCGCCTCCAGGCGGCCGGCCGGTGCCGACAGCTGCCTCTGGGCACCGGTGCCGCCACACCGACGACCTGCGCCGGCGCTGCCTTCCGCGGGCCCCTAGAGTCAATCCGGTTGTCCATTTTAGCTTCAGTCTGCGCCTACAATAGTCTTGGGATCCGAAATCCACTAAGAAGGCTCCATATTTCTGTGGTGGTCCCATTTCTTTGTCTCCAAACACCCCACACCTCAAGAAAAAAATAGCAGTGGGTCCGGACTTGTTCGTTATTCCCTACCCACCGCATTAGAGGTTCAAAACATCACCCAACTATTAAATTCCATTTAGTGGGAATAAAACACATATATGTAAATTAAAAAAATTTCCCCTACCTCGATGTTGTTGTCGTATGTTGTCGATCCACAGAGGACGAGCGTCTCAGTAGACGAGCATCGCGGAAGAATGGTGTCGTTCCATCAATGATGTAGTATGGGTCGTTGACATAGGCGATGTAGGATCCTTGGCGCCAAGGTGCGTCCGCTGAAGATGCGTCGTTGGAAGAACTTCTTCGTGTTCTTGGCGTTCTTTGCATTCTTCATTGAAGAACGGTGTTCTTCGTCGATGAAGGATCAACTATCCTTTAATTCTCTAGATTGTTTTTCCAAAGTTGATTTTCCATCAAAAAAGAAACAAGGAGTCTCCCCAATTAATAGGATTGCGATGCAATTCATATATTAATTCTAAAGGGACTCATTTAATTAACGCTGACATTAATTATCAGATTTGGCACAATTAATGGGAAGAGGGAGGTGGGAAGGCTCCACCATAATAAATGTGTGGAGTTGTCATGTAAATAGTAGCGAATTAATGGGGAGTTGAAAGCTTGGGGCTCGTGTGGGCCCCAGCTCACAAAATAAAATTTTTGCCCCGCCAAATTTTAATTAATTTAAGAATAAACCCCAAAAATTAACTTTCAACCCGCACAAAACGCAACTGCAGTAATGGTCCCCATAAGTGAATAACGGTGATGCTAGTTCATCAGTGACCTCGGATTTCAATTCCGAGCACCGCTTCAAATGATAAAAAAAACTCGCTCGTTCGTCCACTGAACGTACCCAAGCTAAAATTTAGAAAATTATTCCAGGCACACCGGGCATCTGAATTAGGTGCCGTCAGAAACTGCGTACTCATAAAATTTTAATCTATTTAAGAAAAAAATATCTTGAAATTTTCGGTTCTTTAAATTACTCTCACCTTTGTGCTTTACGTCCTCATAAAGCTACAACATAGAGTAGGGAAACAAAAAAAAGGGTACTGAGCATGCATCTGAGCCTCCTGGTCCCACGTTCTTTCATGAAGGATTCTGTGTTGCCATCGAACATGCACCATAGGAATCAACTATCCACTAAGGACCTGCTCATGTCAATCCTCGATCTCCACCGGAACCTCTGAGAATGTCTCCCCGTCATCGAGGTCCAGCTCCCCATGATCGATGATGCCGGTCAGGTCATGTACCTATCTCCTCAGCTGAGATGCATGGAAGAAGTCATTCAACCTGTGTAACTGAGGTGGAAGGGCTAGGCGGTAAGCCACCTCACCTACTCCACTAAGGACCTGGAAAGGTCCGATTAATCGTGGAGATAACTTTCCACCCCGGCCAAATCTCCGTAGACCTCGTCGAGGTGAGACCCATATGAAAACATGGTCGCCATCCTCGAACTCCAGTGGTCTCTATCTCCTATCAGCATAGGACTTCTATATGCTCTGTGCAGTCTTCATCCACTCCTGGAAGATCTATACCTTCTCCGTCGTAGCCTGACCCATCTCTGGTCCTACAAGTGCTGACTCCCCCGGGTCAGTCCAACAAAAAGGTGATCTACAAGGTCAGTCGTACAACGCCTCGTACGGTGCCCTCACGATGGTGGAGTAGTCTCTGTTGTTGTACGCAAACTCCAATAAAGGTAGGTGATCCTCCTAGCTACGACCAAAGTCAAGGACACATGCATGAAGCATGTCCTTGAGATTATGAATGGTTCTCTCAGTCTGACTATCCGTCTGAGGGTGGAAGGCAGTGCTCAGACGTAGCTATATCCCAAATGACTCCTGTAACACCTTCCATAGCCGAGAAGTAAAGAGAGCATCTTGATCAGAGATGATATTAGATGGCAGACCATTAAGCTGTATGATCTCCTGGACGTAGAGGCGTCCCAAGCTCTCTATTTATCCATGCTCCCTAATCGGTAGGAAGTGGTCCGACTTGGTGAGTCGGTCTACGATCATGCAGATAGAGTCATTTCCTCTGGATGTATGTGGAAGTCCCGTCATGAAATCCATTGATATCCCATCCTACTTCCACTCCGGCACCTCTATGTGTTGTACCAATCTCGCAGGTACCCGGTGTTCCTCCTTCACTTGATGACAAGTGAGGCATTGTGAAACGAACTCTCCTATAGCCTTCTTCATACCTGGACACCAGTGCTGTCGTCTAAGGTCTTGATACTTATTCGCCACTCCTGGATGTACCGCTAGAGGGGAAGTGTGGAACTCCCTCAGCAACCCCTCCTGTAGTGCAACTGGTACCATCGTATGTCCCATGAAGGGGATGATGTGCTCCCTCCATAAAAAAATCCTTCAGGTTCCATCCTTGAGGATATCTGAGCACGTCGTGACCCACAGTTATCATCTCCTCGATGTGCCTCTCTAACTCGCTGAAGAAGTGGAGGAGTGACTGTGAGAGACTGAAGAAAGGATGCTCCATCTGTATCCACAAAGGATATATACAATTCGGCTAGCTCCTCTATCACCTCTCCTAGCAGCTAAATGTCTGATCTGCTGCTGAGAGCATCAACCACAACATTCCCCATCCAAGGTGTATAGACTATCTCGAAGTCATAGTCCAGGAGGAACTTGAGCCCTCACCACTGTATCAGGTTCACGTCTTTCTGGGAGAAGATATACCTGAGACTGTGGTGGTCAAAGTAGACCGTAAAATGCTTGGCCATCAAATAGTGTCACCACATTTTCAGGGCGAAGACCACTGCTGCAAACTCTGGGTCAATGGTAGTGTTTTTCTGCTCATGCTATCTCAACTATCGTGAACCATAAGTGATCACCTCTCACTCTTTCATGAGGACACATCCAAGTCTGGTCCCTGATGTGTGGCAGTAAACTACGTACCCAACACCCTCCTTCGGTAGCCTCAATATGGGGGCACTAGTCAATATCTGTCTCAGCTCCTGAAAGCTCTGCTGGCATCTACCTGACCACACGAAGGGTTTCCCCTTCATCGTCAAAGCTAAAAGTGGTGCTAAAATCTGGATAAGTCTGGAACAAACCTCTGATAATATCCATCCAGGCCTAGAAAACTCCGCACCACCATCATGCTCTTGGGTGGCTCCCAAAAAAGAATGGCCTCGATCTTCGCTGGATCCACTGCAACTCCCACCTTTGAGATGACTTTCCCCAAGAAGTGAACCTCTCGAGTCCAGAACTAGCACTTCAAGAGCTTACCATAAAGATGGTGCTCCTGTAGTGTATCCAGTACCACCCGCAAGTGGTCGGCATTGTCCTCCCCAGTAGTTGAGTAAATTAGTATGTCGTCAATGAGGAATATGACAAACCAATCGAGGTAAGGCTGGAAAATCCGATTAATGAGACTCATGAACACTGCTAGAGCATTGGTTATGCCAAAGGGCATAACCAAGAACTCATAGTGGCCAAACCGACACCTGAAGGCCATTTTCTGCACATCCACGTCTCGAACTCTGAGCTGGTGATAGCATGACCATAGGTCTATCTTCGAGAACCATCGTGCTCCCTTGAGCTGATCGAATAGGTCATCAATCCTCAGAAGGGGGTAATTGTTCCTCAATGTCACCTGGTTCAGGCGATGGTAGTCGACACACAGTTGCAAGCTCCCATCCACTTTCTTGGAGAACATAATCGGAGAAGCCCAGGCTGAAACATTGGGTTAGATAAATCCTTTCCATTGGATGTCCTCCAGCTATAACAGCGGCTCACAAAGATCCACGTGAGCCATCTGATATGCTGGAGTAGATATCGGTGTTGTCCTGGGGTTCAGGTATATGTAGAGTCTACATCAATTCTGGGAGGAATCCCTAGAACGCCATCAAGGAAAACGTTCGCATATTGATCCACCACAACAGGAAAACTTGGACTCAGCACGTCAACATCTCCAAGGATTAGACTGGCCAACTAATGTGTGATCAGATTCCCTCTCCTCTGCGTAAGTCCATCCTGTGCTGTGAAGGTTCCCTTCTCCCCAATGAAGGTTAACCTGGTCTGATCCGTGCGGACACGTTGCACGTTGCGCCGAATATAGTCAATCTGAGCATGGACTGTAGATAACCAGTCCATACCCAAGATGACATCGTAAGGCCTCGATGCCGCTACAAGAAAATCCCAGCCGAAGCACTCTCCTCCTAGAGTAAGCTCACACTGTCGGCACCAGTGCGTAATCATCGAGTTTTCTCCCGTAAGAGTCTCTAGCTGAAATGGTCGAGCCAACAGATCCGTCGGAATCTCCGAGCTCCGAACATGGGCAGTGGAAATAAAAGAATGAATCGCACCTGTGTCTATATGAACTACAACAAGGGTGAAGTAGACACAGATAATACCTTGAATCATCTCAGGTGCACCGTGGTTGTAAGCCTCTGCTGCCTGGAGCTGAGCCTACCTCTGCCTGCCAGCTCCCTGTGGTCGGGGTGGACCTCCTTGTGGTGGTGGTGGTAGAACCTCAAAATGTCGTCCACCACCTGATGCTCGACCAGCTCCTCTGCCTCGTCCGCCTGCTCCCTACGGACCACCACGGTCGAACCTCCGCCTCTGCCTGGGAGGTCTCTGTACTGTTTGCTGCTTATTTGAATGGTGGGTTGGGTGGTCGCAAGCCATGTGGCCCTGCCTGCCGCATGCATAGCACTGCCTGCTCCTCGTAAGGTTGGCTTTGTTTTGTGTGCCCCGCACAACCGAACCCATATCCTGAGGTCGCCCAGCTAGTAGCCTGGACCTCTTGGACCCCTGCGACATCTGTCGACTGCCAGCTGCAGAAGACTCCACTCCGTGTTTCCATGTGGTGGGTCTCACTGTAACACCCGAGACTTTTATGTTATATAAATCATCAAAGGAATCTTTTTCTACACACAACACTTGCTTGTATTGCTTTACAAGAAATCACAACCTTCCTCGATAGCTTGCGTCGTACGCAATACCGAGTTTCACTAAACAATGATATGCTAATAAAATATAATTAAAACTAGTCGTTATGAATAGTAATAACCACTTTTTGAAATTTTATAAATTTTATTTTTCAAATTGGACTACATTTATGTATTCGGAGTATCGAAATTATCCTGGGGTGAAATTTTTTAATTTTTCTGAAAACTTTCAATTTTTGATGAATAGTGAAACCACTAAGTGGTAGTTAAAAAACTGAATTTTTCATAAAACAAAATTTTACCGCTTCTATGAGTGGAATTTCAAAAATTCGAGAGACACGGTTGATGTTTGTAAGTAAAATGTGGTTCAATGAGATGAAAATAATATTTGGTGAATAGTAACTTTTTACTTTTATTTACCACGGTTAAAAGTAAATTGGGTAATTAAGGGTAAAAATGATATTATTATTACCCTAACACATGTCCTAATTCTATTGGATAAGTGTAATTCGACCAAAAAAACCTTAGGAATAAAATATGACCATTTAGGCCCACTTGGATTAGATTACGACATTTATTATTAATTTATTTAAAGAAGGGTTAAAATAGTTAAAATCAACGTGTAATAAGTAAATCATTTTTAATATGGGGTTATACATAAGATAAATTAGACTATAAATATTCACTAGAAAGATAAAACGATTTCTTACATAATGGTATTTTATTTGTAATTTTGACACATTAAATAATATAATTTATTTATGACACAATGATGATGCAGAAATTATCTTATTAATGAAATATTGACATAATTGATGTTATAAACACAAAAATAAATGTAATTTTAGACTTTTTATGAATTCCACTAATTTTCTTGATTAATATGACATGTTATTATTGATTTAATTAACTTTTTTCGAACTAATCATTCTGTTATAATTTTCACAAAAATTAATTACTAAATAGTGTCAAAATTGACATAAAATAGTTTTTAAAACAAATATTATATTAGTAATTGTTATTTTATTCCTAAAAATATATGGTTCGGCCACATGAATTATATAAGGTTATATATATTAATAATAAACAACTTGGGGTTCGTTTGGATGCTTATAGTAAGTTTATTAACCTTATAGTATAAGAACACAAGAAGACACGGTAAAAGTAAAATTATTTAACTTAATGTTAAATCTAAATGACATGGTTATAATAGGAACCTAAACTTGTCTAAATTCTATTGGATGAGAGTATTTCAACCCTTCCCCACCGTAGCTTCTAAATAAATCAATTTGGAGCTATTTAAAACCGATCATTACTTTATAATAAAATAATATTTTTGGTTTTTCCAAAAGAGCCCCTCTCCTCCATTATAAAAGGGCACCTCCTCCCCCTCTTCCTCACACCACATTGAGACTTCATGCTCGGCCAAACCCTGCCAATTTCTTCTCTCCACTTCCCTAGAAAAATCCTAGAGGTTCTGGTCTTATTCAAAGACCTATTTTAGTGCCCTAAAAGGAGGTCTCAAAGAAGCACTTCAAAGAAGAGGTAATGTCTGTTACCGATTCTTTCATCTTTATTTATTCTTCCACTTATTCTTCTTTAGTTGTTTAATTATGAAATAATAACATCAGTATCACTCATATAATTATATGTTATTATAATTATGAAACAACCCTATTTCACCATCTATCCATCCTATGGAAAAAGAAATCACCGCGCGTGCGTACGTACGGAATACCGTCTCCACGCCGTGGTGTAATCTATTTTCCACAACCACCTTACTTGGATGGGTATAATGGTGTAAATAATGATTATATATGACTATTATAAATTTATACTGATTCTGAAATATTATACATACACTCCAACAAAATTCCACGATCATAGGAACGATATCATCACTCGTGCGTACGTACGGAATATCATCTCCACGATGCCATGCGACTCGTTCTACATGATCTTAATTTCATAATGATTATATAAATGAATTGAATGAATGAATATGATATATATTACACTAATACCATTCTGGAAATCAGGTATCTATAACCTAAAGAGAAGAATAAGAATTTATTCGACAAAACATGCATAAGAACAAAAAGTTATAAACACCCGAATAACAAGTAGCGATGAAATATTACTACTACGAAGCTAAGAATATGACCATATATGATATCATAAAAATAAATATGATTCTTTAATAAGTCAATAACATTATTTAAATCATTATAAAAGAGGTTCAGACATGTACAAAGCATATCAAACCTAAGGTAAGGGAAAATATTACAATCTCATTTTTTTTATCCGAGATTGTTTATACATTGGCATTTACTGGGGTGTATTTTATCATCCACATCCATGTTTCCTCAATATGTAATATTTATATCCTTTTACAATAGTTTATATCCAATTTTACCCTTTGGATAGTTTTTAGTAAAATATATGAAAGAAATCTTTTGTCGTTTTTCATACGAGGTACTTTTTGATTTTTCCGACAAAAGTACGAGAAGAATGTTTTTTTAACTTATACGGCATGAATGGATTTTTAAAACAATATTTCCAAGAATCTTCCTTTACAATTTTTCACGTTTATTTTTAATCAACTTCTTTTAGTTTAGAATTTTATGACATATTAATAAAGGAAACGTGTTTTTGAAGTAGAAAGGATATTTCCCTCAAGAATGGAGTTCAAGTGTTTTATCAAAAAAAAATTCCATCTAAGATAATATAGGGTTTTGTTTCTATCCCTATTATTACATGGATTTGATTATGTTGTGATGGAAATATTTTTATGAATTCCTTTATCTTATATGAATCGTTTTATGATGTCATGTTTTTTAAGAATCCCATTTTTACTACATGGGTTATGCAATGATGTATGATTTATGATTTTGTTGCACACATAAGAATGGTATCATTATGAGATGGGTGGGACCTATATCTCCTTCCAATGCATTGGGTAAAGATTTTATATCTCATGAGATAGACATGGCTGGAACGGTATGTTATACAGGTTCAGTGAAACAGGACTGAAACGAGGAGTGATCTCGGTTCAGAAATGGACATTGTCCACTAAGATAGTCTTGGCAATGAGTATTGACTAAAAAGAAATGATTATCTATGATTACGTGTGTGTGCCACAAAGTTTCATGGTTTAAGTTATGATTATTGGGATTACATTTCACTATAATGATTTATCCCATGTTATGAAATTATGATCTCTTTTGCAGGTTACGATTTCCAAAAGTTTTTGCTTATGTATATGATGTGATTGATATTTCTTTTGTTTACAATTACTGAGCATTTGAGCTCAACCTTTTGTATGTTTTATTTCACCAAGTTAGGAAGAATGTCATTAAGTAGAATATGCCAAAAAGGGACTCTAGATATGATGAAATAAATGGGAGGCAAAGTAGATACTTTATGAACCAGTTGTTTATGTTTCCCAGTTTCTAAAGACACTATACCTATGCAGTCCTTTCTTGGTTTTGTTATATGTTGTAATAAGTGTGATTCAATTATAAAGGAATAACAATGTATGTAATGTATGGGTCATTATAGTTGGTATAATAGGATAGGTATAGTCATCCTTTGGAAACTAGGATGTGAAAGCCTTAGTAAGAACCCTAAGGATAAGTCTAAGCATAGAACACAATCTTAGTTTTTTATAAATGGCCATGAATAACCCAGGATAAGACCTTAAGTGTGATATTTTATTCTTGATTATGTGGTTTTCCAATTATAATTAGTGTTGCTCACAATATTCTTCTTGGTTTTATTCAATGGCTGGAACCCGAAGGAACCGTGTTAATGCGGAATGCGACGGGAAATGAAATGATTGTCCCCCTGAGCTACCAAACGTTATGGGAGATAGAATGAAAAATCTTGTAGACATGATCACACAGCATTCTCAGGCTATGAATCATGCAGGAATTCCAAACGATGAAAGGAAGGAGCAACATTCTGTTGAATCCTTCATGAGACAGCGTCCACCTTCTTTCAGCGGGTCTACTGATCCATTAGTTGCTGAACAATAGATTAGTACTACTGAAAAGATATTTTCAGTTCCTCAATGTTCTGAGCATGATAAAGTCATCTTAGGAGTGTATCGTTTGGAGGGTGATGCTGATCAATGGTGGAATCATATTAAGAATACGAGGCAAAGGGATGAAATTGAGTCCATGGAATGGGATGAGTTCAAGAACAAACTTTTCAATAAGTACTTCCCTCATATTCTATGAACAAATATGGAGAAAGAGTTTCTTGAACTGAAGAAAAAGGATGATGAATCTGTTGGTACCTATGAAGCAATTTTTACAAGACTTGCAAGGTACGCTTCTGGTATTATTGTCCAACCTGAGAGTAAGATCGATCGATTCTTTAGTGTCTTAAAAACAAGTATTCGAAGGGCCATAGCCATATGGGACTTCAATAGCTATGAGGAAATCGTTCGATGTGCTCTCAAAGTTGAGATGGAGATTGGAGTAACCCATCAGTCATATGGGTTTGATAAGAATAGGAAAATGGTATTCAAAGGAAAATATAAAGAGCACACCGAAAAGAAGATGAGATTTCCCTTATGCTCAAAGTGTGGAAAGAAACATGGAGGTATTTCTCTTAAAGGGACAAGTAATTGTTTCAAATGTGGAAAGGAAGGTCATCGAGCATTTGAATGCCGCGATGATGGGAAGAAGTTGTCTAATGATGCAAAAAAGGAAGGGATACACAGAATGAACATACTACACTTCAATGTTTCAAGTGCAAGGAGATGGGACATTATGCCAATAAATGCCCTAATCCAAGGGTTGATGATGATGGTCGACGTCAACAAACTCTTAAGGCTAAAGACAAAGGAAAGTCACATGCAATTTCTATCAGCGATGTGGAGTACGATAACGATGTGGTGAAAGGTAAACTTACCATCCATTCTAAAGTAGCAAATGTTTTATTTGATTCTTGATCCACCCACTCCTTTATTTCTGAAGAATTTTCTAAAGGTATCACCGTATTACCTCAACAATTAGATGTTGAGTTAGCTGTGACAACACCAAATGGCACAACAGTCGCATCAAAAGTTTATAATTCTTCTCTGATTGATGTTTGTGGGAAAGTACTTCCTACAAATATTTTGATCCTTCCTATAGTGGAATTTGATGTGATTCTTGGCATGGATTGGATTTCTCAATATGGAGCTCATATCAATTTCCAAAGAGGGGAAGTCACATTTCATATTCCAGATCAATCTATGATCGTCTATCGATGCAAGGATGAACATAACCTTCCAGTGGAAATTTCTTTCATTTTATGGTTATTGATTCCACTAAATGAAGGATATTTATCTAAAATGGTTGGTGAGAAACTCATGATTAAGAATATGCCCATTGAACGGGAGTTTGATGATGTCTTTTCGGAGGAATTACCGGGTCTTCCACTGAATCGTGAAGTTGACTTTTCTATAGAACTCGTACCGGGTGATTTGCCTACTTCAAAGACACCTTATAGAATGGCCCCAATTGAGTTGTAGGAATTGAAGAAGCAACTCCAAGAAAATCTTGATAAGTGGTTCATACGTCCTAGTGCGTCACCTTGGGGAGCACCTGTTCTGTTTTTTAAGAAGAAAGATGGATCAATGAGACTCTGCATTGATTATCGAGAACTTAACAAGATCACTATCAGGAACAAATATCCTCTCCCGCGCATTGATGACCTATTTGAACAACTACACGGAGCTCAATACTTTTCCAAGATTGATATTTGTTCAGGGTATCATCAATTAAGGGTCAAAAGGGAGGATATACCAAAGACGGCTTTCTGTACAAGGTATGGACACTATGAATTTATAGTGATGCCATTTGGTCTTACTAATACCCCTGATATCTTCATGGATCTAATGAATAGAGTTTTTAGAGACTATCTTGATCAGTTTCTGGTAGTCTTTATAGATGATATTCTTGTCTATTCAAAGAGAAAGTAAGAACATTAAGATCACTTGAGAATTATATTGAAGACCCTGAGAAAGGAGAAGCTTTATGCCAAATTTACCAAGTGTTAATTTTGTCTTCAAAAAGTTTCATTTTTGGGTCACATAATCTCAAAAGAGGGGATAACTGTAGATCTAGCAAAAATAGAGGTTATCGAATGATGGTCGAGACCAACAATAGTAACTGAGATCCGATTTTTTCTCGGTTTGGCTGGATATTATCGATGTTTTGTGAAAGATTTTTCAGGATTATCTAATCCACTCACCAAGTTGACTCGGAAAGGTGTTAAGTCTGTTTGGACGGATGAATGTGAATAGAATTTCAAGGAGTTGAATAGAAGGTTATCCAGTGCACCTGTGCTCACATTGCCTTGTAGTGGAGAAAGGTTTGTGATCTATAGTGATGCATCCAAGAAGGGATTGGGGTGTGTTCTTATGCAACATGATATGGTGATAGCTTATGCCTCATGACAGTTTAAAATCCATGAGCAAAATTAACCAACACATGATTTGGAGTTAGCTGCAGTAATCTTTGGATTAATGATTTGGAGGCATTATCTTTATGGAGAAAGGTGTGACATTTATACTGATTATTAAAGTTTAAAGTATATTTTCACACAAAAGGAGATGAATATGTGTCAAAGAAGATGGTTGGAGCTGATTAAGGATTATGACTGCTCAATCCATTACCACCCTGGGAAAGCAAACAAGGTGGCAGATGAATTAAGTTGACAAGACCAAGCCAGTTTATCCATGATGAGGTTCACAAAAGATCCAATATTTATGGATTTACAAAGGATGGATCTTGGAATTATAATGGAATGGGAAAAATCTTATCTTTATCAAATGAATGTTCAACCATCTATACATGTGAAGATTAAAGAGGCACAGAAAGAAGATGTCGAGTTACAAAAGAAGGTGATAAATGTTCCTGAATTTATCCTCGATTTTGATGGGATAATAAAGTTCAGGAATCGGGTTTGTGTTCCTCCCATCCCCGAATTAAAGAAGGAGCTGTTGGATAAGGCTCATAGTTCTTCATTCTCTATTCATCCTAGAAGCACGAAGATGTATAGGGACCTGAAAGAGTACTTCTAGTGGGATGGCATGAAAATAGATGTTGCTGAATATGTCTCTCGATGCTTGGTTTGTCAACAAGTTAAAGCTGAGAGACAGAAGTCTAAGTGGATGTTACAACCATTACCCATACCCGAATGGAAATGGGAAAATATCACTATGGACTTTCTCACCGGACTTCCTAAAACATCCAAAGGCAATAATGCTATCTGGGTCATAGTTGATCGTCTTACAAAGTCTGCACACTTCATTGCTATTAGAGTGGATTTCTCTCTGGATCAGCTTGCCAGGATATATGTAAAGGAAGTGGTAAGATTGCATGGAGTAACACTTTCTATTATATCTTATCAGGATCTGAGATTCACCTCGATGTTCTGGCGAAGTCTTCAGCATACTCTGGATACAGAGTTGAGTTTCAGCATTGCTTATCATCCTCAAACATACGTTCAGTCTAAGAGAACAATTCAAACTCTAAAAGATATGTTGAGAGCTTGCTCTATGGATTTCAAAGGTGGTTGGGATCAACACCTACCTTTGGTGGAATTTTCTTATAATAATAGCTTTCACTCCAGTATTCATATGGATCCTTATGAAGCTCTCTATGGAAAGAAATGCAGCACTCCAACTTTCTGGGATGAATTTGGGGAAAGAAAGCTATTAGGTCCCGATCTCGTTGATGAAATTGTAGAAAAGGTCAGATCTATTCAACAACACATAAGGGAATCTCAGAGTCGATAAGAAAGTTATGCCGACAACCGAAGAAAGGACCTAGAGTTTGAATTGGGTGATAAAGTGTTCTTACGAATATCTCCCTGGAAGAGGGTTATGGGATTTGGAAAGAAGGGGAAGTTGAGCCCTAGATATATCGGTCCTTTAGAAATACTGGATCGTGATGGGAAGGTAGATTACCGATTGGTGCTTCCACCGAATCTCTCTCAAGTTCACGACGTGTTCCATGTATCTCTCCTGAAAAAGTACATACCTGATCCTTCACTTGTACTCAGCTCAGAAGTTGTACCGTTGGAGCAAGATCTTTCTTATGAAGAACAACCGATAGAGATTCGGGATCACATCGAAAAAGTCCTATGAAACAAGACCACCCGATTGGTGAAAGTTTTATGGAGTAACCACCAATTAGAAGAAGCTACATGGGAGCTTGATGATATGATGAGGGAGAGGTATCCTCATCTGTTTGTTACAAAGTGACGAATTTTGAGGGCGAAATTCATTTTAAGGGGGGTAGAATGTAACACCCGAGACTTTTATGTTATATAAATCATCAAAGGAATCTTTTTCTACACACAACACTTGCTTGGCTTGTATTACACGAAATCACAACCTTCCTCGATAGCTTGCGTTGTACGCAATACCGAGGTTCACTAAACAATGATATGCTAATAAAATATTATTAAAACTAGCCGTTATGAATAGTAATAACCACTTTTTAAAATTTTATAAATTTTGTTTTTCAAAATGGACTTCAGTTTTGGATTCGGAATATCGAAGTTATCCGAGGGTGAAATTTTGGTATTTTTCTGAAAAATTTCAATTTTTGATGAATACTGAAACCACTAAGTGGTAGTTAAAAAACTGAATTTTTCATAAAACTTAATTTTACCACTTCTGTGAGTGGAATTCCAAAAATCCGAGAGACACGGTTGATGTCAGCAAGTAAAATTTGGTTCAATGAGATGAAAATAATTTTTGGTGAATAGTAACATTTTTCTTTTATTTACCACGGTTAAAAGTAAATAGGGTAATTAAGAGTAAAAATGATATTATTATTACCCTAAAACATGTCCTAATTCTATTGGATATGTGTAATTCGACCAAAAACAACCTTAGGAATAAAATATGACCATTTAGGCCCACTTGGATTAGATTAGTACATTTATTATTAATTTATTTAAAGAAGGGTTAAAATAGTTAAAATCTATGTTTAATAAATAAATCATTTTTAATATGGTGTTATAAATAAGATAAATTAGACTATAAATATTAATTAGAAAGATAAAAATATTTCCTACATAATGGTATTTTATTTGTAATTTTTAGACATTAAATAATTTAATTTATTTATGACACAATGATGATGAAGTAATTATCTTATTAATGAAATATTGACATAATTGATGTTATAAACACCAAAATAAATGTAATTTGAGACTTTTTATGAATTCCACTAAATTTATAGATTAATATGACATGTTAGTATTGATTTAATTAGCATTGTTCGAACTAATAATTCTGTTATGAGTCTCACAAAAATTAATTACTAAATAGTGTCAAAATTGACATAAAATAGTTATTAAAACAAATATTATATTAGTAATTGTTATTTTATTCCTAAATATATAAGGTTAGGCTACATGACTTAGATAAGGTTATATATATTAATACTATACAACATGGGGTTCGTTTGGCTACTTATAGTAAGTTTATTAACCATATAGTATATGAACACAAGAAGACACGGTAAAAGTAAAATTATTTAACTTAATGTTAAATATAAATGATAAGGTTAAAATAGGAACCTAAACATGTCTAAATTATATTGGATGAGAGGCTTTCGACCCATCCCCACCTTAGCTTCGAAATAAATCAATTTAGAGCTATTTAAAACTGAACTTGACTTTATAATAAAATAATAGTTTTAGTTTTTCCAAAGGAGCCCCTCTCCTCCCTTATAAAAGGGCACCTCCTCCCCCTCTTCCCCACACCACATTGAGCCTTCAAGCTCGGCAAAACCCTGCCAAATTATTTCTCTCCACTTCCCTAGAAACATCCTAGAGGTTCTGGTCTTCTTCAAAGACCTATTTTAGTGCCCTAAAAGGAGGTCTCAAAGAAGAACTTCAAAGAAGAGGTAATGTCCGTTACCGATTCTTTCATCTTTATTTCTTCTTCCACATCTTCTTCTTTAGTTGTTTCATTATGAAGTAACAGCATCAGTATCACTAATATACTGATATGTTATTATAAGTATGAATCAACCCTATTTCACCATCTATCCATCCTATGGAAAAAGAAATCACCGCACGTGCGTACGTACGGAATACCGTCTCCACGCCGTGGTGTAATCTATTTTCCACCACCACCTTACTTGGATGAGTATAATGGTGTAAACAATGACTATATATGACTATTATAATGTGATAATGATTCTTAAATAGTATTCATACACTCCAATACAATTCCACGATCATAGGAATGATATCATCACTCGTGCGTACGTACGGAATACCGTCTCCACGATGTGATGTGACTCGTTCTACATGATCTTCATTTAATAATGATTATATAAATGAATTGAATGAATGAATATGATATATATTACACTAATACCATTCTGGAAATGAGGTATCTATAACCTAAAAAGAATAATAAGAATTTATTCGACAAAACACGCATAAGAAAAAAAAGTTATAAACACCCGAATAACAAGTAGCAATGAAATATTACTACTAAGAAGCTAAGAATATGACCATATATGATATCATAAAAATAAGTATGATTCTATAATAATTAAATAACATTATTTAAATCATTATACAGGAGGTTCGGACACGTACAAAGCATATCAGACCTAAGGTAAGGGAAAATATCACAATCTCATTTTTTTATCTGAGATTGTTTATACTTTGGCATTTACTAGGGTGTATTTTCTCATTCACATCTATGTCTCCTCAATATTTAATATTTATATCCTTTTACAATGGTTTATATCCAATTTTACCATTCGGTGAGTTTTTATTAAAAGATATCAAAGGAATCTTTTGTCGTTTTTCATATGAGGTACTTTTTGACTTTTCCGACAAAAGTACGAGAAGAATGTTTTTCTAACTTATACGGCATGATTGAATTTTTAAAACAATATTTCCATGAATCGTCCTTTACAAGTTTTCAAGTTTATTTTTAATCAACTTATTTTAGTTTATAATTGTATAACATATTAAGAACGGAAAAGTGTTTTTGAAGTAGAAAGGATATTTTCCTCAAGAATGGAGTTCAAGTGTTTTATCAAAATTATTTTCCATCTTAGATAATATAGGCTTCTATTTATATCCCTATTATTACATTGATTTGATTATGTTGTGATGGAAATATTTTTATGAATTCATTTATCTTATATGAATTGTTTTATAATGTCATTTTGTTTAAGAATCTCATTTTTACTACATGGTTTATGCAATGATGTATGATTTTTGATTTTGTGGAACACATAAGAATGGTATCATTATGAGATGGGTGGGACCTATATCTCTATCCAATGCATTGGGTGAAGATTTTATATCTCATGAGATAGACATGGCAGGAATGGTAGGTTATACCGGTTCAGTGAAACAGGACTGAAACGAGGAGTGAACTCGGTTCAGAAATGGACTTTGTCCACTAAGATAGTCTTGGAAATGAGTCTTGACTAATAAGAAATGATTCTCTATGATTATGTGTGTATGCCACAAAGTTTCATGATTTAAGTTATGATTATTGGGATTACATTTCACTACTATGATTTATCCCATGTTATGAAATTATGATCTCTTTTGCAGGTTAAGATTCCAAAAGTTATGTGCTTATGTATATGATGTGATTGATATTTCTTTTGTTTACCCTTACTGAGCATTTGAGCTCACCCTTTGGTATGTTTTATTTCCCCAGGTCAGGAAGAAGGTTATTATGTAGAATATTCCAAAAAGGGGCTCTAGATATGATGAAATAAATGGGAGGCAAAGTAGATGCTTTATGAACCAGTTGTTTATGTTTCCCAGTTTCTAAAGACACTATACCTATATGGTCCTTTCTTGGTTTTGTTATATGTTGTAATAAGTGTGCTTCAATTCTGAAGTAATAACAATGTATGTAAAGTATGGGTCGTTATACTCACCACTGGTGAGAGCTCAGCGAGAAATCTCTCCACTATTAGGGCTCTCTCCACCACCCCTGCCTGCATCGAGATGCTTAGGGGAATTGTCGAATCCTTGATCTCGTGCCTCAGTCCCTGGTCGAAGGTCCGAGACCTGAAGAACGGATCCCATACTATATTCGTGGAGTAGCGTGAAAGGTCTGTAAACCTTGTTGCATACTGAGCTACTGTCATTCTGCCCTGCCATAGATGAAGCAAATCATTGATCCACACCACACGTAGGGTGGCGAGACCAATCTCCGAGTGGAAGAGACACTCGAGGTCTTCCCAAAGTAGAGATGCCTCGTCATGAACCTGGAGCATCAAGCTCCACCATCTACCTCCTGCTGCGAGCAGGAGAATCTTATCAAGGATCACCATAAGGTCGGCTAGTTTCCCCACTAATCTCAAGTCTCTGACGATAGCCTCCAGCCCATCCTCGGCTGCCCGAGGGTCCATCTCTCCGTGGAACCTAGGTGGCCTCTGTCGCTGCAACTCCTGCAACACGCTCAGGCGGTGTGCACTCTCTGCTACTGGGGCTGGTAGCATCGGTGGCTCAGCAGGTAGTGGTACCACTGGTGCCTCCGCTATGATGGGACCCTGCACCAAGGCCACGTCGTTCGGTGGGCTGCCATCTCACACGTAACTCAGAACCCTGGCTGGCTGCCTTTGTGGGGCCATCCTGAAAATAATAGGTGTGCCTCGGTCAAACAGTATACCATGTGAGCTAACACAAAGTAATCACAAAGAAACCTTTTGAAACACACACACACAATTAGTGTTTTCGTGCACTGAGTCAGAAATTAGAGGTCAGGGTCCTTGTGTATGGATAGGTTAGTTGCTGCACCAACACTGGACTCCCTGGACTAAAAACTACACTCAATACTATTACCACTATTTCTTCACAGAAGGTAAAGATCAGAGTCCTGAGTTATGTGGTAGAACCAAATCCTCTAATACAAATTTGTCACCACCCCTCCTCAGGGCTCGTGTCGTGACTACCCCAATCCTACCGTCCATACGCCAGGGGATGGCGACTAGCACAAATGGCATGATTCCCAAAAAAAGGAAGGTATTGACTTTATAAGTGTGAAAAACACAACAGAGTATGCAATGGATGTAAGAACAAAGTCATACTGAATACAAAAGTAAGTGTTGAAAGGTAAATGGGACATATTACAAAACCAACTGAAAGTATAGTACAACTGAACGTCTAGCACAATAGTAGTAAAGTAAAGCAGAAACCTCCGAGTCATCCTCCAGAAGTCCCACCTAATTGGTGGGTACAGATGGCCTCCACATCACCTCTGTTCCGACCATCTGCTCTGTGAATATCTCGCCAAGTGGTCCACCTCCGGGTACCATCCAACTCTACAAGCCTCTACCTCAATCAGTGTTGTCTGTCATCTACAACCAACACAATGTAGTGCGGGCATGCCCGTGCAGGGGTGAGTATACGATACCCAGTAGGGACCCTGAGACCCCCGAAGGCCTCCCAGAATCAATAAAGGATAAACTACAAAGGAAAGATACTATCACAAATTATCAACAAACTCTACTTAGGTATATGCCCATACATATTCCAATGTTATCAATCACAGTTCGGCTCCAGCTCCCGAGCCCAAGTATAAACCAGTACACACAGGAAAGAAGTCAATAACATTGATGATAATGATTGAAATTCAAGACTCACCTTACACAGGTATACATCTTTCGTATAGCGATAGAGATGATCAGTTGTATCCACTGATTCATCTAAGCTGTCGGACCCACACAGGATACAAGACCAGCTACTCTACTGGATCCATTCAGGATACAAGTATAGATGTCAATACTTCCGGACCCACACAAGATACAAGAATAGTAGTCATCAATATTGAAACCATGGAGGATTCCTGTACGGTTGTTGTTGTTGTCAAACCCATGGAGGATTCTAGTACAGTAGTCGATGCAGTCGCCACCAGCTTTAGGGTTCCCGCACACAGCACGCTCGATTTCGGGATGGTCCGCTCCTCGAGAAAGGGGGATGATACATAAACTGTCACGAATTATAGAGTTTATGTATCCCAAAGTTCCATCTTGTAAATAGAAAACCCAACGCGATAGATGGTGCGTCAATCAGACGCCCGGTCAGAGAGTTTTTGGCTTTTCCGTTCTAGGGGCCTGGTAGGTTTTTAAGCAAAAACAATCCGACCATACTCTAGATGTATCCAAACCTCAAGTTTGTTATTCCAAAAGAACTGTCACATCAAAAGGATTCAAATGTTGTTGGTGCACGTCAATCGGACGTCCGGTTCTTAAGTTATAAGTGTTTCCGCTCCAAGGGCCCGGTTAGTTTCGTGTCCGAACCAACTCGTACATACCCAAAAATCACCAAAACCAAGATTGTAATATACTAAAATGACCGTCTTGATTCAAGGATTCCTATGCAACTGACAGTGCATTTATCGGAGGTCTGTAGCTCATGTTACAAGAGAATGACCGAAAATGGTTTGAAGTGGGGGTCTAGGCCCGGCCCGACCGGGCCCAACCCCCCTGGGTCTGCCTGAACCGGGAGACCCGACCCAGGTCTGGGTCAGGCCCGGTGGGACGTGGCCCAGCCCGGCTGGGTGCAGCCCATCCTGACCGGTGCGGCCTGGTCCGCGTGACCCACCCTGGCCCGTCCGGGGGGGGGGGGGGGGGTGTCTGGGGCGTGGCCCCAGGTCTCGCGAACGGGGTGCCAGGATGGCGCCATTTTTCACCCGGATCCCACGCAGCCATGGGATCTCCTCCTCGCCATCGCGGATGGTGCCACGGCGGGCTTCTACCGGCGGCGCGCTGGGGCGCCGCTGCCTCCGGCTGCCGACCCCGCCGTGGGCCGCCGCTGCCACTCCGGTGGTCCGTTTTTGCTTCCGTTTGCGCCTACGGTTGTCTCGGAATCCGAGCTCCACTACGAAGGCTCCAAATAGTCATTGCAGTATAGTTTTGTCGTCGCCAAACACCCTGCGCATCAAGAACAAACTAGCAGTGGGTTTGGATTTGTTCGTTAGTCCGTACCCACCGCGTTAGAGGTTAAAAACATCACCCAACAATTAAACGCCATGTTCGAGGGTATAAAACACATATATGGAAATTAAAAAAATTCCCCCTACCTCGATGTTTTTGACATACATCGTCAATCTGTGGGAGACAAGCATCGCGGCAGACGGGCGTCGTGGAAGAATGGTGTCGTTCCGTCAACGATGGTGGAAGTGTCATTTTCGTAGGTGACGTAGGCTCCATGGCATCGAGGTGTGTCCAAGGAAGATGCGTCGTTGGAAGAAGTTCTTCGCGTTCTTTCCATTATTCACATTATTTGTTGAAGAATAGTGTTCGTTATAGATGAAGGATCACCTCTCCTTTAATTCCCCAGAGTCTTTTCCCAAAGTTGTTTTGCCAACCAAAAAGAAATAAAGAGGCTTCCCAATTAATAGAATTGCTATGCAATTCATATATTCATTCAAAAGAGGTCCCATTTAATTAATGGTGACATTAATTATCATATTTGCACAATTAATGGGAAGAGGGAGGTGGGAAGGCTCCACCAAAATAAATGCGTGGATATTTCAAGTAAACAGTAGGGTATTAATGGGGAGTTGAAAGGTTGGGGCTCATGTTGGCCCCAACTCACAAAATAAAATTTGTGCACCACCAAATTTTATTTAATTTAGGAATAAACCCCAAAAATTAACTTTAAACCCACACATAATGCAACTACGGTAAAGGTCCCCTTATGTGAATACCGACACTATGTGTTCATCGGTGCCCTCAGATTTCAGTTTTGAGCACAACTTCAATAGATAGAAAAACCTGCTCGTTCGTTCACTGAACGTACCCGATATAAACTTCAAAAAATTATTTCGGGCACACCGGGCCACGGAATCAGGTGATGTTAGAAACTGCATACTTCTAAAATTTCAAAATATTTATAAAAAATAATTTCTTAGAAATTTCTAGGTATTTACAATTTTAGGGTATTTTATCTTTGATAGATTGTGTTGGAAACAACACCGACTTGGATTGCGTTACACACAAGCTTGAGTTTCTACGAAACAACAATTTAGTATTATAACTATTTAAAGTCTATTTTTATAACTTATAAATTAAATAGTCCAATATAAATAGTAATAAATAATTTATAAATGTTATTCGATTATTTTCATATAAATTGAACATATTTATAATGAAATGTATATGTTTTTGTAAAATAGTTATATATTTAGAAATACTATTTTCTTAATGGAGCTACTTTTTATTTCCTTTTGTGTCAAATAATGAAAGTAATTTTAGAAACTCTTAGAAATTGAATATGGTAATATTGAATTAATTTTTGGATTCAGAATATCGAAATTATATTAGGTTGAAATTTTTTTATTTTTCTGAAAACATTCAATATTTGATGAATAGTGAAAAACAATGCATTATTGTTAAAAACTAACTTTTTTCATTTAAATAATTATTTTAATTATAATATGTTTTAAAGCCACAATAGATAAATAAAACATATTATAACCCAATTTAGGTCATTTAATTCCTTTTTTAATATAATTAGATATAAAAATTCATTGATCATTTTCAAGTCTTTTAACCCACCTTCTAACGACATTAGATGAATAACATTAAATAAAATTTTTCTGCCTGTGTGAATTGAATTTAAAAAAATCTGAAATACATGGTTGTAATCAAGGTGAAAATTTCGTTCTAGTAGGATCAAAATAATGTTTTATTGAATAGTAACTACTGAATTTTATTTACCCCAGTTAAAGGTAAATATGTTTATTAATTGTCAAAAAAATATTATATTATTATAAAATAACCCTAACCCCTGTCCTAATTTCATTGGATTAGTATATTTAGACCAAAATCAACCCTATGCCAATAATATTATCTTTTTTAAGCCACTAGTGTAAGATTAAGACATTTATTATATTTTATTTAAAGAAGAGCTAAAAGTCTCATATTTATATGTTAATAAATAAATCATTTTTAATATAGGATTATTCATACAATAAATTAGACTATAAATATTCATTATAAATATATTAAAATCATCTACAACATTATAATTTATTTATATTTTTTTAAAATTAAAATTTTAAATTTTGTTTTGGCACAATGATGATGATACAAATGATTTCTTAAAATGAAAATCAATTAATTTAAATTAATAATATTATAAATGATATTAATTGGAGGATTTTATGACATCAATGAATGTTTTGGATACAATTAACATTATAGGAATGAGTTAATTAATTTTTTTAATGAAGCAAGTATTTATGACTTTAACAAAATTCTATTATTAATATTTTCAAAAATGACATATGTGAGATTTTAAAATAAACACAATTTTATTAAATGATATAAAAGTCATAAAATTAAAAGGATCTAAAAATGAAAATATATATTATTCAAAATTTAATTAATGATCCACATGAGGTTATCTTGTCAATTTATAGTAAATATATTAGCCATGAAATATAATAATTCTGGAAGACACGATATGAGTTAAACTATTTAACAAAGGGTTTAATCTAAATGAAAGGGTTAATTTAATGACTAAAACATGTATAAAACCTATTTTTTGAGAGTATTTAGACCCATAATAATCATATACTCTAAATAAATCTATTTTTTCTATTAGAAACCAAAAATCAATTTATAATAAATTCGTATTTCTAGATTTTCCTAAAGTGCCCGTAACCTCTTTTATAAATGGGATCTTCTCCTTCACTTTAATTAACACATCCAAATCCCTTTGGCTCAAGAAAAACCTACCCAATAATTCTACCATCTTCACTCGCATGATACTGTAGGATACACCTTCGGCTGAAACCCAACCTAGTGAGTCCTTTTTTCAAATCAAATGGAGAATCCTGAATATAGGTAATTGTTTTATCACATCACGCAAAGTTCTTTTCATCTTCTACATCCACATCCCAAGTTGTTTACATACAGAAATAACTACTCCATAATATCCTATATTCTGGTATGTTATTTTTGTTTATGGGACAACCATATAACCCCATTTACCCATCCAATGAAAAATAGTATCCCCATGCGTGCGTGCGTTCACCTTACCCTCTCCATTTTGTGGTGTATTTTTTTTCATGTATACTTTATTTCTATCGGTATAACAATGAAAATAAATTATGTAACATATAAATTTTACATAATATATTTTGTTTTTAATTCTTATTCCATCCAATTCCTTACCCTTTACCATTACTTAATGATATCGTGGCTCGTTCGAATGTACGACTTACCATCCCCACAATGCAATGAGATTCATCTTCCACGTTCACCATTCAAGAATGATTATAAAAATATATATTATTAATAAGTACGAAATATATGAAATAATAATTCTACTGGAATAACATATATATATATATATACATACATATATATCATTCACTTACTTCTATTAAATACAATAAGAGAACTAAAGCAACGTTCATGCGTACGTACAACTTACCGTCTCCATGAACGGTGTATTCCATTTCATATATCTGCCTATTATATATTTATATCCAAAATTTATATGATATATAAATCATGTTATACATTATATAATTAGGTAAATTATTATATATGTAATATGATCCAGAATAAAAATATCATACATGTAAAATAAAGAAAGTAATTATTACCTGAAATGGTTTTTAACTCCGAAATTATTAATAAATGGGTAATATAAAGAGGTAAATGAATCTTATATGATATCATAAATATTATTATGATTATTTTATAAGTTAATAATATTTTATACCATTATATAGTTGTTTTGGACATGTACATATACTATCATACCTAAGGTAATAAAATTTAATCTCACTTTTAATTTTCAAGAGATATAAACCATGTTCCCCACTTATTATTGTGTATGGTGTATTTAAAACCCTATTGTGTTCAATATAATGAATAAATATATAATCATGTTATTTAGAGATTTAATTGAAGATATTGGCTTTATTATTTAAATTTTCAAAATTGTTTGAGACACTTTGAATGTTTATTAAATTAATCCTTTATGCATTGCAATATTCCTGATATTATTTTACTTAATTAATTATGTGGATGAAAAAGGATTATAAATGATATTTCAGCCCAATTTTATGTATAGTCAAATTTTTTTAAAAATGGAATTTTCTAAATTGTTTTAAGGGTTAATTTCAAAATATCATTATTATCTGGGATTGACAATACATAAGTATCTATTGACACATATTTATCATCCACATACATGTTTCTTATACAAATATTTCAAAATAATAGTAATATTTCTAGACAATTTTTGAATGTCAATTATACCCATGATATGATTTTTAATAAAATGTTTTAAATGTAATCATTATATCATTTTCCAAATGAGTTTCTATATGAATTTTTCGACAGTTTAAGGAAACAATGTTTTTTAAACTTATACAAAGTGAGTGGCTATTTTTCGCTGTTATGATTCCTTAACGTATTGAATCTTCCCTTAAAAACTTTCTAGGTTTTTTACTAATGAAATGTTTTCTTTTATACTGTCACAAACATTCAAATGATTTCAATGTAAAAAAGGTATATTTCTAAAAGAGATTTATTGATTGTGTTAGATCACATTCATCTATGTCAACATCCTCTGTTGGATTTTATTCTTCATTAAGGATAAAAAAATATGATAAAATCTTCCATATTGTATTGATGGTTTTATGATATTTTTTCATGTGGATGTGTTATTTTTAATCATTCATATTTTATACTTTATGTGTTTACATTTCATATGCTAGTTTTAATATAAATGTATTTGTTGGTTATGGTTTAACCATTTTATAAGAGAAATGAATTGGACTTTGTAAGTGTTGGGTGAGGCCCATTATAGCCCCTCAATGCATCACTTGATCTCATCAAACAATTGTGTTTGGGTTTTGGCTAATGTCTTACCCAATTATGAATGGTGACTTGTCTGAATCCCTTACACTACGTTTAAGGTGTACCACATTATGTATTCCCTCTTTATAAGGATAATTATTACATGTGATTATAAGACTAGTAGAATATCCATGTTCATGTTTATATTGTAATTTTTTATTAATTATTTCCATATTATGTTCATGTTTATATTTAAAAGGCTGATTTTTTTATTATACTTGTTGCATTAAATGTATATTATTATCTATGATAGCTTTCTCTGAATTATTTACCCTTAATGATAATCTGTGCTCACCCAATTATTATGTTTCATTTTCACCATGATGTGAATATGTACGTTACGAATGACTTATAGGGATGAGGAAAGGGAAAAATATTGTTTTCAAAGATGTTTTATGTTGTATTTCACTTTAAGATGAAATGAAACAAAATTATTTTTGTATCTATTTTTTACAAGTATACTAAAATAATTGAACGTTTAGGATTCACCATTCTTGTGATCATAAAAATGTAATAATATAATGTACCGACTCTAGAAAATTGGGGTCGGGGGTTACAGTTTGTATCAATGGATGTTTAGTACAAACAATGGAAACTATATTTTGAAACAAATTTGAATAGGGAACATTACACTAAGAATTAATTTGAAGATAATTATATAAGAAAATACAAAAATTTTGTTAATATAGAGACTATGTGAGTATCCCCAGTAAATAAAACCATGTTTGGATACTACAAGTAGACATGTTTCTAGCACATATATACCCAGGGGTGAAAACTTCGATAAGGTGTTCTGAGATCGAATTGGGGTAACCTAGTACATGACAACTGGCCTTCCTATGCACGTCGTTTGACACTCCTAGGGGATACTTTTAGGATAATTCATATTGAATTTACAAACAATTATGAAGGATTTAAAATTAAATATTCCCCCAACAAAACCGTGTTTTTTATTCTTGGATTTATTATGCATAAATTTATGTTATAGAGAGTAATAAGATAATACAATATTTTCCATTTTATTAAAATGGTGGATAGCAGAAGGATGGAATATTCCACTAATTCACATGATCCATAGAGTAATAAGGATAATATATTCCAGGTTCTTAAGGAATAATTATTAAATGAAATATTCTATCATGTATTCACATCATATGATGAAATAGTATCATGTGTTATTGATATATGTAATGAATTATCCAAGTCCTATGTATTTTAAGGGAAGAAAGAGAATAATTGGATGGTAGAGAAAAACATGGATACTGGGATGAAGGGAAAAGAGGATTTCCCCACATGTGGTAATAATGGGAAGAATCACCCAAGTAATCACATGAAGTGATGGGATGTGTTTTATAATTTTGGAGAAAATGGAAACCGAATTCGTGATAGAAAGGGTAATAAAAAGGTTTCCAATGTACAATGCGTCAATTTCAAGGAGATTAGACACTATGCAATATCAATGTACCAATCATCAAAAGAATATACCCCAGATGTTGCTACTGGATAATTATCAAGTTATGATATTTCCGGAGATGAAGTGGAATGACTAATATTTCTATTGATGAATTATTTTATTTGGATATTTTATTAGCAGTGTACTATTTATAAGAATTATGGAGTGTATAAGTATTTTAATCTAGTACAATTTCATTAAGGAATCGATATTGTATGGTACCAAGTAATGTGACTCGGTTGGAAGTTAAATTTTTGTTAAAATATATGGTTGGGTAATAGATAACAATTAATATGTTTTTGATACTGAGATAATTATTTATTAAAAAGAAATAATTTATTAGGATAATATATATTGGATATTATTGACTTCTTTGGAACTGATTAATGGTTTTCTTAAAATGCAGTTTATACCAATATTATGGGGAGTTTTCAACATTTTTGGACATATGTTCTATATTAAATATTCTATGTTTTACATAAGGAACACGTAAGCATGAATGCTTTAAAACAGGGTATTATGATAATTCCTTGAAAACCCATGATTCAAGACAATACATGATGAAGGTATTCACATTCTTGATCTACATAATGTTATATGACCTTCCTTATAATTATTTTAGACAGTCAGTTTGAATAGAAGTCTTTTGAATAACCCTAAAGGTTGGATTGGATTATGTTTTGAAATTGGATAGTATTGTTTATGTATAAAATATTTCTTAATGTATTGTTTTTTAATGTTATAATAAAATATTTTTCAGAAAAGGAAAACTTTTCATGTCGAACAGGGTTGTGGTAATTGAACTGACAACCGAAATGCGACAAGGCTATATCAACTACCACTAGCATGCATAATTTCCTGGTTAGTATAACATAATATTCTTTATTTAAATAGTATTAAATACTAAGAATATGTTCACTTTTAGAATACTATACGTTTCAGATAAATTGATTATTTTTTAATATTATTATTTAGAGAGAATTATGAGTTTCAAATATAAATGGGTTAAAGGATGAACCTCTACATCTCAAATAGTAATGATAATTTTTTAACTTATTCAATGAAGTAATTAATTCATAAACCTGCATGGAAGGATCTTAAAACCATAAAAAGTTTCCTAGTAAATTCTTTTTGGAAGAATATTATTGTCCCATTGACCATCACTAGCTTCTAGTGTAGTGATTGTTAACTTTTTCTGGACCTTCTTCTATATCACTCTCCATTAGGACATAATGATTATATCTGTATATCACATCCATATTTTCCTATATAGAACCCTATTATGTGTTATCTTTGGTGACCTTCTTACTTCCCTTTCTTTATTTTTAAATGGACATCTCATTAACCCATTTTTTCATGTGGGATTTCAATGAATATATTTTTAAATGTCCAACCCATTGATTTCGATTGTGAGTTTAAATTGAGAGGACACATTTTATTGAAGTAGTGGAGAATTTTACACCCTAATATTTTTTACGTTATCTTCGATAGATTGTGTTGCACTCAACACCGAATCAGATTGTGTTACACACAAGCCAGAATTTCCACAAAACAAAACATTAGTATCATAATTATTTAAATGTTATATTTATATCATATACATTAAATAAAGTAGTACAAATAGTAATAAAAAGTTTTTAAAGGTTATTAATATTTCTTCAACATAAATTGAACACGTTTATAATTAAATGTATATGTTTTGGTAAACTTGTTATTTGTTTAGAAAATTTATTTTCTTAAAGGAACTAAATTTTTTGTCCTTTTTGAAGAATAATAATATTTAATTTATAAACTCATAGAAACATAATTAGTTAAAATTAAAAAAAAAATTAATTGGAAATATCAAAATTATCATAGGGTGAATTTTTTGATTTTTTTAAAAGAAATCAATTTTTTAGGAATACTGAAAAACATATCCTTATTATTAAAAACCAACTTTTTCATTTAAATAATTGTTTTAATATAAATAGTTTTTAAATTAAAAATATATAAATAATACCTATATTAGCCCAATATAGGTTACTGGAATCATTTTTAAATAGAATTCCAAATAAAAAATCATTGATGATTTTCACATCTTTTTACACGCAGTCTAGCCACTTTAGAAGGTTAGAATTAATCGTAATTTTTCTTCTTCTGTTAATTGAATTTAGAAAATCTAACATATATGGTTTTAATTAGGGTGAAAACTTTTTTCTTATAGCATGAAAATAATTTTTGTTGAATTGTAACATCTAAATTTTATTTACCCCGGTTAAGGAATATATGGTAATTAAAGGTAAAACTAATATTATAAAAATAAAAAATTTCACTAAGACTTGTCCGTATTTTATTTAATAAGTATATGTCTAACAATAACACTAGGTAGAAAATATGATCCTTTTTAGTCACTTTTGTCATATTTAGAAAAAAATTTATATTTGATTTAAAGAAGAGTAAAAAGTGTCATATTCAAGTTTTCATAACTATATCATTTTTAATATAGGGTTATTCATAAGATAAATTTGAATATAAATATTAATTGAATGATAAGAAATTTATCAGAATCATTATTTTTTTTTAATTTTTATACATTAAATATGTAATTTTAATTATGACACAATGACGACGCATCAAATTATTTATTAAAAAAAAAATTAAATGATGTTAATAATATTATAAAAAATATAAATTTAAAATTCATTTCCATACATGAATTTATTAGAATAAATTCACATGTTATGGATAATTTAATTCATTTTTTAAATTAATAAAGTGTTTATTAATTTGAAAAAAATTATTAAATTGTGTCAAAATTTTCATAATGAGATTTCAAAATAATAAATATTTTATTAAATGATATACAAGTCATTAAAATATAAGGATATGAAAACTAAATTATATAGTGTTAAAAATTTCATTAATGGTAAATTTTTGGTTATATTTTCATTTTATAGTAACTATAATGGCAATGTGGTATAAAAATACAAGAAGACATGGTAAGAGTTAAGCTATTTAACTAATTATTTAATCTAAAAGAGAATGTTAAATTTATGACCTAAACATGTCTAAAACCTATAGGATGAGATTATATCGACCCAAACTCATCCTTTACTAGAAATAAATCAATTTTTAGGTTTTATAAACCTAAAATAAATTTATTATAAATTAATATTTCATGATTTTCCTAAAGTTCCATTAAACTCTCTTATAAAAGTGCACTTCTCATTATCTTTAATTCACACGTTTGAATCCCTATGTATCAGCCTAAACATTTAAAATTAATATATAATATTCCCTCACTTAATCCTATAGTCTAAACATTTGGAATAAACCCAACCTAATGAGACCTTTTTTTGCAAATCAAAAGGAGACACCTAAGAAAGAGGTAGTTGTTTTATAACCTCTTCCAAACTTCTTTTCTTCTTCTACATCCACTTACTAAGTTGTTTTCATAATAAAATTATAAATCCATAAAATAGTATATGTTTTATGTTTTTATGGTTATGTAAAACCCATATTACTCCATTTATTGATTCTACAAAAAACAATATCACCATGTGTGCATACGTACGACTTACTGTCTTCACATCGTGGTGTAAACTATTTTTCTTGTACACATTATTTCTATAGGTTAAGTGATGAATATAAAAGATATAAATTATATATATGAAATAATATTTTATCTTTTTAATTCATATTCCATCCAAGTCCCTACCCTTTTCCAATACTGAATTATATTGTGGGTCATGTGTACGTACGACTTACCGTCTCCATGACGCAATGAGATTCATTTTCCAAGTTCACCATTCATGGATGATTATAAATATATATATTATTAATAAGTATGAAATATATGAATTAATTATTATAATATAATAACATATGAATAAATATTTATTTATATACATATATTTCATTCAATTAATTCTAGTTAATACAATATGAAAACAGAAACAACGTTCATGAGTACGTACAAACTACCATATCCATGAATGGTGTATTCCATTTCATATATCTATCAACTATATATATTTATATTCTGAAAATATATGATATTTAAATCAAGTTATACATTCTATAAGTATGTAAATTATTATATAATTAATACGATCAATAATAACAAGTCAAAACACGTACAATAAAGGAAGCTATTATTACCTGAAATGTTGCTTTAACAAGGAAATTATTCATAAATGGGTAATATAAATCGTTAAATGAATCATATATGATATAATAAACGTTATTATTATTCTGGTATAAATTAATAATATGTTTAAAACTAGTATACAAGAGTTTTGGACATGTAAGGGGAGTATTAGACCCATGGTAAGGGAACTATGTCTAACATTTAATTTCAGGGAGAGATAAATTTTTTTTCTCAGTTATTTCTTTATGTGGTGTGTGTAGGACTCTATAGTATTTTATATAACGAAAAAATTTATTTTCATGTTATTTAGAGATTCATTTAATGATATTTGGTTTGTTATTGAAATTTTCAAATTTGTATGGTACACTTTTAATGGTTCAAGAAAATAATCTTTTCTCCATTTCTATATTATTGATATTGTTTTACATAAAATATTATATGGAAGTAAAATGATTGTAAATGAAATTTCGTGTCTATTTTTAAGAACATTAAAATTTTTTCAAAAACGAATATTTTAATTGTTTAATTTAGTGGTTTATTTTTCAATCATATTATTATCTTAAATTGATTATATGTAAGTATCTACTTAGACATATTTATCATATTCATCCATGTTTCTTAAGCAAATATTTCAAAATAAGAGTAATAATACTGGAGTATTTTTCAAATTAATTTTTACTCATCTTTTAATTTTTATAAATTTTTTTGAAAGGGGTCTTTATATCATTTTCTAAACAAGTCCCTATATCTCCATTTCAAAGATTTAAGGAAAGACATTTTTTTAACATATATGGCGGGAGAGACTATTTTCCACCATTATGACGCCTAAACATTTTTGAAGCTTCCCTTACAATATTACAAGGTTATTTTCAAAGGAAATGTTATGATACAATCTTCCATATTTTATTGAAGGATTTATGATATGATTGACTGTGGATTTTCTATTTTTATATCATTATATTCTAATGGTTTTTGTATGGAAATTTAATATGATAGTTTTTATATGAAAGAATATGTTGGTTATGTTTTCCACCTTTCATAAGAGGAATGCATTGGACATTGTAAGTGCCGGGTGTGGCCCTCTATTACCCCTTGATCTATTTGTAGGTCTCACGAGACAATTATATTTTGGTTTTGGATAATGTATTACCTAATTATGTATGGTGTCTTGGTTGAAGCCATTATAAAGTGTTTAAGATTCCCCACATTATGTATTCTCTCTTTATAAGGATAGTTGTTACATGTGATTATTCGACTAGTTGAATATCCATGTTCATGTTTATATGGAAATGTTTGATTTATTATTTCAATATTATTTTCATTTTTATGTTTAAAAGGATGTTGTTTTTATTATACACAATTCCTTAAAAGTATATTCTTATTTATGATAGCATCCGATGAATTATTAACCCTTATTGGGAATCTGGGATCATTTCATTCTTATGTTTTATTTTCCCCATGATGTGAAGATGTATGTCATGAATGAATTATAGGGACGAGTAAAGGGAATGAATTTTTTTTATAAGAGTTCTTATATTTTCATTAAATTCAATATGTAATGTGAAAAATTATTGTTTTATCTAGTTTTTTCAAGGCTACTAAACTGACCAATCCTTCGGGATTCAAAATTCTTGTGATCAAGCCAATGTTATAAAATAATGCACCGACTCTGGAAAATTGGGGTTAGGGAATTATAATTTGTATCAAAGTAAGATTAGTACAAACCATGAAAACTAGATTTAGAAAACAATCGTGATTAGAAAACATTACCCTACGATAGAATTTGAGGATAATTATAGAAGAACACTCTAAAATGTTGTTAATATAGATATTATGTGGGTATCCCTGGTAAATACATCCCTATTATGATATTAAAAGTGTATGTGGATCGAGAAAAGATGTAATTGTGGGTGAAAACTATAAAAATGTGTTTCGATATTGACTTGGGGTAACCTGGTACACAACAATGGGACTTATTGCGCACTTGGTTTGATTATCCTGACATATACACTTACGATAATTCAGATTCCCTTTACAAACCCATATGAAGGATTTAAACGTAATTATTCCCCCAAAGAAACCATGTATATGATTATAGTATTTACAATGCATAAATTTATGTTATGTAGAGATATAAGCTAATACAATATATTCCTTTGTATATAAATTGTACCTAGAAGAAGTATCCATCACTCCACCAATGAACATAATCCAAAGAGTAATAAGGATCATGTATTTAATGGTCTTAAGGCACCATTTCGAAGGGAAATAGTCTCCCATGTATTATAATCAAATGAGGAAATAGTATTATCTATTAATAAGATCAATAAATAATTATTTGAGTCCTATGGATTTGATGGGATGGAATAGAAGTATAGGATGGTAGAGAAAAAGATGGATAAACGTATGAAGGGAAATAAAGATTTTCCCACATTTTATAACTGTGGGAATAATCACCCTGGTAATTACATGTAAGGATTGGGAGTTTATTATAAGTTTGGTGAAAAAAGAAACCAAATTCATGATTGGAAGGGTAATAAAAATGATTCAAATGTACAATGATTCAAATTCATGTAGATAGAACACTATGCGAATCAATGCCCCAATCGTCAAATGAATATACCACAGATGATTCTATTGGATAATGATCATGTCATGATAATTCTGCAGATGAAGATAAATGAATAATATGCCTATTCAAGAATTATTTTATTGTAATATTTTATTATTAATGTAAAGGTTATAATAATTATGGAGTATGTAACCATTTTACTCTAGCACTATTTCATTATGGATTTTAGATTGTATGGTACCAAGTAAAGTGTCACAGTTACATGTTAATCATTTTGGAAAATATATGGTTGGGGTAAAGAATACCCTTAATATTTTTTTGATATTGAGATAATGATTTTTTAATAAGAGATAATTTATTTCTATAAAGAATATTTGATGATATTGACTCTATTGGAACTGATTAATCGTTTTTCTAAAAAGCAGTTCATACTGACATTATTGGGATTTTTCAACATTTTTTTATTTTTGGTGTACATCGAATATTCTATGTTTTATGTCAGGAATATGAAAAAATAAATATATTAAAATAGTTTATTATTGTAATTCAGAGTAAAACCATGTTTTAAGACAATAAATGATAAAGGTATTCACATGATTTATCTCCCTTATGTTATGTGACCATCCTTATAATTTTTTTATGCAGTCAGTTTGGAAAGAATTATTTTGAATAAGCCTAAAGTTTGAAATGGATTAAGTTGGAACATGGATAATATTGTTTAAGGATAAAATAATTCTTAAAGATATTTTTGTAATGTTATAATTGTATTGTTTTAAGAAAAGGACATGGCACATGTCGGCTGAAAACAAGTCGCGCCAGATAGGGATGTGGGAATCGAACCAACAACTGAAGTGAGAAAGGATTTATCACTTACAACTAACCTAAATAATTTTCACGTTATTTAACATAATTTTCCTTATTTAAATGGTATTATATGTGAATTATAATTTCATTTTTAGAACACTATACATTTCAGATAAATTGGATATTTTTTAATATTATTACTTAGAGAGAAAGATATGTTTTTGATAGAAATTAGTTAACGGATGAAACACTATTCTCCACATAAGTATGTTTCCTTTTTTTCTTATCCTATGAAGTAATTAATCTATAATATTCTAAGGTAGGATCTTAATAGAAAAAATTCCTAGTACATTCATTTTAGATGAATCCAATGTTCCCTAAGATCATCACCAACTTCTTGCTTTGTGAATGTGTACACTTTTTAGACCATGTTCTATATATCTATCTCCATCAAAACTCTACGGTTTGACTTTAAATTAATTTCCACGATTTACTCGATTGAACCCTAGTATGTTTTATCTCTGGGGACCTTCATAATCCCATTCTATTATTTTAAAATGATGGTCTCATTAACCCATTTTTCGATGTTGGATTTAAATAAATATATTTTAGAAATTCCAACCCATTGATTTTGATTTATAGTTTAAATATTTTGGACACAATTTATTGAAGTAGGGTAGAAATTAACACCCCAATATTTTGTGGCATGTTATCTTTGATAGATTTTTTTTTCACGCAACACCAACTTGGATTTCATTACACACACGCTTGAGTTTTCTCAAAACAAATCTTTAGTATTATAATTATTTAAATGTTTTATTTATTAAAAAAACATTAAACATAGTATTATAAACATTAAAAAATTATTTTTAAATTTTATTCATTTAATTCACATTAATTTGATCATATGTATAATTAAATGTATATGTTTCGGTAAAATAGTTACATATTTAGAAATATTATTTTATTAAAGGAATTAATTTTTATTTCATTTTTTGAACAATGATAATATTTATTTTAAACACACATAGATATTTAATTTTATGAAATAGACATCATCTATTAATTGGAATTTTGAAATTATCTTTGGGTGAAGTATTGGTATTTTTATGAAAACATCAATTTTTTATGAATAGTCGAAGACACTACATTATTGTTAAAACCCAACTTTTTAATTTAAAATATTAATTTAATTTAAATAGGTTTTAAAGTCATAATAGATAAATAATAAATATTCTAACCCACTTCAGGTAATTTGAATCAATTTTTAATAGAATTAGATACAAAAATCCATTGAGCATATTCAAGTCTTTTTACTCGCATTCTAGCCATATTAGAATATTAGAATTAAACGTACTTTTACAACTTCTATTAATTGAATTTAAAAAATAATTTATACATGGTTGTATTTAGGGTGAAAACTTGGTCTAATAGGATCAAAATAATTTGTTTTAATAGTAACATTTGAAATTTATTTACCACAGTTAATGGTAAATAAGATAATTAAAGGTAAAAATTATTTTACAATAATATATGATTACACTATTAATTTTTACTAATTTCATATAATAAGTATATTTAGAACCAAATAAACCCTAGGTAAAAATACTTTATCATTTATAATCCATTTTTGTTAGATTAAGGCATTTATTATATTTTATTTAAGAATAGTTAAAAGTGTCATATTCGAATTTTATTAAATAAATACTTTTTAAGATAGGGTTATTTATCATTTAAAATCAAAAATGTATATTCAATGTAAATCTAAGAAATATATATATGCATCATGATAATTTATTTATATTTTTTTGACATTAAATATATATTTTAAAATATTACTAAATGATTGTGCCTCAAATTTATTAAAAGAAAAATCATCTAAATGATATTAATAATATTATAAAAATTAAAATTTTCAACATTTTATGACATCCAATAATTTTTTGGATTATATTAACATGTTATGGATTATTTAATTCATTTTTTAAGGAATCAATTTTTTATGACTTTAACGAAAATCTTGTTTTAAATAGTGTCAAAATTGAAATAAATGAGATTTTAAAATAATTAAAATTTTATTAAATGATATAGAAGTCATTGAAATATAATGATTTAAAACTCTAACGTATAGTGTTAATAATTTAATAAATGATCCACTAGAGGTTTTATTGTCATTTTATAGTAATTATAATGACTTTGTAGTATAAAAATACAAGAAGACACACTAAGAGATAAATTATTAACTAAGGGTTGAATCTAAAAGATAAGGTTAATTTTATGACCTTAACATGTCTAAAACCTACTGGATGAGATGATATAACCCCACAATCATCATAGACACTAATAAAATAGATTTTTAGTTTTTAGAAACTGAAAATTAATTTATAATAAATTAATATTTCAAGATTTTCCTAAAGTCACCCTCAGCTCCCTTATAAAATGGCTCTTCTACTTCTCTTTAATTCATGCCTATGAAGCCATTTTTCTTGGACAAATCTACCAAATTATGCTCCCATAATCCCTCAATTCATCCTATAGGGTAAAATTTGGACATAAATTCATCATATACAGTCCTTTTGTTCAAATCATAAAGAGACACACCAAAGATAGGTAATTGTTATATCACTTAATCCAAAGTTATTTTCATCTTCTACAAAGACATAATAAGTTGTTTCAATACTAATGTATTAACTCCATCATCTATTATATTATGGTATATTTTTATGGTTATTGGAAAACCATATTCCTCATTTTATCCATCATACAAAAAACAATATCATCATGCATGTGTACGTACGGTTTACCGTCTCCAAAACGCTATGTAATCTGTTTTTCATGTATACATTATTTCTATGGGTATGAATATGAATATAACAGATGTAAATTATAAATATGACATATTATTTTTCTATATAATTCATATTAAATCCAATTCCCTATACTTTACCAATACTGAATGATATCATTTCTTGTGTGTATGTACGGCTTACTGTCTCCACGACATAATGATATTGATTTTCTACATTCATCATTCAAGGATGGTTATAAAAATATATATTATTAATTAGAATGAAATATATGAAATAATAATACTACTAGGATAACATATATATTTTTATTTTTTTATTTTTATATTTCATTCACTTACTTCAATCCAATATAATAAGAAAAGAGAATGAGTGATAATGCATACGTACGCCTTACCGTCTCCATGAATGGTGTATTCCATCTAATATATATATATATATATATATTATATTTTTATTATTAATATTTCTGATATATAAATCATGTTATACATTCTGGATGTAATTAAATTATTATATATGTAATTCGACTAAAAATAAAAACTCAAAACACATTCAATATAGAATGGGATTATTACCTGAAATGCTACTCTAACTTAGAAATTGCTAATAAATGTGAAATATAATGTTGTAAATTAATAATATATGATATCATAAATATTGTAATGATTTATATAGAAGTTTTTAATATGTTCAAGATCATTATACAGGAGGTTCATACACATACATGGATTATCATACCTAATGTAAGGGAATTCCGTCTCACTTTTAATTTCTGTGAGATATAATCAATGGAAACCAATTATTTCTAGTCTGTGGTGTATGTACTTACCCTATTATATTTGATATCATGAATAATTTTATCTTCATGAAATTTAGAGACTCATTTGAGGATATTCGTTTTATTATATAAATGTTAAATGTGGTATGGGACACTTTGAATGTTTAAAGAATTAATCCTTTCTCCATGTCAATAATATTGATATAGATTTACATAAATAAAAATTTGGATGTAAAAGGATTATAAATATCATTTCATATCTATTTTAATGTTAATTAAAATGGATTAAAAAATTAATCATTTAATGGTGTTATGTAAGGGTGAATTTCACAATCTCATTATTATCCGAGATTGTTTAAACGCAATTATCTGCTGAGACATATTTATCATCCACATCCATGTTTCATATAAATGTATTTAAAAATAATATATATATTGATATAGTATTTTTGAAATTCATTTATAACCATGTTTTAATTTTTTTTAAATCTTTATAAAGGAATCATTTAGTCATTTTCAAAATGAGGCACTAATTGACCTTTTCAACAAATTAGGGAAATAATGTTTTTTAACTTATACGATGTGAGCATAAATTTCCATCTATTATGAATCCTTAATAGTTTGAAGAATTATTTACTAGATTACTTGTTATTTTTCAATGTAGATGTTTCATTATATAATTACACAGGCTTTCACACGATTTTAATGAAAAAAATGGATATTTCTAAAAGAGTTTTAATGATTTTGTGAGATCTCTATCATCTATTTCAACATGTATTCTGGGATTTTATTCTTAAATAAATTTAATATATTATGTTAATAGATTCCATATTTTATTGAAGGTTTTATGATATGTTATACTATGGATGTTATATTTTTATATCATTCATATCTTATGGTTTATGTATTGACATTTCATATGCTAGTTTTAATATGAATGTTTAAGTTGGATATGTTTTACCCCTTTAATAAGAAGAATGAATTAGAATTTTAATTGTTGGGTGGGGCCCTCTATAGCTGCTTGATGCATCAGTAAGTCTCACGAGACAATTATGTTTGGGTTTTGGATAATGTCTTATCCAATTATTTATAGTTTCTTGGACGAAGCCTTGATGGTGTGTTTAAGATGTCCCACATTATGTATTTCTTATATATAAGGATAGTTATTACATGTGATTATTATATTAGCAGAATATACATTTTCATGGTTATATGGTAATTTTTTTTTATTATAGAAACATTATGTAAATGTTTATGTTTAAAAGGATTTTGTTTATAATATAAATCTTCCCATAAAAGATTTTTCTTTTTTTATAGTAGCATCCACTGAAATATTAACCATTACTGGGCATCTGAGCTCACCACACTCATATAATTTATTTTCCCCAATATGCAAATATATACATTATGAATGACTTATATGGAAGAGGAAAGGTAATATTTATGTTTTTAAGGGCGTTTTTATGTTTTCTTTCATTTGACGGTGTAACGTAAAAATTTATGTTTGTATCTAGTTTTTTCAAGGCTACTAAACATATCAACCCTTATAGATTGTACTTTCTTATGATAATTCCAATGTAATAAAATAATTCACCAAATATAGGAAATTGAAGTTAGGTTGTTACACCTATAAGGTACCCCTTTAGGCAAGAATGACATGTTTAGGGGGTTAGATACTTTTGATTGATCAATGTGGTGATTTTTTGACTTATATGATGATAGAAGTTTCCGTTTTATGGTAGAATTTATGTATCATGTTAAAACTAGGAGGAAAGTGAATTTTGAGGCTAGGTAAATTTTTATGAGGGTTTTTATGGTTTTAGAGTGGTTTAATTGTCTATGGTGGTGTTATGTATGAACATTTTCAATGGAAAAGTGGTATGATGTGATTCATAGGTCTTCAGTACCCTTTTAAAAGGGACCCCTAATATCCTTAATGAACTGTAATTGAGAGTTGTGAATACCCCAGTCTAATACTCCCGAATTTGGTGGAAACAACACATTATTTAAATACAAGTTGGATACCAACCATTGTTCCAAAACAAAACCACAAAAAAATTAATTTAAATTATGAAATTATTTTATTATATGAATTCCCATGACCTTTTAGGTTTAAATCTTAAAATAATTAGAAAAAAATTGACAAAAAAGGCCCATGTATTTCTCGACTAAAGGAAATTTTTTACACTACATAAGAAACAACTTATTCCCCCAATAATTCTTCAACATCTCCCACACATACTCCATACATGAAATTGAGTTTAAAATATAATGTGTAATACATTGCTTTATATCACTAGGAATTGAAAACATATTAATTGTGACCAAAAATGACCAGTAATGGTAAATGTATGTGATACCAATAAAATATAATAAATGATCATAAGATGAGCATAAATAATATGGAAGTAATAGATAACAATAAAAAGTTCAAAATAAAATGAATCTTGATGAATAATATCTCTATTATGAAAACTGGAAATGAATAAAATCACCTATATGAAAATCAATGGTTTCCTAGAAATGAAATTCGTTATTTCATATAGCCAATTAAATGCCCTAATAAAAGAAATCATGATATCAGTCAACATTAACTTCTTATCGAGGCCCTCTATCTATGAAATATTTTTTTCAAGGAAGGAAAACATTAAAATAACATATCTTTTTTGTCTCATGAGATATATTGATGCATTGATTATTATTACAGGCCCCACATATTACTTATTATTTCCAATAAATTCATCATATGATGGAATGAATAAACTAATTAATTCATATCAAACATTAGATATAAATAAATAAACATTCATATTAATATAATGCGAATACAAATTGTCAATATTACGTAAATACATATTTGAAATACATTTATATGTAACAATCAATCAATGTAATGTTGTATTATGTAATGTTTTACAATAATGTCATTATTTTACATAAGTAATTGATTTACATAATATTAGAAAAAATCCTTATATAAAATGTAGAAAATATAGAGTGTTCACATTGTAAATTATTTGGAATAAATACTATTACTATAAAATCTGTAGATTTGGCCGGAAAAATGTGATTATGGATATTTTTGAGTTTATTAAAAAAAAGTATTATAGAGTTTTTATAGAATTACCATACCATTATAAGTCCTTTGGCTCATTTTAGATATTGTTTATATGAGTAATATCTCAATGATTTTATATTTATATGAAGTGTAACATCAAATGTTTTTGAAAAAGAAATACTACGTTTGATAGTGTATATGATAGTAAATATAGATCATAAAAAACATCTTAATTTTTGTATTTAAACATTTTCATTATAACATTGTCATTACAATTGTGGGTATGATAATTTTTAGCATAATTATTAATATAGGGTTTAAAAATGTATATAAAATTAATTTTTTGGTGACCAATTAATTATAGATGAAAATAAAACCATTTTGAGATTTAAGAGGAAATCAATTTATGAAAAATAATTATATGAAAATAAGTGTATCTATAAAATAAAAAACTCACCCTTGTTTGATTATATTTATAATATATATATATATATATAACATTTAATATACTATTTGACATTCATATTATGTTTTTTGTAAACATGATATAAGATCAAATGAGATTTTATGTATAAAATGATTATTTTTCAAAAATCATGTTTTTCCACCTTTTACATGCGTATTTTTTTTAAATATAAATTATTTTACACTTTTATCAATTATATTTGAAAAAATAAAATTCTTCAGTGAATTATGAAAAAAGTTTTTACTTTGGTTGAATTGTTGGTTCATTTTGGATAAGTTTCATGTTTTTATAAACACTGAAATAAATACTACATTTTAATTTAAAATTGGATTTTTGGTGTAAATAATTTATAGTGTTAATTTATATTTTAATTTTTTTAATGTATAATTAGATAAATTTTATATCATATAATCCAATTTTTTTTAATTGGAATCAATTTTAAAAATAATTTTTTTAAAGGCATTTTGAGCTTTTGAAAGTTATTATATGAAAACCCCACTTTCTCGTTCCGTAAACGTGATTAATTTTTAAATAATTTATAAAAATTTGGGTTTTAAATTTCAAAAAATTTATTCTATTTTTGGAATAGTAATTTCAAACTTTATTATATATTTATATTTTATTTCTGGCCAATATTAATTGTAAATTTAGTAAAACAAAATTACCAAAGTTATGGGTAAATTTGGTAATTAAGGGTAAAAATAATATTATCAATGTTAGAAAATTACCCGAACACCAATCCTAATTTTAATGGTTTAGTTTTTTAATCCAAAAAAATTAAATTATCCGTTATGAGACCATTTATGGAACTTTATGAGAGAATATAACCATTATAATATTATATTCAAATGAAGGATAATTTTTTCATACTATTGTTTTTAAAAAGAGAAATATTTTTAATATTATGTAATATATAATATATATTTGACTATAAATTGTATATGAAATCATAAAATGTTTATGTACATCATTTCTATGTATTGATAAATTTATTGTTAAAATTATTACCTTATATGGTGACATAATTATGATGATGTAATTGTTTAATTAATAGATGAATCTGATAAATGATATTAAAAATATTTAAATAAATATAATTTGATATAATTAATGACATACATGAATTTTATGGATTAAATTAATTTTTTTTGTTTATTTAAGATATTTGGTTAAAAAATACAATGTTATTATGATATTGTTTAAAATTCATGTAAGGAATATATTCAAAATTGTTATTAATGATATTTTAAATTAATTTTATTTTACAAAATGATTTAAATTTCATAAGAATATAAATTTTTCATATATATCAGTATAAGTCTTAAAATTACATCAATTACTAATTTATTAATCATTTGGGATTTTAGTGTATTTATATTAACCCTCAAATATTAAATTATATGATATCATGGTAGGAATTTTAAAGGATAAATAATTCTTAAAAAAAATATAGTGTTAAAAAAATAGTCAAAACTTGTGTAATATTAATTGGATGAATGGATTAAGACCCATTCTAATGTTATAATCTATATAATTATTTTTCTATAAAATTTTAATTGAAAATTAATTTTTATTAATTTAATATCTTGAAGAATTCAATGTGTTCCCCTATCATCTCTTATAAAAGGGAACATATCGATCACCTTTTCAAACATAAAAAACTATCTAGGTCAACAATAAACATCCCAAATACATTCCTCAAATCCATCCCCATATATAGAGCTCGTTTGTATACAGAAGACTCACCTTAGTGGTGTTATGTTGTTATTCAAAGTATGTTTCCCGAATTAATGGAATCACTTTTTATTAATTTTATTTGTTTTGTTTCTTCTCTTAACCCCTTAAAACCTTCTTCCAATATGAAAAAATAATAACTCATGTATAATAAAAATACTTATATTTTATTATGTTAATATCATCACCTAAATTATTCTCTTCTTCTATAGAATGATAAAATAATAAATCATGCATTCTTACGGAAGACATCCACATCATGAAACGATATAATTCGTTTTCTATCACTATCTATCATGAGTGGATATAACTATGGAACTAATTTTAATGTACTAAAGACATTAAATATTGATAATTATTAAATAATTAAATGACATAACCATCTTAACTATACATCCAAATGAAAATGATGACATCGGTCGTGCGTACATGTGAACTATCACCTCCATTAAGTGATGTTATTGGTTTTTCATCACCACATCACATTAATGATATATATAAGAATATTTAAATAATTAATATTAAATTAATGATATTATTATTATTATTTAATGATAAAATAAAACTTACCTTATTTCCATAATGATCATAGAAAAAAAATTACTCATTCATACATACGACTTACTGTCTCCATGAATGTGATGATGTTCATTTTTAATATCCATATATAATGGATGGATTTAAATGTATAATTAATCTATAAAATTGAATATTATTTCATTAATAGTATTCCTTGAATGATTTAATAATGTAAATTTTTTACTATAGACATCCTTACAATGTCCTTTTGGACTCATAAATAATTTCATCAAAAGGACTGACGTGAACTTAATTAATTATGTAATTGTTCTAAAATATTAATAGGTTATAAAAAAGGAATAATAAAAATGAAAAACATTATTTGGATTTTTAATATTTAACCTATGTTTAGTAATCAGAAATATAATAATTGTATTTGATGAGTTAGACTCAAGGCCAGTGATTTTTTATGAATCTCCTTTCATTGAGACATTTAATGATGATATGCACTATTGTGATTTTATAAAGTGTACATTCAGCCCCTCTGACATTCGATGTCCATATTATATATGATATCATGTTATTTAATGTTTTTTATATGTTATTTTATCATGTGGAATATAATTTAAATGTTTATATTGGTATGGGAAACTCAGAATGTTTAAAGATATAAATTTTATATCTTTTTCTCCATGTCAATATTCATGATATTATTTTACATATTTAGTTATATGGATAAAATATTATTATAAAATAAATTTTATGTCAACTATTATATTTTGAGTACTCTATAATCCTTCATTACTTTAAATAATCCACTTATTTTCCTTTTATTTTAATTTTTTATATAAAATTTATTTTGAAAAAGAATTGATTGGATCTATAACATGAATGTTTTATTATGAGTGAAAATTAAATTATTGGATTTACATGTTGAATATTAAAAGTAGTTATTGGATATAATTATGTAATGTTACTTGGATATGGGATGGGTAGTTAAATGATAAACCAAGGATGTGTGGTTACCTGATAAACCACAGATGGGTGATTACATTATAACATCAAATGCATTTATTATGGAAGTCATTCATATTGGTATTCTATTTATAAGAGTGATATTTTTGGAATTTGACCTCATGGTTATTCAATTAATAAGAGTGAAATGTATAATTATGTGAAAATGTTCCCTTATGTATTTCAATGCTTGATTTGGGTTTTATGGTGTTCTCATGAGTTAAAAAAGTGTAGGAAATGATATTACATTCAAATGAAAGTATTTAGGGTGAAAATTATTACTTTATATTAATGTTTTAATGGGTTTTTATGTTTATTAATTGAAAAATGGGTTCTTTATTTTTATAACACGCTCTATGATTTATTTTATCATCCCATATATGTAATGTTTTTTCAAAGAAAATATGTATGAGAATGGTTTTTGAATAACAAAATGTTGAATGCATGATAGTGTATAATAAAAGATATCCTGATTTATTTTAAATGTTTCAGATTATGGGAAGAATATATAATGTATTTAAGAGTCCAATTTTTTTTTATATTTCAATTCATGGGTTATGGCATGATTCACTAAAGCAGTAATCCTAAAAAGATCCCCAATGATAAATAAAGTAACAATCTAAAATTAACTCATGATTATGTTATGTTTTAAGGGTGGGTAATTATAGATGTTGTCAAAGGATAGAGAAGGAAACATTGGAGACATATTCTAATTAGTTGTGGATATCATCATGGGTTTTTATTTTTATGTTTTAACATATGTGTAGTGACATAGAAAAACTTTTGAGGATTTATATCTTGAAATGTGAAGGTGAAAAAATATTTTTTGTAGACATTCAATTTTTAGACATTTATGGTCTACTACATTTTTAGGTGGAAATTGAAATTTATAATACTACCTTGGATTTAAAATTATGAGATGTATATTTTCCACATTTTTCTTATTTTAGGAAATTTTGTAAGTATAATATTAATATAGTTTCAGAAAATTTAAAACCTATAGTATGGGTAAAAACCCATCATGCCCCAATAGTCCACGGTAATCGAATCCACAAATGACGGGAGACAAGGGTGAATCGCCTACCACTTGCCTACGTGAACTCCCATTTTGTATTAATTTTTAGTTTTACCTAAATGGTCGTATGGATTGTGGATTATTTTTTTGGTACATATTATTTAACAAAAATATAACAATAGGATTTAAAAGTTATTTAGTGATTTATGTAATTTTTGGAAATGGATTGCATATCATTATGATAATTTTGGTGACAACTATTTTGTGTGAGATATAAAGAGAAATTGATTTTATTTGGATATTATTATTGAAATTTATCTTGGACAATTATGTGTTCAAATCCTTCTGATTATTGGGTTTCAATATTACTATAAATCTTTTTTGAGTAAACTTCATGACATGTATTTTTTTCAATTATCTATGTTGAATGTTGGGTATTACGATAAAATTTTTAGAGTTGAAAAGTATTTCTTTCATCATAAAAGTTATTATTATTATGGTAAATAGTATTTATATTTTTTTAACCATTTTTGTTATGGTTAATGTTTCAAGACCTGTTAAATAAATTATTAATTTTTTTGGATTATTTGATTATCAAGATGTTGATTCTAGTGCTTCAAGCATGAAAAATTCATATAGTATACTCGTAGTTTAAAGAGAAATATGATTTTGTGGTGGAAATTGATTAAATAATGAAATTATACTTGTCAGGTAAGTATATTTCCTTATTTTCTTACTCTAATTTGAAATGTGATTCTAAAATTTATTAAAAATATATTCGAACTAAAACATTATCTATTAACTTTTATCAATGGTGTTTTGACCAATCACATATTTATAGATTTGTGATGTTTATCCTTTTCATTTCCATGTTCTCTATAACACTCTATTATTATATTCTATTTTTCTCCATGTAAACATTTTAATTTTCTGAAACCATGCATTTTTTTATCTGATCTTCCATTCATACTTCCTTATAAATATTTTAAAGTAAGTAGTTTATTACAAAAATTTCCAATGTGGGATTTCAATAAAGATATTTTGAAAAGTAAAAAATATTTACCAGACATGAATTAAAAATTACAAGGATATTTTTTAAAGGGGGACTTAGCATCCAAGTTTATTAAAAAAAATACTGTGTTTGATAGCAAGAATGATGCATCACATAGATCTTTAACAAAAAACTAAATATTTTTATTTAAATTTTATAATTATAACCTATTCATCATATGGGTGGGTATTAATAGAATTATATTCAATATATATTAATTTTGTACACATTTTTAAACAATTAATTATTCTGAAAATAATTATTTATAAATGAAAATAAATCTCTTTTGATAATTAAGTGTAGTTATTTTCTCAAAAACTACTTAACGGAAATCAAGTGTGTTTATAAAATAACAAAATATCTCTTCTTTAATTATGTCGATGAAATATATATATAAAAAAATTAAATCTAATGATTAAAATCCATCTTATTTTTTCTATACATGTTATAAGAGGAAATAACATTTTACAAATTAAAGGACTAGTTTTACGAAAAGGCATTTTTCCACATTTTGATGAAACACTTGTTTTAAATTTATTTTTTGAAAATATAAAATTTTTTTTTAAAAAAAATAAACATTTTAATTGAAATTTTAATACATAATTTTACCTCTATGGAATTTATTTTATTTTTCTCATTAGTTTTATGTTTTGATGAATAGTGAAAAAATACTACATTTTAGTTGATAAATGAATTTTCATCTAAATAATTTATAGTGATAACATATAATTTTAATTATGTTTAAATTAAAATTAGATATATTTTATATAATTAAATACTTTTTAGTTTATATGAATCAATTTCACAATGATATTGGATATAAAATCATTGTGAACTTTTGAACATTTTTACTTCAACAACACATTTTCTAATTACATTAATGTGATTAATATTCAATTACATAAATCAAATTCTGTGCTTTTAAATTTTAAAAATGTATAAAATATTTGGAATAATATGGACCAATATCATTAAATAGTTTATTTTTATTTTTGGATAATATTTAATGAATAATTTTAAATTTTTTTATTTAAACAGTTAAGGGTAATTTGGGTAATTATGTAGAAATCAATATAATACATTTGAGAAAATAACCCTAACACTAATCTTAATTTTATTGGATTATTATAGATCATACCAAATAATGAATTTATTAGTTATGAGACCATTTTTTGGTCCTTTTATGAGAACATAATATGTATAAAATTAAATTCACCGGTATGACACTTTTTTCATAATTTTGTTTCTAACAAGATATATATATTTATCCTGGAGTTTCATTTGGAATTTTTTTGTCTATTAATTTCATTTTTATTGTTCAAATGTTTATATACATCATAGAAAATTTTTAATATTTTTTAGTGACAAAATAATTATGTTAAATTGTGACACCATGATGATGTAGTAATTATTTAATTAATGGAATATTCAAATAAATGATATTACAAAATTTAGAATAAATATATTTTTTTATAATTAATGTCATAAAATAATTTTCATGTTGTATTTTACATGTAATTGACGTCATGAATGTATTGGATTGAGTATATCATGTTGTTTTGATATTTTTGAAATGTCATGTGATGAATAGTGTCACAATATACATTAAATATATTTGAAAATAAATAGAATTTTATTTATTTATATAGAATTTATAATAACCTATAATTTGTAACAATTATAGGGATATGATTAAAAATGACACCATTCACTCATTTATTAGTAATTTGAAATTTTATTGTAATTATATTAGCCCCTAGAGTGTAAATTACAAGACTGACTAACTAAAAATTAAATTTTTATTAATCAAAAACATTTAAGGGAAAATTAAAAAACATGAGTTCAACCATAATAGGAAAAAATATATCTATTAAATTACAAATTAACACTACCATAATTAGACCCCATGAATAATTTCAAAGGGATATTGTTTACCTGGGTTTCTGGTTCGACCATTATAAGCTCTTCGAACCGAAAGTCCATCTTATCTGAGCAGTAGATGTAATCCTCCAAGAAGATATTCCCACTATTGAGTCCCCCTCTTAATATCAGATCATTCTAGTCAATGAAGGTATATTGTTCCTCCTGGAAATGAAACCTTAAATATCACACCATCAATTCTGAGACTTTTTATTCAGATATATTGAGAGAAAAATCATGTTCAGTGACAACATCATCCAAGACTAATAAAAATTACAATGATTTCCCGATTGCATCATCTGACATTCCCTGGTTATCCATATACTTGTAATTATTCTCTAAACAAGTCTCAATTGGATGAGGCAATTAGGAGTAGTCCCACCCCTAGTTATGGAATCCATTCTGTCTATCAATAGAGACTCTTACCTGGTCACTTTCAATGTCCTATGTCGTATCATCATTATCTTTATTAATGTTAGAACACTTAAAATGGTAGGTGAGGCCATCCCTTATTTTATAATCCCCCATAAGTAACCCACTCCCCAAATGAGTGGCATTACTATAAACATGTCCAATATAGAACCCATTCACTTCACCTGCCTCAAGACTAGTTAGGTGATCAACATCAATTAAACCAGTCAAGGGAACCTACCTAACAGTCGGAATAACTCACTTATATTATAGTCGTGAGTCATAAACCAATATAAAATCAGAACTTTTGCAAACTTAAACTTTTTTATATTTTCATCATGGACTCACCCTACCTTCTAGAATCACCCAGCTTGTATAGTCTTCCATATTAACAACATCCAATGAACTTATTTCACCTAAATCATTCCTCATACTAGTATCTCCCAGAACATTTTCACTCCCAATTCATTATCTCTTATATGGTAATACTCCATGGGCACCCGAGAAGTTTATTCATTGTCATTTATACCACTCCATACACCAGACATAGTCTCATATCCACTTATCAACTCTGCCTCGATGCACTTATTACCTTATATGGTTTCTACTGTCCCCTTATCACACCTGATCCTAATGTCATGTTTCAGTTTCTCAAATACTGAACTATCCTTTGGCTCATGTGGTAACCACCATTCTATCTTCATAGTAATTCCATCCCATACCAGAAAAACTACTTCATCAACCCTAGACAATTATTCTAGCTTGGTTCCTACACTAGACACCCCTTGGACTAGATCCTCACCCCCTCCGTTTCTACTCCCACACCTATAATCCATAAAAGAGTGACCCAATTTCTTACATGACAAAAAAATCCACCCATGACTCATAAAATTCTATTTTTTTTAATTAAACTCATCACCAACAACAATCCATACAAAATCAATCAGTGCTCTAGACTTGCCCACTTCAAAACCAACTCTTGGTTAACCATGAAGGTATATCACACATTTCCTATAATCCGAGCATAGATAGCATCCCACTAGGATCCCGAGAATATGAATGATATAAGGATTTTGGAATAGGAGTGTTTGTTCAAGAAATCTAATCCATGTACCAGTCATTAGAGATTATTTGTTTTAAAAAGATTATAACTCCACCTAAAGAGGAATAATTTGACTCCATTGAAGATTTGAGGAGTTGATTAATATGTGTGGATCATTTCCTCCTCTGTTTCAAACTGTATCATGATATTAAGGTCTTCGAGTAACCTCACCATAGCTCAAACCTAAGGGACCAACGATCCAAAGATATACATGTCAAATGAATCAACAGAAGGTCGTCAATTCCTAAATTGACCTATTAATTTCACAATAAGAAGTTCATATGCCTCATTGAACATCGAAATCACGATTGTAATTTTCAAAATACCCTCATACAAATCTGGAAACTTAGGGAAAATCTCAATCTAAGGAAACAGAAGAATAAAATCAAGGACAATGAAAGGAGGGAAGAGAGTTTTCCAAGCTCCATCAAAGGAAGATGAAGATCCCTCCCTCATGGGGTGGGGGGGGGGGGTTGTCATAAAAGCCACCACCGTCAGGGGTTTCTAAGTGTATATCATGCTAATAGTCATCCGATTTTTATCTTTTTTAAACTTTTTTTTCTAAATTACAGTATATTACAGTATAAATTTATATGTTTATATAAGGGCTAAAATAAAAATATAAGGATTAATAACAGTAATAAAATATTTAATATTAATTATATTAATGGATTTATAACTATACTAATAATACATTCTATGTAATTCAGTTTTGGCCCATTTAGAATAGAAAAATAATTTTTATTAATTTAATATTTGAGAGAATTAAAACGTTACCCTCACCTCTCTTAGAAATTGAAAAATGTCCTTCTATTTTATTGAGACATAAAAACCAATTTTCTCTAGATAATATCTTCCAAAATAAATTCATATATTCCCTGACCACATTCTATAACACTTATTCTATAAATAACCGACACCATTTAGATGATTAGGTGTTAACCAAAAGAAATTGTATGAAGAAAATGTATGATTTTTAATTAAGTGTTTTTGTTTTTTATTCGTCTACATATTTAAAATATTATTCCACCGTGAAGAAATAATATGTGACAACCTGTCGTAGTGTTTACCAGGTCATTAGTACCCCAATGCCACCTCCAAATAGGCCAGGGGAAAGTGACTAGCACTGAGTAGCCATATCCCACAAATGGGATACATTTTCCTTAATTACATGTACACATGCACATATATCGAAGCCAAAAATGATGAAATATAAAAACATTATGTAAAAAATGCAAGAAAACCAAGATATCCCACTACCAGTGTTCAATAGTGAAAAAATGGAAAGAAAACATGGCAAAAACATTCCCACTAAAAGAAAAAAGTTTGCAACCACAAGTCTATCCTATAATGTAAGAAGTACTGGAACTGTGGAATGAAAGCATTTTGGGACACACCTCGGTCTGTTAGGTCACAAAAGGCACCAAATGTTCATTTTGTTTCCCGAACACCATTGATTGATCGATCGTCTTCACAAGACATGACACGTGTGGGAAAATCTCATCCTGGGGTGATTAAAGAAATAATTAGTAAGACAATACAAGACCAAAATTGAAAAACCACAAAGGAAGTATCATGAAGGAAATACCACAAATGAAATACCCAAAATGAAATACCAAAATGGAAAAATACCAATCAACTTCATACATGTATAATTCCTGATCATGGATAACAAGAATATCCACATATACTAATGAGAAACACCAATTCTTCGGGTGGTCTTAAACAATTTCTATCCACATGATTCATCTTGAAACATGCTCATTTTGGGAGAACTCACTTCTTGTGCAATGATATCATTGGTACCCTCACAAATAGGTCCAGCTCATTTGGTCCTTGCCCAAATAGAACGTATTCTTCAAGGATGATTATGATAAAAATATAAGGGATCCTTCCTAGAGAATACCACTAAACCAGTCTAGATCAATCCACAATGTAGGGGATCTTACCCAGATAACACCACTAACCAAACTAATTTAGCTTGACTCATGGGGAATCCTACTTAGAGATTACCACTAACCCTAATTATGCAGCTCATGATGTATGATATCCTTCTAAGAGAATCCCACTAACCCTAATGATGCTGCTTTTAATGTAGGGGAACCAACTCAGAGAATACCACAAACCCTACTCATGCATCCCACAAGGTAGAGGACCAATTCCATGCTCTCAAAGGTTATGTTGATTTCAAAAAAAACTACTTTAAGGGTGATAGATGATCTAATACAGTCTCATGGGGGAATAACATAACTCTATTTGGGAATCATCCTTTAGAGGGGGCTAAAATCTAGTAATGTGGATGTAAGGTTGTATTGAACCCTCTAAGAAAGGACCAATGGAATGATCTCGCCCAATACTGGTCTTAACTACGATGACACCATAATATGTCAAAAGGATGGCCTCATATATAGGGTCTTAACACCATAGACGGATCTCCAAATGGATATACCTTTTTAAGGTTATGTGGGTGTGATGTTTTAGAAGAAAGGGGGTAATTTGGCCATGGACTGACCATGGCAGTCGACCATGCCGCCAGCTGCCATGACCATGTGGCAGCTTGATCACTTGTGGGTCATGGTCGACTTCCACAGTCGACCGTTTTCTAGTACTATCACACTGGGTCCGACCCAAGTCCGACCTGACCCACAAGGCCCAACCTGACACATTAGGTATGACCTACCCCGCTGGACTAACCCACCCCCTAAATCTAAACAAACCCACTGGGCGGCCCGTACTAGCCCTTTGGGCCGGACCAATCACTCGTCCAAACCCATTTCACTATGTCCATCCACTTTCGTTATGCCTAACCGGATCTGCTTGGCCTGACATAGTCAAATTGGTCGATGGATGCGTCCCATGTGGCTATCATTGCCACATCGCTGGCACCACCACCTCCATCTAATGCATCCCATTATTTCCACCTCGATGTCCTCAATGATTGCCTCCTCTAGTCTTCACACCACTGCCACCTGGAATTAGTGGAGCACCGCATTGTCATTTCATACCAACATGCCACCTCAGTGGATCACCGTGCTAGACATCCACTGATGGTCTATTCTGTAGACCACTGATCCACCTCTGATGCACAGAATTCAAAACGGTCACAGATCATGGATCCTTAGGTCTTGATCATAACATATATAGACTGTAGTTTTGGTTTTCCGTTAATCCATATGAATGATCACATTTGGAACCACCCGGGAAGTAGAACCATGGCCACATGGGTCCGAAGTCAATGAATGGGGGAGATAAAATCCTAATAACACCATAAAAACCAACCTTACCCTTATTCATGTGGCATGAATCTATTCTCATTAGATGAGGAATGATTAATGAAGAACCAATCAAGGAAAAATCCCCAAAATTAGACTCCACAACTAAAACCATCCAATAATGATCGAACAGTGGATAAATCAATTGATGTATTTAACCAAATTCATTGTAAAAATCAAGATTATCAAATGACCAAAGAGTATTAATTGCCCTACTAGCGAATTGGATCATTTACTATTAAAGACTGATTGTCGCTGGAGAAATCCTTCAAGAATGATCCTCGATCTAAGTATCTATCGTCTCCATCAAGAGAAACCCCTATGGTTTTTCCCTATAACCTTCAATAATTTTCTAGGTTTCTGAGTGTAACTGCAGATCCCTGGATAATGGATTATTAAAATAATAAAATTTCTATTCGTCGAATAAAATAATTTTTTTATTATATTATTTTATCCCCATTACGTTCAATGATAACTTTTTCACACCTAACCGATGCCGAAAAAAGATTAGTCACACCAAGGTTAAATCTACAATTTTGAACTCAATGGTACCCTAATATTTCTTATCATTGCACCCATTTACTAGTTATTCCACTTTTTTAGGAAAACCATTTATGTGTGCTATTAATAGATTAAAATTTCTCAAACAACTATTTCTGGTACACTATGTCTCAAAATCAGATGTCGTTTCAGTTCCTCGCTTCATAATGTATCCATATAATGTATAAAAATAATACATGTAAATTCTGAGATGTTAAATTCTACCCAAAATAGGGCTTTAAATCCTTGAAATCAAAAATAATGTTTAATTTATCAAATGAGGGTACTCAGAACGAATTTGAGTCTCTCTCTCGTATGTTCTCTCCTAAAGATTCCCATGCTTACATCAAACACACACATGAGGAATTGACCACCCAAAATGTATCCCCTCTTCATGACCCATTTTCTTCCCCATGTACTCAGAAATGGTCACACCAACATTTATGTCCAGCTCACCTGAGTCAATGACGTGTGATTGGTCGTGCATGCACTCCTCAGCTATTACATGTGGAAGATGTCGTGTACCTGAACTTACTATGGTGGTTGAGAAATGATCTATTCCACCACACAAAATTTAAATAGTATCTTGTATGGACTAATGAACCTCGTATATTTATTTCCACCCTTTACAAATCTTGGAAATTCTTATCATGGAAAAACCGAAAATAACACATACACTCCTTCATCGGACTGCAACGGAATCCGTATCTTATTACCATAAGACAGATGACACTCTGTACAGGTTTCATCTACTCCTGGATGATCTGTACCTTCTCTTTATTATCCTTCACTAACTCCGAACCCCTGAGTACTGGCCCTTCTGGGTCAGTCCAGTAAAGTGCAAACATGCACGGTCCCCCATACATGGAATCAAATGGTTCCATACCAATGGTTGAGTGATAACTATTATTTTATTCAAATTCCACCAGTGGTAGGAGATCCTACCAACTATGGATGAAGTTCCACATGCATTCTTGAAGAATGTCCTCTAGAACATGAATGGTCTTCTCAGTCTGGTCAACCATCTATGGGTGAAATGTTATACCCAATTCAAACTGAGTCCCCAAAACCTCCCACAGTACCTTCCAAAACTTGTATGTAAATAGAGCATCACGATCTGAAACTATCATCTATGGGACTCCATGGAGTCAAACTATCGTCTGCATAAAGAGGAATTCCAAGCTCTCTACTGAATGCTGCTCTCAGATATCTATAAAGTGTACTGAGTTGGTGAGTTAGTTAACAATCATCGAGATGGAATTATTTCCCCTAGGCGTATGTGGTAAACCCATCATTAATTCTATCGATATACCATTCCACTTCCACGTTTTCACCTCATGTGATTGGTAGAAACCCACTCGAACCTAGTGTACATCGTTCCCTTGCTGACAAGTGAGGAATCGAATGACAAACACTAAAACTCCCTTCTTCATCCCTGTCCAACAAAATTGATATAGGATGTCCTGATACATCTTTTTGAAACTTGTATTTATCAATAATGGGGAGTTATGGAACTCCCTCAAAACATCCTCCTAGAACAATACAGATAAAACTATGCGCCCCCAAAATAGAACAACATGATTCCAACCTTTCAAATATTCATAAGGAGAATGTGATGTGGACATAGAAGAACATAACGTCTCATAGTCAGTGTCCTTGATATGTGCCTCCCAAACTTTTTGTCATAGTGGAAGAGTGGCAACCATCGAATGGTGGTATGAAGCACCATATTTATCCACTAAGGATATTTTCAAGAAGGCCAATTTTTCTTATGCATAATTCACCAACCAGTAACTAGATCTCATACTGAGAGAATTTTCTGCCACATTCCCCATCCCCGAAGTATTTAAAATCATAAATTCATATTTCTGGAGGAACTTTAGATATTGCATCTATCTCCAGTTCAGATCCTTTTTAGAGAAGATATACATGAGACTCTTGTGATCAGAGTGGATGGCAAACCACTGTCCCATCAGGTTGTGTCTTCACATCATTAATGAAAATACTACCACTATTTGCTCAAGATCATGTGTAATGTATTTATTCTCATGTGTTCAGAGATGTCATGAACCATTGGAAATCACATCTTTCCCCTAAACTAGAAAACAACCTTGTCTTATCACTGATGCATCACATAACGTCATGTACCTAATTCCCTTCCCCAGGAATCTCAATATTGGACCTATCTTCAACCTATACCTATGCACTAGAAAGAACTATTGTCACCTCTCTATCAACAAAAAATGATTCCCCTTTTAGTTAAAATCCACCAAGGGTGTTTCAACACTAGATAAGTCAAGAACAAGTACCCAATAGTACAATGCCAATACACAGAAACTCTGAACCTTAGTAACATTATTGGGTGGCTCCCATGAAAGAACTACCTCAACCTTTGCTGGAACCACTCCAACTCATGCCCCTAAGATGACATGTCCTAGAAAAATGGACCTATTGAATATACAACATACACTTTAAGAGATTACCATAGATTTAGTTCTGTTGGAGTGTGTCCTGGACCATCCTCAGGTTTCTTTCATGCTTCTCCTATGCCATTGAATACATTAGGATTTCATCAATGAAGACAACAATGAACTATTTTATGTAATGATAAAAAATCTAGTTAATAGGTTCCAATAACACTACTGTGGATTATTTCATGGGAAACGGAATCAACAAGTACCCATGGAAACCAAAATGACACCAAAAGTATGACATCAGAATATCCTCATCTCATACTCATAGTTGGTGATATCCTCATCTGAGGTCAATCTTCAAGAACCACCATACCCCTTTCAACTAGTCAAAGAATTCATCCATCCTCAGTAGTGGATACATGTTATTCACAGTCAAATGGTTCAAGCACAGGTAATCCACACATAACCTCAAGCTCTCGTATTCCGTTTTGGAAAACAAAACTACAGATTTCCATGGTGAAGCATTGCGTCTCACAACGCCCCTCCTCTAAAAGGCCTTAAAATGCACCCTCATCTGAAGAAGTTGTGTGGAATGCATATGATATGTAGCTGTATATATCAATACTGTTCCAAGGTGTATATAAAATCACAATTCTACCTCCCCATGTGCTGGTAAAACTGGATCATCTTTTGAAAAAATGATTTCATACTCCATCACCAATGAAGGAAATTATGGACTCATATTATCCACTACACCGACTGTGAGGCTATCCAACTTATGAGTAATCGGTTGTACCCTAAAGTGTGTGAGTCTATCCTACATCGCATGTGTTTAATTGTTGCTGAAAAAGGAAAAGATGGGACCATCACGTTAGACATACAACACTCTGTGCCTAAAACTATCAATTTGAGCATGAACTGTGGATAACCACTCCATACCAAGAATGACGTCATAAGGCCTCTACACCATTACCAAGAGATTCCAAATGAAACTATCACCTCCAAGAGTTAGGTCACACTTTTGGCACTGGTGTGTCCATTGAATCTCCTCCCATAAGTGCTTATAAATGTATGGTCCGAGTCAATGGTTTCATCAGAATATCTAAGCCTCCAAAAAGAAATATGGAAAGAAATGAATGAAATGCACAACTTTATAACAAAATTGCATTTATGGTGGAAATGACATAGATAGTACCTCATATCATCATTGGTGCTTTGTAGAGCATAAGCCTCCATCAAATGTAGCTAGACTCATCCCTATCCACCAGATCGCCAACCCTGGTGTGGACCACCTAGGTTTGGTGGTTGTAATTGGTCAATCCTCCAACAAAATCATACTACCCCTCCAACTCCTCTTCCACATCTGCCTCCCTTGGGACCACCCTACTCTTGTCTCTACCTCTTCCTATGCGGTCCTGTGACTATCTCCCGACTAGCTATAGAAAAGGTCAGTAAAACTCATGCCAGATGTACTTGATAGGATCATGTGTAACATTTTTTATATTTGGGATGAATCGAGCTGCATTGGGATACCATCACCACTAACCTTGAGTCCTAGGGTCATCTTCATACGTTCTTTGCCTACTTAGGTACAGATGAATACTATAGGATTCCTACTACTGAGGTCCCAACTACTATGTTCCCACTACTATCTCCCATTACTAGTGTCTGCTCTGCTAGAAAAATCTCCACTAGCAGGGCTCACTCATGTAACTTAGCATTATTATGAATGATAAGGGATTCTGATAACTCCATGATGTCCCAACATAAGCCGTACTCGATGCTATAAGCCCTGAAAACCGTTCTCATACTAGATACATGGAGTTTCATGAAAGGTCACTAAATCTCAATGAATAATCCACCATGCTCATACTTCCCTGCTAGAGATAAAGAAGATCCTATATTTTGAACTGATCATAACTTGTCCAGATTGAACTCCACTCTAAAGATACACTTTAATTACTCCAGGAGAGAGATACCTCGACACGGGACTATGTCACCAAGCTCCAACATCACCCCATAGAGCTCTGATGAAGGGTCATGGAGAAGGCATGCATGTGATATGAAGGCATCCTAACAAAGAGGAAAACAATTGTGACTTCCTCATACTAATCCTCAGAAAAGGGGACCTTTCTCACCCTGAGACCTTGGCAGTCCCTTCCTCTAAAACTAAAGCAACACACTCATTCTGTGTGCATCCTAAGATAGTAGTGATGGTATTAGTTGCTTCTCGACGGGTGGTGGTACAGCTAGTAAACCGCATAGTGGTATAATCTCTAGTAAAAGACCATGTACAAACAAATCATCACTAGGCATGTTATCCTCGTGATCAAGCAGTGGAATTTGGGATGGTTGTCTACATGGAGGTATTGTGAATTAAAATATGTTGTACCATGGTTGAAAGTATATATCTCATGAGCATAATTAACAAGGACATGGAAAAAACAACCAATCCTATATGATTCATGTACAATTATTTTCATTGCAACTATTGTTTTCATGTATGAGTTAAAAAGAACATAAGCAGAGGCCTTCTGTATTGATACATCAGCCATAGAACCAACGTTCGAGTCCCTAGCCTGAAAACCAAACTTGAAATACATAACACTATTTCCCCAAACCATTCTCATAGACTCTTAGTCCTATGTTTGGACTGACCTGATCTGATACCACTCTATCATGAACCATCCTATTTAGGCCTATGTTGTGACTAACCCAAGTTCACATCCAACATGACACGAGCTGGTGACAAGCACCAAGTAGGCATATCCCAATAATCAGAGGCATTATCAATAAGTATCTATATAGATACACACATCTCCAAGAAGAATTATTGAAATGGTAAAAAAACTAAGTAATCAATGCATGAAAAACACTATGTCCCACAACCAGAGTAGAAAAATGAAATATCTTGAAATTAAATAGGGCCAAAATAATCCCTCCAAGAGAAAAGACTTTGCACCACAAGTAAAAACTATAAATTTGAGGTACTAGGACTTTTTTTTGAAAATTGACTAGGACAAACCTCATTCAATCTAGTCTCACAAGACATCTCATGGTCCTGATCATTCTAGAACATCATTGATCGGTCGATCATCAACAAAAGACATGACATGTATGGGAAATATTCGTGCAGCAGTGAGTAAAAAAAATACATAATATGACATCACAAAACCACAAAAAATATACTAACAAAAATACCATGAAATAAATACAATAAAATAAGTAAAAAAATAAAAAATACCAAACATATACAGACATGTATAAGTAAACACCACATATAACAAGAATACCCAGATATACTCTTGAGAAACATAATGTCATCCGGCGGTCTTAACCAACTGCTAGCCAAAATATTCTACACGAAGCACACTCATTTTAGGAGACCTCACTCATCGATCCATGATATCATCAGGATCCTCATGAATATTTGTAGTACAAATGTTCCTCACCCAATGAAAAAAATTCTCTAAATAAGATTAGGATACACAGAGAGGGGATATTTTCCAGAGAATACTTGTACAACAATATAGATCAATCCGCATCTTAGGGGGTCCTACATATAATATTCCACTAACCATACTAAATAAGCTCATAACACTGGGGATCCTACACAGAGAATATCGCTAACCATACTAATGAATCTCGTAATGTAGGTAATCCTTCTCATAGAATACCACTAACCCTATAGATGTAGCTTGTAACGTAGATAATCGTGATTTGTGAATACCATAACACTATTGATGTGGCCTTATAGGTGGAGTAACAACTCCCTACTCTCTAAGGCTATGTTGATTCCACAAAAAAAATCCACTTGGGGCTATATAGGATCTACTCTAGTCCTATAGAGGAATACTATAACTTTATCTCGTACTGGACCTATAGTGGATACTGCAATCCAGTAATGTGGATGTAATTTTGTCTTGAACCCTCAAGGAAAGGACCAAGGGAACACAGTTACCCTAAATCGGTCCAAATTAATAAATAACCAAAAATTTTCAAAAAGGATTTCTTATTAACATGGTACTAACTCCGCACCTGGCTTGTCAAACGGACATACCATTTGAATATTATGGGGGATTGATGTTTCAGAATAAATGGGGGACACTGTAATAAGGATAGACCGCACGGTCGGTCTACTGACCGCGATGGTCAACCCTACCCCCAGTATTCCTGGCTGCATGGTAGTTGGATCGAGAATGGCCCATGGTTCACCACCACAGTTGACTGTGGCCCGGTCTGGCCACCACAGATTTCACCCGGGTCTGGCCGACGCAGTAGTCCCAACTCGACCTGTTGGCCCAACCAAGCATGCTTGGAAGGGCTTGGCTTGCTCGCTTGACTCAACCTATTCTTGTGGGCCTGGAATGATACACTAGCCTCAAGCAGTTCTTCTAGGACCGAACCCATGAATGTGGTCTCAATCTGCATCCCATGCAGCTTCCACCACCATCGCATTCCATATCCACCCGCTGCATCCCGCCGCCAACTGTACCGCGTCTCACTGCCCCACATCATGCTACCTCCATGTCTTTCAATATGACACCTCTATATATTACATCCCATTTTTGCTTCCACACTGTCCTCCATGGCCACTACCTCTGGCCACCAGACCACCACCGCCTTGGCTCGCCAGAGTGTCATGGTGTCTCACCGGACGACTAAAACTTCTCGGTGGACCTCCCCACCACCTCACTAGATCACCACATCATTAGTCCATTCTGGGGACCACCGAGAGGCCTCTAACTATCATAATTTGAAATAGTCATAGATCTCATCTCCTCGGCAGCCAATCAACACAGATTCATCCTCTATTATTGGTTGGATCCAATCAGAGGGTATGATCTCATTCAGGGACACTCAAGAAATAAAACTGTGGCCATGGTGGTCCAACGGTTAATAACTTGACTAAAAGGGATATAAAAGAACAATAACACCTTGTGGAAAAAACCATGCCCTTTTTTATGTGTCCTCAATCAATTATTGTTAGACGAGGAACAAATAACCAAGGATGAATTATGGAAAACTCCCCAAAATAGGACCATGTAATTATAACAATCTCACAATGATCTAACAATGGATGAATATATTCATGGATTTAGCCACGATCTTCATGAAAATAAAGAATGGTGAAATATAACAATTAAAAAAATAACTTGCCTTGGAATTAGATCATTTTTTTGGTGAAGACATATTTTCACTTGCGGAATCCATCACGAATGATCACTGATCCATGTCTCGGTCATCATTATCGAGAGAAATATCTCGATTTTCTCAACAGATCTAATAGTGAATTTCCTGGGATATGATATTGACCCTAGATCCATTAATAAAGGGTTAATAAAAGGAGAAAATGTCTTTTCATTTAACAAAATAATTTCTTGTTAAATTATTTAATCCATGTTACGTCCCCTGACAATATTTTCTTATCCCACCCACACTGACTAAAGTTTAGGAAAACCTAGGGTAAAGCCTCCATTATGAGCTCAATGATTCCCTTAGATTTATTATCTAAGAACCCATTTACGAGTTATTATATTTTTTTTGGAAAACCATCCAGGAGTTCTATAAAATGTTTTTAAAATTTCAACTCTTTTTTCTAGAACACCGTGCCTCAGAATCGTATGCCATCTCAGCCTATGGTCTCGAAATCAATCCGTATAATATATAAAAATAAAACATGGAAAATATGAGCCATTACATAATAAATCTAGTATAATAAATATACTAAGATATTATTACTATATGATCATCATCTAAATCCATCTACAATTCCATTGGATAGGAAAATAATTAATCATTCACGCATATAGCGACCAACCACATCACAAACCGATAAATAATTCTTCTGTCACCCTCTATAAAACTATTTATAATTATGAATTTAATATTTATATGTTATAATAATGAAATATTTATCATTATGAAGAATAATATTTCATTTATCTTCCTACCTTTCTGTTCAGATGAAAATGATAATTTCGTTCAGGAATAAGTTTGCACTATCACATCCACGAAGCGATGGGATTCGATTTTCGTCACCATATCACATGAATTACATATATATATAAATATATATTTATGTATGTATGTATATTTAGATTATTAATATGATATAATTGATTTTATTATCCCTTTTTAATGATAATATAATACTTACCTTTTTTCAGACTTACCGTTGTAAAATTAAAATGTTATTCGTGTGTACATACGACTTATCCTTTCCCTGATTTTACCGTATTTCAATTTTACTATTAATTAATAATGGATGGATTTAAAATATAGTTTATGTCTAAATATTATTATTATTTCACTATTATAACACTTTAGATGATGGAATAATGACCACTTTTGACTATAGATATCATAATAAAGTCATTTTGGACTCATGTTCATAATATCATCAAAATGTTTGACATGAACATAAATAATTATGTAATTGTTATTACATGGTAATAAGTGTTTCAATGGGAATAAAATATATGAAAAATATTCTAATGAAATTAAATAAAAAAAATATGTTTTACATTCTAGAATATAATGAATGCATATTATGATTCAGACTCAAAATATGGGATTTCTTCTTAATCTCCTTTCAAATGAGACATTTCATGACTACATGAACCATTATTCCCTTATAATGTGAATATATAACACCATGGACATTCCATATCCATATTATATAATTTATAATGTTATTTAATTTTCATTATTATTTTGGATTATTATTTAAATGTACAATGTGGTATGGGATTATTTTAATGTTTATAGATTTAATGTTCATAACCTTTTCAACATGTCAATATTCATGATTTTATTTTTCATATTTGTTTATATCACAATGAAATTATTATAATATACATTTTATGTCCATTTTGTTATTCTTTTTCCTCTATATGCCTTAGTGTTTTCTTTAATGGAACCCCAATTTTTATATTTCTTGGAATTTTTAATTAAATATCCATTTTGAATAGAATTGATTATTTATATAACATGAAATGTTTTCTTAATATTTCAAATGAAATAAAAATATAAACATGTTGAAAATTTTAATCCTTTTTGTTATTCGATTATGTAATTGTACTTTGAAATTGGATTAGTTGTTCTTGAAAAAACCATGTGAGGGCAATTACCTAAAAAATCGAGGTTGGTTTTTTATGTTATAACCTCCAGTGCATTAGGTATGGAAGTCAGTTGTATGGATAGTAATTTTCTAAGAGTGAAAAGTACATAAGACAAAAACATGGTTATTCCATTTATAATATTGAAATGTATAAGTATGTACCAAGTCACCTTAATTCATTTTATATTCTTTCTATTGGTTTTATTGTAATCATGTTATTAAACAAATATATTAAATGAGGTTTTTTTAATAGAATGTATTTAATACTTATTATGGGTGAAATTTATTGAATTATGTTAATATTTTCATGTGTTTTAATCATAATCAATAGATTAACAGTTTCTTTCTTTTTATATGCATTATTAGGTGTTTTATTCACTCCAAACATTTTGTAAATGTTTTCCACACGACTTAAGTATGAGTAAGGGATTAAAAGAATTCATTCTTAATGACTTGAATTGTATCTTAAAATATATAATACATTATTTTCAATGTTTTCGATTATGGGGGAAAGGGATACCATTTGGTTATGTCCAATTTTTTATTTTATCATATTGTTATGAATGAGTTATGGATTAATTTTCAAAATATATATTCCTGAAAAGATCATCAACGTGAAATAATGTAAAATTATAGACCTAACTCTTGATTATGTAATGATTTATGTACCATTACCTATATGTAGAAACCCTATAAGTAACAGTTATTTATGATTCAGAAAGAACACGTGAAGGATGAAATTAAATTAAAATATAATTAAATGAAATGTATTAATTATATTTAAAGGATATAGGTTAATAAATAAACTATATAAATTCATTGATGCTTTTAACATTAAACCATGTATTATAAAATTTAAAATGAAACAAGGAAATACTTAAAACATCAAAACAATCGATCCAAAAACCCATGATGATATGATTTCAAATGAAAGATTAAAAATCATAAATAATTATAGTATCATGATAAATATATTAAATGGGATTTAGAACCACTATTCAAACTAAAACATGTTGTATAATATGAAATATTTATTAGAGGTGAAAATTTGAGGGAAAACATGCCTTTATTAATTCTTGAATAATACCAAACCACTTAAATATCTTGTATAAAAATAAAAATTAAAATAATAATCTAGTTTATAAAATTATTTTTCTCTATATCCATTTATATGAAATATTTATAATTAATAACTACATGTGTATTATATAGATCTTATATATTTTAAATATTGGTTTTGAGTAATATAGATCCTTTTGAAAAAAATTACATAATAGTTGGGATTTTAGTTACTCATTTCCCAATGAATATAACATATAAAACATTAAGATAGTAAAAATTATTATATATAATTATTTATAATATATAATTTCATTCAATATGAATTTTGGTTATTATCTTTAATGATGAAATTAGAGAAGAGAAAGTTTTAGTGGTTTTTAATGAAAAGATGTTGGTATATTAATTAATTAGTTTAATATTGATGATTCATACTAAAACCAAAATAATATAATTATTTTATTATGGAAATATTATATAATAAATATTTATCTTCTCATAATCATCTAGGATATTTTCTGTTGAATTGTTATTGTATTTGGTAAGACTGAAACAAACATGAATATACCAAAATTAATCGTTGATTATGATTATGGAAGTGAACTATTTTGGGAATAATTTCACTATTATATAAGAAATGGAATATTATTTTGAAATTTTTATGTGTTGATTCTTATATAACGATATTTTAATAAATAATCAATATAATAGATGTAAAATTAGATAGGTCATTGTGTTGTAGAAGTTGTTTACACAGTACACAATTATGGTTTTCTCTTCTCAGATAATGAAATAAAATGAAGGAGGATTATACTATTTATGTTCATACTAACAATTATATTGTATTTTTAGGATGTTCTTCGAGGGGTGGTGGGAGTCCCCATTTAATAGTGTGATAATTTATTTTTGGTAAATATCTCAACTTAATATAAAGATAGTACATAAATCTCATGTCAGGAAGATGAAAAATAGAAAAAATTGAATTGGGAATTGATATTGTCAGTAATACATCATCTATTAATTTTAAGTCACACCATGAACATGTTTTCTTCTTTAACTCTTTAAAGTACTACTTTTACTATTTTTTATTTTACAACATTATCTTAGTTTTACCTATGTAATTATTTTTAATGCCTCAAATCAAAAAGTCCTTTATTAGCTAATTTGGTCCTATATATTCAAAATCTGAAATATATTATATCGAATTAAATTTTTATCTTTAATAGCATCGAATTTAGATGATAGTTCATGTAATTCATAATATACCATTTTTAAAATTTATAGTTTTACTAAAAGATGAATTTTTCACTATCTAAATAAGTGTAAATTATTTTAGGAAATTAAAAAAATTAGTAAAAATGTATTATTGAAATTGTTAATTATAAAATTAACATTATTATTTCAAATTCCAATAATATAGGTTGATAGTTTAATTTTAATGAAACTAAAATTATAATGTAAATCATTTTAAGTAAAATAACATTTTTAAAAATATTAATGAATCTTATTAATATTTATAGACACTTTTTAATCATGTTTTCATTAATTTCTTAATCATATAAAGAATATATTTTATCCATAATATAATTTGTTTGTTAAAAATAATAAAATAATAAAATTTATTGAAGGCTACTTTAAACCCAAATTATTAGTTACTTAACTGTAGTAATTTAATTTATCAATGTATTATAATGGGTAATGAAATTTTTTTATTTACACATATAAGTCACAATCCCTTACTATATATATTTAGGTTCCAATACTTTTGTTATAATATAATGGTAATATATTGTTCTATAGTTTTTGTATTTTGTGTTATATATAGAACAACATATTAAAATAATATTTATTTAAGGACAAAACATAGTGAAAACTAAGGTAATTTCATTAATCCCCCTCCAAAATAAATTATTCTCTAAAAATTGTCGTTATTCATTATTAATTTAATAATAAAATTTTTCTATAAGATAAAAAAGAATTTTGTGTTAATTTCTTATGAGTTTCCATCACCAATAAACTTTTTTTAATACTGATATCATACATTCCCTCGTAATAAGAATATAACAAATATTGATTAATTGAGGAACCATTTGTGCTAAATACCCTAACATAATGAGAGAGCTTAATTTCATAGTGATTTATAGTTACCCATATAATGTGATCCTAAGTTAATTTGAGGATGATATTTTCCTATCTTTGAAATTATTGTTGACTGAATGTCAAGAGTGTAAATTCATTCCTAATATCATATCAAATTATACTAAAATAAGGATTACATGATTTTTAGAAGTATATTCAAATTAATATCTATCATAGAGTATTTATATAATTCTGATATAATAACCACAACACTAGAATGTATTTTACTAGTAATTTAGATTCTCTTCATTGGGAATGTGATTTAATGTTATTAGTATGGAAAAAAAGTTATAAATAAAGACATCATAGCTAATGGGTTGGTGACCAGTGTTCCTCATTCAATATCAATTTAAAAATACTATTCAATATTTTTTATATCACAATCATTCCTTTGAAATAGATGTTTCAAGTGAATATCATAATTTTTTTATCCCATGCATTTGGGCATTGACGTGGATAATTTCCAATATTTTAATATTTAATATTTTTAAATATAAGTTGTACCTCTAAATAAACATTGTTCAATTTTACCATGTCTACTAAGATCATTAATTTTTATGGGATATTAGGATCACTATACCTTCTATTTACAAACGTAAAATAACTCTCAGATCCTTTAAGATGTTTTATAGGTTATTTTTACAAAAAAATTGAATCAAATGAAGTTACATATTTTTTCATCCATCATTTTCCACATTTAAAAATCCATGAGACTCCATCATTCAATTATTTTGGGTTTTTAAACTATCAACTATGTTCTTTATGTATCTATGAAAAGACTTATCACTTAAACCCAAAACCCATTAGTTTTTACACTGGGACAATCTCTTCACATTCTACATAATCCATTCTTATCATATATCCATGGATCTCAAACCATTAATAAAATAATAAGAAGTTCTTCATTAGTGATGAACACCATAAGGGGAATATTTTATGATAATTAAATGTAAATTTCAACATAAAATTTCCTTATTCTTCACAGTATTTACTTTATAGTTCCTTTTAACCTAAAACACTATTAGTTCAGTCTATGTTTCTATTGGATTTGTTCTAAATATTCATTAGTACAATTCATTTGGAAAATAAATCCTTTATATTTGCTTGTAACTAGAATGTGATAAAACAAAGAATACCCATTTGGAATTACTACCGAGGTGTGTATTACTAGCTCCACTAATCATTCACTATAGTGGTGAATGTGTTAATACCAAACCAACCTTTCTAGGTGATTACCCCTAGGTAAATCTTTTTCATTTCCAAATTAATCTTAATGTATCCATATTTGGTGAAAGAACCTTTGACATTAGGGAACTTTCAAAATTTTTATTTTTGAAATTTGATATTGGATACATGTTAAAAATAATGAATTAAAAATATATGTTTAATGTATTTTTCAAGATTGTGTACTATAAAATTTCGGTATGAAGAATTAAATTGAATGAAACTGGTTATGATATATTATCTTTTTTTGAATTCAAATATGATTTTCTCTTTAATACTATATCATAGATCAATGAATCCAAATGATACATTGTATTTTTTCTGAAAATATTCACCACTAATATTGGATCATTATTATTAAATTCTCATGTGCTAGTATTGGAAATCAAGGTTCATGAAGGCGTCTCTTCAATCACATGAAGAATGAGTGATCGATTTGTTAGAGGGAATCATTGAAGACATGTTATTCCTTCAGTTTATATATCTAAAACATAATATATAGAGAGGGATATAACTTCAATAAAGCGAAAAATAATCTCATTTTTTGGATAAAATAGATATTCTTACAAATGTTTATGTTTTTTTAAATTGTGTAGTGGTCCCTATGGAAACAAAATTTTAAGAAACACCCAAACTACTGACTTTTGACATAGTTAACAAATCATAAGAACCAATAATATTGTATCACTTCATTTTTACATTATAAGATCAGCATATTATAATATTTGAACCATTTACATGGCTCCTAATTTCCCAAAATAATTTACTATACCGTGAACATGTTATGTTTGTTCAAAAAAACTTTTATTTTCCCATATTCAATATTATCATTAAATACATGTTCAATACGTTGAGAAATAATGTCAAAATTTATTATTATATAAGTGAATATTATAGTTGATTTTTTTTACTTCTGATCATTCACACTCTGTAGTTTATCAATACCCACATGTATGGTCTACATCATCCTAAACTCCCCTTCATCTGAATAGTTGGAAAATTTTCACACACCTATTATGTAACCCTCTATGCCTTTATATTGATAGTAGTGGTTGAAACTCATATACCTTTAGTTTATTCTTATGATGCATAAATTCCTTTAATGAAATGATTTCATAGTTACAAAAACCTCTTTTGAAGACATTCCATGTTATATAATCTCGTTTTCATGGAATATCACATATAACAGAAGGTAAACTCTCAGTCATCAAGGATTATTCTCCTATTTTTTCATAACACTTATTATAAATAGTTACCATAAATAACAATGGCCACTAGTTTAATAAATGTAAATCCATACTGATCAAATGTTCTCATGAAATCACATCATTCAGAATAGAAAAATCAAGCCACGATCATTCAATAGTTTCAGACAACCAATGACATTCCCAATTTATGAGATCTTAGAAAAAGTTAAATTCCATTATCTTTATCCTGTATCAAATAATTTGTTCAAGTGGTATAGACAAATAATGATATGATGTCAACATAATAATACCCCTGTATGTATATTGGATAAACTAGTGACACTCGAATAATGTTGTGTTCTTATTTGGGGGTCAATCCTCATGATCTCCTCTACTCAAAATCACCATGTGAAAACATCCTGAGGAATGGTCTCAATTCTTCTGAGCCCCCATAACCAGAAAGTAAAACATATTTGATGCTCTTTCTATATGATTTATGATACCCATAGAACATGTTTTTAACACTAATATCAAAGCATCTGAAGGTTCTTATTAATTTTTTGTACTTCGATAACATTTTGATACAACATATAATCATAAGACATTACCATAAAAAATATATTTAGAAAAAATGTTTCTATGATATTAAGAGAAAAAATGTTATAAATATTTACATGCAGAGGTAATAAATGTAAAAATTGAAGGTAGGTCTAGAGAACACACCCAAAATAATACCACATGCACTAGAACCAATTACTATACATTTTAAACATTTTATATCTCACATGTGAATCATTATTCTAATGTAATATATATATCTATTCATGCATTATTATATGTTATCTCCTATGACTACACTGCTAATAGGTAATTCACCACTTTTTGTTAAATATCACAAGAGAAAAACATCTAAGGAATATTCTTTATACTACAGTGTAACCAATGTTCCATGGAAATTAGGATTATTGTAAAATTATCATTACAATCAATAAAAATGAATACAATGCATATTAGAACACCATTATTGGAAAAAATATTTAATAAAAAAATTCCTTAGCTACATAATAAGACAATATTCAGTCAGATTCTACTATAGAATCGGTGACTAAAGACTACTTCATTCATCTCCAGCTAAGTAAACCAAAATTACATAAAAATTACATTTACTAATATCAATTTTAGATCATCATGATCTATTTAGAATCTATCGTTGGTGTATCTCATCACCAAAATATCTTAATATCCTATATACATTATGAATATAACCATTATATGTCTTAAGTACCCAAGGCTAGTTTTTACAATCGCCTAATGTTTCTCCCTTATATTTTCATAATATGTTACCACTATGGTTAAATGAACTAAATTATCAAACCCACAACATATTCTAGAATACATGATAGATCCCACTATAGAATAATAAATTATTCTTATAATGATTTCAATTTCCACCTATGTTAGTGGACACAACATCATATAGGGAATATTTCACTGTTATAGAAAAAATAATCCACTCTTATATTATTCCATATTGTACAATTTTAGTACATTGTTAGTATATAAAATTATTCTTATCCCAAGAATCCTCTAGGATTTATCTTGATAAAAATATTTCCCTATAATATAGACTACAAAAAAATTCTTTGGTAGAGAATCTTTAAATTAACTAAGACATCACAATATATAATTCTTGAAATTCATTTCCCATTAATAGATGTTAATAAACATATAATATGTGAAAAATGATTGCACACCCACTACCCATATTGTAAAAACATGGATTGATTTTATTCATAATGAAACAAAATGATCTTTTTTCCTCATGAAAATAAACATTCCATGATCATGATTCCATCCACAATCCATGCGTGGATCTTTTCATCTTACATTATTCATTGGAATTATTTGAAATGATAAACTCATCAGTTTGAGACATATAGAAAACATAAAATAACATAAAATTTGTAAAATAATTTTTTAAATCCATGATTCTAAATTCATAACCACTAAAGGATACTATTTTAATTATTATTCTGATGAATTTCACTATTACAAAAATAGAAAATGATTCAAAATCATCTATGCCTTCACATTTTCTAAATCCCTTCACTAAAATTTATTCTTTATTGTTGGTATCATGAAATTTTATGTCTATATATTTATTCTATAATAATTTACACTCAATAGGTTTTACATAATCTTGAGTGAATACCAAAAAAAAATTTATTTTATATGAAAAATCTATTAGAAAATGAATGGATTCTTTCAATTTAGTTTCATAATTTTCATATACTTTCCCAATGTAGTATATAGAGTTCATCATTTCCTAGAAGTAATGTTTCACCTATCCTGGTGAAAAGAAAATAATATCCATATGGTTTTATAACATCTCTAGTAGACATACACTGTACATGATTCTCAAGAATTTCTCCATCTCCCACTACTGTTTGTGAAGACTATTCCATTACATAATCTTTTTAATCTGTACCATTAACATAAATTAAGGTGGTAATTCACACAATTTTTCCATTTCAATTGTGTTCCTCCTAAACATATATGGAATGAAATTTCAAAATGAAATTTATATCTGGAGGGTTATATATGCATTAAACATTAGTCTCATGAAAATAACCTATAATGATTCACATAGTTCATTGAGATACATGTTTTTCACAATGTATAATCTTGAAAACAATACTTTCATTACTATATATATATCTATTTGACAGGGTGGTTTCCCTTATATATAATTACTCATATGGAATCCCATAGGAGGATTTAAATGTTACCCGGTTTAGTGTAACAATCAATGTCTATAGTGAATATCTTTAAGTGAAAAAATTTGAATTGCGTGAATCATCATTAAACTAAAAATTTCATGCAGCTTTAGATTTATCCTTTCATTAACAACATTCGAATTAGGTTTATAAGGAGTTATTTTTTATATTATCAATCAGCCTATTTAATTATTTATGTAATCTTTGTTATGTATTATACACCTGGATCTTAGTGTGTTTCATATTATTCAAACCAATTTAATATTATACTTCATTATGATATTCCATTAGCATAATAAAAAATATGACTTATACATCATTATGTAAATATACCCATATCAGTTATAGACATAAAAAAATTAATGATGTATGAAAATTAATCCCTTGAGTCTACTATAAATTGACCACATATATTCGTGAGAAACAAATTCTTATTGTTCTTTTTCTCTATCTCCATTCCCAGTGAATGGTTCATCAGTATCGTTACCTTATACATAAGAGTTCCATACATATAAGGGATTTAACTCAATGATTCAATGAACCTTATATGATGTTGTCATCTAATATTTTTCATTTATATAATCTATCCTAGTGATCCATAGGCATATAGAATATGTTTCATTATCATTGGATTTTTGATTGATTAATAAAATAGGTTTCTCAAAATTTTGTACATATATTATCTATTTTTACGATGTGATATACCACAACATACATTATCCTTATTAATAAGAAGATATTTATTTTAGAAACATGAATAAATACCTATAGTTTCTAAAAATAGTGTTGTGATTTTTTTTCAAGTAATAGATGGTATATAATAAAAATTATGCAATTTAAGAAGAAACATGATATATTAATTATAATGATAATATTCCATTGTTAATAATTCTAGTCTCAAATCATTTTATTCATATATATCCCTTACCTTTTACAATTTTCTAGAATATACATTTTTCATCATTTGAATAAAATTGTGAGATTATCATGAAGTACCCAATTCCCAACATGTGATATAAACATGTTTCATTGGTAGAAAAATATACCAGAGGTTGAAGTGTCACATTTCATCCTCTTCCAAGTTGTTTATTGCTTCTTCATAAATCATTTATTTCCACACACAAGGAGGATTTCATCTTTCACATTTCTCTCTGTATATATAATCGGATTCTTAGATATGTGGTTTACTTTTGTTATGGGATGTGACATAGACCCTTTAGCCTGTCCTTTACTTCTATTGGTCACCATAACAGCTGATGATTTAAAATTCATCATATATTTATCTACTTGGATATCTAAATACAACTTGTTTGAGAGAAGACTTTTCATGTTATTAATAATATAATTAATGATGAATATCATGATGATAAGTGTTAAAGCGATAAGATATAGATCAATTTCTAGTTCAGGCTTCGTTTTGAACCCAATGTAATATAATCTCTTGATGTTTTTTAATAATATTATTTATATAAGTTTCTTCATGCTTCCCTTATTCTATCATGTATGTTTTATATGAACAGGATAACTCATATCTTTTTTTTCGAGCACTCACATGGATAAAATCTTATAAATATGAAGTCATTTTCAGGAAATTGTTTTCCTCGTTAATTTTATTTATCCAACCAAACGTATATGAAAACATCAAGAACTACTCATTAAGTATTTCATTGATATTCTACTGGTATTTGAATTTATTTTTTTCATTCATCATAAGGTTTCCCATTGGGGTGTGGGGATTTTTTCACATAAGGCACCATTTCATGGTGTAGTACTATCTTCAAATGCATTCACCACTCTTCAACAATATGGTCTGTCATAATATTTTATTTATAAAATAATTATCATTGTGAAATTGAATTTTTTTGGGCTTAAATTTGATCTAAACATGTAATCATATCATATTAGTATTTTACAGTTACTACACGTAATTTTTTTGAAATTGTTATTTTTAAATGTCTCCAATTATTTTTTTCAAATTATAGAAGTCATTACCTACAAAATTCATAATATTTAGTCACTTGGATATTCTATTATAGTAGTTTCATCAAAATATCTCCTTATAGTCTATGATATGGCTACAACACTCATCAAAACATCTACTTATTGGGTATTCCTTTTCATGTGTATTTTTAGTCAATTAAATCACAACTAAATAATTGGAATTAAATATTAATACATCCTTAAAACCTCTAATAATTTAATAAAAATATAAAGATAACAATATTAATTTATTAAATTATTAATAATTTTTCTTATTCCATTTAAACATAATTTTAGTCTTTAAAATTTTATTCAGGGCTTTTGTATGGTCTAACAAGTGGGAGGGATGGATCCAAACTGACCTTGTGCAGGCCAATATGGGGCAACCTGGATCAGAGCCAGGTCTATAGTAGATGCCATATGTAGGGCTCCAAAAGAGGCACCACACAAATAGACATATATGCACACACAAACACACAAATGGGTGATTTCTCAATTATTCCTCACTTATTTCTGCCTAAAGGTACTCAGCCTCTAAAAATGGATGACTTTGAGGCACACATTTTGACAATTTGGGGGTTTTAATCTTAGAAGTGTGTGTCTCTAGGATTAGGATATTTCCATATTCTCTTACGTTCATAATAATTGAAAGTCTGAGCTTGGGGCTTCGGTTTAATATCACTCATACCGGGGATTAATCATTTGCATGAATGGGATAAAAAATTCAATCCCTTTCGAGGATTGTAACTCCACTACTAAAATTTGGGTATGTGTTTATGGTTTAAACTGGATTCTCTGGCATCCCAAAATCATGTATTATATTTCTATATCCATCGGTATCCTGATCAAAATTTAAAAGGAAACTGAAGTAGCTCGTTTTGGGCACATTGCTAGATTCTTGGTTGAGGTCGAACTGGGGTTCACTCTTGTTGACAAGGTAATGCTTACAACTGATGATGATATTATTGAGTTGAAGATCATTTATGTAAAAATTCCCAAATTTTGTATGTAATGAAATGACGTTGGCCATGAATCATCAACCTGTAGGCGCTCTATAGTTTGTATCTTTTGTGCCTTGTGTGGCCATGATGTGAGTAAGTGTCTCAAAAAGATAAAAAATCCTACTCAAAAAGCTGATGTTGTCCGTCAGTTGCAACATCAAGTTTGTAAAAGTAATGATACACTAGGTGTTGAACAAACTATAGAGGTGAAGAGTTGTTTTACTGAAATTGGATACCATCCAAATTCCTCCACATCTGAAAACAAGACGAAGTTTTGGGCTGCTATCTTTTCCAAAGAGATGAATGTTCACATCACTGATACTTGTAATATAGGAAAAGGTGAAATTTTTTAGCATGCTCACTCTTGTTTTCCTTCTAAATAAAATGACCTAATGGCTGATCGATTGAATGAAGAAGGAGTTTAGTTAGATGTGGATCACTCGCTCTCACAGGAATGGATGGTTGCTTCAGGTAACCAGAAAGGTAAAAATATCTTAGAATCTGACTCTACAGTCTTTTCTAAATTTTCAAAGCCAGTTGTGGATAGTGAAGGATTTCAGATGGTTTCCTACAAGAAGATAAAATCCCTAGTTCCCACTTCAGTGGTGGTTGAGAATTCGAATGCAGGTAACACTGTCACTCTATCTGAGAAGCATATAGGTGACATTGAGATGCAAGTTTCAACGCTGATCTCTCATAATGATAAAAAGAATCCGGAGATTGTGGACCAGATAAAAGAAATGACCATTGAAGGAATGGATCAGCCTTTGAAAAGTGACATTTCTCCTAAAAAATGTGAGGAACGACAGGGGACATCTCGGATTCTAAAATCACTGATGTCGAGACGCTTTTAAAAAGGATTCAATCTCTTCCTTCAAGTAGGTGGTGATCGAGAGGTTGGGGCGTGGTCATGGAAGGGTTGATTGGAATGCCCTTCAGGATGAAGAAAGGATGTTAAGTTCACGACTGTTGAAAAGATTAGTAAATATTTACTTCTTTGGGTTTTTTCCTTGTTTTCTTATACTCTTCTCAGCCACTATCTTTTACTATATTTTAATAAGAGGCCCAGCCTCCATCTTTCTAAAAAATGTAATGTATATATATGTTGTCTATTTATCCCACCCATGTTGGGGGCCCACAAAATTCACTCCCATTAATTGGGGTGATATAATATCCATACCCCATTTAAGGTGTGGGTACCACATTCATTCTATTTATTTTTAATTTTATACATATCAACATAATGTTTTTGCAACAAAACTCTCCCCATAAACGTTTTTCCTCAAACAACATTGCAACACAATAACATCCCAACAACTTATAAACATATATATGTAATATAAATATATAAAAAATTTGTATGGAGTATTCATAAAACCCATCATTTTTCAATCGACCATATATTTTTCATACAAACTCTGTTTAATGTAGTGGGAATTTACATGGTAATTTATTGAAATAATTTTAATAATATTTCAAATTGTAAACAAAAATATGAAATTTGTTTGCATTTTTTTGCATTCGCTTGGATAACAATTAAAGTAACTCTAAGATTTTTAGATGTGTGAAATTATATAATTTAATATTTTGAGATTGTATTGAAGTCTAAATATTTGAATTTACAATACAAACAACTATTATTTTTCATGGATTTCATGAAATTATATTTATGGATGATGATGAAAATAAAATTAAGATATAAAATACATATATCATTTGAAAATTCAAATAGTATTTTCTATTCGTTGCCATGCCATGGCTCAAAAGAACCAAAAAAAGACATCATATAGAACATCCACATATTCACCGCAACACATGGATCATCAAAATTCAATTCTTATATGCTATCATATTATATAAAATATCATTATGGTTTCTCTTTAATCTTGTAATGAATTGATAATATATTATCAAGAGGAAATTGATTGAGGCTCATTCTTTCTTCGGATTCTCCCACTTAAACGATAGAGATTAGTGGAGATCTAAAAATTAGTGAATGTGAATTACCATAAAATTTTTTTTTAAAATAAATATTTATACAAACGATTATGTCTAGATAAATCAGGTTTTGTCCCTAATGCTAAATTAACCTTCAAAACACCCAAAAAACATAATTATAACATATTTATCTGTTGATATGTATCATATATATTTTATCATTATCTTGTGATATTATCAACACATCATGATTTAAAATGGGAATATTTTACTTAGCAATTATGCTACCCTAATAATTTAAAAAAACATGATTTTGTTACGTTCACATAAAAAAATTATTTTCTGGTATACACTTTGATCATTTCAAAATTTGTAAATAATGCGAGAAATAAATTCAGTAGTTACTGTTCTAAATTTGAGTAATATAATTGTATAATATTAATTATGACCATTTACACTTAGATGGTTATATGTCCCTACACATGAGGCCGACTCATTTTAAACATGTATTCATCCTAATTGGGGGAGCATGAGGATACACTTAGTGTGTTACCATATAACACCATATATATGTACAATTAATTGCATCTCATATACCAAAAGTGGAGTAAATCAAACCATCAAGGACCCTAATGCTATAATGAGTGACATAGTTACAATAACCTCTTCAAATAATGTGGCATGTAATATAAAATAATTGTCTCGAGATATATCACATAGAAGGTTGAAAATTTTATATCATCATTCTTTTTTTGGTATTTTATTAATGGAACTTACTATAAATACTTACCATTGGTCTCTGTGTACTTATATTTAATAAAGATAATATCATCCTGACCAAACTGGGCATGAGATGTCTCCTCCTTTTGGAAATGAAAAAAATCTTTATCATTCAATCGATGTCACGATACTAATGGAATACCCAAAGAAAGTGACTATAAAACAATATAAATTCCATTATCCTTATATTACATCAATGAATGGGATCATGTGTTACACTTTGATAATGATAAAATTTCAAGATACCAATATATGTGACTATAGGTAGAAACAACTATCGTCCCAAATATAATGTGGTGTTATTGTTATTAAGTCATTCCCTATTATATATTCCACACATTGATCATCAAGTAATCACTGAATGATAATAACTCTCAATGCTTATCATCCCCATGAAAATGATATTCAAACATCAATTTTGTTATTTTATTATGATCTATCAAGATCAAAGAACGTGTTCTTAATGTTTCTCTCAAATTACCATGAGGTACTCAATATATGTGGGTACTGCTATTAGTGATTTATATGAATTTAAAAATTAGGAAATTAAAAAAAATACATACAAACAATTACTATTATTTTATGGAAATAATATTTAAAAATAGGAATGTGTATACTTTTAATTGTAATCATTGTACATACATGAGTTTAGTGTGGAAAACTACTCACAACATTCCGAATTTGACTATAGAAAATTTTTAGCAACTTTCAACCCACTAAATATCAAATCAGAATCATGATTATACTGATATTTTTGATTTATTCATGGGTCTTCCTTGTTACCACATATGTGTGATATAATAATGGTGACTTCAACTTATAAGTTGAAATAACTCAAATAATGAAACATTAATTGTATAGGCATTATCATATGTTGTGACATGGGTTCCATTGAAAGTATCTATGATAAGAAATTATTATAATGAACAATAACATGGTTTACATTTCTAGGTACAACAACAATAATGAAATAAAATATTTGTATCATTTCTACTTCCTTATCAACATTGGAAGTCCCTATATACTCATATTTCACTATATAATCCTCAACCACAAACTAATCAGGCTTATTAATCTCACTACACCACTATTTGGGAAAAATATATAGCATGAATGTGATTTCAGATCATCATTAACTTTCTAGAAGATATTATTGTTCTCTCCCCACACCTCTAACTCCTCATCTCCTCTATACAGCCTGGACATATCATCTTCACATCTCAAGTCATTACGGATAGTTTCTATAGCTATCCAATGTATTTATCCTTCATTATCATGATATCTACCCATTATTATTAAATATAAGGTTAAATAGAATCTTGTACATTGAATGGAATCCATGTTATATTCCAATACAATAGAATTATGTATTTTACACTTTCATTAAATTTCATCCTTTGTATATAGACACATATACTTGAATACATTAATTCCATGTGACACTTGAAACAATCCCCTAATAGAATGTAACCTATTGAACCTATTGATTAATTTTTTTATATATGTATTTTTTCATAGATTATGAATAAACTAATATCTATATTGGTAAATCATGATAACTGTATTGTGGACTACTTCCCTAATTCATTCATGGAGAGTCATTAATTTAACTAGGTCTTCAATGAATATTTTAATTTCAATTTATTTATCAGTAATAATATTTCATCAAGATATAAAACTAGGAAGTTGATGTTACTTTCATTATACTTTTAAAAAAATATGAATTTAATTTATTTATGATAATTTTTTTTAACAATTTTCTCATAATAACTAACATTACGTTATTGTGATTCCTTTTTCAATCCATAAATGGATATCATCAGTTATAATACTATATTGTAAATGTTTTATATAATAAAAATACTAGGAAGAGTCATATAGATTTTTCAACTAAAAAAACACATAAAAATAATGATTTGACATCCATTTTTAAAATTTCAGAATCATGGAAGGCTACTATTACATGTAATATTCTTATGGATTTCAACATTTTATCTAGTGTGAATGCTTCATTATATTATATGACTTATTTTTTCTTAAAACCCATGAAAAAAAGTTTTAAATTATTGGGTATATCTTTAATAGTAGTGTCATGACTTTTCATGAATATTCATCTACAAAATAATGTTTTAATATCATCTGGAGGTTCTACGAATATCCAAAATGGATTTTGGTACATGGAATCCATTTCATAATGCATGGATTACTTTTATTTGATAGAATACATTCAATATACTTCCTCCTAATCTATTATACGTTCATTATTCCATTTAATTAATGTGTAACTTAGCTCAGTGATGATAACATTACACATATACGGTTCCACTACATCTCAATCATAACTATACAAGACTTGTGGCTCATGTACATCTTCATCTACCTTAATATTTTTGGAATCTATTATCATACTGAATCTTGCACCTATATAAAATTAACTTGATCGAATTCAGACCTCCACCCACTATATCAATTTTAAATTTGTTACCATTATATAAATATAGATTGTAATTACAGAATCACCATTCTATTTGAATGGTAATATACGTAATATCTTTAAGTCCCTCTTGGATAATAAATAAATATTCTCTCTGTACTTTGGGGGATAATTATTCACTAGGTTTAGAATTGAATAATTTCATGAATCCCCATACATAAACTTGTGACATAGTGGTTATATTTTCATATCATATCTCATATGTATTTCCATATGTTTTGTTATTTGGAACTCACATAGTGTACATGTTGATGTATGCCATTCATGTCCCCTAAAGTATATTGGTAGAGTTCGAGGACTCATCATTGATATAACAATGTTATGTAGAGAAAGATTCCTCTATGAACATAAACCATTCCACTGAGGTGTATAAGGATGAGTGATTTAGGAAACAATCCAAACTATTATTAAATGATTATTGAAATCTAGGTTATGATTTATCCACAATGATATGATTTGAGAATTATAATATTCATAAAATGTTGATTTTACGCTTCATATTGTAATTCCAAAAACATAAAAATGAATATGATATATACCTGATGAAGCATATATATTCCAATATACTATTTCTATCGACAAAAGTCAAAATGTAATAAAAACAAACCCATTAATCTACAATAAATAGACCACGGACATTAGTATAGTACAATTAAAATGGTTCATTGTATGCTTCTACTTTACCACTAAATGGATATTAGACCATTTACCGTATACATAAGAGTGACATCCAAGAACGGATTTTAATATGATTATGTCAAAATACCCTAGTTTGTTTATATTTCAAAAATTATATTATTTATATGTCGAAACCTAAATTTTAAAGGGTGGGTATGATTCATGTTTTTCAGGAGGGGGTTTTCAATGATTTCTAAAATATCTTTCTCTTGTTAAAGTATATATATTGTCTATTATTAGGATATTACACACTATATTATTTGAAATCCGTATTAATTATTCAATATTTATTTCCAAACCTGAAATTATATCATATAGTGTCTAAAAAAGATGTTTGGATATTATTTCTAGTAAAATATAGTACATAATAATTATTATTTTATATAGAAGAAAAAACTAGGTAATGTAAGATGATAATTTCCTAAATTTAATGGTGAAAGTATTGTATCATCTACTTCCTAGAGATCCACCTCATAATTTTAAGCCTTATTGAATTTACATGTTTCATATATTTGAATAAAAATGTGAGATCCACATAAATTATCCAACACCAAACCTAAATATATCTACCAAATTCATTCATTGAAAAATATTCCAGATATAGAAGCATGAACATTCCTCATCTTCCACATTATTCAATTATTTTTCTAAAGGCCTTTCATTCCGCATATAAAAACAACCTTGTACATATTTATATATCTATATATCAATTGGATTTCTAGAAGGGTGTTCTGTTTGTGTTTTTGATTTTGATATATCCTTTGAGAATTTATACATTCCTTTCCACTTCATATTCCCTATAAGGACTAGATATTTAGAATTATCCATGTCATTATCAGCTTGGTGAAATAAAATCGAAAAATATGGGAGTGAATTTTCAAGAAATTAATAATATAATTATTGATCAAATTAATTAATAGTGGTGTATATAGGATTTAATGAGATCAGTTTACATTTATTGGTCCAATATGAACCCATGGTATTCTTGTCACTTAATATACCCAATCATCTAAGGTACACGAGGTCCTTGAAAATTCCCTTCTGCCATTATGCATATTTATAGTGCACTACATATCTCATATATATATATATATATATTAGAACTCTCAAATTGTATAATTTTTAAGGATATGATAGAATTTGGATTTATTATTTTTCATCAGGCATTTTTTTCTTCTCACTGTACATAGATGGAAACATAATGAAATAAACATAAAGTAGAACATCCATATTATTAATTTATTCAAAATATCCATATTTCAATATACCATAGAAGACTTGGCAGGAAATGGGAGTTCTAGAACATAATTCATCCATTCACATGGTATTATTTTTCACAAGCACCTACACTGTAATGTCCAGTCATTTGGAGTAGGTGAAATTGCAAAAGGAATTTCTGTTTTACCATTTGGAGGAAATGTCATTTCTAGAACTATGAATTAGCATATAAATTTGAAAATTAAAACACATTAATGTGTTGTTTAATATAATATTTTTATATATTGAGGGGTGGATTTGTTGTTCTGTCGATCTTCAGGAGCTACAGGCTTTGAAACCTCCAAATCAGGAGAAAATGGCATGGGTACACAGTTATTCGAAAACTGTGTGAACCATCATAAAAAACAATACAGACAATATAATAGATATATGCGTCTTGTATATTTTTCTATAACCATATGAGGGTATTTGTATAACTATGTGAATGATTCATTTTTCTTTACAGAGAGAAATTTCATGGTTTGTGCACAGTTTCCAAAACTGGGTGCATGAACCATGTTGGCCTCCTTCTTGATAAGTGTCTCAAATATGGAGGGAACACATTTTATTCATCCATTTGTCCAAAACTTTTCTTTTTTATATGTTTCCCATTTCACTACATATTTTTAATTTCTTTCACTATTTTTTCTTCTCATCCTACATGCGTAGAATCCTCCCTGGATCGAGTTCATCCTCTTATCCATCCATAGAGATATATCCACCATATGTTGTCTATTTATATTACTATCAGGGGATATGGATATCCCTACATAAATTGACCATTCCCCCTCCCTTCATTATTTATTTATCAATCCTTTATTGGCGTTATTTCCATGAGAGCTATTTTTCCCGATCTTCAGATCATTTTCATGTTTCTATGAATTCTCTTAATCTATAGAGAATCAAGACTCAGTATTTGATGGGTGGAAAATACATTGTATAATGTAGGTTTTATATAGATTTTCTATCAAATATTAATCTATTTATAATCTATTCATTTGTTCATTATAAGGCTATTTCCATGCTCCGCCTCTACAATATGGACTTTAATTTTTAAAACCTAATGCTTTAATACTATTCACCTGGTTTTTCAAATAGACATTGTTAATGGTCATGAAACATACATTTTAAATTCCATTAAGTGGGTTTTCATTTATTTAATTTATTTAATTAATTAGTTTTCTAATAAAACCCATCATTGAGCTGAATGTTCTTATAATATATGAATTTTTTTTATTTATTGGGTGGTACATAGTGAAATTCTTCCATTTAACCCCTAAGTGTAAAAAACATATACAATGTGGTTAAGTAATAATTCTTCTAGATTTAACATGATGGTAGTTTCATGAAATTTTTCATGCCCCATATTATACCTTTGCATGTATGGTGTTATCTACCATGGGAATCCAACCTAGGCTTAATATATTTATTTAATTCATGGTATTCATAAATAACTAATATTAACACTCAATGAATTATATAACATGATAGTAGTAATTTAAAAAATTTTGTTTCAATTTAATGTGTTTTGGAATACATAATTATGTTAAATTTCGTTTTGTTTATTTCAAATGGTAAATGGAATTTGTCCTCACAATGTATAAGACTATTTATGTGGCATGTTGACGAACATTTACATCTTCATTTTTAGATTAAATGATTAAATGAATTGTGAGGACCTTGTGTTATGTTCAAGTTCCTCATTTAAAATTCATTGGAAAATATAATTGGATTTTGAAACTATATATTACCTTATGTGATACTCTGGGTTTGTTTTATGGAACACTTCTGATGTGATCATAGTTTACCTAATTAGTAAATTTACTGAGAGAGAAATTTTTTAATCTTTAGATGACCTCAATAAAGACTTTATATGAATTATTATTATTGATATCAGTCCTCTATGAGAGACACCATGGATGGGCTTGGTGGAAATATAGTTACGCAATTCAATTAGTAATACACAGTTTTCGATGTGATATACTAGGGGAGGACTCAAAGGTTTTGTTTTCACACCATGGTGGTAAGGATACTTGGTATACCTTTTATGGATTTCATGGGATGGACTCTTATGGTGTTGTGCATCTCTATTATCCATGTAGTGATACATTGGATTCCATTTATGGTTCATTGTGGATCGGATCACGACGTATCTTATTAAATTTTAACAATGAATTTTTTAATTGAGAGTACAAATATATGACACTTATTATAGGGACACTTCCTTCAATAAAAATTACAATTTTGTTTTGATCCATTCTTGATACCTATTTTATGAAGACTTTTTTTACACTCATATCATATATTTATGGTGTCAACTTTGTTCAGTGACATTCAAATTAGGCCGAAGCTAGTTTTATAGGTCACGTTTTCAAGAGTAACTCAAAAAGATATGATTTATTTTTTTATTTATTTTTATTCTCCTATTATATACCTTCACAATAAATTATTTTATATTAACATAGTTGATTATACTTTATAATGAGTTGGTGGTGTTCTACTAAGTATATTTTAGTCTATGATCAGACCACAATTTCACGGGGGTACCTGAGTAGACATCATGGTCCTAGGTCCCTGGAGTAGTGCATGTGATGTTCATTGAACATGGGAGATTATGAGAAAATGAATAGGATAGTACTGAGGATTCTGAAAAAGAATTTCATTAGGGGTTTTATTCTATTTATTTATTTATCTATTTTATATCATCGACTTGTGGTAATCTCCTACTTGTATAGTATATTATTATCATGACATTCATACATAAATGGATATTTACAGTAGTCCATTTTACTTGTAGTTTATTAATATTCAGCTTCCATGTCCCTTATTTATACAGCTTCTTCTATTAATTGATTTAGCTATTCATCTCTTATACAAAATTGATACTATGGTTTTGAGGTTAATGCCTCCCCACAATACAAACATTGGACCCTTCCTACTACTATCCTACCTCTGGAATATGAATACGTGATCTTGAGTCCATGTATAAATAGTTATAGCTACTATATTTATATTTAGTCAAGCATGTATGATACAAGTAGGTATCACAATATGTCTCTTATATTTTATGACAATTTTTTTCTATCATAGAGAAGACTAAGAATGCGTCGATGCCTGGAAAATTCTCATTTATGGGAGTGATCCACCCATTCATAAGGAAATGTCTATGTGGATAGGGATGGTATTTTTTTCATTTTGTTCTCTATTATAGTTTATTATAATTTTACCTAGAGTGGTTACTGTACATTATGATGGTTATTGTTTTCAGAGATTTGTGGTATCTTACCCTCGGTTCGGTGTGGTAAGTGTGTAACATTATCTGTGTCATTATTTCCACAAAAAATATCAACATTCCTTGAAAATTCCATGGAATATAGAGTGTGTTTTTAGGATGTTTATTATTGACTGATATTCCTTACATTTTTTAATCATGTTTTTTATATTTCATGTTAGGAATTTTAGTGACATGATAAGTTTTATAACAATAGAATTATTTTATTTTAATGATTATTGTGTAAAATAATGTGAGATTTACAGAGAATGTTTTCCATTATATAATGATTCTTTTATTTTAGTGTTATGTTAATAAGGTTCATCTACATACCATGCTTTTATGTTTCAATGCATCTGTAGTTGATTTCTATGTTTTTTCCATGATTTTTTTATTATAAGCTTGTTTAGTTTTATCTGTATCCTATGATAGTAGAAATTATTATTATTATTGTACAATTTGTTATTAAAGGTTCAAAATCATCTTAAACTATGTTTTCCAATATATATTGATGGTGTCACGTTTATTAATAAATTAAGGCATGTTTATGTCATGGGCCTTTATTCCCAAGGACTGAATCATTATTGGTCGTGATGAAATGGGAGTAAATTTTCGATATATTACGTTTGAAATCTCTTTACAAATTTGAAAATGGTGACCCATTTAATTGAACTACTTTTTCAAATCTTTATATACCTAATGAAAGTTAAAAAAATTTAAAATAAATTAAATTGTTACCTTAAATGAATTGGTTCCTATGAAAATGAATCAATCTCTACTAGTTGGGAATGAGGGCCCATATAAAACATTTATTAGTACACAACTAGACCAATGTATGTGATTTGGGAAATGCTATTTATTTGATGAACCCATTAAGTGCATTTTAAAAATTTGATGTCACGGGCTTAATGGGACACTAGTAGGTCTCCATTCCCTTAAATTTCATTTTATAATTACCTATTTTGGTATGTTTATATTTTACATGGATGGCAATATAATGTGTCCACAGTCGCATATATATATATATATATATCCAAATATATATTTATGGGGGAATCATACTTGACCAATCCACACATTATTTACTAAAAATATTTTTACATACTTTGTGATATATCATTTATGGGGCTTTAGTTAATTATAATTCCTAATTAAACCTAAAGGATTCGTTCCTCTATAGATTAAAATTGACTTTTTGATTATCTAATCCCAATTATATAACTTTACAAATAAATAAAATGGATACATGAGATTCATATGATAAAATATCAAATTATGATAGGATATCAGTTAAATAATTAATGTTCAACGGGATATTTAATATGAAATTTCAATGTTTCCTTTTTGAGTTAGTTAAATAATGTACCATGAAATTTTCAAATTATGAATGGAATGATGTGTTCTTCAAAAACTATATATTGATATCCTTAAAAAATTAAATATAATTTTTTATAATTAGTTAAATATTTTCATTGCTTAACCCTCATTTAAGGGTATATAATTTGTTTCCTTGGATAGTTTCCTTGAAAAGGGAGCATGTCCATTACTCAGTGGCCCTTATCCTATTGTTTAGAATTCAATGATTGGGACTTAAGCATAGTGACCTTTAGTTGTGTCCACCCTTGTACGGTAGACAATTTATGTTTTATTAAGGGGATATCTTAAGGGATGTTGAACCATTATAATTTCAAATCCATGAAAAATTATTGTGAACCGTTTTAGAAATGTAGTGTCATTCGAGTGCCACTTGTCCCGAGTAGGACTCTGTAGTAACCAACATGACACCATGGTGGAATTGGTGGCCATATTTTTTTTATAATCATAATTGAATGATCATATTATAATTCATAGTATCATAATGTTGTACATTCCTAGAGCCTGCTTAGAATCGTGGTAGGTCACAAAACCCTCCATCTTCTTCCTCAATTTTTTGGATTATTATTCGGAAGGTCTCCAACTAAAATGATGTTCGTATGATGTAATGCGATCATGGTCTAGTTCCATGTGTGGAACATTTAATACCCATATTGATATGATATATAATCTTATGGTTAATATCATGAATTATTGTTTTCCGTTATTAAATATTAGGGTAGTATGCACTATTATATGTGGAACCATTTGAGTGACTAAAATGGTGTCATAAACCATTGCACTTAGTGGAAACCATTAATACATGAGTTGTTGTGCTTAAATCTCCAGTCATATCTAGAGTAAAGTGACCTCGACCTTATAGGAAAATATAATTTTCATAACACTTAGGATGACATCATAAGAGGATCATGGGATTTGACACACTGGTCTGTCAAATTTGGTTTCTAATGTAGGATAAAAATAGTTTATCTAGATGCTCAATTACAAGATGGGGTGATTTTTATTTTTAAGAACATACAATTTTAACCTTAAGGAAAACTATGTTTAACAAAGTTAAAAAAAGAAAATAAAAAACCCCTATTTTAGTTGTTAACTATCAGAAAAACATATTTAGGATCCTGAAAAATGAATCCGGAAAAGACACTTCACAATAACATTACTATAGAAATATTCTACCATAAATCGTGTTCATCTTTATTATCAGAGTAAGTAAAATTATATTATAGTATAAGAAAAAAATTCTTTCTTTCATTAACAAAATTGTAGCTTAAATAAAACTTGAAACAATATAAAGTTAGGTGTCGGAAATATTTTATCCCAATGTGTAAGGTATCCAAGAATAGTGGATAAAGGTCCATTGATTTAATCCTTAAAAAAAGAATATCATACCCAAACCAGGGTCATCTCTCGATAGGAATATTAGAATATGTCATGGAATCTCCAAAATACCTCCATCTTTAAGGTAGTCCACACCTCTGTCTTCCTATCCATGAAAGCCCTCTATTGTACACAACAATAGTCTGAGTTGCACAAAGCAATCTGAACAAGGTGTTCATAGATGAACAAGATGTTCATGAAATACACAAGGAAGAAGTGTATTTATCTATCTATAAATCACATCACCACATGTAATCTCTAGGTTGATCAACATATTATGAGCTATTTTAATTGAGATTAATATATAGGAAAAACTATAATGGTCAGATCATTCCTCCAATAATCATATTTCCCATGAATTTCAGAGGGACCTGTACATGTGTCAGTGAACCAACAGTTAGTTAGAAATAGATTGTACAAAATAGTTTCATATTAAAAACATTTATAAGGAAAATTAAGTAGCTTAAGTAAATATGAATATCTGAAGTCTAAAAAAATTGAATTCAAAGTCTATTAATATAAACAATCGAATTCTAAAAAACATGGATATTTGGATTCTGTTTTAAGAAGAATTTAGAATTAAAATTGTTTATATTTTGGAGTCTGAATTATGAGTAATTTGGAATCTGAGTCTCATACAATTCTGAGTATGAATTTTAGAGAATCTTGAGTCTCAATTTCATAGAATTTAGTGTCTATAAACAAAATAATCTATATACAAGGAACTATAATACACTGAGGATTTAGATACGGATCCTAATTTTTTTAATTAATAATAAAATGAACTCACTTTTGAAAAAACATAAAATGATCCTTATGAAAAAAATAGTGAATGTGACTTCGTTAAATTTTTATGTTCAACATCATCAATATATGTTGAATTATTCCCTATAGAAGATACATTGGTAATTTTACTATAGGATGCATCCAAAGGCTATTCATGTTCATTCTGCATCAGAAGAGCACAAATTTTAACTATCTTCAAATTGAATTTTTTTCTCACAATCTAAAATCGCAATCCCTAAGGTAGTTTTAGATATATATATATACTCGGTATAACCTCACTCAGATTCCAATTTTCATCTAGAGGTATCCAATGAGAAAAAAAACTCCCAAGGTAGGTGGCAGTGTCGTACAAACCCATCCACAACAACGGTAAAAAAAGTTCCGGCCTAAAAAATAATTTGAAAATGGAGAGAATAAATTCCTGAAAAAGAAAAATGATAGATATAAAGAATACAAAGTTAAAAGTTCTAAATGAAAATAAGGAAAAATGAACACAATAGAATTTACCTGGTACTCACCAAATTGGTGATACAGTATGGAAATAACACCACAAATATCCATTATATATTTATGCAATGAAACAATGTAGGAATACATCATAAATTCATGAAATGGGAAATAATTAGAAAAAATTATCAAACAAGAGGAACAGAACACATTCTACACATACATAGCCAAATTATTAGTAATGTGAATACCTAAAATACTTCAAAAATGAAAAATAATAAACAATGACATACCCACCACACAAAGGATGACGTTATTTGTTAAATATTATAATAAAATTGTATTTGTATATTAATATTACTCAAGACCTACAAGCCAGGGTCGCTCCACCAGTTTTTATATCCACATACATGTTAGGTCACAAAATAGATCCTCGAATCAGCTCTCTGTCACTGGATCGCCTTCTTCCGCCTCAATATCTCGTGGATCTACCGATTTGGATAACATTTTCACTAATTTTTTTCATGATGAAGGATCTAAAAAAATTAAATGCAAAATAATCCTCACTTGTAAAAAACTCAAATAACTATCTTGAACAATTTTTTCAGTAGGTGGTCTAAATAATCTATTGTACAAAACTCTCATAGTTAGTGACGTGCCTATACACATTGTTTAATTAGAAAGTGTTGTGGTCAGATTTGATATGATTGTTTCCCAAACATCACATAATAATGAAACATAGTATTGAAATAGTTGGTGGTTAATCACACAAGGAATCGTGCTGGAAATGTAATTCTTTAGATTGGATTCCATTGGTGTAGGATTACCAAAAATATTGTCCACTTATGTAAAACTATTTTTAGGGATAGTTGAGGTTTGTATTTTGTATTAAGGAATTGATCAATGTCTATTTAGAGGTTCTGTAAAAAATATGTTCTTAACTATATCTTGGTAGGATCCTAAGCTTTAGAATATTAAATAAGAGGAGGTTATTAGTTTAATACAGTCAAACCAACTATTACTACTTAAGAGGTAACTATTCCTTGGTTTGTAAATAGTGAAAAACTAGATGCATTAATACAAACTTCTATGGTAGAAATTGCCTTAGGCTATTGTTCATACCCTAGTCTGGTTGAACCAGAATATGGTCCTTTATTCATATGTATAGTGGTAAGGGATGTTCAAATGAATTACATATACAATTTTTATTTATCCTGATTAGTAATACATAAGTTTTCCATGTTGATAATTAATGATATATTAAATTCAGATTGAACTAATTTTGACCCTTACCATTGGTGTTTTATCCACCCATCGTAGAATTTAATGTAGATAAATGTGGAATGGAAATCATGATTGATATGATAATAAATATTGATATTAAATAAATTAAATACATAAAATATTTCATTTTTAACATTCAATTTGGAATAATACTTTTTAATCTTGGATCAAACACAATTCAAAAAATACATACATAGAATAACAATGGAAATGGGAGCAAAAAAAATTCATCACTGATCGGTGATCAGAATTATAATGAATGAAGTCAATAGTATAACAAGGAATGTGGAAAGGAATTTTAAAAATAACTCACGATTCATGTATTTTTGTAATACAGTAAAACTAAACTATGAAATTTCTTTTTTGGAGTTTAGGGTGTAGTAGGGAACTAGAGAGGAATGAATGAAAGAAATATTTCAACTCTAAAGCCTCTTAAAATATGATTCCATACTACTATATATATCGGATAAATATTACCTGATGTGCAATGGGAATTAAAATAGTGTAATTCCATTCTATGGTTTCACCGAGGATCTTCAATCTACATGTATCTGACACATATCTCATTTGATATTTGAAAATTTGACTCATTTCACAATGTGTATATGGACTCATGACTTGCATCTTCCAATGTGCTTAATCTTTTGAGCAAGACTTGTAGTCACAAGTATCACGATTTTTAATGGAAACTCACATTGTGTAATGTTTTCTCAACTTGTATATTTCCAGTAATTTTATCACAACTCACTTCATGACATGGAGTATATTGTGAAACTACTATACACATCGTGTAATGATAGTTCAAGATGTTTAGTAACAAGTTTTTCTCAATTTCATCATTTTTTAAATTTGTGCCTTAAAATTCTACTTCCTAAAAAAATCAACACATACCATGTTCATTATTGTTTAAGTCAATGAAAATACTTAATAAAATGAAAACAACAAGTATATTCGATTTCTGATTATCAGTCAGTGCTATATAAGAGTCACAAAAACCTCATGAGGGTAATAGATTACACCCTTACCTCTTCAAATGTTATTAGAGAGCTTCAAATGTGTTACTCACATATTTTTTAGGCTCATTCTATATTTATTTAGAGTCCTATGAATAGTGAGGTTCTACATAAATGTTGTCCCAATTATTTTGTATGTTTCACTCACCCAATGCCTCAACCAATAAAGGTTATTCTAATAATTGCATTAAGGTTATACCTACAGTGGTATTTTCTTGTAATGGTATACCATGTAATTTTTTGGTTAACACTCTCAATACACATGACGCATGTAACACCCTAAAAATCTAAAGTAGGAACATTGTACTTGATAGAATCTATGATATACAACATGCTACATGTACAGGAATATATTTCCTAGAGAATATATAATAAATTTAATATTATAAAAAATTATTCTGTAATGTATCGTCCAATGCACAAGATACAGAGTTAGCATGTGACACGTGCAAAAAAGAGTTTCTGCAATGTCTTGTGTTACACACAAGACTGAGTTTTACTAAACATAAATATATTATTAAAATATTATTACATAATTTATTAAGATATAACATAGTCATTAAATTTGTGGTTACAAATTGACATAAATAAGTTATGATAATATATGTTTTACACTAATATAAAATTAAATCATTTCATTCTAATTAATTATAAATGAATATAATAACAAATTGAATAAAAGGGAATATTTTCATAAAAAACTATTATTATGCTCATAGTGCTTTTTACCCAAATAAATTAAATTATTTTAAATTATTAAATAATATCAATAATATATATATATATATTTATATTATATTCAATATGATATTACTGATATTCATCTAATAGATTTGATAAAAATATGATAAAAAAATATACAATTTTATGCATAAAATCCAATATTTTTATTAAGGAATTTTTAGAACCATTTAATTTAGGAAATATTTCAAATATAAATATTGGATCTTTTATAGGTTATATAAGTAAATATAAACATAGTAATTTAAATATAAACATAAAATTAATGTAAGTGTAATTTTTTTTATTTTTTTGTGAAGATTCATATAATAATGAATAGTGAAAATATAGAATTTTTGTTCAAAACTTCTTTTTCATGTAATTCATTTAAAATGGTAAATTGAACAATAATTTTTTTAACGTTTTAATAATATCATATTTTATTCAATTAATAAAGTTTATTTCATTGAAATCAATTTCACTTTTAATTTAATTGTCTATAGAATCAAATAAATCTTTCAGATGTTTTTATTTAAACCTCCACATTTTTGTTCCGTTTGTGGGATAAAATTTATATTAATTTTTTTCAATTATATGATTAGAATATGAAAAAAAAATATTCCATTGTTGAATAAATAAGAATTTATAATTTCTAATAATTTAAAATTATTTTTTAATAAAATATTAATGATAGTAATTAAATATAAATACCACGATTAAGGTAAAAAATTATGGATTATAGGGGACTAAACCATAATACTAGTTTCCTAAATGACCTATAATGATGACCAAAATCCAATGGATGGTCATATTTAGATCCCATAATACATTTTATCAAAATTACGGTAGTATGAGAGCCACATTCCATTGGAAAAACGTGGGTGGAATTCCCTCTCCCAAAATTTACAAGAGTTCCACACCTCCTCTACTATAAAAGGCCTCCTCTACTCCTAATTCCTCACACCTCTCACGAAAAATTTTCATGGATAGGATCTGATAAAATATCTCATCAGACCCCCTATCCTAATCCTAGAAGCCTATCCTTTATAAGAAATAAATCCACGGAATCCATTTGGTGAAAACCTAAATGAGTTACCCGATTATAATGTTACATCATTCCTCAACTTCTTCAGTTTTATTTCCATTCTTCACCACCTAAAATCTCATTATTAAATTATTATAGAGAGATTCTAGTGTCCTAAAAACACTAGGATTTTTTTAATGTTATGTTATTTTCATACACTTACACACACTTCCATATAATGGGTAACGATCATACTGTTTAAGTAAAGGGAGAGCTACCACCACCTGAAACGATGATTGTTCGCTATTCCTTTACAAACTTTCATTATAGAAATTATTGTGGAAACTATATTTATAAATGATATATATGATATTTATAATGTCATTATGATTCCATAATTCTTATATAAAATATACCAATATTATTTCCATTTTGTATGAATACGATAACATTATTTTTGGAATGGTGGTTTAAAGCTTCTAAAAAGGGATGTCAATCGATCACATGACACATGGAATTTCTAACAGATTGTTTTAATAAAAAAAAGTTGGAATGATAATCATATATATTTTTATTAGGAAATAATAAAATTTATTGAATTAAAATTTACTCTTTTATTTATTACACATTCACACACATTAAAATTGATTTGTTATTCATGGATGTGTGGAGAGCCGCCTCCTTGACATTATGTCATTCCTTTTACATCATTAGAATTAAATAATTAATTATATAGGATTAAATAATATTTTATTTAACGTATATGGATCATTTAAAAATGATATAATGTTACTCATCCACTTTCCATAATTATCATTGAAAAGTTGGTACGTTACATCTTTGTATGTACAACCTATCATCTCTATGATTGTAACGTTGAGTCATTTTTAACAACCTTATTTAATTATTTCTTTTCAAAGATTAACTAATCGATAAATTTGATATTTATTTCTTTATTATTATTCTGGAAATGTTATGAAACGACCACATAGACCACAGTTTACATACAAATGTTTTTGTCAACATATAAACTGAATTTGGTCAAAACACCCGGTGTAAACATAATTAGAAAACAAGATTGATATAACATGGTGATAATTAAAATAAAATTATTGAAAAACATGAATATATTTCTTATGATATTAAAAAAGTACATAAGTTTATAATTAATGAATATAATGAATCGTTATATATTTATGATGAAATTTAAGGGGTTTCATCTCAATTTAAATTCAACTGAGACTTATTTTCAACTTTTCACCTCTTAACATTTATTGGGTGTATATATTGACGTTTTTCTTGTTATATCATGAATCCAATTATTATAATGGTATTACTTGTTTCATTTAATTTCATACATTAATGAATATAATGATTCAAATGTTTACAAATTTTATGCGGACTTTGGAATTTTTAATGATTATACTCCCAAATAATGTTTTTAGTGATTTCCTTAACAATATCACATCCTATTTTATTGATTGTTAACATTATCTACAACCAATAACATTATTAGAATCGTTTTTCATTATAAATTTCTTTTAATATTCATATTATAATATGATTTATTTTATTATTTCCTAAATCATATATCATTTTACATATGGTGTGTACATTAACTATTTTTTGATGAACTAGGGAATTATTTATAAATCCATATATTTTATTAAATACATTTATTTTAAAATGAATATTTTATATTAATTAAATTGATTATTTGATATGTGGAATGATTTTTACATGTAATGATTGGTGTGGTCTGGAATTTTTATAGACTCTCAATGCATCGATAGGTTCTATTAGACAAATATGTTGCACAAATTAGAGGGGTTCTGTATGTATTTTTAAACTATCTAGATGATGGATCTTGACAGTACATTTATTCATGTGAAGAATACATTAAATAAAAAAAATTATGAATTACAATAATTTAGTGTTAGTTATTATTCGTCCATGATATTTTTAGTCCACATTTAATTGGATACATCTAATTTTCAGTTCATTGATTAAATGGAATGTGTTATAGTTTCTTACCATTTGATATTTTTTTTACTCAACTAGTTTTGTTAATGAAGGTTTTTTCCATTTATTACCTTTCAATATTTTTATTTCCCTTCATTCATATTCTTTAGTTTATATGGTATGATTGTTCAATTATTTACCATGATATAATTATTATTCCTTTTTAATAAAAATATCGTATGTTGTACATTAACCTTGCTGAGCATTTTTTTCTCACCCTAATATTTTTCCCTTTCGTAGGAATGCAATAATTATAATAAGAATGATATTAAAGGATAATCTTGAGTTATTATAGATACAATTCTAGATTATATTTATAATTAAAATTTATTTTGTAATTAGTTTATTAATTCGTGTGATATGACTCATGTATGTATCAAGTTTACCAAGACTACTAAAGTCCTCAGTCATTTTTGACGTGATTTTGTTGAATCTTATGCCACTATAATTGATAAAATCTGATAGATTCAGGATTTCTGGGGTCATGTTACTAAATATTTTATCAATACATATTTACTAGAAACCTTTGGAAATATATTTCAGAAAAAATATATTAGATAACATATCCCTAAAGAAAATTTTTAGGATTATCTGTGAAGAAATCACCAGAAATTTGGTAAGAATAAATTATGCATGAATTCCAAGGAACACGTTCCATTATTTATATTACAAGTGGTCGTGGTTCTAGTACATATGTACATAGGAGTAACAACTCTAACAAGGTGTGTTATGACTGACTCGGTGTATCCTGGTACATGACAACAAGCCTTACAATGCACTTGGTTTAACACTTATGGGTGATATTCTTAGGATAATTCTCATTTTCCTTACAGACCATTATGATGAATTTAAATATGTGATGAAAATGAATAACATAGGATAAAAATAAGGTTTTTAGAATTTATGGTATGGTTTCATTATTTAAAATCCTAGAATTGATATTAAGGAAAAATCATAGACCATGAAATGACCTATGTGGAAATATAATTGTTAAAGTATTTATTTATTTAGGTTTTATTGAAAAAATTGTTAAAAGCCTATTTAGTGATTATCCATTTTTCGAGGATATCCATAATATTTGTTTTGGAAATTATATAAATTTGGTTTTAAAAAAGGAAATCATGTGTGTCAAGTGAAATACAATAATTTCCAACAAGTCAGAGGGTCATGAACCCATGACTAAAGGATGATTTTGGTTTCACTCCAACCACTTATCAACTAAATGTTCTAGTTAATATGTCATTATACTTATTTTTGAATAATATATATTAATAATGAATTGGTAGTATTTTTTTGAGGATTATAGATTAATTTATTAACAATATTAGTTTTGGAAAATAGTTGAAGACAAATAGATAGACATGTATCTCTTTAATGGGTGTTAAGTTCAATTAGAAATATATTTTAGTACATCAAGAATCAATATTAATTTTTGGGTGATTTTATAAAGTGATAAGAGAACAAAAAAAGGATAAACTTTTTCTTATTGAAATATATCTTGTAAGTAAATTTCTTTATATAAATAGGAATTTTCGGTATTTCTCATCATGTGTAAAAGGATCTTAAAAAAATATTGTCCTAATACATTAATTTATATTAAACCAAGCATCTTCTAAATCATTGTAGATTTTTGGATTTGAGGCCCTCAACATTCTATTGATCATTAATTTTATTGTGATTGATAACCACAATCACACCCTATAAATATTTAAGCATTTTTCTCTAAGTATGTATCTTTATATTCCAATAATGTTATCATACTTAGAGGCCAAGTTATATGTTAGTCCATGTGACCTTATCACTCCTTAATGGCTATTTTTAGAGGATTTTATGAACTATTTTCATGATGTGGTTTTTCAAACATAGCTAATATCAAAAAAACTATTAACATGGTATAGCTTAAATTTATAGGATCCAATTCAATTATGTTGGGGATAATGTAATGCCCCTAATATATAATGTAAGAACATTGTATTTGAAAGTGTGTAATACTTGAAACACCATGAACATAAGGGAATACAATATGTCATAAAATTATAATTTATTTACTATTTTAAATAAATATAATCTATATTTTAACTTGAAATGAACCTAAAACTATGTTACCGTGTGATATATGCAACCACGAGTTTCTTCAATAGCTTTATTTAAATAGAACTCCGTGTTTTATCCTATAATTATATAATATTAAAATATTATTATTTGATATAATAATTGTTAACCATTCCATTAAGATAGAGATTACTAACAGTATCAAATAACATAAAAACCTACAGTTTAGGCAACTATAAATTGATTTCAATGGTTAAAAAATAATAATAAATTAATATAAGAACCAATTGAATATAAATGGAATAATTTTATTGAAAACAATTTTTATTCTCACAAAAATGTTTCAAAATAATAAATTAAATTTATTATAATTAGTAACTGATAATAATGTCACATATATATATTTATTTTTCCATATAATATTATTTTTATTCATCCAATAGATTTAAAAATCAAATGATATTAACATATCCAATTTTATGCCTAAAAACCTATATTTTAGTAAGGAATTTTTATCATTGTTTATTTTAGAACATATTTTAAATCATTTTTTTGAACCTTTTCATGTCATATATGTCAAAATAAACTTTATTTTTTAAATAGAAACGTAAAAATTATGTTATTTTATATTTTTTTAATATTTCTTGTGTGCATTAATTTTTAATTTATTGTGAAAAGTACTGAATTTGAGTTAAAAACAATTTTTGATTCTAATTTATTTATAGGGATATATTATATTTTAAAAAAAATTAATGAATAAATATGTAATAATTTTATAAATTAATAAAATTCAGTTCATTAAAATCAATTAAAATTTTAAATTGACTATACAAATCTAGAAAACATTCAAAAGTTTTTTCATTAAAACCCTACATTGTCGTCCCATGTGCGAAGTTTAATTTAAATTTATGTTTCACAATTATTTGATTAAAATTTCAAAAAATATATTCCATATTTGTAATAATTATAATTTTTAATATATAATAAGTTCAAAACATTATTTTAGAAAAAATATTATCAATATTAATTAAAATTAATTAAAAATATTAAGGTAACTTTACACGTAATAAGTGAAAAAACCTAAATCCTAAGGACACAAATGGCCTTGAAAATTGTAAAACATCCATTTTATGGTAATATTTTAACCATATAATCTATTTTATAGAATTGTTTTACATTATGGGATCCACATTTCATGGAAAAATGTTGGGAAAATTACATTTCCCCAAATTAACAATAGTGTCACTCCTCCTCTAGTATAAAAAATAATCCTCTATGCCCACATCCTCAAACCTCTCAAGACACATTGGATCAACCATGATTGTTCAAAATAATTCCTCAAAATACATAACATCATCCTAGGAACCTCCCATTGGGAAAACCCCATCCATGGAATCCCTTGGGTGAAAACCAAAACAAGTTACCAGATTAAGAGGTGCCATCACTCCTCATTCTCTATCATTTTATTCCCATTATTCAATACCTAAAATATAATTAATAAATGATTAAATAAAAAATATTCATAAATATAATATGATTTTTTTTGAAATGGGTATGACCCTTAACTACACACACTACAATCTAATGGATAATGGAATCACCGTTAATGTGAATGAGAAACTACTACATCACAATGTAACATACCAAGTAAGTAATGAATAATAGATATTTTTATCTATTTCTATTAATGAATTAGATAGTGTTTTAGAGGCTTAAATTGAAAATAAATCCAATCTTAAGCATGGAATACACTAATATTCTTAAAAGATTGTTTTACTGCCTTTTGATGGAAAACCCTTTTTAAATATATCTTTTGACAATTTTATAAGGTATGTTTGTCAAAATAAAATTATTATTTATGATTGGGACATCCAAATTTACTTTGTGTGAATTTTTGGTATTTTTCCGATAAAGTTCATTTTTTTTATGAATAAGTGAAAAATGTTGTATTTTAATTCAAAAGCTCTTTTAATATAATTTATTTATATGATTAGATTATCTTTTTAATTGGTTTTAAAGTGAAACTATAAAATATTTTTACCATTTTATTCAATGGTGGACTTTGGAATTAATTTCACTTTGAAATTCGACATAAACAAATATCAATCTTTTGATATATATTGTTTCTTAAAAACACGCTATTTGCTCTGACAGCGGAAATTAATTATTAAATTATTTAATGTGACTTATATGTTTTGAAGTTTTTAAAATAGACTTCATTTTTGAATTCGGAATATTAAATATATCTTAGGGTGAATTTTTGGTATTTTTCTGAAAAACTTCAATTTTTGATGAATAGTGAAACCACTAAGTGGTAATCAAGCAAACTGATTTTTCAGTTAAATGAAAGTTTACCACTAATGTGTATTGAATTTTAAAAATCCTACAGACATGGTTGTAATTAGTATGTCAAATTTGGTTCAATGGGATGAAAATAATTTTTTGGTGAATAGTAACATTTTTTCATTAATCGCGATTAGAGGTAATTAGTGTAGTTTAAGCTAAAAATAATGCTTTAATAAAATGAGATGAGCATGAAATATGTCCTAACCCTATTGGTTGAGTCATGGCCGACGAATACAACCCATGGGTTGATTTAGGGGACCCCATGGAGCCACTTGGGTGAGATAATGACTTTAATGCCTTTTTTTAAATAAAGGTCAAAATGACACTAACATAAATTGTTTTACTAAAACAATTTTTAGAAGGGGTTATACTAATCCTATTTTTGTCTATAAATATTAATTAGAAAGATAAAACTATTTCCTATATCATATTAGTTTTTTTAAAAAATTTAGACATTAAATAAATTAAATTATTTATGACATCATGATGATGCAGCGATGACCTCATTATTTAACGATTTAAATAAAATGAAACGATAATATAAAATCTAATACCTACACTTGTCCAAAAACTATTGGATGGGAATATTTCGAAGCCTTATCATCGTATCTTTGATATATATCAATTTGGGACCTTATAAATTCGAAACACTTTTGAAAATAAAATAATAGTTTCATGATTTCCAAAAGTGCCCCTCCTCTCCTCTTATAAAAGGCCCCCACCTCTACCTCATTTCACACACTCCTCAAACCTTTGGCTCAGCCATCCCCTGCCCATTCACTCTCTCCACATCCCTCTCCTCATCCTAGAGGATTCCCTTTGGGTGGAATCCTTTCAAAGGAAGCCTTTAGGCTCAAATCAAAAGGAGTTACACTTTTAAAGGTAATTCATTCTCTCATGTTCATTTGTTTTATTTTGCTTCTCCAACCCCCTAAACACTTTTTATTTACTTCTTTGGTAACAAAACCAGTATCTTCAATATACTAGGATGTTTTTATAAGATTTAATCAAGCTAAAATCTCACACAACTACATCAAATGGTTAAAGAACATACGGTTTCTGTGGATGGTGAAATTCTGCCTCCCGAAACGATGATTGTTCAATACTCATTTAACACATACAAAGGTGGCCATTATGATGTCACTATTTTTATATATGATATATAATATGTTCATTCTTTCCTTAAGATTCTGTATTTTTCATTTATGTCATACCACTATTGTTTCCATTATGGGGAAACACGATATCTTCATTTTAGGAAGTGCGGACTACCGCCCCCTGAAAGTGATTTGATTCGTTAATACCATATGTGGGATGTGTAAAAGATAAAGTTAATGATATTATATATGTTATTATACTTGAATTATAAAATACTCTTATATCATTATGATTCCATTCCAGAAAATACGAAATAGAAATGGAAGTAGCGTTCATGCATACGTACGGCTTACCGTCTCCATGAACGGTGCATTTCATTTCTTACCTCTAAATGATTATGTAATATTATAAATGCATGAATATACTGTATATATATGATATATATGATATATATATCATGATTATAATTTTTGATATAATGGATACATGAACAACATGTAATTATAAAGGGCTTATTTTGACTCAAGTACCAATGATCGTTAAAACGATCGTTATTAACTTAAATAATTACATAGTGTTCATGACATGGAAATAAGTGATATAAAAGGAATAATGAACTTGAAAAAAGTTCATAAGAATGTATAAATTAACTCGAGTTTATTATTCAGGACATTAAAGAACGATTGAGTCAAGTCGGACCTGAGGTATGGGACTTCGTCTCAATCTCCTTTCATTGAGGCATATTTTATTTTATACACAACTTTCTTTTATACGGTGTATAAAACCCTTTGACTTTTACATTTTTCCAAAAGGAATCTTTTTTATATGAAGCATTTTACAAAATGACAAAAGGGAATGTTTTTGTCATACGTATGCGGCGACAACGACTTCTCTGCCGCCGTGACCATTATTTGAGTTTCGGCTTCCTCTACAAGCCATACCTTCTTTTTAAAAGAAAAATAAATACCATGTTTTACTTTTCTTTTATTTTGGTATTGAAAATGGTTTTCACAATGTTTTTATTATATCAATGTGTTTTATTGATATCTTGTGATTGAAATGTGGAAATTTCATGTTTCCTTTATGCATGTTTTATGCGATACGATTATGTTATGGTTCTTGGGCATTATTATGAAGACGGGTGGTTCCGTGATAAACTAAGGGCGGGTGAGCCCGATATAGCTCTCCAATGCATTGCGTAACGTGAATGATTGAAACGTTAAGGTTTCTCCGAAGAGATTTAGGGAATATACTGTGATGGGTATTCCAAACGTAACCAAGAGGGTTACTCCCTACGTAAGAATTTTATGAATGCCTCAAGTTACCTTTATGTCTTATGATTTCTATGATTTACTCATGATTTGATGAGGTATGTTAAAGTGCTTATGTTTTATGGGTAAAGTATGATTTCATTCTTATGTGTATATGTACCCATGTTTCCTTTCCATGTTTTTATAACCCATATTGAGCTTTTTATGCTCATCCCAAGTTTTTTTGAAATGTTTTTCACAGATCAAGGGAAAGGTACATGATATGATGATAGTGTCAAAGAAGTGTCAAGGAAGAAGCCATGTTTTCTCTTAAATGTGTTTCCATTAATGGGAATTAAGAATAATATCTTTATGTAACCAATTTGTTTATATGTGGAATGTAATGCATGTTTTATGATCTAATTCTCTAAAACTCTAAACCCGAAAAGATCATCAATGTGAAATCTTGTAATAACTCAAGATTACGTAAGGTTTAAGGCTGGGGCCTTATAATTGGTATCAGAGGTTGGTTTAGATAACTTTAGGAGTTAGAATTCTATTAAATGACTATCCAAAAATATTTTTTTTAAATGATATTGCATTTGAAGATTACCATGTTGCTTCATCTAATACATGTTTGTTCAGAATGGTTTTCTGCAGAGGGAACAGGGAAGCAGTGCTAGGAAGGCATACAGAAGGAAATAACCTTCCGAATCAGCATCCCGAGATGGTCGGAATTGGAACTGAATAGTTTTTTGCAGTGATGACACAGTTGACTCAGGCTATGAATGGTGGTGGTATCCATGCACGAGATCATCCAGATCAACCGCAGAGGAACATGCCAGTGGTGGAACATTTCATGAGGCAACATCCCCCATCATTTAGAGGATCATCTGACCCTGTGTTAGCTGAAGGGTGGATTAAATCACTAGAGAAGATTTTCGATGTCATGGGTTGTTCAGACAATCAAAAGGTTAGTCTTGCAATTTATCGTTTGGAGGGTGAAGCAGATCAGTGGTGGTCGATGGTTAAAAATATCAGGGACGCTGATGAGATTGATGCTCTCGACTGGGATGAATTCAAAGGTATGTTTCTTGAGAAGTATTTTCCTAAGGCTGTTCGACTTAGGATGGAAGAGCAATTCTTGGAATTGAGGCAAGAGGAAGACTCAGTGGCTGCCTATGAAGAATGGTTCACTCGATTGGCAAGGTATGCTCCAAATTTTATCCGAGACCTTGATAGTAAAATCAATCGTTTTTACTCAGGATTAAATCCAAAATATCAAAGGGAATTAGCTTATCGTGAGATTAAAAGTTATAAAAAGCTTGTTCGATGTGCTCTGAAGGTGGAAATGGAGTTTTCCGATGACCAAGTGTTCTATAACAACCAACAGAAGAAGAGACCGAGGTGGCAGGAGAAAGGTAAGAATTATTCAAAAAAGTTTGATGGTAAGAAAACTAAGTTTCCAGTTTGTGATAAATGTGGAAAAAGGCATGCTGGGGAATGTATTCTGAATTCTGGAAAGTGCTACTGATGTGGTAAGATGGTACATAAGGCTCGTGATTGCACTGAAAAGGATCAAGGTGAAGGTCAGACCAAATTTGATTTATAGTTAGTGAAATGTTATAAGTGCAATGAGATGGGTCACTATGAAAATGAGTGTCCAACAAAGAGCTTGAGTGATGGGAAGCAGTTAGACTACAAGCAGAAAGGGGTGGTGAAATCTTTTTCAACTACTTCGGCAGACGTCAGGTTGTCAAATGATGTTGTATCAGGTACTTTGTTTGTTTTTTCATATTATGCCAGTGTGTTATTTGATTCGGGGTCTACACATTCTTTCATCTCTTAAAACTTTTCTAGTAAAATGGGAATACCATCTCAGGAAGTGACTCCTGAACTTGTGGTAAAAACACCTGGGGGAAATGTTGATGCAAAAAGAATTTATAATAATCTTCCTATCCTTATCTGTGGAAAGAACCTACTTGAAAACCTTATTGTTCTACCTCTAGTAGAGTTTGATGTTATCCTGGGTATGGATTGGCTCTCTATTTACCATGCTAAGATTGACTGTAGAGCTAAAGAAGTTTCTTTTCAGAAAGACTTTCAGTTTGTGTACAAGAATGAACCCTTACTTTTGATAACGTATCATGAGGCCGAGAAACATGTAAAAGATGAAAATAAATGTTACCTTGCACACATCGTGAAAATAATGGAACTATTCAGATTAATGATGTGCCAGTGGTAAAAGAGTATCCTGATGTTTTTCCTGATGGGTTGCCTGGAATAATACCAGATCAGGAAGTTGAGTTTACTATTGACTTAGTTCCTGATGCTAAGCCAATTTCAAAACCTCCTTATCGAATGGCTCAAATTGAACTTTTAGAGTTGAAGGAGCAATTGCAAGATTTATTAGAGAAAGGCTTCATTCGACCTAGCACATAACCATGGGGTGCTCCTATTTTATTTATTAAAAAGAAAGATGGTTCTATGAGACTTTTCATTGATTATAGAGCCTTGAATAATATCACTGTTAAGAACAAATATCCTTTGCCTCATATTGATGATTTGTTTGATCAGATCCAGGGAGCTCAGTTTTTTTCAAAGATTGACTTGAGATCGGGGTACCATCAGCTGAAGGTAAAGGAGGAAGATATTCCAAAGACCGCGTTCCGTACGAGATATGGCCATTATGAATTTGTAGTAATGCCTTTTGGGCTAACCAATGCACCTGTTGTATTCATGGACTTAATGAATTGAATTTTCCATGAGTTCTTGGATAAGTTTGTGGTGGTTTTCATTGTTGATATTTTGGTGTTTTCTAAAAGTAAAGAGGAGCATGAAAGACATTTAAGGGTTATCTTGAAAACATTAAAAGAAAAGAAATTGTATGGGAAATTCAGCAAGTGTGAGTTTTGGTTGCAACAAATTTCTTTCCTTGGTCACATTATTTCTAAAGATGGAATAACTGTTGATCCTGGAAAAAAATGTTGTGGAAGAATGGAAAAGACCCACCAATGTAACCGAGATTCGTAGCTTCCTTGGTTTGGTGGGCTATTACTGAAGGTTTGTTATAAATTTTTCACGGTTATCTAGTCCAATGACTAAGCTAACTCAGAAGGTTGTTAAGTTTATCTGGAAAAAAGAATGTGATGATTGTTTTCAGGAATTGAAAAGAAGATTGGTGAATGCTCCAGTTTTGGCACTACCTTCCAGGAATGGTGAGTTTGTTATATACAGTGATGCTTCATTAAAAGGACTTGGTTGAGTCCTAATGCAAAATGATCAGGTAATTGCTTATGCTTCACAACAGTTGAAAACTCATGAGGTAAATTACCCTACACATGACATGGAATTAGCTGTTGTTGTATTTTCTTTAAAAATTTGGAGGCATCATTTGTATGGAGTAAAGTGTGAAATATATACCGATCACATAAGTTTAAAGTATATATTCACTCAGAAAGAGTTAAACATGATACAGAGGAGATGGCTGGAATTAATCAAGGATTATGATTGTACAATTCATTACCATCCGGGAAAAACAAATATAGTGGCTGATGATTTGAGTCAAAAAAGTAATTCTTCATTAGCAATGTTGTGTTTGGAATGTGATCCTTTGGTTAAGGAATTTATGGAATTTGTCATAGAAGTTGTTGGTGCAGGAATTTCTTCTGTTTTGTTTCAGGTATCAGTGAAATCATCTCTATCAGATAGAATCAAGCAAGCACAAAAGCAAGACAGTGAGTTGCAGAAAAAGGTAGAGCTGGTTCAGAAAGGTAAGTTTCCTGAATTCAACATTGATAATGATTGTGTTTTGAGATTTGGGAAGAGATTGTGTGTGCCTTGTGATTCACAGTTGAAGAGAGATTTGTTATGTGAAGCTCATAGTTCTCCATTTTCAGTTCATCCTGGCAGTACTAAGATGTACAGAGATCTACGGGAGTATTACTGGTGGGATGGAATGAAAAGAGATATTGCTGATTTTACTGTGAAGTGTTTGACATGTCAACAGGTTAATGCAGAGCGGCAGTTACCGAAAGGGATGCTTCAGCCTTTACCAGTGCCAGAGTGGAAATGGGAGAATATATCCATGGACTTTGTTGTGGGATTACCGAAGACATCTCGAGGTAATAATGAAATCTGGGTTATTGTTGATTGCTTGACCAAGTCTGCTCATTTCCTTGCTATACAAGATACTTTCTCTCTTGATCAACTTTCCCGTTTGTATCTTAAAGAGATAGTCAGGTTACATGGAGTTCCTCTCTCCATTGTATCAGATCGTGATCCCAGGTTCACTTCTAACTTTTGGAAAGGCCTTCAGAAGTCGTTGGGTACTGAATTAAATTTTAGTACAGCTTTTCATCCTCAATCAGATGGGCAGTCAGAATGAACAATTCAGACCTTGGAGGATATGCTACGAGCTCGTTCGATAGATTATCAGGTAAGTTGGGACCAACATCTTTCTTTGGTGGAATTTTCATATAATAACAGTTTTCATTCTAGTATACAGATGGCACCATTTCAGGCATTATATGGGAAGCGGTGTCGAACTCCAGCCTTCTGGGATGAAGTGGGTGAAAGGAAGTTGATGGGACCAGAATTGGTAGAAGATTTGGCAGAAAAAGTTCAGCTGATTCAGAAACACATGAGAAAATCTCAGAGTAGGCAGAATAGTTATGCAGACAACAGGAGGAAGGATCTATCTTTTGAGGTAGGTGATCATGTTTTTCTCAAAGTATCACCATGGAAAAGTGTGATGAAATTTGGTATGAAAGGAAAGCTGAGTCCAAGGTTTATTGGACCATACGAAATTCTGGAGAGAGTTGGATCAGTTGCATACCGAGTGGATTTACCTCCGAGTTTTTCTCAGGTACACAATGTTTTTCATGTATCGATGATGAGAAAGTACATGCCAGATCCATCTCATGTTTTGAGTCCAGAGGTAGTTCAGCTGGAAGAGAACCTATCTTATGAGGAACAACAGGTCCATATTCTTGACCATAGGGATCAAGTGTTATGGAATAAGTTGATTCACCAGGCAAAGGTTTTTTGGCAAAACCACATGATTGAAGAGGCAAGATGGGAATCTGAAAATGCAATGAGGGATAAGTACCCCCATTTATTCGATAAGTAAATAAATTGCAGTGATGCAATTTTCTAAAGGGGGGAAGTATGTAACATCCCAAGTAAGTAATGAATAATAGATATTTTTATCTATGTCTATTAATGAATTAGATAGTGTTTTAGAGGCTTAAAATGAAAATAAATCCAATCTTAAGCATGGAATACACTAATATTCTTAAAAGATTGTTTTACTGCCTTTTGATGGAAAACCATTTTTAAATCTATCTTTTGACAATTTTATAAGCTATGTTTGTCAAAATAAAATTATTATTTATGATTGGGACATCAACATTTACTTTGTGTGAATTTTTGGTATTTTTCCGATAAAGTTCTTTTTTTATGAATAAGTGAAAAATGTTGTATTTTAATTCAAATCCTCTTTTAATCTAATTTATTTATATGATTAGATTATCTTTTGAATTGTTTTTAAAGTAAAACCAAAAAATATTTTTACCATTTGATTCAATGGTGGACTTTGGAATTAATTTCACTTTGAAATTCGACATAAACAAATATCAATCTTTTGATATATATTGTTTCTTAAAAACACGCTATTTGCTCTGACAGCGGGAATTAATTATTAAATTATTTAATGTTACTTATATGTTTTGAATTTTGTAAAATAGAATTCATTTTTTAATTTGGAATATCAAATATATCTTAGGGTGAATTTTTGGTATTTTTCTGAAAAACTTCAATTTTTGATGAATAGTGAAACCACTAAGTGGTAATCAAGCAAACTGATTTTTCAGTTAAATGAATGTTTACCACTAATGTGTATTGAATTTTGAAAGTATGACATACATTTTTGTCATTAGTATGTAAAATGTGGTTCAATGGGATGAAAATAATTTTTTGGTGAATAGTAACATTTTTTCATTAATCGCGATTAGAGGTAATTAGTGTAGTTTAAGGTAATAATAATGCTTTAATAAAATAATATGATTTTGACACATGTCCTAACCCTATTGATTGAGTCATGGACGACCAAGACAACTCATGGGTCGATTTAGGGGACCCCATGGAGCCACTTGGGTGAGATAATGACTTTAATGCCTTTTTTTAAATAAAGGTGAAAATGACACTAACATAAATTGTTTTACTAAAACAATTTTTAGAAGGCGTTATACTAATCATATGTTTGTATATAAATATTAATTAGAAAGATAAAACGATTTCCTACATCATATTATTTTTTTTATAATTTTTTGAAATTAAATAAATTAAATTAATTATGACATCATGATGATGCAGCGATGACCTCATTATTTAACGATTTAAATAAAATGAAATGATAATATAAAATATAAGACCTAAACTTGCCCAAAAACTATTGTATGGGAATATGTCGTAGCCTTATTATCTTATCTTCGAAATATATCAATTTGGGACCTTATAAATTCGAAACACTTTTGAAAATACAATAATAGTTTCATGATTTCCAAAAGTGCCCCTCCCCTCCTCTTATAAAAGGACCCCACATCTACCTCATTTCACACACACCTCAAGCCTTTGGCTCGGCCATCCCCTGCCCATTTACTCTCTCCAAATCCCTCTCCTCATCCTAGAGGATTCCCTTTGGGCAGAATCCTTTCAAAGGAAGCCTTTAGGCTCAAATCAAAAGGAGTTACACTTTTAAAGGTAATTCATTCTCTCATGTTCATTTGTTTTATTTTGCTTCTCCAACCCCCTAAAATCTTTTTATTTACTTCTTTTGTAACAACACCAGTATATTCAATATACATGGATGTTGTTATAATATTTATTCGAGCTACACTCTCACACAACTATATCAAATGGTTAAAGAACATACGGTTTCCGTGGATGGTGAAATTCTGCCTCCCGAAACGATGATTGTTCAATACTCATTTAACACCTTCAAAGGTGGAAATTATGATGTCACTATTTTTATATATGATATATAATATGTTTATTCTCTCCATAAGCTTCTGTATTTTTCATTTATAGCATACCACTATTGTTTCCATTATGGGTAAACACGATATCTTCATTTTAGGAAGTGCGGACTACCGCCCCCTGAAAGTGATTTGATTCGTTAATACCATATGTGGGATGTGTAAAAGATAAAGTTAATGATATTATATATGTTATTATACTTTAATTATAATATACTCTTATATCATTATGATTCCATTCCAGAAAATACGAAATAGAAATGGAAGTAGCGTTCATGCGTACGTACGGCTTACCGTCTCCATGAACGGTGCATTTCATTTCTTACCTCTAAATGATTTTGTAATATTTTAAATGCACGTATATACTGGATATATATGATATATATGATATATACATCATGATTATAATTTTGTATATAATGGATACATGAAAAACATGTAATTATAAAGGGCTTATTTTGACTCAATTACCAATGATCGTTAAAACGACCGTTATTAACTTAAATAATTACATAGTGTTCATGACATGGAAATAAGTGATATAAAAGGAATAATGAACTTAAAAATGGTTCTCAAGAATGTATAAATTAACTCAAGTTTATTATTTAGGACATTAAAGAACGATCCAGCCAAGTGGGACCCGGGGTATGGGACTTCGTCTCAATCTCCTTTCATTGGGGAATATTTTATTTTATACACAACATTCTTTTATACGGTGTATAAAACCCTTTGACTTTTACGTTTATCCAAAAGGAATCATTTTTATATGAAGCGTTTTACAAAAAGACAAAAGGGAATGTTTTTGTCTTACGTATGCGGCGACAACAACTTCTTCGCCGTCGTGACAATTATTTGAGTTTCGGCTTCCTCTACAAGCCATACCTTCTTTTTAAAAGAAAAATAAATACCATGTTTTACTTTTCTTTTATTTTGGTATTGAAAATGGTTTTCACAATGTTTTTATTATATCAATGTGTTGTATTGATATCTTGTGATTGAAATGTGGAAATTTTATGTTTCCTTTATGCATGTTTTATGTGATATGATTATGTTATGGTTCTTGGGCATTATTATGAAGACGGGTGGTTCTGTGATAAACTAAGGGCGGGTGAGCCCGATATAGCTCTCCAATGCATTGGGTAACGTGAAGGAGTGAAACGTTAAGGTTTCTCCAAAGAGATTTAGGGAATATACTGTGATAGGTATTCCAAACGTAACCAAGAGGGTTACTCCCTACGTAAGAATGTTATGAATGCCTCAAGTTACCTTTATGTCTTATGATTTCTATGATTTACTCATGATTTGATGAGGTATGTTAAAGTGCTTATGTTTTATGGGTAAATTATGATTTCATTCTTATGTATATATGTACCCATGTTTCCTTTCCATGTTTTTAAAACCCATACTGAGCTTTTTATGCTCATCCGATGTTTTTTTGAAATGTTTTTCACAGGTCAAGGGAAAGGTACATGATATGATGATAGTGTCAAGGAAGTGTCAAGAAAGAATCCATGTTTTATCTTAAATGTGTTTCCATTAATGGGAATTAAGAATACTATCTTTACGTAACCACTTTTTTTATATGTGGAATGTAATGCAAGTTTTATGATCTAATTCTCTAAAATTCTAAACCCAAAAAGATCATCAATGTGTAATCTTGTAATAACTCAAGTTTAAGTAAGGTTTAAGGCTGGGGACTTATACACAAAATGATGGTTGTTCATTCATCTATTACCTCTTATAATGGTGATAATTAGGATTAAAATTATAAGTATTATATATAAATATATGATCATTAAATTTATTTATGTTTTTAAATTATTTTTTAATACATACCTTTATATATTCCATTTTCTGTATAAACGCTAACATCATTTGTGGATGTGTGAACAACCACCTCCTAAAATTGTTGTGATTTGTTCAAAATTTATATGGAACGTATAATGGATGGTTTTAGTTATCAATATTTGACATAAAAACAACTATATTATTGTTATTACATATTTACCTTCACGTAATCATAATATTTTTTATTCTTTATTTCCCTTTAACACACATTAATTGTTATAATGTCGTTCGTGGATGTGTATACTATCTCCTACTCAACATGACGTGATTCATTTTACCTAATAATAATTATATAAATAATTATATAATTTTTAATAATATGGTATTTATTTTATAATGATCATTATGGATAAATATAAGGTTACTTAACCTCCGTCTATAATGATCAATAAAAAATGAGAATGTTACTCTTGAGTATGTACAATATGTCATCTCTATGATAGTATCATTGATTAATTTTTAACAAAAATATTAAATATTTGATGTCAAAACTATAATTTATGCATAAATGTTATGTTTATTTTATGATTATTATCCTTGATATGTTATATAATTACCCCTTCTACCACGTTTGACCTACCAAAGTTGTTTTCGATATGTAAAATAAATTTGATCAAAACACCCGATGTAAACATAATTTTTTATGTAGTTGAATACCACATGGTAATAATTTAGTAAATATAATTATAAAAATGAAAAATATTATAATTAATATAAATAATAAGAATATTTTTATTATTCAATATTATGGAGATATGTGAGACATTTCATATGAATGGTATGAGATTTTGTCTCAATTTACTTTCCATTGATGCTTATTTTTTGTGTGAACAACTTAAATTTAAAATGGTGCATATACTTCATTTTTTCATGATATATCATTAATACCATTATTATCATGATATTATTATATTCATTTAATTTAATATCTTCATGGAGATAATGATTCAAAATTTTTAATGTGGTTTGGGACAATTTTGAATCATTAAAGTTTATATTCATCAAGAATGTTTTTAATTATTAACATCATAATATAACATCCTTTTTTTGATTGATAAATTTAAATTGAAAAAATAAATTTATCATAATAATTCTTCATTGTAAATTTTCTTGAATATTCATATTTTAATTCGATGGATATTATTGTCTCCTAAGACGTATATCATTTTACATACCATGTTTACTTTGATAGTTGTTTGATTAACTAAGGATTTATTTATTAATTTGCATCTTATATTGAATAAAGATAGTTGATAATATATATTTCTTTTTAATTAAATTGATTATTTAATTTGATTAATTTTTTTTACGTGTAATTTTGGGTGGATCACAGACATTATATATCTCTTTATTGCATCGATAGGTTCTCATGAGACAAATAAGTTGAGAAAATTAAATGGGTTTCTACCTATAGTTTTAAACTGTGTAGAGGAAGGAACTTGAGAGTATATGTTTCCAAGTTCCTATGACATGGTTTAAAATAAATAATAATTACCTTCATTTAGTTTTATTTATTATTCATTAATGAGATTTTTTTCCAACATATCTATGGATACAAATCATTTTTTGTTCATTGATTAAATGGAAAATGATTCAGTATCATACCTTTCTATATTTATTTTTTCCTTATCTAGTTATTCTATTGTATAGTGCTCCAATTTATTACCTTTACATATTTTTAATGCACTTATTGCTCATTTTTTTGACTATAGTGTATGTGTGTTCATTTATTTTCCTTTCCAACATTATTATTATCATTGATTCATTACTCCTTCCTATAAACTTTACCATTACTGATTATTTGACCTCACCATTAATATATTTATTTTCATTGGAATCCATGAAGTGTACTAAGAAATACTTTCGAGGATACCATAAATTAAATAGTGTAACTAACCTTGAGCTTATTTAAATAGAATAAAAATATAACGTTTTAATTAGTGTATAAATTTGTAATAAAAGACTCATATATGTATCTGGTTTACTAAGAATACTAAATTGTTTTATAATTTTGTCCATGGATAATTTATATCTTATCCAAATGTAATTGATAAAAGAAATTGACTATGACCTTTCCAAAAATGGTTCACTAAATTTTGTATCAGTTAATGTTTAGTATAATCCTTGTGAATCAGATTTTGGAAAAACTATATTAGACAACATAACCCTAAGTTATATATCGAGGATAAGCAAAAATGGGCACTGTAGAATATTGGTAAAGTATAAATTATGTGGGAATTCCTAGAAATACATCCATGTCTGGATACTGAATGTTAAAGTGGTAAATTTATATATGTACATATGAGTATCAACTACGACACGTTTTGTGGTGTCTAACTCGGTGTAACAAGGTATGTGACAAGAGGTCATACTATTCTCCAGGTTTGACACTCATGGGGGATATGATTAAGATAATTCAAATTTTCCATAAAAACATTATAATGAATTATAATATTTGATGAAAAATAATAAAATGGTTTTTAGGATTGAATATATGATGTATTGATTAGAAATACTACAAATATTATTCAGGGTATACTATAGACCACGGAAGGACCTATGTGGAAATAAAATTGTTAATGTATTTATGTATTCCCGTTGTATTGAAAATTTTTGTAAAAGAATATATTAATATATTAACCTTATTTCAAGAATTTACATTATATTTATTTTTTAAAATATAATAATTTCTCGTTTTAAATGGACAACTAGTTTGATAGTTGACAACCAATCATGGACAACAAACATGCAGGTCTTGAACACATGGCCTATGGATGACATGGTTATCATGAAAACCATTTACATATGAAATTTCCTAGCTAATATTAATTTTTTTTTATTTTTTTATGAATAGATATTAATGATGAATGAGAATTATATGTTTTTTGGTTTAGAGATTAATTTCATAATAGTATTAGTTTTGGAAAATTGTTAGACACAAAGTGTTATACATGTAAATATTAATGTTACTTAATATTATTTAGAAATTTAGTTTAGTACCTAATGCATCAAAATTAATTTTAGGATGAATTTGAGAAATTTTATAAGCACAACCAAAGGAAGAAATTATGTTTATTGAAATATGTCATGTTAATTTCCTTATATTATACTGAAGTAATGGAATTTCCAAATGTGAGGAGAATGATATTAATTTTTTACCCCCATTCCTTAATTTATGTTGAAGCAATGGTCATCTAGATCATAAAATATTTATGGATTTGAGGCCCATGACATAATATTCATCATTCAATTTTTTTTATTGACAACCTTATTTACTTAGTATAAATATTTATACTTTTCCCCTAAATATGTGTCTCTACATTACACTATTGTTCTCCTATATTGATACCTTGTTATACATTAGTCCATGTTACCCTTTAAATCATCATTACGTCATTTATAAAAGATGTTTTATGAACCATTCTCAGGATTTTCAATTTGAAATATAGGAAATATAAAACAATCCATTAAATTTTTATATTTTAAATTGAGGGGAAACAATTTATTTATGGTGGGGAGAATATAATTCCCAAAAAATATAACGTTGTAACAATGTATTTGATATCATGTATGATAGAAAAAACCCACCAAATAATGAAATATAATTTCTTAAGAATTTATAATATATTTAGAATTTTAAAAACATTTAATCTGTAAATCCTATTTTGATGAACGTGATACATAGTTAGTGCCTGACCCACACAATGACGAGTTTCTCCAGTGGCTAGCATTACACAAAATACCGAGCATTACATAAAAATAAAATATTGATAAAATATTATTATTTAATATAAAAAGTTATAACAAATAAGTAAATTTATAGGTCCTAAATACTATTAATTGACATATGAAAATCATTGTTTTACAATAATATAAAATTAAATCAATGGTTACTAATTAATTATAAATGAATACAAGTACCGATTGAATAGAAAGGGAATATTTTTATAGAAATCAATTTTTATCCTCACAAAGCAGTTTTACCAGAATAAACTAAATTAAATACAATTAGTGTGTGTTATTAACTTAATATATATATATAATATAAAATAAAATATTTTTATTATTCTTCCATTAGACTTTATGTGAATAATATAAGAACAAATCAAATTTTATATATAAAAATAATATTTTTATTAGGGAATTATTACAAACTTTTAATTGATAAAATATTTTAAATAAAGTTTTTGAATCATTTATAAGATATATACATGAATATAAATTTCTAATTTTATAAAAAACCCAAAAATTAGGTTAGGATAATGTTTTTTAATTTTATGTGAATTTTCATTTTCTTAACAAATACTGAAAAATACAGAATTTTTTTTCAAATATGATTTTCAGTCTAATTTATTTATAAGTTAAATTTATGTTAATATTTGGTTTTAAATTATAATTTGATCATAAATTAGTAAATTCCTAAAATTTATTTCAATTAAATTGTTTTCATGTTGAAATAGAGTATGAAACGTATCAAACTTTCAGAAGTTTTTACTATAAAACCCCGAATTGTCATCACATCTACAGCGTTAAAGTTAAATTAATTTCTTAATCTACTATGATTGAAATTTAGAAATTTGGATTCAATATATGGAATGTGTATAATTTATACTTTATAATATATTCAGCTTATTTTATGACGAAAGAAATTAGTGAATGTAATCAAAATTATTTATAATGATCAGTTTAAAACTAAGCATAATAATAGACTAAACCATAATCTTATGGGCCCAAATGGCATAAAAAATTCTAAAAAACATATTATGGACCTAGGTATACCGTTTTTTCATATGTATAATAATGGGACCCTAGTGGGATCAAATCTACATTGGAATTTTGTTTCGATAAATCCCATTCCCAAAATTTACCAAAGTGTTATTCCTCTTCCACTATAAAAAGGTTTTCTCTCCTCCCACAACCTCCCACCACTCAAGAAACATTATATGTAACAATATAATCCCAAATATATCCTTGAAAAAACATACATCATAATATAATACTCACCATGGGATAAATTCCATCCATGGAATCCCTTTGGGGAAAACCAAAAGGAGTTACCCGATTAAGAGGTTACATCTTTCCTCAACATCATTAGTTTTATTCCCCTTATAACCACATAAACTCTCCTTACTCCATGATTATATAACAAAAATATTATCTTCAATATTATATGTTGTTTTTATTTTATTTTATTTACCTAAACTTACACAAAAAACAATATAATGGGTAACAAACACATTGTTTATGCGAACAGTGAAATATCGTCTCATGAAATGATAATTAATTAATATTTATTTACTACATATCATAGTTGAAATTATGATAGAAAATGTATTTATATATGATATATATGATATTTATATGGCCTTTATTTTATAAAATTCTTTTATAACACATAATCTTGTACTTTATATTTCGTGTAAATACAATAACATCTTTTTTGGAAGTGTGGAATGCAGCCTCCTAAAAGCGATGTGATTCAATGACCTGATACTTGTAACGTATAATGGAATATTTTAAATAACAATATGTGACATTAAAAATATATATATTATATTGATGAAATAATTACCAATCTATTTCATATTATATTTCATTTTATTTATTACGCTTGAAACACTTTAAAAGTGATAACATCATTGGTGGATGAGTGGACTACCACCTCCTCGAAACAATGTGATTCATTTTACATCATAAATATTATATTAATAAATATATATGATTATATAATAAATTTTTTATGATATAATTACAATTTTTGTTAGATATAATGTTACTTGACCTCTTTCGTTGATGATCATTAATAAATGGGAACGTAATTCAGGAATACGTATGACCTACCATATCAATGATTGTAACGTTGACTCATTTTTTCATTAACATATTTAATGAGTGATTTTAAAAACAGAAAATTATGTATAAATATTATGATTAATAATTATTATTAATCTTTTTATGTAATAAAGTTTTCCCTTTGACCATGGTTGATTTAACACCGTTGTTTCTGACATACAAACCGAATTTTGTAAAAAAACTTGATGTAAAAATAATTTTCAAATTAGTTTTCAAAAAATGTTAATAAGTGAAATAAAAGTAATGGTATAGATGAATAAGTTTCTGGGGAACTTAATTCATTAAAATTATCCTATTGTTTTGGAATATATATACACATGATAAAATTCGGACATAAGGTAAGGGATTTCATCTCAATTTACATTCCATTGAGACTTATTAGTGGTTATGCACCACTTTAATTTTTATGGTTTATATACTTCCATTTTTTAAGATATATCATGATTCCAGTTATTCTCATGATATTATATGTTTCATTTAATGTAATACATTCATATATATTATGATTCAAATATTTCAATGTGGTATTGTATAGTATGGATTGTTTAAATATTGTTCTCCTTGAGAATGTTCTTAATGATTGCATCTGCATTCTCACTTATTCTTTTTTTTACTTTACCTTGAAACAATCAATTTATTATAATCGTTTTTATTGTATATTTTATTTAATATTAATATTTTCATATTATTTTTATTATTATCTCTTAAACCACATGTAATTTTTCATAAAATCTTTACATAGATTGTTTATTGATTATCGAGGGAATTATTGAAAAATAAATAAATTTTATTCAAAAATTATATTTGATAAGGCATATTGTATATTGATTAAACTGACTATTTGATATTTGTAATGAATTTAACATGAAATAATTTGTGGATCTAGGAAATTATAGAGCTTCTTGATGCATAGATAGGTTCTCATGAGACAAATAAGTTGCGCAAATTATATGGGTCTCTACCTCTATTTTTAAACTGTCTGGAAGGTGGATCAAGAAAGTATATGTTTTCATGTCCCAAAGAATTGATTTCCAATAATCATGAATTACCATAATATAGTTAAAGTTATTATTCGTCAAAGATATTTTTCATCCAAATATCCATGGATACATTTCATTTTCACTTTATTAATTAAATGGGTTGTGTTTCAGTTTCTCACCATTCTATGTTTATATTTACTTATCTATTTATTAGAATGGAATGTGTTTACATTTAGTAAAATTACATATTGTTTATTCACTTCCTCCTCATTTTTTGATTATATGGTATGTGTTTTAGGTTATTTACCATGATAAAAATATTATTCTAATTGATTAATTATTTCTTCAACTATACATTACCACTATTAAGACATTGAGATCACCCTTAACATGTTTCCTTTCCATGAAATCTTATTAGTGTATTAAGAAATATATGAAATTATAAGCTATACATAATACACATACATTCCTTGATTTTATTTATAATGAATAAAAACATATTTTTTAATGATTGTTTTAGTTTATAAGACAAAATAATATATGTATTTGGTTTACCAAGACAACTAAATCGTTTGATACTTTAGTATTAAATTTACCTGTATCTTATGACAATGTAATTGATAATAGATGCTGACTCTATAATTTATGGATTTGGTTCGTTACTATAACACCCGAGGCTTTTATAATAAATATATTGTTTTATATAAATCATCATAGTAATCTTTCACTACACACAACAGTAGCTTGGCTTTCTTTACACGCAACTGTGGCATTCCTCAATAGCTTGCGTCGTACGCAATACCGAGTTTCACTAAACAACGTTATGCTATTAAAATATTATTAAAACTAGCTGTTATGAATAGTAATAACCATTTTTTGAAATTTTTTAAATTTTATTTTTCAAAATGGGCTTCATTTTTGGATTCAGAATATCAAAATTAGCTTAGGGTGAAATTTTGGTACTTTTCGGATAACTTTCATATTATGATGAATAGTGAAAATTACTAAATTTTAATTAAAAAAAACTTCTTTAATCGAAATAATTAGTAGTGATAAATTATTAATTTGAGTGGTTTTAAATTATATTTAGAATATATTTTTACAATTTAATACAATTTTAGTCATTGAATGTAATTTCACATTTAAACTAGACATAAACAAATGTCAATCTTTTGATAGTTATTATCTCTTAAAAACACGATATTTGTTTTGACGACGGGAATTAATTTTTAAATTAGTTAATGTAACTAATATGTTCTGAATTTGGTAAAATATACATCAATTTTGAAATCATAATATCAAATATATCTTAGGCCTAATTTTTGGTATTTTTCTAGAAACTTTCATTTTTTGATGAATAGTGAAACCACTAAGTGGTAGTTAAAAAACTGAATTTTTCATAAAACATAATTTTACCACTTCTGTGAGTTGAATTTCGAAAATCCAAGAGACACGGTTAATATCAAAGACTAAAATATGGTTCAATGAGATGAAAATAATTTTTGGTGAAGAGTAACTTTTTACTTTTTTTACCATGGTTAAAAGTAAATAGGGTAATTAAGGGTAAATGTGTTATTATTTTTATCCTAACACATGTCCTAATTCTATTGGATAAATTTAATTCGACCAAAAACAACCTTAAAAATAAAATATGACCATTTAGGCCCACTTTGATTAGATTAGGACATTTATTATCAGTTTATTTAAAGAAGGGTTAAAATAGTTAAAATCAAAGTTTAATAACTAAATCATTTTTAATATAGGGATATAAATAAGCTAAATTAGACTATAAATATTCATTAGAAATATAAGAAGATTTTAAACATAATGGTATTTTATTTGTAATTTTTAGAATTAAATTAATTTAATTTATTTATGATACAATGATGATGCAGCAATTATCTTATTAATGAAATATTGACGTAATTGATGTTATAAATACCCAAATAAATGTAATTTGAAACTTTTTATGAATTAAAATTATTTTCTATGTTAATATGACATGTTATTATTTATTTAATTAATTGTTTTCAAACTAATAATTCTGTTATGATTTTCACAAAAATCAATTACCAAATAGTGTCAAAATTGACATAAAATAGTTTTTAAAACAAATATTATATTATTAATTGTTATTATATTCCTAAAATTATAAGGATCAGACAAGATGCTTATATCATGATATTTTTATCATTACTCGACCACTTGGGGGTCTCTTGGATGTATATGGTAAGTTTATTAACTATATAATATAAAAATACAATGTGACATGGTAAATGTCAATCTAATTAACTAAGAGTTTAAACTAAAATGTAAGGTTAATATAAGGACCTAAACTTGTCTAAATTCTATTTTATGAGATTATTTAGACCAATACCCACCTTAGCTTCTAAATATATCAATTTGGAGCTATTAAAAACCAAATTTGACTTTATAATAAAATAATATTTTTAGGTATTCCAAAGGTGCCCCTCTCCTCCCTTATAAAAGGGAACCTCCTCCCTCTCCTCCTCACACCAATTTGAGCCTTCAAGCTCGTTCACCCCTAACCATTTCACTTCCCCACTTCCCTTGAAACATCCTAGAGGTCCTGGTATTCTTCAAAGACCAATTTTAGTGACCTAAAAGGAGGTCTCAAAGAGGCGCTTCAAAGAAGAGGTAATGTCCGTTACCGATTCTTTCAACTCTATTTCTTCTTCTACTTCTTGTTCTTTAGTTGTTTCATTATTAAGTAATAACATAAGTATCACTAATATACTGATATGTTATTATAAGTATGAAACAACCCTATTTCACCATCTATCCATCCTACGGAAAACGAAATCACCACGCGTGCGTACGTACGGAATACCGTCTCCACGTCGTGGTGTAATCTATTTTCCACCACCACCTTACTTGGATGGGTATAATGGTATAAATAATAACTATATATGATTATTGTAAAGTGATATTGATTCTGAAATATTATAAATACACTCCATTAAAATTTCACGATCATGGGAATGATATCATCGCTCGTGCGTACGTACGAAATACCGTCTCCATGATGTGATGCGACTCGTTCTACGTGATCTTCATTGCATAATGATAATATAAATTAATTTAATGAATGAATATGATATATATTACACTAATACCATTCTATAAATGATGCATCTATAACCTAAAAATAAGAATAAGAATTTATTCGACAAAACACGCATAAGAACAAAAAGTAATAAACACCCGAATAACAAGTATTAATGAAATATTACTAATAAGAAGCTAAGAATATGACCATATATGATAAGTATGATTTTAGAATAAGTCAATAACATTATTTAAATCATTATACAGGAGGTTCGGACACTTACGAAGCAAATCGGACCTAAGGTAAGGGAAAATATCACAATCTCATTTTTATCGGAGATTGTTTATACTTTGGTATTTTCTGGGGTGTATTTTATCATCCAAATACATGTTTCCTAAATATGTAATATTATTTCCATCCACCTAAAATTTTTTAAATCCAATTTTACCCTTTGGTAAGTTTTTAGTAAAAGATATGAAAGAAATCTTTTTTTTGTTTTTCGTACGAGGTACTTTTTGACTTTTCCGACAAAAGTACGAGAAGAATGTTTTTTAAACTTATACGACATGAATGGATTTTTAAAACATTATTCCCAATAAGCTTCCTTTAAAAGTTTTCATGTTTATTTTTAATCAACTTCTTTTAGTTTAAAATTGTAAGACATGTTAAGAAAGGAAAATGTTTTTGAAGTAGAAAGGATATTTTCCTCAAGAATGGAGTTCAAGTGTTTTATCAAAATTATTTTCCATCTAAGATAATATAGGGTTCTGTTTCTATCCCTATTATTACATTTATTTGATTATGTTGTGATGGAATTATTTTTATGAATTCCTTTATCTTATATGAATTATTTTATGATGTCATGTTGTTTAAGAATCCCATTTTTTTATTACATGGGTTATGCAATGATGTATGATTTATGATTTTCTGGCACACATAAGAATGGTATCATTATGATATGGGTGGGACCTATATCTCCCTCCAATGCATTGGGTAATGATTTTATGTCTCATGAGATAGACATGACTGGAACAGCAGGTTAAACCGGTTCAGTGAAACCGGACTGAAACGAGGAGTGAACTCGGTTCAGAAATGGACTTTGTCCACTAAGATAGTCTTGGCAATGAGTCTTGACTACTAAGAAATGATTCTCTATGATTATGTGTGTATGCCACAAAGTTTCATGTTTTAATTTATGATTATTGGGATTACATTTCACTACTATGATTTATCCCATGTTATGAAATTATGATTTCTTTTGCAGGTTAAGACTTCCTAAAGTTTTGTTCTTATGTATATGATGTGATTGATATTTATTTTGTTTACCCTTACTGAGCATTTGATCTCACCGTTTTGTATGTTTTCTTTCCCCAGGTCAGGAATAATGTTATTAAGTAGGATATGCCAAAAGGGACTCTAGATATGATGAAATAAATGGGAGGCAATGTAGATGCTTTATGCACCAGTTGTTTATGTTTCCAAGTTTCTAAAGACTCTATACCTATATGGTCATTCCATGGTTTTGTTATATGTTGTAATAAGTGTGCTTCAATTATGAAGTAATAACAATGTATCTAAATTATGGGTCGCTATAGTTGGTATCAGAGGAAAGGTATAGTCATCCTTTGGAATCTAGGATGTGAAAGCCTTAGTAAGAACCCTAAGGATAAGTCTATGCATAGAACACAATCTTAGTGTTTTAGAAATGGCCATGAATAACCTATGATAAAACCTTAAGTGTGAAGTTTTATTCTTGATTATGTGGTTTTCTTATTATCATTAGTATTTCTCACACTATTCTTCTTTTTTTTAGTCAATTGATGGAACCCAAAGGAACGGTGTTAATGCGGAATGCGATGGGCAATGCAATGATTGTCCCCCTGAGCAACCAAACGTTATGGGATCTGGAATGAAAAATCTTGTAGCCATGCTCACACAACTTTCTCAAGCTATGAATCTTGCAGGAATTCCAAACGAGAAAAGGAAGGAGCAGCATTCTGTTGAATCCTTCATGAGGCAGCGTCCACCTTCATTCAGCGGGTCTACTGATCCATTAGTTTCTGAACAATGGATTAGTACTACTGAAAATATATTTTCAGTTCTTCAATGTTCTGTACAGGATAAAGTCATCTTAGAAGTGTATCGTTTGGACGGAGATGCAGATCAATGGTGGAATCTTATTAAGAATATGAGGAAAAGGGATGAAATTGAATCCATGGAATGGGACGAGTTCAGGAACTTATTTTTCAATAAGTACTTCCCTCGTATTCTCCGAACAAAGATGGAGAAAGAGATTCTTGAACTGAAAAAAAAGGATGATGAATCTTTTGGTACCTATGAAGTAATTTTTACAAGACTTGCAAGGTACGGTTCTGGTATTATTATCCAACCTGAGATTAAGATCGATCGATTCTTTAGTTTCTTAAAACCAAGTCTTCTAAGGTCCTTAGCCATAAGGGACTTCAATAGCTATGAGGAAATCGTTCGATGTGCTCTCAAAGTTGATATGGAGATTGCAGTAACCCATTAGACATATGGGTTTGATAAGAAGAGGAAAATGGAATTCAATGGAAAATATAAAGAGCACACTGAAAAGAAGATGAGCTTTCCCTTATTCTCAATGTGTGGAAAGAAACATGGAGGGAGTTGTCTTAAAGGGACAAGTAAATGTTTGAAATGTGGAAAGGAAGGTCATGGGGAATTTTAATGCCGCAATGATGGGAAGAAGATGTCTAATGATGAAAACAAAGGAAGGGATACACAGAATGAACCTACTACCGTTCAATGTTTCAAGTGCAAGGAGATGGGGCATTATGCCAATCAATGCCCAAATCCAAGGGTTGATGATGATGGTCGACGTCAACAAACTCTTAAGGCTAAAGACAAAGTAAAGTCACATGCCATTTATATCAGCGATGTGGAGTACGATAATGATGTGGTGAAAGGTACACTTACCATCCACTCTAAAGTAGCAAATGTTTTATTTGATTCTGGATCCACCAACTCTTTTATTTCTGAAGAATTTTCTAAGAGTATCACCGTATTGCCTCAACAATTAGATACTGAGTTAGCTTTGGCAACACCTAAAGGCACAACAGTCGCATTAAAAGTTTATAATTCTTCCCTGATTGAAGTTTATGGGAAATTCCTTCCTTCAAATCTTGTGATCCTTCTTATAGTGGAATTTTATGTGATTCTTGGCATGGATTGGATTTCTATATATGGATCTCATATCAATTGCTAATGAAGGGAAGTCATGTTTCATATTCCAGATCAATCTATGATCGTCTATCGATGCAAGGATGAACATAACCTTCCAGTGGAAATTTATTCCATCTTATGGGTCTTGATTCCACTAAATGAGGTTTATTTATCTCAAATGGCTGGAGAGAAACTCACGATTAAGAATATGACCATTGTACGGGAGTTTGACGATGTCTTTCCGGAGGAATTGCTGAGTCTTCCACCAAATCATGAAGTTGAGTTGTCAATAGAACTCGTACCAGGTGCTTTTCCTATTTCAAAGACACCTTATAGAATGGCCCCAACTGAGTTTTAGGAATTGAAGAAGCAACTCCAAGAGAATATTGATAAAGGATTCATACGCCCTAGTGCGTCACATTGGGGAGCACCTATTATGTTTGTTAAAAAGATAGATGGATCAATGAGACACTGCATTGATTATTGAGAACTTAACAAGATCACTATCAAGAACAAATATCCTCTCCCATGCATTGATGACTTATTTGACCAACTACATGGAGCTCAATACTTTTCCAAGATTGATCTTCGTTCATGGTATCATCAATTGAGGGTCAAAAGGGAGGATATACCAAAGATGGATTTCCGTACAAGGTATGGACACTATGAATTTATAGTGATGCCATTTAGTCTTACTAATTACCCTTCTATCTTCATGGATATGATGAATAGTGTCTTTAGATATATCATGCCCAGTTTGTGGTAGTCTTTATAGACCATATTCTTGTCTATTCAAAGAGCAAGGAAGAATATGAAGATCACATGAGAATTATATTGAACACCCTGAGAAAAGGGAAGCTTTATGCCAATTTTACCAAGTGTGAATTTTGGCTTCAAAAAGTTTCATTTTTGGGTCACAAAATCTCAAAAGAGGGGATATCTTTGGATCCAGCAAAAACAGAGGATATTGAAACATGGTTGAGACCAACAACAGTAACCGAGATTCGAAGTTTTCTTGGGTTGGCTGGATATTATCGACATTTTGTGAAAGATTTCTCACGATTATCTAATCCACTCACCAGGTTGACTCGGAAAGGAGTTATGTTTGTTTAGACAGAGGAATGTGAAGTGAATTTCAAGGAGTTGAAAAGACGGTTATCCAGTTCCCCTGTACTCACACTACCTTGTAGTGGAGAAAGGTTTTTGATCTACAGTGATGCATCCAAGAAGGGATTGGGGTGTGTTCTTATGCAAAATGATATGGTGATAGCTTATGCCTCATGACTGTTTAAAATCCATGAGAAAAATTACCCAACTCATGATTTGGAGTTAGATGCGGTAATCTTCGCATTAAAGATTTGAAGGAATTATCTTTAGGGAGAAAGGTGTGACATTTATACTAATCATAAATGTTTAAAGTATATTTTCACACAAAAGGAGCTGAATATGCGCCAAAGAAGATGGTTAGAGCTGATTAAGGATTAAAACTGCTCAATTCATTACCAACCTAGGAAATCAAAAAAGGTGGCAGATGCATTAAGCCGACAAGACCATGCTAGTTTATCCATGATGAGAATCACAAAAGATCCAATATTTATGGATTTATAATGGATGGATCTTGGAATTATAATGGAAGGGGGAAAATCGTATCTTTCTCAAATGAATGTTCAACCATCTATACATGTGAAGATTAAAGAGGCATAAAAAGAAGATGTAGAGTTACAAAATAAGGTGAGAAAGGTTCCTGAATTCAACCATGGTTGTGATGGGATAATAATGTTCTGGAATCGGGTTTGTGTTCCTCCCATCCCCGAATTAAAGAAGGAGCTGCTGGATGAGGCTCATAGTTCTTCATTATCTATTCATCCTGGAAGCACAAAGATGTATAGGGACCTGAAAGAGTACTTCTGGTGGGATGGCACGAAAAGAGATGTTGCTAAATATGTCTCTCGATGCTTGGTTTGTCAGCAAGTTAAAGCTGAGAGACAGAAGTCTAAGGGGATGTTGCAACCATTACCCATACCCAAATGGAAATGAGAAAACATCACTATGGACTTTGTCACCAGACTTCCAAAACTATCCAAAGGAAATAATTCTATCTGGGTCATCGTTGATCGTCTTACAAAGTCTGCACACTTCATTGCTATTAGATATGATTTCTCTCTGGATCAGCTTTCCAGGATATATGTAAAGGATGTTGTAAGATTGCATGGAGTACCACTTTCTATTATATCTGATCAGGATCTGAGATTTACCTCGAAGTTCTGGCAAAGTCTTCCACATACTCTGGATACTGAGTTGAGTTTCAGCACTGCTTATCATCCTCAGACAGAAGGCTAGTCTAAGAGAACAATTCAAACTCTGGAAGATATGTTAAGAGCTTGATCTATGGATTTCAAAGGTGGTTGGGATCAACACCTAACATTGGTGGAATTTTCTTATAATAATAGCTTTCACTCTAGTATTCAAATGGCTATTTATGAAGCTCTCTATGGAAATAAATGCAGGATTCCAACTTGTTGCGATGAAGTTGGGGAAAGAAAGCTATTAGGACCTGATCTTGTTGATGAGATGGTAGAAAAGGTCCAATCTATTCAACAACACATAAGAGCAGATCAGAGTCGACAGAAAAGTTATGCCGATAACTGAAGAAAAGACCTAGAGTTTGAAGTGGGTGATAAAGTGTTCTTACGAATATCTCCTTGGAATAGGGTCATGAGATTTGGAAAGAAGGGAAAGTTAAACCCTAAATATATCGGTCCTTTTGAAATTCTGGATCGTGTTGGGAAGGTAGCTTACCGATTGGTGTTTCCACAAAATCTCTCCCAAGTTCATGATGTGTTCTATGTATCTCTCCTGAGAAAGTACATACCTGATCCTTCACATGTACTCAGCTCAGAAGTTGTACCGCTGGAGCAAGATCTTTCTTATGAAAAACAACCAATAGAGATTCTGGATCGTAGTGAAAAAGTCCTACGGAACAATACCACTCGATTGGTGAATGTTTTATGGAGGAACAACCAATTAGAAGAAGCTACATGGGATCTTGAGGATAGGATTAGGGAGAGGTATCCTCATATTTTTGTTACAAAGTGACAAATTTCGAGGGTGAAATTCATTTTAAGGGGGGTAGAATGTAACACCCGAGACTTTTCTGAGAAATATTTTGTTTTATATAAATAATCAAAGGAATATGTCACTACACACAACACTATCTTGGATTTCTTTACATGCAACTGCGGCCTTCCTCGATAGCTTGCGTCGTACGCAATACCGATTTTCACTAAACAACGATATGCTATTAAAATATTATTAAAACTAGCCGTTATGAATAGTAATAACCACTTTTGGAAATTTTGTAAATTTAATTTTTCAAAATGGACTTCATTTTTGGATTCTGAATATCGAAATTATCTTAGGGTGAAATTTTGGTACTTTCGGATAACTTTAATATTCTGATGAATAGCGAAAATTACTAAATTTTAATTAAAAACAACTTTTTTAATCGAAATAATTAGTAGTGAGAAATTATTAATTTGAGTGGTTTTAAAATATATTTAGAATATATTTTTACAATTTAATACAATGTTGTTCATTGGATGTAATTTCACATTTAAACCAGACATAAACAAGTGTCAATCTTTTGATAGTTATTATCTCTTAAAAACACGCTATTTGTTTTGACGACGGGAATTAATTTTTAAATTAGTTAATGTAACTGATATGTTTTGAATTTGGTAAAATAGACATCATTTTTGAATTCATAATATCAAATATAGCTTAGGCCTAATTTTGGTATTTTTTTGGAAACATTCATTTTTTGATGAATAGTGAAACCACTAAGTGGTAGTTAAAAAACTGAATTTTTCATAAAACATAATATTACCACTTCTGTGAGTGGAATTTCAAAAATCTGAGAGGCACAGTTAATATCAAGGACAAAAATTTGGTTCAATGAGATGGAAATAATTTTTGGTGAATAGTAACTTTTTACTTTTTTACCACAGTTAAAAGTAAATAGGGTAGTTAAGGGTAAAAGTGTTATTATTATTACCATAACACATGTAATAATTCTATTGGATAATTTTAATTCGACCAAAAAAACTTAGGAATAAAATATGACAATTTAGGCCCACTTGGATTAGATTAGGACATTTATAATCAATTTATTTAAAGAAGCGTTAAAATAGATAAAATCAAAGTTTAATAACTAAATAATTTTTAATATAGGGTTATACATATGATAAATTCGACTATAAATATTCATTAGAAAGATAAAATGATTTCAAACATAATGGTATTTTATTTGTAATTTTTATACTTAAAATATATTAATTTATTTATGATACAATGATGATGCAGTAATTATCTTATTAATGAAATATGGACGTAATTGATGTAATAAATACCCAAATAAATTTAATATGAGACTTTTTATGAATTCCAATAATTTTCAATGTTAATATGTAATGTTAGTATTGATTTAATTAATTTTTTTCGAAATAATCTTTCTATTATGAATTTCACAAAAATCAATTTCCAAATAGTGTCAAAATTGACATAAAATAGTTTTTAAAACAAATATTATATTATTAATTGTTATTATATTCCTAAAAATCTACGGTTTGGCCAAGATACTTATATCATGATAGATATATCATTAATGGAAAAAAAATTGAAGTAGAAAGTTTGTTTTCCTCAATAATGGAGTTCAAGTGTTTTATCAATATTATTTTCCATCTAAGATAATATAGGGTTCTGTTTCTATCCCTATTATTACATTGATTTGATTATGTTGTGATGGAATTATTTTTATGAATTTCTTTTATCTTATATGATTTGTTTTATGATGTCATGTTGTTTAAGAATCCCATTTTTTATTACATGGGTTATGCAATGATGTATGATTTATGATTTTATGGCACACATAAGAATGGTATCATTATGATATGGGTGGGACCTATATCTCCCTCTAATGCATTGGGTGCCGATTTTATATCTCATGAGATAGACACGGCTGGAACGGCAGGTTAACCGGTTTAGTGAAACAGGACTGAAACGAGGAGTGAACTTGGTTCAGAAATGGACTTTGTCCACTAAGATATTCTTGGCAATGAGTCTTGACTACTAAGAAATGATACTCTATGATTATGTGTGTATGCCACAAAGTTTCATGTTTTATGTTATAATTATTGGCATTACATTTCACTACTATGATTTATCCCATGTTATGAAATTATGATCTCTTTTGCAGGTTAAGATTTCCAAAATCTATGTTCTTATGTATATGATGTGATTGATATTTCATTTGTTTACCCTTACTGAGTATTTGATATCACCCTTTTGTATGTTTTCTTTCCCTAGGTCAGGAAGAAGGTTATTAAGTAGGATATTCCAAAAGGGACTCTAGATATGATGAAATAAATGCGAGGCAAAGTAGAAGCTTTATGAACCAGTTGTTTATGTTTCTGAGTTTCTAAAGACTCTATACCTATACGGTCCTTTCCTGGATTTGTTATATGTTGTAATAAGTGTTCTTCAATTCTGAAGTAATGACAATGTATGTAAAGTAGGGGTCACTATAGTTACAATACTCATGATTCGACCCATGGACATATAATATTGTCCCCCTCATCACCATGGCTACCTAGGGGTACACCTTGCAAACATAAGGGAATATGGGTGTATCATTCCACTTACACAAGGGTAATCTTACTACATGTAAGGGTTAAAAATAAAATCACATAAAGGTTTGTTTCTTTTGCATAAGAGTAAATTGTATCTCATGCAATGATCGAAGACACCTCATATATTGGTAAAATAAAATCAATATTAAATACTATCAAAATATTATCTAAAAAACATTAAAGAAGATTTAATTCAAATGAACCACAAAAATAAAATCACCTTGAATCAAAGAATAAAATGAATAGAAATTTTTATTTACCAAAACATGAAAAAATGAAAAGAACATGTTATAATGAAACTATGAATGGTCCATTGTTTCTTTGAGAAGGATAATATAATTTTCTCACTCTTAGTTCTTTATAGATAAAATGAGTGAAAAGTTCCATCCTAAAAATCATTCATATATTAACTAAATCTAATTGAATATCATCCACTTTTTCATGAGTACTGTAATTGAATGTTGGCATTCTTTATAGCATCCCTTAAATTATGTGATGAACTGTTGTTTTATTTTCAAGGGGGGATCGATCGATACCTGAACATCCATTGGTTTCTCCATATAAAACTTCATCAAGATATGGTAAAGTTCTGAATTCGTGAGATAGTAAATCCTTATCATATTTTTGGGATGAAAAAATATATTTATTAAGGATTAGATTTATATAAATTATGTTTTTTTCATTATAGAAAATTAATCAAAAAATACCCACAAAAACACTTACATTAATGTAGGTTTTTAATTAAACAATTCTGAAATCAACCAACAAAAACACAAACATAACGGTGGGATAAAAAAATGAAGTCTACATGAATCACTTCTAATAATACTCACACATTCAGAGTTAAGAGAACCCATAACAGTAAAAATGGTGAGTTTTCCAATCTGAGTGGTTCTTGAAGCATGAAAATATAAAAACATATTTCCTTCACACCACGTGTTTCTCACCTGCACTTGATTCAGAAGATTAATAATTTACTGTATGATATAACTAATGCTCTAGGGTAAAACCAATTGTCTATGAAGGGAGTTGTAGATGATAAGAGAGTCTGTCTCTACTATATAATGCTTCTTATTTATATCCATAAAAACTTCCATACCAATGAGATAATACCTGGCCACCATCATAGGAGAATCTTTATGACGATGATCATAAGATAATTCTATTATCACTTACAACCTATTATCTTAGATCGGACCCCCACCCTGAGGAAAACCATTCGTGATGGATCCATTAGTATTCAACTTCAGGCAAGGCAGAGGTGGGTTCCACTTCGCTAAAAAAAATTTAGGAATTTTTTTTTCTTTGAAAAATTATATTTCCTCATTTTCAATTTTATCTTTAAATTAATTATGAATAACTTAATAAATGAATTGATTAATTATTAATCTGGGCATGATTATTAAAATTGAATTACATTACTTATGATCATTCACATTTTATGTTCATTGCTCTCCACATGTGGGGCCCAATTCATCATAAACTCTTATTCATCTAAATAAGTGGAACATTTGGAAACTATTATTATGTCACCCACTATGACATTATCTCTAAATAATTGAGTGAAAATCATAGGCTTAGTGAGGAATATAGAAACCCATCAAGGCCCCTTTGCAGATATGTATTTTCATTTCTAAAATAACTACCTATGAACATGTGACATGAAATATGATCTCGTTGTCTATATATGTCACATGAAGAAGGATATGAATTTTTTTATCATTTTTTATATATTTAGTTATTTTTTGATAATACTATATTTAAATTCCTATATAAATAGTTTAATAGATTTAATAATGTTACTTCCATCGTGGTTGACCTTTCAAAAGATATATCTTTTTTAGATGGTAAAAATCATTTATTAATCATTCAAACAATTTCATAACATCGACTACATTTCCAATATATGATACCTTTTCAGAGATTCAATACCACATTTTTAATTTTTCATAAATTTGTGTGATTAAATGATACACAATGATAATGATATCATGATAAGATACCAATATAAAAGATTATAGATGGTAAAAACTAATAGAAATCAAAAAAATAGTTTTTTTTGTTAGGGAATTAGCTTTAATTATCTCCTCTACTCAAGATCATCAGGTGATAACATTATGTTAGGAAGTTTCAATGCTTATGAGACTCTATCACCCGATATTCAATCATCATCTATGTTTTATCAATATAATATATCTTGAACATATATAATGAGTTTATGATTACTTATATATTATCTTAATGGTATCATTATATCTATAAACTTTTATAAAATTTTTGATATGACATTTTACCTATTGACATTACCAAGAAAATAATATAGGTAAAAGAAATGTTACTATTATTGTAACAGAAGAACATGTATATATATAATAATGTATACATGTAATGATAATCAATGTATATATAGGTTTTGGTTCTAGGGAACATGACTATGAATTGATGTTTAATTTCTGCAAGAACCAAACAATATAAAATTTATCAAAACAGCATTATGGTATCCAACACTTATAATTATAATTTACAATTTTCCCTTCAATATTCAATGAATTACTATGATCCCAATATACAGTCATCATAAAAAATAAAATATGAAATCAATTATCCTTTGATTTATCTGTATCTCTCCAATAATGATAAAACTTTACTTATTAACCCTCATATTGTCCAAAAATATGATTCAGTCCTCTATAGTTATCTAAATATGTATCTGATACCATCTATGATAGCCACAGACCAACACTCTTTGATCCAGTTTTGAAAACATATACTACACATATTAGTTATGATACAAACTATTACTCTTGGAAGTAACCATACATTAATTGCATTGCTTTATGAAATTATTTCATTGTATATATTCTCATGGCCATTCAGGTTTAAATATTTAAGGAATTTGGAAAAATCATAATCTATTGAGGCCCATGTATTTCTTATATAATATATATATATATATATTATTATATAAGATACTACATATTTTATAATAACTATTCTACATAACCCATGTATTCTCCTTAGAAGCTATCATTTTTGACATATCTTTTGTAATAAATTTCTTTATAACTATGGGAAAAAGAAACATAATCTGGGTGAGCTCAAATTCCTAGTAATGGTAAACTATAGTAATGACTGTCAAACATCATAAATATTCATAATATGGTCATAAATAATTTCTCAAGAATAAATAACCCAAAATAATTCCAAAATATATTGAAAATAAAAGAATAATATACCCATGGAAAAAATAGAAATCATAAGATAATATGTATAATAATAATTCGTTTATGAATGATGAAATTAGAAGTATTAGAAAAATAATTCAATTCCTTAATCGAAGACATAATGATCTTATAGTAAAGGCCTCATGTCTAAGAAATACTATGTTCTATGCATGCGTACCTAAAATTACACAAGAACGTTTATCTAAAGGGACATGTTAACATATTGGGGGAATTATAGGTCCCACCCATATCAATATATGTTCGTTTAATTATTCATATAAGGGAATGATGAAAATAAACAATACAAAACCTGCATGCCCTTATAATCATTAAAAATATGTATTGATATAATAGGTACAGAAAATGTAAATATTTTCAAAATTAATCTATGGAATATATCTATACGTATTCAACCCGCAAACTAACACCATAAAAAGTAATGTTATATAGTTAACAACAAATTTCAAAAATCAATCGATGTATGACTTATTGGTTAACACCCGTAAATCAATGGAGGGGAATGTAGAAGGTTCTCATAATAAACACATTGGATGAAAAAGTATGCATGTTACAAAGGATTATTTATAAAGATAGTGGAAGTGATTGATTTTATAGTATTCAACCTACCGAAATAAAATAGAATTTGATGATTTGGGAGGTAATCCATGATCAATATATACCCCAAAAAATAGAAATATTTGGTTAATAGGAATCATATCCCAAAGAAGAAAAAATTGATATGTAAAACATAATGTTAATTGTATGATAAGAATAAAAAACATGAGTGGGATATGATGAAATTAAGGTATAAAAAAATTAATTAAATTCATTAAAATTAAATTAAATATTTGATTTCATATAAGATATGAATGAAAATATGGTGCACCATATCATATATATCTCATGTAATTGAAAATGAGGAAAAGAAACACTTAAAATTTTGAAAACATAAAATTAAAAACCCATTAAATGACATGATAACAAATGAAACCTTAAATACCATGAATAATGATAGTTTTATGATAAATATATTTAAGGAGTTGTATATAGACCATTCGAAATAAAACATGGTATATAATATGATATATGTCTCAACGGGTTAAAATTTTGGACAAGAAACCCTTACCTTAATTCATGAATTCCACTAAAACACCTAGGTCTCATTAATGAAAAATAATTGTCTTATTCAACAATTTTAACCTTTTTAATAACTATTAACTTTTATTAATTATATTTATAATTATTATTTACATGTATATTGGTTAGTTATTACCAAATTTCAATATGGATTGTGAGTAATCTTGATCATTTTGATCTAGTTTCATAATATTTTTGATGCTATTCATTATTATACCAATGTTCATCATTCCAAAATCATAAAAGGTACAATAATTGATTATTTATAATTATTATTAATGTCATAATCTCATTAAATTGTTGTATTTTTATGATTATTAAATATTAAATTGGTGGTGGGCATGTTTTGATGATCATTAACGAATGGGTGTTGGTATCTTAAATATTGAGTATAATATTAATTTATAATTACATAAATAAAATAAAATCATTATTTTATTATTTTTGTAGTATTTTTTTAGTAATTAATTTCTCATATCTATCCATTAAATTATTTTTTTACATTGTTCATTTATGTTTTTGGAAAGATATAAACATGACCATGGAAAAATAAATTGATGATTGTGATTATGGGAGTGATTTATTTTGAGAATATTGTCAATTTTAAAGAGGAAAATTGATATTATTTACATTATTTTATGGTGATTATTCATATTTTAATCTATTTTATTACATAATGATGAAACAATATGAATTATGAGATATGTTACATCATAGCGGACGTAGTTTTCCCAAAACATGGTTAATGTTTTAATTTCACAATGAATGGGAGGGAATAAGGTGTATTATAATTTCGTTCACAGTGATAATATATCATAAATATTTCAAATTAATTTTATCAATTTCAACCGTATAATAATATAATTGTGGCTATGGTGGAATATAATGTTTATTTCTTCCTTGAGGAGATTTCATGCACACCACATGAATGATTGTATCTTTTATCATTATAGAAGAAAGGAATGTTTGTGAATATTTATTACTATATAATAGAATTATTATGTAAACAATAAATTTTAATTTCCTTATAAATTATATATATATTAGATTTAGGAAGGTTATAATGAATGGAAGGGATGTTCAGGAAAAAATTCATCATGTTGAGGACTTAGCTCTTCCCATGAAAGACTCATTAAAAATATTGGTAGTAAGCTAGTATCATGGTACCATAGGGTCAATGAAAATGTAATAATTTTATATGGAAATTTATATTTCATAAATTGAATAACAATCTTCAGTTTTAGGTTTTCCTGGAATATGTGATGAGATTCCCCTTTTATAAGTTATTATAATGGCATTATTTTAAACATATCAACGTGATATAAATATATAAAATATTTCAAATTCCACAAAATATTGGAATTTAATGAATAGTTGTATTATATAAGATTGATCATTCCCCAACAATTCAATTTAATACATGTTTTAAGATTATATATATGTACATTACCCATATAATTTTTTGTTTTACCATTTTTTTCCCTAGTATATTGTTCATACCTATTTAAATTACTTTTAATGAATAAATATAAAGTGGTCCTTATTAAATATTTTTTAATGAAATTATATAAAATAAGATATTTATTTTATTAGGTAAATTTTCTAACAATATGAAATATATATTTTGTACACTACACATGTGATACCTGAAAACCGATTTAAAAAAATGAATTTACATTATTAGTATTTATATGTATAAAAAATTATATTTTTTGATTTTCAAGATATATATTAGATCGTTATAAAAATAATAAAATTTATGTGTATACAAAATCAATAAAAAACTAATTTATGAAAATAATTTTTATTTTAAGGAAAATTCCAAAAATGTTTTTACAAGAAAATATTAGCTAAATTCCTAAAATGATCAAATTAATAAGGTTCTTTAAAAAGGTATAGTATTAATTCATAAATAAAACATTGATAAATTAAATGTTATTATAAAATTTTACTTATTTATTATATAATGGAAAACTCATAAAATTAAATGATTTCTTAAAGCAGTTTTCATCACTCTTCACTTAAAAACCAATTATATCAGAAAATAAAACAAAATCACCATAATTTAATATTGACATTATGTGTAAAAAATTATTTTTTATTTTATCAAATAATATTTTTAATATTAATAATTAAATTTTTAATTGTGATATAATAATATAATGAAAAACATTTCCAAAGGATAATAACATTTTAAAGTGTAGTTATTATTATATTTATTACTTCTTGGAAATTACTAATAAAATTGGTGTCAATATACTCTTCACATAAACTATATATTTTTCAATAATGTATTTACTTTCATAAAAATTGTAAATACTCAATTTATAGAATGAATATACTTTAAATCAAAAATTACTCATGTTTATTTTTTAGAAACACTAATTTTAGTTATCAATGACTAATCATGGATCATGACCATTGATTTGATTTATATTAACATTTCCCAATCTTTATACACATATTTTTGCCAACTAATTCTAAGGATACAATTTAACATCTGTACATTGTTCTGCAATTTTTTGTGGGATGATGTTTCCTACTGAAAAAGATATAAACAAAGTCCTTATTTCATGAAAATATATAGTGAAATCAGTGTTCATTGGAATATGGAACCATTATTGTAATGGGAAGGTAGATGAAATACCTTATTAGAGGTATGGTGAGAGATTATATTTTTGGTAGGATATACATATTCCTCATACAATATTCAATTGAGAATATTATACATGGGTATTATGACTTGAATGACCATACAAAAAATTGGAATGGGGTGCTTGGTAGAACTCATGAAAACTATTTAGGTAAGGCCTATAACATATTGCATAACTCTTAGTTAATGGATATAAGCTTGTGTAATTAATTAGACAATGTGATTGGTTCCATGAAACCATGTGACCCAATTCATTTGAGTATTATGAAATTACTGATCGGTTCAGCATAATGATGTGTTGGCCAAAGTGAAATAAAATGGGGATACCCTTGTAGAATAAGAAATTAATGGGTTATTTTATGGGTGGAAAATTAATTATCATAGGTTTCATGATACTAGGTGTGCGGTAAATATATGTAATGTCCTATGTGAGTGAGATATAAACTAGATTTTGGAATTTTCTCATGAGAAGTTTTTATAATGTTTTTTCTTATCATTAATATATTTAGGTGGTGTGAATTTGTGGAGACACATATTATATGGTTCTGGCGGAGATATGAGAAACTCATGTATAGATTCAAGGTCCCAATATTCTATCATGATTATTGTATATCCATATTTACAATTAAAATTACTTTTCTCAATTTGTAGTATATTAGGATCTACTCCCCAGTTGTGTTGGTGCCTCTGATAAATTTTTCATGTTACACCACCCTGAGATGAATTTTTTTGTGAATTGGATAGTCAAATTATAAATTGTAATAGTTTTTTCCTATAATGTAGAAAGACTAGTTAGCATGAAGATTCTGTTATAGTATATGCCCTTAATATCTCAGGTATTACCTCTATTCCATTATAGTTTTCAGATAAGTTGGTATATCTAACTCTTTCACTAGTTTCTATTCTATGGAATATAATGAAAAATTATTACAATATATCCTTTCCATATTAAACATTATAAAAACTAGTTATTATCAGAACTCATTTCTAGTTTCTTTCTTTATTAGACTAATCATATATTAGAACACATTTTTATTGCATGGCATGCATTGGTTGAAATCATTATTCTCCAATGAAAATGGCATAATTATGTTAAGGCAGGTTTCAAGGTTTTTTTATCACACTATGGCCCAACATATTTTCTTTTTAAGCATGTGTTGAACCTATACTTATTATTCTCATTAATTTATTGGCATATCATGTTTTATATTAGGGGACCCTTTGAGGGTTCTTTTTCTAATATTTTTGTCCCATACACTACACATGGATATTGGTGGATGGGAATATGATATATTTGAGTTACATGTTATATCAGAGATTTTATAAGGGAATGACCTATAGTATCTCAATTAAATTTTGAGATAGGATTTAGGAGAGGATAAATTGTTTTTAGTGGACCCTCTAAGTATTTATTTAAATTGTATAGGATCAGCATGGGTGGGGTCTCATTATATATGTGATGTTTAACCGATTCTACTAAATTTTGTATATCATGGTGTTATATTTATTTAATTATTGTTATCTTTGTGTTTTAAATCTATAAGTGTAATCTGAAAATTTTTATGGATGATGTTTTATTATATATTTAATATAAACAACAATTATACTATGATTTAGGCTCCCAAATGTATTTTATAGACTCGCACTACTAGTTGGAAACTATTGGAATATGGTGAGAGGCTCTTAGATAAATAATATGCCAATAGTATTAGTAAATATTTAGTTGTGTTGGGATTGGGAATTGTATCTAAATTTTAAATGTATTTTTTAATAGTTTTTTATTATATTATGATGAATAAATTATTATGTTTAAATTGAAGTGTTCTTTGATAACAATGCAAGGAAGTGTTGGGTTGGGCTACTATATGGTTCGAGTAATGGTATTTTTTCAATCACGTGTTATTCAATGAAAAATAAATCTCATGGTCTTGTGAAGGATTTTATATATTCCATGCATTTGAAAAGATATTTTATAATCCATGTTTTTAGAAAAAATAAAATATATTAAATTTTTTAATGGGAAACTAAATGAGCGATGTTTTCAGTCACGATAGACCCTAAAAAATTTTGTTAGAACGTACCAACATTGGTAAAAGTAGGTATATGAGGAATCAAGGTGGACTGGTTAACACACTATATATTATGAGGTGCATCAACTATAATTTATTAAATCATTAAACATAATCACACAACTCATACAAGAACCTATTAATCTCAACGTTATTTTAACGGGAAATTTTATTTCAACTAAGATTCTTTCTCATACCATTTGTGAACACACATTGTGTGTGTAATGATTTTATATTATGTGATTTAGGGAAATGAAATGGATAATTTTAGAAGTAATTAAATATTTTGTAATGAATTTGATATGAAATTATTATGAAATTGGTGTTTTTTAGAGGATTTTTAAATATATTACAATTAGGTTATTTTAGTGTAATTTTTTTATGTCATTTATACTTGTGTTATTGTTTTATTTTTTATTCATGTCGAATTTATACATAAATGAGATATAATATTAGACATTGTTGGTTATTTTATTACCTTATTATATAGAATTGGTATTTTTAGATTAGTTTTTTTTATTTTATAATGATCTATTTTAGAATTAACATCACCTTACGTGATTCATCATAACCCTCAGCATGGTTCATCTTCTATTATTGATGGGGTTAGTGAACTTTAGACCATGTGACATTTTTCATCAGTGAAATAATACTTCTAGGGTGGTATGTTATAATCCTATTAGATTTATTATCTTCCTCAGGGGTTTTTATATAGAAGTAATAGGGTATGAAACCATTTAGACCATCGTCATAGGGTGGTGTTGAGATAGGATATCATGGAAAATCTATATTTCTTTAAATAAAATGAGTTAACATGAATGGAGGTAAAATTATGTTGTATGTATGATAAGGTGGATGAGATTTCAATTAAAAACTCTTATGATAGAAGTCCAAATGGTGGAGGTACCAGAGGATATTTGATTTAATATTTTCATTTACTTATAAATTCCATTTTTTTTATTATTATCATTACTTTATATTTAATTATTTCAATTTTCATAGTTTATGAATTAAATCATACAGATGGGAATCTCCAAAGGTTAACATATTTTATTAGTCTAGTAATATTTTGGATATTATTTCATGAGTTTTGTTTATATTGTTTTAATAAAATATAAAATCAATTTTATAGAACAAATCATAATTAGAAATGTGGCCATTTTAATTCATCCTTAGCATTGATTTGTTGTAATATTTAACATATTATATTGATTTTTATTAAAAATGGTTATTTTTTATAACTCATATAGAGATAATGTTGTATTTTTCAAGGAAAGAGACTTTCATTTGGAAGAAATTTATATTTACCATGTAGTGTTACATCATAGTTAGGGTATTTGATTCATTGTTAATCTAAAGTGAATATTAACGATCCTACTAGTTATGTGAGTAATTATTTGTTTTTCCCTAACGGGTGTTCCCATTTTACCTATGAGGTGGGAGATTGGATTTGAGATATAGTTATATATAGGTGTTTCTCCTATTATTATGGGATCTTATCATAGATACATGTAAGTAATTTTCATTTGAGGATTTGAATTGATAATTTACTATAAATGGTGTTTTTTAATATAATGTATCACCTTGGTCTACTCTGAAAATTTTCAAATATTTTGATGAACTCTTGATATTATTCATAGATTACCTGTAGACGAACAAGGTGATGGTGAAGAATCAATATCCACATCCAAGGATAAATGATTTTTCTAAAATTTATAAGTGTTGGGTCTATTTTTTATGAAAAATTTACAATCTATATATCACATGTTGAGGGTAAAATATGAGGATATTATTAACAAAACTTTTCAATATTTTTATAGAATATGTGTGATGTATAATGTTCCGGCATAGAGCGCTCGGGAACCCTAGGCATAGGGTTTTCTTCTCTCGGCGACGGTGGCAGCCTCTGCACCGGTCGCTCCCCCCTCGACGGGGGAGGGATCTTTGATGACCATCAAGAAAGGAGTGGACCCATTTCACCCCTTCTATAATCCAACCATCCTTCCTCCATTTATGAATGCTATGCAGAGGACACATGTCCCGGAGCTCATTGATGGGTTCCCGAATCTTCATATTTTGACCTCAGATTTCACGTAAATATTTGCGCTCCTGAAGCTCACATTAGTTGTGTGGTTCAAGCACCGAAGGCCTTCGATGGATTCCTTTGACAGATTCATCTTCAACTCATGGGACCTCTGTGAAAGGGTGAAAGTGTGACTGCACGACAATCATCACATCATGATCCTCTTTTCATCAGAGGAGGACCTTATTAGTGACTGGTCGATGGCCCCCCAATGCTGCAATGGTTTCAGGTTCATTTTTTTCGATGGCCTTCTGAATTTCAAATGAAACGTGACCCACCTTCTTTAGTGATTTGGGTCAGCTTCCCCAACCTCCCTCTTCCTTTCCAAAATCCCTCCTTATTAAAAAATATTGAGAATCTTATAGGTAGATATTTATGCTCTAATAGTCACACGGAAGTTGTTTTTCACCCAGTGAATCCGCGTGTGTGTGTTGAGATGGGTGTGTCTATAATTCCCTTATATTATATATGTCTAACAATTGTTGAGGAGTATAGGTGTAAACAATTTTTGGTTAGTGAGAGTTGGCCCAATTTTTTCTCGGCTTGTAGGCGGCTGGGACACCACTCTGATGTATATCGATGTGGGTCTGCAAAGCTGATGGATAGGGGTTTGGTTCACCGGGGTGTCCAAATGGATACCATGATGGTGGGTAGTGACGAAAAACTATAAGCGGGCAGAGATAATAGTGGAGAGTAACCCCAGTTGTTGTGGATGATGGAGAAGGAAAGATGCCGAAATTCTTCGGCCGACTAGGATACGAGTGTTCAGGTTGTTTTGGGTTTTGATATGGGGAAGAAATCCATTGACCATCAGGAGAACCCATGGGTGTCTGAGGATTTTAGTAGACTTAGGGACAATATCGGGGGTCCTCCCAACTGTAGTGTGTGGAGAGGCAAGGGAAGGTCTCAGAATGAAGATGTATGAGTGGAAATTCAGAGGAATGAGAGGTATGTGGTCCTGGAACAGACAACGGGTGGGTTGGAGGTGGTACTAACTGCTTTGTGTGCAGAGGAGTTAAGGGAAGGCAGTGGGGATAGGAGTAACGGGAATCAGAGACAATCTACGGGAACAACTATTTCTAAGAGAGTAGAAGATGCTAGAGGTTTGAGTTTTCTGAACCGGACTCCAGTCCAAATGAGAAATAGGTTTGAAGGCCTCTCATTGGTGGATGTTTGATCAGATTCAGATATCCATGAGAAGATAGGCGGGGGCTGCGGGAAGGAACTCAATGGGAATGAACCCAAACTTTCGGCAGATAAAGCATTAATCCCGAGTAGTAGCAGGATTGTTAGGAGAAGGAAGGGGAGGAATGATTACTCCTCACTACCTAATCCTTTGGAGGCTCTATAGGAAAAAAATTTAAATGAAAACAATTTTTCCTATGAGAACCAAATTATTATGAGAATAATGGAAAAAATGATCAATCTTTGGACTTGATTTTAAGTTCCATAGTGGAATCACCCGAGCAGGTATTGGTTCTGAATGCAAATGAAGAGGAGGAAACCAAGATGATGGGGAGGTCCCTAATAGTGTCTCTTAATGAGGATCAATACACTTGGATTGAAAAATATGATCTCATATTGGTAAGGGGATTGAGTAAAGGTATGATAAGTATGGAGGAGTACATCCAGTCTTGGGACCAGCTATCTTCTGAGGTTGAAATGTTGATAACCAAGGTATCAGACACTCAGGTCACATCTTTATCATGGAAATTGTTCAGGGAAGTAGGGTCTAGGGATCTTAAGTTACTCATTTATGATTCTGTTTAAGTTATTTTCCTGAGATTAGTTGGCTTGTTGGAATGTTGTGCGTACTATACCAGAGATAGGTTCAATTCTCTGGTATTAAATATTGAAAATCTTGCGGTTTCAAAAATCACTACATGCCGATTTCCTCCAGATGGGGTTTAGATCACGGAGTCTTCACTGGAGCTTGGCTTTTGGATTTGGTCATTGAGAGGGCATGGCTTCGCCATCGGTTCCCTGCACATGAAATTATGCACGAGACTTCTCGTCTAAGGGTCATCCTCTGATAAAGTCTACGACGTGGTGAAACTACTGGGGAGGATCCGGTCTGATGTTTTTTCTTTTATGTTTTGGTTACATTGTGGTTGGTGTTGGATCCCATGGTTTCTAACTTTTCCTTACAATTGTTTTTATAATAAAAAAAGTAATTTTCAGGTAGGAAATTGTTAGTTTATGTTATGGGTGTAAAGTTATTTATCAAATGTTTCTTGATACAAGGTTTGGTGTGAAGATATGTAATGTCCAAGGTGAGTGAAATATATGCTAGATTTTGTAATTTTCTCATGTGTAACTTTTATAATGTATTTATTTGTCTTCCATATATTGAGGTGGAGTGAATTTGTGCCGACACATATTATATGATACTGGTGGAGATATAGGTGACTCATGTATAGATTCAAGGTACTAATATTCAATCATTATTATAGTATATCCATATTTACAATTAAAATGTCTTTTTCCCAATGTGTAGTATATCAAGATCTACTCCCCAGCTGTGTCAGGGCCTTTGATAAATTTTCCAAGTTACAACACCCTAAGATGAATTTTTTGGTGAATTGGATAGCCAAATTAAAAATAGTACTACCTTTTTTTCTATGATGTAGATAGACTGGTTAGCATCAAGGTTGATTGGTTAACACACAATAATTATGATGTGTGTGAACTATAATTTATTAAATCATTACTCATCATTTCACCAATCATATAAGATCCTATGAAACTGAATTTGATAGTTAGGGGAACATTTATTTCAACTAAGATTCTTTCTCAAGCCACATGTGAACACACATTTTTTGTGTAATGATTTTATATTAAGTGATTTATGGAAATCAAATGTACAATTGTAGAAGTAAGTTAATATTATGTTATAAAATTGATATTAAATTATTATGACATTGGGTTTTGTAGAGGATTTTTACTTATATTACATTTAGGTTATTTTAGTTGAATTGTTTTATGTCATTTATACTTGTGTTATAGTTATATTTTTTTATACATGTTGTCTTTAGATATAAATGAGACATAATATTATAAATTTTTGTTTATTTTATTACCTTATTATCTAGAATTTTTATTTTTTTATGATTGGTTTTTTATTTTATAATGATCTATTTTAGGATTAATATCACCCTACGTGATTCTTCATAACCCTTAGCATGGTTCATCTTCGTTTAGTTATGGGGAGTGAACTTTAGACCATGTGGCATTTTTCATTAGTAAAATTATTTTTTTAGGGTGGTATTTTACAATCCTATTAGATTTATTATCTTCCTCAGTGGAGTTTATGTATATGTAATTTGGTAGGAACCCATTTAGACCATCATCATAGGGTCGTGTTGGGATAGAGTATCATGGAAAATCTAGATTTACTCCAAGAAAATGAGTTAACATGAATGGATGTAAAAGTGGGTTGTATGGATGATATGGTGGATGAGTTTTCAATTAAAAACTCTTATGATAGAAGTCCAAATGGTTGAGGTACCACAGGATATTTGATGTAATATTTCATTTACTCCACTATTTAATTTTTTTATTACTATCCTTACTTCACAATTAATTATTTCACTTTTCATAGTTTATGAATAAAATCATTCATATGAGAATCTCAAAAGGTGAACACATTTTATTAATCTAGTAATATTTTTGATTTTATTTTAGGAGGTTTGTTGCAATTGTTTTAATACAAGATAAGAATAATTTTATAGAAAAAATAATTATTAGAAATGTGACCATTTTAATTCATCCTCAGCATCGATTTGATGTAATATTTAACATATTATATTAATTAATACTGAAAAGGGTTATTTTTCATAACTCAGATTGAGATCATGTGGTATTTTTTTCTGGAAAGTGATTTTCATTTGGGATAAATATATATTGACCATGTAGTATTACATCATAGTTAGTGAATTTTATTCATTGTTAACCTAAAGTGAATATTAACGATCCACCTAGTTATATGAGTGATTATGTGTTTTTCCCCAATGGATGTTCCCAGTTTTCCTATGAGGTGGGAGATTGGATTTGAGATAGTGTTATATATATTTGTTTCTCCAATTATTATGGGATCTTATCATAGATACATGTAAGTAATTTGGAATTGAGGATTTGAATTGATAATTTACTATAAAGGGGTTTTTTGTTAAAATTTATCACCATGGGCCACTTTGAAATATTTCATACATGTGGATGAACTCATGATATTTTTCATATATTACCAGTAGAAACACAAGGTAATAGTGAAAAATCAATATCTAATTCCATGGATATATGATTTTTTACAATTTGAAAGCGGTGATTCTATTTTTTATGATGAATTTACAATCAATATATCATAAGTTGAGGGTTAAATATAAGGATATTATTAAAAAAAATTTTAAATTTTTTATAGTTATTTTTAATTTCTTATAATGTATTTATGAGTTATGAATGAACCCGATGTGTTAATTGGGATTCATAATAGTGTGTCTAAAACATTTTTTATGATTCTATTCTATTCTCCATTGATGATATTTTTGTTTTTTTAATATATATAGGAGGATGATACATATTATCATTATATGGTGTTAGAGTTTCTTAATAAAGATAAATTCTAAGGGAAGCTTTCTAGGTTTACATTTTGGACATGTAGAAGTTTCTTTGAAGGCTCATAACATTTTGAAGTATAATTTTATGGTGTACATAGTAAAGGTTTATGTTTCTATTATGTGGAAACCAAAAATAATGACTCAAAATTTTTCTGATTTGTAGGATTGCATTAGTAATATAAGATTTTTGTACCTCATTTTTCTCATACTGCATCTCCATTATCCTATTTAACTAATAATGGTAATGTTTCTCCTTGGATAGTAGAATTTTGTGTCACTTTATAGTGTTTTAGTGTGATTTTGATGAGTTCCCTTGTTCTTATATTAATCAAGGAAATTATTTTATGTATGGTATATTATTCTAAATCTAATCAAGGGATAGAATGTTTCTTTATTCATTAGATGGTAGTCATCACATATCGATCTTATTTGATATGATTTAATGGTAGTTACCATATTTCTTTTAATTTAGAGATTTTCGTAATTGATTTTGTTTATATGTTGTAAAGACATTATTTTCATGGTGAATATTTGATGGATTATACATATAATCATAGAATATGATATATATATATATATATGTATATATTTACGTATTTAAATTTTGAGGAAAGGTGATTGGTCGTATTTTTACAATATAATGACTTAAAGATCATGTGAACCCCAGTGAAATGTATTTTGATAGTTAATTATATCAGTTTGAAGAAGTATGGATATTTAATTCATGATGTGAATACGGAATGGAAGGTGATTAATATATTAACATCTTTACAATAGATTTATTGTGATAGTTAACTATAATGTTCTTGATGGATGTTAAATGGATGGGTAAAATTGTGTTTTATTCCATATGTAATTATATGTTCCTCCAAGTATGTGATAATAATTTTTTAGTAGATTCATAGATCATATTTAGTGGTAATTTTTAGTATCATAAGTACGGTTTTTTCATTTATTAATAATATTTTATTGTATATGATGATGAAAAAAGTGACATGGATTTCTTTAAAAGTCTTATATGTTTCAATGATAAATACAGTCATCATGTAGTTATAGGTTTATTGCATATTTTTTGTATTATCTAAGGTAAATGAGAAGATATTCCCTTGTATTTTATCAGGGGACTTTAATACAATATGTGGAGAATCTATTTTATATAGGTTGGTATGGATTGAGTGATGAAATTATATAATTTATTATAGATCAAGGAATCAAGATCAATTGATAGTTTAATAATTCATTACAAGATGGTGATTGTAAAACATTATGCAGTAATAAATAAAATAGTTTTATATAATGGCCCATAATTTTATAGAGCCAGTCATATTTTTTCATGTCCATTACAGAAGAAGAACCTCATTGAAAATATAAATCCATCTTTATAAATTTTAAATGAGAATGATAAAAATAATATATATATACATAACCCACATTTTTCAATATGATAAATCTTTTATGATCTCAATAGAGTGAGATTTATTGAGATAAATGACAAATATTCAGAGGACTATTTCCTCAAATTGTAGTACACCACCCATTAGAATCGTCATCCACCATGAGAGGACATGATGAACTATAAATGTGAAATTTCAACTTTCATTGCGAATAAAAAATATAGAACAATGATGGAAGATATATTTGTAATAGATTGAAAATGTCACATATAGAACATAGTTAACAGATATTGCCCTTAAATATGTAACATCCCTCAAGATTTTGAAGTGTGTTGTGGCATAATTAATTCGATAAATGTTCATATTTCATAGTTAGGTATTCTTGTATTATCAAGGGATATCATGAATGATACTGGTAATAACATGTCAAAACTAAAATAGAGACATTACTTCCGGAATGAAGGAATTCCTCACTGAATGGATTGTTCAAGAAAGTACACTAAGGTTCTGTCTATAGTAGTCCATGTTTTGACCAACTAATTCACTCTAAGAATGGCCACATTGGAAAATTTTAAGAAAGGTTAAAACTATGATTGTTTCCTGAAAAAATGTTTAATTATCCCCTCTTCCTCTCGATCATCACCTATTATTTATCTATATAGGATATTCTATTGGGATATTTTGGCTCCCTCCTCCTCATCATCGTATAGATTTATGACTCATTAATTTTGGTGGTTTTCTCCTAGTTTTAAAACATCCATTTCTTCCCTAATTACCTATTCCAATTAATATATTTTTTTCTCATTTCTAAAACCATATACCAAGAATGTTAGGGACTTATTTCGGGATTGAGTGTGCTTTGATTGTTTTGGGTGGTGTCTCTTTTTGATTGAGAATTGTCATGATTGAGTTCAGAATACATTCCCATTAACCAATAGTTGTATGGAATTATATTCCATGATATGCATGTGGGTGAATGTGTGTCCTTATGAGACCTATAATTATGGTCTCAATGTAACTATGTGAGTTCAGCATCAATGCAGTTGATACCATAGAGGGGGAGTATGATATTACTTCCATGAAAAACATGATCAAGGTCCCTATATGAGGGATATGAGAAGGGTTCAATTTTTGGGTATTTGGTCTTGGAATGTGTCGTATAGGTTCCAAAAGGATTTTTTGACAAGATAAAATGATGTAGGTATTTATGTGATGAATTACCTTACTATAGTTAGATTCTAATTCATATTCATTAATGTTTCGTAATGTTAAATGTTGACACCCTTCAATGTATGGTGATGGGTCAGTGTCCTTCATGTGGCCTGTCATGATTATGCAGGAATAGGTCAGTGTTCATGATGTGATCTTCCATGAGTTTCTAGGGGATGGTCCATTCTTCTTTATGGGACATACATAGAATATTAAACAATGGTTTAGTGTGCTTGATATGATCTCCCTTTCATTTTTCGTGATGGGTAGGTGTACTGGATGAGGTCATGAAAGGAGTTATATGATGAGTGTAATGCCCCAACACCAGAATCACATATTCAGGGAATTATTACGTATTATTGTCTTGATAAAAAAAGATCAAATCTCTAAAGACCAATTAGTTTAGTATCTTTGGAAACACTGCATACATTCATAAGTCTTACATTACATCATAAATTTAAAAAATACAACAACATAGTCTCTATAGACCACACTCATATCCCCTATGACTATCCCTGCAGGTTAGTCATAAAATACTTCTTCACATCCTGGGAAAAATAAAACATAGAAAGGGGTGAGATAAGATTCTCAGTAAGAATAACAATATAGCAGAAACTGTCATAAATTAACAAAAACATTTAAGGAAATGTATAACTAAAACAAAATCCTTTTGAACTTGAACTTCAGAAATATATGGCAAAGATAAAATCAAATAATGCCATTTACCTATTTACATGGATATTCTACTAGTCGAATAATCACATGAAATATCAATAGTCACTTTCTTAATTATGAAATGCATAATGCCAAACTATCATAACCATAATGTAAAGGACTTGTGCCAACACTAGAAATATGTTTTTGTCAAGGCCTTGTGACCAGACACTAGTTTGTCTCATGAGACCAACCGATGCATCGAGGATCTATATCGGGCTCCACCTATCACTTAATAAGTCCAATGCATTCCTTATATGAAAAGGTTTAAACATAACATAAACATTAATATTAAAAGTAGCATGCGAAATGTCAATACATTATCCATAAACCATTAATGGTATTTAAAATAACACATCCATAGTCAAAAATATCATAAAACATTCAATGCAGTTTGGAAGTTTAGTATCATAATAAATCAACTTGAAATAAGCTTAAAATCAATCAAATTATGTTGACCTGGATGAAATCAAAACTACTTGAGAGAAATAACTCTTTATTTTTTTGAAATCATTTAATGTCACATAATTATAAATGAAAACATTTATTTTGAAAATATTATTATAAGCTCATAAGGGAAGGTTCAATGATTTTATTACGGCGGAAAATAGCCTCACCCGCCATATAAGTTAAAAACATTCTTACCTTAAATTTGTCGAATGGTCAAAAAGTACCTTGTTTGGAAAACGATGGAAAGATTCTTTTCAAAAAATGTATAGAATAAAATAAGGGTATAAGTGAATTTAACACATTGTCTATTAAATAGTAAAAATGTTTTGAAAGAAATTTTTAATAAACATGGATGTGGATGATAAAGAGGATCCAGTAGATAATTACATATGAACAACCTCGAATAATGAATAGATTGTAGAATTAACCCTTACCTTGTACTTTTCCTTAGTTGATGGTATGTTAACCACCTGTATTATAGTTAAAAAATTGTAATTAAATTATAAAAAAACCATATACATAATTATGATATCATATATGATCTTCTAATAATTCTTTGTTAATAATATTTTAGTATTATCGTCGTTTCAGGTGTTAACTTATTCATTTTGTTTTATATGTTTGTTTACATAAGCCGAGTTTATTATGGATAGGTTCTATCTTATTCATATCCAGAATTATATCATGTCCTTCAAAATTATTTTTAATCATCAAATAAAAATTAGTATTGAATAGATACGATGGGGAATGAATCTCATCGCGTTCGTGGAGACGGTAATCCGTATGTAGGCACGAGCGACAATATCATTCTTTTGATATTAAAATCATATATAATTGGATGTTATATCATATATACAGAATCATTAAATTTTTATATTTATTATTTACATCAATTACACATCATTATCCTACCCATCCAAATAATAATGTACTGAATAACAATTTTACCACGACGTGGAGACGGTAAACCATTTGTATGCACATATGGTGACATGTCATTCAAAGGATGGATAAAATATTGAATATTGTTGTACCATATTTATAATAACTTCACAGTATATAGAAGATATTGGAGTTATGATGTGGCAGTTTTTCACACTCTTTGCCACATCATTTTTGTATTTTTATTATTGATTTTTTATATCAAAATTTTGTTTTTTATTAAATAATTTATAATTAATGTGATTTTGTACATTCCTGTGTAAAATAATCTATTTTCGTTTAAATTAATTGTTTTTAATATTAATTAATATCTTTTTAAATTATTCTTAAATTGATTTAGTCTTGCGAATTAGAATTTCTTTTATTTATTCTTTTTATTTTTATTCTAGTTAGTTATTTAATTCATTAATTAAATTTATTATTTCTTTATTCTTTAAATTGTATGCAAATAACTCAGTTTAGTATTTGGTCTTTTAATAATTTAATTAGTTTTAACAATTTAATTTTATTTAGTTAATATTTATTATTCTTTAATTCACTTTATTAATTCTTTAATTAATTGGTTAATTAATTTAAGCAAGTGACTTTAAACATTTTTTAGTTTGTTTTAAATTAAATTTGTTTATAAATTTTGATACTAATAAATTCATTCTTTTAATCAAAGCATAATTAATTTTATTATTTAAGCTTGTTTTCTTTATTTAGTTTTTGTTATTATATTTAATATAATTGATTAATTTTTAGTTGTATTAGAGTGGTAATTAATTTAACTTTCGTTTTATTTTGCAGGTGTTCTGGTGGCACATTGTAACAATTCCACTGTTTTCATTTCCTTATTGTTCCACCGTGTTTGTTCTTTATGGTCCCACCGTTTCAGAACCGGTGCAACCATATTTTACCCCCAACATCTCACCGTCAAACCTCCAACCTCCACCTTCATCCCTGCCTCCCTCCACAGCAAATCTGGCACCATTCCTCTTCACCTCCCCTCATCTACGCACCACCACCACAACAACCATTCACGCCGCAAAAGGGAAAAAAATCACACATCAGCAAAACTATCCAGCAGCAAAACAAATTGAACTCACAGAAGGGCAAATTGAATGAAGAGATGATTAAACAGAGATGTAGTAGATCGAATAAATCCTGAAACTGGAAACTAATATACCCTATTTCAAACCAGATCTGAACTAGTGCACAACTATCCAAACCCATTCCTCCAGCAAGTCGTCCAAACCTTACCGACGTCCTTCCCAGTCGCCTCCACGAGTCCGCATCACCTCAATTCCCCTGTGCCGATGCACCGAGATCCCGAGCTGCCTGATCGACTCTGCCTCGGCCCTCACCTTCCCCCTTTTCACCACACTCACCCCACATCTCCGCACCAGGATACTCGCCACACCCCCTACCTCTTTTAAGTCCGCTCCGAACACAGTCGAGCTTCCTCCTCGTCGCACTTCTCGTCGTCGCCCCCTGCTGGAACACCCGAACCGCTACCTTCCCTACACCACATGCCACCAACAGCCTCCGCCCCGAAGCCCTGTTCCCGCTTCGTATCCCCCCCCCCCCCCGCTCCAAACCCCAGCTGAGCTACTTCTCCATCCCCATGACACATAACATGCGTCTAAAAGACCCCCGCCATGCTCTTCTCTCCTGTGCCACCGACCACCGCTACCCTTGCTCTCCCCCACATGGTAGTCAAAATCACAAGTCTACAGTATGAGTCTACTCTATCCATTAGGCAAGTTTACACAGAGTCTATATATTTAAACACGATTTTACCTCAAGTCTACAAGATTTCTACTGAGGATGAACAGTAAACTCACCGCCTTTGACTACCTTGCTCCCCCTTTCTCGCCTTCCATTTGTGCCGAAACCCAACCCCTCAACTCTTAGATTATTCTTTTTCATTTAATTTTTATTCTTTTTAATTATACTATCCAATATATATATATAAATATATGAAATATAATACAATAATTATAGTTATAATAATAATTGTATATAAGATTATGTAATATTAGTATATCATATTACTAAATATAATAACTAGATTTACATATAATAGTAATAATAATATTAGGGATTATATATATATATATATATATATATATTAATAATTATTTTTATTAACTAATATATGTAATAATATTAATATATAGTTATTTTAGTTTCATTTTGTTTAACTTGTTTTAGTCTTTCTGTTGTTCCGTGCAGGGGGAGATACTCGTAGATGCGGTGATAAAAGAAGTTCACGGGAAAAGCACAAGAATATTTTTTAGTTTGTTGCAGGGATTTTTAAACTCACTAAGTGTTCACTTAAAGACTGGTGACACACAATCAGAGATGCGCCACATGGATTGACATTTCCAATTAGTTTAGTTTTCTGTTTTCATCTCTAAATAAGAGAACCCTCGACTCCTCTCGGGATAAGAAGCCAAGGCCAGGGCTAGAGCAGACCCGAGGGAGGGCATCATTACGCAATGGGAGGAGGATACTCCACCCCAATTCACACATCCATTTCATCCACATCTCACAGATGAGGCTCTTCTTCGACCAGGAGATGGGACATGCTCCTCCATTCTCTGCCTCTCCTCTACTGTTGTGTTTGTGGTGTTTTCAATTGAGTTTATAAATACTTGTGTTCTGTTTAGTTAATTGAATTGTGATGTTAGTTATGTTTGATTTTTTGTGTCATTCTTTCATCCTTGTTTTGCATTGTGATATCAAATCTCAAGAAATGGAGATCTAATCCACGAGGCAGGACCCAATTTATGAAACTCAACAAGATCTGGAGATCCGCACATTAATGTGATCACATTATTTTTATTCGCCTTGGTAGATCGCATGTGTACGTTAGATTAAGAGAGGGCGAGATCTTGTAAAAAATGATCGACTACTTTCATTCTTAATTTATTCTCCCCCTTTTTTCTTGATTTCTTGAATTGAGAATCAATATTGGTTGTGTGATGTCATGTTCTTAGTGCAATCATTCTGGCATATGAGAAATTCTTTCCAGAATGACTTTCTAAGTGAATCACCTTGCAGTTCGGAGAAATACTTGAGAATTCAAGAACTTCGATGCTTGAGTGTTTAAATTATAGGTGAGATTGGTGTGTGATCCGAGACATCGGTCATTCACTGAGTGAATTTGAGAATTGTTGATCAATTTCTTAATTTGATCTAGGAAAGCAAGTAGGGGGTTGATTAACCTGGGTCCAACCTTGTTCACACTGAATTTCTTCTTCTATATCTGGTTGTCATTTGTTTTTCCTGGTTTTGTCATGTGTCTCTATGTTTTTGCACTTTTCTATTACTGTCTCTCTCCCCACTGTGCTCTTCTGCACTGATTAGTGATTCCATAGGAGTGTGTTTTATTTTTTCAATATATTTAAAAATACTAAAATATTTTCAAAATAACCACTTAGGCTCTCGACACTGCTACCTTGAGAGCGACCCCGAGGATAGCCATTGTGCTATATCTTGGGTCATTATAAATGTAAAATTTACCATCCTCATGACAAGTATTCCCGTAAAGTTATTATTTTAGAATGGAAACAACAATGAAAGAGGAAGTGGAAGAAGAAAAGAACATGAAATCGGGTGGTTAAATTATTACATCTTCTTCGGCTTCTTCCTTTTGATTTGATCAATAGGGATACTTAGGCTGGATTTCTGACTAAAGTAAGGACTATAAGATGAAGGGAGGGAATTTTATAAGGTATTTGGGCAGGGTTTGGCCGAGCCAAATGGCTTTGAAGGAGTCAATTAGAGAGAAGGGGGAGTGCCCTTTTATAAGAGGGGTGAGGGGCACCTTAGGAAAAGTTAGAAATATTATTTTATAATAAATTCATATTCTGTTTATAATGTCTCCAAAATGGATTATTTAAAGGATAAGGTGGGTATTGGTCTAAAACCACTCAACCAATAGGTTTTAAATAGGTTTGGGTCACTACATTAACCTTATCTTTTAGATTTAACTCTTAGTTAATTACTTTGACATTTACCATGTCTCTTTGTATTTTTATATTACATGGTTAATAAACTTACTATAACAAGCCAAGAGAACCACAAGTGGTTCATTATTAATATATATAACCTTATCTAAGTCATTTGGATGAACATTAGAATTTTAGGAATAAAATATTAATTAATAATATAATATTTTATAGAAAAACACTTTTGTGTCAATTTTGACACAATTTGGTATTTGATTATTTTGAAAATCATAACAGTATTATTACTTGAAAAATAGTTAATTAAATCAATCCTGAAATTTAATATTAACCAATATAATTCGTGTAATTCATTAAAATTCTTAAATAATATTTATTTGGGTATTGATAATATCAATAATTTTAATCCTTCATTAATAAGGTAATACCATCATCATCATTGTGTCATAAAAACGTAAACATATTTAATGTATAAAGATTGTAAATAAAATACCTTTATGTAGGAAATATTTTTATCTTTCTAATGAATATTTATAATATAATTTATCTTATGTATAACCCTATATTAAAAATTTTTTAGTCATTAAACGTTGATTTTATCTCATTTTACTCTTCTTTGAATTAAATAATAATAAATGTCCTAATCTAATCCAGGTGGACCTAAATGATCATATTTTATTCCTAAGGATGTTTTTGGTCGAGTAACACTTAACCATTAGAATTAGTACATGTTCTAGGATAAAAATAATATCATTTTTACCTTAAATTACCCTATTTATTTTAACCGTGGTTAATAAAAGTAAAAAGTTACTATTCATCAAAAATTATTTCGATCTAAATGAACCAAATTTAATTACTAATATCAACCTTGTCTATCATATTTATAAAATTCAACTCACAGAAGTAGTAAAATTGCTTTTCATGGAAATTTGCAAAAGCTCCTAGGAGGTGGGTAAAAGTCGGTAAAAAGTTTAAAAAAATTTATATCTAAAATTAATATAAATTGACTCTAATGAATTACATTGAACTTATATAGGTATTATGAATCTATTTTGACCTAATATAAATTTAAAAAAAAAATAAATAATTATTTAAATCAAAATTCGGTTTTAAACTATAACATAGTGTTTTATCACTATTCATCAAAAATTGAAACTTTTTAGAAAAATTGAAAAAATTCACCCTTGGCTAATTTTGATATTCATAATCCAAAAATGAAGCCCATATTGAAAATTAAAATTTATAAGATTTCAAAAATTGGGTATTATTATTCATAACAACTAGTTTTGTTGGTTGTGGTGTGTTAGAACTCGAAGTTGCGTACAATACAAGGTATTGTATTATTCAAAAAGAAGCGTACCATGGAAACAAGGTATATTACATTCTCCACTCCTTCAAATAATATTTTCCTTGAAATTTCTAGAATATTACTGCATAAAAAGAATCGGGTGGTTCTTCATCATAAGTTCCTCGGATTCCCACGTCGCCTTTTCCATCTTATGATTTTTCCATAGAACATTTACTAGATGAGTCTTCCATTTGCTCAATACTTGTTCTCTTGTATCAAGAATCCGGACAAGCTCTTCTTAATAAGACAGATCAGGTTCCAGTTCTAATTCCTCATAGGTGAGTACATGCGTTGTGTCAGGCATGTATTTTCTCAATAGTGATACGTGAAACAAATCGTGAACTTTGGAGAGACTTTGTGACATTTCCAAATGGTAAGCTACAGCCCCAATTCATTCTAGAATTTCGATGTACCTGGGACTCAATTTACCTTTCTTACCAAAACGTATGACTCCCTTCCATGGAGATACCTTCATGAAATCATGATCTCCTACATGAAATTCTACATCCTTCCTTTGATTATTAGAATAAATCTTTTTCCTACATTGAGCTTCGTTGATGTGGGTTTGGATTACCTTCACATTTTCCATCGTTTCCTCTACATGTTATGGGCCTACGAGTTTTCTTTCACAAAAAACATCCCAATAGGTTGGTGTGTGAAATCTCTTTCTGTATAACACTTCATACGGTGCCATCTAAATACTTGAATTGAAGCTATTGTTATAGGAAAATTCTACCAGAGGTAAATATTGATCACACATACCCTGAAAGTCATGTGAGTAGGATCTCAATATGTCTTCTAAGGTTTGAATAGTTAGTTCTGATTTTCCATCAGTTTGAGGGTGGTAAGTAGTGCTCAAACGAAGTTCCATAACTAGGGATTTCTGAAGACTTTTCCAAAATTTAGATGTGAAATGTGGATCACGATCTGAAACAATCGATAGTGGTACTCCATGAAGTCTTACAACTTCATTAATATACGGTCTTGATAGATGTTCAAATGGTAGATCTTTTCATATAGTAAGAAAATGTGCTGACATGGTAAGATGATCAATAATGACACATATTGTGTCATTCCTTCTAGAAGTCTTTGGTAGTCCCATGAAAAAGCCCATCATAATATTATCCCATTTCAACTCAGGTATGGTAAGATCATTCATGACTCCTCCATGTTGTTTCCTTCCGGCTTTCAGTTTTTGACAAACCATACATTTTGACACAAAATTAGTAATCTCCCTCTTCATGTTGTCCCACAAAAAATGTTCCATCAAATATCTATACATCTTGGTGCTCCCATGGTGTATAGGGAAATTGGAACTATGAGTATCATCCAAAAATTCCCTTTTTAGATCAGGTATGTCGGGAATACAAAGTCTCTTCCCAAATTTCAAAATTCCATCTTTATACACAAAGTCGCTCAATCTCCCATCAATCACAGAATTAATCTTATTTTAAAAGTCTTCATCATCATTCAGAGAAATTTTTATCTTTTCTAGTAAAGATGGCTTGGAAACCATTTGAAAAAACATTGTTGTTTCACCTTCCATGGTTATTCCCATATCCATTATCACTAGATCCATGAAAATAGGATCCCTTTCAACTCTCATCTTGTTCAAAACTCCATGATCATTTCTACTAAAAGCATCTACCACCTTATTTTCCTTTCCTGGGTGGTAGTGTATAGTGAAATCATAATCCTTCAATAATTCAAGCCATCTTATTTTCCTCATGTTGAGTTCTTTCTGTGATAAAATATACTTTAAACTATTTTGATCGGTATATATCTCACATTTTTCACCATATAGATAATGTAAACATATTTTTAAAGCAAAGATTACAGCTTCTAACTCAAGATCATGAGTAGGATAGTTTTTCTCATGAATTTTTAGCTATTGTGATGAATAGGAAATAAACCTATCATTCTGCAGAAGGAAATAACCAAGTCCTTTCCTTGATGCATCACTATAAATAACAAACCCATCATTCCCCGACGGTAGAGTCAAGATAGAATCATTGACTAATCTTCTCTTAAATTCTTCAAAACATTGTTCACACTCTTTTGGCCAAACAAATTAATCCCCTTTATGTGTGAGCTTGGTTGATGGGTTAGCCAATCGGGAAAAATTCTGGACGAAAACCCTATAATAACCTACTAAACCAATAAAACGGCGTACCTCGGTTATACTCATTGGTGCAGGCCATTCTTGGATTGCTCTAGTCTTAGAAGGATCAACAGAGATTCCATCCTTAGAGACAATATGGCCAAGAAATGAAATCTCTTGAATCCAGAATTCACACTTTCTATACTTCCCATATAATTCATGTCTTCTAAGAGTCTTCAGAATAATGCACAAGTGATTTTCATGATCTTCGTAGCTTTTGGAGTATACCAAGATGTCCTCAATAAATACCACTGCAATGTCATCCAGATATTCCATGAAAACTCTATTCATCAAATCCATGATCACAGTGGGTGCATTAGTTAGTCCAAAAGGAATTTCTCTAAATTCGTAATGCCTGTACCTGGTTTGAAATGCTTTTTTTGGAATGTCTTCCTTCTTCCAAAAAAATAATGATATCCCGATCGAAGGTTAATCTTTGAAACGTATTGTGCTCCATCAAATTTGGTTGAATAAATAATCAATGTGAGGTAGGGGAAACTTGTTATTTATTGTTATAGCATTTATATCCCTGTAGTCAATGAAAATCTTCATAGATCCATCATTCTTCTTAACAAAAAGAACAGGGGATCCCCATAGAGAAACACTAGGGCAAATAAATCCATTATTACTCAATACCTCTAGTTTTTTTCTCAGTTCCACTAATTCCATAGTGTCCATTCTATAAGGGGTCTTCGATATGGGCCTTGAACCAGGAATTAAGTTAATGGAAATCTCAATTCCTCGCTCTGGAGGATGTCTAGGTAAATCTTCCAGAAACACATCAACATATTCTTGAACATTAGTTACATTCACTATTTAAACATTCCATTCATCACCCACTGTTATTACATTCTCCTCCTCCCTAATAATTGAATTTAGTTGAGCTACTCGAGGAGGATCTAGATAGGAATTAGGTGGTGAAGTTTCTGCTCTAAAGATAAGGTACGTCTTATCATCATAAAAAATTGTTACCTCCTTCCTCTTAAAATAAATTTTCGTATCATGGTCTGAAATCCAATCCATATAAAGATTATATCAAATTAAATTAGGGGTATGACGATGAGATCAGAAGATAAAGAACATTTCTATAATCTGATGGGAACTGATTCAAAAAAAATGTTGCAATGACACATCCATTGGAAGTTTTTATTGACAACTCCCTTGTTAAATCACACTGGAAATATCAAAATTTCATAGAAAACTAGGAAGATATGAAATAATGAGATTATCCAGAATCAAATAAAGTATTGGCCAAAATTGAGGAAACCATTGAATTACATTCCACTACGTATTTAGGAGCTTCCACCTCAGCAGTAGTGATAGCATAATCTTGTCATTGATCCCTTCACCTCTTCTGAGGTAAGTTTCCCTGACTCTTATGACATTCATTTTCATAATGTCCCATATCCCTGCAATTGTAGCATTGAACATCGATAGCTTCTTTCTTCCACTTTCAATCACGAGCTTGGTGGCCTTTTTTCACTACACTTGTAACAGACTCACATACACTTCAGGCAATTAACAGGGTTTTTCTTCCCACATTTATTGCATGATGGATATTCAACTTTTCCCTTCATCCCCTTATTTCCATTTCCAGAGTGATAAACATATCTCTTCTTCTCTTTCTTTTCTATAAAGTCGTAAGAAATAGATAATTCCTTTTCTGTCTTGATAGCACGTGAGAAAATATCTTCATACAATGAGAAGGATTGTGAGACTAATTCTCGACAGAGAAATGGTTCTAACCCATCAAAGAAACGATCAATATTACTTCCTGGGATACGTATATAATCTGCAGCATGCCTCGCTAACCTTCTAAAGATAACCTCATACATTGTGACATTCTCATCATTTTTTTCCTCAGACTTAGAAATTGTCATTCCATATATGCTCGATGGTAACGAGGAAAATATTTTTCTATGAAAATTTATTTAAACACCCTCCATTCCATATTTGATACTTCATCATCTTCCTTTGTGTTTTGAATCAACGACCACCATTGATCAGCATCTCTAGTGAAGTGGTAAACCGCCATGAAAACATTTTCCCTTTCACTACACCCCAAGGCGTGGAATATTTTCTCTGAGGAATTTATCCATTGCTCAGCTACTAGTGGATTTATACCCCAATTAAATTTTGGCGTTTTTTGACTCATGAAGCAGTCTAACATTGATCCTCCACACTACGGATCAGGGTGCTCCATACGGGTAAGGTTATTATTCATAACCTGAGTGAGTTATCCCAGTATAGTGATAAGCTGGTCAGCACTAGTTGTATCACCAGCTCCATTATAATTATCTTGAGCTGGAGGGAAATCCCTACATGGAGTGAGTGAATTGATACAGTTTTCATTCCTTCCACTAGATGCCATTTGTAAAAAATTTCATAAACTAGATTAGTTTATGAATCAAAATACATAATTCCATACTTGTGAAAAACTTACATAAATTGAATAGTTTATGGATATACTCCATTATCATAAAAATGTTTTCTTTGAGAAAGTATATAATTATAAACCCTTCATAATGGTTTGTAATGAAAATGAGAATTATCCTAAGCATATCCCCCGGTAGTGTCAAAATCAGAAGTGTAGTAATGCTCGTTGTTGTGCACTAGTTCTCATTCAAGTCTAGCTCAAAGTGGTGTTTTCTAGTTTTACCCTTAGGTACATCTGTGCCAAAGCTGCCTCTACCTACTCGTATCCAAACAAGGATGTATTGCCCAGAAAACTCAAAAAATCTCTATAATACAAAAAATCTAGGATGTTCTTCTATACTAATCCTCAAAGAATATCATAGGGCTATGTGCTCTAATCAGATTTTATCTAAATCTAGCTTCCAAGGTTTATTACTAAACTTCCTCAAATACCAACTTTAACACCTCGACCCAGAAATCCCAGAGTCGGTGCATTATTACATATCATTGGAAAGATCAAAGAATATTAAATCTTGAAACACCGATTAGTTTAGTATCCTTGGAAACACTAGATACATTCCTAAGTCTTGCATTACATCATAGATTAAAAAAAATACAACAACATAGTCCTCATAGACCACACTCATATCCCCCATGAGTATCCCTGCAGGTCAGTCATAAAATACTTCTTCACGTCATAGGAAAAATAAAACATAGATAGGGGTGATCTCAGATGCTCAGTAGGGATAACAATATAGCAGATACTTTCACAAATAAGCATAAACATTTAAGGCAATGTATAAATAAAACAAAAGCCTATTAAACATGAACTTAAGTAATATATGGAAAAGAAAAAATCAAATATTTCCATTACCTATTCACATGGATAATCTACTAGTCGAATAATCACATGCAATATCAATATCCACTTTCATAATTATGGAATACATAATGCCAGACTATCATAACCACATAGTCAAGGCCTTGTGAAATGAATACAAATATGTTTTTGTCATGAACTTGTTCCAAGACACAATTTTGTCTCATTAGACCTACCAATGCATCGAGGAGCTATAGCGGACTCCACCCATCACTTACTATGTCTAATTCATTCCAAATATGAAAAGGTTTTAACATAACATAAATATTCGTATCAAAACGAGCATATGAAATGTCAGTACATTATCCATAAACCATGAATGGTATAAAAAATAACACATCCATAGTCAAATATTTCACAAAAACTTCAATACAATTTGGATTATTTGTATTATAATAAATCAACTTCAAATAAGATTAAAATCCATCAAAGGATGTTGACATGGATGAAATAAAAACTACTTGAGAGAAATATCTCTTTATTTTTTTTGAAATCATTTAATATCACATAATTATAAAAGAAAACATTTATTTTGAAAATATTCTTATAAGATTTTAAGTTAAGGTCCGACAATTTTATAATGGCGGGAAATAGCCGCACCCGTTGTACAAGTTAAAAAAACATTCTTTCCTTAAATTTTTTGAATGGTCAAAAAGAACCTTGTTTGGAGAATTACAAAAATATTCCATTAAAAAATGTATAAAATAAAATTAGGGTATAAATGACATTAACCCATTGTCTATTAAATAGTAAAAACGTTTTGAAATATATTTTTAAGAAACATGGATGTGGATGATAAAGAGGTTCCAGTAGATAATTACATATGAAAAACCTCAGATAATGAAGAGATTATAGAATTAACCCCTACCTTGTACTTTTCCATAGTCGATGGTATGTTAACCTCCTATATAATAGTTAAAACAATGTTATTAAATTATAAAATAACCGTATATATAATTATGATATCATATATGATCTTCTAATAATTCTTTGTTAATAATATTTTAGTGTTATCGTCGTTTCAGGTGTTAAATTACTTATTTTCTTTTATATTTTTTATTACATAATCCCTGTTTGTTATGGATAGGTTGTATATTTTTCAAATCCAAAATGATATAATGTCCTTAAAAATATTTTTAATCATCAAATGAATATTAGTCTTGAATGGATATAACGGATAATGAATCTCATCGCGTTCATGGAGATGGCAATCCGTACGTACGCACGAGCGACAATATCATTCTATTGCTATTAAAATCGTATATAATTTGATTTTATATCATTTATACAGAATAATTAGAATGTAATATTTATTTTTTTCATCAATTACACATCATTATCATACCCATCCAAATAATAATGTATTGAATAACAATTACACACCGACGTGGAGACGGTAAGCCGTACATACGCACGTATGGTGACATGCCATTCAAAGGATGGATAGAATACTAAATTTGGTTTTAAAATATTTATAAAAACATCAGATTATATAGAAGATACTAGATTTATTATTTTAGAACTGAAACAACAAATAAAGAGGATGTGGAAGATGAAAATAACCTGAAAGAGTATAGTGAAATTATTACCTCTTCTTCGGGTTCTTCCTTTTGATTTGATCAAAATGGAACCATAGGTTGGCTTTCTGAATAAAGGAAGGGCTCTAGGATGAAGTTAGGAAAGTTGAGAGGGTATTTGTGCAGGGGTTGGCCGAGACCAATGGCTTTGAAGGAGTGAATTAGAGATAAGGGGGAGTGCCCTTTTATAAGAGGGGTGAGGGGAACCTAAGGAAAAGCTAGAAATATTATTTTATAATAAATTCATATTCGGTTTATAATGGCTACAGAATTGTTTTTTAAAGTCTAAGGTGGGTATGGGTCTAAAACCACTCAACCAGTAGGTTTTAGACTGGTTTGGGTCACTACATTAACCTTATCGTTTATATTTAACTCTTAGTTAATTAGTTTGAAATTTACCATGTCTCTTTGAATTTTTATATTATATGGTTAATAAACATACTATAAAAATTTAAGAGAACCCCAAGTGATTAATTATTAATATATATAAACTTATCTAAGTCATTTTACTGAACCTTAAATTTTTATAAATATAATATTTGTTTTAAAAACTCTTTCATGTCAATTTTGACACTATTTGGTATTTGATTTTTGTGAAACTTATAACATCATTATTACTTCTAAAAAAGTTAATTAAATAAATCCTAACATGTCATATTAAACTATGAAATTCATGGAATTTATTAAAATCCTTAAATTATATTTATTTGGGTAATTATAATATCAATTATTATAATCCTTCATTAATAAGGAAGTTACTGCATCATCATTGTGTCATAAATAAATTACATTATATAATTTATAAAAATTATAAATCAAATAAAATTATGTAGTTAATATATTTATCTTTTTAATTAATACTTATAATAGAATTTATCTTATGTATAACCCTATATTAAAAAAGGTTTTAGTTATTATACTTTGATTTTAACTCATTTAACTCTTCTTTGAATTAAATAATAATAAATGTCCTAATCTAATCCAAGTGGACCTAAATGATCATATTTTATTCCTAAGGTTGTTTTTGATAGATAAAAACTTATCCAATATAATTAGGACATGTGTTAGGGTGAAAATATTATAAATTTTATCTATAATTACCCTATTTATTTTTAACCGTGGTAAATAAAAGTAAAACGTTACTATTCACCAAAAATTATTTTTATCTCATTGAACCACATTTTACATACTGATATAAACTGTGTCTCTAGGATTTTTGAAATTCAACTTATAGATGTGGGAAAATTATGTTTTATGAAAATTTGCAAAAGCTCCTAGGAGGTGGAAAAAATACGGTAAAAAGTTCGAAAAATAATTTATATCTAAAATTATTATAAATTGACTCTAATGAATTACATTGAACTTATATAGGTTTTATATATCTATTTTGACCTAAAATTAATTTATATAAAATAAATAATTATTTAAATAAAAATTCGGGTTTAAATTATACCTTAGTGTTTATTCATTATTCAACAAAAATTGAATGTTTTCAGAAGAATATCAAAAATTCACCCTAGGATAATTTTGATATTCCGAATCCAAAAATGAAGTCCATTTTGAAAAATAATATTTATAAAATTTAAAAATGTGGGTATTACTATTCATAACGGCTAGTTGGGTTGGTTGTGGTGTGTTAGAACTCCAAGTTGTGTACAACACACGCTATTATATTATTCAAAGAGAAACCGACTGTGGATGCTTTGGGGGTTACAATGAGGGTCATGTATTTTATATTTTTCATAATTTATGATATATTATTCTTTCTGGTGTAGAGACAAGGAAGGTGGGAACAAGTTTAATGAAATATTTTTTAGAAAATGATGACATGGAGGGTTTTGTGTTTATTTATGTATTTACCTTTTATCAGTACATCCACATTCATATGATTATTTCACTTGTGTTAATGAATTTTTGGTTGTGTTATACCGTGTTTATCCTCATAGCATTCAAATACATCTTTTTGAGTTAATAATTTATAGTCAATGATCCAAACAAATGAATTTTCCATACAAGAGACCATTAAATATATGATAGTTGATATGGATAGTGGTGATACCATGAAATTCCTTGGGCTCCTTTTCATTGATGCAAATTTTATTTTTTTATCTTATTCTATGTATATAAGATTACAAACCACATGTGTGGATATTTTTTCACCCAATATTCATGGTATTGTATTCCATTCTGTAATAACATGGATGATTTTTTTATGATTTTTAATGATATATGATATTAAGTTATTTTGTTTTATGATTAATTTATATGTTATTACGTTACTATGGTGGTTATATTTTTTAGAGGGCATAGTCTCCCCATGGTTTTATCTAGACCCCCTCTATTATTTGGTATCCTCCAATGTATGAGGAGGTGTTTTTTAGGTATTGTGGCATCTATGAACTAGACTCGGTGATTTGGGTTTGGGTGTTAAATAATGATATCATAAAGCCTTGTTATTTTAAATAATATTTGGGTGTCTATATAATAGATATACGATGGATGGCACTTGGGTAGCTATGTTAAGCTGGTTCTTGGATAGTACCCATTTAGTGGACATCTATGTTTCAAAGGAAACGAGATTGATTAATTGGTTGTGATATAATAGTTTCAGGTTTATCATAGGGGTTATAGGGAGATTATATTTTTTGTATTTTCCCATGGCGTTATTAGTAAGAGATATTGAGTTCATGTGTCATGGATATGCATGTATGTTCATATTCCATGTTCTTATTTTCTTATAATTGACAGTGGTTTATATTAATTAAATTAAAATATTTGTATATTCTATGTATTCCAAATTACAACATTCGTGACATTCGATTAAATTTACATGAGCATACATATGGTTTAGTTATTATGATTCTAAAAACCTGTTTGTATTAGAGTTTATTCTTGGACCATGGATCGTTTTGTTTGTTTGTATCTATGTAATTTCATATTTATTTTAATATGTGAGATATTAAGGGAATTTATGAGTATCTATTTTTTCATTCAATAGAATGTATCCTTGTTGAAATCCCATGCTTCCTCCTAGGGCCCAGGGTATGTATTTTCTCGAATGGGGTAGTATAACTATTGTTACTCTGATGTTCAAGATGGTCAGGCTGAGAATTCCCAATATTCTTCTCATTATGTTCATGAAAGAGAGCCTCTTCTTCCATGGGGTTTTCATATCATGTCAGTTGGAGTCGGAGGGTTCCACTAAGTAGGTCCTCCAATGGTGGATTTCTATTAGGATTTCAATCCATAATACCCTTTATCATTCTATTGGATGGGTGGTCCATAGGATATCATAGGATGGAACATCATTCTCATGTAAATCATTAATCATATAGAGATGAATGTGGATTTTCGGCTTATTTGGGAATGTTTTCGGCTCTATGGACATTCTATGAGTTGGTGGGAATTGATAATATAGGCTCATATACATAAGGGTATGACATGGAAATCATTGAAGAAATTATTGTTTAGGTAATTATTATTGAAGTTATTCAGTTTGGATATAGATCAAGAGTTTATAGAGCTCTAGTGGGGTACAATGATGGTAGGGATCATGGCAATGGTCCCTAGATAAATTGGTGATAGGATTTATGCATTGGATTTTGTTCCAACAAATAGTATGGAGGTACTATTAAAAATTATACTTTTGGTTTTTATTATGTCAATTATCTATACTTCCATGATTGATAGAAGATCATCTCACTCATATATTTCATCCCATGTTATTTTGGTTTACAGTTTTCAGTTATGATTTCGCTTGAGTTTTTAGCCACTGATACACCTCTTTGAAATAGGGTAGATCATATTCTGAGGTTCTCTGGGTTTCATGTAGTGGTTATAGTCTATAAAAATTTGTGAAATTTTATTATATTTTAGAAAAGTAGTTTTGATATCTTTTTCAGTGGGGATTAGATGTCATGTTTCAAATCACACATCATTTATTATCATAAGAAAGTAAATTACACAGCACCTAAGGGGTAAGAGAGCATTATTACAAGAGAATATAATTTAGAGGTAGGTATGGAAATACTATTCCATATCCAGATTAGGGTCATTAATAAATAAGTGGTTGGTATGGATCCAACTATAGGAAAATTGATAGTTCTAACCACTTTTCCTCTTATATTGGATCTTTATAAGGTTTTTCCATTATTTATCTCATGAACCCATCAAGATAGTTCTATAAATAATGATATTGAAACCATGTCTTGTGAAAAGACATTATTGATTCCCATGAATAATAGAGAATTATATGAGTTGAAATATATTATGGGTCATCTTGATAACCTAAAGGAGAATGTATTCATTATCCCATGTGGGTTTACATGGGGTTATTTGATTATGTTCATTTTATAGGTTTATATATGTTTTCAATATTTCATGGATTATTAGATTCTAAATAAAGATTTAAAGGTGAACTGATATTTATTGATAAGGATAATTTATTTTTTCAACCATTTTATGGGATCCATATAGTTAACTATGATTGATCTAAGATTACGAAACCCTCTGCTATAGTTTGGGATTAAGGATCTATCAAAGATGGATTTCCTCAGTAGGTTTTTTTTTGTAAGAGGTTTTGGTTATTCCATTTGGTCTGATGAATGTGTTGGCATTGTTTATAAATTTAATAAACTAGATTTATCTCCCTTACCTAGATTACCATGTTGTAAGAAACCAGATCTTATTTTCATGTATGTTTTTCTTTTCTAGTTGTTTTTGTGAAAAAGAGGAGTTTCTGGAAATTTTAGGAGTACACGTCGTGTACTTATAAGAACATGTCATGTACTCGGTTTCTATGGGTGACCATGTACTAACCGTGTAACGGCCGAGTACACGGAAATGTGGGTTGACCTGGAGGCCGCCTAAAGCGGGGGCCGGTAAAGGCAAGTACACATCATGTACTTTCTTATTTATTTCATTAAACGAATCAAGTTTTCATCTAATGGACATAACACACTTCTTCTTGACCTATCATATCCAAGAGGATTTTTGAATCCACGAATCTTCTTTGAGCCCCTACTCGTCATCCGTTATCAGATTAGAACTACTTTGGTTGGGTTGGAATCACATTGGTGAGTTCTCCCTTCTTCTTGAACATCATCTCCTAATTTCTCCTCTTTCACGAGTTATCCTCGGCTGAATTGTTTTTCATTTTTGTAGATCTATGGAGTTATAGGGTGATTAATGTCCTGAGGCTCATTTATATCTTCCGTATGATGCCTAGGTAGGTGGTTTGTTCCATTCTTTAGTTATTTATTGAGTTATATGGGAAAACGTTCCCCATACCCTTTTTTGGGGTATTATTTGTTTATGATTTTTATCCCGGTTATTGCTTGTTATGCGTTGTTTGTTTGTATAGAGGTTAATTGTTGTGAATAGGGTTAAATTTTCCATGCTATGGATATTTTACCCATGTTTGTGTGTTTTAACCATTTGGTCAAGCTTTCTTATTAGGCTTCCTTGCTTTCTAAACCTAGTATTGTAGGATGGATTGATTTTATCTGACATGTTGTGATATGTTGTAGACTGTATAGCCAAGTAGTTCGGGAGGTTTACATTGTCTTAAATATATCAATGTGCACGATTGACTTACACAGGGTCGTGAGAACCTTATGTAGTAGACCATAGGGAGAATGGACGTTGTGTGCTTCTCCAGAGTGTCTGTTTTCTGTTACATTGCAAGACCATAGGGGGGTGGAAATTGTTCTCCCTTAGAGTGTCTGTAGTTTCATCGATATGTGTTACAGGGGGAATTGGTTGTTGAGTGCTTCCGCATATTTTCTATTAGTCATCGATATGAGACTATATGGGGAATTGATAGTGAGTGCTTCCTTAGGGAGTCTGTGCTAAAGATGAACCAGAGGGGTTAGACTATCTGTACTTCCAAGATGGTAGCATGTGTTATTTGATTGAACCAGAGGGGTTAGGTAGTGAGTACTTCGCAAAGTGTTTCTTGTTTCTGATTAGATGCATACTTGATATATGAAACTGAATTCAATTGAAGCTTTAGGATTGTTTTCTCCTAAGTACATCATTTTTTACTTCTTTTTTCTTATTATCTGCTATATATATTTACTGACTGTTAGACATAGGTATTTTTGTGGTTTCCTACCGGTAGTAGTCTCACACACTGTTTGGTTCATGATTTTTGGCCCAAACGGATTATATTTATGTAGGTATAGATAAAGGCAGGAACCCTTCTACTTCTGGTACTTGATTGCCGAGGAGCAGGAGTACATGGGACCATGATGTGGCTTGCGATGATGAGGAGTGGTTTATTTGTTTTTTTTGTACTTTGATTTAGTACTGTATTCCAGCATTGTGACTTGTTTGGCTTTTTTCCTAGACATATGTATTTTGCATCATTATATATATGTTCTGTAGTGGTTTTTTATTTCCAATCTTCTTTTGTTACTATTGTATGGTATTATTATTTCTTCCTCTATTGTTATCTGTTTTAATTCTGATGTGTTACTCTGACAATGAGCGAATAGTTTCCCCACTATCACACTCATGTACCTCGCTGCTAGTCAGTAGCCTCTTGTATTTGGGGAAATGCAATTGAGTCCGTGTGACCAACCAGATTCGGGGAAACTTTGGGTGGAACCCAGAACTGGGACGTTACAATGTGGGATTAAAGGGATTCTTTTCCTCTTGACTTACTATTTAGAGCCTATAGTCATGGATATGAAGGAATATGTACTTGGTAATAAACTATTCACAGGATTAGCTAACCCGTGTTCATAGAAAATCAAATTTTCCACGTTTATTGTGATTTTTCTAGTTTTTCAATTTTATAGTTTATTTGATTTCACAATTGGGTGAGTCACATGTATTGTGTTGTTATCATTTCTAAGATTGAGGTTTTATTTATGTTGAAACCATATGATATGAGGGTATTCCATCTCATGCATTACATATGCACTTGCAAGGAATCACATGTCATGCATTATTTCCATGACATTTAGGGTGCATTAGCGATTTCATTTGTTGTGATAGATGTTGTGCCAGATATGCATACAATTGTGATAGATGCCTTTATATAATACCTATTTCTGATAGGGTATTTATTTTTGTATGGTTTGTTTGAATGAACACCAAACATTGGTTCTTGAGGTGTTGTGGGGTCTAATGGATTAAAATATGGTGGATCATTTCCTCGTTTTCCTTGTATATGACATGTATAAAATTAAAGGCTTTGATACATGGGGAGTATGGGCCCTCACAGATCATATTTTTGAACCTTAATGTTGTTTATGTGTTTTTCTGGGGTTCTGGAGTAGTTTCTGAGGCTAACTGTGAGGAAAAACCAAGAATACATGGCGTGTAATGATGAATACACGCCATGTGTCCTTCTGTTCGGGATGGAAAATTTTATTCTAAGTACACTCTATGTACTGTATGTACATTCCATGTAGTCTCTAACTATTCCACAAGCAATGTGGTTAGAGACACGGGGTTGGGAAACCTTGGTAGATCATGTCGTGTTCTGTACGTACATGACGTGATGTGGAGACCATGTGTCCACCCGTGTGACTAACGACATGGATGGATGAATACTTAAATTATACATGTCGTGTCAAGCTTGAACACATCATGTAGTGTAACCCGGGTATCCAGACATGTAATGAACAACACCGGTCGGTGAAATCCTTCTAGTACACAACGTGTTGCGCATATACACGCCGTGAAGAGTCATCCATGTAATAATCCATGTCACTAACAACATGGGTCATTGAAGTTCGTCTTGTATGCATTTTGTATAGTATTAACATGGCATGCAATATTGTTCTAGGAGAACAGTGTGTCTTAGCCATGTAAGGGAACTCTGGTAGGGGAATAGGATTCATGTAAATGTCCTATGTTAGGAAAACACACCGTGTTTTTGGGGTGTTACATGACCTGGGATGGCGAAAGTACATGCCCATGTTATGGCTTAAAGGAAACATGTCATGTTGTGGTCATACATTCCGTGTATCCATGTTTTGAAAAACATTATTTCTTTATTTCTCATGTTCCCTTCATAAAAATATATGTTTCAGTCCATTATAATCTTGATCTATGGTGCGTGATTTACCTTGCAGAGTCATGCCACAGAGACGTCCTTAGGTTGTATGCCAGTTACAAGGCAGTGATCTGACACTGGAAATGGATAATCAGGGACTACCAACAGATCCTCTTGTAGTGCCAATCTTGTCAACAACCATTATTACAGACATAGGTGCTGACGCACAGTTCCGAGAGGGCTTTATGAGGTTCGTACAGACCATCCTTGTAGTACCACATCCTGCCCTGTTTGTGGAATATTTTCCGTAGGTTTTCCAGCAACATCATCCTCACACCTTCACTGGGGATAGAGGACCTCGGGATGTAAATTCATGGTTAGAAGCCATGCTATCAATCTTCAAAAGTCTAGAGACACCTCTGAATAATAGGATGATTCTTGCTACGTTTATGCTTCGAGATTCCTCCAAGAGATGGTGGGATGTGATCTCATAGGCGCGATTCCAGGAGGTCATGGCTTGGGATGAGTTCTATCGTGGCTTCTATGAGTACTTCTGTTCAATGGCTTTCAGGTACAATCTAGCCTGAGAGTTCATGAATCTGGAGTAGGGTACTCTTTCTGTAATGGAGTATTCTTATCACTTTATAGAGCTGTAGCACTTCATTCCCATCCAAAGAGGTGATGAGTTATTACTGGAATAGAAGTTTGAGGATGGTCTCAAGAACAACATCAGATCTTAGGTGAACATCATCAGATTTACTTTTATCACATCTATAGTCAAACAGGCACTGATCACAAAGTGAAATATGAGGGATTTTTGAGTCGTGAGCCAGGGAGGATCGACATCTGGGGTTGGTATCTTTCTTAATGAAATTAGGAAGCATCGTAGGGAGTCTACGCATATAGATCCAAGGAGGCAAGCGACATCTTCTGGTAGCCATGTGTAATGCTGCCAGTGCAGGAAGAGTGGGAATATGAGGCCAGATTGCCCAAGAGACCCAGTGGAGTGTCAATATTGTGACAATATGGGTCATCATCAGTGGTTCTGTCAGTTCTTCTCACTAGCAGCTGGAGATATTGGTTATTCAATGACTCCTTGTTCAGGAGCAGCACCACTAGTTTCTCATCAGTCATGGAACTGGAGTTATTCTGGCTATTTAGTTCGAGGAGGAGGTTATGGCCATGGTAACCAGTCACCTGGCTTTCAGTGACAGCAATGTGGATTAGCTTAGAGTGGTTAGGCAGGGTCATAGGGTCGCAGTGCAGGTCAATATTTTAGAGTGGAGCAGACCCAGCAAGAGTTGGATCCTGAAACCTCTACATTTTGAGGTATGATCCTAGTTTCCCTAGTTTTATCTTTTTCCCTTTTCGATACAAGTGCTTCCCATAGATTCATATTTGTTTCTATTTAGTGGATCCTTATGCTATGTATTGTTTATTATGCTGATATATTGATGCTAGACACCCTGTTGGAGATAAGAACAGCTAGTGTAGACAGTGCATTGAGTTGCCTCTTGAGGTTGGGGGTGTCACTTATTATGGAACCTCTATGTCTTAGAGATGACAAGATATGATGTCATTCTCGGAATGGACTCTTTGTTCCCTTCCAGGCTATTGTCGATTGCTATCATCGTAGGGTGAGTTTAATGTCACCAGAGGGTAGATCCGTTTTACATAAGGGTGAATGGGATGTCTAGGTGAGTAGAGCGGGACACGAGCATCATGGGATGGGGGGAGTTACCTCCAAGATTTCCAGTCTATATCTGGATGACTAGGGGACTTCACATCTTGAATTTCCTCTAGTAGTGGATTTTTTATGGGACGTCTTTCCAGAGGATGCTACACCAGTGTTACAGGAGCTCAATAATCAGTTGGACGAGTTGCAGGCAAAGGGATTCATCTAACCCATTACATCTCCTGGGGGTTCACCTATCCTATTTGAGAAGAAGGTGGAAGGTACCCATAGAATTTGTGTGGATTATCGGAAGCTGAACCAGTTGACGGTCAAGAACTGATGTCCCTTTCCCAGGAATAATGATTTATTTGATCATATTCAAGGATCCATGGTGTTCTCTAAGATTTACATGATGTCTGGTTACCATGAAATGCACGTTAAACCATTTGATATACCTCTTATAGCCTTCCGGAGTAGGTATGGTCTACAAGAGTATATGGTTATGATGTTCTGTCTCACGGACATGCTTGTAGTCTTCAGGGCAATAGTGAACTGAGTGTTCCATCCATACTTGAATTATTTTGTGGTAGTCTTTGTGGATGATATCTTTGTGTACTATCACACTCTAGATGACCATGCCACACATCTTGATATAATTTTGAGTACACTGAGAGAGGATCAGTTATATGCTATGTTTCAAAATGACACCTTTTGATAGACAAAATTCACTTCTTGGGTCATGTTATCTCAGAGACAGGAGTATCAGTAGACCTATAGAATGTGAGATCCATAGTATCTTGGGAGTATGCGATGAACGACATTGAGGTATATAATTTTCAAGGGATAGCGTATACCAAACACATTTCATATAGGACTTCTAATTCTTAGTAGTTCCACTAACAGGCCTGACTATGAATTGTGTGAAGTAATTTTGTTTAGACTCTTGTGATTCAGCCATTTAAGAGTTGAAATGGAGGTTGCCTTCAACACCGATAATAGTTTTTCAGAGTCAGGCAAGAGTTATACAGTTTATTGGGATGATTCAGGTATCGGGATGGGAGTTGTTCTTATGCTAGGGGAAGGAGTTATTGTGTATGGGTCTCGGTATTTAAGGTTACATGAGAGGAATTACCCAATACATGATCTTGATTTGGTTGTAATTTTTCATGATTTACATTGTTGGAGAAATTATCTTCTGGGAGATCATTTTGTGGTTTTCACCGACTTGAGATCTCAGTACCTCTATGAAAGGGAGATAGTGGGATTGCTCGACAATCATCACATCATGATCTGATTTTCATAAGAGGAGGACCTCATTAGAGCCTGGTTGAGGGATACCCCCAGTCCTATAATGGTTTTAGGTTCATTTTGTTTTGATGGTCGTTTGAATTTCATATGAAGCGTGACCCACCTTCTTCTGTGATTTGTGTCAGCTTCCCCAACCCCCCGCTTCCTTTCAAAAATCCCTCTGTGTTAAAAATTCTCGGCAACCTTATAGGTATATATCTATCCTCAAACAGTCGCACGGAATCTATTTGTCACCTGGTGAATCGTTGGGTGTGTGTTGAGATGGTTGTTTCTAGAATTCCTTTTGATTATGTATTTGTAACAATCGATGAGGAGTATAAGTGTAAACTACTTGTGTTTTATAAGAGTTGGACTGATTTTTTATCAGCATGTAGGTAGCTGGGACACCTCTCTGATGCATGTCGATGGGGGTCTGCAAAGTCAGTGGACTGGGGTATGGGTCACCGGGGTGTCCAGATAATGACCACAATTGTGGGTAGAGATGAACAATTGGAAGTGGGAATAGAGAATAGTGGAGAAGAACCCCAGTTATTGTGGCCGATGGAGAAGGAAAGATGCGGAAACACTTCAGCTAACTGGGATACGAGTGTTGTGGTTGTTTCAGGTTCTGAGGTGGGGATAATTCCATGGAACATCACCTGAACCCTCAGGTGTCCAAGGTTTTTATCATACATATGGATGATATCGTGGGTCCATCAAACATTAGTGTGTGAAGAGGCAAGGAAATGGCTCAACATAAAGATGTCTGAGAAGAAATTCAGAGGAATGAGATGGGATGTGGCCCTGGAACTTACCGCGCGCGGTGTGTAGGTGGTACCGACTGCTTTGTGTATATAGGAGTTAAAGGTGGGAAGTGGGGCTTGGTGTAAGGGGAAGAAGATACTAGATATGGGCACAACTGTTTCTAATAGAGGACAAGATGCCGGAGGTTTGGTTTTTCTGAACCAGACTCTTGTCCACTTGAGAAACAGGTTCGAAGGCCTCCCAGAGGCGGATGTTTGATCATATTCTGATATCATTGAGAAGAGAGGCAATGGCTATGGGAAGAAATTCAATGGGAATGATCCTGAACTCTCAACAGATGAAGCATTATGCCCGAGTAGTTTCAGGAGTGTAAGGAGAAAGAAAGGGAGGAATGATTACTCCTCACTACCTCCTCCTTTAGAGACTCGATCAGAAAAAAAGTTAAATGCAAATAAGTTTTCTAGTGAGAACCAATGTCTTAAGAGAACAGGAGAAAATATGATCATTTTTTGTACTTGATTTTTAGTTCTAACAAGGAAACTCCTGATAAGGTATTGGTTCTGAATGAAAATGAAGAGATGGTATCCAAGATGATGGGGAGTTCCCTAATAGTGTCTCTTAATGATGAGAAATACTCTTGTATTGACAAAAAAGATCTCATATTGGAAGGGGATTCAATAAAGGTCTGATCAGTATGGAGAAGTGCATCCAGTCTTGTGACCAGCTAGCTTATGAGGTTGAAATGCTAATTGGCAAGTTACCATAAACTCATATCACATATTTATCATGGAAATTGTTCCGAGAAGCGGGCTCTGGTGATCTTAAGTTACTCTTTTATGATTCTGTTTAAGTTGGTTTGCTGAGCTAGGTTGGGTTGGTGGAATTTTTTGTGTAATATACATGAGTTAGGTTCAATTATCAATTTTGTTATGTTGAAAATATTGCTCTTTCAATAGTCACTTCACCTAGATTTTCTCCATATGGGGTTTAGGGCATGGAGTCTTCATAAGATCTTGCCATTCGGATTTGGTCATTGAGAGGGTATGGCTTCACCATCAGATCCATGCCTATCCAATTACGCATGGGACTACTCACCAATGGGTCATCCTCTAATAAAGGCTGCGACATGGTGCAATTGTTAGGGAGGAGTCGGTCCTTCATTTGTTCTTTTATGTTTTGGTTTATTTGGGGTTGGTTTTGGATCCCATGGATTCTCACTTTTCCATAAATGTTTTCTTATAATAAAAAATTAATTCTTAGTCAGGAAATTGCTGGGCTATGTTAACGGTGGAAAATAATTTATCAAGGGTTTCTTGATACTAGGTTTGGTGTGATGATATGTAATGTCCAAGGTGAGTGAGTTATAAGTTTTATTTTCGAATTGGCTCATGTGTAACTTTTATAATGTATTTATTTTGTCCTTATATATTGAGGTGGTGTGAATTTGTGGTGACACATTTTATATGATGTTGGTGGAGATATGAGAGACTCATGTATAAATTCAAGGTACCAATATTCTATCATTATTATAGTATATCCATTTTTACAATTAAAATGTATTCTCTTAATGTGTAGTATATCAAGATCTATTCCCCAGTTGTGTCAGTCCCTCTGCTAAATTTTTCATGTTAAACAACCTTGAGATGATTTTTTTGTGAATTGAATAGTCAAATTAAAAATAGTAATAATTTTTAGCTATGACGTAGACAGACTGGTTAGCATCAGGATTCTGTTATAGTATTTGCCCAAAATATATTAGTTAATACCAATATTCCTTTATAGTTTGTGGCTACGATGGTATATCTAATTTTGTAACTCCTTTATATTCTATGGACTAGAAAGAACAATTATTACAATATATCCTTTCCATATATTATATTAGAAAAACTAGTTTTTATCAGAACTCATTTCTTGTTTCTTTCTTTATTGGACTAATCATAGGTTGGAACACATTTTTATTCCATGGAATGTCGTGGGTGAAATAATTATTCTCCAATGAAAATGACCGAATTAAGATGGGGACTGTTTCATAGTGTTTTCTTTATCACACCAATACCCTTCATATTTTCATTCACATCATGTGTTGAAAATATACTTATTAATATCATTAATTTATTGGCATATCATGTTGTATATTAGGGGACCCTTTGAGGGTGATTTTTCTAATATTTTTGTTTCATACCCTACAAATGGATATTGGTGGATGGGAATACCATATATTTGAGTTACATGTTATATCAAAGATTTTATTAGGAAATGTCCTATAGTATGTCAACGGAACTTTGAGATAGGATTTAGGAGAGGATCAAGTCTTTTTAGTGGATCCTCTCATTATATATTTATAATGTGTATGATCAGCTTGGTGGGGGTATTACTATATATGTGATGTTTGACCGATTCAACTAATTTTTTTTATCATGGTGTTATATTTATTTAATTATCGTTCTCTTTGAGTTTTAATTCTATATTTTTAATATGATATTTTTTAGGAATGATGTTTTATTATATATTTAATATAAACTACAATGATACTATCAGTTGGGCTCCCAAATGTTTTTTATAGACTCACGCTACTAGTTGGAAACTGTTGGAATATGGTGAGATGCTCTTAGATAAATGATGTGCCACTAGTCTTATTGAATATTTAGTTGTGTTCTGTTTGTGAATTGTAACTAAATTTTAATTGTACTGTTTTCAATAGAGTTTTTTATGATAATATGATACATAAATTATTATGTTTAAATTGATTTGTTCTTTGATAACCATGCAAGGAAGTGTTGGGTTATGTTATGATATGGGCCTTGTAATGGGATTTTTTCAATCACGTGTTGGTCCATGAACCATACATATCATGGGTTATTGAAGGATATTATATATTACATGTGTTTATAAAGGATATTTTATAGTCCATGTTTTTACAAAAAATACAATATATTACATTTCTTATAGTGGTAAACTAAATGAGCCATGTTTTCATCCATGATAGACCTTAAAAAATATGTGAGCATCTACCAAAATTGGTAAAATTAGGTATATGAGGAATCAAGGTAGATTGGTTAACACACTATATATTTTTATGTGTGTCAAATATAATTTATTAAATCATTAAACATAATTACACCACTCATATAGGAACCTATGAAACTGAATGTGATAGTTAGGGGAACATTTATTTCAACTATGATTCTTTCACTAGCCATAAGTGAACACACATTGTCTGTGTAATGATTTTATATTATGTGATTTAGGGAAATCAAATGTACATTTGTAGAAGTAAGATAATATTATGTAATACAATTGATATGAAATTCTTATGACATTGGGGTTTTGTAGAGGATTTTTACTTATATTACATTTAGGTCATTTTAGATGAATAGTTTCATGTCATTTATACTTGTGTTATAGTTGTATTTTTTTATGCATGTCATCTTTAGACATAAATGAGACACAATATTAGATAGTTTTTGTTATTTTATTACCTTATTATATATAATTTTTATATTTATATTAGTTTTTTATATAAAGATATGTTTTAGGATTAATATCACCCTACACAATTCATCATAACCCTCATCATGGTTCATCTTCTATTAGTGATGGGGAGTTAACTTTTGACCATGTGACATTTTTAATCAGATAAATTATTATTCTAGGGTGGTATGTTACAATCCTATTAGATTTATTGTCTTCCTTAGTGGAGTTTATGTATAAGTAATAGGGTAGGAAACCATTTAGACCACCAAAATAAGGTGGTTTTGGGATAGAGTATCATGGAAAACATGGATGTCCTCAAAGAATATGAGTTAACATGAATGGAGGTAATATTAGGTTGTATGGATGATAAGGTGGATGAATTTTCAATTAAAAAACTTTATGATAGATGTCCAAATGGTGGAGGAATAAGAGGATATTTGATCTAAGATTTTCATTAACTCCACTATTTCATTTGGATTGATTACTATCATTACTTCACATTTAATTATTTCACTTTTCATAGTTTATGAATTAAATAATTCAGATGATAATCTCTAAAGGTGAATACATTTTATTAATCGAGTAATATTTTGTATATTATTTCATGAGGTTTGTTGATATTGTTTTCATACAAGATAAGATCAATTTTATAGAAAAAAAATCATTATTTTAAATATGACCATTTCAATTCATCCTTTGCATTTATTTGTTGTAACATTTAAAATATTATATTGATAAATATTGAATAGGGTTATTTTTCATAACTCAGATAGATATCATGTTGTATTTTTTGGGGAAATAGATTTTCATTTGGGATAAATATATATTGACTATGTAGTATTACATCATAGTTATTGAATTTGATTCATTGATAATCTAATGTGAATATTAAAAATCCTCCTAGTTATGTGAGCGATTATTTTTTCCCCCAAAGGATGTTCCTAGTTCAACTATGATCTGGGATATTGTATTTGAGATAGAGTTATACATATGTGTTTCTCCTATTATTATTCTATCTTATCATAGATACATGTAAGTAATTTGGAGTTGAGGATTTTAATTGACAGTTTACTACAAATTATTTTTTTATATATAATGAATCACCATGGTCCACTGTGAAACTTTTCAAACACCTATATTAACTCATGAGAGTATTCATAGATTACCAGTAGACAAACATGGTAATTGTAAGTAATCAATAACCACATCCAAGGATATATTATTTTTTCACAATTTGAAAGTGTTGAGTCTATTTTTTATGATGAATTTACAATCTATATATCACATGTTGAGGGTTAAATATGAGGATATTATTAATAAAACATTATAATGTTTTTATAGATATTTTTAATTTCATATAATGTATTTATGAGTTCTGAATGAACCTGATGTGTTCATTGGGATTCAGAATAGTGTGTCTAAACCATTTTTTATGATATTATTCTATTCTCCATTGATGATATCATTATTTTTCTAATATATAAGATAGGTAGACATAGTATCTTTGTTTGGTGTAACGCCCCGACCCCAGCTACCCAGAGTCGGTGCATTATTACATAACGTTGGCATGATCACGAGAAAGATCAAGTCTCGAAAGACCGATTAGTTTAGTAGCCTTGGAATAACTAGATACATCCATAAATTTTTACATTACATCATAACAAAAAAAACATATTGTCTTCATATCCCCTCATACTATCCCTGCAGGTCTTTCATAAATTACTTCTTCATAATCCTGGGAAAAATAAAACATTAAAAGGGGTGAGCTCAAATGCTCAGTAAGGATAACATTATAGCATAAGCTTTCATAAATAAGCATAAACACTTAAGGCAATTTATAATTAAAACAAAAGCCTTTTAAACTTGAACTTCAACATAAAATGGAAAAGGTAAAATGAAATAATGCCATTTACTTACTCACATGGATATTCTACTAGTCGAATGATCACATGCAATATCAATAACCACTTTCATAATGATGGAATGCATAATTCCAGACTATCATAACCACATAGCCAAGGCCTCGTGCCAAGACTACAAATAAGATTTTGCCAAGGCCTTGCGCCAAGACACTAGATTGTCTCATGAGACCTACCGATGCATCGAGGAGCTATAACGGGCTCCACCCGTCACTTATTAAGTCCAATGCATTCCTCATATGAATAGGTTTAAGCATAAAATAAACATTCGTATTAAAACTAGCATACGACATGTCAATACTTTAACCACAAACCATGAATGGTATAAAAATAGCACATCCACAGTCAAACATAACTCATTTGATACAATATGGAAGATTGTATTTTATCACATTAACCTCAATCAAGAATAATGAAGGATTTTTTACATAGATGAAAATAATCATCATAACTATTTGAGAGAAATATCCCCATTTTCTTGAAAACTTTTAAAAATCACACTATTTGTCAAGAAGCCATTTAAAAGTAGATTTTTGAATCAAAGTGTCCCATACCACTTTGAAACTTTTTAAAAGGAGTTTTGATTTTAAAACTTTAATGTCCATATAAATAAATCTTTAAAACCATTTTTTAAAACATGGACATTAATGAGCAAGATTTAGAATAATAATTCTTTAAAACATTTAAAAATGGTATTTTAGTTAGAGATTCTAACCAAAAGAGACACTTGAATAAAAATAATTGAGGTAATCAAAACTTTGTAATATCATGAGAATAAAGGGATTCATGATATACTATGTCAAAGTACATTATATACACCACATAAAAGTGATTTGGTGTATATCAACAAAGAAGTCTCAATGGAATGTAAATTGAGATGAAATCTCACATAAAGGCCGTATCCTTAGGTTAAGGATAAATCAACGACATAATTATGTGTGACAAATATAAATACACTAAATATGATTGGATATTCAGTGTAAAACAATCAAAGTATATTCACACATATTCTTGTAAAAACAACACCAACGAATTGGATGTTTAACTCAACAAATGGTGAATGAGTTAAAATTACTCTTATCAAATTCATATCAATGACTTGAGAATTACCAATGAGTGATTATGTGTATCAAACTTATATCCATAGGAAGTGGAGTGGAAATTATGACATAATCAAATGAATAGTGATTCCACACATAATCATGGAGTAATATAATCAATGAAATATGCGTAAAGCCAAATGAGTGGGAATTGAAATCTCAAATTCCCTTACCGATTAGGTAACATACGAAACATACACCCATGAATGAAGTATCATACCATGATGATGTAAATACCCATAAATTAAAGTATATTACACAATGAATACAATCATGGGCAGTACACATACACCACATGCAATAATTATTTGGTGATCAATGGAAATCTCACGAAATTAAAAGTGAGATAAGAAAATTCCTTACTTTGTACTTTTTCCTTGGTCGATGGTAGGTTTACCTCCTGTATAATGGTGAAATAATTGTTATTGAATAATAAAAGAATCATTTACTTTAATATGATATCATATATGATCTTTTAACATTGATTTGATAATAATATCTTAGTATTATCGTTGTTTCGTGTGTGAACTTACTTGTTTGCTTTTGTATGTTTTGTTACGTAAGACATGTTTGTAAAGGATAGGTTGTATATTATTCAAATCCAGAATGGTATAAAGTACTTAAACATCATTTTTAAATCATCAAATGATAATTATACTTGAATGGATACGATGGATAATGAATCTCATCGCGTTCGTGGAGACGGTAGTCCGTACGTACGCACGAACGCTACTTCCATTTAATTTTTATTTTAAAAGAATCGAATCCAAATGATACATAGGTATATTACTATTCCAGTAAAATATAATATTTTTTATATGTTACTTAAGTTCATTAACACCATCCTTTATACGTTCCATGTGTGGTATGAACGAGTCATATCATTTTAAGGGGGCGGTAGTCCGCACTTCCTCAAATGAAATTATCGTATGTATATACAACATGAAACGAATAATGGTATGAAATAAAATGGAATTACAGAAGCTTATATATAAAATATATATCATTAATATCATATTTAATTACATTTCCATCATAATGGCCACCATGAGAGGCTGTAAGATGTATTTGAACAATCATCGTTTCGTGAGGCGTTAGTTTACCATCCACAGAAACATTATGTTCATCATCCATTAGATGGAGTTGTGTGTATGTGTAGTTTTCATCATTCTTATAACAACATCCTAGTATATTTTGGATACTGGTGTTGTTACAAAAGAAAGTAAATAAAAAGAGTTTGGGGGTTGGAGAAGAAAAATAATTGAAAATAATTTAAGAGAAAATGTTACCTTTAATTTAGGTAACTCACTTTGGTTGGAACCAAATGACTTCTTGAAATGCTTTCTGCCTAAGGGTAAGCTTCAAGGAGGAGGAGGGGGATGTGGGGAGATTAGTTGGGCAGAGTTTGGACGAGCCAAGTGGCTTGAGAGGTGTGAGGAATGAGTAGAAGTGGTCTCCTTTTATAAGGGAGAGGAGGGGCTCTTTAGGAAAGAGTGAAAGTATTACTTTATAATATAATTATATTCGGTTTATAATGGTCCAAAAATCATTGAGGTCGAAGATAAGATGACTCATATTCTAAATAACATCAACAAATAAGAATTGGACAGGTTTTAGATAATATTTTAATCATTATAATCTTATTTATTTAAATGATTTATTAATGAGGTAAACATTGCATCATTATTGTGTCATTAATAATTTAAATTATTTGATGTATAAAAATTATAAATAAAATATAATTATGTAGGAAATCTTTTTAGCTTTCTAATGAATATTTATAATCGAAAATACAACATGTATAACCCTATGTAAAAATTGTTCTTCTAAAAGATGTAAGCTTATGCCATTTTTATTTTTATTTTAACTTTATTAATATAAAGTGTCCCTACCACATACAAGTGGCTCCAAGGGGTCCCCAAATTGACCCAAGGATGCCCATGGTCGGGTATGTGTCCACAAATAAGGTTAGGACACGTTTTAGGGTAATTTTGTATTATTATAATATTATTTTTTAACCCTTATTTACTAGATTTACCCTTAACCATGGTAAATAAAATATTTACCGCAGTAATTATTCAAAATGTCTAAAAATAAAAGTTACCTATTTACACAATTTGGAAATCCTGATTCCAAATATGGAATCCATTTTTCTAAATTCAAAACACAGAAGTGGCAGAAATTAATTTGAAATTAATTCCCGCTGTCAAAACAAAAAGCGTGTTTTTAAGAGATAATAACTATCAAAAGATTGACACTTGTTTATGTTCGGTTTAATTGTAAAATTATGTCCAATGACAAACATTATATTAAGTGGTAAAAATATATTCTAAATATACTTTAAAACCACTCAAATTCACAATTTATCACTATTAATTATTTTGATTAAAAAAGTTGTTTTTAATTAAAATTTAGTAATTTTCACTATTCATCAAAATATGAAAGTTATCCGAAATGTACCAAAATTTCACCTTAGGCTAAATTCGATATTCCGAATCCAAAAATGAAGTCCATTTTGAAATATAAAATATATATAATTTCAAAAAGTTGGTATTACTATTCAAAACGACTAGTTTGATCAGTTGTGGTGTGTGTTAAAACTCGAAGTTGCGTACAACACACGCTACTGTATTATTCAAAGGAAAGCGTACCGTGGAAGCTTGGGATGTTTCATTTTAAATTTTTTTTGATGTCCCCATTTAGTCAAAATGTTTTAAAATATTGAATTTAAAAAGGGTTCACTATTAAAAGTTGATAAAAGTGCAATACTGAAAATGAATTTATTCTTGCATTATATCAAAGAAACTCATAATATGGATTCTAAAATTATAAGGATTATAGAAAGTTTAAATTTTAGATAATACTATTCATAACCTCTTTTGAATGGCTTATTTTTTTAAGTCAAGGTGTGATTGAACTCGGTGTTGCGTGTAGTGTAAGTTATTGAATTATTTTGAAGAAATAACACACTATGAAATCTTGGGGTGTTACATTCTACCCTCCTTCAATAAATTGCGTCCTCGCAATTTTTTAAAATTTTTCTTGGGAATATAATGGAAAGTCCCAAATCGGAAAAAGAGTCAATAAAACAATCACTTTAAAAGAAAGAAAGAGAGGTATAAGGGTCATCCAAGATAACCCATACTATGATTCCATGTAAGAAAACATGGATATGGATGATAAACTAAGTGTCAAGTTCTGATGGAGAGGGATAGAAATCATGATCAGGAGAAATATAACAATGAGAAAACCACAAACTTGTGTTGGGACACACGACCATTAGTCTCCTAGTAGGAAAGTAAACAGACAACATTTTTTTTAGTTACATTACATAAGGAAGAGGAATTCATTTAAGATATTGACTAAGAACATTATGAGATATACTTACATTTTAAGTAGATTTTCATTTTTTAATAAATTTCCACCACTAACTCAATTTTTTTTAAACGATGAGTATTCAAGAAGACTTGGACACACTGGAAGAGCTAGAATAAACTTCTATAGAATCACATGATCCATGCAGGATAAACCATATATTTACATTGTCTTTGAAGATTAATCAAAACCAAAATGGTTTGTGAATGATCTAATGATCCCCCAAAAGGATATTCATTGAGATAAATATGCACTAATATTAATTAAACCAACAATATCCCAAAGTTAAATAGATACCATTCAATAACCAATTATCCTTAAAATCCTCTAATATAATCCAAACCAATATTGAAACCCAAAACATAGAAGAATTTGATTATGTAGTCTCCCATGTTACATTGTATCTCCAAATGACATCAAATACTCTTAAAGTCACATACTTAAAAGTAATTAACATTATCATATATTCTCTGTTATAGGTTAATCATTTCCATAAATAACCCAAATCACTATAAATCAACAATAAAAACGTAGATAAAAATCCACCATTACTCTACAAATGAAACCCCATGGTATTCTATTTTCCTTGGGCATATATTGTTCCCAACAAAGCGAACATCTTCCAAAATAACATTTATCACTTAATCACCAAATCATTTTCTTATACCAAGGGCATTCATTTGATAAGACATAAGAACCCAAATCATCTTATTATTGATCAATAAAATCATTTAACAAAAAAAATAGTCACACTAACCGGGGACTTCACGTAGTCCAGTGGTAGGCGATAAATCCCAATCGCACATTGGTTGTGGTTTCGATTCCCACAGCTTTGTCCGACGCAATGGGTTGTCACACGGTCTACGTGTTGTCATTTTTCAAAAACTATATTTTATAATATTACCAAAATGAGATAAATTCCTCAAAATAACATAATTTAACCACAAATGTTATATCATAATTTTCATCTTCATCCCAAATTATAATGACTTATCATTTTCTCAAACCCCAATGATCATATAAAACCAAATGGTTATTTATACCTATATCCACAAGAGAAGAGACAATTCTTCCTCAAATATCATTCTCACATGACAAACTGCGGGGTTACAAATACAAGAGAAAATTATTCCACAGTAAACCCATCAACAAGGAGTGCTAATTTTCTCGAACCATTTATTTCCACATAGCTTCTTCTTTGACCATGAAAATATCCTATAGAATAGGACATTCACTCGGGTAATGGCCAGGTCCCCTACATTTACGGAAAATGACTGTAAATGGACTCTTGGGACCATTTTTATCTTCTTCCATAGTACTCTTCATTTTTCATCGGCAATTCTTCACTTTATGTCCTTCCTTCCCGCACGTAAAACATTTCATTGTCCCATTGAGACACTTTCCTGGGTGCCTCTTTCCACATTTCCTGCATGATGAAAATTGAGGGTTCTTTTCTCCATGGTCTCCATTGCTGGAGCTCTATCATTTATCACCTTTCTCTTCCTTGTTGAGTCTGGGAGTTGGTTAATATATATGTTGTTGATCATATTTTTGGAAAACTGATTTGGCATAAAGATGATATCTTTTACACCTATCAACATTCCATTTTGTTGCTCATTGCCACCACCATTCCCACCTTGTACATAATTCTCAAAGTCACTATGACTTCCTTGGAATCCGGCCATTGACTAAAACCAGAAAGCATTGTGTGAGTAATAGTAGTCGTAAGATCATTTACAGATTAAAATGTCACCATATTCTCAATTTGAAACATATTAGGATTAATCAAGGTCATTTACTCTCATCTTATGTATATATTACTTAAATTGGTTTGTAAAGAAAATGTAAATTATCCTAAGAATATCCCCCGGGAGTGTCGTAACCAAGAGTGTAGCAAGGCCCGTTGTCGTGCACCAGTTCCCGTTCGAGTCTAGCTCAAAGCGGTGTTTTCGGGTTTTACCCCTAGGTACATCTGTGCCATAGCCGCCTCTACCTGCTCGTATCCAGACAGGGATGTATTGCTCGAAAAACTCACAAAATCTCTACAATACCAAAATTCTAGGAAGTTCTTTTATAATAATCCTCAAAGTTCATCTTAGGTCTACGTGCTCTAATCAGAGTTTATCTAAATCTAGCTTCCAAGGTTTGTACTAAACTTCCTCTGATACCAACTGTAACGCCCCGACCCCAGCTACCCAGATTCGGTGCATTATTACATAACATTGGCATGATCACGAGAAAGATCAAGTCTCGAAAGACCGATTAGTTTAGTAGCCTTGGAATAACTAGATACATCCATAAATTTTTACATTACATCATAACAAAAAAAACATATTGTCTTCATATCCCCTCATACTATCCCTGCAGGTCTTTCATAAATTACTTCTTCATAATCATGGAAAAATAAAACATTAAAAGGGGTGAGCTCAGATGCTCAGTAAGGATAACATTATAGCAGAAGCTTTCATAAATAAGCATAAACACTTAAGGCAATTTATAATTAAAACAAAAGCCTTTTAAACTTGAAATTCAGCATAAAATGGAAAAGGTAAAATGAAATAATGCCATTTACATACTCACATGGATATTCTACTAGTCGAATGATCACATGCAATATCAATAACCACTTTCATAATGATGGAATGCATAATGCCAGACTATCATAACCACATATCCAAGGCCTCGTGCGAAGACTACAAATAAGATTTTGCCAAGGCCTTGTGCCAAGACACTAGATTGTCTCATGAGACCTACCGATGCATCGAGGAGCTATAACGGGCTCCACCCGTCACTTATTAAGTCCAATGCATTCCTCATATGAATATTTTTAAGCATAAAATAAACATTCGTATTAAAACTAGCATACGACATGTCAATACATTAACCACCATGAATGGTATAAAAATAGCACATCCACAGTCAAACATAACTCATTTGATACAATATGGAAGATTGTATTGTATCACATTAACCTCAATCAAGAATAATGAAGGATTTTTTACATAGATGAAAATAATCATCATAACTATTTGAGAGAAATATCCCCCTTTTCTTGAAAACTTTTAAAAATCACACTATTTGTCAAGAAGCCATTTAAAAGTAGATTTTTGAATCAAAGTGTCCCATACCACTTTGAAACTTTTTAAAAGGAGTTTTTATTTTAAAAATTTAATGTCCATATAAATAAATCTTTAAAACCATTTTTTAAAACATGGACATTAATGAGAAAGATTTAGAATAATAAGTCTTTAAAACATTTAAAAATGGTATTTTAGTTAGAGATTCTAACTAAAAGAGACACTTGAATACAAATAATTGAGGTAATAAAAACTTTGTAATATCATGAGAATAAAGGGATTCATGATATACTATGTCAAAGTACATTATATACACCACATAAAAGTGATTTGGTGTATATCAACAAAGAAGTCTCAATGCAATGTAAATTGAGATGAAATCTCTCATAAAGGCCGTATCCTTAGGTTAAGGATAAATCAACGACATAATTATGTGTGACAAATATAAATAAACTAAATATGATTGGATATTCAGTGTAAAACAATCAAAGTATATTCACACCTATTCTTGTAAAAACAACACCAACGAATTGGATGTTTAACTCAACAAATGGTGAATGAGTTAAAATTACTCTTATCAAATTCATATCAATGACTTGAGAATTACCAATGAGTGATTATGTGTATCAAACTTATATCCACAGGAAGGGGAGTGGAAATTATGACATAATCATATAAATAGTTATTCCACACATAATCATGGAGTAATATAATCAATGAAATATGCGTAAAGCCAAATGAGTGGGAATTGAAATCTCAAATTCCCTTACCGATTAGGTAACATACGAAACATACACCCATGAATGAAGTATCATACCATGATGATGTAAATACCCATAAATTAAAGTATATTACACAATGAATACAATCATGGGCAGTACACATACACCACATGCAATAATTAAGTGGTGATCAATGGAAATCTCACGAAATTAAAAGTGAGATAAGAAAATCCCTTACTTTGTACTTTTTCCTTGGTCGATGGTAGGTTTAACTCCTGTATAATGGTGAAATAATTGTTATTGAATAATACAAGAATCATTTACTTTAATATGATATCATATATGATCTTTTAACATTGATTTTATAATAATATCTTAGTATTATCGTTGTTTCGGGTGTGAACTTACTTGTTTGCTTTTGTATGTTTTGTTACGTAAGACATGTTTGTAAAGGATAGGTTGTATATTATTCAAATCCAGAATGGTATAAAGTCCTTAAAAATCATTTTTAAATCATCAAATGATAATTATACTTGAATGGATACGATGGAGAATGAATCTCATCGCGTTCGTGGAGAGGGTAGTCCGTACGTACGCACGAACGCTACTTCCATTTAATTTTTATTTTAAAAGAATCGAATCCAAATGATACATAGGTATATTACTATTCCAGTAAAATATAATATTTTATATATGTTACTTATGTTCATTAACACCATCCTTTATACTTTCCATGTGTGGTATGAACGAGTCATATCATTTTAAGGGGGCGGTAGTCCGCACTTCCTCAAATGAAATTATCGTATGTATATACAACATGAAACGAATAATGGTATGAAATAAAATGGAATTACAGAAGCTTATATATAAAATATATATCATTAATATCATATTTAATTACAGTGCCATCATAATGGCCACCATGAGAGGCGGTAAGATGTATTTGAACAATCATCGTTTCGTGAGGCGTTAGTTTGCCATCCACAGAAACATTATGTTCATCATCCATTAGATGGAGTTGTGTGTATGTGTAGTTTGAATCCTTCTTATAACAACATCCTAGTATATTGTGGATACTGGTTTTGTTACAAAAGAAAGTAAATAAAAAGATTTTGGGGGTTGGAGAAGAAAAATAATTGAAAATAATTTAAGAGAAAATGTTACCTTTAATTTAGGTAACTCACTTTGGTTGGAACCAAAGGACTTCTTGAAATGCTTTCTGCCTAAGGGGAAGCTTCACGGAGGGGGAGAGGGATGTGGGGAGCTTAGTTGGGCAGAGTTTGGACGAGCCAAGTGGCTTGAGAGGTGTGAGGAATGAGTAGAAGTGGTCTCCTTTTATAAGTGAGAGGAGGGGCACTTTAGGAAAGAGTGAAAGTATTACTTTATAATATAATTATATTCGGTTTATAATGGTCCAAAAATCATTGAGGTCGAAGATAAGATGACTCATATTCTAAATAACATCAACCAATAAGAATTGGACAGGTTTTAGATAATATTTTAATCATTATAATCTTATTTATTTAAATGATTTATTAATGAGGTAAACATTGCATCATTATTGTGTCATTAATAATTTAAATTATTTGATGTCTAAAAATTATAAATAAAATATCATTATGTAGGAAATCTTTTTAGATTTCTAATTAATATTTATAATCGAATATCCAACATGTATAACCCTATGTAAAAATTGTTCTTCTAAAAGATGTAAGCTTATGCCATTTCAATTTTTACTTTAACTTTATTAATATAAAGTGTCCCTACCACATACAAGTGGCTCCAAGGGGTCCCCAAATTGACCCAAGGATGCCCATGGTCGGGTATGTGTCCACCAATAAGGTTAGGACACGTTTTAGGGTAATATTTTATTATTATAATATTATTTTTTAACCCTTATTTACTGGATTTACCCTTAACCATGGTAAATAAAATATTTACCGCAGTAATTATTCAAAATGTCTAAAAATAAAAGTTACCTATTTACACAATTTGGAAATCCTGATTCCAAATATGGAATCCATTTTTCTAAATTCAAAACACAGAAGTGGCAGAAATTAATTTAAAATTAATTCCCGCTGTCAAAACAAAAAGCGTGTTTTTGAGAGATAATAACTATCAAAAGATTGACACTTGTTTATGTTCGGTTTAATTGTAAAATTATGTCCAATGACCAACATTATATTAAGTGTTAAAAATATATTCTAAATATACTTTAAAACCACTCAAATTCACAATTTATCACTATTAATTATTTTGATTAAAAAAGTTGTTTTTAATTAAAATTTAGTAATTTTCACTATTCATCAAAATATGAAAGTTATCCGAAATGTACCAAAATTTCACCTTAGGCTAAATTTGATATTCCAAATCCAAAAATGAAGTCCATTTTGAAATATAAAATATATATAATTTCAAAAAGTAGGTATTACTATTCAAAACGACTAGTTTGATCGGTTGTGGTGTGTGTTAAAACTCGAAGTTGCGTACAACACACGCTACTGTATTATTCAAAGGAAAGCGTACCGTGGAAGCTTGGGATGTTTCATTTTAAATTTTTTTTGATGTCACCATTTAGTCAAAATGTTTTTTAAAATATTGAATTTAAAAAGGGTTCACTATTAAAAGTTGATAAAAGTGCAATACTGAAAATGAATTTATTCTTGCATTATATCAAAGAAACTCATAATATGGATTCTAAAATTATAAGGATTATAGAAAGTTTAAAATTTAGATAATAATATTCATAACCTCTTTTGAATGGCTTATTTTTTTAAGTCATGGTGTGATTGAACTCGGTGTTGCGTGTAGTGTAATTTATTGAATTATTTTGAAGAAATAACACACTATGAAATCTTGGGGTGTTACATTTGGTGTTAGAGTTATTTAATATACATAAATTTTATAGGAAACTATCTAGGTTTACATTTTGAACATGTTGATGTTCCTTCTAGGGATCATGACATTTTGAAGTATAATTTTGTGGTGTACATTGTAAAGGATGATGTATATATTACCTGGAACCCAAAAAGAGTGCACTAAATTTTAGAGATTTGTAGCATTGCATTATTATTATAATATTCTTGTACATTTTATTTCTCATACTGTATCTCCATTATCAACATTGACTAACAATGGTAATGTTACTCCCTGGATAGTATAATTTCATGTCACTTTATAATGCTTTAATGGGAGGTTTATGGGTTCCCTAGTTTTTATATTAATGAATGAAATTATTTTATATAAGCTATATTATCCTAAATATAATCAAGGGATAGAATGTTTCTTTATTCATCAACTGTTAGTCATCACATATGGATCTTATTTGTTATGAATTAATGATAGTTACCATATTGCTCATGATTTATAGATTTTTGTAATGGATTTTGTGTTTATGTTGTAAAGACATTATTTTCGTGGGGAATATTTAAGGTTTTATTCATATCATCATAGAATATGATATACATATATATAAGTATTTATATTATTATAAAATGTGATTGGTTATATTTTTACAATATAATGACTTAAAGATCATGTGTACCCCAGTGAAATTTTTTGTGATATTTAATGATTTGAATTTTAAGTAGAATGGAAATTTCATTCATGATGTGAGTGTGGAATGGAAAGAGATTAATATATTAACATCTTTACAGGAGATGTATTCTAATATTTAACTATGATGTTCTTGATGGATGTGAACTAGATGAGTAAAATTGTGTGTTGTTCTATATGTAATTATATGTTCCTCAAAGTATGTGATAATATTTTTTTCAGTATATTCATAGATCATATTTAGTTGTACTTTTTAGTATCATAAGTACGGTTCTTTCATTTATTAATAACATTTTATGGTATATGATGATGAAATAAGTGACATGGATTTTTTTAGAAGTCTTATATGTTAGAATGTTAAATACATTCATCATATAATTATAGGTTTATTGCATCTTTTTATGTTATATAATGTAAATGAGAAGAAATTCCCTTTGATTTTATTAGGGGACTTTCATACACTATGTGGAGAATCTATTTTATATAGGTTGGTATGGATTGAGTGATGAAATTATCTAATTTATTACAGATCAGGGAATCAAGATCAATTTATACTTTAATAAATCATTACATGATGTTGATTCTAAAGCTTTATAATGTATTAAATAAAATATTTTTATATAAGGGCCCTCAATTTTATAGTGCATGTCGTATTATCCCATGTCCGTTATAGAAGAAGAACCCAATTGAAAATATAAATCCATCTTTTTAGAATTTCAATGAGAATGATAAACATATATGTATACATATACAATATTTTACAATATGATCCATAATTGATGATCTCAATAAAGTGATATTTATTGAGATTAATGACAAATAGTTAGAGGACTCTTTCCTCAACATGTAGTACACCACCGATTAGAATCATCATCCACCATGAGAGGACCCAATGATCTTTAAATGTGTAATTTCAACATTATTTGTGAAGAAAAAATATAGATCAATGATGGAAGTCATATTTGGAATGGATTTAAAACGTCACATATATATCATAGTTATTGGATATTATCCTTATATATGTAGCATCCCTCAAAATTTTAAAGTGTGCTGTGGAATAATTATTCCTATAAATGATTATATATCTTAATTATGTATGTTGTTATTATAAAGGGATTTCATGAATGATACTGGGAATAACATGTGAAAAATGAAATAGAGACATTACTTCAAGAATGAAGGAATTCCTCACTACATGGACTGTTCGAGAAAGTACTCTAAGTTTCTGTCTATGGTAGTCCAGGTAGTGACCAACTAATTCATTCTAGGATTGGACACATTGGAAAATTTTAATGAAGGTTAAAATTTTGATTGTTTCCTGGATAAAAATTTGAATTCTCCACTCTTCTTCTCGATCGTCACTCAGGATTTAGCTATATTTGAGATTATATTGGGATATTTTGGATCCCTCCTCCTCATCATCGTATAGATTTATGACTCATTAATTTTAGTGGTTTTATCATTGTTATAAAACATCAATTTCTTCCCTAATTACCACATCCCATTAATATTTACAATTTCCCATTTATAAAACCATATACCAAGAATGTTAGGGACTTATTTAGGGATTTAGTGTGCTTGGATTGGTTTTGGTGGTGTCTCTTTGTGATTAATAATTTTCATGATTGAGTTAAGAAGTCATTACCATGAACAAATAGTTGTATGGAATTATATTCCATGATATGAATGTGGGTAAATTTGTTTCCTTATGATATCTCTAATTTTGGTCTCAATGTAACTATGTGAGTTTAGTATCAATGTAGTTGATACCATTGATGGGGAGTATGATATAACTTCCATGAAATACATGATCAAGATCCCTATTTGAGGGTTTTGAGAAGGTTTCAATTTTTGGGTAATTTGTCTTGGAATGTGTCATATAGGTTTCAAAAATATAGATTGAAAAGATAAAATGATGTATGGATTTACATGATTAATTACCTTACTATATTTTGATTTAGATTCATGTTCATTATTGTTTCATAATGTTAAATGTGGCCACCCTTCAATGTATGGGGATGGGTCAGTGTGCTTCTTATGGCCTATCTAGATTATGAAAGAATAGGATAGTGTGTTTGATGTGATCTCCTGTGAGTTACTGGGGGATGGTTCATTCTTCTTTATGGGACCTACATAGAGTATTAATCAACGGTTTAGTGTGCATGATATGATCTCCCTTTTATGGGTGGGTATGGGTTGGTGTACTAGATATGGTCGTGACCATAGCTATACAATGAGGTCCATGTATTTTATATATTTCCAAATTTATGATATATTATTCCTTCTGGTGTAGAGACATGGAAGGTTGGCGCAATGTTAATGAAATATGTTTTATAAAATGATGACATGTAGGGTTTTGTGATTATTTATGTATTTACCTTTTATCAGTACGTCCACATTCATATAGTTATTTCACTTGTGTTAATGATTTTTTTGTGGTGTTATACCATATTTATCCTCACACCATTCATACAAATCATTTTGAGTTAATAATTTATATTCAATGATCCATACAAATGAATTGGCCATATAACAGACCATAAAGTATATGTTAGTGGATATGGATAGTGGTGATAACAGGACATACATTGGGATCATTTTTATTGATGCAAATTTTATTTTTTTATCTTATTTCATGTATATATGATGACACACCACATGTGGGGATAATTTTCCACTCAATATTCTTGGTATTGTATTCCATTCTGTAATATCATGGATGATATTTTTATGATTTCATATGATATATGATCTTCAATTATTTTATTTTATGATTAATTATTTTGTTATTACATTACGACCGTGGTTATATTTTACATAGGGCATTGTATCCTCAGTGTTCTATCTAGACCCCCTCTATTATTTGTAATCCTCCTGTGTACGAGGAGGTGTTTATGAGGTAATGTGGCATCTATTAACTAGAATCGGTGATTTGGATTTGGGTGTTACACAATGATATCAAAAAACCTTATTATTATTATTAATATTTTGGTCTCTATATAAAATATATATGATGGATATCACTTGGGTAGGTCAGCTAAGCATGTTCTTGGATAGTACCCATTTTGAGGACATCTATGTTTCGAAGGATGTACAAATGTTTAATTAGTTCTGATATAATATTTTCATGTTTTTATTAGGTGCTACAGGGAGATTATATATTCTTTATTTTTCCACGGTGTTATTAGTAAGAGTGAGTGAGTTCATGTGTCATGGATATTCATGTATGTTCATATTCCATGATCCAATTATCCTATAATTGATCGTGGTTTATATTAATTAATTTAAAATATTTTTATATTTGATGTCTTCCAAAATACAACATTAGTGACATTCGATTAAATTTATATGAGCATACAAATGGGTTTGTTATTATGATTCTGAAAACGTGTTTGTATTAGAGTGTAGTCTTCGACCATGGGTATGTTCTAAGAGGGTTATATGTAGTGGTTGGTGTAATTATACTATGGTGTATCCTATGATCATTTTTTGTGTTTGTATATATGTAATTTCATATGTATTTTAATATGAGATCTATTAAGGGAATTCATGAGTAGGAATTTTTTCATTCAATAGAATATATCCAAGTTGAATTTCCATGCTTCCACCTAGGGCTCAGGGTGACGATTTTGTCAAATGGGGTAGTATACCTATTGTTACTTTGATTTTCAATATGGTTAGGCTGTTAATTCCCATGATTTTTCTCATTATGTTCATGAAGGACAACCTCTTCTTCCTTGAGTTTTTATATCATGTAAGTTATAGTCGGAGGGTTCCAATACGTAGTTACACCTATGGTGGATTTCTCTTAGTATTTCAATCTATAATACCCTTTATCATTCTAGTGGATGGGTGGTCCATAGGATATCAGAGGCTGGAACATCATTTTCATGTAAATAATTAATCATATATAGATGACTATGGATTTTCAGCAGATTTTGGTAAGTTTTAGGTTATATGGACATTCTAATAGGTGGTGGTAGTTGATAATATAGGCTCATATACATAAGGGTATGACATATAGATCATTGAGGGAATTATTTTTTAGGTAATTATTCTTTAATATGTTGAGTTTGGATTTAGATCAAGAGTTTATAGATCCCTAGTGGGGTATAACGTTGGTAGGGATCATGGTAAAGGGACCTAGATAAATTGTTGGTAGGGTTTATGAAATGGATTTTGTTCTAATAAATAGCATAGAGGTACTATTAAAAAATATACTATCAATTTTTATCATGTCAATTATCTATACATCCATGTTTGATAAAAGATCATCTCCCTCATTTATTTTATCCCATGTTATTTTTGGTTTACAGTTTTTAGTGATGATTTCCCCAGAGCTTTTATCCATTGATAAACCTCTTGGAAATAGGGTAGATCATATTCTTAGGTTCTAAAGTTTTCATGTTGTGGTTATAGTCTATGAACATTTCTGACATTTTATTATATTTGATATTAGTAGTTTTGATATCTCTTTCAGTGTGGATTAGAAGTCATGTTTCCAATCGCACATCATTATTTATCAGATGAGGGTAAATTAGATAACACCTAAGTGGTAAGAGAACATAATTACCATAGAATATAATTTATAGGTAGGTAGGGAAAGACAATACCATATCCAAATTTGGTTCATTAATGAATATGTGGTTGGTATGATTAAAACTGTAAGAAAATTGACAGTTCTAACCACTTTTCCTCTTATGCTGGATCTTTATAAGGTTTTTCTATTATTTATCTCATGAACACCTCATGATAGTTCTATAAATATTGATATTGAAACCATGTCTTTTGAAAAGACCTTATTGATTCTAATTAATAATAGGGAATTATATGAGTTGACATATATTTTGGGTCATCGTGATAGCCTAAAAGACAATGTATTCATTATCCCATGTTCTTTTACATGGGGTGCTTTGATTATGTTGATTTTATAGGTTTATTTAAGTATTCAAATTTTCATGGATTATTAGATTATGAATAAAGACAAAAAGTTGAACTAATATTTTTTGATAAGGATAATTTTTTTCAACCACTTGAAGGGATCCCTATGGTTAAACTTGATTGACTTATGATCAAGAAACCATCTTCTATGGGTCAGGATTAAGCATTTATCAATGGTGTAATTCCTCAGCATGTATTGTTTATAAGAGGTTTATGTTATTCCATTTGTTATGATGAGTGTGTTGGCATTGCATATAGTTCAAATAAACCAGATTTATCACCCTTACCTATATTACCATGTTGTAAGAACCCAGATCTTCTTTTCATGTATGTTTTTCTTTTATGGTTTTTTTTGATAAAAAAAAGTTTCAGGAAATTTTAGGAGTACATGCTGTGTAATTATATGTTCACTCTATGTACTTGGTTGCCACATGTTACAGTGTACAGGTTGTGCAACGACTGAGTGCATGGCCGTGGGGGGTGACCTGAAGGCCACCTAATGTGGGGCCCAATAAAGGCAAGTACACGCTGTGTACTTTTTTTTATTTCATTAAACGGAGAGGGTTCGCGTCTAATGGACAGAACACACTTCTTCTTGACCTATCAAATCTAGGAGCATTCGTGTGGCATAGAATCTTCTCTGAGCCCCCGAATCGCCATCTGTTCTCTGATTTTAACTCCATCTGTTTTGTTGGAATCATATCGGTGAGTTCTCCCTTCTTCTAGAACACCATCTCCTTATTTCTCCTCTTTCACGAGTTATCCCCGATTGAAATTTTTTAGTGTTTCTATAGATATAAGTCATTATAGAGTGATTCAAGGCCTGAGGATCATGTATACCTTCCGTATAATGCCTAAGTAGGTGTTTTGTGCCTTTTCTTAGTTATTCTTTGAGTTATATGTGAAAAAGTTCCCAATACCCTTGTTCGGGGTACTACATGTTTATGGATTGTAGTCATGTTATTGCTTTCTATGCCTTATTTGTTTTGATAAGGGTTAATTGTTGTGAATATGGTTAACTTTTCCATGTTGTGGATGATTTTACAATGTTTTCATGTTTTGACCATTTGTTCTAGCTTTCCTGTTAGGCTTCCTCGCATTCCATGCCTAGTATTGTAGGATGGAGGGATTTTATCTGTCATGCATTGATATGATGTAGACTATTTAGCCAAAAAGTTATTGAGGTTTACTTTGGATTCCATATATCATTGTGCACGATTGACTTATGCCAGGCCGTGAGAACCTAGTGTAGTAGGACATAGGGAAAATGGACGTTGAGGGCTTCTCCAGAGTGTATGTTTACTGTTACATTGCGAGACCATAGGGGGGTGGAAATTATTCTCCTTTAGAGTGTCATTAGTTTCCTCAATACAGGACACAAGGTGAATTGGACAATGAGTGATTCCTCAGAGTTCCTATTAGTTACCGATATGAGACTACAAGGGGAATTGGCATTGAGTGCTTCCTTAGAGAGTCTATGCTAAAGCTGAACTAGATGGGACAGACTGTATGTACTTCAAAGAGGGTTTCTTGTATTTTTTGGTTGAACTAAAGGGGTTTGGAAGTGAGTACTTCCCTGAGGGTTGCTTGTTTGTGATTAGATGCTAACTTGATATATGAAACTGAATGCAATTGAAGTTGTAGGATTGTTTTATCCTGAGCACTTCATTGTTTACTTCTTCTTTTTTTCTTATTGCCAGCTATATATATTCAATGACTCTTAGGTACAGATCATTGTGTGGTTACCAACTGGGATTATTCTCACACCCAGTTTGGTTCATGTTTTTGGGCCCAAGAAGATTATATTGATGCAGTTATAGATAATAGAATGCACCCTTCTACATCAGGTACATGATTTATGATGAGCTGTAGAGAATGGGACCAAGAGGAGGCTTGCGATGATGAGGAGTTGTTTATTTTTTTCCTTTTTTACATTGGTTTATTATTGTATTCCAGCATTGTGAATTTTTTGGATATTTTCCTAGACATATGTATCTTTCATCATTATATATATGTGCTCCAGTTGTTTATTTATTTCCAGTCTTTTATTGTTACTGTTGTATGATATGATTACTGCTTCCACTATTATTATCTGTTTTACATCTGTTGTGTTACTCTTCAAATGAGGGCATAGTTTCCCCACTATCACACCCAAGGCCCTTGCTGTTAGTCGATAGCCTCTGGCGTTTGGGGAAATGCACCTGAGGTCGTGTAACCAACCATATTCGGGGCACCTTTTGGCAGCACCCAGAACCGGGACATTGCAAAGTGGTTTCAAAGGTACTCTTTTCTTCTTGACTAACTATTTAGAGCCTATATCCAGGGATAAGAATGAATAGGAACTTGGTAATAAAATTTTCCTAATAGTATCTAATCCGTGTATAGGGGAATTCCAATTTACCTCGTTTATTGTGATTTTTTTGATTTTCCAATTTTACAGTTGATTAGATTTTACCATTGGGTGATTCACCTGCATTGTGCTGTTATAATTACTTATATTGATGTTTTATTTCTGTTTCAACCCAGTGAGATGAGGGTGTTCCATCTCATGCATCACATAGGAACTTTCTAGGAATCACTTGTCAGGCATTATTTCTATTTCATTTAGGGTGCATTAGCGATTTCATGTTGCTTTCATAGATGTTGTGCTAGATATGCATGCTGTTGTGATTGATTCCTTGATAGAATACTTGTTTTTGTAATGATATTGATTTGTGTAAGGTTTGTTTGAATGAATGCCATACTTTGGTTCTTGAGGTGTTATGGGACCAAATGGATCAGAATTTAGTGGATCATTACCTTGTTTTCCTTATATATGTCATGTATAAAATTCTAGTATTTGATTCATGGGGAGTATGGGCCCTCATAGATCATAAATTGGCACCTTAATTTTTTGTCAGTGTTTTTATAGGGTTCCGGAGTAGTTTCTGAGGCATACTATCCAGAAAAATCTAGAATACATGTCATGTAATGATGAATACACACTGTGTGTCCTTCTGTTCGGGAAGGAATAGTTTTTTATGTACACTATGTTTAATGTATGCACACGCCGTGTAGTATCTAACTATGCCACATGTTGTGCGGGTAGAGACACGGGGTTGGGAAATCTTGGTAGTGCAAATCATGTTTTGCACATACATGTCGTGTTGTGGGGAACATATGTCCACCTGTGTGACTAATGACACAGAATGATGACAACATAGATTATATACACCGTGTCAAGATTGAACACGTCGTGTAGTGTAACCCAGGTATCTGGTCATGTAACGAACAACACGGGTCAGTGAAATCCTTCTATTATAGGCTGTGTCTGGCACAAACATGTCGTGTAGAGTCAGTTGTGTAACCAGTCGTGTCACTAACAACATGGGTTAGTGATGTTCATCTAGTACACGCCTTGTCTAGTATTAATATTCCATGTAGTGTTGTTCTATAAGAACCATTTGGGTAATCCCTCTAAGGGTACTCTGGCAGGGGAAGAGGATTTAAGTACACATCGTGTGTCAGGACAAAATGTTGTGTGTTTAGTGTGTTAGACGACCTGGGATGGTGAAATTACACGCCCATTTTAGGGATTAAAGGAAACACACTATTTTGTGGTCATACATGCCATGTATCCATGTTTTGAAAAACATGAATGCTTTATTTCTTTTCTTCCCTTCATACACTTTGAAGTTTTAGTCCTTGATAATCTTTATCTAAGGTGTGAGCTTTACCTTTCAGAGTCATGCCACCGATACGTCCATTGGTTGTACGCCAGTTACAGGACAGGGATCAGACACTGGTCATGTCTGAACATGGACTACTAACATATCCTCTTGTAGTGCAAATCTTGGCATCAACCATCATTCTGGACACGGGTGCTGACACATACTTCCAAGAGGGATTAATGAGGTTCGTGCTAACCTTCCGAGGAGTACTGCATCCTGCCATTTCTATGGAAGATTTGATGTGGGATATCCAACAATAGAAACCTTCCACTTTCATAGGGAATAGAGGACCTCAGGCTGTATAGTGATGGTCATAATCCATGCTATCTATCACTGAGCATCTAGATATGCTTCTAGATCAGAGGGTGGATCTTTCTACATATATTCTTCAGGATTCCACCAAGATATGGTGGGATGTGATTTCACATCTAGGACACCATAAGGTCATGGCTTGGGATGATTTCTAGAGTTCCTTCTATGACTACTTCTATCCAGAGATATTGAGGGGAAATCAAGCTTGAGAGTTCATTAGTTTGGAGCAGGTTACTCTTTCAGTAATGGAGTATTATTCTCGCTTTACAGAGATGTGGCCCATCACGCCCATCCCTGGAGGTGATGATTTATTACTGACAAGGATATTTGAGGGTGGTCTTAGGAAAATCATCCAATATCAGGTGAACATCTTTATGTTGAATTCCATCACGTCTACAGTGAACCAGGCACTGATCACAGAGTGAAATCTGAGGGATTCTGGAGTTGTGAGATATGGAGGCTCGACATCTGTAGTTGTTATCCCTCTAATTGAAAGCAGGAACCACCACAGGGAGTTTAAGCATAGAGATCCTAGGATGTGAGGGAGATGTTCTGGTAGCTAGGTGGTATGCTACTAGTGTGGGAAGAGTGGGCATATGAGTCCACATTGCTAGAGAGACCCTAGTGGAATGATGATATACTGGAAATATGGGTCATCTTTAGTGGTTCTATCAGTTCCTCTCACCGGAAACTGGTGATAGGGGTTCTTCTATGACTCCTCGTTCAAGATCAGCACCACCAGTTTCTCATCAGTCAGAGAACTAGAGATATTATTGTCGTTCAGGTCGAGGTGGAGGTCAGAACCGTGGTAACTAGTCATAAGGAATTCAGCGACAATAGGGTGGATCAGCTTAGAGTGGCCATGAAGGGTCACAGGGTCATGGTGAAGGTCATACATTTGTAGTGGAGTAGGCCCAACATGAGAAGGATCTTGGACCCTCTACAGTTTTAAGTACAATCCTAGTTTCCTCAGTTTTAGCATCATATCTTTTCGATACAGTGGCTTCCTATAGCTTTATATTTTTTTCTCCTGTGGAGAGCCTTGGTCTCTGTATCTTTTCTTCTACTGATATATTGACGTTAGACACTCCTTTGGGGATAAGAATGGATAGTGTATGACAATTCAAGGATTTCCCTCTTGAGGTTGGTGGGTGTCACTTCTTTTGGGACCTCTATGTCTTAGAGATGACAAGCTATGATTTCATTCCTAGAATGGAATCTTTAGTCCCCTTCTAGGATATTTTCGGCTGCTATCTTCATAGTATGAGTTTCATGTCACTAGAGGGAATATCCTTTTTACATAAGGGTGAATGGGATGTCCAAGTGAGCAGAGTGGGACCCGAGCATCATGGGATAAGAGGAGTTACAACCCATATTTCTAGTCTATATCTGGATGTCCAGGGGAATTCACAAATTGACATTCCTCTAGTGCAAGATCATTTTAGGGATGTCTTTCCAGAGGACTTTTAATGTTTTCCTCTGAATCGAGAGGTAGAATTTTGAATTGAGCTTGTGCCAGGAGCGGCACAGGTATCCATTCCTCCTTATAGGATGGCTACACTATAGTCACAGAAGCCCAAGAAGTAGTTAGAGGAGTTCTAGGCTAAGGGATTCATCCGACCCAGTACATCTCCTTGGGGTTCGCCTATCCTGTTTGCAAATATGGCATATGATACCCTCAGACTTTGTGTGTATTATTGGATGATGAACCGGTTGATGGTCGAGAACCGATATCCCTTTCCAAGGATTGATGATCTCTTTGATCATGTTCGAGGAGCTAGGGTGTTCTCGAAGATTGACTTGAAGTCTGGTTACTATTATATGTGTGTTAGAACATCTGATATAACACTTATAGCCTTTTTGAGTAGGTATGGTCTATACGAGTATGTGTTTATGTTGTTCGGTCTCACAAACGCGCCAGCAATATTCATGGAACTAATGAACCGAGTGTTCCATCCATACTTGGATTCTTTCGTAGGTAGTCTTCGTGGATGATATCTTTGTGTACTCTCACACTCGACACGACCATGACACACATCTTGAGATCATTTTGAGTACACAGAGAGAGAATCAGTTAGATGTTATGCTCTCAAAATGCCACCTTTGTATGGATCGGATTCACTTCATGGGTCATGTTATCTTAGAGAAAGGAGTATCAGCAGTCCCACAGAAAGTAAGATTAGTATTTTATTAGGAGTATCCAAAGAACGACTTTGATGTAAGTAGTTTCCTATGGCTAAATGGATACAATAGATATTTCATACAGGACTTCTCATGCTTAGAAGCACCACTGACGGGCCTAACTAAGAAGGGTTCTATGTACTTGTGGTCAGATTTTTGTGAGTCAAACATTCTGGAGATGAAAGATAGGTTGAATCTAGCACTGACACATGTTTTTCCAAATCTAGGAATGATTTATATAGTTTACTAGGATACATTACGTATCGGGCTGGGATATGTGATTATGCAACGGTAAGGAGTCAATGCGTATGGGTCTTGGCAGTTGAGGTCACATGAGAGGAATTACCCGATGCACGATCACAAGTTGGCTGCAGTTGTTCATGCTTTATGATGTTGGAGATATTATCATTTGGGAGAGCATATCGTGGTTTTCACTAACCACTAGAGTCTCAAGAACATATTCTCTCAGCATAACCAAAATTTGAGATAGAAAAGATTGGTTGAGTTCCTTTAGTCATTTCACATCAAGCATGCCTACACCCCTAGGAAAGGAAACACAATACATGATACATTGATCAAGAAAACTCTTATACTAGCAGTTTTGGAGGCCATCAGTGGGTAGAAGCTTATGGCTCTCTTCTCTACGATGCATTTGGTAGTGCATGGTAGAAAGGGAAAAATATTTCTTTCATTTGTAGTTGTTACCTATACTCTTCTTTTATCATGTGTGAATGAGGTAGCTATCAGACCCTGAAGGCCTAGTCCTACAAGATTGAATGTCAGGAGAGCACCCTATTCACGAATGGACCACAGGTAAGGATGAGATCTTGTGTTTTCATGGGCGTGCATGGGAGTTAGCCAACATATGCGAGGAGATGATGTGAGGCTTTCATTCCTTAGTTTGGGCAGTTCATCCTGGTGTCACCAAGATGTACCATGATATAAACTATCATTATTGGTGGCCAGGTATGATGTCAGATGTTTTTGGTTTTGTGATGAAGTGTACCACCTTTCAGTATGTGAAGGCGAAGCATCAACTACCAGTAGGAATTTTTCAACAGTTACCCATTCCCATGTGGAATTGTAATGATGTCGCAATGGATTTTGTGATAGGTTTTTCGAGTTCACCTCGAGGGAATGATGCTCTATGGGTTGTCATCATATACTCATGATTTTTTCTCACTTCTTTCCGATCAAGGAGACATTCAGTGTTGATGATCTGGGAAGACTGTACATCCAATAGATTGTATATCTACATGGGGTTCTACACCCCATTGTTTCAGACTAGGATTCACGTTTATCATTTCAAGACAGTTAGGGAATTCAGAGGGATTTGGGTACACATGTACATATATGTAATGTATACCATCCCCAGAGCGATGGCCAGTCCGAGCATACGATTCAGGTGCTTGAGGACAAGATTCGAGCATACATCTTGGATTTTGGAGGTTCATGGGAGTAGAATATATTTATTGTGAAGTTTGCCTACTATAATGGTATTACAGAAACTATTCAGATGGAACCTTATGAGTCTTTGTATAGTAGGCCATTTTGATCAACCTTATGTTGGCTGGAGGTAGCATAGGCAGCTATACTGGGACCTTATCTAGTCCAAGAGACCACAAAGCAGATAGAGTTGATTCAGAAGAGGATGGATACTGCATAGTCTCAACAGAAGTCTTATTCTGATCGACGAAGATGACCTCTGGAGTCTGAGTGTGGAAATTAGATTTTCAAATGTATCACACTAAAGTTGGGACACATGAGGATTATGAGATAGGGTAAGCTTTCATCGAGATACTTCAGGTCCATTTGAGGTGTTGGAAAAAGTTGGGATGGTTGCCTATCGGTTGCAGTTACCTCAGAGGTACTGAGCTATGCATGACATATTTCATGTTTCTCAACTTCGATGTTACTTCTCAGACCCGTGTCATTTTTTCCAACCCAAGGAGGTTGAGTTAGAGGTTTAATCCTCATTCATTGAGAATCCTATCCAGATTATTGATCCACGTGTGATAGTTCTCTAGGACTGGTATGTTCCTCTGGTACGAGTGCTATGGAAGCACGGGCGAGTAAAGGACGACACCTAGGAGAGGGAGACCGATGTACAATCATAGTTTCTAGATTTGTTCGAGGATTATTATTCTACACCACCATGATAAGGAAATTCCAGGAAAAATTTCTTTAAGAGGGTAACTTTTTAAGAACCCAGATCTTATTTTCAACTATGTTTTTCTTTTCTGGTTGTTTTTCATAAAAAGATGAGTATTTGGAAATTTCAGGAGTACATGCCGTGTACATATAAGTACACATCATGTGTTAGTTTCCATGGGTGAGCATGTACTGGTTGTGTAATGGTCGAGTAAATGGTTGTATGGGGTGGCCTAGAATCTGCCTAAAGTAGGTCCCAGTAAAGGCAAATACACATTGTGTACATTTAAAAGACACACCATGTACTATCTAATGGACAAAACACACTTTTTCTTGACCCATCTCATCTCAGAGATTCTGGGAGGCTGCCAATCTTCTCTGAGCCCCCGACATGTTGTTCGTTCTCTGATTTGAACTCTATCATTTGCATTCGATTCGCATCGGTGAGATCTCCCTTCTTCATGAACATCATCTCTTGATTTCTCATCTTTCACGAGTTATCCTCGGGTGAATGTTTTTATATTTTTTTAGATCTATGGCATTATAAGCAGATTCAAGGCATTAGAATCACGTATATCATCCGTACAACACCTAGGTTGGTAGTTTGTGCCTTTCTGTAGTTAGTATTTGAGTTATATGTGAAAAAGTTCCCAATACCCTTGTTTGGGGGATTGCATATTTATGATATTTAGTCAGGTTATTTCATGCTATGTCTTGTTTTTTTGGATTGAGTTTAATTTCTTTGAAGCACGTTAAATTTTCCATGTTATGGATTTTTTTCCCATGTTTGGGTGTTTTGACCGTTTGGTCTAGCTTTCTTATTAGGTTTCCTTGCATTCTATGCCTAGTATTGTAGAATGGATTGTTTTTAGCTGACATCCTGTTATTTGTTTTATAATGTTTATCCAAGTAGTTCTTGAGGATTACATTGGATTCCATATATCGTTGTGCATGATTGAATTACAAAGGGACGTGGGAACCAAGCGTAGTAAACCAAAGAGAGAATGGATGTTGAGGGATTTTCCAATGTGTCTATGTACTGTTACATTGTAGGACCATAGGGGGGATGTACATTGTGCTCCTTTAGATTTTTTTTAGTTTCTTTGATATGATCCACAAGGGGAATTGGATGTTTAGTGCTCCCTAAAGTGCCTATTAGTTACTGATACGAGACTACATGGGGAATTGATGGAGAGTTCTTCCTTTGAGAGTCTATGTTAAAGGTGAACCATAGGGGTTAGACTATGTGTACTTCCCAGAGGGTTGCTTGTGTTGTTTGTTTGAAACAGAGGGAGTAGGCTATGAGTACTTCCCATATGGTTACCTCTATGTGATTAGTTTCTTACTTGATATATGAAACTGAATACAATTGAAGATATATGACTGTTTGCTGTTGAGTACTTCCTTGTTTACTGCATCTTTTTTCTTATTGCCGATATATATTTTCACTGACTATTAGGAACAAATATTTGGGTGGTTTTCTACTGGGATTAGTCTCACACCCTATTTGGGTTATGATTTTGGGCCATAATAGATTATATTACTACAGGTATAGATAAGGTAAATTACCTTCTACTTTAGGTACTTTATTGCTGAGGATCTGGAGAGCAAGGGACCAATAAGAGGCTTGCAATGCCGAGGATTTGTTTATTTTATTTTTCTGTACTTTGGTTTAGTACAGTATTCAAGCATTGTGACATGTTTTTTCTATTTTCGTAGACATGCATATCTTCCGTCATTATATATATGTGATTCATTGGTTTATTTATATCCAGTATTCTCCTTTTACTGTTGTATGGTATTATTACTACTTCTCTTATTGCTATCTGTTTTACTTCTTCTGTGTTACACTATAATTGAGGGCATAGTTTCCCCACAATCACACCCAAGGCCCTCGCTGCTAGCTGGCAGCCTCTCGGGTTTGGGAAAATCTGCTTGAAGCCATGTTACCAACCGGATTCGGGGAACCTATGTGTAGAACATGGAATTAGGACGTTACACATGTCATTGTAGTCATTGATAATATTTTGGTGTATTTTGGAGAGAAATATTTTTTAATAAGGATATTTAGGACATTCTTATCACACTATGAGTGTATTGTTCTTATGTAATGCTCTTGAAGTTTCACCATGGATCCAAGAGGTATGATTACATCCAAAAATGTGTTTTCATGTGGGAATATATGTTGATATTGAGAAGGTATATGTTGTTTTGTTTTGTTCAGAGCTATGAAATGTGTTCAGTGTCCAATGTTGTAATGCGTTGGCTAGGCATGAATATTGGTTTGTTTAAGACTAAAAATTCTTGATAGTTCTAATGAATGGACTGTCAAATAATGCAGTCATATTTGTGTGGAATAGAAATTTTAGGAGGTAATTATATTTATTAATGAGGAGGTTAAAATCTTCTCTAATCCTGATTCACTTAAACCTATGGATATGGTAAACATTCTACTTTGATGCTTCAAGAGTCTAGATGGGGTTTATCATGATTCCATGTGGCCTGTAAAGCCGTTGATTTAACAATATGTATGAATATATAAGAAACTATTAAAGACCATTTAATTTTTGTTAGTACTATTCTAAATGGTCCACGGAGGGGTTTGGGAGTGTCTATGGCTGGTTCAGAGCTCGGTTGTCCAATGCTTGGATAGATGGACTGAGATTCATAGTTAGATCATTTTAGTTCTAACAATAATATCCAACTCTGTGGGGTACTCTATTGCACTGTAGGGGGATCAACAATTGGCCCTAACCCAAAAACGCATGTAGGAAAACAATTCAAGTGATGTAGACAAGGTGTTAGTGGAACATTTCATTGTATATTCATGGTTATTCATGGTGTGAACTTATCTATTGCAAGGGGGTGTCCTGGAACAATGGCTACCACATTTTTAGTACATGGTTTGTCCAATCGTGGGACATTTTATGGTGGGAAAAAATTATTTCCCCTATGTTATTTCTAACTCCTCACCCCTTTTATTTTCAATTCTAAATTGAGTTTCTCAATCACCTTTTGGATATCTCCACACAAATGTTGGGATTTGGTATTCCTCTTCAATCCATTCATTTAATCAACCATCTTTCATCTCATTGGATTCCTCTCAGTAAGAGATTTGATTTTCATCCTTCTTTTCTGAGTTTCTCTTTTCATATTCTATGCTATATTAGTGCAAGATATCATGCCCTATTTTTAGGTAATTTTTCTATCATGTTGATTTTATTTCATTTTAGATCAATTCAAATGCCATCAATGGATAATGGTTCATCTACCAACATAATATTGGAAATAAATTATTTTTCCCTAAAATTTTAATAATTTCATAACATCGTCAATCATGATGAATGCCTTTATTAATGCATGTTTTTTCAAAAATAATATTGCCCTATACTAAAATTTTCACCATGTTATAATTTATCTATGTACTATTATTTTTACTCGTAGGTTCACAACCACAAAAAGTACCTCCCATTAGGGTGTGAAAATGAGACGAACCATTAATTTTTAATATTATATGTGGACGAACCACCACATTGGAGATCTTTGCATGATTCCTAAATGAAGCGACTACATATATTAAAGGTAAGTGAGTGGTGAAACCAATTCATTTGAGTTTCCTATGATTAAAGATAATACCCTTAATTAATTGGGAATATATATGAGTTTTAAATTCAACCCTTGGATTAACATAAATAATGTCTCTATGTAAATAAGATATATGAAGATGGATTCACATCTATTTGTGATACTCGAGTTTGGTATCTCTTATAATTGTGATAATCAATCATGGACTCCATTATATCATTGAAAATAGGGAATAGATTCCCTTATATATGTGATACTTAAGCCTAAAGTGCCTTCTATTTTTCATACTCTAGAATGTTGTCCCATAACATTTTCACACTCAGGCCTAAAGTCACACATACTCATGAAAATCAAGCATGGATTCTTGTAATTCCCCGACCCCAGTTACCCAGAGTTGGTGCATATTACATAACATTGGAATGATCACAAAGATCAAGTCTCAAAAGACAGATTAGTTTAGTAGCCTTGAGACACTAGATACATTCATAAGTCTTACATTACATCATAAAATAATACAAAAATACAACAACATCTTGTCTTCATATCCCCTCATAATATCCCTTCAGTTCATTCATAAAATACTTCTTCACATCCTGGAAAAATTAAAACTTTGAAAGGGGTGAGCTCAAATGCACAGTAAGGATAACAATATAGCGGAAGCTTTAATAAATAAAAATAAACATTTAAGGCAATGTATTACTAAACAAAAGCCTTTTAAACATGAACTTTAGCATGATATGGAAAAATTAAAATGAAACAATTCTGTTTACTTATTCACATGGATATTCTATTGGTCGAATTATCACATGCAATATCAATAACCACTTTTAATAATGATGGAATGCATAATGCCAGACTATCGTAACCACGTAGCCAAGGCCTCATGCCAAGACTAAAAATAATATTTTGTCAAGGCCTCATTCCAAGACACTATTTTGTCTCATGAGACCTACCGATGCATCAAAGAGCTATAGCGGGCTCCACCCGTCACTTATTAAGTCCAATGTATTCCTTATATGAAAAGGTTTAGAAATATCATAAACCATAAAATAATCACATCAGATAAAACATGCATAAGGGAAACATAACATTTCCACATTTCAATCACAAGATATCAATACATCACATTGATATAATAAAAACATTATCAAAACCATTTTAAAAAAAAAATTAAACCTTGGTATTTATTTTTAAAAAAAGTTATGGCTTGTAGAGGAAGCTGAAACTCAAATAATGGTCACAGCGGTGGAAAAGTCATTGTCGCCGACTACGTAAGACAAAAAATTTCTTTTGTCGTTTAGTAAAAAGGATTCATATAAAAATATTCATTTTGAATAAAATTAAAAGTCAAAGGGGTTTATACACCGTATAAAATAAAGTTGTGTATTAAACAAAATATGCCTCAATGAAAGGAGATGGAGACGAAGTCCCTTATAAAGATAATTTTGTAAATAAAATAGATCTATTATGTGTATTCACTATATGTACACATAAATAATTTACAAATAAAATATAGGACATAATAATATCATGACATAATTTGAACATAGGAGATTAACCCGATGAACGGAAATTGGGTTAAGAAGTTCCCTTACCTCCTATCTGATTTGACTCGATCGTTCTTTAACCTCATGAATAATAAACAAGAGTTAATTTATACATTCTTAAGAACATTTTTATAGTTAATTATTCCTTTTATATCACTTATTACCATATTATGAACATTATGTAATTATTTAAGTTAATAAGAGTCATTTTGTCGAACTTTGGTACTTGAGTCAAAAATAAATTTTTTATAATTACAAGTTGTTCATGTGGTAAAATATCCATTATATCTAGAATTATATCGCGATATAGATATCATATATATCATATATATCAAGTATATACATGCATTTATAATATTACATTACATTTAGAGGTATGAAATGAAATGCACCGTTCATGGAGACAGTAAGCCGTACGTACGCATGAACGCTACTTTCATTTCTATTTCATATTTAATGGAATGAAATCATAATGATATAAAGTTATATTATAATTCCAGTATAATATCATATATAATATCATTTACTCCATCCTTTATACGTCCCACATATGGCATTAACGATTCAAATCACTTTGAGGGGGTGGTAGTACACACTTCCTAAAATAAAGATATCGCGTTTACCCATAATGGAAACCATAAAGGTATTCCATAAAAGAAAAATAAAGAAGAATATGGAAAACATAAACATAATATATATCATATATAAATATAGTGACATCTTAATGGCCACCATGAAAGGTGTTAGAAGAATATTGAACAATCATCATTTCGTGAAGCAGAAATTCACAAACCACAGAAATAGTATGTTCTTTAACCATTAGACGAAGGTGTGTGTATGTTTAACTCAAATCCTTCTCATAAAAAAATCCTATTATATTTAATATACTGGTTTTTTTACAAAATAATGGAACAAAAAGAGTTTAAGGTGTTGGAGAAGCAAAATAAAACAAAAGAACATAAGAAAAGACATTACCTTAAAATCGGGTAACTCTTTTTTATTTGAGCCAAAGGCTTCCTTGGGAAGACTTCTGCCCAAAGTGGGGCTTCTAGGAGTAATATAGGGAAGTGGAGAGATTATTTGGTCAGATGTTGGCCGAGCCAAATGGATTTGAAGATGTGAATAAGGTGGTAGATGTGGGGGCCTATTATAAGAGGAGGGGAGGGGCACTTTTGGAAAGTCATGAAATGATACACTATTATATAATGAGTTACGGATTCTAAAGGTCCCAAAATTATATTTTTCAAGCATAAGGTGATAAGGGTTCTAAAAATACTCATCCAATAGGTTTTTGACAAGTTTAAGTCTTATATTTTACATTTTATTTTCATTTTATTAAAATCGTTAATTAAGGAGGTAGTCACTACATCATCATGGTGTCATAAAACATTTATTTATTTATTGTCTAAAAAATATATAAAAAATATCATGATGTAGGAAATCTTTTTATCTTTCTAATGAATATTTATATTCAAAATTATAACTTGTATAACCCTTTGTAAAAATTGTTCTATTAAAACAACACATGTTTGTGACAATTTTATTTTTACTTTAAATAAAAAGTTATTAATGTCATTTTCTTACACAAGTGGCTCCATGGGGTCCCCAAGTTGACCCATGGATTTTATTGGTCGGATATGACTCATACAATAATGTTAGGACAAGTGTAAAGGTAATTTCATATTAATATATCATTATATTTACCTTAAATTACACTAATTACCTTTAATCGCGATTAATAAAACTTAAAAGGTACTATTCACCAAAAATTATTTTCATCCCATTGAACCACATTTTTCTTCCTAATTACAACCATGTATGTCGGATTTTTTAAATTAAATTCACAGAAGAGGTAAAATTTCATTTAAACAAAAAATCAGTTTTTTAACTACCACTTAGTGGTTTCACTATTCATCAAAAATTGAAGTTTTTCAGAAAAATACCAAAAATTCACCCTAAGATATAATTGATATTACTAATTCAAAAATGATATCTATTTTAAAAAATTCAAAACATATAATTTTAATTAATTAATTTAATAATTAATTCCAACTGTCACAACAAATAGCGTGTTTTTTGAAAACAATATATATCAAAAGATTGATAATTGTTTATGTCCAATTTCAAAGTGAAATTAATTCTAATGACCTCTATTGGATAAAATGGTAATAATATATTATAATTATAATTTAAAACCACTAAATAATATGATTTATCACTACAAATTAATTTCATTAAAAAAGTTTTTTTTAATCAATGTTTAGTATTTTACATTATTCACAAAAAAATTGGAAGTTCTCAGAAGAAAATGAAAAATTCATCTTAGGATAATTTCGATATTCCGAATCCAAAAATGAAGTCCAATTTTAATAATAAAATTTATAAAATATTAAAAATTGGGTATTACTATTCATAATGGCTATTTTGATTGGTCGCGGTGTGTTAGAACTCGAGGTTGCGTACAACACATGCTCCTCTATTATTCAAAGAGATGTGTACCGTAGAATCTTGGGGTGTTACATTCTCCCCTCCTTCAATAAATTGCGTCCTCGCAATTTGAAATTTTTCTTTGAAAATAATAGTTTGAAAATATAAAATACCTTTGTGGAAAACCCACATCGGAAATAGGGTTAATAAAAATATAACTTTAAAAGGAAGAAAGAGAAGTACAATGGTCACCCGAGATAGCCCATTCTAGGATTCTATGAAAATATGGATATGGAGGAGAAACAAACCATCAAGGTCTGATGGAGAGTTGTAGTAAACAGTATTAGGAGAACGTTTAACTACAAGAAAATCACAAACTTGTGATTGGTTAAATGATCATTGATTCCCCAGTATGAAAATTTAACCGAAAAAGTTTTTGTTTTCAGTTACCTTTCATAAAGTTGAGGAATTTATTCAGGAGATTTACTAAGAACGTAAGGAAATATACATACTTTTCATGTATACTTTTCATTCGTTAATAAATTTTTACCACAAACCCATCTTTCACTCAAAAAGATAATAGAACTCAAAAATATTATATTTATCCTAATCGTACAAGGTTTTAAATATTAACAAATAGCATTTAGATTAAAAAAACTATTATGTAATAACCAGGGACTTCCTGTAGGCTAGTGGTAGGTAATAAAGGCTTGTCTCACTGTGGTTTTTGGTTTGATTCCTACAGCTTTGTCCAACGTGACGGGTTATCCCCCAACCTGCAGGTTGTCCTTTTCCTAAAACTATAGTATTATACTATTCAAAAAATAATCTTCAGAAATGTTTTAACATTAAACAATATTATCCAAAGTTAAACTTAATCCATTCCAACCATTATATTCATCCAAAATACCTCTATCCAGACTTTCTCTAAAAGGTCTCTAAATTCCAAAATCCACTCATCAGATTCCCCAATCAAAGTAAAGTTTCTCTTATTTTCACATACTAAAAATAGGATTACCTTTATCATATTAAAACCATAATGAAAACAATAAGTACAACAGTACAATCATTATATATATATCACATTATTCTTATAACCATAATATAGTTCTTGAGTCCAAAAATACAAATACAATAATTATTCCACTTCAACTGTAGTAATAGCATAAGATTGGCCATGATCCCTTGGCCTTTTCTGAGGTAAGTTCCCTTGGAGCTTAGGGAATTCATTTGCATAATGCCCCATTTCTCTACAATTGTAGCATTCAAGATTGATAGCCTCTTTCTTTCCCTTGTAATCACGAGCCTGGTGAACTTTTTCTCAACATTTATAACAAACTCACATTCCTTTCAGGAAAGTACCGGGGTGATTCTTCCCATAATTATCGCATAATGGAAAATCCATCATTCCCTTTTTCCCTTTATCTGTCTCTTGTTCCTCCATTATCTTCTTCTCTTGCTTTACATTATTGTCATAAGATTTAGAGAATTCCTTTTCTGTCTTGATAGAACATGAGACAATATCTTCGTACGAAGAGAAATATTGTGAGACTAAGGCTCAATGGAGAAATGGATTTAACCCATAAAAGAAACGATCAATATTACTTCTTGGGTTCTGTATATAATCTGTTGCATGCCTCGCTAACCTGGTAAAGTTATCCTCATACATTACGACATTCTCATCATCCTTTTGTCTTAGACTCAGAAATTGCCTTTCTATATCTGCTCGATGGTCATGTGGATGGTACATTTCTAAGAAAATTTCCTTAAACTACCACCATTCCATACTTGATACTTCTTCATCTTCCTTTGTGTTTTGAATCAACGACCACCATTAATTGGCATCTCCAGTGAGGCGGTAAACTGCCATGAAAACCTTCTCCCTTTCGCTACTCCCCAAGACGTGGAATATTTTCTCTAAGGAGTTTATCCATTGCTCAGCTACTAATGGATTTGTACAACTATTAAATTTTGGCGTTTGTTTCCTCATGAAACAATCTAACATTGATCCTCCATGTTGCGAATTAGGGTGCTCCATATGAGTAAGGTAATTATTCATAACCTGAGTGAGTTTTCCTAGTATGGTGATAAGGTGATCAGCACTAGTTGTATCACCAGCTCTACTATAATTATATTGAGCATGAGGTAAATTCCCAACATAGAGTTCATGTGTTGATACGGTTTCCATTCCTTCCAGTAGGCGCCATTTCTAAACAATATCATAAAATAGATTAGATTATGAATCAAAATACGTATTTCCATACTTCTAAAATACTTAACATAAATTGAATAGTTTATGGATATAATCCATAATCACAAAAATGTTTTCTTTGAGGAAGTATATACTCATAAACCATTCAAAATGGTTTGTAAATAAAATGGTAATTATCCTAAGCATATCCCCCGAGAGTGTCATAACCAAGAGTGCAGCAAGGCCCATTGTCGTGCACCAGTTCCCGTTCAAGTCTAGCTCAAAGCGGGGTTTTCAGGTTATACCCCTAGGTACATCTGTGCCAGAGCTGCCTCTACCTGATTGTATCCAGACAGGGATGTATTGCTCAGAAAACTCTCAAAAATATCTATAATACCAAAATTCTATGAAGTTATTCTATACTAATCCTCAAAGTCTATCTTAGGTCTATGTAATCTAATCAGAGTTTATCTAAATATAGCTTCCAATGTTAGTACTAAACTATCTATGATACCAACTGTAATGCCCGGACCCCAGTTACCCAGAGTCGGTGCATTATTACGTAACATTGGCATGATCAAAAATATCAAGTCTCGAAAGACCGATTAGTTTAGTATCTTTGAAACACTGGATACATTCATAAGTTTTACATTACATTATAAAGTAATACAAAAATATAACAACATCTTATCTTTATATCCCCTCATATTATCCCTTCAGGTCATTCATAAAATACTTCTTCACATCCTGGAAAAATGAAAACATTGAAAGGGGTCAGCTCAGATACTCATTAAGGATAACAATATAGCGGAAGCTTTCATAAATAAACTTAAAAATTTAAGGCAATGTATAACTAAACAAAAGCCTATTAAACATGAACTTCAGCATAATATGGAAAAAGTAAAATGAAATAATTCCATTTACTTATTCACATGGATATTCTACTGGTCGAATAATCACATGAAACATCAATAAACACTTTCATAATGATGGAATGCATAATGCCAAACTATCATAACCACATATTCAAGGCCTCGTTCCAAGACTACAAATAAGATTTTGTCAAGGCCTCATGCCAAGACACTAGTTTGTCTCATGATACCTACCGATGCATCGAGGGGCTCTAGCGGGCTCCACCCGTCACTTATTATGTTCAATTCATTCCTTATATGAAAAGGTTTAAACATATCATAAACCATAACATAATCATATACATAAAACATGCATAATGGAAACATAACATTTATAAATTTCAATCAGAAGATATCAATACATCACATTTATATAATAAAAACATTATCAAAACCATTTTAAATGAAAATTAAAACTTGGTATTTATTTTTTTAAAAAGTTATGGCTTATAGAGGAAGCTGAAACTCATATAATGGTCACGGCAGCGGAGAAGTCTTTGTTTCCGTATACATAAGACAAAACATTCCTTTTGTCGCTTAGTAAAAACTATTTGTATAAAAATATTCCTTTTGAATAAAAGTAAAAGTCAAAGGGGTTTATACAACGTATAAAATAAAGTTGTGTATAAAAAAAATATGCCTCAATGAAAGGAGATTGAGATGAAGTCCCTTACGAAGATCATTTTGCAAATAAAATAGATCTATTATGTGTATTCACTATAAGTACACATAAATAATGTACAAATACAAGATTGGACATAATAATATCATGGCATAATTTGAAAGTAAGAGATTAACCCAAAGAACTAAAATTGGGTTAAGAAGTTCCCTTACCCCGTGTCCGACTTGACTTGATCGTTATTTAACCTCCTGAATAATAATCTATTTATACTTGCTTAAGAACATTTTTCAAGTTAATTATTCCTTTTATATCACTTATTACCATGTTATGAACATTATGTAATTATTTTAGTTAATAACGGTCGTTTTGTCGATCTTTGGTACTTGAGTCAAAAATAAACTTATTATAGTTACAAGTTGTTCATGTGGTAAAATATCCATTATATCTAGAATTGTATTCAATATTTAGATATCATATATATCATATATATCCAGTATATACATGCATTTATAAAATTACATAACATTTAGAGGTTAGAAATGAAATGCACCGTTCATGGAGACGGTAAGTCGTACATACGCATGAACGCTACATTCATTTCTATTACGTATTTAATGGAATGAAATCATAATGATATAAAGTTATATTATAATTACAGTATAATATCATATATAATATCATATACACCATCCTTTATACGTCCCACATATGGCATTAACGATTCAAATCACTTTGAGGGGGGCGGTAGTCCGCACTTCCTAAAATGAAGATATCGCGTTTACCCATAATGGAAACCATAAAGGTATGCCATAAAAGAAAAATAAATAAGAATATGGAAATTATAAACAAAATATATATTATATATAAATATAGTGACATCTTAATGTCCACCATGAAAGGTGTTAGAAGAATATTGAACAATCATCATTTTGTGAGGCAGAAATTCTCCAACCACAGAAACAGTATGTTCTTTAACCATTTGACGAAGGTGTGTGTATGTGTAAATAAAATCCTTCTCATAACAACATCCTAGTATATTTAAGATACTGGTGTTGTTACAAAATAAAGAAATAAAAAGATTTTAAGGGGTTGGAGAAGCCAAATAAAACAAAAGAACATTAGAGAAGACATTACCTTAAAATCGGGTAACTCTTTTTGATTTGAGCCAAAGGCTTCCTTGGGAAGACTTCTGCCAAAATTGGGGCTTCTGGTAGTAATAGAGTAAAGTTTAGAGAGTTTTTGGGAAGAGTTTGGCCGAGCCAAATGGCTTTAATGATGTGAATAAGGTGGTAGATGTGGGGGACTTTTATAAGAGGAGAGGAGGGGCACTTTTGGAAAGTCATGAAATGTTACATTATTATATAATTAGTTTCAGATTCTAAAGGTCCCAAAATTATATATTCCTAGGATAAGGTTATAAGGGTTCAAAATCTACTAATCCAATAGGTTTTTGACAAGTTTATATCTTAGACTTTATATTATCTTTTCATTTTATTTAAATCGTTAATTAATGAGGTAATCGTTGCATCATCATGCTGTCATAAACAATATAATTTATTTAATGTATAAATATTATGAAACAAATATCAGGATGTAGGAAATACTTTTATATTTCTAATGAATATTTATAGTCAAAAATATAACTTTTATAACCCTTTTTAAAAATTCTTTTCGTAAAACTACACATGTTTGTGACAATTTTATTTTAACATTAAATAAAAATTTATTAATTTCATTTTCTTACCCATGTGGCTCCATGGGGTCCCCAAGTTGACCCATGGAATTTCTTGGTCGTCCATGACTCATACAATAAGGGTAGGACAAGTGTAAAGGCAATTTCATATTATTATATCATTATATTTACCTTAAATTACACTAATTACCTTTACTCACGATTAGTAAAACATAGAAGTTACTATTCATCAAAAATTATTTTCATCCCATTGAAACACATTTTTCTTCCTAATTATAACCATGTATGTCAGATTTTTGAAATTAAATTCACAGAAGTTGTAATATTTCATTTAAACGAAAAATCAGTTTTTTAACTACCACTTAGTGGTTTCACTATTCATCAAAAATTGTTGTTTTTCAGAAAAATACCAAAAATTCACCCTAAGCAATAATTGATATTCCTAATTAAACAATGATGTATATTTTAAAAAATTAAAAACATATAAGTTGACATAATTAATTTAATAATTAATTCCCATTGTCACAACAAATAGCGTGTTTTTAAGAAACAATATATATCAAAAGATTGACAATTGTTTATGTCCAATTTCAAAGTGAAATTAATTATAATTACCTCTATTGGATAAAATGGTAAAAATATATTCTAATTATAATTTAAAACCACTAAATAATATTATTTATCACTATAAAGTATTTTGATTAAAAAAGTTTTTTTTAATTAATGTTTTGTATTTTACATTATTCATAAAAAAATTAGAAGTTCTCAGAAAAAAACAAAAAATTCAACTTAGGATAATTTTGATATTCTGAATCCAAAAATGAAGTCCAATTTGAATAATAAAATTTATAAAATATTAAAAAGTGGGTATTACTATTCATAACAGTTATTTTGATTGGTCGCGGTGTGTTAGAACTCGAGATTGGGTACAACACACGCTGCTCTATTATTCAACGAGAAGTGTACCATGGAATCTTGGGGTGTTACATTCTCCAATCCTTCAATAAATTGTGTCCTTGCAATTTGTAATTTTTCTTTGAAAATAGAAGGTTGAAAATAGAAAATACCTTTGTGGAATACCCACATCGGAAATAGGGTTAATAAAACTATAACTTTAAAAGGAAGAAAGAGAAGTACAAAGGTCACTTGAGATATCCCATTCTAGGATTATATGAAAATATGGATATGGAGGAGAAAAAGACCATCAAGGTCCGATGGAGAGTTATAGAAAATAGGATTAGGAGAAAGTTTAACTAAATGAAATTCGCAAACTTGCGATTGGTTAAATGATCATTGATTCCCCTGTAGGAAAAGTTAACCGACAATGTTTTTGTTTTAAGTTACCTTTCATAAAGTTGAGGAATTCATTCAGGAGATTTACTAAGAACATAAGTAAATATACATACTTGTCATGTAGACTTTTCATTCTTTAATAAATTTTTACCACAAACCCATCTTTCACTCAAAAAGATAAAAGAACTCAAAAATATTATATTTATCCTAATCGTACAAGGTTCCAAATAGTAAAACATACCATTTGGATTAGGAAAACTATTTTGTAATAACCAGCAACTTCTTGTAGGCTAGTGGTAGGTAATAAAGGCATGTCACACTATGGTTGTGGGTTCGATTCCTATAGCTTTGTCTGACGCGACGGGTTATCCCCTGACCTGCAGGATATCCTTTTCCTAAAACTATAGTATTATAATATTCCAAAAATAATCTTCAAAAATGTTTTAACCTTAAACAATACTATCCATAGTTAAACATAATCCATTCCATCCTTTATAGTTATCCAAAATAACACTGTCTAGACTTTCTCTAAAAGGTCTCTAAATTCCAAAATCAACTCATCAGATTCCCCAAACAAAGTAAAGTTTCTCTTATTGTCACATAATAATAATATGATTACCTTCATCATATTAAAACCTTAATGAAAATAATAAGTACTGCAGTACAATCCTTATATATATCACATTATTCTTATAACCATAATATAGTTCTTGGGTCCAAAAATACAAATACAATAATTATTCCACTTCAACTATAGAAACAACATAAGATTGGACTTGATCCCTTGGCCTTTTATGAGGTACATCTCCTTGGCGATTAGGGCATTTATTTTCATAATGCCCCATTTCTCTACAATTGTAGCATTCAACATTGACATCCTCTTTCTTTCCCTTGCAATCACGAGCCTTGTGACCTTTTTCTCCACATTTATAACAAACTCCCACTCATTTTAGGCAAATATCAGGGTGATTCTTCCCACAATTATCGCATAATGGAAAATCCTTCTTTCCCTCTTTCCCTTTATCTGTCTCTTGTTCCACCGTTCTCTTCATCTCTTGCATTACATTATTATCATAAGATTTAGAGAATTCCTTTTCTGTCTTGATAGCACATGAGACAATATCTTCGTACGATGAGAAAGATTATGAGACTAAGGCTCGACGGAGAAATGGTTTTAACCTATTAAAGAAACGATCAATCTTACTTCTTGGGTTTGGTATATAATCTACTGCAGGCCTCGCTAACCTTGTAAAGTTATCCTCATACTTTACGACATTCTCATCCTCCTTTTGTCTCAGACTTAGAAATTTACTTTCCATATCTGCTCGATGTTCACGTGGAAGGTATTTTTCAACGAAAATTTCCTTAAACTCTCTGCATTCCATACTTGATACTTCTTCATCTTCCTTTGTGTTATGAATCAGCGACCACCATTGATCGGAATATCCAGTGAGGTGGTAAACTGCCATGACAACCTTCTCCCTTTCGCTACTCCCCAAGACATGGAATATTTTCTCTAAGGAGTTTATCCATTTCTCAGCTACCAATGGATTTGTACCCCTATTAAATGTTGGCGGTTGTTACCTCATTAAACGATCTAACATTGATCCTCCACGTTGCGGATCAGGGTGCTCCATACGATTAAGGTTATTATTCTTAACCTGAGTGAGTTGTCCCAGTATGGTGATAAGGTGATCAGCACCAGTTGTATCACCAGCACCACTATAATTATCTTGAGTAGGAGGGCAATCCCTAAATGGAGTGCATGCATTGATACGGTTTCCATTACTTCCAGTAGGCGCCATTTCTAAACAGTGTCATAAACTAGATTAGTTTATGAATCAATATATGTAATTCCATACTTGTAAAATATATAACATAAATTGAATAGTTTATGGATATAATCCAAAATCAGAAAAATGTTTTCCTTGAGGAATTATATTCTCATAAACCATTCAAATTCGTTTGTAAATAAAATGAGAATTATCCTAAGCATATCCCCCGAGAGTGTCATAACCAAGAGTGCAGCAAGGCCCATCGTCGTGCACCAGTTCCCATTTGAGTCTAGCTCAAAGCGGTGTTTTCCGGTTTTACCCTTAGGTACATCTGTTCCAAAGCTGCCTCTACTTGCTTGTTTCTAGACATGGATCTATTACTCAGAAAATTCATAAAAATATCTATAATACCACAATTCTAAGAAGTTCTTATATACTAAACCTCAAATTCTATCTTAGGTCTATGTGCTATAATAAAACTTTATCTAAATCTAGTTTCCAAGGTTAGTACTAAACTGCCTCAGATACCAACTGTAACGCCCCGACCCCAGTTACCCAGAGTCGGTGCATTATTATGTAACATTGGCATGATCACAAAGATCAAGTCTCAAAAGACCGATTAGTTTAGTATCCTTGAAACACTAGATACATTCATAAGTTTTACATTACATCATAAAGTAATACAAAACTGCAACAACATCTTGTCTTCATATCCCCTCATATTATCCCTTCAGGTCATTCATAAAATACTTCTTCACATCCTGGAAAAATGAAAACATTGAAAGGGGTGATCTCAGATGCTCAGAAAGGATAACAATATAGCAGAAGCATTCATAAATAAACATAAACATTTACGGCAAAGTATAACTAAACAAAAGCCTTTTAAACATGAACTTCAGCATAATATGGAAAAAGTAAAATGAAATAATTCCATTTACTTATTCACATTGATATTCTACTGGTCAAATAATCACTTGCGACATCAATAACCACTTTCATAATGATGGAATGCATAATGCCTGACTATCATAACCACGTAGCCAAGGCCTCATGAAAAGACTAAAAATATTATTTTGTCAAGGCCTCATGCCAGTACACTAGTTTGTCTCATGATACCTACTGATGCATCGAGGAGCTATAGCGGGCTCCACCCGTCACTTATTATGTCCAATGCCTTCCTTATATGAAAAGGTTTAAACATATCATAAACCATAACATAATCGTATAAATAAAACATTCATAAAGGAAACATAAATATTCTACATTTCTTTCACAAAATATCAATACATCACATTTATATAATAAAAACATTAGCAAAACCATTTTAAAAGAAAATTAAAACTTGGTATTTATTTTTTAAAAAAGTTATGGCTTGTAGAGGAAGCTGAAACTCAAATAATGGTCACGGTGGCGGAGAAGTCATTGTCACCTCATACGTAAGACAAAACATTCCTTTTGACATTTAGTTAAAACTATTTGTATAAAAATATTCCTTTTGAATAATAGTATGAGTCAAAGGGGTTTATACACCGTATAAAATAATGTTGTGTATAAAACAAAATATGCCTCAATGAAAGGAGATTGAGACGAAGTCCCTTATAAAGATAATTTTGAAAATAAAATAGATCTATTATGTTTATTCACTATAAGTACACATAATTAATGTAAAAAAAAATATAGGACATAATAATATCATGACATAATTTGAAAGTAGGAGATTAACCCAAAGAATGGAAATTGGGTTATGAAGTTCCCTAACCTCGTGTCCGACTTGACTCGGTCATTCTATAACCTCCTGAACAAAAAACTAGAGTTAATTTATACTTGCTTAAGAACCTTTTTCAAGTTCATTATTCCTTTTATATCACTTATTACCATGTTATGAACATTATGTAATTATTTAAGTTAATAACGGTCGTTTTGTCGATCTTTGGTACTTGAGTCAAAAATAAACTTCTTATAATTACAAGTTTTTCATGTGGTAAAATATCCATTATATACAGAATTATATTCATGATTTAGATATCATATATATCATATATATCCAGTATATACATTCAATTCTAATATTACAAAACATTTAGAAGTAAGAAATGAAATGCACGGTTCATGGAGACGGTAAGCCGTACGTACGCATGAACGCTACATTCATTTCTATTTCATATTTACTGGAATGAAATCATAATGATATAAAGGTATATAATAATTCCAGTATAATATCATATATAATATCATTTAATCAATCCTTTATACGTCCCACATATGTCATTAACTATTCAAATCACTTTGAGGGGCGGTAGTCCGCACTTCCTAAAATGAAGATATCGCGTTTACCCATAATGGAAACCATAACGGTATGCCATAAAAGAAAAATACAGAGGCATATGGAAAACATAAACATAATATATATCATATATAAATATAGTGACAACTTAATGGCCACCATTAAAGGTGTTATAATAATATTGAACAATCATCATTTTGTGATGCAGAAATTCACCAACCATAGAAACAGTATGTTCTTTAACCATTAGACGAATGTGTGTGTAAGTGTAAATGAAATGCCTCCCGTAACAACATCTTATTATATTTAAGATACTGTTTTTTTACAAAATAAATAAATAAAAAGAGTTTAAGGGGTTGGAGAAGCAAAATAATACAAAAGAACATAAGAGAAGACATTACCTTAAAATCGGGTAACTCTTTTTTATTTGAGCCAAAGGCTTCCTTGGGAAGACTTCAGCCAAATTTCAGGCTTCTAGGAGTAATATGGAGAATGTTAGTGAGTATTTGTTCATAGTTTGGCCGAGCCAAATGGCTTTGAAGTTGTGAATAAGGTGGTAGATGTGGGGGCCTTTTATAAGAGGAGAGGAGGGGCACTTTTGGAAAGTCATGAAATGTTACATTATAATATAATGAGTTTTGGATTATAAAGGTCCCAAAATTATATATTTCGAGGATAAGGTGATAATGGTTTTAAATATACTCATCCAAAAGGTTTTTTACAAGTGTATGTCTTAGATTTTACATTATCGTTTCATTTTATTTAAATCGTTAATTATTGAGGTAATCGCTGCAACATCATGGTGTCATAAACAATTTAATTTATTTAATTTCTAAAAATTATAAAACAAATATCATGATATAGGAAATATTTTTATCTTTCCAATGAATATTTATAGTAAAAAATATAACTTGTATAACCCTTTGGTAAAAATTGTTTTAGTAAAACAACACATGTTTGTGACAATTTTATTTTTACTTTAAATACAAAGATATTAATGTCATTTTCTTACCCAAGTGGCTCCATGGGGTCCCCAAGATGACCCATGGATTTTCTTGGTTGTACATTAATCATAAAATAAGGGTAGGACAAGTGTAAAGGTAATTTCATATTATTATATCATTATATTTACCTTAAATTACACTAATTACCTTTAATCGCAATTAATAAAACTTAAAAGTTACTATTCACCAAAAATTATTTTCATCCAATTGAACCAAATTTTTCGTCCTAATTACAACCATGTATGTCGGATTTGTGAAATTAAATTCACAGAAGTGGTAGAATTTCATTTAAACGAAAAATCAGTTTTTAACTACCACTTACTGGTTTCACTATTCATCAAAAATTGATGTTTTTCAGAAAATACCAAAAAATCACCCTAAGCTATAATTGATATTCCTAATTAAAAAATTATGTCTATTTTACAAAATTCAAAAGATATAAGTTGAATTAATTAATTTAATAATTAATTCCCACTGTCACAACAAATAGCGTGTTTTTACGAAACAATATATATCAAAAGATTGACAATTGTTTATATCTAATTTCAAATTGAAATTAATTCTAATGTCCTCTATTGGATAAAATGGTAAAAATATATTCTAATTATACTTTAAAACTACTAAATAATATTATTTATCACTATAAATTATTTTGATTAAAAAAGTTGTTTTTAATTAAAGTTTTGTATTTTACATTATTCATAAAAAAATTGGATGTTCTCAGAAAAAAACGAAAAATTCAACTTAGGATAATTTCGATATTCTGAATCCGAAAATGAAGTCCAATTTGAATAATAAAATTTATAAAATCTTAAAAAGTGGGTATTACTATTCATATTGGCTATTTTGATTTGTCGCGGTGTGTTAGAATTCGAGGTTGCGTACAACACACGATGCTCTATTATTCAAAGAGAAGCGTACCATAGAAGCTTGGAGTGTTACATTTTCTCCTCCTTCAATAAATTTCATCCTTGCAATTTGATATTTTTCTTTGAAAATAAAAGGTTGAAAATGGAAAATACCATTGTGGAAATCCCATATCAGAAATAGGGATAATAAAAATATACCTTTAAAAGGAAGAAAGAGAAGTACAAAGGTCACCCGAGATAGACCATACTAGGATTCTATGAAAATATAGATATGGAGGAGAAACAAACCTTCAAGGTCTAATGGATAGTTGTAGAAAATAGGATTAGGATAATGTTTACCTACAAGAAATTCACAAATTAGTGATTGGTTAAATGATCATTGATTCCCCAGTAGGAAAAGTTAACCGACAACGTTTTTGTTTTAAGTTACCTTTCTTAAAGTTGAGGAATTTATTCAGGAGATTTACTAAGAACATAAGGAAATATACATACATTTCATGTAGACATTTCATTCTTTAATAAATTTTTACCACAAACCCATCTTTCACTCAAAAATATAATAGAACATAAAAATATTATATTTATCCTAATCGTACAAGGTTCCAAATATTGACACATACAATTTAGATTAGGAAAACTATTTTTTAATAACCAGGGACTTCTTGTCGGCTAGTGGTAGGTAATAAAGGAATGTCACACTATGGTTGTGGGTTGGATTCCTACAGCTTTGTCCAACGCGACGGGTTATCCCCCGGCCTGCAGATCATCCTTTTCCTAAAACTATAGTATTATAATATTCCAAAAATAATCTTCAACAATTTTTTAAACATAAACAATACTATCCAATGATAAATTTAATCCATTCCAACCTTTATAGTTGTCCAAAATACCTCTATCTAGACATTCTCTAAAAGGTCACTACATTCGAAAATCAACTCATCAGATTCCCCAAACAAAGTAAACTTTCTCTTATTGTCACATACTAAAAATATGAATAACTTCATCATATTAAAACCTCAATGAAATCAATAAGTACTGTATTATAATCCTTATAAATATCACATTATTCTTATAACCATAATATAGTTCTTGAGTCCAAAAATACAAATACAATATTTATTCCACTTCAACTGTAGTAACAGCATAAGATTGGCCTTGCTCCCTTGGCCTTTTTTGAGGTATTTTTCCTTGGCGCTTAGGGCATTCATTTTCATAATTCCCCATTTCTCTACAATTGTTGCATTAAAAATTGATAGCCTCTTTCTTTCCCTTGCAATCATGAGCCTGGTGACCTTTTTCTCCGCATTTATAACAAACTCCCATTCCTTTTAGGAAAGTACTGGGGTGATTCCTCCCACAATTATCACATAATGGAAAATCCTTCATTCCCGTTTTCCCTTTATCTGTCTTTTGTTCCACTGTTCCCTTATTCTCTTACATTACTTTTTTGTCATAAGATTTATAGAACACCTTTGCTGTCTTGATAGCACATGATACAATATCTTCGTACGATGAGAAAGATTGTGAGAGTAAGGATGGATGGAGAAATGGTGTTAACCCATCAAAGAAATGATAAATCTTACTTCTTGGGTTACGTATATAATCTGATGCATGCCTCGCTAACCTTGTAAATTTAGCCTCATACTTTACGACATTCTCATCCTCCTTTTGTTTCAGACTCAGAAATTGCCTTTCCATATCTGCTCGATGGTCATGTGGAAGGTATTTTTCTATGAAAATTACCTTAAACTCCCTCCATTTCATACTTGATACTTCTTCATCATCCTTTGTGTTTTGAATCAGTGACCACCATTGATCGACATCTACTGTGAGGTGGTAAAATGCCATGACAACCTTCTCCCTTTCGCTACTCCCCAAGGTGTGGAATATTTTCTCTAAGGAGTTTATCCATTGCTCATCTACTAATGGATTTTTACCCCCATTAAATTTTGGCAGTTGTTCATCATGAAATGATCTAACATTGATCCTCCACATTGCGGATCAGGGTGCTCCATACATGTAAGGTTATTATTCATAACCTGAGTGAGTTGTCCCAGTATGGTGATAAGGTGATCAGCACCAGTTGTATCACCAGCTCCAATATAATTATCTTGAGCAGGACGGAAATCCCTACATGGAGTGCGTGCATTGATACGGTTTCCATTCCTCCCAGTAGGATCCATTTCTAAACAATGTCATAAACTAGATTAGTTTATGAATAAAAATACGTAATTCCATACTTGTAAAATACTTAACATAAATTGAACAGTTTATGGATATAATATATATTCAAAAAAAAAATTCTTTGAGGAATTATATACTCATAAACCATTCTAAATGGTTTGTATAGAAAATGAGAATTATCCTAAACATATCCCCCGAGAGTGTCATAACCAAGAGTGCAGCAAGGCCTGTTGTCGTGCACCAGTTCCCATTCGAGTCTAGCTCAAAGAGGTTTTTTCGTGTTTTACCCCTAGGTACATCTGTGCTAGAGCCGGCTCTACATGCTCGTATCCAGACAGGGATGTATTGCTCGAAAAACTCAAAAAAATCTCTATAATACCAAAATTCTATGAAGTTATTCTATACTAATCCTCAAAGTCTATCTTAGTTCTATGTGCTCTAATCAGAGTTTATCTAAATCTAGCTTCCAAGGATAGTACTAAAATGTCTCTGATACCAACTATAATGCCCTGACCCCAGTGACCTAGAGTCGGTGCATTATTACGTAACATTGGCATGATCACAAAGATCACGTCTCGAAAGACCGATTAGTTTAGTATAATCGAATCACTAGATACATTCATAAGTTTTACATTACATCATAAATTACTACAAAACTACATCAACATCTTGTATTCATATCCCCTCATATTATCCTTTCAGGTCATTTATAAAATACTTCTTCACATCTGGGAAAAATTAAAACATTTAAAGGGGTGAGCTCAGATGCTCAGTAAGGATAACAATATAGCGGAAGCTTTCATAAATAAACATAAACATTTGAGGCAATGTATAACTAAACAAAAGCCTTTTAAACATGAACTTCAGCATGATATGGAAAAAGTAAAATGAAATAATGTCATTTACTTATTCACATGGATATTCTACTGGATGAATAATCACATGAAATATCAATAACCACATTCATAATGATGGAGTGAATAATGCCAGACTATCATAACCACGTATGCAAGGCCTCAGGTCAAGACTACAAATAATATTCTATCAAGGCCTCATGCCAAGACACTAGTTGGTCTCATGACACCTACCGATGCATCGAGGAGCTATAGCGGGCTCCTCCCGTCACTTATTAAGTCCAATGCATTCATTGTATGAAAAGTTTTAAACATATCATAAACCATAACATAATCTTATACATAAAACATGCATAAAGGAAACATAACATTTCCACATTTCAATCACAGGATATCAATACGTCACATTGATATAATAAAAACATTATCAAAACCATTTTAAAACAAAATTAAAACATTGTATTTTTTTAAAGTTATGGCTTGTAGAGGAAACTGAAACTCAAATCATGGTCACGGTGGTGGAGAAGTCGTTGTCGCCGCATATGTAAGGAAAAACATTCCTTTTTTTAGTAAAAATGATTTGTATATAAAGATTCCTTTTGAATAAAAGTAAAATTCAAAGGGGTTTGTACACCGTATAAAATAAAGTTTTGTATAAACCAAAATATGCCTCAATGAAAGGAGATTGAGAAGAAGTCCCTTAGAAAGATAATTTTGTAAATAAAATAGATATATTATGTGTATTCACTATAAGTACACATAAATAATGTACAAATACAAGATAGGACATAATAATATCATGACATAATTTGAAAGTAGGAGATTAACCCAAAGAACGGAAATTGAGTTAAGAAGGTCCCTTACCTCGTGTTCGATATGACTCGATCGTTCTTTAACCTCCTGAATAATAAACTAGAGTTAATTTATACTTGCATAAGAACCTTTTTCAAGTTTTTTATTCCTTTTATATCACTTATTACCATGTTATGAACATTATGTAATTATTTTATTCAATAATTGTCATTTTTTCGATCTTTGGTACTTGAGTCAAAAATAAACATCTTATAATTACAAGTTGTTCATGTGGTAAAATATCCATTATATCCAGAATTATATTCATGATTTAGATATCATATATATCATATATATATCCAGTATATACATTCATTTATAATATTATATAACATTTAGAGGTAAGAAATGAAATGCACCGTTCATGGAGACGGTAAGTCGTACGTACGCATGAACACTTCTTTCATTTCTATTTAGTATTTAATGGAATGAAATCATAATGATATAAAGTTATATTATAATTCCAGTATAATATCATATATAATATCATTTACTAAATCCTTTATATGTCCCACATATTGCATTAACGATTCAAATCACTTTGAGAGGGCAGTAGTCCGCACTTCCTAAAATGAAGATATCGCGTTTACCCATAATGGAAACCATAAAGGTATTCCATAAAATAAAAATAAAGAAGAATATTGAAAAAAAAAATATATATCATATATAAATATAGTTACATCTTAATGGCCACCATGAAATGTGTTATAAGAATATTGAACAATCATCGTTTTGTGAGGCAGAAATTCTCCAACCACAGAAACAATATGTTCTTTAACCATTAGATGAAGGTGTATGTAAGTGTAAATAAAATACTTCTCATAATGACATCCCAGTATATTTAATATACTTTTGTGGTTACAAAAGAAAGGAATTAAAAGAGTTTAAGGGGTTGGGGAAGCAAAATAAAACAAAAGAACATAAGAGAAGACATTACATTAAAATCAGGTAACTCTTTTTGATTTGATCCAAAGGCTTCCTTGGGAAATATTCTTCCCAAAGTGTGGATTCTATGAGTAAGAAAGGGGATTTTAAAGAGTATTTGGGCAGAGGTTGGCCGATCCAAATGGTATTGATGATGTGAATAAGGTGGTAGAGGTGGGGGCCTTTTATAAGAGGAGAGGAGGGGCACTTTTGAAAAATCCTGAAATGTTACATTATTATATAATGAGTTTCGGATTATAAAGGTCACACAATTATATATTTCAAAGATAAGGTGATAAGGGTTCCAAATATACTCATCCAATAGGTTTTTGACAAGTTTAAGTCTTAGATGTTACATTATCTTTAAATTTTATTTAAATCGTTAATTAATGAGGTAATCGCTGCATCATCATGGTGTCAACAAAAATAATGTATATAATGTATAAAAATTATTAAACAAATATAATGATGTAGGAAATATTTTTAGCTGTCCAATGAATATTTATAGTCAAAAAGATAACTTGTATAACCCTTTGTAAAAATTGTTTTAGTAAAACAACACATGTTTGTGACAATTTTATTTTTACTTTAAATAAAAAGTTATTAATGTCATTTTCTTACCCAAGTGGCTCCATGGGGTCCCAAGTTGACCCATGGATTGTCTTGGTCAGCCATGAATCATCCAATAATGGTAGTACAAGTGTAAATGTAATTTCATATTATTATATCATTATATTTACCTTAAATTACACTAATTACCTTTAATCGCGATTAATAAAACTTAAAAGTTACTATTCACCAAAAATTATTTTCATCCCATTGAACCAAATTTTACTTCCTCATTACAACCATTTATGTTGGATTTTTGAAATTAAATTCACAGAAGCGGTAAAATTTCATTTAAATGCAAAATCATTTTTTTAACTACCACTTAGTGGTTTCACTATTCATCAAAAATTGATGTTTTTCAGAAAAATTCCAAAAATTCACCCTATGCTATAATTGATATTCTTAATTCAAAAATGATGTCTATTTTAAAAAATTCAAAACAAATAAGTTGAATTAATTAATTTAATAATTAATTCTGGTTGTCACAACAAATAGCGTGTTTTTAAGAAACAATATATATCAAAAGATGACAATTGTTTATGTCCAATTTCAAAGTGAAATTAATTATAATGACCACCATTGGATAAAATGGTAAAAATATATTCTAATTATACTTTAAAACCACTAAATAATATGAATTATCACTAAAAATTATTTTCATTAAAAAATTTGTTTTTAATTAATGTATAGTATTTTACATTATTTATAAAAATTTTGGATGTTCTCCGAAAAAACAAAAAATTCAACTTAGGATAATTTTGATATTACAAATCTGAAAATGAAGTCCAATTTGAATAATAAAATTTTTAAAATTTTAAAAAGTGGGTATTACTTTTCATAACGGCTATTTTGATTGGTCGCAGTTTGTTAGAACTCGAGGTTGCGTTCAACACACACTGCTCTATTATTCAAAGCGAATCTTACCATGGAAGCTTGGGGTGTTACAATTCCCATATAATTTTGATACTTGATCATGGAATCCAATATACATGTGATACTCAGGAATGGTGTCACTAACTAAATAAGATGTGTGGTAATGGAATGTCTTTAAACAAAGTGATATTCATACTACTACCCAATGATTGAAGAGTTATGGACCGATTTTTAGATAGTAGTACTATAAACACATATTCCTATAAATTTATCTTTATATATTGATGATATAAATTTATATAGATGTTTACTCATTTAGAAATCATCTATCTTATGCCCAAGCAGGTCGTGCTATCCTAATGTCTATTAACAACTGAAGCTGCCCAGTTATATTCTATGGCTTTTCTCAAATTATTATAATTTCACTCAGCTCCATTTATATGTACCAGATAGATTTTACTACACACCACTAGGGATTTCCAACTATGTATGTCTCACAGCTTGTTTTCCCAACTATTTGGTACCCAAAAATAACTCATAGATGTAGGTAGGGACAATGGGAACTATATTTCTATGGATTCTTGATTGTCTACATTAGGTGGAATACATGAGAGGAGGACCTATTTAAGCCTGGTATTATAATGGGGATAGTTTTATCCATTTTTCTATTTTTTATACAGCCCCATGTATATGGTTTTACCCATGATTCATTTTTTCTATCACATGACATAAAATCATTTTTTTAATCTAATATATCTTTATCTTCCAAATATTTATTTATATGGATGATTTTTTATTCTTCTGTTGGTTATATATTACCACTCCTGTTGTTTTCCATTAATCAATACTAATGTTGTAAGATCTAATGAAGAGGGAATGCTCTACCTATAGACACACATTATACCCTCTATATTAGTCAATAGACTATTGTATATAGAGAGGTGCGCTTGAAATCTTGTGGCCAATTAGAGTAGGTCAAAATATATAGGATTCCAAGACGGGTCACTACAATGTGGTATTAGAGGCATTTTTTCTTATTGTATTAAAGTTTTTTTTATTATACTAGAGACTAGGAACATGTCAAAAATTTGGTAATTAACTAGTAATTGTGACTAGATAACCCATATTCATGGGAAATCCGCATTACATGGGTTAGGATATTGTTGTTTTAGTTTGTGCATATTAAATTTGTAATGATTTCTCCACTGGGTGACACACATGTCATGTGATAGTATTATTAATGATATTATTATTACTGATATATTTTATTAATAGGAATAGTAAAAAAAAATTTCCCACATACAACATTATGGGAAATCGACGATTTACATTTCATGCATTATTCCATGTAATATTGGAATATCTTGTTTCTATCTTCGCATGTATTTCCTATGAATTTTCTAAGTGCCTTGATTAGTATATATGAGATTTTTTTATTCCTTTTCTAGGGATAAAATAATTAGATTAATTATATTCTATGAATCAATATAAATTATTATTTCATATAGATTTATGATGAAGCCTTTATTAACCAATTATTTCAGGTTTGAGCCATGAATATCCACTTTAATCGGTCAAAATGACAGATGATTTTTCTTCCATGAATTCCAATTTCAATTTATAAAGAATGTACTTATATTAATATGGAATGGTAAATTATCCAATTAAATCATTTTACGTTGCCTATTACATCTGGATACCAGATGTATGGTAATGGGGGAAGTCACATTTCATACCAATTGAAATTTATAAAAAGTTTCAATTCATTATAAATTATGAATGGTGGTTAATCATAATACATAATGATATCTATATACATATACATGAGTATGAACATAAATCAATTTAAAACATTAAATAAAATGTTTTCCATTAATTATAGGTCATTAATACAAAGTAAAGTGATTAATACTATATAAAAATCAATTGAATCTCTCTATAATGGAATGTCTATTGTGTAATATGAGACCAAGACCACGGCCTGAACTTAGCAATGTGAATTTGGATGTTCCTATTGTATCGTTTTTTATCATTCTTTTAACCTATAAAATAGTTTAGAATTAAGAAGAGTTGCTTGACTCGTTTCTTGGAAGGGTATATACTTATCCTTTCATATTATCCAAAGACAATATGTTGTTAAAACACATATGAAGCATGAATTTGGAAATTATAGAGAAATACCTCCACAACAACCTTGAGTCCTATTCTTGGAGGGTGATGATGAACTTTCTCCAATGTTGGTTGTCTATGGGCCACAAATATTTCCTATAACAGTTCCAATAGGGGTGGCACCAATTCATCATACAGTAAGAGGACATTTTAATTTTTACTAGACATTATTTCCCTTCATGTAGTTTATATAGGGAGTTCTATGACCTTCCCCTACTATGGCTGAGTTGGAAGGAATTTTTTCAGAAAAATAATCCCACCATTTATGGGGATGGTGGTCCTTGGGATGGATAATAATGCCTAGAGGACTTGAATTATATCATTTAGGATTTTGAGATTCCTCGAGAGCAGACGTTCAATCATGACACCAATAATCATTGGAACACTTTTAATCATTACTGGGATATTATCACCATGGTTGATTATCATCAGGATATGGTTTCGGTGGACATCCATATATAATTATATGATTAATTCCTTCCATAGATTCTTAGAGCAGACTATATTGGGGATATGATGAGTCTACAATAGGGTCATATGTTTGTGCGGGTATTAAGTATATTTACTCGATCATTAGTGTTTCACACTGACTTTGAATTATAATGATTTGATGAGAGCGACGCCTTTATAAGATGGAATCATATACTCCATCTGATCATTGGTGATTGTATTTTACATAGACATTGTTTCTACGATATTAAATATGGCCATCCTCACTAATAGGATTCTGAGGGAAGATAATGGTGTGGTCCAGGGGACATCCATACAAAGACATATAAGTTGTTACTTGAGTGTTAGGAAGAAACACTTCGAGTATTCACATGCTGGTAAAAATGGTCAGATGATAGGTAATATTACATATATAGTTCACTACAAGGGTGGGAATCCATGGATTAAAAATCCCCAAGGTCCAATAGATTCGCTGGAATGCCCGGGGTGAGGTAGGTTTGGGAATCATCAGATTTGTTTTCTATACTCTTCTATATCTTCCCAGTGGGAGAGGTTTTCTGTTAGTTCATCCACTAGGATTATTAGTTACTTTATATACAGTTAGTTGAAGTACTTCAAACTAATCAATCCAAGGAGGTGGGTGTTTAAGAAGTAGTTATGTGACATATATTTAGTGCCAGTTGAGTGGACCAACATATAGTAGCTTGATTGTATCTCAGGGCTGTTAATCTAGAAATATATATGCAGTACAGTCCACTATTGAGGAGTATAGTTCTAGGCCTTATAAAATTATAGGTACTATTCATGTAATCTTCACTTTCTTATCTTCCTTATTTGATAATGTTACTTTACACACTCTTCTTTATAAGACAATTATTAGAATATTGGTCTTAATTATAGAATAATTCTATGATGTGACATTTCTCTACACCCAAATTTGAGTTTAATTAGATAATGTTTTCTATTTCATAGAGATACTCTAGGAGATAGATTAGTACTGATTCATGAGGTGACTCTATATCCTTGAGAATATATATTTCAATGTCAAACTTGTAAAAGACTCCTCATTTCCTTATCATACTGATGTTTATTTCTAACATCAGATTATGTAATTTACATCAACTGAGGGTGGTACTTACATTCAAAAAGGTGAATAAGATGTCCAAGAAAGTGAAGGTGGACTCGAGAAAAATTGGATGGATGGAATGACTATAATAATAGTTAGTATCTTTATGTGTGATCAAGGAGAACCATATATGGAATACCCTCCTATAGTTGATTGTTTCAGTGAGGCCTTCAATAATGAATTTTCTCTTTTACCTCATGTTAGAGAGGTAGATTTATCCAGGGATGTAGTTCAATTAGCAGCATCAGTCCCCATTATTCCCTATAGTATAGCACCTACATATCTAGCAGAACTGATAAATATGTTCTATAACTTGGAATATAAGGTATTTATAATAAATAATTCAACATCATGGGGTTCACCTATCCTTTTTACCATTAATGGGTAAAATAACCTTAGATTGTGTGAGGATATAGCTTGATGAACAAGTTTATTCTTATGAACCTATATACACTACCTCATATAGATGGCCACTTCAACCGGATTCGAGGAGTGATGGTTTTCCATAAAATCGATTTAATGTGAGGCTACAACAAGATTCACATATGGCTATCATGCATACATCATAAATCATTTTAGAGTAGATATGAAATGTGTGAGTAATTTATTATTCCATTTAGTCCTATTAATGTCCCTTTTCTGTTCATGGATATAATGAATTGAGCTTCCAAATCAAATCTGAATATATTTTTTATAATATTCATTTACATTATGTTTGTGTATTCTCACACTCAAAAAAACCATGTAAAACATATTGAGATCATATTCAATAAACTAATAGCGAACCATTTTTAATCTATGAAAACTAAATTCCACTTTATGATGGATATTATTCACTTCATGGTTCACATAATCTTATAGAATAGAGTATCTATTGATCAATAGTAGGTGTGAGATGTTTTGTACATGTAGTAGACAAAGAACACCATCAATGGATAAACTATATATTACAAGAATTTCATTTAATAAATATCATTCAAAGAATCAACTCTAATTTTATTGTATAATAAGTGTGTGACTTTATTATGGATTGAATATTATGAAGTCTCCGTTCAAAATTTTATATAAAGAATTACTTGAGAAGTAACCTTGATTTTTCCAATGATGATAAAGGAAATATGTTTTACAATGATGCATCAGGAATTCAGCTTGGAGCTGTAATGATGTCGGTAGATCATGTTGTACATTTAGGGTCCCACCAGTTGAGACCTCATTAAATAAATAACCCTATGAAAAACATAGATCTAGTAGATTTGGTTAAGTCCTTACACTGTTAGAGTCATTATCTATTGGGGGACTGCTCCTTAATTTACACGGACTATAAAATTAGAAAATAAAATTACACACTACGTGAAATAAATTATATGATCCATGTATGGGTAGAAACCCACCTATCACTCATCATTTTTAATGATTACATTCCTTGAATGTGAACTTTTTTTATTGATTTATTCATTTGAAAGGAAAAGACGCAGGTCTTCGAATAGGTGAGTAGTTACTGGAAACTGGTGGAACAATTTTCTAAGATTCACCATTAAGTTTAGGAATTTAATGTGAATCCTCTTTTAGATGTCTTGTATGTGACACCCTAAATTCTGAAATAGGAATGTCTGAGACATATTTTTGATAACAAGGTATTATAGCTAATTTATTTTCTTACACAAATTATCCCATAACTTCTTTAGGATATCAAGGATAATGAGATCCTACACATCAATGGATGTGTATGGGTTCTTAAATACATAAGATAAGAATTGATTATATAATATTATACCGCAATTAGGGATGTAAAATGATGAATTAATAATATGTACTGATACATACTTTGTCAGTATTGGAAGTTGTTTATGAAGATGAGAATTGTAATGTTATAATGTTTTGTTCCACCTGATAGTAGGTTTAGGTGAATAACAATCAACATAAAAGACATATATGTCCTCTATAGATTCTATAATGGAAATGGGATTATATCACTATGTATTTTGTTACTATTTATTCGAGATCCCCACAATGTAGTGAAGCAGTATGGGTGATCATCGATAGGTTGACCATGTTCAAACACTTACTACCTATCGGATATATATATTCCATTGATGATATTGGGAGGATTTATATTATAAATATTATTCAAGTTCATGGTGATCCCAATTTTATCATATTATACAGATATGTTTGGATTAAATAATGGTTATTCATAGAGTTAATGAATAAACTAGGTTCAACGGTTAATCTAATTAGAGCCCACCATAGTTAGACTGATGGTCATTCCGAGAATATCAAACAGTGATAGATGGCATGATCCTGGAATTATCCAATATTTTAGAGTATTTGGGGAGATTAATATACCCTTCATAGAGGATTATTATAATTAATTATTTATAAAAAATATTTAGTGGTCTCCATATTATGCCATATATGGTAGGTTATTTTCTTTTCTTAACTACTGGTAGGAGGCAGTAGAGGTAGTGCTACTGGGACTCGTCTCATCCTTGTGATTTTGGAGTAGGTATAACTCATTTAGAAGAATATATATACATATTCATATATTAAATGTCTTCTACTAATAAATACCCAAAATATTTAGAGTTATATATTGGATATCTTCTATTTCGATGTTTTTTTCAAAGAAAATTCCATATGTGGATTCAGAGATAGGAACTATATCTTCATATAACATCTATGATTTCGAGATATTAGAGAGATTTAGGCCTATATCCAATTAGTTAGACATACAATATAGGTACTATAAAATTCATGACATCTTCCATGTATCACAACTTAACTATTATAATTCTATCCCATATCATTCATTGGATCTTGAGGATATAAAACCTTAGGTACATGTTTCCATTGAGGAGAATCATGTATGTATAATTTATCAGATCATAAAGACTTTATAAGGTAGAATTTTCCTATTGTATAAGTTATGTGGAACCATAGATATGTATAAGAAATGGTCTGGGAGCGAGAGTCTAGAATACATTATAAATGGTGTAACCTTTCATAGACAATGCATTACCACCCACACACAGGAAACTCATCAAATTATTATTTTAAGGAGTGGATTTTATAATTTAATATATCTTCATAGTGGAATGGACGTATAAGAAACTACTAAAGGCCTCATGTTTTTGGAAAGTAACATGCTTAGGGAGGGTTATTTGGGGATTTTGGAGTGTCTAGGGCTCATTTAGAGACAAGATATCAATTTTTTGGAGAGACAATATAAGATACCGGGTTAGCGCACATTTAGTGATAAATATGTGACAAAAACTTGTGGGGTTCTCTAGTGTATTTCATTTTCATATATAATTTCCCATTACAATGTATCCCAGGATGCATAGCTATGCAGCTGCTAAGGACCATGTGGTAGAGGAACATTACAAGGGAAATGCATTGTTAATCAAACTATGTGTCATCCCCGTGTGAGGGGGTGTCCATGGGTATTGGTTGTTTAGTAGTTGAAATTTCTTTTGGTGGTCTATTATAACTTTTAAAGAGGAAAATTGGTTATTTTCACTCCTTTAATTTTAAATCCTACCCCTTTTTCTTTTCACTTCCACTTGTAGTGGCTGTCTCCCATATTGGAGCTCTCAACGCTAAAGCTAGGCCTTGTGATTCCTCTTCCATCCGATCTAGGAATCAACCACCATAAATCTCCCTATATTCTTCTCAATATGTTATTTGATATTCATCCTTATATTCATGGTTTTTATCTCCATATTTTTTCTATATTTTAGTGTGAGATAATATGACTTCTTTTCACAAAATTTTGTTTATCATAAATATTCAATACATTCTAGCTCGATCCAAATGATAACAATGAACGAAGAATCACCTACCAACCCATTTATCATATTCTATAATTTCCCCTTAAATACGAGTTGTTTTAAAACAATTTCTATGATGAAAAATGTTAAAAAATCTATTCATTTCCATGAAAAATGTATTATATTTGTTCTAATTTGTTATCCTTGTTATAAATTATAAATGTACACATGTTTGTGGTATGATTTTCCCCACCTTGAAAAGTTCCATGTCTTAGGGTGTGTACAAGAAATTCTCATTTAATTGATAAATGATTATGCCGTAAAATTTCCATATAAGTAATCTTACCTCAATTCCTTTGGGAAGAGAAAACCTCATGTAAAGGAATGTGAGTAATCCAACCACATTACATGAAATCCCTATATTTAAGGATATACCCCATAGTAAAACATCATGATATATTTCATTCAATTAAACCATGAATTAAAATAAATTATGAATTGCCTCATGTCAATATTTTATATGTGCATGGAGTCCCTTTTATGATTGATACACGGGCATGTACTTCCTTATATTTTCTATAACCGAGCATGGATACCCTTATATTTTTGATACTCTATAATGAATCCCCTTATATTTTTTATATTTAGGAATGGTTCCCCTTATATTTGTGACACCCGAGCATGGAATCCCATATAATTGTGATACTCGTGCATGAAATCCCATATACTTTTCTAACACTGGAATGTCCTCCCATGTTATTTTTTAACATAGTAATGAAATCCTATATAGATGTCATAAATGGTAATGGATTCTATAACAATATATGATACTTGGTCATGGCCTCCTTGGACTCTTTGTGAGGTTCATATTACGACCCATGGAGGCCTGAGTTTTGCTTTCGGTCATGGACTGTTGTAGTGTACATAGGTAAGGCTATTAACAACACTATGTATATAAATCATATAAATCTATACATATGGTCAATTTTTTAGAGATCCACCATCTTAGTCCAATGTAGGAAGTGTTATCCTAGTGTTCTCTAGGAACTAAATATGACCCATTTAAATTATACACTTATTCCCACATTTTTAAAAATGAACACTAGTTATCTTATAATAAAAATATTTATTTTAAAAGAAAACATTGGTGGTGGGATATTTATTATTTCTCAAACCTTGTTTGAGCCACTATATTTCACATGAATAGAACACAGGGATGCATGTATTGAAAAAGGGAAGCATCCTACTATAAAAGATTGATTGTCTTCTTAGGATGGAGTAATAGATCAGAGGTCCGATCTTAGGATTTTGATGTAATGAGGGAATGTTTTCTCTATTCAGTTTTCAAATTCACTAATGAAAATAGATGTACCTCTTTTCCCATTATGTATATCACATGAAAGAACATAATTTTTGTATTTGATGCTGATTTAACATCAATATATTTATTTATCTATATTTTTTACTATTCCAATACTAGTTCATCATTTATATTCTTCATATTTACCTTTATTGAATAACATTTCACAACACTTTGATCAATAAGGAATAGTGTCCCCACTAACTCCCCTAGGCCATCACTTATAATCGTCATCATCCGGTGTATGGGGAGGGGTGCTTACGGTCATGTGCACAATTGAGTCAATGAAACACTTAGTGGCTTCTTTATAAGGACTATACAGACCTGTTAGTTGCTTACATTTTTCATCATCAATGACCTTATGAGAGTAACCACCCTACTTGTATACTATATATAGGTTTGGCGATTCATGCATTGATTTTATGGGACCATTAACTCATTGGTGAAATTTTTTTCTATATAGAACTTTACTTCATGTGATAAATCTTTTCTCAATTAGACCTAAACAAATAATAGAGACACTTGGGGCATAAACATTAGTGGAATAGTGGAAGAAGATATCCTTTCAAGTGGATTAGATAATGATGGTATCAAAGGATCAATGGGCATTGACATGTTTTCCCATGATCATCAGTTCCTCATTTTTAGATTAAGTAAAGGATATCTTGAGGTATGAAATATATTTATTCATAAATAATATTCATATTATGGTTGAAGATCTTCTTTCATGATGGTCCATTAATGGGAACAACATGCTTCAGGTCCATGGAGGGGGATTTTTCACACATATATGAGGGATGTGTTAATGAGGTTCTAACATACCATTCAAAGGGTGGTTCATCTGATATCGACAGAAATGTAACATGATATTTATCATTGTTTTTTGTGTTTCGGAGTGAGCCATGATGTTGATAATATTGTTTCATGTTACCATACTTGTTGTAGGATTATGTTAAAGACCTCATGACTATTGGGTTCATTTCAAAATATAGAAGTTCTAGTACTGATATTGGAGGAGTTTACTATGTATTTTATAATAGGGTTTTCAAGGACACTAAGGTGTTGAGATGTATTTGGGGTGGTGGTTGATCAGATAATGATAGTTCCAAAAATATTGATGATTCGAGAAAATAGTATATGGATGAGTTTCTTGGGTTCTATATTAGTGAAATAATGTAATTTTGTGGTTTTCTATTGTGTATATTATGAAAATTTGGATTTAAATTTAACATCATAGTTTTGGAAATTCCTATAGTAGGTAATGGAATCATAACTGAAGCTGTGTACAACAAAATACCAATAGACTTATAGATAGTCTATGAGGGGTATATTGATTTTTCAATATATATTGAGCTCATGCCTAATTAATTTTAGTGTTTCATGGGATTACCATTTGGATGGATACAGTTGAATCTATTTAATTTCTTCCAATATCAACCACTATTATTTTTAATTTTGGTAGGTGAGTCGGATGTGATCGTATCGATCATGGTGTCTAAGACTTTTTTGGGGGTGTAATTATTTAAAAGTGTCTAGTTAGAAGTCAAAACAGGAAAAGTTCTTATGTCTACTAGAGTTGATAAATCTTATAGTATTCCAAGGGTGATCAAATGGTTTTTTTGTATCTCTTTGGTCGAGACATCAATATTTGAACAAATAGGGAACGGTAACACCACATTTTTTGGTTTCTATGATATTTCATAATAGATTTTGATTTTTATTTTCAAGATGGATTGTTATCCATGATGTTTAGGAATTCAAGGGGTATTTCAAATACAAAATATATGAAAGTATGATACACTCACTAAAAAAATGATTAATAATAGTTATGTAGAGTTAGCGAAAGATGTTTCATTTTAATAACATCTCTTGTGAATCATGGACCAAAGATAGAAGGTACTGGTATGAAATTCAATACATATTGTTAATGTATTTCAGAAGTGTGGGTACATTTAGTAGGATACATGGTAGTAATAGATATATTTTTGAAGATAGTGGATCACATTTTTTAGAGGAGACACATAAACACTTCTCAGGGACGATAATCCCTTAGAGGGAGAATTTATAATTCTACAAAAAAATTAAAGTTTCTTTTTTGTAACACCAATAGATTTTATGATATATTTATCTTAAAATAAATTTAATTTCTTTTATAGATTTTGATACAAAAAACAACTAGTATAAATTATAAACAATGTAGTAAACCATTGTAACATAGTCATTAAATAGGAGGTGGAATATGAATAAAAACTTTTTGAAAATTTTTTTATAAAATTATAAATTAGTACTACATTTTTAGTAATGTTATTATATGCATCAAAAATTCATTTTTTCCTCAAAAAATTATTCTGTTGAATTTAGTAAGAAAATAATATAATTTATTTATTTCTCATATATAATAATTTATTTTTCAAAATAAACTTCATTTTTGAAATAATCAATTTAAAATAAGCACATATTTTTTTTCATTTTATGAAAATATTGATTCATCGATGAATATTGATAAATAATAAATTTTACTAAAATATAACTTTTTATTTATAGTATTTAAAACAATATTAATTTTAAAATTGTTCTATAAGTGAAATTAGTTCATTTATATACTTAATAATCCATTTATGGTTATTATATTGTATTTATACATTTTATTTCTATATAATGAATAATTATAGTTATGATCAAAATTTTTCTAGAAAAAAGTAATTTTTTTCACATTGTGTGGGTTTAATTTTAAATTATCTTCATCATATTCTAAGAAATAAATTTAAGAAAATGGTTACAATATTTGTAATCAGGAATTCAAACTTTTGTAAGTAGTTCCTTTTTTTGGTATTATGAATAATAACTATGGTAAATATTTTTGCACCTTGATAAAGGTAAAATTGGTAAAAAAGGAATAATACCATGACATGTGATCTCAAAATCCACCCAACACTTGCATTTATTTTGTTGGATTTGTTAAATTCATCCACACCTAATTAAAATTCAAATATATGGAATATTTTTTCCTTTTTCCCAATAAAATGACTCTTATATTAATTTATGTAATGAAAATTCATAAACATAACTATATTAACATTATTAGATCTTAATTTATTTATATTTCATTTTTTTTCTAATCAGATAATTACTATAAAGTTTTACACATTGTTGACACAATTCTTGTGAAGGTAGATTTAAAAACTTATAAATAATTTTTTTAAATATAAAATTAAAATATTTAGTGTTATTTATAGTTCCCAACAAATCATAAAGTTCATTAAAACATATTAGGGATTCTTTAAATGTTGATATTTGAATTAACATTCTATATTTATTTCTTTAAGGCCAAATTCTGTCAATACTGTCAAATATTAAAATAAAGGTATTTAATAAAAATAATATTTAATTAAATATTTAGAAAATCATTATAATCCTGAATACGGAAAAATATGATCACATATGATAATAAATATTACCCCCAATTGATTTTTGAGAAAAATTTTAGTTTATAATTAAATTTAGAACCCTTTAAAATCAAAAGGTTATGACTGCATATATGGTTACAGTTTATTAACAAAGTGGTCAAACAAAATAATATGTTTTGAATTTATAAAAATAAATATATAGACATATAATTACTATATTATGATTAAATTTAAATCATATATTGTTTTTCAGAAAATTATTTCCTTTTTGTAATCATTACAATAGACAAATTCATTTATTATATTTAATTTTTTAGTTATTCAAAGTTGTTGTTTCCCCTATATATTAAGGGACACCCCTTCTTTATTTTTCGTACATAAATATAAGCAATATAGATAAACCATCCCATAAAAAATCTCTTATAATAATTCCAATGCAAGAATAAGATGTGAATTTATTATTAACATTCCATTCTTGGTCTACTTGATAAATGATCTAGAGGAGGCATACTATAGAAGTTGGAATCATCCTACCCAACTACGTTCAATTTTTTCCTTATAGTACATCTTATATTTTCTTATTCATCATAAAATAATACGTTTAGAATAATAAATATATTTAAATTTTAATATTATTATATTTCCACTATTATTAACATAATTTTCAATCAAATGGGAAATGAATGTATCACTCATGCGTACATGTGGACTACCTCCTCCATATAGAAATTAAATTAATTTTAAATCACCATCATTAATTGATATTTAATATAAGGAGATTTTTATTTATACATTATTTTTATTAAATTATTATGCATCATTAATTATAATATATTGTTTACCTTCTTACGTTCATATTTATTGGAAAATGATATGATTTTTTTCTTATGGGGGGACTACCACCTTCATGTAGAGATGTGAATAATTTTTAGTTTCCCCATTACAAGGCTGTTAATAAGGAAATAATTAATGAATATATATGATATGTATGATCTAATAATATTAATATAAACATGAATTATTATTTTACATCCCATGGATCAATTATTCAAAAAGTAAAATCAGAATTAATGCACATGTATGGCATACCGTCTCCATAAATAGTGTCATTAATTTTTCAATTTCAATAATTTAATGATGAATATATATATATTGAAAATATAAGATATCAATATAATGGTTATTTTTTTACATTATTTTCCGTGATCAATGTAATAGTATTATAAGTACAAAACTAAAATTCAAATGAAAAAATAAACGTATATCATATAGAAATAAAGATTTTAATAATGAATTATAAAAAAATATGCCATGAAAAATATTTGTCAATCATATTTTAGATTATAATTATATCCATGAATCATATTAATAAATATAAAAAATTTAAATTGATTAAAAAATATTTTATAGTGTTTTCAAATCAATTTGAACTCATTTTATGAGATTTATCATTCATTGTTATTATTTTTAGGAAGTGTTTATGATTTTGTTTCCAATGAGGAAATTTCATGATCTTTCACTCAAGATTCATAAATATTTTTTTCTCATATAGTAATTTATGGAGATTAGATTGAAAATGTAGGAAATTTATATCATGATTAATTTTTTTACACGATTTAACAATGATCTATGCAATAGGATTATAAGTACTAAACAAAAATTCCCATGAAAAATTAAACGCATTGCATATAGAAATGATTATTTTAATAATTAATTATAAATTAATAGGCCATGAAAAATTATATGTCAATCATATGTGACATTATAAGTGAATCCAAGAATCATATTTATAAATATATAAAATTTAAACTAATTATATATGATTTTAGAGTGTTTTCAAATCAATTGTAACTCAATGTATGGGATTTATAATTCATTGCATTATTTTTCAAGATTGTTTATGATTAAGTTTAAAATTATGAAATTTTATGATCCTTCACTCAAGATTCATATTAATTTTCTTTTTATATAGTAATTTATTGAGATTATATTTTTTTCCTTTCATTTTACAATATTTATTTACTCAAGATAACTAATTAATATTTTAATGGAAACTTGATATAATTTCTCTTTATAGTCATAAGTCAATTTTCATTCATATCCTTATTTTATAAAAAATTTCAATAATATATTTAATATTAAACTATGATTTTTAAAAGTTTATTTACCAATGATTTTATTTTTTCAATAAAAAATTCATATTAATATTCTTTTAACATTTCGATTGATGTAATTTTTACTTTTTTATTAAACATGTGAAAAGAATATTTGTTTGAATATAAATTACATGAATATAATTTTTTTTCTCATGATCAGTCAATTTAATGGAGTTTAAATTAAATGTTTCAATGTTTATTTTCAACTAAAATGTTTTTCGTAATATTTTATTTTTTATTTTAAATAAGTTATTTCAATGTGAAAAGTGTATTTTCCTCATGAAATGTTTTATTAATATTTTAATTGTATTTTTCATCTATGATAACATCATTGAGGAAACATATTATTTACAAGGGATATGATTCAATGATCCCATCCCCTTCATTATTTTGATGTATTATGATTACGAATATTTAATTATGATTCTATGAAAAAAAATCTTACCAAAAGTTAATTAAGTAATAATTGATGATTTATTCAACCATTTTCCTTCCCAAAAGTTATACTATGTTGAAATGATGAAATATTTAAGAAATACATTATCATTAAATGGGTAATATGTGATGAATATTTTATAATCATATAGTATACATATGAATGGATTATTATTATGATATTTGTTTGACCAGAATTATATATCATGACAATGAATCAAATAAATATGGATATCATGGAGATAATAAGAACTAAAATGGGGTGTCAAACCTATTTAGAAATGGAATTTTTCTGCTATACTAGTCTTTTGGGTGCAAAATGACTATTGGTAAGATATAATTGGGTGTCAAACCAATCCAGTATGATAGTCTTGGAAGTGAAATATATATAAGGAAATTATTCTCCAGGCTATGTGTATGTTAAAAACATATATATTATTCCAATGTAATGCTCTGAAATCTCATGTACATTAATTTATATCTGATTAATGTCTTATGAACAACCAATATTTATGACATGACTCAAGATTATGATATATGATATATAGGGTATGATTTTCAAATGTTAAGAACATGTTATAAATTCATTATTCTCATGTTACTTATAAGAAAAAATTGATTTCTCCCATGTTTAGAGTTACTATGCATCATACCATACCCATTTTTCTAAATCCATTACACATGTTATGAACACTATTTTTAATTTGGATATTCATTAATAAGTTTTAATTTTATGAAGAACATTGTGGGAAATGATGTGGATGTCTTATGTATATGCTTTATCGGTATCCAAGTTTCCAGAAACAATAATACTATATTATTATTTAATTAATCACAATATTATATATTGAATATTTATATAATAAGATTTAATTTTTATGTATATAAAATTCGGGTCCCTATAGTCGGTATTAGAGAATAGTTTAGTTACATGTAGTAACTATGATGAGAAAACTATAGATATTAAAAAATATATAATCCTATGTATAGGAAAACATCCTATGTTATGGTAGAGAATGGAGTGTGGTTATTCTAGAAAAACATCCCCTTCTATATACTATAATGTATGTAATTTTGGAACAGATTCATATATGGGTAATATCTCCAATCAGATTGTCAGGTGTATCTCATAGATCATTTTTATTCATGGTGACTGCACATTTAATTTTTTCCTAGTTTGATACTCCTTTGTGATATGATTGGGATAATTCAAATTTTCATTAGGAATAATTATTATTTATGTGAATAGATTGTGATCAAGGGGGACCTTTGAAAACCCTACTGTGTCATAGATTAAAAATAATTTTACTTGACGTTGACATCCAATGAATTAATTATCCATATAAATCAATATAATAAATCATTCATGCTGGATGTAGTAACTCATTTTGTTTTAGAAAGATGTTGTAGATAAATACATAAGGTTTAATGGGTGACATGTATGATAAAATATTGATGTAACTTATTATATCTCATTCATATGAATTATTTTATAATATTAATCATATCTCAGTATGTTCATTTATAACCCTAATGATAATATATTAAGGTATAAGTAAAAAACCTAATATTATGATGATCAAATGTAATGTTTCTCAATCCTCTTTACTTTATGTTTTTTGGAATTTTATACCTAAAATTCTCATTATTCTCCCTCTAGTATATTTTTATTTTATTCTAGACATTAATAAGATTTATTTATATAAATTCCATGGAGGAAGGGAAGCCATATTTTAAATTTCTAACCTACCTATGATCTTCAATTAATGTGGTGAAAAATATGAACCTCTATGTATGTTGTTTCATTATATGAATATTAAATGTTATTAAAAATTAGTGTTTATCATTCATAGTTTGGAAGAGCCTCGTCATCTATGATGTTATTATTATATGGTAAATTTTTTTCTGGAATCCTTTCCTTGTTTTTCACTAAATCATGTGGTTGATATTTCAATAAAACTCATTCCATTTTATACACTAATGACAATGTCCTCATATAGAGTTTAACCTACTGAGTTTTTGTAATTGATAAAATATATTTAGTAAAATATTGTAAATATGTTGATTTGGACATGTTCATCTTCTCAGAGTGATCCTTTTAATTGTTTAAAAGGAAATATGGATTAATGTGACTGTAATTGATTATTGGGAACTAAAAAAGAAAAAAAATCATGAATAAATATCCTCTACCCATATAAATGATATTTTTATCAATAATACCGATTTAAATACCAGGAAAGTTCAGGATCTAAGTGTACTTGATCCCAAAATTTTATTAAGAAAATTAAAGCAGATACAACGATATAGGAATGTGGCACAAGCGCCACCAAACACATATCGGCGGTCCAACACCACCCATTAGAAACCAGAGAAAAAGCCCAAACAAAAAAAAGGGTCAAAGACCCAAGTGTTCTAAAGTCCCACAAAAATAACAACCTAATAAAAAAAAGACCCAAAAAATGTCCTCCTTTCCGAAGTGGCATTCAGCCAATGTGCCAAGAAAGACGCATTCCATTTCCACGGCACAGCCTATCTTCCAAAAAAGACATGTCCACAACCCAACCTCATCCCGAGGCTGAGGCCATCGCCGATCTCAGAATCCTGAACACCCATCACCGCCACGCCCGAGGACCAGTAAATGCACCTCAACCCATCCCTATCCCGAGGTTAACAACCTATTGAAACTACCGAGAAATGAAGCCTGGATACCGATTTTCTGTAATTCTCCGCAAATCACGCCGTCCTAAAGAAATCTGGAGCCAACCCGCAAAAGTTGTCACGGTCATCGCTCACCATCACAGGCACACGCCACCGACTTCACATCCATCAGCACTAGCATTAGATCACCGTCCAAAACTCACTTCATCCCTTCGTAGTAGCCTCCCTTCACTGGTTAGCCTCCTATTCCCAAATGACCTTATAATCGCCGTCTCCCCGGAGAAATCATGGAACATAACTCCAGCGGCACCACCAGGGTCCAAACCCATCGAGATAACACCATTATTAAAAGACCCTGCAACAGAGGTGTAGCGCCTCCACCAGCATCCCTAAAATGACAATCATATCCCTTGTCGATCGGGAGCACTCTGGACCTCCATCCACGCATCATGTTATTATCATCATCTTCCAGCACCTGATTCTCAAGATTGCACTCTCGAGTAACCTTCATACCACCCAATTTATTCATGATGTACGTCACTGGAAACCTGTCAAGCATCATCTCTGGCCATGTACACAGATCCATCATCGTCCTAACACCCCTCACCAACACCAGGGTTCTACGAACCCAAGCAGTTGCAACCAAGAGAAATCGTTGATCCATGCCACCATTAGCATGGTTGGCCTCATCTTTGAAAACTAGGTTCATGGGAACCAGATCATCCTTAAGAGGTGAAATCTCCATGTTAGGGAGAAACCCCTCGATTACACAAGATTTCCTCCAATAATTCCCCCCACCACATGCTGCAAACATCTAGAAATGCCCAACAATTTCTTCGTTTGGAACGCACTATAACAGATTTCCATCTGAAGAGCAATCCTTATGAGAGAGAAACTCTCCAGTAAAGAGAGATAAACTCCCCATAATATAGATTTAAAGACTTTTATAATAATGAACATCATTCAGGACATATTTAATTGGGGGTTAATAAGGTGGAAACACCCATGAATTGATTTGCTATTATTTATATGCATTATCATTTTTAGTAATTCTATTTGAACTCCATAATTATAATTCTATCATCATTTTATTAATCAATGTATTCTATAAAAATTTCCTCAATCAATTAATGGTAGTATTTATTGATGATACAATAATATATTAAAAGAGTAAGGAATATCATAAAAATAAATTGAGGACTATTATAATGACACTATGGAATGTGAATTTTTTTAAGTATTTACCAAGTGTGAATTTTGGATATTTTTCATTCAAGGGACATATAATCTCTGGTTAACGTATATCAATGAACCAATTAGTGATTAATTTTTTTAAATGTTGGTATATACCCCACAATATCAATAAGATCTAATGTTTCCCTTATTTAGCTTGATATTATGCACCCTTTATGGAGAATTTATCACATATGTCTAATATACTCATCCATATAATATAGAACGGAGGTAATTTCTATTTTATAGATGAATGTGATTAAAATTTATAGGATCTATAGTGAATGTTAGTTAGTGAACATGTGTATACACTACCCAACTATATAGAAGTATTTTCCCAATATGTTGCTTCAAATAAGGGACTATGATCTATCATCAGAAAAAATGATATGGCGACAGCGTAATCCTTACACAAATTGAATGTTCATGAGAACATTTTACTAACTCATTATTTTGAGTAGATGAGGTAATTAATTCAATAAATATATAGAGGAATTATATATATATATACATAACACAGTACTATACATAAATAAAATTAAATTTTAAAGAATATATTTATACAGAAAGAGTGGAATATGAAATGGGGAAGATGGTTGGAGTCTATTAAGGATTATTATTTCTAAATACATAAACACTTTATTAAAGTGAATATAGTGGTAGATAATTAGAGTAAAAAATATAAATATAGTTTATCTATGATGCGGATAAAAAATTCTCCAACATATCTATAGATTCAAATGATGTATATGAAAATCTTGATGGAAGGGAAAAATCCAATCTTCTTATAATGGGTCTTCAACCATCAACATATTTTATGATTAACGTGGTGAAAATGATGATATTTAACTCCAATGGAAGGAGAGAAATATTATTTATATCAACGTTGATTTTTATGGAATGATAATTTTCAAGAACCAAGTATGTCTCCCATCGATACTTGATTTTCTAGAGGAGCTGTAAGATGAATCTCATATTCTAATATTTTGATTCCTCATGGAATTTTGAAGATATATGGAGATATAATGAGTACTTATAGTGTGTAAAAGTGAATATATATATATATATAAGATTAAGTATCTCATATCTTGGTGTTTCAAAATGTTATGGATGAGAGATTGATGTCTAAGCGGGTTTTATAATAATCCCCAAAAAAAGGATGAAAATGGAAAAAAATTACCAAATATTTTTAACTGAACACTCTGAAATCATTAAAGACCATAATGATATTTGGGTTGTAGACTTCCACATTATGAAGTAAGAACAATTTCTATATCAAATAATAATTCTCTATTGATCATATTGACATAATATTCATTGTGTAAGTTTTAATCTTTGTATGGAGTACCTCATTCATTTTTATCTGGATGTTAAATGGGTTTTACCTTAATGTTCATAAGAGTTGGTCAAAAATATCTAGATTCAATGTTATGATTTAGTGCTAATTTTCTCTTATATATATATGTATATTATTTTAGGACCATTCCATACCAAGTGGATACACTAATAAATATTTCTATAGATTACGATGATAGTTGGGATCATCACCTTCCTTTGGTCATTTTTTACAAAAATATATTAATGAAAATCATTCATATATATACATATGAATATATATATATGGAAATTTGTGTTGAAATCTAACATAAATGGATGATGGTGGAGAAAAAAATTTACTAGGACATGATATAGCAGTCGAAATTGACGATAAATTGAGAGGCCGTTCTCCTCCCATAAGAGTTATGCTGAAAATCGTCAGTGAGACCTAGAGTTTGAAGTTTGTGAAACGTTATCCATACAAATTACTAAATGGATTAATATTATGGGATTATAAATGATGATTAACCATAACCCTAGTTATATTTTAACCTTTTAGATTCTTAATTGGGTAAATCCTATAACTTATCGATTTTTTGTTATGCCAAACCTCTCACTGGTTCATGAAGTCTTCCATGTATATCTCCAAAAGTGGTAAAAAATCCTACTTCACATTTACTGAACTAAGAGTTTTTTCTAATAGAGTATGAAATTTTGAACAATTAATATTTATTATAAATATATTATTTTAAATATAAATTGTTATGGAACATTACTACTAACTTGGTTAATGTTATTTGGTGGAATCCGCAATTCCATGAAGCTACTTTCAAACTTGAGTGTGTGATGAAACTGAGATATCCCCATTTCGTTTTATCATAGTGATAGAGTTTAAATATAAAAATTCATATTAAGGGTTTTATAAATTAACATGAAAATATTATCACATGTTTTTCTTTAGATAAATCTAATTTCATCAATATCGAGTGATACACACAACTCCGTGTCAATATGAACTATAATGCAATATACCGTTATAGCCAGGACATTCATGTAACTAAGTGATTAGTAGTAAACTATATGTGAAAAATAAAATAATTTTTTTTATAAATAATATAAGTTGATAAATAACTACCCAATTTTTATTAATGTTATTATATTCATTATAAATGCATTTTCCTAAAAAAAGTGACTATTATTAATTTTTTTGAGAAAATTATATAATTAATTTTTCTATATTTTGAAAAATTATTTGAAAAAAAATAAATTATTTTATGAAATAATTGATTAAATTTTAGAATAGAGAATGTTTTAAAAAAATTTGTAAAAATGTATATTTTTTGAAGATTGTTGAAAAATTTCCATTTTTACAGAAAATATTATTTTCATCTAAAACATTTACAAAAGTTCCTTTTGTTAAAAATGAATTTCAAATTAATTTTGGTTCATTTATATTATTAATAATAAAATAAAGAAAATAAAATTTAAATTTATGTTTTATTTTGGCATAAAATCATTTTATAGTTATGAAAAAAAAATTTGGAAAAAAACTTTTCATCACAACATGGAGGATTAATTGTAAATGGAATTATAAAGTTACTATTAATTGAATATTGTAAAATGTTAATCTTATTTGAAATTATTAGGTCAAATTTTTTTTGTTATTTTTCTTTTATTTGTATCATTATGAATACTAATCGTGGTAATTATTTATCACCATAGTAAGGGTAAAATGGGTAAAGAGGGTTAAAACCATGTGATAAGGTCTACCAATAAACCAGAAACATGACATTATATCATTTTAGGGATGAAAATTGGACATATCCATTTAAAATTTAAATATATTAATGTTTGGTAAAATTTTCCAATGATAATTTTATTTATATTATTTTAATTATATAAAAAACAAAAATGTTTCTCTCTTGAATTTTATATATCTAAATTATTTTAATAAGGATAAAAAGTGTATATGTTAGGTTATAAATTAATTCTTATATATATTAATTTAATTTTTTAATAATTTTTATTTATTTTAAACTTTATGGTAGGAAATTATTACATTAAAAGCCTACTCGATGCCGATATAGTGCTTGTCCAAGAAGTTGAAAATTCATGTCAATTATTTCTATGACTCTAAATGTAATATTTATTGAGTGATTAATAGTTCCACATGAATTTTCCAGATGTTTATAACATATTATTTATGATTGTAATGAATATATTTTTATCACATTACTATCTTGAGGACTTTCAATTCAGCATAATTAAATATCGTCCAAAATGAAATTAATGATATTTAAAAAAATTTGTGATTTTTTTAGAAAACACGTAAGGTGAAAATTTTGATGATAAATTGTTTACAATTTCCTCCTTTTTGATTTAGGAGACAATTTTAACTTTATATGTAAAATTATAACCCTTCTTTATTAAAATATTTGTTCTCGCAGATAATATTTAAAATAGTTAATGAAGGGGTTAAACCAAATTATAAGGTATAAAATGACACTAAATCCTATATAAATATTATTTCATAAAGATATTTCAACCATATACTTTTAATAATGATTGTATATTTGTAATCATTGTACATAAGAAATACATTAATTATAATTAAAAACATTAGTAATTCCATGTATGTCATTTCCCTCCCTATAAATTGACATCCCTTTTATCTTTTCATTACACAACATTGAGAGATTATGTTTTCCAAAACCTTCTTATTTATATTATAATATTTTCTACCCAAAATTATAGTCTCTATTTTTATTAAAATACCATTCCAGTGGTCCTTTGGAAATGATCTAAAGGATTTCTATCAAAGAATGGGTAATCATCCCACTCGACATGTTTCAATTCATTTCTTATTTAACTATTATAAATTTATGGTATTCATCATAAAATAATAAATTAACTAACTTCAATTTAATTAATTTTTATTATTATTATTTAACTACTAGTATTCCCCCACATTTCAATCTCATTCGATGTGGATATATCTCTCATGTGTCTATATGGACTACCTCTTCCATGCAGTGACACAATTCATTATCCATAACCATATTTCATATATGGTTGTTAATATATATTTAACATTTAAAAATTATATTTATGAAAAATATTTTTTATGGAATTTTAATATCATATCTTCCGTCCTACAGTTACATCATTGGAAAATTGATATCGTTTGTCATCTGTACGTGCAGACTACCACCTCCAAAAATTTATCTGATTCATTTTTCATTTTCAATTTACATTGAAAGAAATAATGATTTATTTAATTAATATATTTGATATATATGACATCATAAGGATTCTAGAAAGGTTAATTAACTTTTATCATTTATTCATTTGATCAGTCAAAAATTTTAAAAAGTTTTCTTGAATACATACATCAAACCATCTCTATGAATGTGATTATTCATTTATCATTATCTCAGCATTATATATACCTTTAAATATATATAATTAATATGAATTATATTTATATCATTATTATATTAATGTATATGATTGAAATTTTACCATTGTAGAAGGATCAGAACTACTAAAATGAATTTCAATTAAAAACAATTAAAACATAAATATGATGGCATTAATAAGGAACTAATAATTAATCAGAGTATAAATTTTATAAGTTGATCATATATGATATTTAATATATATACATGAATATTTATTATATTAAAAATAAATTTAAATTAATTATATAGAAGGATATAGAGATTTCATTGTAAGTCAAACTTGAGGTAAGGATTTTTTGAAAAAAAATCATTATTTGTCGAGATTATATATGATTAATTTTACAATGATGATTTTTTTAAATATCTCAAAATAATTAGATGAAATTCTATATAATTTGGTTTGTTCTCATGATTAAAAGTTTTTATATTATTTTCATCCCTCCAATTACTCATGAGTCTAAATAAATATTTTTTTACAGAAAACTGACTTTATATAACTATTGCGTCAAAGATCAATTCTTTTCCATATCTATGTTTTCAAAAAAAAGTTTCGATGAATTTTTTTAATATTCACATATGATTATTTTAGGTAATTTTCCAACATAAGTAAAATTTTACAAAATTATTTAATATGAGTTTACGTTTCATTTTCCAAATGAGATAGTTTTTACTTTTTTATAGAAAATGTGAAAGGAATAATGGTTTTAATATACACATCATGTACATAATTTCCCACCCTCAGGACCAATTTATAATTTGATGATTCATTTACAATTAATATTGTTTTATTTTTTTAAAAAAAATTAATTATTCAATTGTAAAGGATTCTATTTTAAATATGTGGTATCAAATTGAAAAGGGAATTTTCCTTAAGGAATGTTTCAGTGATCTTATAAATGCATTTTTCAACTCTGGTAACATCATTGATGTTAGTTATTCATTATGGGAATATGTAAAAAAGATTATATATAATTATTTTTCTATGGATGTATTATGATGATAAAGATTTGAGTATGACTGTATGAAATTTATTTCTTTCCCATGATATATTTATGTAATGATGAAACATTTATGAAACATGTTTCTTTTCAATAGGTTATACTATGATGAAATTATGATATGATTATTAAAACAATTGCATTTAATGACTTATTCTATTATTAATTTTTTATAATCCTATGAAACGCAATTGAATGGATTATTATTATGTGATGGGTGGCCCCAAAATTATATAACCATTAAATTTATTATATAAATATCGATATTTCTTGATAAAACAATCATTGGAATGGGGAATGAACAAAATTGTAAAGGGGGTTTTATAATATGAGTGTATCAAGAGTTTGTAACGACCTAAACATTCATTAATGAAAATTCCTCTTGATCTAAATAAATGTATTTTTATTTAAAATGGATATATAATATGTGATCTTATTTGGTTTTATGTTTTTGGATTTTAAAATACCATAATGAATTGTGATTTTTGCTAATATAGATGTTGAACAGTGATCACATAATGAGTATAAATATAGGCCTTTAATGAATCCAATTGACTCAGACAAAGGAACGAATGGCCTCATCCAGTAGACTTTCCCCATACAAAGATCATTTTTCAGAGCTCATAAAGGAGGTGGCATCATTGGGCTTTAATCTTGACCAAGCCCAAGCTAATCTTGAATACGTTAAGCTCAAGTGGAATAGCCTATGGGAGAAGTGGATGTTGATAGAGATTACCACTCTAGCAATGTTATTCGAGCAACCCCAAGAGTCTCCCAACATCGTGCACCTTACCCTAAGGTATTATGTAGGTTTTTTTGGGTTATCTGACAATACCCTATCTCTATGATTATGTACATTATTTTCGTATATATTAAATAACATACTTTCTTTTTTTATTGTTACTTTTTAAATTCTTTTTAAAGAACCAATAGTATGTTTAGTTAATATTAAACTAATAAATCTATATTGATGAATTAATTATTTTTTGAATTAAATAATATTTTAATAAAATATTATTATTTTTATTATTATTAGATAAAATTTTATTAAATATAAATTATCATATAATTTTATGAATGCAATTATAATTTTATTATGGTTTGAAAGCCATTTTTGTAAAATCCCATGAATTTATGATAAATGTTGGTTTTCATTTTAAAAGTTCAAATTAACATATTTAGAAAACTATTTAGGAAAAATGAATATTATTTATGTAATCAGGACGTCGAAATTAACCAATGGTGAAATTTTCATAATTTCCTGAGACAATCGAATTTTTGGGTAAAAATTAAATACCATTTATATGTATAATGTGTTTTATGACATCATAATGACTCTATAGTGATGTAATAAAATACTATAAACATTATGTCTGGCCAATAAATATTTTACCATTAAAATAATGTGATTTTAGTTTTGTTTGATTTATTTTACAATGCTTTAGTGGACACTTCAAGGCTTATAAAACTGCTTGTCTTTTTAAAGTGTTTTCCTTGAGAGTGTGACACACCTCCAAAAAAGAAACCCTGTTATTTTAAAAATTATGTAGATTGGACATATAAAATAAAATTTTCCACTCCCATTTGGAAAAAATCATGGGCAAAAACCATGGGTTGGTTTGTGGTTTTGATTAGTTTAATGTGCGGTGTCCCAAACCTAAATAATAAATAATTCCCTCTCATTTCCTATATAAACCCACCCAAGAGCCCACATACTCTTCACTCAAATCCTTTTGAGTTCATCCAATCTCGGCTCACCTATATCTATAATCCTCCCAAGGCACCCAAGATCCCACGAAGCCTCTCTCAAGCCTCTCCCAAACCATTGGGATGACATTTCCAAGTAAGTGTTCTCTTCCTTTCTAATTTTTTCCAATATTATATGAGTTGTTATGCCCTTTTAATTCCATTTATAAATGTTGGGGTATGGTTTTGAACCATCCCCATACTTCCCTCCATATTTTTTAATGATGAGATACCCCTTTCTCTATCGTCAATGTCTACCATTTACACCTATTACCATGCCGAAATTTCGTAAGGGATTCTCACTTTCCTTATTTATGTCTAAGTTTCCATATATTGTTATTCCATTTTATTTTCAATGATAAATGTTGTGGTATGATTTCAAACCTCCCCCATTCCTCCCTATTCATGTTTGAATAATGAGATTCCCTCTTCCTCTCTCGTTAATTCCTCCCATGTACACCTGGTAACATACCAAAATTTCGTATAGAATTTCTCTCTCCTCATTTACATTCAAGAAATTCTATTGTATTACGTATCTAAATTGAATTAGATTTGTTGGAACATGTACCTATATGAACAACGTACATTCTATTTCATGTACATAGGATGAGACACCCATTTCTCTCCCATCAACCACTTTTATGAATTTCTATGTCACGCCTTTATGCTGTCGAAATTGCACCACGTTTTCCCAATCCAAGATCATAGTGTAGTGAATACCATACCAATGTCTCTATCAAAGGTATTCACCTTTATTCACATATGAAGATTGAATGGTAAATTCATTTATTTATTCCAAATTCATTAATCGTGGAATAGATTATGATATTGATTAATTCCATCTTATATGATCCATGTCGAACACTTATGCATGAAATGAAATGTTTATGAAGGGTGTGCACTGATAGCACTCCAATACATTGGGTAAAGTATAGTATCATGATACGTCATGTGCAATGAGTGTGGGATCATTCTAATTCAAGTTCAAAGAGGGTTTACTCATGCTTCATGTGCAATGAGGGTTTACTCATGCTCCATGTGCAATGATCCTTGGCTCATTCTAATTTCATGTTTTGTGTTGTTTCCACATCTCCATGTTAAGATTATCATGCTTTATCAGACCTTTATGTTAATGATTCTCTTATGATTCATTTATATTCCTATTGTCTAACATGTATTTTATTCCTCATGTTATTCCATGTCTATTCCCCTACTAAGCATTATAGCTCACCATTTTCTTATGTATGTCCTCAGGTTATCCCATTCAATGTTGTGTGTGAGGAAATGTAGTGGTCATGTAAAGGATTTTTTCAATAAAGATGTTGTGTTTCATGTTTTAAGTTGTTATGTAATGTTATTAATCCCCAAAGACACTAGAAATCTCGATCTTCCATGTTGTATCAAGTGAAGAGTTTATGTAATAAGTCATGTTAAAGTGTGTAATAAAGTGTAGGGTTGTTTATAGTTGGTATTAAAGGATAGGATTTGTTAATTTTAGGATTAGGATTAGAATACCCTAGTGATGACTTAGAGACAATACTATGTATAATAAAAACATCCATAGCTTTGGAGAGTATTGAGTAAATGGTTTATCAAGAAAATACATCCCTGCCTTGATATGAGTAGGTAGAGGCAGCTCTGGCACATATGTATCCTAGAGGTAAAACTCGAAAACACTTCTTTGAGCTAGACTCGAATGGGAACTGGTGCACGACAACAGTCCTTGCTTCACTATTTCTTACGACACTCCTGAGGAATATTCTTTGGTTAATTCACATGATTACTCTGAATGATTACTAAGGGACTTACTAAATTCCCTAAGAATATATGTTAGAGAGTATATCATGGATGACATAGACTAAAGACAATATATTCATAAGTTAAGGAAATAAAATCTATTTATAATTCATCCGTTATTTTGTCTTTGGATTACCATTTATGTGTTTCCCCTATTAGTCCTTTTATTTTATCCAATGGCTGGTATTAGGAAGACTCGGGCTAACAAATGATGTGAAGATCAATGTGATTAATGTTCTAATGGGATCCCTGATCTAATGGGAGCATGAATCACGAACTTTGTCATGATACTCTCTCAACTAACTCAATCTCTGAATAGAAACATGGGTCAAGAGGAACGTTAACCCCCCCCCCCCCCCCCCGAACTTTGTCATGATACTCTCTCAACTAACTCAATCTCTGAATAGAAACATGGGTCAAGAGGAACGTTAAACCCCCCCCCCCCCCCCCTAATAAATAGAAAGTTTCTATTGAGAGATTCGTGAGACAAATGCCTCTGGCATTTAATAGATCATTTGATCCATCAATTGTCGAACAATGGGTCAACTCCATTGAAAAGATATTATCCATCCTTCAATGATTCGAGAAAGTGAAGGTTCCCCTGGTTTCTTATCATATGGAGGGTGAAGATGATCAATGGTAGACATTGATCAAAAATAAGAAGCCTGAGGTGGAGATCGAGGCATTGAAATAGAGGGATTTTTGAATGATGTTTTTCAATAAATATTTTATGTGCACCCTTCGACTTAAGATGGAATGTGACTTCCTTTCCCTCAGGTGAAATGTCAAAGAATCTGTTGGAGCATGCGAGGAAAACTTCATAAGGCTTGCACGATATGACTCCAGATATGTTGTTACCCCCAAATCCAAGGTCGATCGCTTCATTGGTGGGATGAAACCTAGTTTGCAGAAAGCCCCGATGATATGTGACTTTGGAAGGTATGAGGAAATTGTCCTATGTGCCCTTATGGTTGAAATGGATATCAGAGAACCTGAAGGGTATCATGGGGATAAGAAGAGTAAGGTGGACTTCAATTCTGGCAGTCTGATGGATAAATACAATGGTTCTAAGAAAATCCAACACCCCACTTGACAATGGTGCGGAAAGAAGAACCCCGGAAATTGACTGAAGGTAATGGTGAAATTATTTAGGTGTGGAAGAGAAAGGAATCTATCCATTAACAAAAGAAAAGAAAAACCCACAGTTATGATAGAGTAGAGGGATGCTCTATTCGACTCTCAATGAATTGTTCATGGTTTCAACATCAGAGAACCATGGCACCTTGTAAATCAGTTCCCTAATCCAAGGTTTTTTGGAGGTAGTCAAAAAACTCCAAGGCAAAAAGGGTGAGATTTTCCATCAATACCACTGAAGTGAACCCTAAAAATGATGTGGTGGTAGGTATGCTAGTTATTCATTCATGAATAGTGAACATACTTTTTGATTCAGGTTCTACGCATTCTTATGTATCCCAAAAGTTTAGTAGAACAATCCCAACACCACCACATAGCATGGAAGTAAATATTTCTGTGAGTACGAAAAATGGAGAAATCATAGCATCCCATGAATATAACTTCTCCCCTATCATAATTTGTTGATTAAACTTCCTGGTGAACCTCGTCATACTCCCTCTCATAGAATTTGATGCAATTCTCTGCATAGATTGTATTTCCTGATATAGAGCCATCATAAATTGCCGTGAGAGGGAAATCACTCTCCATGTGGATAATCGACCCCCGATTCTGTACATGTTCAAGTAGGAGGATGAATATTCTTTTGCTCTATAATCTCAAGAATGGATATTTCTTCCTTATGAGCATGAGTATCTGATGACTGAGTACAAGGAAGAAACCATACTTGAAGACATGCCTATTGTGATGGAATTCACTAAAGTCTTTCTTGAGAAATGTCCTGGTCTACCTCATAGAAGAGATTTTGAATAGTCAATTGAACTTATACCTGGGGTGTTTCCAATATTAAAAACTACATATAAAATGGCTATTGTAGAGCTTGACGAGCTGAAGAAACAACAATAGGGGAATATGGATAAAGGGTATATATTCCCAAGTGCTTCACCATGGGGTGCACCTATCCTCTTCTTTAAGAAGAAGGATGCGTCAATGCACCTTTTCATTGATTATCATTAGCACAGAAAAATCACAATAAAGAACAAGTATCCTCTCCCATGAATTGATGACTTGTTCGATCAGCTACCTGGAGAACAATACTTCTACAAGGTGAATTGCGGTCAGGATATTACCAAGTAAGTGTGAAGAAGGAAGATATCCCCAAGGCTACTTTTTTTACAAGATACGGGAACAATGAATTCAAAATAACGCCTTTTGGACTCACTAATTCTCCATAAATATTAATGTACTTGATGAATAGAGACATTAGACATTACCTAGAAAAAAAATTTTAGTCTTTATAGATGATATTCTAATATATTCCAAAGCCAAGGAGGATCATGAGGAGCATTTGTGAACTGTACTAGAGACCCTAAGAAAAGAGACGCTCCATGAAAAGTACAACAAGTGTGTGTTATGGTGGTAGGAGGTATCATTCTTGGGCCATATCGTCACAAGTAATGGGATATCTATGGATCCCTCAATGATAGATTCAATAGAGGGATGGATGAGGCCAACATCTGTAACAAATATCCATAGCTTCTTGGGTTTAGCTGGATATTACTGACAATTTGTTAGAAATTTCTCATGATTTTCCAACACTCTTAACATGCTATCTTGGAAGGGAGTAAAGTTTTCTTGGGGTGATTAATGTGAAGAAATATTTAAGTAGTTGAAAAGGAGGCTAATCAGTGCAACCGTGCTCAGTTTACCCACTAGTGGAGAACTTTTTGTGGTATTCAGTGATGCTTCAAAGAAGGGCATGTGTTGTGTGTTGATGAAAAATGACAAATTCATTTCATATGCTTCAAGATAATTAAATTTTCATGAGAAGAATCATCAAACACGTGGTCTGGAGTTGGTTGTGGTTATCTTCACTTTCAAAATTTGGTGGCATTATCTCTTTGGGGAGAAATGTGAAATACATACAGACTAGAAAATCCTCAAGTATAAATTCACATAGAAATAGATGAACATGCGCCAACGAAGATGGTTAGAGATGATCCAAGACTATGACTGGTAAATCCATTACCACACTTGAAAATGAACAAGGTGGTAGATTCTCTAAGTAGAAAGGTCCCAGCAATTCTATCATTGATGGGAATTGAAAGGGATACAATCATATTAGATTTGATAAAGACGGACATGGGAATCATAAAATAGGTAACATCACAAATCATTTCACAAATGATTTTTCAACTGTAGCATTTTTAAAAGTTAAAGGATTCTCAAAAGGATGATGTGGGAATTTACAAGAAAGTGGAAGCTATAATAAAAAATAAATCCTTGTATTTCAATGTTAAGGAAGAAGGAATTGTGAAATTTGATAAAGGAATATGTGTTCCATAAATTATGGAGCTAAAGATGGATGTTTTGGATGATGTGCAAAGTTAAAATTTTTATATTCACCTAGAAAACATAAAGACGTATCGAGATCTCTGAAAGTATTATTGGTGGGAAAATATGAAGAAGGAGATCAGTGAGTATACAGAAAATTTCCTAGTGTGTCAGAAAGTGAAGGCAGTGATGCAGAAGTATAAGGAGATTATGCAACCATTTCTCATACCAGCATGTAAATGGGGGAATATCACTATGTACTTTTTCACCAGACTTCTGAAGACATCCAAAGGAAACAATGCAATCTAGGTTATTGTGGATCATATTACAAAGTATGCACACATCATTGTAATTCGATAGGATTTCTCATTGGATAACCTAGTAGAGATATATATCAGGGAAGTGGTAAGGATATATGGAGTACCACTATCTATCTTATCCAATAGAGATCCGAGATTCACATCTAAATTTAGTAAGATTCTTCAACATTCTCTAGATACTAAGATGAAATTCAATATGGCTTATCATCCTCAAACTGAAGGCCAATCTGAGCAGACTATGAAAACACTTGAGGACATGTTGAGAGCGTGATCAATGGACTTTAATGCAGGATGGGATCAATATCTTCCTTTGGTTGAATTCTCTTAAAACAACAGTTTCCACTCGAGCATATGAACGGCACCATATGAATCCCTGTATGGGAATAGGTGCAAAACACCATCATTTTGGGATGAAGTCGGTGAATGTAAGCTAATAGGACCAGAAATGGTCGTTGAAATGGTGGAGATGGTGAAAACCATTCACCATCATATCAAGGGAGCCTAGAGTTGATAGAAGAGTTATGCAGATAATCGTCGATGAGACCTTGAGTTTAAAGTTTGAGACATGGTATTTATATGTGTATCTCTATGGAATAAGGTCATGATGTTTTAAACGAAAGGGAAGTTACTTCCTAGGTACATTAGCCCCTTCGAGATTCTTGATTGTCGATGGGCTTTGCCTTATCGACAAGCACTTCCACCTTCCATGGCCAAATTACATGATATCTTTCATGTATCCCTCTTAAGGAAGTACATACTAGACCCTTCACATGTACTCTCTCCAGAGGTAGTATAGTTAGAGGATGGTCTTTCATTCGAGGAGAAACCAGTCAAGATATTAGATCGTGGGAAAAAAGCCCTAAAAAATAAGACAATGCCTCTCGTGAAGGTGTTGTGGAGAAACCACACGTTTTAAGAAGCGATGTGGGAATCAGAGGAAGTAGTGAAGCAGAGTTTCCCACACCTGTTTTAGTGTGGGAAATGTTAATTTCTAGGGTGAAATTCTTAAGGGGGGATAAATTTAATGACCCCAACTTTCATTAATGAAAATTACTCTTGATATAATTAAATGTCTTATTATGTAAAATCGATATATAAAATGTGAAATTATTTGGTTTTATGTTTTTTTGATGTTAAAATACCATTGAGAATTGTTACCATTGCTAATATATCCATTGAACAGTGATCACGTGATTAGTATAAATATAGGCCTTTAATAAATCCAATTGAACCAGACAAAGGAACTGATGGCATCATACAATAGACTTTCCCCGTACAAATACCATTTTTTAGGGCTCAAAAATGAGTTGACATCATTGGGATTCACTCTAGAAAAGACCAATACAAGCTTGAATACGTGAAGCTCGTGCAGAACCGCCTACAGAAGAAGTGGATGTTGATATAGATTACCACTCGAGCAAAGTTATCCATGCCACCCCAATAGTCCGCCACCATCGCACACCTTACCCTAAAGTCTTATGTGGGTGTTTTAAGGGGTTATGTGACAAGACCCTATAACTATGATAATGTACATTTTTTTTATTTAATAAATAATACACTTTCATTTTATTCTTGTTGCATTGTAAATTCTTTTTAAGGTGAAAACAGCATTTTTAGTTAATTTTCAACTAATAAATCAATTTAGATGGATTAATAGATTTTTGAATTAAGTTATATTTTAATAAAATATTATTATTATTATTATTAAATTACTTCTAATTAAATATAAATTATCTCATAATTTTAGGAACGCAATTGTAATTTTTATTAAGGATTGAAATCCATTTTTTTTAAAACCCGTGAGTTTTCGATAAATGTCAATTTTTATTTTAAAAGTGAAAATTAACATATTTAGAAAATTATTTAGATAAAATTAATATTATTTCTGGATTCAGGACGTCAAAATTATCCAACGGTGGAATTTTGATAATTTTATGAGACAGTCGATTTTTTGAGTAAAAATTAATTTTCGTTTAAATGTATAATGTGTTTTATGACATCATATTGACCCTATAGTGATATAATAAAATAATATAAACATAATTTTCTTAAAATAAAAGTATTACCTTTAAAATAATGTGATTTTGGTATTGTTTTATTTATTTTATATGTCTTTAGTGGACCCTTTAGGACTTATAAAACATTTTGTCTTTTTAAATTTCTTTCATTGAGAGTGTGACTCACCTCCACATAATAAACCCTATTATTTGATGAATTTCGGCCATTGGCCTTATAAAATATTTTTTTCCACTCCCCTTTGGAAAAAATTGGAAAAAACCATGGGCTGGTTTGTGGTTTTTATTAGTTTAATGTGTGGGGTCTCAAACCTGAATAATAAAGAATTCCCTCCTCCTTTCATATAAAAACCCACCCAAGCTCCCACTTCCTCTTCAGTTAAACCCATTTGAGGTCTTCAAACCCCTTCCATCTTCTCTATATAATCCTACCAGGGTTTCCTGAGCTCTGAATTAGCCTTTCTTAAGCCTCTCCTATCCCTTTTGGATCATATTTACAAGTAAGGGTTTTCTCCCTTTCTCATTTTTATCCAATATTCTTTAAGTTTATATGCCCTTTTAATTTAAATTATAAGTGTTGGGGTATGGTTTTTCACCTCCCCCATATGTCCCTCCTTATTTTAGAATGATTATAGAGCCCTTTCACTATAATTAATTCCTCCCATTTACACTTGTTACCATGGCGAAATTCTGTAAGGGATTCTCACATTCCTTATTTATGCACTAGTATTCTTATATTGTTATGCCCTTTTATTTTCAATTATAAATATTGGGGTATGATTTATAACCTCCCCCATACTCCCTTCATCATGTTTGAATAATGAAATTCCCAATTTCTCTCTCATTAATTCCTCCCACATACACCTTTTACCTTGGCGAAATTCTGTAGGGAATTTCTCTCTCCCCATTTACATTCAAGCAATTATTTTGTATTACGTATCTGATTTCTATTATATTTGTTGGGACATGTATCTATATGAACCCTTAATTTCCATTTCATGTACATATTATGAGACACCAATTTCACTCTAATCATCCATTTTTATGATTTCTTATGTCACGCCTTTATGCTGTCGTAATTGCACCGCATTTTTTCAAGCCAAGATCATTGTGTGGTGAATACCATACCCATGTCTCTGTCAAGGGTATTCATCTTTATGCACATATACATATTGAATGTTAATTTCATTTATTTATTTCATATTCATTAATCAATTCATAAATTATGATGTTGATTGATTCCATGTTATATGATCCATGTGGCACACTTATCCATGAAAAGAAATGTTTAAGAAGGGTGTGCCCTGATAGCGCTCCAATGCATGGGGTAAAGTATTGTATCATGATACGCCATTTTATATGATTCTTTACTGATGATAATTAAAGTGAAACAAGGGTTTACTCGTTCTTCATGTGCAATGAGGTTTTATTCCTTCTCCATGTGAAATGATCCTTGAATAATGCTAATTCCATGTTAAGTGTTGTTGCCACATCTCCGTGTTACGATTATAATGGTTTATGATTCCTTTATGTTAATGTTTCTCTTGTGATCCATTTATATTCCTATTGTATAAAAAGTTTTTTATTCCACATGTTATTACATGTTTATTCCCTTGCTAGGATTTATAGCTCACCGTTTTCTTATGCATGTCCTTAGGTTATCCCACACAATCCTAAGTACAATGGAATGTACTGGTAATGTAAAGGATGTTTTCAATAAAGATGTTGTGTTTCATATTTTAAGTTGTTTTGTAATGTTCCTAAGCCCCAAAGTCACTAGACCTCCTAATCTTCCATGTTGTATCGAGTGAATAGTTTATGTATTAAGTCTTGTTTATGTGTGTGATATAGAGCATGGTTCTAATATATTTAACCAATACTATAGATATTATGGAATGAGTGGAGTGATCCCAATCCACTATGATTATCTTGGATGTAATCCGTGACTAAAGAAATGATATTCCATTCATATTTTTCTTCCTCAATCTAATTTCTTGTTCTAATATTAATCTCTCATGCATAATGATCATTAATTCCTTTTGGGTTCATATCTTATGAACTATAACGATTTATTAAATGTATCAGGATTATGATATATGACATATAGGGTATGGGGTTTTATATGTTATGCTCAAATTCATATACCCCCATACTCGGATATATTTATGTGATCATTTATATCTATTTTGTTTACTAATACTGAGTATCTATGCTCACCCATTATTTTTTTTCCTTTCCCTAGGTTATGAATAAGGGTTTTAAGTATGATATGTATAAGAATGGTCTTACATTGAAGAAATTTGTTGGAAATGATGTAGATCTCTTATGAAAAAACTTTTTTATGTATTCTTGTTTATGAATTCAAAAATTATCTATGACTATAGTATGGGTCATAAGGTGTTATATTAAATATTAATCTAATTATATTTAATATGTATCTATTAAATTTTTGGGTCATTACAATTAAGGTTTAATCAAATATAGACATGTTTATTTGGGTTCTTTTTTGTTGTTCAAGGTTCTATGAATCTTGGGAGTAATATTGGGAAGAATTATCTAGACTTTTTACAGAGATGATTCTATTAAAAGTCATTAATAGTGAGAATTCATTCCTCCCATGTATAATTATTTGAGATTGATACACAGATGTTTTTTAGAATTCAATATCAACGTGACCACTTCAGAAACACCATGAATAACCACATGAGGATATTTTAATAAATGATAAAATTTGTATTTTAATCAGATGCCTATTTGACTTATCCGCTCTTTACCTTGAGCCAAAGTCAATCTATGTCTATGTATCACTTTCATTTGTAAATTTTGGCCCCCCTTATCCGCATCTAGTGAATGATTTATTTTTCATTCATTTATATGGTTTTCTCTTTTGGGATATTGATGATTTCTATTTCTAATGAACCTATGTATTCTTCTAATTCTTATTCACCATTTCATAAACTCTAATGTAATAATGTTGGGTTGATTTATATGTTTTTGTTTGTTGTTCTTTATTTGGGTGGTTTTTCATGGTGGATGTTCTTTTTCATGCTTGGGGTCGGAAGTCCTTACCATGATATAAAACCTACATGATTTTTTATCAATATATTTTCATGTAGATGAATTTTTATACCTATGAGACCACTACATTTAGTATTAATGTAACCTTGTGAGGTATTTTTAAATGTAGTTAGTCCCTTATAGGGGTACTCTGAGTTTTTCACCATTAAATCCATGAAAATTATCCATGTACTAAGAATAAGGGTATGTTTCTTTCTAGGGCTATTAGTATATCAATGTGTCATTTTTTTGGAAAAATGAATTAATGACATGGTAACATGATATTAATAGGTTGATGAATTTCATTTCATTTATATGTATTTTAATGTATAATTTTTCATGTTTCCTACTTCTTGATGTGACCTCCCTTGAGTGTATGGGAATGGATTGGTGTGCTGGATATGATATACCAAAAGTATGTGGGGATGGTTCAGTGTCCATGATATTAACACCCTTGAGTGCATGGTGATGGTTAAATTTACTTGATGTGACATTCATAGAGTATGCGTGCATAGTTCAATGTACTTGACTTGACCACCATTAAGTGTAGGGGGATGGGTCGGTGTACTAGATAAGGTTGTGACATGATTGATAAGCCATGGTCAATATGTTTTATATGTTTTTGATGTTTTGATATACTATTCCATTATTCATGGATATGAAATATGTAAATCATGGGTTAAAGGAAGCCTTGTTAGTGCACTACAACCCAACAAATCTAATTTCTATTTCTGTATTTATTTTATGACATCATATAAACTTTTATATGATTACTGAAATTTTTATAAGGATTCATTATGAGTTTATTTTTTGGGTTATAATCACACCCCCACATGGTAATCTCAGTGCATGTTAAATCGTTATTGTCCTAGATCTGTACTAGGGAAATGTAATTATGAAAAATAGTTATATAGAAACTATTGGACATGGATAGAAGAGATACCAGGAAATGATCTTTAATTTTTTTAGTAATTAATTATTGATTATCTTATTCATATTTTCATGATATATATGTCTATCCAACACATTTCAAAATATTATTTGAGTTGATATACATGGAATTATATGACATTTTGGTATAACATGGATTAATTTATTATTATTTCTTTCAATATGTGGTCTTATTCACCTTTCATTATGATTATTTCTTTTTTTTTTGTGTTACATTAATGGTTTCCTAATACATAGGTAAATATTATCCCCAATGTTTCATTCAGGACCTCATTACTACATGGAAGGCACTCATATATGGGGACATGTGCATGAGGCCTTGTGGAACCTCCATCCTAGACCGAGTGATTCAAGTTCGGGTGTTCAAATCTATATATCCATCACCCCATAAAGAAGAAAAAATAGAAGTTTTGAACACCTATAAAAGATATGAATTATCATAACACATTCACATTGGGGTAATTAATATCCTCAAATGTTTAAATGATCATAATAAATATTTTATTAAATAAATTAACCGTCCAAAAAATATTCAACTAAAGTAAACATTTTATAGTATGTATAAGTCATCCATGAACATGATATAAATTATCAAATTCTTAATGATACATTATGATATTGGAATCTCAGTGTATCATTATCTGTGAAATGCATCACATACATATAACAAGTTGTAACACCAAGGCATATCTAATAATATAATATACATGATTTAGTGTATATCCGTCAATCATCCAAATGCACTAAAATATCATAATGAGTTCATACCAAACCATGGAAATCTGTATGAATCTATCCAATTTACATTGGATGTGACTTATCAATCTCTTTCTATTTTTTATCACTAACTTTTTAAAAAAATTAATCATTATTCGATGGACCAATTCTATGACCCTATAGGAATTTATTTTGTTCATATAATATATGAATTCTATAATTCATATATGTAATAAAGGAGAGTCCATTAGAGAACATTAGTTATACTAGCATTTTAAAGGTGTCCAGTGTCATCCTGATTAAACATACTAACATATCTATATGAAAACATTAACCAAAAGATGTATCATTTATACCATCTTCATTATATATACCCTTAGTATATGGAATTGGGTGACCGCTATATTGTCACATTACAGTATAGTATTTTTCATCTTACAATTTCATGAATATCTATAATAGACTACCTGTTCTAAATGATTACATCATATTTCATTAATCTATGTTTTCGAAATCAACATGTGTCACCCATTTAAGAATGGATTTTCTTTTCCAAATTATAATTCCATCATGGTATTATATTTCTTTTCAAGTCATGAAATTTGAAATGTCCCATCATTTTTGATTTCCAATAAAAAATTAATTACAATCATACCCAACCACTCCTGATTATATCAGCCTCAAGGATGACATAGGAATGGTATTAATATATGATGGTTTATAATCTATGTATCATTCTATCCTCAGTTAATTGGGATGTATAATAATCATACACCCTTGAGTATATCCATTATAGTATGATATTACACGTATTATAATTTAATGTTAATGTCTAAAAAATGAGATTTTAATTAATAACTCAGGATATTATACATCACAGCACATGAAAATATTTGTGTCACAAATGATATTATACTAACATTGAGCATAATATGTCATCAAAAAATATAAATATATACCATGATAAATGAATGGGAATAACTAAAATTCATGACCATAGAAGATGTTATCCAACATATGAGCATGTATTATGAATACAGTAAACATTAATGAATTATAAATAGAAATTACATTTGTTATACAAACATGGTATATTTTATTACCATTTCATCTACACAGATATATATATAATTCCAAGAGATTCAACATGACCCACATACTTTTTATGAATTATTCTTTGATCAATGGACTTATAAAATTCTCATCAATATCAATAAAAAATCATTTCTTCTCCCATATTAGATATTTTAAATTATATAATATTTATGAATAATGTGTTTGGTCTATTGGTGACACTATGGTTATACATTCAGAGAAATAACTCCATTTTCATCACAGTATATAAAAATATATCCCATTATTATAGGAAATAACCCATGTTTAGTGAGAAACAACTTTATTACTTTATATCATCTAATGTAGCATTGTACTCATCTATTATTGTTGAGTTTACTATGGAATATTGTTTAAAACACTACAAGATGAAAACTAGATGAATGTTTCAAAACATGAATCTAGATTGAGATCTCATATCATTTTTTCAGATTAGAAACTGTAGATAGTGTAACCACTTAAAATAAGATCACATTTACCATAAAGGACCATGAAATATTTTACTTATTCTAAAGAACATAAGGATATTGTTGACAAAAAACTAGTTTCCCCCACTAAGATTTGATTGGTATCTTCTTATTATGATTAAATCATAAGTAACATTTTTTTTGAGCACTCAACATTGAATAAATGATAGAAAATCTAGTTTATAATTAAGGTATATTATCTACAATTTCTAACACTTTATATAGATTGTGAGTCATTCTATTATTGGTGATATACAACACTAATAATAAACTATTTTTAGATCACTCCAAGATAAACTGATTTTTAACTTTACCAATATATTTGTTTCGACTCATTCTGTTAATCATATTTGATCTACATCTATAGGAATTCATACCCATTATATAGGTTTCTTTATCCATGTATTCCATCATTAATGATTTTCCAAATACTTTAATTCTAGAAAGTAAATTCATGATATCATTTGAAATAATGATTATGTTAGCGTTATATAATATCAGAAATACCAGAACACAAAAACTAATATTATTGTGTTAAAAAGTATCATACATATTCTTAATGAAATAGAACTATTTGATGACACCACCAAATCAGATGTTCCAACTATGTAAATTTTTGTTCAATCCCTCACTAGACCATTGTAATTTGGAAATTTTAAGAGACTCATTTGTAAGTTCAAAACAATTATGTTTCATTATATATATCTATATATATATGAATAAATTACTATTATGGAACAATGTTTTAACATCCATTTCATATATATCATATTTATAATGTGTCTTATGGTCTGAAATATATGAATTCGATTTATCATTGGAATTAGAGAAAATGTTTCATCATAGTCATTACTATGAGTTTGTTTATATCCATTTCATTTAAGTTAGATTTATTGGTATACACTCTAAAGTCCTTTCAATTTTTCCTATGAAATAGCCACATTTATGCATTGGGCCTCACACTTTCCTGGGAGTATACTAATTTTAAAACCCTTTATGGGTATATTATTTCCATATCATATTTCATGTCATTTATCCATGTATGAAAATACATATCATGATGGTCTATCAGAAGGAAGTGGGTGCATCACCCCTAAAAATCCTTTTAAAATTTTTTTCCATAATAAATCCATACCTCAAGGGATACGTAAAAATCCTACAAGACATTATTTTTTTCATTGAAACTTACGTCTGTTCATCATTAACGAATATTTTTCAAACTAGCTCATTTTTTATCATTGAAATACTTCATATTTGTTCATCAAGTACTTATACAAGTCTAATTTTCATCCCAATAACATAATGAATTATATATTCATTCCTAATAAATATACCAGTTTGGTAAAAATACATTTTTAATAGTAGGGGTATAGAAAATAAATTTCATAGTTTCATTTGGCTTGGAAAAATATATAGTCATTTCTACGATTTGGGGATATTATTTTATCAATCATACATCATGTATATTCTTCAGTAGTAAAAATTCTCATAAAATAAAAAACAAAGGAATTTATCAATCAATATCAAGGATTGTTGCTTTATGAGTAATTTATACGGAATGTGCATAAGTAGAAATGAATCATTTTCAAGAGTGTATCACCAAAATGAAATAGGATGTCCATACATATTCAAGATCAATTTAAAAATGTAAAACAGGGATTGGTTACTCTTTTCAGACACATCATTTCACAAACCTATTTAGTGAGGATTGAGTTTTTCAACAAATCCATAATTACATAAAACATTAGTGACTTACTGTAATAAATATTCAACATGATGATCTGATTGGAGAATATCAATAACTTTTCACATATGATTCCACACTTTACTCAAAATATACTTGAACCTTAAAAATAGTTTAATTATTTATTTAATTAGATAAATTATAACCTTACTAATGGAATTCATCAGTAATTTTTATGAATTGCCTATATGACCAAGTTGATTGAGTGCTTATTAGTCCATATATATCACTCTGAATAAAGTTCATTTTTTCATAGGACCATTAATCTTTTACAATGATGGTAAATTAGTAATTTTTCATAATAATTTTATTTACAAAAATCTTCTAATTCATAATATAATGTGTTTAATAATCCAAATCTAAGAGGACTTTGAATATTTCTATTATTGATATATCCAAATTGACCAATTTAAATGGTATGTAGGGTTTGAGTCACTATTGACTTTCTCATTTTGAATGTCATAAAATTCAATGTCTATGTATATAATATATAAACCATTCAAAAATATTACCCATTACATAAACCATTTAATTCATATATATAAAACAACACTATTTTATATCAATTAATAAAAATAAATATTTTCCAAATTGGATATGGAATAAAAATTTATATCTCTGACAGGAACATAATAATATATCCCTAGTTCAAAAAATAATCTACTGGGTAGACTTAGATCATATATGTTTAACTTAAATGAAAAAAAAATTCTTAATTTACAACACACTAACATAAACCACATATTTTTCAATTATCTATAAAAAATTAGTTTTTACATGATATATGTGTGAATCCCACCTAGTATCCAATACAAATGATTTATAATTAGAGAAATATATTTCTATAACATTCATATTAAAATGTACATAATTCATTTATTTGAGAACACTTTTCAACCATGGGCACCAATTTATAATTATTTGTTAAGATATACCTAAAATATAACTCAAAATTGTAATCATGATGTATGCCCTAATCTACCAGAAATACATATTTGTGGGTGAATATATTGTTATAAATATTTTCATTTATAAAATTAATTGAATGTAATCCAACAAAAATTATGAACCCTTACATAAAGATCTTTAGTCAGCAAAACATCATATATCCGTGAATTTAGGGTCACATTAACAAATAGCACATCCCTTCTATATTTAGATAGTAAATGGTTGAAATAGCATCACATATGACTCTGATGAAGTTGATTGGAGAACTCTTTTTCCAAATCCATATAATGTAATACACCATATTATTCCCCATATATCATATTCGGGTTAGGGTCTCCCATCATAGTGAAACCTATATCTCATAGTAAAATATAGGAATCTAATTCAATTTGTTTCACCCATACCCATCATTACTTGAATAAGATAATCTATGATCACCAAAATATTGAAAGGCCTCTCTTGTTGGTGATAAATGTCTTGACATGTGGTTGATTTTTTTATAATCTTGACCATAGGGTTTGATGGGTTTCCCTAGTCTCACCATTTTAATATACATCACATAAAATATTAAATCCATATTTATTTCATAAAACGAAACCACCCAAATCACCTAAGATATACATATAAATATATACATTAAAATTTATTTAATTTTGGAGTCTTTATTCCATCCAAAAAATTAGTATGTTCAAACCCTATTAATTAGATAATATTTATACAATAAAAATTTTGTTTAATTTAAAAATATAATCTAAACTCGTTTTCACATATATATATATAATTCTCATTAATGAGGCACATAATACGCATTCATGTAATGGATTCAAATTATATAAAATCAACAGTCCCAACAAGAGTATGTGTTGCACTATAGATAGATAACAACTAAATTTATAAACAAGGAATCTTCCTCTAGGACATTGATAAGTTTTATCTAATGTCCCTATACCCAAGTATAATTTAAACAATATATAATTCAATTTCATCATAACTCTAAAATAAAATATGTAAAATTATATACAATATCTAAATTCAAGCCAATAACATCAATAGAAAACCAACGTTTAGGAAGATAAAAAACAAAGTCTTCTATTGAAATACATGTTATCTAATTCATATCATTGAAATTATATACAAATAAATTTATAACATAAATTTAAGAATACATATCATTTTAATAATATAAACATTTTATACATAGGAATATTAAAATAAAATTAATGAATAAATAAACAAATTATTAATTCGGTAATCACATGATATCAATATGAACAGTTCATATATTATTTAATAAAAAATTAATATATTAATAATTCATAACACTTTTTCTTATAATAATTTTATAAATAGTGTTAGCATTTAGTCAAGAATAATATCTTCTCATTTTTATCCCATATTATATTTTCTGATATATGGTGATGATATTTACTATAATATTGAATTAGATTGTAGCATACAACTTAAGATTATGTATATCATCATTTTGTTCCATATTAAGGTTCATGTTGTATATTATTTAGGTTTCTGATTATTTCATACATGAGATCCAATCCACACTAGTGCTAGACATAATTCAATAAATGCACTATATCCCCTTTATGAAACGATGATCTATTTTTATGAACTAATATTTTCAGATGTGGCCTATGATAACTCTTATGAAGAGATCCCTCTGACTGCAAAGGATTTATATCACCTTCATCAATAGAGTCAAATAGATAACATGGAAGGAAGATATATTAGGAAATACTTGATAATATTTCATATACAACCTATTGATAGGTTCTTATAATTATATGTACCCCCTTCATTTAATGATGGATAATGAGCATTGTGTTCCAATGATTGGTAACCGATATACATTAAAATAATACAATCTCACTGGCAGAGTTTATGATCATTAAATGTTTCAATGATCATAATAAATTTTTCAGGCCATAAATGAATCAAACTAACGATACATAATTAAAGAAAACCATTTCAAATATATAGTTATAGCACATTCATCAATTATTAAATATCACATCTATAATCGCATGGTACAATATGGCCATCACATTACATTTACATATCACCCAATCATTTTAAATGATAATAATTATATAAAAATAATATATTATGAAATAAGTAATTTCATAAAATTAGATAACATAAGTTTACTGCATATTGAACACAATTTTCATCATAGATTTGGTTGGTATTATAACATGCTTTTGGTTAAAAGGTTAACTTTAGAAATGTATTTTGTTCATAAACTAATAAGAAAATTGGGAAGCCAATTTATTAAAGGTAGAATATATTGTTGGAAGGAATATTGAATATTAATAAATAATTTATGGATCATTTATGATTGGTGAATTATGTTTATAACAATAGTTATCATTATTTAGTTGACATAAGAACATACGATTATTTTTATGAGAATTCATAACGTTCAACACTTTTTTGGGCTTAGAATTGAGAATAATTTGTCACTGAATCAATAAAGGTACATGAAATGACTAAATGTGTGAATTTTATTTAGGATTGTATAAGTAATCTTGAGATTATGAATAAAGAATTGAAAAATTTAAAATTATTGAGGCATCATTAGTTCTCATGGTTGAAAATTATTAGATTCTATAATACTCATTCAAAAAAATTAAACTATAAAAGTGTATTATATTTTAAATCCATGATCATTATAAAAAGTTCTTAAAGGACCATTGATACATGGTTGAAGAAATGTAACAATTTTTATGTATTTCAATTTCAACATTAATTCTTAAAAATTTACTTAATAACAATGTACATGATAAAAATGGAATTTATAGTATATTAATTTAATATCATGGTTTTTGATAAAAATATTATCCAATTTGATTGTGAATAAAAGTAAAAATCAATTTATGAGAATAATGATATATTTACAATCCATTAAATCAATTAATAGAAATTTTTTCTAAATTGTATCGATTATTCATCTTCATAAGATCTTACACTATTTAAGATACATTAATTTCCAATCATATATGAAAAAGCAGTGTCATTTTATCCCAATATGATACAAAAATAGATATATAATTATGAGGAAAACTCAATAATTAATTACAAACCCATTATTATACACTAAATTTATTACCCCTTACTATGAATAATCACTAATAATTGAAAAATAATTCATTATAAATGATTAAAACAACTTTAAGTAATTATAATACATCATGTAAAAGAATATGCATGTTTTTAACATCCCTTATTTAATTTATTATTCATAATAAATATATTTTTCAATTATTAGAATTTTTTTTGGATTGGTGGTGTCTATAATGTTGTATTTCGTTGAGTGGATTGCTGAAATTCGGATATTTTTATTGATGTAGAAATATATGTAAAGTTTGAATCTGGTGTTCTCTTTTTTTTTCACCACATCAACGTATTTGATAAAAATTATCAACACTTGTATCACATGGAAACATAGATAAATTATTATAATTAACATGGGTTGAAGACCATTTAGATGTTCAGAATATCTTGGATGGGGTTTGAATTTTCCATGTGACATTTTTTAGGAGTTTTTGTGTTCATGAAAAAATCATGGTAAAATGCTTCAATTTCATCATTATGTGTCTTCATTATATTAAAATTTTAGAAAGGTATAATTTATCACACCAAATTACTTATTTCCATGTAATTATTTGGTTACTGAAATGTGAAAATTCTTCAATTGTTCATTCATGAGATTAAATTTATTGCATAATTAATGGGTTGTGACAAGTTTTGTTTTGGCTATTTGGAGACTGCAAATGTTTGTATTTTGATGGATAAAGTTTCATCATGGTGACCATTACAACATTAATATTAAAATTGTCAGAAAATTTAGATTTATTTTTTATGTTTAATCATAAAAATATATTTTAGGCTACACCAATAGATGAATACTAGTTGGTATGGAAAAAATAAGGTTTTGTTATGATAGAATAAAATATTCCTTGAAGTGAAATGCGACGACACAATATTAATAACTATAAAAATAATAGATACCCTATTTTATATTTTTTTTTCAAATTTCATGATGAAATGAAGAAGGTCATGTCATAATAAGGAGTCTTTTTGTGAAGAATATAGAGTTCAATTATATGGTTACACTTCAGTGCACCTCATTCCTTCATGAGGATCATGCTGACACCAAAATTGGTTTTTTCATTCCATGATTGTGGAATGAATCTGTTTGTCATGTGTTTTAATGATGTGTATTCTTGGATACCATAGTCAGTACTCAACCATGATATTTTATGTCCTTCAAATAAATCATGGGTCAAAAAATTTAATGATTGATAAAAAAATTATCAGTGATGAAGAAATTAAATAAGTAGTTTAATTTTTAATTTGAATAATAAATTTGAATTTTTATTATGATGGTTGGTTTTATATGACAAGGTAATGAATATGAGTTTATATAATAACGTAGTGTGATAAGAAGAGAGGGATAGGAGAGAAAAATGAAGATGATAATCCAAGAGATAAACCATAACCAGTGATTATAAATGGTATTTAAAGGGGTATCATTGGGAAATAAATGTATATGGAATACTTTGGAAGACGATGTCGTAAAGTTCCTCTTTTTGTGAGTCAATGTGTTTTATATTCCTGATTAATGGAAATATTTTTTTATATATTTCAATATAACTTAATTGAATAAGGAATAATATATTGGGTGGTCTATATGAATCATTGGATTTTTGAATTTGAGATTTTTAGTGATATAATAATGGAGTACAAGAAGATATTATATTGAAACACGATTAAAAAGTAATTAGGATAAAATAAGACTCTTTTTTATTTCATTAATTTGATTTTATAATGTTTATTGGATCACATTACACTTTTTTAGATTCATTTAAGGACTTATGACATCCAGGATATACCATATTAATTAAAATTTATTTGGTAATTCTAGAGGACATGTAGTTATTAATAATCCTATATAATTCCAAGGAATTTGCCATTAATTTTGAATTGTGAGCCTTTTATAGTACCATGTTCTTCTTCAATTGTGTGGATCTAAAAAATAAATAAATAAAATTATATGTTTTACATAATAAGGTTTAGCTGTATAAAAATAATATTTGTGAAAACGTTTCTTAGTTCATCTTGGATAGTGATAATGAATTATTTGTGGAAGAATCAAAAAAGATTTATATTCACTTATTCATCACCCCTGGTGAATACTCATAGTTGGACTATGAAAAAAAATTTATATTATCATATGCAATTAGTATCATAGTAGTGATTTTACATCAATGACATCATAGATGTTTAATGTTTTTTCAACAATTTCTATCTACAAGTAGTTATTATCAATTATAAATGTTGTTAATTCATCCAAGATTACATCAATTATGTCCATTTAAAATGATATCCCACATTTAATGGGAAAATAAAAATTTATGTATACACATAATTTTTTTATAATTTTTTTAATTATGTATGTGATAAGAATTTTAATTTAACGGTTTACATGACTTGAAGAAGGTTTGTTGTTGACTTTAGTTAATTAGTATAATACTATGATTTATTTGTGTACAAGGAATTATATCATAGAAACAATTTCATAGAATGTCTTTATTAGTATTATTGGGGTAAATATGGAAAAATATATTAGGGATAGGAAATGAAAAATCGAAAAGGTAATTATAGAGTGATGAAAGGAAAACTGAAAATATAGCATGATAAATTTGAATACATGCATATAATTGGTGAATAGTTTGTAGATAATTTACTCAGAAGAGATTACAACATAGTCAAATCATTTGACAATTATTAAATGTACGATAACATTCAATGGTATTTTATAAGTTACAACATACTTTTCCCAACATGTTTGATGTCAAATGTCTCACCCTCCCTCCAAATAAGCCCATTTTGAGCTAGAAATGAAGGAATGGAGATAATGAAACCCCAGTCCGGCCTCCAGTAGCCACAAGGTGGTAACTATCACCAAAGTTATTATAATATTACAATAAATGGGAGGAAATACCATTTTTATAGTAACCATTATTGAGAGATAATATGTATCAACCACAAAACTACTCCAAGGCATACATAAAAAAATCAATCCCACATGCATGTTTAAAGTAAAACAAAATAAAATTAAATGAAATGCTCTAATGTAATACCCAATATCAAATCTAAGATGCGTTGAAACAACTATCCCAATGTCCAAAATAGTAATCCTAGGACAATTACAATAACACTCCTTGAAAGCTCAAATTAGTTTTATAACTTAGGGTGAGTATACAAGTATACTCATTAGGAAAACCCAAGTCTCTAAAGAAAAAGTGGATATGGATACTAATTCCCCGGTGAGAAAATAGAAGAGTCCAACAACACTGAACAAGGTACACAAGCCAACACATCCTCACCAATGGCACGATCACCAAATAAATCATGTCATGTTAATTAATATACAACTCATCGATGATAGCGTACCCTGCAGCACTTTCCCATTGATTATCCACTCTCAGTCCCTAAAGGAAAATGTCTTATAACCTGCACCTCTTCTGAAAGAACCACAACAAAACCCACACACACACACACACACACACCTGGGCCTCACAGCTAGTCCCAAAACCTGGGAAAATGAAGCTCATTATATCTCGCATGCACATACCTGAGCCTCACAACCATGTCCCACCTACATACACCTGGAACACATACCACGTAACATCCCAAAAACAGTTGGGATAGAACAACAAATCTCATCTTAAAGAAACCTAGGAAACCAAAACTCATCTCATCCCGAAGACACATGAGAAAACACAACATTCCCTCAAAAACCTGGGCCTCGCAAACCACTATCTGTTCAAAGAATCGTGGGTTATCACCTCCTAGAAGAGGGAGAAGAGAAGATCAGGTGGTCAGCCAACCATTCTCTGACTATGATGTTTGAGAAATACACCCTCCCCCATGACAATGGTGGTGTTCAGAACATATTTCTCAACTAGGGATGGGAGTATATAGAAAACACAATGAAAATATAGGTATGTATATAATGTATCAAACACTCAAGCCCAACCTTTGGGTTCTGAATGAAACTATAAAACACCATAGGATACTGGAAACTCTGCTTCTACCTCTAAATGAATTTATTAACACCATCAAAATCCACATTGGATGTTGATAAATGATAGTAATCCACAAAAAATCCATAACCCCAACATACCCTCAGCCATCTCATTTAACCAATTAGAATCATTTATTCCGGAAACCATTTATTCATTCCATCCCTACCCATGAAACAACCAACCACAACATGCATCAAGACCCATACCATAAACCATGCTAATAAAAATAAATACATTTGAGAAACTCACATCATATTTCCACTCAATTTAACACCCATGACAACAAATTTAATCATCATTATTTGATGTCGTTCAACCATTTACTTCATCTAAACAAGAAAACCCCAAACATACATCCAAGCCCCGCAACACACCTCATCCCAACCATCCAAAAAACCCTGCTGTATAATAACACCAGACCCATCACACCTAGTAATATAAACATAGCGTAGACCGAACCTATAACCCCACGACTCAAACACTTCCTATCCATTCCACACTCTATCAATCTCTCAAACTTAGATCCCATTTCACCACCCATAAAAACCCCACCATACATCTGTTCTATCAATCATAGCATCACATAACTACACAAGGTAGAAGATAGAACATAAACCCCACACAACACACAAACACACCAATGAAGGATTTGTGTATCTAGATTTAGCGGAAACTCATTCTTTAATTCCCCTTTATTAATTTTTGGGTTATCATAGAGTTTGTTTGATCTTGAGGCATCCATTTAATTAACTAGGTATATGTGGTTAATAATTATCATATATATACAAATGTTTATCACATGATCAAAAACAATCCATCAAAAGTCATTCTGAGTACACAATCAAAGACAACCAACAGTCATGATTTTCAGTAGGAATATCGCCCATATACATCATAATATTAACAAAAAATGAAACAGAAACATGTGTCCTTTTTCGTTATACCTTGTATTTTAATGTTAATTATATTTGGTTGTCATTATTTTTTTTTATTTCCTATATGATCAAAAGATAACATTCATAAAACTACCCTACATGATATGAATATTAAAAGAGATGAAGGGATCCCTACCTCGAGAAATAGATGATCAACACCTCCTCATTCTGCCAAACAGGGGGTGAGAAATGATCAATGAAAATGTAATCTAATGGTGAACCACAAATGCATGACTCTCGGGGCAAAAATTATTCTATGATTCTTGGTAGAAATAGTTAATGAATAACTCACAAGGGGTAAAGGATCCTGACACTATAAATTCTTGATCCTAAATTAAGGTAGGAATGATTTCTAAAGACATTGATGTTAGCTCACGATCAAGACCACACATTTTGACTATCTAAAAGCCTCCGGATCATTAGGAAATTTGAGGTATATTTTAAATCCCTTAAAATGTATTTAAAATTAATTAAATATGGTTTAAAACTCATTTTACATAAAATAAAACGTGAATGGGGTGAATTTGGAAAAACAAGGAAAAAGATGGAAATTTTCGAAAACTTCCAGAATGAATTACTATTTGGTGAGTCACCGGTGTGGGATGTCAATGGTGATTTACCAATCTGCGAGTCATCCTTGGATAAATCGTAGTTGTATGATTTATCATTGTGAGTCACTAGTCCTGACTCGCTATCAGTGACCTACTGTTCCTGAATCACAGTTAGACGACTCACCTATTCGAGTCACCAGTGTGAGTCACCGTTGTGATTCATCGATTCATGTCACCATCACTAAGTCACTGTTATGTGTCACCAATGTGACTCACTAATGTGACTCACCATTAGGACCTGTAGTTGGATGAACCACTGTCAGACAATCTACAATTAGAAAAATAGATTTTTGCGAAACTCTTGAATGAATACACTGTTTCCTCCCAAAATTCCTCAACAACATATTTTCACAATGTAATGGACTAGGGAGGTCAGTTCCATTACATCATATACCTATAAATATATTACAGACATCAAGAATTCAAAACTAACTCACAATAATGAGGGGTCTGAATAACCACCATGTAAGTTACCTCTCAAGGATCATGCTATTCTTGAAACACTTGAATGATATAAAAGTTAAACAATAAACAAAGATTTGTTATTTGAAAGTTGGACTTAAGCACCAAAATACAAGAACACCTCCTATAACATGTATAATCACAATTTACCACTAGACACACCACACAAGCCCTGAAATCAATACTATATGGCCATATGAATCAAGGAATTTATTCCTCCAGGTCAAGATATTATATTCTATGGGTGGCACTGACTCACCCACATGATTTTAACCATGTCTCAATTAATGCATCTCGATTAAGAATATGGTGTTACCCATTCCAATTTCAGGAAATTATCACATTTCATGGAACAAGGAAACAACCCATCTCATAATAAACATGGATCAAGCATTACATTACAAAAATGAATAAAATAAAGAAACAATCAGAACAACTATGTGTACTAGACATGCATCTACGCCTCCCTTTCCCATGTACTATCCTATATGCCACCCTACCTCCAAAACACATGAACCAATGGAATGGTCCATCCACACAACACCTTCTCCTAAGGATTCTGGATATCCACTATTCCTCGACAAATGTCACATCATCCTCGATATCCAAACCTCTACAATCAATGAAATGAGATTCATTGTGTAGATACTGACACAACTGAGAGACATGAATGACGTTGTGAACCTTATCCAACTACAGTGCTAGCACCAACTGTTATGACACCTTGCCAACTCACCCCAACACCTTGAAAGGTCCGATGAACATTAGATAAAGATTAATTCCCCTACAAAACCTTCAATGCACACGTCGAGGGGAAACCAGTAAGAACATATAGTCCCCAACATTGAAAGTGAAGGGCCTCATCCTTATATCGGCATAATAATTCTTCCTATATCATGCTGCATTCATCCTCTCACAAACAAGATACACCTTCTCGGTTGTACTCTATACCATGTCTGGACAGAGAATAGCTACTTACCCAGCTTCTATCATACACAAGGGTGGACAAAACTGTCTTTTATACAATGCTTAGAAATATTCCATGCCAATGGAAGAGTGATATCCATTTTTTGTACGAAACATTTAGCATGGGAAATTGTAACATACAAGATCCACCACATTCCAAGATGAATGCTCGCTACATTTACTCCAGCGTATGGATGGTCGACTTTTCCTGCCCATTCATTTGAGGGTGGAAAGCAGTGATGAGGCATAACTGAGTGCCAAAATCATGTTAGTATCCCATCCAGATTTATGAGTTAAACAACACGTCCTGATCAAACATGATTGATATTGTAACTCCATTCACCCACACCACCTCATCCACATACCTCTCATCTAATAATTCCACTCCACCAGACCCCTTAATTTCTATGAAGTGAGCAGATTTCATCATTCAATCCACTACTACCCAATTTCATCACACCCCCCCCCTGAGCCTCGGGTATACATATGATGAAATCCATTGACATGTAATCCAAATTCCACTCAGGGACATCTAGGGGATGAAATGAACCACCTAGAACATGGTGATCAGGCTTCAACTTCATTGACACTAAGCAATTCACAAAAACTCTACCATTACCAGCTTCATTCCATGTCATAAAAACTATATCCTCAAGCCACATTACAACATGTAAAAACATGGGTGTACCATTAATGTCCATCTTCAAAACTCACGGAGAACTCCATCATGCATTTCTACAAGAATAAATAGCTTCCCATGAAACAACATCTAATTACGACCATCATTCAAACATCCTTCTAAAGAATCACCATGGTCAATGAAATCACACATCACCACTACCTATGGGTCTCCCCATTGAGACTCTTCCACCATCCTTATGAGAGATGACTTTACCATTATTTGAAATAAGAAACCGCTGCTGCTTTCCATTCCATCTTCTAAGTGCAATGTGGCTAACTCCTCCATCACCATCCAGGAATCCATAGATTCCTAAACTACATCCTTCTATGAATAAATTCTCATTGAATGTGGCACGACATTTCAATTTCCTATGGTGTAGGATATTTTGATGTTGTAGTCCTCGATGAACTCCATCCACCTCCACTATCGCAAGCTCGGATATCACTATGAAATAACATAGCTCAAGCTATGGTGATATGGGAAGACCAAAAAGTTCCCCCTAATGAGGTAATGTTTGCACAAATTCAACGTGAACATGACCACCACTAGCTTCAGATCATGGGTAAAATAGTTACATTCATTGGTACATAACTACCTAGACCTATAAGAAACCACTCCCCCTACTACATCACCACATATCCCAAACCAATATGGGAAGCATCACAAAACACCTCGATCATCACCCCTTCCTTTGGAAACCAAAGCAGTGGATCACTAACCAACATACCATTTAGGTAGGTGAATGCTTCCCGACACTGCTCACTCCCCACAAAGTCTTGGTCTTTCCTGGACAAGGCTGTCAACAGAGATACCAATCAACATAAATCGAGTATGAATCTCATGTAATATACTACTATACCAAGAAAACATCAAACCTATACCACATTCTTTGGTTCTACCCATGAAAAATTATCCTCTTCTATCAATGGGTCCACTACAACACCATGATATTACACCACATTTCCATGGAAATGTACCTCTTGTTTCCAAAACATATACATGGAAAATATCCCAAAGAGATGGTGGCTTCAGAGAACCTCCAAGTAAATCCTAATATTCTCAGTATTATCCTACTCTAACATTAAGTATATCATGATTTAATTGATGAATATGATGATGAAGCGGTCTACGAACTCACAGAATACGGAGTTCATAAGTCCCATGAACATGGATGGTGCATTTGTAACACCGAGAAAGCTGACCACAAACTTGAAGTGCCCAAACCTTCACCTAAAATTAGTCTTCATGATATCACCCTTCCTGACTCTCAACAAGGTATATCTATATATTATATCTATATTAGAGACCCAATGTTCCCTCTTAATTGGTCGAAAAGATTGTCTATTCATAGAAGAGGGTAACGGTTCATGACCATCACCCAATTCATCCTACATTGTTCTATGCACAACCTCATACCACTATATCCATTTTTCTAAAACAAGACTGGTGCACCCCATAGTGACACACTGTGCTAAATAAATACCTTATTCCTCAGATCATATATCTGAATCCTTAACTCTCATAGTTCTAAATGTTCCATCTGATAAGGATCCATCAAGATCAGAGAAGAACTATGCATTAAATATATCCAAAACTCAACATCTTTTCAAGGGGGTAGAGTTATAAACTCCTCAAGAAGTAAATTCAAGAATAGCCTGATAACATTGGGAACCTTCTCCATTAAAGCATCATCCAATTCAATTGACAGCTCAGACAACATGGAATGAAGGGGCCCCATACGCCGACTGCCCATCTACAACTCTTATCTCCAACAAAACCCAATCGTTGATCATCCTCTCAAAAAATGACTATAATATGGATGTAGTCTAAAATATCATGATAGTGTAAACCCATTTAATTCCAAATAGTAAATCATATGGTTGCATCTGTAATAGGAAAAGATCCCCACAAGACTTATGCATCTCCATCTGTAGTCTACAACCGTGGCATACATCGAACAAACTGGTCTAACCTCCGATTAGTGTTCTCAACAACATGGTCATGAGAAGTATATCTATATCTAGTATAAGAAAATGGTCTAGATTGGGTGCAACAAAATAGTTTTAATCTATTGAATCAATCAAGGAACAAGAAATATTATTTAACAAGATGATCGTAACTCGAAAGATCTCTATCACGGATAGAACTTCTACCTCTATGGTTTGTAACTGACCACCCCCAGATCCTCTAACCCTTGGATGATGACCACATCCTTGACTATGCCTCATTTGAAGTATTTTTGGAACACCCTATGGTCGGCCTCTACCTGATCTACCTCCCCTTGGTGGATCATGAGGACACTGTCCCTATTGTCAGAACATCCCCACCAGTTGCTACTGTTGAGCTGGGTGCTTGAGCTGCTCACCTCTACCATACTAAGCTCGAACCACCACTGGAAACTAACTCTTGAGATTACTATGGACACCATAGATAAAACATACTGACCCCAAGCCCAAAGGATAGGCACGATGAGTAGAAGGTTGAAACAGAATCTTCTATGGTCGCCTCCCCACTAGTCGGAACCTTGAAGGCCCTCGCACTTGAGACCTGCTACTCATAACCTTGCCCATAGAAAAAATAGGTTGACTCCACTATCATAGTATTATTCTTCACAACTGTATCCTATAAAAGGCCTTCACCTTCTTTTGGACCTCCATGTATGTAAATAAATTAAAGAGAGTAACTTCATACTGGGGAGAATCACAAAGAGCCTCCTCTAAGTGTGTCACGTGAGAATACTCATACAGAAAGGGGTCCTAAGAAAAACAAATAAGATCCTTGAATTTTATCCCCAGATCATGTTCAACCATACTCCCCTACTAGAGGGAGAGTATCCCTTACTTCTTATCATCCCTCATTCTTGAGTAAAGGAATTCAATTTTGAACAACTCCTCAAAATCGACCCATAGAACATCATCCCCCTTTCTCTCCCATACGTAAATGGTCCACCAATGATGTAAAACTCCCCACATATAGCTCATGTCCATGGGAACCCATTACTCGGTCAGATCCCTATTAAATATAAAGGTGTTCACAATATCCTTAAGCCAAATCTCCATCCCCATGTCTGAAAAATTTCGAATTTAGTTCCCCAAAGTTGGTCATTGGAAAGCACATAACAATTTCTCCCACTGGTCTTCCTTATCTTTTGGGTCAATCCTATATCGATCAGTTGGGTCAGCCTTCTGAGCCTCCACTTCCTATACTACACATGAGAGATAAATGGATTCTATGGAAGAATATGGTAAACAAGTAATTCTTATGCCTGAGTTGTATGGAATTTTATTTAATATTCAATATAATTAATTCAACTCCTTTGTATCCATTTCAAATTCCCAAAAAAACCCTAATTAATCCAAGAAAACAATTCATTATGATTCATGTATCTTTCCTAGGGTCTCTACCCTACAATCCTATAGCCTAATATCATTTTTCAGTAGTTTTAGAGTCCTTGCATCAGATCACAGGAGGGGATAAAATCCCATGTCCTAGAAATTCTTCCATGGCCAATGTCACATACAAAGGTCACAAAGCATTGTTTCCCTACCAACCCATGAAATTATTTCTATGGCTAACTTAAAACTCCATACAATCTCTCAACCATTAGCCTATGATACCATTATATCATGACCCCATCCTTATAAATATTCTTCTCCTAAGCTGGAAAATAAGGAAGAGAGATAATAACCCCCCCCCCCCCCCGAGTCTCACCTCTAGTAGTCCTCAAGGGGTGACCAAAACTAATGGTATAAAAATCTCCAATACAATCGAGGAATTACCCCTTTCATAGTGACAAATATCAGGATTAATGATGTATCAACCAAAAAACAACTCCAATACATACATAAATTAAAACCCAAAATCCATCCCACATAAAAGTATAAAGAAAATCTTTTATAAATACAATGAAATTCTCCAAATTAATACCCAAAAGTATAGTTAAGAGTAAATGTAGAATCTATCCCAATGTACTGGCTAATAATTCCCAGCACGGTCCACCAAGTCCACTAAGAAACCTGAATGAGGTTTTATAATAGATGGTGAGTATAAAAGTACACTCAGTAGGAAAACTCAAGTCTCTCGTGCACAAGTGGAGAATATTACTAATTCCCTAGTGTGAAAACATCAGAACCCAGCTGCACCTAACAAGGTATACTAGCCACCACAAACTCAACAAAGGCACACACATAATATAACACATTTCATGTAAAGTAATATAGAGAACATAGATTATAGGGAACCCCACACCACATTCCCACAGATTAGCCACTCTAACACCCTAATAGAAAACATCCTAGAGCTCCCTCCTCTTCTTAAAGTACCACATCACAACCCACCCAAAAACACATGGTACTTACATATAACTCCACAAACACGAAAAATAAATCTCATCACATCTTTCCTGTACACACATGGTAATGCACAACACATATCAACCCGAGGAAACCTATAAAACCACAACACCTACCTTCTAGAAAACTTATAGGAATACACAACTCTCCCGCAAACATTTGGTCCTCGCAAACCACCACCTACCCAAATAATCTTGGGATATATTCTCCCGGAAGAGGGTACAGGGAATATTGGATGGTCAGCCATCCATCCTCTATTGGGATTTCTGGGAAAGACACCATCCCCCATGAAAATGGGGTTGTTCGGAACATAGTGTTCAACTATGGTTGGGTGCGTATAGAAAACACAAGGAATATTTAGTTATATATATATTGTAGCAAAAATTCAATCCCAACATATGGGTTATTAAAAAAACAATCAACCAACCTATGATAATGCCAACTCTACAGCTACCTATAAATGTATTTATTAACACCAGAAATATACAAATAAGATGTTGATAAATGAAATCCATCGACAACAAGCCAGAACTCGAACATACCCCCAGCTAAATCCTTTAACAAATTATCATTATTCATTAAGGAAACCATTTAGTCATTCCATCCCTACCTAAGAAACTACCAACCACATCACGCATGAAACCACATTGCATAAACCATTCTAAGGAAAATATCAATAGTATAGAAACTAACTTCATTTTTTCACTTAGTTTAACACCCATACCAACCATTTCCATCGACATTCATCAAATGCATTATACCATGTCCTTCCTCTCAATAAGAAATCCCCCAAATTACATCCATACCAGACAACAAACCTCATCACAAATAATAAAAAATATGTAAATTATAGGAAGACTAAACCAATCACACCCAGTAACATAAATAATGCACAACTCGAACCTATAGCCCCTCTGCTCGAACACTTCTCAAAAATTCCAAAATCAATCAATATCTCAATATGTCATTACATTTCACCACACATACTACCTGACATTTCAATCATGCTCTCAACCCATCATCACATGACCACATAAGGAATACAACCTAACCAAATCCTGGTACAACACAGAATCACACCAAATAAGGCAGGGTGAATTTAAATTTATCAGACACTCATTCATTAATTAAACATTAATAATTCATGAGTTTTCAAAGAGAATGTTTGATCCTGAGGCATCCATTAATTTAAGTATCTATTCATGTTTAATAAATTGAATTTAAATACATCCATTACTCATATGATCAAAAACAATCCATCACATGTCTTCTCGAGTTCACAGTAAAAGACCACTAACCACTATAATTTTCATAATGCAAATTTCCCATAAATCACAATAATATTAAACAAAAATGCCAAAGCATACGACACATTTCCCCATCCTATGTATATTTATATTAAACAGATTTGAGTATCATTATTTATTTATAATACTTTTTTCTTCACAATAGAACATTCATACACCCACCCCGCATGAAACACAAATTAAAAGAGATGATGGGACCCTAACCTTGACAAATAGACGATCAATACCTCATCCTTCCACCAAATAGGGGTTGTTGAAGGCTTTAGGAAAACATGATCCAAGGGTGAAACATAAACAAATTTATCCTTAGGGAAGAAATATTATGGGATTCTCGGTAGTAATATTAAAGAGAAATGACACAATGGAGAAAGGATCTCATATTTAAAAAGGCCATGTCTTATATAAACAGAGGAACGATTTTTTAAAAAAAAATTAAAATTAGATCACGATGAAGACCATGATTTCTGAATATATAAAATCGTCATGAGAATTAGGAAATTAAATAAATATTTTAAGTCATTTTAAACTCTTTTAAAGCACTTAAATATGTCATTAAACACATTTTACGTCAAATAAAAAGTTAAAGGTGAGAATATGGAAAGATGGGAAAAAATAGATATTTTAGAAAACTGCCAAAATTACACACTATTAGGTGAGTTACCAGTGTGAGATACTGGTGGTGATTCAAAATTCAGTGGCCTACCATTTGGTGTGTCCCTATTTGGTGAGTCACTGTTTGATGAGCTACTATTGGACTACTCACCTTTGGATGACTCACCAGTGAAAATCACCTGTCCTGACTCACCGTTATTGGCCTACCATTCCTAACTCACCATTAGACAACTCACCAGTGAGAGTGACAATTTTAGTAACTGATGTGAGTCACTATCAAAGAGTCACCATTATGAGTCCCGGAAGAGAATCACCGAAGAAACCAACCATTGGGACCTACCTCTGGATGAGCCACCTTTAAACAAGATATCATTGAAAACCTGGTTTTTTGGAAAACTCTTGAAAAGCAACATTGTTTCCTCTAATAACACCTAAAAAATGTTTTCTTACAATGTAATGGACTAGGGAGGTAAGGGCCATTATACCAAATTTTCATCTCTTGAAGATCATTATTTAAATTTATTTACGCTTGAAATAAATTTTTTTTTGGTGGAGTGTGAAATAGGGAAATGTATGTTATCATAAAATTAGAATAAAAGTTGATAAATTATTATATTTAACATTTTAAAAGAATGAAAAAATATAAATATGTGAAGTTGAAAGTGAAGAAATTTTTTTGAATGAATATTTTTATGTAATATATGAAAATCTCATGACACTAAGCTTATGAAACAAAGAAAAATGGAAGGATATATTTCTTGGAAAGATTCATTTAAAATTAATTTTTTAAAATAAATTTTAAATTTATATGTAAATTTTACAAATTTAATGGATTTAGATAGTGAAGATTTACATGTTCTATCAAGGAAGTTATGTTGTAATACTATAATACCAAATGAGGTGGATTTTCATTTTAAAATGAAGGAAAATAAATCTTACGAATTTAAAATGATAAGTTATTTTTTAAATTGTATGAATGGGGAAATTAGTGATGGTGAAAACTAATTTGATCCATAATTTAGCGTCATGATAAGTATATTATTACAACGGTTAATGAATCAGTATTCTCTAGTGACATGTATGGAGGAATCATAAATAGTTAATTAATGTTATTAAGATATTAGTAATATTGTATTTTAAAAATATATAAATTGGTGTTGGAGAATATGATTTTGGGTATATTCCATCATGTATCAAAAAGGATGATAAATATCATGGACATAGAGTGCTGCGATTGGTGAAAAATTGGAATTTACATTTGTCTCACTTGTTGTGGAAAAAACCAGATGATTCGATTAGGAATTAATTTAATTTATATAATGATGTAATTTTTTATTTTTATAATTTTTTAAGGCAATGATCAATGAATGGAGATAATGTTATAACTCGAAATATTTTTTTGAGATGTTTTTGAAATTTCTAAGAGCACTATGATGACTAGTTAAACACCCAAGGATTTTTTTTTATCATATAAATCATGACAAATATTCACCCAAATATTTAAAAATTAATTAATATACAAATAATTATTCAAAAATTAAACAAAGGATATATGGAATAGGAACATTAACTCACCAGGTAAACCTTAGAATTATGAAAAAACTAAAACTACCAACATGAATATGAATTATACTAAAAATATAAATATATAAAAATAAATTAATAATTTTATCATTATGTGAAATATATTAGTAATGGTAAAATATTATTTATCAAAATGATTTTTAATTAATGTTTTGATTGGTTAATAAATGTAATATTAAAAATAGGATAGCGAGCAGTTAGTGATATATAATTCTCATTTATTGAATATGATTATTGTTATGGTGGATAAGAACATATTATAATGGACTCTTGATTCAATGTACTACATTAAAAAATTAATTATGTGTTGGAAGGATGAAGATGATGAAAATTTCACCCACTCAATGAAGACAAGATCAGAGCTACGATAAGATTTCTGGTTTTCAAATGAAGACTTGGTTTCAAAATCTGATTTTTTTTTGTGGGAGATGTATTCTACTAAATCATATTGATGATAATTTACTTACCAGTTTTATTTTGAAATCTAGTTTGAATAATTCTAATATATTTTATAATAATAAATTTTTATGAAAGGTTAAATATTTAGAAGTAAAAAATTCTCTAAAAATAATTCTGAAAGAATAACCCGTGTATAATTGTTAGAGTTTTTTTCATAAACTAGAATTTAAAATAGATTTACTAAATAATTTTTGATGTTAATTGAAATATTATGTTTCATTTTTCAATTATATGGGTCTTAAATGTAAAGGTTTTGTCCCACAAGATATTATTTAAGATAAGGTGAAGTACATGTGTATTCTACATATTTTTTTTAGGAAAATAACATGATTAATATATTTTATGTATTTGTTGATGTGAATGAAGTTATATTTCATAAATATAGGTGTGTGGTGAAGATATTTGTGGGTGGATGTGTTTTGGATCAAGTAAAGTAAAAAAGGTAATCCTATTTCAAATAGGAAACACAAAAAAATATTATCACTTGATCTTGAATGATGGGATCTATATTGTGGATAAAGTGATACATGGAGGTTATTTAGATTAATAGGGACTAAAACCAATGGTTTATAAAAATAATTAAATTGTAAAATAAATTATGGTTTTTTAATAAGATAAGGTTAAAATTTATTATTTTTTCATAAAAGGATATAATTTATAATTTGGGTTTGAATACAAAATATATCATAGAATGTAATTTTCTTATTTTATGTCATGAAAAAGTTATAAAAATATTTTTCATGAAAAAAACATATCTATAATATCCTTGAGTTTTGGGTTTTCAACCCAATTTTCAACAGATTTCAGATTAATTACTAACATATAAGTGTTTATAATCGATATATTAATATAATAGTGAAAATATTAGACATTTATGGTCAGATCTAGTGTTACAATGGGTACATGAACATTATGTGTTTTTTTTGGTTTTGATGAAGAAAATTTCATTTATGACAATATAGATATTTCAATCATATATGAGTATAATGATTTTATACACAATAAAATTCCAGATAAATATTTTCAAAAATAATGTGTTATGTTAAATAATCATTTTGATGGATTTAATGATCTCTTTGAAATACGTGAAAAAATAAATAAATGATTATGAATAGTTAATCATGATGTTTTTGGAATGAAATGTTCAAAAACATAATCCAATGATATTTAAAAATTTTATAGGATGAAAAATCATTGAAGAATCAATTACCAATCATTGAGGACAAGGAAGTGGATTTGAAGTCATTTGGGATTGATGACTATAAAATCCATCAGTAGAAAATTATACCGATGATGAATTTTTAAGGACTATTCTAAAGTTTAAGAGATTTTAGAATTTTTTATGATATTTTTGTAGAAGGTGATGAAATATTACAAAAAAAATTTAAATGTTTAAAAAATTAAGTTAGTTGAAATATATTGGGAAGGTTGAGTCATCAACATGTTATCATAATGAAGTTGATGAAATAAAATATCTCTTAATATGAAATGTGAATAAAATATGTCATTGAAAAATAAAATAATTTTTTAGTCAATCGGAGGGTAATATTCCAATCCATGGAGGGTGAAAAAGAAAAATCCACCCTTATCCATTCAAAGGATATGGTATTATGTCATATCTTCTTGCTTCTTGGATTTTTATTGTTATTATAAAATGGAGATATTTCAACATAAATTTTAAATATAATTTTTCCATAAAGGAAAATTATATTTATTGGGTTTTTCTAAAGGGGGAATCTCATATTTCAATAGTTTGTGTTTTGATGAAATGTGTCAACTATTTTATTTTGTTTGTTATGTAATTTTTTAGGATGTGTCTTATAGAAAACTAATAAGAAAACATGTCATTATGCATTGATCAGAAATATATTTGCAATAATTGTACTTAAAGATGATGTAAAATTCATTAATAGAAAAAATTTATAGTATTATTCATTATTCTCATTTACTACATTTAGTTTTCTTATATATGCTTAGTTGGATTGATTAATGATTCTTTCATTAGTTGTAAGGGTAATTCATATTTGACGGTTGAAAAAATAAAAGGAGGGAGTTTTTTATTAGGATGGTATTTGAGATTTATGGTTCCTCTGAAATTGTGTGTGTCAGTGGGGGATATTGTTGAAAGTGTTAGATCATATCTTGATATAGAAATGAACATGATGTTTTATGTTGGTGTTGTATTTTATTATTAACATATTTACACATTATTTAAAACATATATTGTGGAATTAGTATATCCAAATCCTTGGATGAAGGTGGACCAACTGTTAGAGTCCAAGACTATACGCCATTCCCCAACTCCAATGTTTTATCCAATAGTATAGATGACAAGATACACCAATATGGAACATTTAAAGTGAATAGTTGGGTGACATATAAATATTTTTTCATTGACTTCTTTGATAGTGGTAATTTAGATGTTCTTACTTTCTTCCATTAGTTACTACAGGAAAGTGGACTTACTATGTACTTGATGTCACAAGTACACCATATTCATTATGGGATCAATTTAAGCAAGGGTTTTACGCAAACATTGTCCCATTAAATTTTGTCTCCCAACCAATGTTATGTGTTTCTTCCTCTATATGGATATAGGAATATAGATGATCCTCCTAAATATGTGTTTCTAATATTCATTACATTCATATTGTTATTAACATTTTCTCCCTAAAAATTCTCCTTTCAATGAAAATTTTCACCTATTTTTTATGGTATTTCCTATATTTTTTAACACACAACTAACCTTAAAATTTATATAAATTTAAATAATTAAAACGATATTATGATAATTTGGATGTTAAAATTTCATTATAAGTGGTTTGATGTTGTAATTTGATGTTTTAATGTAGTTTTAGTGTTTAAGATGTTTTCCGAGATATGAAAGCTTCAATAGGGTTAATATAAGCTTAAGTAAAACATATAATTAGACCCACCCAGGGGATTAAGTGGTCCAAATTTTCTAAATTTTATACTAATTAGAGATCAATGACAAAAAAACAATCTGGAAATTATACTAATTGAAATATATGAACTATCCATGTTAAAAAAAATGAAAATATATACAGCCATGAATGAAAATAATGAAGCTATGTTTTTTGTTTAAATATTGTATGATAATTTAAAAGTTAATATAATTGATATTACTTATTATAATGATTGGAAAATTTCATTTTTACTCTAAAGGGAAGGGATAAACAATACCCAAATCAAATGGATATATGTTTTGATACTCCTATAACTTCATTGATCAAACTAATCAGATGATATAAGTCCCAAACCAGGACATCTTTAATAGATTTTGGAATTACATTCCATACCCCATGTTTATATTATATCAAATTTATCAACATCATGTCCTCTATGATTCATCGAACTATCATTTTAGACGTACCAATATTCATTTAAATAAAATAGATCCAATCATCAATGATGAAAATAAAACTAATATAAATAGATGTATTAGATATTTTATAAAGGATAAACCTTGCTTACGGAATCTCTATGAAAACATTGAAAAATAATACAAATAAAATCTATAAAGTCTATATTATAGTGAAAAGTAAATTTTTAACTAAAATTTTATATTATTGTAAAACATTTATATATTCCATTACTAGAATGAAAGCTCTATATTGATAAATTGTTGTGTAACAAACACAAAAACATAATCTCTTAGATATTTTGGTATTACATTTATAAAATCAAAAGAATCAAATTGTATTCTATTTGATCAGGGGTCCTAAAAGTGTTCTAAAACATATATTTATCAGAATCAAATCTCTATATCATGAAATATTTATTCTTTTTATGAAAAATATAAATCAAAAAACAATAAATTAAAATCAAATAAGAAATGAGCCTATTGTGATTGATAAAAAACTGGCATGTATGTTGTTATTTTAATAATATTATTTAACATATTCCCTATTTACGATAATCACAAAACAAGAAAAATATAAAATAATGTAAATTCAAATGAATTGAATAATTTTGAACCCCCAAAACATATTTCTTTCAACCTACTTTATTTGATAAAAAATCGCCAAATTACAATATATTTCTTTCTCTGAATGGTCTCGCTTTCTAGAAAATGTAATAGTGTACCAAAATTAATATAAATACATAAGAGTAAACATAAAAATATTAATAATATGTAAGTCTAACACAAATAATTTTCATGATTATATCAAACTATATATGGTTCATCATATAAATAATATATTACATAAAACACATGATGTAAAAGTTACCTTTAAAGAGATACAAATTGATAAAAAAAAATTCATCTAGAATAAGTATTTTTTTTAATATTATAAGGTTGAATATTATAATATCTATTCAAATTTTTTCTAAAAATTATGAATTACATACAAAATTTATTATCATAGTTCTGATTATGAGTTTTTTCAGTGTTTCAACAATTGATCACAAAAAGAAAAAATGACCACTTAACAATAAACATAACTACCTTTAATTTGGGTAATTATAAAATTTAATAACTCAATGGTTTGACATATATATTATCAATATAATATATAATGTTGATAAATTCTCAAACAATATATCTTAAAAGTGTAAACAATAGATTAAAAAGGATATGTAATGTAAACAATTTAAATTGATTTTATAAGTATCCCCATTTATATAACATAGATCCCTCAGAATATCAAATAAAAAATATAAATTCCAATAACATATGATTCATATATAAATTTTGTATCTTCCAATATAATAATTTAGGAATTTTATTTAGTAAGTATTTTTTACATGAAATAATGTCCATGCAATATGTTGTGCTGGGAAGTCCAATACCTGCTAAAAACCATTTCTTATTGGAAAAAATTATTATTCTAGTACCGATATATACATGGGTGATGAAATGTTATTATATTTAATTTATGATATAAAAATCTATTCAACCATATAGTGATAAACAATATCAAATTATTTAGAAAAATATGTTTTCTAATCATGAAAAGATTAAATATTATTCAAGGAGAAAAAACCATCTAGTTCCCTCCTCTCTGATATTTAATATATCATGGGTCATTATTAAACACAAAACTATTAGATTGAAAATTTTACTTTTTGGTATGCAAAAAAATTTCAAACTTTCTTTCAGACGTTTTTAGTTATCTTATAAGAATAAAAAAATATCCCTTATCAAAGTAGATTTATAAATATGATTCTACTATCTAATAGAATTTCATTTATGTTTCAAAAAATGATTCTGTCCATTCAATGTTTTAATAGAAATTAATTTATCATTTAACTTATATGTAAAATTATATCACCAACCTTATCATGATCTTCCTTATTCTAATCATGTTCCATCCCAAAATTTTTATATTTCTGATCCTTGATAGTAACATATTTAACAATCTCCTAAAATGATGGACTACTATCTTCATCATTTTATGTAAAATGATATAAATAATAAAATATAAAATTATTTTGGAAATTATTAGTTTACATAGTGATGAATGATGTATTATTTTGATTCATGATTGTATAAAAAATAGTTCTCTTCTATATATCATCACATTCAATATTAGGTTTTTGAAAATAATAATCATCACATGCACTCAATGTTTTAATAGTTAATCATAAAACATTCACTCCTTTTTAATTTTAGGATCTTGTACATTTCATATCCTAGTTATCTACTATAGGATAATCCAGTCTAATATTCTATTGTTTCTTATGCTCATATAATTTAAAATTTGAATATTATTTAACCTCAACACTCCTTGTATTCCCATGTCTTTATTTTCATTCATTTTAAAAATCCATTTGAATGTTCTTATTTCTGATAATCATGTCTATATGTATCATGTGTTGATAAAATCCACCTTTTCTAATTTTGAAAATAATACCATTTGAGAAATTATTACAATTTATATTTCATGTACTAGACATCGTATTTGAAACTTCATATGTAGTAGAAAAAATTGCAATCATATAATAAATTGATTCATAATTCATTGAAAATTTTAACAATATGTTCTTATACTACATTAATATTATGATCAAAAATTCAATACTCTTATTTTTAAGATGTTTAATTTCATCAAACATTTTTCTCTTATACTCTCACTTATTAAAATGTGTATCAATAAAATTCACTAAAAGATGATCATTTTTATTCTCTATTGGATGAAGAGCATGAAAACCATTGTCAAATGTCATAAAACAACAACACATATGAGAAAATCAATCTCCTACAATAAAATAAAAAGAATTTATAGTTTTCATGTTGCATAACATTTGTAGTATCTATGATTTTAGAAGTGTAAATTTAGTTAATTCATATATTTCCTCATATAATATTTGATGTTTCACAAGAAGATATATGATAGTAAATATTCCTCATAGTAATAAACTGAAAAGTATATCATTCCATAGATTATGATTTTTATTCAACCTTATCATTACTAGTAATGCTGAAAGATTCCATCTCTAGAATATTATGATTTAAATCATCAATTTGATAATTATATACACTAATTATTTTCACAGTATTAATGTCTCTAAAACTCATAATCTACCACATTAAAATAATATGATGATTAAATTAAAATTCGATAATGTTTTGATGAGTAAACATGTAATAAAAAAATAAATATTTCACATACTAATTGATAATCAATGGAATCATGATATCAAAATGAGGAGATAAAAATAGATTCATAATATGATATAAAATATTTTTATCACATATAGATGATTATGTAGGCGGTGATTTGAATTTTAAATTGAAAAAATTATTTCCCCGCTAATTAAACTAATGATTCATGATGTTATAAATATATAACCAATTATTTTACAATTATAGTCTAATGTAGTATAAATTAAACTACATGAATGTTTTGAAATGTACGAGATAAATTAACCCAATATTAACATTAGGAAGTAATGAATTAAAATAACGACATCAAATAATTAGATGACAGTCACTGATATATTTTAAAATATATTATATGAAATATTACCTGTTTTAATCAAAAGAAGAATTTTAATTATACTAAAGTGGTTGGGGATATGTACTTATATCCATGTGATATAAGAGTCTACTACTCTAGAAAATGATCAACGAAATTTATTTAAATCTATAAGGCAAAACCAATAATTCATCAGTATATGTAGAATGTGGTAACATTATCCCCATGCTCCTCTTAGATCAACTTCATTCGAAACATTTCCTTTAGAATACTTCCTTGAAAAAAAATGCCATAATCGACCAAATTATTATCCCCACAATCCATTTGGTCATGAAGGATTATAATTGAACATATAAAATTAAAATACATACAACTTTTTCAAAGTAAACACATCATGTATGGAAGATATACAAACACACTAAAAAATAATACAAATAAATCCCTTCATAGAATTGAGAAAATGAACCACTAAAATATAATCATATTTTAAACTATGTATAATTTCTTAATATATTCTATTCCTAGAAAAATATGTCTATGTTTATATGGTTTAGTATAAAAAAACCCAATATTAAACTATTAGATCATTGGGTATCATTTTAAGAAATCTGAAGCTACAAAATATCATCCTTTAGATATGTAATTTTCCCAAATTTCTACCACAGACATGTATCACAATCATGTCACCGTATATCATAAGTTATATTATATGTTTATAAAAATTTAGAAAAAAAATATAATTCAAGTGAATGTAAATTAAGTATTATAATTTAAATAATAAAATTAATATATATATATATATATATATAATATCCATATTAGGAAAATGTCACAATATAAGAGAAAATAAATATATAATGGATGTGTTCATGCTATTATGTGTTTGTATATGATTAAAACGTGGGGATGAAAGAACTGGTCATTCCACAATGAAATTTACCATGTGTGATTTTTTTATATCAATTTTAAAATGATTAATCTAGTATTTCAAGAAATTATGTTCACACAACAATATATCATCCATGATATTTTACATTTGTGAGGTTTTTTGACTAAAGAGGTTTATGTTATGATTGATAATGTTGTTACATGAGGAATATTACTATAACAAAAAATTCATATCCATGAGAATTTTTTTCCATTGAAAATGATATATAGTGTTCGAATGTGTTAGGTCACACTACATTAATTCATTAATTAAGAATCTATTGGTATGGGAAAAGGTTGTAATGTCATTAAGAAGACTTTTATATTTTCATGAATGGTACAATAATATGATATTAATGGTTGTGAATAAATAGATCATCATTGTTTCTTATGGTTTTCATAGGTTATGCCAGAATCTACTTTTTTTGTTCCCTAATTAAAATATATATTGTGATGATGTTAGTGCGTAACTATTTATTTTCACCATATTTAACCAAGTTGTTAAATGGTGATAATCTCTATGCCATTATATTCATGGTCATGTTGTTTTTTAGTAGAAAATATGATTTTTAAATTTTTTTTATGATATGGTTTCTTGTACAACTTATAAAGTATTGAAAATTAGACATTCAATTTCCTAAAAAAAATATCAAGGGTGGCTAAAAGAATAGGACTTATCTAGTGGTTTGATTTCAAATGGTGGAATTAGAAGTGGATATTAAGATATAAAGATGACATTGATATTGAAATTGATAATTCAATGATATAGGTTGTTCTTCATCAAGATAAAGAACAAAGTATTGTGAAATATTGTGGTGAGTGAATTGAAATAGGATAATAGAGATTAATGAAGAAGATACACCCAAATAAAAATAAAAAATAATTATTATCGCAAGCCTTTGAAGAGGTATATCTTTTCAGTTAAGATATAAGGATTTAATTTGAATAAAATAAACTATGGTGGTTTTGTGGTGAGTTTCTAAGAAAAAGAATATTGTATAATGATTGTAGGTCTGTCTATAATTTATGATATCTTAAATGAATATGGAAAAATACATTGGTTGGCCTGGTGGTAATATTAAACTAATTATTTTCAGTGTTTTATTAATAAATGATTAAAATAAAATGAAATAGCATATTTATAGTGGATTCAAAGAATCTTTATGAGAAGATTCATACAATTGATTCATTGATAATGTATCATAAATTCATTAGGAGGATTTTGTACTTTTCGAGATAAATTTGTACACATAATATTTCCAAGATAGATTATTCTCCATCATGTCCATTTGGTGATTTTAGTGGATTTTATAGTTTTGAATAATACTAGGTCATTATAAGGATTTAGACGATAATTCCAAACGTTGGACCTTGTATATCATTATTTTTTCAATAAAACTATCATTTTTTACATTAAAAATGTATTATGGTAATGAAATAAGATCAATAGAATCTGGCTAGTTACATCTTTACAAGTGAATAATATTGATTGGTGTATGTATGGAAAAAAATAGTAACTGATTCAGTGTACACCAATGAATACACTGTGTTCTATAAAACTACATTTATTGTAGAATCCTATAAAATATGGATTGATCCTACTTTTGGTTTCATATTTTATTGTTTCTTTTAATCATATTGGATATCATTGAACCCCTTTAGAGTATATCCTTTATAATAATCCACCACTACTATTGATACTCATTAGGAATCATACTATATTATTTACATTACATTACACATAAATTAAAATTTTATAATAAAATTATTTATTGTTCATATAAATATCAGTTTCTTATTTTTGTATTTGTATTTGAGATATTATTCATGGTTTAGGAAAAATTATAAATATATATTTAAAAACATTAGATATTCATGAAAATAAACATAATTACATATAAATATTTTGTAAAAAATTAATAAATCATATATTAAAATAAAAATATCAATAAGTTGTTTAGTTAATTAATTATTCATTTAATAAATTATAGATTATATAGAGTATCCACTAAATTATAAATCACAATTAAATTAATATCCATTTATATGATATTTTAAAATTATTTTTCATTAAGTGTATAATTCACTTATTACAAAACATATGATATGTTCTTAGGCCAATATAAAATAGAGAACAGCAATATTACAATATATATTAATTAACTTATAACATCTAAAATTATAAAAATATGTATATTTATATATTTCAAAATAACATTATTTAATAATTTCTAAAAAATTACCATCTAGTAATTTTTGACAGGTTAATTACTATGAAATGATACTATGAATGCCATTGAAATAATTATGTATTTATAAATCAGGATATCAAATTTAATTGAAAATTAATTATGATCTCAATAAAATATAAAACATAATGTTGTCTATTGGTGAATGGTGGAGAATAATTGTTACATACATTAAAAAATAAACAGTGTAGACAATACAAATTGGAGAAATATATAGGACAGAGGACTTATTTTATTAACACATTTTCACAAATGTAAAGGCTCAATGAGATAACATTCAAGGATGAATAATAATCATGAGATTCCTTGTAAAATACCTTAGTTAGATTTATCACTGTGTTAACAAAATTTTGTACAGGTTTGGAATATAAATAGTTAGTATTTGACATCAGAAGAAATATTAATTCATCACACTCCCCCATGTATGTCATCAATTTTATGTAAAATAATTTAATCCATTCCTTGAAAACCCTTTGGTTAAAAACAACTAAAGCTAAAATAATTCAATTCTATGATAATTTTAAGATACCTCATTAATATTTTATGAAAATAATTTGTAAAAATTGAGGAATATAAAAATAGTTCACCATTTTACAATTCCCTTAATTAGATCCGGATACGACACAAATTCTCCACATATAAATTTAACAAAAATTCTTTTAAAAAAATTATTTATAGAAACTTTTGTCGATAAATTAAAAAATTCATGAAATGAGCATATCGTTAAGATATCATTATCACCATTATTTTTTTTTATGATTGAAAAGATATTTTTTAGATATGTTTTGTTCAACCACTATTGATATATCCAATCATAAATTTTGATATAAATTTATAATTATATTTATATAAGATGTTGGTTATATCATTATTCATATCTAAACCATGATTATTCTTTATATGATGATTGAATTAACTCATTCAAACTCATTATTATATTTATTTATTAATCATATTTAAATATAAACTATTTTAATTATTCATGTAAATGGTTTTTTATTGATCAACATGAAATTACATTCCACCATATATGATTAAATATCTAGTTTACGATATATCCTTATATGGATTAGATAAACATCACACATAGACATAAACCACCAATTATGATTCTAAATTTAAAAATAAATACTCAATTATACAATTTTAATATAAATTAGATAGATATAAATATTACATTTCATAAATTTAATTATAATAATATATCATGTTATTCACAAGGTATATATTAAATTGCACCTATATATACTTCAATGATCAATAAAATATGAATTTTTCTTTAATCACATAGAGATAAATACGTTACTTATCATGTTTAAATGTATGAATTATATAAATCATGGAATTAAGAGATGTAATTATTTATTAATTGTATTTACAGGAATATATAAAATTATTCCAAGTTTTAATAATTTATATTCTAGATGAATAATTAAAAACACAATGAAATTTCAAAACAATTTATGAAATACTCTAGGGAATTTTTATACACTTCAGGAGAATTTATGTTTTATAAACAAATGTCAATTTATAATAAAACATAGTTTTATATTGAATATTATATAATAAAATTGATTTTAAATTCTTCCTTATAATAATTTATTTCATTATGGTTTTGAATGAAAACTCATTCAGTTCACCAAAAACTTTTTTTTACTGAATTCTATCAAACATTTAACATTTTGAACGTGATTAAAGATTCTCGAATATTTCAAGGGTTCATGAATAGTTTTCTAATCATTATTATCAAATTTATAATAAATAAAAACCTTACTTTATATTAATTAATATTTATATATGTCAAAATACTATGGATTATTATTTTTAATATCATAATATATCTATATAACAACTTTTATAGTTTGGATTACAATTATAATATCTTCATTTTCTTTTCTGTTTCGATAACTGATCCAAAAAAATTAAAAATTGAACATTAAAAATGATTCTTTAACAAGTATTTTTGAAAAATTATTTTTATGTCGAAAACTATTATAATTTATTTTTATTAATGAGTTTTAAATGCATTCAAAAATTGAAATAAATCATGAACCACAATTAATGATATTTTATAATTTCTATAATAGAAATTTATATTCATGGGAAATTTATAATAAAGAAAATATTTTTCAACATAATCATTTCATTCCTCATGTAAAAATATAAATATTATTTTACTCTAAATGTAAATAATGATTTTATATAATCTGATCGACCATAGTTTTGGTGTGTATAATTAGACAATTTATATAGAACATGTTACAATTGAATCATTCATATAAGAATTGTAAGAATCCAATCAACAATTCTATTAAATCATTTTACATAATTTATGTGATTCTAAATATTTACTTTAATCAATCATGGCCTGAATTCAATGTATACTTGGTATAAAATTATAATATATAAGAGAATATAAAAGTTAAATTTTCAATTAAATATTTCCACCATTCACATGGGTTCCAGGTTCACATATATGTATTCCAAAATCAATACATTATATTAATTTTTAAAATTCACTTCCAATATTGCGGTTGATGATATAAATAATTTAACGTAATAAAAATCATATGATATGTTACCCAAAATTGTTCTTTAATGACTCAAATAATATTTCACACAGTAAATGAGTTATTATTATAAAATTTTAGGATTTATTAATTTCATTTTGTAATATATGTTTTCAAATAGTAAAAATAAAAATAAAATTGTAAAATGTTTCTCTCAAATTAATTATTTATTATGATTTGTGTACCATTAGGTAAGCATATAAAATCATTTTTAAAACCATTGATGAATTTTGAATTGGTGGTTAATTTGTTTACATGAGAATAGTTTTATCAATAATATATATATTGGTTTTCTTGTGGATTTTAATTAAAATATTGTTTATAAACTTTGTTCCTCATGAAAATCATATAAAATATCTTAAATATATCACATATGGTGTTATTGAAATATAACGAAAAACAAAAAAAAATCATAATAATAGTTATTATTTCCACATCTATTGGTAGGAAATAAAATAATAAATAAAATCATAATACAATTGAAATGAATTAATCCAATCACCTACCATATTCTTCCTATTGTGGAACTTCGTGGTGAAAATGTTAAGTAAATACATTTATTCGGTAGAGGATCCCTCTCGTATTTTGAGACAAGTGACTGTGCATGAATGAATAATGGTGTAAGAATATTTTAGATTCACAACACACTCCTCATCTAGATAATAATTTGAATTCATATAATGATTTTTTCACTACTATTAATTTTAATAAATGTAGGAGAAATCATTTAAGAGAATTTTTTGAGTTCCTAGTTATTCATGATTAAAATTTAAGTATGAGTTACCCAAATGATATGAATAATTTCATTATATTCAAGGAATTAAATAATTTTATTAATATTAAAAACATATTTTTAAATTTATTAATTCATTAGACTTCATGATTCAAGATTTGTTATTCATTTTTCCTCATGAATGACTAGTTATAGAAAAAAACTAATCTTATTTTTGATGATGGTCATTGTTTTACCAATCTATGTTGTAAAATTATTTTACATAAATTTATTAGAATATATAAGTTACATAACTACATTATCTCATTGATGATCTACAAGAAAAAATAATTCATCTAAATGAATAATATCGATTGAATTATATAATATGGTATTAATAATCCATAATCACATGATTAATATAGTTCTTTTCTCATTTTTTCTACCAAATGAGAAACAATGTATAAATAAAAATATTCTACCATATAATTTCAAAATACATTATTTTTATATCATTAATTATGGACATAATATTTAAAAAATATTAATAAAATGTGTTTTTTTTAATTTAAAATATTAATTCCCATGATACCACTTCTGATGGAAATATTATCATAATTTTTTTATATATAAATAAATGATTAAAATAAATTATCTTCAAATATTATATTTGTCTTAAACGTGATTTAAAATAAAATATTTCATATTTACATTAACTTTAGGGAATATAATATAATTTTATAATAAACATTCCCATTTTTTTTGGGAATTGAATAAATTTATCTGATTGGATGCCATGGTAGAAAGAATACTTTAATATTAATCATAGAATTTTCATATAAATTTATGGATGAATATAAATAATATATATATATATATATATTCTTCATTATTTATTAATTTAATTTATATATTTTATATGAAATAAAATAAAATATAAAGGAAATAAAACATTATATTACTTAATTAAAAATTGAAAAATGAATATCAAATCATTATTAAAAATTTATACATCATAGTAATGATAAATACCATTTATATTTATTGAAAATAATATATGGAAATTTTTTATTATTTCATAATTATATTTTTCTCATTATTGATGAATTTGATCATAGTGAATGATATGTATATGATTTGCACTATTCAATCACATTAGGTGGGGTCATTTATCTTCTAATTTTATGAATTCTATTTGTAGAAATATCAACCATTTTTTATTAACGAAATATCAATACTTAATAATCACATTAAATATTTGTAATGGAGTTTAATTAGATAGTTTTAAGGAATTACTGTCCATCAGGATATAGCTATTTCTTCCCCTAAAAACCATAAGAAAACAATTATTCTCTTTATTCAATGTCAACATGATGGATAAATTAAATAAAATAGTATATATATTATAAAATAATACAAACTTACTGGCAGACTCTTAGAATTAATATAGGTAATGATCATCCAAAAGATCATTCAAATAAAATAATAGAAAGAAGTATGAAAGTACCCTTTTCTAGTAACAATTATCCTATTCTAATTATATTGATATAGAATTCTTCATCATGATAGAAAATATGGAGAAAAATACAGTTCTAATAATTTATTATAAAAGGGGATAACGATACTATTAGTTTATCTAATTCATAACCATTTTCTATCAATTTACAAAAAATATATATACGGATAGATTACATAAGTATGGAATAGGACTCAATGGTTCTGGTTGTGCATTGATGATTAATAATGGAAGACCAAATGTAGTGTATTTAAAAGAAATTTGTGGTGGATTATTTTGGAAACATATATGAATGAAAAAATTTGGGAGGAGATATGAACCTTTCAATATTCACCAAACATTGGTGTTTTATATTGTGAAACCTATATGATTTTGAAGGTGGAATCAATGGATTGTGGGATCTCCACTATGATTAGATGATGGAAAAATCAATGACACTTTATGATAGTATTAGTGATCATCTATTAAATGATGGTTTACAGTCACGTACATGAATTGTTTTTAACTATTGTAATCGTTTTTTATATCAAAAATAAAAAAATTAAACTTTTCCTCCATAGAGTAAAAAAAATTCAAAAAAACTAAATCCTCTTCGTGTTCATTTCATTTTTCTTTTATTTTTTTCTTTTTGAATTTTGTTTGAGGTGAATATGGATTTATAGTGTGTGAATGAGGTTATTTACCTTTTCACTTCAGGATATGATATGAAATGAGTTATTTCATTTTATGAGTTTATACACACCATATTTCAATTTTTTGGATTCAAAGATTGATTCTAAAATTAGTTATTTTAGACCCAAAATTTTAATTGTAAATTGTTTGAAGTGTTTTGTATATCTAGACCCAGTCTTGGTGTTTCAGATCATCATTTAGTAGTATCTTTATACCAATAACCTTATATATGGAATTCGGTAAGTATATCATGATCTGTTTTATGTTTTCTATATTCAATGGGTGGTGATTGTCTTTGAGAATATTTCATTGGATGTGGGTATGTAATTTATTGAGAAGATCTATAGGTTCCATTTTGGTTTCTATAAATACAGATATAAAATTGTATGGATGAAAAGGTATTGGATCTTCCATTTATGCGTGTCAAATTGAAATAATTAAAATGGATGAATGATAAAGGATTAAAAAAAGTTCATTAGGTTTGATCCATTTGTCACCTTCTCAGATAGTGGACTATGAAATTTTAGATTTTAAAATATAAAAAAACATATTAAAACTATAACTGATATGTGGAATAATTCAACTATAATTAAAAGGTAAATTTTTAAGGATTTTATTCATCATGATAATTTCATAGGTAAATATAATGGTTTATTGTGTCGTTAACTAAAAAATTATTTATAATTATCTTGAATCATTTTGAGTAAACATTATAGAACCTATGTAGGTGTCGCTTTTACTTTACTCACTAACAACATCATGATATGTGGTTTCTACCATGATATCTAAATATTTTGGTATGAGCGACTTAGTGGTTTTTGGATATTTAGGATATAATTCTAAATGAGAAGATTTCAAGGAAGTATTCTTCTTATTCCATAATAATTTCGTTCATTGTGAATGCTTGGGGACATAAAACTCCACAAAAAAAAGTTAAAAAAAGTGAAAGGTGTGAGATTTAATATTCATAGTAGTTATGTTAAATGGGGTCCCATATTCATTAATTTTTCAAATAAGGTCTATTCTAAGAAATGTTATAGTTTGTGAAGGATTAATTCTAGAAAATTTACATCTAGAAGTTCATTAGAAAACACTATTTCAGAATATATGTGTGATATAATATTGAGGGTCTCCAATAGACATGTGTTATGGAATGTTGAATAGGGTGAATATTTTATATAACGTTCCTCACCCTAGTAGCTCAGAGTCAATGTTATATTAATTAAATTGACTAATGATACCTGGATTTTTATCCTGAAAGCATGAATCATTCAATTTTTGTTGGTAAAATAGACATATAATTGATTAATTATTTACATTTGATTAAAAAAAATTCAACAATTTTTTTAATAAAATAAACATACCCTCTATAATATATTTCCATAAAATTCAAAGTAAAATTGATGAATTTAATTGAAATGGAAACAAATTAATGTTATCTAAAATGCTCGGTAAGAGTTATATGAAGTGGAATATATCGACAATTTGTAATAATAATCAATTTCAAAATGTAAATAACTGAACGAAAATTCAATTAAAATGACTCGAATCTAATTAATTGATAATACTTAGTCAAAATGGATAATTAAATATCTATTCACATATATAATTTAATCAATAACATGATTATCCATATTTAATAATGAATAACAAATAAGGAGTGGTAAATAACTAAGAACACATTTCAATCAAATAGAAAACATTTATTATTAGAGAATGATTAATCAATATTGATTAGTAAATAAACTATCATGTATGGAATATAAATTATATGAATATGATGAATAAATAATTCTTAATCAATATGAAGAGGTAATGAAGTAAAAGAATCTATTTAATAAATAAAAAATAAATGAAATGCATCAAGAGAACAAGTCATTTTAAAAATAAAAATGATAATAATAGAAAAATTAATAATTATGGAAATGATTAATTGTTAGACATAATGATATCTCGATTCAGGATACCTCTACAATAAAGACATTTCATAAGATGGTTTACAACTAAATGTAAAAACCTATTTAATGGTAGATTTTTTGTTATCCTCGTGATATTATTGATTCCTCAATAGAATATATAATTCCAATCCCAAAACCCATTATATGTTCAAAACATTTTTCATATATAAAATAATATATTTAATTCATGAACATTGTTCAGTATCCTTAAATATCTATATTTATCCATTAATATATATTTATCAACACTTTCCTAGAGTGAAAAAAACATTTAATGTAGAACACCATATGTTGAAATTTTATACAATTTATGAATTAACCATATCCATGATAAATATTATAGATATTTAGGGGAAATTTAATGTCCAACAATCATACGAAGTTGAATATATCAAGGTATTATTATTGACTACACAAATGAAATCAGAAAGTGAATTTTAACAAATTTATGGGTATAAATAACGATAAACCATGAATATAATGAATTATTATGGTACCAATATAACATAACTCTAGTGAATTATATATGTCCTAAAGGTTTGTTTTCATATTAGAATTGAAAATCCAAAAAATTACGTAAAAAGTTCTTGATTTATATATAAATTTTAAATTACAAATATTTTTTAAAAAACTAAAGGGTTAATACTCTTTTTTAAAATAATTTCCATTGTAAATAAAATATAAAACATTAAAATGATTCATTAAAAAATTGAGTGGTATTGACATCTGGAAATTTAGAACCTTTTATACGCATTAAAATAATGATTCCTTCTATTTTATTTCTAAAATAAAAATGAACATGTTTTGAGAAAAAAAATATTCATAATTTTTTTTTAAAAATTGTATCATGGTTAATAATGTAATTAATAAATTATTTTTATAATTTCAAATGCATATTTTATTTTTTTAGATATCATGGTTCTGGGAGGTAAAGGATTTTCATCCAATTTAAGGAATGATGTCTGATTTTATTAAAAAATATTATCAACCATATCATGTTCCAAAGAGTGGATTAATTAGTAATATTAAATTATAAATTAATGAATAAATTTAGTAGAATAAAATTAATTTGGTTATTTTGAAAATATTTAAACAATTTACTTCAATGTAAATTAAAACAGAAACATTCCCGATTAAAATGATATTGTAAAATAAACTCTCAAAGAATCATAACATTAATGTGAGAATTTATCAATGAACTAATTATTTGTATCAATTTTAAATCCACATAGAAATATGTAAATAATACATTATATAATAGAAATGTATTACACACATAATCATTAAATATCAAATATAATAAATAATTGATGTAACTCAATGAATATAATTTATGTTATGAAATTCTTTACCATGTAGTAATTTCCATGTTAAATACCTAAATATGAAATATTTCTAATTGAAATATATAATACCGAGAATTATTATGTTATAATTATATTACATTTAAAAGAGTTAATATATCCACTATATAAAATAAATTAAGTGCATAACATTTCAATATGTCTCTATGAATGGAAGTTGAGATCAAATCTATTACCTCACACTTTCCTTTTGGTTAAACATGCCTTAAACTCATGAATAATGGTTTTAAGTGTGTTATTAATTTATAAAAATACCATACTCATATATAAAATATCATATATGATCCTTCAATAATAATTTATAACCCATTTGTAAATAATGTTTCATTAATATTATTATGTTTAGTGATAACTGGACACCTTCCGCATTCATGATTCAGCATGAATTTTATGAATTTTAGAATATTATATAGTTACATGATAACAAGAATTATATTAATTTAATGAATATAATTTAATTAATTAGATAATATTTTTTATTCATTATTGCAATTTGAACATGGAAAATGGATTACACTACTTCGTTGAGACTATATGTGTTTTGAATGCATGAGTGATGTTATAATTTCCATAATTTGAAAAATAGAATGAAATTTAGTGATATATTAATTTTTAAGAATAAATATTTTTTTATATATGTCACATACATTCATTAAATTTATCTTTATTACATTCAACAAATTTTGATAGTGAATACAAACACATCCCTTTGTGAGGCGGTATTCAGTCATACACACAAGTGAAGAAAATGTATTTTAAATGGAATTTAATGTAATAAGATATATGTGAAATTATTGATAAATAATAATAATAATAATATAAAAATAAAATATTTTTTCCATCCATCATTATATATTTTTGAAATGTGTTGATTGATGAAGAAATATATCAGTTCGTGAGGCGATAGTCCAAAATTTATATGATTAACAGTTTAATTTCCCATTTAATGTATGATGATATGGATATTGGTCTTTTAATTGACATAATAAAATCTCTGTAAAAATTATTAACTAAAAATAATATATATTCAGGGTTAAATAATATTTTATGGAGGTTCATGATGGAATAAAATAAAAATTCTCGTTTAAGAATGGCGCATCTTCTTTAGAAAACTTCTATTCGATTTAACGAAAAAACATGCATAGGTTATATTTCTGATCAAATGAAGGGGTGGAAGATTTTGGGAGAGTATTAAAGAAGTTATTTTGGTTTTTATTTCCTTACACAAATTCCTTGTTAACGGTGAAGATAGGAGTACATGGTGTGTCCTTTTATATGTTGGTATGAAGACATACTTGGTATTTTCGAATTGATTAAAATAATCCCCAGTTTATATGAAGATAAAATAATCAAAAATGGGTCATTATTAACATTTATAGGTTATATGGTTGAAATATTTCCCAAGAAATTGTTATTTAAAAGTTATAAGTTCATTTTAAAAGATATTGATTCCATTTAACCCTGTATAAATAATTTTTTACTTTAAATGGGGTAATTAATTTTTAACTTATTTGACTATTCGTTACGGTAAAATATTATTTCAATGTTATTAGAAAATATACAATATTATTATTCCAAATAAGTAATATATTTTTCAAAATTTATTTCAAAAAATTGGATGAATTCAATTTAAAATTGAAATCGATGTTTTGATGAGAAAGTGAGTTTATTAATAGAAATTTCTTAAAAATAAACAATGTTTTATTATCAAAATTAAAAATGAAATAGATTCAAAATTTATAAATTTGATACACTATAAAATTGTTGAACTAATTTTTCCTTAAAACCAATTTTAAATATAATTTAACCTTGATAATTTTTTTAACAGAGATAAATTTTCCATAAAAATAATTTTTTTCAATATTCATTGAAAAATGAAATATATCAGTAAAATTACCAAATAGCAGCCAATTATAATTTTTTTAAGATTTAAAAATTTATATATATTTTTGGAAATTAAATTCCTAATAGTTTCAAAAATTCATTTTAAATCATGATTGAAATTTATTTAAAAACTATTTTACAATAAATAGAGTTTTCAAATACCATTCATTTTTCTTAGAAATGTTTTTTAATTTTATTTATAATAAATAAAATAACCAATTACTTTTTAAATAAATTATTTAATAAAACAATTTTTAAAATTTATTTATTACTACTAATTCCCATTAATATAGCGGCTATTTAATAATGATGACCTTTTAAATAATAATATTTTCCTAAAGTATTATATTTCATTTAAACCTTTTGTTGTGTGCATCAAACTCTATTAAATAGGTTCAATTTTTTTATATTTAAATAAATCATCAATTTTTTGGATGATAAATTATCTTGAAAATAAGGTGTTATGTGAGACATGAAATCAAACATTGTGTACCTCATTTAAAGTATTGGGGTGTTATATTTTCTATCTATTTATGAGAGGATTAATATGATTAATTATTATTCATGAGGATTCTGAAAGGTATATCTTATTGACAATGGAACTCATGAGATATTGGTCAATTTTGATGTAACCATTCAAACCTAGAATATACTTCTAATGGAGTTGTTAGGAGTACGTAAAATACAAGGGCTAAGAAAGAATTTACTTATTATAGAAAATATTAATGATATGGATTTGTATAAAAAATATTTTGATGGAGAGTGTAATGATAGGTGTGATCCCATGGTGGAAGAAAAAATAGTAATGGAATAGAAATTATATCTGACAATAGTTTTAAAAGGTAGAATTAATGTTGAAAAAAAACGTTATCGTCAATGTTTTATCATAAATGATTACTAACTTAAGTGAGAAATAGATGAAATACCTAAGTGTAAAATGTGTGCTATAATTTGAATCATGTGTTATGTAACATGGGAAGAGTTTATTAGTGTGAAGTAAAAAAGGTGTAATTCAAAATGGAATGAAAATTGCTAATGGTTCGAAAGATAGAGCTTATTTATAAGTATGTATGGGGGCCTACTCTATTTTATTCTCAAGGAGGTTCATTTTATAATGTTACCATCATCATTGATGTGAAAAAAAATGTTTGATATTTTTTTAATGATCAATATTATAACAATTAATTTAATAGATATACATTATGTAAATTCAAATTATATTCAAATTAAAATAACTATGATTTAATAATGGGGGGGAATACGACATCATGGTGTTTCAGAGGATCTACTAAAATAAAGTAATAATGTTCAGGAAAATCATACCAATAATTCATGAGAAAATAGTGTCTCGTAGAGAATGATTTCGATTTTATTAGAAAAAAAATAGTCAAGATGAAACACAATGGTTTCACTAAGGAGTTATTGGACGTTTATAAAAATTATTTCTAATATCTAGTGAACCAATGTCTATGTAGTAAATTATGGTTGGAAATGTTTAATTTATGTTACACTAGAAATAATTTTTAAATTTCCCATAAAAATGTTTTTGAATAACACATCTATTCCCATGTTGATATCGAGGAAGAGGAAAACATAAAGGCATTGTCTAGAAAATTTTTCAATACATGGTATAGCAATTAAGGGATTACATTTTAACTACATGATAATGACTTATATAAGGTCATCCTAGGATATATTTTTTCCATGAATGTGGAGATCTTATGGATTAAATTTAACCATGTAGAATTTATCGATCAGAAAATATAATAATTAAAAGATAAGGTTTGTTTAAATAGAAATATCAATGTCCTGGTGATTTAAAGGTGTAAAAAAATTATAGAGACACTAGACTATACTGAAGAATCGCCTATTGGAATTCATAATACATTAGTTATTCTGGGACTGGATGTAGAATAAATCTTTGGAACTATCAAAGCTGAAGTAAGATATCTATAAGAATAAATTTAATATGTAATGGATCAAAAAAAAGAATATCCTCCAGTCCAATTTTATAAATATACCATCATTATGTGTCATGTATAAATGTAGGAAATTTTCATTCAATACATTACAGTTGTAATTGATTGAGAACCTAAAATTATGAATTTTTATTTAAGTATAAGTGAGTCAATTGTAAATACACACGTGTTTTTGGTTATGAATTTCAATTTAAATTTTAACTTTTTCTACTAATGTGGGGTCATATTGAAAATTTTGATTTAAACTAGGAATTAAAGAGTTAAAACATGATTGTGATATGTTTCTGGAAGTGTTAGAAGTAAAACATGTTGTCTCAGGTGAAAATTTTGTAATGGGTTTATGTTTATGTTTAAATATAAAGTATCATTTTAAAATGGTGTTTGTAATAATTTTTCGGCATTCATTATATGACCATTTTCCAATGTTGATTTTGGAGTAAGGTCAGCATAAAAATTTGGGTTTACATTATGTATGGACTCAAGATAAATTCTTGTTAGTTATAATTCTTAATTATAGAAAGTACATAAGATTATTTATGTATTTCATTAAATATTATTGTATAGTTTGATTTGCTTTTCAAAATTGATTTGAAATGTTTTACATTTAAATTTTTTTAAGGATTAGGATTTAATTTTAGTTTAGTAGAATGTAATGGGTCCTATTGATGGTGTTAGAAGAATCAGTAATGGAAAATGAATGGGTCCTTGAGGTTGTATCGTGCTATGATTTTAACTTATTATTTAAATTTTTTGCTAGTTTTTAGAGGTCTACAATTATTTTTTGAGTTTTAAATGCTAAATGATGTAGGAAAAAAGTGGGGGTTTTTTAAAAATTGTATATGCCCCATTTTGTAAGGGAATATGTTGTTACCCTAGTACATGACATGTGACACATAAGGGTAATCAATGTTACCCTTAAATGGAGATCTACGATGTGTAAGGCTAAAAAGTGATAAAAATATATGTGGATTCCCAATCTATGTAGATGTAGCTATTGTTTCAATATATTCAATATTTTATTAAAATGAGACTTTTTGGGGGATTTTGTGCTATAATATTACATACTTGTTATGGAAATCATGGGAATATATCTCTCATCCCCTATTCTCATCTCCATTTTAGATCTCCATCACTTCTTGCATTATTTGATACCCATTTGACATGAGATAATTCTTAAGGAAAATCTATTTATCTATAAAAATTTATTCAAAAATTCATTTCATTTTTATCACTATATATTTTAAACAATTAGGTAGGGTCTTGAATGATGGTTTCCCTATATCATAGTGGAATCATCGTGAATTATGTTGGTTTTTTCTATTCTAAATTAAAGGAGTTGCATGGGGGTTGATCACTCTAAATATTTAATAAATTCAAAGAGGAATTTCTTTTCCTTGGATTATTTTATAAATTCCATCATTTTTATATGATAAATTATAAATAAATTGGATTGAAATATTAGGCATTTTTTAATTAATGGTTTATATGCTTGTTTGGGTGATGTAAAATTATTTTATAATGGATTTAAACAAAGTTATTATTTTAGTTATTAATTTTATAGTTATTCCCGAGAAACTGAATAATGAATTTACAATGAAATAAATTTTGGTTGGTTGTAAAAAAAAATTATTTATTAAAAATAAATTGGGATGCCCTTGATTATGCCTCAAATATTAATATAAGAATTTATTACAGAATAAATTACGGTATTGAGTATAATTATTTTATAATTTCATGAATTTTAGAAAATGGATTTGTGGGATTTTATGATATATGGTGATTTTTCGGACATGGTACAAGCATCATCATGGTATGGATGATTTTAAAACGGATTATATATCTTAAAATGAGTTTTAGGGTCCCTTTAACACATCCCATAATGTATATATGATTTTTTATATAGAATTTATTATGTTTTATCACCACTGAGGTTTAATTTATGACCATAGATTATTTTCTATGAGATATATAGACCTTAAAGGGGTCATAATGAATGATTTGAACATAGTGGTCCATGAGATAGTTATCTATAGACACCTTAATGTTGAAGAAAGTTATTTATATGGAATTAATGGAATGATAAAGGATTTGTAGAATAATGATGTACATTATAGGCATTTGAATAGTTAGCTAGAGAGTGGGGTGAGAGTTTCACTCCCATTGATATGTATGTACCCAGGTAGGCATGCCCTATGTGGAATTTATATATTCGATGGGTCATTGGACCGACATAAAATTTCAGGGGAATCAAGATGTCCATTACACCATATCATTGGAGTGATTCATATGTTGGATTTATTATAAGTCCAATTATTCCATAAGATGGTTATGGTTATGATGAGGGATGTTATACCTTATAAGTGATAGTATTTTCCTGAGATATTATAATAATATGATGGAACCCATCTAGGATGTTCGAGCAGATATTCAACATAGGGGGTCCTAGTGGGTGGCACCACAATTTATTAACCTTAGTGATGGTTTGTGAAAAATAAATTTATATCATTGATATCATGTTCTACCATAAAACTTGATATTCATCATGGTTATTTGTGTGTGGTGGCAGTGATGATGATATCTTAAACCTTATAGACAACTAATATTTTCTCAGATTTGATGGATTCCAAAGAGGTTTCTTGGGATCCAAAATTATGATTGATTCTATATAGATTCCAAAGAGATTAATTGGGTTACAAATTCTAAAATTGATAAGACGGATTCCTATGAGATTACTCAGTATTCTAATGTAGAGCATCTTATATAGAAATTCCTAGATTAACTCTTGGGAACTAGTAATTTGATCTTGATAATATTTTATTCCTAGGTATCAACCTTGTTTATGGCTAAAAAGCATGATAAAATGTGGGATTCATGGGATATTACCTAGAATATATATTTCATGACTGATACAATATTAGATTCTTGGGGGTTTACAAAGGATCTAGTTCTTGCATTTGATATTATAATTATAATATTGATGTTTATTTATATGAACGTTTTCATGATTATTCCACGTTAATATATATAAGTCGGAACTAGTTGTAGTAGGTAAGGATAATTTGAGTGTCCACGTAGAACATGGGGGATTGATGATGATAAATTATATTATTATTCTTCTAATATTATAAATTTATTTTCAGAGCATATAACATGTTCATACATTGTATTTTATGGTTTTCATAGGGACTTCATGGTGGTGTCCCACTAACATGTACTCCCACCATTCTGAGGTGAACATGTACTTTTGGTTCCCAATCAGACCCCCTTCATAATAGGTTCAGGTAGAACATATTATTTAGGTTGGATCATTTGGTTGGATAACTTCATTACTCTCCCGATATAGAAAAGATGATACTCAGGTATTTAAGTATATCATATCTTTTAAATTTTATTTCTTTCTATAATGTGACTGACCCACAGCTTGAACCATTGATGTGTTCTTACATGGCCATTGGGCTATACCTCACTACTAGTTGACAACCTCAGTCTTATGAGGAGGAAATTACCAACACACATTTTGATGTAATTCAGGACAACTATTAGTTATCCTGTGATTGGAACCCATTAAAATGTTTAATTTCAGTGCACTATCTTTTTATAAAATTAGTGGATACAGTATATAGGTAATATAGATGTGTAAAATTTTACGATGGACCTAATACAGGTTCCTCATAGACACCTTTTCCAACAAGGAATGTATACTACCAATCATAGGGGTAGCATTATTATGGGATTCCACTTTAATGTTAGTATTATGTCACTATGTTTTATGAAAATGGGTTCGTAGATTTATTATTTTTTGGATTTTTTTATCGATGTATTTTTTGTATATTTAACATACTTGGATCATATGACTCACCTAAAATTTTTCACTATTGCAGAAAATATTATTTACGTCACCATTTTTTATGTTGAATATAAATAGCTGATGTGATAATCTATGAAACGTGGTTTTTTAAGGAGGTTATTTTATAACCGACGTAAAAAATGAGGTGAGTAGATTTTGAACATCTGTTATTTTAATAACAGATGTTACAAATCATGCGTGTTCATTTTTTACGTCGGTTATAAATTAACCGACGTAAAAAACCAAAGCTTAGGGTTTTTTACGTCGGCTATTTGATAACCGATGTAAAAAACGAGATATCTACGAGTTTTTTACGTCGGTTATAAAATAACGGACGTAAAAAATGCGGATTTTGAGACCTTTTTGACGTGGGTTATTTGATAACCGACATAAAAAAACAACTTGTAAAAGTTTTTTACGTCGGTTATACACTAATAGACTTAAAAACTGTGATTTTTGATGTCGTTTTTACGTCGGTTATTATATAACTGACGTCAAAAAAAAACAAGCGGATTTTTTTACGTCAGTTATAAAATAACCGATGTAAAAAAAGGAGTATGTGATACATATATAATGTCGGTTATTATAATAACCGATGTAATTAATGTAAAAAATATTTTATAACATCGGTTTTTAAATAACCGACATTAAAAAACATTTAAAATGTTAACAAGCCTCGTGGATTTTCCTTTACGATTTTTCGATCGACAGTCTGACGGCTCGTATCTCTCGCGTGGTAAACCCTAATCGGCTCGTTGATCTCGCTACGTTAAACTCGTTTTTCCTTTATCCTTTATCATCTTTACTCTCCTCGGATCTATCATCTCAACTCGCATCACTCAAGTTATCCTTCCACGAATTTATTTCGTTCGTTTTTTTTTCGGATAGTCTATATTTATGTTTTGGGATTTTTGTGTTTAAACTAGGTAAGATTTTTCGATTTAGAACCCTCTTACCTCTTTTTTCCATCATCATCTTATTTATCATCCCCATATCTATTAGATCGACTCGCAATATTCACGTAAGCCTCAACTACTTCTATTTAGTTTGTTTTTGTTTTGTGAATTCCCGACATTGATGGTAATCTTTGTTGTCATTGAATACTAATGATCTCATTCACCTATATTACTGCATAGAATGGTTGTTGATTAAATTTATGAATTCAGAAATGATATTTCATGTGCTGTTTCTGGTTATGTTTATCCTCTTTTATATGAGAATCTATTAGACATATAATGTAATGGTTGTTGACCTCTATTGTAACACCCTGAGATTTTATGAAAATTGTTCTTTTTAATTTTATTAATGTCTTGTGTTGTACGCTACAACAAAAGGAGCATTCACTACATGCATCCTTGACTTGCCTTGCATTACATGCAATCGCGACCTTCCTCGATAGCGTGTGTAGTACGCAATACCGAGTTTCACTAAACAACAATATGCTATTAAAATATTATTAAAAACTAGCCGTTATGAATAGTAATAACCACTTTTTGATTCTTTGTAAATTTTATTTTTCAAAATGGACTACATTTTTGGATTCGGAATATCGAAATTAGCTTAGGGTGAAATTTTGGTACTTTTCGGATAACTTTCATATTCTGATGAATAGTGAAAATTACTAAATTTTAATTAAAAACAACTTTTTTAACCGAAATAATTAATAGTGATAAATTATTAATTTGAGTGGTTTTAAAGTATATTTATAATATATTTTTACAATTTAATACAATGTTGGTCATTGGATGTAATTTCACATTTAAACTAGTTATAAACAAGTGTCAATCTTTTGATAGTTATTATATCTTAAAAACACGCTATTTGTTTTGATGACGGAAATTAATTTTTAAATTAGTTAATGTAACTGATATGTTTTGAATTTGATAAAATAGACATCATTTTTTAATTCATAATATCAAATATAGCTTAGGCGTAATTTTTGGTATTTTTCTGGAAACTTTCATTTTTTGATGAATAGTGAAACCACTAAGTGGAAGTTAAAAAAACTGAATTTTTTATAAAACATAATTTTACCGCTTCTGTGAGTGGAATTTCGAAAATCCGAGACACACAATTAATATCAAGGACTAGAATGTGGTTCAATGAGACGAAAATAATTTTGGGGGAATAGTAACTTTTGACTTTTTTTTACCACGGTTAAAAGTAAATAGGGTAATTAAGGGTAAAAATGATATTATTATTACCCTAACACATGTAATAATTCTATTGGATAAGTGTAATTCGACCAAAAATAACCTTAGGAATAAAATATGACCATTTAGGCCCACTTGGATTAGATTAGGACATTTATTATTATTTAATTCAAAGAAAAGATAAAAGAGTTAAAATCAAAGTTTATTTACTAAAACATTTTTAATATAGCGTTATACATAAGATAAATTCGATTGTAAATATTCATTATAAAGATAATAATATTTACTACATAATGATATTTTATTTATAATTTTTAGACGTTTAATAATTTAATTTATTTATGACACAATGATGATGCAGTAATTACCATAATAGTGAAAAATTAGAATAATTGATATTATAAATACCCAAATAAATATAATTTGAGACTTTTTATGAATTAAACTAATTTTATAGGTTAATATGACATGTTATTATTTCTTTAATTTACTTTGTTCGAACTAATCATTCTGTTATGATTTTCACAAAAAAATCAATAACTAAATAGTGTCAAAATTGACATAAAAAAGTTTTTAAAACAAATATTATATTATTAATTGTCATTTTATTCCTAAAAATCTATGTTTTGGAAAAATGACTTATATAAGGTTATATATATTAATAATAAACAACTTGGGGTTCATTTTTCTTGTTATAGTATGTTTATTATCCTTATAGTGTAAGAACACAAGAAGACACGGTAAAATTAAAATTATTTAACTTAATGTTAAATCTAAATGATAAGGTTAAAATAGGAACCTAAACTTGTCTAAATTCAATTGTATGAGAGGATTTCGACCGATACCCACCTTAGCTTCGAAATAAATCAATTTGGAGCTATATAAAATAGAATTTTTCTTTATAATAAAATAATTGTTTTAGTTATTCCAAAGGTTCCCCTCTCCACTATTATAAAAGGGCACCTCCTCCCTCTCTTACTCACACCACTTTGAGCCTTAAAGCTTGGCCAACCCCTACCAAATTATCATCTCCACTTCCCTAGAAACATCCTAGAGGTCCTGGTCTTCCTTAAAGACCAATTTTAGTGACCTAAAAGGAGATCTCAAAGAGGCACTTCAAAGAAGAGGAGGTTCGGACACTTACGAAGCGAATCGGACCTAAGGTATGGAAAATATCACAATCTCATTTTTATCCAAGATTGCTTATACTTTGGTATTTACTGGGGTGTATTTTATCATCCACATCCATGTTACCTCAATATGTAACATTATTCCAATCCACCTACAATTGTTTAAAACCTATTTTACCCTTCGGTGAGTTTTTAGTAAAAGATATGAAAGGAATCTTTTGTCGTTTTTCAAACGAGGTACTTTTTGAATTTTCTGACAAAAGTACGAGAAGAATGTTTTTTTAACTTATATGGCATGAATGGATTTTTAAAACATTATTTCCAAGAATCTTCCTTTACAAGTTTTCATGTTTATTTTTAATCAACTTCTTTTAGTTTAGAATTGAATGACATGTTAAGAAAGGAAAAGTGTTTTTGAAGTAGAAAAGATATTTTCCTCAAGAATAGAGTTCAAGTGTTTTATCAAAATTATTTTCCATCTATGATAATATAGGGTTCTGTTTATATCCCTATTATTACATTTATTTTATTATGTTGTGATGGAATTATTTTTATGAATTCCTTTATCTTATATGAATTGTTTTATGATGTCAGGTTGTGTAAGAATCCCATTTTTATTACATGGGTTGTGCAATGATGTATGATTTATGATTTTGTGGCCCACATAAGAATGGTATCATTATGAGATGGGTGGGACCTATATCTCCCTCCAATGAATTGGGTAAAGATTGTATACCTCATGAGATAGACATGGCTGGAACGGTAGGTTATACCGGTTCAGTGAAACTGGACTGAAACGAGGAGTGAACTCGGTTCAGAAAGGGACTTTTTACACTAAGATAGTCTTGGAAATGAGTATTGACTAATAAGAAATGATTCTCTATGATTATGTGTGTATGCCACAAAGTTTCATGTTTTATGTTATGATTATTGGGATTACATTTCACTAATATGATTTATCCCATGTTATGAAATTATGATCTCTTTTGCAGGTTAAGATTTCCAAAAGATATGTTCTTATGAATATGATGTGATTGATATTTCTTTTGTTTACCCTTACTGAGAATTTGAGCACACCCTTTTATGTTTTCTTTTCCACAGGATATAAAGAAAGGTTTTAGGTAAAAAAAGGTAAGATCTTTATGGGAGATGTTGATGATCTTTCACCATGATTAGAAGATTACGTTCCGAGTTTCCAAAGACACTAAACTGTTACGGTCCTTGAGTGTGTGTTTTTGTTATGTACTAATTATTCCACAAAAGTAATATAATTTCCATGTAAGTCAAGCTACGGGTCTCTACAGTTGGTATCAGAGGCAAATGAGGTAAGAATGTATCTGATCCTTGGGAACTCTCACATGTCAGCGTTGGATGAAGCATTGCTCTCCGCCCAAGGGCTTCATGAGGAAATGGCTGCCACTGGGGATGGTGGTGTGTCCCGCCAGGGGGTGTAGCCACCCATGGAGTGCCCTGATAGGTATCAATTGTAGTCCACTGGAAGTAACTCCAGACCGCTACAGTTGGTATCAGAGGAAAGGTTTAGTCAACCTTTGGAAACTAGGATGCGAGAACGTTAGTGAGATCCCTAGATATATTTATAAGGTATGTCTAGGGATATCCCTAAGGATAAGTATATATATAGGATATAGTCCTAGAACTATGGTAACGATATTAGATTAAACCAAATATTCAAGATATTGAAGATACTCCACCTTTATTATGATTTTTGTCTCTCACACTATTCTTTTTGGGTTTTATAAAATGGCTGGAAACAAGATGATTCACGATAACGGAGGATATGATGGACAATGGAATGATATTCTTCATGAGCAACCAAATGAAATGGGATTTGGAAGTCCAAACATCACTATTATGCCGAATTAGAAATCTCATAATATGATCAATAATGTAAAATTTGGTAAGTTTCCTGACTCGGCTAAAAAGAGAAAGATGGAGTTTCATGATGATCATAGAGTAAAGAATGTTCAATTTCCCCTATGTAAATCATGTGGGAAGATGCATCAAGGAGAATTTTTCAAAGGAACTTGAAGATGCTTTGGGTGTGGAAAAGAAGGACACAAAGCCAGTAAGTGTAAAGGAAAAGGTTCAGTTAACACCAGGGATGAGGATAATGGTATTGCTATGACATCAACAATGGTTAAATGTTTTAAATGTGGAATGTACGGGCATTATGCAAGCCAATGCCCTAAGGGAAAGTCTCATGAAGAGAATCAGTATGGTCGTATGGGTAGTATTTATGTTGATGATGATGAAGAGACTACAAATGATATGTGAGATGAAAGAATTGTTGAAGCTCGGTCAATGGTTTAAGAATGTAGTGGAATGATTACATGTTTATCATGTGTAATGTTGTATAAGTAATCTCATGGTACTATGGAACAAAGAGACATCTAAGGATTGTTACACTGTTGTCTTTCCTTGAGTTTTGAATGTGTATGATTAATGTTACCAGTACCCATGAAAGGTTATTTAGATATTTTTGGAATGTAGATGATATGTGCCTAATGAAGGGATAAGGAGAAAATTAAATGTTTGATAGTATTCATGAGCTCATGACTGATATAAGGAGAAGGTTATATCATGGTTTGAGTATATAGAATTTTCTGATTTTTGTATGTGGAAAGAGTTAACTTTTGACAGCATTCATGTTTTCACTAAGGTTTAATGGGTATTCATTTTTCAAGAGAATGCATCATTAAGGAATTCACATGATTGGAATGTGACCAACAAGATATATGGGGATCAACGATGGTATTAAATCTCTGGTAATCGTTTTCACTATATTATGAGAGTGGACTGCAGTATTATGGATAAGCCCAAATATTGGAATGGAATATGTTGGACATAAGTTATTATTGTTTAAGGATAAAAGTTTTTTCGATATTATTGATGGGATGTTATAGTAATATAGTTTTAGAAAAAGGACAACCTGCAGGACGGGCGACAGCCCATCGCGTCGGACAAGGCCGTGGGAATCGAACACACAACCGAAGTGCGACTGGCCTTTATCGCCTACCACTGGCCTATAGGAAGTCCCTATTTAGTAGAAACTAGTTTTATTATATTAAGAAGTATGATATATGAATTATAAGTCCATTTTAGGAACCATATATGATTAATCTCACTATAGATGGACTTATATATATTTTTTTCATAACTTTTCTAACCTTTAGTTGGAGACAGATAGAATGACCCATCATTCTATCACATGATCTGCTATCACATCACGAATGACAAATTCAACGTCATTTATTTAAGATATTAAGTTGAAATTGTCCAAAGAACGACCAACGGTGAGACTATACCGAAATCACGAAAGTATTTCTTCTAATTCCAATTTCATCAACTTTAGGGAAACGATATTGAAAACCAAAAATGTTGTCCTAGTTCTCTTATATCTGATGAATCAGATGGTACCTTAGATCGTCACAAATTTATGGCTTTGTGATTGCTGGATTTTCCATAGCCATGTTCTCTACCACTCTCCATCAAAACATGATGGTTAGATTTCTCTTCCATATCCATATTTTCACCTATGTGGAAACCCAGTGATTAGTTTATTTGGGTAACCATTACATTTCATACTTTTGTTTTAAAGATTGGTTTTGGTATTCCTTTTTACGATATGGGTTTCTATTAAAGAAACATTCGAATAGTAAACCATTTATAACCCCGACGAATTTCGAGGGCGAAATTCATTTTAAGGGGGGTAGAATGTAACACCCTGAGATTTTATGAAAAATATTCTATTTAATTTTATTGATGTCTTGTGTTGTACGCTACACCAAAAGGAGCTTTCACTACATGCATCCTTGACATGCCTTGCATTACACGCAATCGCGACCTTCCTCGATAGCGTGTGTAGTACGCAATACCGAGTTTCACTAAACAACGATATGCTATTAAAATATTATTAAAAACTAGCCGTTATGAATAGTAATAACCACTTTTTGAAATTTTGTAAATTTTATTTTTCAAAATGGACTTCATTTTTTGATTCGGAATATCGAAATTAGCTTAGGGTGAAATTTTGGTACTTTTTGAATAACTTTCATATTCTAATGAATAGAGAAAATTACTAAATTTTAATTAAAAACAACTTTTTTAATCGAAATAATTAATAGTGATAAATTATTAATTTGAGTGGTTTTAAAGTATATTTAGAATATATTTTTACAATTTAATACAATTTTGGTCATTTGATGTAATTTCACATTTAAACTAGTTATAAACAAGTGTAAATCTTTTGATAGTTATTATCTCTTAAAAACACGCTATTTGTTTTGACGATGGGAATTAATATTTAAATTAGTTAATGTAACTGATATGTTTTTAATTTGATAAAATAGACATCATTTTTTAATTCATAATATCAAATATAGCTTAGGCATAATTTTTGGTATTTTTCTGGAAACTTTCATTTTTTGATGAATAGTGAAACCACTAAGTGGTAGTTAAAAAAAACTGAATTTTTCATAAAACTTAATTTTACCGCTTCTGTGACTGGAATTTCGAAAATCTGAGAGACACGATTAATATCAAGGACTAGAATGTGGTTCAATGAGATGAAAATAATTTTTGGTGAATAGTAACTTTTGACTTTTTTTACCACGGTTAAAAGTAAATAGGGTAATTAAGGGTAAAAACGATATTATTATTTCCCTAACACATGTCCTAATTCTGTTGGATAAGTGTAATTCGACCAAAAACAACCTTAGGAATAAAATATGACCATTTATGCCCACCTGGATTAGATTAGGACATTTATTATTATTTAATTCAATGAAAAGTTAAAAGAGTTAAAATCAAAGTTTATTTAATAAAACATTTTTAATATAGGGTTATACAAAAGATAAATTCGATTGTTAATATTAATTAGACAGATAATAAGATTTCCTACATAATGATATTTTATTTATAATTTTTAGACATTAAATAATTTAATTTATTTATGACACAATGATGATGCAGTAATTACCATAATAGTGAAAAATTATAATAATTGATATTATAAATACCCAAATAAATTTAATTTGAGACTTTTTATGAATTAAACTAATTTTATAGGTTAATATGACATGTTAGTATTGATTTAATTAACTTTTTTCGAACTAATCATTCTGTTATGATTTTCACAAAAATCAATTACTAAATAGTGTCAAAATTGACATAAAATAGTTTTTAAAACAAATATTATATTATTAATTTTTATTTTATTCCTAAAAATATAAGTTTCGGCTAAATGACTTAGATAAGGTTATATATATTAATAATAAACAACTTGGGGTTTGTTTGTCTTGTTATAGTAAGTTTATTAACCTTATAGTGTAAGAACACAAGAAGACATGGTAAAAGTAAAATTATTTAACATAATGTTAAATCTAAATGATAAGTTTAAAATGGGAACCTAAACTTGTCTAAATTCTATTGGATGATAGGATTTAGACCCATCACCACCTTAGCTTCGAAATAAATCAATTTGGATCTATTTAAAACCGAATTTGGCTTTATAATAAAATAATAGTTTTAGTTATTCCAAAGGTGCCCCTCTCCTCCCTTATAAAAGGGCACCTCCTCCCTCTCTTCCTCACACCACTTTGAGCCTTAAAGCTCGGCCAACCCCTGACAAATTATCTTCTCCACTTCCCTGGAAACATCCTAGAGGTTATGGTCTTCCTCAAAGACCAATTTTAGTGCCCTAAAAGGATATCTCAAAGAGGCGCTTCCAAGAAGAGGAGGTTCAGAAACTTACGAAGCGAATCAAACCTAAGGTAAGGGAAATATCACAATCTCATTTTTATCCGAGAATGCTTATACATTGGTATTTACTGGGGTGTATTTTATCATCCACATCCATGTTACCTCAATATGTAACATTATTTCCATCCACCTACAATTGTTTAAAACCTATTTTTCCCTTTGGTGAGTTTTTAGTAAAAGATATGAAAGGAATCTTTTTTCATTTTTCGTACGAGGTACTTTTTGACTTTTCCGACAAAAGTATGAGAAGAATGTTTTTTTAACTTATACCACATGAATGGATTTATAAAAAATTATTTCCAAGAAGCTTCTTTTACAATTTTTCAAGTTTATTTTTTATCAACTTCTTTTAGTATAGAATTGAATGACATGTTAAGAAAGGAAAAGTGTTTTTGAAGTAGAAAGGATATTTTCCTCAAGAATAGAGTTCAAGTTTTTTATCAAAATTATTTTCCATATAAGATAATATAGGGTTCTGTTTATATCCCTATTATTACATTTATTTGATTATGTTGTGATGGAATTATTTTTATGAATTCCTTTATCTTATCTGAATTGTTTTATGATGTCATGTTGTTTAAGAATCCCATTTTTATTACATGGGTTATGCAATGATGTATGATTTATGATTTTGTGGCACACATAAGAATGGTATCATTATGAGATGGGTGGGACCTATATCTCCCTCCAATGCATTGGGTAAAGATTTTATATCTCATGAGATAGACATGGTTGGAACAGTAGGTTATACCGGTTCAGTGAAACAAGGCTGAAACGAGGAGTGAACTCAGTTCAGAAAGGGACTTTGTCCACTAAGATAGTCTTGGCAATAAGTCTTGACTAATAAGAAATGATTCTCTATGATTATGTGTGTATGCCACAAAGTTTCATGTTTTATGTTATGATTATTGGGATTACATTTCACTACTATGATTTATCCGATGTTATTAAATTATGATCTCTTTTGCAGGTTAAGATTTCCAAAAGATATGTTCTTATGAATATGATGTGATTGATATTTCTTTTGTTTACCCTTACTGAGCATTTGAGCTCACCCTTTTATGTTTTCTTTTCCCCAGGATATAAAGAAAGGTTTTAGGTAAAAAAAAGTGAAGATCTTTATGGGAGAGGTTGAAGATCGTTCACCATCATTAGAAGATTACGTTCCGAGTTTCCGAAGACACTAAACTATTACGGTCCTTGTGTGTGTGTTTTTGTTATGTACTAAGTATTTCGCAAAAGTAATGTAATGTCCAAGTAAGTCAAGCTATGGGTCTCTACATCTATGGCCCTTCGATGCGTCGCTATGTCTCATGATTCCAAATAAAAATGGGTTCGGCTTAGGGCTTACCCTACTATTTTTTGAGGCCTTGGCCAAGGCCTTGACAATATGTTTAAGATTTCTAGAATTATCCATTACCTCATTATGTTATTAGTTATCGAGAAAACATGTGATCATTTGACTAGTTGAATATCAATGGTTATTTTTAATTATCATACGGTCATTTAAGTATCCATATTTAATAATATTTAATTACATATATTACATGCTGAAGTATATATTAGATGCATGTGTTTTTAGTTGTTCACCATGCCTAGTTTTTATATGTAAACAATTGTTTGGGGGTTGTCCGAGGGGGTGGGGGCTGTCCAGAGGGTTGGGGGTGTCCAGGGGGGTGTCAAAGGGGGTGGGTGGCGGGTGGAGGCCTGTCCAGAGGGATTTGGGGGTTTTTCGGGGGTTGGGGGGTTGTCCAGAGGGTTGGGGCTATCCAGGGGGGGGTCTAAGGGGGTCGGGGTGGGGGTGGTGTCCAGGAGGGGTGGGGGTGCTGTTTGGAGGGGTGGGGTGTTGTCCAGGGGGTGGGGGCTATCCAAAGGGTTGGGGGGGTGTCCAGCGGGGTTTCCAACTGGGTAGGGGGTGGGGGTGGTGTCCAGGAGGGGTGGGGGTGCTGTCTAGAGGGGTTGGGGCTGTCCAGGGGGTGGGGGGCTGTCCAGAGGGTTGGGGGTGTCCAAGGGGGTGTCCATGGGGGTGGGTGGGTGTGGGTGGCTGTCCAAGGGGGTGGGGGCCTCTCCAGAGGGTTTTGATGTAACGCCCCGACCCTAGTTACCATGATTCGGTGCATTATTACATAACATTGGCATGATCACAAGAAAGATAAAAATCTCGAAAGACCGATTGGTTTAGTAGCCTTGGAAACACTAGAAATATTCATAAAGTTTTACATTACATTACAAAGTGAAAAAAACTACTACAACAACATAGTCTTCATATTTCACACTCATATCCCCACATACTATCCCTGCAGGTCACTCATAACTTACTTCTTCACATCCTGGGAAAATAAAACATAGAAAAGGGGTGAGCTAAAATGCCCAGTAAGGATAACAATATAGCGGAAACATTTCAAAATAAGCATAATCATTTAAGGCAATGTATAACTAAAACAAAAGCCTTTTAAACATTAACTTCAACATAGTATGGAAAATGTAAAATGAAATAATTCCATTTACTTATTAACATGGATATTCTACTAATCGAATAATCACAAGAAATATCAATAACCACTTTCATAATGTTGGAATGCATAATGCCAGACTATCATAACCACATATCCAAGGCCTCGTGCCAAGACTACAAATAAGATTTTTCCAAGGCCTTGTGCCAAGACACTAGTTTGTCTCATGAGACCTACCGATGCATCGAGGAGCTATAGCGGGCTCCACCCGTCACATATTAAGTCCAATGCATTCCCATAAGAAAAGGTTTAAACATAACATAAACATTCGTATTAAAACTAGCATACGAAATGTCAATAATTTCACCATAAACTATGAATGGTATAAAAATATCACATACACAGTCAAAAATATCACAAAACCTTCAATACAATATAGAAGTTTTGTATCATAATAAATCAACTTCAAATAAGCGTAAAATCCATCAAAGGATGTTGACATAGATGAAATCAAAACACTTTTTAGAGAAATATCTCTTTCTATTTTCGAAATCATTTAAGAGCCATATAAAATAAAACATTTTCTTTGAAAATATTCTTATAAGATTTTAAGGAAAGCTTTGAAGATTTTATAATGGCTGAAAATAACCGCACCTGTCGTATAAGTTAAAAAAAACATTCTTACCTTTATTCTGTAGAAAAGGTTAAAAGGACCTTGTTTTGATAAAGACGGAAATATTCCTCTTATAAAAAGTCAAACAAGGGTATAAATGACTTTAAACCATATTCTTGTAAATAATAAAAATGTTTTAAAATACATTTTTAAGAAAACATGGATGTGGATGATAAAGAGATCCCAGTAGATTATTACATATAAACAACCTCAGATAATGAAGAGATTGTGAAATAACCCTTACCTTGTACTTTCCCTTGGTTTGGGTAGGTTAAACTCCTGTATAATGGTGAAATAATTGTTATTAAATTATACAAGAATCATATACATTAATATGATATCATATATGATCTTTTAATATTGATTTGATAATAATATCTTAGAATTATCGTTGTTTCGGGTGTTAACTTACTTGTTTTCTTTTATATGTTTTGTTACGTAAGACATGTTTATAATGGATAGGTTGTATATTATTCATATCCATAATGATATAATGTCCATAAACATCATTTTTAAATCATCAAATGATAATTATACTTGAATGGATACGATGGAGAATGAATCTTATCGTGTTCGTGGAGACGGTAGTCCGTACGAACGCACGAGCGTCAATATCATTCTTTTGATATTAAAATAATATATAAATGGATGGTATATCATATATACAGAATCATTAACATGTTATATTTATTATTTAAATGGGTTACACTTCATTATTATACCCATCCAAATGATATTATATTGAATAACAATTACACCACGACGTGGAGACGGTAAGCCGTACGTACGCACGTATGGTGACATGTTGTTCAAAGGGTGGATAGAATACTGAATATGGTTGTACCATATTTATAATAACATAAAAGTATATATATGATACTGGAGTTATTATTTTATAATGGTAACAACAAAGGAAGAAGAAGTGGAAGAAGAAAGGAACTTGGAAAAGGGTGGTGAAATCATTACCTCTTCTTCGGGTTCTTCCTTTTGATTTGATCAAAAGGGCTCCTTAGGTAGGCTTTCTGATCAAAATAAGGCCTCTAGATTGTAGTGAGGGAAGTTGGGAGAGAATTTGGGCAGAGTTTGGCCGATCCAAAAGGCTTTGAAGGTGTGAAGAAATGAGAAGGTGGAGTGCCCTTTTATAAGAGGGGTGAGGGGCACCTTTGGAAAAGCTAGAGATATTAGTTTATAATAAATTCATATTCAGTTTCCAAAGGCTCCAAAGTTTATTATTCAAAGGTTAAGGTGGGTATGGATCGAACACAACTTAACCAATAGAATTTAGACAGGTTTGGGTACTTATATTAACCTTATCTTTTAGTATTAACTCTAAGTTAATTAGTTTCACTTTTACAATGTCTCTTTGTATTTTTATATAATATGGTTAATAAACTTACTATATACATCTAAGAGACCCCCAAGTGGTCCATTAATGATGAACCTATCATTATATAAGTCTTTTGGCCGAACCTTAGATTTTTAGGAATTTAATATCAATTAATAATATAATATTTTTTTTAAGAACCCTTTTATGTCAATTTTGACACTATTCAATAGTTGATTTTTGTAAAACTCATAACAGATTGATTACTTCGAAAAAAGTCAATTAAATCAATGCTAATATATCATATTATAATATAAAATTATTTTAATTCATTAAAAGTTTCATATTATATTTATTTGGGTATTCATAATATCAATTATTTTAAATTTTCACTATTATAGTAATTAATTCATCATCATTGTGTCATAAATAAATTAAATTATTTAATGTCTAAAAATTATAAATAAAATTTCATTATGTAGGAAATTGTTTTTATCTTTATAATGAATACATATAATCTAAAATCCAACATATATAACCCTATGAAAAAATTATTTTTCTAAAAGATATATGCTTGTGTCATTTTTGTATTCATTTTAACTTAATTAAAAAAAAGTGTCCCTATCACCTACAAGTGGCACCATGGGGTCCCAAAATCGACTCAAAGATTCCTATGGTCGAACATGTATCAAACAATAAGGCTAGGACACGTTTTAGGGTAATTTAGTATTATTATAATATTATTGTTTAACCCTTATTTACCGGATTTACCCTTAACCATGGTAAATAAAATATTTACCGCAGTAATTATTCAAAATGTCTAAAAATAAAAGTTACCTATTTACACAATTTGGACATCCTGATTCCAAATATGGAATCCATTTTTCTAAATTCAAAACACAGAATTGGCAGAAATTGATTTAAAATTAATTCCCGTTGTCAAAACAAAAAGCGTGTTTTTAAGAGATAATAACTGTCAAAAGATTGACACTTGTTTATGTTCGGTTTAATTGTAAAATTATTTCCAATGACCAAAATTATATTAAATTGTAAAAATATATTCTAAATATACTTTAAAACCACTCAAATTCATAATTTATCACTATTAATTATTTTGATTAAAAAAGTTGTTTTTAATTAAAATTTAGTAATTTTCACTATTCATCAAAATATTAAAGTTATCCGAAAAGTACCAAAATTTCATCTTAGGCTAAATTCGATATTCCGAAACCAAAAATGAAGTCCGTTTTGAAATATAAAATATATATAATTTCAAAAAGTAGGTATTACTATTCATAACGGCTAGTTTGATTGGTTATGGTGTGTTAGAACTCGGTGTTGCGTACAACACATGTTATCACATTATTCAAAGAGAAGCGTACCGTAGAAGCTTGGGGTGTTACATTCTCCCCTCCTTCAAATAATTTCCTCCTCAGAATTTCTAGAATACTACCGCATGAAAAGACTCGGGTGGTTCTTCATCATAAGTTCCTCGGGTTCCCACGTTGGCTCTTCCAGCTTATGGTTTCTCCACAAAACTTTTACCAGACGCGTCGTCCGGTTTCTTAGTACTTGTTCTCTTGTATCAATAATCCTGACGGGCTCTTCGCAATAAGACAGATCAGGTTCCAGTTCTAATTCTTCATAGGTGAGTACATGCGTTGGGTCAGGCATGTATTTCCTCAACAGAGATACGTGGAACACATCGTGAACTTTAGAGAGACTTGGCGGCATTGCCAATTGGTAAGCCACCGCCCCAATTCGTTCTAGAATTTCGAAAGGTCCGATATACCTGGGACTCAATTTACCTTTATTACCACAACTTATGACTCCCTTCCATGGAGATACCTTCAGGAAAACATGGTCACCGACTTGAAATTCCAAATCCTTCCTTCGATTATCGGCATAGCTCTTCTGCCTACTTTGAGCTGCTTTGATGTAATTTTGGATTACCTTCACCTTTTCCATCGTTTCCACCACCAGTTCTGGACCAACAAGTTTTCTTTCACCGACGTCATCCCAACAGGATGGTGTACGACATCTCTTTCCGTATAACGCTTCATATGGTGCCATCTGAATACTCGAATGGAAGCTATTGTTATAGGAAAATTCTACCAGTGGTAAATATTGATCCCACATACCTTGAAAGTCAAGTGAGCAAGATCTCAACATGTCTTCTAAGGTCTGAATGGTCCGTTCTGATTGTCCGTCTATCTGAGGGTGGTAAGCAGTGCTCAAATGAAGTTCAGTATCCAGGGATTTCTAAAGACTTTTCCAAAATCTTGAAGTAAAATGGGGATCACGATCAGAAACAATCGATAGGGGTACTCCATGAAATCTCACAACTTCATTAATATATAGTCTTGCTGGACGTTCCAGGGGTAGATCTTCTCTTAAAGCAAGAAAATGTGCTGACTTGGTAAGACGATCAACAATAACCCATATTGCATCATTCCTTCTAGGAGTCTTTGGTAGCCCCATGACAAAGTCCATCGTAATATTGTCCCATTTCTTCTCCGGTATGGGAAGAGGTTTCATGACTCCTCCAGGCTATTGCCTTCCAGCTTTCACTTGTTGACAAACCACACATCCTGACACAAAATCAGCAATCTCCCTCTTCATGTTGTCCCACCAAAAATGACCCTTCAAATCTCGATACATTTTGGTGCTCCCAGGGTGTATAGAGAAATTGGAACTATGAGCATCATCCAACAATTCCCTTTTTAGATCAGGTAAATCGGGAACACAAAGTCTCTTCCCGAATTTCAAAATTCCATCTTCATACACAAAGTCTCTCAATATCCCATCATTCACAGCTTTAATCTTCTTTTGAAATTCTTCATCATCGGTCTGAGAATTCTTAATCCTTTCTAGTAAAGATGGTTTGTCAACCATTTGAAAAAGCATTGATGTTTCACCTTCCCTGGTTATTCCCATGTCCATCTTCACTAGATCCATGAAAATTGGATCCCTTTCAATTCTCATATTGTTCAAAACTCCATGGTATTTTCTACTCAAAGCATCTACCACCTTGTTTGCTTTCCCCGGGTGGTAGTGTATCGTGCAATCATAATCCTTGAGTAATTCAAGCCATCTCCTTTGCCTCATGTTGAGTTCTTTTTGTGAGAAAATATACTTCAAACTCTTTTGGTTAGTATAAATCTCACATTTTTCACCATAGAGGTAGTTCCTCCATATCTTCAAAGCAAAGATCACAGCTGCTTACTCGATATCATGAGTAGGATAGTTTTGTTCATGAATTTTCAAATGTCATGATGCATAGGCAATAACTCTATCATTCTGCATAAGGACACAACCAAGTCCTTTCTTTGATGCATCACTATAAATAACAAACCCATCATTCCCCGATGGTAGAGTCAATATAGGAGCATTGACTAATATTCTCTTCTGTTATTTGAAACATTCTTCACACTCTTTTGTCCAAACAAATTTAACCCCTTTACGTGTGAGATTCGTTAATGGGTTAGCCAATCGGGCAAAATTCTGGACGAAACGTCGATAATAACCTGCCAAACCAATAAAACTACTTACCTCAGTTATACTCGTAGGTTCTGGCCATTCTTGGATTGCCTTGGTCTTAGAAGGATCAACAGAGATTCCATCTTTAGAGACAATATGGCCAAGAAAAGAAATCTCCTGAAGCCAGAATTCACACTTGCTAAACTTTCCATATAATTCATGCCTCCTCAGAGTCTTCAAGATAATGCGCAAGTGATTTTCATGATCTTCATAGTTTTTGGAGTATACCAAGATATCATCAATAAATACCACCACAAATTCATCGAGATAGTCCTTGAAAACTCTATTCATCAGATCCATGAATACAGAGGGTGCATTAGTCAATCCAAACATCATTACAGTAAACTCATAATGCCCGTACCTGGTTCGAAATGATGTCTCTGGAATGTCTTCCTTCTTCACACACACCTGATGGTATCCAGATCAAAGGTCAATCTTTGAAAATTATTGAGCTCCATGCATTTCTTCAAATAAATCATCAATGCGTGGTATGGGATACTTGTTCTTTATTGTCATAGCATTGATCTCCCTGTAGTCGATACATAACCTCATAGATCCATCTTTCTTATTAACAAAAAGAATAGGGGCTCCCCATGGAGAAACACTAGGGCAAATAAATCCCTTATTACTCAATTCCTCTAGTTGTTTCTTTAGTTAAACTAATTCTACAGAGGCCATTCTATAAGGGGTCTTCGATATAGGCCTTGATCTAGGAATCAAATCAATGGAAAACTCAACTTCTTTTTCTGGAGGATGTCCAGGTAAATCTTCTGGAAATACATCTACAAATTCTTTCACAACAGGTACATCCTCTATTTGAAAATTCCTTTCCTCACCCATAGTTATTTCATTCTCTTCCTCCCCAATAATTGAATTTAGTTGAGCTATTTAGGGTCGATCTAAATAAGAATTAGGTGGTGACGATTCTGCTCTAAAGATAAGGTGTTCCTTATCATTATCATCAAGAATCGTAACCTCTTTATTCTTACAATAAATCTTCGCATCATAGTCCGAAAGCCAGTCCATACCGAGGATTATATCAAACTCAATCATAGGTATGATGATGAGATCAGCAGATAAAGAACATTTATGTGCTCTAATGGGGACTGATTCACAAAACTTTGTTGCAATGATACTTCCCTTCGGAGTTTTAACTGACAACTCCCTTATTAAATCAAATTGTAAATATCAAATTTTCTTAGAAAACTAGGAAGATATGAAACAATGCGATGATCCAGAATCAAATAATGCATTTTCTAAACATGAGGAAACCATTAAATTACCTGCCACCACATCTTTCGGAGCTTCTACCTCAGCAGTAGTGATAGTATAAACTTGGCCTTGATCCCTTGGCCTTTTCTGAGGTAAGTTCTCCTGACACTTAGGACATGCATTTGCATAATGCCCCATCTCCCTGCAATTATAGCACTGAACATTGGTAGCTTCCTTCTTCCCCTTGAAATCACGTGCTTGGTGGCCTTTTTCACCACACTTGTAACAGACTCCCATTCCCTTTAGGCAAGTACCAGGGTGTTTCTTCCCGCATTTACCACAGTATGGATATTCAACCTTTCCCTTCATCCCCTTATTTCCATTCCCAGATTGATCTGTAGGTCTCTTCTTCTCTTGCTTTGCTTTAAATTCATAAGACTTAGAGAATTCCTTTTTGGTCTTGATAGCACATGAGACAATGTCTTCGTACGATGAAAAGGATTGTGAGACTAATGCTCGACGGAGAAATGGTTTTAACCCATCAAAGAAACGATCAATCTTACTTATTGGGTTACGTATATAATCTCCAGCATACCTTGCTAACCCTGTAAAGTTAGCCTCATACATTGTGACATTCTCATCCTCCTTTTGTCTCAGACTCAGAAATTGCCTTTCCATATCTGCTTGATGGTCACGAGGAAAGTATTTTTCTCAAAACAGATCTTTGAACTCCCTCCATTCCATATTTGATACTTCATCATCCTCCATCATGTTTTGAATCAATGACCACCATTGATCAGCATCTCCAGTGAGGCGGTAAACTGCCATGATAACCTTTTCCATTTCACTACTCCCCAAAGCCTGAAATATTTTCTCTAGGGAATTTATCCATTGCTTAGCTACTAAGGGATTTGTACTCCCATTGAACGTTGGTGGTTGTTGCCTCATGAATCGATCAAACATTGATCCTCCACGCTGTGGATCAGGGTGCTCCATACGTGTAAGGTTATTATTCATAACCTGAGTAAGTTGTCCCAGTATGGTGATTAGCTGATCGGCACCAGTTGCATCACCAGCCCCACTATAATTATCTTGAGCAGGAGGGCAATCCCTACATGGAGTGCATGCATTGATACGGTTTCCATTTCTTCCACTAGGCACCATTTCTAAACAATGGCATAAACTAGATCAGTTTATGAATCAAAATACATAATCCCATACTTATAAAACACTTAACATAAATTGAACTATTTCTGGATATAATACATAATCATAAAAATGTTTTCTTTGAGGAAGTATATACTCATAAACCCTTCATAATGATTTGTAAAGAAAATGAGAGTTATCCTAAGCATATCCCCCGGGAGTGTCGTAACCAAGAGTGCAGCAAGGCCCGTTGTCGTGCACCAGTTCCTGTTCAAATCTAGCTCAAAGCGGTGTTTTCAGGTTTTACCCCTAGGGACATCTGTGCCAGAGCCGCCTCTACCTGCTCGTATCCAGACAGGGATGTATTTCACAGAAAACTCACAAAATCTCTACAATACCAAAATTCTAGGAAGTTCTTCTATACTAATCCTCAAAGTTCATCTTAGGTCTACGTGCTCTAATCAGAGTTTATCTAAATCTAGCTTCCAAGGTTTGTACTAAAATTCCTCTGATACCAACTGTAACGCCCCGACCCTAGTTACCCAGAGTCGGTGCATTATTACATAACATTGGCATGATCACAAGAAAGATCAAATCTCGAAAGACCGATTGGTTTAGTAGCCTTGGAAACAGTAGAAATATTCATAAAGTTTTACATTACATTACAAATTAAAAAAACTACAACAACAACATAGTCTTCATATTTCACACTCATATCCCCACATACTATCCCTGCAGGTCACTCATAACATACTTCTTCACATCCTGTGAAAATAAAACATAGAAAAGGGGTGATCTCAAATGCCCAGTAAGGATAACAATATAGCTGAAACATTTCAAAATAAGCATAAACATTTAAGGCAATGTATAACTAAAACAAAAGCCTTTTAAACATTAACTTCAACATGTTATGGAAAAAGTAAAATGAAATAATTCCATTTACTTATTAACATGGATATTCTACTAATCGAATAATCACATGCAATATCAATAACCACTTTCATAATGTTGGAATGCATAATGCCAGACTATCATAGCCACATAGCCAAGGCCTCGTGCCAAGACTACAAATAAGATTTTTCCAAGGCCTTGTGCCAAGACACTAGTTTGTCTCATGAGACCTACCGATGCATCGAGGAGCTATAGCGGGCTCCACCTGTCACATATTAAGTCCAATGCATTCCCATATGAAAAAGTTTAAACATAACATAAACATTCATATTAAAACTAGCATAAGAAATGTCAATAATTTCACCATAAACTATGAATGGTATAAAAATAGCACATCCACAGTCGAACATATCACAAAACCTTCAATAAAATATAGAAGTTTTGTATCATAATAAATCAACTTCAAATAATCGTAAAATCCATCAAAGGATGTTGACATAGATGAAATCAAAACACCTTTTAGAGAAATATCTCTTTCTATTTTTGAAATCATTTAACAGCCATATAAAATAAAACATTTTCTTTGAAAATATTCTTATAAGCTTGTATGGAAAGCTTTTCAGATTTTATAACGGCGGAAAATAACCGCACCCGCCATATAAGTTAAAAAAACATTCTTACCTTAATTCTGTCGAAAAGGTTAAAGGGACCTTGTTTTGAAAACGACGGAAAGATTCCTCTTATAAAAATTCAAACAAGGGTATAAATGACTTTAACCCATATTCTTGTAAATAATAAAAATGTTTTGAAATACATTTTTAAGAAAACATGGATATGGATGATAAAGAGATCCCAGTAGATTATTACATATAAACAACCTCGGATAATGAAGAGATTGTGAAATAACCCTTAACTTGTACTTTCCCTTGCTTGGGGTAGGTTAACCTCCTGTATAATGGTGAAATAATTGTTATTAAATTATACAATAATCATATACATTAATATGATATCATATATGATCTTTTAATATTGATTTGATAATAATATCTTAGTATTATCGTTGTTTCGGGTGTTAACTTACTTGTTTTCTTTTATATGTTTTGTTACGTAAGACTTGTTTATAATGGATAGGTTGCATATTATTCATATCCATAATGATATAAAGTCCATAAACATCATTTTTAAATCATCAAATGATAATTATACTTGAATGGATACGATGGAGAATGAATCTTATCGTGTTCGTGGAGACGGTAGTCCGTACGTACGCACAAGCGACAATATCATTTTTTGATATTAAAATAATATATAAATGGATGGTATATCATATATACAGAATCATTAACATGTTATATTTATTATTTACATGAGTTACACATCATTATTATACACATCCAAATGATATTATATTGAATAACAATTACACCACGACGTGGAGACGGTAAGCCGTACGTACGCACGTATGGTGACATGTTATTCAAAGGGTGGATAGAATACTGAATATGGTTATACCATATTTATAATAACATCACAGTATATATATGATACTGGATTTATTATTTTATAATGGTAACAACAAAGGAAGAAGAAGTGGAAGAAGAAAGGAACTTGGAAAAGGGTGGTGAAATCATTACCTCTTCTTCGGGTTCTTCCTTTTGATTTGATCAAAAGGCCTCCTTAGGTTGGCTTTCTGATCAAACTAAGGACTCTAGGTTGTAGTGAGGTAATTTTGGAGAGTATTTGGACAGATTTTGGCCTAACCAAAAGGCTTTGAAGGTGTGAAGAAATGAGAAGGAGGAGTGCCCTTTTATAAGAGGGGTGAGCGGCACCTTTAGAAAATCTAGAGATATTAGTTTATAATAAATTCATATTCGGTTTACAAAGGCTCCAAAGTTTATTATTAAAAGGTTAAGGTGGGAATGGGTCGAAAACAACTTAACCAATAGAATTTATAAAGGTTTGTGTACTTATATTAAACTTATCTTTAAGTATTAACTCTAAGTTAATTAGTTTCACTTTTACAATGTCTCTTTGTATTTTTAAATAATATGGTTAATAAACTTACTATATACATAAAAGATACCCCCAAGTGGTCCATTAATGATTAACCTATCATTATATAAGTCTTTTGGCCGAACATTTGATTTTTAGGAATTTAATATCAATTAATAATATTTTATTTTATTTAAGAACTCTTTTATATCAATTTTGACACTATTCAATAGTTGATTTTTTTGAAACTCATAACCGATTGATTACTTCGAAAAAAGTCAATTAAAGAAATCCTAATATATCATATTATCCTAAAAAATTAGTTTAATTCCTGAAAAGTTTCATATTATATTTATTTGGGTATTCATAATGTCAATTATTTTAATTTTTCACTATTATAGTAATTAATTCATCATCATTGTGTCATAAATAAATTATATTATATAATGTCTAAAAATTATAAATAAAATATCATTACGTAGGAAATAGTTTTATCTTTATAATGAATATTTATAATCTAAAATCCAACATATATAACCCTATGTAAAAATTATTTTTCTAAAAGATATATGCTTGTGTCATTTTTGTATTCAGTTTAACTTAATTAAAAAAAAGTGTCCCTATCACCTACAAGTGGCACCATGGGGTCACAAAATCGACCCAAAGATGTATATGGTCGAACATGTATCAACCCATAAGGCTAGGACACGTTTTAGGGTAATTTATTGTTATTATAATATTATTTTTTAACCCTTATTTACCGGATTTACCCTTAACCATGGTAAATAAAATATTTACCGCAGTAATTATTCAAAATGTATAAAAATAAAATTTACCTATTTACACAATTTGGACATCCAGATTCCAAATATGGAATCCATTTTTATAAATTCAAAACACAGAATTGGCATAAATTAATTTAAAATTAATTCCCGCTGTTAAAATAAAAAGCATGTTTTTAAGAGATAATAACTATCAAAAGATTGACACTTGTTTATGTTCGGTTTAATTGTAAAATTATGTCCAATGACCAAAATTATATTAAATTGTAAAAATATATTCTAAATATACTTTAAAACCACTCAAATTCATAATTTATCACTATTAATTATTTTGATTAAAAAAGATGTTTTTAATTAAAATTTAGTAATTTTCATTATTCATCAACATATTAAAGTTATCCGAAAAGTACCAAAATTTCATCTTAGGCTAAATTTGATATTCCGAAACCAAAAATGAAGTCCATTTTGAAATATAAAATATATATAATTTCAAAAAGTAGGTATTACTATTCATAACGGCTGGTTTGATTGGTTATGGTGTGTTAGAACTCGGTGTTGCGTACAACACACGCTATAACATTATTCAAAGAGAAGCATACCATAGAAGCTTGGGGTGTTACATTTGACGGTTATCCGGGGGGTGGGGGGATGTCCAGAGGGTTGGGGGGTGTCCAGGGGGTGTCCAAGGGGGTGGTTGTGGGGGGGCTGTCCAATGGGATGGGGGGCCATCCACAGGGTTTGGGGGGTTTTCCAAGGGGTGGGGTTGTCCAGAGGGTTGGGGGTGTCCAGGGGGGTGTCCAAGGGGGTAGGGGGTGGGGGTGGTGTCCAGGAGGGGTGGGGGTTCTGTCTAGAGGGGTGGGGGCTGTACAGGGGGTGGGGGCTGTCAAGAGGGTTGGGGGGTGTCCGGGGGGTGTCCAAGGGGGTGGTTGGGTGTGGGTGGTTGTCCACGGGGGTGGGGGCCTGTCCAGAGGGTTTTGGGGGTTGTTAGGGGGTGGGGGTTGTCCAGAGGGTTGGGGGTGTCCATGGGGATTGACTACTGCATCGTGGTTTCTGAGATTATGACATGATTATTGTGTCATGATGATTGGATTTACATTGTGATTTTCTCCATCTGAATTGTTATTTTAAATATGATTTGATTCTCAGGTTTACTCCATTTTTTCCAATTTTCTATCAACCATGTAGGCGCCATGGTTTTCTTTTATTCAATAGAATTTATAACTGTTATATCTAACTATATTTTGTTTTAGAAATAATATTCAAGCATGTTTTTTTTAAATACGCATAGATTTGTTTTATATTTCAAAATTGTGTTACGTTCAAATTATTATTTTTTTCATATAAACATATATTTGTCTTATATTAAAAATATATATATTTTTGATATTTTTTATAGGTAATAATGAGTCAAAGTTGTATTATGGCACATCGAATGAGCAATGAATATGAGGAAGGTGTTGATGCCTTTTTTAAATTTTCTAAATGAAATGTTCCAAGTAGTGACATTTTTTTCTTTTCATGCCTGAAATGTTTGAATATGAAGAAGTTGAAAAGTAGAGAGATAAAAGATCATCTGATTTGTCATGGTTTTAATACGAGTTATAGCCCTTGGATTTGGAATGGTGAAACTGGACGGAATGTCACTGATGATGATGATTCACAAGCTGGTAACTTCGATGGAATTAAAGAAATTATTCTCGATATTGTAGTAGAACAAATTGAGATAGAACCGAAAGTTTCTTGTCTATATGGTGATTCTGAAAACCCATTATATCCTGGTGGTACATATTTTACAGTTTTGTCAGCGGTGTTAAGATTGATTAACCTGAAGGAAAAACATTGATAGAGTGACAGAAGTTTTACAGAGCTGCTACAATTGATGAAAGACATTATTCCAAAAGATAACGATCTTCCAGATTCACATTACAAGGCCAATAAAATATTATTCCCAATGGGATTGGGATACAAGAAAATACATGCCTGTCTGAATGACTGCATTATATATAGGAAGGAATATGAATTTCTGTCAGAGTGTCCTAAATGTGGTACATCACAGTATAAGGTGAAAGAAAAATCACAGGCTGGTGTAGAGATTACAAAGCTCCCTTCAAAGGTATTTTGGTATCTTCCTATAATTCATCGTTTCAAACGTTTATTTTCTAATTCACCTGATGGAAAAAGGTTAAGATGGCATGCTGATGATCGGGTATGTGATAGAAAAATATGTCATCCAGCTGATTGTCCACAATGGAAGAAAATTGATGCGTAGTATTCTATATTTGGAAACGAAATTAGAAATCTCAGACTAGGGTTGTGCACAGATGGAATGAATGCATACCAAACCCTCAGTAGCACACATATTTCATGGCCTGTTTTATTGGTAATTGATAACCTCTCTCCTGAAGTTTGTATGAAGCACAAATATGTCATGTTGAGTATAATGATCTCTGGTCCAAAGCAACCTGATAATGATATTGATGTTTACTTGTCACCGTTGATTGATGATTTGAAACTATTATGGGCTGATGGTATTAGGGTGTATGATTCTTATAAAATGGAATATTTTTAACTGTATACAGGGCTTCTGTTCACTATAAATGACTTCCCAACGTATGGAAATTTTCCTGGATACAGTGTTAAAGGGCATAAAGCATGTCCAATTTACAAACAACAGATGTCATATTGTCAATTGCACCATGGGAGGAAAACAGTGTACATGGGTCATCGAATGTTTTTGCCTATGGATCACCCTTATAGATGACTAAAAAAGTCATTCAATGGCTCACATAAATTTTATACTACTCCGAAACCTTTATCCCCTAATATGTATTTTGAGAGGGTGAAAAACCTTGATTGACATTGGGAAAGACACAGAAATGTGGTAATGATAGACATATTTGGAAGAAATTTTCAATATTTTTTGAGCTACCATATTGGAGGTATCATGAAGTTAAACATAATATTGATGTCATGCACGTGGAGAATAATATCTGTGATTGTTTGATTGGAACATTGTTAGATATTAAAGGAAAGATAAAAGATGGGCTGAATGCAAGATTAGACTTACTATCAATGGAAATACATTTGGAGTTAGCTCCCACTCCTAAAGGAAGACGAACATTTCTTCCCCTGGCTTGTCATACATTATTGAAGAGAGAGAAAATTAGCTTTTGTCAGTGTCTTCATGATATCAAAGTGCCTCAAGGTTATTCTTCAAATGTAAAAAATTTTGTCTCATTGAAGGACTTGAAGTTGATAGGTATGAAATCACATGATTTTCACGTCATGATGCAAAAAATTCTACCAGTTTCATTGCGTGGAATATTTCCCATTCGTGTCAGAAAGACTATAATGAAGTTGTGTTATTATTTCAATTCAATTTGTAACAAAGCGATTGATGTGAATGATTTGAACATTTTAGAGAAGGATGCAATTTTTATACTTTGTCAATTGGAAATGTATTTTCCTCCAACATTTTTTGACATAATGTTGCATTTAATTATTCATCTGGTTCGAGAAATAAAGCTTTGTGGACCTATATATCTTAAATTGGATGTATCCTTTTGAAAGTTATATGAAAATATTAAAGGGGTATGTTAAAATCCATATTGACTTGAAGCCTCAATTATTGAAAAGTATATTTCTGAGGAGGTAGCATATTTTTGTATGAGCTACTTGGCTGCAGCGCAACACATAGGTTTGCCTCCATCTCGCAATGAATGAGTTAATAATGAGGGAAAGGGGATTTGTGGCTTGAAAGTCAAATCATTGTCAGCTAAACAGATGAAGAAGTTAGAATCATACATCTTGAATAACATAGTTGATGCTCAACTATATATCACATTGCATATTAATGAGTTGAAATAATGTCATCCAAATAAGAAAGAAATGTGGATTTTTAATGATCACAACAAAACTTTTTTGTCATGGATTAAAAAGACATTGCTTGGTAGATCAGATATATCTGAGACATTAAAATGGATAGTGGGTGGTTAATGTTTAAAAGTGATAACATGGTCCGGTTATGACATTAATAGTTATACATTTCATATGAAATCTCAGGACAACAGAAGTGCAGTTCAGAATAGTGGTGTATTGGTGTTTGCAGAAGCAATGCATTTTTTGAGTGCTAAGAACAAAAACCCAATTTCTACATCAAGTGCATATTATGGAGTGATTGAAGACATATGGGAGGTTGATTACTTTAAAATTAATGTTCTTGTTTTTAACTGTACATGGTTTATCGGTAACAACAGTGTCAGACATGATGAATTTGGAATGACACTTTTTAATCTTAATAGATTGGAAGACACAACTGATTCTTTTATAATGGAAACACATGCAAAACAAATTTTCTATGTAGTAGATCAATCAGATATATAGTGGGCTATTGTTTTACAAGGGAAAAAACAATATGTTGGTGAGGATGAACTTGATGAAGATGCTAATTTATGTGAGATCCCTACTTCCATGGAAATATTAACAGAACGTAATGATGATCATGTTGAAGACATGGTTTTTACCATAAAGAATGATCACGATGAAGGAATTTGGGAAAACAATCCATTTGTACATTCCTAAAATTACAGGTAACATGTTTTTATTTCTTTTTTACATTTATTTTTTTCATAAATGTTAGATATTGTAAGTTTTTTATTTATTAAAACATGTTTTAAAACAAAATTAGTATAATTTTTTTTGGTTTTAAGTTTGTTTAGTTTACTTTATCATGTTTACCTTTACATGAATTATATATCTATTATTTCTATTCAGTGACAATTACTTTACCATGTTTACCAGGTTTACCATGTTTACCATGTTTACCATCTTGACCATCCTTACCATCTTTACCATTGTTTAACATACTTAACATATTACTAATGTTTACTATTACGTAACTTAGTACACTTTTCTATTTTCTGATTATAGTAGTATTAGAATATTTGAAATTATATATTTTTGAACTAACGTTTGTTTTTTTGATTTGAAGGATAATGACAGATCATTCAGTTGATCAACCACATGATTCTGGAGATGAGCATATTGGTCATACCTCTGGGGAGGATAATTCACATGCTCCTATTACGACAAAGAGTTCAAAGGTTGGTAAACGTGGGTGCACACGTTTACCAAAATTATCACTTGCTCCTATGCAGGATCAGAGGATAGTCATTGAGTTTGATGATGATGATATTACTAGACGTCCAAATGCAAAAGATTTTAAGAGTTTTGTAGCAACTCAGGCTAAGAGCAAATTAAGCATTCTATATGATGACTGGAGAAGTGTGGATAAAGCGATAATATCTCAGTTGTGGGAGATGATTTTGGTAAGATCTTTTGCTATTGTTTGACTATTCTTTAAATTTTTCTAGTATATATAATATGTTTAACCTCTTCTTTATCAGATGACATTTGATATTCCTGACACTAGAGGAGTCAGGAAGAAATTCTTATCGTTGGCTGCTAGGAGATAGAGGGATTTCAAATCAACCCTCTCATATGATTTCATTTATGGTCATAAGAGTCATGACAATCCATGTCGTATATATCCTTTTATAGATGAAGACACATGGAGACAGTTTTTTTAATATAGAAGAAAAGAGTCATTTTTGGTAAGGGCAATGTAAACATTTATAATATTTCTTATATAAATGATCTTATTAATGTTTTGTTAATGATTTCTTATTCTGAATTTATAGAAAACAAGGAAATATCATCAGGAGATCCAATCTAAAAATGTATACCTAATATTTTATCTCGGGGAGGGTATGCATTTTTGGAATAACAAATGATGGGGGAAAATTTTCAACAACTAAGAGCTGAGTCTTCAAGCTCTGGAGAGGTGGCCCCTCCATCCCCTCCATCTAGACATGAAAAATGGAAGAGAGATCGGATGGGAAAAAAATGGAAATATCTTTCAGAAGAATCGAGAATCGTAGATGAGAGGATTGTAAGATATTTATTTTATTTATTTAAGTTAACTATTTTCTTCATGTAATTTCAATCATTACAGAAATGTTCAATTAATTAATACTGGACTCTCTTGAGGAGCAGAGTTCACAGGGGACATTTACATCTACTCGGAGGGAAGATATTTTATCTATAGCATTGGGAAGGCCTAAACATCCTGGTTGTGTAAGAGGATATCCGGCAGGTGTATCGGTAAGAAAAGTGTTGACACGTTCTTCAACTTCTAATGTTGAGGGGGTTTATAAAAAAAATAGAATCCTAGGAGGCTGAAGTTCATAATATTAATGCGATGATGGAGGACAAGATTAGAGCATCAGTGTAGTCTATGTTTGCAGACATGAAAAGACAATTTCAGACTACAGCTCCCACTCCTCCACCTCCCCCTGCAGACCCCATTATTTATCCTCCACCTCCGCCAGTAGCTCCTACACCCCCACCTCATCCTGCGGACCCCATTTTTTATCCTACTCCTCTGCCACAGCTTCCTACTTACTTCGAGTTGTATGTTGATGATTCTCAACATCATATAGTAGCATATGGGTTGGAATATTGTATAGGATATACCATTCATCTTCATCAATTAAAGGTAGAGAATCAGAGGGTCACTGTACAGGATATTATAGATAGATCAGCTTGGGTACCATTACCACAGATGAGGTGGCGACAGTTGGACATAGTATTGGCCATTTTTTAATTTTTCTATCCAGACTTCTTTGACTCATTACCATAGAGGTATGAATGTTATATATTTTATTTTATTTTTTTATTAAAGTTATTTTATCATTTGAAAACTAATATATTTTTCAATTTATTTTTAATGGAATACTTCAAAGGTAAAGAAATACTGTATATGCAACAACAAAGACAAATGGTTATGTCATGAGATATAGATTCTAGTAGTCTTGACAGAATGTCAAGATATTCAAATTTTTCGGCGGGTCATTATGAGTTTCCAATTGAATATCATGTTTGTGGACGTGAAATAAGTGTGGGGATTATGAAAACTGATATCATGGATCTTGTTATTGGAGATAAGTTGGGCATCAACATGGTGAAATATTTTCCCATGTAAGTCTTAACACCTTTTCCCTGCATTATATTTATTAAAAATGTATACTTATGTCTATTTGGTATTAGGTATCCTTATAAAATTTGTGAGAGGAATGAGCTGACATATGTATATGGATTCATGGACCCGCAATTGATTTCCATTGAAGCATGTTCATTGGATGAGGAACAAAGAATACTTTATATTGTTAAAAGACATGAAAGGAATATAGTCACAAAATGTTGTATGATGCCTTTTTTGAGAGGTATGAAACACATATCTCACAAAGAGTTAATTATCTTTTAACATAAAAAATCACTAATGTAAAATTTCCTTTTATCAGTGATCATTGGATGTTAGGGGTTTTTTCCCAAGGGAGAAAGCACTTTATTGGATATGCTCTGTCCAAGATGATGTGCGGGAAAGTTTTAAGAATATATTGGAAAAGTAAGTTTCAATTTCTCAATAGTTTTATATATTATAATGAATTTTAAATTTACCCCATTCGTATTATTTTATAATAGGGCATGGGCCTACATTCGAAAAAACACAAAGAAAAGGAGTGCAAAGATCAAATATGTAAATGCGAAGGTAAAAATCCATTTATAATTTGTACTTTTTGATTTATTACATAAAAATAACATGTTGAATTTACACTCATTCAAACAGAATTGTCATGAACAACAAGGAATCATCGAATGCGGATATTATATGTTAAGATTTATGTATGAAATAATAACAACTAGGACAGTTGTGAATTTTGACCTGGTAAGATTTCCTCTTAAACTTTTCCATAACATTTCATTTTTATTTATTCATTATACACAGTTACTACTATCCTTTTCATTTGGATCTTTTTGATGACCCTCAACCCTATACTGCTGAAGACATCAAACACTTACAAGTGGAGTGGTCAAATTATTTTACAGGTTTGATTGAATTTTAGATTTTTGTAATGTAAAATGTAAATTTGAATATTGTCTTTGTAATTGTGTATTTGGTAGTCGTTTAGGTTGGATTTAGATTTTTTTGAAGCTGACAGTGTAAGTTTTCAATGTTATATATGTGAATGTTTAATTTTGATCTACTTCTTATTTTGGTCTACTTATGATGGTTTTTCTGGTATGGATTCTGGTCTGGGGGGAGGGGTTCTAAGGGTGTTGAGGGGAGTTCAGCGGGGTTGGGGGTGTCCAGGGGTCTGGGAGGGATGTCTGATGGGGTGGGGAAGTCTAGGGAGGTGGGAGGGCTGTCCAGGGGTGTGGGAGGGTTGTCTAGGGGTGTGGAAGTGTTGTCCAGGGGGTGGGGGTATACATAAGGGTGGGGGTTTTCCAGGGGTGTTTGGGGCTGTTCAGGGGTTCGAGGGAAGTCCAAGCGTGTGGTGGGGGCTCCAATGGGGTGGGGGAGGGCTGTCCAGGGTGTGGGGGGTATACATGAGGGTGGGGGGTTGTCCTGGGGTGTTTGGAGCAGTCTAGGGGGTCGGGGGGCAGTCCAGGGGTGTGGTGGGGGGTGTCAAGTGGGGTGAGGGGGTGAGGGGTGTTGTTCAAAAGGGTGGGGGTTGTCGAGGGGTGTTTGGGGCTGTCTAGGGGGTGGGGGAAGTCCATGGGTGTGGTGGGGGCTCCAATGGGTGGGGGCTGTCAAGTGGGGGGAGGGGTGTTGTTCAGGAGGGTGGGGGGGGGGTTGTCGAGGGGTGTATGTGGCTGTCAAGGGGGTCGGGGGGCAGTCCAGGGGTGTGGTGGGGGCTCCAATGGGGTGGGGGAGGGTTATCCAGGGGGTATACATGAGGGTGGGGCTGTCAAGTGGGGTATGTTTTATATGTTATCAATTTAAATGCTTAAATTTTCTTTAGTTCATGTTTTGATCTCCTTCTATTTTTGTTGTACGAATTATTTATTTGGTTTTTGGTTAATTCTGGGGGAGAGCAGAGGATTGTAGTCTATTTAAAAATAGATTTGTCTTCCATGTTAGATATTTTATAACCAACGTGATAAAGAAATCGGGAAGGGTTTATCACATCATTTTTTTTAATAACCAACGTGATAAACACTTGTGGCATGGTTTATCACGTCGATTATTTAATAACTGACGTGATAAAGGACCTGGGAAATGATTTATCACATCGGTTAACAAATAAATGACGTGATAACCCCCCCCCCCCCCCGAACAGGTTTAGCACATCGATTATTATATAACTGACGTGATAAACTCCCCCTCACGTGTTTATAATGTCAGTTATTATATAACGGACGTGATAACCCCCCCCCCCCAGTTTATCATGGCGGTTATATAATAACCGATGTTATAAACCCTGCACCCCCAGTTTTTTCACGTCAGTTATTAATTAACCATCGTGATAAAAACCACAATGTTATGTTTGTTACGTTGTTTTTTAAATAACCGACATAAAAAATGTTATTTATAACATCGTCTGTATTAACGTCGGCTAAAAACCGACCTAAAAAATGAAAAATAACCGACGTAAATAACGTTTTCTGCACTAGTGTGTGTTCCTTTTGTTAGTGATATCACTAACATAGAGGGTATGGTTGTTTTAAATTTCATTAAAAACATATACAATGATTTCCCATTTAGTATTTCTTCACATCCTAAATAGTTGGACCACCATGTATTCTCATCTCATTGTAGTTCATGGGGATATTGTGAAGATTTTTTTAAGATGAGTGGACTGTCCAACTCTATAACGGATGTATAGAAAACAGTTGAGAGTTTATATAAAAATACAATTTCATTATAAAAGAAATGTCAAATTATGAAAATCTATGATGGTCCAACTATTTTGGTTAATTTTGATACTGGTTAGGAAATTAAATTTGTTTGGTTATATAGAGTTTGAAAAACAACCTCTATGATTTATTATAATATATTTTCTTATCGGAATTCTGCCACACTAAAACATATTACAATTTTAGACTCAACGAGAATCATTGCATGAAATTTATAATCAGTTTATGTATATGATATTATCATCCTCATTGGGGGAAATTTTATACATATTTTTTGTGAGGATCAGTGCCATGATAGGTTGATGAATTTTCATTTTATTGAGAATACATATTAGTGATTCACATTGATGGGGAGAGACATTGTGGTGTAATTAGATCCATTGTAGATTCCATTTTCACACATGGAGTATTATGAACATGTTATATCCCTCAAATGAAAATATCAAGAAATTGGGTATTAATCTGGTGTCTTGGTTGTTCAGTCATATTATCCTATGAGAAGAGACTCGGAGTCATCAATTTTTCAAGAGATATTGGGTTTGAACCATGTGGATCACTCTTAAGAACTTATACTATCCTTACAACATATGATTTCTAAAATCACACATTTCCATTCCACTATATCTAGGGGATGGGATTATCTTTTCCATAAATGAAGTTTTGTTCTCTTATTAATCTTACAGGCTTCTAGGGAATTTTCAAGGAAAAGAATAATGCATATCACAAAAGTAACCAAAACATGATAATCACATTGGTTTTCATAATAAAAAACATATTGGTTTACCTTTCTCGAATATCCCCAAACTAGGTGGAAGCCACATCCCTATGAAAATCCTTGGTTATTATAACCACTCACATAATGGGATCTATTTGTCATATGTATGGTGGGTTTGGTGGTTTATGGATTGATTAGGGCTCAAACTCAATTCAAATGGATTCTTCATTTTGTAAAATATGTGGGGAGGATGATCGTTTTATGGCTCATACAATTCTATTGTTTTAGTATTCACTATATAACATAACAACATGGACTCCTTTCATGTTGAGGCCAATACACTCCTTACCATTCAACACACGTTTCATGGGGAAAATATTGATCTTGAAAAAGTGGAAAAAAAAAACTTTTCCTCTATTAAAAAAATCCTTTCTTAGTTCTCGGTATGTCCCCTGGTCTGTTACCTAGAACATCTGTTAATATAAGGGATTGGTAAGTGTCCAATTGTGATTAATTAACTCATAGAAGGAGGGAAAAATGTTGTTGGAATTATCCCATCAATGGAAACCCACGATTTTTGTTTAAACTATTTCCCTAGCCTTGTGTATGTTCTTCATGAGGGTGTAAACATTTTAATGGGGATTCCCTCAAACTCCATTATTTTAGACCCTAATAGTATTGTGTGTATCCTCTTTTTTTATTCATTATAATTTCTTTTTCTTTATTCTTAATAAATATATTTAATTATTTGGTGGTGATTTATAATGTGAGTTTTTGGGTGATTTATGAGCCATGAATCATGGGTAGAAGATTCAGTTTAGGATATTTCAGCATATGAGAAGCAACATTGTATTTGGTGTAGGAATGGAGATGAAATAATATTTTATAAAAAAAAGTAGTGTAGTTGCATTGGGTGTCTAGATTTTGTTTCCATGGGAAGAATATATAAGGATACCTAACATTGGTGATTTTAGACATTTTTTCTAAAGAGATAGGAGACAGTGATCATGGATGGTTAGATCTAAGATGGATAGACCATGGGAAGATGCTTATAATTTTTGAACAATTCTTGGGTTGGTGAACGATCATGCATTTGTCCTTTTCATTGGATAAATTCCACATTTTGAAAGAAGGGTATCATAGATTCAATTAATTACATGATACTAAAATTTCATGGGGGATGTTATGATATTTAGGTGTGTGATATAAGGATTTATGATATAGGAAACAGGGAAGTCCATGTCAAAGGATATGGTAGGGTATCATCAGGGTGTATGTATGATTGGGTATTTTTTTGAAATGAACTATATTGAGCATCATTATATTGGATGAAATATTTAAATAGAATTAAAATTTTGTTAAACGGTTTTATAATATATATATATATGAAATATTTTATAAAGTTAGTTTTTTTAAATATTAATTCATAAGATGTCTGACCCATGGGAACATGAGTTGAGTTATGTGTCTTGGGGTTATGGAACTATGCACTCATTAGTATTATATGAGATTAAGGTTTCATACACTAGTTATATAAGGTAATTTTTTAATTCTGGTTTTGAGAGTTGATATGTATGAGTCGAGGACTGATTGAAGTAATGAAATTATTTTTTTCTGGATTTCTTAGGGTTTTGATGAGAATTTTTCCCATGTAATTGTGTTGAAATTATGGATAGATGGTGGCATGTGTTGAAATTATTTTTGAGAATGGATTAGAATGATAGATATTAATAAGATAATGGAACATATTATAGTTTATCATAGTGAGTGGTATAATAGTAGCCATATTTGTGGGGATGTCACCAATGGTCATTAGGGGGGTGTCCCTTTTTATAGATGGAATTTTTTCACATGTCGAGTATGACATTTCTAGTAATCCAAGAACTTCTAGAGGTTAAATATTTTTTATATCTATATAGTATTAGTGAGATGACCACATATATTGAATAATTGATTTAATAGATATAGTTTCATCCATATAAATCATCTTTTGGATTTAGTTGAGTTGTGATGAGGTTAATCAAGTAGTGGGTGTATATTATTGGTTGAGGGTGAACAGCCGACATCACAAAAGGGTCAGGTATGTGGTCAGACTAGTTGGTGGATGATTTATATAGTAATAAGATGTTAGTTTGTAGTAAAATATGATTATATATGGTTATTTATGTATTACTAGTATCAAAATTTTGATATGGTATTTCATGGAGTATGAATATTCGTAATTAGATCAATGTGTTTTGATATGATATGAGGTAGATTAAGGTCAATGATAAATTGGTTCTAAGATTGAGGTCATGATGGATGGTCTAGTTATATGGTTATTAAACCATATAATCATATTGAGTGTCACGTAAGGGAATTGGTGTAGGTGTTGGATGATCTCGAAGTACTTCAGGAATGAAGGCATTGTGATCACATTGTGTGATGTTTGATTGGTGGTTTTTGTAGATTTTTATTTGGAGTACTCATCCAAATGGGGACAGATCAATGTTTTGAATGAAATTGGGTTTAGTGAGATTAATATCATAATGATCATGTCATTTAACCATTGATATATTTTTTTGTCGGTGGTAAAAATGTATAAATCAATAATGCTCAGAATCGACCTTTGTAAAAGATTATTATTTTATGCATAATCATAATATTAGTTATTAATTGATTAAATTCATTGTGATGTATTGAGATAAAAAAGTTTGGATGATAACTACAACAATGTGTGATAGTTGTGACATGTAGGTTGCTTGGATTTTAATGGATAGTTTATTTTTTTAGAATTATTCAATTGTAGTATATTCGATATTACAGAATTGGTTTTGTTGAGTCAATCATGAATTGATGACCAAGATATGTCAGTTTTGTTTGTTGAATTGTCTCTATGTATTCTTAGTTATGTTAATTAATGTCATGTGGATGTCGTAAATTTCAAAATCATTTTGGATTATGAATTTCCACGGAAATTTGAATTTTTTGTCTCAATGATGAGGTCAATTTGAGAAAAAGGATTTAAACTGGGTATTTCAGTATTGAAATATATTTTGGTGAGGTTTCTAGATATGGTTTAAGTCCCAAGATGTGACTAATGTGTATTTTTCTAACATACAATAAGTTTTTAATGTAGTTTTTAATTTATATCTGTGTTTAACATATTTTTTTTGATTTTCGATGTACGTTCTAGATCCTCAATTGATATTTGAGTAAATTTGGGGTAATACATTGGTTTTTATTTAATAGGGACTAGGATATTTTTTGAGAAAATTTGTAATTGTTTTTTATAAATCCAGAAATTGTCTAGGGTTTTCCTTAAATCTGAAATTCTAGTTAAATATGATTAATAGAAGTGATTGAAACTATTTTGAAAGGATACAATATAATATGGTTTAGGAATTAATTTTAGATCATTCATGTGTCATCAGGGCCCATGGATATGTTTGAAGTATCATCAAATTCTGAAGATAAATTCTTATTAGTTCACCCATGTTCGGATGTTTAATTTTAATTTAAAGTCTTCTATTGGTTTTTTAGTGGTCGATGGTTATTTATGGGGTGTTAAGTGTGTTTAGGGTTTTTTAAAATGGTTTACTATATACGGGAGACTCATGTTACCCTTATTTAGGGATTGCATTTCATATGGTCATCTGATGTTACCCTTACACATGACATGTGCTGCATAAATAAAATCATTATTTCCCATACAGAGGTCCTGAACTATGTAAGGAAATTATGTGTTCCCCTACACATAGACTCTATGAAATATTTTTAACTGATGTTACCCATATTTAGGGACCCCATACTTTTTAATTTTATCTACGTCATTTAAAAATACTATATATTTTCTTTTTGAATGAATAATTTTTATGGGAATATAGGGAATGTTTTTAAATTCCGCAATAGGGAACACATGGGAATATATCTTTCACCACCTATTACTATATCCCAGTGATATTTTATTTTATTATTTATATACTTGATTATGATTTAATATAGAATATATATTAATGTAAATATAAGGTTTAATATCAACTTATTTATGATTTAAATTAACTTTTTCTCAACTAAGTTGTTGTTGCTCGGTAGGGTTTTTGAGTTATGATTCTACAAGAACATTGTGTAATAATCATGAATGCTAAGGTCTTCACTAGTCTTGTTTGAAGGATATTTTGGGAGTTTTTTAAAACTATTTTGTTTGAAAATTCAAATATTTATTTCAAAAACATAAATATTTAATAAATACAGACATGTTTTTTTTGAATTTTTTAATTAAATTGAAATAAAATGTGGGGGCTCTAGTGTTTTATGGGTTTTGATGAATTGTGGGGGGTGAACTTATTTTCTTAAAAATTTATCCTTCAGGATGCTACTGGTGATTAATTTCATTATTATATAGTAGAAATTGAAAATAGTTGTAATTAGGAAATGGATTTTGGTTAAATGTGAAAATTGATGCCAACAGATTTAAAAATAACTTTGGATATCTTTGAAAATTCCCCAAAAAATTAATATTATATGTAAATATATAAAACAATTTTATATTGAGTATAAATAGAATTATAATTAATTTAAGTGTTTGTTATGGATTTATGGACTTAAATGATGGATGATTAACATTCAATATGGGAACAAGTTTTGGGAGTTGTATTCATTAGCTTAACAATGATGGTAACTCAATAAATGATGTTGTCAGTCCCTTTAACATATCCATTAATTTATATACCCTTTTTTACGTTCAATGTAATACGTGGTCACCACACTAAGGGTGAGAGACCTATTGATTTAATAAATTTTACATTTAAATTAAAATCCCTATGAATAAAATGATACTCTCAATGTCCAAAATGGACCCTTGGCGAATGAATGATCCATCAAACTCTGGCGGCTGATTTCATGACCATAATGTGTGTTTCATATGATTTAGGAACCCTATATGGGCATAAATGAAATATATAAATGTAGTGGACATCGATATAGGTACCCTTAGATTACTCCACATATAGGATAGTGTTGGATGGTGAATTAATTACCTCATTAGGCCTTGGTGGAACCATGAGGCTTATAATAACAATTATGTTATTTTACTCATGATTTGAGAAAGTGTTTCTCTCTCTTTGATTTGTGAGTAACATAGTAGATATTACCATAGTAGGATATATGTATAGGTTGTGTGAGAGGACCAATCCAGAGTGTCTTGGTAAGTAAGATAAGAATTATGCCATCTCCTTGGAGTGATTCAGTTGTGGATTTTCATATGAGACCTATGATTCCATGAGATGACTATAGTTATGATAATGGATGTTATAACCTATAATAAAAGTTCATATACCAAGTGTTTAAAATTAGGTGGTGGATACCATGTTGGTTTTCCATGCAGAGATATGGCCTAAGGGCCCCTGGTGGCTGCTGGGATATTTTTTCAACTGTCATAAGGGTTAGTGTAATGAAACATTTATCTTCCAAATTGTGTGTCAACATAGAACCTATTAGTCAATGGGGTCAAACATATGTGTCTACAGTTATAATGAATTTGTTTATGTAAATACCATATTATTCCTTATGTTATGGATACCTGGGATGTTAACTAAGATCCATATTTATTCATGATAATATATTGATTCCAAATATCTTACCTACGATTCAATTTCTGTGCCCAATATGATTGATGCCTATGAGACTACATGGGATCTAGGATTTTATCATGAAATATTGATATTCATATGTTACACCCTATAATATATTAATTGGATCATAATATGGTGATATATCTTGGTTCATTCTTAGGATCATGGTAATGTGCATGATACTATATGGGATTCCATGTATATTATCAATGATTTTGAATTTGAACATTCTATTATATGTAATATCTAGGTTTTTACCAAGGATTCCGTTCTTTCACCTGATACCATGACGATACTTCTAGTGGTTGTTTAACCTACTATTGGAATGATTCCAAAACGTGCTCAGAGATAGTTTTCACTGGATAAAGTGGGTATAGTCAATCCTGAGTGTCACATTTGAACTAATGGATCGACTATGATCACTTACTATATAATGATTCCACAATTTTTTATTTATTTTTCGTGGAAATAAAATGATCATACATAATATTTAATGGGTTTTAAGGACCCCATTAGTGGTTCTTTAATGAGTTATACTTACACCCTACATGGTTAGCCTAGGCACTCTGGTACTCGAGCTAACCTCCTCATTCAAAGGTTTGTGTATGGAAAAGTCCCCATGGTCAACAATTATTATGTAAATATTGATTAGGTTATGTAGAAATATGATTTGAGACTTAAGTATGATATTAGAGTATCTCTTGTACTTTTTCATTATTTTCTATATGTGATCGATCTAGAGGGAAATTAGTTGAGGTATGAGTGGAAAATCATGGTTATGTATAGTTCTACATTATAATTTTAATCGCATGGATATATTTTATTTCTTCTAGGTAATATGATTTTTTTTAATTTACTTTAGATAATTTATCCATGTTTTACACAATAATAGGATCCTATAATATTACCATTGTCACTTCATAGACCCTCACTGAGAAACTAATTCCTTTTTAAAACATTTAGGCACACCTATGGTCACATGGAAGTAGTGATCAGGGAACCTATAACATGTATCAGGTTGATTGGTCATTAAATCTAGATAATGGGAGTTATTCATGATGGATAATATTAATTACTCACATGTTTTTAGACATGGGAGACAATGAAATAATGATATGGAAATAGGGTGTTTAAGAATAAGACGGATCATAATTGGAAGGATGAACTGAGTGGTGGAAAATGATAGAAGGGAAGTATCATCAGTAAGGGTTATATGGGAAATCATTAAATGACTCATATGGTTCTGAGAATGGTTTTGGTGAAGGATTATATATTTTGTATTTACATGTTAAAACCACATTCCTTCATGAAAAATTATGGGGGGAGTGATTCATAGACAATCCAAATGATATTACAGGGAAATACAAAGAACATTTGGTGTGTTTAATCAGAGAGAGTGTGCATGGGATGACACAAAAACTAATTAATTGACACCATATGTTTAATTACCTTAGGGAATAATTTAATGTCATCCATTTAAATAAGTATCATTGATTCCACCTATAATTTTTTTTCAGGGTAGATTCATCCCCCTCAATTTAAATCAATGATATGAGTTTAGTCGAAGAATTGGGGACTATCATAAGGAGTATATTGTTGAACTATCAATGTGATTTTAGATGAATTATCTTGATAAAAAAATACGGATGCGGGGGAATAGAATTGAAATTTACCAAATGAACACAATTTTTATACGTTACTATGTCTATCAACATTCACAATGTTGTATAATGTTTCATAATGAGTATGTTGAATCATAATACTACTCCCATGTTGAATACTTTAGTATGAACAATGTGAAAACACCAAAAATGGAATAAGAGTTTCATTAATTCGTAGGGATATTTCATCCATAGACATTTGAAATCCTGATTTACACCTTGTTTTGTATGAGGCTTAGAATTTCAATATATGTTTATTTATCTATGGGTAATCAAAAACTCACAAAGGGGAAAAGTACGAATTGGTTAATTAGATACTTCAAAATATTTTTTTTACAATCTAAATACACTATTTTAGAATATAATAATCAATATAATGGATGCCTTATTCATACATTGGTAGATATTAATACAAATGGAGGATCACCATTGGATATAGGTTAACATAAGATGGAAAAAATTTTGGTTGGATGATGAATATTCAACAAGTAGTTTCACATTGATAATGGAGGTACAATATAGTGAACTTAAGGAATATTTGAAAGAGTTTATTAGGATTAAGAGGCTATAAGTATATCTTGGAAGATGATAGGATATATAATAAATATTTTCTAACTCTCGTAGAGTGATTCACTTCACTAACAATCCAATTTTTGACTCCGCGAAAAATAAAATTTTTTGGACGATTCACTTCATCCAATGATTTGGAGGGAAAATTGAAAGTGCTATAGAAGGACTATGGAGTTACAAATCTAAATGATATGTATATTAATATTTTATTATTGTAAATTATATGATGTTTTTTTGATATAGTGTTGATAATATAACTTAAACCATTCTTGGGGAACCTTTTTACTAGAAAAATTATATTGAGAGAAAAAAGGAATTTTTTATGAAAATTTATGAGTTAGTATTATTGCTTTAAAATTATCCACAAGAGGGACATTGTTACCACATATGATTGAAAAGAATTTTATGGAGAGGTCTTGATATGTTATAAATTATGTGATTCCAAAATTTCTAAATGGATCCAGAGAGTAGTTATGGTACAATAGTGAAAAAGTCCAAAAATCAAAAATAAGTGCAAGAGACAAGTATAGAGTGAATGATTTTATAAATGGAAATGTAAACAATTTATGAGGAAGTGATCTAATTGTTATACTTCATATATAACAATATTATATAGGAAATTGAAACAAACATAGAACGATATGTGGCCTTTATAAATGGTGGGATCCTTATGAAGATCGGTTGGGGGTGGAAAAAGTATTTTTGATAGATAGTTTTGGCACTCCTCAATAAATAAATGGTTGTTAGTCATTAACATGTATACTATTAAGTGTTTTAATTCTATTATATTTCATGGAAATATATTTTTTTAGTCTTTCATATTTTGAATTGGTCTAGTCCAAAACTATGAAAATCCATATAATTTTATTTTCTTTGTTCTTTTATTTATTGTATTTTATAATTTACTTTATGGAATACATATCATTTTCTTGTGTAGTTAATTTTTTTTCTTCTAATTTATGGATACACTAAGAATTTTGTTCATCTAGTTTTTAATGTTCTTTATTATTTAATATTATTTTATGCATTTTGAGGGTGCTTCTTGTATTAGTGGTTCCAGACTGAATATCCTCTGATTGAAACCATACAATATTTCATGATCATGACCACGTAATTGATTGAAATATAATTAAATTTCTGATGGAAGTATAATATTTAATATTGAGTATAGGATGAAAGTATAAAAATTTCATAGAATGCAGTTACAAATTAAATTATCAAGATAAAAGATAAAAATAAAATATATAAACCCAAAGTCATATTTTATTATAATAGTTTCATATATAAATATATATGTAATATTAAATTTCAATCAATGTTTTATGTTAATCCCCAACTCACATTTCAAATAATATTATTTGATTTATCACATAATTAATTACTTATTGTGAAAGTAAAATATAAACAGTTTTGTTGAATTTGGGAATTAATATTTCATTTTATTTGTAGGTGAAGAAATCCACAAAAAATATTAATTAATAATGTAATTATGTTTTAAATGTCTCATTTTTTTAATGAATAGTATTATTTCTTTTCTAAATTAATAAACAAAATTCATTGGAGAAAGTTCAAAATGAAAATTTTAAAATAATAATTCACTGCTAGGAATAAAATCACACTCTCTAGTATATGAAGTAAATAAATACTTTTTTAGATCAATTTGAATGAAATTGGTTAATCGAAAAAATCGATGACTTTTTGATTTTATGATTTCCTAAAAAACCCTTATTGGTTTTTTAAATTAAACATTGGACTTATAAAGAGTTTGACCATAACTCTAATCCACTCAATTATAAAAATTTTCACAACCATCACCACATCCATGTTTAAAATCCATGATATCATGGATATCTCATTTGCCCTCCTCAATCACAGGGCACTTGATATAACATCCATGTTGTAGTAGTTGGAGTAGAACCTCTATAACATGGTTTGATCACCCTATCTCCCAATTTATTTCACATCGATATCCATGAGTACTAAAACAATAGTCCTTCCCCTCAAGCATCTCAAATTTAAATTAGAATTAATATGTGTTTGTGTCGCATTGTTTTGTTCTGATTTAATTGTTACAGATTACCTCATCATTTCTTCATTTGAAATCTATATGGGTTTAAAATTAATTAGGTTATCTTCTTTTTTTGATCTATGTACAAGACCCATTTATTTATTCTTAATCGTTTTGGTTGATGGGAGAAATGTTTTTGACTATATTTTAACAATTATTAGACCTCTCAAAACACCATAGTTAGTTCTAGTGATTTTTTATAAGGTTAGGAATTATGCACTTTTAAATTAAAATATTGCATATTTATTATTATGTAATTTTAATATACTAAATTCTTGAAAAAATGTTGAATAATTTTTTTGATATTATGTTCAAAATTGTATGATAAACTAATTTACTCCAAACATCGGGTTTCTGCATGGACCCTTGTCTTGGCCAAGCGTGTTTGGCTTGCATCCTACTTTTTTCATCCCATTCCATAATTGACTGACCATTTCACTAATCCAATAACTTTTTTCTAAGGAACATTGTTAACATTTTTCTCCCCTTCAATATTGTTTGACCACATGTTCAATGTTTGGTGCATAGGCTATTTGATATTTTCAATAACAGGTTTGTTGAATTGTCTCATTAAGCCCGGTACTTCCAGCCTGCTATGGAATCTTATGAAATTTTACCACCCATATAACTGACCACATTACTAGATTCAAAATCCTTTACTCTTCTATTTATCCCTTATTCTATTAGAGAAACCCTTTCTCTCAGTGATTTTCATCATCAAGAATGATAATAATATTGAACATGTCATTGTCCTTGTGCATCACCAGTTTAACTTTTATTGTGAGTCATAAAAATTTCCCTTCATTATGAATTATTTTGACATTTTTAATTTAATTTCTATGATATGGAGGAGTTTAAAAGAAATATTATTTTTTGTGACTGTTTTAATGTATAGAAATAATTCCCCAATATGGTAAAGGTATAACAAGATCACCATAATTTTGAAAATTTTATAGTATTGTAAATTTCCTAATATTCATTCATTCATTTTGAATATTTTTCTCTAGGGGGTTTTCTTAATTTTTTATCAGTACATTAATATAATATCTTTTATAACATTCATTTTGATCCTAATTAAACATTTTTTTTTTCTTTTCATGCATGAAGGTATAAAAAAATGATGAACATTAAATCATGTTTCAATATTTATTAAATGATGTGCTATGTTTTTTCGTAGGTTTTAGTTTTTATTGTACTTCTCAAACCCATCTACAGTCAAAAATTTCTTCCCCATTTTTGATAAGAATAATTTCAACCTTGTTAATTTCATTCATTTCAAATACATAACTTAATCCAATGGAATATTGATGGATATTGGATATTTCAGAGAGGTGTACTCCTCAATGTTATCCACAATAAAATGATATTAGTTCCATTAGATAATCAATGTCTTTAACTATATATGGAATCACAAATTTTTATGGGTATAATCATTTTAATTTGTATATATTTTAAATGATATCCCTACTCGTACATTTGGGGAATATAGATTCATTACATGGATTGAAAAATCTGATTGTGACCCAATTTAATGGTCTATATACCCCTACCATATACTGAGATGTCCCTAACAAGGTCCTTGTTAATTCCACTAGTAATTTACATTCTTTATTTATGGGTTAATATCCTTATTGAAGTATCAAATGAAACTACTATATTTTGGATTTAGATTAACCATGAATGAAATTATAAGAGCACATATATTTTCTGAAGATTACACATGAAACATCACATGTTTAACATTAAAAATTGTCTTGTGGTTTTTGTAAAATGAAATTTAGATGAATCTAACAACATCACATTTGACTAATCCAATAGTTATGGTAATTGTTATGCATTTTTTTAGGCTATAGTTGTCTTGATTTCTCATGATAATTAATATAGTAAATTGGTAGAAACTATTATGCATAGTTATGAGTCATTTTCTCCTGAAGAGGGAATGTCATCAAATAGTTCTAAATAATTACATTATAATCATAATAGTAATGGGGAGTATGAAATTCACTTTACTGAGAGTATACCTTAAACTTTGGGTAAGAGGAATTAATGTCAAAATGATAAGGGTATAATAAAAAAACCCAAATATATGTATAACTCAATGGAAGAAAATGTGTTTTTTTCAAACCTAGTATCATTATACTAGAGTGTGGGAAACAAAAAAAATCCTAATAATTAATTAATTATTGACCAATCCCTCTTTTTGGATCCTAGTTATTATTAATTTGAAGTCCAAAATTTGTATAGTCTTGTTATCAATGATGATTTAATCATATATTTTGAGTTTGCATTTCACATATGCCCCACATGGGTGCAATTCCATGAGTTATCCAAAATGGTGGACAGTGAAGGGATATATTCTAATAGTATGGTATATAAGGTCATAGAAAGAGGTTTTGTGTTAATAAAACAAGATTAAAGGTCTATCATCACATTTTTATATGTGAAGTGGGTACAAACCCATCAATCAATACTGATCACCTTATGGGTTTTATACCAAATAACATTCATTTTATGGCATGAATCTGGATTTCTTGAAATATCAAAATGATTTTGAATATTTATTAAGGTATATATTGTTAATATATCATATATCTTAAATTTAGAAACAAATTTTAGTTAATTTTTAATTTTTAATCTTACTAATACAAATAACACTATGTTGTGGTAAGATATATTGGTTCATGTAATATCTAAGGGTCATGAGAAACATAATAAATAAGGGTTGTTAAGTGATATCACACAGTGAAATATCCCTTTTTTGAAAATTGAGTTTTTCATAAGTCTAAAAGGGTATGTTTTATTAGGTAATCATAAAAATATAGACAACCATTAGAGTACATAAATTTGGATTTATGAGACCCTCTGGGGACCAACTCCCATTGTAGGGGTTCCTATTTTATTTCCTGTATTAAGGATAAAACTAGAATAATTTTCATTTTTATCATTAAAAACAATATGATGTCTTTGATTTTATTAAAACGTGGAAAATAATTGTAGAAACCCAATTTGGAGAAGAATAATTTGATGAAAACTAATAATGGACTCTATTACATCTCTATTAACTTTATTCATTTATTTTAATGTGATGGAATTGTTTGGTACTATAATATTAGGGGATAACATAAAAATGGGAATGTTTAACATATGAACAATAAATTTTTTATCTATTTTGAATAATAATTATGTGCTTGGGTCATCCCATGTTTTATGTGAAGGGGCCATTACTATTACAATATATCTATTTCATCGGTGTTCATTCACAACCAGCCAAGTTAAAAATGTTGAATAATTTTAATGAAATAATCCACCTTCTTATGACCATTTATGAATCATTGGATATAATATATATTCCTATATTAGAATTGAAATGTTTGACCTAAGGGTTATTAAAACTGACTTTTTTAGGTTATCGATAAGGTGTTATAGGATAAAATAAATGAGTTAATAAACCACGATACTATAATTGTATAATTTATAAAATTGTTGTGTTTCATAAGTCATGTTATATAAGAGCTGAATTTTACAGTAAAGGAATCATTGATACACCTCAATATGAGTTTGTTCAATTGGGATCACATGCCTAATTTTAATCTCTTGTTAAAACTAGTCCACATATTCATTAATTTGTAACCCATACCAAATCTAGATATAACAAAAAATAAAATTCTTATCCTCCTAATGAATATAATCACTATCAGTTGACTCATGATAGATCTAGGATAACCAAGGCCATGTTGTTTCATTTAACCATAATTACATGGATTCATTTTCATGGAAACTAGATCATGATCTTTTTAATGATAATAACCAATATTCTAATCATGAGATAAATTATATCAATTTTATAAAAAAGATATCTTCAATTTATATAGAAATGAAGTCCATAAATAAAAACATGCATAGTCAAGTAATAATTGGACATTTAATGCTAATGTCATTGAGAGAATGTGTATTTATAAAATAATAGAAAATGAGACCTCTATAAAGAGTATAATATTCGAGGCTAGATTAGTGGCCAAATTTTTCTTTCGATGAGAAGGAATTGTTTATCTTGACATTTTCTCAGTAGTTTTTAATCATTCATATATTCAGGTCCTTTTTATTTTTGGTGTGTTAAGTGATTTCTACATTGAAAAATTATATGTTAATATTCTCATCCTTCATTGTAACCAAACTATGAAATCAAAAATAAACCTCTTAATAGTTATTCCAATGGTTTTAATCCTGACAAAGTATTCCCTTAAATAGTCATTGTATGGATTAAAAGAATATTAATGGAAAGGGTATTGAAAGTTTGACTGTTTAATTATTTATAAAAAAATTTGGATGAGTCAACATGATTCATGTGTTTACTTAAAATCTATTAAAAACAATATGTTTATAAGATTTTTTATGTAGTTGATATTTTGATATTACATAAGAATTTGAAGATAATTAATTATGGTAAAAAAAATTTAAAGTGTTTCCGAGAAATCAAGGACCTATATGTTGAAATGAAAATACTAGATATATAAATAATTAGTTTCATACCTAAAAAACTATTGTATTTCTCAAAACATGTTTATGTTAAATAAAATCCTTAAATGGTATTTTATAGAGTCATTAATACATCCATATATTCCCATTTATAAACATTCTAAACTATATTTAGCTCAATACATCATTCTAATAATGATATTGAATTCATATAAAAAATTTCATAAACTAATATTTTCACCACATGATTATTTCAGGTATTTTTACCTTTGCTAATTTAACCATTTTTTTCTACACTTAGTAGATTCATGAAAAACATAGAATGCCTCATTAGGATGCCCTAAATATGATATTTATGAACCTACACATATAGATGTTTTTTATTTTTATAATGGGATAAATGTGGAAATTAATGAGTTTAGTAGGTTATGTTATCTTTGAATTTTCGTTAAATATTGATGTTGTAGGGTCAGTTAAAAGATTTTTCATTTAATAATTGAAGAGGTCTCATGTCCTGGGAGGGTGACATGAAATCTGTTGTGACCTTATCAACTATGTAATCCCAACAAATAACCATGGTTGAGTATTTCACTGAGGAATTTTGGTTAAGAGATTAGATTTATGAATTTAATATGTATAATTATAGTATTACTATTTATTGTGATAGAAAATCATCGTTAAGTTTGAATAAATTTTTTCATGCTTTGTTAAATATAGGAATAATTACATAATGCATCACTATATTAGTGATTTTATTGAATGTGAAAATATATGTGTCAATATGATACATACTAGTAATAATCCAGCATATAGATTGAGAATAGACGTGGTGTTATTAAAATACATGTACAAGATAAAAATTATGAATTTGGTTCTAATTCAATTTAATTAGGTTTGAGAATATCCCAAATTTGAAATGAAAATGGTTGAGGTTTTTGAATTATTGTGTATTATTATTAAATTTTCTATGTTTATTAATCTCCACTTAAATTTATTACTTGCATGAAAAATTGTGAAATTTTTATTTTTTGTTATTATGAAAAAAATTAAAAGGTGGCATCTAATTTTTTTCTCTGGTCTCCTTTTTTATTAGGGGTCCTTTATCTTCGGTTGATGTGTTTAACTTGAATCTTATCTTCTTCAATTCATATTCTGACCCAATTTCTATTTGGCCTATCCCATGTTGGTTTTCTACTACCAATTGATCACCTTATATCTCATATTCGATGTGGGATATCCACATGTTCAATTTTTTGTGCCTAGGTTTTTGTATTGTTTTTGAAATTGATGTGTTCTATTATATCATTCAGTTGGGAGATATACTCCCACTATTGTAATAATCCATTTTTTCCTGACTTCTTTTTACCTTTTTGTCTAATAAATTTCCAGGGTTGTCTTCCACCAGATCCTTGGCTTTTGGGGTTATATTACACATTCACATTTTCATTAAAAAAGGAATAACAATGATAAGGATGATATTACTAGAAAACTGAGACAATGATTGAGTGTGAAACATTATGTTTACCCTATGAGCGATATAATTTTTTTCTATGTGGGAAGTTTAGAAACCTTGATTCTTGGCGGTATGTTCAGTGAAATAATATTATAAATTAATACATAAATTCATTTCTAATCCTAAATTAATTCTATAATCATACTACCATGGTGAAGCACCTAGAGATATCCTCATAATCTTGGAATCACCAACAACTCTCGTTTTCCTACATCCATAGAAAAATAACATCGGATGAAGAAGAAACATTGGATCAGATCAAATCAAGACACAGAGAATGAAACATCTTGTATCAATCATTCTTGAATGTGTTCTTCATCAACGAATGATCCCTGATTTACGAAGGACTTTTCAATTAGTGATTTACTCCATTTGATTAAATATATTGAGAGTATCAGGGAATTTTCTTCGATCTTTGTACATTTTTCCCCCTTTGCATGTGCTCGAGTATTGAAATCTAAATTTATTCAATTGGTTTCTAACCATGGATGGTTTTTATTGATAGTTGTCGATGAACTCTTGGCCAACACTGTTTAAACCTTTTTTTTATTTTCTACTGTGTTTCGTTATGTTTATCTCTTGCTTCAGCCTATAGTCCCAGTTTGACTATTCTTATTGGTAAGATTCCAATTCGGACAATCACAACCATGATGGAACCACATGTGAGGATCATATTAGTGAGGTTTAAAGAGATGATGGATCTTCAGAAGGAATTGATGTTTGTTTCGATGATTGGAGGTCAATAAATTAAATGTGGAGTGAAAGTGGTCATTTAATTTGTACAATGAACCCCCGAAGACAAATGGACCTAATTTCCAGTGAGTGACAGCTGTAGATGATAGACATGGTCTAGATCTATAAGTTTTATCTTGATTCAAAGATGAATATAAATGGATATATATGATATGAAGCATGGATCATAGATCTAAAACCCTTAGAAAACCCAACTACACACCATGTAGGGGGATTTACAAATTGAATGTAGCCCCCTTAGTGGAGGAAAATAGGGTTTAAGAAATATAAGGGTTAAAAACATATAGTCATACTAAAAATGGTGTACCCATTCCATGAATGGAAAACTCATGTGATGGATCACTCGGGAGGGATACCATGTGGTAGTACATGCCCAGGTCACATGGGTGCCACCTCGTTCGAGGAACGACACTATGTATAGAGTACACGGACATGGGGTCATTATATTGACATGGGGTTGGTACACAAACATAAGGTCTGGTATACGGACAGGGCCAACATTAAACATCATGGTCCCAGTTATCCTAGACATTCCATGTAGTCCACTTACAAGGAATTTACTACTACATGAGCTTGGATTCTTGGGCTATCTAGGGAAATTTTTAGGTGGTGGAGAAGGACCACACACCGTGTGGGTCCCATTAATGTTGGGTACCCCTAGGTTCTTTTTTTAAAATCCTTAATCTTTTGTATCTCCTTTGTTTTAAATCATATTTTTTTCAGTTTGTATCCAATTATAAATGTTCATATTTATATAACATGATGGTTTCCTCATTTATGGATTACAAGATACAATTTGGAATGTTCTGAGATTGATACATGGTAAGGAAACTCTTGATGATGGTTGTGATCACATAAATCTCCCTGAAATATCCAAGTGGAACCCTCTAGTTGGGTTTGGTAGTGGAGTTTCTTGACAAATTTATATGTGGTACCCTCCAGTAGGACTGAGGAGTGGATTTTCCCAAAGGAATTTCCAGGTGGTACATTCCAACAGGTCTGGATTGTGGAGTTCCTCGATGAGCTTTTGTGTTCGGTATCCTCCATCAGGGCCAGAAAATATAGTACTTAGATTTCCTTTTCTGAGTAGTACCATCCAATAGTGCTCTGTATTGGGGTTCCTTGACATCCTTTCCGAGAGGTACCCTCCATCGGGGATGGGTAGTGGAGTTCCTTAACAAACATTCTGATCGGTATCCTCCAGATGGGCTGGGAAGTGCAGTTCCTCATCTACCATTGTGAGTGTTTCCCTTAAACATGACTATGAAATTGAGTTCCTTGGTGTCCTATTGAGTGGTACCCTACAACAAGGCTTTACAATTACATTCCTTGTGGGAAATCTGAGTAGGACCCTCCTATCAAACTAGGTGATTGGATACCTGCATATTATTTTTGGCCACTCTAGTGGGTTTCACAATTAAAAGGAATGGATTGTTTTAGATGGTCACTTCTGTGAAGATCTGTGAGATGTTGGTAATATATGTGGGACTTTTAGAACTATTGGATTCACTTCACCTAGGGTAGTTCTATGAGATTGAGATCCCCTTACACTTTCAATTGGGAATCTTTTTACTGAGAATATATATATCCTAATGAATTCACTATTATTATTTTGTTACTCACATTCTAGGATAGGAGAATATGAAAAAAGTGTATGGAATAATTTTCATGTCTATCTTATTAATGTTGGATGAGTTTATTATGCTTCTATAGGCGGAGAAGATTCAACGGACAATTTTTCTACTCACTATTTTTATACCCTTCTATTTGGATGAGCTTAATCATACTCTTGGTTGGGTGGAGTTATTCTATATGAATTTTTATTGGATATACATCCATTCTTTCCCTATTGTCTCTATTACTGTTCCCACTCATCTTTTTTGGTGTCTTACAATGTATTTATATACTCACTCTTGTATGGGCATCACCCATGTTCATCGTGTATTATGAAGAGGATGGATAGGTAGACCATGACTATAGTGTAGCATAGGTATAGCGACCTTACTTTTCTTTCATTTTTAGTAAATAATTTTAAATATAAACAAAATAATGTGTTACAAAAGAAGAATCCATAGGTTTAGTGTATTGGGATAATTAGGACTATGAATAACATTTATAAAATAAAACATAAAAATTTATTTAATTACTTCTTATCTATCTTCATAGTGGCCCTCGTGTTCTCATTAGAACAAGAAATCACCTGAGGATATACATCCTAAAAGGGGTGACCTAAAATCCCATTAAAAGGATAGATAATATATTTGATCAATATAACTAAGGGGTGAGAATAATAATTATCATAACAAAAACATCATAATCATGAGAGGGAGCATTAGATAAAGTCATAGAATGTGGAAATGCATAAAAAAGAAACATTGGGTCTTAGTGGTCAACTACCATGAATATTTCACATTATATCATGAGATATTTCACATTACCTAATTCATTGGACTGCTATATAATTCTGGGTGCATCTATCACATCATAAAACTTACATGCGCTATATAATTCTTGGTAGACCCATCACATCATAACATTTATATTATCATGCATTCCAAATAGAACATATTTCAATCATGGACACATACTAACTAATGTAATGAAATGGATTTCATTTTAAAAATCATACATTCATGAATATATTTTTGGATTCCAAAATTAAATATGTAATCACATATGTGGTATAAGAATCATCAAGATGAAACAATCTAACGAGGATTAAAAGATGTATTTTTGGAAAGAAGTGTTCTTTTGAAAATATCATTTGATTTCCTGTTAAATAATATTGGAAACATGTATATCCTATATAAGGTTTTGTATAGATAAATAAATTCTAGTTATAGATCATTAAATGATAAACCATACTAAAAATGAAATGAAATATGGAAATCCCATTGAAATTGAGTTGGGTTTGAGAATCACCAAACCTTTTATCTAAACTAATTCTTATCTTTAATATCCTTTATAATTAAATTAAATTATGTAATTAACAACTATAGAACCTATTATACATTTATTTTATTAATTATATTTTTCAGGTTCATTTATCAACTTTTTGATGTGTTATTGTGTTCAATTTCATCATTTAGTAGCGTTCGTTTTCCTGGTTTTAATGATTGATTCTTTTTTATTCATGTATAAGAAATCATGTAAAATGAGTATAATTATCCTAAATTGAAATTATTTTTTATTATCGAACATATATTAGTTTAAAAAATCATATCTATATTAATTAATTTTTTTCTGAGGATGAATCATTTGATAAAACGTTAGTCATGATCATTTATATAACAACGCCAGTTTATTGATCATCACGAACTATTTCTGATTTATTATTTAATATTGTGTATATGTGTTGTATAAAAAATAATAAAATTTTTATTACATACACTTTAAAATATTTTTTGACCATTAAAAAGTTATTATGACCATTCTGGAAGGATGTAAAGGAAAATGAAAACATGTCATCCTTGAAGGTGATAAATCAAAACCGAACGGAAGATGCTTTTAATTAATGAATAAAAGGGAGAGGGGAAAATTTTATAATATGGTTCATATATTAAAATAATAAAAATATATTATATAAAATATATTGTAGTTCGTATGTTTCTTGAATATTGGATGGTGATGATGGAATAAGAAAAGAAACGAAATTGAATGGAAAAGAAAGAGTATTTTAACTCTTGAATTTCTCCTCCTTTAAAATATTATTAGGGAAATGGATTTAGAATTTTTATGATAACAAGGGATCCTGGACTTTTAGGATGGTATTGGGAATTGTATTGGGTATAATTTTGATAAGTCTCATATCATGGATGGTGTGAGGAGAATAAATGGTGATGGGTGGTATTTATAGGGGATAAGAGAGGTTTTTTCTCTTTATTTTAGTCATTAGTTTATTATTTTGACTCATTAATATAAATATATTTATTTTTATCAGTAGGTATAATATAATAATTAATGTCACTTTGAGATTATGTTATGTATATCATCAAAGGATCATTTAATATTGTATTTAACCTATAATGTAATAACAAAGTAAATTATTGTATTTCACTACACACCAAAAATTCAACAAATTTAGAAAAATTTAAAAACTTCACCATAACTCTTTTATGAATTGTAAGATTAAAAAGAGATATAAATTTTATGAAAATAATTTTATAAATATGTGAAAATTAATTTTTTATTAAATTTTTTTTTATATTCCAATTTTAAAATTATAACTGATTTTATGACACATTCAAAAATTAACTAAGGTCTCATAAAATTATATTATAATCAAAAGAGAAAAAATATTAATTTCTGAGTGTATTCTAACTAAATAAATTTTCTTTTAAATCATCATATTATTTTTGCAATTTTAAATAAATATTTATGACTTATAACAATACCAATACGAAATTTATCTTTTTTAAAATATTTATTTACTTATTTCATGATAGAAATATATTATATGACTATTCATAAGATACCCAAATTATTTTAATACATTGATAGGTGATTTAACAATTCGATTGGATGGAATACTATTCCTAAGGGTCATGTTACTATTCCAAAGGTCAAGTTACTATTCCATTGGTATAGTTTCCTTTATTTCTAAAAAAATCCTTTTATTTAATCCATTATTCATTTATAATGTTTTTACTGTGCTCTCTATGGAATTATAGATGAATTATACTATATGGAATAATTATTATAAGGGTGAATTTCCATTGATAATAGTTTGGGTAATTATATTGGGCATACTGGGTGGTTTGGATAGTGTACGATGGTAGTAGCTTGGGATTCAGGGGCCATGCTATCTCAATTTTTTATTATTCCAGTTTTTTCAGGATGGGACATTTTTTTTGTTGGGCGTGTTTTTTTCTCTTTCCTTTTCAGTTTTCAGTACCGCACTATTGTACTGGGTAGAGGTTCATGCATTATTTGTTTTATTTAGAGTAGTGTTTCATCTTTTACTCTTTCCCACTCAAATTTTTCATCGAGATAGTAGTGTATGTGAATAAAGGTACATAGTAAAAGGCCTCCTCATGATTATATATTCCTTTGATTCTTGTCTCTACCCTTGTCATATGAAGGAGGTCTTGAGGTTTTTGTTGTTCGAGCCCCAGCATGTATAGGGTTATGAATGATTGGTATCGGAGAATGTTTACTCCCTTGGAGGATGTTCATACTATCCCCCTCAAGAGTATTTGGTTTATTTTATCAAAACAATGACATAGTGTCTAAAGTACGGATCTCAGGGAATGGTGTCTAGTGATGATGTGGAAAACCTACATATACATTCACTAGGACTATGGATACCTGTTAGTTGAATTTGCATAATGAGACAGTTGTTGCAGGGATCAATTGTACATGTTTCCTATAGGACTGGTTCATTAACATTACTTCTTCTTTATGTTCCACTTTGTTGTTGATAAATATATAAATTCTCGTCTGGTCATGGTACATCATGAAAAATATCAATATTCCCCCGTGATGATAGCCATCCAAGATACTAGTTCTGGTTTAGGAAGATTATTCGATCAGTGGTGAAGCCTCAATTCAGGGATAATCCCGTGATGCCTTCATCCATTTAGGTATGTAGGTGCACCTCCACCAATCCAGAAGCATATCATTCCTGTAGAGAATTCTTAGGGAATGCGCAATATTATATTGAAGTGTGATATCCAACACTAGAGGCTACTGAGGATTCATGGTGATTGAGATCCTCAGGTAGTAGAGGAATGGCTAGATTCAATGGATTATGCCTTTAGGATCATCCTAACCCTGATGGATTAGGTGGATTCACTGGCTGCAAGACTTTTCCATACATTAGTTGGGAATTATTTAAGCCTTGTTTTATAAATTCATTTTGACTCAACACACTTGTGTGCTGACATCGAGTGGCTCTTCTGGGAGTATTCCTACCCCTCCTTCTTGTGTATAGTTCAGATCTAGGAGCTACTAGAGCTACATAAGGGAGGGATTATGGTGGATAAGTATACAGTTATGTTCACAGACCATACATGGTACTCTATTGAGATTATTTTATATGAATAATTTTAATAATTCATGTTTGAGTAGGGAATTTTTAGAGATATATGAGCTAGTTTTGTGCCCTTGTGCATCCCCAACTATGATGGGATGTTGGATCATGCACAAGTGAAAGAGAGATTATTATCTGAGGGATGACATATAACTGAATCTGGAAGTTGTTTCCTCATAGATGAGTCGTATATTAAATCCAATAGTCAATAGATTCTAGGATGTCATCATAGAAGACCTTACCCTAAGAAGACTGAAGAACATGGTCATATGATATAGAGAAATCATAGAGCACTAGGTCATCCCAGAGAGTGCTGATGATTTTCTTGTGATAGCTAATGGAAAGTAGTATATTAATATCCTTACAAATTTTCTAGGGAGTGTAGGAATGTATCAAAAGTACCACCATGCTAGAGGAAATGTCATGATTAAGGATCTCCTATGCTAAGATGTTGTGGTCTTCAGGTAGGCCGATCTGGTAGAGCAGCACTGGGAGCTATGGGGGGTGGATAGCATTATGAGGCCCCTCCACCACCACCACTAGGTCATCCACAAAAGGATAAGGGAGCTGGAATCTAGGACTACTAATAGTAGCATGAATTGGATATTTATTATCCTTCAATATATGATATTGTTAGATTTATCTTGTTTTTTATAATCATTCATCAATATTAGAATACATAGGTTTTATCCATTCCATTACCTCTATACTCATGGTGCGTGAGCTTAAGATCCCAGTTGAGGCACTAGTCTAGTATCTTCATCTTGAGATTCCTATAGGGAACACTTATTCTGTATATTTTGACTTCCAATAGAGTGAACTATCACTTAATTAAGAGATGTTCATGTGGGACCTTTTGGTCTTCAAAATGGATCCATATGATTTCACATTGGTTATAGCTTGGTTTTCCAAGTTCTGACAAAATATAGACCATCCCTGTAGAAATTTGGATGTTTAAGGGTTGATGGGATGAGATTATCATTTTTATAAGAGATATCTCATGGCAAGGAAAGTAGGTTCAACGATTAGGAGGCTTCAACCAATCATCATTCAGTTAGTGAGTATATCACTTGGTATAGTAGCCTCTTCAGGCATCTGGATTCCTATAGTTGTGGAGGATGACATAGAAGTATTCCCTAAGTAAATTTCAAGACTAACTCCAATGATAGAGAATGAATTTTGAATTTACATGTATCCCGATAGGGCTCTGATATATTCTTAAGCATATCAGATATCCCCTACCGAGCACTAGAGCTTAAATTACCAATGGAGGCCCTTTAGGAGAAGGGTATTATTCAACCTAGTGTGTCCCCCTAAGAATCTCTAGTGTTTGCATTAAATAGGTGGGCATGGTCTTACATAATCAAATTTATTATGGATTCCTAAATGAGGAAATGATAATGAACATGTAACTATTATCGAGGATTAATAAACACTTTGACCAGTTTTGAGGTGAGAGATGGTTCTCAAATATCAATCCCAATTCTATCTCTAACAAGTTAAAGGTTAGTAAGGATCATAATCCCAATATTGAATTTTCATGTCAATATGGACATTATGAGTTTATAGTGATTCCCTATAATGTGATGAATTTCCCAACCATGTGTATGGATTTGATGAATTAGGTATTCCTTCTATACATGGTCTGGTTTTTTGATTTCTTCATTGATGAAAGACATATATACTCTGCATCGTAGGATTATAATTCAAAGAACATGGGGATGGCCCTATATTTTCTTCTAGATCACTAGCATTTCAGATGGATCTCAAAGTTCTAGCTCTGAATACACAAGGTTTATTTTCTGGGGAATGTCATTTTTGAGAATCCATTATCTGGGGATCTAGAGAAGATCACAAATGTTCATTCATGGGAGCCAACCTAGAGTGTTTCAATTATTTGGAGCTTTCTTGATTTGGTAGGGTACTACAGCATGTTTTAGGGAGACTTTTCCAAAATCACATCTGATTTCACCACCCTGAAGTGGATAGGGTAGTCATTTACTTGGTATAAGATGTTCAGGGGGAACTTTTAGGATATGTTTATAGAGATAATTAGTGCTCCAATGGTGAGAATACTATAATAAGGTAAGGAGTTAATAGTGTATCATGATTCCTAGGGATATAAGCTCGACTGAATTTTGATATCGGGGTAGGCAGTTATTGCATACGGGCTGAGGAATTTGACACCCCTTGAGTATAACAAGGAAACTCATGTCCTAGAGCTAGAAATAGTAGTATTCAGCTTGAGTATGTAGAGGAACTAAATTTATGTTCACCCCTTCATCATTTCCTTAAACAACTAGAACCTCATGTACATCTTAATTTAGAGAGACCTAAATATTAGACATTGACACCCATTGGAGTCAATGTAGTATTATATCTTCATTATAGTAAATAATCTTGGGATGAGAAACATTTTAGATGATTACATTAATAGGATTTTACATGATCACATAGTTTATGATGATTTAGAGATATTTCCTCCATGTTGATGACCCGTGTAGAGTTGGAGGGTACAAATTTTCTGCAGTCGATTATGTTGACTCATCCAATTATTCAGCTTGTGATTGAGTCAAACTTGGTTGACATATAATATAATGTGTCAAGTCATCAAATTAACACATTTGACTCATAATATTGATATATTGACAATGTTAATCACGTCATATTATTCCATGGGTGGAAAATGTTTTTATTCGCATTGCGTGGGGAGGTGATGTGAGTGCTCCACACATATCTATTAGTTCTACATATCAAAGTTTGGATGATGTGTAGAGACCTTAATTTGATGTTGTTTTGGGATATATTGAGAATAATCATAGAATATTTCATCTACTTGTGCCTCACCAGTTAGAATATAAAGGATGAGACCAACGTTTTAGTAGGATTCATTCAACCCCTTGAGATCCTAGAGTTGAAATGGGAATGAATATATATATGGAAATTTTCATAGGTATTCCATGCATTTTTAAGACACTTGATTCCAACTATTTTCTAGTGGAGTAACTCAAGAATATGGCATACTTCCCTACTAATGGAGAGGAGTGTTGGATGGGTAGTTTGGGTAAACTGTGTGTATGGCAGATAGTCTTCCTTCACATTGTTACCTAGATGATTGTATCATATCCTAACATGTTTTTATTTACTCAATTAATTATATGCATGTAAGAGCCCTTTAGAACCCAAATGAGGATGAAAACATATTTTCACCACCATAGGGATGGCCCGACTAAGCATACTATCCATGTGTTGGAGGTTATGTGGGGGGCTTGCATGTTAGCCTTCAGTTTGATTTGGGAGGATCGACTGCCCTTAGTAGAGTTTACATACAACAACTGATACCTTTCCATTGGAATGGAACCTCTTGATGTCTTGCACAGGACACCATTGTAGCCATCTTTGTGATAGATACAGATTGGGGACTCTTCTATTGTTGGCCCATAGATACAATATGTGAGGAAAAAGAATATCATTTTCATCCAAGAGTAGTTGATAATCGCACTGATAAGGTAGAAATATTATGATGATCTCTGTCATAGGAACTTGGAGTTAGGGAATGGAGACAACGTATTCTAGAGAGTCTCCCCTCATTGAAGATTTTAGGGGGTTTTACATAGAGGAAAGTTATCTCTAGGGTTCATCGGCCTATTCGAGATCATATAGGGGTTAAAAAGTTTTCATACCACCTCTCCCTGCAACCTTAGATGTAGAAGGTGAACCAAGTATTCAATGTGTCTCAATTAAAAAAAATTCACTAACCTATACATTATATCAACTAGGGTGAGCTAGAAATCGAGGATGGACCCACCTTTTTTGAGTACCTACTGGTGATTGAGAACCAACAGGAATGGAGATGTTATTGATGGACCATCCCCTAGGTTTCCATGCTATAGAAGAATAGAAATTTGTAGTAGAGCTCATGGGAGTGGGAGATCCGAGTGCAGGATTAGAATTCTGAGTTGTTTGTTTATTTTTTTATTTTGGGGGATGAAAATCAAAAAATAAATGAATGGTACAGAGACCCAATTTTTTCAAATCTATACTATAAATATTTTTATATTGTGTGAAAACATATTATTAACGAAATGGGATAACACATAATAGGAATCTTGGATAAAAAAACATGAGACCACGGTTGCGTATGGAATATGGTTTTTACATTAGGTGCGGCATAAATTTGGTAAGAGTGGGGAATTCAGACTCCTCACTGATTGGAATTATGTTCATTGAAACATTTAAAACATTAACTTAAACCCTAACTGAATTCTATGAATATAATTTCATTTCAATTCTTACAAGGTAATACTCATAATCCTTGAATCTCCAATGATTCTCTGTCTCCTCTTTTAATTAGTGGATCACATATGACGATGATGAAACACTGGATCTGATCATATAAATACACAATGATTTAAAAGTATTCTCTTGATCATCTAATGATGTGTTATTCATCAAATAATGATCTATAATTGTGGTATGACTTATAAATTTATGATTTATTCCCGTTTATTTAATGAAGTCAGCTAATTGATCATTTTTCATTGATCTGTGTCCCTTTTTACAACCTTTTCATGTCTGTGGGTATTGAAATATAAATTTCCTCAATTTATTTCTATCCCTGGATTACCATTATTGATCATTTTCCATGAAATCATGGCCAATGATGATTAAAACTTCATTTTTGTTCTTTTAGTGATTATTTCTTCATGTTCATATCTAGTAAGACCTTGTGTTCCTGATTATACTTTGTAGGGTAGTACATAGCACAAACAAGCCCTTGGATTCTTCACAGAATTGTGTGCAAGGCATGAATCAAAGAATTATGGAACGATATGGTATCGTTCCAAGGCATGGATGTTTGATTAAATGATTTTAGATAACAAAATCAATAATATAAGGAATGATTGCATTATTTTCATGAAATGAACCCCTAGAATAAAATAGAGCCGATTTTAAGTGAGTACATGTTATAGATGATAGATTCAGTCCATATCCATATGTTTTGAGTAGATTAGAATATGAAACTCAGGGGATATTTCATATGTGAAGTCAATATCATGAATATAATATTATGGATAAAACCATAACTATACCTCGTGTAGTGGTATGTACACACGTCATGTATTCCACTCAATGGTATTGTATAGGGATTCAAAAAATATAGGGATGACACGATGTGTATCCCTCCCACACATTCTATACACTTTACTTGGATGGAAATCTCCGATGATAGATCACATGGGTGGGATCTTAGATGGGAGTACATGGTTGTGTACACAATTACACATCACAGCCATGTCACATGATCAGAACCTCGAGTGAGGAAACACTCCATGTACATAGTACATGGAAACAAGGTCCATACATGAGCACATGGTTGGTACATAGACACTACCAATAGGACACTGCCATGTCCGAGTTAGTTGGGACATTCCATGTAGTCCGCATACACTATGTTCACTACTACATGAAATAGGATTCGTGTGAACGCTAGGAATATGTCTAGGTGGTGGACCAGGACCACCTGCAATGTGGGTCCCCTAAAACACCATTTGACCCTTGGTTCCTTTTTAGTAAATATAAACATTCTATATCCCTTTCATTTGAACATAGATTTTGGCCCGCAAGTTGACTATTAGGAGTTTTTAGCCACGTTTAATGTGATGAAGAACTCTGTTGTGGATTTCTAGATATGATGTGGAACTTTCTATGTATGACTACTTGTTAGGAAATTTTCCAACAATTGAAATGATCACGCAGGATCTCCACAACCTTTATGTGCATCACACACTATGTGGGATGGGAAGTAGAGTTCCTCGATGACCATTCCAAGTGGTGAAATCCAGAGGTTATGGGAAGTGGATTTACTCATGTATGTTTATGATTGATCCCTGAAAAGTGTTTTGGAAAGTGGAGTTACTGGATGACCATTCTTACTTGTACCCTCTAGAAGGTCGGGGTAATGGAGTTTCTTGACGAACATTCTTAACAGTACCCTCATGTTGGACTTGGAAGTGGAGTTAAATGATGAACATATTGAATAGTACCATAAAACATGGTTTTAATGTGTTTTACATTGATGACCGATCTATGTGGTACCCTCTAACAAGAATAGGTAGTGGACTTCCTTAAAGAATGTTCAAAGAGGTCCCTCTACCATACCTAGGTGGTGGAGTCCCTCGGCTACCTATCAAGCGTTACTCTCCATCATAGTTGGCTAGTGGAGTTCCTTGAGGGATATCATAGTGGGTCACTCATGTAATAACATTGAATGGTCTCCATACATATATTTGTTGGTCCCTCTACTATGTGGAAGAAATCGGTGGCGTGGCTGGTTTTGGGCATATACATATGAGTAGATGCATGAGATGTTGGTAATTGTAGTTGGACTTTTGTAACTAATGGATTCTATTCTTCCTGATATGATCTAACAGATGGAAATGTCCTTAATATCTCATTTAAGATTATTTTTATATATTATATATATATATATTATTCTATATCCATACCTTGGATTTGGGTACTGTCTTTCCAGGAGATTCAAAGACATTTAGGGTATGACAAATTCTTTTCGTCTCTAGATTCTCATTGTTGGATGAGTATACTCTAATGATATATGTGGAAAAGACTCAACAAGTAGTTTATATACAAACCATGTTTATCCCCTTGTGTTTGGATGATCTTACATTCAATATTGGTTGGGTTGAGCTATTTTCAACGATTTTATATTTCATATACTATGTTTTTCCTCTATTGTATCTCTTACATCTCTACCCTAATAGTTTTTGGTTTCTTAATGGGTATATATATACTCACAATAGAATGTTATTTTTCTGGAAATTTTCATGTCTTAGTTAGAAGAGGGATAATTAAACCATAACTATACAAGATATAAGGGATACATGTTTATTTGGACCGCGTACATTGTTCATATCTTGGGATTCAAGAGATGGGAACTCAAAACTATTTTTATTTCTAGTTTTTTAGGTCCACACACATTTTTGGAATGGGATTTTATTCTCCCATTTACATTTTAGTTTACACTGCTGTACATTTTTACTATCTATATATTTATTCATTCTTTTTTTACTTTTGAGTAGTGTTTCATCATTTAGTAATTCCCAAATATACTTTTTTAAAGCGACGGATTTGTGTGTTTCTGTACATGTACTAAGGAAAAGACCTTATTGAGACTAGATATACCTTTAGCTATAGTCACCACCCCTTTTCTTATGGATGGGAATATTGGGGTTTTGTAGATTGATCCATGTCTTGGGTTGGGTCATGACACCAATGGTGTTTTAATAGGATAAATAAACTCTTTTATTAGCCTCTTCAGTTGATTTAATCTCCCATCATCATTTGTTATGTTTCATTTTATTGGAGAATCCCTATCTGTGAGAGAGTATTTTTTACATGTGTGGTTGGAAACTCATGAATTTTTTACTCATTTGGAACTATTGGTGTGTGTTTTGTGGAGGATTTTGAAGGTATCACTTCTTAGAGAAGAAGCCTTGATATTTTTCATTGATTGAGAAGGTCTACTATAGATCCAGGTGATGTGAACTCTGGTACATGTGTTCATTTTCAGATAATCTTCATTGATACAGCATAAAGAGATGATGACCACCAAAATTTTTATACTGTTATTCAATTAATATTTTATTATATTCATTCATTTATTTTGAATATTATTCTTTTATAGTTTTCAATATAAATTATTTCTTCTTATGGAAATTACATTGAATTCCTTATTTCATGCTTAATAAAACGTGTGTGTGTGGGTGGTGTCCTTATCATGAATATATGAATAAAATGTACCGAAGAAAATTAAATCATGTTTCCAATACTTACTAATTTCAAGTTCATTGTTTTCAATATTTTTTTTATATATTCCACTTCTTGAACTCATCTCAAATATTTACATTATTTCTCTATTTTTAATTATAGTCATTTTAACCTTAATTACTACTTTGATTTGAAGTAAACAATTGTTTTCAATTTAATACCCACATATTTTTGGATATTTCTTTGGGCGTACACCTCATCATTGTCCCATAAAAAGGTTTTATTATTTTTTAGCATGGTGTCCAATCATATCCTTATTCATTATTAATAATTAAATTAGTGTTTATGGAGTAGGTGTAATTTTTTTATGTGATTATATATTATATATTTTTATAATTACTGATCCCTTAAAAATGTTATTTTACCTTTTCCTTTGTATTGTATTTTTATTCATGTGTGATCTAGTTTATCATTTAGTTTAGTTATTACAACACAATTTCAAATCTTAATGTGTAGGTATTCTAAAATTTTGACACTTTAAACTATACTATGTTTTGGACCCTCCCCCCCCCCCTCAAGGATTGAATGTGTCTGTAAAATTAATGTATTTTTGTATATTGGGTATTTTATCAATCATCAATCAAATTTATAAAAAAATATGTGAAACGTTTTAGCTAGTGGGTATATTTGAATTTTATATATATAGAAATACATCATAATCGATAAATCAATACATAGTGATGTATTTTATTATGATGATATATATATATTTATGACCATATTTAGGTATTTAATCAATGCCTTTTAGATGGTATTACATATAAAAAAGAAAAAATTTATTTATTTATGTGTCACAAACTAATGGAATTCATTTTATGTTTATTATTGGTTTTGATTACTTTTACTTAATTTTAATTAATTTATTCTTATCATTGATAAATGTTTTTGAGTTAAATTATTGGTGTAATAATATATATTAATACAATAATTTTAATCAATAAAATGGGAATATTGATTAATGGAATCCACGATTCACTTAAAGAGTGAATTTAATCATTATATATATTTTAAATAAAATTTGTGCATTATAATTATGTTATAAAACTATTAATAAATTCATATTATAATAATAATGTGAAATAATCAGAACAATTTATTCTTATTAGAAGCACTCTATACTATTCATTGTCATTTATTATCAACCAACATTTTATCACCTAGACCGACAACAATATGTCATAATCATGGAATTGGTTTTTTTATTATAGTGGCACAAAATTAGACTCCATTTTATTCTCATTTGATATTTTGATAGCCAATTAATGTTAATGTATTACATTAATAGTTGTTTGGGCTTGTATTAGTGGTAATAACTTCATAATACTATAAGAAAATGGGGATTCAAAACCCATTGGGCACAAGTTACTGTAGTAGTACTGTAGTGGTACTGTAGCCGTGGAGGCACTATAGAAATGATGGGTACTGTTGCGGTGGCATGGCACTATAGTGGAGGAAAAACACTGTAGTAGTGGCGAGTACTGTAGCAGGAAGGTACTATAGAGTACTAATCAGAGAATGGGATTTGTGCTAAAAATTTGGGCCTACAAGCCTTGTAATGTGATACATGCCCACTAGGCCTTCGGGTTATGTAATGATTCTCCCTCTACCCTGTTAAAAGAAGTACTTTCATTTCATTAATAATAAAATTAGGTTCTAGCCCCAACCTATCAAATAATCAAATACATTAATATATCTTATGATATCATTGAATTTCTTTGAATCCTTTTTTAAATGATGAAACAAATTGATGTTTTGTAGAGGGGGAATTTAATCCGTAGAATTTTAGAGGGGTAATGTTGACATAAATATGGAAAATATGGAGGGGTGAACTGATTTTTTCTATTAATTTCTATTTTATTATTTAATATACATTTTTTTAATTTCATCAAGTGAAACAAATGAAGAAAATAATTTTCAAGACACTCTATAATTATAATTCATTGGTTAATGTGGAATTCATTAACTCTTAAGCTTTTTCTCTCAAGATCACTAGTTCAATTTTAAATGTTTTTTTATACACTTTCATTTATTGTCATGTTCTATACCTAGTTATATTAGGTCATGTTTGACCTCATTATCAGGTAATTAGAATCCCACATCATAATTTTAATATTATTTATCACTTTTTAATCATCTATAAATATATGGAACCACCTCTTTCTAGGGTATTTAATTTCAATATACAAGGAATCAAAGAATAGTAGAAAATATATAACCAACCCTGGTAATTTTTTTCTCTATCCATCCATCTTTTACATAGTGTTCACCCCACCAGTTATCGAGGTGAGATTTAAGAATCTAACCAAAGGAACCTGATACCAACATTTTGACCAACCAAGGTTCATGTTTCCACCCTATGTGCTCATGATCAAGAATTTATTCCTCCCCAACCATGCCTCACTAGCACTAGTCCTCACAATCTTACACTCACGACATGCCATGCACAACTTCTTTTAAGAACAAATCCCCTTTTGTAAAACCCACTCACCATTCAATTTCATGACCCTCCTATTTTTTCGGACATTGCACATGAACCCCATATATGTACACCATTCCCATTATTTTATCTTTCACCACTCAATGATGAAAATGTCTTCTGAATCAAGAATTATTATTAATCACAATTTTACAACTCATACATGTTTATTTTCTTTCCCATATTGTTTATCTATATGTGAGGTAAAATTTTCCTCTTCATGGAATCCTCTATCATCATGGAAACTTCATTTCCATATACTTCAGCATCATTATCCATTTTACCATCCTTTCAACAGAAATTGTGGTTATTCATTTTAATGCTAGTTGTTTTTATGTTTTGTAAAAGATAGTTGTTATGTATCTCATTGGTATGGATATAAAATATCACCTTATCAACCATCCACCTCCACTATCAGATCGAAAAAAAATTGGATGATATTAGAGAAAATTATTTTTAACATTTTTTTAGTTTTATGAAAAATTTTGTAATATATGTTAATCAAATGGTGAACATGTTCATAGTCCTTTGGTTCTCTATGAATCCATTTTTCATTTAGAATAATAATAAATTTAATGTTTATAATATTCTCTATAAACTCAATAAGTTTATAATAAAATTATTCATTTATATTTTTTAAAAATATAAGGAATTATGTTATGAGACTTTTGAGTATTAGCCACTTCCATATACATTAGAGGCTACTCTAATCTATTGGGGTCAATGGTGTATCTTTTTCCATCCCCATTTGTTTAATACTATGTATTTTGTTAAAATGGATTTGATTAAAAATTATTACCCATCTATGAGGTTCTACTATCCACCATCGACATGGTATGACTAATTGCATATATCCTTCATTTTTTGAAACCCTTGATCATACTATATCTATAGGGCTTGATGGAGCCCTTTACTCTAATACTCATGGTCATGGATATGGAAATGTATTCAATCATCCCTTGTAACATTATTATGAAAATTTGGGGGAAGATGTTGACCTCATCTAGAAATTAAGTGGATGACCATCTCAGATTATTTAATGTGATATTATTTTCTTGATAGACTCATTGACTCTACCAGAAGACCCCTATTTCACATTGGATATGTTAAGAATATAATATGGAACTTATACACTATAATTTCATTTTACATGTTCCATTCATACCCTTCCATAACTATTTCAATTGTCCTTCCTCTTCTATCTCACATATCTTGACTGCCTGGATGCAAAAATATTATTTTATGGTTCTCTCAATAAACTCATTAGTGTTTTAGTTATAAAAAATATGTATTAATATTACTTCATGACTATATATATCACTTTGGTTAATGGGACCATCATTTTTTGTGTGGTTTGATAAATTTTCCTTCAACCCACACACTACTCTTACATTAGTGGCTCATCTACATCACATGTCCTTAAACACCATATTTATTTATAATATTACTCATGAATTGAACTTTATTTTGAATTTATCAAAAAAATGATATCATATAGTATTTCATGGAAAAATAGTATCTTGATAGAATTGATCTATATGATAGGGTTTTTAGTATCCTTGTATTATCCCAAAATACGAACATGTGAATCAAAAATTCATTTTTTACGTGTTTATCCACTTGTACATATTCTAAATAAACATTTCCAGAACCCAAATCATAATATGTTTCCTATTTTTTATTCTGTGAGTTTTCTATGAAACATCGAACATCTTATGTTTCTCAGATGATGGTATGTGAATCATCACCATTTTCGTTTTTTATATTCTGATGTGTAGGATCCTCTCATAATATCATGAATTTTTTTTATCATTATCATTATTTATTAATTATTAATTTTTCTCAAATTATTGGGATTTATCTTCTTCGGGAATTTTTTGATGTATTTTACATTTTCAAACAATTTTATCATAAAATTAATATTTTTAATTTTCCCTTTATCGTTATATTTCATATTTCTCATGTGAATTAACATTCACATGGGATATAGATATTTCACTACTAATATTAAATGATTTTTATATCTAGTATCATCTTCTTCATTTAGCGTTTTCCTTTCTATTCACATATTACCACATTATTTTTTACCATCTTTCATGATTGTCATTCAATTACCTTACACTCACCCCCGCCACCTATTCCCATGATATGATCATTAATATTTTTATTTATCTTTTCATTAAAATAATTGAATATACCCTTTATGTCTATTGAGGATTTAATTCCTTCAAATTCATTCTATTCTCCCAAAAAAACCCATAGATGTTTTTATAATTTATGATACGAAGTAATTAAAACCCTATTATTTTCTTTGAATAATATTTTTTTCATCACATAGTGGTTGAGGAGAAATATCATTTTGGTTGTCCCTAAGCAACATAGGGAGAATGAAATGATTCATAGGACCATCACACATGGGATTTTATCTAACTATTAGCAGATAAATAGTTCATTGGGTACCAATGGATTTATATTGTGTTTCTAAATACTGATGGAACTCTTCATCCCCTTAAATGTCACCTTATTAAAAAATAACATACTTATAGATACAATTTTTATTATCAATAAAAAATTTCACCAGCCGCAATGATGTACTTTATTTTTTTATTTCCAACATTAAAACTCACTCTAATTGGAATTTTCATCAACCTCCTGTCATGAATGACTTTCTACATTCTCATGGTGAGGAGGTTTACATGAATTTGTCTCCTGGTTTTTTTGCTCAAGGTATGAATCTTTATACTAGTCAGTTAACCTATAAATTTATGAAACCCAATCAACCTGGTTCAATTTATTTTTCTCAGTATATTCACCACATTTGTCATTTCAAATATTATTAATACCAATTAATCTTTTATAAAAAAATAATCCTCAAATAATATGATCTTAGTTTTATATATTAATGGTATCAATATCATAGGTTGAGAATCATGGGTAACCAATATTTTAAAATTATATCTTCATAAAAAAAGTCATTCCATATATTTGGTTTCAATAAAATATTTCTTCTACATCCAATTATCCGATTATAATAAAGGTTATTTTTATAAAAATTTAAAATTGACTTTATAGAGATTTTAGGTGTTGTTTATTGATAATGTTGTATAGCTAAAAATACCATGATGAATTCATGAATGGATGGATCTAAAAGATTTTGTTGTTTTTTTGATATTACGACATATAATTTGGAGTAATGAAAGATTTCCTATGCATACTAGGTGGATGCTTATGGAATTGAAGCTGGACAAACTCAGTGATATTTGCAAACATGAGGAAATGTGTTATCCAAATTCATTAGCGTTATAGAAAATATATTTTACCGAAAAAATTTTGTTAATAAATTAGTAATAAATTTATTTTATTAGGATAAGAAGAATCAGAGGGATATTAGGGGCATATGTTATCTAATTACCAATAAGACATATAAAAACTTATTTCTTGCATGAAGTGAATGTTTGTTGTCAACAGGTGCAAGTGTAATGGATATTATGCCGAATATCATTTAGTATATTGTTCTTTATTTGAACATCAGTTGTGAAATATATAGTTTTACCCCAAAATAGTAATAAATTTTCTAAATTTTATATGGTAAATTGTATATAAACATTAAATGAAAGAATAACACCATGATTAAAAAAATTACGAACAAATAAACTTGATTTGATACAATAGATGAGTATTTTGAATGAACATTGTGTAAACATTTGGCAAATGGTAATTCTGTTTTCAAATTAATATGTCATATAATATACAAGGATTGTAATTCCACTAATAAAATTATAACCATACAGTTTTATTAGTGATTCTATAATATCTTCACTCAGTTATGGTATGCCACTTAAATTTAACATATTTGGTGAACTATGTATATATTATTTTCCCATCATCAATTTATTTATCATTTCTTATCATTTATCTTATTTAAATGTTTTAATTGAATTTATGGAATAATATCAATTTTGGGGGTCATTTTATGGAATCAGAAGATGTTGATTCACCCCCTATCAGGATATTTAACTTTTTCGGGACAAAAAAATTGGTATCAAAGCTGATGATTCAACTATGATTAATTATTCTCTACGTGGATGTCACAGAAGAGGTAAATCCAAAAGGGATTCTGATAATCAATATAAATAGTGGATAGTTAGTAAACTCTAAACATTTTTAACAATTAGTGAACTTAAATATTATAGTACATGAGAACATCGTCAATGTATGCTATATGAATTATCCTACTCTAGTGAACCTATGTAAATTATTTCTTATTTACCTATCTATTTTCAATATTAATTAATTTTTTCATGAGGGGGAGAGATGTATACTTGATAAAATTGGAACAAAATAATTTTTTGACTATTGGGTGAATAAATAAACACACCATGATTCACTTTAGGTTATTTAACTTTTTTGGTGGAAACGAGTAGTATCAAAGCCAGACATTCATGTTATTAGAAATATTCTCTAATTGGATGTCGTGATTATTTACCATTATAATGTGAAACCTATAATATTTTGAAATACCATTAATTTATGGAACAATCAAAGGAAACACATTTTCTTATATTTTGGAAGGGATGTTTACATATATGTTAATCACATCATTTTGGTCCACATGAATTGAATCATTATCAGAGGGAATTCATAATGAGTTTGATTATAGCGCTCATGTAATGAATTTATTTTGAGGAGATTTATCCTAAGACGATATATTAAAATAAATATAATTTATCTTGATACATTTCATCAGGAAAAATTTCCATAACATCTATCAATGGGCTTAAAAGGTTCATGAAACGAGACAGTAGTTTTTATCAAACAAGTATGGGGAATTCATGATCCACCCAAATGAATCTTTTGACACATTATATTTTTAGGTGAATGTTATTGTGGATGTAATTTGTGGAATCATATAATTACTTAATTATTTGAACATTTACAAGTGTATAATTAGTATATTTCCAAATCAAATGAATCAAAAATTATTTATACTTGAGGATAAGTATCCAAATGAGATGACATTTTATTTTATTCATTATATTATTGTTACATATTTGATGATGAGAAATTATAATGAGGATGTGGATAAATTGATGTCATGGTAAGTGTTACTCATGGAATTTATGAATAATTTCATGAAAAAATATCTGGAATTCTATGTTAATGATGTCATGTTATTCATTCACTCAAATATGAAAATGGGGAAAGGAATGTTTAAATTGAAACTCCCACTCAAATTAATTTAGTGATTAAATAGCAGGCACCATTATTAAAAATAATCCTTTAATATTCCAAAATAGTGTTAACAATGATGATGTTCCTATGAAGAAATATTTATACAATTTGAGTGGAATGAGGGATGAAAATTTTTTTTTAAAAAGTAAAACATACTCATAAAAATGAAAAAACCTTAGAATTAATAGTATAAAAAGTAATTTTCAACTGTAAATAGCTCAATGAAGATATTCTTTTAGATGTTTTGGAATAATAAAAAAAGTGTCTAAAATGAAAATTTAAAGAAAAATTCAAAAATGGATATTAGAACACAACAAAAACATAAAAGATTCACAAGATAAAATAGATGTTTATAGAGAAAATATAAACAAACCTAATGGAGTAGTTCACATGTTCATACTCTACAAGCAACATTAGAAAGTAGATATGTTTCAGTTAAATGAAAAATTGAAAATATCATATATGAAAATCCATAAATCATAGAGAGCTTTCTTGGAAAAAAGATAAATATTAAAGTGTATAAAAATTTATAATCTATGGTATGATTAAAATTGTGGATGATTTTATCAAATTTATCAATGATCTTGAGGAATAATTCACCAATCAATAGTTAAAAATTAAAAACAAAGATAGAGTTTTGACTAATAGTTTGACATCGAGAATTAATATTGAATGGATATAAAAATGGTTAAGGTGAAGCATATATTTCTAATAATAATGTTGGAGAATTTACCATAGAAACAAATAAAAAATAAAACTAAAAAAATAATTTTTTGGATTCATAACAGGAAGAATAGTTTATTAATACCAACCCATAAATTCCCACTCTAATCTTACAGGATAGTTTTTTTCAGACTCTGAGTTAGAATAGTCAAAATATCCAAATTGATACAGGATCCACATTAAAAATACACAAGAATTCAATGTATGTAAGGTTTTATTATTGTGGAAATTTGGGAAAAAATCAATGTGTGGCTTCCATGATTAAGAGATGTTGGATGAAAAAATAACATAAAAGGTAGTTATACTAGCATATCCATCCAAATTTTGTTGTACCTATTTCTTGTGTGGTGTCATATGGTATGTATTGCTAATCTAAAATACAAAGAATTTTTTCTATTAAGACGCGATGCTGATATACATAGCTTTTAATGAATTTATCAAGGAGATTTGAAAATTGAAAATCAATTTTTGCATTATAATATTACATTAGACCATAATATTACGAGGATGATCATTTTTACCAATCATTTGCAGGTGTAAAGTAAAATACATGAATCAAAAAGAAAATTGTCAAAAAGGTCTTGGTTTTTGGTATTTTTAATAATGCATCAAATAATTTTAGATTATTTGTTTCTTATAGGTTATCGAAATCCCATATGATGGGGAAAAGGGATACAGTCACAAATATCAACTATGATACATAAGTGTTTTGAACCATTTAAATTACATCAAAGACCATTATTATGTTCATCAAAACAACATCAATGTCCAAATCATGTCGTTGGTAAGAAATCTTTAGATATTAGTACATGTATCATTGAGTAGAACACCTCTACCAAAATAATTACAGTTACTGCAACTGACTCTTTATTTTCACTCACAATTCAATTAAAAATTTAATATAAAGAATAAATTAATGATGGTAAAATATATAACATTGTATTATTTGGTTTAAGAATTCATCACATTTCCATTAGAGAGACATTAAATCATTTCATTTTAATTTAATTAAAAAACAAGTAAAATCACTATGACATCGAATCCATATAGATCACTAACTCAATTAATCACAATAAACTTCATCATGTGGCACCATCCTTCTTTATAGTCTATCCCATATTCTCAAATGGTTACACTGACTTCCAATATTTTTTGGGGTCCATATTTTTCAGTGTAAAATATCTGATTCAATATATGATTCGTTTGTTATAATCATCAATCAATTACAGATCACTACTTCTTCCTATGATTGATTGCATTCTTGAAAACACCAAGGTGAGGGTGATTGAAAAGATGAAATAACACTCCTCCATTTTACCTAACTACATCTCATCCTCTGTTGAGTATTCTACATGGTCTTTCAGAATCATAGAAACCATATTGAGAATCAAACATGGATATAACCCCCATTTGTTTTTCTGACACTAGTTCAACATCTGTTTAACAAAACACTATTAACATGAAACCATTTTGATAATAGTTTTTAATTTAATAGATTTCAATAGCCTCATAATAATAAATTTGATTAAATACCCATTATTATTATATTTTCTTTAAGTATAATGTTATGAGTTGATCATTGTGAAAACATTCACCACCATGAAAGAGTTGAACTTCGGTTCCACATCTTTGGAACTTTTCCAAACTAGGGAAAATAATACTTACATTCAACCCAATCATTAATTTTATTGAATTGTTAAATCATTATGTTACATAACATATATTTCTTTCTCTAGATCCCTATGACAAAAAAATCATTTATTTATTTACATTAATTACTTATGTAGTCCTCCAAATGTAATCAGGCTCAACATGGTTTCAATGGTACTATGATCTATTAACAGATAAAATATTTTATAGAAGTCGATGCCCACTTTCTACCAAAAACATTTTACCATCAGCCTCACCATGTTACTTTTAAATTAATATTCATATTCTGTTTATTAAAATTACCATTTTTTTCAAGTTCCCTCTTCCTGTGTGGTACTTCCATTACCTCTCAGGTTTTTTTCACATGAAATGAATGTATCTCATCCTCTTTAAGAAACTCCAATATTTTTTAATCTCATATGTTAGTTAAAATATTTTAGTGTGTTTGGTTCTCCCAAATCAATTAATGGTAATAATTTAATGTTATCTTCTTAACATTATATTTTCCATCTGACCCATTCTGAAAAATAAAATGCTATATGTGACACTTCTTTCTATGAAACCGGATCCTATATAATTTTATCTTCTAAGAATCTACATAGAGATTCACTAAATCAAAATATTTCTTGTATATCGTTTATTGGTCAAAATATCAAAACTATTATGCTTCCATAAAATCATTCCTTATAAATTATTTGACATCCGGTAGACTGAGATACATATAATTATATGCCATTCAAAAACTCATAGTGCTTCAATTTAGAACTACATGATGTAAATAAAATTATTATAATTCAATATTATTTTCCTGCAAGTTATAGTATTTAAATAGAATTTGATCATTAGAGATCCCATTTTTAATTCTAATAAATTTTCACTAATCACCATACAAAAGTACAACTATGATTTTTTCATCTCTGTCAATGACGAAACATATTCATGACAAAGCTTCAAACTTTTATCTATCCTTGAAATCCAAAATTTCATATAATAAGCCTATAAATACTTTAATGTGACATAAATTTCAGGTTTCCCTATCCAAAAACCTTCTTGTAGTAATTATCCCATTATTTTTTACTATCATTGATTAATTAAAATGGTGTGGAATTAATTTCCTCTTTTAAAAATTAACAGTGAATTTTTAAATGAAACATAGTAAATCACACCATATCCATCAGTGTTAGAATTAAACTTTCAAAAAAACTATTTTCCTTAGTTTTCCAAGGTATACACTTTTTATTCTTAAGAAACCTATTCATATAGATGTTATAGAACAACTTCTGGTGTTCACACATTAATTAGATGATCTAGATTAATTCCTCTCCCTCCCTATCTACATTTCGACCTTATCTTTTCAGTCAATAAATAATTCATTCACTTATGATTTATTTTTTAGGAATTATACAAATACTTTCCTCATATATTAATAAATGAATATATCCAAAAATTATGATCCTTCATTGGATTTTATCAAGTTGGGTCCCAAAACATCTATATGGACATGATGAAGTTTCAAACATTTTAGTGTTATTTCAATAATTTCTATTCTCCCCTTATATATGATTAAGTGCATGAAACTCATTCTTCTCCCATATTTGAAATAAACCATCATTAATATAGCCATTTTTTACTAAAACATTCATACACTTCCCACTGAGGTCACAAATATAGCAGTACCACAAATATGAAAATCCAGTGGTACATGCTCATACATGATTACTATCAAAAAACTATTAGACTCTACACATGTAAGGCATTTCGCTGAGAAAAATTCAATTAGTAACTTTATGTATGATATAGTTATCATTAAAGAGGGGGTGTAGAAAGGGTAATATCTACCACATCACAGTTGAAAATGGTATGTTAATTCACTCATTGGATGAAGAAAACATATTGTGACACAAAATTCCAAGTCACATGAATCAATTGTCGTTTGATGATCCATTAAAGAATGATGGAGCTTGGGATATCCCAATACTTTCACGAGGTTATACAAACACATGAAATGTATATTAAAATTGCTTATAATTTAGAATTCATATACGTGGAGGGAAATTAATTCAGTGATGTTTCATTAAATATAGAATGATGATGTGTGGGGACTAATATTAGTAATATAAATTCCTGAGAAGAGATACTATGTGTAATTCAATTATGATTTTGAAAGGATGGTGGCATGGTTAATGGTAACGAACCTCAGGTACAATTAATTTTGTTACATTATCATGTTTCAGAGGAATTTTGAAAACATTCTTGGGAAAAAGAATCAAAATTTTCATATTGGCAATATCATATTGTGTGACAATATCACAGTGGGTGGATACCTCATGATGTAAGGGATTAGGAAAAATGTTTTTCAAGTGATAACTCATCAAAAAAATTATTGAATTTAAATGAAAAACTGGATCATAAAAAATATGATTAGAAAAATTAATATTGATAAATTAAAATTTGATAATTATTGGAATGACACACTCTTAACATTTTTCTATATTACATAAATATCATTGTTTTTTTGGGTATGAAATGGTTTCATGTGATATACATTTTGGGATAGATATGAATTTAAAATAATTTAAAATAAATTAAATTAAGATCATAATTATCAATAAAATGAAAAAATAATATTTTTTGAGTCTCATAGATGATATATGTTGTATCCTAGGCACTCTTATATGGTAAATGGAATACAAGGGTTTCAACAGAAAAATTCTAATTGTTGTCAATTTACAATACATAACTATATATACCGAAATCTTTCGATGGTCTCAAGAAGTAATCCTAGGATAAAATAGAGGTGTAGTTCGAATCGAAAACCGATTCTGGGAAGAGATAGAAAGTTGCGTGAAAAAATTGAGATATGCGTAGAAAACCTCTTTATTGCGTGGAAAATTTTTAGGTCCGAAAAGAGTTTTTGCATGAAGATGCAGGAATTTCCGCACCACTGACACCGGGTCTAGGTTTTCTACGCAAACCAAATTATGTGCTCACCCGCAGCCCACAATCGCCTATAAATGGAATCCCCCCCCCCCCCCCGAACTTTCAGTTGTTGAAGAATATGAACCATCTCCCCTACATGGAATTCACCACTTCCATGCGTAAAATATGACTCCCAGGTACTGGATTTTCTGTGAAAAGTTTCCCAAGGGGTCCTCCTTTGCACGGGACCACTAGGTCTTGACCATCGCACAAGTCCTTAAGTGTTTTGTCTTTTGCGTACAAACCCTTCCACTTGTGGGAAAAACCCTCTAGACCCCTTTTTTGTGCATACCCATGACATTTTCCTGCACACCTTCTTTTCCACTCAACTCATCCTTTTGTGTGTAATAGTCCCCTATTTGTGCACCTATTTCACGCAAACCTTCTCTTTTCCATGAAATCCCTTCTAATTGTGTGTACTCCCTTTATCATGTGTTCTATGTCACTCCCTCGGGCACCGTCTTCAAGCACTTCGTATGCACAAAATACCTATCTTATACAACCTTCTCCTATACGACCCTAGAGGTTCATACGATGTCATATCAATGTCCCTTGGGTGGTGCTTCAGGTTGGAGTGCTTAGCCTCATGCTTCTTCGTATATAAACACTAAAGGGTATTTCTTCCTCATATATCCACCATAACGTGGACCCCTCGATGGATCAATCCACAACACCCCCTCACCACGACATTGATGATTCCATCCCTCACCCAAGGGTCAGAGGGTATTAATTATGTAATTCCTAGGGGAATGGAGTGAACCGGGCTCGTCAAAGCTACAGGATGTTAAACTTCCAAGAACCATCATCCTCAACCCATGACAATTAACTATGGCCTCCCCCCGTAAATCATACATGGGGTGCCCCACCTTGGACATTCTCCATGTATGATCATCTCAATGGGAGTGATATCTTCCCTACATGAAATGAGATCCTCTTTGATGGGGTGGCACATATCCGCGGGGAAGGGAAACTATCATGGTGTAAGCCCCTAGCCATTCATACTGGTGGTAGCATCCTTTCTCTCCATCCTCTATTCCGTGACATAGACCAGAGGAGAGATGGGAACAGGGAACTTTATTCTCCCATCACTCTCCCACTAGGCTTTATTTCCATCTGGACCCGAGCCTCAATCCTGGATTAATTCCAAATCTCCATCTCCTGGGGCTTCTAACCATGCATATGACCTTGTTTCCTCTTTGGGTCACTAACCATGTGCAAGATCAACTCCACTTCCAAGGGAAGCACCCTTCGCGACGTGATTGTTTGGTCTTTGCTACCTCTTGTTTCTCACACAGAGCATGCCTCACATGGGATTAGATTGAGAATAGACCATAACAGTCTCTCTAGGAATCCTAGAGTGTGATCCCCACACCATCCTGAACTATGTGGACATTGATCCTTATCTCCTATGAATGTTATGAAGGAAGCCTCCCTGGGGTTCAATCCCAACACCTACTGGTACCGACCCCTTCATGTTGGTTCACCACACCATCCCGAACTATGTAGAATTATATCCTTTCCAAGTCAGCGTACATATGAAGCCTCTCTGAGGTTTAATCCCCACACCTACTGGTCCTGAACCCCTTCTCATCGGTTCACCAAAACACCTCGAACTACATGGAATCTTATCCTTACCAAGGAAGGGTACGTAGTAATCCTCCCTGAAGTTCATGCACATCACCTACTGGTACCGACCACCTTCACATCGGTTCACCAAACCATATTAAACAAAATTGAATTTCATCCATTTCTCTAAGGAAGGGTATATAGGAAGCCTCCTTGAGGGTCAAACCCAACACCTACTTGTTCTGACCCCTTCACGCCGGTTCACCTTCATCATGCATGACGTTAAACTATGTGCCCCTTTTTTGTCCCGCATGACACTAAAATTTACCCCTTAGAACTATGTGGGATTTGATCCCTATATCTTGGACAAGGTATGTGGGAATTATCCTAGAGGTTCAACCCCATCTAGAGGTAAGCCTTTGTGACCCCCCATCCTGCGGTGAGCCGTTGTCCCTCATCCAGCGCTAAGTCGTTGTGACCCCCCATCCATCTATAAGCCCTTGTACCTAAACTAGAGGTAAGTCATTGTACCCCTTCCAGCTGTAAGTTGTTTTCAGCCCTACACAATAGTAATCTGTTGTAAGATGAACTACCTGGTTTTGATCCTTGTCTCCTAGACAAAGTACATAGGAAGACTCTGTCAGGTTTAACCCCAGACATTGGTAAAATTTGATGTCCCCCTGTTGGGACCCACATCTCCCTTCTGCCCCTCGAGCGTCAGACCAACCTGGGATGCTAATCATGCACAAGCCCCCAGTATATCATCAGGTCGTTCTCCTCTATGCATACCCTGATTAAATACCCCCATCAAGAACTGTGTGGACTTTGATTCCCTTTCACGTGGATACATAATAAACCTCCTTGAGGTTTAAGCCCATCACTCACGTCCCATCAGGGAATCTTTACCTCAATCCTATGTGTTTTGGGAAGGTCGTGCCCCAACCCAAAGTTTCCAATTCCTTTGGATCCCATCCATGCATCCATTCTCATGGGATACCTCCTCAGGTGTCCAATCTCCCTACTAAACTACACGGTCACTGATTCCCTACCACGTGGATATTTAGGAAGCCTCTCTGAGGTTCAATAGCAACATCATCATCATCCCAACAATGGTTCCATTTCATTCTCCATACACATCACTCATTCATCCATATTCAACCTAATCCTTACCCAATCCACCACATCATGGTGAGATCATGTCTCCCACTCTCTCACTACGCCTAACATCAATCGGGTTACTAACCAAGAATTAAACCTAGTACCGGTGTGCCCTTATAGGGTTTCACCCATATGATCCACTCTAATTAGTGTTTTGATCAGTCTGATCCATCTCCGCTAGACATTAAACTCGCGGAATACCCTATGTTAAACATGGGAAGCTAAGGAAAACCACAAAGACATGCCTATGGAATAAAATTCCCCGCATTCAATGTGGGATTTCTCAGGCTTCCGCACCCTCGAAAATCCTTATCATAAGGAGAAGAATCTCAGACGCACCTATGTTCTAGTGTCCAGACATGCCAGCGATGTCCAATGTGACTACTCCCTCGCATGAAGGTTGATGCTATAACTGGACACCTTCAAATTTCCTGACAGATGAATATGAATTGACTAGTTTCCATGAAGACATGGCACTGGGAAGAGTTTCCAAAACAACGTCTTAAGTCAATAAGGTAGACTGGACTAGGTGAAAAGTTCCTAGGTTGAATCCACAGAAGGAAGAACTGACATCTAATCACCCCGTTTTGATCAAGGAGAAAATTTACCAGAACAAGTGATGGATGCCGCCTACCTTTGGGAATCAAGAATGTGGGGAAATAGACAGTGCGTCCTCCCCCAAAACAGACGGACGCATGCCCCAGTGAAAGCATCAAAATCAATAACTAATGTGGAAAATTATTACAATATACAGTAGAATAATTAGAAACACATGGATTAAGGTGATATGTTGTCGAAGATATTAGGGGAACACAATGGGAAAATGATGATATTGATGGAGGAATAGATAATGAGTAAAATAGAGTTAGATAAATACCTGCACCAAACCTAATAACATGGTTGAAATTGATGATCATAATATCCTCAATGACTGTAATTATATATTAAAAATGAGTAGAATAAAGAATCTATAAAAAAACATCACACTTATATCATGTATAGTTTATGTGTTTTGAATATGTTTTTAAATATGAGAATTCAGTCCATGCAATGTATATATAGTATGATTAAATTTATAATATTGATATATGGAATATTTTTGGTAATGTATATGGATAAGAACATTATCAGGACTAAATTAGGTTTTTATAGAAAAATAAAATAATATGAAATAGTGATTCAGAAAAAGGCATTTATTTTTTTAATGAGATACTCCCAAATTGAATGTATCAATATAAATGAATCATTTTCTATTATGTATTGTTTTTAATAAATTTGATTACTCCATTCCATAATGTGGAAGAAAAGGTTCAATATTTTATAGATGGATGAAAAATATATATTCATTAAATAATTACTTGAAGAAGGGGTGTATATGTGGTAGTAATATGGTTTTTACGTATATGAATAAGAGAAAACAAGTTTTCCATATGGAAAAGGCATATTATTGGATAAAAACACTATGAACATGGTCCTCTAGAATAGACCAGTACATGAATAATTTCAGTTTCTAGTTTAGTGGAGTTGTCCATAATCTATATATCAAAAAGTAATTTGTTCTATGGATGATGGTCATTTTATATGTTAATGAATTAATCCTTAGTGGATCAAAAAAGGAATAATGAAATCAATTTATGAAAATCATTTTTTATATTGGGCATTACATGGAATTATTAAACTGCATAATTTCATACATCATTCACTAGAATTACATAATATCATTTTTACTCGTGAGATAGTGTTTGGTTTTGAATTTATAATCTCATGTACAAGGAATAAATCATGAAATACAAAATGAAATCTTACATTATTTTATGTTGAATATATAGGAATGGTTATCTCATCATCTTTGATCGATTCTTAAAGGAATCAAAGTAGATCGTTCTATATCATCCATAAATTCCATAAAACCTCATGGATGGATTAATGATCCTTTTTGGGTGCTATCGTAGAGAATCAATATACCTATGAATATTCTATTTATCAAATTATTACAATATATTCAATCATAAAAGAATAACATGGATCCAGTTTCATAGATTTCTTCTTCCAATCTATTTGAGTTTGAATATTTGAGTGAGAATATCTAAAAATCATCTGATTAATTTTCCTCATGAATAGTGTCTTAAATTTTTATAAATAGAAGAATTTATTTTATGGAAAATTTACTTCGGAATATCAATAAATTAATCATCTTAAATAATGAAAAACCACTTTTTATGACACAGTTTACATGTCAAAGTCTTCATAAATATTTTATCGCATACCTGTAACAACAAAAGTGTGTTATATGATAATATAAGACACCTTATCTCAAATTGATTCTCCAAACTAATATTTAGAAAACATGAATGAAATATTATTTCATAAAATTGTATTCATTTTATTCACATAAAACATGTCAATACAATGAGTAAATATATTCACTTCCTATTATTCTAAACTCAAATAATATTGAATATATTTACATCATATGATCATTTAAAATTAACCATATCCCAACCACTATTGTGAGTCCCAATATTTCCAAATCTCCAATTCATTAGAATTTTTCAAGAATATAAATATATTTTTTTTGTAACCCATTAGACCATTATATTGATAGTAGCGAGTGAAACGTAATGACAAGGATATATGTTTAGAATCAATTCTAAGACCCTGTGGAGGTAATTATTATTCATAGAAAAAATTCTGAATGATATACATTGTGTAATGTAATAATTTTTATGTGATATCCCCAAAACCAAGATTCATAACTTTTTCTGCCAACCTTGTTTGATTTTTTCACTCTTTGTAAGACCTTACAAGAGGGATGTAACTTATTATTCCGTGAACATGGAATTATTAATGATAATAACATCATGGAAAATTGGTCCCCGGATATATAATCCTATGCATGGATAGAAAATCGCTTCAAGATCATTTAAAAATTTATTAACACCAATGAAATACGTGACTCAATCTACCTCACCATAAACATAATTTCATCTTATTCATATTTCCTAAATGTATGAAATAAAATGATACCAATTGATAATATCCCAAATCCATGATAAAAATACACATTCTCATAAATTGGAATATACAACATCACAAAATAAATATGATGTTCCTATTGGTGGGTTTTCCATCATGATATCATGTACTTTAGATGACTAAGTGAGAATTTTATAAGAATAAATCTCAATGTTTATAATCAAAAAGTAACTGGTACTGAAAAATCATCAATATCATGTCAAAATGATATATCCATACCATATGATATATGTATACGATTATTTTTATAGTAACTCATGGTTATCATTAATGCAACAAAATATTATAACCTTTTGAAATGAAATGTACACTATGGAAAGTGTCCCACATAAAGAAAAAGTTGATGAAATGATACTATGATGTTTAGAAAAAAATTATATATCAAACTGTATACATGTATTTTTAATTAATGTACATATAGATGTTGGGTATGGGTATCCCACTCAAATCTCACCCAGCTATATTATATCATATATCTAATGACTCTCCACATGCTATTTCTCATGAGAGAATAATTATTATACTATAATATGGATTTTGTCTAATAATTTTTCTCAATATCCTATATAGAAACTCTATTATTTATAACTTAATTAATATAAGTAAAATCCATATATATTCAAAACATCCAAACAATATGTTATGATTTTAGTCTGAAATTGGATCATTGGAATGTATCGATACTAGAGTATTAAAAGAAAACACTATATACATTAATTATTCTATAAAATAAGTAACCACGAATAGATTCAATCTTCTCTAGATCACAACACCACCATTTAGGAAAAATAGGGGTCCTGGCTAATTTTTGAGATCAATATAATCTTTCTGGATGTTATAATTACTGTATCTCCTCAATACTAGTTTCTTATCTCCTCCATAAAACATGAACACATACTTTGTAGGTATCAAGTATTCTAAAATAGCTTTTACACAATCCCAATTCAAATATTTTGGATTATCTTGATATCATCCACCGATTCTTTAAGTGAAGGATACATCAAATATATTATATATCATGACATAAATGACAAATGTCACTACCAAAGAATATTATATTTTATAAATCTTCTTAATATCATCATTTATTTTTGGATATTTTCTAATTAACACATTCATATCATATGGAATTTTAAATAATCTAGTCATGTATTGTTCTTTATTATACCATTTGATTACCTTTTCAACAAATGTTCTTTTACAAAGTACAGGCATCCTCTGAGATCAATATTGATATATCTTGATACCAAAATATTGATCATTTAACTTTTATATTTCATTTTGTAGAATTAATTTAACAAATTTTGTATTACTATCATTGTTTTCCTTTAATTATTTTTTCGTAAACCTAAAATAGTATAAAAATGATGGAATCGACACTAACATTCTTATAGACATATGGCCCTATTTTATTATTGATGAAACCAAATTATCTTGTAATCTCGTCAAAATAAATTCCATAACAATGATTAGTTCATCAGTCCATAAATGGTTCTATCCATATTGAATTCATTCTTGACCATGTTTTCAATAATTAAATCTTTGGGTTGTTAAATATATAGGTATTTGACTGACATCTCATTTAGAATAGAAGTTTCAAAATTCATTTTCCAAATCTCACAATCATGGAATGTTATCTCTGATTGAATTATTCTGATGGATTTTATTGTCATGACAGGTGATAAGGATTCATCAATGTATATTTATTGATGTTTACTAAAACCTTTCAAAATCCATCCTTATTTATAGGAATTTTTTTTACCATTAATGTATTGATTTCTCATTAATATGAATTTAATCCTTATATGTTTTACATTTGTTAGAGGGTGTGCAAAAATATAAAAATTATTTTTATATATAGACTCCATCTCAGAATTCATGGATTCATTCCATTAGGTGTATCCTTTAGATAAAAATACACTTTTTAATTTATAAGTTTATCAACTTTATGGGGTAATGTGTCTCTCGACTCGGTGTTAAGAAAAACACATTGATGTTGGAATTTGATTTTCTATATTTTTGTTTTCATTGTTAATATCAACATTTTTGAATGATTCATTAGTGATGGATTTGTGTATCCAACCATTACATGGAGATTAGAGGTGTTTTCTATGAATCATTGGAAAATGATAATTATTTTTCTACTAATGGAAATACAAATTAAGTATATTTTATTGGAAATCGAAAAATAAATGTTCCACTGCATTATAATTATCTTTGTTTAAATATTTATGTACTATATTATATGTAAGATGATTAAATGGATTGATCTTCATGGATAAATAAAGACCGATACTAGTGGAGATGATCCAATATTCCTAAACTGGTTTGAAAAGAAAAAGAGTTATTCCTATAGTGAACATCATGAGGGTTTGTTCACAAAAGTGATAAAAATTATAGTTGATTGGAATCTATAGACTCAAATAATTAAGGGAATCCATATAGGTTACTTATTAATGTGGACTGTCAAAATTAGTGTTCAGAACACTTAGAGGAATATTTTATAATACTGGGTTATTTTGAAGAATACATGCACATCATTATAGAAGACGTGGATTTATATTTAGAAGGGTTTTATTTTTTTGAAGTATAGAACCACATGGTTGATCTACTAACAATAAGTTTAATGCATTTGTTTGATCAATTTATTATGAATTAAATTCCTCATGTATCCATTACAAGGACTCATGGTCTGCTAATGTTTTTATGTGTGGTCAATCTACTATTTCAAATGGTTAATATACAAGTCTCACAGTCACTTTACATAGTAATTATTTTCATAATATTGTTGAACCACATCTAAACGGTCAATTACTAAGTCATATGGTTGATCCAACACTTTTTGGGAAATGGAGAATTTTTAATTCAGTCAAACATTAAGTCATGTGATCCATCTGAATGCTTCATACAGTTGATCATTAATTCATACAATCGATCCATGTTCTTATGGAGTATTAAATGATGGTTCTAAGTTTAATTCAGCCACAATATCTTGCGAGCCAAAAAATTTGGTCAATATAGAACATTTCCAAAAATGTATAATGTTAGAAACCAACAAATCGAGAATTATAAAATAAAAAAATAAAAAAATTAAAAGGGTCTATTCCTAAACTGTTTCCAATTATCAAAATATCAAACTATCAGTGGGATAAAGACATAGAAATTGTCTGTAATGTTCTTTGATGTGATTCAAGGATGATAAACTAATGATTTTTTTCTAGAAAAAGTTTGAAAACTTTATGGAATAAATTATTTAATTAAGTGAAAATAAAATTATTGTTTTCATGGTAGGTTTAGACCCCAATGTGGGTGAATATTTTCAAAAACCATCATGCTGAATTTCTTATATACCTTGGATTGTGTTTTTTGAGAAATTAGGATGTCTATGTTCCGGAGTAGAAGATACCATGATGTATTCAGGAAGGAAATACTCTGGATGAGATTGATTTATTTTTAATAACATTACATAGATATTTAGTGTAATGTAATAGTTCTCTTGTAGACCATATGGATGCTCACAGAATTAACGTTTCATGAACTCTATGGTGTTTTTGAACATGAGGTGGTGTGCTTTTTGAAATATCCATGGGGTTCATGTTTTTTGTTTTAAAGTTAAATTTTTCATATAAAAGGGAATTAATATCAATTAAAACGTAATGATATATTTTTGTTTCATTGGAAAAATATACTAATTTTATCATCCCCATGAAAATCATGCTAATATCTCCAGTGATAATCAGAACATTGTGATGATTTATTTCAATATTTTATTCAATGAACAAAAAATTGATTATTTTGGTTAAATATAACTTATTTTTCAATAAAATTTAGAAAAACCATCTAATCATTAACTACATTACAATTAAAATCTTTATTTTTGACATATTTACTAAATTATTACGTGAACCCCAAGTGAAATTTCGTTATAAAAATATTTAAAATCCAAAAATTTATGATCTATCTTGAGGGGATGTATGTATGATCTATTTTAACTTCATATTTTTATGTTATTCATGTATTTTTTTCCAGATATATCCTACCTTGAGGTTTATTATTAAACCTATATTGGTTAGATAGTACCCTAGTGTTATTTAATTTGAGTTGAACATCAGAAATCAACAAAAATTTTCATTATTTAATAATTGTGAAATGGATCCATGGTGTAAACATTAGTATATTGTGCCTTGATAATTCTTTGGTGAAGTCCATATGGAATTGGAAGACACCATTTTCCCATAGGTATGGAGATGGTATGAATAATATCACACAAAATTTTTTATTATTCTAATTTTTCTGCCCTAATATCCCAATGTGTGACCCTAATGGAAAATGATAATATATTTTTCCCTAAATAGATAGTTTCTTCTCGATATATAATTCATTTCAGACACTGATTTAGTGTCATGCAATTAATATAATTATAAAAACAATAAGATAATTACATATTAATGTTATTGTGAACTAAATTCTCATTCTCTCATTTTTTTTGAAAACAAATCGATATGTATAAATCAAGGACTCCATGAACTATATTTTCATTTAATGTCCTGGTGGGGTGATGAAAAACAAATTTCATGTTATAATGCCTCCCATTATCTGTGTAAAAAATGTCCCCACATAATGCAATTAGAATCGATTAACTACCTTCTATGACATTCATTTTCACAATCCATGTTATTATTTTTATTTTATATTCTACTTAATGATATGTTTTTATGAACATTCAATATTATTAAAAAATATATATTTAATACATGTGTATATATATTTTGAACTAAACATTGAAGTCTTTTATTAGAATTTTTTTATTTATTTTTAAATATATAATATTAATACCCTAAATGAAGTTCCTTGTTTCTTATTCAAATATGAGATATCATTTTACACTATGAAATAATCCCTTCCCATGTTTATTGACTTCCTTGTTCATGGTAACAAAACATTACAATATATTACAATATAACACTTAGACTCCCTCCTAATGGTGGTGTGACATAGAAATAAGACCATTAAAAAATTCAGTAATGATGAAATTGCTTATACAAGTGCTACTAAAACACTCATATTGGTTACACAATATGGTATTGATAAACATGAATAAATATTAACAAAAAATTAGAAAAACATATTTCATTCATAATATGAATCCTTTGATGAAAATTTCATCTTTGAGCCAGTAATTTGGGTTTAAATTAATTCGACAATTGATCAAATCATATATTGTAAAAACACTAAGGGACACATCAAATAAACATACATTGACTTTCATGATGGTTGTTTTATTATGAATTAAAACCATTGAGAAACTCATTATTATACTCTATGATAACTCACTTAAGACATTTTTTAAATTTCATTTTGAGTATTTCAATAAAATCTATGAATAAATATTCATAAAAATAGCTTAATAAATTTATTGGTTTCCAATGTAAATTTTCATTTCACTAGTGAGTTGTTAATTTCTCCATGGGATCATGAAGGTAATTTCTTGGATCTCTTAAATTGTTCTTCTTGAATCTTTAAAATATACATCAATGAGTAGATAATCCTAACATGGATATTAAAAACCTCTTTTTTTATTTCATAAGTCATTACATGATTGCATAAACTATTACTCATTTTTAAAAAATATTGACTATGTTGAACCCTTTCAACATAATATTAATTAAAGTATAGTTATAATTATTGACACCTAACTTAAAAAATGTATTCATATATTATAAGAAATTAAAACATCATGTGTATTATTATACATTCTAGGAAAACACTAAAACATGTATTTAAATTTGGTGGCAAGAAAAATTTATGCACTTATATAATAATATTAGTTTTTTTAGGATCGTACTAATAACCAATCCAATTTTCCATATGTTATTCTCTTTTGCGTGACATTAAATTTAAAAGGCCTGGGATGACATTCTGAGAATCAAATCAGGCAAACAATTTCATGATTTCATAGATGATTCATATGAATTAATTGAACTTTTTTTCACTTTTCTTTGTAAAAAATTAAAAAAAAATTGTTTTCATTTTTAAATATTACTTATTATTCTAATATTATAAAAATATCATATACATAGGGGTTTGTAAAAATATAATATATTGTCTATGAAAAATTTTATGTGTTAACTAATATTTCTACATAAGAAAAAAAACTATGTATGAAGGAAAAACATAAGTATGGTAATGTTCAAGGATTTTCCTATTTGAAATGTTTGACTTTATGGATTATACATAAGGGTTATATAGTTTGTGAAAACATTATTCTATAGGGAGTGGTCATGTCATGGCTAGAGAAATCATGGACCATGTCCCATCCCGACCTGAACCACTCTATAAATAACAGATGGATTGGTTGGAGATAAGATATAAAGAAGGAATACCCACATAAAAGAGTCTAGCATCTAGCGGTGATGATATATAGTGTGTCTCTAGGGAGTCCATTCCATCATATTTGAGTAAAAAACCATATAAATAACTATAAATCATATTTTTTTAGTAAATAATCATAGTACATATTTGATAAATAAAATCAAGATTATAAAAAATGAAATGTAGTAAAGGACTAATCTAAAAATTCATACATAAAACTCTAACCGCCTAATAGGTCGATCACATATACATAAATAAAATAAATAAAAAACTACGAGGATATAATACTACCAATAATAAAAACAACATACTCAGTCTACAATTAGTATATCAATATGCTTCAGATCAATCATAATAATCAACATGATTGGATCTGTTTGATCACGAAACCATTTGACTTGGTGATTCCCATCGAGAATATTTTCAGGATAATAATGTTAATAGAATATATTCATGTACACTATGGTGCACATTGAAGGGTGAGAAATAAATTTATATAGGCCGTCCAAAATGGTGAACATATAACATTATATCATAAGGGCACTATCATGTGAATGTGAATCCTAGGAAAGAGAAAAACATATTGAATAAATACAATCCATCCATAGTAGATCCCTTATTTAAAGATCATGATTCACTATGAATATTATAGCTAACTAAATGATATATATTGTGTGCCAGTCAAGTCATGCATAATCCCATCGATCCTTCGGTCTATGATCTCCATTAAACCTAAAATCTTCAACCCATGTAAGAAATTTCTCTAATGAAGCTATATCACAATAGGGGGATACATGTCCTTACATTGGGATCACCCATAATCACTTTACATAAATATAATGTATTATATAATTTTTCAACTGAATATCATGTAAATTCAACATTGATATGGATGTTATGACATTAATACCATGTGTAATCTAGTTTGATGTTTGTGTCCTCAGTCATGTTCATTCAGTTGTCTCGTCATTCGAGATTAGATAATCCCTATAAGTGAATACCCAAAGCTAATATGTTTGAAATACTCTCTAAGATCCCAGATAATAAATCAAAATCATTCAATCATCTGTGTAGTATCCAATTCCTAGAAAATTATAAGAAATGTAACACTGGTAAGTCCACTTAACCCTAGGGAGTATCATCATCATCATATTTAAGATATCATCATAAATCCATAGGGATGTTATAATGATGTTCTCAGGGGAAATGTTCCCACCCAATAACCAACAGTTCCACCATGATAAGAACAATTTATCCATCCCAGGATAAATTCTATGTGTGAAGGTTTTTGTGATTCACATAGTAACGTACTTTGTAAACCCCATGTAGGGAGGAATCTAAGTAAAAAAAATTACTACTTATACTAATGGTAACATTGAAATAACTATGAATTATAACCCAGATCACAGGAAGTACCTCTAGGAATCCCCATCAAATTATCACATCATAATAGTCCCCATGGGCTGAGTACCTTGAAGATCATCTATAAATCATGGATTCTTCAGTTGTAACCATCTGAATGAATAAGGAAAATAGTAGAGTTGGATGAACAACCAAACTAATCACTATTTCCATATCATATTGGTATCACATGTTTTGAACTACTTTCAAAGTTGACATTATATTCAATATATATCCAATACCAAAACACACAAACACTTGGACGTTTGACTACTATGGAACCCACTAGGACCCCTTGGTCAACACGTAAGTGACACAACATACTCAATATCATCAAGGTCAACAGGATCAGGGGAAACCCACATGGTATCCTCAATGTCATCACATATTTAGGGGCATACCACAGGTGATCCTTGATGAGGGAAACTAAGCATATTAATCCCACAAGGGATCCTATAGCATGATTCATTAGTTGAGGCATCCTATAGGCTATCCTTTCCTACACACTAGTCTATACGGGTAAAAACACTCTCCGAAAATTGAAACACAAAAAATAGACAATTTCCATAAATGGGATTGACATTTAAAAAACAATAAATAGTGATTTCTTATCGCCCATCTCATTTGAAGGTACCAAACTAGGTTTGTCCTGAACTCCAAAAAATTGGCTTCCACAAGTCACATATTAGTACCACTAACTAGTGACAACCCCAAGTTACCCTAAATGAGGATCATGGAGATCCCATTCAACATCCTTAATAGAAAAACATGACCCTAACCTTTGTCACGCCTTATTTCTCAGTATTATGATACCACAATTTTTATCTACAAAAGGATAAACTTCTCCATCAATGTTTTCTCTCCCAAAAATGTAATTTAAGCGTCTCAAAATAGTTCAATGGGTTATACCATCATGATCTACATAGAAAGAGAATATAAAAATGGATTCATATTTTTTCAAATTTTAACATTAGGTTATAAATTCTACCAAAACCATCAAAAAGGTGTTGTGAGAGAATTACACATTTTATATACCCAATGACACAGTGTTTACTCTCAAAGACCCACCTGGGTGAATAATTCACCCATACATGGAATGTAAAATTCAAGTAAAAATCATGTCAATCATATGCATGGAATATAATATGCTTGGGGTTCCTTCTAGTACCTTAGGTCTTCTAGCCATGTTTTATTATATTTTTGTACTCTTACACACCATGCATCCTACACGGGGTCTGACCTCATACCCTACACGATCATGTTCCCCTACCAGCGATGTCTGACCATGTAATCGGAAACATGATAAGTGACAGTAAAAATTGTTGTATCCATTCAAAGGGCATGTAAATTAAAATTTTCATCTCCCCCTGACATAAATAATAAACCATGTTAATTAATTAAACTTCAGACAATGTAATTGTGAATTCCAAATGGGAAACCACTTTGAACTTCCAGAAACCCATATTTTTTCTAGGTAAGAATATATAATCCCCATCGCGGCCCTTAAAAATAATAATAATTAAATAAATGTAAACATATATTGATATATAGGTATCAACTAAAAAATCATTAAAACATTCTACATTTGGGAAAATTCTGATAGTTCATCGCTCATTTTCTTATTTTTTAGTTGTTGCATAACCATCTGGATCCTCCCGAGATCTGCAGTGGTTCACCAATTTTTTCTTATCTCACACTATATCACTCTATAAATTTCATAACATGGTTGTTTAATTTACTATACTAATGGGGAGTACTTGAGAATCTAGGGGATGATGAGAAGGGAAAGAACAAAAAATATAATAGAAAAATGAAAGGAAAAGGAAATGAAAAAGGGGCATAGACATGATCTAGGTTCCCAAGATTAGTTTATGACTTGAAATGTAAAAAATTATCATTCTATACTCTACCCAAAAGGTAAATATTAATATAATTCTCTATTAAAAGGTAATATTGAAATGAACATGCACGAATAAATAATTGTTTATTTCATTAAATATTAAATATTTGTTATTCTATGAGAATTTAAACAACTTATATTTCCACCAAACTTGTTTCCTTGGTTAAAACCCTTTTATAAAACTAACACATTGGTCAAAAATATATTTTATATCATATTATATTGCAAAATACCATTCTAACCCTCATTGATATATGAAAGAATAAATTAAAAAACTTCTCAATTTCACAGTCTGGAAAAATAAGGGTCATTATAGAGTGACACAAATACCCTCTGTAAATTATATGGTATAAAATTTGAGAACTTCGTAATTTTTAATTTACCGAAAGAAAAATATTTATAATTATTGTTTCAAAAGGTGTTGACTAAAATTTATGCTGAGTAATTTTATATATTACCTCAATCATTAGATATTACCTTTTCATAGTAGGAAGTTGGAATTTTGGTAAATGATGCTACAAAATATATGTAAAGGTCACAATATATTGTAAAAAATAGATAACTATTAAGTCACCCTATTATATATACCATTAATTCTAGATAAATAAAGGTAACCTCATGGAAAATTCAATTTATAACTATAAATTTTCATGATGTAGTACTCAATAACTCCTCCCCTTTAATTCCTTTTCACTTTCATATTTATCTCTTTACCTAAGGTGGTCATGTTGATATATGGTCATTCCATGCTGAAATCTATTTTTTTGATTTACTTTATAAGTTCAAAAATCGTATTTCAGGGTATTACCTTTCATAATTGTTGTATAAAATTCCATTTTCTAAAAAATTAACAAAATTTATATTTGATTTAACATATAAAGTATTTTAATTTTAAATTAATAATTTCTTGATTATCTCTACATTTTGTTTTTATAAAATTATAAATTATGGTATTTTTATCTAAAGGTTACTTCTAAAGGAATTTGTTTTTCTTCTTGATTTCAATTGATAAAATGGGTATTTATAATGTTACTATGAATAAATCCTATTTTAATATAAATCAAGCATATATTATATTTGATTAAATGACTTGGAGGTTATTCTCAAATGAATTTGGTGATTTATGGGTTTTTTTAACTATCAAATATTTTATATAGAGGGAAACATATGCTTTTAGGAATTTTAGTTACAACTATGGATTGGTTTAGTTTTTTCAATGATTTTTGTAAATTCATTCATGATGTTTCCATGGTTTTATTTTAAAAATAATGTTCAAACATATTTTTTCAAAATGTATTTTAGATCTCCAATAATAATTTGATAGAAAATGAGTTCTTGATGATGTGTACCAAAAAATTGAGCCCATTCAGGTTTTAATGTAAAAAACATTGTGACATTGATATTATGTTGATTTTATGGAATTAACATAGATAAGGTATGAGTTTATTATGTTTTCACACTTCATAAAAGAGTTTTTATCTATTAATGGTGTTTGGTTGTCTGGGATTGATGTGATTTTTTAATGGAAAAAAGATTATTATATGTAATTGATATTTTCTGTTAATGGTATCCTGATTAATTTTTATTAAATACACTTTATTGAACATGGGAACCCTATGTGCATAGACAGAAACCTAGGACATGTACAATTGTGTATCCATGCAACACTTCCCAATAATGTTGGGAATATATAACTATTATATGTGAAAAAATTCATGCAAAAATTTAAAAAACTATAAGGAAACTTATTACAAAGTTTATTTTTATTCATAGGCATTGATTATACTAGTCCAAGATCCTAAATGGGATTTCAATTAAGAATTTATGGATGTTTGAAGTCTGAATGTGAAAATGACTAGCAAATACATTTCTTGAACAAAGTGCCTAATTTTGTTAAATAAATATTTCTCCAACGTTAGAAATTTTGAAAAGAAATTTTTTTTATAAAATTTCAAAATCCATGAAATTATATAAAATCTGAAAAATATAAATCTAATTTTATAAATTATTCATTCATATGGAGCTTGAGGTGGTATCCTTCGGTCCATGTTATTCTGGTTTGCGAATGATCCTAGCAGCAAAAATGAAAAAAAATATTGAAGCCCCATATATATCTAGAAGAAATGAACTGTGACTTTTTATTTCTATAAATATACCCCTGAAGTCATCATTTATAGGATGATATGTCATGTTGGGACATCATTCTCTCATTTCATAAAACTCCACATATTTTTTTTGAATTCACATAAATAATTTCCCCATGAATTATCTTTCACATATTCTTTCAAATGATCACTTCAATATATAGGATAGATTTTGAGGATTTTTGGAAGAACATATATCCATGATGAACACTATTCACTTAATATGTATATGCCTCATAAAACTTGAGTTTTTCTAAATCTCTATCATTTTTTATAATAGTGTTTTCCATATCCATTTGGATCCATCCTTTCATTAATAATAATTCCACAAAAGTTGAGAATCTTCAAAAAATACATATTTTTGTGAAATTTGTACATTCATGAAAACTAACCATATTTATTGAATCACCACATAGAGACAGAGAAACACGATTTTTCAATGTTGAAATGGTATGAAGAAGATCATATCATGTTTGCAGTATCATCATCCATGATTTTGTAAGATGAAATCCAGTAATTAAATATTATTTTTATCTTCTAATCTTTTGTCTTCAAATTTATATTCAAATTACTTTCATTTCTAGTTTTTGTATTCCCTTCTTCTTTAGGATTTTGATAATGGTTTCATTGGATGCATGGACTGAAGTTGTAATGATTATTATTATGATTTTAGTCTGAGAAATTATTAGGAAATGTGGTTTTTAACATCATCATCGTAATTATAATCATCATCATCATCATCACCATCATTGTTATGGCTATTTGTTACGGTTCAGTGTCTCACCCTCACCCCTAACAGTGGAAGTGGGTCCATATTTTTATCTCAATGAAGAGAAAATATCATTGAGTATTGGTTTATAAGGATACCCACCCCCTCTATGCACTAAATTAGCATCACGTTATTATAAAATATATAGAACAATGAATAATTCACCATGGTGCTCCTACCGCAAGCAGAAATTGATACTTCATTTTTCCAAACATATTGTTTGATTATGTTTCATTTAATTTATCTAGTATATCCACCTATCATCATCACCATTGTCGAGGTATTTTTTTAGAAAATTAAACGTTCTAATTAGATAACCATATGAAATAATCATAGAAATCAAAAACATATTTTATTTTAATAAACAAATAGGACATTTAACCTATAATTTTTTTTACTAAACTATATTAAAATTGGTTTATGATTAAAACATTTTTAAAAATGGGTGTGAAAAGGTGATTAGAGATGATACAAATGTCAACAAATCAAAAATTTATTATTTTCTTGATGAATTTTTCTCATATTTATGACCTGTGAAAATTATTTTATGTATGATATCCTTGTGTTTTTTATACAAAGGGAATTAATGGATCAAAAATCAGTTCTTAATAAATAATAATAATTGTTTTTAAAATAGTAATGCCTTTTGACTTACCATATATAAAACCAAAGCCACCACACACCTCTTCCCGTAAAGTTTTCACACATCCTTCCAAAACATATAATATTTATCTATTCCATTATAATAATGAATTTGGATGGGAAACAACTTTTTATGAGTGATAAATATACAACATGATTTCATTTTTTTATTTTAAAATTTTAATTTATTATTCATAAATTAAATTCTTAATTAACTATATATAATTTTCTATTATTTTAATTAATTTTTAATTTTGTTTTTAAGGTATATCTTTTTATTAATAAATAAAAGTTCATATTAATGAATTTCATGTTGTTAATGATGGTAATTGGATTAAATAAATATAGTCTAAAATAATTATTATTATCGATTATTAATATATTACTAATTTATATAAACAATTAATTTTAATTAAAATTAAATATGAATAATTTTTTATATATGATTATAATTAAAAAAAATATTCTTGGAAATATTGATAATTTAATATTTTTTAGAATGATTTATTGTTATTAACTGAATTTAATGAAATATAATTAATACTATGAATTCATAAATATAATTGAAATGTTATAATTAATATAATGTAGTAACAAAATGTTAATAATTAAAACAAAATGTATTTTTTAATTTACATTAATGTTGTGTTATTAATATTATATAGCAATAATGATTAACAAATTAACTATCCTTTACTTAATTAATTTTACATAATAATAATTAGAGTTGTCTAATTAATAGGTTTTAGTAATTAATTTAATTAGGACTAAGATAATGATTAATTAACATTATTTAACATTTATGTAATCAAAATTATGAAAATCTAATTAAAATCATCAATGAGTGATATTTATGATGTTAAAACATGAATAAATGTAATAATTTCTCTTAAAAATTTATGAATGTCTCAAATATGTCTTTTGTGATGTTATTCAGAATAATCATGGAGAATATTTTATTATAAAACCATCACTAGTGATCAATATAAAATATTTTTTCCCATATTTGATGTTTTTGAAATAATCAGTTGTTGATTAACCCTAATATTGGATCAATAGATTCCATTTTTTAGTTAAATAATTTCTCGATAACATGATATCATATTACATATAGATTATACAATTCTTGATAATGAGGAAATTTCAAAATAAATACATTTATTTAAAAAACAATATAATGATTGTTTAATGGAATTATTCAAGGATGTTCCTGCTATCCCAAAACAACAAACTATTTTACCATAATGTAGTTACAAACTAGTGCTTGAAGAATGTACTTCCTAAGAATATGATGATAATTTACATTATGTAGGATAATTCAAAAATTTATAGACTCTCAAAATAATTCATGATAAATTTTATGATGATTGAAAACATGATTATGGAATATTATGGGAATAAAACAATGTTGATGAAGTAGATGACTAATTGAAAGTAAAATCAACTGGAAATTTTAAGGTCATACATCCAAACAACAAATATAAAAAATCCATCTCTTTTTAAATCATGTTCTAATGTTATTTCACATATTCGAAAATTTTATTGGTATATAATTACACCTACAAATATGTTTTTGAGAGTTTTAGGAGATGTATCTAGTTAAATAGAGAATAATCAAAATGTATTAAGATAATACCCAAGAATGAATTACCTAAACAATTTATTAACAAAATTTCTTATAGAGCGTCATTTTAAAAAAAATCAAAGAGAAAAATTGTTAAATATAAATCATAAGGTGTGGAAAGTATGGATATGATTACAAATTCTCATGATGGTGATACATGAATTTTCTTCTCGAGGTCAAAATAATTCAAAAATTGAATACCCTCAAACATGATTTCATTCCATATTTACATAGGACCATACATTATTAAGATAATAATTTATGTCATCTATTTTTTTGAGATGATTATAATAGGATAATTTGTGTCTATTTAACATATTCATTAGTATATACAAAAAATATGTCAACATAATTTCATATGGAAAGGCTTTAAGGGAGAAATTGAATGAAATTGTAAAATTTTATGGTAACTAGGATAACACCTATCAAGTTTTTCCATAATTTATATCTACATTGATTTATAAAAAATATATGCACCAGCATTACAAGAATAAACATAATTCTTAATATAATCAAGATATTATATCTCACCTTTGAGTTTAGCGTTTTATCAAAGCATTCAAGCTGTGTATGACCATGTTTTTTATAATATTTTTTTTTTAGAAACTAACATATTGTTTATGTGTGGAAAGTAAAATGACATACTAATAATCAATGAAATGCATGATGATAATTGTGTTCCTCAACCACATGTCTTTTAAATTATTAAGGAAGAAAATTAATGAATCACAGACATGGTTTTTAATCTACATTATCCAACATTTCACAAAAAATTAGGTCCTATATATGGTATTTGGTTTCCATCAGGTAGTCCAGTAGGCAATCCATATAGGTTATGTTATTGTAAGATCAACAAATCTGGGTCATAGATATTTCATTATTCACATTTCATGAAATAGAGACCCTAACATATCCAACATTAACATTTCTTATCTTTTTAGGACCACACAAACATTATAAAAATAGACACACAAAGACAATAGTTGGAATAGTTCCTTTAGAAACATGGAAACATAACCCAAGTACATTTTTGAGCTACATTTTCTCCCACTAGGTTATTCATGACCAGAACCCTTATAGACACAACAAATTTATTACATATATTTATAAACTAGGGAAGGAAACATAAAAATGTGTGAGCTCAAATTCTCAGTAAGGGTAAACTGGGGAGACATGTAATAATTAACATGTTCATAAGGGTATGAGAACATGATCAAGAAAATATAAGATCATACCCTACATATCAAATATCTTATACATGAATCATGGCCTAAAGAATGGCAGTTTAGAAGACATGAATCAAGAGGAAGTAAAGTATAGAATCCTTGAAATCATAACTTTGTTGTAAGACATGGAATTGCAGAAACACATAATCATTTATTAATTCCCATAGTATCCAAGGCAGCAATTCCAAGACCATATTAGTAAAAAATGTTCATTATTGGACCAAGTAACCATGTTACAAACTGGTATTACTGAACCCAGTAACCCTCATTCCATCCCTATTTTACTAAACTGTGTAAACCCTCATTCTAGCCATATCTATCTCATGAGATATAAATATATACCCAATGAATTTAAGGGAGATATAGGTCCCACCCATCACATAATGAAATCATACATACATGAGGCATAAGATTATAAATAAAAATATCTTAACCCATGAAATTAAATGGGAATCAAAGAAATGTATGCATATCAATACTGGTGGAAAAAGATAGGATTTAGAATCATTTAATCATAAATATGACTTGTGAAAAGAAGAGGGTTCAAAAGCATATAACTCGTCAAGGAGAAATGGGTTTTATAAAGTCATGCAATCAAAATATAATACATTTAAGGAAATAATATGAACGGAAACATTGAATAATTTCCCCAAATAGTCATTATCAACACCAATTTATGTCAACTTATATGGTAAATAAATTTGAAACAAATTTTAAAATCATTTCCTGAGGAAACAGCCAATTATTCATTGAAAAATGTTTTTTATAACCCAAAACGTTTTGGAAATATTTTAAAATGAAAATATCTCTGAAAAAATATAAAAGAATATTTTAAATTAATAATAAAAAATTATCATCCTTTTTCCATGAAAATGATCTTCAATGATATTTTGAAAACATTTTTTAAAACATGGTTTCTGAATACAATGGATTTTCAACCGAAAAGAGAGAAAATATGATTTTTAAATAATTTTTTATATGTAAAAAATAATGTAAAAATGGTACTAAAAAAATAGGATATATTTAATAAACATAGGAGAAGTAAAATCATGAATATTATTGAGAGATTTCCTCAAACTAAGAATAAACATAAGTAATCTTAAAAATAATAAGATTGTCTCAATAAACTGTTATATCTTGGTAACATGGGATCACATTCTCCATGTAAGAAAATGGAATTACACGATGCTTAAAATATAATTAAAAGAAGGATATTCTGGATATAACATATAAAATGTAATTATATACACCTCTAAAAATATTTTAGGTTTATAACAAAACATGACTCTCAATGAAGGAAAATTGAGACAAAACTATTTTACCAATTTGGTTACATTCAAATGTTAAACCCCATCAAATAAGTATCACATAATGGATATGTGAATACCCATAAATTTATTTATAATATAAATATTATTCTATTGTAGTAAGTAAATACAAAACCAAAAAGTAATGTGTGTTGATCATAACATAAATCTCACAGAAATTAAAAGTGGGTGAAATTCCCCTTACCTTGTTTCATGATTCTCTCCATACCCATACAATATTCTTGTATAATAATTTAAGTTTGTTATAAATATTTTAGAGATGAATATTCCTATATCTATTACCATATATTTTATGATTATGACCTTATATTACCCACTTTTTTAATGATCATATGTTAAGTGTTCAATTCGTGTAATATTTACTTTGTTCTTCACATGTGTCTTAATTTAGTATAGTGTAGGTCCTTATACATATACCATGATTCTAGAATGTAGGTAATGATATAAATATAATTTCTATCAAGTATGTTTATATTATAATAATTTATATCATAAACATGTATGAAAAAGAATGCACCATTCATGGAGACGGTAAGTCGTACGTATGCATGAATGTTGTTTCCATTTTTAATTATATTATTGAATGAAAGAATGTGGATGAAATTTTTATATATATTTATGTATGTATTTCATTGTTATAATATAAATATTATATTATATATATCATATATGTTCATTAAACCCATTCTTAATACATTCTATGTGGTGCGTGAATGAATGACATCACTTTGAGGGGGCGGTAGTCCACACATCTTCAAACAAGATTATCGTAATAGCACCAAATGGAAGGTAAAAATATGTGTGTCAAAAGAATAATAAAGAATATTAAAGAAATAATAAATATAATATATTACATACAAAAATATTTTGTTCATCGTAATAGACACTATAATTGGTGGTAAAGAAGAAATTAACAATCATCGTTTCGTCAAGTAGTGGTTCGTCACACACATACACAGTATGGTCAACAAGCATTAGATGGAGGTGTGTGTAAGTTTAGGTCATAAAATTTTCATAACAACATCCTATTATATGTATTATATATCATTAATCAAACAATAATGGAATAAATAGAGTGGAGTGGTGAAGAAGAAAAATAAATGAAGGGAGCTTGGGAGAATACGTTACCTCTTAATCATGTAACTCATTTTTGTTTGGGCCAAAAGGCATTATTGGGAGGGTTTATCCCAAAAGGGTGGCTTCAATTTCAAAGTTATGAGTTTGGGGAGGAAATTTGGGTAGGTATTGGCCGAACATAAGAGGTTTCAGAGGTTTGAGGATTGAGTAAAGGTGTTGGCCTTTTATAGGGAATGAAACAGACTCACTTGAAATTTTTAGAAACAAATTAGTTGTGCACATGTTCTTAAATAAAAAAGTCATAAAAACTAAAAAAACTCAATAAATGATGGTTTATGGTATAAATGTGGATATAAAATTGGTTTTGGACAATTTTATGGGTCATTTGGGCCTCTATTGGTAAGGTTTAGTCCCTAATTAAACTTAATCTGGCCTTAACTGTAGTTATTATTTTTAATCACTTTTAATAATAATTTTGGTCAAAAATTAACATGGTATTATTAGAAAAAAAATTATACTGAATACAATGGTTTGTGTATGCTTTTTGAAATTCCAATCATATATTTGGAAAAATTAGGAATAGTGTTAATCCCATAGATGAGATGAAATAACGAGGTTTCAAAATAGGAAAAAGTTAAAAATTTTGATTAGTTTTTATATTTAGTATCAAATTGGAATAGATTATAATTAATATAATTGTATTATCAGATGTAATATTGACCTAATTAACCATAAAAATAATTTATAATATATTTTTTCGTTAATAATTAATTTTAAAAGAGTCCATTTTTAACTAAAAATCAGTATTTTTCATTATTAATCAAAAAATGACATTTCTCAAAAAAATCATAAAAATTAAACCTAAGATAATTTCAACATTATGAATTCAAAAATTAATATTATTTTTTCATGTTCTATTTCTAAATTTCTCTTTAATTACATTCATTATTTGTTGAAGTTGATTCGAGAAAATGATTTTTTTAAACATAAAAAAGGACTTCACAAAAAATATTATATTTCATTATCAATATGTTTTATTTATAAAAAAATTATAAAAATTATTTGAAATGTATTTATTTTAATTCATATTATTATTTTTAATGTCTACTTTATAATTATATAATTTAAATAAATAAAAATATATGTTTCATAGAAACTTATATATGTGTGCATCATACGCCAAGTTGGTGTTGCATGTAGTGGAAGCCATGTTGGAGTTTCGTGTGGTGAAAACCAAGATGGTATTGCATGTGAAATGAATTTTTTAAATCATGTTTTAATATATATATATATATATGAACTATTTCATTTTTATGTGAAATGAAAAATATTGAAATGTTAAAATAATTTGAAAAAAATATAATTTTGAAAATCTCAGAATGGTACATTCAGCACCCTAAAAATGAGTTTTTCCCTTGAACATCATCTGGGTTATAGAAGTCTTAATTCATCAAATTTTCATTCATATAAACACACATATTATAAGTGGATAGAAAAACATCCCTTATAAATTGAAATTTGGAACCTTAAAAGTTACCCAGAATAACATATAACTTTGTTTCCACATAGGAGAACGTAGGTTGGGTGTGAAGATTAGACATGGTGGAAAAACCTAAATATTAATAGGGGTGATTGAGTTAATCAATCACAAACAATGGAATGATCAAATGTAAGTTGAGTGACTTGAATTCATAAATATATGATGATTCTAGAATCTATTCGTTCAATAGAATTTAACATTTTAGGACAACATTTTTTTGTATCACATTCCGAACGTTGAGTATTTCCTAATAAATTTCTATATATAAAATATCATTCTTGGGTTGTGATTTTAAAATTTTCTAACACATCCATAACCTCATGTAATTAATGCCCATAAGTTAACTTTGATTCATAAACTAAGAAAATACGCTTTTAATGGATCTTAAGCTCCATAAAAAGAATAATAAGTTTAAATATTTGTCCATTATAAAATTCACCATGCACTAAAAATAAAAAGAAACAATACTGGATCATCATACATATTTATTCATAAAAATTTAATATACATTAACTAGGTTGTTTCATAGTCCAATGGTAGGCATGGAACCCTTATCTTCCTTTGGTCATGGGTTCAAGACTAATGGCCTTCCTGGACATGATTAGTTGTCACCCAATATACATGATGTACTTTTTGAAAAAATATAAAAGTTGGACATCCATGAAATAAGGATAATAATTTATTTTCCTTTAAATTAAGTTTTTCAAAAAAAAACATTGTGCACAAATACTAGCTCTGAATCATAACATAAACTTTTCGTGACCTATTAACCTTATAACCCTTATCAAATAGGAAAATCCAGAACATTAGAAATAGAGTCACGAAATCGCCTTAACATTGATTCCCATGTATTTCACAAAGTATCTCATGGTAGTCACATTCAAAACATGTTGATAAACTCATCATATATTCTCTTTAAACATGGTAATAAGATTAATTACCATAAATCCTTTTCGAAAATAAGCATTCTTCCATATTCCAACCGTTACTGGATAAATCCTTTAAATCCAAGAAGTTGTAAACTTTATCCTTGATGACATAGGACATTTTTTCAATAAGAATATCCTGGTAAATCTTTAACATACTATTTACTTATTTATATATAGTATATCATTATCTAAACATCATTATCTTGGCGTTATCAATTAATTAATAATTACCTTCCCTTATAAAAATATCACTGTTTCATGAAATCACTTTTCTAGTACATTTTGACAATTAAATATATTATTATAAATCATTAGGAAAAACCTAAACTTAAATATCCATACATAATTCACAATTTTTAATTTTGGAATTCAAATACATAAATATTTCGATTACTTAAACCTTAACCTATTAATAATGCCACTTTATCCTATTACACAATACTTATTTTCCTTCACATTTCATCCATAATCTCTTCATCCTCATAAATGTAACCATTACTCGCAAAACCTTGTTTATTATCTTCAGGAACATTCATCTATGGACATTGGGTATTATAAAGTCCATTTTTCTCCACTACCAACACATAACCTTTGATTAAAACTTATGGAGGACAAAATTACAAACCATTTAATTATATTAACGCCATATTTTTTCCTTGCAATCACTTTCTTTGTGTATTTATTTTCTACAGTAAAAACACCGTCATGTTCCTCTAAGAAAATCACATGGCTTATTATTTCCACATTCCTAACAGAAATGAGACTGAATCATCTTTCCTCCATGGTCTCAATTACCCAAACCCTCATCTAACTCCTTCTTTATCATCCTTGGTGAGTCCAAGAGTTAGTTAAGGTAAGAATTTTTAATCATGTTCTGTAAAAACTAAATAGGAATGATCACAACATATATCACTCTTGTGATCATCCCACTTGACTTATCATAAAAACTATACCATCACATTCAGCATTAATCCAGTTCCATATGATTACCTCTATTGTTTGAAAACAAAATCATAGTGTCGGAACTACATATCATAGTAGAATACCATATATCCATTAAGAGAATATATTTTATGATGTCTAAATCATGACACCTTCAATAATCTATGTTACCTTGGATTTATCATAGGTTACTAATATCTAAATTATATCAAAATCCTTCATGATAGTTCATGAAGAGTATTGTAAATTCCCAATGAATATCCAATGGGGGTTTCAAACCTGGTGTGCAACTAGGCCCATTTTCATTTACCAAATTACTTTGAGTCAATCTCAGAAAATCTTTTTTGAGTTGTTACCCCTAGGTATATATGTGCTAGAGCCACATCCACATGTACTATCTAGAAATTGATGTATTTTATTGAAAGTACTCACTATGTCCATTAAAAATATTCCAGGACATTTTTAGAAACGTTAACTCATCCTTATACGTATCCATAGATCCATCCATAGAAATATCCTTAGAAATAAAATTAAGGATCTCACTAAGGAATTCTCATCATAGTTTCAAAATTTTAACGATACATTTTCTCTTATCTCAACTATAACGACCCTGACATTTCAAATAATAAATTACTTAACTTTTTTAGAATACATAAATATTATACAAACAGTCTCCCAAAGACTGTAGTTGGTATAGTTAATTTTCAAACATTGAAGCATTAAACTAGTACATATGTGAACTACATCATCTATTACTAGGTTATTTGTGACTAGTACCCTTCATATACATTTCAAACATAATAAATATCTTCATAACCTAGGGTTTCAAACCTAAAAATTGGTGACCTCAAATTAATACTAAGGATAAACAAGGGAGGCATGTAATAAAGAACATCAGTATAAGGTTATGAGAACAAGGTCATGAAAATAGAAGATCATACCTAGCATATCACGGATCATATAAAAGAATCATGGCATAAAGTTTTTTAGTTCAGAATACATGAATCAAAATTAATAAAAAAATAGAATCCATGATAGAATAACATAGGAGTATGGCATGGAATTGTGTAAACACATAAGTATATACTCATCTTCATAGTATCCAAGGAATCAATGACAAGACCATCATAGTGGATAAATTCTTTTACTGGACTCGGTAACCCCCATTCCAACCATGTATTACTGAATAGAGTGACCCATGTTCCATTCCTATATTACTGAACCCAGTAAACCATTATTCCATACATGTCTATCTCATAAGATATAAATCTTTTCCCAATTCATTGGAGGGAAATATAGTTCCCACCCATCACATAATGAAATCATACAAACATGTGCCACAAGATCATAAATGGATATATCATAAACCAGGAAATGAAATTGGAATCATAAACAGTAAATATATCATAACTTATGGAAAGATACATGTTTTATGATCATTTCATCTTAAACATAACCCGTGAAAAAAGTGGGTTTGAATGTCATATAACCCATGAAAGAGATACAGGTTTCATAACATCATTTCATCAAGACATAATACATTAAATGAAATAATATGAATAGAATCATTGAATATTTTCCCCATACATTCATTATCAACTCCATTTTATGTTTTCTTAGGTGGTAAATAATTTTGAAAGATCTTTTAAAAACATTCTTGCGTAAAATATCCTTTATTATTTGAAAAATGATTTTTACAACATAAAACTGTTTGAAAACCTTTTTCTTTTAAAATATTTTTGAAAACATATAAGGTAAGTTTTGAAAAAAAATAATACATTTTTAAAATCCTTTTTCCTTGAAAATTATCTACAAGGGTCTTTTTGAAATTTTTTTTAAAACATGGTTTTTGAATATAATGGATTTCCGACCATAGAGAGAGACATTCTGATTTTATTAACCACAATATCTTAAGTACCAAAAAGTAGAAATATTTTACTCACAAATGAGGATATCTTGAACAAACATAGTATAATGAGACTAATGAATATTCTTGATAGATATCATCAAAGGAAGAATAAACATAAAAAATCTCAAAAAAGAATAAGATTGTCACAATGATTTCTTATAACTTGGTTACATGGGTTCATTCTCTCCCTGAAAGAAAAGGAAATTAAATGAAGCTTATTATATCCTGAAAATTATTGTATAATTTTTATAACATGTACAATGAAATTATATACACCTCGAAAAATAGTTTTGTGCATAACAAAATATTAGTCCCAAAGAAGGAAAATTGAGACAAAGTTGTTTTACCGATTTGGTAACTTTTGAAAGTTAAACCACATGTAAGAAGGATCACGGAATGGATATATGAATACCAATAAATTTACGTATATTATAAATATAATTAAATAATTGGTTGTATATATACCACATAAAATTGAAGAGTGGTGATCATAACATGAATCTGATAGAAATTAAAAGATAGATTTAATTCCCCATACCTTGTGTCTTGACTCTCTCCATACCCGTACAAGTTTCCTTTATAAAAAATATATATTTATTATAAATATTTTAAAAATTAATATTCATATATCTATTACCATAATTTTTTATGAACTTATATTAACCTCTTGTTAACGATCCTATTTTAGGATTTCACTTGGGGTAATATTTTCTTTGATCTTCGCATGTGTCCTAAATTTTTATATCACTAGTCCTTATACTTATATCATGATTCCAGAATATATATCATTATATAAATATAATATATATACATTATATCTATATTGTAATAATATATATCATAAATAAGTACGAAATGGAATACACCATTCAGGGAGACGGTAAGCCGTACATACGCATGAATGTTGTTTCCATTTTTAATAGTCGAATTGAATGAAAGTATGTGGATGAAATATGTAAGTATAATTATGTATGTATATTATTATTAAATTATAATTATTATATAATATATATCATATAATTTCATTAAATATACCTTTAATACATTCAATGTGGTGCGTGAACGAATAACATTGCTTTAAAGGGGCATTGTCTACACTTCCTCAGATGAGATTATCGTATTAACACCTAATGGAAGGTAAGTATGTGTGTGTTAAAATATGAATAAAGATGATTGGATAAAGAATAAATATAATATATTACATTTATAAATATATTTTTTATCAAAATTCCCTCCATTATTAGTGTTAATGTAGAAATGAACAATCATCATTTCTTGAGGTATTAGTTAACTATACACAGAAATAGTATGTTCAACATCCATTATATGGAGGTTTGTGTAAGTTTAGGTAAGATAAATTTCATAAAAACATTCTATTATTTGGATGATAATTTTTTCATCACACAATAAGCGAATAAAAAGAGTGTAGGGGTGAATATGGAAAATAAAGGAAAGGAGCTTCAGAAAAGATGCTACCTCTTAATCAGGTAACTCCTTTTGGTTTGTGCCAAAAGGATTCCTTTCAAGGATTTATGACCAAAGGGATGCGTAAAAGTATAACGGAGGATTATTGGGAGGCAATTTTGTCCAGCCTTGGCCGGACATAAGATGCTTTAGTGGTGTGATGAATGGGTAGAGGTGGTTGCCTTGTATAGGGAACGAAAAGGTCTCACATGGAATATTTAGAAACAAATTAGATGTGTGCATGTTATTACCTTAAAAAATCATACCAAAACAACCCAAATAAACAATTTAAGGTTTATGTATGTAGTATGGACATACAATGGGTTTTTGACAAGTGTCTAGGTCGTTTGGGCCCTTAATTTAGTTGTTTTTCCCAAACTAAGCTTAATCTGGCCATTACTATTGTGATTAATTATATTCACTTTTACGAATATTTTTGGTAAAAAATTAACATCGAATTATTAAAATATAAATATTATAATAAATAAAATGTTTTATGTCTTGTTTTTTAAATTCCAATCATAGAATCAAAAAAATTCAGATTAGTGTTAATAGCGCAGACGGGACGAAATAACTGGGTTTTAATGTAGAAACATGATCAAAAGTTTGTTAAGATTTTATGTTCAATATCAAAGTTGAATTTGTTATAATGAATTTAATTGTATTATTATATGTAATATATATCCAATTTTACCTAAAAACTAAATTATAATATCATTTATCATTATTAATTAATTGGACAAAAAGGCATTTTTTAACTAAAAAGCAGTACTTTTCACTATTCATCAAAAATTTAAGTTTCTCCTAAAAATATCAAGAATTAAACATAAGATAATTTTGAAATAATTAATTAAAATTAAATATTATTTTATGAAATTAAATTTATAATTTTTTCTAAAATTAATTTCATTATTAGAAGTAGTTCATTCGACAAAATAATGTTTTTTAACATAAAAAGGACTTTACCAATAATATTATCTTTCAATAACAATATGTTTATTTATATAAAAAATTATAAAAAAATATTTTTAAATGAGTAATTCCTATTCATATTTCTATTTTTAACTTCTAGGTTATAATTATCATATTTAAATAAATAGAAAGAGTTGTTTCTTAGAAACTCAGTGTTGAGTGCATCTTACACCAAGTCGGTGTTGCTTGTAGTGAAAGACAAGAATGTATTTCATGTAGTGCAAGCCAAGTTATCATTTCATCTGAAATAAATTTTTTAATTAGTTTTTAAATATATATTTTTAAATAACTATTTCCATTTTCATGTGAAATGAAATATATTGAAATGCTAAATTAATTTGAAAAAAACTCAAAATATCATGGTTTACACAGAAATGACTATGATAATTTTCACTATGAATCCCTGAATATTTCCATAACAAATAATGGAATGTAATAAAACTATAATTATATTAATATTTAATTTCCTCCTAACATTACTCTTACGATAATTATTTCATTTTTTTATATCATATTCGATTGGTCAGAGAATGATTCAGGTGTCATTTGAATGATTTTCATTGGATAATTAGGCATATAATGAAAATACCATATAGTTTCTAAATGAAAAATAGTCCTAAAATTATTATGTGGTAAGACGTATAGACATATAATAAAAAATATATTGTATGTAATTAATGGATTTTTCAATGGGTTACATATGTTACCTATAGTTGGAATAATTTTGAAAATATATTATATTATTATAAGTTACTTCATAGAAAGAGTAATGAATACTACTTATTATATTCAGTGATAGACGAAGTATATATTACAAGTTCAATAGGGTGTTGGGAAACAAATTAAATAATTAGGCAATTTGAACTGACAGAATGTCATGACTCTTGTACTAGTGACAACACTTGTGTGTTGTTGGTATTACTGTAACACAGGCACTGTGATTTTGGAATATTTCCAGATATAAGTTTTCCATGTGCATAAATTATTGTGACATGAACATTTATTAACATATAATGGAAATAAAATGATAATAAAGTTAACTGTGATGGCCCCATTGAAAAATTATATAAAGTGCCCTAAATGACTATGGGGTGTTTCAACACTTTTCATCACTCAAATTAAAATCTATGATGATACCTAAAATAATTAAGTTTCATACATGGGTTGGAGTAAATTATTTCCAAATTCTAAATGATATGGATTGGCCTCAATCGTAATTCCAACATTTAAAATACAATATATGTCACTGAAAATATCACAATAAGATGTAATTTCCTAACATTTCATAACGGAGGCCTAATTCTCAGTGAGTCTGATTTATTTTTTATGATGAAAATAATTCTGAAATTAATTTATGGGAAATATTAATTTTTACAACTTAATATCTATTCATATCTTATTTAATATTTCGAAAAGGAAACTGATACAGCCAAAATCATATACCAAAACCCCCAATCGTTGACCCTTTACGAACTATCTCTTACAGCACCATTACCTTATTTCTTATATCCTGAAGTATACTAACTATACCACATTAAATAAATATGATACCTAGTTTGTTCATTTATTATAATTATTCATATATATGAAATAATTTATTCTAGTAAGTGAGTTGTAAACGCATGTTTCAAATGATACACTAGAGGGGGAAATAATGATGAATTAGAGTTTTCATGGTGCGATGTAATCATCACATTTTCCCTCCCTTACTATTGTCCCACATATATGTTGTTTTTATGGAATATCTATATATAATTTTAAACATATTGAATATTTTCTTCTAGTTAAGCTCATAGAGATATGTTTATTTGATACTCACATTTTTCTCCTGACCAATGGGTAGATGAACATCACCATAGACAATATTTCATTTTTAATCGGTATTTCTATCCAGAGAGTTATGTTTCAAAATTATAATCATTAGATTATAGTGATTCTATATGATTTATATTAGTATTATACATTGAGGGAGATGATATAGATATTGTGTTAGTCCCTATAACACCCAGAGGAGGTGGGGTGAATTAAGGTGTCAACATTTTTTTTAAATGTGAAAGATCTTTTCCCCGCATTGGAAGTAAAATATTAAACCTATATGATAGAATTATGAAATTATCAAACACCCATATATTGAAAAAGTAACATGAAATAATAGTTTTAATTTGGTTCACCATTGAGGTCTATTCCAAGGATAATAGGATGACATTGCATCAATCATACCTGAATCCACTAAGATTCTATAGGTTTTTTCGATTAAAATTTTTCACACACGGTCATTCAATTATAGGAAAAATAACATTACAATAAATTTTTGGGAAAATAAATTTACTCCCTTAGATCACATCGATGGACTTCTCCTTTTTCACTGCATGGGGTAATTTCTTACTCAGTTTATAGACTTGAAGGCCACATTATTATATTGGTTATATATGTCATTGTCCATGATTTTCACAAGACACCAGTTTCCCCATATTTGGTAGTTGATGCAGTTGAATACTCTATTATCTTCCACTATATGTTAAAAACAACTATTTTTTAATCTAATATGCTTTGTGAAACCCATATTATCTTTCAATTATGATTCTTCCTTCGTGAATCCACATACATTCATGAGTCTCCCAAAATTCATGAATCTCCTAACCTTCACAGAGTGTCAAAATATCTCAAAAATCCAAGTCATCATAAAAACATTTTATTGAATTTATTTATTTTCAAATAGTTTTTACATATGCATTTCATGAATCATATGTTATTGAATATTTATATAATTTTAAAATAGAAAAAAACATAATGAATAACTATCACAAAATAATTACTTTTAGCCATTTTTTCTGATACAATTTGTATCTTATAATTAATAGAGGAATCCTATTTATAGAAAAATTATAATATCTGAGATTTAAATATCACCATGTACTTTTCATGAACCTCTTTAATTCATGTTCATAAGAAACCTTTTCTTCCTGAGGAACCAGTGAATATTTTCTATTTGCAAAGCATCTCGTTGTCTCACAGATTGCAATTTTCACATTGTTCCCCAACCCTTCTTCATAAAAAACCAGTTCTGAACAATTAATCCTTCAAAAAAATAGTTTTCACATAACTGTTTGATGTTACCCATTATCATTAAACATTAATATTTATTAAATCCATTAATTTTAAAATATATATAAATATTCGGTCTTGGAAATCTTCATTTCCCAAAGGTTGTCTGTTCCATCAGATTATTATAATTAAAATTTTAGAAAATCATGTGAATTGATGCCACCTCAATTAGTGAATCTTTATTCCCCATGATATGACATATAATGAAAACTCACCGATCTCCCCAATTTAGATTAACAAAAAAATAAAAAACTAATCGATTTCAAGTTGTGAGGAACCTTCATTCCAAATATCACCATTTTGGTTTTATTGGGAATCTGTAGATAAATTCATCAAATCACCATTCTTGATAAAAACTAGATATTCCTAAAATATCTCATCGATCACTCTATGTATATGTGAGTAAATACCATTATAGAAAACATGAGTGATAAAATATAATTTCATGATTCAATACTACAAACCAATTATGCAAACCGATAATTTACTAAACTCCACTTATTTATCCCTTTCACAGTAAACCCTAATAAACTATATTTTTTCATTTATTTTTCAATCCTAAAATAATGAGTCTAATTTTTCCCAATTTTATTTTTAGAAATTATTTGGGAAAATTCTGAGGCCAAACATTTAGACGTCATGTAATTCCATGGCATATTGTGCCTCAAACAATCCGTTGAAAATTATCATGTTTTTAATAGTACATATAGAAAGGATTCCTACAAATGTGGAATATCATTTAAATGAACACTTGGATCCAAAATATGAGGGAACCTTTGATCTCATAATGAAGGATATACACTAAGGACAACCTAACATTGGACAGTGTAGGCCATCTGAATAAATCTAACCAAGACATAACCATAAATAAAATTATTAAATAAAATTATTTTATTTTTAAATCCAAATAACTCATGAATGTTGAATTAAATTAGAAATCCAAGACCACTTATTAGTTTTTCATGTTTTTTTAGGGGAGGCGTAACAATGGTCGGTGCAGGTATCCTGTGAAAATAGTTTTTGGACATTTTAATGAATATAATAAGCTATGAGTTTATTTTATTTTTACAATAAATCCAAGTAGCGATGTTGTTTCATTTAAATGTATATCTAGGAAGGTACCCAGTGTTAGGATCATAACCTTGGAAATTCCCTAGAGGCTCTAAAGAGAAACCATAATGAATTATATCAATAGTGATGATAAATATCGGGATCGAAATCATTCTTGAAAGATCACCAAGGAAAATCAATCATTGACAGTGAATGATCAATATCAAAAATAGGGTATTTTATCTCTAATTTATTTTCCCCATTCTTTACTTTCATGATGAACTTCGATCAATCCATAAATAGATTGATCTGCATTTCGATCATTGTTGTTGGATGGGATATTTTTATAGGATTTTATTGAGATTAGTTTATCATCTTCATTTATCCTTATAAGGAGAATGAATTGAAGCTAACTTGAAAAGATTCAAAGGTTCATTCATTAGGTGAACTTGTTATTTTCATCCCCTGTTCATGGCATTCCTTTCCGTTGGATCCTCGTGATCATTGCTCAGCTTGTTTAGAGTCTATGAATATGATCGGACCCCCGGATTGGAGGCAAGACAAAACAAAGGCCATATCATTGTAGCTCGGGACCCAAGATCATATAGGTGTTTTCAATTTGGATATTGGAGCACATGAGGCATAATGGTGGACCATGGATGGAAGCGATCCATCGTGGGCAGTGCAGAAAAGCTGCATACATGGACGGAGGCTGCCTGGACCAGCAGTGGGATCTATGGGTGGCCGCGTGAGCCCGACCAACCTAGAAATCATACTGGGATAGGAGAGAAGGTGGGGGCATGTTTGATGGGATGGGCTGGTGAGGAGGACTGGGACAAGATGAAGCCGGTCGAGCCTAGTGGATTGGGTCGTCCCTAAGGACTGGACAGACTCAATGGGTCATGTCGGACCCCATGGGTTAGGGTGAACGCAGTATAGAACATGGCAGTTGGATTGGACCATGATTGACCATGTTGGTTGACTGAGCTACCATTCAGGCACCACAGTTGGGGCAGAGTTTACTGTGTGGGTGGTCAGACTGGGTGGTCGATCCATGGCCCAGTGAACCCCCTTCTAAAATTTTCAAACAACAATAATGTTCAAACCGGAAATCTATTGGAGGAGACATATGAGACATTGGGACCCTTATGATGAGAGTTCCATTTAGATATATCCTATGTTAATTTTATGGGATTATTCATATTACCTAATGGCATGACAAGTGAGATCCCCCGAAATGATCATGCTTTGAGAAAACATTTCATTACCTTGTTGTGGCCAAGATATTGTGTGTATTATAAAGACTATGTGTATTATGGAGACTAAGTGTCTTATGGATATTGTGTGTCTTATAGATATTGTGTGCCTTATGGAGACTATCTTCCTTGTTGAGACTATATGTATTATTTGATTGTGTTTATCTAGATGTTCATTATATATTTTTTATTGACATATATCTATGTGAATCAGACTATGTATTCTTCCATGGTATCTCTTTTATGGTATTCCTTTTTGATATTCCTTCACTATATTTCCTTTGTGGTATTTTTGTGGTATTCCTTCATGGTATTTTATTTTTGGTTTTTACATTGTGGTATTCCTTTTTGGTTTTGGGGTGTCCTACTGAATATTATTTTACTCAACCCTACATTGGATTTGTGTTCTCATTTCATGTCTTCTGATGATCATCGACCATTTGATGGTGTTCCATGTAGACCAGGACTAGTAGGTTCCTTGTGAGATACGAAAATCCAAGGTGTGTTCCATCTAATTTTGATACAACAGTCTCAGTACCTCTTACTTTACAGATTGTACTTGTGGCTACAAACTATTTTCTATTGGTGTGCTTATTTTTCCTATGTTTACTTTCCATTACTTTCACTATTTTACTCTAGCTGTAGGACATAGTGCATTTCATGCATTGTTTACATAGGGTTCTAAATTTCATAAATTCTTTCTTGGATATGTCTGTGTGCATATAGGTAAAAAGGTTAATGCCTTCCACTATGGGATATTCCTACTCGGTGTTAGTCCACAACCCTTGGCCTATTTTTGGTGGTCTTGGTGTACTCACAACATGGTCCCCACTAGGAAAGTTTGCGATAGAGTGGTATCAATAGAGGTCGGTTCTACTTTAGGACTGGGAATCTGGTATGTTGGTTTGGTAAAAAATGTAAAGTGGTTTGAGCACCAATTTTAGGACTAGTAATCAACTATTGGGGTGGCATCCGACGTATCCATACACAAGGTGTCTTGGCACTTGATTTTCAACATGGTACATAGAAACAGTGGTTCCAGGGAAAAATAATTATACATGCATAATATAGGAATGGTTTGTGTCTTCAATGTCCTTCTCAAGTCAGATCCCCATATATACTCTATTGACCATGCTACATCTCGTTTTATTACTGGAGGCCTCCACAGAGACGACCAACTAGGATTCCATTTCATGATCATGAGGATGATGCACCTATAGTTGAGGCATCAGTATTAGGGCATGCACTAGATATACCACCTATGGGTAGATTACCAGCTATACCACCACTAATTGAGAAACATATACTACTTGAAATACTAGATGCGGATTCACACAAACAGGGCGTGTTTCATAAATTTCAAAGGAATTGACCTCCCATGTTTTGGGGTGAGATAGATTCACTAGAGGATGAGGATTGTCTCAAGGTAGTCACCTATGTCATCCGCTTTGTGAGGATGACTTCAAACCATATGGATGTATTTTTTGAGATACTTTTTTACAACTATATGCGGTGATGGTGGAGCATAGTGACCTAGACACACGATGAGATAACTCTCTCATGGGAAGAATGGGTGAGTATCTTCCAAGAATATTTATTTCCGTCCATTTCATGATTAGTTTTCATACCACAGCATATGTATATGTAGGAGGGTATTCGGACAATGGGGAATTAATCAGCAGCATTTATTGATCATTCACAATGCTCCACAGATGTGGTATGACAACCATTCTTCAGGGATCGGTCTGTCAAGAATGGTTTATGTTGTGACATTAGGGGATATAGGTTATTATTTATAATTACTACATATGCATGTGTAAAAGAGAAATCACTGCTAATGGAGATCAATCTAGCAGAGTAGGCACCGGTAGTGGGAGCTACCAGAGGGCACGAGGTAGACGAGAACTCGGCAATATGTATCCAATGGTAGTTGCAGGGACCCAATCACGTCAAGAACTTTGGGAGATGATCATAGGACATAGTACTAGTGATATGGGGCTCCCAGGGAATATTGAATCAGTTGAGGGATAGGTTGTGTCATGCATGCGGCGGTCAGGGACATCAGGAAAAATATTTCTCTAACAGTTATACTGCTTATCAAGAGATATTTGAGGGGTTACCGATGAAGAGTGTAGGGTGCATGAAGTGATGGTACCATGTATTACATTGTTGGTGAAAATTATATGTACGCATCAAATGATGTATTAACACCTAGGATGGTTCATCCGATCACTGATCATTTTTCTGTCCTGACCCTCAGTGAAGTTGATGATTTGATCCAACAGTTTCAAATAGTGGTAGTAGAGTGTGTGGGAATATTTCAGGATGATGTTCCAAAATTCACTCCCCTTAGAAAGGTAGACATCTGAAATGACTTATACCCCGGGATGATAGAAATATAAAAAACTTCATAATAGATAGCTCTCATAGAGCATCATTAACTGAGGGTGGAATTGAATGAAATGTAGAGAAAGGGCTTCATGAGACCCATTGTTTCACCCTGGGTAGACCCAGTTTTGATTTCCAAGAAGGAATATGAGCGATTCAGGTTATGTGGGGACATCTGGTTCCTGAACTAGGTGTCCATAGATAATAAGTATCCACTACTGAGGATCGATGACCTATTTTATCTGTTGAATGGGGCACGATGGTTCTTGAAGATCAAACTAAGATCTAGCTATCACTAGCTACATGTATGGGGTGAGTATATATAGAAGAAAACCATCATATGTCATCACAACCACTATGAGTACTTGGTGATTCCATTTGGAATGAAAAATTACCTAGCAGTGTATATGGTAATGATGAACCTAATCATTCACCCCTAATTAAACAAGTTTGTGTTGGAATTCATTGATGACATGCTAATGTACTTAGTGTATGAAGTGGAGCACGCGAGAAACATGAGGATGGTCCTGGAAACACTCTATGAGTACCAACATTATGGAACTTTCTTTAACATTTATTTCTCGATTTTGGATGTCCATTTTCTGGGACACGTCATTTCAAAGGCTAGAGTTGCAGTAGATCTTGTCAATATTTAAGTCGTTCTTTCTTTAGAGCCATCCAAAATTGTTACTGAGGTGAAATGTTTCATTGGTTTGGTTGGGTAATATCGGGGGTTTTTAGATGAATTTTCTATTGTGGACACATCCTTGGAAACATTGACATCAAAGGGACAAGATTTTTCATGGATGAAGAAGTTCCATGATAGTTTTTAGTAGTTTAGGTAGATATTGAAGAGTTCTCCAATCATAAGATTTCTAGAGGAGGGTTCCAATTACGTAGTGTTCTCTGATGCATTAGGAACCAGTCTTGGTTGTGTCCTACTGGAGGGGAAATCAGTGATTCCATATGGTTCACACTAGTTTATTTCACAAGATATGAACTACAAGACCCATGATCTTGAGTTAGAAACAATAGTTTTCGATTTGAATATGTGGTGACACTACCTTGTGGGTTAGTGGTTTATCATATACTTTAACCACAAGAGTATCAAGAATATCATCTCTCATATGGATCAAAACATGAGATAGAGGCAATGGCTAGAGTTCCTCTAGGACTTTGACTTTGAGGTTTTCTATACTCTTGGGATGGGTAATGTGGTGGAAGATGCTCTCAGCAGAAGATCCAGTTCATAGTTTTTGATTGATGAATCAGAGTAGTTGGAAAATTTGAAGATATCAATATAGATGGGGATGGATTAGCTTAAATCTTGTCTATGTTTGTTAACTTTTATTAAAATAACGAGTTAGGGAGGCACACCATGGGTATATCGACTATGAGACATTACATGCTCAGATGTCCATAGGGTATGTCGTTGATGGTTATTCCAATGGTGGGGAGCATGTTGTTCTTTTCAATGGGGGCACAAAATTACCATTAGAATTATGGGAGGAGGATTTTAGTGAGTTACATACAACCCATATGGTGGTATGTACAGGTGTGGTGAATATGTACATGTACCTCTGATGTCAGTTTTGATGGCCGAGGATGTAGAAGGGATTTGCATTGTTTGTATCTCGAAGGTTCAATTTCATGTAGATAAAGACCAAACATTAGGTTCCAGCATGTTTGAATCAACACCTTGAGGTTTTGGAAAGGAACTATGATGGTATATCAATGTACATCATGACAGTTTCAGTAGTTATTTCAAGGGTACACGATACCATATGCGTGTTCGTTGACCAACTCACCAATCTCCCAACTTCCTATCTATTCGGGGGAAGAGTTTAGTAGAGACATTAAAAATCCTCCACATGTTGGAGATAGTTATAATACTTGGAGTACCATTGATGATAGTATCATATCATGATTCTCAATTTACATCTCGGTTATAGAATAGAATGAAGAAGGCATTTGGGACTCAATTAAACATGAGCACAAAATTTCACCCATAGATAGACAACCAGATAGAGTAGACAATACATGTTCTATAGGACATGCTAAAAACATTAATGTTTGAATTTGGATGTATTTGGGACTATCACCTACCCCTGGTTCATTTTTAATACAAAAACAACTACAATTAAACCATCGTTAGGGAACCATTCGAGAAGCCATACATACGACCCGGCAGGTCACGACCTTCCTAGATGGACCAAGGAGAGTCAACACTCATGTACTAAGAGTTGGTGTAGGCAACTACAAAGAAGGTGTAGATCAACGATGAGTGGGTAAAGAATACACATAATCATCCTAATTATTATACTGATAGATAAAGGAGTATATGGAGTTTGAGGAAGGAGACCATGCGTTCCTTTAGGTCTCACCTCAACATAGATTAAAGAGATTTAGCTGGGGTGTCAATCTATCTCCACGGTTCATTATAGCTTTCCGGATACTCCATAGAGTTGGTGATTTAGTGTATTTTTTGGCTCTACCTCTGTATTTAGAGTAGGTACATTACGTCTTCCACGTTTTGCAGCCGAGTAGGTACTTTCATGGCAAATCATAGGCCCATAACTATGGAATGCTTGACATCGAGGATGGGGTGACGTTTGTTGGATACCTAGGGGAGATCAAGGAACAGAAGGATCATATCCATATTGGGTGGTAGATTCATTTGGATCATGTACGGTGGAAGTATGTGAATTTATAAAAGATTACATGGGAGAGGGAGCTCAAATTCCTTCTCAGTAAACTCGTTTTTTTAGTAGTCCTTGTTTTTTTCATTTTAGGGATATAAAGCCCTATGTTTTGGAGAATATAACGAATCTCATTTTTCCTGATTTTATTTCAAGAAATTATTTTGGAAAATTTTATGACCAATATCTATGATGTAATTTGATTCCAATTCCCAATGCCCATAAAAAAATTCATTAATAAATGTTAGGTTTTTAACAGAATGTGCACACAACATTCCAAAAAAACTAGCATAACTTTTAAAAGAGTTATTAGCTAAAGAATATAAGGGAAAAGTTTCAATTATAATGGAGGTTTTACACTAGGTACAGCCAAACTTTGGTCGGTGTGGGTCATCTATAGAAAAACCACCAAGTAAATAACCATAAATAAAATAACTAATTAAATTTATTTTATTTTAAAATCTTAATAACTCATTTACGATGAATGATATTGAAAATATTAGACCACCATTGAGTTATTAATGTGTTTTTTTCCCTTGGAGATCACTAACATTGGACGAAATGGTTCAACTGTGAAAAATAGTTTATGGATGTTTTACTAAATAAAATAAACGGTGAGATTATTTTATTTTAACATTACATCAATGCAAAGATGTTGTTTCTATTAAATAGAGAGATAGTTCAGGACCCACTGTTAGGATCATAAACCTATAAATTCCTAGAAGGATCTGGACATAATCCTTATAGAATTATCACTGCAGTGATGATGAACACCTGGATCAGATATCATTTTTGACGGATCGCAAACAGATATAAATCTTTGACAGTGAATGATCCATATCCAAGGAAGTGAATTTGATTTCTGATTTCTTTTCACTAATCATTATTTTCATGATGAACATGGTTCAATCAAAAAATAAATTGATTAGTGGTTCGATCATTGTTGTGGAATTGATTATTGTTGTAGGATTATTAGAAGATTAGTTTATCATCTACCTTTTTCATTATAATGATAACAAATCATCGCCGACATGAACAAAAGAAATTGATATTTTTTTTGTTGTTCTTATGATTTATTTCCCCCGTTCATGGAATTATTACATGTTGGATCCTCATGATCACGAACTATCTTAGTGAGAGTCTCCAAATGTGACTAGACCCCTGGATTTGAGGCAAGAAGAAATAAAGGTCGGATCAATGTGTCTCGAGTCCCATGGATCAAAAATGTGTTTTTATTTTAGATATTGGAGAACCGAAGGAAGAATGTGGGACCACATATGGAAGGGAAATGGTGGCTGGCATATGTGGTGGTGCACGGTGGTGTGGTGCATCTAGCGTCACGGGGGATGATCTGGTTGCAGAAGGTGGTATGGCCACATGACACAGCCAGGTGGATATGTGGACGGTGACAGCCTCCGTGGGCAACTGCATGATCCAAAACAACCCAGAAAATGGACAGATTCAAGTGAGAGGGATGGGATGGCATGATAAAAGGGGCCAGTGAGGTGGTATGGGCTCCACATGAGTGGGCTTTGCCCTGTGGACCTGGCGAGATGATACGGGTGTGGGTCGTCAAACTAGAGTAGCCAGACAAGACCACGATTGACCAAGATGTTATACAGCCATGGAATCTTGGGTAGAGTTGAATATGGGGGATGTTGGGTTGGCTGGTCATCCACTACAATCGGTGGACCAACCGCACAGTCATTATATAGTCTAGTGAACCCCCTTTTTAAATTATCAATCTTCCATAACATTAAAACTGTACATCTGTTTGATTATCCATCTATGGTGGTGGGAACCATATGATGATATGTTCATTTAAGGACAACCTCTTTGGGTTTTTATGAGTTTTAATATGACCTAATGTATTGAGTATTGTGTTATTCTAAAACAAGCGTGTTTTGACCAAATGTTTGTGTGGGTGGTTGTGACCTAGAGACTATGTTTCTTTTAGAGACTCTGTGTCTTATTGAGGTTGTTTGTATTATGGAGACTATGTGTCTTATGGAGAGTATTTGAATTTTTTAGACTATTTATCTTATGGGATTCATTATATCTAGATGTTCATGATATATTTGTTGTATAAATATATATGAGTGGAGTTGACTATGTATTCCTTTGTGGTTTTTCATTTCAAGTATTCCTTTATGGTATTCTAACATGGTTCTACCTTTCTGGTATTCATTATCGGTATTCCTTAATGGTATTTAGTGTGTGTTATTTTCTTTGTGTTATTCATTTGTGGTTTTAGGGTGTCATAATGAGTATTTTTTTACTCACACCTTTCATACACATTTCCCGCAAATGTCATGTCTTGTTTAGATGATCGACCCTTTGATGGAGTTCTAAGTAGAATAAGACCAGGATGTGCCTTGTGAGACTAGATAGGCTGAGGTGTGTGCTATCATATTTTCAAATGATAGTCCTATTACCTCTTTATTTACAATTTGTACTTGTGCATAAACTATTTTCCTTTAGTGGGCTTGTTTTGGCCCTATTTATTTTCCAGTACATTCACTGTTGTACTTGTGTTGTGGGACATAGTATTTTGCATGCATTTCTTACATGGTGTTTTTATATCTCATAATTTGTGTCTTGGAGTTGTGTGTGTGAGTACAAGTACATAGGGTAATGCCTCCAATTTGTTTGTCATGCCTTCTCTGTGCAAGTCACCAATCCCTAGCCTTTTCGAGGTGGGCTTGGGGTAGTCATGACATATGCCCCTCTGGGATGGGTCATGACAGCTAACATCACCCATGATCCTATATACCATAAAGAACAGTATCACATACACACATATATTAAAAGGGATCATAAAAAATAGGAAGGGAGTACCATCCAAAACCTCATCAGGCAATAATTATTGGCTCAACACCGAGGTTCGACTAAAATTTCTCAAACATTGGTCTCTTAAAGGATTCATTAGGTTGTTAACCACGTGATAATTATTTCCAACATGCACCATTTTAATCATACCTTGTCAAAATATTTTTTTATTATGTTATATCTAATCTCAATATATTTTTTATGAGAGTGATGAACCATATTTTTTATGATATTGATTGTGCTCTTCTTCTCATAGTGAATCACCCTCGGATGTTTCACCCAATCGCCAATATCAATCATTTTGTAATTAATTCACAATAGATTAGGGAATTCCATTTTCATAGAGATATACTAAACATCATTAGTAATGTGAGAATATAATTCTTTTATTTTTATCAACCAACCCACACGTTAAATTATAATGAAGAATGACCCCACCTATGGAATATTTATCCACCACATCTCCAGCCCAGTATGCATGGGAAAATTCCGATAATTCATTAATTATTCCATCTAAAATAATAAGAAAAATTTGTGTGTACCTTGAATTTATCACATGAACCTTTTCAAATACTGAAAAATGATATTACATTGTATTACATTGGAAGCGTTCTACTTAATATGTTGCAATGATGATATTTGGGCATGGTGCGGTCATGTATAATATGATTCTAATGATTCTATTGTACATGATGGGATCTATATATTTTCCATCCCCATACATTCCATGTTTTTCCCTTGAAAAATAGGAGTTGATATATGTTTGGATTCATGCATGTTGAGTTTATTTAGAAAATATATTTCATGTATTACATGATAAATGAAGGTTTTTTCCATATATTCAATCAACTGCAACCCCAAAAATGAATGTGAGTTCACCAATCATGAACATTTCAAGTTCTAATTTCATGTTTTTATTAAATTACTCTACTAATCCATGGCTATTTCTACCATATATAATATCATCTTCATACAGATGAACCATAAATTGATCTCCATGAGAAATATTAACACAGAAATCACGATTGACACCTCATCTTTTAAGTTTTTATCTCATTTAGATGAACATACATTTGAGAATACCATGCTCATGGATCCTATTTTAGACCATATAGAGCCCTATATAATGTAAAAACGATTTTCTCATAATTTCCAATCAAATATACCATTGTTCGTTCAATGTAGTGATCTTCTCAATGCCAATTTTTATGATTTTGGTTTTGAAATACATTAGATAAACATTATAACTTCTTTTAATATCCATGGATTGGACTAGCCTAAATGATGTTGATGAAGTTTCAAAGGAAAAAAAGTTTATTTAACATTAATTCTATTAATATATTCAAATCCTTTACACAACATAAACTGCTAGTATCTGATCACATCCCCCAGTTAATCAATTTTTTGAAGGATCACATTGATTCAATCACATTGTGATTATTTGATCTCTTAACAAGATCTCATGTTTGTTTTTGAAAATATGTTCTAGTTCATCATTCATAGAATAAACCCATGATTCATCCATTTATTATTCTTAAAATGATGTGGGATGAATAATTGATTAGAGTGAATAATGTGCTTCATTCTTCATTCTCCTTATCTGTGTTGATGCGGTCCCATCCCCAATGTTGATCGATGGATCCATTTATACTCTTATATTTATCGTATGATGTTCTAATATTTTTTTCTTAAATATTTGTTTCATAATTTGGTTCTACACCAAACTCAACAACATTTTGAGGTCCCTAAATGTTGGGAAATTTTTCCACAATTAGATTATTTTAATCTTTCTTTTTTCCTTTTTCATTTTCATCTTCAATCATATCAACATATGAGATATTCATGTTATTCATAGTTTTATATTCAACAAAATTGATATAATAACATTTAATAATATTTCTATGATTATTAATATATAATTTCTATTCTTTTATCTTCATTGTGTATACATAAATTATTCCCTCATCTGCAGTATCAATAAAATTGCTTTGATTTCCATCATTATTTTAGCTTAAAAAATTACTTCCAATAAAACAAAAATTATTTAGTGAGTATGTTGTTCTGTTATATATGTCATATAATGTATTTTTATTTTCTAAAAATATCTTGATCTGTTTCTAAGTTTACCCAATAACATCTACATCCTCTTTTACTAACGACAAGAAACACAACTCTCAATTAGAAAAGTTGTATCCATATTATTCAACTTTTGATTATTGTTTTTAATGAACCCATTTTTAGAGGTGTTATCCTTAAAGACACTTTATTATTGATCCCATGCTTTGGATAATTTTCAAATTCAATTGATGTGCACACTGTTTTATTTCATGATTTTAAAATCTGGATTATTTTGAATTTTTAATTCTCATCTCATCAAATATATATCTTCATACAGTAATGAACTTCTTGTATTCACTAAAAAAGAACACATGTAATTATACATTAATAATATATAAAAATAATATATTACCTTTATCCATATATTATAGCCACATTTATAGGACCTCACACCTCTAAGTGGATAAGATCATGAAAATTTGATTCGTTTTAGTTTAGAGGCTCATATTTATTCTAGACCATATTTACTCACATATAAGAATCAAATGAATTTTTTCAATCACGATTCTGATTGGGAATGTTGACAATGGCCTCAGCTGGGATATATTCTCCTATCTCTATTTATTAATGTGACCCAACCTCGGATACCAAAATTTTTTACCTCGTCCATTTTTATGTTAGGATTTATTTCTTTACTGTCAACCTGGTATAAATTACCATTTTCATGTTTCCATTCATGATATAATTACCTTTCTTCCCTTTGATGTTGTACCCATTCTGATTAAATTTCACTACCATTCCCAATTAATATAGGTGACTCACACTCAATAGATTGTGAAAAAATCCATCTAGGTTGGGAATATGTGTCTTAATTATCTAATAATTTTATAAATTTGATTTTCCATAACCATTAATATTTAACTAACCATTATTTATGAATCTCACTATTCCATCATACATTTTCATAACATTTTTTCAAAAAATCGACATCAAATTTCAACTATGATTATAATATTCTATCATGAATCGAGGTGTTAGTATTCATTGATGTTTTCAGATGAATTTCTACAAGGTAGGATTTCTCAGTCGTCTTCGTTTCCTTAAAAGAAAATGCTTTATTGAGTAGAAAACAAAGAATGCCTCTAAAGTACATTTTCAACATGCATGCATCAATAATACGCTTATTCTTCTTCTAGAGGAGATTATGTATTTTAAAGTGAAATTATTCATGGTTGAATGGTATGCACTTTTCTTATATCTCTGTAGTTCTTATCCCCCCTTTCTCTTCCAATAATGAAAAGCATTATGGATAAAGTTGGAATAGTGAAAAAATAACCATTGAAATTGTATCATCTATTTGATGATGTTTATAGTACAATTATTATTTTTTGATGGTAAGGTTCTTCCCCCATTAGATATATCTTTTTACTATTCACAGTATGACAAGGTGTGGCCTAAAATTCTATAAAAATGACATTTCATAATAGGAAATTTCTTCTTAGTTCCATTCATCCACATATCCACATCTTTTGAATACGAATTTTACTATGGTTACTCTTAAGATAGATGATTATTATTTTAATATCTCTTATCCTTTTTGTTTGAAGATTTTTTATAGGACATCATGCATAATTCTGATATTTACGACATTAAAATTCAAATTTATTTATAAATTCTAGTTTCAATCCTTTAATGTTTCTGTAGAATAGCTATTTTGATGTTTTCCCATGATTGTAGATATTTTATCATTCAGGAATTTATCTAGTCATTTTGAACCAAAATTTACTCTTTTTAGAAACACTACATTAAAAAATCTAGGCTATAATTTATTCATCTATTGTCTTGATTTTGATTGAGTTTATAGAAATCCTTCATGAAATGAATTCTTCTTATTGTCCCTAAACTATCTTATCAATTTCCTTCAATATTGTTGTAAATTCATTGATGAATCCCTCCTTCACTAAATTCATGATATTAAAATCTACAATAAATCTTGAGTATTGAATTTTTTTAATCTTATCCTACCTCTCCTTCCATTCAAGCAGTCAATACTTCTATAAGATCCACATACTCTGATGAATCATTCAACAAAGCTATGATATTTCTTTTTTTTCAATCACTGAATGAAAATCTCATCAACATCACCCTCATGTTCCACCTTGAGATCGACTAAAACATTCAAATTATTATCTTTAACTTTTATAGGTTTTACCTTCTAAACTATATCTATCTTTGATTCATCAACATCATATCATCATTTGGTTCATCATCAAACAAAAATCATTATTATATTGTTTCTCATTGATGAAGAAGAAATTTCTCTATAATTCCATTCCTGGTTTTCAGTCTATCTTTTGTGGGATACTACATTAATTCATATTCATGACTTATTCTCCACTTTCTACAAAATTGAATCTCCCTATGCACGAAGATGAAATGTTCCCTACCCAGACACATCAAAAGAAAAAAAATGAATATTCTTGTAAATTTCACATTTCTTCTCATAAATGTTTTTAAAAAATGGGACATCTGTTCGGTATCCACATATTCTCAAAAATCCCAAAAATTTGAAATGTCATGTTTGTTCAAGGATTTGAATTCTATTTCCTTGTTTACTATTAATTTTTTATTATATAGTTTCACTCTAATTTGATAAGCTGCCAAACCTTTTAGAAGAACATAATGTTCGATATTAGCTAGATCTCTTTCCTCAGTGGGTAAAACATTTAAAAATTACATAGAAGGGAGCATTCAAAGGATTTATTTCACAATTTCAATATCTTTAATTTATTCTACAAGTCCTCAAAATTTCTCCAACAATATCAGTATTGAGATTAATGATTCTATGTATGTTTTCATCTTGATGAATTTTTTTTCATCGAACTGATTGTAAAAAACATGTTGTTTGGCACCCTTCATATTATTATCTCCTTCATATATATTTTCATTATTCACCCACATGGACATGGATGTAGTCAAAATCCTAAAAAAAATTGATCAGATAATTCTGAGGTAACAGAACATTGATATTTGGCCTCCACCTCAAGCATTATCCTTTTTGTTTCAATCATAGAACAATGGGTCACATCTCATCCCTATATCCATTTAGTTTTCTAAAATATAACATATATTCCAAGAGATAATAGATGATATATTATTAAATTCATCCAAATATGAATGTTTTTTTCGAAAAGTGGAAATCCACAAATATTCATTGAATTATCCATAAATACAATGGAAAATTTAACACTAATTACTTGTTCTCTATGATATCAATTGTAAGACCCTATAACACCTTAATAGGGGAAGGGTGAATCATAATATCATCTTTTTATTTAAATGATATGAATCATTCCACCACATTTGTGGGAACTTGGTAAACCATTATGATTGAATCATGTAGTTATCAAACACCCATAAATAGGAATAGAAATTGAACACATCAGTTTTAAATGGGCCGCTACTGAGGGCTAGTCTAAATAGAACTCACCGAATGTTCATCATTTGTACTTAAATTCACTAAACTTCACTAGGTGTTATGGATTACAATTATTTTCTTACAGTCACTCCATGTCAGGAACACATCCAATAAAAGTATTATAGGGGTATCACACTTCCTCCCTTGTGTCAATTCCATCGCCTACCCCTATCTCACTTACTTGTGAGAAGTCATGATATTTTTATTGGCATGAAGGTAACATCAATATATCGGGAATATATGCATTTTTTCATGATTAGAAAAATAATCTACATGCACCATTTTTTTTAATATATTCACTTGAAAGAACTTTTACCAAAATAAGTTGTTCAACACTATTGTTCTTTAATCTCCTAACCTTATCAAAACCAACCTTTGGTTTCAAATATGTTTTAACCTCCAGAAACCCACATAATTTCATGATCTCCTATCATTCTCAATGAAACCATAATTTTCAGAAATACAAACTATCATAAAGCTCTCAGTCTTTTGGAAATTAACTTCTATGAACTTCCATAGTGTAAATTTGTTCTTAAGAAAACATTTCATGAAACAATAGTTCATGAATTGATCGATATTTAAAAAATATACATTTGTAATGAACCTTCACAAAATTAAATTGTTGAACCCTCTTTCGAAATTATCTATGTCTTTCTTGATAATGAGAGTCCACCTGTTTATAGACAATGTCTCTTCATAGAGATTTAATACTCACCATGGCCTTTTAAAAAACCATTTTCATCCATGTTCATAATGTTCATTTTCATCGTGAAGCATCATTGAAATTATTTAATTCATGGAGATTCCCTTAGAAATGTTGATTATCATCTCCCAATAATTCTTCATCCATTATTGGAGATACCCCTTTCTATTGTCTTAAATACATCACGAAATAAATGATTGATTCCTTTCGAGATGAACCACATTTTAATGAATCTTCAATTTTTTAGTAGTATATTAAATTTACATATTTGTAAATGGTTAGTCCTAGAAATCACTATTCCATGAAGCATGTCCCTTCCTCTCGATTTTTAGCTTTAAATATTTAGAAGATTCTATGAATTGATACCAGATACAACACTATAGATCTCTACAAATTAAGATCACTGGGCTTGCATATTACTCAATCAACAAAGTGTGGATTGACAATAAAAACAAATATAGTCTCCTTCAAGCAGTGAAAAGGCTTGGTTCCAATATACTGTTCGGACCATTCTTTGAGAACCCATCCAACTAGTCCCCAAAATGAATTGCAGAAAGACCCAAAGGGTATTCCGGATCCCCATGGGCTTGTCAATAGAAACTGGTAATCTAACAAATGAGATAGAATGTTTAATCAAAACCTTAAAGAAGATAATTTCATAAATATAGTTGGAAAGAACACCCTAAAAATAAATTTTCCACAATGTATAATTTCAATTGTAGTGAGAGAACCCAAATGTAGCTAGATTAAAACCCATGTAAATGTAAACAAAAAACTAAAGTAAAACCAAAATACAACATCTGATACACCATTTAATATTTGGGAAATTTACCACTATCTTACAACTAGATTCCTGTAACTAGATAACATAAACATCACTTCCTCATTGTGATGTCTTTAGATTATTTGGATCAAACAAAACAATGTCTACACACCCAAAGGAAAGAGTATGTTATTTGATTTATAAATTATTAGTAGGATCCACCCCACATGTTCATATCAAGGCCTATTTAAATATTCCTAATATGAACTTATCAAATAAAAAAGGAATGATAATACCAAAAATAATTTGTATCAAAATCATTATTAAGAGTTTCCCTTTTCGAAATATTGTGCAAACTGGGGTAAATTTTTTTTAATGAATAATTCTAATAACCATTTTTCATCAATCAAATCACATGTCATTTCTCCAAAAAAACATGTTCTATAATGGAAACACACAATATAATACACCCAAAGGAGACCACAACGTTATTATTTCTTGGACATTCATACCTCAATCTCAATCATTTACTAGTTCTCACTCATGTCCCAATATCCCACGAATACATGAGTATGGAATATATTAAGTATATAAAAAGTGAACCCCCTACAATATCAATCTATTTCCTATAGGATATATATCTAATACATAGGAATGGAGGAACACACTAGTAAGTGAACACCTGTAAAATTTCAATCGACATCTTAGAGACAATGTTTATATTATTCACGAAGTAAGTACGTGACAACCCGAACCAACTCACCCTCGAACCGGTAGTTGGACAAGTCACCACATGACCTCAAGCGCATCACCACATACTCTAGAGCCTTCCGACTAGCAGTGAGGGTTTAAGGATAGTCATTGGGGAGACTACACCATCATATTCAAAATGCACAGCAGAAAAAAATAGAAACTCAGATAACACAGGAATAAAATATAATAAAATAACCAACTGAATAAAAAAAATGGAAAATTACATTTTATAAAATGCATCCATTTCATGGTGATGCATATCTGAAAGAAGTAATCAAATAGCATTCATTACATCTCAATACAAAAAATAAGTAAATGGCTCAAAGCCCCAAGGGGAATCTCCACGAGAAACCTGAGCTCTTGTTTGGTCCTTTTCTCCTAACTCCCAGGTACAAGAAAACAACAATATGTAATATCCAAGGTCTAGTAACAAAGTAGAGTCTACTGAGGTACCCTAGTGCATTGGTATAACAAATAGGGTTTGAGATATAACTATCAGTATTCCTAGACAACCTGTGTGTAGCTCAATATAGGAAAATAAATAAAATTAAACAGTTTGAAAGTATATCAAAGAAATAGCAGAATTAAATAAATAACCAACAACCCGTACAGGTTCTGAATGGAAACCTAACAGTAATACCTGCTTCAGCCGATGGCTGGTAAGTCTGATCATGTCAATTATGTATATATATAAATATATTAATTGTGTATATGTATATATATAAATAGATAGATATGATTAGAATACATTTATATAAACCAACACATACCAATGCTAAAATGACATATATCATGGATACTATTTCTAGAAGGACCATGATGTAATGCATAGAAATTAATTACTAGGGGAAGCGCTCACATTCTTTCCCCTGATCTAAACTCCAGGAGTTGTCATGGTCTCATGGAAATCAACATGGAAGCTCACATAGTCTTCTTACCCCTAGGATCTTACGGTCTTATGGGAAACGATGTGGGATGGATCAGGACGTAACACACAGACATCCATCACCAATAGTAGTTCACATATTCTATCCCCTGGCTCAACATCCCAAGCTCTCACGGTCTCTGGAGTATCATCAAAAAACCAACATATTCTTTCTACCCAAGGGCTCTCACGGTCCCTTGGCTCCCCTTCCTATACAATGAGTAACCATTCACAACATATAATTCATGAAACATTAAACCTATCATGCATTTCATTATCCCATTTCAATTACATCTAAGCAAGCATATGAAAATTTATACTTAAGTGAAACCATCTTAAGTATTTCAATTAAAACATTATCATGGTCTTCGCATTCAAATCAAAATCATGTGGCAAGGGCCTCACATTCATCTCATCTTCCATACAAAAAACGATTAGTTAACTCAACATTTAACAAAGTACACAAATCCCATTAATTAATTAATAAATTAATTAATCAACAACACATTTCATATATCATAATTAATTTTCCAGATATAATTATCTCATTATAAATCTCAACTCTAAATATTAAATTCTATAATTAAATATCCAGATCAGAATATGAAAGAAGCATAATTAATTCAAAATTAATTATCCCAACATAGCCAAAACTTTTATTGCATAAATAATCTACTGATAAATTTTCTCAAATAAAATTCTCAAATAACATAATTAATTCATAATTAATTATCTCAACTTAGAAAATTTAATATCTCATAATTAATCCCTCGAATAATTATTTCAATTACAATTATCAAAGAAAATAATAAATTCCAATTAATTGTCGCAATATATCTAATTTAATATCTCACAATTAATACCCTGATTAATTATCTCAATTACAAATCCCAAAGCACAAAATTAATTCACAATTAATCACCCCAACTTAACCACTTGAATATCTCATAATTAACCACTAGATTAGTTATAGCAATTACAATTATCAAGGTACATAATTAATTCACAATTAGTTATCTCAACTTTGCCAAATTTAATATCTCATAATTAATCCCCTGATTATTTATCTCAATTAAAATTCTCAAAGCACATAATTAATTCATAATTATTTTTTTTAACTTCAACAAATTAATATCTCATAATTAATCACTCAATTAAATATCAGATCATAGAATATAATTAATTCATAATTAATTATCTCTACATAACTAGTTTAATATGTGATACATAATCCCTCGATTAATTATTATCTCAGAGCATAATATTTATTCATAATTAATTTTCCCAACATAACCAAATTAATTACTCATAACTAGTCCTGTGATTAATTATCATTTCAAATAACATAATTAATTCAGAATTAATTATTTCAATATAATCATTTTTCTATCTCATAATTAATCCCCCAATTAATTTTCTATCACAAGGCGCATAATTAATTCATAATTAATTAACTCAACATAACCAAATTAATTACTCATAACTAATACCCATATTAATTATCATTTCAAAGAACATAAATAACTCATAATTAATTATTTCAACTTAACTGATTTAATATCTCATAATTAATCCCCTGATTAATTTTCTATCAAAAGGAACATAATTATTTAATAATTAATTATATCAACTTAAGAAAATTAATTAATCATAATTAGTCACCTGATTAATTATCAATTTTCCAAATTCAAAGAATATAATTAATTCACAAATTAATTAAATCAATGTACCCAATTTATGTCTCATAATTAATTCCCTGATTAATTATCTCAACTTATTCCGCCCAATCTTTATAATTGCCACATTACCCAAGTGCATCAACATGTAAATTCAGCAATAACAAAACACACAGGAGGAAACTAAATGAACATATCAATCTAATCACTATGTTTTTTGCTTGATGGAAGATCACCTTGATTGAATGGTTTTATTACAAAAACACGATTTTGGAATCTAAAAAATATTTTATACCAACAATCAAATCATTCAGTTATTACAGTCATGTTCATCATCAACAGTAATTAAAAAACTAATGTCTTTTATTAATTGAGAAAAGTTGAGGACCCTACCTCAAGGAATTGGATGAGGTAATGATTTCTAACTCAAACGTTTGCCTACTTGGGCATATACACTTCCACATTAATGAGAACGTGTACATCGAATTGATTGTAACACCTAACAACAACAAGTAGAACGCCCATTTAGTGCGTTGTGGACTAACCCACACCCAAATAATAAACCGCAACTCAAACAAACCATAAGCACCCAATCCAAGGGTACGAAACAATTTATTAGATATATACCCTTACACAAATATGAACAAAGTGAACCAAAACAAACAGATTCACTTCAATTTATATAGTGGTCGTCAGAATAGAGACCAACATTTCTTGAGTCATATTTTGCAGCACCTAGGATCGAAAGAAGGTGAAAATTCAGGTTAATCCAAAACCTAGGGTCTCACCCCACCAAAACCTAGGAGAAGGAGAGTCGAGATGACTGATGCGAAGAAATAAATATGCGGAGAAGGAATCAACTCGACAAGATGGACATATGCTGTGAAGGAACCACCAGGATCAAACGCGTGGGGTTGGAGCCGGGAGGGGAGGGTGTTGCACCACCCGTGGATGTTGCATCATGGGTGTGTCCTACCTCAGGTAGGAGGAGGTATTTATGTGCCTCCATCTTCTATTCTCCATCTAATAATAGATTAAAAACTCTAAAATAATTATAATAATTATATTATAATAATAATAATAATAATAATAATAATAACTATCATATTATTATTATTACCCATTAATATTGCACATCCTAGATAAACTCAAACACCCCAATTACACATAATTTAATTAAATTATTCTGCAACTAATTTAATAAAATAAATTCTCCACCTCATAATTATTTAATTAATTTATCTCAAAAAAAATTTAAATAAATAAAACCCCCATTTTTCATAAAATAATTAAATTCATCTTAATCATGAATTTAAATAGATAAAACCCCAACTCCACGGTCATCACATCATTTAATTAAATTCCTTTCCAACTAAATTTAATTAATTAAATTTTCCAACACATTATTATTTAATTAAATCATCCCAATATAATTTAATTAAAACAACTGACACCTTACTAATCATCATTTAATTAAATTCATTCCAGCTAAATTTGAATAAATAATTTCTAAAATTCATGTTATTTAATTAAATTCTATTAACACAATTTAATTAAATAAAAAACTCCAAATCATCATCACTATTTAATTAAATTCTATTAACCTTAGTTTAATTAAAATATAACCCCCATTTCGTAATTACTAATTAAACTCTTCTTAACCTTGAATATAATTAAATAAGACCTTCATTTCACATTAATTAATTTAATATCTCTTTCCCTTGAATTTAATTAAAAGAAACCATAACTCCTCATTTACAAGTCATTTAGTGACATTTCACTCATCTCAATTAAATTAAATAAAGACTCGAGCTCATCATCATTTAAAAAATAAATTTAATTCTTTTCATCTCAATTTAATTAAATAATATCTCCATATCAATGTCATTTAATTAAAACTCTCAATATAGATTAAATAAATTTATTCACTCATTTAATTCCAAATTAATTAAATTCTCTCCAATTCAATTTAATTAAATGAATTATCCATTCTCCATATTGACCTCATTTAATTAAATTTATCATATTTAATTTAATTGAATAAAACTATCATTTCACTTTATTTAATTAAATTTTTTCAACTGAATTTAATTAAATAAATGATTCAATTCATCATCGTTTAATTAAATTCTCTTGGATTTAATTTAATTAAATAAAACCCCATTTCAATTTATTTAATTAATTTTTTTTCAACTAAATTTAATTATATAAATTCTCATATTCTTCATCATTTAATTTATTCTATCAACCTCAATTTATTTAAATAAATCCCCCATTTCATATCAATTAAATAAATTCATTTTAATCATAAATTTAATTAAATAAATTGACCCGAAACATAAAACTAGGTAAGTCACACTATTTTACTTGCATGATCTGACAGATTGGGCACAGACCATTCACCTACTGCTGGACACCCATTTAAATACACACAGTTGACCTACAAGGTTTGACTAACCGTGCATATCATGTGTGTACACCTCTCCTGGGCCTAGTTCTCCCGAAACACATCTAGCCATTTGGGAAACTCCTTGAAGATTTACCCAAGCCCGATATAAACACATTCAAAAGATCTTGATTCATGGAATTTTATCCCAAATACTGGTTTTAAAACTGACCCATAGTTATAATGAAAATTTTCAAAAACTTTTATGTTTTAACCTAGTTTAAAAAAACATTATACTTTACTATATACCAACCTTCAAAAACATCTCATCCCCAAGAATCCATCTAGAAATACTACAGCATCAACCAACCCACCAAGGTCATGATGTCTCATTTTAATGATCATGTTGCTTTCCGAAATTCCCAACGCATCCTTAATCATTTTAGAACCCAAATCCACAGCTCTTTCCTTGAAGGACTTTGTAGACCCATGAAACTCATACCCAATGTAAATGTAACAAATCATTTCCCCTTCAACCAGCCATTCACATACCAAAACATTTCAATCTTGTTATCATAAGCAGTAAAACAACTGCATGATATAACACAGAAGCATAGAAAATCAGCACAATAAGATAATAATAAAGGCAGTATGGTATATAATCATGTAAAAATGTTATATAGGAAGGCATTCTAAAGAAGCTAAAAACATGGTGTTGTACCCAAGGCATAGAATCAAAATTATTAGGAATCCTTCTAATGAAATACCATGAATGAGAATATTTGTGTTCCTAAAATGATGCATGAAATGGAATTTCCATGCCATATCAGGCCAAGGACAATTTTAAAAATTCTCAAAATCAATAAGTAGGGGAAAATACACTAGTCACTCAAGGTGAAATCATATCAACTATAATCTAAAGTATTATAAACCTAAATTCTTATCCATATACACTTGATCATTTTTATACATGCGGTGATCAGTCCAAAACATGTCTATTAACTGATTGTTGACACTTTCCTAGTCTCCTTTCCCCCAATACAAAATATAAAGAAAAAGGAAAATAGAAATAAAAATGACCCCGCTAATACTAATTTGAGTCATCCTGACCTGACACACCCTCGATCCGGTAGTCCGACTGGTTTCCGCATAACCTCAAGAATGTTTTCCCTTATTCCATAGGATGCTGGAAAACAATGAGGGTCTTAGGATAGTCATTGGGGAGACTATACCCTCATATTCAGAATGCACAAAAGAAATGGATCGTAACTCAGATAAAAGTGGGAGCAGATATAAAAAAATAATAAACTGAATAAAAAATGGCCAACATCAGTTTATACAATGCATTAATGTCATGGAGATACGTATCATATATAATTAAACAAAACATTATGATTTACATATCAGTATAGAAAATGAGGAAAAGTCTCAATGCTTCATGGGGTCTCCACAAGCATTCCAATATCCCAATTGGTACATTTATCCTAACTTCTATTTATAAGAAAATAGCAATTAGCAATTTCCAAGGTCATGTAAACAAGTAGAGTCTAATCGGGTACCCCAGTTCATTGGAATCCAGAGTAGGGTGGAGATATAAATCTATGTAGGTCGGTACCACTGGTGTCTAGCTCAATCTAGACAAGGAAATGAAATTAAATAGTGTGAAAGTATATCGAAGTAATATAATTATTAAATAAATATTCAACATCCTGTCCATATTCCAAAGGGACACCTGACGGCGATACCTACTTCAGCCCATAGTTGGTATGTCTGACAATTTCAATTATGTATATATATATAAATATCATACTAGTGTATATGTATATATATATATAAGGTGAGAGATATGATTAGTATCCTCCTATATGAAGAAACACGTACCAATTCATAAAGTACATATAACCTCGATACTATTTCAGGCTGGCCCAAGATGTAATGCCCAAAAATTCATTACCCGGGGAAGCGCTCATGATCTGTCCCCTGGTCCATACTCCAAGAGCTCTCACGATCTCATGGAAATCAACATGGAAGCTCACATAGTCTTCCTACCCCAGTCTATCATGTTATTTTGGAAAATTATATTGGATGGATCGAGACATAACACACAGAAATCCATAACCATGAGTAGCACACACAGTCTATCCCCTACCTCAACTCCAAGAGATCTCATTGTCTCTAGAGGATCAGCACAAAAACTAAAATATTCTTTCTCCCCAAAGGCTCTCAGGGCCCCTTGGCTCCCTTGGCTATACAAGGAGTAAACATTCATAACATATAATTCATGAAACATTAAACCTCTCATTCATTTCATTATCCCATTTCAATTACATCTAACCAAGCTTGTGCACATTTATACTTAAGGAAACCTGTAGAGACCTAAAGCTTGACGTAGATAGATATTACATTAATTTTACGGAATACATAATACATAACAAAAACAGACACACAAGGACCTTAATAGTTTAGTGTCTTTGGAAACATGGAACGTAATCTTCTAATCGTGGTGAAAGATCTTCAACATCTCCCATAAAGATCTTCCTCTTTTTGTTTCCTTACCTAAAACCTTTCTTTTAATCCTGGTGGAAAATAAAACATAAAAAGGGGGAGCTCAAATGCTCAGTAATGGTAAGAATGGATAAAATAAAACATACCATATACATTTGACCTTAAAAACATGAACATAATGTTTAATCATCAAAATCCTGAGCAACGACATAAAACATGGAAGTACATAAGGCATAGATCATAAGGGTACATAAATCATGATAAAATAGCATGGGAATAAAACATGTAATTTTGGTATCCATTAATCACATGTAATGATTTCCATAGTATCCAAGTCATTGCTGCGAAGACCATCTTAGTGGAAAAATTCCCTTTCTGAATCGAGTTCACTCCTTGTTCTAGTCCTATAATACTGAATCGGATTAACTTACCGTTCCATCCATGTCTATCTCATGAGATTTAAATCTTTACCCAATGCATTGGAGGGATATATAGGTCCCACCCATCTCATAATGAAATCATTCTTACTTGTGCCACAAAATAAACATACATCATTCATAAAAACCCAATAAATAAAATGGGTTTCATGAACATCATCCCATCATCACATAATCCATATAAAAGAAATGGATATCATTTCATAATAAGAGAAGTGAAACCATGTAAATCATAGAGACATTATACTTGAAACATACACATATGAAATAATGTCATCTTAGATGAATAATGGTTTTGATAAAACACTTGAAATGAATTCTTGAGGAAAATATCCTTTTTCTTCAAAATCATTTTATTTTCACAAAATGTCATCCAATTTTACAAGAAAATGATTTTTTTGAAAATAGTCATGAAATATTTTGGACGAAGCTTCATGAAAACAAGGCTTTATAAAACTGTAAAAATCCTTTAATGCCATATACGTTAAGAAAACATTCTTCTCGTACTTTTGTCGAAAAAGACAAAAAGTACCTTGTAGGGTAAATAAAAGAAAGATTTCTTCCATACCATTGGGTAAAAGTAAAAATGGGTAAAAGGACATTAAACATACATGAAACCATTTTTAGGAAACATGGACATGGATGATAACAATAACCCTAGTAAATACTTATGAATAAGAAATCTCGGATAAAAATGAGATTTCTAAAATTATCCCTTACCTTAGGTCTGATATGATTCGTACATATCTGAACCTCCTGTATAATGATTTAAATAATGTCATTGACTTATTACAGAATCATATTCATTGTTATGATATCATATATGGTTCACTTATGACTTTATATTACCCGTTCTTTTGTAATTTCCATGTTAAAGAGCGTTTCGGGTAAAATCGTTTCATTTGTCGTCCACATTTTGACATGTAATTATTCATCTGGTTAATTAGATCATGATTACTTAATTCCAGAATATAAAACATGATTTATATATAATATATATTCAGAATATACATATATATAATATATCTATAAATGGAAAGAAATACACCGTTCATGGAGACGGTAGGTCGTACGTACGCATGAACGTTGTTTTGGTTTCCTCATTGAATTGAATGGAATTTATTGGATGACATAAATATATATATACATAAATCCAATATCATTATTATGTCATATATTTCATGATTACTAATTATATATACTTTATAATCATTTATGAATGGTTAATCATTGAGAATGAATCTCATCGCGTCGTGGAGACGGTATTCCATACGTACGCACGAGCGATGATATCGTTCCCATGATCGTGGAATTTTATTGGAGTGTATGTATACTATAAAAAAATCAATATCACTTTACAATAATAATATGTAGTTATTATTTACACCATTATACCCATCCAAGTAAGGTGGTGGTGGAAAATAGATTGCACCACGGCATGGAGACGGTATTCCGTACGTACGCACGCGCGGTGATTTCGTTTTCCGTAGGATGGATAGACGGTGAAATAGGTTTGTTTCATAAATATAATAACATATCAGTATATTAGTGATACTTATGATATTACTTCATAATGAAACAACCTAATAAGAAGAAGTGGAAGAAGAAATAAAGTTGAAAGAATCGGTAACGGACATTACCTCTTCTTTGAAGCGACTCTTTGAGACCTCCTTTTAGGGCACTAAAATTGGTCTTTGAAGAAGACCAGGACCTCTAGGATGTTTCTAGGGAAGTGTAGAAGAGAATTTTTCAGGGGTCGGATGAGCTTCAAGGCTCAAAATGGTGTGAGGGAGAGAGGGAGGAGGTGCCCTTTTATAAGGGAGGAGAGGGGCACCTTTGGAAAAACTAAAAATATTATTTTATTATAAAGTCATATTCGGTTTTTAATAGCTCCAAATTTAGTTATTTAGAAGCTAAGGTGGGGATGGGTCGAAATAATATCATCCAATAGAATTTAGACAAGTTTAGGTTTCTATTTTAACCTTATCATTTATATTTAACTTTAAGATAAATAATTTTTCTTTTACCGTGTCTTCTTCTTTTCTTACACTATAAGGTTAATAAACTTACTATAACAATACAACCGAACCCCAAGTTGTTTATTATTAATATATATAACCTTATCTAATTCATTTGTCCGAACCTTAGATTTTTAGAAATAAAATAACAGTTAATAATATAATATTTGTTTTAAAAACTATTAGATGTCAATTTTGACACTATTTGGTAATTGATTTATTTGATAATCATAACAGGATGATTAGTTCGAAAAAAGTTAACTAAATCAATAATAACATGCCATATTAACATAAAAAATTAGTATAATTCATAAAAGGTCTCAAATTACATTTATTTGGGTAGTTATAACATCAATTATGTCAATATTTCATTAATAAGATAATTACTGCATCATCATTGTGCCATAAATAAATTAAATTCTATTAAGTCTAAAAATTACAAATAAAATACCATTATGTATGAAATCTTTTTAGTTTTATAATGAATATTTATAGTCGAATATATCTTATGTATATCCCAATATTAAAAATGATTTAGTTATTAAACATTGATTTTTACTATTTTAACCCTTCTTTAAATAAATTAATAATAAATGTCCTAATCTAATCCAAGTGGGCCTAAATGGTAATATTTTATTCCTAAGAATGTTTTTGGCCGAATTACACTTATCCAATAGAATTAGGACATGTTTTCGGGTAATAATAATATCATTTTTACCCTTAATTACCCTATTTACTTTTAACCGTGGTAAAAAAAAAGTAAAAAGTAACTATTCACCAAAAATTATTTTCATCTCATTGAATCGCATTTTAGGCCTTGATATTAACCGTGTCTCTTGGATTTTCGAAATTCTACTCACAGAAGTGGTAAAATTAATTTTTATGAAAAATTCAGTTTTTTAACTACCACTTAGTGGTTTCACTATTCATCAAAAAATGAAAGTTTCCAGAAAAATACCAAAAATTAGGCCTAAGCTATATTTGATATTATGAATTAAAAAATGATGTCTATTTTACCAAATTCAAAACATATCAGTTACATTAATTAATTTAAAAATTAATTCCCGTCGTCAAAACAAATAGCGTGTTCTTAAGAGATAATAACTATCAAAAGATTGACACTTCTTTATGTCTGGTTTAAATGTGAAATTACATCCAATGACCAACATTGTATTAAATTGTAAAAATATATTATAAATATACTATAAAACCACTCAAATTAATAATTTATCACTATTAATTATTGCGATTAAAAAAGTTGTTTTCAATTAAAATTTAGTAATTTTCACTATTCATCGGAATATGAAAGTTATCCGAAAAGTACCAAAATTTCACCCTAAGCTAATTTTGATATTCCAAATCCAAAAATGAAGTCCATTTTGAAAGATAAAATTTATAAAATTTCAAAAAGTGGGTATTACTATTCATAATGGCTAGTTCATAATAATATTATAATAATATCTCCTTTAGTGAAACTCGGTATTGCGTACTACACACACTATCGAGGATGGTCATGATTGCATGTAATGTAAGGAAAGTCAGGGATGCGTGTTGTGCAAGATCCTTTTGGTGTAGCGTACAACACAAGACATTAATTAAAAAAAATATTTTTCATAAAATCTCGGGGTGTTACATTTTAACACCCTTAAAATGAATTTTGCCCTCGAAATTCGTCGGTGTTATAAATGGTTTACTACTCGAATGTTTCTTTAATAGAAACCCACATCGTAAAAAGGTGTACCAAAACATGGCTTCAAAAATTAATGTATGAAACGTAACGGTTACCCAAATTAACTAATCATTGGGTTTTCACATAGGAGAACATATGTGAAAATATGGATATGGAAGAAAAATCTTACCATCAAGTTCTGATGGAGAGTGGTAGAGAACATGGCTATGAAAAAGCCAACAATCACAAAGCCATAAATTTGTGATGATCTAGGGTACCATCTGATTCATCGGATATAAGGGCACTAGGACAACATTTTTGGTTTTAAAGATCATTTCCCTAAAGTTGAAGAATTTGAATTAGAATAAATACTTACTTTATTTTGGAACAATCTCACTGTTGTTTGTTCCTCGAACAATTTCCACTTCATCTCTTAAAGAAATGAAGTTGAATTTGTTATTCGTGAAGTGTTAGCAAATCACGTGATATAATGATGGGTCATTCCATCTGTCTCAAAAAAAAAGGTTAGCAAAAGTTATTAAATATACATAAGTCAGTCTATAGTGTGATTAATCATATATGGTTGCTAAAATGGACTTATACTTCATATATCATACTACTTAATATAATAAAACTAGTTTCTACTAAACAGGGACTTCCTGTAGGCCAGTGGTAGGTGATAAACGCCAGTCATACTTCGGTTGTGGGTTCGATTCCCAAAGCCTTGTCCGGTGGGATGAGTTGTCACTCGTCCTGCAGGTTGTCCTTTTTCTAAAACTACATTAATATAACATCCCATCAATAATATCTAAAAAAGTTCTATCCTTAAACAATACTAACTTATGTCCAACATAATCCTTTCCATTCTTTAGGCTTATCCAAAATACTGTTGTCCAATATCATATTATAGTGAAAACTATTACCAAAGAGTTCATATAACAAGCATGTTAATACCATCGTTGATCCCCATATATCATGAGATATGTCTTGTTGGTAACATTTCAAACATTCGAAGGCCTTAATCATGTATTCTCTTGAAAAATGAATACCCATTTAATCTTAGTGAAAACATGAGTTCTGTCAAAAGTTAACTCTTGTCACATATCAAAACCTCAAACCATGATATAACTATTTCCTTATATCAGTCATCAGCTCATGAATACTGTCAAACATTTCATTTTCTCCTTATCCCTTCATTATGCGCATATCATCTTTTTTCCAAAAATATCTCAATCACTTTCCATGGTTACCGGTACCATAAAATTATTGAAAACCACAATATACCAATACATAAATATTTCAATATTCCATGATACTATATAAAATGTTATTTTGGAATCCCATTACATAAACACTTAATCATTCCACCACATCGTTGTCATATTCAACATCTCCAATAGTGATCGCATGTGACTTCCCTTTGTCCTTTGCCTTAAGTGGTTGCTCATGTCAATCATCACTAACCCTTGGATTAGGGAATTTATTATCATAATGCCCCATTTCCTTGCACTTGAAGAATTAAAGTGTTGGTGGTGCGTTCTCTGCAGTCTTTTCTTTATTCACATCATTAGAAACCATTTTTCCATTACTTCGACACTCAGCTGCTCGATGACCTTCTTTTCCACACTTAAAACATTTTCTAGTCCCTTTAAGACAATATCCATCATGCTTATTTCCACACTTTGAGCATAAGGAAACATTCATCTTCTTTTCACCATTATTCTGAGATTTCTCCTTGAACTCCATCTTTCGTTTGTTGTCAGAACTCTGAGATGGATAAGTAACACCAACTTCCATTTCTACCTTGATAGCACAACGCACAATTTCTTCATAGCTATTGTGGTCTCTTATAGCTAATTCCATTAGAATATTTGGTTTTAAGCCACTGAAGAATCGATCAACTTTACTTTCAGGTTGGATGATAATGCCATATGCATACCTTGAAAGCCTTGTAAAATTCACTTTGTATACACCAACAGATTCATCATCCTTTTGCTTTAGTTCAAGAAACTCCTTCTCTATCTTTGTTCGAATAACACAAGGGAATTACTTATTGAAAAATAAGTTCTTGAACTCATCCCATTCCATGGACTCAATTTCATCTCTTGGCCTCGTATTCTTGATAACATTCCACCATTGATTAGCTTCACCTTCCAAACGATATACTGCTAATATGACTTTATCATGTTCAGAACATTGAAGAACTGAAAATATCTTTTCAGTGCTACTGATCCATTGTTCAGCAACAAGTGGATCAGAAGACCCACTAAAAGAAGGTGGATGTTGCCTCATGAAGGACTCAATAGAATATTGTTCCCTTCTCTACTCATTTGGAAGTCCAGAATGATTCATAGATTATGTAAGTATAGCAATAAGATTTTTCACTCCATCTCCCATAACATTTGTTTGTTCATGAGGAAAATCATTGCATTGTACATTTCATCGATCAACACGGTTCCTTCAGGTTCCATCCATCGTCTAAAACCCAAAAAGAATAGTGTGAGAGGCAAAAATCATGCTAGGGAAAACAACATAACAAAGGGGGGGTACCTTAAATATCTAACATCTTAGGTCTAATTCTAAGATCGTTACCGTAATTCTAAGACTATAACCTATACTTATACTTAACCTTAGGGACATCCCCAGACATACCTTAGAAATATCTCTAGAAATCTCACTAAAGTTATCGCATCCTAGTTTCAAAGGTTGACTAAACCTTTCCTCTGATACCAACTGTAGAGACCCGAATCTTGACGTACATAGATATTACATTAATTTTGTGAAATACATAATACATAACAAAAACAGACACACAAGGACCGTAATAGTTTAGTGTCTTTGGAAACTTGGAACGTAATCTTCTAATCGTGGAGAAAGATCTTCAACATCTCCCATAAAGATCTTCCACTTTTTGTTTCCTTACCTAAAACCTTTCTTTTAATCCTGGGGGAAAATAAAACATAAAAAGGGTGAGCTCAAATTCTTAGTAAGGGTAAGCATGGATAAAATAAAACATACCATATAAATTTGAACTTAAAAACATGAACATAATGTTTAAAAATCAAAATATTGAGCAACGACATAAAAAATGGAAGTACATAAGGCATAGATCATAATGATACATAAATCATGATAAAATAGCATGGGAATAAAACATGTAATTGTGGCATCCATTAAGAACATGTAATTATTTCCATAGTAGCCAAGGAATTGCTGCCAAGACCATCTTAGTGGACAAAGTCCCTTTCTGAATCGAGTTCACTCTTTGTTCCAGTCCGGTAATACTGAACCGGATTAACTTACCATTCCAGCCATGTCTATCTCATGAGATATAAATCTTTACCTAATGCATTGGAGGGAGATATAGGTCTCACCCATCTCATAATGAAATCATTGTTACTTGTGCCACAAAATAAACATACATCATTCATAAAAACCCAATAAATAAAATGGGTTTCATAAACATCATCCCATCATCACATAATCCATATAAAAGAAATGGATATCATTTCATAATAAGAGAAGTGAAACCATTAAAATCATAGATACATTATACTTGAAACATACACATATGAAATAATGTCATCGTAGATGAAAAATGGTTTTAATAAAACACTTGAATTGAATTCTTGAGGAAAATATCCTTTTTTCTTCAAAATCATTTTCTTTTCAAAAAATGTCATCCAATTTTAAAAGAAAAGGATTTTTTTGAAAATATTCATGAAATATTTTGGAGGAAGCTTCATGAAAACAAGGCTTTATAAAACCGTAAAAATCATTTCATGCCATATACGTTAAAAAAACATTCTTCTTGTACTTTTGTCAAAAAAAGTCAAAAAGTACCTTGTAGGGTAAATAAAAGAAAGATTTATTACATACCATTGGGTAAAAGTAAAAATGGGTAAAAAGGACTTTAAACATACATGAAACAATTTTTAGGAAACATGGACATGGTTGATAACAATAACCCCAGTAAATACTTACGAATAAGCAATCTCGGATAAAAATGAGATTTGAAAAATTATCCCTTACCTTAGGTCTGATATGATTCTTACGTATCTAAACCTCTTGTATGATGATTTAAATAATGTCATTTACTTATTACAGAATCATATTCATTGTTATGATATCATATATGGTTTACTTATGACTTTATATTACCTGTTCTTTTGTAAATTCTATGTTAAAGAGCGTTTTGGGTAAAATCGTTTCATTTGTCGTCCGCGTTTTAACTTGTAATTATTCATATGATTACTTAGATCATGATTAATTAATTCCAGAATATAAAACATGATTTATATATAATATATATTCAGCATATACATATATATAATAGATCGATAAATGGAATGAAATACACCGTTCATGGAGACGGTAGGTCGTACGTACGCATGAACGTTGTTTTCATTTCCTCATTGAATTGAATGGAATTAATTGGATGACATAAATATATATATACATAAATCCAGTATCATTATTATGTCATATATTTCATGATTACTTATTATATATACTTTATAATCATTTATGAATGGTTAATCATTGAGAATGAATCTCATCGCGTCGTGGAGACGGTATTCCGTACGTATGCACGAGCGATGATATCGTTCCCATGGTCGTGGAATTTTATTGGAGTGTATTTATACTACAACAGAATCAATATCACTTTACAATAATCATATATAGTTATTATTTACACCATTATACCCATCCAGGTAAGGTGGTGGTGGAAAATAGATTACACCACGGCGTGGAGACGGTATTCTATACGTACGCACGCGCGGTGATTTTGTTTTCCGTAGGATGGATAGATGGTGAAATAGGGTTGTTTCATACTTATAATAACATATCCGTATATTATTGATACTTATGTTATTACTTCATAATGAAACAACCTAAGAAGAATAAGTGGAAGAAGAAATAAATTTGAAAGAATCAGCAACGGACATTACCTCTTCTTTGAAGCACCTCTTTGAAACCTCCTCTTAGGGCACCAAAATTTGTCTTTGAAGAAGACCAGGGCATATAGGATGTTTCTAGGGAAGTGGAGAAGAGAATTTGGTTGGGGTTGGCCGAGATTCAAGGCTCAAAATGGTGTGAGGAAGAGAGGGAGGAGGTGCCCTTTTATAAGGGAGGAGAGGGGCACCTTAGGAAAAACTAAAAATATTATTTTATTATAAAGTCATATTCAGTTTTTAATAGCTCCAAATTGAGTTATTTCGAAGCTAAGGTGGGGATGGTTCTAAATCCTATCATCCAATATAATTTAGACAAGTTTAGGTTACTATTTTAACCTTATCATTTATATTTAACTTTAAGTTAAATAATTTTTCTTTTACCGTGTCTTCTTGTTTTCTTACACTATAAGGTTAATAAACTTACTATAACAAGCTAAACGAACCCCAAGTTGTTTATTATTAATATATATAACCTTATCTAAGTCATTTGTCCAAACCTTAGATTTTTAGGAATAAAATAACAATTAATAATATAATATTTGTTTTAAAAACTATTTGATATCAATTTTGACACTATTTGGTAATTGATTTTTTTGAAAATCGTAACAGAATAATTAGTTTGAAACAAAGTTAACTAAATCAATACTAACATGTCATATTAACCTATAAAACTATTTTAATTCATAAAAAGTCTCAAATTACATTTATTTGGGTATTTATAACATCCATTATGTCAATATTTTATTAATAAGATAATTGTTGCATCATCATTATGTCATAAATAAATTAAATTATATTAAGTCTAAAAATTACAAAAAAAAATACCATTACGTATGAAATCGTTTTAGATTTCTAATGAATATTTATAGTCGAATTTATCTTATGTATAACCCTATATTAAAAATGATTTAGTTATTAAACTTTGATTTTAACTATTTTAATCGTTCATTAAATAAATTAATAATAAATGTCCTAATCTAATCCAAGTGGGCCTAAATGGTCATATTTTATTCTTAAGGTTGTTTTTGGCCTAATTACACTTATCCAATAGAATTAGGACATGTTTTAGGGTAATAATAATATCATTTTTACCCTTAATTACCCTATTTACTTTTAACCGTGGTAAAAAAAGTAAAAAGTTACTATTCACCAAAAATTATTTTCATCTCATTGAACCACATTTTAGTCCTTGATATTAACCGTGTCTCTCGGATTTTCTAAATTCCACTTACAGAAGCGGTAAAATTATGTTTTATGAAACATTCAGTTTTTTAACTACCACTTAGTGGTTTCACTATTCATCAAAAAATGAAAGTTTCCAGAAAAATACCAAAAATTAGGCCTAAGATATATTTGATATTATGAATTCAAAAATGATTTCTATTTTACCAAATTCAAAACATATCAGTTACATTAATTAATTTAAAAATTAATTCCCGTTGTCAAAACAAATAGCGTGTTCTTAAGAGATATTAACTATCAAAATATTGATAGTTGTTTATGTCTGGTTTAAATGTGAAATTACATCCAATGACCAACATTGTATTAAATTCTAAAAATATATTCTAAATATACTTTAAAACCACTCAAATTAATAATTTATCACTATTAATTATTTCTATTAAAAAAGTTGTTTTTAATTAAAATTTAGTAATTTTCGCTATTCATCAGAATATGAAAGTTATCCGAAAAGTACCAAAATTTCACCCTAAGTTATTTTCGATATTCTGAATCCAAAAATGAAGTCCATTTTGAAAGATAAAATTTATAAAATTTCAAAAAGTGGGTATTACTATTCATAACAGCTAGTTCATAATAATATTATAATAATATCTCATTTAGTGAAACTCGGTATTGCGTACTACACACACTATCGAGGAAGGTCGTGATTGCGTGTAATGCAAGGAATGTCAGGGATGCGTGTTGTGCAAGCTCCTTTTGGTGTAGCTTACAACACAAGACATTAATTAAAAAGAATATTTTTCATAAAATCTCGGGGTGTTACAAAAACCATCTTAAGTATTTAAATTATGACATTAAAATCAAAAACATGATGCAAGGGCATATCATTCATCTTATTGGACATACTCAAATCCATTAGTTAACTCAACAATTTACTAGGTACAGAAATCCCATTAATTAATTCATCAATTAAGTAATCAACAACACAATTCATATCTAATAATTAATTTTCCAGAGTTAATTATCTCATTATAAATATAAACTCTACATATTCAATTCCACAATAAAATATCTAGATCATAATATCAAATAAACATAATTAATTCAGAATTAATTATCTCAAAATAGAAAAATTTTAAATCTAATAATTAATCCCTTCATTAATTTTATCAATTCAAATTCTCATAGAACATAACCATTTCACAATTAATTATCTCAAATTGGAAAATTTAATATCTCATAATTAATCCCTCGATTAATTATCTCAATTACAATTCTAAAATCACATAATTAATTCACAATTAATTATCTCAACATTACCAATTTAATATCTCACAATTAGTTCCCCAATTAATTATCTCAATTATAAATCTCAAAAAACAATGGTGATTCACAATTAATTATCTCATCTTATCAAATTTAATAACTCATAATAAATCCCCCAATTAATTATCTGAATTACAATTCCCAGGGAACATAATTAATTCACAATTAATTATCTCAACATAGCCAATTTAATATCTAATAATTAATTCCCTGATTAATTATCTCAATTAAAATTCTTAAAGGACATAATTAATTCATAATTAATTTTTTCAACTTAAAAAATTAATATTTTATTATTAATCCCTCGATTAATTATCATCTCAAAGCACATAAAGAATTCATAATTAAATATATCGAGTTAATAAGTTTAATATCTCATAATTAATCCCTCGATTAATTATCATCTCAAAGCACAAAATTAATTCATAATTATTTCTCTCAACTTAACAAAATGAATTACACATAATTAATACCCCAATTAATTATCATTTCAAAGAACATAATTAATTCATAATTAATAATTTCAACTTAACCAATTTAATATCTCATAATTATTCCCCCGGTTAATTATCTATCGAAAGGCACCTAATTTATTCATAATTAATTATCTCAACATAACCAAATTAGTTACACATATTCAATCCTCTGACTAATTATCATTTCAAAGAAAATAATTAATTCATAATTATTTATTTCAACTTAACCAATTCAATGTCTCACAATTAATCCCTTAGTAAATTATCTATCAAAAAGAACATAATTAAATCATAATTAATTATTTCAACTAAACCAAACTAACTGTTCATAATTAATCTCCTAATTAAATATCTATTTTACAAACTTAAATAATATAGTTAATTCACAAATTAATTATATTAACATAGCCAATTAATATCTCATAATTAATTACCTGATTAATTATTTAATGTTATTCCACCCAATATTAATAATTACCACTTAACCCAAGTGCGTCAACATGTAAGGGATGAAATAAAAAAGCACACTACAGCAAGGTAAATGAACATATCAATATAATCTCTATGTTTTTATCTTGAAGGTAGTGCACCTCGATTAAGGGGTTTTATTACAAAAACATCATCTTGAAATCTAACAAATTATTTTTTTTCCAATAAACAAATCATTCAGTATTTTCAGTCATGTTCATCATCAATATTAATGAAAAAACTCTGTTTTATTAATTAAGAAATTTTTAGTGCCCTACAACAAGGAATTAGTCGAGCCAAGGCTTTCTAACCCAAACTGCTACTTGATCACACATACGCACTTCCACATTAATGTTTTTGGGTACTTAGAATTGATTACAACACCTGACGACAACAACTGGAATTCCCAATTAGTGTGTCGGAAACCAACTCACACCAAAATAATCAAATGCAACTCAAAAAACCTTAAGAACATATTATAACGGTGAGAAACAATTTATTTGGTATGTAGCCTCACCCAAATATGACGGCAGTAAACCAAAACAATCCTAGTCACTTTGCTTTCTGCGAGAGTCATCAGAATACGGACCAGCATGTCCTGAGTCATCTTTCACACCACCTAGGATCAAAAGAAATAGGAAAACATTGTTAATCACGAACCTAGGGTCATGGTCCAGTGTAACTTCGATGAAAGAGGGACGAGACAGCCGATGAGGAGAACAAAACATGTGGATAAGTACTTACCTCGATGAGATAGTCATCTTCCCTAAACGAACCATCGCGATCCGGAATGTGGAGAGGGGGCCAGGAGAGGGGGGTGGTGCACCACCCATGGATGTTTCCCCATAGGTACGTCGTGCCTCAGGTTACAGGAGGGTGACATGCTCCTCCCTCTTCTATTCTTCCTAAAATAATGGACTAAAAACTCTAATATAATTATAATAATTAATATAATAATAATAGTAACCATTATATTATTCTAATTATTACCCATTAATATTATACATCATAGGTAAACCCTAACTCCCCAATTACACATCTTTTAATTAAATTATTCTCCATATAATTTAATTAAATATTTTATCTAACTCATCATTATTTAATTAAATTCTCGCAAAAAAATTTAATTAAATAAACCCCTAGTTTTTATCAAATAATTAAATTCATATTTATAATGAATTTAACTGCATAAAAGCCTAACTCTGCATTTAACACATCATTAAATTAAATTCTTTTCCAAACGAATTTAATTAATTAAATTTTCCATTGCATAATTATTTAATTAAATGACCTCAACATAATTTAAATAAAAAAATGGCACCTCATTAATCATCATTTAATTAAAATTATTCCAATTGAATTTAATTAAATAATTTCTCCAAATCATGTTATTTAAATAAAATATATGAAAAAAAATTCATTAAATAAAAAACACCAAATCATCAATATTATTTAATTAAATTCTCTCAAAATTAGTTTTATTAAAAAATAACCCTTATTTTGAAAATACTAATTAAATTCTTCTTAACCTAAAATATAATTAAATAAGACCACCATTTCATATTAATTAATTAAATTTCTATTTAAATTGAATTTAATTAAAATAAACCATAACTCCCCATTTACATGTAACTTAATTAAATTCCCCTCATCTCAATTTAATTAAATAAATACTTGAGCGCATCATCATTTAAAGAATAAATTTAATTATTTTCATCTCAATTTAATTAAATAACATCTATATATCACTTTTAATTAATTAAAAATTCAAAACATAATTTAATTAAATTAATTCCCTCATTCAATTCCAATTAATTAATTTCTCTCTAACACAATTTAATTAAATTATTTCTCCATTCTCCATCTAAACCATATTTACTTAAATTCTATTAAATTTAATTTAATTAAATAAAACACTCATTTCACATTATTTAATTAACTTTTTTTCAAATAAATTTTATTAAATAAATTATTCAACTCATCATTTTTTAATTAAATTCTCTAACATTAATTTAATTAAATAAAACCCTAATTTGAGATTATTTAATTAAATTATTTTCTAATAAATTTAATTAATTGAATCCTCTGATTCATTGTTATTTAATTAAATTCTGTCCACCCCAATTTAATTAAATGAATCCCCTATTTCACAACAATTTAATAAATTCATTTTAATCCTAAATTTATTTAAATAAATTTACCTGAAACTGAAAACTCGATAAGTTTCACTATTTGACTCGCACGGTCTGAATGATCTTTCATAGACCATGCATCCACTCGTAGAAATCCATTTTAACATGCACATCTCACCCACACGGTTTGACTAACTATGTGTAGCCTTTCCGCACACCTCTGTCGGGACCGGTTCTCCCGAAACCCATCCAACCATTCATGAAACTCCTCGAGCATTTATCCAATCCCGATATAAACACATTTAAAAGATCCCAACTTGTAGAATTTGATCCCAAATATTGTTTTTAAATCTGACTTATCATTACAACGAAAAAGTTCAATAAATTTCATGTTTTAACCCATTTCAAGAAAAACATTGGGCTTTCCAAAGGAGGACCCTTGAATCCTAACCCCATTGCAATACTAATGGAAAAGTGAAAATACTTGATGCTCCACCTATGTAACCTAGTATCCCATGTCCTATATTTGTTAAATAAATTTTTAAGTGGTTATGTCTTTCAAAAAAATTCAAAATTACCCTTCATTCATTAATAACATTCTTTGATAACCCATATCAAAATCCATTTTATAATATATTTAAAATACCATTTATTACACTAAAATGAGTTGAAACCCTATCTTTTTCACACACAAAAACCATTTTACACAATAAAATACTAAATTGATAATCATGAAAATCATTTTCAAAATTTTCTTGAAAAATATGGGGCATTCATATTTCATAAATCATATACTATATATAGAACCACCAACCTCAAACTAGAGTCATACACTAATAATAATGTTATCCACACACATTTGAAGTAATGGGTCATAAGAATAATTAAAATGGGACCTAACAACGATTCCAATATATAAGAGTAAAATTTTATCATAAAAATGGAAAATATATTATTTATATCATCACAAACCTATAGATTCTCAATTTCTTGACTACTTCTACCATGAAAAGTGACCACTAGTCAACAATAACACAACAGATCTACAATAGATTAGATAACTATCTCTATGTGACAAAAATATCCTAAAAATATTACCCAAAATGATGATTAATTTCAATGGAGATAAATAATTAAAGAAGGGAATGATCAATTATTTCAAAACAGGAGAAACTAACCAACTTATAGATCAAAGTGTCATTCAAATAACCTGAGAATACATGGATTCACTCAAAACCACATAAATTAAGCCTTGGGATTGACCGAGTAAGAGGAGGAAGTAGAATTAGAATGGAGTTAGGCACTCAACATTAATATTTCATTGGAACATGTATAATTCATGGTGTGAATTACTATTTCACAATGCCAACTCATGGGATGGATGATGCATTGAAAAACACATTTCCTCCATTTTAAATCTCAAGATCGAATATAAAAATATGAAAAATATTTCAAATCATGAACTATTTAAACAGCCTAAACTAGAAGCATGGTGTCACGACCCGTCCTCGGGGCCCGTGCCGTGACTACCCCAAGCCCGCCTTCCATAGGCCAGGGGCTGGCGACTAGCACCAAGGCGTAAATCCCGGTAAAAAGGGAAGGCATTTCCTTTGTAAAGTAAACAATCACACAGAGTACAAGCGGAAGAAGTAAAAACTAAGTAAAAACTGAGTACAACAGTAAGTGAGGAAACTAAAAAGGGGCCGGAAATACAAGCCCATCTGTAAAGTACAACTCGAAGGAAAAACAGCAACTGAAAAGTAAAGCTGCTACGCCGAGCTGTCCACTGGAAATCCCACCTGAAGGGTGGGTACAGATAGCTCCTCTGCTCCTCGGGTCCCGCCGTCCGCTCCGAGTATGTCTGCCCAGTGGTCCACCTTCGGGTACCGCCTCGTCTTCACGTCCACCTCTGGGTACCGTCTCGTCGTGAGTTCCTCCTCCAGGTACCATCTCGTCGTATAGTCCACCTCCAGGTACCGTCCAGTCCTCGAACACTCAGCCTCTATCAGCACTGCCCGTCGTCTGCAACCAACACAACGAGGTGCGGGCATAGCCCGTGCAGGGGTGAGTATAACGATACTCAGAGGTCTCACTAAACCAACAAGGATAACCACAAAGAAGATCTCAACAGATAACCTCTACTTAGGTATATTCCCATACATATACGTAAGTTATCAAGTAACCCATCTCAATCATGAGGAAACGCATGAATTGTGAAATCAATGGATAACCACTACCCGGGTATATGCCCATACATATACCTAAGTTAGCAACCATCTCAATCTGGAGGTAAACTCAAGGTCAAAAGTCTCAGCTCAAACCAGGATTTTCATTATCGAAACCGTAACTGCTGAAGAGCTCCGACTCAGGAGTGTACAGTGGTCCTGTCACGACTCCGAGGTACTGCTCACTAACCTAAGACTGCTGAAGTACTCCTCCTGTCGAGTACCGCGGGTCAGCCACCTAGACACAGTAGTGCTTCCCACTGAGGTATGTCACCCAAACACAGTAGTGCACACCCCCTAGTAGCCTGCTGAGGTACTCTCCGGACAAGTATCGCGGGTCTGCACTGTCACACAGGTAGTGCTCCGTCCGCCATGGGTCTGCACCTCAGAAAGTAGTGCTCCGTCCACTGGGCTAGTCGACTCACTCCAAGTCGAGTCGGTCAAGCAGTCGTCAGGTCTCAACCAGTTACACGGTCTCCGTACTCTGCACGCTCGTCACTGGGAGGGTCCTCTCCACGAGCTACAGGTTGATACTCCAAGTATCTCAAAGTCCCATGAAGAAGTATCTCAAAGGACTGCCTCGTCATAGGGGTCTCAACGCAACAGACGGCGCGTCAATCGGATGCCCGGCCTGTGAGTTATTAGCCTTTCCGTCCCAGGGGCCCGGTTGGTTTCGTGAGCGAACCAAACCCAGCCGTATCTCAACTGTACCCCGAACTCTCATAGGGTAAACTCATAGGGACCGTTTCTCAATGATATCACCAACGCCGCTGACGGTTCGTCAAACGGACGTTCTGTCAGAAAGATATCAGCTTTTCCGTTCTAGGGGCCCGGTTGGATTTCGGTGCGATCCAACCCGGCCACTATCCATCTGCATCCAATTCTCGGGAGGAGGATGCCAAAAGTTCCATATCGTCAACAGGAACTCAACGCAACAGACGGCGCGTCAATCGGACGCCCGGTCTGAGAGTTATTGGCTTTTTCGTTCCAGGGGCCCGGTTGGATTTCGGTGCGATCCAACCCGACCGCACTCCGTCGGCATCCAAACCTCGAGCGGAGTAAGCCAAAAGATCCATCTCACTTAGAGGAATTCAACGAAACAGACGGCGCGTCAATCGGACGCCCGGTCTGTTATTTATTGGCCTTTTCGTCTCACACCCACCCTGGGAACTTCCCAGGAGGTCACCCATCCTGATCACTACTCTAGGCCAAGCATGCTTAACTATGGAGTTTTAAGCACGTAGGCTCCCAAAAAGGAAGATGCACCTAGAGTATAATATACTGAAACGACCGTCTCGATCCATGGATCGTGTTGCCGCTGACGGCGAGTCGTTTGGAGGCCTGTAGCCCAAGATACGGGCATTTGACCAAACCGCTCGGTAACGGGGGTTTCGGGCCCGGGCCGTCCCGGCCCGAGACCCCCCGGATGGCTCGAACTGGGTCGACCCGCCCCGGACCGGGTCGACCCGGCCCGGCACAGCCCGGCCCGCCCCGGCGCGGCCCGGCGAACCGGCCAGGCACGCCGGTTCGGCGCAAGGCAGCGCGCTGGGCGGGCTGCCAGCTCGGCCGAAGGCCGAGCTTGCTGGAAACGGGGGGCCACCTGCCCCCCCCCCCCCTTTGTGAAACCGGCCCCCCCATAATGGGGGGCCAAATAACTGCCCGGGGGAATTAAATTCCCCCGGTTTCCACCAACCCGGCCGGCCCGACCTGGCCGGCCGGCTTCTTGTCAACAGGACCGGCAAGGGCCGGTCCTCTTCCGTCGTCCGGCACCGGCGGCCCGGCTGGCCGCCTGTCATCACGATCCGCCGCGGCCCGGAACCGGCCGTGGCCTTCGTCATCTGGCGCGGTGCGACGGCACCGCGCCCCTCCGCCGCGGCCCCGCTCCGGCCGCGGCGTCTTCGGTTTCCTTCGACACGGCGCGACAGCGTCGTGTTCATGATAATTCTTTCCACGGCGCGGCGCGACGGCGCCGCGCAATATTTTCCGTGTGATTCCCTCGTGGTGCGATGGCACCACGCTATCTCGTTTCATCCTCAAGAAACATTCAAGAACAAAGGAGGGGGGTTTGGCCGTGTTTGTGCGGTCCGGTCCCCCTCTCGTTAGACGATAACACTTAATCGTTCATCCTCAAGTTTGTCATGCTAGAACCAAGAACGGAAAATAATTAAATAAAGCAACAACAAACCCCTACATGGATATTTGACGTCGCACGTCGGGCGTCGCGGAGAACGGCGTCGCGGAGAACAACCTCGCGGAGATCGGACGTCGATTCCATGGATGTTGGGGTACGTCTGAGGAGGAAACGATGTCTCCTCACTTGTTGCGGAGATGAAGAAGGAAGGCGCGTTGTCGTTGGAGAGTTCCCTACGTCGGTGTCTTCTCCCTTGCCGTGGAGGAAAAAGAGGATGAAAAACTGTGATCACCGAGTCGTTCTAAGTTGAGGGATCGATGTTCTTCATCGGAGAAGAACCGTTCTTCACGGAGAGGAGGACGTTCTTCAACGAAGTAGGAGCTTCCTTCTTCTATCACACAAAGGCTCTTTCTCAAAAATCCTCCCACCACAATTCAACCTCCAAATAAAAGAAGGTTTCCCCTTATTTTATTTTAATCATGCCATGAATTGTAAGTTCAAAATTCAAACACTTAATTGATTAAGAGTTTCAATAACTTAATTTAAGTGCTAGTTGGCATGAGTTATGAGGGAGAGAGGGAGAGAAGGAGTTTCAAAATAAAGAGGGAGTTGAGGAGTTTCAAAATAAAGAGGGAGGTGAGGAGTTTCAAAATAAAGAATGAGTTTGGGGGTTATGGGAAAAGTGAAGGGGTGGGGTTCATGTGGGCCCCACCTCACCTTAAATCCTTCCATGGGTGGTTAACTCCAAGTGGGTCCCACCCCTAACTCCCTTATATAGGTTAAAACCACTTAAGAGAGGGTCAAGTGTTGTAACATAACACTTAATCTACTTAACAAGAAAATAAAAATTGTAGATAAGTTATAAATTAAATTTCCACAATTTTTATCATCTTCTCTCGGATAAACGCAACTCCAGAAATGGCGTTCTTAAGAAATTACCAGCGCTGCGGTTCCATCGGTGCCCTCAGAATTCAATTCCGGGCACCGGTTCAAAAGATAGAAATTCCCGCTCGCACGTTCACTGAACGTACCCGAGCCAAACTTCAGAAATTAATTCCGGGCACACCGGGCCTCAGAATCAGGCGCCGTCAGAAACTGCGTTCTTGTAAAATTCCAAAGAAAATTAAGAAAAAAAGTTCCTTGAAATTTCCGGGTCTTTACATTACTCCCACCTCAGGGCTTTACGTCCCCGTAAAGCTTCAACACAAACTAGGGTCAGAAAAGCGGTACAGAGCATGCATCTGAGCCTTCCGCTCCGATGTGCTTACCTGGAGGTTTCGTACTGCCAAAGAAAGTGCACCCGAGGAATCGATCATCCTCGTAGGATCTGCTCCTGTCGATCCTCGATCCCCACTGGAATCTCCGTGAAAGACACCACATGGCCATCGTCCAACTCCTCATGGTCGATGGTATACGAAGGGTCGAGCACGTATCTCCTCCGTTGAGATACATGGAAGTCGTCGTGCACCTGGTGCAACTGCGGTTAATGGGTCAAGCGGTAAACTACCCCGCCTACCCAGCTGGGGAAATAAGAAGGTCCGCTGAACCCCAGAGATAACTTTCCGCCTTGGCTACATCTCCGTAAACCTCGTCGAGGTGAGACCCGTATAAGGATGTGATCGTCATCCTCGAACTCTAGAGGTCTCCATTTTCTGTTAGAACTGGAACTCAAAAGGCTGCTGCCACGAGGGTACGGTTGACCGACTCAAGAGTGATCGGTAGCACTCTCATGTGCAAGAGTTACCCTGCGCTGCCTGGGGTTTCCTTTTCCGCCGACCAAGGAAAAATCATCCCGACGTTTGCCAAAAACTGTCAATTTGAGTATGAACAGTTATTGCCCATTCCATACTCAAACTAACATCGTAAGGCCTCGATGCTGCCACCAAGAGATTCCAACCGAAACTCTCGCCTCGAGGGTCTGACCACACCATCGGCGTAAGTGTGATTATCGAGTCTCCTCCCAAGGTATCTCCAGACGTGAGGGTCAAGTCCACGGCTTACCGGAAACTCTAGGTCTGGAACAAGATTTGTGAAAGCGAGGAATGATTCATATCGACGTCTGTTACTTCAGCAGATAATAGTGGACACAGACTATCCCTTGAATCATTTTTAGAGCCATTGGGTCACACTCCTTGACCGCATGCAGCCGCATTCTTCCACCGCCCTCCAGCTCCCTGAGCTTGGCGGGGATAACTAAGGCGGGTGGTTGTACCATGTAAGGATGTACACCACATCATGCTGCTCTCCTAGCTCTACCTCCATGTATACTGCTTCGTAGACTCATCTCTCCTTTAATCTTTCTCTTCTTAACACGCCCGAGTCTCTATGACTGGCACCGATTTCCTGATTCTTATAGCACTGTGCAGACTTCATCCTCTCTTGGATGTCCTGGACCTCCTTTAGTCTCACAAGAGCTGCTATGATTTCTTCTTTTCCGATAAGAGAAACCCGGTATCATCCCTTGGATGAACCACATTCGTTGCCTAATACAGTCAATCCTGACATGAATGATGCATTCATGCCATGGATGACGTCGTAAGGCCTCGACGTATCTACTAAGAGATCCAACTGTCACTCTCGCCTCCAAGGGTCGAGTCACACTTTCGGCATCAGTGTGAGGTCACTGGGTCCCCTCCAGTAGAAATCTCGAAAGTGAGGGTCAAGTCAACAGTTTAACTGGGACCACTCAGTATCAACTAAACAAAAGGACAGGAAAGAAAACATCTCAAAGATAAGTGTCGTTTTATTATTGTAGCTCATAGTACAAGACACGAATACAACATCAAAATGGAACTAGAAGTACAAGGGACGTATCCACTAGTTCCTCTCCTGTCCACCTGTTGCCGGAGCTCTACTGCCTTGTCCACTGCTCGGCTGTTTCTCAAGCACCAGCCGCTGCTTCTGTCTCGGTGGCTCCTCCAACACCCGCTGATCAATCGTACGAGGAGTCGGACAGTCACGTGCCAGGAGACCCTTCCCACCGCAGGAGTAACATTGTTCGTTTTTGGAATGCCTGGCTCTGACCCCACCTTGGGTGCCCCGCACCACCGGTCCGAAAACCCGAGATCGTCCAACTGCTAGTTTGGTCCTCCTGGACCTCTGCATCATCTGTCTACTACCCACAGATGACTCGGCTACTGATCGAAAAACATGCGGCAAAGGTAGAAGCTCCCGTACATGCTCGGGGTGTAGAGCTACTGGCACAAACTCCACCCTGAAGAAGGTCCCGAAGTCTTCCCATGCGAAGGTCATCCCATCGCAAAACTGAAACAAGTGGCTCCACCACCTGCCTGCTGCTGCCTGAAGGAGGTTGGCAGCAAAGATCACCATGAAGTCTGTCGGCATCCCCACTAGCCTGAAGACTCCCACCACAGCCTCCAGCCAATCCCCAGCCGCCTGCGGGTCGGTCTCTCCCCGGAACCTGGGTGGCCTCTGGCGCTGGAACTCGTGCAGCGCACTCAAGTGGCGTGCATCGCCTACTGCTTGGGCCGGTGGCATCGGTGGCCCAATGTATGGTAGTATCGATGGTGCCTCTGTTGGTGCCTCAACTATAAGAGGGCCCTGTACCGAAGCCTCGTCGCTCGACAGGCTGTCAGTATACACATCCCTCTGGGCTCTAGCTGGTCGTTCGTGAAAAGGCATCCTGAAAGAAACAACGTAACACGGTCAAACAATTATACCTGGTGAGCTGACCTGGTTTGAGATGACATTTAAAAACTTCTGGAAACACACACGCAATCAGTGTTTTCGTGCACAAAGTCGGAAATCAGTTGTCGGGGTCCTGGTGTATGGATACGTCGGCCGCCCGCACCAACACTAGACTCCCTGAACTGAAAACCACACTCGATACCCTTAACACTATTTCTTCACAGAAAGAAACATCAGAGTTATAAGTTCTGCGGTAGAACCGAACTCCTCTGATACCAATTTGTCACGACCCGTCCTCGGGGCCCGTGCCGTGACTACCCCAAGCCCGCCTTCCATAGGCCAGGGGCTGGCGACTAGCACCAAGGCGTAAATCCCGGTAAAAATGGAAGGCATTGCCTTTGTAAATTAAGTAATCACACAGAGTACAAGCGGAAGAAGTAAACACTAAGTAAAAACTGAGTACAACAGTAAGTGCGGAAAGTAAAAAGGGGCCGGAAATACAAGCCCATCTATAAAGTACAACTCGAAGGAAAAACAGCAACTGAAAAGTAAAGCTGCTACGCCGAGCTGTCCACTGGAAATCCCACCTGAAGGGTGGGTACAGATAGCTCCTCTGCTCCTCGGGTCCCGCCGTCCGCTCCGAGTATGTCCGCCCAGTGGTCCACCTTCGGGTACCGCCTCGTCTTCACGTACACCTCTGGGTACCGTCTCGTCGTGAGGTCCTCCTCCAGGTACCATCTCGTTGTATAGTCCACCTCCAGGTACCGTCCAGTCCTCGAACACTCAGCCTCTGTCAGCACTGCCCGTCGTCTGCAACCAACACAACGAGGTGCGGGCATAGCCCGTGTAGGGGTGAGTATAACGATACTCAGTAGGGACCCCGAGACCTTCAAGGTCTCACTAAACCAACAAGGATAACCACAAAGAAGATCTCAACAGATAACCTCTACTTAGTTATATGCCCATACATATACCTAAGTTATCAAGTAACCCATCTCAATCATGAGGAAACACAAGAATTGTGAAATCAATGGATAACCACTACCCGGGTATATGCCCATACATATACCTAAGTTAGCAAGCGACCCATCTCAATCATGAGGTAAACTCAAGGTCAAAAGTCTCAGCTCAAACCAGGATTTTAATTATCGAAACCGTAACTGTTGAAGAGCTCTGACTCAGGAGTGTACATTGGTCCTGTCACGACTCCGAGGTACTGCTCACTAACCTAAGACTGCTGAAGTACTCCTCCGGTCGAGTACCGCGGGTCAGCCACCCAGACACAGTAGTGCTTCCCTCCAAGGTATGTCACCCAAACACAGTAGTGCACACCCCCTAGTAGCCTGCTGAGGTACTCTCCGGACGAGTACCGCGGGTCTGCACTGTCACACAGGTAGTGCTCCGTCCTCCATGGGTCTGCACCTCAGAAAGTAGTGCTCCGTCCACTGGGCTAGTCGACTCACTCCAAGTCGAGTCGGTCAAGCAGTCGTCAGGTCTCAGCCAGTTACACAGTCTCCGTACTCAGCACGCTCGTCACTGGGAGGGTCCGCTCCACGAGCTACAGGTTGATACTCCAAGTATCTCAAAGTCCCACGAAGAAGTATCTCAAAGGACCGCCTCGTCATAGGGGTCTCAACACAACAGACGGCGCGTCAATCGGATGCCCGGTCTGTGAGTTATTAGCCTTTTCGTCCCAGGGGCCCGGTTGGTTTCGTGAGCGAACCAAACCCAGTCGTATCTCAACTGTACCCCGAACTCTCATAGGGTAAACTCATAGGGACCTTTTCTCAATGAGATCACCAATGCCGCTGACGGTTCGTCAAACGGACGTTCTGTCAGAAAGATATCAGCTTTTCCGTTCTAGGGGCCCGGTTGGATTTCAGTGCGATCCAACCCGGCCACTATCCATCTACATCCAATTCTCGGGCGGAGGATGCCAAAAGTTCCATATCGTCAACAGGAACTCAACGCAACAGATGGCGCGTCAATCGGACGCTCGATCTGAGAGTTATTGGCTTTTTCGTTCCAGGGGCCCGGTTGGATTTCGGTGCGATCCAACCCGACCTCACTCCGTCGGTATTCAAACCTCGAGCGGAGTAAGCCAAAAGATCCATCTCACTTAGAGGAATTCAACGAAACAGACGGCGCATCAATCGGACGCCCAGTCTGTTATTTATTGGCCTTTTCGTCTCACACCCACCTTGGGAAACTTCCCAGGAGGTCACCCATCCTAATCACTACTCTAGGCCAAGCACGCTTAACTATGGAGTTTTAACCACGTAGGCTCCCAAAAAGGAAGATGCACCTTGAGTATAATATACTGAAACGACCGTCTCGATCCAAGGATCGCGTTGCCGCTGACGGCGAGTCGTTTGGAGGCGCGTAGCCCAAGATACGGGCATTTGACCAAACCGCTCGGTAACGGGGGTTTCGGGCCCGGGCCGTCCCGGCCCGAGACCCCCCGGATGGCCCGAACCGGGTCGACCCGCCCCGGACGGGGACGACCCGACCCGGCACAGCCCGGCCCGGCGCGGCCCGGCGAGCCGGTTCAGCGCGCTGGGCGCGCTGCCAGCTCGGCCGAAGGCCGAGCTTGCTGGAAACGGGGGGCCGCCTGCCCCCCCCCCCCCCCCCCCCCTTTGTGAAACCGGCCCCCCTCATAATGGGGGGGCCAAATAACTGCCCGGGGGAGTTAAATTCCCCCGGTTTCCACCAACCCGGCCGGCCAGACCTGGCCGACCGGCTTCTTGTCAACAGGACCGGCAAGGGCCGGTTCTCTTCCGTCTTCCGGCACCGGCGGCCCGGCTGGCCACCGGTCATCACGATCCGCCGTCGCCCGGAACCGGCCACGGCCTTCGTCATCCGGCGCGGTGCGACGGCACCGCGCCCCTCCGCCGCGGCCCCGCTCCGGCCGCGGCGTCTACAATTTCCTTCGACACGGCGCGACAGCGTCACGTTCATGATAATTCTTTCCACGGCGCGGCGCGACGGCGCCGCGCAATAATTTCCGTGTGATTCCCGCGTGGTGCGACGGCACCACGCTATCTCGTTTCATCCGCAAGAAACATTCAAGAACAAAGGAGTGGGGTTCGGCCGTGTTTGTGCGGTCCGGTCCCCCTCTCGTTAGACGATAACGCTTAATCGTTCATCCTCAAGTTTGTCATGCTAGAACCAAGAACGGAAAATAATTAAATAAAGCAACAACAAACCCCTACATGGATATTTGACGTCGCACGTCGGGCGTCGCGGAGAACGGCGTTGCGGAGAACGACGTCGCGGAGATCGGACGTCGATTCCATAGATGTTGGGGTACGTCCGAGGAGGAAACGACGTCTCCTCACTTGTTGCGGAGATGAAGAAGGAAGTCGCGTTGTCGTTGGAGAGTTCCCTACGTCGGTGTATTCTCCCTTGCCGTGGAGGAAAAAGAGGATGAAGAACCGTGATCACCAAGTCGTTCTAAGTTGAGGGATCGATGTTATTCATCAGAGAAGAACCGTTCTTCACGGAGAGGAGGACGTTCTTCAACGAAGTAGGAGCTTCCTTCATCTATCACACAAAGGCTCTTTCTCAAAAATCCTCCCACCACAATTCAACCTCCAAATAAAAGAAGGTTTCCCCTTATTTTATTTTAATCATGCCATGCATTGTAAGTTCAAAATTCAAACACTTAATTGATTAAGAGTTTCAATAACTTAATTTAAGTGCTAGTTGGCATGAGTTATGAGGGATAGAGGGAGAGAATGAGTTTCAAAATAAAGAGGGAGTTGAGGATTTTCAAAATAAAGAGGGAGGTGAGGAGTTTCAAAATAAAGAGGGAGTTAGGGGGTTATGGGAAAAGTGAAGGGGTGGGGTTCATGTGGGCCCCACCTCACCTTAAATCCTTCCATGGGTGGTTAACTCCAAGTGGGTCCCACCCCTAACTCCCTTACATAGGTTAAAACCACTTAAGAGAGGGTCAAGTGTTGTAACATAACACTTAATCTACTTAACAAGAAAATAAAAATTGTAGATAAGTTATAAATTAAACTTCCATAATTTTTATCATCTTCTCTCGGATAAACGCAACTCCGGAAATGGCGTTCTTAAGAAATTACCAGCGCTGCGGCTCCATCGGTGCCCTCGGAATTCGATTCCGGGCACCGGTTCAAAAGATAGAAATTCCCGCTCGCACGTTCACTGAACGTACCCGAGCCAAACTTCGGAAATTAATTCCGGGCACACCGGGCCTCGGAATCAGGCGCCGTCAGAAACTGCGTTCTTGTAAAATTCCAAAGAAAATTAAGAAAAAAATTTCCTTGAAATTTCCGGGTCTTTACACATGGATTCTACAGGGGATTAATTCACACCATGAATATAAGATTTTCAATGTGAATTGACTCTTATAACCATCACTCAGTCTTATTCATATAGAAAACATAGAAATAACCTATAACACCATTCAATGAAAAAAATATGCCTCTGTTAAATTAAATGAGAAGGTAACATAACTAGAATAATATAATTCAATAACTATGGGAATTTATATCCACATAAATTCATGTAGAAGAATGAATCAATATAAATATGTGAGGAAACTGCTCCATTGCCGGTGTATCATGCTTCCAAGCCTCCAGAGAATATAATAATCAAAAATAAAACATTGTTCAATTGAAATATCATCACCTTAAACAATTTTATGTCAAACTCAATGATCTCTATCAGTCTATCCATAATGGAATCATCTTGGTCTAACTCAATCTCCTCCCAAATCAGGACCTGGGATGCATCAGAGAGGAACTTATTGATCTGAGAAATGTGAAAAACATTATGGATTCCCATCAATAGTGCTGGTCATGAAAACCGATAAGCAACTCATAAAACATGTTCTGTGATCTCCAATACTCCAAAATATCAACTGATGGAGACCAAAACAAGGATATACTTCTAAAAAATTTAGGTCGCAACAACAATCCCCATTGGAAAATGTTGGAAATATTTATATTATTTTCTCCATCTTGGAGATATAACCAAAAATAAATATATATCCTGAATCATTATTGACAACTCTTAATCCAGACTCATTCCCATAGGAGAGGCCTCACCCACCTCTTCCAAACAAATATATGACATGTATGGGATACCATAAAAATCCTTAAAAGAGTCAATTTGTATCAATGAATGAAAACAATTATTATATTATAAAACAACTAGTCCCAAATTCTTATCACTTGGTAAAATAAATTCCAATATGCAGTCATGAATAATATCCTCCGGATTCTATATACTATCCATTTTTTATGGTATATTATACTCAATCTTAAATGATCACCCATCACCTCTTCGAGACTCTTCCAAATCTGGGAGGTTATCCTGGGATCCCTATCTGAGAAAAAGGTATAGGGGAAACTATGAAACATCCCAATGTCCTACATGTAAAAAATGTTGATATCCTCATTATTTTTGATGTACCTAGCATGAATAATAATATTGAATTCATAAACTGAACAATCACAACCCATATTTTATTATTTTCTCAATGAGTTTTTGATAATCAAACAACATTATACATGGACACCTCATCCCATTTCGATACCGACATTGGAAGAAGCTTGGGTAGAATAAAAGGCTTCAGTTGGTCTACCTTTATCGATAGGTAGGTGTAATAATGGGACACATAATCTGAAATTTCACACTTTTTATTCTACAAATTGGAATCCTTGTAACGACCCAATTATTATTAGTATTATTTATTTCTTAAAAATGTGTTTTATATTATATTATATAATATTAATCATATAAAAAATATAGGGGAAAAATATAAACGTTATTTCATTTACAAATATTGTTTCATTAATCAACAATGACACCAATTAAAATTCAAAACATTATAACTTGATTGAAAATATAAAATAGATAAGATAAAATGGGATGGTATAGATCAGCCCAATCTAATAGAATTTTTACCCCCACATCCAACACTATAAAGAAGGAAAAAAATTATTAGCAATCAAATAAACATTATAGTTATTTAAAATTTATTACCTTGTGGGTAATTGATCTAAATATTGATTTAAATAATGAATTTGAATTTATAGAAGGTAAATTGGATGTTGGAATAGTTACCTCACCATTGGGTATATTAACCTGATCTTTGGGAATAGTAACATAACCTTTGGAAGTGTAATTTTATGTGAGAACAATAAATTTTTATATAAATAATATTTTTCAGGATTATTTAATCTAAATATGAGTACTATAATTCCAAAAAAGACATATTTATGGAAAATCAATGAAAATATAAGCACATTTTTTAAAAACTACATTTGAATATGTCTCATCAAATAATAACGTTTTTATTATAAATTAAAATTTTCAATGATAAAAATTAATTTAGAAAGAGTGAATATGGTTTTGGAAATCATCAAGTAGAAATTTACCAAGGGTGTTTCTTTTATTTTATGAATTATTTCTATTTTCTGGTGGATAGTAAAAATACATGTTTTTTATATCCATTGTCTCTTAAATTAAATCAGTCCTGATATAATAATGTAATGATCCTTATTATAAGTTAATTATTGTGGGGTACATATTTTATTTCATAAATTAGTGATTAAATTATGATAAACTTAATCTAAAAATCAATAAAGAACTATCCAAAACCTAACGTCAAATGTAATTCTGTTAAATAAAATGGTTCCTTTCTTTCCTCTCCCACTTTTAATAAACTATTTGATATGAATTATAAGGGAGATGTAAAGTATAAAACCTATTATATTATATTTATATGCTATTTATATTCTCAAAAATTTACTACTAAAAGTGTCACATTTGATATATTAATTTATTCAATTTTTTATTCTATAAACACATATTTCCACAAGTATAAATAACCATCTCTCTTACCATAGAAAACTACTCTTACCTCCAATTACATATAAAAATATAAATCCAAATATTCCCTCTCAATACCCAATACTTAGAGTCATCGTGGAGAAATATAAATTCAATCATCATGGTAGATATATTTTCGTACAAGAGAAGTTACACCCTAGAGAGAGTAAGTCTCATTTAACACTTCCCAATTATATGATCCACATTCACCTTTTTCCCAATTCCATTTCAAAAAATAAACTATAAAATTAAATAAGAATTAATAATATTGTATTATTTTTATCATATTTATGAAATAAAATATATATGATATACTCCCCTTTCTCGCTCAATATAGAATGTCCCGTTGAAGGTCGGTTAACCACCTACAGGTACATATCAAAGACAATTCCTATAACAACATTAATGGAAGGTTATATTAATTATATATAATATGTAAATATATTGTTTCATATATGATAATATTTTATAGTTAATAACTCTTTTCACTAGATTAATTTGATTGAAAGTAGAAATATCATAGAGAAACCAGAAATTTTTATGAGAAATATGATTTCAAAACCCTAAATATCATCTATACAAATTATTAAATATAATATAATTAATATAATTAATAAATAGTTCTAAAAGTTAATATTATTAATTTATTGGTCAATGTTTAAATAAGTCTATGTTTATTATTTAGGAGGTATAAAATTTACTCAATAAAGTGGAAATTATGTTAAGTTGATTTTGAAACCCAACTCAATTTATTTGGTTTCCACATTTCATGAAATAATTGGTAAGAATATTAAAATAGTGTTATTTAAATTTCATTTCATTACACTACCCATTTATTTTCGTGGATATACATATTTGGAACTTTATATAATTAAAAATAATAGGATTTTCCAAAATAATTATAATTTCTAAAAAAATATTTTACTCATCCTGAGTTTTTTTATTCAATCATGAATGATTATTATTTTACAAAATATGTTTCTACCTTTTTATTAGATATATCCATGTTTAATAATGACATAATGATTTATTAAATACTTTGGAAACCCATTCATTATTGTGGGTTAATTCATCATAGTGATCATAATACATTCTTGTGGGATGCATGATTAAATAATTATAATGTTGTGACAAGTGGGCTCAGAAATATATAACCATCCATTGAATTGGGTAATTTGTTGTATCTCATTAGATAATGTATATTATTAATAAATATTATGCTAGTTTTCTTCACAAATATGATGTTATGATTAGTCACATATGTTATTTGTAAACATGATGTTATCATAATTCATAACTATGTGTTGTATTTAACCAGTATAACATGTTCTTTTGTTTTTATGGACTGCCACATTCTATGCCATTATGAGATGATTCCCTAATGATATTAATGACGACCCTATAATTTTGAGATGATTATTATTATCACCTATTCTATATTTATTCATGTCCCCTTTTCATCCTCTTACTAGGATTTTAGCACACCCCTTACTTTGATGTATTTCCTCAAGTGATTAAATTTACAAAGGAGAACAGGGAATTTTTTATATAAAGATTATGGAGATAAATATTTTTTTATGTTTTATTATGTACTATTTATCCAAGCCTCTTTATCATTTCTCAGATTTTCCTTTTTCTTCTCATCCATAGGAGCCTGTGCAACAGAGACATCCTTCCATATCGTCGCAGATTGGGGTCAACTTTAGTGTCCCACATGATGTTCGTGGATGATACTATTATTTTTTTGAATTCTGCAAGTAGATCTTTGCGGAGCTTGATCAGGATGCTGGAAGACTACTGTCATTGGAGTGGCCAGAGTTTTAACAAAAGAAAAAGTATTTTTTACTTTCAATTCAACTGTCTTTCGAGCCGTATTACTACTGTGATCCACATATTGGACATGCAAAGAGGGTAGTTTCCCATGGAATACTTGGGTGCCCCATTATCTCCAAGAAGGATCTGTATTCGTGATTTCGATGCTCTGCTTACCAGAATCACTGACCGGGTCCAAAATTGGAAAAATACTTTCCTGTATTTTGGTGGTAGAATAGTGTTGGTTAATAGTGTGTTATTGGTCACCCCGATGCACGCTCTCTCTTTGGTTAAGGATCCTAAAGGTGTCATTAAAACATTGATAGAATTCTTTCCAACTTCATTTTGGACCCCAAACGGAGGGCAAAAGGCACTGGGATTCATGAATGAATATGGCTCGACCGGTTATCGAGGGTGGGATTGACGTTATATTTCTTGATGACACTATCCTATGCATGCATGCTAAGCTAGCATGGGAGGTGTTGGAGAACAGTACCTTATGGGGGCGCACCATGCACGTTAATTATACATGTGTCCAAGTTTCTTTGGATGTCCGTGTTTCCCCATTTTGGACTAAGATTGAGCCCATCATAGATTCTCTCAGGCTCCATTCTCATTGGATCATTGGTAAAGGCAAAGTCTCGTTTTGGAATCACAAGAGAAGTGGGGAGATATTTGGTTACATGTTCATCCAATCCACTAATATTTCTTTCAAGGATGCCCGACAATACCCGATGTTTATCAAGGTTGTCCTAAATAGTTCCCTATATTATCTTTGTAACCTCATAGATCTGTCCCCGGAACCGGATAGGTGTGTCTTCACTCCTTCCTCCTCTAGACAATTCACGACGTGGGACTATCGTCGGACCTTCTTTATGCAGGACCATGGGGAGGTATGGAATTTTCTCCTTTGGGCCAAGAGTATACCCTCCAAGTTAAATTTCATTGTATGGAGAATCAAGAATAGAGCGCTTCCCACAGAGGATAATGTTATGTGCTATGGTAATTTCTTTTTTTTAGATGTGTTTGTTGTAAGCGACATAAGGTGGAGAGTTCGAGCCACATGTTTTTTGAAAGTGAGTGGTCTCAATATGTTTGGGGATTGTTCGGTGAATTTTACACTATCTCCACTCCAATCATGGCGGATCATCCCTTCCTCAATCGATGGTACCATGGTTCAGGTCATGGTGGCTTGTAGATGTAAGCTCGTACTATTATCTTTCAAGTATGGTTTTATTGCATGTGGCAAGCGTGCAATAAGTGGATCCACGAGGGGGTAGTCTCGACTAGTCTCCTGATCATCTTCTAGGTTAAAAGTCTTCTCATCGACTTGGTCAGTGCTCTGGATAACTGGATAGAGGATCCCTCTTTGTAGCGCTTCAAGTCTGTTCCTCGCCTCTCCCCTCAGGAGAACATCCACCGCCTGGGAAACTGGGTATACTGGCGCCTCCCTTCAGCAGGCATGATGCTCAAAAACAACAGGTCCTGTGTATCAGGCTGCATTGGTGGCAGTGGGGTTGTGCATGATGATAGAAGATCAGACATTCTGGCCTTCTCCATTAGGCTTGGTCAGTTTTTGGACCTTCAGGAAGAATCCATGTCTATGTTCAATGGTCTGAAAATTTGCAGGGAGAGAGGCTTGGACATCAAGAAAGCAGAAACAGACTCTATGATTCTACACGATGCCCATATCGGTATGGGTTGGATTCCTTCATCAATTATTTATACCATTAGAAGCTTCTATGACTTTCTAGGGGATAATATCAAGGTCTCCCATACATGGCGGGAGGGGAATAAGGTGGCAGACTCTTTATCCTTAGTGGATATTCTTTGTTTGGAATGTTTAGTCTTTCATGATCTTCATAGTTTGAAGGCAGAAGGGGTGAATATTATCAGAGGTGATACCCTAGGTATTCACTATTTTAGACCCTCTTAGTCTCTTCCTTTCATTGGCCTACTTCTTTTTCAGCCTTGGCTACCTTGTATCTTCATTTTTCCTTTGAATAAAAATTTACATTATGTTGACATGTAAGAAAAATATGGGTGTTTATAATTGGTGTAAATGAACAATTTATTTAATATGGTAATTAGGATTAGAAAAAAAGAGTGAGAACTATATGTATAAATCTATGTATAGGTAAAACATCCTAGAATAATCTTTAAGGAAAAGTAATAAAATAAGGATCCCATATGATAATCCTTTAGTGTTAATTTCGTATTACAATAATTAATTCATTCTTTGATTACATTCTTTTTATTATATCCTTTTCTATTTTGGTAAATGTTTTGAACTAGGATAAACTAGGAAAATAACCCATATGAAGAACAATGCTACACTTTCCTGACTAACATCCCCACTACCTTTGGAGGTGGTGTTCAAAACATCATGGAAATGCTTACACAGATTCCTAAAGACAATAATAATGACCTAAACCCTGTGGAACACCTACCCCCACCCAAAAAGAATACACTAACCATTCAGTACTTTACATGGTAACAACCACTAACTATTAGAGGAAAATATAATCCAATTTTCATGGAATATTGGGTTAACTCCATGATGATGTTATTTTTTGTGATCTTTTGTTCTAGGAATTAGAAGGAGAGTCTAGTCATTTATCTTTTTCACGTAGAAGCTGATCAATTTTAGGAGTTGATAAAGAACACAAAAAAGGATAAAATTAAAGGGATGTAGTTACATTATTTAAATATAATATTTATACTGATTATTTTAATTTAAATCATCAAAAACATATAGATATAGAATACATATAGAAGAAGAAAAATAATGGTGAATTTGTAAGTTCTTGTGAGGAAAACACCCCAAGGCCTACGAAGTTATTCCTGGAGTTTTATAACAATAATGAAATTAAATTAGATATATTTTTTAATAATGACATAGTGTTATAAGGCTATCGATATCCAAGATATTTATATTTATGAATAATTACTTCGATCATCTCTCAAATTACATATGATTTTTGGAGAGTGGTGACATGATTTTTAGGATAAGAAGAGAATAATTCTGTTTCAGGATGGTGGGTCTAATAAAAAGGATGAAAGGGGATATAACTACAAGAATGATAAAAATGATGGAAGATTCATCATGGGGTAATCTAAAAGGGAAAAGGAAATGAATTAGGTGTGGGAGATAAGGCCACCAAGCTCATGAATGTCGAATAGATATGAGGAAGTTGGAAAAATAATAGAGGAATGAAAAGAACCTCCTAATCCACCACTCATGGTGAAATTCTGGAACTATAGGGAGAAAGGGAACTATGCCTACTAGTTCACTAAACTACAAGTCCAAAAGGGTAATGAGTGTCAGAATCCACCAAAGGAAATAGAAAAAGGGATAACTTATTCCATCTAAACTGCTGAACTGGATCATGGAACTGAAGTTGTACAAGGTATACTTCTTATGAACTCATGAATGGAAAATTTTTTATTTGATTTTTTTCTACAGATTCCATTATATCTTGTATATTTTCTAGAACCATTGAATTGAATAACTAATACCTTTTACTTGATATGTCTATAAAAAACAATTCGTTCAATCATTTAAAGTCATGTTTTATACAATTTTCTTTTAAGGATCGGATAGAATATTCTTCTATAAAATCTCATAATGTGTCCCTTAGTTGAATTCAATGCTATATACGGAATGTATTATTTCATATTAAATAGATAATAAATAAAATATATTTAGTATTATATATATTTTCATATTATGAACCACCAAAATTTTCCTCTATAAATGAATGGATAATAGTTATTCTCCTTTTGAAATCCACACAATGGTTTGGTTGTTGATGCCGAATTGAGAATCATACCTTTCCTAAATGGTTGATTTAAAGATATGTTTTATCCTAGATGAAAAGCCTATTGATAAGGAATATGATGATGTATTTCCCAATGAAAGAATGAGAACTACCTAAGATTGTGAGTTATAGTTCTCAATTGAGGTCATGTCTATAGCCACTCCTATCTCAAAATGACCCTACAAAAAGGCCCAAATCAAACTGTAAGAGTGAAAGAATAAGTTGTACGATCATTCGGAAAAAGGGTTCGTATACCCTAGTGAATCACCTTAGGGTGCACTAGTTCTCTTTGGTATGAATAAGGAATAAGCAGTATAGATGTTTATTGATTATTAGGATATCAACATGATCACCATAAAGAACAAGTATCCTTGACCATAGATTGTTGATGTGTTTGATCATCTACAAGGAGCACAATACTTTTCAAAGGTGGATATTCATTATGGATATTATCAATTGAATGTGAAGATATAAGATATTCAAAATAATTATTTCAATACAATGTATGGTCACTATGAGTATATTGTGACTCCCTTCACAGTTAATCATTCTCCAGTATTCTTCAAAGATTTTATTAATAGTGTCTTCAGAGACTACCTAAAAAAATTTATGGTAGTGTTTATTGATGATATATCCATTTACTCCATGATCTAGGAGTAAAATTAATAGAATATAAGTATTGTGTTAGAGAAAAACGGTACTAGAAAATTAATTAAATGATCCTAATGTGTGACTTTTGGATGCATCATGTTTCATTATTGGGGCAGCTGATCAAATGTGAGGGAATTTCCATTGACCTTTCAAAGACATAGTAATTGAGGATCGACCAATACAAACTAGTGCCACATTAATCCATATTTTAATAGATTTTTTGGGAACTATCGATGATTTTTTATAAATTTCTCATTATTTTAAATCTCACTAACTAAGTTAACATGAAAAAAGGTAAAGTATGTATGTATGGGAGAATGCGTGGAACGAACTAATGAGCTAGAGAAGAAGCTAATAATTTTACCTGTACTCTCACAACCATCATGTGAATAATTTTTTAGATATATAGTGATTCTATAAGGAATTTATTGTGTTATATACTCATATATAATGATGAAGTGATAGCCTATGTATAACGATATTTGAAGATCCATGAGCAGAACTACCTGATGCATGATATAGTGTTAGAATCTCAGATATTGACTCTAATGATTTGGTGGCGCTATTTTGATGGTGAAAAGTCTAATATATAAACTAACTAGAAAATTATAATGTATATATTCACATATAATGAGCTCATTAGGTGTTAGAGAATATGGTTATATCTAATAGACCTACAATTTCACTAATCACGATCATCCCAAAAAGGTGAAAAAATAGCTGGTGCTTATAAAATAAAAATACATGATACTCAATCCATGATGTGGATTGAGAATTAACCTTTTATTATAGATATTAAATGGATTGATTTGGAAATAATGATAGTTGGGAATACATATTACCTTTCCCAAAATTATTACCCTACCATCTATTTAACATAATATAAAAGAGGTAAAATGGGTGGTGTGGATCTATAAAATATGGTGAAATCGAAAAAGGAAGGTAAGGTACATGAGTTCTACATCAATGATGATGATTTATTGGTTTTGAATGATTCTTTTCAGGTATGCATCACCTATGATAAAGAAGGATCAACTGGAAAATACACATTTCTCAATATTCTCCATACATCCTATAATAATCAAGATATATCGTGAACATCGAGTGAACTTCTGGTGGAAAAACATAAATAATGAGATTGAACAGTATATATGGAATTGTTTGGAATGTTAGTAAGTTAAATTAAGGTCACAAAATTTCAAATGGATGATGAAAATATTATCCAGACCCAAATTGAAATGTTATAATTTCACCATGTAATTTTTCAATGGTATCTATAATAATTCAAAAAGAAACAAATAAATATGAGTTGTAGGGGATTTACTGTCAAATTCTTCCCACATTATCTATATTCAGAAATATTTATCACATGAAAAACCATCCAGGATATATGTAATTAAAGTGGTGAGGCTACATGGGTTTCCTCTTTTGATCATCTCTAATCATGATCCAAGGGTCACATATAAATTCTAGAGAAGTATTCATCATGATTTGAGTAATGAATTGAATTTCACCAGGTCCTATCACCCTCAAACTGATGGCCAATATAAACATACATTTCATACATATAACGAAATTAAAGGAGAATTTTCAAATGAATTAAATTGTTTATGGGATCAACATCTCCCATTAGATGAATTTACATAAAACAATATCTTCAAATCAACTATTCAAATGTCTCCATATGAATCTCTGTATGTGAACCAATGTAGAAATCCAACTTATTGGGTTGAATTTGATGAATGAAATATAATTTACAAGATCTTGTGAAATATATGATATAGAATGTTAAATTCATACAACAACATATAATTGTTTCTCAGAGTTTAGAAAAAATCTATATAGAAAATGTCAAAGTTACATGGAGTTTGATGTTGTAGACAATGTTTTTATTTGAATATCACCACAAAAGAAAGCCACACTGTTAGGAAAGAAGGGAAATATCATCCCATTGTTCATTGAATCCTTTGATATACTTGATCCTATAGGAGTAGTGGAATATTTTCTTTAACTTCCACAAAGTATGAATCATGTTCATGACATGTTCAACATATCACTCCTGAGGAAGTACATAGTCGATATGTCACATGTATTGAATCTATATGTGGTAAAACTGGAGAATTAAATTTCATATGAAGAAAAAATGAAGATAATCCTTGAGAGTGGAGACAAATTTCATGGAAATGAGACAAAACACCTTGTAAAAGTATTGTGGTGGAAACTTAAGTATGATGAATTGACATGAGAACTAGAGGATATAATAAAGTTTAATTACCCTCAGGTTTTCTCAACTGTGAAGATGAGTGGAAATTTTAGGGAATAAAATTATAATTGTGGGAAGAATGTAATAGAGTATTGTTTATATGTTATATTTATTTCCTTAATAATTGTGTGTTGTATTTGATTATATAATATTATACACATAAAAAATATAGAGAAACTGAAAAAAAAAATTATTTCCTTAATAATTAAAGATACATTAATCAGCAATGAAACCTATTAAAATTAAAATTATTATAACTGGAATGAAAATGTAAAATATAAAATCTAAAATATGAAAATTTGGAAGACCCTAATCTATTAGATTCATCCCCTCAAAGCCAAAAATAAAAAAGAAAAAATATTATTAAATCAATCAACATTATAGAAAATAAAAATGTATAACTTTGAGAATAAATAAGTTTAATAATCATTTAAAGAATGAATTTTTATATATATGAGGTAAAGTGACTATAGAAATAGTAATGTGAACATGTAATCACCCGGACCCTGCTTGTCCATCCCTTTGCCAAATTCTGGTGTTTGGCTGGCCTTGACCCATCAGGTCTGGATCCAAAGGGTGGTGTCTCAGTAGCGGGATACCATCGTGGAGTCAACCATCGGTGACCCCGATTGGTGGGTCATCGATTCGTGTGACACCAATCGGTGTGTCACCCATCGGTGCCAGAGGGGCATGCCGGGATTTTCTTCCCCATTGTTTCCCATAATGCCACTCTTAAGTCTTTTTAACCTTTTTAATGTGCATCACGGCCGTTTTTATCCCTGTAAAAAAAATTTAAATTCCTAAGAGTGGGGCGACCCTCAATGGACCCAGACTATGTGTGTGTAAAGTGTTTTACTCTATTTTAATAAAATCTTCTAACTCACAGCCATTATGGACTCCTCTCTAATGGGAGTTATTTAATGGAAATTAATCCCATCGTATGTAACCACCCAACCGCGTGGTGAAACCATGATCCACCTTTAAAGCCGGTCAACATCTTAATATCCCATAACAATGGGATCTCATATTTATATAGCACTATAATTTATTCCATAATATTCTTGGCTGGGTTCATTCTTCCATTTGGTGAGTTTGGAGTTTCCCTTTCCTGAGGCTAGTGCTGCTCCTATGCCAAAACCTTTCCTACTCATCCTTGGAGTCCCCGGAGTTCCTCCCCTGCAAGTCGCGCCTTCCCAGTTCATGACACACAGAGAAAAACATCAATCTTTGATCATCCAAGTAAGGATTTTCCTTCGTCTCTCTTTACTATTTATCATGTGGGGTGGGAATTCTATTGTTTCTATGGGGATGGATGAAACCAACCCTTGGTAAAGATAATAAATTTAACTTTAAAGAATGAAGGGGTGTGTTTGAAGGTGATGTTGTGCTATTTTATATTACTTTATATTTTGTGGATTGTATGGGCTTTTGTCCAATGAAAATAATGGACATTGGAGGTCTTTCCTTACGAACTAATGAACCCCAGTCTTCTGTGATTTAATGACTCTCATGTGGAAACTGGTTAATCACGTAAATTTAGTTAATTAAATGGATTCCCAATGAATAAGAATCCTTGTGTTATCACCCTGGTTAACCAAATGGAAATACTGAACTAAATGAATTTCATTTTCAAATTTGAGAACTCCATTTCTCTATTCTGGGTATATTTATAGTTTATTCTTGGGAAGTGAAGTTGATGGGGATGTGATCCTCTGTTGTGGTGTAGTTGTTGGTTTTTGGATCTGAAGCTGTGTGGGGCCATATAGTGGGGATTGGTTGGGTCCCAGTACTTCTAGGGATCTCACAGATCCCTTTTGTTGTTGTGTCTTTACAAAATAACCATGTGTGAATTCTTAAATTGTTGTTTGACTATTTCCCTTTCCTTGGCTTGTGGCTATGCCTGTTAGTTTCCCATAATAGCAGAATTTACTTAAACAAAATCACTTGGATATGAAAACAGGAATGGTTTCAATGGGGAATTGTTTTCCAGGAGTGAGTTGTGACATGGTTTTGGACATGGTGTTCCTTATGAATGAATAGTAATGAGGGTGTTTGTGATAGGTTGGTTTGGAACCCCTAGGTTTGGATGAGTGCATGTTACATATATATATAATTTTAGTTCTTATGTTTCTTATTCTCACCCCACCTGAGTTGAGTACTTTGTACCGAACACCCCCATTTCATGGGGGAGGGTGTTTTTCCCAACACTCCTATGAGTGGCTGGTTATTAGCTCCTTTTTTTCTCCCTTTCCCGAGTAGCCCAAGATCCTTCGGGAAGGCTATGAAGGGATGAGGTCTATTATAGCCCATGATTCTTCGGGCATTGTAGATGTGGTGGTTGGACCAGGTGAGTTCTGGTAGGTTGTTTGACAAGTGCCTTCTGGATGAGGCCCATGTGTCTTTGGGCATGATGGTAGTTTTTCTGGTCTAGGTTTTTGTGATCATGGTTAGGTGTGGTTTTTGTGGCCTTAGTGTTTGTGGGCGGGATTCATGGTAGTGATAGACCAGGTTTTTGCGGGTGGGATGTGTGGTTGTGGTATCCCAGGTGTGTGTGGGTGGGGGATGGAAGTGGGACTGCAGTGAGAATGGCGGGAGAGGTTTGACGCATAGGATTTCGTCAATAACTAGTGGTAAATTGAAGCTGGGTACCCAAATATCGATGTTTTATTACTATTAATTTATCTGACTTGCATTATTTGGGGAGTGTGCCTAGGTGAGGTTTGGGTGGATTGTTTTCCTTGAGGGGTGTTTTTGTTATCTCCATTTCCCACAGGGCATTAGAATTCCTCCCCACCTGTGAATGAGAGATTTTTTATTTCTCTACTGAGTATACCTGTATACTCACCCTATGTAAATAAAATTGTTTTCAAGTTTCCAGGAGGACATCTGGGATCGTGTGGGACTGTACTAGCTCAGACGTTGGGACCGTTGTTGTCACTGTTTTTCTTTTTATTGGTACTTTCCTTTTGGGTTTTCTTGTACTTTTGTAGCATCTAATTTTTGGACATGCATATTGGAATGGATTACATTTGGCCTTACTTTTAACTCTAGTTTTGGTGTTGTTGGGATTTACTATCTTATCTCCCGATCCTATTAAATAAAAATGGTAATACATTCCACTTTGTGTGTAATTCTATACCATTGGTGCTACTCGCCACTGTGAGACCTATTGAAGGTGTGTATCGGGGGTCATTACCTCTCCTTCAATGTGAAGAAGGAAGGGATTGGTAATCTCTTGTCCCTTCCCTCATCTTGCTGAAGGCGGGTCGTGACAGAATGGTATTAGAGGCAGAGGTTGGGAGATAGGGTGGAGTTCGGAGTTAGGCACAGTGAGGATTGTATGTAATGGTAGGGAAACAGTGTTAGGCAATCTTGGTGCGTGAAATAGGCTAGGGAAGACCGGCTAGGACACGAGATTTTAGGGCCCCCATGATCTGATGCAAGGACTCTGGACCTACCAAACGACCAAGTGAGGCTACACTGATTGTAGGGTAGAGACCCTAGGAAAGGTATTTTCATCATAATGACTTTGGTTCTTGTGTGTCTTGGATATTTTGAGGATTTAAAATGAATAATAAGTCTATTAATGTTTAAAATAAACCTTTTACACTACTCGAGCATAGGCATTCCTTTTTGACCATGTAGATATGGATCCTGGATGAAGATCACGAGTAGTGCAGGAGATAGAGGCCGAGGAGGTTGACATGGATGATCGTTAGAGGGCTGATCAAGAGGAGGAGGATGACCAGTGGAAGAGGAATCTTCGTTCCTTTCAGCGACAGACCCTCAGAAAGTAGGAGGGAAGCACCTCAGACACGGAGATAGGGAGCTGGCTAGAGCAGCTGGTGATAGCTTTCAGCTTGATCCGGGCTCCGATGAAGTACTTGGTTCCTTTTCCTATAATCTAGATGTGGTTTTTAGAGTGACAGTGGTGGATGCTCTACCATGGGGAGAAGAGGGAGATGAGGTTACATGGACTGACATCGAGAAGGAGTTCTGGGCGGAATTCCTCTCTTCCATGATGAAGGCTGAGAAGAGGTCGGAGCTTCTCTCCCTCCTGTAGGGGATCATGTCGGTTGGGGAGTTGGGGATCAAGTTCAAAGAACTCTTTCTCTTTGCTCCAGACCTCTTTCTGGTGGAGGAGTCTTTGGAGAGACATTTAGAGGAGGCACTCTGACCTTCTCTCCAAAATGATGTTACTCCCTTCACCCTACCGACGTAGTTGGAGTTCTTGAAGAACGCTGAAGTGGCTAAAATGATGAACATGTTGGGAGGTGTGCCACATGAGAGGATCCAATTGGGATCGTCAAAGGGGAAGTCCATCAGCAGCAGGCCTCCAGTGTTATGGCCTTTTAGGTTTTGACCAGTGGGGAGCAGGCCCCACCAGTTCCAGACTCAACCTCCCAATCCTCACCATTTCCTCACAGGCCCAGGACCGAGATTCTTCATATGTGGCAGCCATGGGAACCTTCATAATTAGTGCCCGGACTGACCGTAGTATTGTGGGGGTGGGCAGGTTCAACGTCCACCTCAGCAACAACGGCATCTAGCCAGGCACTTCCAGTTGCAGCAGCTGGGACAGCGAGCTCTCGCTCCTCTAAGGGCTGATGTTACAGGAGGAGGCTGACCTTAGGGCCCTCCTCAGGGACCTCAACCAGGAAGTGGTCAGGGAGGCGGCCGATAGCCGAGAGGTAGAGGAGCTGGACGTGGACAGTTGCATTCCCTAGAGGCAGCAGTTCCAGTAGGGCCGTAAGTTGTCTGAGGTACGATGAGCTTGTTGAGAACTCTTGTCTATGCCTTGTTTGATACAGGAGATTCACACTCCTTTGTTACACCGAGTCTAGCCCGTGTTCTGGGTTTAGACATGGAGAGACTTCTAGTGCCACTGTTGTTGATTATGACAATCGAAGGTCATACCGACTTGTTTTATGTTTACCAAGGGTGTATACTGATGATAGAGCCACATTCTTCTAGTAGGTATCTTCTACTATTGTAGATACAACAATATGATTTCATCCTAGGCATCTACTGGCTATTTTATATGAACATTTTTATCAATTGTTTCCAAAAAAGAGTCATGTTCTCCGATGAGGATGGCCAGCATGTGGCTTTTGTTGGTGAACAAAGTTATCATGTGGGGATGTGGAGTGTGGATCCTCTTCTTTCTATGTTGGTCAAGCTTTCATCAGAATCAGTGTATGATGAGATGATGGATGTTCTGAGAGTTGTTAGAGTGTTTCTGGACGTTTTTTCGGAGGAGTTTGTGACTCTACCCCTTTGACATGATGTTGAGTTAGGGATAGACTTACAACCCAGTTCCCATTTTATTTCCATGGCTCCTTATCAGATGGTTCCTTCTGAGTTGCAGGAGTTGTGGATCCTAATTGATGATCTAATGAATAAGGGTTTTGTCCGACCCTGCATGTCGCCATGGGGTTCCCTAATCTTGTTCGCGAAGAAGGAAGACTGTGGTCTCAGGCTAAGCATAGACTACCGGAGATTGAATCAGGTAACGTTCAAGAACCATTACACTCTCCTGAGGATAGAAAATCACTTTGACCAGCTGAGGGGAGCAGGTTGGTTCTCTAAGATCGATCTATAGTTAGGATATCACCAGTTAAGGGTGAAGGATATTTATATCCCAAAGACTGCTTTCAGGTGTAGGTATGGGCACATTGAGTTCGTAGTCATGTCGTTCAGTGTTGTGAAGGCAACTGTTGTGTTCATGGGGCTCAAGAAATATATTTTCCACGAGTTTTCATACAGGTTCATCACTGTTTCCATCGATGAAATTTTTATCTACTCTAGATCAGAGGAGGAACATACTAAACACATCAGGATGGTGTTGGAAATCCTTCGACATCAACATCTCTATGGGAAATTGTCCAAGTTTAAGTTCATGATGTGAGAAGTGAATTTACTTGGACACGTGGTGTCTCAATAAGGGGTAGCGGTTGATCTTTCAAAGGTGGAAGCCATTGTTTCTTTGGAAGCAGCAGACAATGTTATGGGGGTTCGCATTTCTCTGGGTTTGGAAGGCTATTATCAAAGGTTTGTACCCGACATCTCTCAGGTTGCATCTTCTTTGACAGCTTTGACCAGAAAGGACCAGGCCTTCGTGTGGAGTGAGCAGTTCCAGTAATCCTTCAGTAATCTAAAGGAGATGTTGGTTAGTTCCCTAGTGTTGAGGGTACTAGAAGAATGTTTGTTATTTGAGGTGTTTTTTTATGCTTCTAGGAATGTCCTGGGGTGTCAGCTGATGCAGAAATGGGGAGTGATATCTTATGGGTATAGTCAGTTATATCCTCATGAGTGTACCTATTCCACCCATGACATAGAGCTTGAAGTAGTAGTGTTATTATTGATGTTGTGGTGGAGTTACCTCATTGGGGAGAACTTTTTGGTCTTCACAGATCACAAGAGATTGAAGCATATCTTTACCCAACGGGACTTGAACTTGCGACAACAAAAGGTGGGTGGAGTTTCATCAGGACTAAAACTTAGATATCTATTACAATGAAGGTAAGGGGAATGTTGTGGCTAACTCCTTGAGCCGGGAGTCCCAGAGGGAAGCCCTTCAGGAATATTTGGATGCTCAGAAGTCAATGGTGGAGTTGGCTACCCTACACCTGGATGTAAGGGAGGATGGTGGAAGAATTTTTCTGTTTTAGATGACAGTGCAACCCTCTCTACTGCGGCAGGTGGAAGAGTCTTATTGGGGAGACATAGAGAGTGAACTGATGCGCAATCCGATTAACCAAGGCAATTCTCTAGAAGGGTGGTCGGAGGATGGTCAAAATCGAATGCTTTTCGGAGGGAAGTCATTTCTTCCTGAGATGATGTGCGAGGGAGTTCTCCGTGAGTTCTATAACTCACTAGTAGTGGTACACCCTAGAGTTTCCCAGATGTACTGTGGACTAAGGGAACATTTTTAGTGGCCTAGGGTGAAACAGGTTGTGGTAGAGTTCGGGGAAAGGTGCCTGGTGTGTCATTAGGTGAAGGCTGAACACCATGTTCCATGAGGTTTTTTGTAGCCTTTAGAAATCCCTGAGTGGAAGTGGGATGAAATATCAATGGATTTCATCATTGGACTACCCAGGTTTCAAGGAGGCTGCGATGCTATCTTCGTAGTTGTAGAACAAATGACGAAATCATCTCTCTTTCTGGCGATCAAGGAGTCGAGTGCGGTGTATTCCTTAGCATGGAGATACGTGGATGAGGTCGTACGGTTTCATGGAGTTATGAGGTCCATATTCTCGGATAGGGATGCATGGTTTACCTCAAGATTCTGGAGGGGATTTCTACATTCCTTTGGCACCCAGCTACATCTTAGCACTGCTTTCCACCCTCAGAAAAATGGGAAGACAGAGCGAACCATCCACACATTGAAGGATGTGCTATGAGCATTGTTTTGGACTTCATGGGATCGTGGGAATGACATTTTCCCTTAGTGGAGTTTGCCTACAATAATATCTATCACTATACTATTGGCATGGCACTGTTTAATTCCTTGTACGGGAGGCCATGTTGTTCGCTTGTGTACTGGACCGAGGATGGGCAGGCAGGTGTTCTTGTCCAAGAGGTACTGAAGAGCACAATAGATAAGGTTCAGCGTGCGTGAGAGAATAAAGGCTGCCTAGGACCAGCATAAGTCATATGTTGATCATAGGAGTAGGCCCTTGGAGTTCGAGGTTGGAGACCATGTGTTCTTGAAGGATTCCCCTCGATGTGGGCGGCAAAGGTTTGGCATGGGGAGAAAGTTCTCTTTTAGGGTCATCGGGCCTTTCGAAGTGTTGGGGAAAGTTGGTGAGGTGGCATATCAGCTAGCATTTCCACCTTAGTTGGAAAGGATCCATGAAATTTTCCACGTCTCCCATATTCGTCGATATCTACATGATGACTCCCATGTCATTGACTGGGGAGATTTGGAAATAGGGGATGATGCAACATTTGTGGAGAGACCAGTAAGGATCAAGGATCAGAAAGAGAAAGTGCATTGTGGAAGAACCATCCCATTGGTTCTTGTGTTGTGGAGACACGGTGGCCTCGAGGAGAGTACCTAGGAATGGGAGGCACAGATGCGTGCCGATTACCCAGAGCTGTTTTGAGTTTTGTTCTGTTTTGTTTTGTACTTTTTGTGATGTAATGCTGACCTTGTTGGTTTATGGGATGTTTTGTTTCCTTACCCTATGAATGTTTGTGAAATGGCCTGATATGCGGTGAAGGGAGGACCTGATTCCTAATCAAGATTCATTAAGGTGGATATGATTAAATCTGTGCAGGTGAGTGAGTTCCACCCAAAGAGGATAGTATCTTGACATGGAGTAAGCGACTCCCTAATCCATATGACTGGACTGGACTATGCGGTATATCATTACATGTTGGTATGGCGGTTTGGGGTGGTTTTTACCTGATAGGTATCTTTCAAGGTGGTTGTCCGGACCCCTCTCTTCCCTTCGGGTAAAGATTTGATTCTAGGGGACGAGAATAGCTCGAGAGGTATCTGATGTAATGGCTCAGACCCTCCTGGTCCATCCCTTTTCCAAATTATGGTTTTTGGCTAGCCTAGACCCATCAGGTGAGGATCCTAAGGGCGGTGTCTCATTAGCGGGATACCATCGTGGTGTCAACCATCGAAGACACTGATTGGTGGTTCACTGATCAGTGAGACATGATCAGTGTGCACCTATCGGTGTGTCACTGATCGGTGTGAAATGATCGGTGTGTCACCGATCAGTGTGACACGATCGATGCCAGAGGGGCTGGTCGGGTTTCTCTTCCCCAGTTTTTCTTATAACACCACTCTTAAGTATTTTTATCCTTTTTAAAGTGTTCCAAGGTCATTTTTAGCCCCGTAAACAATGTTTTAAATTCCTACGAGTGGGGTGACCCTCAATGGACCCAGACTGCGCGTGTGTAATGCATTTTACTCTGTTTAAATAAAATCATTTAACTCATATCCATTATGGCCACCTCTCCAATGGGAGTTATTAAACAGAAATTAATCCCATCGTGTGTAACCACCCAACCACGTGGTGAAACCATGATCCTTATTTAAGTCCGGTCAAGATCTTAATATCACATAACAACGGGATCTCATCTTTATATCGCACTAGAATTTATTCCTTCTTCTTCATGGCTGGGTTCATTCTTCCACTTGGTGCATTTGGAGTTTCCCTTTCTCAAGGATAGTGGTGCGCCTGTGACAAAACCTTTCCAACTCATTCTTGGAGTCCCCGGAGTTCCGCCCCTGCAAGTTGTGCATCCCCAGTTCTTGATGCACGGAGAAAATCGTTGATTTTTTATCATCTATGTAGGAATTTTCCTTTGTCTCTCTTTATTGTGTATCATGCGGGGTGGGTATAATATAGTTTCTCTAGGGATGGTTGAAACCAAACCATAATAAAGATAATAAACGGACCATTAAAGAATGAAGGGGTATGTTGGATGATGATGTTGTGATCTTTTATCATTCTTTATATGTTGTGGATTATATGGTCTTTTTCAACTAAAAATCATGGTCGTTGGTGGTCTTTCCTTGAACAAAAATGAACCCCTACCTTCTGTTATTTAATGACTGTCATATGGAAACCGGTTAATCATGTAAACTCTATTAATTAAATGGATTCACAATGAATAAGAATCCTTGTGTGATCACCCTCGTTAATCAAACGGAATGAAGGAACTAAATGAATGGCGTATTCAAATTTCAAAACTCCCTTTCTCTGTACTAGTGATTTTTACAGTTGATACTTGGGAAGTGACATGGATGGGGATGGGATCCTTTGTTTTGGTGAAGTTGATGGTTTTTGGATCTGAGAACATGTGGGGTCGTATGGTGGGGCTTGGTTTGGTTCTAGTACTTCAAGGGATCTCACAGATCCCTTTTGTTGTAGTGGATTTACAAGGGATCCAGGTGTGAATGCTTAAATTGTAGTTTGACTATTTCCCTTTCCGTGGCTTGTGGCTATTCCTGTTAGTTTCCCAATAGTGGAGAATTTACTTAAACAGAATCACTTGGATATGATAACAAGAATGGGTTCATTGGGGAATTGCTTTTCGAGAGTGAGTTGTGACATGGTTGTGGTTGTGGTGTTCTTTATGAATGAATAGTAACTATGGTGTTTGTGTTTGGATGGTTTAGAACCCCTAGGTTGGGATGTTTATTGTTACCTATATATATAATTTTAGTTCTTATGTTTCTTATTCGCGCCACACCCAAGTTATGTAATTTGTATCGAACACCCCCATTTCATAGGGGAGGGTGTTTTTCCCAACAGTCCTATGAGTGGCTAGTTATTAGCTCCTTTTCTTCTCCATTTTTCAATTATCCCAAGATCCTTCGAGCATGATGTGATGGCATGAGGTCCATTATATCCCAAGATTCTTTGGGCAAGGTAGTTGTGGTGGTTGGCCCAGGTGTCTTCAGGCATGGTGGTAGTTGTTCTGGCCCAGGTGTTTACTGGCGTGGTTACATGTGGTTGTTGTGGGCCAGTTGTTTGTGGTCGGGATGTGTGGTAGTGATAGCCTAGGTGTTTTTGAGTGGGATTTGTGGTTGTGGTAGCCCAGGTGTGTGCGGGCGGGGGATGGCAGTTGGACTGCAGTGAGAATGGCAGGAGAGGTTTGATGCATAGGATGTATTTAATAACCAGTGGGAAAGTGGAGCAGGGTACCCCAAATATCGATGTGCTATAACTATTCCATTACCTAAATTGCGTTATTTGGGAAATGTTCCTTGGTGAGGATTAGGTGGATAGTTTTAGGTGTTGGGTGTTTCAGTTATCTCCTTTTCTCACAGGGCATTAGAATGCATCCCCACTTGTGCATGATAGCTTTTAATTTTCCCTACTGATTTTACCTCTATACTCACCCTACGTATATAAAATTACTTTCACATTTCCAGGAGGACTTTAGGGATCTTGTGGGACCGTACTAGCATAGACATTGGGACTGTTGCTTTTGTTGTTTTTCTTTTTCTTGGTACTTTCCTTTGGGGGTTTCTTGCAATTTTTTAGCATCTACTTTTTTGGACATACATATGGGAATGGTTTAATTTTTGGTTTAATTTTACCTTCATATTTGTTTTTTGGGATGTACTATCTTATATCCTGATACTATTAAATAAAAAGGGTAATGACTTCCACTTTTTGTGTAATTATATACCCTTGGATCCAGTCGCCACTACGAGACCTATTGAAGGCGGGTGTTGGGGGAAATTATCTCTCCTTTAACTTGAAGAATGAAGGGTCTAGAAATCTGTCATCCCCTCCCTCATCTTGGTGAAGGTGGGTCGTGACAGAACATTTTAATATTAACTTGGTTACTGCGAATAGAAACGTTACCATTGGAATAGTATCCTAACCTTTGGAATCGTAACATTCCATAAAAATAAAAAATTGAGATATAATTAATATTTATAATTATTAGTTTATTTAAATATAAATATTATAATTCAAAAAATAAATAAATATTATTTTAAAAAAATTAATGAATACATAATCATTTTTTATATACTATATTTTTAAGTCTTTTAAACAAATCACAAATTTTTTATTAAAATTTTAAATTACATATGATAGATTTTTGTTTTTATAAAATGAATAATATTTTATAAATCATCACATCGAAATTGATGAAGGATTTTTTTTGAAATTTTTTGAAATAATTAATTTTTTGGATGAACAGTAAAAATACGGTTTTTTCACAACTGTTGTTTCATAAATGAAATAATTCATGACATAATAATTGAATAATACTTTCTATAAGATGGGGTTCGCCAAAAATATATTTTATTTCAAAAATAAGAAATTAAAATATGATAAAAACAAAATTCAAACCTAAAAATTTCTTTCCAAAACTTATGGTCAGATGTGATTCCCTTAAATAAATTTTTTTTCTTTCATATTTATTTTTTAATAAACAAAATAGATTGAATTATAAATTTTATTTAAAGTCTTATAACCATTATATTATATGTATATATGATTTATATTTTCAAATTTTCACTGTTAAATGTTTTACATTTCGTATATTTTTTATTCATTATTTTATTTTAAAAATACCCTTATCATCTAATTTAAGTAACCCCTCTCAATTCCCTTGGAAACCCACTCCTCCCCCCAATTCTATTGTCTAATATCTACCCGAATACTCTCTGTGAATTCCCTAGAATATATAGGGATATTCTGGAGCAATTAAAATCAACTCACCAATGGAGATATAGTGTCGTACTAGGGAAGCTTCATCAAGAGGATATTAAATCATTATTCACTCTTTCCTCTTTTCATCAAATATTTATTATTTTTACCAATTCCTTTTGAAACCATATATTATAATATTATTTTTTCATTATGTTAAAATTATTTTATGTAAACCAATATTTTTTAATTATCATATTTATAGAAAATAAAAATTATGTTCTTTCCTTTCCTTCTGAGTCCACAACGTCCCGTTCAAGGTCGGTTAACCACCTAGGATGGAATGGGAAATACAATTACCATAAACACCTATATAGATGGATGTAATTATGTAAATATAATTTCTAAATGTTTAATTAAATGTTTTATAATTAACTGGTGTTATTCCTTATTTATAATAAGTTAATTTTAATGAAAATATTGAAATCAATTATAAATATGATTTTTTAGAAAAACATGATATCAAAATGAGTTAATTTCAACTATGGAAATTTAGAAATATAACCCATGGTTTATAATTAACAAATAGATTTATAAATGTGTATAATAAATTTTTATATCAATGTTTTATAAAATAAATTTTCATTATTAAATAGGTGTAAAAGAAAAAGAATAAGGAGGAAATTAATGATAGGGGATTCTCAAATGGAACAACTTATCTTTTGATTACCTATCTTTCAAAATTTCATTGGTATAAATATTAAAATGATTTTATTTAGATATTAATTCATTACTCTTAACTTTATTTTTTTGGATATACTCATTTACAGCATAATTTTATGAAATGTAAAATGATTTTGAAAAGAAACTATTATTTCAAAAACACATCTTTGACTCATATTGATTTATTTTTTCTTCTTTCAATATTATTGATTCCTTTAAAAAATATGTTTTCCCATTTTCATTTTAGAACCCCATGATTAATCTTGAAATCATAATGTATTAAATATTTATGAAACCCATTCATTTTCGTGGTTTCATTCATGACTATGATTATCATATTTTCTATGTGATATGCATGATTGTATAAATATTATGATCTTACTAGTTGGGAAGGAATAATATATCCCTTCCAATGCATTGAGTAATGTGATGTATCTCTTGAGATAATTTTTATTATGTATCTACATGATGATTGATTTGTTCACAGTGATGATGTTATGATTATTAACATATGGTATGCGTAAGCATGATTCTTTCTATTTTCACAACTTTGTGTGGTATTGAAATATTTTCACATGATGATTTGTTATTATTAAATTCCACATTTCATGCCTTTATAAAATGTTTTATTCATGATATTTTTAATGATATGATGATTATAAACACCCATCTTATATTGATTTATGTACCTTATTCATCCTCTTAATGGGCTTTAAACTCACCCCTTTATTTAACATATATCCATAGGTGATTACATGTACTAAATAGAAAGTGAGATTATATATATATATATATATATAATTAAGGATTTAAAAAGATTATTATGTTTTATTACGTACCAGTTACGTATGTGCCTAATTTTACCAAGACACTAAGTATTTTTATCCTATATTTTTATATCTATTATGTTGATTATTTTAAAAAATATGTTACATATTTATAAGAATAATATGGTCTCTACAAACCACATCACCACAATATAATATTACTTGATTCCCCATAACTCATAATACTATTTATGTCCCTACATAATTCCCAAAAGGGATGATGATGAGAAAAAAAATTACAGGTTGAAACCACAACTGAATCATCCTCTTTCATGTCTAGATGAAACTTGGAAAAAGTTCCCTAAGGTACCTCTCCTCCATCGATTCCATGATAGATTGCGAAAGAAAATTAAACTTGATGGAATTAGAAGAAACATTCCCCATCCATGAGATGTAGGTGATGTCGAAGTTGAAAATTTGGGCATATTCCACCCACCTTATCTTCCTATGATTCACTTTATTTATAAATTAGATGTAACTCAAACGACTATGTTCATAAAATACCACCAACATTTCCCCAAAAATAATATACAACAAAAAATTCTGTTCATGCATATCAATGAAAATCATCAAATCATTTGTGTGGAAATTTTCCTCATCTGTTAGAAGCTGATGAGTGTAGTAATCTATACCATGATAATTTTTCATATGAAAAAATCTAGACCAATGTATGAAGATTAATTGTATACCACATACCCCTTACTAATATCATGGGAGATTAGAATAGGTAATGATATAATATTCCTTTAGCATTATAATTAAATTTAACCCCTTTCATTATAATAGAATTTAATGGTGTTTCTAACTTTGAGAATTGTTTTTATGAACTATATATAGTATCCATCCAGACATAAAATGCTATATATATTTAATATGTTTTTTGGTTCCCCCCATAAAAAGAAAACCATTAACATTAAATTACGGAATAAGAGATCTGGTCAGGAAGTCATACATCCTATGAACCTCACTTACTTCCTCCATTAATATAATTTTGAATTCCTCCCACAAAGTCTGTGGCTCATCAGAATCTATAAAATTAGATTGAAATGGTAATAATTATCATGATCAGATCTCTAATAAACCCAGATTTCAACCCAAAACACCATGAAAATGTAGTGGGTATACTAATGGAATTACCGATTAGTCAAATCCATAACAACTACTGGAGTGTTAATTAGACTAATAGGTATTACAAGATATTCCTAATGGCCATAAGGGCTCTTAAAATAGGTCATAATGATATAAAACTCTAAATCCATAATTTGATGATAGAACAATCTAAGATATATTTATGAAAACCACTTTACCCAAATTAGTTAATCAAACATGTCATCAACATGGGGAAAGTTTTACTTTTCTTAATAGTCAAGCGATTCAGCATTCGATAGACAGTGTAAATTCAAGAATAACTATTAGCATTCATGGAATAGATATTGGGGAAAGCATTAAAAATTGGGATCAATATATCCCTTATCATGTATATCATCCAATTGAATCATATTTTCTTTCATCTCATTATCTAACATGTGATAAGACTATATAAAAATAGGTTGTGCACCCAGTTCAAGATCAATTGGGAACTTTTTCTCCCTTTTAGATAATTATTGGAAAATTAATAGAGCGAAATATTAAAGATGTATTTAACAATCATTGGATGTTTTCAAATATCAGAAATATCATCAAGATCAACTAAAAAAGTAGGCAATTGATTCCTAATCTATGGGAGGGAGGGTCCTACAAAATCAGACCTCATATCCCACTCTCCCTAACAAAATCTATGACCACCCATTTGTAGAAGAGGAAAAAATATATTGATGATAAAAAAATACTTTCACATGAGTTACGAGACAATATATCCCAACAAAGGATCTATACATATCCATAAAAAGAACCAATAAACTAGAGACTAAATCCACATCAATTATTGATAGTGAATACACAAGACAAGGATCATTTGCTCCTTCCACTTTGGAAGAGGTTTCACTAGCCCTTGAAAAAATGACTTGAACTCCATTGGAAGTTTGAGAATATTGAAAAACTAGGTAGATATGAACATATAAGAGGTAATATTATTAAAAAGGTAGTTTCTATAAATGATGTAATGAATATTGATCCCTTCATAGATGTTGGTCTCGTAACAACCTATTCTAGAAACTCATCCACATCCTAAAGGTTCTTCAATATGCAGAGGTGGAATTTTTAACATGTATAACTATGATAATATTTCTAATAAAATACCATACATGTCTCTTTTTCATTCATCCGGTCATTTATCATCAACTCAAGATAATAATGAACCACCTATGCAAAACTTTTTGTGTACTCAGACACCCTATGATATCTTTTCTACAATGACAGGAACTCTAGTTCCTTTATTATTATCATGTACAATAGAAAGAAGAATGGAAAAGAGATCATCTTGAAACCCTTCCAATTTAACTCCATGTGTTCTTTTCATATACCATAGAATCTCACCATCACCTACCGGGGTCCTTGAAATTTAACATTTAACATTTCACCATTATTGAACTATCATTATCAAGAATTTCAAATACAATATTGGTCTATTACAGAAAGTCCTCTACCTCTTAGGGATAATTCATACCCTTATGTTAAGGGAATTTATCAAGAAGTAAATATTATTCTCGGTCCATGTGTCCATCATATCTGAGTTTCACCACAATATCATGGTTCTTAACATGAAGTTCACTCTTATCTGTGACATGGATATCCTATATGATAGAATATCTAGGTTCTCTTACCTCTATATCAATTAAATTCTAGTGTTAACTCATGTCCCTAAAACCCAAACATCAATGTCCAAGGAATAGAGGGACATCCTTGAAACTGAGACACCTAAAACTGAAATCAACATCCAATATCCAATTTTACTATGCTCTAGAAATAGAGGATCATTTAGAAAATGATTCCCGTAGAAATATCAAACATGTTCATAGTGATAACATATCAACAATCTAGGAATGGAGGACAAAACCCAAAAAGTGAACCCCCTTACAATATAAATAAATGATGCGCAATTCTACACCTTCGAGCTATATACCCAAGGCTCCCATTCATGACATATATAAAGTCTATTTTAAAGCGATTTAATATTTAAATATTAATTCCTAACAAAAATTCATTCAACACTAACTTGATTTAGAAACCTATTTCATAGTACAATTCCTAGTACATTGAAAATACATTTTTAACCAAATTTTGGAGAAAAACAAAATTTTCTCAATAAACATTTTGACACACCCAAATTAAACAATTATGAATAATTCTAATTATTTTATAAAACATTTTTATAAATCAAAATAATTCATTTTTCAACTAATGTAGGAAATATATGGAACCATCTACCTCATACTTGGGTTGCACATGAACCACTATGGTACTCACACACACTAAAAGGAAAGTAACACAAAGGAACGGAAAATAGGCCCTAGAATAAATTATCACATCATATAATAAATTTTAATATGGGTAGTAGGAAGCGGATTAGTTTTTAGTCACATGCCGATAGATTCTCATTCCCTACACCACTACCCACATGTGATCTTAAATATTAAAGAGAAGAAAACAATAGATCTTTAATGGATTGAAGAAGAATCATCACATGATAAATGGATCCCAAAACAGAGCCCAAAAACCCTCAAAATTTTTAGATAGATAATTAAAATAATAAGGATATGATAAAATAAAATAAAATATAAGATACCACTTAACCTAGAGATCAAAGAACAAATTTGGAAAGTTCACAATATGTGGAATCAGCCAAAATAACTTGATGAAAACATTGTGTTTGTGGTAGATTGAATGTTGGTGAATGAAAAATGAGTCAGGATATCCACACATATACTAGGTTAGTAAAATTTTAATTCATGTTAGGAATTACTATTTTATTATAGGAATACAAAGGATGGATTATGTGCTGAAAAATGAATCTTTCAAATTTACAAACCAAATAGACAATTTCATTATATAAAAACAAATTCATATCTTGTAATATATTAACATCATAAAAAAATAATTGTTTCCACTGAGTATAAATACACATTGTGAATATACAATTAATATGATGATATAACTCATTAAGAAAGTGCTCAACCAATGTCATTTTTAAAACCCTCAAGTCACCACCAACACCTCTCAAAGATGAAGTATAACATCATAATCCATAAAAAAGAGCACGATTAATATATTATTTTATTTATATATATAAAGGGATATAATATTGATATATGATAGATTGATATTTACTTCACAATTTCCCATAGTTATTTCAACATTCATATTTCCATGTGTTACATGAATTGGTATATCATATGGATGTTTTGATCTAGGTCTATTTAAGGACATCCACCTGGTAAGGAAATGTCGCCAGGCCTCCATGTGCTCAAAATACATACATACATACATATATATATATATATATATATATCCTTGTGTGTGGTAATATAATAAGACCATATTGATGTTGTGGGGATATTTATTCCTAAGTTATATTTGTAATATAAGAACATCCCTCTCATATCCCCTGTTATTTCTATTGTAGTTTTTCCAAGAATATTCTCCATGAAACCCATAAAATACCATATTATGATCAAACATCCTAAATGGTAATTGGTGTTACTATGATTAACTTTACACAGTATATATATTTTTAATATTTTCCATATTAAATATTATATTTGGATTGAGGCACACTAGAATTTCAGGGCATCGCGACATAATTTGTCAGTGTACTGTAACAGCCCAAGAATTTATGAAAAATATTCTTTTTAATTTCACTAATGTCTTGTGTTGTATGCTACACCAAAAGGAGCTTGCACAACACGCATCCTTGACTTGCCTTGCATTACACGCAATCGCGACCTTCCTCGATAGCGTGTGTAGTACGCAATAACAAGTTTCACTAAACAGCAATATGCTATTAAAATATTATTAAAACTAGCTGTTATGAATAGTAATAACCACTTTTTGAAATTTTTTAAATTTTATTTTTCAAAATGGACTTTATTTGTGGATTCGTAATATTGAAATTAGCTTAAGGTGAAATTTTGGTACTTTTCCGATAACTTTCATTTTCTGATGAATAGTGAAAATTACTAAATTTTAATTAAAAACAACTTTTTTAATCAAAATAATTAATACTGATAAATTATTAATTTGAGTGGTTTTAATGTATATTTAGAATATATTTTTACAATTCAATACAATGTTGGTCATTGGATGTAATTTCACATTTACACCAGACATAATCAAGTGTTAATCTTTTGATAGTTATTATCTCTTAAAAATACGCTATTTGTTGTGACAGCGGAAATTAATTATAAAATTAATTAATGCAACTTATATGTTGGGAATTTTGTAAAATATAAATCATTTTTGAATTCGGAATATCAATTATAGCTTAGGATGAAATTTTGGCATTGTTCTGAAAAACATCAATTTTTTATGAATAGTGAAACTACTAAGTGGTAGTTAAAAAACTGAATTTTTCATAAAACATAATTTCACCGCCTCTGTGAATTGAATTTAAAAAATCTGAGAGACACGGTTGATGTCAGTAAGAAAAATGTGGTTCAATGAGATGAAAATAATTTTTGGTGAATAGTAACTTTTTACTTTTATTTACCACGGTTAAAAGTAAATAGGGTAATTAAGGGTAAGAATGATATTCATATTACCCTAACACATGTCCTAATTATATTGGACAAGTGTATATCGACCAAAAACAACCTTAAGTGTAAAATATTATCATTTAGGCCCACTTGGATTAGATTACGACATTTATTATTATTTAATTCAAAGAAGAGTTAAAAGAGGTAAAATCAAAGTTTATTTACTAAAACATTTTTAATATAGGTTTATACATAATATAATTTCGACTATAAATATTCATTAGAAAGATAAAAATATTTCCTACATAATGGTATTTTATTTGTAATTTTTATAATTTAAATAATTTAATTTATTTAAGACACAACGATGATGCAGTAATTACCTTTTTAAGAAAATATTAACATAATTGATGTTATAAATGCCCAAATAAACGTAATTTGAGACTTTTTATGACTTAAAATAATTCTCTAGGTTAATATGACATGTTATTGTTGATTTAAGTAACGTTTTTAGAACATATAATTCTGTTAGAAATTTCATAAAAATCATGTACCAAATAGTGTCAAAATTGACATGAATTAGTTTTTAAAACAAATATTATATTATTAATTGTTATTTAATTCCTAAAAATCTAATGTTCGGCCAAATGACTTATATAAGGATAGATATATTAATAATAAACAACTTGGGGTTCGTTTGGCTTGATATAGTAAGTTTATTAACCATATAGTGTAAGAAAACAAAAAGACACGGTAAAGGTTAAATTAGTTAACTTAGAGTTAAATCTAATTGATAAGGTTAAAATAATAACATAAACTTGTCTAAATCCTATTGGATGAGAGGATTTCGACCCATCCCCACTTTATCTTCGAAATAAGACCATTTGGAACCATTATAAACCGAATTTGACCTTAATATAAAATAATATTTTGAGATTTTCCTAAGATGCCCCTCTCCTCCCTTATAAAAGGGCACCTCCTCCCTCTCCTCCTCACACCAATATGAGCATTCAAGCTCGTCCAACCCCTGCCAAAATCTCTTCTCCACTTCCTTAGTATCATCCTAGAGGTCCTGGTCTTCTTAAAAGACCAATTTTAGTTCCCTAAAAGGATGTCTCAAAGAAGCACTTCAAAGAAGAGGTAATATCCATTACCGATCCTTTCCAATTTCTTTCTTCTTCAACTTCTTCTTCTTTAGTTGTTTCATTATGAAGTAATAACATCAGTATCACTCATATACTGATATGTTATTATAAGTATGAAACAACCCCATTTAACCATCAATCCATCCTACGGAAAATGAAATCACAGCGCGTGCGTACGTACGGAATACCGTCTCCACGCCGTGGTGTAATCTATTTTCCACCACCACCTTAATAGGATGGGTATAATGGTGTAATGAATAACTATATATGATTATTATAAAGTTATATTGATACTGAAATAGTATACATACACTTTAACACAATTCCACGACCATGGGAACGATATCATCGCTCGTGCGTACGTACGGACTACCGTCTCCACGACACGATGAGATTCATTCTCCACATTAACCATTCATAAATGATTATAAAGTATATATAATAAGTACTAATTAAATATATTAAATAATAATGATACTGGATTTATGTATATTTATATGTATGTCATCTACTTAATTCCATTCAATTCAATAAGGAAACGAAAACAACGTTCATGCGTACGTACGGACTACCGTCTCCATGAACGGTGTATTTCTTTCCATTTACTGATATATTATATATATGTATATTCTGTATATATATATATAAATCATGTTTTATATTCTGGAATTATTTAATCATGATCTAAGTAATCATATGAATAATTACAAGTCAAAACGCGGAAGACAAATGAAACAATTTTACCCAAAACGCTCTTTAACATGGAATTTACAAAAGAACGGGTAATATAAAGTCATAAGTGAACCATATATGATATAATAAAAATAAATATGATTCTGGAATAAGTCAATAACATGATTTAAATCATTATACAGGAGGATTCGGACACTTACAAAGCAAGTCGGACCTATGGTAAGGGAAATATCACAATCTCATTTTTATCCGAGATTGTTTATACTTTGGCATTTACTGGGGTGTATTTTATCATCCACATGCATGTTTCCTCAATATGTAATATTATTTCCATTCACCTAAAATTGTTTAAATCCTATTTTACCCTTCTGTGAGTTTTTTGTAAAAGATATGAAAGGAATCTTTTGTCGTTTTTCGTACGAGGTACTTTTTTGACTTTTCCGACAAAAGTACGAAGAATGTTTTTTTTAACTTACATGGTATGAATGGATTTTTAAAACATTATTTCCAAGAAGCTTCGATTACAAGTTTTCAAGTTTATTTTTAATCAAATTCTTTTATTTTAAATTCGTATGACATGTTATGAAAGTAAAAATGTTTTTCAAGAAGAAAGGATATTTTCCTCAAGAATGGAGTTCAAGTGTTTTATCAAAATTATTTTCCATATAAGATAATAAAGGGTTCTGTTTTTATCCCTATTATTACATTGATTTGATCATGTTGTGATGGAATTATTTTTATAAATTCCTTTATCTTATATGAATTGTTTTATGATGTCACGAAGTTTAAGATTCCCATTTTTATTACATGGGTTATGAAATGATGTATGATTTATGATTTTGTGGCACACATAATAATGGTATCATTATGAGATGGGTGGGACCTATATCTCCCTCCAATGCATTGGGTAAAGATTTTATATCTCATGAGATAGACATGGATGGAACGGTAGGTTATACCGGTTCAGTGAAACAGGACTGATACGAGGGTGACTCAGTTCAGAAATGGACTTTGTCCACTAAGATAGTCTTGGAAATGAGTCTTGACTAACAAGAAATGATTCTCTATGATTATGTGTGTATGCCACAAAGTTTCATGTTTTTTAAGTTATGATTATTGGGATTACATTTCACTTCTATGATTTATCCCATGTTATGATATTATGCTCTCTTTTGCAGGTTAAGATTTCCAAAATCTATGTTCTTGTGTATATGATGTGATTGATATTTCTTTTGTTTACCCTTACTGAGCATTTGAGCTCACCCTTTTATGTTTTCTTATCCCCTGGATATAAAGAAAGGTTTTAGGTATAAAAAAAGGAAGATCTTTATGGGAGATGTTGAAGATCTTTCACCACAATTAGAAGATTATATTCCGAGTTTCCAAAGACACTAAACTATTACGGTCCTTGTGTGTGTGTTTTTGTTATGTACTAAGTATTCCGCAAAAGTAATGTAATGTCCATGTACGTCAAGCTTCGGGTCTCTACAGTTGGTATCAGAGGAAAGGTTTAGTCATCCTTTGGAAACTAGGATTTGAGAACGTTAGTGAGATCCCTAGAGATATTTCTAAGGTATGTCTAGGGATGTATCTAAGGATAAGTATACGTATATGATATAGTCCTAGAACTATGGTAACGATCTTAGAATTTAACCTAAGATGTTAGATATTAAGGGTACTCCTCCTTTACTATGTTTTTTTCCCTAGCATGATTTTTGCCTCTCACAAGATTCTTTTTGTGTTTTAGTTAATGGAGGGAACCAGAAGGAATTCGGTTAACATTGAATCCAATGGAAAAATTGGTGATTATGAGCAAAAAAATTGTGTTATTCCTAGAGAGAAAGATCTTGTGATTATGCCAAATCAGTCATCGCAATATATGATTAACAAGGTGAAATTTAGTGGTATGCCTAATTCATCAAAGAAGAGGAAGATAAAATATTATACATGTTCGCATGTTGAGGAGCATAAACAAATGAAGATTGAGATTTCTAAAGAAGGGAAGAAGAACCTTGAGGAATACCTCAAATGGAGGGACCGATGTTATCTGTGTGGAGAAAAGGGTTATAGAGTGACAGACTGTTATGGAGTTCAATGTCTTATTTGTGGAGAACATGTGCATTACCCAACTCAATGCCCTGACCTAAAAAGTTACTTCTAAATCAAGGAAGGACTTCTCCCAGGACAATCATTGAAGTGGATGGACTGAAGTGTTTATGTATTGGTATTCAGGAATAATGTTGTTGAGGTACTTTTATGGTGTATTGAAATATTTATGTATTGTTCTATTGTGGTTTTCAATAATTTTAAGGTACCGGTAACCATGAAAAGTGATTCAAATATTTTGGAAAGTAGATAATTTGCCCATAATGAAGGGATAAGGAGAAAATGAAATGTTTGGAAGTATTCATGAGCCCATGATTGATATAAGGACTATGTGATATCATGGTTTGATTATATAGAATTTTGAGGATTTTGGTATGTGGAAAATGTTAACTTTTAACTGCATTCATGTTTTCACTAAGGTTCAATGGGTATTCAAGAGAATGCATGATTAAGGCCTTTGAATGTTTGGAATGTGACCAACAAGACATATCTTATGATATATGGGGATCAACGATGGTATTAAATCTCTGGTAATTGTTTTCACTATATTATGAGAGTGGACTGCAGTATTTTGGATAAGCATAAAAATTAGAATGGACTATGTTGGACATAAGTTAGTATTGTTTAAGGATAGAAGTTTTTTCGATACTATTGATGGGATGTTATAGTAATATAGTTTTAGAAAAAGGAAAACCTGCAGGACGGGCGACAGCCCATCGCGTCGAACAAGGCTGTGGGAATTGAACCCACAACCGAAGTGCGACTGGCCTTTATCGCCTACCACTGGCCTACAGGAAGTCCCTGTTTAGTAGAAACTAGTTTTATTATATTAAGCAGTATGATATATGAAGTATAAGTCCATTTTAGGAACCATATATGATTAATCTCACTATAGATCGACTTATGTATATAATTTTTGCTAAACTTTTGTTTAAGAAAGACGGAATGACCCGTCATTCTATCACATGGTCTGCTAACACTTCACGAATAACAAATTCAACTTCATTTATTTAAGAGATGAAGTGTAAATTGTTCAAGGCACGAACAACAGTGAGATTGTACCAAAATAAAGTAAGTAATTATTCTAATTCAAATTTTCAAAATGATCTTGAAAACCAAAAATGTTGTCCTAGTGCTCTTATATCTGATTAATCAGATGGTACCTTAGATCATCACAAATTTATGGATTTATGATTGATGGCTTTTCCATATCCATGTTCTCTACCACTCTCCATCAGAACATGATGGTTAGATTTTTCTTCCATATCCATATTTTAACCTATGTGGAAACCCAGTGATTAGTTTATTTGGGTAACCGTTACGTTTCATACTTTCATTTTTAAAGATTGGTTTTGGTATTCATTTTTACGATGTGGGTTTCTATTAAAGAAACTTTAGAATAGTAAACCATTTATAACCCCGATGAATTTCTAGGGCGAAATTCATTTTAAGGGGGGTAGAATGTAACAGCCCAAGATTTTATGAAAACTATTCTTTTTAATTTCACTAATGTCTTGTGTTGTACGCTACACCAAAAGGAGCTTGCACAACACGCATCCTTGACTTGCCTTGCATTACACGCAATCGCGACCTTCCTCGATAGCGTGTGTAGTACGCAATAACAAGTTTCACTAAACAGCAATATGCTATTAAAATATTATTAAAACTAGCCGTTATGAATAGTAATAACCACTTTTTGATATTTTTTAAATTTTATTTTTCAAAATGGACTTTATTTTTGGATTCGTAATATCGAAATTAGATTAAGGTGAAATTTCAGTACTTTTCGGATAACTTTCATTTTCTGATGAATAGTGAAAATTACTAAATTTTAATTAAAAACAACTTTTTTAATCGAAATAATTAATAGTGATAAATTATTAATTTGAGTGGTTTTAATGTATATTTAGAATATATTTTTACAATTCAATACAATGTTGGTCATTGGATGTAATTTCACATTTACACCAGACATAAACAAGTGTTAATCTTTTGATAGTTATTATCTCTTAAAAACACGCTATTTGTTGTGACAGCAGAAATTAATTATAAAATTAATTAATGCAACTTATATGTTGAGAATTTTGTAAAATATAAATCATTTTTGAATTCGGAATATCAATTATAGCTTAGGATGAAATTTTGGCATTGTTCTGAAAAACATCAATTTTTGATGAATAGTGAAACTACTAAGTGGTAGTTAAAAAACTGAATTTTTCATAAAACATAATTTTACCGCTTCTGTGAATGGAATTTCAAAAATCCGAGAGACATGGTTGATGTCAGTAAGAAAAATTTGGTTCAATGAGATGAAAATAATTTTTGGTGAATAGTAACTTTTTGCTTTTATTTACCACAGTTAAAAGTAAATAGGGTAATTAAGGGTAACAATGATATTAATATTACCCTAACACATGTCCTAATTCTATTGGACAAGTTTATCTCGACCAAAAACAACCTTAAGTGTAAAATATTATCATTTAGGCCCACTTGGATTAGATTACGACATTTATTATTATTTAATTCAAAGAAGAGTTAAAAGAGGTAAAATCAATGTTTATTTACTAAAACATTTTTAATATAGGGTTATACATAATATAATTTCGACTATAAATATTCATTAGAAAGATAAAAATATTTCCTACATAATGGTATTTTATTTGTAATTTTTATAATTTAAATAATTTAATTTATTTAAGACACAACGATGATGCAGTAATTACCTTTTTAAGAAAATATTAACATAATTGATGTTATAAATGCCCAAATAAACGTAATTTGAGACTTTTTATGACTTAAAATAATTCTCTAGGTTAATATGACATGTTATTGTTGATTTAAGTAACTTTTTTAGAACATATATTTCTGTTAGAAATTTCATAAAAATCATGTACCAAATAGTGTCAAAATTGACATGAATTAGTTTTTAAAACAAATATTATATTATTAATTGTTATTTAATTCCTAAAAATCTAAGGTTCGGCCAAATGACTTATATAAGGTTAGATATATTAATAATAAACAACTTGGGGTTCGTTTGACTTGATATAGTAAGTTTATTAACCATATAGTGTAAGAAAACAAAAAGACACGGTAAAGGTTAAATTAGTTAACTTAGAGTTAAATCTAATTGATAAGGTTAAAATAATAACCTAAACTTGTCTAAATCCTATTGGATGAGAGGATTTCGACCCATACCCACTTTATCTTCGAAATAAGACCATTTGGAACCATTATAAACCGAATTTGACCTTAATATAAAATAATATTTTGAGATTTTCCTAAGATGCCCCTCTCCTCCCTTATAAAAGGGCACCTCCTCCCTCTCCTCCTCACACCAATATGAGCATTCAAGCTCGTCCAACCCCTGCCAAAATCTCTTCTCCACTTCCTTAGTATCATCCTAGAGGTCCTGGTCTTCTTAAAAGACCAATTTTAGTTCCCTAAAAGGAGGTCTCAAAGAAGCACTTCAAAGAAGAGGTAATATCCATTACCGATCCTTTCCAATTTCTTTCTTCTTCAAATTCTTCTTCTTTAGTTGTTTCATTATGAAGTAATAACATCAGTATCACTCATATACTGATATGTTATTATAAGTATGAAACAACCCTATTTAACCATCTATCCATCCTACGGAAAATGAAATCACAGCGCGTGCGTACGTACGGAATACCATCTCCACGCCGTGGTGTAATCTATTTTCCACCACCACCTTAATAGGATGGGTATAATGGTGTAATGAATAACTATATATGATTATTATAAAGTTATATTGATACTGAAATAGTATACATACACTTTAACACAATTCCACGACCATGGGAACGATATCATCGCTCGTGCGTACGTACGGACTACCGTCTCCACGACACGATGAGATTCATTATCCACATTAACCATTCATAAATGATTATAAAGTATATATAATAAGTACTAATTAAATATATGAAATAATAATGATACTGGATTTATGTATATTTATATGTATGTCATCTACTAAATTCCATTCAATTCAATAAGGAAACGAAAACAACGTTCATGCGTACGTACGGACTACCGTCTCCATGAACGGTGTATTTCTTTCCATTTACTGATATATTATATATATGTATATTCTGAATATATATATATAAATCATGTTTTATATTCTGGAATTATTTAATCATGATCTAAGTAATCATCTGAATAATTACAAGTCAAAACGCGGAAGACAAATGAAACAATTTTACCCAAAACGCTCTTTAACATGGAATTTACAAAAGAACGGGTAATATAAAGTCATAAGTGAACCATATATGATATAATAAAAATAAATATGATTCTGGAATAAGTCAATAATATGATTTAAATCATTATACAGGAGGATTCAGACACTTACAAAGCAAGTCGGACCTAAGGTAAGGGAAATATCACAATCTCATTTTTATCCGAGATTGTTTATACTTTGGAATTTACTGGGGTGTATTTTATCATCCACATGCATGTTTCCTCAATATATAATATTATTTCCATTCACCTAAAATTGTTTAAATCCTATTTTACCCTTCGGTGAGTTTTTAGTAAAAGATATGAAAGGAATCTTTTGTCGTTTTTCGTACGAGGTACTTTTTTGAATTTTCCGACAAAAGTACGAAGAATGTTTTTTTTAACCTATATGGCATGAATGGATTTTTAAAAAATTATTTCCAAGAATCTTCCTTTAAAAGTTTTCCAGTTTATTTTTAATGAAATTATTTTATTTTAAAGTCGTATGGCATGTTATGAAAGGAAAAATGTTTTTGAAGAAGAAAGGATATTTTCCTCAAGAATGGAGTTTAAGTGTTTTATCAAAATTATTTTACATCTAAGATAATAAAGGGTTCTGTTTTTATCCCTATTATTACATTGATTTGATCATGTTGTGATGGAATTATTTTTATAAGTTCCTTTATCTTATATGAATTGTTTTATGATGTCACGATGTTTAAGATTCCCATTTTTATTACATGGGTTATGAAATGATGTATGATTTATGATTTTGTGGCACACATAATAATGGTATCATTATGAGATGGGTGGGACCTATATCTCCTTCCAATGCATTGGGTAAAGATTTTATATCTCATGAGATAGACATGGCTGGAACGGTAGGTTATACCGGTTCAGTGAAATAGGACTGAAACGAGGGTGAATCCCTTCAGAAATGGACTTTGTCCACTATGATAGTCTTGGAAATGAGTCTTGACTAACAAGAAATGATTCTCCATGATTATGTGTGTATGCCACAAAGTTTCATGTTTTAAGTTATGATTATTGGGATTACATTTCACTTCTATGATTTATCCCATGTTATGATATTATGCTCTCTTTTGCAGGTTAAGATTTCCAAAAGCTATGTTCTTATGTATATGATGTGATTGATATTTCTTTTGTTTACCCTTAATGAGCATTTGATCTCACCCTTTTATGTTTTCTTATCCCCAGGATATAAAGGAAGGTTTTAGGTATAAAAAAAAGGAAGATCTTTATGGGAGATGTTGAAGATCTTTCACCACGATTAGAAGATTATATTCCGAGTTTCCAAAGACATTAAACTATTACTGTCCTTGTGTGTGTGTTTTTGTTATGTACTAAGTATTCCGCAAAAGTAATGTAATTTCCATGTACGTCAAGATTTGGGTCTCTACATGTACCATCTCATGTGTGTAATTATACTTCTTGGAAATACATGTATATACATTATTCATAATGTTTTCATTTTTAACCAATACTATTTTTGAGAATATATTACATTATATTCTTATCTATCATCATTAATCATTATATATTTGATAGATTCAATATTGGGGTATCTTCAAACAAGTTCTTGTATACTTTTTGGTCATGAGTGGGGATTCATGTGTTTTTAAGACTCTTTTAAACACTAATATTATTAATTTCCCCACCATGATATAGTTAAAAACAGTTTGGATATATCATGTGTATTCCATAAACAATGAGATTACCCATAGCTCATTCCATGAAGCTAACAGGGACGATCGATGTCATCTTGACGTAGCATCATACATAAAAAACAAAATATGGTATTGGCTTCTGAATTTTTTTTAAAGGAATTCCATATGATATATAACGTCATTTATCATAGAAATTTCACTATTATTCTAGGTATAGACTAAATAATACATTTTATCTATTAAATATATGAGTGGAATCCATGATTTGGAAGTTAAATATATTTACAAATTATTATTTTATTTAGAATTTATTTTTAGTTCATACATCATATATTAATGGACTACTCATGTGCATCATGTTATAAATATTTACTATCTTGATGAGTAAATGATATTAAGTCAGTAAGAATACTATTATAAATTGAATGGAATATTTTCAATTCTACATGATAAATGGGAAAATATCTTCCATCAAAAAAATTATGGATAGGGGACACCAACAGAAGAAGAACCTCTAGTATATGAGCCGAAAGATACTACTGAGGTGTATTATTAGTTATGGGAACCACATCATATATTTGATATCCATATATTTTTCCTGGTCTAGAATATCCTAGCTCATTCCAAGTGTATGTTTCAAAAAAATCACCAATTTTGACTGATCATACATAGGATGAGTGCAGTCCTAATGGGATGATACATCCTTCGAAATTCATGGTTGGTAATGATATGGACGTTTTTCACCTTCATAATGGTATAAGTATATGGTGACAAATCATAAAATATCAATATCCTAGAGCCACCTCCTCCTAATTAATCAGTAGTAGAGTCCCAAAAAAAACATTGTTTCCTATACAAGTGGTTAAGACCTCTAATGTTCATTAAAAAGAAACATGTTTTGGATGTAGAAAGAGTCATTTCAGGAATAGAATTCACACTATGGGCTACGAGAAAGGATTCCCTTAAAGTCAAAGATGAGGTATATTTTATACATTTCATAATTATGTTTTTTTAGGACTTCAAATATCTTAACAATTAACTTATCATTCTATACTAGAGTAATTAACTAATTGTTCAAATTTAATTTTTCAGTTAATTAAATTTAACAACTATATTTCATGAAATGTAATTCTAAATAATATTTAATTTATATTTATAAATAAATTTTTTATTCACATAGTTAAATTCATTCTATATTTAATAATATCTAACCATATGTTCATTAAAAAATTTCAATAAAATAATTAGTAAAAAATATCAAAATTATAATTTATTTTTCATAAAAAATATTTATAATTTTTTTGATAAATTCCCATTATTATAATTTCAGAAATTATATTTCTAATTAATACATACATTTTTAATAAAGAATGAAATACAATAATTTATTTTGATTATTTATAGAAGGGAATTTTTTAATTCCTATAATTCATTTCACAAAAAATTGAAGTGGAATGAGGTATTAAATTAATTTCTACACCCATATTAATAAATATTATAGAAATAAATTTATTTTACTTTTTAACCCTCTAAAATAAATTTTTGAAAGAATTACTATAAAATTTATCTAGTAATGATCAAATAAAAAACACTAATTAATTAAAACATAATATTGATCTCAATAGATTATGTGAAGACACACTACACTGTTATATAATTAAGCACTATCATAGATTAAAATAGAACTTTTTTCTGATATGAATCTTAAGAGATTATGAATATCTATCCACATTATTCTAGGTATTAGTAATAGGGTTTTCTTCATATTGTGTATGTTCTAATGAATAACATTCTTATTTTCTTTTTTGGTTTTTATCCTTAGGAGTTCATTTCTAATGATTGATATTCAAGGTGAAAATGGATGGTTTATGGATATGTGTTCTTTTTCCATTTTGGATTTCCTTCACTATGAATGTTTTTTTAAATAAATATCATTTTTTTCACGCAATAAACATTTATCATCCCAAAAAAATATTTATTCTTGAATTTACAGATCAATATTAATGTAGAAGTAATCAAGTTTACCCATTTTAAAACTCACATTTAGTGTTATAAAGGATTTTACATTATTAGTTATAAATACTATTACAAATGATGATCTCAAATGTTGATGCAGTTCATATGAACCAACCATAATAAAGAAAAAAACCTAAATATATCATATAAATCATTACATTATTTTTTTAATCTATATATTTTCAAATTATACAATTAATTTATAACATTTAATTTGGTTCCAAAACTAATCATTTGGACTATCTCTTATAATTTTTTCAAACATCAAAAAAATATATTGTTTTATGTTTACTTCTAAAAAAACATCTCCAAATATATTCAAATAAAAAAATATATTATCAGACTATAGATTTTTAAATCATGAAGGTGAATTTTATAGAATCTTAATTCATCATTAAATTTTATCAAAGACAATAAGCATTAATGAATTTTTAAACAAAATTCAAAAAAAACTAATTTTGAGTAAGAATTTATCAACGCTGAAAAGTATCCATTATAAATTATTTTGGAATTGCAATATTACGAGAAATGATGAATATTCACTCCTTTTACAAAGGATAAAAAAGTACTCATAAAGGGTGTTCTATTACTACTAGTTTAGAGCTGGTAAATAATTATTATTAATTATTTTTATCATTAATTAAATATTATAGATCATGGAACCAAACTTTAGAATTGATAAAATTTATATTTATAAAATATAGATTATTTTAGAATAATGATAATGTGAAATAAATAAATCATGGAAAATTCATATTTCAGTAAATAAATAATATTGATAATTCATTTCATTATAATAGATTTGGATAATTTAAAATATTATTTAAACTATTCCAAAAATTACAAAAAATAGAAAAAATTAATCACAGTTGTAATAGTTAAAAAAATAAAAAAACAACACATTAAGGAGAATTTTTTTACTCATCAACCATCCATTGAATTTATCGATACAAAATAAGTGTGTGTAAAATAAAATCAATAGTTATTTTATTAATTATAAATAAAAAATAAAAAAATATAATGTATTTTTTATATAATAAAATAATGTACTTTAAGTGATTATTAATCATTTATAATTATAGGACATGAAATATATAACTGATAAAGAATAAAACACAAAATCCACTTCTAATATTAATCATTAAAATAAAATAGAATTTTTCAAATCAAATCTAATATATCCAATATATTAATATCTATTAGTGTTGTTCAACACAAACCTATCAGAAAAAACAAATTTATAGGATAGTATGTGTATTAAAAATATACTTATATTTTTATAGAAAATATTTGGTATTCTAAATTTACCAAAAAAGAATTCCACTAGAGACAATTATTTTATTGATAAAAATTATAAAAGCTAAATTCTATTAGAGGATAGATTATCCATGTGAATCCTTTTATAATAACAATGAATACATATATACACTATATCATCTCATGGTACTAAAATATTCATATTTTCCATATAAAACATTCTTAGAGTCATATATACACACTTATTTTTTTGAAATTCAATAATATGAATAATCAATATAATGTTGGCATTGCAACTTTCATCCTCTATTAAAAAACCAATTGTACAACAAAATTTTTGATTTGACATAAAAAATCATTACAAAAAAGAAAATAAATTTACAATATACCACAATATAATTATATTAAATACTTATACTAATTATAGTAATATACTATAAATCATTTTGACCAGAACACAAGTAAGATTGATTTTTCCCCTAAAAGATACAAACAAACTAAAATTAGATTTATATTTTTTTCAAAATAATATAAAATAATGTCATTAGTTTAGATCATAAGATAGGGGTTTTAAATATAAAATATAATTATAATTATAAAAATAATTTTTTGGACATTTTGGGGAAATTACATTTCATATTGAATTGGGGACTCTTCCTATATATCTCAAATAAATTACTAATTATTGTATTGAGTTTTTATTGAAATTACTTCACATTTGGTCATTATTATCATTTAACACTTGTATTGATTACTGTAAATTAATTATAATTACACAATGAAACATTGAATCATTCCAAAAAATAGACATTAGATTATCTTTTTGTTTTTGTACATGTTATAAATTATTCTATGCCAATTTTATTGTTTTATTCTGATAATAAAAAATTGGTTTTATTAATTTTTGTATAAGTCAAATATTTTTATCATATGAAAAGAATTTTAATTATGAAAACATAATATCAATAATAATAAAATAATTAAATCTTGAATTGATTTTTAGTCTCATCCTATTGATCATAAATCTGTTGAAGGTCATTGTCTATATTTTTTAAAAAAATTCATAATTGTTTTCTCAATTCAAATCGATAGAAACATGTTTAAAATATAAATATTTGATTTATTCCTAAAATAGAAATTTGATCATTTAGGTCACATCACCTGTTGGATTTACTGTAATTTCTTTGTTCAAGTGTAAAATAAATTAATGAGAAATGACCTGAATTTCATTAATAATGTTAGCTTATTTGAATATTTTTTGTAGTTTGGAATATTTATTTGTGACTTCAAAGGAATTTAATTAAAAAATTACATTATCAACCTATAAAAAATTAATCCTAGATCCAATGAAACGGTAATATGAGATAGTGATCTATTGGACCTTAGGCATGCCTCCCCATATGCCAAATGTGATTGAATAGCTATGTAATGGCCCGAGGTTTTGGGGTCCATTACTTGGTAAAAATTTGATGTTTTAGGTGTTCTGGGTGGTCTAGAAGGTCATCCCAGCTTTTCAGTGACGCCTAGCGGTAGCCTCGGCTTACCGGTAGCCTCGACCTACGGGTAGACCTGGCCTACCAGTGACCTTGGGGTACTGGTAGCTCTCAGCTACTGGTAGCTCTCGGCTACCGGTACCTCTCGCCTACTGGTAGCTCTCGCATACCGGTAGCTCTCGCCAACCGGTAGCTCTCGGATACCGGTAGATCTCACCTACCCCCACGGGTTTTTCAGTAGCACCTCCTTTTTGGGAAAATTAGTTTTTAAACCATGTTTTGACCCCTTTAAGCCTGTTTTAAAGCCCATTAATGACGATTAATTAAATAATTGATGAGGTACCCTCCTTAAATGAAAAACCATGAGGTTTTTGTCTATTTTAACTACCCCAAAAGGCGGGGACCCTTTAAGTTGGACGTGTGGGGTGTCCGAGCCGCGTGGTCAACCCACGATCCCGCTTCTTACGTGGTTTCATGTTTTTCTCTCTATATCTTAGCTGTCCTAGGAATGGTGTATCTCAGCCTTTATAACATAAAGTTTTCTCCCTGATTTTCCTTTTTCTATCACCCTGCGCTCGGAGTACCCTCCCTTTCCGACGAGTTGTACCCCATTGCGAATTTTTTTTTGATCGCGTTCTGAGGAGTTGCTGCTTCTCCTGTTTTCCAGTTTCCACCCCAGGATGTAATGTTGACCCTTGATCAATAAAGTAGGGATTTTCTCCTTCATCTCTCCTTTCTATGTATCATGCGGGGCGGGAATTCTTTTGTCTCTATGGAAATTGACGAAACCCAACATAATAAAGATAATGAATGGACCTTTAAAGAATGAATGGGGGGTTTGATCGATGTTCTGTTGGTCTCTTTTATGTTGATATGTGTTTTAAATTTTACGGGCCTATGCTCACTGAAAATCATGGCCGTTGGTGGTCTTTATCTGTGCACTAATGAAACTTTGTGCTCCTGGATGTTTTAAATAACTGTTACCTGGAATTTGTTAATTACATAAACTCAGTTAGATAAATTGAAAGCACCGAGATCAGACCTTTTCTGTGATAACCCTGGTTAAAGCATAGTGGAATTGAAACCATGGAGTGTGTTAAATCTTTTAAATTTAAAAATACTTGAATGGGACTGTATTTTTTTGGTGGTATTGGTTTGGTTGTTCTTCCTTCATGGGATGTTTGCGGGTGACTTTATGGTTTTCTTGGATGGGGGCTTAGATTTCTGGGGTGATATGGGTGGGGTTGGGATCCCATGTTGTTATACTTTTACTGGTTGTGAATCTGAGGTTGTGTGGTTACTCTACTTATATCACGAATTGGGGTGGAATCCTTTGTTGTTGAGAAACCATTGGCTCCTAGATTTTAGCGACATGGGGTTGTGTCTCGGGGTTTGTTTTGTTTCTAGTACCTTGAGGGATATCACTTACACCATTGTTGATGTGACTTCACAAGAGAACTAGGTGCGAATGCTTAAATTACCCGATGGTTTTCCTTCCTTACTTTTCTTGTTTCATCTATTAATGTGCCTATTAGTTGCCTAGTAGTGAAGGGATTAACTCATACTGAACTATTATGAAATGATAACTCGAATAGGGGAACCGAGAACTGTTTGTTGTGTGCCTGTTTCTGAGGCAGCAGTGCTTGTGCACGTGCTTGTATCTGGTTGAGGAGCCATAGGTTGGGCTATGTGTTGGTATATATATATATATATATATATATGTGTGTGTGTGTGTGTAACTATATGTTTTGTGTTTAGTCGCACCCCACACACATTGGGAACTTAGTGTGGGACACCCCATTTCATGGGGAAGGGTGTTTCCCCCTAGTTACTCTCCTTCCTGATCCCTCTTCCCTCGGCTATGATGATTGGAGGTGGAATTATACCCAATATTCTTCAGGTAGGTTTCGATTGGTGTGTTGTTAGCCCAGGACTCTTCGGGCAGGTTGTTTTCCCAAGAACCTTCAGGATGAGGCCCAAGTGTTTTCGGGCAGGGGTTCTGGTTATGGTTTGTTTTCCCAGGTGTCTTCAGGATGAGGCCCAGGTGTGTGTGGTCAGGGATGGATGGTTGTGTGGCCTAGGTGTGTGCGGCCAGGGATGTGTGGTTGTGAGGCCCAAGTGTGTGCGAGCAGGGATGTGAATGGTTGTGAGGCCCAGGTGTGTACGGGCAGGAAGAGCATGGTAGCGTCAGGATATTAGCCATTAGGGATGAGCAGCTATCTAGTGGCGGAAATGGTGGTGCGGGGTACCCAAATGTTTTTTTCTTTACTATTACCTTACTTCTTGTGTTATTTGGTGAGTGTGGCTGGTGAGGTGGGATGGATAGATTCCTTGATAGATATTGGTTTTTTGGCATCTCACGGGACTTTAGTACGTCTCCCCACTTGTGCACGAGAGATATTGGTTTTTCCTACTGAGTATACATTGTATGCTCACCTTATGTTTACTTTCAGGTTGTCAGGAGGACTTTGGAGGCCATGCGGGACCTTACTAGTCTGGACATTGGAGTTGCTGTTGGTCACTATTGGTTTCTGTTTCACCTTTTCTTTTCCTGTTGGTCTGTACTTCGGAGTTCTTGGACTTTGTTCAGTTTTATTACTAAAACATGCGTGTAATTTGTTTTCTTTTGAGTTTCCTGGTGGTGTTTTGTGTTGACTCATTCTTTCTCCCAATAGTGGTTAACTAAAATGGGTAATGCCAACCATATTGTGAAAATGTTACACCCATGGTGCTAGTCGCCACTCCGGGGCCTACTGGAGGCAGGACTCGGGGGGTCATTATCTCGTCTTCAACATGATGAAGGAAGGGTGGGGACCTTTTCCACCCCTTCCATCATCTTTCCGAAGGCAGGTCGTGAAAGAATGGTATCAGAGGCAAAGGTTTGAAGGATAGAATGAAGTCTGGAGTTAGGCACAGTCAGAATTGCATGGTATGGTAGGGAAACAATGTTAGGTGATCCTGGTTCATGAAATAGACGAGGGAGAACCGACTAAGACATGATATTTTTGGGCCCCGCGTGATCTGATGCAAGGACTCTGAGCCTATCAAATGACCAAGTGAGACTACACTGATTGTAGGGTAGAGACCATAGGTAAGGTACATACATCATACTGATTTTGTTTTTACTGGATTTGGGGAATCTTGGAGAGAAAATTTTAATAATAATACTGAAGAAAAATAATAAGAAGAAGAATTTCCCTTGCTACTCGGGCATAGGAATTATTTGTTTATGTAGAGACCCGAAGCTTAACGTACATGGACATTACATTACTTTTGCGGAATACTTAGTACATAACAAAAACACAAACACAAGAACAGTAATAGTTTAGTGTCTTTGGAAACTCGGAATATAATCTTCTAATAGTGGTGAAAGATCTTCAACATCTCCCATAAAGATCTTTTTTTACCTAAAACCTTTCTTTATATCCTGGGGAAAAGAAAACATAAAAAGGGTGAGCTCAAATGCTCAGTAAGGGTAAGCATGGATAAAATAAAACATACCATATGCATTTAAACTTAAAAACATGAACATAATGTTTAAACATCAAAAGCTTGATAAATGACACAAAACATGGAAGTACGTAAGGCATAGGTAATAAAGAAAAATTAAGAATGATAAAATCGCATGGGAATAAAACATGTAATTTTGGAAACCATTAATCACATGATATGATTTCCATAGTAGCCAAGGCATTGCTTCCAAGACCATCTTAGTGGACAAAGTCCCTTTCTGAATCGAGTTCATTCCTTGTTCCAGTCCTGTATTACTGAACCGATTTAACTTGTCGTTCCAGTCATGTCGATCTCATGAGATATAAATCTTTACCCAATGCATTGCAGGGAGATATAGGTCCCACCCATCTCATAATTAAATCATTCTTACCTGTGACACATAATAAACATACATCATTCATAGTAACCCAATAAATAAAATGGGTTTCATAAACATCATCCCATAATCACATAATCCATATAAAAGAAATGGATATCATTTCATAATAAGAAAAGTGAAACCATGTAAATCATGGAGACTTTATACTTGAAACATACACATATGAAATAATGTCATCTTAGATGGAAAAAGGTTTTGATAAAACACTTGAAATGAATTCTTGAGGAAAATATCCTTTCTTCTTCAAAATCAATTTCTTTTCACAAAATGTCATGCTATTTTAAAAGAAAGATATTTTGTTGAAAATAGTCATGAAATATTTTTAGGAAGAATCATGAAAATAAGTCTTTATAAAACTGTAAAAATCTGTTCGTGCCGTATAAGTTAAAAAAACATTCTTCTTGTACTTTTGTCGGAAAAGTTAAAAAAAGTACCTCGTAGGGTAAACAAAAGAATGATTCCTTCCATACCATGGGGTAAAAGTCAAAATGGGTATAAAAGGACTTTAAACATACATGAATACACTTTTATAAAACATGGACATGGATGATATCAATAACCCCAGTAAATACTTACGAATAAGCAATCTTGGATAAAAATGAGATTTGCAAAATTATTTTTACCTTAGGTCCAATTTGCTTTATAAGTGTCCGAACCTCCTGTATAATGATTTAAATAATGTCATTGACTTATTCCAGAATCATACTCATTGTTATGATATCATATATGGTTCACTTATGACTTTATATTACCCGTTCTTTTGTAAATTCCATGTTAAAGAGCGTTTTGGGTAAAATCGTTTCATTTGTCATCCGTGTTTTGACTTTTAATTATTCATATGAATAATTAGATCATGATTACTTAATTACAGAATATAAAACATTATTTATATATAATATATATTCAGAATATACATATATATAATAGATCAATAAATGGAATGAAATACACCGTTCATGGAGACGGTAGGCCGTACGTACGCATGAACGGTGTTTTCGTTTCCTTATTGAGTTGAATGGAATTAAGTAGATGACATACATATATACATACACATAAATCCAGTATCATTATTATGTCATATATTTCATGATTACTTATTATATATACTTTATAATCATTCATGAATGGTTAACGTGGAGAATGAATCTCATCGCGTCGTGGAGACGGTATTCCGTACATACGCACGAGCGATGATATCGTTCCCATGATCGTGGAATTTTATTGAGGTTTATGTATACTATTACAGAATCAATATCAATTTACAATAATCATATATATTTATTATTTACACCATTATACCCATACAAGTAAGGTGGTGGCGGAAAATATATTACACCACGGCGTGGAGACGGTATTCCGTACGTACGCACGCACGGTGATTTCATTTTCCATAGGATGGATAGATGGTGAAATAGGGTTGTTTCATACTTATAATAACATATCAGTATTTTAGTGATACTGATGTTATTACTTCATAATGAAACAACCTAAGAAGAAGAAGTGGAAGAAGAAATAAAGGTGAAAGAATCGGTAACGGACATTACCTCTTCTTTGAAGCGCCTCTTTGAGACCTCCTCTTAGAGCACTAAAATTGGTCTTTGAAGAATACCAGGACCTCTAGGATGTTTCTAGGGAAGTGTAGAATAGAATTTGGCAGGGTTTGGCTGATCTTGAAGTCTCAAAGTGGTGTGAGTAAGAGAGGGAGGAGGTGCCCTTTTATACGGGAGGAGAGGGGCACCTTTGGAATAACTAAAAATATTATTTTATTATAAAGCCAAATTCGGTTTTAAATAGCTCAAAATTGATTTATTTTTAAGATAAGGTGGGGATTGGTCTAAATACTCTCATCCAATAGAATTTGGACAAGTTTAGTTCACTATTTTAACCTCATCATTTAGTTTTAACTTTAAGTTAGATAATTTTACTTTTACCGTGTCTTTTTGTGTTCTTACACTATATGGTTAATAAACTTACTATAACAAGCCAAACGAACCCCAAGTTGTTTATTATTAATATATATAACCTTATCTAAGTCATTTGGCCAAACCTTAAATTTTTAGGAATAAAATAACAATTAATAATATAATATTTGTTTTAAAAACTATTTTATGTCAATTTTGATACAAGTTAGTAATTGATTTTTGTGAAAATAATAACAGAATTATTAGTTCTAAAAAAGTTAATTAAATCAAAAATAACATGTCATATCAACTCGGGTGGTTGAGGCCTATCAGATCGAGGCAGTTGACCAGCAGAGGGTCGACTGAGATGAGGAGGATGACTTGCGACAGAGGAATCTGTGCTCCTTCCAGTGGCAAACCCTCGAGAAGTACGAGGGCAGCATTTCTGACTCAGTAATGGAGGGATGGCTCGAGGATCTAGCCATCACCTTCTCTTTAATTCACGCATGATGTTATTAATATTTTCATGACTTATTATATTCCCCCTTTACTGATTTTATATGAAATGTGCATAATTTGTGTGAAATATTAATGTTTTAATATTAAATATAATATTTGAGCATTTTTAGAAGTAGTCCAATTGAGTGAGTTTAATGTTTTAATTATAACTATCACTATACTGATTCACATTGTTTGGTTCTTATTTTTTAGGATTATCCTTTCAATATACAACATTTCATTAGAAGGAACCATGATCCAATTCTGTCATTTGAAGGGTCATATGGTCCTCACAAACAAGACCAAAGAATCTGTGAACAAACTGGACCAGCCTTGAAGATTGATTTACTGGGCTCAATACAGAAATCCAAAAAAATTAACTCTCCACCATAATTAGGGGGACACTACATTTCATCTTGGATAAAAATTTCAAGGCCCAAATCCAAGTACAAGGGGCCCAAATAAATCTTCGAAGTCCAGCCCACCATTCTGGATGAGAATTAAAATCAGTATAGTATGCATGAATTATCTCCTGATGTAAGCATCCAAGCGAGCTGAGATTTTTCAGTGTGAAAGAGGAGATATAGGCGGCCTACTTTGTTGAAGAAACCATTCGGATTTTAAGGCATCTTAATATTCAAAAACCCTTTCACATTATGGACTTCAAAAAGACTGGATTGAAATGGACAGTTTAAGTTTGTTTATTCAACCGGCCATAACATTTTATCCTTATGTCCATATGACTCACAATTTTTAGAGTAGTCTTCCAACATTATTGTCTACAACATTGAAGAAGGAGGTTTTTGAAGATTCGGCTGTCTGAATTGCCACATTGGCAATGCAAGTGGGGGGACAGATTGGGAATGCAAACAGTCCACTCCTTGGGCTATAAATACTCTCCCCTTCTATCCTTGAGAGGGGTTGGCATTTCAGAAGAGAGGAGATCATATTGGCACGACCAAAGCTTTTCCAAAGGCTTGGGTGGACCTGACATACTCAAGTTTTTACTTGAGATACCTTTCCTCCTCTCTTTGTTTTCACTTACTTTTGTGTTCTTCATGTTTGTAATTTTGTAAGTCCTTTCTTTTGTAATTCTGTTTTAATGCAAGTTTCTTCTTTAATATCTCTTATTATCCTCCAACATCTGTAGTTTAATATTTATGTTCTTAAAATAGTTTAAATTCAGTTCAATCCCCTTCCCTTATTTTGCTTCCTCATTCAATCGAAAATCCGTTTTTAATTATCATCATCGTTCGTGTGTGTGTGTCAACATACCACTCTTTTCTAATCCCTTTCTTTTTCTTCTATTCTTAATTTATCATCATAATTATTTTAACCAGAATATTAAACATCCAAATGGATGAGTAAATCTCTCATTGGGGTGAGTTATAATTCGGGGATGTTAATTGATTGAGAGTTTTTCTCGATGAGTATTCTTTAAATTAATATTGTTTATGTTAAACTTAATATGTCATGGACTAATGATATGTTTTGTTTAACGAGTGGTTTCCATGGATTATTGGAACCATAAATACACTACCATAAATAAGTTTTGATTGAGATTAGAACCCTATGTTATGTTAAGGCTTGGATTAAAGCCTTCACACTTAGGAATTCAAATCAACGTCAACTTATGACATGGGTGTTAATTTAATGCAATACAAAGTAAGGCTCAAGGATATCAATGCTTAACTCCCCAATGATGAACTCACCCCAATCTTTATCAACTTGTTAAATTAAAAATCATCCATAAATCATTTCAATTAAGATCTGCAAACAAACCCCCCCTAATCAAAATACAATCAACTAAAAACAAACGACTACTACAAAGTATCATCGTCGAGGATTCGACCCGAGTGCTACTATACACATTAGCAGAGCACCGGAACTTTGACCGGTCGATAGGCGACAATAGGCCGTGCGTTTCAAATGGCGTCGTTGCTGGGGATGGTGCTTTAAGTAGTCATTCGTTTCTGGTTATTGTCAAAAAAAAACAAAAAAAAACAAAATTTTAAAAAAAAATTGAAAAAAAAACACAAAGAAAAACCCGTCTTCCTCATCCTTTCTAAATCTCTATGAATGCCCCGCAGCCTCCCAAACAATCCCTCAGATTTTTTTGACCCTAAAATTGAGCGAACACTTCGCCAACTTAGGAGGAACATAAGAGATACTCAAATAATTCAAGATCCAGTCCTCATCCAACCAATTGAAATTGAAATGGCCAATCCTAGGGAACAGACCCTAAAAGAACTCGCTGCCCCTGATATGAATTACCAACCTCTTGGTATTCAATATCCAATCATAGAGGCTGACTTCGAACTCAAATCGGGTTTGATTCATCTTCTCCCTCATTTTCACGGGCTAGCCGGTGAGGATCCACATCTCCACCTTAAAGAGTTCCAAGTAGTATGCTCTACCATGAAGCCTCAATGGGTTTCTGAATAACAAATCAAGCTTAGAGCTTTCCCCTTTTCCCTAGCGGATTCTGCCAAGTCTTGGCTCTACTACCTCCCACCTGGTTCCATAAACTCATGGGTTGACATGAAGAGACTTTTCCTAGAGAAATTCTTTCCTGCTTCTCGAACAGCTTCTATCCGAAAGGAAATAAGCGGCATCCGTCAATTCCCTAATGAATCACTCCATGAGTATTGGGAGAGGTTCAAAAAGCTTGTGGAAACTTGTCCACACCATCAAATCCCTGACCAACTCCTGATCCAATACTTCTATGAGGGGTTATTGGCTATGGAGCAAACTCTCATTGATGTCGCAAGTGGTGGTGCTCTTGTTGACAACACTCCTACAGCTGCACGAGAACTCATAAGCAACATGGCTGCAAACACGCAGCAATTCCATACTCGAGCACATGCTCAAGTGAAACAAGCCCAAGAGAATCAATCCATAGAGCCCAACAAGATGACTGAGTGGATGAGTGAACTTACAGGTCTTGTGCGTCAACTAGCGGTGGCTACCAAAGCCCCAACCTCATCTTCTCCACAGTCACTATTCCCTAGACCTATCAAGAATTGTGGAATCTGCAACTCTCCATCTCATCCGACTGACACATGTCCACAACTTCAAGATGATCCATCTGATTCATCTAGTCCAATGGAGCTCAATGTGGCATATGCTCAGCGAAACTTCAACCCTCAACAATCAGGTCAGTTTGTTAGAAACTTCAACCAACCCCACTCTGAGCCCTTCTCTTCTACCTTTAACCCACCTCTGAGTTATGGTAATCCCATTTCTCATCCTCCTCAGTTCCCTCATCAAAATCCAAACCAGTTCCAATATGGTCAAAGTGGTGGTAACATCCATCAACCTTATCCTTTTGTTCCTCAACCCCAAAGGAACAATACTCCTCCTGGATTCCACTATCCTAATGAGCCTTCCCAATTCCCCACCCAATACAATCGCTTTCCCAAGAACCAAAATCAAGGCCAACCCAATTTGGGACAAGCCTCTTCTTCTAAACAACCATGGGAAAGTGTTGTAGAGGATCTTGCTTCCTTCACCCGTTCTAGCCTCAAGAACATTGAAACCCAAATAGGCCAACTTGCATCCCACCTGAGCCAGCAACAACCATCCAATTCATCCCAACTCCCAGCTCAACCATTACCCAACCCTAAGGGTAATGTAAGTGAAATTGCACTTAGATCGGGAAAGCAAATTGCTATGCCCCATGCTGATTGCTCTACCTCCCCTTTCGATGTTGATCTAGAAAATGAAAAGAACAAAAAGCTGGAAAAGGAACTTGAATCCACTCCTTCACCTCCTTCCATTCCTCTAAGGAACCCAATTCCTTTTCCTCAAGCCATCTCCAAGCCTAAGAAGTCCTTTGAACCTGATCCTAAAATGCTTGACATGTTTAGACGTGTTGAAGTGAATATCCCCCTCTTAGATTCCATCAAACAAATCCCTAAGTATGCCAAGTTTCTTAAGTAATTGTGCACCCATAAGAGGCAACTTAGGAACATTGAAAATGTTTCAACCCAACAGTCCATTCCCATGAAGTGCAAAGATTAAGGGACCTTCACGGTTCCATGTCAAATAGGGAGTTCCAACTTTGATGATGCACTCATAGACCTTGGAGCCTCAATAAATGTCATGCCCAAATCCATTTTCTCCAACCATGGTCTAGGTCCCTTGCACCCAACGGGTGTTTTCATTCAATTATCCAATCGAAGCACTGCCAGTCCTGAGGGGATAATTGAGGATGTTCTTGTTCGGGTCAATGATCTTATATTCCCAGCTGATTTCTATGTACTTTACATGGAAGGTGAGATGAACTCTTCTCGATCTCCCCTAATTCTAGGAAGACCATTCCTTATGACATCTAAAACCAAAATTGATGTCTATGCTGGCATCTTATCCATGGAATTCGGTGACCAACTGGTCAAGTTCAACATTTTCCAAGCCATGCGATACCCATCTGAGGATCACTCTGCATTCTCAATCCATGTTTCTGAAACTCCCTCTGAGAGTGTGTTGAATCCTAATCCATCATGTTCTTCCTGTTCTAATAATAGAGGAGTTTGTGAATATTGTATCCTCATTAACCAAGTGATTAATGGTGAAATTGATGTTGACATTACAAATGCAAACTCCATTGATCTAAAGGATATTGAAAACTCTTTGGAATCCCATCTCACCTCTGACCTCCAATGCTCCAACATGGATGGTATTGAGAAAAATGAACTAGAATGATCATTTGTTGATTCAGATCAGATTATCCCACATTCATCCTTTCCTATCCATGATTCTGAAAATTCTGTTATATGTGAAGTGAACCTTGAACCAATGTGTTTATATTGCCCTGATGGTAGTGATGTTTGTGATATTTGTACCCTAATTAATAAATTGATCACTGGTGAGGTTGAAATTGACCATTCTTTGGCGAACAACATTGAAGTAAAGGATATTGAAAATTTTATTCAGTATTATGACTCCACTAATCCTCATTACTCTACATCGGTAAGTGATGAAATAAATGAGTCAAAAACAATTGGGATCTCATACTCTACTTTTGTGTTATCCGAACCTTAAATAAATGAACCATCAGAATTGAGACATCTTCCTGAATTTCCAAGAATAGAAAATCATCACTTTGTGGATAAAATCATTCCTCACATTGAAGACCAAAGGGAGGATAGTCATATTCTCTTTCCACCCCTATTGAATTGAAAGCACACCAACAAGGATGGGAAGAAATTATCCAATGAATCATCAGGCCTCCCAAAGAAAAAGTTTTTCTGGAAGCACACTGGAGTTGAGAAAATACGATGGCCACCGTCAGACTATGGGTAGTCCACTGCAATTTTCCAGCTGTAGACAAATAAATGCAGCGCTTCTTGGGAGGCAACCCATGTTTTCTTTTACTTTTATGAAATTTCAATTTCTTTTTAGATTTTAATTAGATGAATAATGAATTTTATTTTTCAGGTAACTTCCCATTGTCCTAGAACCACCTCGACTTCCACCGAATCCCCAAATTCTCTAGCCGACCCACCACTAGATGGAAACGACGACCCACCAAATCCAAACCAGGGGCACCTCTTTCCCTTTAACTCTCTCTCTCCTCAATCTCTCTTCCCTCTCTTCTACTCTCTATTTCTTCTTCTTCCTCTCTCCCTCTCATTTTTTTACAACATTCTTCCACAACCTTTTTTCTATTTTATCTTTTGTGTGGATGTGTCATTAAAAATAAATAAAATAAATAAAATTAATTAAAAAAAATGAAAATTAAAAAAAAAGGGTGTCATAATTACTCATCATCCAATATTGAAATTATGTCCAACCATTTTGGGGAGTCAAAAGACTTCTTTTAAACTCAAATATATTGAATTTTTATCTCAAACTTGGGTAAACAATTTTGTGTCAACAACCAACACATTTTGAATGCTCAATTTTTGATTTGGAAAATGATTCTCCCCTACCATGAGGATTAACATTAGCCTTCATGCCAAGGTCATCTATGGCCATATTTTTTATTGTGTGTCTTCACCACTGATTGTGAGTCTTGAGTTTGTGGACCTTCGAGCTGAATTTCCATCTTTTGTGTGCATTAATATGATAGAGGCATTTTCTAAGCCACATGAGAATCAGAATAGCCAAATAGACTCTCGTTACCCTTACAATGATCCTAATTTTGAAAGCCCCTTTGATCCTATGAAAACCTTTCTTTTGATAGCCACATTACAAGCCTAATACCTTGTCCCACCCAACATCTTCATGGATTTTCATTGTACAATTTATTGAAATTTAAGTGTGGGGGGAATGGACTTAATTTTTGGGCGTACTTTCATTGATTTCCAATGTGTCATCATATGCTTGAGGGCAAGCATCCATTCAAGTGTGGGGGAGAGGTTGTAATTCTCTGAGCTTTGGGGTGTATATGTGTAATTTTCATTTGTACAAAAGTAATTGAAAAGTGTTCAAAAAAATGAAAAAAAAAATTATATACAAAAATGAAAAAAAAGGGAATGGGTTGTGTCTTGGGTGGGTCAAAAATCATTCATCATCAACCTTTGATCGTGTTATAACTACTAAAATTAGTTCGATGAGGAGATCAAGCGTGGGTTGGGAGATGACTGTGAGGCTTGTTTCAAGCACAACTTTCGAAAAAAAGAGCAAAAAGAGAAAAAAAAAGAACACTTCAATCATCTTGTATTGTGTCATTATTGGAAGTCTTCCATGTTATACATATTCCATCATCTCACCCTATTCCATTTTCTATCTCCCTCACTTTTCATTCATCACACATTCATGCCCTTGTAAATATGTGTTTCTATTTCCTTTCAAATCAAATTTCAAAAAAAAATGTGCATTGATTTTTCCATGTTGGTGTTTTTAACCCCTCTTTTACTTTGGACATTATATACCAACCATCCCATAGCCACTGAAAAACCCCTTAAAAGACCTCTTGATTCTTGTACACATTAGATTTGGGAATGGAAGCTGAGAGCTCTTACAAACTCTTGATTTTCACTTTTTGTTGGTGAATGAGTGAACCTCCTAAAATACATTTTTATCATCTTGAGAGGAGTAAGTTTTGAGTGACTACATTTTCCAATTCAAACCTTGAACATGAAAAAATGAATTGTTTCTGATGCATTATTGTGAACCAAATTTGTGATGGAATTCAATATGGATGAGTGAAATATTCTAAACCTTCCCTGATTGGAGAAAACAAAATTTTAATATTTGTTGGTGGGTGAAAATGATTTTGTGATGTTTTTATATTTGTTGCACATGAGGACATGCACAAAACTAAGTGTGGGGGAGTTGATGTTATTAATATTTTCATGACTTATTATATTCCCCCTTTACTGATTTTATATGAAATGTGCATAATTTGTGTGAAATATTAATGTTTTAATATTAAATATAATATTTGAGCATTTTTAGAAGTAGTCCAATTGAGTCAGTTTAATGTTTTAATTATAACTATCACTATACTGATCCACATTGTGTGGTTCTTGTTTTTTAGGATTCTACTTTCAATATAAAACATTTCATTAGAAGGAACCATGATCCAATTCTGTCATTTGAAGGGTCATATGGTCCTCACAAACAAGACCAAAGAATCTGTGAACAAACTGGACCAGCCTTGAATATTGATTTACTGGGCTCAATACAGAAGTCCAAAAACATTAACTCTCCACCATAATTCGGGGGACACTACATTTCATCTTGGATAAAAATTTCAAGGCCCAAATACAAGTTCAAGGGGCCCAAATAAAACATTGAAGCCCAGCCCACCATTCTGGCTGAGAATTAAAATCAGTATAGTATGCATGACATATCTCCTGATGTAAGCATCCAAGCTAGCTGAAATTTTTCAGTGTGAAAGAGGAGATATAGACGGCCTACTTTGTTGAAGAAACCATTCGGATTTGAAGGCATCTTAATATTCAAAAACCCTTTCACATTATGGACTTCAAAAAGACTGGATTGAAATGGACAGTTCAAGTTTGTTTATTCAATCGGCCATACCATTTTATCCTTACGTCCAAATGACTCAAAATTTTTAGAGTAGTCTTCCAAAATTATTGTCTACAACTTTGAAGAAGGAGATTTTTGAAGATTCGGCTGTCTGAATTGCCAAATTGGCGATGCAAGTGGAGGGACAGATTGGGAATGCAAACAGTCCACTCCTTGGGCTATAAATACTCTCCCCTTCTCTCCTTGTGAGGGGTTGGCATTTCAGAAGAGAGGAGATCATGTTGGCACGACAAAAGCTTTGCCAAAGGCTTGGGAGGACCTGCCATACTCAAGTTTTCACTTGAGATACCTTTCCTCCTCTCTTTGTTTTCACTTACTTTTGTATTCTTCATGTTTGTAATTTTGTAAGTCCTTTCTTTTGTAATTCTGTTTTAATGCAAGTTTCTTCTTCAATATCTCTTATTATCCTCCACAATCTGTAGTTTAATATTTATGTTCTTAAAATAGTTTAAATTCAGTTCAATCCCCTTCCCTTATTTTGCTTCCTCATTCAATCGAAAATCCGTTTTTAATTATCATCATCGTTCGTGTGTGTGTGTCAACATACCACTCTTTTCTAATACCTTTCTTTTTCTTCTTTTCTTAATTTATCATCATAATTATTTTAACCAGAATATTAAACATCCAAATGTCTGAGTAAATCTCTCATTGGGGTGAGTTATAATTCGGGGATGTTAAGTGATTGAGAGTTTTTCTCGATGAGTATTCTTTAAATTAATATTGTGTATGTTAAACTTAATATGTCATGGATTAATGATATGTTTTGTTTAACGAGTGGTTTCCATGGATTATTGGAACCATAAATACACTACCATAAATAAGTTTTGATTGAGATTAGAACCCTAAGTTATGTTAAGGCTTGGATTAAAGCCTTCACACTTAGGAATTCAAATCAACGTCAACTTATGACATGGGTGTTAATTTAATGCAATACAAAGTAAGGCTCAAGGATATCAATGCTTAACTCCCCAATGATAAACTCACCCCAATCTTTATCAACTTGTTAAATTAAAAATCATCCATAAATCATTTCAATTAAGCTCTGCAAACAAACCCCCCTAATCAAAATACAATAAACTAAAAACAAACGACTACTACAAAGTATCATCACCGAGGATTCGACCCGAGTGCTGCTATACACATTAGCAGAGCACCGGAACATTGACCAGTCGATAGGCGACAATAGGCCGTGCGTTTCAACGCTCCAAGGGAATACTGGGTTCGTTTGGCTGTCAGTCAGCTGAGAGGAGCAGTGCGTCAGTGGTGGATGCTTTTCCTGGGAGAGAAGACAGAGGCAGAGGTTTCATGGGCCAGTTTTGAGAAGGAATTTTGTGATGAGTTCCTCTCCACTACTGCAAAGGCTGAGAAGATATAGGATTTTCTCTCCCTTTATCAGGGAAGCATGTCAGTGAGGGAGCGGGGAATCAAGTTCAAAGATCTCTTGCGCATTGCCCTGGATCTCTTTCCGGATGAGGAGTCCCAGGAAACACGGTTAGTGGAGGCACTCTGTCCTTCTCTTCAGTACGTTTTCACTGCCTTCACTCATCTGACGTACCTAGTAGTATAGAAGAATTCCAAGATAGTATAGAGGATGCACTCGAAGGTAGGAACACCACGAGAGGGGAACCAGCACAGTTCATCAAAGGGGAAGGCGGTCAGCAGTAGGACTCTAGCGACGGGGCCTTCCAGGTTTCGACAAGCAGGGAGTAGGCCTCATCAGTTCCACTTCCAAGCTTCTGGACCTCGCCCCTTTTCCACAGGGCTAGGACTAAAGTGTTTCTCTTGCGGAGTTTTCGGGCACATCCAGAGCAGGTGTCTGACTCGACCTCCACATGGTGGAGGTGTGCAGTTTCAGCACCCACCTCAGCAGCATCCATTATCGGTGAGGCCTTTCTAGTAGTAGCAGTAGGACCCTAGCCCTCTGAGGGACAACCTTGCAGGAGGAGATCGACACCAGGGTTCTCCTCAAGGACCTCGACCAGGGAATGGTCAGGGAGGTGGTCGACATCAGTGAGGAAGGGGATCTGGGTGTGGACAGTTGCACGCCGCAGAGTTAGTAGCCCCGATAGGACCAGAGGTCGTTCGAGGTACGATCATCTTTTTCAGCACTCTTTTTTCTAACTTGTTTGATTCGGGATCTTCGAACTCCTTTGTTATGCCCGAGTTAGCCCATGCTCTAGGTCTGGATGCCGAGAGACTTTTTGTACCCCTAGTGTTGAGAACACTGGTTGGGGGTCATACCAGCGTGTCTTAATTTTTATAAGGAAGTAGACTGATGTTGGGACCGCATCAGTCCAGTAGAGACCTTCTTTCATTTTAGATGCATCAGTATGATGTCATTATAGGCATCGACTGGTTATTCTTCGTGCATGCCATCATCGATTGATATTAGAGAAGGATTGAATTCTCTGACAAGTATGGATGGCGTGTGGATTTTTTTTAACGAAGTTATCAGGAGGGGAGTTGACATGTGGAGCCACTCTTTTCTATGATGGACAGATGTCAGTGGAGTCGGTGGATGATGGAATGATGAATGTCCCAAAGTTCTTAAGAGAATTCCCTGATGTCTTTCCCGATGAGGTTGTGCCTCTACCCCCTCAACGTGACGTTGAGTTTGGGATAGACTTACAGCCTGGTTCCCACCCGATCTCAATGAATCCTTATTGGATGGAACCTTCTGATTTGTGGGAGTTGCAGATTCAGATTGACGATCTGATGGAGAAGGGCTTTGTTCAACCCAGCATGTCGTCGTGGGGTGTTCCAGTTTTGTTCGTAAAGAAGGGAGATGTTAGTCCAGGACTGTTCATAGACTACCGGAGGTTGAATCTGGTGACGATCAATAATCATTAGCCCCTCTCAAGGTTAGACGGTCTTTTCGACTTACTGAGGGGATCAGGTTGGTTCTCTAAGATCAATCTGTAGTTTGGATACCACCAGTTGAGAGTGAAGGAAGGTGATATCCCGAAGACGGATTTTAGGTGCAGATATGGCCACTTTGAGTTCGTGGTCATGCCGTTTGGCATTACAAACGCACCATTTATGTTCATGAACCTCATTAACTATGTCTTCTGAGAGTTTCTGGACCAGTTCATCGTGGTTTTCATCGATGACATCATTATCAACTCAATATCAGAGGAAGATAATGTTGAGCATCTTAGGGCAGTTTTGGGAGTCCTTCGACACCACCATCTTTTTGGGAAACTGTCAAAGTGCAAGTTCTTAACGCGAGAGGTACATTTCCTTGGACACATAGTGTCTCAGAAGGGAATAGCAGTAGACCCATCGAAGGTCGAGGCAGTCATTTCTTGGGCAGCACCCAACAATGTGGCAGAAGTTCGTAGTTTCCTTGGTTTGGTAGGCTATTACCGGAGGTTTGTGCCCAACATCTCTCGAGTTGCAGCTCCATTGATAGCTTTGATGAGAAAGGACCAGGCCTTCATGTGTAGCGACCAATGTAATATAGCTTTTGGATACCTAAAGGAGAAGCTGGTTAGTGCTCCGGTGCTCAGATTACCGGAGGAAGGGGTGTTGTTTGAAGTTTTATGTGATGCTTCTGGCCATGGGATGGGATGTGTGCTGATGAAGTAGTGAGGAGTGATCTCTTATGGGTCAAGGGAGTTACGTCCTCATGAACATAACTATGCCACCCACGATCTGGAGATTGTGGCCGTGGTGTTCGCATTAAAGTTCTGGCGGCATTATCTCATTGGAGAGTGCTTTGTGGTCTTATCATATCATAATAGCTTGCATTATGTCTTTTCCCAGCGGGATCTGATCTTGTGGAAAAAGATATGGGTTGAGTTCCTCCAAGACTACGACTTCAAGATCTCTTATACTGAGGGAAAGGGTAATGTTGTGGCTGATGCCCTGAGTAGTAAATCATAGAAGGAAGTAGTTTGGGAATCTGCAGATGCTTGGAGAGTGATGGAAGAGTTAGCGGCCTTGCATTTGGATGCAAGGGTGGAAGGTGGAGGAGGTTGTCTATTTCAGATGACTGTAGTTTCCTCCTTAGTAGTGCAGGTGGAAGCGTCTCAGTGGGGGGACTTGGAGGTAGAAGTGATGCGAGATCGTGTTTATCAGGGAAATGCTCCTGAGGGATGGTCTGAGGATGGTCAGCATCAGATGTTTTTCCAGGGAAGTCTGTTTGTTACGGAGATGATGCGTACAGTATTTCTCCGTGAGTTCCATGGATTGGCTTTTTCAGTACATCCTGGGGTCTCAAAAAAGTACCAAGGCCTGAGGGGACAGTTTTGGTGACCCGGGGTAAAGCGGGCGGTGGAAGAGTTTGTGGCTAAGTGCCTAGTGTGTCAGCAAGTGAAGGCTGAACACCGTTGTCTTGGGGGGTTGTTGCAGCCCTTAGATGTTCCCGAGTGGAAGTGGGATGAAATCTTTATGGAATTCCAAACAAGGATACCCAAGGATCAGGGAGGCTATGATGCCATCTGGGTAGTGGTGGATCAGTTCACAAAATCAGCTCACTTCTTGGAAATTAAGGAATCGAGCCCGATGAGTACCATAGACGAGAGGTATGTCGATAAGGTGGTGCAGTTACATGAGATTATGATCTCTATTGTCTCCAATAAAGATAGGTGGTTTACCTAACGAGTCTGGAGGGGATTATAGCATGCCTTTGGCACCCAGCTACGCCTTAGCACTGCTTTCCACCCTCAAACATATGGGCAGATAGAACGGATGATCCAGACGTTGGAAGACATGGTGCGGGCATGTGTTCTGGATTACGGTGGATCATTCGTACAACACTTTCCTATGGTGGAGTTTTCTTATAACAATAGCTTCCACTCCACTATCTTCATGACACCATTTGAGGCCTTGTATGGAAGGTCGTTCTGTTCAACCGTTTGCTGGACAGAGATTGGGGAAGCAGTTGTTCTTGGGCCAGAAGTCGTCCAGAGCACCATTGAGAAGGTTCAGCTCATGCATGAGAGGATGAAGGCATCCCAGGACCGGCAAAATACTTATGTCGATCGTAGGAGGAGGCCTTTGGAGTTCGAGGTTGGGAATCCTATGTTCTTGAAGGTTTCGCCTTGACGTGGGCAGCGAAGGTTTGGGAAGTGGAGTAAGCTCTCCCCTAGGTTCATCGGACCTTTCGAGGTGTTGGGATGAGTTGGTGAGGTGGCGTATCAGCTGGCGTTTCCACCTCAGTTGGAGAAATTTCACAACGTCTTTCACATCTACCAGCTTTGTCGATATCTACACGACGACTCCCACGTCATTGATTGGGGAGAATTAGATGTGGAATACGATGCGACCTTCATTGAACGACTGATCAAGATCAATTATCGTAAAGAGAAAGTGCTTCGTGGACAAACCTTACCCTTGGTTCATGTGTTGTGGAGGAAGGTGGCCTAGAAGAGAGCACTTGGGAGCGGGAGGCCCAGTTACGCATTAAGTACCCAGAGCTGTTTTGACTTCCATGTTGTTTTTGGTTCTGGGTTTTGTTGAGATGTTTTTCCTTGTGCTTTAATATAGTAAATTCTTGTTTTTATTATAAATGAGATGATCTAGTCCCAATCCTCTGTGTGTATGTGTGTCTGAATGTGTGATGATGGGAAAACATGACTACTAGTCAGGACGCATTAATGTAGATGCGATTAAACTCGTGTGGGCACGTCAGTGCTGCCCAAAGAGGATAATATACTGACACGTAGGAGAGGACTCCCTAACTCAACTGTTGGATAGTGTGATCCAAGTTCTTGTTGTGGATGTTTGGGTTTGTAGTTGTACTTTTCAGTTGGGACTGTATTCCGACCCCTTTACTTTATGTACACTTTTTACTATAGAAGTTTAGTTCGTTGTTTCTTCTTCTTGTGTTATTGGTTGTGTGTTGGTACAGGTTTATAGGTAATTCATTCCCGTTATAGGGATACGACTTTTTAATGCTTGTCTCCAACCCCTGGCCTATGGAAGGCGGGCTTGAGGTAGTCACATCAAGGGCATCGGCAGACAGGTCATGACACTATGGTAACAAAGTAGTCGGTTCTACTGAAGAACTAGGACTCTGGTCTTTTTAATGGAGAAATAGAGTTACATGTTTTGAGTGTGGTTTTCAGTTTTGGGAATCTGGTGTTGAGGTAGAGTCTGACGTATCCATACACCAGGACCCAGAATTCTGATTTATGACTCAGTGCATGAAAACACTGATTGAGTGTGTTTTGAAAGTGTTTTATCTTTGATCTCTTTTGAGTCATCTCACCCGGTATAACCTTTTGACCATGGTTTATCGTGATTCTCATTCAAGATGCCTCCACAGAGAAAACTATCCATGATTCCCAAGATAGTACATGATGACGGCCCACCGAGCAATGAGGATCTGGTGCATGGCCCTCTTACTATGTTGTCACCTTTGGGTGGTGTACCAACAGCAGCACCGCGCGTTGGGAAGCAGTTACCACTAGCCGCAATGTCGGATGGTGCACGCCGATTGAGCGCATTGCACTAGTTCCAGATTCAGAGGCCTATGAGGTTTTGAGGTGAGACAGATTCTCAGGAAGGTGAGGACTAGCTGGAGGTTTCATCTAGAGTTTTTCACCTAGTTAAGACACCAGTAGAGTGGATGGTGATCCTAGCCGCTATCCATTTCTAGTTCGTGACCGTGAGGATTATCCATAGTGTGAATAATCTTTGGTGCAAGTATTATTGCCCCAGATGGTAACATTAGGTAGTGTGCTAGCTATATCACTACTCATTGTTCAGTAGTTACAACTAGCGGTACCGGTATAGGACACATGTAGGCTTAGTTCCTTAAATGTGTTTCATCATCCGATACCCCTATGGTTCTGAGGTGAGCCCGACTAACAGGAGGATAAGGATTTTCTTGAGGAGGTGGGTAAGTTTCTATCTATCCAGGGCACCATTCAATCAGATGACAGTCCATGTATAGAGCCTTCTACGTTGCTCAGTAGAAGGGGGTCTTGTTCCATAAAAATCTAAGGGGTGAGTGTTCCACAGAGATTTTATATCTTTGGTAGGATGACATGTCTGTATCTCAGTACTCATCAAGTCCTACCGACCATCCCAGGTACACAAAGGTTCTCTCTAGCACCCTAACATATGTTATAATTCAGAGAGGAATAGTGGTGGCTTGGATATCGCTAAACACACCTCTCTCGGAGGTTCAAGCCCTGAATCACTTCTAAGAAGTTTTTTATGTGGGCAAGCATGAGAACCTTCCTCAGAGAAGGGGGTCTTGTTCCATAAAAATCTAAGGGGTGAGTGTTCCATAGAGATTTTATATCTTCGGTAGGATGACATGTCTGTATCTCAGTACTCATCAAGGCCTACCGACCATCCCAGGTACACAATGAATATAGTATGGTCAGTGCTTCAGGGCTTGAACCTCCGAGAGAGGTGTGTTTAGGGACATCCAAGCCACCACTATTCCTCTCTGAATTATAACATATGTTAGTGTGCTAGAGAGAACCTTTGTGGTTGAATGTTCTTTGGCTGAGAGGATACAGCCAATAAATTTTAGTAGTGGGAAAGCAGGAAACTGACACCAGTCTCAGAGACTTGGGTGTGTAATATGTTTTTGGAAGAGAAAGTGATATGGACAGATGAATCTGTAGGGAAGCAGGCATGGAAGTGGATATAGGAGAGTAGAATTAAGTGGTATATATTTCTACATGTTACATCTACCACCCTAATGTGGTCCCCACTAGGCTTAGGGAGCTGGAGGACAGGGGAAGGGAGTAGTTACATGCGATCAAGGAGTCTGACCGAACAGCTCCAGGAATGATTCGAGGTATGGTATGTGTCTACAACTAGCTACTGTATTAATATACATAGGTACCAATCATTCATTCTTACCACGAATCTTGTTAAATACCTAGAGTTTCCGGTTTAACCAATTACATGACCCTTATGTTTGGAGATACCTTTGGGATGAGACTCAATAATAACACTTATGTCGATGGGGTGATCTTTCGCTTGAGGTGATATTTTTGATTGGAACCTCTTGGTGGCAGTGTTGATACCTTACGGCGTTAGTTTGGGTATGGAATGCACATCCACAGTTCATACTCAGATTGACTGTTTTAGTCAAAAAGGATGCAGTATATCTACAGCATTGGAATGGGGGTTTCCTTGGTCGGCGAAAAAGGAAACTCGGGTAGTATAGGATAAACTCATGCATAAGAGGGTGTAGCTGATCACTCTTGAGTCAGCCAGCCTTACCCCCATGGCATTAGAAGTTTCTAGTTTTCAGTTCCCAAAAATAGTGGTAGAGTGTGGAGACATCTTTTCAAATGATGTTTCCTGGATTACCTCCCTGAAGGGAGAGGGACTTCTTATTGGGCAGGGTACTACCGAATATTTGTACCAGACATCTCTAGGGTAGCGGCACCCTTGTTAGCTTTGATGAAGTAGGGAGAGCCCTTCCTATGGATGGAGAAGTGTTAGAAGATCTTTCAAGAGATGAGACAGAGACTGAGGAGTTTCCCATATTAAGGCCACCAGAAGAGGGTGTTGGGTATGTAGTCCACTGCGACACATTAGGGGATAGACTTGGATGTGTCCTGATGTATGATTGAGCAATGATTTCTTATGGTTCATGATAGCTGAGAAAACATGAGTAGAGCTACGCTACCCATGACCTGGAGTTAGTAGCAGTGGTCTTCACCTTGAAAATGTTGTGACACTATATGATGGGAGAACTTTTTATAGTCTACTATGATCACAAGAGTTTTAGGTATATCTTCTCACAAAATGATCTAAACCTGAGACGGTGATTTTGGCATGAGTTCTTTTGGGACTATGACTTTGAGTTATTCTAAACTCCTTGTAAGGGGAATTTAGTAGCAGATGCCCTCAGCTGGAGGTATGATCTACATTTTCTGAGTGAGGTGACAGAGCAGATAGCTGCCATACAGCTATACTTTGTGGATAAAGATAGATCATCTTACCTCCAGTCTATGACTGTCACTCTCCCAATTCTTCAGCACGTTCGGGAGGCATAGCTTAAGGACATTGACTGTGAGGCCGATGTGATCAGTTATCCTCAGTATGGTATCATGAAGGATTTTCTGAAGTTGGGTAGCACATCGTTCTCTTTATAGGATGCACCATGGTACCAGTGATGCTTCGGGAGGATGTGTTGAGGGATTTCCATACATCCCCTTTAACGGTACATCCTGGAGTGGAGAATATGTACCAGGACCTCTGTTGTCAGTACTGGTGGACAGGGATGAAGGAAGTAGTGGTGTATTTTGTATCATGATGGCTCACTTTTCAGCAAGTGAAGACTGCACAGAGCATGTAGAAGTCTTATGCCGACAGGAGACGGAGACCCTTGGAGTCTGAGGAGGGAGACCATGTATTCCTACGGGTCTCTCCCTAACGAGAATTGAGGAGGTTTGGTCGGGGTGGCAAGATATCTCTTAGGTTCATCAAACCATTCTAGATTCTAATTATATTGGGTGAGGTGGTGTACCGTTAATCTCTTCCCCTATAGATGGATTCGGTGCATAATGTTTTCCATGTGTCACAGATGAGGAGATGCGTGCATGATCCATCGCACGTTATCGGCTAGGGAAAGTTGGACTCTGACGATGGGCTTATTTTACAGATTTTCTAGTAGAGATTGAGGATCGAAAAGAGTGAGTCCGTCGTGGATGGTCAATCCCTATAATGCGAGTTTGGTGGCATCACAAAAAATTCCAAGAGAAAACAAGCGAGCAGGAGGCTCAAATTTGTGCTCAGTAACCTCATTTGTTTTTTTTCTTTGTTTTGGCTTTCAAGGAAGTAAATCCCTAAGTTGGTGAGATTGGAATGTCCTGTAATTTCCATATAATTTTTCTAAATTATATGGAATTATTTTGAGATCACGAAATAATACAGCGCATGATTCCGAGGCCCGGAGTGCCCGGAATGATCCGTCGAAAAATGTTAAGTTTAAAATAGTGTGCATTAGTGGTTTTACTGAAAAAGTATAATAACTCTTAAACAGGTGCCTGGATCAGAAATATGAGGGCGTTGTTGCGTTCAGGATAGCAGGTTTACCCTATGTGAGACTTAAGTTTAGTTGGCGCAGGCCTCCGGTGAGAAAACCCGAACATGGCATAACCTTAAATAAAACAATTAAATAATGTTATTTTATTTTTCAAATGATTATAACTCACAAATAGTTACTCTAATTAAAAATATGAGACCACCATTGAGCTCATGAGGGTATGATTTATTTAGGTAGATACTAATATTGGTCGGCGCGGTCCAACTATGGAAGTTAGTTTTTGGTCGTAAATAAAATAATTAAGTAAAAATTATTTTATTGTTAAAATCCATAACTTCTAAATTGCAACTTCAATTTAAAATATAAGAGTACCGTTGAGTTTTTTCAGACGTGTTTCCCTTTAGTAGAGCCTAACATCGACCAGTGCAGGTCTACGATGACTGATAATAATTTTCTGAACTTTTTTTCAGGTATGTTCAGTAAACATGCGGGCGGCGTTTTCTATCTTTTGACTCATTGCTCAGATTGAAAATCCAAGAGCACCATTGAATCCACAATGCTGCGATTCTCTTAAGGGGGGATTCACTTCAATAGTAGTAGTTAGGGAAAAGAAGTTAGATTTTGAACTTTTAAAAGAATAATAAAATAACAATGTTATTTTATTTCTCTCTTTTTCTTTTCCTCCAATGAACAAGCGGTGGTGGTGGGACCAATGATGTGTCAAGACATTAAATTGATTAACTCCCTTTTATTCATGTAACTGAACCACTGGAATTAGGAAGGTTCCATAATTAAATGAACCCCATTAATTCCACATGCACCACTCACCCTTCTCCTCTCTTATTTATATGGAGCTTGGGGTGGGGTGTTGGCATGGCTTCACCAAGTGTTTAAACTCTAGAAAATTACCATGACGCCATCCACATGGAGGACGAGACCAGTTTAAGTGAGTAGTGATAGGCGCCACTGAAACATGAACCGACGACAACGATGAAGGAGGTTTTGTCGATCATCGTCAGCGTACATCTCTTCCAAGTAGGCGGTTTATTTTGAAGTTTCCTTTGATGAATTAAATTTCTCTCTAGCTTGTTATCATGTAATTCGGAGGGCGTGGGTGAAACGAAAAATGCCTAGACCCTCCGCTGCTTTGTTCTCAATGTGAACTTCAGGGAACAATTTCAAACTTGATGGAAACGTGAAACAGCAGGTCACACTATGATGACGGCATCGTGTGGGGGTCATAGGAATAGAAAACATCAAGAACGGACACCATAGCACGTATGGGGACCCGTGAAAGAAACCGTCGGCATGCCATGTCAGTGATAGCTGGCAGTGGCCAGAGAAGACCCATGGAAACCATTTGTGGGAGATGGAAGGTGGCGTGCCATCACGCGCTTCGGTGGATGAAGGCCGTCGTCCTGAGCAAACTGCATGGGACAAGGGTGGTGCCCGTAGGTGAAGCTAGCAGCGCAAAGTGACAATGGAAAGTGGGCCACAGTAGAAGGGAGATGGTGTAGAGAATATACGGGTAGCGGGATGTGGCAGGAAGGAGTGTCGCGGCCCCGCGCCGCGGTGCATTGGCAAAACCTAATCGGCCAAACGGCCGAATGTTTAATGTCATGGGAAAGTGCCCCACCAGCTGGGAAAAATGGCCCAGCATCCACAAGGCAAGTAGAGAAGGTGGCCCGCCTTCTGGCGGAACTGTCCCAGTTCGGGCTGGACCTACCCAGCGGGCTGGGCCAACCGTGGCCCGGGCACAGCGAACCAAACCGGTCAGAACCAAGAAAGCCAGACCCAGTGAACTGGGCCAACCCTTAATGAGCCGGACCCAGGTGGGATTAGGTATACCCTAGGACCCGTTGCGTCTGGATGGTATGACCGAGTCGTACCGGGCCCAGACCCAACCGGTCCCCAAATAAATAAACTCATGTAACTGAAAAACTAGGTGTTCATTTGATAGGTCATCATTAGCATTGTGATCCCTTAGGGAAGCAGTCTCTTTTTCATATTCTGGCGGGCTCGACCGATCTGGGATGGACCAATGTGTGACTACCCCCCCCCCCCCCCACTTTTCACTGAAAGGGATGTAACTGAAAGACCATGTGTCTGATTGATGCGTTGTCTGTGGAATACAGACCCTAGAGACAAGGTAGTTGTTCTGAAATACTCCACTAGAGTATTGGATAAATTTTGAGTATGTCCAGGTTGGATCGACTCCAAATCCAACTGAGCCATCGGCACTAAAATGCCAATAACTTACAGATCAGGAGTCCGGTTGACATGCCATATTTTGCGTTGGGACCCTTATGACGTGACAGATCATCGGGTTACATATTCGTGGGACTTCGTGCTGGATGAAATATGAGTGATGGCTTGAGGATTAGTCCTCCCAGTATAAAGTGTGCAATGAGTGGGAATCCAGTGGCTGGTAGTGAGTCGGAGGTTGCAGACAGATCATAGAGAGGTCAGTACCGAGAAATCCCATGCGGGTCAACACCTAGCAATCCTGTGTGGATCTGTATCGAGCGATCCTGTTTGGTTCAAAACCTAGTGACCCTATGTGGATCAGCACCTCACGACACGATGAGGACCATCCATAGAGCGGCCTGTCATGGATCAGCGACATATCGATCATGTGTGGGTCAGATCTTGTGTGGGTCAGTGCTCAGCAATCCTGTGTGGGTCAGCGCATACCGATCATGTGTGGGTTAGATCCTGTGTGGGTCATTTTGGGGGTTAGTACCTATTGATCCTCTGTGGTTCAGACTCTGTATGGTTAGCAGTAGTTCCTCTTGACATAATAAGATGATCTAGTATCTTGACTAATCATTTTTACTTCTATGGTTCACATAAACCTGGTTTGAGTTGTGTCTATTTCGTTATGCTTTGAGATTGAGATCATGCTTTTTGGTTTTCCTTTTTGGAATTCGGTGAGACCTTTTGGGGCCTCGGGGTCCCTACTGAATATTTTTATACTCGCATTTTCACGTGTTTCGCCCGCACCTTGTTGTGTCTTGTGCAGATGATGAGCATCTAGGTTGAGACTTGAGGGAGCCGGGACTAGGTAGTACACTGAGGAAACAGGTTGATGTGGAGTTTTGGGGAGACAATCTATACCTACCCATCAGGTAGGATCCTTAGTGGATGATCCAGGAGATGTTTTCTCTTATCAGTTCTACTTGTACTTTTCAGTTGGGCTTGTATTCTTTCCCCTTTAATTTTAGTACACTTTTTACTACAGGAGTTTACTTTGATTTTGCATCATGTTGTGTTCTTGGTTTTGTTTTTGTACATGTTTAAAGTCAATGCCTTCCCCTTATAGGGATACACCATTTCGGTGCTAGTCACCAACCCCTAGCATATGGAAGGTGGGATTGGGGTAGTCACGGCATAGGCCCAGGGTGACGGGTCCTGATAAAGTGGTATCAAATGATTCGATTCTACTGAAGAACTAGGACTCTGATATTTTTAATAGAGCAAAAGAGTTATGTTTTTTGAGTGTGGTATTCATTTTTTGGAATACATTATTGGTGTGGTGACCGACGTATCCATACACCAGGACCCAAAATTATGATTTCGGACTCGATGCATGAAAACACTGATTGTGTGTGTTTTAGAATTGTTTTATCATTGATCTCTTTTGAGTCATCTCACTAGGTATAACATTTTGACTGTGGTTCATCTTGATTCTCTTTCAAGATGCCTCCATGGAGACAACTAGCCAAAATTCCCGAGAGAGCACACGATGACAGCCCACCGAGCGACGAGGCTTCGGTGCAGGGCCCTCTTACATTGTTGGCACCTTCAAGTGGTGTACTAGCTGCACCACCACCTGTTGGGAAGCAGTTACCTCTAGCCGAACTAGCAGACAGTGCACGCTAATTGATCACATTACAAGGGGTCCAGTGGTAGAGGCCTCCGAGGTTTTGAGGCGAGACAGATTCTCAGGCAGCTGAGGACTGGCTGGAGGCTGTGGCTAGAGTTTTCCGCCATGTTCAGACACCCGTAGAGCATATGGTGATCCTAGATACTAGTCTTTTCCATTGCGTGACCATGGGGATGGTCTGTAGGGTGAATAATCATCGGTACATAGATTGTTTCCCGAGAAGGTACCTTCGGGTAGTCTACCAACTATATCACTGCTCGTTGGTCAGCAGTTACAACTAGTGGTACCGGTAGAGGAAACATGTAGGATTAGTGCCTTACACATGCATCAGAATAAGATACCCCTTAGGTTGTAAGGCGATCCTGACTCACAGGCGGATAAGGACTGAATTGCATAGGTGGCAGGGTTTCCATCTAAGCAGGGAACCATTCGATCAGATGGCAGTCCTAGTAAAGAGCCTTCTACGTGGCTCAGCAGGATGATAAAAGGTTTCAGATTACCCTGGTCTTGCGAAGAGGTGAACTTTCTGTGGAAAAGATTGAGAAACTTCCTTAGAGAAGGTTGTCTCTTGGCATAAAAATCTAAGGGGTTAGTGTTCCCTACAGATTCTACAGCTTCAGCAGGACGACATGTTGGTAGCTGAGTATTCATCGAGGCGTACTGACCATCCTAGGTACTCAATGAATACAGTATGGTTAGTGATTGAAGGGTCGGACCTCCGAGTGAGGTGTGTTTTGGTATATCTGATCCAAAACTATTCCTCTATGCATTCCAACATATGTTAGGGTGCTAGAGAGAACCTTTGTGGTTGAATTTTCTTTGGATGAGTGGATACAGTCAGTGAATGTTAGTAGCAAGAAAGCAGGAAACTGACGCCAGTCTCAGAGACTTGGGGGTATAAAATTATTCGGGAAGAGGAAGTGATGGGGATAGATAAATCTGCAGGGCAGCTGGCATAGAAGTGGATCTAGGAGAGAAACATGAGGTGGTATACATTTCAATATGTCACATCCACCACCCCAATGTAGTCCCCACATGGCTTAGGGAGCTGGAGGATAGGGGAAAGGAGTAGCTACATGCGATCAAGGAGTGTGACCCAAGGGATCTACAAATGATTCAGGGTACGGTATGTGTTTACTACTAGCTTCTGTATTAATAGAATAGGTACAATCATTCCTTCTTACCACGAATCTTGTTCAAGAACTAGAATTTCTGATTACACCGATGAATTGACCCTTATGTCTAGGGATACCATTGGCAGGAGACTTGATAATCACACTTATTCTGATGGTGTGATCTGACCCTTGAGGTGAGAGTTTTTGTTGGAACCTATTGGTGGAGCATCGAGGTCTTACGACATTATTTTGGTTATGGACTATAAATCCACAATTCATACTCAGATTGACTATTTTAGTAAAACAGGATGTAGTATATTTATAGCTTTTGAATTGTGTTTTCCTTGGTCAGTGAAAAAGGAAACCCAAATACCATAGGAGAAAATCATGCATAGGAGGGTGTAGTCGATCACTCTTGAGCCGGCTATTCATACCCTTGTGGCAGCAGTTGTTTGAGTTTTCAGTTCCTAGCAGTAGTGGCAGAGTGTGGGGATATCTTTTCAAAATATTTTTTCAATATTACCTCCCTGAAGGGAGAGGGACTTCTTCTTGGGTGGGGTACTACTGGAGATTTGTACCAAACTTCTCAAGGGTAGTGAAACCCTTGGAAGCTTTGACAAAGAAGGGGGAGCCACTCCAGTGGACGGAGAAGTATCATAAGAAATTTCAGGAGATGAGACAAAGACTGACGAGTACCCCCATATTGAGGCCACCAGAAGAGGGAGTTGGAAATGTAGTCTACTGTGACACATCATGGACTGAACATGGATGTTTCCTAATTAAGGAGTGACTAGTGATTGCTTATGTTTTGCGACAGCTAAGACAACATGACAGGAACTATGCTACCCATGACCTCAAGTTAGCAGTAGTGGTCATCACCATGAAAATTTGGTGAAACTACATGATGGGAGAATGTTTTATAGTCTACTCTGATCACAAGAGTCTGAGGTATATATTATCAGAGAATGAGCTGAACATGAGATAGTGATGTTGTCCAGAGTTCCTTTAGGACTATGAATTTGAGTTAGTATATACTACTAGGAAGTTGAACGTAGTATCAGACGCACTTAGATGGAGGTCTGGTCTAAAATTGTTGAGTGAGGTGACAGAGTAGCTAGCTATGTTACATATATCCTTTTTGGATAAAGATAGATAAGCTTACCTCTAGTATATAACTATCACTCTCCCAATTCTTTTGTGAGTTCGAGAAGCACAGCACAGGGACATTGACTATGAGGTCAACTTGCTCAGTTATCCTTAGGAAGGTCTCCTGAAAATATTATGAAGGTGGGGAGAACGTCTTTATCTTCAGAGGACACACCATGGTACCAGTGACGCTTCGGGAGGAGGTGTTGAGGGAGTTCCATACATCCCCTTTAATGGTACATCCTAGAGTGGTGAAGATGTACCAGGAACTATGACGTTAGTACCGGTGGTCAGGGATGAAGGAAGAAGTGGCAGAGTTTGTATCATGATGCCTCACTTGTTAGAAATCGAAGATAGCACAGAGCCGGCAGAAGTCTTATACCAACAGGAGAAATAGACCCTTGGAGTCTGAGGATGGAGACCATGTCTCCCTACAGATCTCACCCCAATAAGAATTGCGGAGGTTTTTCCAGGACGGAAATTTATCTATGAGGTTCATCGGACCATTCTAGATTATCATTAGAGTGGGTGATGTGGCGTACCATCTATCTCTTCCCCTGTAGATGCACTGATTGCATAATGTTTTCCATGTGTCGCAACTGAGGAGATGCATTCATGATCCATCTCACATTATCGACTAGGGAATGTTGAAATTTGACGATGGGGAAAATTTTATGGATCATCCGGTGGAGATAGAGGATCGACAGGAGCAATTCCTTGGTGGATGGTTGATCCCTCTAGTGTGTGTTAGGTGGAAGCATAGGAACCTCTAGGAGAGCACATGGGAGCAGGAGGCTCAGATTCGTGCTCAGTGCCCTCATTCATTTGTTTTTTCATTGTTTTTGATTTTTGGGACATAAATCCCTAATTTGGGGAGATTGTAATGTCCCAGAATTTCTGTATAATATTTTTTAATTATATGGACTTATTTTGAGACCGTGAAATTTGACGGCGCGTGATTTCGAGGCCCGGAGTGCCTGGAATGATCCGTCGAAAAATGTTATGTTTATAATAGAGCGCATGAGTGGTTTTCTATAAAAAGTGGAATAACTCATAAATGGTTTCCTAGATCAGAAATCCGAGGGCACCATTGTGATCAGGATAATGGGTTTACCCTAGGAGCGACTTAAGTTTAGTTGGCGCAAGCCTCCAGTGAGAAAACCAAAAAATGGAATAACCGTAAATAAAATAATTAAATAAAGTTATTTTATTTTTCTTATGCTTATAACTCAAGAATGGTGACTCGGATTAAAAATTTTAGGCCACTGCTGAGCTCGTGAGGGTATGCTTTTTCTAGCCAGATACTAACATTGGCTAGTGCGGGCCAACTATGGAAGTTAGTTTTTTGTTGTAAACAAAATAATTAAGTAGAAATTATTTTATTGTTAAAATCCATAACTTATAAATGGAAACTCAGATTGAAAATATGAGATTACCATTGAGTTCATTGGGACGTGTTTCCTTTAGGCAGAGCCTAACCTCGACCGGCATGGGTCGAGCGCGACTGTTAATAATTTTCTGAACTTTTTTTCAGGTACATTCAGTAAACGCACATGCGATGTTTTCTATATTTTGACTCATTTCTCAGATAAAAAATCTGAGAGCACCATTGAATCTACAGTGCTAGGATTCTATTAAGAGAGGCTTCACTTTGACTGCAGTTGGTCAGGAAAAGAAGTTAGATTTTGGACTTTTAAAATAATAATAAAAAAATGTTATTTTAGTTCTCTCTTTTTATTTTCCTCCAACGGAAAAGCGGCATTGGCCGGTGTAACACCCTGATATTTTATGAGAAATATGCTTTTTAACTTAATTTATGTCTTCTATTGTACGCTTCACCAAGATTATCTTCGCTATACGCAACATCGTATTTTCTTGTAATATACGCAACACTATTCTTGGATCGTGTTACAGACTATTTCAAGTTTGTTTGATAGAAGTTATTCTACGCAACATAGATTATATATATATATATATATTCAATGTATAAATGAAATATGGGTGGATTATTTTTTATGCAACAAAAAAGGAAGCTTCCAATACAAGCAACACTGTCATGGCTTGCATTACCTGTAAGAGCAACCTTCCTCAATAGCTTACTTGGTACCCAATACCGAGTTTCACTATCCAATGATATATTATTATAATATTTATATGAACTAGGAATTATGAATATTATTAACTAAATTTTTAATTTTATAACATTATAATTCATCTTACACATATTCTATAACATGGTATGAGAAAAAAATAAATTTTTTCGGGTAAAATAAGTATTTTTCAAAAAATGCAGTTTTGTCACCATTTGATGGTGCACCCACTTTAAATCTAGTTTTTTACATGTTTATAATTCCAATTATACAAAATAAACTTATTCATTGCAATAAGGATAAAAAAATTTACTTTGGATAATTTTTTTTATATTTTTCTATTAACTTTCTTATTTTGATGAACAGTAAAAATACGCTAAATTTTAATTAAAAACAAATTTTTTCATCAAGAAAATTTATATGGATAAATTATAATATTTAATGGTTTTAAAGTATAAATAGAATATATTTTTAACATTTAATATAATTTATGTCATTATCATTAATTTTACATTGAATTCATAGGTAAAATCAATTCAACCTTTTGCAATGTTTTAAACAAAAACACGTCTTCTTTCGAGAACAAGATTAATTTTAATTTAATTTCTGAAAATTATGTGTCTTGAATTCAGAAAAATTGATTCTATATTTGGAATCATTATGTCCAAATTATGTTAATAGGCTACTTTTTATTTTTGGGCATTATGAATAGTAACTACAGTAAATTTTATTCACCACAGTCAAAGGTAAATTAGGTAATTAAGTGTAAAAATAATGTTATAAAATTACCCTAAAACATGTCTTAATATAATTGGATGATTATATTTCTTACTAAAACATAATTGTCTCGAAATGGAATCTATTGGAACCCACTTGGATGTCATTAAGACATTTAATTTATTTTATTTAAAAGAAAGTGAAATATGTCTCACTCAAAATTTAATAATTAAAGTATTTTTAATATAAGGTTATACAGAATATAGATTCGATTATAATTACTAATTTGAAATCTAAAATGTTTTTTTTATGGTAATTTATTTGTAATTTTTAAGAAATATTTAATTACCTTAATATCTTATACATTAATGATGTAGAAATTATTTACTTAGTGAAAAATCAATAATATAGTTATTTTTAATGTAATAATACCCATAAAAGGACCAAAAACATGACCAAAACCTATCTTTAGAGTCTATATATACCATAAGCATCCAAGGGTCTACTTGGGGACCATTTGGAGCCGTAAAAATTTGATTATGACATTTATATTATTTTATTTTTAATAATGTTAAAGTTTTCACCTTCATAATTTAATAAATATAACAATTTAAATGTTCTGATTTTAAGATGATAAATTAGAGTAAAAGTATTATTATGAAATATATTAGATATATATTCATCATTGGATTTTATTTTTAATTTTTATGAAAAAATTAGTATATTAAATAATTAAACAAAAATGTTGTAGTAATTATTTTAGTAAGTGAAATATCAAATAAATGGTATTAAAAATATTAAAATAAATGTTATATGAACAAATTAATGTGTTCCAAGAATTTTTTAGATTAATATGACATGTTATGAATCTATAAAATTTATTGGTTCGAATATATCTTTTTTTGGATTTTATTGAAATCCAAATAATTCAATAGTGTCTAAATTGACACTATTGATATTTCATAAAAATAACATATTATAAAATTGTTTAAAAATCACAAAAATATTTAAAAATTATAAATTGAAATTTATATGGTCTAAAATTTCATAAACTATCCAATTATTGACAATTCACAACACATAAGTAATTAGTTATGACAATTTAAAATTTAGAATATTATTACAAAAAATAAAATTAAATATACTAAATAAGGATAAATCAAGTTGATAAGGTTTACAATAAATTCCCAAAAAGTCTAAATTTTATTGGTTGATGATATTAAAACTCTATCACATCTCATATTTTCATTGAGTCATTTTTTTAGGTTTTTAAGGGGGGTTTTAGTTTATTATAAATTAATATTTTTGAGGTTTCCAAAAGAGCCCCTCTCCTCTCTTATAAAAGGAAACCTCCTCTCTCTCCTCTTCATAACATTTTGAGCCTTAAATATTGGAAATATCCTGTATTTTTATCTTATCCCCTTCCCTAGAAACATACTATAGGTCCTGGTATTCTTCATAAACCATCATTAGTGCCCTAAGAGGAGGTTTAGAAGAGGCGCGTTGAAGAAGAGGTAATATCCTTTACCGATTCTTTCAGATTTATTTCTTCTTCTACATAATCTTATTTATTTGTTTCATTGTAAAGTAATAACATAAGTATCACTCATATACTTATATGTTATTATAAATATTAAACAACCTTATTTAACCTTCTATCCATCCTACAAAAAATGAAATCACCACGCGTGCGTACGTACGGAATACCGTCTCCACGTCATGGTGTAAACTGTTTTCCACCACCACCTTACTTGGATTGGTATAATGGTATAAAAATAACTATATCTGATTATTATAACATCATAATAATTCTGAGATATTATATCATCCACTCTAATTCCATTCAATAATTATGGGAACAATGTAATCGCTCGTGCGTACATATGGATTACCGTCTCCACGACGCGATGAGATTAATTCTCCATGTTAACTATTCAAGAATGATTTTAAAGTATATATAATAAATATTCATGAAATATATTACATTATAATGATACTGGATTTATTTATATGTCATATTCTTACTACCATTCAATTTAATATGGAAACGAAAACAGTGTCCATGCGTACGTACGACCTACCATCTCCATGAACGGTGTATTTCATTCCATTTGTTGATCTATCATATATATTTATATGATGAATATATATTATATATAAATCATGTTTTAAATTATATAAGTAATTAAATCGTGATATAATTAATAATATCAAGAACAACAAGTCCAAACACATACGACAAATGAAACGATTTTACCCAAAACGCTGCTTTAAAATGGAATTGATAAAACAACGGGTAATATAATGTTGTATTTGAATCATATATGATATCATAAATATTATTATGGTTCTTATACAAGTTAATAATATGTTTAAACCCACTATACAAGAGTTTCGGACACATATAGAAGAAATTGGATATACGGTACGGGATAATTATTTCAATCTCTTTCTTATCTAAGATTGTTTATTCGTAAGAATTTATGGGGGTTATAGTTATCATCCATGTCTATGTTTTATAAAAAAATTCATAAAATGTTTACTATTTTTTCATGTATTTTTAAAGTCATTTTTACCCTTTTCTGACTTTTATTACATGGTATGGAAGGAATCTTTCTTTTGTTTACCATACGAGGTACTTTATAACTTTTCCGGCAAAAGTATGAAGAGAATGTTTTTTTAACTTATATGACATGAACGGATTTTTATAGTTTCATAATGCCTTATTTCCATGAAGCTTACTATATAAGATTTCATGATTATTTTCAACAAAATTCCATTATTTTAAAATTTCATGGCATTTTGAGAAAAGAAAATGATTTTGAAGAAGAAAGGATATTTTCATCAAAAATTCATTTCAAGTGTTTTATCAAAACTATTTTCCATCTAAGATGACATTATTTAATATTTTTATGTTTCATATATAATGTCTCTATTATTTACATGGTTTTATTTTCTTATGATGAAATGATATCCATTTGTTTTATATGGATTATGTTATGATGGGATGAAGTTTATGAAACCCATTTTATTCTTTGGGTTATGATGAATGATTTATGATTATTTTGTGGCACACGTAAGAATGATTTCATTATGAGATGGGTGGCACCAATATCTCCCTCCAATGAATTGGGTAATGATTCATATCTCATGAGATAGATATGTCTAGAATGGAAAGTAAATCTAGTTCAGTAATACAAGGCTATAACGACAAGTAAACCTGGTTCAGTAATGGACTTTTTCCACTATGATGGTCTTGGAAGAAATACCTTGGCTACTCTGGAAATCATATCATGTTCTCTATGGTTTTCCACAATTAAATATTAATTTTCAATGTTATTTTATCATGATTAATGTTCCTTTATGATCTATGCATTATGTACTTCCAAGATTCATGTCATTGCTCAATATTTTGAAGTTTTATGTTCATGTTTTTACGTTCAAATGTTTATGGATTATTTTTATATTCTCCATGTTTACCCTTACTGAGAATTTGATCTCACCCTTTTTATGTTATCTTTTCCCCATGATATAACGAATGATTTTAGGTAAGAAAAAAAAGGGGAAGATCTTTATGGTAGATGTTGAAGATCTTTCACCATGATTAGAAGATTATATTCTGAGTTTCCAAAGACACTGAACTAATATGGTCTTTGGGCATCTGTTCTTTTCTTGTATTGAGTATTCCGTAAAAGTAATTTAATTTCCATGTACGTCAAGATTGGGTCTCTACAGTGGGACCAACGAAACGTCAAGCCATAAAATGGCTTGACTCTCATTTATTCTTGTAACTGCACCATTTTAATTAGGAAGGTTCCTTAATTAAATGAACCCCCTTAATTCCACATGTGTTACTCACCCATCTCATATCCTATTTATATGGAGCTCAAGGTGGGGTGTTGGCATGAATTCACCAACCGTCGAAGCTCGGGAAATGTACCATGATGCCAACCACATAGAGGACGAGACCGTTTTTAGCGAGTAGTGACTGGCACCACTGAAATAGGAAATGATGACAATGTAAAGACCTAGAATTTCTATGGATTTTTTTCTTAAATACATGGGAATTTTACGAGTCCACGAAAATTGACGGCACATGATTCGGAGGCCCGATGTTCCCGAAATCAATTTCTTAAGTTTTGTTCTGGTACGTTTAGTAAACATATGAGCAAGTTTTTATAACTTTTGAATCGGTGCCCGGAATTGAAATCCAAGGGCACTGTCGAACTCACAACACAGATATTCACTTAATAATTCTTTCACCTTGATGACAGATGGTCTGAAATAAAAGATAGTTTTGGGTTTCTAATTAATGAATTAAATAAAAATAAAGTTGTTGCTTTATTTTTATTTTGGTTGGGTGAAGCCTCCATGTGGAAGTTGGAGGTGGGGACCACCACACCTTAACCTCCCATGAGATTTTATGGTGGTGGGTCCCACCCGAAACTAATCTCCTCTTCATGTTTAATATGTTGGGGACCACCTGGTATTTTAACCCCTTGAAACTCCCCATTAAAGTGGAGAAACCCTCAAACTTCCATTAAGTATAGGGAGCCTCTTTAACTCCCCTAACACTTAATGGTTCCAAATCCTCCACATTAATTATTTGTGCCAACCTCTTGAATTAATTAATTTGAGCTAACCTAATTAATTAACCGATTTAAATTTTGTGGAAGTAATTAAATAATAGATAAACACAATCTATTATTTTGGTTGGAATTTGTCTTTTGGTGGAACTTGGGAGAAGAGAGAAAGCTTAGAAAGATAAGCTCTCTCCATTGAAGAAAGAAGAATGCGTTATTCCAAAGAAGAATGCTGGCAATGATCTCCTTCGACCTTCATGCTTGGATCCTACCGATGTGGGCTGTCTTCAACCGAACTTCCCTCCACATCACCATCAACGAGCCAACCCACGAGCTTGGGATTGGAAGTGTGTGGTGGACATGACGAACAACGATCTCCTCCGTATTCTTCCCGTGAATTCATCGTTGAACAATGAACAAAGTTAGGGGTGTGTTTTTGTTTGATCAATGTTAATTCTTCCTTCCATAATTGTTTCTATTGACCCACTTGCTACTGAACTAACGTAGAAGGACCATGACAAACAAACATGGTATGATCCCTCCACCGTTCTTGTGAATGTTTGGTGTGTTCTTTGTGTTCTTCATGGGTTAAGAAAAACATATCGTTGTGAGTTATTTGTGTGATGGAATGATCCAAAATTGATGAACCAACATCACAAGGACCTAGTGGAGGTGCAGTGACGAATCAGGAAACGAATCGGACTGGAACGAGAAGAACCGTCCCTCGACCGTTCTTCGAGCAGATGAATCAAATCATGTTTTTGAAGCTGACCGGAGGCCCAAAAACACCGGAGACGACTACGGGACATCATGGAAACCTAGTGTCTGAAGATTCATGATGAACAGACCATCAGAATAAAGGAAGAGCATCATGGGAGGCACGCTGGCCAGAGGCGTTGTTTCTGGAAAATTCTAGAATACACAGTGTGTACTACTGACGAACATGCCATGTAATACGAGCATTCTGTGGCTTGAGTTTTGGATGTTAGAAAAGTAACACATGGCATGTGAACTCGATCACATGGCATGTATTCTCTACACAGCATGGCAGAGGCTGCTACACGAGACATGGTGTGTAATCTGGGAAGTAAATGGACAGTGGTAGAATTACACAGCCAAGAGGCACGGCGTGTACTCTCTATACAGAATGGCAGAAGCGGCTTTGCGAGACTCGGAGTGTATCTTAGGGATACACAGACATGGGGTGGAGTACATGAGAATTTACTCCACCACACGGCTAGGCATGGCCAATGGAACGGGCTACCCCATGTACCAGTTACACAGGTTGGCGAACACAGGTTGAGGTCATGTATGGGCACATGGCCAGCATACACGGAGCCGACCCCAGTTGCTTGGACACGGCGTGTAACCATACCACACGCCATGTACTTTCTTTTCTACATTACCAGCATTATGACACGAGCCATTGTACACAGGCAGTACTCAAGGTCTGATGACACGGCGTGTGCCTCAATACTACACGTCGTGTACTTTTTGTGAAATGGATTGGTAATCTTGTCCTCTATAACTTGGCCACGTTTTGTTTTCGTTGAGACCCCTATGACGTGGCTGACCATTGGGATAGTTCTTCGTGATACTTCGTGGAAGTTGATGTATCGACACATGAATTGAGGAGCGGACCCTCCCAGAATCAAGTGTGCTTTGTGTGCGGACCATATGGCTAGTTGCTTTATGATTACTATTCTAGGATCCTACGTGGGTTCGACAACTCTGACTACTGTTCTAGGATCCTACATGGGTTAGAAAACTCTGACTATTGTTCCAGGATCCTACGTGGGTTCGACAACTTGGATTACTGTTCCAGGATCCTACGTGGGTTCGACAGCTCTAACTAATGTTTCAGGATCCTACATGGGTTCAACAGCTCTATTTTCTATTCCTAGATCCTACGTGGGTTCGACAGAATAGATGATTCAGTGGATACATCTGATCATCTCTATCTATCTACATAAGTTGTATACTTGTGTGAGCTAATTCAATGAATTTTGTGTTCTCCTCATGATTGAGATGGATTACATGATAACTTAGGTGTATGTATGTGAATTCACCTAAGTGGGGTTATTTGTTGATCTCATACTCTTTGGTTTATCCTTGGTGGATTTTGAGAGACCTTGAGGGTCTCGAGGTCCCTACTGAGTATCGTTATAGACACCCCTGCATAGGATATTCCTGCACCTCGTTGTGTTGGATGCAGATGATGGACAGTGCTGACTGTGGCTGAGAGTACCAGGACTTGATGGTACTCGGAGGTGGACCATACCATGTGTCGGTACACGGAGGATACGGATGAATGTGGAGTGTAGAGGAGGCTATCTGTACCTACCCTTTAGGTAGGAATCCCAGAGGATGAACCAGTAGCTATTTTTTCTTTCTTCAGTTGTATTTGTACTTCCTGTTCCTTGTAATTTTTTGTTGGGCTTGTATTTTTGATGCCATTTACTTTCAGTACTCTTTTGTTATACAGTTTTACTTAGTGATTCGTTTTTATCTGTGTGATCTGTTTGTTTGTTTACAGTGGTAAAGGAAATTCCTTCCCATTTTAGGGATTTACATCTTTGGTTTTGGTTGCTAGCCCATGGCCTATCGAAGGTGGGCTTGGGGTTGTTACAGCACGGGCCCCGGGGGACGGTTCGTGACAAATTAGTATCATAGGAGTCGGTTCTACTTCAGAACTTAGGACTCTGATCTTTTCTATGAAGCAATAGTGTTAAGGGTATTGAGTGTGGTTTTCAGTTCGGGGAGTCTAGTGTTGTTGTGGCAGCCGACATATCCTTACAATAGGACCCTAACTTCTGATTTCTAACTCAATGCATGAAAACACTGATTTCTTGTGTGTTTCATTTGGAGAGTTTTCTTAGTGATCTCTTTGAGTGATCTCACCAGGTCTAACTTATTGACTGTGGAGCACCTATTTCCTTTCATGATGGTCCCACGCAGATAGCCAATCCAGGGTTTCAGAATTTGTACGCGATGGTATCCCAACGAGTGATGTGGCCTTAGTGCAGGGCCCTATCATAGCAGAGGCACTAGCGTTACCACTACCCTTTGGTCCACCGATTCCACCAACCCCTGCAGCAGACAGTGCACACTGCCTGAGCGCATTTCATGAGTTCCATCACCAGAGGCCGCCCAGGTTCAAGGGTGAGATGGACCCGCAGGCAGCTGAGGATTGGCTGTAGGATGTGGTGAGAGTCTTCAAACTTGTAGGGACGCTATCCGACCTTATGGTGATCCTTTCCGCGAGTATCCTTCATGAAGCAGTAGGTAGATGGTGGAACCTGATGCTCCAGGTGCATGACGAGGAGACACTACTTTGGACAGACATCGAGAGCCTGTTTCGGGTAGAGTTTGTCCAAGCCACCCTACGTGCAGTGTGGATACAGGAGCTACTTCATCAGCAGCAGGGCAGAATGACAGTGGCACAGTACTCAGCGAGGTTCACCGACCTCTCGTGCTACTCCACATATATAGTATGGGACCCATTATTCAGGTCCCGGACCTTTGATCAGGGACTCAGGTGAGAGATCAGGGCTTCGATGACCTCACTCAGCATCCCAACACATGCTGGGGTGTTAGAGAGAGCCCTCCTAGTAGAGAGTTTCCTTGATGAGCTGTCTCCAGCAACGAGACCCACCACCGGTCGACACATAGTGGAGTATTCTACAGCTGGCAGTAGACAGATGCCGCAGATATCCAACCGGACTAGGCCATCCTGTGGATGACCTCGAGACATGGGTTCGGTTGTGTGAGGCACACGAGATAGATCCAGTCATACGTGGAACATGCAGTGATACGTATGCGACAGGTATAGTCACATGGCTTGAGACTGTCTGACCTGCATTCTAATGATCAGAAGACAGTTGAGGGACCTCCCAGGCAGAGTCAGAGGTTCGATCGAGGCGATCTACAGGGCGCAGGCGGACGTGGAAGAGGATCTAGTCGTGCAGCTGGCAGTGGACAAAGTTATGAGGTTTTACCACCACCACCACCAGGAGGTCCACCCCGACCACAGGGAGTAGGTGTAAAGGAGAGAGCTCATCTCCAGGTAGTTGATGCTTACGATCATGGTTCTCCGGAGATGATTTGAGTTACGATCTGTGTCTACTCCACCTTAGCTACAGTTCTTATAGACATAGGTGTCAGTCACTCTTTCATTTCCACAACCCTCGTTTGGAGATAAGAGATTCTTAAGGATATGTTGGCTTGATCCTTATGGATAAAGACTCCTATGGGAGAAGATTCAATGATTACACACTGGTGCCGGTAGTGTGAGATTACTCTATGAGGCGAGAGCTTCGGCTGGGATCTCCTAGTAGCAGCGTCGAGGCCTTACGACGTCATCTTGGGTGTGAACTGGTTATCTACACTACATGCTCAAATTGACTATATTAGATGAAAAGTGTGGTGTTTCCACACGTATGGGTCCAGTTTTACCTTCACCGGTGAGAAGGGAGCCTTTGAAGCACAGGATGGACTTACCCGGAGGAGGGTGCAGCCGATCACTCATCAGTTGGCTTGCCTTACCCTCTGAGCTATTGATGTGGAGAGTCTGAGTTATCCTGTAGTGGTGGACCAGTACGTGGATGTCTTCCCTGATGATGTTTCAGGTCTGCCTCCTCATAGAGAGGTAGACTTTTACATTGGATTGTACCCCGGTACGGCACTGATATCTACACCAGTATATTGGATGGCTCCAGTTGAGCTTTATGAGCTATGGGTACAGCTGGAGGACTTGCAGGGGAAGGGATTCATCTGGCCCAGCATTTCACCTTGGGCATCCCTGATTCTGTTCTCTTGGAAAGAGAATGGGAGCTTGAGGATTTGTTCCAACTACCATCGCCTGAACCAGGTGACCGTGAAGAACAAGTACACACTCCCAAGGATTAATGACCTCTTTGATCAACTGAAGGGAGCGCAGTGGTTCTCAAAGATATACCTCGGATTACGCTATCACCATCTCATAGTTTGAGATGAGGATGTGAAAAAGACGGCATTCAGGAGTCAGTACGGCCAATACAAGTTTTTGGTTATGCCATTCGGCATAACCAATACTCCAGCAGTGTTCATGGGACTCCGGAATAGGATCTTCCAGCCATACCTCGATCACATCGTAGTAATCTTCATAGATGAAATTATGATCCACTCAACTACTGAGGAGAAGCATACGTACCATTTTCGGGTAGTACTGGACACACTCCAAGAGCACTAGATTGATGGTAAGCTCTCTAAGTGCCAGTTCTTGATCCGAGGGGTTCACTTTCTGGGACATGTCATCTCAGAGACTGGAGTTGCAGTAGATCTAGTGAAGATTGAGGCGGTACTATCATGGGAGCCACCCAGAAGTGTGACGGAGGTACGAAGTTTCCTGGGTTTGGCTGGATACTATCAGATATTTGTGATAGATTCCTCCAGAGTTTTAGCACCACTATTAGCCTTGACGAAGAAGGGGCAACCCTTCATGTGGTCAGAGAGATGACATCATAGATTTCAGGATTTCAGGCAGAGGCTAACTAGTGCCCCCATCTTGAGGATTCTAGAGGAGGGTGTAGGGTTCGTAGTCTACTACGACGCATCATGGATCGGACCCAGATGTGTCCTGATGCAGTAGCGAGTAGTGATCACAAATGGTTCTCGCCAGCTGAGGCAACATTAGCAGAACTACAATACCCATGACCTTGAGTTAGCTGCAGTGGTCTTCTCCTTGAAGATTTGGTGACACTATCTTATAGGCAGACATTTTACCGTGTACTCTGATCACAAGAGTCTCAGGTATATCTTCTCTCATAAGGACCTGAACCTAAGACAACGACGTTGGCTTGAGTTCCTCCAGGACTATGACTTCGAGATAGTCTATACTCTTGGGAAGGGGAACATTGTTTTGGATGTGCTCAACATGAGGTCTGGTATATAGCTTCTAGGAGAGGCGACATAGCAGTTGGCATATTTACAGATATCCTTTGTGGATAAAGATGGAGTAGTCTTCCTTTAGTCTCTTACAGTCACTCCCCAACTTCTTCAGCGAATCTGGGAGGCACAGCATGGGGACGCTGACTGTGAGACATAACATGCTCAGATATCCACAGGGCAGGCAATTGATGGATTTTATGAAGGTGGGGAGCACGTAATCCACTTCAGAGGACATACTATGGTACCAGTGTCACTTCAGGAGGAAGTGTTGGGGGAGTTTCACATGTCCCCTCTATCGGTACATCTAGGAGTGTCGAAGATGTATCAGGATCTCTGAAGACAACACTGGTGGCCGGGAATGAAGAAAGCAGTTGCAAAGTTTGTCTCTCGATGTCTTACTTGTCAGCAAGTGAAGGCGGAGCATCAGGTACCAGTAGGCATGGTTCAGCCTTTAGAGGTCCCAGAGTGGAAGTGGGATGGGATATCCATAGTCTTCATGACATGACTTCTACGTACATCTAGGGGACAAGACTCTATTTGGGTGATCGTCGACCGATTCTCCAAGTCGGCCCACTTCTTATCGATCAGAGAGCAGGGAAGAGTAGAGAGCTTTGGATGCCTATATGTGCAAAATATTGTGCATTTACATGGAATACCCTCGACAATTGTCTCTGATCTTGATGCATGATTTACATCCCAGATACGGAAGGGGTTGTAGGAGGCTTTCGGGATGCAGCTTCGATTGAGCACTGCCTTCTATCCCCATACGGATGGCCATACTGAGCGGACCATTCAGACCCTCGAGTACATGCTCCACGCTTGTGTCCTCGACTTCGATCGCAGCTGGGAGGATCACTTCCCTTTGGTGGAGTTTTCATAGAACAAAATCGATCACTCCACCATAGGGATGGAACCTTTTGAGGTGTTATACGGGCGACCTTGCAGATCACCTCTGTGCTGGACTGACCTAGGGGAGTCAGCACTAGTGGAACTAGAGATGGTACGGGCTACCACAGAGAAGGTGCAGATCATCTAGGAGCAGATGAAGACTACACAGAGTAGGTAGAAGTCGTATGCCGAAAGGATATGGAGAAATCTAGAGTTCAAGGATGGAGACCACATATTTCTATGGGTATCACCACGACGATGTCTACGGAGATTTGGCCGAGGCAGCAAGTTATCTCCGAGATTCATCGGACCCTTCCAGGTCCTCAGCAGAGTTAGCGAGGTGGCTTACCACTTAGCTCTTCCACCTCAGTTGCACTGGGTGCATGATGTCTTCCACGTATCCCAGTTGAGGAGATATGTGCACAACCCTTCCCACATCATCAACCATGGCAAGATGGACATCGAATATGGGGAAACGTTTCCAGTGGTTCCAGTAGAGATTGAGGATTGAAAGGAATGGGTCCTTCATGGACGGTCGATACCTATGGTGCGCGTTCACTGGTAGCAGGGGAACCTCCAAGAGAGCACATGGGAGCGGGAGGCTCAAATGCGTGCTCAGTACCCCCACTTGTTCCCTTAGTTTGAGTTGTACCTTACAGGGACGTAAAGACCTGAGGTTGGAAGAATGTAAAGACCCAGACTTTATGTGGATTTTTTTTAAATACATGGGAATTTTACGAGTCTGCAAAAATTGACGGCAAGTGATTCTGAGGCCCGGTGTGCCTAGAATCAATTTATGAAGTTTTGTTCAGGTACGTTCATTAAACGTACGAGTGGGTTTTTATAAATATTGAACCAGTGCTCAGAATTGAAATCTGAGGGAACCGTTGAACTCGTAGTGCTGATATTCACTTAAGATGACTTTCACCTCGATAGAAAATTGTCAGAAATAAAAAATAGTTTTTGGGTTTTTAATGAATGAATTAAATAAAAATAAAATTGTAGCTTTATTTTTATTTTGGTTGGTTGAAGCCTCCATGTGGAAGTTAGAGGTGGGGAACACCACACCTTAACCTCCCATGAGAGGTTATAGTGGTGGGGCCCACCCGAACCTAATCTCTTCTTCGTGTTTAATATGGTGGGGGACCACCCAGGTTTTTAACCCCTTGAAACTCCCCATTAAAGGGGAGAAACCCTCAAACTTCCATTAAGTATAGGGAGCCTCTTCAACTCCCCTAACACTTAATGGTTCTAAATCCTCTAAATTAATTATTTGTGCCAACCTCTTGAATTAATTAATTGGATATAACCATATTAATTAACCCACTTTAATTTTGTGCCAAAAATTAAATAATTGATAAACACAATCTATTATTTTGGTTGGTGTTTGTCTTTTGGTGGAACTTGGGAGAAGAGAGAATGCTTAGGGAGAAATGCTCTCGCCAACGAAGAACGAAGAACGTGTTCTTCCAATGATGATCGCCGACAACGATTTCCTTCAACCTTCATCCTTGGATCCTTATGATGTGGGACATCTTCAACCGAACTTACCTCCACATCGTTGTCAATGATTCAACACATGAGCTCGGTATTGGAAGTGTGCGGTGGACGCGATGAGCAACGATCTCCTTTGTCTTCTTCCCACGACTTCATCGTCAAACAACGAAAAAAGGTAGGGGTGTGTTTTGGTTTGATAAATGTTGATTATTCCTTCCGTAATTGTTTCTCTTGACCCACTTGCTACCGAACTAACACGGAAGGATCAGGCCAAACGAACATGGCATGATCCCTCCGCCGTTCTTGTGAATGTTTTGTGTGTTCTTCGCGTCCTTCATGGGTGATGAACAATGGATCGTTGCGAGTTAGTGGTGTGCTGAAACGATCCCAAATTGAATACCCATCATCACGACGACCTAGTGGAGGTACAATGACGATAGTGGATGAAGATTCGGACTGGAACAGGAAGAACCGTCCCTTGATCGTTCTTCTAGCGTATGAATCAAATCATTTTTTCGGAGGTGATCAGAGGCCTGAAAACGCTGGAGATGACTACGATACATCAGCGTGACCTAGTGAATAATGTTTCATGACGAACAGATCGTCAAAATGAAGGATGAGCATGCGGGGAGGCATACTGGCCAGAGGTGTCGTTTCTGTAAAATTCCAGAATACATGGTGTATACTACTGATGAACACACCATGTAATACGGGCGTTCTGTGGCTTGAGTTTCGGATGTTAGACAAGTAACACACGGCGTGTGACCCCGGTCACAGGGCGTGTCTTCTCTACATAGCATGGCAGAGGCGGCTACATGAGACATGGGGTGTAATCTAGGAAATACATGGACACTGGCAGAATTACATGGCCAAGAGGCACAACGTTTACTCTCTATGCAGAATGGAAGAACCGACATCGCGAGACTTGGCGTGTATCCCGAGGATACATGAACATGAGGTGGAGTACATGGGAATGTACTCCACCACATGGCCAAGCATGGACAGTGGAATAGGCTACCCCATGTACCAGTTACACGGGTTGGCGAACACGGGTTGAGGCCATGTACGAGCACATGGCCAGCGTACACGGAGCTGACCCTAGTTTCTTGGACACGGAATGTAACCATACCACACACTATGTAATTTATTTTCTACATGACCAGCCTTACAACACGAGCCATTGTACACGAGCAATACCCGAGGTCTGATTACACAGCGTGTGCATCATTCCTACCCGCCATGTACTTTTTGGGAAATGGCTTGGTCATCTTGTCCTCTATATCTTGGACACGTTTTGTTTGCATTGGGACCCCTATGAAGTGGAGGACCTTTGGGATAATTCTTCATGGGACTTCATGGAATTTGATGTATCGACACTTTTCTTGAGAAGCGGACCCTCCTGGAATCAAGCGTGCTTTGTGCGGGAACCCTGTGGTTGGCTGCTTTGTGATTTCTGTTCCAGGATCCAACGTGGGTTTGACAGCTTTGAGTACTATTCTAGGATCCTACATGGGTTCGAAAACTCCAACTACTATTCTAGGATCCTACTTGGGTTCGACAGCTCTGACTATTGTTCCAGGATCCTATGTGGGTTCAACAACTCTGACTATTGTTCCAGGATCCTATGCAGGTTCGACAACTCTATTTTATGTTCCAAGATCCTATGTGGGATCGACATAGTTGATGATTTAGTGGCTAAATATGATTATCACTATATATTTACATAAGTTGTATACCTGTGTGATCTGAGTCAATGAATTTTTTGTTCTCCTCATGATTGAGATGTATTACATGATAAATTAGGTGTATGTTTGGGAAAACACCTAAGTTGGGTTATCTGTTTATTTCATACAATGTGGTTTATACTTGGTGGATTTTGAGAGACCTTGAGGGTATCGAGGTGCCTACTGAGTATCGTTACACTCACCCCTACATGGGTTATGCCCGCACCTCATTGTGTTGGATGTAGAGGACGGACAGCACTGACTGAGGCTGAGAGTACCGGGAATGGATGGTACTCGGAGGTAGACCATACGATGTGTCGGTACACAGAGGAGATGGACGGACATGGAGTGCTGAGGAGGCTATCTGTACCTACCTTGCATGTAAGAATCCTAGAGGCTGACCCAACAACTGTTTTTCCTTTATTCATTTGTATTTTTATTTCCAGTTCCTTTTACTTTACATTTGGTCTTGTATATCTGTCCCCCTTTACTTTCAATACTCCTTTGTTATACTGTTTTACTTAGTGATTTTTTTCAGCTATGTGCTCTGTTTGTTTGTTTACAGTGATAAAGGAAATGCCTTCACAATTTTAGGGGTTTACGCCTTTGGTGCTAGTTGCCAGCCCCTGGCATATGGAAGGCGGGTTTGGGGTAGTTACAGCACGGGCCCCGGGGGACGTTTCGTGATAGACAACGACGAAGGAGGTTTCGTTGATCCTCATCAGCAGACATCTCGTCTAGGTAGGGGGTTTATTTTGAAGTTTTCGTTGATTAATTAAATTTCTATCCCACTTGTTACCATGTAATGCGGAGGGCATGGGCTAAACGAACAAGGCCCGGACCCTCCTCTGCTTTGTTCTTAATGTGAACTTCGGGGAACAATTTCCAACTTGATGGCAATGCGAAATAGCAGGTCACGCTATAACGGCAGTAGCGCAGGAGAGTCGTAAGCACAGACGGCACCAAGAATAGACACTGGAGAACTTCCGGTCACCAATGGAAGAAACCATCAGCACTCCATGTCTGCGATGGCTAGCGGTGGTAGGAGAAGACCCACGGAAATTAGCTGCGGGCGATGGAAGGTGGCGTGTGACGGTGCTCTGTGGTTGCATAAGGCGGTCGGCCCGAGCCAGCTGCATGGTAGAAGGGTGGCGTTGTAGGTGCCACCAGTGGTGCAAAGAGGCTGCAGCCAGCGGTGCAATGCAGCCATGGCCAGTGTCCCATCGCAGAAGGGGGCGGTGCAGAGGAGCTGCGACCAGGCACCGTAGTAGGAAGGAGCGGTGTGGCCCCGCCCCGCACCGCATTGGTGGATACCGGTCGGCCAAACGGCTGACTGTTTAGTGCAGTGGGGTAGCGCCCCACCACCTGGGCAAAATAGCCCTACAACCGTGGGGCTAGTAGAGAAGGTGGTATGCTGTTTGGTGGACTGGTCTGGGTGCGGGCCGGCTGAGCGGGCTAGCGCAGGTGGGCATAGCCCCACCCGGCGGGTCGGGCCAACTGCAGCCTGGGTGCCACAAACCGAATCGGGCCGACCCAAGAGGGCCGGACCCAGTGAACTGACCCAACCCTTAAAGGGCCAGATCCGGGTGGGGTCAGGTAGACCCCAGGACCCGTTGCGTTGGGTCGGTCGGACTGAGTCAGACCGGGCCCAGACCCAACCCTTCCCCGAATAAATAAACTCATGTAACTGACAAACCGGGTGTCTATTTGACATGTCATTAGTGGAATTGGGATCCCTTTAGGGAATCGTTCTCTTTGTAATACTCTGGCGGGCCCGACCAGGCCGGACCGAGGTTAGATCACCCCTCGTTTCACGGAAAGGGATGTAACTAACAGAGCAGGTGTCTGATTGATGTGTCGTCTGTGGCATAAGGACCCTAATAATAGGGTAGTCCTTATGAAATACTCCATGAGATTTTTGGATAAAGTTGGAGTACGGATGGGTTGGATCGACTCCAAATCCAACTGGGCCCTCGGCACTAAAATGCCAATAACATACAGACCAGACATCTAGTTGACATGACATCTTTTGCATTGGCACCCTTATTACATGACAGATCATGGACTTACTTGTTTATGGGACTTCATACTGGTTTAAATATGATTGATGGTTTGAGGAATGGTCCTCCCAAAATCAAGCGTGTTATGATCAGTAATGCAGTGGATGGAATTAAGCTGGAGGTTGGATATATATCATACGAAGGATAGTACTGAGTATGTGGGTCAGCACCTAGTGATCCTGTATGCATCAGCACCGATTGATCCTGTGTGGATCAGCACTTAGAGACCTTGTGTGGATCAGCACCTCAAGAACTGATGACAACTAGCCTTAGAGAGGCTTATTGTGGATCAGCGACTTACCGACCCTATGTGGGTCAGCACTCAGCGATCCTGTGTGTGTAAGTGAATAACGATCCTATGTGGGTCAGATCCTATGCGGGTCATTGTGGTGGTTAGTACCTATCGAATCTGGGTAGGTCGGATCCTATGTGTGTTATTGCGGGGGTTAGTACCTATCAATTCTGTGGGGGTCAGACTCTGTATGGTCATCAGAAGTTCTTCTTGATAGAATAAGATGATCTATCTTTGCGACTAATCATTTGTACTTCTAAAATTCACTTAAGCCCGGTTTGAGTTGTGTGTATTGATTTATGATTTTTGATTGCGATCATGATTTTTGGTTTGAATTTGGGGAATTCTGTGAAACCTTTGGGGGTCTATGGGTCCCTACTGAGTATTGTTATACTCACCCCTACACAGGGTTCTCCCGCAACATGTTGGGTCTTCTACAGACGATGAGTAGTTGTGCTGAGACTTGAAGGAGCCAAGACCAGGAAATACACGGAGGAGACGAGTTGAAGTGGAGTTTTGTGGAGATGATATGTACCTACCCTTCAGATATGATCCTTGGTGGATGATCCAGGAGATGTTTTCTCTTTTCTATTGTACTTTTACTTTTTATTTGGGCTTGTATTTTGGCCCCATTAGTTTTAGTACACTTTTTACTATAGGAGTTTACATCATGGTTACCTCTTGTTGTGTTCTTGGTTGTGTGTTTGTACATGATTAAAGGTAATTCCTTCCTGTTATAGGGATACATATTTTAGGTTCTAGTAAACAACCCCTGGCCTATGGAAGGTGGGCTTTGGATATTCACGCCACGAGCCCCAGGGGATGGGTCTTGAGAGGCATGGTCGATCAGCCAAGTGGGGTGGCACAGTGCCACGAATGTGGCGACCGCTGCTACAATGCATGGGCATCCATTCGGCCATGTTGACATGGTGTGGCGACCAGTTAGTAGACTAGGACAATGTCGGCAATAGGTCAGGCCATATGTGAAGAAGTCTGGTGGGCCGGTGAGCCATAGTGGGCCTGGAGGGCTGGAGCGGGCCTGACAGGTCGGAGCAGGCCTGCAGGCTATGTACTAAAACAACCATTACATTTAAACAGAATGTTTGTTTTATATTCCTTATTTGGAAACATGATCCTTACATCTAGATGGAACTTTTGAACCAATTTTTGTTATTTTAATGTTCTATATCGGGTAACAGTTGAACTAAATGTCGTGATATACTAATAATAATATAATTATTTTTGAGAAATATTATATTGGACATAACTCATGCATAGGATGATCGATCGATGCACCGTTAGCGGCATCATGACCCTGAAAATGATGTGGGATATTCCTGAATTATTTCAAGTGCTTAAACCAAAATAGAGGTGTGGGCCCCATGAGGCCCGATTTTGGTGTTTGTAGTGAAATGTGACATTTTCACCTATTATCCATTTTGGAAAATTAAATAGCATATCCAGTGGGTTTTTTACATAGAACGTGATGGTGAACTTTGATCCAACTTCTGGGATATGATATGAGGAGTTCAAAACTTGACACTCTGTTTAGAGATGTTTGATGATAGCAATGATGGTAGTTCCTAGCTTACTTTCCATCTGGGCTAGGCATTGAAATTACTCGATGCTAGTTCTGGGTTTACCCTCTAGCAGTGATGGGTAGTTTAATTCCTTAATGGAAGTTCGGAGATTACTCTCTATCTGGTCTGGGCAATGGAATTCCCCGATGGTCATTCCGGTCTTATCCTCTAGTGTATTACCCTTCATAAGGTATGGGCAGTGGGTTCCCATTGCCTTTTAGGTGATGACATTCCTTACATTATAGATAACAGATCCCAAGTAATGAGTGAAACCCTCATGATGGGCGGGGCATGGGTCCTTAACCTTGAGATACGACCTCCTGACAAAAGTGGATAAATGAAGAGATGTACTTTGATGTAACATTGGACTCACATGTATAAGGGGAATTTTCCCCAATAAGACATGTTCTTGTGACTCTACCAAAAACTGTGTAGGCAAGACAGATAAACCCAAAGTGGATAGTATCGAACCGTGGTGTTTGATACCCTTTTGTCTTGCATTTCTGGGAAGATGTGAGGGATGATGGGCATCGATTGTGGTTACATTTGGATTTGGTGGTGACTCTTATTCTTTGTTTGAGCTATGATATAGAGATCCCCTTACTCTCTTATTTGGGTTTCTTTGACTATGCACACAGAGACACACACTCACACACACATATATATATATACATCCTATTTCAATACCAACTCCTTGGGTTTTGTTTAGTCTCCTTCCAAGTGAGGTGAATACGTGTGGGGTATGCCATGTGATTTCTATGTCTAGTACCTCGTGGTTAGATGCGTCTAATCACCTAATAATGGTATCAATGACTCAATGATAATTTCATCTTCTCACCATCCCTAGCTCCTTGTGTTTGGATGGGCTTATATCGCTCTCCTGTTCGGATGAACTGCACTCTTTTACATTACTTATTCTATCTGATGTTTTCATTCCTTTTTGTATCACTTATTCCTCTCCATTTTTTCGTATAATCATACTAGGTGTGTTAATACTCAACCCTACATGGTATTCTCCCATATTTATCGTACGTTATTTAGATGATAGGTACGTTTGATATTTACTTCAGTGAGCTTAGGGATACAGGTGCTTAGACTTCATACAGTGGTCGTTTCTTGGATTCTAAGAGTGAGGCTTTATCAAATGTTTCCCTTTTCTAGTTTTTGTCAAGTTCGGACACTTTTCTAGTTGGGAATGTATTTTTTCCCTTTTCCCTTTCTTTTTTTATTACTGTACTCATAGTATTTAGTGATCCATGCAAGCTTGGTTTATTGATAGTAGGTTTCATCTTTTACTTCTTCCCTTTTGCACTTTTGCATCAAGTTGGATATTTATGTGTGTACAGGTAATTATAAAAATTCCTCCCCATGTTTATTATGCCATTGTAACTTTTCAACATCCCCTGGCCTATGGGGGTGGGCTTGGGGTAGTTGTGGCTTGAGACCTAGTATGAGTCAAGTCGTGAAAAAGTGATATCAGAGGTGGTTAAACACTGGGGACATTATTCAAACATTTCATTAAAAATGTTTTGGATGGGTTTTGGTCAACAATGTCAAAGTTTCTCGATATAAGCTCTTTTGACATAGAGTTCAATTATGGTATGGCCAATCGATGTATCTATTCACTAGGACTCGGATTACCCACTTGTAAACTCAGCACCCTAAGAAACTTATTACAGGTAAAAATGTTACATTCATAATATAGGATTGAGTCTTTGTTTGTATTACTTGAGTCATATCCCCATTGTTGTTGGTGCTATATATATGTTCTCATATAACTAAAATATTCCATGATAAATTTTATGTTACCTCTGCAGTGACATCCTGCTAGAATAGAAGCTCGGATTCATGACAACAACCCTATTATTGATGAGGCCTCTATTCAGGGTCCATCATGTTATCCCCTTCCTCCAGGAGGACTAGTTGAAGCACAACCACCTGTGGAGTAGCATATATTCCCAGTATAGTAGGATGAATAAGAACACATTGTGAGCACACTTTTCAATTTCTAGTGACAGAGAGCATTGAGGTTTTGTGGTGAGATAGATCCTTAGGTAATGGAGGATTTGTTGGACTCAGTGATCCACCCCTTCATTCTTGTATGCACATAGAGGGATTATATGGTGGCCTTAGAAGCTATTCCTTTCCATGGTACAACTGGATATTGGTGGGGACTGGTTACTCAGATGCAAGATGAGTCAACACTCTTGTGGGACGAGTTTCAACAGCTTTTATATGAAGAGTAATACCCCTCCTATTAATGCTCCATTAAAATTCAGGATATTATAGAGATTCTTCAGGGAGGGATGATAATGGTGGGGTACTCATATAGGTTCAAAAACATATCTTGGTACTCTATGGATATGATCTACGGTGCTAACATCCGGGCATGGAATTCAAGTAGGGACTCCGCAGACAGATTTATGCTTGCATATTACCTTTATGCATCCCTACCTATGTTGGGGTAATGGAGAGAAAACTTATGATAGAAAAAATTTTATCACATGGGTGTGATTTAGCTTGGACTGGTAGTGTAATATATAGAGTTGATATTTCTTTGGAAGCTATCAAGCGCTACTCTACAGGGCATCGTCATAAGTAGTTTCCATGTGATCAGGCTCGGGAATATGGCCAGACAACACCAGGGCATCTCCGAGAACCTTGTTATCCTGAAGAGGGCCAATACTATTCTTATAATGGGAAATGTCACATAGAATGAGAATTCCTGACAATAATTATTTAAAATCCCATGTAGGTAGCAGGTGGACCACCATGACAGAGATAGCGCAATGATCAGGGATCCCCTAGGTGGGGACAGGGTGGTCCCCAGGTAGGCAGCACTGGCATAAGAGAAAGATGAGCTCTAAGTGGGGGAAAATGCTATGAGGTTCTCCCACCACCACTATTGGGTGGCCCACTTCAGGATCAGGGAGCCAGTGGTCGGGGTTGTGAACAGATTTTGGCTATGCGTGTTTGTGATCCTCTATCGCACGAGATGATCTGAGGTACGCTCTGTGTTTATTCTACTCTTGCTTCAGTATTAGTACACACAAGTTCCAGTTACTCTTTTATCTTATTAATAATAATATGGGAGTTGTATATCCAAGTAGAGGAACTATCACAACAACTTTTTCTCGAGGTTCCTGTGGGGAGTGATTTTTTGGTTTCTTTCATCTACCAGTAGTCCAAGTTATTTCTTGGTGGAGAGATGATCACATGGGACTTAATATTCATCATGATAGAACCTTATGAAGTCATATTGGGTATGGAATATCATTAATGGTTCAATCTGTGATTTAATATCTCTGTAGGTTATTCATAGGCATTCAAACTAATGGGAAAATGTTCTCCTTTCTCAGTGAATGAGACCTTGTAGAAGGGTGGGCAGGTTCTGTCAGCAGGTGGTTACAAACTTTTACCCATTTGTTAGTGAGTATGACCCTTGGTGTAGCAGACTCTTCAAGAACCTAGGATCCTTTATTTTTGTAGGATTATATAGACATCTTCCCTGATGGAATTTTGAGACTACCTCTGAGATGGGAGTTGGATTTTCATTAACATGAAACCAAGGACTACCACGATATATTCTAAGGCATATCGGATGGCACACACCGAGATCTATGAGCTACGTCTATAGATGGAGGACCTTCATGAGAAGGGTTTCATTAGAACTGGAGTGTACCCTATGTGGCTCCAGTTCTATTCATGAAGATTGAAATGGGATTAAAATAATTTTTTTTGGTGAATAGTAACTTTAAAGTTTTAATCGCGGTTAGAGGTAATTAGTGTAGTTTAAGGTAAAAATAATGTTTTAATAATATTAAATGACCTAGACACATGTCCTACCCTCATTGGATAAGTCATGGACGACCAATAAAATCCATGGGTCAACTTGGGGACCCCATGGAGCCACTTTGGTTGGAAAATGACATTAGTACCTTTTTATTTAAAGTTAAAATTAAAATGTCACAAACATGCGATGTTTTACTAAAAAAAATTTACATGGGGCTATACAAGTCATATTTTTAACTATAATTATTCATTATAAAGATAAAAATATTTCCTACATGATGATATTTTTTTTTGTAATTTTTAGACAATAAATAAATTAAATTAGTTATGACACCGTGATGATGCAGTGATTACCTCATAAATGAACGACTTAAATAAAATGAGAACATAGGGTGAAATATAAGTCTTAAACTTGTCACAAACCTATTGTATGGGTGGATTTAAAAACCTTATCACCTTATCCTAGAAATATATCCTTTTGGGACCTTTGAAATCTGAAAATCATTTTATAATAAAGTAATATTGTATTACTTTCCAAGAGTGCCCCTCCTCTCCTCTTATAAAAGGCCCCCACCTCTACCACCTTACACACACCTCTCGAGCCTTTGTCTCATCCAACCCCTGACCATTGCATCTCTCCACATCCCTATATTGATAATTGAAGCCTCACTTTGGGAAGAATCCTTTCCAAGTAAGCCTTTGAGCTCAAATCAAAGAGAGTTACCCGATTTAAAGGTAATGTCTTCCCTTGTGTTCTTTTGTTTTATTTTGCTTCTCCAAACCCCTAAACTCATTTTATTACTTTTTTTTGTAACAAAACCATTATATTAAATATACTAGGATGTTGTTATAAAAATTATTTGAGCTAAACTTCCACACAACTCTGTCTAATGGTTAAAGAACATACTGTTTCTGTGGATGGCGAATTACTGCCTCACGAAACGATGATTGTTCAATATTCTTTTAACACCTTAAAAGGTGGCCATTAAGATGTCACTATATTTATATATGATATATAATATTTTAATGTTTTCCTTAAGCTTATGTATTTTTCATTTATGGCATACCTTTATGGTTTCCATTATGGGTAAACGCGATATCTGAATTTTAGGAAGTGCGGACTACCGCCCCCTCAAAGTGATTTGATTCGCTAATGCCATATGTGGGATGTATAAAGGATGGAATTAATGGTATTACATATGATATCATACTGGAATTATATTATACCTTTATATCATTATTATTTCATTCAATTTAATAAAAAAAAAGAAATGAAAGTAGCGTTCATGCGTACGTACGGCTTACCGTCTCCATGAACGGTACATTTCATTTCTTATCTCCAAATGTTATGTACTATTATAAGGACATATATGTAATGGATATATATGTAATATATTACATCTAAATGATGGATATAATTCTGGAATTATAATATATATATATCTCTCATTTTTTTAATACCATTAATATGACAAAAAAATGAAAGTAGCGTTCATGCGTACGTACGGCCTACCATCTCCATGAACGGTGCTTTTAAATTTTTTATCTACCAATGATATGGAATAGTATAAAATGAATATATACTGGGTATATATGATATTTAAAACATCAATACTATTCTGGATATGATGTACCTATAACTACATGGAAGATTCTTTTCCAACAAGTACAATTTTTACTCATGTACCGAACATCGACAAAAACGTCTGATATGAACACAATTTATCAACCAATTATTATAAAATTATTATATGTGATATGAAATGAATAATAATCGTTAAATAAGTTCCTTAAGAAATTATAAATTGACAAAATGTTATTATTCAGGAGATTAAACAACGATCGAGTCATGTTGGACACGAGGTAAGGGATCCTACCTCTCTCTTTATTTTTAAGTACACTCTTTTATGTCATTCCTGTTAAGCTCGTATTTCTTATGATTGGGTTGTTCTTTTATATTAATCTTACTGTACTTTTTATTTTCATATTATGAGAGACCCTATTTTCTCTCATCAATCCATTGTGGAAGTTTTGATTGGCACCGTTAGGCTGTCGAATTTTCGTAAGAGATCCAACCTCTATCTTTCTTTTTAAGTACTGTCCTTTATGTCACTTATTTTAAGCTCCTATTTGTTATGTTGTGGGATGTTATTTTATATTCCTCTTATTTTACATTTTATTTTAATATTATTATAGACCCTATTTGATCTCATTAATCCATTTTTGGAAGTTTTAAGTAGCATTGTTAGGCTGCTGAGTTTTCATAAGGGATTTTTCACCTCACTTTAATTCCCATGATATTTATGCTACATTTTCCACCATTTCCTTTGAGTGGTATATGTACTTCCCATTATTCGACTCTTTGTGTAATATAATTTCATTTATGAGTATTTACATCAATTTTTTATTGTCCTTATTTCATGGGGTGTATGTTTAGAAAGATACCCAAGTTGGTAAGGGAACTTTTCACCCTCCTCTTTTTAAAAGACTTATTTTGTTGGTTCCTTTAATTTACATATTTTAATGTTGGGATATGTTCTTCTATATCCTTATTGATGTAAATTATATGTCCAAGTGATGAGATACCCTTGTTTATCTCTCATCAACTCATTTTCTAATGTTTAAGGTGACGCCGTTAGGCTGTCGAATTTTTTCAAGGGAACTTCTTAACCCAATTTTGATTATTTGGGATAAACTTGTACTCCTTGAATATGTCATTCTATGAATATGTGTGAATGACCCATGATTGTTTTACACATAATATCCACTTATATTTGGTGTATTCGTTTGTCACACATAATTATGTAATTGATTTATCCTAAATCCAAGGATACTGTCTTTGTGAGGGACTTCGTCTCAATCTCCTTTCATTGAGGTATATTTTGTTTTATACACAATTTTATTTTATATGGTGTATAAACACCTTTGACTTTTATGTTTATTCAAAAGGAATCTTTTTTAAACGAAGCGTTTACTAAACGAAAAAAGGGAATGTTTTTATTTGTTGTACGTATGCAGCAACAATGACTTCTCCGCCTTAGTGACCATTATTTGAGTTTAGGCTTCCTCTACAAGCCATAACTTTTTTTAATGAAAAATAAATACCATGTTTTACTTTTCTTTTATTTTGGTATTGAAAATGGTTTTGATAATGTTTCTATTATATCAATGTGTTGTTGATATCTTGTGACTGAAATGTGGAAATGTTATGTTTCCTTTATGCATGTTTTATGTGATATGATTATGTTATGGTTCTTTGGCATTATTATGAAGACGGGTGGTTCCGTGATAAACTAAGGGCAGGTGAGCCTGATATATCTCACCAATGCATTGGGTAACGCAAAGGAGTTAAACGTTAAGGTTTCTCCGAAGAGATTTAGGGAATATACTGTGATGGGTATTCCAAACATAACCAAGAGGGTTACTCCCTATGTAAGAATGTTATGAATTCCTCAAGTTACCTTTATGCCTTATGATTTCTATGATTTATTTATGATTTGATGAGGTATGTTAAAATGCTTATGTTTTATGAGTAAAGTATGATTTCATACATGGACTAATGTTTTCTTTTTGTACTTTTATATCCCTTACTGAGCTTTTTATGATCATCCCAAGTTTTTGAAATGTTTTTCATAGGTCAAGGGAAAGGTGAATGATATGATGATAGTGTCAAGGAAGTGTTAAGAAAGAATCCATGTTTTATTTTAAATTTGTTTTTGTTGATGGGAAAAAACGAATACTATCTTTTATGTAACCACTTTGTTTAAATGTGGAATGTAATTCATAATTTATGATCAAATTCTATAAAACTCTAAACCTTAAAAGATCCTCAATGTGAATTATTATTTTAATTCAATATTAAGTAAGGATTAAGGCCTGGGCCTTATAGTTGGTATCAGAGGTCGGTTTAGATTACATTAGAGGTTAGGTTATTCTCTAGGCATAAGTGACATTACCATAATGGTTAGGATTTTAGAAAGAGTCCTAGTTTTAGATAATGTGAATGAGTAAGTATATCTTAGTGTTTATCTTCCTCATTATTACATGATGGTTTTGTTGATATTCTCACACTGACATTTCTGTTTTTAGTGAATGGATGGATCTAGCAGGCACCAAAGTGACAATAGGTTTGAAGGAAACTGTGGTGGTTCTCTGATTAAGAGAATGGATGAAATGGGGGATTCAATGAGGAAACTCGTGGTTGTTCTAAACCAACTATCAAGGAGTCATGATCAACCACTTGTACCATGGTATGTTCTATAATATATCATGTACAAGATGACCAATCGATGTGGAAGTTCAGGTAATAATTATAAAGGTAACCATTAGGGTTTATATGATCCTTACTTTTGAGGTAATTATGGGTTATTATATATTATGATGGAAAATGAAAGGCATGAGATAAACATGATGTTAAAATATGTTATGATTATTTTTGAAGATTTTATCTCGTTTTGGGTAATGTTTTAAGAATTATATAGTTTTGGAAAAAGGACAACACGCAGACCGTGTGACAACCCATCGCGTCGGACAAAGCTGTGGGAATCGAACCCACAACCAAAGTGCGACTGGTATTTATCTCCTACCACTGGACTACGTGAAGTACCTGGATATTTTGACTAATTCTTTTTAGTTATATGATTTTATGAATCAAGATTAAGTTTATTTTGGGTTATCTATGGAAATTATTAAACTATCATCGAGGATATGTGATTAGGTTAATTACTTTTCAATATGAGAATTTAAGAGCAACTGATGTCATTTGGAGATAAAAGTTAATTTGTACCTTGGAAGACTATGTGATTAAATCCTTCAAATATTTGGGTTTCAATCTTAGTTTGGTTTACTTTGAAGAATTTTATGGACAATTGTTTATTGAATGGTCTTCGTTGAACTTTGGGTTTTTTTTGACAAATTTTGGAGATTAAGAATAGATTTTCTTTTTATAAAGGATTATACATTTCTGGATTATCTGATCTCATACTAACAATTTTTGTTTTGTATTTTTTCTAAATACATGGGAAATATATAGTTCTATTTTGTGGATTAGGTGATTCTCAAGAAGTTTATTATAGAACTCTTAATGCGAACAAGTCTTCCTAAATACTCGTCTTTTGGAGAAAATATGAGTTTGATTAAGGAATCTAGTAACAGTTGAAAGTCTACATGACAAGTAAGTATGTTTCATTAAGATCAAAAAAATTTACTCAATGAAAATTAATATAAAACAAAAATTTTGTCTATTAACTTTTCCTATTGGGGAATCGAATACCGTTTAACCCACCACAAGTTTGTGATTTTTCTTATGGTTAACTTTCTCCTAAACATGTTTTCTATCACTCTCCATTAGGACGTGACCCTTTGATTGTTCTTCCATATCCATGTTTTCCTACATGGAATCCTAGTATGGGTTAACTCGGGTGACCATTTTACTTATCTTTCTTTATTTTAAAGTGATTGTTTTACTGACTCTTGTTCCGATGTGGGATTTTCATTGAAGTTTCCAAGCCTAATGTTAAAATTGCGAGGATGCAATTCCCAAAAGGGGGGAAGGATGTAACACCCCAGGTAAATAAAGGATATAACATTTTCACATTTATCCATATTTGTGAATAAAAATATTAAAATTACTTTAAAGGGGAATCTATGCTCAATGGCGTACCCAATATGCAATAATGAGTTTCTTGGGAATCTTACGTTGCACTCTAATAATAAAATAATATTATTTTAAATTGTAGTTAACGCCTAGCCGTTGTAATGGCGGGAATGAACAGAACTAACTACAAAATAATTATATATGTTTTTCAAATATTTTTACTTTTTACAATAAATTTTAGAGGATTAAAAATGCGAATGAATCCAATTTTAAGCGTAAACATTCTAATATTCTTTAAAAGGTCGATTAACCGCCTTTTGATGACAAACCTCTTTTAAATCCACTTTTTAAAATTTTATGTGTTATATTTGACAAAATAAAATTCTTCTTTAGAATCGGGACATCAAAATTTATTTTGTGTAAATTTTTGGTATTTTTCCGATAAAGTTCATTTTTTAATGAATAGTGAAAAATGTTGTATTTTAATTCAAAACCTCTTTTTAATCTAATTTATTTATATGATTAGATTATCTTTTGAATTGGTTTTAAAGTGAAATTAGAATATATTTTTACCATTTAATCTAATAGTGGTTGTTGGAATTAATTTCATCTTGAAATTGGACTTAAACTAGTGTCAATCTTTTGATACTTATTGTTTCATAAAAACACGCTATTTGCTCTGACAGTAGGAATTAATTATTAAATTAATTAATGTAACTTATATGTTATGAATTTTTTAAAATAGACATCTGTTTTGAATTCAGAATATCAAATATAGCTTAGGGTGAATTTTTGGTATTTTTCTAGAAAACTTTAATTTTTGATGAATAGTGAAAAAACTAAGTGGTACTTTAAAAACTGATTTTTCGTTTAAATGAAATTTTACCACCTCTGTGTTTTGAATTTCAAAAATAAGACATACATGGTTGTCATTAAGAAGTAAAATGTGGTTCAATGGGACTAAAATAATTTTTTTTTGGTGAATAGTAACTTTTAAGTTTTAATCGCGATTAGAGGTAATTAGTGTAGTTTATGGAAAAAATAATGTTTTAATAATATGAAATGACCTAGAAAAATTTCCTACCCTCATTGGATGAGTCATGGCCGACCAATACAATCCATGGGTCATCTTGGGGACCCCATGGAACCACTTTGGCTGCAAAATGACATTAAAACCTTTTTATTTAAAGTTAAAATTAAAATGTCACAAACATGTGTTGTTTTACTAAATCAATTTTTACATGTGGTTATACAAGTCATATTTTTAACTATAAATATTCATTAGAAATATAAAAAGATTTCCTACATGACGATATTTTTTTTATAATTTTTAGACATTAAATAAATTAAATTAGTTATGACACTGTGATGATGCATTGATTACCTCATAAATGAATGATTTAAATAAAATGAGAGGATAGGGTGAAATATAAGTCTTACACTTGTCAAAAACCTATTGGATGGTTGGATTTCAAAACCTTATTACCTTATCCTCGAAATATATCCTTTGGGGACCTTTAAAATCCGAAAATCATTTTATAATAAAGTAATATTTTATAACTTTCCAAGAGTGCCCCTCCTCTCCTCTTATAAAAGGCCCCCACCTCTACCACCTTACACACACCTCTCAAGCCTTTGGCTCGGCCAACCCCTGCCCATTACATCTCTCCACATACCTCTCTTCATCATTGAAGCCTCACTTTGGGCATAATCCTTTCCAAGGAAGCCGTTGATCTCAAATCAAAGAGAGTTACCCGATTTAAAGGTAATGTCTTCCCTTGTGTTCTTTTGTTTTATTTTGCTTCTCCAAACCCATAAACTCATTTTATTACTTTTCTTTGTAAAAACACTAGTATATTAAATATACTAGGATTTTTTTATAATAATTATTCGAGCTACACTTTCACACACCTCCGTCTAATGGTTAAAGAACATATTGTTTCTGTGGATGGCGAATTACTGCCTCACGAAATGATGATTGTTCAATATTCTTTTAACACCTTCAAAGGTGGCCATTAAGATGTCAATATATTTTTATATGATATATAATATGTTTTTGTTTTCTTAAAGCTTCTTTATTTTTCATTTATGGCATACCTTTATTGTTTCCATTATGGGTAAACGTGATATCTTCATTTTAGGAAGTGCGGACTACCGCCCCCTCAAAGTGATTTGATTCGTTAATACCATATGTGGGACATATAAAGAATGGAATTAATGGTATTACATATGATATCATACTGTAATTATAATATACCTTTATATAATTATTATTTCATTCCATTGAATAAAAAAGAAATGAAAGTAGCGTTCATGTGTACGTACGGCTTACCGTCTCCATGAACGGTACATTTCATTTCTTATCTCCAAATGTTATGTACTATTATAAGTACATATATATAATGGATATATATGTAATATATTACATCTAAATTATGGATATCATTCTGTAATTATAATATATATATATCTCTCTCAATTTGTTTTAATTCCATTAATATGACAAAAAAATGAAAGTAGCGTTCATGCGTACGTACGGCCTACCGTCTCCATGAACGGTGCTTTTAAATTTTTTATCTAAAAATGCTATGGAATAGTATAAAATGAATATATACTGAATATATATGATATTTAAAACATCAATACTATTCTGGATATGATGTAACTATAACTAAATGGAAGATTCTTTTCCAACAAGTTCAATTTTTACTCATGTACCGAACATCGACAAAAACGTCTGATATGAACTCACTTTATTAACCAATTATTATAACATTATAATATTTGATATGAACTTAATAATAATATTTAAAGAAGGTCCATAAGAAATTATAAATTGACCAAATTTTATTATTCAGGAGATTAAAGAACGATCGAGTCATGTCGGACACGAGGTAAGGGATCCTACCTCTCTCTTTCTTTTTAAGTACACTCTTTTATGTCATTCCTGTTAAGCTCATATTTCTTATGATTGGGATGTTATTTTATATTACTATTACTTTACTTTTTATGTTCATATGATTAGAGACCCTATTTTCTCTCATCAATCCATTTTGGATGTTTTGATTGGCACCGTTAGGCTGCCGAATTTTCGTAAGAGATCCAACCTCTATCTTTCTTTTTAAGTACTCTCCTTTATGTCACTTTTTTAAGCTCCTATTTGTTATGTTGGGGGATGTTATTTTATATTCATCTTGCTATAAATTTTATTTTAATATTTTGAGAGACCCTATTTGATCTCATCAATCCATATTTGGAAGTTTTAAGTTGCGCCGTTAGGCTGCCGAGTTTTCATAAGGGATTTTTCATCTCACTTTAATTACCATGAGATTTATGCTACAGTTGCCACCATTTCCTTTGAGTGGTATATGTACTGCCCATTATTCTACTATTTTTGTAATATACCTTCGTTTATGAGTATTTACATCAATTTTGTATTGTCCTTCTTTCATAGGGTGTATGTTTCGAAAGATACCCAAGTTAGTAAGGGTACTTTTCACCCTCCTATTTTTAAAAAACTTATTTTGTTGGGTCTTTTAATTTACATATTGTAATGTTGGGATATGTTCTTATATATCCTTATTGATGTAAATGTTATGTCCAAGTGATGAGATACCATTTTTTATCTCTCATCAACTCATTTTCTGATGTTTGAGGTGACGTCGTTAGGCTGTCAAATTTTTGCAAGGGAACTTCTTAAAACAATTTTGATTCTTTGGGATAAACTTGTACTCCTTGAATATGTCATTCTATGAATATGTGTGAATTACCTCTGATTGTTTTAAACTTAATATCCACTTATATTTGGTGTATTCGTTTGTCACACATAATTATGTAATTGATTTATCCTTAATCCAAGGATACCATCTTTGTAAGGGACTTCATCTCAATCTCCTTTCATTGAGGCATATTTTGTTTTATACACAACTTTATTTTATATGGTGTATAAACCCCTTTGACTTTTATGTTTATTCAAAAGGAATAATTTTTATACAACCCATTTACTAAATGAAAAAAGGGAATGTTTTTATTTGTCGTACGTATGTGGCGACAATGAATTCTCCACCGCCGTGACCATTATTTGAGTTTCAGCTTCCTCTAAGAGCCATAACTTTTTTTTATGAAAAATACATACCATGTTTTACTTTTATTTTATTTTGGTATTTAAATTTTTTTTGATAATGTTTCTATTATATCAATGTGTTATTGATATCTTGTGATTGAAATGTGGAAATTTTTTGTTTCCTTTATGCATGTTTTATGTGATATGATTATGTTATGGTTATTGGGCATTATTATGAAGACGGGTGGTTCCATGATAAACTAAGGGCGGGTGAGCCCGATATAGCTCTCCAATGCATTGGGTAACGTGAAAGAGTTAAACGTTAAGGTTTCTCTGAAGAGATTTAGGGAATATACTGTGATTGGTATTACAAATGAAACCAAGAGGGTTACTCCCTACGTAAGAATGTTATGAATGCCTCAAGTTACCTTTATGCCTTATGATTTCTAGGATTTATTCATGATTTGATGAGGTATGTTAAAATTATTATGTTTTATGAGTAAAGTATGATTTCATACATGTACTAATGTTTTATTTTCGTACTTTTATATCCCTTACTGAGCTTTTTATGCTCATCCCATGTTTTTGAAATGTTTTTCACAGGTCAAGAGAAAGGTGCATGATATGATGATAGTGTCAAGGAAGTGTCAAGAAAGAATCCATGTTTTATTTTAAATATGTTTCTGTTGATGGTAAAAAATGAATACTATGTTTTCTGTAACCACATTGTTTAAATGTGGAATGTAATTCATGATTTATGATCTAATTATCTAAAACTCTAAACCTGAAAAGATCCTCAATGTGAATTATTCATTTAATTCAATATTAAGTAACGTTTAAGGCATGGGCCTTATAACATTGCTCAGCTACCAATGGATTTGTACTACCATTGAATTTTGGTTTTTTTGCCTCATGAATTGGTCTAACATTGATCCTCCACGTTGTGGATCAGGGTGTTCCATACGAGTAAGGTTATTAATCATAACCTGAGTGAGTTGTCCCAGTATGGTGATAAGATGATCAGCACCAGTTGGATCACCATCTCCACTATAATTATCTTTAATAGTAGGGAAATCCCTACATGGAATACAATCATTGATACGGTTTCCATTCCTTCCACTAGTTGCCATTTCTAAACAATAGCACACACAAGATTAGTTTATGAATCGAAATACATAATCTGAAACTTGTAAAACACTTGGCATAAATTTATTAGTTTATGGATATAATCAATAATCATAAAAATGTTTTCTTTGAGGAATTATATACTCATAAACCCTTCATAATGGTTTTTAAAGAAAATGATAATTATCCTAAGCATATCCCCCGGGGAGTGTCATAACCAAGAGTGCAGCAAGGCTCATTGTCGTGCACCAGTTCTCGTTCGAGTCTAGCTCAAAGTAGTGTTTTTGCGTTTTACCCCTAGGTACATCTATTCTAGAGACGCCTCTACCTTCTTGTTTCCAAACAGAGATTTATTACTTAGAAAACTCACAAAATCTCAACAATACCAAAATTCAAGGAAGATCTTCTATACTAATCATCAAAGTCTATCTTAGGGTAATGTGCTCTAATCAGAGTTTATCTAAATCTAGTTTCCAAGGATTGTACTAAAATTCCTCTGATACCAGCTGTAACGCCCTAACCTTAGTTACCCCGAGTCGGTGCATTATTGCATAACATTGGCATGATCATAAAATATCAAGTCTCGAAAAACCGTTTAGTTTAGTAGCCTTGGAAAATAGATTACATACATGAATGTTGTCATGACCCGTCCTCGGGACCCATGCCGTGACTTCCCCAAGCCCTCCTCCCATAGGCCAGGGGCTGGAGACTAGTACCAAGGCATAAATCCTGACAAAAATGGGAAGGCATTTCCTTAATAAAGTAAACAAAAACCACAGAGTAAGCAAGCAGAAGTAAACACTAAGTAAAATTGGGTACAATAGTAAGGGCGGAAATGTAAGTGGGCCAGATTACAAACCCAGACTGAAAGTAATGTACAGCAATAAAGAAAGTACAGTAACTGAAAAGTAAAGCAGCAACGTCGTGTTGTCCACTGGAAATCCCACCTGAAGGGTGAGTATAGATAGCTTCCTCAGCTCCTCAGGTCCAGTCGTCCGCTCTGTGTACATCCCGCCCAGTGGTCCACCTCCAGGTACCGACTTTCTCCACAAGCCTCAACCATGATCAGCGTTGTCCGTCGTCTGCATCCAACACAACGTAGTGCGAGCATAGCCCGTGCAGGGGTGAGTATATGCTACTCAGTAGGGACCCTGAGACCCTCGAAGGTCTCCCAGAATCCACAAAGGATAATCCACAAAGGAAAGATATAATCACGAAGTAATATCCAACACTAATTAGGTATATGCCCATACATATACCTAAGTCATCAATTCCAATTCGACTCCAACATCTAAGCCCATGTTCGATCACGTCCACACAGGATAGTACAACCCAATCCACACAGGAAAGCACAACCCAATCCACATAGGAAAGCAAGTCAATCATATCGAAGATAATGATTTAAAGTCAAGACTCATCTCACACAGGTATACATCATTTGTAAAGAAAAAAGAGATGATTAGATGTAGTTACTGATTCATCTAGCTGGGACCCACATAGGATACTAGACCAGCTAAGCTATCAGACCCACGTAGGATACAAGTACTGTAGTCATCACCGTCGAACCCACGGAGGATTCCAGTACGGTTGTCGTTGTCGTCGAACCCACGGAGGATTCCAGTACGAAAGTCTTCACCGTCGAACCCATAGCTACTGGGGAACTCCTCCTCTATCGAGTACAGTGGGTCTGCCACTACAAACAAGCGCTTCCCACTAACCTTGGACTACTGTAGTACTCCACCTGTCGAGTACTGTGGGCCTGCTGCTACAACCAAGCGCTTCCCACCATGGGTCTGCCGCTACAACCAAGCACTCCCCCTTATAGCCTACAGAGGTACTCCTTCTGTTGAGTACCGCGGGTCAGCCGCTACAACCAAGTGCTCCTCCACTGTGGGTCTGCCGCTATAACCAAGTGCTCCCCACTGGGCTATCGAAACACTCTGAGTCGATTGATCAGTAGTCGTCAAGTCTCATCCAGCTCTTGGGTTTCCACACACAGCACGCTCGTTCTGGGAGGGTCCGCTCCACGAGCCAAGAGGTTGATACATCAACTATCATGTAGACCAGAGTTGATTTATCTCAAAGTTCCATCATGTCAAACGGAACACAAAGTGACAGACGGCGCGTCAATCGGACGCCCGGTTTGAGAGTTATTGGCCTTTTCATCCTAGGGGCCCGATTGGTTTTTAAGCTAAAACCAACTCGACCGTACTCCAGCTGTGTCCAAACCCCAATCGGATTAAGCCAAAAGAACCGTCTCACTAAGTGGAATTCAACAAAGTCCACAGAACATCAATCGGACGTCCATAGCTCAAGTTATAAATGTTTCCGCTCCGAGGGCCCGGTTGGTTTCGTGTTCGAACCAACCCGGTCGTACCCAAAGTTCTCTGAAACCATGAGTGTAATATACCGAAACGACCGTCTTGACCCAAGGATCTCATTTCAATTGACAGTGCATCGATAAGAGGTCTGAATCCCTTGTTACAGTCATTTAAACAAACATGTCCGGTTTTAGGGGGTTTTCGTCCCAGACCGACCCGGCCCAAGACCCCCTAGGTTGGCCCGAACCGGGTCGACCCGACCTAGGTCCGGGTCCTGCCCATTGGGGCATGGCCCAGCACCGCCGGCGCAGCCCGGCCCGGCGCTGGCCGAGCGGACGCGCAAAGGGGGGGTGTGCTGCCCCCCTTGATTGAAGATAGGCCCCCATGAGGTGGGCCTGCCTCTTGGCCAACTGGGGGTTATGAACCCCAGTCCTTTCGAAACAGCCGGCCCGGCTAGCCAGCCGGTTCTACGGCCGCGGGACCCCATGGTCCTGCACCTCCGAAGCGCCTGTGGCCGGCGGTTCCGACAACCCCTCCTTGCACCGCCGCGGCCTTGTCCGACTGGTGCCGCGCGACGGCGTCGCGTCCCTCCGCCGCGGCCAGGCTTCAGCCGCGGCCTCTTCATGGTTCTCCAACGCGGTGCGACGGTGCCGCGCCCCTTCGCCACTGCCCGACTCCGGTCGCGTCTTTGTTCAGCCTCAATGGCGCGGCACGACGGCGTCGCGCTTCTTTGTTGTGTTCCTTATTGATTTCGCGCGGTGTCGTTGCACCGCGCCACCTTCGTTCGAACCGCAACGAGTACATCAACAAAGGATAAGGAGGGTCGATCGTGTTCGTACGGTCCGACCTCCTCCCGTTATAACGATAATAGGTGACCCAAAATAAAATATCTTCGTCAAGCAAGCAAAAATTTAATTCATTAAATCTGAACTCAAACCCCTACCTCGATGAAGTCGTCGAATGAGGATCGTTGTGGAAAAAGGACGTCACGGAAGACGACGTCATGGAAGACCGCGTCGCGGAAGACGGTGTCACGGATCGAGGCTCCATAAGCGTCGTCAACATTCACCCGATGAAGGATGTGGCGCATCATCGTTCTTCGAAGAAGGTGTCTCTCACCGGCTGCGGAGAGGGAAGAAGACAGTATGGCGATCTCCCCTTGCGGTGATGGAGTTCTTCGTCGTAGACTCGGCATTCTTCGCGAAGAAGATGAAGTTCTTCAAGACCGTGAGAATTCTCTCCTTGTTTCTACACAATGAAAAAACCATAATAAAATAAGTCTTTGCCTTATATTATTAATCATGCCAAACCTTTTTGAAAAATTCAAAAGATCACATTCAATTAATTGACCTAATTGAAGAGCGTTTAATAATCCATTAAATATCAAGAGTTGACTTGTCGTTTTTAAAAGGAGGTGCGGGTGTGTTACACAAATAAATGCATGTGGGAGGTTTTAAGGGATTTAAAGGGGTGGGGCTCGTGTGGGCCCCACTTCACTAATATCCTACATAGAGAAGTTAGGATGTAGTGGGTCCCACTCCAACCTCCATGAATAGGTTAAAACTACTTAGAATAGAAATAAAAATTTTAGCACAAATTTTTATTTCATTCTTTTGTTAACCCATTTCTTTAATAACCTCACCCGAGAAAATGCAACTCCAGAAAAGTTGTTCCTAAGCAATTACTGGCATTGCGGTTTCATCGGTGCCCTTGGATTTCGATTCCAAGCACCGGTTTAAAAGTTAGGAAAACCCACTCGTTCGTTCACTGAACATACCCGAGCTAAACTTCTGAAGTTGATTCCGGGCACACCTGGCCTCATAATCAGGTGCCGTCAGAAATTGCGTACTCGTAAAATCCCAAATAAAATTAAGAAAAAATTTCCCTTGAAATTTATTGGTCTTTACATTACTCCCACCTCAGGGCTTTACGTCCCCGTAAAGATACAACACAAACTACGGAAACAAAAGAGGGTACTGAGCACACATCTGAGCCTCCCGCTCTAAAGTGCTCTCCAAGAGGTTCCCGTGCTGCCATCTGATGCACACTAGAGGAATCGACCGCCCACAGAGGACCCGCTCCTATCGATCCTCGATCTCCACAGAAACGTCTGCAAAAGTCACCCCATCGTCAAAGATATGAGTCAGGTCACGCACGTATCTCCTCAGCTGAGATACGTGGAAGTCGTTGTGCACCTGGTGCAACTAAGGTGGCTGGGTCAAGGGATAAACCACCTCGCCTACCCCATTGAGGACCTAGAAGGGTCCGATGAAGCGCAAGATAGCTTGCTGCCCTAGCCAAAACTCCGTAATCCACGTCGAGGTGAGATCCGTAGGAAAACGTGGTCGCCATCCTCGAACTCTAGTGGTCTCTACCTCCTGTCAGTATAAGACTTTTGTCGGCTCTGAGATATCCTCATCCGCTCTTGGATGACCTGGACCTTTTCTGGTCCTACAAGAACTACTAAGATTTCATCTTTTCCGATAAGAGAAAACTGCTCTCATCCCCAGGATGAACCACATTCTTTGCCTAATACAGTCAATCCCAACATAGATGATATCAATCCATACCAAGGATGATGTCGTAAGGCCTCGACGCTACTACCAAGAGATCCAACCGTTACTCTCGCCTCCAAGGGTTGAGTCACACTGTCGGCATCAGCGTGTGGTCACTAGGTCTCCTCCAGTAGGTATCTTAAAAGTGAGGGTCAAGTCAATGGTTTTTAAACTGGAACCTCTTAGTAACAATATAAAGAGAGGACAGGAAAGTAAACACCACAAAGAAATGTGTCTTTTATTACTGCAGCTCAAAGTACAAAGACACATACAACCACAACATCAAAAAAAAGAAATCTAGAAGCACCAACAACAAAGACCTCCTTGCCTGGAACTAGTTTCGCTCCTGTCCGCCAGCTACCGGAGCTCCAAATTCAAATGCCTCAGCTGCCTGAAGCTGAGCTCTCTCATGTCCACCTGTTCCCTGAGGTCGGGGTGGACCTCCTGGTGGTGGTGGTGGCAACACCTTGAAGCGTCGTCCATCTCCAGCTGCACGGCCAGCTCCCCTGCCTCGGTCTCCTGCTCCTTGTGATCCGCCCTTATCGAACCTCTGCCTCTGCCTGGGAGGTCCTTCGTTTATCCGATGGTCATCTGTATGGTGGGTCGGATAGTCACGTGCCATGTGACCAACCCCGCTGTAGGAGTAACACTGTCTGCTCCTGGTAAGTCATTTACCACCCCGGGTGCCTCACACACACGATCCTGTGTCATGCGGTCGATCACCTGTAGGTCTGATCCTCTTGGACCTCTGCGTCATCTGTCTACTTCCCACTGCAGAAGACTCAGCCGCATGCCGACTAGTGTTGGGTCCAGCTGCTGGAGACTGCTCAGTAAGGAAACTCTCCACTAAGAGGGCTCGCTCCAACACCCTTGTCTGCGTCGGGATGCTGTGAGAAACAACGGAGGCTCTAATCTCTCGCCTGAGCCTGTGCTCAAAGGTTTGGGCCCTGAAAAACGGGTCTCGTACCATATCTGTGGAGTAACATGAGAGATCGGTGAACCTCTCTGAATACTGCGACACCATCATTCTACCCTGCTGAAGATGAAGTATCTCCTGTATGCGCACTGCTCGAAGGGTGGTTGGTACAAAATCTACCTCGAACAAGCTCTCGAATTCTGCCCACATAAGGGATGCCTCGTTGTGCACCTGGAGCATCAGGCTCAACCATATTCCTGATGTTGCATGAAGGAGTCTAGCAGCAAGGATCATCATGAAGTCTGCTGGCGTCCCTACAAATCTAAAAACTCGAACAACAGCCTCCAGCCAATCCTCGGCTGCCTGAGGGTCCTTCTCCCCGTGGAACCTGGGCGGTCTCTAACACTGAAAATCATGAAGTGCACTAAGGCGACGTGCAATCTCAGTAGCTGGGGTTGGTGGCATCGGTGGCTCGGCGGGTAGAGGTACCACTGGTGCCTCCGCTGTAATGGGGCCCTGTAACGAGGCCTCATCGCTCGATGGGTTGTCTTCACGCACAAAGCTCTGAGTCCTAGCTGGTTGTTGTCGTGGGGCCATCCTGAAAAGAAGCAGGTGCTCCAAGATCAAAACAGTATACCTGGTGATCTGACACAAAGTAATCACAAAGAAAACTTTTGAAACACACATTCAATCAATGTTTTCATGTATTCAGTCGGAAATCAGAAGACAGGGTCCTGGTGTATGGATACGTCGGCCGCCGCACCAACACTGGACTCCCTGTACTGATAACCACACTCAATACCCTTAACACTATTGCTTCACATAGAAGAAATATCAGAGTCCTGATTTCTGCGGTAGAACCTCCCTCTAATACCAATCTGTCACGACCCGTCCTCGGGACCCATTCTGTGACTACCCCAAGCCCGCCTCCCATAGGCCATGGGCTGGCGACTAGCACCAAGGCGTAAATCCTGACAAAAAGGGGAAGGCATTTTCTTTATAAAGTAAACAAACACCACAGAGTAAGCAAGTAGAAGTAAACACTAAGTAAAACTGGGTACAATAGTAAGGGCGGAAAAGTAAGTGGGCCAGAATACAAACCCATACTGAAATTAATGTACAAATGGAAAGAAAGTACAGCAACTGAAAAGTAAAGCAGCAATGCCGAGCCATCCACTGGAAATCCCACCTGAAGGGTGGGTACAGATAGCCTTCTCAGCTCCTCGCGTCTAGCTGTCCGCTCTGTGTACGTCCCACCCAGTGGTCCACCTCCAGGTAACGACTTGCTTCACAATCCTCAACCATGATCTGCGATGTCTGTCGTCTGCATCCAACACAATGTAGTGTGAGTGTAGCCCATGCAGGGGTGAGTATACGCTACTCAGTAGGGACCCCGAGACCCCCGAAGGTCTCCCAGAATCCACAAATCATAATCCACAAAGGAAAGATACAATCACGAAGTAACATCCAACACTACTTAGGTATATTCCCATACATATACCAAAGTCATCAATTCCAGTTCGTCTCCAACATCTGAGCCCAAGTTCGATCACTTCCACACAGGATAGTACAACCCAATCTACACAGGAAAGCACAACCCAATCCACATAGGAAAGCAAGTCAATCATATCTAAGATAATGATTGAAAGTCAAGACTCGGCTCACATAGGTATACATCATTTGTAAAGAAAAAAGAGATGATCAGATATAGTTACTGATTCATCTAGCTGGGGCCCACGTAGGATACTAGACCAGCGAAGCTGTCGTACCCACGTAGGATACAAGTACTGTAGTTTTCACCGCCGAACCCATGGAGGATTCCAGTATGGTTATCGTCATCATCGAACCCACGGAGGATTCCAGAATGAAAGTCTTCACCGTCGAACCCATAGCTACTGGGGAACTCCAACTCTATCGAGTACAGTGGGCCTGCCGCTACAACCAAGCGCTTCCCACTAACCTTGGACTGCTGTAGTACTCCACCTGTCAAGTATTGTAGGCCTGCTGCTACAACCAAGTGCTTCCCACCATGGGTCTGACGCTACAACCAAGCGCTCCCCCTCAAAGCCTATAGAGGTACTCCTTCTGTTGAGTACCGCGGGTCTGCCGCTACAACCAAGTGCTCCTCCACTGTGGGTCTGCTGTTACAACCAAGCGCTCCCCACTGGGCTATCGTAACACTCCCAGTCGATCGATCAGCAGTCGTCAAGTCTCAGCCAGCTCTAGGGTTTCCGCACACAGCACGCTCGTTCTGGGAGGGTTCGCTCCACGAGCCAAGAGGTCGATACATCAACTGTCACATAGACCAGAGTTGATGTATCTCAATGTTCTGTCCTGTCAAAAGGAACACAACGCGACAGATGGCGCGTCAATCGGACGCCCGGTCTGAGAGTTATTGGATTTTTTGTCCGAGGGGCCCGGTGGGTTTTTAAGCTAAAACCAACTCAACAATACTCCAGCTGTATCCAAAACTCGAGCGGAGTAAGCCAAAAAACTGTATCACTAAGAGGAATTCAACAAAGTCGACAGCATGTCAATCGAACGTCTGGAGATCAAGTTATAAGTGTTTCTGCTCCGAGGGCCCGGTTGGTTTCATGTTCGAACCAACCTGGCCATACCCAAAGTTCTCCTAAACCTTGACTGTAATATAACGAAACGAACATCTCTATCCAAGGATCGCATCACAATTGACGTTGTGTCGATCGGAGGTCTGTAGCCCAAGTTACGGGCATTTAAACAAACCTATCCGGTTTTAGGGGGTTTTGGGCTCGGATCGACCCGGCCCAAGACCCCCTGGGTTGACCCAAACCAGGTCAACCCAACCCTGGTCCGGGTCCGGCCCATTGGGGCGCAGCCCTGCCTGGTAGGTGCGGCCCGACCCATCCAGCACGGCCTGGCGCTGGCCGAGCGGACGCGCAAAGGGAAGGCGCGCTTCCCCCCTTGATTGAAGATCGCCCCCCATGAGGGGGGCCCGCCTCTTGGCCTGCCGGGGGTTACGACCCCCGGTCCTTCCGTAATAGCTAGCCCGGCTGGCCGGCCGGTGTTGTTGCCATGGGACCTCGCGGTCCCACCCCTCTGAAGCATCGGCGGCCGGCTGTTCCAGCCGCCCCTCCTTGCACCGCCGCGGCTTCAAGTCGCGGCCTTGTCCGACCGGCGCGGCGCGACGGCACCGCGCCCCTCCATCGTGGCCCCGCTTCAGTCGCGGCCTCTTCGTGGTTCTCTGGTGCGGTGTGACGGCGCAGCGCCCCTTCGCCGCGGCCCAACTCCGGTCGTGGCTTCATTCGGCCTCAATGGCACGGCGCGACGGCGTTGCGCTTCTTCACCATGTTCCTTCTTGATTCCGCGCGGTGTCGTTGCACCGTGCCGCCTTCGTTCGAACCGCAACGAGTACATCCACAAAGGGGGAGGAGGGTCGGCCATGTTCATGCGGTCTGACCTCCTCCCGTTCTAATGATAACAGGCGGCCCAAAATAAAATATCTTCGTCAAGAAAGCACAAATTTAATTCATTAAATTTGAACTCAAACCCCTACCTTGATGAAGTCGTCGAACGAGGATCGTTGTGGAAAAAGGACGTCATGGAAGTCGGCATCATGGAAGACGATGCCGCGGATCGAGGCTCCGTAAGCGTCGTCAGCATTCGCCCGATGAAGGATGTGGCGCGTCTTTGTTCTTCGAAGAAGGTGTCTCTCACCGGCTGCGGAGTGGGAAGAAGACTATACAGCGATCTCCCCTTGTGGTTACGGAGTTCTTCGTCGTAGACTCGGCGTTCTTCGCGAAGAAGACGAAGTTCTTCAAGACCATGAGAATTCTCTCCTAGTATCCACACAACGAAACAACCATAATAAAATAAGGCTTTGCCTTATTTTATTAATCATGCCAACCCTTTTTGAAAAATTCAAAAGATCACATTCAATTAATTGACTTAATTGAATAGCGTTTAATAATCCAATTAATATCGAGAGTTGACTTGTAGTTTTTAAAAGGGGGTGTGGGTGTGTTACACAAATAAATGCACGAGGGAGGTTTTCAGGGATTTAAAGGGGTGGGGCTCGTGTGGGCCCCATTTCACTAATATCCTAGATAGAGAAGTTAGGATGTAGTGGTTCCCACTCAAACCTCCATGCATAGGTTAAAACTACTTAGAATAGAAATAAAAATTGTAGCACAAATTTTTATTTCATTCTTTAGTTTACCAATTTATTTAATAACCTCGCCCGAGCAAACACAACTCTAGAAAAGGTGTTCCTAAGAAATTACCGGCGCTGCAGTTTCATCGGTGCCCTCAGATTTTGATTCCGAGCACCGGTTCAAAAGTTAGGAAAACCCGCTCGTTCGTTCACTGAACGTACACGAGCTAAACTTCAGAAATTGATTCTGGGCACACTGGGCCTCAGAATTAGGTTTCGTTAGAAACTGCGTATTCATAAAATCCCAAAGAAAATTAATAAATAACTTTCCTTGAAATTTATGAGCCTTTACAAATGTTACATTACACTTTCTAACATACAACACAACATGACTAATCCTTTGAGAATGTCATTCTTCCCTTAGCTTAACCCTGAATGTCAACCATAAGACACTTCATGGGATCTTGGGAAAATAAAACATAAGAAAGGGGTGAGCTCAAATGCTCAGTAAGTTTAAAAAAATACAACGAAAGATAACATAAATATTAATCTTGGTTAATAATTGAGAACACATGCCTTTAAAAATAATAAACATTAACACTTTTATGGTAGGGATATGAGATAAGTGAATAATTCCATAATAAAACATAATCATGGGTATTCTACTATTCAAATGACCACATGAACCATCAATATTATTTTCATAATGAGGAAATGTATAATGCCGGACATTCTGAAACATTTTGTCAAGGCCTCAGCCAAGACGTCTAAAAATGATTTAGGCCTCAGCCAAAACCATATATCAAATTGGGAAAGGACTCAGCCAATTCCACGTCTAATTGTATCATGAGACCTACTAATACATCGAGGAGATGTTGTGGGCTCCACTCAACATATACTAAGTCCAATACATTCCTCATATGAAAAGTTTGAAATACAACATAAACATTCGTATTAAAAGTAGCATAAAAAATGTCAATACTTTAACCATAAACCATGAATGGTATAAAAATAAAGCATCTACAGTCAAACATATCACAAAACCTTCAAAACAATATGGAAGATTCGTATCATAATGAATCATCTTCAAACAAGTATAGAATCCATCAAAGGATGTTGACATGGATGAAATCAAAACAACTTGAGAGAAATATATCTTTCTTTTTTTTGAAATAATTTAAGGCCACATAATTAACAAAAAAAATTATTTTGAGAATATTTTTATAATATTGTAAGGGATGCTTCGACGATGTTATAACGGCGGAGAATAACTGCACCCTCCGTATAAGTTAAAAAACATTCTTACCTTAATTTTTTAAAAAAGTTCTTAATGTACCTTGTTTGGAAAACAACGGAAAGATTCATTTCAAAACATATAAGGTCAAATAAGAGTATAAATGACTTTAACCCATAGTAAAAATGTTTTGAAATGTATTTTTATTAAAACATGGATGTGGATGATAAAGATGTCCCAGTAGATACTTATGTAAAAACAACCTCAGATAATAAAGAGATTGTGAAATTAACCCTTACCTTGTACTTTTCCTTGTTCGAGGGTACGTTAACCTCATGTATAATGGTAAAATCATTTTTATTAAATTATAAAATTATCATATACATTAATATGATATAATATATGATCTTCTAGTATTTCTTTGTTAAAGATATTTTAGTATTATTGTCATTTTGGATGTTAACTGACTTGTTCTTATTTATATGCTTTGTTACGTAAGCCATGTTTGTTATGAATAGGGTATATTTTATTTATATACAGAATTATATTATGTCTTTAAATATTATTCTTAACCATCAAGTGAAAATTAGTCTTGAATGAATACAATGGGGAATGAATCTCATCGCGTTCGTGGAGACGGTAATCCGTACCTACGCAAGAGCGACAATATAATTCTTTTGATATTAAAAAAATATATAATTAGAGAATATAACATATATAAATAATCATTATCATGTTATATTTTTTATTTATATCAGTTATACTCATTATTATACCCATTCAAATGATAAAGTGTTTGAATAACAAACTTCACCATGATGTGGAGACGGTAAGTCGTATGTACACACGTTTGGTGACTTTGTCATTTATAGGATGGATAGAATAATGACTAGGGTTTTACCATTTTTATAATAAAATCACAGTATATAGAATATAATGGAGTTAATATTTTAGAATGTAAACAACAAAGAAAGAGGAAGTGGAAGAAGAAAAAAACTTAAAAGAGGGTGGTGAAATTATTACCTCTTCTCCGGGTGTTTCCTTTTGAGTTGATCAAAAGGGCTCCTTAGGTTGGCTTTCTGACCAAAGTAAGGCCTCTATGTTGAAGTCAGGGAATTTTTTAGTATATTTGGGTAGGGTTTGGAAGAGCCAAAAAGCTTTGAAGATGTAAATTTTAAAGAAGGGGAAGTTCCCTTTTATAAGAGGGGTGATGGGCACCTTAGGAAAAACATAAAATATTATTTTATAATAGTATCATTTTCGGTTTATAATGTCTCCAAAGTGATTTATTTCAAGGATAAGGTGGGTATAGGTCTAAATAATCTCAAAAAATAGGTTTTAGACAGGTTTTGGTCACTATATTGACCTTATCTTTTAGATTTAACTCTTAGTTAATTATTTTGACATTTACCATGTATCTTTGTATTTTTATATTATATGGTTAATAAACTTACTATAAAATGACAAGAGAACCCCAAGTGGTTCATTAATAATATAACTATAATTATATAAGTCCTTTGGATGAACCTAAGATTTTTAGGAATATTATATCAATTAATAATATAATATTTTTTTAAAAACTCTTTTATGTCTGTTTTGTCACTATTTAATAATTGATTTTTGTTAAAGTCCTAAATACTTTATTAATTCAAAATAAATTAATTTAATCAATCATAACATGTAATATTAACGTATAAATTTTGTGTATGTCATAAAAACTTTCAAATTATATTTATTTTAAAATTTATAATACCATTTATTTGATTCTTTCATTAATAAAGAAAATACCACATCATCGTTGTGTCGTAAATAAATTTAATTATTCAATGTCTAAAAATTATAAATAAAATACCATTATGTAGGAAATCTTTTTATATTTCTAATTAATATTTATATTCTAATAGATAACATATATAACCCTATGTAAAAAAAATTTAAAATATATATGCTTATGTCATTTTTTTATTTACTTTAACTTAATTAATATAAAGTGTCATTATCACTTACAAGTGGCTCCATGGGGTCCCAAAATCGATCCAATGATGCCCATGGTCGGACATGTATCAGAAAATAGTTTTATAACATATTTTAGGGTAATTTAATATTTTTTTAATATTATTTTTTTACCCTTCTTTACCGTATTTACCCTTTAACCATGGTAAATAAAATATTTACCGAAATAATTATTCAAAATGTCTAAAAATAAAAGTTACTTATTTACAAAATTTGGACATTCTGATTCCAAATATGGAATCCATTTTTCAAATTCAAAACATATAAGTGGCAGAAATTAATTTAAAATTAATTCCCGTTGTTAAAACAAAAAGCGTGTTTTTAAGAAATAATTACTTTCAAAAGATTAACACTTGTTTTTGTCTAGTTTAAATGTGAAATTAGGTACAATGAACAAAATTGGATTAAATGGTAAAAATATATTCTTATTAAACTTTAAAACCACTCAATAGTGTAATTTAGCACTATAAATTATTTTGATTAAAAAAGTTGTTTTTAATTAAAGTTTAGTATTTTTCACTATTCATCAAAAATTGGAAGTTCTTAGAGAAATACCAAAAATTCATCCTAAGCTAATTTTGATATTCTAAATCCAAAAATTAAGTCCAATTTGAATAATAAAATTTATAAAATTTAAAAAAGTTGGTATTAATATTAAAAACGGCTACTTTGATCGGTCGTGGTGTGTTAGAATATCAAAGTTGCGTGCAATGCAAGCTATTGCATTATTCAAAGGGAAATGTAACATGGAAGCTTGGGGTGTTACATAAAATTTGTGTAAAAGAATCATGGGAACATGTAAAAATTGATAAATGGTCATAAGGGTAAAAATATTTCAATTGAATAGGTTTGGGACATGTTTTTGTTAATTCATTCACCATTTATTCTATTTTTAACCACCATATTACATCATCTTTATAATCATTTCATTAATTAATTTTAATTTTTTTAGTGATCATATTTGTAATATATTATTTTGAACATATTCAGTAATATAAATCATATACATTAAAAATAAGTAAAACATTTTTCCAAATTAAATTCACATAAGTGGCCTAATTTTGTTTTAAATTAATACCATAGACGTGACAAGAATGTCGATTTTTTGGTTGAAAAGATCCAAATTTTACATTGTTTTTATATAAAAATTTATTATTTAAATTATTAAAAGTACATATGTTTTATTGATATATATATAGTTTATCTGTCTTTACCTTAAGAAAAATTAATAATATAAATAAACATTGTAAATAATTTAGGCAAAATGACAGTTTTTAGTTAAAATTCAAAAACAAATACTCATCAAAAATTGAAGCTTTTTAGAAGAAAAAAATAACAATAAGATAATTTTGATATTTATATGTAAAAAAAATATTTCTTTTATTCTCAAATTAAAAATATAAAAATATTAAAAATTTAGTTCTCAAATAAGTTCACCATTAAAAGTCGATGAAATTACTTTTTAGGAAAACTATATAGGTTTTTAGTTTGAAATTCATTTTACTTTATATCATGTCAATAAAACAAATAGAATAAATGTTAAACTTTTTATTGAATATTAGGTGTATATATATATATATAAATAATATTATCCAAAAAAATTTATTTATTTAAATTTATTATTATAAAACACACTTGTTTATATTAAAATATTTTTTTCAGAAAAGTATTTCATTTTTATAAAAATGGCTATTCTTTCAAATCGAATTATTTTATCAACAAATAATTTATTATTTACACAGGTGTAGAACATATTTTCATAATTTAGTTAACCATTTTCATAACCACCTTTTCCAATTTTTGGGTTATATCGATAATTTATACCCCAAGTTGTTTGTGTTTGGTGTTCTATGTTGAATACTCTATCGAACATAAAAATTCTCATGGTTTCATATAATTCAAGCTAAAAAATATATTGCATATAATATAAGATAAAATAATTTTTTCATTTCATTTATGATATCAAATATAATTTTCTAATTTAAAAATACATGGGGTGTAACATCAATCTTGAAGTAACCCATGAGTACATCTCCACATGATCATATGTGACCACTATCCAAACCCATCACAAGAAAATAAGAACAAGGAGATCTATATTCAAAATGAAAATCTTCCCTTTACCACTATACTAAATAACCAAGCCTATATAAACCTAAATGTAAAAGTAGGGTATGAGAACTAAATATCATTAGGATACCACCAAAGAATCAATATAATATATATCTATATGCATCCATTGGTTGATGATTCATGCATTTTTTTCAAAGCATTTCCAAAAAATAACATTCCATATTGATTCATTTTTGGGTTTCTTTCAAAAAACCCTGCATATTAAAATAAAAATTGTAATTTGATATATAAAATATCTACGAGGAATAAAAAGATGAATGAAATAGGGTTCAATATTTAATATCCATATGAAGTTATAAAATAATCATATCAAATAATCAAATGTGAAATGTATCCATAAAGAACCTAAGGAAGATCCTTTACATGAGGATGTACATAACTATGACACATAGTGGAACAATAGAAAAAATAATTGAATCCTAAAGTCTAAGAAACTAAATTCCCCATTGAGGTTACTCACTATAAACTATGGAATTATGGGAACCTAAGCAAGTGATATCTTACTCCACTATGGTTTTCATATGATTATTTTTTCCCAAACGCTGTGGTCTCCTAATTTTCTATGGATCATCATTACATTTCAAGGAAACCAATCCCATATTTTATAAAAAAAATGATCTATATAGATCTTACACTACTTTCATGGTTGTAAACCCATTTATATTTTCAAACATTCATTATATAATTTTATCAAACACATCAAGTGCATGAAATCTCATTTTCAAATGAAAACAATATTTAAAAATATGGAATTTCCATCAACAATCATATTGCCTCTCATGGATCTCAAAAAATAAATTTCTTAAATCAATCACAAAGAATATAATAACAATAAAAAAATCATACCAAGGGAGAGTCCATAGGATAATGTCACCTACATCAAGATCCATTAAAATGAAACTTCCTTCTAGAAAAATTTTAGGAGAGGAAGAGATAAAATATCATTACCATATGTTTCAACTTGATGGAAGATGAAATCCCAAAACCCCTTCCTAAAATACAATCAATATAAAATTACATCCAAAGGAAGGAGATAAATCCGTTTAATTGAGTGGAATTGACCAAAAATATACAATAAACACCTAAATAAGGTTACACACATCTAAGTTAACCACCAACAAAAGATCAGGTGTTTGTTCGGGAGTTTCAAAATTCTTAAATGACCGCTACTATGGTATTCTAGAAAATTCTAGGACATAGTGATATCTCCCAGAAGATATTACATGGGAAGTTACCACAGTCTAGTTTAGAAAACAAAGCCATTTATACACACACCGATTTTCACTATGACATGGAAAGGTCACTTTTGCTGCAGATGATATGATTAGTCCATTTCCATTCAACCCAAGTCCATGTAAAACTATATAGAATATTTGTTTTATCATTTTTACATAGGAAACTCAAAGTAACCCTATAGAATCCATAAAGGACATTGTCCTACCCGTGTTTCACAATAGTTCTAACAGTGTTTTTATGGAACCATGCACTTTAAACACTTCAAAAAACAGAATTGAAAATAGAATATAAAGGCTCAATAACTAATTCTAAAAATATTGTTGGAAAATACTACCAACTATAAATTCTTTCTACATATAAAAAGGATCATGATTAGTAACATTAAAATAGAAAAATCCATTAGTTAATCATAAAGGCCTCACACACCTGTGTCTCATGGTTTCCCCAACCACACTACCCTCATGGGATTGTATTTCCATGAAACAATTATCTTATTTCTATACTATATAACCCATCCATTCAATCACTATAATGATAGGTTCATTCTCTACATCTTCCCTAATGTCATGTGGGATAGATCTGGATGATAGATCTTTATTTGGGAAACATGAAACACAAATGGGATAAAATTCACATGAGTATGTAAGTCATATAGATAAGACACCTTACCGAGTCACTAAAAATGCCAAATGGTCCTAAATAATAATTTATTAACGTTCCCTATCTCCCTAAACATATATGTCCCAATCTATGTTAATCATTGAGGAAAAGCCAATTACCTTCCTCAAATTCGAATAGAGATAATATCAGTCGACATATGATTTATAATGACTTTGAGTTGTCTCTAACCATATCCTAATCAATTACATGATATTTATCACCTCATGAGTGATTATTTTTCATACCGTTGACCAATCTATAACTTCTTAATAATAATTAGTTAATATATAATGCCTATCATACAATGCCTCAAAAGGGGTCGTCCTGATCGAATGTTGTTAAAAATTTTATAGAAAAACTCAAATAAGGATTGATTTTTATCCCTTTATCCACTGAAGTCCAGATTGTGTTATTATAGAATTTACTTGAGAATCTATATGGATCTCTCAATTTTTTCATCTATGTAGAGATGATATTCATTCTCAACATTAACTAAGAACCCATCAAATCCCATAATCCACCCCAAAACCAAGATTTGAAGATAGGGATTCTTTCTGAAATGATAGGAAAGGGAACTCCATGGATTATGAAAATAACTCATACATGGAAGTTTGAAATATCATCTACCTTTACATACTCCTTGATATGTAAGAAATACACTAATTTCATGGGTCAATTAATAATCACCCATATCACATCCTTACTACTAAGAGTCCAAGGTAAACCAATAATGATTTATATGGTTATCTCATTCCATTTTTTCAATGGAATGGGTATGGGTTGCAGTACACCGGTAGACATATGATGTTATGTCTTAAATCTCTAGCATATAACAAATCAAGAAAAAAATAGAAAATTGATTGCATTATCCTCTGCCAACAGTGGAGATATATCAGGTCATGATACAACTCGTTAGGTCCAAGTTTCATAGAAAAATTAGACCAGTTCACATTATCCATCAATTTCTATATCAGATATATCAGAACTACTATCCTACCTCAGAAGTGTAGACCCCCATCGAGAGATTGAGATTAGTCACCTCAATGCGTACCCCCATAAAAAAATTCTAATGTGACAAAACATCATATCCTTAGCCTTTATAGGTTGAATATGATCATACATATTCAATACACCATGAAAAATTATCTAAATAAATGTTTATCGTATCTACCTTAATTCATGAAAATATAAAAAAAACAATCCCATAAAGAGGCACTCATCCACTGATTCCTTCACTAACTGAGTTGGTAATATTATTCTCAAATCATAACTGACCATGATTCTTATTCTAGTGGTGTATCTAATAAAAAATCAACAAACAATAGATATTATACGTGTAGCACCCCAAGCTTTCATGGTACGTTTCCCTTTGAATAATGCAATAGCTTGCATTATACGCAACTTCGAGATTCTAACACACTACGATCAATCAAAGTAGCTGTTATGAATAGTAATACCCACTTTTTGAAAATTTATAAATTTTATTATTCAAATTATACATCATTTTTTGATTCTGAATATCAAAATTAGCTTAGGGTGAATTTTTTGTATTTTTTTGAGAACTTCCAATTTTTTATGAATAGTGAAAAATACAAAATTTTAATTAAAAACTACTTTTTAAATCAAAATAATTTGTATTGATAAATTATAATATTGAGTGGTTTTAAAGAATAATTAGAATATATTTTTACCATTTAATCCAATTTTTGTCATTGGACATAATTTCACATTTAAACTGGACATAAACAAGTGTCAATCTTTTGATAGTTATTATTTCTTAAAAACACGCTTTTTTTACAGCTGGAATTAATTTTAAATTAATTTCTTCCACTTATATGATTTGAATTTGGAAAAATGGATTCCATGTTTTGAATCAGGATTTCCAAGTTGTGTAAATTGGTAACTTTTATTTTTAGACATTTTGATTAATTACTTCGGTAAATATTTTATTTACCATGGTTAAAGGGTAAATCCGGTAAAAAGGGTAAAGAAATAATATTATAATAATATTAAATTAACATAACACGTGTCATAACCCTATTTTCTAATACATGTCCAACCATTGGAATCCTTGAGTCGATTTTGGGACCCCATGAAGCCACTTTTAAGTGATAATGACACTTTATATTAATTAAGTTAAAGTAAATACAAAAATGACATAAGAATATATATTTTAGTAAAATAATTTTTACATAGGGTTATATATGTTATCTCTTCGAATATAAATATTCATTAAAAATATAACAATATTTCCTATATAATGGTATTTTATTTATAATTTTTAGACATTGAATAATTAAATTTATTTATGACACAATGACGATGCAGTATTTTCCTTATTAATGAAAGAATCAAATAAAGGGTATTATAAATGTTAAAATAAATATAATATGACATTTTGGATGAAATAAAAGAATTTTCTAGGTTAATATGACATTTTAGGATTGATTAAATTAATTTATTTCGAATTAATAAAGTTGTTAGGAGTTTAAAAAAATTATTAAATAGTGTAAAAATTGACATAAAAGAGTTTTTAAAACAAATATTATATTATTAATTTATATAATAATCATAAAAATATAAGGTTCAGAAAAAAGACTTATATAATGATATTTATATCATTAAAGAACAACTTGGGGTTATCTTGGTAGTTTATATTACGTTTATTAACCATATAATATAAAAATAAAAAGAGACATGGTAAATGTCAAACTAATTAACTAAGAGTTAAATCGAAAAGATAAGTTTAATATAGGGACACAAACCTATCTAAAACCTATTAGTTGAGAGTATTTAGACCTATCCCCACCTTATCCTAGAAATAAATTACTTTGGAGACATTATAAACCAAAAATTATTTTATTATAAAATAATATTTTAAGTTTTTTCTGAGGTGCCCCTCACCCCTCTTATAAAAGGGCACTTCCCCTTCTCTCAAATTCACACCATCAAAGACTTTTGTTTTAGCCAAAACCTGCCCAAATATCCCCCAAACATCCTTCACTTTAACCCAGAGGCCTTAATTTGGTCATAAATCCAACCTAATGAGCACCTTTGATCAACTCAAAAGGAAACACCTGAAGAAGAGGTAATAATTTCACCACCCTCTTTCACGTTCTTTTCTTCTTCCACTTCCTCTTTATTTGTTTTTTCCATTATAAAATAATAACTCGAGTATATTATATATACTGTGATGTTATTATAAAAATGGTACAACCCTATTCATTATTTTTTCCATCATATAAATGACAAAGTCACCCTACGTGCGTACGTACGACTTACCGTCTCCAAGTCGTGGTGATGTTTGTTATTCAAACACTTCATCATTTGGATGGGTATAATAATGAGTATAAATGATGTAAAAATAAATATAACATGATAATGTTTCTTTATATATGTTATACTCTCCAATTATATATTCTTTTAACATCAAAATAATGAAATTGTCGCTCGTGCGTACGTACGGATTACCATCTCCACGAATGTGATGGGATTCCTTCCCCATCGTATCCATTCAAGACTAATTTTCACTTTATGGTTAAAAATAATGTTTAAAGACATAATATCATTCTGTATATGAATCAAATATATCCTATTCATAAAAAAAATGGCTTACGTAACCAAGCATATAAAGGAGAACAAATCAGTTAACACCCAAAACGACGATAATACTAAAATATCTTTAACAAAACAATATTAGAAGATCATATATGATATCATATTAATGTATATGGTTATTGTATAATTTAATAACAATTATTTGAAAATTATAAATGTGGTTAACGTACCCTTGACCAAGAAAAAGTAAAAGGTAAGGGTTAATTTCACAATCTCTTTACTTATCTGAGGTTGTTTTTACGTAAGTATCTATTGGGACCTCTTTATCATCCACATCCGTTTTTTCTTAAAAATAAATATCAAAAAAAATTAATATGGGTTAAATTCATTTATACCCTTATTTTACCTTATACTTTTTGAAAGTAACCTTTCCTTCATTTTCCAAACAACGTACTTTAAGACCTTTTTGACAAAATTAAGGTAAGAATGTTTTTTTAACTTATACGGTGGGTGCGGCTATTTTCCGCCGTTATAACATCGTCGAAGATTACCTTACAAGCTTATAATAATATTTTTAAAATAAATATTTTCTATTATAATTATGTGGCTTTAAATGATTTCAAAAAAAATAAAGAGATATTTCTATCAAGTAGTTTTTATTTCATCCATGTCAACATCATTTGATGGATTCAATACTTTTTTGAAGATGATTCATTATGATACAACTCTTCAATATTGTTTTGGAGGTTTTGTGATATAATTGATTGTGGATGTGTTATTTTTATACCATTCATGGTTTACGGTTAATGTATTGACATTTTTTATGCTAGTTTTAATACGAATGTTTATGTTATATGTAAACTTTTTCATATGAGTAATGTATTGGACTTAGTATGTGACCGGTGGAGCCCGCTATAGCTCCTAGATTCATTAGTAGATCTCATGAGACAATTAGAAGTGGAATTGGCTGAGGCCTTTCCCAATTTGATATATGGTTTTGGCCGAGGCCTAAATCAGTTTTAGACGTCTTGGCTGAGTCCTTGAAAAAATGTTTCAGAATGTCCAGAATTATACATTCCCTCATTATGAAAATAATATTGATGGTTCATGTGGTCATTCTACTAGTAGAATACCCGTGATTATGTTTTATTATGGCATTATTTACTCAGCTCATATTCCTGCCATAAAAGTGTTCATGATTATTATTTGTAAAGGCATTTGTTTTCAATTATTCACCATGCCTAATATTTATGTTATCTTCCTCTATATTTTCTACCCTTAATGAGAATTTGAGCTCACCCCTTTCTTATGTTTCATTTTCCTAGGATATGAATAAGTTAGTTATGAGTGACTTTCATGCATAATCTAGGAGGCTTGTATGTTCTAATGGAATAAATTAGTGTTGTATTTCATTTCAAGTTGTAAATTTGAAGTTATGTATGAATCTTTTTTCTAATAATACTAAATGTATTGGTCTTTCAGGACATGATTTCATTGTGATCAAGACAATTTTATGTAATAACGAACCGACTCTGGGTAACTGGGGTCGGGGAATTACAGTTGGTATCAAAGGAAGTTTAGTACAAACCTTGGATACTAGATTTAGATAAACTCTAATTAGAGCACATTACCCCAAGATAGATTTTAAGGATTAGTATAGAATAGATTCCTAGAATTTTGGTATTGTACAGATTTTGTGAGTTTTCCAAGCAATACATCCCTATCTGGATACGAGCATGTAGATGTCACGACCCGACCCAACAGGGCTCGAGCCGTGACTCCCCAAGACCGCCTCCAATAGGCCAGGGGCTGGCGTCCAGCACCGAGTATGCTATCACACACATGGGAGGCATTAGCCTAAGGTACCTGTACACACGCACCCAAAAACACCTCCATGAAATAGTGCAGAGATATATAAAACTGAAAAGAAAATGCATGCATACATCTATCCCAAACCAGAGTATAGCAGAAGTACAAAAGGAGCAAAACAGGGCCCACCAAAAGAAAACTACAAAAGCGCATCCAAACTGCTCTGAAGAAGGGGAACGCTGCCACAAACACCTGCCAGAAATCTCCCTCGGCACCGCACCGGCAAACACCCCGGTCAGTCTCGCTCACTCAGCTCCTCCTGCTTCGGGTCCTCCTGGGACTCCGTCGAAAGGCTTGTGGTCTGCACAAGACACAAACATGTGCGTGCAAAGCCCATGCAGGGGTGAGTATAAACATACTCAGTAGGCACCCCAAAAACCCAAAACAAAAGAGAGCAACTGAAAGGCAACAGTCCACTCATCCCAACCATAGGGAACCCAGACGAGAGAGAAACTCCATCTCGCGACCATCCTCGGCTAAACACAACTAGTCAGCTTATCGTAGGAGTATTCCCATACATACACCTTGATCAATCCAGATATACTCAGCTCACGCAACAAGCCACCTAAGGTACCGACCTCAACACTAGAAATGGTTCGCAACCACGAGGGTGCACTCCATGATCACTGTCATCCCAGATGACACGTGCCCGAGAGATACACTCCATCGAGTCCCAAGCAAACATCTCAGATGCTCACCCAAGAGACCACGCTCGTCGGATAATATCACTGAGGAAACATCGCTGAAACAACATAACCGCCAATCTCCTCGGATAGGGGATCGCTCCTAGGGTCCGCTAGGGGACACCAGAACCCACTCCGGTATACGAAGCTCACAGATAGGGGATCACTCCCAGGATCTGCTGGGGGATACCAGAACCCAATCTGGAATTCGTAGATCTCATAGATAGGGGATCACTCCCATGATCTGCTGGGGGATAGCACAACCCGATTTGGTGCTCGATAGAAGAACATCACTCAGATAGAAAATCATCGCCTATATAAAGGTGGTCACGATGATACCGGAACCCTATCTGGTATAAATCGTGATGTAGGGGATCAAACCGACGATGTCGCAACCCTATTGAAACCACACAGTGAGTAGCGGATCGCATAACTAACGATACTGCAACCCTACTATACACCTCATGCTGAGTAGGGGATCATGTACCCGATGATGCCACAACCCTACTATGTAGGGCCCATCACGTAGCGGATCATTATCCTGATGATGCCACAAACCCTACGGGGTTAACCTGCTAGATAGGGGATCGCCGCCAGCGATACCAAGAATCCGATCTAGGGAAAAGATGCTAGAGGATCCCGCCCTGGGCCCACCAGAGGTATACCACAACTCTAACAGTTTAAACATCCCATAGAGAGGATCACAAACCTATACAAAGGTTGTGATGCCACACGAACCCTCGTGGGAACGAACCAAGGTAGTACCCTCAACCACTGTTGGTCCAAAACGTCGCTAACCCGAGCGACCCGCAACAACGCCACCCCACGCAGCACCAAGGCCAATACCGAGGTCACCATTGCGATTTACGCGGAAAAACACGTAGGATAGGCTGTTTACTTGCCCAAAATGGACAACCGGTGAAAAAGGAACTATTCATCGTAGCTTTCCTGAGCGGGACCCACGCATCGATCCCGAGACTCATCAGGCGGATCATACCACGGCGATCCCCTCAGAAAAACACACGGAATCGACTACTCGTTCATCCAAAATGAACACCCGGTGACAAAGGCACTATTCACCAAAGGCCAGCTCAGGGCGGGACCCATGCCTTGATTTCGAAACTCATCTAACAGATCGCACCATTTTGATCCTCTCGGAAAAACACACGGGATCGACTACTAGAACGTCCAAAACGGACACCAGTCGGAAAAGTCAGGTTCTTCCGTAAACGCCGGAACCTGGCCTCATGGGGCCCGCACCCCAATCTCGGTCCCAACACCCGAAATCTATCTCAAAAAGTCCGTCGTACCATCAGGATCACAATGCCACTAACGGCATGTCAATCAGACACTCCGGGAAAAAGTTACGGTCGGTCAAGTCGGATAATAATTAAAATATTAATATTCTCCGACGTTTTGTGACCTCGGGCCATGGACCCAGCACAAAAAAAATTTCTGAACCTATCCCAAAAAGTTTCGCCTCAATCAAAGGGTCGTGTTTCCATAGACGGCACGCGAAACGGACTTCTGGTTTGCGAGATACAGTGGTTTCCGTAAAATCATGGCTCGCAGGCCCTGCCAGAGCCACCGCGCCACCTCGCCGGACCGCCGCGCCGGAGTCGCCACCCCACCGCGCCGGAGCGCCGCTGCCTCGTCGGAGCACCGCTGCTCTTCGAAAACCCGCCGGAATCCCGCTGGAATCCCCCCCCCCTTCGCCGGAAAACTTTTGTGGACCGCTGGGAGCTCCCCGATGGTCCGTTTTTCGATCCGGAAGCAACTGCGCGACCCTCGGGACCCCAACTACACTGCTACGAGTTAGATTTGAAGAAAAGATGCAGCATAAATGGGATCATGGATTAAAACTCAAACCGCCTACCTCACTGGTGAAACACCAAAGCTTCGGGTGCAGATCGGCGCCGGCGACGCCCTGAAGCTAGATCCGCTGACCAACGACGCTGAAAACGGACGATTATGGCTCGATCTGGCGAAGAAACGGAGGAGGGAGGGGTGGTTGTCTCCGCCTACACATAGGATATATGGGTTGGGGAGATGAAATGAGTTATGTTTTTTTTATAAAACAACTCATTTAACTCCGCGCCATCTCACCCCTGTTCCAGCAACCGATGCAGAAAAAGTTAAGGTCACCCCTAGGGTAAACGTGCCGTTCTGAACGCAACAGCGGACTCAGATTTGCGATCCAAGACTCCGTTCAGAAGTTATTCATGCTGACGCTCGAAAACTAACTTTTCCACTTATTTATGAAAACGCCCCTGGTGGCGTTTCTCACCGCAGGCCCGCACCCGCAAAGTTTACACCTCGCCTAGGGTAAACGGCACGTTCCGGATGCAACTGTGCCCTCGAATTCCTGTTCTGAGCTACCGTTTAGAAGATATCACACCCCCGCCACGTTCATAGTATAAAAATACTTAATATTTTTATAAAATTAATTCCGGGCACAATGGGCCTCGGAATCGCACGTCATCTTCGCGCCTAGCTCTGGAATTATTTGTAGAAATAATCCAAAGTCTGACAGGGCCAAAACCCAAGTCGCTATAGTAGAGGTGACTCTGGAACAGATGTACCTAGGGGTAAAACTCGAATACACTGCTTTGAGCTAGACTCGAATGGGAACTGGTACACGAAAACGGGCCTTGTTGCACTCTTAGTTACGACACTCCCAGGGGATATGCTTAGAATAATTCTCATTTTCTTTACAAACCATTATGAAGGGTTTATGAGTATATACTTCCTCAAATAAAACATTTTTATGAGTATGAATTATATCCATAAACTGTTCAATTTATGTTAAGTGTTTTACAAGTTTGGTATTATGTATTATGATTCATAAATTAATCTAGTCTATGCCATTGTTTATAAATGGCGCGTAGTGGAAGGAATGGAAACCATATCAATGTGTGTAATCCATGTAGGGATTTACCTCCTACTCAAGATAATTATAGTGGAGTTGGTGATTCAACTGGTGCTGATCAGCTTATCACCATACTGGTACAACTCACTCAGGTTATAAATTATAACCTTACTCATATGGAAAACCATGATCCACAATGCAGAGGATCAATGTTAGGCTGCTTCATGAGGCAAAACCACCAACTTTCAATTGTAGTAAAAATCCATTGGTAGATGAGCAAGGGATAATTTCCTTAGATAAAATACTTCATGCTTTGGGGAGTAGTGAAAGGGAAAAAGTTGTTATGGAAGTTTATCGCCTCATGGGAGATATTGATTAATGGTGGTCATTGATTCAAAATACAAAGTAATATGAATAAGTTTCAAATATGGAATGTAGGGAGTTTAAAGAGATTTACTTATAAAAATACTTTCCTCATGACCATCGAGCGGATATGGACAGACAATTTTTGAGTTTGAGGAAAAAAGAGGACGAGAATGTCTCAAAGTATAAGGCTAAATTTACAAGGTTATCAAGGCATGCAACATATTATTTACATAAACCAATGAGTAAGATTTATTGTTTCTTTGATGGGTTCAAACCATTTCTATGTTGAGCATTAGTATCACAATCTTTCTCAACGTACGAAGATATATTCTCATGTGCTATCAAGACAGAAAAAAAATTCTCTAAATCTTATGACAATAAAGTAAAGCAAGAGAAGAAGAGAACGGTGGAGCAAGAGGGGAAAAGGGAAATAAGTATTTTTCATTATGTGATAATTGTGGGAAGAAACACCTCGGTACTTTCCTAAAAGGAATGTGAGTTTGTTACAAATGTGTATAAAAAGGTCACTAGGCTCGTGATTGCAAGGGAAAGAAAGAGGTTGTCAATGTTGAATGCTACCATTGTAAAGAAATGGGGAATTATGCAAATTAATGTCCTAAGCATCAGGGAAACTTACCTCAGAAAAGGCCAAGGGATCAAGGCCAAGCTTATGGTGTTACTACAGTTGTAGTGGAATAATTAATGTATTTGTATTTTTGGACTCAAGGATTATATTCTGGTTATAGGAATAATGTGATATATATATAAGGATTTTACTGCATTGCTTGTTGTTTTCATTAAAGTTTTAATATGACTAAGGTAATCATATTTTCAGTATGTGACAATAAGATGAACATTACTTTTTTTGGGGAATCTGATGTTATAATTGATTTTGAAATTTAGATACCTTTTACAGAGTCTGGATAGAGGTACATTAGATAACTATAATGTTTGGAATGGATTAAGTTGCACATTGGATAGTATTTTTTAAGGTTAAAACATTTCTTACGATTATTTTTGGAATATTATGATACTATAGTTTTAGGAAAAGGACATCCTATAGGTTGGGCGATAACTCGTCGCGTTGGGCAAAGCTGCAGGAATTGAAACCACAACCATAGTGTGATAGGCCTTTGATACATACCACTAGCCTATAGGATGTCCTTAGTTATTACAAAATATTTTTTTTTAATTTTAATGGTCTGTGTTAATATTTGGAACCTTATACAATTAGTATAAATATAATATTTGTGAGTACTATTATCTTTTGTAGTGAAAGATGAGTTTGTGGTAGAAATTAGTTAAAGGATGAAACTATACTAGTCAAGTACATATATATATATATTTCTATTATTCTATGAATAAATTAATTATTAAACTTTAGGTAAGTGATATTAAAACCAAACATGTTTTATCCTAATACATTATGTTTTATTGAACTGATGATATTTTAAATCATCATAGATTGATGGCTTTGAGGCCCTCAATATTACATTTGTTTGTGATTGACGACCTCAATCACTCCCTATAAATATTTACGGTTTCCCTATAATTATGTTTCTATAATTTCCACCAATGTTCTCTTATTCGAAACCCTAATTTGGTGGTGACATTCTCATTTCCCTTTCCCTCTTATTAAAACTAAATTTTGTTAACCCTATTTCCGATGTGGGTTTTCTACAAAGGTATTTTCTATTTTCAACCTTTCATTTTTGAAGAACAATTTCAAATTGTGAGGACATAATTATTTTTAGGGGATATTTTAACACCCCATGCTTCCATGGTATGTTTCCCATTGAATAATGCAATAGCTTGCATTGTACGCAACTTGGAGATTCTACCACACCGCTACCAATCAATGTAGCTGTTATGAATAGTAATACCCACATTTTGAAATTTTATAAATTTTATTATTCAAATTGGAATTCATTTTTCGATTTGGAATATTAAAATTATCTTAGAGTGAATTTTTTGTATTTTTCTGAGAACATCCAAATTTTTATGAATAGTGAAAAATACTAAACTTTAATTAAAAATAAATTTTTTAATCAAAATAATTTATAGTGATAAATTATAATATTTAGTGGTTTTATAGTATAATTAGAATATATTTTTACTATTTAATCCAATGTTGTTCATTGGACGTAATTTCACATTTAAACTGGACATAAACAAGTGCCAATCTTTTGATAGTTATTATTTCTTAAAAACACGTTTTTTATTTTCACTACGAGAATTAATTTTAAATTAATTTCTGCCACTTATGTGATTTTAATTTGGAAAAATGGATTCCATATTTTGAATCATTATGTAAAAAGTGTGTAAATAGGTAACTTTTATTTTTAGACATTTTGAATAATTATTTCGGTAAATATTTTAATTATCATGGTTAAAGGGTAAATCTGGTAAAGAAGTGTAAAAAAAATAATATTATAATAATATTAAATTATCCTAACACGTGTCCTAACCCTAGTGTTTGATACATGTCTGACCATGGTCATCCTTGGGTCGATTTTGGGACCCCATGGAGCCACTTGTAAGTGATAATGACACTTTATATTAATTAAGTTAAAGTAAATACAAAAATGACATAGGCATATATCTTTTAGTAAAACAATTTTTACATTGGGTAATATATGTTATATCTTAGACCATAAATATTAATTAGAAATATAAAACTATTTCCTACATAATGGTATTTTATTTATAATTTTTAGGAATTGAATAATTAAATTTATTTATGACACAATGATGATACAGTATTTTCCTTATTAACGAAAGAATCAAATAAATGGTATTATAAATGTTAAAATAAATATAATTTGAAAGTTTTGATGCCTTAAATTAATTTTATAGGTTAATATGACATTTTATTATTGATTAAAATTATTTATTTATAATTAATAAAAAATTTAGGACTTTAACAAAAATCAATTATTAAATAGTGTCAAAATTGACATAAAAGAGTTTTTAAAACAAATATTATATTATTAATTAATATAATATTACTAAAAATATAAGGTTATTAAAAAGAACTTATATAATAATAGGTATATAATTAATGAACCACTTTGTGTTCTCCTGTTAGTTTATATTAAGTTTATTAACCATATAATATAAAAATACAAAGAGACATGGTAAATGTCAAACTAATTAACTAAGAGTTAAATCTAAAAGATAAGGTTAATATAGTGAACCAAACCTATCTAAAACCTATTGGGTGAGCGTATTTCAAACTATCCCCACCTTATCCTCGAAATAAATCACTTTGAAGACATTATAAACTGAGAATGAGTTTATTATAAAATAATATTTTAAGTTTTTCATAAGGTGCCCCTCACCCCTCTTATAAAAGGGCACTTCCCATTATCTAAAATTCACACCTTCAAAGCCTTTTGGCTCTGCCAACCCCTGACTAAATATCCTCCCAACTTTCCCTGATTCAACTTAGAGGCCTTAATTTGGTCAGAAAGACAACCTAAGGATCCCTTTTTATCAACTCAAAAGGAAACACCCAAAGAAGAGATAATAATTTCACCACCCTCTTTCAAGTTCTTTTTTTATTCCACTTCATCATTCTTTGTTGTTTCAATTCTAAAATAATAACTCCAGTATCTTATATATACTGTGATGTTATTATAAAAATGGTACAACCCTGTAACAGCCCAAGATTTTATGAAAAATATTCTTTTTAATTTCACTAATGTCTTGTGTTGTACGCTACACCAAAAGGAGCTTGCACAACATGCATCCTTGACTTGCCTTGTATTACACGCAATCGTGACCTTCCTCGATAGCGTGTGTAGTACGCAATACCGAGTTTCACTAAACAACGATATGCTATTAAAATATTATTAAAACTAGCTATTATGAATAGTAATAACCACTTTTTGAAATTTTGTAAATTTTATTTTTCAAAATGGACTTTATCTTTGGATTCGTAATATCGAAATTAGCTTAGGGTGAAATTTTGGTACTTTTCGGATAACTTTCATTTTCTGATGAATAGTGAAAATTACTAAATTTTAGTTAAAAACAACTTTTTCAATCGAAATAATTAATAGTGAAAATTATTAATTTAAGTGGTTTTAAAGTATATTTAGAATATATTTTTACAATTTAATACACTGTTGGTCATTGGATGTAATTTCACATTTAAACCAGACATAAACAAGTGTCAATCTTTTGATAGATATTGTTTCTTAAAAACACGCTATTTGTTTTAACAGCGGGATTTAATTATAAAACTAATTAATGCAACTTATATGTTATGAATTTGGTAAAATAGACTTCATTTTTGAATTCGGAATATGAAATATAGCTTAGGATGAAATTTTGGCATTGTTCTGAAAAACATCAATTTTTGATGAATAGTGAAACTACTAAGTGGTAGTTAAAAAAACTGAATTTTTCATAAAACTTAATTTTACCGCTTATGTGAATGGAATTTTAAAAATCCGAGAGACACGGTTGATTTCAGTAAGTAAAATGTGGTTCAATGAGATTAAAATAATTTTTGGTGAATAGTAACTTTTTACTTTTATTTACCACGGTTAAAAATAAATAGGGTAATTAAGGGTAAAAATAATATTAATATTACCCTAACACATGTCCTAATTCTATTGGACAAGTGTATCTAAACCAAAAACAACCTTAAGTGTAAAATATTATCATTTAGGCCCACTTGGATTAGATTAGGACATTTATTATTATTTAAATCAAAGAAGAGTTAAAAGATTTAAAATCAAAGTTTATTTACTAAAACATTTAAATATAGGGTTATATATAAGATAAATTCAACTATAAATATTCATTATAAATCTAAGAAGATTTCCTACATAATGGTATTTTATTTGTACTTTTTAGACATTAAATAATTTAATTTATTTATGACACAACAATGATGCAGTAATTACCTTTTTAAGAAAATATTAACATAATTGATGTTATATATGCCCAAATAAATGTAATTTGAGACTTTTTATGACTTACACTAATTTTATAGGTTAATATGACATGTTATTGTTGATTTAAGTAACTTGGTTAGAACTTATCATTCTGTTAGAAATTTCATAAAAATCATGTACCAAATAGTGTCAAAATTGACATAAATTAGTTTTTAAAACAAATATTATATTATTAATTGTTATTTAATTCCTAAAAATATAATGTTCGTCCAAATGACTTTGATAAGGATAGATATATTAATAATAAACAACTTGGGGTTCGTTCGGCTTGATATAGTAAGTTTATTAACCATATAGTGTAAGAAAACAAAAAGACACGGTAAAAGTTAAATTATTTAACTTAGAGTTAAATCTAATTGATAAGGTTAATATAATAACCTAAACTTGTATAAATCCTATTGGATGAGAGGATTTCGACCCATACCCACCTTAGCCTCGAAATAAATCAATTTGGATCTATTTAAAACCGAACTTGACTTTATAATAAAATAATATTTTTAGTTATTCCAAAGGTGCCCCTCTCCTCCCTTATAAAAGGGCACCTCCTCCCTCTCTTCCTCACACAACTTTGAGCCTTCAAGTTCGGCCAACCCCTTCAATTTTCTCCTCTCCACTTACCTAGAGACATCCTAGAGGTCCTGGTCTTGTTCAAAGACAAATTGTAGTACCCTAAAAGGAGGTCTCAAAGAAGCACTTCAAAAAAAAGGTAATATCCATTACCGATCTTTTTCAATTTCTTTCTTCTTCAACTTCTTCTTCTTTAGTTGTTTCATGATAAAGTAATAACATCAGTATTTCTTATATACTGATATGTTATTATAAATATTAAACAACTCTAATTAACCTTCTATCCATCCAACAGAAAAAGGAAATTACCGCGCGTGCGTACGTACGGAATACCGTCTCCACGCAGTGGTGTAATCTATTTTCCACCACCACCTTAATTGGATGGGTATAATGGTGTAATGAGTAACTATATATGATTATTATAAATTGATATTGATACTGAAATAGTATACATACACTTCAACAATATTCCACGACCATAGGAACGATATCATCGCTCGTGCGTACGTACGGACTACCGTCTCCACGACGCGATGAGATTCATTCTCCACATTAACCATTCATGAATGATTATAAAGTATATATAATAAGTAATAATTAAATATATTACATAATAATGATACTGGATTTATCTATATTTATATGTATGTCATCTACTTAATTCCATTCAATTCAATAATGAAACGAAAACAGCGTTCATGCGTACGTACGGACTACCATCTCCATGAACGGTGTATTTCATTCCATTTATCGATATTATATATATATATATATATTCTGAATATATATTATATATAAATCATGTTTTAAATTCTGGATATAAGTAATCATGATCCAAGTAATCATATTAATAATTACAAGTTAAAAACACGAACGACCAATGAGACGATTTTACCCAAAACGCTACTTTAACATGAATTTACAAAAGAATGGGTAATATAAAGTCATAAGTGAACCATATATGATATAATAACAATGAATATTATTCTGGAATAAGTCAATAACATGATTTAAATCATTATACAGGAGGTTCAGACACTTACAAAGCAAGTCGGACCTAAGGTAAGAGAAAATATCACAATCTCATTTTTATCTGAGGTTGTTTTTACTTTGGCATTTACTGAGGTGTATTTTATCATCCACATCCATGTTCCCTCAATATGTAATATTTTTTCCATCCACTTACAATATTTTAAATCCAATTTTACCCTTCTGTGAGTTTTTAGTAAAGAATATGAAAGGAATCTTTTGTCGTTTTTCGTACGAGGTACTTTTTGACTTTTCCGAAAAAAGTACGAAAAATGATTTTTTTAACTTATACGGCATAAATGGATTTTTAAAACATTATTTCCAAGAAGCTTCCTTTACAAGTTTTCAAGTTTATTTTTAATCAACTTATTTTATTTTAAAGTCGTATGACATGTTATGAAAGGAAAAATGTTTTTGAAGAAGAAAGGATATTTTCCTCAAGAATGGAGTTCAAGTGTTTTATCAAAATTATTTTCCATCTAAGATAATAAAGGGTTCTGTTTCTATCCCTATTATTACATTGATTTGATCATGTTGTGATGGAATTATTTTTATGAATTCCTTTATCTTATATGAATTTATTTATGATGTCATGATGATTAAGATTCCCATTTGTAGTACATGGGTTATGCAATGATGTATGATTTATGATTTTGTGGCACACATAATAATGGTATAATTTTGAGATGGTTGGGACCTATATCTCCCTCCAATGCATTGGGTAAAGATTTTATATCTCATGAGATAGACATGGCTAGAACGGTAGGTTATACCGGTTCAGTGAAACAGGACTGGAACGAGGGTGACTCGGTTCAGAAAGGGACTTTGTCCACTAAGATAGTCTTGACAATGAGTCTTGACTAACAAGAAATTATTCTCTATGATTATGTGTGTATGCCACAAAGTTTCATGTTTTAAGTTATGATTATTGTGATTACATTTCACTGTCATGATTTATCCCATGTTATGAAATTATGATCTCTTTTGCAGGTTAAGATTTCCAAAAGTTATGTGCTTGTGTATACGATGTGATTGATATTTCTTTTTACCCTTACTGAGCATTTGAGCTCACCCTCTTATGTTTTCTTTTCCCCAGGATATAAAGAAAGGTTTTAGGTATAAAAAAAGGAAGATATTTATGGGAGATGTTGAAGATCTTTCACCAGGATTAGAAGATTATATTCTGAGTTTCCAAAGACACTAAACAATTACGATCCTTGTGTGTGTGTTTTTGTTATATACTAAGTATTCCGAAAATGTAATGTATTGTCCATGTAAGTCAGGCTTTGGGTCTCTACAGTTGGTATCAGAGGAAAGGTTTAGTCAACCTTTGGAAACTAGGATGCGAAAACGTTAGTGAGATCCCCAGAGATATTTCTAAGGTATGTCTAGGGATGTCCCTAAGGTTAAGTATACGTATAGGTTATAGTACTAGAACTATGATAACGTTCATATAATTAAACCAAAGATGTTAGATATTGAAGGTACTCCCCCCTTTATTATGTTGTTTTCCCTAGCATTATTTTTGCCTCTCACACTATTCTTTTTGGGTTTTAGATGATGGCTGGAACCCGAAGGAACCGTGTTGATCAATGCAATGGACAATGCAATGATTGTCCTCCTGAACAAACAAATGTTATGGGAGATGGAGTGCAAAATCTTATTGCTATCCTTACACAAGCTATGAATCATTCTGGACTTCCAAATGAGCAGAGAAGGGAACAATATTCTATTGAGTCCTTCATGAGGCAACGTCCACCTTCTTTCAGTGGGACTTCTGATCCACTTATTGCTGAACAATGGATCAGTACCACTGAAAAGATATTTTCAGTTCTTCAATGTTCTGAACATGATAAAGTCATCTTAGCAGTATATCGTTTGGAAGGTGAAGCTGATCAATGGTGGAATCTTATCAAGAATACGAGGCCAAGAGATGAAATTGAGTCCATGGAATGGGACGAGTTCAATAAATTGTTTTTCAGTAAGTACTTCCCTCGTATTCTTCGAACAAAGATGGAAAAGGAGTTTCTTGAGCTGAAGCAAAAGGATGATGAATCTGTTGGTATATACGAAGCGAATTTTACAAGACTTTCAAGGTATGCATCTGGCATTATCATCCAACCTGAAAGTAAAGTTGATCAATTTTTCAGTGGCTTAAAACCAAGTCTTCGAAGGGAATTAGCTATAAGAGACTTCAGTAGCTATGAAGAAATTGTGCGTTGTGCTATCAAGGTAGAAATGGAAGTTGGTGTTACATATCCATCTCATGGTTTTGACAAGAAACGAAAGATGGAGTTCCAGGAGAAATCTCAGAATAATGGTGAAAAGAAGATGAATGTTTCCTTATGCACAAATTGTGGAAAGAAGCATGGTGGAGATTGTCTTAAAGGAACTAGAAAATTTTTTAAGTGTGGAAAAGAAGGTCATCGAGCTGCTGAGTGTCGAAGTAATGGAAAAAGGGATTCTAATGATGTGAATAAAGCAAAAACTGCAGAGAACGCACAACCAACACTTCAATGCTTCAAGTGCAAGGAAATGGGGTATTATGCTAATAAATGCCCTAATCCAAGGGTTAGTGATGATCGACATGAGCAACCGCTTAAGGCAAAGGACAAAGGGAAGTCACATGCGATAACTATTGGCAATGTTGAATATGACAACGATGTGGTGGAATGATTAAGTGTTTATGTAATGGGATTCCAAAATAATGTTGTATCATGGAGTATTGGAATATTTATGTATTGGTATTCAAAGTGATTGAGATATTTTTTGGAAATAAGATGATATGCGCATAATGAAGGGAAAACGAGAAAATGAAATGTTTAACAGTATTCATGAGCTCATGATTGATATAAGGACTAAGTGATATCATGGTTTGAGTAGATAGAATTTTGAGGATTTTGGTATGTGGAAAGTGTTAACTTTTAACTGCATTCATGTTTTCACTAAGGTATTCAAGAGAATACATGATTAAGGACTTTGAATGTTTGGAATGTGACCAACAAAACATATCTTATGATATATGAGGATCAACGATGGTATTAAATCTCTGTTAATCATTTTCACTGTGTTATGAGAGTGGACTGCAGTATTTTAGATAAGCTTAAAAATTAGAATTGATTATGTTGGACATAAGTTAGGATAAAACATTTTTCGATATTATTGATGGGATGTTAATGTAGTTTTAGAAAAAGGACAACCTGCAGGACGGGCAACAGCCCATCGCGTCGGACAAAGATGTGGAAATCGAACCCACAACCGAAGTACGACTGGCATTTATCGCCTACCACTGGCCTACAAAAAGTCCCTGTTTAGTAGAAACTAGTTTTATTTTATTAATCAGTATGATATATGAAGTATAAGTCCATTTTAGGAACCATATATGATCAATCTCACTATAGAATGACTTATGTATATTTAATAACATTTGCTAACCTTTTGTTTGAGACAGATGGAATGACCAGTCATTCTATCACATGATCTTCTAACACTTCACGAATAAAAAATTCAACTTCATTTATTTAAGAGATGAAGTGGAAATTGTTCAAGGCACGAACAATAGTGAGATTGTACCAAAATAAAGTATTTATTCTAATTCAAATTCTTCAACTATAGGGAAACGATCTTGAAAACCAAAAATGTTGTCCTAGTGATCTTATATTTGATGAATCAGTTGGTACCTTAGATCGTCACAAATTTATGGCTTTGTGATTGCTGGCTTTTCAATAGCCATGTTCTCTACCACTCTTCATCAGAACATGATGGTTATATTTTTCTTCCATATTCATATTTTCACCTATGTGGAAACCCAATGATTAGTTTATTTGGGTAACCGTTACGTTTCATAATTTCGTTTTTAAAGATTGGTTTTGGTATTCCTTTTTACGATGTGGGTTTCTATTAAAGAAACTTTCGAATAGTAAACCATTTATAACCTCGATGAATTTCGAGGGCGAAATTCATTTTAAGGGGGGTAGAATGTAACAGCCCAAGATTTTATGAAAAATATTCTTTTTAATTTCACTAATGTCTTGTGTTGTACGCTACACCAAAAGGAGCTTGCACAATACGCATCCTTGACTTGCCTTGTATTACACGCAATCGCGACCTTCCTCGATAGCGTGTGTAGTACGCAATACCGAGTTTCACTAAACAACGATATGCTATTAAAATATTTTTAAAACTAGCCGTTATGAATAGTAATAACCACTTTTTGAAATTTTTTAAATTTTATTTTTCAAAATGGACTTTATCTTTGGATTCGTAATATCGAAATTATCTTAGGGTGAAATTTTGGTACTTTTCGGATAACTTTCATTTTCTGATGAATAGTGAAAATTACTAAATTTTAGTTAAAAAAAACTTTTTCAATCGAAATAATTAATAGTGATAAATTATTAATTTAAGTGGTTTTAAAGTATATTTAGAATATATTTTTACAATTTAATACAATGTTGGTCATTGAATGTAATTTCACATTTAAACCAGACATAAACAAGTGTCAATCATTTGATAGATATTGTTTCTTAAAAACACGCTATTTGTTTTAACAGCGGGATTTAATTATAAAATTAATTAATGCAACTTATATGTTATGAATTTGGTAAAATAGACTTCATTTTTGATTTCAGAATATGAAATATATCTTAGGATGAAATTTTGGCATTGTTCTGAAAAACATCAATTTTTGATGAATAGTGAAACTACTAAGTTGTAGTTAAAAAAACTGAATTTTTCATAAAACTTAATTTCACCGCTTCTGTGAATGGAATTTCAAAAAACCGAGAGACACGGTTGATGTCAGTAAGTAAAATTTGGTTCAATGAGATGAAAATAATTTTTGGTGAATAGTAACTTTTTTCTTTTATTTACCACAGTTAAAATTAAATAGGGTAATTAAGGGTAAAAATGATATTAATATTACCCTAACACATGTCCTAATTCTATTGGACAAGTTTATCTCGACCAAAAACAACCTTAAGTGTAAAATATTATCATTTAGGCCCACTTGGATTAGATTAGGACATTTATTATTATTTAATTCAAAGAAGAGTTAAAAGAGTTAAAATCAAAGTTTATTTACTAAAACATTTTTAATGTAGGGTTATATATAAGATAAATTCGACTATAAATATTCATTATAAATCTAAGAATATTGCCTACATAATGGAATTTTATTTGTAATTTTTAGACTTTAAATAATTTAATTTATTTATGACACAACAATGATGCAGTAATTACCTTTTTAAGAAAATATTAACATAATTGATGTTATATATGCCCAAATAAATGTAATTTGAGACTTTTTATGACTTACACTAATTTTCTAGGTTTATATGACATGTTATTGTTTATTTAAGTAGCTTGGTTCGAACTTATCATTCTGTTATAAATTTCATAAAAATCATGTACCAAATAGTGTCAAAATTGACATAAATTAGTTTTTAAAACAAATATTATATTATTAATTGTTATTTAATTCCTAAAAATCTAAGGTTCGGCCAAATGACTTAGATAAGTATATCTTATATTAATAATAAACAACTTGGGGTTCGTTTGGCTTTATATAGTAAGTTTATTAACCATATAGTGTAAGAAAACAAAAAGACACGGTAAAAGATAAATTATTTAACTTAGAGTTAAATATAATTGATAAGGTTAAAATAATAACCTAAACTTGTCTAAATCCTATTGGATGAGAGTATTTCGACCCATACCCACCTTAGCCTCGAAATAAATCAATTTGGAGCTATTTAAAACCGAACTTGACTTTATAATAAAATAATAATTTTAGTTATTCCAAAGGTGCCCCTCTCCTCTCTTATAAAAGGGCACCTCCTCCCTCTCTTCCTCACACAACTTTGAGCCTTCAATCTCAGCCAACCCCTGCCATTTTCTCTTCTCCACTTCCCTAGAGACATCCAAGAGGTCCTGGTCTTCTTCAAAGACCAATTGTAGTGCCCTAAAAGGAGGTCTCAAAGAAGCACTTCAAAAAAGAGGTAATATCCATTACCGATCTTTTTCAAATTTTTTATTCTTCAACTTATTCTTATTTAGTTGTTTCATGATAAAGTAATAACATCAGTATTTCTTATATACTGATATGTTATTATAAATATGAAACAACTCTGATTAACCTTCTATCCATCCAACGGAAAAAGGAAATCACCGCGCGTGCGTACGTACGGAATACCGTCTCCACGCCGTGGTGTAATCTATTTTCTGCCACCACCTTAATTGGATGGGAATAATGGTGTAATGAGTAACTATATATGATTATTATAAAGTGACATTGATACTGAAATATTATACATACACTTCAACACAATTCCACGACCATAGGAACGATATCATCGCTCGTGTGTACGTACGGACTACCGTCTCCACGACGCGATGAGATTCATTCTCTACATTAACCATTCATGAATGATTATAAAGTATATATAATAAGTACTAATGAAATATATGATATAATAATGATACTGGATTTATGTATATTTATATGTATGTCATCTACTTAATTCCATTCAATTCAATAAGGTAACGAAAATAGCATTCATGCATACGTACGGACTACCGTCTCCATGAACGGTGTATTTCATTCCATTTATCGATATATTATATATATATATATATATTATGAATATATATTATATATAAATCATGTTTTAAATTCTGGATATAAGTAATCATGATCCAAGTAATCATATTAATAATTACAAGTTAAAAACACGAACGACCAATGAGACGATTTTACCCAAAACACTACTTTAACATGAATTTACAAAAGAACGGATAATATAAAGTCATAAGTGAACCATATATGATATAATAACAATGAATATGATTCTTTAATAAGTCAATAACATGATTTAAATCATTATACAGGGGGTTCGGACACATACAAAGCAAGTCGGACCTAAGGTAAGGGAAAATATCACAATCTCATTTTTATCCAAGATTGTTTTTACTTTGGCATTTACTGGGGTGTATTTTATCATCCACATCCATGTTCCCTCAATATGTAATATTTTTTCCATCCACTTACAATAGTTTAAATCCAATTTTACCCTTCGGTGAGTTTTTAGTAAAGAATATGAAAGGAATCTTTTGTCATTTTTCATACGAGGTACTTTTTGACTTTTCCGACAAAAGTACGAAGAATGTTTTTTTAACTTATACGGCATAAATGTATTTTTAAAACATTATTTCCAAGAAGCTTCTTTTAAAATTTTTCATGTTTATTTTTAATCAACTTCTTTTATTTTAAAGTCGTATGACATGTTATGAAAGGAAAAACGTTTTTGAAGAAGAAAGGATATTTTCCTCAAGAATGGAGTTCAAGTGTTTTATCAAAATTATTTTCCATCTAAGATAATAAAGGGTTCTATTTTTATCCCTATTATTACATTGATTTGATCATGTAGTGATGGAATTATATTTATTAATTCCTTTATCTTATATGATTTGATTTATGATGTCATGATGTTTAATATTCCCATTTGTATTACATGGGTTATGCAATGATGTATGATTTATGATTTTGTGGCACACAAAAGAATGGTATCATTATGAGATGGGTGGGAACTATATCTCCCTCCAATGCATTGGGTAAAGATTTTATATCTCATGATATAGACATGGCTGGAACGGTAGGTTATACCGGTTCAGTGAAACAGGACTGGAACGAGGGTGACTCGGTTCAGAAAGGGACTTTGTCCACTAAGATAGTCTTGACAATGAGTCTTGACTAACAAGAAATGATTCTCTATGATTATGTGTGTATGCCACAAAGTTTAATGTTTTAAGTTATGATTATTGTGATTACATTTCACTGCCATGATTTATCCCATGTTATGAAATTATGACCTTTTTTGCAGGTTAAGATTTCCAAAAGTTATGTGCTTGTGTATACGATGTGATTGATATTTTTTTTTACCCTTACTGAGCATTTGAGCTCACCCTATTATGTTTTCTTTTCCTCAGGATATAAAGAAAGTTTTTAGGTATAAAAAACGGAAGATCTTTATGGGAGATGTTGAAGATCTTTCACCAGGATTAGAAGATTATATTCCGAGTTTCCAAAGACACTAAACTATTACGATCCTTGTGTGTGTGTTTTTGTTATGTACTAAGTATTCCTAAAATGTAATGTAATGTCCATGTAAGTCATGCTTCGGGTCTCTACAAAACCTATTCATTATTATATCCATCCTATAAATGAAAAAGTCACCATACTTGCGTACGTACGGCTTACCGTCTCAATGTTTTGGTGAAATTTATTATTCAAACACTTCATCTTTTGGATGGGTATAATAATGAGTATAACTAATGTAAATAATAAATATAACATGATAATGATTCTTTATATATGTTATAAGCTCCAATTATATACTCTTTTAATATCAAAATAATGATATTGTCGCTCGTGCGTACATACGGATTACTGTCTCTACGAACGTGATGAGATTCATTCCCCATCGTATCCATTCAAGACTAATTTTCACTTGATGGTTAAAAATAATGTTTAAAGACATTATATAATTTTGTATATAAATCAAATATATCCTATTCATAACAAACATGTCTTATGTAACCAAGCATAAAAAGGAAAAAAAATCAGTTAACACCCAAAACGACATTTAATACTAAAATATCTTTACCAAAGAAATATTAGAAGATCGTATATGATATAATTTTAATGTATATGGTTATTTTATAATTTAATAACAATGATTCGTCCATTATACAGGAGGTTAACGTACCCTCTACCAAGTAAAACTACAAGGTAAGGGTTAATTTGACAATCTCATTAGTTATCTGGTGTTGTTTTTACGTAAGTATCTACTGGGACCTATTTATCATCCACATTCGTGTTTTCTTAAAAATACATTTCAAAAAACTTTACTATGGGTTAAACTCATTTATAACCATATTTTACCTTATATTTTTTGAAAGGAATCGTTCTGTTGTTTTCCAAACAAGGTAATTTATGACCTTTTCGACAAAATTAAGGTAAAAATGTTTTTTAAATTATATTGCGGGTGCGGCTATTTTCTGCCATTATAACATCGTCGAATCTTCTCTTACAAGCTTATAAGAATATTTTCAAAATAAATATTCTCTTTTAATAAATATGAGACTTTAAATGATTTCAAAAAAAAAATAAAGAGATATTTCACTCAAGTAGTTTTGATTTCATTTTTGTCAACATCCTTTGATGGATTCTATACTTGTTTGAAGACGGTTCATTATGATACAGATATTCCATATTTTTTTGAAGGTTTTGTGATATTTTTGACTGTGGATGTGTTATTTTTATACCATTCATGGTTTATGGTTAAAGTATTGACATTTCTTATGCTAGTTTTAATACAAATGTTTATGTTATATTTCAACCTTTTCCTATGAGGAATGTAGTGGACTTAGTATGTGACGGGTGGAGCCCGCTATAGCTCCTCGATTTATCAGTAGGTATCATGAGAAAATTAGACGTGTAATTGGCCAAGGACTTTCCCAATTTGATATATGGTTTTTTCCGAGGCCTAAATCATTTTTATAAGTCTTGGCTGAGGCCTTGAAAAAATGTTTTAGAATGTTTGGCATTATTCATTCCCTCATTATGAAAATAATATTTATGGTTCATGTGGTGATTATACTAGTAGAATACCCAGGATTATGTTTTATTATGGCATTATTTACTCAGCTCATATTCCTTCCATAAAAATTTTCATGTTTATTATTTGTAAAGGCATCTATTTTCAATTATTCACCATGCCTAATATTTATGTTATCTTTTGCTGTATTTTTTACCCTTACTGGGTGTTTGAGCTCACCCCTTTCATTTGTCTCATTTTCCCAGGATATGAATAAGTTAGTTATGAGTGACTTTGAGGCATAATCTAAGTGTCTTGGATGTTCTAATGGAATAAATTAGTGTTGTATTTCTTTTCAAGTTGAAAAGTTGAACTTATGTATGAATCATGTTTCAAATAATACTAAACTTATCGGCCTTTCGGGACATGATTTCCTTGTGATCATTCCAATGTTATGTAATAATGCACCGATTATGGGTAAAAGGGGTCGGGGTGTTACCATACCTAATGCCTTAGTATAATGTTCATAACCCTTTTAAGGAAGATATTTTTCAGGATTTTGTTGCCTGAATATGCTGTAAAAAATTCCTTAGATATGTAGTAGAATCAATTTTTAAGATAGATCATCACTTACACCAGTTCGTTATCATTACTAGGGTATTTCATACCATTATGGTATAACTGATGAGATCTATAAGATACCACATATCTTACTAGAAATATAAAACAACCCAAAGTCGTACAAAAGGTATCACAGTAGACACTGTATCACAAACCCTGCTTAAGATGGACTAAGGCTATAGTTTAAGTCAAAATCACATCAAAATCCTAAAAATATTTCTACCATTTATCTCTCTTAAAAAAAAATCTGACCCTTCTAAGTTAAATATATCATAGGTTATTCAAACATTGCGAATTATATATCAAAGAACCTATAATAACTAGATAATCACATGAAACTCATGATCTCAAACAAATTTATGTGTTAATCCTAAGACATAACTGCCTGAATATTTTCACAATCAATAGAAACACCTTTCTTATAAATAATATAAACTATATATTTCACCTTATGAATCCAAAACAATGATCTGGATAGATTTTCATACTAAATATTTTCATTAAAGATCATAATAATGGAATTCAAAAGCTTATCATGTTCCTAATACAATCTAATGTACACAAGGATACCATCTACAAAAACAAACACTAATGAATCTAAATAATTATGCATGATCTAATTAATCGAATCCTTAAACACCACATCGGTGTTAGTAAGGCCAAATGTCCTGATCATGTACACATAATTCCCATATCAACTTCTGAACTTCGTTGTAGGAATATATTTCTCTTGGAAACATAGTGGATGTTACTATTATCTTTGATCAATTTTTGAAAACCATCATGAAGCTTTCAGTTGATAAAAAAGTACACAATCCTAGGGAAAATTTAATTTTCCTTAACTTCCACCTAGTTGATTTTTAAATAATCAATTTAATGTCATATTCTCCATTCAAATTTTTTTAATAGGTCATTGGTGATGAACAAGGTGAAATAATATGTTGAATAAATCCATTATCCTTAATATCCTCAAGTTAAAGCTTCAATTATTTGAATTCAATGAGTTCTATACAGTGTGAAGATAAGGAATTGGGCCTCATCCCTAGAAGAATGTCTATATTAGACATTAATTACCTCTAAGGTAGATACCTATAGAAATAATTTTTAAAAATAATGGGATACTCATTCAGAACTATAAGAATAGGTCCACTAAGACATGTATAAAAAACATGAAGAACGATTCTGAAAAACTTTTTCAATTTCATCTTTTAACTCAGGAAAAGGACTTTCCCTCCAATATCTAGGATCACGCAAACCCTAAAAGACATGAGTGACTCTATTGGATAAATGGAACTAGATAGATGATAATAGAAATTCATATGGGATTTGTAGCTAATAATAAAATCTAATCCAATGATGAGATCAAATATTTCAATATTTTGTGGTCTACAATAATCACTAGATAGTCAGTACATCTAAAACCCTAATACAACTTATTTCCCAATATATTGGAAGGATTTATCATGTATGGACTAAGATCTGTTCATAATCCTATCACATCATTAATCTTGGATGATATAATGGAATGGGTTTCTCCTATATCAAAACATTTCATAACCATATATGTTGTAATAAACATCCTCCCTCTTATGGTAGTTATCCCTCCCTCCGAAAACTCTGGTAAATACTTTATGGCATTCAAATATCAATCATTATTCTTCTATTTTATCATATCCTTAACACCACTATTGGCATCAGATTGATATCCTACCCCTTTTCCATACTATATTTAAACTACGATTCCATAGTGAATGTGGATACTACATTACCACCATGAGATGATCTTCCACAAAAAAAAATTTGATCATGATTAGATTTCCCAAAATACAGGAAACACCTTAGATTCTACTATACAATCAGGTTTGATTTGTCCCTTTCCACCCCACTAGTGATATACCTCCTAACCATACCATGACATGTTTTTTAATCATCTGTCACCACCTTGGTGATAGAAATACCTAGTCCTCATTTTTATAAAAACAAACATTCTAGAACTATTTATATCACTGATGTTATAAAGAGGTTTGTCTTCATAATTATTTCTTCTTCATCCAAAAATTCATTCTTTAAATATCCAAAATGTTTTGTAGGAAAAAAAGAATCAACATAGTCTAAATATATAGCGTCAACCCCATATTGAACCACTATACATTGAGATATTTTTTGGAAACCATATTTGAAGATGATTTCACTAATTCAACAAAGCAAGTAGCATACTCTATTATTGAATGATCTATCTAAATAATAATAATAAACACTCATTCCATTTCTACTCTAAGTGTATCAGGATTGAACTATTTATCAAATGATTTATTTAATTTAGTCTATGTGATATCTTCATGAAACATTTCATGTAAAATATATTACAAACTCTTCATTCATGAACCCTCAAGCTGTAAAGTAGATAAAAAAATAGTAGTGTATTTTAAAATTTTTAGGAAGTGGAAATTCCTCTAAAATTTATCAATAAATTGTTTTGATTCTTGTGATTCATTATCATCATTACGGATTTGTGGATGATTCTTATTGAATAAAAAATAATTATTTACCTTTGGTTCTAGTTATACAATGGATACTTGGCCCAAGGACTAGATCATTCAGATATGATTTTCAACCAAAACCAATTCAGCATGAGCATTCCACTGTGAGGCTTACTCCTCAACATCATCTCTAGAATTAGGTTATGTTCTTTATAAATGAAGCATATTTTAAAAAATTTATACAACAGAAACCATCGAGAAAAAAATTCTACCCCTTTATTGAAATCTTTTTATAGAACTAAATCCATAAGGGTAAATTTATAAATATAGATTTCATACATTGCCAATACTTCTCATGGTATCTCAAGGTTTTCCATGAAATTAATCCATAAAGTTACACTCCCACACAACATACTGATTTATGAAAATACTATTTATAGTATATTAATAACCCCAACACACAAGAGGTAGATTCATAAGAATGAGTATATAAATTAATGATAACCTCTTTTTTATGTCAATTTGTAACCAACCAACCCATGTCAACCCATAATTTCACCTGAATTAGCCCACCACAAGGCAAAAAGCACATTCCCAATCAATACAGGCTGATGAAAATCACCAAGGTATCATACACAGAAAAATGGGAACTATTTTTTCTTATATGAACTTGTGATATTATAGAAAAAATATTGTGTAACAACTGATATTCAAAATACATCACAAGATACAATAACCAAATAGAAAATGTAACATCCAACAAAAGGATGTGAATTTATAAATTAAAAAATTGGTCAACCATTAAAATAGAAGTAGAAGAAACTCATGGGACCAATTTCATGTGACTATATGTCACCACCTTCCCAAACCACTTGAAATCATTATCATATTGGATATCCATCCTCAACATTACAATATTACCTTTACTATATCGTGAAACCCAAATCCCAAAAACACTAAAAGGAAAAAGTATGGTGTGGGAATAAATATTAGAGTAATACCACCAAAGAATATATATAATTTTTGTCACATACATGAAATATTTTAAAGGTATTTTTTTATTTAATTTACATTATTGCTTTTTTTGGGGGTTTTCAATGCATTTTTGAAGGAAATGGTGGGTTTCCATAATTTGGGTCAACTCGAGAGCCCATTTCCAGTTTTGACAATAAATTTTGTTTGTTTAATAACTCCCTCGTTTTTCAACATTTTTAACTCATTCAACTTCCAAAATGACCTTCATTTAACTATTAAAACCACCAATGAATTTTGGCCCCCTTAAAAATTCATTTGCATCTTGGATTTGGGTGATCAAGTTAGGTATTGGGCCAACCCGAAAGCCCATTTCCAGTTTTAAAATTGTTTTGTAATTATTTCATAAAATATTCAATTTTTATTCTTTTTCAGTGATTCCACCTCTCACATTCTCCCACTGTACCTGGACGCACCCCCAGCTTCGTTTCCCCCTCTTTTGAGATCGCATCTGTCGTGAATTAGGGCCTAACTTCTCTGGTTGCTAAAAACGTCCTGTTTTCTCAAGTAAGTGACTATCCTTCTAGTTCTCTCCTTTTCCATGACATTTATCTTTTTTTTTCTTGAATCCCCAAATGTCCAGAAGCTAGGGCTTCGTACCTAGGGTTTCATTTTGGGTTTCATGGTTCAATCCTCTGGTTTTAGGTTTGATATCACTTCCTTGTGGCGCGGTGGTCGTGCGGTTGAAGTTCCGCACTAGGATTTGCGGTTCTTGAATCTTTTGGTAGGTGATTCCATTGTGTGTGCAATTTTTGGGAATTTGCTTGCTGTGTTGAGGGATAATTAATTCTTATTTAATTTTAATGTTTTTGTAAAAATTTGTTCTAGTTGCATTTACAATGCAAATGAATTTTATGTTACTATTTTTGGTGAAATTAAGGGTTTTTCATGCAAGTCTTTTATTGGTTCATTTTAGGATGACCTCTAATTACATAGTTGATTTTATTGAGCTGTATTAGGAATGAAAATAATGTTTTAAATGTTTATTCTTTTTGGTTGTGGCTGCAAAAGTTTTTTTAAATTGTGTTTGAGAAGCAAATGGGCATTAAGTGCCATGTTGGTGTGAAAATGGTGGTTTTTAAAATATATAATTTCTTGGTTCACATTGGGCTGCCCCATAACTGAATTTTTTGTTTTATTAAATTGTGTTGAACTGAAATTTTGTCTTGATGACTTAAAAGTGTTCACATATTGTGAAAAGTGGATATTTTAAAGTGTTTTGGGTGCAAAACAATGTGATGTTTTGAGAGGTTGTTTTATTGAAGATCAAAATATTTTATTGACTATTTCAAATGATATAAAATGTGTGTAGCTACTGTACTATTTTTTTGTGACCAGTAGTGATAAATTACATGAATAATTATGTGTGTTGTTTGCTGAAATTGTTTGAGCACAAAAAGGGGAATCCCGGGTACTTAGGTGGGCGGATATGTACTAGTACGGCTAGTGGACCGGATGGGTTGTGTCCCTGTTTCACTGAGAAAATGGATAACGACAACACTAAATGAACTATGTGGATGTTATTTGGGGACCACTAGGTTATGGTTTTGTTCCCTACTAGTGTCTCGTGCACGGGAAAGGATTGTGACTTGGATACTTTACACCGAGGTACGAGGTATATAGGGCCCGAGACTATCTAGTTGCCTAGGGGTGTTCCCAATTTTTGTGCTCATTAGAATTGTAGTATTTACCCTTGTTGTGGGATCTTTTGGCAGTACTTTACAGTAGCTCACATGTTTATTTAATGTGTTATCATTCTGAAATTCTTGGATTGAAAACTGTTTTCATTTGAAAGTTGCTTTTCTTGAAATTTTTAACATTGTTTCACCTTGTGTGTTAAAATTGCTAGTTTTGTTCCCATTGTATTGCATCCTCTTTGGAATCTTCTGGTGGTATCCTATTGGGATTAGTCTCACACCCTACTTACACCCCTTGGGTGTAAGTATAACTTCTTATGCTTGACTCAGGTAAAGGGAAGGCTAAGGGTGATGGCACTTCAGGGTGTTAGTCCCCATCGTTGGGGCAGAGTTGTGGAGAAGGCTTGCGGGTGATGACACACTTGTTGTGTGAAGTGATTGGGGATGTCTTGATGTTGTCATTATTTGTATTTGTACCACTTTTAGTGTCTTTAAACATATGTTTTCAGATCTGGTTTTGTTGAGAATGGTTTAGCATGGAAATTTCAGATTCTTATTATTGATTGTTTTATTTGTTTTATGCTTTCATACTCGGGTAAATCATTCCCAAATCATATTGTTTTATACCCGGGCACTTGTGCCAGCCTGTGGGGATAGGGAATTCCCTTCGGGCCTTGTCATGGGCCGGGTTTGGTTCCATTAAGGGTGGCGACCAGATCTTGTACGTGACAAAATGGTATCAGAGCAGGTTCGCTCCATGGGTCATGTTATTTAGGGAAGAGTCAGCATAGTCTGAAGCTAGGATTTTTGGGACTTGAAATTTCAGTCATGGGTAGTGTGGCTGGCCAGAACACCTCATGAAGGGATTCAAGTCACCATGGAAAGTATGGATTTATCTGAGTCCTTTGGTTTTCTTGGTTTAATGATGACTATGGGAAATGAAAAGAGAGTTGGGAGAATAATCTCAGTGAGCTCGCAGGGCCTGGAAAGCCATGTGGAGCCATGGATATTTCCCTAGAATACTCTCTGTGATGGTGAATTGATTGGAATATGGATGCCAACCATATGTCCAAGTCACCCACCGAAACTAGTTTCCTCTTGCATTGTTTTGTGCTTTAGTTTTGAAATCTTAGCACTTTGGTTTTAAGGTGACTTGGTTTTAAGAAGCGTAAAAGTTTTTATGAAATGATTTTCAAATAAAGAGGGAATGGTTTGGTTTATGAAATGGCGGAACTGAATTTTCAGAATTGTTTTGAAATGTAAAATGGTGTGCTTACACCTCTTTGGAAGCAGGAACTATATTGAATTTGGTTTTGAAAAGCGTTTCCAATAGAGTTTTCTAAACAATTAGAGTGTGTTTTAATGGGATGATATGTTTCGAAATTGATGTGAATAACTTGAAAGTGAGTTCATTTCTAAATGGTTGTGTCCTTATGAAATGTTTTGTAAGATGTGAATTGGGATTTCGATCTCATTGTTAGCAGTTTTGAGAAAAAGGTTGGGTTGGTTGACCATTTTGTTTTTGAAAACTGGAAGGAATTTTTGTTGTACCCTTTGGTATTTCCATTAGTGAACACATGAATGGGGTTATATGGGATGATGGATGGTTGATGGAACGACTGGATGAGTGCTGGGATGGATATGAGGAGGGTGCCCAGTGTGGCACAATAACATGCATGTGTGAGGCCCATGGGGTACCATTGGTGGATACGCTTACTGCTAAACTGTTTGTTTTCAAAGAATTGGATTTAAAGAAAAACATGATGTCTTGATGAATAGTTTGGTATTGTTTGTATTATGGGTTTTTGAAAATGTTGATGTTGTGGGATGTTTTGAGTTCAAGAACCCCTTCTGTTTGAACTGTGTTTTGGGTTTGTGTTTGGTCGGTAAGCTGTGTTGCAGGGACGGTTAGTGGTCTCTTTTGAAATTTTTTTTGGGATACCTTTACGGTTGTTCCCTTCATGTGTTTGGATCTAGTTTGTGGCATGTTTTTACCAATAGACCAGCTTGGTTGGGTACTTGGGTTCTCTCATTGGATAAGGTATTCCCCCATTAAGGGTTAATGCACAACTGAAGTGCAACCCGTTTTGTTTCGCCATTGGAAAATCCTCCAGTTGATCAATATAAAGAATATTTTATCGAACATTTTTTTTATTGAGTCTACACCCATTCAGTTCGCTGATTTTTGGATCCTCTTGTAGTGGGATATTGCTTGTGGATGGTTGAAAGGGACCTTAGTTTCTTAAGTTTCCTGATTCATCAAAGGTGGGAGTGTTCTTTCGTTGTTAGTATGGATGAGTGTCTTGATGGTGTCTAAGAGGGTCTCTGGGTTCTTTATAGTTTCTTTGAAGAAAGAGTTATTATTAAACCACTAATTTTGAGATTTCGGTCATGATAGGATATTGTGTCCACTTTCTGGACTTATCTGTTGTTTAGGGACTTTGTATATGGTCTCGTTCCATGTATTGTTTCTATCAATCTCCAGGGTCATGTTCGGTGACGCATTGTGATGTTGTGTGCTCTTTTGACCATAAAGGTGAAGGTCACACAATCCTCTAAGGTTCTATGTTATGTTGGGATTATGTATTCCTTTGGAAAAACATCAAATTCGATAACTTAGAGGAAGGTGTTTATATGTGTCTTTCCCTTCTGTTGTTTCTCACCCAAAGAAACAAGGTGCGATGTGTGTGCATCTTATGATCCCTTGTTTCAGTGAAATGACTGTTTCTGGGAAAAGTGGGTTATGAAGTGTGTTATGTCTTGATAAACCCATCAGGGTATGTAGTGTAGTTGTTTGTGGCACCGAAAGAAGAAGTTCCACATAGGGGTTTCAACAGCCTAACTGCGTGGCCGAAGATGCTTCAATATTTTGAGCTCCAGCCATAGGTCCCGGAGAGAAGCTGGCGCGTAGTCAAGGGAAACACCAGTGTCGATTAAACACTTGTACAAAGTCCTATCCTCAGTATGAAAGATAGGAATAGTTTAAACCTATGGTTTCATCATCTTCCTTCTATTGTTCTCGTTCGGTGGAAATAGGTAGAGGGCCTTGTACCCATGTCATCGCCTAATGTCTTTCCCTCCCACGTTGGTTTCCATTGAGTCATTGGAGAATGGTTGGAAATTTGGCTAGTAAGATTGAGCACACATTTTGTGCATGATTAGTAGTGTCAGTGTGCTAGGAAGCCACATTCAAATAATGATCATCATAGTTAGTGCATGGTTTCCCAAACCGTGCGGACTGACCCTGCACCCTTCCCAAATCTTAAAAAAAAATTGAGTCTTTTTGTGTCGGCCCATGCTGGTCAGTTAAGATGGTTGGTTCTTGTAGTGGGAAGACCCACTATGGGTAACATGCATATTATTTTGTAAATTTCTAATTTATGTATACCCCTTGTACTAGGGAGTCTGTTTGGGCCTCCCCTATTAGTGTCTTGATTCTATCTCGGAAAAAAAAAATTTAAGTTGTCTCTTATGGTGGGGAGCCCATTTGTGTCTCTTCATACGAGTAACTCATATTTTTTCCTTGGTTTTGTATGGGAAGTAGGTATTATCATTTGGAGATATCTAAATACCTACATCTTACTTTGGTAAACATTGATATTGGAGAGTGACAAATGGTTTAGTTATAGAAGGGCAAGTGTAACCTTGTTCGATGTTGTTGTTTATTTGGGTAAATTGATTGAGTATTGTTCAGATTGTGTTTGAGGAGTTTTCATTTGGGATAAAGCCTGATTGTGCTTGATTCTTTCAGGAATGTGGTGTAAGTCATGTTTTTGAGAGTATTCCTTCATTCATTGATCACTGGAGGTGTTATGGCCTTTGGGGGAGAAACCTGGCAAGAGAGTACCTCTTGGTTTCTCAGTTGAGTTTGGTTGTTGCTTTGGCCTTACTGTGACTTTCCGGGACAGAAAGTTTTCATGGTGGGGAGAATTGTCACATACATGACATATTTTAAAGGTATTTTTTTTATTTAATTTACATTATTGCTTTTTTGGGGGGTTTTCAATGCATTTTTGAAGGAAATGGTGGGTTTCCATAATTTGGGTCAACTCGAGAGCCCATTTCCAGTTTTGACAATAAATTTTGTTTGTTTAATAAATCCCTCGTTTTTCAACATTTTTAACTAATTAAACATCCAAAATGACCTTCATTTAACTATTAAAACCACCAATGAATTTTGGCCCCCTTAAAAATTCATTTGCATCTTGGATTTGGGTGATCAAGTTAGGTATTGGGCCAACCCGAAAGCCCATTTCCAGTTTTAAAATTGTTTTGTAATTATTTCATAAAATATTAAATTTTTATTATTTTTCAGTGATTCCACCTCTCACCTTCTCCCACTGTACCTGGCCGCACCCCCAGCTTCGTTTCCCCCTCTTTGGAGATCGCATCTGTCATGAATTAGGGCCTAACTTCTCTGGTTGCTAAAAACGTCCAGTTTTCTCAAGTAAGTGACTATCCTTCTAGTTCTCTCCTTTTCCTTGAGATTTATCTTTTTTTTCTTGAATCCCCAAATGTCCAGAAGCTAGGGATTCGTACCTAGGGTTTCATTTTGGGTTTCATGGTTCAATCCTCTGGTTTTAGGTTTGATATCACTTCCTTGTGGCGCGGTGGTCGTGCGGTTGAAGTTCCGCACTAGGATTTGAGGTTCTTGAATCTTTTGGTAGGTGATTCCATTGTGTGTGCAATTTTTGGGAATTTGCTTGCTGTGTTGAGGGTGAATTAATGCTTATTGAATTTTAATGTTTCTGTAAAAATTTGTTCTAGTTGCATTTACAATGCAAATGAATTTTATGTTACTATTTTTGGTGAAATTGAGGGTTTTTCATGCAAGTCTTTTATTGGTTCATTTTAGGATGACCTCTAATTACATATTTGATTTTATTGAGATGTATTAGGAATGAAAATAATGTTTTAAATGTTTATTCTTTTTGGTTGTGGCTGCAAAAGTTTGTTTAAATTGTGTTTGAGAAGCAAATGGGCATTAAGTTCCATGTTGGTGTGAAAATTGTGGTTTTTAAAATATATAATTTCTTGGTTCACATTGGGCTGCCCCATAACTGAATTTTTGGTTTTATTAAATTGTGTTGAACTGAAATTTTGTCTTGATGACTTAAAAGTGTTCACATATTGTGAAAAGTGGATATTTTAAAGTGTTTTGGGTGCAAAACAATGTGATGTTTTGAGAGGTTGTTTTATTGAAGATCAAAATATTTTATTGACTGTTTCAAATGATATAAAATGTGTGTAGCTACTGTACTATTTGTTTGTGACCAGTAGTGATACATTACATGAATAAGTATGTGTGTGGTTTGCTGAAATTGTTTGAGCACAAAAAGGGGAATCCCAGGTACTTAGGTGGGCGGATATGTACTAGTACAGCTAGTGGACCGGATGGGTTGTGTCCCTGTTTCACTGAGCAAATGGATAACGACAACACTAACTGAACTATGTGGATGTTATTTGGGGACCACTAGGTTATGGGTTTTTTCCCTACTAGTGGCTCATGCACGGGAAAGTATTGTGACTTGGATACTTTACACCGAGGTACGAGGTACATAGGGACCGAGACTATCTAGTTGCCTAGGGGTGTTCCCAATTTTTGTGCTCATTAGAATTGTAGTATTTACCCTTGTTGTGGGATCTTTTGGCAGTACTTTACAGTATCTCACATGTTTATTTAATGTGTTATCATTCTGAAATTCTTGGATTGAAAACTGTTTTCATTTGAAAGTTTCTTTTCTTGAAATTTTTAACTTTGTTTCACCTTGTGTGTTAAAATTGCTAGTTTTGTTCCCATTGTATTGCATCCTCTTTGGAATCTTCTGGTGGTATCCTATTGGGCTTAGGCTCACACCCTACTTACACCCCTTGGGTGTAAGTAGAACTTCTTATGCTTGACTCAGGTAAAGGGAAGGCTAAGGGTGATGGCACTTCAGGGTGTTAGTCCCCATCGTTGGGGCAGAGTTGTGGAGAAGGCTTGCGGGTGATGACACCCTTGTTGTGTGAAGTGATTGGGGATGTCTTGATGTTGTCATTATTTGTATTTGGACCACTTGTAGTGTCTTTAAACATATGTTTTCAGATCTGGTTTTGTTGAGAATGGTTTAGCATGGAAATTTCAGATTCTTATTATTGATTGTTTTATTTGTTTTATGCTTTCATAGTCGGGTAAATCATTCCCAAATCATATTGTTTTATACCCGGGCACTTGTGCCAGCCTGTGGGGATAGGGAATGCCCTTCGGGCCTTGTCATGGGCTGGGTTTGGTGCCATTAAGGGTGGCGACCAGATCTGGTACGTGACAATTTTTAACCACATACATCAATTATTTATTGTATAAATTATGTTATGAAATAATTTAAATAAAATCATGTTTCATATAACGTCATTTTTTCTATTCAAATACATTAAATATTAAATTAAATATATCAATATTTAATAAAATATATTCATGAGTGAAAATTAGATGTATAAATCGAGTTTCAATTATCAATATCCATTTCATGTGGGAAAAAATAATATCATAAAAAATGCATGAAATAAATCCAAAAACTACCAAATGGAAATTGAAGACACTAGGGTGTAAAAAACTATGACACAAAAATGAAAACTAGATAGAAAAAGTGGATCCTAAATTCAATAAACCTTGGTCCCATAGTAAGGATACACATTAAACTCTATGGAATTATAGGAACTTACCATAATGATAGTGTACACCACTATGGTTTTTATAAATTTAGTTTTCCACAAATACTCTGATATCCAAATTTTCTATATATCATCATTATAGTTCCAAAAAACCAAACCCACATTTTAGAAATAAATTAAATTGTGATTGCACACTGATTAAACTCATGAAAAATTCCAATTATATTTTCAAGTCATATTTGAGAAATTTTATAATAAACATCATGTGCATAAAGTATACTATTCAGAGAAATCACATTTCTAAAATTATTTCATAGCCATTGAGAATATTCTCCCATATCATTTTTCACAAAACAACAATTTAATAAATTAACAACAAAGGAAATAATCACAAGAATATCATCATTTCATGTGGTATTCCATTAGATAGAGACACCTACCTTGATATATGGGGAATAATGTTGACTTCATGACTGATGGTGGGAGATTAAGAGAGCCAATATCATAACCCTAATACACTTCTTAGAAAAATATGAATTCCAAAACAATTTCTTGGAGTATTATGAATCTGAAATTCGATCCAAATAAAGGAGAATAGTCACCATAATATAGGGTAATTGAGTAAAAATACATATTAAACACCATAAATTTTGTTTCACATGGCTGGAGTAACCACCCTCAGAAAATTAGGTGATCATTTGATCATTTAAAAATATTGAAACCATACCCACCATGACATGGTGGAATCTACCTCAAATTGGATTTTTCAACAAAGAGTCACACCATAGGAACAAACCACGACCGTATATAGAAGCCTAATCATCTTTAGTATCACCATAGACTCAACCATAATGTGGTATCATTCCTATAGATTTAGTATACTGGAAGACTCATTTAATATTCAACTGGATACTATGATCAGTTTCTGAGCATTTTTATCATGGTTTTTTTACACAGGATACTCACATGCAGACCACAACCTCCATCATGGCCTCCAACATAGTCGTGGTTCAATTTTTGTTTCTCAAAAATGTAAAAAAAACAAAATTTAATCTTTTATTAACATGTAAAACATCCAGAAATATGATGATAAATTCATAATAAGATTTATAATTAATTTAATTAAATATTTTTGACAATTATTCTGATTGAGTAAGAAACATTAAGATGAAAACATTATTAAAGATTCAATAATACATAAATGTATAAGTATTATTTCACTCAAATTAAAAAATATTCCTTATACCAGGAAGAAAAATCACCCCATGGATTATGATCTGGATGAAAAATAAATTGATGATGTGTCCAAATTCATCTCAAAAAATTCAAAATTAGGAGAAAAATTGTGAATGTTAGGGGTTATTCATATTGATATATAACCACTACTCTACATGAGGATGTTTGAGGTATCCATCTCCCCTTTTAATTAAATTATTATATCATTGGAGAAGTGTTGAATTCTTATGGGTAGAGACAATCCATGGGTAGGTGTTCCTAAAATGCACATGAAATGGAGTATAAAGTAAAATATTTCCAGAATTGGTATGTTTATACAATAAGGGTAGTAAGAGAGTATTTCAATACCAAAATTGATATCATTTTTGAAAAAAAAAATTATGGCTTAACCTAAATCATCTAAAAGTTTCAGGTAATATGTTCTTGTATTTTTCATACTTAGATAAAATGTTAAATCTAGAAATGATTGAAATTTCTCTATAAACAACATAATGGACAATAAATGTATCCTGAATTGAGATGAATATGGTGTGAAAAGATTACTTTTTTATTACCAGTGATATCATGATAAAAATGTGTGGATTTAGGTCTTTTTTTTAAAAAACATGAGTGAATATATAACACTAAAATGAAGCGTATATATATGAAGACTGCAAGAATAATATTAATATTTTTAAGTACTATTTTTGTTTTTATTATAACATTTTGTATTAGATGTATAATAAGTATAGGTTACCCATTTTTTCATGTATAGAAATGTATTTCCAAAATAGGGTAACCCTCACATTCAAACACTATATTTTTTGAAATGATCTCATCATATAATTCAGGTGGAGTTTGAAGATAATAAATCGAATTTGTTAAGCCTTATTTACACAAGAATGAATCCTATGAAAAAATAAAGGAATGAAATTCAAGTGGTATCACCTACTTATTTTAAACTAGTGGTGTTAATTGATTCTCTACATGGAATGTGAGACACACAATTTCATTCAATTTTATACACTAACAATTTAGTTTGAATTTGTGATGGAGATCAGATGTTGTGTTTTAGGTAATGTGAAAGATGAATCTTCCAAAATTTTGTTGGAATCTCGAGTAACATCTATAGCATTTTTATAGTTTATTAAAACTCATGTTTCCTACACCAAGATATATTTTAGTAGGATTATTGTATTTTTTTATATCCAATGTGATAATTGGTAAATTCACTCATTGGTTCTCTAAATCTAGTGAATCTTTTTATTAAAATGATGTTATGGAATTCGGTTGTACAACCAGAAATTTGAAGATCATAATTGGTATATAGTTCTCAATGGTTTCCCACATGTTTATAAATAATTTATATCATCAAGATAAATGACAAATGGAAGATTGAAATATCAATTTTTTTGATAATGGGGGAGATGGAATGAGCATGGGAAGCCTTCCCATTCACATAGATATTATATAAGTCCATGTGGAAACCACTCTTGGATCATGGGGTTTTTTTATTGGAGTTTCTTATCAAACATTACCAGTTGGAAAATATTGAGGAAACCCAAGTATTAAACAATATAGAGACCAGGATCTCTATATCACAAGTTGTATGAACAAAGATAACCATGTTTCTAATGGGGATCCTACCCAATAACACCCATATGTGAAGATAAATTTAATGAACAAATGAATTGTTCATTTAGATGTGTCCCATTGTTTTTCATTGATAATGGTGAAGATAAAAATCTTGTCGAGTATTTTAAAAAAACAAATGTGGGGGTGGTTTGGAATCCCATTCAGTTGTTTTTTATTTTTTGATATGGGTTGAGGACTCTAACCAAGGTTTTATGTTGACAACATGATGATATTTTTAGATAACGCTAACAAGGTGATTGAGGTTCATTTTGGAGTTGTTGATAGATATATTTTGGTTGATATATATATTGGATATGTTGAAATAAAATGTAGAGTATTAAGAGTTTCATGGAGCATTAGGTGGAGGAATAATTAATATATCTATAATGGGAGAAATGATACACAACATTTAGAGCTTCATGGGATGATCCATGAAAGCTAGAAATCATCGAAATGGAGTTTGGAGGAATTTTATCTAAAATTTGGAAGACAATCATAAATTAAGATAAATCATGATAATGGATAAGTACAAACATATTGGATTTTCCATGTACATGATTTTGAAAAATGACCACCAATGTGAATGAGTCTTCACATCGGTTCTATTTATGGATATTATGATGGCATTCAAAAATCTATTTACATGAGAAAATTCATGCATGTAGTAGACTAGTGTGTGAAATTTCTATCATAAGGAAATTCATATAGATTATGAAGTTAACATGTGAAATTTTTCTGATGTATAAATATATGGATATGTAAGGAATCCCACATATATAGATTTTTATGTAAGGAAATTTTGGTACATGAGTGAGTTCATGTATCCAAATCTGGCGACATTGGTGAATCTGGATAAGTGATAAAGTTAATGTATGTGAAATTAGTGATGTTTTTGATTCATATACATGATGGAATACATAATAGAACCTGGATACAAGAATAATGTTTTCCATATATATGGGGTTTCTTTCATTAATAATATAATTTTATCAGTGTTATTATGGAGACATCAATCAACATTAATGTGCATCAGGTGATACATGATACACTTGTAGTTTTTATAAATAGTATGGAAAATCAAATGGAAACCATGAACCAGGATTATATTATAGAAAATAATTTATGGGTGAGATGCTATAAACTAATTTGAAAGTTATTTATAGTTCAAGTGGAGGTTTTTCATGCTAATAAGTGGAGTCGATGACCAAAGAGCATGGGAGTCTATAAAACATGAATGATTGTGGTTTTACGTGTAACATTCTAATAATATTGGGATATTGTGATTTGAAAGTATAGGATACTAATAAATTAATGTATTTATAATACATTCATGAATTTATAATACATTCATGAATTAATAATACATTTTTTTAATCATGTGAAAAGCTAGAGATATTTTTCAAAATAGGGGATTTTTAGTTTGGTGTTACAACAATTGTTTTCTCAGTTTCTTTTTGTGTAAAATGTAATGGAAATTCACGGTGAAAACTTTTTTTATCTAGATCAATTTATATAATTGGTGATCGTAAAGGAGACATTATACCTTTCAAAAAGTTAGAACATAAGTGACTACTCTACTAGAGTTAATTGACACATCCATGAGAAGAGAATAATTGAGCTCAATTGTTTTTTCTAGTATAACATGATTATCTAGGAATAATGAACTTGTGATCACCTTGAAGATCCAATATCTAGGAAGGAGAAGAAGTTATAGCCTTGAAATGGAAGAGGAGAAAATGGAAATCCTAAAAAAGTGAAGAATGAATCACTTTTATATAGTAAATATGAGGTGTTTCAAATGTGATCTGGAATGGATAAGTTGATGTGAGGAGGTATTTCATAGTATGTCTCAGAAGAATTAGTGAAATTTCATCAATGAATCCACCCAAAACTAAGGATACATTCCAACTATATGAATTTCAATATAAATGAGCCAAAATGTTCATAATTTGTCTGGTGTTTTTTCCATTATTCAGTGAATAGTTATGGAAGAAGGATTAGTGGGATTTTGGATTCTGACCTCGTATTAGTGTGTGAAAGAGGATGCATGGAATTTAGCCTTGGGTAGCAGTGAGTTGACCCAAAACCTATAAAGTTAGTGATCCTTAGGTGGTCGTGATCTGATACAGAACTAGTTAATCACCAAAAGTAGTGAGCCTATTGTTAAATTGGTGTGTCAAATTAATATTGATAGCATGCTCCTTGCAGTATCCCAGTGATTGTAAATCATGTAAAATAATTTATGTCCTTGATGTCTTAAATTCCCTCATGTAGTTGAATGGATTCAATCGGGTTTTTAGTAAAGGCTAATAAAAAATTAATGAACACTATTCCTACTGCATGATAATAATATTGTAAAAGGAATATTAGTAAATAGGTTATATAGGATCGAAATTTGGTTCAACTTACTTCATCCAACCAATCTGGGATCCTAAATTTGTAATAAGAATGTTAATATATATTGAAAATAATTCCCACCAAAAAAAACCACGCCAATGGTAATTGATCATGGTGACCATTGTAAATCACCGTAATATCCCATTACACATAATCAATCATGATGCTCATTACATGAGATAGTATTTTAACATGAAATCCCCAATACAGATTTTTTTATCATTTCATACATAGAATAATGTAAACTGACATTACCATCATAACTAAAACATATAGTACTATTATTCCCTATAATTTAAATACATTGGTGGTGAATGTATGTATAAAATATTATAAAAACACCCTTTCAAGAATTTTTCATTGTTGAATAAAATAATATTCTCATTTTTTTCAATAGAGAATATATTAACTGAAAAGAAACCATTCACGATACTTAAAAAAATTTCTTAGTTCACTGCAAACGGTCTAATCCAATGAGCATAAAAATTCAATGAATAGATATATTCGAATACACTACAGCACACCACTATTATAGTGGAATGAGTGGACTCACCACCCCTGGTTTACATCCAATCACACTTTGAAATATAACATTTTTCTCTCTCTCCTAATATTAGTACACTACTCCTCCAGATGATTTTTCTAATAATCTACATAGTCTCAGTTATGGATCACACATATTTGAGTGCGTCAAAAACCTCCATTTTCACCTAATAGATGAAATAAACTTTATTTCATACTCTTTCATTATATAATACTTCTTATTAATTGAAAATTTCTATTCCAAAAACATTACATAACAGAACACTATTCACTGAAAATAGACCTTTAAGGATTATTATTCACCATGATCTTTCAATCATGGAGAATACTCATCTTATAATCCAACCTCATAGACATGATCCATAAAAACCTCCTCCATATAATATCATAAATGAGATACCCTTCACTTTTTTACATTATGAACAAACTCTGAATAGTTTTTCTGGAAATATCACAATTTATAGACCAAATAGATTGTAGGTGTGATTATAAACACATTATTTGAGGTGGTGATTTTTATATTTAAAATAAACATAAAATTTTAATTTTCATGAACCATCCTGGATACCCTAGTATCCCAATAACTGGGATGGCCTTGACATGACCCGAAGGGAATTCCCGATCCCCACGGGTCAGCGACTAGCACCTATCATTATACAATATACAAGTGTGAATTATGTCATCCCTCCTTTTTATTACATAACATTTCATTACATTTTACATACAAAGGATCTTTAAAGTATAGTTTCTTTGAAATCAGGAACATAAAACATGAAAACGTAAAACATTATTCTAATCCCCTTGAAAAGCTTCTTGAAAAATTCATCTTAAGTAAAATTTCTGCATCTCATAACCTGGAGACATACATCAAAGGAAAGGGTGAGCATAAAGCCCAGTAAGGGTAAATAAGTAAATCAGATTACTTGTGATATCAATAAGAACTTGATAAAAAACATAAAGTCACAAGCCATGGAAGAAGAGGAATATCATAATAAAAATAACATGAATCATAACATGAATATTTGGCTAAAAAATTTAATTTTTACATTCATTAACATATCACCAAGGTTCATCCCCAAGGTGTTATAAACAATTACCAAGGTTATTCACCAAGATATCGTGAAACTTGTCGCCTCTAGAGATTAATTATTTACCCAATGAATTGGAGAACTATCAGGGCCCACCCTTAATATTTATTTATTTTCATGTGATCCACATATATCATAATCATGAATTTATAAAATAACCTATAGAGAATAAAATAAATGGGTTTCATTTCAAAATCATATCGTCTTAAAAGTTCTTAAAAATAAGATCATTATGTCATTTATAACCCACGGAAAGGGAGTGTGGGTTATATGTATGTCAATTCCAGAATCAAATATATCATTTTTATGTATTTATGAAAACCCATAGAAACTAAATAGGTCTCAGTATCCGGATAAATAAAATAATATAATTTCTTGAGTGAAAGAAAATGAAATTTTGAGATGAAAATTATACAGCATTACGACTACATAACATCATTTTAGAAAACATTAAAAAGAGAGGGTACAAGGGTAACCCACTCATAATTAACTCATTATAAAGTATAAATAAAGAATAAAATGAATATAAGAACATGGTATGGATATTTTAATGACATACCACATGAAATGGAAACTTGAAAGAAAGAGAAGATGTGATTTCTTTTACAAAGAATTCGGCAGCCTAACGACATCAAATAAAATTCAGAAAAAATAAGTTGATGAGAGTGGAGAGGGTCTCTCATCATTTAGACATAAAAAGGAAAGAAATAATAACTTATAAGAACATACCCCAAGATAATAATATGGAAACTAGAAGACCCAATATAAAGTAATTCATGTCTCAAAAGAGGAGGGTGAAAGGTTCCTTTACCTTGAACAGTGACTTCAAAAGCTCAAAGGTTGGGAACTTGGGGGGATTGAGGGAACCTTGGGAGGAATACTTGGGAGGGAAAATACTAGAGCTTCATTGAGGAGGATTTTGTAATGAAATTAATGAGGTAATGGCTTGGTATTTATAGCAAAAGTGAGGGAATATTTAATTATTTTTCCAAGGGACACCCCATCGGTGGTATTTGAAAAACCATGGTATTTCCCATGATATTTGCCCATGGTATTGGCCACTTGGTACACCTCATAACATATATTACTATTCATGAGTCTACCATATTTATTACATCATGATTACATCATCAATGATGTCATTAAACTCCCAAAACTCAAAATAGTATTTTAACTATTTACTGAAAATTCAACTGTTTCAGAAAAATACCAAATATTCACCCTTACCTAATATTGATGATCTGAAATCAAAAATGAACTCCATTTTATGAAAATTATTTTCTGAATATTTTTAATTTAATTTTTAATTAAAATCATTATTTATTCAAAAAAACTACTCTAAAACTATAACTCGTTTTGTAACACCTTAAAAAAGTAATCAAGGTCCCATAAAATTATCGTATAACCATAATAAAATAAAGTAACAATTTATGATTAAATTTTATGAAAATACATTTCCATTTTAAATAATTAAATTAGTCATAAAATTTTAATTAAAATATTTATGACATACAAAAATACCAATACTTATACTATGGTCATTTTTCACTTTTAAGATGTGTAAATTATATTTATACATTAATGGGTGAAGTTTCTATTTTTTTGTCTGGTTCACTATTCATAAGAGTAAATTTACTAATCATAATTTACTATTCACTGAAAATTAATTTGATCTTATTAGACTCTAAATTTCGTACTAAACACAACTGTAGAAGACCATTTTTTGAAAATCATTTCACATTATTAATTATTTAATGTTTACATAAATATTTTAAAATACCTATTTTCCAAAATTCATCAATAATATGGAACTTCTATAAAGTGATACAACATTTATCTGTACATTTTAAATTCAAAATATTTACCATAATAAGAAATAAAAATTTTATTTATACAAAAGGATTACAGAAAGTAACTATGGTCTCGTTACATAGCCTCTTATAACACCTGCATAGGACCTATGTGTCAGGTGATATATGGTGATATAATCTTGGGGAGGCTCATAAAATAGTACCCAAGTGGTAATTTCTATCAGCTTGAACTTATCCCGTAGGCGATTCCATTCAAGCTTCACATGTTGGAGTTCAGCATGGGATTGGTCCAAAGAAAATCCTAGTGATGCCACCTCCTTCCCAAGCTCTGACATATGGGCTTCATATGACCCGAGTCTACTGAATGAGGCAATCGACTCTTCTTTCTGTATTAATTAAACAAGATTACTTGTATATATAAACAATAATCGTAACATTAAGAGTTTAGTTTCCAACGGTCATATTGACCAATAATCATATAACAGTCAAAACTCAACTGTATCATTTTAATTATACTCACTTCATTACTTTAAGGATATAGTTTTGTTGAGTATTAAATAACATACAAAATTTATGAAAAAATATTATTCAAAAGTTCAGGAAATTACATTCTTCCCCCTTAAGAAATTTCACCCATGAAATTTTAACATGTACCCTCAGAAAAGAAAAGGTGTGGGTACTTATGCCTCATAGACTCCTCTGATTCCCTCATGGCTTCTTCACAATTGTGGTTCCTCTATAACACCTTAACAAGGTGGGTATTCTTGTTGCATAGAACCACGTCCCTATGATTCAAGATCTCCACCGACTGCTCCTCAAAAGAGAGTTCATGTTCTTGTTGTACCACCACTTGATTTAGTACACGTGAAAGGTCTAGTATATACTTCCTCAAGAGGGATATGTGGAAGACATCATGAACTTCTTCTATATTTGGAGGAAGTTCAAGACGATAGGCCACTTCTCCTATGCGGTCAAGGATTTCATAGGGGCCAATATACCTTGGGATGATCTTCCCTTTCTTCAAGAACTTCATGAATCTCTTCCAAGGTGAAAATCGAAGAAAGACTTTTTCACCAACATAAAACTCCAAGTCCCTTCAACGGTTTTCAGCATAGCTCTTTTTCTTACTCTGAGCAGACTTAAATTTTTACTGGATGCCATGGACTTTTTTAGTCATCTCTTGCACAGGATCAGGCCCATAAAGCTTTCCCTCACCGGATTCATCCCAACAAGTATGAGTTCTACATCGCTTCCCATATAGAGCTTCAAAGGTTTCCATTTGAATGCTCGAGTGAAAGCTATTGTTTTAAGAGAACTCAACTAAAGGGATATGTTGATCCCATCCACCTTTAAATTCCATTGAGCATGTTCCCATCATGTCCTTGAGTGTTTGAATAGTCCTTTCAGATTGGACATCAGTTTGGGGGTGATAGGTCGTACTTAAATTCAATTTAGTTCTCATAGCATGTTGAATACTTCTATATAATTTTGATGTGACCCTTGGATCACGATCAGATACGATATAAAGTGGAACTCCATAGATCCTTACCACTTCCTTCACATAAATCCTGGAAAGCTGATCAAGAGAGAAATCTTCCTGAATTGAGATAAAATGGGCATTCTTGGTTAGATTATCCATAATAACCCATATCGAATTGTTTCCTTTGGAAGTTCTCGAGAGACAATTTACGTAGTCCATAGTGATATTTTCCCACTTCCATGATGGTCTAGGTAGTGGTTGAAATACCCATTTAGGAATTTGTCGCTCTACTTTCACTTTCTGGCATACCAGGCACCATGAAGTGTAGTCAGCAGTCTACCTTTTCATATTATCCCACCAATAATTATCACAAAGGTCCCAATACATTTTTGTGCTCCCAGGATGTATAGAGAAAATAGATCTATGAGCTTCACTAATTAGCTCCTTCTTTATTTCCAGAATAGATGGAACACATAGTCTTGTACAAAATTTCAGTACACCTTCTTGATCAATATTGTACTTAGGAAACATCCCATCCTTCACAGCCTTAAACTTATTCTACTACAATGGATACTCTTTCTGATCTTTCTTGATCTTCTCTTGTAATGACAGTTGATAAATAATTTGGGTTAGGGTTGATGATTTCCATTCCCTTATAATTTCTATGTCTAGCTTTACTAGGTCATTGGTCAGAGTATCTCTTTGAGTCCTCATCATGGACAGAACAATTGGGTCTTTCCTACTTAATGCATCAGCAACTTTGTTTTCTCTCTTGAGATGATAATGAATTGAAAAATCATAGTATTTAAGAAGTTCCAACCATCTCCTTTGTCTCATTTTCAATTCCTTTTGTTTGAAAATATACTTAAAACTTTGATGCTCTGTGTATATGTCACATTTCTCCCCATAAAGATAGTGCCTCCATATCTTCAGATCAAAAACAACTGCATCCAGTTCCAGATCATGCATATGATAGTTCTACGCAAGAGTCTTCAACCGTCTTGATGCATAAGCAATAACCTGGTCATTTTTCATGAGGACGTACCCAAGACCTTTCAAAGATGCATCTCTAAAAATAACGAATCCTTCTCCACTTGAGGGAAAATTTAACATGGGTGCAGTAACCAATCTCTTCTTCTGATCTTGGAAACATTCCTCACACTCCTTTGTACATATGAACTTGACCCCTTTTCTATTTAACATGGTTAATGGATTATAAAGTCATGAAAAGTTTTTCACAAACCTTCTATAATATCCCGCTAATCCAAGGAAACTGTGAATATCAGTTATTGTTGTAGTATGAGGCCACTCCTCTACAACTTTTGTCTTTGTAGGGTCAATTGTGATTCCTTCATTGGTTACAATGTGCCCTAAGAAAGCAACTTATTGCAACCAAAATTAAAATTTTCTGAACTTCCCAAAAAGACACTCCATCCATAGAGTTTGCAAAATAACCCTTAGATGATCCTAATACTCCCCACGACTTTTAGAATATATCAGAATATCATCAATAAAAACTACCACCATGTTATCTAGGTAATCCTTAAAGACTCTATTTATCAAATCCATAAAAATAGCAGGTGCATTAGTCAGTCTAAAGGGAATAACAAAAAACTCACGTTTCCCATATCTTAATTGGAAGGCAATTTTTGGAATATCTTCTTTATTCACCCTCAATTGATGATAAACAAATAGAAGATCAATCTTAGAGAAGAGTTGATCCCCATGAAGTTGGTCAAATAATCCATCAATTTTTGGAAGAGGGTATTTTTTCTTCATTGTGATCTCATTCATTTCTCTATAATCAATACATCACCACATTGATCCATCCTTCTTATTAATAAAGAGAACAGGTGCTCCCCAAAGAAACTCACTTGGTTAGATAAACCCCTTCTACAAAAGATCTTGTAGTTGTATCTTTAATTCCTCCAGCTCCACATTTTCCAACCTATATGGGGTCTTTGATATCGGATGAGATCCCGGTATGAGTTCAATGGATAACTCTACCTCTCTTTCTGGGGGAGGTCTGGGTAACTATTCAGAAAATATGTCAATTTATTCATGTATGATGGGGACATTTTCTATCCTTAAACTCACATCACCTTCTTTTTCTTCACTGATAAACTCCAAAAAGAATGATATTGGAGGTTATTCTAGACAAATATCATGTCGTGATATCTCTCATTGGAAGATAACTATAGGTTTTTCATTCAAGACTACTGAGATTTCCTTGCTTCTATATTTTATCTTAGCATTATACATTGAGAGTCAGTCCATCCCTTCTATAATGTAGAATTCCAACATGGGAATGACTACAAGATTTGCGATAAGATTTTTCTCGATAAAGTAAATACTTGATTTTCTAAACACTAACAATGCTTAGATAATCCCACTGATATTATTGACTGATAACTCTACTTTTAGAAAATCGGGGGTTGATTCTAAATTCTTTGAAAACATGGAGGAAATAAAGGAATGAGTAGAACCAGAATCAAACAACACACTTTCTAGATTTGAGAGAATAAAAAGAGTACCCTCCACCACTTCATTTGGTGCTTCAACTTCAGCCGTAATGATAGAAAAATCATGAACTTTATCCCTTGGCCTTTGCTGAGGATGATGGTGATTTCCCTCTACAACCCTAGGATTTGGACAGTGATTGGAAAAGTGTCCAAGTTGTCCACACTTAATGAATTAGACATCAGGTAGGGCCTGCATCATCTTCCCCTTGTCATTAGTGTTTGGGAGTTGAGGCTTCACATCTTCGATAATTTCATTAAATATGGCCATCTTTTCCACACTTTTAGCACTTCCCACTCACGAGCAGTTAGTTCCCCAAATTCTTCTTCCCACATTTTTACATGTGGGACATTTCACTTTCTTGCCTCCTCTTCCCTGATCGAAGATCCTCCCTAAGATTGTCCCAATTGTTCTCTTCTTTTCATTGGATTTATGAGACCACTACATCTCACCAAACTCCAGTTTAACATTCATCGCACTCTGCACGATCTCCTCATTGCTATCATAGTCTTGGTTGGCTAGATTCTTCTGAAAATGAGGTCTTATTCCACCAAAGAATCTATCAACCATCCCACTAGGATCCATGACAAAGCTTGAGGTATATCAGGAAATTCGAGAGAAGTTCATCTCGTAGCTTCCCACGGATTCATTATCCTTTTGCTTCATCTCAAGAAACTCCTTCTCCATTCTTGTTCTCATGGAACGAGGGAAACACTTACTGAAGAAGATCCCTATGAACTCTTCCCATTCCATAACTTTAAACTCCACTCTTGGCCTAGTGTTTTTAATTAGTTCCCACTACTGATCAGATTCTCCCTCTGAGCAATAGAAATCCAGAGTGGCCTTTTCTTTCTCTAAACAGCAGAGAACAGAAAATATCTTCTCTATAGAGCTGTTCCATTGTTCAAAAATCAATGGGTTGGTTGATCCACTGAAGTTTGGTGGTTGTTAATGCATAAAGGACTCAACAGAATTATATTCCCTTCATGGTGAGATTGTTCACTCATCTTGATTCAAGTTATTTCCCATAACTTGAGTCAGTTGGTTCATCATTCACATGAAAGTTTCCATTCCGGCTTCCATCAGAGGGTCATCAGCGCATGGTCCATTCCAGTCACCATTTCCACGGTTCCTCCTATTTCCCAACATTTTCTAAAAGAATAAAACCTCAGTGAGAAACTTATTTCACATAAGAATATTTTAACTATAAAAGATTTTATGTCTTAAAAATTCATTCTTAAACCATTACATTTCTCTATAAATCCTTCAAAATGATTCATAAAAATCTAATGATTAACCAAAAATATCCCCCGGGAGTGTCAGACCAAGAATGTGGAAAAGGCCCATTTTTGTGTACCAGGATACCCTGAGTCAAGCCCCAAACTACATGTCATCATTTTCACTCCTATTTATATCTATTCCTGAGCCACATCCACTTTTTAGTATCCAAACAGTGATTTATTTGTTTGGAAACCACTTACTTAATATTTCACCAAAATACTAGGAAGCTTTACTATGTTTGAAATTTTCTATAGGATTATTCCTAAAGTTTTAATAGCCTAATTTCCATAAATAAATATAATATCCTTTGATACTAACTATGGAATCCCGCCTTTTTATTACATAACGTTCAATACATTTTACATATAGAGGATCTTTAAAGTCTAGTGTCTTGGAAATCAGGAACATAAAACATGAAAACATAAAACATTATTCTAATTCCCTTGAAAATATTCTTGAAAAATTCATCCTAAGTAAAATTAATACATCTCATAACCTGTAGAGATACATCAATGGAATGGGTGAGCAGAAATCCCAGTAAGGGTAAACAAGGGAATCAGTTTACTTGTTATATCAATAAGAACTTGATAAAAAAACATAAAGACATGATCCATGGAAGAAGATTCATATCATACTAAAAATTACATGAATCATAACTTGAATATGTGGATACAACATTTAACTTATTCATTCATGATCATATCACCAAGGTTCATCCCCAAGGTTTCATAATAGTTTACCAAGGTTATTGACCAAGGTATCGTGAAACTTGTCATCTCTAGAGATTAATTATTTACCCAATGCATTGGAGTGATATCAGAGCACACCCTTAATATGTCTTTATTTTAATGTGATCCACATAGATCATAATCAATCATTTCTAAAATAACCAATATATAATAAAAGAAATGGGTTTCATTTCAAAATCAAGATGTTTTAAAAGTTCTTAAAAAATAAGTTCATTATGTCATTTATAACCCAATGAAAGGGAGTGAGGGTTATATGTAAATCAATTCCTGAATAAAATATATCATTTTTAAGTATTTATGAAAACCCATAGAAACTAAATATGTCTGATTATTCACATAAATAAAATAATAGAATTTTTTGAGAGAATGAAGGAGAAATTTTGAGATGAAAATTCTACAACAAAACGGCTACATAACATCATTTTAGAAAACATTAAAAAGAAAGGTTACAAGGGTAAACCACTCATAATTAACTCATAATACATTATAAATACATAATAAAATGTAAATAAGAACATGTTATGGATATTTTAATGACATACCACATGGAAAGGAAACTTGAAAGGAAAGAGAAGATGTTATTTCTTTTACAAAAAATTTGGTAGCCAAACGACATCACTTAAAATAAAAAAAATCAGTATATGAGAGTGGATTGGTGACCGGGTTTTCATGAAACATCAAATTTATAGTTATTTAAAGATGATTATGTAGTCTATGTAATTACCTAGGTTGTCTCTCATGGAGCATTGGTGGTTTTATTGTGTGAATTTTTTATAAGAAGAACAAAATATGGGATGGTTTAAAAATAGTTTCAAGAAGATGACTTGATTAAAAGAGTTAAATAGTTAATAAATAAAAGTGGTGTTTTAGAATCATTAGATAAAGAGGTCACATAATGTTTACTACACATATTGGATAGTTCATTTTAAAAAAAATTTCAAATGGTTTTGTTTAATTCTTTGCCTGAGGGTTGTCATGATCTTGATTCCCCTCTTGCCCCTCAAAACGTTGCATAAAGTACCAACACTTGACACAACAATCGTTTTGTCACGGTTTGGACTTCAAGAATAGATTAATGGATACCAAAGAATACTAATATATTTTTTATGTGTGAGAGAAAGAGGATCCTTGTTTTTTCCAATCTCAACAACATAAGTTTTTCACTTGAAATTTCAACCCAATCGGTGTTGAAATGAAAAAAAGTTCACTTAATTAAACCCAAGAAATGAATACAGAGGGGAAATAGGTTTAGATATAACATAATTGAAATAATCCACACACAAATTATACAAAACTAGTAGAGTATAAAGTGCCGGAACTCCCTCCCAAGTATGTGTAGCTCCCTCAAAATAATCGTCCACCATTTAGCTCGCCATCAAGAGGAGGAGAAGGCTCGGGTGGAACTCCATCTTCATTGTTGATCCCCCTATGACGATAGGGGCATCCAGAACTTCTTTGATGAGGATAAGACTACTTTGGGTATCCCAAATACCAGAGCTTTGCCTCCTGGTCGACATTACGAATGGGGATCACAGGGTGCCATTTTATAGTAAAATGGGAAGGTGGTTTTGCTCACACATATTTTATAAAACCACTTGTCACATGGGTTTTGACCTCCAGAAAACATTATCTTGCTTTGGAAAATTAATAAAGTTGTATCCCCACCGCTTGGATATATCCACCAAATGTTTGGAACAATTTGGATTACTAGATCCCAAGATATGGATAGATCACAGCACACCACTTTTGATTTCGTGATGATTCGGTGTGATGGACAGATCTGGTCATTTGGGCCACCATATGGCTAAAGGAGTCTTCGGTTCCTTAATATGAAATGCATAAAAATGAATTTTATACCACACCACAAACTTTCAGCCCAATTGGATTCATGGTTCAGGATAAGTGTGTGGATGAGTCCACTGGTGTGCATGGATCTTGCGTAGTATGGCCCATTTTTCTTAGACATCACCATGGGTCCTCCAAATCACATCCTTCTACAATGGAATCATCAAAAGAAGTAACATTTACCTTTTTAATAGTGATAAACACAAAATAAATGATTCAAAAATGGAAATCAATTTGTTATTATTTTTATAATTTTGATTACAAAACAAGTTTAGCATAGTGGTGTAATGGTGAAAATGAAACTGTGAATCAAGGTGCGATCACACCCCCACACATAAATATTTGCACTCCTGGGAAAAGTCATAATTCCAAAAATTATGAATGAAGATATTTCCAAATTCATAATGATTTAAAATTTGATGAAAATTAAATTCCTGATAGAAATGTGATCAATGAAAAAATCACACCGAGGAGTTATTCTCAATGATCGTGGAAAAAGACACCTCAAAAATTGTATCCAAATAAAATTCCAAGAGATGAATGATACCAATCAACAAAAATAATTCAAAAGTTAATCATGTCATTAATTCTCCACATGTGTATGTGAAACCCATTTCATGCTATTATTTCCACTTTCTATCAAGTAAATATAAGTTATTCTAATAATTGTCTACATTCAAGATTCTTTCCACTAAACATTCCCCAAATCAATTGCAATCAAATTTCTAGACCCACTCACTAAAACATTCCCAAAAGTCAAACCATAAGCTCCCAAACTAGATATCCCCATACATTTTACATTTCATCACTCCCCTCATTTAATAATTTTTCAAAAGATTCACTTGGAACAAATCTCACACTCTTCTTCCAACCCATGTTTGAACTCCTCACGACACTAATTTTAATAGTTATAACAAGATCAAAGGTCAAAGAAGGGTGGTTTTTGTCCTACCTAATATAAAACCTATTTCTTTTATTTTTTTTAGGGAATAAACAGTCAGATAACAGGTACACATGCATATTTCAATCTGGTACAGTAATTAAATACATCAGACAAGGAAAGAATGAAAGGAAAAATGATTTTGGAAAGTAAAGAAAAATCTGTAAGGGTTGGTGTCCTAAGAACCAATTGTTTTGTACTTTGATTACATGAATGTTCACATATTATATATTGTACTTTTTTCTGCATGACTACAATATAATAATGTCCTGGAATATTTGGTGAATTAATAAGGTCATGGCAGATCCCCGCTATGATGAGAACCTTGAAATGCTAAAACAATATTCTTAAATAAAGTTGTGAAGTTGGATGACATACTAGGATAGGACACATAGTATACAAACTGTCATGTGTGAGTACTTGTAAGATGACAAGACTCTCTCTCATGGAGTTCGCACTTGGTAATCTCCAAGATGGGAGATTATGAGAACAGACCCGCCAGTAGCAATTCCACATGTCTTGGTGTCATCGGACTTTGCTATCTATGAGCGTGTGTAATGGTCCTTATACTGGAATATTATCATTAACTCATGTCATGACTCGTGCACTTAGATTTACTGATGAAAAATATCACGCAGACAGTTGGCGGGAAGTAGGGTACGTTGGGTGCGTCACGAGTGACATGTTGTTAATGGATAAGTTGAGGAAGGATTTGTCCCTTCCATTTATGGAAGTTGATATCTCAGACCTTTGATTGAAATATAACTATCGCATTAAATTCCATGGCCATGGTGTGAACGACGAGTTTATTTCAGGTAGTCAAAGAATGACAGATCAAGCATATAGGTTTATGACACTGCCATGAAACCTGCTTGATGAGATATCCAGACAAAAGGATTAAATTACACAGTAAGCATTCGTATGAGGTGATACGTCAATGTGGCGTCAACTTTTTTCTCTTGGGTTCCTTGACTCGTTTCTAGAGAGTAATCTTGGACTTTAGGCAAGCTCGCCTAATTCCAACGAGAAAGAGGCATAGAGGGTCACACACTAAGTGTATTCAATTATCTCAAGTAGAATAAAGATTATTCCCATACGTGGTTTAATAATTATTCAAGTAAGCCCAAATCATTTTAATGATGGAGGAAGAAGGAAATCAAAAACAAGATATACACTCCATGTATTAAAGATTACACGGTGTGTACTTGTTTTCCATGAAAAACTACACAGCGTGTAATCTTTAATACACGACATGTATATCTTGTTTTTCATTTCCTTCTTCCTCCATCATTAAAATGATTTAGGCTTCCTTGAATAATTATTAAACCACGTATGGGAATAATCTTTATTCTACTTGAGATACTTGAATACACTTAGTGTGTGACCCTCTAGGCCTATTTTTCATTTGCCTTAGGTGAGCTTGCATAAAGTCCAAGATTACTGTCTAACAGCGGGTCAAGGAACCCAAGAGAAAGAAGTTGACACCGCATTGACATATCACCTCATACAAACTCTTACTGTGTAATTTAATCCCTTTATCTCGATATCTCATCAAGTAGGTTTCATGGAAGTGTCATAAACCTATATGCTTGATCTGTCATTCTTTGACTACCTGAAATAAACTCATCGTTCACACTATGGCCATGGAATTTAATGCGACAGTTATATTTCAATCAAAGGGCCGAGATATCAACTTCCGTAAATGGAAGGGACAAATCCTTCCATGACTTATCCATTAACAACATGTCACTCGTGATGCACCCAACATACCCTACTTCCCGCCAACTGTCTGCATGACGGTTTTCGTCAGTAAATCTATGTGCGCGAGTCATGACATGAGTTAATGATAATCTTCCAATCTAAGGACCATTACACACGCTCGTAGATAGAAATGTCCGATGACACCAAGACATGCGGAATTGCTACTGGTGGTTCTGTTCTCATAATCTCCCATCTTGGAGATTACCAAGTGCGAACTCCATGAGAGAGAGTCTCATCTTCTTACGAGTACTTGCACATGACGGTTTGTATACTATGTGTCCTATAATAGTATGTCATCCAACTGTAGAAAATTATTTAAGAATATTGTTATAGCATTTCAAGGTTCTAATCATAGTGGGGATCCGCCTTGACCTTATTAATGCACCAAATATTCCAGGACATTATTATTTTATAGTCATGAAGAACAAAGTACAATATATAATAAGTGAACATTCATGTAATCAAAGTACAAAACAGTTGGTTCTCAGGACCCCAACCCTTAAAAACTCCCACTTGGACTAGATCCAACTACCTATGACTTTTAGTACGCTAGAACTAACATGATGATCATGTTTCTACTGAGTCAAGGCTTTAGTCAAGGGGTCTGCCACGTTGTCTTCTGTGGAAATACTTCTCACTGCAACTTCACCTCTTTGAGAAAAATCCCTCAAGATATGATACTTCCAAAGTATGTGCTTTGCACGCTAATGTGACCTTGTCTCTTTTGCAAGTGTCACAACTGCATTATTATCACAATAGAGTGTGATAGGATCTTTACTGCTCGGTACAACATCCAGCTCTTGGAAAAAGCTTCACATCCATACTGCTTCTTTAGCTGCTTCAGAAGCTGCGATATACTCAGACTCCACTGTAGAATCTGCCACCACACTTTTCTTTGAGCTCTTCCAGCTCACTACACCTCCATTAAAACTGAAGATGTATCCAGTCTGAGACTTCCTATCATCTTGATAAGTCTGGAAACTAGCATCTACATGTCCTCTGATGACTAGTTTCTCATCTCCTCAATAAACCAGGAACATATCCTTAGTACGCATCAGATACTTAAGAATAGTCTTGACTGCCATCCAATGGTGGTCTCCTGGATCAGCTTGATATCTTCCTACCGTACTTAATGTGTAAGAAACATCTAGCCTCGTACATAGCATACCATACATGACTGGACCAATCGCGGATGCGTAATGGATCCTTTCCATTCTCTTTCATTCCTTATGTGTCTGAGGACACATTTTCTTGGAATGATGAATTCCATGTGACACTGGAAACAATCCCCTCTTAGACATTTCCATACTGAATCTCTTTAGTATCTTGTCAATGTATGTACTTTGACTCAGGCCCAGCATTATCTTAGATCTATAACGATGGATCTTGATCCCAAGAATATATGCCGCCTCGCCCAAGTCTTTCATGGAGAAGCATTTATGCAACCATGCCTTAACTGACTATAGGACAGGTACTTCATTTCCAATTAGTAATATGTCATCAACATATAATATTAGGAAAATGACTGCACTTCCACTAAACCTTTTTTAGACACAAGGATCACATTCGTTCTTAACAAAGCCAAATTTCATTACAGCTTTATGAAAACGAATGTTCCATGACCTTGATGCTTGGTTGAATACTTAAATGGATTTCTACAACTTGAATACCTTGTTGGCATCCTTTGGAGTCACAAACCCTTCAGGTTGTGTCATGTAGACCTCTTCCTGGAGGTTCCCATTAAGGAAAGCTATTTTGACATCCATTTGCCAAATTTCATAGTCATGGTAAGCAGCAATGTCCAATATGATTCTAATAGATTCCAGCATCGCAACCGGTGAAAAGGTTTCATCATAGTCAATTCCTTGACGTTGTCTAAAACCTTTTCCAACCAGTCATGCCTTGTAGGTGTTGACTTGCCCCTCCATGTCCAGTTTCTTCTTCAATACCCATTTTTTACCAATAGACTTTACATCAACTGGAGGATCTACCAAAATCCAGACTTGGTTTTGGTACGTGGAATCCATTTCAGAATTCATGGATTCTTTCCACTTGGCAACATCTGTGCCTTCAACTGCTTCCTTGTATGTAAAAGGATCATCATTGTCAACCAATAATGAGTCACCATCCTTGGTGATAAGAAAACCATATCATTCTAGTTCTCTCACCTCTCTTGTGCTCCTACGTAGTTCTTGTGTCTCTAGAACAGATTGTTCTTCCACGAGGCTTTGTGGAATCTGTTCTTGTACCAACTCTTGTGTATCTTGAGCATCGACTTCATCGAATTCTATCTCGCTCCCACTATCTCTTTTGGATATGTACTCCTTCTCAAGTAATATGGCGTGTCTTTCCACTGTAACCTTTTTGTCTGAGGGGTTGTATAGGTAATATCCCCTTGTTTCCTTGGGATATCCTATTAAGATACACTTTGTGCCTCTTGGTGCAAGTTTTTTACTTGAATAGGCCATAACAAATGCTTTTCTACCAACCACGTGTAAACTCGATAACATGGCTTTACGTCCACTCCATAACTCATATGGAATACCATTTATCGATTTAGTTGGTACTTGGTTTAGTATGTGTGTTGTTCTTTGTAATGCATATCCCCAAAAGGATAATGGAAGATGTAAAGACTCATAAAATTCAAAGGAAATTTTTTTTCTTAATTTTCTTTGGGATTTTTCAAGAACACAGTTTCTGACGGCACCTGATTCCGAGGCCCGGTGTGCCCGGAATCATTTTCTAAAGTTTAGCTCGGGTACATTCAGTGAACAAACGATCAGGTTTTCCTAAATTTTGAACCAGTTCTCAGAATAGAATTCCGATGGCACCGATGGAATCGCAGCATCGGTAATTGCTTAGAAACACCTTTTCTGGAGTTGCATTTTCTCAGGTGTGGTTTTTAAGTTTTTGGGTTAAGTAAAGGAAATAAAATAAAATTTGGTGCGACCAATTTTTATTTTACTTAATGTAGTTTAACCTAAGCTAAGTTTTGGGAGTGGGACCCACAATATCCTACCCACTAGGTAGGATATTTGTGAGGTGGGGCCCACACAAGCCCCACCTTTTTCAACCCCCCTCCTTTAATTAAGTAACGCACCTGCAACCCCCCCCCCTTTTTATGAAAGTCAACCCTTGCGTTTATTTGGATTAATAAACGCCACATTAAATGGGCGGTTTGAACGTTGCAATTAATTAAATTAATTGACTGTTTCAATTTTGATTTTCAAAGGCGTTGGCATGTGGGTTAATAAAATAAGAAATGTCTTATTTTATTAAGAGGTTCGTTGTACGTGAAGGCTTGGGGAGATTTTTCTAAAGTTCATGAAGTTCTTTTTCCTCGACGAAGAACGCGAATAACATGAAGAACACCATTCCCCCACGATGCGACGATCCGCCTTCTTCTGCAGTGATCAATTCCATGACATCCCTTTCCGTGACAACCTCATTCGACGACTATGCTCGAGGTAGGGGTTTATTTTGTTTGTTCTTGATTACTTCCGTCACTTTCTTCTTTTCAATTTGAGCCGCCTGATATCGTAATAACGGGAGGAGGTCAGACCACACGAACACGGCCGACCCTCCTCCCCCTTGTTGGTTTGATTTTGTTGTGGCACGTGTAAGGTGGCATGGTGCCGAAGCACCGTGCGGGAAATATTTAAGGAAGGGCGGAGAAGTGTGGCGCCATCACGCCGCGCCGTTGAAAACAAACTAATCCGCAGCGCCATCGCGCCGTGCCGGAGAACCTCAAAGGAACCTCGAAGACACCACGGCCGGAGTGGGGCCGCGGCGGAGCAGGACCGGAGGCCGGTTCCGGGCCACCGGCGTCGGAGCAGGGGGACGGGACTGCCCCGGTCCCGTGGCGGCTGCAGCCGGCCGGCCAGAGCGGGGCGGCCGATCAGGGGGAAAACCGGGGGTTTCTTAACCCCTGGTTGGCCAGTAGGTGCGCCCCCCACATGGGGGCTCATGGCTTCTCTACGCGGGGGGCAGCGCCCCCTCCCCCCCTCTTCGCTCGGTCATAACGGCCGAGCCGCCTGGCCGCCTGACCACCATGGCCAGGCCGAGCCCCAGGCCGGGCCGGGCCGCGCCTAGTCCAGGCCGGGCCGCGCCCAAGTGGGCCGGACCCAGACCCGGGTCGGGTCGTCCCGGTTCGGTCTGACCCAGAGGGTATCGGGCCGGGTCGGACCGGGCCCGAACCCCCTAATACCGGACCCCTCACAGTCTTTTGCACATAACTTGGGTTGCGGACCTCCGATCGACGCACCATTAGCTGCGATGCGAACCTTGGATCGAGACGGTAGTTTCGGTATATTACACTTAAGGTTTTGGAGTACTTTGGGTTTGGCCGGGTTGGTTCGTACACGAAACCAATTGGGCCCTCGGAGCGGAAACGCTTATAACTTGAGCTCCGAACATCCGATTGACGTGTTGTCGACATTGATGGATTCCTCTTAGTGATACGGACCTTTTGGCTTACTCCGCTCGAGGTTTGGACACAGTTGGAGTACGGTCAGGTTGGTTTTGACTTAAAAACCAATCGGGCCCCTGGGACGAAAAATCCAATAACTCTCAGACCGGGCGTCTAATTGGAGTGTTGTCTGTGACATTGAGTTCCTGTTGATGATACGGAAATTTTGTATACATCAACTCCAGACGATGTGTCAGTTGATGTATCAGCCTCGGCTCATGGAGCGGACCCTCCCGAATGAGCTTACTGTGTGTGGGAACCCTAGAGCTGGCTACGACTGTGACGACGATGATGACTGTGCAGGAATCCTTCGTGGATTCGACGACGACGACTACAGCACTCAGCGATCCTACGTGGATCCGTTCTACCAAACCTGTGTGGGTCCGATCCTGTGTGGGTTAGTGCTCGGCGGTCCTGTGTGGGCCAGCACCTACAGATCTTGTATGGGTCAGATCCTGTGTGGGTCATTGCGGGGGTTAGTTACTTATCAATCCTTTGTGGGTCATTTCGGGGGTTAGTTACCTATCAATCCTTTTTGGGTAATTGTGAGGGTTAGTACCTATTGATCATGTGTGGGTCCTACGGCTTAGATGAATCAGTGGCTACATCTGATCATCTTTATCATCCTATGAAGAAGTATACCTGTGTGAGCTGAATTTTGACTTTCAATCATTATCTTCGATATGATTGACTTGCTTTCCTGTGTGGATTGTGTTGTGCTATCCTTTGTTGACGTGATCGAACTTGGGCTTGGATTTTAGAGCCGAACTAGAATTGATGACTTAGGTATATGTATGGGAATATACCTAAGTAGTGTCGGATGTTACTTCGTAATTGTATATTTCCTTTGTGGATTATCCTTTGTGGATTCTGGGAGACCTTAGGGGGTCTCGGGGTCCCTACTGAGTAGCTTATACTCACCCCTGCACGGGCTATGCCCACACTACATTATGTTGGTTTCAGACGATGGACAGTGCTTATCGTGGTTGAGGCTTGCGAAGCAGGTTGGTACCTGGAGGTGGACCACTGGACGGGACGTTCTCAGAGCGGATGGCTGGACCCGACGAGCTGTGGAGGCTATCTGTACCCACCCTTCAGGTGGGACTTCCAGTGGACGGCTCGAGGCTGCGGATTTACTTTTCAGTTGTTGTACTCCCATTTTTAGTTGTACTTTACTTTCAGTTTGGGTTTGTATTCTGGCCCACTTACTTTTCCGTACTTACTGTTGTACCCAGTGTTTACTTAGTGTTTACTTCTTCTTTCTTGCTCTGTGGTGTTTATTTACTTTACAAAGGCAATGCCTTCCTTTTTTACCAGGAATTATGCCTTGGTGCTAGTCTCTAGACCCTGTCATATGGAAGGCGAGCATGGGGTAGTCACGGCACGGGCCCCAAGGACGGGTCGTGACAGAAGACTCGCATGACTCATCATTGATCTCACCATGTCCAACAGGGTGCGGTTCCTCCTTTCGCTTACACCATTCCACTTTGGTGTGTAAGGAGGAGTGAGTTGACATAGAATCCCAAACTCCCGTAAGAAATCAATGATGTCCTGATTAAGATATTCTCCTCCTCTGTCTAAGTGGAGTTTCTTAATCTTCTTACCAATCTGGTTCTCAACCTTATTCTTGTATTCTTTGAACCGATCAAAAGAATCTGACTTATACCTCATTAAGTAGATATATCCATATCTACTAAAATCATCAGTAAAAGTTATGAACTATGAGAACCCACCCCTTGTCTCAACTGGAAATGGCCCACACACATCTGTGTGAACTAATTCTAGAAGATCTTTAGCTCTTTCACCTTTCCCACTAAATGGGGCTTTGCTCATTTTGCCTTGTATACACGCATGACATACACCAAGTGGTTTTAGATCGAAAGAATCTAAATACTCATCTTGATGTAATTTTGTCAAACGTTTCTCATTGACATGACCAATCCGGTGATGCCAAATTTGGGTGTGGTATGAGTCATGTGAATTAACTTTGTCATCGATTTCCATTACTTGGTTTGTGTAGTCTAACACATAAAGGCCGTTATATAAATGTGCCCTACCAAAACTAATGCTATCTTTATAAAAGTAGCAACATCCACTTCAAAATTTGAAGATGAATCCATCAGTATCTAATCTGGATACTGAAATAATGTTTTTGGTTATAGAGGTTACATAATAACATCCTTTCAAAACCAATATCATCCCCATAGGCAATGTGATATGGTAGTCTCCAACAGCTACAGCAGCGTGTTTGTCTCCATTGGCTACTCGTAGATCTACCTCCCCTCGATCAATCTTCTTGAATCTACTTGGTTCCTGTATTTGGATACATATTTGAGCACCACTAGCAGTATCTAATACCCAATTTGTAGAAACAAATAGATTCCATTCGATGAAAAACGCACCTAAAGCTTCCCCTTGCTTCCTTGGCTGGGTGCAGTTTTTCTTCCAGTGTCCCTTCTTGCCACATGTGAAACAAACAGCATCATGCTCCCTTGCCTCCCCTTTGATCTTCCTTTTCTTATAAGGCCTTGAAGAATCTTTGGGATTAAATCTCTTCACCTTCCCTTTCCTTTTATTCACCATATGGATAGAAGGATTTTCAGACTTCATGTCATTATCTACTTGGAAAATAAGGATAAGAAGATCAGATAGAGACTTCTCAATGTTGTTCATGTTGAAATTAACAACAAAGTTCGATAATCTCTGGGGGAGTGATGCAAGAATGAGATCGGTGCCCAGTTCTTCGGGGAGTGTAAACCCTATAACCTTCAAGCGCTCAATGTAGCCAATGAGCTTGACTACATGAGGCCCAGCTGGGGAACCATCTCCAAGCTTGCTCTGAAATAGATCCTTGGAGATCTCAAACCTTTCCTGTCTTGCTCTCTCCTGGTATAGACCACAGAGGTGCTCAAGCATGCTATAGGCATCCATGTCTTCATGAGACTTCATGGCCTCACTAGACATCGATGATAGCATCAATCATTGAACGTCGAGAGCATCGTTCAAATGTTTATCATAGACTAGAAAATCTTCATCACTCTCCCCTGGGGCAGGAGAATCAGGATGTGAGGACTCCAGCACGTAAAACTTTCATTCATGGTGTAGGATAACCCGAAGGCACCTAAACCATTCCTGAAAGTTACTACCCGTGAGGATATTGTCTTTATCCAGAATTGATCGTAGAGAAAATGTGGTTGACAAGTTTGTCATTTTGATTATATAAATTAAAAGAGCATATTTATCAGTACTTTCTTGATTACATTTTATGAAAAATAATATATAAATTTATTAATTCTCCTACTATTTTATCAAGTCCCAATGGCCCTAACCATTGAACTCAAAATTTCCAGTTGCTTTGACATTCTAGTGTCAAGGATACATATTCCCCTTCGCATAACCCCAACAAGGGTTGGTCAAGCTATTTGAATGTATTTAGGTAGGAAGGTCATTGCCAACTGTGAGCTTAAAGTTCCTTGATCTGTTGAGTGGACTCCCCAATCTTGAAATCCTGACTTGGATTTCCTCAACTCTTTCCTCCAATATTATATCATGTCTAGCAAGGGCTACTCCTCATGATGTAATATGGTTAAGTCAACCCAAAACCTTTCATAAGGGCTTCCTTTATAAAAGTAAGTGTCCTAACAAGGGTTGGTCAAACACATAGTTTTATTGAGTCTTGCCCTTAATCAAGTAACAGAAGGCTTGGTCTGACTTAATATGGTATTGAGTGATTTTAATATTTTATGCGTAGTTTCGCATTATCACATGCTTGTTAATATTAAGTGATGCTTTATTAAGTGATTAACCATGTTCCGATAATGTTTACGCATAGTCCGGTTTTTATTTTATTCCATCTTTGCATGCTTGTTCATTTTATTAACTATGTGATTGCAACAACAAATACATAATAAATAAACCATGAAATTTAGACAGAAATAAAATATAATGACATGATCATGAGCTTATATTGGTTAGCTTATCTAGAGGATTTGATAAGCTAACCCTGACCTATGGAAAAACACCTTGAACCTGGTGGTTCGTGTTTTGCAGCTCCCACCTATCCACCTTTGTATCATTTGCGTTGGTTTTGCCATGACTTTGGGATTTGAACCGTCTCCTCTGGCTTGGGAGATCCTCTATTACATGGGTTTATATTAAATAAACCATGGGCATGGAGGCCCTACATTTTATTGGAAGAAGGCTCACAGGCCAACAAATTTAAATTAAATAAATTTAAATGAAACCATACACATACAAAGGGTCTTTGGTCCAGCTCATGATCATCCAAAGCATGCGAGGACATTTACGCATATTTATAATTAAAATTATTTTAATCGTTATTTCATTTAATATAAGTCGTGCTCGAATTCAATTAATTATGACATTATAATTAATCAAGTCTTTATCTTAAATTCCTTTCTGAATTTCCATCAGATTCTTCTCATCCATATTCCTTGTACGGGTCTTTGTACATTAGAGGAAACCTGGTGAAATTCCATTTCTAGAAAGTACATGGCATGTATTTATTTTCACCCTTTATCCAAAGTACACGTCGGGGGCTTTGGTGTGTTTTCTGTACTTTGGAAATTTTGGAGTACACAGCATGTAGATAAATCATACACGGCGTGTACTTACTTGTTACGTGGTAACCATCCTGGCAACCCCATGTACGTGGTACGCAGCTTATCCTTGTACACGGTTTCACCTGGGCCGGAACGGACTACACTGCGTGTTGCTCCAACATACATGCCATGTATTCCGGTTTCCACGTGTCGTTCAATTCTGGTCAACACGGAATGATTAATACATAGGCATATTCAATTCACATGACATGGTTTGGCGGACCAGTTCTGGTTCGTTGAACCCAAGTACACGGCGTGTAGTTTTAATTACACGTCGTGTAATCCTGTGTTGTACATACAGAAAGAGCGGCTCCTTCGAATCAGTTCCTCGTTTTTATTTTAATCAAAAATTAAAATTAAAAGGCCGTTTTTGTGATATGAATCGAGATACGAAGGGGGAAGAATAGATCTCGTTTATTCAAATTTATAGAATGATTTATTTCGAATTGAATCAAATATAAATGCGTAAATTATCAACGAAATTTAAATAACTATAATCAACATTGTAACCTCCCTCTGATACCATTTAAAGGTTCCGAGCGCAGCGTAAGTGCGTGGGTGGATGTGCCCACTTGGATTTTTTTCATTAACAATGATTAATCTGGGATCAATACGAGGATAAACGCCACTCTCCACAAATTGAATCACAGAAATAGACATAGAAGAAAGTTTTTCCAGGAACCACAAATAAGGATTGTTACAGGTTGATTATAATTAATTTAATCAATTGAAAATAAATACCTTTTCGGTGTTCTTTCTTTATTGATGTTCTTGATCACGTTCTGATGTGATTCGTCGTTACGTCGCAGAAGCCAAGTGTAGACTTCCTCTAGAGGTGATCCACACATGTACCTCGTATCTCAGGATGTCACCAAAGGAGTCTCCGGGTGCTAGCATGGAGAAACCTTTTCTTGTGTTGTATTCCATAGATCGTCTTGATCCGATGGAAGAGGATCTCTCTCGGTCTTGAGAGCGTTCTTGGAAGAAGAGATTATTTCGGCCTTGAAATAATTATCCAGAATTGTTGTGCCCAATGATTCTCTTGTGTGTAGGAAAAGAGTTGGGGTTGTGAGGACATTTATAATCAGGATTAAGGTTTTAGAGTTATGACAATAAATGAACATGTTACGCGTTTTATTTATTTCATTGACTCTTATTTAAAACCCCCATGTAGAATAATTAATTCCTTGACATGCGCCCACACTGATTATAATAAATATAATTTAAAATAATATTATATCCTCAAAATCCCAACTGGAAAAACTACATGGCGTGTATTAATAAATACACAGTGTGTACTTGTTTTTCATTGAAAACTACATGGCGTGTACATTCAATGTACAGGGCATGTATATCTTGTTTTCATTTATTCATTTTTTCCATAAAGAAAAATACAAGGTGTGTAATTATTAATACACGGTGTGTACTTTTTTTCCATGAAAAACGAGCCTGGAACCTTCAAAATCAACCTAACTTATATTTACCTTCCATTAATTATTAAATTTTCACACATCATCGTTGGGTGAAAAAAAATGTGTGGAGAGATTAAGTGACACAATTTTCTTTTAAACTATTCAAAAAAAGGGAACTATTCTTCTCAAAGTTTTTAAAATGATACAACAATTTATATCATCAAAAAAGAAATAAATTTCAAAAGAAAGTCACACCACAATGTTGATTTTTTGCTGAAATGAGCATTGCATCAGAATTTTTTTTTAATGCTAAAACAACATAAAATATGGAAATTACTCATGAATTTCCAATAACTTCCATGATTAAACGAGCATCATTTTCCATGATAAATTAGGCATAAAAATAATATTAATTAACAAAGGTGAGTGGGAGATAAAAGGGGAAATTAACAATACTATTCCGCAAGATAAAAAGAGGAAACGAAGAAAGATGATGAAAATTACTAACTAACCTAGGAATATGCCCATCCCCCCACACCCAGAGTGTGCAGTGTCCTCACTATAAAAATTGAATGCATTAAGGAAGGATAAAACCTGGTGGGTGTGATTCTTATAATTCTCCTTAATCTTGGAGTTCCTCCATCGGGGACTCCGGTAGGGTTTCATGGAAGTGCTTTAGTCGCTGGCCATTAACTGTGAAGGTTTTCTTGGTTTCTTCATTTTGAACCTAGAAAAAACCAAATGGAGAGATGTTAGTAACAGTGTATGGTCCAAACCAGTGGGAACAAAGCTTACCTAGATGCAACTTCAGCCTTGCATTGCAGAGGAGGACCTTCTTCCCAATGTGGAACTGACGATAAAGGATGAGATAGTCATTGGAAGCCTTGGTATTCTCCTTATAAATCCTAGAGTTCTCATATGCATCTCTTATCACATCTCCTAGAGTTCTCATTTGCAGCTTCATTTGATAACCTACACTAGAAAGATTAGAATTGCAATGTTTGATAGCCCAGTAGGCCCGGTGATCAATCTAAATAAGGAGGCTAAAACTATTTCCAAACACCAGCTGATATGGTTACATGCCAATGTGAGTCTTAAAAGTAGTACAGTAAGCCCAAATGAATCATCAAGTCTAAGAATCCAATATTTTCTGTTGGTTGAAACCATTTTTTCAAGAATTTTTTTTACCTCTCTATTTGACACCTCATCTTGAACATTGGTCTGTGGGTGATATGCAGTAGACACTCGATGACCGACCACATACTGACACAAAATTGATTGCATTTTTCGGTTGTAGAAATGAGAACCCTGGTCATTGATGATGAACCTAGGTAAGCCAAACCTACATAAGATTTGGGTTCTCAAAAATTCCACAACTACCTTTGAATCATCAGTCCTTATAGCTCATGCCTCTACCCATTTTGACATGTAATCAAATTCCATAAGAATGTACAAGTTTCCAAAGGAATTGGGAAATGGCCCCATAAATTCAATACCCCAAACATCAAAAATGTCCAGAAATATCAATGGTTATTGTGGAATTTCATTTATTTTAGTGACATTACCCATTCTTTTATAACTAAGACATGATTTACAAAAATCATGGGCATTCGCAAAATGTGTTGGCCAAAAGAAACCAGAATCACTGATTTTGTGAGTAGTCCATTGGGGACCAAAGTGGCCCCCACAATCAAGAGTGTGGAAGAATCTAAGGACGGACTGAAACTCACTATCGGGGACACAACGCCTAATTACTTGATCACTACATGTGCGCCAAAGTTAGGGGTCATCCCAAATGTACCACTAACTCATGTTTTAGACGGTCGTCCTGGTTTTTGTTAAAATCAGTAGGAATCCAAGTTGCTACCAGATAATTTACAATTTTATCATACAAAGGAATAACATCTTGTACTCGGTATAAATGCTCATTAGGAAACATTTCATTTACAGGAATATAGGGAGATGAGTCAATGTTTGAGTATGGGTGGACCCTACTGATATTGCCAACCACCACATTCTCTATTAATTTTTTATCTATAATTTCTAGATATAATTCCTGAAGGAGGAGCATCGAGAAAATGAAGTGAGGTTTGGCTTTTGGTTTCATAAGGAGATGTCGAAGGGATACATGGTTGGAGAATACAATGAATTTGGACCCTAAAAGATATGACCTAAATTGATCCAAGGAAAACACTATGGTAAGGAATTATTTTTCAGTTCTAGTGTAGTTTTCTTGGGAAGTGTCCAAAGTATGTGAAGCATAGGCAATGACATGTGGAGATCGATCAACCATTTGTGACAAGACTGCACCAACTGTGTAGTTAGAGGTATCACACATGAGCTCAAACGGTAAATCCCACCAAGGTGGTTGGATTACTGGGGGTGAATTGAGACTCCATTTTAACATATTAAAATCTTCCTCACATTCTTTATCAAAAAAAATCTTTTTCTTTTTGGAGTAACCAGGAGAGTGGGAGTGCAATCATACTGAAGTCATGAATGAAACGACGGTAAAATCTAGCATGACCTAGGAAAGATGGCACATCCCATACATTTTTGGGGAATGATAAGGAATAAATGACATCCACTTTTGATTTATCTACATAGATACCATCCTCAGAAATGACATGCCCCCAAAACTATACCTTGTCGCACCATGAAATGGAATTTCTCATAATTTAATACAAGATTCTTTTCAATACAACGATGTAGTACTAAACCAATACTACTCAAAAAATCATCAAAATAGGATCCATAAATAGTGAAATCATCCATGAAATCTTCCATGAAATTATCCAAGTAATCTAAAAAAATACTAACTATACATCGTTGGAAAGTACCTGTAACATTGAACAGACCAAATGGCATCCTCCTATATAAAGATGTCCTAAAGGGGAAAGTGAAGGTTCTCTTTTCCTGATCCTCAGGGGAAATATGGATCTAAAAGTATCCAGAATACCCATCAAGGAAACAATAGTGGGACTTACCCGCTATCCTCTATAACATTTGGTCAATGAATGGAAAAGGAAAATGGTCCTTCCTGGTGTGTTGATTTAGTCGGTGATAGTCTATGCAGACACTCCAACTATTCATCACACGAGTTGGAACCAATTCATTATTTTCATTTTTGATTACTGTAAGACCAATTTTTTTAGGAACAAATTGAACAGGACTGAACCATTGGCTATCAGAGATGGGTTAAATGATTCTAGAAGCCAATAATTTTGTTACCTCCTTTTTCACAACTTCTAGGAGGTTTGGGTTCAGTCGACGTTGTGCCTACATCACTGGTTTAGCCTCATTATTTAATATAATATTATATATACAAATTGATGGGATAATACCAGGAATGACTGCAAATGTCCATCCCAAAGCATGTTTATACTCCCTCAAAAGTTCAAGAAATCGTAATTCATGCTCAGGAGCGAGTTAACTAGAAATGGTGACAGGCATATTGTTTTCATTCTCAAATTATGAATATTTTAAATCTTGAGGCAGTTGTTTTAATTCCAATTTAGGGGGATTTTGGATTTATGGGAGTGTGTGTGAAAGTGATAGTTCACTGATCTCATCTAACTACTCAATGATATCATCCTTAGATGAGGAATGAGATTTTATAAGCTTAGTAGTATCATCAATTATCATTGGATCCTTAGTGTTCAGGAAATCATCAATCAATGAACATGAATGACACTTTTCTAGACCACTATAACAATCAATACATGAATCATTTCCTAGAATTTCTATCAAAGAATAAAACTCAGAAAGGGGATCAGGGGAATGAAATGGTGTTTTTTCAAGGGAAGGGAGTACATATATAGAATTGACAGGGAGAGAGGAATGTTATTCTGAGGGGTACTTCATGGAATCAAGGATATTGAAGTGTACAATGTCACCACCAAAATCCATATATAATGTACCATTATGGACATTAATTATAGTTTTGGTGGGTTTCAAGAACCGTATCCCCAATATAATTGGGTAATGTCCATTCATCCTATCATCCTCCATTTTAGGCACATAAAAGTCAGTAGAAAAAATTAAATTTTGAACCCTCACAAGAACATCTTCTAACACACCAGAGGGGTGTGTGGTACTCTAGTTATCCAATTGAATAGTAATTCTAGTGGGATTCAGTCCCCCGACCAACAATATAGAGTAAATAGAGTGAGGCATAACTTTTATAGAAGCACCTAAATCAAGAATAACATTAGAAAAAGAATACTCCCCTATGGTACATAGAATTGATAATGTTCTAGGATCATTTCACTTGGTGGGTAGTGATGGCTCTATCAATGTTGAAACATTCCTCCCCAAGCTCACCTTCTCATCACCTCGAAGTAACCTTCGGTTAGTATACATATCCTTTAGAAACTTGGCATATCTTGGAATTTATTTCACAACATCAATCAAGGGAATTTTTACCTGCACTTTTTTAAAAGTCTCCAAAATTTCCTTATCGAGTTCAGTTTCCTTTTGTTTTATAGGTTGCGTGTCCCTTTGTGGAAATGGAGGAGAGATTTTTGGGAACATTCCCTCATCAATAGACCCACTGTTTCCTTTGGAGTGGATTCTCTTAGGACAAGATTCTACCTCATTTGGAGCATTTCAACTAGTTGGTATGTTGGTTTCCTTAGGAGGGTTGACTCTAGTGGAGGGGTCATTTGGATTTTTTGTTTTTTTCCACTTCGATGGGTGATGGCACTAACATTTCCTTTATCTCTAGGGTTAACTACTGGTTGAGAAGGTAATTTACCCAACCCATGGCTCTGGATTTCCCCCACCGAGTTAGAAAGTTGGCCTAATTGGGTTTCTTTGTCTTTTATGGAAGCTTGGGTGGTTGGTTGGAATTGGATATTGTTTCCAGCCATTTGTTTCATCATTTCTTCTAAGCTAGGCTCAGGTTTTTGAGGGGTTTGTTGGAAATTCCTTTTTTTGGTTGAGTATTTATAGGTGGTGGTGGTTGAATACTCTTCCCTGGTCAGATCCATGGTTGTTTAGGTTGGTTTGAATACCCCCTTGCCTATAGGATTGGTTGTCTTTCCCCCCAAGATTGGATGGATAGTATGGTTCTTGCCTAAAGGGTTGGTTGTAGTGGCATCCTGTAAAGATTGCCTCACAACTCTCAGAAGTTTCTCTTAGTTTGGGGAATTGATCATAGTAGTGGGTGTCAGAAGAAAATATACCACAATGGATGGGAGGATGAGATTTGGATTTCCCTTGGGAAAGATCAAGTTTTCGAATAAGGGTACTTACCTCTTCGAACATCGTGTCCACCTTCCTCTCGAAATCGGTACTTTTCACCTCATGGACACCTTGAATGGGTACATTGGACCTTGTACTGAATTTTTGAGTGTTCTATGCCATGTTATCAATTAAGGTCCTTGTAGTGATTGGGATTTTATCGACTAGTGCACCACCTATAGCAGCATCAATCATATTTTGGTTAATAGGAAATAAACCATTATAAAAATATTGAAATAAAAGTTGATCACTTATTTGGTGGTGTGGACAGCTTGAACAAATCCTTTTAAAGAATTCTCAATATTCATGTAATGTTTCCCCTTGTGACTACCTTATAACACAAATTTATTTCCTTATAGTTGTAGTTTGAGAGGCTGGGAAATATTTTTCAATAAAAAGGCGTTTCATGTCTGCCCAGCCTCTTATTGGTGAATTAACATAATAAAGTCAGTCTTTTACAGTGTCTTATAATGAAAATGGAAATTCCCTAAGCTTTACTTGTTCTTCATCTACATTAGGATGTTTTAAAGTAGAACACATGGTATGAAATTCTTTTAAGTGCTTATATGGATCTTCTCTCGCGAGTCCATGAAATATTAGTAATAAATGAATTAAACCGAATTTCAGTTCAAAATTGGGTGCCTCCCCTTACATTTGAATATAGGTGGGTTAGATATCAACATTAGGTGAGGTTAGCTCTTTTAATGTTCAGTTGGTTTCAGACAAATTATTCACGTTTATTTCAGTTTTTATATTGGTTCCAGAAGAAGAAGAGGATGGATCAAGGAGAGTGTGATGTTTTGTGTGTCCTCCTCCAGTGGGTTCTCTTGTGCGTATCGGGGTCGCTGATGTAAGATCCTCTCCGGTTCAGGTTCGAAAGAAGGTAAATCTCCCAAATTAGAACGCGTCATGTACCAAACCTACACAAAAAAATAGATTAGAATACAAAAATATAGGTAGATGTATAATATAAAATAGATAAATATTCACCAAATTTACGAAAATCATATAAAAACACTCACTAAAAACCAAAGAGCTCTCCAGAAATGACACCAAAATTTGACCGGGATGTCAGGACACATCAAATTGATAGTGAGGTAAAAAGATTTTTTAGTCTAGTTCAGACCCTAGGTTGTCTCTCAAGGAGATTTGGTGGTTTTATAGTGTGAATTTTTAATAAAAAGAACAAAAGAGGGGTGGTTTTAAAACAGTTTTAAGAAAATGAATTGATTTAAAGAGTTTAATAGTTGATAAATAAAAGTTGTGATTTATAATTATGAGATAAGTAGATCACTTCATGTTCACTACACATATTGGATAGTTCATTGTTCTTAAAATTTCACATGGTTTTGTTTAATTCTTTGGTAGAGGGTTGTCAAGATCTTGATTCCCCTCTTGCCCCTCAAAACGTTGCACAAAGTACCAACCCTTGACACAAAAATCGTGTTGTCAAGGTTTGGACATCAAGAACATATTATTGGATACCAAAGCATACTTATATCTTTTGTATGTGTGAGATAAATAGGATCGTTGTGTTTCCCAATCGGAACAACCCAAGTTTCACACTTGAAATTTCAACCCAATCGGTGTGAATTGAAAAGCGGTTTACATAATTAAACCCATGAAATGAATTCAGAGGAGAAACTTGTTTATATAAAACATAATTGAAATAATCCACACATAAATTATACCAAAAATAGTAGAGTATCAACTGCCAGAACTCCCTCCCAAGTATGTGTTGCTCCATCGAAATGATTGTCCACTGTTTAGCTAGCCATCGAGAGGAGGAGAAGGCTCGGGTGGAACTCCTTCTTCATTATTGACCCCCCTATTATGATAGAGGCCTCTAGAACTTCTTGGATAAGGAGAGGACTAATTTGGGTCTCCAAAATACCAGAGATTTTCCTCCTAGCCAACTTACAAATGGGGAGCCCAAGGTGCCATTTTATAGGAAAATGGGAAAGTGGTTTTGAGCGCACAGATTTCTTAAAACCACTTGTCACATGGATTTAGACCTCCATACATCTTTATATAGATTTTGAGAAAATAAAAAAGTTTTAGACCTACCTCTGGGATGTATCCACCTAAATTATGTCACAATTTTGAAAACTATATCTTGGGATATGGATAGATCACAACACACCACTTTTGACTTCGTGCATATTTGGTGTGCTAGAAAGATCAGGTTGTTTGGGCGCCCAGATATCAGAATAAGTCTTGGGTTACTTCAGATTAAATGTACCCCCAATGAATTTTAGATCACAGCACAAAATTTCATCCCATTTGGATGCACGGTTCATGAGAAGTTCATAGATGAGTCCACTAGTGTGTGTGGATCTTGCACAGTTTGACCCGTTTTTCTTAGACATCATCATGGGTCCTCCAAATCACCACCTCCTGCAATGGAATCATCAAAACAAGTAACATTAACCTTTTTAATAGTGATAAACACAAAATAAAATTTTCAAACATGGAATTAAATTTTTTATTATTTTTATAATTTTCAATAAAAAACAAGTTTAGCATAGTGGTGTAACGGTGAAAATGAAACAGTGAATTGTGGTGCGATCAAGAGGGTCTCTCATAATTTGGACATAAAAAAGGATAGAAATAATAACATATAAGAACATACCACAACATAATAATATGGAAACTATAAAACAAAACATAGAGGAAGTCATGACTTAAAAGAGGAGGGTGAAAGGTTCACTTACCTTGAACAACAACTTTTAAAGCTCAAAGGTTGGGACCTTAGGGGGCTTGAGGGTACATTGGGAGGACTCCATGGGAGGTAAAAAGTCTATATCTTCATTGAGGAGGATTTTGGAATGAAAGGAATGAGGTAATGGCTTGGTATTTATAGCAAAAGTGAGGGAATATTTAATTAATTTCCAAGGGACACCACATCGGTGGTATTTGCAAATCCATGGGCTTTCCCATGGTATATGCCCATGGTATTGGCCACTTGAGACACCTCATAACATATCTTACTATTCACAAGTCTACTAGATTTATTACATAATTTTTACATCATCAATGATGTCATTAAACACATGAAACTCAAAATGGTATTTTTACTATTAACTGAAAATTCAACTATTTAAGAAAAATCCCAAAAAATCAACCAAACCAAATATCGATGATCTGAATTCAAAAATGAACTCCATTTTATCAAAATAATTATATAAATAATTTTTTATTAATTTTTAAATAAAATCAATATTTATTAAAAAAACAACTCTAAAACTATAACTCATTTTGTAACACCTTATGAAAGTTATCAATGTCCCATAAAATTATCGTGTAACTATAATTAAATAAAGTAAAAATTTATGATTTAATTTTCTGAAAATACATTTCTATTTTAAATTATTAAATTATTCATAAAATTTTAACTAAAATATTTGTGACATACAAAAATACCAATACTTATACTATGATCATTTTTTCACTTTTAAGATGTCTAAATTATATTTATACATTCATTAGTGAAGTTTCTATTTTTTTGGCTGATTCACTATTCATCACTATTCATAAGCGCAAGTTACTATTCATAATTTACTATTCACCAAAAATTATGTTGATATTGTTAGAGTCTCAATTATGTACAAAACATGACTGTATAATACCATTTTTTGAAAATCATTTCACATTATTAATTATTTAATGTTTAAATAAATATTTTAAAATACACCTTCTTCCAAAACTCATCAATAATATGTAACTTCTATAAATTCATCCTAAAATTATTTGGACATTTAAAATTCAAAAACATTACCATAATAAGAAATAACAATTTTATTTATACTAAAGGATTACACAAAGTAACTAAGGACTCGTTACATAGCCCCTTATAACACCTGCATAGGATCTAAGTACTTGGTGTGCTATGGTGATATAATCTTGGGGCGGATCAGACAACATTGCTCGAGTGGTAATTTCTATCAGCTTGAACTTATCCCGTAGGCGATTATATTCAATCTTCACATGTTGGAGTTCGGCTTGGGCTTGGTCCAGAGCAAATCCCAATGATGCCACCTCCTTCTAAAGCTCTAACAGATGGGGTTGATATGGCTCGATTCTACTAGATGAGGCCATCAAATCTTCTTTTTGTATTAATTAACCAATATCAGTTTTATTTATAAACAATAATCATAACGTTAAGTTTTTAGTTTCCAACAATCATATTCACCAACGGTTATATAACAGTCGACACTCAATGGTATCATTTTAATTATACTCACTTCATTATATTAAGGATATTATTTTGTTGAGTATTAAATAACACAAAAAATTTAGGAATCAAATATTATTCCAAAGTTCGGGTCGTTACAGGAATGATTTCTCCACAAAAATGTGGAAGAAAAAGATTAAAAGACAGTATGCATATCAATAGGAAAACTCCAGAGGGAGTAAAAGTACCAAAATCCAACGAGTCTTAAAATACAACGTACTGAAACCAAAGTACTAAAATAGGAAAACTACCAGAAGGTACCTAAGGACACAAATCACAAAAACCAATTATTAATAGCTATATCCGCCTCCAAGAGATCCTTTCCCATTGCTCGAGCCTAGAAGAAGAAAGTCTACAAACCCCCAAAGGAAAAAATAGGGTGTGAGCCTAAGACTGGTAGGATACCACAAAAGATTCCATAATAGATTCCAAAAATATATTATCCAATGAAAAGATTTTGATTTTAAATATAAATAGGTTTGGAAATTCAAAACCATATTTCAAAAAAAAATTATATATTTTTAAAATGATGAAAATATACGTTCAAATCATAGGATTTTATTTACTAGAGATGAAATATTTCTAAAATAATGGAAAACATTAATATAAAATAGTTTATATAAATTTAGTAGGTACGTGAAGTAGTTCAAACAAAAATGGCACACATTTATATCTCAAAAATAAATAAATAAGAGAGAAACATGTTCATCTTCTAAAAAGTTATGACAGTATTAACCAGCTATATGATTCTACACCCTCTAAGATAACTTAGAAAAAATGTGTATACACACATCCCTAGGACACTGGCCAAAGGCGACTCATCACCAACCTTTTGGGGATGTGAACCACTTTATGTATGTTTTAGAACGTTTTAATAATGTAGAGTGTATCCAAATAATAGACTAACTACCTAAGGCTTGCATGTGCTCTTCTATGATGGGATATTTATTTTAAGCCTACTTAAAATAAAAAAAATCCCATTCTTCCATCACAAAATTCCAATTTCCTTCCATTTAAAACCAAAATGGGTTTTATTAAAAAAACATGCATATTTCACAAGACAAAACCACTGGGTTTTTATCAAATCATTTGAATCCATTTTCATGAGTGTGAAATCCATTCAAAACCAATTTCATCCTTTTTGCAATTCATTTTTCACAATTAAATTCAAATTTTTAATTGAAAACATTTCCATCAAAATCCACCTTTTAAATTCATCAATTTAAATTGGACAACTTTTCACAAACCCACCCCAGTTCATTGGAATTGGGGGTTTTCCAAATTTCCATTCTAATACCATTTCAAATATTCCAATTCATTGGAATTCTATTTTAATAAATCAATTTAAATCATGACTAAGAAATTGAATTTAAATTAGCAATTGAAATATATAAAGAAATATAATGATAATTAATTTGACTAATCGGGATGGAACCACCTACCTCTTCATGTAACACAACACTTGCAACGACACCCATGAATGAGAACGAAGGTGTATAAGACCTTGAAACTAAACCTAGAAGTAATATCCAACACCGTAAAACATAGATCCATCAATTCCTACATGATCCATTGAAAACCCAAGAGTATAAAAAGAGAGGCACTCAAAGTTTTATGGAGAGCGCTTACCCAGGAATCGCACCAGAAGTGAAAGGATGATCAAAAGCTGGTCAGATCATTTCGGAAGGTGGGGTGCCTCTGAAAAATTCCTTGTAAAGTTTTTTGTTTGAGAGAAATAATGTCTAGAAATAATAGTTTGAGAATAATATCCAAATGTGTGAATTAAACCTGGGCACGGTCCGGGTCACGACGTGTACCCAAGGATCTCGACGTGTAGTCCACATTGGATAAGTTATCAAAAAACTCATCACCTCAATCTAAAACTAACATTTTCACTCAACACGACATGTACCCACCATTAACAACATGTACAAGATCACAATGTGATCTCCCCATTCACAACATGTATCCAGTAACTATAACATGGTGTGTACCTCAGGTACATGACGTGTACCAGCTCTACAGCCTGAAGTAAACCCATAAAATAACCTCTAAAAATATTGAACCAAAAAGGGAACTTAATGAAATGTATAAAAGGGAAGAAGTACCCAATAAAGGTAATGGTACATTACAAATCCAACCATAAAAACATTCTACCCCATGAAATCCATTGAATAAGATTTCATGCCAAAGTGATGAGGCCACTGCTCTTTCATCAGTGCCTCGAGTTCCCATATATCATGACTGTCAGATCCATGCTTCCATAACACATTTACCAAAGGTATCATCCTCCCATGAAGTACCTTGGTCTTAGAATCAACAACACTAACTGGCCGCTTAGTCAAAGATTAATCAGACTCGATCTCATGTTCACTCCAACTCAAAACATGATATGGATTAGATAGATACTTTCTCATATGCTATACATGGAACACGTTATGTATCGATTTCTGTAGCAGTGGAAGTGCCAAATGGTATGCAACCTTACCCATATATGCAACCACATTGAAAGGTCCCATAAAGCATGGATAAATCTTTCCATTCCTCCCTAGACGTTGATGACCCAACTGGGGTGAAACCTTTAAGAAAACTAGATCAGAAAATGAAAACTGCAAAGGTATATGGAATCGATCATCAAAAGACTTATATTGGATTTTTGTTATAAACATTCTATAACATATTAGTTGAATCTTTTTTTTTAATCTCCTACATCATGCTTGGTTCAACAAAGGAAGATTCACTAACCTCCAACCAACATAATGGGGATTTACATGGCTGGCCATACAAGGCCTCAAAGGGTGCCATTTTGATCCTGGATTAGTAACTATTGTTGTAAGAAAACTCAACCAGCCCTAAGAGATCATCCCATGACCCACTGGAGTCTAGAAAACAAGTAATAATCATATCCTTAAGAACCTATATAGATCCTTCTATATTTCCATCCTTCTAAATATGGTATTCTATTCTCATATGAACTTGATATCCTAGTGCCTCCTGAAACCCTGTCCAAAAGAGAGAAGTAAACCAAGGATCCCTTTCAGAGACTATAGAAGATGGAACATTGTGAAAATGAACAATCTATTTCATGTAGAGAATTGCCAACTCCTCAACATTGTCCATATCACAAATGTGTATAAATTGATCTGACTTGGTCATCCTGTCATTCACAACCCATATTTCAATATTCATTCTCTAGGTACAAGGAAACCCATCCAAAAAGTCCATAGAGATCTCGTCCCACTTCCAAGTAGGGACTGGATGTGGTTAAAGAAAACCCAAATGTTTATGGTTCTCATATTTTAACTATTGGCCCGTATAGAAATGATAGAAAAACTCAGTAATGTAATGTCTCAAACCTGGACACCAAAACTTCCGACTCATGTTAATGAACATTTTCGTGGTTCTTGGCTACACATCTGTCATGACCTGCCTTCTTCAAGATAAGGGATGGGATAGAAAAGTGTCATGCCCTTCTTACTCAATATGAATGAGATATAATAACCCCCGAGTCTCACCTTCAATAGACCCTAGAGAGGAGACTGTCACCAAGGGTATAAAATCTCAAGTAATATAAAAGGAATTACCCTATTTATAGAACAATATTGGGAGATAAGATGGTAAATCCCAAGAAAATCCAAATACAGAAAGTAAAATTAAATCCAAAGTCATTTTCCCACATGCATGTTCAAAAGTAAAACTGATACAAGGTATGACAAAAATCCAAAGTAAACTAAAAAAAACTAACAAAATAAAAGAGACTAAGAAGAAATGGAAACTAATCCCAATTCCTAAGCTAGTAAAGTCCAACATGGTCCTTGAAGTCCTCCCAGAAACCTGAAAACATTTTTATATACGTACGGTGAGTATACAAGTATACCTAGTAGGAAAACCAAAGCCAACTGTTCATAAGTGATGCAACATACTAACATCCCTGTGATAAAATAGTATAACCTCAAAGCACCTGAAAAGGAAAACTAACCGGCCCATAATCACTAAGGAACACTCACCAAATAGGTCAAGTCAAGTAAAATAGTTGTATAAGCACATCGTTATTTGGGTACCCTACAACACTTTCCCATTGGTTAACAGCTCATTCCTAATGGGTAACATCTTGATGCTACCACTCTTCCCACATGTAGTCCCACTGCTACAACCTTCCCGCACACACCTGGGCCTCAAACCACACACAATCCTGCCCGTAGACACCTGGGCCACAACAACAGCATCTCTTCCCAAAGAGACCTGGGCCTCATCTTGAATACACTTGGGAAAACAATCCTGGCCCAAAAACACCTAGTACTCTCATCCATAACAAACCATTTCCCAAAGGATCATGGTATATGGTAAACCTCAATCTATTATCTCTTTCCCGGATATGCTCGAGCGGTAAGAACTCAGAAGAGGCTTCGAGTAATTAAGTCAGTAACCAGCCATCCATCCTCCCACCGGGTTGTTGGAAAATACATCATGCACCATTAATATGGAGGTGTTCAGCACTTAGTGATCCACAAGGTTGGGGTTCTTTTAGAAATCACATGCAACTAAAATTTATATATGTATAGGTAAGAAAACACATATCCCAACCTGCGAGTTTCCAAACAAACAACAAATGATCCCACCAGTGCCACTTTTACTACTACCCCTATATTCACAACCAAACAATAGGCACTGCCATAGAATAACCCAAACACTTTTTCATTTAACCAGTATTAATTTATTAATTTAGGGGGTCACATTATATTATTTCATCACAATAGTGAGACTACCAACCATAACCATTTCAAAAAACAACAAGCAAAACCAAATTGTAGTCCCATTGCACAACAATCATTCTTCAAAATTATACAGCACAAGTCTTCTCTCACTACCCAGATCCACAGCCCTGCTGCCCAACAATTCCCAGATGCAGTACCATTGCATGAAAGTTCGTAACAAGACCGTAGTCCCGCTGCCCAATGGAATTGGATGACCATGACAAAAACAAAGGCAATTTAGCTACCTACAAGTTCATCAATTCCACAATAAATCAGTCTCTCAAACTGGGATACCAACACACCGCCTGTACTGCCCCCACACACAAATCCCATAGAAACTACTATTAATCCATAGCCCTTCTGTTCACGCATACCATACCCTTCTCACAGAACCAACTCTTCTGTCCAACCTTGTACCCACAATTGTGCTCCCAACAACAGAACCACACCACTCACACAAGGTAACAAAAATCAACAGAACACAACACTCAGACAGACCTATCAATAGTTTGGGTATATATATTCATATTTAACCAATATTGGTTCTTTAATTACATTTCATTATAATCATTCTGATAAAACAATAATTTATATCCCAGGTAATCCATTTATTTAACCAAGTATATGTGGTTTATCAGTTTTTCATGTTACGGTCGTTTATCAAAGCATCGCAAAAAAACAGAATGCCACTAGTGCACAAGAAAAGATCAATAATGTTCATGATTTTCAAGAGGCATACAGTCACAAAAATTCATAAAATGTTCAATGATGATGAATAAAATAGGCAATCAACATCAAAACACTCCATGTTTGTTATTTTAATTACCCCTGTTATCTTCTGATCATATTTACTCCTTGTTTGTTTCTTATTTTAAAAAAAGTATTCAGATGTTCCTCAAAAATAATAATTAGTACACCCACCCCACATGATGAAAAAAATAAAGATAGATAGAATAAATTCCTACTAGATGATCAAAGGATTGAATTCTCTCCTTGCGCCAACAACAGGGAATTGTGCGAGCACCACTGGACTCCAAGGAAACTGTGTATGAGAGGCTCTAGAGAAGGCAAACAACTCATCTAGAGAGGAAGGATCTAAGCACAGAAAGGGGGAATCTAAAATAGACAAGGAATGGATGATCTTGTCCTTGAAGATCTGGATCCTATTTTAAAGGAAGAACGGTTTTAAAAGACATTAACATGGGATCGTGGTCTAGATTATGTGGTTTGAGTATCTCAAATCCCCCGGAACGTTAGGATATTGAATATATAATTAATAACCCTTTTAAATGCACTTAAAAATTCATAAAGTAGGTTTTAAACATGGTTTATTTCAAATAATATGTAAAATGGGTGAAACTATAAAACTAGGGAATAATTGGGAAAACTGCAAATGAGTCACTAATGAGTGAGTCACAAACGCGGAGCCAATGACGGGTGAGCTATCGGAGTGACCTACCAATGTTGAGCCGTTGATGTCGACCCACCGACACAATGACCTACAGATTCAATAACCTATCGATTCCCTGACCTATTGACTCCCTTACCTATCGACACCCTGACCTACCAACGCCCTGACCTACCAATGCCACAACCTACCGACGTCAAGACCTACCGATGCCCCTGACTTGCGGATGCCGACACGCATAACTCACTAATGTCTAATCCCCTGACTCACCAATGTTGATGCCCCAAACAAATTGATGTTGATTCACTAACATTCTGACAGTGACCCTCTGAGTTACCGATGGAAAATTGAAAATTTTGAAAACTCTTGAAATAAGCCATCGTTGTCTCCTAGAACACCCTAAACACTGGATTTTCACAAAGGCCAGGTCTGGGAAAATCATGTTTATTACATCAGATACCTCTCAAAATATTCTTGTCCTCAAGAATTCAAAATGAAACCAGAAGAATGGGGGTTTGAACAACCACCCCTTAAGATACCTCTCAAGGGGAAAAACAACCAGGTGTTATTTTAATGCTAGACGGATAACCTCGACATCCAAGGATACCTCCTTGAAATATATCTCCTGAAAAACTGTGAACCCCTTAAATCCCCAAACTTCCCCAAACAACCACACAATCACCAAATGTCACACTATCTAGACATATACATTAGGGTGGTCATTCCTATATGTCAAGATACTATCTGCTTTGGATGGCACTGACTCACCCACATGGGTTTAATTGGATCCACATTAATGCTTCTTGATTAAGGATCAGGTTCTCCCCTCCCAACAGTCAGGACATTTCACACAAAATCAGAGAATAGGTAAACAATTTATCATACTGTAGGAAAGTTAAAACATTACAACATAATAAATGTATAAACAAAAACACAAGATAAAACTCAAAATAGATCTGGGTATTGGGAACGCATCTGTTCTTATCACTCCCAATTACTCTCCTTGAGGCCACCATGCCTTCATAACACACAAACCAAACGAATGGTACACCCATGAAGCATAATCTCCTTACGATCCTAAATTCTTATTGGTCACTCTACGAATGTCGTGTTGTCCTCGATATCTAACTCTCCCTAGTCTAGGATGTGGGAGTCATCGTGTAGATATCGACAGATCTGAGAGACATGGAATACATCATGGATCTTCTTCTTCCGTGGTGGAAATGTCGGCGGATATGCCACCTTTCCAACTCATCCCAACACCACTAAAGATCTGATGAACCTGGGAGAAAGCTTTATTCTTCTACCAAACCTCTGATGTCCACATCGAGGGAAAACCATTAAGAACATGTGGTCCCCAACCTCAAACTCCAAGGGACTCCTCCTATGATCAGCATACGACTTCTACCAGTCCTAATCTGCCTTCATCCTCTCACGCACAAACTGAACTTTCTCCATTGTGCTCTACACTACCTCTGGTCCAAGGAGGGATGCTCCCCCTACCTATGTTCAGCATGCGATTGAATGACACAGTCTCCTGTACAAATCCTCAAATGGTATCATGCCAATTATAGAGTTATAGATATTATTTTACGCAAACAGTACCAAGGGAAAGTATCGTAACCACAATCCTCTAAATTCCAGAACACATTCTCACACTATATCCTCCTATTTTTGGATGTTCCTTTCTGCCTACCCATCCGTATGAGGGTAGAAGGAAGTTCTAAGACATAACTGGGTCTCAAAGGCATTTTGAAATCCCCTCCAGACTAATGATGTAAAACTTGTATCCCGATCCCAGACAATGGATCTTGGAACTCTATATAGCCATACCACCTCATCCACATACCTCTGCATTATGGAATCCACTGCACTCGACTCCTTGATTGCTAATAAGTGAGCCAATTTCTTCAATCGATCCACCATTACCCAAAGAGAATCACATCCTCCCTAATCCATAGGTAATCCTGTGATGAAATACATCAATATTTAATCCCACTTCTACTCAAGAACATATAAGGTATGAAACAGACCACCGAGAACACGGTGCTCATCTTTCCCCTACTGACAAACTAGGAACTTTTCCATAAACTCTGCCACTGCCCACATTATCTCAGGCCACCATAATTGTTCCCTCAATCCTCGGTACATCTGGGAAACTCTTGGGTGTACCTACAAGGGTGATATATGGAACTCATGGAGAATTACCTCATGAATTTTCATTGGGAAAAACATCTTTCCACAAAACAACATCTGATTATGAATATCCTCTGACCATCCTTTTGTAGCATCACCTTAGGCTGCATGATCATGCATCACTTCATTCTCTGTGTCTCCCAAATGAGACTCCTCCACCTATCACATTTAGGATTACTATACTATTATCTAAAATAGCTATCCTCAGTCTTTGTCCTCCCCAGTATCCAAACATAATGCGTCCAACTCCCCCATTGCCGTCGAAGCATTTGTGGATTCCTGAACTACCTCCTTCTGTGAATTCCTTCTCAAATAATAGGCCACCACATTCCCTTTTCCTCAGTTTTTGTAGATCTCAAAGTCTTATTCATGGAAAAAATCTATCCACCACCGCTATTACAAGTTCATATCTCACTATGAAAAGATATAAATCAAGCTATTGTCATCAGTGAAGACCACAAAGCACCCCTAGATGAGGTAATACTTCCACAACATTAGTGCGAACACGACTGTTTCAATATCTAGATCATGGATGGCATAGTTACATTCATTAGGACATAACTACCTAGACCCATAAGAGATTAATCCTCACTGATGCATCATCACTCATCCCAATCATAATATGAGAGCATCACAGAACCCCTCAAACATCACCCCTTCCTCTGGTAGCCTAATCACTGGGGTAATGACCAACTTCCCCTTCAGATAGCTGAAAGTTGCGTAAAACTACTCACTCCACATGAAGGCCTCATCTTTTCTGTTCAAAGCCATCAATGGAGTAGCAACATGAGAGAATTCAGGTATGAACCTCTGATAATTTCCCTCCCGGCCTAGGGAGCCACAAACCTATGCCACATTCTTGGGTGCTTCCTAGGAAACTACTACTTTGACCTTTTATGGGATGATTGCTATCCCTTGTTGAGACACTATGTGCCCAAGGAATTTCACTTCTTGTGTCCAGAAATTTCACTTGGACAACTTTCCATAGAGTTTTTGGGGTCGTAGGACCTCTAAGACAGTCCTCATATGTCTGGCGTGCTTCCCCTCTAACCTTGAGTAGATCAGGATGTCTTCGAAGAACATGATGATGAACTGGTCTAGGTACTCATGGAAAACAGAGTTCTTAATCCCCATGAACATGGCTGGTGCATTCATAACACTGAACGACATGACCAAAAACTAAAATTACACATACCTTCACCTGAATGTAGTCTTCGAGATGTCACCCTTCTTCCCCCTCAACTGGTGATATCCAGACTGTAGATCAATATTAGAAAACCAACCTACTCCCTTCAAATAGTTTAAATGGTTGTTGATCCTCAGAATGGGGTAATGGTTCTTGATCATCACCTGATTTAATCTTTAGTAGTCTATGCACATTTTTAGACCACTGTCTGCCTTATTTGAGAACAATACTGGAGCACCCCATAGTGACATACTTGGTCAGATAAAACCATTCTTCATCAGGTCATCAACCTGAATCTGCAACTCCTACAACTCAGAAGGAACCATCTGATTGGGAGCCATCAAAATCGGACGGGCACACGGTTTCAAGTTTATCCTGAAATCAACGTCACGTAAAGGGGGTAGAGTCAAAACCTCTTCAAGGAAGACATACATGAACTCATTGGAAACCCTAATGACATACACCATCTCTACATTTACTGATTCCACTAACAGTTTAGCTAGAAAATAATGAATAGTCTCTATATGTCGGCTTCCCTCCTGAAAACTCTGCTCGCAAATGAAAGATGTGCATTGGCCAGTCATATCTTAGAACACAACCCTTCTATGGAAGAATTCAATAACAACATGAAAATAAAACAACCATTCAATTCCTAGGATTACATTGTATGGATGCATCTGTAACGGAAGAAGATCCCCACTGGACTGATGTGGCCCCATTATCAGTCTAAATCCTTGAAAAACATCAAACAGATTGGTCTAACCTCCCACTGGCATACTCAAAACTTGGGGCATGGAAAGTCTCTCTCTACTTCTAGACCTAGGTCATGGGCTATACTAGGTGAAACAAATGAGTGTGATGTTCCTGAATCAAATAAAGCACATGAAAGAGTACTAAATAGAATGATTGTACCTCGAAAAACCATTGTTCCTACTGGAACTTCTACTTCTGTGGTGTGAAACTAACCACTCCCAGATCCTCTACCTCTATACTTTCAACTACCTCCTCGGCCATGCCTTTTTTAAGGTCCCAAAGGATCACCTTGAGGTCGACCTCCTCTAGCATTTTCTACCCTTGGTGGAGCGGGAGCTCACTGCCCTTGATGCTGGAAGGGCCTCACCGGAAACTGATGCTACTAAGGTGGGAACTGAACTTGCCCACATCCATTGTACTACACTCTAACTGGGAATTTCTTCTAAAGATATCCACAACCTCCACATAGAAAGCCCTTGGTCTTGGGCCCATAGGGAAAGGGAGAGGACCAGGAGATCGAAACTGGAACTGTTGAGGCCTACTCCCCGCTGGACGAAACCTGGAAGGCCCTGACACTGGAGACCTACTACTGATGGCTTTCCCCTTTGACAAACACGGATGGATCCCATCTCATAGAAAACCTCCCAACAATTTCATCCTTTCCACTACCTCGGCCTTCTTCTGAACCTCTAGGAATGTTGGTAGAGTAAAGGGACTAACAACATACTGAAGGGAAGGTCTGAGTGCCTCCTCTAAGCATCTCGCTCGAGACTCCTCATCTAGAAAGAGATCCGGTGAAAAGAATAGGGGATCCTTGAACTTGATCCCCATTTTCATTATCGACATACTCCCTTGCTGAAGGGAGAGTATCTCCTACCTCTTCATGACCTTCATCATGGAAGAAAGGAATTCTTCCACGAACTCCTTCTCAAAGTCATCCCATGAAACATCAGTCTCCTTCCTCTCCCCAAGGTAAAGCTTCCACCAATAACATGATACTCCATGCATCTATCTCACTAATAGAGGAACCCAGAACTCTTTCGGGGCCCATAGCAAGCTGAAAACAATCACAAGCTCATCAAGGAAACCTTATGTCTCCAAGTCCAAGACGCTCCCCTCGTACTTTCCGAGAGTTTTCCACTGGAAGGCATGAAGTGTCTTTTTCCATTGTTCATATTTTTCCACTCGATCAACCATACAATTATCAAAAAAGTGAAATTGTTGGGCCTCTACTGCTCGTACCACACATGGAAGACGTCCGGGTGCCATAGCTGAAAAGTTAACTAGGAATTTTTTAATCCTGAGTAGTGTGGAAATTTATCTTTAGATTTGTTTTAACACTTCATTTATTTCAAATTCCAAAATACCCAAGACACAAAAGAACATTGGTCATTATGATTCATGTACCTTTCCAAGGGTCTCTACCCTACAATCATTGTATCATCAATTAGACGTTCAATAGGTCCAGATTCCTTGTATCAAATTATGGGGGGCTAAAATCCTACATCCTAACCGGTCTTCCTTAGCCTATTTTACATACCAAGATTTCCTAAAATTGTTTCCCTAAAATACCATGAAATCCTCACTGTTCCTAACTCTTAACTCCATCATTTCCCTCAAACCTCCTTTGATACCATTTTTTCATGACACGCCTTCTTCAAGATAAGGGAAGGTACTGAAAAGTGTCATGCCCTTCCCTCCTCAAGATGAGGGAGAGATAATGACCCCTGATTCCCACCTTCAATAGGAACTGGAGCAGAGAATATCACCAAGGGTATAAAATCAAACACTATATGGAAGGAATTACCCTGTTTATAGAACAATATCTAGAGATAAGACAGTAAATCCCAAGAAACTCCAAATACCAAAAGTAAAAGTAAAAGTAAATCCAAAATCTATTTCCCATAAGCATGTTTAAAAGTAAATCTAATACAAGGTACAACAAAACTCCAAAGTAAACTACCAAAAGAAAAGACATTAAGTATCAATGGAAACTAATCCCAATGCCCGATATAGTAAAGTCTAGTATAGTCCTTGAAGTCCTCACGAAAACTTGAAAACATTTTTATATACGTAGGGTGAGTATATAGGTATACCTAGTAGAAAAACCAAATCCACCCATGAACAAGTGAGGGAACAAACTAATTTCCTGATGAGAAAACAATAGAACATAAATTAACATACCAAGTAATACTAACTCACCCATTATCCCCAAGGCACACTCACCAAATAGCGCAAGTCAAGTAAAATAGTATTATAACCACAACGATATTTGGGTACCCTGAACCACTTTCCTACTGGTTCACTGATCATTCCTAGCAGCTAATGTCTTGATGCTACCACTCTTCCCAAACATAGTCCCACTACCACAAACTACCCACACACACATGGGCCTCAAACCACACACAATCCTGCCTGCAGACACCTGGTCCACAACAACCATGTCTCTCACCCGAAGAGACCTGGGCCTCATCCAGAAGACACATGGGAGAAAATCATTTCTTGCAAACACATAGGCCTCTCATCCACAAAAAACCCTTTCCCAAATGATCTTTGTGTATGTTAAGCCGCAATCCATTACATTCTTCCCAGATACACTTGAGAGGAAAGAACCCAAAAGAGGGTGTGAGGAAGTAAGTTAGTAACCATCCATACATCCTACCACCATGATGTTAGAAAAGACAACCTCCCCCATAAAATGGAGGTTCCAATACTTATTGGACAACAAGGTTGGGGTGCATTTCTAAATCACAAGGAACTACAATTTATATTTTTATAGGTAAGAAAACACTCAACCCAACCTACGAGTTTCCAAAAAAACAACAAATGTGCCCACCAGTTCTACTTTTGCTGCTACCCCTATATGCACAACCAATCAACATCCACTTCCAATTCATAACCTAATACCTTTTTTCATTTAACCACTTTTCATTTATTAATTTAGTGGCCCACATTATTTTATTCCATCACTATGGGGAAACTACCAACCTTAACCATATCAAAAACAACAAGTAAAACCAAACTGCAGCCCCAATACACAATAATAATTCTTCAAATTTATACCACACAATTCTTATCTCACAACACTTATCCATATCCCCACTTCCCAACAATTCTGAGACGCATTCCCACTGCATACAAGTTCATAACCACAATGTAGTTCCACTGCCTAACGTCGTTCGACGTCCACGACACAAACAAAGGCATTTCAACTACCTATAAGTCCATCCATTCCATAATCAATTAGTCTCTCAAACTGGGATACCAACACACCCCCTTTATATCCCCACAAAAAAAATCCCACAACAAATACTAATAACCCACAACCACATTGTGCACACATACCATACCCTTATCACGGAACCAACTCTTCTATCAAACCTTTTACCGACAACCGTTCTCCCAACAGCAGCACCACACCACTCACATAAGGTTACAAAACTCAACAGAACACAGAACTCAGTCACACATGTCAACAAGGTGTGTGTATATATTCATATTTAACTATAAGAGGTTATTTAATTCCATTTAATTGTAATCGAGGTGATCACATGATAGTTTTGATCCCAGGGAATCCATTTATTTAACAAAGTATATGTGGTTTAATAGTTTTTCATGTTACGGCCATTTATCAAAGCATTACAACAAAGAAAGAACATCACTACTACATAAGAAAATACCACCAATGGTCATGATTTTCACGAGGCATGCAGTCGCAAAAATCTTAAAAAGAATAAAAGATAATTAATAAAATAGGCGATCAACATCAATCCACTCCATGACCGTTATTTTAATTACCCATGTTATCTTTTGATCATGTTTACTCATTGTTTGTTTCTGGTATTAGGAAATGTATTCATTCATTCCTCACAAGTAATCATTAGTAAACCCACCCTGCATGATACAAAAATAAAGAGATATAGAAGAAATTCCTAACAGATGATCAAAGGATCGAAGTTCCTCCTTGCGCTAAGAGCGGTGAATCGTGCGAGCACCACAGGGCACCAACAAAATTGTGCATGAGGGGATCTAGTAGAGGCGCATGAATCATCTAGGGAGAAAGGATCTAGGAAAACCAAGGGGAAAAATAAAACACTCAATGAAGGGAATAACCTGACCTTGAAGAGCTGGATCCTATTTTAAAGGAAGAATGGTTTTAAAATACATTGACATGGGATCGTGGTCATGATTACATATTTTATGTATCTCAAATCCCTCAAAAAATTAGAATATTAAATATATAATTAATACCCCTTTTAAATTACCTTAAAAATTACCTAATATTGATTTAAACTTGATTTATGTCAAATAATATGTAAGAGGGGTGAAACTGGAAAACTGGGAAAAAGACTAGGAAAAATGAAAATGAGCCATCGATGGGTGAGTCACCGACACAGATCCACCGACGAGTGAGCTACTAACGTGAACTATCGACATTGATCCACTAATGTTGACCGAATGACGCCAAGATCTATTGATGTAATGACCTACTGACGTCCTGACCTACCGACGCCCTGGCCTACCGACACCCTAACCAACCAACATCGTGACCTATTGACGCCCCGACCTACTGATGCCCCTGACTCACCGGCGCTGATGCCCCTAACTCACTAATGTCGACAATCCTGACTCACCGATGCTGACACACTAACATTTTGATGTCGACCCTCTAAGTTATTGATGGAAAACTGTAAATTTGGGAACTCTTGAAATGATCCATTGTTGTCTCCAAGAACATCCTAACCACTATATTTTTACAAATGGCAGGTCTGGGAAAATCTAGGTTATTACAACTTCCCACTGAGAATTATGGAAATCCCACATCACTAACTTTCTTGCCGCTAATGGAACAATAAAGTGATTTCGATAGCCTAGAACAACCCCTTTAGAGAATGACCCCTGGGAAACTATATCTCCACCATTAAGGGATTCTCTAATTCTATGGAATTCTTCATCTAGAGGTTGATTTTGAAGAATCATCTCAAGAAGAGTATACATTAAATTCATACTGGATAAAGAATCATCATCCCCTTCCTCCTAGACTCCAATATTAAATTGTGCAAAGAGATCCATCAAATTACACTCTTCTAAAGACTCTTTCAGTACCTAGGTTGGAAGTTTACTTCTCAAAGAATCATCAATGTCATTCTCTTTCCATAGGGTATAGGTGATTTCAATGTCAAAAAATTGTTGGTACTACACCCAATGCCTCTTCCAAAGATTCAAATATTTCTAAGAGAAGACAGAACTCAGGATTTTGTGGTATGAATTCACCATAAACCTCTCACAAAAAAGGTATTTCCACCAACTCTTATGTGTGTGAATCACTGCTGCAATTTCCAGGTCATGGGTAGGATAACTCTTCTCATGTGTCCTAAGATGACAAGATCCATATGCTACTACATGATCACCCTGCATAAGAACGCAGCCCAAACCTGAACATGATGCATCACAAAAGACCATATATCCCTACTCGGCTTCTGGAAGAGTCAACACTGGCACAGTAGTCAACATAAATTTTATCTCAAAAAAATAAATCTGAGATTTATCATTCCACACAAACATCACCCCCTTCCGAGTCAAAGTAGCCATTGGAGAGTCCCACTTCAAGAATTCCTTCACGAACCTGTGGTAGTAGACAGCAAAGCCCAAGATTCTATGAATATCAAAGACATTTTGGTGTTGCTACAAATTCATAATAGCCTTCACTTTCTCAGGATCAACTGATACACCCTATTTAGACACCACAAGTTCCAAAAATTTCACTTCCCAAATCAATAAATCACACTTTTAAATTTTTCCATTAAGTTAATGATTTCTCATCATACTCAAAACTATTTCCAGATGTTACTTGTGATCCTCCTCAGAATTGGAGTTAAAAATAATATCATCCACAAAGACTACCATAATGGTATCTAGATACTCATGGAAAATCATGTTCATTAAAGGCATGAAAATAGAAAGATAATTTGTCAAATGAGAATTCATAACAAGGTACTCATCGTTTCCATACCTCCTCCGAAAGACAGTTTTCTGATTGTCAGATTCTTTTATCCTCAAATAATGGTAACCAAATTGAAGGATGGTCTTGAAAAACCACTTTTCCCCTTTCAGATGATCAAATAAATCATTAATCCATGTAAATAGATATTTTTTCGTTATCTTGAATCGATTGATCCTTCGATAATAATAAAAAAAGGTGAAGAGAACCATTAGCTTTCTTAGAGAAGAGAACCAGGGATTCACAAGGTGACACACATGAGAGAATAAAGCCTTTCTCAATAATATCATCCAACTAAGAATTTAGCTCTTTCAAATAATTTGGTTCCATGTGGTAATAGGGGATAGAGACTAGTTGAGTACCAAGAATTAAGTCCACAGAAAACTTAACCTCACTCACCGGTGGCAGACTAGAGATATCCAAAGGAAAAATGTCGAGAAACACAATGATGACTAGAGTAAGATCACCAACCTTTAAATCTCGCTCCAGATAAAAATAAAATATTGATATTAATTTCCCCAACTCTGGATAAAAAGATTTTTCTCTGCTCTACCTTGGGTACCATTCTCCTTAAAATAAAAGAGGCACACTACTGGGTGTGGTAAAGTAGGCCTGTCGAAGATAAAAATCAATTCTGGAATTGTTGGAAATGAGCCAGTATATCCCAAATATGACATCAAGAGATTTCATATCAAGAACCAGAAAACTCAAAGCTAGATCGGGATCTGATAGTGAGAAGACACAAGAAGGATTATAGATACTCTGACCTCTTTTTCTTACCAAGGGGGTATTGATATCCATTGCACAAGACAGATTATCCATAGGAATATTAAGAAGGTTATCAATACAGGTTGAAATAAAAGAGTGATATGCACTAGTATCAAAAAGAGTAGTCACTAGTGATGAAGAAATGGTAATGGTACCTCCCACAATCGTTGGGCCCATGTCTGCTTCCTCTGGAGACTCTTCCACTATGTGAAGAAGCTTCGTTCTGGATGTCTATGGATAGAACCCTTTTGTCAGAGAAGCATTTCATTTCCCCACTATTTTAGAAGGATCTGATCATCTTGTACCACTACGCAGAGTAGAGAAGTGATGGATAAACCTTTGCATGTTCCCTGAACGTCTTTATGAGCTATAGTTCTTGGGAACCTCAGTGAAAACCCTCCAAGAATTTCCTATCTTTCCACGCTAATAACAAGTCAATGAACTTCCTCCCGGAGCTGTAGGAGGTCTATAATGAATATTCCATCAAGGACTACCATGAGGACCATCATTATTTTGTTTTCCTTTGAAGGAACCAATCTGTCCAATGAGAGAAAAAGGACCTCCCATAAACCCTAAATTTCCAACCAAGTCAATCTCAATCATCATCTCCCTATCCAGCACAACAGCATAATTGGGAAGATTTAGAACAAAAACTTGAGAATGGATATCTAATCAATTTCCCAACTCAAACAGTCATTCCTTTATCCTTTTATTAGATACAATCTCAAGAGAAAACTAGACCGTCTCAAAAAAAGTGATTTAAATAATCAATCATGGTCTTGTCAGTCTGCTAAAGCTTGAAGAACTCTGTAGCCTTATCCTACACCATCAACTATTGATAGAAATGATTGGAGAAAATAACCTTAAACACTTTACACTGTAATCCCTCATGTTTCCCTACTATCACTATCATTTCCCACTATCTCATGCTCAGTCCCTACAGCACAATGGTGGCACACTTAACCCTGGTCACTTCTGGTGTCCCCAAGAACACAAACAGACATTCTATCTTACCCAACCATTCATCAGCATGTTGAGGATCAGTGGATCCTTTGAAGACTGGTGGATTCTAGTAAAGGAACTATTGATAAAAATTTCAAAGAACATTCCCCGGAGGATCCAGCATTAGATCCTAAGTGGGAACTAGAGGTGGCCCCTATCCGAGTTCTTGGACAGTGCACACAATCACCTCAACTAGATTTAGATAAATAACAAGTTTTCTTACTAGGGTTTAGGAAGAGCCTCGTCCTGCATTTGATTCACACATCTTTTCAGGGGCATGATGCTACATAGCATCACCAGACAAAAAGAGAACACACTACATTAAAACTCATATTGTGTAATAAGAGAATGTTTTCTCGACAGATATAACAAACAGGATTTAGATTTCACTCTATCCAAATCTTAATAGATAAAAGAATAGAACTAATCCATAGGATGAATTTTCCTAAACACCCTCGGTGACTTATGGTTAATTTCTATGAGAGTTGTATAGGCACTCAATCGCAACTACCTCCTATGTCCCAACAAGATTTAAAAAATGCATACTCACTTCAAGAAAAAAGTTGGATAGCCTCCTCTGATAAATATTTATCACGAACCAGTCCAGGTACCCTGGTAACCTAATAACCGAGTCGGCCCTAAAATGTCCTAAAGGGTGTTCTTGATCCCCATGGATTGGTGACTAGTAGCTGGAATCATACAATATATAAGTGGGAATAATTTCACCACAAGAATGTCGAACAAAAAGATAAAAAGATAGTATGAATATCAATAGGAAAAATCCAAAGGGAGGTAAAGTACCAGAATATAAGGATGAATAAAATAAAAAGTACTAAAACTGAGGTACTAAAATAGGAAAATAGCCCTAAGGTCCCCAAGGACACAACTCACTAAGTCCAAAGCTGAATAGCTGGATCCATCTCCAAGAGATCCCTTCCCTTTGCATGAGCTTGGAATAAGAAAATCAACAAAGACCCAACGGAAAAAGTAGGGCGTGATCCTAATACCAATAATATTCCACCAAAGATTCCATAATAGATTCCAAAAATAAATTATCCGAAGAAAATCATTCAATTTTCAAAACAAATAGTTTCGAAAATTCAAAATCATTTTAAAGAAACATGCAATAAATTTTCAAAATGATGGAAAGATGCTTCCAAAGAACGTTATTTTCTTTACATGAGATGGAATATTTCTAAAATAAAGGCTTATGTAAAATATTTATATAAAACAGTTTATATAAATTCAGCAGGAATGTGAAGCTGTTCAAACAACATTGGCATATATTTATATATCAAATCTAAAAAAACAAGTGGGAATCATGGTAATCTACCAAAAAGGTATGCTAGTATTAACCAGCTATAAGATTCCTCACACTTTAAGTGAACTCAAAAAAAAAATTAAATACACATGTACCTATGACACTTTCGAAAGGAGACTCTTCACAAACCTGTTAGGGATGTGACCCAATTCATGTATGTTTTAAAACATTGTAATATAATAGAGTGTATCCAAATAACTTACTAACTACCTATGTCTTTCATTCTCTCTTACATAATGGGATATTTATTTTAAGATTACATAAAATACAATAAAACCCATTCTTCCATTTCAAAAATTCCAATTTCTTTCACTTTAAAACAAAAACAGGTTTTATTCAAAAAAATTCCTCTTTCTCAAGATAAAAACACTGGGTTTCTATCAAATCATTTGAATCCATTTTCATGAGTTTGAAATCCATTCAAAACTAATTCCATCCTTTACTCAATTCACTTTTCACAATTAAATTTAACAATTTAATTGAAAAAATTTCCATCAAAATCCACCATTTAAATTAAATAATTTAAATCGGCCAAATTTCCACAAACCCACCCCAATTCATTGCAATTTGGAGTTTTCCAAATTTTCATACCAAAACCATTTCAAATATTCCAATTCATTGGAATTCTGTTTTAATCAATCAATTGAAATCATCTCTAATAAATTGAATTTAAATCAATAATTGAAATAAATTAAGCAATACAAGGATGATAAATTTGACAAATCGGGATGGAACCACCTACCTCTTCCTGTAACACAACACTCACAACGGAACCCATCAATGAGAATGAAGGTACAGAAGACCCCAAAAATCAACTTAGAAAAATGATCCAACACCATCGGGAATAGATCCATCAATTCCTAGATGGTACATTGAAAACCCAAGAGTATAGAAAGAGAGTAACATGAAGATCTATTGAGATCACTTACCTAAGAATCACACCACAAGAAAAAGGATGATCGAAAGCTGATCAGATCATTCCGAAAGGTGAGGAACCTCTAAAAGATTTCTAGGAATGGTTTTGGTTTGAAAGAAACAATTTTTGGAAAGAATAGACTGAGAAGAACAACCGAACATGTGACTTAAACCTAGGCGTAGGCCAGGTCATGATGTGTACCCAAGGGTCGCGATGTGTAGTCCATGGTAGATAAGTTATGCCAAAAAACACACCACCTCGGGCTAAAAATTGACATTTTCACCTGACACAACGTTTACCCACCATTCACTACATATACCACATCACAGCATGATATCCACTTTCACAACATGTATCTAGTAACTAGTATATGATTTTTACCTGCTCTGTAGCCTACAGTAAACCTAGAAAACGACCTCTAAAAACTTTGAATCAAAAAGGGAACGTAAGGAAACTTCTAAAAGGTGTGAATCACCTGATAAATGTAATGGGATGTTACAGTAATCCTATTAAATTATAAAATTAATTATATTTTTTATTATTGATGGAATGGAATACTGATCAGGTTTTTAAATTATCAATGAGATCAAGGATCAGATCTATTAAAATAGATGTTATATTGAAATAAAGTTTTCATAGAGAAATGTAAATGATCATCATTTTAAACTACTAATGAAAAGGTAAAATAAGGTGAAAATTAAAAAATATTAATGACATAAATTCATATTAATAAAAAAAACAGATGATTTTTTAATAAAAAACACACAATATTTGTTAGAAACCCAAATAATGATTTAAAGGATATTTATTAAAAACTCACTTTTGAACCAAAGTGAAAAGTATATTTGTAAACATGTTTAGAGGTAGCCATGAAATTAAAGATGTATTATGGTGTCCCCAATTTTTGACCTATTCGGATCTCTATCTTCCTATCACTAGAATCCATCAACTATACATGTCGGTAGCTGCTCACTTCCAAATATCGAACGTACCTAAGATCTATCTACATAGCCCTCAAATCCTATGATTAGATTATCTGATTTACATCTATCTTCCTATACATGAGTTCCTTTGATCATCATGTATCAAATATAGAATATTTATAATGGAAATAATAATTCCTTTACAAGTACATTCTCATACAATGGTAGCTCTCAGAAGAAACTCTCTAAATGAAAAATTACACTAATCAGAAGTGAACTCAGTAACAATAAATTTTAAAACAAAACAAAACCACCTCTATCATAAGGCGTGATATGTTGAATATGTATCTATGATTATCCATGTACATATTTAGTAATAGGAGACATTTTAATAAACTCTAATAGTCTATTTCAATAAAAACTAGAATTGATAGTCATGATATCGATATCAATATCTTCATCTATAGATGCTCTCAAAAAAATTCTTCGTCAAATGATGGGTTATTCCAGCACCAGTATGGTACTTCAAAACATTGATGGAATTAATAATACATTGTACCTTATGATGACTAGATTTTCATATTTTATTTTGAGTTCTACTATTTGAAAAATTATTTACCGTAAGTTCATTTTTCCAAAACTTAATAACTTAAAAATTATAATTCCGAAATTTTTTATATGAAGTCTATTTTGATTTAAGAAACAAATAGATAATTGAGTTATATAATTAATAATATCACTATAATTATCCAATATTTATTAAAGCACTCCGCATCCAATAAAATTTCCATGATGGAACTAAATTTAAAATGAAATATCCAAGTGTTCTTTAAGATATGAAAATTTTCATCCTCTATTTCTAACAATTTTTAGTATTGACTAAACAATTTTTGATAGTGAAATATATTATTCTCCATCAATATCCCCTATATAAATATATAATTACAATTAAAATATATTAAATTTTTAAATATAATAAAAATTAACCCCCTCGATTAGAGAATGAAACACATAAACAATTCTTTATTTTTGTCTTCGATATCTATGTTACTGATTTATACTATATGAAAAGGTAGATATTTTTTACTCCCAAAATAAATAATATATTAATAATAAAAAAAATAAAAAAAAATAATTTTTTTTATCTTTCCCCCCCTTGGATATTTTCAAAAATAAGTACATAAGTAAGAAGAAGAAAAATAAATACAAAAAAAATTATAAATTTATTTTAGTTTAAGAGTAATTCCAACAATATGTTTTGGATTCCTTTGGGAATTCTATACCACTTCATTGCACAAGAGCCTCAGCCCAGTTGGTGAGGACTCGCTAGGTGCATCCAAGAGACCCAGGATCAAATCCTGGTGGAGGCTTATTTCCGGGTACTGTAGCAGTACTGTAGCAGTACTGTAGCAGTACTGTAGCAGCTAGAACTATTCATCCATCTGGGCCTTTGGGCCACTGGTTTGGTTCTCGGGTCCTGCAAGGCTTTCGGGCCACCCAAGGCCTTCGGGCCAGTTGATTCCCAAGGCCTTCGGGCCACCTTAAGGCCTTAGGGCCACCCCAAGGCCTTCGAGCCACATGAATGCAGGCCCAGACACACTACAAAAAAGGAGCAGCCCCAGAAGAGGATTCAGAGCAGGTACACTCACCAGAGCAGAGCCAGATGGATTGTCAGAAAGAGAGGGTATGGCTATGCCATCTGTACCAGCCTATGCTTGCACGGGAAGCCTAGCCAGACGGTCATGTAAAGGTGGAGTTCTACTATCAAGATGCAGATACGGGGGAGGGGCAGTTCCTTGTAGATAGTCTGGTTGAATTCCCTAAGACCTTCGGGTCATGTAATCTCTTAAGCCTACGGGCAATGTAATCTCTGAGCCTACGGGCCTTGTAAGGGTTCCCTCTCATCCCTTGAAAGGGGGGTTATCAAAAATCAATAAAAAATGAAGGCCTTCGGGCCATTCAGGCAGGCTATACCACTTCATTTCATATTAAAAATTATTTTTTAGAATGGTTTATGTAGTCAATTTTTTCTATATCTATTCAAATTCTCCCATGTTTTCATATTTAACAAGTTCTTCTTATAAAGTGATTTAAAATTGGATGCCTCTTTCTCTACATGTCTTATGGGACATATCATGTATATAAACATAATAAAATACATTAATCTAAATTATCAAACATTGAACCATGAATTCTTCAAAAAAATAATATAACATTCAATATCTACATTTGTTACTTTTAATATAACATGGAAGGAAACATTTTATATCTTCTTTAGAAAGATAATTCTAATAAGAAAAATATTTGTAGAAAAATGAATATAGAAGGAGAGTTCATAAGAAAAATCTTGTGTTTGATATCCTTATATATGGATCTGATATTCCTATAAGAAATCTAGTTTTCCTTATTATATGAGGATTTCAAGATTATGACCAAGAAAATGAAAAAATAATAATATAGATTCTCTTAATAGTAAAATTTAGACTTTCAGTGAATATAAAATAAAAAGTTTCCTTCTTCAAAAATAAAATAATATTCCATCAAAATAAGTAATTTAATGATTTTATTTAATTATAATATATATATATATATCACTATAAATTAACCAATAATTTAAATGGAATAGAAAATGATATAGGTAATGTGATTAACCATTATTGAATTTATCTTATAGAAATAATGGACGATATTACAGATTTAAATATTGTTCAAGAAAATATTAGATAATAAATGTAAATATTTTATAAACTAGAAATAATAATACATGAATTTTAAATAAAATAATATTGAAAGATAAATAAAATAATATATTTGAAAATTATATAGATTTTGTAAAATAGACAGATTTTATAGTCTCATGAAATTTGAAAATCATCACGTTTTTTAAATTCAGTGATGTTTTGAAATTTAGAAATGTTTTGAAATTCAGAAATGTCTTAGGAAAAATATAAATTTCAAACTTAGATAAACTTGAAAAAAATTCTCCAGTTTTTTGTACAGGTGTTCTTAATGTTATTATGTAGATTTAATATGAATTGGATTAATGATCACATAAATTTCATGATATCCAAATTATATTTAATGAATTTGAATCTATTGGATGTAAGGGTTTGGTAAAAATGTCGGCAACTAGGTTATTTTTTATGATATAGTCAATAATGATATCTTTTATTACTATTTTATCTCTAAGGAAATGGTTTATTACATATATTTTCTTATATCATGAGTGATTCTCTATGTTCCCATATAAGGAAATAGTAATACTATTATCACAGTGTATTGGAAATTGAGTAAAAATCAATCTGAAATCTCTCCCACTCTCTCTCTGTTGTACCCAAAATGCTTATGCAAAATAACTTATAGCTAATAAATATTCGAATTCAACACTGGAGAGTGCTACAGAATATTATATATTATGGAACAAAGGGACTAAATGTTCTCTTAAGAAATTAAATGTTCTTAAATTATATTTTCAATCTTCCCTACATATTCTAAATCAATATTCTACGTAAATTTTAAAAAAAATCATGAAGAATAAATTAATGCATGTTTTGATGTACCGTTAAGGTATCTCATACTTTTTTTACCTCATTCAAATGTGGTTATTTTATTTTAGCATAAAATTTCACGTATACATATACTAAAAACATTATATATGGTTGAATTGTAGTTTAGTATTATAAAAATTTCATCAAACATCTATGAAGTATCTGATATATCGATATATTTTTTTCACCAAGAACTTATTTTATAGAAGTTTCAGTTGGAGTACTAATATTTTATTTTTTTTCAAAACAAAAAAAATTACCAATTATTTATCATATTTTTACTGATTAATATATTTCTATCTTGTTTTTGAAATATATCAAAACCCACAAAAAAAATCACCATTCATGCTAATTTCAAATACATTTTTAGGAATTTTAGAAAAACTATCAGATAGTGTTTTATGAGTTGAACCAAAATTGGAATCATCAATATATATTTGAACAAAAATTATTTTTTTAAAATTTTAATTGTTAAAAATAGTTGGATTAGAACATGCTTTAGAAAATTTATTTTTATTTAATGATACATAAATTCAATTAAACCATTATCATGTCAATTTAATAATTTTATAAAGTTGTTTAGTAGGTTTAAATACATTGCTGGGAAAATTAGTATCACTAAAACCAAAAAAAATTGATATAAACTCCCTCTTGAAAATTTTCAATATTTAAAATCAACATTAATATCCATTTTAAATAAAGTTTCATTCAAATGTATAGTATATGATAATATGATTTGAAGCGAATCTGTTATATATATATGGGAAAATGTGTTACCAAAATCTATTTCTTGTTCTTATAAAATCCTTTAGAAACATGTCAATATTTATTTTTAAAAATTATCCCATTTTCATCACAATTTTCTTATAAGACCCCATTTTACTCCAATTACAGTTATATTGATTGGATGTTCAACTACTTCCAAACATGGTTCTCTTCAAACTGACCAAGAACCTCATGTGTGGCTCTTATCCAAATTTTATCACTTTAAGAATCATCTTCTATTTTAGTTTTAAATTAATATATTAAATCATTATTCACATAATGATTTCTCATGTAACTTCTACTTTTTACCTGCTGACATCCATCTCCAATTGCAAAATAAGATCAGTGATTCCCTAAGGTCTACTAATATTTTGGCAAAGTGATTTGATGATATTTAGCGATCATATGTAAATTTTTAATTTAATTAGCTTATAAATGTTGAAAATCCATTGGTCTAACTTCTAGTGGATTTACACATGGTATCTTTAGATTACCTTCAAATAACTAAATGGAATAAATTTTAAAAACATAACCGATATATTTAAATTATAATAATTTTTTAAAATTAAAATTATTTGTTTCATAAAACATTATAGTAACGATTTTTATTACAATATTAGTTCTTTTATCAAAAACTCTATAATACTTACTAGTTGTAGAATAACTCATAAAACTTCATTCATCAGTTTTAGAATCAAATTTATATAACTGGTCATTTTTATTAATAATGAAAAATATACATCAATAAGCTTTGAATTATGAATGTTTTATATTTCTATCATTCCACTACTCATAAAACATTATTATTAATAGTTATGATTAAAACATGATTTATAATATAATAAAAAGCACCCATAACCATGGTAAAAAATTACCTTACAATAGAATACTCACTTGGAAATATTTTAATAGTTTTTGGATGAATTATATTTCATCATTCAAGTATAAAATTTTTTTGTGGTGTTCATTGTCTACAAAATATTTATAATAGCCTATTTACTACAAAATGATTAAATATTTTAATTATGAAACTCACTCACATGATCACCCAACATAGTAACAAATTGTGGGTTTTTTTATTTATAATATAATCATGATAAATTTTTAAATGGTTTAAAAGAATCATATTTTCATGTGAGAAAATAATCCCCCTTAAAAAAAATTTAGTCATAAACCATAATATATATATATATTATTTTCATCTAATACTTCAAGTTTGTGTATGAAAAAAATATACATGTCATTTAACTATCAATCATTTTCAGTTGAAACATCACTTTTAGATTTAAAAAAAGGATGTATATTTCATTCCATGTTGAAACAGATCACATACTCTATATCAAATAAACTCATGTTTCAGTAGATCCTTAACATATCCCTAATATGATTTTTTTAGTTATATTTTGTAAGTTACTTTGTCTTAATTTCTTATTCCATAACAAATATAAGTCATTGGTGACACCTAAATAATGAAAATTATGATATAATAATTCTTATATGTTAAGTGTGTAAAAATATTCATACCAATATATAAGTAAAAGGAAATTACCATATTAACATTGAAAATATATTATTCATTTTTTAAGTTCATAAAATTATCCTCATCTCATAATATAATAATACAAATAATTTTGTGATTATGTACTAAATAAATACAAAATTTTAAATAATATATTTTCAAATAAATGAAATATGGCCAATTTAGATTATTCCACAATGTGAATTTTCACCAAAATTTCTTTTACTACTTTCAATTATTTGAAATTATAGAATTTTGACATTTATAATGTCATATGAAGAGAACAAACATTGTTCATGTACCTATGGATTCTTTTCTAGGTACGCAACATGTTTTCTAGAAAAAGATAAAATTATGTTATTGGTGCCCATATATGGTTGGGTCCAATTAAGTTACTAAATAAAATTTTAGGAACACAAATATATCCAACCATTTAATGTTTTAAAGATTCTAGTTATTCCAAAAAATCATTCTGAAAAAAAATATTCTAATTATTTTATTGAAAAAATTCACACAAATGAACTTATATTTTAATTTTAGTTAAAAGTTTCACTATTAGTTTCATTTAAGATTGATTGAAAATAAGTTTTATCAAAATTTAACCTAATTACACCTAATTTTTTATAGTCTCTTATTTGTTTATACATTTTTAACAAAAATTTATTTCATAGAAGAATAATTATGTAAAATATTATTTAAAAAATAAAATTTATATTTTTTTTAACATAAAAAATACAATTCTCTTTATCATACTTCTGGTTAACCGAATTCTAATCCAAGAAATTCTAATAAAATGAACTTCAGTCATTTAGTAGAATTAGAATTTCAATATAATTTAGATAAATATTTCGAAATTTATGATGTTAATTTTGAAGGTTTTTGTTATCTATAATAATATTTTCTTTAATGAATTAATATTTATTTTTCATCTTATTATTATTTTTACACATAAAGGTATAAAATATGTCACATTTAGTTTTATAAGATAATGTTTCTTCACCTTCTGGTTAATTACATTTTTGAAATTATAATGGATTGTATTTTTCATCTTCTGATAAAGTTGAATAAAATATTTAGTGTTTTAAGTAATTTTTAAATCAAGGAATACATTTATGAGAGACTTTTGGAGTTATCATTTCCCTATTGCAATTTTACATACTAGGAATATTTAAGTAGGATCCAGTAGTTTTCTTAAAAAATTTTGCATTATATTTATATGAAATTTACTAAAATTTATCCCTTCAATTAGCTTTCCTGGTATCTAATGATATCATTATTTTATTACACTTTTTATTATAATACTATCTAAACATTCTATGTTTATTCTTAATTTTAAGATAGTCATGTATGATATGACCTTCATTTTTACTCTCAAATCACACTACTTCTTGTGAATCTTTCGGTTCCTTCCTATATTTCCCGTCAATCCGATGAGTATTTAGAAAAAATTTAATTTTTAACACATTTATTCATGCTCTTATAAATTTGATAAATTTCTTCTTTTCCATATTCTAAATCACTTATATTTTAATTTTATCCTTTTCCATTTGAAAGAATAGATTTATAATAATTATTAAAATAATATTTAAAGTACTTTTAATAGAATTATATGAAGTATAATTCAAGTCTACTATATTCATCTTTTTCTCTTTTTTAACATCCCATTTGATTCTACTCTCATATTTACTTATTTTTCCAATAACGTCATCCAAAAATAATATTTTCAAATTATTATTATTATCAATAGTTTTTCTCTTTGAATCCCATTATTTTGAAATAATATTGAATGTATTTTTAATGTTTTGATCTTATTATAACTCTTTTTTCACCCAATGATGTTAAACTATTGACAAATCAGTGTTACTATTTCTCCATGTAGAAAAAAAACTATCATAATCAACTCTAAGAACTGCTATATGAGTTCTTTTTGTCTTTGATAATTCAAAAAAAATCTCCATAATTTTCAAGTTTTGTTTTTCCATATTAGACTATATTATATGAGTGTAGATGTTTAGGATCATAAAAGATAATATAGTATTACAAACATTATGGTTTATCCTATATTAATGTATTTCTTCCTGAGAAAATGGTACTACCTCCTTCATGGAAAATTGTAGTTTCATATAAGTATGATAATGTTGTTAAAATCAGTGTTAATGATATAGGATTTAATATGATCATGACTGAAATCATAATATGCTCCATCAACAATAGGTGGTTGAATAAAACTCAATATTCATGTATTAAAACTATTACTCCTTCCATCATGATAGATATTTATTCTATAAATGAATATGAGTTTAAATTTAGATAAATGAACAATAACCCAAAATATTATTTTCAAAAAATAAAATTTTATAATTAGGGTAAATAAAACCTCTAATACCAAATTTTTGGAAGTGCGATGGTAAGAAAATACAAGAACGGGAGGTTAAGTTTTTAAAAAAATCAATTTCTATCCTCTTTATTTATTAATATAATCATATTTTTGTATTACTGATGGAATTATATATTTACCTATTATTTTGAATAAATGATGAGATCATTTATCATAGTATTTCAAATTAGTACTATATTGAAATACAATTTCTACATTTAAAATTAAATGATCAGTATTTTAAACTACTGAGGATATGGTTAAATAATAAGAATGTCAAAATATATGAATTATGAAAACCAAAATTCATAAAAAAAGAAACCTTAACATTAAAAATAAAACATGTTGTATTTGTTAGAAAAACACATACTAATTAAAATTATAGTAATTAGAACCTCACATTTCAAACTATGTGAATGGTAGATTTGTATACCTAATCTGAGGTATCCACTAAATTCAACCTCTCAAAATGTATCCCCAATTTTATACATATCATATGGTTTTTCATCATATCTATAGAATACATCGACTATACCCTTTGTTAGTTTCTAACTTACAAGTATAAGAAGTATCAGGGATGTGACTTCTTATTGATGGAATCCCTTGATCAGAATATATTATTTTCCTCTATCATATTATCCACAGATTTCTTTGACCGCACATGATCATAATTATAATAATTAAATAAAATAAATATGATCCTTATGTGCATAATCTCTCACAATGATACCTCTTATTAAAAACACTCAGAAAAAATAATTACAATGGTCCAAACTCTACTCAACATTAATAAATTTTAATGTTTTAAAAAAATCAACTTTTAGAAATCTCGATATGTTTAATGTGTACTTTTGATTCTCAGGGTGAGACTTTATTTGGAGTACATTTTTTATCAAATTCCCACTATAAAATTACATAAAATTTAGGATTAGATATAATGGATTCAATAAGAACTTACTTATCTATAGATGATATCAAAAAGTTTATTCATCTCTCAATGGGATAGTTCAGTACAACTATAGTAATTTAAGAATATAATGGAGCTAATATTATGTAGTTACTTATAATCACTAGATTATGGTAAATAAGTTAGAGTTAATCTACTTCATAAATCAATTTCCAAAAGTTATTTCTGAATAAACATGAATATAGATATAAACATAGCTCAAATAATTTTCATATGATGATTATTTTGATTTATATAATTAATATAGAAGTAATTTATTGAATTAAAAATATCCACAACCAAACATTTGATATCCCTCCTTTGGGAAATTCCAAAATAAATTCCACTTTTAAAACATATTTTAGACCTAGTTGAAATTCTCTAAAAATGAAACTCTCAAATAGAAGTTTCTTTCCCTAAATCAATTAATTATGGGTCCTTTTATAGGATAATACACATGATAAAATTTCTAATAATGGTTACTATTTATCCATCTAAAAAACTTCTACATACTCCATTCCTTTATAATCTCTTGAAAATAATCATGTATTTATAAATTCACTTCACAACCTAAATAATCACATTTTTGTAACACAAAAATTAACTACTTATGACTTTATATTCATTTTATGGCTCTCTGAACATGCATGAGAGTCCACATACTTAAACTATTAATCCTCCATTGAAAAAATTATTTCCCATTTTTGAAAACTAATATCTTTTTCATTGAACTCGACCTCATCGTCCATGAAATTGACCTCATAGAAATTTTATTTTCCCTATATTTTTATTTCCAAAAATATGGTGAACATTAAAAATATTTATCACATTCTTGTAGGAAAATAGAAAAAAAATTATGACCATCATTTATACCAAATAAAATAACAAAAAATTATCCAATATTTAAGTTGTGGTATTTTTCCAAATAATCTACCCCTTTGATTTTTTCAAAACACTTCAAAACATCATTGAAATTTCCATAAAAAAATGAAGCACCTCTGCTTTTACCACTAATCACAATATGTGACTCTAGATAATTATCAATGAGCTAACTAATATGTTCTATTATCCCACATGAGTCAATATTGGGGTGGGAAACAAGAGTAACATAGAATTTTAATCGATGAATCACATCATTCTAAATACCAATTATTGAACCTTACTTGATGAAAACTATTGTTTAAATATTTTTATTGGTGATTGATATGAATTATTGTATACAATGTTTGTCTCAATAAGGCCACTTATTCAACCAAAACCATTATAAAACTATCATTACAATCCCAGATTAATCGGTTTTAATAATATTTTTTCATTTATAGAACAAAATTAACATCACTAGAATCCTAACTCCCCCAACATCATTTATCCCGCTAATTATATAATATATATCCCTGATCATCGCCTTACTCTCCAATGAAAAAAGTGAGGGAAATATCATATTTATTTTATTCCTCATTTTTCAATAAACCCCAAGGTCATGTATTTATTTTTTTTAATAGAAAAATAATACCTATAAACACATAGATAAATTTCAAACATATATTAGGGGTTTTACTTCCACAATTACATTAAATAAGTGTGGTGATTAGACAGGAATCCAAGAGCAGAGTTGATTCTAACAAAATAATTATTTATGTAAATCCTATATCAGGATGTCTATTACTTTATTTTATATTGGAAAATAATAAAATATCACCAACACATATTCCACTTTATCCTTGATAATATGATATTTCATTTAAATATTCCTTTCCCTTGAGTGATGGACATGAGTTTTACTAATATTTATAGCACTTTAATTATCTGAATTGATTACAATAAATGACTTTACTTAAATTCACATATCATAATTTTTTTACTTCACTGGATGTAACAAATTCCAATCTTTAGTATAAACAATATATTCAACATCTACAATGCATAGAGAAATTAGTCTCATTTCTCCATATGCTATGAAAATCGCAATCTTCCATGGTAAAATTCAACACATGATGTTGATTTATTTTCATCTACTAGACTAGCTCAATATGTATTTGTATAAAAAACCTAAATCCAATAACCTATAGATAATTTATAAATTATTTCAATGGAATAAATACAAGTTATATCACACAAAATAATTGATTAGTGTATTCATATTTGAAAATAATATACTTACATGATTCCCATATTACATTGTAATTAAAAAATAATTAACATAATAATATTCTTGCATCATTTATATTATTCATAATATCCTTCTTTATATCCTTTTGTGACAATAAAAATAAGATGGTGATATATGATTCTCATTGAGGGTTTTTTTAATGAAACTTATCATGAATAAATATGTAATAATCAATTTGGAAAGGAAAAAATTGGAAAGACATTCGATTTAATCAATAAATTTACTAAAAATAATACATGGGAAATATCAATGGAGTAAACTCATGGATCATAATAATATAATTATCGATGGAATAAATATATACTATTGGACTTCATGATCGAAGACATCTAATATCTATACTGTCAAAAAATTATTCTAAGATAGTTTAAGACTATAGGGAAAGGCCAATCTAATTTGAACAACTGAATTTTCTCCTAAGACATATAAACGCATTAAAGGGTTATATAATTCGAGGCCCACATGTAATTTCATGTCCAATACATTCTTCCTATATTTAATGACAAGTTTAATTCATGATAAATATTACTAATCATGAAATATATGTATTATGTAAATAATATAAAACATCAATACTTACCCAGTAAATATAATATATTTTGAAATAAATTATTGTATTTAGAAATGGTATATACTTTTGAAAATAATCATATTCATGAATTATATTTAAGGTAAATTCACTTTTTTAATGGTCACAAGAAAGTGAATTTTCCAAACAAGTCTAATTTCCATAAAATTAATCAAGATAAGTGAGAAAACCATCCAAGAAGTATATCTTGTATTAAAATCAATTTTTATTAAATGGATGAAAATAGAAATGAAAAAATTAAAATATCTCTTAATTAAATATTTATCATTATAAATAAAACTACTTAATGTATAATAATATAATGGGAAAAAATAGTAATGGTTCGTGAATTTTTGTTAACTCTATAAAAATTTAAAAACATTCCTTTTGAATTTTGGTAACGAAAGTATAAAAGGACCCATTTTAGAAAAAAATTGACACATTCCTTTCATAGAATGTAAAAATTCTATGATAATTTGACATATCATTTAAAAATCATTTATTAAAATAATTTATTTTTAAAATAATCTTGAAAAATATGGTTATTGATGAAAACAAACACATATCAACAAATAGAATAAGATCATATTTTCTTTTAAACCTAACACTTTAAAGAGTAAATTTCATTTAATAATCAATTATAATGAATAAATGGATATTACTATTAAATAACTCAAATGGATATTATATACACCACATAAAAATAAATAGGTACATAATACAAAATGTGACTTAGTTGAGTTGAAATTGAGATGAAATCCCTTACATAACATTTCCCTTAAGTTGAACTGGATTTAACATCATGGATAAAAAATACATATTTATTATAATTACATAAGAAAATATGTATATATATATATATAATAAAATATATGATCAATTTATAACATTTTATCACCCATTTTTTTACAGTATTTTATTATTATAATTATTTAGGGTGTGAACTACTCTGTTTTTCATGTATTTTTTTATTTGGCAGTCCAAGTCCTTTGTCTTTTTTTATTATCACATCATCTTCATAATTTTATTCATGATATGAATATAATATGTATTCAATATATATATTTAGTGTCATCCATAAAATATAGATATTTAAAAATTAATTCCTATATTCAGGGAGTTGGAAGAAAGTACGTATACATGAATTTTGTTTTCACTTTTTGATAGATGAAATAAAAGAAACATGAATAATTATAGAAATTTTATAAATCTGTATTATTTCATATATCTAATATATATTCCTTAAATTTAATCTTATTACCATCCATGTAAATTCTATATATAAAATGGTTCACATTACTTCATGGAGGTGGTAGTCCACATATATGCATGAGTGGTGTTATTGTTATCCAATATATTGGAAGGGTAGAACCTATATAAGATATTATATTTCTTGAAGAATAATTATTTCATTTATATCATGTTTATTCATTAGATTCATATTTATAACCATCAAATAAAAGTGTTGATGAAAAATTAATTACACAATTATGTGGAGACGGTAGGTCGTACATACACACTAGTGATGTTTTCTCATTTCATAGGGAATAAATGAGATGAAGTATGGTTGTAAAAATTTGTAAAAAGTATATTTATATTTATTATAATATATTTATTATTTTATTATGGATGCAACATATTAATATGAATTAGATGATGAAATAAATTTGATAGAGTAATTAATGATGATTACCTTCTCATTGGTAGAAATTATTTTGATATCTTCTCAAGGGACCTAGGTTTGGATTATGGATGGGTAAAAAAACATAGATATGTGTGTTTTGATGATGAATAGGTAGGTGTTGTTTGATATAGATTTTCTAAATCATTGTAAAGAATTGAGGGAAGGTGTGTGCTTTTTAGAAAATAGGGAAGGGTCATTCTTATAATTTCTTAAATTATTAAATTAAAATAAATTTTATTTCTAGTCCAAATGGATCCAAAATACTATAATTAAAATATAGGATGATTATGATACGAAATAACCTAACAAAATAAGTGTTTTATATGTTTGGATCACATTTTTATCATTATCTTTTTATTTAAACACCTCATTAATGATATTGATAATTATCATAATATAATAGTTTTCTTCGTCGTGTTTTTTTTTTGCAGTGATATAATCTATAAAAGATTGATTTTAATCCTTCATCTGATCTTGCTTCCAGATCTGTCATTCCATAGACCCTATATCAGTCTTCGTCTATGATATTTAGGGGAGTTTTGGATATGATATTAACCCATCTATGGTGCTCTATGGGGTTTTTTGTTGGTTTATTTATTCCTTTGGTTTCGATATATATAGTGGGGATGGTTCATCTTCATCATATCTTTTGGATTTTTTTCCTAGAGATGGTTCTCCATATTAATGGTCACTATCAATGATAGTGTTTCACTGATTTGGAAGTTTTCATCATTTCTGATGGCTTTGGTGTTCTTTGTTTGGTGATTTGGTTTTGTTTTTTTTTGGTTCCTAGTAATCTTTTGATTTGAGGGTGGTATGGTTGGATATTTTTTTCACTTAACTCAATCCTAGTGGCATAGTTGGATATGTTTTGTCACTTTTTTTACTCAATTTCCTATAAACGATGATGCATGTGTTTGAGGGGACATGGCTGAAGCGATTCTGGTGTGGTGAAGTTTGGTTTTAGTGGAGTTTGGAAAAGTCACATACTTGGTGAATTTTTTGTAATTTTACATTCTATTGAACTTTTGTTTTTTATGTTTTAATTTTAGTATCTGGAAATGGTAATTGTGAGGTTACCACTGAACCTAAAGTGGCTTATTTGAAAATGAAAAAATGGGGTTGGAGTGTTAAAAAAAGGATCAAAATCATGATTTTTTTAAAAAAAATACCATATATTAGACTTTTTGGATGATTATAGATGAGATATGATCATAAAAAATTATTTCAACTATTTGGGTCACTCTTCAATACTTATAAATTTATTTTTAACCTTAATTATGTGATTTACCATTTACTATGGTGATAAATTTACTAAATTTACAATTTGTAATGTCCAAAAATAAATGTATACTATTTAAAAGAATAGGACCTCATAATTCTAAATTTGAAATATATTTTTCTAAATTTCATCTCACAAATGTTTTATAAATTCCATTTAATATAAATATGTAAAACTCAATGAAAAATAGTTTTAAAAATAATGTGTTTTTAAGCCAAAAAAATGAAATTATACCAAAATAAGTCGAAATGATGATTAATATGAAGTTAATTCTATTGTATATAATTTAGTATTACTTATGATACTTTGGGATCAAATCATAATGACTAAATTTAATGAATATATTAATATAATTTTACACAACAATGTATTTTTCACTATTTACTAAAAAATAAATCTTTTTAGAAATATACCTGAATTTCAGCAGATGATAATTTTTATATTCCAATATCAAAAAGTATATTATATTTAATGAATAAAATTTCTCAATGTTAAAAAAATTATTTATAATTATTTCTCATAAGAAAATAAGAAACATTTGTTTGGAATTTTTTTAAAAAAATAAATTGGAGTTAAAAAATATATAATTATTATCTCCCAAGAATTAATCAATAAATTTATATTGATTATAACCTTGATTTGTATTTTATAATTTATTTAATCCAATTAATACCATCCAATTTAATGTATAAGTTATAATGGTCATATTTAAAGGATAATATTTTGTGGTTAGTTTATACTGGATGATTCATGTTGTATGTGATATTGAACAAATTTTATATAAATGAATCTGATGTTACATTTTTTCAACCTAAGAAATTACATCCATGATATTTTTATAAATATTACATTCTGAAAATTTGAGGGTATACTTCTTCATAACATCCACATGTTTCCCTGTTGTGTAAGAACCCAGGTTTTTAGAATGGGTCAAATCTCAAACCTGATTGAATTTTTTACTTGTTTTTGGGAAAAAAATTTAAAGTTGTGGAGGTCATACAGGGGCGCACGGTTGGCGCATGGTCTGAAAAAACCATGCGTCCAGCCCAGCAAACCATGCAGCCCTTGACAGTGGTCTCCGCACGGGCGGTGCATGGTTTGTCAAACCGTGCAGGCAGGCCATGGGAAGTCCCTAGGTGAGATAGTGGCAACCGCACGATTGGTGCACGGTTTGCCAAACTGTGTGGGGTAACCGTGCAGCCACTTAAAGTTAGGGTTTTTAACTCCCATACCACTCGGGATTTCCCATTATTCCCTCATTCATCCTCCCACTCATGGCTCATGCTGGAGTTCCAATTTTCAGAGGTTGGGGGAGCTCCTTATCTCGTTTTGGAGGAAAATCGAAGGGGTTTCTTGGTGGATCGAAGGCAGTTCTCCTTAGGTAAGTCCCTATTTTGGTTATTTGAGGTTTTGGTTATGGTTAGCCCTCTTCCTCCCTTAGTTTCCTAGATCTACAAGGGTTGCATGTAGATCTAGGGTTGTGTTTCCTTTTTGTGCTAAAGGTTGAGCTTGTTGATGTTAGGGAAAGGTATTTTAGGTGGTTTCGAGGTGGTGTTCACCTAGTTTGAAGTACATTTGGGCGAAGGGTCGATTTTTCCAAACCCCAAGAGGTAGGTGGTGCATACCTTCTTTTGTGTTTTTGTAGACCTTTGGGCGGCGCGGCTTAAAGCGCGTATTTGGGTATTTGAGAAAGACCCTAATTTATCACCAATTTCATTTTAAGTTTCTTATTAGACCTATGGGATACCATGGTTATTCCCTTTGTCCTGTTTTGATTGAGTAGGGCCGGGTGAGAGGCCGTTGCTCATATGGGGCATTTTGGTCGGGGTTTCCAAAATGGTTATACTTTAATTGTATTGTTCTAAACTGTTGAGTTTAGTTTATCGAACATTGATATGAATCGTTTGAGGCATTCAAGACCTCGTTAATGTTGTTTGATAACCATTGGGTTAGGGCAATTCAACTGTTTAGATTGTTTTTCCTGTTTATCTGTTTTGTTTAAATGTGTTATATATGTAATTGCTGAATTCATATGCTAGAACCTTTGGTTTGTGTTGGGCATGGCCCATATATTCTTGAGTGATGTTGATCATAGGTTGGTCTTGGATCGGGTTACGTTGGATGGTTCTGACCATGAGATTGGGTGTCATGGATGTCGGCTTGAGGAAGGTTGACTGTCAGGTTGCGCATGGCCCGGGATACTTTGATGGAAATGTCGTCAGACTTGAGTGGCAAGGTCGCAAGGACACAAGGGGTCAGAGGTGTTGTGGCTTGGGTACTAAATTTGGTGATTACCGCTCACCCGGAACTATGAGTAGTGTGCACATAGAGAGACTTTGTGATGAGGTGGTTTTGACCACTTCTGTGGGTAGATGCCCCCATTAGTTGAGGTTTAGGTATTATTGGTTTGGGGGTTCTTTCCGTAGGAAGCCACGTGGAAGGTGAGGAGCCTTTAGGGGATATCATTGAGGCTATCGGGTTGGGGTTAGAGGCTCGTCGTGATTTGAGGACAGACACTATTGTCCCTCCGGTTACCTTGTTTTGAGGGAAGACATCTCTGTCCCTCTGGTTACTTTGTTTTGAGGGCAGACATAGTTGTCCCTCCAGTTACACTAATTGAGGGAAAACATCATTTTCCCTCCAGTTACATTATTTGAGGGAATAAATCTATGTCCCTCTAGTTACTGATTTGAGGACAGGCATTGCTATTCCTCTAGGTTACTATTTCTTAGGCGTGCATTTGGGACGTCTGTACTTGATACACACGGTGTCAGGGGGCATGTGGTGAAGGGTTACACGATAGATATTCCGGCGTTGGCTGAAGCAGGTGACACTTCATGGTGGCTGCTGAGCACCAGTGGAGCTTATGTTTATTTGTGCATCGTACTGTTCAATATTCTTCTTATAACTACATGCATGCTTAAACGCTTATATTAGGTACGCACCATTGGGTGGTATCCTACTGAGACTCATCTCACACCCTGCATGAGACCATCGAGACGCATACAAACTTTATGGATTTATGTGCAGGAAAGAGGCCAACATCAGGAGTTGGACTAAATTAGTTGTTGCATGGAGATGGTATGGACCTTGAGGTCTTTCCTAGCTAGAGATTACTTTTTGTTCTTTCTTTCCTGTATATGAATTCTTACATGATTGTATCTACAGTTGGTTAGCCATTGGCTCCCCTTTTGTATTTACCTGTTTGGATGAATGTTGTTGATCAGTACTAGTTACAAGTGATCAGCATGCTATTGTGTTTACTTTTCTGCTGAGTCATTTGTTCCGTTGTATCTTATTTAATACTTGGACCAGTGCCATTATTATCCTCCAAGAGGGTATAACCTCCCCACTATACCTATAATACCCTCGCTGTTAGTCGGCAGCCTTCGGCGTTCAGGGAGGTGCGCCTAAGGTAGTAACACCTGACCCATTTAGAACTGTTCGGGTGGCTGTTCGAGTCTGGGTCGTGATAAAGTGGTATCAAAGGAGTTCTTGATAGGTATTTAGTAGTAGTTTTTTTCTAGTTACTAATGAGTTTTAGACTTCTCTATTTATTTCTATTGGTTTTACTATTTGGGATATGGTAGACTGGAGATAGGTTGTTACTGGCACTGAGTTTCTAGCTTGTGCTTGGGTTCCTGTAGCCCAGGTATGAGGGATGGACCAAGTTTCCTTGGGTGGGAATTGTTGTTTTTATTTTTCTCAGATTAAAATTTATATGATCTCTACCTTGGTGGCTCACTTGGTGTGTGATGTTATTGATTATGATATGTAAACCTTGAACCTGTGTGGTAAGGAAGAATTTGACCTTGGCCCGGTGTAGCAAGGCGTAATTTTTTGGCTTTTGATAGGCAGATTTTTAGGGTATTTCAATTTCATAACTGCATGTATTCCTTGTGAAGTGATAATTCCATGTGTAATATCAATTTCCATGCTTGTATGCTTTAAAATGTGAATAGGTGAAATTCCTGATAGAATTGCTTGTTTATTTCAATGTTTTATACCATGCTTTTTATATTTGTAGAATTTCATTTGGTGGGGTATTTGGGTCTGGATCTTGTACGAGAAGAAACGTACTATGGTTGGGGAGATTTTGATCACCAGGATTGGGCGACTCCGCTGTCGGTTTTAGGCAAAGTTAGTTGTTAGGACGGGCATGGCCCAACGTACTTTTGATACTTGGCTCTATTGAGGGTGGGTAAGGAGGCCATGAGGCCAGGATGCCATGGGAATGGGTTGCGATTGGGGAGAGTGAGGGTAGTTGTTTATGCTTCCTCTTTACTGATTTCCTTATCTGCATTGAATATATATTGTTATATATATATGGTCCATATGACCAATTATGGTATTCAGTGGGTTCCTTTTTGACGACTCAGATGGAGCGTCAGAGAGGAGATGGTACAGTGCCGCAGGAGCAGGATCAGGTTCAGGATCCGATGTAGGAAATGCATGAGCTGCAGGTACAGGCTCAGGGATAGGATCTGGTCCAGGGTCTAGTGCAGGTAGGACAGTAGCCGAGTTTGGCAGCGTTCGGATCATGTCTTGATGAGCAGCTCCGAGCTAGCCTGGTATATGTCTTGTAGGGAATCGACAGAGGTGAACAAGGTACAAAGCCATCTATGGCATACCTGACACGGGAGTTCCAGTCGTAGCACCTGCTTCTTTTTCAGGGTGAGGGTGGTCCGCAAGCGGCTAAGAAATGGATAGAGAGCATGCAGATGATCTTCGAGCAGCTTGAGACGCCTCTAGGGCGGAGGGTCAAGCTGGCGACGTACATGTTGAGAGGATCGGCAAAGCGCTGGTGGGATGTGCAGGTTCAGGAACGCAAGCATGAGGTACTAACATGGAAAGACTTTGAGGACAGGTTCTTCGAGCACTTTTACCTGGAGACATTGAGGATGGAGAGAGCTCAGGAGTTCTTGAGCCTTCAGCAGGGAGACATGACCGTCATGGATTATGCAGCTACTTTTACTGAGTTGTCTCTCTTTTCACCTGGTATGGTAAGTGATGATGCGGAAAGGGTGAGGAGCTTTGAGGATGGCTTACAACACGCCATTTGTATCCAGGTGAATATCTTCCATCTAGGTTCCTTCTCAGAGGAGGTGAATCAAGCGCTCATAGCAGAGGGAAATCAAAGGGATAGGCCCCAGTTCGGTCAAGCGGTGACCTCAGGTGATTGTTCAGATAGTAGGAAGTGAGGATGGGATGAGTTCCAGCAGTGCAGTCAGGCCATGGATTTAGTTAGACCACCTCGTGGTAGTTCTTCTATGGTTTTATTTCATTATAGGAATCCCGGACATGTTCGGACTCAGTGCGATAGGCCTCCAAAGGAGTGCTGAGCGTGTGGACAGGTCAAGCATCTGGAGAGGTTCTATAGGCAGCCTTCTTATACAGCTGGCAGACAGGGACCAGGACAGACTTTAGCATCTGGATTTGGTTCAGGTTTGGTACCAGGAGAGGGTAGCCTAGGTTCAGCTGCACGCGGAGGACATGACAGAGAAAGCGGGACCCAGCTAAGGGGTCAGTGGTAGGTGACTGGAGTAGCACTGTAGGGATGTTAGGCATCAAGCAGTCGTACTTCAGGCCAAGTGCACATCGTGGAGCTACCATAGGTTGATCAGGCTGGTGATCCAACGACGCTTAGAGGTACACTGCTAGTGTGGCCATGATTTTCCTTGTTCTTTTTTTTGGCATGGCCTATAGAGGCATGTCTGTTTTGAGTGCATGTGATGCACAGGATTCTTGTGGACTGACTAGATGTTGGTCAGTGGGATTGGCACCATATCGGGTGCGTGTTATATTTTTCTATATATGAGATGTGTAGCATCAAGATCATCAAGGATTTGGGTTATTTGAAGTTCCTTGGGCATTGGGGCATCGAGGATATGGGTTGCTTCAGGTTATATGGGCATCGAGGAATCAAGGATGTGGGTTACTTGAGGTGCCTTGGGCATCGGGGCATCGAGGATGTGGGTTACTTGAGGTGCTAGGAACCAGGTTCGTTTTGAGCATCCATGGGATGTAGGACCTCGTGGAGGCAGACACCGATGCGGTGGGGGATAAGTTTGGGTGTCGGAAACGACATGGGATCACCAATAAGGTGCATGGGTGACGATGCGTCATGAGAGGAGGTCATACATGGGTGCATGGTTGGCGCACGGTTTGAACAAACCGTGCAGCCTACCTAGGAAACTGTGCATCCCTTGATAGTGGGCTCCGCATGGGCGGCACACGATTTTTCAAACTGTGCGTGCAGGTCGTGCGAAGTCCCTGGGTGAGACAGTGGAAACCACACGGTTGGAACTTGGTTTTCCAAACTATGTGGACACTTAAAGTTAGGGTTTTTATTTCCCGAGCCACTCGGTATTTCCCATTCTTCCCTCATTCTTCCTCCCAGTCATGGCTCATGTGGGAGTTCCAGTTTTCAGAGTTTGGGGGAGCTCCTTAGCTAGTTTTGGAGACAAATTAAAGGGGTTTCTTGGTGGATCGAAGGAGGTTCTCCTTGGGTAAGTCCCTCTTTTGGTTCTTTGAGGTTTTGGTTAGGGTTATCCCTCTTCCTCCCTTAGTTTCCTAGAACTATTATTGTTTCATGTAGATCTAGGGTTTTTTTGCCTTTGTGTGCTGAAGGTTAAGCTTGTTGATGTTATGGAAGGTTTTTTTAGGTGGTTTCAAGGAGTTGTTCACTTGGTTTGGAGTATATTTGGGTGAAGGGTCAATTTCACCAAACCCTAAGAGGTAGGTGGTGCAAACCTTCTTTTGTGTTTTTGCATACCTTTGGGTGGCGCGGCTTAAAGCGCGTATTTGGGTATTTTAGAGAGACCCTAATTTATCTTCTATTTCATTTTAAGTTTCTTATTAGACCTATGGGATACCTTGGGTATGACCTTTGTCCTGTTTCAATTGAGTAGGGCTGGGTGAGAGGTCGTTGCTCATATGGGTCATTTTGGCCGGGGTTGCCAAAACGGTTATACTTGAACTGTATTGTTCTAAACTATTGAGTTTAGTTTATCAAACCTTGATATGAATAATTTGAGGCATTCAATACCTCATTAATGTTGTTTTATAACCGTTGGGTTAGTGTAATTCAACTTTTTATATTGTTTTTCCTATTTATGTGTTTTGTTTAAATGTGTTATATATGTAATTGCTAAATTGCATATGCTGGAACCTTTGGGTTGTGTTGGGCATGGCTCGGATATTCTTGAGTGATGATGATCACAGGTTGGGCTTGGCCCGAGTTACGTTGGGTGGTTTTGACCACAGGATTGGGCTTCATGGACATTGGCTTAAGGTAGGTTGACTGTCAGGTTGGGAATGGCCCAGGATACTTGGATGGAAAGGCCGTCAGACTTGAGCGGCATGGTTGCAAGGACACGGGGTGTCATAGGTCTTGTGTCTTGGGTACTAATTTTGGTGATTGTATCTCACCCGGAACTACGAGTAGTGTACACATATAGAGACTCTGTGATGAGGTGGTTTTGACCAATCGTGTGGGTAGAGGCCCCAATTAGATATGGTTTAGGTATTATTGGTTTGGGGGCGCTTGCCGTAGGAATCCACATGGAAGGTGAGGATCCTTCAGGGGATATCATTGAGGCTAACGGGTTGGGGGAAGAGGCTCGCCGTGATTTAAGGGAAGACATCGTTGTCCCTCCGGTAACCTTGTTTTGAGGGAAGACATCGTTGTCCCTCCGGTTACTTTTTTTTAGGGAAGAAATCGTTGTCCCTCCAGTTACATTAATTGAGGGCATACATCGTTGTCCCTCTGGTTACATTATTTGAGGGCAGACATCGTTGTCCCTCTGGTTGCTGATTTGAGGACAGGCATAGTTGTTCCTCCGGGTTACTATTTCATGGGCGTGCCTTTGGGACGTCGGTACTTGAGACACACTGTGTTAGGGGGGCATGTGGTGCTGGGTTACACGACAGATATTCTGGCATTGGCTGAAGCAGGTGACACTTCATGGTGGCTGCTAAGCACCAGTGGAGTTAACGTTTATTTGTGCATCATACTGGTCATTGTTCTTCTTATAGATGCATGCCTTCTTAAACACTTATATTAGGTACTCACCGTTGGGTGGTATCCTACTGAGACTCATCTCACACCCTGCACGGGCCCTTCAGGACCCATGCAGACCTTATGGATTTACGTGGAGGAAAGAGTCCAGCTTCAGGAGCTGGACAACATTAGCTATTTCATGGAGATGGTATGGACCTTGAGGTCTTGCCTAGATGGAGTTTACTTTGTTTTTATTTCTTTCCTATATCTGCATGCTTACTTGATTGTAGCTATAGTTAGTTAGCCATTGGCCCCCATTTTGTATTGACCTGTTTAGATGCATGTTGTTGTTCAGTAGTAGTCACAAGTGATCATCATGTTGTTGTGTTTACTTTCCGTTGTTGTAGATATATTTATTGCTTCCGCTGTTATTCAATATTGAATGTGCTTCCGCTCTACGGGTCTGTTTCGAGTCTGCTGAGTCATTTGCTCCACTGTATCTTATTTCATACTCAGACCAGTACCATTATTATCCTCCGAGAGGGTATATCCTCCCCACTATACCTATAAGACTCTCGCTGCTAGTCAGCAGCCTTTGGAGTTCGGGGAGGTGCACCTAACGTAGTAACACCCAACCCGTTTAGCACTGTTCGGGTGGCTATTCGGGTCTGGGTGGTTACAAAGTAACACCCCTAGAAAAGTGAGACTTAAAAAGTCTAAACATTACTACCCATTTCAACTAGGTGAACCTTTATTTTTAGGAGCCTGCCTGATTAGAACTCCACAGTTAAGCATGTTTTTCCAGGAGTAGTAATCAGGATGGGTGACCTTCCGGGAAGTTTCCCAGGGTGTGTGTGAGTGAGGACAAAACACACTAAAAGAACATGTGTTGGCCTGTGGGGATAGTCATTAGTCTGATAAGCAACCCTAGTGAGTAATAGCCTATGGTGTGCTGGGAAGGCAACCAAGGTATTACAGGAGACCCAAGGGGTCAGATGATAAGGTTCATGGCTCGGGGAGGTGGGTCGTGACAAATGGTATCAGAGCCAATACCCAGCCGAAAGTGCTTAGGCACAACATGGGTTTGAGGCTTGGGGCCCACAATGAGGGAGTTGTGCTTTAAAGGGGTGGATACTGTAACACCCCTGGAAAAGTGATACTTAAAAAGGCTAAATATTACTACCCATGTCAACAAGGTGCACCTTTCTTTTTGGAATCCTGCCTAATTAGAACTCCACAGTTTAACATGGTTGACCTGGAGTAGTAATCAGGATGAGTGACCTTCTGTAAAGTTTCCAAGGGTGTGTTTGAGTGAGGAAAAAACACACTAAAAGAACATGTGTTGGCCTATGGGGACAGTCATTAGTCTAATAAGAGACCCTAGTGAGTAATATCATATGGTTTGCTGGGGAGGCAACAAAGGTATTACAAGAGACCCAAGGGGTCAGATGAGGTTCATGGCCCGGGGAGGTGGGTCGTGACATGTTTCTTCCACTATTTTCTGATTTCTCAGAAGTACCTTTACTGTTCAAGTCAAATTATTCCTCAATACTTTCTCTCTAGTGTGAAGAATCTAGATATACCCTTCATAGTATGTTTAATCATGTTCCATTTTGGTTTGTTTAGGTGATTACTTGTGTTGTGTCTAGAATATACTTTCTTAACAATTAGATAAAGAATACATCATAATCAGTAGACATTTTTGGTAGTTTTTCCGATCAGTAATCCATGGTTCCAACTCATTCTATAAGTTCAAAAGGATCTATGTACCAAGGTCTTAGTTTTCCATACTTTAGAAACCTTATAACTCCCTTATATGGAGATATTTTCATGAAAATTTGATATGTGACATGAAATTACAAATCTTTCTTTCAGTTATCAAAAATACTCTTTTACTTTATTTGAGATGCATTAATATTATCCTTAGAGTCCTTTATATTTTCAATATCTACACCCACATGTTTTCATTCAACAAATTCTTCACAAAAAGTAAGATTAAGAAATCGATTACAATATAATGCATCATAAATATCCATTTGAATACTTTAATAGAATGTATTATTATAAGAAAATTGCACCAAAAGTTATCACTATTCTAACATAGATTGAACTAATTGTGTTAATATCCTCAAAATTTCATCTAAATATTGAATATTCCATTTATACTATCCATCGGTTTGAGTATTAAAAATCATCCTCGGATGAAGCTCTATATCTAGATCCATCAAGATACATTTCAATAATTTTTATGTAAATAATTTATCATGATCAGAAAAAATTGAAATAGATGCACCATAAAGTCATAAAACATAATTAATATTGATCCATTTATGGTTCTAAAGAGGTAAATATTCTCTTAATGTGAGGAAATGTGAATTTAGTATTAGGTGTTCAACTATAAACTATATATCATCCTTATTTCTAGAATTCTTTGGTACGCCATTGATAATGTCCATAGTAGTTTCATCACATTTCAACATAGTAATGTGTTGAAGTTTCATGAATCATCTTATACATTGTCTCTCTACCTTAACCTATTGTAAATCCAAACATCATAACTCATAATCAACAATTTCCACTTCCTATTATCCACTAAAAATGTTCCTCCAAATCTGAACACATCTTTGTGCTTTCGGGGTGTATATAGAATCTTCAGCTACTTTTATAATTTATAAATTCTCATATTATATTAGGTATTTCTATAAAAAATAACCTATTTGAAAATTTTAGAACACAATATTCCTATACTAATCTAGAAATTTCCCATTATTCACAAAATTAATTTTTTTTTGAAATCTTAAAACTAGGCTGTGAATTTTTATCTTTTCAAATAAATACGATTTTCCAATAATTTAAAAGGGACTGATTTTATCCCTTCCATAATAATTCCCATATCCAAATATACCAAATACATGAACAAATCATCCTTCTAAATGGTCATTTTGGTCAAGAAATCATGATATTTCTTACATAATGCATATGCTACCTTATTTTACATCCCTGGGTGGTAGTGTTTAAAGAAATAAAAATGCTTGATTACTTAAATCTCTAACCATCTTCCCATGTTATTATCCTTCTAAGATAACATGTATAGTAGGATGTTTTAGTCTGTCTGTATCTCACAGCTTTCTACATAGAGAAAAAGTCTCCATACCTTTAGAGAAATGGTTTTGGATGCCAACTCAAGATCATGAGTGGTCTTTTTTTTCATGAGACTTGAAATGTATTAATGAATATGAAATAAACTTACTATTCAACATAGGGACACTAAATATATCCATATTAGATGCATCACTATATATAAAAAATCCTTCATTTCTTGACGGTAGAGTCAAAATCATATCATTTATCAATATCCTCTTCAATTTTCTCAAAACATTATTTGCATTCCTTTTTTACATATGAACATAACCTTTTTATGAGAAATCATTGTTAATAGGTCAGTATATTGGTAATTTTTTTCACATATCATTGAAATTATCCTTAAAAAATAATAAAACTACATACCTTGGTTATGTATGTTAGTGTAGTAATTTATTTGAATGAATTTGTATTTGTAGGACTAACACATATTCCATCATTGGAGATAATATATCCATGAAAATAATTATTCTGAACAAAAATTTATCATTTGGTAAATTTTAAATATAACACTTTTCCTCTTATATTCTCATTAATTATTAGTATGTTATTTTCATGGTCCACATATATTTTACAGTACACCAAGATATCATCATTAAATACCAAAAAAATATCAATATATTCAATGAATATTATTTTCTTTAGATACATGGACAAATAAGTTGCATTATTCAATCCAAATGGAATCACTATAATCTCATAATGTTCATACCTCATTCAAAAAATTTCTTTAAAATATATTATGTCTTGACTCACAATTGAAGATAACCATAACAATGGAAAATCTTTGAAAGATATTAGGCTCTGTGATGGTAATTGAATAAGTCATCAATGTGGGGTAGAGGATACTTGTTCTTTTTTATAATATAAATGATTTACCTATAATCAATATAGATCCTAATATAAAAATATTTCTAATGAAATTAAATGTGGATTCAAAGGGTGAAACACTAAGTCATATAAATCCCTCTTCACACAAACCCTATAGTTCTTTATCAGACTCTACTAATTCATAGTGGTCATCTTATAGGGTTTCATTGATAAAGGTCTTTAATCAAGATTAATTAAATGGAAACATAACTTCACAATCTAGTGTATGTCTATGTAATTCGTTAGAAAATACACCAATGTACTCTAATAAAATAGGTATATTGTCATTTTAAAGATACCGTTTTTCATCCATAGATTGTATCTTATCTTTATCCCCAATAATATCATTCAAAATAACTACAGTAGGAGTGTATAGACATAACTATTTCAATTATTTCTCCCCTATAAAGATAATTAATTCCACAACCCCACTATGAATCATAATTTCCTTTTTAGTTTTGATGGAACATAATACTATTTCATCATATATTGAATATGATCAAGAAACTAGTCCCCTTTGGTGATTTGGAATAATGTATTTACTGAAATAGTCAATAATTATTTCTATATTATGCACATAATATATAGAATACCTTTATAGTGTTTCAAAGGTAGCATTATACTCCCCAATCCCTTCTTCATTATTCATTAAGATTCACAACCTTCTCATTAGTTTAGTCTGTTTCTCGCAATGAAAATATTAATAGAATAATATTACCTAAAATTATCTCCAATATATATGATATATTTCTTCTTCCTCCTTAATATTATGGTTCAATGTACAACATTGATCAACATCACTTCTAATACAATACACATACATCATAACCTTTACATTTTTCATCGTATCCTAAGGAGAGAAATATATTTTCTATGATATAATTAGTTTTTTTATACCACTAGATTAGTAATTACACTAAAATATAGATGCTTATGTTAAATTAAAATATCTCATATAGTTTTATCATGTTGAATTACATAATTTTGGTTTACATGAGTATGGTTACTAGATATAACCTATGTTAAAAGCCTTAATACAGTCATGATCTACTCAGCTCCAACATGAACTATATTGGATTGATCAGTAGGGAAATCCCTTCATTAAAGACTTGTATTGATTATCTTTATTTCAATAGGTGTTATCACTAATTAATTTCCCAAATTAAGGTAGCTCATTATAATCACAAATAATGATCCTCAAAATAAAAATACCTCAAAGGGTAAAATATTTTAATTACTATGAGGGATTATTATAATTCCCATGCTAGGTAAATTTGTTTAAAATATATTTTCCAATGTTTCTACTAAAATTTCTATGATACCAACTATAAAAATTCCAAATCAATTAACCCAAAGATTTTATATACTTTACTACATTGGTTGATATACCATGGATCTCACCATATAGGATTTATTAACTTGTCATTCTTGGAAAAAAACATACATACGTGATTACCATATTGAATTAGAAATATAAGATAAATATCATAAACTCATTCTTACTTCATTGATATTATATATAATATCATTCTTCATATTATATGGAAAAGAAAAAATATAAAATGGTGAGCTCAGATGTTGGGTAACTGTTACATTCAGTGGATTTTATCATCACTAAAAATGGAATAATTAATATAACAAGGTAAATAACTAAAACCAAATTTCATTTAATAAATAACCTATGTATGAAATGAATCCATATATACTATCAAGGAAGTTTTATCATGGATAACAATAACTAAATTTTGAATGATGGAAACACATACTATTAAATTACATTATCTCAAATATCCTGATATCTCTACTATTATGACCTTGCATGTAGATAGTTTAAAACCAAGAGTATTGACCCATTTAATTGTAAAAATTATTTGTCTCATGAGACCTATTGAATAACAGGGTGGATATAAAATTCTAGGTCCCAACCATCTCTAAATGTTCAATTTATTCCTCAAATATCAAATGATCTATTTAATTCATATGTAATATGAATTATAAAATAATAAATGCATTGAGTAAAGAATATGAAATATCATTATTTCCCTAGTAAACCAAATAAGATTCAATGTAAAAAACCATATGCTGAAATGCTATACAGTTTTGGAAATAATAATATCTATGATGGATATTTAAGAGATATATAATGTTCAATTATCAAAATTTTGTTATTGTTTCAAAAAAAGTCCTTATCCATAATAATAATCATGGTATGAGGTACAACCTTCCAAAAATTAGATTTTTTTAGTAAAAGAACTTTGTTTTAATGAATGTATGAAACATGTTAATAAAACACATAAAATATGTTATCATTAAATATATTTAGTTCTAGTATCTTTTAAAACATTTACATGAAAATAAATGGTGTAAAATGATTATGGTACTGGGTATGTCTATTAATGCCAAAATTTTAAAAATCTTTCATTTTAATATTTTGTACTGATTGTTGAAAATGACCCATTTTTAGAAAAAAAATATTCCTTTCATACTAGGTCAAAAATTAATTTAAAATTAAAAAAAATTTATATAAATAATTTTTATAAATAAAAGGATTTTTGTAAAATATTTTTGCAAAATATTGATACGGAAAAAATATAGTCGATCAAAAAGAGGAATCAAAACGACTTTTATTATAAAAATAACTCTTAAAAAATTAACCTATGTTGAATCATTAATCTTCATAAATAAATTTTTATTCATGTTAAATAACTTAAATTTTTTTTAAATACACCTCATAAAAATAAACATATGAATAATAGAAAGTATGTCTCAATGCTATGGAATTTGATATGATATCCCTTAACTAATGTTTCCCTTTAGTTGAATATGCATTAAAATCATGTATAATAAATTATGAATTTTTATAATTTCAGGAAAAAATAATATACATTTATAAAATATCTTATTTGATCCATTTATAAAATTTTAACACTCGTTTGTTAATAATATTTTATTATTATCTTTATTTTTTATGTTAACTACATCATTTCTCATTTATATTTTGATTCAGTAGATTTAGTCCTTGTACATTTAATATAGTTAAATAGTCTCCAAAATTGTATTCATTATATAAATGTAATTTATATTGAATTTATATATATTTAGAGTCATCTATAAAGGATTAAGGTAGAAAATTAATTACACCATTTGTGGAGATGGTAGGTCATACGTACGCATCAACGGTAGTTTTAATTTTTTATATATGGAATGAAATAAATTTGAATAGTAATTAACAAAACCATAATCATAATTATTTCATTTATGTCATATATATTCATTAAATTTTACCTCATTTCCATCAATGTAATGTTTTAATGAAAAAAGATTCACATCACTTTGTGGAGGTGGTAGTCGATATATACACACAAGTGATGTTATAGTCTTCAAACAGATTTTAAGAAAAGAATGTAAATATGATATTATAATTATAAATTCATTATTATTTAATAAATAACATATATATTAATTATTTACATCTTTAGAAAAATGAAATTAAACTGGTGATGAAAATATTTTACATGGAAAAGTGCATATGGTAACAAGTAATTACGCACGAGAGATGTTACCACTTTTTATAGGGTTTGAGAGTGATGGAATAGGGTACTACCATAATTATAATAATATATCATTATAATTATGAGACACTATTTTTTATTTTATTATTGTTTCAACACATTAATAAAAACTAGAATATGAAATGAACTTGAAAGAGTTATAAAAGGCGATTACCATTTCATTGGTAGATTTTCATTATATCTATTCTCAAGGTACCTGGGGTTGGACTATTGGAAGGGAAAGAACCTCTAAAAATTTATAAGTTTGTTAAGAAGAGTATTTTAATGGTTGTTCTAATATATATGTCTGAAGGTGTTCTAAATAACTGATAGAATGGGTACCCTTTTATAAGTGAGAGGAGGTGAGTTTATGGAATTTCCAAAATTACTAAAAAATATATAGATTGTCATTCATGTAAAAATTTCTCCACATTTCAATAATTGAAATATAAAATGACGATTATTTTAAATCCTCTATTAAAATAATTTTTAGTCATGTTTGGATCATATTTGTCCCTTATCATTTTGTTTTTACCCTTCGTTAACCCTTTTAAAACAACTATCATATTAATGTTTTATACATTTTAATGGTTAATAATTTTACTTTAAAATAATAGATTATCCATTAGTGGATAGTTTTTTTATTTTTAAAACCATGTAGGATTCATTTAGATGAACTATTTTTTTATTAAATTCATAAATTTTATTAAAATAATATTCCTTATAAAATAACATTAATTCAAATTTTGTTAATGTTATTTTAATTATAATTTTTTAACTAAATGAAAAAATGGATTTAAAAAAAATGATACCAAAACTATATCATATTTCATGTTGCTCTATAAAATAATGGAACTCAAAAAATAGTTCAAATAATATTATTTTTATAGCTATCTAATTCATTTTATTGATTTTATTACTTCATGAAAAAACATTGTGTTAGTGTTTTTTAGTCAAATGTAAGATTTACAAAAAGTAAATTCCCCCTTTATAAAATTAAAATAAAAATTAAATTATTATTAAAAATATATTTTACAAAAGTAACTTTTAGAAAAAGTAAAGACCACATCAGGTGAATCATTGAGAAAAGTTAACCATATATCAATAATCCCATTATTAAAAAACCCATAATCATTGTAATTTTCCTCGTGATATACTTGAATGTTGGTGTAGTTAATGGTTTAAATAGAATAAACAAATTTACTCAATTAGGAACTCATATTCCAGATAGGTGAATAATTAAATATTTACCATCTTCTATAGCAGTGGTGGAATCACATTCATTCCATAGATTGTAGTAACATCATTGAATTGAAATGTCCAACACATTAATAATTAAAATAATTTCTGCATCAAGGGATGAATTATTCCCACAAGGATGATATAATAATGAAAAGGGTTCACCTTTTCATTTTTGAAAACATATCCATATCCAAAAAACACATAGATTTTCCTTTAAGGCCCCATCCATGTCGCATTTGATCCATCCCGAATGTGGATGAATCAGAATCACTCCCAAGGATCCATAAGGATGACTATATTTACTTGTAATTCCAAAACTCTTTATCATGTTTATATAATTAATTTAATTATCAAAATGACCTTTTTCTATGACATTTTATTCCTTCACAACTTCAATCACTCCCACCAAAGCTGATATATGTATAAGAAAGAACTTTTATGAATGTGTTTTTTCTTTCTAGTCTATATTGTGTGCATGAAATTAGTTCATGCCACAATAAAATGGTTCATCATCTTTTGAGAAATGGGAAACATAATGAAAGACCAAAAAATTTATTAGATTGTTATTGTATAAGGAATATAGATTTGAAAATTTCAAAACATGTTATCCATATTGAAATATCAGTGGCATAGAAAAAAAATGTTATATATATCCTCCATATGTAGGTTTCTTATTACACATTTTGAAAAATAAATAATTCCATCACCCTAAAAAACACCATCTATGGGTAATTTGTTGTACATGATCCTCTAATAATGGGATAATCTAGATGGATGGATCCATCACCTATTTATCATCATGGACCAGCTAGTTGCATGTCCCTACACAGACTCTCAACATAAGGACACTAAGGAGAGCCTCCTATTTTTTTAGGTTCCAAAATAACGGTATCATCACTCTTAATGAAGTTAATGTTCAGATGAAATCTCTTGGTTTTATAAGGAATCACATCGAGGGTGATATCCATTTTCTTTTTGATTGAAACATTTTTTTCAATAAAATTATTTAATGAATTAAGGATATTGATAATTGGAATACCTCTATAGTTATCTAAAAAATACAATGATTATTTGATGTTGGCCTTCCAGTGTGAATTCACTAAAATTGTGAAGAAAAAATTCTTCAATTAAGGCCAAATAGAAGAGTAAACATAAATAATTTTTCTTATTTGAGCCTGTGATGAAATATGGATGTCATAAAATCAAGATCCTATTACTTCTAATTGATAGGACTCCTCCTAAATGTTTCCCTATAATGATTGATTAATTTTTTAGAGTTTTTATACCAATACCAGTATATTTTATTTGTTTACAACATTCATTCAAAGTTATAGTAACATGGTTTTCTGAAAAATACTTCCTAAATATAATTTTTTTATTTGATGTATTGATACTCTTAATGGTGTTAGTAATCCAATTATAAACAATAAAATAGTAAAAAAAATTCGACAATCATAGGGTTTTCATGGATAACCCATGCTACCATTGAGAATTTTTTTCCACTCTAGAAAGAAAATTTATTTCATACTTGGCTCAAAATTAGTGAATAATTTCCAATAAGTTATTTTCCATAAAACATAGGGACACCAAGAAAATAGAATGGAGTTACACCTTCTCTAATTCAAAACTCACCAATGATGTCATCTTTTCTAGATTCGGGGATATTTTCAATATGAAAATGAAATACTAATTTCAACTGATCTACTACTTTGAGGATAATTACTAATGATGGAGATCATATTTTATTTCCATTTGTTTTTTTGTCAATATGAGTAAAAAATAATTTTTTCATCAATATACAATAATATTGTGGGGAAAACAAGTCTTATATAATATTTGATATAAATGATTTTTTGGAACATTCCATGTTGAGTAAGATCCTACTCATTTAATATTAAACAATGAATATGGTAATGTATTAGATAGGATCACCATTCCAAAAAACTTTGGTTCATGTAAAATATTCCTTTGGGGATCCATTGATAAGTACAGAGATATGTGTTGAGATCGTGATTTTTCAATCATAATTGATAAAAACACCATTGCATGAAAAATTACTAAAAACCATGCATTTGAATCAATAGTATTTTATGTCATAATATATTTTAAAATAAATCTAATTGTTATGTTACCCACTCTTGTTGATTTACTAATATGATTAAACTTCTCAGTATATGTAATGAAGAAATCTTGAATGGTTCTACCATTAATGAATCCAAATTAATTTGGATACACAATCCTATTGGAAATAATGGAAATCATGTTGGAAATAATTTTATAAATAATTTTTTAAATAGTTTTTTCATGTTCCATAGGACTAAAAATATTTCTCTCATTTTTATTATCCACAGTGGGAGTGACTACAACAATTTGAGCATTAATTAACTATGTCAACTTTCCACCCTTGAAAAAATGACAAACAAATCTACAATCAACATAATGAATAATATCTCAATAGGTTTGAAATAATGAGTTTTTGAACGCATCATCTCTAGGATAGCTACAATTAATTGTTATTCAAAAGAGAATTGAGATCATTAATTACATTATTTTACTTCTCAAGACCTACATAAATATCCCCTCTAGTCTCGCTTTATTGAATGGTGTGAATCATACCTTGAAGCTGAATAATATTCTTCTCTATGTGACTAAAGTGATCATCCTCAAAATATTTAATCATGTCTTATGAACTTTTAGAATTATAATAGAAACCCATGAATCATTACTAAATTTTAGGGACTTCCATGTTTCTTCCCCCACTTTTTTACAACTAGGTTGAAAATTCCATGCATTGATGAATCTGATTGAAAATTTTGTTTTAGTCTCTCTAGTGACAATATGTTCCTATTTAGTAAGATTTTTTTAATTAATTATTTCAATAGTGGAGTATTAATAAGAGGCCCAAACATCATGAGACACATCATTAACTAATTCCATGTCTAATATATTGGCCAAAAAAATATTTATGTGCTTCCTATAGAAAGTATATTTCTCACCAACTAGGTTGATTTCGTGTAGGATTTTATTCTAAATACTTTCCCTAGAGTCTCTTGATGAGGTAGAAGAAATTACCATGACTAACCATTTATCAAAATTGATAATTGAATTAAATTATCCCAAAATAATCCATGTGCCATATATTGTACTAAATAATTCCTGAATATTCATCCAATTATCACTTCTTTCTTGGTACCCACTGCAAGAATAGAAGAATGAAAAAAATTGTTCCATCCCCAAAAAATTTAATAAAAATAAACATTATCTCAATAGAATTGATGATTGAGATTCATTCCATAATTAAATAAGAAAAATCTGAAATCCATCAGATTACATTGCTTATATGTTTAGTGTTATCCAATTGATATCCCATTTTCTGAAGAGAATAAAACATATATGGAAAAATCCTCTTGGGCTTAAAGAGACCTAGAAGGTCATCCATGTTCTTCATGAAAAAAATTCAAATAGATCTAATTTTTGTAGTTTTGGATATTCCTTGATAGTTTCATAATACAAACCTCATTTAAACATTCATTTGGGGCTAGGTAGCCCTTTTTTATTATAACAAAATTGTGTGTTCATGGTTGATTTTATGATTGCAACATCTTTATTACAAACATTTTATGTAATGTAATAATGATACTTGTATGTATTTTATGTATTGGTGAATACAAATGACTATATTTAATATGAATTAATTGGTAAAATGCCTTTCTAACTACCTAGAAAGGTAGAATATGGACTTGCATCAATCTTAACAGTGATGAATGAAATAATTTCATTCAAATATGATATTATAACTTCAATAGAATAATTTTTAGTACATGAAGGTATTTCCTATAATTTTCACCACCAATTGGATCATTTTGATCTTCAAAAGGACTAATCCAATCCATATATTATTGTATCTCCCATGTGAGTTTGAATTAACATTGATATTTTCATCAATTTTTTTTATATGATGTCTTTTTTAAGTTTCATCTAGTATGTCAACAAAATTTTTAGGTGAAAAAAAACTAGAGACTCATAGGAAAAGAATGTGTGCTATCATTTTGGGGGTCCTATTGATGTTAATTTCTATCTTGGACTAATAATAGCATGTTGATCTGAAAATAAAATTATTTCCACCTTCTAAAAATTCTATAGAAGCATTGAGAATGATGTTTTTGTCCTCATGTATAGATATATGATAAGGATAGATTCATCCTAAAAAGAAACAAAAACTGCATTCATGTTATAGGTGTTGCTGAGTTTCTCATATTACAAATATTCAATGAGTATCTTGATATATTGAGTGATTTCAAAAAATGGAAAAAAAATTTATTTTCTAGGATTCCATTACATGGCCCATTTACACAGGAAGCTCATCAAGTTTATTCATATTATAGGGAGTCCCTATTTTTTCATTGTCTCCTTCCTCTTTATATTCAATAGTTTCCCATGATTTTTAACAACCTTTTTTATTCAATGCTATTTTATTGCTTTTTCACCCATCTACCATGATCAATATTCCTTCTACGATCACCTTTTTCATTTACAATAACTTTTACTTTCTTGTTTTGATTGATTCTTTCCCATTCATTGGAATAATTTTTAGGTTTCACATGTTTCTATATAAATCTAAAATTATATATATCATTCCTACAAATCATGTATACTTCATAAATGTGAGGAATGCATTCATATTCAACCTTAACCTCAATTTTGGGATCATTTTCCTTGATGTTCATCAAATGTTTGATATCTGAGTAAAAAATGAATCAGAAAAAATAAAGAATATAGTTCCAACTAATCATTATGATTATGATGATATATATTTATTGGAACACCAATGAAACCATCAACATCATCAAGAATTGTTGGATTCCAAATCACTCTATTTAGACCATATAGTCAACCCAAACTATGAGATTTTGAATTTTATTGATTGAATATATTGAAATTGGTATGCCATTTTGAATTCCAAAAGATTCCACATTTCAAAAATACATTCCCAATCTTCTAAGATGAATGAATATCGTTTTGATTCCCCATGATGACATGAAATATGCCCCTTCTCAATGAAAACTTCTTTCAATCATTACCTCCCAAGATATGCAAATTACATTATTTAATTTTAGTTAAAGACCAAGGATTATCTCCCTTTTAGTATGTGAAACTCCAAATAATATATAATTTTCAAAGATCAATTCTTTTTTCTAATGCCTCTGGATCTATGATAACTGATAATCCTCTATCACCAATTCTTTTGAAAACAATTGTAATGGATTCTCATCCATGTATGTTTACATGCCAGCATGATCATCCAAAAAGGTTATTCCATTGATTTTATTAATTTGTGATTTTTATTCAAGATTTATGTTTCTAGTAGGTTTAATTTTCCTTTCTGAATATTGACAAACAATGTTCTTGATTGAACACTACCAATATGGATAAAACAATTCCATGACCTGTGAGAAAGACTAGATCGAGGAATAATCATCATTAAATTTCAGAAATATTATTAAGGAGTATAAAAATAGGATATTATTCACAATAATAATGAGATCCATCATCCCCTTTATTTCATATGTTATTATAATGGTCAAAAGTATATCGAGTAACGAGGTATTGTCAGGCATCAAACCATACCATTCATGGGCCCAACCTATCACCTACATGAAATCCATCCATAGATGATTTTAAATGTGTATGTACATGAACCTGGTATATTTAATTTTCCAGTGAGTGGGAACCATACATTATACTACCTAAGTGACCCCCGGTCATCACAATCACATTTTCTGTGTTGCATAAGCATTTAAGGGAATTATTTATTCACTAAAAATTTATCATAAATTAAAATGATGAAAAATCAACTTATATTTAAAATTATCATTTATATCTAGACATATACATTTTACATACCCTTGTCAATAATTTTAAGATAATAAAATAATGAGAATGGCATTTTTTTCTATTCTTTATATAAAATAATTTAACTATCAAAACATGGTCAAATTGAAAAAGGATATATATTTGACTTTTGTATGATTATGGATGAGATATACTCATACAATATATTTAAAAAACTGATAGGTTGATTCATTTTTCCTTAAAATTTTATTTTTAACCATAATTACATGATTTACCATTTTCTGTGGTGACAAAATTACTAATTTTATTATTCATAATCTATAAATAGGGAACTATTTACCAAATTTGGACCTCCTGATTCCAAAAATTTAATACTTTTTTTATGATTCAATTCAAAAAATGGAATAAATAACTTTTATTATATATGCATAAAAATCAATGGAAATTGTTTTTTAGAAAATTGTGTTTTTAAGAATAAAAATGTAATAAAAAATATGAATAACTATAATTCAAATAAAATTAATTATATTATATATAACTAAATTAATATAATTTTACATTGATATAAAATAATGATGAATTTTTTATTTTTGAAATGAAAAATATATTTCTATAAAAATTATTGTGTTCCATATTCAATGACAAATAAATTTTTCAAAAAAAAATCCAAAAATTCACCCAAATGTAGTTTTGATATGATGATTTAATCCATGATATCATTTTAAAATTTCTAAATGTTTAAGAAAATATATATTAAAAGGAACCCTAATTTATATACATTTATATTACATCGAGGTTGATGAATATTCATTACAAAATATAACAAATCCAAGATAGGACCATATTGGTATAGTGTCTCTAGAAACAGAGAAACATAAACAACTGGTTCATAGTTCATCTTCATTTTCTCCCACATATTTCGTCATAACTAGACCCATTTTTTATATAAGTTACTTAATAACTATCTTCATGGCCTGGGGAAAAGAAACATATGAAAGGGTGACCTTAGATGATTAGTAAGGGTAACCAAGGGAGATATCAATCATATCACAATCATAAGACATAAGAACATAACATTTTAAAATATTGTCCTTAATATGAAATATCGTGATATCATTCCATGGGGTAAATCATAAAATTTTATAAGAATCAATGAACGTAATCCCAAAAGTCATAACAAAAGACATTATGTTTTTTCACATACACATAATCATATAAAATCATTTCTTATTAGTCAAGGCTCATTTCCAAGACCATCGTAGTTGACAAAGTCCATTACTAAACCGTGTTGACTCCTTATTCCAACCCTGTATTATTGAACTAAGATCATTTACCATTCCATACATGTTTATATAATGAGATATAAATCATTAACCAATGAATTGGAGGTAGATATAGGTCCCACTGATCTCATAATGAAATAATTCTTATGTGTTCCACAATAACATAAATCATTCATCATAACCCATGAAATAAAATTGGTTTATTTCAACATCATTCCACCATAACATAATCCATATAAATCAAATGGATTTCTTAAATATAATTCCTTCATAAACACAATCAAATAATAGGAACAGTAAGGAAATTATACTTTAAAAATGGAACTATTAAATAATTCCATCTTAGATGGAAAATAAGTTTGATATAACACATGAAATTAATTCAAGAGGAAATTATACTTTCTTCTTCAAAAACATTTTATTACCGCAAAATTTTAAAAGAAAAGAATTTATTTGGAAATAAACTTTAAATTTTATAGAGGAAACTTCATGGAAATATGGTGTTATGAAAACATAAAAAAAATTCATCCCTTATAATTTAAAAAAACATTCTCCTTGTACTTTTGCTGGAAAAGTCAAAAAGTACCTTGTATCGAATAATGACAAAATATTCCATTCATTACATTTAATAAAAATTAGAAAATGGGTAATATTGACTTTAATAATTTTTTTAAAAATATAAATAATATTACATATTTAGTGAAAATGTGTGTCGATGATAAATATACCATAGTAAACACTTATGTATAAACAATATCTGATAATAATGAGATTGCAAAATTATCTCGTACCTTATGTCAGATTTATATTGTATATATCCAAACCTCCACTATAATGATTTAAATAATATAATTTATTTATTTAATAATCATATTCATTTTATATGATATCATATATGATTATATTGTCATCCATTTGTTAATAACATTTCAGTATTACTTGTTATTGGGGTATTAACTGCTTCATTTTCATATGATTGTTTTTTCGAATAAGTTCCAACTCTACTTCATAAGTCATATTTATATCATTAAAAATTATATTATCATTATATATATAATATTTATTCATTTTATACATTTATATAATCATTCTACAATGAATATCATGTATAATGAATCGCATCGCATTATGGAGTTGGTAGGTTGTACGTACACACGACCGACGATTTCATTCCCATAATTGTTGAATATTATTTAAGTGAATGGTGTATAATATTTAAGAATAAATATAATTTTATAATATTTATATATAGTTTTTATTTACATAATTATATTTATCTGTGTATGGTGGTGGTGAAAAACTAATTACACCACGACGTGGAGGCAGTAAGTCGTACGTACGCACGTGTACTGATTTCATTTTTCGTAGAATGGATTGAAAGTGGAATATTTTAGTTCCATAATAATAATAAAATATCAATATATAAGTAATACTGGATTTATGACTTTATAATTAAATTACTCGTGAAGAGGTAGTAGAGGAAGAAAGAAGTTTGAAAGAATTGGTAGAGGAGATTACCTCTTCTTCGATGTGATTCCACTAAATCTCTTCTTAGAGCAATATAGTTTGTCTTGGAAGAATACCAGAACCAATAAAATCTAAATAGGTAAGTTGATAAGGTAAAATTACTTGGGTTTTCAAATCTTTAAGGCTCATCATGAAGTAAATAAGTGAGGGATAAGGTTCCCTTTTATAATTGAGGTCAGGGGCACTTTTGGGATCTCAAAAAAATATTACTATATAAAAAAATCAAAACACATCCAAAAACCAGAAAATTTTCCCAATTTCAAATATGAGATGTGATATAATTTTAATCTGATCAAAAATTATATTTTATACATGTTTTTCTATTAATTTAAACCCTGTCATTTTAATTAACACTTTGTTATTGTATTTAATTTTCAACTAGGGTAAAAAATTTGTCAATGTTAAAAGTGTGAAATATTTACTTATTGTTTGTCAATTAGGCCATAAATAAATAACTTAGAAAATTATAGAGCAATGGATAATTATTATATATTTTTAAAAAATGTTTTATAATTTTTAAATTATTTAATAAAACATTATTTTTATAAACAATCAACAGTACCAATTTTGACACTATTCAATTCATTTATTTTTTAAAAAATTATGATAATAAGTTAATTTCAAAAAAAAATACTATTTTAATATATTCTTAAGAGTTCAATTTCATCTAAAAAATTCATTATACTTATTAAGTATACAAAATTAAATTTATTTTAAATTTATTAATAACATTTACTTATTATCTCTATTAATAAAATAATTACTACATCAATATTGTGTATTTATTTAATATACTTATTTATTAAATAAAAAATAAAAATAAAATACTAAGATGAATATAAGTATACTATATTTATGAAGAATATTTTTAGTCAGATTTAGCTTCTATAAAATCCATTATTTAAAATTTTATAATTATTAAATTTTGAATGTGACAAATTTAACATCACATTAAATAAAAAAATAAAGTTTCACAATCTCTTATATAAGGCTTCAAATGGTCACTAAATTGGCACTTGGATGTTCTGGTCGAGATATACTTGACCAATAATATTTTTTCATGTTTTTTTGTCTTTTTATTGTTATTATAATTTTAATAAAAATTGTTCTATTGATTTCTAATCAATTAATTAATTTTTAAATCATCAAAGTATAAGTCTTTAAGGTAAATAATTTTTTCCTAAAAATTAAAAATAAAGTTCCATGATAAATAAAGACATTTTTGAATTCAAATAATTATTTATAATCGTATTTATCTTCTTTATAAACTTACATAAAAAGTATTTAGTTAAAAAAATTTGAGTGACACAGATTTAACATTTCATTAAATAAAAATAAATTAAATATCATAATGTCATCCAGGTGGATTCCAATGGACACTATTTTTTCACATGGATGATTTAGGTCGATAAAAATCCTCCAATGATATTAATACAAGTTATAGGGTAATTTATGGTTCCAAAATTCATGCTAAGGGAAAATATAAAAAGAGGAAACCAATGCCAAAGGGGATACCTCGCAGAGCCCATTCGCGGAGCCCTATAGTACTAAGGCCTTTGTGGAGGCCCTATAAACCATGGCCAGTGTGATCCCGAATCCCCCTCTGCAGTCTCCCTAGAGTAAAATAGGTGAGAGGCTCCGAAGTTATAACACAATTGACTGGAAGCTTCATGACGCAGAGGGAACAACATCACCTCTTCAATCCCTTGCAACTTGATGGAAGCCTTCGTGAGCTCCACAGAGGGAATTTAGGAGAGCTCTGCACTGAGGAGGGTATAAAGGTAGACTCCATGGTTATGATAAACTTGACGCAATCTGAGATCAATCATAGAGCACCACATGGCTTCACACCGAGATTTCAGAGCTTTGTGCCACCCCTCGCCTATAAATACTAGGCTTCCCTTGAATCCAAAGGATGGACACCCCAACCTTTCACCTTATCAGCTCTAAAATTGAAAATCACCTTCTTCTCTTCAAAACCTTGAAAAAAATGAGCTCTTCTAGGTACTTGAGAAATGAAAAGTTCCTTTACCTTAGCTCAAATACATCCCCTCTTCAAGCAGGGATTCCCTTCGCAAAGCCCACGGGACATCACAAAGGAAGGAGATCCCTAAGGGGACTTGGGTCTTCTCAAAACATGAATGCTTCACAAAGTACCTTCCATACACATGTAAACCACATGCTAAGGTAGTATCATTGTGCTTCGCGAAGTATATTGCTTCTCAATTCCAAGCTTTTCAAGGAACCCATGCTCTATGAATTCCTACTCAGTGAAAGCCTTTGTACCTCATGAAGAACCCTTCATATGCATGTATACCCTATTCCTAGTCTATTCCACTTCACTTCATGAAGAATACCCCTTCGCAGAGTCCCTCCACTATTTACAGCACTAGAGCTTCATACGGTCCTTTCCTGTAAACCCATCTGCTTCACAAATCCTTCTCTCATACGACCCTCCAGGTTTCTGTGAAGTGATTTCAAGGTCCCTTGGGTGGTGCTTTGTGTTACGTTGCATAGACTCATACTTCTTCTCATACTCACACTAATGGTTATTGTTTCTTCACATGGCCACGCTAACGTGAGCCCCTCAATGGATCACTCTATAGCACCACCCTATAACTGTATTGCTAATGCCTTCCATTCCACAAGGGTGGGTGGGTATCATTTATGTAAGTCCTAGGGGTTCAGATTGATCCCACCTCGTTCGAGCTGTAGGGTGTTAAACTACCAAGAACCATCATCCTCAGCACATGATGTTAAACTGTGGCCTCTCCCTATGCAATATACATGGGGTGCCTTGTCTTGTACATTCTTAGTGCTCGCTCATATCCACGAGAGTGAGATATTACCAACATGGAATGGGATCCACTTTTTTGGAATGGGATCTATCTGCGGGGAAGGGAAACCATCTTGTTGTAATCCCCTAGCCTTTCTTGTCGAAGGTATCATCTCTGATCCCCATTTATTCTTTGGTTCCAAATACTAGAAGATAGATGGGAACCTGAACCTTCATTACCCACATCCCTCTCCCTTTGTGATTTATCACCATAGGTCATCCATCCTGGAGTAAGTCCCAATCTCCATCTCCCTGGGCCGCTAACCACATGTAAGCCCTGCTTTATTATCTTTGTATGCACCTTTCATGATGTGATCGTCATGTATTTTCTTCCACTTGTTTCTCACACTGAGCATGACTCATGTGGTCTTCGAGTAAACATTGACCATGGAATAATTCCTAGTCCACCCTAGCATAAGTCCCAATCCCTCATTTTGAACTACGTGGACTTTGATCCTTTCTCCTTTCCAAGAAAAATACGTAGGAAGCCTCTATAAGGTTCAAGCCCAACACCCATCGATCTCAACCACTTCATGTCGGTCCACTTTCATCCCGCGTGATGTTAAAATATATCCCCTATCTCGAACTATGTTGACATTGATCCTTGCTCCTTTCTAAGAAAGGTATGTAGGAATCCTCTCTGAAGGTCAATCCCATCACCCATCAGTCCCGACCACTTCACGTCGGTTCACCCTCATCCCACATGATGTTAAACTATATTCCCCTTGTAGTCCCTCATGAATCTAAACTGTATATCTTCGAGATATGTGGGTTTTGGTCCCTGTCTCCTAGACCAGGTATGTAGGAATCCGGTCTCACCCAAATTTACCCAAGATTTTAGGGTTAAGAAGTCGCTTGTAAGTTAGCTTGGGTTGTCGAATCCTCATAGACCTAAGAAGTAACCTACATACATGTACATTCTATAGATTTTTTTGGCTATGAAGTGTCCAACAAGGGTTGTTTTTATATGGGTTTAAAGGATCACTAATAGATTTAAGTTAATTCAAATTAATATAATGAGTTGATCCTAGGTTATCACTCAGAGTTCATTGGATGAATTCCTTTTTTTATGATTTCAATTTCATTAACTCGAGAAGGATTCATTCAATGAATTGAAACAAACCTCATCACTTACTGGTTAAACAATTTCACAAACACATTCTAATCACCTATAAACTTGTAGGATCATTTTCATGAGCACTCTAAGGTAAAGGATCTTATTATCACCAAAAATTGGGGTGAATAAATTCAATATGGAGGAGGAAAATATAAAATCATTGAATAAAAGAAACTCAAATAAAAGAAATTAATAAATATTTAGAGAGTGATAAATAAAAATCAATACATCCCCTTTCTACTCCCTTAGATCAACCTATAAAATAGTTACCCTCCATTGATTACATGTTCTCAATGGAAGCTAGATGTAGACTTACGAGGATGGAATTGAAGATGTAAAAACAGCAAAATAACGATCACTCTGTTGTTGTGTGATAAATTTCACAAGGTATGGTGTGAATAAATTCACAACATTATGAAAAGGTATCAATTTGATATGTAGATTAAGAGAATAATTTTAACTGAATAAATTTTATTAAGAAACTAAGGTGAATTGAACAACTTACATGAGAAAGAAATGTGATTACAAACACAAAGCGGCAACATAACACTACAACGAAACCAAACACCAAAGATGATAAACTTATTCACCACCACTTCCATAAATAGTCATTTAAAGAGGCTTGTGTTAATACCCCAATAGTACAAAGTATTCCACTTGAGTATGGTAGGCCTAGGGTGGTGGAAAGTAAGAGAGAGGAGAATTTTCCACCCTTGACCTGAAGTTGTTTCCAGCTTGTATTCACCAAAGAGAGGTGCCTATATGACCACAAATATGGCCTAATTGGAGTGGGACATAGAAGAAAAACATGAATATCTGGATGTCTTCTAACTCTATAAACTTTAACCCCAAAATAATTTGTGGTTTCTGAGATATGATTAAATCGGTGGGATGTTCTTTTGGGATGAAGAATCTAGCCTAGAATTTCATCTTCAACTTGTGCCACCTATAACTTCATTAAAACATCTGAATTAGAACTTTTCACTATTTTATGAAATGGTCCCCTTGATTAAATATATCTTTAGTTAAATTTTGAGAATAATTGGGCTTGGATCCTTGCCTATACAGTATCTTTTTTGAGATGTTGTGCAGTTTACTTTTCCCAGAATGTGTTTCCATGAAAGCACATTTTGGTGGTCTTCCAATGTGAATCATCAAGTACTCCAAAAGCATGAATTGTTCCTTATTTAATTGGAGACGTGAAAAGAAAAAAAATCCAGACGATTTTGTATTTTATAATGTGTTCAAATATGTGCCAAGTAATAGTGAACTTTAATAAAGAATTATAATTATAATGTGAAATAATGCTCGAAGTGTAAAATGCACTAAAATGGAGTTTATGAATAGTGAATCACATGAATATTATATATATTAAAAATTAATATTAGACTCATTCAGTGGCTAATCACACCCCCAACTTGAGTTTTTCTAGTCCTGAGAAAAATGAATCTCAAAAACAGGAAATTTGAATTCCCTTTTCCAAAAACTTTTTAATAAACATTGCTCACCAAAAGACCTCATACCAAACAATTATGAAACCCATAAAAATCATTTAAAACAAGCTAGTTACAAAGGCATATCCCAATCCCAAGCCCATTCCTTTGTTCAAATTCATTGTCAGATTTTATCCAATTTCAATTAAGCATGATGAAGTGTTGTGTATCACAATAGACATGGGGGGTTCATCTTTATTCATAGGGGAATTAATGGGAGAAATAGGTGGAATCACATTTAAATTTTAATATGAGTATTAAATTATATATATATATATATATTTGTTTTTTAGTTGAAATATTTCCATGGTAATTGAAATTTCACTCATAGAGTCAACCCATGTAGCAAGACTTTGTCGATGAATCCAAGGCTTAAAGACCTTAGGGCACCAAGTGAAGCCCACATACTCGGGAATCATCTCGAGTTAACTCAATCCAAAAAAATGTCAAATTACCAAAAATAGAGATAAAATTACTAACTTCGGTCCTGACAACTATGGAGTCACAATCCCCAAGTGTCGAAATCCATGCATTAGGTCATTTCATTGCTCTATGTGAAAATTTATTGTTTCTTATTGAATAAATATATTATAACTAAAATGATAACCAAACCTATGCTATTTATTTTGGGGACCCCATGAACTCAAACTAATACCCCACAATACAGAGGACGTGCATTGTGTTTTCCTTTTTTTATTAAATGGATGAAACTATAAATGGTGAAAAATCACATTAGACAACCGCATATTCCAAAATCTATTCACATGAACTTAAAATTTCATTAAAATAATAATCAAGGCATGCAAAATTATTTTATATTCAATTTCAAAGTGTGAAATGTGTATTATCATGTTCCAGGTTAAAGGAACTTTTCCTTCCATTAAGGCACACTTTGTTTTTTAAATCATTTGTTTTATTTCATCTCACACCAACTTAAAATAACATTGTCCCCAATGTTTAAAAAAAAGAAAATTTAGAAGGGGGTAAAGGTAGAGAAGGGTAGTTCAAAAAGGAAATTTAAAATGAAAATCATGGAATTAAGTCACCTGGTGGTTAAAGTTGAAGTTCGTATTTCACCCATTTAATCTCGTGATCTCCATGTCACTCAGAGAAGCCTCACTAATGATGATATTTTATGTTGGTACACCTGTTTATTTAAGCATACCAAAGACTGATACTGGGAAAATTTTAAAATTAGAATTATATATATATATATATATATGTGTATATATATAAATTTTAAAATATAATTATATATATAAATAAAATAATATAAAGAAACATTATATGTCATAGGTTAGTGGTAGGTGCACTCCCCTATCTCCCTTTAGTCCTAGGTTCGAGTCCCTGCAACTTCGCCGATTGTGACAGGGTTTTCCCTAGAACCTACGATGTGTCATTTTATTTATTTTTTAATTATTAATTTTTTTTAACCTACAAATACATAGAAATAAAATAAAATAAACTGATGATATATTTTCTTTATTTTAAATTTCTCAGTAAGGTATTACTTAGGTATCACACCACATGACACGGATGAATACAGCGCTCCCCTTTCATACCCATACATACTCATAATAGAATAATAGGTTAGCAGTCTAAGGTACTATCATATTCAGAGTTGATTGATTAATTATTTTTTTTAAATATCAAAATGATTCATTAATTCTATTTGAGAAAAAAATGATTCACAATGATTGGAAACATGAAAACCACGGGTTTCCTCTCTTTCAGTGCTTTTGTTTAAGGTCGTTATCCCAACATGAAACCCCCCTAACTTACCCAATACCGACTTTATACACTTTAATGACCCCATATTTCTCCCCTTATACTATATTGAGATTGATTATTTGTTTAAATTTTTTTTCATCTACAAACCTATATTCTACAATGAGTGGGAAAATCAAAGTAATGTTAGAAATGGTTGATATGGTTTCCACTATAGTCTTGCCAAAGGCATCAATGATCATTCCATCTTTTTTGGGTTCAATATAAGAATGGATTCCAATTGAAATTTCATGATTATACCATATAAATGGATACTTGAGTAGGGAAGGAAGGAAAAAAATTTGTGATCGGATTATATTGGACATTCAGACACAGGTTGATATTTTGAATCCAACTAGTTTCATTTTCTAAATTTCTCAACAGAATTGGTTCCTTTTGAATAGAATATTAAACCAAAAAATTGGAAATTTCAGTTTTATTAATGGTTATGAACTCAAAGTTTTTTATTTCTCCCAATGGTTCAGTGATTTTTGGTTCTAAAAAATCATTAATGGAGTAATATTTAGGACAGTCAATCCAAGATGTCAAATTCTCATCTTTTGAATCCAAAAAAAATAAATTTCCTCCTAATTTAAATACCCTTAAACAATTCCATTATCCTCTTCATCTATCTCAAATACAAAGGCTGGTTCTTCAGTAAATTCATGTGGGGTTTGTGGGAAACATGAAACGTCACATAAGGTTATGGAAGGGATAATGAGTGTAGGTTTGGGTTCCTCACACGCTTCAATACATTGTAGTTTGAATCTCAATGATGAAACTTCCTAATTCATTTTATCCATTTTTTCACAAAATTTTTCAATAATTAGTTGGGGATTATACTGGATATAATTCCCTAATATTTATCTCTTCAACCATCCTTGAGAGGGATGGAAATTAACCCTCTGAATATTCATCATCCCAATGATTGTAAATGTCACCAAGTGTGTGGTAATTAATCAAGGGTTGATCAAATAAATTTACTAATTTAGGGGATTCCCAATATTTATTTTCCATTCGATTCCATAATGGGTTTGTGAAATAGTAATTTGGAAGATACTCCATTGTAGAATTTTGAAAGTTGGATTCTAGATTCTCAGGGCACACACAAACCGAAAGGGGTAAAGATAAGAGAAGTTGATGTGAGAAACGAGAAGTTGGGGAGAATAGAATGAGTGTTAAGATGAATTACTTGGGTCCCCTCAAATGGTTCCTAAATTTTTTCTTACCCAAATTTACCAAAGATTTTAGGGTTAAGTGGTCACTTGTAGGTTAGCTTGGGTTGTCGAATCCTCAGAGACCTAAGAAGTAACCTATAGACATGTACATTATATGGATTGTTCTTGGATATTAAGTGGAAAAATTGGTTGTTTTTAGACGGGTTTAAAGGATAAATAATATATTTAATTTAATTCAAATTAATATAATGAGTTGATCCTAGGTTATCACTTAGGGTGGATTGGATGAATTACTTTTTTATGATTTCAATTTCATTAACTTGAGAAGGATTCATTCAATGAATTAAAACTAACCTCATAAATTACTAGTTAAACACATTCAAAAACAAATTCTAATAACCTAATAACTTTTAGGATCATTTTCATGAGCACTTTAAGGTAAAGTATCTTATTAGAATATAAAATTGGGGTGAATAAATTCAATATGGAAGAGGAAGAGAGAAAATCATTCAATAAAAGAAACTCAAATAAAATAAATTAATTAAAATTTATATAGTGAGAAATGAAATTCAATCCATCCCATTGATACTCCCTTGGATAAACCCATAAAATATTTATCCCTCCATTGATGACATGTTATAAACAGAAGAGGGAAGTAGACTTATGAGGGTGGAATTGAAGAAGTAAAAACAAGAAAATTACAATCACTCCACCATTGTGTGATAAATTCCACAAGGTATGGTGAGGATAAATTCACACCTTTAGGAAACAGTATCAACGTGATATGTAGAAGAACATAATAAGAGGAAAGGAAGAACTTTTATTAAGAAACTAAGGTGAATTGAACAACTTACATGAGAAAGAAATGTGATTACAAACACAAAGCGGCAACATAACACTACAATGAAACCAAGCACCAAATATGATAATATAATTCACCACCACTTCATTAAATACGAATTTCAAGAGTCTTGGGTCGATCCCACAATATTATAAAGTATTCCACTTGAGTATGGTAGGCCTAGGGTGGTGGAAATTAAGGGATACGGGACTTTTCCACCCTTGACCCGAAGTTGCAGTCTGCTTACATCCACCGAACAGAGGCTCCAAGATGACCTTCTAGATGGCCGAATTGGAGTTGGACATAGAAGAGAAATATGAATCTAAAAATTTATACTAGCTCTATGTAAAATTTCAGCCCAAAATAATTTGGGTTTTCTAAGATATTATTAAATTGGTGGGATTTTTTTATGGGCTAAAGAATCTGGCCCAAAATTTCATCTTCAACATGGGCTGCCTATAACTCCATTAAAGAATATGAATTATCTGTTTTAACTATTTTATTAAATGTTCCCCTTTATTTCCTATATCTTAAGATAAATTTTTTGAATCATTGGTCTTATATCCTGGCCTCTACAGCCTCTTTATTGGTCTGTTTTCTAGTTTACTTTTCCCAGAATGTGTTTCCATGAATGCCAATTTTGGTGGTCTTCCAATGTGAATCAACAAGTGCTCCAAAAGCATGAATTTTTATTTATATAATGGGATACCTGAAAATAAAATAAAATAAAGAGCTTTTTTTATTTTAGAATGTGTACAAATATTTACCAAGTAATAGTCCACTTTAATAAAGAATTACAATTATAATGTCAAATAATGTTCAAAGTGTAAATGAACTAAAATGGTGTTTATGAATAGTGAAGCACCTAAATATTATATATATTAATAATGAATATTAGACTAATTCAGTGGATGATTAGAATCCTCCTTGAGGTTCAACCCCAACCAGCGGTAAGCCGTTGTCACCCCAACCAACGATAAGTCGTTGTCACTGAAACCATCGGTAAGTTGTTGTTGCCCCAATCAGCAGTAAGCCATTCTAGCCCCAACCAGAAGTAATATGTTGTGGTCCAAAATTGATGGTAATATAATATAGTCCCATTTTTTGGGACCCATATCTCTGGTTCTCCCCCAGGTGTCAGACCAACTCTCAGGCTGCTAACCATGAGTAAGCCCCAGCATATTGTCGGGTCATTGTCCTATGTGTACACCCTAATTCTATGCCCCCATTATGAACTATGTGGACTATTATTACCTAACACAGGAATATATAGGAAGCCTCCCTAAGGTTTAATCCCATTACTCATGTCCCATCATGGTCTCTCCCTTGAGTCTCCCTATGTTCCGAGAAGACCATGTCCCAACCCGAAGGTTCCACTTCCTCCGGGTCCCATCCATGCGTCCATTCTCACGGGTCACCTCCTCAGGTGTCTCATCACCCCATCGAACTAAATGGACTTTGATTACCAACCACCTAGATATGTAGGAAGTCTCTTTGAAGCTCATTCCCAACAAAATCATCGTCCTGACGAAGGTCCCATCTCATTCTCCATCCACATATCTCCATCATTCATAATCCATCATGGTGTCACCCAGGTCGCCACATCCCGATGAGATCATGTCATCCATCTCTTCAATGATCCAAGCAGTATCTAGGATACAAACCATGTGTTTGACTATTATAACAACCCATAATTTACGTACATTGTTATTACTTCAGAATTGAAGCACACTTATTACAACATATAGCAAAACCAGGAAACGACTGTATAGGTATAGAGTCTTTAGAAACTGGGAAACATAAACAACTGGTTCATAAAGCATCTACTTTGCCTCCGATTTATTTCACCATATCTAGAGTACCTTTTTCGCATATCCTACTTAATAACCTTCTTCCTGACCTGGGGAAATAAAACATACAAAAGGGTGAGCTCAAATGCTCAGTCAGGGTAAACAAAAGAAATATCAATCACATCATATACATAAGAACATAACTTTTGGAAATCTTAACCTGCAAAAGAAATCATAATTTCATAACATGGGATAAATCATAGTAGTGAAATGTAATCCCATTAATCATAAATTAAAGCATGAAACTTTGTGTAATAAACACATAATCATAGAGAATCATTTCTTATTAGTCAAGACTCATTACCAAGACTATCTTAGTGGACAAAGTCCATTTCTGAACCGAGTTCACTCCTCGTTTCAGTCCTGTTTCACTGAACCGGTTTAACCCGTCGTTCCAGCCATGTCTATATCATGAGATATAAAATCTTTACCCAATGCATTGGAGGGAGATATAGGTCCCACCCATCTCATAATGATACCATTCTTATGTGTGCCACAAAATCATAAATCATACATCATAGCATAACCCATGTAATAAAAATGGGAATCATAAACATTGTGACATCATAAAACAATTAATATAAGATAAAGGAATTCATAAAAATAATTCCATCACAACACAATCAAATCAATGTAATAATAGGGATAAAAACATAACTGTTTATTATCTTAGATGGAAAATAATTTTGATAAAACACTTGAACTCCATTCTTGAGGAAAATATCCTTTCTATTTCAAAAACACTTTTCCTTTCTTAATATGTCATACAATTATAAACAAAAGAAGTTGATTAAAAATAAACTTGAAAACTTTTAATGGAAGATTCTTGGAAATAATGTTTTAAAAATCCATTCATTCCGTATAAGTTAAAAAAACATTCTTCTCATACTTTTGTCGAAAAACTCAAAAGGGTACCTCGTACGAAAAATGACAAAAGATTCATTTCATATCTTTTACTCAAAACTCACCTAAGGGTAAAATTGGATTTAAACAATTTTAGGTGGATGGAAATAATATTACATATTGAGGAAACATGGATGTGGATGATAAAATACACCCCAGAAAATACCAAAGCATAAACAATCTCGGATAAAAATGAGATTGTGATATTTCTCTTACCTTAGGTCTGATTTGCTTCGTAAGTGTCTGAACCTCCTGTATAATGATTTAAATAATGTTATTGAATTATTCCAGAATAATACTTATTTTTATGATATCATATATGTTCATATTCTTAGCTTCTTATTAGTAATATTTCATTACTACTTGTTTATTCGGGTGTTTATTACTTTTTGTTCTTATACGTGTTTTGTCGAATAAATTCTTATCCTTATTTTTAGGTTATAGATACCTCATTTCCAGAATTGTATTAGTGTAATATATATCATATTTATTCACTCAATTATTTTATATAATCATTATGCAATGAAGATCATGTAGAACGAGTCGCATCACATCGTGGAGACGGTATTCCATACGTACGCACGAGCGATGATATCGTTCCCATGATCGTGGAATTGTATTGGAGTGTATGTATACTATTTAAGAATCAATATAACTTTACAATAGTCATATATAGTCATTATTTACACCATTATACCCATCCAAGTAAGGTGGTGGTGTAAAATAGATTTCACCACGGCGTGGAGACGGTATTCCGTACGTACGCACGCGCGGTGATTTCGTTTTCCGTAGGATGGATAGATGGTAAAATAGGGTTGTTTCATACTTATAATAACATATCAGTATATGAGTGATACTTATGTTATTACTTCATAATGAAACAACTAAAGAAGAAGAAGTGGAAGAATAAATAAAGTTGAAAGAATTGGTAACGGACATTACCTCTTCTTTGAAGCGCCTATTTGAGATCTCATTTTAGGGCACTAACATTGGTCTTTGAAGAAGACCAGGACCTCTAGGATGTTTCTAGGGAAGTGGAGAGGGAAAATTGGCAGGGTTTGGCCGACCTTTAAGGCTCAAAGTGGTGTGAGTAAGAGGGGAAGTGGTGTCCTTTTATAAGAGAGGAGAGGGGCTCCTTTGGAAAAACTAAAAATATTATTTTATTATAAAGACAAATTCGGTTTTAAATAGATCCAAATTGATTTATTTAGAAGATAAGGTGGGGATGGGTAGAAATACTCTCATCAAATATAATTTAGACAAGTTTATGTTCATATTTTAACCTTATCATTTAGATTTAACATTAAGTTATATAATTTTACTTTTACCGTGTCTTCTTGTGTTCTTATACTATAAGGTTAATAAACTTACTATATGAAGCCAAACGAACCCCAAGTTGTTTATTATTAATATATATAACCTTATCTAAGTCATTTTTCCGAACCATAGATTTTTAGGAATAAAATAACAATTAATAATATAATATTTTTTTTTAAACTATTTTATGTCAATTTTGACACTATTTAGTAATTGATTTTTGTGAAAATCATAACAGAATGATTAGTTCTAAAAAAGTTAATTAAATAAATAATAACATGTCATATTATCCTATAAAATTAGTGTAATTCATAAAAAGTCTCAAATTACATTTATTTGGGTATTTATAACATCAATTATGTCAATATTTTATTAATAAGATAATTACTGCATCATTTTGTGTCATAAATAAATTAACTTATTTAAAGTATAAAAATTAAAAATAAAATACCATTATGTAGTAAATATTTTTATATTTCTAATGAATATTTATAGTAGAATTTATCTTATGTATAACCCTATATTAAAAATGGTATACTTATTAAACTTTGATTTTAACTATTTTAACCCTTCTTTAAATAAATTAATAATAAATGTCCTAATCTAATCCAAGTGGGCCTAAATGGTCATATTTTATTCCTAAGGTTGTTTTTGGTCGAATTACACTCATCCAATAGAATTAGGACATGTGTTAGGGTAATAATAATATCATTTTTACCCTTAATTACCCTGTTTACTTTTAACTGTGGTAAATAAAAGTAAAAAGTTACTATTCACCAAAAATTATTTTCATCTCATTGAACCACATTTTACTTACTGACATCAATCGTGTCTCTTGGATTTTTGAAATTCCACTCACAGAAGCGGTAAAATTAAGTTTTATGAAAAATTCAGTTTTTTTTAACTACCACTTAGTGGTTTCACTATTCATCAAAAATTGTAAGTTTTCAGAAAAATACCAAAATTTCACCCTATGCTAATTTCGATATTCTGAATCCAAAAATGAAGTCAATTTTGAAAAATAAAATTTACAAAATTTCAAAAAGTGGTTTTTACTATTCATAACTGCTAGTTTTAATAATATTTTAATAGCATATCATTATTTAGTGAAACTCGGTATTGTGTACGACGCAAGCTATCGAGGAAGGTCGTGATTGCGTGTAAAGCAAGCCGAGAAAGTGTTGTGTGTAGTAAAAGATTCCTTTGATGATTTATATAACATAAAAGTCTCAGGGTGTTACATTCTACCCCCCTTAAAATGAATTTTGCCCTTGAAATTCGTCACTTTGTAACAAACAGATGAGGATACCTCTCCCTCATCATATCCTCAAGCTCCCATGTAGCTTCTTCTAATTGGTGGTTCCTCCATAAAACATTCACCAAGCGAGTGGTATTGTTTCGTAGGACTTTTTCTCTATGATCCAGAATCTCTATCGGTTATTCTTCATAAGAAAGATCTTGCTCCAGTGGTACAACTTCTGAGATGAGTACATGTGAAGGATCAGGTATGTACTTTCTCAGGAGAGATACATGGAACACATCGTGAACTTGAGAGAGATTTGGTGGGAGTTCCAATTGGTAATCTACCTTCCCAACATGATCCAGTATTTCAAAAAGACCGATATATCTAGGGCTCAACTTCCCCATCTTTCCAAATCTCATGACTCTCTTCCAGGGAGATATTCGTAAGAACACTTTATCACCAACTTCAAACTCTAAGTATTTTCTTCGGTTGTCAACATAACTTTTCTGTCGACTCTGAGCTGCTCTTATGTGTTGTTGAATAGATCTGACCTTTTCTGCCATTTCATCAACGAGATCAGGTCCTAATAGCTTTCTTTCCCCAACTACATCCCAGCAAGTTGGAGTCCTGCATTTCTTTCCATAGAGAGCTTCATAAGGAGCCATCTGAATACTGGAGTGAAAGCTATTATTATAAGAAAATTCCACCAAAGGTAGGTGTTGATCCCAACCACCTTTGAAATCCATAGAGCAAGCTCTCAACATATCTTCCAGAGTTTGAATTGTTCTCTCAGACTGACCGTCTGTCTGAGGATGATAAGCAGTGCTGAAACTCAACTCTATATCCAGAGTATACTGAAGACTTCACCAGAACTTTGAGGTAAGCCTTGGATCCCGATCAGATATAATAGAAAGTGGTACTCCATGCAATCTTACAACTTCCTTCACATATATCCTGGCAAGCTGATCCTGAGAGAAATCCTCTCTAATAGCGATGAAGTGTGCAGAATTTCTAAGACGATCAACTATGACCCAGATAGCATTATTGCCTTTGGATGTTTTAGGAAGTCCGGTGACAAAGTCCATAGTGATGTTTTCCCATTTCCATTCAGGTATGGGTAATGGTTGTAACATCCCCTTAGACTTCTGTCTCCTAGCTTTAACTTGCTGACAAACCAAGCATCGAGAGACATATTCAGCAACATCTCTTTTCATGCCATCCCACCAGAAGTACTCTTTTAGGTCCCTATACATATTCTTGCTTCTAGGATGAATAGAGAATGAAGAACTATGAGCCTCATCCAGCAGCTCCTTCTTTAATTCGGGGATGGGAGGAACACAAACCGGATTCCTGAACTTTATTATCCCATCACAATCAAGGTTGAATTCAGGAACATTTCTCACCTTCTTTTGTAACTCGAAATCTTCTTTCTGTGCATCTTTAATCTTCACATGTATAGATGGGTGAACATTCATTTGAGAAAGATACGCTTTTTCCCCTTTCATTATAATTCCAAGATTCATCCTTTGTAATTCCATAAATATTGGATCTTTTGTGATCCTCATCATGGATAAACTGGCATGGTCTTGTCGACTTAATGCATCTGCCACCTTGTTTACTTTCCCAGGGTGGTAATGGATTGAGCAGTCGTAATCCTTAATCAGCTCCAACCATCTTATTTGGAACATATTCAGCTCCTTTTGTGTGAAAATATACTTTAAACTTTTATGATCAGTATAAATGTCACACCTTTCTCCATAAAGATAATGCCTCCAAATCTTTAATGCAAAGATTACCGTAGCTAACTCCAAATCATGAGTTGGGTAATTTTGCTCATGGATTTTCAACTATCGTGAGGCATAAGCTATCACCATATCATTTTGAATAATAACACACCCCATTCCCTTCTTGGATGCATCACTGTAGATCACAAACCTTTCTCCACTACAAGGCAGTGTGAGCACAGGTGCACTAGATAACCTTCTTTTCAACTCCTTGAAATTCCCTTCACATTCCTCCGCCCAGACAAACTTAACTCCTTTCTGAGTCAACTTGGTGAGTGGATTAGATAATCGTGAAAAATCTTTCACAAAACGTCTATAATATCCAGACAAACCAAGAAAACTTCGGATCTCAGTTACTGTTGTTGGTCTCGACCATCTTTCGATAACCTCTGTTTTTGCTGGATCCACAGATATCCCCTCTTTTGAGATTATGTGACCCAAAAATGCAACTTTTTTAAGCCAAAATTCACACTTGGTAAATTTGGCATAAAGCTTCTCCTTTCTCAGGGTCTTCAATATAATTCTCAAGTGATCTTCATGTTCTTCCTTGCTCTTTGAATATATAAGAATATCATCTATAAAGACTACCAAAAACTGATCAAGATAGTCTCTAAAGACTCTATTCATCAGATCCATGAAGATAGCAGGGGCATTAGTAAGACCAAATGGCATCACTATAAATTCATAGTGTCCATACCTTGTACAGAAAGCCGTCTTCGGTATATCCTCCCTTTTGAACATTAATTGATGATACCCTGAACGAATATCAATCTTGGAAAAGTATTGAGCTCTGCGTAGTTGGTCAAATAGGTCATCAATGCACGGGAGAGGATATTTGTTCTTGATAGCGATCTTGTTATGTTCTCAATAATCAATGCAGAGTCTCATTGATCCATCTTTCTTCTTAACAAACAGAACAGGTGCTCCCCAAGGTGACGCACTAGGGCGTATGAATCCCTTATCAAGATTCTATTGGAGTTGCTTCTTCAATTCCTGCAACTCAATTGGGGCCACTCTATAAGGTGTCTTTGAAATAGGTAAGGCACCCGGTATGAGTTCTATTTAAAACTCAACTTCACGATTTGGGGGAAGACCCGGCAATTCCTCCGGAAAGACATCGTCAAACTCCCATACAATGGGAATATTCTTAATCATGAGTTTCTCACCAACCATTTGAGATAAATAACCTTCATTTAGTGGAATCAAGACCCATAAGATGGAAGAAATTTCCAATAGAAGGTTATGTTCATCCTTGCATCGATAGACGATCATAGATTGATCTGGAATGTGAAATGTGACTTCCCTTCTGTAACACCCCGAGATTTTATGAAAATATTCTTTTTAATTTCATTAATGTCTTGTGTTATACGCTACACCAAAAGGATCATTCACAACACACATCTCTGACCTGGCTTGAATTACACACAATTGCGACCTTCCACGATAGCGTGTGTTGTACGCAACACCAAGTTTCGCTAAACAACGATATGCTATTAAAATATTATCAAAACTAGCTGTTATGAATAGTAATAACCACTTTTTGAAATTTTGTAAATTTTATTTTTCAAAATGGACTTCATTTTTGGATTTGGAATATCGAAATTAGCTTAGGGTGAAATTTTGGTGATTTTCGGACAACTTTCATATTTTGATGAATAGTGAAAATTACTAAATTTTAATTAAAAACAACTTTTTCAATCGAAATAATTAATAGTGATAAATTATTAATTTGAGTGGTTTTAAAGTATATTTAGAATATATTTTTACAATTTAATACAATTTTGGTCATTGGATGTAATTTCACATTTAAACCAGACATAAACAAGTGTCAATCTTTTGATAGTTATTATCTCTTAAGAACACGATATTTGTTTTGACGATGGGAATTAATTTTTAAATTAATTAATGAAACTGTTATGTTTTAAATTTGGCAAAATAGAAATCATTTTTGAGTTCATAATATCAAATATATCTTAGGCCTAATTTTTTGTATTTTTCTGAAAACTTTCAATTTTTGATGAATAGTGAAACCACTAAGTGGTAGTTAAAAAAACTGAATTTTTCATAAAAATTAATTTTACCGCTTCTGTGAGTGCAATTTCAAAAATCCGAGAGACACGGTTGATGTCAGTAAGTAAAATTTGGTTCAATGAGATGAAAATAATTTTTGGTGAATAGTAACTTTTTACTTTTATTTACCACGGTTAAAAGTAAATAGGGTAATTAAGGGTAAAAATGATATTATTATTACCCTAACACATGTCTTAATTTTATTGGATAAGTGTAATTAGACCAAAAACAAACTTAGGAATAAAATATGACCATTTAGGCCCACTTGAATTAGATTAGGACATTTATTATTATTTAATTCAAAGAAGAGTTAAAAGAGTTAAAATCAAAGTTTATTTAATAGAACATTTTTAATATAGGTTTATACATAAGATAAATTTGACTATAAATATTCATTATAAAGATAAAAATATTTCCTACATAATGGTATTTTATTTGTAATTTTTAGACATTAAATAATATAATTTATTTATGACACAACGATGATGCAGTAATTATCTTATTAATGAAATATTGACATAATTGATGTTATAAATACCCAAATAAATATAATTTGAGACTTTTTATGAATTACACTAATTTTCTAGGTTAATATGACATTTTAGTATTGATTTAATTAACTTTTTTCGAACTTATCATTCTGTTATGATTTTCACAAAAATCAATTACTAAATAGTGTCAAAATTGACATAAAATAGTTTTTAAAACAAATATTATATTATTAATTATTATTTTATTCCTAAAAATCTGAGGTTCGGCCAAATGGCTTAGATAAGGTTATATATATTAATAATAAACAATTTGGGGTTCGTTTGGCTTCTTATAGTAAGTTTATTAACCTTATAGTATAAGAACACAAGAAGACACGGTAAAAGTAAAATTATTTAACTTAATGTTAAATCTAAATGATAAGGCTAAAATAGGAACCTAAACTTGTCTAAATTCAATTTGATGAAAGGATTTCTACCTATCCCCACCTTAGCCTTGAAATAAATCAATTTGGAGCTATTTAAATCCGAACTTGACTTTATAATAAAATAATATTTTTAGTTATTCCAAAGGTGCCCCTCTCCTCCTTTATAAAAGTGCACCTCCTCCCTCTCTTCCTCACACAACTTTGAACCTTCAAGCTCGGCCAACCCCTGACAAATTCTCTTCTCCACTTCCCTATCAACATCCTAGAGGTTCTGGTCTTCCTCAATGACTAATTTTAGTGCCCTAAGAGGAGGTCTCAAAGAGGCGCTTCAAAGAAGAGGTAATTTCCGTTACCGATTCTTTCACCTTTATTTCTTATTCCACTTCTTCTTCTTAGGTTGTTTCATTATGAAGTAATAAAATCAGTATCACTCATATACTGATATGTTATTATAAGTATGAAACAATCCTATTTCACCATCTATCCATCCTACGGAAAACGAAATCACCGCGCATGCGTACGTACGGAATACCGTCTCCACGCCGTGGTGAAATCTATTTTCCACCACCACCTTACTTGGATGGGTATAATGGTGTAAATAATAACTATATATTATTATTTTAAATTGATATTGATTCTGAAATAGTAGACATACACTCCAATATAGTCCCACGATCATGGGAACGATATCATCGCTCGTGCGTACGTACGGACTACCGTCTCCACGACGCGATGAGATTCATTATCCACTTTAACCATTCATGAATGATTATAAAGTATATATAATAAGTAATCATGAAATATATTACATAATAATGATACTTGATTTATGTGTATATATATGTATGTCATCTACTTAATTCTGTTCAACTCAATAAGCAAACGAAAACAGCGTTCATGCGTACGTATGGCCTACCGTCTCCATGAATGGTGTATTTCTTTCCATTTAATAATTTATTATATATATGTATATTCTGAATATATATATATAAATAATGTTTTATATTCTGGAATTAAGTAATCATGATCTAAGTAATCATATGAATAATTACAAGTCAAAACACGGATGACAAATGAAACAATTTTACCCAAAACGCTCTTTAACATGGAATTTACAAAAGAACGGGTAATATAAAGTCATAAGTGAACCATATATGATATCATAACAATGAATATGATTCTTTAATAATTCAATGACATTATTTAAATCATTATATAGGAGGTTCGGACACTTACGAAGCAAATCGGACCTAAGGTAAGGGAATATATCACAATCTCATTTTATCCGAGATTGTTTATACTTTGGTATTTACTGGGGTGTATTTTATCATCCACATCCATGTTTCCTCAATATGTAATATTATTTCCATCCACCTACAATTTTTTAAATCCTATTTTACCCTTCTTTGAGTTTTTATTAAAGGATATGAAAGGAATCTTTTGTCGTTTTTCGTACGAGGTACTTTTTGACTCTTCCGACAAAAGTACGAAGAATGTTTTTTTTTATAACTTATACGGCATGAATGTATTTTTAAAACATTATTTCCAAGAAGCTTCCTTTACAAGTTTTCATGTTTATTTTTAATCAAATTCTTTTAGTTTAAAATTTTATGACAAGTTAAGAAAGGAAAAATGTTTTTGAAGTAGAAAGGATATTTTCCTCAAGAATGGAGTTCAAGTGTTTTATCAAAATTATTTTCCATCTAAGATAATAAAGGGTTATGTTTCTATACCTATTATTACATTTATTTGATTATGTTGTGATGGAATTATTTTTATGAATTCCTTTATCTTATATGAATTGTTTTATGATGTCATGTTGTTTAAGATTCCCATTTTTATTACATGGGTTATTCTATGATGTATGGTTTATGATTTTTTGGCACACATAAGAATGGTATCATTATGAGATGGGTGGGACCTATATCTCCCTCCAATGCATTGGGTAAAGATTTTATATCTCATGAGATAGACATGGCTGGAACGGTAGGTTATACTGGTTCAGTGAAACAGGACTGAAACGAGGAATGAACTCGGTTCAGAAAGGGACTTTGACCACTAAGATAGTCTTGGCAATGAGTCTTGACTAATAAGAAATGATTCTCTATGATTATGTGTGTATGCCACAAAGTTTCATGTTTTACGTTATGATTTCCATTTCACTACTATGATTTATCCCATGTTATGAAATTATGCTCTCTTTTGCTGGTTAAGATTTCCAAAAGTTATTTTCTTATGTATATGATGTGATTGATATTTCTTTTGTTTACCCTTACTGAGAATTTGAGCTCACCCTTTTATGTTTTCTTTTCCCCAGGATATAAAGAATGGTTTTAGGTAAAAAAAAGTAAGATCTTTATGGGAGATGTTGAAGAACTTCCACCATGATTAGAAGATTACGTTCCGAGTTTCCAAAGACACTAAACTATTACGATCCTTGTGTGTGTGTTTTTGTTATGTACTAAGTATTCCGCAAAAGTAATGTAATGTTCATGTACGTTAAGCTTCAGGTCTCTACAGTTGGTATCAGAGGAAAGGTTTAGTCAACCTTTGGAAACTAGGATGCGAAAGCGTTAGTGAGATCCCTAGAGACATTTCTAAGGTATGTCTAGGGATGTCCCTAAGGATAAGTATACGTATAAGATACAGTCCTATAACTACGGTAACGATCATAGAATTTAACCTAAGAAGTTAGATATTCAGGATACTCCCCATTTATAATGTTGTTTTCCCTAGCATGATTTTTGCCTCTCACACTATTCTTTTTGGTTTTTAGACGATGGCTGGAACCCGAAGGAATTGTTTTGATCAATGCAATGGACAATGCAATGATTGTCCTCCTGAAAAAACAAATGTTATGGGAGATGGAGTGCAAAATATTATTGTTATACTTACACAAGCTATGAATTATTCTGGACTTCCAAATGAGCAGAGAAGGGAACAATATTCTATTGAGTCCTTCATGAGGCAACGTCCACCTTTTTTCAGTGGGACTTCCGATCCACTTGTTGCTGAACAATGGATCAGTACCACTGAAAAGATATTTTCAGTTCTTCAATGTTCTGAACATGATAAAGTCATCTTAGCAGTATATCGTTTGGAAGGTGAAGCTGATCAATGGTGGAATCTTATCAAGAATACGAGGACAAGAGATGAAATTGAGTCCATGGAATGGGACGAGTTCAAGAACTTTTTTTTCAGTAATTACTTCCCTCATATTCTTTGAACAAAGATGGAAAAGGATTTTCTTGAGCTGAAGCAGAAGTATGATGAATTTGTTGGTATATACGAAGCGAATTTTACAAGACTTGCAAGGTATGCATCTGGCATTATCATCCAACCTGAAAGTAAAGTTGATCGATTTTTCAGTGGCTTAAAACCAAGTCTTCGAAGGGCATTAGCTATAAGAGACTTCAGTAGCTATGAAGAAATTGTGTGTTGTGCTATGAAGGTAGAAATGGAATTTGGTGTTACATATCCATCTCATGGTTTTGAAAAGAAACGAAAGATGGAGTTCAAGGAGAAATCTCAAAATAATGGTGAAAAGAAGATGAATGTTTCCTTCTGCACAAAGTGTGGAAAGAAGCATGGTGGAGATTGACTTAAATGGACTAGAAAATGTTTTAAGTGTGGAAAAGAAGGTCATCGAGCAGCTGAGTGTCGAAGTAATGGAAAAAGGGTTTCTAATGATGTGAATAAATCAAACACTGCAGAGAACGCACCACCAACACTTCAATGCTTCAAGTGCAAGGAAATGGGGCATTATACTAATAAATGCCCTAATCCAAGGGTTAGTGATGATCGACATGAGCAACCTCTTAAGGCAAAGGACAAAGGGAAGTCACATGTGATCACTATTGGCAATGTTGAATATGACAACGATGTGGTGGAATGATTAAGTGTTTATGTAATGGGATTCCAAAATAATGTTGTATCATAAAGTATTGGAATATTTATGTATTGGTCTAATGTGGTATTCAAAGTGATTGAGATATTTTTGGAAATAAGATGATATACGCATAATGAAGGGAAAACGAGAAAACGAAATGTTTAACAGTATTCATGAGCTCATGATTGATATAAGGACTAAGTGATATCATGGTTTGAGTATATAGAATTTTGAGGATTTTGGTATGTGGAAAGTGTTAACTTTTAACTGCATTCATGTTTTCACTAAGGTTCAATGGGTATTCATTCTTCAAGAGAATACATGATTAAGGTATTCACATGTTTGTAATTTGACCAACAAGATATATCTTATGATATATGGGGGATAAATGATGGCATTCACGTGATTATTCTGGGACATTTCAAGTAATCATTTTCTTTATACTATGAGCTTGGACCGAAGTATTTTAGATAAGCTTAAAGATTAGAATGGATTATGTTGGACATAAGTTAGGATAAAACGTTTTTCGATATTATTGATGGGATGTTATAGTAATATAACTTTAGAAAAAGGACAACCTGAAGGACGGGTGACAGCCCATCGCGTCGGACAAGGCTGTGGGAATCGAACCCACAACCGAAGTGTGACTGGCCTTTATCGCCTACCACTGGCCTACAGGAAGTCCCTGTTTAGTAGAAACTAGTTTTATTATATTAAGCAGTATGATATATGAAGTATAAGTCGATTTTAGGAACCATATATGATTAATCTCACTATAGAATGACTTATGTATATTTAATAACTTTTGCTAACCTTTTGTTTGAGACAGATGGAATGACCCGTCATTCTATCACATGATCTGCTAACACTTCACGAATAACAAATTCAACTTCATTTATTTAAGAGATAAAGTGGAAATTTTTCAAGGCACGAACAATATTGAGATTGTACCAAAATAAAGTAAGTATTTATTCTAATTCAAATTCTTCAACTTTAGGGAAACGATCTTGAAAACCAAAAATGTTGTCCTAGTGCACTTATATCTGATTAATCATATGGTACCTTAGATCGTCACAAATTTATGGATTTGTGATTGTTGGCTTTTCCATAGCCATGTTCTCTACCACTCTCCATCAGAACATGATGGTTAGATTTTTCTTCCATATCCATATTTTCACCTATGTGGAAACCCAGTGATTAGTTTATTTGGGTAACCGTTACGTTTCATACTTTTGTTTTTAAAGATTGGTTTTGGTATTACTTTTTACGATGTGGGTTTCTATTAAAGAAACTTTTGAGTAGTAAACCATTTATAACCCCGACGAATTTCGAGGGCAAAATTCATTTTAAGGGGGGTAGAATGTAACACCCCGAGATTTTATGAAAAACATTCTTTTTAATTTCATTAATGTCTTGTGTTATACGCTACACCAAAAGGATCTTTCAAAACGCACATCTTTGACCTGGCTTGAATTACACGCAATCGCGACCTTCCACGATAGCGTGTGTTGTACGCAACACCAAGTTTCGCTAAACAACGATATGCTATTAAAATATTATTAAAACTAGCTGTTATGAATAGTAATAACCACTTTTTTAAATTTTGTAAATTATATTTTTCAAAATGGACTTCATTTTTGTATTAGGAATATCAAAATTAGCTTAGGGTGAAATTTTGGTGATTTTCGGATAACTTTCATATTTTGATGAATAGTGAAAATTACTAAATTTTAATTAAAAACAACTTTTTCAATCGAAATAATTAATAGTGATAAATTATTAATTTGAGTGGTTTTAAAGTATATTTTGAATATATTTTTACAATTTAATACAATGTTGGTCATTGGATTTAATTTCACATTTAAACCAGACATAAAAAAGTGTCAATCTTTTGATAGTTATTATCTCTTAAGAACACCCTATTTGTTTTGAAGACGGGAATTAATTTTTAAATTAATTAATGCAACTTTTATGTTTTGAATTTGGTAAAATATAAATCATTTTTGAGTTCATAATATCAAATATAGCTTAGGCCTAATTTTTGGTATTTTTCTGAAAACTTTCAATTTTTGATGAATAGTGAAACCACTAAGTGGTAGTTAAAAAAACTGAATTTTTCATAAAACATAATTTTACCGGTTTTGTGAGTGGAATTTCAAAAATCCGAGAGACACGGTTGATGTCAGTAAGTAAAATGTGGTTCAATGAGATGAAAATAATTTTTGGTGAATAGTAACTTTTTACTTTTATTTACCACGGTTAAAAGTAAATAGGGTAATTAAGGGTAAAAATGATATTATTATTACCCTAACACATGTCCTAATTCTATTGGATAAGTGTCATTCGACCAAAAACAAACTTAGGAATAAAATATGACCATTTAGGCCCACTTGAATTAGATTAGGACATTTATTATTATTTAATTCAAAGAAGAGTTAAAAGAGTTAAAATCAAAGTTTATTTAATAAAACATTTTTAATATAGGGTTATAAATAAGATAAATTAGATTATAAATATTCATTAGAAAGATAAAAATATTTCCTACATAATTGTATTTTATTTTTAATTTTTAGACATTAAATAATTTAATGTATTTATGACACAATGATGATACAGTAATTATCTTATTAATGAAATATTTACATAATTGATGTTATAAATACCCAAATAAATATAATTTGAGACTTTTTATGAATTACACTAATTTTATAGGTTAATATGACGTGTTAGTATTTATTTAATTAACTTTGTTTGAACTTATAATTCTGTTATGATTTTCACAAAAATCAATTACTAAATAGTGTCAAAATTGACATAAAATAGTTTTTAAAACAAATATTATATTATTAATTATTATTTTATTCCTAAAAATCTAAGGTTCGGCCAAATGACTTACATATGGTTATATATATTAATAATAAACAATTTGGGGTTCTTTTGGCTTCTTATAGTAAGTTTATTAACCTTATAGTATAAGAACACAAGAAGACACGGTAAAAGTAAAATTATTTAACTTAATGTTAAATCTAAATGGTAAGGTTAAAATAGGAACCTAAACTTGTCTAAATTCTATTAGATGAGAGGATTTCGACCCATCCCTACCTTATCCTCGAAATAAATCAATTTGGAGCTATTTAAAACTGAACTTGACTTTATAATAAAATAATATTTTTTGTTATTCCAAAGGTGCCCCTCTCCTCCCTTATAAAAGGGCACCTCCTCCCTCTCTTCCTCACACAACTTTGAGCCTTCAAGCTCGGCCAACCCCTACCAAATTCCCTTCTCCACTTCCCTATCAACATCCTAGATGTTATGTTCTTCCTCAAAGACCAATTTTAGTGCCCTAAGAGGAGGTCTCAAAGAGGCGCTTCAAAGAAGAGGTAATTTCCGTTACCGATTCTTTCACCTTTATTTCTTCTTCCACTTCTTCTTCTTAGGTTGTTTCATTATGAAGTAATAACATCAGTATCACTCATATACTGATATGTTATTATAAGTATGAAACAATCCTATTTCACCATCTATCCATCCTACGGAAAACGAAATCACCGCGCGTGCGTACGTACGGAATACCGTCTCCATGCCGTGGTGAAATCTATTTTCCACCACCACCTTACTTGGATGGGTATAATGGTGTAAATAATAACTATATATTATTATTTTAATGTGATATTGATTCTGAAATAGTATACATACACTCCAATACAGTCCCACGATCATGAGAACGATATCATCGCTCGTGCGTACGTACGGACTACCGTCTCCACGACGCGATGAGATTCATTCTCCACTTTAACCATTAATGAATGATTATAAAGTATATATAATAAGTAATCATGAAATATATGACATAATAATGATACTGGATTAATGTGTATATATATGTATGTCATCTACTTAATTCTGTTTAACTCAATAAGGAAACGAAAACAGCGTTCATGCGTACATACGGCCTACCGTCTCCATGAACGGTGTATTTCTTTCCATTTACTAATTTATTATATATATGTATATTCTGAATATATATATATATATATAAATCATGTTTTATATTCTGGAATTAAGTAATCATGATCTAAGTAATCATATGAATAATTACAAGTCAAAACACGGACGACAAATGAAACAATTTTACCCAAAACGCTCTTTAACATGGAATTTACAAAAGAACGGGTAATATAAAGTCATAAGTGAACCATATATGATATCATAACAATGAATATGATTCTGTAATAAGTCAATGACATTATTTAAATCATTATATAGGATGTTCGGACACTTACGAAGCAAATCAGACCTAAGGTAAGGGAATATATCACAATCTCATTTTATCCGAGATTGTTTATACTTTGGTATTTACTAGGGTGTATTTTATCATCCACATCCATGTTTCCTCAATATGTAATATTATTTCCATCCACCTACAATTTTTTAAATCCTATTTTACCCTTCGGTGAGTTTTTAGTAAAGGATATGAAAGGAATCTTTTGTCGTTTTTCGTACGAGGTACTTTTTTACTCTTCCGAAAAAAGTACGAAGAATGTTTTTTTATAACTTATACGGAATGAATGGATTTTTAAAAAATTATTTCCAAGAAGCTTCCTTTACAAGTTTTCAAGTTTATTTTTAATCAACTTCTTTTAGTTTAAAATTTTATGACATGTTAAGAAAGGAAAAATGTTTTTGAAGTAGAAAGGATATTTTCCTCAAGAATGGAGTTCAAGTGTTTTATCAAAATTATTTTCCATCTAAGATAATAAAGGGTTCTGTTTCTATACCTATTATTACATTGATTTGATTATGTTGTGATGGAATTATTTTTATGAATTCCTTTATCTTATATGAATTGTTTTATGATGTCATGTTGTTTAAGATTCCCATTTTTATTACATGGGTTATTCTATGATGTATGGTTTATGATTTTGTGGCACACATAAGAATGGTATCATTATGAGATGGGTGGGACCTATATCTCCCTCCAATGCATTGGGTAATGATTTTATATCTCATGAGATAGACATGGCTGGAACGGTAGGTTATACCAGTTCAGTGAAACAGGACTGAAACGAGGAATGAACTCGGTTCAGAAAGGGACTTTGTCCACTAAGATAGTCTTGGCAATGAGTCTTGACTAATAAGAAATGATTCTCTATGATTATGTGTGTATGCCACAATGTTTCATGTTTTAAGTTATGATTTCCATTTCACTACTATGATTTATCCCATGTTATGAAATTATGCTCTCTTTTGTAGGTTAAGATTTCCAAAAGTTATGTTCTTATGTATATGATGTGATTGATATTTCGTTTGTTTGCCCTTACTGAGCATTTGAGCTCACCCTTTTATGTTTTCTTTCCCCCAGGATATAAAGAAAGGTTTTAGGTAAAAAAAGGAAGATCTTTATGGGAGATGTTGAAGAAATTTCACCACGATTAGAAGATTACGTTCCGAGTTTCCAAAGACACTAAACTATTACGATCCTTGTGTGTGTGTTTTTGTTATGTACTAAGTATTCCGCAAAATTAATGTAATGTTCATGTACGTTAAGCTTCAGGTCTCTACACCTTCTTTGACAATTGATATGAGCTCCATATAAAGAAAGTCAATCCATTCCATGAATCACATCAAATTCCACTATAGGAAGGATCACAAGATTTGCAGGAAGCACTTTCCCAAAAACTTCAATCGGAGAAGAATTATAAACATTTGATATGATTGTTGTGCCATTAGGGGCTATCACAGCTAACTCAACATCTAATTGTTGAGGTAATATGGTGATATCCTTAGAAAATTCTTCAGAAATAAAAGAGTGGGTGGATCCAGAATCAAATAAAACAATTTCTACTTTAGAGTGCATGGTAAGTGTACCTTTCACCACATCGTTATCATACTCCACATCGCTGATAGAAATTGCATGTGTCTTTCCGTTATCTTTATCCTTAATAGTTTGTTGACATCGACCATCATCATCACCCCTTGGATTCGGGCATTGATTGGCATAATGCCCCATTTCCTTGAACTTGAAACATTGAAGTGTAGTAGGTTCATTCTGTGTATCCCTTCCTTTGTTTGCATCATTAGACATCTTCTTCCCATCATTGCGGCATTCAAATGCCCTATGACCTTCCTTTCCACATTTGAAACATTTACTTTTCCCTTTAAGACAACTCCCTCCATGTTTCTTTCCACACATTGAGCATAAGGGAAAGCTCATCTTCTTTTCAGTGTGCTCTTTAGATTTTCCTTTGAATTCAATTTTCCTCTTCTTATCAAACCCATATGACTGATGGGTTACTCCAATCTCCATCTCAACTTTGAGAGCACATCGAACGATTTCCTCATAGCTATTGAAGTCCCTTATCGCTAACACCCTTCGAAGACTTGGTTTTAAGCCACTAAAGAATTTATCGTTCTTACTCTCAGGTTGGATAATAATACCAGAAGCATACCTTGCAAGTCTTGTAAAATTTGCTTCATAGGTACCAACAGATTCATCATCCTTTTGCTTTAGTTCAAGAAACTCCTTCTCCATATTTTTTCGGAGAATACGAGGGAAGTACTTATTGAAAAATAAGTTTTTGAACTCATCCCATTCCATGGACTCAATTTCATCTCTTTGCCTCGTATTCTTGATAAGATTCCACCATTGATCAGAATCACCTTCCAAATGATACACTGCTAAGATGACTTTATCATGTTCAGAACATTGAAGAACTGAAAATATATTTTCAATAGTACAAATCCACTGTTCAGCAACTAATGGATCAGTAGACCCGTTGAATGAAGTTGGACGTTGTATCATGAAGGATTCAACAGAATTTTGCTCCTTTCTTTGCTCGTTTGGAAGTCCTGTATGATTCATAGCTTGAGAAAGTTGTGTGAGCATGGCTACAATATTTTGCATTCCAGCTCCCATAACGTTTGGTTGCTCAGGGGGATAATCATTGCATTGCCCGTCACATTCCGCATTAACGTGGTTCCTTCGGGTTCCAGCCATTGACTAAAACCAAGAAGAATAGTGTGAGAAACACTAATTATAATAGGAAAACCACATAATCAAGAATAAAATTTCAAACTTAAGGTATTATCCTAGGTTATTCATGGCCATTTCTAAAACACTAAGATTGTGTTCTATGCTTAGACTTATCCTTAGGGTTCTTACTAACGCTTTCACATCCTAGTTTCCAAAGGTTGACTATACCTTTCCTCTGATACCAACTATAACAACTCATACTTTACATACATTGTTATTACTTCAGAATTGAAGCACACTTATTACAACATATAACAAAACCAGGAAAGGACCGTATAGGTATAGAGTCTTTATAAACTGGGAAACATAAACAACTGGTTCATAAAGCATCTACTTTGCCTCCCATTTATTTCATCATATCTAGAGTCCCTTTTTGGCATATCCTACTTAATAACCTTCTTCCTGACCTGGTGAAATAAAACATACAAAAGGGTGAGCTCAAATTCTCAGTAAGGGTAAACAAAATAAATATCAGTCACATCATATACATAAGAACATAACTTTTGGAAATCTTAACCTGCAAAAGAAATCATAATTTCATAACACGGGATAAATCATAGTAGTGAAATGTAATCCCAATAATCATAACTTAAAACATGAAACTTTGTGGCATACACACATAATCATATAGAATCATTTCTTATTAGTTAAGACTCATTTCCAAGATTATCTTAGTGGACAAAGTCCATTTCTGAACTGAGTTCACTCCTCGTTTCAGTCCTGTTTCACTGAACCGGTTTAACCTGCCGTTCCAGCCATGTCTATCTCATTAGATATAAAATCTTTACCCAATGCATTGGAGGGATATATAGGTCCCACCCATCTCATAATGATACCATTCTTATGTGTGCCACAAAATCATAAACCATACATCATAGCATAACCCATGTAATAAAAATTGGAATCTTAAACATCGTGACATCATAAAACAATTCATATAAGATAAAGGAATTCATAAAAATAATTCCATCACAACATAATCAAACCAATGTAATAATAGGGATAAAAACAGAACCCTTTATTATCATAGATGGAAAATAATTTTCATAAAACACTTGAACTCCATTCTTGAGGAAAATATCCTTTCTATTTCAAAAACACTTTTCCTTTCTTAATATGTCATACAATTATAAACAAAAAGAAGTTGATTAAAAATAAACTTGAAAACTTGTAAAGGAATATTCTTGGAAATAATGTTTTAAAAAACCATTCATATCATATAAGTTAAAAAAACATTCTTCTCATACTTTTGTCGAAAAAGTCAAAAGGGTACCTCATACGAAAAATGACAAAAGATTCCTTTCATATCTTTTACTCAAAACTCACCTAAGGGTAAAATTGGATTTAAAAAATTTTAGGTGGATGGAAATAATATTACATATTGAGGAAACATGGATGTGGATGATAAAATACACCCCAGTAAATACCAAAGCATAAACAATCTCGGATAAAAATGAGATTGTGATATTTCCCTTACCTTAGGTTCGATTTGCTTCATAAGTGTCTGAACCTCCTGTATAATGATTCAAATAATGTTATTGACTTATTCCAGAATCATAATTATTTTTATGATATCATATATGGTCATATTCTTAGCTTCTTATTAGTAATATTTCATTACTACTTGTTTATTCAGGTGTTTATTACTTTTTGTTCTTATGCGTGTTTTGTCGAATAAATTCTTATCCTTATTTCTAGGTTATAGATACCTCATTTCTAGAATGTTATTAGTGTAATATATATCATATTTATTAACTTAATTCATTTATATAATCATTATGCAATGAAAATCATGTAGAACAAGTCGCATCACATTGTGGAGACGGTATTCCGTGCGTACGCACGAGCGATGATATCGTTACCATGATCGTGGAATTGTATTGGAGTGTATGTATACTATTTCAGAATAAATATAAATTTAAAATAGTCATATATAGTCATTATTTACACCATTATACCCATCCAAGTAAAGTGGTGGTGTAAAATAGATTACACCACAGCGTCGAGACGGTATTCCGTACGTACGCACGCGCGGTGATTTCGTTTTCCGTAGGATAGATAGATGTCGAAATAGGGATGATTCATACTTATAATAACATATCATTATATTAGTGATACTGATGTTATTACTTCATAATGAAACAACTAAAGAATATTAATTGGAAGAAGAAGTAAAGTTGAAATAATTGGTAACGGACATTACTTCTTCTTTGAAGCGCCTCTTTGAGATCTCCTTTTAGAGCACTAAAATTGGTCTTTGAAGAAAACCAGGAACTCTAGGATGTTTCTAGGGAAGTGGAGAGGAGAAATTGTCAGGGTTTGGCCGAGATTGAAGGCTCAAAGTGGTGTGAGGAAGAGGGGGAGGAGGTGTCCTTTTATAAGGGAGGAGAGGGGCTCCTTTGGAAAAACTAAAAATATTATTTTTTTTATAAAGCCAAATTCGGTTTTAAATAGCTCCAAATTGATTTATTTAGAATATAAGGTGGGGATGGGTCGAAATCCTATAATCCAATAGAATTTAGACAAGTTTAGGTTCCTATTTTAACCTTATCATTTAGATTTAACATTAAGTTAAATAATTTTACTTTTACCGTGTCTTCTTGTGTTCTTATAATATAAGGTTAATAAACTTACTATAAGCAGCCAAACGAACCCCAAGTTGTTTATTATTAATATATATAACCTTATCTAAGTCATTTGGCTGAACCTTATATTTTTAAGAATAACATAACAATTAATAATATAAATTTTTTTAAAAAACTATTTTATGTCAATTTTGACACTATTTAGTAATTGATTTTTGTGAAAATCATAACAGAATTATTAGTTCGAAAAAAGTTAATTAAATCAATAATAGCATGTCATATTAACCTATAAAATTAGTGTAATTCATAAAAAGTCTCAAATTACATTTATTTGGGTATTTATACATCAATTATGTCAATAATTCATTAAATAGATAATTATTGCATCATCTTTGTGTCATAAATAAATTAACTTATTTAAAGTCTAAAAATTAAAAATAAAATACCATTATGTAGGAAATCTTTTTATATTTCTAATTAATTTTTATAGTCGAATTTATCTTATGTATAAACCTATATTAAAAATGATATACTTATTAAACTTTGATTTTAACTATTTTAACCCTTCTTTAAATAAATTAATAATAAATGTCCTAATCTAATCCAAGTGGTCCTAAATGGTCATAGTTTATTCCTAAGGTTGTTTTTGGTCGAATTACACTTATCCAATAGAATTAGGACATGTTTTAGGGTAATAATAATATCATTTTTACCCTTAATTACCCTATTTACTTTTAACTGTGGTAAATAAAAGTAAAAAGCTACTATTCACCAAAAATTATTTGCATCTCATTGAACCAAATTTTACTTACTGACATCAACTGTGTCTCTCGGATTTTTGAAATTCCACTCACAGAAGCGGTAAAATTAAGTTTCATGAAAAATTCAGTTTTTTTAACTACCACTTAGTGGTTTCACTATTCATCAAAAATTGAAAGTTTTCATAAAAATACCAAAATTTCACCCTATGCTAATTTCGATATTCCGAATCCAAAAATGAAGTCAATTTTGAAAAATAAAATTTAAAAAATTTCAAAAAGTGGTTTTTACTATTCATAACGGCTAGTTTTAATAATATTTTAATAGCATATCATTATTTAGTGAAACTCAGTATTGCGTACGACGCAAGCTATCGAGGAAGGTCGTGATTGCGTGTAAAGCAAGCCAAGAAAGTGTTGTGTGTAGTAAAAGATTCCTTTGATGATTTATATAACATAAAAGTCTCGATTGTTACACCTATCCCATGTGCACACCCCGATTTCAGGCCTTACCCATTAGAACTACATTGGTTTTTATCCCTATCTCTTGAACAGGGTACATAGAAACCTCCACGAGGTTCAACCCCAAACAATAGTAAACCCTGGTTTTCCCCCTATGGGGACCCAAGCATCAAAGGATCTATCTTAATTGGATGTCTTGATCCTATTATCTTAAAGGACTTTCAAGTTCTCTATCCTAGGGATGCACCCATTTGATTCACTCTTATCAGTGTTCCAATCAGTCTGATCTGTCTCTGCAAGATGTTAAACTTGCGGCATGCCATATGCTAAACTTTGGAAGCTGAGGAAAACCTCATAAACATGACCATGGCATATAATTCCCTGCATTTGACGTGGGATGACTCGGGCTTCCATGCCCTTGATAAGCCCTATCATAAGTGGAAGAAACTCAGAAGCAGCAGTGTTCCAACGTCCAGAAACGCCAGCGATGTCCAATGTGACTACTCCCCAGATCGAAGGTTTCTTCCCGGACTTGACCCCTTAGAATGTTCAGACCAAAGCAACATAATTAACCAGTGTCCATAAAGACATGGCACTGGGAAGAGTTTCATGAACAACATCTTAATCTTTTATGGAGACCCGGACTAGGCAATGAATTTCGAGGAGGAATCCATGGAAGGAGGAGCCGACATCCCATTATCCCATTTAGATCAAGGAGAAAATGTCCCTAAAAATGACGGATTCCACCCACCTTTGGAAAGCATGATTGTTGGGCAATAGACCAGCACATCCTCCACCAGATGGATGTGCACCCTAGTGAAAGAATCCGAAACAGAATGGGAACCCGATGTTAAATTATTCTCCTCAATGTGATGATTAGTAGCATTCAAGATATTAGCGGATTAGCGTGTCATCGGATCCATTTATCTGATGACAGGTCCTGACAAGAAAATATTGTGCCTCATGTGAAACACTCCGGAAATAGGGGTAGTTGAATGTTGGACAACCCAGTCTGTGACGTTCTTAGAATAGATCCTTCTTACCATGGAAGATGGAATGGCGCAGGGCACTGTACATCGTTTTCCTTCCTTTCAACACTAATGGTTGAATCTCCCAACTTTGCAGACCCAAGCTTCTATGAAAGGAAACTAATCACCACCCACCCACCGACACAGGGGCAGGGGTAACTTCAATGGGGAAAACCCGTGCAACCTCATCTCTTCCACAACATCCTCCACATCAACGGCTGTTGGGAACCCACTCCCTATCTCCCCATATTAATTTTTTCATATAAGGGTGATTAACAACCTCATATGATGATATGAGGAAAAGGGGATTATCCCAACCCTGGATATGGCCTAACAAGAACTAGAGGCTTCTGAACCTCGTCGTCACCACCTCCCCCAAGGGTGGCACAGGGAGCCACTGCTCCCCACTTCGACTTACAGTCATTTCAGAAGCCTTTCCCTAGAACGCTTTAACGAATGACTCCCCTACGCCAAATAGGTGAGGGAAGTTCGGGCCAGCCTAGCTATAATCCCCTCCCGAGTTCGTCGAAGGAGGTCTCCCACTAGGCTACATCAGCGCCACCACTTGGCACCTTCATTTGGGGATCAGGTGAGTTATACACCTGTGCCACTGGCCCCGGTCTGGTTAACCTGACTCCAGCATCGGGCGCATTCTAATTAGGACGCCCTCCAAGTGGTTTCAATATAAATAGCTATTGTGGCCCATTACACCTCTAACACATACCATCAATCCTATGTTTGTCCCGAATAGGGGCACTTATACACCCAGACCAGATTGAGCCCCAACCACCCCACGAGAAGTTTGGGATGACTCTCCTAGTCACCGACATGGGTGGCGTCTATTACGAGCTGACCCACGGTAGTGAAATCAAGTTTCGAGGTCCTCCCCATGCCACTAACAACGAGATCGTAGGTCCTTCCCACACCCAAGCTCGACATGAAGGTCTTCCCCATGCCACCATAAATCTGAGAAAAGGTCCTTACCACCGCATTGACACCCAGTACAGAAGCCTCTTCTATACCCATGACCTCAGGTATGGATATGTTCCTCCTATCACAGGTCGCCAATGTGAAGAGGTTTCCCATCTGATCAATCGTCAGCATGGGGGTCTTCCCCATGTTCTTACAGAAACAGAAGAAGGTCCTCCTCATTATAGAAATTATTGAAGTGAAGGTATGCCTCGCTTCATTATCAACCAGCACGGAGGTCCTACCCATGTTCAGATTGACCAGTATGAAGGCCCTCCCTGTACTTTCACTACTAAGGGGAACAAGCACATAGTCACTGCCAATGCTCCCACCAGCTCCAGCGGAGGTCCTACCTACTCCATCACTTTGAGCAAATATTCCCTCCATGCATCAGCCGGTGGACACTAAGGTCCTCCCCATGTTCCATTTTACATTTTTACATGTGCTCCTTACACCCCAGCTCACCCAAGAAGAATTCCTCTCTGCCCCAACATCAGTTCGAATGAAGGTCCTACTTGATTCAAAAACCTACCATGTCTCGAAGAGCTATCTTAGGGAACAAGGGAAGGTTTTTGATTCCATAAGAAGAATACTAAGATGTTTCAGATTGTGATTAAACCCTTATTCTTCTCAGATTCCTAGGAAGAATACGATTTTGCAATGTTACCCTCACCTTGATCCTCTATTTTGAGGGTCGAGGAAGGAACAAGGTGTATCCGCCTCATACTTCTAGAATGCGAGGTCCATAAAATTCTCAAATCCCTCTGTAGATACATCTGAGAGGAGGAAGATTTGGACTTTTTCTAGGGAATGGACATGAAATCCTCCCTATCGTCAATAGTTTCATTCTCTGCCTCGACCAGAGATCATGGAGAGTTATTCTGGGGACCAGTAGAGGATGAACATCAACATGACCCACCACCAGTAAATGAAGCCTCTTCACTAGAAAATTCGGTTGCCAATCCATCCTTCTAGGATTTGGGGGATTAGTCATTTTATTTTTTTCCAAAAATCCCAAGATGCAGTGGCTTTTCAGATCGTTCTCTGTATTCTCCACTGGTTAGTCTACCATCTCAGTGGTCTGCTTCTATGTCATTACCGATCCCACAGTTGGCCCTTTTTGATGAGTGGGGAAACCAAGGGTCGGATCCCGAGTCCAAGCCAAGGAGCTTGTGGTAAATCCTTGCAGTGGATCATTTCCCTGTGATGTTCTAACCAATTGCAACCATAAACTTCAGTGCACCTGAATCGATTAGCCATGAAGAATTCGCATGTTTTTTCCAAACTCTATGGGTGATGCACATTCGTCTCCATTATCAGTGAGTGTATTACCCAAAGAGTCAAGAACACTTTGAAGATATTGAACATAAATGTTGTATGGTCAAATTGGCTACGGTCTCTATGGCCCAATTCCCTGAGTCTCCCGGTCGCCATTGGACCATTCAGCAACGATGCATTCAGAGCTGTAAAGTGCTATTCAGAATTATCAAGGAGGTTTCCCACAACATTTAGGTCCATGCTTGGGGGTAGTATACTGCCCTCTATTTCAGTTTTATCAAGCTCCATCCTAAAATTCCATGTGATATTGAGGATATTCCCCCAGGTAGAGTTTTAGTTAACCCGATCGACCTATCAGAGGGATAGAACGAGCTAGAAATCATTGAAGATAATGTACCCCCCCCCCCCCCCCAGGGGACTGGAACACCTATTAGATCCACTGGGAAGGTTTACCTTCCAGTAGATAAATCTACTGGGCCTTCCCATGCCCACCAATTCATTAGTCATCAACCGGAATCCCAATAAGGGCAAAGAGCATCTAGGGGACCTCAAACCCTCTGAGCCATCTAGCTCAGTGTAGAATACAAAAGATGATCCTAAAAAGTCCATGCAACATCAACCGATCATGGAGCAAAATAAGATGTTCGATGACCTCCTTGTTTAATGTGCTACGGATCAGCGACTAGACAACGATGATCCTAGGACAAGGCAGGTGCAACTTCCCACGGGCAAGTTGCCTCTGGGTGACCCTGACCATCCTGACCACATAGACAGGATAAATGTCGGAGCTTATGGTAAGGGGGCACAATATATATCACCAAATCCACCTGATCAGATTGATAATCCTCAAGACCTATCTCATCTTCCCCCAGATGCTCCACAAGTAGTTCCCCCAGTAGTCCTGCAGGTCATCACACTAGCTGACCCATGAGACATCGGTCCTACTTATCATGTTAAAGAACCTTCCAATTCACTAGTGGTCAGGGATCCTATTCAAGATAGGAATTCCCATCCGGATGATCCAATGGCATCACTCATCACCCGTCTTGAGGCTTTGGAAACTCAACAGGTGGAAATTCTTCCTAATGGAAATCCATATACGGCATGGGTGGATGATATGCCAGTATCTCATACTTTTAGAAACCCTACCTTTTCTCCATTTAATGGTATGTGTGATCCACTACAGCCTTTTTCCCACTTCATCTCAAGGTGTGGACCCATGCTGGGAACTCCAGTGGAGAAAGAGGCTTCCAAACTCTGGTGTTTCGTACAAACATTGGAAGGGCCTGTATTTGTATGGTACATCCAGTTACCCATCGGTTCAGTAGCCGTCTGGGAAGATATTGGTAGGAAATTTCTTTACCATTTCAGCTCTACCAGCCAGAATATGAATATTACATATCTCTTCAAGAGAAAGCAGAGGCCTGATGAGAGCATTGTAGACTTTGTCACCCAGTGGAAGGGCCTCACATACTCCCAGGATATTCTGATAACTTAGGAACAGCTGCAGACAATGTTTCTGGGGAATTTTAAAACTGAACTAGTTCTCTCTATCCTCACTCGGAATTACCTCGGAGGATTCTAGGATTTCTCTAATAGGGCCCAGCATGTAGAGGAAGCCTTTCAACAGGACAAGCAAGCATGTCTGTTGCCTCCTGTAGTTCCCACGAGAAGAGACTCTAAGGTCAAGCCTACAGCGGTAGCACAAATAGAGGCCCCCAGACAACTAGAGTTGTTACCAGTGGAGCCACCTCCATAGCCTCGCAGAGGCCCACCGCCTTAGGTGCAGCCTCAGCCCCAGCAACACTAACCTCAGAATGGGAAGATTCCCCCCGCGTAACGTGCCACCACCACCTAGGTGAGATAACCAGGTTCAACATCCTCAACAGGATCCTTTAACCCCTCATTTGGTCCAGGATCCCAAGGACCCCTTCCTAGATAGTAGAAACCAAACCTACTCATTCAACAAGGCTCAGGTCCCCGGTTATTTCCATTGTGACTTTGATCAGTGAATTCTACGGTTACTAGAATGAAGGAGGCCTGAAGAGGTAGATCTCATTGATCTCTATAACTACTTCTCCTATCACCATATCCTAGGGAGCACCCTCAAAAAATGCTATGTGTTTAAATACTGGCTTCAAGACTAGGTTGACAACAACATAGTCAGGTTAGACCCAGTACCGTCATGGGTGGAATGTGTATTCATACGTCCTGACAGAGATAGAAACAGTGGGGGTGAGTGGAACTAGGTTCCTAACTGCGGGTCTCAAAAATATGACAACTAGATGGATCGTAAGGCAGTCACCCATTCCCATGGTATTATCTGTGCATGACTGAATCAACCTGAGCCTTCATAATTCACTCTGTCATCCACAGCCAGTACTTCTGCATCGGCATCTCGGCCTTCCTCTTCCCAAAAGTGTAAGATTCCGCAACGCAAGGGAAAACAAAGTCTCCTGCTGATGTCTTCTTCATCCCATACTCTCGTCGACTTCACGCCCCTGAAGATTCCAATTACCCCCAGAATCCATCCTATGGTGGAGGATTCTTCAAGTGACAATCAAGTGTACACTTCGGTTAACACTGTGGATCTAGTAAACCCCTATATAGTTCCTAATAATGAGGAGCGCTAGACGGATCATCCTAACGTCCCTAACCATAGCCAGTGTCGATGGATCTGTGGTTATGTAGTTTGTCAAAATGCCTCGATCAGTGCTTCTAGCTATGATTTTCATGCCACAGAAACCAGACAATAGGTCCAACATAGAGATTAGCATGCACAACCTTCTCATCTTATTTTACTAGGCTCGCCTTCACCGTCATTTGTGCTGCATGATCAGGTAGAGCCACCATGGTAATTTATCCCTCATCAGGTAGTCACTCCATGTATTCCTTTTAGTGAATAGTGGGATATTCCAAACACAAATCAGCTTCCAGTTCAGCCAGAAGGACCCGTCATACCTCCTATAATAGAACGGCATCTAGTAAGAAGAATTTCATGCTTGGAACAGAAGTATGATATCCTTAATCATCTTTCCATCATTCATGTGAGGCTACCAATCCTTGAAACTCTTATTCTATTAGCAGATATATGTGAAACCCCTTCCAAGGCTTTAAGAATCCCCCTCCAATTTGAGATGGAGGTAGTAGCTGCAGAAGCTTTCCATGATGAGGTAGTCGAGCACGCAGAATGTTAATCCATCATATCATTCTTCAAAGAAGATAAAGTCTCTCTGATACAGGGTCACATCATCCCATTGTACATCACTGGCCACTTAAATGGTGTGGATGTTCGTCGCAGTCTTGTCGACATAGGTTTCAGGATAAACCTTATCCTGACCCGGATGCTCGGAAAGATTGGGTTTTCTGAGGATGATTTGAGCCCCTCTGACCTAAAAATTCATCTTTATGAAAGGATGGAATAGACACCAGTAAGAAAGATCCACCTGAATACCTAGTTCAGTGGTCTAGTATCCAACATCGAGTTCATGGTTGTCTCAGAGGACACCACCTACAATGCGTTGATGGGTAGGCCATGGCTTCACTTGCACGTGGAGCTCCCCTCTTCATATCACTAATGACTTAAGTACTCCATTAATGGTCGAGTAGGCATAATAAAAGGTGAATCGTCTACCTTTTCCTCCTATGAAGACCTATATCTAGATGCTAAATATTACAAGAGAAAGGACAAGTAGATTCAGGCCAATGAGGTTGAACATGTTATGGCTGTGATCGACCCATGGACAGTCCTAGATGATGCCTTCATTTTCCCAATCCAGCGACTGGTGGCTATGACCCCAGATTAGGTTAAATGCTTTGTTGCTTCTTGAAAGAGGGGGATAATATTCCCAAGTCTAATGGACATCAGAATATCACCTCGTATTTCTATACAAATCAGGTCGGGGTGATCACAAAACCCGCTACTCCTAAAAGGTATCGGGATGTCTGCCCGATGGCAACAACAATACATCATACATGCTTGTTTCTCTAAGTTGTGATAAACCGTCTCTAGAAAATGTTCCACTATTTCGTTGATATCATCAAGCATGGAACCTTGTGTTGAAGACCATGTGGGATTGGATCGACAACTTTCATTACTATGATCTCAGTAGCACAAGAGTATCCCGATGTAGTGTCCATCATCGTGCAAGCTGGTATCGGTGTCCCATCAAGATCTATCAACTCAGAGAAATCAACTCCTATAGAGGATCCCTCCTCTGTTAATGAATAGGAGGATTTAGAGGATGATCCACCCGCCTTCGAAGAGGTTGTCTCCACCACGGTCGATGAGTTGGTACAGGTGAACCTCAGTAACGAGACAGATCTAAAACCCACACTGATCGGTGCCTCTATTCCTGTCGAAGAGAAACAAAGATATGTAGACTTCCTAAAGCAGCATCATGATGTGTTTTCCTGATGTTATGAAAAGATGCTAGGACTATATCCCTAAGTCTTCTTCCATCTCCTCGGCCTTCTAAAAAATCATCGCGGGTTCAACCAGCCTCCCAGAAAGATGCATCCATCTCACGGTGTCATGTTTGAGGCTGATGGTGATAAGATCATTAGATCCAACTTCATCAAGGAGGTCCAGTACACCAGATGGTTATCCAATATTGTTCTAATTAGGAATAAGAAAGAATAGATCAGAGTCTTAGTTGACTTTTGAGATCTCAACTACCACTATTCAAAGGATGATTTTACCATTCCTATGGTAGAATTTTTGATTGACACCACCATTGGGTTCTAGGCTCTCTCCTTCATAGATGGGTATTCCAGGTATAACCATATTCGAATGGCCCCTAAGGATGAAGATTATACACCCTTTAGGGCGCCACAAGGAACTTTTTTCTACTAGATGATGCCCTTCAGTCTAAAGAATGCAGGTTCCACCTATCAGCGTGTCATGCATCGCATATTTAAGCCGATCCTCGGAACATTGGTGGAGTGCTATGTAGATAACCTGGTGTTCAAGTCTCTCTGGCGCTAAGATCATCTCAAAGATATTGAGAAAGTGTTCAGATTCCTTCGGTCCCATCATCTGAATATGAACCCATTAAAATTAACCTTAGGGGTATCCTTAAGAAATTTTCTCAACTTCGTTGTCAGATACAGAGGCATAGAGATTAATTTAGATAAGATCAAGTCCATCATCTAGATGTCTCCTCCGAGAAACATCTGGGAGCTTCAAGGCTTTCAAGGCCACTTAGCCTATATATGCTAATTCATCACAAATATAGATTGCAAGTGTAAGTCGTTTTCCCAGATCATGAATAAAGGGGTTGATTATTAGTGGGATGAGGAGTGTCAGACCGCTTTCGAGGAAATTAAGTAGTATCTATTGCATCCTCTGGTCCTGATGCCACTTATTTTCGGAAATCCACCGGTCCTTTATGTGACCTCTCTGGAGTGATCTCTTGGTGAACTTCTCACCCAGAAAAACAATTACAGTACATAGAATCGTCCTTACTTTCTTAGTTGCATGCTCTATGATACGGAGACCATATATTCCTCTATCAAGAAAAGATTCCTTGTGCTGGAATTCACAGTACCAAAATTGCGACACTACTTGCAGCATCACGAGATAAAACTAGTGTCCTTAGTGGATCCGCTAAAGTTCATTATGAACTTCCCCATGTTGACAAACCATCTAGCTCAGTGGGTAGTGATCCTTCTGCATTTTGACATCAGGTTTGTCCCCCATAAGTCCATTAAGGTACAAGTATTAGCAAACTTCCTTTCCACCCATCCAACTCTTGTGGACCACTCTTTGGTTCATGATTTTCCTGATAAGGCTATCCTTTTGGTTGACCAAGCGATTATATTTTGGAAAATTCATGTTGATGGAACTTCATGCAGCCCTACTAGAAGAAGACTCAATGACCCCAGACTCAACAGAGTGGTCTCGGGCATCGTCTTCATCACAACAGCACAAGTTGTTCTGCCATAGTCATTCGTATTGTCGTAAGGTTTTACCAACAATGAGGAGGAGTACTAGGCCCTCATTATTGGTCTCGATATGGCCCTCGAGATTGATGTTCCCCACTTACATGTGAATGGGGACTCTGAACTAGTTATCAAATAGATCAATGGTGACCACATCATCAGAAATTCGGAGCTTGTTCCACTATTAGAATGTACCCTCCAGCAGATGGAGTAGTTCCCATTTTGGACAGAAGTTACTCATGTCCCTCGGTCCCAGAACAGTCGATCCGACACCTTGGCCAACTTGGACACCTCTCTTGTAGAGCCTAATTAGGATGAGTTGATTATCAATGTAGCACATTATAGATTCACAGCTCTCGTTACTCCAGACGATGACGATATCCCACAGGTAAGCCAACTTACCACCGAAGCCTCCACATCAGGACCCCCTAGTCCCCCTATCATAGTTTTGGAAGTGAATCCCAACTGGAGGATCCCCTTTGTTGAGTATCTCCAACATGACAATATCCCTGCAGATCGAGTCGAGCGTGAGTGAATCTGATTCCATGAATTACAGTTTACCCTCTAGAGTGGTCCCGGTCTTGAGAAGATCCTATACAGATGTGGGTTTGATGGGGTTCCCCTCCTTTTCATTTAAGGAGGATGGATTTCTCAATTCATGCAGGAAGTTCATGACAGTTCTTGAGGGGCTCATAAGACCGAGCTGAAACTATCTCCTCAAATTCGTAGATTGGGTTATTTTAGGACCGCCGTGATCCTTGACTACATGGAGTTATCCAAGAGGTTTCATAGGTTCCAAATACATGCTAATTTTTTTCATCGGTCACCAGAGCCTCTCTAAACTACCATGTACTCTTTTCCCTTCGCGGTATGTGAACTCGATGTAGTGGGACCATATCTATCGGTGACAACTCTCCAGTGGAGGTTCATCCTAACCGCTACGGATTTCTTTTCCAAGTGGACAAAGGCAGTTCCACTCAAGGAGGTCAAGGCCCATTCTATAATTGAGTTTGTGAGATCCAATATCATCTACCAATTTGGAGTCCCTCTCACCATCCTCACCGATAACAGCACCAACTTCTGGGCAACCGAATTGAAGAATTTGTATGACAAGTACAACATCTGTTCCAACCATACCTTCCACTATCACGTGAAAGAAAATGGGTAGATAGAGGCATTCAAAAAACCCCTCTCTAACATTCTATAAAAGATGGTTGGTCAGAAAAATAAGAGTTGTCCATACAAACTCCCCAACGCCCTCGGGGCTTACTGGAAGACGACTCACAATTCCACCCAGGTGACACCATATTCCCTAGTGTACGGAATAGAGGCAGTCCTACACATCGAGATTTAGTTGCCTTCAATATAAATATCTATCTACGAGTAACAGAAACTAGATAAGGTAGCTGAAATTTTTCTCGATGAACTGGAGGTGCTCGACGAGAATAGGATTTGTGCCCTGCACAATCTAGAGAGGCATCAGAATAAGATAGCCAGATCTTTCAACAAGAAATTTCATCTACACTCTTTCATAAAAGTTGACATAGTATTGGCCCTGATAACTCCAATGATACCTAGAAAGAAACCACCCAAACTAGAGCCCAAGTTGGAAGGACCATACATCATTCACTAGGTTTACCCCAATGGATCATACTCTCTAGTTACCATGGATGGTGAACCTGTAACCCCTCACACTATTTTCAAATTCCTTATGAAATACTTTTCCTGAGTAACCTGGTCCTACATGTCCATAAATTGTGATGTCTTTACCGCATGACATTAAAATTCATGAACCATCCAAGCTGAAGGATGTAAAAATATTTAGAACTTGTCCTACATGACATTATATTGTATATCATTATACATGACGTTAAACTATATCTAGTCTAGCATGACCTTAAACTTTTTCCTCCTGCATGATGTTAAACTGCTTTGTTGTCCTGCATGAAGTTAAACTGTACATGGTCTCACATGACCTTAAATTGTTCCATCCTGCATGACATTAAACATCTTTTTCATCCCATATGACATTAAACTGTATATGGTCCCACATGACCTTAAAATATTCCCTCATGCATGACATTAAACTTCTTTTTTGTCCTGCATGATGTTAAAATATGTCTGTTCCCACATTTCTTTGTCAACCTGTATGACGTTAAAACTACGAGCGGCAGATAAACCACAAAACAGTCCAAGATCTATGACCATAAACTAATATCTACAATTTCCTTGTTGCATGACGTTAAACTACACAATATTTCAAGAACTATGTATGGCTTGATTCCCATCCACATGGGATATATAGGAACACTCTAACGTCTTGTCTTAGAGTCTAGCCCCCAAATTCTTTGACTACCCCCAGGTGTAGTTCTCTTAGAGGATCCCAAATGGTGTATTGTAGGCTTCTATCATCCCACATCCTTACCTTATGACTTTAAACTGCATGTCCCCTTCAAGAACTATATATGGCTTGATTCCCATCCTCATAGGATACATAGGAATGCCCGGACATTTCGCCCGTAGGCCTAGCCCCAAACTTCAGGATCTCCCCTTGGGTAGAAATGCATTCTGTGGTGCATGATTTTGCTTTCATTCATGTCGAGTTAATCATGACCTCACCATGTATCCCTCCCCTTGGAGATCTCCACCTCTTTCATCATCCAATGTGACGTTAAACTGCTCAGAAATATTCCATCATCACACATCCCCTTTATTTGGGTCTTAATCATCTTCTACATCGAGAAGGACCCCCCCCCCCCCCAACAGCATGGTTGCTAGGCCCCAGGTCTCTCCTACTGTTTTGGTCCAATGTCCCCAATGATTTTGAATGGAAATTTCATACAAGTCCTGCGTTGCGAATATGGTCAGCGGTCGATGCTCATTTGTGGTTCCCACTTTAGGTCACATGGTATGGATGTTGTGTTTCAAACACAGTCAACATCCATCTTCTATCATTATCACCACCCCTGTATGTCCCAAATATTGGTTGCAGTGTTTCATTTTGTCTTGTTATCCCTTTAAACATCAGTCTTCCTCGAACAGGAATGTTTTTCTGGTCATGATCGACCCTGCCCAATCTCTTTCCTTTATTATTGTGCACTCATATTCTAGGTAAAACCTAATCCCATTCCTTATTTCCCATACTGATCTTTTCTCACATGGTATTAGGAGTTTTGGTAAGGCATAACCCGCATAAAGGGTCATGTATCTATGGTACGAGCCCTATGACCTTAAACTAAGATCACCATCGTCCTCACCGCATGACGTTAAACAGCAAACTGGTTGGGACTTCCCATCTTGGGTCCCTCAGCTTTTTCGGCTCCCTAACCAAAGTTCTCATTTAGGATTGTGCGGTGTGGTATGGACTCTATGTCCTCATTCACGTCGGGATATTTTTTTTCACACCACACATATCCCCTTGAGGCATCCATCCACCCATCATCCTTGCCGCAATACGTTAAACTACAAAGGTCCCACCATGATTTACGTATCCCATCATTTGGGTTTCCATCATCTTTCACATCTGAAAGTGCCCCCAAATAGCATGGATGATAGGACTCAGGGATATCCTACCATCTCCATCCAACGTCATTGAGGATTCTTGACAAAAATTTGATACAAGCCATGTGTTACGAATATGGTCAACTGTCGACACTCATTGTTTGTCCCCATCCCTGGACACACAATACGGATACTGTGTTGCGAACATGGTCAACAATTATCCTCAATCATTTTTTTCGTTCAGTGGTCTCCCTCACAGTAGTCATGATGATTCTCCCTTTCCACCCATATGTCCCATGCATATGACATTAAACTGGGCATTTACAGTCTTATCTCTATGAACATAAACTAAGATCTACCACATCCTCACCACATGACATTAAGTTGTACCACATATCCTAGAACTATGCTTGGGTTGATTCCCATCCTCATGGGATATGTAGGAAAACCCAGACATTTTAACATTGGGTCCATCCTAGGTTCATTTATCCTTTCTCTTGACCTCTTGGCCCGAGTTCTTTCTGGGAATTAGGAATGGTGTGGTGTATGTGGGATTATGGCTTCATTCACGTCGAATTATTCTCCACGCCGTACACATTCCTTTTCAAGATACCCCCTCATATCTTCATCCTCACCATATGACGTTAAACTACACCGCATATTCAGAACTACATGTGTCTTTATTCCCATCCACATGGGATACGTAGGAACTCTCAAACATTTCATCTTCGGGTCCAACCCTATTTCTTAGAAACCCACTCATCTCTCTGGCCCTTTGTCCTGAGTCCTCTAGGAGGGGGGTATGTGGTGTGGTATGGGATTAGGTCCTCATTCATGTTGGTCTTGTAATAGCCACCCCACATACCTCTCCATCTTGAGAGATCTTCCTCCCCATGTCCTCCACTCACCTCCTCGAGTCGTCCGCTCCCAAATTGGCCCCCTATACCCTCTTTGGAATTTCACCAATGCACCTATGAGCACTCTGGTTTAGGATCTAGAGTGTTGGATTCTACATAGTCATGTTTTCACACATTTCCATGCTTCATGTTTCCCTTTAGTTGGGATTTCATCATCTTTCACATTCGAAAGGACCCCTGAACGGCATGGATTCTAGGCACCAGGGCTTTCCTACTCTCTTGGGCCAACGTCCCCAAGACATTTGAATGAAAATTTTATACAAGTAATGCATTGAAAATATGTTCAAAGGTCAATGCTCAATTATTTATTACCATTTCAGGTCACATGATATGGATGTTGTGTTTTGAACATGGTCAAAAGTTAACCTCCATAATTATGCCACCACCCATTAAGCCATAAATATTATGTGCATGATTCAACTATTCCAATCCATCATGTCCAAGTGGAATTTTGACACCCTTGGTGCTATTCCTCAGTGTGCATGTGAGATTTAAGAGGACTAATCCACATTATGGTGTCATTCGAGGCTCTACTTCGTTTCCCTTTTCTCTCTATTTCACGTGTTGTGAAGATCTTATCCACCCTAGTTTCCCATATCGAGTGTGGATCACGTTGGCTCAGAGATTTGGTCAAGGTTTACACCCACATGGAAGAGTCTAAATTTTCATGGTCCAAGTTCTAAGACCTTAAACAAATATCTCTCTACATCCTTGCTGCAAGTCGTTAAACCGCATGACATCCTTAATAACTACATACAGCCCGATTCCCATCCTTATGGGATACGTAGGAACACATGGGAATCTTTTCATCGGGTCCAGCATAGGTTCCACTAATTACTTATTTTTTCAGCCTTTTGGATCCGAATTTCATAGGATTTAGTGGTGTGATGTGTGTGTGCTTATGTCCTCATTCATGTCGGGTGTGCAATAGTCGCACCACGTACTCCCCTTTTAGGAGCTAGTCTCTTCTGCCTCTTATCTCTCATGACGTTAAATTTCACTCAAAAAAACTACATATGGCTTGATTCCTATCCTCATGGGATACATAGGAACACCTATAAATTCATCCTTGGGTTCAGCCTCATATTCTATGAACCTTTTTTGGCCCCTTGACCCAAGGTTCCTTCCCTGGAATTGCACGTGGTGTGTTGTGTACCTCATCCTCATTCACGTTTGGTATGCATTATCACATCATGCACATTCCCCTATAAAACCTCATTTATTCTGTATAAATCCAAGCCATATGACTTTAAACTATGCTTCCTAGTCCCACGTGACTTTAAAATTTTGCATCTTTACTGCAAGATGATAAAATTCATGGGTTTTCCCTATCATAAAACCCTAAACTATGACATTATTGTCCTGGAAGCATGCAGAAACAAAGCATTGCATTGTGATGTCATCACTCGAGGGGACATCATGTTTGGTATTGGTCATCCACTATGCCATTTTTCAAGCCCTTTATATGGCTTGTTTCCTATAGCAACACCTGTATTCTCCGTCCTAGGTTTGTTTCTTCACAAAAAAAACAGACACATCCATCCTAAAGAAAAAACAAGATCTATCAAATGTCACTTCTATTAGTGTGTGGACCAAACCCGCACAACAGTATTATCCCTGGCAGTGGTACCCTACCATTAAATTTCATATAACTATGTACATCTTGATCCCCATCATAATGGGGTATGTAGGAATGGCCACGCACCTTGCCTCGGGCCCTGCCCAACTTTGATTTTCGGTCCCTCGACCTAAAACCTCCCCAGTGACCACATGGTGTGATATGGACTCCTAATGTTACGCCCCGAACCTAGTTACCCAGAGTTGGTGAATTACTAAATTACATTGTAATGATCACAATAGATCGTGTCCAGAAATACCAATCAGTTTAGTAGCCTTGGAAGTACTAGATACAAACATAAGTTTGACATTACATCATGAGATAAAAACAAAAACAATATTTTGTCCCCTTTGAACACACTTATATCCCTTATCATATCCCTACAGGTCAACCATAAAATACTTCACATCCTAGGAAAAATAAAATATAGAAAGGGGTGAGCTCAGATTCTCATTAAGGATAAAAATATAGTGAAAACTTTCATAAATAATCATAAACATTTAATCCAATGTATAAGACTAAAACATAAGCCTTTTAAACATAAACTTCAGTATAATATGGAAAATATAAATTAAATAATTCCAATTACTTATTCACAAGGATATTCTACTAGTAGAATAATCACATTCAATATTAATATCCAATTTCAAATTGATGGAATGCATAATATGGGACATCATAACCACATAGTAAAGGCCTCATGCCAAGAATACAATTAAGATTTTGTCAAGACCTTGTTCCAAGAAACTATTTTGTCTCATGAGACCTACCAATGCTTCGAGGAGCTATAGCAGGCTCCACCCGTCACTTACTATGTTCAATACATTCCTCATATGAAAAGGTTGAAACAAAACATAAACATTTGTATTAAAACTAGAATACGAAATGTTAACAATTTAACAATAAACCATGAATGGTATAAAAATAACACAACCATAGTCAAACATATCAAAAAACCTTCAATACAATATGGACGACTTGTATCATAATAAATCAACTTCAGACAAGTGTCAAATCCATCAAAGGATGTTGACATAGATTAAATCAAAACTATTTGAGAGAAACATATCTTTCTATTTTGAAATCATTTAAAAGTAATGTAATTATAAAAGAAATTATTTATTTGAAAAATACTCTTATAATATTTTAAGGGAAGCTTTAAAGGTGTTATAATGGTGGAAAATAGCCGCACCCGCTGTATGAGTTAAAAAAACATTCTTACCTTAATTTTTTGAAAAGGTCATAAAGTACCTTGTTTGGAAAATGATGGAAAGATTCCTTTAAAACAATTTTATAAAAAGTAAAACAAGGGTATAAATGACTTTAAACCATATTCATGTAAATAGTAAAAATGGTTTGAAATAAATTTTTAAGAAACACAGATGTGGATGATAAGGAGGACCCAGTAGATACTTACATAAAAACAACCTCGGATAATAAAGAGATTGTGAAATTTAACCCTTACCTTGTGATTTCCATTGATAGAGGGTATTTTAACCTCCTGTATAATAGTTAAATAATTGTTATTAAATTATAAAATAACTAAATACATAAATATTATATCATATATGATCTTCTAATATTTCATTGTTTAATAATATTTCAGTAGTATCATTGTTTCGGGTGTTAACTGATTTTTATTCCTTTATATGTTTTGTTACATAAGTCATATTTTTAATGGATAAGATGTATTTGATTCATATAAAAAATGATATTATATCTTAAACATTAATTTTAATCAAAAAAATGAAAATTATTCTTGAATGGTTAGAATGGGGAATGACTCTCATCGTGTTCCTGGAGATAGTAATCCGTACGTATGTACAGGCGACAATATCATTCTTATTGATGGTGGAATAATATGTAATTGGATGGTATATCATATATAGAGAATCCTTAACATGTTATATTTGTTATTTACATCAGTTATACTCATTATTATACCCATCCAAATAATGAAGTGTTTGAATAACAAACTACACCACGATATGGAGACGGTAAGCCGTACGTACGCACGTATGGTGACTTGTCATTTATAGGATGGATAGAATAATGAATATGGTTGTAACATACTTATAATAACATCACAGAATATATAATTTACTAGATTTATTATTTTTGGTATGGAAACAACAAAGAAAGGTGAAGTGGATGAAGAAAAGAACTTAGAAAGAGGTGATGAAATTATTACCTCTTCTTCGGGTTCTTCCTTTTGAGTTGATCAAAATGGATCCTTAGGTTGGCTTTATGATCAAATTAAGAATTCTAGGTTGAAGAGAGGGTAGTTGGAAGGATATATGATCATGTTCTGTCCAATCAAAATGGCTTTGCAGGTGTGATTTTGAGAGAAGGAGAAGTACCCTTTTATAAGAGAGGTGAGGGTCACTTTAGGACAAGTTTGAAATATTATTTTATTATACAATCATATTATGTTTATAATGGCTCAAAAATGATTTATTTAGAGGATAAGGTGGGTATGGGTCAAAAAAATCTCAACCAATAGGTTTTAGATAGGTTTAGGCCACCACATTAACCTTATCCTTTAGATTTAACTCTTAGTTAAATAGTTTAACTTTTACCATGTATTCTTGTATTATTATAATAAATGGTTAATAAACATACAATAAAAAGCCAAGATAACTCCAAGTGGTTCATAATTGATATATTTAACCTTATCTATGTTCTTTGGAAGAACCTTAGATTTTTAGGAATATTATATCAATTAATAATATATTTTTTGTTTTAAAAACTTATTTATGTCAATTTTGATAGTATTTGGAATTTTGTTTTTGTGAAAGTCATAAAAACTTTATTACATCAAAAAAAATTATTTCATCAATAATAACATGTCATATTAACATATAAAATTATTATAATTCATCATATTTCTCAATTTACATTTATTTGGATATTTATAATATCAATTATTTTAATCATTCATTAATAAGGTAATTACTGCATCATCATTGTGTCATAAATAAATTTAATTTTTTAATGTCTAAAAATTATAAATAAAATACCATTATGTAGGAAATAATTTTATATTTATAATGAATATTGACATTCGAATTTATCTTCTGTATAACCCTATATTAAAAATGTTTTAGTTGTGAAAATTTGAATTTAACACTTTTAACTCTTCTTTAAATAAAATAATAATAAATGTCTTAATCTAATCCAAGTGAACCAAAAGGATAATATTTTATTCATAAGGTTTTTTTTCTTCGAAATAAACTTATCCAATAGAATTAGGACATGTGTTAGGATAATTATAATATCATTTTTTACCTTTAATTACCCTATTTACTTTTAACCATGGTAAATAAAAGTCAAATGTTACTATTCACCAAAAATTATTTTCATCTTATTGAACCAAATTTTACTTTCCAATTTCAACTGTGTCTCTTGGATTTTTTAAATTCAATTCAATGAAGCAATAAAATTATGTTAAATTTGCAAATGCACCTAGAAGTTAGGTAAAATAAGGTAAAAAGTTCAATAAAATTTTATATATCTAATATTATTATAAAATGACTCCAATGAATTACATTGAACATATATAGGTATTATGTATCTATTTTTACCTAATATAAATTTAAATAAAATAACAAATTATTTAAATAAAAAGTCGGTTTTAAATAATAACGCGGTGTTTTTCACTATTCATCAAAAATTGAAAGTTTTCAGAAAAATACAAAAAATTAATCCTAAGATAATTTTGATATTCCAAATCCAAAAATGAAGTCCATTTTGAAAAATAAAATTTTTAAAATTTCAAAAAGTGGGTATTACTATTCATAACGGCTAGTTTGATTGGTCGTGGTGTGCTAGAACTCGAAGTTTCATATAATACATGCTACTGTATTATTCAAAAGCAAACATATCATGGAAGATTGGGGTGTTACATTCTCCCCTTATTCAAATAATTTCATCCTCAAAATTTCTATAATACTACTGCATAAAAAGATTTGGGCGGTTCTTCATCATAAGTTCCTTGGGTTCCCACGTTGCCTCTTCCATCTTATGGTTTCTCCATAGAACTTTTACTAGATGAGTCATCCGGTTTCTCAACACTAGTTCTATGGTATCAAGAATTATGATAGGCTCTTTGCAATAAGACAGGTTGGGTTCCATTTCTATTTCTGCATAGGTGAGTACATGCGTTGGGTCAGGCATGTATTTTATCAATAGTGATAAGGTGAACACATCATGAACTTTAGAGAGACTTGGCGGCATTTCCAAACGGTAAGCTACAACTCCAATTCATTCTAGGATTTTGAAAGGTCCGACGTACCTAGGACTTAATTTACCCTTCTTACCGAAAATTATAGCACCCTTCCATGGAGATACCTTCAAGAAAACATGATCTCCTACATGAAATTCCAAATCCTTCTTTCGGTTATCAGCCTATTTCTTTTTCCTACATTGAGATGCATTGTTGTGGGTTTGGATAGCCTTCACATTTTCCATTGTTTCCGGAACAAGTTCCGGACCTATGAGTTTTCATTCACCAACATCATCCCAACAAGTTGGTGTGCGACATCTCTTTCCATATAACGCTTCATATGGTGCCATCTGAATAATTTAATGGAATATATTATTATAAGAAAGTTCTACCATAGGTAAATATTGATCCCACATAACTTGAAAGTCAAGTGAGAAAGATATCAACATGTCTTATAAGTTTTGAATAGTTTGTTCTGATAGTCCATCAGTTTGAGGGTGGTAGGTAGTACTCAAATGAAGTTCAGTATCCAAGGCCTTTTGAAGACTTTTCAAGAATCTTGATGTAAAATGGGGATCATGATTATAAAAAATCAATAGGGGTACTCCATGATGTCTTGCAACTTCATTAATATATAGTTTTTCTAAACGTTCAAGTGGTAAATCTTATCTTATAGCAAGAAAATGTGTTCAATTGGTAAGACAATCAACAATGACCCATATTGCATCATTCTTTCTAGGAGTCTTTGGTAGCCCCATGAAAAAATTCATCGTAATGTCATTCCATTTCCACTCAGGTATGGGAAGAGGTTGCATGACTCCTCCAGGATGTTGCCTTCCAGCTTTCATTTGTTGACAAACAATACATCTTGACACATAATTATCAATCTCCCTCTTCATGTTGTCCCACCAAAAATGTTCCTTCAAATCTCAATACATCTTACTGCTACCAGGGTGTATAGTGAAATTGGAGCTATGAGAATCATCCCACAATTCCCTTTTTTGATCGGGTATATGAGGAACACAAAGTCTCTTCCCAAATTTCAGAATTGCATCTTCATATACGAAGTCAATCAATCTCCCATCATTCATATCTTTAATTTTCTTTTGAAACTCATCATCATTAGTATGATAACTTTTTATCCTTTTTAGTAATGATGGTTTCACAACCATTTGAAAAATTATTGATGTTTCACCTTCCATGATTATTCCTATATCCATTTTTACTAGATCTATGAACATAGGATCCCTTTCAACTCCCATCGTGTTCAAAACACCATGATCCTTTCTGCTCAAATCATCTGTCACATTATTTTCCTTCCCCGAGTGGTAGTGTATAGTGAAATCATAATCCTTGAGTAGTTAGAGCCATCTCCTTTTACTCACGTTGAGTTCTTTTTGTGAGAAAATATATTTCAATCTCTTTTTATCGGTATATATCACATGTTTTTCACCATATAGATAGTGTATATATATCTTTAAAGAATATATTACAGATTCTAACTCAATATCATGAGTAGGATAGTTTTTTTCATGAATTTTTAGCTATCGTTATGCATCGGCAATAACTCTATCATTCTGCATAAGGACACAACCAAGTCATTTCTTTGAAGCATCACTATAAATAAAAAACCCATCATTCCCTGATGGTAGATTCAGGATAGGATAATTGAATAATATTATCTTCAGTTCTTCAAAAAATTCTTCACACTCTTTTGTCCAAAAAAATTTAACCCCTTTATGTGTGAGCTTGGTTAATGGGTTAGCCAATCAGGCAAAATTATTGATGAAATGCCGATAATAACCTGCTAAACCAATAAAACTATATACCTCAGTTATAATTGTCGGTGTTGGAAATTCTTTTATTACTCTTGTATTAGAAGGACCAATAGAGATTCCATCCTTAGAGAGAATATGGCCAAGAAAAGAAATCTCTTGAAGCTAGAATTCACACTTTCTAACTTCCAATATAATTCATTTCTTCTGAGGGTTTTCAGAATAGTTCGCAAGTGATTTTCATGATCTTCATAGATTTTTGAGTATACAAAGATATCATCAATAAATAATACTACAAATTCAACAAGATATTCCATGAAAACTCTATTCATTAGATCCATGAAAACAAAGGGTGAATTAGTCAATCCAAAAGGCATTACTGTAAAATCATAATGCTCGTACCTGGTCTGAAATGCTATTTTCAGAATGTCTTCCTTCTTAACACACAACTGATGATATCCATATCAAAGGTCAATCTTTGAAAAATATTGAGCTCCATGAAGTTAGTCGAATAAATCATCAATGTGAGGTAGGGGAAGATTGTTCATTATTGTAATAGAATTGATCTCCCTGTAGTCAATGCACAACTTCATAGATCCATCTTTCTTCTTGACAAAAAGAACACAGGCTCCCCATGGAGAAATACTAGGATGAATAAATCCCTTATTACTCAATTACTATAGTTGTTTCTTTAGTTCCACTAATTCCATTGTGTCCATTCTGTAGGATCGAAATATAATATGAGATGCTCAATATACAAGAGGGGGGTGAATTGTATACTTTAAAAACTCCTTTGGAACCTTTAAAGTTAGTTATGAATAACTATTGTTTCCTTAAGAAAAGGAAAGAGCTATGTTTAACAAAGTTAAGCTTAAGTAAATTCACAACACCTCTTTATACTAGGAATGAGATTCCGAAGGTAGGTTCCGGAAATATGGTTCCGGAAAAAGAAACTTAACAAAAGATTACAATATGAGATTCTACCTTAAAGCGTATAGAATCTAAATTAATCAGAGTACAAGTAATGAAGTATAATAAAGTTATACTTTCCTTATAATACAAAATGCAGTGGAATAATAACAAGTAGTAAAACTACTAGTAACAAGATATAAGTCTTTTAACCCAAAGAGAAGGGTATCCAACAACCTTGGATAAAGGTATCTTGATTTATACTTTCAAGAAAGTCTGTCTTACCCACACCAGGGTAAGCCCTCGATACGAAGATCGGAGTCTCTGTCTTGTTATCCCCGCAAGCCCTCAACTTCAAGGTAGTTGGCAACCTCTGTCTTCCTCAGCAAGGAAGCCCTCAAACTTTAAGGTAGTCGGCAACCTCTGTCTTCCTATCCCCGGAAGTCCTCGAATGTAATCACTGACATTCGGAGTCGCACGAAGCTTTTGAGAGTTAATAAGAGTCTCTCTCTCTAGAAATCACTTCAACAGCATGTATGCACCTTTTCAGCAATCTGCTATTCGCATTAAGCTCTTTCAAATGAGCTCCTATTTATAGGTAAGGTCGGATCCTTCTTCAACGGTCATATTTTCCTTAAAGATCGGAGGGACCTGTACACATGTCACTTAGACAACGGTTAGTTTATAACAAAATGGACGACCTCGTTTTATAACAAAACAAGTGTAACAGAATGTACGACATCGTTTTAATTCTAACATAAAAGTTCGGAATGAACGCTTCGGAGTGAAGGTTCGGAGTGTAAGGAACAATAGAAAGTGTAGACAAATTTTAGAAATGTAAGTAATATAAAAGTTTGGAGTCTAACAAAGATATTTTTCGGAGTCTGAATTAAATCAGAGTGTATAAAACAAAGATACTCAAATTCTGTTTAATAGGTGAATTCGGAATGAGAATTCGAAATAGGAATTCATCATCAGAAATTGTAATGAGAATTCATCATTAGGATTCGTAATGAGAATTCATTATCAGAATTCGTAATGAGAAATCAGAATGGGATTTCTTCATTAGAATTCGTAATGAGAATTCCTCTTCAGAATTTGTATTCTGAATCTGGAATAGAACTTAGTCAGAGTTCATATCCAGAATTCAGAATGATAATTCCTTATAGTTCTTGTCCAGAATCCGAATCCTAAAATAGAATTCTAAGTTTCAATGATTCCGAGAAAATGAATCCAAATTTCATACTTAGGAAAAATATGGATGAATATATGATAAGAATAATTTTTCTTATAAAAGCGATTTTCCTTAAGAAAGTAATTTTCCTTATAAAAGCAATTTTCCTTAAGAAAGCAATTTTCCTTAAAGATAAGGTGTTTGTGATTTTCAAAACAAGAAGGAATGGAAAAGTCATAAGGAAAACCTTATTGACTCAACAATCTCCCCCTTTTTGGAAAGCACAAACATCCTTAAAAAAAAGCTATTCTAAGAAGAAATAAAAAAACATTGAGGCTTATCTCCCTTTGTTTTAAGGATATTGATGAATACAACTAACTCCCCCTTAGGCTTTGAAACTCTAAGGATCATATTCAGATTTCCGGAGTGAAAAATAAGAATTTCTTCTTTAATGAAAAAGCTCCCCCTTAAACAAACTCTTATTAGAGTTTTTATTTTTATTAAAGATCTTTTTCTTCTCCCCCTTTGATAAACTCTTATTAGAGTTCTTCTTTTTCTTAAGGATCTTTTCCTTCTCCCCCTTTGTGATTTTCAAAAAGAATTGAAGGGAATGAAAAAACTTAACAAAGTACCTGAGATATTAGTAATGACAACAACAAAAAAGTACAGCTTTCATTAGATTTGAGGTCTCAACAAGAAAGAAAAAATTACAACAAAAAGATCGGATTAGGTTATTTCGGATCTTTTTCCTTAGACATGAGGCCCTTTAAAATAGTCTTGATCTTCTTGAGGTCTTTATGATCTTCTTCAGCTTGCTTCTCTAAGGCAACTATTCTTTCGGATTGAGCTTGAATTTTTTCTTCCTGAGCCTTCAGATTTTCTTCCTGAGCTTTGATTTTCTCTTCCTGAGCCTTCATCCTCTCTTCAAAATCGATCTGATGATCCCTTTCAAATTTCTAATTTTGAGAAACGGAATTGAGCTTCCCATTCAGATCTCTCACTTCCTAAATCCGAAAGTTCTTTTCCTCTGTCAACTTTTCTTCAAAGGAGGAAGTCAGCTCGTTTATCTTCTTGTCCTCGGTCTCAAAGGCATCTTTAACATTATCTTGAAATTCATCGAATAACCTCACTTCTTCCACAATCATCTTTGACCAACATGTCATCCTCTTGAAAGACCTTTTATGGGCTTCGTAACCAACAAAGAAGGTTTTGAACTGAGCTTCAATATCAACGCACTTATCCATAACCATAGATACGGAGTCTGTTTTCTGATTCAGCGCATGTTGGAGCATCTGGCATCTTGAGTCGATACTAGAGAAGGTCGGAATGGTTCCCACCAACTTCTTCAAAGACTGAACAACAAAGTCATGCCCCAACGAAGATGAATCCGAATCTGAAATCTTGCTTGGAGGGTTTTCTTCCTCAATAAGCTCCAACTTTCTCTTTGAAGAACTACCAGCTTCCTTTCTCTTCTTTTCTTGTGAACTCGGAGTATCAGCAAGAATTTGCTTCCCCTTATCTTTTTTCGGAATTGAGTCCTGTTTCGGAGTTCTCTTCTCACTATTAGAAACTTGAACGACATTATCTTCATCAGCAACTTCCTGAACCCCTACTATTTCCTTTTGAGTAACATCAAGTAAGAGATTTTCTTCTTCTCCATGATAAGAAACTTCTTCTTCTCCTTTCTCTTCTTCCATTGTCGGCGTAACTAGCTTCGAGGATTCAGCTTCTGAAGTTCGGAGTGATAAGTGTTCCGAAGGTGTTCCCTTGTAATCATCCACTTGTTTCAACACATCTCCGGTTTCACCACTTCCTTCAGCACCCTCTTCTATTTGTTCCACTTGCTCTACTTGCTCAGTATTAGTAGCAACAGCCTCTTTCGGAGCAGCGAAATTCCTTCCTGGAGTCTTAGGTAGAGATTCCAGGGAGAAAGATCTCGGAACTGGAATTGTTGCTGAAACCATTTCATTGAATTTTAACAAGACCTGAGCTACCTCAGCCTCGGACATCTTCTTCTTGAGCTTCTTGTTCTTAGCTTGTTTTTCAAGCTCATCAGTAGTTCTCTCCTTCAAAGCCTTAGCCTCCGCAGGGTTCAATCCGAACTGCGGATCCCCTTCTTTCCTTTTCTCTTTATCAGCTCTCCACTTTGTAACAACCTCATCAGGATAGGCTTTCTTCTTCTTTGGATTTGGAGGTGCGGAATGGAATTCCTTAGACTTAGGTTCCTCGGCTTCGACTACCACTTCTTTCATCTTTCTCTTCCTTACCGGTTTAGAGGATTCCGGATCAACATCTTTCAGAACGGTTTCTTCTTGAGCAGGTAAATCAATAAACTTTCCGGACTTCTTGTCAAAAGCTACATCCATTCTTTTAAGAGTGTCATCACTCACCAACAAAATTTTGCATACCCTCGGCTTAGATCTGCAAGCCTCCTTGAAAGATTCAAGGCACCGAACTATCAACTTAGATAATATTGTTGGGTACATTATGATCTGTGCTCTGAGATTTCCTTTCTTAAGATTCTCAAGGGTTATAAGAATATGCCTCATAAAATTGAACTTCCTTAGATTTATCAGGAAATCTAGGATATAGATCTCACTCTTCTTCAAACTGTCTTTATCGCCTTTCCTCGGTACGATAAGTCCTTGCACCCATAATTCAAGAATCCGGAAGTTTGTGGATAGACTTGCAATTTTCAGAGCCTTTTCATCAGCCAGTCCGAGAGTTTCTAAGGCTTTTTCCTTGTTGAAGCTACCCTTAGAGTCTGGTAAAACATGCGAAATAAACTCGGCTTCTCCTTTATAAGACAGCCCTACCAAGCTTGAAGCCTTGGTGTAAGAAAGTTTGTAGGTCTTGCCATACGACTTGAAAGAAAAATTCTCCCTATCATCTTCCTTAAAGAAGGAAACTGATTCATAAAACTCGACAAGTAAATCTGAATATACTTCATCTTGATTCTTGGTTTTTGATACCGCAAAATCTTCCCAGCCATTCAACTTAATATTCTTTGAGATAAGGGAATCATAGTTGTTGAAGAAATCCTGATGGAGTAACCTTTCTCTGTAAACTAACCACTGAGAAATTGGCTTGGTTGTAGACATTTCTTGAGAGGCTAACTCCGCAGACATTCGGATCTGTAATCCTCTAAGTAGTTCGGAACGGAGAAAACTGAAGTTCGGAACAGCCTTAAAATAGAGGGTCAGAACTTCGGGACGCGAGAGCTTGAAACCAATGTGGGACGAGAATTTGGGTCCCCTTTATATAGGCCACGAGATGACGGTTCATATTCTACAGTTGATCTAACGGTTTAGAATGAACTGAGATCAAATCTGACGGTTGATAACTTTGAATCCGATCTTTTTGAGGTTTTTGTTAAAGTAAAGAATTAAGAAAACTAAAATCCGAAAACAAAATACAAGAAACTGCCAGCAAGTAAAATATGACTACGAAAACTTGAGTAAGGAAATCATACCTTTCGGATTAGCTTAGGAAAGTTATTCGTAATGGGTAATATAAAGATGACTACGAAAAAAAAACTTTATTACGAAAAGACAAAGTTCGCAAAAATTTACTACGAAAAACTCACTATGAAAAACTCAGTACGGAAAACTCAGTACGAGAAATGCAGTATGAAAAACTCAGTACGAAAAAGAAACTAAGAAGGTTCGGTACGAAAATCTGGTTATGAAAGTACCAGTACGAAATCTTCCATTCCGGATGTTTTCAATATGAGTACTTCCATTCCAGAAGTATTCTGTACGAAAATATCCATTCTGGAAAATTTTCGTTCCGGAAGTTCCATTCCGGAAACCTTCGTTCCAAAAAGTTTGAAAACAAATTTTGAAAAACTTTGCTAATCAAACAATCAAATGTACTCCCCCTATGAAAAGGAGTTTATTACTTTAAGGAGACTTTTTCAACAGAAAGTTAATTAAGAAAGATTACCTTACGGTTATCATTCCAAAATTTTGTTTAATATATTCAAATCTATCAGAAGGCAATGATTTTGTGAAAATATCAGCAAGTTGATCTTGCGTTCCGATAAACTGAAGAATAATATCTCCTTTAAGTGTGTGATCCCTAAGAAAGTGATGCCTAATATCTATGTGTTTTTCACGGGAGTGATGTGCAGGGTTCTTACTGAGGGCAATGGCAGTTGTGTTATCACACAAAATTTGAGTTTTAGTAAAACTCAAGCCATAGTCTGTGAGTGTGTGTTGCATCCACAACACTTGAGCACAACAACTTCCAGCTGCTACATATTCAGCTTCAGCAGTGGAAAGTGCTACAGAATGTTGCTTTTTGCAGGACCAAGAAACTAGTGAATCTCCTAAGAAATGATAAGTTCCGGATGTACTTTTTCTATCCAATCTACATCCACCAAAGTCAGCATCAGAAAAGCTTTTTAGAACAAAATCATTTCCAGAAGTATAAAATAATCCTAGATCCATGGTTCCCTTAAGGTAGCGAAAAATTCTTTTTACTGCCTTTAAGTGAGATTCCTTAGGATTGGATTGATATCTTGCACATAAGCATACTGAAAACATTAAGTCTAGTCGACTAGCTGTTAAGTAAAGTAGACTTCCTATCATACCTCTAAAAGATGTTTGATCTACCGGTTTCCCAGCTTCATCAAGATCTAAAGAGTTTGAGGTACCAATGGGAGTACTTATACTCTTAGTGTTGTCATGACCATACTTTTTAAGAAGATCTTTAATATACTTATGTTGAGATATGTAGGTTCCTTCTGGTTTTTGAGAAATTTGAAAACCAAGGAAAAATGTTAACTCACCCATCATACTCATTTCAAACTCAGATTTCATTAGACTAGCAAAAGAGTCAGTCAAATATTGCTGAGTTGAACCAAATATAATGTCATCAACATAAATTTGAACAATCAAAACATTTTTCTTATCTTTCTTTATAAAAAGGGTTGGATCTGCATTTCCCTTAACATAGTTATTTTGAAGCAAAAATCCAGTGAGTCTATCATACCATGCTCGTGGGGCTTGTTTAAGGCCATACAAAGCTTTGGTAAGTCTAAAAACATGATCATGATGTTTTGTATCTTCAAAGCCAGGAGGTTGTTCAACAAAAACATCCTCTTGAACATAACCGTTAAGAAAAGCACATTTCACATCCATTTGGAAAAGTTTGAAATTAAAGAATGCTGCAAAGGCAAGTAGAATACGGATAGATTCAAGTCTAGCTACTGGAGCATAGGTTTCTTCATAGTCTATTCCTTCTTGCTGATTATAGCCTTTAGCAACAAGTCTATCTTTATTTCTAACAATGACTCCATTTTCATCACATTTATTTCGGAAAACCCATTTTACTCCAATAACAGAAGTTTCCTTAGGTCTTTCAACCAAGGTCCAGACTTTATTCCTTTCGAATTCATTTAGTTCATCTTGCATGGCTTTAATCCAATCATCATCACCTAAAGCTTCATCAGTGCTTTTAGGTTCTAATTGGGAAAGAAATGCTAGATGTTCTACTTCATTTCTTAAGGAACTTCTAGTCCTTACAGGTTGATTTACATCGCCAATGATACTATCACTGGGATGATTCTTAAGAAACACCTGATTTGGGTTTTGTAAACCCTGTTTATCAACATAGGGTAGGAAATCTTCTGGGGTAAATGTTTCAGAAGTATCTTCTTGAACAATTTCCTTATCAGAAGGTTCTTCTATCAAAGGTTGATAATCAGTTTTTGAAAACACATCCGAGGATGTAAGTTGAGATGGTTTAAAAACAAAAGGATCAGACTCATCAAATTTCACATGTACTGTTTCCTCAACAGTGCAAGTATTTTTATTAAAAACTCTATAAGCCTTAGAGGTTGTGGAATAACCTAATAATATTCCTTCATCAGATTTTGGTGCGAATTTATGTAAGTTATCTTTAGTATTCAAAATGAATACTTTGCAACCAAAAACCTTGAAGTAGGAAAGTCTTGGTTTTCTACCATTCCATAACTCATAAGGAGTTTTATTAAGAAAAGTTCTAATCAAAACTCGATTTATAGTATAATAAGCAGTACTTACAGCTTCAGCCCAGAAATGTCTAGCAATAGAATATTCACTCAACATGGTTCTTGTTATCTCCTGAAGAATTCTATTTCTTCTTTCAACAACACCATTCTGTTGAGGAGTTCTTGGTGCTGAAAAATTGTGAGTAATACCTTTCTTACTACAAAAAGTTTCAAAATCAGAATTTTGAAATTCTCCTCCATGATCACTATGAATAGTTTTCAATGGAAGGTTTTTCTTGTTTTTAACTTGAGCTCTAAAACTTTTGAAATAAGAAAAAGCTTCAGATTTCTTTGCTAGAAAATAGACCCAAGTAAATCTATTGTAATCGTCAACTAGAACAAACACATAGTATTTGCCTCCAATACTTCCAGTTTGTGTTGGACCGAAAAGATCCATTTGCACTAACTGTAATGCATCAGTTGTTGAGACTTCACCGATTGACTTAAAACTAGATTTATGTTGCATGCCATATTGACAAGAATCACAAACATTAGAAGAATCAAATCTAAGCTCTGGTAGATCCTTAACTAATTTCTTCTTAGAGAGTTTACATAGGTTCCTAAGATTACAGTGACCTAGTCTTTTATGCCATAACCAAGAATGATATTCCATTTCACTTAGGAAAGGTAGATCTTGGCTTCTAAGATCTTCTAAGTTCAAGGTGTAAACATTCTCTTGCCTATTGGCTGAGAGAATAAATTCTTCCTTGGAATTGTGAACTAAACACTTATCATTCCTAAAATTCACAAGGTAACCTTCATCACATAACTGACTTATGCTAATGAGATTGTGCTTAAGACCTTTAACAAAAAGAACATTTGAAATCAAGGTTTTACCTAAAAGAACAATATTACCAATACCAACAATCTCTCCCTTAGCATTGTCTCCGAAAGTTACCTTTCCTCCTTTCGTTTTGATAATCTTTTCAAAAAAGCTTTTGTTACCAGTCATGTGCCGGGAACATCCACTATCCATGTACCATGTATTGTTGCTGGTACTTTCTTTATTATCCTGAAATCAAGAAGAAAATTAGACTTTCGGAATCCAAACTTGTTTGGATCCGAGATTTCCAGACAATAAAATTTTAGGTATCCACATTTTCTTAGAAAAGTAGGCTTTGTGAAATCCTAGAGATTGGGTTTTATTTAAGGAACAATTCTTTGCCCAGTGACCACCACATTGACACTTGGTACAAATGGGGCACTTTGAGAAACAAAATAATTGTTAATAAAAATAGGTTTTTCATGAGTATAACCAAATCCGGATTTATTTCTTAAAGGTCGTATTTGGGAATATATCTTATCAAAATTTTCCTTACCATGGGTAAAGTTTGATAAACATTTCTTTAAGGAAAAAATTTCGGACTTGAGTTTTACAACCAAGTTTTTATCCTCAAAATCATTAGTTTTAGAACTAGATTTAGGCTCGAAAACATTTTTCTTAGAAATTACTTTTTCTAATTCTTTAGAAAGTTTATTGTTCTCAGAACTTACTTCCTCAATATTTTTTGAAATACTTTCAAAATCAGTATTTTTCTTATCAAGATCTTTAGAAAGATCTGATATCTCTTTAGTAAGAATAGAATTCCTAGAGTTTGCCTTATCAAGTTTCTTGTTGAGTTTGGAGTTCTCAATCTCAAGAAGTTCAGCAAACCTAGAGACTTCTTCATAAGTAGGTAAAGTATTTTCCTCATCAGAAGATGATTCTTCATCAGAAGAGTTATAATACTTACTATCATTAGAATTTAAAGAAACACTGGTCAAAAATTCATCATTTCATACCTTAGCCATAAAACAATGATTATCAATAGGCAATCTGGCTATAAGACCAAGATTCTTCTATCCTGAAGATTCATAATCAGAAGATTCATCTGAAGAGTCACCACCACTGGCACTCCAGGTGTCATTAGCTTTCAGAACATTCTTGGCTTTGGCTTTATAAAACTTCTTCCTATTCCTTTCTGAATGTCTTTCCTTTCTTTCTTTCTTTTTGAGCATAGGGCAATCTGGTCTAATATGTCCAGCTCTCTTACATTCATAACAAGTAACTTCTCCATCTTTCTTATCTTTCCTATCCTTTTTCTTATACATGGATTGAAAGTTTCTCTGTCCAGCTATCTTGTTCATCCTTCGAGCAAGATTGGCTAATTCATTTTCTGAGACTTCGTTCTCACTAGATTCGGATTAAAAAATAACTTTCTTAGACTTGGATCTGATTACTCTTTCAGGAGTCTTAGCTTTCATCTGATTTGAAGTTGTAGTAAAAGCAACAGTACCATTTCCATTCTTTTTCTTGATGTTGTCAGCATCTCTCTTCATTCTGGTTTCATGTTGTAGAAGAGTTCCAAATAATTCATCAAGAGTAATTTGTGTGACCTTCCTGTTCTCATCTATAGCAGTTCTCTTGGATTCCCACTCATTGGGCATAATATCAATTATCTTGTCCACAAGAGCATCATCATCTAAGCTTTTTTCTCCCATAGATTGTAGACTATTGACGATAGTCATAAATCTCTGTTGAACTTTACAGATAGGTTCACCATAAGGAAAGTTGAAGCCATGATATTCAGCTCTAAGCATAGCTCTTCTAGTCTCAATCACCTTAGAAGTCCCAAAGTGTGTAACCTCTAACTTCTTCCATATACAGTTAGCTGCTTCACAAGAAGAAATTTGGCTATATATATTTCTGGTCATTTAACATAGTAAAGTATTGCGTACCTTATAGTTAAGTTGATATTCTTGCTTTTCCTGGTTAGTGAAAGATCTGACTTCCTTGTCAGGAATTTTATAATCACCAGTAAGCATAACAAAGTTGTCTACACCAGTGTTAATAACAAAATTCTTCATACAATCTCTCCAGTATTTATAGTCATTACCATCAAATATAGGTGGTCTTGTCGGATTTAGATTGTCAATCGAACCAACATTAATTCCTGCCATACTTAAAATAACTTTGCACACAAACTTGTTAATAGAAAAGATTCGTAATCACAAAGTTCAGAATGGGAAAGCAGAATGGTAAAGTTCGGAATGAGAAAGTTCAATGACAAAGTTCAGAAGGATAAAGTGAGCAAGAAAAACTTATTCTTGAGTATAAGTATTTCAGAGACCTGCTCTGATACCAAATGTAAGATTGGTATAGAGTAAGAGGTTTCTAACCTCTGATACCAATTGTAGGATCGAAATATAATATGAGATGCTCAATATACAAGAGGGGGGTTAATTGTATACTTTAAAAATTTCTTTGGAACCTTTAAAGTTAGTTATGAATAACTATTGTTTCCTTAAGAAAAGGAAAAAGCTATGTTTAACAAAGTTAAGCTTAAGTAAATTCACAACACCTCTTTACACTAGGAATGAGATTCCGAAGTTAGGTTCCGGAAATATGGTTCCGGAAAAAGAAACTTAACAAAAGATTACAATATGAGATTCTACCTTAAAGCGTATAGAATCTAAATTAATCAGAGTACAAGTAATGAAGTATAAGAAAGTTATACTTTCCTTATAATACAAAATGCAGCGGAATAAGAACAAGTAGTAAAACTACTAGTAACAAGATATAAGTCTTTTAACCCAAAGAGAAGGGTATCCAACAACCTTGGATAAAGGTCTCTTGATTTATACTTTCAAGCAAGTCTGTCTTACCCACACCAGGGTAAGCCCTCGATACGAAGATCGGAGTCTCTGTCTTGATATCCCCGCAAGCCCTCAACTTCTAGGTAGTTGGCAACCTCTATCTTCCTCAGCAAGGAAGCCCTTGAACTTTAAGGTAGTCGGCAACCTCTGTCTTCCTATCCCCAGAAGCCCTCGAATGTAATCACCAACATTCGGAGTCGCACGAAGCTTTTGAGAGTTAATAAGAGTCTCTCTCTCTAGAAATCACTTCCACAGCATGTATGCACTTTTTCATCAATCAGCTATTCGCATTAAGCTCTTTCAAATGAGCTCCTATTTATAGGTAAGGTCGGCTCCTTCTTCAACGGTCATATTTTCCTTAAAGATCGGAGGGACCTGTACACGTTTCACTTAGACAACGGTTAGTTTATAACAAAATGGACGACATCGTTTTATAACAAAACAAGTGTAACAGAATGTACGACATCATTTTAATTCTAACATAAAAGTTCGGAATGAACGCTTCGGAGTGAAGGTTCAGAGTGTAAGGAACAATAGAAAGTGTAGACAAATTTTAGAAATGTAAGTAATATAAAAGTTCGGAGTCTAACAAAGATATTTTTCGGAGTCTGAATTAAATCAGAGTGTATAAAACAAAGATACTCAAATTCTGTTTAATAGGTGAATTCGGAATGAGAATTCGAAATAGGAATTAATCATCAGAAATCGTAATGAGAATTCATCATTAGGATTTGTAATGAGAATTCATTATCAGAATTCGTAATGAGAAATCGGAATGGGATTTCTTCATTAGAATTCATAATGAGAATTCTTCTTCAGAATTCATATTCTGAATCTGGAATAGAACTTAGTCAGAGTTCATATTCAGAATTCGGAATGAGACTTCCTTATAGTTCTTGTCCAGAATCCGAATCCTAAAACAGAATGCTAAGTTTCAATGATTCCGAGAAAATGAATCCGAATTTCATAATTAGGAAAAATATGGATGAATATATGATAAGAATAATTTTTCTTATAAAATCGATTTTCCTTAAGAATGTAATTTTCATTATAAAAGCAATTTTCCTTAAGAAAGTAATTTTCCTTAAAGATAAGGTGTTTGTGATTTTCAAAACAAGAAGGAATGGAAAAGTCATAAGGAAAACCTTATTGACTCAACACATTCTATAAGGGGTATTTGATATGGTCCTTAAACCAGGAATTAAGTCAATGTAAAACTCAACTTCTCATTCTGAAGGATGTCTAGGTAAATCCTCTGGAAACACATCAACATATTCTTGAACAATAGGTACATCCTCTATTTGAACATTCTTTTCCTCACCCATGGTTATTTCAATCTCTTCCTCTCCAATAATTGAATTTAGTAGAGCTATTGGGGGTGGATCTAGATATGAATCAGGTGGTGATGTTTCTACTCTAATGATAAGGTATTTTTCATCATCGAAAATTTTAACCTCCTTACTCTTACAATAAATTTTTGCATCATGGTCTAAAATCCAATCCATACCGAGGATTATATCAAATTCAATCATGGGTATGATGATGAGATCAGCAGATAAATAACGTTTATATGACCTAATGGGAAATTATTCAAAAACCTTTATTTCAATGATACTTCCCTTACGTGTTTTGACTGAAAACTCCCTTGGCGCTTAGGGAATTAATTTTCATAATGTCCCATTTATCTACAATTGTAGAATTGAACATTGATAGCCTCTTTCTTCCCTTTACAATCACGATCTTGGTGTCCTTTTGCACCACACTTATAATAGACACCCATTACTTTCAGGAAAGTACCAAGGTGTTTATTCCCACATTTACTGCAGGATGGGAATTCAACTTTTCCCTTCTTCCCCTTATTTTCATTTCTAGAGTGTTCAGAAGATCCCTTATTCTCCTGCTTTGCTTTAAAGTCATAAGATATTGAAAATTGCTTTTCAATCTTGATAGCACATGAGACAATATCTTTGTATGATGAGAAGTATTGTGAGACTAATTCTCGATGGAGAAATGGTTTTAAACCATCAAATAATCGATCAATATTACTCCTTGGGTTATGTATATAATCTGTTGCATGCCTTGCTAAACTTGTAAAGTTAGCCTCATACTTTGCAACATTCTCATCCTCATTTTTCCTCAGACTCAGAAATTGCCTTTCCATATCTGCTCTATGGTCACGAGAAAATTATTTTTCTAAGAAAATATCTTTAAACTCTATCCATTCCATATTTGATACTTCTTCATCTTCCTTTTTGTTTTGAATTAATGACCACCATTGATCTGCATCTCCTGTGAGGTGATAAAATGCCATGAAAACCTTTTCCCTTTCATTACTCCCCAAAACATGAAATATTATCTCTAAGGAACTTATCGATTGCTCAATTACAAATAGATTTTTAGTCCCATTGAATTTTTGGGGTTGTTTCCTCATGAATTGGTCTAACATTGACCCTATGTGTTGTGGATCAGGGTGCTCTATACGAGTAAGGTTATTATTCATATCCTGAGTGAGTTTTCCTAGTATTGTGATAATCTGATCAGCACCAGTTGCATTACCAACTCCACTATAATTATCTTTAGTAGGAGGGAAATCCCTACATGGATTATGTGAATTTTTAGGGTTTCCATTCCTTCCAATATGCACCATTTCTAAACAATGTCATATGATAGATTAGTTTATGAATCGCAATACATAATTCCAAACATGTAAAACACTTAACATAAATTGAATAGTTTATGGATATAATCCATAATCTTAAAAAAAATCTTTGAGGAGATATATATTCACAAATCCTTCATAATGATTTGTATGTGAATTATCCTAAGAATACCCCCCGTGAGTGTCGTAACCAAGAGGGCAGCAAGGCCCGTTGTCGTGTACCAGGATACCCCAAGTCATGCCTGAAACTCCTTGTCAGATTTTTCACTCCTAGGTACATTAATTTCAGAGCCGCATCTACCTGATCATATATAGACAGGGATTTATTGATTGGAAAATACACAAAATCTATACATTACCAAAGTTCTAGGAAGTTCTTCTATACTAATCCTCAAATTATATCTTAGTGTAATGTTCTCTAATCAGAGTTTTTCTAAATCTAGCTTCCAAGGTTTCTACTAAACATCATCTGATACCAATTGTAACATCCCAACCCTAGTTACCAAGAGTTGGTGCATTATTACATAACATTGGCATGATCACAAGAGATCAAGTCTCGAAATACTAATTAGTTAGTAGCCTTGGAAGTAATAGATACATACATAAGTTTCACATTACATCATGAGATAAAAACAAGAAAAACATTTTTTCCAATTTTAACACACTTAAATACCTTATCCAATCCTTGTATGTCAACTATAAAATACTTCTTCACATCCTGGAAAAAATAAAACATAGAAAGGGGTGAGCTCAGCTACTCAGTAAGGATAACAATATAGCAGAAACTTTCATAAATAAGCGTAATCATTTAAGGAAATGTATAAGACTAAAACATAATCCTTTTAAACTTATACATCATCATAATATGGAAAATATAAATCAAATAATTCCATTTACTTATTCACATGGATATTCTACTAGTCTAATAATCACAAACAATATCAATAGCCAATTTCATAATGATGGAATGCATAATGTCAGACATCATAACCACATAGTCAAGGCCTCATGTCAAGACTTCAAATAAGATTTTTTCAAGGCCTTGTGAGAAGACACTAGTTTGTATCCTAAGACCTACTGATTCATCGAGGAGCTATAGCGGGTTCCACCCATCACTTACTAAGTCCAATGCTTTCCTCATATGAAATGGTTGAAATATAACATAAACATTCGTATTAAAACTATCATAAGAAATGTTAACACTTTAACCATAAACCATGAATGGTATAAAAATAACACATCCACAGTAAAAAATATCACAAAACCATCAATACAATATGGAAGATTTGTATCATAATAAATCAACTTCAGAGAAGTGTAAAATCCATCAAAGGATGTTGACATAGATGAAAACAAAACTATTTGATAGAAATATATATTTCTATTTTGAAATCGTTTAAAAATCGTGTAATTATAAAAGAAATAATTTATTTTAAAAATACTCTTATAATCTTGTAAAGGAAGCTTTGAAGGTGTTATAACAGTGGAAAATAGTCACACCCACTGTATAAGTTAAAAAAATATTCTTACCTTAATTTGTCGAAAAGGTCATAAAGTACCTTATTTGGAAAACGATGTAAATATTCCATTCAAACCATTTTATAAAAAGAAAAAAAAAGGTATAAAAAAATTTAAAACATAGTCAAGTAAATAGTAACAAGTTTTTGAAATACATTTTTAAGAAACATGGATGTGGATGATAAAGATGTCCCAGTAGATAGTTACATATATACAACCTCAGATAATAAAGAGATTGTGAAATTTAACCCTTACCTTGTACTTTCCCTTGATTGAGGGTATGTTAACCTCCTCTATAATAGTAACATAATTTTTATTAAATTATAAAAGAACCAAATACATAAATATGATATCATATATGATCTTCTAAGATTTCTTTGTTTAATAATATTCCAGTAGTATCATTGTTTCAGGTGTTAACTGATTCATTTTCCATTATATGTTTTGTAATGTAATTCATGTTTATTATGGATAGGATGTATTTGATTCATTTAAATAATGATATTAAGTTCTTAAAAATTATTTTTAATCATAAAATTAAAATTATACCTTGAATATTTATGATGGGAAATGAATCTCATCACGTTCGTGGAGACTGTAATCCGTACGTACGCACGAGCGATAATATCATTCTTATTGATGGTTGAATCGTATGTAATTGGATGGTATATCATATATACAGATTCTTTAACATGTTATATTTTTTATTTACATTAGTTATACGCATTATTATACCCATCCAAAAAATGAAGTGTTTAAATAACAAACTACACCACGACGTGGAGATGGGAAGCCGTACATACGCACATATGGTGACTTGTCATTCATAGGACGGATAGAATAATGAATATGGTCATAACATACTTATAATAACATCATAGTATGTATATGGTAATGGATTTGTTATTTTTTTATGGAAAAAACAAAGAAAGAGGAAGTGGAAGATGAAAAGAACTTAGAAAGAGGTGATGAAATTATTACCTCTTCTTCGGGTGCTTCCTTTTGAGTTAATCAAAAGGGCTCCTTAGATTGGATTTCTGATCAATGTAAGGATTCTAGGTCTAAGTGAGGGTAGTTGGGAGGATATTTGAGTAGGTTTTGGCCGATCCAAATGTCTTTGGAGGTGTGATTTTGAGAGAAGGGGAAGTACCCTTTTATAAGAGAGGTGAGGGTCACTTTAGGAAAAACTTGAAATATTATTTTATTATACAATCATATTTGGTTTATAATGGATCAAAAATGATTTAGTTTTAGGATAAGGTGTGTATGGGTATAAAACTTCTCAACCAATAGGTTTTAGATAGGTTTAGGTCACCATATTAACCTTATCTTTTAGATTTAACTCTTAGTTAAATAGTTTAACTTTTACCATGTATTCTTGTATTATTATAATAAATAGCTAATAAACATGATATAAAAATCCAATAGAACCCCAAGTGGTTCATTATTGATATATCTAACCTTATCAAAGTACTTTAGCCGAACCTTATATTTTTAGGAATATTATATCAATTAATAATATAGTATTTGTTTTAAAAAATTGATTATGTCCATTTTGACAATATTTGGTATTTTATTTTTGTGAAAGTCATAACAACTTTATTACTTAAAAAAATTATTTAATCAACCATAACATGCCATATTAACCTATAAAATTAGTGGAATTAATCAAAAGTATCAATTTACATTTATTTAGATATTTATAATATCAATTATTTTAATCATTCTTTAATAAGGTAATTACTGCATCATCATTGTGTCATAAATAAATTTAATTATTTAATATCTAAAAATTATAAATGAAATACTATTATTTAGGAAACTATTTATATTTCTAATTAATATTTATAGTCTAATTTATCTTCTAAATAAACCTATATTAAAAAAAATTAGTTATGAAAATTTGAATTTAACACTTTTAACTATTCTTTAAATAAAATAATAATAAATGTCCTAATCTAATCCAAGTGGACCAAAAGGATCATATTTTATTCCTAAGTTTGGTTTTGGTCGAAATACACTTAACCAATAGAATTAGTACATGTGTTTGGTTAATTATAATATCATTTTTTACCTTTAATTACCCAATTTACTTTTAACCATGGTAAATAAAAGTCAAAAGTTACTATTCATCAAAAAATATTTTCATCTTATTGAACCATATTTTACTTAATAATTTCAACCATGTCTCTTGGATTTTTTAAATTCAATTCATAGAAGCGGTAAAATTACGTTTTATGTAAATTTTCAAATGCTCCTAGAAGGTTGGTAAAAGACAGTAAAAAGTTCAATAAAATTTTTTATATCTAATATTATTATAAAATGACTCCAATTAATTAAATTGAACATATATAGGTATTATGTATATATTTCAATGTAATATAAATTTAAATAAAATAACTAATTATTTAAATAAAAAGTTGGTTTTAAATTATAACGTAGTGTTTTTCACTATTCATCAAAAATTGAAAGTTTTCAGAAAAATATCAAAAATTCACCCTATGATAATTTTGATATTCCGAATCCAAAAATGAAGTCCATTTTGAAAAATAAAATTTATAAAAGTGGGTATTACAATTCATAACGGCTAGTTTTATTGGTCGTGATGTGCTAGAACTCAAAGTTGCCTACAATACAAGCTATTGTACTATTAAAAGGGAAACATATTGTGGAAGCTAGGGGTGTTACACCTACTATCCACATCCACATTGGGTTTTTTGAATTACCACACCACGTGTCTCCTTCCCTCCTTTCCATATATGGTCTGAGCTCTAAGACCTTAAAACTAATATCCAACCTTCATTATCACAGGACACTAAACTACACGACATTCTCCAGAACTATGTGTGGCTTGATTCCCATCCTCATGGGAGACGTATGAATGCCCTGAAATTCTATCTGTGGGTCCAGCCCCAAGAATCTTAAATCCTACCCCTTTTTCGTCCCCTTGGCCCAAACTCTTTTGGGAGCATGTTTTGTGGTAAGTACCTCTTGGGTTCTCATTCATGACATGTTTTGCAACAACCGCACCATGTGTATCCCTTGTCCCTTCCCAACCTGGTCCGAGTTCCATGACCCTAAACTAAGATCTCCATATGGGAACTGCGCATCGGGTTTGTCTACTTCGCCACCCTGTGCACATTCCATTAAACCAGGACCCCACTTAATGGTCCACTCTACGACCTTAAGCTAGCAGCATGCGACCCTGGGACCCTTTTTCTAGGAAAGGGATTCAACTTCCTCTATCTAACATGTCTCATTGGCGTACTCAAATGCATCGTGGAAAATATCACAAAGTGTGGAATTTTCACAAAAGCATCCCCTTGTTTCATGTCCATGCTTTATGATCCCTTTATTTGAATCCCCATCATCTTCCACGTCTGAAGGGACCCACTTTACGGCCTGGTCTCAGGAAACGTTGGCTCACCTAACATCTTGGGCCAACACCCCTGAAGACCCCCAATGACATTTATGATAGGTCCCGTATTTTGAACGTGGTCAACAGTCAACCCTCATTTGTATATCCCCATTCCTGGCTAACAAAAAATTGATACTGTGTTTCTAACATGGTCAGCAGTTATCCTCTACCTTCATGCCTCTATTATTTTGATCCAGATCTCAAGCATCATGATTCACATTTTTCTATTCCCTTATGTTTAAGTGGAATTCCAACACACAAGGTTTTACCCCTTCACACATTTATGTGCATTATGTGGGAAGATCAGTAATACTGGGATGTCTCTTACATCGTGTTCCATTTCTCCTGATGTGTGCCTCCTTGTACTAGGAAAATCCAATCACTTTCCCTTGTTTCCCATAATGAGCATGACTCACGTGGGCTTAGTGGTTTTGGTGGTATGTGTGCCGGCGCAGCTATGCCACACATGCCATTGTCGTCCTACATGACGTTAAACTGTAATCCCATAACTATGTATGGATTGACTCCCATCCTAATAGGGTACATAGGAACACCCGAACACTTTTCTCTGGGTCTAGCCCCAATTCAGGTCACCTATGGTCTATGGACTAAAGAAACCCATTGAAAACATGTGGTTTGGTGTGGACTTCTTATGTCCTCATTCACTTTGGGATATGTACCGCACCACACATTTCTTTTCTAGGTAATCATGTCCTCAACGCATGACTTTAAACTATGAATCTACCCAAAACAAGTTTAGAATTCCCCATGATAACTATGGGATGCGTCAGCTTCCTTGCTGGAGAGGTTTTCCCCTACCAAAATTGGTCTCTAACCACGCTATTCTCAAGAACTACGTTTAGATTAATTCTCATTCTTCTGGGATATATAGCGATGCCCAGGAATTTTTCCTTTGGCCCAGTCCCAGGGTCATTAACCCTTCTTTCCCCTAATTCCTAATTACGGTCCAGTCTCTATGGCCTTAAACTAGAAGCCTACAGTCCTGGAAACTTGACATTAAACTGTTTTCCTTGGTCTTATCATAGACCCCTAAATTATGTGCACCATCCTCATCATACAACGTTAAAATACATGTTTATCGTCCTCATTAGTTTGACATAAAATTGTGATACCCTCTAGGTTCTCTCCATAGAGATCCTTTCAAGAAACAACCATGATCCCTGATTAGGCCCATGCGCTCACTTAATGTGTTTCCACCACGACAGCATAATTTCAAGAGTGTTGAACTCCATTTGAACAACCCATCACTCCACCCTCCATGTTTCACATTACATTTATTTGGATCCTCATCATATTTCATGCCTGAAGGAACCCCCTAACAGTTTGGATGCATGGCCTATGGATTGCCTACTGTCATGGTCTAATGTTTTGGAAGACTAATGGATGACATATTGAGTTAGGCCCTGTGTTTCAAACATGGTCAGTAGTTGGCCCTCATTTTTTATCCCCATTTCAGGATAACGCAATAGGGATACTGTGTTTCAAACATAGTCAACATTTATCCTTCATTTTCATTCCATCCCTATAGTGTTTCAAATTTTGGGTATCATGATTCACGCTTTTCACTCCCCTCTATTCGGATTGATTCTAACTCCCCTGGTGTTACCCTGTTTGTGCACTAGAGAACACTAGGAAAATAGTGATACGACAGTTCTAAGAACATCATTCTCCAGTCAGGTCTCTCTCTTTCTTTTTGGAAATATGGGTTGGTTTTTCAGACCCCAAATATCTGAAGCTTGGTTGGAAATCTCATACTCTGATGGATTAATAATGCAGGATCCCTTATTTCTCACATCGAGCACGACCAACGTGATCTTAGGGAGTGATCGCTGGATATTTCATGAATGTGATGGAAATGTAGTAGTCTAAAACAAATAACGAAACTCATGAAAAAAACCAACATAAACAAGAAAAGCATGAAAGTATGTTTATGAGTTTATACACATCACATCATCCAAGGATTTTCCCCTCCCATGGATGGGTTAACTTCTTCGATGGAGCGTCTCAGCTCCGCCACTCTATGGATCATAGCCTACAGGATCCACTGTTACCGATTTAGCTCCTTCTCCCCCTCGAGGGAAATGGGAACAATTCATCAGCCTCGATCCGGGCCCAATCCTCATCAGCTTGGATACTGTCCATCACCTCATAGTCTTGCTTCATTCATTCTTCGGCCTCTTTCAGCTGGTCCTTTAGCCGCGAGATGAGCCCTGATTGCGCATTAAGAAAAGAAGAGTACTCATTCTCCCACGCCCTCAACCATTGTATTTCATTTTATGCTTCCTAGAGCCTCTTGATGTTCACCGATTTCCTCCACTGCCAACATACACCAAGCCCCCGATCATTTTTTCGAATCTTCTCCGCCATGAAGTCTCGGATGAGCATATGAGGACGCTGGGCATCCACTCCCTCAGCGCATGGATCGTGCAGCTGGGAACGAATCCTCCCCATATGGTCTATCCATTGCGCTTGGTGAGTCTCCCTAATGAATCACATAATTAGATTCCATGACTGGCGATGGACGATCTTGATATCCTCTTCATTAGAAGTCAACTCGTCCTGGTCCGTGAGGTCGGTGGGTTCATATGCAGGGAACGCCTCCAGGAACTCGTCAGCAGGGTCTTCATCTGGTGTCTAATCAGGTAGGATGGGACCCATGTCATATGATTATTCCCCGTCATCGGATTCCACCTCAATGACTTCAGCTTATGTCCTGCTGACGATCCCACCCGTGATCAGGAGTGTTGCGGCTTGGTTAGTATGGGTGTCTACTTCCACAACCCCTGGAATTTTCTAGGAAAGGTAGCACCAGGAGATCCATCCATCCATTCCATGGTGGCCCATGCCATTTGAAGAACTGTGCATACAAAATGTTCACAGACATCATTTAACCTGATCAATGGATGATAGTTACGAATTCTATGAAGAATACTCACAGATATCAAACAGTTTTTCTCTACCCTAAGTTGTTTATATCGGGACCCTGAGGTGTGGCCCTCCGTATAAGGTTGGGAAATCCAAAGACTCTAGGAGTGCTCCCCTGGGTATCTCAGCCCTGTTAGGCACAATAATCACCGCTGTTGTGGGTGCAGATCTCGGAGTTCCCGCAGCTGCATCTACCATTGTGTACGAGTAGGTCTTGCATATGTGTCCCTCCTGTATGGGTAAAATGTTAGTGGAGATGTCCTAAATGACCTGGATGATGAATATGGGACTGTGGTTTAGGGTATACCTCAAGAGCCTCTGCAAACTCCTCCAGTTCTAAGTCTGCGACCTCACCCTCCTCCAGAGAGCTCTCTCCACCAGCCTTTTCCCCCCAGGACACTATGGGAAAAATGGGTATTTGCGACGGGTTATTTGCGACGGGGGAATTTGCCCTTCGCAAATAAGTAGTTATTTGTGACGGGGAAAGCTAACCCGTCGCAAAAGGACTGGCGTGCATTACGCGCCAAATCGCGGGAAAGTTATTTGCGACAGGCGGTTACCGCCCGTTGCAAATAACCGGCGGCGGTAAAAGATATTTGCGACGGGAATATACCCCCGTCGCAAATAGAATGTCGGTAGGTTATTATTTGCGACGGGACCCGTCGCAAATAACTATTTAACTGTTGACCGTAATAAATGTGGGCTAAGGTATTTGCGACGGGTACCGTCGCAAATAATACCATTTGCGATGGGATACCCGTCGCAAATATACCCGTCGCAAATAAGCTAACCTATAAATACCCCCCCATCCGTTTTTTTTCATTCATTCTCAAACTCTATCTTCTATTTCTCTCAAAACTCTATTTTTAGAGTTCAGCGTTTCTTAAGTTTAATTTTTATTTCCGGAGTTGATAATGAAGTTTTCAACAACGATCAGAGATCAACCTCAGATCAATTTTAAAGGTATTTATGTTCATTTTAATTTAATGTTTATTTTAAATTTTTTATTAGTTTCAATTATTCTTAATTAGATGTAATTTAATTATGTTTAGATTATTTTGTTACTTAATAAATTTAAATTATTAGTATTCATTGTTCATAGTTAATGGTAATTAGGAATAATTAGTAATAATTACCAATAATTAAGAATAAATACTAATAATTAGTAATAAATACCAATAATTAGGAATAATTAGTAATAATTACCAATAATCACCAATAATTAGTAATAATTAGTAATAATTACTAATAATTAGCAATAATTAGTAATAATTAGCAATAATTAGTAATAATTTTCAATAATTACCAATAATTACCAATAATTAGTAATAATTAGTAATAATTACTAATAATTTGCAATAATTAGTAATAATTACCAATAATTAGTAATAATTTCCAATAATTAGTAATAATTACCAATATTTAGTACTAAATATTAATAATTAGTAATAATTACCAATAATTAGAAATAATTAGTAACAATTACCAATAATTTCCAATAATCAGTAATAATTAATAATAATTACCAATAATTAGCAATAATTAGTAATAATTACCAATAATTACCAATAATTAGTAATAATTACCAATAATTATCCATAATTTGTAATAATTACCAATAATTATCCATAATTAGTAATAATTACCAATAATTACCAAGAATTACCAATAATTAGTAATAATTTACTAATTACCAATAATTATCCATAATTAGTAATAATTACCGATAATTACCAATAATTAGTAATAATTTACTAATTACCAATCATTATCCATAATTAGTAATAATTACCAATAATTAGTAATAATTACCAATAATTCGTAATAATTACCAATAATTATCCATAATTAGTAACAATTACCAATAATTATCCATAATTAGTAACAATTACCAATAATTACCAATAATTACCAATAATTAGTAATAATTGGTAATAATTAGTAATAATTAGAAATAATTACCAATAATTACCACTAATTAGTAATAATTAATAGTAATTAGCAATAATTAGTAATAATTAGTAATAATTACCTATAATTAGTAATAATTAGTAATAATTAGTAATAATTAGTAATAATTACCAATAATTAGTAATAATTACCAATAATTAGTAATAATTAGTAATAATTAGTAATAATTAGTAATAATTAGTAATAATTAGTAATAATTAGTAATAATTAGTAATAATTAGTAATAATTAGTAATAATTAGTAATAATTAGTAATAATTAGTAATAATTACCAATAATTAGTAATAATTACCAATAATTAGTAATAATTACCAATAATTAGCCATAATTAGTAATAATTAGTAATAATTAGTAATAATTAGTAATAATTACCAATAATTAGTAATAATTACCAATAATTAGTAATAATTACCAATAATTAGTAATAATTACCAATAATTAGTAATAATTACCAATAATTAGTAATAATTACCAATAATTAGTAATAATTAGTAATAATTAGTAATAATTATTAATAATTAGTAATAATTAGTAATAATTACCAATAATTAGTAATAATTACCAATAATTAGTAATAATTACCAATAATTAGTAATAATTACCAATAATTAGTAATAATTACCAATAATTAGTAATAATTAGTAATAATTAGTAATAATTACCAATAATTTGTAATAATTACCAATAATTAGTAATAATTACCAATAATTAGTAATAATTACCAATAATCAGTAATAATTACCAATAATTCGTAATAATTACCAATAATTAGTAATAATTAGTAATAATTAGTAATAATTAGTAATAATTAGTAATAATTAGTAATAATTAGTAATAATTAGTAATAATTAGTAATAATTAGTAATGATTAGTAATAACTAGTAATAATTACCAATAATTAGTAATAATAAGTAATAATTAGTAATAATTACCAATAATTAGTAATAATTACCAATAATTACCAATAATTAGTAATAATTAGTAATAATTAGTAATAATTAGTAATAATTACCAATAATTATTAATAATTACCAATAATTAGTAATAATTACCAATAATTAGTAATAATTAGTAATAATTAGTAATAATTAGTAATAATTACCAATAATTAGTAATAATTACCAATAATTAGTAATAATTAGTAATAATTAGTAATAATTAGTAATAATTAGTAATAATTAGTAATAATTAGTAATAATTAGAAATAATTAGTAATAATTAGCAATAATTAGTAATAATTAGCAATAATTAGCAATAATTAGTAATAATTACCAATAATTAGTAATAATTAGTAATAATTAGTAATAATTAGTAATAATTAGCAATAATTAGTAATAATTACCAATAATTACTAATAATTAGTAATAATTACCAATAATTACCAATAATTAGTAATAATTACCAATAATTACCAATAATTAGTAATAATTACCAATAATTAGTAATAATTTCCAATAATTAGTAATAATTACCAATAATTAGTAATAATTAGTAATAATTAGTAATAATTAGTAATAATTAGTAATAATTAGTAATAATTAGTAATAATTAGTAATGATTAGTAATAATTAGTAATAATTACCAATAATTACCAATAATTACCAAAAGTTTCCAATATTTACCTATATTTTCCAATATTTACCAATATTTACCGATATTTACCAATATTTACCAATATTTACCAATATTTACCAATATTTACCAATATTTACCAATATTTACCAATAATTACCAATATTTACCAATAATTAGGAGTAATTACCAATAATTAGGAATATTTACCAATAATTTGGAATAATTACCAATAATTTGAAAATAATTACCAATAATTAGGAATAATAACATTATTACATTTTTTGTATACTTTATTATTAATATTAAAATAATATAATTTTCTATATTATATACAATTCTCTTTTCTTCTGTGTGTTTTCTGTCTCCACATGTAATATTTGCATTCTTTTTCAAAATTATCAACCTAATCGCTAATAGAGAGGTGAAAGTGAATGCAAATATTACATGTGGAGACAGAATGTTAAACACACAGATGAAAGGAGAATTGTATATAATATAGAAAATTATATTATTTTAATATTAATAATAAAATATACTAATAATGTAATAATGTTATTATTATATAATTAATATTTATGAAAAAATTATATTAGGATTATTAAAATAATAAAAAAATCAATATAATATTAAAATTATCAATATTTGTAACAGGTTTTGCTTTATTCTCAACATATTCAATCCTTGCTTGAGTGTTTTTTCTAACAAATTATTCAAAACCAGTAATGATTTTATATTTTATAGAAAAATATGGAACAACGAGGTCGTCAGCAGTCATTATTAGATGACCGCATATGGATAAATCAACGTAGAAATCCAAACGGTTCTGGTTTAAATCCAGTATATATAGAGGGTGTGGAGACTTTTTTATCATTTGCGGCATCAAATCTAGAATTTGTTTCAGAAGGAAAAATAAAATGCCCTTGTAGAAAATGTGCATTGAGAACGTTTGAAACGTTTGACAAACTGGTGGGACATCTCTTGCGTTTTGGTTTTCAACCAGATTATGTTTTTTGGTATCAACACAGTGAATGCAGTTCCAGAGTAGGTGATACCAACTTGATTCCAGATCCATCCCGGTTTCAAGATTTAGTACATGATGTTGCAGGTTTATCTGTTCAACATACAGAAACTCTGGCTGATATAGATTCAAATCCTGGGTTGGCACCGTCTGAATTTTATGAGTTGTTGAGGTCTGCTGAGGATGCATTATATCCTGGCTGCAAGATGAGAAAATTAGAAGCAGTTGCAAAATTTATGGCTATCAAATCAGATAAAGGAATGTCAAACACCTATTTTGACCAGATATTTTCTTTGCTTAAAACACTGTTACCTGAAGGAAATTTTTTGCCTGCAAATTACTATGAGAGTAAGATGCTGGTTCGAAATTTGGGACTTACTTGTCAGAAGATTCATGCATGTTCAAATGACTGCATTTTATATTCTGGGGAAAATGAGTCGTTGGATAGTTGTCCCACATGTGGGCAACTGAGATATAAAGAAGGGCAACACGAGAAGTCTGGTTTGATTCCTGTAAAACAGTTGAGATATTTTCTGCTTACATCAAGACTTCAACATTTATTCATGTCTAAGAATACAGCGACAATGATGTCATGGCATAAAGCGAATATTTCAACCGATAAAAGCTTGAATCATCCAGCCGATGGTGATTCATGGAAACATTTTGATAGAGTGCATCCATCCTTTGCTTTAGAAGCTAGAAATGTTCGACTGGGCCTTTCCACTGATGGTTTCTGTCCGTTCGGATCTTATGGTAGTCAATATTCATGTTGGCCTGTTTTTTTAACTCCGTACAATTTACCTCCATGGATGTTGATGAAGGAGCCATATATCTTTTTGAATTTACTAATTCCAGGACATCCGAAGAAAAATATTGATGTTTATTTGAAACCATTGATTGATGAATTAAGTTTATTGTAGAGTACTAGTGTCAGTACATATGATGTTGCTACGAAACAGAATTTCATACTGAGAGCAGCATTGATGTGGACAATTAGTGACTTCCCGGCTTATGGGATGTTATCTGGCTAGAGTACACATGGTCAGAAATCATGTCCTTACTATATGGGAGAGAACAAAGCATTTATGCTCATTCATGGAAAGAAACCTTGTTATTTTGACTATCATCGCATATTTCTTCCAGCTGATCATCCTTTTCGCAGAAATAGATCTCATTTCAGAAAAGGAACAATTGGAAGGGATGGACCTCACAAAATGATATCAGTTTCAAAGTTAAAATCAGTTGTATTTTCATTACCTCCCATCACTTTTGGTCCCACAATAAACCAACAGAAAATTTCTAGTTTTGGGAAAGAACACAATTGGATTAAATGTAGCATATTTTGGGATTTTCCATATTGGTCTGATTTGTTGGGCCGCCACATGTTGGATGTCATGCATATTGAGAAGAACTATTTTGATAATTTGTTTCATACAGTTTTGGATACGCTAGGAAAGAGCAAAGATAATGTAAATGCACGTTTAGATCTTGCCCAAATTTGTAGGCGTCCAGAACTGGAACTGTTTGAGAATGTCAGAACAGAAATGTTAATGAAACCAAAAGCAGCTTATACACTGTCTAAAGAAAACCGTTTATTATTTTGTCAGTGGATTGCATATTTGAGACTTCTAGATGGTTGTGCTTCCAATTTGGGTAGATGTGTAAAGAATGGTCATATTACTGGATTAAAAAGTCATGGTTGTCATGTTATAATGGAAATACTTCTACCCATTGGATTAAGAGGTCTATTAAATTCTATGATTTGGTATTCCATAACAGACATGTCTCATTTTTTTTTGGGAAATATGTGCGGCTACAGCAGATTATGATGCTCTATGCAAACTTGAAGAAGATGTTGTTGTAATTATATGTAAACTGGAAAAAATATTTCCGCCGTCTTTCTTCGACTCAATGGAACATTTGATGTTACATTTTCCATAGGAAGCCAAATGTGGAGGTCTAGTACAGTTTCGTTGGATGTACCCATTTGAAAGATGCATGCAAAAATTGAAAAGAAAAGTACGTAACAAATCATCTGTTGAAGGATCTATTGCAGAAGATTATTTGCAAGAGGAAATATCTTTTTTCTGCTCCCATTATTTTGAATCTGAGTATCCTTCAAAACAAAACCAAGTGGGATGGAATGAGAGGAATATTGATGAAATCGACAATCAGTTATCTGCTTTCAACCAGCCAGAGCTTGGTTTTGGTGGAGTTTATGAACGCTGGCTTTCGGATGATGAACATCACAGAGCTCATATGTATGTTCTGCTCAACTGTGAAGAGATGACATCAGTTGTACTATAAGTGTTTATATCACTTATTCTATCATTTATGTTACAGTAAATAACTTTGTTTTTATAGGTTGTATGATAATCATATTAAGAAACAAATTCCACAAATTACAGCAGCTGCTCTCGAAGAATGCCGACAGAAAAATTTCTCTCAGTGGTTTCAAAAACTGGTAACATAAATTCTTTATCTTTTAGCAACTCATTCAATGTATAGTTTACTATATTGATAATTATTTCACAAATTTTCAAGTGTCTCGACATGCTGATAAAATTGACAAACAGCTATGTATATTGAGTAACCCACCTTCCAAACTTGTTAAAACTTATAATGCATATATGGTGAATGGATTTCGATTTCACACACATTCATCTGGGGAATCAAAAAAAACAATGAACAGTGGAGTTAGCTTGAGAGGATCTCATCATCGAGAAAATGAAGTTGACTTTTATGGCATACTTGATGAAATCATTGAACTCTATTATCTTGGACAACATTACATAACCATGTTCAAATTTCGGTGGTTGGATACAGAGAGAGGCTTGCGTGTTCATCCGACTCATGGAATCATCGATATTAAATGTAAAAGTGTTCTCGCAGTAAATGAACCATTCTTATTGGATCAACAGGAACATCAAGTTTATTACACAGAGTACTGTGCTACATCAAGAGACTTGACTGATTGGTGGAGTGTAATAAAAATAAAAATTCAAGAAAATCAGTTTAGTCAAAGTGAATGTGCTTTCACTGATGTGCAAAGAATTGAAGTTTTTCAAGAGAGTACTCAAAATCAATCTTTTTTACAAAGAGACATGAGTATCGATGACGACGCCCCACATTTAAGAGTCGGTGATGACGATGATGTTAATGATGTCACATATGAATTTGAAATGGTAAGAGATGAAGCAAATGGAACTCGAATGGATATCGATGATGTTGAGGAGGAATATGAAGATGACATTGACATATATGAAGATGATGATGAAGATGAACACTGATAGAATTCCATGTTAGTTATATACAATCATAAAAAATATATATGTATATATAATAGTAATTATCAATTATTTTCTAACAACATTAACATTTTCTGTTTCAGATGGACGACGACACATTTCGTGAGATGGCGGATGCTGACCTGCCTTTCGATACGGATGAGTTGCTGGCAGATGACCCTCAGCCTGCAGGCGCTCCAGGGAGTACGCGGAGGGGGCGCGGTCTTGCACGATTGATGATTCCTGACCCCGTCCCCGAGCGACGTCCACGTCTTGGGTTTGATCCACGCACACGGAGGTGTGATAACCTGTGTGATAACCTGTGTATTTGACTAAGATTTCATTAATCTATTCACATAATAAATGTTTATTATTTTTACAGTTTTCCGCATATAGCAGTTGGACAGGGAAGCGCTATTTTGTGAAACTATTTCTCTCAGTCGTGGATCACATGGGAGCAGATTCCCATTGATGTGTAGCAGGCCATGTTCGTCCATTGGTTGGTATGTACGTAAATAAATAATTTTTATTTTGAAAATTATTTCATTTCTAACTTGATATTTTGATTTATTTGTAGGGTTTATGGTATCTGATCGAGGATACCATGCGTGAAGCCATCCACGAGGCATGGGAGGTGGCCATGCGTGATCGCTTTCGTCAGTTTTTGCACAATTTAAGAAAAGCTGCCACGAAGAAAGCAGGAGTGTCATATTTTGACGAGTCATGTAGAGCACACCGACCAGAGTACATTTCATCCCATGTATGGGATGGATTATGTGCGAACTAGTTGAGTGGTGCCTTTCAGAGGAGATCATCGGTGGGGAGGCAGAATCGGGGGAGACAGGAGGTGACTCATCGAGCTGGGAGTCGTACTTTCAGTACTCATAGACAGCAACTGGTACGTACATTATTTATAAATATTTTATATAACTATAAATATTAAAAGTTTATTTTTTATTCTTATAGGCTGTCGAGCACCCCGATATTACGGAGTACAACGTATATCGGAGGATGTATAGTGATCCTGCTACTGGGGAGCTCAGAGGTGATCGTCAGCATCACATCGTGGTTAGTATTATTTGTTTTAAAGTTTAAAAATTAACTACATATAATATATTCACAATTTTAATTTTCAATTGCAACTACAGGAGTCATATGAGGCTACAGCGTCACAGACCCGGCCTGAGAGTCAGGCCGAGTCATCATATCAGACCACTAGCTGTCAGTTTGATGAGGCGACATGGATGCAGGCCACCCAGTATGCCTTTGAGAAGGGCTGGGTAGTTTGTATCAGCTCTCGACTGACTCCCAGAGATTATTATGGCAGTGCTGCGATGTCGGCGTCCAGCTCGAGAGGAGCTCCTGCATCTTCTTCTGCTGCACAGTATGAGGATCAGTTGCGATCTCAGACTGCACTGATAGAGAGTCTCCGATAGGAGCAGGAGCAGATGCGTCAGCAGCAGCAGCAGCATGAGGAGGAGCGTCGACGCCAGCAGCAGCTGTACGAGGAGCAAATGAGTCGGTGGCAGCAGCAGGAGCAGATGGAGTACATGCGCCGACTCACTCATGCTTTAGGGATGGAGTTTCCTCCACCAGCATCTGCAGATCCCCCCCCCCTCCCCCCCCCCCTCCTTCATATTAGAGTTTTTTTTATGTTATAAAGTTTGTTAAATCAAAATATGAATTTTTTTTCTATTCGTAGTTTCTGTCTCATTATAAAATATTAATAATATTATATTTTGAAATAACAATATTAATATGAATAATAATATTATTTATATTTTATAATATTAAATTATATATATATATTAAAATTTTATAATATTATAATTTAATTATATTTTTTTGTAATATTTGAATTATTTTAATATTTGAATGTAAAATAATTCTATTATTTTTATATTAATTAAAATAACTTATTAATATATTTTTATTTATGGATAATAATTATAACATTATTATATTAATTAAATCATTTATTAATATTCTATTATTTTTTATTTTTGAATTATAATTATATTATTATATTAATTAAAATCATTTATTAATATTTTATTATTTTTTATTTTTCAATTATAATTGGATTATTATTATATTAATTAAAATAATTTATTAATAGTTTACTTTTTTTATTTTTTTATAGTATTTGCGACGGGATACTATGTTCATCGCAAATAGTATTATTATTATATTCATTAAAATAATTTATTAATAGTTTTTAATTTTTTTTTAAAAAAATAGTAATTGCAATGGTAGTATTAGCGATGGGCCCGTCGCTAATACTATTTTAAAAGTTTTTTACAAATATACGGAGTAATATTTGCGACGGGAAGGATCCCCATCGCAAATAATGTCTTTAGCGACGGGCTCGTTGCAAATAATTGTTGTTGCGACGCCGTTTTCCGCAACGGGCTATTTACGACGGGCCCTCGTTGTAAAAGGCCATTTGCGACGGGATCTCGTCACAAATACCTGTTTTTCTAGTGGTGGGAGGACCCTTCTGGTTCTTCTAATAGTGGGAATCACTCCCTGAGTTCAGCAACTAACAATTGTGGATGTAACACCCCAAGATTCCATGGTACGCTTCTCTTTGAATAATAGAGCAGCGTCTGTTGTACGCAACCTCGAGGTCTAACACACCGTGACCAATCAAAATAGTCGTTATGAATAGTAATACCCACTTTTTAAACTTTTATAAATTTTATTATTCAAATTGGACTTCATTTTTGGATTCGTAATATCTAAATTATCCTAAGTTGAATTTTTCATTTTTTTCTGATAACTTCCAATTTTTTTATGAATAATTAAAATACTACACTTTAATTAAAAACAAATTTTTTAATAATAATAATTTATAGTGATAAATCATATTATTTAGTGGCTTTAAAGTATAATTAGAATATATTTTTACCATTTTATCCAATGGTGGTCATTAGAATTAATTTCACTTTTAAATTGGACATAAACAATTGTCAATCTTTTGATATATATTGTTTCTTAAAAACACGCTATTTGTTGTGACAACGGGAATTAATTATTAAATTAATTAATTCAACTTATATGTTGTGAATTTTGTAAAATAGACATTATTTTTGAATTAAGAATATCAATTATAGCTTAGGGTGAATTTTTGGTATTTTTCTGAAAAACTTCAATTTTTTATGAATAGTGAAACCACTAAGTGGTAGTTAAAAAAATGATTTTTCGTTTAAATGAAATTTTACCTCTTCTGTGAATTTAATTTCAAAAATCCTACATACATGGTTGTAATTAGGAAGTAAAATTTGGTTCAATGGGATGAAAATAATTTTTGATGAATAGTAACTTTTAAGTTTTATTAATCGTGATTAAAGGTAATTAGTGTAATTTAAGGTAAATATAGTGTTATAATAATATGAAATTACCTTTACACTTGTCCTACCCTTATTTTATGAGTCATGGCCGACCAAGACAATCCATGGGTCAACTTGGGGACCCCATTGAGCCACTTGGGTAAGAAAATGACATTAATAACTTTTTATTTAAAGTAAAAATAAAATTGTCACAAACATGTGTTGTTTTACTAAAACAATTATTACATGGGGTTATACAAGTCATATTTCTGAATATAAATATTCATTAGAAAGATAAAAATATTTACTACAACATGGTATTTTTTTATAATTTTTAGATATTAAAAATATAAATTTATTTATGACACCATGATGATGTAGTGATTACCTCATTAATTAACGATTTAAATAAAATAAAAAGATAATGTAAAATATAAGAATTACACTTATCAAAAACCTATTTTATGAGTATATTTCGAACCCTTATAACCTTATCCTAGAAATATATAATTTTGGGACCTTTGAAATCCGAAAATCACTTCATAATAATGTAACATTTCATGACATTCCAAGAGTGCCCCTCCTTTCCTCTTATAAAAGGCCCCCACCTCTACCACCTTATTCACACCATCAAAGCCATTTGGTTCAGCCAAATCCTGCCCAAATACTCTCTTAAATTCCCTATCTTACTCTTAGAAGCCTCAATTTGGGCAGAAGTCTTCCCAAGGAAGCCTTTGGCTCAAATCAAAAAGAGTTACACGATTTTAAGGTAATGTCTTCTCTTATGTTCTTTGGTTTTATTTTGCTTCTCCAACCCCTTAAACTCTTTTTATTCCTTTATTTTGTAAAAAAAGCAGTATATTCAATATACTAGGATGTTTTTATGATAAGTATTTGATTTACACTTACACACACCTTCGTCTAATGGTTAAAGAACATACTGTTTCTGTGGGTGGCGAATTACTGCCACACAAAACGATGATTGTTCAATCTTCTTTTAACACCTCTCAGGGTGGATATTAAGATGTCACTATATTTATATATGATATATATTATTTTTATGCCTACCTTATGATTCTTTATTTTTCATTTATTTCAAACCATTATGATTTCCATTATGGTTAAACGCGATAATTTCATTTTAGGAAGTGTGGACTACCGCCCCCTCAAAGTGATTTGAATCGTTTATGCCATATGTGGAACGTATAAAGGATGGAGTAAATAATATTATATATGATATTATACTGGAATTATAATATACCTTTATATCATTATGATTTCATTCCATTAAATATGAAATACAAATGAAAGTAGCGTTCATGCGTACGTACGGATTACCGTGTCCATGAACGGTGCATTTAATTACTTACCTATAAATGTTATGTAATATTATAAATGCATTTATATACTAGATATATATGATATATATGATATCTACATCATGAATATAATTCTGTAGATAATGGATATTCTACCACATAAACAACATGTAATTATAAGAAGTTTATTGTTGACTCAAGTACCAAAGATCGACAAATTGACCGTTATTAACTTAAATGACTACATAATTTTCGTAACATGGTAATAAGTGATATAAAAGGAATAATTAACTTGAAAAAGGTTCTTAATCAAGTATAGATTAACTCTAGTTTATTATTCTGGAGATTAAAGAACGATCGAGTCAAGTCGGACACGAGGTAAGGGAACTTCTTAACCCAATTTTCGTTCTTTGGGTTAATCTCCTACTTTAAAATTATGTCATGATATTATTATGTCCTATCTTGTATTTGTACATTACTTATGTGTAATTATAGTGAATACACATAATAGATCTATTTTATTTACAAAATGATCTTTGTAAGGGACTTCGCCTCAATCTCCTTTCATTGAGGCATATTTTGTTTTATACACAACTTTATTTTATACGGTGTATAAACCCCTTTGACTTTTACTTTTATTCAAAAGGAATATTTTTATATGAAGAGTTTTTACTAAACAAAAAAAGGAATTTTTTTTCTTACATATGAGGCGACAACGAATTCTCCGCCGCCATGACCACTATTTGAGTTTCAGCTTCCTCTACAAGCCATAACTTTTTTTAAAAATAAATACCAAGTTTTAATTTTCTTTTAAAATGGTTTTGATAATGTTTTTATTATATCAATGTGATGTATTGATATCTTGTGATTGAAATGTGGAAATTTTATGTTTCCTTTATGCATGTTTTATGTGATACGATTATGTTATGATTTATGATATGTTTAAACATTTTCATATAAGGAATGCATTGGACATAATAAGTGACGGGTGGAGACCGCTATAGCTCTTCAATGCATCGGTAGGACTCGTGAGACAAACTAGTGTCTTGGAATGAGTCCTTGAAAAAATATTATTTGTATTCTTGGCACGAGGCCTTGGCTACATGGTTATGATAGTCTGGCATTATGCATTCCATCATTATGAAAGTGGTTATTGATATTTCATGTGATTATTCGACCAGTAAAATATCCATGTGAATAAGTAAATTACATTATTTCATTTTAATTTTTCCATATTATTCTGAATTTCATGTTTAAAAGGATTTTGTTTAGTTATAAATTTCCTTAAATGTTTATGTTTATTTATGAAAGCTTCTGCTATATTGTTATCCTTACTAAGAATCTGAGCTCACCCATTTCAATGTTTTAATTTTACCAGGATGTGAAGAAGTATTTTATGAATGACCTAAAGGGATAATATGATGGGATATGAAGGTAAGATTTTGTTGTAGTTTTGTATTACTTTATGATGTAATATAAAACTTATGAATATATCTAGTGTTTCAAGGCTACTAAACTAATCGGTCTTTCGAGACTTGATCTTTGTGATCATGCCAATGTTACGTAATAATGCACTGACTCTGGGTAACTGGGGTCGGGGCATTACAGTTGGTATCAGAGGCAGTTTAGTACTAACCTTGGAAGCTAGATTTAGGTAAACTCTGATTAGAGAACATAGCCCTAAGATAGACATTGAGGATTAGTATAGAAGAACTTCCTAGAATTTTGGTATTATAGAGATTTTGTGATTTTTCCGAGCGATACATCCCTGTCTGGATACGAGTAGGTAGAGTCGGCTCTGGCACAGATGTACCTAGGGGTAAAACCCAAAAACACCACTTTGATCTAGACTTGAACGGGAATTGGTGCATGACAATGGTCCTTGATGCACTCTTGGTTACGACACTCCAGGGGGATATGCTTAGGATAATTCTCATTTTCTTTACAAACCACTATGAAGGGTGTATGAGTATATACTTCCTCAGAGAAAACATTTTTTATGATTATGGATTATATCCATAAATAGTTCAATTTATGTTAAGTGTTTTACAAGTATGGAATTATGTATTTTGATTCATAAACTAATCTAGTTTATTCCATTGTTTAGAAATAGCCCCTTGTGGAAGGAATGGAAATGGTATCAATGCACCCACTCCATGTAGGTATTTCCCTCCTGCTCAAGATAATTATAGTGGAGCTGGTGATACAACTGGTGTTGATCAACTTATCACCATACTGGGACAACTCAATCAGGTTATGAATAATAACCTTACTCGTATGGAGCACCATGATCCGCAACGTGGAGGATCAATGTTAGACCGCTTAATGAGGCAACAACCGCCAACATTTAATGGGTGTAAAAATCCATTAGTAGCTGAGAAATGGATAAACTCCTTAGAGAAAATATTCCATGCCTTGGGGAGTAGCGAAAGGGAGAAGGTTGTCATGGCAGTGTACCGCCTCACTGGAGATGCTGATCAATAGTGGTCGCTGATTCAAAACATAAAGGAAGATGAAGAAGTATCAAGTATGGAATGGAGGGAGTTTAAGGAAATTTTCTTAGAAAAATACCTTCCACATGACCATCAAGCAGATATGGAAAGGCAATTTATGAGTCTGAGACAAAAGGAGGATGAGAATTTCATAAAGTATGAGGATAACTTTACAAGGTTAGGGATTCATGTAGTAGATTATATACATAACCCAAGAAGTAAGATTGATCGTTTCTTTGATGGGTTAAAACCATTTCTCCATCGAGCCTTAGTCTCACAATCTTTATCGTCGTACGAAGATATTGTATCATGTGCTATCATGACAAAAAAGGAATTCTCTAAATCTTATGACAATAAAGTAAAGCAAGAGAAGAAGATAATGGTGGAACAAGAGACAGATAAAGGGAAAAAGGGAATGAAGTATTTTCCATTATGAGATAATTGTGGGAAGAATCACCCCGGTACTTGCCTAAAAGGAATGGGAGTTTGTTATAAATGTGGAGAAAAAGGTCACCAGGCTCGTGATTGTAAGGGAAAGAAAGGGGTTGTCAATGTTGAATGCTACAATTGTAGAGAAATTGGGCATTATGAAAATGAATGCCCTAATAACCAAGGAAACTTACCTCGGAAAAGGCCAAGGGATCAAGGCCAATCTTATGATGTTACTACAGTTGAAGTGGAATAATTATTGTATTTGTGTTTTCAGACTCAAGAACTATATTATGTTTATAAGAATAATGTGATATATATAAGTATTGTACTGCAGTACTTATTGTTTTCATTAAGGTTTTAATATGATGAAGGTAATCATATTTTTAGTATGTGACAATAAGAGAAACTTTACTTTGTTTGGGGAATATGATGAGTTGATTTTGGAATTTAGAGACCTTTTAGAGAAAGTCTGGATAGAGGTATTTTGGACAACTATAAAGGTTGGAATGGATTAAGTTAACTTTGGATAGTATTGTTTAAGGTTAAAACATTTCTGAAGATTATTTTTGGAATATTATAATACTATAGTTTTAGGAAAAGGATAACCTGCAGGTCGGGGGATAACCAGTCGCGTCGGACAAAGCTGTAGGAATCGAACCCACAACCATAGTGTGATAGGCCTTTATTACCTACCCCTAGCCTATATGAAATCCCTGGTTATTACAAAATAGTTTTCCTAATCTAAATAGTATATGTTAATATTTGTAACCTTATACGATTAGGATAAATATAATATTTTTGAGTTCTATTATCTTTTTGAGTGAAAGATGGGTTTGTGGTAAAAATTTATTAATGAATGGAAAGTCTACATGACAAGTATATATATTTCCTTACGTTCTTAGTAAATCTCCTGAATAAATTACTCAAATTTATGAAAGGTAAATTAAAACAAAACCGTTGTCGGTTAACTTTTCCTACTGGGGAATCAATGATCATTTAACCAATCACAAGTTTGTGATTTTCTTATAGTTAAACATTCTCCTATTCCTATTTTCTACAACTCTCCATCAGACCTTGATGGTTTGTTTCTCCTTCATATCCATATTTTCATAGAATCCTAGTATGGGCTATATTGGGTGACCTTTGTACTTCTCTTTCTTTCTTTTAAAGTTATATTTTTATTAACCCTATTTCCGATGTGGGTTTTCCACAAAGGTATTTTCTATTTTCAAACTTTTATTTTCAAAGAAAATTTTCAAATTGCGGGGACACAATTTATTGAAGGAGGGGAGAATGTAACACCCCAAGCTTCCATGGTACGCTTCTCTTTGAATAATAGAGCAGATTGTGTTGTACGCAACCTCGAGTTCTAACACACTGCGACCAATCAAAATAGCCGTTATGAATAGTAATACCCACTTTTTAAAATTTTATAAATTTTATTATTCAAATTGGACTTCATTTTTGGATTCAGAATATCAAAATTATCCTAATTTTAATTTTTCATTTTTTTCTGAGAACTTCCAAATTTTTTATAAATAATGTAAAATACTAAACTTTAATTAAAAACAACTTTTTTAATCAAAATAATTTATAGTGATAAATCATATTATTTAGTGGTTTTAAAGTATAATTAGAATATATTTTTACCATTTTATCCAATGGTGTTCATTAGAATTAATTTCACTTTGAAATTGGATATAAACAAGTGTCAATCTTTTGATATATATTGTTTCTTAAAAACATGCTATTTGTTGTGACAGCGGGAATTAATTATTAAATTAATTAATTCAACGTATATGTTTTGAATTTTTAAAAATAAACATCATTTTTGAATTAGGAATATCAATTATATCTTAGGGTGAATTTTTGGAATTTTTCTGAAAAACTTCAATTTTTGATGAATAGTGAAACCACTAAGTGGTAGTTAAAAAACTGATTTTTCGTTTAAATGAAATTTTACTACTTCTGTGAATTTAATTTCAAAAATCCAACATACATGGTTATAATTAGTAAGTAAAATGTGGTTCAATGGAATGAAAATAATTTTTGGTTAATAGTAACTTTTAAGCTTTATTAATCACGATTAAAGGTAATTAGTGTAATTTAAGGAAAATATAATGTTATAATAATATGAAATTACCTTTACACTTGTCCTACCCTTATTTTATAAGTCATGCCCTACCAAGACAATCCATGGGTCAACTTGAGGACCCCATGGAGCCACTTGGGTAAGAAAATGACATTAATAAGTTTTTATTTAAAGTAAAAATAAAATTGTCAGAAACATGTGTTGTTTTACTAAAACAATTATTACATGGGGTTATACAAGTCATATTTTTTACTATAAATATTCATTAGAAATATAAAAAGATTTCCTACAAAATGTTATTTTTTTATAATATTTATATATTAAAAATATAAATTTATTTATGACACCATGATGATGTAGTGATTACCTCATTAATTAACGATTTAAATAAAATAAAAAGATAATGTAAAATCTAAGACTTACACTTTTCAAAAACCTATTGGATGAGTATATTTTAAACCCTTATCACCTTATCCTAGAAATATATAATTTTGGGACCTTTGAAATCCGAAAAGCACTTCATAATAATGTAACATTTCATGACATTCCAAGAGTGCCCCTCCTCTCCTCTTATAAAAGGCCCCCACCTCTACCACCTTATTCACACCATCAAAGCCATTTAGTTCGGCCAAACCCTGCCCAAATAATCTATTAACTTCCCTATATTACTCCTAGAAGCCTCACTTTGGGCAGAAGTCTTCCCAAGGAAGCCTTTGGCTCAAATCAAAAAGAGTTACACGATTTTAAGGTAATGTCTTCTCTTATGTTCTTTGGTTTTATTTTGCTTCTCCAACCCCTTAAACTCTTTTTATTCGTTTATTTTTTAACAAAAACAGTATCTTCAATATAATAATATTTTTTTATGAGAATTATTTGATTTACACTTACACACACCTTCATCTAATGGTTAAATAACATACTATTTCTGTGGGTGGCGAATTACTGCCTCACGAAATGATGATTGTTCAATCTTCTTTTAACACCTATATGGGTGGCCATTAAGATGTCACTATATTTATATATGATATATAATATTTTTATGTTTTCCTTATGCTTTTTTATTTTTCATTTATGGAAAACCTTTATGATTTCCATTATGGGTAAACGTGATAATTTCATTTTAGGATGTGCGGACTACCGCCCCCTCAAAGTGATTTGAATCGTTAATTCCGTATGTGGGACGTATAAAGGATGGAGTAAATAATATTATATATGATATTATACTGGAATTATAATATACCTTTATATAATTATGATTTCATTCCATTAAATATGAAATATAAATGAAAGTAGCGTTCATGCGTACGTACGGCTTACCGTCTCCATGAATGGTGCATTTCATTTCTTACCTATAAATGTTATGTAATATTATAAATGCATGTATCTACTGTAAATATATGATATATATGATATCTACATCATGAATATAATTTTGGAGATAATGGATATTCTACCACATAAACAACTTTTAATTATAAGAAGTTTATTGTTGACTCAAGTACCAAAGACCGATAAAATGACCGTTATTAACTTAAATGATTAAATAATTTTCGTAACATGGTAATAAGTGATATAAAAGGGATAATTAACTTTAAAAAGATTCTTAATCAAGTATAGATTAACTCTAGTTTATTATTCATTAGATTAAAGAATGATCGAGTCAAGTCAGACAGGAGGTAAGGGAACTTCTTAACCCAATTTCCGTTATTTGGGTTAATCTCCTACTTTCAAATTATGTCATGATATTATTATGTCATATCTTGTATTTTTACATTATTTATGTGTACTTATAGTGAATACACATAATAGATCTATTTTATTTACAAAATTATCTTTATAAGGGACTTCGTCTCAATCTCCTTTCATTGAGGCATATTTTGTTTTATACACAATTTTATTTTATACGGTGTATAAAACCCTTTGACTTTTTATTTTATTCAAAAGAAATCTTTTTATATGAAGTGTTTTTACTAAACGAAAAAAGGAATTTTTTTTCTTATGTATGTGGCGACAACGACTTCTCTGCCAACATGACCATTATTTGAGTTTCAACTTCCTCTACAAGGCATAACTTTTTTTAAAAATAAATACCAAGTTTTTATTTTCTTTTAAAATGGTATTGATAATGTTTTTATTATATCAATGTGATGTATTGATATCTTGTTATTGAAATGTGGAAATGTAATGTTTCCTTTATGCATGTTTTATGTGATACGATTATTTTATGGTTTATGATATGTTTAAACCTTTTCATATAAGGAATGAATTTGACTTAATAAGTGACGGGTGGAGCCCGCTATAGCTCCTCGATGCATCGGTAGGTCTCATGAGACAAACTAGTGTCTTGGCATGAGGCCTTGACAAAATCTTATTTTTAGTCTTGGAACGAGGACTTGGCTATGTGGTTATGATAGTCTGGAATTATGCATTCCATCATTATGAAAGTTGTTATTGATATTGCATGTGATTATTCGACCAGTAGAATATCCATGTGAATAAGTAAATGGCATTATTTTATTTTACTTTTTCCATATTATACTGAAGTTCATGTTTAAAAGGCTTTTGTTTAGTTATACATCGCCTTAAATGTTTATGTTTATTTATGAAATCTTCCGCTATATTTTTATCTTTACTGAGCATCTGAGCTCACCACTTTCAATGTTTTAATTTTTCCAAGATGTGAAGAAGTATTTTATGAATGACCTGAAGTGATAATATTAGGGGATATAAAGACAAGATGTTGTTGTAGTTTTGTATTTATTTATGATGTAATGTAAAACTTATGAATGTATCTAGTGTTTTAAGGCTACTAAACTAATCGGTCTTTCAAGACTTGATCTTTGTGATCATGACAATGTTACGGAATAATGCACTGAATCTGGGTAACTAGGGTCGGGGCGTTACAATGGAGGGTTCATTCGATAAAGCATCACCTTCAATCGATCCTTGATTGGATGCAGAGCACCCTGAGAGTGCACAAAGTCCTCCATCCTGGTAATGTACTACTCCCCCTCTGCCTGGGATACTACAAAGCTAGACCTGGAAATACTGATCCCCAAAAAAATACATCTAGAGATAGTTCATATGGTTCCACATCTGGTAAGGGATGAGGAAATGTCTTTTGATATCCCATATGTCCCAAGACTCCTAGAAGACAACATCCTTAGGCATGTCTATATAGTGCAATCGCTTCCCTAGAGCCTGGGTGGGTATCCTACGGAACCCCATTAGTAGCATCCCCTCCGGATAACATTTCTCCTCTAGGACCGCTGCGTCTGCCACTACCACCTGCCTCTCAATTGGTGCAGGTCTTGCCACCACTACAGCCCCACCACCACGGGATGTCCTCACTACCTTTCGGCCCCAACCTCAAGGATGACGGGGACCCCATCACTGGCACTGATGGTCTGCTACTTTAGTATCTCCCTCGGGTAGGCTGCATCCCAACTCTTGGCGTACACCTTCACCAACCCATAGACAGTTGTGGGTGGAGGCATCTCATTCTGCATCTTCTCATCCTACCATGTGAAAATGACCCACACCTACCTCATCACACATGGGTGATCCTCATGGCGCACTCCCAAGTAGACTTGCAGGGTGAGTCTCTGCATGCACCGGAACTACCTCGCAAAATGGTGCGGGGTGTACAGCCCACAGAGAGGCTCGCGATCAACCCACACCACCAGGAATCCATCTAGAAAGGACAGGAGGTAGAACCGATGATCCTCCATTCCCTGGAAGTCATCAGTGAATGCACCAATTGGTAATGGAAATGGGTGGATGTTGAACTCGTCCGCCTTCCAGACCTAGTTCAGCACCAATGATAGGGTCGGATTGGTCAGAAAACTCCCCATCACATTCAGAATAGCCGGTAGGAAGCCCAAACCTGGAGGAGAAATGTGGTTCGGTTATTCATAGATTCCCTTGAGATGCGTTACTATCCACCCATACATAAGATGGAACTTCCCGCATACCATGTGTGGATTCTTTCCATCATTGATATGCCACAACACCTTATACAACTTGACAATCATTGGGATCCCTATGTTGACCCGCTCCCATGTTTCCAACATAGATTCCATGATGAACGTACTCAGTCGCACACCCAAGTTTGTGTCCCTTACTGGAATAATCTAGTTGCAGATAAATGTCGAGATGAATGTAGCCAACCTAACCACCAATTGTTGATTTGTACTGATACTAAATCCCCATGTCTTCCACCAGCTATCCTCCAAGAGTTTCCAATATGAGTGTTCCTTGCTGTGATGAACCCCCTTTGGTCAGGTTAGAGACCTCATCGAATTCTTCCCATTTATAGGGGAATTCAGGAACTGACTGAACCACTGTTAAAAATGGACATCCATCACTGACTGTTTTTACTCACTTGGCACCAGGTCCATCAATGTATTTTCCACCAATGGAAGTTGCTCTGGGTCCTCCCAAGTATTTGCGATGGGGAGGAACTCATCATACATCTCCCCCAATATCATAACCCCTGAGATTTGGTGCAGGTCCCAGAGGCTAATACGAACCACCCCATGGTTAAAATGGAAGGTGTTGGTCCTCGACAGCCACCTTCTTAGCAACTTCGGCATCAGCTGCTTCGACTGGTAGATGTGGAATTAGGAATCAAAGGCCGCCCCATAGATTCCCACTCACCATAACTCTGCCCCAAACTCCTCACATGTGTCACATACCCAATAAGCCTGTGCTCAGTCATCTTTGAAGTTTCTGCCCTGGTGCAGATCCCACTCATCGGTCCACCCCTTCCCTAGGATCCCCAAGGCCACCTTCAGAATGGTGTGATATATTTGGGGGAATACCTCTGGCTGCAATGTCTTCCCAACAATTTTTTTCACATGGTTATACAGGCATTCGAAATGGATTGGTGTGTGATCCTCCCAAGTATGACTGTCAGCCGCCCAAACCATTGGTGTTGGCAGGACGTACTTCTGAACCAGTTGGCCAACTCATCCCTGCTTACTTCAATAATGAGAATGTCATCCCTCATGCCAAATCCATATAGGGGAAGCCACTTGAACAAAGGATAGTTCTTTTGACTTTCTGATTATCTCTCCTCTAGAGATTCGTGTTCTGAATGGATCCACACACACTCCTTGATGCCCAGGTTATCAACCATATCTTCCCTCCAGAAAGAATCTTCATGGACCCCTCTGGTAGCTTCATGGTGATCCATTTAATCTCAAAGTTTTTGAAATCTTTGTTTTGGATCATGGAGCTTAGTTTCAAATCTCGTTCGTAGAGCTCGGTCAAAGAGACTATTCTTAGATCCCAGCCACAAACCTCACAGATGCAAGCTGTGGAGCACACGCTCCCAGAGTTGGAAGACTCGCTCTGCATCACAGAGCACTGAGGACATGATTCGTAAATAACATTAATAAAACATGCAAAGCTTTTTGAATCGAGAGCTCAGTCACGAGAACGTGAAGATAAGAAAGGAAAAAAGGGAGGTCAGCCTCTCTTATTTATAGGAGACGACCCCCTTGGCTTCACGGTGCATCTATCCGTGATGATCTTTGCGGTGTTCTCAACCTGTGGGTTGCCTCTCTACATCATGACCCTCCTTTGCGATATTGTTTTGTTATTAGCTAAATAATTTTGGCGATCTAACCTCAGACATCAACCCTCATTTTTTCCTCGGCTTCAAGTCTAAGGGGGGAATTTTTTTGGTTCCAAAATGTGTGCCATGGTAAAATACACAAAAAGGAAACCAATGCCAAAGGGGATGCCTCAAGAAGCACATTTTTGGATCCCTTTAGCACTGCAACCTTTGTGGAGCCCCTCTGCACCACGGTCTATGCGATACTGAAGCCCCCTCCATGGTCTTGACAGAGTAAAAGAGGCGGGAGGCTCTGTGGTTATGATGTAATTGACTGGAAACTTCACACCGCTAAAGGAACCAGATAGCCTCTGCAATCCCTTGGAACTTAATGGAAGCCTTTTCAAGTGCCGCAGAGGGAATTCATGAGAGCTTTACGCTGAGGAGGGGATGACAGTCAACTCCGTGGTTACAACAAACTTGATGCAATCTACGACCAATTGTAAATCACCTTGTGGCATTGCACCAAGCTTTCAGAGCTCCACACCACCCCTCAATTATAAATACCAGGCTTCCCTTGAATCCAAAAGATGGACACCCTAACCTTTCTCTATCATAGCTCTCAAATTGTGAAGCACCTTCTACTCTACGAAACCGTGAAAAAAATTAGCTCTTCTAGGTACTTGAGCATTATGAAGTTACTTTACCTTAGCTCAAATACAACCCCTCTTAAATAATGGATTCCTTTCATGGAGCTCATGGGCCATCACGAAGGAAGGAGATCCCTAAGGGGACTCAGGTCTTCATAAATCATGCATGATTCACAAAGTACCTTCCATACACATGTGAACCACATGTTAAGGCAGGATCATTGTGCTTCACAAAGTACATTTCATCGCAATGCCAAGCTTTAAAATGTACCCATTCTCTGTGAAGTCCTACTCCGTGAAATCCTTTATACTTCATGAAGCATCCTTCATATTCATTTATACCCTATGCCTAGGCTAGGACACTCTACTTCGTGAAGCATACCCCTTCATGAATTCCCTCCACTATGTGGAGCACCAGAGTTTTGCAAGTTCATTTCCTATAAACCCATCTACCTCACAAATCCTTCTCTTGTACGGCCTTCCAGGTTTGTACAAAGTGATTTCAAAGTCCCTTGGGTAGTTCTTCATATTGTGTTTCTTAGCCTCATTATTCTTCACATAGGCACGCTAATGGCTACTTCTTCTTCACATAGCCTCACTAACGTGAGCCCCTCAATGGATCACTCCATATCACCGCCCTACAATAGAAATGTTGATGCCTTCCCTTCCCCAAGGGTGGGTGGGTATCAGTTATGTAAGTCCTAGGGGTGTGTATTGAACCTTCCTCGTCTGAGCTACAAGATTTTAAACTGCCAAGAACCATCTTCCTCAGTACCTGATATTAAATGGTGGCCTCACCCCATGAAATATACATGGGGTGCCCCATATTGAACATTATCCATGCCCTATCATCTCCATGGGACTGAGATCTTCCCCACACGGAATGGTATCCTCTTTGTCAGAACGACATATGTCCATGGAGAAGGGAAACCATCTCAATGTAAGCCCCTACCCCTTCTTGTGGGAAGTAGCATCCCTGCTCATTCTTTCTTCTTCAGTGCCAAGGACTAGAAGAAAGATGGGCACTGTAACCTTCGTTACCCCATCCCTCTCCCTTTGGGACTTATCACCATAGGACCTATATCTTGGAGTAAGTCCCAATCTCCATCTCCATGGGCTTCTAACCACGCATAAGCCCCTCTTTATTCTCTACGTACGCAACTTCCGTGATGTGAATGTCATGTCTTTTCTACCTCTTATTTCTCACACCAAGCATGAATCATGTGGGATTAGAGTAAGCGTTGTCCATGGTGTCCTTCCATGCCACCCTAGTGTAAGTCTCAAGCCCCCATTCCAAACTATGTGGACTTTGAACCTTTCTTTTTTCTAATAAAGGTGTGTAAGAAGCCTCTTTGAGGTTCAATCCCAACACTCATCGGTCTCGACCACTTCATATCAGTCCTCCTTCATCCCGCATAACCTTAAACGGTATCCCATATCCTAAGCTATGTGGACTTTGATCCTTGATCCTTTAAAAGAAAGGTATGTAGGAAGACTCTTTGAGGTTAAATCCCATCACCCATCGGTCCTAACCACTTCACATCGGTTCACCCTCGTCCAGCATGACATTAAACTGTATTCCCCTTTTCGTCCCTCATGATGCTAAACTATATACCTTTGAACTACGTGGGTTTTGATCCCTGTCTCCTAGACCAGGTATGTAGGAACCTTCCCTGAGGTTCAAACCTAACTAGTGGTAAGTCGTTTTCACCCCGACCGGTAATCCATTTTCAACCCAACAAGTGGAAAGTTCCTATCACCCCAACCAAACATAATCCATTGTCGCCCCAACCAGCGGTAAGCTATTGTAGCCCCAACCAGCAGTAATCTGTTGTGGTCCAAAATCGACGGTAAGCCGATGTAGTCTCCTTTGTTGGGACCCACATCTATGGTCCACCCCTAGGTGTCAGACCAACTATTGGGCTGTTAACCACACGTAAGCCCCAGTATATCGTCGGGTCGTTATCCTATGTGTGCACCCTGATTCTATTCCCTCATTCTAAACTATGTGGACTTTGATTCCCTGCCATGGGGATACGTAGGAAGCCTCACTGAGGTTCAATTCCATCACTCATGTCCCACTGTGGTCTCTCCCTCGAGTCCCTCTATGTTTCGGGAAGACCATGTCCCAAACTGAAGGTTACACTTCCTCCGGGTCTCATCCATGCATCGATTATCACGGGTCTCCTCCTCAGATGTCCCATCGCCCCACCGAACTACGTTGACTTTGATTCCCTGCCACATGGATACATAGGAAGTCTCTTCGAGGATCAAGAACAACATCACTGTCATCCTCACGATGATCATGTCTCATTCTCCATCCAATTCACTCCATCATTCATCATACATCCTGGTTTTACCCAATCTACCACATCTCAGCGATATCATGTCATCCATCTCCTCATTGCTCCTAGTAGTATCCAGGCTTCTAACCATGCGTAAGCCCCAGCATGTCTTTGGGTAATTCTCCCCTGCGCACACCCCTATTTCAAGCCTCACCAATCCGAACTACGTGAGTTATGATCCCTGTCTCTCGAAAAGGGTACATAGGAAACCTCCACGAGGGTCAACCCCAGCCAATGGTAAACCTTGGCGTTCCCCCTATAGAGACCCAATCATCCTCGGATACTTCTTCATTGGAAGTCATGATCTGATCATATAATAGGAATTTCAGGTGATCCCTCCTAGGGATACACCCATCTAATCCACTCTTATCAGTGTTCTGATATGTCTGATCTGTCTCCGCAAGACATTAAACTCGAAGCATACCCTTTGTTAAACATTGAAAGCTGGGGAAAACTTCATAAACATTCCCATGACATATAATTCCCCATATTTAATGTGGGATTCCTCAGGCTTCCATTCCCTCGAGAATCCCTATCATAAGGGGAATAAACTCAGACGCATTAGTGTTTCAGTATCCAGACATGCCAGCGATGTCCAACGTGACTACTCCCTCGATCGAAGGTTGTTTCCCGGACTTGACTCCTTGGAATTTCCAGCCAGAAGCAACGTAATTAACTGGCATCCATAAAGACATGGATCTAGGAAGAGTTTCATAAACAAAGTCTTAATCTTTAAGGGAGACCAGTACTAGGTGATGAATTCCGAGGAGGAATCCATGGACGAAGGAGCCGACATCCCATCATCCAGTCTCGATCAAGGAGAAAACGTCCATGAATAAGCGAGGGATGTCACCCACCTTTGGAAAATGGGAATATGGGGAAATAGACCAGTGCATCCTCCACCAGATGGATGCACTCCCTGGAAAAAGCATCGAAAATAGTAATTCTATATTAGTATTATTACACTCAATTACCAGATTTACCATTTTACCAAATAAATAAATATTACTGAATTTAATATTCATAATTCCCCAAAATAAAATAAATATATTTACATAATTTGGGACCACTGAATCCAAATAAAGAATCAATTTTTCAAAATTGAAAACACTGAATTTTTAGTAATTAATTTAAAATTAATCCCGTTGTCAGAAAGAGAGAACAAGTTTTAAACGTTCAAACATTGTAACATATTGAAATGTTTTTATATCTGAATTCAATGTAAAATTAATTCTAATGACTTAAATTATATTTAATGATAAAAATTTATTCTATTTATACTTTTAAACCATTAAATATTATAATGTAACCATATAAATAATTTTGATGAAAAAAGTTATTTTCAATTAAAATTTAGGGTATTTTTACTATTCATAAAAATTTTATTGTTGTCAGAAAAATATTAAAATTTCATCCAAAGTAAATTTTTATTCCCTTATTCCTTATAAATTGTTTAATTTGTTATATATAAATTATTAAATTTTAAAAATGTTACTTTAAAAGGGTTTATCCATTAAAAGGTGGAAAATTGCCCTTTTGAAAAATCTAGATTTCTATACATCAAATAGGGTTTACTCATAACCTATGAGAAAAATATTTGTTGTATGAATATAAAAATATATTTTATATAGTATATAACATATATATTTCATTAATTTCATTTACTAATATTAATTCACTAAAATTATTAATAAAAAATACAAATATATAATTGATTTGTATTTTTCATAAATAATTGGTAGTGAATTTCTTCGAAAGACATTTTCATGTGTTAGTTATATTTATTCCCACTAACCTAACAGTCAGGATAAAATGGCATTTTTTTACTGAGGGCATTTCGTGGTTGGGTCAAACACACAATCTCGTGCAATGCAAGCTATTGAAGAATTAAAAGTACTTAAAGAAAATATTTCATAAAACATATGGGTGTTACCTTATAACCCTTTTAAAATAAATTTCACCCTCAAAATCTGTCTCTTGGATACAGAAAAATGAGGATATATCTCCCTCTTCATATCCTCAAGATCCCATGTAGCTTCCTCAAATTTTCGGTTCCACCATAAAACATTATCCAAGCAAGTGGTCTTGTTTCGTAGAACATTTTTTTATGATACTGAATCTATATCAGTTGTTCTTCAAAAGAATTATCTTTATCTAGAGGTAGGAATTATGATTTTAGTACATGTGAAGGATCAGGTATGTGCTTTCTCTGGAGACATACATGTAACAAATCATGAAATTCAGAGAAATTTTTTGGAAGCACCAATTGGTATTATACCTTCCAAACATGATCCATAATTTCAAAGGAACTGATATACATAGGGATCATCTTTCCCTTCCTTCCAAATCTCATTAATCTATTCCATGGAGATATTCATAGAAACACCTTGTCAACCACTTAATACTCTAGGTCTATTCTTCGGTTGTCGGTATAACTTTTTTTTTACTCTATGCTGCTCTTATATGTTGTTTAATATATCTAATGTTTTCTTCCATTTCATCTACAAGATCATGTCTTATTATCTTTGTTTCTCCAACTTCATCTCTTTAAGTTTGAGTTCTACACTTATTTCTATAGATGTCTTCATAAGGATCTATTTGAATACTAGAGTGAAATATATTTTTCTAAGAAAATTCCCTCAAAGGTAGGTGTTTATCCCAACAACAATTGAAATCAATAGAGAAATCTCTCAACTTGTCTTCTAGAGTTTCAATTGTCCTCTCATACTGATTGTCTATGTGGGGATGATAATTAGTGTTAAAACATAACTTTGTATCCAGAGCCTGTTGAAGACTTTACCAGAACTTCAAGGTAAACCTCATATCATGATCAATAATATAATGGAAAGTGGTACTCCAGGAAATCTTACCACTTCCTTTATATATATCATGGAATGCTGATCAAGAGATAAATCATCTCTAATAACAATGATGTGTTCTGACTTTATAAGTCGATCAACTTTAACCCATATATAATTATGGCCTTTAGATGTTTTTTGATTTCTGAAGACAATGTATATAGTGATGTTTTCCTATTTACATTCTAGTATGGGTAATGTTTGTAACATCCCCTTAGACTTCCGTCACTCATCCTTAACTTTCTAACAAATAAAGAATAAGGAGACATATTCGGACACATCTCTTTTCATGACATCCCACCATAAATAATCTTTTAGGTCCTTTTACATCTTTGTGCATCTAGGATGAATAGAGAATGAAGAACTCTAAGCCTCATCTAATATGTAACACCTGAATATTTTATGAGATATATTCTTTTAATTTCTTTGATATACTTTATTGTATGTTACACCAAGATTATAGTGCGCTATATGTAACATCGTATTAGCTTTCAGTATACGCAACAGTATTCTTGGCTTGTGTTGCACACATTTTCAAGATCTTTTGATATAATTAATTTCATGCAACAAAGAGTATAGATGTTTTTCAATGTATAAATTAACTATGTTTGGATTATGTTATACGCAACACTAAAGTAATCTTTCACTACACTCAACACTGACTTGGCTTGCATTACATGCAAGAGTGACCTTCCTCAACAGCTTGTGTTGTACGCAATACCGAGTTTCAATAAACAATGATATATTATTAAAATATTATTATTCGATGCGATATAAACTAGCCATTATGAATAGAATTAACCAAATTTTTAATTTTATATAACATTAGAATTCATCTTACACATTTTATAGAATATGATATGAGAAAAAAATCAATTTTTTGAATAAAAGAAGTATTTTCCAAAAAATGAATTTGTACCACCTTTTGATGACGCACCCCTTTAAAATCTAGTTTTTAACACTTTTATAAGTAAAATTTGACAAAATAAACTTCTTCTATTGAACTGGGACATAAAAATTTACTTTTATTGAATATTTTGTATTTTTATGATAAAATTCAAAATTTAATGAATAGTGAAAAATACTGCATTTTAATTTGAAACTGGCTTTTCATCTAATTTATTTATATAGTTAGATTATATTTTTAATTGGTTGTAAAGTGTAATTGGATTATATTTTTATCATTTAATACGATTTTGGCCATTTTAATTAATTTCTCTTTTAAATTGGACATAAACAAATGTCAACCTTTTGATAGTTATTACTTCATAAAAAATCTTATTTTTAGTTTTGACAATGAGAATTAATTTTAAATTAATTACTAAAACTATAGTGTTTTGAATTTATGAAAATTAATTCTATATTTGGAATTATAAGGTCTAATTTTTTTGAATAGGTATCTTTTATTTTCTGGACATTGTGAATAGTAACTTCAGTAATTATTTTATTTACCATGGTAAAAGGGTAAATCTAAAAAATAAGGGTCAAAAAATAATATTATAATAATATTAAACTACCCTAACACATGTGATAATCTTATTTTATAAGATATTTCTGACCATGGGAATCCTTGGGTAGATTATGGGACCCCATGGTGCCACTTGGGTGTGAAAATGACATTTTATAAGAATGAATTTAAAGTAAAGATAAATATAACATAAACATATATCTTTTACTAATACAATTTTAAGGGGAGGTTATATAACTACTGTATTCGACTATAAATAGTCATTTGAAAACTAAAACTATTTCCTACATCATGATATTTTATTTATAATTTTATACATTAAATTAATAAATTTAATAATGACACAATGATGATGCAGTGATTGCTTCATTAATAAAGGATTAAAATAAATGATATTATAAATGTTAAAATAATTGTAATTTGGTTATTTTTGTGTCATCCACGAATTTTTTGGATGATAATGATATATTATCTTGGATTTAATGCCTTAGTTTTTAAGGAATCAGGTTGTTATGAATTTTTTAAATTGTCTTGTATGAATAGTGTCCAAATTTGATATAATTCATAACTTAAAACATAAAATAGTTTATTAAATGATATTAAATTACTAAAAATCTAATATTCATCAAAATGGTTAATATAAGCCCAAATATGTCATAAATAACTTTTTGTGGGTTGTTTTACATGATATAGTAATTACATTGACCCACAATGTGTAAATAACATGATATCACAGTAAGATTAAAAAGGGTGAAATAAGGGTTAACACAAAAAGATAAGGATAAAAATATATTAAAATATTATCTAAAATTTATTGTATTATGAGATTACAAACCTATCTCATCTCATATTCTTTATTGGTATATTTTTTAGGATTTTAAGTGGGGTTTGATGTTATTATAAATTAATATATTTTTGGATTCCAAAAGTGCCCCCACCTCAATTATAATTGGCCACCTCCACCCTCACCTCTTCACTTCATTTTGACCCTTCAAGATCAACCACCCCTATCATTTTTCCTACTCAACCTCCCTATTTTCATTATATATGTTCTAGTATTATTCAATGGCCAACTCTATTGCCCTAAGAGGAAATTTAAAAGAGGCACGTCGAGGAAGAGGATTTTCGAACACATACGGAAGAAATCAGACCTAAGGTAAGGGATAATTTTGCAATGCCATTTTTTATCCAAGATTTTTTATACGTAAGTATTTACTGGGGATATATTTATCATGCATGTCCATGTTTTCTAAAAAAAATTAAAATGTTTACTATTCTTCTATGTATGTTTAATGTCATTTTTACCCATTTTTGACTTTTGCTACACAGTATGGAAGGAATCTTTCTTTTTTTACCATATGATGTACTTTTTGACTTTTCCGGCAAGAGTACGAGAAAAATATATTTTTTTAACTTATACGGCATGAAAATATTTTTACATCTCTATAAATCCTTACTCAAATGAAGCTTCGTCTACACGGTTTCAAGTGTATTTTCAACTAAATTCTTTTCTTTTAAAATTGCACAGAATATTGAGAAAAGAAAACATTTTTGAATAATAAAGGATATTTTTCTCAGGATTTAAGTTCAAGTGTTTTATAAAAATTATTTTCCATCTAAGATGACTCTCTTTAAATAGGGTTATGTTTCTATCCTTATTATTACTAAGATTTGGTTGTGTTAATGATAGAATGATATTTTATATGGATTATTTTATGATAGAATGATTTTTAAGAAACCAATTTTATTTCTTGGGTTATGTTATGATGAATGCTTTATGTTTTTGTGGAACATGTAAGAATGATTTCATTCTGATATGGGTGGGACCTATATCTCCCTCCAATTCATTGGGTATTGATTTATATCTCATTAGATAGACATGACTAGAAGGGAAAGTAAATATGGTTTAGTAATACATGGCGGGAAAGGAAAGTAAACATGTTTCAGTAAGGGACTTTTTCCACTATGATGGTATGGTCAGTGATGCCTTGGCTACTATGGAAATAATATTGTGTGATTATTAGTTTACCACAATTACATGTTTTATTCCAATGCTATTTTATCATGGTTAATGTTCCTTTATGATGTATGCCTTACATACTTCCAAGATTTATTTCATGACTCAAGATTTTAATGTTTAAACATTATGTTCATATTTTTACATTCAAATTTTTATGGTTTGTTTTATGTTCTCCATGTTTTCCCTTACTAAGCATTTGATATCATCCTTTTTATGTTTTCTTTTCCCTAGGATATGAAAAAAAAATTAGGTAGGAAAACAAAAGGGAGAGATCTTTATGGGAGATGTTGAAGATATTTCACCAAGTCAGAAGATTATGTTCTGAGTTTCCAAAGACACTAAACTAATATGGTCATTGGGAATATATTTTGTGTAATGTATTATTTATTCAATAAAAGAAATGTAATGTCCATGTATATCATGTTGGGGTCATTATAGTTGGTATCAGAGTGAAGGTTTATTTAACCTTTGGGAACTAGGATGTGAAAAATTTAGTGATATCCCTAGATATATTTCTATGATATGTCTAGGGATGTCCCTAAGGTTAAGTATAATTATAGGTTACAGTCCTAGAATTATGGTTACGATCATGAATAACCTAGTATTAAATCTAAGATGTTAGAGATTGAAAGTACTCCCCCTTGATAATGTTGTTTTCTTAGTACGATTTCTTCCTCTCTCACTATTCTTTTTGGGTTTTAGACAATGGATGAAACTTGAAGGAACCATGTTAATGATAAATTCTCTATGAAATGCAATGATTGTCCTCCTAAAAAACAAATTTTATTGGAGATGAAATGAATAATCTTATTTCTATACTTACACAAGTTATGAATCATTCTGGACATCCCAATGAGCAGAGAAGGGAACAACATTCTATTGAGTCCTTCATGAGGCAATGTCCACCTTCTTTCAGTGGGTCTTCTGATCCACTTGTTACTAAACAATGGATTAGTACCATTGAAAAGATATTTTCCATCCTTCACTATTTAGAACATGAAAAAGTTATTTTGGATGTTTATTGTTTATAAGGTGAACTAGAACAGTGGTGGACTCTAATTAAGAATACAAGGAATATAGATTAAATTGAATCCATGGAATGGGACGAGTTCAAGAACTTATTTTTTAATAACTACATTTTTAATATTCTTCAAACAAATATGGAAAAGAGTTCCTTGAGCTTATTAAAAAGGATGATGAATCTTTTGGTACATACAAGGAGAATTTTACAAGAATTTCAAGGTATGATTCTCACTTTATCATCCAACCTAAAAGTAAAGTTGATCAATTATTCAATGTATTAAAACCAAGTCTTATAAGGGAATTAGTTGTAAGAGACTTTAGTAGCTATGAAGAGATTTTGTGTTGTGATATCAAGGTAGAACTGGAAGTTGGTGTTACATATCCATCTCATGGTTTTGAAAAGAAATGAAAGATGGAGTCCAAGGAAAAATCTCAAAACAATGGTGAAAAGAAGATGAATGTTTCCTTATGCTCAAAGTGTGGAAAGAAGCATGGTGGATATTGTCATAATGGCACTAGAAAATGTTTCAAGTGTGGAAAAGAAGGTCATCGAGCAGTTGAGTTCTGAAGTAATGTGAAAAAGGTTTCTAATGACTTTAATAGAGAAAAGACAACAGAGAACACACCACTAACACTTTAATTATAAATGTTCAAGGAAATGGGGAATTATGATAAACAATGCCCTAATCCAAGGGTTAATTATGATCAACACCAAAAACCTCTTAAGGTAAAAGAAAAATGGAAGTCACATGCAATCACTATTGGCGATGTTGAGTATGAAAACGAAGTGGTGGAATGATTAAGTGTTTATGTAATGGGATCCCAAAATAGTGTTGTGGAATCTCATTTATAGTATTATAGAATATTGGAATATCTATGTACTGGTATATTGCGGTTTTCCATAATTATAGGGTATTGGTAACTATGAAAAGTGATTGAAATATTTTTGGAAATCACATGATATGCGCATAATGAAGGGATAAGGAGATAATGAGATATTTTATAATATTAATAATCTCATGACTCATATAAGAACAAAGTGATATCGTGGTTTGAATTTTTGGTATTTTTGGTGCGTGGAAAGAGTTAATTTTGATAGAATGCATGTTTTCACTGAGGTTCTACGGTAATTCATTTATTATCATGTTTCAATAGAATACATGATTAAGGTATTCACATGTTTGGAATGTGACAACCAAGAACTTCCAAATGAGATATGGGAGACAAATGTTTAGTCGATTTAGTTAACCTCTTTTTAAAGTTTTATATTTTTAGTTTTTGAAAGGATTTTAATGTTATCCATTTATGGATAGTATAAGTTAGATTTTGGTTGAAGTTTGTTTGATTACTTTATTATCTCACTATAGGTGACCTTATAAATATTTGATAACCTGTTCTAACCTTTTATTGAGACAGATAGAATGACCTATCATTCTATCACATGATCTAATAACACTTCAAGAATGAGAAATTCAACTTCATTAGATTAAATAAGAGATAAATTTGAAATTTTTTAGGTAATGAACAATAGTGAGATTATACTGAAGTCATGTATGTATTTCTCCTCATGTAAAAATTCATAAACTTTAGGAAAATGATCTTGAAACCAAAAATTTTATCCTAGTACCTTCTTATAAGATGAATCATATGGTCCCTTAAATCATCATAGATTTATGTATTACTTGTAGTTAACTTTCTCCAAACCTTATTCTCTATCATTATCCATCAGAACTTGATGGTTATATTTCTCTTCCATATCCATGTTTTCACTTCCCACCTATGTTCTATTATGTTTAAACCCAATGATGATTTACTTTGGGTAATCGTTATGTTTCTAACATTCCTTTTTAAAATAAAGTTTTTGTATCCCTTTTTACAATGTGGGTTTCCATGAAAGAAACTTCCAATTAGAAAACCATTTATAACCCCGATGAATTTCGAGGATGAAATTTATTTTAAGGGGGTAGAATGTTACACCCTGAGATTTTATGAGATGGATTATTTTAATTTCTTTGTTTCCTTGTGTTGTAAGCTACACCAAGATTAGCATGCACTATACACAACACTTTATTGGCTTGCAGTATGCGCAACAGTATTCCTGGATTGTGTTGTACACAATTTCAAGTTGTTTTGATATAATTCATTTCACGCAACCCTGAGTATAGATTTTTTTCAATGCATAAATGAACTAAGTTTTGATCATGTTATACGAAACACCAAATTAATCTTTCACTACACTCAACACTTACTTGTCTTTCGTTACATTCAAGAGAGACCTTCCTCAATAACTAGTGTTGAATGCGATACTGAGTTTCACTAAACAACGATATGTTATTAAAATATTATTATTTAATGGGATATAAACTATCCATTATGAATAGTATTAACCACATTTTGAATTTTATATAACATTAGAATTCATCTTACACATTTTATAGAACATTATATGAGAAAAAAATCAATTTTTTCAGATAAAAGAAGTATTTTTTTAAATGCAGTTTTACAACCTTTTGACGGCGCACCCATTTTAAATATAGTTTGAAAAACTTTTATAAGTTAAATTGGATAAAATAAAGTTATTATATGAAATCGGGACATAAAAATTTACTTTTTTTAAATTTTTGGTATTTTTATTATAGAATTAAAATTTTAATGAATAGTAAAAATATTGCATTTTAATTTGAAACTGCCTTTTCATATTATTTATTTATATAGTTAGATTATATTTTTAATTGTTTTTAAAGTGTAACTGGATTATATTTTTATCATTTAATCCAATTTTGGTCATTTGAGGTAATTTATCTTTTAAATTGGACATAAACACATGTCAATCTTTTGATAATTATTACTTCTTAAAAAACCTACTTTTTAGTTTTGACAACGGGAATTAATTTTAAATTAATTACTGCAACTACTATGTTTTGAATTTTAAAAAAATGGATTCCATATTTGGAATCATAAGTTCCAAAAAAATTTAATAGGTACCTTTTATTTTTTGGACATTATGAATAGTAACTTCAGTAATTATTTTATTTACCATGGTTAAAGGGTAAATCTGGTAAATAAGGGTAAAAAATAATATTATAATAATATTAAACTACCCTAACACATTTCCTAATACTATTGGATAATATTTTTCTAACCATGGGAATCCTTTGGAAGATTTTGGGTCCCCATGGAGCCACTTGGGTGTGAAAATGACATTTTATAAGAACTAATTTAAAGTGAAGTGAAATATAACATAAACATATATCTTTTACTAATATAATTTTAAGATGTGGTTATATAACTAATATCTTAAACTATAAATAATAATTATAAATATAAAATTATTTCCTACATCATGAAATTTTATTTATAATTTTTAGACATTAAATTAATAAATTTAATAATGACACAATGATGATACAATGATTGCTTAATTAATAAAGGATTCAAATAAATGATATTATAAATGTTAAAATAAATGTAATTAGGTTATTTTGATGTCATCCACGAATTTTATAGATGATATTGACATATTATCTTTGAGTTGAGGCCTTATATTCAAAGGAATCAGGTTGTTATGATTTTTTTAAAAAGTCATGTATGAATAGTGTCCAAAATTTACATAATTCATAACTTAAAACATAAAATAGTTTATTAAATGATATTAAATTCCTAAAGATCTAATATCCATCCAAATGGTTAATATAAGTCCAAATGTGTCATAACTAACTTTTTTTGGGTCATTTTACATGATATGGTAATTACATTAACCGATAATGTGTAAATTACATGATATCATTGTAAGATTAAAAATGGTAAAATAAGGGTAAACAAAAAGGATAAGGATTAAAAAATATTCAAAACTTGTCTAAAATTTATTGGTTTATGAGATTAAAACCCTATATCATCTCATCTTCAAAATTGGTAAATTTTGGATAATTTTATGTGGGTTTTTATTTTATTATAAATTAATATATTTGAGGTTTTCAAAAGTTCCCCTCACCTCAATTATAAAAGGGAACCACCTCCCTCACCTCTTCACTTCATTTTGAGCCTTCAAGAATGGTCCCCCTACCATTTTTCATTCTCAACTTCCCTATTTTTATTATAGAGGTTTTTTTATTCTTAAATGACCAACTCTAGTGCCCTAAGAGGAACTTTAAAGGAGGCACGTTGAGAAAGAGGAGTTTCGGACACAAATGGATGAAATCAGATCTAATGTAAGGGATAATTTTTCAATCCCATTTTTTATCTGAGATTTTTTATACGTAAGTATTTACTAGGGATATATTTATCATCCATCTCTATATTTTATAAAATGTTTTTATAAAAAGTCTATTATTCTTCTATGTATGTTTAATGTCATTTTTAACCATTTTTGACTTTTACGACATGGTATGGAATGAATATTTCTTTTGTTTACTATGCATGGTAATTTTTTATTTTTGGGCCAGAGTATGAGAAAAATGTATTTTAACTTATAGAGAATGAACTGATTTTTACATATTCATAATTCCTTACATCAATGAAGCTTACTCTACACGGTTTCAAGTGTATTTTCAACTAAATTGTTTTCTTTTAAATTTGCGTGTAATTTTGATAAATGAAAACGTTTTTGAAGAAGAAAGTATATTTTCCTCGATAATTAAGTTCAAGTGTTTTATCAAAATTATTTCCCATCTAATATGGTGTTCTTTAAATAGGGTTATGTTTTTGTCCCTATTATTACTATGATTTGGTTGTGTTAATGATGGAATGATGTTTTATATGGATTGTGTTAAGATATAATGATGTTTTAGAAACCCATTTTATTTCTTGGGTTATGCTATGATGAATGATTTATGTTTTTTGTAACATGTAAGAATTATTTCATTGTGAGATGGGTGGGACCTATATCTCCCTCCAATGCATTGGGTAAAGATTTATATCTCAAAATATTGACATGACTGGAATGGTAAGTAAATCTGGTTCAGTAATACATGGCTGGAACGACAAGTAAACACTGTTCAGTAATGGACTTTTTCCACTATGATGGTCTTGGAAGCAATTCCTTGGCTACTATGGAAATAATATTCTGTGCTTATTAGTTTACCATAATTACATGTCTTATGAAAATTCTATTCTATCCTGGATAATGTTCCTTTAGATCTATGCCTTATGTACTACAAAGATTTATTTCATGACTCAGTTTTTTTGTTTAAACTTTATGTTCATGTTTTTATGTTCTAATGTTTATAGTTTGTTTTATGTTCTCCATTTTTACCCTTACTGAGAATTTGAGCTCACCCTTTTTATGTTTTCTATTCCCCAGGATATAAATAAGGGTTTTAGGTAGGAAAACCAAATGGGGTGATCTTTATGGGAGATGTTGAAGATATTTCACCATGTTATAAGATTATGTTCTGAGTTTCTGAAGACAATAAACTAATACGGTCTTTGGGAATATATTTTGTGTAATGTATTAATTTTTCTGTAAAATAAATGTAATTTCCATGTATGTCAAGCTAGGGTCATTATAAAATATCACCTTATTTAATTCTGGTGTGGGAGGAATACAAACAATGTACCTAAACCATTTTATTCCAAGACAATCCAGGTTGAATTCAGGAACATTTCTCAACTTCTTTCATAACTCTACATCTTCCTTCTAAAACTCCTTAATATTCACTTGTATATATGGTTGAACATTTAATTAATAAAGATAATATTTCTCCCATTCCTTTAATATTTCAATATCCATTCTTTTAAAATCCATAAATAATGGATATTTTGTGATCCTTGTCATAGATAGGCTAGCATGGTCCTTTCGACTCAATGTATCTACCACCTTGTTCATTTTCCCAGGGTGGTAATATATTGATATGTCACAATATTTAATCAACTACAACCATCTTGTTTAACATATATTCAACTCTTTTTGTTTTAAAATATACTTTAAACTTTTATGATCGGTGTAAATATCACACCATTCACCATAAATATAATTCATCCATATCATTAGTGCAAAGATTTCTGCAACTAGCTCTAAATAATTAGTTGGGTAATTTTTATCATCAATTTTCAGTTACAGTGAGGCATAAGTTATCCCCATATAATTTTCCATGAGAACACAACTCATTCCCTTCTTTGATGTATCGCTATAGATCACAATCATTTCTCCACTACATGGAAGTCTGATCACATGTGTATTGGCTAAAATTATTTTTATCTCTTTGAAATTATCTTCACATTCCTCTGTCCACATGAACGTAACTCCTTTCTGAGTCAACATTGTGACTGGATTAGATAATTGTGAAAAAAATTCATAAAACATTGATAATATCTATACAAACCAAAAAATATTTGGATCTCAGTTACCGTTGTTGGTACTGGCCAACTTTCAATAACATCAGTTTTTGCTGGATCCATAGATATCCCCTCTCTTGAGATTATGTGAGCCAAAAAAGAAACTTTCTAAAGCCAAAATTTAAACATGGTAAATTTTGCATAAATGTTCTCTTTTTTCAGGGTCTTCAGCACATTTCTGAAGTGATATTCATGACCTTCCTTTATTTTTTAATAGACACTAATATCATCTATAAATACTATAAAAAACTGATCAATATAGTCTCTAAAAACTATATTCATTAAATCCATGAAGATAGTGGGGTAATTATTAAGACCAAAAGGCATCACTATAAACTATAAACTCATAGTGTTCATACCTTGTATGAAATTTTATTTTTGGAATATCCTCCTTCATGACCCTTAATTGATGATATCCTAAATGAAGATCAATCTTGGAAAAGTATTGAGCTCTGCATAGTTGGTTTAATAAGTCATTAATGTGGGGAAGAGGATATTTTCTTTTCATAGTAATATTTTTAAGTTCATGATAATAAATGAAGAGTTTCATTGATCCATATTTCTTTTTATCAAATAGAACAGGTTCTCCCCATGGTGACGCACTAGGGAATATGAATCCCTTGTCAATATTCTCTTAGAGTTGTTTCTTAAATTCCTGAAACTCAATTGGGGCCATTCTATAAGGTGTCATTGAAATTGTAATAGAACCTGATATGAGTTCTATTGAAAAATAAACTTCATGATTTGATAGAATACCTAGTAATTATTCTGAAAATCCATCATCAAACTCATGTACAATGGGTGTATTGTTAATTGAGATTTTCTCCCAAACCATTTGAGATAGATAACCTTCATTTATAGAGATCAAAACCCATAAGATGGATTAAATTTCTACTTTAAGGTTATATTCTTCCTTAAACCAATAAAAGATCATAGATTGATCTAGAATATGAAATGTGACTCCCTTCCTTGTAAATTTATATGATCTTCATATAGATAAATCCAATCCATGTAATGAATCGCATCAAATTCCACTATAGGAAGGATCAGAAGATTTTCAGGAAGCACCTTCCCACAAAATTTAACTGGAGAATAATTATAAACTTTTTATATGATTGTTGTTCCATTAAGATTTGTTATAGTTAACTAAACAACTAATTGTTGAGGTAATAGGAGATACCCATAGAAAATTCATTAGTAATAAAATAATTGGTGGATCTGAAATCAAATAAAACATTTTCTACTTTAGATTGGATGGTAATTATAACTTTCACAACTTCATTATCATACTCCACATCACCGATTGTGATCACATGTGAATTGAATTTGTATTTCACCTTAAGAGTTTGCTGACGTTGATCATCATCAATAACCCTTGGATTGGGGTATTGATTAGAATAATTCTCTATTTCCTCACACTTGTAACATTGATGTGTAGGAGGTGAATTCATTATAGCATTTTACCTATTTGCATCATTATACATCTTTTTACTATCAATTCGTCATTCAACTACCTGATGGCCTTATTTTCCACACATAAAACATTTAATAGTCCCATTAATAAAATTTCCTCCATGTCTTTTTCTACACATTGAGCATAAAGGAAAATTCATATTCTTTTCAGTGTCGTCTTTAGATTTTCCTTTGAATTCCATTTTTCTCATCTTATCTAACCCATAAGATTTAATGGTAACTCTAATATCCATATTAACATTTGGAGAACATTAAATGATTTATTAATAGCTATTGAAGTCTGTTATGAATAATTCCCTTTGGGGAATTTGTTTTAAGCCACTAAAGAATCGATCAATTTTACTCTCATGTTGGATAATAATTATATATTCATACATTGAAAGTCTTGTAAAATTTGATTCAAAGGTACCAATGAATTCATCGTGCTTTTTTTAATTTAAAGGAACTCCTTCTCCATCATTGTTTGATCAATACAATGAAATTACTTATTGAAAAATAAGTTCTTGAACTTTTCCAATTCCATGGATTCAATTTCATATCATTTCCTCGTATTCTTGATAAGGTTCCACCATTTATCAAATTCACCTTCCAAAAGATAGACTAATAAGATGAAATTATCATGTTCTGAACATTGGAGAACTAAAAACATATTTTCTGTAGTACTCATCCATTGTTCAGCCACTAATGGATTAAAAGACCCACCGAAAGAAGGTGGACACTACCTTATAAAGGACTAAAAAATGTTTTCCCTGACTTTGATCATTTGGAAGTACTAGATGATTCATATATTAAGAGTGTTGTGTGAGAATAGATACAAGATTTTTCATTCTAACACCCATAACATTTTGTTGCTCAGCAGGACAATCATTTCATTGCCCATTGCATTTAGCATTAATGCGGTTCTTCAAGTTCTATCCATTGACTAAAACGCGAGAAACAATAATCGTAATGTTAAAACCACAAAATCAAGAATAAAATTTCAATTTAGGACACTTTAGGTTTTATCCTAGGTTATTCATGATCATTTCTAGAACACTATGATTATAACCAATACTTTGACAAATCCTTTTGGTTCTTATAAAGTTTTCTCATCCATGTTTTGAAAGGTTAATTATATCATTCCTCTAATACCATCTATAATGAACCATAGTTTACATGCATTGATATTACTTAAAATTTTAATAATATTTTATAAAAAATATAAAAAATCCATGATAGGACCGTATAAGTATATTTTATTTAGAAACTGAGAAACATAAATAACTGGTTCATACGACATCTTTATTTTCTCCCACTTATTTTGTCATCACTACACCCCTTTTTGAAAAATATTACTTAATACCCTTATTCATGACATGGGGAAAAGAATCATATTAAAGGGTGATATAAGATTATTATTAAGGGTAAAAAAGAGATATATCAATCATATCATAATCATAAGACATAATAACATAACATTTGAAAATGATTTCCTATATATGAAAGATCGTGATATCATTCCATGGGATAAATCATAAAATTTCATAAGAATCAATGACCATAATATAAAAAGTCATAACATAATACATTAAGTTGTGTGGAATAAAAATAAGAATATAAAATCATTTCATATTAGTCAAGGATCATTTCCAAGACCATTATAGTGGACAAAGTCTATTACTGAACCGAGTTCACTCCTCATTCCAGACCTGTATTACTGAATTGTGATCATTTTCTATTCTAGTGAAGTCTATATCATGAGATATAAATATTTAACCAATTAATTGGAGGGATATATAGTTCCCACACATCTCATAATAAAATCATTCTTACGTGTGCCACAATAACATAAATCATTCATCATAACCCAAGGAATAAAATGTGTTTCTTTAATCACTATTACACCATAACATAATCCACGTAAAAAAATTGATTTCATAAATACAATTCCATAATAAACACAATAAAATCATATTAATAATAATTATATTATACTTGAAACACATACCTATTAAATAATTCCATCTTATATGGAAAATAATTTTGATATAACACTTGAAATTAATTCTTGATGAAATTATCCTTTCTTCTTCAAAAATGTTTTCTTATCGTGGAATTTTAAAAGAAAATAAGTTATTTCAAAATAAAAATGAAATCACGTAGAGTAATATTCATGGATATAAGGTGTTATGAAAACATAAAAATCCATTCATTCCATATATGTTAAAAAACATTCTCCTCGTGTACTTTTGCTGGAAAAGTCAAAAGGTACCTTATATCGAATAACAAAAAGAGATTCTATTCACATTGTTCAATAAAAATTCACCAATGGGTAAAATTAAATTTAAATAATTATAGAATAATTTAAATAATATTAAATATTTATGAAACATTCATGTGTATGATAAATACACCATAGTAGATACTTATATATAAATAATCTCAGATAATAATGAGATTGCGAAATTATCCCTTACATTTGGTCCAATTTCATTTGTATGCATCTGAACCTCCTGTATAATGATTTAAATAATTTAATTGACTTATTTAAGAATTATAGTCATTTTTATGATATCATATATGATCATATTATCATCTTTTTGTTAATAACATTTCATTATTACTTGTTATCTGGGTATTAACTATTTCACTTGTTTATGCATGTTTTGTCGAATAAGTTTTGGTTCTCCTTCATAGGTCATATTTATATTATTCCAAAATGATATTAATATTATATATATAATATTTATTCATTATATAAATTTATATAATCAATATTTAATGATTTTTATATTTAATGAATCATACTGCATCGTGGAGACGGTAGGTCGTACGTACGCATGAGTCACAATATCATTCCCTTAATTGTTTAATGGTATTAAAGTGAATGGTGTATAATATTTCAAAATCAATATAATTTTATAATAATAATATATAGTTATTATTTTCATCATTATTCCCATCCAATTAAGGGGTAGTGTAAAACAGATGACACAACTGCGTGGAGACGGCAAGCGGTACCTACACAGGCGTGGTGATTTTGTTTTTCATATAATGGATAGTAAGTGGAATATTTTTATTCAATAATCATAATAAAATCTCATTATATAATATATACTTGTGTTATTACTTTATAATGAAATAATTCATGAATAGGATGTAGGAGTAGAAAGTAGTTTGAAATAATCGATAGAGGAGATTACCTCTTCTTCGACGTGATTTCTCTAAATATCCTCTTAGAGCACTAGAGTTGGTATTTGAAGAATACCAAAACCTATAGAATGTAACTATGTAAGATTTTGAGGGAAAAGGGTAGGTTATTTCCTAGCTTTAAGGCTCAATGTGAAGTGACGAAGAGAGAGAGTAGGTGCGCTTTTATAATTGAGGTGATCGGCACTTTTGGGATCTTTAAAAAATATTAATTTATAAAAAAATTAAACCCCATCCAAAAACCTCATAAATCCCCCAATTTAGAATATGAGATGATATATTTTTGTAATATCATCAACCAATATATTTTAGAAAAGTTTTTTTTTCAATTTAAGCCTTATCATTTTCACTAACACATAGTTATTCTATTTAATTTTTAATTAGGGTAACGAGTATTTCAATATTAAAAGGGTGATATATATACTTATTTGATGTAAATAATACCATAAATAAATTCCATAGAAAATTAAAGACCATATAATAATTATTATATATTTTTTAAAAAAATTATGATTTTTTAATAATTTAATAAAACATTATTTTGATAAATAGTCAATTTGGACACTATTCATTTCATTAATTTTTAAAAATATTAATATAACAAGTTAACTTAGAACCAGCTATTTTATTATATTCCTATGAGGTCAATGTAATCTATAAAATTCATTAGAAATATTAATTATCCAAAATTATATTTATTTTAATATTTATAATATCATTTATTTTTTTATCTCTATTACTAAATTAATTACTACATCAATTTTGTGTAATTATTTAATATACATATTTCATAAATAAAAATTAAAAATAAAATACTATTGTGAAGAAAAATCTATGATATTTCATAAGAATTTATTTAGTAGATTTTATATTCTAGAGAATACAACATTTATAATGTTATACTTATTAAATTATGAATGTGACAACTTTAACATTCCTTTAAATAAAATAATATAAGTGTCAAAATCTCTTCTATAAGGATTCAAATGGTCTCTAACTCAACCCATTGATGTTTGTGGTCAAGATATACCAGACCAATAATATTTGGTAAAGTGTTTGTGTAACGCCCCGACCCTAATTACCTAGAGTCGGTGCATTATTACATAACATTGGCATGATCATGAGAAATATCAAGTCTCGAAAGACCGATTAGTTTAGTAGCCTTGGAATAACTAGATACATCCATAAATTTTTACATTACATCAAAAAAAAACATCTTGTCTTCATATCCCCTCATACTATCCCTGCAGGTCATTCATAAATTACTTCTTCATAATCTTGGGAAAAATAATACATTGAAAGGGGTGAGCTCGGATGCTCAGTAAAGATAACATTATAGCAGAAGCTTTCATAAATAAGCATAAACACTTAAGGCAATTTATAACTAAAACAAAAGCCTTTTAAATTTAAACTTCAGCATAAAATGGCGAAGGTAAAATGAAATAATGCCATTTACTTACTCACATGGATATTCTACTAGTCGAATGATCACATGCAATATCAATAACCACTTTCATAATGATGGAATGCATAATGCCAGACTATCATAACCACATAGCCAAGGCCTCGTGCCAAGACTACAAATAAGATTTTGCCAAGGCCTTGTGCCAAGACACTAGTTTGTCTCATGAGACCTACCGATGCATTGAGGAGCTATAGCGGGCTCCACCCGTCACTTATTAAGTCCAATGCATTCCTCATATGAATAGGTTTAAGCATTAAATAAACATTCGTATTAAAACTAGCATACGAAATGTCAATACTTTAACCACAAACCATGAATGGTATAAAAATAGAACATCCACAGTCAAACATAACTCATTTGATACAATATGAAAGATTTTATTGTATCACATTAACCTCAATCATGAATAATGAAGGATGTTGACATAGATGAAAATAATCATCATAACTTTTTTAGAGAAATATCCCCCTTTTCTTGAAATCATTTAAAAGTCACACTATTTGTCAAAAAGCCATTTAAAAATAGATTTTTGAATCAAAGTGTCCCATACCACTTTGAAACTTTTTTAAAAGGATTTTTAATTTTAAAACTTTAATGTCCATATAAATAAATCCTTAAAACCATTTTTAAAATATGGACATTAATGAGCATGATTTAGAAGAATAATTCTTTAAAACATTTTAAAATGGTATTTTGGTTAGAGATTCTGACCAAAAGAGAGACACATGAATACAAATAATTGAGGTAATCAAAACTTTGTAATATCGTGAGAATAAAGGGAATTCATGATATACTATGTCAAAGTACATTATATACACCACATAAAAGTGATTTGGTGTATATCAACAAAGAAGTCTCAATGGAATGTAAGTTGAGATGAAATCTCTCATAAAGGCCATATCCTTAGGTTAAGGATAAATCAACAACATAATTATGTGTGAAAAATATAAATACACTAAATATGATTGGATATTCAGTGTAAAATAATCAAAGGATATTCACACATATTCTTGTAAAAACAACACCAACGAATTGGATGTTTAACTCAACAAATGGTGAAAGAGTTAAAATTACTCTTATCATGTTCATATCAATGACTTGAGAATTATCAATGGAGTGATTATGTGTATCAAACTTATATCCACAGGAAGGGGAGTGGAAATTATGACATAATCAAATGAATAGTGATTCCACACATAATCTTGGGGTAATATAATCAATGAAATATGCGTAAAGCCAAATGAGTGGAAATTGAAATTTCAAATTCCCTTATCGATTAGGTAACTTTCGAAACATACACCCATGAAAGAAGTATCATACCATGATGATGTAAATACCCATAAATTAAAGTATATTACACAATGAATACAATCATGGGCAGTACACATACACCACATGCAATAATTAAGTGGTGATCAATGGAATTCTCACGGAATTAAAAGTGAGATAAGAAAATCCCTTACTTTGTACTTTTTCCTTGGTCGATGGTAGGTTTACCTCCTGTATAATGGTGAAATAATTGTTATTGGATAATACAAGAATCATTTACTTTAATATGATATCATATATGATCTTTTAACATTGATTTGTTAATAATATCTTAGTATTAACGCCGTTTCGGGTGTTAACTTACTCATTTTATTTTATATGTTTTGTTACATAAGTCATGTTTGTTGTATCTTATTCATATCCAGAATGATATCAAGTCCTAAAAAATCATTTTTAAATCATTAAATGATAATTATACTTGAATGGATACGATGGAGAATGAATCTCATCGCGTTCGTGGGGACGGTAGTCCGTACGTACGTACGAACGCTACTTCCATTTAATTTTTTATTCTAAAAGAATCGAATCCAAATGATACATAGGTATATTACTATTCCAGTATAATATAATATTTTATATATGTTACTTAAGTTCATTAACACCATCCTTTATACGTTCCATGTGTGGTATGAACGAGTCATATCATTTTAAGGGGGCGGTAGTCCGCACTTCCTCAAATGAAATTATCGTATGTATATACGACATGAAACGAATAATGGTATGAAATAAAATGGAATTACAGAAGCTTATATATAAAATATATATCATTAATATCATATTTAATTACAGTGCCATCATAATGGCCACCATGAGAGGTGGTAAGTTGTTTTTGAACAATCATCGTTTCGTGAGGCGTTAGTTTGCCATCCACAGAAACATTATGTTCATCATCCATTAGATGGAGTTGTGTGTATGTGTAGTTTGAATAATTCTTATAACAACATCCTAGTATATTTAGGATACTGGTGTTGTTACAAAAGAAGGGAAATAAAAAGAGTTTGGGGGTTGAAGAAGCAAAATAAATGAAAATAATTTAAGAGAAATCGTTACCTTTAATTTAGGTAACTCACTTTGGTTGGAACCAAAGGACTTGTTGAAATGCTTTATGCCTAAGGGGAAGCTTCAAGGAGGAGGAGAGGGATGTGGGGAGCTTATTTGGGCAGAGTTTGGACGAGCCAAGTGGCTTGAGGGGTGTGAGGAAATGAGAAGGAGGAGTGCCCTTTTATAAGAGGGGTGAGGGGCACCTTTGGAAAAGCTAGAAATATTAATTTATAATAAATTCATATTCGGTTTCCAATGGCTCCAAAGTTGACTATTCAAAGGTTGAGGTGGGGATAGGTCGAAAACAACTCATCCAATAGAATTTAGACAGGTTTGGGTACTTATATTAACCTTATCTTTAAGTATTAACTCTAAGTTAATTAGTTTCACTTTTACAATGTCTCTTTGTATTTTTATATAATATGGTTAATAAACTTACTATATACATCCAAAAGACCCCCAAGTGGTCCATTAATGATTAACCTATCATAATATAAGTCTCTTGGCCGAACCTTAGATTTTTAGGAATTTAATATCAATTAATAATATAATATTTGTTTTAAGAACTCTTTTATGTCAATTGTGACACTATTCACTAGTTGATTTTTGTGAAACTCATAACAGATTGATTACTTCGAAAAAAGTCAAATAAATAAATCCTAATATATCATATTATCCTAGAAAATTTGTTTAATTCATTAAAAGTTTCATATTATAATTATTTGGGTATTTATAATATCAATTATGTTGATTTTTTACTATTTTAGTAATTACTGCATCATCATTGTGTCATAAATAAAATAAATTATTTAATGTCAAAAAATTATAAATAAAATATAATTATGTAGTAAATCTTTTTAGCTTTCTAATGAATATTTATAATCTAAAATCCAGCATATATAACCCTATGTAACAATTGTTTTGCTAAAAGATATATGCTTGTGTCATTTTTGTATTCATTTTAACTTAATTAATATAAAGTGTCATTATCACTTACAAGTGGATCCATGGGGTCCCAAAATTGACCCAAAGATGCCCATGGTCGACCATGTATCAACAAATAGGGTTAAGACACATTTTAGGGTAATTTAGTATTATTATAATATTATTTTTTTAACCCTTATTTACCGGATTTACCCTTAACCATGGTAAATAAAATATTTACCGCAGTAATTATTCAAAATGTCTAAAAATAAAAGTTACCTATTTACACAATTTGGAAATCCTGATTCCAAATATGGAATCCATTTTTCTAAATTCAAAACACAGAAGTGGCAGAAATTAATTTAAAATTAATTCCCGCTGTCAAAACAAAAAGCGTGTTTTTAAGAGATAATAACTATCAAAAGATTGACACTTGTTTATGTTCGGTTTAATTGTAAAATTATGTCCAATGACCAACATTATATTAAATGGTAAAAATATACTCTAAATATACTTTAAAACCATTCAAATTCACAATTTATCACTATTAATTATTTTGATTAAAAAAGTTGTTTTTAATTAAAATTTAGTAATTTTCACTATTCATCAAAATATGAAAGTTATCCGAAAAGTACCAAAATTTCACCTTAGGCTAAATTAGATATTCCGAATCCAAAAATGAAGTCCATTTTGAAATATAAAATATATATAATTTCAAAAAGTAGGTATTACTATTCATAACGGCTAGTTTGATTGGTTGTGGTGTGTTAAAATCTCGAAGTTGCGTACAACACACGCTACTGTTTTATTCAAAGGAAAGCGTACCGTGGAAGCTTGGGATGTTTTATTTTAAATTTTTTTTTGATGTCCCCATTTAGTCAAAAAGTTTAAAATATTTTATTAAAAAAGGGTTCACCATTAAAAGTTGGTAAAACTACAATACTGAAGATGAATTTGTTCTTACATTATGTCTAAGAAACTCATAATATGGATTCTAAAATTATAAGGATTATATAAAGTTTAAAATTTAGTTAATACTATTCATAACCTTTTTTGAACGGCTTGTTTGGTAAGTCATGGTGCGCTTGAACTCGGTGTTGCGTGTAGTGCAAGTTATTGAATTATTTTGAAGAAATAACACACTATGAAATCTTGGGGTGTTACATTCTCCCCTCCTTCAATAAATTGCGTCCTCGCAATTTGAAATTGTTCTTCGAAAATAAAAGGTTGAAAATAGAAAATATATTTGTGGGAAAACCCACATCGGAAATTGGTTTACTAAAATTTAGTCTTAATATGAGGAAAAGAGAAATGAAAGGGTCACCACCAAATTATAATCTCGATTAGGAGAACATTGGTGGCAATTAGAGACATATAATTGGAGAAAAACGTAAATATTTATAGGTAGTGGTTGAGGTCATCAATCACAAACAAGTATAAAATTGAGGTCCTTAAACTCATCAATCTATGATGATTTGAAGTACCATCGGTTCAACAAAATATAGGGTATTGGGATCACACGTTTTTGACATTTCAAAATATCTTAGTTGAAATCCCACATCGAAAAATGAATTAATGAGGCATCTATTTAAAATAAAGAGTGGAAAGTATGAAGATTACCGAAAATAACACATACTAGGGTTCCATGTAGGAAAATATGGATATGGAGGAGAAATCTAACCATCAATTATCTGATGGAGAGTGGTAGAGAACATGGCTATGAAAAGGCCAACAATCCCAAAGCCATAAATTAGTGATGATTTAAGGTACCATCTAGGACAACATTTTTTTAAAAGTTACCTTACATAAGGAAGAGGAATTCATTTATGATATTGACTAAGAACATTATGAGATATACTTAAATTTTAAGTAGATTTTCATTCTTTAATAAATTTCCACCACTAACTCAATTTTTTTTTAAACGATGAGTATTCAAGAAGACTTGGTCACACTGGAAGAGCTAGAATAAACTTCTATAGAATCACATGATCCATGCAGGATAAACCATATATTTACATTATCTTTGAAGATTAATCAAAACCAAAATGGTCAGTGAATGATCTAATGATCCCCCAAAAGGATATTCATTGAGATAAATATGCACTAATCTTAATTTCTAAAATTAAACCAACAATACCCCAAAGTTAAATAGATACCATTCAATAACCAATTGTCCTTAAAATCCTTTAATATAATCCAAACTAATATTGAAACCCAAAACATAGAAGAATTTGATTATGTAGTCTCCCATGTTAAATTGTATCTCCAAATGACATCAGATACTCTTAAAGTCACATACTCAAAAGTAATTAACCTAATCACATATTCTCTATTATAGGTTAATCATTTCCATAAATAACCCAAATCACTATAAATCCACAATAAAAACGTAGATAAAAATCTATCATTACTCCACAAATGAAACCCCATAGTATTCTATTTTCCTTGGGCATATAGTGTTCCCAACAAAGCGAACATCTTCCAAAATAACATTTATCACTTAATCACCAAATCATTTTCCCAAATCAACTTATTATTGATCAATAAAATCATTTAACTAAAAAGAAAGTCACACTAACCAGGGACTTCACGTAGTCCAGTGGTAGGCGATAAATCCCAATCGCACTTTGGTTGTGGGTTCGATTCTCATAGCTTTGTCCGACGCGACGGGTTGTCACACGGTCTACGTGTTGTCCTTTTTCAAAAACTATATTTTATAATATTTCCAAAATGAGATAAATTCCTCAAAATACTATATCATAAATTTAACCACAAATGTTATATCATACCTTGAATCTTCATCCCAAATTAGAATAACTTATAATTCTCTCAAACCCCAATGATCATATAAATCCAAATGGTTATTTATACCTATATCCACAAGAGAAGAGACAATTCTTCCTCAAATATCATTCTCACATGGAAAACTGCGGGGTTACAAATACAAGAGAAAATTATTCCATAGTAAACCCATCAACAAGGAGTGCTAATACTTTTTAAACATTTATCCAACCATTTATTCCCACATAGCTTCTATTTTGACCAAGAAAATATCCTATAGAATAGGACATTCACTCGGGTAATGGCCAGGTCCCCTACATTTACGGAAAATGACTGTAAATGGACTCTTGGGACCATTTTTATCTTCTTCCATAGTACTCTTCATTTTTCTTCGGCAATTCTTTACTTTATGTCCTTCCTTCCCGCACGTAAAACATTTCGTTGTCCCATTGAGACACTTTCCTGGGTGTCTCTTTCCACATTTCTTGCATGATGAAAATTGAGGGTTCTTTTCTCCATGGTCTCCATTGCTGGAGCTCTTATCATTTATCACCTTTCTCTTCCTTGTTGAGTCTGGGAGTTGGTTAATATATATGTTGTTGATCATATTTTTGGAAAATTGATTAGTCATAAAGACGATATCTTTTACGCCTATCAACATTCCATTTTGTTGCTCATTTCCACCATCGTTCCCATCTTGTACATCATTCTCAAAGTCACTATGACTTCCTTGGAATCCAGCCATTGACTAAAACCATAAAGCATTATGTGAGTAATAGTAGTCGTAAAATCATTTAGGGATTAAAATGTCACCATATTCTCAATTTGAAACATATTAGGATTAACCAAGGTCATTTACTCTCATCTTATATATATATTACTTAAATTGGTTTGTAAAGAAAATTCAAATTATCCTAAGCATATCCCCCGGGAGTGTCGTAACCAAGAGTGCAGCAAGGCCCGTTGTCGTGCACCAGTTCCCGTTCGAGTCTAGCTCAAAGCGGTGTTTTCGGGTTTTACCCCTAGGTACATCTGTGCCAGAGCCACCTCTACCTGCTCGTATCCAGACAGGGATGTATTGCTCGGAAAACTAACAAAATCTCTACAATACCAAAATTCTAGGAAGTTATTTTATACTAATCCTCAAAGTTCATCTTAGGTCTACGTGCTCTAATCAGAGTTTATCTAAATCTAGCTTCCAAGGTTTGTACTAAACTTCCTCTGATACCAACTGTAACGCCCCGACCCTAATTACCTAGAGTCGGTGCATTATTACATAACATTGGCATGATCATGAGAAAGATCAAGTCTCGAAAGACCGATTAGTTTAGTAGCCTTGGAATAACTAGATACATCCATAAATTTTTACATTACATCAAAAAAAAACATCTTGTCTTCATATCCCCTCATACTATCCCTGCAGGTCATTCATAAATTACTTCTTCATAATCCTGGGAAAAATAAAACATTGAAAGGGGTGAGCTCGGATTCTCAGTAAGGATAACATTATAGCAGAAGCTTTCATAAATAAGCATAAACACTTAAGGCAATTTATAACTAAAACAAAAGCCTTTTAAATTTAAACTTCAGCATAAAATGGCGAAGGTAAAATGAAATAATTCCATTTACTTACTCACATGGATATTCTACTAGTCGAATGATCACATGCAATATCAATAACCACTTTCATAATGATGGAATTCATAATGCCAGACTATCATAACCACATAGCCAAGGCCTCGTGCCAAGACTACAAATAAGATTTTGCCAAGGCCTTGTGCCAAGACACTAGTTTGTCTCATGAGACCTACCGATGCATCGAGGAGCTATAGCGGGCTCCACCCGTCACTTATTAAGTCCAATGCATTCCTCATATGAATAGGTTTAAGCATAAAATAAACATTCGTATTAAAACTAGCATACGAAATTTCAATACTTTAACCACAAACCATGAATGGTATAAAAATAGAACATCCACAGTCAAACATAACTCATTTGATACAATATGAAAGATTTTATTGTATCACATTAACCTCAATCATGAATAATGAAGGATGTTTACATAGATGAAAATAATCATCATAACTTTTTGAGAGAAATATCCCCCTTTTCTTGAAATCATTTAAAAGTCACACTATTTGTCAAAAAGCCATTTAAAAATAGATTTTTGAATCAAAGTGTCCCATACCACTTTGAAACTTTTTTAAAAGGATTTTTAATTTTAAAACTTTAATGTCCATATAAATAAATCCTTAAAACCATTTTTAAAATATGGACATTAATGAGCATGATTTAGAAGAATAATTCTTTAAAACATTTTAAAATGGTATTTTGGTTAGAGATTCTGACCAAAATAGAGACACATGAATACAAATAATTGAGGTAATCAAAACTTTGTAATATCATGAGAATAAAGGGAATTCATGATATACTATGTCAAAGTACATTATATACACCACATAAAAGTGATTTGGTGTATATCAACAAAGAAGTCTCAATGGAATGTAAGTTGAGATGAAATCTCTCATAAAGGCCATATCGTTAGGTTAAGGATAAATCAACAACATAATTATGTGTGAAAAATATAAATACACTAAATATGATTGGATATTCAGTGTAAAATAATCAAAGGATATTCACACATATTCTTGTAAAAACAACACCAACGAATTGGATGTTTAACTCAACAAATGGTGAAAGAGTTAAAATTACTCTTATCAAGTTCATATCAATGACTTGAGAATTATAAATGGAGTGATTATGTGTATCAAACTTATATCCACAGGAAGGGGAGTGGAAATTATGACATAATCAAATGAATAGTGATTCCACACATAATCTTGGGGTAATATAATCAATGAAATATGCGTAAAGCCAAATGAGTGGAAATTGAAATTTCAAATTCCCTTATCGATTAGGTAACTTTCGAAACATAAACCCATGAAAGAAGTATCATACCATGATGATGTAAATACCCATAAATTAAAGTATATTACACAATGAATACAATCATGGGCAGTACACATACACCACATGCAATAATTAAGTGGTGATCAATGGAATTCTCACGGAATTAAAAGTGAGATAAGAAAATCCCTTACTTTGTACTTTTTCCTTGGTCGATGGTAGGTTTACCTACTGTATAATGGTGAAATAATTGTTATTGAATAATACAAGAATCATTTACTTTAATATGATATCATATATGATCTTTTAACATTGATTTGTTAATAATATCTTAGTATTAACGCCGTTTCGGGTGTTAACTTACTCATTTTCTTTTATATGTTTTGTTACATAAGTCATGTTTGTTGTATCTTATTCATATCCAGAATGATATCAAGTCCTTAAAAATCATTTTTAAATCATTAAATGATAATTATACTTGAATGGATACGATGGAGAATGAATCTCATCGCGTTCGTGGGGACGGTAGTCCGTACGTACGTACGAACGCTACTTCCATTTAATTTTTTATTCTAAAAGAATCGAATCCAAATGATACATAGGTATATTACTATTCCAGTATAATATAATATTTTATATATGTTACTTAAGTTCATTAACACCATCCTTTATACGTTCCATGTGTGGTATGAACGAGTCATATCATTTTAAGGGGGCGGTAGTCCGCACTTCCTCAAATGAAATTATCGTATGTATATACGACATGAAAGGAATAATGGTATGAAATAAAATGGAATTACAGAAGCTTATATATAAAATATATATCATTAATATCATATTTAATTACAGTGCCATCATAATGGCCACCATGAGAGGCGGTAAGTTGTTTTTGAACAATCATCGTTTCGTGAGGCGTTAGTTTGCCATCCACAGAAACATTATGTTCATCATCCATTAGATGGAGTTGTGTGTATGTGTAATTTGAATACTTCTTATAACAACATCCTAGTATATTTAGGATACTGGTGTTGTTACAAAAGAAGGGAAATAAAAAGATTTTGGGGGTTGAAGAAGCAAAATAAATGAAAATAATTTAAGAGAAATCGTTACCTTTAATTTAGGTAACTCACTTTGGTTGGAACCAAAGGACTTGTTGAAATGCTTTCTGCCTAAGGGGAAGCTTCAAGGAGGAGGAGATGGATGTGGGGAGCTTATTTGGGCAGAGTTTGGACGAGCCAAGTGGCTTGAGAGGTGTGAGGAAATGAGAAGGAGGAGTGCCCTTTTATAAGAGGGGTGAGGGGCACCTTTGGAAAAGCTAGAAATATTAATTTATAATAAATTCATATTCGGTTTCCAATGGCTCCAAAGTTGACTATTCAAAGTTTGAGGTGGGGATAGGTCGAAAACAACTCATCCAATAGAATTTAGACATGTTTGGGTACTTATATTAACCTTATCTTTAAGTATTAACTCTAAGTTAATTAGTTTCACTTTTACAATGTCTCTTTGTATTTTTATATAATATGGTTAATAAACTTACTATATACATCCAAAAGACCCCCAAGTGGTCCATTAATGATTAACCTATCATAATATAAGTCTCTTGGCTGAACCTTAGATTTTTAGGAATTTAATATCAATTAATAATATAATATTTGTTTTAAGAACTCTTTTATGTCAATTTTGACACTATTCACTAGTTGATTTTTGTGAAACTCATAACAGATTGATTACTTCGAAAAAAGTCAAATACATCAATCCTAATATATCATATTATCCTAGAAAATTTGTTTAATTCATTAAAAGTTTCATATTATAATTATTTGGGTATTTATAATATCAATTATGTTAATTTTTTACTATTTTAGTAATTACTGCATCATCATTGTGTCATAAATAAAATAAATTATTTAATGTCAAAAAATTATAAATAAAATATAATTCTGTAGTAAATCTTTTTAGATTTCTAATGAATATTTATAATCTAAAATCCAGCATATATAACCCTATGTAACAATTGTTTTGCTAAAAGATATATGCTTGTGTCATTTTTGTATTCATTTTAACTTAATTAATATAAAGTGTCATTATCACTTACAAGTGGATCCATGGGGTCCCAAAATTGACCCAAATATGCCCATGGTCGACCATGTATCAACCAATAGGGTTAAGACACATTTTAGGGTAATTCAGTATTATTATAATATTATTTTTTTAACCCTTATTTACCGGATTTACCCTTAACCATGGTAAATAAAATATTTACCGCAGTAATTATTCAAAATGTCTAAAAATAAAAGTTACCTATTTACACAATTTGGAAATCCTGATTCCAAATATGGAATCCATTTTTCTAAATTCAAAACACAGAAGTGGCAGAAATTAATTTAAAATTAATTCCCGCTGTCAAAACAAAAAGCGTGTTTTTAAGAGATAATAACTATCAAAAGATTGACACTTGTTTATGTTCGGTTTAATTGTAAAATTATGTCCAATGACCAACATTATATTAAATGGTAAAAATATACTCTAAATATACTTTAAAACCATTCAAATTCACAATTTATCACTATTAATTATTTTAATTAAAAAAGTTGTTTTTAATTAAAATTTAGTAATTTTCACTATTCATCAAAATATGAAAGTTATCCGAAAAGTACCAAAATTTCACCTTAGGCTAAATTCGATATTCCGAATCCAAAAATGAAGTCCATTTTGAAATATAAAATATATATAATTTCAAAAAGTAGGTATTACTATTCATAACGGCTAGTTTGATTGGTTGTGGTGTGTTAAAATCTCGAAGTTGCGTACAACACACGCTACTGTTTTATTCAAAGGAAAGCGTACCGTGGAAGCTTGGGATGTTTTATTTTAAATTTTTTTTTTGATGTCCCCATTTAGTCAAAAAGTTTAAAATATTTTATTAAAAAAGGGTTCACCATTAAAAGTTGGTAAAACTACAATACTGAAGATGAATTTGTTCTTACATTATGTCTAAGAAACTCATAATATGGATTCTAAAATTATAAGGATTATATAAAGTTTAAAATTTAGTTAATACTATTCATAACCTTTTTTGAACGGCTTGTTTGGTAAGTCATGGTGCGCTTGAACTCGGTGTTGCGTGTAGTGCAAGTTATTGAATTATTTTGAAGAAATAACACACTATGAAATCTTGGGGTGTTACAGTTTGGGTATTTTTAGGGTTATTATAATTTTAATAAAAAAAATATTGATTTATCATCAATTTGTTAATTATTACATCATCAAAGTATAAGTATTTAAGGTAATTATTTATTTTTAAATATTAAAAATAATTTCCTTTGATAAATAAAAAAATTATCTTTAAAATTTTTAATTATAATAAAATTTATCTTCTAGATAACCTTATATAAAAAATGTTTTATTTATTAAAATTTGAATGAGACATATTTAATTTTTCTTTAAAAAAATAAATTAAATGTCCTAATCTTGTCAAAGTGGCTTACAATGGACATAATTTCTACCCAAGAATGATTTTTGTTGAAAAAAATAAATAAAATGATATTAAGACAAGCTTTAGGGTAATTTTAGAATAGTATTCTTACCCTTAGTTTCTCGATTTACCCTTTTAGTGTATTAATAAAAATAACTAAAGTTACTATTCATAATGCCCCAAAATAAAGCCAAGTTATTTAAATAATTTGGAAATAATAAATACCAATATGTAATAAATTATTAAAAATTCAAAACATAGAATTTATAGTAATTAATTTAAAATTAATCTCATTGTCAGAAAGAGAGAACATGTTTTAAAAGTTAAAATATTGCAAAAGATGAAATGTTTTAACATTTGAATTCAATGTAAAATTAATTATAATGAAATAAATTATATTTAATGATAAAAATATATTTTATTTATAATTTAAAACCATTAAATATTATAATTTATCCATATAAATTATTTTTATGAAAAAAAATTATCTTCAATTAAAATTTAGTGTATTTTTACTATTCTTCAAAATTTTAAAGTTATTAGAAAAATATTAAAATTTCATCCAAAGTAAACTTTTATATCCCTCTTCAAAGGAAAATGTTTTTTCATATAAAAATTATTAATGTGTCTAAATATTAATTTAAAAAGGACTCTCTAGTAAAAGGTTGAAAGTTACCTTTTTGAAAAATGTAGGTTTTTATACATAAAATAGGGTTTATTCATACCCTAAGACAAAAACATATATTTGATAAATATAAAAAATATTTCATTACGTATATAAAATATGTATTTAAATAATTTCATTTACTAATATAAATTCACTAAATTAATTAATTAAAAAATAAAAACATTTAATTTATTTATATTTTTTCATAAATATTTTGTACCGAATGACTTCACCATACATTTTCATAAGTTTGTTATATTTATTCCATCTAACCTAATGGATATGTTAAAATGGTTATTTTATACTAAGGGCATCTTGAGTTTCATTAAAACTCAAAATTTTGTGCAATGGAAGCTATTGAAGAATAAAAATTATTTAAAGAAAATATTTCATAAAAACATCCAGGGGTTACATTTATAATTTTTTTATCATAAAAATAAATAAATATTATTTTTTAAGAAAACATTTTGTTGAAGAATAAAATTTCATTAATAAAAATTGATTTCTTTTTTCATATGTATTAAAAAATAAATTTCTATTGTGTATAGATTTGACATATATTTCATTAGATAGTTAATCCTATTCAAACCGAAAAATTCAACAGCTAGCTTATAGAATTTATATTTAAATAATAGCATTTAATGAATTGTTTAGGATTACTATTTTGTGTTTTATACACTATCAAACAATTTTTTTTTAATAAAACGTGATATTATAGTATGTGTATCCCAATAACTATCTATTAGATGATTCCTTATATATTAAAACATAATCCACCATTACTTTAATATACTGTAGTATTCTTTTCAGTGTGGGAACCTTTATTTCATTAAAATTTACTCTGATACCATATTTCCAGTAATGCATCAAAAAAAATATCAAGTCATATCACTATTATGTAAAACATTCTTATAATGATCAACCCATATTTCATGACATTGATCTCAATGTCTTCTTTATCTTATGATTACATAATCCATGTACCGACTATAGTAGTCATCTCCTTAGAATTATTTATTCTAAATATTATCATAACCTCATTGGGATATTTTTATTGATAGATAAAAATATAATTTCTTTCTTGTATAACCTATAAACTACTAAATAATTATAGTTTCCTAATAAATTAAATTTTGAACTCACACTTCATGATTTCTAAAAACTATTTTCATTATGATTCTCCCAGACCAATAAAGAATATATCATCCACACATTGTAACAAAATCATTCTTTGATTACTCTTAATTTTGAAATAGAAATTGAATTCAATGCTATCACATTGGAAAGTTATATTCTACAAGTACTGATCTTGTTGTGAATACCATTTACTTTTTTATATCTTCAACCCATAAAAATGATTCTTTATCTGACACACATTATTATTATTTTCATGAATAAGAAAAATATAATTCTATTCAATGAACACATCTCCTTCTATATCACTATTTAGGAATAATGACTTGACTTTAATGAACAAAAAATTGAATTTTCTTTACACTATTATGGGTTAAAATAGTTGAATTGTATCCATATGTTCCATTGGTTAAAATTTATCATCTAAATTGACTCCTTAAATTTTATAGAACCACTTTAACAATATTCATGATTATTATAGAATCACCATGCGATTATAATTAAGCATGTTATAGAAGACTTATTTGATCCTGGTAACATTATTTTATAACATCATCGAAACAATATATCATTTCAGGTTCTTCTCAATTTTTTCAATCTCTTAAATCATCATTTGAATACAATTCCCATCTCTATCATCTTCCTTCATGCATTTTGGAAATATGTATGATATGAATGTTTTTCGGTGTGATGATTTAGTTCTCCTCATTTGAACAGGAACTCTATGATCACAAATGATATTTTATATTTCTATTTGAGTTCCAATATTTTTCTTCTGTATAGAGAAAAGTCCAACTTCATAATTATCATCAATAATATATTCCTCTGATTTAACATTTCCCACTTATACTCTAATTGATCTACTTATCTCCTCACTAATCTCATATGAAAACTACTCAATATTTTCATAATGTTTATTCTCATTCTCAAAAAAACATACATAATTTCATTGAAAACCCATTACTAGTAATTTATTGAATAATTTATGTAGTTTTTCTTAATAAATAACCAATTAATATCCCTACCTCTCCCCGAGATTCAAATTTATTATCTTTCTTCATATTGAGAATAAATCACTTATCCGCAAATATTAAAATGTATTTCGGTATTGGATTCTTTTTATACTATAGCTGATATAAATACCTTCTTCTCTTAGTCACAACAAATATATATTAGAAATATACATCGATGTTAATATTTATTCATTCCAAAACATCTATGGTAGTTCCTTTTCAGTAAGCATTATTCTGGCCATTTTTTATGATTTGATTTCAACTTTCAAGCCCACCAATTTGCTCAGGATTATTCACTTAAAAAATTTGGTTCCATATACCATTATTTTTATGATATTAATCCATATATATATTGGTAAAATCCATGGTATTATTGGTTTTCAATTTTATAATTTACATTAATGATGTTTTTTAAATATCATTCTGATATTGGGTTATGAAATTGACCAGCTCAGACTTGTGAGTGATGACTGAAATCCAAACCATAATTCTATAATAACCAATGGAAAAACATATCAATCATTCCCTTTAATATATCTTGGTGATATATTTCCACACATATCAACATGCACCTGCTCAAGAACTATCATTAACTTTTTCTCTTTTTTTCTATTACATGATTTGAATTATGATCCTTTTTTGGCACAAATCACATGTTTTGTATTATAATGGGATAGATTATGGAGATATTGAGCTCAATCACATATCACTAGATCATCCAATGTTGGATAACTCAAATGGTTAAGACATCTATTCCAAAACATGTTTTATTTTCCCATGGATAGAAAACACATATTTTATTCTCCACTACAAATATAGAGAATCCAAATCATGAATTTTCCCAACATAATATCTAATATGACCTTACTATAGTGATATATTTCAAATTAATAACATTATTTCATTCCTTGAGTTATATATTTGACTACAACTAAGAATTTTTTGGCTGATACCCTCAATGACCAATACATTTTCACCTCCTTGGAGGATCCCTAAAAGATTTTGGATTTGGACTTTTATTTATAAAATAATCCCTTAGAAAATGGGAGAGTGGTCATGAGATAGTTCTTTAGATATTTGAGGATATTCAAGGCTTTTGATGCAAAAAGGGGTGGTTATGGTGGGTAATTATACTTGATGAGGGTGATTTTAACTGATTAAATAACAATTATTTTATAATTAATGCCAACCACATTTGGGTGGCATTAATTCCAACGAATTATATTATTAATTAATGTTTTAAATAATTATTATGGCTTAAAACACATTAATTACCCAATTTATGTTTTACTTTTTATTTACTATAAGCATTTACCTTTTAGCATTAATTTGTTTCATTATTTTACATATACTGCTATAAATCAGTTTTTTACAATGGAAAATATTTTATTACTAAAAATGAAATTGGAATTACAACCTAATTATGAATTTCTGATTCCAAATTTGGAATAAATTTTTCAAAATAAAATTAAATTAATTTTTAATGACTATATTTAAAATTTATCCTATAGACAGGATGCTAATGATGGGTTTTAAAGTGAAAATGTTTAAAATTTAAAAGTGTGTTTATATCCAAATTCAACCTGAAAATTATTCCAATGAAATAATTTTGATTAAAATTTGTATAATTGATATGATTTTACATTAAAAACTTCTTAAAATATTTTTTTTCATTATAAATTTAATGTTGAAAAGTCAAATTTCAATGAAAAGTTGGTATTTTTTTATTATTCATAAAATATGATACTTCTCATAATAATACCAAAAATTCACCCCAATATATTTTATATATTATTATTTCAAAAATGAAGTTTATTTTCTAAAATTATATTTATAAAACTCTCAAAATTTAGTTTTAAAATTCGTGCTCTATTTAAAGGAAGGAAAATTTCTTTTTAGAAAAATATACTTTTTATGCCTAAAATTGGATTTATTCATATCCTAAGCTTATCAAACTTGTTGGATGAATATAAAAACATTTTATTGAATATATAACATAATTTTCATTAATATATTTCTAAAATATTTATTAGTTTAATTTATTAAGATAAATTCTATTATGGCCATAAAAATATATTTGTATAGAAACACATCCTTTGTGTTCAATTGTTTTTTATTTTCATTTTTAAATAACTAGTAACCAATCAATTAATATATATTAAAATTTGCAAAATACATCTTTATAATATTATTAATATCATTCATTCCTACCATTTAAATTTCTTAGTGATAATGGTAGTGTTAAAATAATTATATTTTGGAGTTTAATCAAGGTTAGTGTTTTGTGAAAATTATGCTATTGAAGATATTAAATTCATTTATAAAAATTAAATATAGTAAAATAATGGTGTTTTACACTGTAACCCCTTAAAGTTAATATAATGACCCAAACTTTAAATACATTGTTATTACTTCAGAATTGAAGCACACTTATTACAACATATAACAAAACTAAGAAAGGACCATATAGGTATAGTGTCTTTAGAAACTGGGAAACATAAACAACCGGTTCATAAAGAATCTACTTTGCCTCCCATTTATTTCATCATATCTAGAGTCCCTTTTTGTAATATTCTACTTAATAACCTTCTTCCTAACCTGGGGAAATAAAACATACAAAAGGGTGAGCTCAAATGCTCAGGGAGGGTAAACAAAAGAAATATTAATCACATCATATACATAAGAACATAACTTTTGGAAATCTTAACCTACAAAAGAGATCATAATTTCATAACATGGGATAAATCATAGTAGTGAAATGTAATCAAAATAATCATAACTTAAAACATGAAACTTTGTGGCATACACACATAATCATAGAGAATCATCTCTTGTTAGTCAAGACTCATTGCCAAGACTATCTTAGTGGACAAAGTCCATTTCTGAACTGAGTTCATTCCTCGTTTCAGTCCTGTTTCACTGAACCGGTATAACCTACCGTTCCAGCCATGTCTATCTCATGAGATATAAAATCTTTACCCAATGCATTGGAGGGAGATATAGGTCCCACCCATCTCATAATTCAACCATTCTTATGTGTGCCACAAAAATCATAAATCATACATCATTGCATAACCCATGTAATAAAAATGGGAATCTTTAAACATCGTGACATCATAAAACAATTCATATAAGATAAAAGAATTCATAAAAAAATTACATCATAACATAATCAAATCCATTTAATAATAGGGATAGAAACATAACCCTTTATTATCTTAGATGGAAAATAATTTTGATAAAACACTTGAACTCCATTCTTGAGAAAAATATCCTTTCTACTTCAAAAACATTTTTCCTTTCTTAACATGTCATAAAATTTTAAACTAAAAGAAGTTGATTAAAAATAAACTTGAAAACTTTTAAAGGATGATTCATGGAAATAATGTTTTAAAAATCCATTCATGCCGTATAAGTTAAAAAAACATTCTTCTCGTACTTTTGTCGGAAAAGTCAAAAAAGTACCTCGTACGAAAAATGACAAAATATTCCTTTCATATCTTTTAATAAAAACTCACCGAAGGGTAAAATAGGATATAAAAAATTTTAGTTGAATGGAAATAATATTACATATTGAGGAAACATGGATGTGGATGATAAAATACACCCCAGTAAATACCAAATCATAAACAATCTCGGATAAAAATGAGATTGTGATATTTCCCTCACCTTAGGTACGATATGATTTGTACGTGTCCGAACCTCCTGTATAATGATTTAAATAATGATATTGACTTATTACAGAATCATACTTATTTTTATGATATCATATATGGTCATATTCTTAGCTTCTTAGTAGTAATATTTCATTGCTACTTGTTATTCGGGTGCTTATAACTTTTTGTTCTTATGCGTGTTTTGTCGAATAAATTCTTATTCTTCTCTTTAGGTTATAGATACCTCATTTAAAGAATGGTATTAGTGTAATATATATCATATTCTTTCATTAAATTCATTTATATAATCATTATGAAATGAAGATCATGTAGAACGAGTCGCATCACATCATGGAGACGGTATTCCGTCTGTACGCACGAGTGATGATATCGTTCCTATGATCGTGGAATTGTATTGGAGTGTATGTATACTATTTCAGAATCAGTATCAATTTATAATAGTCATATATAGTCATTATTTACACCATTATACCCATCCAAGTAAGGTGGTGGTGGAAAATAGATTACACCACGGCGTGGAGATGGTATTCTGTACGTACGCACGCGCGGTGATTTTTTTTCCGTAGGATAGATAGATGGTGAAATAGGGTTGTTTCATACTTATAATAACATATCATTATATGAGTTATACTGATGTTATTACTTCATAATGAAACAACTAAATAAGAATAAGTGTAAGGAGAAATAAAGATGAAAGAATCGGTAAAGGACATTACCTCTTCTTTGAAGTGCTTCTTTGAGACCTCCTTTTAGGGCACTAAAATAGGTCTTTGAAGAAGACCAAAACCTCTAGAATGTTTCTAGGGAAGTGGAGAGAAGAAATTGTCAGGGTTTGGCCGAGCTTGAAGGCTCAAAGTGGTGTGAGGAAGAGAGGGGGGAGGTGCCCTTTTATAAGGGAGGAGAGGGGCTCCTTTGGAAAAACTAAAAATAATATTTTATTAAAAAGTCAAGTTCGGTTTTAAATAGCTCCAAATTGATTTATTTCGAAGCTAAGGTGGGTATGGGTTGAAATCCTCTCATCAAATAGAATTTAGACAAGTTTAGGTTCCTATTTTAACCTTATCATTTAGATTTAACATTAAGTTAAATAATATTACTTTTACCGTGTCTTCTTGTGTTCTTATACTATAAGGTTAATAAACTTACTATAAGCAGCCAAACAAACCCCAAGTTGTTTATTATTAATATATATAACCTTATCTAAGTATTTGTCCAAACTTTAGATTTTTAGGAATAAAATAACAATTAATAATATAATATTTGTTTTAAAAACTATTTTATGTCAATTTTGAAACTATTTAGTAATTATTTTTTGTGAAAATCATAACAGAATGATTAGTTCGAACAAAGTTAATTAAATCAATACTAACATGTCATATTAATCTATAAAATTAGTGAAATTCATAAAAAGTCTCAAATTACATTTATTTTGGTGTTTATAACATCAATTATGTCAATATTTCATTAATAAGATAATTACTGCATCATCATTGTGTCATAAATAAATTAAATTATTTAATGTCTAAAAATTACAAATAAAATACCATTATGTAGGAAATCTTTTTATCTTTCTAATTAATATTTATAGTCTAATTTATCTTATGTATAACCCCATATTAAAAATGATTTACTTATTAAACTTTGATTTTAACTATTTTAACCCTTCTTTAAATAAATTAATAATAAATGTCCTAATCTAATACAAGTGGGCCTAAATGGTCATATTTTATTCCTAAGATTGTTTTTTTTCGAATTACACTTGTCCAATAGAATTAGGACATGTGTTAGGGTAATAATAATATCATTTTTACCCTTAATTTCCCTATTTACTTTTAACTGTGGTAAATAAAAGTAAATGGTTACTATTCACCAAATATTATTTTCATCTCATTGAACCACATTTTACTTACTGACATCAACCATGTGTCTCAGATTTTTGAAATTCCACTCACAGAAGTGGTAAAATTAAGTTTTATGAAAAATTCAGTTTTTTAACTACCACTTAGTGGTTTCACTATTCATCAAAAATTGAAAGTTTTCAGAAAAATACCAAAATTTCACCCTAGGATAATTTCGATATTACGAATCCAAATATGAAGTCCATTTTGAAAAATAAAATTTATAAAATTTCAAAAAGTGGTTATTACTATTCATAATGGCTAGTTTTAATAATATTTTATAAGCATATCATTGTTTAGTGAAACTCGGTATTGCGTACGACGCAAGCTATCGAGGAAAGTTGTGATTTCGTGTAAAGCAAGCCAAGAATGTGTTGTGTGTAGAAAAATATTCCTTTGATGATTTATATAACATAAAAGTATCGGGTGTTACATTCTACCCCCCTTAAAATGAATTTCACCCTCGAAATTCGTCACTTTGTAACAAACAGATGAGGATACCTCTCCCTCATCATATCCTCAAGCTCCCATGTAGCTTCTTCTAATTGGTGGTTACTCGATAAAACTTTCACCAATCGAGTGGTCTTGCTTCGTATGACTTTTTCGCTACGATCCAGAATCTCTATCGGTTGTTCTTCATAAGAAAGATCTTTCTCCAGCGGTACAACTTCTGAGTTGAGTACATGTGAAGGATCAGGTATGTACTTTCTCAGGAGAGATACATGGAACACATCGTGAATTTGAGAGAGATTCGGTGGAAGCGCCAATCGGTAAGCTACCTTCCCAACACGATCCAGTATTTCGAAAGGACCGATATATCTAGGGCTCAACTTCCCCTTCTTTCTAAATCTCATGACCCTCTTCCAGGGAGATATTCGTAAGAACATTTTATCACCCACTTCAAAATCTAGGTCTTTTCTTCAGTTGTCGGCATAACTTTTCTGTCGACTCTGAGCTTCTCTTATGTGTTGTTGAATAGATCTGACCTTTTCTGTCATTTCATCAATGAGATCAGGTCCTAATAGCTTTCTTTCCCCAACTTCATCCCAGCAAGTTGGAGTCCTGCATTTCTTTCAATAGAGAGCTTCATAAGGATCCATCTGAATACTGGAGTGAAAGCTATTATTATAAGAAAAATCCACCAAAGGTAGGTGTTGATCCCAACCACCTTTGAAATCCATAGAGCAAGCTCTCAACATATCTTCTAGATTTTGAATTGTTCTCTCAGACTGACCGTCTGTCTGAGGATGATAAGCAGTGCTGAAACTCAACTCTGTATCCCGAGTATGCTGAAGACTTCGCCAGAACTTCGAGGTAAATCTCAGATCCCGATCAGATATAATAGAAAGTGGTACTCCATGCAATCTTACCACTTCCTTTACATATATCCTGGAAAGCTGATCCAGAGAGAAATACTCTCTAATAGCAATGAAGTGTGCAGACTTTGTAAGACGATCAACTATGACTCAGATAGCATTATTGCCTTTGGATGTTTTAGGAAGTCCTGTGACAAAGTCTATAGTGATGTTTTCCCATTTTCATTCAGGTATGGGTAATGGTTGTAACATCCCCTTAGACTTTTGTCTCTCAGCTTTAACTTGTTGACAAACCAAGCATCGAGAGACATATTCAGCAACATCTCTTTTCATTCCATCCCACCAGAAGTACTCTTTCAGGTCCTTATACATCTTTGTGCTTCCAGGATGAATAGAGAATGAAGAACTATGAGCCTCATCCAGCAGCTCCTTCTTTAATTCGGGGATGGGAGGAACACAAACCCGATTCCTGAACTTTATTATCCCATCACTATCAAGGTTGAATTTAGGAACATTTCTCACCTTCTTTTGTAACTCGACATCTTCTTTCTGTGCCTCTTTAATCTTCACATGTATAGATGGTTGAACATTCATTTGAGAAAGATACGATTTTTCCCCTTTCATTATAATTCCAAGATCCATCATTTGTAAATCCATAAATATTGGATCTTTTTTATCCTCATCATGGATAAACAAGCATGGTCTTGTTGACTTAATGCATCTGCCACCTTGTTTTCTTTCCCAGGGTGGTAATGGATTGAGCAGTCGTAATCCTTAATCAGCTCCAACCATCTTCTTTGATGCATATTCAGCTCCTTTTGTGTGAAAATATACTTTAAACTTTTATGATCAGTATAAATGTCACACCTTTCTCCATAAAGATAATGCCTCCAAATCTTTAATGCAAAGATTACCGCACCTAACTCCAAATCATGTATTGGGTAATTTTTCTCATAGATTTTCAACTGTCATGAGGCATAAGCTATCACCATATCATTTTTCATAAGAACACACCCCAATACCTTCTTGGATGCATCACTATAGATTACAAACCTTTCTCCACTACAAGGCAGTGTGAGCACAGGTGCACTGGATAACCTTCTTTTCAACTCCTTGAAATTCTCTTCACATTCTTCCGTCCAAACAAACTTAACTCCTTTATGAGTCAACTTGGTGAGTGGATTAGATAATCATGAAAAATCATTCACAAATCATCGATAATATCCAACCAAACCAAAAAAACTTCGGATCTCAGTTACTGTTGTTGGTCTTGACCATCTTTCGATAACCTCTGTTTTTGCTGGATCCACAGATATCCCCTCTTTTGAGATTATGTGACCCAAAAATGAAACTTTTTGAAGCCAAAATTCACACTTGGTAAATTTGTCATAAAGCTTCTCTTTTCTCAGGGTCTTCAATAAAATTCTCAAGTGATCTTCATGTTCTTCCTTTCTCTTTGAATAGACAAGAATATCGTCTATAAATACTACCACAAACTGATCAAGATAGTCTTTAAAGACTCTATTCATTAGATCCATGAAGATAGCAGGGGCATTAGTAAGACCAAATGGCATCACTATAAATTCATAGTGTCCATACCTTATACGGAAAGCCGTCTTTGGTATATCCTCCCTTTTGACCCTTAATTGATGATACCCTGAATGAAGATCAATCTTGGAAAAGTATTGAGCTCCACGTAGTTGGTCAAATAGGTCATCAATGCATGGGAGAGGATATTTGTTCTTGATATTGATCTTGTTAAGTTCTCGATAATCAATGCAGAGTCTCATTGATCCATACTTCTTATTAACAAACAAAACAGGTGCTCCCCAAGGTGACGCACTAGGGCGTATGAACCCCTTATCAAGATTCTCTTGGAGTTGCTTCTTCAATTCCTGCAACTCAATTGGGGACATTCTATAAGGTGTCTTTGAAATAGGCAAAGCCCCCGGTACGAGTTCTGTTGAAAACTCAACTTCACGATCTGGTGGAAGACCTGGTAATTCCTCCAGAAAGATATCATCAAACTCCCGTACAATGGGAATATTCTTAATCGTGAGTTTCTCACCAACCATTTGAGATAAATAACCTTCATTTAGTGGAATCAATACCCATAAAATGGAATAAATTTCCACTGGAAGTTTATGTTCATCCTTGCATCGATAGACGATAAAAGATTGATCTGGAATATGAAATGTGATTTCCCTTCTTTGGAAATTGATATGAGCTCCATATAAAGAAAGCCAATCCATGCCAAGAATCACATCAAATTCCACTATAGGAAGGATCACAAGATTTAGAGGAAGAACTTTCCCACAAATTTCGATCGGAGAAGATTTATAAACTTTTGATGTGACTACTGTGCCATTAGGGGTTGTCACAGCTAACTCAATATCTAACTGTTGAGGTAATATGGTGATATCCTTAGAAAATTCTTCAGAAATAAAGGATTGGGTGGATCCAGAATCAAATAAAACATTTTCTACTTTAGAGTGGATGGTAAGTGTACATTTCACCACATCATTATCGTACTCCACATCGCTGATAGAAATTGCATGTGACTTTCCTTTGTCTTTAGCCTTAAGAGTTTGTGGACGTCGACCATCATCATCAACCCTTGGATTAGGGTATTTATTGGCATATTGTCCCATCTCATTTCACTTGAAACATTGAAGTGTAGTAGGTTCATTCTGTGTATCCCTTCCTTTGTTTGCATCATTAGACATCTTCTTCCCATCATCACGGCATTCAAATGCCCGATGACCTTCCTTTCCACATTTGAAACATTTACTTGTCCCTTTAAGACAACTCCCTCCATGTTTCTTTCCACACTTTGAGCATAAGGGAAATCTCATCTTCTTTTCAGTGTGCTCTTTAGATTTTCCTTTGAATTCCATTTTCCTCTTCTTATCAAACCCATATGACTGATGGGTTACTCCAATCTCCATCTCGACTTTGAGAGGACATAGAACGATTTCCTCGTATCTATTGAAGTCCCTTATGGCTAACGCCCTTCGACGACTTGGTTTTAAGCCACTAAAGAATCGATCGATCTTACTCTTAGGTTGGATAATAATACCAGAAGCGTTCCTTGCAAGTCTTGTAAAATTTGCTTCATAGGTACCAACAGATTCATCATCCTTTTGCTTCAGTTCAAGAAACTCTTTCTCCATCTTTTTTCGGAGAATACGAGGGAAGTTCTTATTGAAAAATAAGTTCTTGAACTCATCCCATTCCATGGACTCAATTTCAACCCTTTGGCTCGTATTCTTAATAATATTCCACCATTGATCAGCATCACCTTCCAAACGATACACTGCTAAGATGACTTTATCATGCTCAGAACATTGAAGAACTGAAAATATCTTTTCAGTAGTACTAATCCATTGTTCAGAAACTAATGGAACAGTAGACCCACTGAATGAAGGCGGATGTTGTCTCATGAAGGATTCAACAGAATGTTTCTCCTTCCTTTTCTCGTTTGGAAGTCCTGCATGATTCATAGCTTGATAAAGTTGTGTGAGCATGGCTACAAGATTTTGCATTCCAGCTCCCATAACGTTTGGTTGCTCAGGGGGATAATCATTGCATTGCCCGTCGCATTCCGCATTAACACGATTCCTTCGGGTTCCAACCATTGACTAAAACCAAGAAGAATAGTGTGAGCAACACTAATTATAATAGGAAAACCACATAATCAAGAATAAAATTTCACACTTAAGGTCTTATCCTAGGTTATTCATGGCCATTTCTAAAACACTAAGATTGTGTTCTATGCTTAGACTTATCCTTAGGTTTCTTACTAAGGATTTCACATCCTAGTTTCCAAAGGTTGACTATACCTTTCCTCTGAAACCAACTATTATGACCCAAACTTTACATACATTTTTATTACTTCAGAATTGAAGCACACTTATTACAACATATAACAAAACCAAGAAAGGACTGTTTAGGTATAGTGTCTTTAGAAACTGGGAAACATAAACAACCGGTTCATAAAGCATCTACTTTTCCTCCCATTTATTTCATCATATCTAGAGTCCCTTTTTGGCATATTCTACTTAATAACCTTCTTCCTTACCTGGGGAAATAAAACATACAAAAGGGTGAGCTCAAATTCTCAGTGAGGGTAAACAAAATAAATATCAATCACATCATATACATAAGCACATAACTTTTGTAAATCTTAACCTGTAAAAGAGATCATAATTTCATAACATGGGATAAATCATAGTAGTGAAATGTAATCCCAATAATCATAACTTAAAACATGAAACTTCTTGGTATACACACATAATCAGAGAGAATCATTTCTTGTTAGTCAAGACTCATTGCCAAGACTATCTTAGTGGACGAAGTCCATTTCTGAACCGAGTTCATTCCTCGTTTCAGTCCTGTTTCACTGAACCGGTATAACCTACCGTTCCGGTCATGTCTATCTCATGAGATATAAAATCTTTACCTAATGCATTGGAGGTAGATATAGTTCCCACCCATCTCATAATGAAACCATTCTTATGTGTGCCACAAAAATCATAAATCATACATCATTGCATAATCCATGTAATAAAAATGGGAATCTTTAAACATCGTGACATCATAAAACAATTCATATAAGATAAAAGAATTCATAAAAAAAATATTTCCATCACAACATAATCAAATCCATGTAATAATAGGGATATAAACAGAGCCCTTTATTATCTTAGATAGAAAATAATTTTGATAAAACACTTGAACTCCATTCTTGAAAAAAATATCTTTTCTACTTCAAAAACATTTTTCCTTTCTTAACATGTCATACAATTTTAAAATAAAAGAATTTGATTAAAAATAAACTTGAAAACTTGTAAAGGAAGCTTCATGGAAATAATGTTTTAAAAATCCATTCATGCTGTATAAGTTAAAAAAAACATTCTTCTCGAACTTTTGTAGGAAAAGTCAAAAAAGTACCTCGTACGAAAAACGACAAAAGATTCCTTTCATATATTTTACTAAAAACTCACCGAAGGGTAAAATAGGATTTAGAAAATTGTATTTTAATGGAAATAATATTACATATTGAGGAAAAATGGATGTGGATGATAAAATACACCCCAGTAAATACCAAAGCATAAACAATCTCGGATAAAAATGAGATTGTGATATTTCCCTTACCTTAGGTATGATATGCTTTGTACGTGTCCGAACCTCCTGTATAATGATTTAAATAATGTTATTGACTTATTACAGAATCATACTTATTTTTATGATATCATATATGTTCATATTCTTAGCTTCTTAGTAGTAATATTTCATTGCTACTTGTTATTCGGGTGTTTATAACTTTTTGTTCTTATGCGTGTTTTGTCGAATAAATTCTTAGTATTCTCTTTAGGTTATAGATACCTCATTTAAAAAATGGTATTAGTGTAATATATATCATACTAATTTATTCAATTCATTTATATAATCGTTATGAAATGAAGATCATGTAAAACGAGTCGCATCACATCGTGGAGACGGTATTCCATACGTACGCACGAGTGATGATATCGTTCCTATGATCGTGGAATTGTATTGGAGTGTTTGTATACTATTTCATAATCATTATCACTTTATAATATTCATATATAGTCATTATTTACACCATTATAACCATCCAAGTAAGGTGGTGGTGGAAAATAGATTACACCACAGCGTGGAGACGGTATTCCATACGTACGCACGCGCGGTGATTTTTTTTCCGTAGGATGGATAGATGGTGAAATAGGGTTGTTTCATACTTATAATAACATATCAGTATATGAGTGATACTGATGTTATTACTTAATAATGAAACAACTAAATAAGAAGAAGTGGAAGAAGAAATAAAGATGAAAGAATCGGTAACGGACATTACCTCTTCTTTGAAGTGCTTCTTTGAGACCTCCTTTTAGGGCACTAAAATAGGTCTTTGAAGAAGACCAGAACCTCTTGGATATTTCTAGGGAAGTGAAGAGAAGAAATTGTCAGGGGTTGGCCAAGCTTGAAGGCTCAAAGTGGTGTGAGGAAGAGGGGGAGGAGGTGCCCTTTTATAAGGGAGGAGAGGGGCTCCTTTGGAAAAACTAAAAATATTATTTTATTATAAAGTCAAGTTCAGTTTTAAATAGCTCCAAATTGATTTATTTCGAAGGTAAGGTGGGTATGGGTCAAAATCATCTCATCCAATAGAATTTAGACAAGTTTAGGTTCCTATTTTAACCTTATCATTTAGATTTAACATTAAGTTAAATAATATTACTTTTACCGTGTCTTCTTGTGTTCTTATACTATAAGGTTAATAAACTTACTATAAGAAGAAAAACGAACCCCAAGTTGTTTATTATTAATATATATAACATTATCTAAGTCATTTGGCCGAACTTTAGATTTTTAGGAATAAAATATCAATTACTAATATAATATTTGTTTTAAAAACTATTTTATGTCAATTTTGACACTATTTAGTAATTATTTTTTGTGAAAATCATAACAGAATTATTAGTTCGAAAAAAGTTAATTAAATAAATAATAACATGTCATATTAATCTATAAAATTAGTGAAATTCATAAAAAGTCTCAAATTACATTTATTTTGGTGTTTATAACATCAATTATGTCAATATTTCATTAATAAGATAATTACTGCATCATCATTGTGTCATAAATAAATTAAATTATTTAATGTCTAAAAATTACAAATAAAATACCATTATGTGGGAAATCGTTTTATCTTTCTAATTAATATTTATAGTCAAATTTATCTTATGTATAACCCCATATTAAAAATGATTTACTTATTAAACTTTGATTTTAACTATTTTAACCCTTCTTTAAATAAATTATTAATAAATGTCCTAATCTAATCCAAGTGGGCCTAAATGGTCATATTTTATTCCTAAGGTTGTTTTTGGTCGAATTAAACTTGTCCAATAGAATTAGGACATGTTTTATGGTAATAATAATATCATTTTTACCCTTAATTACCCTATTTACTTTTAACTGTGGTAAATAAAAGTAAAAAGTTACTATTCACCAAAAATTATTTTCATCTCATTGAACCACATTTTACTTACTAACATCAACCGTGTCTCTCGGATTTTTGAAATTCCACTCACAGAAGTGGTAAAATTAAGTTTTATGAAAAAATCAGTTTTTTAACTACCATTTAGTGGTTTCACTATTCATCAAAAATTGAAAGTTTTCAGAAAAATACCAAAATGTCACCCTAGGATAATTTCGATATTACGAATCCAAATATGAAGTCCATTTTGAAAAATAAAATTTATAAAATTTCAAAAAGTGGTTATTACTATACATAACGTCTAGTTTTAATAATATTTTATTAGCATATCATTATTTAGTGAAACTCGGTATTGCGTACGACGCAAGCTATCGAGGAAGGTTGAGATTTCATGTAAAGCAAGCCAAGCAAGTGTTGTGTGTAGAAAAAGATTCCTTTGATGATTTATATAACATAAAAGTCTCGGGTGTTACAGTTAATTTACCCCTCCAAAATCCATACTCTAATATAAATTGATTATTATTCCTCTACTCTATCACATCCTAAGTTTCCCATATAGCTTTCTCAAATTGTTGGTTTTTCTACTAAACATTAACCAGGTGAGTGTTCTGGCTTCGTAGAACTTTATCTCTATGATCCATAATATCTAAAAAAAATTATTTATATAAATAGCCTTTGATCCAATCGTATGATCTCTTAGTATAGTACATGTGATGAATCTGGTGTATACTTCTCCTAGAGAGATGTGTGGAACACGTCTTGAACATGATATTGATTTCATGGAAGATTCATTTGATGAGCTACAATCCCATTAAAATTAAGAATTTCAAAATTTTCATCCTCGCAAATTTGAAACTTCACATCAAAAAAAATGGTGGATATTTGAAATTACCATTGTAGGAACCCTAAATTGTTAAAATGGTCAATAAAACATCCTCTTAAATAGAGAAAAGGTATATGGTGAAGATTTCCAAATAACTAGGATTTTGATTTGAAAAAAATAAAAATATAGACAGGTAATAAAACTCTAACTATCATGTTCGGATTTATACTGATATATAACATGGTCATTATAAGGTTAATGTACAAAAACATTGACTAAATTGGTCTAAAAAGGTCAATGATATCAAAAAAATGATTTTAATGGTATAACATTTTATTTAAAAATAATTTGAAAAGATATTCATACTTTATTACATTTCATAAGTACAAAATCACTCTTTAGTCATGCGTTGATCAAGCTCCACTGCATTTATTACTCTATGATGTGAAATTTGAAATTGTAATGCCTCCAGAACTAGTAGATCATAAGATCCATAATGGGAAGAAACCCCATTCCTTCTATCTCTAGTGATTATAAAAAAAAATTAGTATGGATTACTCAATATTCATTAATCATAATATGGTTACATATAAAATTAATCTCTAAAACCTCATAAAATTTTCAACATAAAAAATTTCATATATGGTAAACTTCATGAAATTTTAAGGAAAAAAAATTGAATTAAGGTAACTAAATCATCAAAATAAACATGTCTATAATCCCCTAAACAACATGATGTAGATATTAGCTGTCAAACATCAAACATGTGATTATAATTATCATGTTTTCAAATGAATCATGTTAATGACCTAAATTAACTTTGTGAAGACATGATTGATTTCAAAAATTTACTCTTTCCACAAACCATAAATCCAAAAATTCTATAAAAATAAACAAAAACCCACATTATTATTATACTACTATTAATTTAAAAGGTCATTCATAATATCACATCAATTTTATCAAATTAAAACATCTATTTATTTCATTACTATCATAACATCATGCACATATTAAGGGTTATCATTCCCATAATCATGAAATCACCTGAATTGTCACATCACCACCTAAATCAAATTTCGTGGATACTAGTACAATTAAACATGTACTTTCAAATACATAAGGAAAAACATTAGTCAAACAATCCTTATATGTTTAATTATTACATAATTAATGTATAAGGAGGTAATCATATGAAATTTCTATAAAGTATAAACAATCATAATTTTATAGGCCTCACTCATGAAATTCCCATGTGAGGAGGATAAATGTTCCTTAAATAACATTATTTAATTCATCCATTATGATTTAAAATCATAGCCTTTGTACTTTTACTTCATAAATTTTTCTTTCTTTTTAAGATCCCAAATTTTTATGGAGTTGAATTAGATATAATTTCATGCACTCTTTTTTCTATATTTGAGTACTTTTTGTTTGGATTTTACATTGGGGTATGTTTTGGAGAAAATTTAGAAAAAATGGAATGAAGAGAGGTTGGGAACCATTGGAAAAACTATTAGGGAAAACTGTGTTCCCCAACGTAGTTATCCATGTGATCCCAGACATAGGGCATTCGCACGGCTAGTGCATAGTTTTTGAAACCGTTCAATCTCTTAGGTGTAATTATACACCCCATTCAACCCTAGGAATTCTTCCTCAATGTTGGAGCTCTCCAAATGAATTCCACACCCACCAGACCTCTATTGTACATGATTCAAATCTTGGATCAAATATCTTCTTCCCCCAGTAAGTGGATCTCATCTCATTGTTTTTTCTTCGTTCTCCTGCAATCTATCATTCATTTGGTGGCATGAAACCTTATGTTTTTTATAGATCTATATCTAGATTTGATATTTTTATATATAGGTTTTTTGTATCATGATCTAGATTTAAGAGATATTTTTGATTAATCATGGATTTGGGTTTTGTATCTATACCATATTGATCATCACATTCTTGATATATCCACTTAAAATTAGGGATTTAAATTGGAAAATGTTGATCACAGTTCATGAGTTAGGTGTTCTAATATTCAAATCCCATATTAATGATTTGATTTTATATATGAATTTTTTTTAATTTCTATATTTGGTTACCAATTTAAATCCCTAATTGAATAAATTAATGTGGTAAATTAATTAATTGTAATATTTGTATAATTTTGAGATTTTAGAATTGTTGAACATGATATTTAATATGAAAATTAATTTTAATATCATGGGAATTGTGATTTGATAATTAATTGTGGGAATTAATTATGATGGAATTGATATGGTTGAATTTGGTAATTAAATGTGAAGTAAGGATAATTAATTGGTGAATTAATTATCAATGTAATTATTGGGAAATTGGGATAATCAATCCTTGAGTTAATTATGAATTTTTTGAATTGTAATTATGAATAATTAATTTGTGAATTAAATATTGGATGTTGACATTGTGAAATGGTTAATTGATTGTTGAATTGATGAATATAATTTATTTTTTTAATTAATTGTTGAATTAATTAAGATACATGGATTATTTATTTTATGAATTAAATAATCTAAGTACTAGTGGTTAATTGTTATAAAAAGGATTGATTTTTTTTAATAATGGTTGTGAAATGAGGTGTAAGATATGAAGATCTACACCCATGATAATGATATAAATGAATTTTTGCAAAATGGGGTGTTATAAATGATAATAAACACCCATGATAATGACATAAATAAATGATTGAGATTTTGGGTGTTAGACATGGTGTTCTACACCGAATGGGATTTTGTGTTGTTAGATATGGATTTATACACTTATTGGAATTTTGGGTGCTAGTCATGGAATTCTATAATGATTAGGACATTTATTGTTAGACATGGTGTTCTACATCAATGATATGTTTATTATTATTATTAAGAATTGGGGGGTTAAACATGGCGTACTACACTGATTAGGATTTTGGGGCATGTAGTTCTACACTGATTTGGATTTGGGGGTTTTATACATGGAGTTATACACCAATGAAATATATGAATGACTAAAATTTGAGGTGTTAGACATGGAATTCTACACCAATGATAATTATGAATTAATAGTTTATTGAATACATGATGTGGTTCAATGCCAAGTGTATGTGGTTAATAATGATTTATTGATAATGTGGTGACTATTTAATTTTTCAATTTAATTATTTTATTTATAAAACTTCATACTATTGTTATTGATTGTATTTTTTTTATAAAATTTTGTTGGTGGCCTACTGATTTGTACCCAAACCCTACTTGGGATTCCTGGTCGGTACTTGAATAGATTTGATGGATACGGGAAAGGATAAGGGGAAGGGCCCCATGTAGTATGGATGAGTCTGGATGGATCATGGTCGAGGGAACCTGACGTAGTTTGGGTCCCTATTGAGAGTTTTTAGTATCATTATTTTATGTTGCATTGTAGACACTTGACACATATATTGTCATGACATGTTTTATTTTCTTAGTTAGGTATTGTATTCCCTACCTTGATTATTATGAGTTATTTTTATTTTTCTAGTTGTATATTATTCTTCAAAGATTATTTATTTCCATGGGGGTATTACTCTGATAAAATTTGGTATAGTCTCCACATGATTGAATTATCACACCCTTGCTAGTAGTTGATGTCCTCTAGCATATGGGGATGCATTCTTGAGCTCATGTGGTGAACTAGTTCGGGGCACCGTTGCATGGCACCCATGTCGGGACATTGCAAAGTTGTATCAGAGCCCAGTTTTCATTTATTTTTCTTCTGAATTAATTTTTATGAAAGGTAAACATGATACTCGGAAGAGACATACCTTATTTATGATATCATTCATGGGAATAGTTATCCCATGTAAGGGAGAGAACCCAAGTACCAAGGTTGGTATTGTTGTTATTGTTGTTTTCTGTTATAATTGAAAGTTATTTCACCTTGGGAGACACACTAGTTGTGTGATGTGATGACTATTTTTTTAGATTTTTTTATATTGACTCATGGTACTGAAGGGAATAATATTTGAGTCTACGTGAATCATTCTAGGAATTATGGATTATTTTGTGAACATGAATCATTTTAGGTACTCATGAAAAAATAGGTTTTGGGTAAGTTGTTGAACTTAAACTATTTTCTTGGCTAGTGAAATTGAATGGAAAAGGTTCCTAATATTAAATTATAAGTGTTAAAATGATGAAATAATCTGAATCAATGGGTGTATGAATGAGAAACTTGAACTATTAGATTATGTTTACCCTTTCTAACTAGGACCTAGGTGTAGGATTCTTAAGGGTATTGATAGAGCCTCAGTTTTTACCACATTGTGAGGCTTGGGGAAAAGAATATTTGTGGATTGTTGTGATTTTATCCTCTAACATGATAGTGATAATATTGTGTTTGGTGTCCAAAGATGTTTTGTTGTAATTTTAGAGTTATACCTTTTTGACGACTCCTGTTGAGGGGGTGACATGATGATATGGCTGTGGATTATCCTACAGTGGTGGAACCTAAGGTACTAATAGTACTAGGTGAGGAAGCAGGGGAGAAGTTTCAAGAGAACATCACTCGCTTCAAGCAGTTCACGGGGAGAGACCCGAGGAGGGTTGAGAAGTTAATGTCTTACCGGATGAGGTAGTTTTAGTTGTAGCACCCTCTGATATTTACTAGAGAGTTTGGACCTAAGGGAGATGAATTTTGGGTTATGTCGATCGATAAGTCACTTGACCATTTGGTGACTCCTTCTAAGAAGAGGGTCAAGTTGGCTGCTTATATGTTACAAGGATGAATGAAGCACCGGTGTGACTTTTAGATGAAAACTAGACAAACTAATAGTATTCTATGGAAGGACTTATTAGAGATGTTCCTAGAGAAATTTTACCCAGATGTGCTAAGAAATGAGAGAGAAATAGAGTTTATAACATTGAGTCAGGGGAGAATGTCGGTGATGGACTATATTGGTCAATTCATAGATTTGCAGTGCCATGGGCTATCATTTTTAGAAGATAAGGACACATTCGGAAAATGGTTTTAGTATGGACATAAGTGCAAAATTGATTTCTAGGTGAATTACTTTTGGCTGAAGATTTTTTTAGAAGTAGTGAATATGGCTCTCATCTAAGAGGGAAACCTGATAGTGTCTTCTAGTGGTGGACATGTGGATTCTTATGGATGATTTGGAGGTATATCTTCCAAGAGTAGGGGGAGTCGTTATGAGAACATTATCCAAAATAGTTGGAAGTAGAGTGGACAGTCAAGGATATTAGTCAGTTGTGATCTTACCCATGAGATTTTTCACCAGTGTGGTAGGTATTGAAACTTTCATAAACATTGTCCCATACCAATGGTGGAGTGCCGATCCTATTGAAATATTGGACATCTATAGAGGTTCTTTAGGAACCTGAGACAAATAGTTAGTGATGGATGATCTAGATAGAATTAGGGTGCAGGGATTGGATCTTTCGAACCATATCAGTCTAGAATATGCAGTTATAATAGACAAGAAGGTAGAGACAGTGGACATGGTTCTTCAAGTAAAGGGCTTCCACATCAGCATAATGTTACAACTCATGAGAGTCATATGGAATCACAAGTAATATGGGAAGGGAAGTTGCATGTAGTGAATCATACACTTGTGGAGAGTGATTCTGGGCCATAGATGGGGAGAGGTACTATTTTAGTAAATTCTACATAATCTAGTACCTTATTTGATATTGTTGCCTCTCATTCCTTTATATCTACAAAACATGTTAATAGTTTGAGCCTCATGGTGGAGTGTGTTAGTGGGGTAATTACTATAGATATATCATTGGGAGTACGATCTGGAGACATCTATATGTGCCAGGGGTGTTCTCTTAAATTTTTGGTGTATCATTTTCTATGGAATATCTATATACATGACATGTCAGGCTTCAACCTAATTATGGGTATGTAGTGGCATGTTTCATAGCATTCCCACATATATTGTTACCGATGGAGAGTGTCTTTTATGTCTCCTAAGCATAACCAGTATGTTCACCAAGGGATGTTGGATATCCAGGCAGACTGAGAAGGGCCAATTGTTAAGCAATTAGGATATCTCATAGTCGGGGTTTCTAGTAATTTTTTCATATGGTGGAATAAATCATGATGTTATTACACTAGTGGTGGATTAGTTTCATTTTGTTTTCCTGAAGACGTAATAGGGATTCCACCTAAGAGAGATGTGGAATTCACTATTGTGATCATTCCTAAGGCTGAGCTAGTTTCTATTCCAACATATAAAATAGAACCAATAGAGCTTCAATAGATCAAGAAACAATTGGATGTGTTGGAGGAAAAGGGTTATATCTATATGAGTACACCCCCTTGGGGATCACCTGTATTGTTTTCCAAGAAGGATGACAAGAGTTTGGGCATTTGTGTCGATTACTAAATGTTGAAAAAAATGAATATAAAGAACCAATATCATATCCCATGTATCGAAGGTCTCTCTAACTAGTTAAAACGATCTCACGTATTCCTGAAGAATGACTCCGGAGCAGGGTATCATCATCTGATAGGTCGTAATTCTGATATACTGAGGACTGCTCTCATAAGAAGGTATGATCTATATGGGTTCTTTGTAATACCATATGTGTTGAAAAATTCACCATAAATTTTTATGGACTTAATGAACATAAAATTTCATACATACCTAGATCAGTTTATGGCGGTGTTTGTGGATGACATCTTGGTGTGCTCCAAGACTCATAATGGTCATTCCCCACATCTTGACATTATCCTGAGTACACTGAGAGAGCCTCAACTATATTCCAAGCTATAGAAGTGTAGGTTTTGGATTGACTAGGTATACATATTGGGGAATATCATATTATAGGAAGGTGTTCCAGTGGACCTAGAGAAGGATCAAATAGTGGATTCTTGGTAGAATCCCAAGAACATGTTCAATATCTAATGTATTATGGGGTTAGCTAGATATTATCGTAGGTTTGTCTAGGACTTTTTCGGTTTGGAAGCACCACTTTCGGGATTTATCATGATGGTGTTGATGTTTTAATGGATGGAATCTTGTGATAATTCTTTCTATAATTTTTAGAATAGATTGACTTTAGCACCAATATTGATCCTACCTGAGCCAGGTGATGCATAAATAGTGTATTGTGATGCTTCTGAAATCGGACACAGAGCTATGTTTATGTAAGGAGATCTAGTTATGGGGTATGGGTCTCTATAGCTTGGGACACATGAATGGAACTACCCTATGAATGACCTCAAGCAAGCGGTAGTGGTTTATTCTTAGATTTATTGGAGACACTATATATTGGGTAATAAGTTTATAGTGTTTACAAATCACAAGATCTTGAGTTATATCTTCTCACATATATATTTGAATCGTTGGCATGAGAGATTGGTTGATTATATGATTTATTTTGATTTTGACTTGGAATATACACAAGGGAAAGGAAACATTATGGTTGATGCATTGAGCCAAATAAATCATAATCGGATAGTTGATGAATCAAATTTTGAGTGAAAGATGATGTCTTTACTAGCTGGGATGCATGTGGTGGTTCAGGAGAGTCAGGAGCATATGACTATAGTATTGGTTTCTGTAGACCCTACACTTTTGAGATGGTCCTGAGATAGGTAGTATGAGGATCCATAATTTATAACCTTGATGTGAATCTATGTAGTCGAGGATTAATATTCCTATTAGATCATAAATGAGGATGAGATCATCTATGTCAAGAATTGGATTTTTGTACCTACGAACATGCAGGAGGACCTCATGTGGGAATTATGTGCCTAAAAGTGGGTGGTACACCCAATTTTCACAAAAATTATTGATACCTACAATAATAGTTCTGGTGGAAAAGCTTGAAAAGGATATTGTTGGGTCCGTAAAAAGATTATACACATGTCAATAGGTGAAGGAAGAGGGTCATCATCCTGGAGGTTTTTTGTAGTCGTTTCCCATTCATGAATGGAAGTGGGATAATGTGGAAATAAATTTTTTGGTGGGTCTTACTATGACACCAAGGAAGAATGAAACTATCTGGGTTATTGTAGATTGACTAAATAAATTAGAACATTTCCTTCATATAACAGATACTTTCTCCGTGTAGTACCTCATATATTTGTATATTCAGGAGATAGTCCATTTGCACAGTGTTCCCCATACTATAGTTTCATATCGTGACCCATGTTTCACTTCATGATTCTAGTAGGTGTTGTATAAAGCACTCAATACAAAGGTTTTATTGATTAATAACTTCCACCCATAAAAAGATGAGTAGTCGGACTATACCATATAAGAGCTTGAGGATATGTTGCATGTGTGGGTGCCTGACTTCAATAGATCTTGAGAGAAGCACTTGGGTTTATGGAAGTTTTCCTATAACAATAGTTTTCTAGAAATTATACGAATGTCACCATAAAAGGATCTATATCATAGGGCATGAATAGAAATGATATGTTGGATGGAGGCTAGTAATTTAGAGTTGTTGGGATGAAGTATCATATAGGAGAGGCCACATTAGGTGCATATAATTCAGAATATTATGGCTACAACTTAGATTAGGTAGAAGTATTATGCTGATAGACAATGAAAATCCCTAGATTTTATAAAGGGTGATCATGTATTCCTTCATGTGTCACCTAGGTTGGGTCGTTGTAGGTTACAAAGATAGTGCAAGTTAGCACCTAGGTTTTTTGAATAATTTGAGGTTTTGTAATGGATCGGGCCAATGGTGTACCGATTGGATCATCCTCAAAAATATAGTGTTATACATGATGTTTTCCATGTGTCACATCTAGGAAGGTATCACCCTGGACCTTATAAAGTGATCGAGGTGGATGATTTTGATCTTGAGATAAATGCATCCATTGAGGAGCATTTGATACATTAGAAAGATCACAGTGAGAAATTGTTGTAAGGAAAGACTATGTTGATAGTTTGTGTACTATTGAAAAATTTCATGTAAAGGATGAAACATTGGAAAAGGAAGCAAATATGTAGGCTCAGTGAACCGATCTCTTCTGTAAGGAATCTTAGGGAATCTTGGGAGTGAAACTCAAGGACGAGCCCTTCTAAGGTGGGGAGATTGTTAGATCTATGCCTTCTATGGAGTTGACTCAAATATAATTTCATGTACTCTTTTATCTATATTTTAGTACTTTTCATCTCTATTTTACATTAGGGTGAGTTTGGGTGAAAATTGAGAAAAATGGAAGTAAGATGCATTATGCATAGTTGGAACATATTTAGGGAAAATTGTGCGCCCCAACCCATCTAATTATGAGAACCCAAGAAGAGGGGATTTTCATAGATGGTGCATGGTTTGGGAAACCATGTGCCCTCATAGGAGTTACTGTGCACCCTTAAAATAACATCTTCAGTAATTAGGCACATAGTTAGAAGAAACTGTATGCCTCCTCCCAGAAAATAGTTTACTTGAATTAATTTATCACAAAAATTAAATTAGCATTTTCTTGAACCCATCAATTAACCCCAATTAATCCCCAATTTGACCCTAGGAGTTCTTCCTCGATTTTAGAGCTCTCTAGACTAATTCCAAGCCCTATTTTCCTCCATTCTTTAGGATTTTAATCCAAAATCAAAGGTATTTTCCTCTCCAGGTAGGTGGATATAATTCCATTATTTTCCCTCTCTCCCTCTTATGATCTCACTTTCTTCGGGTGGATGAAATGTTCTATTATTTCATGATCTAGATCTAGATATGATAAATCTAGATCTAGGTTTGTTGGATCTTGATAAATATTTAAGAGATCTTCTTTATTTTATTCATGGATTTATATTTTGGATCTAGAATGTGCTGATCATCATGTTCATGTTATATTCTCTTCAAATTGGGGACTTCTGTTGGTGAACATTCATCATCGTTCTTAATGTAGGTGGTATAATTTTCAAATACCATAGTTTTGATTTGTTTTTTATATGAAAGTTATATAATTTGGTGATTTTTTTATCAATTGAAATCACTACTTGAAGTAATTATTGTGGTAATCTAATTAATTGATATAATTGTGAAATTGTGATATTTTAGCAATTTTTAAAAGGATAATTAATTTGAGATTTGATTATGTGATCTTGGGAATTGTGATTTGATAACTAATTGTGAGAATTAATTATGATTGTACTGACATGGTTAAATTGGTTAATTAAATGTGAATTAATTATAATTAATTAGTGAATTAATTTTCAATGTATTGATTGGAAAATTGGGATAATTAATCATTGAGTTAATTATCAAATTGTTGAATTGTAATTAAGAATAATTAATTTATTAATTAATTATTAGATGCTAAAATTTTGAAATTGTTAATTGATTTTTTAATTGATCCAAAAAAATTATTTTGTTAATTAATTTTTGAATTAATTAATTGACATGGATTAATTAATTTATGAATTATTTAATTGACATGGTGTAGGTAAATTGTGATAAAAGTGATTAATTTTTTTTAATCATGGTCGTGAAATGGGTTGTTAGATATAATGATATATACCAATGATAATAATATAAATGAATGGTTTTGAAATGGAGTGTTAGACATGATGATCTACACCCATGAAAATGACATAAATAAATGGTTGGGATTTTGGATGTTAGAAATGGCATTCTGCACCAATTGGGATTTTGTAGTGTTAGATATGGATTTCTACACCGATTGGGATTTTGGGGGTTGTAGATGATGTTCAACACTGATTGGGATTTTGGTTGTTATACATGGTGTTCTACATCGATTATAGATCAATCATTATTTTTTAGAATAGGGGTTTTGCACATGGTGTTATATAATGATTACGATTTCAGGTTGTTTTACATGGTGTTCTACACTGATTAGGATTTTGGAGTGCTAGACATGGCATTATACACAAATGAATAATATAAATGACTGGGATTTGGGTTGTTAAAAATGGAATTCTTCACCAATTACAATTATAAATAAATTGATAATTGAATGTGTGACATGGTTAAAACCCGATTCTATGTGGTGAATAAATATTAGTTGATAATGTGATAACTATTTAATTATGTATCATAGTTATTTTCTTTATACATATTCATAAATTTTTTATTGGCTGTATTTTTTTGACAATGTTGGTTATGGCCTACTTAGTTGTACTCACAACCTATTTGGGTTGCATGATTGGTACTCGAATAGATTTCATGGATGCAGAACGGGTTAAGGGAAAAGGACATGTATAGTATGGAAGAGTTAGGATAGAGGATGGTTTAGGGAATTAGACATGATTCAGGACCTTATTGAGTATTTCTAGTGCCTTTATTTTGAGTTTCACTGTTGACACTTGACACATATATTTTCATGACATGTTTTTCTATTCTTAATTGGATATTTTATACCCTTGATTATTATGAGTTATTAGTATTGTTTTGGTTATATATTCTTCATCTATTATTTATTTATTTTTTTTAGTGTTTTACTACGATAAAAGTGGGTATAGTATCCCCACGATTGACTTATCAGACCCTCGATGTTATTTAGAAGCTTGTAGTGTATGAGGAGGTGTTCTTTTGGTCATGTATAGAACCAGATCAGGTACCCATTTCATGTAACATGGTCCTAGACATTACATGCTTTTCATCCATATTATCCATTGGATTGGGGAATGTATTCTCATTATTCCCAATCTCTTTTCATTCGAAACACTGAAGTGTGGGTGGTGCATTATGTTGAGCTATCTCTCCATCAATTTCATTGACTAGCCTCTTTCCACTACTCAGACATTCTTTTCCATAATATCCATGCATCCCATACTTGAAACATTTTCTTGTTCCTTTTAGACACACACATGATTTCTCTTTCCCAAATTTGTGGAAAGTTGGATGATCCAAAGTTTTCTTTCCTACATGTGAAAAACTAGAGGACTTCCCCTAAATCTCCATATTACCTTTTTTATGACTATAACCATGATGGTTTCTAGCTTCCATTTACACTTTTAGGGCACATCAAACAAAGTCTTCATCCCTAAAAATGTCCCTTATGGTAAATTAATTTCTAATAATTGGTTTCATTAAACCTAAGAATCAAAAAAAATTACATTCATGGATGATAATTATATAGGAGCCAAAACTTTCAATCCTTATAAAATTTTAATAATATGCAATGATGGATTCACCATCATATTTCTCATGATTAAGAAAATTCTTCTGCATATTTGTACATAGAATATGATAGAAATACATTTTGATAAATATCCCTTTCAACACATCCCATTGCATTGATTTCATATATTCTTTTCCCTCATAATCTTAATAAGATTACACCATTGATCTTCTTTTCCTTTTAGAAAATAAAGAGCAATGATAACAATTTCATGTCCCTATAATTAAAGAAAAAAATATTTTATCAATGGTTTTGATCCATTTCTCAGCCACTAGTGGATCATAAGATCTATTGAAAGATTGTGGGTTTTTCCTCATGATGTAGTCAACAGAATTTTAATACCTCAATTTCACATTTGGAATCCCAATATGATGCATTGCATGTGTGAGTATAGTAGTATTATTTTTCATTCCATCTCCAATATAGTTTAGTAGATCATGAGGACAAGTTTTTCATTTCCCATCATATTTATTATTAACACGGTTCCCTCAGGTTCCATCCATTGACTAAAACCAAAAAAGATAGTGCGATCATCAATAGTTGTAGTATGAAGCCACATAATCAAGAGAAATTGTAGACATAATTTCAATAAATTACACTTTAGGTTTATTCTAAGGTTATTCATGATCATTACCAACATTTTATGATTATAATCTCTACATAAACTTATTCTTAGGTATATTACATAAGGTTGTCTCATCCTAGTTAACAAAGTATAATTAAAACATAATTGGATAAAAAAAATAAATACCTATACTTTTCATTAAAAAAATTAAATCTAAATAGATGAATATTCAATGCCGACTAAATAAAACATAAATTTTTATTTTAAAAATTACTTTTAAGGGAAAAGTGGGAAACCATACAATTCCAAACCAGAAAAACATCAGACAAGGAGAAAAGTTTCAAAGGACGTCACCACATTATTCTGAAAGAAACTAAAAAATGTTCCTCGTAAATAATGTTATTTAACATAAAACTATTTAAACCACCATTTAAGATTCAGTCTTGGGCATCATTTAATCCCTCACTTGAATAAACCACTAATTTTACTCCTAACGTAAGTATAGTTATCCAAGGACACTTTTAACATCTTCTTGGAATGTAACCTTGCAGAGAGAATAGGGGAATTAAAAATATTTGGGAAAATAATGAATAACATAGGTCCCACCTTATTTCTATAAACTGATCTTAGAGAAGTATAGAAGCCACCCTGATCTAAAAGTGCTTTAAAATTTTCCACATCAGGACCCAGTGAAGAGAGATCAAACTAAGAGTGAAAATCCCATTTTCCCTAGGTTTCTCATGTCATCTATGGTGAATTCATAATACCAATTTCTACCATGCCTTCCCTACACCAATGAATACATAAAAGAGGCCCTGATCCATCTATATAATGAAAAATAGGCTCCCAATATTTTCCATAATTTTTCCCTCCTTACCATCGAATCCACATAATCAGATCTCATTATCTTTATAAACATGAATATCCATTATCAAGGATTGGAAGGTTGACCTTATATTAGATATTCTAGGATTATTATAATAGTCCCTTCGAGGTCAAGATTTCTTATCCTTAACGAATTTGAAGTCCACCCCATCAATAATGGTATTTTTTCCCTTATCATATATTGATTGTATTCCTTATGTATTAGTAGTCATATATGATTTAAATATGGATAAAATTGACTTGTGAGATAATTCCAATTGTCCCCCAACATGAAATAAATGTTGTTACTTCATTTAGGAATATATAGAATTTATGGGATTGGATCAAATAACCTAGACTAATAAATATTTCTATTCAATTGATTTTCTATAATCCGAAACACTAATAATTTGGAATAAATATTCTGCTTGACCTTTCTCAGATCAATAAGAACTTTGATCCACTGGAAGATCACCAGATGGAATATAATTTGAATCCTCCTTAATTACAACAATAATTGGTTCCACATGATCCCCATTCCCACAAAACCATACCAGGATGTTATGGGTTTAGAGTATTTGGAAATTTAGAATGAAAAAAAATTGGTTCATAAAATATGTACATCATCTCCTTGTTATCCATTCATAATTAGAACACATTATTAAATTTCATTCTCAATACCTTACTTCATATCATGGTAATATAAAAGTAAGAAAATTTTGAGCTCGGATTATAACATCCCACCTTTTTATCACATAAACTTTAATTACATTTTACAAAACCGAGGATCTTTAAGGTTTAGTGTCTTGGAAACCAGGAACTTAAAACATGAAAACAACATAAAGAATTCTTCTTAAACACTTGAAAGGCTTCTCCTCATGTTCACCCTAGGCTCATTACTGAATCTCATAACCTGGGGACATACATCAAAAGAAAGGGTGAGCAGAAGGCCCAGCAAGGGAAACAAGTGAAACATTTTACATATGAACTTGGGATACATCAATAAAGTCATGAAAAGAACTTTAAGGCATGAAAATGAAATCATGAGGCATATCATAATAAAAATAAAACTTTTTCATAACTTAAAGATGTGGCTACATCATTTAACATAGACAATCATGAACATATCACCAAGGTCCATCCCCAAGGTGTCATTTGAAAATTACCAAGGTTATTCACCAAGGTATCATGAAAATTGTAATCTCTAGTGGTTACATCATTACCCAATGCATTGGAGCGCTATCAGGGCGCACCCTTAAATTTGTCTTTATTTTCATGTGAGCCACATATATCATCATCAAACATTTCATAAATAACCCACATAGCATAAAATACATGGGTTTCATTTCATAATCATAACGTTTTAAAAACCGCTTTAAAGACATGATCTTTACGTCACTTTAAACCCACGGAAAGGGAAAGAGGGTCTCATGTATGTAAATCCCAGAATTTAAAATGGAACATTTTGATATATATGTGAATACCCTTGTAGAAATAAGAGCTTTGAGTATTCACTTTATAACATAAAATAATTTTTGAGAAAAGAGAGAGGCATTTTGAGGGGAAAATTCTGCAGCATAACGGCTAAGTTTCGGGGTTTTAGAAAACGTTGAAATGAGAGGGGACATGGGTCACCCACTCATAAATGATCCATAAAACAGTAGGGTGAAAGAATAAGAAGGACATATGGACATGGTAACGAAATTTTAGGGACATACCATTTGAAATGAAAAACATGGAAGGAAAAAAGATTAGATTTCTCTTATGAAAATTCGGCAGCCTTACGGCGTCACTTAACTTCAAAAGAAAATGATTTGACAAGATCAAAAAGGGTCCCTCATCATATGATCATAAGAGATCAGTATGATTGATATAGAGATCATACCCCAACATAATAAAAAGGAACTTTAAAGACTTGACATGAAAATCGAACTTGAAAAATGAGAAGGGTGAAAGAATCCCTTAGAAATTCGGCAGCCTAACGGCGTCACTTAAACTTTCATAAAACGAAATGATGAGAGTAAGAGGGGATCTCTCATCATATAAACATGAAAGGGCAGTAAGAGGAATATAAAAGAACATCCTCTCACATAAAAACATGGATCATAATAGGAATGACATAAAAGAGATTACATGAAAAGAAAGAGAGGGGTCGGATCCCTTACCTTAAAATGTGACTCTTGAAACTCAAAGGATTGGACCTTGAGGGCTTGGGGGAACCTTGGGAGGACTCCTTGGAAGGTAAGAAGACCAGAACTTCGTTGGGGGAGAGTTGGGAGTGAAAACTAAGGGAGGAAAGGGTGGGTATTTATAGGGAAAGTGAGGGGACAAAGCATTAATGGCCAAAGGACACCTCACATTTGCTTTTCTCAAACCCATGTGCTCTCCCTTGGCACTTATCATGGAGTTAGGCCACATGGGGCCCCCAAAACAATAATTCATCACCCTTGGCCGGCCAACCCTTGAAAAAACTCATGACATCATCATGACACAGTTATGATGTCATTAAACATACCGAAACCCTAAAACTGTATTTTTACTATTCACTAAAAATTCAACTTTCTCAGAATAATCCCAAAATTTCACCTTAATCAAATATCAATGCTCTGATTTCAAAAATGAAATCCATTTTATAAAAATAATTTTCTAAATATTTTTAATTTAATTTTTAAATAAAAACACTATTCATCGAAAATTCATTTTTTTCAGAAAAAACCCCAAAAATTACCATAACATAATATCGATGCTCTGAGTTCAAAAATGAAGTCATTTTTATAAAAATAATTTTCTAATTATTTTTAATTAAATTTTTAATTAAAAAACACTATTCATCCGAAAAAACTAATACTTGAATAATAATTAATGAAACCATTATTTAACTATTTTATTGAATCACATTACTTAATCAAGGTGCCTAGATTATTTTAAAACTTTCTTTAAGTGAGATTACTAATCCATTTGGTCATATTACTAATCCTAATCATAAAATCACTATTCATAATTTACTATTCATCAAAAATCAAGTTGATCTTATTAGACTCTAAATTTCGTACTGAACGTAATTGTAGAAGACCATTTTTCGAAAATCATTACACATTTTTAATTATTTAAGGTTTACACAACCATTTTTAAAATATCCTTTTTCTAAAATTCATCAAAAATATGCATACAATATTTATCCGGTCATTTGAAAATTCATAAACATCATCATAAGAAGAAATCCAAATTTTTATTTAAAAAAAGGATTACACAAGGCAATTACGGTCTCGTTACATAACCCCTTATAATACCAGCATAGGACCTAAGAGTAAGGTGTGCTAGGGTGATAGAATTTTGGGGCGGCTCAGTCAACATTGCCCGAGTAGTAATTTCTATCAGTTTGAACTTCTCGCGAAGGCGATTCCGTTCTAGCTTCACATGATGAAGTTCGGCTTGGATTTGGTCCAGAGCAAAGCCCAATGGTGCTACCTCCTTCCCAATCTCTGTTAGATGGGCTTCGATCGGCCCAAGGCTACTAGGTGAGGCCATCAAATCTTCTTTCTATAATAATTAACCAAGATTACTTAAATTTAGAGACAATAATCAAAACATTTTGTTCACGGTGGTCATATTGACCGATGGTCATATAACACTCAAAAACCAATGGTCTCATTTTATTTATAATCATGTTTATCAAATAAAACATTTTTTTTGAGTATAAAAAAATAACACATGAAATTAGGAAACAAGATTTATTCAAAATTTCGGGTCGTTACAATCTTCCCCCCTTAAGAAATTGCGTCCTCGCAATTTTTTTTTAAATTGGGTTTTGAAATTTCATTGAAAGTCCCACATCGGAAAAAGAGTCAGTAACACCATTACTTTAAAAGAAAGAAAAGGAAGTACAAAGGCCACCCGAGTTAACCCACACTCGGGTTCCATGTAGGAAAACATGGACATGGAGGAAAAAAACAAAGGGTCAGTTCTGAGAGAGAGTGATAGAGAACATGATTAGGAGAAAGTTAACCATGAGAAAATCCCAAACTTATGATGTGTGTAAACGGTCTTTGATTACCTAGTAGGAAACGTAAACCAACAACATTTTTGTTTTATGTTTATTTTCATAATTTTGAGGATTTCATTTACTACATAGAACAAAAACATAAGAAAATATACCTACCTTCAAGTAGAGTTTCATCCTTTAACAAGTCCCTACCAACACTAATCTTTTCGCCAAATAATGAGAATTCAAAAACACTTGGTCTCATAAAAGCACAAGAATCATCTTCTATAGAATCACATAATCTACAAAAGATTAACTATCTATTTCTTCTATCTTTAAACATTATCCCAAAAACAGAAAGGTTAAGGTAAAACAACTCTTCAAAAAGAAAGAATCCCATAGGAATAAAACCTACTTTTAAATCTTCAAAGTTCCATGGTACTACCCAACGTTCATCATAGACCACTCCATAAATAACTGTCCTTAAAATTCCTCAAAATAAACCAAACTAAGATTGAAACCCAAATACAAGAAGGATTTGATAACATAGTCTTCCAAAACAACTTCATTGTTCATCTCCAGACAACATCAACCACTCCTAACATCTTATAACAAAAGTAGCTAACCTAAACATATTTTACCCAAGATAGGTTAATCATTCCCAAAAGTAACCTAAATTACTATAAGTCCACCTTAAATTCATCAATTCTTCAAAATATAAGTCAACCTTACTCCTCAATGAAAATACTATAGTAATCTATTTACCTCGATCATATAGGGTCCCCAAAATAGTGAACGCCTTCCAAAATAATAATCATCTTTTAATCCCCTAATCATCTCTGACATATTAATACGAAAATTGTCACATTTCCTATCACATTGGTTGTTGGGACACGTTATTCCATTTCCCACCATTAACTAAGAAGATAAAGTATAATTAGAGGCTTAAATACTTAACCAATAATCATGAAAAGGAACTTAAAGCATATAAGGATAACTTGTAGAAGAAAAGTATACCCTAACTTGTGATCCCCTAGGTTCCCATCTAGGTTATCCATGATCATATATTCTTATGTGAATCTTTATTTTATTTTATCTTTGTTCCTTTAATAATGGTTCATACCAAGCTTATGAATTTACCAAAGCATATCCCCCGGGAGTGTCGTAACCAAGAGTGCAGCAAGGCCCGTTGTCGTGTACCAGTTCCCGTTCGAGTCTAGCTCAAAGCGGTGTTTTCGGGTTTTACCCCTATGTACATCTGTGCCAGAGCCACCTCTACCTGCTCGTATCCAGACAGGGATGTATTTGCTTGGCAACCCCTTACTCAATACTCACCAAAATACCAGGAAGATTTCCTATATTAAACTTTTCTATAGGGTTCCTCCTTGAGTTTTCATATCCTAATTTCCACAAATAACTAAACCATCCTTTGATACCAACTATAACATCCCACCTTTTTATCACATAAACTTTAATTACATTTTACAAAACCGAGGATCTTTAAGGTTTAGTGTCTTGGAAACCAGGAACTTAAAACATGAAAACAACATAAAGAATTCTTCTTAAACACTTGAAAGGCTTCTCCTCATGTTCACCCTAGGCTCATTACTGAATCTCATAACCTGGGGACATACATCAAAAGAAAGGGTGAGCAGAAGGCCCAGCAAGGGAAACAAGTGAAACATTTTACATATGAACTTGGGATACATCAATAAAGTCATGAAAAGAACTTTAAGGCATGAAAATGAAATCATGAGGCATATCATAATAAAAATAAAACTTTTTCATAACTTAAAGATGTGGCTACATCATTTAACATAGACAATCATGAACATATCACCAAGGTCCATCCCCAAGGTGTCATTTGAAAATTACCAAGGTTATTCACCAAGGTATCATGAAAATTGTAATCTCTAGTGGTTACATCATTACCCAATGCATTGGAGCGCTATCAGGGCGCACCCTTAAATTTGTCTTTATTTTCATGTGAGCCACATATATCATCATCAAACATTTCATAAATAACCCACATAGCATAAAATACATGGGTTTCATTTCATAATCATAACGTTTTAAAAACCGCTTTAAAGACATGATCTTTACGTCACTTTAAACCCACGGAAAGGGAAAGAGGGTCTCATTTATGTAAATCCCAGAATTTAAAATGGAACATTTTGATATATATGTGAATACCCTTGTAGAAATAAGAGCTTTGAGTATTCACTTTATAACATAAAATAATTTTTGAGAAAAGAGAGAGGCATTTTGAGGGGAAAATTCTGCAGCATAACGGCTAAGTTTCGGGGTTTTAGAAAACGTTGAAATGAGAGGGGACATGGGTCACCCACTCATAAATGATCCATAAAACAGTAGGGTGAAAGAATAAGAAGGACATATGGACATGGTAACGAAATTTTAGGGACATACCATTTGAAATGAAAAACATGGAAGGAAAAAGATTAGATTTCTCTTATGAAAATTCGTCAGCCTTACGGCGTCACTTAACTTCAAAAGAAAATGATTTGACAAGATCAAAAAGGGTCCCTCATCATATGATCATAAGAGATCAGTATGATTGATATAGAGATCATACCCCAACATAATAAAAAGGAACTTTAAAGACTTGACATGAAAATCGAACTTGAAAAATGAGAAGGGTGAAAGAATCCCTTAGAAATTCGGCAGCCTAACGGCGTCACTTAAACTTTCATAAAACGAAATGATGAGAGTAAGAGGGGATCTCTCATCATATAAACATGAAAGGGCAGTAAGAGGAATATAAAAGAACATCCTCTCACATAAAAACATGGATCATAATAGGAATGACATAAAAGAGATTACATGAAAAGAAAGAGAGGGGTCGGATCCCTTACCTTAAAATGTGACTCTTGAAACTCAAAGGATTGGACCTTGAGGGCTTGGGGGAACCTTGGGAGGACTCCTTGGAAGGTAAGAAGACCAGAACTTCGTTGGGGGAGAGTTGGGAGTGAAAACTAAGGGAGGAAAGGGTGGGTATTTATAGGGAAAGTGAGGGGACAAAGCATTAATGGCCAAGGGACACCTCACATTTGCTTTTCTCAAACCCATGTGCTCTCCCTTGGCACTTATCATGGAGTTAGGCCACATGGGGCCCCCAAAACAATAATTCATCACCCTTGGCCGGCCAACCCTTGAAAAAACTCATGACATCATCATGACACAGTTATGATGTCATTAAACATACCGAAACCCTAAAACTGTATTTTTACTATTCACTAAAAATTCAACTTTCTCAGAATAATCCCAAAATTTCACCTTAATCAAATATCAATGCTCTGATTTCAAAAATGAAATCCATTTTATAAAAATAATTTTCTAAATATTTTTAATTTAATTTTTAAATAAAAACACTATTCATCGAAAATTCATTTTTTTCAGAAAAAACCCCAAAAATTACCATAACATAATATCGATGCTCTGAGTTCAAAAATGAAGTCATTTTTATAAAAATAATTTTCTAATTATTTTTAATTAAATTTTTAATTAAAAAACACTATTCATCCGAAAAAACTAATACTTGAATAATAATTAATGAAACCATTATTTAACTATTTTATTGAATCACATTACTTAATCAAGGTGCCTAGATTATTTTAAAACTTTCTTTAAGTGAGATTACTAATCCATTTGGTCATATTACTAATCCTAATCATAAAATCACTATTCATAATTTACTATTCATCAAAAATCAAGTTGATCTTATTAGACTCTAAATTTCGTACTGAACGTAATTGTAGAAGACCATTTTTCGAAAATCATTACACATTTTTAATTATTTAAGGTTTACACAACCATTTTTAAAATATCCTTTTTCTAAAATTCATCAAAAATATGCATACAATATTTATCCGGTCATTTGAAAATTCATAAACATCATCATAAGAAGAAATCCAAATTTTTATTTAAAAAAAGGATTACACAAGGCAATTACGGTCTCGTTACATAACCCCTTATAATACCAGCATAGGACCTAAGAGTAAGGTGTGCTAGGGTGATAGAATTTTGGGGCGGCTCAGTCAACATTGCCCGAGTAGTAATTTCTATCAGTTTGAACTTCTCGCGAAGGCGATTCCGTTCTAGCTTCACATGATGAAGTTCGGCTTGGATTTGGTCCAGAGCAAAGCCCAATGGTGCTACCTCCTTCCCAATCTCTGTTAGATGGGCTTCGATCGGCCCAAGGCTACTAGGTGAGGCCATCAAATCTTCTTTCTATAATAATTAACCAAGATTACTTAAATTTAGAGACAATAATCAAAACATTTTGTTCACGGTGGTCATATTGACCGATGGTCATATAACACTCAAAAACCAATGGTCTCATTTTATTTATAATCATGTTTATCAAATAAAACATTTTTTTTGAGTATAAAAAAATAACACATGAAATTAGGAAACAAGATTTATTCAAAATTTCGGGTCGTTACACGGATGATCAGTAAGGGTAAAAAAGTGAGATATCAATCAAAGAATAAGGTTATAAGAACATGAACATGACACTTGAAAATTATACACTGCATATCAAAGATCATAATCATGATTCATTAAATAGATCATATACGTTCATAAGAAATGAATAATAATATAATAAAATTGGAATAAGACATTTTAGTAGGTTATACTCATTATCTTATAACTTTTTGATCATGTATACATAGAAATAGGTTCACTCGTTAAGTTAACGACATAAAATCAGGGCAATGCCTAAACTTATGGAAATGAAACCAGGTCCACACATAAACTTATGGACATGAAATAAAGGTCCATTCATAAAATTTTAGAAATATAATTAGGTTCACTCATAACATTTTGAACTTGTAATCAAGTGCATTCATGACATTTTTGAACATGTAGCTAGGTTCATGCATAACATTGTGAACATGTAATCATGTTCAAGAATGGTGCTTTTGAACATGTTATAAGGTTCACACAGAACATCTAAAACATGTAATTGGGTTCATGAATAACATTTTTGAACATGTAATTAGTCTCACTTATATAATTTTGAACATGTAATAAAGTTCACTCAAAAAAATTGAAAAAGTAATGACGTTTATGCATAACATTGTGATCATGTAATTAGGTTCCTGATTAAAATTTGTGAGCATTTAATCAGATTCAATCATAACATTGTGAACATGTAATCAGGTTCATGCATAATATTTTTAACATGTAATATTGTTCATGTAAAACATTTTACTATTTAATTATCCACATTTGCCCAACACATAGGAGAAATATGTATTTCCCACCCACCACACAATGAAATCATACATATGTGTTTCTAAAGAACATAAAGCATTCATCACATCAAAACCCATGTAATGAAATGAGTTTCTTAAACATTTTATCCTTACATAAATCATGTTAAAGAAATGGGATTCATAAACATAATTCCTTAATAAACATAAATTAAACAAAAAAATAATGAGGATAATATCCTTGAATAGTATCACTTGAAAAGAATTAGTGACATAAAATAATTTTTTCTTTGATGGAAAGTTATATTGAAAGATCACATGAAATAATTTTAGGGTAAAATATCATTTCAATTTCGAAATAATTTTTTATACTGCCTCACTATTATAAAAGAAAAAAATTATTTTAAAATAACCTTTTATTCTTATAATGCAAGCTTCAATGCATTAAATCATCATGATGGTGGGAAAATTTTCTCATTCCATATATGTTAAAAAATAATTCCTTATTTATTTATATTATGATATCCATAAAGAACCACACATAGAAAATGACAAAAATATTCCATTCAAACCATTTTTTAAAAATTAAAACATGAGTTAAAATTACATAAAAAATCCTCAAATTATAGTAAACCACTATTTTTGAAAAAATTATAGAAATCATGGACATGGAAGAAAAATATATTTTTTATATAAAGATAAAAAAAGATAATTTTTAAAATAATTCCCATAATAAGCATCATATTGTTGAAGTGAACCTCAATAAAATGAATCTAATATGTGTATCCAATGTAAATCCATGTAAAATAAGAGGAAATACAACATATGTTATTTAAAATACATTTCACACATAATCATATCATGAAATAATCAAAAAGTATAAGTTTAACCTATAAAGTGGAAATTGGGTCAAGATCTCCATAATACATTGTAATTAGTTAAATCATATGAACAATAAAGTAATAGTTATAAAATTAATCATTTAATATTATGAAGATAATAAGATTCATTATATGATATATAAAAGGTCTCTATATACACCTTACAAAATAAATACATTGTGAATAAAGAATATATAGGGTGGTTGACTCTAATATCCATTACATTATCTTCAATTATTTTGTGAAACCCTTACTTCATGTTTCCCATTAGTTTTACAAACATCATCCTCCGATATAATTATTTATATAAAATATCTAATCTCTTCCATAATTATTTTAATATTTATATATGACCCTTTTATAACATATTAACAATGAATCATGATTAATATTTCATTATTTTCATTATTTTTGGTGTGTTGGCTTCCTCGTATCATGATTTTTTCATTTGTGTATAATTATGGATTTTCATGTCAAATGGAAATAAAACTTCAGAAGTGAAATGAAATGGTATTCATCCACTTTCATAATTTCAAATGGTCTAATATATAATTTTTAATTTTTCCATGATGATGATTCATTTTATAAAATGTTAATGAAAAAGGTTTAGTTTATTTCATCTCTTTTTAAGGGCATCACGAACTAGTTTTTTTAATAATACTTATTTATATATATAAGTTTATTAATATTAAATAGGTTATAATATAATTATTAAAATATAAATAATAAAGAATAGTAAGTTTATATACATCCATTAAGTAGGTAATTTAAAATGATAAAATTCATTATCCATGGAGAGGATTAATAGCCATAACTCAGACAATAGTTTCATTTCATTGAATAAGAGGAGGTAATAAAAGGGTTGGATATAAAATATTCAATTGAAAAAATAAATTTCATGTATATACATGATACTATATTTTTTATTCTTTTATGTATCATGGGGGTGAATAGAAGGCAGAAAAGGAAAAGAATGTAAGATATGTGGTTTGAGAAAATTGCCTCTTGAATATCACCTCCTTGGAGGATCTTATAAGGATCTTAGATTTAGCCTTTTGGTGATACCACTAGAACATGCACTTGGTGATAGTGTGTATGAGAGGTTTTTGAAGATATATGAGGATATTACTATATTTTGAGGAGAAATGAGGTGTTAAGTAGTGGTATATATTATTGAGGTGGGGTGATTTTAAGATATTAAATTATTATTATTTTATAATTAAATCAAACAAAATTTGGATGGCATTAATTGAAATGAACTTTATAATTAATTAATTATTTAATGGATGTTTATTCTTTATAAAAACATCATCTTCTAATTTAATGTTGGAGTTTTTAGGTATTTTAGGCTTTTACCCTTTATCTTTAACAGGTTTCATTACTTTACATGCACAACAGTAAATATTTTTTTACCATGGTAATGTTTATATGACTAAAAATGAAAATGACCTAAAAAAATAAATTGGACCTTAAGATTTCAATTAAGGAATTTATTTTACCAAATTATATTCACTGAATTGGAAAATTTTACATTTAAAATTAATTCCATATATGGCATGGCAATGTGGGGTTTTAGAGAAAATGGTGAAGAGTTTGAAATAATTATATATATATATATAATGTGGAAATGATTCAAATAACCTAAATTGTATTAATAGATTATTTATTGATCTAAATTTATATTTTAAATAATTCTATATATTATTTATTATTAAAAATTATTTATATGAAAATTCAGTTTCTATTTATATTCAATATTCTTCACTATTCATTAAAAAATGAAACATTACATAGAAATACCAACAATTCACCATAATATATTTTTGATATTACACATTAAAAATGAAGGTTATTTTTTCAAATAAAATTTTTAAAATCTTCAAAAAAAATTTAACGAAAAGGTGTTCCATTAAAAAGCCGCAAAATTGATTTTTAGAAAAATATAAATTTTTATGTTTAAAATTGGATTTATTCTATTTTAATGACTATAAACCCCACTAGATGAATTTAGAAACATTTTATTGGATATATAACATATATATTTCATTAATATCATTCACTAATAGTGAATAGTTTAACTTAATAAGATAAAATTTCATTGTGGGTATAAAAATAGTTTCTTATAAAAGCACATCATTTATATTGATTTTTTTTCATTTATAATTAATTATTACCCTATTAATTCATTTTATAAATAGGTGTAAACTATATATTCATAATTTTTTAATCTCATTCATTCCTTTATATCCAATGGAAAGGTGGTAATGTTTGTGTTAAAATAGTAAGATTTCAAAGTTCATTTAAGCTTGTTATTTTTTGAAAAGTACTCTATTGAATATATTAAACTTATTTAAAAAAAGAATAATACAAAATATTGTGCTGTTACAGTTCCCATCAACAAATTTATTGATCTGATGTTTCATATTTTTTCTATACATAGTACTTTGTCAATTTTTCTACACCTCTATACTGCACTTTCACTTTGTCTATCACCTATGTGATCTATATTCCTGATGTTGTATTGAGTGTAAAAAGTATCTCATTACCCTCAAATTTTCATCACAAGATGAAATGTTCCCCTTAAACCAATTCGATACATGTGACCCAATATTTAAAAATCATAGTTAAACCATTGATAAACATTGCAAATATTATTTCCTCAGTTTATGCTATTATCTAGAACTTCTCTTCTTCTTGCTAATTATTGTAAAGTTTGGTATTATGAACCACTATACTAGATTTATTTTTATTCTATCTCAAAACATATATATAAATATAAATATTCAATTGAGTCGTCTAATTCAACCAAGATATCAACGCTTCCTTTCACATCTCCTTCGTTGCCATTACTAACTTCACTTGTCTAGGTTTTTTTAAAAGACATCCATAATAATATTTTTATTGATATCTATGAAGTATTCAAATTAATATACCTCATATTATTTTAAACCATTATTTTCTTGTGATATTTTTTCTTGAATAATTTTTGTTTCATACCACTCCATCCATTTTCAATGTACGAAGATTTATTCATGATAATTCCTTCATCCTCGTTATCATTTTGAATCTCCATGAAATATTTTTTAGTAAGGCTCCAATGAATTGTACATCATAATCATTTTATTAGAAGTTTACATATAAATGTATTTTCCATTTAATGTTTTGGGGAAATGAATGACATTTCTTTATTTTTCACTTCTTCTTTCAGGAAATCCTCTGTGGTTATATTCTCAAGGACCTTGAATGGAACCTCCTTATAGTTACCATTTTCCATAGAAAAATTATCATCATTCCTCATATCATATACAAAAGGAGTACTATGAAGACTATCTAATGAAAATTCAATTGGATATTTATCATAGCATACATATACATTTAGATTGAGCTAGAGTTTAAATATTCTTAGGATCATATTACCTTTTTTCAACCCATAATGTATTTCTCCCAGGCTTTGTATGCCTTCAATAATAACATTCACCTGATCAACGAATGCATTAAAATATTTATTCAGGTGCATAAACAAATCATCATACTTATTCAAAAAACATAAATTTTTTATTTTATAGTTTTTAATAACCATTATGGATACTGATCAGCCATTACAACATAGAATGTGATTATTAACATTGAATAATCTTCAAGTATATTGAATCCTATTGGGATAATTCAAAAGAATGGATTCATCTAGTATCTCCTTATTCTTCTATTAGGGTTTCTTCTAATAAATATCTATTGTCCATAGTAACTAAAATACCATCCATAATAGTTGTAAAAAACTCCTCCTACAAAATAGAAATACTGGTTCACATGTTTCTAAGAGATTTGATTTTTTTTCATTAAATAATTAAATCCCTTTGTGATTAAATACTTCCATTGGTTCCACTGAGAGAAAATCGACACTTAATCCTTTTACTCAAATAATAATTTTTTCCCCACTATGTTAAATTCCCTGAGAGGGGTTGTATGGGAGTAAATCAGGCTATAAAATATTAAAATAAATCACTTTTTAATCTTAATTTTTCATTAAGAAAAAAACATCTCTCTTCATCCCACAAAAATATATGAACGAAAAATGAAACATTTATAAGAAATAGAAATTTTACATGATTAAAACTAACTGGGCTAGTCCAATGATCATATAAAGGAAATGTGCCAATGTTCTAGAATCCACTATAGTTCACAAATATTATAATTTCTTGATAAGAATCACAATTTACCTGGTTTACCACCCATTACATATTGATATATAATTGTTCTCTTTGATAAATTGAATGAATTAATCCTCCATATGATTTTTCTGATGATATACATCATATCAGATTTGATTCACACATATTTGAGTGTTTCAAGAACCTCATTTTCACCTAAGATATGAAATCCACTTACCTGTATACTCTTTCTTCATGGGAAAATAATTATTCTACATGAATTTAACTTCCATAAATTTGACTTCATCGAACATTATTCCCTATGAACTCTCCTTCATGGTTTACTTTTCACCAAAAACACTCCTTCATGATGTACACCAACCATGTACTCAAACTTCACATATAGGATCTATAAAATTATCCACCATGAACCATCCTACATGAACCCACCGTGATTACTCCTACGTCAAAGACAACATCCATAGACTTCCTCACATAAAATCATACTTCACAAACTATGTTCCAAGAAATCCACTCATGATTTTCAAGTCACATATAAGATTATAACTGAGTCAAATTTCTGTTATAATGGTACTCTCTAATGGAATTTACTCACACAAATTAAAGTGATTCTGGGTCCTTTTATAGTAAAAACCCTTTGATAAAACCCATAATCACAATTACAGTTCATCCCTCCAAAACCATTATCATACTCCATTATTTCATGAACAACCAGCCATGAACTATCTACATGTTTTTCATACTCAATTCATGGTTGCACAAAAAATTACCATGTTTTGAAAATTTACTCATTTCGTGGATTTACAAACATACATAAATGTATATTTACTTAACCTCATGGTTCAAAAACAACAAACTTCTTTCTCAGTTCCATGATTTTCCTTCACCAATAATTAACATGAACTCATGGGCCAAAAAAATGACCTCATTGGAATCTTATTTACCCTGGATAATCACATGCAGACATATGAAGAACACTAGGACGTATCCCCATCTTCTTTATCCCTTCCTCCTAGAAAAAATGGTATTTTCCATCCATTATTTTCAAAAAAACACGAGAACCAAAAAATATTGAAACATTATCATAGGGTATTTTTTCCAATAAGTATGCAAGAAAGAGTAGTATAAAAATAATAACTAGAATAAATTACACAACCAAAAACACCCTTCCATCAACAAAAAAACAAAAAACATCCTTATTATGATTATTAACTCCAAATAGCCTATATTAGTAAGCCACTATAAGGTTTTATACCATTAATTTACCATGTTATAATATTTATAGAAAACCATTATCAATATTGGCGATTTTATAAAAGAATTAAAATATTTTCATTAAATATTATTCTTTTCAAAAACCAAATTAATGAAATTTTAAATTGTTTATAAAATTATAACACTCGTAAATATTCTTATAAAATATTTTTTTGTAAAATTTCTTCAAATCCTAGAATGCACAACCCAAAATCTCATAAAACAAAATTTATAAGGGAAATAATTATTATAAAAACATTTTTATCATCAAATGTGTTCCCTATGAAAAGCATTTAGATACCAATAATGAAAATATCATACCTAACCTGTGAAATAATTAATATATTTGGTATAAATTCATGATTATTCTCTTGGATTAATATAAAGAAAAGTTACATCATGTTCTAAAGTAAAATATTTTACCAAAAAATTATATTACCATTGAATAATTCTCAATTAATGACCAAATTAAATAATATTGTTAATTGGTCATAGAATTCATCATTCTCTCTTAATTAGTGATATAATAAATGAAAAAGTTACAAAAAACATTAATCCTCATAACTAAATATCATATTTGACATATAACAAACATTCATGTTATTCTACCCATTTAATTAAAAATTCATTTCTAACTATATACATATCATGATTTAACAATAACATGTCCATATATTATATATAACTACTTATTAAAAATGAAAATCATATCTCAATATTTTGGAATTATCTTCCTCAAATTTTAGTCAATATAACTTAAACATTCAAATAATGAGATTTAAGTCTTGGCATGTCACATCATGAAAACACTTAATGGGATGATAAACTAATTTCTTGTATCTTTTAAAGGGTATTATAACTATAAATATTATACCCATTCATAAAAATATTTTAAATCATATACAAATTCCTTATGTATTTTCTTAAAAAATCATTACCATTTTTAATAGGGATTAAAAATATAATTTAATCATTTTAATCCAATAATATTCACTAATAAATCATCACTTACAAATTATATTTTCATTTTCATTATTTATAAAATTACATGGACTATTTATGTATGATTTAAAGATAAAAATCAGAAATACATTGAGAAAATCAATATGTTATGTTGTATTAAAAATTATTCCTCAGAACTCCTAGTCTGATTCAAAATAACAAACAACAATTGTTGAAAAAATTACCATGTCACAAGATACAAAATCACAATTAATCAAATATCACATTAAGGATGAAAATCTAGTGGTATGACTCTTTACTAATGCAATATTAACAACTCTAATCAACTAAACCCATGCTGCTGATGAGAAATAAATCCTACATGTACTAACAACACTTTTTATACAAAAACCCCCATGATAAATTGATATTCCATATAAAGAGGTTAGATAAACATATTTATACTATATATTTCATGTACTATAAAAAATTTCCACACATAATATCTCAATTGAAAGACCATATGAAACTAATATCATTTGTATCATCTCAACCCCAACTCATTGGCTTGTGCAGAATCAGAATGCTACTAAACATTGGTTCCTCAAGTGGACACAAAATGCTTGAAATAAATTTTAAGGATTTAAAATGTCATTAAGGAGTGATTTACCATTAGAGACAACACAATCTAAAAATTAATGATATATAGAAATTATTAATAATGATTCATAAATAATCAAAATAAAACTACAGTAGTAACTAACATAAAATAATCAGAGTCATAGTGTATGAAATTATAAACATTTTTTTTCATATGACCTAAAGGGATCCAAAAAAACTCTAGTTCCAAATGCATCACTACCCACATATTCTATTCTAAAACTAACTCTAAACTCCCAACTCCAGTATAAATGACTTCCAAATCAAGGTGGTTTTCTAGAAAATTTAGAGACCTTTTCCTTACTTGAATGATGATAAAAAATTTATTCATAGACACTAAGGTTCACAAGTAGTGGGTGAATATAAAACCCATTAGTTAATTCACTGGTGACTTTATACAATTTAAACTATGTTATGAACAAGTTATCTCATAATAAATATATATATTTCCAAGAGAAGTATTTATATCTAGTTTAAATGATATATTTAAGGAAACATTACTTGTGAAAATGACCCATTAAATTCACTAATTCCCCAATATAAAAGCTATGTTATGAACCCACTGAAACCAATTCCATGAAATACTTCTTGAATGGACCATACTCATGATAAGAACCCATTTCTCCAAAAAATGAAGTCATCACATGATGATTTTTTTGTCGTGTTCCCTTAAATTTGGATCCAACACCCAATTCCAACCCAACAAGGCCGCACACATGAATTTTATCAATTCACACCAACCAATGCAAACACTAAGTATATAAATAAAAAATGATTCACTGAAAACCAAGTATAACAAGAAAGTGCATTAAAATTAATTAATCTAAACATTTATTTATTTAAAAAAATCATGAAACCTTAGATACCAAAACCTTTAAAGTTCTTTATAGATGTATAATGGGAGGCAACCACCTACCACTAACACGTTTTTAGACATTGTCCAATAGTAAATAACTTCAAAAAGATGTGAGTCACTAAAAATCATCAAATTTATGTCCAGTTCAATGTACCTAGATATGAGAGGATAAATTAAGGTTTTGGATAAGTTATTTGGACCAAAAACAAAATATATGGATCCCCAAGATACCACACATGTATTCTTATTATAGTTCATATCATCAACAAAAAACTCATTGGGAATTTTTCACATTTAAAATGGGAATGACTACCACCATGTCTTGGACCATGTTGTGGTAGATCCACATAATTTTTTTCTCAAAAAAACTCCACAAGGATGATCATGCATAGACCTAGACACTACAGGAACCCATAATGATGATAATGAATAATCCTTGTTATTTTCAAAGATCATATAAACCTATATGGAATAGAGGATCCAACCTATTCATTTCCACCTCACCTGCAAAACTCAATATCACCACTCCCCAGTGTAACCACAACAATAGCTATATCCCTGGTGCAATAACAGTTTCCATTATAATATTACCTGGTGCACCAATCCCACCAACATAATGTACCCAATGGAATGGATAAATATTTATAATAAGATATCTAACCACAACCATAATGACAATATAGGTTGGTATATGGCCTATAACAAGATAAACATTACACCATGGTGAAAATTATTGATCCCATGCACTTCTAATTCCAAAAAAACAACCCTTCAAACATTCTACAACCAAAGAAACCCACCCCATAGAATGAAAATATAAAATAGAGGATTAAGAACATGGGTATTCACACCTTAAATATATTATATTGATTATTTTTAAAAAATTATCTCCATAGAAACTCTTATCCACATTATAGAGGTTTTGGTCTCATCAAAATACAACCCTTTGAAGGCCTAAGGCTATTAATAAAGGAATAATCATAAGGAGTGAGGAAGGATCTTCTAATGTTGTTCTTGCCTTATATTCCTTTATTTCTTCTTCAAAAAAATTAAAAATATGATAAAAAGATCAATATCATAAAATAAATTATGTTAATATACTTTAGTATGAATGGTAAAATCAAATAACAAATATATTTAATATATAATTCTCTTTAACAATATTAATTAATATTAGATATAAATGTCTATAAGTTTGTTGTTAAAAAACTATTACTGATCTCATCTATAGTTGTAATAAATAATTTTATGCTTAAACATGGGATTATTAATTATTTTATATTATCTTTTATATTATTGAATGGTCTTATAAAATAAATAATGTCTATCATAGTTTGTAAAATATCCTAAACTAATGTACTAAATTTCTATAAGACTTATACCAACTAAAGTGTGGTTATGTTTGGAAACATTGTGATATTTGGAACCATTTAGAATTATATAAATACATTAAATACATATCACCATCCTTATATAAATATATGGAAGTTTGAAATTAAACTTTAAAACAACCAATAAGCCACTGTGATCATGAAATAGTGAAACAAACATCATTCAGATGATGGAAATTAGAACAATTTTTAATAATGTGATTATAAAGAACATAAATAAATATAAGTAATTTAAGTATAAAAAATACATTTTAAACAAATAATTTAATAAATTTAATTATATTATATAGGGGGTAATATGTGTGTACTATGATGATTTAGGACCCATGTTAAAGGAAATCACTTGCTTTTATTTTATTCTACTACTACATGATTTTTCTGTTTCTTTATATTTTCCCCCTCTGAGCTTCACATATGTTAATTCTATTTTTCTATAAATATTATCTTGATGTATAATATTTCGTTTTCTATTTTTTTTCTTTGTATATTCATGATTTACAAGTTCTATTTCTATTATATTCATTGAAAAAAACCCGATAATGATTATACATTCCCATTTATATGTTCTTTTTTATATAACTCTCTTATAATGATTATTATTTCTAAAAAATACCTTTTAAACATAATAAATGATATATTATTTAGGGTTTTTAGGATATATCTAAGATAATATCTCATTGAATGGTTTATTACCCATTTCATGAAACATATATTAATGTGTTTATTTATATACCTCCTACTTCACCACATTCTAATTTTTTATCACTATATATCTATATTCTTGACTTAAGAATCTTTACTCAACAATGAAATGCTAATATTACCTAAAACCACTATTTAAATGTAATATTTTTGATAAATCATTTCATTTTTATTTTTATATCATTTTTTAATCTATTTCATTCCCTTAGGTTTTCTCTTTTTATGATTTATGAATGATTTATTTTTTATGTGACACATATATACATGAAATATAATGATGAAATGAGATAGTAAAAAAAATCCAACCACGGAATAAATTGGTTAATGCATTCATCTAATGATATACTATGTATGGTGCATGTGAAGTTATACTTGCACATTATTTTAGGATGTCTTGTCAGTGAGCCCCATATTATGTTTTTAATGACTGTTTTTATTCTTATGAAATATTTGTATGATTCCATGATCTTATAATATCATTTATTTTATTCCATTTTCAATTAGATTTTATGTGATTCTCCTATTTTATCATATTATATCATTCCTTTTAAATCGTACATTAAAATTCACCATCATGATTTACTCTATTTATTACCTCACTGGGTTTTATAGCTCACCATATCATTATGTAAGTGTTTAGGATATCCTATACAATGATATAAGTAATATGAGATATACGAGACTATATGAAGATTCAAATAAAATTTTATGTAGTTAATTTTATGGTCATTTATTTTGTAGATACTCACTTAAAGACACTAGACCTCCAAATTTTTGGCATTACTTTTATTTAATTATTCTAAAAACTGATTTAATATTACTTTTATGAAATGTGACTCATTTTAGTTAGTATCTTTTCAAGGTTTAGTAGTATTTTGGGAATAGGTTAGATAATATGATAGTAATTACAACATAAATAACACATATTGAACCTTGTGAAGTCATATGGTAGGATATACAAGCGATTTATGATATTTTAATTCTAGGATTATAATTATAATTTTATATGTTATATTTGTAATCCCTAACTACCCTTTATTTTAGTAAATGGTTGCAAGTAGGCGGAATTGTGTAAAAAATCAATGTGATAGGATATTTAATGATCTCATAAATGTGATGCCAAATATGGATGCACTTTCTAAAGTGACCTAGTTTTTAATAATAAAATTAACCATGTGGAGTAACCCTCATATCCTAATAAAGAACAATGTGTGGATATGTCATTTATGTGAAATTAACCTCTATTTTATGGTGGACCAACTAACCCATTATTTTAGAAGTAATGGATAAATTCTATAGAGAATATATATCAGGTATTACAATGTTATATGTAAGAAAAATTCTTTTGAATTTTTTTACAGATAATGATAAGTGGATTTTTTGGGGATAATGATATAGAAAACAAGACATATAGGATGGGTTATCAGTGAAAAAAATATGTTGTAAAATCATTGTATCTCTAGTATATAACTCTTACCCAATTATAATATGTGGAGGAAACTCCCAGTAAATATTTTTACACATACTTTGTAAGAATTGTATGTTATACTAGGAAAGGATTCTTTGTCCTTATATAGAGCCAATATCAACTTTTGGGAGAGGGAAATCAATTTTTACAGCCCATACATTCCTTAGATTCTATACGTGTGTAAGGATAATAATGAATCAACATTTAAAAAATTATAAATAATTGATTGTGTTTCCTTATAAGAAATAATTTTTACCTCAAATGATTATGATAACGGGAAAGAAGATACTTATGTACATTCCCATTATAAAGGAATGTTGGGATTTATTCCCATAAGTACTTACTGATATTCATATTTATTGATAGGTTTTATTATCTATAGAACATATACTATATCTAAGAGTCCCTATATAATATCCCTCATTGTATCGAATGAGTTAAATAAGAAACTACAATATATGATTGAAAATGGTTCTATACACCCTAGTGTATCTCTATAAGGTACAATAGTCTTATTTTTCAAGAAGAAGGATGAGTTAATTGACTTTTTATTGATTAACATGAGCATTCAAAAATTAGGTTAATGAACAAGTATCCACTACCAATGATTGGTGGCTTGTTCAATAAAATACATGGGGATTTGTGCTCATCTATGGTAAATCATTAATCAATATATTATCAATTTAAGGATAAATAAGAGAATATTACAAATGGGTCATTTTATATATATGATGAAAAATATGATTCAAATTGATTCTATTTAGAAAAAAAATGAAAAAAAAATCATGGCCTTGGTGAAATAGAGTATTTAGATACTAACTACCGAAAATTTAGGTTATATTTATAGATGATATTATAATATTCTCTAAAATAAAGAATGTACCTGAGGATAAATTGAGTACTATACTAAAGATATTTTGAATGGATGATTTGTGTGAAATGTATAGAAAATGTTATTTCTATATGAAAAATGTTATAATATGAGCACTTAATATCATAAGAAAAGGAGTTTCCATTGATCATTAAAAGAAAAAGGACATAAAAAGTATGTCCTGGAACAATATATGTGATAGATATTTGTTGTTTTCTTATAATTAATAGGTATTATTGGTTGTTTTGGAAAAAATTATTATTATATTCCAACCTACTAACTAAGGTAATTATAAATGTGTATTGTTTTCGTGATAGATTACTTTGAGGAAAGCTTCATGGAATTGAATAATATGATAATCACTACACCTATAGTCTCCAAATAATTTTTTTAAAAATATCCACTTTATGGTTTAGTAGGAAAATCATATAGAACCAAATTGTGCCCCTATAAAACTAAATTTAAAATTTTAAACATTAAAATTTCAAAAAATCAGACCCTAGAGACTTTGACACACCTCAACCCACTTAAAAGACACCTAGAGTAGTATAACTTTCATCTTCTAATGATGCATCGAGCCTACGTATGCACATCAATGAAGGTTTCATGCCATCCGAGACCACATCATCAATGAAGATCATCGAGCACCATCAGAACTCTCACTCAAGAGAATCACACCATCCAAAATCTTTACACTAGAAAGATGATGTCTCTTTACCAGTAGAGCTGAAGAACTACCATCAACGCCCTCACCGAGAACCAAAATATTTCACTACTAAAAGTAAAAACCAAATTATGGGAAGACAACTCTATTGTATAGAAAAAAAGGAAACATGAACCATTACCATCAATAGGACCAAAACAACTACTATTGTCACTTCCATGAACAATATATACAGGAACCTTCAAAAAAACACATAGGACACGACCGAACCAAGAAAAAAAATAAGCTACAATAGACTAACTCACTTCCAACCCCACCACCACTAGTGCATCTCTTTAGACTCCTCACAACCCACCAAAATATTAATCATATTCGATGATCCAGATGCCGCAAAACTTTTAATAATGAGTCAACAACACTATATTATAGAAGACCCACTAAGGAAACCCGAATCCATCACTGAAAAAGGGACCTGGGTAGATCTAGAAACAAAAATTCCACCCAGGTCTAGGATCTATAGATACATAAGCACTAGGGGACACCAAAACCAAGGGTTCGTATTCAGGAATCCAAAGGGAGCCAAATTAGGGAGAATGAGGGAGGTAGAAACAGTGAGGATATTGGTCCATCTACAGTAATGATAAACTACTCTATTTGAAATGGAAAAGGCTGATGAACAATAGGATGATTTTAGAGGAGGGTCTGAGAAGATATGGAGGGATTAGAAAATTCTAAATGAGGTAAAAAATTTGATCCCCCTCTATATTTCCACAAAAGAAAACTATACCAGTAAGAGAGGTTAGCAGAGAAGCCGCTCCGAGGATCACCCACTACAAATATACTCACTCTACAAATAATTTGTGAATGATTTGAAATATAAGATATTTGGATCCAAACTAATGAAAATTTATAATGTGAAAACCTATTCATAAATAATATTAGTGGACCATGAGGAGAATTATCCAATACACAATCTAGAGTAGGCTATAGTAATCTATACATATAAGGTTTGGAGGAATTATATCTATTGACAGAATTGTGACATATATATTAACCATAAGAGACTAGAATATATATTCATCATGATGAATATTGATTACGTGAATATATATTGTTAGAGATGATCATAGATTGTGGCTTCTCAATCCATTATCATCAAGGAATGGAAAATAATGTAAAAAATAATAAATAGTAATGATACTAAAATCTTACCCATGATGAAAATAGATAAGGATACATTATTTTTTGACATGAAATGGATGGACATGAGAATCATAAATTGAGGTGAAAATCATACATTGATCTAATGATTGATCATCCATATATAATTATGATGATTAAGGAAGATCAAAGTGATGATGTTTAGTTAGAAATGTCTGTATAAGAAATAATAAAGGTGGCACTACTAGAAAATTGTAAATTTTCAATAGAGAATTTGCGATGGGGCCCCATCACAAATGCCCCATTTCCAAAAAGGGAATTGTAAATATTGTTTTTACGACGGTCCATCACAAAAAACAATATTTTCCATAGTATACAGATCTATCGCAAATAACTTTCTCATGTTTTTTAAATACCTTATTATTATGGGGCCCGTCACAAAAATCCTTGTTGATTTCTTGAAAAAAAAATGTGGTGAGTCATCACAAATACAATTTACGATGGGTCCCATCGCAAAAATGTTCAAAAATAAAACAAAATAATAATAATAAATTAATAATATCATATTAATATTAATTAAATAATATTATTAATATTAGTAAAATAAAATAAATAATAAAATAATAAAATAATATTCATATAACAATAATAGTAATAATGATAATATAATAATATTATTATTGATAATATTAATGAAATGATAATAATAATATTACTAATATAATAAAAAATTATAAAATAAAGAAAACCATAATATTCGCAAAAATAATAAAAAAAAATGAAAAAAAAAATAATTAATAAAATAAATAATAATAATAATAATAAAATAATAATAAAATAATAATAATAATTAAATAAAATATTCACAACAATATAAAAAACTCACTATAAAGAAATGTTAATAGTTATTATTACAAACAAAATTTACATTCAAATGTTTTATCATAAAAAATAAATAGATCACTGAGTGGGAGGGTCATCTAGAGGAGATGGAGAAGATGGTGGGGGAAACATCATCCATAAACCACGAGTGACATGTCGCAAGTACTCCAACTAGTCTTTCACATGTTGTCGCCACCATCGATACATCTCCTCCTACATCTCCTGCTGTTAATGTTGCTGTTGCTGTTGTAGGAACTCTTCATGATGTTACTGCTATTGCTACCATTGATACATCTGCTCCTGGTCCCAATGCATACTCTTTTTAAGCTCACTCTTAGCTCATAGCTACTCCTAATACTGTGCAGTAGATGATGATGACTCTCCATGAGCTCCTCTCAACCTAGATTCCAACATTGCAACGGTGCCATAATAATCCATAGGCATAAATCGAGAACCAATAACAACAACTTAACCATTATCTAAGGCATTCTAGGTCACCTGCATCCTTTTTGTTTCATCAAATCGGTGGGCACTGGTCTGAGTATCGGTCTCAACCTATCTCTCAGTCTATGTCTGAGATGTCACAATGTCATATGACTCCTTCAATTGCAATTTAAAAGTAAAATAGTTAAAATATTATTTGTAGTTAAATTTCAAACTCAAAAAGGAAATATACTGACCACAATCTGATGTTGGTGAGCACCTCTAATCTCTCCAATGGCCGGATCACTATACATCCTCCTATAAATGTCAAAATCTGAAATATCAGGAAGTTCGACTACCTATATGAATATAAAATAAACCATTTAAATTTAAGGTTATATAAAATATTTTAAAAAAATATTTACTATATGCTCTCTATTCGTACGGAATATATGACTACCAGCTCGATGTGTCACTTCCTGTCTCCCCTAGGTTTGTTGATCTACTGATGATCTCATCTAAAAACGACCACCCAAATAGTTTGAACATAATCCATCCCAAACCTAAGATAAAATTTAATCAGGTCGGTGGGTGAGACAAAACTCATAGAACTCTATCACTAATGCTTTCTCCATTTCTTTCCTTCTCAAATTATGTAAAAACTGGCTGCAACACTGATGCATAGTCCCCTACCATGCCTTCTAGATAGCCCCATAAATTCTCTCATTGATGGGATACCATATACCCTAAAAATAATTTATAATATCAAGTTATTAATTAAATTAATTTCAAAATAAATATTATTTATTTATGTACCATCAAATGATCGAACATGTGGTGTTTCACATCAATGGGAATCTGACCCCATGAGACCCATGCTTCAGAAAAATAATTGTGCAATATAGCACCTATAACATCCCAGGTAAATAAAGAATATAACATTTAAATATTTATTAAATTTTTTGAATTAAATATTAATTTTACTTTAAAGGGGATGTTATGTTCGATGAAGTACCTAATATGAAACAACGGGTTTCTTTGAAATCTTATGTTGCACACAACATTGAGTTATACAGAAAAATATTAATATAATATTATTATTTGAAATGGTAGTTAATGAATAGACATTGTATTGGAGGGAATGAAAAGAACTAACTAAAATATGAATACACATGTTTTTTAAATGTTTTCAAATTTACCCAATAAATTTTAGAGGCTTAAAATGAGAATGAATCCATTATTAAGCATTAAATACTCTAATATTCTTTAAGAGGCCGTTTTACCATCTTTTGATGGAGAACACTTTTTAAAAATAGTTTTTTTTCACTTTTATATTTTATTATTGACAAAATAAAATTCTTCTTTAGAATCGGGACAACAAAATTTACTTTGGATGAAATTTTGGTATTTTTCTGATAATGTTCATTTTTTAATAAATAATGAAAAATACTGTATTTTAATTAAAAACTACCTATACATCAAATTTATTTATAAGGATAGATTATATTTTTAACTGGTTTTAAAGTTTAATTAGATTATTGTTTTACCATTTAATCCAATTTTGGTAATTTGAAGTAATTTCACTTTGAAATTTGACATAAACAAGTGTTAATCTTTTGATAGTTATTATTTCTTAAAAACATGTTTTTTGTTTTGACAACGGAAATTAATTTTAAATTAATTTCATCCACTCCAGTGTTTTGAATTTTGAAAAATGGATTCCATATCTAGAATCAGGATCTCCAAATTGTGTAAATAGGTATATTTTATTTTTAGACATTATAAATATTTACTTCAGTAGATATTTTGTTTACCATGGTTAAAGGGTAAATATGGTAAATAATGGTAAAAAAATAATGTTATAATAATGTTAAATTACCCTAAAACGTGTCCTAACCATATTTTATGATACATGTCCGACCATGTTCATCCTTCGGTCGATTTTGGGACACCATGGAGCCACTTGGGAGTGATAATGACACTTTATGTTAAATAATTTAAAGTAAATACAAAAATGACATAAACATATATCTTTTAGTAAATAAATTTTTACATGGGGTTATATAAGTTATCTATTTGACTATAAATATTCATTTTAAAGTTAAAAAAGATTTCCTACATCATGTTTTTTTTATAATTTTTAGATATCAAATAAATTAAATTATATATGACATAATAATGATGCAGTGTTTACCTCATTAATGAATGTTTTAAATAAATAAGATTATAAAAATTAAAATAATATCCAAAACCTTTCCAATTATTATTGGATAATTTTATTTAGAACATGAGTCATCGTATATTATAATTTAATGAGTTTTGTATCTTTAGAAACCAAAAATAATTATATTATAAAATAATATTTCAAACTTTCCTAAAGAGTCCCTCCTCCCCCTTATAAAAATCTATCACCTCTAACCCATTACTTACTGCTCTAAAGCACCTTTTCTCATCCAAACTCTACCCAAATAAACTCTAAAGATCCCTATATTTCTCCTATAAGCTTTAACTTAGGCATAAGTCACTTCAAGGAAGCCTTTGGGTTCAAACCAAAGAGGGTTACCCAATTTAAAGGTAACATCTTCTCTTAAGTTATTTTCTTTTATTTTACTTCTCCAAACCCCTAAACACTATTTATTCCTTTATTTTATAACAAAACTGGTATCCTAAATATACTAGGTTGTTTTTATGAAAATAATTTTAATTACACTTCCACACACCTCTATCTAATGGATACGAACATACTGTTTATGTGGACGGCGACCTACTGCCTCACGAAATAATGATTGTTCAAATATCTCCAATTGTATATCATGGTGGCCATTATGATGGAATTGTATTTATATATGACATATATTAATTTTATTTTTTCTTTATGCTTCTGTATTTTTCATTTATATCATAACTTTATGGTTTCCATAATAGGTAAATACGATAATTTCATTTGAGGAAGTGCGGACTATCGCCCCCTCAAAGTGATATGACTCATTCATGCCATACATGGGATGTATAAAGGGTGGAGTTAATGGAATTATATATTATATTATACTGTAATTGTAATATACCTATGTATTATTAAGTTTTCATACCATTAAAATATTAAATAGAAATGAAAGTAGCGTTCATGCGTACGTACGGCTTACCGTCTCCATGAACGGTGCATTTGATTTCTTATCTCAAAATGTTATGTAATATTATAAATACATATATATATATATAATGGATATATATGATATATATGATATCTAAATCAGGAATATAATTCTAGAGATAATGTAATTTTTTCCACAGGGACAACATGTAATTAAAAGAAGTTCATTTTTTACTCAAGTTATGAACATCAAAAAATGTTTGATATGAACTCAAATAATTAACTTATTGTTATATCAAGTTAATAAGTGATATAAAATGAATAATAAACTTGTAAAAGGTTCTTAATCAAGTAGAAATTAACTTAATTTTATTATTCAGGAAGAACAAGGAACATACAAGACAAGTCGGACTTGAGGTAAGGGGTTTCTTATCTCACTTTTAATTCCGTGATATTTCCATTGTTCGCCTCTTATTTCTTGAATGTGGTGCATTTTTTACTACCATTTGATATATATTATCATGATTATATTTATGTTCATGGTATTCTTTGATTCATGTGGTGGTTATTAAATTTTGGTCTTATGACTCGATTGATTACAACGTGGTAAGGGGTTTCTTATCTCACTTTTAATTCCGTGAGATTTCCATTGTTCACCACTTATTTATTGCATGTGGTGTATTTTTTACTACCATTTGATATATATTATCATGATTCTATTGGTTGTATTAACTTTTTTTCATATGAATCGATTGATTACAATGTGGAAAGGTGTTTTCATTTCACTTTTTATTGCCCTGAGATTCATGCTATATTTGACACTATTTCCTTTTCTGTGGTGTATGTATTGTCCATGATTGTATTATTTGTGTAATATACTTTAAAGTTATTTACTTATTCATTGTATGATCCTTCTTTCATGTGGTGTATCTTTTTTAAGTTACCAAATCGGTAAGGGAACCTTTCACCCTCCTCTTCTAGTCAAAGACTTGTTTTATTCTATGTCTTTAAATTTTAATTTTCGAATGTTGGGATATGATATTACATATCCTTATTTCTGTAAGTTTTATGTCCATGTGATGATAGACCCTTTTTCTATCATCAACTCATTTTCTAAATTTTTAATTGACGTCGTTAGGCTTTTGAATTTTCGTAAGGGAACTTCTTAACCCAAATTCCATTTTTTGGTTCAATCTTATACTTCTTGATTATGTCATGATATGATTATGTGAGGAATCACTATTTATTTTTTTATATAATAATTTCCACTCATATTTGTGTGGATATAATTTTGATACACATAATCACTCCATTGATAATTTCTCAAGTCATTGATATGAACTTGATAAGGGTAATCTTAACTCAATTTCCATTCACTGAGTTAAACATCCAAATCATTGGTTTTGTTTTTAAAAGAACATGTGTGAATGTCCTATGATTTATTTACACTGAATATCCAATCATATTTATTGTATTTATATTTTTCACACATAATTATGTAATTGATATATCCTTAATATAAGGATACCGTCTTTATAAGGGATTTCATCTCAATTTACATTCCATTGAGACTTTATTTCTGTTATGTGCCAATTCACTTTTATATGGTGTATATACTGCCCTTTGAAATATTATATCATGAATATCATTATTCTCGTGATATTATAAGTTTTGTTTTATTCTATTCTTCAATTAGGTTTTGTTAAGTGTTTCTCAAGTGTTACGAGACTCTTTAACTAAAACATTGTTTTAAAAGCTTTAAATAATTATTCTTCTAAATATTTCTCATTAATGTCCATGTTTTCAAAATAGTTTTTAGTATTTATTTATAAGGAAATTAATGTTTTAAAATTTTAATTACTTTAAAAGCTTCAAAGGGGTATGGGACACTTTGATTCAAAAATATCTTTATTAAATGTTTTTAATGGTTTTGAAAATGGTTTGATTAAGCATTGATAATGTCTATATCTTGAAATGATATATTGTGATTGCAATGTGGAAATGTTATTATTAAAATGTTTATATTTTCAATATTTTATGTGTTATGATTTTATAATGGTACTTGGAAATTTTATGGGTGGTTACGTGATAAACCAAATGACAGGTGGTGTCGTGATAAACCAGGATGGGTGGTTACGTTATAACCTCTAATGCATTGGGTATGGAAGTCGGCTGTATGGCTATTCTATTTGGTGATATGTGTGGAAGTCGACTGTATGGTTATTCCATTTATGTATGTTTATGTCCCAAGTTACCTTTATATTTTATGTGTGATTTTTATGGGTTTTATGGTAATCTTTTTGTTACAAAAGGGTAAGTAATGAGCTTTTATTCAGTGAAGAGCATTTACTACTTCATAATGGTGAAAAGTATTATTGATGATAAAATATTCATGATTTACTTATTGTTTTGAAAAAATAATAGTTTTCCTTCTTTGTGTATCCCTTACGGAGCTTTTTTTCTCATCCCAAGTTTTTGAAATGTTTTTCACATGATATAAAGTGTAATAGGTTCAAGGATGGGATCATGGAAAATTCGTGTAGTCTAAAACATGGAACTAAACATGTTTCTTTTTAAGAGTTTTTATTTTATGAAAAAAATGGATACTGAGTATTAGTGTCTACATGTAATATTCAAGTTGATATGTATATGTTATTACCTAATTCTATAAAACTCTAAACCTGAAAAGATCCTTAATTTGAATTTTTCATTTAATTCAAGATTATGTAATGTGTTAAGGGCAGGTCCTTTTAGTTGGTATCAAAGGTTGGTTTAGACAACTTTAGGGATTATGAGTTTTCATTAAATGCATGGTTAGTCCCTATGTCTATTATTTCAGTTTAATCCTTGTTTTATAACTTTTTCAGATTAAGGAAAGTTGGTTACAAATGGAAGGAGGAGGATCTCAGACAACATTCCTATCTATTCCTGATGACATACTTGCAATAATTATTACAAAGTCATGTTCAGATGATTGTGAAACTTTTTCTAGAATAAAACTCACTTGCAAGCAATTTTTTGAGATTTCAAACACCTCCACTATACCTCGATATCATCGTGTATCATGGGTTGTATTTAATAAAATACTATTTTCACAATACTCGCATATTTTCAAGAAAGGTAAATATTATCAAGTCATTTTCATATATTTTACCTTATCTCAAGATTTTGAAGCATAATATGATTTTAAAAAAGGTGATGAAGAAGGATAACCTTGTTCAACCTATTTGTATTTTCTTTTACTATATAGTCTCTCAGTACGTACTTATGGTATTTTAAAAGGACCATTGATTGAAAGTTTGAACTCAAATTTGGTCCGACTGTTTTATAAAAATCATGTTTTATCATATGTTTTGAAATTATATGTCTTACAAGATTATTTTTCGAAACTATGTTTCTACGAATGCCCATATAACCCATGTTGTACAAATTGTATTTGGATGAAGTAAGCAAGTGATTTTGAAGTATCTCTAAATCATTGTTGTAATACATGGACCTTCTACCTACGTGAACAAGATGACGATGAAACCATATGGACACCAAGATAAAGTTATGATGTTCTTTTGATTGTGAATAGTTTTATTTTATCATATGGAGGTGAAATAAAAAAAAGGACAATATATATAAGGATTTATGAATTAAAATATTGAGGTCTTAATGTGTTGGGATGAAAATGAAAGGTATAATAAAACCTTTGAGGTTAAAGCATGTTAGGGTTATTTTGGAGTTTTATAAAAAGGATAACCCATAAGATGGGTGACAACTAATCACGTCCGGCAAGGCCATGGGAATCGAACCCACAACCAAAGGGAAACAAGGGTACATTGCCTACCACTGGCCTACGTGTTGTCCCTGGTTAGTATGGCTTATTAGTTTTAGTTAAATGATTTTATGGATCAAGAATAAGTTGATTTTTGGGAACTTATGTTTTATCAAATAGATATCCTTAATATAGGAAAATGATTTGGTGATTAAGTGATAAAGGTTATTTTGGAAGATGTTTTCTCTTTTGTAACATTATATGCTTATGAGAAATAGAATAATATGGGATCTCATTTGTGGGGTAATGGTTAAAATTTTATTTTTGAAGATTCTAGGTTTTTATTGTAGACATATGGTGATTTGGGTTATTTATGTAAATGATTAACCTATCATAATGAATATATGATTAGGTTATTTATACTTCATTATGAGACTTTAAGAGTAGTCAATGTTATTTGGAATAAATGCTAAGATATACTATGGGAGAATATGTGATTAAATTCTTCTGAGTTTTGGGTTTCAAACATAGTTTGTATTTTTTGAAGAATTTTAAGGACAATTGTGTATTGAATGGTCTTTGTTAAACCTCTGGTATTGTTTATTGAATTTTGGAGATTAAGAGAAGTTTTTCTTTTTATAAAGGATTATCCTTTTTGGGGATTATCTGATCTCGTACTAACCATTTTGGTTTTGGTTGTTGTTTGAAGACAGGGGAAATATATAGTTCATATTTTGTGGATTATGTGATACTCTAGAAGTTGATTCTAGCACTTTTAATATGACCAGGTCAGTTTTAATACTTGTCGTTTGGAGAAAATATGAGTTTGTGGTATAAATTTAGTAAAGGAGGAAAGTCAACATGACAAGTAAGTATGTTTCCTTATGTTTTTAGTTAATCTCATAAATAAATTCCTCAAATTTTTGAAAACTAACATTAAAAAAAACATTATCCGTTATATTTTTTTAATGGCGAATCAAATACCATTTAACCCATCACATGTTTTTGATTTTATGGTGGTTAACTTTCTCCTAATAAAGTTTTTTACCACTCCCCATTAAACCTTGATGGTTTGTTTCTCTTCCATATCTATGTTTTTCTATATGGACCTAGTATGGACTATCTCGAGTGACCATTGTAATTCTATTTCATTCTTTTAAAGTGATATTTTTATTGACTCTTTTTTTGATGTGGGACTTTCAATGAAGTTTCCAAGCCCAATTTTAAAATTGTGAGGACACAATTCCCAAAAGGGGTGAAGGATGTAACATCCTAGGTAAATAAAGAATATAACATTTTCATATTTATTAAAATTTGTGAGTTAAATATTAATTTTACTTTAAAGGGGATTCTATTTTCGATGGAGTACCTGATACGCAACAATGGGTTTCTTTGAAATCTTATGTTGCACGCAATGTTGAGTTATACTAAAAATAATAATATAATATTGTTATTTAAAATGATAGTTAACGCATAGTCATTGTATTGTTGGGAATGAACAGAACTAACTAAAATATGAATAAACATGTTTGTTAAATGTTTTCACATTTAACCAATAAGTTTTAGAGGCTTAAAATGATAATGAATCCAATATTAAGCATGAAATACTCTAATATTCTTTAAAATGTCGTTTTACCATATTTTGATGGCGAAAACTTTTAAATCTAGTTTTTGTAGCTTTTATATGATTTATTTCAAAAAATAAAATTCTTATTTAGAATTGGGACATCAAAATTTACTTTGGATGAAATTTTGGTATTTTCTGATAATGTTAATTTTTTAATAAATAATGAAAAATACTGTATTTTAATTCAAAACTGCATTTTAATCTAATTTATTTGTATAGATATATTATCTTTTTAATTAGTTTTAAAGTGTAATTAGATTATTTTTTTAACATTTAATCCAATTTTTTTCATTTGAAGTAATTTCGCTTTGAAATTGGACATAAACAAGTGTCATTCTTTTGATAGTTATTATTTCTTAAAAACACGTTTTTTGTTTTGAAAACGGGAATTAATTTTAAATTAATTTTAAATTAATTTCTGCCACTTTGGTGTTCCGAATTTGGAAAAATAGATTCCATATTTGGAATCATTTTATCCAAATTTTGTAAATAGGTAACTTTTATATTTACACATTATGAATATTTACTTCAGTAAATATTTTGTTTACCATGGTTAAAAGGTAAATGTGGTAAATAACGGTAAACAAATAATAGTATAACAACATTAAATTACCCTAAAACGTGTCCTAACCCTATTGGATGATAAATTTTCGACTATGGACATCCTTGGGTCGATTTTGGGACCCCATGGAGCCACTTGGAAGTGATAATGACACTTTATGTTAATTAATTTAAAGTAAAAACAAAAATGGCATAACCATATATCTTTTAGTAAATCATTTTTTACATGGGGTTATATAAGTTGTCTCTTTGACTATAAATATTCATTTGAAATATAAAAATATTTCCTACATATTGGTATTTTTTTGATAATTTTTATACATTAAATAAATTAAATTGTATATGACACAATAATGATGCAGTATTTACCTCATTAATGAATGTTTTAAATAAATAAGATTATAAAAATTAAAATAATATCCAAAAACTGCCCAATTTTTATTGGATGATTTTATTTATAACATGAGTCATCCTACCTTTTACTTTAATGAGTTTTGGACCTTTAGAAACTGAACATAATTGTATAATAAAATAATATTTTCAAACTTTCCTAAAGAGCCCCTCCTCCCCCTTATAAAAATCCATCACCTCTAACCCAGTAATCACACCTATAAATCTCCTTGTATCATCAAAAATCTTCCCAAATAAGCTCTCAAGATCCCTATATTTCTCCTAGAATCCTTACCTTAGGTATAAGGCACTTCAAGGAAGCCTTTTGGTTCAAACCAAAGGGAGTTACCCAATTTAAAGGTAACGTCTTCTCTTAAGTTCTTTTATTTTATTTTACTTCTCTAACCCCCTAAACTCTCTTTATTACATTATTTTATAACAAAACAAGTATAATAAATATAATAGGTTGTTTTTATATGAATTATTCAAACTAAACTTCCACACACCTCCATCTAATGGATACGAACATACTGTTTCTGTGGACGACGAACTACTCCTTCACAAAACGGTGATTGTTCAAATATCTCCAACCGCCTCTCATGGTGGCCATTATGATGGAATTATATTTATATATGATATATATTATGTTTATGTTTTCTTTATTATTCTGTATTTTTCATTTATATCATACCTTTGTGGTTTCCATAATGGGTAAATACGATAATTTCATTTGAGGAAGTGCGAACTACTGCCCCCTCAAAGTGATATGACTCGTTCATTCCATACATGGGACATATAAAGGGTGGAGTTAATGAAATTATATATGATATTATACTTTAATTATAATATAACTATGTATCATTAAGTTTTCATACCATTAAAATACGAACTAGAAATGAAAGTAGCATTCATGTGTACGTACAGCTTACCGTCTCCTTGAACGGTGCATTTCATTTATTATCACCAAATGTTATGTAATATTATAAATACATATATATAAATATATATAATGGATATATATGATATATATGATATCTAAATCATGAATATAATTCTGTATATAATGTAATTTTCACCATAGGGACAACTTGTAATTAAAATAAGTTCATTTTTTACTCAAGTTCCGAACATCAAAAAATGTTCAATATGAACTCAAATAATTAATTTATTATTATATCAAGGTAATAAGTGATATAAAAGGAATAATAAACATGAAAAAAATTATTAATAAAGTATAAATTAACTTATTTTTATTATTCAGGAAGAACACGGAACATACAAGACAAGTCGGACTTGAGGTAGGGGGTTTCTTATCTCACTTTTAATTCCGTGAGATTTCCATTGTTCTCCACTTATTTCTTGAATGTGGTGTATTTTTTAATATTATTTCATATATATTATCATGATTATATTTATATTCATGGTATTCTGTGATTCATTTGTTGGTTATTAACTTTTGTCTTATGACTCGATTGATTACAATGTGGTAAGGGGTTTCTTATCTCACTTTTAATTCTGTGATATTTCTATTGTTCACCACATTTTTATTACATGTGGTGTATTGTGTAATGACATTTGATAAATATTATCATGATTATATTGGATTTTATTAACTTTTGGTCATACGAATCGATTGATTACAATGTGGTAAGTGGTTTTCTTCTCACTTTTTATTGTCGTGAGATTCATGCTATATTTGCCACTATTTCCTTTTGTGTGGTATATGTACTGCCCATGATTGTATTATTTGTGTGATATACATTATGGGTATTTACTTCTTAATTGTATGATTCTTATTTCATGTGGTGTATCTTTTGTAAGTTACCAAATTGGTAAGGGAACCTTTCACCCTCCTCTTCTAGTCAAAGACTTATTTTTTCTGTCTTTAAATTTCAATTTTCAAATGATGGGATATGTTATTATATATCCTTATTTTTGTACATTTTATGTCCCTGTGATGAGAGACCCTTTTTCTCTCATCAACTCATTTTCTAAATTGTTAATTGACGTTGTTAGGCTTTTGAATTTTCGTAAGGGAACCTCTTAACCCAAATTCCATTCTTTGGGTTAATCTTATACTTCTTGATTATGTCATGATGTGATTATGTGTGGAATCACTATTTATTTATTTATGTAATAATTTCCACTAATATTTGTTTGGATATAATTTTCATACACATAATGACTCCATTGATAATTTCTCAAGTCATTTATATGAACTTGATAAGGGTAATCTTAACTCAATTTCCATTCATTGAGTTAAACATCCAAATCATTGGTTTTTTTAAAGAACATGTGTGAATGTACTATGATTGATTTACAATGAATATCCAATAATATTGAGTGTATTTATATTTTTCACACATAATTATGTAATTTATATATCCTTAATATAAGGATGTCGTCTTTATAATGGATTTCCTCTAAATTTACATTCCATTGATACTTCATTGTTGTTATGTGCCAATTCACTTTTATGTGGTGTATATACTTCCCTTTTAAATATTATATCATGAATATCCTTATTCTCATGATATTATATGTTCTGTTTTATTCTATTCTTCAATTATGTTTAGTCAAGTGTTTCTAAATTGTTACTAGACTATTTAACTAAAACATCATTTTAAAAGCTTTAAAGAATTATTCTTCTAAATCATTCTCTTTAATGTCCATGTTTTCAAAATGGTTTTAAGTATTTATTTATAAGGACATTAATGTTTTAAAATTTTAATTCATTTAATAGATTCAAAGTGGTATGGGACACTTTGATTCAAAAATCTCTTTATTAAATGTTTTAAATGGTTTTGAAAATGGTTTGATTAAGTATTGATTATGTCAATATCTTAAAATGATATATTGTGATTTCAATGTAGAAATTTTATCAGTGAAATTTTAATATTTGAAATATTTTATGTGTTATAATTTTATAATGGTACTTGGACATTTAAAAAGTGGTTATGTGATAAACCAAATGACGGGTGGTGTCATGATAAACTAGGATGGGTGGTTACGTTATAACCTCAAATGCATTGGGTATGGAAGTCGGTCGTATGGCTATTATATTTAGTGATATGTGTGTAAGTCGACCGTATGGTTATCCCATTTAAGTATGTTTATGTCCCAAGTTACCTTTATATGTTATGTGTTATTTCTAGGGGTTTTATGGTAATCTTTTGGTTACAAAAAGGTAAGTAATGAGCTTTTATTCAGTGAAGAGTATTTACTACTTTATAAAGGTGAAAAGTTTTACTTATGATAAAGTATTCATGATTTAATTTTTGCTTTGAAAAACTAACAGTTTTCCTTCTTTGTGTATCCCTTACTAAGCTTTTTTTTTTTCATCCCAAGTTTTTGAAAATTTTTTCACAGGATATAAAGTGGAATATGGTTAAGGATGGGATCAAGGAAAAGTCATATTTTCTAAAACATGGAACTAGACATGTTTCTTTTTAAGATTTTTTATATTATGAAAAAAAATGGATATTGAGTAGTAGTGTCTACATGTAATATTCAAGTTGATATGTATATGTTATGACCTAATTCTCTAAAACTCTAAACCTGAAATGATCCTTAGTGTGAATTATTCATTTAAATCAAGATTATATAATGTTTCAAGGGAGGGTCCATTTAGCACCCCCTGTTTTAAAGCTATATGCATAATGATATAAAAAAAAGAACAAACAATCAAACAATTAGTATATAAATAAACTATTGAAAAATAACTAAAATACATGAGTAAACATATCTCTGCATGTGTTCATTGAAGCGAATATGTGGAAATCACTCAGGGATCGGGTTAAGAATCATCAATCACGCAAGACCACTCCCCCTCTGAGTCCCCCCGGAACTGCATGTAGTATGAGGGTTAGATAAACCAATATCCTTCTCGTCCAAAGGTAGATCAGCTTCCTGTGATATATGAAACAGATCCTCATCCATCTGAAAAACAAAATGATTGTTGTTAGAAAATAGTTGAAAACAACTATTATATATAGATATATATTATATATGATTATAACCAATATTTAATTGTTTCAATGTTCATCTTCATCCTCATCTTCATAGCTGACGATGTCAGTGTCTTCATATTCCTCCTTGGCATCATAAATTTCCATATGAGTTTCAGTTTCATCATATCTTGTCATTTCAAATTCCTTTGTAACATCATTAACATCATCATCTCCATCGACCCTTAACTATGGGTCGTCATCATCTATATTCGTGTCTCTTCATAAAAATATGGATTTGTAGTAGTCTCTTGAAAAATTTCAATTCCTTCCACATAAGCGGAACCGCATTCACTTTGAGTAAACTGATTTTCTTGAGATTTAATTTTTATTATGCTCCACCAATCACTTAACTCTCTTTAAGTAGAAAAATATATTGAATAATAAATTTGACATGCCTGATGATCTAATAAAAATGGTTCATTTACTGCAAGAAGACTTTTATATTTAATATCAATGATTCCATGGGTTGGATGAACATGCATGCCTCTATCAGTATCCAACAACTGATATTGAAACATCATTATGTAATGATTTCCCAGATAACATAGTTCAATAATGTCTTTCATCATGCCGTAAAATTCAACTTCAGTTTTTCTATGATTATATCCTCTCAAGAACACACCACTATTAATTGTTTTTTTTATTTCTAATATACACGCATATGAAATTGAAAAAAATTCACCTCATATGAATTATAATATTTAACCATTTTTATGGTGGGTTACTCAATACACGCAATCTATTATATATTTTATAGGAATGTGGACATACCTAAAAAAAGTTAATATAGTTATCAATATAATAGATAATAAATTGATTTTATATGTTAAACCAAAAATAATTTATGTTACCAATTTTTGAAACCAGTAGAAATTTTTTTTTGCTAATGTTCTTTAAGATCAGCTGATGTAATTTTTGAAAGTTGTTTATTGATATGATTATCATATAACCCACAAATAAAATAAGATTAATTTTCTATAAAAAAAATTACAGAATAAGTGATATAATAAATCATGGTACAAATGGTGTCATTTCCTCATAGTTGAGTAGAACATATGTATGAGCTCAGTGATGTTCACCATCTGAAATTCATCGTTCATAAACTCCGCTAAATCCTTGTTCAGGCTGATTGAAAACTGATAATTTATTTCCCATTTCATCTTCAAAATTTCCCTTTTTTCAGCCCATATAGATGTGTTTTTAGGGATATTCAGATTTAAAGTAATGAGAGAAAAAAATCCACTTGAAAATAAGATTCTACAATTGAACCTTCAACCGATGATTTGTTACATAATTTTTTATTCAAGTTTTGCATGCATCTCTCAAATGGGTATATCCATCAGAACTATACCGTACCTCCATATTTTTCTTCATGAGGCAAATGTAATATCAAATGTTCCATTGAGTCAAAAAAAAATCCGGTGGGAATATTTTTTCCAGTATACATAAAATTAAAACAATATCTTCTTATAGTCTTCTTAATGCATCGTAGTCACTTGTTGCCACAAAAATGTCTCAAGAAATATGATATGTATTTCAATGAACCACAAATCATTGAATTAAACAAACCTCTTAATCTAATCAGTATAAGTCTTTCCATTATAACATTAAAGTCGTGACTTTTTAATCTGGTAATATAACAATTTCTAACACATCTACCCAAATTGGAATCATAACCATCTGGAAGTCTAAAATCTGCAATACACTGATAAAATAATAATTGATTATATTTAGAGAGTGTATATTATTATTTTGGATTCATTAACTTCTGTGATCTGACATTTTCAAATAGTTCAAGTTTTCATCACCTACATATTTGGGAAAGATCTAATCATGCCTTTACATTGTCATTTTTCTTACCTGGTGTATCCAAAATTTTATGAAATAAATTATCAAAACATTTCTTCTCAACATTCTTGACAACCAAAATGTGACAAACCAATATAGATGATCCAAAAAAATGATTTGTTTTATCCAATTGTGTTCTTTCCCAAATCCAACAATTTTATGTTGGTTTATTATTGGTCCAAATTTTATGGGAGGTAATAAAGAGAAAATTGATTTTAACTTTGTACCTTAGATCATTTTTGGAGTCTCATCTCTTTCAATTGTGTCTTTTCTGATATGATATTTGTTCCTTCAAAAAGGATGATCTATTGGAAAGAATATGTGATGACAGTCGAAAAAACAAGGTTTTTTCCATTGATAATCATAAACTCTTTGATGTATCTCATACAGTATGGATATGATTTTGGACCATGTGTAATCCATCCAGATAACATGTAATATGCTGGGATGTCACTAATTGTCCACATCAATGCATCTTTCAATAAGAAATTTTCTTTCACAATAACATCAAATGTACTAACACCATTAATCCATAATGAATTTAACTCATCAATCAATTGTTTCAAATAAAAATCAATATTATTTATCGGATGTCCTAGAATTAATAGGGTCAAAAAGATATATAGTTCATTCAACAACATCTATGGAGGTAAATTGTACAGAGTTATAAAGATATGCCAACATGAATACTAACTACCTTAATAACCAAATGGACAGAAACTGTCAATAGAAATACCGAATCACGCGTTTTGGGATTCTAAAGAAAAAGACGGGTGAATTTGGTCAAAATGTTTCCATGAATCACCATCAGAGGGATTATTTAAGGTTTTACCGGTTTTGATACTGTTTTTATGCCATGTCACCAATGTCGTTGTGTTCTGAGACATAAATATACACTGCAATCTGGGTGAAAGCAGGAAATATCTCAATTGTTTTACATGACTAAATCTAGACTTCCCTTTTTGAGCCTCTTTATACCTCAATTTTCCACATGTGGGACTACTATGAAACTACTCATTTTCACCATAATATAAGATGAAATCATTTGAACATGCATGAATCTTCTGATAATTAAGACCTAGTTTATGAACCATCCTCTTTCTCTCATAGAAATTTATAGGAAACACAATTCCTTTAGGTAGCAGTGTTTTTACCAAAGATAATATCTGATTAAAATAGCTATTTGACATTCCATTATCTAATTTAATAGCCATAAATTTAGCAACTACTTCAAATTTTCTTATCTTGCAACCAAGATATAAGGCATCCTCAATGAACCTCAAAAACTCATAAAAATGAGATGGTTCCAACTCAGGAGTTATATTAATATCATTCTATGTTTCAACTTGTTGAAAAGACAAACCTACCACATCATGTTCTAAATATTGAAACTGTGATAGATCTAGAACCAAATTATTAGTATCTTCTTTGGAACTGCATTCACCATGTTGATACCAAAAAATATAATCCGGTTGAAAAACAAAATGAAATAAATGACCTCCAACATTGTTAAATGTGTTTAACGTCCTCAGAGAACATTATTTATAAGGACACTTAATTGCCTCTTCTGAAATAAATATGGGTTTTGATGATGCAAATGATATGAAAGCTTTAACACCCATAATATATATAGGATTTAATCCAGAACCATTTGGATTCTTGAACTGATTTATCCAAGCGCAATCATCTAATAATGATTTTTTTCGACATCCTTATTCCATATTTCTCTAAAAAAATATTAAATAATTAATTTTTTTGAATAATTTGATATAAGGAAAACACTATCCAAAAAAGAGAAGATAATTAAATTCTTTTTTCTATCAAATTATTATAATTTCTATTATTTTATACTTATTTATAGTATATTTTAAAAAATTTATAGTAATCTACACTAACTTATAATAATTTATCCTAATTACCATTAATTGTTATTAATTACAACTGATTTGTACTAATAATTTCTAATTAATGGTGACACAATTTCTAGCGAATTGGCAGAAGCTCTTTTTCCTGACGACTCATCTCCACTATCTCTGACTGAAATCACTATGAAAAATCTACTTCAACATACGGATATCCATTTTTGTATGCACAAGGTTGGAGATCAAGGAGGCATCTCCGTGATACTCTCTATTCTTGTGCATACGAAAATGGATATCCGTACGTTGAAGGATATTTTCCATAGTGATTTCAATAAAAGAAAGTTGCAAGGAGATGAGTCATTAGGAAAAAGATCCTCTTTTTCTTGACCGCTCATACCCTTAAAATTTTCTATGATTGAAATAAGTATGAAAAATCTTCTCTGACGTATGCATATAAAATTTTGTATGTAAGAGAATGGAGAGCAGAAAGGCCTCATTGTGCTGCTCTCCATTATTCTACAAACAAAAATGAATATTTTTACATGGGGAATGATTTTTCATAGTGATTTAGTGGGAGAAAATTGTAAGGAGATAAGGTGTTGGGAAAATGGAATCTTCCAATCCGCAGGAAATTGTGCCGATTTGTTACAATTTATTACAATTTCTTGCTAATTATTGTTAATTATTTCTAATTATTGCTAATTATTTCTAATTATTAGTAATTATTGATAATTACTAGTAATTGTTACTAATTATTTCTAATTATTGAACATTTATTTCTAATTATAACTAATTATTAGAATTTATAACTAATTGTTAGAATTTATTACAAATTATTTGCATTTATTACTAATTATTAGCATTTATTACTAATTATAACTAATTATTGGAATATATTACTAATTATTCCAATTTATTACTAATTTTTAGAATTTAAAATTTATTATAGGAATTTAATACTAATTATTAGAATTTATAACTATTTATTAGAACTTATTACTAATTATTAGAATTTATTACTATTTATTACTAATTACTGCAATTTATTATTAATTACTGCAATTTATTACCAATTACTGCAATTTATTAATATTTACTGTAATTTATTACTAAATATTGAAACTTAGTACTAATTACTTAAAATTATTACTAATTACTCCAATTTATTACTAATTAATGCAATTTATTATTAATTTGTACAATTTGTTACTAATTACTATAATTAATTACTAATTACTACAATTTATTACTAATTACTGTAATTTATTACTAATTACTACAATTTATTACTATTTATTGCTAATTATTACTAATTATTACTAATTTATTACTAATTATTACAATTTATTACTAATTTTAACTAATTATTAGAATTTATTACTAATTATAACTAATTTATTACTAATTATTGCAATTTATTACTAATTATTGCAATTTATAACTAATTTATAACTAATTATTGCAATTTATTACTAATTGTTGAAATTTATTACTAATTATTAGAATTTATTAATAATTATAACTAATTATTAGAATTTATTACTAATTATAACTAATTATTGGAATTCATTACTAATTATAACTAATTATTAAAATCTATTACTAATTATAACTAATCCTTAGAATCTATTATTAATTATAACTAATTATTAGAATATATTACTAATTATTACTGATTGTTATAATATATTACAAATCATTAGAATATATTACTAATTATTATTAATTATAAGAATTTATGACTAATTATTAATAATTATTACAATTTATTACTAATTATTACAATTTATTAGAATTTGTAACTAATGTATTACTAAATATTATTAATTTATTACTAATTATTTTAATTTATTACTAATTATTAGACTTTATTAATAATTCTTCCAATTTATTACTAATTATTACAGTTTATTATTAATTATTATAATTTATTACTACTTATTAAAATTTATTACTAAATGTTACAATTTATTACCAATTATTACAATTTATTACGATTTATTGCGATTTATTACTAATTATTACTAATTTGAAGCTAATTATTACTAGCTTATTACTAATTATTACTATTTTATTACTAATTGTTACAATTTATTACTAATTATTACAATTTATTACTAATTATTACAATTTATTACTAATTATTACAATTTATTACTAATTATTACAATTTATTACTAATTATTACAATTTATTACTAATTATTAGAATTTAATACTAATTATTATAATTTATTACTAATTATTAGAATTTATTACTAATTATTAGAATTTATTAATAATTATTACTAATTATTATAATTTATAACTAATTATTTGAATTTATATCAAATTATTACTAATTGTTTCAATTTATTACAAATTATTTTTAATTGTTGCAATTTATTACAATTTATTACAAATTATTGCAATTTATTACTAATTATTACAATTTATTACTAATTATTACAATTTTATACTAATTATTAGAATTTAATACTAATTATTAGAATTTAATACTAATTATTATAATTTAATACTAATTATTACTAATTAATAATAATTAATAATAATTAATATAATAACTATTAATTAATACTAATTAATACTTATTTTTCAAAATAAACATAAACAACGATAAATAAAACTATCTGATTCTAATTTAATTTAGCTACAGCTAATTAACAATAATTTTGACTAACATAAAATGAAATAAATTAAACAAAAAATAAAAGAAATAGATAAATACCTTAAAATTGAAGCTTTCGAAGGATATAAGCTGTGAATAATACCCCAAATTAAAATTTTAAACTATGAAAAAATTTGAGGGAAAAATTTTCCACTATAGAGAGAGATGTGTAGAGAATTGACTGGAATGGGAATAAAATGGGTGGGGTATATATAGGTTAGACTAGTCTGTTAAAAAGTAATTTATGATGGGTCCTGTCGTAAATACCAACATGCCGACATACTATTTGCGATATGGGACACATCCCGTCGCAAATACCATCAAAAGTTGTCGGGTATTTGCAACGGGAATAAAAGCCCATCGCAAATACCCTTCGCACAGTTTGGCGCGCAACTCGCGCCCAACCTTTTGTGACGAGAACCATCGCCCCGTCGTAAAAAAAGTTCTTTAGACATACTATTTGTGACGGGTCAGTAACCCGTCACAAAATGACCAAACGCAAAAGCCCACTTTTCCCGTAGTGGAAACTCATAGTGTAACATTGATAAAGGTATAGTTACAAGATTTAGTGCATGTTTATTTTCACCATATGAGCATGAGATAAAGATTTACCCATTATACGATACACATAACTCAATTTTCTATATTGGCCCAGGGAGAACAAAGATATATAAAGGTCACTAGGAATATTTTTTATAGTATAATATAAAGCTGAAGATTTAGAAGTATATATGAATGTTCTTGGTATGTCAAAAATTTAATGTAGCATAGGAAAAGTCCAAGGGAATTATATAACGATAACTTATAAAAATTGGGAACTGTGATAACATCACTATATATTTCATCATTAGTCTGACAAATAATTATAAAGGAAACAATTCCATATGGGTTGTATTTAATCATTTAAAAAAACAGCGATTTCTTTATCATTCAATAAGTATTCACACTCAGTCAACTTGAAAAGATATACATCAAATGAGTGGTGAGCCTACATGGAATACCACTATCGATTTTATTAGATTTATATATGAAGTACAATTAAATATTACATATGATTATTTCGAAGGAACTAAACAAAGAGTTCAACTTAAGTAAAGAATATCATTCTAAGAAAGTAGATGATCAAACCGAAAGGTCCATTAATACTTTGGAATAAAATATCAAAACGTACTCTATAGGATTCAATGGAGGGAAGGTTCAATGTCTAACTTTAAGTGATTTCTCATAAAATAATCACAACAACTCAAGAATTCAACTAAAACCATATGAATCCAAGTATGATAGTAAGTGTAATACTGCAACATGGTAAGATAAAGTGAGAGAAAACAAGCTATTGGGACTAAAATTTGTTGATGATATGCAACATAAGGTCCAATCTATTCAGCAACACATGGGAGAAACACTGATTCAATATAAAATTTATACTGATAATTATAAATGAGACCTGATGTTTGAGGTTATAGATAAGGTTTTCCCTTATATATCTCCATGAAAGGGAAATTTGATCTTTTTTAATTAGGTAAAAATAATTCCTCAATATGTTAGACCCTTTAAGATTCTTAACCACATTGGATTTGTGTCATATCTATTTAACCTATCACCAAACCTTTCAATGAATATGTTATGTTTCATATATCCCTACTGAGGTAGTATATACTATATTCCACACATGTACTAAATCAATAGGTGGTGGACTTAGAGCATGATCTCTCATACAATGAGTATTGAGTAAAGATCTCGTATCACAATGATAATGTTCTATGAATCATTACATCTCAATGTGTTGATGTACTTGGTAAAACCTTAAGTATGAATATAAAACATGGAAACATGAATATTCAATGAAATATAAGTTCCCTCATCAGTTTTTAACTAAGATTTTGAATTAAAAAATTTAACCTAATACTTCTTTAGGTTGGGGAGAATGTAATGAATCACATTTTACAATTAGAAACTTTTCATAGATATAAGTGATTGTATGATTTAACCACATGTACCGTTATAAAAATTATTGCCTTTATAATTCATCAAATATAGAAATATTAATGAAGAATAAATACCCTAAAAAAATTAAAAATAGTATATTATAATTATAAATGCAAATAAAAAACATAACTATAATTCCATAATCTATTGGGTTATAGTCTTCTAGAAAAATCATTCTTGTAAAAAATAATTTGAAAAGGAAACCAAAAATTAGAAATACTATAATAATTTTTTAATTCAATTATATAGGTCCTTGAGAACTTTATCAGGGATGAAAATAATGTTTTCAATGTTCTTCTCTTTTGGTTGTTTCTCCGAAATTGGTTTTGGGTGGCGTTTGTAAAGTAAATGATTTTTGAGTACCAATGTGGTGTTAAATTGGGTGTTTTACATGGCTATTCTATGTGATGCCTATTGGGGTTGTTTTATAAAACATGTAATGGGTTTATATAAGGTTTCTAAGTGTTGAAAATTCTGTTTTGGAAAATATGAGTATGCACTTGGTGTTCAAAGTGGGGTTTCAAAGGGATTTTTTTGTGCAATGCATTGTTAGTTTTTGTGAAGTTGTTTATTAAAAATAAAAATGATTTGTTGTATGATTTAAGTGGTATAAAGTGTGAAAAGCTACTATATTGTTTTTATATGACCAGCAGTGGATTTTTTACAAGAAAAGGGATGTGTGTTTCTTATTGAAATTTTTTGAGTACAAAAGGGGAAGCCCGGGTACCTAGGTGGGTAGATATGTACTAGTACGGCTAGTGAACCGGATTGGTTGTGTCCCTATTTCACTGAGAAAATGGATAAATACAACTCTAACTAAACTATTTGGATTATGTTTGGGGGCCACTAGGTTATGGGTATGTTCCCTACTAGTGTCTCATGCACAAGAAAGGATTGTGACTTGGATACTTTAAACCGAGGTACGAGGTACATAGGGCCCAAACTCTCTAGTTGCCTAGGGGTGTTCCCAGTTTGTTTCTCATTGGATTTGTGGTATTTTACCTTGTCTTAGGGTGTGTTTGGATGTGAATTACAGTAGATAACATGTATTATTTAAGTTTTTTAACATTTTGAAAGTTTTAGTTTGAAAACTGTTTTCAATTGAAAGTTATGTTTCTTGGAATTTATCACTGCTTTTCTTTACATATTAAAATTGCTTGCTTAATCACCTTGTATTGCATACTCTTTGGAATATTTGGGTGGTATCCTATTGGGTTTATTCTCACACCCTACTTACACCCCTTGGGTGTAAGTATACTTGATTATGTTTGACTCGGTTAAAGGAAAAGCCTCAGGTGAAGGCGGTTCGGGTTGTTAGACCCCTCCTGCGGTGCGGTGTTGTGGAGACGGCTCGGGGGTGACAACCCCCTTGTCGTGTGGAGTCTTTTTGGATGTCTTACTACTGTATTTATTTGTATTTGGACCTCTTTTATTTTATTTAAAGTTATGTATTTAGATCTAGTTTTATTAATACTTTTTTGGCATGATAATTTCAGTTTCTTGTTATTGATTTTTTTTAATGTTTTATGCTTTCATACTCAGGTAAATCATTCCCAAACCTAAAATATTGATACCCAGGCACTTGTTCCAGTCGGTGGGGATAGGGAACGTCCTTATATCCTTTTCATGGGCTGGATTTATGTTGTTATTAGTGGTGACCTGATTCTGTTCGTGACACTATAGCGACGCGAACTTCAGTCGTCTTTCACTGTAGCTCCTTGGATTTCCAGCCAACAGCCACTGTAGCACTTTTGACTTTGGTGGCCACCTTTCGCTGTTGCGATGTGGAATTTTTGAGGTTGGTGGAATAGTGTTTTTTCCTCTACATTATCCCATTTTTGGGATATGGTTTCTGTTTGTGTGAGAGAAAACTCCTCTAAATTGTGCTCCTGAATTATAGTGATTTTCTGCCTCTCTGTGGACGTAGTGATTATTCCCGAACCACGTAAATCCTCATGTCCTTATTCTTTTTTTCTCTTACTCTTCTGTGATCCATTTTTTGCTCCTTTCTCTCGACGTTTCCGCATCAGAAGATTGATGTGGAGTTAATGGATTTTAGATACATTGAAAAATCATTCCTATAATGTGGGAGTTTAATGATAAGGACTCATTATTAAATGAATTTATGAATTATAGAATTATATAATGGTAGCTTATTTAAGAAAATTCATAATATTTATTAGTTTTGATGTGGAATTACCAAGATTTAGATTCCTTGGGTATGTAGATGATATTGGACTAGTACTGCTACTAACTTCCCTTTTTAATGATATAGACTGGATCAAAACACAAGGACCGTCATAGGGGATGAAAGTGGTGAAGCCCCAAGGCATCACCAAACAAATCCCTTATATGGGATAAGAATCGTCTCCAGTTATGTTTTTAACTAGAATATCCAGTACACCCTTTAGATCAGAACACGTGTTCATTTGTATTTAGAGACATCGGATCACCCTTCACGGAGATTCATTTTATTCGAGTTGTGGAGTAGGGCGGCGTCGCAGCGCTCTGGTTGAGGTCCCCGGTCATTCTGGAGGTCGGCGTGTGAGGGCTCTTTGTCACATTTTCATTCGAGGTTCGGGAAGGGCGAGACTCATTCGAGGTTCGGGCAGGGCGAGACACTCTTTCGAGATTTCAAAGTTCTCCTTATAATGGATAGCGATGAAGGTATTGCGGGAGAGTTTATTTGAAGTACTTTTTTCTTGGTTTTGTTGTAAATTTGTCGAACGATGTTTGCTGAAGTTTGAGGTGGTCTTTTTACTAGAAGTAATATATAGTTTTGTTGCATTGTGGCCCTTCCAGTGGTGGTTTTTTCCATGGATTTTGCAGTGAAACTTCCACTTCATGTCTAAGTTCCTCTCAATGTCCACTAGTGGTTCTACTGAAAGTTCCCATGATATATAGTTTTGTTTCATTGCAGCACTTCTAGTGGGGGTTTTTTCCTGGGTTTTTGCAGTGAAACTTCCACTTGATTTCCAAGTTTGTCTCGATGTCCACTGGAAGTTCTCGTGTTATATAGTTTTGTTTCATTGCAGCACTTCTAGTGGGTTTTTCCCTAGTTTTTACAGTGAAAATTCAACTTGATGTCCAAGTTCCTCTCGATGTCCACTGGAAGTTCCACTGGTAGTTCCACTCGAACATTCAGTCTAACTTCCATTGGAAGTTCCCATGATATATATATTTTTTGCATTGCGGCATTTCGAGTGGTTTTTTCCTGGGTTTTTGCAGTGAAACTTCCACTTGATGTCCAAGTTCGTCTCCATGTTTGCTGGAAGTTCCACTGGAACTTCCACTCGAACTTCCACTGGAAAATATATTTTATAATTTTTTTTAATTAAAATTTCAGAAAAATAATTATATTATATATATATATATATAATGTTTTTTATTTAGTTAAATTTATATTTTATATATATTTGTAACTTCCAGTGGAACTTCTGCCGGGACTTCCACCTGAAGTTCCACAGGAAGTTCCACTGGAAAATATATTTTATAATTTTTTTATTTATAATTTCAGAAAAATAATTTTTTATTATATATATATATATATATATATATATTTGTAATAATTTTTATTTAGTTACAGTTCTGTTCATATAGTTTATACATTTTCAAATGGATTAAATCCTATTATAAAGTTAATGTACTTTTCTTGAACTATTGTTTTTTGTTGCAGGGTGTTGCGATGTTGTTGATGGTGATGTGGATGTTGTAGCAGCTTCTACTAAACCAGTTGTAGGGATGAAGTTCAAGTCACTTGATGTAGCACAATGTTTTTATGTCACGTATGGGGGAGTAAATGGCTTCAGTGTACGCCGAAAATACTCTAATAAAATGATAAAGGATAAATCAATTGTCACATCAAGCATTTATGCATGTAGCAAAGAAGTTCATAGAAATATTGACAAACGTGATAGCATGGTGAAATTTCCTCAGGCTGAGACATGTTTAGGTTGCCTTGCTATAATGGGGGTTAGTTTATTGTCTTCTGGGAAATATGTATGTACTATATTTGTTAAAGAGCATAATCATCCCTTGCACAGGCCCGAATCAATTCATATAATGAGGTCCCAAAGAAAAATAACAGAAGCACAAGCAGTTGAGTTATATGTGAATGCTTCTACAAGTATTAAACCAAATGACTCTTCCTTGTTGGCGACAACTATTGCAGGGGGCGAGATGTTATTGGGAACACGTGTGTTGATCAGTTGAATTTTTTAAGGTCTAAATGGGAAATAGATTTGCTTCATGGTGATGCATGTTGCATGTTAGAATATCTGGAAAGACAAAGTCAAGAAAATCCATCATTTGTTTATACAATGCAATTTGACCTGAATGCTAAAATTAGTAATATTTTTTTGGATGATCCAAAAATGAGAACAAATTGTGAGTTTTTTGGAGATGTTGTTGTGTTTGAAACCACTTTTAGCACTAATAAAGAGTACAGGTCATTAGGTGTTTTTGTGGGGTTCAATCATCATCGAGAGATTTTTGTTTTTGGGGCATCTTTTTTATATGATGAAACAGTGACTTTGTTTTCTTGGTTGTTTCAAAAAAATTTACAGGTGCATCACATGAAGAGTCCTCAAACTATTTTTACTGATCAGGATGCGGCAATGGGAAAATCCATTTCTGTAGTTTTAGTGGGAACTCGACATTTCCTTTGTTCATGGCATTTGATGCAAAATGGCATTAAGCATTTAGGTAATTGGATGAAAGATGGATCTAGTTTTCTAACTAGATTTAAGAAGTGTATGTTCGAATACCAAAATGCAATTCAGTTTGATAAGGAGTGGTCTTACCTTAGAGCAGAATATGGGGATGGGAAATTGCAATGGCTAGATGATGTTTTTGTTTTGCAAGAAAAGTGGGTGCATTGCTTTTTGAAAGATGCTTTAACATTCGGTATTCGCAGCACTCAATTGAGTGAAATTTTTAATGGATTTCTTAAATATTATGTTCATATAAAGTTAAGTGTTGTTGATTTCTTTAAGCAGTTTGAGCGCTTGTTGGAAAAAAATCTATATCGTGAAACAAAGGCAGAATTTGAGATGCGGGATAAGTTGCCTCATAATCATTACCCTTACCATGCATTGATGTTCTAGGTTTCTACTAGATATAAACCGAAATTATTTGATTTATTTTAGCATGAATATCAATTTATTGGTGCTTGTTTTTTGATATCTTGTTTTAAAATTGGAGTTCAATTCAGTTATTTTATTGGAATGGTTCGTTGTGAAGATCAATTCTGTGTATTATATGAAGCTTCAAATGAAGTTTTTGAATGTTCTTGTCGAAATTTTGAGTCAGTTGGGTATCTTTGTTTCCATTTTTTAAAAACAATTGATCGTCTTGATGTGAGAACAATACCTGAAAAATATATTTTGGGGAGATCGACCCGATTGGCTAGAAATATTGTGATGTTCAAAGGATCTTTTGTTGAGGTACTTGCTGATAGAAAATCAGTTGTAGAAAAACGTTACAAAGATTTAGAATGAATGGGAATGAAGTTAATTACCGTAGCTTGTGAGACAGATGCAGGTTATGACATCGCCTTCTCAAATTTCAGTAATTTTGCAAAAGAGTTTTCTATCATAAATACATCAGCGGATAAAGTTAATGGTTGTGCTAGTTTAGACAAAAATTTTAGAAAGGCTTCTTTTAAAAGAAACCAAACAGGAAAGGGGGAGATAGATTGAAAATATTTTTAGACAATTGATTCCGAAAGGGGAAACAGTTGAATAAAAAAATTAAGCCTACTACTATGATGACTATATGATTTCATTATATGATGCATTTCATTTATAAGAGCATTTTTTTATTGTTAATATGTTATCTGATATCATTATTGTTTTCATGCAGGGATTCAAGGAGCAAGAAAGATTATATTTTTGTGTTCGAGCTAGAAAAACAGTTTCACATGTAATTTTTTTATGAGCATTCTTTTCCATAACTGTTTGTAATTTTGTACTTTTTTGTTGCAGGAAGACTTGTCCACCAATTTGGAAATTCATCTTGGGAGGTAGATTGCTGGGATAACATTGGAAGAGGTCGAGTAGTGTAGACAACATTATATGGGAGTAGTTTTTAAAATTGTAATGACTAAATTGAAAAATATATAGGCTATATCCAGTTTCGGTTGTAATGGATTGGCAGTAAGATTGGGATACTTCACGAAATTGTAAATGTATTGTATGCATTTGTTCTATATGGAACTATAAAGATGTGATAAATCCAGGTTCTACAATTCTGTATGCATTTTTTCTATGAGGATGTGGTAGTATTTGACAGTCCACTTTTGGTTGTAATAGATTGGGATTGGGATACTTCACAAAATTGTAAATGTGTTGTTCTCATGTGTTCTATATGGATCTATAAAGATGTGATAAATCCAGGTTCCACAATTATGCATGCATTTGTTCTGTGAGGATGTGGTAGTATTTGATAGTCCAGTTTCAGTTGTAATGGATTGGCAGTGAGATTGGGATACTTCGTGAAATTGTAAATGTGTTGTATGCATGTGTTCTATATAGAACTATAAAGATGTGATAAATCCAGGTTCTACAATTCTGTATACATTTTTTCTGTGAGGATGTGATAAATCCAGGTTCTTGAACTTTGATGAAAAAATCCAGAAGACTGATTAAGAGTTATTGGATCTTTGGGAGAATTCATTCCATATAGAGACTCTCCATATTCTTATGAAATCCAAATGTTGGCCAAACTTAACACTTACAAACAGTAAAGATAATATCCTTAAAGTTTGAATCATCCACTTACCAGTAGCAATTAGAATCATTAAATATAAAAACAAAACCAAATAAAATCCCTCATAAGAAAATGGTTCCCCTTATAAGGACATAATATTCCCAATGCAGTGAAAATGCTAACAGACCTATTCATCCATTGTCCCCGACTGTTTTAATTGTTCTTCATTCTGGTTGTACTATTTCCACAAGACAGCTCCTTCTTCTATACGATGTTTCATTCCAACTATATACAGGGTCTTTAATGAAACAGTGCGCCATATACAGGCGCATGTCTCAACTTCTTCTTGCGATAGGGTCTTGTTATACCCTTGATCCTTTGCCAGCTTCTCAATTAGAGAACAAACAATTACCCCGTAGTCTAATGTTGCATCCCCCTGTTGGAGACTATCTTCCACTATAAATGGAAGCACTGCAAAATTCATCTCTAGGAATTCTGGATTCCATTTTCTGATTACTTGTTCAATAAATATTTTCTGCAAGTGTTGTATAAATTGTATTCAGTAAGTTGGTGTATATGAAAATGCATTAGATGTCTAAGAGGATAGAATTTACCATTTAGAGAGCATCTTGTTGGTAACAATCAATTAAAGTAGGACCCATGCGAGGTTACATGGATTTATTATAACTAAAATGTTTTTTTCAATATCAAAGACAAGCAAAGTCCAATGAAGATTGTATGTGCTGAAGGGGATGAAGACTTTTCCATTCAACTTCATTGCTTCTTTTATGCGATTCTCAACCAAACACTCTTTCAAATTTTTGTTCTACCTAGATATAATGCTTTGTAAAAATGAGTATAGTGAGACAAAATATTAATTAATATCTTTAAAACAACAAGAACATAGATAATATTAGACTTACTAATGCGACACTAGTAATCATTGTTGATTTATTATCAAAAATTCCAGTTTTATTACTTATTTGACACTTTTTATGATAAGATGAGTATAGGCATCTATAAACTGATATTAATAAAAAACAATAGAGGATGTGAGGCTAATTGAATATTACTTTACAGTAAGCTTGTTTAAATTAGTCTCACCCGGCTACTTGTCATGCTTTTCGTGAAAAGTTGGAAAATGTCATCTATTCCAACTGAATACAAGCCGCTTTCAACTTCCCATACATATTGACTACATTATAATCACAATAATGTATAAGAAAACAAATAAATTTCAGGGGAATTGAATTGAAATCCTTTAAATGAAGTACAGACATACCATCCTGGTTCTATATGGAGAATCTTTTGCAACTGCTCACAGTATTTTTTCTGCAACCGTGTACTCTACCTGACCCATTTAGGTATTTCTGACAAACCTATACCAACCTTTTTTGGTTCTTTGTTCATTGAAACACTGCCTACCTCAATTGGTTTTTTCATCTAACTTGGTTTTTCTACTGATTTTTTTGTCCTGTGTTGTTCTTCTTCTAGTGTATCGGGTTTGATACTGAAAACCGGAATCCAATATCTTCTGCTTACTAGCTCTGGACTTCACATTTCTAATCATTTATCTCGTTTGGCGACTCTTGGTTTATGTCTGTCTAGTTTGGCTGCTTTGATGTACAGGTGTGGTTTGTTCAGCATCTTCTTGCAGTTGATCTGCAGGCTCCTCAATCCCAGTTTCCTTGGCTCCTAGTTGCTGGTTTTCCTTCTATTTTTCTACTTCGGGGGGAGATGCGGGTTTTTCAGGAGGATCTTTCTACATTCCAGCTTCAATTGTACCCTCTTTCTGGGTTTCCTCCTTAATTGAATGACTCTTTTCAGCACTACCTTCTCTTATTCTTTTCTCTATGCTAGCATTCTCACTTATTAACTGCTTCAGTATTTTAATTTTTTCAGTATATTTTTTAACAATTTCTTCCATTTTATGAAGTTTTCATTTTAGGGACAAATTTTCTTTTTCAAGAACTTTTATTTTGTCATCCTCTGGTTCCCCCTTTTCCTGTTGTACAACAGAATCTTCCATAACCATTGTTGTCTCATTAATTTCTACTTTTATTCTGCCCTTCTCTGGATTATCCTTTTTCTGACGTCAAACAGAAGCTTCCATAACCATTGCTGGCTCCTCTACAGTTGGAACTTGATGAATCTTCAGTTTCTTTAAAGAATCATCAAAATCAATGAGGCTCCACTTTGTGAAAGGTGGATTGGATGCTTGTTCATTCCCTTTCACTAGTCCACTTTCTTCACAATACCAATATTAAAATAACAAGAAGCATATGAAGAGTATATTATAAATTTAATTGAAAATAAATATTAATCCTTACCAATAAAGTGATGATTTTCCCCATAATCCTTGCACGGTGCATGCAAAATTCTTTAATTGGTCTCATCAATTGTTGGTGTATTGCACGAGACCACTTTAGTGTTCTCAGGTCTCTTGAAGTATTCACAAAATTGATAAAACCCCAACTTAGGTAATAACCTATAGTGGGGAAAAAATATTTGCACATGTGTATAAACATAGAAGTGGTGTTGTGTCAATATGGTCGGGTTCTTCATCTCACTTTATTGCATCCAAAAGGGCCAATTTTATTGCCTTTTGTGTCAACAACTTGACACCAGTTTAAAATCTCCTTAAATATAATGATACCTTCATTGGTTTGAATGAGTAGGAGTCATCCATTTCTATTTCACCTTCGGTTATTGGAAAGATCCTTTGGATATCAACTTCAGAGAAAAGTCTTTCCCCTCCACCGAATCGTAAAGCAGATGTTGAAGGATTGTAGTTATCCAATACATACATAACAGAAATATCAGATTTTTTGCAATCTGATGCTGTTACTATATTGGATATGAACGCTTCAAACATATTCCAAAATGGAGTAGTGAGCAAAGCATTTATATGACCATCTTTCAGTTGATCTTTTATTTCTTGTAAAAGTCTTTGTTAAAAGGTAAAATTTGACCTAAAATGCACACCTAAAAATAGAAATTATGGAATTATTGGGGTCATCCACAAAATTACAGTATAGAATGTAGGAAAAGTCTAATTTATATTGGGACTTCAGTGGAAGTTCCACTGGAACATAATGTGGGAGTGCCACTGGAAGTTCCACCAGTCCCACTGGAAGTCCCCCTGGAAGTGCCACGAGGAGTGCCACTAGAAGTCCCACAGGGACTGCCACTGGAAGTCCCACTGGGAGTGCCACTGGAAGTCCCACTGGAAGTTCCACTGGAAGTCCAACTATAAGTCCTACAGGGAGTGCCAAGTTCCATAGGAAGTCCCACTAGAAGTCCCCCCTGAAGTCCCACTAGAACTTCCACTGGAAGTCCCACTTGAAGTCCCATAGCCACTGGAAGTTCCACTAGTCCCACAGGAAGTGCCACACGAAGTGCCACTGGAAGTCTCACTGGAACTTCAAGTGGAAGTTACAGTGGAAGTTCCAATGACACTTCCTGTGGAACAATAAAAGAAATACTCATTCTATTTGTGACATACATTTATTGTAAAAATGATTGAATTTATCATTTGAAAATTCCACTGGAAGTCCCACTGGGAGGGCCACTAGAAGTCCCACTGGAAGTCCCACTTGAAGTCCCACAGGCACTGGAAGTTCCACTAGTCCCATAATAAGTGCCACAAGAAGTTCCACTGGCAGTCCCACTGGAACTTCCAGTGGAAGTTCCAGTGGGAGTCCCAGTGGCACTTCCTCTGGAACAATAAAAGAAATACTCATTCCAGTTATGACACACATTTATTGTAAAAATGATTGAATTTATCATTTGAAAATTCCACTGGAAATCCCACTGGTAGGGCCACCGGAATTCCCACTGGAAGTCGCACTGGAAGTCCCACTTGAAGTCCCATAGCCACTAGAAGTTCCACTAGTCCCACAGGAAGTGCCACTAGAACTGCCAGTGGAAGTCCCACTGGAACTTCCAGTGGAACTTCCTATGAAAAAATAAAATAAATAATCATTCCAGTTGTGACACACATTTATTGTAAAAATGATTGAATTTATCATTTGAAAATTCCACTAGAAGTCCCACTAGGAGGGCCACTGGAAGTCCCACTGGAACTTCCACTGGAAGTCCCACTAAAAGTTGCACTAGAAGTCCCACAACCACTGGAAGTTCTAGTAGTCCCACAGAAAGTTCCACTAGAAGTTCCAGTGGAAGTGCCTCTAGAAATTCCAATGGAAGTTCCAGTGGAAGTTCCAATGGCACTTCCAGTGGCAGTTCCAGTGGCACTTCCTGTGGAAATTTAAAAGAAATATGCATTGCAATTATGACACATATTTATTGTAAAAATGATTGAATTTATTATTTGAAAATTACACTGTAAGTCCCATTGGGAGGGGCACTGAAAGTCCCACTGGAAGTCACACTGGAAGTCCCACTTGAAGTCCCACAGCCACTGGAAGTTCCACTAGTCCCACAAGAAGTGCCACTAGAACTGCCACTGGAAGTCCCACTGGAAGTGGAACTGGAATTCCCACTGAAAGTTCCAGTGGAATTTCCAATGCCACTTCCAATGGAAAATTAAAATAAATACTCATTGCAATTGTGACACATATTTATTGTAAAAATGATTGAATGTATCTTTGAAAATTCCAGCGGAAGTCCCACAGGACGTCCCACAGGAAGTCCCACTGGAAGTCCCCCTAGAACTTCCAGTGGAAGTCCCACTGGTAATTCCAGTGGAACTTCAAGTGGCGCACTTCCAGTGGGAGTTCCAATGGGAGTTCCATTCGAAGTACAACAGGAACTTCCACACTACAAAATGATTTCAAGTGGAACCTGTAGTGGAAACTTCATGCATGTTAAAGTGGAACCTACCGAATCCTCCAGGGGACATTGAATTGGAACCTCCAATGAGGAACGATACACCAGAAAAAAATGAAGTTCTAAATTAATTGAGACAGAGAACATTTACAGAAAATAGATCATAACACAAAAGTTCTAAAAAATAAATCATAACAATAGAAATGAAATACATATACATATTTAGGAAAATATAATTATGTTACTCCACCTTATTCATACATTGTTGTTATTTTGTACAAAAATTTCTAACAGAAAGTGAGATAAAACCACGCCGGAGTGAAGCAGTTGTCGTAGAAAAAACCCACGCTTTTGTGTTGGTCGAAACTTACAGACCACATGATAATGACTTTCTTTCATCATCGTCGCCATAGTTGTAGTCTTTAGATGCCCAGTTGTCATTCCCGTAGTCGCTCGATTCGTTGTGGTCACCATACTACCAGATTTTAGGGTGGGATCTCAAGGTTTCATCGCCGTCATCGCAGCCGAGGAGTAGTTAATTCTGAATCGCAAAAGTCAAGGGAAAATCCATCTACACATTCGAATCAAATGAATCACCGTGAAGGATGATCTGATGGCTCAAAATACAAATGGACATATGTTCTGATCCGAATGGTGTACTGGATATTCTAGTTAAAAACATAACTGGAGACGATTCTTATCCTCACAACACCCCCCACCCCCGAGGGTCCCTCGAGAGTTGGCCTCCCCAAACCCTTATGTCGTGAACTGGCCCTCCCTGTCGTGAAGTAGAGTCGGCGCCGCCGCACCCATAGCCGCCACCCATCAAGAACCGGATCTTCCACCGCAACCCCCCACCTCACACACAACCCTCCCTCCCCACCCCCCTCGAGAGTTTGCCTCCACAAACCCTCCCGTTGTGAACCAACCCTCCCCGTCGCGAACCAGAGCCACCACCGCCACACCCTAGTCGTCACTACTCATCACAAACCAGATTTGACACCGCACCCATAGCTATCATCGTCTGTTGGGAAACAGATCTACCTCCCACCACGAACCAGGTCCACCATCACCAACCAGATCCTCCGCCCTTCATGAACTAGATCAGCTTCACCCCTGCCAATGTTGTCCTCTCCCTTACCCTCACCACAGTTGAAGGAATGAGAATTTTAATGTTGTTTGAATGATGTTTGTTTTGATTTAGATTTTTATTGATAAAGATTGATTTTCTGAGAACAGGGTGAATTTTAATAATTTATTGAACTATAACTAGGTTGGAGTTAGCATGTTAACCCAGCTGAAAACCTTCTTCTAGAGACTATGTAAAACTATACATGGTCTGAAATTTATTGTGATTAATATTATTCACTTTGAGTTTTTTTTGTATTGTCACTTTTAATTAAATGTTATTATTTTGAAATCCATGATGCTAAAGAATTACCTCGCATATTTTTTCTTAACTATCAGTGTTTTCTTAGCAATATATTCATATAGAAAATAGAATTATCAAATATTTAATTAATTTATTCTTTTAATTTTAACTTCAATTTTTTTTTGTTTTCTATCATACATTTTATCTATGGTTTGGTGATCCCCACTCTTAGGTGGAAATTTTGGATTAATAATGAAAATAGTTGATGAACATAATTCGGGTCTAGAAGTTTTTTACATTTCTATTTTTATTGATTCAAATTACCCGATTTTTTTGAATTCTATAGAATTTGCAGTTTCTCATATCATTTTGGTTTATGTAGATAAATTTATTTTTTCTTTTACATGTGTAATTGTTGAAAATTTTGGATAAAAGGGAAAAAATAAACATGAAACACTACTGGAAAGTAAACCCTTTCAATTGAAAGGTTTGTTTTTCTAATATTTTTACAATTTTATTTTTTATAGAATCTTTAGGTTCTAAATTTTCATAGTTGTGCTGAACTTGGTTGATAATTTAATATGAAAATTAATCTTTTCCATAAAATTTTATCATTGTTTAGGGGTCTATGGAAGTATTGTTTGTCATTTTGTTCACTGCTTATGAATAGATGTCTTCAAGAATCAAAATTGGGAACATGTTAATGATAAATTTCAACTGCTTTGACCACGCCATGACAATCCTATGTTATTGAAACATTTTATATTCACTGTTACCATATTATGTATTCCAATATAGATATGAAATATATGGATTTACATTAAATGTTAGAATTCTATATTCGCTCTTAGCATACTCCTAACGATAAATATAAAAATTAATCAAACTATTAGCATACTGTTAATAATAAATGAAAACATTAATCTAACTATTTGAATTTAGCATTCATTAATTGTCATGGAATAATGTTAATATGTATAAATTCATTATTGGTATGTTTTAGTCACATTATTTATTGTATATAGTGTTAACGTGCTCTATACATGTTAGCATTCTGTTAAAAAATAGTTAACAGTAGTATATGCATGCTTAATATGTGTTTCCAGTCATGGTCAACTTTCTTATTTCACTATATCAATGTGTTTCCAATCACTTTTATTATGATTTTTTTTATTTTTCAATAGGATTTAATGCTCAATTCACTCCCAACATTAGTGACCCACACTCAAGCTGCTGACCTGTTTTTAAATTTGTTCTAGAGAAACGCATTCTAAGCCTAAACATGAAGTTTTTTACATGTCATTTGTATAAATTTCCCTCTATTATTTAGTAGGCAACCCTTTTCATAAAATATTAATTTATATTCTAGAAAACCATTAATGTCATGCATACAAGGAATGAGCAACCCGTTCATTTATTTTTAACACAAACATGATTTTTGTTTGTTCCGAGTAAGTATCATTTGATATATTTAAGTGTTTTCCTTAATACTAATTATTTCATTTTCTTTAATTTTTTTTACTTAATAATCATTCTAGAATTTGTTACTATTCTCATATTGAAGTTATATTAATGACCAAATGATATTTTTAATTGTTTCAGAACCTATTACGTCCTCTGAATTTCCACGTGCATATTTATACCAGGTAATACAAATGCATGTGCAGTGATATAATAACTTTCTCAAATGATCAATATGAATATTGAAAAATAGTATACATATGCATAATTGTACTGATTAATGTGTTGGTTTTCCAAAGGGATGAATATTTGAGTGTAGTTTTAGCCAATACGTTGTTGGGTGCTCTCTTCAATGAACTTTCCAAAATCTATACAAGAATTTATCCTCATCCTATGTTTGTTTGACATTTTCTTTCCCCTTTATTAATGAATTGAATGAATCTATTATTTAGGGCTTTAAGTTTTTGTTGTATATTACTAGGTCCCTTCCATGACCCTATTATGGATGACATTGTCTTCTACGTTTCCAAAACAACATCTTTCTTTAATTCCCTGGAAACTATATTATTTAATTATTCTAGTGGATAACTTTATTCTTTCAGAATTATCTCCCAGTGTTCTTAGTTATGATTAATTCACATGTTTCACCAAAGAGATGAATATTAGAGTGCAGTTCTAATCAGTACGTCGTTTGGTACTCTCTTGCATACAAAAATTTCTCCCTATCCTATGTCTATTTGAAATTTTCTTTTCATTATCTTCATGGATTGACTGAATCTATTATTTAGAGGGGATTTTAGTTTTTATGGCAGGTTACTGAGTCGCTGCCCTAATCCTATTATAGATGACATTGTCTTCTAGATTACCCAACCGGGTTCCTAACCAGTTATCAACCTGTCTGGATAGGTCGATGTAAGAAATTTTGACATTGTCTTCTTTATTTCCCAACTGCGTTCTTTCTTTGATTCCCTAGAAACTCTATTATTTAATTATTCCAGAGGATAACTTAGGATTCTAATTATGAGATGATATGGTCATCAATGTTTTTATTTTCATCATGATTATAAAAAGATGATGCTTAATTCCTCTATTCCTTCACATGACATGTAAAAAAACTCTTTAGATTTAACAATTTTAAATTTCAAATTCCAATGTGTTTACATTTATAATATTACAACATACATGATTTTCAATTTATTATCATGAAATTTTATATGTTATAGTATGTTTCGTTTGATCAATATCTTAACATTCTTTGATAAGATTCTGTAGTTCTTATATTTTTGTATAATTAAATATATGATTAATTCAACTATGACACCTTTGCCCATATAGCTATAACATTAAAATTGAAATCCAATTATTCATTTAATGATCTATGAAAATGATAACAACAATGAATACCACTCATTATTTCACTAGCCATGTCACTGGATTTAGTATAATTTAACTATAAATAATGTTAATGTAAGCTTACACTGTCAAATCATGTTTATCTTAACCTATGGAATCAAAATCAAAACCATTGTATACTAATATCCCTTTCAAAACTATGATTTTATTTTTATACACTAACACTGAATGTTTATAGACCATCAATTTGTTATTTTTTCAGAATTTTTACATAATTTTTTATATTTCCTTCTAAAGTCTTCGATTCTTTTTTGTTTTACATGTTTTCAGGACATCAAGCCAAAATTATTTGAAAATCAAACATTGGATCTATTGTTTCTGATGGCATTGGTGAATTACAGGTATATTTCTGTTTTTATTTTTGGCATTGATATTTACTCTGATTATTTATGAATGAGAAAAACATTTACAATGATTCCATTTACCACGTGTTTTTGTTTGGACAAGTACATTCAATGCATTATAGTACCATTGGTTTAAACTCATTTTAAACCAACCTATGTATATTATTTACAATAGAACAAAGATTAAAATTTTTTCTTATATATTATTAACATGTTTTTTAATCATTAAATGATGTCTCAAAAATCACCTCCATATTTTATTTATCCACATCACTATCGTAACAAAATGATTATTCAACCACATTTTCTAGGATGGTTTAATCAAAATCTACACCATATTTTTTATATGAGTTTTTTCTTCAATGAATGTATTCAAATTCTATTTAAATTTGATGCATTTTATACTATTTAACACAATAGATATTTCAAAATTAAATTCAAAATATGAATACGAGGAGTTGGAATTAAACATCTCATCAACAGGTGAGTGAGGATGTAACACCCCTGGTTTAAGGTATTTCATTGTTTTGTTATGTTTTTTATTATAAGAGGGTTTGGATTAGTTTTAGAAAGTTATGTGGTGGTTTTTGGATGTTTTTTTTGGGGAGCTCGGTTGTAGAATGAATCTATTTGGGCTTCAAAACACCCGTGATGTATCCCACGATAGAGGTCATTTTAGTGCTATTGGAAGGGTGGGTTGGGTGTTTTTTCAGAGGTTCATATTTTTTTATAGGTTCATATTTTTTTTCCAATTTGTTCATATTTTTTTGTAGAGGTGCATCTTTTTTTGCATACAGGCACCTAATTTTTTTGTTTATACATTTTTTTATGTTTTTCAGAGCAGTTCATATTTTATTTATAATTGATTCCAATTCAATACAAAGGTTCATATTTTTACAATTTGTTCATATTTTTACCCCATTTATTGTTATCTTTAATCTAGTTTTTTCATACAGGATGATATTTTTTTAAAACACGTTTATATTTATGCATATTTTTTTCCCACGGTATAATATTTATTAACAAAATAATAGGTTTCACTTAAATATAAAAGGTTATATTTGTTCATTATTATATATAATTTTTTTGTTAACAATACTTTTTATACATGTTCATATTTGTTCTTTATTGTATGAAGACATTCATATTTTTTCATATTTGGTCGTTATTTATATGAACATGTTATTTTTTTTAATAGAAATGAGAACTAACACTTTTTCAGAGGTTTAACTATAAACTGCATACTCCAGCTTTCCTAGAAGAAATGAGATATATCTTAAATGACAACTCATCGACAAACACTATAGTGATGCAACTGGTTCTTGAAAAAGGACTTAGTAGTATGTTATTGCAAATATCAATGTTCCATTTAGAATCACTAATATAAAAAACATTATTATTTATTCAATTGGATCTTTTTCAAATAATGTCTTACATATTCTACAATTGTTACTACAAGCCTGTATGAGACGAAATTGATGTGCAATTCTGGCATTCTATTTGTGAAAACATTGAGATCCAGGTGATTTATTTTGTACAATCTACATGTATAGATTATGTGTAACTAATGCTCATCTAATTGATTATTCATATTCTTTAGATTCATTTCTACTGTACAAAAAACTTATATTTATAAACTACGTAATAATTAATCATATATTTGTGTATTCATAATCTTCAAAGTCAGGTGAACACCACTATCATCATCTCAACTTATTAATCCGACATCAACGTCACTTTTGATTGCATATTCGACGCCATTGATATTTCATATAAATAGGTAGATGAGACTTGAGATCAGTAGATTTTAGGAATAGGGGCTGGCAGGGGGTTTCTGAGGACTCATTGGGGGTTGTGCATAGTTGGGCTGTTAGAGGAGAGAGGAGAATATTCTTGGATGGAGGTTGTTGGGTTGTTAGAGGAGAGGGGAATATTCTTGGATAGAGGTTGTTGGGCTATTAGAGGAGAGAGGGGAATATTCCTGGCTAGAGGCTGTTGGGCTGTTAGAGGAGAGGGGAGAATATTCTTTTCTGGAGGGGACCACCTGGAGTAGTTGGTTGGTTGGAGGGGGCTAGGTGGTCCTTTAAATAAAGGGGGTCAATGTTAGGAAGAGGAACTGATTTTTTCTGGAATATTTTCACAACAGGTTGCTGTTGAGGGCTGGTTCGTTGGGACGACCAGCAGGAGGCTCGGGAGTGGTCTTCCACGGGTTTCCTCTCTTTCTCTCACTCTCCTTTCTTTTCTCTCTCTCTCTCCTTCTATTGTTGTATTTATGCTAGTTTTCTGCTATTGTAATTATGTTGCTACTTCAAAATATACAGTTTACTTATTTTTCCTCCCACTCACATTTTTACATAACAATTTGGCGACTCCGCTGGGGAGTGTCGTTCAAGAGGGAAGATTGTGTCACTGGAGGAGGATCACAGTAGGGGAGGGCCACACGACTTTATTCTCTGTTCGTTGTTGGATAAGAACTGGAAGCCGACGCTGGGTAGAATCGCGATCGCAGCTTGGAGGCTCGGACGTTGCAGGAGAACTGTGGCTCGGACTGAACCAGTGTGTTGCGACTATTGAGAAAGAGTCGATCGCTGTTTCAGCAGGGAGACGCATACCACTGAAGAGTCAGACTCAAGCCACGAATGTAACTGAGCACCTTCAGAGCTAGTTGAACTTTTTGCTAGAGCCACGTGAGTGTAGTGAAATCTGTGCACGCTACCGGTCAAAACTGAACACAATAGGAGTTCGCTGCTGGGGGAACGCACAACTGTTTTGGAGGAGGGACGCAAACGCTGGGATGTCGCGGTTGCGGCTGAGAAAAAAATTCTGAGGTGAGGATGAAAAATAAATTGGCTTCCATCAAAACAGATATGGAGAGTTTATATTGGGAGATGTCTGCTATGAATGAAAGTTTGGGTAACTTGGTTCAAGAGCAGTCCAAATACCAGCAAACGTATTTTCAAGTGCGTGATTTGGAAGAGCGAGTGATGGAGAAGCTCGAGGGGAATGAGTTGGAAGAGGAACACGGTATAGGTTTTGGAAAATAGAGTATGGCAGCTGTAGTGATTTCGTATGGAGCTAGAATCAGAAATATGGTAGACAACAACAGACAATGCGGAAGCCTGTATCCGAAAGATGTTGGTCTAGCTGTAGGTAAGAGGAGTAAAATGAAGAGAGTGAAATTACCTATGTTTGCAGGAGAGAATCCCCTAGGCTGGATCAGGGGAGCAGAAACCTATTTCCTGTTCAATCGGACGACCGAGGAAATGAAACTACATTTGGCACAAAAAATCCTAGAATACTCAGTACTCATTTGGTTTTTACCTTGGCTGAGCAAAAAAGCCAGGAGCAGGTTGGAAGCTGTTTAAGTCAGTGCTGAAAAAGAAATTTGGGGATAGCAAGCAGCAGTTTGTGCCAACTACACATGAGGTAGTTAAGGGAGCTAGTGGCATTGCAACAGAAGATTCCGAAGCGATGGCTGAAGCTCTCCCGCATGATGCCATTCAGGAAAGCTCAAGCAGTGAATATTACAGCCAAGTGAGTGTTGGGAGCAGTGTCATTGATTCTGCAAAACACATGTTGGATCCTTTGCTTGCTTGCACCACACAGTTTTGTTCGAAAGTTTCCATACAAGCAGTTTTACATCAAACAGTCGCTTGTAATCATGGAGATATTTCATCTGTTCAAGAAAAAGATAGGAACACCCCTGAAGAAGATACTACAGATTGTGGGGCAGGAAGACTTGGGGAAGCGGCAGTGAATTTGAAGAGTTTCCAATCCGGCCATGAAAAGAACAACATAATAGAACTTGGAGAGAGGATTGGAATCGATCCTATATGGACAGATAAGGCAGTCAGGATTGAGGCTCTAGTGATGGTTGCTGGGGATACAACAATTTTGAAGCCTACCAAATGGGGGGCATAAACTTCCATGGAGCAGGCAGGGGTACAAAGAGGTAGTCCCTACTGGAGTTCTCAATAACCACACTAGATTGGGCCGAGAAGCTAGAGGATTTTGGGTGCCTTATCCTAATATTGATAAGTTTGTTTTTACCCGAGAGAGCCAGATTCATGGTTCTGCTATCATACTTGTTTGAAAAACAGTTTGGAGGTTATATTTCAATGTTTCTGAGGCACATAAAGAAGAATGCATCACAGAACAAATCAAGGAGTGCTTTATGAAATCTTGCTGTCATGACTGGGTTTTGGGGAAAATTTTTGCATCAGAGATAAGTCGACTAGCTGCAGCTGTGATAGTACTGCCAAATGAATTTGTCTGTTCTGCCAAAATTTCAAAAGGGAGTTGTGTTGTTCTAAAGCAGGGTTGGTCATGTAGGAGCCGAGTGTGGTGTTGGTTGGCTCACACGCAAGTTTGTGTGGATATAAACCATACCCAATAACAGTGGTTGCGATGGGACAACCTGATTGATTGGTTGTTTCGAGTTGGGGTAAAAATGCAGTTGGTAGTCATTTATAATGATAATTGTGAGGCATCTTATGGGCTGATGCAGCTTGCATCGGTGACTGTTGGTGCAAAGGTAGGACAAGCTTTCTCTTGGGCAACACCAGTTGGAGTATGGACAGTGTTGTGGCTGCTGTTGGAACATCGGCCTGCTTATCATTCCTTTGTCCATGGAGCTGCATCAGATTTTTTTGATAACAAGAATGAAGACTTCTTGCAAAGTGCTGATTGGGGAAGTGAAGTAAGCAGTGTGATGCCAAGGGTTGCTACAACTTCTGGGCATCCTAAACAGCAAAAAAAGTGGAAATTAATGTTGAGGAGATGGCCAGAATTTATGAAAAAATGAGGTCTTATTGTGATGTTGGAGTCCGGATAGGAGAGCAAGAACCACCACATCGGAAAGTGCTTCATCGCGTCAAAGGGCCAAGCTGAGTAATAGTGACCCACCTTGAGGACAAGGTGGTTTTTCAGTGTGGGGGAAATGTTAGGAATATGGGCTGGTAGGGGGTTGCTGAGGACTCATTGGGGGCTGTTCATAGTTGGGCTATTAGAGGAGAGGGGAATATTCTTGGCTAGAGGTTGTTGGGCTGTTAGAGGAGAGGCGAATATTCTTGGCTGGAGGTTGTTGGGCTGTTAGAGGAGAGGGGAATATTCCTGGCTGGAGGTTGTTGGGCTATTAGAGGAGAGAGGGGAATATTCTTTTCTGGGGGGACCACCTGGAGCATTTGGTTGGTTGGAGGGGGCTGGGTGGTCCTTTAAATAAAGGGGGCCAGTGTTAGGAAGGGAGACTGATTTTTCTGGAATATTTTCATAGCAGGTTGCTGTTGAGGGCTGGTTCGTTGGGACGACCAGTAGGAGGCTCGAGAGTGGTCTTCCACGGGTTTCCTCTCTTTCTCTCACTCTCCTTTCTTTTCTCTCTCTCTACTTCCATTGCTATATTTCTGCTAGTTTTCTGCTATTGTAATTCTACTGCTACTTCGAAATACACAGTTTACTTCTTTTTCCTCCCACTCTCACATTTTTACATAACAATAGATTTTTAGAGGTAACTACTATCTTCATACAATTTTCAATTCTTACAAAAAATTAACAGTCTATAATTGTTGCGCTTTCCATTTTTAGTAGATATTACTTTTCTATAACATCTTACAAACTGTTTATCAAAAGTGCTAATTGCTACAAGGTGGTTAGGTCTTGACATATAGTTCAATTCCATTACTATAGAAATTGTTTTTCTATAGTTATAGTGGTAAGGAGGATACTTCGATATATCCACAATATAGTTTACATTGTGATTTTTTTATCATAAGACGGTGTGTCAAGATTTTTTGGATAGAGATGCGGATTGGGAAGTTTCAATAGATTATCATTTATCGATATTAGGACGTTCATTTTATCATTGAGATTTTAAAATATCTTGGTTTAAAAATATTGTTGAGAATCTTCCAACCATAATTAGCTCTTCCTGGTGGGTGACCGGTGAAGGAAATATTTCCTTTTAAAAGCATGGATAGGCTGATGAACCTTTGTTTTTTCCTTTTTTTCCTACACAAGACTTAACACTCATATATTCATGGGACATCAAATCACTTTTTGATGCAATTCTGGATTCTCACAGTAATCAGGTGGCACATGATATTGTATTTTCATTGATTTTTGTCCACCCTATCTTCTCTAGTTGTTCCAATGGTTCTTTCGCATCTTCTATCTTTCGAAGCTTACATACCCATATCTCTCTTAGTTGAAGTGGGGGAATGAATTATATAGTTCTCTATTTTCAAATTAGATGGTTTTATTTATTTAGATGATCCATAAGTGTATGATTCCCATTGATCTCGGCCCTCAAAGTTGAGTTATCTCACTTGTTTCCCATTACAACTATAGTGATTCTCCCTAAATATTATTGTTGTCTCCTCTCTTTGTTTAAAGGGAGTGTGAATAGGAACTATAGACCTATTTTAGCATTTTGTAATTCCAGGCACCATTAGTGACCTCCTATGGCGGTCGCTAATCCTATTTCCAATGGCTGCCAATGCGGTCGTCTGGAAGGCACCTATAGTGACTACAAATGGCGCCATTAGTGGCACCTATTTTAGCATTTTGGTTGTCACTAAATATCTTTAGTGGTCATTTTTGATATTCGCTAAAGGTGGAACTTTTAGTAGTGGTTACCCATTATATAAGTGTTTTATGTTTAGCACCGATAAAAGGAGACGTTGCGCAAGCTGTGGTCTGCGATAGTGACAACAATGCAGTGATTGTGGTGAAGTGGCGATAGTGGCAGGGCTGTAAACAACGATGATGGCAGGGCAGTGCAATGAAGCGATAATGGTGGTGGGGTAGTGCAGGGATTTGTTCCCAAGTGACGATGGTGGCGGGGATGGTGGAACATTGTAGTATTACGACGATGACAAAGTGGTGGTGTGTGATGGCGGCATGGCAGTGGTGGAGAGGGAGGAAATTTTTTTCCACTTGTCAATGAAAAGCATGGTTCTTCTCGATTTGGTGGGAAGAGAAGATTCCATCATTTTATGGAACGAGTGGGTCTTCTGTATCAAATTCTGACATACCAAACATGTGTTTTTAGGTTTCCATTGTATTCCATCCTTCCAAACAAGGCCCTAATCTTTAGCAGTGATTGGAAAACATCCATTGATTTTGTTTAAAGAGAAAGAAATGAATATGATAGTAAAAGTGGATGATCGTTAGCAAGGAATGAAAAACATCCCTCAAGCATTCTCTTTTCTAATGAACGGTTACTGAGAAGGCATGGCTCCTAGTCCGTGTGAAAACTCATGACTAGCAGGGGATGAGTCTGAGGTAGAATTCCACATGACTGCATCTCCTGTTGTGAAATCAATTCAGATGAGCTTCCCGCAACCTCCTCGAAACACCACCGCTAGGGCATCTCCATGCGCAGTGGAGGATGTTGTGAAATGGTGGATTTTATTTCAAGTGTGTTTTTTCATCCACACACCAATCCCCTTTCCATTACAATAATTTTCCAAAACCCATAGTTCAATCCAATATTTTTCCTTCCCTTCCTCCACTCGTATTATATTGACAATACCAAACATCCCTTGATGTTCCACCAACTCACACTTCCTCAGAAAGTCCTGGGGGTTTGGATTCAGGATCCATGAAAACTCTATTATCACCATGTTTTCATCGTATCCAATGATGGTCAGCATGTGGCATCCATTGCGGAGCAGCCGATGAAAGATCCCTCCCACCAGAATCCTTGTAACATGTGCATCCAAATGGGCCATCCCCGGGAAGAATATTTCCCCTTTATGACTCCACTCCCATGTAATGGAATTGAAAACATAGTAGGTCCACACAGAAGACTCTCTGTTGGGCTGGAAACTGCCAAAAAATAATTCAACATTAACTCATAGGTGATGGGGAATGTGAGACATAGTAGAAAGATTACCAGGAGCGCGTGACCCGTATGATTTTATATTGTAATGGGCTTATGTTGGTCACCAAGAATGCAGCATTGTTGACATCCCTTGGGAAGGGAATGGACTGCCATTGTTTGGTGGCGGGTTTGCAGATTCCAATGGCAGGGTGAGAGAAAATGAACCAACACAACAACCCTAGATTAGAGGACACCTACACCTTCACATTTTCTGAATCTAGTAAGAAGTCTGAAGACAGAATCCTTGTCGATGTTGGATGATGCGAAGATGATATGGTGGCGCATTCGGAACTTATTGGTGGAAACATTGATGAACTGGAAAAAATACCCCGAGAAGGTTCTTGTTCCAAGGATGTGAAGTTTCAAGAAGGCGGGATCAAGAATCATGAGATTCCATTCTCTGTAAACCATACGACAGGTGTGAAGAGCTTGCAATGAGGTTTGAGTGAGGATCTCAGAAATAATTCCACCCGGATGTTGTCGACCCTGCAGTGGCTGCGGCTCGCCTGCAATAATCTCAATGAATAAATCTCTCAGCGTGAGTGTGGGAGAAGAACTATCGGGTCCGTGTGCAGAGATGGTGAGAGACGTAATATATAAACGATCATCTTCTTCATAAACAGAAAATAGTAAACATGAGATTTGGTAAAATATTCGGACAATGATCATCTTGATGAACAACAATATTCTTGGTGTGAATTTCTGTTTCACGTTTTATTGATAATTAAATTGAATTTATTTAATATGTTTTTTTATGACTTGTTATGTAGTCGCAAGATTGAACCGCCCAAGGGAACCATGTGTCCTGGAGGATGCTCCCTCCCGTGATCCTATATTATTTTAATGATGGGGATCCTTGCCTTCGGGCTTCTTAAAGTTTCAGTGAAGTGTGATAGAGTGGGAAGCACCTCCATTCTAGGCGTGAGGGTGAGAGATCCGGGTATTGGGGGTCTCTGATTCATCGAGCAAGAGGGGTTAAGAGGGAGCTTGGTGGAAGCAAGTGCAAACCACGAGCTCGACGTTGGTAGTTGTAAACCAGAAGGTCATTAGCGATGAGAGAAATAGTGCGGTGGCAGCGGGAGAAGGAGAAAAGGAAGAACGACGACATAAGTGGGGGTAGGAGGAGATGCGCAACGATGATGGAGCAGGAGGAGAAGCGCAACGGGAGTTGTGGCGAGGTGGCGTTCGGGTGTGGCAAGGAATTGACGTGAGTAGGAGAAAAGGTTTGCAAAGGATGAAGGGACTTTTTCATCTAAAAATTTGCCTGCCCTCAGAAGCCATTGCTTTCCGCGTCCTAATAGGCGGAACCCCATTCCCTCGTGACGGAATCCACTCTCCCAACGGAATCCAATTCTATCATACCAAACAAAAAAAATAATGATTTCCCTTTACTTATTACATCATAATGATTCCAACATATTAATCAAAACTTTATTTTATGATATATACAACAATTGCCTACCAGGACTGACAACGAGGTAGGGCGCGCGCGCAGTAGGTGCTGAATATATCCATGGAGGGGGACACACCGATTGCCCTTTCGTGCAAGCTCATTCGATGTAGAGGTAACATCTTCCCTGCCGCCCTGAACACCCTTATCAACAGGGCCTTCGAATACGTAAATTCTTCGTTCCACTCTCCAGGTTTCCGCCAACCTGAACTGCAGCCGCGGTTTTCCATTAGGTTGGGGTGCCGCTGTCTATAGAGGAGGTGATGGTGGCACCGCTCATGCCCGGAGAGGTTCAGATTCGAGTCATCTGCACCTCCCTCTGCCACAAAGACATTACTTTTTGGAAGACGAAGGTAGGTTTTCCGAAACCCTCGCGCGGTTTTTGAATTCCACATGCATCGATCGTTTCTTTGGCATTATGTATGCATATGTCCTAATCCGAAATTGACGTCATGCATTGACATTCTTGCATCCTCTTTGTGTCGCGAAGGACGATGCAGCTGGAGATTTTCCAAAAATACTCGTCCATGAAGCTGTTGGGTAAATTCTTCAATCCTTTAGTTGGGTTTCCTATGGATTTGTTTCCAGTTTCATCCTTTGGTATAACTGCCAATTCATGCCCTCTTTGGGCCATGAACTGCCTTGTTCTGTATATGTTTTGCCCGTTTTCTGGATGGACAGAACCAATATCTTGAATCATGTTCGCAAAAATCCTTGGGATAATTTTGGCATGTGTTTGTTGGCCAAGCAAGGTTAAAATCCATAGAAAAGCCTCAGGGATTCACTATGAATACATGCTGAGTGGGCTGGAGTTCATACGCAGCATAATGAAAATTGCAGAAAAATGGTAAAGGGATATGTGTGATTTTGAAGATGCAGAATTGGAAGATATTATGATGTTTTTGGATGATACGTAAGATAAAATATTATGATACATAAAATATGCTAACCGATATGGAAGATATTATGATGTTTTTGGATGATACGTAAGATATTCATTGGCATACATAAGATATTTGGATGTTTCAAGGTGATGCGTAAGATTTAGTATTTTTTACATAAGATTAAACTGTTTTAAAAAAGTTGGGAATTTTAGGGGCTTAAATTCAGATGATGATTATGTTTCTCTTTCAAGGGTTTAAACATCATTGTAGGAGAATAAAAAGAGAGACCCGAACCCCCAAGGTGTACTCTCTAAAGAAGCCCTTGATGTTCTTTTATAACAAATAATAAAGACCATACTGGACCACTAGTCCGATGTTGGACGCTGACTCCAACACTTCCCCTCAAGCTTGGTGTACCTAGCTTGGACAATAAAGAAAAAACAAAGCAAACAACAGGCTGCAAACACTCCCCCTCAAGCTGGACATACCCAGCTTGATGACAAAACAAGACAAAGCAGAATAAAATGATAAAGCTTCAAGGGTGCTGCTCCCCCTCACGATCGCAACTTCCCGCAGGATGATGGATGAATGATGTCGCGGACGCAGCAAATGAACCACTCAGACCGGGCCGATTGATGGAGCACCAGGAAATGCCGCACTAGTGGGTTCGGTCGATGAGACACCGGGAAATCCACACTCGCACCGGGAAAACCGCAATTGTGGGGCCGGCGACGGGAGGCGGGGATTCTGCAGAAGTGTTGCGGGATCTGGCGGCGCCATAGGGCCCGGATCTCAGATGGTCAAAGTGCTCCGCCACGGTGGATGAAGCGTGAAGGTGTGCCAGCTGACAGAGAGGCGGCTGCCTGGGAGTCGCCGGGAGATGTCGGCGATGAGAGGCGGGGCTGCCTGGCAGGAGAAGGCCGGCGAGGGAGCAGGACAGCGGGAGGGGACGCTGGGAGGCCGCGCAGAGCGGAGAAGGCGGGGCAGGCTGCATGGGAGAACCACCGGCTGGGAGAGCGCCGCAGGGAGGGACGCCGCTGGAGGGTCGCAAGTGGGAGAGGATTTGCTGGCCCGGATCGACACAGGAGGGCCGTCGTGAGGGAGGGCAGCCGTGAGTCGCCGGAGGGGCGCAGGGAGGCCGATGGAGGGCCGACGCTGGATCAGGATGCCGGAAGTCGCGCGGACAGCGGGAGAGGCGGCGCTGGAAGTCGTCGAACGGGAAAAGCCACAGGAGGCGGGCTGCCGGAAAGAGTCGCAGCAGGCGAGATCGGGCGGCTGGGATTCGTTGCGCGCACAGGGGAAGGGCACCGAGGGTGATCAGCGGCGCCGACCTAGGATGGAAGGCGGAGGAGGATCTGGAACTGGAGGCGCGACGGGGGTGGGGAGAGTGCAGCGCCTGGGTAGAGGGAGGCGGCGCTGGAAGCCGTCGAACGGGAGGCCGTGCGCATGGAGGACGGGAGTTGCGCGCATGGAGGATGGGTGCCGCGCCGGGACGCCGCGCCGGGACGCCGCGGCGGGATTCGCACGGGATGACGGGAGCCGACCCGTCGGGAGCCGCGCAAGGGTCAAGAGGAGTCGTCGGGATCGGGCGTCGGGTCGTCGGCCATCGCACGGAGCGGGGGGAGATCACCGGGAGGGGAGGGAGCGCCGGCTGCTGGAGGACCGTCGCAAGGGAGCTGTGCAGGAAGGCCGTTGCGCAGAACTAGGTCGTGCGCGACGGGAGAGGCGGGAGGCGGCAGTCGTCGGGATGATGGCCGGCCAAGGAACCCGCGCTGGATCCGTTGAGAGGGACGCCGGGAGGGAAGCAGGGAGCGTCACCGGCAGGGGGGAAGATCCGCCGGGAGTGAGATGTGGCAAGGGGAAGGAAGGGGAGATCCGCCGAACATGGGGCCGGCTGGGAGATATCCGCTGCCTGGGAGATCCGCCGGACATGGGGCCGGCTGGGAGATATCCGCTGCCTGGAAGATCCGCCGGGGGCGAAGGAGATCCGGCAGAGAGGCCGCCTGAGAAACAATCTCGGAGGGGCTACGGCAGAAGATTAACCTAGCCCTACATGGGGGCCGCTGCCCCCCCTCAGGGGACAGGATATGAGAAACCCTAGATAGGGGGGGAAATAAAATAGGAGGAGGAGGGTTCGGGATTAATTCCCCTCTGAATAAAATGAGAGACCCGAACCCCCAAGGTGTACTCTCTAAAGGAGCCCTTGGGGTTCTTTTATAACAAATAATAAAGACCACACCGGACCACTAGTCCGATGTGGTACGCAGACTCCAACAATCATGATTGTTCAAAATGATTACGATTTAAGCTGAGATGAAACGGGGAAGGTGTTTGCGCTGTGAAGAGATGCTTCACATGAAGTTGCATTGGAGGATCTCAAAGGTGCTGAAGCGTGTGGAGAGAAAATCATGGAAATTAAATATTTTCTTTCAAGCCGACATCCATGGATTTTTAAATGGAGAATATCATGGGAGATATCAAGAAGGGATGACCTGTGATTGATGGTGGAATTTATTGACACATGCTGCTTTCTAATTTAAAAATGGAAAGATATAGATTTTGTTGAAGGCAGTCAATCGGGAAACCTGTCGTGGTGGAAATTATTAATGTTCTGGCAATTTTCAATGAATCCCTACGAAGTAGAAGCTAAGTGTTAGAAAAATTCCCCTTAGAGTATTTGTGGGTAGTGTTTCTTGACAAGTCTGTTGAAGGAACTTCAAATGTTGCTTGCAAAGTCCAGAAGTACTTGTAACATGAAGGCCAAAAGAGTTTTGGAAGAAGCTCAGAGCGACTGTAACAGTTTTGTTCGTAGGAAAAAAATCACGCAGTGACATTCTAGGTTACGCCGCAAGTAGGATATGTCAGAATAACCTTTTTTGGTGGTTGGTATCATAGGCAGTGGTTTATGCCGTGAAGGGACCCCGTGAAGTTAGGCTTTGGGCTGTTTGAATCCAATTAGTTATTCATGCTGTAGAAGTTGGTGTCATACCGAGAGTGAAGTTTTAGATTACTCGAAAATGGTAGACCTGTATGTAAGGTTCTCCATATGAAATATCTTCTGGGATGCTGAAATGCGGCAAAGGGAAAAATACTCACTAAGATACGTAATATACTCTAGTGAAGTTGAAGGGTCAAGTCACATTGCGAGCATAAGAATCACGCCATGAATGGTTGGATCCACGTGTTATGTAAGAGTACCCAAACGATACGTAAGGGCATCAGGAGAGCATACGTAAGAAATATTCCTTTATCACATAAGTTAAAACAATACGTAAGAAAAAGTCACATCGTGGGAGAGATGGCCACTCCGTGAAGAGGTTTAAGCAGATTTCAATGGTTCTGTTTATTTGGATATGTCCACTCCATGAAGCAGTAAATCACGCCGCAATAGGCTTGGAGATTGAGAAGATTTGGAGTATCACGCCGTGATATTCCTAGGGTTTTAAATGGGATATTCTTCCAGATTGTGTGGATTTGGTTATTGACTTGGATCACACCACGATGAAAGATGTCACGCCATGGAGGTACCTTTAGAGGCATGAGTTTAGGTTCATGGTTTCATAATGGAATGTGGGCCATGCCGTGATGGTAATTCTCACATCGTGAAGAAGCCGAGTAAACAGATTTTCATATTCAAGTATCTTATATTTTTGGAAGGAGATCAGGGATTTGAATGGGAGACAGCGGCTTGGTTTTGAAGTAGGTTATTGGATGAATTTTCCCATATTAATGAGGGTGAATTAAAGATTAATTATGGGGGCATCCTAGAGATTCTCTAAGAGTGGAGAGGTATCTTTCTTCAAAAGGACTGCGGATCAAGGTTGTGCAGAGGAGGAATTCCATATCATTACTGGAAAGTTAGAGGACAAAGTAAGGGAGATCCAAAAGGCTTTCTCATTGGATGTTAGTGGAGTTCATCACATTGATGAAATTGGAGCTGATTAACACACCATTGAAGAAGTAATCTTAATCTTGGTTTATGAAGATCGTGATTGTTTAACATGGAGGAGCAATGAACTTTCTGATTGATTGAGAATACAAAGTTCTCCGTTTTGTGAAAGTTGTAAACCTGGAGGTTTATTGCCACCACTCTAAATTGTATGAAACAAGCAATGTGCTTAGTGATTCCTATAAATCAGCTCATCTTCATTGTTTTCTTCTTGAATTAGCCCAGTTTGAGTGAACCGAGTAAAATTTATTGTGTCCCTCTTCGTTTTCTTTATCGATTCATATATATTGTGAGAGAGGTATTCCCACCAACAGTGGAACAAAATTGTTGGCGAAGGTTGTCTGGAGAGATCGACATACCCTGTTTCACCCCCCTCAAGATATTTATCTTTGATTCAGACCAACAAGTGGTATCAAAGCCGGAGGATCTTTTTGATGTATTCTCTCTTTGAAGCAATGGTGGTGAGCGTTAACCACAAAGGAATTCCGATCTCTGACAAAAACAATTTCCAATCATGGAAGAATCAAATGCACCACTATTTCTGATTCTTGGGAATGGATGTATACACGACTGCCATATATGGGATCCCGGTCAACATGAAGAGTGAAATATTATCAGAGAAAGATTGGAGGGAGCTTGAAGATGTGTTGAATCAGGTTTGAAAGTGGGAGATTGATAGAAAAAATCATCTTGAAGTATTTTTGGATTATGTTTGTTGAAGGCAGTTGAAGGAACTTTCAAAATTTCTTTCAAAGTCGTTAATAACTTGTAACATGAATGCCAAAGGAGTTTTGGAAGAAGCTTGGAGTAGTTGCAACAGTCCCGTATGTAGGACACAAATCATGTTGTGACATCCTAGGTCACGTTGCGAGCAGGCTACGCTAGAATAAAGGTTGGTATCACGGGGAGTGATTCACGTTTTGAATGTGACCCCGTGAAATTTAGGCTTTGGGCTGTTTGATGACGTTTAGTTCATCCCATGTAAGGTGGTGCCATGCAGTGGGTGAAGTTGCGGATTACTATAAAATGATAAAGTCCTATGCGTAAGGTTTTCTGTATGTAATATCTTCTGATATGTTGAAATGCGGAAAAGGGGAAAGCAATCACCAAGATATGTAATATATTCGAGTGAAGTTGGAAGGGACACGTCACGACATGGGCACAAGGATGACGTCGTGAATTGTTGGGTCCACATGCTATGTGAGGGTACCCGGGCAATACGTAAGGGCATCTGGAGAGCATACATAAGAAACTTTCCTTTGCCATAGAAGTGAAAGAAATACATAATAAGAATCCATGTCGTGGGAAGGATAACCACACCATGAAGAGGACTAGGTGGATTTCAGTGGTTCTAGTATATTTGGAGATGTTCATGTCGTAAGCAGTAGACCACGCTGCCATAGGTTTGGAGATCGAGTAGATTTGGAGTATCATGTGAAAATCTTGAAAGGGTTTTAAATGGGATATTTTGGTGAATTTCAGTGGTTTAGTGGTTATAGTCTATTTGGAGATGTGACAATCTTCAAAGGGTTTTATAAATAGGATAACCACACTATGAAGAGGACGTGGATTTTAGTGGTTCTAGTCTATTTGGTGACGTTCATGTCGTAAGCAGTAGATCGCGATGCCATAGGTTTGGAGATCGAGAAGATTTGGAGTATCATGTGAACTTCAAAGGGTTTTAAATGGGATATTTTGGTGAATTGGGTGGATTTGGTTGTTTACTTGGATTGCACATAGATGAAGGAACTCATACCGTGGAGGTGTTTGTGGAGACTGGAGTTCAGGTTCAAGGTTTCAGAATGGGATGAGGGTCATGCCGTGATGGTGATTCTTACACCGTGTCTGATTCTTAGATCAGTGTAAGATCACTGAGAGGGGCAGAGGGTGAATCAATGATCACTTTCTTTTATGAATTCTTTTCGTAACACCACTTCTAAAACTTGTTAGAGTTCTCGATTCGCTTAAAGATATCTATCAACCTTACCTCGTATGCAATAAATATAAACAGAGAGATCAACACGTGATGTTTACAGGGTTTGGCCTCAATGTGAGAACCTACTCCTTGCAATGTTGGTAATACCCCCAACATGGAATCTCCATTAACTTAAACATTAATTGGTTATACCCCATAATTACAAACATAAACCAGTTATACCCCTCAGTTACAAACATCTTCAGTGATTGGTTATACCCCCCAATAACAAGACTCCAGTAGCTGGTTATACCCCTCAGCCACAAGCTCATTCTGAAGGTTCCGGGCGCAGCGAAAGCGCGTTGGTGGGTTTGCCCAACTTTAATTTTAACGTTAAACAACGTTCAATCCGAGATCCGTCAAGATATAAAACGCCGAATCTTCGGAATAGAATGAAGAACGAAAAGAAAAGAAGAGTCCCAGAACCCTTGAGGAGGATCATCATATGTTGATTATAATTAATTTAATTAATGCATAAGAATTACCTCGTTGGAATTCTTTCTTCGTTGATGTGTCCGGTCACGATTCGGTGATCCGTCGTTGCGTCGTAGAATCCAAGTGTAGGATTCCTCTAGCGGTCATCCACACGTGTGTCACGTATCTCCGGACGTCGCCGAAGAGATCTCCGGGTGCTAGCGCGGAAGAACCTTCGCTTGCGATGTCCGCCTTCGACCGCCTTGATCCGGTGGAGGATCTTGCTCTCGAAACTTGAGGGCGTTCTTGGTGGAAAGGGAATTCTCTCTTGGCTTGAGAGTATTTCCAAATCCGTTGTGCACAACAATGGCTCTTCAAAATGTTGGGGTTGTGAGGATATTTATAATCATGTTTGAGGTTAATAGAGTTATGACAATAAATAAACGTGTTACGCGTTTTATTTATTTCATTAACTCTTATTGAAAACCGCCCCATGTCGAGTTATTAATTCCTTGACATGCGCCCACGCTGATTATAATAAATATCATTTAATAAAATAATATTAAATCCTCAAAATCCCAACTGGAAAAACTACACGGCGTGTAATAATTAATACACGGCGTGTACTTTTATTTTCCATTTTTTTTCTCCACCACATTTATTAGACCTTGAGTAATGACTATTTATTTCTTAAATAAATTTAACTGCATTACTCGCTAATAAATATATTATTTCGTCCACAATATATTCTCTCGAATAACTAGTGTCAAAATAAATGCGATCAGACATCCTTAAATAATTATTAAACCACAGTCGGGAATAATATTTATTTAACTTGTTAAATTAATATTTAACTGAGATACATGGACACACTTAGTGTGTGACCCTCTAGGCCTCTTTCTCAGTGGCATTAGGCTGAGCCTGCCTAAAGTCCAAGGTTAGCGTCTAGCAACACGCCAAGGCACCCATAGAGAAAGAAGTTAACGCCGCAATGACGTGTTACCTCCTACGAACGCTTACCGTGTAATATAATCTCTTTGTCTCGATATCTCCAATCAAGCGGGTTGCATGCTAGTGTCTTCAACCCATGTGCTTGATTATTCTTTCTTTGACTTCCCAGAATTGAACTTGCCCATACCTTACCATGGCCATGGATTTATTTAGGCTATATCAATTCCATCAAAGGGCCTAAGATATCTACTTCCGTTATGGAACGGAAGGGACAAATCCTTTCTCACATTATCTATTAATGCGGTATTACTCGTGACGCACCCAACGTATCCTACCTCACTGCGAACAGTGTGTCGTCACAGTTTTCATCAATACATCTAAGTGCGCGAGTTGTAATACCCATTAATAATAATCTTAAAGTCTAAGGATCAATACACACGTCTGTAGATAGGAACATCCAATGACACTATGAAATGTGGATTTCCTACCGGCGGGTCTCATTCTCATAATATCCTCCTGGATATTACCAAGGGTGCACACCATGAGAAGGTGCCTCAAAGTTTTATGAGTCATCACCCCTAATGACCTGTATTATTTGTGTCCCTCAAATAATATCATCCGGCCATAGAACATACATTCAAGAACAGTGTTATGACACTTTCGGGTTCTCATCATAGCAGGGATCCGCTACGACCCTTTAATGCAACAGCTGTCCTTAGGACATTATCACATGACATGTCACGCAGAAGAACAATCAAGATGTGATAAGGCTTTTATTTAATGAATAAAGTACAACGTAGTTGGTTCTAGACCACCAACTCCAACAGACTCCCACTTGGACTAGAGCCAACTGCTAACAACCTTTAACCCGCTAGCTCTCACATGATATTCATGCTTCTGCTGAGATAGACCTTTAGTCATGGGGTCCGCCACGTTCTCTTCCGTGGACACTCTGCTCACTGCAACTTCACCCCTTTGATAGAAATCCCTCAAGAGGTAAAAAGGATTGTAGGTTGTTGGGAGGTAATTTGGGATGTCATTTGGCCTAGTATTTTTTAGAACAAATAAGTTATAAGGTGTGAAGAAGAGAGGAGAGTGGGTGACCTTTTATAAGTGGGGGATAAGACACACATGGTATTTTTGAAAATAATTGAGTGATACCACATTTTTCATATGTCACAAGGGTCCAAAATGGTCCATTTATTGAACCTTATAGGTGTAATGGTCTAAATATTTCCATAAAATAGTTTTTATGTAAGTGTAGAGGTAATTTTTACCCTTATCATTTTAGTTTAACCTCCATTAAACCCATTTTTACCTTATTCCTGATAATTAATTTTTACTGTATCCACTTTTAATTTTGGTAAAAAATAATTTTGAACTTATTATATAATATAAATAATTATTATTACAAATATGGAATCAATTTTTCCATATTCCAATCACATAAGTGAAAAAATTTATTTTAGAATTAATCTCACAGACGCGATGAAAAAGTGGATTTTTAAAGAGAAATTGTTCAAATGTTTACAAAGTTCTTATATAAAATTTAAATATTAAATTTGTTCTAATGAACTAAATTCGATTAATATTTATATAATTTAAAAATTGGGTTTAAGATAAGTTTATTTTTTTTCAAGCACAAGACGACTTTATATTAACTCCATGTTTAATAATATTCATTTTATGAATCTCAATTAAAATTTATTTATATATAATATATATATTTAATTTAAAAAATTCACCATTGAATATTATTTTAATTAATTAAAACGTAGATACATTATGCATTTTAAAATATTTTTTAGAAAAATCTCATTTTTAAACCAAAAAACAAACTTATACTAAAAACCTATATAAAGTTGATTCAAAAGTAATTAAGTGGATTAAATATAAATAATTAATTCTTATGATACATGAAATTATATTAAAAAACTATTGGTAATTTTAAATTAGTTAATTTATTGAAAATAAATGAAATTTCTACAAAAATCAGTATTTTTCACTATTCAATCAAAAATCAATATTTTTAGAAAAAACCCAACATTTCACCCAATGTGAATTTTGATATTGAAATTCAAAAAATGAAGTTAATTTTATAAAATAAATTTTATAAATGTTCCTAAAATTAATTATAATTTTTTTCCATGAAATGCAATAATTTTTTTAAGAAATCAAAATTTTCAAGAATAATATTACTTTACTAAAAATTGATTGATTATTTACTAAACATTCATAAATATATTTTATTGAGTGTGGAATTTATATATATATATATATATTATAAAATAGTTAATAATTTTTATACCTTTAAATTTAACAATTTGGTTTGAAATATTATATATATCATGGGTTATTTAAGCTCAGTGTTGTGTGTTGAATACACTATCAACCATAAAAAAATCTCAGGGTTTCATGTGCCACAATATATTGAAGAGATTAAATTTATTTAAAAATAAATATATCATAAATTATCAGGGTGTTACATTCTTGTCGAAGATTAGTGTTCCATGTTTCTTATGCTATCAAACATAGTTTTATTCTTTTTTAAATATCAGGGTGTTATATCTTACCCCCTTTAATAAATTTCATCCTTGAAAATTAATCTTAATCTTAATAATCGAAAGATGTAAATTTGAAAATAATTTTGTGTTACACCCAGATCGTAAAAAGGGTTAATAAAACATCATCTTAATAAGGGAGAAAGGGAATTACAACGGTTATATGGAATAACACAAAACTATGTTTCCAAATAGGAGAACATAGGTGGAAATGGAAAAAAAACATAATTAATTATAGAGAGTGATTTAGGTCTTTGATCACAATAAAAACCATCTGATTCATTGGATATGAATTTAATTGGATACAATTTTTGTTTCAAGATACATTTCCTAGAGTTTAGGAATTATTTTCCATCTAGACTAAGATCATAAGGAAATAGACTTACTTGATGAGTAAAATTTCATCCTTTTCTCAATTTCCACCACAACCTCATCTTTTTCTCTAAACAATGAGTATTTAAGATGAATTCTTCATACATGAAGCACTAAAATAAACTTTTAAAGACCAAATAACCATAAATTAGATAAAATCTATTCCTCATATCATTATACATTAACCAAAACCAAAAATGGTTATCATATGGTAAGATTATTCCCAAAATGAATAAACCTTAATTTGATACATTAATCATAAAAATTCAACAGTAATTCCCTTGGTAGAAAGAAAATCATTCCATAACAATATATCCCAAATAACCTTAATAAACTCAAAATTAAAGAGTGTTTTAACCTCAAAGGTTATATCAGACCTTTCCGATTTCAATCCCAAAAAATGGTGATCTTTTTTTGAGATAAAATTAGTCACATAGTCACTAAATCACTTTTCAATCCTATGGTTATATATATAATAAAACATGTGTTATGAATATCCAAGATAATATAAACCCTAAAGGTTATCAATACCTATAATCTTATTTCCACAAAATTTAAATGTATAATTCATGTAAAAAATTTCTTTAAAAATAACTCAACTTTATAAAACGTCTCATGACATTTCATTAATCACTTTAAGATCTCATCGTTTAAAAACTCAAACAGGTGTCTTAGAATTTTAACTCATGATCATACTTAAGATTATATCCCTATGACAGTATCCATAATTCCTAATATAACCTCACATGAAAAAAAATCCAAATCTCTAAATTTATCTAAAAATTTTCTCTGATACCAGCTATAATAACCCTGAACCCATACTCCCGATTTCAGTGCTGAAATCATTACTTTAATTTTCTGGCTTTGATACTAATGGAGGTGGAACAATTTTCTCTATAAAAAAAATATAATATCAAAAGGAAATATTGGATTACTTAAATTCTCAAGGATATTTTAGGTTTAGTGTTTTAGATAATTAGGAAAAACTCCTACATAAACAATACCCATGTCGTTAAATGAGTATTTCTACCACTTAATTCAACATTACTTATTTCACATTAAGTCATCATCATCATCCATATGAAACACATATAGACACAATTCATTCAAAATCATTTCTTGATAACCCGAGGGAAAGGAAACATAGGAAGGGTGAGGTCAAATTCTTAGTAATGGTAAACATAAGCATTAAGAATTGAATGTCACCAATCAGTATAAAAGTGCTTAAGGGTATAACAACATAATTAGAGTGAATGATAGAATAATAAAATAACTCATACCCATCAATACTTGGATCATAAAATATGAAAACATGTAAAATTAAAGAGTCCTCAGAATCAATAACCATGAGCCATGTGATATCAATATTGATCATAATAAACATTATAAACCCATGAAAAGAATCACAAAAATGTGTTGGAATCATATAAATTTTTTATTCATAACCCATGATAAACCCATTCCATAAATAAATAGAGGTTGTTTAAATCCATAGGATAAACCCTCAGATAAATCCCTCCTTTCCTATCAAGACAAGTTACATTACCCAATGCATTAGAGCGCTATCTGGGTCTACCCATCGTTTAAGATATAACGAACTCACTCAACACAATCCGGGCCACCCCAATATATAAGCTGTAACGGGATCACCCAATGCTATCTGGTCCACCCCATCGAATATTTAATTTCCATGAACCATAACATTAATAAATTACAAAGAGATTTCATTTCATCATAAAACTCATAAAAAAAATTATTTTTTCTTTCATAATATGATTAACCCATGGAAAATCAATGGGTTTCATGTAAATCTATTTCAAACATGATTAAATTGTGGAAAATAAATGGTTTCTATAAAAATCTCTTTCAAACATGATTAACTGATGGAAAATAAACATGTTAAGTAAAAATCTCATTAAAACATTATTAACACATGGAAAATAAATTGGTTCCAAAAAAATCTCTTTGAAATAATCTTAATTCATCCAAATAAAGAATGAGGATGGTATCATTATATACCAATTGGAGTATAATGAACATCATGGGTTTTTGATATTGATGAATTTAAATACCATTAAATACATTTTGAGGAAAATAAACATTTCATTTTGATAATCTATTTAATAAGTCCCAAAATATTGTGAAAATCCTTTTATTTGAAAATAACCTTGAAAACATATAAAAGAATCTTTAAAAATCATTTAAAACATTTCTTGGGGAAAATATCCTTTCCATTTTTATTATTTTTATTTTTTAAAAAATAATATTCTTTTAAAATAAAATTGAAAAATTAAAAAGGTAGATTCAATGAAAACAATGGTCATGATGATGGAAAATTCTGTTTGTTCCATACATATTAAAATAAATTCTATATTCATATTTCAATAAAATCCAAACAGGCATTATTTGGAAAATAGAATGAAGATCACTTTGAAAAAAAAATTTAAAAGAAAAAATCGGGTAAAAATTTATTTAATAAATCATTTTAATAATTCTAAAAACATTTTTTTAAAACATTTTTAGAAAACATGGTTTTAGAAGAAAAGGGGTTTTCGACCGGAGAGAGAAATAAAGTTGATTTTTCTTAAAAACATTTTTTCAATTATTATGAGTACAAAAGGGTGGAAAATGGTAATATTACTTGAAAATGTAATTAATATATAGAGGAGAAGAAAAATCATGAGAATTATTGAGAGGTAGATCATAATATTTTAACATTGGAGATTTAATCATAAATAATCTTGATAAATGACGAGATTATAGCATAAAAATCTAAACACCTTGGAAAATTTGAATCGTAAGACCCATGTGAGAGAAATACTAAAATGGATATTTAAATCCAAATAATTTTTAGTAGAATTATAATAAAATAAATTAATGGTAATTATATAAACCACATAAAATAAATAGGTGGACATTATGGAATGCGTCTCACAGAAGTAAAAAGTGAGATGGAAATCCATTACCTTACAATTCCTTTTGGTAGAACATGATTTATACTTATATATAGTGGTTTTAAACATGTTATTAACTTATTAAATAATGATATTAATATTTATTATATAATATATGTTCCTTTTATAACATCTTATCACCCATTTGTTAATAATCATTCATTATTTTCACTGTTTCACGTGTTAATCGCCATGTTTTCTCATTCATGCTTGGTTATGAAAGTATAAATTATTGTGCACATAATAAAGTTATATAATATAAAGAATAAAAATAATGTCATAAATATCATATTTATACCTCAATTATATTTTTAAAACCAATCATGAAATATGGTTATGAAAAATAAAGTATGTTACGATCATGGGAATGGTAGGTCGTATGTACACATGAGTAACATTTCCCTTTTTCAATGATCATTATGGAAATGAGGTAAGTAATATTTTAACATTACATAATGATAATAATATCAAATATAATATATTTTTTCTTTAAATATACTTATATATATCATCCTTGTTGTTCGGGGATGAAAAGAGAGTCACAACACTTCGTGAAGGCGATAATCCACACGCACACGAACGATGCTATCATCTTTTTAGTGTAAAAAATAAAATGATTTATTATATTTTAATCATGATAAATATTTAATTAATATAATAATTATTTAATTTATATCACATATAATCATTATCATTATCCTTATTACCTTCCATGTAAAGCATTAGTGAGAAAACGAATCACATCACTTTGGGAGGTGGTAGTCCTTCGTACACACGAACAATGTTATCGTATCCCCTATAGAATAGAAATTAAAAAGAATTGTATAATATAATTATTATATATGTACAAAAATTTTATAAATATCATTTATATAATTTATATCCATCATCATACCCAACCATTAAATGTGGTAATGGAAGAATGAATGACATCTGTTCGTGAGGCGGTAGTCTGCCAAAGACAAGAACGATGATTTCGTAGACCATTTGATGGAAGTGTAGACAGTTTTAGGTAATGAAACTTTTATGAAAACACACCAATATATTTTATATACTGAGGTTATAATATCATAATTTTTCAATAATAATTTAAGGAGTTTGAGAAAGAATTTAAATAAAGATTCTCGTTGAAGAACATTACCTCTTTTTCGGGTATCCTCATTAGGTTTTCTCTAAAGCCATCCTATGAAAGATTATTTCCAAAAATAAGTCTTATAGGATGAGGGTATGGAATTTTTTAAGTTATTTGGGTAGGTATTTTTCAAAAAAGAAAAGAAATATGAAGGCGTGAATAAGACAGGAGAGTGAGTATCCATTTATAAGTGAGGGTGAAGACACACTTGGTATTTTTGAAAAGAATTGAGTGATCACATGTTTTTAATATGTCACAATGCTCAAAAAAAGGGAAATTATCGAAACTAAGAGTATTAATAGTCTAAATATGTCCATAGAATGTTTTTTTATAAAATTATATTAGTAATATTTAGCCTCATATTTTTAGTTTAACCCCCGGTAATCCCTTTTTTACCATAACTGTGGTAATTAAATTTTACTATATTCAGTATTCATTTCGGTAAAAAATTAAGTTTAACTGATTAGAAAATATGAAATTTTATTATTCTAGATATGGAATCAATTTTTTTAAATCCTATTAATATAAGAAGAAAATTTTAATTTAAAATTAATCACACAGACGTAATGAGAAAGCATATTTCTAAAGAGTTTGAAAAGTTTATAGAGTTTTTATATCCAATTTCAATATTAAAATGGTTAAAATGAAAAAAAATTGGATTAATATTTATATAATTGACCAATTTTACTAACTAATTTAAAATATAATTTAACTTTGTAAATAATTTAAATGAAAAGTCAATGATTTATTAAAATTCAGTATTTTTTACTATTCATCAAAAATGAAACTTTTTTAGAAAATTATATAAAATTTCCCCCTATATAATTTTTCAATTATGATTTAAAAAAGTAAGCTTATTTTTTCAAATAAATTTTCTAAAATTTGGAAAAATTAAATTTAAAACAAAACTCATAGATGTGATGAAAAAGCTGGTTTTCGATAAGTGTACTTTTTTCAAGCACACGATGATTTTATATTAACTCTATGTATAATAATAATAATAATAATTTTTTAAATATTATTTAAAATTAATTGATATTAAATCCATACATTTAATTTAAAACATTCCCTGTTATGGATTTTTTTAATTAATTAAAATAGGGAAATATTATGCATTTTAAAACAATGTTTAGAAAAATATCGTTTTTAATCCCAAAAACAAACTTATACTAAAAACCAATATAAAGTTGATTAAAAAGTCACAATGTGGATTAAATATAACTAAATAATACTTATTTTACATGAAATAATATTCAAAACATATTTTTACTTTTAAATTACTTAATTTTTTTTGAAAAAATGTTATTTTTACAAAAATCTGTATTTTTTCATTGTTCACTCAACAATCAATATTTTTAAAAAAAATCCCAAAATTTAACCCACTGTAAATTTTTATGTTACAATTCCAAAAATAAAGTTAATTTTATTTACTAAATTTTATAAAATTTCAAAATATTAATTATAATATTTTTTCCATGAAAGACAATAAAAATTATTTTTGAAGAAAACTTATTTTTGAAGAATAAAATTACTTTACTAAAAATTGGTTGATTGTTTACTAAAAATTTATCAATATACTATACTAAGTGTGAAATTTATATATATATACATATATATTACATAATTTAGTTAGTACTATTCACACCTACAAATTTAATGGCTAGGTTTTAACGATTATGTATATCATGGGTCATTTAAGCTCGGTGTTGTGTGCTGAATACTCTATCAAACATAAAAAAAATATCAGGGTTGTGTGTACCAAAATATATTGAAGAGATTAAATTTATCTAAAAATAATTATATCCTAATGTATCGGGTTGTTACATTCTCATCTAAGCTCAGCGTTGTTTGTCACTGAAGCTATTGAACTTAATTTTCTTCTTTCAAAATATCGAGGTGTTACATAGGGTATAATATATAATTATGTCCTAAGCATAGGATTATGACTCTATATAAGAGATTAGTTTTAGATAATGTTGTATTAATCCCCCTAGAGGCCATAATGTGATTGTCTATCATCTTTTTCCTTAGGCGGGGTTCTTAGAATTGGCGTGACTGACCTTACATTGGCATCGATCCCCTACTTAGTATGTTAATCAAGATTGGGTTGTTAGTATACCCCATGGACCTATGTATGATCCCCATATATGTATTGATACATTTATACTTCTAGTATGTACTTACTTATGGAGATACCTATAGAGCATGACATCTCGGATGGATGCCATCAGTGATATCAGAGCAGTAGAGTGAGTTCACCCGGGTGAGTGTGGTTACGAACTCTCGAGCATAATCTTAGGCTAGAAATTCCATTATGACCTTAACTTGAGAATGTGTTTCGGATATGAGAATATCTATATGTTTTATTTTTACGTCTCATATTCTAATTTATATATCCTTTGATGACACTACTACTCTTGATGCTTTATGTTTTTTGATTTTAGGGTGTCCAACTAGGAATTGTTATACTCACTACTTCATGTGTCATGTTTTATGCAGACTAACATCCATTTGACTAGGTTCTAGGTGGACTCGGAGCAGACAAAGCTTTGATTTGGGCTAGATAGACCGTGGTCCTTTCCAGGAGTCACATCTAATTGTAGTCCCCTATTACTATCATGTTGTACTTCTTTAATGTTTTCAGTGGGCTTATATTTGGACCTTATTACTTCCTAATATTCTCTATACTTTGATTATGATATTTAGATTTATGTATGAATTTGTTATCAGTTGTATTTTACGTTTTATCATTGTATGGGTTTGGATTGTGTGTGTGTGTACTGGTACCTTAGGCTAAGGCCTCCCATGTGAATGTTATGCTTACTCATAACTGTTCTACAGCCTCTGTCCTATTGGAGGTAGGCCTGGGGTAGTCACACTAGACTCATCAATGAATAGGTAGGCCTCAGTGGGTCAATTCATGAAAAAATCACTCAAATTATATTATTTTTAATATTTTTAAAATCATTTATTATTTTTTTTATTATTTAAAGAAATACTACATCAGTGTTGTATAATAATTTAAGGTAATTAAATAATTACTAAAAATTAGAAATATATTTATATCATAAAAATAACTTCTGTAAGATGAATATAGACAATTATATTCATTAATAACTTTCTTTTATAATTATGTATACATATACGATATATTTAATACTAAGAGAGTGACATTTTATAACTTTCTTTTATTTCATTATTAAACAGCTCATTTACATAGAAAATATTCCATTACATAATTAAATTTCACGAATAAGGTGATAAAGGTAAAATTCCATTCATCTAATGAAAAATGGTGACCTTATCATTTAGTTTTTACTTAGATTAACCTGATTTACCCTTTTTCGAGGTAATAAATTTTACTAAGGTTAGTGTTCTTATTGAACAAAAATAAATGGGTCTTATTTACAAAATTTTAATTTACTAATTCAAAATATGGAATAAATTTTATCAAATTCAATTTTTATAAGTGGAATAATTTAATTTTAAAATAATCTCACAAAACACGATGAAAACTGCTTTTTAGAAAAATACATTTTAAGCATAAAACTAGACTTATTATTATTTCATGCCTAAAAAATATTAGATGATTGATAAAACATTTTATTTAATATAAAATATATATGTTTCATTAAAATCATTCAACAAAAGTGATTTATTTATTTTATTAAGATAAAATGTCTTTGTGTGCATAAAAGTAGTTTTTCAGAAAAATTCCTTTTAAGTATAATTTTTATATACCAAATTCGACCATAAAACTTATTAAAATGAAAAAAATTGGATTATTAATAATATTAGAGAACTTATTTCTTTTACATTGAACTCATTTTAAAATAAAATTCAATTTTTTAAATCCTTGAAATAAAAATATAGTTTTTAATAGAAATCAGTATTTTTACTATTTATCGAAATTCTATATTTTTAGGAAAATACCAAAATTTTATCCCAAGGTAATTTTGATATGTTGAATTCAAAAATTATATCCTTTTTATCAAATTATATTTCTATAAGTTCCATAAATTAATTATAAAATTTCCAAAAAAACGAAAAAACATTTTTGATGAAAATATATTTTTAAAGCATAAAATGACTTTATTAAAAATTAAGTGAAAATTTTATGAGCCTTTATAAATATTTTTTTATTATGTAGGACCTTTATATAAATTTCATAATATGGTTTATCCTATTCATAACTACCAATTTAATGGATAGTCAATACTTATTATATAAAATAGTAATATTCCATTGTTCATTTTAGCTTAGTGTTGTGTGTCTGGTTTGTTATCGAACATAGTCTTAATTTAAAATATTGATGTTTTACAATGATGAACCCTCATGTACTGGTTGGATATCTCAGCTACCTATGGATGAGAATATAAATTATATCATGTGCCTTGGAACACATGAACCTCATGATGTGTGTAATTAAAATAAAATTAAATGATTGTGACATAGTGAGCCTAGTGTAGGATCCCTCATACACCTCCTTCTAATGGAGTGTGTTGGACTTAGTTGTTTTTTCCTGGTAGGCATTAGTGGATCTTATATAGGTTCCCTGAGTAACATCCTTATGAAGGAAGGTTTTGAACTAGAATGGTCGGCCCATGTAGGACATAATAAATCTTGTGATACCCTAGAACCATAGATCTCATTGAGAGGACCATCGGGTGAGTGTTCCTCTCCCACTAGGATTTTATTACATAGGTGGTTAGTCCCTAAGCATACCAGCAAACAAATCAAGTATTTGGACTGACGTAGGATTCCTTGGAAAGGGAATGATCTTAAGTCCATCTTCATAGTGTGACTTCCCTATGATGCCAAAGAGGCCTCTATGAGAGCTATGGGGCCCTAGCAGGTTCCCCTCTAATTTGTGACTTTAGGGAGAGGGTGAATTTGGTAACATGTAGTAATGATCACAAGTTTCATGTTAGAACTGAGATTGATGATTTGATATTTTGAGGCCATGTCGAGTTGGATCATGCTCTTAGGAGTATGAACATGGTTTTCAAAATGGGTTAAGATTATAGGCTCAAATTTGTATGATATTTATATATAAATATTATTAATATGGTATAATCTATTAGGTAATTATGAAAATTTAAATGGAAAATACTCCAAGAGTGATATGGTAAATACCATTGGAGTGGTCATGATACATTTAAGGATGCCCAAATGGGTTTCTTGGGTCCAGATTTTGAGATCTTATATGAGATAATGATGATCATATCAATATGGATTCCTGGATGTGCTGCCCATGGTCTAACTATTGTGTTGTGGGATGGAATTCCTAGGATGATGAGATTCAACCTCGAGTCTATATGGGACACCTTAGATGCCAATGGTCCCTAGTATGCCTGGAACATCTAGGATCCATTCATTCAACTTGGGGGTTATTATTGTTATTTTTATTATTATTATTGTTATTGTTATTATTATTATTATTATTATTATTATTATTATTATTATTTTCACATACATGGGATGCCTAGGTCACACCTAGGATATAACGATTTGCGCCTAATGATATTTATATTTGATTGGGATTCCAAGGATGGCTAGGATCTAGCTAGTTGGCGTGATTGTATAGAGAATGTTATCGACCAGATATTTCCTAGGATACCATGGAATCATCTTTGATCTTATCGATATGAAGTTTAGAGGGGTGCCTAAGTTTTATAGGATATAACAGTTGATCCTTCATTGATGTGGTACTTGGATGTGAGACCTAATTTCATATTTATGTATAGTGTAACGACCCAAAGTTTCATTAATGGAAATCCCTCTTGATCTAATTAAATGTCTCTTTATGTAAAATGTTTATATAAAATGTCAAATTCTTTGGTTTTATGTTAAGAATTGTGACAGTTGCTTTTATAGTCGTTGAACATTGATCAGATGATTAGTATAAATATAGGGCTTTAATAAATCCAATTTACTCAGACAAAGGAAGCGATGACCTCATCCAGTAGAATTGCTCCATACGAAGACCATTTGTCGGAGCTCAAAAAAGAGGTGGCACCTTTAGGCTTCTCTCTTGACCAAGCCCAAGCTGAGCTTCATCATGTCAACCTCGAACGGGACCGTCTATGGGAAAAGTGGAAGTTGATAGAGATTACCACTCGAGCGATATTATCCGAGCCACCCCAAGAGTCTGTCACCATCGCACACCTTACCCTTAGGTCTTATACAGCTGTTTTAAGGGGTTATGTAACAAATCGCTAGTACAATGTTCATGTATATTATTATTTTTGGATATAATAATGAATATACCTTCTTGTTATTATTGACACTTTGTAAATAGTTTTTTTAAGCACAAATAGTATTTTTTAGTTAATATTCAGCTAAGAAATCTATTTTGATTAATTAATGGATTTTTGAATTAAATAATATTTTAATAAAATATTATTATTATTATTAAATTAATTTTTATTAAATATAAATTATCTTATAATTTTATTAATGAAATTGTAATTTTTATTAAGGTTTGAAAGCCATTTTTGTCAAAACCCGTGAATTTTTTATAAATGTCAGTTTTTATTTAAAAAGTGAAAATTAACATATTTATAAAATTATTTAGAAAAAATAAATGTTATTTCTGGAATCAGTACGTTGAAATTATCTAACGGTTAATTTTTCATAATTTTCTGAGACAGTCAAATTTTTGGGTAAAAATTAAATACCGTTTAAAAATATAATGTGTTTTATGACATAATAATGACCCAATAGTGATTTAATAAAATAAGATAAGCTTTATGTTCGGACAATATATGTTTTAACATTAAAATAATATGATTTTGGGTTTGTTTGACTTACTTTTCAAAGCATTAATGGACCCTTCAAGACTTATTAAACACCTTGTCTTTTTAAATTGTTTTCCATGGGAGTGTGACTCACCTCCACATAAGCAACCCCATTATTTTAAGAAGCTTGGACTTTGGCCTTATAAAATATTTTTTTCCTCTTCCCTTTTCCAAAAACCATGGGCAAAAACCATGAGTTGATTTGTGGTTTGGATTAGTTTAATGTAAAGGGTCCCAAACCTAAATAATAAAGAATTCACTCACTTTTCCTATATAAACCCACCCAAGCTCCCACTTCCTCCACACTCAATGAACTTGGAGTTCTTCCAACCTCTTCCCTACTCTCTCTAGAATCCTCCCAAGGTTCCCCAATCTCCCAAGAAGCCTCTATCAAGCCTCTCTCAAGCCTTTGGAAGCACACTTCCAAGTAAGAGTTTTTCTTCCTTTCACTTTTTTGTCCAATTTTCTTAATATTGTTATGCCCTTTTAATTTCAATTATAAATGTTGGGGTATGCTTTCAAACCTCCCCCATACTTCCCTTTTATTTTTTTAATGATGGTATACCCCTTTCTCTCTCATTAAATGCCTCCCATGTACACACGTTACTATGCCAAAATTCCGAAAGGAACTTCTCTCTCCTCATTTAAATTCAAGCAATAATTTTGTATCATGAATCTAAATTCCATCACAATTATTGGGACATGTATCTATATGACCCCCCTTACTTTCCATTTCATGTAGATATGATGAGACACCCCTTTATCTCTCATAAACCATTTTTATGAATTCTTATATCACGCTGTTAAGCTGCTTAAATTGCACCAATTTTCTAAGCCAATGCGATTGTGTAGTGAATACCATGCCCATTTCTCCATCAAGGCTATTAAACTTCAAGAAAATTTACTTATTGATTATAAAGTTTCATTCCACATTCCTTTTTCATGTAATAAATGATTATGTTTTATGAATCCATGTTTTATGATCCATGTGGCACACTTATGCATGAAATAAAATGTTTAAGAAGGGTGCACCCTTATAGCGCTCCAATGCATTGGGTAAAGTATAGTGTCATGATACCTCATGTGCAATGAGTGTTGAATCATGCTAATTTAAGTGCAATGAGGGTTTACTCGTGCTTCATGTGCAATGAGTATTTACTCATGCTCCATGTGCAATGAGACTTGGCTCATGCTAATTCCATGTTAAGTGTTGTTGCCACATTCCCATGTTATGATTATCATGCTTTATCTTGACTTTATGTTCATGTTTCTCTTATGATCTATTGATATGCCTGTTCTCTAACATTTATTTTACTCCTCATGTATTCCATGTTTATTCCTTTACTGGGCTTTATAGCTCAGCCCTTTTTCTTATGCATGTCCTCAGGTTATCCCATGCAATGCTAAGTACGAGAGAATGTAGTGGTCATGTAAAGGATGTTTTCAATAAAGATGTTTTATTTCATGTTTTAAGTTGTTATGTAATGATCTTAAGCCCCAAAGACACTAGACCTATCGATCTTCCATGTTGTATCAAGTGTACAGTTTATGTAATAAATCATGTTTAAGTTTGTAAAATAAGCAGGGTTGTCATAGTTGGTATCAAAGGATAGGTTTGGTTATTTTTGGGATTAGAATTAGAAAACCCTAGTAAATACTTAGATACAAGACTAAGTATAATAAAAACTTCCCTAAGTTTTGGTAAGTACTGAGTAAGTGGTTTATCAATCAAATACATCCCTGTCTGGATACGAGCAGGTAGAGGCGGCTCTGGCACAAATGTATCCTAGGGGTAAAACCCGAAAACACCGCTTTGAGCTAGACTCGAACGAGAACTGGTGCATGACAACAGGCCTTGCTGCACTCTTGGTTATGACACTCCTGGGGGATATGTTTTGATAAATTCACAATCTTAGTATGAACCCTTATTAAGGGAATTAAAAAAATTCCCCTAAGAATATATGTTAGAAAGTAGATCATGAAAAGCCTAGATTGAAGCCTATAGACTCATGAGTTATGGAAATAAAAGTTTATTTATAAGTCATCAACTTTTGTCTTTGGATTACCCTTTATGTGTTACCCCATAACATTCATTTTATTCAAGCCAATGGTCGGTAATAGGAGGACTCGGGCTAACAACCGATGTGACGATCAGTGTGATGACTGTACTAATGAGATGCCCAATCCAATGGGAGCGGGAATCGCGAACTTTGTCACACTTCTCTCTCAACTAACTCAAGATTTGAATAGAAGCACGAGTCAAGAGGAATGTCCAACCCCCCCTAAAAAGGAACAAGTCTCTATCGAGATCTTCATGAGACAAAGGCCCCCTACTTTTAGCGGATCATCCGATCCCACGATCACTGAACAATGGATCAACTCCATTGAAAAGATCTTCTCCATCCTTCAATATTCTGAACATGAGAAGGTTCTCATGGTGTCTTATCGTATGGAGGGTGAAGCTGATAAATGGTGGACGTTGATCAAAAATACGAAGCCTGAGGAGGAGATCGAGGCATTGGAATAGAAGGATTTCTGGAAGATGTTTTTTCGATAAATATTTTCCGCGCACCCTCCGGCTTATGATGGAAAGGGACTTCCTTTCCCTCAAGAAAAAAGAAGAAGAATCTGTTGGAGCATATGAGGAAAACATCACAAGGCTTTCACGATATGCTTCCAGCTTCGTCGTTACCCCCGAATGCAAGGTTGACCGCTTCTTTGGTGGGCGGAATCTTAGCCTGCGGAAAGCATTAGCGATCCGTGACTTCGACAGCTATGAGAAAATTGTCCGATGTGCCCTCAAGGTCGAAATGGAGACCGGGGAATCACAGGGGTATCATGGGGACAAGAAGCGTAAGGTGAACTTCAATGCTGGCGATCCGATGGATAAATCCAACGGTGCTAAGAAGATCCATTACCCCACTTTCCAAAAGTGCGGAAAAAAGCACCCTGGAAATTGCCTCAAGGGGACGAGGTAATGCTTTAAGTGTGGAAGAGAAGGGAACCTAGCTGTTAACTATTGGCAAGAAAGACCCGTGGCTGCGACATAGGAGAAGAACGCTCCGTTCGAACCTCAACGCGTTGTTCATTGCTACAACTACAAAGAACCGGGGCATCTTGAAAATTAGTGCCCTAATCCAAAGGTTTTCAGAGACAACCAACAAACTCCAAGGCAGCAAGGAAGATATTTTTCCATCACTTCGGCCGAAGTGAACCCTGAAAACAAAGTGGTGACAAGTACGCTAGTTATTCATTCAATAATAGCAAACGTACTTTTTGATTCAGGTTCTACACATTCTTTTATATCTCAAAAGTTTAGTAGAATAATCCCAGCACAACCACAAATCATGGAAGTGAAGATGTCAGTCAGTATGGAAAATGGGGGAAATCATTGCATCCCATGAATATAAGTCCTCCACTATTATAATCTGTGGATTGAATTTCCCAGTGAACCTCGTCATACTCCCTTTGGTGGAATTTGATGCAATTCTTGGTATGGATTGGCTTTCCTTATACAGAGCCAATATAAATTGTCAGGAGAGGGAAATCACACTCCATATAGAGAATAGACCCCCGATTCTTTACAAGTGTAAGGAGGAAGATGAATCTCCTTTAGATCCATCATCTCAAGCATGGATATTATTGCTCTATGAGCATGCGTTTCTGGCTCAGATGATTGAGTCCAAGGAAGAAACCATCCTTGAAGAAATGCCTATTGTGAGGGAATTCGCTGAAGTGTTTCCCGAGGAACTGCCTGGTCTTCCTCCTAGAAGAGATGTTGAATTCTCAATTGAACTTATACCAGGGGCGCTACTAATATCCAAGAATCCATATAAAATTTCTATTGTGGAGCTTGAAGAGCTAAAGAAACAACTACAGGAGGATCTAGATAAAGGGTTTATAAGCCCAAGTGCTTCACCATGGGGTGCACCAGTCCTCTTCGTCAAGAAGAAGGACGGGTCAATGCGACTTTTCATCGATTATTGTGAACTTAACAAAATCACGATAAAGAACAAGTATCCTCTACCATGTATCGATGGCTTGTTTGATTAGCTGCGTGGAGCAAAATACTTCTCCAAGGTAGATTTGCGGTCGGGATATTATCAAGTAAGGGTAAGGAAGATGTCCCCAAGACTGCTTTTCGTACAAGATACTGGCACTATGAATTCATAGTAATGCCTTTCGAACTCACTAATGATCCAGAAATCTTCATGGACTTGATGGATAGAGTCTTTAGAGATTACCTAGACAAATTTGTGGTAGTCTTTATAGGTTATATTCTAATATACTCCAAAACCGAGGAGGATCATGAGGAGAATTTAAGAACTGTACTAGAGACTTTGCACAAGGAGAAGCTCTATGAAAAGTACAACAAGTGTGAGTTCTAGTTGAAGGAGGTCTCATTCTTGGGCTATATCATCACAAAGAATGGGATATATGTGGATCCCTCCAAACCAGATGCAATTGAGGGATGGCTGATGCCAACATCGATAATGGATATCCATAGCTTCTTGGGGTTAGCTAGATATTATCGACGATTTGTGAGAAATTTCTCATGATTTTACAACCCTCTTACCAAGCTAACTCGTAAGGGAGTAAAATTTTCTTGGAGTGATGAATGTGATGAAAGCGTCAAGGAGTTGAAAAGGAGGATTATCACTGCACCCATGCTCACCTTACCCACAAGTGGGTAACTTTTTGTGGTATTCAGTGATGCTTCGAAGAAGGCCTTAGGGTGTGTGCTGATGCAGAATGATAAAGTGATATCTTATGCCTCAAGGCAGTTGAAAATCCATGAGCGAAACTATCCAACGCATGATCTGGAGTTGGCGGCTGTGATCATTGCCTTGAAAATATGGCGACATTATCTCTATGGGGAGAAATGTGAGATATATACTGACCACAAGAGTCTTAAATATATATTAACATAGAAAGAGATTAATATGTGCCAGAGAAGATAAATAGAGCTCATCAAGGATTATGACTGTTCAATACATTACCACCCTGGGAAAGTGAATAAGGTGGCAGATGCCCTAAGTAGAAAGGACCCAGAGATTCTATCAATGATGAGAATTGAGAAGGATCCAATCTTCTTAGACTTGATGAAGATGGACGTGGGAATCATAAAGAAGGGAACATCATCAATCCTTTCACAAATGATTGTTCAACTGTCTCTTTTGGAAAGTTTAAAGGATGCTCAAAAGGATGATGTGGGAATTCAAGAAAAATTGGAAGCTATCAAAAAAGGGAAATCGTCAGAGTTTAATGTTAATGAAGAAGGAATTGTGATATTTGGGAAAAGACTATGTGTTCCATCAAGTCCGGAGCAGAAGAAGGAACTTTTGGATTATTCACATAGTTAAAATTTCTCAATTCACCCAGGGAGCACAAATATGTATCAAGATCTCTGAGAAAACTTTTGGAGGGATAATATGAAGAAGGAGATCACTGTATATACATCAAATTGCCTGGTGTGCCAGCAAGTGAAGGCAGAGAGGCAGAAGTCTAAGGGGATGATGCAACCATTGCCCATACCGGAATGGAAATGGGAGAACATCACCATGGACTTTGTCACTAGAATTATGAGGACATCCAAAGGCAATAATGAAATCTAGGTTGTTGTGGATCATCTTAAAAATACTGCACACTTCATTGCTATTCGAGAGGATTTCTCATTGGATCAACTAGCACGGATATATATCAGAGAAGTGGTAAGGCTGCATGGAGTACCACTATCTACGGTGTCTGACCGAGATCCAAGATTCACCTCTAAGATTTAGAAGAGTCTTCAACATGCTCTGAATACTGAACTGAACTTCAGTACGGCCTATCCAAACACTTGAGGACATGTTGAGAGCGTGCTCAATGGACTTTAAAGGAGGTTGGGATCAACATATTCCTCTGGTTGAGTTCTCTTATAATAACAGTTTCCACTCGAGCATCCAAATGGCACCATATTAATCTTTGTATGGGAAAAGGTGCATAACACCGACATGTTGGGATGAGGTCGGTGAACGTAAGCTGCTTGGACCAGAAATGGTCGAGGAAATGGTGGAGATGGTGAAGACCATTCAGCATCATATCAAGGCATCCCAGATTTGATAGAAGAGTTATACAGATAATCGTTGACAATACCTTGAGTTTAAAGTTGGAGACATGGTTTTTCTACGCATATCTCCATGTAAGAAGGTCATGAGGTTTGGAAAGAAAGGGAAGTTAAGTCCAAGGTACATCGGCCCCTTAGAGATTCTTGACCGTGTCGGGGCTGTGACCTATTGACTAGAACTTCCAACTACCATGGAAAAAGTACATGATGTCTTTCATGTATCCCTCTTAAGGAAGTACATACCAGACCCTTCACATGTACTCTCTTCTGAGGTGGTACAGTTGGAGGATGATCTTTCTTATGAGGAGAAACTAGTGAATATCTTAGATTGTAGATAAAAAGTTCTATGAAATAAGACAATGCCCCTCGTCAAGGTGTTATGGTGAAACCACAAGTTTGAAGAAGCGACTTGGGAATCAGAGGAAATGATGAAGCTGAGTTACCCACATCTGTTTTAGTGTGGGAAAAGGAAATTTCTAGGGAAAAATTTATTAAGGGGGGAATATTGTAACGATCCAAAGTTTCATGAATGGAAATCCCTCTTGATCTAATTAAATGTCTCTTTATGTAAAATGTTTATATAAAATGTCAACTTATTTGGTTTTATGTTAAGAATTGTGACTGTTGCTTTTATAGCCGTTGAACATTGATCACATGATTATTATAAATATAGGTCTTTAACAAACCCAATTTACTCAGACAAAGGAAGCGATGGCCTCATGCAATAGAATTGCTCCATACGAAGCCCATTTATCGGAGCTCAGAAAAGAGGTGGCATCTTTGGGCTTTGATCTTGACCAAGCCCAAGCTGAGCTTCATCATGTCAAGCTCTAATGGGACCGTCTATGGGAAAAGTGGAAGTTGATAGAGATTACCACTCGAGCGATGTTATCCGAGCCACCCCAAGAGTCTGTCACCATCACACACCTTACCCTTATGTCTTATGCGGCTGTTTTAAGGGGTTATGTAACAAATCGCTAGTACTATGTTCATGTATATTATTTTTAATGGATATAATAATGAATATACCTTCTTGTTATTATTAACGCTTTGTAAATAGTTTTTTTATAGCACAAATAGTATTTTTTTAGTTAATATTCAGCTAAGAAATCTATTTTGATGAATTAATGGATTTTTGAATTAAATAATATTTTAATAAAATAATAATAATATTATTAAATTAATTTTTATTAAATATAAATTTTATTATAATTTTATTAATGCAATTGTAATTTTTATTAAGGTTTGAAAGCCATTTTTGTCAAAACTCTTGAATTTTTGATAAATGTCAGTTGTTATTTAAAAAGTGAAAATTAACATATTTAGAAAATTATTTAGATAAAATAAATGTTATTTCTGGAATCAAGACGTCGAAATTATCCAATGGTGATTTTTTCATAATTTTTTGAGACAGTCAAATTTTTGGGTAAAAATTAAATACCGTTTAAATATATAATGTATTTTATGACATCATAATGACCTCATAGTGATGTAATAAAATACTATAAGCTTTATGTTCGGCCAATATATGTTTTAACATTAAAATAATATGATTTTGGGTTTGTTTTACTTACTTTTAAAGCATTAATGAACCCTTCAAGACTTATTAAACACCTTGTCGTTTTAAATTGTTTTCCATGGGAGTGTGACTCACCTCCACACAAGAAACCCCATTATTTTAAGAATATCTGACTTTTTCCTTATAAAATATTTTTTTCCTCTTCCCTTTTCCAAAAACCATGGGCAAAAACCATGAGCTTATTTGTGGTTTGGATTAGTTTAATGTAAAGGGTCCCAAACCTAAATAATAAAGAATTCACTCACCTTTCCTATATAAACCCACCCAAGCTCCCACTTCCTTCTCACAAAAAGCCCTTAGTGTTTGTCCAAACTCTTCGATACTCTCTCTAGAATCCTCCCAAGGTTCCCTAAGCTCCCAAGAAGCCTCTATCAAGCCTCTCTCAAGCCTTTGGAAGCACACTTCCAAGTAAGGGTTTTTCTTCCTTTCACTTTTTGTCCAATTTTCTTAATATTGTTATTCCATTTTAATTTCAATTATAAATGCTGGGGTATGTTTTTTAGCTCCCCCATACTTCCCTTTTATTGTTTTAATGATGTTATACCCCTTTATCTCTCATTAAATTCCTCCCATGTACACCCGTTACTATGCCGAAATTCTGAAAGGAACTTCTCTCTCCTCATTTACATTCAAGCAATACTTATGTATCATGAATATAAATTCCATTAAAATTGTTGGGACATGTATCTATATGACCCCACTTAATTTCCATTTCATGTATATATTATTAGACACCCCTTTATCTCTCATCAACCATTTTTATGAATTCTTATATCACGTCGTTACGCTGCCGAAATTGCACCGATTTTCTAAGCCAATGCCATTGTGTAGTGAATACCATGCCCATTTCTCCATCAAGGGTATTCCCATTCATTCAAATTTACTTATTTATTATAATGTTTCATTCCACATTCCTTTTTCATGGAATAAATGATTATGTTTTATGAATCCATGTTTTATGATCCATGTGGCACACTTCTGCATGAAATGAAATGTTTAAGAAGGGTGTGACCTTATATCGCTCCAATGCACTGGGTAAAGTATAGTATCATGATACGTCATGTGCAATGAGTGTTTACTCATGCTAATTCAAGTGCAACGAGGGTTTACTCGTGCTTCATGTGCAATGAGGATTTACTCATGCTCCATGTGCAATGATCCTTGGCTCATGCTAATTCCATGTTAAGTGTTGTTGCCACATTCCCATGTTATGATTATCATGCTCTATCATGCCTTTATGTTCATGCTTCTCTTATGATCTATTTATATTCCTGTTGTCTAACATGTATTGTACTCCTCATGTATTCCATGTTTATTCCCTTACCGAGCTTTATAGCTCACCCCTTTTCTTATGCATGTCCTCAGGTTATTGCATGCAATGCTAAGTACGAGGGAATGTAGTGGTCATGTAAATGATGTTTTCAATAAAGATGTTGTATTTCATGTTTTAATTTATTATGTAATGATCCTAATCCCCAAAGACACTAGACCACTCGATCTTCCATGTTGTATGAAGTAAACAGTTTATGTAATAAATCATGTTTAAGTTTGTAAAATAAGAAGGGTTGTCATATATAGGGTAATTCCTAATATCCTATGTGATAACCTTATTAGAGGCATGATTATGTGAAATTCTCAAAGGCATTCCATTCTAGCCAAAGATGGTATATTCGATCGAGATTGTGGACCTGAGGATCAATGGTGGTAGTTATTTATTTATATTTCCACGATTATTTATTTATTTTGACTAGGTCACATGAATATACACTACATTTACTGATTATACATGGGACTGCATTGGTGGTTACCTAATGAGTTATGTACTCACACCCTTCTTGGATAGACATTGCACTTTGGTTCTTGATAAGACTCTTATTTGTCATAGTCAAATGATGGAAATAGGATCGATACATTATTGATTATCGAGATGGAGCAGTTTGAGTGGGATTGTAGATCGAGAAAAGGCGAGGCTCAGGGATGTAGTAGGGCCTCATGTTCTTTCATTTCTTTCTATATTTATTTGTAATTGTTATTAACCCAATGAAAAATCATACTTCTATGACTTTATGGATTATGTATTTCATATTGTTGTTTATTTGGATGTTTCATTTATATTACGTATAGATGTTTACTATGTATGTATGATGCTCATTAATTTTATCTATTACTACACACTCTGATTAGGGGTATAGTTTCCCCATGGTACCACATTAGAACCCCACTACTAGTATCCATCCTATGGAATCACTACTAAAAATATGGGAAACCATGCCCCATGAAATGGATGACCACCAAAGATAGTCACTGGACCTAAAAAAATTACTTACCTATAGTCCCCCCACCCCTCACGCACACCCCTACCCCTCATGACTAGCCACCTCATGTAAACCCACCCCCTCACTGCCATCACTACACTCATAGACATCGCTTCCTTTCCACCCTCCAACCCATCGATCACATTCCTCCCCCTCGCACACACCCCTCCCCCACCCGAACCAAAGTCTTCATTTCCACCACCAACCGTCCACCCTTGAAAACCTCTTCTCCACACCTGTAGCTACTACTTCCACCACCAATGGTTGTAAACCCTAAAAAACCCAACTCCCATTACCCTCACTACAACCCTTTATAGTCCACCTCTGCCTCCCATCCTACCTCCCCATCCTTTTCCTTACCATCATTGTAGCCCTACTAGAGCTACATTCACCACTACCTTTGATTCTGATCATTTCCACCACCCCATCTCTTACACTACTAATGATATCTAAACCATACCATATTAATCCTAATATATAAGGTAACCCCTATGATTTATAGGTACCATTTCCCCTTGTTTTGAGTATATCCTTTTTGGGTTTTATCTTGGGTGCGTTTGGGTGAAAATTGGAAGTTTTTGTAGGGATTTTGGGTAGTGCATGGTTAGTTCATTGTTTTTCCAAGCCATGAAACCCTATAAAGAGAGATATTTCATGGTTGGATCATGGTTTGGAAAATCATGCGACCTATTAGAAGTAACTATGCACCCCCATAGGGGAGGCACATGGTTAAGGAGCATAGTTTTTCAAACCATGTGCCCCTTCCTAGGAAACCATGTGTGCGGGTTTAATTATTCCAACAATTGGTTTTAAATTTTCCAAACCCCCCATAATTCATCAAAAGTCAACCCAACTCGACACTAAATCATTCCTCTCATTTTTAAGGATTATATATGAATTCCAAGGGCTCTAGAACACTGTTCTTGAAGAATCAAATGATGGATTGTCGGATCCACACCTCTCTGTGTATGTGGTTTATTCCTGATTAGTTTTCACTACTAGAAACAAGGGTTTTCCCAATGAACCTATCCCAATGGTTTGATCTAACTATTGGGATATTTTGTTATACCTAAGTCTGTCCCAATGGTTTCTTAAAAATCATTGGGATATACTAGCCTATGCCAATGGATTTTTAAAATCACTGGTATAGGGGTGCCCCAATTTCCCCTAAGAAGCACTCCCCCCACACTGCCCCTTCTCCCATCTTGACTCCCAACAGCCACACTCCCCTCATACCATTACCATCCCTAGCACGCAGCTAAACTCCTCCCATCCCGATCCCTTGCAGTGCTCCCCTTAAAATCCAATACCGAGACCGTATCGTTGTGCTCCCCTCTTCTTCCTCGCCGAAGACTACTCCTCTTATTCCCAGCTGAAGACCGATAATATTCTTCCCAACCAGTGACCACTATTCTTCTTCCCAACTGGTTATCCATCATTGGTTTAAGTCATTCAGTTTCTTCCACTTCAAACTAGGGAGTTTGAAATGAGTTATATCTTTTACCTAGATTTATTTTTCCTTGTTTTCTATGATATTTAGTTTCATTCCACATCTGTTGAAATCTATCTGGTAGGGTTTTCATTTGATTATTCTTGAATATGAAATTTTCATGTTCCAAATACTTCATATATGGAACTATCACATTTAATTTAGTATGTGATGTATTATTATTTTTATTTATTTAACATTGATCACATAGTTTTTGAAGTATGTGATTTTTAAATTTATGTTATTTAATTTTAATTTTTTATAATTTAATTTTTTATGTGAATATAATTATGAGTTGCATTGGACTTTAAAATAGATGATAGATTTTCAGTTTTATAAATCTTCAAAATGGTTTTCAATTGTGAAATTTTTAATATATTGAATATGTGATTGAATTGGGGTATACTTTTGGGGTTTTTATAATATTTTTAATATGGTGGTTGATGTGAATAAGTTTTGTTTATAAGTGAATTTGTTTTTATTATATTAGTGTAACTATATTTCTTTTATTATTGTCACAATATAGATGTCAATATGTTTTTTTGTAATCATAGTGATCCATGGATATTTATATTGTACCCACCATTTCATAGAGATATGGAATACACAAATATTTTATTCCCTAATGACATTGTGGTATAAAGGGAAGTCACATTCCCTGATGATTATATGATGTAGTGATGGATGATGTGGTGGTTTTTGACTAATGAGGGTTAAACATTATACTTTGTATATTGGAAAAGGAATCCATTATATTTTTTATTTTTGGTAAATGCATCCTTAATGTAAAATATGTGTAAAGAAGTTTTTTATGACTTTTTATTTGAATTTTTTATTTTATTTATTAATCCAAATATTCATGAATATTCTACATTAAGATTGGAAAGGGGTTATTCTTGTTATAGAAAATAAAAATATTTTTTTTTTTAAAATTTTATACTTTTTTTCTATGAATCTTTTAATATTCTAAATCAGGATTTAAAAATAATAGGGTATTGCTTTTTATCAATATAGAAAAATATGAGGTAGAAATGGGAGTCCTAGATGTGAGTAAAAATTATAGAAAATGAGATGGTGATCTGACCCAAGTAGACATGAGTTGACCTGATCTACACTAAACTTTATTAAACAAAACTAAAATAAAAATAAGTGAACTAAATTGAACCTAACTAAAATAAATTATATAGTAATGATAAAAAATGAACTAAATTGAACAATATTTAATAAAACCCTAATAGGAATTCACTGACCAAATCTAAATAAAAAAACAAACCCAACCAAACTAAATCAAATAGAAATAAATTAATCATGAATAAATAGAACTTCCCAAAACCGATATGAATCAAATAGAATATGGTTACCTAGAATTAGTAATCTTTTATACATGAATTTATTTAATAAGTATAAAATTAGTTAAAATGAGAAAATAATATGTTAAAATAATAAAAACAACAATTATAAAAACAATTTTTGTGTACTATTATGTATAGTTATTACTCATTGATATAATGGAATTCAATATCATGGTTTTATATTTATAGTATTTTCATATATATATATAGTATTTTGTTGTCTATTAGATTAAAATTCTTATATAGACTAGTGTGTTAGTTATGGTTTCGTATAAATTGAATAGTTCTCATTTCCTTAAATATATTTTCAATTAAAATTCAATTTTATTTAAAATATTTTATGAAATGACATATAAATTTTTTAACAGAATGGATAGAAGTTGGATGTAAGAAACTAATAGGATCTCAAGCGATTTTCAAAACAATTTGGAGAGATTTTTAGATTTTTCATTTTATAATACTTTAGATAGTTGTCACATACATTTTCCATGTTATAATTGTGTTGGAAGACCTTGGTTGAGCTGTGAAGAAGTTATCTACCATATAAGAAAATATAGTTTTCAAACAAACTACTATGTGTGGTATTTGAATAAGGAGAAAATTCATTCTCCAAATGATCATGATCTAAATGAGAGGACTGAATTGGATAATTTTTTAGATGAACAATTTTCATTTATTCTTTATCATGATATGGAAGGGATGCCAACCTAAGAAGACTTCGATATGAGAACACATGATGTATCTAATAAAAATTATGATGTTTACAAGATGAAAAAATTAATGATGCTTCCACGACTCTATTATATTGTCAATGTGGTAAAATGAAGAAGATGTAATTTTTAATCAGATTGTTTCATGGGAAAATAATTTATGGGATTTCTAATACTAACATTAATTACATTTTTAAATTTTTTGAAGGATTTTCTTTCAGATGATGTAGATATTCCCTTAAAGCACTATATGAAATATAAGTTAGTTGAGGAACTTGGATTTTCAAAAAAAATTCTTTCTTGCCCGAAGTATTGTAGCTTATTCTGGGAGGAAACTGCTGAATAGAATGATTGTATAAACTATGGGACATCCTGATGGAATCCAAAAGCTGATGGAACACCATCCCATGTGCCACATAATGTAATGTGTCACTTTCCATTGACCTCTAGACTCCAAATTATTTTCATGTATGATGAAATACAAATAAAAATTTGATGGAATGATACCAAGATAAAGAAGAATAATGATGAGTTGGTTCACCGTAAATATGGATTTTCATGGTAGATATTTGATTCTTGATATCCCGATTTCATAGCTGACATACTTAATGTGAGTCTAGTTCGTTCATTTGATGGTTTTAATCTATTTGTTTAGATTACTACTTCACATAGTACATGGCCAATTTTTATATACATTTATAACCTTTTTCCATGGATGTGTATAAAAAAACCATTCACATTCATGAGTATACTAATATTTGGACCTTTTGATCCCAAAAATGATATAGATGTATATGTTCAAACTTTAATAAAAGAGTTTAAACATCTTTGTAATGTGGGTGTGCATACATACAATTCATGTTCAAAAGACATATTTTAGATGCATGCAATGCTTATGTGGATGATAAATGATTTTACTACTTAGGCAATGGTGTCTGGATAGAGAACAAAGGGAAAAATATCATGTCCTATTTATATGAAGAATACATGATCTAAAATATTAAAATATCTCTATATTTTCATCCTTATGGGACATCGATGGTTATTTCTAATGGGACATCCATATAGGAATAATCATCGAATATTTGAAAATACCCTAGAGACCGATAGTCCACCTCAGCATATGTCTTGAACTGATGTGATTAATTAATAACAAAATTTTAGTTTTTCATTTGGGAAGGGTGAAATGAAATGTAGCACATTAGCCTTAGCCCAGTTGGTAAGGACTCTGTAAGTGCATCCAAATGACCAGGGATCAAATCCAGGCGGAGGCAAAATTTCCAGGTACTATAGCAGTACTGTAGTAGTACTGTAGCAGGTACTGTAGCGGGAACTGTACAGTACTGTAGTAGGTACTATAGTGGGAATTGTAGCAGGCACTATTTGGCATTGTAGAAGTTGGGAATATGCCCCCATTTGGGCCTTTGGGCCACCGATTTGGTCCCTGAGTCCTGTAAGGCATTTGGGCCACCTAGGCCTTTAGGTCAGTAAGGCCTTTGGGCCACCTCAAGGCCTTCGGGCCACCTTAGTGCAGATGCAAACCAGACAACCTACAAGGAACAAGCTCTACAAGGAGGATGAGAAAGGAGCTTTCACCATAGCAGAAGCTAAACGGATTGAAAGAATGAGAGGGTATGACACCTTCCATCGGGACAAGCCTGTGCATGCACAAGAATGCCTAGCTGAACATCCATGCGAAAGTGGAGAGATGATTTCATGATGAATATGTTGGGGAGGAGAAGTTCCAAGTAGTTAGTATGGGTTGTATGTAATGTTTGAAGCCTACGGGAAATGAATTCCTCTAAGGCCTATGGGCCCTGAATACTTACACCTATGGGCCTTGTAAGGGTTCCACCTCACCCCTTGAAAGGTGGATTATCAAAATCAATAAAAAATGAAGGCCTTTGGGCCATTGGAGGTGAAATGAAATGTAGAAAGAGGAATGATGTCTTCACTAAAACCTATTACAATTGGAAGAATAGGAGTATCTTCTTGGGTTTCCTTATTGGCCAACCAATTTGTCACATTATTTCTTAGATGTAATGCACATTTAAAAGAATATACTTGAAATGTTGATTTCAATTATTCTAAATGTCAAGGGAGAGACAAAATATGATTTATAATCTTGACATGACTTGGTGGATTGGGGAATCAAACTAAAATTTCATCCAGTATGTATTAGTGAAAATAAATGGAAAGTTCCATGTGGTTCATATGTGATGAAACCTGCCGAAAAAATCAATTTTTGGAAGTAATAGAGACTATTAAAGTTCCTGATGACTATTCAAGAAACATATTAAAACAGGTTAATAGAAGAGAGTTGGATATGAAATCTTTGAAGTCTCATGATTATCACATCCTTTTGCATGAGTTGATCCCAATAACAATCTATCATCTTCTATCCAATAATGTAATGGTGTCAGTTATTCAGTTGTACCATTTCCTTAGATATATTTGTGCTAAGAAGTTGTCTAAGTCTTTCTTGTAAATTTTTTTTTCAGATGCACCATTAATTTTGTACGAGATAGATAAAATATTTCCTCCATCATTTTTCACATGAATGATGCATCTAACTATCGATATTCTAGCTAAAATACTTCATAGAGGACCAATTTATTTTTATTGAACATATCCAACTTAAAAAAACATGTTCATGTTAAATTATTTTGTTTTGAATAGAAATCATCCTGAAGATTCTATCATCAATGGTTACTTGGCTCTAGAATGTGTGGATTTATGTTCAATGTATTTGTCTGATCTGACTATGAGAAGGAACAAACCAATAAGAAATAAAGAAGAACATTATGAGAAAATTGAACCCAGTTTTCCATCACTTCCCCAAATATGAGGAATTCTCATATCATATACATTGACGACTTTAAACCCTGAAGAGTGGGAGATGGAATATCACAAAATTTTGTTTAACTATGTTTTTTTTGATGACTACATCAAGTAAGTAAATTTAACATGTGTATATTATTTCATATCATGTAATTTTACATATATGTTAAACTATTTCTATTTTTTTAGCAGGGAACATAAAAAAAGGATAAATTGAAAGCGTCATTCTTTATCATTGAGAAGGAGAAAGACTTTTCATAGCAAAGAGTTTTCTTTTTGGTTGAAATTAAAGGTAGAAATATTACTATAATAAATTAATAAAATAAATATTTAATTAAGTTTAATATTCATTTATATTTTAGGTATTGAGTTTTCCTTCTAGTTCTGACTCTGAGGAAATGAGAGCTTTGGCTTTTGGTTATAATTTTGTGGTTCGTGAATGAAAATCAATTGTAATCAATGGGTATAGATTTATTATCACTAAACGAGTAAAGAAAATGAGAACACAACATGATGGTGTTATATTTACTACCACAACATGCTATTATTCCAGTGCATCAGATAGTATACATATATTAGAAAATGTATCTTATTATGGATTCATTGCGTAAATACTAATATTTTATTATTACTATCATGGTCGAGTCACTTTGATAAAATGAAAGTGGTTTGATTTTATGATGAGGCATGGAACATTTATTGAGTATTTGGGATTTTTAGTTATTGTCATGACTGACACTCTTGCTACTGATGAACCACATGTATTGGAATCAATGGTGAAACGAGTTTCTTATGTCAAAGATAATCTTCAACCTGAATTTGGTGTCATTATTGATGTAATCCCAAGACATATTTTCAATAATGGTGATGATTAAATTGACACCATCCTTGCTCCCATTAGTCCCGATCCATTTATTACTTATGATGATTGTTACAACCCAAATCTTAATCAATGGAAATTACTTTCTTATATTTATGTCATATAGTACAATCAAATGAAATCACAACATATTGAACTACTAATTACTATGCGACCTTTAAAAATAATATTGTCACTTCTGTGATTTGAATTTTGAAAATCTGACATACATAGTTGCAATCAGTAAGATGTTTGTAGTCCGATAAGACAAACTTATCATTTTTGTGAATAGTAACTAACCCTTTTGAATAGTAATGTCACCCTTATGAATAGTAATAGAACCCTTATGAATAGTAAATCTTCCTGGGGAATAAGTAACCTTACCAATGAAATTATAAATAAAATTATCCATCCTATAAGTGATAATATGATATAATTATATCATAGTGCTGGTATTTTTGTGAGTCATGTATATTTAATTACAATTTTATGATTAATTTAATAATTTAAAAGAAAATTTATTTTCATAAAATGTATTCATAAATAAGTATTTTTATGAATTATGATTATATGATAATTTTAGGAGACCTTAATTGTTTTTTCAAAGTGTTATAAAAGAACTTTTAATTTCACAATTTGTATTTTCCAAGTAAATTATGATTTTAATCAAAAATTAATTTTCACATATTTATAAAATAATTTTAATAGAATTGAATTTATTTTTTAATTCTACATGTTGAAAAATGGTTCGGGTGACTTTTTGGTATTTCTTTGAAATACTTTAATTTTTGGTGAATAGTAAAATACTGTAATTTGTTATATATATACATTATATGTTAAATACACTATTTATTAAGTCATGGCCAATGTAAGAACCTCAGGTTAGAACTCACATGCACATATTACGATTTTTTGTCACAAGAATCAATACTATTTCTTTTCTTGAGAAAAATAATAAAATAATGAATAAAAGATTGAGAAAACCCTCCTCTCCTCCACTATAAAAACCACCCTCACCCCCTCTTCTCTTCACTCTTATAAAGCCCTATTCCTAGTCCAAATTATACTCAAATCCATCCCTAAGATCCTCTCCAATTTCCATCATCCCTTTTTCACTTCAAAAGACCAAATCCTCTTCCTTAAAGAGGTTCTCAATGAAGATATATTCAAGAGGTAAATTCCTCTTTTCATTCTTTTATTTTCTTTCAAGTTCTATTATTTTATTTTTCTTTCCTCACCTCCTTTCATCCAAATGCCATGATAAATCAATTAACTTACTTTTAATGTAATTTTGTTATGATAATGGAATAATTAATCATCATCTCTCCTTCCCCATACTTTTATACTAGAAATTAAAACACCATCCGAGATGTGTTAATTTCTCACATTCAAGGATGATGGGTTTTCAATTTCTATTACCGTATTCAATTCTGGTCATGAAACCATTTTTTTGGTTGAAACAGATTTTAATATATGTATTATTTCCAATTTAAGGTTCTGGAATCTTTTGTACACATGATATTAATTTATAAAGAAAAATGCGTTCGATGTGATAAAAAAACCGCCATTTAACCAAAATAGTTATCATTACAGTTTTATATAATGATTCATCTTCAATCCAAATAACCAAATGAATTTTATAAGAATGTAATATATTGTATGAACACTAATAACATATAAATTTAATTATGTACAACCATTCTCATCTTACATGTTTATCCTTACATGTATATAAGTAAACTAATCATGAAAACCAATGAAACAAACAATGAAATTGAACCTCTTAACCCATCAAAAAGGTCATGAATGAACTTAATAAGGTTATAATAATTCAATTACATAAATAATATTTTATTTAAATATTAATTAATGAATTTAATTTGGTTATCTATGAAATTAAGATCAAGTGAAGGACACCATTGGACTTAAGGAAAGGGATTCTACCCGAACCTCCTTTATTCCTTCAGGTTGCTCTATCATTATTCTTCCCCGAATGAAGTTATATTTTATTTTTATTTACATATTATGAATTATGTGTATATTATGAAAACTCATGTATAAATATCCATTCATCATTACTTTTTATGTATATACATTTTTTTAAATGATTCCCTCCCCAATACTTCCCGATAAGGAAACCCGTTTTAAGGGAACTTCCTAAATTCTTATCCATTTCCAAGTACACTATATAATATATTTTTAAGCCACAATTATTTTTATAAAATAAATCTTTTGATTATTAAAACATTCTTAGTTGAATTCTAGTTTTATATAAAATATTATTTCTTTTTCTATTTTAAGTGATCTTTGATATTTTCCTTAAACTACACTAAAATGTTTTAATTCTAAAGTTTCTTAAATTCTCTTTTTTCATATTATCACTTAAAATTAACATAAATTATCATGATATATGCCTATTATACCTTATTAATGTCCATTAATGATCTAATTCATTTCCATCATGGACAATTTTATGATATTCCCATTTGTTATGCTTTATGACATGAATATAATACCCAATTCTTTTCCACAGGTGAAACTTATGTTTATGTATGATTGATTATGTGTGATTATTTATGTGGAAATCATATTCATGAACATGTTATGATGGTTGTTCCCAGATATCACTCCAATTAATTGGGTAAATTTGAGTCTCATGAGATGTTATGTGCAACGGTCTTGGCAGTTAGCCTTGACTTGTGCTACCATGTGCAACGATCTTGGTGGTTAAACTTGACCTGTTCTCCTCTATGTGTAAAGATCCTTGACTCATGATAAAGTTATGTTTTATATTTCTTACACATTACTATAAATTCATGTTTATATGATCCCATATTTATATGTTATGATTCCATATGTTCCATGCCTTTTTATATCATTATGTTATGACTTATAACCCATGTTCTAAAGATTTATTCTTATGTTTATTCCTTTACTGGGATTTTTAGCTCATCCCTTTGTTCATGTTACCGCCAATATACCCTATAAATGTGTATGAGAAAAATGAAATTTAGGAGCTCTTTATGAAGACTAAATAAATAGATGTTATATTTATTCCCATGTTTTAAGTTTTATGTACCTAGTCTTCCAAGAAAATAGACTTTATTATCCATGGCTTCTAATATGATGCTTTACTATGATTAAAATCATGTAATGAAATGTGTAAAAGTCTAGGGTCACTATAGTTGGTATCATAGGATGGTCTAGTTATTTTTGGATATTAATAATAGAGAACTTTAGTAAGAACCTTAGGGATGTGACTAAGTATAATAAAGCATCCCTAAATTTTTGGTAAGTATAGAGTAAGTGGTTTATCAAGAAAATACATCCCTATATGGATATAAACAAGTGGACGTGGATTTATCACAGATGTATCTAGAGGTAAAACCCAAAAACACCAATTTGATCTAGACTTGAATGGGAACTGGTGCATGACAACAGGTGTTGCTTCACTCATAGTTTTATACTCCTGAGGGATATTCTTTAGTAAATTCATAAGTTTAGTATGAACCATTACTATGGGAACAAAAAAAGAGTTCCCATAAGAGTATAGGTTAAGTAACATATCAAGGATAACTTACTTTTAAACCTAGGGAATCACACGTTAGGATATACTTTTCCTTTAAGAGTTTATCCTTTTATGTTTAAAGTTTCCTTTTTATGCTTAATAGCTAAGTATTCAAGCCCTATAATTGTACTCTATTTTTATTAGTTAATGGAGGTAAATAAAATAACACATGACAACAGTCAATGTGATAGGAAATGTGAAGATTTACCTAATGATATGCCAAATATGATGGGAACAGGTGCTCAAAACTTTATGAAAGTAATTGCTTTGTTGGTTCAAGTTATGAATAATAACTTGAATAATGTGGAACACCCTCCACCTATAAGGAAATAGAAAGTTACAGTTGAATCCTCCATAAGAAAAATTCCTCCCATGTTTAGTGGATCTTATGATCCCCTCCTCATGGAATAGTGGATTAACACCATTGAAAAGATATTTTGTTTCCTCCAGTTCTCAAAAGAAGAGAAAGTCATGCTGGCGGTCTACCATTTTGATGGGGAAGCTGATCAGTAGTGGAAACTGATCAAGAATATGAAGATCCAGGAGGAAATTTATTCCATGGATTGGGAGGAATTCAAGAAAATGTTTTTCAATAAATATTTTCCCCAAGCCCTCTATATCAAGATGGAAAGAGAGTTCCTCAAACTTAAACAGAAAGAAGATGAGTGCATTAGGGTGTATGAAGCAAACTTCACAAGGCTTGCAAGATACACCTATGAATTTTTCATGAACACCAAAAGAAAGGTGGATTGCTTATTTAGTGGACTAAATCCGAGTCTATGAAAATATTTGGTCATTCGAGACTTTGACATTTATGAGGTGATTGTTTATTGTGCCCTTAAGGTTGAAATGGGGATCAGAGACTCTCAGTGGTCCCATGGGCCCGGTGAAAAAAATCATAAGATGGAGTCTAATATGGGTGGTCTAGCGAATAAATCCTATGATGGAAAGGAGATTGAACATCCCACGTGTCAAAATTATGGGAAGAAGAATCTTGGGAACTGTATAAATAGAACTAGGAATTGCTTCAAATGTGGAAATATGATACATATAGCAAAGAAATTCCAAAAGGATATAAATAATTCCACTAATGTGTAAGAAGAAATAAAGGTTAATATCAACGCTCAGCCTATAGTGCAGTGTTACAATTGCTAGGAGCATGGGAATTATGTGAACAATTTCCCTAAGACAAGGGTTTTTGGAGGAAATCAACAACAACCCCCAAGGAAACAAGGAAGGGCTTATCCTATCACTACTACTAAGGTGGATTTGGACAATGATGTGGTGATAGGTACGCTAGTTATTAATTCAATAATAGAGAATTTACTATTTGATTCTAGTTCTACACATTCTTTCATATCTTACAAGTTTTACATAACTATTCAAACACCACCTCAAAATTTGGAGGTTGAGTTATATATGAGAAAAGAAAATGGGTAAATTACTGAATCCAAAGTATATAACTCCTCCCCGATTAACGTTTGTGGAATGAAACTCCCAAAAAATCTCATAATACTTCCTTTAGTGGAGTTTGATGTTATATTGGGAATGGATTGGCTATATTTATTCAAATAAGACATAAAATATTGGGAAATGGAGATCACTCTTCACATCCTAAAGCATCCTCTAATTCTTTACAAGTGTAATGAGTAAGGTGAATCTCCTTTAGAATCATTGTCTCAAGTTTTAATATTACTGCCTTATGAGCAAGCATGTCTAGATCAAATGATTGAGACAAAGGATATGACACTTCTTGATGATATTCCCATCATGAGGGATTGCACTGATGTATTCCCTGAAGAATTGCTTGGTCTTCATCCTAATTGATAGGTTGAGTTCTCAATTGAAATTCTTCTTAGATATATAACTATATCAAAGACACCTTATAGAATAGACACCGTAGAGCTGTAAGAGATGAAGAAGTAGTTATAGGAGAATATGGAGAAGGGTTTTATGCGCCCAAGTGCTTCACCAGGGGGTGCACCAGTCCTCTTCATCAAGAATAAGGATGGATCAATGCGCCTATGAATTTATTATTTTGAGCTCAATAAAATCATGATAAAGAACAAGTATCCCCTACCATGGATAGATGACTTGTTCGATCAGCTTTGTGGGCCTATTTATTTCACTAATGTGGAACTTCAGTCAGGATATCACTAATTAAAGGTGAGAAAGAAGATATTCCCAAGACTGCCTTTAGAATGAGGTATGGACACTGTGATTTATAGTGATGCCCTTCAGAATCACTAATGCTCCAGAAATATTCATGGATTTAATGAATGGAGTCTTTAGATATTACCTTGAAATTTTTTTGTTAGTCTTTATTGATAATATTCTGATATACTCAAAGAGCAAGGAGGAACATGAGGAGAATTTGAATATTGTGCTGATGACTTTGAAAAGGGAAAAAAGTTATGAAAAGTATAGTAAATGTGAGTTTTGGATAGAGAAAGTATCATTCTTGGGGCCTGTTATCACCAAAAAAGGGATATCTATAGACCCTTCTAAGAAAAAGGCAATCAAATAATGGCCTAGTCCAACATTTGTAACAGAGATCCATAGCTTTCTAGGTCTAGCTGGGTATTATCAAAGATTTGTGAAGAACTTTTTCATTATTGTCAAACCCAATGACAATGATGAAACAGAAGTGGGTGAATTTTATCTGGAATCAGGAATGTGAGGAAGATTTAAGGAGCTCAAAAATAGGCTTATCCACGAGAAAAACTATCCCACACATGATCTGGAGTTGGCAGCTGTGATATTTGCATTGAAAATCTAGAGACATTATCTCTATGGGTAGAAGATTGAGATATATACTAATCACAAGAGTCTAAAATATATATTCACATATAAAGAGCATAATATGATCCAATGAATATGGTTAGAGCTCATCAAGGATTATGACTACTCAATCCACTGCCATATCGATAAGGAAAAAAAGGTGACAGATGCTCTAAGTAGAAAGAATTCTGCATCTTTATCAATGATGAGAATTGAAAAGGATCCAATCATGTTAGATTTGTATAGGATGGAAATGGGAATCATTATGGGATGAACATAATCAATCCTTTCTCAAATGATTTCTCAACCATACCTCATAGAGAAAATAAAGGAATCTCAAAGAAAAGATGTGGAAATTATGAAAAGGGTGGAAGCTATTATAAATGGGAAATCCTATGAGTTTAATATTTATGAGGAAGGAGTTATAAGATTTGGGTCACGATTATGTATACCATCTGATCCAAAGATAAAGGATATTTTTAATGAATCACATAGCTCAACCTTCTCTATTCATTAAGGGAGCACAAAGATGTATTGAGATCCCCAAGATAACTTTTGGTGGGACAATATAAATAAGGATATTTCTGAATATACATCAAAGTTCCTGGTATGAAAACAAGTGAAGGATGAAAGACAGAAGTATAAGGGGATGATGAAACCACTACCCATACCAACATGGAAGTGGGAGAATATCACTATATACATTTTTGTTGGACTTATAAGGACATACAGAGGAAAAAATGCTATATGGGTCATTATGGATCGTCTTACAAAGACATATCACTTTATCGAAATTTGAGAGGACTTCTTATTAGATCAAATTGCATGGATATATATCAAAGAGGTGGTAAGACTGCATGGAGTACCACTATCTATTGTATCTTATTGAGATATGAGATTCACCTTGAAGTTCTGAAAAAGTCTCCAACATTCTCTAAGCACTGAACTGAACTTCAGTACGGCCTATAATCCCCAAACTGATGGCCAATCTGAGAAAACTATTCATACATTGGAAAACATGTTGAGAGTATGTTCTATGGACTTCAAAAGAGTATGGGACCAACATATTCCACTGGTTGAATTTTCCTACAACAAAAGTTTCCACTCCAGAATCCAAATGGAACCATATGAAGCCCTTTATGGGAAAAGGTGAAGAACACTGGTATGTTGGGATGAAGTCAATGATAATAAGATGTTATGACTTGAAATGGCCAAAGTAATGGTGGAGAATGTCAAAACCATTTAGCATCACATCAAGGCAGCCTAGAGTCGACAAAAGATCTATGTAGAAAATCTTCGAAAAGACCTTGAGTTTAAATTTGGAGACATGGTATTCCTCCACATATCTCCATGGAATAAGTTTTGATATTTGGGAAGAAAGGAAATCTAAGTCCCAAGTACATCGGCCCCTTAGAGATTCTTGATTGTGTTGGAGTTGTGGCCTATCGACTAACACTTCCACCTACCATGTCTAAATTACATGATGTATTACATGTATCCCTCTTAAGGAAATACATACCAAATCCTTCACATGTACTATCTTCATAGGTGGTACAGTTGGATAATGATATTTCTTATGAGGAGCATCCAGTGAAGATCTTGGATCGTAGAGATAAAGTTCTACGCAACAATACTACTCTCCTGGTCAAAGTACTACGGTGGAACTATAAATAAGAAGAGGCAACATGGGAACTGGAGGATGAAATGAAGGAAAATTACCCACACATGTTTACGACTTGAATGTAAAATGAAATTTTGAGGGAGAAATTTCATAAGATGGGAAGAATGTAATGACCCAAAGTTTAATCAATAGAAATTCCCTTCTTATAATTATGCCATATAGTTAATCACATGAAATCACAACACAATGAACTAGTAAGTACTATGTGACCTTTGAACATAATATTTTTACTTCTATGATTTGAATTTAAAAAATCTGACATACACAGTTTCGATCAGTAAGATTTTTTGAGTCGGATAAGACAAACTTAAATTTTGGTGAATAGTAACCGACACTTATGAATAGTAATGTTACCCTTATGAATAGTAATATGACTTTCATGAATATTAAGTCATCCAATTGAATAAGTAACATTACCAATGAAAGTATAAATAAAATTTATCCATCTTATAAGTGACAATATGATATAATTATATCATAGTGTTGGGATTTTTTTGAGTCATGTATATTTAATTAAAATTTTATGATTAATTTAATAATTTAAAATAAAAATTATTTTCATAAAATTCATTCATAAATAAGTATTTTTTTTTATTATTATATGATAATTTTAAGAGACCTTAATTAATTTTTCAAAGTGTTAGAAAAGCAGTTTTAATTTTAAAATTTGTATTTTTCAAGTAAATTATGAATTTAATTAAAAATTAAATTTTACACATTTAGAAAATTATTTTCAAAAAATGGACTTCATTTTTTACTTCTACATGTTGAAAATGGTTGGGTTGAAGTTTTGGTATTTTTCTAAAATAGTTGAATTTTTGGTGAATAGTAAAATATGACAATTTTCTGTATAAATACATTATATGTTAAATACACTATTTATTGAGTCATGGATATTTTAATAACCTTGTGTTATAACTCACATGCACATATTACTATTTGTTTCACAATAATCAATACTATTTCTTGTCTTGAGCAAAATAATAAAATAATGAGTAAAATATTGAGCAAACCCTCTTCTCATCCACTATAAAATCCACCCTCACCCCCCTCTTCTCTTCACTCCTCTCAAGCCCTGTGCCTAGTCCAAATTATGCTCAAATCCCTCCCTAAGAGCCTATCCCATTTCCATCATCCCTTTTTCTCTTCAAAATACCAAATCCTCTCCCTTAAAGTGGTTCTCAAGGAAGATATGTTCAAGAGGTAAATTCCTCTTTCCATTCTTTTATTTTTCTTTCAAGTTCCATTATTTTCTTTTTATTTCCAATCCTAATTTCGTCCAAATTTTATGATAACTCCATTAACCTACATGTACTGGATTTTTTTTATGATAATGGAATAATTCATCATCATCTCTCATTTACCCTCCTTTTATACTAGAAATGAAAACACCATCTGAGATGTGTTAATTTATCACATTCAAGGACAACGAGTTTTCAATTTCTATTACCATATTCAATTCTGGTCATGAAAACATTTTTATGGTTGAACAAGACTATAATATATGTATTATGTATAATTTTAGGTTCTGTAATCTTTTTCACACATGATATTAATTTATAAAGAAAAATGTGTTCGATGTGATCAAAAAACCCCCATTTAACCAAAACATTTATCATTAAAGTTTTATATAATGATTTATCTTCATTCCAAATAACCAAATGAATTTTATAACCAATTAACCTACTATGTGATCAATAATAACATATAAACCCAATTATATACAACCATTTTCATCTTACATGTTTATCCTTACATGTATATAAGTATACCAATCATGAAAACCAATGAAACAAACAATGAAATTGAACCTATTAACCCATCAAAAAGGTCACGAATGAAATTAATAAGGTTATAATAAATCAATTAGATAAATATTAGGTTCTTTAAATATTATTTAATTAATTTAATTTGGTTATCTAGTACATTAATATCAATTGAAGGACACCATCAGACTTATGGTAAGGAATTCTACCCAAACCTCCTTTATTCCCTCGAGTTGCTCTATCATTATTTTTACCCAAATGAAGTTATATTTTATTTTTATGTAAATATTATAAATGATGTTTATTTGTCAAAACTCATGTATCGAGATCCATTCATCATTATGTTTTTGGGATATAAATGTTTTTAAATGATTCTCTCCTCAATACTTTCCGATAAGATAACCTGTTTTAAGGGAAGTTCCCGAATTCTTACCCACTTCCAAGTACACTATATAATCTATTTTAAGCCACCGTTATTTTTATAAAATAAATATTTTTATTATGAAAAAATTCTTAGTTCACTTATGGTTTTATATAAAATATTATTCCTCTTTATTTTTTAAGTGATCTTTGATATTTTCCTTAAACCACACGAAAATGTTTTAATTCTAAAGTTTCTTAAATGATATTTTTTCATATTATAACTTAAATCTGACATAAATTATCATGATATATGCATATTATACCTTATTAATTTACATTAATTATCTAATTCATTTCCTTCATGTACACTTTTTTGATATTCCCATTTTCTATGCTTTATGACATGAATATGACACCCAATTCTTTTCTACAGGTGACACTTATGCTTTTGTATGATTGATTATGTATGATTCTGTATGTGAAAAGGATATTTATGAACATGTTATGATGGGTGAAACTAGATATCTCTCCAATTCATTGGGTAAAGTTGAGTCTCATGAGACGTTATGTGCAATGGTCTTGGCGATTAGCCTTGAATCGTACTACCATGTGAAACGATCTTGGTGGTTAACCTTGAATTGTGATCCTATATGTGAAATGATCCTTGAATCACGCTAAAGACATGTTTTTTATTGCTTCCTCATTACAATTAATTCATGATTATATGGTCCCATGTTTATATGTTATGATTCCACATGTTCCATGCCTTTTTATATCATTATGTTATGCCTTTTAACCCATGTGCTAAAGCTTTATTCGTATGTTTATTCCCTTTCTAGGATTTTTTTCTCATCCCTTTGTTCATGTTATCCCCAGGTTACCCTATGAAGATGTACGATCAAAATGTAAGTTAGGATCTCTTTAGGAAGACTAAATAAAGAAATGTTATATTTTGTCCCATGTTTTAAGTTATATGCACCTAATCTTCCAAGACACTAGACTTTATGATCCTTGGATTATAATATGATGCTTTAATATGATTAAAATCATGTAATTAAATGTGTAAAAGTATATGGTCTCTATAATGACTCTAATAATTCAATTTTCAAAGTTGATTGTGAACCTAAAGTTGTCTTTGGAAATATATAGAATCATCCAACCGTGTTCTTAGTTCTTTTGGTTTAGCTCGACTTGGTTTGTTGAGGTTGGTTCTATACATATTGATTTATTACTGATTAGAAATATTTTGTATCCAACTAGACCTTCATGTCCATTTTCAATATTTATTGCTCTCATTTTTCGTTGATCGTTATTTTCTAATATTGAATTGAATTGTATTCAAACCTACCAAACCATACAAAAATAAAATAGTTAAATTGTAACAAAAAACAAGATGAATCAAATTGGAAATATTGAACGAATTGATATGAAAATAAAAAACAATGGAAATAATGACATAACAAAAAAAATGGCAGAATATCCTAACACAAAAATATGAACCAACTAACCTAAGACAAATAAAAATAGAGAAATGACCTCATCAATTGAAAAAGATGAACCAAATGACTTAAGAAAAATAAAAAATAAAAAATAACCTAATCAAGTTAAGAGAATAAACCAAATGACCAAACCAAAATTGAATTAGATTGAATTTAAAATGGAATAAAACTATATCATACCCATTTTAAAAAGACTATTTTAATGTATTATTTTTTATATGACATGTATTATGTTTTTATATTTTTCCCACTAGATATAAAATGTTTTTGTTATATATATCACTATGTATTCTGTATTTGGTTTGAGAAGTGGTATTACTAAATTAAGTCATGCCACATATTATTTCTTGTTTAGGTTACACATTAGTTATGGATTTTTAATTAATTTGATATTTTTTTTTCAAATGCAGGAAATGAAAAACACTCAAGAGAAATGAAGAAAAAATAAGACATAAACCAATTTCCCAATGAGTGAGATGGGCATCCCTCCTCCAGTTCCCATTGTGAGTATTTTATTTTTAAAATATATATCAATAAGATATAATTTCATATGGTTAATTTTGTTTTTTAAATTTAATCAGTATCCACTATCAAGCCTCCAGTTTTTCACCAACCAGCCTAGTGGTTATAGTGCTCAGGCTAGAGATTCTAGGGGGTGGTACTACAGTTAGGCGCTCCAGTCAGTGTGGCCGATCACACCTTGCCCATCTTCCTGACGAACCATCTACCAAACTTTATAATTCTGTGGTGTCTTTCAAAACACCCAAGATATTTAGGCCACCCATTTTTTCACCTCCATTCTCATCTGAGCCTCCCTGCCTCTCTTTCACATATCTGCTGATGATTCCTACTCATCATCCTTATTATGCATTTGAATATCCATATGTGTTATCTTCTTTTACTTCTACTTCCTTCTCCTTAGGTTATTACATTTCTAATTCTTTGATTGATGCTCTGAAACCTTATGAACTTGTGGAGAATACAATTGGACCCACTATATATATACAGGTTCATGTTCCTTCAATGCCTAAGGATCCAGTGACTCCCACTGATTATATTGCCTCAGGTATATTTATAAAACCCTAGTAATTTTTTTATCATAATTTATTTTCATTATAATATTTATTGATATAATATTTTTTTTCTTCTTTAATAGCTGGATCTACCAATAAACGGTGTGGTAATACACACATGAGTGCAATTTGGAATCGTTGTACATAACTGATGGTGGAGTACAACACAAAAAATAGATGGTTGGAAAAAAGGATAGGAATATAGGAGTTTTTTGGAAATGATTTCCAATACTCTGACATCATTCCCATATTTCCACTCTCCTGGTGACACCTACCAAATGAAATAAAGGATAAATCTTGGACACAAATATGGATAAACAAATTAATTGAATCAAATGTTATATTTTAATTGTATTTATATGAATTAATATTTTGGTGCCAGCTTCATTTTAATTTTCTCGATGGTGAGACTATGAGGACAACACGACTTATGGAATTAGGTGATCTCAAGAGATTATATAATCATGCATTTTATAGTGGATGTTGTGCTAGAGTTGGAATAGATTTAGAGTTCACACCTATCATGGATGACTATCTGGTAGAATATTATCGGAAAATGATTACTTATTGGATGAGTACCGAGTTCAAGGTATTAAATAAATTTGAGGTTTTAAATGAAAATTTCCATGATTTAAATTAATACTTAATTCTATATTATTAAATTTTTTCTTTAGTAATCATCTGAAAAAACAAAAAACTAAGGATTCTATGACATACCTCAACACTTTTACTGAAAACTATGATACCGGACCATGAGAGAAAGTAGGTACAGAACTCATTTACTTAGATTGTTTCTTCATCTACACACTACAGTACCATATTTCTATCATTGGTACATTAAATAATCCATTAATTGACAGGTAAGAGTACATTGTTTTGTGATAAATCTATATATAATTCAACTAAATCTTAAAATTTCAATGTATGATATTATAAAAGGGAAGAAAAATGACCATAGATTGATGGTTTAGTGAAGATTACTTCCTCTAATAGATTGGAAGATTCTCCTTTCAGTCCTTAGATTGTTTTTCAAGAAACACTACTGTTTCTATCCATCATAAAAGAGAAACAATTCTACGATTAGGTAATCAAATAGTTATACCTAATAATGGAATAAATTCAAAAAAATACTTTATTATTTTATGATGGGAGAGATGACATGTCTATTAAACTACCTTTATCAATAGAAGGGAAGATCCTTATGATTCCCATGAAGATTAAACATGGTCTCAAGAATCTTTACCAAAATATAGGCTTGATTGGAATATATTAAATTCATATAAGACAATTCAATCAAATTAAAATGCATCAGAATAAGAGAACATAGGGTTTGGGAACCTTCACCTCAATTAACATGGTATCAGTTGAAGTTAATGAAATATTTTATTCTTTAAGAAATTACACTCTAAACCAAGAAAATACAAGCCCTAAATAATTGGACAATGTTTAAGAATAGCATCTACCCACATTCCTGATGATGGTGAGGGATAAAAACATTGATATGCTCTACTAACTTTTGGTGATGGATTTTAAACAGTTTTCAATGAACTCAAGTAGGTGAATTTGGGTACTAAATATGAATCATAAACCATATTTACAAGTGATGTTATGACTCTTGATGAGAAAAAATAGTAATTTACTTCCTTATCTAGATAAAAATAAAATGTGTACTCTTGAAACTAAACAGAGGTTCTATGGCTGGAACCACAAGTTAATTTCTATCATTTAAGCCTACCAACTGACTAACATGGATTTAATTAGGTAGTAAGAAAGATATATCCAACCCGTAGTACCCTAGTGGAGACTGAGGGTACGAATTTCTCTAGGAGAATTTCATTCTTAAGGTTAAATACCCTATTAAGGTTTAAAATACTATGTCTATTATAAAGAGGAAAATAACCACGAGATTCTGTATAGACATTAGGGATTTAAACCATAATTCCCTAAAAATAAAACATTCCAATTCTAACTATAACATTATTTATCAATGAAAATTAAATTTTTCAATATTTATCCTTCATTTATGGGTATTTTGGATATAATGAGATATAAATATATTCTATTGATGAAGAAGTCATAATCCGTAGGGAACCTCAAGGGGTATGTTTTTATATAGTGATTCCATTCAGTATTAAGAATTTGAGAGCCACTTATCATAGGGTGATGAAACTAAATTTAAATCACCTAGTCAGTAAGATTGTGTAATGTTATATTGATGAATTGGTCATCAATTCATGATAGTTTATACAACACTATGTTGGACTAAAATAATTTTCTCTTAAATTGTCTGTACAACATAAAAATGTATCCATTGATGCAAGAATTTAATGTTTTGTCTTTTAAATTAATTTATAATTGCAGAAATTTTATGGAAAATGAGAAAACTAGGGATGTATATGTAATTACCCCACCATGAAACCATAGAGAGTTGAGAGGAATTCAATTCTTCCTCACTTACATCAATTGATTCATTATAAACCTTGTTTAAAAGCGTATTCCATTCATTAAATTAATGAGAAGATGAATAACATTTTAGTGTGATAATTATTTCTAAAGAACATTTAATATCCTCAGTAAATATATCTCACACCCTCCAATTTTTATACTACCTATAGAATGAGAGCCTCTTATTCACTACATGGGTTCACTATAGTGATCTCTTAGTGACCTCATTTCTCAAAATAATAACATAGGAAAAGAAAATAGATTCTAATAACTCATCCAATCAATGTTGGAAATTGAGATGTGATGTTCTAAAAGGATTAGTGTAACCAAATAGAGATGTGGGTGAATAAGTGTGTTCAATTATAATTAATTGAAACCTTTATTTTATATCTCAACCTATTTAATTATTGAGTCTCACTGCCTCTCCTTGCCTTTGGTTTTCCTTCAAATAATATAAGTTGGAATGTAAAACAATAAGGAATGATATGATTTGATCATGGGTTTCAACTATAATATGGAATACTATGATCCAGGTGTATAGTGGTTATTATATAATAGGAAAAATTCTTCCCTTTTACATATTATGTATCAGAGTGTGGTGTTTTACTTTACTACATTAAATTTTGAAATCCTTCAAATATCTTCTATATAAACTAAAATACATTATATAACATAAAAAACCTTATGTACCAAATAAAATATGATATATATATCAAAATATAACCTTTTACATAGTTTTTTTAATTCTTTAAAACATTTTTATAACCATCATAAGAATATTTCATATTTTAGTGGGCATGGACACTTTGCATATTTTCTAACACTAAAAATATATATTATGTATGATTTCCAACTTCACTCAAAATTACCTAAAATTGGAAACTCAATATAAGACTTATTAAAAACTTATTAGGGGGTATTGATCCAATTTATCTCCTTATCAAACATTTTCCAAGTATATTAATCATCTAACATCAGTCTTCATTGTAAAATAATACTTAGGATAGAAATTCACAAATAGATTTCTCAACTACCTAATAGAGATATGGGGTCAAGAAATATTAATACTATATGGAAATCTTATCAACACATAAAATCCTTAAAAGTCCTCAAATCTTCTTAAATTGATTCCTTACATAAACATTCATGTAGATTCCTCAATATTTTAACATTATTTTCTAATCATTTATAGACAGGTAGTTTCTATGCAATATTGGAAGAAAATCAGCCCATTCACCATATGTGAATATATAACTTTGAATATATCTAAAGTATCTAAAATTATATCTCATTTTCTATAAAAATAGTTTGAACAACTCAGATTATTAATTTTTCATTTGAATAATGATAGCTACCGACTTCTATGCTACAAGGTGTTTCTTCAATCCTCCTTTATTATTCAAAAATCTATATATAATGACACTATACATAGGTAACTCACTCAATCTTCTTATCCCAACACATATTGAACTCATTCTAACTAAATTTATAGTTGTTGAAAAAAAATACTACACAATACCAAGCGGGGTCAATAATCTTCCCCTTTATATTTTTTCCATCATTCACTCATTAAAAGTAAATTATTTTATTAAGGCGTAATCTCTCCAAGACAATTTTTAGTTGAACCAAAAAAATTAAAATTAATTAAACAAAAATGAAGTTAAGTGAGCCAAATTTACATAACTGAAAAAATGATTTAACCTAAAAATTATTCACATACATTCGTATCTCAATGGTTAAACCAAGATATCTAAATTTTTATATCTACCTTTTAAAAAAATACACTAAATTCATAAAAAATTTATACTTATTTCATGGATTAATTTTTCGTCAATTTTAGTTAGAGTAAAGTTATTCAAATATGATATTTCCGTGTCTTTTACCTCAAGTTTATTTTTAATTTTTTATTGATTTAATTTTATACTTTTAGTGGGTTATTATACCTCTAAAATACCTTCATAAATATCTTGTGATATTATTTCTTTAATATACTTTCCATTCATTGAAGTGATGTCCATGAAAAATTATATTGGATGAATTTTAGATATTATTTTAATTTTATCCCAATTCCTCTCATTGTACTAATTTCTAATGTCATTGTATAGGTAGGTTTTAAATATTAAAGGGTGTGTACCTCAAGAAATTTTTTTTTCTAAAAAAAAAATAAAAAATATGGGAGCACGATAAAAGAACAAAATTAATAGATAATTTTACGTTTTTCTTTGTAAATTTAAATTTTTAATATCATTTTTTAATTAATAGTCTATTTATATTTTTTAAAGTCTTCTTCAGAGTCCCTTGATGCTTAAGAACCAAACAACTTTACCTAAATGTTCACTTACATCAAGTTTTTGGAGATGAGCACCATGGAAGAGTGCACTGATGACTAGGGATGAGTTTTTTTCTAATGAGGTATTGGACAAATTTAGGTTTGGGTTCTAATAATACCAATTCAGAATGGGTAGAATAGTCTGAGGATAATGCAAAAAATGTCGAAAAAGGGCCATACAGGTGGAAGAATGGGCTCAAATAAAAAACACTTAATTTATGAAACCGATGGAAGTATTATTTCCATCACATCCACCAGAGACCACCATGACATGTGATGAATATATTTTGAGGATGTGTACATTATATAGTGAACTGGGTAGTAGTTCTAGTGGTGGTCAAGATGATGGCGATCCTGGTGATGGAAATGGTGAGGATAACCACAAGGAAGAGGGTGAGGATGATGGTGAGGAATAGTGTGAGGATGAGGACGAGGATGAGGATGAGGATAAGGATGACGAAAATGATGACGATGAAGATGAAAATAGTGATGGTGATTAGGAACATATTAATCAGTTACATTTTTTTACTAATATATATGAAATTAAATGTTCGATGATTTGGTGTGAATCAATATATGTGATATTTTGTATGTTTGTTATCATTGGTTAAATTCATCAATTGATTTCCTCTATTATCATTACTTCTGCATTGGTTTGTATATATTTAAGGATTTTCTATTTGTCTCATTTCATGATCTATGTGTTGAGGATGTTCTATTGGTTTCATTGTAGGTTAAGGATGTTCTTTTTTGATTGTAGGTGTTCTATTTTCATTATAGGTGTTCTATGTGTTAGTTTTTTCTGAATTTTGGATTTTAGATGGTTTCAAGGGAAGTGAGTGGGTAGTGAGGATGATATTGGCTAGTGATTTGGGGGGGGGGGGGGGTCTATACAAAAAATTTGAAAACTATTGGTATACATTTATTCCAGTGGTTCAAGATGAACTGTTGGTAAAATAAAATTCTAGCACCCTATACCAATGGTTTATTGTGAACCGATGGTATAAGTATTTCCCAATGGTTCAATAATGTTGTGATAAAGCTATCCCAATGGTTTAAAACATTTATATATGCCTATACCAATGATTCACAGTGAACTATTGGTAATTTGAAATACAAACCACCTTATACCAATGGTTCAATATAAACCATTGTTATACAACTATCCCAACGACCCACATACCGACCGTTTATGAAACTATTGGGATAACCTATCTCAAAGGTTTTAGGGGATATACCAATGGTTTGAAACCGTTGTGATAGGTTATATTTCTAGTAGTGTTTCTCTCTCTCTCTCTCATCTCTCTTTCTTAATAAAAAGAGAATGGTTTTCCTCTATTGGTGATGGTTTTAGATCTCGGTTTTTATGGATCTTGATTATTTTGACCTTGGATATTGGTTTTTATCTATATCATATTCTTCATCATGATCGTGTTTGTTCTACTTCAATTGGGGTTTTTCCTTGGTGATCATTTTTCATCAATTTTGAGGTAGGTTCTCAAAATTCAATTCACATAGTCTTGAATTCCAATTACATGTATGTGTTATGAAATTTCAATTGGCATGTTTTAAAATTGAAGCTTGAATTGAATAAATTAATTGACTAATTAATTAATTGAATCATGGAATTGAATACTTTATTTTCCATGTGATTAGAAATCGAGTTGAATATGGGAAAATTCAATTATGGTAAATATGATTATGCAATTGGTCAAATTAGATTAATTAATTAATGTAATGTTTTGATTGTGGAATTAATGGGAAATTGTTATTGTGTAGTTGGTAAATTATTTTGATTATTAATTAATTTAAAATGAGAATTATGAGATGGTTGAGTTGACCTTAAAGGGTTAATGGGTTATATGATTTAAATATTTCAAAATTTTGTAATTGTGAATTGATCATATTATTCCATGTGATTGAATTATTGATGAATGATTTGTATTTATAGTTGAAATAGTATATCATTATGTGAAATTTGATAATAGGGTTAATGTTGATTAACCATGATTGATGTGATGAATGTGATATATGTGTGATTGATTGATATTCGAGTGTAGGACACAAACTGATGATCCAAATACCCATATGTGATTGACTGATATACTAGAGGGAGACATAGACTTATGCTTCAAATACCCATAAGTGATTTAATGATAAACAAGGTTTGAGATAAGGACTAATTCTCCAAATACTTACAGGGTGATAGACATGACATTCTAGGCCCAAAATGTTGGTATTGGAATATGGTTCCAAGTATCCATGATATGAATTGAAATGAAATGTATAATGAAATATCATGTGTTAAAATGAATTTTGAATTGAATATGTGGTATGGTTAAAACTTCGGAATGGACCGAAGAAAGTATCTATGGATTGGGTGTCCTCAGGAACCCAAGGTCTATGTGGTTTAATAAATAATAATTGAATATTTTAAACATTTACCTTGTTGCTTATATTTTATTATTTATAAAACTTTATACACTGTTATTGACTAGATATTTTTTTAGACACCGTTGGTGGTGGCCTTCTGAGTTGTAATCACACCCTACTTAGGCTACTTGATCAAAACCTGAATAGACTTCATGTTTGTTGGAGAGGATAAGGGAAAGATACCTATATTAGATGGATGAGTTGGGATGAATCATGGATAAGGGAACCATAATTGGTGTTGGGACCAACTTGGTAGTGTTAGTGTGTCTTTATTTTTGTTTATAATTTTAAAATTAACATGTATTTGGAATGATATATCTACTATTTTGGTTTGTATATTGTATTTCAATTTTGTTCATCATGTGATATAAGTTTTATTTGATTACTGGTTATATAATTTGGATATCTTTTATTTACTTATGTTGTTGTGATACTTTGATAAATAGTGTATAATCTCCCCCTAATATATATTAGACCCTCATTGTTAGTCAAAAACCTTTGACATATGGGGAGGTGCGCCTGAGGTCATGTGACTGACCGGATTGGGGCATCAGTGTGTGAAACCCAGGTCGGGACATCACAAAGTGGTTTCAAAGTAGTTTTCTTTTCTTTTATTTTTTCCTAATATTTAAAAAAGATAGACATGAAAATAGGATGAGTCGGGCCAGGGTTAATACCTTGTTAATTGGAATAGATATCCCATATAATAGGGTAAAAGCCATGTACCCGTGGATGGATTACTCTTATTGACGTGTGTTGTTTCAATTAGATTCTATTTCACCTCGAGTGATGAACTTGTTGTGTGGTGTGATTATTGTTTATAAGTTTATCTGATATTTGACTTGTGGCTTGATATAGAATTAGATTTAATCATGAATGCATCATTCTAGTAACTTAGGATTATTATTGTGGCATGCATCATTTTTAGGCAAGAATAGAAAAGCGGGTTTTGTGTAAGTTGTTGAAATTATAATATTTTTCCTTTCTTGTGTGATTGAACTGAAAATGGTGCTTGGTATGGAATTGAAAATTTTCAAATGTTGTAAAATATGGAAAATGGGTGTATAATGAGAAACATTAATAATGATAATGTGTTTATATAACATCTATATTTTTGAAAAAAAAAATCTATGTTCGATAAAATAAATGATATGCCACATCGAGCTTAGAAGATCAACTAAATATTATTATTTAAATGTTTCCATTATGACATACCTGTTATAATGATGGGTATGAACAAGATTAAATAAATTAGGAAAATATGGTTTACAAATTTATATATAATTAATTATTTTACAAATTAATTATAAATTAATGAGAAACACTTTTTATAATAAGAAGAAATGTTTTTCTGAAAAACTATTTAAATGTGAACAAGTTTGTTTTATACAGATAAATAAACAAATAAAACTTGTTGGATTATATTAGTGATATATATATATATATATATAATATTAAATTTAATTTTTAAAAATCATATTATGTTTTTTCTAGACATGATATAAGAAAAAAAACCTATTTTACACATAAAAGAAGTATTTTTATAAAAAGGCAATTTTACCACCTTTTAATGGCGTAATTATTTTAAATATAGTTTTTAAAACTTTTATAAATTCAATTTTTAAAAATAAGTTTTTATTTTAAATATGAATATAAAAATTTACTTGGGTTGATTTTTTGGTATATTTTTGATCGGTTTCATGTTTTGATGTATAGTGAGAAATACTACATTTTAAATTGAAAATAACTTTTTCATATAAATAATTTCTAATGTAAAATTATATTTTTAATTTTTTAATGTATAATTATATAAATATTATATCATTTAATACAATTTAGTTCATTGGAATCAATTTCACATTTAATTTGGACATAAAAACATTTTAATATTTTGAATGTTTTCAAATTAATAGCATGTTTTTTCACCCCGACAACAGGATTAATTTTAAATTAATTTTAACCTATTATGTGTTTTTAATTTTGAAAAGTAGATTCCATATTTTTAATTAGAAGTTCCATATTTAGTTAATAGGTACCTTTTTTTAACAATAATAATAGTAACATTGGTAATTTTTAGTAACATAGTAAAGGTTAAATCAGGTAATTAAGGGTAAAAATGATACTATATATATTATAAAATTACCCAAAAACTTGTCCTAAATTTATTGTATGAGTAATTATAGACTAAATTAATCTTTTATATGATTTTTTATCTCTTGGATCCACTTGTTTGACATTAATCAATTTATAGTATTTTATTCAAAGAAAAGTAAATTTTGTCATTCTTTTGTTTTTAACTAGTGAAATATTTTTAATATGAGCTTATATAGGGGATATGTTCGAATTTAAATATTATATTTAAATATAAAATATTTATATTCATCATGTAATTTTATTTTAAATTTTTATGAGAGAAATAATTAACTTAAAGTCTTGCACAATGATGATGGAGTAATTGTTTAATTAATGGAAATATAAAATAAATGATTTTAAAAATATTAACATAAATATAATTTGAGATACTTAATTTCATCCAAACATTTTATAGGTTACCTGGGCATGTTATTGATGATTTAAAATATTTGGTTCAAATATATCATGTTTTGATGATATTTTCAAAAAGTAACGTATTGAATAGTGTCAACATTGACATAAATGATATTTCAAAATAAATAATATTTTATTAAATGATATAAAATTCATAAAAATGTAAAATTCATCCAAATTATTGGGATAAGTTTTTAAATATAAAAAATTATCCATTTGTGGTTATTTTTCACTCTTATAGTAACAATGTTAACCCATAATGAGTAAAAACACTTGTTGTCATAAAAAGAATTAAAAAGGTTAAATAAGGGTTAAAAAAATATAAGGGTTAAAAAATAATAAAAACTCCCATAATTTTAATTTTATGAATTTATTTCGACCCATAATCATCTTATATTCTAAATAAATCATTTTGGATCCATTTTGAACATAAAATTAATTTATATTAATTAAATAATTTGAATAATTCCAAGAGTTCCCCTCCACTCTCTTATAAAAGTGAACTACTTAATATCATTTATTAACGTATAAAAACCTATTTTGTTCGGCCAATATCTACTCAAATACATTTATAGAATACCTACACATATTATAGAGCTCTTATTTTAGGCATAACATCTCCCTTTGTGGTCTTAAGGTGTTAAGAAAAGAAGATTGTCCGAAGAAAAGGTATCATTTTTAATTAAATGTTTCTATTTTAATTCTTCTTCCACTTCATTAGAAAATATTATTCAACAATGATTAAATAATAAATCCAATATATTCAATTTATTGATATTTTATCATGTTAATATCATCACCTAAATCTGTCTCCACTTCCATCATATGATAAAAGAATTATTGTTTGTGTGTACATGGAACTATCTCCTCGCAAACCGATATAATTCGTTTTCCATCACCATCTATAAAGACTAGTTATAATGATGGAATTAATGATTATATATGAAATTAATTAAGTATTTATCATTATTAAAAAGATAATTTATCCTTTATTTTTTAACCTTTACATGTACAGAAAATAATAACGTCAGTCATGTGTACGTCTGAACTATCACATCCACGAATCGATGTGATTAAATTTTCATCACCACATCACTTGGATGATATATATATATATATATAAGTGAGTTTAAATGACTAATATTGTATTAGTGATATTATGATAATTATGGTATGATTAAATAATACTTACCTTCTTTCCATAATGATAATTGAAAAATGGAGATGTTACTCATGCATACGCACGACTTACCATCTCCATGATCGTAACATAGTTCATTTTTCATATCCATATTTAATGAATAGATTTAAAAGTATAATTGATATATAAAAGTGATTAATATTTGATGAATATTATTATGAATATTATGAAAAAATGATCACTTTTTCACTATAGACGTCATACCAAATTAATTTTGGACTCATGTATCGAATATCATCAAAATGTATGATGTGAACTTAAATAATTAAATAACTATTATAACATGAAAATAAATGATATAATAGGAATAATAAACTTGAATAAAATTTATAAGGAAATTAAATAATTTATATAAGTTTATCATTGAGGAAAATAATGATTGTATGTGATGAGTGGGACTTAAGGTAAGGGACTTCGTCTCAATCACCTTTCATTAAGGAATATTTTGATATTATACTCAAAAATTATTTTATGAGGTGTATATACAAACACTTTTACATATAATATCGTGAATTTATTTATTTTAATGTTTTTTAATGATTTAATAAATTTTATTCCTTCATGGGTCTTTTGATTCAAGTATTTCAAAGTGGTATGGGATACTTTGATTTAAAAATCTATTTTTAAATGTTTAAAGATTTAATTTCAAAAATACTTTCCTTCATGTCCATAATATTGACATTATTTTATATGTTAATTTATATTAATATAAAATTATTATAAAGGACATTTATTTTTAATTTCATTAAATTTTTTTCAAAATTATTTTTTTACATGTTTTATGTAGAATGTTTTAACAAAGGAATAAAGGAATGTTCTGTTCTTAGCGTACATAGAGACAACGAATTTTCCACTACTGTGACTAATATTTAATTTCGATCTTCCATTGAAATATTAAATTTTATCTTAAATGAGAAGCATTATTTTCTTTTTTTTTTGGTATGTTGGAATTGAAAATGGGGTTTTAAAAGAAAATGGTATTTTTATACGAAGGTGTTTTTCATATGGGATTAAAAGATTTTTTCAAAGGGTTTTATGATGAAAGTTTTTTGTTCATGATTTAGTCCTTGGAAATTATATACGAAGGGTTTATCCTCATTATAGCTCAAAGGTGATCCCAATATATCAAATAAGAAGGGTTGATCCCCATTATAGCTCATGAAAAATGGGTGAGCCCGATATATCCTATACGATGGGTGATCCCCATTATAGATCTTTAATGCATTGGGTATGGAAGTTGACTGTAGTGTTATTACATTTGTAAGAGTGACATGTAAGGAAGTCGACTGCATGGTTATTCCATTTTAGTAAAATTATGTTCCACGGTACCTACTTATATATCATATACTTTCTTATGAGTTTTTATGAAAATTGTTTGATTTTAAAAAGATCAAATAATGATCTTACTGATATGATGATTCCTTTTCCAGGGTAAAATGGTTTGTTTTGAGGGAAATGATGTTATGGGTTTTCATTGGATAAATGGTTACCTTTCTTTTATGTTCCTTACATATCATTTTTTCTCATAGAAAATTTTCAAATGTTTTTCATAGGGTTTAAGGAAGAGATGAGACAAGGATGAGATCAAGGGGAAAATTGTGAAGATTTTTCACAAAGAGAAACCACTATTTATTTTAAAAAGCTTCATTTGACGAAAAAATGGATAATGAGTATAAGTTACACTTTTAATGTATGGGTTTACTATGTAATTTTTCCCTAATTCTCTAAAATAATAATCCTAAAATATCTTTTGAAAAATAGTGAATTCTAGTTTTAAAAATAACAAGAATCTATAATGTTTAAGGCTTGGTCCTTACAGTTGGTATCAAATAAGAGTTTAGACAAGTTTTGTGATTATGATGTTTTTTTAAGAGTTATAAATGTCATCATGGGTTTATAATTTTCAAGTTGATCATAAGTTCAGTTTCTAAGAAACCCCTTTTGAGGATTTTAGTTGTGAAATTTTAAGGTGACTAACAATATTTTTTGATACATTCAATTTTTAGGTAATCATGGGTTATTACATTTTCGGATGAAAAATGAAAGGTATGAGATAACCATTGAGTTTAAGACATATTGAGGTTATTTTTGGGATGCTTCTCATCTTTCTATAATTTTATACAGATTATATTAATATAGTTTTAGAAAAAGGACAACCCGTAGGATGGGTGGCAACCCATCGCATCCAGAAAGGCTGTGGGAATTGAAACCACAACCAAAGGGAGACAAGTGTTTATCGCTTACCACTGGCCAATTTTATGTCTTTGTCGTTATAAAATTATTTTTAGTTATTTAAATCACATTACAGATAATGGTTAAGTTAATTTTTGGAAAATATGTTTTATAGATAACCATGAGTTTGGAAATGATTTGCTGATTAAGTGATTAATATTATTTTGGAATACATTCACTATTTTGGGAATCCTATAAGATTAAGGTAGAATTTACACTATGGTATTTTTGAGGAATTTTAAGGATAATTATTTTTTTAATGGTTTATGTTGAAATTTGGGTATAAATGTTTAATTTTCGAGTTTAATGTAGTTTTTCATCATATTAAAGTTATATTATTTTTGGGGATTTATCCTATTTTATCCTAACCATGTTGGTTTTGGTTAATGATTTAAGACATGATAAATAGATAGTTAATATTTTGTGGACTATGTGAACCTCTATAAGTTAATTCTGGTGCTTCAGGCATGAAAAATTTCATATTTAATACTCATTATATGGAGAAAAAGATGAGTTTGTGGTGGAAATTGATTAAAGGATAAAATTCTAATTATTATGTAGGTATATTTCCTTATGTTCTTAGTCTATGTAGAAAATTAATTCCTCAAATCTATGAAAATAATCTTGAAACAAAAAATTTCACCCATTTACTTTTCTTAGTGAGAAATAAATGACCTTTTTACCCTAATGCATATTTATGGTTTTGTGATTGTAACCTTTCTCATGACCATGTTCTCTATCAATATCCATCAGAACATGATAGTTTTTTTCTCTTAAAAGTCCATGTTTTCTTTCATGGAACCCTAGTATGTGTTATCTCAGATGACCTTCATACTTCCCTTTATTTTAAAGTGGGTGTCTCATTAATGCCTTTTCCAATGTGAGATTTCAATAAAGGTACTTTGAAAAGTAAAAACTTAGTTTCCAAGCCTAAATTTAGAATTGTGAGGTTGAAATTTCCAAATGGGGGGATGTAAAATCATGATTTAAAAAAACTATGTTTTATAGCATACATGATATGTCACATCAAGCTTAAACGAATAACTAAATATTATTATTTAAATGTTACCATTATAACCTAGCTGTTAGAATGAAGTGTTTGAACATGATTAATTGAATTATGAAAATATGGTATACAAATTTATATATAATTAATTGTTTGGCCAATTAATTATAAATTAATTTAAACCCCTTTTTAAAATAAAAGGAAATGTTTTTCTAAAAAACTAAATAAATGTGAATAAGGGTGTTTTATACCAATAAATAAACAAATAATAATTTTTGGATTAAATTAATTAAAAATATATATATATATATATATATATATATATATAATATTCAATTTAAATTTTATCATTCATATTATATGTTTTCTAGACATGATATAAGAACAAATCTTATTTTCAGCATAAAAGTAGTATTTTTCTAAAAATATGCTTTTGTAACCTTTTGATGGTACAATTATTTTAAATCTATATTTTGAAACTTTTAAAATTTTTTTTTACAAAATAAACTTCTTATTTGAAATAGGAATATAAAAATTTACATTGGTTAAATTTTTTGTATTTTTTTGATAAGTTTCATGTTTTGATGAATAGTTAAAAATACTCCACTTTAAATTGAAAACAACTTATTCATATAAATTATAAATAATGTTAAATTATATTTTTAATTGGTATTAAATAATAATTAAATCATTTTTATATCATCTAATCCCATTTTCGTCATTGAAATCAATTTCAAATTGAATTTGGATATTAAAACACTTCAATATTTTGAATGTTTTCACTTTAATAACCTCTTTTTTAACCTCATCAACATGATGAATTTTAAATTAATTTTAGCCAATTATGTGTTTTTAATTTTAAGAAAAGGATTAAATATTTGTAATTAGAAAGTATTGTATATATTAGTTTCTTGGGGGTACAATTACATTCAAACACACACACACACCATGGTTAAGCATAAATCAGGTAATTAATGGTAAAAATAATATTATAAATATTAGAAAATTTCCATAAAAATTGTAATAGTTTTATTGGATGAGTTACTTTCAACCAAAATAAACCTTGGGACTATTTTTTGAGCTCTTGGAGCCACTTGGATGGCTGTAATTCATTAATAGTTTTTATTGAAAGAAAAGTCATTTTTTTCATACATTTATTTTTAACAAGTGAAATATTTTTAATAGGGGATTATATAGGGGATATTTTCGACTATAAATATTATTTTTAAAGATAAAATTTTTATCTTTATAATGGTAATTTATTTTTAAATTTTTGGAGATAAATAATTACCTTAATGTATTACACAATGATGATGCAGTAATTGTTTAATTAAGGGAAACATCAAATAAATGTCATTAAAAATATTAAAATAAATATAATTTGAGATAATTAATTTCATAAACTAATTTTATGGATTAATTTTACATGTTAGTGATGATTTAAAATATTTGGTTCAAAGATATCATGTTATGATAATTTTAAGATGTAAAGTATTGAATATTGTCAATATTGACATAAATGATATTTTAAAAAAATATTTTATTAAATGATATAAAATTAATAAAAAATATATAATTCATATTAATTATTGGTATAAGATATAAAATAAAATAAATTATTCATTTTTGGTTCTTTTTTAATTTTATTGTAACAATGTTAAACCTTAAGGAATAAAAACACATGTTGTCACTATAAGAATTAAAAAGGTTAAATAAGGGTTAGAACAAAATGATTAGGGGTAAAAATAATAAAAAATTCTCTAATTTTTATTAGATGAATTTATTTAGACTTATAAGCATCATATATTCTAAATAAATCATTTTGGATCCATTTTGAATATAGGATTAATTTATAGTAACAATATTTTGAAGAATTCCAAGAGTGCCCCTCCCCTCCCTTATAAATGGAAACCACTTCTTATCATTTCTTAACACATAAAAACATATTATTTTTTTCCAATATATAACCAAATAACTTACTATAATCCCTATTTTCATTATAGATCTCTTATTTTATGCATAAAACCAACCTTAGTGGTCTTACAACGTCATGCTAAGGATATTATCTAAAAAAGGTATTGTTTTTAATTAAGTATTTCTATTTTATTTACTCTTGCACTTCCTTAAAATCTTCTTAAACCATGATTAAATAATAAATCCAGTATATTAAATATATTTAGACATTATTATGTTAATATAATCACCTAAATCCTTCTCCACATCCATAAAATGGGAAAAGAATTATCATTCATGTGTACGGTGAACTACCAACTCACGAACAAAATGATTTCTTTTCCATTACCATCTCTCAATACTAGTTATAAAGATGGAATTAAAGTTTATATGTAATATTAATGAAATATTTATCATTATTAAAAGATAATATATCATTTAAGTTCTTACCTTTCCATGCATAGAAAAATGACAATGTCGTTCGTGGGTACACATGAACTATCACCTCCACGAAGCGATGCGATTCGTTTTTCATAAATACATCACATTAATGATATATATAAGTGTATTTAAATGATTAATATGATATTAATTATATTATGATCATTTTTAAAAAATAAAATAAGGTTAACCTTCTTTCCATAATAATCATTGAAAAATTCAAACGTTACTTATGCGTACGTACAACTTACCGTCTCCATGATTGTAATATAGTTCATTTTTCTTATCAATATTTAATTAATGTATTTAAATTATAATTTATATATATAATTTATTATTATTTAATCAATATTATTCTGGAGATTATGTACTAATTACCACTTTTGACTATAGAAATCATACAAAAGTCCTTTTGGACTCATGTACTGAATATCATCAAAACATCTGACATGAATTAAATAATTTTATAATTTTTATTAAAAGATAATATGTGATATAAAAGGAATAATAAGATTTATTTTTTAATGAGATTAAATAATTAATATAATTTTATTATTCATGAATATAAATATTTTACGTCATGACTTGGACTCAAGGTAAGGGGCCTCGTCTCAATATCCTTTCATTGAGGAATATTTTGATGTTATACACTGAGCTAATTTTATGAGGTGTATATACATACCCTTTGAAATATAATATATTGAATGTATTTATTCTCAAGTTATTTAATGTTTTAGTAATTTTATTCCTTCATGGTTATTTGGATTCAAATATATCATAATGGTATGGGAAAATCTGATTTAAAAAACTATTTTTTAATGTTTAAAAATTTAATTTAAAAAATATTTTCCTCCATGTCTATATTATTGATATTATTTTATATATTAATGTATATAAATATAAAAGGATTATAAATGAAAATTTATCTTAAATTTCATTAAATATTTTTCAAAAGGAATATTTTTATGTGTTTTATACAGAATATTTTGGCAAACGACAAAATAAATGTTATGTTATTAATGTACATAGAGGCAACAAATTTTCTATTACTGTGAATATTATTTAATTAAATGATTCATTTGAAATATTACATGTTATGTTAAAGGAAAATCCATATTTTCCTTTTTGGGTATTTTGAATTGAAAATGGGGTTTTTAAAATAAAAGGGTATTTTTATACAAAGGTGTTTTTCATATGAGATTAATAGATATTTTCAATGAGTTTTATGATGGAAGTGTTTCATACATGATGTGGTCCTTGGAAATTATATACAATGGGTTCATCCCCATTATAGCTCATGGGTGAGCCTGATATAGCATATACTAAGGGTTGAGCCCCATTATAGCCCATGAGAAATAGATGAGCCTGATATAGCTTATACAAAGGTGAGCCCCATTATAGTTCTTCAAAGAATTGGTTATGGAAGATGAATGTATAGTTATTTCATTTATAAAAGTGAAATGTATGGAAGTTGACCACATGGTTATTTTATTTTAGTGACATTATTCCCCAAGTTACCTACTTATATATTATATTCTTTCTTATGAGTGTTTATGAAAATCGTTTGATTTTAAAAAGGTAAAATAATGATCATTTTGATATGTTGATTCCATTTTCAGGGTAAGAGGTCAGTTTTTAAGGATGTTTTTTATGGTTTTTCATTGTACTAATGATTTAAATTCTTTTATGCTACTTATTGAGCTTTTGTGACCATCCCAATTTTTCAAGTGTTTTTCACAGGGTTTAAGGAAGAGTTGAGAAAAGGACAAGATCAAGGGAAAAATAGAGAATAATTTTCATAAAGAGAATCTATGATTTATTTTAAAAAATTTCCTTTGATAAAAAAATGGATACTTAGTATAAGTTCCATTTGTAATGTATGGGTTTACTACATAATTGTTGGTCCAAATTCTCTAAAACTATATTCCTAAAATATATTTTGGAATATAAAGTGATTTATAGTTTTAAAAATAAATAGAACATGTATTGTTTAAGTTCGGGTCCTTATAGTTTACCCTTGTTGACCATGACCTAGATGTATGAAGGTTAAGGGTTGTGATAACACCCCAGTTTTGACTATGTGGTGGGTTTTTGGGGAATAACTAGTATGGATTATTGTGAATCCCTATTACATGAATGTGTAAATTTGGTTTTATGTTTCTTGAGACATGTGTTTGTAATTGTAGATATATCCTACATGATGACACTTTTTGAGAGGACGACAGGAAGATATGGGTTGATATGATCCAACAATATTAAAGCCTGAGGCACAAATATTATTTAGTGATGTAGTCAGAGAGATGTTCCATGAGAATATTGCTCAATTTATGCAGTTTATAGAGTGAGACCCAAGTCAGGTTGTGAAGAGTATTCTATACTTGAAATGGGAGTTTCTATTGCATCACCCTTCGACATTTTCTAGAGAGGGTGGACCAGAGGTAGTTGATTTATGGATTGAACCTATCCAGAATATACTTGACCATTTGGATAAATATGTTAAAAATAGAGTTAAATATTCTACCTAAATGTTACATGGTTAGGTGAAACATTTGTGGGTCATCCAGACTCAATATGTAAAGTTGGTGAATATGGAGTGTAAGGAATTTTAGAATAATTTCTTGGAGCACTATTACCCGAGATGATCAGGCAGGAGACAGTAGCAGAGTTTATAAGGTTGAATCAGGAGAGTATGTCCATTATGGACAATGATGGTCCCTTTACAAACCTGTAGTGCTTTTCTCTAGTGTTAGTAGTAGATGAGGCTATGGTGTAAAAATGATTTCATGCTAGGATTAAATATTAAATTTATTCCCAAGTGAATATCTTTAGGCTGAAATGTTTTCAGGGGTAGTTAATTAGGAACTCATTTATGAGGGGAACCCAAAGGAGGATTATAATGGAGGAAGGTTGGTTTCTACTGGATGATCAGGAGGTAATAATTTCAAGATAAGGAAACTTCATTATGAGAATTTTGACCAATTTAGTGGAAAGAAGAGTGTCCTGGGTGAAGGATCGATTACACAGGAACTTGAGTGATCGGTCACCAGTGTGGTAGGACAAGTCACTTTCATAGACAGTTACCCTCACCACAGGTATAGTTCCAATATTTCAATAGGATGGGACATCTATATAGGTTCTGAAGTAACCCATGAAAGATGGGTAGTGATAGAGTGTCTAGATAGAACCAGAGTACGGGAAAAGGGAATTCTACACCGTACCATTATGGTACCTCTAATTATTTTACATCTTCACAACTTTTTAATGGTTTGAGCCCGGTGATGTAGTTATTATGTGGGGTTAGGATGATAGATACACCTTTGGGAGTATGTTTGAGAGACATCTATTTGTGCAAGGGGTGATCTCTCAAAATTGGGAAGTATCATTTCATTTGGGATCTTTATATTATTTACATGTTAGGATTTGACCTAATTATGGGTATTTACTTGTTAGTAGCATACTGATCCAAAATTTATTTTTACTAAGGGAGAGTGACTTTTACCTCTCCTGAGTGTAACAATTATATTCACTATGGAGAGTGAGATTTCAAGGAATGTCATGTAGGGCCAATTCATCAGCAACTGGGGGATCTCACTGCCTAGGTTTCTAGTTTGTCAATGGATAACATAGGTGAAAAGAATGTTGTATTTACACCTATATTGGATCGGTTTTAGGATGTGTTTCCTAAGGACTTATAAATGTTTCCACCTAAGAGAGATGTGGATTTTATAGTTGTTCTCATGCCTGTATATGAGCTAGTTATTATTCCAATATACATAATGGAACAAATAGATATTAAAGTTCATAAGATTCAACTTGAAGAGTTGATGGATTAGGGTTTTATATATCAGAGTACATTGTCTTGGGGATCCCCAGTTTCATTTTCAAATAAGGACGCTGAAACCTTACACTTATGTGTTGACTACTGAAATTTGAATCAGATAACTGTGAAGAACTGATATCCTCTTCTGCATATCAAAGACCTATTTGAAAAGTTATGGGGAGATTGTGTTTTCTCCAAGATCTAATTGATATTGGGGTACCATTAGTTAATATTCTAACCTTATGACAGTACATGAACTAATTTCAGAAGAAAGTATGACCAATATGAGTTTGTCATGAATCTATTCAGGTTGGTGAATGCACCGACAATGTTTATGGACCTGATGAACAAAATCATCCACATGTAGCTAGATCAATTTGTGGTAGCATGTGTGGATGACATCATGGTACAACCCAATACTCATTAAAATCATTTTCAATATCTTGACATCATCCTGAGTATACTGAAAGATCATCAGATATACATCAAGTTATCTAAGTTTCAATTCTTTATTGATTAGGTACACTTCTTCAGCCACATCATATCAGAGGAAGGTTTGTCTGTGGACCTAGAGAAAGTGTAGGCAGTGATTTATTGGGAGCAGCCTAATAATGTCTTTGATATATATAACTTTTTGGGGTTTGCAGGTTATTATTGGAGGTTTATCTATTAATATTTCCATTTGATAGAACCTCTTTCGATATTGACCAAGAATGGTATATATTTTGAATGGAAAAAATCATGTGATAATGGATTTAGGGAGTTGATAAGTGCTTGAAAATTTCAAAAATCATGATCCTACCCAAGATTGGCGAGGAGTATACATTGTTTTGTAATGATTCTAGGATTGGTATTTGAGTAGTATTGATGTAGGGAGATCAATTCATAGCATATGTGTCACAATAGTTGAGGCCACATGAACAAAATTACCATATGCACGAATCAGGTTGTTTTTCATATGAGCATGCAAGAAGAGATGATGTGTGAATAAGATGCCATGAAGTGGGCAGTGAATATAGGTGTGACCATAATGTACATTAACCTATGAAAATAGAATTGGTGTCCAGACATGAAGAAGGATATTGAAGGGTTCTTGGCATAATGCTACACCTATCAAAAGGTGAAGGCTGATCATCAATGACCTGGTGGTTTACTACAATCATTTCCCATTCTAAAATGGAATTAGGATGAGGTTTCCATGGACATTGTGGTGGATCTCTCAAGGATACATCAGAAGAATTTTTTTATTTGGGTGATTGTGGAACAATTGATGAAAATAACATATTTATTTCCTATACAAGAGACTTTATCAGTGGATCAATTGGGATATTTGTACATTCGTGAGACATTATATCTACATAGGGTGCCACAAAGTATAGTTTCAGACCACGACTCTCATTTTACTTCACGCTTATAGCAGGGGTTATAGAAGGTTATTAGTACATAGGTTTTTTAGAGTATGGATTTCCACCCATATACATATGGGAAGTCAGAGTGTACTATATAGGTTTTAGAGGATATTCTAGGAGTGTGTCTTATTGAATTTGGTGGGTTTTGGGAGAATCATTTAGTGCTCATTAAGTTCTCTTATGACAACTATTATTAGGAAACTATATAGATGTAACCATATGAGGATCTTTACATTAGGCCATACATATATCCTTAATGTTATATGGAGGTAGGTAAGTTAGAGTTTTTGGGAATGAGTCGCATGTACGAGATGTCAGATCTGGTTCAGCTGATTTAGAAATGTATGGCCATGACTCTGAGTAGACCGAAGTCATATGCTAATAGACATCGTCGAACCCTTGAGTTTACAGTGGGTGATCGTGTGTTCCGGTGGGTGTCACCTAGACTAGGTCACCATAGGATACATAGGTAGGGAAAGTGGGCAACAATGTTTGTTGGACCATTTAAGGTTGTGGAGAGAATCAGGCTGGTGGCATACCGATTGGCTTCTCCACAGAGGTATGGTTCAATGTATCAAATTTTTTATGTATCGCAGCTTTGATGTTATAACCCTATCCCTTATCATGTGATTGATGTTGATGATATTGATTCCAATACATATGAATCCTTTGAGGAGAATATGATGTGTGTGTTGGATAACAGTGAGAAAGTATTGTGGGGAAAGGCCATGCTGATAGTATGTATATTGTGGGAACATGGGTGTGTCCAGGAGGAAAATTGGGAGAGAGAAAAAGATATGTGGGCCCAGTGGACCGATATTGTTACCTTGGGATCTTAGAGATGCATTGAAGTAAAACTCAAGAATGAGATATTATAAGGTGGGGAGATTGTAAGAACCCGACCTTTTCTAGAGATGTCTTGATCTCATATACATGTACCCTTTTGACTTGTTTGGAGTATATATTTCTTGGGTATTATCATCGGTGAGTTTGGGTAAAAATTGGAAGTTTTGGGAGGATTTTTGGGTAGTGCACAGTTTCCACATTATTTGGAAAACCATGTCCCCTATTAGGAGTAATTGCGAACCCCCATAGGAGAGGCCCACAGTTAAGGAGCATAGTTTGGAAAACCAAGAACCCCTACCCAGGGAACTGTGCGAGGAGGTTTAATTCTTCTAAATGTTAGTTTTAAAATTCTTGAAACCCCTTCAAATAACCCAAAGTTGACCCAACTCAACCTTAACTAATTCCTATCATTTTTGGAGGCTTCTAAAAAAACTCTTAGGGCTCTCAAACACCATTCTTGATGAATCAATTGCTGGATTGTCGAATCTGCACCTCTCCAGGTATGTGGTTTCTTCTTGATTAGGTTTCTATCTCTCCTATATAACTTTTTGGATAAAAAGGCGATAGTTTTCCTCTATTGGTGATGAGTTTAGATCTAGGAATGAGGGATCTTAATTCTTTTGACCTTGGATCTAGGTTTTGATCTAGGTTTTGATCTATATCTTTTTCTCTGTCATGATCATGGTTTGTAAAGACTAGAAAATTTCGTGGAATTTTTTTTCATAAAAACATGGGAATTTTACTAGTCTGAAAAAATTAACGGTGTGTGATTCTGAGGCCTGGTGTGCCCGGAATCAATTTTTGAAGTTTTGTTAAGCTTAAACTAACGCACGTAAGAAATTTTCCTAAAAAAGTAGAATAACTCTTAAATGGTTACTCAGATCAGAAATATGAGGGCATCGTTGTTCTCAGGATAGCAGGTTTAACCTAGGTGTGACTTAAGTTTAGTCAGCATGGGCTTCCTGTGAGAAAACCAAAAATTGGCATAATCGTAAATAAAATAACTAAATAAATTATTTTATTTTTCAAATGCTTATAACTCACAAACGGAAACTCATATTAAAAATATGAGACCACTGCTGAACTCGTGAGGGTATTATTTCTTTAAGAAGATAATAACTTGGGTCGGCGAGGGCCACCAGAGAAAGTTAGTTTTTGGCTGAAAATAAAATAATTAAGTGACAATTATTTTATTGTAAAATTCATAACTTTTAAACGGTAACTCAGATTGGAAATCTGAGAGTACCATTGGGTTCGTTGGGGCGGGTTTCACCTAGGGAGAGCCTAACATTGACTGCAATGGGTCGAGGGTAATTGATAATAATTTTCCGAACTTTTTTTTCGGGTGCGTTCAGTAAACGTGCGAGCGGTGTTTTATAACTTTTTAACCGGTGCCTGGAATCAAATTTTGAGGGAACCGTTGAAATCGCAATGCCGGGGATTTCTTAGTGAGACCTTTACCATAGTTGTGTTCTGATCGGGTATGAGAGTCGGTTTTTGGGTTTCACATCGATTAATAAAATAAAATAAGTGACAAGTTATTTTATTTTTGTTGAACCCACACCATGTGGATAAATTTGGTTAAAAGCTCCACTTGGGAGTTGGTGGTGGGATCGCCACACCCTAACCTTCCATGGGAGGATAATTGGGGTGGGGATCACCCTAGCAGCATAACCTCCCACAAGAGGTTATGACGTGGGGTCCACACGGGGCTTAACCCCCCATTTAATGGGATGGGAGGAAGTCTCTCAACTCTACCTCATTAATGAGGGAGAGCCTCTTGGACTCTAACTCACCTCTTAATGGAGGAGGATAAAACCTCCTCAAAACCCCCAATTAATTGAGGGAAACCCCTTGACCCTCTTCATGTTTAATTAGGTAGGGACCACCAGGGCTTCTAACCCCCTCAAAACTCCCCAAATTTAATATGTCAACCTCTCGTGAAATTAATTTGGTGAAGCCTCTCCTCTCTTTTTGAATTTTTTAAATTTAGAATAATTGTGCCAACGACATGAACTTAATTAAGTGGGGACCACTTAATTAATTCACGCCAATGGGCATAATAGATTAAAATCTATTATTTTGGCACATTTATTCACTCTTTAGTAGAGAGATTGGGAGAATAGAATCCTCCAACGAAGAATGTGAAGACATCAGCAACGACGCTTCTTCCTTGGCTTCTTCCTAGGAACCCCCTTCCGACGCGGCACCTCTCCGATGACCCTTCTTCCTTCCTATTCATCGCCAATGGACCGACGCACAAGCTCAGAAGTGGAAGCGTAGAACGAACGATGACAACATCATCTTCCCCTCTGACGAACGAACACCCGACAATTAAAAAGGCAGGGGAGCATTTTAAGTTGTTTAGCGCTTTATCTTCTCACGTTGAATCAACTTCATGAACCGCCTGCTATCATTATAACGTGGAGGTTTCGGGACAAATGAACACGGCCCGACCCCTCCGCAACCTTAGTGGTTTCAAAACCTTGAGTAAACGGTGATGTAACAACGGCGTGGCAATGAGGCGACAACGATGAAGGCGGTGAACAAAGGCCATGCTACCCGCGACCTCTGTGAACTGTGCCGCCCCCGCAGCGCCTCGGTGCGCTACCAGCACCCCTGTGCCCCTATCTGCGCATTACGGCGCCCGGAACCCCGACCAGCGCGCTCCCAGCGCCCGGCGCCCCGACCGGCGCACTCTCGGCGCCCTGCATCCCTGCCGGCACACTCTCGGCGCCCCGCACCCCTACCGACGCGCTCCCAGCGCCCGCGCCCCACATCCAGCGCGTTCCTGGTGCCCCGTGCCCTTACCGGCACACTCCTGGTGCCCCACGCCCCTGCCAGCGCACACCCGGCGCCCCGTGTGCCCCCTGGAGGCGCGCTCCCTGCGCCCCCTACCGGTGCACTCCCGGCGCCCCGCGCCCCCGAACGACGCGCAGCCCGGCGCCCCGTGCCCCTGTAGGCGCGCTCCCGACACCCCGATCCCCCTGTCGGTATGCTGTCCGCCTGACCGGCTCCAACTGCGGCACCCCCGCAGCCCACGCGGCCTGCCCGCCAGCCTGCCAGCCACCGGCCTGCTGAGCCGACCCATGGCGCCCCCACGGTGTCGCTGGCCGAACTGGCCCGGTCTCCCGGGCCGAGCTACCGAGCCGCCTACGTGGCAAATATCGGGCCGAACCGCCCTTGCGGTCCGTTGGGCCGGGCCCAGTGGACCGAGTCAAAACATAGCGGGATGACCCACCCAATGGGCCAGGTCAGACCCAGCGAGTCAGACCGGGTCGGACCGGACTCGGGCCCATTACTGACTCTTTACCTTCTTGGGCCATATCTTTGGCACCAGACGTCCGTTTGATGAACCGTCAGCGTCGTCGGTACTCTTTGAGCATAGCCATCCCTTTGAGTATACCCCACTGGATTTCAGGGTATAGTTGAGTCACGGTCCGGTTGGTTCGTACACGAACCCAACCGCGCCCCCGGGACTAAAATGCTAATAACTCGCAGATCGGGCGTCCGATTGACGCGACGTCTCTTGCGTTGAGACCCTTATGAAATGGAAGTACTTTGAGATACTTCCACTTGAGACTTCGTGACACTTGGAGTATCAACCAGTAGCTCATGGAGCAGATCCTCCTGGAGACGAGCAGGCGGAGTGCGGAGAGCTAGTAGCTGTATACCTAACGACTTCTTGACCGATTCGACTCAGAGTGATTCGACTAACACAGTGTACGGAGGGCCCGTTTTGGTGGCAGACCCACGGCGGATGGAGTTCTTGGTTTGGCAGAAGACCCATGGTACTCGACAGGAGGAGTACCTCTGACGTCTTTTAGGGGGAGCGCCCGGTTTGGCGGCAGACCCACAGCGGACGGAGCACCCGGTTTGGCAGCAGACCCGCGATACTCGATAGGAGGAGTACCTCAACAGTTTAAGGATAGTGAGTAGCGCCTCAGAGTCGTGACAGATCCACTTTACTCAATAGAGGAGGAGTTCTCCAGTAGCCGTAGTTTTGATAATGAAAATCTTGGTTTGAGTTGAGTCAATGACCTTTGTGTTTTCCTCATGATTGAGATGGGTTACTTGATAACTTAGGTATATGTATGGGCATATACCTAAGTAATGGTTATCCTTTGAAATCATACTTTGTGATTTATCCTTGTTGGTTTTTGTGAGACCTTGAGGGTTTCGGGGTCCCTACTAAGTATCTTTATACTCAAACCTGCACGGGCTATGCCCGTACCTCGTTGTGTTGGATGCAGACGACGGACAGTGCTGACAGAGGCTGAGAGCACTATGAATGGATGGTACCCGGAGGAGGACCTTATGACATATCGGTACACGGTGGATTCTGGCGGATGTGGAGTGCTGAGGAGGCCATCTGTACCTACACTTCAGGTAGGAACCCCGGACGACGATCAAGGAGCTTCCTCCACCTTTCAATTGTTTGTCCCATTTTATTTGTACTTACTTTCAGTTGTATTTGTACTTTACAGTTGGGCTTGTATTTCTGTCCCCTTTTACTTTCAGTACACTTGTTATTCAGTTTTTACTTATTTTTTGCTTCCGCTTGTACTCTGGTTGTGTGTGTTTATGATTTATAAAGACAATTCCTTCCCAGTTTTATGGAATTACGCCTTTGGTTCTAGTTTCCAGCCCCTGGCCTATGGAAGGCGGTCTTGGGGTAGTCATGATGAGGGCCCTGGGGGACGGGTTGTGAAAAATTGGTATCAGAGGTGTTGGTTCTACCACATAACTTACGACTCTGGTATTTCTTTTTTGTAAAGTAATAGTGTTAAGGGTATAGTGTGTGGTTTTCAGTTCAGGGAGTCCAGTGTTGGTGTGGGCGACCAACGTATCCATACACTAGGATCATGACTTCTGACTTCCGAATCAGTGCACGAAGACACTGATTGTGTGTGTGTTTTCAAAAAGTTTTTCTTTAAGTCAACTTAAACCAGGTCAGCTCACCAAGTATAGTCTTTTGATCGTGTCACATATGTTCTTTCAGGATGCCTCCCCACGGACGACCAGTTAGAGCCTCGAGATTTGTATGTACTGACATCCCGCTAAGCGAAAAGGCCTATATATAGGGCCCTCTTCCGGTTGAGGCACCAGCGGAGGCACCAGCGGTACTACCCCCCGTTGGGCCACCGATTCCACCAGCCCCAACAGCAGAGAGTGCGCACCGCTTGAACGCGCTGCATGAGTTCCAATGCCAGAGGCCACCTAGGTTCAGGGGAGAGATGGACCCACAGGCGGTTGATGATTGGCTGGAGGTTGTGGTGAGTGTTTTCAGGCTAGTAGGGACACCAGCAGACTTCAAGGGGATCCTTAATGCCATCCTCCTTCAGGCAGCAGCAGGCAGATGGTGGAGCCTGATGCTCCAGATGCATGACGAGGCGACACTTTTATGGGTATACTTCGAGAGCCTGTTCTGGGTGGAGTTTGTACCATCCACCCTTCGAGCAGTGCAGATACAAGAGCTACTACATCTACAGTAGGGTAGCATGACGGTGGCGCAGTACTCAGCTAGGTTCACCGACCTCTCGCGCTACTCCACTGATATGGTACGAGACCCGTTCTTCAGGGCCTAGACCTTTGAGGAGGGACTCATGAGAGATATTAGAGCTTCAGTTGTCTCTCACAGCATCCCGATGCAGATGGGGGTGTTGGAGCGAGCCCTACTACTGGAGAGTTTCCTTCTTGAGCTGTCTCCAGCAGCGAGACCCACCACTAGCCGACATGTAGCGGAGTTTTCTGCAGATGGTAGTAGATAGATGACGCATAGGTCCAAGAGGACCCGACCCACAGGTGGACGACTGCACGACTCAGGATCGGTTTTTCAGGGCACCCAGGGTGGAGACAGAGCCAGTCATACCAGGAGCAGACAATGTTACTCCTGCGGTGGGCTTGGTCACATGGCACGTGACTATCCGAACCTCCATATAGACAATCAAAAGCCAGTTGAGGGACCCCCAGGCATAGGTAGAGGTTTGATCAAGACAGTTCGTAGGGCGAAGGCGGATGTGGAAGAGGAGTTGGTCGTGCAGTTGGTGGTGGATGGCGCTTCGAGGTGTTTCCACCACCACCACCAGGAGGTCCACCCCGATCATAGGGAACAAGTGGACATGGGAGAGCACAACTTCAAGAAGCTGAAGCATACGCCCATGGATCTCCAGAAGTAGGTGGAAAGGAGCGGGACTAGTTCCAGACATAGATGCCTTTGTTCATGATGCTTCTAGCTTCGTTGATGTCGTTGTTTGTGGTTACTTCATGTCTTTGTACTTTGAGCTTCATAGTAAAAGACACTTCTCCTGGTGATGTTTGCTTTCCTGCCTCTTGTGTGGTTAATACTAAGAGGTTCTGGTTAAAACCATTGACTTGACCCTCACATTTGAGATTCCTTCTAGAGGATACCTAGTGACCACACACTAATTCTGATAGTGTGACTCTACCCTTGGAGGCAAGAGTAACGGTTGGATCTCTTGGTAGTAGCGTCGAGGCCTTACGATGTCATCCATGACATAAATTAGTACCGTTCATGTTAGGATTTACTGTATTAGGAAAAGGATGTGGTTCATCCATGGGATGAGACTGGATTTCTCTTTTCGGCAAAGAAGAAATCTTAGCAGCTCTTGTATGACGTAGGCGAAGAAGGGTGTAGTCGAGTTATTGACAATTAGCTAGTCTCACCCATAGTTCATTGAGAGAATGGTTTACATTTTACTCTAATCTCAAGAACCTCAGGTATATCTTCTCTCAGAAGGACCTGAACCTGAGACAACGACGATTCCTTGATTTCCTCTAGGGCTATGACTTTGAGATAGTCTATACCCCTGAGAAGGGGAATGTTGTTGCAGATGCGCTCAGCAGGATGATTGGAATACAACTGCTAAGAGAGGCGACAGAGCAGCTGGCTGCCTTACAGATATCGTTTGTGGATAGGGATGAAGACTGCACAGATCAGACAAAAGTCTTATTCAGACAGGAGACAGAGACCTCTGGAGTTCGAGGATTGAAACCACGTCTTCCTACGTGTCTCACCTTGACGAGGTCTACGAAGATTTGGCCAAGGCGGAAAGCTATCTCCGAGATTCATCGGACCTTTCCAGGTCCTTAGTAGAGTAGGCGAGGTGGCTTACCACTTGGATCTTCCACCTCAGCTACATCAGGTGCACGACGTCTTCCACGTATCTTAGCTGAGGAGATACGTGCACGACCCATCCCACATCATCGACCACGGGGAGTTGGAAATCGATGACGGGGTGACTTTCACGGAGGTTCTAGTGGAGATTGAGGATCGATAGGAGCGGGCCCTGCATGGACGTTCTATTCCTATGGTGCACATTCGCTGGCAGCCTAGAAACCTCAAGGAGAGCACATGGGAGAGGGGGGCTCAGATGCATGCTCAGTACCCCCTTTTCTTCCCTTAGTGTGAGTTGAAGCTTACTGGGACGTAAATCCCTAAGGTGGGGAGAACATAAAGACCCAGAAATTCCGGGGAATTTTTTTTCTTAAATACATGAGAATTTTACGAGTCTGAGAAAATTGACGGCGTGTGATTCCGAGGCCCGGTGTGCCGGGAATCAATTTCTGAAGTTTTGTTAGGCTTAAACTAACGCGCGTAAGCATTTTTCCTGAAAAAGTGAAGTAACTATTAAAAGGTTACTCGGATCATAAATCCAAGGGCACCATTGCTCTCAGGATTGTGGGTTTACCCTAGGCGTGACTTAAGTTTAGTCAGCGCGGGCCTCCTGTGAGAAAAACCAAAATTGGCATAATCATAAATAAAATAATTAAATAAAATATTTTATTTTTCAAGTGCTTATAACTCAAAAATGGTAACTCAGATTGAAAATCTGAGACCACCACTGAAGTCATGATAGCATGATTTCTTTAAGAAGATACTAACTTGGGTCGGCGAGGGCCACCAAAGAAAGTTATTTTTTGGTCGTAAATAAAATAATTAAGTGACAATTATTTTATTGTAAAATTCATAACTTTTAAACGGTAACTCGGATTGGAAATCTGAGAGTACCGTTGGGTTTTTTGGGGCATGTTTCACCTAGGGAAATCCTAACCTCGACTACAGTGGGTCAAGGGTGACTGATAATAATTTTTCAAACTTTTTTTCAGGTACGTTCAGTAAACGTGCGAGCGACGTTTCATAACTTTTGAACCGTTGCCCGAAATCAAATTCTGAGGGCACCGTTGAACTCACAGCGCCGATGATTTCTTAGTGAGACCTTCACCACAGTTGCATTCTGATCGGGTATGAGAGTTGGTTTTTGGGTTTCACATGGATTAATAAAATAAAATAAGTGACAACTTATTTTATTTTTGTTGAACCCACACCATGTGGATAAAGTTGGTTAAAAGCTCCACTTGGGAGTTGGTGTTGGGATCGCCACACCCTAACCTCCCATAGGAGGATAATTGGGGTGGGGACCACCCGAGCAGCATAACCTCCTACGAGAGGTTATGACATGGGGTCCACACGGGGCTTAACCCCCCATTTAATGGGAGGGGATGAAACCTCTCAACTCTCCCTCATTAATGAGGGAGACCCTCTTGGAATATTACTCCCCTCTTAATGGAGGAGGATAAAACCTTCTCAAAACCCCCAATTAATTGATGGAAACCCCTTGACCCTCTTCATGTTTAATTAGGTGGGGACCACCCGGGCCTCTAACCCCCTCAAAACTCCCCAAAATTTAATATGCCAACCTCTCGTGCAATTAATTTGGTGGAGCCTCTCCTCTATTTTTGAATTTTTTAAATTTCGAATAATTGTGCCAATGACATGAACTTAATTAAGTGGGGCCCACTTAATTAATTCACACCAATGGGCATAATAGATTAAAATCTATTATTTTGGCATGTTTATTCACTCTTTAGTGGAGAGCTTGGGAGAATAGAATCCTCCAACGAAGAATGTGAAGACACCAATGACAATGATTCTTCCTTGACTTCTTCCTCGAATCACCCTTCCGACACGGGACCTCTCTGACGACCCTTCTTCCTTCCTCTTTGTCGTCAACAGATCGATGCATGAGCTCGAAAGTGGAAGCATACTGCAAATGACGATAACATCGTCTTTCCCCACGACGAACGAACACCCGAAAATTAAAATGGTAGGGGTGTGTTTTAAGTTGTTTAACGCTTTATCTTCTCACGTTGAATCAACTTCATGAGCAGCTTGTTATCGTTCTAACGTGGAGGGTTCAGGCCAAACGAACACGGCCCGACCCCTCCACATCCTTTGTGGTTTCGGAACCTTGAGTCAATGGAGATGTAACGACGGCGTGGCAATGAGTCGATGACGACGAAGGTAGCGAACAAAGGCCGCACTACCCGTGGCCTCCGTGAACTGCGCCACCCCCGCGGCACCCACGTGTGCTACCCGCACCCCTGCGCCCCTGCTGGCGTGCTCCTGGCACCTCGCACCCCTGCCGGCGCACTCCTGGTGCCCTGAACCCCTGCCGGCGCGCTCACGGTGCCCCGCGCCCCTGTCGGAGGGCTCCCGGTGCCCCGCGCCCCTGTCGGAGTGCTCCCGGTGCCTCGCGCCCCTGTAGGCGCACACCCGGCGCCCCGCGCGCCCCCTTCCGGCACGCTCCCGGCGCCCCGCGCCCCCTGCCGGTGCGCTCCCGGCGCCCCGCACACCAGGCCGGTGCATAGCCCGACACCCCGCGCCCCTTCCAACGCGCTCCTGGTGCCCCACACCCCCTGTCGGCGTGCTACCCGCCTGTCCGGCTCTTGCCACGGCACGCTCGAGCCCCACGTGGCCTGCCCGCTGGCCTCTCGGCCACCGGCCTACTAAGCCGACCCACGGCGCCCCCGTGGTGTCACTGGCCGAACCAACCCAGTCTCTCGGGACGATTTACCAAGCTGCCTACGTGGCAAATATCAGGTCGAACCGCCCTCGCGGTCCGTTGGGACGAGCCGAGCAGACCAGGTCAAAACTTAGCGGGCTGACCCGCCCAATGGGCCGGGTCAGACCCAGGGAGTCTGACCGAGTTGACCCAGACCGGGTCAGCCCAGACGGGGTTGGGCTGAGTCGGTCCGACCGGGTCAGACCAGACTCGGGCCAATTACTGACCCTTTACCTTCTTGGGCCATATCTTTGGCACCAGCCGTCCGTTTGAAGAACTGTCAGTGGCGCCAGTAATCTTGGAGCATAGTCGTCCCTTTGAGTATACCCCACTAAAGTTTGGGGTATAGTTGATTCATGGTCAGGTTGGTTCGTACATGAATCCAACCGGGAACCGGGACTAAAATGATAATAACTCACAAACCGGGCGTTCGATTGATGCACCATCTGTTGCGTTGGGACCCCAATGACGTGGAAGTCCTTTGAGATAATTCCACATGAGACTTCGTGACACTTGGAGTATCAACCAGTAGCTCCTGGAGCATATCCTCCTGGAGACGAGAAGGTGGAGTGTGGAGACCTAGTAGCTGTAGACCTGACGACTGCTTGACCAATTCGACTCGGAGTGATTCGACTATCCCAGTGGACGGAGCGCCCGATTTGGTGGTAGAACCACGGCGGACGGAGCACCTGGTTTGGCAGCAGACCCGTGATACTCGACGGGAGGTGTAACATCCCAGGTAATTAAAGAATAAAGAATTTTCATATTTATTAATATTTACGAATTAAATATTAATTTTAATTAAAAGGGGTTTCTACGTTCGATAGCGTACTCGATACGCAACGATGAGTTTCTTTGAAAACTTACGTTGCACACAAGTAATAAAATAATATTATTTTAAATGTTAGTTAATAAGTAGCCGTTGTACTGGAGGGAATGGATAGAAATAACTAAAATATTATTATATATGTTTTTAAATGTTTTTACATTTACCCAATAAAAGATAAAGGCTTAAAATACGGAAAGAGTTCAATTTTAGGCATTTATACCCTAATTTTCACTAAGGGTTCACTTACCACCTTTTGACGGCGAACCGTCATTAAATATAGTTTTGATCAATCTTATAAATTCTATTGGACCAAAAATTACTCTTCTTTAGAATCGGGACATCAAAATTTACTTTGTGTAAATTTTTGGTACCTTTCCGATAAAGTTCATTTTTTAATGAATAGTGTAAAATGTTGTATTTTAATTCAAAACCTCTTTTTAATCTAATTTATTTATATGATTAGATTATATTTTGAATTGGCTTTAAAGAGAAATTAGAAAATATTTTTACCATTACATCCAATAGTGGTCGTTGGAATTAATTTCACTTTGAAATCGGACTTAAACTAGTGTCAATCTTTTGATACTTATTGTTTCATAAAAACACGCTATTTGCTCTGATAGCGGGAATTAATTATTAAATTAATTAATGTGACTTATATGTTTTGAATTTTGTAAAATAGACTTCATTTTTGAATTCGTAATATCAAATATAGCTTAGGGTGAATTTTTGGTAATTTTCTGAAAAACTTCAATTTTTGATGAATAGTGAAACCACTAAGTGGTACTTATAAAAACTGATTTTCCGTTTAAATGAAATTTTTCCATCATTGTGTCTTGATTTTCAAAAATCCGACATACATGGTTGTCATTAAGAAGTAAAATTTGGTTCAATGAGATTAAAATAATTGTTTGGTGAATAGTAACTTATTATGTTTTTAATCGCGATTAGTGGTAATTAGTGTAGTTTAAGGTAAAAATAATGTTTTAATAATATGAGATGAGCTTGAAACATGTCCTACCCTCATTGGATGTGTCATGGCTGACCAATACAAGCCATGGGTCAACTTGGGGACCCCATGGAGCCACTTTGGTTGGGAAATGACATAAATAACTTTTTATTTAATGTAAAAGTAAAAATGACACAAACATAATATGTTTTACGAAAAAAAATTTTACATGGAGTTATAAAGATCAGTGTTTTGATTATAAATAGTCATTGGAAAGCTAAAAATATTTCCTACATCATAGTATTTTTTTTATAATTTTTAGACTTTAAATAAATTAAATTATTTATGACATCATGATGATGCAGCGATGACTTCATTATTTAACGATTTAAATAAAATGGAAAGATATTGTAATATCTAAAACCTAAACATATCCAAAACCTATTGTATGGGAATATTTCGAAGCCTTATCATCTTATCTTCGAAATATATCAATGTGGGACCTTAGAAATTTGAAACACTTTTGAAAATAAAATAATAGTTTCATGATTTCCAAAAGTGCCCCTCCTCTCCTCTTATAAAAGGCCCCCACCTCTACCTCATTTCACACACACCTCAAGCCTTTGGCTCGGCCATACCCTGCCCATTTACTCTCTCCACATCCATGTCCTCATCCTAGAGGATTTCCTTTGGGCATAATTCTTTCAAAGGAAGCCTTTAGGCTCAAATCAAAAGGAGTTACACTTTTAAAGGTAATTCATTCTCTCTTGTTCATTTGTTTTATTTTGCTTCTCCAACCCCCTAAACTCTTTTTATTTACTTCTTTTGTAACAACACCAGTATCTTCAATATACTAGTATGTTGTTATAAGATTTATTCGAGCTAGACTCTCACACAACTACATCAAATGGTTAAAGAACATACGGTTTCCGTGGATGGCGAAATTCTACCTCCCGAAACGATGATTGTTCAATACTCATTTAACACCTTCAAAGGTGGCCATTATGATGTCACTATTTTTATATATGATATATAATATGTTTATTCTTTCCTTAATCTTCTGTATTTTTCATTTATGTCATACCATTATTGTTTCCATTATTGGTAAACACGATATCTTCATTTTAGGAAGTGTGGACTACCGCCCCCTAAAAGTGATTTGATTCGTTAATACCATATGTGGGATGTGTAAAGGATAAAGTTAATGATATTATATATGTTATTATACTGGAATTATAATATACTCTTATATCATTATGATTCCATTCTATAAAATACGAAATAGAAATGAAAGTAGCGTTCATGCGTACGTACGGCTTACCGTCTCCATGAATGGTGCATTTCATTTCTTAACTCTAAATGATTATGTAATATTATAAATACATGTATATGCTGGATATATATGATATATATTATATCCAAATCAGGAATGTCATTCTGGATATAAAGAACCTTTGACCACACGAACAACATGTAATTGTAAGAAGTCCACTTTCGACTTAAGAACCAAATATTGACAAAACAAACATTATTAACTTCAATGGTTACATAATGTTTATAACATGGAAATAAGTGATATAAAAGGAATAATGAACTTTAAAAAGGTTCTTAATCAAGTATAAATTAACTCAAGTTTATTATCCAGAACGTTAAAGAACGATCGAGTCAAGTCGGACCCGAGGTAAGGGACTTCGTCTCAATCTCCTTTCATTGAGGCATATTTCGTTTTATACAAAAATTTCTTTTATACGGTGTATAAACCCCTTTGAATTTTACTTTTATACAAAAGGAATCTTTTTCTACGAAGATTTTTACTAAACGACAAAAAGGAATATTTTTTTAACGTACGTGGTGACAATGACCTTTTCCGCCGCCGCGAGTATTATTTGGTCTTTGGATTCCTCAACAAGCCGTAATGTTTTTAAAATGAAATAAATACCATATACTCTTTTATGTATTTTGGTATTGAAAATGGTTTTGATAAAGGATTCTATTATGATATATTGTGGTTGAAATGTGGAAATGTTATCATTCCTTTATATTGGTTTTATGTTTTATGATTTTATATTGGTACTTGGACATTTGACGGGTGGTTACGTGATAAAACATATGATGGGTGGTGCCGTGAATACCAGGACGGGTGGTTACGTTATAACCTCCAATGCATTGGGTATGGAAGTCGGTCATATGGCTATTCCATTAAGTATGTATGGAAATTGGCCGTATGGCTATTCCATTAAGTGATATGTGTGGAAGTCGACCGTATGGTTATTCCACTTAAGTATGTTTATGTCCCAAGTTACCTTTATATATGTTATGTGTTCTTTATATGGGTTTTATGGTAATCCTTTGGTTACAAAAAGGTAAGTAATGATACTTTATTCAGTGAAGATTTTTTACTACTTCATGAAGGTGAAGGTATTACTTTGATATAGTATACATGGTTTAATTGATGTTTGAAAAACTAACAGTTTTCATTCTTTGTGTATCCCTTACTGAGATTTTTATGCTCACCCCAAGTTTTTTTGAAATGTTTTTCACAGGACTTAATGTGGAATAAGGTCAAGGATGGGATCAAGGGAATGTCATGCTATATAAAACATGGAACTAGACATGTTTCTTTTAAGAGTTTTTTTTATTATGGAAACTTAGTAGAAGTGATTACTTTGTAATCTTTTGAGATGTAATAGTTATGTTATAATTCTCTAAAACTCTAAGCCTGAAAAGATACTCAACATGAATTATTCATTTAATTCAATATTAAGTAAGGTTTAAGGCCGGGGCCTTATAGTTGGTATCAAAGGTCGGTTTAGAAAACTTTAGGAGTTAGAAAAGTGTTAAATTATAATATGATTGAAATGATATAGAATTTACGGATTACCATGTTGCTTCGCCTAAGATATTTCTGTGTTCATAATGGTTTTCCGCAGAGGAAACAAAGCAACTATGTTGGGACGACATCAGGAGGAAGACAACCTTCCAAATCAGCAACCTGAGATAGTCGGAATCGGAACTGAACAGTTTGTTGCAGTGATGGCACAGTTGACTCAGGCTATAAATGGTGGTGGTATCCATGCACGAGATCAGCCAGATCAACAGCAGAGGAACATGTCAGTGGTGGAACATTTCATGAGGCAACATCCCCCATCATTCAGAGGATCATCTGACCCTGTGCAAGCTGAAGGGTGGATTAAAGCACTGGAGAAGATCTTTGATGTCATGGGGTGTTCAGAACATCAAAAGGTTAGTCTTGCTGTTTAATGTTTTGAAGGTGAAGCTGATCAGTGGTGGTCGATGGTGAAATATATCAGGGATAGTGATGAGATTGGGGATCTTCACTGGGACGAATTCAAAGGTATGTTTCTTGAGAAATATTTTCCTAAGGTGGTTCATCTTAGGATGGAAAAACAGTTCCTAGAATTGAGGCAGGAGGATGATTCAGTGGCTTCTTATGAAGCAAAGTTCACTCGATTGGCAAGGTATGCTCCAAACTTCATACGAGATACTTTTTCCCTAGATCAACTTTCCCGTTTGTATATTAAAGAGATAGTCAGGTTACATGGAGTTCCCCTCTCCATTGTATCTAATCGTGATCCCAGGTTCACATCTAACTTTTGGAAAGGCCTTCAGAAGTCGTTGGGTACTGAATTAAATTTTAGTACAGCTTTTCATCATCAATCAGATGGGCAGTCAGAACGAACAATTCAGACATTGGAGGATATGCTACGAGCTTGTTCGATGGATTATCAGGGAAGTTGGGACCAACATCTTTCTTTGTTTGAGTTTTCTTATAATAACAGCTTTCATTCCAGTATACAGATGGCACCATTTGAGGCATTATATGGGAAGCGGTGTCGAACTCCAGCATTTTGGGATGAAGTGGGTGAAAGGAAGCTAATGGGACCAGAATTGGTAGAAGAGATGGCAGAAAAAGTTCAGTTGATTCAGAAGCACATGAGAACAGCTCAGAGCAGGCAGAAGAGTTATGCGGATAACCAGAGGAAGGATCTATCTTTCGAGGTAGGTGATCATGTTTTTCTCAAGGTTTCTCCTTGGAAAAGTGTGATGATATTTGGTAAGAAAGGAAAGATGAGTCCAAGGTTTATTGGACCATATGAAATTCTGGAGAAAGTTGGATCAGTTGCTTACCGAGTGGCTTTACCTCCGAGTTTATCTCAGGTACACAATGTTTTTCATGTTTCAATGTTGAGGAAGTATATGCCAGATCCATCTCATGTTTTGAGTCCAGAGGTAGTTCAGCTGGAGGAGAACCTATCTTATGAAGAACAACCAGTCCAGATTTTTGACCACAGGGAGCAGGTGTTACAGAATAAGGTGATTCATCAGGTAAAGGTTTTGTGGAAAAACCATGTGATTGAAGAGGCAACGTGGGAATCTGAAAATGCTATGAGGGATAAATACCCCCACTTATTTTGATAAGTGAATAAAATTGCGAGGACGCAATTTCCAAAAGGGGGGAAGGATGTAACATCTGAGGTAATTAAAGAATAAAGAATTTTCATATTTATTAATATTTACGAATTAAATATTAATTTTAATTAAAAGGGGTTTCTACGTTCGATATCGTACTCGATACGCAACGATGAGTTTCTTTGAAAACTTACGTTGCACACAAGTAATAAAATAATATTATTTTAAATGTTAGTTAACAAGTAGCCGTTGTACTGGCGGGAATGGATATAAATAACTAAAATATGATTATATATGTTTTTAAATGCTTTTACATTTACCCAATAAAAGATAAAGGCTTAAAATACGGAAAGAGTTCAATTTTAGGCATTTATACCCTAATTTTCACTAAGGGTTCACTTATCACCTTTTGACGGTGAACCGTCATTAAATATAGTTTTGATCAATATTATAAATTCTATTGGACCAAAAATAACTCTTCTTTAGAATCGGGACATCAAAATTTACTTTGTGTAAATTTTTGGTACCTTTCCGATAAAGTTCATTTTTTAATGAATATTGTAAAATGTTGTATTTTAATTCAAAACCTCTTTTTAATCTAATTTATTTATATGATTAGATTATCTTTTTTATTGGTTTTAAAGTGAAATTAGAAAATATTTTTACCATTAAATCCAATAGTGGTCGTTGGAATTAATTTCACTTTGAAATCGGACTTAAACTAGTGTCAATCTTTTGATACTTATTGTTTCATAAAAACACGCTATTTGCTCTGAAAGCGGGAATTAATTATTAAATTAATTAATGTGACTTATATGTTTTGAATTTTTTAAAATATACTTCATTTTTGAATTCGTAATATCAAATATAGCTTAGGGTGAATTGTCGGTAATTTTCTGAAAAACTTCAATTTTTGATGAATAGTGAAACCACTAAGTGGTACTTATAAAAACTGATTTTCCGTTTAAATGAAATTTTGCCATCATTGTGTTTTGATTTTCAAAAATCCGACATACATGGTTTTCATTAAGAAGTAAAATGTGGTTCAATGAGATTAAAATAATTTTTTGGTGAATAGTAACTTATTAAGTTTTTAATCGCGATAAGTGGTAATTAGTGTAGTTTAAGGTAAAAATAATGTTTTAATAATATGAGATGAGCTCGACACATGTCCTACCCTCATTGGATGTGTCATGGCCGACCAATAAAATCCATGGGTCAACTTGGGGACCCCAAGGAGCCACTTTGGTTGGGAAATGACATAAATAACTTTTTATTTAATGTAAAAGTAATAATGACACAAACATAATATGTTTTAGAAAAACAATTTTTACATGGGGTTATAAAGATCATATTTTTGATTATAAATATTCATTGGAAAGATAAAAAGCTTTCCTACATCATAGTATTTTTTTTATAATTTTTAGACTTTAAATAAATTAAATTATTTATGACATCATGATGATGCAGCGATGACTTCATTATTTAACGATTTAAATAAAATGGAAAGATAATGTAATATCTAAAACCTAAACATGTCCAAAACCTATTGGATGATAATATTTAGAAGCCTTATCATCTTATCTTAGAAATATATCAATGTGGGACCTTATAAATTCGAAACACTTTTGAAAATAAAATAATATTTTCATGATTTCCAAAAGTGCCCCTCCTCTCCTCTTATAAAAGGCCCCCACCTCTACCTCATTTCACACACTCCTCAAGACTTTGGCTCGGCCATACCCTGCCCATTTACTCTCTCCACATCCCTATCCTCATCCTAGAGGATTCCCTTTGGGCATAATCCTTTCAAAGGAAGCCTTTAGGCTCAAATCAAAAGGAGTTACACTTTTAAAGGTAATTCATTCTCTCTTGTTCATTTGTTTTATTTTGCTTCTCCAACCCCCTAAACTCTTTTTATTTACTTATTTTGTAACAACAACAGTATCTTAAATATACTAGGATGTTGTTATAATATTTATTCGAGCTACACTCTCACACAACTACATCAAATGGTTAAAGAACATACGGTTTCCGTGGATGGCGAAATTCTACCTCCCGAAACGATGATTGTTCAATACTCATTTAAAACCTTCAAAGGTGGCCATTATGATGTCACTATTTTTATATATGATATATAATATGTTTATTCTTTCCTTAATCTTATGTATTTTTCATTTATGGCATACCATTATTGTTTCCATTATGGGTAAACACGATATCTTCATTTTAGGAAGTGCGGACTACCGCCCCCTGAAAGTGATTTGATTCGTTAATACCATATGTGGGATGTGTAAAGGATAAAGTTAATGATATTATATATGTTATTATACTGGAATTATAATATACTCATATATCATTATGATTCCATTCTATAAAATATGAAATAGAAATGAATGTAGCGTTCATGCGTACGTACGACTTACCGTCTCCATTAACGATGCATTTCATTTCTGACCTCTAAATGATTATGTAATATTATAAATACATGTATATGCTGGATATATATGATATATATGATATCCAAATCAGGAATTTCATTCTGGATATAAATAACCTTTGACCACACGAACAACATGTAATTGTAAGAAGTCCACTTTCGACTTAAGAACCAAATATTGACAAAACAAACATTATTAACTTAAATGGTTACATAATGTTTATAACATGGAAATAAGTGATATAAAAGGAATAATGAAATTTAAAAAGATTCTTAATCAAGTATAAATTAACTCAAGTTTATTATTCAGGACGTTAAAGAATGATCGAGTCAAGTCGGACCCGAGGTAAGGGACTTCGTCTCAATCTCCTTTTATTGAGGCATATTTCGTTTTATACACAACTTTCTTTTATACGGTGTATAAACCCCTTTGAATTTTAATTTTATACAAAAGGAATCTTTTTCTACGAAGCGTTCTACTAAACGACAAAAAGTAATGTTTTTTTAACGTACGCGGTGACAACGACCTTTTCCGCCGCCGCGGGTATTATTTGGTCTTTGGCTTCCTCAACAAGCCGTAATGTTTTTAAAATGAAATAAATACCATATACTCTTTTATGTATTTTGGTATTGAAAATGGTTTTGATAAAGGATTCTATTATAATATATTGTGATTGAAATGTGGAAATGTTATCATTCCTTTATATTGGTTTTAGGTTTTATGATTTTATATTGGTACTTGGACATTTGACGGGTGGTTATGTGATAAACCATATGACGGGTGGTGCTGTGAATACCAAGATGGGTGGTTACGTTATAACCTCCAATGCATTGGGTATGGAAGTCGACCGTATGTCTATTCCATTAAGTATGTATGGAAATTGGCCGTATGGCTATTCCATTAAGTGATATGCGTGGAAGTCGACCGTATGGTTATTCCACTTAAGTATGTTTATGTCCCAAGTTACCTTTATATATGTTATGTGTTCTTTATATGGGTTTTATGGTAATCCTTTGGTTACAAAAAGGTAAGTAATGATACTTTATTCAGTGAAGAGTTTTTACTACTTCATGAAGGTGAAGGTATTACTTTGATAGAGTATACATGGTTTACTTGATGTTTGAAAAACTAACAGTTTTCATTCTTTGTGTATCCCTTACAAAGCTTTTTATGCTCACCCCAAGTTTTTTTGAAATGTTTTTCACATGACTTAATGTGGAATAAGGTCAAGGATGGGATCGAGGGAATGTCATGATATATAAAACATGGAACTAGACATGTTTCTTTTAAGTGTTTTTTTTATTATGGAAACTTAGTAGACGTGATTACTTTGTAATCTTTTGAGATGTAATAGTTATGTTCTAATTCTCTAAAACTCTAAACCTGAAAAGATCCTCAACGTGAATTATTCATTTAATTAAATATTAAGTAAGGTTTAAGGCCAGGGCCTTATAGGAGGAGTACCTCTGATAGCTATTAGGGGGAGTGCCTGGTTTGGCGGCAGACCCACAGCGGACGGAGCACCCGTTTTGGCAGCAGACCCGCGGTACTCGACAGGAGGAGTGCCTTAGCAGTCTAAGGTTAGTGAGTAGCGCCTCAGAGTCGCGATAGGGCCACTGTACTCGACAGAGTATGAGTTCTCCAGCAGCCGTAGTTTCAATAATGAAAATCCTGGTTTGAGCTGATTCAATGACATTTGTGTTTTCCTCATGATTGAAATGGGTTACTTGATAACTTAGGTATATGTATGGGCATATACCTAAGTAATGGTTATCTGTTGAAATCATACTTTTTTATTTATCCTTGTTGGTTTATGTGAGACCTTGAGGGTCTCAGGGTCCCTATTAAGTATCGTTATACTCACCCCTGCACGGGCTATGCCCGCACCTCATTGTGTTGGTTGCAGACGACAGACAACGCTGACGGAGGCTGAGAGCACTAGGACTGGATGATACCCAGAGGTGGACCTTACGACGTATTGGTACACAGTGGAGTCTGGTGGACGTGGAGTGCTGAGGAGGCCATCTATACCTACCCTTCAGGTTGGAACCCCGGAGGACGATCCAGGAGCTACTTCCATATTTCAGCTGTTTGTCCCATTTTAGTTGTACGTACTTTCAGTTGTATTTGTACTTTACAGTTGGGATTGTATTTCTGCCCCCCCCCCTTTACTTTTAGTACACTTGTTATTAAGTTTTTACTTAGTGTTTTCTTCCGCTTGTACTCTGGTTGTGTGTGTTTATGATTTATAAAGGCAACACCTTCCCAGTTTTACGTAATTACGCCTTTGGTGCTAGTCACCTGCCCCTGGCCTATGGAAGGAGAGCTTGGGGTAGTCACGATACAGGCCCTGGGGGATGGTTCGTGACATGGTTATTCCGATTTAATTGGATTTTTTCCATTGTATAGTGTTTTTCATCAATTTTTATGTTGGTGGTATAAATTCAATTCCCGTAGTCTTGAATTCCAATTACATGTATGCGTTGTGAAATTTCAATAGGCACGTTTGACAATTTAATCTAGAATTGAATAAATTAATTGATTAATTAATTTATGGAATCATGGAATTGAATAATTGATTTTACATGTGACTACTAAACAAGTTGAATATGAGAAATTTAATTTTGGAAAATATTGTTATGAAATTTTTGGAATTAGATTCATTAATTGGTTAATTAATTAATGGAATGTTGTAAATCTAGAATTGATGGGAAATTGGGATTGTGTAGTTAGTCGATTAATGTGATTATGAATTAATTGAAAATGAGAATTATGATATGTTTGACTTGAATTTAATGGGTTATATGATTTAAATATTATAAAATGTTTTAATGGTGAATTTATCATATTATTCCATGTGATTATAGTATTGAAGCATGATTTGTATTGATAGTTGAAATGGTATATCATGATGTGAAATGTGATAAGAGGGTTAATGTTTGTTAACCTTAATTTATGTGATATATGTGATATATGTTTTATTGATCGATATATCGGTGTGGGACATGTACTGATTCTTCAAACACCTCTATGTGATTGACTGATATATGAGTGTGGGGCATTGACTGATGCTCCAAATACACATAAGCGATTGAATGATAAATGAGGTGTGAGATAGGGATTGATTCTCCAAATACTCATGGAATTATAGATATGGATTTATAGTCCCAAAACATTGGAATTGTACTATGGTTCCAAGAGGTCTTGCTAAGAACTAAAATGAAAATTATAAAGAAAGACCTTGTGTAAAAATGAATTATGAATTGAATATGTGATATGGTTTGGACTCCGATAGAAGATGAAAATGTATCTATGGTTCGGGTGTCCTTGGGAACTTAAGGGTCTTGTTGTTAAAAGAATAATAATTGAATATGTAAACTATTTACCTTGTTGCTTATATTTTATTCTTTAAACAACTTCATACACTGTTATTGAAGGTATTTTGTTTTATAAACCGTTTGTAGTGGCCTACTGAGTTGTACTCACACACTACATGGGATACTAGATCAGTACCTAAATAGACTTCATGTTTGTAGGGTAGGATTAGGGAAAGATACCTATGTTATATGAATGAGTTGGGATGGAGCATGGATGATGGAACTAGACACGGTGTTGGAACCCACTTGAGAGTGTCTGTGTGTCTTTATTTTGGTTTTTCATTTGATACTTGAAACATATTAGGTATGAAATATCTATTGTTTTGGTTTGTGTATTATATTCCAGGTTTGTTCGTCATGTGATACTATTTTTTTTTATGGTTTTTGGTTATATCATTTGGTTATTATTTATTTAATTTTTTTCTTTTGATACTTTGATAAAGAGAGTATAGTCTCCCCATGATCGATATTAGACCCTCCATGGTAGTCGAAAGCCTCTAGCATATGGGGATTCATGCATGAAGTCATGTGACCAACAAACTCAGGACACTAGTGTGTGGCACCTGGTTCGGGATGTCACATACATAATCTTTTTAAATGAATATAATATTTCACGTTTAAAACTAATTTTAGTAATAAGTATAATATTTCTTGTCATAATGTTACCATATGGCATGTTAAAAATAATTATAATATTTCATGACTTATTGTAAAAACTATGTATTAGTCGTATAATAGAAATAATAATTTTTCATGTTGAATAATTATAATACTGGATGAAAATTTCATTAGTTAATGTTATATTTCTAAGAACAATTAAATAGAAATATGTAATATTAGAATCATTTATAGTACATTCAAATATTTAACATGAATGTATGTGTATTTTTCGGTGAGATCACTCAAACATTAATGCATAGATCCCATTAGAACTTTGTAGTTAGGCGTGCTTGGGCGAGAGTAGTACTATGATGGGTGACCTCCTAGGAAATACTCTTTTTTCACACTTTTTTGTGTATATTTCTATTTTCATGCCAGTATAATAATAATAATTATGATATTTTCAATAAAATTTTATATTGAATATAATATTTCATGATTACAGGGCATCATAGTAATAATTATAATATTTCATGTTATAATTTTAAAATTTTTCATGTTATATTGTAACAACTATGGTTTAGTGTTTTAAAATAAATAATATTTTTTCATGTTGAATAATTATAATATTTCTTGATAATTGCATTATTGAAATTCATAATATGAATTTTGCGTGGTTGACCTAATGAGAAGTGATCGTCTTTCACCTTTTTCTGTATTTTTCATTGTATTTTCCTAGGTTTTTTACATTTCAAAAAACAAATAATTACATGTAAGTATAAAAATAATAATTATGACATTGTACATAAATTTTTTAAATGAATATAATATTTAATGTTTAAATAAAATTTTACTAATAATTAAAATATTTCACGTCATAATGTTTCCATATTTCATGTTAATATTAATTATAATATTTCATGATGTATTGTAACAACTACAGTTTAGGGTCATAATAAAAATAATAATTTTGCATGTTGAACAATTATAATACTGGTTGATAATTGAATTAGTTAAAGTTATATTTATAACAAAAATTAAATTTCAATATGTAATATTTGAATCATTGATATAACTTTAAAGTATTTAACAACAATGTCTGTTTATAATTGGGTGCATCAAACAAGAATTAACACATCAGATCCCATTATAACTCTATATTTAAGCGTTTTTGGGTGAGAGTAGTACTAGGATGGGTGACCACATGGGAAGTACTCATGTTCCACCCTTTTTTAGTTTATATTTAAAATTTTATGTCAGTATAATAATAATAATTATGATATTGTACATAAAATATTATATCGAATATAAGGTTTCATGATTACATGGAATTTTAGTAATAATTATAATATTTCTTATTATAATGTCATAATATTTCATGTTATAAATGATTATAATATTTCATGTTATATTGTAACAAAAATGGTTTAGTGTTATAAAATAAATAATATTTTTTAATATTGAATAATTATAATATTTCCCATTAATCTCATTATTGAATTTTATAATATGAATGTGAAATGGGTGGTCTCCTGGGAAGTTCTTGTGTTTAACCTGTTTTTTATTTTCATCATATTTTCCCAGATATTTTACATTTAAAAAAACAAATAATTTCATGTTATTATAAAAATTATAATTATGATATTGTACGTAAACTTTTTAAATGAATATAATATTTTATGTTTGCATAGAATTCTAGTAATAATTATAATATTACAGGTCATAATGCTACCATATTTCATGTTAACAATAATTATAGAATTTCATGACTAGTTGTAATAACGATGGTTTAGTGTTATAATAAAAATAATAATATTTCATGATCAGTAATTATAATATTGGATAATAATTACATTAGTTAAATTTATATTTAAAACAAAAATTAAATAACAATATGTAGTATTAGAATCATTGATAGTTCTTTCAAATATTTAACAAGAATGTGTGCATATTTTTGGGTGTGATCACACTAGAATTAATGAATCAAGTCCCATTAGAACTCTACAATTAAGCATGCTTGGGTGAGAGTAGTACTTGGATGAGTGTCCTATTGGAAAATACTCATGTTTCACCTTTTTTTGTATATTTAAAATTTCATTCCATCATAATAAATATTATTATTATTTTGTACCAAAAAGTTTGTATTGAATATATTATTTTATGATTATAGGGTATTTTACTAATAATTATAATATTGCATGTTATAATGTCACAATATTTCATGTTAACGATGATAATATTACAATGTGTTATATTGAAACAACTACAGTTTAGTGTTATAAAAGAAATATTTTTTTATGTTGAATAATTATAATATTTCTCGATAATCTCATTATTGAATTTCACAATATGAATGATGCATGGGTGACCCATGGGGAAGTTCTTGTGTTTCACCCTTTTCTATATTTTTCATTGTTTTTTCAAAGATGTTTTATATTTTAAAAAACAAATAATATTATGTAAGTATACCAATAATAATTATGATATTGTATGTAAACTTTTTAAATGAATAAAATATTGCATGCCAACGTATAATTTTAGTAATAGTTGTAATATTGCATGTCATAATCTTACCATATTTCATGTTAACAATAATTATAATATTTCATGATGTATTGTAACAAATACAATTTATTGTTATAATATAAATAATAATTTTTCATGTTGACTAATTATAATATTTGCTGATAATTGCATTAGTTAAAGTTATATTTATAAAAATAATTAATTAACAATATGTAATATTAGAATCATTGATAGTTTATTCAAATATTTAACAAGAATTTCTATGTATTTTTATGTGGGATCACACCGGCATTAATGCACCAGATCCTATTAGAACTCTATAGTTAAGCATTCTTGGGAGAGAGTAGTACTAGGTTGGGTGACCTCTTGGGAAGTATTGTTTTATCTATTTTTGTGTACATTTAAAACTTCATTCTAGTATAATAAATATTTATATCATATTGTATATAAACTTTTGTATTGAATATAATATTTCATGATTACTAATCAATTTAGTAATAATATATTTTTTCATTTCATAATATTTCAATATTTCATGTTAACAATGATTATAATATTTCATGTTATATTTTATCAACTACATTTCAGTATTGAATATAATATTTCATGATTGCTGATCAATTTAGTAACAATTATAATATTGCATGTCATAATGTTTCAATATTTCATGTTAACAATGATTATAATATAGCATGTTATATTGTAACAACTATAGTTTAGTGTTATAAAAATAAATAATATTTTTTCATGTTGAATAATTATAATATTTCTTGATAATTACATTATTGAATTTCATAATATGAAATTTTCTTGGGTGACCTCCTGGGAAGTGCTCGTGTTTCACCATTTTCTGTATTTTTCATTGTATTTCTGTGAAATTTTTACATTTTATAAAACAAATAATTATATGTATGTATAATAATAATATTCATGATATTGTAAGGAAACTTTTTCAATGAATGTAATATTTAATGTTTACCTGGAATTTTAGTAATAATTATAATATTTCATGTTATAAAGTTACCATATTTCATGTTAACAATAATTATAATATTTCATGATGTGTTGTAACAACTACGGTTTAGTGCTATAATAGAAATAACAATTTTTCTTGTTGAATAATTATAATATTAGCTTATAATTACATTATTTAAAGTTATATTTATAACAACAATTAAATAGAAATATGTAATATTAGAATAATTGATTGTACTTTCAAATATTCAACAAGAATTTATTTTTATTATTGAGTACGATCACACTAACATTAATGCACTATATCCCATTAGAACTCTATAGTTAAGCATTCTTGGGTGAGATTAGTACTAGGAAGTACTCGTGTTGCACCCTTTTTTTCTGTACATTTCAAATTTCATGCTAGTATAATAAATATTATTATGATATTGTACGTAAACTTTTGTATTGAATATATATATATCATTACTACATGGTATTTTAGAAATAATTATAATATTTCATGTTATAATGTTACAACTATAGTTTAGTGTTATAATATAAATAATATTTATTCACGTTGAATAATTATAATATTTATTAATAATTGCATTATTGAATTTCAAAATATGAATGTTTAATGGGTGAAATCCTAGAAAGTGATCAAGTTTCACCCCTTTATTTCTTTTTCATTATATTTTCCAATATTTTTTACATTTTAAAAACAAAGAGTTTCATGTATGTATAATAATAATAATAATAAAGATATTGTAAGAAAACTTTTTAAATGAATATAATATTCATTGTTTACATATAATTTTAGTAATAATTATAATATTTCATGTCATAATGTTACCATATTTCATTTTAATAATAATTATAATATTTTATGATGTATTGTAACAACTACAGTTTTGTGTTATAATAGAAATAATAATTTTCATGTTGAATAATTATAATATTGTATGATAATTTCATTATTTAAAATTATATTTATAATAATAATTAAATAGAAATGTGTAATATTATAATAATTGATAGAACTTTAAAATATTTAACAAGAATGTATGTGTATTGTTGGGTGTGATCATAACATCATTAATGAAACATATCCCATTAGAACTGTGTAGTTATGCCTGCTGGGGTGAGAGTAGTACGAGGATGGGTGACGTTTTGGGAAGTACTCGGGTTGAACTATTTATATATATATTTCAAATTTTATTTTAGTATTATAAATATTATTATGATATTGTATGTAAAATTTATGTATAATATTCCATGATTACATAGAATTTTAGTAATAATTATAATATTACATGTCATAATCTTACAATATTCCATGTTAACAATGATTATAACATTTCATGTTATATTCTTACAGCTAAGGTTTTGAGTTATAACAGAAATAATATTTTTTCATTTTTAATAATTATAATATTTCTTGATAATCTCATTATTTAATATCATAATATTAATCTTTCATGGGTTACATCCTTGGAAGTGTTCGTGTTTCACCCTTTCCTGTATTTTTCATTGTATTTTCCCTGATTTTTTACATTTTAAAAAATATGAATTACATGTAAGTATAAAAATAATAATTATGATATTGATTACAAAATTTTTAAATGAATATAATATTTCATATTTACAAATAATTTTAGTAATAATTATAACATTTTATGTTATAATGTTACCATATTTCATGTTAAAAATAATTATAAAACTATGGTTTAGTGTTATAATACAAATAATAATTTTTCATGTTGAATGATTATAATATTGGATGATAATTGCATTAGGTAAAGTTATATTTATAACAATAATGAAATGGAAATATGTAATATTAGAATCATTGATAGTATAATGAAACATTTAATAAGAATGTATGTGTATTGTTGGTTGGGATCACACCGACATTAATTCTCCAGCCCATTAGAACTCTGCAGTTGAGCGTTCTTTGGCGAGAGTATTACTAGGATGGGTGACCTCCGGGGAAGTACTCATGTTGCACCCTTTTTTGTGTATATTTAAAATTTTATACTAGTATAATAATGATTATTATGATATTGTACATAAACTTTTGTATTGAATATAATATTTCATGATTATAGGGAATTTTAGTAATAATTATAATGTTGTATTTTATAATGTCACACTAATTCATGTTAACAATGATTATAATATTTCTTGTTATATTGTAACAACTATAGTTTAATTTTATAATAGAAATAATAATTTTCCTTGATGAATAATTATAATATTTCTTGACGATCGCATTATTTAATTTCATAATATAAATGTTGCATGGATGACCTCCTAGGAAGTTCTCATGTTTCACCCTTTTCTGTATTTTTCATTGTATTTTCCCAGATTTTTTATATTAAAAAAAACAAATAAAATTCATGTAAGTATAATAATAATAATTATGATATTATACGTAAGCTTTCTAAATGAATATAATATTTCATGTTTACATATCATTTTAGTAATAATTATAATATTGCATATCATAATGTTACCATATTTCATGTTACAAATAATTATAATATTTCATGATGTATTGTATCAACTAAGATTTAGTGTTATAATAGAAATAATAATTTTTCATATTGAATAATTATAGTATTAGATGGTAATTGTATTAGATAATGTTATATATATATAACAAATTATATTATTAGATGACAATTGTATTAGTTAAAGTTATATATATAACAATGCCACGACCCGTCCCCCGGGGCACATGTCGTGACAACCCCAATCCTGTCTCTGATAGGCCAGGGGATGGTGACTAGCGTTGAGTAGACATATCCCAAAAATGAGAGGCATTTGACTAAGAGCCTTTACACACACACCCAACTGAAAGCCAAAGGGATGAAGAGTAAAAACACTAAGTAAAGAAAATGCATGCATACCACTACAACCCAACAACAGAGTACGAAAAAAAGTAAAGCAGTAAAGTACAATAGGGCCAAAATACAAGCCCACTAAAAGAAAGACAACTAAAAATCCTGACTCACAAACAAGGTTATTGAAGCTACCGTAGAAGTTTTTGGAAACACCACAGCTCGTCTGATCTCACAAGGCACAGTCTAGTCTAGGTCCGGGTCCTGCTCCACTAAGGACTCCACCTAACCATCGATCAATTGCACAATACAAGACACATGTGGGAAAATCCCGTGCATGGGTGAGTAAAACAATACTCAGTAGGGGACCCTGAAAACCAAAAAGAAAAATACCATAATGGAAACACCAATAAGAAGGTACAATCAGTTTAGTAGAGGTATATGTCATCAACACTTATAACAAGAATATTCAGGTATACTTATAAAGGATTTCAGGATGCAACCTTGCATCCACTTCTAGGCATATGTTTCCATGCTTAGCATGCTCAATTTCGAGAGATCCCACACCTTGATCTATCTGATAGTAACCACGTAGAGAAAGTATACCAAAATTATCTTAAAGAACATCTGGTCTCAATATTCCATGAAGATTCCCTAAGACATCCGATTTCACTGAGACAAGAATTATTGATATCACAGTCAATCCTTTGTCACAGGATTCTACTCAAGGCACAATCATCTCGGGAGGACTCGCTCCATGAGCCACCAAGTCATCAGATACTTTCTCTAAGAGGTCTCGCTTCTTTGGTCTTCGCCCAAAGAGGACACATTGAGAACTACCTGAAGTAAACTACTTCAATCGTAATGCTGAATATCTTTTACTACCTAAGGACTCATCCCCGATGAGTCACTAAGGTCTGTCAGGCCACTAAGGTCTGCTCGTCTGCCTGGCCACTGAGGTCTTCTCGATTACCAGGCCACCGAGTTCTTCTCTTCTGCTAGGACGCTGAGGTCTGCTCGGCTACTGGGCCATAGAGTTTTGCTCAACTACCAGGACATTGATGTTTTCTCTTCACTTCCTTCTCATCACATCCAACTACATGATTTTTGCTCGTAGCATGTTTGATTCAGAGAGAATATAATCCTCAAGCGATAAGTCATAAATCAACATCCATAGAAACTCACTTGGAGGATTTCAAAAGGACCACCACATTGGGAGGGTCCCAATGCCACAAATGGATCATCAACCGAACGTATGTTTTGAAAGTTATGTTTGTTTTACTGAAAAGGGGACGTTGGGGTCTGGGTCCTTCCTGACCCAGTTGGACTGAACCGACCCGACCCGGGTCCGCCGACCCGACCTGACCCATGTCTGTCGACCCAACCCAGGTCTGACGTAGTCCGCTGGGCCCGAACTGCTGGGTCATGGGCCGACTTTCTATGCCCAGATGTGCACTGGTCGCCGCATCTGCTCCCAGTAAACACGGAGTGTTCACCGCGTGACCCCCCTGTGGGTCTCTGTAGGGCCCTCCTGCCGCAGTCATGATAGAACAGGGACCTCTTTCCATAGTCATGCTAGAACATGGCCCTTCGGATGCATGATGCAGCTTGATTCCGCATCTACCGAAGATGCCACTACCGGAGGCCCCTGTCCGCCGCCTAATAGACGATTCCGTGAGGACCTCCACCACCACGGTACACTGCCTCCAGCATGATTTCACCTCCATGTTCCATCTACAACCATCACCGGTGCCACTGCCGATGCCGACATGCCAAAAGTTTCTTCTACGGGCCATCGGACTTGCTCCGATGGTCCTTTATTTGATCCACAAGAACCTGTGGAATCCTCTAGTCATCGCCATCACTGCTATGTGCTCCAAGAAATCTCAGAATTAATTCGAGGGTTAGATCATGCTTTAAACCTCCCAGAAAAGTCCAGCGTGACCACATGGGTCTATCGGCGAAGAATCGATAGGACGAGGGTAGGAAGAGCACCAAGAATACCCGAGGGATGGAAGATAGCCCTGTTCGTTTAGCCTTCATTCATCCTGTTAAAAGGAAACTGAGAAGGGAGTAATTACCAAGTTCCTACCCTTAAAGTCCTGCAATAATTAACCCATAAATAATAAACGAATGACCCACATATCAACCTATTAGTGGGGTGATCTGCGTTCGTCATTTGGAAAAAAAGAACAGGGAATCTGTATCACAAAGAATAAAACCCCTACCTTAAGGTTGGATTATTCATTGGTAAAGATCAGAGTTGCACCACCGTTGTTTGTCGTTCTTGATCCACAACTCATCGTCATTGGCGATTCTTCAATGGATGGAAGGACAGAGGGAGAAAGGTTCTCGTCATTGCTGGCAATTTGTTGATCTTCACTCATGAACACCAAATCTCCAAGTACAGAGAAATCCTAGATCCCCACCAATGATCTCGTATTTGGTTAATCTATTAAATAGAGGAAACACATTTCAACGTTTCTGTTACACTAAGTTGCAGTGTTGCTATACTGTTTCATTTCTGAAACAACATTTCTGTTATGCTTGGGTTTCACTATCCTTGTGTTGTAGTGAAACTCAAATTTGAATAAAATAAAATCCTTAATTTTATTTTATTTTCTTCAAGTAACTTTATATTAAAATGCCCAAAAATTACCTTTTCTCCTCAACCCATACCTGTTGACGTTAATTCTTTCTTAAGGAGAACATCTCATTACGAACTCAACGGTGGGCTCATATTTTTAATCCAAGTTACTATTTGTGATTTATGAGGATTTGAAAATAAAATAATTTTTTTATTTAAATTTTTTTATTTACGGTTATGTCCCAAAAACCAGCTTTCAAAGACGACCCACACCGACCGATGTTAGGCTCCTACTAAGGAACGAATTCCCTCATGATCTCAATGGTGGTCTCACATTTTCAATACGATTTAGCGTTCATGAGTTATAAGGACTTGAAAAATAAAATAATCTTATTTATTTATTTTATTGACGGTTATTCCATTTTTGGGTTTTCTCACTGGAGACCCATGTAGATGAAAATTAAGTCACTCCTAGGGTAAAACCACTACTCTAAATGCAATAGTGACCTCAAATTTCTGATATGGGAATCCGTTTAAGTGTTATTCCACTTTTTTAGGAAACCCGCTCACGCATGATATTTAAAAACATAACAATTTTTAAAGAATTATTCTCGGAACACCAGGCCTCAGAATCGCACACCATCTCATTGCCTAGTCTCTTAATTTTCCCAATATTTTTCTAAAAATAGAACTGAGAAAATATGATCTGTTACATTACCCACACCTTAATAATTTACATCCCCAAAAGCCAAACTAAGGGATTCCCAAACAAATGATGGTACGAGCACGAACCTGAGCCTCCCACTCCAACGTTCACTCTTGGAGATTCATGTGCTGCCATCAAACACACACTAGAGGAATCAGTCACCCATATAGGTACCTCTCCTACTGATCCTCGATCTATTCTAGAACCTCCACAAAAGTCTCCCCTTCATCAATGTCCAGCTCACCCCAGTCAATGACGTGTGATAGGCCGTGTACGTATCTCCTCATCTGAGTCATGTGGAGCACGTTGTGTACCTGGTCCCACTACGGGGTAGAGCCAAACTATATTCTACCTTTACAACTCTATGAAGTACCTAAAATATGGATTATTAACCCTAGAGATAGCTTTCTTCCCTAGAAAAAATCTCCATAACCCTCGTCGAGGTGAGACCCAAAGGAAGACACTACCTCCTTCCTTGAACTCCAAAGGTCTCCACCATCTGCCAAAAAATCAATTCAGATGACTCTATGCATTCTTAATCCACTCCTAGATGGCCTGCACATTCTATGTGAATGCCTTATATAATCCCTTCCACAACTGGGATGTAAAGAGACCATCATGATATGAAACAATCGTCGATGAAACTCCACAGAGTCTAACTATCTCCAACACGTAGAGGAATACCAAGCACTCTACTAGACCCTTCTCCTGGGTAGTTAAGAAGTGGGTCGACTCGGTGAGTCGGTCAATGATCACCCATACAGAATCGTGTCTCCTAGAAGTACGTGGTAAAACCTCTACAAAGTCCATCGATATCCCTTCCCACTTACGTCCCGGTAACCCCATAAAGAGAAAGAACAACCCATGAAACCGCATCGTACAAGCATTCATCTTTTTATCTTAATAGGTAAGCCCAGCTTCAACCAGTTTCTTCATCACCAATTTCCACCTTTACACCCACATGCATATCCCAATGCATCAAACCACTCTAGGCATCCACCGCTATAACTGAACGTCTCCTAAAAATAACGGCATGCTCCCCACCTTTCGAGTTTCCATCAGGGGAATTCCCTGTAGAAAACTGGTCACATGAAGACTCAAAATAGGTATCACCAAAATGTTCCTCTCTAAATCATTTAAGAGTGGAAATGTAACAGCCAATGACTGGAGATAAGCTTCTCATCTCTATCCATGAAGGATAATTACAACGAGGCCAACTACGCCAATGCCTCGCTCAGTAACTGCTAACTAGATTCTTGATGGGAGCATCTACTTCTATGTTCCTCATCACTGAGTTCACTACAACTCTACCCTTAGAGAATCCCTATCCAAGAAAAAGGTACCTTATGAATCCAAGACAGACACTTCAAGAGCTTCTCGTATAGATGGAGCCCCGGAAGTGGGTCCAATACCATCATTAAGTGTCTCATGTGTTCCCCCTCAGACATCGAGTACACTAATATGTCATCAACAAAGATCACATGAGGATGACTAGGGTGAAACACTAGTTATTACTAATCCCTTCTTCTGCAAGTTCCCCATATAAACCCCCACCACATGGAGCTCTTTGGGAGTCATATGATATACTGGAATAAATATCGGTGCCACCCCAGGGTGTAGACTAATGCAGAAGTCTAACTCTCAACGAAGAGGTAAACCTGGAACATCTTCAATGAAGATGTCCTCACACTCTTACACCACTGAGAAACATGAGGAACCATAACATCCATTGCACTGAGGGTAAAACTAGCCAACTTGATAGAGATTGGATGCACCCTCCTCTGCCTGAGTCCATGAAGAGATGAAAGGATTTTCCCCTTCACAGATAAAAGGAAAATCTAGTTCCACCACCATGGAAGAACCACATCCTTTTTCCTAAATCAATAAATCTTACTATGAACTGAGAATTTTGGTCATTCTAAGAATGACATCGTATGGACTCGACTCCACTGCCAAGATATCCCAACCAAAACTCTCGTATCCAAGAGTCAGGTCACACCATCAGCACCAGTGTGTGGTTATTGGGTCTCCTCTAGTAGGAGTCTCTAAATGTGAGGATCAAGTCAATGCTTTTAACCAGAACCTCTAGGTATCAAATAAGAAAAGTGGCAGGAAATAAAATCACTAGTAAAAGTTTCCATAAATTCTATAGCTAAATTAGAAAGACACAGATCATACCTTGAATAATACCTGGAGTCCTGGGGTTCTAAGCCTCGACAACCTGCAATTGTATCATATCCTGTCCTCTAGATCCCCACGACTGGTATGGATGAACTGCAGGTGGTGGTGGTAGCACATTAAAATTTTTCTCACCTTCTACTGCTTCCCCAGCTCTCCAGACACGTCCTCTGCCAGATAGATTAGTCTTCTCTTAACGCCACCTTTTCCTTGGTGGTTCATGAACCACCTCTCTGACTGTAGCATGAATAGTGGGGCAATATCACATGAGATTATCCCCTTTTATTACAAGCATAGAAAATCCTTCCCCTCTGGGAAGCAGAACATCCCTTCTAATTAACCCTCTGGTTCTGCGGCTTACATTGCACACCTGCTATCAGTATATCCTACTGACCCTGCTTCCTGGGCGATGGATTCCTCAGAAGCCTATGATACACATTTGAATCCCATGCTTCATCATCTAGCACCAAAAGATCCATCCATGACTCAGTCTGGAAATCTGCATCCACCTGAACTACTGGAGGTGGGTCTGCTAACTGATCATCAGGAGAAACCGTCACCTACTAACCATATTGAAGAAAACTGATCTGTGACTTTCTCCCATCAAGGAGGCTTCATCGAGCATCGAGTCAAACTCTTGATCCTGCTGTGGAAACCTCACTGTCTAACGTTGTGAACACATCCTGAGGAGAACAAGATGTATCGTAGTTAAAAGCATATACCTGATGGGATAACTCAATAAGGACATGGAAAACACTACCAATTACCATATGATGCGTGTACCTTTATTCAACTAAAACTAGTGTTTTCATGTACCGGGTTAGAAAACAGGTTCCCAGAGTCCTGGTGTTTGGATATGTTGACCACCACACCAACACTAGAGTCCATGGCCTGAAAGCTGAACTCTAAAAACTTAACACTGTCGCCCCAAATCAATCTCATAGACTCTCAGTATCAAGGTAAAACCAACATCCTTTGATACCACTCTTGAAAGAACCGTCCCTCCAGGACTGTTCCATGAAAACCCAAAGGAAGCCTCTGATAGGATAGGGGCTGGCGACTAGCACCGAGTAGGAACATCCCACAAATGGGAGGAATTTTCCTAAGAACCTTCACACACGTACCCAGCTGAAAGCCAAAGGGATGAAGAGTGAAAACGCTAAGTAAATAAAATTCAGGAATACCACTACCACCCCAAAATAGAGTATGATAGAAAGTAAAGTAGTAAAGTAAAACTAGGCTAGAATAAAATCCCACTAAAAGAAAGACAACTACAAAGCCCGACCTGCAAAAAAGGGTACTGAAGCTACTTTAGAAGCTGTCGGAAACACCTCTGCTCGTCTGATCTCACAAGGCACTATTTGGTCCTAGTCTTGGTTCTGATCTGCATAGGACTCCACGAAATCATTGGTCAATTTCACAAGACACAACACGTGCAAGCAAAGCCCATGCATGAGTGAGTAAAAAAATAATCTGCAGGGGACTCCAAAAACCACAAAGTAAAAGACCACAAAGAAAAAAACACCAAGAAGTTATAGTCAGCTCAACACAGGTATATGGAATAAAAAAATATAAAAATAACATTCAGATATACTCATAAAGTATTACAAGATGAAACATCTCATCCAATTCTAGCCATATGGTTTTGTGCATAGCACACTCGATTCCAAGAGATCCCATACCTCGTGCTATCTGATAATAAACATGCAGAGCAAGTATACCAAAAGTATCCAAGAGAATATCTGGTCTCGTTATGTCATGAAGTTTCCCTGAGATGTTTGGTCTAACTGAGACAAGAATTATCGATATCATAGTCAATCCTTTGTCATGGGATTCTTCTCAAGGCATGGTCGTCCTGGGAGGACTCGCTCCTTGAGCTACCAAGTCATCAGAGACCTTCACTAAGAGGTCCCGCTTACTTGGGCCCCGACCAAAGAGGACACACTGAGAACATCCTAAAGTACATTGCTTTAGTCATAATGCTAAACATCTTGTATTGTTGAGGGACTAATTTCTGATGATTCACTGAGGTCATTTAGGCCACTAAGGTTCGCTCATCTGTTGGGACACTAAGGTCTGCTCGGTTTCCAGGCCACTGAGGTTCGCTTGTCTACTGGGCTACTGAGGTCTGCTCGGCAACCTAGACACTGAGGTCCCCTCGTCCTCTGGGCCATTGATGTCTACTTGGCTACTGAGCCACTAAGGTCTTCTCATCTCTAGGTCCACTGAGGTCCGCTCTTCACTTCCTTCTCATCACAACCGATCGAAGGATTTCTGCTCATAGTTTGCTTGATTTTGGGATAATCTAATCCTCAAGACACTAGTCATAACTCAACCTCCTTAGAAACTCACTTGGAGTATGTCAAAATGATCACCTCATCACGAGGGTCCCAATTCTGTAAATGGATCGTCAATTGGACGAACGGTTTGGAAGTTATGTCCGTTTTACTGAAAAGGGGACAGTTGGGTTTGGGTCCAGTCCTACCTAGTCAGACCGACCCGACCTGACCCCGGGTCTGACTCAACCTACTGGGACACCCAGGGTGGTGTGTCTGCTCCAGCCCAGCCCATTGTGAGCGGGCTGGCTTGGCACGCCTGGATGCGGCGGCACTCACCACGTCCGCTCCCGGTCATTGCGGCAGGTTCACCACATGACCACCTCACAAGTCACCATGGGCCCCTCCTACCATGGGTCGCTGTGGGTCCCTCTTTCCATGGTCACTCTGCACCGCGAACCTTTGGCTGCATGACGCGACTCGATTCCGCGTCCGCGAGAGACATCGCCGCCGCTGGCCCTTGTCTGATGCCCTGCAATCAATGCTGTGGAGACCTCCACCTTTTCAGCACACCGCTGGTGTGCACCGACAGTGAATCACCAGTGCGCACTACTGGTGCATCGTTGGTGCACACTTCCAGTGCATCATCGGTGTGCGCCACTTCCCGCATGCGGCCGCCGCCGACAGTTTCTTCTATGGGCCACCAAACTTGCTCTGGTGGTCTGTTCTTCGATCCACAAGCACCTTCAAAATCCTCGGGTTGTCTCCATCTCCACTATGTTCTCCAAGTCATCTCTATCAGGATCTGAGGGTCTGATCGCACTCATAACCTCCTACCAAAGTTAGTATTGACCATGTGGGTCCGTCGGTGATGAATCGATAGGACGGGGGTTAGGAAGAGCACTAGAACACCTGAGGGATCGAAGATGGCCTTGTTTTTTCATAATTTATTCATCCCATTAGATGTAAACTGAGAAGGGAATAATTACCAAGTTCTTACCCTTTAAGTACCACAATAATTAACCCATCCCACATGAACGAATGACCCACATATCAGCCTCTTATTGGGTTGATCTATGTTCTTCGTTTGGAAATAAATAATGGGAAATCTATATAACAAAGAATAAAACCCCTACATTAAGGTTGGATCTTCAGTTATCAAAGATCGGAGTTGCACCGCCATTGTTCGTCGTTCTTGATACGCAACCCATCGTTGTTGGCATTATTTTAAAGGATGGAAGGAGGGATGGAGAAAGGTGCTCATCTTCATGGACGATTCATCAATTTACAATCACCAACACCAAATATACAAGTTCATAGCAATCCTATATCTCTAATAATGATACCATATTCAGTTAATATATTAAATGGAGGAAATGCATTTCATCATTTCTGTTACGCTGAGTCATAGTGTCGCTATGCTGTTTCATTTAGGAAACAACGTTTCTCTTACGCTTGGGTTGCAATGTCATTGCATTAGAACAAAACTCAAATTTTGAATAAAATAAACTCCTCAAGTTTATTTTATTTTCTTCAAGTAACTTTATTTTAAAACTCCTGAAAATTAACTTTTTCACTTGACCCATGCCGGTCAAGGTTAAGTCCTACTTAAGGAGAAAATCACATTACAAACTCGATGATGGTATCATATTTTTAATCCATGTTATTGTTTTAGAGTTATGAGAATTTGAAAATAAAATATTTTTTTATTTAATTTTTTTTATTTACGGTTACATCCCAAAAAACAACTTTCACAACCGACCTGTACCGACCGATGTTAGGCTCCACCTAAGGAAATCACTCCCCCATAAGCTCAATGGTGGTCTCAGATTTTCAATCTGAGTTACTGTTCATGAGTTAAAAGGACTTGAAAAATAAAATAATTTTATTTAATTATTTTATTTACGGTTATACCATTTTAAGGTTTTCTCATTGAAGACCCATGATGACCAAACATAAGTCGTAACTAGGGAAAACTCACTACATTGAATGTAATGGTGCCATCAAATTTCTAATCTAGGAACTTTTTTAAGAGTTATTCCACTTTTTCAACAAAATCGCTCACACACGCTACTTAGAAACTTAACAATTTTTGACGGACCATTTCCAGAACACCAGGCCTTGGAATCACACACCATCTCAGCGCCTGGTCTCATAATTTTCCCATAAATTTTCTAAAAATAGAACTGGGAAAATCTAAGCCATTACAGACAAAAATTTAATATAAATTTGTAATATTAGAATTATTGATTTTACTTTCAATAATTTTTTAAAAAATATCTCTATATTGTTGGTAGTGATCACACTAGCATTAATGAACCACATTCCATTAGAAAATTACAATTTAGTGTTCCTGGGAGAGAGTATTACCAGGATGGGTGACCTCCTGGGAAGTACTCACGTTGCACCCTATTTTTTGTATATTTTAAATTTCATGATATTATAATAATGATTATTATGATATTGTACGTAAAAGTTTGTATTGAATATCATATTTCATGATTACATGTCATTTTAGTAATAATTATAATACTTCATGTTATAATGTCACTACATTTCATGTTAACAATTATTATAATATTATATGATATATTATAACAACTACAGTTTAGTGTTATAAATAAAATAATATTTTTTTATGTTTAATAATTATAATATTTTCTGATAATAACATTTTTAAATTTCATAATATGAATTTAGCATGGGAGACCTCTTGGGAAGTGCTTGGGTTTAACCATTTTCTGTATTTTTCATTATATTTTCCTAGATTTTTTTCATTTTATAAAACAAACAATTTCATGTAATTATAAAAATAATAATTATGATATTTTATGTAAATGTTTTAATAGAATATAATATTTCATGCTTACATATAATTTTAGTAATAACTAAAATATTTCATGTAATAAATTTACCATATTTCATTTTAATAATAATTATAATATTTCATGACATATTGTAACAACTATGGTTTAGTTTTATAATAGAAATAATAATTCTTCATGTTGAATAATTATTATATTGGGTGATAATTGCATTAATTAATTTTATATTTATAATGAAAATTAAATATCAATATATAATATTAGAAAAATTGATAGTATATTAAAATATTTAACAAGATTTAATGTGTATTGTTGGGTATGATCATAGTAGCATTAATGCACTAGATCCTACTAGAACTCTGTAGTTAAGAATGATTTGGTGAGAGTAGTAATTAGATGGGTGGTCTCCTGGGAAGTACTTGTGTTGTAACCTTTTATTTGTATATTTCAAATTTCATGCTTGTATAATAATGATTATTATGATATCATATGAAAACCTTTGTATTGAATATAATATTTCATGATTATAATAAATTTTAGGAAAAATTCTAATATTTCATGTTATAATGTTACAATATTTCATGTTATTGATGATTATAATATTTCATGTTATATTGTAACAACCATAGTTTAGTGTTATAATAGAAATAATATTTTTCATATTGAATAATTTTAATATTTCTCAATAATAACATTATTTTATTTCATAATATGAATGTTTCATGGGTGACCTACTATGAATTCCTCGTGTTTCACACTTTTTTGTATTTTTTATTGTATTTTCCCAGATTTTTTACATTTTAAAAAATAGTGAATTTCATGTAAGTATAACCATAATAATTATGATATTGTATGTAAACATTTTAAATGAATATAATATTTTATGTTCACATATAATTTTAGTAATAATAATAATATTTCATGTCATAATGTTACCATATTTCATGTTAACAGTAATTATACTATTTCATGATGTATTGTAATAACTAAAATTTAGTTTTATAATATAATTAATAATTTTTCCTATTTAATAATTATAAAATTGGCTGATGATTTCATTTGTTAAAGTTATATTTATAACAAAAATTAAATAGAAAGATGTAATATTTGAATCATTAATAGTAATTTAAAATATTTAACAAGAATTTCTATGTACTATTGGGTGTGATCAAACTAGAATTAATACACCAGATCCCATTATAACTATGTAGTTAAGTGTGCTTGGGAGAGAGAAATATTGGGATGGGGGTGACCTTGTAACACCCGAGACTTTTATGTTATATAAATCATCAAAGGAATATTTTTCTACACAACACTTGCTTGGCTTGCTTTACACGCAATCACGACCTTCCTCGATAGCTTGCGTCGTACGCAATACCGAGTTTCACTAAACAACAATATGCTATTAAAACTAGCCGTTATGAATAGTAATAACCACTTTTTGAAATTTTATAAATTTTATTTTTCAAAATGGACTTCATTTTTGGACTCAGAATATCGAAATTAGCCTAGGGTGAAATTTTGGTATTTTTCTGAAAACTTTCAATTTTTGATGAATAGTGAAACCACTAAGTGGTAGGTTAAAAACTGAATTTTGCATAAAACTTAATTTTACCACTTCTGTGAATGTAATTTCGAAAATCCGACAGACACGGTTGATATCAGTAAGTAAAATGTGGTTCAATGAGATAAAAATAATTTTTGGTGAATAGTAACTTTTTACTTTTTTTTACCGCGGTTAATAGTAAATAGGGTAACTAAGGATAAATATGATATTAATATTACCCTAACACATGTCCTAATTCTATTGGAAAAGTGTCATTCGACCAAAAACAAACTTAGGAATAAAATATGACCATTTAGGCCCACTTGGATTAGATTAGGACATTTATTATTAATTTATTTAAAGAAGGGTTAAAGTAGTTAAAATCAAAGTTTAATAAGTAAATCATTTTTAATATGGGGTTATATATAAGATAAATTCGATTGTAAATATTCATTAGAAAGATAAAAAAATTTACTACATGATGGTATTTTATTTGTAATTTTTAGACATCAAATAATTTAATTTATTTATGGCACAAAGATGATGCAGTAATTATCTTGTTAATGAAATATTGACATAATTGATGTTATAAACACCAAAATAAATGTAATTTGAGACTTTTTATGAATTAAACTAATTTTATAGGTTACTATGATATATTATTGTTGATTTAATCAACTTGGTTAGAACATATAATTCTGTTATGACTTTCACAAAAATCATATATCAAATAGTGTCAAAATTGACACAAAATAGTTTTTAAATAAAATATTATATTATTAATTGTTATTTTATTCCTAAAAATCTAAGGTTCGGCAAAATGACTTATATAAGGATATATATATTAATAATAAACAATTTGGGGTTCTTTTGGAATGTTATAGTAAGTGTATTAACCATATAGTGAAAGAAAACAAAAAGACACGGTAAAAGTTAAATTAATTAACTTAGTGTTAAATCTAATTGATAAGGTTAAAATAATACCCTAAACTTGTCTAAATCCTATTGTTTGATAGTATTTAGACCCATCCCCACTTTATCTTCGAAATAAGACCCTTTGGAACCATTATAAACCGATTTTGACTTTAATATAAAATAATATTTTGAGATATTCCTAAGGTGCCCCTCTCCTCCCTTATAAAAGGGCACCTCCTCCCCCTCCTCCTCACACCAATTTGAGCACTCAATCTCGGCCAACCCCTGCCATTTTCTCCTCTCCACTTCCATATAATAATCCTAGAGGTCCTGGTCTTCTCCAAAGACCAATCTTAGTTCCTTAAGTGGAGGATTCAAAGAGGCGTTCCAAAGAAGAGGTAATATCCATTACCGATCTTTTCAATTTCTTTCTTCTTCAACTTCTTCTTCTTTAGTTGTTTCATGATAAAGTAATAACATCAGTATTACTTACATACTGATATGTTATTATAAATATGAAACAACCCTAATTCACCTTCTATCCATCCTACGGAAAAATGAAATCACCGCGCGTGCGTACGTACAGAATACCGTCTCCACGCCGTGGTGTAATCTATTTTCCACCATCACCTTACAAGGATGGGTATAATGGTGTAATGAGTAACTATATATGATTATTATGAAGTAATATTGATAATGAAATAATATATATATACTCCAATACAATTCCACGATCATAGGAACGATATCATCACTCGTGCGTACGTACGGAATACCGTCTCCACGATGTGATGCGACTCGTTCTACATGATATTCATTTCATAATGATTATATAAATGAATTGAATGAATGAATATGGTATATACTACACTAATACCATTATGGAAATGAATTATCTATAACCTAAAGATAATAATAAGAATTTATTCGATAAAACACGCATGAGAACAAAAAGTTATAAAGACCCGAGTAACAAGTAACAATGAAATATTACTAACAAGAAGCTAATAATATGAACATATATGATATCATATCAATATGTATGATTCTGGAATAAGTCAATAACATTATTTAAACCATTATACAGGAGCTTCGGACACGAACAAAGCAAATCGGACCTAAGGTAAGGGAAATATCACAATCTCATTTTTATCCGAGATTGTTTATTCGTAAGTAATTACTGGGGTGTATTTTATCATCCACATCCATGTTCCCTCAATATGTAATATTGTTTCCATCCACTTAAAATATTTTAAATCCAATTTTACCCTTCGGTGAGTTTTTAGTAAAGAATATGAAAGGAATCTTTTATCGTTTTTTTCGTACGAGGTACTTTTTGACTTTTCCGACAAAAGTACGAAGAATGTTTTTTTAACTTATACGGCATGAATGGATTTTTAAAACATTACTTCAAAGAAGATTACTTTACAAGTTTTCAAGTTTATTTTTAATCAACTTCTTTTATTTTAAAGTTGTATGACATGTTATGAAAGGAAAAATGTTTTTGAAGAAGAAAAGATATTTTCCTCAAGAATGGAGTTCAAGTGTTTTATCAAAATTATTTTCCATCTAAGATAATAAAGAGTTATATTTTTATCCCTATTATTACATTGATTTGATCATGTTGTGAAGGAATTATTTTTATGAATTCCTTTATCTTATATGAATTGATTTATGATGTCATGATGTTTCAAGAATCCCATTTTTGTTACTTGTGTTATGCGATGATGTATGTTTTATGATTATGTGGCACACATAAGAAAGGATTCATTATAAGATGGGTGGGACCTATATCTCCCTCCAATTCATTGGTTAAAGACTTTATATCTCATGAGATAGACATGGCTGGAACGGAAGGTTATTTCGGTTCAGTGATACAGGACTGAAACGAGGAGTGAACTCGGTTCAGAAAGGGACTTTGTCCACTAAGATAGTCTTGGCAATGAGTCATGACTAACAAGAAATGATTTTCCATGATTATGTGTGCATGCCACAAAGTTTCAAGTTTTATGGGGATCTCATTTTCACTTCTATGATTTATTCCATGTTAAGATAGTATGATCTCTTTTGCAGGTTTTGATTTTCAAAAAGATATGATATGATTTTTATTTCCTTTATTTGCCCTTGCTGAGCATTTGAGCTCACCCTTTTATGTTTTCTTTTCCCCAGGTCAGGAAGATGGATATTAAGTAGAATATGCCAAAAGGGACCCTAGATATGATGAAATAAATGGGAGACACTGTAGAAGATTTATGAACCAGTTGTTTATGTTTCCCAGTTTCTAAAGACACTATACCTATACGGTCCTTTGTGGTTTTGTCATATGTTGTAATAAGTGTGCTTCAATTTTGAAGTATTAACAATGTATGTAAAGTGTGGGTCGTTATAGTTGGTATCAGAGGAAAGGTATAGTAAACCTTTGGAAACTAGGATGTGAAAGCCTTAGTAAGAACCCTAAGGATAAGTCTAAGCATAGAACACAATCTTAGTGTTTTAGAAATGGCCTTAGATAAGACCTTAAGCATGAAAATTTTATTCTTGAATTATGTGGTTTTCCTATTATAATTAGTGTTGCTCACACTATTCTTCTTGGTTTTAGTCAATGGCTGGAACCCGAAGGAACCGTGTTAATGCGGAATGTGATGGGCAATGCAATGATTGTCCCCCTGAGCAACCAAACGATATGGGAGCTGGAATGAAAAATCTTGTAGCCATGCTCACACAACTTTCTCAAGCTATGAATCATGCAGGACTTCCAAACGAGCAAAGGAAGGAGCAACATTCTGTTGAATCCTTCATGAGGCAGCGTCCACCTTCTTTCAGCGGGTCTACTGATCCATTAGTTGCTGAACAATGGATTAGTACTACTGAAAAGATATTTTCAGTTCTTCAATGTTCTGAACATGATAAAGTCAACCTAGCAGTGTATCGTTTGGAAGGAGATGCTGATCAATGGTGGAATCTTATTAAGAATATGAGGCAAAAGGATGAAATTGAGTCTATGGAATGGGACGAGTTCAAGAACTTATTTTTCAATAAGTACTTCCCTCATATTCTCTGAACAAAGATGGAGAAAGAGTTCCTTGAACTGAAGCAAAGGGATGATGAATCTGCTGGTACATATGAAGCAAATTTTACAAGACTTGCAAGGTACGCTTCTGGTATTATTATCCAACCTGAGAGTAAGATCGATCGATTATTTAGTGGCTTAAAACCAAGTCTTCGAAGGGCGTTAGCCATAAGGGACTTCAATAGCTACGAGGAAATCGTTCGATGTGCTCTCAAAGTCGAGATGGAGATTGGAGTAATCCATCAGTCACATGGGTTTGATAAGAAGAGGAAGATGGAATTCAAAGAAAAATCTAAAGAGCACACGGAAAAGAAGATGAGCTTTTCCTTATGCTCAAAGTGTGGAAAGAAACATGGAGGGAGTTGTCTTAAAGGGACAAGTAAATGTTTTAAATGTGGAAAGGAAGGTCATCGGGCATTTGAATGCCTTGATTATGGGAAGAAGATGTCTAATGATGAAAACAAAGGAAGGGATACACAGAATGAACCTACTACACTTCAATGTTTCAAGTGCAAGGAGATGGGGAATTATGCCAATCAATGCCCAAATCCAAGGGTTGATGATGATGGTCGACGTCAACAAACTCTTAAGGCTAAAGACAAAGGAAAGTCACATGCAATTTCTATCAGCGATGTGGAGTACGATAACGATGTGGTGAAAGGTACACTTACCATCCACTCTAAAGTAGCAAATGTTTTATTTGATTCTGGATCCACCCACTCTTTTATTTCTGAAGACTTTTCTAAGGGTATCACCGTATTACCTCAACAATTAGATGTTGAGTTAGCTGTGACAACACCTAATGGCACATCAATCGCATCAAAAGTTTATAATTCTTCTCCGATCGAAGTTTGTGGGAAAGTGCTTCCTGCAAATCTTGTGATCCTTCCTTTAGTGGAATTTGATGTGATTCTTGGCATGGATTGGCTTTCTCTACATGGAGCTCATATCAATTGCCAAAGAAGGGAAGTCACATTTCATATTCCAGATCAATCTACGATCGTCTATCAATGCAAGGATGAACATAACCTTCCAGTGGAAATTTCTTCCATCTTATGGGTATTGATTCCACTAAATGAAGGTTATTTATCTCAAATAGTTGGTGAGAAACTCACGATTAAGAATATGCCCATTGTACGGGAGTTTGATGATGTCTTTCCGGAGGAATTTCCGGGTCTTCCACCAAATCGTGAAGTTGAGTTTTCAATAGAACTTGTACCGGGTGCTTTGACTATTTCAAAGACACCTTATAGAATGGCCCCAATTGAGTTGCAGGAATTGAAGAAGCAACTCCAAGAGAATCTTGATAAGGGATTCATACGCCCTAGTGCGTCACCTTGGGGAGCACCTGTTCTATTTGTTAAGAAGAAAGATGGATCAATGAGACTCTGCATTGATTATAGAGAACTTAACAAGATCACTATCAAGAACAAATATCATCTCCCACGCATTGATGACTTATTTGACCAACTACGCGGAGCTCAATACTTTTCCAAGATTGATCTTTGTTCAGGGTATCATCAATTAAGGGTCAAAAGGGAGGATATACCAAAGACGGCTTTCCGTACAAGGTATGGACACTATGAATTTATAGTGATGCCATTTGGTCTTACTAATGCCCCTGCTATCTTCATGGATCTAATGAATAGAGTCTTTAGAGACTATCTTGATCAATTTGTGGTAGTCTTTATAGACGATATTCTTGTCTATTCAAAGAGAAAGGAAGAGCATGAAGATCACTTGAGAATTATATTGAAGACCCTGAGAAAAGAGAAGCTTTATGCCAAATTTACCAAGTGTGAATTTTGGCTTCAAAAAGTTGCATTTTTGGGTCATATAATCTCAAAAGAGGGGATATCTGTGGATCCAGCAAAAACAGAGGTTATCGAAAGATGGTCAAGACCAACAACAGTAACTGAGATCCGAAGTTTTCTTGGTTTGGCTGGATATTATCGACGTTTTGTAAAAGATTTTTCACGATTATCTAATCCAATCACCAAGTTGACTCGGAAAGGAGTTAAGTTTGTCTGGACAGAGGAATGTGAAGAGAATTTCAAGGAGTTGAAAAGAAGGTTATCCAGTGCACCTGTGCTCACACTGCCTTGTAGTGGAGAAAGGTTTGTGATCTACAGTGATGCATCCAAGAAGGGATTGGGGTGTGTTCTTATGCAAAATTATATGGTGATAGCTTATGCCTCACGACAGTTGAAAATCCATGAGCAAAATTACCCAACACATGATTTGGAGTTGGCTGCGGTAATATTTGCATTAAAGATTTGGAGGCATTACCTTTATGGTGAAAGGTGTGATATTTATACTGATCATAAAAGTTTAAAGTATATTTTCACACAAAAGGAGTTGAATATGCGTCAAAGAAGATGGTTGGAGCTGATTAAGGATTATGACTGCTCAATCCATTACCACCCTGGGAAAGCAAACAAGGTGGCAGATGCATTAAGTCGACAAGACCATGCTAGTTTATCCATGATGAGGATCACAAAAGATCCAATATTTATGGATTTACAAAGGATGGATCTTGGAATTATAATGGAAGGGGAAAAATCTTATCTTTCTCAAATGAATGTTCAACCATCTATACATGTGAAGATTAAAGAGGCACAGAAAGAAGATGTCGAGTTATAAAAGAAGGTGAGAAATGTTCCTGAATTCAACCTTGATTGTGATGGGATAATAAAGTTCAGGAATCGGGTTTGTGTTCCTCACATCCCCGAATTAAAGAAGGAGCTGCTGGATGAGGCTCATAGTTCTTCATTCTCTATTCATCCTGGAAGCACAAAGATGTATAGGGACCTGAAAGAGTACTTCTGGTGGGATGGCATGAAAAGAGATGTTGCTGAATATGTCTCTCGATGCTTGGTGTGACAACAAGTTAAAGCTGAGAGACAGAAGTCTAAGGGGATGTTACAACCATTACCCATACCCGAATGGAAATGGGAAAACATCACTATGGACTTTGTCATAGGACTTCCTAAAACATCCAAAGGCAATAATGCTATTTGGGTCATAGTTGATCGTCTTACAAAGTCTGCACACTTCATTGCTATTAGAGAGGATTTCTCTCTAGATCATCTTGCCAGGATATATGTAAAGGAAGTGGTAAGATTGCATGGAGTACCACTTTCTATTATATCTGATCGGGATCCGAGATTTACCTCGAAGTTCTGGTGAAGTCTTCAGCATACTCTGGATACAGAGTTGAGTTTCAGCACTGCTTATCATCCCCAGACAGACGGTCAGTCTGAGAGAACAATTCAAACCCTAGAAGATATGTTGAGAGCTTTCTCTATGGATTTCAAAGGAGGTTGGGATCAACACCTACCTTTTGTGGAATTTTCTTATAATAATAGCTTTCACTCTTATGAAGCTCTCTATGGAAAGAAATATAGGACTCCAACTTGCTGGGATGAAGTTGGGGAAAGAAAGCTGTTAGGACCTGATCTCGTTGATGAAATGGCAGAAAAGGTCAGATCTATTCAACAACACATAAGAGCAGCTCAGAGTCGACAGAAAAGTTGTGCCGACAACCGAAGAAAAGACCTAGAGTTTGAAGTGGGTGATAAAGTGTTCTTACGAATATCTCCCTGGAAGAGGGTTATGAGATTTGGAAAGAAGGGGAAGTTGAGCCCTAGATATATCGGTCCTTTCGAAATACTGGATCGTGTTGGGAAGGTAGCTTACCGATTGGCGCTTCCACCGAATCTCTCTCAAGTTCACGATGTGTTCCATGTATCTATCCTGAGAAAGTACATACCAGATCCTTCACATGTACTCAGTTCAGAAGTTGTACCGCTGGAGCAAGATCTTTCTTATGAAGAACAGCCGATAGAGATTATGGAACGTAGCGAAAAAGTCCTACGAAACAAGACCACTCGCTTGGTGTAAGTTTTATGGAGGAACCACCAACTTGAAGAATCTACATGGGAGCTTGAGGATATGATGAGGGAGAATTATCCTCATCTGTTTGTTACAAAGTGACGAATTTCAAGGGCGAAATTCTTTTTAAGGGGGGTAGAATGTAACACCCGAGACTTTTATGTTATATAAATCATCAAAGGAATCTTTTTCTACACAACACTTGCTTGGCTTGCTTTACACGCAATCGCGACCTTCCTCGATAGCTTGCGTCGTACGCAATACCGAGTTTCACTAAACAACAATATGCTATTAAAACTAGCCGTTATGAATAGTAATAACCACTTTTTGAAATTTTATAAATTTTATTTTTCAAAATGGACTTCATTTTTGGACTCAGAATATCAAAATTAGCCTAGGGTGAAATTTTGGTATTTTTCTGAAAACTTTCAATTTTTGATGAATAGTGAAACCACTAAGTGGTAGGTTAAAAACTGAATTTTGCATAAAACTTAATTTTACCGCTTCTGTGAATGGAATTTCGAAAATCCGACAGACACGGTTGATATCAGTAAGTAAAATGTGGTTCAATGAGATAAAAATAATTTTTGGTGAATAGTAACTTTTTACTTTTTTTTACCGCGGTTAATAGTAAATAGGGTAACTAAGGGTAAATATGATATTAATATTACCCTAACACATGTCCTAATTCTATTGGAAAAGTGTAATTCGACCAAAAACAAACTTAGGAATAAAATATGACCATTTAGGCCCACTTGGATTAGATTAGGACATTTATTATTAATTTATTTAAAGAAGGGTTAAAGTAGTTAAAATCAAAGTTTAATAAGTAAATCATTTTTAATATGGGGTTATATATAAGATAAATTAGATTGTAAATATTCATTAGAAAGCTAAAATGATTTACTACATGATGGTATTTTATTTGTAATTTTTAGACATCAAATAATTTAATTTATTTATGACACAAAGATGATGCAGTAATTATCTTGTTAATGAAATATTGACATAATTGATGTTATAAACACCAAAATAAATGTAATTTGAGACTTTTTATGAATTAAACTAATTTTCTAGGTTACTATGATATATTATTGTTGATTTAATCAACTTGGTTCGAACATATAATTCTGTTATGACTTTCACAAAAATCATATATCAAATAGTGTCAAAATTGACACAAAATAGTTTTTAAATCAAATATTATATTATTAATTGTTATTTTATTCCTAAAAATCTAAGGTTCGGCAAAATGACTTAGATAAGTATATATATATTAATAATAAACAATTTGGGGTTCGTTTGGCATGTTATAGTAAGTGTATTAACCATATAGTGAAAGAAAACAAAAAGACACGGTAAAAGTTAAATTAATTAACTTAGAGTTAAATCTAATTGATAAGGTTAAAATAATACCCTAAACTTGTCTAAATCCTATTGGTTGATAGGATTTCGACCCATCCCCACTTTAGCTTCGAAATAAGACCCTTTGGAACCATTATAAACCGATTTTGACTTTAATATAAAATAATATTTTGAGATATTCCTAAGGTGCCCCTCTCCTCCCTTATAAAAGGGCACCTCCTCCCCCTCCTCCTCACACCAATTTGAGCACTCAAGCTCGGCCAAACCCTGACATTTTCTCCTCTCCACTTCCCTAGAATAATCCTAGAGGTCCTGGTCTTCTCCAAAGACCAATCTTAGTTCCTTAAGTGGAGGATTCAAAGAGGCGTTCCAAAGAAGAGGTAATATCCATTACCGATCTTTTCAATTTCTTTCTTCTTCAACTTCTTCTTCTTTAGTTGTTTCATGATAAAGTAATAACATCAGTATTACTTACATAATGATATGTTATTATAAATATGAAACAACCCTAATTCACCTTCTATCCATCCTACGGAAAAATGAAATCACCGCGCGTGCGTACGTACAGAATACCGTCTCCACGCCGTGGTGTAATCTATTTTCCACCATCACCTTACAAGGATGGGTATAATGGTGTAATGAGTAACTATATATGATTATTATGAAGTAATATTGATACTGAAATAATATATATATACTCCAATACAATTCCACAATCATAGGAACGATATCATCACTCGTGCGTACGTACGGAATACCGTCTCCACGATGTGATGCGAGTCGTTCTACATGATCTTCATTTCATAATGATTATATAAATGAATTGAATGAATGAATATGGTATATACTACACTAATACCATTCTGGAAATGAATTATCTATAACCTAAAGATAAGAATAAGAATTTATTCGACAAAACACGCATGAGAACAAAAAGTTATAAAGACCCGAGTAACAAGTAACAATGAAGTATTACTAACAAGAAGCTAATAATATGACCATATATGATATCATATCAATATGTATGATTCTGTAATAGGTCAATAACATTATTTAAACCATTATACAGGAGCTTCGGACACGAATAAAGCAAATCGGACCTAAGGTAAGGGAAATATCACAATCTCATTTTTATCCGAGATTGTTTATTCGTAAGTAATTACTGGGGTGTATTTTATCATCCACATCCATGTTCCCTCAATATGTAATATTGTTTCCATCCACTTAAAATAGTTTAAATCCAATTTTACCCTTCGGTGAGTTTTTAGTAAAGAATATGAAAGGAATCTTTTATCGTTTTTTTCGTACGAGGTACTTTTTGACTTTTCCGACAAAAGTACGAAGAATGTTTTTTTTAACTTATACGGCATGAATGGATTTTTAAAACATTACTTCAAAGAAGCTTCCTTTACAAGTTTTCAAGTTTATTTTTAATCAACTTCTTTTATTTTAAAGTTGTATGACATGTTATGAAAGGAAAAATGTTTTTGAAGAAGAAAGGATATTTTCATCAAGAATGGAGTTCAAGTGTTTTATCAAAATTATTTTCCATCTAAGATAATAAAGGGTTATATTTTTATCCCTATTATTTCATTGATTTGATCATGTTGTGATGGAATTATTTTTATGAATTCCTTTATCTTATATGAATTGATTTATGATGTCATGATGTTTCAAGAATCCCATTTTTGTTACTTGTGTTATGCGATGATGTATGTTTTATGATTATGTGGCACACATAAGAAAGGATTCATTATAAGATGGGTGGGACCTATATCTCCCTCCAATGCATTGGGTAAAGACTTTATATCTCATGAGATAGACATGGCTGGAACGGAAGGTTATTTCGGTTCAGTGATACAGGACTGAAACGAGGAGTGAACTCGGTTCAGAAAGGGACTTTGTCCACAAAGATAGTCTTGGAAATGAGTCATGACTAACAATAAATGATTTTCCATGATTATGTGTGCATGCCACAAAGTTTCAAGTTTTATGGGGATCTCATTTTCACTTCTATGATTTATTCCATGTTAAGATAGTATGATCTCTTTTGCAGGTTTTGATTTTCAAAAAGATATGATATGATTTTTATTTCCTTTATTTGCCCTTGCTGAGCATTTGAGCTCACCCTTTTATGTTTTCTTTTCCCCAAGTCAGGAAGATGGATATTAAGTAGAATATTCCAAAAGGGACCCTAGATATGATGAAATAAATGGGAGACACTGTAGAAGATTTATGAACCAGTTGTTTATGTTTCCCAGTTTCTAAAGACACTATACCTATACGGTCCTTTGTGGTTTTGTCATATGTTGTAATAAGTGTGCTTCAATTTTGAAGTATTAACAATGTATGTAAAGTGTGGGTCGTTATAGACCTCCTAGGAAGTACTTGTGTTGCACCCCTTTTTTGTGTATATTTCAAATTTCATGATAGTATAATAAATATTATTATGATATTTTACATAAAATTTTGTATTGAATAAAAAATTTAATAATTACAGATAATTTTAGTAATAATTATAATATTTCATCTTATAATGTTACAATATTTCATGTTAATAATGATTATAATATTTCATGTTATATTGTAACAATAACGGTTTAGTTTTATAACAGAAATAATATTTTGTAGTGATGAATAATTATATTATTTCTTAATTATCTCATTATTTAATTTCATAATATGAAAGTTACATGGGTGACCTCCTAGGAAGTTCCCATGTTTCACCCTTTTCTATATTTTTCATTGTTTTTTCAAGATTTTTTACATTTTAAAAAATAAGGGATTTCATGTAAGTTAAACAATAATAATTATGATATTGTACGTAAACATTTTAAATTAATATTATATTTCATGTTTATATAGAATTTTTTAATAATTATAATATTTCATGTTATAATGTAAACATATTTCATGTTAACAATAATTATAATATTTCATGACGTATTGTAATAACTATGTTTTAGTGTTATAATAGAAATAATAAATTTTCTTGTTGAATAATTATAATATTAGCTGATAATTGTATTAGTTAAAGATATATTTATAACAAAAATTAAATAGAAATATGTAATATTAAAATCATTGATAGTACTTTAAAATATTTAAAAAGAATGTATTTGTATTTTTGGGTGCGATCACACTATCATTAATGCACTATATCCAATTATAACATTGTAGTTAAGTTCGCTTGGGTGAGAGTATTAGTAACATGGGTGATGTAATATCCTATATTTTTTTAGGTATGTCTCCTTATGAGTTTTTATTTAACTTTTCTTTTGTTTTTTTTCTTCATGGATGTATTTTTTTGAATTAACACAGTCATGGGTTGTGAGGAAACTCAAGAAACACTGAAGATGATCCATTTAGGGAGCTTTTGTTGGGGGGAATGACTTAAAGTTTAGGGATGTATGCTTCTTTGAATTAATGGAGTCTATATATAAATAGGTTAAGTGTTTCATGAGTTATTGGAAAGTTAAGAAGCATTAAAGGGGGATTGGGTTGTTTAAAAAGAAAATGGGCTAAAAAACCATCTTCATATCATTTACACACCATGTACAGGGATTACACGTGATTTAATGTTTAAGTGTCTTAATTAAAATAATTCATGGAGACGGGTTATTCGACATATCCCATTAAAAAAAATTACATGATGTGAAAGTATGTTAAACAACATGTAATTCCCCAACCAACTACTTTAAAGTATGTTGTGCAGCTGATTTTTCATTATAACTCAATGAAATGTTCTCCTCTTAGCCTTAGGACACCTTCTCTATGATTTTGGAGTGCCAACCTTCCTTCTGAACATCTTGATAATGCCTTTGATCCTTGTTTTGATCTATTGGATATCATCTTAAACTTCTTTCTCTTGGTATTTTTCCATTTTAAATGTTGTTGGATCATTCGTTAAAGGTAGAGGGTCTAAATATTAAGCCTATGGTTTGATAATTTCCATTTTTATGAAATATTGTGATTGCACCAATGTAATGTCTGCCCAAATCAATCAAGTAATGAATGGAATTATTCCATAGAGTCCTTTGGTTTTAATTGGATTCTAACTTGGCTTATGGATACCCATGGGGTGAGAGAACCATGAATATAATTGAATTGATTAATGTTTTAAAGTGTGTTCATCATGACATGAGACCTTAGGTGATTTCTTGACATAGAATCCTTAAAATATGGCTTATTTATTATTTTTATGATTTTTAATCAATTTTTATTTAATTGAAAATGGTATATAAAATATAAATTGTAATTCACATAATTAACCATTGAGATTTGTGATAGGAATTGTGTTCCATGATGAAATGTTTATATATCAAGCTCATCCCTGGAACATGAACACTTATATGCTGTAATGATGATATTGAGAGGGCTTTGCCCAGTCCAATTTTTGTAATTCTTATAGAGAGCGAGCTCTACCCAGTCCCATGCTATAATGATTTTAGGTATATGGTCTGATGTTGTAATGTTTATAGGTCTTTTAATAGGATTATTGTGACTATACCACGGTTATATGGTTGTGGTTGGCATGGTCGTAAGACATGCCTAGATATATTCCAACACAGAACCGAAGAATGTTATTTTACCATGGTTATATGGTTATGGTTGGAATAGTTGTAATACATGCTTAGAGGAATTTTGGTATGGAAATGAATCAGGTTGTTGTTGTATTTTATTAATTATTGAATTAATTAATACACATGTTAATCAATTTATTACATACAATTCTTATAAGATTGGTTATATTAGACATGGTGGTGTCAACCTACAGATTTATACTCACACCCTATTCAGGCCTCCATTTGGTACCTGAGAAGATTACGTGGATGAACGTTTGGACAAGGTAAAAGGACCTTGTAGTTGATTACATGCTTGCTATATGTGCTGGAGTTTGGAGGTGATACCAACATGGGGTTCGGGAATGGGGACTTTTGAGTCATTATTGGATTCCTCTATTCTTTTACTTGTATTATTTATATCATTATATTTATTTTGATTCGATAATATCATTACATTATTCCTTTATTATTTATTAGATTATTCATTTGGATCTTATTGTTGTTTTATGATATGTATATGCTTTTATTTATTTTATTTATATGGGTTTTTTATAATTTTATGACACTTCATATCAGGTGGGTCTCCCCACTATACATTTCACACCCACACTTCTAGTTGGATGCCTCTGGCATACGAGAAGGTGTTCTTGATATCTTGCAAAAAACCCTTTTTGTCCACATGAGAGAGTGTCAGATCGGGGAACATTACAAAGTTGTATTAAAGGATCATGTTTACTTTTCTCTTTCTATACATTTTAGGAATGGTAGAAAGGAGACATGGATGTGTTGGGACTTGGTAATGAGCTCATGAATGGAAGTAGCAAAACCTTGTATGGGGGAAAATTTGAGTGATCAGGGATGGGATTGTTGTTTGTGTGGTGTGGCTGTGATAGATTATGTTATTCGACCTTGGGTGATTCTCATATTTTTTGATGTTATTGTTTCATGATGTTACTATTTCTCAAGGTTTTTACTCGTGGCCTCATATAGAATGATATTGGAATACATGAATCATAATAGAAACATAGGAATATATTCACATTCATTGTTATTGATAGGGGAATATCTATTTTTTCATGTGATATATATGTGCCTGTTAAAATGTGATATGAGATATATGTTTCACTGGATAAATGAAATGAGTTGATGTGTCAGGCTAAAACACTTGTAATCCATGTTTAGAGAGTCCATGAGTCAGTGGTTCTTTTTTGTAGTCACCTGTGGAGGTTGATATTATTGCTAGCCAGTTCTCTAAGGTGTTCTTTTTTATTATATAGAAAATTAATCCTTGTCATATTCAACCTGAGAATAAGGAGATTGTAATTAAGCACACTCCAAACATAGCTGAACCATATCATCCTGTAGTTCATGAGGATCAGATGGATATTTAGTTTCACGAGTGCTTCTTGAGGGTCATGTGATCCATGGAAAGGGAGATTGTTCACACATTACTTTGATGTCCAAGATTATAGAAGAGTTTAGACTGTATCACCCACCAATCTTTACTGGGGAAGGAGGGTCCGTAGAATCTGTGTTCTAGATCGAGTCAGTTCGGATGATCTTCAAGAATCTTGAGACACCGACATATAGAAGGGTGATTCTTGGTGCATTTAGGATTCATGTAATTTCCAAGCATTGGTGGGATATTTTGGAGGAATATGGGTAGAAGGATGAGCTATATTGTAAGGACATCGAGATGATGTTCCAGATCCATTTTTATCCCAATATGTCAAGGCATGAAAACCTCATTAGTTCATGCATCTAATGTAGTAGGTCATGTCAATAATGGTCTATGTTGGATGTTTCAATGACCTAAATCAATTTGTTCCATCATTGGAAGCTGATGAGTTCTACTGGGTGAGATGTTTTTAAGATGCTACTCAATATGAGATCAATTCACAGGTAAACGTCTTCTGTTTGTGCATATTTAATGGCATGATGAACTAGACACTATCATGGAAGGGAATATGATAGAGGCACCAAGAAGAGGCTAGATTGTTTTAGCAGGGTGATTTGGGAGCCCTTTTTTGAGTGGTAAGAAGAACCTCTATGAAAGTTTATTCCAAGTTAGTTGTGGGAAGAGCAGTCAGGGCTATGAAAAAAAATCTCAAGAACACATTCCATTCTAGTGATATTAGTGTGTAATGTTTGGTCACAAGCACCTGCAATGTCCATACCCCACACTTGAGTGTCATATTTTTGGTAGACTGGGTCATATTCAGAGGTTTTGTGTTAACTTTCCATAGGAGAATAGTGATAGGGGATGAGGAAAATCACTTGAATTGGGAAGGGCTCAACTATCCCTTAGCAGGAAAGTATATGGAGTTCCACTAGATGTTAAGGATGAGGTAGGGGATGTTATACCCCAGTGCATGAGTATTTTTACAATGAAAGGGAAATAGATCAGGTTAGTCAGACTGATTCCTAAGGTAGAGGGATAAGTCAACTACACGTTATGAAGACTACTCTGGATATCATAGACATATGTCCATCTACTATCATTGGTACAATTCTTATATCATCTATATTATCTTTTTATTTGTTTGATACATGAGCATCACATTATTTTCTATATTCTCTTTTTGAAAACAATTTGAGATTGGATGTAGAAATCTTGAATAGTGTTTTGTCCATCAACACATTGATGGGAGTGTGGTCAGAGAATATCAAATATTGCAAGTCATGTTCTCTATAGATTGGTGGTTACCATTTCCTTTAGGAACCTTTTGTGATGGAAATGAAAGTATTCGATTTAATTCTTAGAATGGATTGGTTAGTTCTATACGAGGATCATATTGACTATTACAGGAGGAGATTTATATTTCTATCCCCTAAAGGAGGTGGTTATTTTCACCAAGGTTAGTGGGGTCTTCAGGCTGGTCATGCAGGACCAATTAAGTGAAGATTGGTTTTTCTCATGGATCATATAGTCGATGTTTCTCTAGATTATGGTGGAATATATTATGATTATTTTCCTCCTATGGTAGACAATTTTTAGGATGTCTTTTATGATGAGTCCTTTGACTTACCACCGGAGCGAGAGATCGAGTTCATGATTGAGTTGGTGTCAGGTGAAGAGCCAGTTTCTATCCCTCCTTATAGAATTGAACCATAAAAACATGTGGAGTTGAAACTTTAGTTGAAATATCTAGAATATAAAGGTTTCATGTGGCCTAGTATATCTCCTTTAGGTTCTCTAGTTCTCTTCTCCAAGAAGTCTGATGGGTCTTTGCGCTTATGTGTGGATTTTCGAAGGTTGAAACAGATAACGGTCAAGAACCGGTATCCTCTTACATACATTGATGATATTTTTTATCAATTAAGTGGAGATATGATTTTTTCACATGATTTATTTTAGATCATATTTACATTAGTTAAGGGTGATACCATCAGGCATACCTCAAACTTCTTTTAAGTGTAGGTGTGTCTTGTATGAATTCATAGTGATTCCATTTTTGTTGACTAACATACCAGTAGTATTCATGGACTTAATGAATAGGATCCTTCATCCTTTTAGGGAAAATTTTGTGGTGGATTTTTTCAATGATATCTTAGTGTACTTCTATTTAATATATGATCATGTAAAACATATTTACATTATCCTAATTACATTGAGAGAACATTGATTTATGGTAAGATAACAAAATTTAGTTTATGGATTAATAAAGTGAACTTCTTAGGCCATGTCATCTTAGAGGAAATAGTTTCATTGGACCCATATAAAGTCTCATCTATAGTATCTTCAGAAAACCCCAATAATTTCATCAATATTTAGAGTTTTCTAGGTTTAGAAGGATATTATCAGTGCTTTATCTAGAATTTCTCTCCTTTGGAAGAACCGATGTATAGGATGAATAATAAAGGGGTGAAGTTTGTTTGGTCTAATTATTATGAGAGAGAATTTCAATATTTAAAAAGAAGGATGGCCTCAAAACATATCCTCACATTAACTGTGCTAGGTAAAGAATATACCATGTACTATGACACATCTAGAGTTGGACATGGAGCAATTATAATGCCGAAGGATCAAGTTGTTTCTTATGGGTCTAGGAAGATGAGATCGCATGAGTGGAATTAACCTACTAATGATATGGTGTTATAAGTATTGGTATGTTCCCAAAGATGTTGGAGACACTATATAATGGGTGATAGGTTTGTGGTATACACAGACTACAAGATCCTCAGGCAAATTATTTCTTAGCAGAACCTAAACCTTCGATAGAGGAGATGGTTTGATTATCTACATTATTTTGACTTTCAATTGGATTATACACCAAGAAAAGGAAATGAAATTTCCAATGCATTGATCTGAAATACATAGACATAGGTAGTACGTGAGTCTTATTATGTAATGCCCTGGCCCTAGTTACTCATAGTTGGTGCATTATTACAAAACATTGGCATGATACAATGAATCATGTCCCGAAAGACCGATCAGTTTAGTAGCCTTGGAAGTGATGGATATATTCATAAGTTTTACATTACATTATAAAATGAAAACAACAACAAAATTTTCTCCATTGGATACATTCATATCCCTTAGTCTATCCCTACAGGTCAATCATATAATACTTCTTCACATCCTGGGAAAAATAAAACATTGAAAGGGGTGAGATCAGGTGCTCAGTAAGGATAACAATATAGCGGAAACTTTCATAAATAAGCATAAACATTTAAGGAAATGTATAAGTCTAAAACAAAATCCTTTTAAACTTAAACTACAGAATAATATTGCAAAGATAAGTCAAATAATCCCATTTACTTATTCACATGGATATTCTACTAGTTGAATAATCTCATGAAATATCAATAGCCAATTTCATAATGATGGAATGCATAATTCCAGACTTCATAACCACATATTCATGGCCTTGTTCCAAGACTACAAATAATATTTTGTCAAGGTCTTGTTCCAAGACAGTAGTTTGTCTCATGAGACCTACCGATGCATCGAGGAGCTATAGCGGGCTCCACCCGTCACGTACTAAGTCCAATGCATTCCTCATATGAAAAGGTTGAAACATAAAATAAACATTCATATTGAAACTAGCATACAAAATGTCAATGATTTATCCATAAACCATGAATGGTATAAAAATAGCACATCCACAGTCAAACATAACTCATTAAATACAATATGGAAGATTTTATTATAATAAAATAACCTCAATCAAGAATAATGATGGATATTGACATAGATAAAAATAATCATCAAAACTATTTGAGAGAAATATCCCCCTTTTTCTTGAAAACATTTAAAAGTCTCACTATTTATCAAGAAGCCGTTTAAAATAGATTTTTGAATTAAAGTTTACCATACCACTTTGAATCTTTAAAAAGGAATTTTAATTTTAAAACATTAATGTCCATATAAATAAATCCTTAAAACCATTTTTAAAACATGGAAATTAATGAGAAAGATCTAGAAGAATAAATCTTTAAAACATTTAAAATGATATTTTATTTAGAGCTCCTAACCAAAATAGAGACACATGAATATAAATAATTAAGGTAATAAACACTTTAAAATATCATGAGAATAAAGGGATTCACGATATACTATGTCAAAGTACATTATATACACAATATAAAAGTGAATTGGCATATAACAACAAAAAAATATCAATGGAATGTAAATTGAGATGAAATCCCTTATAAAGACCATATACTTAGGTTAATGATAAATCAACGACATAGTTATGTGTGAAAAATATGAATACACCCAATATGATTAGATATTTAGGGTAAATCAATCAGAGGACATTCACACATATTCTTGTAAATACAACACCAATGACTTGGATGTTTAACTCAATGAATTGAAATTCATTTAAGATTACTCTTATCAAGTTCATATCAATGACTTGAGAAATTATAAATGGAGTGATTATGTGTATCAAAATATATCCACACAAAGGGTAGTGGAAATTACTAAATAAATAATAAATAGTGATTCCACACATAATCTTGGAGTAAAATAATCAATGAAGTATGTGTAAATCCCAATGAGTGGAAATTGAAATTTGAAATTCTCTTACCTATTTGGTAACTCACGAAACATACACCCCATGAAAGAAGGATCATACAATAAAGATGTAAATACCCATAAAAAAAGAAGGCCTTCGGGCCATTAGAGTATCAAAAGGGCTCCTTAGGTTGTCTTTATGATCAATTTAAGGACTCTAAGTTGAATTGGGGGAAGTTGGGAGGATATTTGGGCAGGAGTTGGCCAAGAAAAATGGCTTTGGAGGTGTGAAAATAAGAGAATGGAAAGTTCCCTTTTATAAGAGTGGTGAGGGGCACCTTAGGAAAAGATTGAAATATTATTTTATAATAAAATAATTTTCAGTTTATAATGGTGAAAAATTGATTTATTTAGAATATAAGGTGGGTATGGGTAGAAATACTCTCAAACAATAGGTTTTAGACAAGTTAAGGTTACCATTTTAACCTTATCTTTTAGATTTAACTCTCAGTTAAATAATTTAACTTTTACCCTGTATTCTTCTATTCTTATACTATATGGTTAATAAACATACTCTAAACTTCCAAGAGAACCTAAATTGGTTCATTAAGGAAATATATAATATTATTTAATCCCTTTTCCGAACCTTTTATTTTTTAGAATATTATATCAACCAATAATATAGTATCTGTTTTAAAAACTATTTTATGTCAATTTTGACACTATTTGGTATTAGTTTTTTGTTAAAATCATAATAGCATGATTAATTTGAAAACAATTGAGTGAATCAACCCTAAAATGTCATATTAACCTATAAAATTAGTGTAATTCATCAAAAGTCTCAAATTACATTTATTTGGGTATTTATAATATCAATTATTTTAATCTTTCATTAATAAGGTAATTACTGTATCATCATTGTGTCATAAATAAATTGAATTATTTAATGTCTAAAAATTATAAATAAAATACCATATGTAGGAAATATTTTTATCGTTCTAATTATTTTTTATAGTTGAATTTATCTTATGTATAACCCTATATTAAAAATGTTTTAGTTATGAAAACTTGAATTTAACACTTTTCACTCTTCTTTAAATTAAATAATAATAAATGTCCTAATCTAATACAAGTGAACCTAAAGGATCATATTTTATTACTAATGTTTTTTTGGTCGAATTAAACTTATCCAATAGAATTAGGACATGTGTTAGGATAATTATAATATCATTTTTACCCTTAATTACCATATTTACTTTTAACCGTGGTAAATAAAAGTCAAAAGTTACTATTCACCAAAAATTATTTTCATGTTATTGAACCAAATTTTACTTAATAATATCAACCATGTCTCTCTTATTTTTGAAATTCAATTCACAGAAGTGGTAAAATTAAGTTTTATGCAAATATGAAAATGCTCCTAGAAGGTGGGTAAAAGACGGTAAAAAGTTCAACAAAATTTTATATAACTAATATTATTATAAAATGACTCCAATGAATTACATTGAACTTATATAGGCATTATATATCTATTTTTACTTAAAATAAATTTAAATAAAATAAATAATTATTTAAATAAAAATTCGGTTTTAAATAATAACACAGTGTTTTTCACTATTCATCAAAAGTTAAAAGATTTCTGAAAAATGACAAAAATTCACCATAAGATAATTTTGATATTACTAATTCAAAAATGAAGTCTATTTTTTAAAATTCAAAACACAGATATTTCATTAATTAATTTAAAATTAATTTCCGTTTTCAAAACTAAAAGCGAGTTTTTAAGAAATAATAACTATCAAAAGATTGACACTTGTTTATGTACAGTTTAAATGTAAAATTACATCCAATGACCTAAATTATATTAAATGATAAAAATATAATCTAATGATACTTACAAACCATTCAAATGTATAATTTAACAGTATAAATTATTTCGATTAAAATAGTTGTTTTTAATTAAAATTTAGTATTTTTCAATATTCATCAAAATATGAAAGTTATCAGAAAAGTACCAAAAATATATCCAAAATTAATTTGTTTGTCGAGTTTCTAAAGAATAATTTAATTTTAATAAATTGAATATATAAAAGTGTCAAATATTGTATTTGAAAAGCATTCTCCATCAAAAGGTGGTAAAATTGAATTTCTGAAAAATACTTCTTTTAGTTGAAATAAATGAATTTGTTCTTATATTATGTCTAAGAAACACATAATATGGATTATAAAATTATAAGGAGTATATAAAATTCAAAATTTAGTTAATACTATTCATAAGCGCTTTTTGAACGGCTAGTTTGGTAAGTCGTAGTGTGCTTGAACTCGGTGTTGCATGTAGCACAAGCTATTGAATTACTTTAAAGAAAATAACTTAATATGAAATCTCGGGGTGTTACATTCTTCCCCCCTTTTGGAAATTGCATCCTCTCAATTTTAAAATTGGGCTTGGGAACTTAATTGAAAGTCCCACATCGAAAAATATATTAATGGGGCCACTATTTTAAAATAAAGAAAGGTAGGTATGAGGGTTACCAGAAATAACACATACTAGGGTTACATGTTGGAAAACATGGATATGGATGATAAACTAAGTGTCTAGTTCTGATGGAGGGTGATAGAACACTTTATCAGGAGAAAGTAAATGACCTGAAAACCATAAACTTGTGATGGGTTAAACGGTAGTTGATTTCCCAGTAAGAAAAGTAAACGGACAACATTTTTGTTTTAAGTTTCTTTTCATAGAGTTGAGGAATTTATTTATGAGATTGGATAAGAACATAAAGATATATACATAATTTTTATGTATAGATTAATCCTTTAGTAAATTTCTTCCACTAACTTAGCTTTTCTCCAAAGGATGAGTATTCAAGATGACTTGGTCACTCCTGAAGTGCTAGAATCAAATTCTACATAATCACGTAATCCACAAAGGATGAAATATATATTTCTCTTGTCTTTATAGATTTAACCAAAACCAAATGGTTATTAAAAGGTCAGATGATCCCCAAAATGGATAATCCTTTATAGAAAGAAATACTAATCTTAATTTCTAAAATAAAAAAACAATACCCAAAGTTCAATATAGACAATTCAATAAACAATTGTCTTTAAAATACTTCAATATAATCCAAACTAAAATTGAAACCCAAAACTAAGTATAATTTGATTACGTAGTCTTCCACGTTAAATTGTATCTCCAAATAACATCGACTACTCTTAAAGTCACATACATAAAAGTAATTAACCTAATCACATATTCTCTATGATAGGTTAATCATTTCCATAAATAAACGAAATCAATATAAATCCACAATAAAAACATAGATAAAAATACACCATTAATCCTCAAATGAAATCCCATAGTATTCTATTTTCCTTAGGTATATAGTGATCCCAACAAGGAGAACATCTTCCAAAATAACATTTATCACTTGATCACCAAATCATTTTCCTACACTAAGGATATCCATTTGATAAAACATAAGATCCCAAATCACGTTATTATTTATCAATAAAATCATTTAACTAAAAATAATTAGTCACACTAATCAGGGACTTCACAAAGTCCCATGGTAGGCGATAAATCCCAGTAACAATTTGGTTGGGGGTTCGATTCACGTAGCTTTGTCCGATGCGACGGGTTTTCACACGGTCTGCGTGTTGTCCTTTTTCAAAAACTATATTTTATAACAGTCCCAAAATGAGATAAATTTATCAAAATAACCATAATACAATTTAGCCACAAATGTTATCTCATACCTCACATTTTCATCCCAAAAATTAATAACCTGTAATTTCCTCAAATTCAAGGATCATATAAACTCAAATTGTTCTTTATAATTATATCCACAAAAGAAAAGAAAATTCTTCCTCAAATAGAATTTTCACATAACAAACTGCAAGGTTACACATACAAGAGAAAAGAATTCCAAAGTCATCCCATCAACAAAGATCACTAGTACTTTTAAACATTTTTCCATCCATTTATTTCCATATAGGTTCTTCCTTGACCAAGTTGTTATCCTATAGAATAGGTCGTTGACTTGGGTAATTCCATGGTCCCCTACATTTATGGAAAATGACTGTAAATGGATTCTTGGGAACATTTTTATTTTCTTCCATAGTACTCTTCATTTTTCCCAGCAATTCTTTACTTTATTTCCATCTTTCCCACACATAAATAATTTCTTTGTTCTATTGAGACACTTTCCTTGGTGTATCCTTCCACATTTTCTGCATGATGGAAATTGGGCTTTCTTTTCTCCATGGTCTCCACTGGTGGATCTCTTATCATTCACCTCCTTTCTCTTATGTGTTGAGTCTGGGAGTTGGTTAATACATATGTTGTTGATCATATTTTTGGAAAAATGATTCAGCATGAAAACAATATCTTTTACTCCTATCAACATTCCATTTCATTTCTCATTTCCACCACCATTCCCACCTTGTACATCATGTTCAATGTTACTATGACTTCCTTGGAATCCATCCATTGACTAAAACCATAAGTCATTGTGTGAGTAACAATAGTCAAAAAATTATTTAGAGAATATCATGACACATTATTTTCAATCTCAAACATAATAGGATTAACCAAGGTTATTTTTTATCATCTTATATTAAAATCCTTAAAATCAGTTTGTAAAGAAAATGTGAATTATTCTAAGAATATCCTCCGGGAGTGTCATAACCAAGAGTGCAGCAAGGCCCGTTATCGTGAACTAGTTCTCGTTCGAGTCTATCTTAAAGTAGTGTTTTCAGGTTTTACCCCTAGGTACATCTATGCCAGAGCCGCCTCTACATACTCATATCTAGATAGGGATGTATATCTTGGAAACCCACATAATATTTACATTACCAAATAAATTTGTATTTTCTTTTATACTAGTCTCTAAAGTCTATCTTAGTGTAATTTTATCTAATCAGAGTTTTTCTAAATCTAATTTCCAAGGTTTGTACTCAACTTTCTCTGATACCAACTGTAACGCCCCAACCCCAGTTACCCAGAGTCGGTGCATTATTACATAACATTAGCATGATACAATGAATCATGTCCCGAAAGACCGATTAGTTTAGTAGCCTTGGAAGTACTAGATATATTCATAAGTTTTACATTACATTATAAAATGAAAAACAACAACAACATTGTCTCCAATTTCTACATTCATATCCCTTAGGATATCCCTACAGGTCAATCTTAAAATACCTCTTCACATCCTGGAAAAAATAAAACATAGAAATGGGTGAGCTCAGGTGCTCAGTAAGGATAACAATATAACGGAAACTTTTATAAATAATCATAAATATTTAAGGCAATGTATAAGTCTAAAACAAAATCCTTTTAAACTTAAGATTCAGTATAATATGGAAAATATAAGTCAAATAATGCCATTTACGTATTCACATGGATATTCTACTAGTCGAATAATCACATGAAATATCAATATCCAATTTCATAATGATGGAATGCATAATACCAGACTTCATAACCACATAGTCAATGTAGGATCGAAATAGTGATGTAGATGCTCAATATACAAGAGGGGGGTGAATTTTACTTTAAAAAATTCCTTTGGAACCTTTAAAGTTGGTTATAATTAACTATAAGTTTAACAAAGTTAAACTAAGCAAATTCACAACACCTCTAACACCGAATGCAAACCTGGAATGAGATTCCGAAAGTGGGTTCCGGAAATATGGTTCCAGAAATTGAAACTTAACAAAAGTTACAATATGAGATTCTATCTTAAAGTGTATAGAATCTAAATGAATCAGAGTACAAGTAAGGAAGTATAAGAAAGTTATACTTTCCTTATATTACAAAATGCAGCGGAATAAAAACAAGTAGTAAAACTACTAGTAACAAGATATAAGTCTTTTAACCAAAAGAGAAGGGTATCCAACAACCTTGGATAAAGGTCCCTTGATTTATACTTTCAAGAAAGTCTGTCTTTCCCACACCAGGGTAAGCCCTCGATACGAAGATCGGAGTCTCTGTCTTGCTATCCCCTCAAGCCCTCAACTTCAAGGTAGTTGGCAACCTCTGTCTTCCTCAGCAAGGAAGCCCTCAAACTTCAAGGTAGTCAGCACCTCTGTCTTCCTATCCCCGGAAGCCCTTGAATGTAATCACCAACATTCAGAGTCGCACGAAGCTTTGAGAATTAATAAGAGTCTCTCTCTCTAGAAATCACTTCAAGCAAATTAGTCAGCCTTTCATCACTTTTATCATCCACAAGCTCTTTCAAATGAGCTCCTATTTATAGGTAAGGTCGGCTCCTTCTCCAACGGTCATATTTTCCTTAAAGATCGGAGGGACATGTACACGTGTCACTTAGACAACGGTTAGTTTATAACAAAATAGACGACATCGTTTTATAACAAAACAAGTATAACAGAATGTACGACATCATTTTAAAATATAACTCAAAAGTTCGGAATGAAAGCTTCAGAGTGAAGGTTCGGAGTGTAATGGAAATAATAAAGAGTAGACAAATTATAGAAGTGTAAGCAGAATAAAAGTTCGGAGTCTAACTAAAATATTTTTCGGATTCTGAATTAATTCATAGTGTATAAAACAAAGATACTCAAATTCTGTTTAATAGGTGAATTCAGAATGAGAATTCGGAATAGGAATTCGTCATCAGAAATCGTAATGAGAATTCATCATCAGGATTCGTAATGAGAATTCGTCATCAGAATTCGTAATGAGAATTTGTCATCAGAATTCGTAATGAGAATTTGTCATCAGAATTCGTAATGAGAATTTTTCATCAGAATTCGTAATGAGAATTATTCATCAGAATTCGTAATGAGAATTCTTATTCAGAATACGTAATGAGAATTCGTCATCAGAATTCATAATGAGAATTCTTCATCAGAATTCGTAATGAGAATTTGTCATCAGAATTCGTAATGAGAATTCTTCATCAGAATTCGTAATGAGAATTCTTCTTTAGAATTCATAATGAGAATTCGTCATCAGAATTCATAATGAGAATTCTTCATCAGAATTCGTAATGCAAATTCTTCTTCAGAATTCGTAATGAGAATTCGTCATCAGAATTCGTAATAAAAATTCTTCTTTAGAATTCGTAATGATAATTCGTCATCAGAATTCATAATGAGAATTAATCATTAGAATTCGTATTGAGAATTCGTTATCGAACTTCATAAGAATTCGTAACCTGAATCTGGAATAGAACTTAGTCAGAGTTCATATCCGGAATTCGGAATGAAACTTTCTTATAGTTCTTATCCAGAATCCGAATCCTAAAAAAGAATGCTTCATATCAAAGTTTCAATGATTCCGAGAAAATAGAAATGAATCCGAATCTCATACTTAAGAAAAATATGGATGAAAATAAGATAAGGATAATTTTTCTTATAAAAGTGATTTTGCTTATAAGAGCAATTTTCCTTAAGAAAGCAATTTTCCATATAAAAGCAATTTTCCTAAAGGTAAGGTGTTTGTGATTTTCAAAACAAGAAGGAATGGAAAAGTCATAAGGAAAACCTTATTGACTCAACAATCTCCCCCTTTTTGGAAAGCACAAACATCCTTACGAAAAAGAAATTCTAAGAAGAAAAAAAAATTAAAGCTTATCTCCCTTTGCTTTAAGGATATTGATGAATACGACTAACTCCCCCTTAGGCCTTGAAACTCTAAGGATCGTATTCAGATTTTCGGAGTGACATTTTATTATGAATAAGAAAGTCTTCTTGAATGAAAAACTCCCCCTTAAACAAACTCTTATTAGAGTTTTTTTTTCTTAGGGATCTTTTCCTTCTCCCCCTTTGATAAACTCTCATTGGAGTTCTTCTTTTTCTTAAGGATCTTTTCCTTCTCCCCCTTTGTGATTTTCAAAAAGAAGTTGAGGGAATGGAAAAAAAACAAAGTACCTGAAAAATTAGTAACAACGAAAGAAACGAGAGGCACAATTTTTATTAGGTTTGAAATCTCGACAACCAAGAAAATATTACAACAAAAAGATCGGATTTAGTTATTTCGGATCTTTTTCCTTCGACATGAGCCCTTTAAGAATAGTCTTGATCTTCTTCAGGTCTTTATGATCTTCTTCATCTTGCTTCTCTAAGACCACTATTCTTGCCCTTTGAGCTTCAATTCTTTCTTCCTGGGCCTGAAGCTTTTCTTCCTGAGCTTTGATCTTTTCTTCCTGAGCCTTCATCTTCTCTTCAAACTCAATCCGATGATCTCTTTCAAATTTTCAGTTCTGAGAAACAGAATTTAACTTCCCATTCAGATCTCTGACTTGTTGAATCCGGAAGTTCTTTTCATCTGTTAGTTTCTCTTCAAATGATGAAGTCAGGTCATTTATCTTCTTGTCCTCAGTCTCAAAAGCATCCTTGACATTGTCTTGAAATTCATCAAATAATCTCATCTCTTCTACAGTCTTCCTCGACCAGTTTGTCATCTTCTTGCAAGATTTTCTATGAGCTTCATAGTGAACAAAGAAGGTTTTGAACTGAGCCTCAATCTCAACGCACTTGTCCATAACCATGGATACGGAGTCTGTTTTCTGATTCAAAGCATGTTGGAGCATCTGGAATCTTGAATCAATACTTGAGAAGGTCGGAATGGTTCCCACCAACTTCTTCAAAGACTGAACAACAAAGTCATGCCCCACCGAGGATGACTCCGAATCTGAAACTTTGCTTGGAGAATTTTCTTCTTCAATAAGGTCAAGCTTTCTTTTCGAAGTACTACCAACTTCCTTCCTCTTTCTCACTTCTGAGCTCGGATTATCAGCAAGAATTTGCTTTCCCTTGTCTTTTTCTGGAATTGAATCCTGTTCCGGAGTTCTCTTCTCACTATCAGAAACTTGAACAACATTATCTTCCTCATCAGCAACTTCCTGAACACGAACCCCTACATTTTCCTTCTCAGAAACATCAAGTAAGAGTTGTTCTTATTCTCCATGATAAGTAACTTCTTCTTCTCCTTTCTCTTCTTCCATTGCTGGAGTAACTAGCTTCGAAGACTCAGCTTCTGAAGTTCAAAGTGATAAGTGTTCCGAAGGTGTCCCCTTGTAATCATCTACTTGTTTCATCACATCTCCGGTTTCACCACTTCCTTCAGCACCATCTTCTTCTTGTTCCATTTTCTCAACTTTCTCTACTTCCTCAGTATTCTTAGCAACAGCTTCTCCCGGAGCAACAAAATTTTTTCCTGGAGTCTCAGGTAGAGATTTCGAGGAGAAAGATCTCGGAACAAGAATAGTTGCTGAAACCATCTCATTGAATTCCAACAAAGTATGAGCTACCTCAGCCTCAGACATCTTCATCTTGAGCTTCTTTTCCTTTACTTGTTTTTCAAGCTCATCAGTAGTTCTTTCTTTCAAGGCCTTAGCCTCCGCAGAGTCCAATCCGAACTGCGGATCCCCTTCTTTCCTTACCTCTTTATCTGCTCTCCACTTCACAACAACTTCATCAGGATAGGATTTCTTCTTCTTTGGTTTTGGAGGTGCGGAATGGACTTCCTTAGTCTTAGGATTCTCTGCTTCTACTACCACTTCTTTCAGCTTTCTCTTCCTTACTGTCTTAGAGGATTCCGGATCAGCAACTTTCGGAACTGCTTCTCCTTGAGTAGGTAAATCAATAAACTGTCCAGACTCTTTGTCAAAAGCTACATCCATTCTCTTAAGAGTACCATCGCTCACCAGCATAATCTTGCAAACTCTTGGATTATATTTGCAAGCCTCCTTGAAAGACTCAAGGCACCGAACTATCAACTTCGAGAGGATTGCTGGATACATAATAATCTGAGCTCTCAGATTTCCTTTCTTCAAATTTTCAAGAGTGATAAGAATGTGCTTCATCAAGTTAAACTTCCTCAGATTTATCAGAAAATCTAGGATATATATTTCACTCTTCTTCAAGCTATATTTGTCACCTTTCCTCGGTACGATAAGACCCTGTACCCATAGCTCTAGAATCCGGAAATTTGTAGATAAACTTGCAATCTTCGGAGCCTTGTCATCAGCCAGTCCGAGAGTTTCTAAAGCTTTTTCCTTGTCGAAGCTACCTTTAGAATCCAGCAACACATGAGAAACAAACTCAGCTTCACCTTCATTCCTTAGCCCTACCAAGCTGGCTGCCTTGGCATATGAAAGTTTATAAGTCTTCCCATAAGACTTAAAAGACAATTTGTCCTTTCCATCTTCCTGAAGAAAAGAAACTATCTCATAGAATTCAACAAGTAAGTCTGAATACACTTCATCTTGGTTCCTGGGTTTTGACACCGCAACATCTTCCCAACCATTAAGCTTGATATTCTTAGAAATAATAGAATCATACTTGTTGAAGAAATCCGGATGAACCAGCCTCTCTCTATAAACTAACCACTTCGAGATCGGCTTAGATGAAGACATATCTTGAGAAGCTACTTCCATAGACATTCGGATTTGAAAACCTTTGAGAAGATCGGAATGGAGACAACTGAATTTTGGAACGGCCTTAAAACAGAGAGGCAGATATTCGGGACGCGAGAGCTTGAGAACCGATGTGGGACGAGTATTCGGGTCCCCTTTATATAGGCAACGAGATGACGGTTCACCTTCCAAAGTTGATCTAACGGTTGGGAGAAACTGAGATCAGATCTGACGGTTGAAAACTTGAATCCGATCTTTTTGAGGTTTTTTTATTAAAACAGAGAATTAAGAAGAGTATAATCCGAAAACATAATACAAGAGAATGCTAGCAAGTAAAATATGACTACGAAAACAGAAGTAAGGAAATCATACCTTTCAGATTGGCTTTGGAGGATTATTCGTAATGGGTAATATAAAAATGACCAAAAAAAAACTTTATTATGAGAAGACAGAATTCACAAAAACTTTACTATGGAAAATAAGCTTAGTATGAAAAACTCCTTACGGAACACTCATTACGGAAAACTCAGTACGAAAATTTTAAAAAAAACTGAAAATGAAAAACTTATTATGAAAGATTCGGTACGAAAATCCCGTTATGAAATTATCAGTACGAAATTTTCCATTCCAGAAATTTTTAATACGAACACTTCCATTCCAGAAGTATTTTTTACAGAAATGTCCATTCTGGAAAATTTTAGTTTCGAGAATTTCATTCCGCAATTGTAGTTCCGAAAAGTTTGAAAACAAATTTTGGAAAACTTTGTTAATCTAACAATCAGATGTACTCCCCCTATGAAAAGGAGTTTATTGCTGTAAGGAGATTTTTTCAACAGAAAGTTAATTTAGGAGGATTACCTTACGGTTATCATTCCTAACTTCCGTTTAATGAATTCAAATCTATCAGAAGGTAAAGATTTTGTTAAAATATCATCAAGTTGATCTTGCGTTCCGATAAACTGAAGAATAATATCTCCTTTAAGTGTGTGATCCCTAAGAAAGTGATGCCTAATATCTATGTGTTTTTCATGGGAGTGATGTGCAGGATTCTTAATGGGGGCAATGGCACTTGTGTTATCACACAAAATTAGAGTTTTGGTAAAACTCAAGCCATAGTCTGTGAGTGTGTGTTTCATCCACAACACTTGATCACAACAACTTCCAGCTGCTACATATTCAGCTTCAGCAGTGGAGAGTGCTACAGAATGTTTCTTCTTGCAGGACCAAGAAACTAATGAATCTTCTAAGAAGTGACAAGTTCCGGATGTACTTTTCTATCCATTCTACATCCACAAAATTCAGCATTAGAAAAACTTTTTAGAACAGAATCATTTCTAGAAGTATAGAATAACCTTAGATCCATGGTTCCCTTAAGGTAGCGAAAAATTCTTTTTACTGCCTTTAAGTGATATTCCTTAGGATTGGATTGATATCTTGCACATAAGAATATTGAAAACATTAAGTCTGGTCGACTAGCTATTAAGTACAGTAGACTTCCTATCATACCTCTAAAAGATGTTTGATCTACTGGTTTCCCAGCTTCATCAAGATCTAAAGAGTTTGAGGTACCAATGGGAGTACTTATACTTTTAGTGTTGTTATAACCATACTTTCTAAGAAGATTTTTAATATACTTATGTTGAGATATGTAAGTTCCTTCTGGTTTTTGAGAAATTTGAAAAACAAGGAAAAATGTTAGCTCACCCATCATACTCATTTCAAACTCACATTTCATTAGACTTGCAAAAGAGTCAGTCAAAGATTGCTGAGTTGAACCAAATATGATGTCATCAACACAAATTTCAACAACCAAAACATTTTTCTTATCTTTCTTTATAAAAAGAGTTGGATCTGCATTACCCTTAACATAGTTATTTTGAAGAAAAAATCCAGTGAGTCTATCATACCATGCTCGTGGGGCTTGTTTAAGGCCATACAAAGCTTTGGTAAGTCTAAAAACATGATCAGGATGTTTTGTATCTTCAAAGCCAGGAGGTTGTTCAACAAAGACTTCCTCTTGAACATAGCCGTTAAGAAAAACACATTTCAAATCCATTTGAAAAAGTTTGAAATTAAAGAATACTGCAAAGGCAAGTAGAATACAGATAGATTCAAGTCTAGCTACTGGACCATAGGTTTCTTCATAGTCTATTCCCTCTTGCTGATTATAGCCTTTAGCAACAAGTCTAGCTTTATTTCTTACTATGACTCCATTTTCATCACATTTATTTCTGAAAACCCATTTTACTCCAATAACAGAAGTTTCCTTAGGTCTTTCAACCAAGGTCCAGACTTTATTCCTTTCGAATTCATTTAGTTCATCTTGCATGGCTTTAATCCAATCATCATCACCTAAAGCTTCATCAGTGCTTTTATGTTCTAATTGGGAAAGAAATTATATATGTTCTACTTCATTTCTTAAGGAACTTATAGTCCTTACAGGTTGGTTTACATCACCAATGATACTATCACTGGGATGATTCTTAAGAAACACCTGATTTGGGTTTTGTAAAACCTGTTCATCAACATAGGGTAGAAAGTCTTCTGGGGTAAATGTTTCAGAAGTATCTTCTAGAACATCATTCTTATCAGAAGGTTTTTCTATCAAAGGTTGACAATCAGTTTTTGAAAACACATCCGGGGAAGAAGTTAGGGATGGTTTAAAAACAAAAGGATCTGACTCATCAAATTTTACATGTACTGTTTCTTCAACAGTACAAGTATTTTTGTTAAAAATTCTATAAGCCTTAGATGTTGTGGAATAACCTAAGAAGATTCCTTCATCAGATTTTGGTACGAATTTATGTAAGTTATCTTTAGTATTCAAAATGAATACTTTGCAACCAAAAACTTTGAAGTAGGAAAGTCTTGGTTTTCTACCATTCCATAATTCATAAGGAGTTTTATTAAGAAAAGGTCTAATCAAAACTCGATTTATAGTATAACAAGTAGTACTTACAGCTTCAGCCCAGAAATGTATAGCAATAGAATATTCACTCAACATGGTTCTAGTTATCTCTTGAAGAATTCTATTTCTTCTTTTAACTACACCATTCTGTTGAGGAGTTCTAGGTGCTGAAAAATTGTGAGTAATACCTTTCTTACTACAAAAAGTTTCAAAATCAGAATTTTGAAATTCTCCTCCATGATCACTATGAATAGTTTTCAATGGAAGGTTTTTCTCATTTTTAACTTGAGCTCTAAAACTTTTGAAGTAGGAAAAAGCTTCATATTTCTTTGCTAGAAAATAGACCCAAGTAAACCTAGTGTAATCATCAACTAGAACAAACACATAGTATTTGCCTCCAATACTTCCAGTTTGTGTTGGATCAAAAAGATCCATGTGCACTAACTGTAATTCATCGGTTTTTGAGACTTCACTGATTGATTTAAAACTAGATTTATATTGCTTTTCATATTGACAAGGATCACAAACTTTAGAAGAATCAAATCTAAGCTCCGGTAGATCCTTAACTAGTTTCTTCTTAGAGAGTTTACATAGGTTCCTAAGGTTACAGTGACCTAGTCTTCTATGCCATAACCAAGAATGATCTTCCATTTCACTTAGGCAAGGTAAATCTTGGCTTCTGAGGTCTTCTAAATTCAGAGTGTAAACATTCTCTTGCCTATTGGCTGAGAGAATAAATTCTTCCTTGGAATTGTGAACTAAGAACTTGTCATTCCTAAAATTCACAAGGTAACCTTCATCACATAACTGACTTATGCTAACGAGGTTGTTCTTAAGAACTTTAACAAAAAGATCATTTGAAATCAAGGTTTTACCAAGAAGAACAATATTACCAATACCAACAATCTCTCCCTTAGCATTATCTCAGAAAGTTACCTTTCCTCCTTTCGTTTTGATAATCTTTTTGAAAAAGCTTTTGTTACCAGTCATGTGCCGGGAACATCCACTATCCATGTACCATGTATTGTTGCTGGTACTCTCTTTGTTTTCCTGAAATCAAAAAGAAGATTAGATTTTCGGAATCCAAACTTGTTTGGATCCGAGATTTCCAGATAATAAAATTTTAGGAACCCACATCTTCTTAGAAAAGTAGGCTTTGTGAAATCCTAGAGATTGGGTTTTTTTTAAGGAACAATTCTTTGCCCAGTGACCACCACATTGACACTTGGTACAAAATGGGGCGCTTTGAGGAACAAAATAATTGTTACTGAAAATAGGTTTTGCATGGGTATAACCAAATCCGGATTTATTTCTTAAAGGTCGTATTTGGGAATACATCTTATCAAAATTTTCTTTACCATGGGTAAAGTTTGATAAACATTTCTTTAAGGAAAAAATTTCGGACTTGAGTTTTACAACCAAGTTTTTATCCTCGAATTCATTAGTTTTAGAACTAGAGTTAGGCTCGAAAACATTTTTCTTAGAAATTACTTTTTCTAACTCTTTAGAAAGTTTGTTCTTCTCAGAACTTACTTCCTCAAGATTTTTTGAAATATTTTCAAAATCATCATTTTTCTTATCAAGATCTTTAGAAAGATCTGATATCTCTTTTGTAAGAATAGAATTCCTAGGGTTTTCCTTATCAAGTTTCTTATTGAGTTTGGAATTCTCAATCTCAAGAAGTTCAGCAAACCTAGAGACTTATTCATAAGTAGGTAAAGTATTTTCTTCATCAGAAGATGATTCTTCATCAGAAGAGTTATAATACTTACTATCATTAGAATTTTAAGAAACATTGGTCAAATATTCAGCATTTCGTACCTTATCCATAAGACAATGATTATCAATAGGTAATCTGGCTATAAGACCAAGATTCTTCTATCCTGAAGATTCATAATCAGAAGATTCATCTGAAGAGTCACCACCACTGGCACTCCAGGTATCATTTGATTTCATAACTTTCTTAGCTTTAGCTTTATAATACTTCTTCATGTTCCTGTCTGAGTGCCTTTCTTTTCTTTCTTTCTTTTTGAGCATAGGGAAATCTGGTCTTATATGTCCAGCTCTCTTGCATTCATAACAAGTAACTTCTCCATCTTTCTTATCTTTCCTTTCCTTTTTCTTATACTTGGATTGAAAATTCCTTTGGATAGCTATCTTGTTCATCCTTCGAGCAAGATTTTCTAATTCATTTTCTGAGTCTTCACTCTCACTAGATTCAGATTGGAAAATAACTTTCTTAGACTTGGATCTGGTTACTCTCTCAGGAGTCTTAGCTTTCATCTGATTTGAAGTTGTAGTAAAAGAAACAGTACCATTTCCATTATTCTTCTTGATATTGTCAGCATCTCTCTTCATTCTAGTCTCATGTTGTAGAAGAGTTCCAAAAAGCTCATCAAGAGTAATTTGAGTGACCTTCCTGTTCTCATCTATAGCTGTTCTCTTGGATTCCCGCTCATTGGGCATAATATCAATTATCTTGTCCACAAGGGCTTCATCATCTAAACATTTTTCTCCCATAGACTGTAGGTTGTTGACGATAGTCATAAATCTCTGTTGAACTTTACAGATAGGTTCACCATAAGGAAAATTGAAGCCATGATATTCAGCGCTAAGCATAGCTCTTCTAGTCTCAATCACTTTAGAAGTTTCAAAGTGTGTAACTTCTAACTTCTTCCATATACAGTTAGCTGCTTCATAAGAAGAAATTTGGCTATATATATTTCTAGTCATTGAACATAGTAGAGTATTGCGTACCTTATAGTTGAATTGATATTCCTGCTTTTCCTGGTTAGTAAAAGTTCTAACTTCCTTGTCAGGAATTTTATAATCACCAGTAAGCATAACAAAATTATCTACTCCAGTGTTGATAACAAAAGTCTTCATTCGATCTCTCCAGTACTCATAGTCATTACCATCAAAGATTGGTGGTCTTGTAGGATTTATATTATCAATCGAACCAACATTAATTCCTACCATACTAGAAATAACCTTCGATACACAAACTTGTTAGTAGCAAAAGTTTTGTAATAACAATGTTCGGAATGAGAAAGTTCGGAATGACAAAGTTCGGAATGGGAAAATGAGCAAGAAAAACTTGTATGTGAGTACAAGTATTTCAGAGACCTCCTCTGATACCAATTGTAGGATCGAAATAGTTATGTAGATGCTCAATATACAAGAGGGGGGGGGTGAATTGTACTTTAAAAAATTCCTTTGGAACCTTTAAATTTAGTTACGATTAACTATAAGTTTAACAAAGTTAAACTAAGCAAATTCACAACACCTCTAACACCGAATGCAAACCTGGAATGAGATTCCGAAAGTGGGTTCCAGAAATATGGTTCCGGAAATTGAAACTTAACAAAAGTTACAATATGAGATTCTATCTTAAAGAATATAGAATCTAAATGAATCAGAGTACAAGTAAGGAAGTATAAGAAAGTTATACTTTCCTTATATTACAAAATGCAGCGGAATAAAAACAAGTAGTAAAACTACTAGTTACAAGATATAAGTCTTTTAACCCAAAGAGAAGGGTATCCAACAACCTTGGATAAAGGTCCCTTGATTTATACTTTCAAGCAAGTCTGTCTTACCCACACCAGGGTAAGCCCTCGATACGAAGATCGGAGTCTCTTTCTTGCTATCCCCGCAAGCCCTCAACTTCAAGGTAGTTGGAAACCTCTGTCTTCCTCAGCAAGGAAGCCCTCGAACTTCAAGGTAGTCGGCACCTCTGTCTTCCTATCCCCGGAAGCCCTAGAATGTAATCACCAACATTCAGAGTCTCACGAAGCTTTGAGAGTTAATAAGAGTCTCTCTCTCTATAAATCACTTCAAGCAAATTATTCAGCCTTTCAGCACTTTTATCAGCCACGAGCTCTTTCAAATGAGCTCCTATTTATAGGTAAGGTCAGCTCCTTCTCCAACGGTCATATTTTCCTTAAAGATCGGAGGGACCTGTACATGTGTCACTTCGACAACTATTAGTTTATAACAAAATAGACGACATCGTTTTATAACAAAACAAGTATAACAGAATGTACGAAATCGTTTTAAAATCTAACTCAAAAGTTCGGAATGAAAGCTTCGGAGTGAAGGTTCGGAGTGTAATGGAAATAATAAAGAGTAGACAAATTATAGAAGTGTAAGCAGAATAAAAGTTCGGAGTCTAACTAAAATATTTTTCGGAGTCTGAATTAATTAAGATTGTATAAAACAAAGATACTCAAATTCTGTTTAGTAGGTGAATTCAGAATGAGAATTCGGAATAGGAATTCGTCATCAGAAATCGTAATGAGAATTCATCATCATGATTCGTAATGATAATTCGTCATCAGAATTCGTAATGAGAATTTGTCATCAGAATTCGTAATGAGAATTCGTCATCAGAATTCGTAATGAGAATTTGTCATCAGAATTCGTAATGAGAATTATTCATCAGAATTGGTAATGAGAATTCTTCTTCAGAATTTGTAATGAGAATTCGTCATCAGAATTCGTAATGAGAATTCGTCATCAGAATTCGTAATGAGAATTTGTCATCAGAATTCATAATGAAAATTCTTCATCAGAATTCGTAATGAGAATTCTTCTTCAGAATTCATATTGAGAATTCGTCATCAGAATTCGTAATGAGAATTCTTCATCAGAATTCGTAATGAAAATTCTTCTTCAGAATTCGTAATGAGAATTCGTCATCAGAATTCGTAATAAAAATTCTTCTTCAGAATTCGTAATGAGAATTCGTCATCAGAATTTGTAATGAGAATTAATCATTAGAATTCTTATTGAGAATTCGTTATCGAACTTCATAAGAATTCGTAACCTGAATCTGGAATAGAACTTAGTCAGAGTTCATATCCGGAATTCGGAATGAAACTTTCTTATAGTTCTTATCCAGAATCCGAATCCTAAAACAGAATGCTTCATATCAAAGTTTCAACGATTCCGAGAAAATATAAATGAATCTGAATCTCAAACTTAAGAAAAATATGGATGAAAATAAGATAAGGACAATTTTTCTTATAAAAGCAATTTTTCTTATAAGAGAAATTTTCCTTAAGAAAGCAATTTTCCTTAAGAAAGCAATTTTCCTTATAAAATAAATTTTCCTAAAGGTAAGGTGTTTGTGATTTTCAAAACAAGAAGGAATGGAAAATTCATAAGGAAAACCTTATTGACTCAATAGTCAAGGCCTTGTGCCAAGACTACAAATAAGATTTTTTCAAGGCCTTATGCAAAGACACTAGTTTGTCTCATGAGACCTACCGATGCATAGATGAGCTATAGAGAGCTCCACCCGTCACTTACTAAGTCCAATTCATTCCTCGTATGAAAAGGTTGAAACATAACATAAACATTCGTATTAAAACTAGAATACAAAATGTCAATACTTTATCCATAAACCATAAATGGTAAACAAATAGCACATCCACAGTCAAACATAGCTCATTAAATACAATATAAAAGATTTTATTATAATAAATTAACCTCAATTGAGAATAATGAAGGATATTGACATAGATGAAAATAATCATCAAAACTATGTGAGAAAAATATGCCCCTTTTTCTTGAAAACATTTAAAAGTCTCACTATTTATCAAGAAGCTGTTTAAAATAGATTTTTGAATCAAAGTGTCCCATACCACTATGAAACTTTTAAAAGGAATTTTAATTTTAAAACATTAATGTCTATATAAATAAATCCTTAAAACCATTTTTAAAACATGGACATTAATGAGAAAGATTTAGAAGACTAAATCTTTAAAACAATTAAAATGATATTTTAGTTAGAGATCCTAACCAAAAGATAGACACTTGAATACAAATAATTGTGGTAATAAAAACTTTAAAATATGATGAGAATAAAGGGATTCATGATATACTATGTCAAAGTACATTATATACACCATATAAATGTGAATTGGCGTATAACAACAAATAAATATAAATGGAATGTAAATTGAGATGAAATCCTTTATAAAGACTATATCCTGAGGTTAAGGATAAATCAATGAAATAATTATCTTTGAAAAATATAAATACACCCAATATGATTGGATACTTAGTGTAAATCAATCAGAGAACATTCACACATATTCTTGTAAATACAACACCAATGACTTTGATGTTTAACTCAATGAATGGAAATTGAGTTAAGATTACTCTTATCAAGTTCATATAAATGACTTGAGAAATTATAAATGGAGTGATTATGTATATCAAAATTATATCCATGCAAAGGGTAGTTTAAATTACTACATAAATAATAAATAGTGATTCCACACGTAATCTTGGAGTAAAATAATCAATGAAGTATGCATAAAGCCCAATGAGTGGAAATTGAAATTTGAAATTCTCTTACCGATTTGGCAACTCACAAAACATACACCCCATGAAAGAAGGATAATACAATTAATATTTAAATACCCATAAATTAAAGTATATTACACCATGAATACAATCATAGGCACTACATAATACACTATATGTAATAAATAAGTGGCAAACAATGGAAATATCACGAAATTAAGAGTGAGATAAGAAACCCCTTACCTTGTACTTTTCCTTGGTCAAGGGCAGTTTAACCTCCTGTATAATGGTTAAATAATTGTTATTAAATTATAAAATAACCATATAAATTAATATGATATCATATATGATCTTCTAATATTTCATTGTTAATGATATTTCAATAGTATCATCGTTTCATTTGTTAACTGATTCATTTTCCATTATATTCTTTGTTACGTAAGTAATTTTTGTTATGGATAGGATGTATCTTATTCATATAAAAAATTATATCAAGTCTTTAAACATTATTTTTAATCATCAAATGAAAATTAGTCTTGAATGGTTACGATGGAGAATGACATCTCATCGCGTCATGGAGACGGTAATCCGTACATATGCACGAGCGACAATATCATTATTCTGATGATGAAATAATATATAATTGGATGGTATATCATATATTGATAATAATTAACATGTTATATTTATTATTTACCTCAGTTATACTCATTATTATACCCATCCAAATAATGAAGTTTTTGAATAAAAAACTACACCACAACGTAGAGACGGTAAGCCGTACGTATACATGTATGGTGACTTTTTCATTTATAGGATGGATATAATAATGAATATGGTTGTACCATAATTATAATAATATAAGAGTATGTAGAAAGTATTGTAGTTATTATTTTGGTATGAAAATAACAAAGAAGGATGAAGTGGGAAAAGAAAAGAACTTGAAAGAAGGTGGTGAAATTATTACCTCTTCTTCGGGTGTTTCCTTTTGTGCTGATCAAAAGGGATCCTTAGGTTGGATTTATGATCAATTTAAGGACTCTATATTGAAGTGAGGGAAGTTGGGAGGATATTTGGGTAGGGTTTTTCTGATACAAATGGCTTTGGTGGTGTGAAAATAAGAGAAGGGGAAGTTCCCTTTTATAAGGGAGGCGAGGGGCACCCTAGGAAAAGATTGAAATATTATTTTATAATAAACTAATTTTCGATTTATAATGGCTCAAAATTGATTTATTTCGAATATAAGGTGGGTATGGGTCTAAATAATCTCAACCAATAGGTTTCAGACAAGTTTAGGTTACCATTTTAACCTTATCTTTTATATTTAACTCTCAGTTAAATAATTTAACTTTTACCGTGTCTTCTTGTATTCTTATACTATATGGTTAATAAATTTACTCTAAACATCCAAGAGAACCTCCAGTGGTTCATTAATGACATATATAATATTATTTAATCTCTTTTACCAAACCATATATTTTTAAGAATATTTTATAAACCAATAATATAGTATGTGTTTTAAAAACTATTTTATGTCAATTTTGACACTATTTGGTATTTGTTTTTTGTTAAAATTATAACAACATGATTACATCGAAAAAAATTTATTAAATCAACCCTAACAAGTAATATTAACCTATAAAATTAGTTTAATTCATCAAAATTCTCAAATTACATTTATTTGGGTATTTATATTATCAATTATTTTAATCTTTCATTAATAAGGTAATTACAACATCATCATTGTGTCATAAAAAAATTTAATTATTTATTGTCTAAAAATTATAAATAAAATACCATTATGTAGGAAATATTTTTATCTTTCTAATATTATTTATATTCTAATTTATATTATGTATAACCCTATATTAAAAATGTTTTAGTTATGAAAACTTGAATTTAACACTTTTAACTCTTCTTTAAATTAAATAATAATAAATTTCCCAATCTAATAAAAGTGTAACTAAAGGATTATATTTTATTCCTAAGGTTGTTTTTGGTCGAATTACACTTATCCAATAGAATTAGGGCATGTTTTAGGATAATTATAATATCATTTTTACCCTTAATTACCCTATTTATTTTAACCGTGGTAAATAAAAGTCAAAAGTTAATATTCACCAAAAATTATTTTCATCTTATGGAACCACATTTTACTTACTAATATCAGTCGTGTCTCTTGGATTTTCTAAATTCAATTCATAGAAGCGGTAAAATTAAGTTTTATGCAAATTTGAAAATGCTCCTAGGAGGTGGGTAAAAGACGGTAAACTGTTCAATAAAATTTTATATATATAATATTATTATAAAATGACTCTGATGAATTACATTGAAATTATATAGGTATTATATATCTATTTTGACTTAAAATAAATTTAAATAAAATAAATAATTAGTTAAATAAAAAGTCAGTTTTAAATAATAACACAGTGTTTTTCACTATTAATCAAAAATTAAAAGAATTCTAAAAAATACCAATAATTCACCGTAATATAATTTTGATATTCCTAATTTGAAAATGAATTTTATTTTTCGAAATTCAAAACATAGATATTTCATTAATTAATTTAAAATTAATTCCCGTTGTCGAAACCATAAAAAGGGTTTTTATGAAATAATAACTATCAAAAGATTGACACTTGTTTATGTCCAGTTTAAATGTGAAATTACATCCAATGACCTAAATTATATTAAATTATAAAAATATAATCTAATGATACTTAAAACCCATTAAAATGTATAATTTAAAACTATAAATTATTTCAATTAGAAAAGTTGTTTTTAATTAAAATTTAGAATTTTTCACTATTCATCAAAATATGAAAGTTATCAGAAAAGTATCAAAAATCTATCCAAAATTAATTTGTATGTCTCGATTCTAAATAAGAATTTAATTTCACTCAATTGAATATATAAAAGTGTCAAATATTGGATTTAAAAAGGGTTCTCCATTAAAAGGCGGTAAAATTGCATTAAAAAAATACTTCTTTTAGTTGAAAAAAATGAATTTGTTCTTATATTATGTCTAAGAAACACATAATATGGATTCTAAAATTATAAGTAGTATATAAAATTAAAAATTTAGTTAATATTATTCATAACCGCTTTTTGAACGACTAGTTTGGTAAGTCGTGGTGTGCTCTAACTCAGTGTTTCATGTAGCGCAAGCTATTGAATTACTTTAAAGAAAATAACTTACTATGAAATCTTGGGCTGTTAAATGTTATGAGTAGTGGATAATGTAACTTTTTACAAACATGCATCTGTATGTTTAGGAGTCTTTGGGATGGGAAACTCTGACTTTGAGATCTATTATACCCATGTTTTTTTACCATAATAAGACTGAGCAGTTTTCTGATTCAAAGGGAACAGTTCTAAGGGAAACATTGTATGGTGGTAAGACACCATCAGGATGATATGTTGGAAATTGAAATTCTCTTATTTTTAGTGTTCAAGTATGGATTCCTATGAGCTTACGTGAGGAGATGATGGGGGAGTTTAATGATTCTATATGGGTGGTGCATTGTGGTTTAACCATGATGTATCATGATCTCCATAGAAATTATAGGTGGTCAGGAATGAAGAAGGATGTGGCAAGATTTTTTGATAGATTCTTCACTTGTCAGCAAGAGAAAGCCGAACATTAGAGGCTAGTTGGGATTTTTTGGCCTCGTCCCATTCCTAAGTGGGAATGTGATGATGTCACAATGTATTTTGTGATAAGATTACCTAGGAAAACCCATAATAATGATGTTGTATTGGGTATTGTGGATCGAATGACTAAGGTTTAACACTTGTAGAATAATAGGGAAATAATCATAGTTGATGATATGGGAAGTATTTACATGTGCGTGGTGGTTCAGTTTCATGGTTTTCTAAGGAGAATCGTTTTAGACAGAGATCCCCATTTTACATAACATTTCTAGAAAGGACTTCAAAAGGATCTGGGGATGAGGTTTATTTAGAGAAAAACCTATCATCCATAAATAGATGGTTAATCTTAGTGGACTATTTAGGTTCTGGAGGATATTTTATGAGCCTATGTTTTAGATTTTGGTGGTTCATGGGAGAAACAAATGGAACTTGTGGAGTTTTCATATAATAATAGCTTCCAGTAATTGATCCAAATGATACCTTTTGAGGCATAGCATCATAGGCCATTCCGTTCACATCTTTGTTGGTTGTAGGAAGGTGAGTCAACAATTGTCAGGCCTAGTCTCATGCAGGAGATATCTGAGAAGGTTCAGTTGATCAGACAACGGTTGGTGGCCGCATAGAGTAGGAAGAAATCATATGTTGATCTTCAGAGATTACCATTGGAATTATAGGGTTTTCATCATGTTTTTATTTTGGTGTCTCTTAGATTAGAGAAATACCATATTTGGAAATAGGGAAATCTAGAACCTAGGTTTGGTGGGACATTTGAGATAGTGATAAGGGTCGGTCCAATACATACCGTTTATCCCTCCCTCAACACTACATTTCCATGTATGATGGGTTCCACATATCGAAGCTATGGTGATATCATTCACACAATTACCATGTGATAGATTTATAAGACATCAATCATTGTGTTGATGTGTCCTTTGATGAGAAAACTACACGATTTGTGGGTTTTAGTGAGAAATATCTTTGGGGAAGGACAATACCATTGGTTCGAGTGCAATGGCAGTATGGGTGTGTCCATTAGGATATCTGGGAGATGGAGTCTCATATGCGAACACAGTGTCCATACTTGTTCGTTGAAACCTCAAAAGAAACTTGGAGAAGCTTGGGGATGATCTGTTATATAGCGTGTGTGTGTGTGGTGGTGGTGGGGGGGGGGGGGTTGAAGATCACATCTTTTTCCAGGTACGACTCTCTCTATGTTTTTTTTAATTTCATTCAGTTTTGTTTTCATAGTAGATGGATATAATTTGAATAAATGTAGTCTTCTGTTGCAAGTAAACATGAGAAAAACTAGAGAGGATCTGCATGGAGAGCCTTTTTTAGGGAAATGACTTAATGTTTAGGGATGTATTATTGTTTTAATTAATAGATTATGGGTAAAATCAGGTTAATTTTTTAACGGGTTCTTAGTAATTTGAGAAGCTTTAGAGGGGGATCATGTTTTTTAAAGGGGAAATGGGTTGAAAGCCATCCATAGAACATTTACATTCCATGTAAAGGGATTACACATTGTGTATTTTTTGGGAGTTTAAAAATTAATAATATGAGATGATGGATTTTTCGTTATATCTCATTAGAAATATTTACACGACATGTAACTTTGTTACATGATGTGTAATTCCATGACCTTATATTTTAAAGTATGTTGTGTGGATTATTTTTCATTCTAAATTGCTGCAAACTTCTCGTCTCAACCCTAGGGAACCTTCCAAGTTATTTTGGTGTGATAAACATCCTTCCAGATGTCCCGATAACACCTTCGATCCCTGTTTTTATCTATGATTCTCTTGGTGATCATCTTCACCTTCTTCCTCTTGGTATTTTTTTTCTTGGAAGAAATTTTGGATCGTTAGTTAAAGGTAGAGGTTCTAAATCTTAGCCCTATGGTTTGATAATTTCCACGTTTATGTAATATTGTGATTTTACCAACATAGTGTGTGGCCATATCAATTATGTAATGTATGGGATTATTCATTTTGTCCTTTTGTTTTAATTGGATTCTGACCTGGATTATAGATACCTATGGTGTGAGTGAACCATGAATATAATTGAATTGGATAATGGTTTAAAGTGTGTTTAGTATGACATTATACCATAAGTGATTGCTTAGTATAAAATCCCTAAGATGTTGATTATTGATTATTGTTATTACTATTAATCGATTGTGATTTAATTGAAAATATGATATGAAGATAAATGTTAATTCACATAATTATCAATTGAGATCTATGATGTGATATTTTGATATCCATGTTTTATGACATGAATTGTGTTCCATTCTAAAATGATTATATATTGAGCTCAACCATAGCACATGAAAACTTTTATTCTTTAATACTGATATTGAGTGGTATCAGCCTATTCCCATGCTACAATGATTATACAGTGTGGGATCTTCCTAGTTCCATGTTGTAATGCTTATAGCTCTTTGACATGGATTTTTTTTACTAAACCATGGTTATATGGATGTGGTTGGAATGGTCATAAGACATGATCATAGATATTTCGGCACAGATATGAAGCAGTTTTTTTTACTATGCTTACATGGTACTGGTTGTCATGGTTGTATGTAATTCTCTTAGATATCACAACATAGAGCCGAATAAGGTACTTGTTTCATTTTATTAATTATTTAATTATATAATAAACATGTTTATCGCTTTATTGCATTCAATTCTTATCATAATGGTCAGTTTAGACATGGTGGTCTCAAACTACGGAGTTATACTCTCACCCAATTCAGACCGCCGTTTGGTACCCAAGGAGATTATTAGATGCAGGTTCAGTCAAGGGAAAAGGACTTTGCAGTTGATTTCTTACTTCATGGATGGACTGAAGTTTAGAGGTGATACTAATGTGGGGTTTTGGACCATGGACTTTTAAGTCTTTAATGGAGTCTTCTAGTATTTTACTTGTATTGTTTCTACGATTACATTTAGTTACATTCCAACACATCATTACATTATTCCTTTATTATTTATTGTATTATTCAGTTGTCTCTTATTGTTTTTTTATTATGTGTCTATACTTTTATTTCTTTTTTTATTTGTTTTATTTTTTAATGCTATGAAAATTTATACAAGGGGATATAGTCTCTCCCCAATACATTTTACACCGTTGCTACTAGTCAACAGCCTCTAGAGTATGGAGAGGAATGCTTGAGGTCTCGTAACCAACCCTTTTTGGCCACATGAGAGAGTGTCATATCAGAGGATTTAATAGGTGACCATTATGTAAATACTTATGTTTCACCTTTTTCTAGTGTATATTTCAAATTTATTTCCAATATAATAAATATTATTATCATATTGTGTTTAAATTTTTTTTCAATATAATATTTCATGATTAAAGGTAATTTTAGCAATAATTATACTATTTCATGTGATAATGTTATAATATTTTATTTTAACAATGATTATAATATTTCATGTTATATTGTAATAACTATGGATTAGTATTATAATAGAAATAATATTTTTTTCATGTTGAATAATTATAATATTTCTCGATAATCACAATTTTGAATTTCATAATATGAATGCTGCATGGGTGACCTCTTGGGAAGTGCTCTTATTTCACCCTTTTCTATATTTTTCATTATATTTTCCCAGATTTTTTACATTTAAAAATAATAATTTTAAGTATAATAATAATAATTATGATATTTTATGTAAAATTTTTAAATGAATATAATCTTTCATGATAACATATAATTTTAGTAATATATATAATATTGCATGTCATAATGTTACCATATTTTATGTTAACAAAGATTATAATATTTCATGACATATTATAACAACTACGGTTTAGTGTCACGATAGAAATAATAATCTTTCATGTTGAATAATTATAATATTGGATAATAATTGCATTTGTAAACTGTATATTTATAACAAAAATTAAAATTAAATATGTAATATTAGAATCATTAATAGTACTTTAAAATATTTAACAATAATGTTTGTGTATTATTGGGTGCGATCATACCCATATTAATGCACCAGATCCCATCACAACTCTGTAGTTAAGTGTGCGGGGGTGATAATAGGTACTAGGATGGGTGAACTCCTTGGATATACTCATGTTGCACCCTTTTTTGTGTATATTTCAAATTTCATGTCAGAATAAGAAAGATTATTATGATATGGTACAAAAAAATTTGTATTGAATATAATATTTAATGATTATAGGGAATTTTAGTGAAAATTATAATATTTCATGTTATATTGTAACAACTACAGTTTAATGTTATAACATAAATAATATTTTTTTATGTTGAATAATTATAATATTTCTCAATAATCGCATTATTGAATTTCATAATATGAATGTTGTATGGGTGGTCTCCTGGGAAGTTCTCATGTTTTACCCTTTTTACGTTTTATTGTATTTTCCCAGATTTTTTACATTTTATAAAACAATTAATTTCATTTAATTATAACAATAATAATTATGACATTGTACAATTTTTTTTAATAAATATAATATTTCAATTTTACATAGAATCTTAGTAATAATTATAATATTTCATGTCATAATGTTACTATATTTCATGATAAAAATAATTATAAAATTTCATGATGTATTGTAACAACTACGGTTTAGTTTTATAATTGAAATAATAATTTTTCATGTTGAATAATTATAATATTTGGTTGACAATTGCATTAGTTAAAGTTATATTTATAACAACAATTATATAGAAATATGTAATATTAGAATCATTGGCAGTACTTTCAAATATTTAACAAGAATGTTTTTTTATTGTTGGGTGAGATCACACAACCATTAATGTATGATATCCCATTAGAACTCTGTAGTTAAGCATGCATGGATGAGAGTAGTACCAGGATGATTGACCTTCTGGGAAGTTATCATGTTTCACCCTTTATTGTGTATATTTCAAATTTCATGCTAGTATGAGAATAATTATTATGATATTGTATGTAAAATTTTGTTTTTAATATAATATTTAATGATTATAATGAATGCTGGTAATAATTATAACATTTCATGTTATAATGTTACAATATTTCATGTTTACAATGATTATAATATTTCATGTTATATTGTAACAACTACAGTTTAGTTTTATAACATAAATAACATTTTTTCATGTCCAATAATTATAATATCTCTTGATAATCACATTAATGAATTTCATAATATGAATGTTGCAAGGGTGACCTCTTGGGAAGTGCTCGTGTTTTACCCTTTTCTGTATTCTTCATTGTATTTTTTGAGATTTTTAAATTTTAAAAAACAAAGAATTTCATGTATGTATTACAATTCTAATTAAGATATTGTACATGAAGTTTTTAAATAAATATAATATTTCATGTTTACATATAATTTTTGAAATAATTATAATATTTCATGTCCTAATGTTACCATATTTCATGGTAATAATTGTAATATCCCATAATTTTCTTCAGGTATGTATCTCTCTATGTTTTTTGTTAAATTTTCATTCAGCTTTGTTTTCATCATGGTTTTCTATCATTTGAATAAATGAAATATTGGGTTCCGAGGAGACTTGAGAAAAATTGGAAAGGATCCTCATGCAGAGCCTTTGTTGGAAAAAATAACTTAAACAACAGGGATGTATGTTTGTTTGAATAAATGGAGTCCAAGTATAAATGAGTTAAGTGTTTCATAGGATCTTGGTAAAGTAATAAGAATTAAAGGGGGTTCATGTTGTTTAAAGTAAAAATGGGCTGAGAAACCATCTGCAGAATATTTACACATCATGTAAATGGATTACACGTCATGTAATGTTCAGGTTTTTTTAATAAAATAAATTTGAGGCGACGGGTTTTTAGTGTATCCTATTAAAAATATTTATAGCACATGTAACTAAATTATACACCATGTAATTCTACAACCTACTATTTTAATGTATGATGTGTGGTTGAATTTTATTCTAATTCACTGTAGCTCTTATCCTCTCAACCTAGGGAAACCCTCTAGGCGATTTTAGAGTACCAACCACCCTTCTTAATATGCCGTTTATGTGATAAATACCTGTTAAGTCTTTTTTGGTTAACTTTTTTCATTTCTCTCCCTTATTATTCCAACTATTGTGGTGAAATACCTTGACCATGTGCATTGTTGGTTTTTATCATGATAATTTGTGATCTTGGTTTTTTTCTTGTTCATCTGAACCTACTTCCTCATGGGATTTTACCATTGGAAGCATTATTGGATTGTTAGTTAAAGGTAGTGGGTCTAAATCTAAACCCTATAGTTTGATAATTTCCAATTTTATGAAATATTATGACAGTTTCAATACAGCATGCACCCAAATAAATTAAGTAATGAATGATATCATTCATTGGAGTCCTTTATTTTCAATTTTCATCTAACCTGGCTTATGGCTATCCATTGGGTGAGCGAACCATGAATATAATTGAATTGTCCGTAATGACCCAGACTTTTTGAATAATAAATTGTTTCTTGAAAATATGTTTTTTATTATATTATTTCACAATAAAACTATATATCATTAACAATGAACTGATTATAAATTGAAATGTGATCATCGGGTTTTAACTGTTATATCACTGTTGGTAAATTATGACTGTTTGTTAGTATGACCCTTGGAAACTATACTCTTGATAATAATTGTAATGTTATAATTAGTGTTTATAAGTAGAAATTACAAAGGATAACTAATGAAGAAATGAGAAATGATATCCTAAACTAGTAGAGACATTCCATAAGAATCCCATTTTTTCAGAATGTGGGTGGGAGGTAGCATCACTAGTATTCTCTCGTGACCAATCCCAAGCTGAGCTTCAATAAGTGATGCTTGAATGAAATCACCTACGAGAGAAGTTCAAGTTAGTGGAAATTACCTCTCAGGTGATGTTAGCTGAACCGCCACATGAGTCTATCACTATTTCACACCTTACCCTTAGGTCATACGCAGTTTTTATAAGAGGTTATGTGTCAGGTCCTAAGTTTCTTAAAGTTTAATTCCTTTGTATAAATAAAATTTTTATTCCATAATTTTCTTTTTTAAGAATAATGTTTGATAAATTGATTTTTCAGACAAAAATTGTACTTTTCATAAATATATAAATTATTATAATAAACTAAGGTATTATTAATAATGTTTATTTTAATGAAATAGTATGATATCACCACTCTTATTTAATTACAAATGACAAAATAATTTTTTTTTCAAGTGTCAAAAATTTTACTATACATTTTCAATCCGTTATTACTTTCAATAAATAAGAAATTTTATATTTAAAAGTTGAAATTCTCATATTTATAGATTTATTATCATAAAATAAATATCATTTTTTAAATCATCACATAAAAATTAGGTTAGGGTGATTTTATAAAAACTTTTTAAAATACTTTTTTTTATGAATAGTAAAAATACATTTTGAGTTTTTTAGTATCTTTAATGACATAATAATGATTTCATAATTATATAATAACTAATTAACCACAATACTCAACTTAAAATATTTTATTTTATTTATATCATGTATTTTAATATATTTTAGTCAATTTGAAAATATATAATTTAATTTTCAAATTCTAAAATGGAAACATTAACTTTAAAATGTTATTTTGTGAAATATTTAATTTTCCTTTCCAAAATAAGTAATATAAAATTATGGTAGACTCTTTTAGATTAAAATAACATTAAAGGTGTTCCACATGTCTAAAAAATGGAAAAATACCATGGGAAATCCCATGGGTTTGCATTTTCCACTACCTAGGTGTCCAATACCTTTATTTAGAAATTAATAAACAAATCCCACACTTTTGCTATAAATAACCACCCATTTCTCCATTTAATTTCACTTTAGATTTTCCTCCATGAAGATATGATTGTTTTATCTCCTAATAAGTCCTCCTATGGATTCCTCAAGCCCCCAAGGTCCCAATATTCTAGTTTAGTAGTTACTCTTCAAAGTAAGGGAAATCCCAACTTTCCTTTTTCTTTCAAGTTCCATTTTTATGTGGAGTGAATTTAAAATTTCAAGACCATGTTATTCTATCCATTTTTTTCTATGCCTTTACTATATTAAGATTATTTTATGAAAGGTAGACCCTTTTCCCCTCTTATTTTACACTTTTCTAAAAACATATTATATAACCGTTAGGCTGCCGATTTTACTTCTCAAAATTTCTCTCTTTTTCTCAAGAAATCATCTTATTTTATTTTATAAATAAAAAAACCTATTTTTTACAGGTATATTCACCTAGATTTAAAAATTATTTATTTTATTCATGGATTAACATACATAAAACCCACTTTCTCTTTATGTGGGTTTAAAATTATATAAAGATCTTGTCTTTAAGAACTTCTTAAAAACACCATGATTTTGATATGAAACCTATTTCTTTTATTCTCCACAGGTTATTTAAAAATTGTTTTATTATTATTTATGTTGTCAAAATTAATTTATAAATAATAAGGGTTCTCCCTAATAGTTCTCTAATTCATTGGGTAAAACATTTAATCTCTAGAGATGACATGTTTTTCGATACCTTGGTGAATAAGATTGGTAATTTTTTTGAGACCTCGATGAAAAAACTTGGGGATAAGATTATTAATGTATCATTTATCTGTGGTAGACACATATACATGTTATTATTTATGTTATTTTTATTATTAAATTCCAATTTTTTCTTTACCCATTCCTTTATTCCTCAGGTTCTTATTGATATATCTCATGATCGCATGTATACTGTTTCTATTGTTCTCCCTTTCTGGGCATTATGGTCACCCTTTTACTATGATATATGTACCAAGGTTATGAGATGTAGTAAATGTACTTTGGATAAACTATGATGAAGTATTTAAAGTGTATTAGAAGAATGTTTTATGTTTTCATGTACTATGTACCTTTTTTCCCAAGAAACTAAACTTTAAAAGATCCTATGTTTGTACCATGTAAATGAAAAGTTCTATAATAAAAAAGTGGGATGACATAGATCGTATCAAAGGAATGTTTAGTTATTTCTGTAAATTAGAATTTGGAAACACTAGGAATAACCTTAGGGACAATTTAAAATATAGGAAAACATCTTGGTATTTTTGTAAAGTATTAAGTAGGTGGTTTCTGACAAAATAAATTCATATCTAGATATGAATAAGTGGATGTGCCTCTGGAACAAATGTATCTATTGGTAAAACATGAAAACACCACTTTTATCTAGACTTGAAAGGGAATTGGTGCATGATAATGGGCCTTGATTCACTTTTGGTTTGGAACTCATGGGGGATATGTTTGGTTAATTAAAATATTTTTATGAACCATTATGAAGGATTTATAGAAAATGTAATTGTTATTAAAGAATATCACATTTAGGAATGATGTTTTAAGTCATAAAATTCCTCAAAGTCATATAATTATTAAATAAAACACATTTCATACTAAGGTTTTCTTATTTTGTAAAATGGATGGAAATAGAACAAACCGCATAAATGATGAGCACAATAGACCCGGTGCTGAAGAACCTCCAATGGAATCTAAAATGGAAAAATTCCTGAGAATGATGAATCAACTAAATTGAGTTATGAGCAATAACATGAATCAAAATGAATGACCCAATTTACATCGAAGGGAAAAAATTTCCATTGATTTCTTTATACATCAACAACCAACTTTATTCAGTGGATCTACCAAGACAATGATTTTTGAAAAATGGATAATCTCTATAGAAATGATATTTTATGTAATTTGTTGTTAGGAATAAGAGAAAGTCACCCTGGATGTGTACCTCTTATAGGGAGAAGTTGATTAGTGGTGGAAACTGATTAAAAACATGAATACAAGAAGGGAGATTGATTCTATGGAGTGGGATGAGATTTGGGGAACCTTTTTCAAAATATATTTCCCCCATTTGATGAAAATGAAAATGGATAAGGAATTATTAGATCCAAATTAGAAGGAAAATTAATTTGTGGGAGCTATGAGATGAAATATATAATAATATTTCCCTACACCTCTAGCATTTTCATGGATCCTATGGGAAAGGTTTATAAATTCTTAGGTGGACTAAGACCCCATCTATGGAAGTATCTTTCAAATTGAGACTATGATTTCTATAAGGAGATAATGCGAAGTGATATGATGGATGAACTAGAGTTAGAAGGGACACTGTGATCCAATAGATTAAATAAAAAGAAGATAGCAATGGATCAAAGCTTAGGGAGTAATTTTTATAATGAAAGAGGAGGAAGTCAAGTGAAACATTACACATACAATAAATGTGGGAAGAATAATTCGGGGAACTGCTTTCTCGGGAGTGTAAAATTTTATAGGTTTTAATGATATGGGCATATTTCTTGGAACTATCATAGTGAAGTGAACTCAAAACTTCTCAACACTAATGAAATTGGGAATATGGAATAGGCCCAGCCTGAAGTCCAATACTTCCAGTGTGGACAGCTTGGGAACTTTTCCAATCATTGTCCAAATCTAAAGTTAGTGAAGGGGAATCACCATAAACTTCAGCATAGGACAAGGGTGAAAGGATAGGGTTTTTCTATTATAAAATCCAAAGTTGAATCTTCAAATGATTTAGTGGAAGGTACTCTCATTTTTCACTCAAATATAGAATGTACTTTGTTTGATTCTAGTTATATGAATTTCTTTATTTCTTCCATGTTTGTAAAGAATATAGAATCAATCCCTAATCTAATAGAAGTGGTGCTATCAATAAATTCTCCTAGATGAATTATCCATGCATAAATAGTGTATAGAAACTCTAATATTTACTTTGGAGAGCATAATATCATTGAGAATCTAGCATTCATTCCCATGATGGAATTCGACATTATACTTGGGATGGACTGGATCTCAAAGTATAATTCTAAGATCAACTATAGAAGCAATGAAGTCTCAGTAGACTTGAATTGAAAACCTATAGTTGTTTTTAAAGGAGAGATATTGTGACCTGAGCTTTGTCTAAAAGCTCCTCCCATATCCTTCTTTACGGAAATGATCATTGAATATGAATAAGTAAATGGAAGTATAAGAATATAACATGTCCCCATCATTCATGAATAAATTTATGTATTTCTTAAGGAGTTACCTAGACCTCCCCTAAAAAGAGAGATATAGTTCTCTATTGAACTCATTTCTGGATCCAAACTGATATAAAACACCCCATATAGAAAGGAAAATGTAGAGCTGGAGTAATTAAATAAATAACTTCAAGATTATTGGGAGGAGGGGTTTATCCGACCAAGTGTGTCTCCTTGTGGAGCTCGTATTCTCTTTATAAATAAGAAGGATGGATCAATGCTTCTATGAATTGATTCTAGAGAACTTAATGGGATCATAGTGAAGAAAATGTACCCTCTTCCAAGAATTGATGATTTATTTTACCACCTTAATGGGGATGAATTATTCTCTATGATTGATGCTTGATCTGGTTATCATCAATTGAGGTTTAATAGAGAAGATATTTCAAAGACCTCCTTCTGATCAAGATATGGTCATTATGAGTTTATTGCTATTCTTTCCAGCTTGACTAATGAACCTGATATTTATATGGATTTGATGAATAGTGTCTTTAAGGATAACCTTGATAACTTTGTGTATGTTTTTATTCATGATTTTCTGATGTGTTCCAAAATTCATGAGGAGCATGACGATCATATAAGGGTTATATTTTAAACTCTGAGGAAGGAGAGTTTATTCAGAATGTTCATCAAATGTGAATTTTTGTTACAAAAAGTTTCTTTCTTGGGACACATTGTAACCAATGAAGGAATCTTAGTTGACTCTGCCAAAACAAAGGTTGTGGAGGAGTGGCCTCATCCTACAATAATAAATGTGATTCATAGTTTCTTTGGTTTATCAGGATATTATAGGAGGTTTTTTTGAAAACTATACATGACTTTCTAATCCACTAAACATGTTAACTTGAAAAGGGGCCAAGTTCAACTAGAAAAAAAGTGTGAATAAAGTTACCAAGAGCTGAAGAAGAGATTGGTTACTGCAATTGTGTTAATACTACCCACTATTAGAGAAGGATTCATTATTTTTAGAAATGCATATATGAAATGGATTGGGTGATTCCTCATGAAAAATGACGTGGATATTTCCTATGTATCTCGACAGTTAATGCCTCTTGATCAGAATTATCCTACGTATGACCTAGAGTTGGTTGCCGTTATTTTTTCTCTAAAGACATGGAGGCACTATCTTTATGGGGAGAAATGTGATATATACATATACCAACAAAGTATGAAGTATATTTTCACATATAATTAATTGAACATGAGAAAGAGGAGGTGTTTGGAAATTCTTAAAGGCTATGATCGTTCAATTCATTATCACCCAAGAAGAAAAAACAAAGTTGAAAATGCATTAAGTATAAAAGAAACAATTATTTTGGAAATGATGAGGATTCAAGGAGATACTTTTTACAAGGTCCTAGTAAGGTTGTACATGTGAATCATAAGGTAAGGGACATCATCAACCATATCCCAAATGATTTCTCAACCATCATCACTAGATAAGGCCAAGAAATATCAAAGATAAGATCCTTTGTTATAGAAGAAGATAGAGGCTGTGAATAATGGGAAGTTCCCTTAATTAAATATTGATTAATAAGGTTTACTGAAATTTAGAACAAGGCTATAGTTTCTATTTATTCTAGAAATAAAGGATCTTATGGATGAATCTCATAGCTCTACATTCTCTATACATCCTAGAAACACTAAAATGTATAGGGACCTTCATGATTATTTGTGGGATAACGTGGATAGAGACATTTCCGACTACACTACAAGGTGCCTGGTGTGTCAACAAGTGAAGGAACAATTATGAATCTCTAAATGGGTATTAAAACAACTAACCATATCAATATGAAAGTGGGACAATATCACTATGGACTTTTTCACTGGAATCCTAAGAACATACAAAGGAAACAATGAAATTTGGGTTATAGTGGATCATATCACCAATAATTCCCATTTCATCACTATTTAGAAATATCTATCTCTTGAATAACATTCCATGATATATGTGAAGTAAGTGGTAAGGATATATGGGGTACCACTCTCTATCATATTTGATCATGATCCAAGATTCACATCAAAATTTTGGAGAAGTCTTCAACATGATCTGAGTTCAAAATTCAATTTCAGTACATCCTATCTCCCCTAAACTAATGAAAAATTTAAAAGGACTTTTGAGACACTTGAGGACTTGTTGAGAACATGATCAATGGATTTTAAAGATGGATGGGATCAACATCTTCCCTTAGTCGAGTTCTCATAAAACAAAAACTTCCATTCAAGTATTCAAATGGAACCCAATGAACCTCTTTATAGGAAGTGATGTAGAACTCCTACTTGTTGGGAGGAAGTTGGAAAAAGAAATCATATTGGGCCAGATCTTGTACAAGAGATGATGGAAAAGGTTCAGGCCATCCACAAACACATAAAGGCTGCTCAGAGTCGAAAGAAGAGCTATGATGAAAACCGTCAAAGGGACACGGATTTTTATGTTGAAGATAAATACTTCCTTAAAATTTCACCATGGAATAGAGTCATGCAGTTTAGGAAGAAATGGAAACTTTTCCCCAGGCACATTTCCCCCTATGAAATCCTTGAATGTATATGAGAAATGGACTATCATCTAGAACTTACACCATACCCAACTCAAGTTCATGATGTTTTCCACATATCTCTCCTAAGGAAGTACATACCTAACCCTTCACTTGAACTGAATCCGGAGGTGGTACAAATTTAACATGAATTATATTATGAGGAGAAGCCGGTGGAGATCTTGGACCATAGAGATAGGGTTCTATGAAACAAGACTACACACCTTGTCAAAGTGTTATTAAATAATAAAAAATATAAACAAGCAACATGGGAACTATATGAGACAATGAGGTAGAATTTACCACAACTTTTCTCATCCGAGAGAATGAGTTGAAAGTTCTGGGATTAAATTTCTTAAGGGGGTGGAGAATGTATGGACCCATACTTTTTGAATGATAAATTGTTTCAAGAAAATTAAATGTATATTATATTATTTCACAATAATACTATATATCATTAATAATTAAGTGAGTCTAAATTGAAATGTGACCATCAGGTTTCGACCATTATATGACCATTGGTCAATTATGACCGTTGGAAACTATAATCTTGATAATAATTTTGATGTTATAATTAGTGTTTATAAGTAGAAATGAAATAGCATAATTAATGAAAAAAGGAAAAATGATGGATTAAACTAGTAAAGTTGTGTCATACAAAGTACATTTATTAGAACTTTGGATAGAGGTATCATCACTAGGCTTCACTCATGACCAATCCCAATCCGAGCTTTAAAAAGAGAAGGTTAAACGAAATCACCTACGGAAGAAGTTCAAGTTAGTGGAAACTATGACTTGGAAGATGTTAACCGAACCGCCACATGAGTATATCACCATTGAACACCTTAAAATTAGGTCGTACTCAGGTTCTATAAGAAGTTATGTGTTAAGGGGTTTCTATAGAGGTGGTTTCCCATGCCAGTCCGGATGCGGCGGTCAGCACGCAACAGGAACTCCGGCAGAAGCCTCCATTGGCTCCTTCAGCAACCTCTGAGGGCATTGTTGCTGGGGGTGTTCCGAGTGGATCGAGGGATGGGAATTCACCAGTGTGTGAGTTAATTGGGCCTGAGCAGAATCCAGTGGGTGAGGCTGAGGAACGGCCTGGAAAATGGGGGATAAGGGAGTTACCATGCTTCATGGAAGGGCGTCTTATGCAGAGGTGCTGAGTTCATGTGGCAGGAGGAGTGTCACAGGTGCTAAGCCACTGGAGCATGCCGGAAATAATCCGGTAGCAGTTAGGAAAATCCCTATTGAGGTTGAAGGTATTGAGTTGGAAAACCGGTTTGATTCTTTGGGCGTTGAGGATTCTGCACAATTTGGTGGAAATGACTTTTTCAGAACCTCCATGGATCAGGAGTCGGCTTCAGAGAAAGAATCTAGTGATGAAAGATCTAGCCACTTCAATGGTGATATTGAGGATGGGGATAAGGGGAACATGTGCCCTAGTCCAATATGGATCAAGAATAAAAGGGGTAAACGGAAAGAGAAAAATGACTATCCTCATTTACCATTACCGATGTAGACTAGATTGGAAAAGAAGTCAAAGATCAAGTTGAAGGATTGCGGCCCACAATCCCCCAAGGTGGCCTACCAGCTACGGGAGGAGGCTGAGAATCCTTTAGACTTTCTCATGAGCTCGGAGGAGGTTATGTTGGAAATAGAACTGATAATCAATGCTTCCAATGAGGAGGCAGAAAGAATGATGGCACAGACTTTTAAGGTGGACACCAATGATGAACAGACCGAATGGATTGATAAGCATGACTTGATTCTGGTTCGGGGTTTCAAAAACGGAAATATCAATGTATAGGAGTACATCCAGATATGGGGGAAGCTGGCATTAAGGTTGGAAGAACTTCTGATGGAGTAACTGGACATTCAGGTAAATACTTTATCATGGAAGCTGTTTCGTGATATTAAAATGGGTAGGCTGCAATTTCATTTCAATGACTTTGTCCACTCTTTTAGTGTTTGACTGGGTTTCTCACTTTTCCCTTAAAAGTGTTCGATAATAAAAAAAATTATGTTTGAAGTGTTAAGGCCTTAGTTTCTTAAATTGTAATTCCTTTATAAAAATAACATTTTTATTCTATCATTTTTTGTTTTAAGAATATTGTTTGATAAATTGATTTTTCAGTCAAAAATTATACTTTTAAGAAATATATAAATTATTATAACAAACTGAGGTATTATTAATAATTTTTATTTTAATGAAATAGTATGATAAAACACTCTTATTTAATTATAAATTTTAATATATTTTTTTAAGTGACGGAAATTTTACTAAGCATTTTCAATGTGCTATTATTTTAAATAAATAATTTTTTTTATAATTAAAAGTAAAAATTCATATATTTATAGAATTATTATGATAAAATAAATATAATTTTTGAAATAATCATATCAAAATTAGGTCAGGATGATTTTTTTAAGAATTTTCTAAAATAATTTTTTTTGGTAAATAGTAAAAATACAGTTTGAGTTTTTCAGTATGTTTATTGACATCATAATTATGTAATATTGATTTAATAACTAATTAACCATAATAAAAGACATAAAATAGGTTATTTTATTAATATCAATTATTTTAATATATTTTTATCAATTTCCAAATGTATAATTTACTTTCCAAATACTAAAATGGAAACCTTAACATTAAAAATGATATTTTGTGAAAACATTAATTTTCATTACCAAAATAAGTAATATAAAATTATGGTCAAATATTTCAGATTAAAATAACATAAACGGTGTACAAAGTGTCAAAAATCATAGGAAGATACCCTGGGAAAGTCCATGGTTTTTCATTTACCACTACCCAGGTGTCCAATGCATTTATTTAGAAATTAATAATTAAATCCCTCACCTTTTTTATAAATACCCACCCATTTCTAAATTTCCATTCACTCCCAATTCCTCCTCCACATTGCTATGATAGTTTTACCTTCGAAGGAGACCCCCCAAGGTATCCTCAATACCTAAATTTCCCAATCTTATAGTTTTATGAGTTACTCATCAAGGTAAGTTAAATCTCAACTTCTCTTTTTCTTTCAAGTTCCCTTTTTATGTGGAATGGATTTAAAATTTCCAAATCTTGTTCTTCTAACCATTTTATTCAATCAATGTTTTATTTAATTTTTTTTTATTATGATATATGTGGTTCACATTAATTTATACATAATAAGAATGATCCCTGATAGTGCTCCAATTCATTGGGTAAAAAATTTAATCTCTAGAGATGACATGTTTTACGATACCATGGTGAATAACCTTGGAAATGTTTATGATACCTCGATGAAAAACCTTAGGGATAAGATTATAAATGTATCATTTAAATGTGGTGGACACATATCCATGTTATTATTCGTGTTAATTTTATTATTATATTCCCCTGTTTCTTTTACTCATTCCTTTATTCCTCAAGTTCTTATTGATATATCTCATGATCACATGTATATTGTTTCTCTTGTTCTCCCTTACTGGGTCTTGTGGTTACTCTTTTACTTTTATGTATGTCCCAATTATATGATATGTAGTAAATTTACTTAGGATAAATGTATGATGAATTATTTTAAAGTGGATTAGAATAATTTTTTACATTTTCATGTATTATGTACCTTTTTTACTAAGAAACTAAACTTTAAAAGATCCTCTTTTGCACCATGAAAATGAAAAATTTTGTAATAAAAAGGTGAGATTCCAAAGTTGGTATCAAAGGATAGTTTAGTTTTGTTGGAAATTAGCATTTGTAAACATTAGGAATAACCTTAGGGACAATTTAAAATATATGAAAACATATTGGTATTTTTTTAAAGTATTAAGTAAGTGGATTCTGAGAAAATAAATCCCTATCCGGATATGAAAAAGTGGATGTGGCTCTGGCACAAATGTATCTATTGGTAAAAACCAAAAACAACACTTTGAACTATACTCAAAAGGGAACTAGTGCATGATAATGGGCCTTGTTTCACTCATGGTTTGGCCTTCCTGAGGGCTATGTTTGGTTAATTGCAAGATTTTTATGAACCATTATCAAAGATTTATAGAAAATGTAATTGTTATTAAATAATAACATATCTAAGAATGATGTTTTAATTCAAAAAAAATCTTTAAAGTTATAATATAATTAAATGAAACACATTTCTAACTAAGGTTTTTTTATTTTAGAAAATGGATGGAAATAGAAGAAACTATGAAAATGATGAGCATAATGGACCAGGTACTGACAAATCTACAATGGAAGTTAGAATATAAAACTTCATGATAATGATTAATCAAATGAATCAATTTATAAGAAATAACTTGAATTAATCTAAGAGACCAGATTCACCTTGAAGGGAAAAACTTTCCTTTGATTCCTTTACACATGAATGACCACCTTCATTCAGTGGATCTACCAACCTACTGATTTTTGAAAAATGGATATGCTCTATAGAAAAAATATTTTATGTACTTAATTGTTGAGAATAAGATAAATTCACCCTATTTGTGTACTTATTAGAGGGAGAATATGATTAGTGGTGGAAACTTATTTAAAACATGAATAAAATAAGGGAGACTGATTCTATGGAGTGGGATGAGATCAAGGGAACCTTTTTCAAAAAATATTTCCCTCGTTTGATGTGAATGAAACTGGAGAAGGAATTATCAGAGTTGAAAAATAAGGAAAATAAATCTGTGGGAGCTATGAGATGAAATATAAAATAATTTCTCCCAACACCTATTGAATTTTCATGGATCCTATTGGAAAGTTTTATGGATTCTTTGGTGGAATAAGACCCCATCTATGAAAGTATATTTCAAATCGATACTATGGTATCTATGATAAGATAATGCGAAGTGCTATAAAGGTTAAAATGGAGTTTGAAGGGACACTATGGTCCCATATATCGAATGAAAATAAGAGATAAATTGATCCAATATTATGGAGTAATGTTAATAATGAAATAGGAAGAAGGAAAGTGAAACTTTCCACATCAAACAAATGTGGGAAGAAGCATTCAGGGAACAACTTGCTCGGGAGCGGGAAATGTTACAGGTGTGGAAGATATGGACATATTTCTTGGAAATATCATTGTGAAGTAAACCCTAAAATTCTAAATGATAATTACATAGGGAACATGGAATAGTCATATCCTGATGTCCAATGCTTCATGTGTGGAAATATTGGGAACTTTTCCAATCGTTGTCCAGATCTGAAGTTAATAGAGGGGAATCACCATCAACCTTAGCATAGGACAAGGGAGAACGATTGGGATTTTTCTATCATGACATCGAAAGTTTAAGATCCAAATGATTTGGTGGTAGGTACTCTAATTTTTCTCTTAAATCTATAAATTACTTTGTTTGATTCTGGTTCTATGGATTCCTTTATTTCCTCCATGTTTGCAAAGAATATAGAATCAATCATTAAAATATTAGAAGTAGATCTATCAATAAAGTCTAATGGATGGATTATCCAAGCATAAATAGTGTATAGAAACTCTAGTATTTACTTTGGATAGCATAATCTCATTGAAAATATTTCTATCATTCCCATGATGGAATTCGACATTATACTAGGGTTGGACTGGATCTCAAAGTATAATGCTGAGATCAAATGAAAAAGTAAGAAAATATTAGTAATCTTGAATAAAAAACAGATATTTGTTTTTAAAGGAGATATATTGTGACTTGAGATTTATCTAAAATCTCCTCCCACAACCTTATGTATGGAAATGATTGGTGAAGATGAATAAGGTAATGGAAGTATAAGAATAGTAAATTTCCCCATCATCAAAGAATACATTAATGTATTTCTTAAAGAGTTACTTGGACCTACCCCAGAAAGATAGGTATAGTTATCCATTGAACTCATTCCTGGATCCAATCCAATATCAAAGACCCCATATAGAATGGAAAATGTGGAGCTAGAGGAATTAAAGAAACAACTTCAAGATTATTTGGAGAAGGGTTTTGTCTGACCAAGTGTGTCTCCTTGGGGATCTCCTATTCTCTTTGTTAAGAAAAAGGATGGATCAATGAAGCTATGAATTTATTATAGAGATCTTAATTGGATCAAAGGGAAGAAAATATACCCTCTTCCAATAATTGATGATTTATTTGACCAACTTCATGGGGCTCAATTCTTCTCCAAGATTGACCTTCGATCTAGTTATCATCAATTGAGGGTGAATGAAGAAGATATTTCAAATACCTACTTCTGATCAATGTATGGACATTATGAGTTTGTTATTATGCTTTTCATCTTGAATAATGAACCTTCTATTTATATGGATTTGATGAATAGAGTCTTTAAGGACAACCTTGATAACATTGTGGTAGTTTTTATTGATGATATTCAGAATGTTCCAAAATTCATGAGGAGCATGAGGATCATCTAAGGGTTATATTTTAAACTCTGATGAAGGAGAGGCTATTTTTAAAGTTCATAAAATGTAAATTTTGGTTACAAAAAGTTTCTTTCTTGGGTCACATTGCAACCAATGAAGGTATCTTAGTTGACCCTACCAAAATAAAGGTTGTGGAGGAGTGGTCTCATCCTACAACAGTAACTAGGATTCATAGTTTCCTTGATTTAATAGAATATTAAAGGATGTTTGTGAAAAAAAATTTATGAATTTCTAATCCACTAAACATGTTAACTCGAAAAGGGTCCAATTTCAACTAGGAAAAAGGAGTGTGAAGAAGGTTTCCAAGAGGTGAAGAAGAGATTGGTTACCGCAAATGTGTTAACACAACCCTCTATCGGAGAAGGATTTTTTATTTTCAGAAATTCATATATTAAAGGGATTGGGTGAGACAACATAAAAAATGACATGGTGATTACCTATGCATCTCGATAGTTAATGACTCATGAGTATAATTATCCTACGCATGACATGAAGTTGGTTGTAGTTGTTTTTTCTATAAATATATAGAGACACAATATTTATGGGGAGAAATGTGTATTTACACAAACCACCAAAGATTGAAGTATATTTTCACACATAAGTAATGGAACATGAGATAGAGGATATTTTTGGAACTTCTTAAAGACTAAAAATTTTCAATTCATTATCACCCTGGAAGAGAAAAATTTTTGTTGATGCATTAAGTATAAATGACCCTACTGTTATGGAAATGATGAGGATTCAAGGAGATGCTTTGATCAAGGACGTAGTTAGGTTGGGCATGGGAATAATAAGGTAAGGGACATCATCAAACATATCCCAAATGATTTCTCAACCATCATTACTAGAGAATACCAAGAAATGTTAAAGAGAAGATCCTTTGTTACAGAAGAAGATAGAGGCTGTGAAGAATGAAAAGTTTCCTGAGTGCAATATTGATGAAGAAGGTGTACTAAAATTTAGAACAAGTCTATGTGTTATATCTATTCTTTAAATAAAGAAGGAGCTGATGGATGGAGCTCATAGCTCTAAATTCTCTATACATACTAGAAACACTAAAATTAATAGGGACCTTCGTGATCATTATTTGTGGGATAACATGAAAAGAGACATTGTCGACTACACTACAAGGTGCCTGGTGTGTCAAAATGTGAAGGCACAATGACGACTTCATAAAGGGGTATTAAAACCACTACCGATACCAAGATTTAAGTGGGAAAATATCACTATATAATTTGTAACCGGACAACCAAGAATATCCAAAGGAAACATTGAAATTTGGTTTATAGTGGATCATCTCACCAAGAATTCCCACTTCATCGCTTTTTGGGAAGATTTCTATCTTGACCAAATTGCTAAGATATACATAAATTAAGTGGTAAGGCTACATGGGGTACCAATCTCTACCATATTTTATCATGATCCAAGGTTCACATAAAAATTTTGGATAAGTATTCAACATAATATGAGAACTAAATTCAATTTTAGTACATCCTATCACCCCTAAATTAATGGAAAATCTAAAAGGACTTTTCAGAAACTCGAGGACATGTTGAGAACATAATCAATGGATTTTAAAGGAGTATGGGATCAACATATCCCCTTAGTCGAGTCCTCATACAACAACAAATTACCTTTGAGTATTCAAATGGAACCCAATGAACTTATTTATAGGAATCGATGTAGAACTCCTACTTGTTGTGATGAAGTTGGTGAGAGAATTCTTCTTGGGCCAGATCTTGTGCAAGAGATGATGGAAAAGGTTCATTCCATCCACAAACACAAAAAGGATTCTCAGAGTCGGTAGAAGAGCTATGTTGAAACCTATCAAAGGGACTTGGAGTTTGATGTTGGTGACAAATTCTTTCATTGAATTTCACTATGGAATAGAGTCATGCAGTTTAGGAGGAAAGGGAAGCTTATCCCCAGGTATACTGGCCCCTATGAAATCCTTGGTTGCATAGGACCAATGGACTATTTTCTAGCACTTCCACCAAACATAGCTCAAGTTCATGATGTTGTCCACATATCATTCCTGAGGAAGTACATACCTGCCCCTTCAGATGCACTCAATCTAGAGGTGGTATAAATTGAACATGACCTCTCTTATGAGGAGTAGTCAGTGGAGAGCTTGGACTATAGAGACAAGGTTCTATGAAAAAAGTCTACCCAACTTGTCAAAGTTTTTTGGAAGAATTATAAATATAAAGATGAAATATGGTAACTATATGAGATAATGAGGTAGAAGTTCCCATATCTTTTCTCAAGTGATAGAACAAGTTGAAAGTACGAGGATGAAATTTCTTAAGGGGGTGGAGAATGTAGTGACCAGACTTTTTGAATGATAAATTGTTTCATGAAAATGTGTGTTATATTATATTATTTTACAACAAAACTATATCTCATTAATAATGAAGTGAGTATAAATTGAAATGTGACCATTGGGTTTTGACCGTTATATGACCATTGGTCAATTATGACTATTGGTCAATATGACCATTGGAAACTATAATATTTACAATAATTTTAATGTTATAAGTAATGTTTATAAGTTGAAATAAAAAAGTATAATTAATGAAGAAAGGATAAATGATGGAATCAACTAGTAGAGTCGTTCCATACAAAGCACATTATTCAGAACTTTGGAGGGAAGTAGCATCATTGGGATTTACTCTTGACCAAGCCCAATCTGAGCTTCAATAAGTGAAGGTTGAACGAAATCACCTATGGGAGAAGTTCAAGTTAGTGGAAATTACCATTTGGGTGATGTTAACCAAACTGCCACATGAGTTTATCACCATTTAACACCTTACCATTAGGTCGTACGTAGGTGATATAAGAGGTAATTTTTCAAGGCCTTAGTTTCTTAAAAAGTAATTCCTTTATATAAACAAAATTTATATTCCATCATTTTCTATTATAAGAATAGTGTTTGATAAATTGATTTTTCAATAAAAAACTATACTTTTCATAAAGATATAAATTATTATAATAAAATAATGTATTATTAATAATGTTTATTTTAATGAAATAGTATGATAAAAACACTCTTATTTAATTATAAATTATAATTTTTTTCAAGTGTCATAAATTTTATTATGCATTTTCAATCCAATATTATTTTTAATAAATAAGTATTTTTAGAATTAAAAGTTAAAATTATCATATTTAGAGAATTATTATGACAAAATAAATATAATTTTTGAAATAATCACATCTAAATTATGTTAGGGTGATTTTTTGATAATTTTCTAAAATACTTTTTTTGGTGAACAGTAAAAATACTGTTTGAGTTTTTTAGTTTGTTTAATGACATCCTAATTATGTCATAATAATGTAATAACTAATTAACCAAAATCCAAGATTTAAAATCTATTATTTTATTAATATGAGTTATTTTAATATATTTTAATCAATTTCAAAATAAATAATTTACTTTCCAAATTCTAAAATGGAAGCCTTAACTTTAAAAATGTTATTTTGTGAAAAATTTAATTTTTATTACCAAAATAAGTAATATAAAATTATGGTTGAATATTTTGGATTAAAATAACATAAAATTTGTGACTATAATCTAAAACCATGGGAAAATATGATGGTAAAGCCCATGTTTTTACATTTACCACTATCCAGGTGTCTAATGCCTTTATTTAGAAATTAATAAATAAATCCCTCACTTTTTTCTATAAATACCCACCCATTTATCCATTTACATTCACTACCAAATACTAATCCACGATTATATGATAGTTTTACCTTATAATGAGTCCTAACAAGGTGTACTAAATCCCTCAATGTTCTAATCTTCTAGTTTTATGAGTTACTCTTCAAGGTAAGTGAAATCTCAACTTCTCTTTTTCTTTCAAGTTCCCTTTTTATGTGGAATGGCTTTAAAATTTCCAAACCATGCCCTTATAACCATTTTATTATATCCCTATATCATATTAAGATTATTTTATGAATGTTATAACCATGTACCCTCTTATTTTACAGTTTTCTAAAATCATGTTTTATACTCGTTATGCTATCGATTTTACTTCGCAAAATTTCTCTCTTTTTCTCAAGAAATTATCTCATTTTATTTTGTGAATAATAAAACCTATTTTTTTCAGGGGTATTTACCTATATGTAAAAATTATTTATTTTATTCATGGATTAACATACATGAAATCCACTTTCCCTTTTCATGGGTTTAAAATAACATAAATATCACGTCTTTAAGAACTTCTTAAAAACACAATTATTTTGATATGAAACTCATTTATTTTATTCTCTATAGGTTATTATGAAATGTTTTATCATGATATATGTGGCTCAAATTAATTTATACATAATAATTTTTCTCCCTAATATCACTCTAATGCATTGGGTAAATAATTTATTCTCTAGAGATGACAAGTTTTATGATACCTTGGTGAATAACCTTCGTAATTTTTATGACACCTCAGTAAAAAACCTTGGTGATATGATTATGAATGTATCATTTAAACATTTTAGCCACATATACATGTTATTATTCATGTTTTTTTGTTATTAAATCCCCATTTTTACTTTACTCAAGACTTTATTCCTCAATTTCTTATTGATATATCTCATGATCACATGTAAACTATTTATATTGTTCTCTTGTACTGGGCATTATGCTAACCATTTTACTTCGATGTATGTCCCTAGATGATGAGATATAATAAATGTACATAGTATGAAACTATTATTTATCCTTTTAATAGTATCAGAAGAATGTTTTACATTTTCATGTATTATGTACCTTTTTTCTAAGACACTAAAATTTAAAAGATATTTTGTTTGTACCATGTAAATGAAAAGTTATTTAATAAATAGGCATGATTCCATATTGGCTAATGGTTTAAATGGTGTTTATCAATACATGAGACCTTATGTGATTACTTGATATAAAATACCTATGTTGAGGATTATTTATTATTATTATGACTCTTAATCAATTGTTATTTAATTTAAAGAAGTATATGAAAGATAAATGGTAATTCATCTAATTAACCATTCAAATTTATGATGTAATATTTTTATATCCATGTTGTATGAAAGGACTTCTGTTCCACTCTAAAATGATTATATGTCAGACTCGACCCTGAAACATGCAAACTTATATGCTGTAATGCTGATATTGAGTGGGCTTGGCCCAGTCCAATACTGTAATGCTTATAAAGAGAAGGCTCTTCCAAGTACCATGTTGTAATGCTTATAGGGATTTTACCAGGATTCTGTAATTATTATATGGATTTGACCTATATTTTTGTGATTTTACCATGTTTATACGGTGGTGGTTGGCTTGGTCGTAATACATGCGTAGAGATATTTTGGTATAGTTCGAAAGAAGGTTATTTTACCATGGTAATATGGTTGTGGTTGGAATGGTTGTAAGACATGCTAATAGATATTTCATCACGATGAAAAAGTAGGTCATTTTATCTTGGTTGTATGGTTATGGTTGGAATGGTCGTTAGACATGCTCAAAGATATTCTGTCACAGAGCTGAAGCGGGATGTTTTTGTATTTTATTAATTTTTGAAGTAATAGATACATTTATTTATCACATTGTTGCATAAAATTATTATCAAATTGGTTATTTTAGACATGGTGGTGTCGACCTACTGAGTTTTACTCAGACCCTATTCGGGCCACTGTTTGGTACCTTGGAAGATTACGTGGATATAGGTTTGGAAAAGGGAAAAGGAAATTGTAATTGATTTATTTCTTGCCAGATGGGATGAAATTTGGAGGTGGTACCACTGTGAGGTTTGGGACTGGGGAATTTTTAGTCTTCATTTGAGTCTTCTAGGCTTTTCCTTGTATTTTTTATTACTTTAAATTTAGTAACATTCCAGCATGTCACTAAATTATTCTCTATTATTTATTTTATTATCAGTTGTCCTTTATTGTTGGTTTCCACTATGTCTATAATTTGATTTATTTAATTTATATGGTTTATTTCTAAAACTATAACTCTTTATACCCTGGTTTATAGCCTCCCCATTATACATTTCACACCCCCACTACTAGTTAGAAGCCTCTAGAGTCTATATAGTTTCACTTAAGGTCTCATAAACAACCCTTTTTTGGCCACATGAGAGAGTGCTGGATTAAGGGATTTTAAAAAGTGGTATCAGAGGAGAGGGTTTTATTTTATTATATATTACTATATAGGAAAGGTTAAAGGAGAATAGGATGTGTCACGACTTGGAAATGATCTTTTTCATGCAAGTAGCTAACCCATGTATATGGGAAAATCGAAGTTCCCAGATATGGGACTGTTATTTATGTTGTGTTCTTGTTATAAATGATTTTATTTCACCTTGGGTGATTCACATATTGTGTGAGATTATTTTTTTATGATGTTACTATTTCTTAAGACTTGTAATCATGGCATGGTATGGAATGATATGAGAATACATGAATCATAATAGGCACATAGGGATATTTTGACATAGATTGTTCATGATAAGGGAATATTTATTTTTTCATGTGATATATACTGGCATGTTGAACTATGATATTAGATATCTATTTCACTGGATAAATGAAATGAGATGATGTTCCATTCTAAAACACATTTAAGTAATTTTTAGGGAGACCCAGAGTCAGTGGTTCTCTATTGTAGTCACCTGTTGGGGTTTACCTTGTTCCTAGCTATCTCTCTAAGGTGTGAATTTGTGTTTTAGAGAAATTTCATCCCCATCATCTTCAACATGAGTGTCAGGATAGTAAAAATAATCCTACTCATAATGTAGGTGAACTGGATCTTCCTATAGTTCCTCAGGATTCGATGGATGTTCAGATCATGACATATTCCCAAGGGTAATATTATCCATGGAAAGGGAGACTATTCATACTATTCATTCTATATCGAGCTGATAAGAGAGTTTCAACTACAACACTCGCCAATGTTTACTAAAGAAGGAGGACCCCGGGTATATGAGTTATGGATTGAGTCGGTCTAGATGATCTTTAAGCATCTAGAAACACCTATGTATAGGAGAGTTAATCTTGCTACATATATGATTCGTGGACCTGCCTTGCATTGGTGGGATATTCTGGAGAAATATGGGCAGCGGGATGAGTTATCTTGGAAAGAATTTGAGACAAATTTACTGATCCACTTATATCTTGATATGTTGAGTTAAGAAAAATATAATGAGTTCCTACATCTAATTTTGGAGGGAATTCTAATGTTGGACTATGTTGGATATTTCACTATCCTACAATGCTTTACAATATCTTTGGCAGCTGATGAGATCTCATGGAATAGAAGTTTTTAGGATGGTATTCACAATGAGATCAGGTCATGGGTAAATGCTTTTCTCTTCATCAGCTTTTAAGATGTGATCATCTAGGTACTAATCATAGAATTGAATCTTATATAGGCCCGGAGTACTGGCCAAGCTGTTTTAGTAGGGAAAACTCAAAGCTCTTCTTCAAGTTGAAAGAAGCACCGCTATGATAGTTTCCACTGTGTAAGTTGTGGGCATAGAGTCACGACATTGGACATCCATCTCAAGACCATGTTATATTGAAATTATTTCATTGTTTATAGTTTTTCACAGAGATTCCATAGTTTTCTTACCCTATAGTCGAATTTCATACCTATGGAATATTGGGTCATATTTAGAGGTTCTGTACAAACTTTACATAACAGACTAGTGGAAGGGGACTAGGATAGGCACCTGAGTTAGGAAGGGGCTCAACTACCCCTCAAAAAGTTGGTAGTTGGAGTTCCACTGGATGTACAGGCCAAGGCATGGGACATGGTACCCTAGGGCTTAAGCATAAGTACCAGGTAGGGGAAATATCTTAGTATAGTATGATTGAATCCCAGGGCAGTGGGAAAAGTCAACTGCATGTTGTGTAGACTAATCCAAAAATCTTTGATACATGACCGTCTATCGTTAGAGGTATGATTATTGTATTGTCTACCTTAGCATGTGTTTTTTTAAATAATATCATCAAATTATTTTTTATATTCCATTTTTTTAAATAATTTTGGGCTTGAATGTGGAAATCTTGGATGGTTCTTTGACCATCAACACACTATTGGGAGTGCGATCAGAGAATATCAAATGTTGCATGGTGTTTTCTCTAGATATTGGTGGTTACCATTTCTTTTGAGAACTGTTTGTTCTGGAAATGACATTATTAACATTGACTCTTAGATTTGATTAGTTATTTATATACCAATATAATATCAAATTTTATAGGAGGAGAGTTACCTTTCTATCTCTAGAAGGAGGAAGTTATTTCAACTAAGGTGAGTGGTATCATCATACTAGTGGTGCATGACTAATTTAGTGATGATTTGAATGAATCATGGCTCAGATATCCAGTCTTGTTCTAGATAATGGTGGAATGCAGCATGATTATTTCCATCAGTGGTAGAACATTTTCAGGTTGTCTTTCCTGAAGAGTTCTATGGCTCACCGCCCAAACAAGTGATCAAGTTCATGATCAGGTTGGTGTCGGGAGTGTAACTAGTTTCTATCCTGCCTTATAGAATGGTACTGGTAGAGCTTCAGGAGTTGAAAGTTAAGTTTGAATATCTAGAATATAAAATCTTTATATGGAATAGTATATATCAATAGGGTTCTCTAGTTCTATTCGACATAAGGTATTATGGATCCTTTTTATTATGTGTGGATTATCAGAGGTTGAACTAGATGATAATTAAGAACTGGTATCTTCTTCTATGAATTGATGATTTTTTTGATCAGTTGAGAGGTGCTAAGACATTATCCAAGATTTATTTGAGATCCTGTTACCACCAGTTAAGGATGAGACCATCAGGAATACCTCATACTAATTTAGAATAAGATATGGCTTGTATGAATTTGTAGTGATTCAATTTGGTTTAACTAACAGATCAGTGGTATTAATGGCCTTAATGAATAGAGTATTTCATCCTTTTCTAGACAATTTTGGGGTTTTTTTTGATGATATCATAGTGTACTCCAAGTTAGAAAATGACCATGCCAAAAATCTTGACATCGTCCTGAGTACATTGAGGGAGCATCGGCTTTATGACAAGATAACCAAATACAGATTCTGGAAAAATAAAGTTCACTTCTTTGGCCAAGTCATCTCAGAGGAAAGAGTGTTAGTGGACCCGGAGAAATTTGCAACCATGGTATATTGGGAAAAACCCATGAATGACTTTGATATTTGGAGGATCTTGGGTTTAGAAGGTTATTATCGATGCTTTATCCAATAATTGTCCCGATTGGCAGCATCTATGTTTGGGATAACTAAGAAAGGGGTGAAGTTTGTTTGTTCTGATTCTTATGAGAGAGATTTTTTGGAGTTAAAAGGAAGGTTGAACTCAGAACCTATCCTTGCATTACTTGTGTTAGGTAAATCATATACCATGTACTATGATGCATCCATAGTTTGGACTCAGAGGAGTTTTAATGCAGGAGGATCAAGTGGTTTCTTATGGATCCAGGTAGCTGAGACTACATGAGAGGAAATACCCTACTCATGATCTGGAGTTAGCAGCGATGGTACATGCCCTGAGATTTTAGAACCACTATCTCATGGGTGAGAGGTTTGTGGTATACATGGGATACAAGAGCCTCCAGTACATCCTTTTTCAGCGAGACCTGAACCATTGTTAAAGGAGGTGGGTCGAGTATAAGTAGTATTTCAACTTTGAATAGGCATATACACCAGATAAGGGAAATGTTGTTGTTGGTTCCTTGATCTAAAAGAATCAGAAAAATGTAGTTTAGGAGTCTTGTTATGAGTGGAAGATAATGTCCCTATTTATAGAGATGCATATGGATGTTCAAGGGTCTTAGGGATGGTAACTCTAACTTTGGCATCTATTATAGCCATGACTTTCGACAAGATTAAGACTGAGCAGTTGTTTGATATGGAGGGATCAACTCTGAGAGAAAAATTATATGGTGGGGAGACACCATTAGGATGGTATCTTGGTAGTGGAAATTCTATTTGTTTCCAGGGATGATTATCGATTTCTATGGGCTTACTGAAACACCCCAATATTCCATAGTATGCTTATTTTTTAATAATTCAATAACTTGCATTGCATGTAACATTGAGTTCGAGCGCACCATGACCTATCAAACTAGCCGTTTAAAAAGAGGTTATGAATAGTATTAAAAAAATTATGAATTTTATAATTTTTTTTCAAAATAGACTTCATTTTTGAATTCAGAATATCAAAATTATCTTATGGTGAATTTTTGGTTATTTTTTGAAATTTTTTAATTTTTTGAAGAATAGTGAAAAATACTTCATTATTGTAAAAAAACAGAAAGTTTCATTTAAATAATTATTTTAAATTACAATGATTTTAAAGTCACAATATACAAATAATATATTTATTAACTAAATTTAGGTCGTTTGAATCATTTTTATAATAGAATTAGTTATAAAAATTTATTGAACTTCTGAACGTCACTTTTACCTTCCTTCTAACCACATATGCAGATTAGCATTAAATTTAATTTTACTGCTTTTGTGAATTTAATTTTGACAAACGAACATACATGGATATAATATAAATGAAAAATGTGGTCTAATAGGATCAAATTAATTTTTGGTGAATAGTAACTTTTGGATTTTATTTACCATGATTAAAGGTAAATAGGGTAATTAAAGGTAAAAATAATATTATAATAATATAATATTACACTAACACTTGTACTAATTTCATTGGATAAGTGTTTTAAGACCAAAATAAACCTTAGGTAGAAAATATGATCCTTTTTAATCCAATTTTGTTAGATTAAGACATTTATTATATATTATTTACAGAAGAGTTAAAAGTATCATATTCAAATTTTAATAACTATATCATTTTTAATATGAGGTTATATAAGTGATATGGTCGAATATAAATATAATTTAGAAATATAAAATGTTTATATATGTAATTTTAATTTATTTTTAATTTTAGGAAATAAATAATTAAATTAAATGGTGACACAATAATGATGCAATAATTGAATTATTAAAGGAAGAATCAATTAAATGATATTAAAAATACTAAAATAAATATAATTTAACTTAATTAATGACATCCAATAATTTTATAGATTCCATAGACATGTTATTGGAATATATAAAGTATTGGATCGAAGTTATCGTGTTGTTTTGATATTTTTAAACATGAAAATATTGAATAGTATCAAAATTAGCATAAATGATTTTTTAAAATAAATAATAATTTATTAAATTCTATAAAATTCAACAAAAATATTAGGTTTGGCCAAATAACTAGGATAGTGTTAAATATTTGTTAAATGATCCAATTGGTTTTCTTTTGTAATTTTATAGTAACTATATTAACCATATGGTATAAAAATACAAGTAGACACGGTAAGAGTTAAACTATTTAACTAAGGGTTAAACCCAAATTATAAGGTTAATTTTGTGACCTAAACTTATATAAAAATCATTGGTTGTGATGATTTATGCACATACTCATCTTATACTCTAAATAACTCACTTTGGATCAATTTGAACCTGAAAATCAATTTATAATAAATTAATAATTTTGGAGTTTCCAAAAGATCCCCTCCACTCTATTATAAAAGGGAACCTCTCCTTCTCTTTTTTTCACACCTATAAAGCCCTTTGACTCAGAAAAAACCAGACCAATTATCCTACCAACTTTCCTCACTTAATCATAGAGCCATACTTTGGACACAAAGTCATCCTAAGGATTTATTTTGTACAAATCAAAAGAAGATTCTCAAAGAAGAGGTAATTGTTTTACCAATTCCATTAAATTTCTTTTATTCTTATACTTCCTATTCCTATATTGTGTCCATACCAAAATAATAAATCCAGTGTCATATACATGATTATATTTTATTATAATTATGTAACAACCATATTCCTCAATGTATCCATCCTACGAATAACAATATCACCATGCGTGCATACGTATGACTTACCGTCTCCATGCCCTGGTCTAATTTTTTATTCAACAATACTTGATATGGATGGGTATAATGATAATTATAATGGATATAAATAATTAATATAACATGATAATTATTCTTTATAATTAATATACCATCCAATTCCATACTATTTAACTATAAAGTGAATGACATCATCGCTCGTGCGTACGTACGACCTACCGTCTCTATGACGTGGTGGGATTCTTTTTCCATGTTTTCCATTAAAGAATGATTATAAAATTTATATGATGAGTAAAAATAATAATTATTAAATTTATATCATTTTTTATATGAATAAAATACGTCATATGCATAAAAAACCTTACTTACACAACAAAACATGCATAGAAAAACAAAGTAGTTATCACCCGAAACATTGGTAACACTGAAATATTATTAACAAAATGATATAAGAGGATCATAGATGATATTTTAAATATCTATATTGTTATGGTATAATTTAATAACATTTTTTAACAATTATACAGGAGGTTAACACACCCTTGACTAAAGTAAAGTATAAGGTAAGGGTTAATTTCACAATCTCATTATTATATGAGCTTGTTTATATGTACGTATCTACTGGGAAATCTATATCATCAATGTCCATGTTTCTCAAAATGTATTTCAAAATATTATAAAAAATTGTTTAAAGACATTTTTATCCATGTTTTAATTATTACAAAAAAATTTTAAAGGAATCTTTCCTTCATTTTCCAAATGAGTTATTTTATTATCTTTTTGAAAAATTAAGGAAAGAATGTTTTTTAAACTTATACTACATGAGAGGCTATTTATTCCGTCATGATTCCTTAATGTTTTGAAGATTACTTTACAATTTTCTAAGGTTATTTTCAAAAGAAAGTTTTTATTTTATAATTTCACATCTTTTAAATTATTTCAAAGTAAAAAAGGGATATCTCTCTCAAAGAGTTTTAATGATTTTATTAGATTATTTTCATCTATGTCAACATCCTTTATTCGATCTTATGCTTCATTAAGTTTGATTTATTATGATACAATATTCCATATTATATTGAAGGTTTTATGATATTTTTTACTCTGGATGTGCTATTTTTATATCATTCGTGGTTTATGGTTAAAGTATTAACATTTCATATGCTAGTTTTAATATGAATGTTTATGTTATGTTTCAGTATTTTCATATAAGGAATACATTGGACTAAGTAAGTGATGGTAGAGGCTCTCTATAGACCCTAGATGCATCGGTAGGTCTCATGAGACAATGCATTTTTTGTTTTAACCCATTTATGTATGGTATTGGCACAGGGCCTTGACGACGTGGTTATGATGTCCAGTACTATGCATTCCCCAATTATGAGGTTTTTTATTGATATTTCATGAGATTGTTCGACTAGTATAATATCAATGTGGATGTTTAAATTGAATTATTTGATTTATTCATTCCATATTATTCTGAATATTTTGTTTAAAATACTTGTGTTTCAGTTTTATACCTTGCCTTAAAATTTTATTCTTATTTATAATAGCTTCCTCTATATTTTTTATCCATACTGAGCATCAAATATCACCCCTTTCATATGTTTCATTTTCACCTAGGATGGGAAAAAGTTTATTATGACTGACTTGTAGGGATAATCTAAGGGATATGAGTGTTTTCAAAGGAGAAGCTATGCTGTTTTCATTTCAAGATGTAATGTAAAACTTATGTTTGTATCTAGTTTTTCCAGGGCTTCTAAACTGATCGATCCTTCAGGATTTGATTTCTTATGATCATGCCAATGTAGTAAATCAATGCACCAAATATATGAAATTGGTCTCAGGGCATTACAGTTGGTATCAAAGGAAGTTTAGTAGAAACCTTGGAAACTAGATTTAGAAAAGACATTAATTATGGGACACTACGATACGATAGAATTTGAGGATAAGTATATAAGATCTTCCTAAAATTTTGGTAATGTAGAGATTATGTGGCGACCATTTGCATCAGAGTGGCGTATTACCTCTCCCTCGTGAAACCTAGGTTTTATCTTGTATTCTTTCCTCCTTCACCCTTCAGGTCGGGATCTACTCGTGGTTGTTTTGGGTTCTTCTCTTAATTGGAATCGTTGCTTGTGCGGAGGTGTCGTTTCTTAGTGGTGGTATGACGGTCGACACGGCGCAGAATTATTTCTGACGATTTCATGGATTTTCATCACTTCTTGGTGGATCTATGAAGGTCAGCCCAGTGATTTTAACTCTTTACGATGGTGACGAGGCTTGGGGTGGCCCTAATTTTGGTTTAGGTTACTCGGCATGTCTGGAGAACCAGACGACGAAGTGGGATGGTATCTCGACAAGATTAAGGGTTGCTTCTGGTAAAATTTTGGTGTGGATCAGGGCTAGAACTCAGTTCTTCAGAGGAGGGAGGCCTTCGGTCTCAGATTTTGTGAGTTTTTACAAGCATTTAATTTTGTGACAGTTGTGAATTTGTTCTATGGATCTAGTTTTGGTTGTCCTAGTTTGACGTCTCTGGTCTTTCTCATTCTTGTCATCGTGAGGCTTGTGCTAGAACCTATTTAGGGTGCATCCAAGGCTCTGATCGGAGTAGATCCATTCCCTGAGAAGCATTTTTGTTTTAGGCTGACCAAAATTCCCTGATTGGTGGGGGTCCCTCGGTGCGGGGTTGGTCCATCCAGTGCTAGGAGACGATGGCTTGAACTCGTGTTCTTTGGATTGTCTTTTTGGATTTTGTGGTTACGGTGGCGGGGTGGAGGTTGACGAGGGTGGTCTAGGATGATCGATTGTTAGAGATTTTTTTGGTTTTGTATACTCGGAATATTGAAGGGGTTTATGAGGTCTTCTGGTACGGTGATGCACCCAAACTCGACCACATGGATCAGTCCCTAGAGGAGGTTACATAGCTAGTTGTTCATCATTGCAGAGATTTATGGATTTGGATGTTTGAGAGGGTATGGAATTTTCCATCGGATTGGTCCTGTGCTTTGACACAGGACTCTTGCTTTTCATTCAGCCATGTACTGGTGGAGATCTTTTTCAAGATCAATTGATGGGGAGGGGTAGCTCCATGTTGTCAGTTTGGTTTGTCTTGATAAACCTTCAGGTTGTGATTTATCCTAAGTTGATAATTTCTATTTGGGTTTCCCCCATTATTCCCTTAAAATGGGGGTCTTCCTTTAAATAAAATATTTTTGAAGGCCTCTGGGTTTTTGGATAGTGATTATGTGGTTATTCCTAGTAAATACATCCCTATCTAGATACAACAAGTTTATGTGTTTATGGCATAGATATACCTAGGAGTAACAACTCTGATAAGGTGTTCCAGGCTTGACATGGGGTAACCTGGTATTCAAAAATTGGCCTCACCATGCACATGGTTTGACACTTATGGAGGGTATGTTTAGGATAATTCACATTTTCTTTACAAACCATTTTGAAGGATTTATGAGTAAAAATTTCCCAAAAGAAACCATTTTTATGATTATGGATTAAATATGCAAAAAATTTCAGTTTATGTTAAGTGTTTTACTAGTTTTAGAATTATGCATTATGATTCATAACCCATATAGTATTCCATTGTTCAGAAGTGGATCCTAGTGGAAGGAATGGAAACTATATCAACACACATAATCCAAGTAGGGATTTACCTCATATGAAAGATAATGATATTAGAGTTGGTGATACAACTAGAACTAAATAGCTTATTACCATATTGGGACAACTGACTCAGGTTATAAATAATAAGCATACCTATATGGATCATCCTGATCCACAACATGGAGGATCAATGTAATACTGCTTCATGAGATAACAACCTATAACATTCAATGGGACAAAAATCCATTTGTATTTGAGAAATGGATAAGTTCTTTAGAGAAAATATTTCTTTCTTTGGGGAGTAACGAAAGGGAAAAAGTTTTTATCATAGTCTATCATCTATCAAGAGATGCAGATTAATGGTGTTCATTAATTCAAAACATGAAGGTGGTTGAATAGGTAGAAAATATGTAATAGAGGTAATTTAAAGAACTCTTCCTAGAAAAATAATTTCCTCATGATCTACGAGCAGATATGCAAAGGAAATTTATGAGTTGGAGGAAGAAGGAGGATGATAATTTTGCAATGTATGAAGCTAACTTCACAAGTTTAGTAAGAAATGTTTTAGACTACACAGGTAACCCAAGAAGTAATATAGATTGATTATTTTATGGGTTAAAACCATTCCTCTAACGGGAATTGGTCTCACAACCATATGAAGATATATTCTCATGTGATATCAAGATGAGAGAGGAATTATCTAAGTCTTATGAATTTAAAGTAAATCAAGAGAAGAAGAGGTCCGCTGAAAACTCTGGAAAAGGAAATAAGGGGAAGAAGGGAAAATTTTACTTTCCACCCTATGGTAATTGTGGGAAGAAACACCCTGGTACTTGCTTAAAGGGGATGTGTGTTTGTTACATGTGTTGACAAAAAGGCCACCAATCTCATGATTTCAAGGGAAAGAAATATGTTAACAATGTTCAATGCTATAATTTTAAAGATTTGGGTCATTATACAAGTGATTTTCCTAAGCGTTAAGAAAACTTTCCCCATAAATTTCCTAGGGAGAAAGGTAAAGATTCTATGATCACAACTTCTGAGGTTAAAGTTCCTAAGGATGTGGTGGAAAGTACTTTAATACTTTCCTCAAATTTAGCCAAATATTTATTTGATTATGGATCCTCACATTCCTTTATATATTCCCAGTTTTATTTAAAAATTAGATATTTCTAATTCACATTAATATGGTAGTTTTTAGTCAAAATCCCTAAAGGAAGTCTCATTACAAAAAAGATGTGTCGGGAAGTTCCCATTATGGCAAATAAACATGATTTATCTGCTGAATTTATCATCATACCTATGGTCAACTAGGATATAATTCTTAGTATGGTCTTCATATCAAAATATGTTGCAAAATATTATTTCAAGAGTAAGGAATCTTCGATTTGTGAGGAAAATGTAGAATCCATTATCTTTAGAGAAGAAACTTCCTCACCTTATTCTTATCAAAACCCATCCCCAATAGCTTTAATAAATTGGATTCTTGGGAAGGAAGAGGAAATAACATATAGGTATGAAGAAATAAATATTCAAATAGAGTATTTACCTTTTTTAAAGGAATACATTGATGTTTTTTTCTGAAGATTTACCTCGACACCCCATGAGCGTGAAGTTGATTTTTTTATTGATTTAATCCCTGATGCAAGACCAATATAAAATAATACTTATAGAATGGACACTATGGAATTAGTAGATCTAAAGAAAAAACTAGAGTATTTGAGTATTAATGTATTTATTCTCCCTAGTGTTTCCTTATAGGGAGCCTCAATTATTTTTGTTAAGTAGAAAGATGTATCAATGAGGCTATGCATTGACTATAGAGATATCAATTATATTACTAAAAATAACAATTATCCCCTGCCTCACATGGATAATTTGTTTGACCAACTTCCTGGAGCTCAATAATTTTCGAAGATTGAACTTAATTATGGATATCATCAATTGTGTGTGAAGAGGGAAGATATTCCAAAGACAGAATTTTGAACCAGGTATGGGCATTGCGAGTTTATAGTAATGCCATTTGGACGGACTAATGCACCCTCTAATTTCATGGATCTAATGAACAAAGATTTCAAAGAATATCTTTATGATTTTTTTATAGTATTTATTGATGATATATTGGTATACTCTAAAATCTATTAATACCAAGAGAACCAATTTTGGATTTTTTGAAGACTCTTAGAATAAATGAACTATATTGGAAGTTTTTCAAGTGTAAATTATGGATTTAGGAAATTTATTTTGTTTTGGACATATTAACTCAAACGATGGAATATCTATTGATATTGCAATGACAAAGGTAATCCAAGAATATCTAGTACTGAAGAGTACAACTGAGGTACCCAATTATATTGGTTTAGTGGGTTACTATTGACATTTCATCCAGAATTTTTCTTGATTGGCTAACCCGTTAACCAAGATCACATGTAATGGGGTTAAATTCATTTGGAAAAAAGAGTGTGAATAATTATTTGAATAATTGAATAGAATATTAGTCAATGATCCTATCTTGAATATACCAACTAGGAATTATGGGTTTGTGATTTATAGTGATGCATCAAGGAAAGGACTTGGTTGTGTTCTTATGAAAAATTATATTGTTTTTTGCATATACATCAAGGTAGTTAAAAATTCATGAAAAAAACTACCCAAATCATGATATTGAGTTAGCAGTAGTAATATTTTCTATGAATATATGGAGAAACTATATCTATGGTAAAATATGTGAGATATATACAGATCACAAGAGTTTAAAATATATTTTCTCACAGAAAAAAATCAACATGAGACAAAGAAGATTGATTGAGCTACTCAAATATTGTAATTTTACAATAAATTACCACCCAGGGAAGGTAAATAAGGTGGTGGATGGTTTGATAAGAAAGGACCATGGAGTTATAAAGAAAATTAGAGTTTAAAATAATCCTATGTTCATGTATCTAGTAAAGATGAATATGGGAATAATCATTGAAGGTGAAACACCACTAATTTTTCAAGTGGTTTCCAAACCATCTTTACTGGAAAGGATCAAAATTTCTTAGTATGATAATGAGGATTTTCAAAATAAAATTAAAGCTTCGATTGATGGGAGAATGATCAAATTTTTTTATGAAGATGACATTTTGAAATTTGGGAAGAGGATTTGTGTTCCCACATACCTCAACTAAAAAGGGAATTATTGGATGATTATCATAGCTCCAGTTTCTCTATAAACCCTGGTGGAACTAAGATGTATAGATATTTGAAGTAACATTTTTGGTTGGGCAATATGAAGATGAAGATTTTTTATTATGTGTCGAGATGTTTGGTTTGTCAACAGGTGAAGGTTGGAAGACAAAATCCTAGAGGAGTCATGAAACGTCTTCCTATACCTATGTGGATATGGGATGATATTACAATGGACTTTGTCATTGGGCTACCAAATAATCCTAGAATAAATGATGTGATATGGGTTATTATTGATCGTCTTACCTAATCATCACATTTTCTTACTATAAGAGAAGATTTTCCACATGAACATTTAACAAGACTATATATTAATGAAGTTATAAGACTTAATGGTGTACCCCTATATATTTTTTCTGATCGTGATCCCCGTTTTACGTCACAATTTTGGAAAAGTATTCAGAATGCCCAAGATACTGAGCTTCATTTGAGAACTACCTACCATCCTCAAACTGATGGAAAATCAGAAAAGACTATTCAAACTTTCGAAGACATGTTGAGATCTTTCTCACTTTAATTTCAAGGTATGTGAGATCAGTATTTAACTCTATTATAATTTTCTTATAACAATAGATTCCATTCAAGTATTCAGATGAAACCATATGAAATGTTATATGGAAAGAGATGTTGTACACTGACTTGTCGGAATGATGTTGGTGAATGAAAACTCATAGGGCTAGAACGTGTTGAGGAAGTGATGGAAAAGGTAAAGACTATTTAGACCCATATCAAAATAGGTCAAGGTAGGAAAAATAGCTATGCTGATAACTGAAGAAAGGATTTGGAATTTCAAGTTGAAGATCATGTTTTCTTGAAGGTATCTCCATGGAAGGGTGTTATAAGATTTGGTAAAAAGGTTAAATTAAGTCCCAGGTACATTAGACCTTTTGAGATTTTGGAACGAATCGGAGTTATAGCTTACTGTTTGGAAATGCCACCAAGTCTCTGTAAAGCTCATTATATTTTCCACATATCAATATTAAGGAAATACATCCCAAACCCAATGCATCTACTCCCTTATGAATAAATAGAACTGGAACCTGATCTTTCTTACTGTGAAGGGACTATCAATATTCCTGACACTAGAGAACAATTGTTGAGAAATCAGACGACTCATCTGGTAAAATTTCTTTAGAGAAACTATAAAATGGAAAAGGTGACGTGGGAACCTAACGAACTTATGATGAAGAACCACCTGAATCTTTTTATGAAGTGATATTCTAAAAATTTTAAGGATGAAATTATTTGAATAAGGGAATAATGTAACAACCCAATCTTTTATGGTATGCTTATTTTTAAACAATTCAACAACTTTCTCTACACACAACATCGAGTTAGAGTACACTATGACCTATCAAACTAGTTTTTTAAAAAGTGGTTATGAATAATACTAACCAAATTATGAAATTTATAAATTTTATTTTTCAAAATAAATTTCATTTTTGAATTTGGAATATCAAAATTAGCTTATGGCGAATTTTTGGTATTTTTCTAAAAAGTTTCAATTTTTGATGAATATTGAAAAATACTCCACTATTGTTAAAAACCAACATTTCCATTTAAATAATTATTTTAAATTAAATTTCTTTTAAAGAAAAAATAGATAAATAATTCATTTATTAACCCAATGTAGGTCATTGGAATCATTTTTATAATATAATTAGAGATAATAATTTATTAAACTTTTGAACGTCACTTTTACTCACCTTCTAACCACATATACAATTTAGAATTAAACATAATTTTACCACTTCTGCGAATTGAATTTTGAAAAACAGAAATACATAGTATTAATAAATATGAAAAATTTGGTCTTATAGGGTTTAAATAATTTTTTTGTGAATAGTAACTTTTGGTTTTAATTTACCATAATTAAAGGTAAATAGAGTAATTAAGGGTAAAAATAATATTATAATAATATAATATTACCCTAAAACTTGTTCTAATTTAATTGGATAATTGTTTCTTAACCAAAATCAACCATAGGTCTAAAATATAATCCTTTTTAAGTCACTTGTGTTAGATTAAGACATTTATTATAATTTATTTAAAAAGAAGTTTAAAATGTCATATTCAAATTTTAATAACTATATAATTTTTAATATGAGGTTATATAAGTGATATGGTTGACTGTAAATAGAATTTATAAATATAAAATGTTTATATAAATAATTTTAATTTATTTATAATTTTATAAAATAAATAATTAAATTAAATGGTGACACAATAATGTAGCAGTAATTGAATTATTAAAGGAAGAATCAATTAAATGATATTAAAAATATTAGAATAAATAAAATTTGACTTAATTAATGACATCCAAGATTTTAATAGAAAACATAGACATGATAGTGACATAATATCGGTATTGGTTCAAATTTATCATTTTGTTTTGATAATTTTTAAAATAAAAATATTTAATAGTATCAAAATTGACATAAATGATGCTTTAAAATAAATAATAATTTATTAAATGTTATAAAATTCATAAGAATATAATTTTCATACAAATAACTAGGATAGTGTTAAATATGTAATAAATGATCCAATTGGGGTTCTTTTTTCATTTTATTGTAGTTATATTAACCCTATAGTATAAAAAGACAAGTAAACACGGTACGAGTTAAACTGTTTAACTAAGGGTTAAACCCAAAAGATAAGGTTAATTTTTTTTTCCTAAAATTGTCTAAAAATAATTGGTTGTGAATATTTAAACTCATAATCATCTTATCCTCTAAATAACTCACTTTTTATCTTTTTGAAACTAGAAATTAATTTATAATAATTTAATTATTTTGGAATTTCCAAAAATTCCCCTCCCCACTATTCTAAAAGAGAACCTCTCCTATTTTATTCACACCTATAAAGAACTTTGGATCAGACAAAACCCACCTAATTATCCTCCCAACTTCCCTCACTTTATCCTAGATTCCATAATTTGGGCAGAAATCCAGCCTAATGAGTCCTTTGTGCAAATCAAAGGGAGATGCTCAAAGAAGAGGTAATTGCTTTACCAATTCCATTCAATTTATTTTATTCTTCTACTTCCTCTTACTATGTTGTTTCTATTCCAAAGTAATAACTCCAGAATAATTTACATAATTATATGTTATTATAATTATGTAACAACCATATTCCTCCATTTATTCATCCTACTAATACAATATCACCATGCATGTGTATGTATGACTTATCGTCTCCACGCCGTAGTGTAATTTATTATTCAACACTATTTTATTTGGAAGGGTATAATTATGAGTATAATGGATATAAATAATTAATATAACATTATAATTATTATTTACAATTAATATACCATCCAATTCCATACTATTTAACCATCAGGGGAATGATATCGCCGCTCGTGCATACGTACGACCTACCATCTCCACGACGTGGTGGGATTCGTTCTCCACGTTAACCATTAAAGAATGATTATAAAATTTATATGATGGTTAAAAATAATAATTATGAATTTTATATCATTTTTGGATATGAATAAAATACATCCTATGCATAAAAACATGACTTAGACAACGAAACATGCATAGGAAAATAAAGTTATTAACCCCCGAAACAATGGTAATACTGAAATATTGTTAAAAAATGATATATGGGGATCATAATGATATCATAAATTTGTATATGGTTTTGGTTTAATTTTATATCATGTTTTAACCATTATACAAGAGGTTAATGCACCCTCAACTAAAGGAAAGTATAAGGTAAGGGTTATTTTCACGATCTCATTATTATCTGAGGTTGTTTATATGTATGTAACTACTAAGGCGTATTTATCATCCATGTCCATGTTTCTTAAAAAGTATTTCAAAATTGTATAAAAAATTGTTTAAAGAAATTTTTTCCCATGTTTTACTTTTTATAAATTTTTTTCAAAGGAGTATTTCCTTCGTTTTCCAAATGAGGTACTTTATGACCTTTTTGAGAAATTAAGGAAAGAATGTTTTTTTAACTTATACGACGTGCACAATTATTTCCACTATCATTATGCATTAACATTTTGAATCTTACCTTACAAGATTACAAGGTTACTTTCAAAAGGAATGTATTCTTTTATAATTTCACAACATTTAAATGATTTCAAAGTAAAAAAATGGATATCTCTCACAAAAAGTTTTAATGATTTTATTAGATTATTTTCATATATGTCAACATCCTTGGTTGGATTGTATGCTTAATTGAGGTTGATTTATTATGATAAAATATTACATATTGTATTTAAGGTTTTATTATATATTTGACTATGGATGATCTATTTTTATACCATTCAAGGTTTATGGTTAAAGTATTAACAATTCGTATGCTAGTTTTAATACGAAAGTTTATGTTATGTTTCAAACTTTTCATATGAGGAATGAATTTTACTTAGTAAGTGACGAGAAAGGACCACTATATCCCCTCAATGAATTTGTAGATCTAATGATACAAACTAGTTGGTGTTTTTACCCATTTATGTATAGTCTTATCATGAGGCCTTGATGGTGTGGTTATGATGTTCAGTAATTTACATTTCCTCATAATGATATTAGTTATTGATATTAAAAGTGATTTTTTGACTATTAGAATATCCATGTGAATGTTTAAATGGAAATAATGGATTTGTTATTTCCATATTATTCTAAATATTATTTTTAAAAGGCTTGTGTTTCAGTTTTATACCTTTCCTTAAAAGTTTATGCTTATTTATGATAGATTCTTATGCATTGTTTATCCTTACTGAGCGTCTGAGCTCACCCCTTTATTGTGTTTCATATTAACCTAGGATGTGAAAAAGTATATTATGACTAACCTGTAGGGATAATATAATAGATATGAGTGTTTTAAAACAGGACACTATGTTATTTTTCATTTCAATATGTAATGTAAAACTTATGTTTGTATCTAGTTTTTATAGGGATACTAAATTGATTGGTCCTTCAAGATTTGATTTCTTATGATCATGCCAATGTAGTAAATCAATGCACTAACTCTGGGAATCTAAGATCAGGGCAATACACTTACACAAGGAGATGATGATGTATTTTATTTCGTCTAGATGGGCAGTTAATCTTAGTTTGACAAATATGTTTTGTGATATCTGCAGATAGTACTATTGGTTCAGAATGAAGAAGGAGGTGGAATGCTTTGTGGTTAGATGCTTCACTTGTTAGTTGGAGAATGTAAATAATTAGAGGCCAAATGATCATTTATATCCTTTTTCCATTCCTAAGTGGAAATGGGAGGATGTCATAGTGGATTTTGTTATAGGATTACCTAGGAAAACCCATAATAATGACGTTGTATGGGTTATTGTGGACTGACTGACTAAGGTATCCCACTTCTTTCCTATCCTGAAAACCATCATAGCTGATGAGTTGGGTAGTCATTATATGCATGAGGTGGATAGGTTGCATAGTGTTCTGAGGATTATCGTTCCAGATAGAGATCCACATTTCACATCGCATTTCTGGTAGGGTCATCATAAGATTCTAGGATGGTAGGTTCTTTTGATAACAACTTATCATCCACAAACTGATGGTCAATCTAAGTGGACTATTTAGGTTCTAGAATATTTTTTATGCACCTAGGTTTCAAATTTTTGTGGTTTATGGGAGAAACATATGTCACTCGTGTAGTTTTTATATTATAATAGATTCCTTCCATAGATCCAAAGGTAACATTTTGAGGATTTATATAAAAGTTCATGTTGTTTTCCTTTTCATTGGCTAGAGGAAAGTGAGTTAACACTTGTTAGGCCTAGTCTCATATAGAAGATATCTGAAAAGGTTCATTTGATCATATACTAGTTGGTGGCTACACAGATCAGGTAGAAATCATATACTAACCATTGGAGAGGACCTCTATAATTTGAGGTTGGATATCATGTTTTCCTTCAGGTGTCACCTAGGTTGGGGAAATTCCATACCAGTTAACAGGTAAAGCTAGCACCTAGGTTTGTTGGGATATTTGAGATAGTGGAAAGGCCCATTCTAGTGGCATACTGTCTAATCCTCCCATAGCTCTATAGTTCTATGCACGATGTGTTACATGTGTCTCAACTATGGAAATATCATCCAAAACCTTCCCATGTGATTGGCATAATATACGATGAGCTTTATGATGATGCATCTTTTGTGGAGAATCTGATACAGGTTGTGGGTTGTAGTGAGGAGTATCTTCAGGTTAGGAAAATACTATTAGTTCAAGTGTAGTGAAAATATAGGTGATCTCATGTTGTGACCTAGGATATGGAGTCTGATATGCAAACCCAGTGTCCAATCTTGTTCACTAAGACATCACAGTGATGCTTGGAGTATCTCGTGGATTATCTATTATATGGTGGGGAGGTTGTAAGATCTATTCTTTTTTCCAGGTATGTCACTCTATGAGTTTTTCATTAACTTTTATTTCTGTTTTTTCATCATGGATGTCTATTGTTTGAATAAACACAGTCTTGGGTTATGAGGAAACTTTAGAAAAACTTTAAATGTTCCACCTGGAGAGCCTTTGCTTGGGAAAATGACTTAAATTTCAAGGATGTATACATGTTTGAATAAATGGAGTCTTGGTATAAATGGGTAAAAATTTTCATGGGTTCTTGGTATGTTGAGAAGCATTAAAGGGGGTTTAGGTTATTTGAAGAAAAAAAGGGATTGAGAATCCATATGTAGAATATTTGTTTTCTATGTAAATGTATTACACATCTTATAATGTTCAAATTTTTTTAATAAAATAAATATGAGGTGACGTGTTTTTTAGCGTATCCCATTAACAATATTTACACAACGTGTAACTATAACATGTCGTGTAATTTCCCAAACTGTTATTTGGAAGTATGATGTGCAGTTTAATTTTATTCTAATTCATTAAATCACTTATCCTCTCAACCCAGGGCAACCCTCCAGGAAATTTTGGAGTTCAAAAATCCCTTCAGAGTGTCCCATTTACGTGATCAATACCTAGTAAGTAATCTCAGTTAGGTTTTTCCTCTCCCCCCTTCCTCTTACAACCATTGCAGTAAAATCCCTTGATCATGTGAATTTTTGGTTTTGATCTTGATCAGTTTTTATATAGATTTCTCTTGGAAATCATCTTCCCATTCTTCTTCATGTGTTTTTCCATTATAATCATTTTTGGATCATTAATTAAAAGAACGATGTATAAATATTAACCCCAAGGATTGATAATTTCCATGTTTATGCAATATTATGAGTGCGTGAACGTAGCATGTTCCTAAATAAATTAAGTAATGAACTTGATCATTCTTTGGATTAAATTGTTTTTAATTTTATTTTTACATGGCTTATGGATACTCGTTGGGTGAGTGAACCATGAATATAATTAATTGGATAATGGGTTAATGTGTGTTTAGCATGATAGGAGACCTTAGGTGATTGCATGATATTGAGTCCATAAATTTTGAATTATTGATTATTGTTATGACTGTTACTCAATTGAGATTTAATATAAAGTGGTAAATGAAAGATAAATGGTAATTCACATAATTAACCATTTATATTTGTGATGTGATATTTTGATATCCATTCTATTTGGTAGGACTTGTGTTCTATGAAGAAATTCTTATATATCGGGCTCATCCCTGTAACATGCACACTTATATGCTGTAATGTTGATATTGAGTGGGCTTGGCTGAGTCCCATGCTATAATTCTTATACAGAGCAGGATCTATCCCATACCATGTTGTATTGATTATAGTGTTTAGACCTAGATGTTGTAATTATTTTAGGGATTTTACAAGAATCGTTGAGACTATACCATGGTTATATGGTGGTGGTTGGCATGGTCTAAAGACATTCTCAGAGATATTATAGCATAGTTTCAAAGAAGGTAATATTACCATGGTTATATGGTTGTGGTTTTAATGGTCATAAGCAATGCTCGAGATATTCTGGGTCTGAAGTAGGTTGTTGTTGTATTTTATTAATTTTTTAATTAATTAATACACATGTTTATCTCTATATTTCATATACTTCTTATCAAACTAGTTAGTCTTGACATAGTTGTGTTGACCTACTAAGTTATACTCACACCCTATTTGGGCTTCCATTTGCACTCGGGTAGATTATGTAGATCCTATTTTGGACAAGGGAAGAGGACCTTGTAGTTGATTGCTTGTTTACTGGATGGGATGGAGTTTGGAGTTGGGACCGACATGGGGTTCAGGATCAGGGAATTTTTAGTCATCATTTGAGTCTTCTAGTATTTTACATGTATTTTTTCTAGAATTAAATTTATTTACATTCCAACATGTCATTATATTATTCCCTATTATTTATTAGATTATCAGTTGGATTTTATTTTTGATTTCTAATATGTATATAATTTTATTTCATCCATTTATATGGTTTATTTATTCTTCTAAGACACTTCATACTAGGGGGTATAGTCTTCTCAATATACATTTCACATTCCCACTACTAGTTGACAACCTCTAGCATACGGTGAGGCGCACTTAAGGTCTCATACCAACCCATTTGGCCATGTGATAGAGTACCAAATTGGGGGATGTTACAAAAATAATTATAATAAATCATGATTTATTATATAAATATGATTCGGTATTATAATAGAAATAATAATTTTTCATGTTGAATAATTATAATATTGGTGGAGAATTTCATTAGTTAAAGTTATATTTATAACAAAAATTAAATAGCAATATGTAATATTAGAATCATTGATAATGATTTCAAATATTTAACAAGAATTTTTGTTTATTGTTGGGTGCGATCACACTAGAATTAATGCACCAAATATCATTAGAACTCTATAGATTTGATATTTCCACCTCCCCTAAAGTGATTAAAGAGGAAAACATAAATGGATATGATGAAAATCTAAAATTTTTATTCAATTTCACTCATGGTTCCCTCAAAATTTCTCAATCTAAGGAGGAAAATATAATTCAGTTTCTTATCCCAGACTTGAACATCATTCCCATCACCCTTTCTTCTAAAATTATCCCTAGTGATGTGTATAAGAATCCCACTACTTAAAATGTAGGTAGAACTAATTTTAATGATCTTCTTACTTCTACTATGATTAAGAAGGATAAATAATCTTCAGATCTTAGTATTGAAACCGCCATACCAGTCAAAAAGTATTCAAGGAGGAAGATCTCTCAAGGTAAAAAGAAAGGGGGTTCCAACCCCAAACACATGTTTAAATTAATATCTTGTTTTTGAACTGTCAGGGTGTAGAAAACCCTGACACTACCACTACTTTAAAAATATTTATTTACACACATAAATAATTTTTTTATATTTATGAGGCTAATACTAAATATTCCCCAAGTTTTCATATAGTTTTGATCATATTGGATATGCTTTTTTTGGTTATTTTACTAATAACTCTTATGTTGATTCTCTTTTTATTTTTTCACATTAATATTTAAAAAATATTTATTCTTATAGAATAACTAACTAGTATTTCAATTATGAAGTTGTCTCTCAAAATTCACACATGTAATCCTCATTTGTTTATGCTAAAAATATGTACCAAGATAAGAGATGTATTTGGTATAATTTTTCCTTATTAAGTAAAAAAATTTGTTATCCATGGATCATTATTGGGGATTTTAATGCTATCTTAGGACAGAGGGGGAAAATGTTTTTATTTCATTCCTCAATATCCTCAAGAGAGTTTAATTTCTGCATAGAGGAGAGTAACTTAATTGAAATAAATCTAGTTAGATCCAAATATACATAGTATCATAGACACTATAATAGATTAGTAGCTAGTATTCTTTATAGATCCTTTTCCAATGAACAAGATCTTGATAATGGTATATTATCTCCAGTACTAAGCTTCCTAGACTTAACTATGACCATCATCCAATATTGTTCAGTCATTATATTAGAAGCTCCAGACCTATCCTTCCTTTTAGAATTAAAAATTTATAGTCTTCTATTACTTAATATAGTGATATTTTTCATGATACATGAATGTCCATTAATTATGGAAATGATGTTTTTGATTATACTATAAATCTTAAATTCATAAAAATAAAAAATTATGGGATGGTGTAAAGTAAAATCCAATCAAATTGACAATGATATTTATTCTCTGGAATCCAATATTAGACAAGTACATGTTTCCTCTAATAACACTGAATTTGTATTTGATCTTCAAAAAGAGATAGACCTGTCTACTAAACTTGATTCTCTTATATCTATAAAATATAAAATTCAAAATTATATCTTCATAACTAAGTGGCTTAAAGATGGAAATAGGAACAAAAAATTCTACAACTCTATTCAAAGAGATATAAAATCTTATAGGACTTTTACCTTTATAAAGGACAGGGAAAATATAATTTATATTAAGGTAATACTTTCTGATCAAATTTTATCTTATTTTAGAAATATTTTCAATAAACCAGATATTAATAATTTCTTACTCCCTCATACCATTCTAGTGACTATTAGCGATGATGATGAAACTCTCATTACCTGTGTCCCTATATACTATGTGATCAAAGATGCAATTTTTAGTCTCAAGCTAGATAGTGTTCCTGGACCTGATGGTTTTACTAATTCCTTTTTTAGTACTATTGTGATATCATTCAGTTGGATGTATATAATTTGGTTAATTATTATTTTTTTCAACGGAACTCTTCTCTATGGTCTTAATGCACAATTCCCCACCATGACCCCCAAGGTTGATAATTCTTCTGAGATTCACCTCTTCATTCCTATATCCCTTATTAACACAATATAAAAAATCAACTATAATATACATTCTAATAGAATTGATACTATTTCTAATAAAATTATTTCCTGGAATCAAGTTTTCTTTTTTAAATGGAATAAAAAATAAATATTGTATCTACCTTGCCTCTAAATATACCAATCTTTTAATTAAATTTAATAGGGGTGAAAACATTGTTTAAAAATTTGACATTAGAAAGTCCTTTGATACTATGGAATGGAATTTTATATATAAGGCTCAAAAATGTTTTTGATTCAATGATTTTTTTATTAATATAATTAAAACCATTTTTATCCCTAATCACATTTATGTTCTTGTGAATGGATCCCCGAAGGGTTATTTTAATTTCACAAAATGTGTTATATAGGTTTATCCCCTTTTATCCATCCTCTTTTAAATTGTTGAGGATTATTTAAGTAAACTCCTTGCCTTTTTAGTAACTCATTGTAAACTTAAGCCCATATTTTACTCAATAAATTTGGATGTTCCTTGAAACCCCTTTTATATAGATGACATTATCTTATTTTTGCAAGGGGTAAAAATTAAAATCCAATATCTTAAGGTAGATCTCCCGCATTAAGAAGCTATTTGAAAACAATATGTAAACTAGAATAAATCCTATATTTTATTTGGGAAACAGTTTCCAGTTGATAGAAAAATAAATATCATTAATGACTTGGGTATCAAAGATGTGTCTCTTCCTTTCACCTACTTGGGTGTCCCTATTTTTTGGGGAAGGACTAAAAGTAACTACTTTTCTAAAAATTTTGATCAAATCAAAAATGAAAATTCTTCTTGGAAAGGGAAATCTCTTCCTATGACTGGAATAATTTTCCTTATCAAATCAACCATTTTTTCTAATATGGTTTATTATTTTATGGTTTATAAATGGACACTTGGTCTTCTTAAAAAGTTAAATGTCTCTATTTTTTTTGATTGGGAGCATAATAGAAAGAAAATTAATTATTGTAACTTGGACTAATTTTTGTAAGCCTCTTTCAAATAGTGGTCTCAGAATCATGAATATCACGTTATTTAATGAGTCTTTATAAGATAGGTTCACATGTAACCTTATGAATAGTAATAATATGGCTCTTAAAATCCTTAGAGGTAGTTTTCTTGATAAAATTAAGAAAGGAAGTGTTCTCTATATGGACTAATAGATCTGGTCTACCATCAAATATTTTTTCTCCAACATTATGTATCATTCTATATGAATGGTTAATAGGGAATATTATCTTAATTTTTGGTTGGATAACTAGACTATATCTTACCCTACCTCAATGATGGATCCTCTACATTATCCTATTGATACTAATGTCTCTATAAAATATATATTTAACTCTTTGATCATGTAATTAATTTATGAGATCAATAATATAGTTAATAATTACTATTTTTATAATAGGAATGATTTTTTATTTAGGATCCTAATAGAAATGGCATGTTGAATTACACACTATTTTATAATCACAATTTATTAGAAAAAATCATAATTTGTTAGGGATGAAAATATTTGATAAAACTTGGATTAGGACTTCCAGATTTACTCTTGTTTGTAGGATTGTTTATAACCTAATTCCTATTGATATTGGTCTTCAATTATTTGGTGTTCAATTATGTTAAAAATGTCATTTTTGAATCCAACACAGACATGATACTGACCATTTTTTCCTCTATTACTACCTATACATTATGGAAATTCATATAATATATTTTTGATTTCAGGTGGCTAAAAATAGCCTCCATTAGGCCACATCATCAGCATTGTACTGATGAGGATACTTCTCCAAAAATCATAAACCTTTTTATTATAGTAGTATATGACCTTATTCACATGATTTTTTATGATAGGAATGATTTTATTCATAATAGTAATACCTTTAGCCTCCATGAAGAAAAATTGAAGATACTTTTTGCGGATAAAGTGTCTAATTCAATTAATCATGGTAATTCCATAACTCTATTAGCAATTTTTTTTCCTGCATCATTTGGGAATCACTGGAAAATACAACCAATATAGAGGTACCTTATAAGTATTCTATAAATAACCTCTCCCTAAAAGGATAAAAATCAATGAATATGGTGCTTAAAATGGAAACTCATGTCCCTTCGGTTGTGGAGCGGTGTACCGACACCATAATGGGCATATACTTATTTTATTTTATGGTACATGTGTTATTTCTTCTTCTCTAGAAGTTGATATTTTTAGTGTTATCACTACATTATTTTGGAAAGGGAAAAAGGTTGGACCATCATATGTCTTGAAATTGATTCAACCACCATTTTATAAGTGGTTCGGAATGAAGTGGCACACCTTTCATGCACTCTTATAACCCGATGGATGGACTTCCTACACACACTTTTGGGGATAAATCATATTATAACCCATTATTTTTTAGAATTAAATTCAATGGTAAATGGTATTTCCAAAAAAGGATTCAACATCGAAATTATTTGGTTAGATGAACATCCAACAAATTTTCTTCCTTTATTTGAAAATGATTGTAAAAAAATATCTATTTCATAATTTTTCAATGTTTCTTTTTTAAATAAATGTGATTTAGTCTTTTTGGAAAAGTCATCACCTTTAAAAAAAGAAGTTTGTATGGTTCATAAGGTGAATACCTCATAACCTTATAACCAAAAAGACTAGGGTTCGAATCCTAGTAATCCCATTGGGGGATTTATGATACAAGTAGTGACACAGTCATGACGTAGACCTGGTGATGCAGGCAGGATGATGGAGGATTGAAATTTCACTAGGCCTTCAGGATATGTTCTTGCGACACTTGCCCTTGGGCCTATTTTCTATATAATGGTTCTCCCTCTAACCATATATAAATAGGAATTTAATTTCATAATAAAGATATGTTTTCCCCAACTTTAAAAAAACAATGATTATAATATTGCATGTTATATTATAACAACTATAATTTAGTGTTATAGCAGAAATGATATTTTGTCATGTTAAATAATTATTATATTTATTGATAATCACATTATTTAAATTTATAATATGGATGTTTCCTGGGTGAACCCCTATAAAGTTCTCATGTTTCACTCATTTCTGTAATTTTCATTGTATTTTCCCATATTTTTTACAATAAAAGAAATAATTTAATGTAAGTATAACAATAATAATTATGATATTGTAAGTATAAACTTTTAATTAATAAAATATTTCATGTTTTCATATAATTTTAGTAATAATTATAACATTTCATGTCACAATGTTACCTAATTTCATGTTAACAAAAATTATAATATTACATGACACATTTTAACAACTAAGGTTTAATGTTATAATAGAAATAATAATTTTTAATTTTGATTAATTATAATATTTTCTGATGATTTCATTATTTAAAGTTATATATACAACAAAAACTAAATAGAAATAATTAATATTAGAATCATTGATAGTAATTTCAAATATTTAACAAAATGTTTGTGTATTATTTGGTGTGATAACACCAGAATTAATGCACTAGATCTTATTAGAACTCTGCAGTTAAGAATTATTAGGAGAGATTAGTTATAAGGACCTAGACTTAAACATATATTATTCTAGTGTTCTTGGAATAGAATTCACATTTGAGGATTTTTTAATATTAGAGTTTTAGAGAATTAGGAAAAACTCTTACATAGTAAACTCATACATTACAAGTGCACACTTATACTCAGTATCCACTTTTTCTACCAAATGAAACCATTTTAAAATAAAAAATGATTTATTTTCAAGAAACATATTTAATACTTTCATCATGAAATCTTCTTTTTCCTTATCAATCTTAAGACCTATGAAAAACATTTTAAAACTTGGGATGAGCACAAAAAAAACTCAGCAAGGGACATAAAAATAAATAAACCATTAATCTAGTTAAAAAATGGAAACCTATTTAGTGTTCTTTAATATAATTAAAAAAACATTTTCACATTAATAACACTCATAATTTTTTCTAAAAAAAATTAAAACCAGTAGAAATAAATTAAAACCCATTTAGGTGACTTAGAGCATCACAAACATAAAACCCTTTCAAACCTCTTCCAATTGGAATAACCATATGGTCAAATTCAAAATTATAGATCTATAATGGGGATAAACCTTCATATAAGCTATATAGGGATCACTTATGAGCTATAATGGGGCTCAACCCTTCATATAAGCTATAACGGGCTCACCCGTGAGCTACAATAGGGAAAAAACCTTCGTGTAAGTTGTGTCAGGCTCACCCGTGAGCTACAATGGGGATCAACCCTTCGTATAAGCTATATCGGGCTCAACCATTTCATATAATTCTCAAGTACCATTTCATTAATAACAAAACTCTTTTGAAAACTTCTTCTAATCCCATATGAAACACATTTCTGTAAAAAAATACCATTTCAATTAAGAAACCATTTTCAATACCAAGATACCAAAAAAAGAATAATGGATTTATTTTCCTTTTAAAAACATCAAGGCTTATAGAGGATGCCAACTATTGAATAACAGTTACGATAATGGAGAAGTTGTTATCATCGTGTATATTAAAACAAAAAAACATTCCTTTTGTCATTTTGTAGAGAAAGTAAAAAAAATTATATAAAAAGATTCCATTTTGAAAAATTTTAGTGAAATTAAATATAGAAATAAAATTTCATGTATAATAATTTTATATCCATATAAATAAATATTTAAATTAATATCATGAAGAAAAGATTTTATAATTAAATCTTTAAACGCTCAAGGTGTCCCATAACACTTTGAACATTTAAATCTTAATCTCCTTAAATTAATACATTTAAAAAAATAATAAATAAAATTATTATAGATAAAATATGGATACTAATTTTCATATTGGATTTATATACACCATATAAAATAATAAATGTTCATATTATCATGAAATTCTTCAATGAAAGAATATTGAGATGAAATCCCTTACCTTGAGTCTGAATCATCATGAAAAATCATTATATTATTGAATAATAAACTTCGGTTAATTTATAATTTATTTAGAACCTTTTTAAATTTTATTATTTATTTTATATCACTTGTTACCATGTTATTAAAATTACATAATTATTTAAGTTCATATCGGATGTTTTGTCAATATTCGGTACTTGAGTCGTAAATGAACTTGGATTGATTTCAGTACTCCATTTGGTCATTAGTCCATCATCTCTATAATAATATTCATGACATAATAATAACTTATATATATAAATTATACTTTTAAATCCATTCATTAAATATGGATATGAAAAATGTACAACGTTACAATCATGGAGACGGTAATCCGTACGTACGCATGAGTAATGTTTCCATTTTTCATATATCATTTCAAAAATAAGGTAATTATTATTTTAAATTTAAATAATGTTCATAATATTGTTCATATCATAAAAATATTTTAAATACACTTATATGTATCATACAAGTGATGTAGAGAATAAAAATTATTTACATCGCTTCGTGGAGGTGATATTTCACACATACGCACGAAAGGTGTTATCATTTTTATGTTCATGGAAGTTAAGAAAATAATTGAAATATTATTATTTTAAAATAATAAATATTTATTAAATATAATATATAAACATTTATTCCATCATTATAACTAGTCCTGATAGATGGTAAGGAAAAATGAACTATATCGGTTCGCAAGGCGGTAGTCTGCCGTACACACAAATGGAATGTTCATTTCCCATTTGATGAATTTGGAGATGTATTTAGGTGATGATATTACCATAATAACATATCATAATATTGAGTATAATGGAGTTATTATTTAATCTTATAAGAATAATATTTATAGGAAGTGGAAGAATTTATAAAATAGAAACACATGAAAAATGATACCTCTTTTTCGGTTGATCACCTTTCAAGAATACCTTAACACCTCTAAGAAGGTTGTTCTTCCAAAACTAAGGCCTCAAGAATGCGGGGAGGGATTATAGGAGGATGTTTTTTTAGATAATGGAATAAAAAAAGTCTTTTTATTTGTGATTATTATAAAAGAGTGAGAACCTTTTTATAGGAGAGGGGAAGGGCACCTTTGGAAACTCTTAAACTATTAAATTAATATAAATTCAATTTCAGTTTAGAATGGTCCCAAAATATTTTATTTCAAATATAATATGATTTTGGATCAATTCAAAATCTTACAATTAAAATTATACAAGTTTTAATATTTTTTAGTCCTTACCTTTTTTGTTTAACCTTTATTTTACCCTTTTTAATCTTACCGTGATATTATGTTATTTACACTTTGTGGGTTAATGTAACTACCATAACATGTAAAAAGACAAAAAAATTTCCATTTACGATACAATTGGATATATACAAACCATTTGTATGAATATTATATTTTTAGGAATTTAATATCATTTAATAAAATAGTTTATATTTTAAAATACCAATATTGCCAATTTTGACACTATTCATTAGTTGACTTTTAGAAACATCATAACAAGAAGATAAGTTCGAACCAACTCATTTAAATCATCAAACAAATATCAAAATTATCCATAAAATTCATGGTTGGAATAAATTATGTCATATAATATTTATTTTAATATTTATAATATCATTTATTTGATTAATTAAGAAATTACTACATCATCATTGTATCATAATTAAATTTAATTATATAATTTCAAAAAATTATAAATAAATTACAATGATGTATTTAATATTTTTATATTTACATTAAATATTTATAGTTAGAGATATCCATTGTATAACTCCATATTAAAATACGTAATTTTTTAAAAACAAAAGTGTAACAAAAATGTCTATTCATTCAATATAATATTATAAATGAATTAAATTCATCCAAGTGGTTCCATGTGGTCCTAAAATAGACCCTAGGATTATAATGGTTATTATACACTCATAAAATTAAATTAGGACAAGTGTTAGGATATTTTTATATTATTATAATATTATTTTTACCTTTAATTACCCGATTTACCCTTAACCGTGGTAATTAAAATAATTACTAAAGTTACTAATCATAATTTCCAAAAAAATAAAAAGGAACTATTTACATAATTTGTACCATATGATTCTAAATATGGAATCCATTTTTCCAAATTCAGAACATATAAGTTTCAATAATTAATATAAAATTAATCCCTGTTGTCAAAATGAGAAAACAATTTTTTTTAAAAGTAAAAACCATCGAAATATTGACATGAATTTATATATAATTCCAATGTAAAATTACTTCCAATGACCAAAAATGGATTAAATGATAAAAAATTAATTTAATTATACTTTAAAATAAATTAAAAATATAATATAACAATATAAATAACTTAGACGAAAAAGCAGTTTTGAATTAAAATGTAGTATTTTTCACTATTCATTAAAATATGAGTTTTATCAAAAAAATACAAAAATTTAAACCAATGTAAAATTTAATGTCCTTATTCCAAAGAATAATTTTATTTTTTCACATATAACTTATAAAAATTCCAAAAAATAGATTTAAAATGGGTTCTCCATCAATTGGTGGTAAAATTGTATTTTTTTGAAGAATACATCTTTTATTCAAAAAACTGGTTTTTTTATTATATCATGTCTATGAAGAATATTAGATGAATTTTAAAAATTATGTTCAAAATATTACATATATATTTCGTTAATAAAATCCATAAAGAGTGATTTTATTATTTTATAAACTCACTTATTTTCATTTAAATATTTTTTCAGAAAAACATTTCCATTTAATTAAAAAGGGTTATATTTTCATTTATAAATAATTGTTCACAAAAGAATTTATTAAATAAATGTGAAAACAATATTTCCATTAATCAATTAATATTTTCCATTCCCTCCATTTTAACATCTTGGTTATAAGGCAACCTAATAATATTTAGTTGTTCGCTTAAGTTTGATGTGGCGTATATATATGTTATCGAACATATTGTCTCCTTTTAAAAACTCAGAATGTTACAGTAGTACTAGGATGGGTGAAATATAGGTAAGTACTTTTGTTGCACCCTTTTTTTGTTCAAATTTCAAATTTCATTCCATTATAACAAATATTATTATGATATTGTTTGTAAACTTTTGTATTGAATATGATATTTTATGATTACAAAGAATTTTAGTAATAATTATAATATTGCATGTTATAATGTAACAATATTTCATGTTAACGTTGATTATAATATTTCATGTTATATTGTAACAACTACGATTTAGTGTTATAATATAAATAATATTTTTTCATGGTGAATAATTATAATATTTCTTAATAATCACATTATTGAATTTCATGATATGAATGTTTCATGGGTGACATACATGGCGGTTATCATGTTTCAACATTTTTAGTATTTTTCATTTTAATTTTCCATATTATTTTACATTTAAAAAAATAAATAATTGCAGGTAATTATAAAAATAATAATTATGATATTTCACATAAACTTTTTATATGAATATAATATTTCAAGTACACATAGAATTTTAGTACTAAATATAATATTTCATTCCATAATGTTACCATATTTAATGTTAAAAATAATTATAATATTTCATTATGTATTGTAACAACTACGGTTTAGTGTTAAAATTGAAATAATAATTTGTCGTTTTGAATAATTATAATATTTTCTAGTAATTTCATTATTTAAATTTATATTTATAACAAAAATTAAATAAAAATTTGTAATAGTAGAATCACTTATAGTAATTTAAAATATTTGATAAGAATATTAGTGTAATTCGGGGTTCGATCACAGTAGCATTCATTCACCAGATCCCATTAGAACTCTACAGTTAAGCGTGCTTGGGTGAGAGTGGTACTAGAATGGGTAACCTCCTGGGAAGTACTCGTGTTTCACCCATTAATTATGTATATTTCAAATTTCATTCCAGTATAATAAATATTACAATGATATTGTATGTAAACTTTTTTAGTGAATATAATATTTCATGATTAAAGGGAATTTTAGTAATAATTATCATATTTCATGTTATAAGGTTACAATATTTCATGTTAACAATGATTATAATATTTCATGTTATGTTGTAACAACTACAATTTTTTGTTATAATAGAAATAATATTTTTTTCATGTTGAACAATTATAATATTTATCAATAATTTTATTATTGAATTTTATAATATGAATGTCACATGAGTGACCATTTGGGAAGTAATTGTATTTCACCCTTTTCTGTTTTTTCCATTATATTTTCCAAGATTTTATAAATTTTCAAAAATAAATAATTCCAAGTAAGTATAATAATAATAATTATGATATTGTACATAAACTGTTTAAATTAATATAATATTTCATGTTTACATGAAATTTTAGTAATAATTATAATATTTCATGCCATAATGTTACCATATTTCATGTTAACAATGATTATAATATTTCATGATGTATTGAAACAATTATAGTTTCGTGTTATAATATAAATGATAATCTTTCATGATGAATAATTATAATATTGGATGATAATTACAGCAGTTAAAGTTATATTTATAAAAAAATTAAATTGAAATATGTAATATTACAATCATTGATAGTACATTCAAATAGTTAATATGAATGACTGTGTATTGTTGGGTGTGATCACACCAACATTAATGCAGCATATCCCATTAGAACTTTGTAGTTAAGCATGCTTGGGTGAATGTATTATTTGGATGGGTGACCTCTTAGGAAGTACTCATATTGCGCCCTTTTTGTGTATATTTCAAATTTCATGACAGTATAATAAAGATTATTATGATATTGTATGTAAACTTTTTTATTGAATATAATATTTCATGATTATAGGGAATTTTAGTAATAATTATAATATTTCATGTTATAATGTAACAATATTTCTTGTTAACAATAATTATAATATTTCATGTTATATTGTATCAACTACAAATTAGTGTTATAACGAAAACAATATTTTTTTTGTTTGAACAATTATAATATTTATCAATAATAGAATTAAGAATTTCATAATATTAATCCTGCATGGGTGTCCTCCTGGGAATATCACGTGATTTACCCCTTTCTGTATTTTTCATTGTATTTTCTGATTTTTTTTATATTTTAAAAGACAAATAATTGTTTGTAAGTATATCAATAAGAATTATGATATTGTATAGAAACCTTTTAAATAAATATAATATTTCATGTTTACATATAATTTTTGTAATAATTATAATATTTAATGTCGTAATGTTACCAAATTTCATGTTAAAAATAATTATAATATTTAATGACATGTTGTAACTACTACGGTTTAGTGTTATAATATAAATAATAATTTTTCTCTCTTGATTAATTATAATATTTTCTGATAATTACATTAGTTGAAGTTATATTTATAATAAATATTAAATAGAAATATGTAATATTAGAATCATTTATTATACATTCAAATATTTAACAGAAATGTTTGTGTATTATAGGGTGTGATCACAATAGCATTAATGCACTATATCCCATCAGAACTTTGTAGTTAAGAATTCTTGGAAGAGAGTAGTACTAGGATGGGTTACCTTCTGGAAAGTACTCATTTTTCCCCATTTTTTTTATATTTTAAATTTCATGCCAGTATATTAAATATTATTATGATATAGTACGCAAACATTTGTATTTAATATAATATTTCATGATTACAGGGTATTTTAATAATAATTTTTATATTTCATGTATAATGTTGTAATATTTCATGTTAACAATGATTATAATATTTCTTGTTATATTGTAACAACTACGTTTTAGTGTTATAACATAAATAATATTTTTTCATGTTGAATAATTATAATATTTTTTGATAATCACATTATGGAATTTCATAATATGAATGTCACATGCGTGACCTCTTGGGAAGTGCTTGTGTTTCAATGTTTTCTTTAATTTTCATTGTATTTTCCAATATTTTTTATATTTTATGAAACAAATAATTTTATGTTATTATAAAAATAATCTTTATGATATTGTACATAAAATTTTTAAATGAATATAATATTTCAGGTTTACATGTAATTTTAATAATAATTATTCTATTTCATGTCATAATGTTATCATATTTCATGTTAACAATAATTATAATATTTCATTGGGTATTGTAACAGTTAATATTTAGTGTTATAATAGAAATAATAATTTTTCACATTGAATAATTATAATATTGGATGATAATTACATTAGTTAAAGTTATATTTATAATAATAATTAAATCACAATATGTAATATCAGAATCATTGATAATAGTTTAAAATATTTAACAACAATGTCCATGTATTTTTGGGCATGATAACACAAGAATTAATGCAATGGATCTCATTAGAACTCTACATCTAAGCATACTTGGGTGAAAGTAGTACTAGGATGGGTGACCTCCTAGTAAGTACTCATGTGGCACACTTTTTTATATATTCCAAATTTCATGCCAGTATAATAAAGATATTATGATATTGTATGGAACAATTTTTATAGAATATAATATTTCATGATTTTATAGAATTTTAGTAATAATTATAATATTTCATGTTATAATGTTTCAATATTTCATGTTAACTATGATTATAATATTTCATGTTATATTGTAACAACTATGGTTTAGTGTTATAACATAAATAATATTTTTTAAAGTTGAATAATTATAATATTTCTTGATAATCTCTTTATTTAATTTCATAATATGAATCTTGCATGGGTGACCTCCTGGGAAGTGCTTGTGTATCACCCTTTTCTGAATTTTTCATTGTATTTTCCCAGATTTTTTATATTTTAGAAAACAAATAATTACATGAAATTATAAAAATAATAATGAAGATATTGAACGTAATATTTTTAAATGAAATTAATATTTCATGTTTGCATATAATTTCAGTAATAATTATAATATTTCATGTCATAATGTTACCATATTTCATGTTGAAAATAATTATAATATTTAATGAAGTATTGTAACAACTATGGTTTAGTGTTATAATAGAAATAATAATTTTTCATGATGAATACTTATAATATTGACTAATAATTTTATTATTTAAAATTATATTTATAACAGAAATTAAATAGAAATTTGAAATATTATAATCATTGATAGCACTTTCAAATATTTAACAATAATTTATGTGTATTGTTGGGTGTGATCACACCAGCATTAATACACCAGATCCCATTAGAACTCTACAGTTATGTGTGCTTGGGCGAGGTTTGTACTAGGATGGGAGACCTCTTGGGAAGTACTCGTGTTCCACCCTTTTTGTGTATATTTCAAATTTTATACTAGTATAATAAGAATATTATGATATTATACGTAAAATTTTGTATTGAATATAATATTTCATTATTAGAGGGAATTTTAGTAATAATTATAATATTTCATGTTATTATGTTAAAATATTTCATGGTAAAAATGATTATAATACTTGAGTGGCAAATGAAGGATCTTCTTCTATGGTGGTTGGCTCCTCTTCTTGTCCTTTGGGTTTCTCTGTGAATTCTGAAATTTTGGAGGCTGGTAAGGATTATGTTTTCTCCCCCTTTTTTAACAAAGATGGTGGAAATTGTGAAAGCCACCCTCGTAAAGAACCTCCTACTATCAAAGCGGGGAAGTAATCTCTATTTCCCTCCAAGGAAGTGGACAATAAAATTCTAGGAGAGACTTTTGCTCCCAAATACTCAATGATATGGAACACACCTGCTCTTAATAAGGCTACCAATCATGTGTAGGTCGATTTTGCTATCTATGACCCTCTCATTAGTCATGAAGGGAAACTTGGTGACGGTTCCATGGAATCCAAGGGAGAAAATACCAAACTGGTCTCCACTCTAAGGAAGCAGTCTAGCAATCTGCATGCAACAGAACATATCACTCCAAACGAGAAAAACCACCACCCTGATATAGACAATGATGAGTTGGATGATTCTTGGTAGCAAGATAACTCTTGGAAGCGTGGATGACAAGTTAGAAGTCACGATAGGGGATGTGGAAGGGTTTAACCAATGTCAAGAAAAGATGAGGATCTATCTAAGGTCATAGACTTGGATGACACAGACATTGAAATTATTCATTAGCAAGTGTGGGATTTGGAAGATCTTCACTTCAGGGGTTGTGGACGTGGTTGCGGCTGGGGAATGGATTGGGGAGCTTTGCAGGATAAAGAACGAAGGATAGTCGATAAGATTAGGAAAAAACTTGGATCCTCATGATGGGTATTTTAATGAACTGTTTTAACAACATGCTACTATCTTTGTCTCTCTTTTCTTTTTGATTCAATAAAAAGGGACCTCGACCCCCCACCTTTAAAAAAAATTCATGCAAATATAAAAATATTAATATCGATATTGTATGTTAACTTTTTAAATGAATATAATATCTCTAATTTATATTGAATTTTTGTAATAATTATAATATTTCATGTCTTAATGTTACCATATTTCATGTTTATAATAATTATAATACTTCATGATGTATTTTAACAAATATGTATAAGTGTTATAATAGAAGTAATAATTTTTCATGTTGAATAATTATAATATTGGATGATAATATCATTAGTTAAAGTTATTTTTATAACAACAAACAAATTGAAATATTTAATATTAGAATCATTAATATTTCACGATAATGTACGTGTATTGTTGGGTGCGGTCACACCAGTACTATTGAACCAGATCCCAAAATCACTCTATAGATAAGAATCCTTGGGTGAGCGTAGTATTAGGATGGGAGGCCTCCTCGGAAGTAATCATGTTGAAACTTTCTTTGTCTATATTTAAATTTTTATGATATTATAGTAAATATTATTAATATATTTTATGTAAACATTTGTATTGAATAAAATATTTTATGATTATAGGGAATTTTAGTAATAATTATAATATTTCATGTTATAGTGTTACAATATTTCATGTTTAAAATGACAATAATATTTTATGTTATATTGTAATAGCTACGGTTTAATGTTGTGAGAGATGTACTATTTTTTCATGTTGAATAATTAAAATATTTCTTGATCATCGCATTATTTAATTTAATAATATGAATTTTTCATGGGTTTCATCTTTGGAAGTGCTCATGTTTCAACCTTTTCTGTATTTTTCATTTTATCATTCCAAATTGTTTAAATTAAAAAAATGAATTTCATTTAAGTATAACAGTAATAATTATGATATTTTATGTATAGTTTTTAAATGAATATAATATTTCACATTTACAAATAATTTTAGTAATACTTATAATATTTTATGTAATGAAGTTTCCATATTTCATGTTAACAATAATTATAATAATGAATGGAATATTGTAAAAAATATTGTTTAGTGTTATAATAAAAGTAATAATTTGTCATGTTGAATAAATATAACATTGGATGATAATAGCATTAGTTAATGCTATATTTATAAAAGCAATTAAATACAAATATGTAATATTAGATTCATTGATAGTTTTCTAAATATTTAACAAGAATGTTTGTTTATTGTTGGGTGTGATCAAACCGGTATTAATGAACCAAATCCCATTATAATTCTATAAATAAGGATTCTAGGGAGAGTGTAGTACTAGGGTGGGTGACCTCTTTGAACTACACGTGTTGTACCCTTTTTGTGTATATTTCGAATTTATTACTAGTATAATGTGTATATTTCTAATTTCTTACTAGTATACCGAATATTTTTATGGCATTGTACATAGACATTTGTATTGATTATAATATTTCAAGATTCTAGGGAATTTTAGTAATAATTAAAATATTTCATGTTATATTGTAAAAAATACAGTTTAGTGTTGTTACAGAAATAATATTTTTTTCATGTTGAATAATTATAATATTTCTCAATAATCACATTATTGAATTTCATAATATGAATGTTACATGGGTGACCTCCTGGGGAGTTCTTGTGTTTCACCCTTTTCAGTATTTTTCATCTTATTTTCCAATATTTTTTATATTAAAAAAAATTTCTTGTACTTATATCAATAATAATTATGATATTGTACCTAATATTTTTAAATGAATATAATATTTCACGTTTACATATAATTTTAGTAATAATTATTATATTTCATGTTATAATGTTTCCATATTTCATGTGAGAAATAATTTTATTATTTTATGATGTATTATAGTGACTACAATTATAATATTTCTTGATAATAACATTATTGAATTTCATAATATGAATGTTGCATGGGTTTCCTATTGAGAAGTGCTTGTGTTTCACCCTTTTATGTATTTTTCATCTTATTTTCCCATATATTTTACAATTTAAAAACAAATAATTTCATGTAATTATACTAATAATAATTATGATATTGTATGTAAACTTTTTAAATGAATATAATATTTCATGTTTACAAAGAATTTTAGTAATAATAATAATATTTCTTGTCATAATGTTTCCATATTTCATGTTAGCAATAATTGTCATATTTCATTATATATTGTAGCAACAAGAGTTTAGTGTTAAAATAGAAATAACAATTTTTCATGTTGAATAATTATAATATTGGATGTTAATTGCATTAGTTAAAGTTATATTTATAACAAAAACTAAATAAAAATATTTAATAGTAGAATCATTGATAATATTTTCAAATATTTTACAAGAATATCTTTGTATTGTTGGGTGCAATCACACCAGCATTAATACACCAGATCCCATTATAACTATACAGTTAAGTGTACTAGGGTGAGAGTCGTACTAGGATGGGTGACCTCCTTTGAATCACTTGTGTTTCACCCATTTTTATCTATATTTAAAATTTCATGCTAGTATAATAAATATTATTATGATATTGTATGCAAAGTTTTTTATTGAATATAATATTTTCTGATTACATGGAATTTTTGTAATAATTACAATATTGCATATCATAATGTTACAATATTTCCGGTAAACAATGATTATGATATTTCATATTATATTGTAACAAATATAGTTTAGTGTTATAACAGATATAATATTTTTTTCAATTGAATAATTATAATATTTATCGATAATCACATTACTTAATTTCGTAATATGAATGTTCAATGGGCATCCTCCTATGAAGTTCTCATATTTCACCCTTTTTGATATTTTTTATTTTATTTTGCCAGATTTTTCATATTTTAAAAAACAAATAATTTCATGTAAGTATACAAATAATAATTATGATATTGTATGTAAAGTTTTAAATGAATTTAATGTTTCATTTTTACAATAATTTTAGTAATAATTATAATATTTCATGTTATAATGTTTCCATATTTTATGTTAATAATAATTATAATATTTCATATTTTATTGAAAAAAACTATGGTTTAGTTTTATAATAGAAATAATAATTTCTTATCTCGAATAATTATAATATTGTATTATAATTACATTATTTAAGGTTATATTTATAATTAAAATTAAATAAAAATACGTAATATATGAATTCTTGATAGTACTTTCAAATATTTAAAAAGAATGTTTATGTATTGTTGGGTGCGATCAAAATAGCATTAATGCACTAGATCCTATTAAAACTCTACAGTTAAGCATTTTTTGGTGAGAGTAGTACTAGGATATGTAAACTCTTGGGAAGTACTCATGTTGCACCATTTTTTTGTATATTTCAAATTTCACGCCAGTATAATAACGATTATTATGAAACTGTATGTAAAATTTTGTATTGAATAAAATATTTAATGACTGTAGATAATTTTAGTAAATATTATAATAATTCATGTTATAATGTTACAATATTTCATGTTAACAATGATTATAACATTGCATGTTATATTGTAACAACTACAGTTTATGTTATAACAGAAATAATATTTTTTTATTTTTAAATAATTGTAATATTTCTCGATAATTTCATTATTTAATTTCATAATATGGATATTTCATGTATTAACTCTTGGGAAGTGCTCATGTTTCACCCTTTTCTGTATTTTTCATTGTATTTTCCCAGATTTTTACATATTAAAAAACAAATAATTGCATGTATGTATACCAACAATAATTTTGATATTATATGTAAACATTTTTAATGAATATAATATTTCATGTTTATATATAATTTTATTAATAATTATAATATTACATGTCATAATGTTACCATATATCATGTTAACAATAATTATAATATTTCATGATGTATTGTAACAATGACGGTTTAGTGTTATAATAAAAATAATAAATTTTCAGGTTGAATAATTATAATATTTGATAATAATTACATTAGTTAAAATTATATTTATAACTACTATTAGATAGAAATGTGTAATATTTAAATCATTGATAGTACTTTAAAATATTAAAAAATAATGTTTGTGTATTTTTGGGTGCGATCACACCATTATTAATGCACAATATCCCATTATAACTTTTCAATTAAGCGTGATTGGGTGAGAGTAGCACTAGGATGGGTGACCTCTTAGGAAATACTTTTTTTGCATCCTTTTTGTTTATATTTCAAATTTCATGCTATTATTATAAATATTAGTATGATATTGTACATAAACTTTTGTACTGAATATAATATTTCATAATTAAAGGTAATTTTAGTAATAATTATAATATTACATGTTATAATGTTACAATATTTCATGTTAACAATGATTATAATATTTCATTTTATATTGTAATAACTACACATTAGTGTTGTAATAGATAAAAAAAGATTTTATGTTGAATAATTATATTATTTCCTGATAACCGCATTATTTAATTTCATAATATGAATGTTGAATGGGTGACCTCCTGGGAAGTGCTTGTGTTTCACCATTTTTTGTATTTTTCATTATGTTTTCACAGATTTCTTTCATTTTAAAAACAAAGATTTTTTTTGAAAATGTTAAGGAAAATATCCCTCTTATTAAAATCAAAATTATAAGAGAACAGAGAGAAAGAGAGAGAGACATGGGGTCAGAAAATGCATCACTTCCCTCATAAAAAATAGTTACACACCAAAATTATTCCTAATTTTTATCCCAATACTATGTTATTCTTCCCGCAAGGATTTCCAATCATATCCTTGACCACGTCCACATCCTCAACCCATAGTGTAATACTCTATTTCACTTTCCTCTTGTTAAAGTATATTTTAAATTTCAGAACCATCTAAATCAAAATCTATTGGATTTGTCTCCTCATTTTTATCATCTTAGTCAGCACGACCACAACCTCTTCTCTGAATTTTTGGGTGACATCCCTATTTCTAGGACCTGGCTTGGTGCCATGTCCGTTCTGGTTTATCCTCTCCCATTTTAGATTTTTTTCAAATCCATTGGGGTCTACTCCATGTAACCAACAATATTTAGATTTTATTTAGGTTATTTTTTTCCGAATGTGATTTATCCTTATTCAAGGTTATGTTATCATATTGATCCAACATTCCTTTGACTATGCCATCATCAAAAACCTCATTTTATTTCTCTATAAGAGTTTTCATTTGGTCATCCAGATCAACATTACATATAGAAAAAATTGAGGGGTTTAACACATAAAAGTATTATATGAATTAATATTTGAATTCACATATGAGATATAATAATATTATACATTTCCACAAAAAATCATCTTCTTTCCTAGATTTTTTGTCTTCCACGCCTCCATGTTCCACCAGAATTGATGAAAATGGTGCTGAGTGTTTCCAGTATCTTTGGAAGCATTGATCTTGGCTTAATTTTCATTTCTAGAATCATCAACAAGAATATATTATCTTTAAAATTTATTCAAGTTAATTTACAAAGCAATAGATTCATTCACAACAGGGTCTGAAGCCACCAGATGAGTTCCTTTTATCTCTATAATAGAGTACCTATTTTCTATAATAGGAACAACATGACTTATAATGTTCAACCCATCCTCCCCTGAATGGAACCTATTATCATCATCATCCTTGGAGCTATTAGGATCTCCTTATTTACACACCAATGAGGGTGTGAGATCCCCTGAGGAAATAGTCAAGATATGAATAATTTGTTTTCTTATAGCATTACCAGAAGAAGGGTTTATTTGAAAGGGAAGAACCCTACTTTCCAAGGCCATATCATATGTAGATCCAGTAATTGGGAACTTCCAAGATTCATAGTCATGTTTGTATTTCCTATATGGAGCCATTTGAAACCCTTCCTCATCCATTGAGATCTTGGATAAGGATTTTTTCTTACTCACCATGAGTGTAGTGTCACACATAACTGTAGAGCCATCCTGATTTGTTGTCTATAGAGAGGGAAACACCATCTTATATTTTCCTTTACTTTTGGATATATATATATATAGTTATAGATATATATATATATATATATATATATATATATTTCCATATATAACTCTTTATCCTCCAAGTTTTGGATTATACTATCAGAATAAGTTATTTTATGATCAACAGATGCACCCCTCTCTAGATCTTCTACTACTATTCCATCCCAATAATGTGTGGTCATAAAATTGATATTACAATATTCTGAAGTTTCACCGACCAACTTCACGTAATTATCATCAGAATTAGGAGGAATTATCCTCCATTCAGAAGAGTCTAAGACACTATCAGTATAAAACTGCACTGATTTTTCAAATTGTAAATAGTTTCTCCTTCACATATGTTCAAGACAATATTCTTTTCATTAATAGTCTCAATAATGACTCCAGTTGTATTCAAAAATTGTGCAGCATTCCCAAGTCCACTAATATATCCCCATTATCCATTTTTATCTTCAGGTTATGGATCCCCGTGCATGTTCACAATTCCAAGATGTCTAATATGCCTTATTTTCTCAAATTTCTCCCTCTTGTAGTATGATGATTCATCATTCCAGTTTAGTGAAAAAAACCACAAAACAAATATCTTTTATAGGTTGATAAATCTTTTAAAATTAGCTTGAATTCCATACAAAAGTTTGGTCTTCTCTCATATTCTATTTTCAAATAAAATTCATATGAATCAGTAGAAAGGAAGATCATGTCAATAAGAGTGGATCCAAGATCCACATCCACCATGAATCTAGAAAATTTTCCAAACCAATATATTTCAGTTTATTTTTCAAACCTATAGATTCACTATCATCTACCTATCATTTATTAGGGATGCGCCAATTATAGATCTGTTTGATTCTTCTATGGTTGATGTTCTCTTCCCAGAAGGTCAATCTGATAGTAAAAAAACTTTGCCTTGAAAGGTGGGTAGAAGGTTTTCTTGGGTTTGGAATGAATGGATTTCGATACCTTGGCATGCGAATAGTCACTCCTCTCTCTTCAAGAACACCATTTGTGAGAGTTTCTAACACAAGGGGAATTCCACTCATGTAAAAAAAGATACCTCTATAATCTTAGAAAAATTTTATTTTGGAAAGCACTCTATAATTGGTCACCTCATTATACCGAGGGGTACCAATCCATGGAGAATCACCAATTTGTAGTAACATATTTAAATGATTTGGGGTTTCCGATCATGGAACTACATTTCATTGGGAAGATGTTTTTTTTACTTCATGTTTCTATCTGAGGATTTTAAGTTACAGACATGGGGCTTTGGATTAGTCCTACTCAAGCTAGGGACTCTACTTATCAGATATTGGGATCACACTTTTAATCCTTTTAAGGTAAGTAACTATTCCTTCCAAACATGGGTCAATATTCATGGGTTGAATTGGATCCTTTTTCACCCATGAATCCTTCATGAAATTGCATTGGAAATAGGCATCCCTTTTAATATGTATCAAAAAACAAAATTGTCCCACTTTAGTCATTATGCACATATATTGGTTGAGGTTGATTTTTTCTCCACATTTGTTGATAATTTTTTTATATCTATGGAAGATAATGGATTCAAACTACGGATTGAGTATGAAAAAACATCATGATTTTTTATGAACAATATAGTTATTGTTTTTTGAAATCTTTCATTTTAGAAAATAAGTTTTTTTCTCCTTCTATGATAAAATAGTCTATGAAAAAATTTAGTGTATCAAGAAGATTAAGAAGTATAAAGTTTTATATCCTTCTTCATCTTCTAGTGTTAACCATAATCCCATTCTCATGGATTCAATTGATTTTAAGGCTGATCATGGTCAAAAAAAAATTCATGACCTTCTCCCTCTATTATAGAGAAAATTGGGGCCTCCTCTCATAACACAACTCCTCCAAAACATGATGTAGATTGAATATAGAATGATGATTTTGATGGTTTCAATGTACCTAATGGGGACAAGAGGTTGTGGGAATACATTACTGTGGAGGATAATGATGAAACTCAAGAAATTGAATTTTTTGTGGAGATGGAACCTTCCAAAATTAACTCTAACTTTATACCCATATCAAAGGATGGTAAATAAATAATTGTTGTACATGATGAAACTATAGTGGAGGAACAACCCATGGATGAAGATGCAGCTCAGGAATTAGCTGATCAACACATGAGGCAGGAGAATATACTTATAACAAAGGATCATAAAGGCAATAAAATATTTATTGATGAAGAGGCTTTCCAAATGGACATTCCTTGATAATCCTAAGCAATTTATTTTCAATCTAAGCCTATTCATGATTACCCTATTATCATCTAAGTGTAGGAAAAGGCTACAAGTATTATATCTATGTAGGATCCTGATGTGAGTCTATATAGGGAGGATGTACTTCAGAAAACAAGTGATGAATCACCTATGAATAACTCTTTTTTTGTTAAATAAAGACATATAAATAAATGGCAACATACCCTCCTTTGATTATTCTATGCATTATGATGCAGTTAGAAAGGATGTATAAAGGACTTTCTTTATTGGTGAGGAAGCCAAAAACCAATTGGGAATGGTAAATGGTTCTAGAATAGGTGTAGCTGCTCATGCATAGAAGGAGGAATGAGATTTTGAAAATAATCAGAGTAAGGAAATTTTTTCGATTCCAAACCCTCTTTCTTCCATGGATGGATATCCTTCTATGGGGGAACAACCTCTTAGGCACCTGATGGTAGAAGGACTACAACACTAGTAGGTTCCCCCTCGATCACTCAGAGCATTGATCCCATATTGTATTCTTTAGAAGGAAAATTTAACACTATGGGTGACTATTCTATGTCCATTTCAAATATCAATAATAAAAAAAATAGAATCCTATAAAGAAGGAAAAATATGAAGCGTAAGGGGTGAATCATAAGGGACTTGGAAAAAATTTAGGTCTTGGAAATATGGTCTTCATCCAATATATCATGGATGAGGATGTCCAAATGAAGATTTGTATGCTAAGAAAGAGGATATCCAATCAAAGGTTGATCCTGAATTGGATAACACTGACATTAAAACCCTACTATGTCATGAATATATCTTGAGAGAACATTATTCCAGGTTTCATAGCCATGGGAATGGTCGAGTAATTGATTAGAACACCATGTGGGAAGAAGAACACGAGATCAGGATAAAGATTAGAAAAAAACAAGGTCTTTGACTATTTTTGATGAGGGAAGTTATATTGTGTCTAACCCGATCTTATCATTCCTCTATTTTCTTGTTTTTTTTTACTTTAATAAAAGGTATTTATCCCTACCTTTTCAAAAAAAATATTTCATGTAATAATGTTACCATATTTAATGTTAACAATAATTATAATTTTTCATGACATATTGTAACAACTATGGTTTAGTTTTATAATAGAAATAATAATTTTTCATGTTGAATAATTATAATATTGGTTAATAATTACATTATTTGAAGTTATATTTATAGAAAAAATTAAATTAAAATATGTAATAATAGAATCATTAATTGTACTTTCATGTATTTAAAAATAATTTCTATGTATTTTTTTGTATGATCACACAAGCATTAATACACTAGATCCCATTATAACTCTGTAGTTAAGCGTGTTTGGGTGAGTATAGTACTAGTTTGGGTGAACTCCTAGAAATTACTTGTGTGACACAATTTTTTGTGTATATTTAACATTTCATGTCTGTATAATAATGAATATTATGAAATTATACATAACGTTTTTTATTGAATATAATATTTCATGATTGTAGGTCATTTTAGTAATAATTATAACATTTCATGTTAAAATGTTACAATATTTCATGTTAACAATGATTATAATATTGCATATTATATTTTCAGAACTACAGTTTAGTGTTATAATAGAAATAATATTTTTTCATTTTGAATAATTATAATATCCCTCCATGAACTCATTATTTAATTTCATAATTTTAATGTTGCATGGGTGACCTCCTCATAAGTGCTCATGTTTCAATATTTTACAATTTTTTCATTGTATTTTACAAGATTTTTTACGTTTTAAAAAATAAATAATTTCCTGAAAGTATAACAATAATAATTATGATATTGTAAATAAAATTTTTATATGAATATAATATTTCATTTTTACATATAATTTTATTAATAATTATAACATTTCATGTAATAATGTTACCATATTTCATGTTAACAATAATTATAATATTTCTTGGCGTATTATAACAACTATGATTTAGTGTTATAATAGAAATAATAAATTTTCATGTTAAATAAATATAATATTGATTGATAATTTAATTAGTTAAAGTTATATTTATAAAAAAAATTAAATAAATATATTTAATACTAGAATCATTGATAGTAATTTCAAATATTTAATAAGAATGTATGTGTATTTTTGGGTGAGATCACACCATCATTAATAAACCAGATCCCATTAGAAAACTACAATTAAGAATTCTTGGGAGATAGTTGTAGAGACCATATTTTTACTTTTAATTCTTGTAAATATTTCTATATATATTTCCATATATAGGAACTGAGACGACATGCAATTCTGAGGCTCAGTGTGCCCAAAATTAATTTTATAAAAATATTATGTTTATTTTACATTGCGTGTGTATTGTTTCTTAAATAAAAAGGTATAAATCTTAAATGGAATCTCAGATATGAAATATGATACCACAATTGAGTCTATAACATGTTTTTTACCCTAGGAGGGACCTAAAATTGGTCAGCGTAGGGCATTAGGACATATCGCCCATCAGGGGTGCGTTTAGAGGGTTAATTAATTAATTAAACTAATTAATTAGTTCATTTTAACAAACCCAATTTAATAAAAATAAATCGCTATGGATAATCCTCCATGGTGAGCTACATAAATCCTAGGAGGATTCTATAGCTTCTTCCCTCCTTATGTTGATGAATCACCTTGGATGACAACAAAACACTGGATTAGAGCATATTGGGACGCCGCAAACTGAAAAACTTACTTCAATCATTAGAGAGTGACTTTTTTGATGATGAAAAATCCAATATCTATCTAGGACTCATCAATTTATGGATCACACCCATTCTGATTAAATTAATTGGGTGGATCAATCACCTTCTATTGATCTACGATAATTGTTGTTTGATCATGCACCCATGTACTAATTTAATTACATAATCTTTGGTTTTTATAACACTTATTATATCCATTCTTGATCATTACAAAAGTAAATTTGGAAACTATATTTAAACCTTTGTTCTTGTGGATTTTCCACTATTAATTGCTTTGGGTTCTTCATCGGTAGGACCCCTCAGTCCTGGTTCGACATTGCCAGGCGGTATCGAGTCCGATCAGACTCCTGAAATTACAATGAAACAATTAAGTAAGGATGGATAAATGAAACAATAATAGATATGGGGTGTTTTATAATTGTGGATTATTTTTTCGATGATCAGAGATCAAACATTTGGTGACAGAAGGTACGAAGATGTGCAGTGCGTATAACGAAACACCCATAGTCAACAAAATCAGATTTCTAGCCACCAGATGGTTGGATACAACAAGTATTGTCTAGATCCACTATTTTTCAATGGAATCAAGGCCAAAATCATAGTGAAATGGTTGGATATGATGCATGGATTTCGAACCTAAGAATCTGTGAAAAACCTGACTACACACCGTGTACTATGATGAACACACGGTGTGTATCCCCTCAGCTATGGTGACAAGGGTTTTGGGATTTCATAAGGGTGGAATGTCCTGTATACTCCCTACACACCGTGTTCCCCTCTTCCCATGTGAATGAGACATGTGGAAGATCACACATTGAGGAACATTCTATGCACCCGAGTACATGGGCATGGCTAGAGCACATGGGCAACATTTCATCTGGAGAGGAACTCCATGTACTGAAGTACACGAACACGAGGTAAATTACACAAACACGGGGTGGATACAAGGACATGTTAAAGCACATAGGTGGGACCCTGAGTGGCATGTTCACACTATTCTTATCCCCCACACATTGTATACTCCTACACACTTGGAAAACTATGTACCTCCAGGGATATTCCCAAGTGAAGGAGATGGAGAAAATTCCATGTGGGTCCCCTCACATGCCATGCATCCCTTGGTTCTTTTTTAAAAAACCTCAAATTTATGTATTTCCTTCATTTGTACTCATATTTTGGCACACCAATAGCATATCCTATTTTTTCACGTAGAATGTGATGGTTCCATTGGTTATGTATTTTGAGTTATGATGTATAATATCCCAGGAATGATGCTTGGTTAGGTGATGTTCAATGATGGTAGTGATCATATAGTATCATCAGAGGCATCTCGAGTGGAACCCTCCAGCTAGGTGCGACATGGGTCGTCGATGACTTTTAGAGTGGAACCCTCTGGCTGATCTGGGCATGGGTTCTCTGCAGACACATAGAGCGAAACCCTCCTACAAGGTAGGTCATATTTCCTCCACTGACTTCTAAGTGGAACCCTACAACTAGGCTAGGAATGGGTCCTCAATGACTATAGTGGAACCCTCCTGCTAGGATGGGCATGGGTGCTCGAAAACTTCTAAAGTGAACCATCCTGTTGGGTAGGGCATTGGTCCTCCATTGTTGTCTGAGTGGAACCCTCCAGCTGGGAAGAGCATGGGTCCTCGATGACTAGATTGGAACCTTCCTACCGAGCATGGTATGGTTCCTCTACCAACTTCCAAGTGGAACCCTCCATCTAGGCTGGTCTTGGTTCATTGATGACCGGAGTGGATCCCTCCTGCTAGAAAGGGGATGGGTCCACCATCGAATTCTAGAACGGAACCATCCCACTGGGCTGGGCATGGGTTATCTATTGAGTTTTATAGTGGATCCCTTCGGTTGGGACATGGAATGGGTTCTCTACAGACATCCCCAGTGTAATCCTACAGCTGGGATGGGCATGTGTCCTCAACATCTTCTAGATAAAAACCCTCTCGCTAGGCTAGGAATGGATCCAATACCACTGAGTGAAACCCTCCCACCGTACCAAGGTATGGGCCCTCTACCTATAGATTGCGGACCCTCTAATGTGTATTATAGGGATGAGTTGTATCTTTACTTGGAAGGTTACTTCTATGTAGATGCATGAGATTCTTGAAATTATTGATAGACTTTTGGAATTGTTGGAGACTCTTCTTCTTGGGATGAACTGTGATTTGGAGATACCCTTTCTCTCTCATTTGGGTATATTTTGACTGAGCATATATATATATTTATGTGTCCATTAGTTTTTATTTGGTTACTCTCTTTCCATGAGATGTGAATAAACACAAGGTATGCCACATTCTTTCAGTTTTTAGCTTCTTGTGGTTGGATGAGTTTAGTCTCCTACTATGGGAGGCAAAGACTCGACATGTAGTTCATCTCCTCACCATGTTGAGCCCCCTATACATGGATGAGGTTACACTTTCTTATACATGGGTGGAGCTACATCCTGTTTGTTGTTATACTATCTTTACATTCCTATTGTATATCTTACTTATCCCCCTTCATATTATGGGGTTTCCTAATGGCTATGTATATACTCACCCCTACATGGGATTTTCCCGCATGGGTCATGTCTTATGAAGATGATAGATAGTTTGAAGGTGAATTTAGAGGATCATAGGGATACCTGGGTTTTTTGGACCATGTATGGTGGTCATGTATTAGAGATCAGGAGATGGGCTCTCTCAGTAGTTTAGTTTTCCATTTTCTTCAGTTTGGTACATATTTTTGGTTGGGGTTGTATTTTTTTCATTACTTTATAGTTTTCACTATTGTACTCATGTAAATCCTATAGGTTTTTCATTATTTGTTTATATTCTTGTTATTTCATATTTTTATTATGATTCCTCTGCATTTTTTCATTGATATGGTCTGGTGTGTGCGTACTTGTATATTTGTAAAATTAATCCTATTTATGATATGACTTTCACCACTTGTCGCCACCTACTAGACAATGGAGGTGAGCTTGGGGTAGTTGTGGTTCAATCCTCGGTTAGGTTCTGGTCGTTAAATATTGGTTTTAGAGTAGTTCATTCCTTGGGTCATTTTTTTGGAGTAGTCCTTTTATGAGGATTTGGTTGGGATTTTGGGAAATAGTGTCAAAGTGTCTCAAGTGCGGCTCTCAAAATAGGGAATATGGTGATGGTACTAATGGTCGACATATCCATTCACCAGTACCTTAACTACCTAATTTTCAACTTAGAAAAATAAGACATTGGTTGTAGGGATCAATGGTACATGCACGATATAGGTTTGAGTCTTTGACTACCCTTATTGATTCATCTCCCCATTATTGTTATATATATATATATATATATATATATATTCATCTGACCACTGTATTTCTTGATAAATTTCAGGATGCCACCACAATGACCACCAGCTAGGATACCAGTTCCCGATTGTGATGGAAATCCAAGGAGTGATGTGGCATTAGTTCAGGGTCTCTCCTGTGAGCTTATTTCTATAGGTGGGAAGGAAGCATCACCTCCCCTAGTTGTGTATTAGATCATCCCAGAAGAGTATGTTGAGGATGCATGAAGGCTTAGTGCACTCCTCGAGTTCTAGCGCTAGAGGCCGCTGAGGCTCTGTGATGAGCTAGATCCTCAGGAAGTAGAGGATTGACTTGAGTCAGTGGTCCATATCATCAGGGTTATTGAGACACCGATGGATCAGGTGGTTGTGTTGGAAACTATCCTTGTCCATGGAGTAGTTGGGAACTGGTAGAGCCTTGTTACTTAGATGCATGATGAGTCGACACTCTCATGACCCGACTTCTACTAGATGTTTCTTGAGGAGTACTATCCCACATGTTTTCACTCTGGTAGGATTATAGATCTTATGGAGCAGCAACAAGGTGGTATGATGGAGGATGAGTATGCATTGAGGTTCACATACTATACCCAGTACTCCCTTGAAATGATTCATGATGGATACTTATGAACACATATGTTTGACCAGGGACTCCGCATAGATATGTAAGTGGGTATAGTACCCTTTTGAATACTCACCTATTTCAAGATGGTAGAGTGGGAACTAGTGAAATAGAGTTTTATTTGAGAGGTATTTTAGAGAGCTAGAGGTGGCAGCGGGTGGCATAGAGCTGAGTCATCTGTAGCAACTTGCAGGCACCAGTTAGTAGGATCTAGGAAAAAGAGAACCTTTCGTGGTCAGAATTAGGCATGTGGTCATTTGGTATAGGGAAAGTAAAGATCCCAAGGGTAGCTCATAGTGGGTCAGTTCTATTCTTGTGATGGGTGAGGTCACATAGTGTGAGACTGTCTGACCAGATGTGCCAAGGAACACAGGAAGATAGATGACATACTACCATGGTAGAGGAACTTCCATGATTAGGGATCTCCCAAGAGAGGGAAGGGTGGTCCCTAGGGAGGCGGGGATGGAAGAGGTGTAGGAGGATATATGGGTGGTGTATGAATCTAGGTGATCCTTCCACCACCACCACTAGGTGGACCACATCAAGCTCAGGGAGATAGCTAATGGGGACACAGATAGCTGAAGGCTCTGGAAGATTATGATCCCACAACACATGAGATGATTATAGGTATGATATGTGTTTATTATAATCTTTATTTAGTGTTATTAGAAATAAGTTTCAGTAATTCCTTCATCTCTATACTTATGGTTCGAGAGATGGAGCTCCTAACGGAGGTTCTATCCCAGTAGCTTTGTCTTGAGGTTCTAACAGGAAATGATTCTTCTGTATCATTTATCTACTAATAGTTTGATATATTACTTAGTGGGGAGAGGTTCACATGGGACCTTTTGGTATTCATAATGTAACCCTATGATTTAATCTTGGGTATGGATTGGTTGTCTATGATTCAAGACCATATTGACTATCACCGTAGAAGAGTCAGATTCCTCTACACTGATGGGATGAGATTCACCTTTATGGGTTAGAGAGATCTCATTGTTTGGTGAGTGAGTTCTACGAGACGGATTCTATAACCCATCACCCATCTATTGGTGGGTATATCCCTTTGCGTAGCAGGATATTTAGGAATATTGATTCCATTAATGGTGGAGGATTATATAAACTTCTACCCTGAGGACATTATGGGACTACCTATGAGGTTGGATATAGATTTTTTCATCATGTTGCATCACATAACTGCACTGATATCTTTTGTTGCATATTTTATGGACCCTACCGAGCTATGGGAGTTTAGGTTGAAATTAGAGGACTATAGAGAGAAGGGTTTCATCATATCCATTGTGTCCCCCTGGGAAGCACCAGTGTTGTTTAAGAAAAAGTAGATGGGATCTTGTGGATTTTTGTGGATTATCATCACCTGAACCAATCCACAATAAAGAAAAAGTACCCCTTACTGAGGATTAATGACCTCTTTGACTAGTTTTGAGGTGCGAGATAGTTCTCAAAGATCAATATCAAGTTCATCTACCATTATTTGAGGGTTCACAAGGATGATATTCTAAATTTTTTATTCTGATATCACTACAAAAATTATGTTTTCATGGTAATTCTATTTAGTGTGATGAATTTCCACACAATGTTCATGGATTTGATGAACCATGTATTCTAGCCACACATGGACTAGTTGGTGGTCATCCTCATCAGTGGAATACTAGTTTACTCTTCATTAGAGTAGAATAATGTAGAGAACTTGAGGTTGGTTCTAGGATTTCTTCAAGAGAACCAACTTTATGGAAATCTATAGAAGTTCTAGTTTTGGATTCATTAGGTTAAATTTATAGGGAATGTTATTTCTTACCATGGTTTATCTATGGACCTAGAAAAGGTTGATGAAGTGATTTCTTGTGATCCACCCAAGATTTTTTCATAGGTGTGGAGATCTCTTGGCTTAGTGGGTTACTACAAGAGGTTTTTGGAATACTTCTCCATAATTTCAGCCCCTTTGATCATCCTGATGCGGAAAGGGAAGTCATTTACCTAGATAGAGCATTGCCAGAGATATTTCAATGAGTTAAGGTTGAGGATGATGAGTGGTAATTTTAGAGACTACCAAATGAGGGAATAGAGTATTTAGTGTATTACGATACCTTAGGATCTGGGATTGGATGCATGCTGATGTAGCACCATCTAGTTATCGTATATGGGTAGAGGTATTTGATACACCATGAGAAGAAATATGCGACTCATGACCTAGAGATGGAAGAAGTATTCTTCACCCTAAGGATGTAGAGGGATTACCTTTTGGAAGAGATATTTTTGGTTTACTCATACCATAAGAGTCTTAGGTAAATCTTCATATAGAGATACTTAAACCTGAGATAATGGAATTGGTTTGTGTCCCTATAGGACTATGACTTCAAATTTGTCTATAATTTAGGGAAGTTCAATGTATTATAATATTCCCTTAATAGGATGACTCAGGCTCACTTGGTGTAGGAGGCTTTTGAGCAGTTTTCTTTCTTGTAGCTAACCTTGGTGGGGTAGGAGTGTATGACTTTTCTATAGTTAATGGTGTTGAATACTCCTCTTCTCAAGCATGTGAGTGAGTCTCAGTTGGGAGACATCAACTGTGAGGTCCTTCATGAACAGTTATCTACAGGTGAATCACTATATGGATATTCTGAAAGAGATAATCATGTAATCTTTTTCAAGGGAAGGATGGAAGTTCTAGTCATGATGCTGGAGGAGGTTATGTGAGAGTTCCACACTTCTTCCCATGTTTTACATCCCAATGTGGGGAAGATGTAAGGAGACCTTCAACAATAGTTTTGGCGGTCCAACATGAGATGAAGAATAATTGAGTTCATCTCCTATTTCCTCACTTTTCAGTGGGGGAAGGCTGAGCACCATGTTCTAGGAGTTTTTTATAGCCCATTGAAATCTTGGAGTGGAAGTGGGATGGCATATCCATAGACATTTTTATAGGGATTCCACATATAGTGAAGGGACACGACGTTATCTTGGTGATAGTGGACCATCTCACAAAGTTGGTGCACTTCCTTAATATTAGGGATTAGATTTCGATGGAGATTTTGGGGAAGTTGTGCATATGGGTGTTATCTCTCCATCATGGGGTTCCCTCGACCATTGTCTCAAATCATGACACATGGTTTATGTCATGATTATGGAGAGGACTGTAGGAGGAATTCTGGACCCAAATGAGGATGAGTATACCCTTTCAACCCCAGAATAAAGGAAAGACTGAGTGAACTATCCTTATGTTGGAGGCTATGCTCAGGGAATGCGTTTTAGACTTCAGCTGGGGATGGGTGGATAACATTCCCTTACTAGATTTTTCATAAAAAATAGATACCACTCTACTATCGGCATGGTTCCTTTTGAGGCCCCATACAAGAGACCTTGTAGGTCACCCTTATGCTAGTATAGATTGTAAAAACATCAATTGTTGGTCTAGAGTTGGTGCAGGTGATGATGGAGAAGGTCTAGGTCATCCATGAGTGGATGAGGATTCCCCAAATCAGGTAGAAATATTATGAATATCCTAATCATAGGCCCTTGTAGTTTAAGAAGGGAAACCATATTTTCCGGAGAGTCTCCCCACAATGATTATTTTAGAGGTTTTTTGGGGGAGGCAAGATATCCCCAAGGTTTATCGGTCCATTTGATATCATACAGAGGGTTGGTGAGGTTTCTTACCACCTCACCCAATCCCTATAACAGGATTGGGTACATGATGTCTTCCACATGTCACATATGGGGTTATATGTACATAAACCTACACACTTCATTGACTGGGGAGAGATACACATTGAGGGTGGAACCACCTTTGTGGAGAACCCAGTGGTGATCAAGGATCAATTTGAGAGGACCCTTCATGGATAGACCACCCCCTTGGTCTGCATTTTTTGGCAGCACAATAACATCTAGGAGAGATCCTTGGAGCGGTAGAGACAAGTGCGGGCTCAGTATCCCAAGTTGTTTGTTTATTTTTTATTTTAAGGGATGAAAAACTTTAAGGAGGGAATGACTTTGAAATATTTCTATATATATTTCCTGAGTTAGGCACTAAGAAGATGTGTGATTCCAAGGCCCAATGTTCCTGGAATTAATTTTATAAAAATATAATTATATTTTATATTGCTCGCATGTGGTTTCTTAAGTAAAATGGGATAACTCTTAAATGAAAGTTCATATTAGAAATATAAGACCACATTTGAGTTTGGAACATGTTTTTTACCCTATTCATCACCAAAAGTAGGTTGGAATGGGATGTTTGGATATCTCTACCATTGGTGGTATGTTTAGTGGATTAATTAATTAATTAAATTAAATCATTAATTAATTTCAGCTAACCCAATTTACTACAAATAAATCACTATAGAGAATCCTCTAGGGATAGGTGCATAAACCCTGGGAGGATCCTCAATCTTCCTCGCCACCTTACATTGGAAAATCACCTTAGACGATGAAAAAACACCAGATCAGAGTAAATCGGGACATAGTTAATGCAATGACTTCCTTTTATCATTGGTGAGCATGTTCTTAAATGATGAACAGTCCAATCTCTAGATAGGTCTCTTCAATGTGTGGATTATGCCCATTTTGATTAAATTGATTGAGTAGATCAATCCAATTATATTGATATGTGCCAATTGTTGCCTAAGAATGCTCCCATGTACCTATTTAATTACTTAATCTTTGGTTTTTATAACTCTGATTATCGCTGTTATTAATAATTTTCCAAGAACTCTTTTAAATTATATTTAAACAATATCACTTGTGCATTAAAACCCTCAATTTCTTAGTGTTCTTTACCGTTAGGACCCAACGGTACCTATTCGACATTGTCGGGTAGTACCATGACCGATAAAACCCCCAAAATAACAACAAAATGATGAATGACGAATTGATTAACAAACCAAGGACAAATATAGGATGTTTATAGGTTGTGGATGATTTTTTGGATGATCAGAAATAAAAAATTTGACAATGGAAGGTATGATGATTTTTGATGCATACAAGAAACCCCCAACAATCGATAGAATCATATTTCCATCCATCAGGATGATACAACTAATGAGTGGAAGATAAATCCAATATGTTTGGGAAGAATCTAGGTTGGAATCAAATAAAAAATGGCCAGATTTTACATATGAATCATGGATATTAGATTCTATGAAAAAAATGACTACATGTCATGTACTATGATGAACACAAGTCTTATAGCTCCTTGTATGTGGTGACTAGGGTTTTGGGTTTTCATAAGGATTTCCCACTGTGTATACTCCCCATATGATGTGCACCCTATTTCCCATGTGAATGAGCTATGTGGTGGAGAACAAGGATAGAAATCAACCATGTGCCAGAGTACATGGGTATGGCTAGAGAAAATGGGTGGAATCCTGCGTGGAGAGGCACACTATACACTAAAGTGCATGGAGATGGTGTAAAGTACATGAACACGGGTTGGAAACACGAACATGGACAAGAACACGTGTTGGAACCCGAGTGGCATGGGAATTCCATGTATATCCCCCACATGCTATATACTTATACACTCTTGGTGAGTCATGTGCCTCCCAGGACATGGCCAGGTGAAGGAGAAGGACCACACACCATGTGGGTCCCCTCACATGTTATGTACACCTTGGTTCTATTTAATGAAACTTCAAAATTCTATATCACCATCATTTGGACTTTTATTTTGGTCCAAAAATTTCCTATCCTGAGTTCTTTTCCACATAAAATGAGATTTTTCCCTCGGTTAGGAATTTTTAGACATGATGTGGAATGTTTTAAGAACAATTCCGGATTAGGAGACCCTTGGCGAAGATAGTGATCATGTAGGATCATTGAAGGAATCTTGAGTGGAACCCTCCTACTAGTTTGGTCATTTGTCCTTGATGACTTTTAGAGTGTAACCCTCCAGATGGGCTGGTAATGGGTCCTCTAAAAATTCCGAGAGTGTAACCCTCCTGCTGAGAAGGGAATGGGTCCTATACCAACTTCCAAGTGGAGCCCTCTAGATTGGATAGGAATGGGTCCTTGATGACTAGAGTGGAACCCTCCTATTGGGATGGGAATGGGTCCTTGACGAATCCTAAAATGGAACCCTCCTGTCAGAACTGAAATGTGTCCTATACCAAATTTTAAGTGGAACCCTAAACTTAGTTGTGCAAGGTTTTTCTATGACTAGAGTGGAACCCTCCTGTCAATAATGTCATGGGTGCTCCACCAACTTCAAAGTGGAACCCTACAGATGGGTGGGGAATGGTTCCTTGATAACCAGAGTGGAACCCACCTACTGTGCAAGTCATAGGTCCTCTATTTAAGAATGAAGGGTAACCCTCTAGCTGGGCTCGGCATGGGTCATCTATTGACTATTAGAGTGGAACCCTCCTTTTGGCACATGGAATGGGTCCTCTACAGACCACTCGAGAGGAAACATCCTATTGAGATATGCATTGGTCCTCTACAAAAGAGTGGAAAACTATTTTCATACCATGGGATAATTTCTCTACCTAGAGATTGTGACCCCTCGATAATGTGGTATAGTGATGAGGTGTGTCTTGACTTGGAAGGTTACTATTGGGAAGACATGTGAGATGTTGGGCATTGTTGATGGAATTTTGGAATTTTTTATGAATCTTATTATTAAGATGATTTGTGACATGGATATCCCCTTTCTCTCTCATTTGGGTTTATTTTGACTGAGCATATATATATACATTTGTGTCTGTATCTTTGTATTTCGTTACTCTCTTTCCACGACATGCGAAGACACATGGGGTATGAAATGTACTTTCTATGTTTAGATTATCATGGTCGGATCAGTTTACTCTCCTGAAATGGGTGGAAAAGACTTGATGTTTAGTTTATATAGTCTCCATGTTGAGTTCCCTATACTTGGACTACGCTACTCTTTCTCTTACTTGGGTTGAGCTGCTTCCTGTTTACTATTCTACTATCTTTCCATTCCTGCTGTATCTCTTACTACTCCCCCTTCAGATATTGGGTTTTCCTACTATTTGTGTATATACCCACCCCTACATCGGATTTTCTCACACATTTCATGTCTTATGAAGATGGAAGATTGGTCATCGATGACTTTAGACGACCTTAGTGATACCTAGATGTTGTAGACTGCATATGGTGGTCATATCTTGGAGATCAAGAACTGCTCTATCTCAGATGTTTACTTTTCCAGTTTTTTTAGGTTGAGACATATTTTTGGTTGGGTGTGTATTTTCCCCCTTCACTTTTCAGTTTTCACTATTTTACGCCTATACTCCCTAGAGGGTTTTTATGCTTTTTTTACTTTTTATTTGTTTCATCTTTTTATTATAATTCCTCTGCAATTTTTCATTGAGACGGTTGGGTGTGTGCATATAGGTACATTATGTAAAGAACTCCCATTTAGGATATTCCTTTTGGTAAAGTCTCTACCCCCTGGCCTATGGAGGTGGGTATGGGTTAGTTATAGATCGAGCCCCGGTTAGGGTCAGGTCATTACAAGAGTAGTACTAGGATAGGTAACCTTCTGGGAAGTACTCATTTTGCACCCTTTTTTGTGTATATTTCAAATTTCATGATAGTATAATAAATATTATTATTATATTTTATATAAAATTTTATATTGAATATATTATTTCATGATTACATGCAATTTTAGTAATAATTATAATATTTAATGTTATAATGTTACAATATTTCATTTTAATAATGATAATAATATTTCATGTTATATCACAACATCTATGGTTTAGTGTCATAACATAAATAACATTATTTCATGCAAATAATTTTAATATATCTCAATAATCACAATATTGAATTTCATAATATGAATGTTGCATGGGTGACCTCTTGGGAAGTGCTCATGTTTCACCCTTTTCTGTATTTTTCATTTTATTTTCCTAGTTTTTTTATATTTCAAAAAACAAATAATTGAACACAAGTATAAAAATAATAATTATGATATTGTACGTAAAATTATTAAATGAATATAATATATCATGCTTACATATAATTTTATTAATAATTATAATATTCCATGTCATAATGTTATCATATTTCATTTTAACAATAGTTATAATATTTCATGATGTATTATAAAAACTACATTCCAATGTTAGAATAGAAATAATAATTTTTCATGTTGAATAATTATAATATTTGTTGATAATTTCATAAGTTAAAGTTATATTTATAATAATAATTAAATAGATAATTGTAATATTAGAATAATTTATGGTAATTTAAAATATATAACAAGAGTGAATTTGTATTATTGGGTACGATCATACCAGTATTACTACACCAGATCACATTAGAATTTTGTTGTTAAGCATGCTTGGGGGAGAGTAGTACTTGGATGGGTCACCTCCTGGAAAGTACTCATGTTGCACCCTTTTTTCTGTATATTTCAAATTTCATCCCAGTATAATAATGATTATTATAGTATAGTACATAGACCTTTGTATTGAATACAATATTTTAGGATTATAGGGAATTTTAGTAATAATTATAATATTCCATGTTATAATTTTACAATATTTCATGTTAATAATGATTATAATATTGCATGTTATATTTTAACAACTATAGTTTAATTTTATAACAAAAATAATATTTTTCATGTTGAATAATTATAATATTTCTCAATAATTACATTATTTAATTTCATAAAATGAATGTTTCATGGGAGACCTCAAGGGAAGTGCTTGTGTTTCACCCTTTTCTGTATTTTTTATTGTATTTTCCAAGATTTTTTAAAATTTTAAAAAAAAATAATTGTATGTAAGTATACAGATAATAATTTTGATAATGTAAATAAACTTTTTAAATTAATATAATATTTCATGTTTACATAGGATTATAGTAATAATTATAATATTCATGTCATAATGTTACTATATTTCATGTTAACAATAATTATAATATTTCATGACATATTGTAACAACTACAGTTTAGTGTCATAATAGAAATAATAATTTTTCATATTGAATAATTATAATATTGTCTGATAATTGAATAAGTTAAAGTTTTATTTATAATAATAATTAAATAGAAATATATAATATTAGAATCATTGATATTACTTTCAAATATTTAACTAGAATGTATGTGTATTGGTTTGTGTTATCATACCAACATTAATGAACCAAATAACATTAGAGATCTACAGTTAATTGCGCTTGGGAGAGAGTAGTGCTAGGATGAATGACCTCTTGGTAAGTACCCATGTTGCACCCATTTTTTATGTATATTTAATATTTCATGCTAGTATAAAAAATATTATTATGATATTGTATGTAAATTTTTTTATTGAATATAATACTTCATGATTACAGGAAATTTGAGTAATAATGATAATATTGCATTTTATATTATAACAACTATAGTTTTGTGTTATAATTTAAATAATATTTTTTTCATGTTTAATAACTATAATTTTTCTTGTTAATCGCATTATTTAAGTTCAAAATATTAATTTTCCATGGGTGGCCACCTGGGAAGTTCTCGTGTTTCACCCTTCTCAGTATTTTTTATTTTATTTTCCTAGATTATTTACATTTTAAAAAACAAATAATTACATGTAAGTATAACAATAATAATTATGATATTGTACATAACCTTTTAAAATGAATATAATATTTCATGTTTACATAGAATATTAGTAATAATTACAATATAGAAGGTCATAATGTTACTATATTTCATGTTAATGATAATTATAATATTTCATGACATATTCTAACAACTATAGTTTAGTGTTATAACTGAAATAATAATTTTTCATATTGAATAATTATAATATTGGTTGATAATTGCATTAGTAAAATTTATAATTATGAAAAAAATTAAATAACAATATGTAATATTAGAATCATTGATAATACCTTCAAATTTCTGACAAGAATGTTTGTGAATTGTTGGTTGCAATCACACCAGCATTAATGCACCAAATTCCATTAGAACTTTGTAGTTAATTGTGCTTGGGTGAGAGTAGCACTAGGATGGGCGACTACTTGTGAAATACTTGTGTTGCACCATTTTTTGTGTATATTTAAATTTTCATTCCAGTATAATAACGATTATTATGATATTATATGTAAAATTTTGTATTGAATATAATATTTCATGATTACATGTAATTTTTGTAATAATTACAATATTTCATATTATAATATTACAATATTTCATATTAACAACGATTACAATATTTCTTTTTATATTGTAACAAATAAATTTTAGTTTTATAATATAAATAATATCTTTTCATGTTGAATAATTATAATATTTCTTGATAATCAAATTATTTAATTTCATAATATGAATGTTGCATGGGTGACGTCTTGGGAAGTACCCATGTTTCACCCTTTTTTTGTATTTTACATTCAATTTCCTAGATTTCTGAAATTTTAATAAATAATGATTTGAATGTATGTATAAAAATAATAATTATGATATTTCACATAAATTTTTTAAATGAATATAATATTTCATGTTTAGATATAATTTTAGTCTGCCACGCCTGATGGCCATTAATTTTTTATTTTTATTTTCCCCTTTTTAACTGGGTTGAGGGGTAACCTTTCACGGGTCGAAAGAACATAGGAAATTAGGCCTATTACATGACCCATTGTGCCCAAATAATTAACCACTATAAGAGCATATCCCACCCAACATATATATATATATATTGATCAAATATCCAAACATTGCAAGGATACACAACTAGAATTTCCATGTGAAGAGATGCATGGTGCCTAGTCTCAATGGAAGAAGCCATACCTTCTCAAACGTTCCTATATGGAATCTAGTCAAGGATGGATGTTGTTCTTTTGAGCCCCATATGGATCTACACTAGAGGATGGAAATATTTTTTTACCCCCTATTTCTCTTTTGACTACTCAATGTGCCTCCTTCTCACTGTCATCCATGAGGCTAGTCGTCATAAGGTGCCCATGCGATTGTCGTCTCCATATGAACCCCTAAGGACCACCATTTACACTGTTGTTTTCTGCCCACTATTCCTAAGTTAGCCACCTACCGACCTTTGATGAAGCTACTAACCTACCACCAACACGCACCGATGAAAACCCAACAGAGAGACGAATCCCACCCCGCCCTCGCACAGCCAGGCTAGAACACCACAGACCCAGTCAATGCCTCCGAAACCAGCCACTCCCGCTCCATGGGAATTACCCCTCCCAATTTCTCTACCACCCTATTTAAATCCACTTAAATGGAGACCATTAGGAATTTAACCCTACATTAGGATGTAGTATTATGAGGTTCCTAACAATGGACCAAGACCCCATCTGCTACATATAATTTTAGTAATAATAATTATATTTCATGGAATAATTTTTCCATATTTCAGGTTAACAAAAATTTTAATATTTCATGACATATTGTAACAACTATGATTTAGTGTTATAATAGAAATAATAATTTTTCATGTTGAATAATCATAATATTGACTGATAATTTCATTAATTAATGTTATATTTATAAGACAGATTAAATGGATATATGTAAAATTAGAATCATTTATAGTACTTTCATATAATTAACATGAATTTTCGTGTATTTTTGGGTACAATAACACCAGAATTAATGCACTATATCCCATTAGAACTCTACAGCTAATCATTCTTGGGAAAGAGAAGTAGTAGGATGGGTGACCTCAAGGGAAGTACTCACATTGCACCATTTTTGTGTGTATTTCAAATTTCATTACAGTATAATAAATATTGGAATGATATTGTATGACAAATTTTGTAATGAATATAATATTTCATGTTTATAGGGTATTTTAGTAATAATTATAATATTACAAGTTATAATGTTACACTATTTCATATTAATAATGATTATAATATTGTATTTTATGTTGTAACAACTACGATTTAGTGTCATAACAAAAATAGTATTATTTCATGTTAAATAATTTTAATATATCTTGATAATTTCATTATTGAATTTCATAATACGAATGTTGCATTGGTTACCTCCTGGGAAGTACTCGTGTTTCACCCTTTTCTGTATTTTTCATTGTATTTTCCAAGATTTTATACATTTTAAAAAACAAATAATTTCATGTAAGCACAACAATAATAAATATGATATTGTTTTTAAAAATTTTAAATGAGTATAATATTTCATGTTTACATAGAATTTTATTAATAATTATAATATTTCATGTCATAATGTTTCCATATTTTATGTTAATAATGATTATAATATTTCATAATTGTTAGGTCCACTAGGTTAGAGACCATGAGAGGGGGGGTGAATCAGGGTATGACATATTAAAACAAATTATCCTATGGATCTTGTTTTTTTGTTAAGAAAAACATTCTTTTCTCTCTTTCCTATATCAAATTATAAATAGAAATTAAATCATGCACAGGACAAAGTGATTTTTACTTGGTTCACCCTCACTGGTCTACATCCAAGAATCTTACACCAGTAATGTGCCGATATACCAAATCCACTAAAAGTGAACTGCTGTTTACAATGTTCGAAGAAAACTCATTTTCCCTTCTAGTTTACAACCATTCACTATTTAAAAGCTCACTGCTCTCTCAACTAAAGTGTTCTCACTGCTTCTTCAGAATATCAGCTCACAGTTTATAGACTTGTAGGTCACTTCATTATCTCTAATGAAACCTGCATCCTTAACTATTGATAGATGCTCTATTGACAACCAAATTTCACCCACAGATGAATCTCCCTTTGCACCGGGTGTACTGGGAAACCCCAAGTTTTACGCACAACCTTTATACTGCCTTGCGTGTAATTTTCTTCTCTTGCACAAAATTCACTTTTCATGCAACACCACTTTTACGCACAGCCTATTATTTTATGTGCAACATTTTCTTTATTCACAAAGACTTATTTTATTCCCAACCTTTTCTTTTCAAGAAAAAAAAATCTTTTACGCGCAAACTTTCCGTTTTCACGCAACTCCCTTGTGCACTCCAATTTCGCACACCAGAGGTCAGATAATCTATAAGTCTTGAGCTATGTATGATGTGGGGGGGGCACTTAATATTTATAGAAAAAATTGACCCCTTCGCGAAAAACCCTTCTTGAGTGCGAAAACCACATCTTCCATTCAACACCATATTTCATGCAATGCTCCAATTTTTCACGAGCCTCATGCCTTTGCCAATTTTTGAGGTTCTGATCTTGAAACACCTCTTGCGCAAAAAATATCCCTTCACTATTTCACGCACCATGCAAATATTTCGTGCACCACTTTATTTTTCGTGAACCTCTATAATTTTTCACTCACCTTCCTTTAGAAAAAACACATCTCTCGATTTTCTGATTTTCAGGCCCAAAAATTTGGCAAACACTCGAAAATGGTGCCACCTTAGATCTATTCTTTTTGTACCACCTTCAGATCTTTCATTACTTTTTCGGAGTTCTTCTTTCAAACATAGATAGCCAACAACATATTTTGAACCCGAAAAATCACCATGTAAACCCCCTTTGTCAAAAAATTATACATCGTGGTCTACTTTCTGAACAAACACAACATGGAGTCGTGCTTTTTTAGAAAACACAATCACCTCAAAAATGATTCAATGATGCCTTGAGGGATTTTTTCCCAACAATAATTTATTGTATCAACTATGGTTTAGTGTTATAATATAAATATTCATTTTTCATGTTGAATAATTATAATATTGGCTGATAATTTCATTAATTAAAGTTATGTTTCTATCAAAAATTAAATAAAAATATGTAATATTATAATAATTGATAGTAGTTTAAGGAATTTAACAATAATGTATGTATATTGTTAGGGTCCTATCACATTAGAATTAATGTTCCATATCCCATTAGAACACTATAGTTAAGCATGCTTGGATGTGTGTAATACTTGGATGGGTGACCATCCTAGGAAGTATCCGTGTTACACCATTTTTTCATGTATATTTCAAATTTTATTCCTATATAAAAATGATTAGTATGATATTTTACCTAAACATTTGTATTGAATATAATATTTCATGATTAAATGTTATTTTAGAATTAATAATAGTATTTCATGTCATAATGTTACTATATATCATGTCAACAATGATAATAATACTTCATGTTAAATCTTAACAACTATGGTTTAACGTTACAAGAGAAATAATATTTTTTTATGTTGAACAATTATAATATTTCTCAATAGTCATATTTTTGAATTTCATAATATGAATCTGTCATTGGTGACCTCTTAGGAAGTGCTCAAGATTCACCATTATCTGTATTTTCATTGAATTTTACTAGATTTTTGACATTTTAAAAAACAAATAATTATATGTGAGTATAACAAAAATAATTTTGATATTGTACGTAAACTTTTTAAATGAATATAATATTACATGTTTACATATAATTTTAGTAACAATTATAATATTTCGTATAATAATGTTATCATACTTCATGGTAATGATAATTATAATATTTCATGATGTATTGCAAAAACTATTTTTTACTGTTGTAATAGAAATAATAATTTTTCATGTTGAATAATTATAATATTATTCAATAATTTAATTAGTTAACGTTATATTTATAACAATAATTAAAGAGAAATATGTAATATTAGAATAACTGATAGTACTATAAAATATTTAAAAAGAATGTATATGTATTATTGGGTGTGATCACATCAGTATTAATGCATCAGATCCCATTAGAAATCTATAATTAAGAATGCTTGGGAGAGAGTAGTACTAGGATGGGTGAACACTTGGGAAGTACTCGTGTTTCACAACACATTTTTGTGAATATTTCAAATTTCATTCCATTATAATAAAGATTATTTTGATAATGTATGTAAAATTTTTTATTAAATATAATCTTTCATGATTATAGGGAATTTAAGTAATAATTATAATATTGCATGTTATAATGCTAAAATATTTCATTTTAACAATGATTATAAAATTGTATGTCATATTTTTACAACTATTGTTTAGTGTTATAACAAAAATAATATTTTTTTCATGTTGAATAATTATAATATTTCTCGATAATCACAATATTGAATTTCATAGTACGAATGTTGCATGAGTGACTTCCTCTAGAAGTTCTTGTGTTTCACCATTTTATGTATTTTTCATTGTATTTTCCAGGATTTTTTATATTTTAAAAAAATCATGTAAGTATAATGAAAATAATTATGATATAGTATAAAATTTTTTAAATGGTTATAATATTTCATGTTTATAGAGAATTTTATTAAAAACTATAATATTTCATGTCATAATGTTTCCATATTTCATGTTAAAAATAATTATAATATTTCATGACATATTTTAAAAACTATGGTTTAGTGTTATAATAGAAATAAAAAATTTAATGTAAAATAAATATAATTTTTTCCAAAAAATTCATTAGTAAAAGTTATATTATAACTATAATTAAATATGAATATGTAATATTAGAATCATTGATAGTAGTTTCAAATATTTAACAATAATTTTTCCTACTATTGGGTGTGATCACACTAGCATTAATGAACCATATCAGATTAGAACTATGCATTTAAGCCTTCTTGGGTGAGAGTAGTACTGGGATGGGCGACCTCTTGGGAAGTACTAATGATTCACCCTTTTTCTGTATATTTCAAATTCTATGCCAGTATAATAAATATTATTATGATATTATACATAAAATTTTGTTTTGAATATAATATTTCATGATTATAGGGAATTATAGTAATAATTATAATATTTCAGGTTATAATATATATTATGTGCTTGGGGGTACAATTACAATACACACCCACACCACATGCACAGGCCTGAAAGGAAGGTCATATCCCCCCTCAAGGGATAGCCAACCCATCAATAATTTATTTATTCAATACATATCCTGAAGGACCAGTGGGCATGAATCCCATTACACGGACCAAAGGCCCACAATCTGGCCTGAAGGTCCAGTGCAACATCATTCCTGCATCATGCCTGTGTCATCGTTTGTTTGTGTCATGCCTGCGTCACCACCTTCCTACATCATGTTTGCATCACCACCTACCTGCATCATGCCTATGTCACTACCAGTTGGTGGTAATTCACTCCCACTCGGATTTGAACCCAGTTCTGATGCAGAATCACGGGGCACCTCAACCATTGTGGCACACCCCAACTATAATAATATTTCATGTTATAATGTTATAATATTTCATGTTAACAGTGATTATAATATTTCATGTTATATTGTAACAACTAATGTTTAGTGTTATAATAGAAATAAAATTTTTTCAAGTTGAATAATTATAATATTTCTCAATAATTACATTATTGAATTTCATAATATGAATGTTCAATGGGTGACCTCCAGGGAAGTTCTTGTGTTTCACCCTTTCTTTCCCAGATTTTTTTACATTAAAAAAAACAAATAATTTCATGCAAGTATAAAAATAATAATTATGATATTGTAATTAATTTTTTTAAAAGAATATAATATTTCATGTTTAGATATAACTTTAGTAATAATTATAATATTTCATGTCATAATGTTACCATATTTAATGTTAACAATAATTGATATTACCGGAGGTCATCATGACCCTAAAAATAATATTTATTAACTCCTACACTAGCACAGTGGCGTAGGGTCGATCCACATAGAAGGAAGGTAAGAAATATAAGGTTTTATTAAAAATAAACTCCACTTTTGTCAATAGTGGAGATAGTGAACATTTTTTATATTTGTTAATTTTTAATTTTTTTGTACTTTTCGTTAATAAAGAAGTAAAGATAAAAATGTTGACAAGAAACTAAAGAATTTACTAGAATACCGATGAACTAAGAACTACAATAAAACTAAAATAAGAGAACAAAATACTAAAATAAGGCAGTAAGGTCGAAGGAGTAGATCAAATGTAATACTCAAGAATTCCAAACTACTAGTTTAAAGGATATCTTCCCCACTACACTTTATTAAATCATAGCTCAAGAAAAAGGTGAAAAGTATCCCTCTCCAGGAAACTCAACACACAGAAGACTGACTTTAGGAGTTCGCCACTTCAAAATCAGTCGAATTAATTGACAGTTATAAAAGGATAACATTTCGAAATAAACTCACCATAAATTTCCAAAGTTAAAGACATTAACACTTTGAAAAATTTATTCAAGAACAACCTCACTATATGATATTGAATTTATGAATTTAGAAAACAATTGAGGTTTGAAACAACTAAACAGAGAATCATTAATCAATCTTACTGATTGATTATGATTCTGAAAAATGTAAAGTGAATGAAGAAGTTTAAAATATTAACCAACATAATTGAAATATCGAACTAAGACAATTCATCCTTTGATGATCTTGATTAAATCATTGAAAACAACCAAAAACAGAGTACATGAATTATGGACAGAGGGAAGAAGAACTCCCCTAGCATAGCTCTGCTTCCAGGCTCCTTCGTCTCCTGCTTTGCTCATATGCTTCTCCCTTTGTGTCTCCCAGGAGATCCGCTCTCGAATGGTATGATCATGGTAAGAGAATGAGAGTATCCCTTTTTCTATTGCTGCTCTTCTTTAAATATCATCCATCATTTGATACATGTCACCACATGTTTCCACCGACTTCAAAAGGCCTTCAATTATGCACCGCACACGTGCGTTTTTTCATGACTGACACATCTTGCTAGTTTTTCCCTTGTAACTAACTCCCGATGAGTTAGTTGAATGTATTTAGTCATATTTCCAATTCCTGTGTAAACCTTCACAGTTAGAATAGAAAAATAAATAAACCAATCAATGTTTAAAAGTTAACTCTTTATAAATAAATAAAAGTCTCATTAAAGAATGCTTAAATGCTATTAAATTTAAATTAATAATTATTAGTTATTATTTTATTTGGTAACTAACTTATTTTATTTAATGTTGTTACGTATTATTATTTATATTTATTTAATTATGAAGGTAAATAATTAATAATTATATTAAATTTACAGTTAATTATTTATTAAATTATTAGATTAATAATATTAGTACTTAGTTTTTTGAATATTTAAGTTTTTTAGATTATTATTTAAGTATATCACAATAAATATTTTTATCTTAATTATCACAATTTCTAAAATTGAATATAGTTATTATAATTTATAATTATTTTATTGAAAAAGAAGATAAATTATAATTATTATATTCATTAAAGTAATTAATTTTTTATTTTAATTTTATTAATAAGTTTAACATTTGAGTATATTTAATTAATTAGTTTTATATTTTGTTATATTATTATTAATTAATTTATATTATTTTTATTTTTATAGTTTATATTTTATCTTTCTTTTTTTAAAATTATTTTTTTATCCCCTCCCCATTTTCTTCTAAAATTCTCTATGGGGGGGAAGAAAGTTTCGGATCTAGTTCACCTTATTCTGGAGAAAGGCCACCTCCTTCAACTTCTCCATGACACCAGCAAAGCTGAATACATGCTCTTCCTCAAATGCGCCTTGACCTCGGCTTCTAGATCTCACAGATGACATCTCTACGTGAACCTTTACTAGGCATCATGGGTGTTGATTCCTCCCTTGGTGGCCTGCAACAGATGTGGTGCTGCAGCGGACTCCTCATGTAGTGACCTCTTCCCTCGCACATCAGTGTAGTGGCGCGGCGTGGCTCGGACTCCTCCATGGTGCAGCGCGAGTCCCAACTCGGCTTCAACGGTAGACCTCTTCCCCTGGCTGCTCGTAGTCCTTCTCTAGATTCAAAGTGACGATGACAGTTTAGCAACACCTCCACTTCTTGAGCACCTGTTTCATAAATCAAAATATTCATAGGATCTGGGTTTTCTAGTTATTGTGTTTTTTTCGATATGTGCACAGGGTTGGAATTGGAATTTGAAACTGAATTTGATTTTGTTTGGGTCTTGATTCTGATCTGGTTTGAGGTGTTTGCGATGATGTTTTGCGGTAATGCTGGCCAGATGGTGACGAGAGGAGGCAACAGTAGTGGTAGCTGGTTACAGTGTCTGGGATGAGGATTAATCGGTGCCAAGAAAAGGGAAATGATGTTTCAGATGAATGGAATTGTGAAGGGGAGGAGTGAAGCGGTGCGACAGGGAAAACAATTGACGGTGCCACCGTTAGTTGGGTTACAGTGGTAGGGGAAAGAGTGGAAACTAGAAGCGGTGCCAAGGGTTGATGTGGCACTAGTTTGGGTGAAACTATGAAGATATAGTGCAAATAGGAGTTACGGTGGGTGGGGAATGAGACCGTGAGGAGGGTCACGGTGGCACCGTAAAAGGGAAAAACTGTGACATCGCAGCATTGCAAAACAAACAGAAGAGTGTGATAAATTAAAACTAAAATAAAATCTGAACCAAATAATTAATTAAAACTAAAAATTCGTTAAAACAATTGAAAATATAGGTACTCATAAACTTTAATAAACTTATAAAACCATTTAAACTTAAGTTAAATTATTATTGACTTCAATTTATAAAACATAAATTGTTACTAAACTAAAACTAAAATTAAAAAGTAGTTAAATTATTAAAAGTTAATATAATATTTAAACATTTATAAAACAAAATTAAATTACTTAAAATAGTCTACTGTATCAAATTAAATTAATTAAAGTAAACAGATAATTATTCTGTTGTTAAAAAGTTATGTAAAAAGTTTAAAAAAATTAAATTTATAATTAATGAATTGCTTAAAGGCATCTAACAATTAGATTATGTTATTTCAATTAATACTTAATACAAGAATTGTTAAATTAACAACTACATTATTTAAGTATAATTAAGGAGATTAATTAATTAATTAATAAAAAATTCAAATTATTAAATATGAAGGCTAAGACACTAAACTAAATAACAAATTGTATGACTATAAAAATAAGGTAAACTATAAATTAACTATTTTAAAGCTAAAAATACAATTTTAATTACAAAAAATAATTAAATAACAGATTTAATTATAAAAATGAAAATGTGCACTTATTTAGAAAAAAGTGCAATAATAATTAAATAAATCAATAAAAATTAATTAAAAATATGTGGAAAAACATGTGTTTTTAAGGCCACATCAATAATTATAATATTTCATAACATATTTTAATAACTACGGTTTAGTGTTATAATATGAATAATAATTTTACGTGTTGAATAATTATAACATTGGATAATAATTTCTTTAGTAAATTATATATATATAACAATAATTAAATAGAAATATGTAATATTAGAATCATTTATAGTCCTTTAAATTATTTAACAAGAATGTTTATGTCTTATTTTTTGAGATCACACCAGCATTAATTCACAATATCCCATTATAAATTTAATGTTATGTTTTCTTGGGTGAGATTAGTACTAGGATAGGTGACCTCTTAGGAAGTACTCATGTTTCACCATTTTTTTGTCTTTACATAAAATTTCATCCCAATATAATAGACAATATTATGATATTTTACATAAAAAATTTTATTTAATATAATATTTTATGATTACAGGTCATTTTAGAAATAATTATAATATTGAATGAAATAATGTAAAAATATTCCTAGTTAAAAATGATTATAATTTTGCATGTTATATTTTAAAAACTATGGTTTAGTGTTATGACATAAATAATATTTTTTCATGTTGAATAATTATAATATTTCTCGATAATCACATTATTGAATTTCTTAATATGAATTATTCACTAGTAACCTCCTTGGAAGTGCACATGTTTCACCCTTCTCGGTATTTTTCATTGTATTTTACCATATTTTTTACATTTAAAAAAACAAAGAATTTTATGTAACTATAAAAGTTATAATTATGATATTGAACATAAAATTTTTAAATGAACATTATATTATAGGTTTACAGAGAATTTTAGTAATAATTATACTATTTCATGTCATAATGTTACCATATTTCATGTTATTAATAATTATAATATTTCACGACGTATTATAACAACTACGGTTTAGTGTTATAATAGAGATAATAATTTTTCATGTTGAGTAAATATAATATTGTCTGAAAATTACATTAGATAAGGTTATATTTATAACAGAAATTAAATTGAAATATTTAATATTAGAATCATTGATAGTACTTTAAAATATTTAACAAGAATTTCTGTGAATTATTGGTTTCGATCACACCAGCATTAATGCGCTAGATCCCATTTGAACTCTGAATTTAAGCATGCTTGGGAGAGAGTAGTACTAGGGTGGGTGACCTCCATGAAAGTACTCATGTTGAACCTTTTTTTTGTGTATATTTCAAATTTCATGTTAGCATAATAAATATTATTATGACATTATATGTAAACTTTTGTATTGAATATAATATTTCATGATTATTTTGAATTTTAGTAGTAATGATAATATTTCTTTTTATAATGCTACAATATTTTGTGTTAACCATGATTATAATATTCCATGTTATATTTTTACAACTATGATTTAGTCCTATAATAGAAATAATATTTTTTTCATGTTGAATAATTTACAGATTTCTCAATAATCACATTATTTAGTTTCATAATTTGAATGTTTCACGGTTGAAATCCTCGGAAGTGCTCGTGTTTCAACATTTTTTGTATTTTTCATTGTATTTTCCTATATTTTTTACATTTTAAATAACAAATAATTTCCTATAACTGTAAAAATAATAATTTTGGCATTGTATGAAAAAAATTTAAATGAATATAATATTTCATTTTTTTATATAAATTTAGTAATAATTATAATATTGAATTTCATAATGTTAAAATATTTAATGTTATCAATAACTTTAATATTTTATGACATATTTTAACAACTATAGTTTATTTTTATAATAAAAATAATAATTTTCCATGTTGAATAATTATAATATTTTCTGATAATTTCATTAGTTAATATTGTATTTTTAACAACAATTAAATATCAATATATAATATTAGAATCATTGATATTATATTAAAAATATTTAATAAGAATGTTTGTGAATTGCTGGTTGTGATGACACCATCATTAATGCACCAAATTCGATTAGAAATCTATGGTTAATCATGATTGGTAGAGGGTAGTACAAGGATGGGTGACCTCCTGGAAAGTACTCATATTGCACTTTTTTGTGTATATTTCAAATTTCATGCCATTATAATAATTATTATTATGATATTGTACGCAAAAAAATTTAATTGAACATATCAAAAGGGTTTAGGAGTTAGGATAATCTGTTCCTACCAAATTTATTGAAAAAAAACATAGAACATGGAAAAGAGAGAATAAAAAGGGACAAAAAGACCACATCCAGAAAAGAACTTCAAGTGGGTGGAACCTGGACCATCCCCATAATCCTTGCCAGAGGAATCATCAATAGATTCCCATTCTGAATACAAATTTTTGTGATTGAAAATCATAGAGTACTTTTCCTTGAGCCTATCCTGCTCTGAAGTAAGCTTGGAGGAAGTCTCGATAGTCCATCCACACCCACAGACCCAATCATCACTGCCACATCCTCGTCCATGATTTTTTGGATACCAAACTTGTTTCCTTGCATTAGTTTTCTACAAATCCCCTTCCAGTTCATCAGAAATAATGAGAGTTTTCTCTATCATGTCAGTAATGACTCTTGAGGCATTTTCCATAGCTTTGAATCTAATATCATGATCAATTAAATCCATAATTTCCATGATAGGAAAGGATTAATGGATTTTTGAGCAAGATGATAAAAAACTAGACTACCCTCTCCTATATCCTGCTAATTCCTAGTAATAATATGTAACCATATATTCTTTTTAACAGTGCAGCTGACACCTTCAAACTGCAAAAACTTCTCATATAAGACAAAAGACGCAGCATCTCTGCCACATCCTCATCCATGATTTTTTGGATACCGACCTCATTTCCATAAACTAGTTTGCTACCAAACCCCTTCCGGTTAATAAAAAAGAATGAGAATATGCTCCATCAATTCATTAATGACTCTTGAGGAATTTTCCATAGCCTGAACTCCAATATCATTCCCAATAAAATCCATCCTTTCCATGACAGGAAAGGATCAGTGGATTTTTGAGCAACCTGATCAGCCATCAAACTTCCCTCCCCTACAGCCTGCTCATTCCTAGAAATAATATCTCACCATAGATTCTTTTTACTAGTGAAACCGGTACCTTCAGGCTACAAAAACTGCTCATATAAGACAAAAGAGGCAGGATCATGCCCTATAGCAGTAATAATATCCAACATCTTAGAACTATCATCAACTGCAATCAAGATAGAAGATCCCGGTATACCATTATCATTCCCTATAAAAACAATTGTATCAATCCCCAGTTTCCCAGAGTTAGCTACAACGCCCACACTACCATCTCCAGGAGTACTCCCCATTAAGTGCTCACCACTATTCACATTCTGTTTATCATAAATTACTATATTTTTACATCCCATCCCCATCTCATCAGCTGAGCCCAAAGAAACATCCACACCTTGAGTAGTGGGATTTCTTTGCTTCAACTTTTTGAAACATATATCTTACTCATGTCTTCTATTGTGATAGAACACAGATATTCTCGATCTTATACAAATTGAAACATCATGACCAATTATTTTTCATATCGAACAAAATCAGGGAAAATTTTCATACTCAATTCTAAGATTGAGATCCTCATCATACATTGAAATAAAAATAATCTCCACCAAAGAAGAACATAGATCAACTTCAACCAAAATTCGTTTGAAGTGTCCAAATCTAGCCAATTCAGTCTCATGATTTATTTTGATAGGAATCCCAATGGACAGAGCAATGTCATGAATTATTTTTGGATTCCAGAGGATCCAATTTAAACCAGAAACTTTAGCCCAAAGCTGGACAGAAGTATTACCCACCTCCAATGGATTAAAATAATTTTCCCATTCACGTATGTGAATCATTCTTGGTTTGAGGGAGATGGAACCGAAACCTTAGGCCTTGATCTTCCTATCTTATAAAGAGAAAAGGAAGTGATAAAACCCAAGACCCAGTGAAACACACTTTCAATCAGAGAAACCCCCTATATCCGAGAGGAGTTTTTAATGATCCATAATTTTCCATGTCTTCAAACCCAGTGACAAGATTAATCGACCAGTGATAGAGAACTCACAAACTTTTAGCTGATCAAAGACAACAATAAGATCCACATTTAGATGAACTACATTACTTCACCTATGAATGAAACAATCAGTGGATCCCTTAAATACAATGGAATGACCATACACATCACCAACCGGGGTATAAGGCTTTTCATAGGCTGAAAAAACACCAGAAGAGGGCACACCAGTACCTCCATCCAAGCGAAAATCATCAACTGACATCAAAGGAGGAACCAAAAATATTCTTTGGGAATCATTTAACCTTGGATCAAGAACAACTATCAGAGCAGAAGATGTTGATAGATCTTGAAGTGTTGAATAATCCACAATCAGATCTACCCCTGCACCAGATGCCAGATCAACTGAATCCAATGGTGGAAGGAAATCTCTTTGATACCTCACAATCCAGGGCTAACAGGGTGGTGGCATGAAGCTCAAACCACTGTGTAAGATACACCATCAAATCAAAACACCTCATACCAAGATATGATGCTAGAGAAGAAGACACCAATGGGTCAAGCTCTGAAGACACTACTGGAATATCCCCCTGAATTGGAAGCCATAACTTTTGATTCTATGAACCCTCAACACATAACATATTGGAGCAGCAAGAAAAGGGGTGGAAACATGAAGAAATTCACATCTGTGCAAATTGAACCACCATGTATCAGGGAAGGTCATGGAAGACAATCACAAAAACCAATGGGAACCCTAGAAATATTCATAACCAGAAGCTCTGAGTGAAGCCATATCTCTTTGAATTGAATATAATAATTCATTATTATAGGGAATTTTAGTAATAATTATAATATTTCATGTTATAATGTTATAATATTTCATGTTAACAATGATTATAATATTTAATGTTATATTATAACAACTATAGTTTAGTGTTATAATATAAATAAGGTTTTCTTCATGTTGAATAAGTATAATATTTCTCAATAATCCCATTATTGAATTTCATAATATGAATGTTGCATGGGTGACCTCTTAGAAGGTTCTCATGTTTCTTCCTTTTCTATACTTTTCATTGTATTTTCCCAGATTTTTTACATTTAAAAAATAATTAATTGCATATAAGTATAACAATAATAATTATGATATTGTACGTTAACATTTTAAGTGAATATTATATTTCCCATTTTCATATAATTTTAGTAATAATTATAATATTTCATGTCATAATGTTACCATATTTCATGTTAATAACAATTATAATATTCCATGATGTATTGAAACAACTACGGTTAATGTTATAGTAGAAATAATAATTTTTCATATAGAATAATTGTAATATTGGATAATAATTTCTTAAGTTAAAGTTATTTTTATAATAAAAATTAAATAAAAATATGTAATATTAAAATCATTGATAGTACTTTAAAATATTTAATAAGAATTTCTATGTATTTTTGGGTGCTATCAAACTAGCATTAATCCACCAGATCCTGTTAGAGCTCTGTAGTAAAGCATTCTTGGAAGAGAGTAGTACTCGGATGGGCGAGAGTAGTACTAGGATGGGTAACCTCCTGGGAAGTACTCGTGTTTCACCCTTTTTTGTGTATATTTAAAATGTCATGCCATTATAATAAATATTATTATGATATTGTATGTAAATGTTTTTATTTAATATGATATTTCATGATTACTTGGAATTTATTAATAATTATAATATTCCACGTTATAATGTTACAATATTTCATGTTAACAATGATTATAATGTTTCATGTTATATTGTAAAAACTATGGTTTAGTTTTATGATAGAAATAATATTATTTCATGTTGACTAATTATAATATTTCTCAATAATTACACTATTAAATTTCATAATATCAATGTTTCATGGGTGACCTACTAGGAAGTTCTCGTGTTTCACCATTTTCAATATTTTTTCATTATATTTTACCATATTTGTTACATTTTAAAATATAAGGAATTGCATTTAAGTATGACAATAATAATTATGATATTTTAAATAAACTTTTTAAATTAATATAGTATTTCATATTTACATATAATTTTAGTAAAAATATTATGTGTAATAATGTTACCATATTTCATGTAAACAATAATGATAATATTTAATGACATATTGTAACAACAATGATTTAGTTTTATAATTGAAATAATAATTATTCATGTTGAATAATTATAATTTTGGATTATAATTGGATTAGATGAATTTATATTTACAACAAAAATTAAATAGAAATATGTAATATTAAAATCATTTATAGTACTTTAAAAATATTTAACAATAACACCAATGTATTTTTGGGTGTTATTAATGCACCAGATCCCATTAGAACTCTACATTTAATCATGCATGGGAAACAATAGTACTTGGAAAGGTGACCTCCTTGTAAGTACTCATGTTTCACCCATTATCTATGTATATTTAAAATTTAATTCCAGTATAATAATGGTTATTATGATATTGTACATAAAAATTTGAATTGAATATAATATTTCAGTATTATAAGGAATTTTAGTAATAATTATAATATTTTATTTTAAAATGTTACAACGAATGGATATGAGACTAATCAGGAGGGGATGTCTCCTAATGTTACAAATGTGGAGTCTGATACTGAACAACATAGGCCTCACTCTTCAGAAAAATTCCCCCCTACATAGGGCATGAGTTTTATTTTCTGGTGTGTCAAATTAGGGGACTAACACAATATATTTTAATTTTTCTCCTCCTGATAGGACTCGTGCGGTTGTGGAACCCTTTGAACATGGAACAAAGGAGGATTTACAGAGAACTATAGAGGGAAAATCCCAACAAGTTACTTCTATCATTGAGAAATGTTATTTTAGTAAAAAGAAATTATGGCCTGATATTTTTATAGAGTCTATTTTGGAACATGATGTTGAGTATGTGAAAGGTCTCTCTGATATGGACAAATATAATTCCAATAGGGTTGGAAATAGCCAAAAAGCAGTAGAGGAAAACACTTATATGGGTCTCCAAGATGAGAAAGATTTCAATGAAATTTCTATCTAGGATGTAGCTGATGAAAAAATTATTCATGAACTGAAGATTGTAGTGAGAAACCATAAAGGGAAGTAGAAATTGATTTTTGATTCCCCTGTGAAGATTAAAATCAAGGAGGAAATATTTTTTCTTCAACCTAATGCTGAAAAGGCTAGTTATTTGGTGCCTAAGCATACATATGAGAAGGTTTCAAGGATCCCACCCTCCTCCGACATGTATTACTTGAAATCAGATGTTCTCAATAGTAAGGTAGAGGCTTATAAGTTTAGTAAGCCCTCATCCAAGGTGATTTCAGTGGATCAAGAGGGATTCCAAATGGTTTCTTTTAAAAAGACCAGGCCATATTTTGTGCCTAGTTAGATCACTCATATTCTATCTACTAACAAGTTTAGTTTAGTCCCTGTATTGACAGATACTCAGATAGAGACTCTATCACACTTCCAAAAAGATGGATAGTTCAATACTACAGAATGGAACTTTCCTCCTCAATTTAATGATATTATGAGGATTTATTATGACTCCTTTTGTATAGAATCTGATCGAGATTATGAATTTACAGAAACCCAAAATAACAAAATTAACATTTCAGCTAAGATCTGGGAAGGGTAAAGACTATCATGTTGTATTTGAAAAGAGGATGCTGAGTGGTTTCATTCACATATTTACTTTCTTCTTTCCAAAATAGAATAAAAAACATTCAGATTCAAGGACTACCTTGCAATGGTGAAAATATTAAGCATCAATATGGAGGAAATCTTTCTAGGAAACTCATATTTAAACATAAGAGATCAATATATGAAGTATAAGATTTTCTCAATCTTGGAAGATACTGGGGATTTATTTTCAGATGAGAAACATAAGACCTCTTAGGAACCCAAATCATGGATGCAAGGGTGTTATCCTCATATCATAGGTAGGTATCCTAGGAACATGGGTTCTAAAGTGATTTATTAGTGTGTGATCATCTATTTGGGTCTTTCTTATATTTTTGTACTCACCTATCCCCTTTTACATATTTTATTAGTTTATCTAGAGGTCATGCCTCATATTTTTTATTAAATGTTATAATGTTACAATATTTCATGTTAAAAATGATTATAATATTATATGTTATATTGTAACAACTACAGGTTAATTTTATAATAGAAATAATACTTTTTCACGTTGAATAATTAACATATTACTTGATAATTACGTTATATAATTTAATTATATGAATGTTTCATGGGTGACAACCTGATAAGTGGTCATCTTTCACCCGTTTTTGTATTATTCATTTTATTTTTCCAGATTTTTTACATTTAAAAAAATTCCAGGTAAGTAGAGATTTTTTTAAATGAATAAAATATTTACTCTTTAAATATAATTTAAGTAATAATTATAATATTCCATGTCATAATACAACCAAATTTCATGTTAAAAATAATTTTAACACTTCATGTTTTCTTGTAACAACTATTGTTTAGTGTTATATTAGAAATAATAATTTTTCATGTTGAATAATTATAATACTAGCTGATAATTTCATTAGTCAAAGTTATATTTATACCAAAAAAATAAATAGAAATTTGTAATATTAGAATAATTGATAATAATATCAAATACTAAACAATAATGTTTGTGTATTGTTGGGTTCCATCACAATAACATTAATTCACCAGATCCCACTAAAACTCTGCAGTTATTTGTTCTTGGGTGAGAGTAGTACTAGGATGGTTATCCTCCTGATAAGCACTCCTATTGCACCCTTTTTTGTCTATATTTCAAATGTCAATCCATTATAATATATATTTTTACGATATTGTATGTAAAATTTTGTATTGTATATAATATTCCATGATTATAGGGTATTTTAGTAAAAATTATAATATTTCATGTTATAATGTTACAGTATTTCACGTTAACAAAGATTATAATATTACATGTCATATTTTAAAAACTATGGTTTAGTGTTTTAATAGAAATAATATTTTATCATATTTAATAATTATAATATTTCATGATAGTAAAATTCTTGAATTTCAAGATATGCTATTTTCTTTTGTGGCCTCCTAATAAGTGCTCATGTTTCACCCTTTTCTATATTTTTCATTTTATTTTCTCATTTTTTTTATATTTTAACAAACAAATAATTGCATGTAAATGTGAAAATAATAATTATGATATTGTACGTAATATTTTTAAATGAATATAAGATTTATAGTTTATATATAATTTTTTTAATAATTATAATATTTCATGTCATAATGTAACCATATTTCATGTTAACTATAATTATAATATTTTATAAGATATTGAAACAACGATATTTTAGTGTTATAGTAGAATTAATAATTTTTCATGTTGAATAATTATAATATTGACTGATAATTTCATTAGTTAAAGTTATATTTATAACAAAAATTAAATAGATATATGTAATATTATAATAATTGATAGTTCATTCAAATATTTAACAAGAATTACTGTATATTTTTGGGTGTGATCACACCACCATTAATGCACCAGATCCCATTGAAACTATGCAGTTAAGCGTTATTGGTAAAGTATAGTACTTGGATGGGTGACCTCTTGGGAAGTACTCAGGTTGCACAATTTATTTTGTATATATTTAAAATTTCATTCTGGTATAATATATCATATTATGATATTTTACGTATTTTTTATTGAATATAATATATCATGATTATAGGGAATTTTAGTAATAATTATAATATTTAATGTTGTAATGTTACAATATATCATATTTACAATAATTATAATATTGCATGTTATATTGTAACAAAAATAGTTTAGTGTTATAATAGAAATAATATATTTTCATGTTTAATAATAATAATATATCTCAATAATCACATTATTGAATTTCATAATTTGAATTTTACATGGGTGACCTCCTGGGAAGTGCTTGAGTTTCACTCGTTTCTATATTTTTCATTGTATTTTACCACATTTTTTAATTTTTTATAAAAATAATTACATTTAAGTATAATAATAATTATTATTATATTATATGTTAACATTTTAAGTGAATAAAATACTTCATGTTTATATAGAATTTTAGTAATAATTATAGAATTTCATTTCCTAATGTTATCATATTTCATGTTAATAATAATTATAATATTTCATGAGGTATTTTAAGTACTACAGTTTGGTGTTATAATAGAAATAATAATTTTTATGTTTAATAATTATAATATTGGCTGATAATTTCATTAGTTAAATTCATATTTATAACAAAAATTTAATAGAAATATGTAATATCATAATCATTGATAGTACTTTCAAATATATAACAAGAATTTTTGGGTATTGTTGGGTGATATCACACCAGAATTAATGCACTAGATCCCATTTGAACTCTATAGTTAAGCGTTCTTGGGAGAGAGTGGTACTAAAATGGGTGACCTCCTAGGAATTACTCGTGTTGTGGCATTTTTTGTTTATTTTTCAAATTCCATTCCATGATAATAAATATTATTATGATATTATACATAAACTTTTTTCTTTAATATAATATTTAATGATTATAGGGTATTTTTGTAATGACCCACCGATTCTCATTGGCTTGAGAGTACAACGAGTCATTACTAGGCCTTATGCGACATCCCCAAGATGCCAAAGGGTTTCTAATACAAGTGGGGGACGATTTACCCTTTAAGAAATAAACCCAAAAACCAACCAACCATAACCAAACATTCACTATATGATGCATTAAAAAAATAAAGAAAACTAAAAAACGTTATTTATGTCAAACCACATCAAAGTACACAACATCAGAAGACCAAAACAAGCATCAAAGTACACAATGGATGAACAACTCAAGACTCTCAAAAGACACCACGACTCTGTGCTCCACACGCTCCAAGCTCCACAACATCTCCCAAGAATCACCACGATCCACTAGAAATAAGATGATTTACCTTTACATGTTTCCCAGAACACGACATTTGAAAAAGAACCAAAGTACCAAATAAGGGGTGAGTATAAAAATCAGTAGGTTTTCCCCAATGACTTCCCTACTCACGCCACTAGGATAGAAGAGTTAGCAACAATTATATAAAAACAGTTTATATAAAACATTTTCTCAAAAAGTAGTTTATAACTAAATATAAATAAGTTTCCAAATAAATTCATAACCAAAAGAATCCAAGAGAAATTGAAACCAAATTTTCCAAAAAGTTATTTTTCCAGGAAAAATAACCAAACAATCTTTTGAACAGTTTCACAATATCCCTTTTTGGCATACCCAACCATTCCACAAACCCATGCAACCAACCATGCATGCTACATTATGACAGTTCCATACTCATGAGTGGTTTCTCTTCGATCTACCAAGTCTTCACAAGGTAATTGTTTCCCATTTCCCATTACTCTTTTGGCACGAGCACAAGGTCATATTTCACCCAAGCCTCTTATATGAAGTTCCCCTATGCCATTAAACCTTTGGCACCGAGCACAAGGTCCTATTTCAACCAAGCCTCGTATATGAAATTCCCATGTGCCATTACACCTTTGTCACTGATAACAAGGTCATATTTCAACCAAGTATCACATATGAAACATGAAAACACACCACATATTCCCAAAGATCATGCCAAAACAACTCTTTCAATAAAAACACCTTTTTATTGAAAACCATTTCTATCAAAACCATTTCAATTCTAAACCATTTCAATTTCAAACCATTTCAATAAAACACCCTTTTATTGAAAGCCCGTTTTTCATCAAACCATTTAACAATTCCAGCGAATCCACAGTTTAAAATACTCATTTTAAATTCAAGAATCCAAATCACTTTGCATAACAATTCACCAAGATTTCACAATTTCACTAAAACCATAAATCGTCACTAAAGAAGATTTATTCCATGATTTTCACAATCAATTCTGTTCAAATAAGCCAATTTGAAACTAAGAAAAACAATTCTAACAAGAGGAGTTGATAGAGAAGCCTCCTACCTCAAAGGTTTTGATGAAAACCCCAACAAACAAAGAACGCTCAAGAAAATCGGTTTGTTTCTCCAAGAACCCGCCCTAGATCTCTTATCCCAACAAGACCAAGACCAAATCTCATCATATTTGGCATCCACACACTTAGATATACCCATAACAGGAATAGATATATGAAACCAAGAGAAGAGGAGAAGTAGATCTAAGAAACTATTCAAGAACAATGAAGAACGATCACATACCTCAAGAATCCAGCTTTGATTCGCCAAGAAAAGCCTTTGGATCACCTCCAGGATGATGGGAGAATCTTATATGACCTTAATAGAAGAAAAATCCCAAGTTAAGTCCACTTAGGAGCTTAAACAATACATTTAGAGGCAAAACAAGTGGGATCAACAATTTTAGGATCACATTTAAGTGCCTGCACAGTTTGCTCGCACGGTCAGACAAACTCTGCGCTAACCATGCATTAGCTACTGCCTCTACCAACACTCCTAGCATAGTTAGGCCACACTATTAGACAAACCGTACGCTAACCATTCATTATCCACTGCCTCAGATGACCCTCTACGCACGGTTTGGCCGCACGGTTAGACAAACCGTGCACCGCCCGTGCGACTTCCCCTTTGGCTCAAAACTTCATTCAAAGTTCTCCTGACTCCCCCATTCATCACCCTTAACTTTATAACCATGAAAAGCATCAAGTAAGGGTCACATGATAGAAACCGGGGGTACTACATTCTCCCCACCAATGGTCTTTTCGTCCTTGGAAAGTAGAAAACATTCACCCAAAAGAAAGAGTTCTGACCACTTCTCTTTCATTTCCTTCTCATGTTCCCAATTCTCTTCCTAAATCTAACCATGATACCATAAAATCCGCACTAGAACGATTCTTTTTTCATGCAATACATTCTCTTTCCTATCCACAATATGTACCGGGATATGTATCAACAAAGCATCCGGCTCTAGGTCAACGTGATCCCATCTAATCACATGGTCAGGATCAGGTTGATACTTTTTCAACTGAGATACATGGAACACATTATGCACCAAACTAAACTATGGTGGTAATTCCAACCAATGTTCCACCTCTCCAACCCGTTCTACTATCTCAAAAGGGCCAATGTATTTAGGAGATAACTTGCCCTACTTCCAACGTTTGTATCATCTGCTCGGATTTCCCATCTATTTGAGGATGATACGCCGTGCTCATAGTCAACTGAGTTCCAAGGACGTGCTGTATAGATTTCCAGAAATGAGATGTGAACCTTATATTTCTATCTAAGACTATAGAAACTGGTACACCATGCCTCTTTACCACTTCTCTAATATAGATTTCTGAAAGATCCTCCATCGTATGAGTTTCACAAATAGGGATGAAATGGGTCGACTTGGTAAGAAGATCCACTATCAACCAAATGGAATCATGTTTCTGGACCATTCATGGAAGACTTGTAACAAAATACATTTCTACTTGATCCCATTTCCACACTAGGATAGGTAAAGATTGTAACATACTAGCTAGTCTCTGATGCTCTGATTTAACTTTCTGACATGTTAAGCACCGCGAGACGAACTCAGCCACCTTCATTTTCATGCCGCTCCACCAAAACTGTGCCTTCAATTCCTTATACATCTTCTGTGTACCTAGATGTACAGACCATCTTGAATGGTGGTAATAATGAAGGAGTTGTTCCTGACAACCCAAAGTTACAACCATTTGATCTCTGAAACACAAAATTGGACCCCAATCAGGTTTCTAGCCATCAATGGTCTCCCCACCATTGAGTTTTGAACTTACAACTACACATTTTGAATCTGATGTTTGTGCTTATTTGATAATTTTTACTAAATCAGGAACAAGCGTAGATGAAAAGAAAACTGCAGCATCACCTAGGTTTTCGCATTCCATATGCATGTCAGCTAAGACCAACATCAACTGCCATTCATCTGAAGCTTCTTTCTCCAACTAAGCATATAACTTCCTACTCAATGCATCTTCCACCGAATTTCCTTTCCTCGGTGTGTACATCAAGTCAAATTCAAAAATTTGGAGATACTACATCCATCTCTTTTTCCTCAGATTCAAATCTCACTATGAGAAAATGCGTCTCAAGATTTTGTGATCTGTAAACACAGAAAATTTCTCACCAAAGAGATAATGTTTCCATGTTTTCAAATCATAGACAACTGCGGATAACTCCAAATCATGTGTTGGATAATTCTTCTCATGCACCCTCAACTTCTTTGAACCATATGAAACCACGTTATCTCTTTTCATGAGAACACAACCCAACCCTGATCTTGAAGCATCACAATAAACCACATACCCCTGTCCTGATTCTGGAAAGATCAAGATGGGTTTTGATGTAATCCAAACTTTTAGTTCCTGGAAATACTTCTAACATTCCTCCGTCTATTGTAATAGAGCATTCTTCTTTGTCAGAGCTATCATTGGCAAATCTAGTCATGATAAATCATGCACAAAGCGTCAGTAGTAACTATCTAGACTAAGAAAACTTCGTATCTCGAACACATTCTTCGGTGGTTGCCACGAGATAACAACTTCTATCTTTTCAGTATCAATAGAAACTCCTTTTTTAGAAATTAAATGGCCAAGGAAATTTACTTCTTATATCCAAAAATCACACTTTGATAATTTGGAATACAGACGATGATATCTCAAGATTTGTAACACTGTTTCCAAGTGCTCCTCATGATCATCCCTTGTCTTTGAATACACCAAGATGTCATCCACAAATACCACAATAAAATAATCTAGATATCACTGAAATATCTGATTCATCAAAGAAATTAAGACCACCGGTGCATTCGTTAGACCAAAAGGAATGACTACATATTTGTATTGGTCATATCTACATCTAAAAGCTGTCTTTGGAATATCCTCCTTCTGAACTTGCAATTGGTGATATCCTGATCGCAAGTCCATCTTGGAGAACCACTGATCTCCCCTTAATTGATCGAATAGATAATTAATGCGTGGAAGTGGATGTCTATTCTTTTTCGTAACTTGGTTATGCTTACGATAATCAACACACAGCCGAAGAGTTCCATCCGCCTTCTTCACGAACAAAACCGGTGCTACCCATGGAGATGTACTTGGTCAAATGAAACCCTTTCTTTCTAGATCCTCTAACTACACATTAAATTCCCGTCACTCTATTGGTTCCATCCTATAAGATGGAAGGGATATAGGATTGGTCCCTGAAAAGAGATCAATCATAAACTCCTCTTCCCTTAGAGGTGGTAACCCTGAGAATTTATTGGAAAAGACATCTGGAAATTGATCCACAACAGCTGGAAAACTATTTTCCTCGATCTCTTCCATTAATGACAAAGTCAATGTTGCCCATTGGTAAGAGATAGTTCCCACAATTGGTTCCAACAATCTCTTTCCACCTTTCTTTACCATCCTCTCTCCTTTGAAGAGATGGTTGATGTTCTCCTCAGTCTTGAAACTAACTGTTCTCCTATAACAGTCAATGTGAGACTTAAACATTTTAAACCAATATATACCTAGGATTACATCATAGACATACATATCTAACATGGAGAAGTTCCATTTTAGCTCACCTCCATCAACAGTAATAGAAAATTCATGTACACACAAAGTCTTGACATTCTCTTTCACTGAGAGGAGTTTTTAGTTTCGAAACAGAAGACATCATTTCCAGTTTTAAACATAGAAAGTCAACAATATGAGAAGAAATGAATGAATGTGATGCAACAGTATCAACCAACACTTTCCCAAATGTAAAATTCAAAAGGATTGTACCTCTCACTGTAGATAGATAAGCTTGATAGACAACCATCATCTGCTCAACTCCATACAATTCCTTTGTTGTTGCACATTTCTCCTTGTTACTGGATTGCACTCGTTTTATCAAATCATATGGTGTTTGTGACACCAAAGAAGTGTCCCTGACACCCAGCCTTGGAGTATTGCAACAAAATCACTTAAGATTTCCCATCTTGTTGCAATTGTGACATTCTCGATTTTGTGCCTTACAATCTCGCTTGATGTGGCTCTTAGAGCCACACTGGAAACATCCCAGCTTTCACTTAGGTCTCGGAGGAAGGTTAATTGCTCATGTGGTCTGATTAAGATGTGTTCTTCCTCATTGATAAAAGGTGTCGTCTTTCCTCTTCCTTTTAGTGTTAGAGTTATCAACTCCTCTAGTGAAGACAACCGTACTTACTCCTCTTGGATTTTTAGCAGTGAAAGATATCATAAACAAAGTATCTAGTTGCAATCCCAACTCAACGGTTTTAAAAGCCTAATAGATACTTTGGACCAACTGTTGGTTCACCTGTGGTTCAGGTGCAACCACATTCTCACTGGCCTCATCTAACTGGTTTCTATGACGCCAACCGGGTTCCATTTTCTAAACCAACAACAAAGTATGTCAATCTCACTCTCTAGAAACTATTGGATTAGCATTTCAAATTCTATCACATCAACTATCACAACATTGTTTTCCAAAACATCTTTTTTCCCCTGTTCAACTATTTTTGAAACCACTTCACATGCATTTTAAAATTAAACCATTTTCAAAATACGATAATCATTTGCTTTTTCAAAATCATTCATTTGAAAACCACTTCCATACTTTTCAAAAATGATCATCTCTCGAAATGATGTATTCACTCCTAGTGGGAAGTCATTCCTTTATAATTCATTTCATGCTCGTCTAATTAGCTAAACCCATGACAATGAGATTTCTAAGATTCTAGAAGTGTCTCCAAACACTTATGTACCCAAATCCCTGGTAACTTGAAGTTCAGCATAAAGGGGTTAGCTACATCCTTTTATGCTATACATTTCATGTTCCAACAATCCTACTCCTTTTTAAGATTCCCATCCAAGGAGTAGACAATAAGGGATTCCAACTCCAAGACCAAGAACAATGATGACTACTTTTTAGGCAAGCACCGAACAAGATGATACCATTTGTAATGACCCACGAATTCCCATTGGATTGAGAGTACAACGAGTCATTGCTAGTCATTAAGTGACATCCCCAAGATGCCAAAGGCTGGAAATAAATGCCGAAGGGTTTCAAATACAAGTGGGGCATGATTTACCCTTTAATAAATAAACCCAAAAACCAACCAACCATAACCAAACATTCACTATATGATTCATGACCAAAATAAAGAAAACTAAACAACTTCATTTATGTCAAACCACATCAAAGTACACAACAACGGAAGACCAAACCAAGCATCAAAGTACATTGTATATGAACAACTCAAGACTCTAAAAAGACACCATGACTCCATTCTCCACCATCTCCAAGCTCCACAACATCTCTCAAGCATCACCATGAGCCACTAGCAATAAAGATGCTTTACCTTTACCTGTGTCCCGGAACACGACATCTGCAAAAGCACCAAAGTTCCAAAGTAGGGGTGAGTATAAAACTCAGTAGGTTTTCCCCCAATGACTTCCCTACTCATTCCACTAGGATAGAAGAGTTAGCAACAATTATATAAAAATATTTTATATAAAACATTTTCTCAAAAGCAGTTTATAACTAAATATAAACAAGTTTCCAAAACCATTCATAACCAAAAGCATCGAAGGGAAATTGAAACCAATTTTTCCAACAATTTATTTTTCCAGAAAAATAACCAAACAATCTTTAGAACCATTTCAAAATATCCCTTTTTGGCATACCCAACCATTCCACAAACCCATGCAAAAAACCATGCATGCTACTTTACGACAGTTCCATACTCATGAGCGGTTTCTTTTCGATCTACCAAGTCATCACAAGGTAATTGTTTCCAATGTGTCATTACTCTTTTGGCATGATCATAAGGTCATATTTCACCCGAGACTCTTATATGAAGTTCCCTCTGTTCCATTACACCTTTATCACCGAGCACAAGGTCCTATTTCAACCAAGCCTCGTATATGAAATTCCCATGTGCCATTACACCTTTGGCACTGAGCATAAGGTCATATTTCAACCAAGCCTCACATATGCAACATGAACACACACCACATATTCCCAAAGCTCATGCCAAAACAACTCTTTTAATAAAAACACCTTTTTATTGAAATCCATTTCCATCAAAACCATTTTAATTCTAAACCATTTCAATTTCTAACCATTTCAATAAAACACCCTTTTTATTGAAAGACCATTTTTCATCAAACCATTTAAAAATTCTAGTGAATCTAGAATTTAAAATAATCATTTTAAATTCAAGAAGACACATCACTTTACACAACAATTCACCAAGATTTCACAATTTCACTAAAACCATAAATGGTCAATAAAGAAGATTTATTCCATGCCTTTCACAATAAATTCCATTAAAATAAACTAATTTGAAACTAAGAAAACCAATTATAACAAGAGGAGCCGAGAGAGCATCCTTCTACCTCAAAGGTTTTGATGAAAACCCCAACAAATGAAGAACGCTCAAGAAACCAGGTTGTTTATCCAAGAACCCTCCTTAGATCTCTTCTCTTAAAAAGACCAAGACCAAATCTCGTCATATTTGGTATCCACGCCCTTAGATCTACCCATAACGGGTGTAGATCTAAGAAACCGAGATAATGGGAGAAGTATATCTAAGAAACTATTCAAGAATGATGAAGAACGATCACATACCTCAAGAATCCGGCTTCGATTCGCCAAGAGAAGCCTTCAGATAACCTCTAGAACGATGGGAGAATCTTATCTGACCTTAAGAGAAGCAAAATCCCGAGTTAAGACTGCTTAGAAGCTTAAACGAGCCATTTAGATTCAAAACGAGTGAGATCCACAGTTTTAGGATCTCATTTAAGTGCTCGCACGGTTTTCTCGCACGGTTAGACAAACCTTGCGCTCACTGTGCGTTAGCTACTACCTCACCCAACACTCCTCGCATGGTTAGGCCACATGGTTAGAAAAATCATGCGCTAACCGTGCATTAGCCACTACCTCGGCCGACCCTCTACGCACGGTTTGGCTGCATGGTTAGACAAACCATGCGTCGCCCGTGCGACTTCCCCTTTGCCTCAAAACTTCATTCAAAGTTCTCCCGACTCCCCCATTCATCACCCTTAACTTTATAACAATGAAAAGCTTCAAGTAAGGTTCACATACCAGAAACTGGGGGTAATACAATTTTATTAATAATTATAATATTGTATGTTATAATGTTACAATAATTCATGTTAACAATGATTATAATATAGCATATTATATTGTAACAACTAGGGTTTAGTGTTATAATAGAAACAATATTTCTTCGTGTTGAAAAATTATAATATTTCTCAATAATCACATTATTGAAATTCATAATATGATTTCTACATTGGTGACCTCCTAGGAAGTTCTTTTGTTTCACCCTTTTCTTTATTTTTCATTATATATTCCTCGATTTTTTACATTTTAAAAAACAATGAATTTCATGTGTGTATAATAATTATTATTATGATATTGTTCGTAAATTTTTTAAAAGAATATAATATTTCATGTTTACATAGAATTTTAGTAATAATTATCATGTTTCATGTCATAATGTACCATATTTCTTGATAACAATATTTATAATATTTCATGACATATTGTAAAAACTATGGTTTAGAGTTATAATAGAAATAATAATTTTTCATATTGAATAATTATAATATTGGTTGATAGTTGCATTAGTTAATGTTATATTTATAACAAAAAAACAAATATAAATATGTAATAATAGAATAATTGATAGTAATTTCAAATATTTAACAAGAATGTCTGTGTATTATTGGGTGTGATCTACTAGTATTAATTCACCAGATCCCATTAGAACTTAGTAGTTAAGTGTGTTAGGGTGAGAGTATAACTATGATGAGTGACCTCTAGGGAAGAAATTTGGTTTCACCATTTTTTTGTGTATATTTCAAATTTCATTTCAGTATAATAAATATTATTATGATATTGTATGTAAATTCTTTTTATTGAATATAATATTTAATGATTACATGTCGTTTTAGTAATAATTATAACATTAACAACTACTGTTTAGTTTTATAACTGAAGTATATTTTTTCATGTTAAATAATTATAATATTTGTCAATAATTTTATTATCGAATATCATAATATGAATGTTTAATGGGTGACCTCTTAGGAAGTGCTCATGTTTCACCCTTTTCCATAATTTTCATTATTTTTTATCATATTTTTTACATTTTAAGAAATTAATAATTTCTTGTAAGTATACCAATAATAATTATAACATTTTATTTAAACTTTTTAAATGACTATAATATTTCTTGTTTACATATAATTTTATTAATAATTATAATATTTAATGTCATACTGTTTCTATATTTCATGTTAAAAATAATTATAATATTTCATGACATGTTGTGACAACTACGGTTTATTGTTATAATATAATTAATAATTTTTCATGATGAATAATTATAATATTGGATGATAATTTCAATAATTAAAGTTATATTTATAACTAAAATTAAATTGAAATATTTCATATTAGAATAATTGATATTACTTTCAAATATATAACAAGAATGTCTGTGCATTTTTTGGGTGAAATCACATCAGCACTATTGCACAAGATCCCACTAAAACTCTACGGTTAAGTGCTTGGGAGATATTAGTACTAGGATGGGTGACCTCCTTGAAATTACTCATTTTTCACCTTCATGAAATTATATTAAATATTATTATGACATTGTGCGTAAAAATTTTTATTGAATATAATATTTCATGATTATAGGGAATTTTAGTAATAATTATAATATTTCATGTTATAAAGTTAAAATATTCCATGTTAACAATGATTATAATATTCCATGTCATATTATAACAACTATTTTTTAGTGTTATAAAAAAATAGATTTTATCATGTAGAATAATTATAATATTTCCCAATAATCACATTATCGAATTTCATAATATGAATATTACATGGGTAACCTCCTCCAAAGTGTTTATGTTTCACCCTTTTTTGTATTTTTCATTTTATTTTTGTATATTATTTAAATTTTACAAAACATATAATTCCATGTAAGTATAAAAATAATAATTATTATATTGTAAATAAACTTTTAAAATTAATTTAATAGTTCATGTTTACATAGAATTTTAGTAATAATTATAGTATTTAATGTCATAATGTTATCGTATTTCATGTTAACAATAATTATAATAATTCATGACCTATTATAAAAACTTTGGTATAGTGTTATAATATAAATAATAATTTTTCGTGCCAAATAATTATACTAGGAAGGTTCAGGATCCGAGTGATGTTGAATAATTTTAATATAGGCTGATAATTACATTATTTAATGTTATATTTATAACAATAATTAAATAGAAATATGTAATATTAGAATCATTGATATTAATTTAAAATATTTAACAAGAATTTATTCGTATTGTTGCTTGTGATAGAACCAACATTAATGCACCATATCCCATTTGAACTATACATTTAAGCATGCTTGGGCGAGAGTAGTACTATGATACGTGATCTCCTAAGAAGTAATCGTGTTGCACCCTTTTTTTTCTTATATTTAAAAATTCATTCTAGTATAATAATGATTGTAATGATATTGTACATAGTTTTTTTCATTGAATAAAATATTTCAAGATTACATGGCATTTTAGTTATAATTATAATATTGCATGTTATAATGTTACAATATTTCATGTTAACAATGATTATAATGTTTCATGTTATATTGTAACAACTACAATTTAGTGTTATAAAAAGAATTTTATTTTTTCATGTTGAATAATTATAATATTTCTTGATAATCGCATTATTGGATTTCATAATATGAAATTTTGATGGGTGATATTAAAGGAAGTGCTCGTTTTTCACCCTTTTATGTATTTTTCATTGTATTTTCCTAGAATTTTTACTTTTTAAAAAACAAATAATTGGATGTAAGTATAAGAATAATAACGATATTTTACATACATTTTAAATGAATATAACATTTCAAGTTTTCATGTAATTTTAGTAATAATTATAATATTTCATGTCATAATGTCACCACATTTCACATTAACAATAATTATAAAAATTCATGATGTATTTTAACAACTACGGTTCACTTTTACAATATAAATAATAATTTTTCATGTTGAGTTATTAAAATATTGGCTGATAATTTTATTAGTTAAAGTTATATTTATAACAATAATTAAATATAAATATGTAATATTAGAATGATTAATAGTACTTTCAAATATTTTACAAGAATATATGTTTATTGTTGTGTGTGATCACCCCAGCATTAATGCAGTAGATCCCATTTGAACTTTTTAGTTAAGCATGCTTGGATGAGATTAGTACTAGGATGGGTGACCTTCAGGGAAGTACTCATGTTGTACCATTTTTTTGTATATCTAAAATTTCATTCTAATGAAATATATATTATTATGATAATGTATGTAAACTTTTGTATTGAATATAATATTTCATTATTACAGGGAATTTTGGAAATATTTATAATATTTCTTATTATAATGTTATAATATTTCATGTTTAAAATGATTATAATATTGCAAGTTATATTTTAACAGCTATGGTTTAATTTTATAATTGAAAGAATATTTTTCCATGTTGAATAATTATAATGTTTCTCGATAATCACATTATTGAATTTCATAATATGAATATTTCATGGGAGACCTCCCGGGAATTTCCCATGTTTCACCCATTTCTATATATTTCTTTGTATTTTTCCTTGATTTTTTAAAATTTAAAAAAAAAATAATTTCATGTATGTATAAAAATAATAATTATGATATTTTATGTAAACTTTTTAAATGAATATAATATTTCATGTTTACATAGAATTTTTGTAATAATTATAATATTTGATGTCATAAAGTTAGAATATTTCAGGTTAAAAATAATGATAATATTTCATGATTTATTGTAACAACTATAGTTTAGTGTTTTAATAGAAATAATAAGTTTTTCATGTTGAATAATTATAATATTGGATCATAATTGAATTAGTTAAATTTATATTTATAAGAAAAATTAAATAAGAATATGTAATATTAGAATCATTAATAGTACTATAAAATATTTAACAAGAATTTATGCGTATTGTTGGGTTCGATCACACAAGCATTGATGCACCAGATCCCATTAGAACTTTGCGGTTAAGTAGTCATAGGATTGGTAACCTCTTGGTAAGTACTCAAGTTTCACCCTTTTTTGTGTATATTTCAAATTTCATGTGAGTATTATAAATATTATTATGATATTGTACTTAAAGTTATAAATTGAAATAATATTTTATGATTACATGGAATTTTAGTTTTAATTATAATATTTCATGTTATATTGTAACAATTATGATTTAGTGTTATAACGGAAAAAATATTTTTTCAGGTTGAATAATTATAACATTTTTCGATAATCACATTATTCAATTTAGTAATATGAATATTTAATGGGTGACCTCTTGGGAAGTTCTCGTGTTTCACCCTTTTCTGTAATTTTCATTGTATTTTCCCAGATTTTTTACATTTAAAAAATAATAATTACATGTAAGTATAACAATAATAATTATGATATTGTTCTTAAATTTTTAAATGAATATAATATTTCATGTTTACATAGAATTCTATTAATAATTTTAATATTTCATGTCATAATGTTACCATATTTTATGTTAACGATAATTATAATATTTCAGGATGTATTTTAACAATAACGATTAAGTGTTATAATAGTGATAATTATTTTTCATGTTGAATAATTATAATATTAGGTGATAATTTAATTCTTTAAAGTTGTATTTACAACAAAAACTAAATATAAATATGTAATATTAGAATCATTGATAGTACTTTCAAATATTTAACAAGAATGTTTGTGTATTATTGGGTGTGGTCACACCAGTATTCATGCACCATATCCCATTAGAATTATATAGTTAATCATGTTTGAGTGAGAGTAATACTAGTATGGGTGACCTCATGGGAAGTACTCTTGTTTCACCCTATTTTTATTTATATTTTAAATTTCATTCCCACATAATAAATATTATAATGATATTGTATGTAAAAAATTTGTGTTGAATATAATATTTCATGATCACAAAAAAATTTAGTAATAATAATAACATTTCATGTTGTAATGTTATAATATTTCATGTTAACAATGATTATAATATTTCATTTTATATTATAACAACTATGGTTTAGTGCTATAAAATAAATAATCTTTTTTCATGTTGAATAATTATAGTATTTATCGATAATATTATTATTTAATTTTATAGTATGAATGTTTCATGGGTGAACTCCTCGGAAGTGCTCTTGTTTCACCCTTTTCTTTATTTTTCATTGTATTTTCCATGATTTTTTATATTTTAAAAAAAAATACATGTTTGTATAACAATAATAATTATGATATTTTATGTAATATGTTTAAATGAAAATAATATTTCATGTTTACATGTAATTTTAGTAGTAATTATAATATTTCATGTCATAATATTGAAATATTTCTTATTAACAATAATTATAATAGTCTGTGATGTATTGTAACAACTACGGTTTAGTGTTATAATAAAAATAATAATTTTTAATGTTGAATAATTACAATATTGGCTGAAAATTTTGTTAGTTAAATTTATATTTATAAAAATAATTAAATAGAAATATTTAATATTAAAATCATTGATAGTACTTTAAAATATTTAACAAGAATGTCTTTGCACTGTTGGGTGTAATCACACCATCATTAAGGAATTGGATCCCATTATATCTTTGTAGTTAAGCATGCTTGGGAGAGAGTAGTACTATAATGGGTGAAATCCTGTGAAGTACTCATGTTTCACCATTTATTTGTGTATATTTCAAATTTTATGCCAGTATAATAAATATTATTATGATATTATATGTAATGTATTGAATATAATATTTCATGATTACTTGAAATTTTAGTAATAATTATAATATTTCATGTTGTCATGTTATAATATTTCATGTTAATAATGATTATAATATTACATGTTATATTACAACAACTGTGGATTAGTATTATAACAAATATAATATTTTTGAATGTTGAATAATTTTAATTTTAAGATCCCATCATTTTCCAAGTGTGTCACTCTCTAAGTTTTTCATTAAATTTTCTTTTGAGTAAGTTTTTACTCATCTTTAAACCAATTTTTTGGAAAATTAGAGAGGATCTGTGTGGAGAGAATTTTTTGGGGAAATTAATTAAGGTTAATGGATGTATTCTTGTTTGAATTAATCAATTATAGGTATAAATGGGTTAGGTGCTTCATGTGTTCTTGGTAATTTGAGAGGCTTTAAACAAGGATTGGGTTGTTAAAAGGGAAACTGGGATGAAAACCCATCAGTAGAACATTTACATGTCATGTAAAGGGATTACACATTGGGTAATTTTTGGGTGTTTTAATAAAAAAAATCCAAGTCGGAGGGTTTTTTGGTGTATCCCATTAAAAATATTTTCACGACGTGTAACTATGTTAGACGATGTGTAATTCCCTAACCACTACGAGGAAATATAAATGGTAATTCTCTGACATTTAGTTTTAAATTATACTATGAGGATGATTTTTCATTATAACATGTTGTAACCTTCTCCTCTCGACCCTTTGTCACTATTCAGGTGATTTTGGAGTGCCAACCTTCCTTCTAGACGTCCTCATAACGCCTTTGAACCCTAATAAGTAGGTTTGGTCCTATTCTTTCCTTATCTTTTTTGGTTATCCAAGCATTGAGATGAAATCCTTTGACCATGTGAATTGTTGGTTTTTATCATGATTAGTTTTTATTTAGGACTCTCTTGGCGATCATCTGCACCTTATTCCTCTTAGGTGTTTTTCATTGCAATCATTGTTGGATCAATAGTTAAGGGCATGGGTTTAAATATTAACCCTATGGTTTGAAAATTTCCATGTTTATGAAATATTGTGTTTGTGCCAATTTAACATGCACCCAAATCAATTATGTAAAGAATGAGATCATTCCTTGGATTCATTTTTTCAATTAGCTTATAACCTGGATTAAGGATACCCATTAGGTGAGAGGTTCATGAATATAATTTAATTGGATAATGGTTTAAAGTGTGTTTAGCATGACATGATACCTTAGGTGATTGCTTGAAATAGAGTCCCTAAGTTTTGGATTATTTATTATTGTTATGACTATTAATTAATTGTGATTTAATTGAATGTGGTATATGAAATATAAATGGTAATTACCATAATTCACCATTGAGATTTATGATATGATATTGTGACATCCATGTTGTATGATAGGACTTGTGTTACATGCTGAAATGATTATATATCAGGATCAGCCCTAGAACATACACACTTATATGTTTTAATGATGATATTAAGTAGGCTTGGTCTGGTCCCATGTTGTAATGATTATATAGAGTAGGATTTGACTAGTTACATGTTGTAATGATTATAGGGATTATGCCTGGATACTATAATGCTTATAGAGCTTCGACCCAAATTGGTGTGACTATACCGTAGTTATATGGTTATGGTTGGCATGGTTGTAAGACGTTCTCAGAGATATTCTAGCATAGAGATGAATGTGATATCCCAACTTGGATTCCACACACTAGTACCCTGAGCTAGTCGATCACATGACCTTAGGCATGCCTCCCCATATTCCAGATGTTGCTAACTAGAAGCTATGGTCAAATATCGATAATGGGGAGACTATGCCTATTTTACAAATATAGAAAAATAGTGGAAATAAATAAACAATAGCCAAAATATATAACCATAAATAGAATAATATCAATATCAGATGATGAGAAAAATATGAATACAATATACAAAACTAAAGCAGTAGATATGCCATTCCATGTACGTGTTAAGTCTAATGACCCAGGCTTGATGTACGTGGATATTACATCTTTTTAGATGAGTATTCATTACATTACACAACACATGCCCGAGGACCATAATAGTTTAGTGAATTTGGAATCTTGGAATCTTAAAATTTGGTGAATGATCTTCAAAATCTCGCATTATGATCTTCCCCTTTAGTACTCCTACTTAAAAGATTTCTTTATAACCTGAGGAATAGAAACATAAGAAAGGGTGAGATCAGATGTTCAGTAAGGGTAAAAAAACAAAACATGAACATAAGAATGTAAAGACATGATCATAAATTTTGAAAATAATACCATTTATAACATATATCAAAATTACGATCCATAGAAAAAATCATGGTAATTCATAAGGCATAGAACATAAAGGAACATGAGCCATGAGAAAATAACATTGGAATAAAATATGGAATTGTGGAAAACAAATAAGCATAGAAAATAATTTCCATATTAGACAAGTCTCATTTACAAGACCATCCTAGTGGAAAAATTCCATTACTGAACCGGGTTTACTTACCATTCCAGCCTTGTATTACTGAACAAGATTTACTTGTAATTCCATCCCTGTATTATTGAACCATATTTACTTGTCGTTCCAGTCCTGTATTACTGAACCATATTTATTTATCATTCTATTCATCTCTAAATCATGATATATAAATCATTACACAATTTATTGGAGGGAGATATAGGTCTCATACATCACATAATGAATACCATACATATGTGTTCCACAAAAACATAAATCATTCATCAGAACATAACTCAAGGAATAAAATGGGTTTCTTAAACATCATTCCATCATAACATAATCCATGTAAAACAAATGGATTTCATAAATAGCATTCCAAAATAAACATAATATAACCATAAGAATAATATGGATGTTATACTTGAAAAATATTTGTAATCTTAGATGGAAAATAATTTTGATAAAACATTTAAAATTAATTTTTGAGGAAAACATCCTTTTTTCTTCAAAAATGTTTTCTTTTCTTAAAAAACCACGCAATTTTAAAAGAAAATAATTTCATTGAAAATAAAATTAAAAACTTTTGAGATAATATTCATGGAAATAAGGCATTATGAAAGTGTAAAAATTCATTCATGCTGTACAATTTAAACAAACATTTTTCTCATACTTTTTCCTAAAAAGTCAAAAAGTACCTCGTATGGAAAATTAAATAAAGGTTCCTTCCAACCAAAGTAGTAAAAGTAAAAAATGGGTAAAAATGAATTTAAAAGTTCATAAAAGAATATTAAATATTATATAAAAATATTTTTATAAAATGTGGACATGGATGACAAATATACCCCAGTAAATGATTACATATAAACGATCTCAGATATTAATGCGATTGAGAAATTATCCCTTACATATTTATAATTAGTCAAATCATATGCCTCATAAAATAAATAATATTATATGAATATTTAAGTATCATAATATTCATAATAATAATCATAAAAACATTCATGGGAAACATAAATACCACACAGAATAAATAGGCGGTGTATAAGGCATAAGTCCCACAAAATTAAAAGTGAGACAAAATAATCTCCTACCTTATGTATGATATCCTTTGTATGTATCCAAACCACTTGTATAATGATTAAAATGATTTCTTTGACTTATTCTGGATTCATAGTCATTTTTATGATACAAAATATGATCATATTATCATCTTTTTGTTAGTAACATTTCAATGTTACTCGTTATTCGGGTATTAACTGCTTTGTGTTATTATGCATGTTTTGTCAAATAAGTTTTGGTTCTCCTTCTTAGGTCATAGTTATATCATTAAAAAATGATATTAACATAATATATGCCATATTTATTCATTATTTACATTTATATAATCATTTTTTAATGGATACCATGTAGAATGGATCGCATCTCATCGTGGAGATGGTAGACCGTACGTACGCATGAGCGACGATACCAATCTGATAACTGTGAAATGATATGGAAGTTGATGGTATTTGTGTTGTTCCAGAATACATATAATGTTATAATAATCATATATAGTTATTATTTACATCATTATATCCATCCAAGTAAGTTTTTGGTGAAAAACAGATTACACCACGACGTGGAGACGGTAAGCCGTACGTACGCACGTGTGGTGATTTTGTTTTTCATAGAATGAATAGAAGGTGGAATGTGTTTGTTCTGAAATATTAATAATATATAATTATATAGGTGGTACTTAATTCATTGATTTATAATTGAAAAAATCACGAATAGGATGTAGAAGAAGAAATAATTTGAAAGAATCAGTAGAGGAGATTACCTCTTTTTCAACGAGCTCCCGATGGATCTCCTCTTAAAGGAACTAGAGATGGAATTTTGAGAAGACCAGAACCTCTATAATGTGATTAATGATGTTTATAAGATAAATTTTCAGGGGATGGTCAATATTTAAGGCTCAATTTGAATTGAAATTGTGAGGTAGGATGTTCCCTTTTATAATTGAGGTGGTGGACACATTTGGAATCTCTAAAAATATTAATTTATAATAAAATTAAACCACATCCAAAAACCTAAAAAATTTCATATTTTAGAACATTAGATGATATAAGGTTTAAATCTCATCAAAAAATAAATTTTGGACAGGTTTAGATGTAAATTTAAACCTCATCATTTTAATTTAACACATAGTTATGCTATTTCATTTTAACAAGGGTAACAATTATTTCAATATTAAAATGGTTAAATATTTACTTATTTAATATAAGTTAACTCATAAATATATAATTTAGATATTTTAAGACCATATAATATTTTTTAATTTTTTTTATTTTTTTTAGGATTTTAAATATTTTAATAAAACATTGTTTTGACAAAACAACAATAGTATCAATTTTGGAACTATTAAATTATTTTATCTTTAACAATATCAAGATAATATGTTATCCAATAAAAAAATATTTTATTAAATCCAAAAGGTGTCTAGGTAATCTATAAAATTCAATGAAGATATTAATTAGCTAAAATTATATTTTTTTTTTAATATTTTTAGTAACATTTATTTCATATTTCTATTAATAAAATAATCACTACATTAGTTTTGTGTAATTATTTAATATACTTATTTTTTGGGTAAAAATTAAAAAAAAATTATGATGAATATAAATATAGTATATTTCATAGTAATATATGTCGTCGAATTTGTATTCTAAAAAATACAACATTTAAAATGTTATATTTATTAAATTATGGACGTGGAAACTTTAACATCACTTTAAACAAAATAATATAGGTGTCAAAATCTATTCTATAAGGAAAAAAATGGTCAATAAATATACACTTGGATGATTATGGTCTATATATACTTGAATAATAAAATTAACAAAAGTTTTATGGTATTTTAATATTTATTATCATTTTAATAAAATTATTTTATTGATTATTCATTAATTAAATAATTTATGCATCGTCAATTAATAAGCCTTTAAGGTAATTATTTATTTCCTAAAAAATATAAATAAACTACCTTGATAGCGAGAAAAATATTTATATTTCAAATGAGTATTTACAATTGAATATATCTTCGGTATAACCTTATTTTGAAAATGATTTATTATTTAAAACATGAATGTGATATCTTTAAATTTTCATTAAATAAAATATTATAAATACAATAATATCACCCAAATGGCCCCAAAACATCAAAAATAAATTTATATTAGGGAAAGATTCTTATTAAGTTAAAAATTAACATCTAGATTCATTGATTCCACCCATTTGTCCATATGTGGACAAATAATAGATATTATAGACAAAAAATGACACTTTGTCTCTTTCTTTGATTTAAATATTATTTAAGTCATTTTCATGGACAAGTGTCCATTATATAAAATAATTTTGATCTTTATGTGTTAAGGGTAGAATTTCAATGATCCAATAAAACTTTTTAATTTTTTTGATCATTTTATAGTCATTATAATCTTATTTTTAACCTAAATTACCTAATTTTCCCTTTACTGTGGTAACAAAAGTTACCATACTATTCATATTGGTCCAAAATAAAAGGGACCTACTTACCAAATTTTGACCTCCTAAATCAAAATTTTACATAAGTTTCTTAAAATTCATAACACAGATGTTAGAGAATTAATGTTAAAATAAAATTGGTAAAATTTCATGAAAAACAGTTTTTTGGAACACTACACCTTTTTAAATGGAAAAGGTTTTTATAATAAATTCATGTACAAAATTATTTATAAAAAAATTGGATAAAAATATAAAAAATTAAAATTTAAAACCAAACCAAAACATAATTTTATTATGTAATGACTTTAAATGGAAGTAAATTTTTCAATAAAAAGTAGTATTTTCACTATTCATCAAAAAAATGAAACCTATCAAAAAAAATAACAAAAATTAAACCAAAGTAAATTTTTATATTACACATTAAAATAATAAGTTTATTTTTCCAAATTTAATATAATTTTTTTTTTAAAACTATATTTAAAATGAGTGCTCCATCAAAAGGCGGCAAAACTGCATTTTTTTTAAAATTACTTCTTTTATTTTAAAAATTGAATTGTTTCTTATATCATGTCTAGAAAACATATAAGATTAATTTTAAACAATATATTGAATATATTAAACATATATTTCATTAATAAAATCCATAAATAGTGATTTTATTATTTTATAAACTCACTTACTTGAATTTAAATAGTATTTCAGAAGAAAGTTAATACTCTTTATACCCTCCATTATAATTACATAATAATATTTAGTTGCTAATTTATACTTGGTATTGTGTGAAATGAATTCTATAAAAAGAACATGAAATTGTGTGTAAAACAATCCAAGCATAGTGTTACGTATACAGTAAGCTAAGTCGGTGTTGCGTATAGCGCAAGCTTATCTTGGTGTAGTGTACAACATAAAACATTAAAAAAAATACATCTCATAAAAATATTGGGGTGTTACATTATACCCCACATTAAATTAATTTATACCCATGAATTCTTCTAGGTAATAATACTATTAATACTTGAAATTTTTCTTTCATAGAAACCCATATCGTAAAAATGAATACTAAAACATCATTTTAAAAAGGAATGTTAGCTACCTAAAATAACTCATCACTAGGTTTCTGTATAGGAGAACATAGGTGTGAAGTGAAAATGTAGATATCGAATAAAAATATAACTACCATGTTCTAATGGAGATTGATAGAGAACCTGGTTAGGAAAATGTTAACAATCAAAAGGCCATAAATCTGTAATGATCTAAGCAACCATCTGATTTATCGAATAAGAAGGTACTGGGATAACATTTTTTGTTGTCAATATCCTTCACCTAAAGTTTAAGAACATGAGAATAAATAATTACTTGATTTCAATATAATCTAATAATTGGTCATGCCTTGAACAATTTCCACTTAATCTCTTATTCAATGAAATAAAGTTGAATTTACCATTCCTAAAGCGTCATCTAATCATGCGGTCCATAAATAAAATGATGGGTCATTCCATCTATCTTCATCAAAAAAAGGTTATAACAAGTTATAAAATATGCATAAGTCCACCAATGCTGAGGTAATACTTTATTCTAACAAATTTCATCCAATGTTTAACTTAAAATTTCAATAAATTGATAACCTTACAATCCTTATGAAAGATGAAAATACAAAACTTTAGAAAAAGGTTCACAAACTCAGCTTAAAATTTATACCCCATATATCATAAGTTATCTCTTTTTGGTCACATTACAAACATGTGAACACCTTCATCATGTATTCTCTTAGTTTATGGTAATAACCTAAATTACCATATATCCTTATTGAAAACATGCATGTTTCCTTATTCCAAAACATATTGGATATATTCCTAAAGTCCCAAAAAGTTGTATACATCATCCATGATAGCATAAACCTCTTATCAAAAAATCCATAATTAGTTCTCAAGAGACTAGAATTATCCAATTTACTTATTCAAATATCATATATCTTTATCCAAACATCATTATCATAACATAATGGACATATTAAGGGTTATCTTTCACTTAATCATGTGTTCTCCAAGTATATCACCTTACCCTTAAATCACTTTTATGGATCCTTAGAACTATTCAACATATCCTTTCCAATATTTAATGAAAAAATTATAATGAAAACACTTATATATTTCATGATTTATATAATATAATCTTTGAATTTTGAAACGTATATACCTCATTCACCAAACCTTATTCTTAAACCATTACTCAGGATCCATCATCTTAGACTTTCTTAAAATATGATCACATATTAAGGTTTCTCAAACTAAATATTCATAGGTTTAATGTAAAAAATATTGTAATAGCATCACATACCATTCACATCTCATTTAAAATATCTTTATCCTTAGCAGTATGACCAATACTCGTACCATCGTCATGATTCTCTTCATGATATTTCTACTTAGGAAATTGATCTTCATAAATCCCATACTTTCTGCATCTGAAACATCTAATGGTTAAATATGTTCTATGTAGTTTTTGATATTTTCTAAGACCAGAAAGAAAATTGTGATAAATACATATCAGATATTAGAAACACATAAGTAAGATAAATTACTTATAATATTTGAATCCATTATATATTAGGTTTAACCCTAGGTTATTCATGATTATCACAAAAACCCTAGGATTATAAACTATAATTAGAATTATCCTCAGGACATCCCTAGACATATCCTTAGAAGTATCTCTAGTGATATCACTAAAGTTTTCGAATCATAGTTTCCAAATGTTGATTATACCTTTCCTCTGATACCAACTCTAACGACCCCGGATTAACGTACATGGATATTACATCTTTTTAGATGAATCTTCATTACATTACACAACACATGCATGGGGACCGTAATAGTTCAGTGCCTTTGGAAACTTAGAACAAAATCTTCAAATTTTGTGAAATATCTTCAAAATCTCCCATAAAGATCTTCCCCTTTAGTACTCCTAATTAAAATTTTTATTTATGACCTGAGGAATGGAAACATAAGAAATGGTGAAATCAGATGCTCGGTAAAGGTAAACAAACAAAACATGAACATAAGAATTTAAAAACATTATCATAACTTTTGTAAATCATACCATGTATAACATATATAAAAATTAAGAGTCATCGAATAAATCTTGGCAATTCATAAGGCATGTATCTTAAAGGAACATGAGCCATGAGAAAATAACATTGGCATAAAACATGGAATTTTAGAAGACACATAATCATAGAATGTAATTTTCATATTATTCAAGTATTATTAAAAATAACATCATAATGGAAAAATTATATTACTAAACTGGGTTTACTTTTCGTTCCAGCCTTGTATTAATGAACCAGATTTACTTTCCATTCCATCCCTGTATTACTAAACTAGATTTACTTATCGTTCCAGCTCTGTATTACTGAACTGGATTTACTTAACATTATAGTCATGTATATCTCATGATATATAAATATTTACCCAATTCACTAGAGGTAGATATAGGTCCCACCCATCACATAATGAAAACCATGCATATGTGTGCCATAAAAACATAAATCATTCATCATAACAAAACCCAAGGAATAAAATGGGTTTCTTAAACATTATTACATCATAACATAATCCATTTAAAACAAATTTATTTCATAAATATAATTTCATAATAAAAATAATCAAACAATAATAATAATTGGGACATTATAATTGAAAAATATCCTTAATTCTATATGAAAAATAATTTTGTTAAATCTCTTGAAATTAATTATTGAGAAAAATATCCTTTCTTCTTCAAAAATATTTTCTTTTCTTAAAACACCATATAATTTTAAAAGAAAATAATTTCTTTGAAAATAACATTAAAAAATTGTAAAATAATCTTCATGAAAATAATGCGTTATTAAAGTGTAAAAATCCATTCATTCCATATAAGTAAAAAAACATTCTTCTCGTACTTTTTCTGGAAAAGTCAAAAAGTATCTCATATAGAAAATGAAAGAAAGATTCCTTCCAAACCATGTATTAAAATTAAAAAATGGGTAAAAATGTCTTTAAACATACATAGTATAATAATAAACATTTTTTGAAAACATTTTTATAAAACATGGACATGGATGACAAATATACCCCAGTAAATCATTACATATAAACAATATTAGATAATAATGAGATTGTGAAACTATCCCTTACAAATTTATAATCTGTTGAATGGTATGAATACTTAATTAAATAATATTATATAAATATTTAAATATCATAAAATTCATAATAATAATCATAAAAACATTCATGGTCAATATAAACACCACACAAAAGAAATAGGTAGTGTATAAGTCTTATGTCCCACAGAAATAAAAGTGAGACAAAATAATCCATTACCTTAGGTATGTTAACATTTTTATGTATCCAAACCTACTTTATAATTATTTTCATGATGTAATTGACTTATTCCACGATCATAGTAATTTTTATGATATCATATATGATCATATTATCGTCTGTTTGTTAGTAACATTTCATTGTTAGTCGTTATTCAGGTATTGACTGCTTTATGTTCTTATGCATGTTTTGTAGAATAAGTTTTGGTTCTCCTTATTAGGTCATAGTTATATCATTAAAAATGATATTAAAATAATATATACCATATTTATTCATTATTTACATTTATATAATCATGATTTAATGGATATCATGTAGAATGAATCACATCACATCATGGAGACGGTATGTCGTACGTACGCACGAGCGACAATATCATTATGATAATTGTGAAATGGTATCGAAAATAAAGGTATATTTTTTTTTACAGAATCCATATCATTTTATAATAATCATATATAGTTATTATTTCCATCATTATATCCATTCACGTAAGGTGGTGGTGAATTATATATTACACCACGGTGTGTAGATGATAAGTCGTGCGTATACACGCGTGGTGGTTTTATTTTTATTAGGTTGGATATAAGGTGGAATATAGTTTTCCCATAATCTTAATAAAATCTCAATATATAGGTGATATCGAATTCATTAATTTATAATGTAAACAACTCATGAAGAGGAAGTGGAAGAAGAAATAATTTGAATGAATCGGTAGAGTAGATTAACTCTTCTTCAACAATCTCCCTATAGATCTCCACTAAAAGGCAGTAGAGATGGTCTTTTGAGAATAAAAAACCACTAGAATATGATTAAGAAATTTTATAAGGTAAATTGGTAGGTTATGGTCAATATTTAATGCTCAAAGTGAACTAAAATTGTGAGGGAGGATGTGCCCTTTTATAATTGAGGTGAAGGGCACATTTGGAACCTCTGAAAATATTAATATATAATAAAATAAAACCACATCCAAAAACCAAAAAAATATCATAGTTTATAATATTATATGGTATAATGTTTTAATATCATAAAAATATAAATTTTTGACATATTTTTATGTAAATTTAAACCTTATCGTTTTAATTTAACACTAAGTTATTCTATTTCATTTTAACATGGGTAACAATTATTTCAATATTAAAAGGGTGAAATATTTACTTATTTAGTGTGAATTAAATCATAAAAAAACAATTTATATCATTTATACCATATAATAATTATTAAATATTTTTAAAAATGTTTTAAGATTTTTAAATAATTTAATAGAACATTGTTTTCATAAAACAACAATAGTGTAAATTTTAAACTATTCAATTCATAGATTTTTTAAAATATCAAGATAAAATTTTATCATAAAAAAAAATATTTTATTATATATCTGAGTGGTATAGGTAATACATAAAATTAAATGGACATATTAATTATCTCTAATTATATTTATTTTAATATTTTTAATAACATTAATTTGATATTTCCATTAATAAAATAATTATTACATCAGTGTTTTGTAATTATTTAATATACTTATTTATTGGGTAAAAATTAAAACTAAAATATTATGATGAATAAGAATAAAATATATTTCATAGGAATATTTCTATTTGAATTTATCTTCTAGAAAATCCAATATTTAAAATGTTTTACTTATTAAATTATGAATGTGACAACTTTAACATCACTTTAAATAAAATAATATAAGTGTAACAATCTCTTCTATAAGGATCCAAAAGGTCACTAAATCTACCCTTAGATGATTATGGTTTATATTTACTCGAAAAATAATATTGGTCAAAGTGTTTTGGTATTTTAATATTCATTATAATTTTAATAAAATTATTTTATTGATTATTCATTAGTTAAATAATTTATGCATTATCAATTTATAATCCTTTAAGGTAATTATTATTTCCTAAAAATTAAATATAAATTATATTGATAGATAAAAACATTTTATATTTCAAATGAGTATTTATAGTCGAATATATCTTCTATATAACCTTATTTTAAAAATTATTTATTATTTAAAACATGAATGTGACATCTGTAAATTTTCATTAAATAAAATATTATAAATACCATAATATCTCCCAAATGTCCCAAAAACATCAAAAATAAAATTTTTATTATGGAAATGTGTTTATTAAGTTAAAAAATAACATTTATATTCACTTATACTGTCCATTTTTTCATATGTGGACACATAATAGATATTATTGACAAAAAATGACACTTTGTCTCTTTCTTTGATGTAAATATTATTTATGTTATTTTCCTGTAGAAGTACCCATTAAATGACATAACTTAGATCCTTATGTTTTAAGGGTCTAATTACATTCATCAAATAAATTGTTTTTCAATTTTTTTGGACATTTTATAGTCATTATAATTTTATTTTTAACCGAAATTACCTAATTTACCCTTTACTGTGGTAACAAAATTTACCATTGTTACTATTCATATTGGTCAAAAATAAAAGGATCCTGCATAAAAAAAATTCCTCCTGAATCCAAATATGACATCAATTTTTCAAAATTCAAAACACATAAGCTGCGGAATTAATGTTAAAATAAAACCGGTAAAATGTCACAGAAAACAGTTTTTTGGAAAAATACCCCTTTTTAAATGGAAAATGTTTTTAGAATAAATTAATCTATAAAATTATTTTCAAAAACCTTAATTAGATAAAAATGAAATAATTAAAATTTATAACAAAACCAAAAAATAATTTTACTTTGTAATTACTTTAAAAGAATATAAAATTTTCAATAAAAATCAATATTTTCACTATTAATCAAAGAAATGAAACTTATCAAAAAAATACCAATTATTCAACCAAAGAAAATTTTTATATTATGAATTAAAAGAATTTTTTTTTCAAATTTAATATAAAAAAGTTTCAAAAAATATATTTAAAATGGGTGCACCCTCAAAAGGAGGATAAATTTTATTTTTTGAAAATTACTTCTCTTATCCAAAAAATTGAATTTGTTCTTATATCATGTCTAGAAAACATATAAGATGAATTTTAATCATTATATTGAATATATTAAACATATATTTCATTAATAAAATCCATAAATAGTTAGTTTATTATTTTATAAACTCACTTACTTAAATTTAAATAGTTTTTCAGAAGAAAGTTAATACTGTTCATACCCTCCATTATAATGACGTAATAATATTTAGTTGTTCACTTATACTCGGTCTTGCGTGAAATGAATTCTATCAAAAGAACTTTAATTTTTTCGTAACACAATCCAAGCATAGTGTTACATATACTGCAAGCTAATATGGTGTTGCATATAGGTAAAGCTTATCTTGGTGTAGCGTACAACATAAGACGTTAAAAAAAATAAAAATATATATATCTCATAAAAATCTTGGTGTGTTACACCATGTTTCGAATGAAACCCCCAAAATAAAGACACTGAAAATTTCCAAGAGGTTTCTGACACAAAATCTAGTTCCCCCATCCATGGACCATCCCATATCATCCATCTAATATAGGGCTCTTACCCTTATCTTGTTCTGTAAACAAGAAGTTTATTCGGGTACTGATCAGGTAGCCCAAGTAGGATATGAGTACAACTCAGTAGGCCACCACCAATGACTTCTAAAACAATATCCAATTAAATAAAAGTTTGTTCAATTGTATAAATATAAATTTACAATTCATAAGTAAAAAGTTTTTACATTTTAAATTATTATTTAATTAACCACATAAACCCCTAGGTTCTCGAGGACACCCACACTACCAATACCTATTTCAGCCCATTATAGAGTAAAAAATATACCCAAGGGATATCACATATCACAATACCATGGTTATCATTTATCATATAAACTCATTTTATAATATTTCCAATTGAAACCACAGTCCAATGACAACATTTTGGGCCTAGAATACCATGTCTATTACCCTGGGGGTATTTGAAGCATCAGTCTATGTCCGACAACCCATTTATCACTATGGAATTTTTAATCATTGGTCCATGTCCTAAACACATATATTAATCAATCACATAAGGGCTTTGATGCATCGGTCCATGTTCTACACATGTATATCACAATTCACATGTATCCCAATATCATACGTATCACAATTTTATAAACATCAAGGTTAAGAATTGTTAACATTCTTTTAAAACATTCTCATCATGGGATATAAATTAAATTATCAATTCAATCTTGGTTAATCACCTTAATCACATTTAATAATATAACTAATTAATTGTTAATCATTTTATCAACATTCAGTCATCTAACCCATTAACCAATTCTGGTTAAGCTACCCATATCATAATCCTAATTATCAATTAACTCAAAATCACATTAATTGACCAATTACACAATCCCAATATCCCATCAATTTCACAACCAAAATATTCCATTAATTAATTAACCTATTAATTATTCCAATTCCGCCAATTTTAATTGCCCCAAATTAACCCAAATCATTACGATAAGGAAATTAAATAAAAAAAATTCAATCATCATTGAAATTTTCCAACCATGTAAATTTTAAATCTCTAAATTACATACATGAAATTAAATCAAGACTATGGAATTTTCAATTTAGACCACCAACCTCAAGATTGTTGATGAATGCTCACCAATGAAAAATCTCTAATTAAAGTGGAACAACCAAGACCATGATGAAGAATGAGATCTAGATACAAAAACTAGATCCAATATCAAATTATTATTGATATATAAAACCTATATCTAGATACTTCACCAATAAAGGAAATCCAAACCCTTTTTATCTAGAAAGAGAAACGTGATAGGGAGATAAATCTAATTGGGAAGAAACCACATACCTGGAGAGGTGCAGATCTTTCAATTCAGCCTTCGATTTGTCAAGAATGATGTTCAATAGACCTATAGATTCATATGGAAGCCTCAAAAAATGATAGGAATGAGTTAGGGTTGAGTAGGGATGACTTTGGGTGGAGGTCAGGGGGTTCAATAATTTTGAAACCAATTTTCGAAAAATTAAAACCTGCTTGCACGGTTTCCAGGGAAAGGGTGCATGGTTTTCCAAACCATGAGCCCTAACTATTTTTTTCTCCTATGGTGGGTTCATGGTTACTCCTAATAGGGTTCATAGTTTGAAGAACCATGCACTAATAGTGCAATAATACTTTTTAGAAGGGACAATTGGTATTCCACCGGCCTGATTCTCTCCCCAACCTCAAAAGGTACAACAAACCTATGTGCTAACATTCCCTATCTACAAATCCTACAGTGACCCAATCTAGGAGACACCTGAAGGAACACATGATAACCGAATATAAATTCAATGGTTAATCAATGCCTATCAGAATATTAATTCTATCTACTCTGATCCATATCCATATTTTTCTGAATCAACTGAACCTGCTCTAACATCTCATATATGAGACTCAGTCCCAATATCTTGTAATCACCAACTTCTGTCCAACATAGAGGTGATCTGTATGGCCTACCATAAAGAACCTTATATGGTTCCATCTTTATAGTTTCCTGATAACTATTTTTATAGGAAAACTATGACAATTCTATTTGCTTCTCCCAAGAACCAACAACGTCTAAAACACACGCTCAAAGCATATCCTCAAGAACCTGTATAGTATGCTCCGATTACCCATCAGTCTTTGGGTGAAAATCCATACTAAGTAATACATGAGTACCATGTTCCTTCTATAAGCCCTACCAGATGCATGAAGTAAAGAAAGATTCACGGTCTGAAACTATACTCCTCAACACACTGTGAAGATGAACTATCTCTTGAATGTTTACAACTACCAACTGATCCACTGAGAATGTCTCCCAAATTGGCATGAAATGTTCTATTTTTTTCATTTCATCTACAATAACCAAAATAGAATCATTATTCCAATGTGCCCTTGGGATACCCATCAAACAATCCAAGGTAACATTATCTCACTTCCCTTCCAAAATTGGAAAATCCTATAGTAATCCACAAGGTCATTGATGCTCAGCCGTCACCTGTTGATAGGTGTAATATCATTTCACAGACCCTGATATCTCCTTTTTCATGACTAGCCAGCAATATTTTCAAAATAGGCCATGAAACATTTTGGAAAAACTCGAATGCACCACCCACTTTGACGCATGAAATTCATGCATCATCTCCCCCCCCACATTCTTATAGGCACAACTACGTGACCCCATATATAGATGATATCTTCCTCATATATGGTCCAATCTGAAGGTGACTCCCCACCTTCATGGATTTTCATCAATGCTAATAATTCGATATCCTCATACTTTCTATCTCTAATCTGGCTCAAAAGTGTATAATCTACTAAAACTGATATGAGATTCATCTTCTCCTGACCCTCCTGAACTATAACATGCATCTCGGCTAGTAATGTCATCATTTTTCACTCAACACTATAACACTAAACTACCTGAGTATTAGTTTTCCTTCCTAAAGCATCAATAACACTATTTCCCTTCCAGGGAATATATTATAGATCAAAATCAAATGACTACATATACTCAACTCACCTATGCTTCTAAAGATTCAAATATCATTCTGAAAAGATGTACTTTAAGATCTCATGATCAATAGGTACAATTAACTTTTCACCCAAAAATAATTCCACCAATACATCTAAGCTTAAACCACTACTTCTAACTCCAGATCATGCTTAGGGTAGTTCTATTCATCTGGTGTTAATTGCCGAGACCAATATGCCCCAACTCGATCTCCCTACATAAACACTACTCCAAGTCCTATATCAAAAGCATCACAAAACACTATATAGTTATCACCTAGCTTGGGTAGGATTAAGATCAGTGCATTTTTCAAAAACTTTTTCAGCTCCTATAAATAATTATCACCTTCCCTAGACCATTCAAACTTTATCTCCTTCTTTCTCAATCCAAAAATTGGTGCTTCAAAATGGGAAAAATCATGGATGAACCTCTGGTAATATCCTACTGACCCCAGAAAGTAATGGATATCAAAAAAATTCTTGGGATTTTTGTAAGAAACTACTACCTGACATTTCTCTAGGTACAATGACACACTTTCCTCTGAGATGATGTGACCCAATAAGTGTACCCGATCAATCTCAAATTTCCATTTAGAAACCTTGGGGTATAGATGATTCTATCTTAGTTTACTTAAGACAATTTCAAGATGTTGGGAATGATCGTCATTAGTATTTGAGTACAGCAAGATGTCATCCATAATAACAACCAATAACTAATCTTGGTACAGATGGATGATTTGGTTCATCAATCCCACAAACACAGCTAGTAAATTCTTTATCCCAAATGAAATCATGACGAAATCATATAGTCCATACCTAATTTTTAAATAAGTCCTTGTTATATCACATGATCTAACTCTCAAATGAATATACCCTGATCTGAAATTAGTCATGGAAAAGGAAAATGCTCCCCTCAACTATTAGAAAAACGTCACCGATATGCGGAGGAGAGTATTCGTTCTTTACTATCATCTAGTTCAACTTTCATTAATACACACATAAGCATAAATCCCTATTAGAATTCTTAGAAAAAACTACTAAATAACCCCAAGGAGACGTACTCAGATGGATAGACCCTATATCCATCAACTCTTCTAGTTGAGTCTTAATCTCTTGAATCTTTTTTGGTGCCATTCGGTTTGGTGGAATAGAAAATATCTCAGATCTATGAATGAGAACAGTTGTAAACTCCATATATCACTTAGGTATAAGCCCTAATAAGTCCTCAGGAAACATGTCCTCAAACCTATCCACTATGTGTGGAGATACATATTTCCTTACACCTCCATCATCCCGCAATAGACTTGTAACCTAGGAAGTAATATCACCCCATTGTTTATGAACTAGACCTACATGTCCTACCATGATATCCAACTCCTCACTGTGGATATAGTTTTCACCATCGGGATATGTAAAAGTCACTCTCCTTTGGTTAAAATAAACATGTTCTTGGTATGTTACTAACCAATCCATACCCACAATTAGGTCAATGTCTGACATATCCAGAATGTAAATATACCCATGGAAATGATACTCCCAAACCTTGAGAGAACACCCTTTTCAAAAAAAGATGTCTCTTGAGCATACCTCTGAATGTGTATCTATCATCATAACCCCACTCAAAAAATCCAGTGCGAGGCTCAAACCATTCACAAGTTGGGTAGATATAAAAGAATGGGAGGTGTTAGTATCAAATAAGGAACTAGAAAGCATAGAAACTACATGAATAATACCTATAACTATTGATGGTATAGCCTCAATATCCATAAGTATACGCTGAACTACATGAAAATGCCATACCCCTCTTCACTATGATGCATTATGAGTCCCTTGAGTTGCACCACTCTATTGATATGGGCCCTCTTTCCGAGAGAACACCCTTTTCACAAACAGATGTCTCTCGACCATACCCTCAAAGGAGCATCTATCATTATAACACCACTCACAAACTCCACCTCCAGGCTCAAACCATTCACAAGTTGGGAATATATAAAACAATGATAGGTTTTAGTATCAAATAAGGAACTAGAAAGCATGGAAAATACATGAATAGTACCTCTAACTATCGATGTTCCATCCTCGATATCCATAAGTGTAGGATAAATTGTATGAAAATTCCCTACCCCTCTTCATTATGATGCAGTATGAGTCCCATGAGAAGCACCACTCTATTGATATGGGACCCCTTTCCCAAAAGCACCACATCCACTACCTCTACTTCTACAGCCTATAGAACTCCAGTTTCTAAACTGATACATTGTAGAAGATACCATTCCCACACTCGGATCATTCCTAGATGCTCTATCATCACCCATATGTCGTGGGTTCCTAAAGAACCTCTATAGATGCCCCATACTACCCCAATGTTGAAATTCTACCAATGTTCAGGGAAACTATCTATAAAATTCACCCAGCCTACCACACTAGTGATAGGTAACCTGAGTAAGGTACTGTGTAATTGATCCTTCCCCTTGTCCACTATTCTTTCCACAGCTCTAGAAAAAATTCTTGTAATGATGATTCCTAAACTTAGAATACATACCTCCTAATAGTTTTGCAGAATCCACATGTCCTCCACCAGAAGCCTCCTTGAACTTCCCCTTAGAAATGAGAGCCTGATTCACCACCTCTGAAAACATTTTTAGTTGAAAGATACTCATATGGGACTTAATTTCATAATTAATCCCATCCTAAAACCACCTTGTTTACAGTAACCTCATCTCCCTCCAATGATTTAACAGTGCACTGCAAATCTATAAAGTGACCAGCATAGTCCATCGCTGACATATTCCCTTAATTCAACCTCATAATATTAGCTACTATCTCCTGTCTGAGCATCTCAGGGTAAAATTCCACAAATAACATATTCTAAAAGTACTTTTACTCCATATTCTTTAGCTTTTAATCTTGAGTTTGGATGTCCCACCAACACTTTGAAAGACCACATAACATATAGGCAACCAGCTGAACTCTCTTCACAACAGGAGTCTCTATGTGGTAAATTATATTACGGATAGACTCAATTAAAAACTCAACTACCTCAGTTCCAACCAATCTAGTAAACGTCAGAGGATACTGCAACTAAAACTCCCATGTTAGGTCACACATATTCTTCACATCCCACCATGGGTATCTTTCTATAAACTTCATAAAATCAGAAAATTTATCTCAAAACTACTCTCCGACATCCACACCGAGCACCATCAGTGCCCCAGGTTCCACTGAGGGAGAATTTTTTTCATCCATAACCTCATGTCATACTCTCAATAAGATTATTCATGGAACCATATCTCTAAAATTCATAAAAAACTTCTTATGAAACATAACAAAAAATTTGTAAAAATAACAAGATAGATTCACAATAATTCATAAGAATTCATTTCCCCATTTTCCAACCATATGTTCAAATTTGAGGCACTATCACTACCCTTAACCATCCTACGTCTAGGTCATTATTTACCAAGGGTAAACACACTCTCATTATTCAAGTTTTTTACTAGACACCCATTTTACACATTTTTCTTCATTTAAAAATTGTAAATTCATATTTGACACCTTTTTAATTTAAAACAAACTAGTAAAGAAAAGAATTTTTCATTTAAACAACTTACCCAAAAATCTAATTTTCCTATGCATGCCTAAAATGATTCATGTCACATAATAATCCTAAGTTCTTATAATGATTCATGCATATTAAACTTACATGAAACACTAGGCCACAAATAAAATGTTATAAAATTCCAAAAATAATAATAACATCACATGATAAGTGCATCGCTCGATGTGAAATAGCATCCAACCATAATGGAAAAAAAATAACTGTAATCCCACCCCGGTTACTTATATTTTACCTTGGTAAATGGGCTATTTAATCCTATGAACGAGCTCTTAAATAAGGCTCGAATCATCCTATTATCCTACCTACCTTTCCCAAATATTAAGACAAAATAAAGGAAAATAAAACAGAACTACTCTAATACCACATTGTGATGTCTCGACCCAGGTTCCACACATTGGTTCCTCGAGACGGTTGGTCACATGAACTCAAGAACACCTCCTTGTATGCTAGCGGATACTGACTAGAATTGATGGTCTAATATCGATCATGGGGATACTATACCATATTTATCAAATCATTACAATAGTGGAAATAAATAAATAAAATCTAAAAGATATAACCATAACTAGAATAATAACAGTATCACATGATTACCCAAAAATGAATACAATATCCAAAACTAAAGTAGTAGATATGTCATTCTAACTACGTGTCAAGTGTCGAATGAAGAACCCAAAATGAAGACACTGAAAAATCCCAAGTAGATCCCAACACCAAGTATGGTTCCCTCTTCCATGCTCCATAACATATCATCCATCTAACATAGGGATCTTTCCCTTATCCTATACTACAAACATGATGTTTATTCGGGTACTGATCAACCAGACCGAGTAGGGTATTATTACTACTAAGTAGATCACCACCAATGAAATTTAATGAAATATCCAACCAAATAACATAGTATGCAGTTGTATAAATAATAAAGTACAATTCATAAGTAAATATTTATCACATTTTCATTTATTCTTTAATTAACCACATCAACCCCTAGGTTCTCGAGAACACCCACCCCACCAATACCTTCTTCATCCCAGAGTTAGAACTATCCATAAGGGATATCACATATCAAAATTCAATGGTTATCATTATCATATCAACTCATTCCATATTATGGCCAATTGGAACTATAGTCCAATGCTAACATTTTGTGCCCAGAACGCCATGTCTAGCACCCCGTGGGTATTTGAAGCATCAGTCCTTGTTCCATAACCCATTTATCACTATGGTATTTTAAAGCATCATTTATTTTTCCACATATGTATATCAATCAATAACATATGGTATTTTGAAGTATCAATCCATGTCTCACACACTTATATCACAATTCACATGTATCACAATATCATAGGTATCACAATTTCATAAACATCAAGGTTCAACATCATTAACCTTTATTTGAAACAATCTCATCATGGGTTTCTAATTCAATAATCAATTCAATCTTGGTTAATCACCATAATAACATGGAATAATATTACCAATTCACTTTTAATCCATTTATCAACATTAAATCATCTAACCCATCAACCCATTTTGGTTAATAAAACAATCTCATAATCCTCATTATCAGTTAATTCAAAATCACATTAATTGACTAATTACACAATCCCAATATCCCATCAATTTCAAAATCATAATATTCCATTAATTAATTGACAAATTAATTAATCTAATTCCAAAAATTTCAATTTCCCCAACTTAACCCAAATCATTATCACATGGAAATTAAATTAAATAAATTCAATCATTAATGAAATTTCCCAATCAAGGAAATTTGAAATCTCACAATTACATACACATAATTAAATCAAGACTCTAGGATTTGAAATTTAGACAACCAACCTCAATATTGATGATGAACACTCACCAATAAAAAATCCCCAATTCAAGCGGAACATCCAAGATCACAATGAAGAATGATATATTGATCCAAAACATAGATCCAAGAACAAAAGAATCAAGATCCATCAAACCTAGGTATAGTTTCATCAACAATAGAGGAAAAACATACCCATTTTATCTAGAAAGAAAGATGATAGATATAGAAATCTAATCAGGAAGAAACCACATACTCAGAGAGGTTTAGATCCATCAATACGACCTTTGATTAGTAAATAATGGTGTTTAAGAGACCTAGGGATTCATCTAGAAGCCAAAAAAAGATATTAATTAGTTAGGGTCGAGTTGGGTCGACATTGGGTGATGGTTAGGGGGTTTGGGAATTTTAAACCAATTTTGGAATACTGAAACCCACATGCATAGTTTCCTGGGAAAGGCCGCACAGTTTTCCAAGTCGTGTGCCTCTCCTGTGGGGGGTGCACGTTACTTGTAAGAGGGATCACAGTTTTAAAAATTGTGTGCGAATTGTGAAATCTTTCTATTTATGGGGTTCTGTGGTTTGCTGGGGCAAGGTACACCGTTTGAGAAAATGATGCACCAATAGTGCATTGCCCAAAACCCCTCTAAAAACAACCAAATTTCACCCAAACACACACAAGATAAAACCCAAAAAAGGTATACTAAAAACAAGGAAAGTAATAGCTAAGAACAAGCTCAAGTAATCTGTTGAAATGGTCGGGATATTACACCAAAGCAGTTTATTTTACCATGTCTATATGGTCATGGTTCGAATGGTTGTAACACATGCTCAGAGATATTCTGGCATGGAACTGAATAAAGTATTTTTATTATTTTATTAATTGTTTAATTAATTAATAAATTTGTTCATCACTTTATTGCATACACTTCTTATCATATTGGTCAGTCTAGACATGGTGGAGTGGACCAACTGAGTTATAATCACACCCTATTTGGGTCGCTGCTTGGTACCTGAGTTGATTATGTGGATGTAGGTTTGGATAAGGTAAAATGACATTACTATTGGTTGATTACTTATTCTATGGGATGAATTTTGGAGGTAGGACCAATGTGGGGTTTGGGACCGAAGACTTTTGAATCTTTATTGAGTCTTCTAGTATTTTACCTATATTGTTTCAAGCATGACATTTAGTTACATTATGACATGTTATTACATTATACCTTCATTATTTATTTGATTTTTTAATTTCATCTTATTGTTGTTTCACTCTATGTCTATACTTTGATTTATTTCATTTATATGGTTTATTTTCTTCTTCTATGAGACTTCATATTAGGGGGTATAGTCTCCCCACTATTCATTTCACACATCATTACTAGTCAATAGGCTATAGTGTATGAGGAGGTGTGCTACTAGGCAAGGAAAATATCTCCAGGTAGTCAAAATGAATCCCACGATAGAGGGACAATTTATCTACATGTTATGCAGACTACTCCAACTATCATGGATGCAGTACTGTCTATTATCAGAGGTATGATTCTTGTATCATCTACCTTAGATTTTTTTTTAACACAAGAGCATCACATTATTTTCTATATTATATTTTTGAAAACGTTTTGGTATTGGATATGGAAAGGTTAGATGGTGAATTAACCATTGAAATATCGTTGGGAGTGTGTTTAGAGAATATCAAATGTTTCAAGGGGTGTTCTCTAGATATTGGTGGTTACTATTTCTTTTGGGAATAGTTCATTCTGGAAATGAATGGTTTTGACAAGATTCTTGGTATGGATTGGTTAGTTCTATACCAAGCTCATATCGACTATTACAAGAGAAGAGCTGCCTTTCTATATCCAGAAGGAGGCATTTATTTTTTCCAAGGTGAGTAGGATCTTTAGGCTGGAAATTCAGGACTGATTCAGTGAAGATTGGATTTTCAAAATGGCTCAAACAATCAGTCTTTCTCTAGATGATGGTAGAATGTAGAAGGATTATTTTTCTATAGTGTTATACCATTTTCAATATTCCTTTCCAGTCAAGTTTTATGGATTATCTCCTGAGCGAGAGATTAAGTTCACGGTCGAGTTAGTGTTGGGCGTAGATCCATTTTCTTTACCACCTTACAGAATGGAACCAAGAGAGCTTTAAGAGTAGAAGGTTATTTGGAAGATCTAGATTCTAAAGTCATCATGTGGACTATTATATCTCTTGGGGGTTCTCTAGTTCTCTTCACCAAGAAGGCTAGTGGGACTTTGCGCTTATGTGTGGATTATTGGAGGTTGAGTAAGATGATGGTCAAGAAGCGGTATCCTCTTCTTCACATTGAAGATATTTTCAATCAGTTGATATTTTCTAATATATTATCCAAGATTGATTTGTGATCAGGTTACCACCTATTAAGGGTGAGACCATCAGACAGACCTCATTTTTCTTTTAGGATTAGTTATGGCTTGTATGACTTCATAGTGATGCTGTTTGGGTTGACTAATTAACCAAAGGTATTCATGGACTCAATGAATAGGATCTTTAATACTTTTATGGACCAATTTTTGGTGGTTTTTTTGAAGATATATTAGTATACTTAAAGTCACCCAAAGATCATGCCAAACATATTAGCATCTTCTTGTGTACATTGAGAGAGCATCATCGTTATTCCAAGCTAACAAAATGCAGTTTTTGTATTAATAAAGTCAACTTATTGGACAATTTTATCTCATATGTAGGAGTTTCAGTGGGCCTAGAGAAATTCACATTTTTGGTATCTTGGGAATAGCCCAATAAAATCTTTGAGATTCGGATATTTATGGGTTTATCAGGCTATAATCAGCGCTTTATAGAGGATTTATCCCATTTGGAAGCAATGATGTCTGGTCTGACCAAGAAAGGGGTAATGTTTGTTTGGATTGATACTCGTGAGAGAGATTTTCAAGAGTTGAAATGTATGTTGACCTCGGTAAATATACTCACTTTACCTATGCTAGGTGAAGCATATACTATGTATTGTGATGCATATAGAGTTGGTTTAATATAATTTATAATACAGGAGGATCGAGTAGTTGCTTATGGATCTAGGAACTAGAGACCACATGAGATAAATTACCCTACTCATGATATGGAGTTAGTTTCAGTGTCACATTCCCTAATATGTTAGAGACACTATCTCATGGGTTATAGGTTTGTGGTATACAAGGACCATAAGAGCCTCAGGTATATATTTTGTCAGTGAGACCTAAACCTTCGTGTAACATCCTGACCTGGGTGCCACACACTAGTGCCCTGAGCCGGTCAGTCACATGACCTCATCCCTCCTTTGTATACTAGAGGCTTCTTACTTGCAGTGAGGGAATAATATTGATCATGGGGAGAGTATACCCTCCTTATCATAGAAACACAATAGGGGAAATAAGTGATAATAATTGAAATATACAGCCAATAACCAAACCAAACTAGTATCACATGATGAACAAAATAGGAAATACAATATCCAAAACTAAACATTAGATATATCATGTAAAATATATCTCAAGTGTCTATATTAAATACTGAAAATAGATAAAGACACTAATAACTCCCAATAGGGTCCCGAATCATGTATTTTTCCGTTATCCATGCTCCATCCCAACTCAAGTATCTAACACATAGCCTTTTCCCTTATCATGTCCTGTAAACATGAAGTCTATTCAGGTACTGATCCAGAATCCCGAGTAAGGTGTGAGTATAAATCAGTAGGACACCACCAATGACATCTAAAATAATATACAATAAATAATAGTGAATGGAAATGTATAAACAATAAAATATTATAAATAAATTACATAGTTTATATTAATTCAATTACTCTTTATTAACCACATAAATCTTGGGTTCCTAAAGACATCCAAACCAACAATACCTACTTATTCCCATGCCAGAGTCTGAACTATCACCAAGAGATATCACATGTCACAATACCAAGATTATCAATTATCATTTCAATTCAATTCATATTATTTGAAATTGGAACCATAGTAAAAAATACAACATATTAGGCCTAGATCTATATGCCTAGGATCCTATGGGTATTTGATGTTGTAATATGTGACTCACCCCTCATTTATCAATCAACCACACAAGTGGTGTTTTGAAGAAATAGTATGTGTCCCTCTCTCATTTATCACTATGGGATTTTGATGAAGATGACCATGTCCCACACTCATTTATCACTATGGTCTTTTTATGAAGTAGATGATGTACCACACAAGTATTTTACATTTATCACAATTTCACAATTTCACATGTATCACAAAACATCATCAATTAATTCACCAATTAATTAATTCAATTCAAAAAAATTATTTTTCATCATTCCATTAATTAATGAAACAATTAATTAATCCAATTCAATAATTGCATAATCACATCATTCCATTAATTAATTCAATAATTAATTAATCCAATTCATCAATTTCATAATCACATCATTCCACTAATTAATTCAATAATTACTTAATAACATTAATTACATTAATTAGTAAAAAATTAATTATTCACATCAATTCCATTAATTATTTTAAAAATTAATTAATCCAATTCAATAATTTCATAATCACATCATTCAAATAATTAATTCATAAATTAATTAATCAAATTAATTCCATTAATTAATTCAATAATTAGTTAATCGAATTTCACCAATTTCTATTTCCCCAATTTAACCCCGACTCTTATCACATGGATATTAAATTAAATAAAATCAATATTCAATGAAATTTTCTATTCATGGGAATTGATAATCTCATAATTACATAAACTTAATGTAAATTAAGACTATGGGATTTTCTATTTAGACCACCTACCTAAAAATTAATGATGAGCGCTCATTGATAGAAATCCCCAATTTAAGCGGAAAAAACTAAGATCACGATGAAGAATGAGATCTTGATATGAATCCTAAATCCATGATCAAAAATATTATATCTATTAAAACCTAGATCTTGATCCATCACAAATAGAGGAAAACATCACATCAATGGATAATAGAAACATGGGAGAGAGGGTGTAACACCCCAAGTTTTTGTGAACCATTTTTTTAGAATAAATTAATATTCTTTTATGTCATGCATTTCATGCTACAATAATTCAAACTTTTATTATATACCTCACCAAGATAAACTTTCTCTATAAGAAAGACTGGCTTGGTATGCGTTACATGCAACATCGAGTTTCTATGAGACATCATTTTATTGTTGTAATTATTTAAATGATATAGTTATAAGCTAGCCGTTAAAAATAGTAATGTGAATATTAATAACTAATTTTTAAATATTATTATTTAAATAAAACATAGTGATAATAAAACATGTAATGTTGGTAAATTATTTATATGTTTGTAAATATTATTTTCTCAAATGAACTTATTTCCATGTCCTTATGTGAGAAATAATAAAATAAATTTTAGAATATTTTAGAAATTGAATTTGATAAAATAAAAATCATTTTGAATTAATAATTTTAAAATTATCTTAGAGTGAATTTTAGGGATTTTTCTGAAAAAAATCATTTTTGGATGAATAGTAAAAAAATACTAAATTTTAATTCAAAACTGTTTTTATCTAAATTATTTGTTTACCTAAATTGTATTTAATTTTGGTTTTAATATTTAATTATTTCAATTATACATTGGTTTTTTCAATTTCATTCATTTTAACAAATTTCACATTGAAATTGGATATAAAAACATAGAAAACATTTGAACATTTTTACATTAAGAACCTGTTGTGTCGTCCCGTCTGCGAGATTAAATTTAAATTAATTTTTTTCCACTTGTGTGATTTAAATTTATAAGAATTGATTCCATATTTGGTTTCATAAAAATTTATAATTTATAATAATTCTAACTTATTTTTGACAAAAAAATATTAGTGAATGTAAATAGAATTAATTAAAGCGATTAAGAGAAAAATTAGCTTAACAAGGGACTAAACCTTACACTTAAGTCCCAAAATGACCTATAAACTTGTTAAAAATCCATTGGATGGAAATATTTCTACCCTATAATCCCTTTTCTATTATTTGTTAAATTATTGGATCAACTTTTCATGGAGAAAATGGGAGTGAAATTTTCTTGTAAATAAATTACAAGAATACCACTCCTCCTCCATTATAAAAAGGAACTCACCACTTGACCTTATTCACACCTCTCAAGATATTTGCCTCACAAAAACTCTACTAAAATATTCCCCCAAAATCCCTCTTATCATAATAGAAGCCTCACTTTGGGTATAAATCCATCCAAGGAATCCCTTTGGTTCAAACCAAGAGGAGTTACCAAAATAAGAGGTAACATCCTTCCTCAAGCTCCATTATTTTATTTTCATTCTCCACCACCTAAAATATTCTTATTACATGATTATATAATAACCTCAGTATCCTAAATATATCTATATGTTGTTATTTTAATGTTTTTACCTACAATTACACACACATCCATATAATGGGTAACAAACTTATCATTCTTATGTACAGCAAATTAACGCCTCACGAGAAAATGTTTTTCATTTTTCCAATACCACCTCTCAAGGTTAGGCATTATGATAGAAAATATGTTTTTATATGATACATATGATATTTTTGATATACTTTTTCTTATTTAATTATTATATAAAACATACCTTCAAGTTTTCCATTTTTGAAAACATGATAACTTCATTTGTGGACATGTGATGTGATTCATTCACACTTTACATGGAATGTATTAAGGATAGGTTTAGTGAAATTATATTATAAAAACTCTAAATATTATGGTTTGAATTACCATTTTTGATTTAATTAAATTTATTATGGTTAAAGAAATCACATGAACTTATTTTTTATATCCAATTGGATTTAAATGACCATTAAGTATCATTACCATTGATAATATAGACTTTGAACAGTGATCACATGACTGGTATAAATATATGGATTTTATCAAGGAATTTTTTCACAGAAAAAAGAATTGATGGCCTTAACAAGTAGGATCGTAACCTATGAATCCCATTTATCAGATCTTTTGAGGGAGATAGAATTTCTGGACTTTTTCCTAGACCAAGCCCAAACAGATATCCAATAGCTTAAGCATGAGTGAAACCATTTATGGGAGATGTTCATGCTCATTGAGATCACGAACCAAACCATGTTCACCAAACGACCCCATGAAAGCCCCACCATCATGCACCTTACTCTTAGGGTGTATACTAGTGTAATAAATATATATGTATCAAGATTTTATAAATAAGAATATGTACATTATTTTTTATAGAATAATGAATATATTTTTATCCTATTGTTTTTACTTTGTAAATGATTTTTAAAAGAACAAATAGTATTTTTGATTAATATTCAAATTTAGTTAAGAAATATATTTTAATGAATTAATGGATTTTTGAAATAAATAAATTTTAATAAAATATTAGTATTAAATTAATTTTATTAAATATAATTGATCATATAATTTTTAGGAAGTCAAATCTTTTTTTATTAGGCTTCGAAAACTCTTGTTGTCAAAAACACGTAAATTTTCAATAAATGTCAGTTTTTATTTTAAAAGTGAAAATGAAAATATTTATAAAATTATTTATATAAAATTAATATTATTTTTGGAATCATGATGTAGAAATTATCCAACGGTGAAATTTTCATAACTTTTTGAGACAGTCATATTTTTGGATAAAAATTAAATACTGTATAAATATACGATGAGTTTTATGAAATCATAATGGACCAAAAGTGATGTAATAAATAATATAAAAGTATTCTTATACAAATATTTTTTTTCTTTTAAAATAGTTCTATTTTAGGTTTATTTTATTTATTTTATAATGCCTTGGTGAACCCTCCAAGACTTATAATATATTTTAAGAATTGAAAATCATTTCTTTGAAAGTGCGACTCACCTCCACATAAGAAAGGGAAATAGTGTATTACCTTTGTACCTTGTCTTATTAAAATAATTTAATCCACTCCCATTTTCTATAAACCATGGGGAAAAACCATGGTATGGTTTGTGGTTTTGAATATTCTATTATGTAGAGTCCAAAACCAAAATAATAAAGAAATCCCCCTCTTTTCTTATTTAAACCCACCCAATCTCCCATTTCTCTTCACTAAAACTCCTTAAAGCATGTGAAAACTCTACCCTATACTCATTAGACTCCTATAAAGGTTCCAAAAACCTCTAACGATGCCTCTATGAAGCCTTTTTAGTAACACATTCAATTAAGGGATCCATACCTTCCTCTCCTTCTTTCAATTCAAGAATCTTCCTTGAAATTATTATTTATAATTTTAATTTTTTATATTTTAATTCATTTAATATGACTCTATTATTGTAAAATTAATGTTATTTGAAAGATATATTATTTATCCTCTCTCATTTTTACATTTATCTAAGTTGTTACTATATTGAAATTTCGTAAGGGATTCTCTCTCTACCCTCTTTTCATCAAGCACTTCATTTATGATATTCCATTTTTAATTTACATTTTATTAAGTAGGGATACATTATTACCATAAACCTTACTTAAAATTTTATTTTTAAATTATGTTTATAGAGACCCGAAGCCTGACGTACATGAACATTACATTACTTTTTCAGAATACTTAATACATAACAAAAACAGACACATAAGGGTCGTAATAGTTTAGTGTCTTTGGAAACTTGGAACGTAATCTTCTAATCGTGGTGAAAGATATTCAACATCTCCCTTAAAGATATTCCCCCTTTTTTTACGTAAAACCTTTCTTTATATCCTGGGAAAAAGAAAACATAAAAAGGGTGAGCTTAAATGCTCAGTAAGGGTAAGCATGGATAAAATAAAACATACCATATACATTTGAACTTAAAAACATGAACATAATGTTTAAACATCAAAAGATTGAGCAATGACATAAAACATGGAAGTACATAAGGAATAGATCTTAAAGAAACATTAAAAATGATAAAATAGAATGGAAATAAAACATGTAATTGTGGAAACCATTAAACACATGATATGATTTCCATAGTAGCCAAGGCATTGATTCCAAGACCATCTTGGTGGACAAAGTCCCTTTCTGAATCGAGTTCACTCCTCGTTTCAGTCCTGTAACACTGAACCGGATTAAATTACCGTTCCAGCCATGTCTATCTCATGAGATATAAATCTTTACCCAATGCATTGGAGGGAGATATAGGTCCCACCCATCTCATAATGAAATCATTCTTACTTGTGCCACAAAATAAACATACATCATTCATAATAACCCAATGAATAAAATGGGATTCATAAACATCATCCCATCATAAAATAATCCATATAAAATAAATTGAAATCATTTCATAATAAGAAAAGTTAAAGAATTTAAATCATAGAGACATTATACACATATGAAATAATTTCATTTTAGATGGAAAATGGTTTTGATAAAACACTTGAAATGAATTCTTGAGGAAAATATCCTTTCTTCTTTAAAATCATTTTCTTTTCACAAAATGTCATGAATTTTTAAAAGAAAAGGATTTTCTTGAAAATAGTCATGAAATATTTTTGAATAAGCTTCATTAAAATCAAGCTTTATAAAACCGTAAAAATCCATTCGTGACGTATAAGTTAAAAAAACATTCTTCTCGTACTTTTGCCGGAAAAGTCAAAAAGTACCTCGTACGAAAAACGACAAAATATTCCTTTCATATCCTTTACTAAAAACTCACTAAAGGGTAAAATTGGATTTAAAAAATTGTAGGTGGATGGAAACAATATTACATAATTAGGGAACATAGATGTGGATGATAAAATACACCCCAATAAATACCAAAGTATAAACAATCTCGGATAAAAATGAGATTGTGATATTTTCCCTTACCTTAGGTCCGATTTGCTTCGTAAGTGTCCGAACCTCCTATATAATGATTTAAATAATGTTATTGACTTATTCCAGAATCATACTTATTTTTATGAAATCATATATGGTTCACTTATGACTTTATTTTACCCGTTCTTTTGTAAATTCCATGTTAAAGAGCGTTTTGGGTAAAATCGTTTCATTTGTCGTCCGTGTTTTGACTTGTAATTATTCATATGATTACTTAGATCATGATTAATTAATTCCAGAATATAAAAAATTATTTATATATAATATATATTCATAATATACATATATATAATAGATAAATAAATGGAAATAAATACACCGTTCATGGAGACGGTAGGCCGTACGTACGCATGAACATTGTTTTCGTTTCCTTATTGAGTTGAATGGAATTAAGTATATGACACACATATATATACACATAAATCTAGTATCATTATTATGTCATATATTTCATGATTAGTTATTATATATACTTTATAATCATTCATGAATGGTTAACGTGGAGAATGAATCTCATATTGTCGTGGAGACGGTAGTCCGTACGTACGCACGAGCGATGATATCGTTCTCATGATTGTGGAATTGTATTGGAGTGTATGTATACTATTTCAGAATCAATATCACTTTACAATAATCATATATAGTTATTATGTACACCATTATACCCATCCAAGTAAGGTGGTGGTGGAAAATAGATTACACCACGGCGTAGAGACGGTATTCCGTACGTACGCACGCGTGGTGATTTCGTTTTTCGTAGGATGGATAGATGGTGAAATAGGGTTGTTTCATACTTATAATAACATATCAGTATATGAGTGATACTGATGTTATTATTTCATAATGAAACAACTAAAGAAGAAGAAGTGGAAGAAGAAATAAAGTTGAAAGAATCGGTAACGAACATTACCTCTTCTTTGAAGCGCCTCTTTGAGACCTCCTCTTAGGGCACTAAAATTGGTCTTTCAAGAATACCAGGACCTCTAGGATGTTTCTAGGGAAGTGGATAAGATAATTTGTCAGGGTTTGGCCGAGCTTGAAGGCTCAAATTGGTGTGAGGAAGAGAGGGAGGAGGTTCCCTTTTATAAGGGAGGAGAGGGGCACCTTTGGAAATCTTAAAAATATTAATTTATAATAAATCTAAACCCACTTAAAAACCTCCAAAAATGACTCATATTCGAATATAAGATGATATAGGGTTGTAATCTCATCAACCACTAAAATTTAGACATGTTAGGAAATTATTTTAAACATTATCAACTGGATTTATCCTTACTTAATCAATTTAATTTTATTTGTGGTAATAACATTCTAAATTTTAAATTATAACAAAAAATTACTTATTTTTTGTGAATTGTCCATAATTGGATACGTTATAACATTTTAGACGATATAAATTTAAATTTATAATTTTTAAATATTTTTGTGATTTTTAAACAATTTTATAATATGTTATTTATAAAATAACAATAGTCTCAATTTTGACACTATTCATTTATATGAATTTAAATAAAATATATACAGAAGAAATGTTTGAACTAAAAACTTTAATATATTCATAAAGGTCCATATGTATCTAGAAAATTAGTGTAGAACATTAAATATTTCATATAATATTTATTTTGTTATTTTTAAAACCATTTATTTGGTTTATCTCTTAATAAAATAATTACTACAACATTTGTGTATAATTATTTAATATACTTATATGTTTCATAAAAATTAAAAATAAAATCCTATGATGAATATAAATCCATTTAATTTCAAAATAATACTTTTACTCTAATTTATCATCTTAAAATCACAATAGTTAAATTGTTATATTTATTAAATTATGAAGGTGACAACATTGGCATCATTTAAAATAAAATAATATAAGTGTCATAATTGCTTGTATAAGACTCCAAATGGTCAAATATTCGACCATTGGATGATTATAGTTTACATTTACATGACCAATAAGTTTTGGTCAGGGTTTTGTTCCTTTTATGGTCACTATTAGTTTAATAAAAACTATATTCTTGATTTTTCACTAGATAAATAATTTCTGCATCACTATTGTGTCACAATTAATGATAATTATTTAATCCCAAAAAATTCTAAATAAATTCTCATGATGTAGATAATTTTGTTATATTTCTTTATACTATTAATTTTCTAAGTTTCATGAAGTTTATCACTAACTTAAAATTATTATACTTATAGTATTTAAGAGAGTGACATGTTGTCACTTTCTTTGGTTTTAATAATAATTAAATTATTTTCATGAAAAAAAGTCTATTAAATGAATCTAATCCGACCCTTAGGTGATATGGGTCGACTTTTAGTCATCCAATAGGATTTCTCCAAGTGTTAGGGTAATTTTATAATCTTATATTTACCCTTAATTACCCGATTTACATTTAACTATGGTAAATAAAATTTACCGTAGTTACTATTCACAATGCCCAAAAATAAAAAGTAGCTTATTAACATAATTTGGACCCACTGATTCCAAATATGGAATCCATTTCTCCAAATTCAATACAGAAAAGTTGCAGAAATTAAATTAAAATTAATCTCGTTGTTGAAAGAAAACGGGTTTTTCTTTAAAACATTGCAAAAGATTGAATTGATTTAACCTACGAATTCAAGGTAAAATCAATGCTAATGATATAAATTATATTAAATGGTAAAAATATATTCTATTTATACTTTAAAACCATTCAATATTATAATTTAACCACATAAGATATTACGATGAAAAAAGTTGTTTTTAATTAAAATATAGCGGGTTTTTACTATTCATTAAAATATGAAAGTTATCAGAATAAAAAGAAAAATTTATCCAAAGTAAATTTTTATTTCTTGATTCCAAAGAATAATTTTATTTTGTCAAATGGAACTTATAAACATTTCAAAAACTATATTTAAAGTGGGTGCTCCATCAAAAGGCAGCAAAACTGTATTTTTTGAAAAATACTTATTTTACCTGAAAAATTTATTTTGTTCTTATACCATGTTCTAGAAAATGTGTAAGATGAATAATAATTTTATAAAACTCAAAACTTAGTTAATACTATTCATAACGGCTAGTTCCTAACAATATTATAATAATATATTGTTGTTTAGTAAAACCCGGTATTGCGTACAACACACTCTATTAGGGAAGGTCGCGATTGCGTGTAATGCAAGCCAAGTCAGGGTTGCGTGTAGTGCATGACTCCTTTGTTGTTGCGTATAAAAGAATCCAACCATATTTTATTTATACATTGAATATATATATATATACACTCAATGTTGCGTAGAATAACTTCTATCAAACGAACTTGAAATTGTGTGTAACACAAGCCAAGAATAGTGTTGCGTATACTAAAAGCTAATACGGTGTTGCGTATAGCGCAAGATAATCTTGGGGTATCGTACAACAGAAGATATGAATGAAATTAAAAAGAATTTATCTTATAAAATCTTGGGTTGTTACATTCTACCCCCCTTAAAATGAATTTCTCCCTCGAAATTAATCAGGGTTATAAATTGTTTACTATTCATAGAAACCCACATCGTAAAAAGAAATACCAAAACTGAACTTTAAAAACTAAAGTATGAAATATAACGGTTACCCAAATTAACTCATCACTAGGTTTCCATATAGGATAACATTGGTGAAAATATGGATATGGAAGAGAAATCTAACTATCATGTTCTGATAGAGAGTGGTAGAGAACATGGCTATGAAAAAGCCAACAATCACAAAGCCATAAATTTGTGATGATCTAAGGTACCATCTGATTCATCGGATATAAAGGCACCAGGACAACATTTTTGGTTCTCGATATCATTTCCCTAAAGATGATGAAATTGGAATTAGAAGAAATACTTTCGTGATTTCGGTATAGTCTCACCATTGGTCGTTCTTTGGACAATTTCCACTTCATCTCTTAAAGAAATGAAGTTGAATTTTTCATTCGTGATGTGTTAGCAGATCATGTGATAGAATGATGGGTCATTCCATCTGTCTCAAACAAAAGGTTAGAAAAGTTATCAAAAAAAATACATAAGTCCATCTATAGTGAGATTAATCATATATGGTTCCTAAAATGGACTTATACTTCATATATCATACTGCTTAATATAATAAAACTAGTTTGTACTAAACAGGGACTTTCTGTAGGCCAGTGGTAGGCGATAAAGGCCAGTCGCACTTCGTTTGTGGGTTTGATTCCCACAGCCTTGTCCGACACGATGGGTTGTCGCCCGTCCTTCAGGTTTTCCTTTTTCTAAAACTACATTACTATAACATCCCATAAATAATATCAAAAAAAAGTTCTATCCTTAAACAATACTAACTTATGTACAACATAATTCATTCCAATATTTAGGCTTATCTAAAATACTTCAGTCCAAGATCATAGTATAAAGAAAATGATTACTTGAAATGTCATCAACCAAGCATGTGAATATCATCATTTATCCCCCATATATCTTGTTGGTCACATTCCAATCATGTGAATACCTTAATCATGTATTCTCTTGAAAAATGAATACCTATTAAACCTTAGTAAAAACATGAATGCTGTCAAAAGTTAACTCTTTCCATATACCAAAATCCAAAATTCTATATACTCAAACCATGATATAACCTTCTCCTTATATCAGTCATGAGCTCATGAATACTATCAAACATTTAATTTTCTTCTTATCCCTTCATTATGCGCATATCATCTACATTCCAAAAATATATGAATAACCTTTCATGGATACTGGTACCATTAATCATACACTTTCAAAACTCAAGTAAAGACAACAGTGTAACAATCCTTAGATGTCTCTTTATTCCATAGTACCATGAGATTACTTATACAACATTACACATAATAAACATGTAATAATTCCACTACATTCTTAAAGCATTGACCGAGTTTCAACAATTCTTTCATCTCACATATCATTTGTAGTCTCTTCATCATCATCAACATAAATACTACCCATACGACCATACTGATTCTCTTCATGAGACTTTCCCTTAGGGCATTGGTTTGCATAATGCCCGTACATTCCACATTTAAAACATTTAACCATTGTTGATGTCGTAGCAATACCATTATCCTCATCCCTGGTGTTAACTGAACCTTTTCCTTTGTACTTACTGGCTTTGTGTCCTTCTTTTCCACACCCAAAGCATCTTCCAGTTCCTTTGAAACATTCTCCTTGATGCCTCTTCCCACATGATTTACATAGGGGAAATTGAACTTTCTTTCCTCTATGATCATCATGAAACTCCATCTTTCTCTTATTATCCAAGTCAGGAAACTTACCAAATTTTACTTTATTGATCATATTATGAGATTGCTGATTCGGCATAATAATGATGTTTGAACTTCCAAATCCCATTTCATTTGGTTTCTCATGAAGAATATCATTCCATTGTCCATCATATCCTCCATTATCGTGAATCATCTTGTTTCCAGCCATTTTCTAAAACCCAAAAAGAATAGTGTGAGAGGCAAAAATCATAATAAAGGGGGAGTAACTTCAATATCGAACATCTTTGGTTTAATATAATATCGTTACCATAGTTATAGGACTATATCCTATACGTATACTTATCCTTAGGGACATCCCTAGACATACCTTAGAAATATCTCTAGGGATCTCACTAACGTTTTCGCATCCTAGTTTCCAAAGGTTGACTAAACTTTTCCTCTGATACCAACTGTAGAGACCCGAAGCCTAACGTACATGAACATTACATTACTTTTGCGTAATACTTAATACATAAAAAAAACAGACACATAAGGACTGTAATAGTTTAGTATCTTTGGAAACTTGGAACGTAATCTTTTAATCGTGGTGAAAGATCTTCAACATCTCCCTTAAAGATCTTCCCCCTTTTTTTACCTAAAACCATTCTTTATATCCTGGGAAAAAGAAAACATAAAAAGGGTGAGCTCAAATTCTTAGTAAGGGTAATCATGGATAAAATAAAACATACCATATATATTTGAACTTAAAAACATGAACATAATGTTTAAACATCAAAAGATTGAGCAATGACATAAAACATGGAAGTACATAAGGCATAGATCTTAAAGAAACATTAAGAATGATAAAATAGCATGGAAATGAAACATGTAATTGTAGAAACCATTAAGCACATGATATGATTTCCATAGTAGCCAAGGCATTGCTGCCAAGACCATCTTGGTGGAAAAAGTCCCTTTCTGAATCGAGTTCACTCCTCATTTCAGTCCTGTAACACTGAACCGGATTAACTTACCATTCTAGCCATGTCTATCTCATGAGATATAAATCTTTACCCAATTCATTGGAGGGAGATATAGGTCCCACCCATCTCATAATGAAATCATTCTTACTTGTGCCACAAAATAAACATACATCATTCATAATAACCCAATAAATAAAATGGGTTTCATAAACATCATCCCATCATAAAATAATCCATTTAAAAGAAATGGAAATCATTTAATAATAAGAAAAGTTAAATCATGTAAATCATAGAGACATTATACACATATGAAATAATTTCATTTTAGATGGAAAATGGTTTTGATAAAACACTTGAAAAGAATTCTTGAGGAAAATATCCTTTCTTCTTTAAAATCATTTTCTTTTCACAAAATGTCATGCATTTTTAAAAGAAAATGATTTTCTTGAAAATAGTCATGAAATATTTTTTAAGAATCTTCATTAAAATCAAGCTTTATAAAACCGTAAAAATCTGTTCGTGCCGTATAAGTTAAAAAAACATTCTTCTCGTACTTTTTCCGGAAAAGTCAAAAAGTACCTCGTACGAAAAACGACAGAAGATTCCTTTCATATCCTTTACTAAAAACTCACCGAAGGGTAAAATTGGATTTAAAAAATTGTAGGTGGATGGAAACAATATTACATAATGAGGGAACATGGATGTGGATGATAAAATACACCCTAATAAATACCAAAGTATAAACAATCTCGGATAAAAATGAGATTGTGATATTTTCCCTTACCTTAGGTCTGATTTGCTTAGTAAGTGTCCGAACCTCCTGTATAATGATTTAAATAATGTTATTGACTTATTCCAGAATCATACTTAATTTTATGATATCATATATGGTTCACTTATGACTTTATTTTACCCTTTCTTTTGTAAATTCCATGTTAAAGAGTGTTTTGGGTAAAATCGTTTCATTTGTCGTCCGTGTTTTGACTTGTAATTATTCATATGATTACTTAGATCATGATTACTTAATTCCAGAATATAAAACATGATTTATATATAATATATATTCAGAATATATATATATAATAGATAAATAAATGGAAATAAATACACTGTTCATGGAGACGGTAGGTCGTACGTACGCATGAACGCTGTTTTCGTTTCCTTATTGAGTTGAATGGAATTAAGTAGATGACATACATATATATACACATAAATCCAGTATCATTATTAAGTCATATATTTCATGATTACTTATTATATATACTTTATAATCATTCATGAATGGTTAACGTGGAGAATGAATCTCATCGCGTCATGGAGACGGTAGTCCGTACGTACGCACGAGCGATGATATCGTTATCATGATCGTGGAATTTTATTGGAGTGTATGTATACTATTTCAGAATCAATATCACTTTAAAATAATCATATATAGTTATTATGTACACCATTATACCCATACAAGTAAGGTGGTGGTGGAAAATAGATTACACCACGGCGTGGAGACGGTATTCCGTACGTACGCACGCGCGGTGATTTTGTTTTCTGTAGGATGGATAGATGGTGAAATAGGGTTTTTTCATACTTATAATAACATATCAGTATATGAGTGATACTGATGTTATTATTTCATAATGAAACAACTAAATAAGAAGAAGTGGAAGAATAAATAAAGTTGAAAGAATCGGTAACGAACATTACCTCTTCTTTGAAGCGCCTCTTTGAGACCTCCTCTTAGAGCACTAATATTGGTCTTTGAAGAAGACCAGGACCTCTAGGATGTTTCTAGGGAAGTTGATAAGAGAATTTGGCAGGGTTTTTCCGAGATTGAAGGCTCAAATTGCTGTGAGGAAGAGAGGGAGGAGGTTCCCTTTTATAAGGGAGGAGAGGGGCACCTTTGGAAATCTTAAAAATATTAATTTATAATAAATCTAAACCCACTTAAAAACCTCCAAAAATGACTCATATTAGAATATAAGATGATATAGGGTTTTAATATCATCAACCAATAAAATTTTGACATGTTAGGAAATTATTTTAAACATTATCAACTTGATTTATCCTTACTTAATCAATTTAATTTTATTTGTGGTAATAACATTCTAAATTTTAACTTATAACAAAAAATTACTTATTTTTTGTGAATTGTCCATAATTGGATACTTTATAACATTTTAGACCATATAAATTTAAATTTATAATTTTTAAATATTTTTGTGATTTTTAAACAATTTTATAATATGTTATTTATAAAATAACAATAGTGTCAATTTTGACACTATTCATTTATATGAATTTAAATAAAATATATACAGAAGATATGTTTGAACTAAAAGCTTTAATAGATTCATAAAAGGCCATATGTATCTAGAAAATTATTGTAGAACATTAAATAGTTCATATACTATTTATTTTATTATTTTTAAAACCATTTATTTGGTTTATCTCTTAATAAAATAATTACTACAACATTTTTGTATAATTATTTAATATACTTATATGTTGCATAAAAATTAAAAATAAAATCCTATGATGAATATAAATCCATTAAATTTCAAAATAATACTTTTACTCTAATTTATCATCTTAAAATCACAATAGTTAAATTGTTATATTTATTAAATTATGAAGGTGACAACTTTGGAATCATTTAAAATAAAATAATATATGTGTCATAATTGCTTGTATAAGACTCCAAATGGTCAAATATTCGACAATTGGATTATTATAGTTTAAATTTACATGACCAATAAGTTTTTTTCAGGGTTTTGTGCCTTTTATGGTCACTATTAGTTTAATAAAAACTATATTCTTGATTTTTCACTTGATAAATAATGTCTGCATCACTATTGTGTCACAATTAATGATAATTATCTAATCCCAAAAAATTCTAAATAAATTCTCATGATGTAGATAATTTTGTTATCATTATGTATAATATTAATGTTTGAAGTTTCATGAAGTTTATCACTAACTTAAAATTATTATACTTATAGTATTTAAGAGAGTGACATGTTGTCACTTTCTTTGGTTTTGATAATAATTAAATTATTTTCATGGAAAAAAGTCTATTAAATGAATCTAATCCGACCCTTAGGTGATATGGGTCGACTTTTAGTCATCCAATATGATTTTTCCAAGTGTTAGGGTAATTTTATAATCTTATATTTACCCTTAATTACCTGATTTACATTTAACTATGGTAAATAAAATTTACCGTAGTTACTATTCACAATGCCCAAAAATAAAAAGTAGCTTATTAACATAATTTCGACCCATTGATTCCAAATATGGAATCCATTTTTCCAAATTCAATACACAAAATTTTCAGAAATTAAATTAAAATTAATCCCGTTGTCGAAAGAAAACGGGTTTTTCTTTAAAACATTGGAAAAGATTGAATTGATTTAACCTACGAATTCAAGGTAAAATAAATGCTAATGACATACATTATATTAAATTGTAAAAATATATTTTATTTGTACTTTAAAACCATTCAATATTATAATTTAACCACATAAGATATTACGATGAAAAAAGTTGTTTTTAATTAAAATATAGCGGTTTTTTACTATTCATTAAAATATGAAAGTTATCAGAATAAAAAGAAAAATTTATCCAAAGTAAATTTTTATTTATTGATTCCAAAGAATAATTTTATTTTGTCAAATGGAACTTATAAACATTTCAAAAACTAGATTTAAAGTGGTTGTTCCATCAAAAGGCGGCAAAACTGTATTTTTTGAAAAATACTTATTTTACCAGAAAAAATTATTTTGTTCTTATACCATGTTCTAGAAAATGTGTAAGATGAATAATAATGTTATAAAATTAAAAATTTAGTTAATAATATTCATAACTTCTAGTTCCTAACAATATTATAATAATATATTGTTGTTTAGTAAAACATGGTATTGCGTACAACACACGCTATCAGGGAAGGTCGTGATTGCGTGTAATGCAAGCCAAGTCAGGGTTGTGTGTAGTGCAGGACTCCTTTGTTGTTGCGTATAACAGAATCCAACCATATTTTATTTATACATTGAATATATATATATACACTCAATGTTGCGTAGAATAACTTCTATCTAACAAACTTGAAATTGTGTGTAACACAAGCCAAGAATAGTGTTGTGTATACTGCAAGCTAATACGGTGTTGCGTATAGCGCAAGATAATCTTGGGGTATCGTACAACAGAAGATATGAATGAAATTAAAAAGAATGTATCTTATAAAATCTTGGTTTGTTACAATGTTATCCCATTTCACTCACATTTATCCCTCTTATGAACCATTTTGTACACTTGTTACTATACCGAAATTTTGTAAGGGATCCTCACCTTCCTCTCTTTTCTTTAATTCAAGAATCTTATTTTGAAATTAGACTATATAATTTCAATTTTATATAATATAATTCAATTATTATAATACCATTACTATCTATTTAATGTTATTTTATTGAAATACCATTTACATTCTCTCATTTTCACCCTTACCTAAGATGTTACTATGCCAAAATTCCGTAAGGAATCTTCCACCCACCTCTTTTATCAAGAATTCCTTTTATGTTATGTCCTTTAATTTATTTTTTTTATTTTGGGATATTTTATTAAATATCCCCCTTAAATTCCCTATTATTTATAAATTATCATATCCCCTTTCACTCTCATTTAACCTTCCTAATATCCTTTATGTACACCTGTTACCATGCCAAAATTTTATAAGGGTTCATTCATTTCTCTTCTTTCTTAAAGTTTCTTTATTATGTTACACATTCTATTTACAATTAATTATTATGGGGAATATATTTACATGTCAATACTACTAGTAATTTCATGTATAAATTATTATATACATATTTCCCTCTCATAAACCCATTTTATGATTTTCTATATGACTTTGTTATGCTGCTGAAATTGCACAATGATTTTCCTTGGAAAAATAATTGTGTAGTGAATACCATACCCATTTTTCTATAAATTATATTAAAATTTATGCACATATACTTATTTATTGGGGACATGCATTTATTTATTCCACATTCCTTGATCATGTAATAAATCATTATGTCGAATGAATCCATGTTATATGATCTATGTGGCACACCTAAGCATGAGAATGAAATGATTATGAAGGGTGCACCCTGATAGATATCCAATTCATTGGGTAATGTTTAGTATCATGATACATCATTTTGGAATAGGGGTGTAACTGATTACTTTATGGGAATTCTTCCACCAGGATGTCTTGGATGGTTTATCCTCGACTTATATTTATGATGCAATGGTTTAGGTTGTTGCCACATTTTCCATGTTATGATTATCATGATATATCATTCCTTATTATTCATGTTCCTTTTATGTTCCCTTGATATTCTTGTTGTCTAAAATGTATTTTATTCCTCATGTGATGCCTTCTATATTCCCTTACTGGGCTTTATAGATCACCGCTTTCTTATGTATGTCCTCAGCTTATCCCATGCAGTGATATACATGATGAAACATTTTGATCATGTTAAAGAAGTTTTCAATAAATATGTTTCTTTTAATGTTTTAAGTTGTTATGTAATGTACCTAATTTCCCAAAGACACAAGAAATATAAATATTTTGGGTTCTATTATATGTAATAAAACATATATTAATGTGTAATGAAGATCATGGGTGTTATAGTTGGTATCAGAGGATAGGATTAGTTATTTTTGGGATTAGGATTAGAAAACTCTAGTGAAATCCTTAGGATTAGAGAACTATGGATAATTACTTATGGATAAGACTAAGTATATGAAAACATCCCTAAATTATGGTAAGTATATATTATGTGGTATATCAATAAAATACATCCCTATCTGGATACTACAAGTGGATATGGTTCTGTAATAGATGTACCTAGGAGTAATAACTCCGACAAGGTCTTTCGGGCCTGACTTAGGGTAACATGGTATATGACAGTGAGACTTAATGCACACCAAGTTTTACACTCCTAGGGGATATTCTTTGGTAAATTCATAATCTCATTATGAACCATTATTAAGGGAAAATAACTATAAGAATATATGTTAGGAAATATATCATGGATAACATTGATTGAAGCATAGAAACTCATAAGTTAAGGAGATAAATGTAATTTATAAGTTATCCCTTTAATGTAATTGGATTATAAATTGTGTTTAATATCTATCATCCTTGAGTCTATTTTGGATAAAGTTAATGAGTATAACTAGAATAAAAAAGTTAAAGGTAAGGTTATTGTCCATAGTTATACGCATTCCTTTATATGAATAAAGTTTAGTAGAACTATTCAAACACCTCCACAAAGCATGGAAGTAGAGATGTCGGTGAAAATGGAAAAAGGGGAAATTATTGAATCCTAAGTATATAACTCCTCCAATGTAAATGTTTTTGGGAATAACTTCACAAAAAAACTTGTCATACTTCCTTTGGTATAATTTTATGCAATTATGGGAATGGATTGACTTTCCCTATATAAAGCCAACATAAATTTCCATAAGAATGAAATCACTCTTCGTATTGAGAATCAACCCCCGGTTTTGTAAAAGTGAATGGAGGAGGATGAATCTTATTTTTCACCATCATCTCAAGAATGGATATTATTTCCCTATGATCATTCATATCCATCTAAAATTCTTGATTATGAGGAAAGGATCATCCTTGAATTATTTCCTATTGTGAGGGAATACACCAATGTGTTTCCTTTGCAATTTCCTAGTCTTCCTCTTAACTGAGAGGTTGAATTTTCAATCAAACTTATACCTAGGGAGTTTCTAATATTCAATACTCTATATAGGATGGCTATTGTGGAACTTGAGGAACTAAAGAAATATCTATAGAAGAATATGGATAAATGATTCATATGCTCAAGTTCTTCAACATGGGGTGAACCAGTCCTCTTCTTAAACAAGAAGGATGGTCAATGCGCCTTTCTACTTATTGTCATGAGCTCAAAAAATCATTATAAAGAACAAGTATCCTTTTCCATAGATTTATGACTTTTTCTATTAGTTATGTTGATCAAAATAATTCTCCAAGGTGGATCTTTAGTGAGGATATTACCAAGTTAGCATGAAGAAGGAGGATATCCCCAAGACTACTTTTCATACAAGGTACATGCACTATGAGTTCATAGTGATTCCATTTGGACTCACTAATTCTCCTACAATATTCACAAGCATGATGAATATAGACTTTAGATATTATCTCGACAAATTCATTGTAGTCTATAGAGATGATATTCTAATGTATTCCAAAACCAAGGGGGGTTATGATGAGCATCTAAGCACAGTGTTAAAGACCTTACGAAAGGCGAATATCTATGAAAATTACAGCAAGTGTGAGTTCCAGTAGAAGGAAGTATCATTATTGGTGTATATCATCACAATAAATGGGACATCTTTTGTTCCATTAAAGACAAAAAAATTATGGATGGTCGAGGCCAACATCTGTCACAGATATTCGTATCTTCCTTAGGGTATATGGATATTATTGTCTATTTTTGATAAATTTATCATGATTATGAAACCCTCTTACCAAACAAAATCATAAGGGAGCCAAGTTTTCTAGGAATGGTTAATTTCATGATAGATTCATGGATTTGAAAAGGAGGCTTATCACTGCTCCTATGCTCACACCACCCACAAGTAGGGAACTTTTCGTAATTTTTAGTGATTCTTCAAAGAAGGTATTAGGATATGTGTTGAAGAAAAATGAAAAATTCATAGCCTATGCTTGAAGACAGTTAAAAATTCATGAGAAAAACTATCCCACACATGATCTGGAGTTGGTAATTATGATATTTGAGTTGAAAATAAGGCGGCATTATCACTTTGGGGAGAACTGTGAAATATATACTGATCAAAAAAGTCTTAAATATATATTCACATAGAAAGAACTGAATATTCACCAAAGAAGACGGTTAAATATCATCAAGGATTATGACTACTCAATCAACTATCATCCTGGGAAAGTGAACAAAGTGGTATATGCTCTAATTAGAAAGGATCCAGCAATTCTATCATCAATGAGAATTGAGAAGGATCTGATATTCTTAGATTTGAAGAGGATTTATATGGAAATAATAAAGGAAGAAACATCATCAATCCTTTCACAAATTATTTCTCAACTGTCTCTTCGTGAAAGGTTAAAGGGTGCTCAAAATGATGATATGGGAATTTAGAAGAAAGTGGAAACTATAAGAAAATAGAAATCCTCATAGTTCAATGTTAATGAAGAAGGAATTGTGATATTTGGGTCAAGACTATGTGTTCCATCAAATCTTGAGTTAAAGAGGAAACAATTGGATGATGCATATAGTTTGAATTTCTCTAATTACCCAGGAAACATAAAGATGTATCGAGATCTACAAGAGAAATATTGGTGTGATAACACATATAATGATATCACTAATTATCCATCAAAGTTCCTAGTATATTAACTAGTTTAGGATGAAAGGAATAAGTCTAAGGGGACGATGAAACCATTACCCATACCAACAAGGAAATGGAAAAAAATACCATGACTTTTTCACCATAATTTCAAATACATCCAAAGGAAACAATGTTATCCATATTATTTTGGATCATCTTACAAAGACTACACACTTCATTACGAGTCAAGAGGATTTATCACTGGATCAACTAGCATGAATATACATCAGATAAGTGGAAAGGCTATTGATTATGTTCGATAGAGATCCAAGATTCACCTCTATGTTTTGGAAATGTCTCGAGCGTCCTCTAAACACTGATCTAAACTTCAGTATGGATTATCACCCATAAAATGATGGCCAATCTGAGAAGACTATACAAAAACTTGAAGAAATGTTGAGATCATTATCAATTTAATTCAAATCAGGATTGGACCAATATCTTTCACTCGTCGAGTTCTCTTACAATAACTGTTTCCACTCGAGAATCCAAATGGAACCCTATGAATACCTTTATGGGAAGAGGTGTAGAACACTTGAATTTTGAAATAATGTTGGGGAAAAAACTTCTAGGTTCTAAAATGGTTGAATAAATGGTGGAGAAGTTTAATACCATTCCATAACACATCATGTATTCCTTAGTTGATAAAAGAGATATGTTGACAACCGTTGATGTGACCTGGAGTTTGATGTTGGAGACATTGTATTCCTTCACATATCTCCATATAAAAGAGTGATGAGATTTTTGAAGAATGGAATGCTTAGTCCAAGTTACATCTTCCATTTTGAGACCTTGATCACATCAGAGTAGTTGCTTATCGACTACCACTCCCACCAAACCTATCACAAGTACATGATTTATTCCATGTATCCCTCTTAAGAAAGTACATACAAGATCCATCACATGTACTAAATCCAAAGGTGGTACCATTGGATAATGACCATTCCTACGAGGAGATACTGGTGAAGATCATAGATTGTTGAGAAAAAGTTCTATGAAATAAGACAATTCCCATCATCAAAGTGTTGTGAAAAACTAAAAATTTGAATAAGCAACATGGGAACTGAAGGAGGTGATGAAGCGGAGTTACCCTCATATGTTTTAGTTTGGGAAAATAAAATTTTGAGGGAAAATTTTTTTAAGTGTGGAAAATTGTAACGACTTGAACTATTATGAATAAAATGCCATTTTTTATTTAATTAAATGTATTATGGTTAAATAAAACACATGAAATTATTTTCTATATCCAATTGGATTTAAATGAAAATTAATTATCACTACCATTAATAATATATCCATTAAATAGTGATCCCATGAATAGAATTAATATAGGGGTTTTAATAAGGACTTTTTTCACACAAAAAAAGGAATTGATGGCCTCAACAAGTAGTAACATGCCCTATAAAGCCCATTTATCAAAGCTTACAATGGAGATAGTATTTTTGGGATTCGACCTAGACTGATACCAAATTGAGATACAATAACTTAATCATGAGTGAAACCATTTACGGGATAATTTCATGCTCATCGAGATCACAACCCAAACCAAGTTCACTAAACAACCCCATAAAAGCCCCACCATCGGGCACCTTACTCTTAGGGCGTATTTTGGTGTAGTAAAGGGATTTGTATCCAGACCCTATAAATAGTAATATTTAAATTATTTTTTATATATTAGTAAATATATTTTCATCCCATTATTTTTACTTTGTAAATGATTTTTAAAAGCACAAATAGTATTTTCGGTTCATATTCAAATTAAATTAAGAAATATATTTTGATGAATTAATGGATTTTTGAAAAAAATAATATATTAATAAAATATTATTACTAAATTAATTTCATTAAATATAACTGTTCATATATTTTTTATAAAGTCAAATGTAATTTTTTTAATTAGGGTTTAAAAACTCTTATTGTCAAAAACCTGTCAATTTTCAATAAATACCAGTTTTTATTTTAAAAGTAAAAATTAACATATTTATAAAATTATTTAGATAAAATGAATATTATTTTTGGAATCAGTACATTTAAATTATTCAATGTTTAATTTTTCATAATTTTCTGAGATAGTCAAATTTTTGGGTAAAAATTAAATACTGTATAAATATACAGTGTGTTTTATGACATCATAATGGCCCAATTATGATCTAATAAATACAATATAAGGTATAATAGGATATATATGTGTGTGTGTGTGTGTGTGTGTTTTAATTTAAAATAATGTTATTTTAGGTTTATTTTATTTATTTTATAATTTCTTAGTAATCCTTCATGACTTATAATATATTTTAATATTTTAAAATAATTTCTTTGAAAGTGTGACTCAACTCCACATAAAAAAGGGAAATATTTTATTACCTTTAGCAATTATACCATTAAAATAATTTAATACAGTCTAATTTACCAGAAACCATGGGAAAAAACAATGGTATGGTTTTTTGGTTTTGAATATTCTATTATGTAGAGTCCAAAACAAAAATAATAAAGAAATCCCCCACTTTTCCTATATAAATATACAAATATCCCATTTATCTTCACTAAAACTCCTATAATCACGTCCAAAATCTACCATATACTCCCTAGAGTCCTACCAAGTCACCCCAAGCTCTAAATAGGCATGTACCAAGCCTTTGGAGTCACACATTCAAGTAAGGGATCCTCACCTTCTTCTCTTTCTTTCAATTCAAGAATCTTCCTTGAAATTAGTCCTTATAATTTCAATATTTTATATCTAAATTAATTTAATAATATTATATTACTATTAAATTAATTTTATTTTAATGATATATTATTTATCCTCTCTCATTTTTACATTTATCTAAATTGTTACTCTGTCAAAATTTCATAAGGGATTCTCTCTCTCTCTTCTTTTTATCAGGAACTTCATTTATGATATTCCCTTTTGATTTAAATTTTATTATGTTGGGATACATTATTACCTATACCAGTTACTTTAAATTTTATGTTTAAATGATGGTATCCCTTTTCACTCTCATTTATCCCTCTTATTAACCCTTATGTACACCCGTTACTATGTCGAAATTCCATAAGGGATCCTCACCATCCTCTCTTTTCATCAATTCAAGAATAGTATTTTGAAATTATCCTATATAATTTCAATTGGTTAAGTTTTAATTAAATTATTATCATACCCATACTGTATAGTTAATTTTATTTTAATGATATTCCATTTAAACTCTCTCATTTTGAACCTTATGTAATCCATTACTATGATAAAATTCTGTAAGGAATACTTTCTAGCTTGACCTTTACTCTTCACACAAAAGCTTTCAAATTCTCGACTACTTTATATCTAATGGTTAGAAAGGGTAAGATCTAAAAGAACCTTTATCCTAAAGGTGCTACTTAATATATAAGTGTTTAGAACCTTGTTTAGAGGGATGAAGTGACTCGAACAAAGCAAAGCGAAGAGGTTCTTTAGCATAGGCTAGTCAGTTTACTTGGAGTATCTTTCCCGCTTCCCTGTAAGATTCAGTTGATCTAATTGCAGTTGCTTTGCCCTTTTAGGCCTCCTCTTTTATCAAGAATTCCTTTTATGTTATGTATTTTAATTTCCTTTTTCCAATGTTGAGATATTTTATTAAATACCCCCTTACTTTCAATTTGATTTATAAATTATGATATCCCCTTTCACTCTCATTTAACCCTCCTATGATCCGTTATGTACACTTGTTACCATGACAATGTTTTATAAGGGTTATTTCATTTATCTTCATTATTCAAGTATCTTTATTAATTTACACCTTCTATTACCAATTCCTTATGTTGGGGAATGTATTTACATGTCCCTATTACTTTCCAATTCATGTATAAATTATTAGATACCACTTTATCTCTCATAAACCCATTTTATGAATTTCTATATAAAGTTGTTATGATACTAAAATTGAACAATGATTTTCCATGCCAAAATAATTGTGTAGTGAATACCATACCCATTTTTCTATCAACGGTATTCACCTTTATACACATATACTTATTGATTGGGGAATTACATGTATGTAATCCACATTACTTGATCATGGAATAAATTATCATGTTTAATGAATCCATGTTATACGATTTATGTGGAACACTTAAGCATGAGAATGAAATGATTATGAAGTGTGTTCCCTAATAGCACTTTAATACATTGGGTAGTGTTTAGTATCATGATACATCATTTTGGGACAGGGGTGTACCTGATTCCTTTATGGGACTTTGTCCACCATGAAGTCTTGGAAGGTTTATCCTTAACTTATATTTATGATGCATTTTTTTAAGTTATTTCCACATTTTCCATGTTATGATTATCATGATATGTCATTCCTTATTATTCATGTTCCTTTTATGCTCCATTTATATGCCTATTGTATAAAAAGTATTTTCTTCTTCATGTTATGCCTTGTTTATCCCCTTAATGGGTTTTACAGCTCACCCATTTCTTATGTATGTCCTCAAGTTATCCCATGCAGTGTTAAGTACGAAGGAACATTTTGGTCATGTTAAAGAAGTTTTCAATAATTATGTTTCTTTTAATGTTTTAAGTTGTTATGTAATGTACCTAATTTCCCAAATACACTAGAGATATCAGTCTTCTGGGTTCTATTATGTGTAATAAAAAATGTATTAATGTGTAATAAAGAGTAGGTTTGTTATATATATGATATATATAATATAATAATATTACTAAAATGATGATGTGTATATATACATACATGTCATTTACTTTCTTACTTTCAATACAATAATAAAACAAAAACAATATTCATGCATGCGTACGACCTACCGTCTCCATGAATGGTGTATTCCATTTTATATTTATATATTTTATAGGTTATTATAATTACTACTGAATATATATGATATTTATATCATGTTTTACATTTTGGAAATAAGTAAATTAGGATCTAAGTAAGATGATCAAGAATCATAAGTCAAAACATATATGAAGAACAAAGCAGATATTACCCGAAACAAAACCATAACATGGAATTGTTAATAAGAGGTTAATATAAAGTCATAATAAAAACATATATTCTATTATATATAATAATATGGATCTATATAATATGTATAATAAACTTATATTTACTATATATAAGTTTTGTACGAGTATGAAAATAGTCAAGACATGTGGTAAGGGAATTTCATCTCACTTTTTATTTCCACGACATACATGCTATATTCACCACTTGATTATTTTGTGTGGTGCATATAGTTCACATGAATGTATTCTATGATTATCATATTTAAATTTATGGGTATTTTGTAATACCCCTAGATTACATGGTACGCTTACCTTTGAATAACACAATAGCGTGTGGTGTACGCAACTTCGAGTTCTAACACACCACAACCAATCAAACTAGCCGTTATGAATAGTAATACCCACTTTTTGAAAATTTATAAGTTTTATTTTTCAAAAAGGACTTCATTTTTGGATTTGGAATATCGAAATTAGCCTAGGGTGAATTTTTGGTATTTTTCTGAAAACTTTCAATTTTTGATGAATAGTGAAAAACACTAAGTTATTAGTTAAAACCGACTTTTTTTTAAATAATTATTTATTTTATTTAAATTTATTTTAGCTAAAAATAGATACATAATACCTATATAAGTTCAATGTAATTTATTTGAGTCAATTCATATTAATTTTAGATATATAAAAATTTTATTGAACTTTTCACCGTCTTTTACCCACCTCCTAGGAGATTTTGCAAATTTTCACAAAACTTAATTTTACCGCTTCTGTGAGTGGAATTTCAAAAATCTGAGAGACATGGTTGATATCAGTAAGTAAAATGTGGTTCAATGAGATGAAAATAATTTTTGGTGAATTGTAACTTTTTACTTTTATTTACCACGGTTAAAAGTAATAGGGTAATTAAAGTTAAAAATGATATTATTTTTACCCTAACACATGTCCTAATTCTATTGGATAAGTATAATTATACCAAAAACAACCTTAGGAATAAAATATGAACCTCTTTGTTCCACATGGATTAGATTAGGACATTTATTATTATTTAATTCAAAGAAGAGTTAAAAGAGTTAAAATCAAAGTTTAATAACTAAAACATTTTTAATATAGGGTTATACATAAGATAAATTCGATTATAAATATTAATTAGAAATATAAAAATATTTCCTACATAATGATATTTTATTTATAATTTTTATACATTAAATAATTTAATTTATTTATGACACAATGGTGATGCAGTAATTACCTTTTTAATGAAATTTTAAAACAATTGATATTATAAATACCCAAATAAATATAATTTGAGACTTTTTATGAATTAAACTAATTTTATAGGTTAATATGGAATGTTAGTATTGATTTAATTTACGTTTTTCTAAGTAATAATTCTGTTATAATTTTCACAAAAATCAATTTTTAAATAGTGTTAAAATTGACATAAAAGAGTTTTTAAAACAAATATTATATTATTAATTAATATTCTATTCCTAAAAATCTAAGGTTTGGCCAAGAGACTTATAAAATTATAGGTGTATCATTAATGAACCACTTGGGGTTCTCTTAGAAGTATATAGTAATTTTATTAGCCATATAATATAGAAAAACAAAGAGACATGGTAAATGTCAAATTAATTAACTAAGAGTTAAAACTTAAAGATAAGGTTAATATAGAGACCCAAACCTGTCTAAAACCTATTTTTTGAGTGGTTTTCAACCCATCCCCACCTTAGACTCGAAATAAATCAGTTTTGAGCCATTAGAAACCGAAAATGATTTTATTATAAAATAATATTTCACTCTTTTTCTAAGGTGTCCCTCACCCCTCTTATAAAAGGGCACTCCCCATTCCCTTTAATTCACACATTCAAATCCATTTGGATCGTCCAAACCCTGACCAAATACTCTCTAAACTTCCCTCACTTAAACCTTGGGGCCTTAGTTTGATCAAAAATCCAACCTAAGGATCCCTTTTGATCAAATCAAAAGGAAGAACCCGAAGAAGAGGTAATGATTTCACCACCCTCTTTCAAGTTCCTTTCTTATTCCACTTATTCTTTCTTTGTTATTTCCATTATAAAATAATAAATCCAGTATCTTCTATATATTGTGATGTTATTATAAATATGGTACAACCATATTCAGTATTCTATCCATCCTTTGAATGACATGTCACCATACGTGCGTACGTACGGCTCACCATCTCCACGTCGTGGTGTAATTGTTATTCAATACATTATTATTTTGATGGGTATAATAATGATGAGTAATTAATGTAAATAATAAATATAACATTATTATGATTCTGTATTTATGATATGATATCCAATTATATAAAAATAATGATATTTTCGTTCGTGCGTACGTACGGAATATCGTCTCCACGAACGCGATGAGATTCATTCCCCATCGTATCCATTCAAGAATAATTTTCATTTGATGATTAAAAATAATGTTTAAGGACTTGATATAATTATGTATATTAATAATATACAACCTATCCATAAGAAACATGACTTACATAACAAAGCATATAAAGGAAAATGAATCAGTTAACACCTAAAACAACGATAATACTAAGATATTATTAACAAAGAAATGTTAAAAGATAATATATGATATCATATTAATGTATATGATTCTTGTATAATTTAATAACAATTATTTCACCATTATACAGGAGGTTAACCTACCATCGACTAAGGAAAAGTACAAGGTAAGGGTTAATTTCACAATCTCTTTGTTATCTGAGGTTTTTTTTACGTAAGTATCTACTGGGACATATTTATTATACATGTCCATGTTTCATAAAATAGTTGTCAAAGGGATTATTTTTAAGGTACTTTTTTACTAAAACATCATTTTAAATGTTTTAAATATTTATTCTTCTAAATCATTCTTATTAATGTCCATGTTTTTAAAATGTTTTTTAAGGATTTATTTATATGGACATGAATGTTTTTAAAATGTTAATTCCTTTCAAAAGTATCAAAGTGGTATGGGACACTTTGATTCAAAAATGTCTTTAAATGTATTCCTTTAGAAATTGTGTGACTTTTAAATGTCTTTATGAAAAAGGGATATTTCTCTCAAAGAGTTTTACAAATCATTGTCATCTATATCAAAATCCTTTGATGGATTTTAAGCTTATATGAAGTTGATTTATTATGTTACAAAACTTCCATATTGTATTGATGGTTTTGTGATATGTTTGATTGTAGATGTTTTATTTTCATGGTTTATGGAGAAAGTATTGACATTTCGTATGCTAGTTTTAATATGAATGTTTATGTTATTTTTAAACTTGTTCATATGAGGAATATATTGGACTTAGTAAGTGACGGGTGGAGAATGCTATATCTCCTCGATGCATCGGTAGGTCTCATGAGACAAATTAGTGTCTTGGAACAAGGTCTTGACAAAATATTATTTGTAGTCTTGGAACAAGGCCTTGACTATGTGGTTATGATAGTCTGGTATTATGCATTCTATCATTATGAAAGTGGTTATTGATATTGCATGTGATTATTAGATTAGTAGAATATCCATGTGAATAAGTAATTGGAATTATTTCATTTTATTTTTTCCATATTATGTTGAAGTTCTAGTTTAAAAGGATTTTGTTTTAGTTATACATTTCCTTAAATGTTTATGTTTATTTATGAAAGTTTCCTCTATATTTTTATCCTTACTGAGCATCTTATCTCACCCCTTTCAGTGTTTTATTTTTTCCAGGATGTGAAGAAGTATTTTATAAATGACCTGTATGGGATAGTATGAGGGGTTATGAAGAAAAGTTGTTGTTGTAGTTTTTTTTCACTTTATGATGTAATGTAAGACTTATGAATATATCTAGTGTTTCCAAGGCTACTAAACTGATTGATCTTTTGAGACATGATCTTTTGTGATCATTCCAATGATACGTAATAATGCACCGTCTCTGGGTAACTGGGGTCGGTGCATTACAGTTGGTATCAGAGGAAGTTTAGTAATAAACCTTGGAAGCTAGATTTAGCTAAACTCTAATTAGAGCATGTATCCCTAAGATAGAATTTGAGGATTAGTATAGAAGAACTTCCCAGAATTTTGGTATTGTAGAGATTTTGTGAGTTTTCTGAGAAATACATCCATGTCTGGATATGAGAAGGTAGAGGCGGATCTGGCACAGATGTACCTAGGGGTAAAAACTGAAAACACCTCTTTGATCTAGACTCGAATAGGAACTGGTCCACAACAACGGTCCTTGCTGCACTCTTGGTTATGACACTCCCGGGGGATATTCTTTGGATAATTATCATTTTCTTTACAAACCATTATAAAGGGTTTATGAGTATATACTTTTTCAAAGAAAACATTTTTATGATTATGGATTATATCCATAAACTGTTCAATTTATGTTAAGTGTTTTACAAGTATGGAATTATGTATTTCGATTCATAAACTAATCTAGTTTACGACATTGTTTAGAAATGGCTCCTATTAGAAGGAATAGAAACTGTATCAATGCATGGACTCCATGTAGGGATTTCCCTCCTGCTCAAGATAATTATAGTGGAGCTGGTGATACAACTGGTGCTAATCAGCTTATCACTATACTGGGACAACTCACTCAGGTTATGAATAATAACCTTACCCATATATAGCACCCTGATCCGCAGTGTGGAGGATCAATGTTAGATCGCTTCATGAGGCAACAACCACCAATTTTTAATGGGGGTACAAATCCATAAGTAGTTGAGTAATGGATCAATTCCTTATAGAAAATATTCCATGCCTTGGGGAGTAGCGAAAGGGAAAAAGTTGTCATGTCAGTTTACCGCCTCACTAGAGATGCTGATCAATAGTGGTCCTTGATTCAAAATAAAAGGAAGATGAAGAAGTATCAAGTATGGAATGGAGGGAGTTTAAAGAAATTTTCGTAGAAAAATAATTTCCTCTGACCATCGAGCATATATGGAAAGGCAATTTCTCAATCTGAGTAAAAAGGAAGATGATAATGTCGTAAAGTATGAAGCTAACTTTACAAGGTTAGCGAGGAATGCGGTAGATTATATACGTAACCCAAGGAGTAAGATTGATCATTTATTTGATGGGTTAAAACTATTTCTCCGTCAAGCATTAGTATCACAATCTTTCTCAACGTACGAAGACATTGTCCCATGTGCTATCATGATGGAAAAGGAATTCTCTAAGTCTTACGACTTTAAAGTAAAGCAAGATAAGAAGAGATCTGTTGATCACTCTGGAAATGGAAATAAAGGGAAGAAGGGAAAAGTTGAATATCCATCCTGTAGTAAATGTGGGAAGAAACACCCCGGTACTTTCTTGAAGGGAATGGGAGTCTATTACAAGTGTGGTGAAAAAGGCCACCAAGCTCGCGATTTCAAGGGGAAGAAAGAAGCTACTGATGTTCAATGCTACAATTACAGGGAGATGGGACATTATCCAAATGAATGTCCTAAGCGTCAGGGAAAATTACCTCAGAAGAGGCCAAGGGATCAAGGACAAGCTTATGCTATCACTACTGCTGAGTTTGAAGCTCCTAAAGACATAGTGGCAGGTAATTTAATGGTTTCCTCAAGTTTAGTCAATACTTTATTTGATTCTGGATCATCACATTGTTTCATATCTTCCCATTTTTCTAAGAAAATTAGATATTTCCAATTTGATTTAACAAGGGAGTTGTCAGTCAAAACTCCTAAAGAAAGTATCGTTGCAACAAAGTTTTGTGAATCAGTTCTCATTAGAGCATATAAATGTTCTTTATCTACTGATATCATCGTTATACCCATGATTGAATTTGATATAATCATCGGTATGGATTGGATTTTGGACCATGATGCGAAAATTTATTGTAAGAAGAAGGAGGTAACAATTTTTGATGATGATAAGGAGTACCTTATCTTTAGATCAGAAACGTCTCCAACTAATTCTTATCTAGATCTACCCCCAGTAGCTCAACTAAATTCAATTATTGGGGAGGAAGAGAATGAAATTACTGTGTAAGAGGAAAGGAATGTTCGAATAGAGTATGTACCTATTGTGAAAGAATATGTTGATGTTTTTCCAGAGGATTTACCTGGGCATCCTCCAGAACAAGAAATTGAGTTTTCCATTGACCTAATTTCTGGTTCAAGGCCAATATCGAAGACCCCTTAGAGAATGGCCACTGTAGAATTAGTGGAACTAAAGAAACAACTAGAGGAATTAAGTAATAAGGGATTTATTCTCCCTAGTGTTTCTCCATGGGGAGCCCATGTTCTTTTTGTTAAGAAGAAATATGGATCTATGAGGTTGTGCATTGACTACAGGGAGATCAATTCTATAACAATAAAGAAAAAGTATCCCCTACCTCACATTGATGATTTATTCGACCAACTTCAAGGAGCTCAATACTTTTCAGAGATTGACCTTCAATCTAGATATCATCAGTTGTGTGTGAAGAAGGAAGACATTCCGAAAACATCATTTCGAACTAGGTACGGGCATTATGAGTTTACAGTAATGCCTTTTGGATTGACTAATGCACCCTCTATCTTCATGGATATAATGAATGGAATTTTCTAGGAATATCTTGATGACTATGTAGTGGTATTTATTGATGATATCTTGGTATACTCCAAAAGCTACGAAGATCATGAAAATCAATTGTGCATCATTCTGAAACCCCTCAGAAGAAATGAATTATACGGGAAGTTTAGAAAGTGTGAATTCTGGATTCAGGAGATTTCTTTTCTTGGCCATATTGTCTCTAAGGATGGAATCTCTGTTGATCCTTACAAGACAAGAGAAATCCAATAATTTCCAGCACCAATGAATATAACTGAGGTACGCAGTTTTATTTGTTTAGCAGGTTATTATCGTCATTTCATCCATAATTTTTCCCGATTGACTAACCCATTAATGAAGCTCACATGTAAAGGGGTTAAATTTATTTGGACAACAGAGTGTGAAGAATGTTTCGAATAATTTAAGAGAATATTAGTCAATGATCATATCTTGAATCTACCATCGGGGAATGATGGGTTTGTTATTTATAGTGATGCCTCAAATAAAGGACTTAGTTTTGTCCTTATGCAGAATGATAGGGTTATGGATTATGCATCACGATAGCTAAAAATTCATGAGAAAAACTATCCTACTCATGATCTTGAGTTAGCAGATGTAATATTTACTTTAAAGATATGGATACATTATCTCTATGGTGAAAAATGTGAGATATATATTGATCACAAGAGTTTGAAATATATTTTCTCACAGAAAGAACTCAACATGAGGAAAAGAAGATGGATTTAATTACTCAAGGATTATGATTTCACTATACACTACCACTCAGGGAAGGCAAATAAGTTGGAAGATGCTTTGAGTAGAAAGGATCGTGGAGTTTTGAACAAGATGAGAGTTGAAAGGGGTCCTATTTTCATGGATCTAGTAAAGATGGATATGGGAATAACCATGGAATTTGAAACATAAATTCTTTTTCAAATGGTTGTCAAACCATATTTAATATAAAGGATAAAGAGTTCTTAGACCGATGATGAAGAGTTTCAAAAGAATATTAAAGCTTTGAATGATGGGAGATTGAGTGACTTTGTGTATGAAGATGGAATTTTGAAATTTGGGAAGAGACTTTGTGTTACCAATATACCTGATCTAAAAAGGTAATTGTTGGATGATTCCCATAGCTCCAATTTCTCCATGCACCCTGGTAGCACCAATATGTATAGAGATTTTAAGGAACATTTTTGGTGGGACAACATGAAGAGGGAGATTTCTGATTTTGTGTCAAGATGTATGGTTTTTCAATAAGTGAAAGCTAGAATGCAACAGCCTGGAGGAGTCATGCAACCTCTTCCCATACCTAAGTGGAAATGGGATAATATTATGATGGACTTTGTCATGGGGATACCAAAACTCCTAGAAGGAACGATGCAATATGGGTCATTGTTGATCGTCTTATCAATTAAGCACAATTTCTTGCTTTAAGAGAAGATTTACCACTTAAACATATAGAAAGACTATATATTAATGAAGTTGTGAGACTTCATGGTGTACCCTTATTGATTTTTTCTGATCATGATCCCTGTTTTACATCAAGATTTTGGAAAAGTCTTCAGAAATCCCTGGATACTGAACTTCGTTTGAGCATTGCCTACCACCCTCAAACAGATGGACAATCAGAACAAACTATTCAAACCTTAGAAAACATGTTGAGATCCTTCTCACTTGACTTTCACAATACGTGGGATCAATATTTACCTCTGGTAGAATTTTCCTATAACAATAGCTTCCATTCAAGTATTCAGATGGCACCATATGAAGCATTATATAGAAAGAGATGTCGCACACCAACCTGTTGGGATGATGTTGGTGAAAGAAAACTCATAGGCCTAGAACTTGTGGAGGAAACGATGGAAAAGGTGAAGGTAATCCAAACCCACATCAAAGAAGCTCAAAGTAGGCAGAAGAGATATACCGATAATTGAAGGAAGGATTTGGAATTTCAAGTCGGTGATTATGTTTTCCTGAAGGTATCTCCATGGAAGGGAGTTATACATTTCGGTAAGAAGGGTAAATTGAGTCCCAAGTACATCGGACCTTTCGAAATTCTAGAATGAATTGGGGTCATAGCTTACCATTTGGTAATGCCTCCAAGTCTCTCCAAAGTTCACGATGTGTTCCACGTATCAATGTTGAGAAAATGCATGCCTGACCCAACGCATGTACTCACCTATGAGGAATTAGAACTGGAACCCGATCTTTCTTATTGTGAAGAGCCCGTCAGGATTCTTGATACCTGAGAACAAGGGTTGAGAAACCGGACGAATCTTCGGGTAAAAGTTCTATGGAGAAATCATATGATGGAAGAGGTAACATGGGAACCCGAGGAACTTATGATGAAGAACCACCCGAGTCTTTTTATGCAGTAATACTCTAGAAATTTTGAGGACGAAATTATTTGAAGGAGGGGAGAATGTAACACCCCTAGCTTCCATGGTACGCTTCCCTTTGAATAATACAATAGCGTGTGTTGTACGCAACTTCAAGTTCTAACACACTACAACCAATCAAACTAGCCGTTATGAATAGTAATACCCACTTTTTGAAATTTTATAAATTTTATTTTTCAAAATGGAATTCATTTTTGGATTTGGAATAACGAAATTATCCTAGGGTGAATTTTTGGTATTTTTATGAAAACTTTCAATTTTTTATGAATAGTGAAAAACACTGAGTTATTAGTTAAAACCGACTTTTTATTTAAATAATTATTTATTTTATTTATATTTATTTTAGGTAAAAATAGATACATAATACCTATATAAGTTCAATGTAATTCATTGAAGTCAATTTATATTAATTTTAGATATATAAAAATTTTATTGAACTTTTCACCGTCTTTTAGCCACCTCCTAGGAGATTTTGCAAATTTTCACAAAACTTAATTTTACCACTTCTGTGAGTGGAATTTCAAAAATCCGAGAGACATGGTTGATATCAGTAAGTAAAATGTGGTTCAATGAGATGAAAATAATTTTTGGTGAATAGTAACTTTTTACTTTTATTTACCACGATTAAAAGTAAATAGGGTAATTAAAGGTAAAAATGATTTTATTTTTACCCTAAAACATGCCCTAATTCTATTGGATAAGTATAATTCGACCAAAAAAAACCTTAGGAATAAAATACTAACCTCTTTGGTCCACTTGGATTAGATTAGGACATTTATTATTATTTAATTCAAAGAAGAGTTAAAAGAGTTAAAATCAAATTTTAATAACTAAAACATTTTTAATATAGGGTTATACATAAGATAAATTATATTATAAATATTCATTAGAAATATAAAAATATTTTATACATAATTATATTTTATTTATAATTTTTAGACATTAAATAATTTAATTTATTTATGACACAATGGTGATGCAGTAATTACCTTTTTAATGAAATATTAAAATAGTTAATATTTTAAATACCCAAATAAATATAATTTGAGACTTTTTATGAATTCCACTAATTTTATAGGTTAATATGAAATTTTAGTATTTTTTTAATTAACTTTTTTTGAAGTAATCATTTTGTTATAATTTTCACAAAAATCAATTTCCAAATAGTGTCAAAATTGACATAAAAAAGTTTTTAAAACAAATATTATATTATTAATTGATATTCTATTCCTAAAAATCTAACTTTTAGAAAAAAGACTTATAAAATTATAGGTGTATCATTAATGAACCACTTTGGGATCGCTTGAAGTATATAGTAAGTTTATTAACCATATAATATAAAAATACAAAGAGACATGGTAAATGTCAAATTAATTAACTAAGAGTTAAAACTTAAAGATAAGGTTAATATAGTGACCCAAACATGTATAAAACCTATTGGTTGAGTGGTTTTCGACCCATCCCCACCTTAGACTCGAAATAAATCAGTTTTGAGCCATTAGAAACCGAAAATGATTTTATTATAAAATAATATTCCACTCTTCTCCTAAGGTGCCCCTCACCCCTCTTATAAAAGGGCACTCCCCCTTCCCTTTAATTCACACATTCAAATCCATTTAGATCGGCCAGCCCCTGCCCAAATACTCTCTAAAATTCCCTCACTTAAACCTTGAGTCCTTAGTTTGATCAAAAATCCAACCTAAGGAGCCCTTTTGATCAAATCAAAAGGAAGAACCCGAAGAAGAGGTAATGATTTCACAACCCTCTTTCAAGTTCCTTTCTTCTTCCACTTCTTCTTTCTTTGTTATTTACATTCTAAAATAATAAATCCAGTATCTTCTATATACTGTGATGTTATTATAAATACGGTACAACCATATTCAGTATTATATCCATCCTTTGAATGACATGTCACCATACGTGCGTACGTACGGCTTATCGTCTCAACGTCGTGGTGTAATTGTTATTCAATACATTATTATTTGGATGGCTATAATAATGATGTGTAATTGATGTAAATAATAAATATAACATTATTATGATTCTGTATATATGATATAACATCCAATTATATCAAAAGAATGATATTGTCCCTCGTGAATACGTACGGAATACTGTCTCCACGAACGCGATGAGATGCATTCCCCATCGTATCCATTCAAGAATAATTTTAATTTGATGATTAAAAATAATGTTTAAGGACTTGATATCATTCTTTATATGAATAATATACAACCTATCCATAACAAACATGACTTACATAACAAAGCATATAAAGAAAAACGAATCAGTTAACACCCGAAACAACGATAATACTAAGATATTATTAACAAAGCAATGTTAAAAGATCATATATGATATCATATTAATGTATATGATTCTTGTATAATTTAATAACAATTATTTCACCATTATACAGGATTTTAACCTACCATCGACTAAGGAAAAGTACAAGGTAAGGGTTAATTTCACAATCTCTTTGTTATCTGAGGTTGTTTTTAGGTAAGTATCTACTGGGGCATATTTATTATCCATGTCCATGTTTCATAAAATAGTTTTCAAAGGGATTATTTTTAAGGTACTTTTTTACAAAAACATCATTTTAAATGTTTTAAATATTTATTCTTCTAAATCATTCTCATTAATGTCCTTGTTTTGAAAATGGTTTTTAAGGATTTATTTATATGGACATGAATGTTTTTAAAATGTTAATTCCTTTCAAAAGTATCAAAGTGGTATGGGACACTTTGATTAAAAAATTTCTTTAAATTTATTCCTTTATAAATTGTGTGACTTTTAAATGTTTTTATGAAAAAGGGATATTTCTCTCAAAGAGTTTTATAAATCATTTTCATCTATATCAACATCCTTTACTGGATTTTAAGCTTATTTGGAGTTGATTTATTATGACACAAAACTTCCATATTGTAATGATTTTTTTTTTTGATATGTTTGACTGTGGATGTGTTATTTTCATGGTTTATGGAGAAAGTATTGACATTTCATATGCTAGTTTTAATACGAATGTTTGTGCTATTTTTAAACATGTTCATATGAGGAATGAATTGGACTTAGTAAGTGACGGGTGGAGCCTGCTATAGCTCCTCGATGCATCGGTAGGTCTCCTGAGACAAATTAGTGTTTTGGCACAAGGCCTTAACAAAATATTATTTTTAATCTTGGAACAAGGCCTTGACTATGTGGTTATGATAGTCTGGCATTATGCATTCCATCATTATGAAAGTGGTTATTGATATTTCATGTGATTATTCGATTAGTAGAATATCCATGTGAATAAGTAATTGAAATTATTTCATTTTATTTTTTCCATATTATGTTGAAGTTAAAGTTTAAAAGTCTTTTGTTTTAGTTATACATTTCATTAAATGTTTATGTTTATTTATGAAATTTTCCTCTATATTGTTATCCTTACTGAGCATCTAAGCTCACCCCTTTCAATGTTTTATTTTTCCCATGATGTGAAGAAGTATTTTTTGAATAACCTGTAGGGATAGTATGAGGGGTTATGAAGACAAGATGTTGTTGTAGTTTTTTTTCACTTTATGATGTAATGTAAGACTTATGAATATATTTAGTGTTTCCAAGGCTACTAAACTGATCAATCTTTCGAGACTTGATCTTTTGTGATCATGCCAATGATACGTAATAATGCACCGACTCTGGGTAACTAGGGTCAGGGCGTTACATATTTACATATCCATTTTATGATCTCTCTTTAATGGTTTTTATGTTTTAAATGTTACCAAATTGGTAAATTAGTTTTTTCTCAATTTTCTTCCTTCGAGACACATACCATGAATTTAAAAAACCATATTGTAAAATAAGTATTCAAAAATATTTTTAAAGATAATATTTCAAGATCATTTTCAAGGATAAATTATTTTAAAAATGTTTTATGGTTTTCAAATAATACTTCATAAGTTTTCAAGTGTTTTCAATGAAATATTTTTCAGAAGGTTTTCAAGATTTATTTTTAGGTTTTCAAAGTGTTTTCAAAGAAATGGTTTTGAATTTTTTTCAATACTTCTTTATAAGTTTTAAAAGTTTTCTAAATAGAATATATTTTCAAAAAAATCAATATTTCTTTATAAGTTTTAAAATTGTTTCAATGAAATGGTTTAAAAACGTTTTAATGCTTTAAATATAAGTTTTAAAAGTGTTTTTAAAGAAATTTTTTTCCAAAAGTTTTCAAACTTTCTTGATAAGTTTTCAATTTCTTTTCCAATTAATGGTTTTAAATTTTTTTCAAGATTTATTTATAAGTTATCAAAGTGTTTTAAATGAAATGATTTTTAAAACTTTTTCAAGATTTATTTATAAATTTTAATGTTTATTTTAAAATATAATGGTTTCCAAAAATAATATTTTTCAAATACGAAAGGAGATTTTCCTCAAGAAAATTTTTTATATGATATTACAAATTCATTTTCCATTTAAGATGACATATATTGGTGTTAATCGTTCCTTTCTGGGGAAATGATCCAAAGGTTCCTTTCATATTCTTTCTTTTAATGGTTTATGTTTTGATGACATGATGTTTATGAAACCCATATCATTTTCATGGGTTATATTTTTATGAAACCCACCTCCTTTCATGGGTTATGATTTTGATGAAATGATTATGAAACCTTTATCTTTTTCCATAGGTTAAGATATGATTACATTTTTATGAAACCCATTTCATTTCATGGGTAATGATATAACTATTTATGATCTTGTTGCACATGTATGTATGATTTCATTATGATATGGGTGGGACTAATATCTCCCTCCAATGAATTGGGTAATTATTTATATCTCCTGAGATAATTATTGGAATGAAGTTTATGGGATTCATCCACTATGGAAGATGGGGAAACCTGATCCACTATGGGAATATGGGGAAACCTTATCCACTATGGGAATATGGGGAAACCTGATCCGCTATGGGGAGATGGGTAAACTTGATCCAATATGGGAAGATGGGAAACCCAATCCCTTATAGGGAAAGGACTATGACTCAAGAGGGTGGTGTGTCCCACCCAGTATATTTAGTCCCCACAATGTTCCATAATAAGTGTTGGAAATGCACCCTGACTTATAGGGAATTATATTACATGTTTTTGTGTCTTCCAAAATTCCATGCCTTATTACTATGTTATGATTTCGTGGATCATTATCTTTATTCCCTCAGGATTCATGTCTTATGAGCTACCAATATTTATTCCACGATTTATGTTTATGATCTTTGATATGTTGGGTATTATGTTGTAATGTTATGATCACATTCCCATACCCTTATTCTCATGTTTATCCTTACATATATCCATTTTTTACCCTTACTGAGCATTTGATATTAGCCTTTTTATGTTTCCTTTCCCCCAGGTTATGAAGATATGTATTACGTATGATGTGTCTAAAAAGGGTGTTATTAATGGAGAACGTAGAGGGAGAAAATATAGATAAATTATGTAATAATGTTTATCTTTCCATGTTTTCAAATGCACTATGCTAATACAATCATTAGGTTTCTATTTGTTTAATGTGTTAATTATTACAAAAAAGTGATATAATGTTAATGTATAAAAAATTGAGGGTCTCAATAGTTGGTATCAGTGTTAAAATTTTGTTAACCTTTGGAAACGAGGATGATAAAAACATAGTGAGAACTCTAAGGAAATGTCTATGGATAGAACCAAATATAAGTAAAAGTATATGAAAATGTCCATAATTTTTTTTTAAATGATAGAGTGAGTGGATTCTAAGAAATACATCCATATCTGGATACTACAGGTGGACAAGGTTATGGAATAGATGCACTCAGGAGTAATAACTCTGATAAGGTCCATTATGCCCGACTCAAGTATAACCTAGTACGTGACAACAGACCTTACTAAACACCTATTTTGAAACTCATGAGGGATATGATTTAGGAATTTATAAACTCTTCACAAACCATCATGAAGGATTTAATAATATGTTTTCTATGAATAACCTAGGATAAACCTAGGGTGCCATATATTATGGAAGGTGTCATAATTTAGACACCATGTATGTGTTTTTTCATGATTATATGGTTCCTCACTATGACAAATATTTCCAACTCAATGTTTTTTTGTTTTAGTCAATGGATAAAACTCGAAGGAACTATGTTAACGGTGATTAAAATGGAAAATAAAACAATTTTCCTCTTGAGTATCTGAATACTATGGGATCTAGAATGAAAAATATCACTGTTATGCTCACCCAACTTTCACAAGATATGAGTCATGTTGAGCTTCCAAACAAGAAATGGAGGGAGAAAAATTATGTTGATTCCTTCATGTGGAAACATCCAACTTATTTTAGTGGGTCTTATGATCCACTTGTTACTAAAAAACATATCAGTACCATTAAAATAATATTATCTATTCTCTAGTGTTCAGAACATGATAAATTCATTCTTGATGTTTATCGGTTGTAAGGTGAAGCATACTAGTGGTGGAATATAATAAAGAATACAAGTAATAAAAATAAAATTAAATCCATGGATTGAGATGTGTTCAATAACTTATTCTTCAATATGTACTTTCCTTGTGTTCTTCATACAAATATAGAAAAGAAGTTCCTTATGTTGAAGCAAAAGGATGATGAATCTATCGGTACCTACAAGGATAATTTCACAAGACTTGTGAGACACCCTTTTGGAATTATCATCCAACCCAAAGGTAATATTGATAGGTTCTTAAGTGGAATGAATCCAAGTCTCTAAATGGATTTATCTATAAGATACTTTAGTAGATATGCAGATATTTTGTGTTTTTCAATCAAATATTAAATAGTGGTTGGAGTTACATGTGAATCTCATGGTTTTAGTAAGAAAAGAAAGATAGAGTTCAAAGGAAAATATATAAACCTTAGAGAGAAGATGATGATCCTTTCTTTATACTATGTGTGAGGAAAGAAGCATGGAGGTAATTTTTTTTATGAGATATAATAAGTGTTTTAAGTGTAGAATGGAATTCCATTACGCAACTGGTTTCTACATAGACGGTAAGAAGTTTACCAATGATGAAAATAGAGTAAAATCTACATAGAATGCACCTCCCACACTTTAGTGCTTCAAGTGTAAGGAGGCTAGGAAGTATTCTATCTAGTGCCCAAACCCAAGGGTTAGTGATGATGATAATAATCCACAACCTCTTTAACCTAGGTAAAAGTGGAAATCTAATGTGATAAATGTTTCTAACGAGGGGTGAAATAACTATGTGGTGAAAGGTACACTTATAATCCACTCTAGAAATGCTAATGTCATATTTGATTCTGGATATACCCACTCTTTCATATCTTAATAATTTTATAATGGTATTGATATTCCACCCAAACAATTAGATGTGGAATTAGTAATACAAAACCCTAATGGTATGATGATTTCATCTCAAGTTTATTATTCACCTTTGGTTATTATTATTTTTGGAATTTACTTCTTGTATATATTTTCATTCTTACCCTGGTTGAATTTGATGTCATCATAGACATCGATTTTCTTTCTTTGCTAAATCCCACAATAATTTTCATGAAAAGAAAGTTACATTTGATATTTCAAACCAACCTATGATCATCTATCAATTTGAGGATAAGTATGAACTTCCTATGGAGATTACATCCAATGTATAGGTCTTAATTCCCATTCATAAGGAATATTTGTCTCAAATGGTAGGGGAGAAACTCTATATCGATGATATTCCTATTGTTTAAGAATTTGTGGATGTGTTATGAGAAGAGTTTCCTAACCTTTCACCAAAATGTGAAGTTGAGTTCTCAATAGAAATTGTACCTATTTCCACACCAATTTCAAATATTCCCTATAGAATGGCCCCCACACAAGAGACTCAACCCAATTAGTGAGGACTCGAAAAGTGCATCCAAGAGACCCGAGTTCAAAAACCGGGTGGAGAAATATTTCTGGGTTACTATATTAGTACTACAGCAGACACTATTTTGTACTATAGCAGTCAGAACTATTCATCTATTTGGGCTTTTGGTCTACCGGTTTGGGACTCGAGTCCTTTAAGGCCTTTGGGCCACCCAAGGACTTCGGTCCAGTAAGGCTTTCGGGCCACCTCAAGGCCTTCGGGCCACCTCATGGCCTTCGGGCCACCTCAAGGCCTTCGGGCCACCTCAAGGCCTTCGGTCCACCTTAAGGCCTTCAGGTCACCTAAAATTATGCTTAAATGATTAGACGGACTCTATAAGGATAAGACTCCATATGGGGATTCAGAGCAGGCACATTCACTAGACCATAAGCTAATAGGATTTTTCAGAAAGAGAGGGTATGGAATTTCCATCAAGACCAGCCTGTTCTTGCACATGAATCCTAGATAAATAACCATGTGAAGGTGAAGAGGTGATATCACGACGAAGAAGCTGGGAGGAGGAGTTCCAAGTATAGTCTGTATATTTCCTAAGAACTAACGGTCGTGTAATCTCTAATCCTACGAGACTTTTAAGGTTTCCCCCTCATCCCTTGAAAGGGGGGTTATCAAAAATCAATAAAAAATAAGGTCTTACGGCCATTCAGGCCTATAGAATGGCCCCCATAAAGTTACAAGAATTAAAGAAGAAACTCCATGGAAACTGTGATAAGGGATTCATTAAGCCAAGTGTGTCACCATGGGGTGAACCTGTACTCATTGAGAAAAATAAATATGGATCAATGTGACTCTAAATTTATTATGAAGAGTTGAACAAGATCACAGTCAAGAACAAGTATCATCTTCCCCATATTGATGACTTGTTTGATCAACTGTATGGAGCTCAATACTTTTCCAAGATTGACCTTCATTTTGGATATCATCAATCGAGGTTCAATAAAGAGGATATACCCAAGACAAAATTCAGTACAAGGTATAGACACTATGAATATATAGTGATGCCTTTGGTCTTACTAATTCCCCTAATATCTTTATGGATTTTATGAATAGAGACTTTACAGATTACCTCAATTAGTTTTTCGTAGTATTTATAGATGACATCCTTTTATTTTCAAAGAGAAAGGAACATCTTTATGACCAGTTCATAATTTTACTAATGAAACTAATGAAGGATAATATGAATGAAAAATTTACAAATTGTGAATTTTTAATGCAAAAGATTTCATTTTTGGATCACATAATCTCAATAGAAGGCATAAAAGTAGATCCATCAAAGGTAGAAGCTATTGAATGATGGAATAGACCAACCATGATGACTGAGATCTGTAGTTTTCTTGGATTATCTGGATATTATCGATGATTTTTTGATAATTTCTTATGACTATCTAATCCTCTGACCATGTTATCTCAGAAGTGTGCCAAGTTCCTCTGGACAGAAGAATGTGAGGAAAATTTCGAGGAACTAAAGAGAAGGTTGGTCAGTGCACCTGTGATTACATTACTCTGTAGTGGAGAAGGGTTTTTAATCTATAGTGATGCATTCAAGAAGGGATTGGGATGTTTTCTCATGGAAAATAACATGGTTATCGATTATGACTCACAAAATTTGAATATCCACAAGAAAAATTACCCAACTCATTATTTGGAGTTAGCGGCGATAATTTTTTGCATTAAAGGTATGGTTAAATTATATTTATGGAGAAAGTTGTGATATATATACCAATCATAAATGTATGAAATATATATTCACACTGAAGGAGTTAAAAATGTTCTAGAGAAGATGGTTAGAGATTATAAAGGATTCTTATTTATCAATACATTACCACCCTGGGAATGTGAACAATGTGGCTAATGATTTGATTCGAAAGGATCATACTAGATTATCCATGACGAGGAATGAAAAAGATCCATTATTTCTAGATTTTCAAAGGACGGATCTGGAAATATTGAAGGAATGGTAAAAATATTATCTTTCTCAATTAAATGTTCATCCCTCTATCTATGTAAAGATTAAATAGGTGTATAAGGAAAATTTAGAGCTGAAAAATAAGTTAAGAGATATTTTATAGTTTAACCTCGATTAGGATGGAATGATAAGGTTTAGTAACCGTGTATGAGTTCCATCCATACCATATTTGAAGAAGGTGTTGTTAGAGAAAGCTCATAGTTATTCATTCTCTATTCATCATGTAATTACGAAGATGTATAGATAGTTGGAAGAATACTTCTGGTGGGATGGAATTAAGAGGTATATCGTTGAGTTTGTATCTCGGTTCTTGGAATTCCAGTATGTTAATGTTGAAAGAAAAAATTCTAATGGAATTTTTCATCCATTAAAAACAACATAATGAAAATGTGATAACATCACTATGGATTTTATCATTGGACTCCCCAAAACCTCTAAAGGGTTTAATTATATATGGGTGGTAGTTAATCTCCTTAATAAGTCAGCACACATCATCGATATCATAAAACACTTCTATCTAGATCATATTTCTAGGATATATATTAAGGAATTGGTAAGGTTTCATGGAGTACCACATTCTATTATATCTGATCGGGATCTAAGGTTTACCTTAATTTTATAGAGAAGTATTTAGGAAGCACTTGATATAGAATTGAGTTTCAGTGCTTTTTATCATCCTCATTAGGATGGTCAGTATGAAAGAACAATTAAAACCCTAGAGTATATATTGATATCTTATTAGTTGTATTTTAAAGGTGGTTGGGATCAGCACTTTCCTCTAGCTGATTTTCCTTACCACAATAGTTTTCAATCAAGCATTCATGGATCCTTATGAATCTCTCTATGGGAAGAAATGTAGAGCTCCAATGTGCTGGGATGATGTTAGAGAAAGAAATTTGTTGGGACCTGAGATAGATGAAGAAATGGATGAGAAGGTCAGAAAAATTCAACAACATATCAGGGTAGAACAAAGTTGATAGAAAAGTTATTCTGATAACCATCGGTGTGATATAGAATTTGAATTTAGTGGGAATGGGTTTCAAAAAATCTCTCCCTAGATTAAGGTAATGAGATTTGAGAAGAATGTAAAACTAAAACCAAGGTATATTGGTCCCCTTAAAATTATTGATCATATCAGGATGGTATGATATCACTTGGAACTTCCTCCAAATATATCTCAAGTACATGATGTGTTCCATATAGCTCTCTTGAGGAATTAAATACCTAACCCTTCACATCTACTAAACTCATAGGTACCACTAGAGAAGGATATTTCTTATGAGGAACAACCAGTTGAAATTATGAATCATATAAAGAAAGTTATATGCAACAAAAGCACTCACCTGTTCAATGTTTTTTTAGAGAAATAACCAGATATATAAAGATATGTGGTAACTTTAGTACATAATTAGGTATAAATATCCTCATTTATTTTAATCATAATGATAAATTTTTGAAGCAAAATTAATTTTAAAGTGGTAGAAACTAACACTCTGAGTTTTTGAGAACACATTTTTTACAAATAAATTAAATTTACTTGATGTCATTAATTTCATGATACATTATGTCAAACATTCATTAACACTACCCCAAATAATCTTACACTACATGCAACACTGACTTGGCTTGTGTTACACGCAACATCGAGTTTCTATAAAACATCATTTTAATATCATAAATATTTAAACGATACAGTTATAAACTAGTATTTAAACATAGTAATATGAATATTAATAACTATTTTTAAAATATTATTATATAAATAAAACATATTGACAATAAAACATGTAATATTCTTAAAGTCTTTATATGTTTAAAAATACTATTTTCTCAAATGAACTACTTTCTCAAGTGAACTACTTTCTATGTCCCTATGCGAGCAATAATAAAATTAATTTTATAAACTTTTAGAAATATAATTTTATTAAATAAAAATATTTCTTTTAATTCATATTTTCAAAATTATATTAGTCCTAATTCTAGGGATTCTTCTAAAAACATCATTTTTAGATGAATAGTGAAAAATACTGAATTTTAATTCAAAACTAATTTTTCATCTAAATAATTTATATAGTTAGATTATATTTTAATTTGGTATTAAAGTTTAATTATTTCAATTTTACATAAATTTATACAATTTAGTTACTTGGAACCAATTTCAAATTGTAATTGGATATAAAAACTTACCAAACTTTTAAAAGTTTTTACTTAAAAAACCCATTGTGTCGTCCCGACTACGGGATTAAATTTAAATTAATTTTTTCCAATTCTATGATTATAATTTAGAAAATTGGTTTAAATATTTTAGATCGTCATAATTTATAATTCCTAACAAGAAAAATCAGTTTTTGAAAAAAAATTAATATAGAAATTGATTAAAATTTATTACATTGATTAAGAGAAAAGTTAGCTTAACAAGGAACTAAACCGTACACTTAAGGACCAAAATGACCTAGAAACTTGTCAAAAAGATATTGAATGCCAATATTTATAGCTAATACTCTATTTTATAGGAATGAGACTATTATTTGAGACATATTTCATGGGGAAAACGTGGGTGGAATTCCCTTTTAAAACATTTACAAGAATTCCACTCCTCCACCACTATAAAAAGGCACTAACCACTATCCCTTATTCACACCACTCAATACCTTTGTATAACCCATAATCTACTCAAATAATCTCCCAAAATACCTCCACTCATCATATAAGACTCCATTTGGGCAGAAATCCATCCAATAAATCCCTTTGGTGCAAACCAAGAGGAGTTACCCAAAGAAAAGGTAACATCCTTCCTCAAGCTCCTTTGTTTTATGTTCATTCTCCACCTCCAAAAATATTCTTATTTAATGATTATATAATAACCTAAGTATCCTAAATATACATATATGTTTTTATACTATGGTTTTCACCGACAATTTCACACTCTTCCATCTGATGGGTAATGAACTTACAGTTCTTGTGTACGGAGAACTACCACCTAACGAAAAGATGTAGTTCGTTTTTCCATTACCACCTCTCACAGTTGGAAATTATGATGGAAAATCCATTTTTATATGATATATATGATATTTATGCTGTATTTATGCTTTTGAAATTATTATATAAAACATACCTTCAATCTTTCCATTTTTTGTAAACATGATAAGCTCGTTTGTGGACATGTGGACTACCGCCTCCTCAAAGAGATGTGATTCATTCACACTTTACATGTAATGTTGTAAGGATTTGTTTTATAAGATTAAATGATATATATGATATAATAATTATACTTTAATGATTATTTATATACATATATGTATATTTTTCTTACTTTATTACTTTAAATACAATAAAAAAACAGAAACAACATTCATGTGTATGTACGGCCTACCGTTTACATGAAAGAAGTATTCCATTTCATCATTATATATATTTTATATTATTTTAAATAAATATATAATAAAAATATATATATATATATATATGGTACTTATATCATGTGTTAAATTATGTAAATAATTAAATCATAACCTATGTAATATGATCAAGAATAATAAGTGAAAACATGTACAAAGAATAGAGCGAATGTTACCCGAAACAAAAACTTAACATGGAATTGTTAATAAGAGGATAATATAAAGTCATAATCAAAAAAAATATGTAATTATATATCATAATATGATTCTATAAAATATTTAAAATAAACATATATTTAATATATAGTAGGTTTCTATAAGAATTAAGAGGTCATGACATAAGGTAAGGGAATTTCGTCTCACTTTTTATTTCTGTGAGATACATTCTATATTAACCACTAAATTCCTTTGTGTGGTGTATATGATTCCCATGAAATTTTATATAATTCTCATACTTAAATTTACAGTTATTTACATATCCATTTTATGGTCTATCATTCATGGGTTTTATGTTTTAAAAGATACCAAATTGGTAATGTAGTTTTGTCTCAATTTTCATCCTTTGAGACACATGCCATGAATTTCAAAAACCATGTTTTCAAAAAAGTATTCAAAAATATTTTGAAAGATGATATTTTAATAAAAATTTCCTGGTTAAGGTATTTTAATTTTTTTATGATTTTCAAATAATCCTTTGTATGTTTTCAAAGTGTTTTCAAAGAAATTTTTTTCAAATTTTTTTTAAGATTTATTTATATGTTTTAAAAGTGTTTTCAATGAAATGATTTTCAAAATTTTTAAATATTTCTTTAAAAGTTTTCAAATTGTTTTAAAATAAATTGTTTTCAAAAAAAAATCAATATTTCTTTATAAAATTTCAAACTATTTTTGAAGAAATGGTTTTCAAAACGTTTTCAAGATTTCATTATAAGTGTTCAAAAAAATTTCAAAGATATTTTTTTCAAAAATTTTGCAAGATTTATTTATAATGTTTCTTTTTTTTAAAAAATAAAATAGTTTCTAAAAGATTTTATGTTTTAAAAATTATTTTTCAAAGGAGAAAGGATATTTTTCTCATGAAATGTTTTTAAAAGATAATTCAAAATTATTTTCCATATAAGATGGAATATATTGGTGTTACCCATACCTTTATGTGGAAATTATCCAAAGGTTCCATTAATATTATTTCTCTGAATGGTTTATTTATCAATGGCATGGTGTTTATGATACCCTTTTCTTTTTCACGAGTTATATATTTATGAAACCTTCTTCTTTTCATGAGTTATATGTTTATGAAACCCACTTATTTTCATGGGTTATATGTTTATGAAACCCACTTCTTTTCAAGGGTTACGATTTTGATGAAATAATTATGAAAAATATCTCTTTTTCCACAGGTTATGATATGATTACATGTTTATAACATACATTTTATTTCATAGGTTATGATATGACTGATTATGATCTTAAATCACTTGTATGTATGATTTCATTATGAGATGGGTGGGACCTAAATCTCCCTCCAATGCATTGGGTAAAGATTTATATATGATGAGATAATTATGATAATCAAGTTGATGGGCTTGATCAACTATGGAATATAGGAAAACCCGATCGACTACAGTAAGATGGGGAAACCCGATCTATAATGGTAAGGCAGGGGAAACCAATCCACTATCGGAAGATAAGGATACTCGATCCACTACGAGAAGATGGAGAAACCCGATCCACTATCGAAAGATTGGGAAACCTAATCCACTATGGAAAGATGGGGAAAACGAATCCCTTACAAGGAAAGGACTTTGATTGGGGATGGTGGTGTGTCCCACCAAGTAGGTGTATTACCCATGAATTTCCCTAATAAGTTTAGGAAGTGTGAATTGACTTATAGGGAATTATATTACATTTTTATGTATCTTCCACAATTCCATGTCATATTCCTATATTATTCTTTCAAGGATCTTGATTTTTATTCCCTTATGATTCATGTCTTATTAACTTCCAATATTTATTCCTTGATTTAAGTTTATGATATTTTATATGAATGGTATGATATTCTAATGCTATGATCACATTATCATACCCTTATGATCATGTTTATTCTTACATATTTCAATTTTTTACCCTTACTGATCATCTGATATCACCACTTTTTATGTTTCCTTCCCCCAAGATATAAATATATGTATTATGAATGATGTTTCTAAGAAGGTGATAGTCATGGAGAACCTAGTGGGAGATAATTTATATCACTTATTTACTAGTGTTTATGTTTCCATGTTTTAAACGGCACTATACTATTATAGTATTTGGGGGTCGGTTTGTGTAATGTATTAAGTATTCCTCAAAAGTGATGTAATGTTAATGTATGAAAAGTGATGGTGGATATAGTTGGAGGAACCCTCATAGGATGATATTCTCTTACTGGTAGGGGTGTATATCTTCATTCTGACTTTTGATACACCATGAACAATGTTTAGAAGGAATTATAATCCATATAAGAGCCTCCAAAAATGATAGGAATAGGTTAGGTCCAAGTTAGTGAAGATTTTGGGTAAATTCCAAGGGTTAAGGTGTTTTCAATCTAATTTTCAGGGGTTTGAAATCCCACATGAACGGTTTCCTATATGGGGTGAAAGGTTTTCCCTTACTATTCTCCCTAACTATGTTACTCACCTTGGGGTGTCACACGGTTACTCCTAATAGGGAACCCAGTTTGGAAGACCATTCAAAAACTGTTCAAATCCCCTCTTTTTGGGTTTTTATGGTTTTTTGGCTACACACGCGGTTTTGGAAAACCATTCACCAACTATACAAAACCCATATTTCTTCCAAAATTATAAAAATTTCACCCAAACGTACCCAAGATAAATAAAAAACAAACAATACTTAAAACAAGTCCAATGAGTACCTATAAATGAGCCTGATACATCTCTAGAAAAATTAAGTATCTTATAATCTATCCACCCAAATATGCACTCCCAAGTATCTCTAATATTATGAGGTAAAAAGATCAAAAAACTGAGCCTACATATCTACTTATTTCTCTCATGTTTCCTTCTAAACATGGTCGTGCTTCCACAATACACACTCTATTGGCACATTCTTTCCTTGCAACACTTTCTTACTATGATCCAACACACATCTCAAATTATCTTCAATGGAATAATCTAAACCAAGATCAAAATCATCCACATTGATCAAATTAGAAGGTTCTAGGTGATACTATCAAAGTTGTGAAACATGAAATATGTCATGCACAACACTATATCTCTATGGAAGAGCTAATCGGTTCACCACCGATTAAATTCTCTCGACAACCTCAAATAATCCATCAAACCTGGGTGCTAAATTTCCCTACCTCAATATCCTATAGTGACCCAATCAAGGTGAAACCAAAAGGAATACATGATCACCCTCTGGAAACTATAGGGGTCATTGAAATCTATCATCTTATGAATTCTTCCTACTCTGATCCATAGTCATACACTTTTGAATCAGGTGAACATGATCCAATATCTCTTACATGAGACTCCATCTGAAAAACTCTAACTCACCTTCCTCCATCTAGCACGTAGGTGATATGTATGGCCTACCATGTTGAGCCTCATATGGTTTCATCTATATAGTTTCTTGATAAATATTTATATAGGAGAACTCCACTAAATCTAGATGCTTCTCCCATGACCCACCTAATTATAGGGCACACACTCAAAGCATGTCCTCTAGCAACTTTAGAGTACAGTATGACTTCCCATCTGACTTTGGGTGGAATTTCATACTTAGAAAAACTTATTCACCAAGAACCTTCTATAATCCCTACTAGAAGTGTGAAGTAAATCATTACTCGCAGTCTGAAACTATATTCTATGGAACCCTGTGTAGGTGGAATATTTCCCAAATGTACAAATCTTCCTATTTCTCTACTTAGAATGTATCTTGTACTGACAATAAATGTGCTACATTTTTCAAATATCCCAAAATCACTCAAAGATCATCGTTCTTTTTAGGCTTCCTCAAGATATTCACTAAAAATTCTATTGTAACATCATACCACATCCATTCCAGAATGGGAAATAGCTATAGTAAACCACCAGATAATTGATTCTCTATCTTTGCATGTCAAAAGGTGTAGTATCATTTCAAAAACCCTAATATCTTTTTTTCATGCATAACCACCAAATATTTCATCATAGGTCATGGTACATTTTGGTTAAACTTGGTTGCACACCCCACTTCAAGGCATGAAATTCACGCATCAGCTCCCTCGGTATGCTTGTAGTCACAATAACCCAATTCTTAAGATATATGATCTCATCCTCATCTATAGTCCAATCTGAAGGTGACTCCCAACCTTCAAGAATTTCCCTTAGAACCATACATTATGGATCCTCATACTACTTATCCTTGATCTTATCCAAAGTGTATACTCTAATAAAATTGTTATGAGAGTCATCTGTTGGTAGACCTTCGAAACTAAAACTTGCATTGCATCCAGTAAAGTCATCATATTCCACTCTGACTGTAACGCCCTGACCCCAGCTACCCAGAGTCGGTGCATTACTTCGTAACATTGGCATGATCACAAAAGATCAAGTCTCGAAAGACCGATTAGTTTAGTAGCCTTGGAAACACTAGATACAATCGTAAACGTTACATTACATCATAAAGTGAAAAACTACAATAACAAAGTCTCCATAGTCCACACTCATATCCTCTTCTGACAATCCCTGCAGGTCATTCATAAAATACTTCTTCACATCCTGGAAAATATTAAAACATTGAAAGGGGTGAGCTCAGATGCTCAGTAAGGATAACAATATTGCGGAAGCTTTCATAAATAAACATTAACATTTAAGGCAATGTATAACTAAAACAAAATCCTTTTTAAACTTGAACTTCAGCATAATATGGAAAAAATAAAATTAAATAATTCCATTTACTTACTCACATGTATATTCTACTAGTCGAATAATCACATGAAATATCAACAACCACTTTCATAATGAGGGAATGTATAATGCCGGACATTCTGAAACATTTTGTCAAGGCCTCGGCCAAGACGTCTAAAATGATTAAGGCCTCGGCCAAAACCATAAATCAAATTGGGAAAGGGCCTCGTCCAATTCCACGTCTATTTGTCTCATGAGACCTACCGATGCATCGAGGAGCTATAGCGGTCTCCACCCGTCACTTATTAAGTCCAATACATTCCTCATATGAAGAGGTTTAAACATCTCATAAACCATAACATAATCGTATCACATAAAACATGCATAAAGGAAACATAACATTTCCACATTTCAATCACATGATATCAATACAACACATTGATATAATAAAAACACTTTCAAAACCATTTTCAATACCAAAATAAAAGAAAAGTATAACATGGTATTTATTCTTCAAAAAAAAGGTATGGCTTGTAGAGGAAGCCAAAAATCAAATAATGGTCACGGAGGCGGAGAAGTCGTTTTCGCCGCATAAGTACGGAAAGAAAAACAATCCCTTTTGTCGTTTAGAAAAACGCTTCGTATAAAAAAGATTCCTTTTGAATAAACGTAAAAGTCAAAGGGGTTTATACACCGTATAAAAGAAAGTTGTGTATAAAACCAAATATGCCTCAATGAAAGGTGATTGAGACGAAGACCCTAAAAAGATCATTTTTTTAAAATAAAGTACATATATAATGTGTATTCACTATAAGTACACATAAATAATGTACACATACAATATAGGACATAATAATATCATGACATAATTTGAAAGTAGGAGATTAACCCAAAGAATAGAAATTGGGTTAAGAAGTTCCCTTACCTTGTGTCCGACTTGACTCAACCGTTCATTAACCTCCTGAATAATAAACTAGAGTTAATATCTACCTTATTAAGAACCATTTTCAATTTCATTATCCTTTTTATATCACTTATTACAATGTTATGAACATTATGTAATTATTTAAGTTAATAACGGTCGTTTTGTCGATCTTTGGTACTTGAGTCAACAATAAACTTCTTATAATTACAAGTTGTTCATGTGGTAGAATATCCATTATATCCAGAATTATATTCATTATTTATATGTCATATATATCTTATATATCCAGTATATACATTCATTTATAATATTACGTAACATTTAGAGGTAAGAAATGAAATTCACCGTTCATGGAGACGGTAAGCCGTACGTACGCATGAACGCTAATTTCATTTCAATTTCATATTTAATGGAACTAAATCATAATGATATAAATTTATAATATAATTAAAGTATAATATAGTGTATAATACCATTTACTTTATCCTTTATACATCCCACATATGGCATTAACGATTCAAATCACTTTGAGGGGGCGGTAGTCCGCACTTCCTAAAATGAAATTATCGCGTTTTACCCATAATGGAAATCATAAAGTATGCCATAAATGAGAAATACAGAAGCATAAGTAAAACATAAACATATTTTATATCATATATAAATATAATTACATCTTAATGGCCACCTTTGAAGGTGTTATATGAGTGTTGAACAATCATCGTTTCGTGAGGCAGAAATTCGCCATCCACAGAAACCGTATGTTCTTTAACCATTAGATGTAGGTGTGTGTAAGTGTAGTTAGAATACTTCTTATAACAACATCCTAGTATATTTATTATACTGGTTTTGTTACAAAATAAATGAATAAAAAGAGTTTAGGGGGTTGGAGAAGAAAAATAAAACAAAACAACATTAGAGAAGACATTACCTCAAAATCGGGTAACTCTTTTTGATTTGAGCCAAAGGCTTCCTTGAGAAGAGTTCTGCCCAAAGTGAGGCTTCTAGGAGTAAGGGAGGGAAGTTGGGATAGTATTTGGTCAGAGTTTGGCCGAGCCAAATGGCTTGAAGGTTTGAATAAGGTAGGAGAGGTGGGGGCCTTTTATAAGTGGAGAGGAGGGGCTCTTTTGGAATGATTGAAATGTTACATTATTACACAATGCTTTTCAGATTATAAAGGTCCCAGACTTATATAATTAGTGGCTAAGGTGATAAGGGTTCTAAATCTACCCATCCAATAGTCTTTGGACAAGTGTAAGCCTTGGATTCTTCATTATCTTCTCATTTTATTTAAATCGTTAAATAATGAGGTCATCGCTGCATCATAATGATGTCATAAATAATTTAATTTATTTAATGTCTAAAAATTATAAAAAAAATACTATGATGTATGAAATCTTTTTAGATTTCTAATGAATACTTATAGTCAAAATTTGGACTTGTGTAACCCCGCTTAAAAACTTCTTTAGTAAAATAACTCATGTTTGTGTCAATTTAATTTTAACATTAAATAAATATATATTAATGTCATTTTCCAACTAAAGTGGCTCCATGGGGTCCCCAAGTTGACCCATGGGTTTTCTTGGTCGGCCATGACTCATCCAATAGGAGTAGGACAAGTGTCAAGATCATATCATATTATTAAAACATTGTTTTTACCTTAAACTACACTAATTACCTCTAATCGCGATTAAGAACTTAAAAGTTACTATTCACCAAAAAAATTATTTTAATCTCATTGAACCACATTTTACTTCTTAATGAAAACCATGTATGTCGGATTTTTAAAAATAAAATCACAGAAGTGGTAATATTTCATTTAAACGAAAAATCAGTTATTTAACTACCACTTAGTGGTTTCACTATTCATCAAAAATTGAAGTTTTTCAGAACAGGGCCAAAATTTCACCCTAAGCTATAATTGATATTCTGAATTCAAAAATGATGTCTATTTTACAAAATTCCAAACATATAAGTTGCATTAATTAATTTTATAATTAATTCCCGCTGTTACGACAAATAGCGTGTTTTTAAGAAACAATTTATATCAAAAGATTGGCAATTGTTTATGTCCAATTTCAATGTTAAATTAATTCTAATGACCACCTTTGGATAAAATGGTAAAAATGTATTCTAATTATACCTTAAAACCACTAAATAGTATAATTTATCACAATAAATTATTTTGATTAAAAAAGTTGTTTTAAAGTATTTTTCACTATTCATAAAAATTAGAAGTTCTCAGAAAAATACCAAAAATTCAACATAGGCTAATTTCGATATTCCGAATCCAAAAATGAAGTCCATTTTGAAATATAAAATTTCTATAATTTTAAAAAGTGGTTATTACTATTCACAATGGCTACTTTGATTAGTTGCGGTGTGTTAGAACTCGAACTTGCGTACAATGCAAGCTATTGCATTATTGAATGAGAAGCGTATCGTGGAAGCTCGGGGTGTTACACTGAACTAGACTCATGCAATACCTGATTATGAGTTTTTATAATTAGAGCATCATCAACACTATTTCCCTTCCCGGTCATATATTCCTATCAAAATAAAATGACCGCATATATTCAACCCACATTCACTGCTAGAGATTTAAATATCATTATGAAAAGATATACTTTAATATCTTATGATACGTATACACAGTAAATATCTCACAAAAAATATAAATCCGCCAACAATTCAAATCATAAACCACTACATCCAACTCGAGATTGTGTATAGGGTAATTCTATTTATATGGCCTAAACAGCCATGTCCCATAAGCCACAAATCAATCTCCATGCATCAATAATTATCTAAGACCTATCCCAAAATCATCACAAAACACCTCATACTCCTCACCTAGCTTGGGTGGGATCAATTTTAGTTCCATTTTAATGCTCTTAATAAACTCCTAGAAAGAATTCTCACATGATCTAGGCCATTAAAACTTTATCCCCTTCTTGGTAAAGCCTAAAAGTGATGATTCCAAACATGAAAATTATTATATAAACCTATGATAATATCCTTCTATTCCTAGAAAGCTACATATATTGAAAAAAAATCTTGGAATTCTCCAAAGAAACAACTTCCTGAACATTCTATAGGTCAAATAACACAACTTCCTCCAAAATGATGTGTCCCATGATGTGTAAATGTTAAATCCAAAACTTAAACTTAGATAGCTTGGAATTTAGAGGATGCTCTCTCAATGTACTCATGATGATGAAAAGATGTTCGGAATGATCATCATGAGCCTTGGAGTACACCAAGATGTCATCCACAAATAAAAAAAATGATTCATGTATGGATGAAAGATTCAGTTAATCAAGGCCATAAACACTGTTGGTGCATTCATTAGTTCAAATGGCATCATGATGAACTCATATATTCCCTACCTAATTCCGAAAGTTTTCCTTGGTATATCATATGGTTGAAATCTCAATTGATGATACCCTAATCTCAAGTCAATCTTGGAAAATACACAAGATCACCTTAATTATTCATATAGATCGTGAATGCACAAAAGAGGATACTGGTTCTTCACAGTCATCTGGTTCAATTTCTATTAGTCAACACACAAGTGCAAGGTCTGGTCATCCTTATTTACAAACAAGACCAAATAACCCCAAGGTGACGTACTCGAACAGAAAAATACCTTATAAAATAACTCCTCCAGATGAGTCTTAAGCTATTGAAGCTCTATGGGTTACATTCTATACATTGAAATAGATACGGGATCAGCCCCTAAAAATGAGATTTATAGTAAATTCCACATCTCTCTCAGGTGTAATCCCTAAGAAGTCTTGTAGGAAAAAATCCTAGAACCTATACACTACTAGTGGAATGACACCATGATTTACACCACTATCATCCAGCAACAGCCTAGAAACCTGGGCAATGAGCTACCCCAATTTCTTATGAGATGGCCCTACATGGCCCACCTAGATATCCCAATATCAATTGTGAATATAATTGTAACCCTTAAGAGATGTAAAAGTCACTCTCCTATGGTAAAAATCTTTGCGTGATCAGTATGATACTGAACAGTCCATACCCAAAATTAGGTCAAATCCTAACATGTCATTGATGTAAAGATTCCATAGAAAATGATAATCCCCTACTATGATAGAACAACCCTTGAACAAACTGATGTCTCTTGACCATACTCCCAATGGTGTATCTTTCATAATAACTCATCTCAAGAACTCCACTGTCAGGCTCAAACCATTTACAATGTGCACAAATATAAAATAATGAGAGTCACCAGTATAAAATAAGGCACTAAAAAGTTCATAATCTATAAGAATAATAAATATAACTATCGATGGTACAACATCGCTATCCACCAGTGTAGTATAAATGACATGAAATTGTCCTACCCCTCTTCTATGTGGTGAAGTCTAAGTCCCATGCATTGTACTACTCTACTGATATGGGTACTCTTTCCCATAAGCATCATTCCCACTGCCTCTACCATCACAACTAGTAGAACTATAATTGATGGACTGATATAGTGTATAAGATCCCCTTCCCACACTCTAGTATTGCCTAACTACTCCATCACTACCCATTTTTCATGGGTTACTACATAACCTATGTAGGGGTCCCATCCTACCATAGCCTTGGCACTCTACTGGTGGTCAGGGGAACTTCCTATAGAAGTGTCTTGACCTACCACACTGGTGACAGATCACTTGATCAAGGTCCTGTGTAACTGGACCTTCTGTTGGCTACTTTTCTTACTATCACCCTGGATAACACTCTCGTAATGATGATTCCTTCCATGGGAAGACATACCTATTGATCATCTAGCAGAAACCACCTCTCCCCCAATGTAATCCTCCTTTAGGTTCCCCTCATATATGAGAACCTAATTTACCACTTCTGAAAATTCCTTCAGCCTGAAGATATCTACCTAGGACTTAATTTCACATTTAAGTCCATCCTGAAATCAATTTTATGAAGTAGCATTGTCACAACCCATCTTCACCAAGATAAGGGAAGGGACAGAAAACTTCCAGACCCTTCCATCCTCAAATTGAAGGAGAGATAATTACCCCCAACACCTTCCTTCAATAGTCCCTGGAGTGGTGAGTAGCACCAAGGGTATAGAATCACATGTAATATGGAAGGCATTACACTTTTTATTTAGTAGGATCAGGAGATATGATGGTAAAAACCCAAAAAATCCAAAACTAAAGGTAAAAGTAAATACAAAACCCATTCCCATATGCATGTTCAATGATAAACCCATAAAAGTACAAGAAGAACTATAAAGGGAAAGTACAAAAATAAAGAAAACAGCAATGAAAATTGTCCTGACATTCGAGTTTGTACAATCCTGCATGGTCCCCAAAGTTCTCCTGGAAACCTGAAAGTGGTTTTATATATGTAGGGTGAGTATAAATGTATACTCAATAGGGAAAACCAAAATCTATCATGAATAAGTGGGGAGGAATTCTAATTCCCTGTGAGAAAAAGGAGATAACGAAAGCACCTAGCAAAGAAACTATCCATCCAACCTCACCAAGGATCACTCCCCAAATAATGCAAGTCAGGTAAAATAATAGTAATAGAACATCGATTTTTGGGTACCTTGCACCACTTTACCACTGGTTATGGAAGAAATACTACACGTCAGACCTCCCCCTCCATTTTCACTAGAATCCCACTGTCACCCCAACAACAACCTTTTGGGCCACCACAACCATAGTTACACCCGCAAACACCTGGGCCACTAAAACCACATATAACCATGCCCACAAACACCTGGTCCAAAAAAACAACTGCCATGCCCAAAGAAACCTAGTCTAGAACAACTACTGCCACACCCGAAGACACCTAGGCCAGAACAACTACTCTCATGCCCGAAGACACATGGGAAACAAACCCACCCGCACACACCTGGGCCAACCACCACAACCACCCTACCTGAAGAATCTTGGCATATAATGGGCCTCAAGCCATCACAGCCTGCCCGAAGAGTCTTCGGCTACTTGGGTGAGGGAGCAGAAAAAGAGCTAATAACCAGCCACTCATAGGAGTGTTGGTAAAAACACCCTCCCCCATGGAATGGGTGTGTTCGGCACGAAGTGCTCAACGTGGGTGGGGTAAGAATAAGAAACACAAGAACTATATTTATACACATAGGTAGACAATCACTCTTACCAACTGTAGGGTTCCGAAACCAGCTCATACACAAACACCCTCGTTACTATTCATTCATGAAAATCACAACCACAACTAAAGAACAACTCATTCTTCTAAAACAATTCCCCATTAAACCCATTATTATTATCATATTCAAGTGATTCAATTTAAATAATTCTTCACTACTAGGCAACTAACAGGCATAACTATTAGCCAAGGAAGGAAAAACAACCAAGCATCAATTTAAGCATTCACACCCAGTTCTCTTGTAAAGTCACAACAACAAAAGGGATCTGTGAGATCCCTCGAAGTACTATAACCAAACCAAGCCCCAATATACGGCCCCAAAAAACCCCAAATCCACAAACTAACAACTGCACAATAGGGGATACCATCCCCATCCATGTCACCTCACCAGAATCAGGCAAAACGACCATACATATCACCAAAATCGAGCACGGGAGTTTTTGGATTTTAAACACACCATTCGTTAAGTTCCTTCTTTCTATTTGGTTAACTGGGGTGATCATAGAGGGATTCTTGTTCATTGGGAATCCATTTAATCAACTGACTTTATGTGATTAATCAGTTTCCATGTTACAACCATTCAATCATAGGATTATCTAGAAAATATAGGTTTAGTAGTCTGAAATAAAGGACCACCAACAACCACGATTTTCAGTGCACATGTTCCCATTTAATTCACAACACATAAGAAAAGATAAAAGAGTACAGAAGCATCATCAAACACACACCTTCATTCTTTAAAAACCATTTATTATCTTTTTTAAGGTTTGGATTCATCCATCTCTGAAGGAACATTATCATACCCACCCCGCATTATACAACTAAAGAGAGACGAAGGAAAAAACCCTACTTGGATGATCAACGATTGAATTTTTCTTCCTCGCGCCAAGAACTAGGGATGCACGACTTGCAGGGGAGAACTCCAAGGACTCCAAGAGTGAGTAGGAAAGGCTCCAACATGGGAACACAACTATCCTCGGGAAGAGGGACTCCAAACGAACCAAGAGAAGGAAAATAGGCCATATAAGAAGAATAAAGAAACTTTGACAAAAGGCCGAGATCCTAGAGTTACAAGATATGAATTCTTGAATAGTTTTAAAGTTGGATTTTGGGTTCTCCATGCGTTTGGGTGGTTACGCATGATGGAATTAATTTTTATTTAATACTTCTCATCAGAGAGGTGGAGATAAAGGGTTTTTAGTTAAATGGTTTTCTTTAAATGGAGGTAAATGTGCAACATGGGGAAAAACTGTAAGTACGCAACACTATATGATGCCAAGGAAAGAGGGCACATGTTTTGGGAACCCCAAGGGTCTTCAAAATAATGGGGTTTTAAAAACATTTTCTGAATTTAAGATGATATTAAAACTCTTTAAATGGGTATTTAAACTTAAAGGATTCATTATGGGAAAACTGGGGAAATAAACCTGACAACCCTCCCTGTGGCAGCGATCGGGTGACCCACCAGTTGGTGAGACTGATCGGTGACACAACGATCGATGACACACCGATCAGTACACACCGATCCGTGACACCCCGATCGGGATGCACCGATCAGTGACACACCGATCGGGACACATTGACCGGGATGCACCAATCGGTGACCCACCGATCGGTACGCACCAATTGGGGACACACCGATCGGGGACACACTGATCGGTGTCACTGATAGGTGACACCACAGTCACGCCCTACCACTAACACTGACGCCCTCCTCACTCACCGATGGTGTCCAGGCCACCCCAAGCACCGAATTTTGACAAAGTGATGGACCACGAGGGTATAGTCCATTACAAGCCTCATACCCCACCAAATTAGAATAAAAGTGATGCAAATATGTGAAGCATCAAACATAGTCCATAATAGAAATACTCCCCTGAGTCAACCTCATGAGCTCATATTTTTTCTCTTGCATGAGTGTCTCTGGATAAATGTGCCCCAAGAAATTCTCTTTAATGTCCTTCCACTTTATGTTATATAGATTTCCATAATGATTTTGGATGTCCCACAAAATCTTCTCTTGACCACATAACATGTAAACAACCAATTTGACTCTCTTCTCACTGGGAGTCGCTAATTGAAAAAGTACAGTATGGGCGGAATAAGGCCAAAACATAGCTACCTCAGGTCTACCCTACCTGCTAAACATCAGAGGTTGTTTTTAATGGAACTCCCATAAGATGTCAAACATCTTGTTCACAACCTACCATGGTTCTCTTTCCATAAACTGGATGATGTGAGCAATTTTTTCCAGGAACTGCTCTTCGACATCCTCAGCTAGAACTATCAGTGCCTCAGGTTCCATTGTTGGTGGATTATTTCCATCCATAAGCTCTTTTCATCCTATAAACATTCATCTTTATAGTTTCATAACTCCACAATTCTAAACATTGGTCTTAGGACACATAACACAACTTTTACATAGTTAAGAAGAGGGATTAACACAAGGCCATAACAATTCATTCCCCCTTTTTCTAGAACTCGGTCAAAACCTAGGCACTATCACTACCCTAAACCATCCTACATCTAGTTCAAGGTTATAAATGGGTAAAATCATTCTAAATTTGTCATTATGAACCTTTTTCAGTTCAATTACACAAGAATGGAAAAATATTTCGATTTCAACAACAACCTAAAACATGTTCTTCCGTGTGTTACTAAAAATGATGCATGTTATAATAAGTATTGAGTGCCTAGAATAATGCATGAATACTAAACTCTCATACTTTACTATGTCATAAGTCAAACATCAAAGAATCTCAGAAAATAATAACAACACAAAACATGTGTGTCACCCAAGGTGAAATAACATCCAACTATAACAACAAACCTCAATAACAATAATCCCACATAGGATACTGGTCTTTTAATTTCATAAATGGATTAGATACTCCCATGCATGAGCTCTTAACCAAGGCTCAACTAATCATATTCTCTAGTATACCCTTCCCAAATAGTGAGTCAAAATAAAAGAAATGAAAATGTTGTAATATCACTTTGTAACATCTCAAACTGGGTGCCACACACTGGTGCCCTAATTCGGTGGTTCACAGGACATAACCCCCCCCCCCCCATATGATAGAGTTTGTTGAATAATAGTGAGGGTATAATATCGATCATGGGGAGACTGTACCCTCTTTATCAAAGTAGCACAATAATGAAAATAAATGAAAATAACTAAAATATATAGACAATAATCAATCTAAACCAGTATCACAGGATGACCAAAACATGAAATATAATATCCAAAACTAAACAGTATATATGTCATTATAAATATGTTTCAATCATAAATATGAAAATAAAAAAATAAATAAAGACACAAAAAACTCCCAAGAAGTCCCTGAATCACATCTAGTTCCCTTATCCATGCTCTATCTACACTCATCAATCTAACATTGGTCCTTCGCCTTTATCCTTTTATACAAATATAAATTATATTTAGGTAATGATCAGGAAACCCAAGTAGGGTGTGAGTACAACTTAGTATACCACCACCAACAATGTCTAAAATAATATCCATTCAATAACAATGTATGTGGTTGTATAAAGAATAAAATACAACCAATAATGTAAATAGTTTACATTTATTCAATTACTCTTTATTTAACCTCATAACTCACAGGTTCCTAAGGAAACCCAAACCAACAATGCCTTCTTTGTTCTTTTATAGGGTTTGAACAATCCCCAAGTGATATCACATGTCACAATACTTATTTTATCAATTATCATTTCAATTAAATTCAAATTATGGACAATTGGAACCATAGTCCAATGCCAACATTTTGGACCTAGGTCACCATGCCTAGGAACCTGTGGGTATTTTAAGCAGCAGTCCATGACCCACAACTCATTTATCAATCAATCACATAAGTGGTATTTTGAAGTAATAGTTCATGTCCCACACTCATTTATCACTATCATCTTTTGATGCAGCATAATGTGTCCCATACTCATTTATAACTATGTGATTTTGATGTAGCAGACCATTTCCCACACACATTTATCACATTTACCACAATATCACAATTTTACATGTATCATAAGACCCCATTAATTAATTATCCAATTAATTAATCCAATTCAACAATTACATGATCACATCATTCCATCAATTAATTCAATAATTAATTAATAAAATTCAACAATTACATAATCAAATAATTAAATTAATTAATTCAATAAATAATTAATCTAAGTCAAAAATTGCATAATCAAATCATTCCATTAATTAATTCAATATTTAATTAATCACATCAATTCCACTAATTAATTAAAAAATTACATAATAACATCAATTCCATTTATTAATTCAACAATTAAATAATCCAATTAAACAATTGAATAATCACATAATCCCATTAATTGATTCAAAAAATAATTAATCACATCAATTACATTAATTAATTAAATAATTAATTAATCAAATTTCACCAATATTGATTGCCCCAATTTAACCCTAGCCATTATCACATGGAAATTCAATTAAATCAAATAAATAATCAATGAAATTTACCAATCATGGGAATTGAGAATCCCATAATTACATACATTTAATTTGAATCAAGACTATGATATTTTTAATTTAGACCACCTACCTCAAAATTGATGATGAACGATCACCAATGGAAACCCACAATTTAAGTTGAACAACGAAGATCATGATGAATAAAATTATCTAGATCTAAAACCTAAATCCAAGATCAAATAGATTAGATATACTAAATACTTTATCTGGATCCATCACAAATAGAGGAAATCATCCCTTTATAATATGGGAGAAACACATGAGAGAGGGAGGAAGTCACACATGATGAGATTCTATTACCAGGAGAGGTGACGATCTTCAATATGGGATTTGATTCACCAAGAACGGAGTTCTAAATGCCTTAGAATCCATATGAGAGTCTCAAAAAATAGGATGAATTGGTTAGGTCTAAGTTAGAGTTGATTTTGGGTTAATTCTAGGGGTTTGGTTATTTTCAATAAAATTTTCAGGCATTTAAAATTCCACGTGCACGGTTTCGTATATGGGGTGCGCAGTTTCCCCAAACCATGAACCCTAATCGTGAAAATCACATAGGGGTGTCACATGGTTACTCCTAAGAGGGTGCATGGTTTGGAACAATGTGCTTCAACCATGCGAATCCCCTGTGTTTGGGATGGGTTGGGCGCATGGTTTGGGAAATCCATACAACAATCGTGAAAAACCTCTCTTCCTTCCAATATTCTAAATTTTCACCCAAAAAAACCCAATATAAATCTCAAACAAAATTCACTCAAAATAAGAAAAAATAGTTCCTATAAAAGAGACCGAGAAATCTCCCAAAAAGGAGAGATCTTACACTTCAGCAGAGGAGGTGGGTCAAGTATCTGCATTCTTTTAACTTTGAATTCAATTATACACCAGGAAAGGGAAATTTTGTTGCTGATGAATTGAGATGAAATACATAGACATGGGAAGTATGGTAGTCTTGTGAGTAGTAGCTAATAATATCCCTTTTTTACAACATGCATCTAGATGTTCTGGAGTCTCATGGAAAGGTATATCGGACTTTGACCTCTATTATACCCGTGCTTTTGGACCAGATTAAGACTGATTAGTATTCTGATATAAAGGGATCAGGTCTGAGAGAAAACTTATATGGTGATGTGAAACCATTAGGATGCTCTCTCAAAAGTGTAAATTATCTTCTTTTCCATGGATCGTTTTGGTTTCCTATGGGCTTACATGATGAGAAGATGGGGGAGTTTTGTTCTTTTAGATGGACGATGTATCCTAGTTTTACCAAGATGGGTCATGATATCCATAGACAGTACAGGTATTCAGGAATGAAGAAGGAGGTGGGAATCTTCATGGATAGATTTTTCAATTTTCATTACGTGGAATCCAAACATCAAAGGACAGCCGGTATTTAGCATCCTTTTCTCATTGTTGAGTGGAAATGGGATGATGTCACAATGGATTTTATGATAGGATTAACCAGGAAAACGAGTAAGAATGACATTGTATGGATTGTTTTTTGATCGAATAACTAAGTTATTCAACTTTATGCCTACAAGGGAAACCTTCACAATTGATGACCTAGGTAGTCTTTACATGTGTGAAGTGGTTCAGTTTCATGGTCTTTTGAGGAGTATCATTTCAGAAAGAGATCCTTGTTTCACATCGAATTTCTATAAGGGTCTTCATAAGGCTCTATGATCAATTATTTTTTTAGAACATCCTATCATACATAGACTAATGGAAAATATGAGAAGACTATTCAGGCTCTAGAGGATATGTTATGAGCCTGGGTTTTGTATTTTGGTGGTTCAGCGGAGTAACAAATAGAAATTGGGAAGTTTTCATATAATAATATATTCCAGGTATTGATCCAATTGGAACCATTTGAGGAATTGTATGGAAGGTAATTTCATTCAACTCTTTGTTGGATGGAGGTAGGTGAGTCAGCACTTGTTGGGAGCAGTTGCATACATGAGATATCTGAGCTGGTTCAATTGAGAATACAATGGTTGATGACCGCATAAAGTAGGAAAAAATCATATGTTGACCATAAGATATGTCCTCTATAATTCAATTTTGGTCATAATTATTTCCTCAGGGTTCCCCCTAGGTTGGGTAAATGTTCTATCCATAAATAGGGAAAGCTAGATCCTGGGTTTTTCGGGTTGTTTGAGATAGTGGAAAGGTCTGGCCCAGTGGCATATTTTTTATCCCTTCCACAATGTACAGTGGCATGCATGAAATGTTTCATGTGATTTTAGTATGGAGATATCATTAAGAAACTTCCCATTTGATAGATGTATCAGACGTCATGCTTTGTGATGATGCGCCCTTTGAGGAGAATATGATACGGTTTGTGGGTCATAGTGAGAAATGTCTTTAGGGAAGAACTATACCATTTTTTCGAGTACAGTGGTATCATGGGTGAGTTTTAGAGGATAGATGGGAGAGGTAATTTGATATGTGAACACAGTTCCTAGACTTTTACACTGAGACCTTATTTTAATTCTTGGATTAGCTTAGGGACAATATGTTATATGATGGGGAGCTTGTAAGAAATCATATTTTTCTAGGTTTGTCTCTCGATGAGTTTTTAATTAACTTTTCTTTTGAGTATGATTTTCCTCATCATTGAACCAAATTTGGGAAAACTAGAGAGGATCTCCATAGAGAGACTTTTTTGGGAAATGACTTGAAGTTCAAGGATGTATAATTGTTGAATAAATTGAGTCTGGGTATAAATGGGTTAATTTTTTCATGGGTTCTTGTTGTGTTGGGAGGTTTAAAAGGGGGTTCGTGTTATTTAAAGGAAAATTGGGATAAAAAACCATCTTCAAAACATTTACACTCTTTGTAAATGGGTTAAATGTTTTTTAATGGTCAAGTGTCCTAATAAAAAAATCCAAGGTGATGGGGTTTTCAGCATATCCCATTAAAAATATTTACATGACATGTAACTATGTTACATGGTGTGTAATCCCTGACCTTCTATTTTAGATTATACTATACAGATGAGTTTTAATTATAACTTTATGTAAACTTCTCCTTTAAACATTAGGGAACCTTACAAGAAATTTTTAGAGTTCCAACCTTCCTTCTGGATGTCTTGATAATTCCTTTGATCCCTGGTAAGTGGTTTTTGTCAGTTTTTCCTTTTCTCTTTTGGTTCTCCAACCGTTTTAGTGAAATATTTTGATCTTGTGCATTGTTGGTTTTGATCATGATCAGTTTTGATCTAGTATTCTCTTAGTGATCATTTGTATCCCCTTTCTCTAGGGAGTTTTATATTAGAAGCATTACTAGATCGTCAGTTATAGGTAGGGGGTCTAAATCTTAACCCTATGGTTTGATAATTCCCATGTTTAGGCAATATTGGGTATGGGACAACATAGAGTGCACCCAAAATAATTAATTAATGAGTTGGATCATTCCTTGGAGTCCTTTGTTTTCAGTTTTCTTCTAACATGACTTATGGGTACCCATTGGGTGAGCGGAAAATGAATATAAATGAATTTTTTAATGGTTTAAAGTGTTTTTTGAATGACATGAGACCTTAGGTGATTGCTTGATATATAATACCTATGTTTTGGATTATTTTTTATTGTTATGATTGTTAAAAAATTGTTATTTAATTTAAAGTTGTATATAAAAGATAAATAGCAATTCACATAATTGACCATTGAGATTTATGATGTGATATTTTGATATCCATTTTGTATGACAGGACTTGTGTTTCATGCTAAAATGATTATATATCGGGCTCGACCTTGGAACATGAACACTTATATTATTTAATTCTATCATTGAGTGGGTATAGCCTAGTTCCATGCTATAATTCTTATAGATATTAGGCTCTACCAACTCCCATGTGGTAATTCTTATAAGGATTTGAACCATATGTTGTAATGATTATAGGGATTTGACCCAAATTCGTGTGACTATACCATGGTAATATGGTTGTGGTTGTCATGGTAATAATATATTCTAGAATGTATTATAATACGGAGTTGAAGAAGGTTATTTTAACATGGTTATATAGTCATGGTTGTCATGGTTATAAGACATGCTTAGAGATATTATGTCACGGAGCCGAATCATGTTGTTGTATTTTATTAATTGTTGAATTAATTAATACACATGTATATCAATTTATTGAATACACTTATTATTAGACTGGTTAGTTTAGACACGGTGGTTTCAACCTAATTAGTTATACTCACACCCTATTCAGGCCACCATTTAGTACCTGAGTGGATTGCATGCATTCAAGTTTAAATAAGGGAAAAGGACTTTACTATTGATTGCTTTCTTCTCAAAGGGCTAGATTTTGGAGGTGGGAATGAAATGGGTTTCAGGACCACAGAATTTTGAGCCTTTATTATATTCTGATAGTATTTTAAATGTATTATTTTTAGCATGAAAATTAGTTACATTCCAACATGTCATTACATTATTCCATTTTTTTATTTATTAGATTATTTAGTTGTCTCTTATTTTTGTTTTCTACTAGGTCTATACAATGATTTATTTGGTTTAAATGGTTTATTTTCAATTGCTATGACACTTGATAACATGGGTTATAGTCTCCCCAATATACATTTCATACCACGTTTCTAGTCTAGAGTACAAGAATGTGTGCTTGAGGTCTCATAACCAACCCTTTTTAGTCACGCGAGAGAGTTCCAGATTAGGGGGCGTTACAATAATATTTCTTAATAATCACATTATTGAATTTCATAATATAAATGTTTCATGGGTGAAATACTATGAAGTGGTTGTGTTTCACCCTTTTCAATATTTTTATTGTATTTTATCATATGTTTTACATTTTAAAAAACAAATCATTGCATGTAAGTATGACATTAATAATTATGATATTGTACAAAAACTATTTAAATTAACAGAATATTTCATGTTTACAAATAATTTCAATAATAATTATAATATTTCATGTCATAATGTTACCATATTTCAAGTTAACAATAATTATAATATTTTATAATGTATTGTAATAACTAAGGTTTAGTGTTATAATAGAAATAATAAATTTTCATGTTGAATAATTATAATATTGGATGATAATTTCATTAGATAAAATTATATTTATAACAATAATATAATATAAATATGTAATACTAGAATAATTGATAATAATTTCAAAATTTTAACAATAATGTATATGTATTTTTGAGTGTGATCACACTAGAATTAATGCACGATATCCCATTAGATCTATACAGTTAAGCATTCTTGGGTGATAGTAGTACTATAATGGGTTACCTTCTAGGAATTACTCATGTAGAACTATTTTTTGTTTATATTTCAAATTTCAATCCAGAATAAAATATATTATTATGAAATTGCATGTAAACTTTTGTATTTCATATAATATTATGGGATTAATGGGAATTTTAGTATTAATTATAATATTACAAGTTATAATGTTATAATATATAATGTTAACAATGATTATAATATTGCATGTTATATTATAAAAACTATAGTTTAGCGTTATAATAGAAATAATATTTTTTCATGTTGAATAATTGTAATATTTCTTGATAATCGCATTATTTAATTTCATAATATGAATGTTTCATGGGTGGCCTCATGGGAAGTTATTGTGTTTCACCCTTTTTTATAATTTTCATTGTATTTTCCTAGATTTTTTACATTTTAAAAAACAAATAATGACGTGTGAGTATAATAATAATAACTATGATAATGTACATAAACTTTCTAAATGAATATAATATTTCATGTTTACTTACAATTTTAGTAATAATTATAATATTTCATGTCATAATGGGGCCATATTTCATGTTAACAATAATTATAATATTTTATGATGTATTATAACAACTACAGTTTAGTGATATAATAAAAATAATAATTTATCATATTGAACAATTATAATATTGTCTGATAATTGCATTGGTTAAATTTATATTTATAACAACAATTACATAGAAATATGTAATATTAGAATAATTGATAGTACTTTCAAATATTTAATAGGAATTTTTTTTATAATTGGTTGTGATCGCATCAACATTAAGGCCCCAGGTCCCATTAGATTTATGTCGTTAAGAATCCTCAGTAGAGAGTAGTAGTAGGCTGGGTGACCTCCTGGAAAGTACTCATGTAGCACCCTTTTTGTGTTTATTTAAAATTTCATGTCAGTATAAAAAAGGGTATTATGATAGTATATGTAAACTTTTTTATTGAATATAATATTCCATGATTATAGGTCATTATAGTAATAATTATAATATTGCATGTTATAATGTTACAATACTTCATGTAAACAATGATTATAATATTGCATGTTTTATTTTAACAACTGTAGTTTAGTTTTATCAGAAAATTAATATTTTTTCACATTCAATAAATATAATATTTATTAATAATAGAATTATTGAATTTCATAATATGAATGTTGCATGGATGAACTCCTGGGAACTGCTCATGTTTCACCGCGTTCTATATTTTTCATTGTATTTTTTTAGAATTTATACATTTTAAAAAATAAATAATTTTATGTGTGTATAATAATAATATTTATGTCATTGTACAAAAACATTTTAAACGAATATATTATTTTATGTTTACCTAGAATTTTAGTAATAATAATAATATTGCATGTCATAATGTTACCATATTTCATGTTAATAATCATTATAATATTTCATGATGTATTGTAACAACTACAGTGTAGTTTTATAATGGAAATAATAATTTTTCATGTTGAATAACTATAATATTAGAAGATAATTGCATTATTTAAATTTATATTTATAAAAATAATTAAATAAAAGTATGTAATATTAGAATTAGTGATGGTACATTCAATTATTTAACAAGAATGTATGTCTATTTTTTTGTGAGATCACAACAACGTTGATGCACCGGATCTCATTAGAACTGTGTAGTTAAGCATGCTTGGGAGAGAGTAGTACTAGGATGGGTTACCACATGGGAAGTACACATGTTGCACCTTTTTTTGTGTATATATCAAATTTCATTCCATGATAATAAATATTTTTATTATATTATATGTAAAAATTTGTATTGAATATAATATTTCATGATTACAGGGTATTCTAGTAATAATTAAAATATTTCGTGTTATAATGTTACAATATTTCATGTTAACAATGATTACAATATTTCATGTTATATTTTATAGACTACAATTTAGTGTTTTAACAAAAATAATATTTTTTCATATTGAATAATTATAATATTTCACAATAATTGCATTATTGAATTTCATAATATGAATGTCGCATGGGAGACCTCCTCAGAAGTGATATTTTTTCAACCTTTTCTTTATTTTTCATCATATTTTCCCATATTTTTAATATTAAAAAATAATTACTTGTAAGTATAATATAAATAATTATGATATTTTACATAAACATCCTAAATGAATATAATTATTCATGTTTAAATATAATTTTAATAATAATTATAATATTAGGTTTCATAATGTTACCATGTTTCATGTTAACAATAATTATAATATTTCATGACATATTGAAATAATTATAGTTTAGTGTTATAATAGAAATAATAATTATTTATATTGAGTAATTATAATGTTGGATGATAATTTCATAAGATAAGGTTATATTTATAAATACAATTAAATTTCAATGTGTAATATTAGAATCATTGATATTAAATTCAAATATTTAACAAGAACGTTTGTGTATTATTGGGTGTGATTACACCAATATTAATGCATTAGATGTTATTAGAACTTTTCAGTTAAGCATGCTTGGGTGAGATTAGTACTAGGTTGAGTGAGAGTAGTGCTAGGATGGATGAACTCCTATGAAGTATTCTTATTGCACCCTTTTTTGGGTATATTTTAAATTTCATATCAGTATAATAAATATTATTATGATATTGTATGTAAATTTTTTTATAGAATATAATATTTCATGATTACAGGTAATTTTAGTAATAATTATATTATTTCATGTTATAATGTTATAATATTTCTTGTTAACAAATATTATAATATTTCATGTTATATTGTAACAATTATGGTTTAGTGCTATAAAATAAATAATATTTTTCATGTTGAATTATTATAATATTTCTTGATAATTATATTATTGAATTTCATTGTATGAATGTTGCATGGGTGAGCTCCTAGTAAGTGCTCATGTTTCACCCTTTTCTATATTTTTTATTGTATTTTCAAAGATTTTTTACATATTAAAAAAATAATTTCATGTAATTATAATAATTATTATTATGATATCATTCGTAAATTTTTTAAATGAATATAAAATTTCATGGTTACATATAATTTTTTTAATAATTATAATATTTCATGTCATAATGTTTCCATATTTCTTGTTAACAATTTCTATAATATTTCATGTCGTATTGTAACAACTAGAGTTTAGTGTTATAATATAAATATTAATTTTTTATGTTGAATAATTATAATATTGGATGATAATTGAATGAGTTAAAGTTATATTTATAACAATAATTAAATAGAAATATGTAATATTAGAACCATTGATTGTAATTTCAAATATTTAGCAGGATTTTCTTTGTACTGTTGGGTGCGATCACACTAGAATTAATACACAAGATCCTATTAGAACTTTATAGATAAACGTGCTTGGGTTAAATTATTACTAGTATGGGTGACAACCTATGAAGTACTCATGTTGCGTACTTTTTTTTATAATCCAAAATTCATACCAGTATAATAACGATTATTATGATATTGTATGTAAACTTTTGTATTGAATATAATATTTCATGATTATAGGAAATTTTAGTAATAATTATAACATTTCTTGTTATAATGTTATAATATTTCATGTTAATAATGATTATAATATTCCATGTTATATTGTAACAACTACGATTTTTTTTTATAACTGAAATAATATTTTTTCATGTTGAATAATTATAATATTTCTCGATAATCACATGATTGAATTTCATAATATGAATGTTGAATGGGTGACCTCCAGGGAAGTCCTCATGTGACACTTTTTTTGTATTTTTCATTGTATTTTCCTAGATTTTTTTCATGTTAGAAAACATAGAATTGCATGTATGTATAACAATAATAATTATGATATTGTACATAAATTTTTTAAATGAATATAATATTTCATGTTTATGTATAATTTTATTAATAATTATTATATTTCATTTCATAATGTTACCATATTTAATGCTAATGATAATTATAATATTTCCTAATGTATCGTAACAACTATGGTTTTGTGTTATAATAGAAATAATAAATTATCATGTTGAATAATTACAATATTGGATGATAATTTCATTAGTTAAATTTATATTTATGACAACAATTAAATAGAAAAATGTAATATTAGAATCATTGATAGTGATTTCAAATATTTAACAAGAATTTATGTGTATTTTTGGTTGCAATCAGACCACCATTAATGCACAAGATCTTGTTAGAACTCTACATTTAAGCATGCTTTGGAGAAAGTAGTACTATGATGGGTGACGTCTTGGGAAGTAATCTTGTCGCACCATTTATTTCTGAATATTTCAAATTTCATGCCAGTATAATGAATATTATTATTATATTGAACGTAACCTTTTGTATTGAATATAATATTTCATGATTACTAGGAATTTTAGTAATAATTATAATATTTCATGTTATAATGTTAGAATATTTCATATTAACAATGATTATAATATTTCAAGTTATATTGTAACAATTATGTTTTAGAGTTATAATGGAAATAACATGTTTTCAGGTTGAATAATTATAATATTTCTCAATAATTGCATTATTGAATTTCATAACATGAATGTTGCATGGGTGACCTCCCAGGAACTGCTCCTATTTCACCCTTTTTTGTATTTTCATTATATTTTCCCAAATTTTTTGCAATTTAAAAAACAAATAAATGAATGTAAGTATGATAACAATAATTATGATATTATACATAAATTTTTTAAATGGATATAATATTTCAAGGTTAAATAGAATTTTGGTAATAATTAAAAATTTCTTGGAATAATGTTATCATATTTCATGTTCACAAAAATTAAAATATTTCACGACGTATTGTACAAATTATGGTTTAGTGTTATAATAGAAATAATAATTTTTCATGTTGAATAATTACAATATTGGATACTAATTTAATTAGTAAAATTTATATTTATAACACTAATTAAATAGTAATAGGTAATATTATAATCATTGATAGTACTTTAAAATAAGTAACAATAATGTCTATGTATTATTGGGTGTGATTACATGAGTATTAATACACCAGATTCCATTAGAACTCTTTAGTTATGTGTGCTTGGGTGAGAATAGTAGTAGGATGGGTGACCTCCTGGGAAGTACTTGTGTTGCACCCTTTTGTGTATATTTATAATTTTATGCAAGTATAGTAATAATTATTATGATATTATACAAAATCTTTTTTAATGAATATGGTATTTCATAATTAAAGGTTTTTTTAGTAATAACTATAGTATTTCATGTTAACTATGATTTTAATATTTCATTTCAGTTTGTAACAACTATGGTTTAGTGTTATAATAGAAATAATATTTTTCATGTTTAATAATAACAAAATTTCTCGATTATCTCATTATTTAATTTCATAATATGAATTTTTCAAGGGTGGCCTCCTATGAAGTGCTCATGTATCACCCTTTTCTCTATTTTTTATTTCATTTTCCTAGATTTTTTAAATTTTGAAAAACAAAGAATTAAATGTAAGTATGCCAATTATAATTATGATATTGTTATTAAACTTTTTAAAAGAATATAATATTTCTTGTTCATATATAATTTTAGTAATAATTATTATATTTCATGTCTAAATGTTAGTATATTTCATGTTAACAATAATTATAATATTTCATGACGTATTATAACAACTACGGTTTAGTGTTATAATAGAAATAATAAATTTTCTTGGTGTATAATTATAATATTTGCTGATAATTTCATTTGTTATAGTTATATTTATAACAATAATTAAATAGAAATATGTAATATTAGAATCATTGATAGTACATTCATATATATAGCAAGAATGTCTGTGTATTATTATATGTGATAACACCAGCATTAATGCAACAGATCCGATTAGAACTCTATAGTTAAGTGTGCTTGGGATAGAGTAGTACTAGGATTGGTGACATCCTAGGAAATACTCATGTTGCACACTTTTGTTTTTTATATTTCAAATTTCATGCCAGTATAATAATGATTATTATGATATTTGTACTTAATCATTTGAATTGAATATAATATTTCATCATTACGTGGGATTTTATTAATAATTATGTTATTTCATATTATAAAATCACAATATTTCATGTTAACAATGATTATAATATTGCATTTCATATTGTAACAAGTATGATTTAGTGTTATAACATAAATAATTTTTTTTCACGTTGAATAATTATAATATTTATTGATAATCAAATTATTGAATTTCATAATATAAATGTTTCATGGGTAACCTTCTATGAAATTTTCCCAGATATTTTACATTTTAAAAATTAAATAATTTCATGTAAGCATAATAATAATAATTACAATATTGTACACAAAATTTTTAAATGAATATAATATTTCATATTTGCATAGAATTATGAAAATTGTTATAATATTTCATGTTATAATGTTACAATATTTCATGTTAACAATAATTATAATATTTCATGTCATATTGTATCAACTACAGTTTTGTGTTATAATAGAAATAAAAAATTTTCATGTTGAATAATTATGATATTGGCAGATGATTGCATTAGTTAAAGATATATTTATAACAATAATTAAATAACAATATGTAATATTATAATCATTGATAGTACATTCAAATATTTAACAATAATGTTTGTGTATTGTTGGGTGTGATCACACCAGCATTATTGCACGAGATCCCATTAGAATTCTAGAGCTAAGCGTGCATGGGTGAAAGTAGTACTAGGATGGGTAACCTCATGGGAAGTACTCGTGTTGCACCCCTTTTTTGTGTATATTAAACTTTTCATGCCATTATAATAAATATTATTATGATATTATATGTAAACTTTTGTATTCAATATAATATTTCAATATTACAGGGAATTTTATTAATAATTATAGTATTGCAAGTTATAATTTTAAAATATTCCATGTTTACAATCATTATAATATTGCATGTTATATTATAAAAAATATGGTTTAGTGTTATAACAGAAATAATATTATTTCATGTTGAATAAGTATAATATTTCTCGACAATCACATTATTTAATTTCATAATATGAATGTTTCATGGGTGAGCTCCTAGGAAGTGCTCGTGTTTTACCTTTTTCTGTATTTTTTATTATATTTTCCTAGTTTTTTTTACATTTTTAAAAACAATGAATTACCTTTAAGTATAACAATAATAATTATGGTATTGTACGTTAACTTTTTAAATTAATATAATATTTCATGTTTATTTATAATTGTAGTAATAATTATAACATTACATGTCATAATATTACCATATTTCATGTAGACAGTAATCTAATATTTCATGACGTATTGTAATAAATATGGTTTAGTGTTATAATAGAAATAATAATTATTCATGTTGAATAATAATAATATTTGATGATAATTGCATTAGATAAAGTTGTATTTGTAACAATAATTAAATATTAATATGTAATATTATAATCATTGATAGTAATATTAAATATTTGATAAGAATATTTATGTATTTTTGGGTATGATCATACCAATTTTAATGTACCATACCCAATTAGAACTCTACAGTTAAGCATTATTGGATGAGGGTACTACTAGGATGGGTGACCTCCTTGAAAATACTCATGTTGCACCCTTTTTTGTGTATATTTCAAATTTCATGAGAGTATAATAAGGATTATTATGATATTGTACCTAAACATTTGTATTGAATATAATATTTCAAGATTGCAGGGAATTTTAGTAATAATTATAATACTTCATGTTAAAATGTTATGATATTTCATGTTAATAATGAATATAATATTACAAGTTATATTATGAAAACTACAATTTAGTGTTATAATAGAAATAATATTTTTTCATGTTGGATAATTTTAATATTTCTTGATAATCACATTATTGAATTTCACAATATGACGGTTACATGGGTGAGCTCCTGGGATGTGCTTGTGTTTCTCCCTTTTCTATATTTTTTATTGTATGTTCGTATATTTTTTACATTTTAAAAAAAATTATGTAGGTACAATAATAATAATAATGATATTGTACAAAAAAATTAAATGAATATAATATTTCATGTTTACATATAATTTTTGTAATAATTATAATATTTCATGTCAGAATGTTTCCATATTTCTTGTTGACAATAATTATAATATTTAATGATGCCTTGTAACAACTACAGTTTAGTGTTATAATAGAAATAATAATTTTTTATGTTGAATAATTAAAATATTGGCTGATAACTGCATTAGTTAAAGTTAAATTTATAACAAAAATTTAATAGAAATATGTAATATTAGAACCATTGATAGTACTTTAAAATATTTAACAAAAAATTATCGAAATTGTATGGTGCGATCACACCAGCATTAATGCACTAGATCTCATTATAACTCTCCAGTTAAGCATGCTTGGGTGAGAGTGGTACTAGGATGGGTGACCTCCTCAGAAGTACTCATGATGTACATATTTTTTTGTATAATCCAAAATTCATACCAGTACAATAATTATTATTATTATATTATATGTAATCTTTTGTATTGAATATAATATCTCATGATTATAGGGTATTTTAGTAATAATTATAATATTTCATGTTATAATGTTACAATATTTCATGTTAATAGTGAATATAATATTACATGTTATATTGTAACAACTACGATTTTGTTTCATAACCGAAATAATATTATTTCATATTGAATAATTATAATATTTATCGATAATCACATTATTGAATTTGATAATATGAATGTTTCATGGGTGACCTCTAGGGATGTGCTCATGTGACACCCTTTTCTATATTTTTCATTGTATTTTCCCAAATGTTTTACATTTTAAAAAATAGAGAGTTGCGTGTATGTATGGCGATAATAATTATGATATTGTAAGTAAATTTTTTATTGAATATAATATTTCAAGTTTATGTATAATTTTAGTAATAATTATAATATTCCATGTCATAATGTTACCAGATTTCATGTTAACAATAAGCGTGCTTGGGTGAGAGTGGTACTGGGATGGGTGACCTCTTGGGAAGTACTCGTGATGTACACTTTTTTTTATAATCCAAAATTCATACCAGTAAAATAATGATTATTATAATATTGTTTGTAAACTTTTGTATTGAATATAATATTTCTTTATTACTGGATATTTTAGTACTAATTATAATATTTCATGTTATAATGTTACAATATTTCATGTTAACAATGAATATAGTATTGCATGTTAAAATGTAACAACTACGATTTTGTGTTATAACTGAAATAATATTATTTCATATTGAATAATTTTAATATTTCTCAATAACCACATCATTGAATTTGATAATATTAATGTTACATGGGTGACCTCCAGGGATGTGCTTATGTGACAACATTTTCTGTATTTTTCATTATATTTTCCTAGATGTTTTACATTTAAAAAAAAAGAGTCGTGTGTATGTATGAAGATAATAATTATGATATTTTATGTAAACTTTTTTATTGAATATAATATTTCAGGTTTATGTATAATTTTAGTAATAATTATAATATACCATGTCATAATGTTACCATATTTCATGCTAACAATAATTATAATATTTCATGATGTATCGTAACAACTATGGTTTAGTGTTATAATAGAAATAATAATTTTTCATGTTGAATAATTATAATATTGGACGATAATTTCATTAGTTAAAGTTATATTTATACAAAAAATAAATAGAGAAATGTGATATTAGAATCATTTATAGTTCTTTCAAATATTTAACAATAATGTATGCGAATCGTTGGGTGTGATCACACCATCATTAATGAACAAGATCCCATTAGAACTATGTAGTTATGCGTGCTTGGGAGAAAGTAGTACTGTGATGGGTGACATCCTGGTAGGTAATCATGTTGCACCATTTTTTTTTGTGAATATTTCAAATTTGATTCATGTATAATAGATATTATTATGATATTGAACATAAACTTTTTTATTGAATATAATATTTCTACATTACTAGGAATTTTTGTAATGGCACAGACCTCTCCATCCCTTTCCTTTGTCGAAAAGAAGGTCATGAAGTGTTCTGGAGGGTAGAATGGACTTTTCCCACACTTTTCAGAATTTTGTAACTACACGTCGTGTAGTGTGAGTACACGCCATGTACCACCTTGCCGGGTATACCTCGTGTTGAAGCACTGTCCTTGCCGCGTGTAATAAATGAGTACATGCCATCTATCCCATACTACACGCCGTGTAGTTCCTCCCCGCGTACGCGTTATCCTCAAACCATGTGTTGACCAGTCAACGGTTGTGTTCCGTGTGGAAGGCATGTCCTTGCCACATGAAATAAATGAGTACACACCATGTATCTCAAACTAGACGTCGTGTAGTTCTTCCCCGCATACGCGCTATCCTCAAACTGTGTGTTGACCAGTCAACGACCGTTTTCCGCGTTGAATGACGTGTTGGAAGCCGCATGGCGACCGTGTAAAATGGTCGAGTACACGCCGTGTACTAGAAAGTACATTCCGTGTACTTTAGTTATTCTCGCCTATAAAAGGAGGGGGACTATCCTCCTTTTCAGACCACTCCTCTCCTCCCCATTCCCTCGAGCATAGCTCTCCCGAGAGACTCTAAAGCTATTTTCTTCCTTAACTTCTTCGTTTGAGCTCCGATTTATGATCCATTAGCGGCCACGAGATCGTAAAAACGAGGCAGAACTTATGATATTGGATATGATGCTTCCCTTCGGCCTTTTCTTCCCAGCTTCCATACGAGGAGGTTTTTCCAGGTTTTGACAGAAGCGACGAAGGCCGACGGATGTCATCCAAAGTTGATCTGGGGAAGCGTTGTGATCAGAACCTGTTGAGGTAGGGATTTTTACCTTTGTCTCTCTAATTTGTGCATCATGAAGTGTGGGTATCCTCTTGTTTTCGTGAGAAACGGTTGAACCAATAAATAAAGATAATAACTGGCTTAAAGAACGGGGATGGGGAAAGTTGTTATGTTTATCTTTGTTATACTATTGTTATGTTGTGAATTGAATAGGCTTATGCCTACTGAAAATCACGGTCGTTGGGGACCTTTTCTTGCGCAATTAAATGTTTCCCTATCTTTCTAGACCATTTTTTGGATGGAAACTTTGTGGAATATGGAAATTGGTTAATCACGTAAAGTTGGATGATTAAATGAAAATATTCGGAACCCTTGTGTGATCATCCTGGTTGAAAAAAAATGGAATAATGAACATGTGGGTGTTGGTTTGGTTATGCGGTGTGTGAAAAGGGGGGGTGAATCCTGGGTTGTTACGAATAAGATGGGCAGTGGGGCTGCGGTAAATGTTATTAAGGGGGGCAGTGATGTGGCATGAGCCTTGTTTTGTGATACGGTTGTGGAGATGTGGTTACAAAGGCAGCAGGGCTGCATTAATGGGTTGTGATATTAAAATAAAGTGTAAAGTTGATAAATTAATTGTGGGGAACGATAATTAATTAAATACGGGAACAATCAATGGGGTTTGGTTGATGATAAAAAGGTTGGTTTTGTGTTTCTTGTGTTTTATCTAACTTGATTTGTGGTTGGCAGGGTTTTGTTCTAGGAAATGCTTGATCTGGTTTGATAGTTTCCCAGTAGTTAAGGAACTAATAAACTAATACTGTTGAAACATGAAAAACTAAATGGGGTTGGGGTTTTTTGTTATATGAATGCTTCGTAATAGCAGCGCTGAGGCACGTGCTTAGTTTCTCTATTTAGAAGCCATAGGTTGGGCTGTGTATTTGGTATACATATATATATCTGTATCTTTGTGTTTTTTCGCACCCCACCCATGTTGAGCACTTAGTGTCGAACACTCCCATTTCATGAGAGAGGGTGTTTTCCCATTAGTTACTAGCTCCTTCCTGCTCTTTCTTCCATAGGCTATGATGGCTTGAGGCGACCTTACACCCAAGACTCTTCGGGTAGGTTTCGATTGGGGTGGTTTTAGCCCAAGACTCTTCGGGCAGGTTTACTGTTCCCAAGAATCTTCAGGATGAGGCCCAGGTGTGTTCGGGCAGGGATGTGATTGTGGTTTGTGAGGCCCAGGTGTGTGCGGGTGAGATATGTGGTTGTGAGGCCCAGGTTTGTGGGGGCGGGATATGTGGTTCTTGAGGCCCAAGTGTGTGCGTGTGGAAAGAGTGTGGTAGTTTCAGGAAGTTCGCCGTTAGGAAGAGCAGCTAACTAGTGGGAAATGGTGTGGGGTACCCAATACGCTTGTTTTATATACTACTACCTGTTGTTTTGTGTTTTTGGTGAGCATGGATGGTGAGGTTGGGTGGATATAATTCCTTGCTAGGTTTTCATTTCTTATGTTGTTCTCACGGGACATTAGGATGTCTCCCCACCTATGGACGAGAGCTTTAGGTTTACCTACTAAGTATACTTGTATGCTCACCCTACGTTTACTTTCAGGTTTCCAGGAGGACTACTAGGGCCATACGGGACCCTACTAGTCAGGACAATTGGATTTGTTGTAGTTTTTGTACTCTTGTTTCTTTTGGTATTGTACTTTTGAGTTTTCTTATACTTATACTTTGTTTCATAATTGTTTAAACATTCATGTGGTATTGGTTTGGGTTTATTTTCTTTTACTTGTTCCTTTTTCTTTTGGTGTTTGACTCATCCTATTTCCTGATCTTAAATAATAAAAAGGGTAATGCCTCCCATATTTGTGAAAAATCATACCCTTGGTGCTAGTCACCACTCTGAGGCCTACTGGAGGCGGGACTCGGGGGTCATTATCACCCTTTCACCATTTCCAGCTCAGGAGGGGCATCTTTGGTGGGAGGGGGTCATGGAAGAATGGTATCAGATGTGATGGTTGAAAGATAGGATGGAGTCTGGAGTTAGGCACAGTGAGGATTTCATGGGATGGTAGGGAAACAGTGTTAGGTGATCTTGGTGCGTGACATAGGCCAGGGAAGACCGGCTAGGACATGGGATTTTAGGGCCCCCTGTGATCCAATGCAAGGAATCTGAGCCTACCGAACGACCAAGTGAGACTACATTGATTGCAGGGTAGAGACCATAGGGAAGGTACATGCATCATCATGTCTGTGTTTTACTTGATTTGGGTGTTCTGGGAAAGAAATTGAAATAAAGTGATAAAATGAAACCTCGAGAAATTTCCTTGCTACTTGGGCTCAGGTGATCTTTGTTTACCGTACAGCTATGGAACCTGGACGTCATCCCTAAGTGACTCAGACAGTTGAGGCCCAGCAGATTCAGGCGGTCTATCAGTTGAGGATTGACCGAGAGGAGGAAAATGTCCAGTGGCAGAAGACTCTCCGTTCTTTCCAGCGACAAACCCTCAAGAAGTACGAGGGTAGTACTTCGAATATAAAGACTGAGGGGTGGATTGAGGAGCTAGGGATCACTTTTACTTTGATCCGTGCTCCGAGGGAGTACTGGGTTCCCCTAGAAGTCAGTCATATGAGAGTTTCGGCGCTTCAGTGGTGGATGCTCTACCTCGGGGAGAGGTCAGAGGAAGAGGTTCAGTGGGCTGACTTTGAGAAGGAGTTATGAGAGGAATTCCTTTCTTCCATGATCAAGGTGGAGAAGCGGCAGGAGTTACTCTCCCTCCAGTAGAGGAGTATGTAAGTATGAGAGTTGGGGATCAAGTTCAAAGGTCTCCTATGCTTTTCTCCGGATCTCTTTCCAGATGAAGAATCTCGGGCGAGACGTTTGGAGGAGGCACTTCGTCCTTCTCTCCAGTATGATGTCACCCCCTTCACCCTTCTGACGTACTTGGCAGTACAGAAGAAGGCATAGGTTGTAGAGAGGATGCACTCATAGGGAGGTGCACCATGAGAGGGGATCCAACCGGGTTTGTCGAAGGTGAAGGCAGTCAGCAATAGGTCTCCTGTGACAGGACCTTCCAGATTTAGGCTAGTAGGGAGTAGGCCCCAACAGTTCCAGTTCAGATATTTGGGTCCTCGTCCCTTTTTCACAAGCCTAGGACTGAAGTGTTTCTCTTGTGGAGGTTTCGGGCATGTTTAGAGTTGGTTCCCGACGTGAGCTCAGTACGGTGGAGGTGGGAAGGTTCAGCGCCCGCCTCAGTAGCACCAGTTTCCAGCGAGGCCCTTCTAGCAGTAGCATGACCATACTCCTCCGAGGGTAGACTTTGCAGGAGGAGGTCGAGCTCAGGGTTCTCCTCAGGGACCTCGACCAGGGTGTGGTCGGGGAGGTGGTCGACATCAGAGAGGCAGAGGAGCTAGGTGTGGATAGTTGCACACAGCAGAGTTGGCGGCTCCATCAGGAACAGAGGTGGTGCGAGGTACGATTTGTTTGTTCAGCACTCTCATTTCTGCTTTGTTCGATTCGGGAGCTTCGCACTACTTTGTTTCACCCATTCTAGCCCATGCTTTGGGTCTAGACGTAGAGAGACTTTCCGTACCCCTGGTGCTGAGTACACCAGTTGGAGGTCAGACCAGCGTATGTGTTTTTCGGGGATGTGGGCTGACGTTGGGACCGCATCGATCTAGTGGGGATCTTCTTTTGCTACAGATGCATCCATACGATGTCATCCTAGGAATCGACTGGTTGTTTTCTATTAGTTCCGTTATCAACTGCTTCCGAAGAAGAGTCGTGTTCTCCGACGTGGACGGGAAGCGTGTAGCTTTTGTTGGCGAGAGGAGCTATCATGTGGGAAGCTGGCATTTGAAGCCTCTCATTTCCTTTCTAGGTGGGTTACCAGTGATTTCTGCTGATACAGAGATGGTGGATGTTCCAGAGGTTGTTTGGGAGTTCCTCAATGTTTTTTCCAAGGAGGCCGTGACTCTACCCACCCCCCGACAAGACGTTGAGTTCGGGATAGACTTACAGCCTGGTGTCCATCCGATATCGATGGCCCCTTATCGGATGGCACCTTCGGAGTTGTGGGATTTATAGATTTAGATTGACGATCTGATGGATAAGGGTTTTGTTCGACCCGGCGTGTCACCATGGGGTGCTCCAGTTTTGTTCGTGAAGAAGGAAGATGGTGGTCTCAGGCTATGCATAGACTACCGAAGGTTGAATCAGGTAACGTTCAAGAATCGTTACCCTCTTCCAAGGATAGATGATCTATTCGACCATCTAAGGGGAGCAGGTTGGTTTTCTAAGATTGATCTACGATCTGGATATCATCAGTTGAGGGTCAAAGACAGTGACATCTCGAAGATGGCTTTCAGGTGCAGTTATGGGAACTTCGAGTTTGTAGTGATGCTGTTTGGAGTTACGAATGCACCAGCTGTGTTCATCGGACTTATGAACTTTGTATTCCGAGAGTTTCTGGACCGGTTCGTCATTGTGTTTATCGATGACATCCTGATCTACTCAAGATTATAGGAGGAGCACATTGAGCATCTCAGGCCAGTCTTGGAGGTCCTTCGACACCACCAGCTTTATGGGAAATTGTCGAAGTGTAAGTTCTTAACGCAAGAAGTACACTTCCTTGGGCACGTGGTGTCTCAGCATGGAGTGTCAGTGGACCCGTCGAAGGTGGAGGCAGTTGTTTCTTGGGCGGCACCCAAGAGCGTGGCAGAAGTTTGTAGTTTCCTGGGGTTGGCAGGCTATTATCGGAGGTTCGTTTCGGACTTCTCTTGAGTTTCTGCTCCATTGATAGATTTGACTGGGAAGAAACAGGTCTTCCTATAAATTGAGCAGTTCCAGGAAGCTTTCGACTACCTGAAGGAGAATTTTTTCAGTGCTTCAGTACTCAGGTTTCCAGAGGAAGGGTTGTTGTATGAGGTGTTTTGTGATGCTTCTGGAATTGGTTTGGGGTGCGTACTGATGTAGAAGAAGGGTGTGATCTATTATGGTTCTAGGCAGTTGCGCCCCCACGAGTGTAACTATGCCACCCATGACCTAGATCTTGCAGCATTAGTGTCTACACTGAATTTGTGGCGACATTACCTCTTTGGGGAGCGCTTCGTGGTCTTCTTAGATCGCAAGAGCTTACGTTATATCATCTCCCAGCATGACCTGAACTTATGGAAGCGGAGATGGGTCGAGTTTCTCCAAGACTATGACTTCTAGATCTCTTACAATGAAGGTAAGGGCAACGTTGTGGCTGATTCCCTGAGCAGGAAGTCGCATAAGGAAGTAGTTCGGGAATCCGCTGATGCTTGGAAAGCGATGGGAGAGTTGTCTTCCTTGCACTTGGATGCAAGTGTAGAGGGTGTTATAGGCAGTTTGTTTCAGATGACGGTGTAGTCCTCCTTGTTGCAGCAGGTGGAAGAGTCTCAGTGGGGAGACTCCGAGGTGGAAGTAATTCGGGATCATATTGATCAGGGGAACGCTCCAGAAGGATGGTCAGAGGACAGCCGACATCGTATGCTTTTTCATGGAAGGTTGTTTGTTCCGGAGGCGATGCATGAGGGAGTTCTCTGTGAGTTCCATAGCTCAGCCTTAGTGGTGCATTCGGGAGTTTCAAAAATGTACCGAGGCTTGAGGGAACAGTTTTGGTGGCCCGGGGTGAAACAGGCAGTGGCGAAGTTTGTGGCTAAGTGCCTAGTGTGTTAGAAAGTAAAGGTTGAACACCGTGTTCCCAGTGGTTTGTTGCATACTTTAGATGTCCCCGAGTGGAAATGGGATGACATATCAATGGACTTCGTCACATGACTACCCAGAGATCAGGGTGTTTATGATGCTATCTGGGTAGTGGTGGATCGATGGATGAAATCAGCTCACTTCTTAGAAATTAAGGAGTCGGGCCCGGTGAGTACCTTAGCACAAAGGTACATAGACGAGGTGGTGTGTTTTCATGGAGTTCCAAATACTATCGTCTCAGATCGGGATACTCGGTTTACCTCATGAGTCTGGAGTGGGTTACAGCATGATTTTGGCACCCATCTACGCCTTAGCACTACTTTCCACCCCCAGACTGATGGGTAGACAGAGCGGACTATCCAAACGTTGGAGTACATACTGTGAGCATGCGTTCTGGATTTTGGAGGATCACGGGTGCGACACTTGCCTTTAGTAGAGTTTTCCTACAACAACATCTTCCACTCTACTATTGGCATGGTGCCGTTTGAGGCTTTGTATGGAAGACCATGTCGTTCACCCATTTTCTGGGAAGAGGTCGATGAGACAGGTTCTCTTGGGCCAGAGGTAGTACAGAACACCATAGAGAAAGTTTAGCTTGTGCGTGAGAGGATGAAAGCGGCTCAGGACCGATAGAAGTATTATGCTGATCGTCGGAGGAGGCCCTTAGAGTACAAGGAGGGAGATCATGTGTTCTTGAAGGTTTCCGCTCGATGGGGGAAACGGAGGTTTGGGAAGGGGAGTAAGCTCTCCCCTAGGTTCATTGGACCTTTAGAGGTGTTGAGGTGAGTCGGCAAGGTGGCATATCAGCTAGCCCTGTCACCTCAGTTGGAGAAGGTTCATGACATCTTCCACATCTCCCAGCTTCATCGGTACTTATACGACGACTCTCACGTTATCGACTGGGGAGAGTTAGATATTTGAGACAACACGACCTTCGAGGAACGACCATTCAGAATCAAGGATCGTAAAGGGAAGGTGCTCTGTGGAGGAACCATCACCTTAGTTCATGTGTTGTGGAGGCATGGCAGCCTCGAGGAGAGCACTTGGGAGCGGGAGGCCCAGATGCACGCTCAGTACCCGAAGTTGTTATGACTTGTGTTTTGCTTTGTTCTTCTGAGCTTTGTTTTGATGTTATACTATGTACCTTTGATATATGGAATTCTTGGCTTGTTGGTTGCGAGATGTTTTGTTTCCTTGTTCTCTGGAAGTGTGTAACGTGTCTGGATGTGTGGGGAAAGGGAAAAACCCTGATCCTTAATCGAGACGCACTAATGAGGATGCGATTGAACCTGTGCGGGTGAGTCAGTGCCGCCTAAAGCGGATAATATCTTGACATGGGAGAAGGAATTCCCCAAGCCATGTGTTCGGGCAGTGTGTTGGTTGTACGGTGTTAGGGGCAGTGTAAGTTGAAAAAAATCCTAACATATGGAAGTGGGAAAAATCAATTCATAATCGAGACGCATTAATGAGGATGCGATTAAACTCGTGCAGGCGAGTCAGTGCCGCCTAAAGTGGATAATATCTCGACATAGGATAAGGAATTCCTAACACATATGATTAGGGTTGTTGGTTGGGTTCCTGTTATAACGAGAGCCCTAAGAGGTATCTTGTTGGGTTCCTCTGGATTGGTTTTTGAATTCTCAAGGACGAGAATGTTTTAAGAGGTATCTGATGTAATGGCCCAGACCTCTCCAGCCCTTTCCTTTGTAGAAAATAAGTTCATGAAGTGTTCTATAGGATAGAATGGACGTTTCACACACTTTTTAGAATTTTTTAACTACACACCGTGTAGTGTGAGTAAACGTCGTGTACCACCTTGCCGGGTATACCCCATGTTGAATCTGTGTCCTTACCGTGTGAAATAAATCAGTACACGTCGTGTAGCCCATACTACACGCCATGTAGTTCCTCCCGCATACGCGTTATCCTCAAAACGTGTGTTGACCAGTCAACGTTCATGTGCCGTGTTGAAGGCGTGTCCTTGCCACGTGAAATAAATGAGTACACGATGTGTAGCCCATACTACACATCGTGTAGTTCCTCCCTACGTACGCGTTATCCTCAAACCGTGTGTTGACCAGTCAATGACTGTGTGCCTCGTTGAATGCCGTGTTGGAAGTCGCGTGGCGACCGTGTGAAATGGCCGAGTACACGCCGTATACTTTAGTTTTTCTCGCCTATAAAAGGAGGGGGCCTCTCCTCCTTTTCATACCACTCCTCTCCTCCCCATTCCCTCGAGCAGAGCTCTCCTGAGAGACTCTAAAGCTCCTTTCTTCCTTAACTTCTTCGTCTAAGCTCCAATTTACGATCCATCAGCGGTCACGAGATCGTAACGACGAATCGGAACTTCTAAGCTTGGATATGTTGCTTCCCTTCGGCCTTTTCTTCCCAGCTTCCATACGAGGAGGTTTTTCCTGGTTTTGACAGAAGCGACGGAGGCCGACGGACATCTTCCAAAGTTGATCTGGGAAAGTGTTGTGATCAGAACCTATTGAGGTAGAGATTTTTACCTTCGTCTCTCTAATTTGTGCATCATGCGGGGTGTGTATCCTCTTTTTTTCGTGAGAAACGGTTGAACCAATAAATAAATATAATAATTGGCTTAAAGAACGGGGATGGGAAAATTTGTTATGTTTATCTTTGTTATCCTATTGTTATGTTGTGAATTGAATAGGCTTATGCCTAATAAAAATCACGGTAATTGGGAGCCTTTTCTTGCACAATTAAATGTTTCCCTATCTTTCTAGACCATTTTTTGGATGGAAACATTGTGGATTATGGAAATTGGTTAATCACGTAAAGTTGGATGATTAAATGAAAATATCTAGAACCCTTGTGTGATCACCCCGGTTAAACAAAAATGGAATAATGAACATTTGGGTGTTGGTTTGGTTATGTGGTGTGTGAAAAGGGGGTGTGAATCCTGGGTTTTTACGAATAATATGGGCAGCGGGGCTGCGGTAAATGTTATTAAGGGGGGCAGTGATGTGGAACGAGCCTTGTTTTGTGATACGGTTGTGGAGATGTGGTTATAAAGGAAAAAGGGTTGCAGTAATGGGTTGTGATATTAAAGGAAAGTATAAAGTTGATAAATGAACTGTGGGGAACGATAATGAATTAAATGCGAGAACAATCAATGGGGTTTGGTTGATGATAAAAAGGTTGGTTTTGTGTTGCTTGTGTTTTATCTAACTTGATTTGTGGTTGGCAGGGTTTTTTCTACAAAACGCTTGATCTGGTTTGATAGTTTCCCAGTAGTTAAGGAACTAATAAACTAATACTGTTGAAACATGAAAACCTAAATAGGGTTGGGGTTGTTTGTTGTATACATGCTTTGTAATAGAAGTTTTGAGGAACGTGCTCAGTTTCTCTGTTTAGAAGCCATAGGTTGGGCTGTGTGTTTGGTATACATATATATATTTGTATCTTTGTGTTTTATCGCACCCCACCCATGTTGAGCACTTAGTGCCAAACACTCCCATTTCATGGGAGAGGGTGTTTTTCCCTTAGTTACTAGCTCCTTCTTTCTCCTTCTTCCATAGGTTGTGATGGCTTGAGATGACCTTACACCCAAGACTCTTCGGGTAGGTTTCGATTGGGGTGGTTTTAGCCCAACACTCTTTGGGTAGGTTTATTATTCCCAAGAATCTTCGGAATGAGGCCCAGGTGTGTTCGGGCGGGGATGTGTTTGTGGTTTTTGAGGCCCAGGTGTGTGCGGGCGGGATATGTGGTTGTGAGGACCAGGTGTGTGCGGGCAGGATATGTGGTTCTTGAGGCCCAGGTGTGTGCGGACGGGAGAGCTAACTAGTGGGAAATGGTGCGGGGTACCCAATAATCTTGTTCTTATATACTACTACCTGTTGTTTTGTGTTTTTGGTGAGCGTGGTTGGTGAGGTTGGGTGGATATAATTCCTTGCTAGGTTTTCGTTTCTTCTATTGTTTTCAAGGGACATTAGGATGTGTCCCCACCTGTGCACGAGAGCTTTAGGTTTCCCTACTAAGTATACTTGTATGCTCACCCTACGTTTACTTTCAGGTTTCCAGGAGGACTACCAGGGCCGTGCGGGACCCTACTAGTCAGGACAGTTGGATTTTTTATAGTTGTTGTACTCTTGTTTCTTTTGGTATTGTACTTTTGAGTTTTCTTGTACTTTTACTTTGTTTCAGAATTGTTTAAACATGCATGTGGGATTGCTTTGGGTTTATTTTCTTTTACTTATTCCTTTTTCTTTTGGTGTTTTACTCATCCTATTTCCCAATATTAAATAATAAAAAGGGTAATGCCTCCCATATTTTTGAAAACTCATACCCTTGGTGCTAGTCGCCACTCCGGGGCCTACTGGAGGCGGGACTCGGGGGTCATTATCTCCCTTTCACCATTGCCAGCTCTGGAGGGGCATCTTTGGTTGGAGGGTGTCATGACAATTTTAGTGATAATAATAATATTTTAAGTTATAATTTTATTATATTTTATGGTAAAAAGGATTATAATATTTCAAGTTATATTGAAAAAAAACTGCATTTTAGTGGTATAACAAAAATAATATTTTTTCAGGTCTAATAATTATAATATTTTTTTAGTGATCACATTATTGAATTTCATAATATTAATGTTTCAGGAGTGACCTCCTAGAAAGTTCTCATGTTCCACCCTTTTTGGTATTTTTTATTATATTATCCCAATTTTTTACATTTTAAAAAACAAATAATCGAATGTATGTATGAAACTAATAGATAAAATATTGTACGAAACTTTTTAAATGACTATAATATTTCAAGGTTAAATATAATTTTTGTAATAATAATATTATTGTATGGAATAATGTTATCATATTTCAGGTTTAAAATAATTATAATATTTCATAATGTATTGTAACAACTACAGTTTAGTGTTATAATAGAAATAATAATTTTTTTGTTGAATAATTATTATATTGTTTGATAATTTCATAAGTTAATGTTATATTTATAAAAATAATTAAATATTAATATGAAATATTATAATCAATGATAGTCCTTTCATATAATTAAAAACAATGTCTATGTACTTTTGGGTGTGATCACACCATCATTAATGCGCCATATCCCATTAGAACTCTACAGTTAATCATACTCAGGAGAGAATAGTAGTAGGATGGGTGATCTCCTAGGAATTACTCGTGTTGCACCCTTTTTGTGAATATTTAAAATTTCATTCCAGTATAATAATAATTATTATGATATTGCACAAAAACTTTTGTAATCAATATAATATTTCTTGATTACAAGGAATTTTACTAATAACTATAATATTTCATCTTATAATGTCACAATATTTCATGTTAACAATGATTATAATATTTCATGTCAGATTGTAATAAGTATGGGTTAGTTTTATAATAGAATTAATATTTTTCATGTTTAATAATAATAATATTTCTATATTATCGCATTATTTAATTTCATAATATGAATGTTGCATGGGTAACCTCCAGTGAAGTGATGGTGTCTCACCCTTTTGGGTATTTTTCATTGTATTTTCCAAAAAAATTAAATTTTAAGTAACAATGAATTACATGTAAGTATAAGAATAATAATTATGTTATTGTACATAAACATTTTAAATGAATGTAATGTTTCGTGTTCATATAGAATTTTATTAATAATTATAATATTTCATGTTATAATGTTACTATATTTCATGTTAAAAATAATTATAATATTTCATAATGTATTGTAACAACTATGGTTTAGTGTTTTAATAGAAATAATAATTTTTTATATTGAATAATTATAAAATTTTCTGATAATTTCATTACTTATAGTTATATTTCTAACAATAATTAAATAGAAATATGAAATATTAGAATCATTGATAGTACTTCCATATATATAATAGGAATTTCTGTGTATTATTGTGTGTGATAACCCAATCATTAATGCACCAGATCCAATGAGAACTTATTATCTAAGCATGCTTGGGCTAGTGTAGTACTAAGATTGGTGACCTCCTGGTAAGTACTCATGTTGAACACTTGTTTTTATATTTCAAATTAAATTCCAGTATAATGAATATTATTATGATATTAAATGTAAAAATTTGTATTGAATATAATATTTCATCGTTTCAAATAATTTTAGTAATAATTATAATATTTCATGTTATATTATCACAATATTCCTTTTTTTTTTAAAATCCCCAATTATTATATATATAAAAACACAAGCAGGAGAGTCATTGAGTACAGCCAAAAACAACAAAAAATCAAAGCCAGCATTCTCTAGTTCCCCCTTCCGGGAGGCCAATCTTCTTTCTAATTTTATCGGCGATTATTCGTTCTTTGTCCCTTAACTCATTCCAAATTTTGACATTGATGCGCCCACGCCCTCGCCCTCTACTGTATCGGGCTTCTATTTCTCTTGCTTGATGAAGTAAAGTGTCCAGATCATCATCTAAACTGTCATCCTGTGCAACCTCTTTTTTCTTCTCATCTTCAATTCTTTTATCACTTTTCTTTTGGCTTCGCGTTCTAACCTATTTCCATGAGCCTCCTTTCGTGTCTTGAAGGTTTATTATCACAGTATTCCATGTTAACACTGATTATAATATTGCATGACATGTTGTAACAACTAAGGTTTAGTGTTATAACAAAAATAATATTTTTTCATGTTGAATAATTATAATATTTATCGATAATCACATTATTGAATTTCATAATATGAATGTTGCATGGGTGACCTCCAAATAAGTGCTCGTGTTCAGCCCTTTTCTTTATTTTTCTATATATTTTCCTAGATTTTTTTCAATTTAAAAATTAAATAATTGAATGTAAGTATAAAAATAATAATTATGATATTTTTTATATATTTTTTAAATAAATATAATTTTTTATGTTTATATATAATTTTTATAATAATAATAATATTTCATGTAATAATGTTACCATATTTCATGTTAACAATAATTATAACATTTCATGACATATTTTAACAACTACAGTTTAGTGTTATAATATAAATCATAATTTTTCATGTTGAATAATTATAATATTGGTAGATAATTTCATTACTTAAAGTTATACTTATAACAACAGTTAAATAAAAATATGTAATATTAGAATCATTGATAGTATAATCAAATATTTAACAATAATGTTTTTTTATTGTTGGGTGTGATCATATCACAATTATTTAAAAATATCCCATTATAACTCTCGAGTTAAGCATTCTTGGGTCAGAGTAGTACTAGGATGAGAGACCCCATGGGAAGTGCTCGTGTTGCACCTTTTTTGTATATTATAAATTTCATTCTAGTATAATAAATATTATTATGATATTGTATGTAAACTTTTGTATTGAATATAATATTTCGTGATTATATGGAATTTTATTAATAATTATAATATTGAAAGTTATAATGTTAAAATATTCAATGTTAACAATGATTATAATATTGCATGTTATATTATAATAACTATGGTTTACTGTTATAACAGAAATAATATTATTTCACACTGAATAATTATAATATTTCTTGATAATCGCATTATTAAATTTTATAATATGAATGTTGCATGGGTGACCTCCTAGTAAGTGCTCGTGTTTCACCCTTTTTGTATTTTATATTGTATTTTCCCTGATTTTTTACATTTTAAAAAACAATGAATTACATTTAAGTATAACAATAATAATTATGTTATTGTACATTAACTTTTTAAATGAATATAATATTTCATTATTATGTGTATTTTTTTTAATAATTATTATATTACATGTCATAATGTTTCCATATTTCAAGTGAAAAATAATCTAAGATTTCATGATGTATTGTAATAACTATGGTTTAGTGTTATAATATAAATAATAATTATTCATGTTGAATAATTATAATATTGGATGATAATTGCATTAGATAAATTTATGTTTATAATAAAAATTAAATAGAAATATGTAATATTAGAATCATTGATAGTACTATCAAATATTTGACAAGAATATCTATGTATTGTTGGGTGAAATCATACCAGAATTAATGTACTAGAAACAATGAGAACTCTGCAGTTAAGCATGTTTGGATGAGATTAGTACTAGGATGGGTGACCTCTTATGAAGTACTCATGGTGTATCATTTTTTGTTTATATTTCAAATTTCATGAGAGTATAATAAATATTATTATGATATTGTAAGTAAACTTTTGTATTGAATATAATATTTTATGATTGCAGGGAATTTTAGTAATAATTATAATATTTCTTGTTACAATGTTACAATATTTCCTGTTAATAATGAATATAATATTTCATGATGTATTGTAACAACTACAGTTTAGTGTTCTAAAAGAAATAATATTTTTTCATGTTGAATAATTATAATATTTATCGATAATCGCATTATTGAATTTTATAATATGCATGTTACATGGGTGACCTCCTAGGAAGTTCTCATGTTTCTCCCTTTTATGTATTTTTCATTGTATTTTCCTAGATTTTTTACATTTTAAAAAACAAATAATTTCATGTATGTATAACAATAATAATTATGATATTTTAAGAAAACTTTTAAAATGAATATAATATTTCATGTTTACATATAATTTTAGTAACAATTATAATATTTAATTTCATAATGTTACTGTATTTCTTATTAAAAATGTTATATTACTTCTTGACATATAGTAACCACTACGGTTTAGTGTTATAATAGAAATTATAATTTTTAATGTTGAATAATTATAATATTGGAAGATAATTGCATTAGTTGAAGTTATAAGAATAAGAAAAATTAAATAGAAACATGTAATATTAGTGTAAAGAACCGAATCGGGTTTCCCTCAAACTCAGCACCCAACCTGATTCGTCACATACCCGAAGGGTGCTCCCGATCCCCATGGGCTGGCGAAAGGCACCCGGGCATTGAACGACAAAACTGAGGGAATAATTTCTCCCAACCTAAACAACCGCATGGAATACATATATAGAGAAATAAAGTAACAACATAATACTAACAAGTATATATTCCATAACTAAAAGGGAAACAATAGAAATAGAACAACAAAAATAGTAGCTAAAAACTCCAAAAGATAAGTTTGACTCCAAGGGACTCAAAACCAAATAGCTATTCCAACGATTACATGGACGGACTCCAATCGTCTCACCACCAGATACCCATTCCAACTTATGTGAACCTCACTACCTCACTGCAGCGCCTTGACTTTCCCTGTATTGAAATAAAAACAAAGGTATACACACCACCGAAGTATTGCACAGGGTGTGAGATAATAGGCTCAGTAGGATCTCACCCAGGTGTTCCATAACAAGTCTCTATATAAAAAATCATGTATGCTCATTTTTAATATAAAAAATGGAATTATAAGTAGTAAATAGGTTTTATAGAAAACATGGTAAACATTTCCCTTTTTCATAGTTCTAAACAAAAGCAGGTATAATAGTTTCAAAGAAGATTTTTTCATAAAATTCTCCATAAGAATAATCATGAATATCAAGTCTAACTCAGAAATCCAAGCAATACAAAACAGAAGAACATGTATCATGCACCAAGGAATACTACAGTTCTAGGAAGCAGACTACTCGTACCATAAGAATCAAGTGCACAAATCCGATCCTAGGATAATGGGCCTAGGAAGAAAAGGAATCCCCATGATTAAACCCCCCCCCCAAATGTCAATATCGGTCCCCTAGAACAATAGGACTAGGAAACAGAGGTAACCCCCAAGACAAAACTCCTTGATAATCAAAAATAAATAGAATATGGACTCAAGCTAAACCTTTCACCTAAGTACCTAAGGTAACCCATGTTCTATTTTTCACAAACCCATTTCAATGCCTTGAAAACCATTCAAAACCATTTATAATCCATTTATCAAAATCCAGGTAAAACACATTTTACTTTCGAAGCCCTTTTTCAACACACACAATAATCATGAAAATTGCATAAATCAATTTATAAAGAAATTTTCAAAGAAAAAAAAGTAGGTTCATTACCATAGGATAGAGACGGAACCACCTACCTCAAAGTTCTAGTCGCACATGCCCACAACAGAATCCAAAAGCAATGAAACCCAACAATCACATCAACGAAGGCCCTATAATCAAACCCATAACTTAAAGGATTGATTCAAAATAGAAAAAAAAGGGTTGGAAGATAGAATAAATTCCACATACCTCAAGAACGAACGTCCGCTTCACCACAACTATAAAAGGAACGGCCTTTGAGACAAGATCTCACAACAGATCTAGATGATGACAACAAGAAACATACAACTTGGATCAGTGGATCTAATAACACAAGGATAGGGTGCTATCGCAATAAATCGCAAGGAATAATCAAAGAGAACACTTACCCGGAGAGACGAATCATAGAATAAATGATGAACTAGAGTCGATCGGATCGATCTGAAAGGTGAGAGCCTCTGAAAAGTTCCTAGGAGTATTTTAGGGTTGAGATCCAAGAGGTTCGGGAGGAAAAAGGCCGAGTGAAAAAGAAAAATGCATGACTTAAACCTCGGTGCGGGTCAGGTCATGACGTGTACCCCTTGGTCCTGACATGTAGTCCATGCTGGATAAGTTACACAAAAAAAATTCATCGCCTCAGGTTAAAAATCCTCTATTTAACCCCAACATGATGTGTACCTTAGGTACATGACATGTACCAACTCACGAATCTCCCATTCCATGAAAAGAAACCACCATCAAGTACATGATGTGTACTTCAGGTACACGATGTGTACCTATTCTGAAGTGTGCAATAAACCTAGAAAAATCATGTAAAATGATTTTTAAAACTATAATGGAGCTAAGAAAAAGGGAAAACATACCCAATCAAGGTAACATGATGTTACAAACTCCCCACTATAAGGTATTTCCATCCTTGGGAAGTCATGTGTAAGATATACTCCCTGGAAAAAGATGAGGCCACTGATCCCTCATTAATGACTCACGTTCACAAGTCTCATGAGAATATGATCCTTATTTCTATAGAACACTGATCAATGAAATAGAATTCCCACACAAGACTTTCTCTTGAGAGTCAATGATCTGCACTGGTTTCTCCAAAACAAAAGCATATGGTTCTAAATTAATTTCTTCCCAACATAGACATGATCGGGGTCAGGGTGATACTTATTGAGCTGTGATATGTGAAAAACATCATGAATGCCTATCAACTAATCTTGAAATTATAACAGATAAGAAACCTTCCCAAGCCATTCATTGATATTAAATGGTCCAACATATCTTGGAGAAAAATTTCCTGGTTTTCCAAGTCGGTGGTGACCAAACTGAGGAGAAACTTTCAAGAAAACCCAGTCACTAATGGAAAACTCCAAAGGACAATACCGACATTCTATATAATATTTTTTTCGACTCTGGCCTATAATCAGACATCTTCACACCTCTTGAATCTTTGTTGACGTCTCCTAAAATTGACTTAGTTAAACCAAAGCTACTTCTCCCACCTCTTCCCAACAAAGATAAGATCTACACGGGCAGTCATACAATGCCTCAAAAGGATCCATTCTGATCGAGGACCTGTAACTGTTGTTGTAAACAAACTCATCCAGTACCAGATGGCTATCCCATGATCCACCAAAATCCAAGACAATGGCACAGAGAATATCCTCTAGGATCTGGATTACATGCTCCGTTTGGACATCTGTCTATGGATGGTAAGTTGTGATCAACATGAACTGAGTCCCCATTGCCTCTTGAAGACTCCTCCAGAACCTTGAGGTAAACCTAGGATCCCTATCTGAAACAACAACAGAAGGACTCCTATGTAACATCACAATCTCTTGCATATACAGATTACCTAGATTTTCAACATTATTGGTGTATTTAATCGAAATTAAATGATCAGACTTCACAAATTGATCAACAACCACCCAGATATCATTTTTCCCTAGGGGTGTCCATGGTAACCCAATAAAAATACATGGACACCTCGTCTCACTTCCAAACCAGCATTGGAAGAGGATAAAGTAATATAGAAGGTTTCAAGTGCTCTTCCTTTATCCATTGTCAGTTGTAACAGCGGGACACATAATCTACAATGTCATGATTCATACCCGGCCACCATAACCGTCTTCTCATGTCAAAATACATCTTTGTAGAGCCCAGATGAATCGACCATGAAGAGATATGATGATAAAACAGGACTGAACTTCTCACAGGTGTTGGGATGAAAACTCACTTCCCTAAGTGAAGGATACCATATGAAGAAAGAGACCAACCAGGAATTGTCTCCCCACTATAAAGGTTTCCCCAAATCTACAGAAACTCATCATCTTATTGTTGACATTACAGGATAGACTCAAAGAGATATAATGATAGTTGAACACTGGTCAGAACCATACCTAATACATACTCCTGATCATCCAAGAAAAACTGAGCAAAAATCCCCATAATATTCCACTCCTTCAATTCCAGAATAGCCTGTGATGGTACCTTCCTGCTTAAAGAATCTACAACTACATTCCCTTTCCCAGAGTGTAGGTTATTTCAAAGTCAAACGTCTTAAGGTAGTTTACCCATCGTCTCTATCTGAGATTCATATCCTTTTGGGAAAATATATAGCTCAGACTCTTATGATTAGAGAAAATGTAAACTTCTCCCCAAAGAGATATAGCCCCCAACATTTAAGCACATACATCACCGCAGCAAGATCTAAATCATGAGTGGGGTAGTTCTTATCATGTGGTTGGAGATAAAGAGATCCATAAGCTACCACATTATCATTTTTCATAAGCATTCATCCCAAATCAGCACCTGGTGCATCATAGAACACCACGTACCCCTTACTAGGATCAGGTGAGATCAAAATAGGTGTTCATGTTATAAGTTGTTTTAGTTCATCAAAATAACACTGAAACTTTTCATCCCAAGATACTTTCACTAACTTCTTGGTAAGAGAATTCAAAGGTGATGATAGCTTATAGAAATCCTTAATGAACCATCAGTAGTATCCAGCAAGACCAAGGAAGCTTCATATCTCAAATACATTTCATGGTTCCTTCTAGGATAAAACAACTTTTACCTTCTCTGGATCAACTGATATGCCATGCTCAAAAATTTTGTACCCCAAGAACTTCACTTCTCAAATCCAGAAACAGCATTTGTAAAGATTTACATACAGACAATGATTTAATAGAATATCCAAAAACAAACATAGATGGTTCACATGCTCACTCTCGGGCTTTGAATAAACCAGAATATCATCCACAAACACTACCATAAAAGTGTTAAGATATTGGTGGAATATCTGATTCATCAAGGCCATAAATACTGAAGGAGCGTTAGTTAAATTGAAAGGAATTACAAGATATTCATAATGAAAATACCTAATCTTAAAGGTTGTCTTTAGTATATCAGACTCCGAGACTCTGATCTAATGATAACTTGACTGAATATCAAACTTTGAAAACCACTTTTCTACCTTTAACTGATCAAACAAATCATCCACACAAGGGAAAGGATATTGGTTTTTAACCATTACCCGATTTAAATTCTGAAAGTCCACACATAATCAAAGTGAACCAACCTATTTCATGGAAAAGAGAACATAGGATACCCAAGGAGAAACACTAGGGAGAAAAAAACCCTTCTCTAACAGGTTGCCCAATTGAATCTTGAGTTCTTTCAGCTCCGTTGGTGCCTTACTGTAAGAAGGCATAGATATTGGCTGTGTACCTAGAACCAGGTCAATTGTGAACACCACCTCTCTCTTTGGAGGAAGATTGGAGAAGTTTTCTGGGAAAATGTTAGGAATGTCTTGGACCAAAACAGAAGAAATGTCATTGGGCTCAAACACAACAGCAACCAAAAAACTCCTGATCTTTGGGAGGGATGGTTCTGCACAACCTAACCTTGAGTCCCACTCTCCATGAAACACATGAGAGCTCCCATCAAAAATAAGAAATGAAACATGATGATGATAACAATCAACCTCATCTCGATGAGAGACAAGCCAATCCATACCGATGATGACGTCAAAAAGATCCAGATCAAGAATGAGAAAATCCTAGATCAACTCCATGTCAACTATCATGAACGAACAAGAAGGAAACCAGAACCTCTTCTCTTTCCTCTTTCCAATAATTGTTAGTAATTTCATTGTAAAGGGAATAATTTCCATAGGAAGTTTAATCATATTAACAAAATGTGCAGATATAAATGAGTGGGAGGCACCAGTATCAAATAAAGTAGTAGCTAATGAAGTTTCAATAAGGAGAGTACCTATCACTATTTCCAGACCTGCATCAACTTCCATTGGACACTCATCTACTACATGTAAATGCTTCACTCCTAAGGCCTATGGATGGAGACCTATAGTCTTTTAAGCATCTAACTACACTGTAGTAGCATTTGGAGCCGAAGAAACCTAAGCATAACAAGGTGTATTCATAGCCTGATAGAAATGTTGTAGATGACGAACACTTCCACAGCTATTGCACGTATTCACAGGAATATGACAAGAACATCTAGTGTGACCCCCCTTTCTGAACTGGTAGCAAGTTATAGGAACACTACCATCTGAAACGGATGGTGCGAAGAAGGCTTTCTAATGAGACCCACCTCCATCACTCCTAAGATAGTCCTGTCACTTCCTATTCTTCCCATGCACGCCATTGAATCTATCACCAGTTGGAAGAGAAGATGTGGTAAAATTGATTTTTCCTAACATGTCCATCTCTACCATCATTTCTATGTCCACTGTCTCCGCACAAGTAGAAAGGTTCAACATGATGACCTGTGATCTAATATTCAGTTGCAAACCCTACAAGTACTTATGCACCTTCATCTGGTCATTCCTTACCATGTTTGGAGAAAAATGGAAAGGATCAGAAATTTGATTGGTGTAGGATGACATTTAATGCCCTCCGTACTACAATGATAGAAACTCCAGATATTTTTCTAACTTCAGCATCTCTGGACAAAACGTTGAAAGAATAGGGTTTTGAAACCCTTCAAATACAAGACCACATGTCTATCTGCCTTGACCATAGAGTCCCACCAACGCTTTCCAGAACCCTAAAGTCTTAACATTGTGCACTTCACCCTGATATTCTTAGGTGTCTCTAAGGAGTCAAAGATTTGATCAATCCTATCCAGCCAATCCTCCACGTCTTGAGGTTCAGTTGTCCCTTTAAAGGAAAGTGGCTTCTCACGCAAGAACTATCACGATTGATATCTTTTTCCTAAAGATCCTGGTTGTACTTCAACCAATGTGTTCTAAACTCATGGAACATACTGATAAACAACAAGGACTACCCGTACAATAGTATCGATGAGATTCTGATCCATAATTGGATTTCCTTGAGGAGCATCAGATGCACCTACCTGAGAAACATGTGGAAGACGTATCATAGGTATACTGTTGCACATTAAAAAATCAGAATGATCAGAAAAAAGAAGAAATATCATTCCAAACTAGAAAACCCATTAGCAAAGACAAATATTTTTAAAATAAAAAAAAATCAACACTAGAGACACATATCTCGATAGCCCATGGTAACATGATTCTAATTATGAAAAGAGATGGCTAAGCACTCATTGCAACATACCTATCAAGTCCTAACAAACCTATCTCCAGTCTAACTGACATCCAAAAAAATGTAGAGACCCAATCTTGACGTACATGGAAATTACATTACATTTTCATAAAACATAATATGTGACACAAAAAGACGCCCAAAGATTGTGTTAGTTTAGTGTCTTCGGAAACTCAGAACAAAATCTTCTAATCATGGTGAAAGATCTTCAACATCTCCCATAAAGATATTCCCCTTTTTTCTTACATAAAACCTTTATTTAAATCCTAGGAAAAGAAAAACATATAAAGGGTGATATCAAATGATCTGTAAGGGTAAACATGGAGAACATACAACAATCCATAAACATTTGAACGTAAAAACATGAACATAAAACATCAAAATCTTGAGTAATGACATAAATCTTGGCAGTATATAAGGAATAGATCATAAAGGAACATTAATCGTGAAATAATATCATTGGAATAAAACATTTAATTATGTAAAACCATTAAGAACATGATATTATTACCATAGTAGCCAAGGAATTGCAGCTAAGACCATCATAGTGGACAAAGTCCATTACTGAACCGAGTTTACTTGTCGTTCCAGCCCTATATTACTGAACCATATTTACTTGTCGTTCCATCCATGTATATCTCATGAGATATAAATCTTTACCTAATGAATTGGAAGGAGATATAGGTCTCACCCATCTCATAATGAAATCATTCTTACGTGTTCCACAAAATAAACATAAATCATTCATCATAACCCAAAGAATAAAATGGGTTTCATAAACATCATCCCATCATAGCATAATCCATATAAAACAAATGGATATAATTTAATCATAAGAAAAATAAAACCATGTAAATAATAGAGACATTATACTTGAAACATAAACATATTAAATAATGTCATCTTAGATTGAAAATAGTTTTGATAAAACACTTGAAATGAATTCTTGAGGAAAATATCCTTTATTCTTCAAAATCATTTTCTTTTCTCAAAGTGCCATGAAATTTTAAAAGAAATGGATTATTTTGAAAATAATCATGAAATATTGTAGAGGAATATTCATGGAAATTAGGCATTATGAAACCGTAAAAATCCGTTCATGTTGTATAAGTTAAAAAAACATTCTTCTCGTACTTTTTCCAGAAAAGTCAAAAAGTACCTCATATGGTAAAAAAAAGAAAGATTCCTTACATACCATGTAGTAAAATTAAAAAATGGGTAAAAAGGAATTTAAACATACATGAAAACATTTTTGGAAAACATGGACATGGATGATAAATATAACCCCAGTAAATACTTACGAATAAATAATCTCGGTTAAGAACGAGATTGGAATAATTATCCCTTACCTTAGTTCTGATTTCTTTTGTATATGTCCAAAACTCCTGTATAGTGGGTTTAAACATATTATTAACTTGTAACAGAACCATAATAATATTTATGATATCATATATCATTTACTTAGGTCTTTATATTATTCATTCATTTGTCAATTCCATGTTAAAGCAACATTTTGGGTAATAATCGTTTCATTTATCGCATGTGTTTGGACTTGTTGTTCTTGATATTATTACTTATATCATGATTTATTTACTTACAGAATGTAAAACATGATTTATATATAATATATATTAATCATATAAATATATATGATAGATCGATAAATGGAATGAAATACACCGTTCATGGAGACGGTAGGTCGTACATACGCATGAACGCTATTTTTGTTTCCTTATTAAATTGAATGGAAGTAAGTAAATGACATATAAATAAATCCAGTATCATTATTATGTAATATATTTCATTAATATTTATTATATATACTTTATAATCATTCTTGAATGGTTAATGTGGAGAATGAATCTCATCACGTCGTGGAGACGGTAATCCATACTTACGCACGAGCGATGATATCATTCTCATAATTATTGAATGGAATTGGAGTGGATGATATAATATCTCAGAATTAGTATCATGTTATAATAATCATATGTAGTTTTTATTTTAACCATTATACCCATCCAAGTACAGTGGTGGTGGAAAAACAGATTACACCACGGCATGGAGACGGTAAACCGTACGTACGCATTAGCGGTGATTTCATTTTTTTTAGGTTGGATAGAAGGTGAAATAGGGTTGTTTAATATTTATAATAACATATCAGTATAATAGTTATACTTATTTTATTACTTTATAATTAAACAACTAAAGAATAGGAAGTATAAGAATAAATAAACTTGAAAGAATCGATAGAATAGATTACCTCTTCCTTGACATGCCTCTTTTAAACTTCTTCTTAGGGCACTAGAGTTGGTCTTTTGAGAAGACCATAAACTCCAAAATATTACTATGGAAGTTTAGAAGAGTAATATTCAGGGTTTGGCCGAGATTTAAGGCTCAAAATGGTGTGAAGAGGAGAGGGATGAGGTGACCTTTTATAAGAGAAGAGAGGGGCACTTTTGGAAACCTCTAAAATATTAATTTATAATAAACTCAAACCCCACCTAAAACCCACAAAATAAGACTCAAATTAGAATATGAGATGATATAGGGTTGTAATCTCATCATACAATAAAATTTAGACATGTTTTCAGTTTATTTTAAACCTTATCATTTTGATTTATCCTTATTTAATCTATTTAATTTTATTTGTGGTAATAATATTCTAATTTTTAAATTATTATAAATACTTACTTATGTGTTATTAATTTTCCATAATTAGATACATTATTACATTTTAGACCATTTAATTTTTAATTTTTAATTTTTAAATATTTTTGTGATTTTTAAATAATTTAATAATATGTTATTTTTATAAAATCTCAATAGTGTCAATTTTGACACTATTCAATTATTTGATTTTAAATAAAATCCACACAGAATATATATTCAAAAATATATTTAATAGATTCCTAACATGTCATATTAATCTAAAAAATCATGGATCACATTAATTAGTTCATATAATATTTATTTTAATATTTTTAAAACCATTTATTTGATATTTCTCTTAATAAAATAATTACTACAACATTTATTGTATAATTATTTAATATACTTATTTGTTGCATAAAAATTAAAATTAAAATACTATGATTAATATAAATCTAATATATTTCATAATAATACTTTTAGTCTAATTTATCTTCTAAAAAACTAACTTTTAAAATGTTATCTTTATTAAATTATGAAGGTGACAACTTTGACATCATTTAAAATAAAATAATAAAAATGTCATAATCTGGTTTATAAGGCTCCAAATGGTACAAAAGTCTACCCTTGGATGATTAATGCTTATATATACACGACCAATAAATTTTAGTCAAGTGTTTTGGCCTTTTATGGGTATTATTATTTTAATAAAAACTATACTATTGATTTTTCACTAAATAAATAATTTCTGCATAATTAATGTATAAGCTATTAAGGTAGTTATATATTTCTTAAAAATTAAAAATAAATTACCATGATAAAGAAAATCATTTTATCATTCAAAAGAGTATTTATAATAGAATTTATATTCTGTATAAACTTATATTAAAAATAATTTAATTGATAAAGTTTGAGTGAGACATATTTCACTTTCCTTTAAATAAAATAAATTAAAGGTCTTAATCCGATGAAAGTGGGTTCCAATAGATACCATTTCGACCCAAGTATATTTTATGATGCAATATAATCATCCAATTATATTAAGACAAGTGTTAGGGTAATTTTATAATATTATTTTTACCCTTAACTACCTGATTTACCTTTAACTGTGGCAAATAAAATTTATCGTAGTTACTATTCATAATGCCCAAAAATAAAAAGTATCCTATTAACATAATTTGGACCTAATGATTCCAAATATGGAATAAATTTTTCCAAATTCAAGACATATAATATGAAGTAATTAATTTAAAATTAATCTCATTGTCGAAAAAAACGGGTTTTTATTTAAAACATTGCAAAAGATTGAAATGTTTTTTCCTGTGAATTCAATGTAAAATTAATGATAATGACATAAATTATATTAAATGGTAAAAATATATTCTATTTATAATTTAAAACCATTAAATATTATAATTTAACCATATAAATTATCTTGATGAAAAAAGTTTTTTTAATTAAAATTTAGCGTATTTTTACTATTCATTAAAATATGAAAGTTATCAGAAAAATATCAAAAATTTATACAAAGTAATTTTTTATATCATGATTCTAAATAAGAATTTTAATTTTTCATATTGAACTTATAAACTTTTCAAAAATTATATTTAAAATGGGTGCGCCATCAAAAGGCAGCAAAACTGCATTTTTTTAAAAATACTTATTTTACTCGAAAAAATTATTTTGTTCTCATACCATGTTCTAAAAAATGTGTAAGATAAATTATAATGTCATAAAATTAAAAATGTATTTACTACTATTCATAACGTCTAGTTCATAATAATATTATAACAATATATCGTTGTTTAGTGAAACTCGGTATTGCGTACAACACACGCTATTGAGGAAGGTCGCTCTTGCTTGTAACGCAAGCCAAGTCATTGTTGCATGTATTGAAAGATTACTTTGGTGTTTCATATAACATAATCAAAACATAGTTCATTTATACATAGATCAAAACCTATACTCGGTGTTGTGTAAAATGAATTTAATTCGAAAGAACTTGAAATTGTGTGCAACACAATCCAAGGATAGTGTTGTGTATACTACAAGCTAATACGTTGTAGCATATAGCACAAGCTAATCTTGGTGAAGCGTACAACACAATACATCCAAGAAATTAAAAAGAATATTTCTCATAAAATCTCAGGGTGTTACATTCTACCCCCCTTAAACTGAATTTCGCCCTCGAAATTTGTCAGGGTTATAAATCATTTACTACTTGAAAGTTTCTTTTATAGAAACCCACATCGTTAAAAGGAAAACTAAAAATACATTTCAAAAAGGAACGTTAGAAACAAAATGGATACCCAAAGTAACTCATCACTGGGGTTCCACATAGGATAATATATGTAAAAATATGGATATGGAAGAGAAATCTAACCATCAACTTCTGATGAAGAGTGGTAGAGGACATGGATATGAAAAAGCCAACAATCACAAAGCCATAAATTTGTGATGATCTAAGGTACCATATGATTCATCATATATGAGGGCACTAGGGAAACATTTTGGTTTTCAAGATCATTTCCCTAATGTTGAATATTTTTTGAATTAAAAGAAATACTTACTTGATTTTGATACAATATCATCGGTGTTTGTGCCTTGAACAATTTCCACTTCATCTATTAATGAAATGAAGTTGAATTTTTCATTCATGAAGTGTGACCAGATCATGCGATAGAATGATAGGTCATTGCATCTGTCTCAAACATAAGGTTAGCAAATTTTATTAAATATACATAAGTCCATCTATGGTGATATTAATCATATATGGTTTCAAAAATGGACTTATAATTCATCTATCATATCGCTTAATAAAATAAAACTAGTTTATACTAACCAGGGACTTCATGTAGGACAGTAGTAGGTGATAAAGGCATGTCGCACTTCGGTTGTGGGTTCGATTCCTTCAGCCTTGTTTAATGCGATGAGTTTTCGCCCATCCTACGGGTTTTCCTTTTTCTAAAACTATACTATTTTAACATTCTAGAAATAAGTTTTAGCCTTAAACAATACTATCTGATGTATAACTTAATCCATTCCAACGTTTAGGCTTATCGAAAATACTTTTGTCCAATATCATAGTATAAAGAAAATGATTACTAGAAAGTTCATCTACCAAGCATGTGAGTACCATCATTTATCCCCTATATATCATAAGATATATCTTATTGGTCACATTACAAACATCTAAATACCTTAATCATGTATTCTCTTGAAACTTAAATTACCATTGAATCTTAATGAAAGCATGAATGTTTTCAAAAGTTAACTCTTTCCACATACCAAAATCCCAAAAATTCTATATACTCAAACCATGATATCACTTTGTCCTTATATCAGTCATGAGCTCATTAATAATATCAAACATATTATTTTCTCTTTATCCCTTCATTATGTGCATTTCATCTGGTTTCCAAAAATATTTCAATCACTTTTCACGGTAACTGGTACCATTCAACATATACTTTCAAATACTCAAGGAAAAACAATAGTGTAACAATCCTTAGATTTTTCATTATTCCGTAGTACCATACATTATTCTTGATAAATATGCAATCATTCCACTAACTTCTTAAACCATTGACTGAGCTTCATCATTTTATTCCTCAACACTTCTTTCATCTCGTATATCATATGTAGTCTCTTCATCATCAGAAACATAAATACTACCCATACGAAAATACTAATTCTCCTCATGAGATTTTCCCTTAGGGAATCGATTTGCATAATGCCCATATATTCCACATTTAAAACATTTAACCATTGTTGATGTCTTAGAAATACCATTATCCTTGTCCATTGTGTTAACTAAACCTTTTCCTTTGCAATTACTTGCTTTGTGTCCTTATTTTCCACACCCAAAGAATCTTACAGTTCCTTTGAAACATTCTCCTTGATGCCTCTTCCCACATGATTTACATGAGGTAAATTAAACTTTCTTTCCTCTATGGTCATCATAAAACTCCATCTTTCTCTTATTAGCTGAGTCAGGAAACTTACCAAAGTTGAGATTATTGATCATATTATGAGATTACTGATTAGGCATAATAACGATGTTTCGCCTTCCAAATCCCATTTAATTTGTTATCTCATGAAGAATATCATTACATTGTCCATCATATTATTCATTAACAAGAATCTTCCTGTTTCCCGCCATTTTCTAAAACCCAAAAAGAATAGTGTGAGAGGAAAAACTCGTACTAGGAAAACAACATAATCAAGGGGAAGTACTTTCAATCTCTAACATCTTAGGTTTAATACTAGGTTATTCATGATCATTATAATTCTAGGATTGTAAACTATACTTTATACTTAACCTTACAGACATCCCTAGACATACCTTAGAAATATCTCTAGGGGTCTCACTAAAGTTTTTCGCATCCTAGTTTCCAAAGGTTAACTAAACCTTCGCTCTGATACCAACTGTAGAGACCCAAGATTTATGTACATGGAAATTACATTACTTTTGCGGAAAACTTAATACATGACACAAAAATATGCCCAAAGACCGTGTTAGTTTATTGTCTTCGGAAACTCAGAAAAAATCTTCTAATCATGGTGAAAGATCTTCAACATATCACATAAAGATCTTCCCCTTTTGTCTTATTACCTAAAACCTTTATTTAACTCCTAGGAAATGAAAAACATATAAAGGGTGAGCTCAAATGCTCTGTAAGGGTAAACATGGAGAACATAAAACAATCCATAAACATTTGAACGTAAAAACATGAACATAAAACATCAAAATCTTGAGCAATGACATAAATCTTGGCAGTAAATAAGGCATAGATCATAAAGGAACATTAACCATGAAATAATAGCATTAGAATAAAACATGTAATTTTGTAAAACCATTAATAACATGATATGATATCCATAGTATCCAAGGCATTTCTGTCAAGACCATCATAGTGGACAAAGTCCATTACTGAACTGGGTTTAATTTCCGTTCCAGGCCTGTATTACTGAACCAAATTTACTTGTCGTTCCAGCCATGTCTATCTCATGAGATATAAATCATTACCTAATGAATTGGAGGTATATATAGGTCTCACCCATCTTATAATTAAATCATTCTTAATGTGCCTCAAAATAAACATAAATCATTCATCATAAACCAAAGAATAAAATGGGTTTCATAAACATCATCCCATCATAACATAATCCATATAAAACAAATGGATATCATTTCATCATAAGAAAAATAAAACCATGTAAATAATAGATCCATTATCCTTGAAACATAAACATATTAAATAATGTCATCTTAGATGGAAAATAGTTTTGATAAAAAACACTTGAAATGAATTCTTGAGGAAAATATCATTTATTCTTCAAAATCGTTTTCTTTTCTCAAAATGCCATGAAATTTTAAAAGAAAATGATTTTGTTTAAAATAAACATGAAATATTTTAGAGTAAGATTCATGGAAATAAGATATTATGAGACTGTAAAAATCCGTTCATGTTGTATAAGTTAAAAAAAAACATTCTTCTCGTACTTTTTCTGGAAAAGTCAAAAAGTACCTCGTATGGTAAAAAAAATAAATATTCCTTACATACCATGTAGTAAAATTAAAAAATGGTTAAAAAGGAATTTAAACATACATGAAAACATTTTTAGAAAACATGGACATGGATGATAAATATAACCCCAGTAAATACTTACGAATAAACAATCTCGGTTAAGAACGAGATTGGAATAATTATCCCTTACCTTAGGTATGATTTCTTATGTATGTGACAAAAACTCATGTATAGTGGGTTTAAACATATTATTAACTTGTAACAGAACCATAATAATATTTATGATATCATATATGATTCACTTAGGTCTTTAGATTATTCGTTCATTTGTCAATTCCATGTTAAAGCAACGTTTTGGGTAATAATCGTTTCATTTATCGCACGTGATTGGACATGTTGTTATTGATATTATTATTTATATCATGATTTACTTACTTACATAATTTAAAACATTATTTATATATAATATATATTCAGCATATAAATATATATGATAGATCGATAAATGGAATGAAATACACCGTTCATGGAGACGGTAGGTCGTACATACGCATGAACGTTGTTTTCGTTTCCTTATTAAATTGAATGGAAGTAAGTAAATGAAATATAAATAAATCCAGTATCATTATTATGTAATATATTTCATGAATATTTATTATATATACTTTATAATCATTCTTTAATGGTTAACATGGAGAATGAATCTCATCGCGTCGTGGAGACGGTAATCCGTACTTACACACGAGCGATGACATCGTTCCCATAATTATTGAATGGAATTGGAGTGGACGATATAATATCTCAGAATTATTATCATGTTATAATAATCATATATAGTTATTATTTCCACCATTATACCCATCCAAGTATGGTGGTGGTGGAAAAATATATTACACCATGACGTGGAGACGGTAAACCATATGTACGCACGCACGATGATTTTGTTTTTCGTAGGATGGATAGAGGGTGAAATAGGTTTGTTTAATATTTATAATAACATATCAGTATATTAGTGATACTTATGGTATTACTTTATAATTAAACAACTAAATAAGAGGAAGTAGAAGAAGAAATAAACTTGAAATAATCGGTAGAAGATATTACCTCTTCCTCAACGTGCCTCTTTTAAACTTCTTCTTAGGGCACTAGAGTTGGTCTTTTGAGAAAACCAAAACCTCCAGAATATTACTAGGGAAGTTTAGAAGAGTAATATCTAGGGTTTTGCTGAGCTTTAAGGCTCAAAATGGTGTGAAGAGGAGAGGGATGAGGTGACCTTTTATAAGAGAAGAGAGGGTCACTTTTGGAAACCTCCAAAATATTAATTTATAATAAACTCAAACCCCACCTAAAAACCACCAAAAATGACTCAAATTCGAATCTGGGATGAGATAGGGTTGTAATATCATCAACCAATAAAATTTAGACATGTTTTTTGATTATTTTAAACCTTATCATTTTGATTTATCCTTATTTAATCTATTTAATTTTAATTTTGGTAATAATATTCTAATTTTTAAATTGTTATAAATACTTACTTATGTGTTGTGAATTTTCCATAATTAGATATATTATTACATTTTTGACCACATAATATTCAATTTTTAATTTTTAAATATTTTTGTGATTTTTAAACAATTTAATAATATGTTATTTTTATAAAATATCAATAGTGTCAATTTTGACACTATTCAATTATTTGATTTTAAATAAAATCCACACAAAAGATATATTCGAAATAAAATATTTAATATATTCATAACATGTAATATTAGTCTAAAAATTTCGTGGAGAACATTAATTAGTTCTTATAATATTTATTTTAATATTTTTAAAACCATTTATTTGATATTTCTCTTAATAAAATAATTACTATAACATTTGTTGTATAATTATTTAATATACTTATTTTCTGCATAAAAATTAAAAATAAAATACTATGATTAATATAAATATAATAAATTTCATAATAATACTTTTAGTCGAATTTATCTTCTCAAACAATCAACTTTTAAAATGTTATCTTTATTAAATTATGAAGGTGACAACTTTGACATCATTTAAAACAAAATAATATAAATGTCATAATCTGGATTATAAGGCTCCAAATGGTCCAAAAGTATACCCTTGGATGATTATGGATTATATATAAACTACCAATAAATTTTGGTCAAGTTTTTGGGCCTTTTATGGGTATTATAATTTTAATAATAACTATATTATTGATTTTTCACTAAATAAATAATTTATGCATCATTAATGTATAAGTTATTAAGGAAATTATATATTTCTTAAAAATTAAAAATAAATTTCCATGATAAAGAAAAAATTTTATCTTTTAAAAGAGTATTTATAATATAATTTATATTATGTATAACCTTATATTAAAAATAATTTAATTGATAAAGTTTGAGTGAGACATATTTCACTTTCCTTTAAATAAAATAAATTAAAGGTCTTAATCCCATGAAAGTGGGTTCCAATAGATACCATTTCGACCCAAGTATACTTTAGGACGAAATATAATCATCCAATTATATTAATACAAGTGTTAGGGTAATTTTATAATATTATTTTTACCCTTAATTACCTGATTTACCTTTAACTGTGGTAAAAAAAATTACCGTAGTTACTATTCATAATGCCCAAAAATAAAAAGTAGCTTATTGATATAATTTGGACCTACTATTTCCAAATATAGAATCCATTTTTCCTAATTCAAGACATAGAATATGCAGTAATTAATTTAAAATTAATCTCATTGTCGAAAAAACAGGTTTTTATTTAAAACATTGCAAAAGATTGAAATGTTTTTACCTATGAATTCAATGTAAAATTAATGATAATGACATAAATTATATTAAATGGTAAAAATATATTCTATTTATAATTTAAAACCATTCAATATTATAATTTAACCATATAAATTATCTTCATGAAAAAAGTTGTTTTTAATTAAAATTTAGCGTATTTTTACTATTCATTAAAATATGAAAGTTATCAGAAAAAATGTCAAAAATTTATACAAAGTAAATTTTTATATCCTGATTCCAAATAAGAAGTTTAATTTTTCAAATTGAACTTATAAACTTGTCAAAAATTATATTTAAAATGGGTGCGCCATCAAAAGGCGGAAAAACTGTATTTTTTGAAAAATACTTATTTTACCCGAAAAATTTATTTTGTTCTCATAAAATGTTCTATAAAATGTGTAAGATTAATGATAATTTCATAAAATTAAAAATGTAGTTACTACTATTCATAACGGATAGTTCATAAAAATATTATAACAATATATCATTGTTTAGCGAAACTCGATATTGCGTACAACACACGCTATCGAGGAAGGTCACTCTTGCGTGTAACGCAAGCCAAGTCAGTGTTGAGTGTAGTGAAAGATTCATTTGGTGTTTCATATACCATAATAAAAAAATAGTTCATTTATACATAGATCAAAACCTATACTCGGTGTTGTGTAAAATGAATTTTATTCTAAAGAACTTGAAATTTTGTGCAACACAAGCCAAGAATAGTGTAGCGTATACTACAAGCTAATACGGTGTTGCATATAGCGCAAGATAATCTTGGTGAAGAGTACAACACAAGACATCAAAGAAATTAAAAAGAATATTTCTCATAAAATCTTGGGGTGTTACAGAAAATATTCTTGAGGACAGAACTCCTTTGATACCAAACTGTGACGAACCGACCCGGTTTTCCCTAAAACCCAACACCCGACCCAATCCTTCACATACCCGAAGGGTGTTCTCGATCCCCACGGGCTGGCGACAAGCACCTGATCATCGAACGACAAAATTGGGGGAATGATTTCACCCAACCTGAACAACCACATGGAATAAATATGTAGAGGAGGAAAGGAACATTGGAATACTAACAATTATATATGCCATAATTGTAAGGAAAATAGCAGAAACAGAACAACGGAAATAGTAGATAAATACTCCAAAAGGCAAGTATAACTGCAAGGAACTCAAAACCAAACATCCACTCCAACAATGGAATGGAAAAACTCCAACCATCTCACCACTAGCTACCCATCCCAGATGACACGAATATCACCACCTCACTACAGCACCTTTCCTTTCCCTACACTGGAAGACAAACAATGCTCTACGCGCCACTGAAGCAGTGCGCAAGGTGTGAACTAACATGATCAGTAGGATCCCACCCAAGTGTTCCATAAAAATTATCTGTATAATAAATCTTGTATGCTCATTTTTAAAATAAAACATGGAATGATAATTAGTAAAGTAGTTTTATAGAAAACATGGTAAACATTTCCCTTTTCCATGGTTCTAAAAAAAAGTAGGTATAATAGTTTCAAATCATATTTTTCCATAAAATTTTCCACAAGCGTAAACATGCATATCAAGGCTAACTCATAAAGTCAAGAAATACAAAATAGAACCACAGGTATCACGCACCAAGGAATACTATAGGTCTAGTAAGTAGACTACTCGTACAATAAGAATCAAGTGCACAAATCCAATCCTAGAACAAAAGGCCTAATAAGTAGAGGAATACCCCATGAGTAAACCCTCCAAAATGTAAATATAGGTCCCCTAGAAAAATAGGCCTAGGAAACTAAGGTAAGACCCAAGAAAAACCTCCTTAATAATCACAAAGCAATGGATGACAACCTCAACCTAAACCTTCCACCTAAGTACCTAAGGTAACCCATGTGATCTTTTTCACAAAACCATTTCAATGACTTGAAAACCATTCAAAAACATTTATAATCCATTTATCAAAACCCAGGGAAAAACTATTTTTCTTTCAAAACCCATTTTCAACACAAAAAACAATTATGCCAATTTCATAAATCAATTAATAAAACAATTTTCAAAGAAAAACAAGTAGGTTCATTATCATAGACTAGAGACGAAACCACCTACCTCAATGTTTGAGTCGAACACGCCCACAACAGAATCCAAAAGAAACAAAACTCAACAACACCGTCAATAAAGGCCCTAGAATCAAACCTACACCTAAAAGGATTGATTCAAAATAGAATACAATGGGTTGGGAGATAGAAGAAATCCCATGTAGCTCAAGTACGAACGTCCTCTTTTCCAAAACTATACCAGTAATAGACTTTAAGACAAGATCTCACAATGGATATAGATGAAGACAACAAGAAACATCCAAATTGGATCTTCAAATCTGATAATGCAAGGCTAGATTGCTATCACAATCAATTTCAAGGAAGAATTTAAGAGAACACCTACCCAAAGAGACGCATCATAGAAGAAATGATGAACCGGAGCCGATCATATTGATTTGAAAGGTGAGACGCCTTTCAAAATTTCCTAGGAGCAGTTTAGGGTCGATAACCAAGAGGTTTGGGAGGAAAAAGACCAAGTGAAAAAGAAAAATTGGCGACTTAAACCTGGGTGCGGGACAGGTCACGATGTTTACCCCTTTTTCATGACGTGTATTCCACACTGGATAAGTTACACTAAAAAACCCGTCACCTCAGGTTAAAAATCCTCTATTTAATCCCTACATGACATGTACCTCAGGTACACAATGTGTGCCATCTCACGACATGATCTACCCATTCACAACATGATCTCCCAGTCCATGGCATGCAACCAGCACCAAGTACACGATGTGTACTTCAGGTACATGGCGTGTACCTACTCTGCAATCTGTAGTAAACCTATAAAAATCATATAAAATGGTTTTTAAAACCAGAAGGGGACTTAGAAAAAGGGAAAACATACCCAATAAAGGTAACATGATGTTACAATTAGAATCATTAATAGTACTTTGAAATGTTTTAAAAGAATTTATGTGTATTTTTGGGTGTGATCACACTAGAATTAATGCACTAGATCCCATTAGAACTCTTTAGTTAAGCCTGTTTGGGTGAGAGTAGTACTAGGATAGGTGACCACCTGGGAAGTAATCTTGTTACACTCTTTTTGTGTGTATATTTCAAATCTCATTCAGCAATAATAGCACATGATCCTTAGCCCGGTTGTTAAGGACTCCGTAAGTGCATCCAGGTGACCCGAGATCAAATCCAGGCAGAGGTATAATTTTCTGGGGGGTACTGTAGTAGTAATGTAGTAGGGACTGTAGTAGAGACTGTGCGGTATTGTAGCAGTTACTGTAGCAAGTTCTGTTTGGCATTGTAGTAGCCAGGAATATGCCTCTGTTTGGGCATTCGGGCCACAGATTTGGTCCCTGAGTCCTTTAAGGCCTTCGGTCCACCCAGACCTTTGGGTCAGTAAGGCCTTCGGGCCACCTCAAGGCCTTTGGGACACCTTAAGTGTAGATGCAAACCATACATCCTATAGGGAACCAGCTCTACAAGGAGGATGAGCAAGGAGCTTTCACCACAGAAAAAGCTAAACGGATTGTAATAATGATAGGGTATGGCACCTGACATCGGGACAAGCCTGTGTATGCACGGGAATTCCTAGCCGAACAGCCATGCGAAGGTAGAGTGGTGATTTCACGATGAAGATGCTGGGAAGGAGTAGTTCCATGTAGTTAGTCTAGGTTGTATGTAATGTTTGAAGCCTATAGAAAATGAATTCCTCTAAGGCCTACAGGCCATGTAATACTTATGCCTATGAGCCTTGTGAAGGTTCCACCTCACCCCTTGAAAGGTGGATTATCAAAATCAATAAAAAATGAAGGCCTTCGGGCCATTGGATTCAGCAATAATAAATATTATTATGATATTATATTTAAATTTTTGTATTGATTATAATATTTCATGAATACAAGGAATTTTAGTAATAATTATAATATTTCATGTTATAAGGTGATAATATTTCTTATTAACAATGATTATAATATTGCATGTTATATTGTAACAACTATGATTTAGTGTTATAATAGAAAAAATATTTTTTCATGTTGAATAATTATAATATTTCTCGATAATAGAATTATTGAATTTCATAATATGAATGTTTCATAGGTGACCTCTTGGGAAGTGCTAGTGTTTAACCCTTTTCTATATTTTTCATTGTATTTTCATTGAATTTTTACATCTTGAAAAGCAAAGAGTTTCATGTAATTATAACAATAATAATAATTATAAAGTATTCACACTTTTTAAATGAATATAATATTTCTTTTTTACATATAATTATTTTAATAATTATAATATTTCATTTCATAATGTCTGAATATTTCATTTTGACAATAATTATATCATTTCAGGATGTATTGTGACAACTACTGTTCAGTGTTATAATAGAAATAATAATTTTTCATGTTGGATAATTATAATATTAGATGATAATATCCTTAGTAAAATTTGTATTTATATCAACAATTAAATAGAAATAGGTAATATCAAAATCATTGATAGTACATTAAAATATTTAACATGAATGTATGTGTAGTTTTGGGTGCGATCAATCTAGAATTAATGCACTAGATCACATTGGAACTCTACGGTTAATCATGCTTGGGTGAGAGTAGTAATAGGATGGGTGACCTCTTGGGAAGTACTTGTGTTGCACCCTTTTTTGTGTATATTTCCAATTTCATTCCATTATAATAAATTTTATTATGATATTGTATGTAAAAATTTATATTGAATGTAATATTTCATGACTAAAGGAAATTTTAGTAATAATTATAATATTTCATGTTATAATGTTACAATATTTCATGTTAACAATGATTATAATATTTATTGTTATATTGTAACAAATACGGTTTAATGTTATAACATAAATAATATTTTTTTAGGTTGAATAATTATAATATTTTTTGATAATTTCCTTATTGAATTTCATAATAAGAATGTTTCATGGGTGACCTCCTGATAGGTGCTTGTGTTTCACCCATTTCTATATTTTTCATTGTATTTTCGCTGATTTTTTACATAATAAAAAACAAAAAAAATCATGCATGTATAATAATAAAAATTATGATATTGGAAATAAACATTTTAAATAAATACAATATTTAATGTTTACTGAAAGGCATTTTTGTGGGTTCCCTCAAATTATTAGTGGTTTTTTGGGTACTTAGGTGCAGCAGAGTGGCTGACCAAGGTCATCTCTCAAAATGGTAGTAATTGAAACAACTTCTTAAAGGTATTATGAAAATAAAATAAAAGAGGAGAAAACACACTACATAAAAATTACAGGGGATTTTTTTACCTGTTATAAACCTTGATGAAGTATGTTGGAAGAAGATTTCATTTTTTTGTTTTTATTTTTGAAATAAAATTCGATTAATAAGACACAAAAAGTTTTTTTATGAAAACTATTTTTATAAAGTGTAATTGATCTAAATCTACCTCTTAACTTATTTATTAATCATTATCATTTAAATTAAAATACACTTAATAATGATCCCCTAATTTTTTAACCTTAAAATCTTACTAGAATTAACTTTAGCACAAAGATGAAAAGAGTTAAACCCTAGGCTAACTTTGGAACATGCAATCACAACACCCTGCTTTGATTGTCGTTCTAAGGATAGATTATGATCAGTGATAAATTAAGGAATAAATCCATTCTGGAAATAAGATTTTAATTTATTTTAGGGACTATATTTGAAATCTACAAATTTATCTCGTATGGTTTTGTTTTTCCGATTAAGGTCTCGCTCTCACAATTTACACAAAATATCAACCTCGTGTGTTTTTGTGTTAATTGTTCAATTACTTGCTTAGTTTCTTCCAATTTAAAAACTGAATTAAAATATCATATTAATTGAATTAAATTGTCTCATTTATTCAAAATAAATGGATGAATAATGTAAGAGTAATATCTATTACTAAAAATAACTACTCTTCCATGGGTGGTGTAGTCATTGTAGAAACATATTGCATTTGAAAAGGTTTAGAAAGGGTATAACCCAATCTTGTTTATACTCTTGATTTCCATCCCAAATAGGATGATAAAGGAATAATAAAATAGATGAAAACAGGGTAATAAAGAATAAAATATAAGAAATATAATAGGAACAAATAAGTTTATTATGCAAACATAAATATTACAAAGCAATAAAGGGAGGAAGGCTTTGATAAAGGGATCCTTGCTTAAAGAGCCCCCCCTATGAGTATAAGGAGTTCCAGAACCTCTAAGGTGGTTATAGGAATCCTCTATAACTCAAAAATGTAATCACTTCACTCCTTGTCCAAACTTCCAAATGGGGTGCCCAATGAGTCAATTTATATCCAAAATGGAGAGTGGTTTTGGGCACCCAATTTTCGAGATACCACTTGTGTATCAGTTTTGAGTTGGTAAATGGCATTATATCGAGTTGGAAAAAATATAAAAGGTGTAAAATATCATCTTGAATATCTCCATGTCAAATTTGGAGTCCAATAAAGGATTAAAGCGTGATATATAGTTGCAATACAGAACCAAATTATTGACTTTGTGCAGATTTTTTCCCCTCGGAAGATTAGTTCAGATGGCCCCATTAATTGGCGAATTGGGCCTTGGTTTCTTGAGATGCGTTTTATAACATGAATTTCTGGAGAGGATCACAAAATTCCAACCCATTTTTAGTCACGGATTTTTAGAAATGTGCAAAAAAGTGGACAGATGTCATTGGGATTCCATGCAGTTTGACCCATTTCCCTTCTGGATCATCTTCGACCCTCCAAATCACCTCCTCCTACAACGAAATCACCAAAACAAGAATAATTTCCCTTTTAACAGTGATAAAAATTTAATAATTTAATCAAATGGGATGTGAAATTTGAGATAATATTTGTAATTTTAAATACAAAAGTAGTTTAAAACGGTGATGTAGGGGGGAAATAAAGTAGTGAATTGTGATGTGATTATTTACATAACATTTTAGTAATAATTATAATTCTACATGTCATAATGTTACCATATTTCATGTTAACAATAATTATAATATTTCATGATGTATTATAACAACTATAGTTTAGTTTTATAATAGAAATAAGAATTTTTCATGTTGAATTATTATAATATTGGGTGATAATCTCATTTGTTAAAGTTATATTTATAACAATAATTAAATATAAATATGTAATATTAGAATCATAAATAGTACATTAAAATAATTAATAAGAATTTATGTGTATTTTTGGGTGCGATAACACTAGAATTAATGCACCAGATCCCCTCAGAACACTGCAGTTAAGCATGCTTGGGTGAGAGTAGTAGTACTATGGGTGACCTCCTAGGAAGTACTTCTGTTGCACCATTTTTTTGTGTATATTTCAAATTTAATAATAGTATAATAAATATTATTATGATATTGTACATAAAACTTTGTATTGAATATAATATTTCATGATTACAGGTAATTTTCGTAATAATTTTCATATTGCATGTTATAATGTTACAATATTTCATGTTAACAATGATTATAATATTGCGTGTATTATTGTAACAAATATGGTTTAGTGTCATAACAAAAATAAAAAAATTCATGTTAAATAATTATAATATTTCTCAATAATCACATAATTTAATTTCATAATATGATTGTTTCATGGATGACCTCCTGGGAAGTTCCTGTGTTTCACCCTTTTCCGTATTTTTCATTGTATTTTCCTAGATTTTTTACATTTTATAAAACAAAGAATTGAATGTAAGTATACCAATAATATTTATGATATTGTAAGCAAACTTTTTATATGAATTTAATATTTCATGTTTACATATAATTGTAGTAACAATTATAATATTTATTGTCATAATGTTACCATATTTCATGTTGACAATGATTATAAAATTTCACGATGTATTATGACATCTATAGTTTAGTGTTATAATAGAAATAATAATTTTTCATGTTAAATAATTATAATATTGGCTGATAATTCCATTATTTAATATTATATTTATTACAATAATTAAATAATAATATGTAATATTGGAATCTTTGATATTATTTTCAAATATATAAAAAATGTATGTGTATTCTTGGGTGTGATCACACTGGAATTAATGTTCTAAAAACCATTAGAACTTTGTAGTAAAGCATGCTTGGGTGAGAGTATGACTAGGATGGGTACTTGGGAGAGAGTATGACTAGGATGGGTGACCTCCTAGGAAGTACTCATGTTGTTCCCTTTTTTGTGAATGTTAGAATCATTTATATTACTTTCAAATATTTAACAAGAATTTCTATATATTGTAGGGTGCAATAATGACATCATTAATTCTCGAGATCCCATTAGAACTTCATAGTTAAGCATGCCTGGTTGAGAGTAGTAAATTGATGGGTGACCTTTTGGGAAGTACTCATGTTGCAAATTTTTTGTTTAAATTTCAAATTTTAGGACATTATAATAAAAATTATTACGATATTGAATGTAAAATTTTATATTTAATACAATATTTCATGATTCTAAGGAATTTTTGTAATAATTATAATTTTTTTATAATGTTATGATATTTCATGTTAAGAGTGAATATAATATTTCATGTTATATTGTAACAACCGCGATTTAGTGTTAAAATAGAAATAATATTTTTTCATATTGAATAATTATAATATTTATCGATAATATCATTATTGAATTTCATAATGTGAATGTTGCATGGGTGACCTCCTGGGAAGTGCTTGTTTTCCAACCTTTTCGATATTTTTCACTGTATTTTCCCAGATTTTTTACATTCAAAAAAATAATGAATTTCATGTAAGTGTAACAATAATAATTATTATATTGTGCGTAAACTTTTTAAATGAATATAATATTCTATGCTTACATAAAATTTTAGTAATAATTATAATTTTTTATATCATAATGTTACCATATTTCATGTTAATAATAATTATAATATTTTAGGATGAATTGTAACAACTACAGTTTAGTGTTATAATATAAATAATAATTTTTGATGTTGAATAGTTATAATATTGGCTGATAATTACATTATTTAAAGTTAAATTTATAATAACAATTCAAAATAGATATGTAATATTAGTATCATTGATAGTACTTTCAAATATTTAACATGATTTTTTTTGTATTTTTGGGTATGATCACACCAGCATTAATGCACGAAATCCCATTTGAACTCTATAGTTAATCATGATTGGGCGAGATTAGTACTAAGATCAGTGACCTCCTAGGAATTACATGTGTTGCACCCTTTTTTGTATATTCCAAATCTCATGCAAGTATACTAAATATTATAATGATATTATACATAAACTTTTGTATTGAATATAAAATTTCATGAATATAGGTAATTTTAGTAATAATTATAATATTTCATTATATAATGTTACAATATTTTTTGTTAAAAATGATTATAATATTGAATGTTATATTGTAACAACTATAGTTTAGTGTTATAAAAAATAATATTTTTTCACATTGAATAATTATAATATTTCTCCATAATCACATTATTGAATTTCATAATATGAATGTTTTACAGTTGACCTCTTGGTAAGTTCTTTTGTTTCACACTTTTCTATATTTTTAATTTTATTTTCCTAGATTTATTAAATTTTTAAAAACAAAGAATTGTGTCATGACCCGACCTGGCTAGGTCTAACCCGTGACTCCCCCAAGCCTACCTCTAATAGGCTAGGGGATGGTTACCAACACCGTGTAGGCATATCCTAAAAATGGGATGCATTATCCTAATATACCTACACACACACACACATATCCAAGCCCGCACAATGATGAAACGTAAAACAACAAAAACAATGCGTGCATACATCTAAGATACAACAATTGAGTAAGATAGTAGAGTACTAAAAGTGAAAAAAGGGCCATATATAAGCCCAACCAAAAACTGTAAAGAGTCCAATCTAATCCAAGGGAGAGGAATAAAGTCAAATGAAAGCTCTAAGTAAAACACCTTATTCTAATAAGATCCAGATATGCTCCACCCGCTCACTGTTCTCCTAGGACACTATCAAATGGTTCATCGTCTACATGAGACATGACACGTGCGGGCAAAGCCCATGCATGGGAGAGTATAAAAATACCATGTTGGACACATAGAAAACATTAAACATGAATCACAAAGTATATTCATATTATAAAAGACATCATAATCAATTTATAACTGAAACACCCAGATATACTCAGGAAATACACCATGCCACCAGGCAGTCATAACCAACTGCCAGCCACAGGATTCAGCTCGAAGCAACATCCATTTCAAGAGAATCACTCCATGAGCCATGCTATCATCAAATAAACTTGGTGAAGAGTTATATATCATTTCACATTTATCAATAAAGATAATTTTTCTAAGAATATCCTAATACTCATATAAGTGGTCACACCCATAACCACTGGGGGACACTTCAAACCCAATTCGAATCAACCCGCTACGTAGGCGATCTTATGTCAATCATAACATAAACCCTACTGATACAACCTTCTATATGGAGGATCAATTACCATCTCAGGGACTTCACTTAGATTCCACAAGCCGCACCTAGGGGAAAAAGACGATAAAGGATCTCACTCCAGTCTCATGGAGGGACACCACAACTCTATTTGAGACTCGACCTCTAACAGGGATCACAATCCTATGATGTGGATGTAATTACACATTGTACCCTTAAGGGAATGGACCAAGGGAACACAATTAACCATGAATGGTCCAAAACAAAGAAGAAAAGAGCTACATACACTCTTGAAGGGGGTACACGGTCTATACCATGGGGTACATGGTGTGTCCAGTTATCCCCAAGTCTGTCTGTATGGAAAATCCCCACATGACATGTAAGTATCCACCTACAAAGATTGTAGAAGAAGTAAATGATGTGTAGAGACACACAACATAATGCTCATGTTTTCTGACCATGTCCATGTACGATGGTTGTGTCTGTGTACCGGCTTGTGTACACCTAGCTATGTCTGTGTCCAATTACACAACATTCCATTGGTTGTGTACTTTTTCCCATGTCAGTGTACTTACCGATGTACACATTGATCTAACTGGTAAGGGTCACATAGCGTGTGACTGAGTCACACGTTAACTTCATATGAAACCCTATCACCATAGCTAGGGGCCACACAACATATAACATCGGATTATAGGCTGTGTTGCTCATGAATTTCCAAATCCATTGGATCTTCCTTTGTATCAACTTCCACATCGTCAGAGCTTCCTTCCTCTATGGAATCTGCATATCTGGTGCATTCCAAGCCTTGTATTCACCTCTATATAGGATGTGGGTCCTCAATCTTCTTGAAAAACAATCCTTCAAGTGATCTGTCACCGAGCCTCAAAACCGGGAAGAACAGAACCCACAAAACTGTCTGATCTGTCTATGATTATCCACCTTAGTTGTCATACCTAGACCGTACCATTGATCGTGAACCGCAACTGCAGAATTAATATATTGATCCAAACAATTGTACCACAATGATCAAATATCAGGTATTCATCAATCCACTATCCATAATAAAATTCCCATGATGAACATATGAAGAATTGGGGAAGAAATTCAAAAGACACAAAACATGAGGAACAAACCTCGGTCGTTGTTTGTTTGGAATTGACTCGTGGTTGTAGAATAAGACCAACAATGATGGAAAAAATTACAAAGAACAATTATAAAATTCCATCAATATAATTCTTCTAACGATGTGAATATCGATCCTATTAATGGAATCGATCTATGTTCTTCTATAATTAAGAAACACGGTGGAAATCATAAATCAAATCATCCTACCTAGATTTTTGATAAATCGTTGATGAATAACAGTTTAATTTCCATCATTGATGAAATGCATGAACTCCATTGGCACAAAAATCCACGATCAGATCTTGATCCATCATCGTTCACCAAAAAGGTTTTCCAATGGTTGTCTGAATCTCCTGGGTTTGAGAATGAAACCCTTAGTAAATCCAATGATTATATATTTAAATGAGAAAATATTCATTGTGTCAAAATAAACAAAATAAATAGATAAATAAATTTATTTATTTTATTTATGACTGAGATGACTTTTTTCACAAATGAATTGTGTGGAAAAATGTTATGTCACACCTAGGGTAAAACCCATGTTATGAACTCAACAGTGCCCTCACATTTCTGATTTGGGATCCCTTTGGGGTTTCATTACACTTTTTCATGCAAATTATGTGTGTGCGTGCACGCGACTTAATATATTTAATATATTTCAAACATTTATTTGGGGCACACCGGTCTATAGAATCACACGGGGTCTCAACACATAGTATTTAAAATAATTCATAAAATGTAAAAAAATAAAACATGGAAAATATGAGTCATTAAATTCTCCCCACCTTAGGGATTTTCGTCTCAAAAATAAATAACCTACTCAAAATTATGGGGGTACTTCCATTGCATATGGATCTCCCACTCCCAGGTTCTCTCCTCAAGATTTATGTGCTTCCACCAAAAAAGCACAAGGGGAATCAATTTCCCACAAAGGACCCCCTCCTACTAATCCTCGATCTAAATTGGGTACTCTACAAAGGTTTCTCCATCATTGATGTCCAACTCACTCCAATCAATAACATGGGACAAGTTATGAAAGTACCTTCTCAGTTATGACACATGGAAGATGTCATATACTCAGTCTAACATTGTAAATTGAGATAAGAGGTTTGAAACCTCCCAAAATCTATGTAGTATCTAAAAGGGACAAATGAATCTGGGAGATAACTTGCCGCTACAACCAAATCTCCTCAATCCATGTCGAGGTGAGACCCTCAAGAACACACATCCTCCCTCCTAGAACTCCATAGGTCTCCATCATTGGTCCACATAAGACTTCTGATGGATTTTTTTAGTCCTCATCCACCCCTGGATGATCTGAACCACTTATATAGTAGCTCACAAAAACTCTGGGCCCATTAGTGATGAATTTCTTGGAACAGTCCAAAAAACTGGTGAATTTCAGGGTCTCCTATAAAAATACTAGAATGGTTCCATACTAATGGTGGAATGGTAGTTGTTGATGTACAAAAAATATACCAAGGGTAGGTTATCCTCTCAACTATGAACAAAGTCAAACATGCAAGCCCACAACATGTCCTCCAATACCTGAATGTTTTGCTCTATCTAGTTGTCATTGTGGGGGTGAAACATCATACTCAAGTATAACTAAGTCCCAAATTCCTCCTATAATCCTCTCCATAACTGGGATGTGAATTGAGAATCACGGCCAGAGGAAATCATTACAGGAACTCCATGAAGTCGGGCTATCACATGCACATAGAGATTTCCCAAAAACTCTACTGATCATTTCTCTCAAATAGCTAGGAAGTGGTCCAATTTGTGTGTCAAAATATGATCACCCATATGGTATAGTTTCACCTATACACACTTGGTAATCCCATTAATAATTCTATGGGAATCCCATCCCTCTTCCACTCTGGCACCTCAAGGGGTTGAGCTAAACCTGCTAAAACCTGGTTCTCATCCTTCACCAACTAATAAGTGAGGCATCAAGATAAAAACTATGCAACTCCATTCATCATGCCTAGCCACCAAAACTGATGTCGGAGTTCCTAGTATATCTTTGTCACACCTAGATGTACCGCTATAGGGGATGTATAAAACTACTATATCACCTCCTCCCACAATGTAAAAGGTACCATCTTCCATCCTCTAGAAAATATAGCATGATCCCCACCTTCATAATACCCATTAGAAGCATGTCTAGTGGATATCTGAGTGTGTGAGGTCTCACAGTCAGTAAATCCTCATTGAACATCCCTAACATGTTGTAAAAGTGGTGGGGTAACAACAATCCACTAAAGATATGAAGCACCATCCTTGTTCATGAAGTACAACTGCAACATGGATAACTACTCTAATGCCTTGGCCAATAACTGAGAACAAGATATTTTACTAGGAGAATCTTCCACCATGTTACCCTTCCTAGGAGTATAGACAATTTTGAAGTCATAGTTTCATAGGAACTCTAGAAATCACCTTTGTCTCATGTTAAGATCCTTCTGTGATAATTTATACTTAAGACTATTGTGGTTAGAGGAAATGATAAACTTCTCACCTATGAGGTAGTGTTACCACATCTCTAGTTCAAAAACTAACACTACTAATTCAATATCATGCGTCGAGTACTTCTACTCTTATGGTCAAAAATTATGCGAACCAAAGGAAATAACCGCTAGCCACTAAATTAGAAAAAAACCAAGTCTGATCCTTGATGTATCACAGAACTCTATATACTCAACACCCTCCTCTGAAAATTTCACAATGGGAGAACTCATCAACCCATGCCTCATTTTCTAAAAGCACTGTTGGCACCTTTCATCCCACGCGAAAGGATTCCCCTTCTAAATATAAGATATAAAGGGTGATTTCATTCTAGATATATTGGGTACAGACCTCCGATAGTACCCTACCAATGCAAGGAAACTCCACACATTGGTAACACTCTTGGGTGTCTCCCAAAAACGAACTGCCTCATCCTTTTCCGGGTCCATTGCTATTCTAGTCTCTGAGATGATGTGTCCTAGAAAGTGGACCTCTAAAACCCAAAAATAAATCTTCAAGGGATTTTAATAAATTTGGTTCTCTCGAATGGTGTTCATGACCATACTCAAGTGTCTCACATGCTCATCCTCAGACGCTGAATACACTAGGATGTCATCAATGAATACCAACACAAACAGATCTATGAAAGTCTGAAAGATCCGGTTCATGAGTCCCATGAACACTACTTGGACATTCTTCATGCCAAATGGAATCACTAATTACTCATAGTGACCAAAATGACCACACCAGTACTAATGCACCAGATCCCATTAGAACATTGCAGTTAAGCATTATAGAGAAAGAGTAGTACTAATACATATGACCTTAGGGGAAGTACTCATGTTTCACCCTTTTCTGTGTATATTTCAAATTTAAATCCAGTATAATAAATATTATTATGATATTGTATGTAATTTTTTTTATTGAATATAATATTTCATGATTAAAGGCTATTTTAGTAATAATTATAATATTTCATGATATAATGTTACAATATTTCATGTTAATAATGATTATAATATTGCATGTTATATTGTAACAATTATGGTTTAGTCGTGTAAGAGAAATAATATTTTCTATGTTGAATAGTTATATTATTTCTTGATAATATCATTATTGAATTTCATAATATGAATGTTTCATGGGTGACCTCCTGAGGAGTTCTCTTATTTCACCCTTTTCTATATTTTTCATTGTATTTTCCTAGATTTTTTAAATTTTCAAAAAATAACTTCATGTATTTATAATAATAATAATTGTGTTTTTGTTTGTAAATATTTTAAATGAATATAATATTTCATGTTTAGATATAATTTTAGTGATAATTATAATATTACATGTCATAATGTTACAATATTTCATGCTAACAATAATTATAATATATCATGATGTATTGTAACCACTGCGATTTATTGTTATAATAGAAATAAAAATGTTTCATGTTGAATAATTATAATATTGGTTGAAAAAATCATTAGTTAAAGATATATTTATAACAAAAATTAAATAGAAATGTGTAATATTATAATCAATGATAGTACTTTAAAAAATTTAACAATAATTTATGTCTATTTTTGGGTGTGATCACACCAACATTAAAGCACCAGATCCCATTAGAAATCTGTAGGTAAGCTTTCTTGGGTAAGAGTAGTACTAGGATGAGTGACCTCCTAGGAATTACTCACCCTTATTTGACTATATTTCAAATTTCATGCCATTATAATAATGAGTATTATGATATTGTACGTCAACTTTTGTATTGAATATAATATTTCATGATTTTAGGGAATTTTTGTAATAAAGATAATATTATATGTTATAATGTTACAATATTTCATATTAAAAATGATTATAATGTTGCATGTTACATTATAACAACTACAGTTTAGTGTTATAATAGAAATACTAATTTTTAATGTTGACTAATTATAATATTTCTTGATAGTCACATTATTGAATTTCATAATATGAATGTTACATGGGTCAACTCCTAGGAAGTTCTCATGTTTCACCCATTTTTTCATTTTTCATTTTATTTTCTAGGATTTTTAACATTTAAAAAAAATTGAATTTCATCTATGTATAAAAATAATAATTATGATATTTTACGTTAGCATTTTAATTGAATATAATACTTCATGATTATGTTGAATTTTTTTAGTAATTATAAAATTTCATATCATAACATTACCATATTTCATTTTAATAATATTTATAATACTTCATGATGTATTGTAATAACTACAGTTTAGTGATATAATAGAAATAATAATTTTTCATGTTGAATAATTATAATATAGTCTTATAATTGCATTAGTGAAAGTTATATATATATAAATAATTAAATAAAAATATGCAATATTAGATTCATTGATAGTACTTTCAAATATTTAACAAGAATGTGTGTGTATTTTTTGGTACAATCACACCATCATTAAAGCACCTGATCCAATTAGAACTCTGTAGTTTAGCGTGCTAGGGAGAGAGTAGTACTAGGATGGGTGACCTATTGGGAAGTAATTGTGTTGCATCCTTTTTTGTGTATATATCAAATTTCATGCTGGTGTAATAAAGTTAATTATGATACTATATGTAATGTTCTGTATTGAATATAATTTTTCATGATTACTAGAAATTTTAGTAATAATTATAATATTTCATGTTATAATGTTACAATATTTCATGCTAACTATGATTATAATATTACATTTTATATTTTAAAAACTACGGTTTAGTGTTATGAAAAAAAAATATTTTTTTTCCTTTTGAATAATTATAATATTTCTTGATAATCGCATTATTGAATTTCATAATATGAATATTGCATGATTTACCTCCTAGGAAGTGCTCATGTTTCACCCTTTTTTGTATTTTTCATCGTATTTTCCCAGATTTTTTATATTGGAAAAAATAATTACATGTATGTTTGACAACAATAATTATGATATTGTACATAAACATTTTAAATGAATATAATATATCTTGTTTACATATAATTTTAGTAATAATTATAATATTTCATGTCATAATATTACCATATTTCATGTTAACAATAATTATAATATTTCATGACATATTGTAATAACAAAAATTTAGTGTAATAATGGAAATAATATTTTTTATGTTGAAAAATAAAATATTTGGGGTTTAAAACCCACTGGTCCTAGGTATTGTAGTGGTACTATAGTAGAACTATAGCAGCGGTGGAATTATATCACCGATGACATTGTAGCGGTGACATATATAGTATTGTGAACTGTAGTAGCGGTAGTATTGTAGCATGTACTTTAGAAGACTGAGTAATATAGTAGTAATATTCACTAGAGGGCCTACATGCCAGAAATATGGTCCTTCAGGGCCATGTAATGGGAACTAATTCCCACTTGGACTATGATCCATGTAATGGGTCTCCTCTACCCAAATAAAAAGAGGTCGTTTCTTTCAATAAAAAAGAGGCTTCGGACCCAACTTTTTTAATAAAAAAATGTCTCTATATTTTTGGGTGCGATCACACCAGTATTAATGTGCAAGATCTCATTAAAACTCTGCAGTTTAGCATACTTGGGTGGGAGTAGTAATAGGATGGGTGACCTCTTGGGAAGTACTTGTGTGGAACCTTTTTTTTGTATATTTAAAATTTCATGCCAGTATAATAAATATATTATGAAATTGTATGTAAAATTTTGTATTGAATATAATATTTCTTGATTATAGGGAATTTTAGTAATAATTATAATACTTAATGTTATAATGTTACAATATTTCATGTTAGCAATGACTATAATATTGCATGTTATATTTTAACAACTATGGTTTAGTTTTATAATAGAAATAATAATTTTTCATGTTGAATAATTATAATATTTTTTGACAATAGAATTATTGAATTTCATAATATGAATGTTACATGGGAGACCTCCTAGGAAGTGCTCATGTTTTACCCTTTTTTTTACTTTTCATTGTATTTTCCTAGATTTTTTACATTTAAAAAAAACAAAAATTACATTTAATTATAACAATAATAATTATGATATTTTATGTAAAATTTTTAAATGAATATAATATTTCATGTTGACCTATAATTTTAGTAATAATTATAATATTTCATGTCATAATGTTACCATATTTCATGTTAACAATAATTATAATATTTCCTGATGTATTGTAAGAATGGTTTAGTTTTATAATATAAATAATAATTTTCATTGCAGGATAATTATAACATTGGATGATAATTGTATTAGTTAAAGTTATATTTATAACTATAATTAAATACAAAAATGTAATATTAGAATCATTGATAATACTTTAAAATATTTAAATTTATATTTACAACTATGGTTTAGTGTTATAATAGAAATATTATTTTTTCATGTTGAATAATTATAATATTTATTGATAATTGAATTATTGAATTTCATAATATGAATGTTGCATGGGTGACCTCCTCAGAAGTTCTCATGTTTCACCCTTTTATGTACCCTTCACTGTATTTTCCCATATTTTTTACATAAAAAAACAATTTCATGTAAGTATAAAAATAATAATTATGATATTGTATGTAAACTTTTTAAATGAATATAATATTTCATGTTTACATAGAATTTTAGTGATAATTAATATACTTCATGTTATAATGTTTACCATATAACATGTTAACAAAAATTATAATATTTCATAACATATTGAAACAACAACGGTTTAGTCTTATAATAGAAATAATAATTTTTTATGTTGAATAAAGATAATATTGGGTGATAATTACATTTGTTAAAGTTTAATTTATTACAAAAATTAAATAGTAATATGTAATATTAGAATCATTGATTGATCATTCAAATATTTAACAAGAATGTATATGTTTTTTTTTGGTGAGATCACAATAGTACTAATTCACAGGATCTAATTTGAACTCTGTAGTTAAGTGTTCTTGGAAGGCCTTCGGGCCACCAGTTTGGGCCTACGAGTCTCAAGGGCCTTCAGGTCATCAACGGACTTTGGGCCACAGAGACCATGGAGTAGCCTAGTTCACACAGAGTAGGCCCCAAAATAGGATCAGAGAAACAAGAGTAACAGTCACAAGAAGCAGAGCTAACCGGATTGGAAGAATGAGAGGGTATGGCAACCGCCATCGGGACCAGGCACTGTGCAGCTTTGTACGGGGCAATGCTAGTCAATCAGCAATGCAAGGTGGGGAGCTAGGAAATCAATGATGCAGAATCTGGGGAGTGGAAATTCTAGTGGGTTGGCCTATGGGTCATGTAATGGGCATGGTATGACACTGGGCCTTCGGGTCATGTATTGCGGGTCATGTCAGGCCTTGTGCCTTGGGCCTACGGGTCATGTACGGGTTCCCCTTCAACCCTTAAAAGGGGGATTGTCCATAATAAAATAAAAAAGAAGCAACTCAGGCCATTTGGGATATATTTCAAATTTCATTACAATATAATAAATATTATTATGGTATTGTATATAAACTTTTGTATTATTTATAATATATCATGATTACTTGGAATTATAGTAATAATTATAATATTCCATGTTATAATATTTCAATATTTCATGATAACAATGATTATAATATTGCATGTTATATTTTAACAATAAAGTTTTAGTGTTATAACAGAAATATTATTTTTTCATGTTGAATAATTATAATATTTCTCAATAATTGCATTATTGAATTCATAATATGAATGTTTCATGGGTGACCTCCTGGGAAGTGCTCATGTTTCACCCTTTTTTGTATTTTAATTTTATTTTCCAAGATTTTTTACATTTAAAAAAAATGAATCGCATGTAAGTATAAAAAAATTATTATGATATTGTATGTAAACTTTTTAAATGAATAAAATATTTCCTGTTTGAGTATAATTTTAGTAATAATTTTTATATTGCATGTCATAACATTACCATATTTCATGTTAAAAATAATTATAATATTTTAGGACATATTGTAACAACTAAGGTTTAGTGTTATAATAGAAATAATAATTTTTTTGGTTGAATAATTATAGTATTGGAGGATGATTTTATTAGTTAAAGTTATATTTATGACAACAATTAAATAATAATACGTAATATGAGATTCATTGATAGTACTTTCAAATAATTTACAAGAATGTCTGTGTATTTTTTGTTGTGATCACAACAACATTTATACACTAGATCCCAATATAATTCTACAGTTAAGAGTTCATGGGTGAGAATAGTACTAGAATGGGTGACCTCCTAGGAAGTACTCATTCTGCAGCTTTTTTTGTGTATATTTAAAATTTTATTCCAATATAATAAATATTATTACGATATTTTACACAATTTTTTTATTGAATATAATATTTCATGATTATCAGGAATTTTAGTAATAATTATAATATTTCATGTTATAATGTTATAATGTTTCATGTTAATAATGATTATAATATTTCATGTTATATTGTAATAACTACGGTTTAGTGTTACAATATAAATTATATTTTTCCATGTTGAATAATTATAATATTTCTTGATAATAAAATTATTGAATTTCATAATATGAATGTTTCATTGGTGACCTCCTAGGAAGTGTTGGTGCTTCACCCATTTCTGTATTCTTCATTGTATTTTCCAAGATTTTTAACATATTAAAAAACAATGAATTACATGTAAGTATAACAATAATAATCATGATATTGTATGAAATTTTTTAAATGAATATAATATTTCATGTTTAAATAGAATTTTAGTAATAATTATAATATTTCATGTCATAATGTCGTTATATTTCTTGTTAAAAATGGTTATAAATTTTCATGATGTATTGAAACAACTACGGTTTGGTGTTATAATCGAAATTATAATTTTTCATGTTTAATAATTATAATATTGGTTGATAGTTTCATTAGTTAAAGTTATATATATAACAAAAAATAAATAGCAATATGTAATATTAGAATCATTGATTGTACTTTCAAATATTTAACAATAATGTCTGTGTATTGTTGGTTGTGATCACAGTAGCATAAATGCATCAATTTCTCTTAGAACTTTCTAGTAAAGCGTGCTTGGGTGAGATTAGTACTAGGATGAGTGACCTCCTACGAAGTACTCATGTTGCCCCATATTTTTTTTATATTTAAAATTTCATTCCTGTATAAGAAATATTTTTATTATATTGTATGTAAACTTTTTTATTGAATATAATATTTCAGGATTACAAGTAATTTTAGAAATAATTATAATATTTCATGTAATGTTTCAATATTTCATGTTAACAAGGATTGTAATATTGAATATTATATTATAATAACTATGGTTAAGTTTTATAACAAAAACAAAAAAAATAATGTTGAATAAATATAATATTTATCAATGATCACATTATTGAATTTCATAATATGACTGATGCATGGGTGACCTCATGGGAAGTTCTCCTGTTTCACCATTCTTTATTTTTCATTGTTTTTTCCTAGATTTTTTTATATTTTAAAAATCAAATAATTGCTTGTAATTATAACAATAATAATTATCATATTGTACATAAACTTTTTAAACGAATATAATAATTCATGTTTACATATAATTTTAGTAGTAATTATAATATTTCATGTCATAGTGTTACCATATTTCATGTTAACAATAATTATATTATTTTAGGATGTATTATAACAACTATAGTTTAGTGTTATAATATAAATAATAAATTTTCATGTTGAATTACTATATTATTGGCTAATAATTTCATTATTTAAAGTTATGTTTATAAAAAATTAAATAGTAATAGGTAATATTATAATCATTGATATTACTTTTAAATATTTGAAAATAATGTCTGTGTATTTTTGGGTGCGATCACATCATCATTAATGAACCATATCCCATTATAAATTTATAGTTAAGCATGATTGGGAAAGAGTAGTACTAGGATGGGTGACCTTATGGGAATTTTTAGAGACCTATATTTTTCCTTTTAATACTTTGAAATATTTCAATATATATTTGCAAATTTTGGTATCGAGATGAAGTGTGATTCTAAGTCTCGGTGTGCCCGAAATTAATTTTCAAAAAATATTAAATATATTTTATATTATGTGATCATATTTTATAAAAGGTAATGATATAACTCTTAAATGGAATCTTGGATCAAAAATGGTAGGCCACAATTGAGTTTTGAACGTGGTGTTTACCCTAAGCGTGACAAAAAATAGGTCAGCATGGGGAGTTCGGATAAAATGGGCATTGGTAGTAATTTTAGTGGATTAATTAATTATTTTGACCTAAACAATATTCCTTTAAATTTATCTCCATGGATAATTTCCTAGGTTTAGCCTCATAATCCTAGGATCATCGAGGGCTTCTTCCCCCTTTCCTTTTATTGGTGAATCGTGTCAGATGACGAGGAAACTCTAGATCGGAGCAGATCAGGAAACAATGATCGCAACGACTTCCTTAGATTTTTGGTGAGTGAATTATTCAATGAAGAACACTCCAATCTCTAGGTATGAATTTTCAATTTTTGTTTTACACACTTTTTGATTAAATTGATTGAGCATATCAATCCCCTCTATTGATATATGATAATTGCATATCCTTAGCATACTCCGACATACCGATTAAATTGTTTATTCAATGTTTTTTCTAACCCCAATTATAACCATTCATGATAATTGGAAAATAACACTTGTAAATGATTGTTTAAATGTTTTTTTTGGTGCCTTTATCTCTAATTGCTTCGCGTTCTTCACCGGTTGGACCTCGCGGTCCCGTTTCGATGATGTCGGGCGGTATTGAGCCTGATCGGACCCCTTGAATCATGAAAGATTCAAGTGTGATGGAGGGATTGATAAATCAGGGATAGATAAGGATATTTTGTGGGGCATAAAAGATCGTTTCAATAATCGATAGCTATATCATCTAAGGTGGAAGTATTTAAGGAATGCAGTGCTTACAGGTTCGCACGAAATCAAACCAGATTTGAGTTTTCGGCCACCAGAGGCCAAGAATCCATTAGTGAATGATATATCCACAAAGTACAGGTGGAAAAAAAATCCAAAACCAAAGTGGAATGGTAGGATTTTAGCCATGGAGAGCAGGTGTGGGAATCTGGATAAATCTTAACTACACATTGTACGGTGATGAACACATTGTGTGTAACCCCTAGGTTGTGGTGGCTATGGTTTCATAAAATTACATGGATGCAATGGAATTTATCCCTCCTAAATGCCTTGTACCTAATCTTAGGGTGGATGATCCATATGGTGGAACATAGGGGCGGGACCCGGTGTGGGTGTACACAGTCATCTACCTAAGTACATGGACACGAGGTAAAGTACACGGACATGGGGTGGATACACAGGCATGACCAAGAACATGGGAAGGACCTTGAGTGACATGGGAACTCTATGTATATCACTCAAAAACCATGTATCCCTACATGGTATGTGAGCCACATACCTCCAGGGACATGTCCAGGTGAAGGAGTGGGACCACACATAGTGTGGGTCCTCTACACACCATGTACCCCTTGGCTCCTTTTGAAGAAACTCTGATCTTTCGTATCACCTTTGTTTGAACTCTAATTCTAGCCCACAAGTACCCTATCCTATGTGTTTTTTCATATGTAACTCAATGGTTTACTAGGTTTTGGATTAATCTATATTATGTGAAATGTTTTGGACACAGTGCTTATTGAGGCGATTCACGACAACGACAGTGATCCAGTGGAGTCATCAGGGCATGGGCCATCGACCTATAGAGTGGACCCCCCCCCCCCCCACCAGTTTTGGAATGATTCCTCTACCTTCATAGTGTAACCCCCAATTGGATAGGCCATGGGTCCTTGATGACCAGATTGGAACCCCCTATCAGAGCAGGGCTATGGTCTTCAACCTATAGAGAAGAACCCCCCCCCCCATCGGCATGGGCGCAAGTCTACTACCTACTTAGTGGAACCCTCATATTGGATAGGGAACGGGTCCTCATGACACTAGAGTAGAACCCCCATCAATATAGGCATGGTCCCTCTACAGTTTCATACATAGTGAAACCCCCTAAAACATTAGGGAATGGATCCTCTACATGGATTTTGTGACCCCTCGGCTGTGTGGTAGACTGACGAGGTGTGGGTCTTCACACAGATAGTTTTGGACAAACGCATGAGATTTTGGGATTCTTTGATGGAATTATAGAACTGTTGCTAACTTTTCTTATTGGGATGATCTCTGAGATGGAGATCCCCTTTCTCTCTCATTTGGGATTATTTTTACTAATAGTATATATATACCTATATCCCTAGCTTTGGATTTTATTACTCTCTTTCCATGGGATGTGAAGACGCATGTGGTATTCCACGTGCTTTCTTTGTTTAGCTTCTCATGGTTGGATGTGTTTACTATCCTATTATAGGCGTAAAAGACTCAAAATGCAGTCTGTCTAAACACTAGGTTGATCCCCTTGTGTTTGGATAAGGATACTCCCTCTCTTTGTTTGGGTTGAGTTTTTCTATTTCATTGTATCTTGTTTACTATCTACTCTCTTTTTATTCATGTCATATCTCTTAATACTCACCCTTTAGCTTTCAGGGCCTACTACTGGGTAAGTATATACTCACTCATGCATGGGATTTTCCTGCACGTGTCGTGTCTTATGTAAAGGATGGATAGTTCTATGGTGACTAGAGTATAAAATATGGATACTTGGTACTTTGTACTGCATACGGTAGTCGTATCTTGCAGATCTGGATCTATGATCTCTCAGCATTTTAATTTCTAGTTTTTTCATGTAGGGATATCATTCTTATTGGGCATGTATTTTTTCCATTTACTTTTCAGTTTGCACTACTGTACTTTTGTAATATCTAGAGGTTTTACATGAATGGTTGTTCCCCTAGTGTTTTTCATATATTATTATTATTTCTATTCACTTATGCATCAATATGGATCTCTCTATGTGTAAAGGTACTTAGGAAAAGCCCCCCTATGCTAGTTATGCCTTCAATTTAATGAAAATGGGTTGATCTAGGATTATGCTCGGGGTGGATTGAATGAATTTTTCTTCTTTAAACAATTTTGGTTTTATTAATTCTTGATGAATCCATTCTTCAAAAATAACACTACCTTCATCATTTTCTGGTTTGGTGCTTACTAAACACAATTACTAATCCCCTATACACTTAGAGAACCAAATTCATGATCTCTCCGAGGTATATGGTCATTTAGTAATTGAATTTATTTTTCTCAAACACAGTAAAGATGAAGAGTAGAAATAACTGAAGAATGGATGTCTTAAATTAATTATCCATTTAACAACAATTCGTTCATAAAATAACATTCAATCCAGCCTTTGCATCCTCTTAAGATCAACCCATTAAGGGTTTAGCCCTCCATTTATGGTATACTCTCAATGGTGGGCGGAAGATGGCTAACAAGAATTGGATTGAAGAAATTAAAACCGCGGAAATAACGAGCACTCCTCCGTGTGTGTGAATGAAATTCACACCTATGTGTGAACTAATTCACAACAACACAGAGATATCACTGTGCTTTGTGATTATAAATTTTTAATAAATGAAATGGAAAATATATAAGAGAAGAAGTTTATTAAGAACATAAAGATACAAAAACAAACTTACATGGAAATGGAAAACATTACAAAGGAAATTTGGAAGCAAAACATTACAATGAAACAAAGCATCCAAGATGATAAGAAAATTTTCCACACCCATTCCCTTCACCAATAGCTCCTTATATAGGCATATTAGGAGCCTTAGGTACATCCCCCAACAATTAATTCACCCCCCAACAATTAATAGAGTCAAATGGAGGGTGAATAATCAAAAAGAAATTGATGTTTTGAATTTGACCCGGAAAACTGTCCAGATTCGTCCACCATATTGACGTGTGAATTAGAAATTGAAGAAGGCCGAATCCAGAGGGGTTGTAGAAGAGAAATGTCTTCGTTAATGTGTCTTCTAGAAGCTCGCAAAATTTCAGGACATTTGGCTCATCCGTTTGGAAGTTATGGTCGAAATGGTGGGACGGATTTCTGTGCATTAATGACGAGTCCACCATTTAAATCTCAACTTCAGATCCATTTGTTTGATGGGCCTTAGGCCCATTATGCTTTTTCTAGCATGTTTCTGCCTTCAGGCACAAAATTCTCCATCTTCCTTTGTGATTCATCCATCGGACCTAAAAGATAAAATGTTCCAAACAAAGTGATCAATCATATCCCAAAATTTCAAATTAAAATTATGAATATTGTAATTTCCACAAGGAAATTATTGAGTGGGCCCAAATTGAAATTTTAAGCATGAATTGCACAATGATGGGAAATGAAGTTCAATTTATGAATTGGACTAAAATTGATGTTTATGAACTTTTAAACACATTAATATTAAGAACTTAACAATAAATATTAGCCACTTTCAGTGACTAATCACACCCCCCAACTTGAGTTTTGCTAGTCCCGAGCAAAATAAATTACAAATATGAAATCAAAATCCCCTTTTCCAAAAACATTTAAATACACATTACTCACCCAAATATCTAATACCAAAAAAAATTATGAAAACCCATCAAAATCATTTAAAACAAGCTAGGTCCATAAGCATATCCCAGGCCCAAGCTCATTCCTTTGTTCAAATTCATCGCCACATTTCATCCAATTCCAATTAAGCATGATAAAGTGTTGTGCATCATAAAAGATATGGGGACCATTTTATTGTTCAAGGGGAAAAAAATGGAAGCTCTAGGTGGGAATCACATTAAACCTTAAGATGAGTATCCATTTTTTTTTTTTTTTTGATTTTTTTTTTTTTTTGATTTTTTTTTAACCACAATAGATATGAAAAGACTAACTCTGGGCAAGAAAACTATGGAGTCACGATCCCCAAGTGTCGGACGCCATGCATTTTGTCAATTTTATGCTCTACAATAGAGATATAAAGCCTAACTCTGGGCAAGACAACTATGGAGTCACGATCCCCAAGTGTCAGACGCCACGCATTTGGACAAAACATTGCTCTATGTGGTCTTTTTTTTTTGTTTTTTTTTTTTGTTTTTTTTTTTGTTTTTTTTTTGGATACTCAAATTAAACTAAAAGTGACCCCAGAACCCTATGCTATAATGAAAGGGACCCAAGAACTCAAATTTACACCCACGATCCAGTAGACGTGCATTGTGGCATTTTTATTAAGAGGATGAAAATGTAAACTTTGAAAAATCACATTGGACAACCGCACTTTCCAAAAACTATGCTCATGAACTTAAACTTGCATTAAAATCACAATCAAGGCATACAAAATTATTTGATATCCAATTTTAGAGTTTGCAATGTGTGTTATCATGTTCAAGGTTAATGGAATTTTTCTTTTCATGCATGTTCTTATTCAAAAAAAAATCATTTTTTATCTCCCCCCCCCAACTTAGAATAACACTGTCCCCAGTGTTTAAAGAAAAGAAAAGTTAGAAGGGGGTAGGAGAGGAGTTCAATGAAGAAATTTAAAATGAAAATCATGGAATGAAGTCACCTGGTGGTTGATGATGATAGTGCGTGCCACAGTCTCCCTTCACTCCTAGATTTGAGTCTCAGCGGCTTGGATGGTGGTGAATGGATTCTCCATATGGATTTCAACGTGTCCTTTTATTTTTTTAAACCTATAAAAATATAAAAACAAAACAAAATAAACTAATGATACATTGTCTTCTTTATATTTTCTGGGTAAGGTATTACTCAGAGATCATGCCACGTGACACAGATGAATATGGCGCTCCCCTTTCATACCCATCCTTACTCATAAAAGAAGAACAGGTCAACAGTCTATGGTAATTTATTATATGAAAAAGAAAATGATTCAAAATGATTAGAAAACATGAAAACCATGGGTTGCCTCCCATGCAACGCTTTTGTTTAACGTCGTTGGCTCGACTTGTACCCCCCAACTTATCCAATTCCAACTTTCATAATTTTAATGAACCCATATTTCTCCACTTCAACAAGATTGAGATTGATTGTCTTTTTGAAATTTGTTTCGTATGAAATCATATTTTCTATAATGATTGGTAAAATCCAAGGAATATCTAAAATGGTTGATCGATTTGTTTCTATAGTCTTTCCTAAGACACCAAGGATCATTCCTACATTATTCATTTCATGATATGGATGAATGACAACTGAAATTTCTTGTTTATCACCTATGATGGGATTTCTCGGTGGGGAAGTAAGGACATTGATTTTGAGTTCAGGTTGGATAGGACATTTAATAACAGATAAGGAATTAGAATCAAAATCAATTTCATTTTCATCATTTCCCAACACAATTGGTTCCATTTGAATTGAAGATTCAACCCCAAAGTTTTCTAGATGAGTTTCATGAATGGGTATGGATTTGATGTTTGTGATTTCTCCTAATGGTTCAATGATTGGTGTTTCTGAAAAATTATCATTGGAGAAATATTCCGGGCATTCAATCCATGAAGAAAAATTTCCCTCTTGTGAATTCATGAAATCAATTTCATCCTGATTTAAACACTCATTAAAAATTCCTTGATCTTGTTTAGTTATCCCATATCCAAAGGATAGTTCTTTTTTAAAATCATGAGAGGTTTTTGGGATAAAAGATTCATCTATCAATGATGAGGAAAAAACATCTTGAGTGGGAACGGGTTCCTCAAAAGTCTTAAAGCATTGTAATTCTAATCTGAAAGATGAAACTTCTGAATTCATTTTATCCATTTGTTCACACAATTGTTCAAGAATTTTTTCAGGATTAGGGTTGATATATGTTTGTACATCCTGGACTTCCTCATTATTTATCTTTTCAATCATTCTTGATAGGTATGGAAATTGATCTTGTAAACATTCAGCATCCCATTGATTGTACATCTCATCTGGTGTGGTGTATTCAATTAAGGATTGGTCAATGAAATTTTCTATGTGAGGTGATTCAAAATATTGATTTTCTAGATGATTATATCCTTGGTATATTAATGGGTATTGTTGAAGATAATCCATTGGAGATGATTGAAAATTGTTTTTGGGATTCATTGGACACACAGGAACAGAAAGGGGAAAAGAGAAGAGAAATTTGGGTGAGAATAGAGAATTTGGGGTGAGAAAAGAAGATGAGTGTATAAGGTACTTACTTGGGTCCCCGGCAACGGCGCCAAAATTTGGTTGCTCCCAAATTTACCCTACGAGTAAAAGCGATCGATGTAGTACATGTAGGGGTCGAGTCCACAGGGACCGAAGAAGTAACCTTGAGACGCTACGATTTGGTGAAGGATGGGCTATGAAGTAGCCAACTTTGGTTTTGATTTTGGATGGTTTAAATAACACTAAGACACCCACTTGAATTCAATTTAATGAAAATGGGTTGATCTAGGATTATGCTCGGGGTGGATTGAATGAATTTTTCTTCTTTAAACAATTTTGGTTTTATTAATTCTTGATGAATCCATTCTTCAAAAATAACACTACCTTCATCATTTTCTGGTTTGGTGCTTACTAAACACAATTACTAATCCCCTATACACTTAGAGAACCAAATTCATGATCTCTCCGAGGTATATGGTCATTTAGTAATTGAATTTATTTTGCTCAAACACAGTAAAGATGAAGAGTAGAAATAACTGAAGAATGGATGTCTTAAATTAATTATCCATTTAACAACAATTCGTTCATAAAATAACATTCAATCCAGCCTTTGCATCCTCCTAAGATCAACCCATTAAGGGTTTAGCCCTCCATTTATGGTATACTCTCAATGTTGGGCGGAAGATGGCTAACAAGAATTGGATTGAAGAAATTAAAACCGCGGAAATAACGAGCACTCCTCCGTGTGTGTGAATGAAATTCACACCTATGTGTGAACTAATTCACAACAACACAGAGATATCACTGTGCTTTGTGATTATAAATTTTTAATAAATGAAATGGAAAATATATAAGAGAAGAAGTTTATTAAGAACATAAAGATACAAAAACAAACTTACATGGAAATGGAAAACATTACAAAGGAAATTTGGAAGCAAAACATTACAATGAAACAAAGCATCCAAGATGATAAGAAAATTTTCCACACCCATTCCCTTCACCAATAGCTCCTTATATAGGCATATTAGGAGCCTTAGGTACATCCCCCAATAATTAATTCACCCCCCAACAATTAATAGAGTCAAATGGAGGGTGAATAATCAAAAAGAAATTGATGTTTTGAATTTGACCCGGAAAACTGTCCAGATTCGTCCACCATATTGACGTGTGACTTAGAAATTGAAGAAGGCCGAATCCGGAGGGGTTGTAGAAGAGAAATGTCTTCGTTAATGTGTCTTCTAGAAGCTCGCAAAATTTCAGGACATTTGGCTCATCCGTTTGGAAGTTATGGTCGAAATGGTGTGACGGATTTCTGTGCATTAATGACGAGTCCACCATTTAAATCTCAACTTCAGATCCATTTGTTTGATGGGCCTTAGGCCCATTATGCTTTTTCTATCATGTTTCTGCCTTCAGGCGCAAAATTCTCCATCTTCCTTTGTGATTCATCCATCGGACCTAAAAGATAAAATGTTCCAAACAAAGTGATCAATCATATCCCAAAATTTCAAATTAAAATTATGAATATTGTAATTTCCACAAGCAAATTATTGAGTGGGCCCAAATTGACATTTTAAGCATGAATTGCACAATGATGGGAAATGAAGTTCAATTTCTGAATTGGACTAAAATTGATGTTTATGAACTTTTAAACACATTAATATTAAGAACTTAACAATGAATATTAGCCACTTTCAGTGACTAATCAGTCGGGTCATGACAGATTGGAATCATAGGCTAGTTTGATCCTTAGGATGGTGTTTGGAGTAGTGACATTATGAGGATTTGGTTGAGATTATGGAAAGAGTGTCAGAATGTATCAAGTGTGGATCCCTGGCCAGGGATTCTAGTGATGGTACGATGTGCCATTGTATCCATTTACCAGGACCGTGACTACATGAATATCAACTCAACATACTGAGACATTGGTTTCACGGATCAATGGTAAATTCATCATATGGGATTGAATATTTGACTATCCTTATTGAGTCAGCTCCCCATTATTATTATTATTATTATTATTATATATATATATTCTCATCTGACCGTGGTACATCTTTATTAAATTTTAGGATTCCACCGCGACGACAACTAGCTAGGATACTAGTTCCGGATCATAAGGATGATATGATGAGTGATGAGGGCTCAGGTAAGGGTCCATACCATAGGTTTATTCATCCATGTGGATAGGTACTAGCACATCCACCTGTTGAGCAGTAGATCATCCCAGTAGAGCGGGCGGAGGGTGCATGAAAACTTAGCACACTTCATGAGTTCCAGTGCCATCGACCTTTGAGGTTCCGCATAGATCCAGATCCTCAGAAATTAGAAGAATATATAGAGTCAGTGGTCTATATCTTTAGGCTCATCCAGACACTAGAAGATCAGGTCGTTGCACCATAAAATAGCCTTTTCCATAGATCAGATGGGCGTTGGTGGAGTCTTGTTACCCAAATGCATGATGAATCGACAGTCTTGTGGCCTAACCTCCAACAGTTGTTTCGTGAGGATTACTACCCCTCCTCTATACTCTTAGTTCTTATTCAGGAGCTTTTGGAGCTATAAAAAAGAGGGATGATAGTGGTCGAGTATGCAGTGAGGTTTATAGACCTTACATGGTACTCCCTTGACATGATCCGGGATGGATACTTCTATGGATGGAAGTTTGACTAGGGACGTCACTGAGATATCTAAGCTAGTGTATTAACCTTAAGCATCCCCACCTATGTTAGGGAGTTGGAGTGGGAACTAGTGATAGAGAGCTTCCTGTAAGAGGTAATCCAGTCATTCCTTTATCTCTATACTTCTAGTGTGAAATATGGAGCTCCCAATTGAGGCATTATCCCAACACATTCATCTTGAGGCTCCTACAGAGAATTCTTCTTATATATCTTTTATATGTCGGCAGTGCAAGCTATCACTTGGAAGAGGGAGGTTAATGTGGGAACTTTTGGTCATCATGATGGAACCCTATTAAATTATCTTGGGAATGGATTGGTTGTCGATGATTCGAGCCCATATTTACTTTCACCGCATATGAGTCAGATGCATACACACTGATAGGATAATATTCTCCTTTGTGGTCGAGAGAGATATCATTGAAGGGTGAGTGGGTTCTGAAAGAAATAGGAAGCAACCCTTCACACATTATCTAGTGAGATTTCACCTTAGTGCAGTAGGCTCTTCAGGCATCTAGATTCATTTAGTCATGGAAAATAATATGGACGTCTTTCCAATGGAAGTTCCAGGACTACCTCTAAGCATGGAGATGGAGTTTTGCATCAACCTTCATCTTAATACCACTTTGATGTCTTCTTTAGAATATCTGATGGACCTTATCAAGCTCTAGGATCTACAGTTGCAGTTGGAGGACCTTAAAGAGAAGGATTTCATTAGGCCCATGGTGTCACCCTAGGCATCTCCAGTTTTGTTTGAAAAAAAGGCAGACGAGAGCTTACATCTTTGTGTGGATTATTGTCCCCTGGACTAGTCCATGATAAAGAAAAGTACCCCTTGACAAATATTGATGGCCTATATGACTTTTTGTGAGTTTTAAAGTGGTTTAAAAATATTGATATCGGGTCCAACTACCACCAATTGAGAGTTAATGAGGCTGATATTCCTAACCCAGCATTCTGATGTCCCTACGGATACTATGAGTTCCTAGTGATTCTGTTTGGTGTGAAAAATGGCCCCATTGTGGTTATAACTTTGATGAACTAGGTCTTCTAGCTGTGAATGGACTAGTCTTTGGTCATCTTCCTTGATGACATGCTCATATAATCTATATCAGAGGAGGATTATGCAGAGCACTTGAGGTTGGTTCTAGATTTTCTGTGAGAGCACCAGATTTATGGGAAACTCTTAAATTGCAAGTTCTAGATTCACGAGGTTCACATTCTAGGGAATGTCATTTTTGTTAATGGTTTAGCTGTGTCCTAGAAAATATTGATGCAGTGATTTCTTAGGACCCACTGTCACGACCCGTCCTCGGGGCCCGTGTCGTGACTACCCCAAGCCCGCCTTCCATAGGCCATGGGCTGGTGACTAGCACCAAAGGCGTAAATCCCGATAACTGGGAAGGCATTGCCTTTATAAAACAAATACACATCCAACCAGAGTACAAGAGGAAGTTGTACACTAAGTACAAAAGATAGTGCTGAAAAGTAAATGGGCCAGAATACAACCCAACTGAAAAGATACAGCTACAACTGAATGAAAGTGCAACAGAAAAGACAACAGCTAAAAGATAGAAGCAACTCCTGGGTCATCCACCTTGGATCCTACCTGAAGGGTAGGTACAGACAGCCTCCTCAACGCTCTCGCCCGCCAACCTCCTCCGAGTACCGTCTCGTCGTGAAGTCCACCACCGAGTACTGACTCGTCGTGAGGTCCACCTCTGGGTACCGTCCAGTCCTCGTACACTCGATCTCTATCAGCATTGTCCGTCATCTACATCCAACACAACGAGGTGCAGGCATAGCCCGAGCAGGGGTGAGTATAATGATACTCAGTAGGGACCCCGAGACCCTTAAGGTCTCACTAAATCCAACAAGAAGAACCACAAAGAAGAACCTCAACAGATAGCTCTTACTTAGGTATAAGCCCATACTTATACCTAAGTTATCAAGTAACCCATCTCAATCATGAGGTAACACAAAGGTTATGAAATTAATGGATAACCACTACTTAAGGTATATGCCCATACATATACCTAAGTTATCAAATAAATCATCTCAATCATGAGGAAATCACAAAGGTCAAAGACTCAGCACAAACCAGGATTTTCATAAACGAAACCACAACTGCTGGAGAACTCCTCCTCTATCGAGTACAGTAGCCTTGTCACAACTCTGAGGTGCTACTCACTAACCTTAGACTGCGGAGGTACTCCTCCTGTCGAGTACCGCGGGTCTGCTGCCAAATACCGAGCGCTCCGTCCGCTGTGGGTCTGCCGCCAAATACCGGGTGCTCCCCCCTAATAGCCTACAGAGATACTTCTCCTATCGAGTACAACGGGTCTGCTGCCAACTACCAGGCGCTCCGTCTGCCATGGGTCTACCGCCAAATACCGGGCACTCCGTCCACTGGGTTAACTGAATCACTACGAGTCGAATCGGTCAAACAGTCGTCAGGTCTACAGCTATTCTGTCTCCGCACTCTGTACGCTCGTCTTCGGGAGGGTCCATTCCACGAGCTACTAGTCGTTACTTCCAAGTGTCACGAAGTCTCACATGAAATTATCTCAAAGGACTGCCTCGTCATAGGGGTCTCAACACAACAGACGGCGCGTCAATCGGATGTTCGGTCTGTGAGTTATTAGCATTATCGTTCCAGGGGCCCGGTTGGATTTCGGGTACAATCTAATCCGGCCATACTCCAACTATGTCCAAACCTCAGGTTAAGTACGCCAAAAGAACCTTCTCATCAAGAGGAATCCAACAAAGTCGACGGCACGTCAATCGGACATCCGGAGCTCAAGTTATAAGTGTTTCCGCTCCAAGGGCCCGGTTGGTTTCGGGTTCAAACCAATCCGGTCATACCCAAAGTTTGCCAAAACCTTGAGTGTAATATAATTAATCGACCGTCTCGATCCAAGGATCCCTACACAACTGACGGTGCGTCGATCGGAGGTCCACATCCCAAGATATGAGCATTTGAATGAACCTGGTCCGAAAATAGGGGGTCTGGGCCCTGTCCGACCCGGCCCAATACCCCCTGGGTCAGCCCAAACCGGGTCCGGCCCGATTGGGCACAGCCCGGCCCAGCTGGCGCGGCCTGCCCAGCCGGTGCGGCCTGCGGCCCAGCTCGGAAGTCGGCCGCGGCTCGGCTGTCGGCCGAGCGGGATGCGAAGGGGGCGCGGCCCCCTTTGTTTCGGAAACGGCGGCCCCCCCGGTGGGGTCCACCTAAGGGTGTAATTTTGGCTCGGCGGCCCGATAGGCCCGGCCCGAAATCCCGAGCGGCCCGGCCCAGCAAATCCCGCATCGGGCCAGGCCGGGTCGGCCCGAAAAAGACCGGACCGCGGGCCCGCGCGAAACCCGGCTTGTTGGCCCACCTGCTGTAAAAACTATAACGGGGGAACTGCAGGTAGGGGGATTTGGTCCCCCTACCTCAAGCTCCCAAGGCTGCGCCTGGACCAACTGGTCCAGGCGCTACGCCTGTAAATTAATCACAGGTCTATATATATTTATATATATATATATATACATATGTATATATATATATATATGAATATATATATATGAATATATCTATCTCTATATACATATGTCTATATATACATATATCTATATATACATCTATATATACATATATCTATATATACATCTATATATATATATATAGATCTATATATATATATATGAATATATATATCTATATTTATATATAGATATATGTATATATATATATCTATTTATATACATATATATATCTATATCTATATGTATATATCTATCTATATATACATATATCTATGTATATATATCTCTATATCTATATATCTCTATCTATATATATATATATATATATATCTATACATATATATATATATATTCATCTGTATATCTCTATATCTATATACATATCTCTTTATATATATATATATATACATACATATATACATACATATATACATACATCTATATATATATCTACCTATATATCTATATATACATGTATATTTCTACATTTATATTTATCTCTATATGTATCTATATATATGTGTGTATATATATATATTTCTATCTATATGTGCATATATCATTATATATTAACAAAAAATGATATTATATATATACATATAATTATTATTATATATAATTATAATGTGTGTATAAATATATATATACAACGATATATAATTATATGTATAATAGTGTATATATATAATAGTTTATATATATAAACAAAGCCATTAATAATATATATCAATTAAGTGTGGTTTTTAAAAATCCATTAATAATATATATATATGTATATGTATATGTATATGTATATGATTTAATATAATATATATATATATAATCAAAGCTATTAATAAATATATATATATATCAATGATTTAATATTATATATATATACTAACTTGTTGTATATTAATAAAAAAAATAAGTCTAGTTTTTAAAAATCCATTAATAATATATATATATATATGTATGTATATGTATATGTATATGATATAATATATATATATATATATCAATGATTTAATATAATAGTGTATATATATAAACAAAGCCATTTATAATATATATCAATTAAGTGTGGTTTTTAAAAATCCATTAATAATATATATATGTGTGTATATGTATATGTATATGTATATGATTTAATATAATATATATATATAAAGCTATTAATATATATATATATATATCAATGATTTAATATTATATATATATAATAACTTGTTGTATATTAATAAAAAAATAAGTGTGGTTTTCAAAAATCCGTTGATAATATATATGTGTGTGTGTGTGTATATGTATATGATATAATATAATATATATGTATATAAACAAAGCTATTAATATATATATATATATAAATATATCGATGATTTAATATAATAATGTATATATATAAACAAAGCCATTAATAATATACATCAATTAAGTGTGGTTTTTAAAAATCCATTAATAATATATATATATATGTATGTATGTATGTATGTATATGTATATGTATATGATTTAATATTATATATATATAATAACTTGTTGTATATTAATAAAAAAATAACACACTCGCCTATGATGTTCGTGCAAGTCCCTCAACTTCATTATTTTTTTAAGTATGTTGCAACATGCATAAATTATATATACTATACATATATAAATTTATTTAGAAAAAAAAATTAACTCACCCAATGATGTTCACGCACACCCCCAATATATATATATAAACAAAGCCATTAATATTATATATAAAGGTATTAATAATATATATCAATTAAGTGTGGCTTTTAAAAATCCATTAATAATATATGTGTGTGTGTCAATGATTTAATATTATATAATAACTTATTTTATATTAACAAAAAAATAACACACTCATCTAATGATGTTAGTGCACGTCCCCCAACATCATTAATTTTTTTAAATATGTTGCAACTTCCATATATTATATATAAATTTATTTAGAAAAAAAATTAACCCGCCCACTACAGCGCACCCCCAAACCCCTAATTATTTTTTTACAATTTTCTCATTATATATATATATATATATAATAACTTATTATATATTAACAAAAAATAACTACTCACTAAATGATATTCGCACACCCCCAACCTCATTATTTTTTTTAAAATATGATAAAACTTTCATATATTATATATACTATATATACATATATAAATCTATTTAGAAAAAAATTAACTCACCCACTGCTGCGCACCCGCTAAGGGTGTAATTTCAGTCCAGACAGGGCCGGGTCGGGCCTGCCCTGCAAAAAAATTAAAAAACGTTTAAAAAAATGTTTTAAATTAAACAAACGCTAAAAAATACTTTTAATAAATAAGTTAAAAAAAAGTTTTAAATAAATGATAAAACCCATTTAAATAACACTTTAAACTCACCACTCCCTGCTGCACACCCCCCAGTAACTCATTATTTTTTTAATTTGTACATAATATATATAAATTCACAGACATGTATAAATCTATTTAGAAAAAAATAACATATTCACCCACTGTAAAATGTTTTTACAAAAAATGTGTAAAATGTTTAAAAAAATACATGTAAAAAATATGCATTCAAAAAAACTTTTTAAATTAAACGTCTAAAAATAAATGTAAAAAAATGTTTTAAACAAGTGTTAAAAAATGGATTAAATAAAAATGTTTAAAAAGTTTTTAAAACAAACATTTAAATTAATTTTTTTAAAACAAACACTAAAAAAATACTTTTTGCATTAAAATGTGAAAAAAAGTTAAATGTTTTAAAAAAATACTTGTAAAAAGCATGCATTTAAAAAAGTTCAAAAATGTTTTAAATTAATCATTTAAAAATAAATGTAAAAAAACGTTTTAAACAGATGTTAAAAAACGGTTTAAATAAAAAAGTTTAAATAAAAAATACTAACAAACGCTTTAAAATTATAAATAAGTTAAAAAAAATAAATGTAAAAAATGTTTTAAATAAACGTTAGAAAAACGTTTAAATAATAAGGCTTTAAACTCACCCACGGCAGCTACGCACCCCTCATTATTTTTTTTACAATTTGCAAATAATATATATATATATATATATATATATATATATATATTTAGACAAAAAAACATATCCACCCACTGTAAAATGTTATTAAAAAATAAAATAAACGTTTTTACAAAAAACATGCATTTAAAAATAAATGTAAAGAAATGTTTTAAATAAATGTTATAAAAATGTTTAAATAAAAAAATTAAAAGACAATTATTTTGAAAATAATAAAAGCCCACCACGGCTCGACTTGAAAAAACCCGGCCCGGCCCGAAAAGCCCGGCCCGGCCCGGCCCGAATAGTGGTCAGCGGCCCGACTCTTTGCATGGTAGGTCCGCCCTAGGCAGGTCAAAAGGGGGGTTACACCCCCCCTGTTTCGGGTAATGGTCGGCCGTAATGGTCGGCCGGTTGTGAGCTGCCACGGGACCCGCGGGGGTCCCGCCTCCTGGAGCGTCGGCGGCCGGCCGAGCCCGGCCGCCCCTGCTGGTCTGCCGCGGCCTTAGGCCGTGGCTCTTCTCTCCGGCGCGGCGTGACGGCGCCGCGCCCCTCCGCCGCGGCCCACTCCTGGCCGCGGCCTCCCTCGGCTCCTCCAGTGCGGCGTGGCGGCGCCGCGCACCTCCGATGCGGCCCGCTCCGGTCGCGGTCCCTTCGACCTCACCGACGCGGCGCGACGGCGCCGCGCACCACCACCGCGGCCCGCCCCGGTCGTGGTCCTCTTCATCCCCATGCGGTGCAACGGCACCGCGCCGCCTTCACCACAATGATCAACGAAGATCAACAAGAAAAGGGGAGGAGGATCAGCCGTGTTTGTGCGGTCTGATCTCCTCCCATTATGACGATAGCAAGCGGCCAAATTTTAATCAACGAAGGACGATAAACAAAACTTGAACGAAGATAACCCCTACCTCGAAGGAATTTTGCGGTTGTCAAGCGCCGCAGATGATGGCGTCGTTTCCATCATCGTTGGTGTCTCCACCCTTGTCGCGGAGGAAGAAGAGGATGAAGAAACTGGGGTCGTCGAGCCAACGTTCTTCATCGGAGAGTTGGCATTCTTCGTTGAAGATGAAGTTCTTCAAAAGAGACTAGAGATCTCTCCTCCAATTCTCAACACAACAAGCCAACCAACCAATAAAATAAGGCTCCTCCTTATTTTATTAAAACATGCCATGCATTCAAAAACTCAAAATTCAAATACTTTATTCAATTAATTGAAGAGGTTCAATTAATTAAATTAATGTGTGTTGGAATTATTAAAGTGGGAGAGGAGTAGTCACCTAATTAAATACATGGGGTTTAATGGGAGGTTTAAGGGGTTTAGGGAAAGTGAATGGTTGGGGCTCGTGTGGGCCCCACCTCACAATTATCCTCACATGGGTAGTTAGGAGTTTGTGGGTCCCATCCTAACTACCCCATGTAGGATATAACCACTTAAGATAAAGAATAAAAATTGTTCCACAATTTTTATTCAATTCTTATTTAAACCACAAAATTAAACTCCTTCTCCCGTGCAAACGTATCTACGGTAAAAATCCTCTTAAGCAATTACCGGCGCTGTGGTTCCATCGTTGCCCTCAGATTTCAATTTCGAGCACCGGTTCAAAAGATAGAAAAACCCGCTCATTCGTTCACTGAACATACCCGAGTTAAATTTCGGAATTTGATTCCTGGCACACCAGGCCTCGGAATCAGGTGTCGTCAGAAACTGCGTACTCGTAAAATCCCAAAGAATTTAAGAAAAAAATTTCTTTGAAATTTACGGGTCTTTACATTACTCCCACCTCAGGGCTTTACGCCACCGTAAAGTTGCATCATAAACTAGGGAAACAAAAGAGGTTACTGCGCACACATCTGAGCCTCCCGCTCTCATGTGCTCTCCTAGAGGTTCTCGTGCTGCCACCTGATGCACACTAGAAGAATCGACCGTCCACGTAGGAACCACTCATGTCGATCCTCGATCTCCACCAGGACCTCCGCAAATGTCGCCACGTCATCGATATCCATCTCCTCGTGGTCGATGATATGCGTCGGGTCGTGCATGTATCTCCTCAAATGAGATACGTGGAAGACATCGTGCACCCGGTGTAACTGAGGTGGAAGAGCCAGACGATAATCCACCTCGCCTATCCTGCTGAGAACTTGGAATGGTCCGATGAAGCGCTGAGATAACTTGCCGCCCCGGCCAAATCTCTGTAATCCATGTCCAGGTGAGACCCGTAAGAAAACGTGGTCGTCATCCTCGAACTCCAGTGGTCTCGTCTCCTATCAGCATAGGACTTCTGTCTGCTCTGTGCAGTCTTCATCCGCTCTTGGATGATCTACACCTTCTCCGACGTGACCTGAACCATCTCTGGTTCTACTCGTGTTGACTCCAACACTATCCACAAAGGATATCTGAAACGCGTCCAACTGTTGTCTCACCACTCCTAATAGTTGAATGCCCGATATCCTACCAAAATCATCTGTTACAACGTTCCCCTCCCCAGGAGTATAAACTATCTCGAAGCCATAGTCCTGAAGGAAAACAAGTCATCACCGCTGTCCCAGGTTCATGTCCTTCTGAGAGAAGATACACATGAGATTTTTGAGATGGAGAGAATCATAAACTGTTCGCTCAACGAAAAATGGGTGAGACTAGCCAATTGTAAGAACTCATCTCTACCCTTCATTGTTTACGTTCTTCATAAGCTGCTGAGATTTATCCTCTACCGAAAAGATAAATCTGGTCTCATCCCCTGGATGAACCATGTTCTTTGCCTAATACAGTCAATCCTGACATGAACAGTACTATTTCATGCCATGGACGACGTCGTAAGGCCTCAACGCTACTACCAAGATATTCAACCGTTACTCTCGCCACTAAGGGCCGAGTCACACTATCGGCAACAGAGTGTGGTCACTGGGTCTCCTCCAGTAGGTATCTCGAAAGTGAGGATCAAGTCAACGATTTTAAACCGGAGCCTCTTAGTATCAACCATATATAGAGGACAGGTATAAGGCCTCAGCCTTAAACCTTACTTAATCTTGAATTAAATGAATAATTCACATTGAGGATCTTTTCATGGTTTAGAGTTTTAGAGAATTAGGACATAACTATTACATCTCAAAAGATTACAAAGTAGAAACTTCTACTAAGTTTCCATAAAATAAAAACTCTTAAAAGGAAACATGTCTAGTTCCATGTTTTAGATAGCATGACTTTCCCTTGATCCCATCCTTGACCCTATTACACATTAATTCCTATGAAAAACATTTCAAAAACTTGGGATGAGCATAAAAAGCTCAGTAAGGGATACACAATGAATGAAAACTGTTAGTTTTTCAAAACAACAAGTAAACCATGTATACTTTATCAAAGTAATACTTTTCACCTTTATGAAGTAGTAAAAACTCTTCAATGAATAAAAGATCATTACTTACCCTTTTGTAACCCAAAGATTACCATAAAACCCATATAAATATCACATAACATATAAAGGTAACTTGGGACATAAACATACTTAAATGGAATAACCATACGGTCGACTTCCACACATATCACTTAGTGGAATAGCCATACGGCCGACTTCCATACCCAATGCATTGGAGGTTATAACGTAACCACCCGTCCTGGTATTCATGGAACCACCTGTCATATGGTTTATCACGTAACCACCCATCAAATGTCCAAGTACCATTATAAAATCATAAGACATAAAACAAATATAATGGAAAGAAAACATTTCCACACTTTGATCACAATATATCACTCAAATATATTGACATAACAAATCCATTATAAAAACCATTTTCAATACCAAAATACATAAAAGATTATATGGTATTTATTTCATTTTAAAAACATTACGGCTTGTTGAGGAAGCCAAAGACCAAATAATACTCGCGGCGGCGGAAAAGGTCGTTGTCACCGCGTATGTTAAAAGAAACATTCCTTTTTGTCATTTTGTAAAAGGCTTCATAGAAAAAGATTCCTTTTGTATAAAAGTAAAATTCAAAGGGGTTTATACACCGTATAAAAGAAAGTTGTGTATAAAACGAAATATTCCTTAATGAAAGGAGATTGAGACGAAGTCCCTTACCTCGGGTCCGACTTGACTTGATCGTTCTTTAACGTCCTGAATAATAAACTTGAGTTAATTTATACTTGCTTAAGAACCTTTTTCAAGTTCATTATTCCTTTTATATCACTTATTAACATGTTATGAACACTATGTAATTATTTAAGTTAATAATGGTCGTTTTGTCGATCATTGGTACTTGAGTCAAAAATAAACTCTTTATAATTACAAGTTGTTCATGTGGTAAAATATCCATTATATCAAGAATTATATTCATGATGTAGATATCATATATATCATATATATCCAGTATATACATTCATTTATAATATTACATAATCATTTAGAGGTAAGAAATGAAATGCACCGTTCATGGAGACGGTAAGCCGTACGTACGCAGGAACGCTACTTTCATTTCTATGTCATATTAATGGAATTAAAACTAAATGAGAGATATGTATATTTTAATTCCATAATTATATTCATCATTTATATGTAACATAAATCATATATATCCATTATATATATGTACTTATAATAGTACATTACATTTGGGGATAAGAAATGAAATGCACCGTTCATGGAGACGGTAAGCCGTACATACGTATGAACGCTACTTTCATTTCTATCTCATACTTTAATGGAAAGAAATAATAATGATGTAAAGGTATATTATAATTCCAGTATAAAATCATATATAATAACTTTAAATCTATCCTTTATACGTCCCACATATGACATTAACGAATCAAATCACTCTGAGGGGGCGGTAGTCCGCACTTCCTAAAATGAAGATATTGCGTATACCCATAATGGAAGCCATAAAGGTATGCCATAAATGAAAAATACAGAAGCTTAAGGAAAACATAAACATATTATATATCATATATAAATACAGTGACATATTAATGGCCACCTTTGAAGGTGTTAGAAGAATATTGAACAATCATCGTTTTGTGAGGCAGAAATTCGTCATCCACAGAAACAGTATGTTCTTTAACCATTAGATGTAGGTGTGTGTAATTGTAGCTCGAATTATTCTTATAACAACATCCTATTATATTGAAGATACTTTAGTTGTTACAATAGAAATGAATAAAAAGAGTTTAGGGGGTTGGAGAAGCAAAATAAAACAAAAGAACACAAGTGAAGACATTACCTTAAAATCGGGTAACTCTCTTTGATTTGAGCTCAAAGGCTTCCTTGGGAATACTTCTACCCAAAGTGAGGCTTCTAGAAGTAATATAGGGATGTGTAGAGACAAAGTGGGCAGGGTTTGGCCGATCCAAAGGCATAAGACGTGTGGGTAAGGAGGTAGAGGTGGGGCCTTTTATAAGAGGAGAGGAGGGGCACTCTTGGAAAGTTAAGAAAAGATACTTTATTATAAAATGATTTTCGGATAAAAAGGGTCCCAAAATTATATATTTAGAGGATAAGGTGATAAGGGTTATAAATCCACCCATCCAATAGGTTTTTGACATGTGTAGGTCTTAGATTTTACATTATCTTTTCATTTTATTTAAATCGTTAAATAATGAGGTAATCACTGCATCATCATGGTGTCATAAATAATTTAATTTATTTAATGTCTAAAAATTATAAAAAAAATATCATGATGTAGGAAATATTTTTATATTTCTAATGAATATTTATAGTAAAAAATATGACTTTTATAACTTCATTTAAAAATTGTTTTAGTAAAATAACTCATGTTTGTGAGATTTTTATTTTAACTTTAAATAAAAAGATATTAATGTCATTTTCCTACCAAAGTGGCTCCATGGGGTCCCCAAGTTGACCCATGGATTGTCTTCGTCGACCATGACACATCCAATAAGGGTAGGACATGTTTCTAGGTCATTTCATATTATTAAAACATTATTTTTACCTTAAACTACACTAATTACCTCTAATTGAAATTAATAAACATAAAACTTACTATTCACCAAAAAATTATTTTAATACCATTGAACCACATTTTACTTCTTAATGACAACCATTTATGTCAGATTTTTGAAATTCAAAACATAGAGGTGGTAAAATTTCATTTAAACGAAAAATCAGTTTTTAAGTACCACTTACTGGTTTCACTATTCATCAAAAATTGAAGTTTTTCAGAAAAATACAAAAACTTCACCCTAAGCTATATTTGATATTCCGAATTCAAAAATGATGTCTATTTTAAAAAATTAAAATCATATAAGTTAAATTAATTAATTTAATAATTAATTCCCGCTGTCATGACAAATAGCGTGTTTTTATGAAACAATATATATCAAAAGATTGACACTAGTTTAAGTCCAATTTCAAAGTGAAATTAATTCCAATGACTAAAATTGGATTAAATGTTAAGAATATATTCTAATTTCACTTTAAAACCAATTCAAAAGATAATCTAATCATATTAATAAATTAGATTAAAAAGTGGTTTTGAATTAAAATACAACATTTTTCACTATTCATTAAAAAATGATCTTTATCGGAAAAATACCAAAAATTTACACAAAGTAAATTTTGATGTCCCGATTCTAAAGAATAATTTTATTTGGTCCAATAGAATGTATAAAAGTGACCAAACCTGTATTTAATGAAGGTCCGCCATCAAAAGGCGATAAGTGAACCTTTAGTGAAAATTAGGGTATATATGCCTAAAATTGAATTCTTTCCGTATTTTAGCCTTTATCTTTTATTGGATAAATGTAAAAACATTTAAAAAACATATATAATCATATTTTAGTTATTTATATCCATTCTCTCCAATACAACGGCTATGTGTTAACTACCATTTAAAATAATATTATTATATTACTAGTGTACAACGTAAGATTTCAAAGAAACTCATTGTTGCGTATCGGGTACGCTATCGAACATAGAAACCCCTTTAAAGTAAAATTAATATTTAATTTATAAATATTAATAAAAATGAAAATGCTTTATACTTTATTTACCTGGGGTGTTACATCCTTCCCCCCTTTTGGGAATTGCGTCCTCGCAATTTTATTCACTTATCAAAACAAGTGGGGGGTATTTATCCCTCATAGCATTTTAAGATTCCCATGTTGCCTCTTCAACCATATGGTTTTTCCACAAAACCTTTACATAATGAATTACCTTATTTCACAACACTTGCTCTCTTCGGTCAAGAATCTGGACTGGTTGTTCTTCATAAGAGAGATTCTCTTCCAACTGAACTACCTCTGGACTCAAAACATGAGATGGATCTGGTATATACTTTCTCAACATCGAAACATGAAAAACATTGTGTACGTGAGATAAACTCTGAGGTAAAGCCACTCGGTAAGCAACTGATCCAACTTTCTCCAGAATTTCATATGGTCCAATGAACCTTGGACTCAGCTTTCCTTTCTTACCAAATCACATCACACTTTTCCACGGTGAGACTTTGAGAAAAACATGATCACCTACCTCGAAAGAGAGATCCTTTCTCCTGTTGTCTGCATAACTTTTTTGTCTGCTCTGAGCTGTTCTCATGTGTTTCTGAATCAACTGAACTTTTTCTGCCATCTCTTCTACCAATTTTGGTCCCATCAATTTCCTTTCACCCACTTCATCCCAAAAAGCTGGAGTTCGACACCGCTTCCCATATAATGCCTCAAACGGTTCCATCTATATACTGGAATGAAAACTGTTATTATATGAAAATTCAACCAAAGAAAGATGTTGATCCCAACTTCCCTGATAATCCATCGAACAAGCACGTAGCATATCCTCCAAAGTCTGAATTGTTCGTTCTGACTGCCCATCTGATTGAGGATGAAAAACTGTACTAAAATTTAATTCAGTACCCAACGACTTATAAAGGCCTTTCCAAAATTTAGAAGTAAACCTGGGATCATGATCAGATACAATGGATAGGGGAACTCCATGCAACCTGACTATCTCTTTAAGATACAATCAAGAAAGTTGATCTAGAGAGAAAGTGTCTCGAATAGGAAGGAAATGAGCAGATTTAGTCAATCGATCAATAATAACTCAGATTGCATTATTACCTCGAGATGTCCTCGGTAATCCCACAACAAAGTCCATGGATACATTTTCTCATTTCTAATATGGCACTGGTAAAGTCTGAAGCATCACTTTCGGTAACTGCCGCTCTGCTTTAACCTACTGACAAGTCAAACACTTTACAGTAAAATCAGTAATATCTCTTTTCATTCCATCCCACCAGTAATACTCCCGCAGATCTCTATACATCTTAGTACTGCCAGGATTAACTGAAAACGGAGAACTATGATCTTCACATAACAACTCTCTCTTCAACTGTGGATCACAAGGCACACACAATCTCTTCCCAAATCTCAAAACACAATCATTATCAATGATGAATTCAGGCAACTTACCCTTCTGAACCAGCTCTACCTTTTTCTGAAACTCACTATCTTGCTTCTGTGCTTGATTGATTCTGTCTGATAGAGAAGATTTCACTGATACCTGAAACAAAACAGAAGAACATCCTGCACCAAAAACTTCTATGCCAAAGTTCATCAAATCCTTAACCAAAGGATCACGTTCCAAAAGAAACATTGTTAATGAAGCATTACTTTTTCGACTCAAAGGATCAGCCACTCTATTTGCTTTTCCCGGATGGTAATGAATTGTACAATCATAATCCTTGATTAATTCTAGCCATCTCATCTGTCTCATGTTCAATTCTTTCTGAGTGAATATATACTTTAAACTTTTGTGATGGGTATATATTTCACACTTTAATCCATATAAATGATGCCTCCAAATTTTTAAAGCGAAAACAACAACAACTAATTCCAAATCATGTGTAGGGTAATTTACCTCATGAGTTTTCAACTGAAGTGAAGCATATGCAATTACCTGATCATTCTTCATAAGGACACAACCAAGTCCCTTCAACGAAGCATCACTGTATATAACAAACTCACCATTCCTGGAAAGAAGTTCCAAAACTGGAGCATTCACCAATCTTTTTTTCAACTCCTGAAAACAATCATCACATTCTTTTGTCCAGATAAACTTAACACCCTTTCGAGTTAGCTTAGTCATTGGACTAGATAACCGTGAAAAATTTCTAACAAACCTTCGGTAATAGCCTACTAAACCAAGGAATCTAAGAATCTCGGTTACATTTGTGGGTCTTGGCTATTCTTCAACAACTTTTGTTTTAGCAGGATCAACAATTATGCCATTTTTTGAAACAATGTGACCAAGAAAAGAAATTTGTTGTAACCAAAACTCACACTTGCTGAATTTTTCATACAGTTTCTTTTCTTTTAAGGTTTTCAATATAACCCTTAAATGTATTTCATGCTCCTCTTAACTTTTAGAAAATACCAAAATATAATCAATAAACACAACCACCATTTATCACCTGATTCAACTGAGTCATCACTGAAGTAAACTGCTCAATTCAGATTCCGACCATCTCTGGTTGCTGATTCGGAAAGTCATTCTACTCTGTATGCCTTCCCAGAAAAGCTGCTCTGTTTCCTTTATGAAAAATAATTCTTAACACAGACATATCTTAGTCAAAGCAACATGGTAATCTTTAAATTCTATATCATTTCAATCATACCATAAATTAATTTATAATTTAACAATTTTCTAACTCCTAGAGTTGTCTAAACCGACCTCTGATACCAACTATAAGGCCCCGACCTTAAAACTTACTTAATATTGAATTAAATGAATAATTCACATTGAGGATCTTTTCACGGTTTAGAGTTTTAGAGAATTAGGACATAACTATTACATCTCAAAATATTAAAAAGTAGAAACTTCTACTAAGTTTCCATAAAATAAAAACTCTTAAAAGGAAACATGTCTAGTTCCATGTTTTAGATAGCATGACTTTCCCTTGATCCCATCCTTGACCCTATTCCACATTAAGTCCTGTGAAAAACATTTCAAAAACTTGGGATGAGCATAAAAAGCTCAGTAAGGGATACACAATGAATGAAAACTGTTAGTTTTTCAAAACAACAAGTAAACCATGTATACTTTATCAAAGTAATACTTTTCACCTTTATGAAGTAGTAAAAAATCTTCAATGAATAAAAGATCATTACTTACCCTTTTGTAACACAAATATCACCATAAAACCCATATAAAGATCATATAGCATATAAAGGTAACTTGGGACATAAACATACTTAAATGGAATAACTATACGGTCGACTTCCACACATATCACTTAATGGAATAGTCATACGGTCGACTTCCATACCCAATGCATTGGAGGTTATAACGTAACCACCCATCCTGATATTCACAGAACCACCCGTCATATGGTTTATCACGTAACCACCCGTCAAATGTCCAAGTACCATTATAAAATCATAAGACATAAAACAAATATAATGGAAAGAAAACATTTCCACACTTTGATCACAATATATCACTCAAATATATTGACATAAAAAATCCATTATAAAAACCATTTTCAATACCAAAATACATAAAATAGTATATGGTATTTATTTTATTTTAAAAACATTACGACTTGTTGAGGAAGCCAAAGACCAAATAATACTCACGGCGACGGAAAAGGTCGTTATCACCGCGTACGTTAAAAGAATCATTCCTTTTTGTCGTTTTGTAAAACGCTTCATAGAAAAAGATTACTTTTGTATAAAAGTATAAGTCAAAGGGGTTTATACACCGTATAAAAGAAAGTTGTGTATAAAACGAAATATTCCTCAATGAAAGGATATTGAGACGAAGTCCCTTACCTCGGGTCCGACTTGACTCGATCGTTCTTTAACGTCCTGAATAATAAACTTGAGTTAATTTATACTTTCTTAAGAACCTTTTTCAAGTTCATTATTCCTTTTATATCACTTATTAACATGTTATTAACACTATGTAATTATTTAAGTTAATAATGGTCGCTTTGTCGATCATTGGTACTTGAGTAAAAAATAAACTCTTTATAATTACAAGTTGTTCATGTGGTAAAATATCCATTAAATCAAGAATTATATTCATGATGTAGATATCATATATATCATATATATCCAGTATATACATGCATTTATAATATTACATAATCATTTAGAGGTAAGAAATGAAATGCACCGTTCATGGAAACGGTAAGCCGTACGTACGCATGAACGCTACTTTCATTTCTATGTCATATTAATGGAATTAAAACTAAATGAGAGATATTTATATTTTAATTCCAGAATTATATTCATCATTTAGATGTAACATAAATCATATATATCCATTATATATATGTACTTATAATAGTACATAACATTTGGGGATAAGAAATGAAATGCACCGTTCATGGAGACGGTAAGTCGTACGTACGCATGAACGCTACTTTCATTTCTATCTCATAATTTAATGGAAAGAAATAATAATGATATAAAGGTATATTATAATTCCAGTATAAAATCACATATAATAACTTTAAATCCATCCTTTATACATCCCACATATGGCATTAATGAATCAAATCACTTTGAGGGGGTGGTAGTCCGCACTTCCTAAAATGAAGATATCTTGTATACCCATAATGGAAGCCATAAAGGTATGAAATAAATGAAAAATACAGAAGATTAAGGAAAACATAAACATATTATATATCATATATAAATACAGTGACATCTTAATGGCCACCTTTGAAGGTGTTAGAAGAATATTGAACAATCATCGTTTCGTGAGGAAGAAATTCACCATCCACAGAAACAATATGTTCTTTAACCATTAGATGTAGGTGTGTGTAATTGTAGCTTGAATTATTCTTATAACAACATCCTATTATATTTAATATACTGGAGTTGTTACAAAAGAAATGAATAAAAAGAGTTTAGGGGGTTGGAGAAGCAAAATAAAACAAAAGAACACAAGTAAAGACATTACCTTAAAATCGGGTAACTCTCTTTGATTTGAGCTCAAAGGCTTCCTTGAGAAGACTTCTGCCCAAAGTGAGGCTTCTAGGAGTAATAGAGGGATGTGTAGAGACAAAGTGGGTAGGGGTTGGCCGTGCCAAAGGCATGAGAGGTGTGGGTAAGGAGGTAGAGGTGGGGGCCTTTTATAAGAGGAGAGGAGGGGCACTCTTGGAAAGTTAAGAAAAGATACTTTATTATAAAATGATTTTCGGATAAAAAGGGTCCCACAATTATATATTTAGAGGATAAAGTGATAAGGGTTCGAAATCCACCCATCCAATAGGTTTTTGACATTTGTAGGTCTTAGATTTTACATTATCTTTTCATTTTATTTAAATCGTTAAATAATGAGGTAATCGCTGCATCATCATGGTGTCATAAATAATTTAATTTATTTAATGTCTAAAAATTATAAAAAAATATCATGATGTAGGAAATATTTTTAGATTTCTAATGAATATTTATAGTCAAAAATCTGACTTGTATAACCCCATTTGAAAATTGTTTTAGTAAAACAACTCATGTTTGTGACATTTTTATTTTAACTTTAAATAAAAAGATATTAATGTCATTTTCCTACCAAAGTGGCTCCATGGGGTCCCCAAGTTGACCCATGGATTTTCTTCGTCGACCATGACACATCCAATAAGGGTAGGACATGTGTCTAGGTCATTTCATATTATTAAAACGTTATTTTTACCTTAAACTACACTAATTACCTCTAATCGCGATTAATAAACATAAAAGTTACTATTCACCAAAAAATTATTTTAATCCCATTGAACCACATTTTAATTCTTAATGACAACCATGTATGTCGGATTTTTGAAATTCAAAACACAGAGGTGGTAAAATTTCATTTAAACGAAAAATCAGTTTTTAAGTACCACTTAGTGGTTTCACTATTCATCAAAAATTGAAGTTTTTCAGAAAAATACCAAAACTTCACCCTAAGCTATATTTGATATTCTGAATTCAAAAATTATGTCTATTTTAAAAAATTCAAGTCATATAAGTTACATTAATTAATTTAATAATTAATTCCTGTTGTCTTGACAAACATCGTGTTTTTATGAAACAATATATATCAAAAGATTGACACTAGTTTAAGTCCAATTTCAAAGTGAAATTAATTCCAATGAACAAAATTGGTTTAAATGTTAAAAATATATTCTAATTTCACTTTAAAACCAATTCAAAAGATAATATAATCATATTAATAAATTATATTAAAAAGTGGTTTTGAATTAAAATACAACATTTTTCACTATTCATTAAAAATGATATTTATCGGAAAAATACCAAAAATTTACACAAAGTAAATTTTGATGTCCCAATTCTAAAGAAGAATTTTATTTGGTCCAATAGAATGTATAAAAGTGACCAAAACTATATTTAATGACGGTCCGCCATCAAAAGGCGATAAGTGAACTTTTAGTGAAAATTAGGGTATATATGCCTAAAATTGAATTCCTTCCATATTTTAGCCTTTATCTTTTATTGGATAAATGTAAAAACATTTAAAAAATATATATGATCATATTTTAGTTATTTATATCCATTCCCGCCAATACAACAGCTATGTGTTAACTACCATTTAAAATAATATTATTATATTACTAGTGTGCAACGTAATATTTCAAAGAAACTCATTGTTGTGTATCGGGTATGCTATCGAACATAGAAACCCCTTTAAAGTAAAATTAACATTTAATTTATAAATAGTAATAAAAATGAAAATTCTTTATTCTTTATTTACCTGGGGTGTTACAACAGGAAAGTAATCGTCACAAAGATAAGTGTCTTTTATTACTGCAACTCATAGTACAAAGACACAAAGCAACCACAACAGCGACAACATGGAAACTAAAAACACCAAGAACAAGGGCCTCCATGCCTAGACCCGCTCCTATCCACCTGCTTCCGGAGCTCCATAGTCATATGTTTCAGCTGCCTGAAGCTGAGCTCTCCCATATCCACCTGTTCCCTGTGGTCAGGGTGGTCCTCCAGGTGGTGGTGGTGGCAACACCTCGAAGCGTCATCCACCTCCATCTGCACGGCCATCTCCTCTGACTCTGCCTCCTGTTCCTTGTGGTCCGACTCGATCGAACCTCTGCCACTGCCTGGGAGGTTCTTCATCTATTTGCGGATCGTCTGTACGGTGGGTCGGACAGTCACGTGCCATGTGACCAAGCCCGCCACAGGAGTAACATTGCCCGCTCTTGGCACGACTGGCTCTGACTCCACTCTGGTTGCCCCACACAATTGTACCTGAGTCATGCAGTCGGCCACCGGTGGGTCTGGTCCTCTTGGACCCCTGTGTCGTCTGTCTACTTCCAGCTATAGAAGACTCCGCTGTAAGTCAACTAGTGGTGGGTCCCGCTGCTGAAGTCTGCTCAGCAAGGAAACTCTCCACTAAGAGGGCTCGCTTCAACACCCCTGCCTGAGTCGGGATGTTGAGAGGGATCGTCGAAGCTCTGATCTCGTGCCTCAGTCCCTGCTCGAAGGTCCGGGCCCTGAATAACGGGTCTCGTACCATGTCTGTAGAATAGCGCGAGAGGTTTGTGAACCTCTCCGAGTACTGTGCTACTGTCATGTTTCCCTGCTGCAGATGCAGTAGCTCCTGTATCTGCACCGCTCGAAGGGTGGCTGGTACAAACTCCGCTCGGAACAGGCTCTCAAAGTCTGCCCATAGGAGTGTCACCTCGTCGTGCATCTGGAGCATCAAGACCCACAATATGCCTACTGCTACCTGAAGGAGGCTGGCAGCAAGGATCACCATGAAGTCCGCTGGTGTACCTACTAGCCTGAAGACTCTCACCACAACCTCCAGCCAATCCTCAGACACCTGTGGGTCCATCTCTCCCCTGAACCTGGGTGGCCTCTGGCGCTGGAACTCGTGCAGGGCGCTCAAGCGGCGTGCATCTCCTGCTGCTGGGGCAGGTGGCATCGGTGGCCCAACGAATGGTAGTACCGCTGGTGCCTCAACTGAAAGAGGGCCCTGTACTGAGGCCTCGTTGCTCGGCGGGCTGTCAGTACGTACATCTCTCGAGGCTCTAGCTGGTTGTCCGCAGGGAGGCATCCTGAAAGAACAGATGTGACACGGTCAAAAGACTATACCTGGTGAGATGACCTGGTTTTAGCTGACTTTAAAACATTTGGAAACACACACACAATCATTGTTTTCGTGCACTAAGTCGGAAATCAGTAGTCAGGGTCCTGCTGTATGGATACGTCGGCCGCCACACCAACACTGGACTCCCTGAACTGAAGACCACACTCGGTACCTTTAACACTATTGCTTCACAGAAAGAAAATATCAGAGTCCTCAGTTCTTCGGTAGAACCTCCCTTTGATACCAATTTTTCACGACCCGTCCTCAGGACCCATGCCGTGACTACCCCAAGACCGCCTTCCATAGGCCAGGGGTTGGCGACTAGCACCAAATACGTAAATCCCGATAACTGGGAAGTCATTTCCTTTATAAAACAAATACACATCCAACCAGAGTACAAGCGTAAGTAGTACACTAAGTACAAAAGATAGTGCTGAAAAGTAAATGAGCCAGAATACAACCCAACTGAAAAGATACAGCTACAACTTAACGGAAGTACAACAGAAAAGACAATAGTTGAAAGATAGAAGCATCTCCTGGGTCGTCCACCTCGGATCCTACCTGAAGGGTAGGTATAGACAGCCTCCTCAACGCTCTCGCCCGCCAACCTCCTTCGAGTACCGTCTCGTTGTGAAGTACACCACCGGGTACTGACTCGTCGTGAGGTCCACCTCCGGGTACCGTCTAGTCCTCGTACACTCGATCTCTGTCAGTGTTGTCCGTCATCTGCATCCAACACAACGAGGTGCGGGCATAGCCCGTGCAGGTGTGAGTATAACGATACTCAGTAGGGACCCCGAGACCCTCAAGGTCTCACTAAATCCAACAAGAATAACCACAAAGAAGAACCTCAACAGATAACCATTACTTAGGTATAAGACCATACTTATACCTAAGTTATCAAGTAACTCATCTCAATCATGAGGTAACACAAAGGTTATGAAATCAATGGATAAACACTACTTAGGTATATGTCCATACATATACCTAAGTTATCAAATAACCCATCTCAATCATTAGGAAATCACAAAGGTCAAAGACTCAGCTCAAACCAGGATTTTCATAAATGAAACCACAAATGCTGGAGAACTTTTCCTCTATCGAGTACAGTAGCCCTGTCATGACTCTGAGGCGCTACTCACTAACCTTAGACTGCTGAGGTACTCCTCCTATCGAGTACCGTGGGTCTGCTTCCAAATACCGGGCGCTCCGTCCGCTGTGGGTCTGCCGCCAAATACCAGGCGCTCCCCCCTAATAGCCTACAGAGGTACTCCTCCTGTCGAGTACCGCGAGTCTGCTGCCAACTACTAGGCGCTCCGTCCTCCGTGGGTCTGCCACCAAATACCAGGCACTCCTTCCACTGGGCTAACCGAATCACAATGAGTCGAATCGGTCAAGCAGTCATCAGGTCTACAGCTATTCGGTCTCCGCACTCCGTACGCTCGTCTCCGGGAGGGTTCGCTCCACGAGCTACTAGTCGTTACTTCCAAGTGTCATGAAGTCTCACATGGAAGTATCTCAAAGGACCTCCTCGTCATTGGGGTCTCAACGCAACAGACGGTGCGTCAATCGGACGCCCGGTTTGTGAGTTATTTGCATTACCATTCCAGGGGCCCAATTGGATTTCGGGTACAATCCAATCCGGTCATACTCCAACTGCATCCAAACCTCAGGTGAAGTATTCCAAAATAACCTTCTCATTAATAGAAATCCAACAAAGTGGACGGAACACCAATCAGACGTCCAGAGCTCAAGTTATAAGCGTTTCCGCTCCGAGGGCCCGGTTGGTTTTAGGTTCGAACCAATCCGGCTATACCCAAAGTTCACCGAAACCTTGAGTGTAATATACCGAATCGACCATCTCAATCCAAGGATCCCTACGCAACTGACGGTGTGTTGATCGGAGGTCTGTAGCCCAAGATATGTGCGTTTGAATGAAGCTGGTCCGAAAATAAGGGGTCTGGGCCCGGTCCGACCCGACCCAATACCCCCTGGGTCGGCCCGAACCGGGTCGACCCGACCCAGGTCCGTGTCCGACCCGATTGGGCCCGGCCCGGCCCGGCTGACGCGGCCCGACCAGCGGCGGGCGCGGCGCGGCCCTACTGGGCGTGGCTCGGCCCGGCTCGGAAGCCGGCCGCGGCTCGGCTGTCGGCTGAGCGGGATGTGAAGGGGGCACGACCCCCTTTGTTTCGGAAACGGCGGCCCCCCCGGTGGGGTCCGCCCTATGCAGGTCAAAAGGGGGGTTACACACCTCCCCTGTTTCGGGTAACGAACGACCTTAATGGTTGGCCGGTTGTGAGCTTCCACGGGACCCGCGGGGGTCCTGCCTCTGGGAGCGCCGGCGGCCGGCCAAGCCCGGCCGCCCCTACTGGTCCGCCGCGGCCTTAGGTCGCGGCTCTTCTCTCCGGCGCGGCGCGACGGCGCTGCGCCCCTCCGCTGCGGCCCGCTGCTGGCCTCGGCCTCCCTCGGCTCCTCCAGCACGGCGCAACGGCGCCGCGCACCTCCGCTGCGGCCCGCTTCGGCCGCGATCCTCTTCGTCCCCGCGCGGTGCAACGACACCGCGCCAACTTCGCCACAATGATCGATGAAGATCAACCAGAAAATGGGAGGAGGATCAGCCGTGTTTGTGCGGTCTGATCTCCTCCCGTTATGACGATAGCAAGCGGCCAAATTTTAATCAATGAAGGTCGATAAATAAAACTTGAACGAAGATAACCCCTACCTCGAAGGAAGTTCATGATTGTCAAGCTCCGTGGATGATGGCGTCGTTTCTATCGTCGTTAGTGTCTCCACCCTTGTCGCGGAGGAAGAAGAGGATGAAGAAACCGGGGCCACCGAGCCGACGTTCTTCATCGGAGAGTTGGCGTTCTTCGTTGAATATGAAGTTCTTCAAAAGATACTAGAGCTCTCTCCTCCAATTCTCAACACAACAAGCCAACCAACCAATAAAATAAGGCTCCTCCTTATTTTATTAAAACATGCCATGCATTCAAAAACTCAAAATTCAAAAACTTAATTCAATTAATTGAAGAGGTTCAATTAATTAAATTAATGTGTGTTAGCATTATTAAAGTGGGAGAGGAGTAGTCACCCAATTAAATACATGGGGTTTAATGGGAGGTTTAAGGGGTTTAGGGAAAGTGAATGGTTAGGGCTCATTTGGGCCCCACCTCACAATTATCCTCACATTGATAGTTAGGAGTTTGTGGGTCCCATCCTAACTACCCCATGTAGGATATAACCACTTAAGATAAAGAATAAAATTTGTTCCACAATTTTTATTCAATTCTTATTTAAACCAAAAAATTAAACTCCTTCTCCCGTGAAAACGTATCTACGGTAAAAGTCCTCTTAAGCAATTACCGGCGTTGCGGTTCCATTGGTGACCTAGATTTCAATTCTAAGCACCAGTTCAAAATATAGAAAAACCTGCTCCTTCGTTCATTGAACGTACCCGAGCTAAACTTCGGAATTTGATTCCGGGCACACCGGGCGTCGGAATTAGGTTCTGTCAGAAACTGCGTACTCATAAAATCCCAAAAAATTTAAGAAAAAAATTTAATTGAAATTTATAGGTTTTACAATCACCTAAGATCGTTTTTTTAGGTGTGGATATTTTTTGGCTTGGTGGTGTACTACAGGAGGTTTGTAGCAAACTTCTCTCGAATTAAAGACTCTTTCACCGCCCTAATATAGAAGGGGAAGCATTTTACCTGGACTGAGTAGTGCCCGTGGGACTTCAAGGAGTTGAGGTTGTGGCTGATGATTTATCCTCAATTGAGACTGCCATAGGAGGGTGTGTAGTATGTAGTGTATTGTGATGCCTCAGGAGTTGGGCTTAGTTTTGTGTTGATGTAGACGAAGCCAGTTATATCATACTAGTTGAGGTAGTTGAGACCCCATGATCAGAACTATGTGACTCATGACCTATATCTATAAGTGGTATTCTTCATCCTAAGGGTGTGTAGGCACTACCTTCTAGGGGATCACTTTTTGATTTATTTAGACCATCATTGTCTCAGGTACGTCTTTACACAAAGAGACTTGAACCTGAGAGAGTGGTGCTGGTTGGAGTTCATGTATGACTATGACATCAAGATATTCTAGAATTTGTGGAAGGGAAACATAGTAGCAGATACCCCTAGTAGGAATACCCAATCTCATTTGGTGTAGGAGGCTTCTGAGCTGTTGGATTCCTCACAACAGACCTTGGTGGAGTAGGATGGTTCAAATTTTCTTCCATCGGTGGCGTTGAATCCTCTGATCCTCAAGCATGTGAGAGAGTCCCAGCTAAGAGACATCGACTGTGAGGCCTTGTGTGACTATATATCCATAGGGTATTTTCTATATGGATATTCTGTGGTGTTGACTCCTCTCCTTCTGTTATTGAGTCATGTCAAATGACAATGAAACTCTAGATCAGAGTAAACCATGACACAACGAACACAATGTCTTACTTCAATAATTGGAGAGTGATTTCTTAAAAAATTAATTATCCAATATCTAGGAATTAATCTTCAATTTTTGGTTTACACCCATTTTGATTAAATTTATTGAGCATATCAATCCCCTCTACTGATCTGCACCAATTGCGGATCCTTGGAATGCTCCTACACATCGATTGAATTGATTATTCAATTATTTTCTAACCCCGATTATCCTATTTCATGATCTTTGGGCAAGAAAAATATTCAAAAATTGTTTAAATGTTTTTTTTCTTTTCTCCCCAATTGCTTCAAGTTATTCCCTGGTTGGACCCCGCGGTCCCGATTCGATGTTATCATGCAGTATCGAGCCCGATCGGAACAGCAGAATCATGATGGATTCAAGTGAGAAGGGAATATTGATGAATCAAGGATATATATAGAAATTTTTTCGGTTATGGAAGATCAATTAAATGATTGGAGGCCGAATCATCAAAGGTGGACGGGTTTGAAGCATGTGGTGCAAACGAGTTCACACAGAATCAAACCAGATTTGAGTTTTCATCCATCAGAGGGCCAAAATCCATTAGAAGATTACAGGTCAACAAATTATGTGAAGAAATGAAGATGGAACTAAAGTATAATGGATATATTTGAGGCATGGATAGTAGATATAAGAATATGAAAAGATTATGACTACACGTCGTGTGCTATGATGAACACACGACATGTTTCCCCTTGGCTACAGTGGATAGGGTTTCAGAAAAGCATAAGAATGGAACAGAGTGTATCCCTCCTATAAGACAATTAACTCATCCCCAGGTGGATGATCCATGTGGTGGAACACACAAAGAGGACCCCGTGTGGTATTACACAATGAGACACATGGTCGTGTACCAATGTACATGGATACGGGGTAAAGTACACCGACACAAGGTAAATTACACAGACATGGGGTGGATACACGAGCATGAACAAGAACACAGGTAGGACCCCATGTGGCATGGTAACACCATGTATATCCCTCGCATTCCTTGTATCCCTAAACAGTTCACAATCCCTGTACCTCCAAGGATACATCTGGGTTAAGGATCAGGAACACATACCGTGTGCGTCCCTTACACGTCTGGTACCCCTTTCCTCCTTTTGAGGGAATTTCTATCTTTCATATATTCTTCATTTGAACTCAAATTTTGGCTTACGAGTAGCGTATCCTGAGTGTGTTTTCATGTAGAACATGATGTTTCCCTAAATTTTGGATTTTTGGATATGATGTGAAATGTTCCATGCATGATGCTTATTGAGGTGACGCCCGATTATGGTAGTGATCATGGGGGATCACCATGGCATGGGTCCTCAATATATGGAGCAGAACCCCCATAAGTTTGTTCATGAGTCCTCTACCTATAGAGTGTACCACCTTTCAGATAGGGTGTGGGTCCTCAATGACTAGGGTGGAACCCGACATCACACTAGGGTCTGGGTCCTCAACCTATAGAGTGGAACCCCCCATCATCTTGGTCATGAGTCCTCTACCAACTGAGTAGAACCCCATATCAGAAGGGTTTTGAGTCCTCGTGACACTAGAGTGGAACCCCCTGTCAGCATGAGAACAAGTCCTATATGATTTATTACAGAGTGGAACCCCCCATGATACACTAGGGTGAAGGTCCTCTAGTTGGAGTTTGTTCCCCCTCAGTTGTGCATCACAGTGATGTGGTGTGACCCTTCACACAATTACTTCTAGGAAGATGCATGAGATACTGGGAATCATTGACGGAATTTTGGAACTAATGGTGACTCTTATTCTTAGGATATGATGTGAGACAGAGATCCCCTTTCTCTCACTTTTGGCCTTCTTTTTACTAAACACACACAAATATATATACACACACACACACACACACATGCATCCACACCTTTTAATTTTGTTGCTCTATTTCAATGGGATATGAATACATACAGTGTATTCCATGTTCTTTTTGTCTTTATTTTCTCATGGTTGGATGAGTTTACTCTCCTACTATAGGTGTAAAATACATGACATGTAGTCCCTCTACACACAATATTGAGCCCATTTTGTTTGGACGAGGTTATTCCCTCTCTTGGTTTGGGTTTAGTTATTCTCTTCCACTGTATAATGTTTATTATCTATTATCTTTATATTATGGTTATATCTTTTATTGATCCCCACTCATCTTTCAGGGCATCCTACTTAGTATGTATATACTCACCCCTATATGGGCTTTGTCCACATGTTTCGTGTCTTATGTAGATGATAGATAGGTCGAAGATGACTACAGAAGAGATTTGGGATAACTAGTAGTTTGGACTGTGTACAGTGGTCGCAGCTTGGAGATCAAGAGCTTCTATCTCTCAACATTTTACTTTTCAGTTATTTTAGGTTGGTAAATCTTTCTAGTTAGGAATGTATTTTTCCCTTTAGTTTTCCGTTTACACTATAGTGCTTTGGTACTATCTATAGGTTTTAATCCATGATTATTCCCCTAGTGTTTTTCATATTTTATTATTATTCCTCTACACATCTACATGATAATTGATGTGTGTTTGTGTGTAGGTATATAGGAAAAGGCCTCACCATGTTAGTTATGTCTTTGTTGTTGGTGGCCAGCCCCTGGCCTATGGAGGTGAGATTGGGGTAGTTGCAGTTCGAGCCCCGACTTGGGCTAGGTCATGACAGTATTACTCATGTACCACCCTTTTTGGTGTATATTTCAAATTTCAGGCCATATAATATTGATTATTCTGATATTATATGTTAAATTTTTAATTGAATATAATATTTCAAGATTACAGGTCATTTTAGTAATAATTATAACATTGCATGTTATAATGTTACAATATTTCATGTTAACAAAGATTATAATATTGCATGTTATATTTTAACAACTATGGTTTAGTGTTTTAACAAAAATAATATTTTTTCATGTTGAATAATTATAATATTTCTCAATAATAACATTATTTAATTTCATAATATGAATTTTTCATGGGTGACCTCTTGGGAAATTCTGATGTTTCACACTTTTATGTATTTTTCAAAGTATTCTCCAAGATTTTTTTACATTTTAATAAAAAAATAATTTAATGTAAGTATGAAAATAATAATTATGATATTATACATAAACTTTTTAAATGAATATAATATTTCATGTTTGAAGGTACCAAGGTGCTCACTGAAAGCTGGTGGGCTAAGGATTTTAAAAAATTTCATCATCTGGACGACGTAACTTGTCATCATCGACAATCCAATCCCTAGTACGGTTCGAGGATCTTGTGTAAATTTAAAGAGCGCATAAATTAACACTGAAAACATACCTGTTTCAAATTTGAATCTGCAGTGGACTAAAAATCATCATTGGTGGTCGTTGCTTGAAGGATCCATAGCAGGATCCATCAAGATCATCAACACATGCTTTGAAAATCCACTCGAGCATCGATCGTCAAATTCTGGGTGCTAGCATGGAGATCAGACGATGCCTTCGACCCCCGGACGATCACCATGATCCTCTGCCTTCATTTCTTGAAGGCGTTCTTGGATCGTCACTTGAATAGAGAGAATCTCCCTCTAGGAAGCGGGAGGAGGGAGAGGCTATAATTCATAAATTAATGAATATTAAGATGGGATATAGCCCCTCTCTCTATTTATAATGGATGAAGAAAATTACAGAAAGGGTTTCATGACCCCTGTTTATTTATCATCCACTAAATAAATAATTATGATTAACTAAACAACGTTAATATTATTTATTATTTTACCAGATGCCTATAATATATAAAAATATATATTACATGATAATACCAAGTCATAAAACTCGACTTGCAATTCTCACTTAATATTAAATGAACCATGAATATTAAAATAATATTCATTCAATTAATATTTTCTCGTATTTACTTAACTTGTAAATACTTTTAATAAATAAATTCAATCCAATTATTCATAACATGAATAATAATGAATTTATTTATTTCTTTGGTGATCGATACCTTGGAAAACACTTGGACCCCATGGTGAGGCCCACCATGTCCAATATACCTATTCAACTGAATAAAGAGGATTATTGAATACGCTATTATGTGTGACCCTCTAAGCCTTTATCTTGATAATAGTGAATAAAATCCACAGACCAAGAGTGGAGTCTAGAAACCCATTAAGGCCCCTAAAGAGATAAGGATAGTTATAGAAATGACTACCAACCTATCGACATGCACTGTGTAATATAATATCATTGTATTTAAATATCTCATAAAATAGGATACACACTTGTATCATCACCCTTTTTCTTGCTTTATTATTTGTTTATCTAACTAGACGGATTTAACCTCTACTGTCTTGGTCAAGGTCTTATGACGGTACTACCATCCAAATCGACAAGGCCCGAGATATATAACTTCCTCAAACCAGAAGCGACAAATATTTTCTTAACCATTCAACCAATTTCATACAACGAATGACACAACCAACACAAACTACCTAAACATAATTTCATTATCATGGTTTTTTCCTTGCATCATAGTTCACGATCAAATGACACAAATTGGTAATGATCTCAAGTTAAGAGACCAATACACATGTTTGTAGATAGGAACAACCAATGACACCCAAAGCAAGTGGTGTTCCTATTGGCAGGTATTTTCTCATTATCTCATTTCTATAGATCACCATATGTGAACTCTCAATGCTTATGATCCCCCAACACCTGATAGTCATATATCTTCTATTTCTAGTTAGTAAGATGTATCTAGATCATAAGACCTTTATTTAAGATTAATTTCACAGTATCTCAAGGTTTTAATTAAGTATGGGGTCTATTATAAACCTTTGATACAACACTTAATCTATGGAAATTACCATTTAATAGTGGATGTAGAAATATATACACAAAAATGGTAAGAATGCATCATGTATACCTAATTGTGTACATGATATGGTAAACAAAAGTACTGCATAGTCGGGTCTAGAGAACCCACTATTTCATCACTCCCAGTTACACTAGATCCAACTTTCTAACCATAATTGTTATATACTCAAATTATTAAGATCATGTTTCTACTGAGTAACGGATTTAGCTGTTGGGTCTTCCACATTTTCACCACGTGGCTTATTCTGCTATATGTGACCTTACTTCCTTGAGTAAAACTTCTCAAGAGATGTTATCCCTGAGTATATCATTTTTTTACACTATCATAACTTGACATATTGGATAGTATGAATATCATAATTTACATTATGATAATACTTTACTTACTAGGTGTGATTCCAAGAACTGGAACGAATCGTTATGTATAATTGCTTCGTAGTTGCCTTAGAAGCTGCAACATACTTGGTATTTGTAGGTATGGATAACACTAGCTCTTATGAACTTTTCTCTCTCATTATCTTATTCTAACTGTGATATTAGATCACTCTGATAGAAGGAAGACTAGTTTGTGTCCCACCAATACTAGTAACCCTTCTCCACTGACCAGACACATACCTTTTGTATTGCTGAAGTACAATCAGATAGTTCTGACTACTTCACTTGTAGTGCTCCTGGATATAATTGATATCTTCATACTATAAATTATATCATGGAAATATCAAGTTTTGTACATATCGTGGCATACATGATTTATCCATCGCTAAATAATATGGATTCAACTGACCACATCAATCTCTTCCCATGTCTCTGACATGTAAACCTAGAAAGATTATGTCATGTGACATTGGAAAAAAATCTTAATTTGAATTGTTCCAACTTTTTTTTTTGAATACCATGTCACTATATGTACAATTGACTAGGTCCAAGAAACCGTTAGATCTACCTCAGTAGATTATGTTCCCTAGAACATAGGTTGATACTTTAAGTAAATCATTGGAGAATTACTTTCATCCTGGTCTTAACTAGCTATAAGACCAATATCTGTTTTACATATGTTGTTGAACATATTTATCTTGGAAAACAATGGCACTCCTTCTAACCTCTAGTGGACACATGGAAAAGATTCATTCTATAGGAATGATCTGTGATCTTGTTTCTTACTTTAATACTAAGTTGGATTTAAGTAACTTGCAACCCTTATTGGCATCCAATGGTGTCACCATCGCTTTTTGGTTGCGTCGTATAGACACCTTCCATGAAAGTTGATCGTGACATCCAATGTCCAATTAAATGATCTTAGAATTTAGCTATGATAAGTAAAATTCTAATGGACTTAGGCATACTAACTTGGTATGACTAATCAAGCCTTATTGGTACTACTCTTGTACCACCCATGTATCATCTCTTTTGAATACCCACTACAGTATTCAAAATAATAATACCCTTTGCAATTTGATAGACAGAATCCATTTTTGAATTTTAATTGGTCTTGTCAATTTTTTATAAACGCCATATACTACCTACTTTTAGGAATTATTATTCTCACTGAATAATGTATCACCAACCAGTGAATATAAAACTATAACTATGGTTTTAACCATCCTATGTAGTATGTGTCACTAGAACATTCCTCTTCAACATGCACTTATGGAACTTGTTCCTATGTCAACCATTTGCGCATCTAGAGCATCAACTAGACCCAAGTCAATATTGCTCCCACTATTTCAAGTAGATGTGTGCACCCTTATATAGAAGTGTAATATATAACTTGACTACCACTTGTCTATATTAGGGATTTAGGTAATATCTTAAGTAACTGTTAAGATAATTATTTATATGCACAATGTGTTTAGCTTGATGCATGTTTTTTTATATATTAACAAACTATTTGCATCTAAACACATGTCTTATGACATAGTGAATTTCCATTATACTATGACTTGTATGATATCATTTTTTCATTTTTAGTTGGGATATAAGTTATGGGATTTCTCCGTTATTTTCAAAGAATGTCTTGAAATATAATGGAAGTTTCTACAAGTTGTGACATTGATACTACTTTAATCATAACTTTGATGTATAACATGTGTGTTTAGGAATTACTCTACGCTACATGTTTGTTGATCAATGTTAATATGTAAGAATCGTCATTGATCCTCCTTATGAACATCAATGCTATGATGTAGATAAGGTAATGTGTGTTTAGGAATTACTTCATGCTACATTATCGTGATCAATGAATGCTTGGTCAAGATATTCTTCGGCATGTCGATCCGAAGAAAATCATATATTTTGACCATCATTATACTTCACTTTAACATTCTCTTGTAACTTAAAGGAATCTTATGAAGTATCTTTACCACTAGCTTTCCCTTGGAATAGTTCGTGCTCACTAGTCGGACTAATTTAGAAAGCTTTCTAGAATACCTTTATATCTAAAAGGTTTCTATGTCCAAAGTACATCGATAATACTCACAGTGTTCAAATGTACTGAGCCTAAATGCCAACCCAGGTATATTCTTGACGTATATTTTTAGTTTTTCTTGAAAAAGAATTATTTTGACACAATTGGGTTAATAAGTCTTACATTTTTATATTCATCACTTATTGACTGTGATTCATGTAACACTGAAATATTTATTGAGTATGATACACCACAAAAAACATTCATTCTAGAACATGGAATAATGTCTCATTATGTCCAAAGGGAACATTAGATAAATGTTTTGGTTATACTCAATAAATTATTCAACTAGAATCATTCGTTTGGCAATTAGAAGTCGTGTACTTCTCACCATTGACATAGGAATCACCCTTTCTCAGCCGCTTGGAGAACGTACCTTACTTATTGTAATGTTTTTATACTTACTTGGTTACTATATTTCAATACACATATGTGAAAGGTATATTGTATTTAATACCCAAGTAGTATGTCAGAAACATTATACTGATGAATATACACTGAATAAGAAGCGGTACTTTCTTATTATATTCAGTCCATTGTGTTTTAAACTTCCATAAAATTATTTCATAATATGTGATGCAAATAACATCCTGTTTAATAACCAACCTCTATTCTTTTAAAGACATTATGAAGGTTCCTTTAGCATAACTTGACATTGGCCTTTTCATCTTCTCTTCTAATTTATTCTCCATAAGAACTAAAGGGGGTACTTTCTTTAATATTCTTATTGCTCGAAGAACTTTACCTTAAAGGTAATGAAGCATTTACTCCAACCTATTCATTTGATAACCTTAAAAAACTGGTGTAAATGGGTGTAGGAATGTGATGTATTGAAATATCGTGAATTGTCTTTCAGTTTACACATAAACTAGTCTAAATATCACATTCATATTTCACTTCACTTTCTCCTCGTAAACTTCTCAGAGATGAGACTACATGTTGTATCATCCATGTCCTGCTGTTGCAACTGCAACAAACATCAGTATTTGGTGATAGTATTGTGACATAACCATCACATGCTCTATACGTGAGTCTCCTGTAAGTAGTTTTACACCCTTGCTTCGTGAGGTGGTGTAACAAGTAGGGACACAAACGCTTTGAATTTTCTATATTGTAGTAATTTGTTGATGCGCCTTTACTACACATGTAAATTCATTCTAGTTTGGATATTTACTCTGTCCAAAATTATGCACAGTTTATCTTATGGTATTACTTTCCATTCTATATAAATAAAATTTAGCAGATTGCACTTTTATCATGATTAAAAAATTAGAAATTATTGATTAATTATATCATTAAATGTCTCCTACTATTTTATCAAATTATATGAACCCTCTGTACTAGAATCAGAATACTCTGTCGCTTGAGTATTCTAGTGGAACAGATCTCTAACATCCCCTCATAGTCTACAACCTTTGGCTATGCCACTACATGGAGGGTTCAAAGTAGGCATTTGGCTAGCCAACTGCATTTACTCGCGGTTCCTTGATCTGTTGAGTGAAGTCTCAGTTTCTAAAATCATAACTTGATTTACTCAACATTTGCCTCTAAATTTACAACAAACTTGATTTAGATGCTTCTTTGGTGCAATTTAAGTTAAGTCAACTCACCACTCTCATAAGAACTCCCTGGTAGTAAGAGACACCCTCACCATTGACATGACAAGCACCCCAAACACCCGGTTTTGTTCAAACATGAATGATGGAAGGCGGTAATGACTTATTACTTTATTGAGGGTTTTTTTGTGTGTTTTTCACTCAATAAATATAATCCATTTCTATTAATCTTTTTCATTTAATGTCGTCATGATCACAACTGAACATTAATAGAAAAACATATGTTACTTCTTTATGCATTTTATTATTTATTATTTTATGTATTTTTTTCTGATGTTATAAAATGAAAATAAATAAATAAAATACATAAAGGTAAACTACTACCTGAATCGTCTTGAACATCTAAAATGACCTAGAGACATTATACCTGAGTCGTCAAAAGATTCTTGATGTAGCTCGTCCCCTATCCACGATGTTCGCTTCTGGTATGGAGGAACGCATTGACTTTGCTTTGTCTGTGTCTTACATCGTCTTCGTCGTGATGGGGTCCACATCATGTTTGGAATTTTGTCTCGTATTGGCGGGGTCCATGCCATACATCATTTTCGTCAATAGTAAAAATATATTCGCGCACAGGCAAGGGGAACTAGGGGTTTAATGTACATATGATGGATTTGGGCGCGCATGCCCTGATACATTTTAACCAAAAAAGACGATGTGCATACTGCCATTTAATTAATTACAAACATCGCATGCAGTTAAAATAATTAATTAAACAAATAATTAAATGAAGACATACATATGTCGGTGCTCAAGATCAGTATGTGGGTAAAAATAAAGCGCGATAAGAATTAAATTGCATTAAATAAAGTACGAGGGATATTTAATTAAATTAAATGAATTAAATAATTCAAATAATTTAATTATGTTTCGGTGCCATAATTAATTAGATTTTCAATACCAAAAATTAAATTAATTAATTAATTTAATTTATAACAAAAATTATATTAATTTTATCATCAGGTATTAAAATTAATAAATAAACCAAAATTAATTTTAATTAATTTAATTTAATATTGCAATTAAATTAATTAATTGATTAATTTTGATTAATTTAAAACTGTATATGCTCCGAAACACAGCTTTGTCCCATTGCAGGTCATGTCTGACCCGTGCAGACCCGTAACGGGCCAGGAAAAGGCCAGTCTTGGCTTTTTTTGGGTCAGGTGGATCCATCCAAACCCATTCCGAGTTAGTAGGCTCGCCGAGGGCCATTGCAGGGTGTTTCGGGTCAGACTAGCCCTCCAGCGGGGTTACCTCATGAGAGACAACAGATCTGGCCGTGTGTTGATGAAGGTATGGCGCCGACGTGCAGCAGTGACGGGACAGGGGGAAACCGCGACGTCCTGGAAAAATCGACCGGTGTCGAGCGGTTGCGGCCAGGCGGTAGGGGAGGTGCCGTACAGGTTCCCCATGCTAGATCTGGACTAGGACTCCAGATGGTTCTCTAGGGCGCACACGAGGAGGTCGGGCCTGGTGTGGGAGGAGCCGGACAACGACCACAAGGGGTGGTCCCCCAGGATGGAATGCTGGCCGGAGTTCGGAGGAGCCGCAGCCTCCTAAATGGCGTGTGAGAGGGGAAGATCCCTCGGCAGTGAACTTCGGAGGTGTCGATAGATACAACAGGAGGAAGCGCCACCGAGTGGGATGCCCTCGGTTGGGGCTGGTTTGAGCGCTGGTGGCGCGTGGTTCCGAGCGAGCAGGGAGAGGCTGCGGGACATCGTGGCAACGAGATCATCTGGCCGGATCTGGGAGAAGGAAGGCCATTGAGTGCAGTCTGTGCGGCGCTACGAGTTGAGGAAGATGGGGGAGGAAGAGCAGGCCGCTGGCAGGGGCGCTGCTAGTGTCCGACGGTGCACAGCGGCGGAGGTCTGGCGAAAGAAGAGAGGGCGCCGACTAGGTCCACAACGAGTAGAAGACGACTAGGGAGGCTGGATCTATACTGGAAGACATCAGCACTGCCAGACCTAGGTGGCGTAGTACCGAGCGAGCGTGGCCAGGCTGGGCCGGACGGCGTGGTGCATCACGGTGGGCAGAGGAGCGCTCTGGGGCTGCGGCGCGGCGGGGAAGCGCCGCGACGGAGGTTGCTCGGCACATCAGCCAGTCGATCGTAGTAGCGGTGCAGGGTGAGGGGGGGGGGGGGGGGGGCGGTAGGGAGGGTCCAAGCACGAATGGATCGACATCCAGCGGGCGGCTGGTGGCCGCGGATGTAAGCCGGCGAGGCGGTGCGGCACCAAGGAAGGTCGCAGAGGAGGATTCGCCGGGTAGTGGAGCTAAAGATCTGGGAAGAGCGGCTGGACGGGCTGGATGTGGCAGACAAGAAGAGCCAGCGCCAGTGCTCACTGGAGGCGATGTGGCGGTGAAACTGTGGTGGGTCCACCGCGTAGAAGAGACCTCTCGGTCTTTTTATGGCTAATTTTTTTATATAGGTTTTAGAAAAACCAAAATTAGGTAAAAGGGTATAGGGTTCGAATATTTTTAAAAATGGGTCCGAGATGCGTGAACCCCGTTCACGCATCACCGACCCCGGGAAGATGCGTGAACGGGGTTCACGCATCTTAACCGCGCTGAAGGACGCGTGAACCGCGTTCACGCATCCTTCACGAAGTTAATGAAGGATGCGTGAACCGCGTTCACGCATCCTACAGTAACTGTTTTTTTAAAATTTTTATTTTTATTTTTTGTTTTGTTTTGTTTTATATATATATATATATATATATACACATATATATACAAACAAAACATAAAATTCAGCAGAATTTATATAACGACCCATACTTTACATACATTGTTAATACTTCAAAATTGAAGCACACTTATTACAACATATGACAAAACCACAAAGGACCGTATAGGTATAGTGTCTTTAGAAACTGGGAAACATAAACAACTGGTTCATAAATCTTCTACAGTGTCTCCCATTTATTTCATCATATCTAGGGTCCCTTTTAGCATATTCTACTTAATATCCATCTTCCTGACCTGGGGAAAAGAAAACATAAAAGGGTGAGCTCAAATGCTCAGCAAGGGCAAATAAAGGAAATAAAAATCATATCATATCTTTATCAAAACCTGCAAAAGAGATCATAATATCTTAACATGGAATAAAACATAGAAGTGAAAATGAGATCCCCATAATCATAACATAAAACTTGAAACTTTGTGGCATGCACACATAATCATGGAAATCATTTCTTGTTAGTCATGACTCATTGCCAAGACTATCTTAGTGGACAAAGTCCCTTTCTGAACCGAGTTCACTCATCGTTTCAGTCCTGTATCACTGAACCGAAATAACCTTCCGTTCCAGCCATGTCTATCTCATGAGATATAAAATCATTACCCAATGCATTGGAGGGAGATATAGGTCCCACCCATCTTATAATGAATCCTTTCTTATGTGTGCCACATAATCATAAAACATACATCATCGCATAACACATATAACAAAAATGAGATTCTTGAAACATCATGACATCATAAATTCATATATGATAAAGGAATTCATAAACATAATTCCATCACAACATAGTCAAACCAATGTAAAAATATGGATATAAACAGAACCCTTTATTATCTTAGATGGAAAATAATTTTGATAAAACACTTGAATTGAATTCTTGAGGAAAATATCCTTTCTTCTTCAAAAACATTTTTCCTTTCATAACATGTCATACAACTTTAAAATAAAAGAAGTTGATTAAAAATAAACTTGAAAACTTGTAAAGGAAGCTTCTTTGAAGTAATGTTTTAAAAATCCATTCATGCCGTATAAGTTAAAAAAAACATTCTTCGTACTTTTGTCGGAAAAGTCAAAAAGTACCTCGTACGGAAAAACGACAAAAGATTCCTTTCATATTCTTTACTAAAAACTCATCTAAGGGTAAAATTGGATTTAAACTATTTCAAGTGGATGGAAACAATATTACATATTGAGGGAACATGGATGTGGATGATAAAATACACCCCAGTAAATACTTACGAATAAACAATCTCGGATAAAAATGAGATTGTGATATTTCCCTTACCTTAGGTCCGATTTGCTTTGTTCGTGTCCGAAGCTCCTGTATAATGGTTTAAATAATGTTATTGACTTATTCCAGAATCATACATATTGATATGATATCATATATGGTCATATTATTAGCTTCTTGTTAGTAATATTTCATTGTTACTTGTTACTCGGGTCTTTATAACTTTTTGTTCTTATGTGTGTTTTGTTGAATAAATTCTTATTCTTATCTTTAGATTATAGATAATTCATTTCCAGAATGGTATTAGTGTATTATATACCATATTCATTCATTCAATTCATTTATATAATCATTATGAAATGAAGATCATGTAGAACGAGTCGCATCACATCGTGGAGACGGTATTCCGTACGTACGCACGAGTGATGATATCGTTCCTATGATCGTGGAATTGTATTGGAGTATATATATATATTATTTCAGTATCAATATTACTTAATAATAATCATATATAGTTACTCATTACACCATTATACCCATCCTTGTAAGGTGATGGTGGAAAATAGATTACACCACGGCGTGGAGACGGTATTCCGTACGTACGCACGCGCGGTGATTTCATTTTTCCGTAGGATGGATAGAAGGTGAATTAGGGTTGTTTCATATTTATAATAACATATCAGTATGTAAGTAATACTGATGTTATTACTTTATCATGAAACAACTAAAGAAGAAGAAGTTGAAGAAGAAAGAAATTGAAAAGATCGGTAATGGATATTACCTCTTCTTTGGAACGCCTCTTTGAATCCTCCACTTAAGGAACTAAGATTGGTCTTTGGAGAAGACCAGGACCTCTAGGATTATTCTAGGGAAGTGGAGAGGAGAAAATGGCAGGGGTTGGCCGAGCTTGAGTGCTCAATTTGGTGTGAGGAGGAGGGGGAGGAGGTGCCCTTTTATAAGGGAGGAGAGGGGCACCTTAGGAATATCTCAAAATATTATTTTATATTAAAGTCAAAATCAGTTTATAATGGTTCCAAAGGGTCTTATTTCGAAGCTAAAGTGGGGATGGGTCGAAATCCTATCAACCAATAGGATTTAGACAAGTTTAGGGTATTATTTTAACCTTATCAATTAGATTTAACTCTAAGTTAATTAATTTAACTTTTACCGTGTCTTTTTGTTTTCTTTCACTATATGGTTAATACACTTACTATAACATGCCAAACGAACCCCAAATTGTTTATTATTAATATATATATCCTTATCTAAGTCATTTGGCCTAACCTTAGATTTTTAGGAATAAAATAACAATTAATAATATAATATTTTATTTAAAAACTATTTTGTGTCAATTTTGACACTATTTGATATATGATTTTTGTGAAAGTCATAACAGAATTATATGTTCGAACCAAGTTGATTAAATCAACAATAATATATCATAGTAACCTAGAAAATTAGTGGAATTCATAAAAAGTCTTAAATTACATTCATTTTGGTATTTATATTATCAATTTTGTCAATATTTCATTAATAAGATAATTACTGCATCATCTTTGTGTCATAAATAAATTAAATTATTTGATGTCTAAAAATTACAAATAAAATACCATCATGTAGGAAATATTTTTAGCTTTCTAATGAATATTTACAATCGAATTTATCTTATGTATAACCCCATATTAAAAATGATTTACTTATTAAACTTTGATTTTAACTATTTTAACCCTTCTTTAAATAAATTAATAATAAATGTCCTAATCTAATCCAAGTGGGCCTAAATGGTCATATTTTATTCCTAAGTTTGTTTTCGGTCGAATTACACTTGTCCAATAGAATTAGGACATGTGTTAGGGTAATATTGATATCATATTTACCCTTAGTTACCCTATTTACTATTAACCGCGGTAAAAAGGTAAAAAGTTACTATTCACCAAAAAATTATTTTCATCTCATTGAACCACATTTTAGTCCTTGATATTAACCGTGTCTCTCGGATTTTCGAAATTCCATTCACAGAAGCGGTAAAATTAAGTTTTATGCAAAATTCAGTTTTTAACCTACAACTTAGTGGTTTCACTATTCATCAAAAATTGAAAGTTTTCAGAAAAATACCAAAATTTCACCCTAGGCTAATTTCGATATTCTGAGTCCAAAAATGAAGTCCATTTTGAAAAATAAAATTTATAAAATTTCAAAAAGTGGTTATTACTATTCATAACGGCTAGTTTTAATAGCATATTGTTGTTTAGTGAAACTCGATATTGCGTACGACGCAAGCTATCGAGGAAGGTTGTGATTGCGTGTAAAGCAAGTCAAGCAAGTGTTGCGTAGAAAAAGATTCCTTTGATAATTTATATAACATAAAAGTCTCGGGTGTTACATTCTACCCCCCTTAAAAAGAATTTCGCCCTCGAAATTCGTCACTTTGTAACAAACAGATGAGGATACTTCTCCCTCATCATATCCTCAAGCTCCCATGTAGCTTCTTCAAGTTGGTGGTTCCTCCATAAAACTTTCACCAAGCGAGTGGTCTTGTTTCGTAGGACTTTTTCGCTACGATCCAGTATCTCTATCGGCTGTTCTTCATAAGAAAGATCTTGCTCCAGCGGTACAACTTCTGAGCTGAGTACATGTGAAGGATCTGGTATGTACTTTCTCAGGAGAGATACGTGGAACACATCGTGAACTTGAGAGAGATTCGGTGGAAGCGCCAATCGGTAAGCTACCTTCCCAACACGATCGAGTATTTCAAAAGGACCGATATATCTAGGGCTCAACTTCCCCTTCTTTCAAAATCTCATAACCCTCTTCCAGGGAGATATTCGTAAGAACACTTTATCGCCCACTTCAAACTCTAGGTCTTTTCTTCGGTTGTCGGCATAACTTTTCTGTCGACTCTGAGCTGCTCTTATGTGTTGTTGAATAGATCTAACCTTTTCTGCCATTTCATCAACGAGATCAGGTCCTAATAGCTTTCTTTCCCCAACTTCATCCCAGCAAGTTGGAGTCCTGCATTTCTTTCCATAGAGAGCTTCATAAGGAGCCATCTGAATACTGGAGTGAAAGCTATTATTATAAGAAAATTCTACCAAAGGTAGGTGTTGATCCCAACCTCCTTTGAAATCCATAGAGCAAGCTCTCAACATATCTTCTAGGGTTTGAATTGTTCTCTCAGACTGACCGTCTGTCTGGGGATGATAAGCAGTGCTGAAACTCAACTCTGTATCCAGAGTATGCTGAAGACTTCGCCAGAACTTCGAGGTAAATCTCGGATCTCGATCAGATATAATAGAAAGTGGTACTCCATGCAATCTTACCACTTCCTTTACATATATCCTGGCAAGCTGATCTAGAGAGAAATCCTCTCTAATAGCAATGAAGTGTGCAGACTTTGTAAGACGATCAACTATGACCCAGATAGCATTATTGCCTTTGGATGTTTTAGGAAGTCCTGTGACAAAGTCCATAGTGATGTTTTCCCATTTCCATTCGGGTATGGGTAATGGTTGTAACATCCCCTTAGACTTCTGTCTCTCAACTTTAACTTGTTGACAAACCAAGCATCGAGAGACATATTCAGCAACATCTCTTTTCATGCCATCCCACCAGAAGTACTCTTTCAGGTCCCTATACATCTTCGTGCTTCCAGGATGAATAGAAAATGATGAACTATGAGCCTCATCCAGCAGCTCATTCTTTAATTCGGGGATGGGAGGAACGCAAACCCGATTCCTGAACTTTATTATCCCATCACAATCAAGGTTGAATTCAGGAACATTTCTCACCTTCTTTTGTAACTCGACATCTTCTTTCTGTGCTTATTTAATCTTCACATGTATAGATGGTTGAACATTCATTTGATAAAGATAAGATTTTTCCCCTTCCATTATAATTCCAAGATCCATCCTTTGTAAATCCATAAATATTGGATCTTTTGTGATCCTCATCATGGATAAACTAGCATGGTCTTGTCGACTTAATGCATCTGCCACCTTGTTTGCTTTCCCAGGGTGGTAATGGATTGAGCAGTCATAATCCTTAATCAGCTCCAACCATCTTCTTTGACGCATATTCAACTCCTTTTGTGTGAAAATATACTTTAAACTTTTATGATCAGTATAAATATCACACCTTTCACCATAAAGGTAATGCCTCCAAATCTTTAATGCAAAGATTACCGCAGCCAACTCCAAATCATGTGTTGGGTAATTTTGCTCATGGATTTTCAACTGTCGTGAGGCATAAGCTATCACCATATCATTTTGCATAAGAACACACCCCAATCCCTTCTTGGATGCATCACTGTAGATTACAAACCTTTCTCCACTACAAGGCAGTGTGAGCACAGGTGCACTGGATAACCTTCTTTTCAACTCCTTGAAATTCTCTTCACATTCCTCTGTCCAGACAAACTTAACTCCTTTCCGAGTCAACTTGGTGAGTGGATTAGATAATCGTGAAAAATCTTTTACAAAACGTCGATAATAACCAGCCAAACCAAGAAAACTTCGGATCTCAGTTACTGTTGTTGGTCTTGACCATCTTTCGATAACCTCTGTTTTTGCTGGATCCACAGATATCCCCTCTTTTGAGATTATATGACCCAAAAATGCAACTTTTTGAAGCCAAAATTCACACTTGGTAAATTTGGCATAAAGCTTCTCCTTTCTCAGGGTCTTCAATATAATTCTCAAGTGATCTTCATGCTATTCCTTGCTCTTTGAATAGACCAGAATATCATCTATAAAGACTACCACAAATTGATCAAGATAGTCTCTAAAGACTCTATTCATTAGATCCATGAAGATAGCAGGGGCATTAGTAAGACCAAATGGCATCACTATAAATTCATAGTGTCCATACCTTGTACGGAAAGCCGTCTTTGGTATATCCTCCCTTTTGACCCTTAATTGATGATACCCTGAACGAAGATCAATCTTGGAAAAGTATTGAGCTCCGCGTAGTTGGTCAAATAAGTCATCAATGCGTGGGAGAGGATATTTGTTCTTGATAGTGATCTTGTTAAGTTCTCGATAATCAATGCAGAGTCTCATTGATCCATCTTTCTTCTTAACAAATAGAACAGGTGCTCCCCAAGGTGACGCACTAGGGCGTATGAATCCCTTATCAAGATTCTCTTGGAGTTGCTTCTTCAATTCCTGCAACTCAATTGGGGCCATTCTATAAGGTGTCTTTGAAATAGGCAAAGCACCCGGTACGAGTTCTATTGAAAACTCAACTTCACGATTTGGTGGAAGACCCGGCAATTCCTCCGGAAAGACATCATCAAACTCCCGTATAATGGGCATATTCTTAATCGTGAGTTTCTCACCAAAAATTTGAGATAAATAACCTTCATTTAGTGGAATCAATACCCATAAGATGGAAGAAATTTCCACTGGAAGGTTATGTTCATCCTTGCATTGGTATACAATCGTAGATTGATCTGGAATATGAAATGTGACTTCCCTTCTTTGTAAATTGATATGAGCTCCATGTAGAGAAAGCCAATCCATGCCAAGAATCACATCAAATTCCACTAAAGGAAGGATCACAAGATTTGCAGGAAGCACTTTCCCACAAACTTCGATCGGAGAAGAATTATAAACTTCTGATGCGATTGATGTGCCATTAGGTGTTGTCACAGCTAACTCAACATCTAATTGTTGAGGTAATACGGTGATACCCTTAGAAAATTTTTCAGAAATAAAAGAGTGGGTGGATCCAGAATCAAATAAAACATTTGCTACTTTAGAGTGGATGGTAAGTGTACCTTTCACCACATCGTTATCGTACTCCACCTCGCTGATAGAAATTGCATGTGACTTTCCTTTGTCTTTAGCCTTAAGAGTTTGTTGACGTCGACCATCATCATCAACCCTTGGATTTGGGCATTGATTGGCATAATGCCCCATCTCCTTGCACTTGAAACATTGAAGTGTAGCAGGTTCATTCTGTGTATCCCTTCCTTTGTTTGCATCATTAGACATCTTCTTCCCATTATCACGGCATTCAAATGCCCGATGACCTTCCTTTCCACATTTAAAACATTTACTTGTCCCTTTAAGACAACTCCCTCCATGTTTCTTTCCACACTTTGAGCATAAGGGAAAGTTCATCTTCTTTTCCGTGTGCTCTTTATATTTTTCTTTGAATTCCATCTTCCTCTTCTTATCAAACCCATGTGACTGATGGGTTACTCCAATCTCCATCTCGACTTTGAGAGCACATCGAACGATTTCCTCGTAGCTATTGAAGTCCCTTATGGCTAATGCCCTTCGAAGACTTGGTTTTAAGCCACTAAAGAATCGATCGATCTTACTCTCAGGTTGGATAATAATACCAGAAGCGTACCTTGCAAGTCTTGTAAAATTTGCTTCATAGGTACCAACAGATTCATCATCCCTTTGCTTCAGTTCAAGGAACTCTTTCTCCATCTTTGTTCGGAGAATACGAGGGAAGTACTTATTGAAAAATAAGTTCTTGAACTCGTCCCATTCCATAGACTCAATTTCATCCCTTTGCCTTGTATTCTTAACAAGATTCCACCATTGATCAGCATCTCCTTCCAAACGATACACTGCTAGGATGACTTTATCATGCTCAGAACATTGAAGAACTGAAAATATCTTTTCAGTAGTACTAATCCATTGTTCAGCAACTAATGGATCAGTAGACCCGCTGAAAGAAGGTGGATGCTGCCTCATGAAGGATTCAACAGAATGTTGCTCCCTCCTTTGTTCGTTTGGAAATCCTGCATGATTCATAGCTTGAGAAAGTTGTGTGAGCATGGCTACAAGATTTTGCATTCCAGCTCCCATATCGTTTGGTTGCTCAGGGGGACAATCATTGCATTGCCCATCGCATTCCGCATTAACACGGTTCCTTCGGGTTCCAACCATTGACTAAAACCAAGAAGAATAGTGTGAGCAACACTAATTATAATAGGAAACCACATAATTCAAGAATAAAATTTTCATGCTTAAGGTCTTATCCTAGGTTATTCAAGGCCATTTCTAAAACACTAAGATTGTGTTCTATGCTTAGACTTATCCTTAGGGTTCTTACTAAGGCTTTCACATCCTAGTTTCCAAAGGTTGACTATAACCTCCCTCTGATACCAACTATAACGACCCATACTTTACATACATTGTTAATACTTCAAAATTGAAGCACACTTATTACAACATATGACAAAACCACAAAGGACCGTATAGGTATAGTGTCTTTAGAAACTGGGAAACATAAACAACTGGTTCATAAATCTTCTACAGTGTCTCCCATTTATTTCATCATATCTAGGGTCCCTTTTAGCATATTCTACTTAATATCCATCTTCCTGACCTGGGGAAAAGAAAACATAAAAGGGTGAGCTCAAATGCTCAGCAAGGGCAAATAAAGGAAATAAAAATCATATCATATCTTTATCAAAACCTGCAAAAGAGATCATAATATCTTAACATGGAATAAAAAATAGAAGTGAAAATGAGATCCCCATAATCATAACATAAAACTTGAAACTTTGTGGCATGCACACATAATCATGGAAATCATTTCTTGTTAGTCATGACTCATTGCCAAGACTATCTTAGTGGACAAAGTCCCTTTCTGAACCGAGTTCACTCCTCGTTTCAGTCCTGTATCACTGAACCGAAATAACCTTCCGTTCCAGCCATGTCTATCTCATGAGATATAAAATCATTACCCAATGCATTGGAGGGAGATATAGGTCCCACCCATCTTATAATGAATCCTTTCTTATGTGTGCCACATAATCATAAAACATACATCATCGCATAACACATATAACAAAAATGGGATTCTTGAAACATCATGACATCATAAATTCATATATGATAAAGGAATTCATAAACATAATTCCATCACAACATAGTCAAACCAATGTAAAAATATGTATAGAAACAGAACCCTTTATTATCTTAGATGGAAAATAATTTTGATAAAACACTTGAATTGAATTCTTGAGGAAAATATCCTTTCTTCTTCAAAAACATTTTTCCTTTCATAACATGTCATACAACTTTAAAATAAAAGAAGTTGATTAAAAATAAACTTGAAAACTTGTAAAGGAAGCTTCTTTGAAGTAATGTTTTAAAAATCCATTCATGCCGTATAAGTTAAAAAAAACATTCTTCGTACTTTTGTCGGAAAAGTCAAAAAGTACCTCGTACGGAAAAACGACAAAAGATTCCTTTCATATTCTTTACTAAAAACTCACCTAAGGGTAAAATTGGATTTAAACTATTTCAAGTGGATGGAAACAATATTACATATTGAGGGAACATGGATGTGGATGATAAAATACACCCCAGTAAATACTTACGAATAAACAATCTCGGATAAAAATGAGATTGTGATATTTCCCTTACCTTAGGTCCGATTTGCTTTGTTCGTGTCCGAAGCTCCTGTATAATGGTTTAAATAATGTTATTGACTTATTCCAGAATCATACATATTGATATGATATCATATATGGTCATATTATTAGCTTCTTGTTAGTAATATTTCATTGTTACTTGTTACTCGGGTCTTTATAACTTTTTGTTCTTATGCGTGTTTTGTTGAATAAATTCTTATTCTTATCTTTAGATTATAGATAATTCATTTCCAGAATGGTATTAGTGTATTATATACCATATTCATTCATTCAATTCATTTATATAATCATTATTAAATGAAGATCATGTAGAACGAGTCGCATCACATCGTGGAGACGGTATTCCGTACGTACGCACGAGTGATGATATCGTTCCTATGATCGTGGAATTGTATTGGAGTATATATATATATTATTTCAGTATCAATATTACTTAATAATAATCATATATAGTTACTCATTACACCATTATACCCATCCTTGTAAGGTGATGGTGGAAAATAGATTACACCACGGCGTGGAGACGGTATTCCGTACGTACGCACGCGCGGTGATTTCATTTTTCCGTAGGATGGATAGAAGGTGAATTAGGGTTGTTTCATATTTATAATAACATATCAGTATGTAAGTAATACTGATGTTATTACTTTATCATGAAACAACTAAAGAAGAAGAAGTTGAAGAAGAAAGAAATTGAAAAGATCGGTAATGGATATTACCTCTTCTTTGGAACGCCTCTTTGAATCCTCCACTTAAGGAACTAAGATTGGTCTTTGGAGAAGACCAGGACCTCTAGGATTATTCTAGGGAAGTGGAGAGGAGAAAATGGCAGGGGTTGGCCGAGCTTGAGTGCTCAATTTGGTGTGAGGAGGAGAGGGAGGAGGTGCCCTTTTATAAGGGAGGAGAGGGGCACCTTAGGAATATCTCAAAATATTATTTTATATTAAAGTCAAAATCAGTTTATAATGGTTCCAAAGGGTCTTATTTCGAAGCTAAAGTGGGGATGGGTCGAAATCCTATCAACCAATAGGATTTAGACAAGTTTAGGGTATTATTTTAACCTTATCAATTAGATTTAACTCTAAGTTAATTAATTTAACTTTTACCGTGTCTTTTTGTTTTCTTTCACTATATGGTTAATACACTTACTATAACATGCCAAACGAACCCCAAATTGTTTATTATTAATATATATATCCTTATCTAAGTCATTTGGCCGAACCTTAGATTTTTAGGAATAAAATAACAATTAATAATATAATATTTTATTTAAAAACTATTTTGTGTCAATTTTGACACTATTTGATATATGATTTTTGTGAAAGTCATAACAGAATTATATGTTCGAACCAAGTTGATTAAATCAACAATAATATATCATAGTAACCTAGAAAATTAGTGGAATTCATAAAAAGTCTTAAATTACATTCATTTTGGTATTTATATTATCAATTTTGTCAATATTTCATTAATAAGATAATTACTGCATCATCTTTGTGTCATAAATAAATTAAATTATTTGATGTCTAAAAATTACAAATAAAATACCATCATGTAGGAAATATTTTTAGCTTTCTAATGAATATTTACAATCGAATTTATCTTATGTATAACCCCATATTAAAAATGATTTACTTATTAAACTTTGATTTTAACTATTTTAACCCTTCTTTAAATAAATTAATAATAAATGTCCTAATCTAATCCAAGTGGGCCTAAATGGTCATATTTTATTCCTAAGTTTGTTTTCGGTCGAATTACACTTGTCCAATAGAATTAGGACATGTGTTAGGGTAATATTGATATCATATTTACCCTTAGTTACCCTATTTACTATTAACCGCGGTAAAAAGGTAAAAAGTTACTATTCACCAAAAAATTATTTTCATCTCATTGAACCACATTTTAGTCCTTGATATTAACCGTGTCTCTCGGATTTTCGAAATTCCATTCACAGAAGCGGTAAAATTAAGTTTTATGCAAAATTCAGTTTTTAACCTACAACTTAGTGGTTTCACTATTCATCAAAAATTGAAAGTTTTCAGAAAAATACCAAAATTTCACCCTAGGCTAATTTCGATATTCTGAGTCCAAAAATGAAGTCCATTTTGAAAAATAAAATTTATAAAATTTCAAAAAGTGGTTATTACTATTCATAACGGCTAGTTTTAATAGCATATTGTTGTTTAGTGAAACTCGATATTGCGTACGACGCAAGCTATCGAGGAAGGTCGCGATTGCGTGTAAAGCAAGTCAAGCAAGTGTTGCGTAGAAAAAGATTCCTTTGATAATTTATATAACATAAAAGTCTCGGGTGTTACAATTTATCTGCTATTTAATATCCAGCAGAACTGCCATTACAGCAGTCTGGATTCTGACAGAAACCATCACCCAGGGCTCTCTTTTATAAGAGGGCTTGCCCAGGAAATCATACTGCATTTCCGATGTGGGATTCAGGTTCTCTTTTCCTGCACAGAACATTCTGCATTTCCGATGCGGGATTCTGTTTCAAGTATGTGACTTTGAAAGACTGTAAAATACAAACTATACGACCAATATAAATGAAACTTAAAACATGGATTAAACATATAATAAATAGTTGAAAATGAAAAGAATTTCGTAAAAAGGGTTGATGAATAATAATTTATAAGCTTTCAAAACCACCAACTTGAAACTTAAAAAAGTTTCAAGTACGTGACTTTGAAAGACTATAAAATAAAAACTATAAGACCAATATGAATGAAACTTAAAACATGGATTAAACATACAAGAAATAGTTGAAAATAAAAACAATTTCATAAAAAGTGTTGATGAATAATAATTTATAAGCTTTCAAATCCACCAACTTGAAACTTAAAAATGTTTCAAGTACGTGTCTTTGAAAGATTATAAAATACAAACTATATGACCAATATGAATGAAACTTAATATACGGATTAAACATATAAGAAATAGTTGAAAATAAAAAGAATTTCATAAAAAAAATTTAATGAAAAATAATTTATAAGCTTTCAAAACCACCAACTTGAAACTTAAATACGTTTACGTGCCTTTGAAAGCCTATGAAATACAAACTATAAAACCAATATGAATGAAAATTAAAACATGGATTAAACATATAACAAATAGTTAATAATTAATTAGTTAATTAGTAATATAATTATTAATTAGTTAATAATTAATATAATTATTAATTATTAATTACTAATATACAATAATTAATTAGTTAATTAGTAATATAATTATATAATAGTTAATTAGTTAATTAGTAGTATAATTATTAATTGATAATTACTTAGTTAATTAGTAATATAAATCTTAATAGTAATTATTAATTATAATTATAATTATTAATTATTAATTATTAATTATATAATAATTAATTAGTTAATTAATAATATAATTATTAAATATAATTATTTATTATTTATTATATAATACTTAATTAGCTAATTAGTAATATATTTATTAATTATAATTATTTTTTATTTATCTATAATTATTAATTAGTTAATTTGTAATATAATTATTAATTATAAAATAAGTAATTGATTAATTAGTAATATAATTAGTGATTATAATTATTTATTATAATTATTAATTATTAATTATTAATTATTAATTATTAATTATATAATAATTAAGTAGCTAATTACCAATATAATGATTAACTATTAAAAATTAATTGGTTATTTAGTACTATAATTATTAACTATAATTATTATATATTAATTAGTAATATAATTATTTATTATAATTAGTAATATAATTAGTAATTATAATTAGTAATATAATTATTAATTATAATTAGTAATTTTTAATTATATAATAATTAATTAGTTAATTACCAATATAATTATTAATTATTAAAAATTAATTATATATTAATTAATTAGTTAATTAGTAATATAATCATTAATTATATAATTAATAATTATAATAATAATTAAAAATTATATTACTAATTAACTAATTAATTATTATATAATTAATTATTAATAATTAATAACTAATAATTGTAATGAATATTTATAATTATTTATTATATTACTAATTTACTAATTAACTAATTAATTATTATGTAATTAATAATTATATGTTTAATTCGTATATTAAGTTTCATTCATATTGGTTATATAGTTTGTATTTTATAATCTTTCAAAGACACGTACTTGAAACATTTTTAAGTTTCAAGTTGGTGGTTTTGAAAGCTTATAAATTATTATTCATCAACACTTTTTATGAAATTGTTTTTATTTTCAACTATTTCTTGTATGTTTAATCCATGTTTTAAGTTTCATTCATATTGGTCTTATAGTTTTTATTTTATGGTCTCTCAAAGTCACGTACTTGAAACTTTTTTAAGTTTCAAGTTGGTGGTTTTGAAAGCTTATAAATTATTATTCATCAACCCTTTTTACGAAATTCTTTTCATTTTCAACTATTTATTATATGTTTAATCCATGTTTTAAGTTTCATTTATATTGGTCATATAGTTTGTATTTTACAGTCTTTCAAAGTCACGTACTTGAAACAGAATCCCGCATCGGAAATGCAGAATGTTCTGTGCAGGAAAAGAGAACCTGAATCCCACATCGGAAATGCAGTATGATTTCCTGGGCAAGCCCTCTTATAAAAGAGAGCCCTGGGTGATGGTTTCTGTCAGAATCCAGACTGCTGTAATGGCAGTTCTGCTAGATATTAAATAGCAGATAAATTCTGCTGAATTTTATGTTTTGTTTGTATATATATGTATATATATATATATATATATATATATATATATAAAACAAAACAAAACAAAACAAAACAAAAAATAAAAATAAAATTTTTAAAAAAACAGTTACTGTAGGATGCGTGAACGCGGTTCACGCATCCTTCAGCGCGGTTAAGATGCGTGAACCCCGTTCACGCATCTTCCCGGGGTCGGTGATGCGTGAACGAGGTTCACGCATCTCGGACCCATTTTTAAAAATATTCAAACCCTATACCCTTTTACCTAATTTTGGTTTTTCTAAAACCCATATAAAAAAATTAGCCTCTTTTTATTGACTTGATTTTATGTGTAAACAGCCTCACCTCTTTCCCCACCTGTTCCACCCCCCCTGTTTCCATGCTAAAATGGGTGTCCCTCCACACCCATTGATCATTTTCAAAGGGTAATTATATAGCCTTATATATAATAATAATAATAATAATATTATTATTATTATATTTTTACAGGAAAACACTATTCCGGCCATGGTAATTGGCTAGAATAGTATCATTTAACCAGAACGAAATAGAAAAGTGGGGTTTTCAAAAGTTTAATACCTGTATCAAACCTCAAATATGATTCGTATCCAAATTTTTGAATGGCCATAACATGGGCATTCAAAATCGGATCGACATGCAGTCTGAACCATTGAGACTGAAATTGAATCCTATACTTTAAATTTAAAGCAATTTTATTTTTCTAGACTCAGAAAAATTACGCGCTCCTTTGGACAACAATTTAAGGTATCGGAGCGCTCAACGGAAGTTGGTGGATCGGGGATTTTAAAAATTTTCATCGTTGGGACAATGTAACTTGTCATCGCCAACGATTCGAGCCCCAGTACGGTCTTAGGATCTCGTGTAAATTAAAAAATCACAAAAATTAAAACTAAAAACATACCTGTTTCGTATTTGAAGTCGCAGTCGAATGTAACTCGTCACCGATGATCATTGCTTTTATCCACACACGCATTGAAAATCCACTGGAGCATCGATCATCGAATTTTGGGTGCTAACATAGAGATCTTTATCCACACACGCATTGAAAATTCGCTGGAGCATCGATCATCGAATTCTGGGTGCTAACATAGAGATCTGATGACGCCTTCGATGCCCCATCGATCACCATGATCCTACGCCTTCATTGCTTGAAGGCCTTCTTGGATCATCACATGAAGAGAGAGACTCTCTCTTTAGGAAGCAAGAGGAGAGAGAGAGGCTCTCATTCATAAATGAATGAATAGTGCATTGGGAGAGAGCCCCTCTCTCTATTTATAATGGATGATGAAAATAACAAAAGGGTTCCCCATCCCCTGTTTATTTATCATCCACTAAATAAATAATTATGACTAACTAAACTGCGTCAATATTATTTATTATTTATTATTTATTATTTTAAATCCTGCGTCAATATTATTTATTCATTCAATTGATATTTTCTCATATTTACTTAACTTGTACATACTTTTAATAAATAAATTCAATCCAATTATTCATAACTTGAATAATAATGAATTTATTTATTTCTTTGATGATAGATACCTTAGACAACACTCGAATCCCATGGTGGGGCCCACCATGTCTAATATACATATTCAACTGAATAGAATGGATTCTTGAATACCCTATTGTGTGTGACCCATTAGGCTCTTATCTCGATAGCAGTGAATAAAATCCACATACCAAGAGTGGAGTCTAGCAACCCACCAATGCCCCTAAAGAGATGAGGATAATAATAACAACAACTACCAACCTATGGAGACACACTGTGTAATATAATATTTTTATCTTTAAATATCTCATAAAGAAGGACGCACACTTGTGTCATCACCCTTTTTTCATGCTTTATTATTTATTGATCTAACCGAAAAAATTTACCCTCGACTACCATGGACAAAGTCTTATGAAGGTACTACCATCCTAATTAACAAGGCCCGAGATATATAACTTCCTCAAAGAAGAAGCGGAAAATCATTTCTTGATCATTCAACTAATGTCATACCACTAATGACACAACCAACACAAACAACCTCACCATGATTTCATTATCATAGTTTTTTCTTTGCATTAAAGTACGTGATCAAATGAAACACATTGATAATGATCTCAAGTCAGGAGACCAATACACACGTCTGTAGATATGAACAACCAATGACACCCAAAACATGCGGTGTTCATATTGGTGGGTCTGTCCTCATGATCTAATTACTATAGATCACTAAGTGCAAACTTCATGAGATGAAGTCTCAATGCTTATGAGCCCCCAACACCTGATAGTCATACATCTACTATGTCCAGTTAGTAAGATGTATCTGGACCATAGGAACTTTGTTTAAGATTAATGTCATAGTATCTCGAGGATCTCATTATAGCATAGGATCTACTATAACCCTTTGATACGACACTTAATCTATGGATATTACCATTTAATAGTGGATGCAGAATTATCTACACTAAAATGGTAAGAATAAATCATGTATATCTAACTGTATACATGATATAGTAAACAAAATTACTGCATAGTTGGGTCTAGGGAACCCACTATTTCAACAATGTTTATATACAATTTTAGTAAAAATTATAATACTACATGTCATAATGTTAACATATTTCATGTTAACAATAATCATAATATTTCATGATGTATTGTTACAACTACCATTTACTGTTATAATAGAAATTATATTTTTTCATGTTGAATAATTATAATATTGGCTGATAATTACATTAGTTAAAGTTATATTTATAACAATAATAAAATAGAAATATTTAATATTATAATCATTGATAATACTTTCAAATTTTTAAAAAAAATGTCAGTGTATTTTTGGGTGTGATCACACTATCATTAATGCACTAAATCTCATTAGAACTTTGCAGTTAAGCGTTCTAGGGAGAAAGTAGTACTAGGATGGGTGACCTCCTAGGAAGTACTCGTGATGCACCCTTTTTTTGTATGTTTCAAATTTCATGCTAGTATAATAAATATTATTATGATAGTGTATGTAAACTTTTTTATTGAATATAAAATTTCATGATTACAAGGAATTTTAGTGATAATAATAATTTTCATGTTATAATGTTACAACATTTTATGCTAACAATAATTATAATATTGCATGTTATATTGTAACAAATACGTTTTAGTGTTATAACTTAAATAATATTTTTTCATGTAGAATAATTATAATATTCCTCAATAATCACATTATTGAATTTCATAATATGAATGTTTCATGGGTGACCTCCTAGGAAGTTCTTGTGTTTCACAATTTTCTGTAGTTTTCATTGTATGTTCCCATGTTTTTTACATTTAAAAAAAAAATAATTGCATGAAAGTATAACAATAATAATTATGTTATTGTATGCAAGATTTTTAAATGAATATAAGATTCCATGTTTACATATAATTTTAGTAATATATATATATTAGGTGATCGAGGGTACAGTTACAAAAAGGGTGCTACCAGAGTGCTTCCCTTGAGGCCACTGATCTTAATACTACTCTCTCCTAAGCATGCTTAACTATAGAGTTCTAATGTGATCTAGTGTGATCACACCCTAGAATTTTAGTAATAATTATAACATTTAAAATCACAATGGTACCATATTTCATGTTAAAAATAATTATAATATTTCATGACATATTGTAACAACTACAGTTTAGTGTTATAATAGAAATAATTAATTTTTTATGTTGAATAATTATAATATTGGTTGATAGTTTCATTAGTTAAAGTTATATTTATAAAAAGAATTAAATAGAAATATGTAATATTTGTATCATTGATAGTTCTTTCAAATATTCAAAAAGAATCCCTATGTATTGTTGGGTGTGATCACACCAGCATTAATGCACCATATTCCATTAAAACTCTGCAGTTAAGGGTGCTTCGGAGAGAGTAGTACTAAGATGGGTGACCTCCTGGGAAGTAGTCGTGTTTCCCCCTTTTTTTATATTTCAAGTTTTATTCTAGTATAATAAACATTATTATGATATTTCATGTAAGAATTTTATTTGAATATAATATTTCATGATTACATGGAATTTTATTAATAATTGTAATACTAAATATTATAATGTTACAATATTTCTTGTTAATAGTGATTATTATAATTCATGTTATACTATAAGAACTATGTTTTAGTGATTGAACGAGAATAATTTTTTTTCATGTTGAATAATTATAATATTTCTCAATAATCGCATTATTCCTCCTCCAATGGCCCGAAGGCCTTCATTTTTTATTGATTTTGATAATCCACCTTTCAAGGGATGATGTGGAACCCTTACAAGGCCCGTAGGCGAAAAAATTACTTGAACCGTAGGCCTTAGAGGAATTCATTTCCCGTAGGCTTCAAACATTACATGAAACCCAGACTAACTACTTGGAACTGCTCCTCCCTAGCATCTTCATCATGAAATCAGCTCTCTACCTTCGCATGGCTGATCGACTAGGCTTTCTCATGCATGCACAAGCTTGTCCCAATGGCAGGAGCCATACCCTCTCATTCTTGCAATCCGTTTAGCTTTGCTATGGTGAAAGCTCCTTGCTCATCCTTCTTATGAAGCTTGTTCCTTGAATTTCATAATATGATTGTTTCATGTGTGAACTCCTTGGAAGTTCTCATGTTTCACCCTTTTCATTATTTTTCATTGTATTTTCCCAGATTGTATACATTGAAAAAATAATTGCATGTATGTATAATAATAATAGTTGTGATATTTTACATAAACTTTTTAAATGAATATAATATTTATTGTTTATATATAATTTTAGTAATAATTAAAATATTGCATGTCATAATGTTACAAATGTCATGTTTACAATAATTATAATATTTCATGAAGTATTTTAACGACTACAGTTTAGTGTTATAATAGAAATAATAATTTTTCATGCTGAATAATTATAATATTGGATGATAGTTTCATTTGATAAAGTTATATTTATAACAACAATTGAATAGAAATATGAAATATTTGAACCATTGATAGTAATTTCAAATAGTTAACAAGAATATCTATGTATTGTAGGTTGTAAGATCCTGGCCTTTTCTAGAGATGTCTCGATCTCGTTTACAAGTACTCTTTTTTCCTTCTCTAGAATTTATCTTGTTTGGGTTTTATCTTAGGTTCATTTGGGTGAAATTTGGATGTTTTTTGAGTAGTTTTGGGTAGTGAACGGTTGGATCATGGTTTTCACAAGCCGTGTGCCCTGCCAAAGTAAACCGTGAAACCCCCCACAGAGAGGGATTGCATAGATGACACACTGTTTGTCAAATCGTGCACCCTCTTAGGATTAATAGTCCACCCCCTAGAATATGCACACAATTTAGGTTCACGGTTTGGAAAATCATGCACCCCTACCCAGGAACTGTGCGTGCGGGTTTAATTATTCTAAAAATTAGATTAAAAATTCCTGAATCCCCCCCACCTTTACCTAAAGTCGACCCAACTCAACCCCATCTCATTCATATCATTTTAGAGTCTCCTAGATGAATCCTTATGGCTCTCTAACACCATTCTTAAAAAATGGACGGATGAATTGATGGATCTGAACCTCTCAGGGTATGTAGTTTTTTCTTGATAAAGTTTCTCTCTCCCCCATCCCTCTTTTTGGATATAAATTGGATGGTTTTCCTCCTTTGGTGGTGGGTTTAGATCTAGGTTTGATGGGCATTGTTTCTTTTTTATCTTGGATCTAGGTTTTGGATCTAGATCTCATTCTTCATAGTTATCTTGGTTGTTCCACTTCAATTAGGGATTTCCATTGGCGATCACTCATCATCAATTAAGAGGTGGGAGGTCTAAATTAAACTACCATAGTCTTGAATTCCAATTGAGTGTTTGTATTGTGGAATTTAAATTGGCATGTTTGAAAATTGAATCTTTAATTGTACAAATTAATTGATTAATTAATTTATGGAATCATTGAATTTATTAATTGAGTTACCATGTGAATATTAGATGAGTTGAACTTGGGAAAATTAAATTTGGAAACTGTGATTATGCAATTGATGGAATTGGATTAATTAATTAGTTAATTAATTAATGCAATGTTGTGATTCTGGAATTGATGGGAAATTGGGATTGTGTAATTGAAAATTTAATTTGAATATTTATTAGTTGAAAATGGCAGTTATGGGATGGTTGACTTGACCTTAATGGGTTAATGGTTTATATGAATTTAATACTGTAATTTTTTTTAATAATGAATTGCTCATATTATTCCATGTGATTAAATAATTGAATCGTGATTTGTTTTGATAGTTGGAATGGCATATCAGGATGTGAAATTTTATAAGAGGGTTAATGTTTATTATCCTTGATTGATGTGATATATGTGATATATGTGTAATTGATTATTATATGAGTTTGGGACAAAAATTGAGGCTCCAAATACCCATATGTGATTAATGTGTTTATGATAGGGAATGAGGATCCAAATAACCATATGTGATATTGTGGTGTGGGACAGGGACTAAGGCTCCAAATAACCATATGAGATAGCGAGTATGGGGTAGGGACTAAGTCTTGAAATACCCATATATAACATTGAGGCGTGGGATAGGGATAGAGGCTCCAAATACCCAAAGGGTGTTAGATATGACATTCTGTGCCCATAAGATTGGCATTGGATTATAGTTCCTAATAACTGTGATGTGAAATAGAATGAAATGGACAATGAAAGCCCATGGGTTTTAATGAATTGTGAATTCATTATGTGATATGGTTCACACTTTGTCCTGGGTTGTAGTAGGTATTGAGTGTTTCAGTGTCCTCTAGAAGTTGGGGATTTTTGTGGTTAATTAAAGAATAATGAAATGTGGTAACTATTTACTTTATTCATTATACTTTATTCTTTATACAACTGCATAAACTATTATTAACTGGATATTTCATTAGATGTTGTTGGTGGTGGCCAAATGAGTTGTACTCACACCCTACTCAGGATGCTAGATTAGTACCTAAATAGACTTCATGTTTATAGGATAGGATATGGGAAAAGCGCCCCATGTTAGATGGATGATTTGAGATGTAGCATGGATGAGGGAACCAAACATGGTGTCGGGACCCGATTTGGAGTGTCATTGTGTATTTATTTTGTTTTTTCATTTAACAATTGACACCTACTTGTCATAACATATATACTGTTTTGGTTTTTATATTGTAGTCCTATTTTATCCATCACAAGATAATGTTTTTTCTGTTTATTAGTTATATCATTTGGTTATTATTTTCCTATTTCCATTGTTGTGATTATTTGATAAAAAGGGTATAGTCTCCCCATGATAAATATTAGAACCTCGAAGCTAGGAGACTACCTCTAGCATATGGGGAGGTGTGACTGAGGCCATGTGACTAACTGACACAGGGCACTTACATGTGGTAACCGGGTTGAGAAGTTATAGAGTGGTATCGATGGAGGTTTCTTTTATTTTATTTTCTTATTTTTTATTTTATTTTATTTTATTTTCTTTTTTCTTACTATTTGGGAAAGTTATATGGTAGAATATGATGAGTCGGGCCTTGGTTAAGATCTTGTGCTTGGGAGTATCTAACCCATGTATGGGGGTAAAATCCATGTACCAAGGGTGGGATTGTTTCTATTAATGTGTGTTGTTACAGTTGGATGTTATTTCACCTCAAGTGATGCACTTGTTGTGTGATGTGATTATTGATTCTAAGATTTTATAAGGTCTGACTCATGGACCGGTATGGAAAGAGAGTTGATTATTAATGCATCATTCTAGGAACTCAAGATTATTATATGACATGCATCTTTTTAGGCATGCACTTGAAAAACTCGTTTTTGGGTATGTTTTTTAAACTAAAATTGATTTTCTTGGCTTGTGTTTTTTAAATGAAATAGGTGCATAACATGAATTGAGAATTTTGAAATGAATCCAAATGTGGAAAATGGATTTCTAATGAGAAAATTGAATAATGATAATGTTTATACCTTTTTAACCATGACCAAGTTGTATGATGGTTAAGTGTAGTGATAGTGACTTGTATTTGATAGTGTGGTGATATTTTGGGGAATGACTTGTTATGTATTATTCAGAATAACTTGTATGTGAATGCGTTAAAATTTTGTTATGTGTCCTGATATATGTGTTTGAAATTGTACAAATATACCTCCATAATGATACTCATTGAGAGGACGAATGGAGGATATGGCTGGAAATGATCCTCTAGTAGTGGAACCTGAGGCATCGATATTGCTGGGTGATGGATCTGGAGAGGAGTTCTGATAGAACTTTTCTCACTTCATGCATTTTATGGAGAGACACAGAGAGTGGTTTGTGGAGAGTATGTCTGTTCTGATATGGGTGTTCTAGTTGTATCATCCTCTTACTTTCACTAGAGAGGGTGTACATGAGGCAGGTGGGTTTTGGATTGAGTCCATTCAAACTATACATGACCATTTAGAGACTCTTGCTAAGACATGGGTCAGGTTGGATGTTTACATGTTATAAGGATTAGCGAAGTGCTGGTGGGATGTCTAGGCTTGGACTAGGCATGAATAGGGTATGGAATGAAAGTAATTTTTAGAGAAGTTCCTAGATAAATTTTATCCATACACACTGAGATAGAAGATGAAAGATAATTTCATGTGGTTTAATCAAGATATTATGTTCATGATAGACTATTCTGGTCTCTTTACTAACTTGTAGCGCTTTGCTCCAATGATGGAAGGGGACGAGACAACTATGGGAAGGATTTTCTAGGATGTGATTAAATATGAGATTAAGTCCCAGGTTAATATATTTTGGCATAAAAAGTTTTTCTGAAGTAGGGGATCAAGCTCTAATATCTAAGGGGAACCAAAAGGAAGCTTCCAATGGAGGATATTATTTTTAGCTAGACCATCAAGAGGTACGTCTTTAGAGTGTAGGAAGCATCATTATGAGATTATTGACCAAATATTGGGAAGGAAAAGTGTCCTGGGGGAAGGATCGGTTACACATGATATTACTAGAGTGATTTTATACCACTACCGTAAGTCAAGAAAATTTCATAGGCATTATCCCGACCACAGATAGAGTTATAATCTTGCGGTAGGATGAGACAACTATAGAGGTTCTGTAGGAACCCATAAAATATGGTTAGTGGTGAATCAGCTAGGAATAATTAGAGTGTGGGAAGGGGATATTCTACACCATACCAGTCTAGAAGCTGGAGTTCTAATGGATGCAGTGGTAGAGGTAGTGGACATGGTGCTTTTGGGAAAGAGAGTCTTTATCAGAAGAGTAGTGCATCTCATGGGACTCAGACTGCATCTTAGGGAAGAGGGGAAGGACAATTGCACATAGTTCATCCTATAATTGTGGATAAAGATTCTAGAATATCAATAGTTATATGTACTATTCGTGTAGCTTCTACATGTGATAGTGCCTTATTTGATAATGGTGCCTCTCATTCTTCTATATCTCTCCAACTTGCGAATGGGTTGAAACTGATGGTGGATTTTGTGAGTGGGGTGATGAAAATCAATATACCTTTGGTATTATGATTGAGATACATCTGTTTGTGAAAAGGTTGTTCTCTTGAGGTTGGAGAGTATCAGTTTCTATGGGATCATTATAACTTTGACATGTCAGGATTTGAACTAATTATGGGTATGGAATGGTTAGTTGTGTACTGACCCCAAACTGATTTATTATAAAAGAGAGTGACTTTTAAGTCACCTGATGGTGGAAATTATATTCAGCATGGAGAGTGGTATATCACAGCAAGATGTGCAGGTCTAGTTCCTCATCAATTAGGGGAGATTACCACCAAAGTTTCTAGTCCTTTTGTTGATTATGGGGGTGTGAAATAGGATGTATTTCCACCCACAATAGACAGGTTCTAGGATGTGATTCTTTAGTATTTTTTGGGATTACACCTGAGAGAGATGTGGAATTTACAATTGAGCTCATGGTGGGGGACGATCCAATTTCTATTATAAAATAAATAATGGAACCAATAGATATTCAAGTGATCAAGACTAAACTATAGGAGTTTATGGATAATGGTTTTATCCCTCTGAGTACATCACCTTGGGGTTCTCTAGTTTTTTTTTTCAAAGAAGGGTGATAGAAACTTTCACCTATGTGTTGATTACCCGATATTGAACCAGATGACTATGAGGAACTGGTATCCTCTTCCATATATCGATGGATTTTTTACAAGTTTAGGTAAGATTGTGTCTTCTAAAAAATTTATTTGAGATTAAGGCAACATAATTTGATAGTTATAACTTCTGGTATACCAAAGACTACTTTCATTTTAAGGTAGGGACTATATTAGTTTTTCGTGATGTCATTTGGACTGAAAAATGCACCAGTAGTGTTTATTACCTTGATTAACTGAATCTTCCATCTGTACCTAGATTAGTTTTTGGTTGTGTTTGTGGATGAAAACTTGTTGTACTCCAAGACTCATGAAAATCATTTACAAAATCTTGAAATTGTCCTGAGTACACTGAGAGAGCATCATTTATAAATTGAGTTATCCAAATGAAAATTTTGGATCGATCAGGTATAGTTTTTGGGTCACATCATCTCATAGGAAGGTGTGGAAGTGGACCCAAAGAAAGTATAAGCAGTGGTTTCATGGGATTATCCTAGGAATGTTTTTTATATCCATAGTTTTATGGTTTTTGTGGGGATATTATCATAGGTTCATTCAGGACTTTCCCATTTTGTAGCACCACTTTCAATCTTATCTAAAAAGGGGATAAATTTTGAATGGTTTGGAGCATGCGAGATTGCTTTCCAGGATCTGAAGAATCGTTTGAAAACTACCCCAATATTGATCCTACCAAATCCATGGGAGGAGTATATAGGGTTTTTGATGCATTTGGGATTGTGATTAGGGTAGTGTTGATGGAGGGGGATCAATTTGTGGTTTATGGGTCTCAAATTTTGAGTTCATGTGAACATAATTTCTCGATACATGAACTAGAGTTGGCTGTAGTAGCTTATGCTTTGAATTGTTGGCAGCATTATCTATTGGGAGAAATTTTTACTATGTATACCAATCAAAAGAGAATGAATTATATCTTTTTTAATGATATTTTAATCTTAGGAAGTGTAGGTGGGTTGATTATATATGGTCATTTTATTTTGAGAAAGCATATATATCTGGGAAGAAAAATAGTGTTACTGATGCATTAAGTAGGAAAAATCAGACTTAGGTAGTTCAGGGTTCCAATGTTGATTGGAAAAGAATGAATTTACTAGCTGAGATTCATGTTGTGGTTCAGGAGATATAGGAGAATATTAATCTTGTATCAGTTTCAATGGAGTCTACACTTTTGAGTCAGATCAATGAAAGGAAGTATCAGGATTCAGAATGTTTAGCTTTGAGGGAAATCCTTGATGTTGAGGAGTCACCTTCAAATTTAACCATATATGTGGATGATATCATATATGTCAGAAATTAGGTTGTTGTTTCTACAATCATGCAGTAGGAGCTGATGGGTGAATTTCATGCCTCAAAGTGGGCGGTACATCTAGGTGTGACCAAATGTATCATGACCTACAATGACATTTTTGATGGCCGGGTAAGAAAAGGGAAATAGAAGGGCTCCTAAAATGATGCTACAACTTTCAATAGGTGAAGTTTGAGTATCAACAACCTAGTGGTTTACTAATTCTATTGCCCATTCAGAAATGGAAGTGGGAAGACATTACTATGGTCTTTATGGTGGGTCTTCTGAGGACACCTCAGAAGTCTGATGATATTTGGGTTTTTATTGAATGATTGATGAAAGTAGTGAATTTATTTCCAACATGGGATACATTATCATTAGAACAATTAAGAGTGACTTATTTCTAGGAAATAGTCTATTTGTATGGGGTTCCATAGAGTATTGTTGTAGACTATGACTCATGCTTTACTTTGTGCCTCTAGAAGGGCTTGAAGATGGTGCTTATTACATATGTTCTATTGAGTACGGATTTCCACCCACAGAAAAATGGGAAGTTAGAGTGTAAAATATAGGTTCTTTATGATATATTTCAGCCGTGTTTCCTATACTTTGGTGGTTCTTGGGAGAAGAAGATAGCAATGGTGGAGTTTTCCTATAATATCAGTTATCAAAAAAATATATAGATGGAACCATATTAGGCTATTTATGGGAGGCCACGTAGATCACCTCTAATTTGGATAGAGGAATGTGAGTCAGAGTTGTTGGGAAAAAGTCCTGTACAAGATACATCAGAGCTAGTTCAGTTAATTTGGAAAAGTATGGATACATCTCAGATTAGATAAAATTCATATACTGATGGACATTGACAACCCCTTGAGTTTACAGGGGTGATTGTGTGTTCTATTGGGTGTTTCCTAGGTTGGGTAACTTTAGGATTCATAGATAGGGCTTGTTGGCTCCTAGGTTTGTTGGACCATTTGAGGTTCTGGAGAGAATTGGCCCAATGGAATACCGATTCTCTATTCCACATAGGTACAATGCTATGCATGATGTTTTTTATGTGTCACATCTTTGATAGTATTGTTGGAACTGGGCATGCAGCGGAAGCCCCAAACATGTGGGTTTTAAAAAATTTACACCATAGATCAGTGTAAACTTGTCGACGTCGGTGAAGAGCAGCCCGATTAAATCCGAGGATCTCACATGAAGGGTTTTAAGCACAAAAATAAACCGTAAAAAATACATGGTTTAATTTTGAAGCCATGCACGATGTCTGTTCATCGTTGGCGATCACTGCTAGAAGAATCCAAAGTTGAATTCCTCTAGATCATCCACACACGCTTCAAGGAATCCACAGGAGCACTGTTCGTTGTAATCTGGGTGATAGCGTAGAATTGTGATGACACCTTTGACGCTCCAACGATCACCGCACCGCTTCACTAGCGATGCCTGAGAGAGTGCTTGATCCATTCTCCTTGGATCTAGAGAATCTATCTCTAGATTATGGGAGAGAAGTGAGGAGATAGAAGCTCCATGAATAGTACTTGGCAAAATCTCCTCCTCTTCTATTTATAGTGGTTAATTAAAATACTCGGTATTTCCTCGCCGACCCCAAATACTTAACGCACTATCAACTACATTTTATGACTACTAAACTGAGTCATAAATATTATTATCACTTGTAATATATTAAAATATATTACTTGATAATAATATATTCATTAACTCGACTCATCACTCCCTTAAATATTAATTAAACCTTGAATAATTTAATATTCGTTAATTAATATTTTTCATGTATTTACTAAAACTCGTAAATACATTTAATAAATAAATTCAATAATTATTATTCTAAACTTGAATAATATGAATTCATTTATTTCATTGGTGATCGTTTAACTTTGGACAAATCCTGGACCCCTATGGCAGGGCCCACTATGTCCAAAAATCCTATTCAACTGAATATGGGAGATTCTTGAATACTCTATTGTGTGTGACCCTCTAGGCCCTTATCTCGACAACATGGAATAATATTAACAGACCAAGAGTGGGATCTAGCAACCCATCATGGCCCCTGAAGAGATAAAGATTGTCACAGCAGCGATAACCAACCCACGAACACGCACTGTGTAATATAATATCTTTTTCAATAATATCTCATAAAGAAGGACGTACTCTCGTGTCAGCGTCCTTTTCTTGATTTATTGTTTGTTGATGTAACTGGACGGATTTACCCTCGAATTCCATATCCATGGTCTTATAAAGGTACTATCATCCATATCAACATGACCTGAGATATATTACTTCCCTAACTCAGAAGTGACAAATCCTTTCTTGACCATTCAACCAATGCCATGCCACTAATGACGCACCCAACACAAACTACCTCAGCACGACTTCATCGCCATGGTTTTCGTCTTTCATCAAAGTATGTAATCAAGTGACATACATTGGTAATGATCTCATGTTAGGAGACTATTACACATGATCGTTGATAGGAACCTCCAATGAAACCCGAAACATGTGGAGTTCCTATTGGCGGGTCAGTCCTCATGATCTCACTACTAGAGTTCACCAAGTTTGAACTTCATGAGAAGAAGTCTGAATACTTATGATCCCTCGACACCTGATAGTCAATCATCTACTGTGTCCAATCAGTAAGATGTATCTAGACTATAGAACATATATTTAAGATTAATGTCATAGTATCTAGAGGTTCTCATTATATCCTGGGAACTGATATAACCTTTCGATACGACAATTAATCTTTGGAAATTACCATTTCAATGGTGAATACAGAATAATATACACTATAATGGTAACATGACATCATGCATAGCTAACTGTATACACGATATGGTAATCAAAAGCACTGAATAGTTGGGTCTAGGACACCCACTATTTCAACACTCCCACTTGCACTAGATCAAACTTGATAACCAAACTTGTTAGCTACTCACATGATTAAAATCATGTTTTTGCTGAGTAATGGCTTTTTCTATAGGGTACACCACGGTTCCTCCGCGTGGCTATTCTGCTATAACGACCTCATCTTTTAGAAACTTCTTAAGAGATGGTATCTCGAGTATATACCTTTCGTCCACTGTCAAAAATTGACATCTTGGCCAGTAAGAATATCATAATTTATATTATGATAATAGTTTTCTCACCAGGTGCGATTCCAAGAACTGGAACAGATTGTTCCATATCTGCTTCTTAGCTACCTTAGATGCTGCAATGTACTCAGTCTTTGTAGGTATGGATACCAGTATATTATATGAGCTTGTCTCGCTCATCGTCTCTAACTGAAATAATAGATCTCTTGATCTATAGAAGACTAGTTTGTATCCCCGAAAACTAGTATCCTTTCTTCTCCACTTACTAGGTACATATCTTTTGTACTTGCCGAAGTACAATTAGATAGTTCTGACTACATCCCTTGCAGTTCTCCTGGATATAACTGATATTTTCCTATTGTAAACTATACCTTGGTAATATCGGTTCTTGAACATATCATGGAATACATGATTGATCCATCGTTCCGACGTATGGATTTAAACTCACCACATTTATCTCTTCCCATGTCATGGACAAGTCAACATGGAGAGATTATGCCCTATGACATAGGAAACAATTCATCTCTTGAATTGTTCCAACATGTATTTTTCAATACAATGTCACTATATGTACAATTGACTAGGACCAAGAAACCTACAGATCTACCTTAGTATATCCTATTCCCTAGAACTTAGGTTTCTACTTTAAGTCAATCATTGGAGTGTAAATTTCATTTTGGTCTTAACTAACTGTGAGACCAATGTTTGTTTTCCATATGTTTCCGAACATATTTTATTTAGAAAACATTGATGCTCCCACTAACCTCACGTAGACACTTAGCAAACATTTTTTCAAATGTATTTTCTATGATCATGTTGCTTACTTTAATCCTAAACCGGATTTTAGTAACTTGCAACCTTTATTAGCATTCTGTGACATGACCATCCCTTTCTGGTTGTGTCGTATAGACACCATCCATGATTGGTGGTCATGAAATCCAATTCTAAATAAATTGATCATAGATATTAGCTATGATAAGTAAAATTATAACGGATTTATTAATAACGACTTGGTCAAATAAGTCAATCCTTATTGGTACCAAGATCGTACCATCCATGTACAATATTCAAAATAATAGCCCCTTTTCAGTTTGATACATGGAATCCATTAATTGAATTTTAGTTGGTCTTATCAATTTTAGCTAATTTCTATATACTGCTTAATAGTAGGAAATATTATTCACATTGAATAATAGATCACTGACCGCAATGAATATAAAAACCATCACCAAGGGTTTATCCTTCCTATGCAGTATGTGTATCTGGAACATACTTTATTCCACATGCGCTTATGGAACTAGTTCCTATGCCAAGTATTTTGTACATCTTGAGCATTAACTAAACACAAGTCAATATAGTGCCCACTATCTCTAATAGAGACGTGCACCCTTATATAGATATGTAGTCCCTTACTTGACTACAACTTTTCTATCTTAGGGATTTATGTAATATCCTAAGAAATCATTAGGAAGTACCTTAGATGCACAATGTGTTTATCTTGATGAAAGTTTATTTTTATCTGAACAAACTATTTGCATCCAAACACACGTCCTTATGACATAATGGATTTCTATCATAATATGAATCGTATGATAGAAATTTTTCATTATAGTTGGCATATGGTTGTGGGATATCATTGTTATTTTAAAATCATTTCATGAAATATAATGGAAGTTTATGCTAGTTGAACCATTGATATTACATACATCAAAATTTTGATGTATAACATATGCGTTTAGGAATTTCTCTATACTATATGTTTATTGATTAATGTTAATATGCAAGACCTGATCATCAATACTCCTCATTAACATCAATGTCATGATGTCAATAAGGTAATGTACGTTTAGGAATTACTCCACGCTACATTATCATGATTGATGAATGCTTAGTCGAGATATTATTCGGTATCCCAAACCGAAGCAACTCATATCTCCTGACCATGAAAATAATTCACTTTATTATTCATTAATTTCTTAAAGGAATCTTATGAAGCATATATACCTCTAGATTATACTTGGAATAGTTCACACTTACATGTTGAAAAATTTCCAAAAGCTTTGTGACATACCTTTATTTCTAAAGGCACCTTTGTCCAAACTAAAGACATTGATAATACCAAAAGTATTTAGCTGTGCCGAGCCTAAATACCATACTTGGTATATTCCTGACATCCATTTTTAGTATTACTTGACAAAGAACTATCCTGTCACAACTGGGTATAAGTATTACATTAATATTCATCACTAATTGCCTACGATCCGTGTATTACTGAACTAGTGATTGAGTTTACCAAAAACAACATTCATTCCAAAAACTGAAAGAATGTATCCTTGAGTCCAAGGAAACATGACATTAATGTTTGTGGTTATACTCAACAATAGTCCAACATTAATCTTTCACTTGGAAATTAAAGAAGTCGTGTACTTCTCACCACTGGCCTAGGTATTACCCTTTCACAGCCACTTGGAGAATACACCTGACTTCTAGTAAGGTTTCTACACTAACTTGTTTAATGTATTAGAATAAACATATGTTACAAACATATTTTATTTAATGTCCATGTAGTAAAAGGGAAACATTACATTCATGAATACACCTGATGTAGAAGCGTAAACTTACTCCTTTAAATTAGCCTATTGCTTTTAAACTTACATAGTAATATTTTATAATATGCAATGAAAATAACCTCTGTTAATACCTCATTAATTTAAGGACATCATGAATGTTTCATTGGAATTAAATGACTTTGACATTTCCAAATTGTCTTTCAATTTATTCGCCATAAGAATTAAAGATAAAACTGTCTTTGAATTCTTATTCACTTGGAGAACCTTACCTAGATAGTAAATGAATCATTTACTTAATACTTTCTCATTTTATAACTTAAAATGAGACTTGAGTAATGTGGTGATAATGATATGAGAAATGGATTCATTTAAAGATCATGATGAATGTTTCAATTTACACATGTCGGTGTAACCATTTCCTTATTCATATTATTGCTTCGGTTTCTCCTTGTAAACATCTTGGAGATGAGACTTCATGTTTATATCATCCATGTCCTGGTGTAGTGACCGAAACTGACACCAGATGTTGATGAAAGCATAATGATATAACTATCACATGCTTTATACATTAGTCTCCTGTAAGCAATTTCACCCTTGCTTCTTGAGGTAATTTAACAGTGTTGGGGACACTGACACCTTGAGTTTCCTATATCATAGTACTATGCGTATGCGCTTATACTATTCATGGATACTCGTGTCAATGTGAACATTAACTTTGTCCAATATAATATCGCAGTTTAAATCTTGTGGAATATCTTGCCATTTTCTACAAAAATGAATTTTAGCAGATTAGTGCCTCATATCTGATTATCAGTTTAGAAAATTTTGATTAATTACTTAAATCATTTAATGTCTCCCACTATTTTATCAGATTCTAGAAACCCTCTGGACTAGAATCGGAATACTCTGTCGCTTGAGTATTCTAGTGGAAAAGATCTCAAAACCACCCCTCATAGTCTACAAGCTAAGGCTACGCCACTACTTGGAGGGTTCAAGGTAGGCTTTTGGCTTACCGACCACTTTAACTTACAATTCCCTGATCTGTTGAGTGAAGTCCCAAATTTTTAAAATAAAAACTTTATTTACTCAACACTTGCCTCTAAAATTACAACAATCTAGCTATGGATATTTTTTTGTTTCAATTTTAGTTAAGTCAAACCATCATTCTTATAAGGACTCCCCGGTAGTAAAGAATCACCCTCAGCTATGGCATGACCGGCAACTCAAACAGCTGGTTTTTTCCAAACATGAATGACGGAAGGCGGTTATGACCTAATATATATTTTTATAGTTTTATTATTTTTAATGTGATGAATGAAATCATTTTATATTTTTATAAGCATGTACTATGTGATCTCACTCACAACTGACCATGCAAGAAATAGAAATTTCATCGCGTCACATGTTCATTTTATCTTGCATGCTTATTTATTATTATACTATGTGATCGCACAATAAATTAAACATGCACAAAAATAATAAACCATGAAAAAAATAAAATGAACACCTGATCATGAGCCGGTACTATTGGTTGATCCGTTGAGTGAATAACGGACCAACCGAAACCCCAGGGGTAAGTACCTTTTAGTTGTGTGGCTTGCAACTTGAATAGCAACGTCTGATCATCCAATGCATCCGACTCCTGTCTGGTGTGTCGCCGTCACTTGGCGTGAAGTGCGTCACTGGTCGTCTCGTCATTATACAATTGTACTCGCATGAAGGCAAGAGTGTAAGAACCTAGATTTTTAGAACGGGTCAAAATTCTGAGCCTGGTTGAATTTTTGACTTGTTTCGGGGTAAAACTTTTAAAAGTTGGGGAGGTTGTGTAGGTGCGAACGGTTGACGTACGTTTTGAACAAACTGTGTGGACAAGCCTTGCGAAGTCTCTGGGTGAGATAGTGGGATCCGCACAGGCGACGCACGGTTTTTCAAACCGTGCGGATAGGCCGTGCGAAATCCCTGGGAGAGACAGTGGCAACCGCACGGTTAGCGCACAATTTTCCAAACCGTGCAGGTTAACCGTGTGGACACTTAAAGTTAGGGTTTTTAAGTCCCAGGCCACTCAGGATTTCCCATTCTTCTCTCCTTTCTTCCTCCCACTCATGGCTCACACGGGGAGAGCCGATCGAACCTTCAAATCCTTCATGGATCTTCGTCCGAACTCCGTTTCGAACATCGTTTGATGTGTTGGAACCCCCTCGGTGAGGCCTTGATTCATCTTGAGCCGTTTTTATTGATTTCTATTCTAGAACGAGTTATTGGGGTTTGAGTGGTTTCGATTATTTTGTAGATCTATCGTGTTTTATACCTAATTAGAGGCTGCTATCGGAGGAGTAGCATCGTATGAGTCTCAGGTAGGTGGTGCATATCTCTTTTCGTGTTTTCGCAGACTTTTGGGGGGCGCGGCCTATGGCGCGTATTTGGGTATTTTGAGATAGACCCTAATTTATCTATTATTGCATATTAAGTTGCTTATTAGACCTATGGGATACCTTTGGGTATGCCCTTGTCCTGTTTTGATTGAGCACGGTCGGGCGAGAGGTCGTTGCTCATATGGGGCATTTTGTCCAGGGTTTCCAAAATGGTTATACATAAATTATATTGTTCTAAACTGTTGATTTTAGTCAATTGAACCTTGATATGAATTTTTTGAGGCATTCAAGACCACAATACTACTGTTGATAACTGTTGGTCTAGTGCAATTCAACTGTTAGATTTTTTTGCCTGTTTATGTATTCTGTCTAAATGTGTTATATATGTAACTGCTAAATTGCATATGTTGGAACCGTTGGGTTGTGTTGGTCAAGGCCCAGATATTCTTGAGTGATGCTGATCATAGGTTAGGCTTGGCCCAGGTTACGTTGGGTGGTTTTGACCACAGGATTGGGCGTCATGGACATCGGCTTGAGGCAGTACGACTGTCAGGTTGGGCATGGTCCAGGTTACTGGGATGGCGAGGCCATCAGACTTGAGCGGCATGGTCACAGGGAAATGAGGTGTCAGAGGTGTGGTGGGTTGGGTACTAATTTGGTGATTACCGCTCACCCGGAAACTTTGAGTAGTGTGAACACAGAGATACTCTGTGATGAGGTGGTTTTGACCACTCATGTGGGTAGAGGCCCCCGTAGATGCGGTTTAGGTACTTTGGTTGGGGGTGCTTGTCATAGGAAGCCACATGGAAGGTGAGGAGCCTTCAGGGGATAGCTTGAGGCTATCAGGTTGGGGGCTAAAGCTGGCCATGATTTGAGGGCAGGTATTGCTGTCCCTCCGGTTACTTGATTTAAGGGCAGGTATCGCTGTCCCTCCAGCTATTTATCTGAGGGAAGACATCACTGTCCCTCCAGTTATTTATTTGAGGACAGGCATTGCTATTCCTCTGGGTTACTTCTTGGGCGTGCCTTCGGGATGTCGGTACTTGAGGAATGAGGTGTCATGAGGCACAAGGTGCCGAGTTACTATTCTTGGGCGTGCCTTCAGGACGTCGGTACTTGAGACACGCGGTGTCAGGTGGCACATAGTGCCAGCTACATGACAGAGATTCCGGCGTTGGCCAAAGAAGGTGACACTCCATGGTGGCCGCTGAGTACCAGTGGAGTTTGTGTTTATTTGTGCATCATACTGTTTACTGTTTTCCTTATAAATGCATGCCTGCTTAAACACTTATATTAGGTACGCACCGTTGGGTGGTATCCTACTGAGATTTGTTTCACACCCTGCATGGGCCCTTCAGGATGCGTGCAGACTTTATGGATTTACGTGAAGGAAAGAGGACAACTTTAGGAGCTGGGCTGTATTAGTTGTTGCATGGAGATGGTAGGGACCTTGATGTCTTTCCTAGATGGAGTTTACCTTGTTTTTATTTATTCCTATATCAGTATGCTTGATTCTTTGTAGCTACTTATGGTTAGCCATTGGTGCCTTTACATATGGATATGTATGACCTGCTTTGGATGCATGTTTTGTTGTTTGTTTAGTAGTTACAAGTGGTTTTCAGCATGTTGTTGTGTTTATTTTCCACTACTGCTGTTATATTTATTGCTTTCGCTGTTTGTTGTTATTGTTGTGCTTCCGCTCTGTGGGTATGGTTCGAGTCTGTTGAGTTGTTTCTTCCACTGCATAAATATTATTATGCCCGGACCAATAACTTTATTATCCTCCGAGAGGGTATAACCACCCCACTATAACTATAAGACCCTCGCTGCTAGTCGGCAGCCTTTGGCGTTTAGGGAGGTGTGCCTAAGGTAGTAACACCCAACCTGCTTAGCACTGTTCGGGTGGCTGACTGGGTCCGGGTCATTACAAGGGGGTCTTGGGGTATAAAATGTATAACTCTGAGAATGAGAACGCAGGCCCTTATACATATAATGACCTTTGAGATGACATGCAGATCATATTTTATTTAATTAAAACAATAATTACAAACCATGTAATAATTAAATAATGAAATTAAATAAATCCACCAAAACATACATTGGTAGGTCTACAGCTCATGACCCGTATATATGCATTAAACTTGCATATATCTAAACTAAATGCAAAATAAAATTAAACTTCCATTAATATAAACTTGAGGGAATTATTTTATTGAATTAAAATTTCACTCTAATTTTAATTCAATATTAATACGTCGTTCGGTCCCATTTAATTAATTTAATTTTAAAACTAAAATTAAATTAATTAACTATTTAATTAATCACCCAATTAAATTAATTACACCACATCTAAATATAAATAACCAAAAAATAATATTTAATTAATTTAATTATCAATTATAACTAAATTAATTATTTTAATTAATTTTTGATCAAATTAATTCATCTGGGCCCTTTAAACTCCAGGCAGGGCCTGTGCGGGTCGGGGTGAACCTACGCAGGCCCAATCTAGGCAGTACCAACCCCGTGAAAGGGCATTCTTAGATGGGAAGGTCCGCCTAAGCCTGTTCTGGGCTGGTCAGACCCACCCGGGCCAGTTTCGGGGTAAACCCAGTTTGTGAAAACGGTTACCTTGTGCGCTGTAGGTCGATGGTGTACGGTGCGGTCCAGTTGGTGTGGAGTCGCCGTGACATCCGGGAACGGAGCAGCTGGGAGGCGCGACCTATTTTTCAGGCTTGGTGCACCGCTTCTCTATGCGAGGGAGACCACGGTGTGGTCTTAGTGAAGGCGGACGCCTGCGGTGCGCTGGAAGGAGGAGGCCGAACCAAGGGCCGAGAGGATGGCCTGCTGTGCGCGGCTCTGAGGTAGGAGGAGATGCTGCCAGCTGTGCGTCTGGTTCGCTTGGTCGGGAGCGAGTTTTTTTTTTTACATTTTTTCAAATTTTTTCTTTTGAAAATACATCTAGCTTAAAAAAAATTATTTTTTTACCCCTCAAAGGCGGCACCCGGTGTGCCGCCTTTAGGGGTTTTTTCGCCCAGGGCAAGGCGGCACATGGTGTGCCGCCTTTTCCCAAAAATAAACAGCAAAGGTGGCACACCAAGTGCCGCCTTTGCTTTAATATTTTTTTTTAAATTTTTTAAATTTTTTAAATTTTGTTTTGTTTTGTTTTGTTTATATATATATATATATATAACAAAACTTTTCAGCAGAATTTTTCTACTATTTAATATCCAGCAGCACTACCATTACAACAGTCTAGATTCTGACAGAAACCCTCACCCTGGACTCCCTTTTATAAGGGGGCTTGCCCTGAAAATCTTACTGCATTTCCGATGTGGGATTCTGGTTCTTTTTTTTCTGCGCAGTATATTCTGTGTTTCTGATGTGGGATTCTGTTTCAAGTACGTGACTTTGAAAGACTATAAAACATAAAATATAAGACCAACATAAATGAAACTTTAAACAGTGATTAAACATATAAGGAATAGTTGAAAACAAAAATAATTTCATAAAAAATGTTGATACAAATTAATTTATAAGCTTTCAAAACCACCTACTTGAAACTTAAACATATTTCAAGTACGTGACTTTGTAAGCTTATAAAAGATAAACTATAGGACCAATAAAAATGAAACTTTAAACATTGATTAAACATATAAGAAATAGTTAAAAAACAAAATAATTTCATAAAAAATGTTGACCAAAAATAACTTATAAGCTTTCAAAACCATCAACTTGAAACTTAAAAATGTTTCAAGTTCCCGACTTTGAAAGACTATAAAACATAAACTATAATAACAATACAAATGAAACGTTAAAAATTGATTAAAAATATAAGAAATAGTTGAAAACAAAAAAAACTTCCTAAAAAATGTCCATAAAAATTAATTTATAATCTTTCAAAACCGTCTACTTGAAACTTAAAAATGTTTCAAGTACGCGAATTTGAAAGACTATAAAACATAAAATAGAAGACCAATATAAATGAAAAATTAAACATTGATTAAACATATAAGGATTAGTTGAAAACCAAAAGAATTTCCTAAAAAATATTGATGAAAATCAATCTATAAGCTTTCAAAACCGCCTACTTGAAACTTAAAAATGTTTCAAGTACGCGACTTTGAAATACTATAAAACATAAACTATATAACCAATATAAATGAAACTTTAAACATTGATTAAACATATAAGAAATAGTTCAAAAAAAAATAATTTCATCAAAATTGTTGATTATAAATAATTTATATGCTTTCAAAAGCACCAGCTTGAAACTTAAAAAAGTTTCAAGTATGCCAATTTGAAAGACTATAAAATATAAACTATAAAACGAATATAATTGAAACTTTAAACATTAGTTGAAAAAATAATAAATATTTGAAAACAAAAATAATTTCATAAAAAATGTTGATGAAAAATAATTTATAAGCTTTCAAAACCGTCTACTTGAAACTTAAAAATGCTTCCAGTGCGTGACTTTGAAAGACTATAATTATATTATTAATTAACTAATTAATTATTATATAATTAATAGTTATATTAATAATTAAATAAATAATTATTATATAAGTAATAATTATTGAGTAATAATTAATAATTATTATATAAGTAATAATTATTGAGTAATAAAATATAACACCAATATAAATGAAACTTTAAACATTGATTAAACATATAAGAAATAATTGAAAATAAAAGGAATTTCTTAAAAAATGTTGATGAAAAATATTTTATAATAATTATATTACTGATTAAATATTATATAATGAATACTTATATTACTAATTAACTAATTAATTATTAACTATTTATTATATGATTAATCAATGTTTTAGGTTTCAATTATATTACTCATATATTTTATGTTTTATATTCTTTCAAATTCGCGTACTTGAAATAGTTTAAGTTTCAAGTAGACGGTTTTGAAAGCTTATAAATTATTTTTCATCGAAATTTTTTAGGAAGTTATTTTTATTTTCAACTATTTCTTATATTTTTAATCATTGTTTAAAGTTTCATTTATATTGGTCTTATAATTTATATTTTATAGTTTTTCAAAGGCATGTACTTGAAACATTTTTCAATTTCAAGTAGGAGGTTTTGAAAGCTTTTAAATTATTTTTCAAGGATATTTTTTACAATTTTTTTGTTGTTTTCAACTATTTCTTATATGTTCAATCAATGTTTAATGTTTCATTTATATTGGTCTTATATTTTATATTTTACTGGCTTTCAAATTCACGTACTTGAAATATGTTTAAGTTTCATGTAGGTGGTTTTGAAAGCTTTTAAATTATTTTTTATCAACATTTTTTATGAAATTATGTTTTTTTAACTATTTCTTATGTGGTTAATCAGTTTTTAAAGTTTCATTTATACTGGTCTTATAGTTTATATTTTATAGGCTTTCAAAGTCACGTACTTGAAATATGTTTAAGTTTCAAGTAGGTGGTTTTGAAAGCTTATAAATTAATTTGTATCAACATTTTTTATGAAATTATTATTTTTTCAACTATTTCTTATAAGTTTAATCAGTGTTTAAAGTTTCATTTATATTGGTCTTATAGTTTATGTTTTATAGTCTTTCAAAGTCGCGTACTTGAAACAAAATCACACATCGGAAACGTAGACTGTACTGCGCAGGAAAAGGAGAACCAGAATCCCACATCGGAAATGCAGTATGGTTTTCAGGGAAAACCCCCTTATAAAAAGGAGTCCTGGGTGAGGGTATCAGTCAGAATCCAGACTGCTGTAATGGCAGAACCGCTGGATATTAAATAGCAGAAAAATTATGCTGAAAAGTTTTGTTATATATATATATATAAAACAAAACAAAAATAAAATAAAAATAAAAATAAAAATAAAAGATTAAAAAAAACGTTAACGCAAAGGCGACACCTGGTGTACCGCCTTTGCGGTTAATTTTTGTGCAAAGGCGGCACACCATGTGCCGCCTTGCCCTGGGCGGAAAACCCCCCAAAGGAGGCACACCAGGTGCCGCCTTTGGGAGGTAAAAAAATAATTTTTTTTACCCGGGTGGTATTTTAAAAAATATTTTTTTGAAAAAATGTTAAAAAAAAACTCGTCGGGAGCGCATGCAGGGGGTGGCAGCTCTCAATCAAGAGTTGAATGGCTGCCGCTGCAGCGCCGCAGTGAAGAGCAGAGGGGGTGCCACTTCATCCTGGTTCGCTGCTAGGAGGTGTCGGCCAAGGATCGTTTACCAGCCTGGTGTGGCGCAAGGGCAGAAGGTAGCGAGGAGCTGGCGTGCGTGGCCTAGGGAGAGGTTGGGTGCTGGTGCCGCGGGAGGTGGCCTCGGGGTGGCCCGCGGGGTGTGGCACCGTCGCTGCATGGGATCTCCGCGAGGGAGCCACTGGGGTGTCCTGCGGGTGGTGCCTGCACACTGCAAGAGGCAAGTACTGGAGGGGTGCAGGCTTGCACCTGGTCTGGGAGGAGCGGCCTTGTGCGCCTACTGCATGGCAGAGGACGGTGCGCCGCTGCAGCGGGAAGGGAGGAGGCCTGCTGGTGCGGGTGGTTCGGGCGCGACGAAGCTGATGCGGGACGGGTGGCCGCTGGGTGCTGTGCGGACGAATCCACAGGCATGGAAAGAGGCAACCCTTAGGGCCGCCCCGCTCTGGAGAAGGGAGACCCAACACCCCCCGTTTTTTGTTTTGTTTTTTCCCAACCTGCTGTCCACAAGTTTTTTTTTACATTTAAAAAAAAAATTTGAAAGTACATCTAGGTTAAAAAAAATTATTTTTTTACCCCTCAAAGGCGGCACCTGGTGTGCCGCCTTTGGGGGTTTTTTCGCCCAGGGAAAGGCGGCACATGGTGTGCCCCCTTTACCCAAAAATAAACCGCAAAGGCGGCACACCAAGTGCCGCCTTTGCATTAATATTTTTTTTAAATTTTTTATTTTTATTTTTATTTTATTTTTGTTTTGTTTTATATATATATATATATATATATATATATATATATAACAAAACTTTTCAGCATAATTTTTCTGCTATTTAATATCCAGCGGTTCTGCCATTACAGCAGTCTGGATTCTGACTGATACCCTCACCCAGGACTCCTTTTTATAAGGGGGTTTGCCCTGAAAACCATACTGCATTTCCGATGTGAGATTCTGGTTCTCCTTTTCCTGCGTGGTACATTCTGCGTTTCCGATGTGTGATTTTGTTTCATGTACGCGACTTTGAAAGACTATAAAACATAAACTATAAGACCAATATAAATGAAACTTTAAACACTGATTAAACTTATAAGAAATAGTTTAAAACAAAAGTAATTTCATAAAAAATGTTGATACAAATTAATTTATAAGCTTTCAAAACCACCTACTTGAAACTTAAACATATTTCAAGTACGTGACTTTGAAAACTTATAAAAGATAAACTATAATACCAATATAAATGAAACTTTAAACATTTATTAAACATATAAGAAATAGTTGAAAACAAAAATAATTTCATAAAAAATGTTGACCAAAAATAATTTATAAGCTTTCAAAACCATCAACTTGAAACTTGAAAATGTTTCAAGTTCCCGACTTTGAAAGACTACAAAACATAAAATATAAGACCAATACAAATGAAACGTTAAAAATTGATTAAAAATATAAGAAATAGTTGAAAAAAAAAAAAAATTCCTAAAAAATGTCCATAAAAATTAATTTATAATCTTTCAAAACCGTCTACTTGAAACTTAAAAATGTTTCAAGTACGCAAATTTGAAAGACTATAAAACATAAAATATAAGAACAACATAAATGAAACATTAAAAATTGATTAAACATATAAGGAATAGTTGAAAACCAAAAGAATTTCATAAAAAATATTGATGAAAATTAATATATAAGCTTTCAAAACCGCCTACTTGAAACTTAAAAATGTTTCAAGTACGCGACTTTGAAATACTATAAAACATAAACTATAAGACCAATATAAATCAAACTTTAAACATTGATTAAAAATATAAGAAATAGCTAAAAACAAAAATAATTTCATCAAATTTTTTGATTATAAATAATTTATATGCTTTCAAAAGCACCATCTTGAAACTCAAAAAAGTTTCAAGTATGCGAATTTGAAAGACTATAAAATATAAACTATAAAACGAATATAATTGAAACTTTAAACATTAGTTGAACAAATAATAAATATTTGAAAACAAAAATAATTTCATAAAAAATGTTGATGAAAAATAATTTATAAGCTTTCAAAACCGTCTACTTGAAACTTAAAAATGTTTCCAGTGCGTGACTTTGAAAGTCTATAATTATATTATTAATTAACTAATTAATTATTATATAATTAATATTTATATTAATAATTAACTAAATAATTATTATATAAGTAATAATTATTGAGTAATAATTAATAATTATTATATAAGTAATAATTATTGAGTAATAAAATATAACACCAATATAAATGAAACTTTAAACATTGATTAAACATATAAGAAATAATTGAAAACAAAAAAAATTTCCTAAAAATGTTGATGAAAAATATTTTATAATAATTATATTACTAATTAAATATTATATAATGAATACTTATATTACTAATTAACTAATTAATTATTAACTATTTATTAAATGTTTAATCAATGTTTTAGGTTTCAACTATATTACTCATATATTTTATGTTTTATATTCTTTCAAATTCGCGTACTTGAAACAGTTTAAGTTTCAAGTAGACGGTTTTGAAAGGTTATAAATTATTTTTCATCGACATTTTTTAGGAATTTATTTTTATTTTCAACTATTTTTTATATGTTTAATCATTGTTTAAATTTTCATTTATATTGGTCTTATAATTTATATTTTATAGTTTTTCAAAGGCATGTACTTGAAACATTTTTCATTTTCAAGTAAGAGGTTTTGAAAGCTTATAAATTATTTTTCATGGATATTTTTTACAATTTTTTTATTGTTTTCAACTATTTATTATATGTTTAATCAATGTTTAATGTTTCATTTATATTGGTCTTATAGTTTATATTTTATTGGCTTTCAAATTCACGTACTTAAAATATTTTTATGTTTCGTGTAGGTGGTTTTGAAAGCTTGTAAATTATTTTTTATCAACATTTTTATGAAATTATTTTTGTTTTTAACTATTTATTATATGTTTAATCAGTTTTTAAAGTTTCATTTATATTTGTATTATAGTTTATATATTATAGGCTTTCAAAGTCAGGTACTTGAAATATGTTTAAGTTTCAAGTAGGTGGTTTTGAAAGCTTATAAATTAATTTGTATCAACATTTTTTGTGAAATTATTTTTGTTTTCAACTATTTATTATAAGTTTAATCAGTGTTTAAAGTTTTATTTATATTGGTCTTATAGTTTATGTTTTATAGTCTTTCAAAGTCGCGTACTTGAAACAGAATCACAAATCGGAAACGCAGAATGTACTGCGCAGGAAAAGGAGAACCAGAATCCCACATCGGAAATGCAGTATGGTTTTCAAGGCAAACCCCCTTATAAAAGGGAGTCCTGGGTGAGGGTATCAGTCAGAATCCAGACTGATGTAATGGAAGAACCGCTAGATATTAAATAGCAGAAAAATTATACTGAAAAGTTTTGTTATATATATATATATATAAAACAAAACAAAACAAAAAAATAAAAATAAAAATAAAAATTTTTTAAAACAATATTTAGGCAAAGGCGGCACCTGGTGTTCTTCCTTTGCGGTTAATTTTTGGGCAAAGGCGGCACATCATGTGCCGCCTTGCCCTGGGAGGAAAAACCCCCAAAGGCGCCACACCAGGTGCCGCCTTTGGGAGGTAAAAAAATATTTTTTTGAAAAAATGTAAAAAAAAACTCGCTGTCCACCCCCCTTTATTTAAAAAAAAAAAAATTCCTCACGACCTGCACATGTCACCCCTACATTTTTTAAGTCTTTTATCCATTTTTTTAATAAAAATGTTAGAGACCTGTAAAGGTCTCTCCTCCCATTGATAAAACTAGTACTCTACCCATGCATTCACATGACACTATAAAAAAATTCATATTATCTATAATAGAATACCAATTTTGAAACATAATAAATCATATTAATATTGGAAATGTTTAAAAATAAAAATGAGTGGTACATATAATGGAAAAGAAGGCACAATAGGAACTCATTTGTTGAGATAAAAATATTAGAATAACAAACAACATGTGATAAAGAAAAGCTAAAAATTAAGCTAGAAAAGAACACAAAAGTCACCAGAATGTTGCATCAACCAACCCCATTCTCGGAATATGTAGAGGACATAAAAATCTCCCGTCACAGGATATGTGACAGTTGTTCTGGAGTGACATGATCCCAAAACCCATTACCACCATTTGTGTATCAAACCTAAAATATTTTAAAACAATAGCTCTAGTGGTTGATAATTATGAAAAACAGAGAAAAATAATGACATGTAACATAAATTATATATGAAATGGATTGAAAAGGAAAAAAGATGATGCAATAAGAAACAATAAAACATGATGTAATAGGGTACCAAAATATCTTTGTCAATGTTGTTTGGGATCCCAATAACTACAACTTTGAGACCGCTCCCAATTTCCTATACATTAATCGTTGAAACACAATGAACTCACAAAACAATATTTCTTATTACAGAGAAAATGTTACGGATCTAAAATTGCAATACCTCAAAAATCACAGAAGCTCCTCTTTGCCGATAGATCACCTGCAATTATGTACACCTGGAATGCAACACACTTGTTAGCCATATAACATGCTCAAACTCTAAAATAATTCAACACACACTTTCCAAAAATATGAAATGTCCACTCCAATTATTTAATGAAAATAAGAGAGAATTAAGAAAAATAATTTATACCTGAGTGGACTGAGCTGGTGTGCCCATACAGGTGGAAAAAAGAGCAGAACCTAGAATATAGGAGTATTAGTAACATATGTTGAGGAAAAAAAGTTACATAATGATCAAACTTGTATATAAATTACATATTGAAGAAATAAATGTTACAGAAATCCTGAATGACTGGAAACAAAAGTTAAGAAATTGAGTATAGAAAGTTACATATTGAGTAGTTTCTATTGTGATAAGATGTTACAGATCCCAAAACTGGATTCTTTATCAAGTATACAGAAATCTAGGGTGCCTAGGAAAAATTGTAGCCTTCTCTTCCTCCACCATAACCATAATCAAGTACATAATTAAGAAATATATGTAATAGAAACACTGAATGACTGGAACATAAGTTAAGAAATTGAGCGTTGAAAGTTTCATCCAGAGCAGTTTCTACAGTTATAAGATGTTACAGATCCCAAAACTGGATTTTGTATCTAGTATACAGATATCCAGGGTGCCTAGGAAGATGTATGGTTGTAGAATATGACACCAAGGTTTGGGAGTATGCCAACTATACCTTCATGAAAAGAGGCAGCAAGATAATCATTCAGTTGATCAATTTCAGAGGTAGTTGCACCGAGTGAAACCGGAAAATTCCTATCAACCTTTGGAACCCTACATTAAAAGAGGAAGGAAGACTATATTGTATTGGAATAGGGAACACATACCTGATGGTGTCATTACTCTGAAGAATTATCCAACTACACCTCATATGGTCCACAAACTACAATGATTTCATTCTAATAGAGTTTCATCCACACTACTGCTGTAACAAAAAGAGGAAATATAAATCCATTAGTTGGGTGTTTAGATAATTTTTGTAAAAGTAAATGGTCTAGTTCCAAAATACATGAAGAAAATTTGAGCGGTAGTAAAGGTAGAATAAAGTAATGACTAAGAAAATATAAAATGTTCCATAACTCATGCATTCTCTCATAGATTGTCTGTCCCAAGAAGATGTTATCTCCAAAATGAAGTTATAGTAAACCCTGTCACATTAAAATCATGAATGAAACCCTGAATTAATGTTTATTACATTGAATATAATGAAAAACTAAAATAATGGTAAAGAGAATAACATCAAAAAGTGTACTCCAAATATGAAAACAAAGAGATTCTATATAGCGTATCTTATAGAAGAACAACAGAGATAGTGGAGTAACAACAAAAAAGATAATAAAATTTATCCAGCATAACTATTAAAACATATGGTTATGTTTGTGCATATACTGATTTTCCCAGTAATGAAGGAGAAACATGAAATATCAGAGGAACCTGAAAATATTTTCCAAAGATAAAGGAGTGGACACATATGAATCCACAATAAATGTTGTACAAGAATGATTTAAATTTATGAAAATGTAAATTCTAAAACAAAATACTATAATTGAATCTAATTTCTAATCTGATAACATATAAAAAAACAGTGGAAAGAATTATATGTTGTAGTATTACCTCTCATATATACAGAAAACATCAGTCATCTTTTTTTTTCCAGTTTTGTCTTTTAATTTATCCTTCATTTGAATTTCCACAGTTTCTGCATGGATTGTTTTACCAACAATGTCTGGAAATAAATGATGAATTTTCTCGAAGACATCCTCAGTGAAAAATTCAGTCGATAAGTTTTTCTACATACAAAATATAGTTAACATAATTTTTTCTTGTCGCTGTAACTTTAATCACAAAATAAATTAAGGTACTCCTAAATAACATGTATAGAAGATAACATATATACAATTATACTGATGATAAAACTGTACTTGGAGTTACATATTCCGAGTCTACCTTTGCACTGATTCGAAAAGATTCAGCAGTCTGATGATCCTACAATGGAAGGATAAAACCAATATTATAGTAAGTTGTGATTTACTTGTAGGGCTAAGAAGATGAATTGAATTGAAAAGATTGTACCTCATTCTGTTCAATCCCACTACTTACTCTTGAACATCCACTACTCTAATGATCCTGTATTATTTGTATAATAGGAATAATTCTTATCACTTTATCAAGATAACTCAATTTTTGAATATATAATATCTAGTACCTGATTGCCTGTGAAGCTGTCATTGAAATGGATGATGTAGTTTTCACTGTCGCTAATGAAAGTAACCTTGTATGTGTTTTGTTCTATTGAATGGTGACGATTTTGAATATTGAAATTTGATACTACAATGGACAGTATAACCTTTTTTGATTTGAACACATTTAATTCCATAGGAAAACCGTACTCATCATCATCCTAATATAGAAATGAAAAATAAAGTTACTTAAAATAGAGCGATTATTATATGTCATCAAGTAAAAATTTATACACTGATACCTGTATCAAAGAATTTCTTAATTCTTTAGCTATTTTAGTTATATATTGCATGACTTGTTTATCAAAAATTACTACCGAACCTGAGTCAGTGATATCAGTCACAAGCAGCTGCACTCTATACCTATTGTTTTATAAATGTGATTACAAAGTGATTTATACAATGTTATAAAAGTCAGGACTATCAAAAGATCAAATGACTTATAACTACTGAACGAAAATAACAAATAAGAACCCGGGAGTAGTGCAATTTGGAGAAATGTTGCAAATGTTGCACCAAATTTTTCCATCGACACAGTGACCTTTTTCATGCAAGACTTGCATGATTCGTGGAACCAGTTGTGTGTGCATTGAATTTTTTGAATTGTAACTAAAATTAATAGCTTTGCAGCCTATGGAAAATTGATAATTAAGTAATGAATAGGTAGCATATAGTACTCATTTTTACAATACATTATAGTCCATAATGAAAATTTTAATGCGACAGTATATTACATACCTGTTCACACTTTTTGACTTCAGAAATGGTTTTTTTATTATCCCAATTAAGCATTGATGTTGAGAAAGTAATTGGGTATGTTGGTGCTGGACTACAATATTCTAATGCCATTATTAAACCACATCTGATTTTTTCAAAATAGAAGTCAACATGTTAAAGAGAATCTATACAGTAAATATTTAGTGCACACTAGATAAGAGATAATAAATTCACAGTTAGACATTGTATTTATAGCACCTGTTTTTGAAATTTTCTACATCTGCAATATCAAGGTTGAAAATAATTTTTATTGCATTAATTGTAGTTGTTACTATAATAGATCCTGAAAGAAATTTGAAAATATAATTATAGGGAAAGTGGTATAAAAATTTAAAAACTAATTAGTAATAGAAAGGGATCGAATGCATTGTCTGATTAGAAAGCATACTGCTCAATTTATTCACTCTTAAAAGATGTAATATTAATACAGTAGATGACCCAATATTGTCTTCCAAGTAATGCGAAATTTGATTTGCATAGTCACCCCATAAAATGCATTTCAATTGTAACCCACTGTACAAAAATATAAAAGAAATAAGGTAATCTTTCCATTTCTGGTCAGATCTACTAAGAAGACAATGACTCACCTATCATCCTCTAAGACAATCTGCATCTTGAAATTGGAATTACCCAAAGATTGAATAGGATATGAGCAATGTAAATTTCCAATTATCTCTAAAACAAATGAGAAAGAATAAATTGTTATCTAATTAAATTTTCATTTATTTTAAAGACATCCATTATCTCTTATAACGGTGTAAAGAGTAATGTTGAAAAAAATTGAAACCGTTAAGAAAAAAACAACAAAACTGCACCTATTAAATGTTCCTCTGGAACCCTTCTCTGAATTATGTCTCCAAAAGAAGTAAAATCAAAACAGAAATGTGGTAGTGCTGGATCACATGGTCAGACATGCGTTGTAGATGTGGACAGTATGCGACAAGCATGTCTCATTCCTAAGTAGCTACGTTGATTAGAATCTATTTGGAAGTTTTGTATGAAATAGAATAATCCTTCATGTAGAAGTTGTTTAAATTTAGAGATAATTTGATGAACTTGAATAGTATAGTGTATCTTAGTTCCCTGCGTAATGAATTTATCAAAGAATGTGTAATATTGAAAAAAAGGCAGATCGATTTGACAATTTTGATGTATATTATTTTAAGAAAGTACTGTAAAAGTAAGGAAAACAGATTTAATTATAAATGTTAACCCACTTGTTGATCTACAGGAATCAAATCAATGGAAAAAACATCATTGTAGTGCATAGACGATGTGTTGCACCAGAAACTGAAAATACAAACTTGTATCTTCAATGTATCATCAGTCTCAGGTGTGATCTCATTCAAGGGGTAATTGATAATGACATGTTTGAAACTATGTACTGTTTGATTTTTTTTCACAAAGAGAACATATTCAAAAACACTGACAATCATGAAATGATAGAGAAGTTAGAAAAAGAAAACCAACAGATATGTTTAAACAAATAAATGTAAATTATACCAAACAAAATTTATCAAATATTTCCTTGTAGACAATATTATGTGTGGAATCACAGTTTGTGGGATTACTATCACCAAGTAATATTTTCAAACCTAATGGTGTTGTGACTCTAGATACAACAACATATAGTTGACCATGACAAAATATAGGTTTTCGAAGATATAACCCAACAGTAGAGAGTGATTGGCCTTGACTTTTGTTAATAGTAATATCATATGAAACAATTAAAGGATATTGTATTCTCTATAGTTTGAAATTCCATCGACAATAGGAGTGTGACATATTTAATCTTGGAATTAATGAAAGATATCCTGAATTACATCCACATAAAATTTTAGCTCCGATGACATGGTCAACTAATTTTGTAGCAATCAAGAAAGTGCCATTACATAATCCAATAGATTGATCCACATTTCTAAGTAACATGATGGGAACGCTGATTTTGAGTGTAATTTTGTGGGCAGGCATCCCCAAAATAGTAATACCATTTAACATATCAGATGTGTAGATGTTTTATAGCCTGTCCATATCAAAACTTTCATCACATACTGAATCTAAGATGAAATAATCCTTGCCTTCAGAACATGTGAGAGACATCATGTAGTCATTTAATTCTTCAACAATATCACGAGTTGGAGATAAGATGGCACAATATTTAAGATAACTAACTTCAGCATAGTTACCCAAGAAATTGGGGTAAGTATGTTATACAATTGCGAAAACAAGAATTGTAGTCCAACAAGAAGATATGCTGAAGGTATTTGAATGATTATTTCACCGTCATTCGGCTCACCACTGCGACCTTCACCAATATCTAAATTCCATTTAGCGAAGTCTTTAACTTCATTTGAATTGGTGGAAAGATTGTATTTCAGTATCATATTCTTTGTCAATGTTAGAACATGACAATATTTCCACAAGTATGAAGACACTATACTTGCAAACACTATTTCATTTATGTTACCACCTGGCATGACAGGTAGTATTTTCCTAAAATCACCGCCCAACACAAGTGTTATACCATCGAATGGTAACGTTGAAGCTTTTTCACTTTTTTCTGACATTACATCTTTTAAAGTACAATCTAGAGATTCAAAATAGTACTTATGAACCATCGGTGCCTCATCCCAAATAATTAGCTTTGTTGACTGTAGAAGATTTGCAACATCATTTCCTTGCTGAATATTGAAAATAGAGTTATCAGAAATAGAAATTGGAATTCGAAATTTAGAATGTGCTATCCACCCACCAGGTAGGAGTAATGACGCGATTGCATTAGATGAAACTGCTAGAACTATATCACCTTGTGATCGTAGTAGAGATGTCAAGACTTTCCAAATAAAAGTCTTTCATGTTCCCCCATGTCCATGCAAGAATAAGAAACTACCAACACCTAAAGCTAATGAAGACATAATGGTATTCATCACATCTTTTTGTTCAATATTAGGCTTAGTTTGCAAAGTTAGATATTCATTCCAAAGGCTTTCTATGTCATAATTGATTTCATTTTCTACTAACTGATTTATTTCTGAATAAATTTCAGAATCTAGAACCAGCATTGGTGGATACAAATGAAGAGATCTATAATTCCTTTGAAGAAGATTCTCTATCTCAATCAAAGCATACATTTGTCTTTGATGATCCGTGAGTGTCAAATCTATGAAATTTTAGAAATAGTGTTAGAGCTCTATTAGAATTTTTAACTATAGTGATTCCCATTAACATAATGAACAAAATCAAATATAATAATGTTGATAATAAACAAATTAGAGAGAGTTATATTTGTATTTTGTAAGTTAATGGGCTAAAATCATGTAAATAACTAAGTTAAAGACTTTAATTATATATCGGGCATTTTCAGACTCTATTGTTGCACATAAAGAATGTCTTCACTGAGGATCTTACAATTTTCATGCCACACAATGTCCGGTCGAGAAATATTGTTTGAGAACAACATGTAGGAAAATAGTCTGTGCAGAGACTGTCCCATAGCCCAAGTTGAGACCTCTTTTATAACTTCAATAATTTCCCTATCACTAGAAAGTAGTCTAATTGCAGAACACACCTCCCAAAAAGTACCATGAGTAATGTTGTTCAAAGTTTTAATATTCTCATACGAAGTCGCACCTCTAATTTTTGTGAGCATTAACTGTAAGTAATATAGTTCTCCAGTTGTTGGTGGCACATAATAAAGTCTACCAATAAAAAAACCCAGTTTTCTTATATGCCATTTTTTTTCTCGATGGTGGAATACAAATATTGTTGGAAATTATGCATATGTTAGACATCAACCTTCCTAATAAGAAACATTAGCTTGAAACCAGGATGTAAGCATTGATTCTAAAATGTTACCTTTATTCAATATGTCTTCAATATTATCATTATCATTATAGGTAACAGTATTTTGTCCTGGTAAATGGAAATTCATCCTTTCTAATGGAGGATACCTATAGTGGATATAATAAGAATAAATCCTCTATGATGCCTTGCAAGGAGAGATGTATCAGAAATCATAATACATCTTAATCTCATCAACACACTTTCCAGACAACTCTTGATTGTTCGTCTCATACAATGTTGTAGTCACACAATCATTACCTTTTCTAATATACTTAAACATATATTTGATAGAAGTAGATTGATTGAAAATTTCAATATTGTGATGAGATTGATACTTCAATAGTAAGATAGAATTATAAGGTACTACAAACCTATTATCCAAAGGAATGCCATTTTTCAAGATAGTGTTTCCATCATTTCGTCGTCGGTATAGAACATACCCATCATTGTCAATTATGGTCTGATCAACAAATTTTTTTGGAAAGAATTTAGTACATTTTCCATTCTTCATACAAGGAGACCTTTGATTTGCATCACCACAAGGTCCATACATCATAAAATTTTTAACAGCCTCATGTAGATTTGGGAATTCCTCTTTATTTGGAACTTTATCACATACATTACTGTCAATGCACACACGAGTATTGATTTTGTTTTCTCGACATAGAAACAAAAAAATGTGTATGTGAGGCAAGTCACATTTTTGAAATTCCACTGTACGAACAACTACATGGAAATATTGAAATTAATGATACAGATCAGTAAGATATAAAAAAAATAAGAATATATATTACACGATCAATAATTTCTATTAAGATAGTTACCTACCTATGACTTCCCAAAGAAACATCCATCCATTAAATATTTCATTAACTGATCAACCTTAATATTGAAAACTCTTGATACAATATGCGGGAAATCTAAAGGATGAAGATTGTAATGTGTAAAAAATATACTAATTTCAGGCCACAACGGAGTGCATGTAAACATTAAAAACGAATCAGGATATCCTGCCCAATTACATATTGACATAACGTCTTGGTAATTCTGAATCATATACCTAGGACCACCAGTAAATGTTGAAGGTAAAATGATTCATTTACCACAAGCATGTCCATTACGGTCATCGCGAAAAAATAATTGTGCAACCCATTGTACAATTCAACCCTCAAGCATTTTTGATTGAAGCGAATGAAGGAAAGTATCTCAGACTCTATCATTCTATAAGCATCAACAATAAATTATTGCAGAAACCTTCTTGAATGTTGTAATGTTGAAGAATCATTGAAATAGAACTGAAAGTGATAAGAGAAGTACTTTATCATTGTAACCTTTTAAAGATTTGAACTTGTAGTGAAAGATGTATATTGATGTAATATGTTGTCTACATATCCATCTTGACCACCTGTGAAGATCAGTGGATACTGCAATGTAAGATACAAAGGATGAAGCTCATAAATCCACTGTAACTATCCACATTTGATTTGAATTATAATATTTATTTTTTAGTTTAGATCGTTGATGTCACTGACAATAAGCATGTCAATCTCAGAAGTAGTAGGCAAGTTGTATGTTGCCGCATCTGTTTGTCTTCTCTTAAGAAGTCGTAGCCTTAAATTTGGAATTTCACGACGTTCAAGAACATCCCTTGCACTAATGAAATGACAAGATAGGGAATTTGTTTCATGAAGCATACATTGTAGGTTCTGAACAATATTAAAATCAACATATGGGTTTGCATTTGAATCTCCATAACTGCATGTTAAATTAAAATTAAATTGAAGTAAAAATATCACAATAACGTTAATGTGTTTTCTTGTCAATGTAAAATTTACAAGATGTTCCGAACCCTATTCTGAGACTCATTAGCAGTATTGTACACATACAGTTGGGCAAACCTTGGTGGTTATCCCTCTAGAGGGCACAAACTACCTATGCGATGGTAGTTTTGTCCATTCAATTTGAATATATTTGGAGCTCGACCATTGTTGAGGAACTTGTCTACCCTTCCGCCCATTGACGTGAAAGCAAACATATAATTGTAAATATGCATATTTTCTTGGAATTATTTAGCCTCAATGGAGTTTTGTTCTAAGAATAATTTTTAAGGTACTCGAGGCATGACGGTAGCAATTCCAAATGAATTTTACCCAGCGAGTAGCATAGAGAAGATCGTGGGTTATCTTTGTTGTTGAATTTTTTATTTCTCTTGTCAAACCAGAACAGTGAACCACAATACTGACATACATTCGTAGGATCTCTACTATTCAAATATTCTACAAGTGAATAATGATTAAATATAATGTGTTAATAATAGGACATTATAAATTACAGAAATTAGTAATGATTGGAATCCCAATGAGTGATAAATAAATATAACACATAAACCTGTATTTTACGCTATTTGAAGTAATTGTATTCTTTCTGCAGCATCATGAAATAAAGTCATAATGATAATACATACAAAATAATTGTACAGTTTAAGTAATTTTAGTGTGGAAAGACATACCTGAAAAATGAGTGGCATGATGTCTTTCACCATGTATCTCAACATTTGTTGTTACATGTCCTTATGAAAAGACATTAGTAATTATAGTTGAAAAATTTGGCTGTTGGGTAGAATCTTCATTTAATTTACTATTGAATACCCAAAGCATGAAGATTTGTATGTATATACTAATAAATAAGAAAGAATGATTACATGTTATATCAAACCTGTGCCGAAGAAATTAAGTTGGTTTCCAGTAAGAGAATTTGGAAAACAGTATCTGTTGTTAAAGGAAAATGAAAGTAATTACATTAAGTGAAAGAATAAAAATATGCAATTCCATGACATCTGCTTACTATCATGAGGGGGCAGACAATGAGTAAGTGAGAATGTTTCCTTCAGTCATTTAAGCTACCATACATAATGAATAAATAGTTAAGTCTTCAATATAAGGGGTATGTAACCTAAATTTTGTTCATAAGAATACGTTGACATCATACTTACCAAAGGGGACATCATTTTCTGCATTGGATTCTGGTATTTTTTCTACATCTAGAAAATAACATTGATGAAGTTGTAGAGTCACAATTCTCTAAGAATGCAATTGAAGAATATACTAATTAGTCACCGGATTGAAATTGTAAAAGAAGTAATCTATAAAAATTTACTGTTACATTTCAATGAAACTCAGCATTGACATAAATTTGTGACAATTCTAAGCGTGCTCCTCCTTTTGGTGGTGCAATTTGTTATGGCGGTGGTTCACATGTTTTAGTAGCACATAGGTAAGTATAGTCCATCGGTGAAATTCCAGTAAATGTTGAGAATTGTAATAAAGTAAAGTAATGTATAGTATGAATGAAAATAATGAAAATTTATTTGAACTATATTTTGTACAGTAATGATAAGTTTTTACGTTGACATCATACTTACCAAAGGGGACATCATTTTCTGCATTGGTTTGTGGTATCTGTTTTCTTTTGCTACATCTAGAAAATTTCGTAGACAAAGTTGTAGAGTCATGCAGCTCTATGAATGCAATTGAAGAATAAATTAATTATTCAGAGGAAAAAAATTTTAAAATAAGTAATAGAAATCAAAATAATGTTACATTGCAATGAAACTCACCGTTGACAAAAATTGCTGACAATGATACACGTGCTTCTACTTTTGGTGGTGCAATTATTTTTTAGTGGTTAAAATGTTTTAGTAGAACATAGGTAGGTATAGTCCCTCACTGAATTTCCGGTACATGTTGAGAATTGCAATATAGTAAACAAAATTATAGTAATATTGAAAATAAGGAAAAATTATTTAAACTATATTGAGTACAGTAATGACAACCTTTTAAGTTTCTTGTTCTAACAAACATTGGTGAAGAAGTTCCACAATCATGAGGCACTGTCAATTTAACAGTTGATTGAGTTAAATAGTCACTGATATTTGAAATTAATATGTCCATTCTATTTTAATTTATTTTTTAATTTTAATTGAACTAACCATTGGTACATATAGGTGACAAAGGAATGTGCGGTCCTATGTTCGACTTGGAAGTCATTTGTACTGCTTCATATGTTGTAGTATAACACATGTGACTGTAGTTAGAAGGTGAACTGTCTGTACATGTATATACTTGTAAGTTATTAAACAACTTTATTGAATCAATTTAGGCAGTGTGACTAATTGTCTACCTTTTTGTCGATTTCTCATAAGTAGTTGTCTCTGCAACCGTGCATCTCTAAATGTTGACGGTGACTGCATCTTTGTATTGGTTTTCTTTTTGTTGAATTGTCAAGGGTTGGAAGGAAACCATAGTATGTTTATGTGTGGGTATATTGTATTAAACATATAATGGGAAGAAAATGTTTTATTTTACTACCAATGTACATAAACATAAATATTATTTTGGTAATTGTAATAACTAGCAGCTCAACCATGGAAGGTAATCAATGCATATTCTTTAATTTTTTTTTCTGAATCAGTAAAGTATATATTAACTTCACACATTTAGATACATGTTAGTTAGTATCTCTTAATGGAAAAAGAAGTCCATGTGGTAGTAAGAGAAAATTCATGTTGTTTTACATCTTTAATAATTCTTACCAAATAGTTTTATGTACTCTTGATGCTCTAAGAAGTGGTTTCACCCAAAGATGACCTCCCTGGGTGTGTAATTGTGTGACCAGTACCTAGGTTTGCAGATATTGCACCTGATATAGACAAAAAATGATTAATGTGGAGAAAGAAGTTGGGATTAAAAACCATTTTCTACTTATACTAATAATTAGTCACCTACGGGAAGTGGAGTTGCAGTCTGTATGGGTTGTTACTGTATAAACAAACAACAAATTATAATTTTAGGTACACAAATTTGATTTTGGAGGTGATACATTTAATGGAATTCTAGAACTACGAAGGTGGTGTTATATGGGAGTAGTGGCTTACCGCAATATCCTTAGCTGCGGAAGTCAGAGGCTGTTTACAGCTGTTGATTACCCGATATTGAACTAGACGAATGTGAAGAACTGGTATCCTCTTCTATATATCGATGGAATTTTTTACAAGTTTAGGTAATATTGTGACTTCTAAAAAATTGATTTGAGATTAAGGAATCATAATTTGATAGTTTGAACTTCTGGTATACCAAGGACTACTTTCATTTTAATGTATGTCCTATATTAGTTTTCTGTGATGTCATATGGACTGACAAATGCACCAGTAGTGTTTATTCCCTTGATTAACTGAATCTTCCATATGTACCTCGATTAGTTTTCGGTTGTGTTTGTGGATGAAAACTTGTTGTACTCCAACACTCATGACAATCATTTCCACCATCTTGAAATTGTACCGAGTATTCTGAGAGAGCATCAGTTATAAACTGAGTTATCTAAAAGAAAATTTTGGATTGATCAGGTATAGTTTTTGGGTCACATCATCTCATTGGAAGGTGTGGCAGTGGACCCAAATAAAGTAGAGGTAGTAGTTTCATGGGATTATCCTAGGAATGTTTTTTATATCCATAGTTTTATGGGTTTAGTAGGGATATTATCATAGGTTTATTCAGGAATTTTCCCATTTGGTAGCACCACTTTCGAGCTTATCCAAAAAGGGGATAAATTTTGAATGGTTTGGAGCATGCGAGAATGCTTTCCAGGATCTGAAGAAGCGTTTGAAAACTACACCAATCTTGATCCTACCTAATCCATGGGAGGAGTATATAGGGTTTTTTGATGCATCTGGGATTGGGATTAGAGTAGTGTTGATGAAGGGGGATCAATTTTTGATGTATGGGTCTCAGATGTTGAGTTCATGTGAACATAATTTCCCTACACATGACCTAGAGTTTGCTGCAGTAGCTTATGCTTTGAATTGTTGGCAGCATTATCTATTGGGAGAAATTTTAACTATGTATACTAATCAAAATAGCACGAATTATATCCTTTTTAATGATATTTTAATCTTAGGAAGTGTAGGTGGGTTGATTATATGAAGTCATTTTATTTTGAGAAAGCATATACGTCTGGGAAGAAAAATAGTGTTACTGATGCATTAAACAGGAAAAATCAGACTTAAGTAGTTCAGGGTTCCAATGTTGATTGGGAAAGGATTAATTTACTATCTGAGATTCATGTTGTGGTTTAATAGATATAGAAGAATATTAATCTCGTATTAGTTTCAATGGATTCTACACTTTTGAGTCAGATCAATGAAGGGAAGTATCAGGATTCAGAATGTTTATCTTTGAGGGAAATCTTTGATGTTGGGGTGTCACCTTCATATTTAACCATATATGTGGATGAGATCATATATGTCAAGAATCAGGTTGCTGTTTCTACAATCATGCCGAAGAAGCTGATGGGTGAATTTCATGCCTCAAAGTGGGCGGTACATCTAGGTGTGACCAAATGTATCATGACCTAAAATGAAATTTTTGATGGCTGGGTAAGAAAAGGAAAATAGAAGGCATCATGACTTGATTCTACACCTTTAAATAGGTGAATTTTGAGTATCAACAACCTAGTGGTTTACTAATTCTGTTTCCCATTCAGAAATGGAAGTGGGAAGACATTACTATGGTCTTTGTGGTGGGTCTTCCGAGGACACCTCAGAAGTCTGATGATATTTGAGTTTTTATTGAATGATTGATGAAAGTAGTGAATTTATTTCCATAATGGGATACATTATCATTAGAAAAATTCAGAGTGTCTTATGTCTAGGAAATAGTCTGTTTGTATGGGGTTCCATAGAGTATTGTTGTAGAATGTGACTCACGCTTTACTTTGTGCTTCTGGAAGGTCTTGAAGATGGTGCTTGCTACATATGTTCTACTGAGTATGAATTTCCACCCACAGAAAAATGGGAAGTCAGAGTGTAAAATATAGGTTCTTGAGGATATATTTCAGGCGTGTTTCCTATACTTTGGTGGTTCTTGGGAGAAGAAGATAGCAATGGTGGAGTTTTCCTATAATATCAGTTATCAAAAAACTATATAGATGGAACCATATGAGGCTATTTATAGAAGGCCCTGTAGATCACCTCTATTTTGGATAGATGAATGTGAGTCATAGTTGTTGGGATAAAGTCCTGTACTGGTTACATCAGAGCTAGTTCAGTTAATTTGGAAAAGTATGGCTACAACTCAGATTAGATAAAATTCATATACTTATAGACATTGACGACCCATTGAGTTTACAGGGGTGATTTTGTCTTCTATTGCGTTTTTCCTAGGTTGTGTAACTTTAGGATTCATAGATAGGGCTTGTCTTTTAGTTTTGTTGGACCATTTGAGGTTCTGGAGATAATTGGGCAGATGGAATACCGATTCTCTATTCCACATAGGTACAATGCTATGCATGATTTTTTTTATATATCACATATTTGATAGTATCATTGGAACGTGTCATGTATTGGAAGCCCCAAATAGGTGGGTTTTAAAAAATTTCCACCAACGATCGATGTAAACTTGTCAACGTTAGTGAAGAGCAGCCCAATTAAATCCGAGGATCTCGCGTGAAGGGTTTTAAGAAAAAAAATAAACCGTAAAAATACATGGTTTAATTTTGAAGCCATGCATGACACCTACTCGTCATTGGTGATCTATACTCGAAGAATCCAAATTCTAATTCCTCTAGATCATCTACACATGCTTCAAGGAATCCGTAGGAGCGCTGTTCTCCATAATCTGGGTGCTAGCGCTAAATTGTGACGACGCCTTCGACGCTCCAACGATCACTACACCGCTTCGCTAGCGATGCCTGAGAGAGTGCTTGATCCATTCTCCTTGGATCCAGGGAACATCTCTCTAGATTATGGGAGAGAATAGAGTAGAAATAATCTCCATGAATAGTACTTGGTAAAAGCCCATCCTCTTCTATTTATAGGTGTTAATTAAAATACCCAGTATCGCCTCGTCGACCCCGAATACTTAACGTACTATCAATGAAATTTTATGACTACTAAACTGAGTCATAAATATTATTATCACTTGTAATATATTAAAATATATTACTTGATAATAATATAGTCATTAACTCGACTCGTCACTCCCATAAATATTAATTTAACCTTGAATAATTTAATATTCATCAATTAATATTTTTAATGTATTTACTAAAACTCGTAAATAAATTTAATAAATAAATTCAATAATTATTATTATAAACTTGAATAATATGAATTCATTTATTTCATTGGTGATCGTTTAACTTTGTACAAATCCCGGACCCCTGTGATGGGGCCCACTATGTCCAAAACTCCTATTCAACTGAATATGGGAGATTCTTGAATACGCTGTTGTGTGTGACCCTCTAGGACCTTATCTTGACAGCATCGAATAATATTCATAGACCAAGAGTGGGATCTAGAAACCCATCATGGCCCCTGAAGAGATAAGGATTGTCCTAGTATCGACAACCAACCAATGAACACACACTATGTAATATAATCTCTTTGTCACTAATATCTCATAAAGAATGACGCACTCTTGTGTCATCGACCTTTTCTTGATTTATTGTTTGTTGATGTAACTGGACAGATTTAGCCTCGACATCCATGACCATGGTCTTATAAAGTTACTTTCATCCATATCAACATGGCCTGAGATATATTACTTCCATAATTCGGAAGCAACAAATCCTTTCTTGACCATTAAACCAATGCCATGCCACCAATGACGCACCCAACACAAACTACCTCGCCACAACTTCATCGCCATGGTTTTCGTCTTTCATCAAAGTACATAATCAAGTGAAATACATTGGTAATGATCACAAGTCAGGAGAAGATTACACATGATCATAGATAGGAACATCCAATGACACCCAAAACATGTGGTGTTTCTATTGGAGGGTCAGTCCTCATGATCTCACTACTGGAGATCACCAAGTGAGAAGTTCATGAGAAGAAGTCTCAATGCTTATGACCCCCCAACACCTGATAGTCAAACATTTACTGTGTCCAATCAGTAAGATGTATCTAGACTATAGAACATATATTTAAGATCAATGTCATAGTATATATAGGTTCTCATTATAGCCCGGGAACTACTATAACCTTTCGATACAACAATTAATCTTTGGAAATTACCATTTCAATAGTGGATGCAGAACAATCTACACTATAATGGTAAGATGACATCATTCATAGCTAACTATATACACAATATGGTAATCAAAAGCACTGAATAGTTGGGTCTAGGGCACCCACTATTTCAACAAGTATCACCCCGACCCTTCTCATGTGATCGATGTGGATGATATTGATCTTGAGAAAAAATGCATACATTGAGAAGCATCTGATACATGTGTTGGATCACGGAGGGTTTTGAGCGGACAATGGTGGCTGCCGTAGCGGGGGGTCATGGAGTGACGATGTCGGATACCGCAGCGGTCCCTCCTCCCCCAGCGGGGGAGGGGGACTTGACGGCGGGCAGGGAGTGGGCGCCTTTCCAGCCCTTCTCTAACCCCGATTTTCTTCCACCATTTCTGAGGGTTTCGATCATCCCTAAAGTTGCGGAACTCATCGACTGTCTTCCGAATCTTCAGATCTCTCCTTCGAAGTTTGCAGAACCTACCTCCCTTATGAATCTCACCCTGGTGGCTCAATTTAGGCAGAGGAGGCCCTCAATTGACTACTTCGAAAAATTTGTATTTCGCTCATGGGATCTTCAAGAGAGGGTGACCATAGGGTTGTTTGATAATCAACACATTATGATTCATTTCGCATGTGAGGAGGTTCTCATCCGAGCCTGGTCGAGAACCCCTAGGAGCTGTGATGGCTTTTGATTTTTCCTATTCAGGTGGTCTTTTGATTTTCACATGAACCGAGATCCTCCTTCCGTGGTGGTGTGGGTAAGTTTTCCAAAACTTCCTTTTCCGTTTCAAAACCCTTCAGTGATAAATATTATTAGTAACTTGGTTGGTATATTTTTATGCTCCGATAGCCGTACTAAGGCTATTTGTCACCCGGTCAGTCCACGAGTTTGCATGGAAGTGGATCCGTCTAGACCTCCGTTTGAGTTCGTTTGGATTTCAATTGGCGAGGAATACCGTTGTAAATAATGGGTGGTGTATAAAAACTGGACCGACTTCTGCTCTTCTTGTAAGCGTCTGGGTCATCCTTCAGAGGTCTGCAATTGGGGCTCTGCAAGGGTGAAGGGTAGGGGGAAAGAAAAAGACTTCTGCTCTGTGTGCAACAAACTGGGCCATTCGTTGGAAGCATGTCGATGAGGTTTCCAGTCCAAGAGAAGGCCGGATGAAATCGACAATGGTAAAACTACAGACGGTTGGGAGAGGGATGGTTCTAATGCATACAAGGGTGGTGTGGGGAGAGATCGGGGGCCGTAGTAGTCACCAACAGAGGAGGAGGAGCAAACTGGAGGTGGGCCAGAGGTTTGTAGCACAGTGTAAAAGGAGATGCCTAGTGATGTTCGGAGGAGGATGTGCTCATCCCAAATCAATCCGTTGGTGTCAGAGGTATTCTGTAGGCTGAGTAAGGACCTGTCTGGACAGTCTAAGGATGACCATTTGGTTGAGCAAGAGGTGGCTTGTATGGCTAGTGGGAATATGGTTCAAAATCTGGACGTAGAGAAGGAGGCTATGGTAGTTTTGGAAAATGAGGAGCCTAATTCAGGAAGAGAGGAGAATAAGGGGAGGAAGGGGAAGGAATTGGTGGAACTGGCTTCAACCATACTTTTGTGAAACAGGTTTGATATCCTCTCAGAGGCTGATATGGATTCGGATCCTAAGGCTACAGGAGTGGGAGCAGGGTCTGATGTGGAGATGGTTAAGGGGATTGATCGCGGACACTCAGCTGATGAGGAGCCAAACCCGAAGAGAAACAGGGGCTCTAAGAGGAGGAAGGGGAGAAAGGACTATTCTTCGCTACCTCCTCCATTGGAGACTTGATTGGAAAATAAGGAAGTTGATAAGAGAAGGGATACGAGGAACCTAGGCCACCAGAAGGTTGGAGAACAAGGCGACCCCTTGGTTCTTCTTCTATCATCCGATGAGGAGGAGACCGAATAGGTCCTATTGCTCATTGCATCTGAGGAAGATGCAACCAAGATGATGGGAATATCTCTTGAAGTGGCACTCAATGAGGAGAAATATGCATGGATTGAAAAACATGATCTAATCCTAGTAAGAGGCTTCAATAAAGGGAAGCTCAACATTGAAGAGTACATTCAGGTCTGGGGCCAGTTAGCGTCTGGGATTGAAAGGCTGGTGGTGGAGGTACCCGACCTAAAGGTCTCCTCTTTATCATGGAAGTTATTTAGGGATATAGAATCAGGTGAGGTTCAATTTACTTTTAATCACTATGTTTAAGTTGGTGGTTGGGCGGCTTGATAGGAAGGATTGTTTTGGAATACTCTGCTGGGTTTTGATCCTTGTTCTGTCTGTTTGATTGTGTTGTTTGGTTTCACACATACTACTTGGATTTTCTCTAGAATGGGATCAGAGCATGAAGCCTTCACCGTTACTGGAATTTTGGATCTGGATGCTTTAGAGGGTATGGATTTTCCATCAGTTCTATGCCCGTACACTTCTGCACAGAACTGCTTGCTGAAGGATCGTGTTTTGGTGAAGGCTTGGGGTCATGACTTATCTGCTAGGGTGGGGCAGTCACGGTAGTTTGGTCTGGGATTTTTTCTTTTTGGTGTTTGGTGGTTGAATTATTGTTCTTCGGTTTCTCACTTTTCCCTTAGAAGCGTTTTTGAAATAAATAAATTAATTTTCAGCAGTGTTGGATCATAATGAGAATGTGTTTAGGGGAAATATAGTGTCAATAGTTCATGTATTATAGAAAATGTTCATGTTGATAGTTCATGTATTAGCGGTAGTACAAATTTAGGATGAGCTATTATAATGTGAAAAGATTGTAAGATCCCAACCATTTTTGGATATGTATCATGATCTTTTATAGGTACAATTTTTTGCATGTTTTGAGTATATATTTTTTTGGAATTATCTTGGGTGGGTTTATGAGAAATTTGGATGTTTTTGGAGGATTTTTGGGCAATTAATGGTTGTCACATGGTTTTCTCAAACCATACTCCCTACTATAAAAAACCATGTTACCCTAGATAGAGAGGTATTTCATGGTTGATGCATGGTTTTCCAAACCGTGCACCCTCTTAGGAGTAACCGTGCATGCTCCCCTAGAAGAGGTGCATGGTTTAGGTGCACGTATTGAAAAAATGTGTGCCCCTTCCCAAGAAACTATTCACATGGGTTTAATTTTTCTAAAAATTTGATTAAAACTTCCTAAACACCCTATAATTTTCCTAAAGTCAAACCAAATCAATCATAACTCATTCCTCTCATTTTTTGGGGCTTCTAGAAAAATCCATAGGGCTATCATACATAATATTTGATGAATCAAAGGTTATATTGACAGATCTGCGCCTCTTCAGGTAAGTTGTTTCTTCCCGATTAGTTTTCTCTCTCTCCTATCTCTCTTTCCAAATTAAAAGGGGATGGTTTTACTCCTTTTTTTGTGGGTTTAAATATAGGTTTGATGGAACTTGTTTCTATAGATCATGGATCTAGGTTTTGGATCTAGGTCTCATTCATCATCATGATCTTGGTTGTTCTGCTTTAGTTGGGAATTTTCATTGTCGAGTGTTTATCATCAATTTTGAGTTAGGTGGTCTAAATTCAATTACCAATGTCTTGAATTAAAATTACATGTATTTATTGTGGTATTTCAACTATAAAATTTGAAAATTTGAATCTTTAATTGAACAAATTAAATGATTGATTCATTTATGGAATCATGGAATTGAATAATTGAGTTTCCATGTGAATATGAGATGAGTTGAAATTGGGAAAATTGAGTTGGGAAATTGTGATTATGAAATTATTGGAATTGGATTAATTAATTTTTAAATTAATTAATGAAATGTTGTGATTGTTGAATTGATGAGAAATTGGGATTGTTTAATTGATCGATTAATGTGATTATGAATTAATTAAAAATGGGGATTATGGGTGGTTGACTTGACCTTAATGCATTAATAGGTTATATGAATTGAATATTTCAAAATGGTTTAATAGTGAATTACTCATATTATTCCCTGTGATTAAATTATTGAATCATGATATGTTTTTGGAAAGGGACTGAGGATCCAAATACCCATATGTGTCATTGAGGTGTGGGATAGAGACAAAGCCTCCAAATAACCACGGAGTGTTAGACATGATGTTTTATTTCCATGAGATTGATATTGTACTATGTTTCCTAATGACCATGATGTGAAATGGAATTAAATGGATAATGAAATCCCATGCGTTCTAATGAATTATTAATTTCTTATGTGATATGGTTCAGACTCCAAAATGGGACAAAGTTGGTATTGGGGGTTCGAGTGTCCTTTGGAACCCAAGGGTTTATGTGGTTAATTAAATAATAAGGAGATTTGTAAGGTGTTTACTTTACGTATTGTAAATTATGATTTATAAAACATTATAGACTCTTATTGACTGGATATTATTTTAAACTCTATTGGTTGTGGCCTATTGAGTTGTACTCACACCCTACATGGGATTCTTGATCAATACCCAAAAAGACATCATATTTTCAGGATAGTATAAGGGAAAGAGCCCCATGTTAGATGGATAAGTCAGGATGGATCATGGATGACGGAACTAGACATGTTATTGGGACCATCTTGGTAGGTTAGTGTGTATTTATTTTGGTTTTACCTTTGCCACTTGACATGTACTTTTCATGAAATATCTACTATTTTGGTTTGGATACTGTAATCCTATTTTAGTCATCATGTGACACTATTTTTTCTGGTTATTGGTTATATAATTTGGTTATTGTTTATTTATTTACGTTATTGTGCTGATTTGATAAAGAGGGTATAGTCTCCCCATGATCGATATAAGACTCTTACTGCTAGTCGGCAACCTCTGGAATATGAGGATGCACACCTAAGGTATTGCAACCGACCATCTCAGGGAAAAGAAATGTGGAACCTAGTTCAGGACGTTACATTGGGTGTGATCACACCACCATCAATTCACCAGATCCCATTTGAACTCCGTAGTTAAGAATTCTTGGGCAGGATTAGTACTAGGTTGGGTGAACTCCTGATAAGTACTCATGTTGCACCATTTTTTGTATATATATTTTGAATTTCATGACAGTACAATACAAATATTATGATATTGTATATAAAATTTTTATTTAATATAAAATTTCATGATTACAAATAATTTTAGTAATAATTATAATAATTCATTTATAATATTACAATATTTCACGTTAATAATGATTATAATATTTTATGATATATTGTAATGAATACAATTTAGTTTTATTATAGAAATAATATTTTGTCATGTTGAATGACTGTATTTTTTCTTTATAATCACATTATTGAATTTCATAATATGAATGTTTCACGGGTGACCACCTGGAAAGTGATTGTGTTTCACCCTTTTCTATTTTATTCATTTCATTTTCCCAGATTTTTTTACATTTAATAAAACAAATAATTTCATGTAAGTATAACAATAATAATTATGATATTTTACGTAACCTTTTTAAATGATTATAATATTTCATGATTAAAAATAATTTTAGTAATAATTGTAATATTTCAATCCATAATGTTACCATATTTCATGTTAAAAATAATTATTATATTTCATGACATATTGTAACAACTAAAGTTTAGTGTTATAATATAAATAATTATTTTTCATGTTGAATTATAATAAAATTGGATGATTATTTCAATAGATAAACTTATATTTATAACAATAATTAAATAGAAATATGTAATAGTAGAATCATTTATAGTAATTTCAAATATTTAACAAGAATGTCTATGTATTGCGGGGTGTTGTCACACCTACATTAATGCACCAAATATCATTAGAACTCTGTAGTTAAGCATGCTTGGAAATGATTCAACCTAGGATGTGTCACGTCCTGATCCAAGATGGGGCTCGAGATGCAACTACCCCAAGACTGCCTCTATAATCCAGGGGTTGGCAACAAGCCCCGAATACACTAAAAACTCAGGGAGGCCTTTTCCTAAGAACCTGTACACATGTACAAAACAAAATCAATGTAAAGTATAGAGGGAAATTAGGAATTATGAAAACTTCTATAAAGTAAAATGAACATGCATGAACCTCTAGAAAGCACAATTTTATGGTAGTGTATACTGAAAAGTAGAGGAGAAAACCACACACCAAAACCAAAAACCTATCCCAACCTAAAAAAACTAGAAAAAGAGTAATTAATGAGAGAGAACAACTCATGTATCCCAACTATGTCCACCGTATGTGGTCTAAGAAGCCCGTATCCCTAATCTCTTCTATATTTATGATCAAATTTCCCACCATCTACAAAAGTCATGACATGTGACAGACATAGACCATGTAGGGGTGAGTATATACATACCTAGTAGAATGCCATGAAAAGGTGAAGCGGGATAAGTAAGAGATACAACTGAAGATAAGTAGTAGATAGAACAAAGTACAGTAAAAGGGAATGAAAAGAGTACAACTCAACCTAATAATAGAGTGAAAGTAGACTCATCCAAACACAAGGGGATCCAAATGGTGAGGAGATAAACTCCTCGTTGAGTCTTCTCTACCTATATATGGATAGTATACCAGTCCAATCATAAGAAACTATACATAGAAAGCATGTGGCATACCCCACACATCTTCGACTATCATAGAATGAGAGTAACCAATACCCAAGGGGTGGGTATTGTAACATGATAGATATATATGCTCGGTAAAATAATCCCAAACGAGAGAGTAAGGGGATCTCCATCTCACAGCTCAGCCCAAGAAAGCGAGTAGACAATAGTTCCAAGGTAAAATCATCTACGATGCCCACCAAATTATGTGTCTACTCAGGAGACTTAAGTCAAAGGGGTTCAAATCACCACACCTTAATACTATCCTCTTTGGGCTTCACAAACTCGCCCATACCATTTTATGTCACATCACAAGAGTGTTTCTTGGTGGGAAAAGTGACCCTCTTTTTTGTGATTCTGAAGGTAAGTCCAACCATGGCTCATCACTATGGCACACAGTTGAGGGACTTCTTTGGTAGACACCAAGGAATAACACTTCCTAGCCCAGCTAGAGGGTACAACTCAGGGAATTCATTGGGGAATTTCACTACCTAGACACTACTGGAGGGTAAGCTCGGTGAGTTGTCAGGGAAATACTACTGCCCAACCCAACTGGAGGGTTACGCCTAGAATATCATCAGGGAATGCCACATCCCACCCAACTGGAGGGTAAGCCCAGAATGCCGAGGAACTCCACTACCCATATCATACTGTAGGGTAACTTGGGAAGATCATTAGGGAATGCCACTACCCAGTCCTACTGAAGGGTAAGCTCAAAACTTCCATCGGGTAAGGCCACTACCCATCCCAGATAGAGGGTAATCCCGATACTACTCTGGTAAACCTGATTGATCACTGTCATCATTGGGTGTTTCCTCTACGTGTAACAAATCTATAATATTGATTTCATAACTCAAAAGTTTATTATGAGGGAACCATCGTGTTCTATGTGAAAAAACACTCAGGATAGGCATCAAACGAGACAAAATCTGAGTTTTAACGAAGGAGATATGAGGGTTTGAAGATTTCTTGGAAGAGATCAAGTAGTACACAATGTTTGAGGGGACCCACATGGATTATGGTCCCTCTCCACTATCTGAACATGTCTCTGGATGATACATGGGATCCTATCCCATGTAGTAGAACGTGCCTTGTAGGTGGACTATATGTCATGTCCTAACTATCTGGGACTGGGTTCGTGTCCGCTGGCCGTGTTTGTGTACTCGGACCCCGTGTCCATGTACTTCAGTACATGGAATGTGCCTGTCCATGTGTTCCTTCACATGGATCATTCACATAGGAAGTTAATACAAGATATGTCAAGGGGAGTACATTCCATGTAATACTTAACTTCTCCAATACCCTAGCACCACCGCTGAGGTCCGCTACACATCGTGTGTTCTTCATGGTACACAATGTGTAGTCAGGCTTTTTTAGAAACCCTTGGGTTTCATCGATTACAACTTCCACTTCCAAATATTCTTCAACCATGGTCAAGGCCATCTAATTCTACTCAAAAATCTCCATATCTGACTGAAGAACATAGAATCCCATCATCGTTCGTCGAGAATCATCCTTGTTTAGAGAAGAGGGTTTGGATTGATCTTATGAACGCCTTCACAGTTTTGATTCTCATCGAAGGGGTATAAAACCTTTGGATTATTCATAATTTCATCATTACATTATCGGATATCTACCTCGCTCATGATTCCATGGTCATTCCGTAAATTCGTTCCAAATCTGGATGCTCGATCGAGCTCAGGCCCCTAGGTAGTTGTCGATCCGGGAACTGCAGGGTCCCACCGGTGAAGAATGTGAAGATTAGAGGGAGAAAAGAACCATAAACAGGGGTTTGGATCATTTTACAAGTGTTCTTGTCCAACTGATCAAAAAAGGGCATCCGAGGTTAGGTTAACGATTGGTAAATAGTTTGATTTCAGTAATTGGGATCATGCAAAGGGGTAAAGATTGAAGGATTGATTATCAACATTCTCAAAGTTTAACCAAGGGAATAAAAACACCAAATATGAGTCCTAATTGTATTAGATCAATCATTGTTTGATGAAGAAAACATTCGCTGATATCATTTGTGTTCATTGATATTTGATCCGCCTAGATCAAAGGTTTCGTTGTCATTCTTCATTCATCGTTCACCAATGGAAAGGAGAGGAGAGGAGAGGGAATCATTGGAAAATATCAGGATTATGAAGAAACCCTATAAAATATCAACATCAAGATACTTATAGATCCTTACTTAATTAAACATAATTTAATTAATTAAAAAAATTTATTTATTTAATCACTTAAACACACCACCAATGAGTGAGGGGTTGGGACGTCCCACGCCCACTCATTTTATGTCGCGCCTAGGGAAAAATCTGTGTTACGGACCCAACCATGGTCTCATATTTTCGATCCAATCACCTATTTAAGAGTTGTTCCATTTTATTTAATTAATCATGTTATCAAAATATAAAATATATTTAGTATTTTTATAAAATTAATTCTAGGACCAATGGGATTTGGAATCGCACATTCTCTCAGCGCTTGGATCTGGAAAAATATTTAGAAATATTTGAAATTATTACAATGAAAAATCTAGGTCTCTACATCATTCTATCCTTCAATATTTTCATCCTAAAAAAACCAAACCAAAAACTTGGGATATTGAGTCTGCATATGGATATCCCATTCCTAGGAACTCTCCGACACATTTCTATTCTTTAGTACACTCGAACCATAGGGATGGTTTGTCCTCATAAGGTCCTCCTATTGGTCCTCAATCACCACCGGGTGTTAGAAAAAGGTGGATCCATCCTTGATGTCTATCTTGTCATAGTGAATAATGTGCGTGGGGTCATGCATGTATCTCCTCAACTATTACATGTGTAAAACATCATGCACCCGCTCCAGCTGTGTAGGTAAGTCCAGGCGATAGGTAACCTCACTGATCCTATGCATGATCTCGAATGGCCCAATGAACCTCAGGGATAGCTTGCCTCCCTAGATGAACATCTTCATTCCACGCCATGGGGAGACTCTCAAGAAGACTTGGTCTCCTCAGTCAAAATACAAAGGCCTATGATGGCGATATTCAGAGGAAATATTTCTGCTCTGGGCCATCTTCATCCATTCACGGATGATCTGTACCTTCTCCTTCATCACCTACACTAACTCTGGGCCCATAAGAGATGAATATTCAATATCTGTCTAGCATAAGGGTGACCTACAGGGTCTCCCGTATAGGTCCTCAAAGGGTGGAATGATGATGGTAGATTGGTAGCTGTTGTTGTATGAAAACTCCACCAAAGGCAGGTGATCCTCCCAGATCTGGTCAAAATCCAATGCACAAGCCCTCGACATATCGTCTAGCACCTGGAAAGTGCACTTAGTCTACCCGTCACTCAGGGGGTGAAAGGATATACTCATCCATAGCTGGGTCCCTAATGCCTCCTATAGGCCTCTCCACAATCGTGACATAAACCACACATCACGATAAGATACAATCATCGAGGGTACCCCATGAAGGAGGATGATCTCCCATATGTACAACTACCCCAAACCCTCCATCTAACTCTACTACTCGATAGAAAGGAAGTACGCTGGCTTCGTGCGTCGGTATACTATCACCCAGATGGTTTCATGGCCTTTCTCTATGCACATAATCCCTGTGAAAAATCCCATAGATATGACATCCCATTTCTACTTAGGAATCTCAAGAGGTTGTAACAAACCCACCAGCACCTGGTGCCCGACCTTCACCTGCTGAAAGATAAGGCATCGTGAGAATAAGTCATCTATGATTCATCTCATTCTGAACCACAAAAATTTCTATTGAATATCCCTATATATGTTCCCTAGATCGGGATTTATAGCTAAGGGGGAAGTGTGGAACTCCCACATCACCTCCTCATGCCTTGCGACTGGAACTAATTTTCACCCTTGGAACAAGATATCATGATTCCCTCCTTCATAATATCTATATGGTGCATCACTTGTGGATATTTGGTCATGTAGTACTTCATAATCAATGTCTCCTAGTTGGTAATCTTTCACACACTCATGTAGCGAAGGATTCAACACCATCGACTATAGAAAAATTATACCCTCATGCTCCACTAGGGTATACTGTAGGGAAGCTAATTTCTCTGAAATTTCCCACACTAGGTGAGCCTGAGACTTCTTACAATGGTAATATTCTAAAAAATTTCCCTTCCCTAGAGTATAGACTATCTCGAAGTCATAGTCCTACATGAACTCCAACCAGCGTCACTACCTCAGGTTCATGTATCTTTGGGTGATGATGTACCTGAGACTCTGGTGGTCTAAGTAGACCAAAAAGTGCTCTCCCAGAAGTTAGTACCTTCACATCCTCAAGGAAAAGACTACCACTTCTAGCTCTAGATCACAAGTCATATAGTTCTGCTCATGGGGTCTCAACTACCTTGAACCATTTTTGATAACCACCTATCATTGCATCAGCTCACAACCGATCCCAACTTCTGAGGTGTCACAATACACCATGAACTCAACTCCTTCCTCTAGTAGTCTCAAAATTGGGACACTAATTATCCTATGACTCAACTCCTCGAAGTCCTTCTAGCACTACTCATACTAGGTAAATAACTGTCCCTTCCATGTCAAATTTATCAAAGGGTCTACAATCCTGGAGAAATATTCCACAAATCTCTTGTAGTATCCTACCAAGCTCAGAGAGCTCCGTACCTCTGGCACATTCTTGGGTGGATCCCAAGAAAGCACTGCTTCGATCTTTGGTAGATCCACAGCTAAAACGTATTCAAAAATAAAATGCCTTAGAAAGTGAGCCTCATGAATTTGGAACTATAATTTCGAGATCTTTCCCTAAATTTGGTTCTCTTGAAGTAAATCAAGGACCCTCCTCATGTGTTCTGCATGATCCTCCCCTATCGCAGAGTAGATGAGTATTTTGTAGATGAAGATAATGAAAAATTGGTCCAAGTATGGCTGGAATACCGGTTCATCAAAACCATGAAAACAGTGGGGGAATTTGTCAAAATAGAGGGCATCACTAGGAAATCATAATGTTCATAACGACATCAAAAATCCAAATTCGGAATATTGGCCTCACAAACCCACAACTGGTGGTAGCCGAACCTGAGATAGATCTTAGAGAACCATCTCATGTCTCAGAATTGATCAAAGAGGTATTTAATCCTCATCAAGGGGAACTTTTTATTTATCGTGCTCTGATTCATGCGATGATAATCCATGAAAAGACATAAACTCCTGTATTCCTTCTTCAAAAACAATACTGGAGCCACCCAGTGGGACACAATAGGTCTGATGAAACCTTTATCACTAAGTTCCTCTATTTTCAACCTCAACTTCTAGATCTTAGATGGTTCCATACAATATACCATAGAAGATATCAGGGCAGTCCCTGGTTGCAAGTTGATGAAAAAGTCCAACTCCCACCTCAGAGGTATCCTTGAAACGTCCTCAGGAAAGACATCCATATAATCCTCCACAAGTGAAGGAATCCAAAAAAACGAAGAGTCTACTTCTCCAAGGGTCATACTCTTTAGATGATGGGTAATATGTTGTAACCTCTTACTCACATCACCTGGTTGTCCTGCTTTGAGGCTTCTCTTGTCGAAAAAGGAGAACCTCATCTCATCAACATATATGATTCTTCCTAGTCTATGTTGAAAGTCAATTTAGGTTCACACCATGGAAAGACAATCCATTACCAAGATAACATCGTAGTATCCCATCACAATGACCAGTAGGTCCCACGTGAACCTCTCTCCTCCAAGTGATAAAGCACACTGCCAGTAGATGAAAGATATAGAGGAAGCGCTCCCTATTAGAACCTCAAGGCATAACTGTTGTGATATCATATATACTAGAAGATCCATCTCCTACACCAGAAGTAAATAGATAAAATAATGGATAGCACATTTTTATACTAATACTGAGGCAAGATTAGAATAAACACAGATCATACCTTGAACCATCTCATGCACTGTAGGATCATAGATGTCCAATGCCCGCAACTATCCACGGCCCTGGATGCTAACTACCTATGCCTGACATGGGACACTTGGTGGTGGTGGTGGAAGGAACTTATAGTGTCATCCTACACATATAGCTCTTCCTTCTTGTTTACTAGCTTCGCCTCCCTAGGGACCACCCTGTCCCTGCTTGTGAGATCCCTGGTCATGATGCTGTCTCTTCTATGGCGGTCTGTCTTCTACATACTTGGGATTCTAAGCACGCCTTGTCAAGAAGTCCCATACCATGTGAACTCACACATCAAAAGTATAACATCGACCCTATCTAGGTTCCATGGATCTCTGCGTTGCACCTGTATGGTATAACCATTCCCCTGAGTTTGCTCATAGAAGGGTCTCCTATTCCAAGAACTATGGTGTCTGCCTGTTGCTGTAGACGACTCAACCCTATCGCACCTACCACCAGCTCCAAATATCTGACATCCACCTATCATGAATCTCTCTATAACAAGTTCCCATTCAAGAACCCTAGTATAGGTGGGGATTCAGAAGAGAACTACACCGACATGGATCTCTCTACGGAGTCCTTGCTCAAATTTCCATGCTCAGAAGTATCCATCTCTGATCATGTCAAGAGAGTAGCACATAAGGTCAGTGAACCATGTTGCGTACTCTTCCACTGTCATCCCTCCCTACTAGATCTCCAGACTCTCCTCTATCCAAACAAAGAGTATGAAGGAGTGGTAGTACTTCTCACAAAATAGCTGCTGGAAGTCATCCCACAAGAGTATAGACTCATCATGCATTTGAGTAACTAAGATCCACCAATTCCCATCTTCTCCATGGGAAAGATTGGCTCCCAAAGACACCATCTGATCCATCGGTGTCCGAACAAGCCTAAAGATGCAGAACATTGACTCTAGCCAATCCTCTTCTACCTTAGGATCTAGCTCACTATAGAACCTTAGTGGTATCTGGAACTATAACTCACAGAGTACGCCCAACGTTCACCCATCCTCATCATGCTCTATTGGGAATATCTGCTTCTCAATGAGTGGGTATGCTAATTCATTACCAATGGGAGGAAGGGTATCACATGATGGACCTTAAACTGAGGCCTCATATCTCATAGGGACATCATCAAGAACCAGAGCTGGTATCCTGGCTGGCTGTCATCACAGAGGCATCCTAAAAGTTATCAAGGAGCACTACTAAAAAAATGGGCATTAACAACGCTAAAAACAGGATTTAACAGCGCTAAAAAAGCACTGTAAATCTTGACGATGATAAAGGGGGTACCCCTTTATCAGCGCTTAGTAAGAGATGATAAAGGGTTACTTTATCAGTGCTAAAAAAACGCTAATAAAACAACCCTTTATCAGCGCCAAACAAGAACTTCTTTAGCGCTGATAAATGATTGTTTTATCAGCACTCCTTTAGCGCTGATAAACTTATATTTTATCAGCGCTTCTTTAGCGCCGATAAAGGTGTAGTTTATCAGCGCCTTTTTAGCGCTGATAAAATCACGATTTATCAGCGCTAAAAGAGCGTTGATAAACTTATCTTTTATCAGCGCTTCTTTAGCGCTGATAAAGGTGCAGTTTATCAGTGCTTTTTTAGCGCTGATAAAAGCATGATTTATCAGCGCTAAAAGAGCGCTGATAAATTCCCTCTCTGCTGCTCTGATAAATCTGCAGCAGTACACCCGAACACCTGAAAAAAACAATGTCTCAATAAGCTAATTTAAGCAAGTATACCCATAAAAAATTAACTCATAAATCATAAGCAAATTAGACCAAGTATACCCATACAACAATTATACCCGTACACCATTAACACATAATTTATAAGTTAATCAAGTACTTAAAGAAATCAATTCAGAATTCAGGGGGTTTGGGGGCTGTTCAAGGGTTTGAGGTGGATGTTAAAGGGTTTGGGGTGGCTGTCCAAGGGGGGTAGGGGGTGTCCGGGGGGCTTTCCAGTTCAATCCTAAGGCTCCACATGGGTGTGTTTTATCAATACATAAATCTTTGGACTTTTCTCTATCCACTATACATCATGTTCTCAACCTCAAAGAAGTTATAAGGTTTGTACACACACTGAGGTGCATATACTTGGGGGGGGGGGGGGTGAATATCATTAATAAACCCCCAATATTAAACCTGCAATAGGCTATTGTAAGTGCATGATCAGGCAATATGCACAACCTAGTTGAGAAATAACTGGAATAAAACTAATAAAAAAATCATCATTGATCCTCAAATCCATGACCATGATTAAACCCAAATTAATTTTCCAAGTGCTGAACTTTTACCAAGCATTTTACAAGGATCGTGTCTACATTATAAAAATATAGTTTGACCGAGTCCTACCCCATCTACATCAAGAAACATTGATTCTCAAGTATTAAAGCTTGATCAACCATACCTACTTCATCCAATGTTAGGGTTTCTCTGAGTACATCATAGGAACCACACAAAATATATAATATACCATGGTCTCCCCACTATATTCATAATTATCATTGACCTCCAATATGTGAGTTTTATTTATACTCCATCATGGAAATCCACTTATGGGATTTTTCTCATCCAGGGAATACCCTCAACAGTATCTCAGACCAACCATATGTGTTCTTCCAATTCCGAGGCATAAGACCTACAAGGATCTCATCCCTATACTATGGGAGTACCCTTATTTAGGGAATAATACTAAGAAACATATATTCTTTACCATATGGGATTATTATCATCCAAATAATAATCCCTAGAATCACATCAACCCTCCAATATGGGTGTATTCTCATTTGAGGCATAATCTATATAATCATCTCAGCCCTCCCCTATGGGATTATTTTCATTTAGTGAATATTACCGATAAGAATATCATACCACTCATATGGTTGTATTCTCATTTGGGGAATAATACCTATATACATCTCATCCATCCCCTATGAGAGTATTCTCATTTAAGGAATAAGACCCATAAGCATATCCACCCTCCCAAATGGGAGTATTTTCATCCAGATATAAGCCCATAAGTATCATAGACCCAAACACATGATCACCCTAGTATACCAGGCCAACCATGACTTGATATATATGAGGACCATAATATATCACATGCCATGACCCTAAATTTAAAGGATAAATTCAATCCGAATGCGTTTGGTCGGATTTCCGTAGGTCAGTTGTTGTTTTCACTTAAAATCTTGTCCATTTTTAACAAAATAGAGACCCTTTGAGTGATAGAGGCCACACCGTGCCTCGAATTGAGGCGGGGTTGACTCATACACATCACCAAGGACCCTTGGATCATTCTTATAAAATTTCAATGCAATACAAATGCGTTTGGTTGGATTTTCGTAGGTCAGTTGTTGTTTTCACTTAAAATCTTGTCCATTTTAAACAAAATAGAGACCCTTTGAGTGATAGAGGCCACAATGTGCCTCGGATTGAGGCGGGGTTAACGCGTACACGTCACTAATGACCCTTGGATCATTATTATAAAAGATCAATGCAATCCAAATGCGTTTGGTCGAATTTCCGTAGGTCAGTTGTTGTTTTCACTTAAAATCTTGTCCACTTTAAACAAAATAGAGACCCTTTGAGTGATAGCGGCCACACCGTGCCTCGTATTGAGGCGAGTTTGACTCTTACACGTCACCAAGTACCCTTGTATCATTATTATAAAATATAAATGCAATCAGAATGCATTTGGTCATATTTTCGTAGGTCAGTTGTTGTTTTCCCTTAAAATCTTGTCCATTTTAAACAAAATAGAGACCCTTTGAGTTCTAGCGGCCACACTGTGCCTCAGATTAAGGATCGGTTGACTCTTACACGTCACAAAGGACCCTTGGATCGTTCTTATAAAATATTAATGCAATCGGAATGCGTTTGGTCTGATTTCTGTAGGTCAGTTGTTGTTTTCACTTAAAATCTTGTCCATTTTAAATAAAATAGAGACCCTTTGAGTGCTAGCGGCCACACCATGCCTTGGATTGAGGCGAGGTTGACTCTTACACGTCACCAAGGAGCCTTGGATCATTATTATAAAATATCAATGCAATCCGAATGCGTTTGGTTGGATTTACGTAGGTCAGTTGTTGTTTTCACTTAAAATCTTGTCCATTTTAAACAAAATAGAGACCCTTTGAGTGCTAGCGGCCACACCGTGCCTCGGATTGAGGCGGGGTTGACTCTTACACATCACCAAGGACCCTTGGATCGTTTTTATAAAATATCAATGCAATAAAAATGCATTTGGTCAGATTTCCGTAGGTCAGTTGTTGTTTTCACTTAAAATCTTGTCCACTTTAAACAAAATAGAGACCCTTTGAGTGATAACGGCCACACCATGCCTCTGATTGAGGCGGGGTTGAATCACACACATCACCAAGGACCCTTGGATCGTTCTTATAAAAGATCAATGCAATCAGAATGTGTTTGGTTAGATTTCCATAGGTCAGTTGTTGTTTTCACTTAAAATCTTGTCCATTTTAAACAAAATAGAGACCATTTGAGTGCTAGCGGCCACACCATGCCTCAGATTGAGGCGGGGTTGACTTGTACACATCACCAAGGACCCTTGGATCGTTATTATAAAAGATCAATGCAATCCGAATGTTATCTACTAATTATTCATTATGCAAAACATAAAGTTACCATTAAATACTTACATTGCCCCAAACACCCATAACACAACCCAATCACAACCTTCATCTCAATGTACTCAACCGATCTAAAAACCAAGATGGATTTTACCCAAGACTATCTAATTCAAAACGCCGATCATGTCATCAACCGACCACTTAATTTCTATGGTGCTCCCCACTATACGCTTTAGCTCACAAACACCACCATCTGTTGTTTAACACCTCCATCGTCGGGAAAGAACCACTAGAACCCCAACTAAAACTCCACAACATACCCAACATGTTTTCTAACTTACCATTATTAGAAATCCATGAGAACACCAACCAATGTTATCATCCATCCATTCCATCAAAACCACTTGAAATGGATGTGAATCCATCATCCATACATGAATCAAGGACAGTTCAACTTTTCCTCAAAGATTGAACCCATTTTCAAAACATAATTAACATTTAAAAACATCAAATAGATGTGGATTACAACTCACCACATTTTTTCCTTTTTCCTGGAGGAATTTGAAACATGAAACACATAGGTTGTAAAAGAAGTAGAGGATAGATCTATTTGATCATACAAAGCCATGAACCCAAGTTTATCCTTGAGGAAACTGATGAGTGATGTTTGTGAATGCTTTTTGGAACTAAGAACTGACTCGCTTGATGAAACACAGGAAATATCTTTAAATTTAGCCTCACTTGCCAAATCATTGGAACAATTTTCTGTATTGGATGCTCTTAATGTCAGATTTAGAATCCCATCTTGTTCATTAAATGAATTGGTCAACTTCTAATCTATCATGGAGACTGCCGCACCACCTTTACACACAGCTAATGATCAGAGGCAGCTTGATTAGAAAAACAATCCTGAGGGCACTAGACATGAAAGATCCTGCAGTGCCATAGTTTCTCAGCAACCTCAATTTACCCCACATGATATAAGGCTATTTCATGATGTCCAAGACATAGCGAGAGGAGAAGAGAAGGTGAAAGTCTCATAGACGAACAACATCAAAAATGAACATCCAACACCCTTTCACTATATACATAAAAATCATATCTTTAAGAGCTTTGATGTGAATTTCTATCTTACTTCCATCGAGGATGATGCATGTTGGTTAACTTGTTTTAGAAATTGTTTATCTTCATCCATGCCTTGTACTTTCACCCATGAATTTGAAGGTGAGTATGAGTACATGATAGTTGACCTTCTTAGAGAAGAGTTTCTGGAAGAGTATAAGAGACATGAAGCAATGAAGATCATTAGAGTGTTGGAGAAAATGTGGTTGCTACAAACAATGTGGCAATCGTCTTGTGCAACCCAGCCTATGTTACAACTTGCAGGTATTGTACTTTATTTTTTTTCTAGAGGGTTTCACTGTAAATGCATTTTGGAATGATCATTGCTATTCATTGTCTTTTAGGTTTTTTTGACAGCCGAGGGGAAAGGGTGGGGTTTGCAGACATTGGAGGATATGTCGAAGGGTGACTTTATGGGAAATTACATCCTATATATTTGCAACATTTCCATAGTATCTAAAATCTAACCAAATGGCCTCTTTGCCCTTAAATCTCCTCGAACCCCGATCACCATTAGGGTTCGGGGAGCTTGAAGGGAAAAGAGGCCATTTCTCCAACATATTCACACACAAAATCACCCTTCGACATATCCTCCAATGTCTGCAGACCCCACCCTTTCCCCTCAGCTGTCAAAAAAACCTAAAAGACAATGAATATCAATGATCATTCCAAAATGCATTTACACTAAAACCCTCCAGAAAAAAATTAAGTACAATACCTTCAAGTTGTAACTTAGGCCGCGTTGCACAAGCCTATTTCCACATTATTTGTAGCAACCACATTTTCTCCAACACTCTAATGATCTTCATTGCTTCATGTCTCTTATACTCTTTCAGAAACTATTCTCTAAGAAGGTCAACTATCGTGTATGCATACTCACCTTCAAATTCATGGGTGCAAGTACAAGGCACGGATGAAGATAAACAATTTCTAAAACAAGTTTACCAAAATGCATCATCCTCAATGGAAGTAAGATAGAAATTCACATCGACGTTCTTAAAGATATGATTTTGATGTATATAGTGAAAGGGTGGTGGATTTTCATTGTTGATGTTGTTTGTCTATGAGACTTTCACCTTATCTTATCCTCTCGCTATGTCTTGGACATCATGAAATAGCCTTATATCATGTGGGGTAAATTGAGGTTGCTGAGAAACTATGGAACCGCATGATCTTTCATGTCCATTTCCCTTAGGATTGTTTTTCTAATCAAGCTGCCTCTGATCATTAGTTGCGTGTAAAGGTGGTGCAACAACCTCCATGATAGATTGGAAGTTGACCAATCCATTTGATGAAAGAGATGGGATGCTAATCAAGCTACCTCTAATCATTAGTTTCCGCAGGTCAGTTGTTGTTTTCACTTAAAATATTGTCCATTTTAAACAAAATAGAGACCCTTTGAGTGCTAGCGGCCACACCGTAGCTCAGTTGTTGTTTTCACTTAATCAAGATGCCTCTGATCATTAGTTTCCTACAAACATTTACATACAACAATGTTTCATCTTTTGATCCCCTTATCCCCTCTCAAAAATGACCACAAATTGTACATGTCCCCGAGTTAGATCTTCATTGTATTTGTGTATAATCTTCCATCAGGTATGCAGCCCACTCGTTTCTGAACACATCTATATCGTCTTGTGAGTATGATGATTTTCGGCAGTCATAGTAGTACTGAAAAATAAAAAAATAAAGAATTAATAAATAACTTAAACAAACTAGTAGTTGTTTTTAAAAATACCTCTTTAGGGATGCTAGTTTGCCGATGAAAAACGATCTCTTTCATAAATTTACAAACATAATAACCGCAATCATTATCGTTTGTTTGTTTTGGACACTGCAAAAAAATTTATCATTAGGAGAATAAGTAACTTGTGTTGAGATGTGTTTGGATAGTGAAATTTTATTATATATACCCTGATATTTGTCCAGACGTAGTACTTGCTCACCTCCTTATGCTTAGCCCCTGACTGTATTCCTTTTTTTAGATGATAATGATACACCTCCCTATTAGTAAAAGATAATATAAATTATATTACTTGATATTTAGACCTAAAACATAAGATGTAGTGTCTTACAGATTCACAAACTCCATCATGTGTGGTCGGTTTGATGGATATCCTTTCTTTGAATCCAGAAAATAAATCTTCGGAGTATCCAAGTTGACCGCAATTATAAACCAATGTTTCCTAAAAACACAAAAAGGAATAAGTAATAAAATAAGTGAAAATATAATTGATATGATTTAATTTTAGAGTATTACCCCTGCATGGTTGGTATTAGGAAAAGTATGTCATCTGTAATCTTGCGTTCAAATGTTTTCAGTAAGGCGTTCACTATTTCATTCCTTTTTGATGGCTCTATTTTTGTTAGGTGTGATGATGTGATATGAGGACTAATATAAGGCCCTGGCCTTAAAAATTACTTAATATTGAATTAAATGAATAATTCACATTGAGGATCTTTTCGGGTTTAGAGTTTTAGAGAATTAGATCATAAAACTTGCATTACATTCCACATATAAACAAAGTGGTTACATAAAGATAGTATTCTTCATTCCCATCAATGGAAAAACATTTAAAATAAAACATGGATTATTTCTTGACATATCCTTGACTCTATCATCTTATCATGTAACTTTCCCTTGACCTGTGAAAAACATTTCAAAAACTTGGGATGAGCATAAAAACTCAGTATGGGTTATAAAAAAAACATGGAAAGGAAACATGAGTTCATATATACATAAGAATGAAATCATACTTTACCCATAAAACATAGGCACTTTAACATACCTAATAAAATCATGAATAAATCATAGAAATCATAAGACATAAAGGTAACTTGAGGCATTCATAACATTCTTACATAGGGAGTAACCCTCTTGGTTACGTTTGGAATACCCATCACAGTATATTCCCTAAATATCTTCGGAGAAACCTTAACGTTTCACTCCTTCGTGTTACCCAATGCATTGGAGAGCTATAACGGGCTCACCCGCCCTTAGTTTATCACGGAACCACCCGTCTTCATAATAATGCCCAAGAACCATAACATAATCATATCACATAAAACATGCATAAAGGAAACATAAAATTTCCACATTTCAATCACGAGATATCAATACAACACATTGATATAAAAACATTATGAAAACCATTTTCAATACCAAAATAAAAGAAAAGTAAAACATGGTATTTATTTTTCTTTTAAAAAGAAGGTATGGCTTGTAGAGGAAGCCGGAACTCAAATAACGGTCACGACGGCGGAGAAGTCGTTGTCGCCACATACGTACGACAAAAACATTCCCTTTTGTCGTTTAGTAAACGCTTCGTATAAAAAAGATTCCTTTTGAATAAACGTAAAAGTCAAAGGGGTTTATACACCGTATAAAAGAAAGTTGTGTATAAAATAAAATATGCCTCAACGAAAGGAGATTGAGACGAAGTCCCATACCTCATATCCGACTTGACCCGACCGTTCATTAATCTCCTGAATAATAAACTTGAGTTAATCTCTACTTGATTATGAATCTTTTTCAAGTTCATTATTCCTTTTATACCATGTTATGAACATCATGTAATCAGTTAAGTTAATAATGTTCATTTTGTCGGTATTTGGTTCTTAAGTCAAAAATAGACTTCTTACACTTACATGTTGTTAATTTGGTCAAAGGTTCATTATATCCAGAATGTTATTCATGATTTAGATATCATATATGTCATATATATCCAGTACATACATGCATTTATAATATTACATAATCATTTAGAGGTAAGAAATGAAATGCACCGTTCATGGAGACGGTAAGCCGTACGTACGCATGAACGCTACTTTCATTTCTATTTCATATTTTATAGAATGGAATCATAATGATATAAAGGTATATTATAATTCCAGTATAATATCATATATAATATCATAGTTCCATCCTTTATATGTCCCACATATGGTATTTAACGAATCAAATCACTTTGAGGGGGTGGTAGTCCGCACTTCCTAAAATGAAGATATCGTGTTTACCCATAATGGAAACCATAAAGGTATGCCCAAAATGAAAAAAACAGAAGCTTAAGGAAAACATAAACATATTATATATCATATATAAAAATAGTGACATCATAATGGCCACCTTTGAAGGTGTTAAATGAGTGTTGAACAATCATCGTTTCGGGAGGCAGAATTTCGCCATCCACGGAAACCGTATGTTCTTTAACCATTTGATGTAGTTGTGTGAGAGTGTAGCTCAAATAAATCTTATAACAACATCCTAGTATATTTATGATACTGGTGTTGTTACAAAATAAGTAAATAAAAAGAGTTTAGGGGGTTGGAGAAGCAAAATAAAACAAATGAACATGAGAGAATGAATTACCTTTAAACGTGTAACTCCTTTTGAGTTGAGCCTAAAGGCTTCCTTTGAAAGGATTCTGCCCAAAGGGAATCCTCTAGGATGAGGAGAGGGATGTGGAGAGAGCAAATGGTCAGGGGTTGGCCGAGCCAAAGGCTTGAAGAGTGTGTGAAATGAGGTAGAGGTGGGGGCCTTTTATAAGAGGAGAGGAGGGGCACTTTTGGAAAGTAAAGAAACATTACTTTATTTGAAACTTTGTTTCGGTTTTAAAAGGTCCCACATTGATATAATTCGTGGATACGGTGATAAGGGTTCGAAATCCACTCATACAATTGGTTTTGGACATGTGTAGTTCATAGATTTTACATTATCTTTCTATTTTATTTAAATTGTCAAATAATGATGTCATCGCTGCATCATTATTATGTCATAAATAATTAAATTTATTTAATGTCTAAAAATTATAAAAAAAATACAATGATATAGTAAATCTTTTTATCTTTCCAATGACTATTTATAATCAAAATTTGTACTTGTATAACCCCACTTAATTTTTTTTTTCATAAAACATATTATGTTTGTGTCATTTTCACTTTAACATTAAATAAAAAGTAATTTATGTCATTTCCCAACAAAAGTGGATCCATGGGGTCCCCAAGTTGACCCATGGCATGTCGTGGTCGGCCATGACACAACCAATGAGGTTGGGACATGTGTCTAGGTCATTTCATTTTATTAAAGTATTATTTATACCTTAAACTACCCTAATTACCACTAATCGTGATTAAGAACTTAATAAGTTACTATTCACCAAAAAATTATTATAATCTCATTGAACCAAATTTTACTTCTTAATGACAACCATGTATGTCAGATTTTCAAAATTTAATACACATTAGTGGTAAACTTTCATTTAACTGAAAAATCAGTTTGCTTGATTACCACTTAGTGGTTTCACTATTCATCAAAAATTGAAGTTTTTCAGAAAATTACCAAAAATTCACCCTAAGATATATTTGATATTCCGAATTAAAAAATGAAGTCTATTTTACAAAATTCAAATCATATAAGTCACATTAATTAATTTAATAATTAATTCCCGCTGCCAGAGCAAATAGCGTGTTTTTACAAAACAATAAGTATCAAAAGATTGACACCAGTTTAAGTCTAATTTCAAAGTGAAATTGATTCCAATGACCACCATTGGATAAAATGGTAAAAATATATTCTAATTTAACTTCAAAACCAATTCAAAACATAATATAATCATATAAATAAATTAGATTAAAAAGCAGTTTTGATGTAAAATGCAGTATTTTTCACTATTCATTAAAAAATGAATATTGTCAGAAAAAATACCAAAAATTCACACAAGGTAAATTTTGATGTCCCAATCATAAAGAATAAGTTTATTTTGACAAACATAGTTTATAAAATTGTCAAAATATAGATTCAAAAATGTTTTGCCATCAAAAAGTAGTAAAACAATCTTTTAAGAATATTAGTGTATTCCATGCATAAGATTGTATTTATTTTCATTTTAAGCCTCTATAACACTATCTTAATCATTAATAGACATAGATAAAAATATCTATTATTCATTACTTACTTGGTATGTTACATCCTTCCCCCCTTTAGAAAATTGCGTCCCCGCAATTTATTTACTTATCGAATAAATGGGGGTACTTATCCCTCATTGCATTTTCAGATTCCCATGTTGCCTATTCAATCATGTGGTTTTTCCACAAAACCTTTACCTGGTTAATCACCTTATTCCGTAACACTTGCTCCCTGTGGTCATGAATCTGGACCGGTTGTTCCTCATAAGATAGGTTCTCTTCCAGCTGAACTACCTCTGGACTCAAAACATGAGATGGATCTGGCATATACTTTCTCAACATCGAAATGTGAAAAACATTGTGTACCTGAGATAAACTCGGAGGTAAAGCCACTCGGTATGAAACTGATCCAACTCTCTCCAGAATTTCGTATGGTCCAATGAACCTTGGACTAAACTTTCCTTTCTTACCAAATCTCATCACACTTTTCCAAGGAGAAACCTTGAGAAAAACATGATCACCTACCTCGAAAGATAGATCCTTCCTCCGGTTATCCGCATAACTCTTCTGCCTGCTCTGAACTGTTCTCATGTGTTTCTGAATCAGCTGAACTTTTTCTGCCATCTCTTCTACCAATTCTGGTCCCATCAACTTCCTTTCACCCACTTCATCCCAGAAAGCTGGAGTTCGACACTGCTTCCCATATAATGCCTGAAATGGTGCCATCTGTATACTGGAATGAAAACTGTTATTATATGAAAATTCAACCAAAGAAAGATGTTGGTCCCAACTTCCCTGATAATCCATAGAACAAGCTCGTAGCATATCCTCCAATGTCTGAATTTTTCGTTCTGACTGCCCATCTGATTGAGGATGAAAAGCTGTACTAAAATTTAATTCAGTACCCAACGACTTCTGAAGGCCTTTCCAAAAGTTAGAAGTAAACCTGGGATCACGATCCGATACAATGGAGAGAGGAACTCCATGTAACCTGACTATCTCTTTAAGATACAAACGGGAAAGTTGATCAAGAGAGAAAGTATCTCATATAGCAAGGAAATGAGCAGATTTGGTCAAGCGATCAACAATAACCCAGATTGCATTATTACCTCGAGATGTCTTCGGTAATCCAACAACAAAGTCCATGGATATATTCTCCCATTTCCACTCTGGCACTGGTAAAGGCTGAAGCATCCCTTTCGGTAACTTCCGCTCTGCTTTAACCTGCTGACAAGTCAAACACTTCATAGTTAAATCAGCAATGTCTCTTTTCATTCCATCCCACCAGTAATACTCCCGCAGATCTCTATACATCTTAGTACTGCCCGGATGAACTGAAAACGGAGAACTATGAGCTTCACATAACAACTCTCTCTTCAACTGTGAATCACAAGGCACACACAATCTCTTCCCAAATCTCAAAACACAATCTCTATCAATGTTGAATTCAGGCAACTTACCTTTCTGAACCAGCTCTACCTTTTTCTGCAACTCACTGTCTTGCTTCTGTGCTTGCTTGATTCTATCTGATAGAGATGATCTCACTGATACCTGAAACAAAACAGAAGGACTTCCTGCACCAACAACTTCTATGCCAAAGTTCATCAAATCCTTTACCAAAGGATCACGTTCTAAACGCAACATTGTTAATGAAGCATTACTTTTTCGACTCAAAGCATCAGCCACTTTATTTGCTTTTCCCGGATGGTAATGAATTGTACAATCATAATCCTTGATTAATTTCAGCCATCTCCTCTGTCTCATGTTTAACTCTTTCTGAGTGAATATATACTTTAAACTTTTTTGATCGGTATATATTTCACACTTTACTCCATACAAATGATGCCTCCAAATTTTTAAAGCAAAAACAACAGCAGCTAATTCCAAATCATGTGTAGGGTAATTTACCTCATGAGTTTTCAACTGTCGTGAAGCATAAGAAATTACCTGATCATTCTGCATTAGGACGCAACCAAGTCCCTTCAATGAAGCATCACTGTATATAACAAACTCACCATCCCTGGAAGGTAGTGCCAAAACTGGAGCATTCACCAATCTTCTTTTCAATTCCTGAAAACAATCATTACATTCTTTTGTCCAGATAAATTTAACACCCTTCCGAGTTAGCTTAGTCATTGGACTAGATAACCGTGAAAAATTTCTAACAAACCTTCGGTAATAGCCCGCCAAACCAAGGAAGCTACGAATCTCGGTTACATTTGTGGGTCTTGGCCATTCTTCCACAACTTTTGTTTTTGCAGGATCAACAGTTATTCCATCTTTAGAAACAATGTGTCCAAGGAAAGAAATTTGTTGCAACCAAAACTCACACTTGCTGAATTTCCCATACAGTTTCTTTTCTTTTAAGGTTTTCAAGATAACCCTTAAATGTCTTTCATGCTCCTCTTTACTTTTAGAAAACACCAAAATATCATCAATGAAAACCACCACAAACTTATCCAAGAACTCATGGAAAATTCTATTCATTAAGTCCATGAATACAGCAGGTGCATTGGTTATCCCAAAAGGCATTACTACAAATTCATAATGGCCATATCTCGTACGGAACACTGTCTTAGGAATATCTGCCTCCTTTACCTTCAGTTGATGGTACCCCGATCTCAAGTCAATCTTTGAAAAAAACTGAGCTCCCTGGAGCTGATCAAACAAATCATCGATATGAGGCAAAGGATATTTGTTCTTAACAGTGATATTATTCAAGGCTCTATAATCAATGCAAAGTCTCATAGAACCATCTTTCTTTTTAACAAATAAAACAGGAGCACCCCATGGTGATGTGCTAGGTCTAATGAAACCTTTCTCTAATAAATCTTGCAATTTCTCCTTCAACTCTAAAAGTTCAATTTGTGCCATTCGATAAGGGGGTTTTGAAATTGGCTTAGCATCAGGAACTAAGTCAACAGTAAACTCGACTTCCCGATCTGGTATTATTCCAGGAAACTCATCAGGAAAAACATCAGGATACTCATTTACCACTGGAACATCATTAATCTGAACAGTTCCTTTATTTTCAACGACGTGTGCAAGGTAACATTCATTTCCATATTTTACAAGTTTCTCGGCCTCTTGATATGTTATCAAAAGTAAGGGTTCATTCTTGTAAACAAACTGAAAGTCTTTCTGAAAAGAATCTTCTTTAGCTCTACATTCAATCTTAGCATGGTAAATAGAGAGCCAATCCATACCCATGATAACATCAAACTCTACTAGAGGTAGAACAATAAGGTTTGCAAGTAGGTTCTTTCCACAGATAAGGATAGGGAGATTCTTATAAATTCTTTTTGCCTCGACATTTCCCCCAGGTGTTTTTACCAAAAGTTCAGGAGTCATTTCTTGAGATGGTATTCCCATTTTACTAGAAAAGGTTTTAGAGATGAAAGAATGTGTAGACCACGAATCAAACAACACACTGGCATAATCTGAAAAAACAAAAAAAGTACCTGATACAACTTCATTTGATGGCCCGACATCTGCTGAAGTAGTTGCAAAGAATTTCACCACCCCTTTCTGCTTGTAGTCTAACTGCTTCCCATCACTCAAGCTCTTTGCCGGACACTCGTTTTCATAGTGACCCATCTCATTTCACTTATAACATTTCACTAACTGTAAATCAAATTTGGTCTTACCTTCACCTTGATCCTTTTCAGTGCAATCACGAGCCTTATGTCCCATCTTACCACATCGGTAGCACTTTCCAGAATTCAGAAGACATTCCCCAGCATGCCTTTTTCCACATTTATCACAAATTGGAAACTTAGTTTTCTTACCATCAGACCTTTTTGAAGAATTCTTACCTTTCTCTTTCCACCTCGGTCTCTTCTTCTGCTGGTTGTTATAGAACACTTGGTCATCGGAAAACTCCATTTCCACCTTCTCAGCACATCGAACAAGCTTTTCATAACTTTGAAACTCACAAGAAGCTAATTCCCTTTGATATTTTGGCTTTAATCCTGAGTAAAAACGATTGATTTTACTATCAAGGTCTCGAATAAAATTTGGAGCATACCTTGCCAATAGAGTGAACCTTTCTTCATAGGAAGCCACTGAGTCTTCCTCTTGCCTCAATTCCAAGAATTGCTTTTCCATCCTAAGTCGAACAGCCTTAGGAAAATACTTCTCGAGAAACATACCTTTGAATTCATCCCAGTCAAGAGCATCAATCTCATCGGCATCCCTGATATTTTTAACCATAGAACACCACTGATCTGCTTCACCCTCCAAACGGTAAATAGCAAGACTGACCTTTTGATTGTCTGAACACCCCATGACATCAAAAATCTTCTCTAGTGCTTTAATCCACCCTTCAGCTAGCACAGGGTCAGATGATCCTCTGAATGATGGGGGATGTTGCCTCATGAAATGTTCCACCACTGACATGTTCCTCTGCGGTTGATCTGGCTGATCTCGTGCATGGATACCACCACCATTTATCGCTTGAGTCAACTGTGCCATCACTGCAACAAACTGTTCAGTTCCAATTCCGACCATCTCAGGATGCTGATTCGGAAGTTTATTTCCTTCTGTATGCCTTCCTAGCACTGCTTCCCTATTTCCTCTGCGGAAAACCATTCTGAACAAACATGTCTTAGATGAAGCAACATGGTAATCCGTAAATGCTATATCATTTCAAAAAAAAATTGGATAATCATTTAATATAATTCTAACTCCTAAAGTTATCTAAACCGACCTCTGATACCAACTATAAGGCCCCTACCTTAAACATTACTTAATATTGAATTAAATGAATAATTCACATTGAGGATCTTTTCGGGTTTAGAGTTTTAGAGAATTAGATCATAAAACTTGCATTACATTCCACATATAAACAAAGTGGTTACATAAAGATAGTATTCTTCATTCCCATCAATGGAAAAACATTTAAAATAAAACATGGATTATTTCTTGACACATCCTTGACTCTATCATCTTATCATGTACTTTTCCCTTGACCTGTGAAAAACATTTCAAAAACTTGGGATGAGCATAAAAACTCAGTATGGGTTATAAAAAAAACATGGAAAGGAAACATGAGTTCATATATACATAAGAATGAAATCATACTTTACCTATAAAACATAGGCACTTTAACATACCTAATAAAATCATGAATAAATCATAGAAATCATAAGACATAAAGGTAACTTGAGGCATTCATAACATTCTTACATAGGGAGTAACCCTCTTGGTTACGTTTGGAATACCCATCACAGTATATTCCCTAAATCTCTTCGGAGAAACCTTAACGTTTCACTCCTTTGCGTTACCCAATGAATTGGAGAGCTATAATGGGATCACCCGCCCTTAGTTTATCACGGAACCACCCGTCTTCATAATAATGCCCAAGAACCATAACATAATCATATCACATAAAACATGCATAAAGGAAACATAAAATTTCCACATTTCAATCACGAGATATCAATACAACACATTGATATAAAAACATTATGAAAACCATTTTCAATACCAAAATAAAAGAAAAGTAAAGCATGGTATTTATTTTTCTTTTAAAAAGAAGGTATGGCTTTTAGAGGAAGCCGAAACTCAAATAACGGTCACGACGGCGGAGAAGTCGTTGTCTCCGCATACGTACGACAAAAACATTCCCTTTTGTCGTTTAGTAAAAGCTTCGTATAAAAAAGATTCCTTTTGAATAAACTTAAAATTCAAAGGGGTTTATACACCGTATAAAATAAAGTTGTGTATAAAATAAAATATGCCTCAACGAAAGGAGATTGAGACGAAGTCCCATACCTCGTATCCGACTTGACCCGACCGTTCTTTAATCTCCTGAATAATAAACTTGAGTTAATCTCTACTTGATTATGAATCTTTTTCAAGTTCATTATTCCTTTTATACCATGTTATGAACATCATGTAATCAGTTAAGTTAATAATGTTCATTTTGTCGGTATTTGGTTCTTAAGTCAAAAATAGACTTCTTACACTTACATGTTGTTAATTTGGTCAAAGGTTCATTATATCCAGAATGGTATTCATGATGTAGATATCATATATGTCATATATATCCAGTACATACATGCATTTATAATATTACATAATCATTTAGAGGTAAGAAATGAAATGCACCGTTCATGGAGACGGTAAGCCGTACGTACGCATGAACGCTACTTTCATTTCTATTTCGTATTTTATAGAATGGAATCATAATGATATAAAGGTATATTATAATTCCAGTATAATATCATATATAATATCATAGTTCCATCCTTTATATGTCCCACATATGGTATTTAACGAATCAAATCACTTTGAGGGGGCGGTAGTCCGCACTTCCTAAAATGAAGATATCGTGTTTACCCATAATGGAAACCATAAAGGTATGCCCAAAATGAAAAAAACAGAAGCTTAAGGAAAACATAAACATATTATATATCATATATAAAAATAGTGACATCATAATGGCCACCTTTGAAGGTGTTAAATGAGTGTTGAACAATCATCGTTTCGGGAGGCAGAATTTCGCCATCCACGGAAACCGTATGTTCTTTAACCATTTGATGTAGTTGTGTGAGAGTGTAGCTCAAATAAATCTTATAACAACATCCTAGTATATTGATGATACTGGTGTTGTTACAAAATAAGTAAATAAAAAGAGTTTAGGGGGTTGGAGAAGCAAAATAAAACAAATGAACATGAGAGAATGAATTACCTTTAAAAGTGTAACTCCTTTTGAGTTGAGCCTAAAGGCTTCCTTTGAAAGGATTCTGCCCAAAGGGAATCCTCTAGGATGAGGAGAGGGATGTGGAGAGAGCAAATGGGCAGGGGTTGGCCGAGCCAAAGGCTTGAAGAGTGTGTGAAATGAGGTAGAGGTGGGGGCCTTTTATAAGAGGAGAGGAGGGGCACTTTTGGAAAGTAAAGAAACATTACTTTATTTGAAAATTTGTTTCGGTTTTAAAAGGTCCCACATTGATATAATTCGTGGATAAGGTGATAAGGGTTCTAAATCCACTCATCCAATTGGTTTTGGACATGTGTAGTTCATAGATTTTACATTATCTTTCTATTTTATTTAAATTGTCAAATAATGATGTCATCGCTGCATCATTATTATGTCATAAATAATTAAATTTATTTAATGTCTAAAAATTATAAAAAAATACTATCATATAGGAAATCTTTTTAGCTTTCCAATTAATATTTATAATCAAAATTTGTACTTATATAACCCCACTTAAAAATTGTTTTCATAAAACATATTATGTTTGTGTCATTTTCACTTTAACATTAAATAAAAAGTAATTTATGTCATTTCCCAACAAAAGTGGATCCATGGGGTCCCCAAGTTGACCCATGGCATGTCATGGTCGTCCATGACACAAACAATGAGGTTGGGACATGTGTCTAGGTCATTTCATTTTATTAAAGTATTATTTATACCTTAAACTACCCTAATTACCACTAATCGTGATTAAGAACTTAATAAGTTACTATTCACCAAAAAAATTATTATAATCTCATTGAACCACATTTTACTTATTAATGACAACCATGTATGTCGGATTTTCAAAATTCAATACACATTAGTGGTAAACTTTCATTTAACTGAAAAATCAGTTTGCTTGATTACCACTTAGTGGTTTCACTATTCATCAAAAATTGAAGTTTTTCAGAAAATTACCAAAAATTCACCCTAAGCTATATTTGATATTCCAAATTCAAAAATGAAGTCTATTTTACAAAATTAAAATCATATAAGTCACATTAATTAATTTAATAATTAATTCCCGCTGCCAGAGCAAATAGCGTGTTTTTACAAAACAATAAGTATCAAAAGATTGACACCAGTTTAAGTCTAATTTCAAAGTGAAATTGATTCCAATGACCACCATTGGATAAAATGGTAAAAATATATTCTAATTTAACTTCAAAACCAATTCAAAACATAATATAATCATATAAATAAATTAGATTAAAAAGCAGTTTTGATGTAAAATGCAGTATTTTTCACTATTCATTATAAAATGAATATTGTCAGAAAAATACCAAAAATTCACACAAGGTAAATTTTGATGTCCCAATCATAAAGAATAAGTTTATTTTGACAAACATAGTTTATAAAATTGTCAAAATATAGATTCAAAAATGCTTTGCCATCAAAAAGTAGTAAAACAATCTTTTAAGAATATTAGTGTATTCCATGCATAAGATTGTATTTATTTTCATTTTAAGCCTCTATAACACTATCTTAATCATTAATAGACATAGATAAAAATATCTATTATTCATTACTTACTTGGGATGTTACAACTAACCAGTCCAAATCTTGGCTCATGGGAAAATTCCTTCAATTGTTTTTCATAAATACGTCTGTCAACAATATAAAATGCATTTAGTCATAATTTTAACTCTAGATCAGCTTTTGGAAAATCAATTCATGGAAACAAACCTCATATATACATTTACAACTGTGACGCCTAGCCAACCATTTTCAAGGATTTCATTTACATTTTCAGCAACAACGAAATCTTTACTTTCCTCTCCGTATATATTCTCTTCGAAAACCACAATATGACTATTACCATCTTTTAGCTTCATATCCACATGAGTATTCAATGCTAGTAAATGTGGAAAGAGAACAGGTGGTGTTAGTGTGCTTTCAATAGCTCCTTGGGACCGGTTGGTCGATCCTTTAGATGGTTTTGAGCCGACGTTTGTCACCCCCTTCCCTTTCTCCGTCTATAACAACAATCATTGGTTCAAACCCTTTTTTTATTAATTGTTAAGGGTTTAGCTTGAAAAGAAAAGGAAATAAATACCTATTTGTCCGCATGTACTCTTACAAGTTGTGACGGCCATGAAATTAATGTCCCAATAGCCTTTTTGACCGTATGAATATCGTCGTCATCAAGTGGAATAGGTAGCTCTGCCTTTGGCTCATGAGCTACAGTAATCATCACTTTCAGATGATCTTTCAGAAGTGGTCTATTATGCAGTGTGGTATCTGGGATATTGAACACTGTAGCCCTCGCTACAAGGTGATAGGTGGGTGTTGACAGATATAAATCACAATCATTATCACCCTATAGAAGATGAGTATAGAAAAATTATCAGTGTTTTTCTGATTCATATTTCATGGGAACAATTATTAGAATATTGATTACCATGACAAAGACAGTTCTTTGAGGTGAATGGCTCACCTCAAAGCTGGTGGGGAATGGGGCGGGATGTTCATGCGGCGGTTTTTCTTGAGTTGTGGCTTCCCTTTGCTTCCCACCCATAAAAGATTATAGTAACTCTCCCTGATATTGCAATTGTTCTTCAAGGGTTACTATTTTTTCGCTCATTTGTTCCAATTTTTCATCTGTATCATCCATTTTTTCTTCTTCTCAAAATATACTCGGGGTTTCACCCCAAACCCTGCACCTCTGACATGACCGTATTTTTCTGGCTGCTTCAAAGCTGTCGATAATAGGTCTGTATCAGCTATAGGAGTAGCTGATTCCTGTGACTGTCAGATATAGGAAAATAACTAATTATTTTTATGTAATGTAAATTTTAAACAAATTATTTTATCGTCGTGTCATAATTACACATATTTCCCACACTTTCTGTGTGTTCTCATCTACTAACTTCTCATATTTGTTCACATGTGCCTCCTTTCATAGAACATGACGTGGGATGGAAGTGCATTTGGTTTTAGATTCATCAATCTACATATAAACATAGAAAAATAATTATGATGTTTTTTATTGGCACCTAACAATATTATTGTAAATTTTAAATATGTACCATTTTCTTTTCTAATGAAGCGTACCTCAGCCTTGCTTTACGATAGGGGTATGCTGGTTTTGAAGCACGTTCCTTATTTTCAGTACAGAGTTTCTGTTTCATAAATGAAATATTGACAATCAAAGTGATGAATACAAGTATCCTCAAACAATGTATTATCACTCACAATGTACCTGAAACTTCTCATCCCCACGACGACAAATAAATGCATCCCATGCTTCTTGTGATATCAGGTGAGCGTAGACAATGGGTGGGTGCAGGTTTATTTTACCTTTAGAATCTTTGAGGTGACATCTTGTTAAAATAGTGCGAAAACCTCGATGAATCTTTCCTGCAAGCCTTAGTACATAATTCTTGTGTGAATCGTCTACTATAAATGTACTCTGCAAGATATTGAGAAGAGTAAGACATTGTTTCATTATTTTATTTACTAGTAAATTAAAGAAATAAATTCATAATGTTACCGTAATTTCTTCCCAGATCACAGCCTTCAGCCTGGACACAACATGGTTCCATGAATCTATGTCAATCGTCATGCGTTGCCGAGTGAAAACTCCAATATAGCTGCTAAACATAGCCTTGTTGGGATTCACATGTTGGCCTCGTGCATTCCATCCGACTTCAAATTTGATGCCTTTGCTTTCTGCCTTAAGAATTTTGGCTAACACCGTCAAACTACGACGCACCTGTGATTTCTGCGACGCTGGTCCTTCATTCCCGACCATTTTATCGATATCAACATCATCTATATGTTCATATTGAATGGTATCAACGACATGTGTTGATGGTTGTTGGACCTCAACACTAAGAGCAGCAGGAGCCACAACAGGAGGAGTAGTAGGAGGAGCAGCAGGAGGAGCAGCAGTAGCAGGAGCCGCAGCAGGAGGAGCATCAGGAACAACCAGAGCCGCAGCAGGAGCAACAGTAGTAGCAGCATGAGCAACAACAGCAGCAACATGAGCTGCAGGAGCAGCAGCAGCTGCTTGAGAGACTTGTTCAGCCTCAAGGTTAGGAGCATCAGAATGTGAAGAAGTCATTATCTACAAAAGTGGTTGAACAGTTAATTCAGATTACATAAATTCAGTAATAATAAGATAATAACATGAGATAACAAGATCTATATTACAAACAAAATATAACCTGTTTACTGAACTCTCTTTCTTTTTTTCAAAGGTTGAAGGGATTTGACACCTCTATCGACTATCCAAATCCCTTCATTGTGGTCTCCTCTAACATAAAAAACATCATCTGCATTGGGACCGCTCCGAAATGATTGATACGTACCACTAAAAGGATCATCCTCAATTGAATTTTCATCGGAACCTTCAGTAGTTTTGGATGATAACAGAACAATCGACCACTTTCGGTTTGCGGGATCTGGAACATAAAAAACTTGTACCGCTTGTGATGCCATTATAAACTGTTCGTCTTTGTACCCTTCATTACTAAAATCAAATTTCACAAATCCCCATTCATCTATTTTAAAACCACTATTGTTATCAACCCATTTGCATTGAAAAATAGGCAATTGGAATGTCGTATAATCCGACTACCATATTAGTTTGATAATGCCAAAGTATGACATATTTTCATAAATTGGATTTCTGTCATTACTACCAGAAACATGCATTGCTTCAGCCACTAGTGTAACCCCACTATTTTGCATGGTACTATCTTCATCATGTTCATCTGTATAGAATGTATAACCATTAATTACATAACCACTGTAAGATAATACATACACACTTGGTCCAGTAGCTAGCCATCGAAGACGTTCTAAAATTGAATTCGGATTTTAATCCAACTGCTTAAAAATATGGTCCTGAAACCATCCTATAAACTGGTTATTATGTGTATCTGATAACCATTTTTCATCCCTCGAGGGATTCAACTCCCTAAGAATTTCTTTGTGAGTTTTAATATATGGACCAACCTCCCAACTATTATTCAAAACATAAAGATGAGCCTGCTCCCGATCTATAATATTGATTGTCACAACTTCTCTTCCAGAAATTCCCTCACCCTCAATGCGTCCAGTGTGATGAGATTTCGGGAGACCAATGCTTTCCACATCAGATAGGTATTCAGTACAAAATTCAATGGATTTCTCAATAATATATCGCTCCACTATACAACCCTCTGGCCAACTTCGATTTTTGACATACCCTTTCAAAATCTTCATATAACGTTCAACATGATACATCCATCTATAGTGCACAGGATCACAAAGTCGAATCTCTCTCACCAAGTGAATCATCAAATAAACCATCATATCAAAGAATGTTGGCGGGAAGAACATTTCTAATTCACATAATATGATGACAATTTATTTTTCCATAGCTGGAAATTTCCCTGGGTCTAAATCTTTGCTACATATATCTTTGAAAAAGAAACAAAGTTTGGTTAACATATGATGAACATTATTGAAAAAAATGCAACGTAAAGCTATAGGAATTAGATCTTGCATCAAAACATGGCAATCATGTGATTTCAAACCTTTTAACTTCAAATCATTAATTGACACAATGTTATTGATATTTGATGAGTACCCCTCTGGAACCTTTACATCATTGAAGATGTTGCAAAACTGATATCTCTCCGCCCTAGAAAAAGTATAAGAAACTTGAGGAAGAAACATTCAATTTTCACCCTTCATGGGAGCCAACTCTTCTCGTATTCCCATGTCAACCATGTCCAACCATGACTTAATTCCATCTTTTGTTTTTCTAGGGGCATTTAGCAATGTTCCGATAACACTGTCACATACATTTTTTTCCACATGCATCACATCAAGAAAATGTCTGACGTACAAACAATTCCAGTATGGTAATTAAAAAAAACTGATATCTTTTTACAACCGATTTTCGTAAGGTTTTTTGAAAATGGTTTACCAAAAATAGTGTTCAGATCTTTTACTTTCTCAAACATCTGATCACCTGTTAGTGGATACGGTGTTGTGCGTTTTTTTGAACTTCCATTGAATGATGTCGTCCAAGATCGGTACTTATGCCGATGAGGTAGAAATCTACGATGTCCTAGAAACACAAATTTTGATGAATGTTTCAACCTAATTGATTTTGTATCTTCTTCGCACACATGACACCCCTGAGTTCCTTTAATTCTATAGCCTGAAAAATTTCCATAAGCAGGGAAATCATTTATTGTTCCATACAACATCGCTCTCAACGTGAAGTATTCACTTTTATAAGCATCATACAACATTACACCTGAGTCCCACAATAACTTCAAATCCTCGATCAAAGGAGCCAGATATACATAAATATCTTTACCTAGTTGTTTTGGTCCTGACATAAGCATAGATAACAGGATAAATTTCCGATTCATTCATAACCAGGGTGGCAAGTTATAATTTACCAACATAACAGGCCATGCACTATGAGTACTGGTTTGAAAACCAAAATGATTCACTCCATATGTAGATAACGCAAGACGGAGGTTTATCGGATCTTTTCCAAATTCAGGATACTCATGATCAATTTTCTTCCATTGAGGAGAGTCGGCCGGATGACATAATAACCCATCTTTATTTCTTTTATCTACATTCCACGACAATTGTCTTGCAGTTTCTTCACTTCCATATAGATGCCTAAACCTTAGAATGATTGGAAAGTACCATACAACTTTTGTAGGATTGGATTTATCTTTCTGGTATCGAGAAGAACCACACTTTGGGCATTCTATAAGTGATTTGTTCTCTTTTCTAAACAATATATAGTCTTTCGGGCAGGCATGTATTCTTTCAGAAATCATTCCCATCGAGCATAGCATTCGTCTAGCTTCATATGTCCGGCTTGGGAGCTCATTATCTTCTGGGAGCATGTCATTCAAGAGAGAAAGTAGTTCCGTAAAACTGAAATCACTCCATCAGTTTCCTACTTTCAATTTATACAACTTCAGTACAGCTGACAATGTTTTATACCTAGTGCAAGCAGCATACAATGGCGTCTTTGCACAACTCTTTAACTTCTCAAACAATTTTGGGCAATCACAGAGTTCATATTGAAATGTCTTTGTCATTTCCTAAATACGATCTTCATCATCATTGACATCTGTAATCACATCCTCCATATGGTCTTCTTCATTATCCATATTTGTATTCATATCTGACGATCCATAAAATGCAGTTTTATCCCAGCCAGTAGCTACATTCGCTTTTTCTCCATGTTTATTCCAAAATTTATAACTCTGATCTATTCCGTGACATATCAAATGTTCTTCCAACTCTTCTGGAGTAATTATTCTAGAATAAAAACTACGTAAACACAAAAAAAGGATTTGAGAAGGATCCTTTGCGTGATCCTTTGCAAACTTGATGAACTCTTTCACTCCGTTCTCATACTCTATTGTTAAACGATTAGCATCCATCCAATATTTATTCATCTCCATCCTATTAGAATATCAAATATTAGTATTTATGGTTCAAGTACACAAAACAAGAATTCCAAATACAGTAGAAGAGAACCACTTCCTTATAAAAATAGAGATTAATAGAGCCTAACCATTAGTATTTATTCATCATGCCTAAATACTCACTGCTGGTGGAAGTGAAGCCGTTACTAATGATCATGCCAAGAAGAAATGGAAACCAAAAGGGGGGAGTGAATCAAAATACCCCAAAAAAGATGAAAAAACATGGTATTTGAGAATAGGTTAGTGGATTTCATGTTGTCTAGAAGGAAACCTAATTTATTTCAATGAAAAAGGCTAATTCACAACAGGATACCATCCATTCCATATATTATTTTCATTAATAGGGTTATTTTGTGCTTTAAAATGATCAAAACATGTCTAAACAACTTCAAATGGATAAAATATGAATTCATGAAACACATGAATCCCAAAAAGAAGATATAGTATAGAAACACCCACTTGGAATCTGAATGAGTCTGCTCAAATGAAGAACATCATACATCTCCAACTACATCGATGCTTTCTCATATACAACGACACCACTAGATAGATAGTGGCCCTCACCAAGAACATCATACATCTCCAAATAAGAGACTACAACCACTAACCATTAAGAACATCATAAGATGGAAATATACTAAGAACACATCCCTTCACCCAAAGAAGAGACTACAACCACTAACCATGAAGAACCACTAAGAGCATAATTTGAAACCTAAGGAAAGGTACACCCAAAACATACCAATGAATTCAAATGAAATACTTTCTAAACCAAACCATTGAAATCCTCAAATGTTCCTAACATCAAACCCCATCATATCTCCTAATAAAATTCTTTGATAACACTATTTCATGGCCTATACCCATTTATACCCTTCTATTGGTTAGTATATTTAGTCTAGTGACCCCCTAAAACCATCCTCCAACATGTCATGGGTTAGTGAATGCACCAAGGGTATTTATCACAACCATGTGCAATGTACTTCTAATAATAAATAATTGATATAGTTTAACATCAAGTTGTATAGATGATTTTTTGAATGATACCAAGTGAAAGTTAGTATGGTAAATATGTGTGATAAGACATTTTTGGTCTAACTAATAGGCGATATATCCTAATGAGTGTATTTTGGATTCACAAAAAATATGACTCTATGTGGTATAGGGTTTTTTCAACTAGTAGGAGTATGGAACACTAAGTGAATATGGTCCTCTATGTGTGGGAATGTTTTCATTTAGAGTATGGCCTAATATGTATGGTTACCATAGAATAAGGCCCATTTGAATTGGATATTTGGGCTCATTACACAAGGTGGATCACATTTTTCATGTGAGGAATCTACACCAATTTGGTTCATAAAATATATTCATAGCACATAAGGATTTCTATATTCATCAACTAATGAATTGTGTTCTTATCACACCAGGTAAGAGCATAAGATCATCTAGTAAGGGAAGTGTTTAGAGATCATATGCTCATCACATAGGGGATTCTTTGGCACATCGCCTCAGGAATCTCATGCTCCTCATGTGAGGTATAATCATAGGATCATTACCTAGGAGATGAATAAGAGATCTTATGATCATCACTTAGGGGATTCTTAGGCATATCCCCTAATGAATATATTTATAATCTCATGAGGTATAATCAAGGGAACATTATTTGGGATACAAAGAAGATCTCATATTCCCATAACATAGGGACTTCATATTCTCGTCACCTAAGGAAACCTAGGATTATCACCTAGAGTTGGATGTTTCCTGAATTAAGAGTGATCATAGGTTTATATCTCGGTAAAGGAACTCACATATTTGAATTTTAGAAGAGGGAACCATCCGATTCACTCATCGCGTAGGGGGTGAGCATAGTTTTATAGCCACCATTTCATTTTTATCCATGAAGTTATTCAATTCCCACCAAACCCTTTTCAATTTCATCATTAAAAACTATATTCTATGTCACTGGGAAACTAAAATGAAAACCCATATCAACTAACAATTTCATATCCCACAATAACCCACTCATTACATCTTTTTAACAATGGAAAGGTTGATTCTTCCCCACTGCACGATTTACCACCTCAACCATCTCACATTTTCCCCCAATGGAATCTATCACGACCAAACTAATAAAAAACTTCTCAAACAACCCCACCAAAAAACAATGATGATTTTCAACAATAAAAGTAAACAAGCACCATGTTCTTGAGAAATATAATGAAAATCAGTAAACACATGTGAATCATCCCCTTTACATCATTTTCCATCAAGTATGGTCCATTTTCTTCAATCGGTAAATCAATAATACTCAACCATAGAATAAAAAAGCATGTTAAAAAAATGATATAAAAATGGGAGAGGAGAACAATATTGAAAAAAGATTTGGAAAACATGCCTTAAATGAGGTCCTGCAAACTGAAGCTTGAAAGTGTTGCGGGCGGCGGAGGTCTGACAAACTGAAGCTCGAGGGCGGCGGAGGTCTGGAAATGCGAACTCAGTGGGCGGCGGAGGTCCGACAATGAGTAGCGAGGGCGGAAGAGGTCTGACAATGTGATCTCCGTGGGCAGTAGAGGGGAGTCGCAGAGTTCCAGTACCGCGAGATCTTTAGGTCGCGATAAAACGAGGGCACTGTGCGACCAAATTTATAAAAAAATACACTAAGGTTTTATCAGCCCTAAAAAAGCGCTGATAAAGACTAACTTTATCAGTTCTAACATTTTAGCACTGATAAAGGTGTCCTTTATCAGCACTTTTTTAGCACTGATAATAGTATCCTTTATCAGCGCTACAAAAGCGCTGATAAATCCTGACTGTATCAGCGCAAAAATTTTATCGCTGATACATGGAGTCTTTATCAGCGCTTTTATAGCACTGATAAAGGGTGTTTTTATCAGTTCTATTTTAGCGTTTATAAAGGTTACCCTGTATCAGTGCTAAAATTTTAGCGCTGATAAATGAGTTATTTATCAGCACTTTTCTAGCGCTGATAAAGACTCCCTGTATCAACGCTAAAATTGTAGTGCTGATACAGGGTTTCTTTATCAGCGCTAAAATTTTAGCGCTAATACAGGGTAACCTTTATCAGTGGTTTTTCTTAGCGCTAATATAAGGGGGCGCTTCCCTTGCCTGTTTTTGTAGTAGTGGAGTACCATGGTCAGATGAGAATATATATATCAATGAAAAGGGGATCTGACTCAAGAAGGATAGTAAAAGACTTGATCCTATATGATGCATGTACCATTGTCCCCTAAAACAAATTTCTCAGGGTTCTGATTCAAAAAATAGGTAACAAGGGTCCTGGTGAATCATTACGTCGGACACCAACTCCACCATTGGACTCCCTGGCCTGAGAGACACACTCAAGAAACTTCAACATTGTTACCCTCAACCCAAATAATCCTTTTTATGGAACATACAAAGAACATCCCAAGGAATGAACCACTTTTGATACCAATCTATCAAAACCTGAACCAAGATCAGGCTTGAGCCACAACTACCCCAATCCCACCTCTATATACCAATGGTTGGAGACAAGCACTAAAGGGAAAAAAAATTGGGGAGACCTTTACCTAATATCCTATACACATGCACACATCCAACTCAATGAAAAAGTGTAGAGGGAAAGTAGGAAGGATGCAAAATTCTATAAAGTAAAATGAACATGCATAAACCTCTAGAAAGTACAAAGGTATGGAAGTGTATACTAAAAAGTAGAGGAAAAAACACACACCCAAACCAAAAACCTATCCCAACCTGAACAAAACCGAAAAAAGAGTGACTGTTGAGAGATCCCATCTCCTGTATCCAAACTATGACTACCATATGCATTCCAAGTAGCATGTATCCCTAAGATCCTCTATATTCACGATCAACATGTCCACTGTCTAAAAAAGACATGACACATGTTGGGCAGAGCCCATGCAGGGGTAAGTATATACACACCTAGTAGAATGCCTCGAAAAGGTGAAGGGGGTGCAGTAAGAGATACAACTGAATAGATGCATTAGATAGAACAAGGTACAATAAAAGAGAATGGAAAGATTACAACTCAACCCAACAATAGATTGAAAGTAGACTCAACCAGACACAAGGGACTCGAAACAGTGAGGACACTAACTCATCGTCGAGTCTTCACTTCCTATAGTAGGAGACTAGACCTGTCCAACCATGAGAATATAGATATGGAAAGCACGTGGTATACCCTACATATATTTTCCTCTTTTTAAAGGAGAGTAACCATGAAAAAAGGAGTGGATAATGTAATAGGATAGATATATATGATCAATCAACGAATCCCAAATGAGAGAGTTAGGGGATCTCCATCTCATATCTCAACCCAAGAAAGTGAGTAGCCAATAGTTCCAAGGTAAAATCATCAGTGATTCCCAAAACCTCATGCATCTTCCTAGGAGACACAAGTGAAAGAGGTTCAAATCAACACACCTTGATACTATCTACTTTGGATGGAACTGACTCGTCCGCACAGTTATAGGTCCCATCACCAGAACATGTCTTGGTGGGGAAAGCTCCCATCCATCTAATGAGTCCAAAGGTAAGTCCAACCACACCATGTCGATATGACACACACTCAAGGGTCTTATCTGGTAGAATATAAATTATTACACTACCCAACCCAACTTGAGGGTACCACTCAGGGAAGTCATCGGGGAATGAAAATGCCTAGACACTACTAGAGGGTAAGCCTAGTGAGTTGCCAGGAAACGCCACTGCCCAGCCCAGCTGGAGGGTTACGCCTGGAAGATCAACAGGGAGCACCACTACCGAACCAGCTAGAGGGTATGCCCAAAACATCAAGGAACTCTAGTTCCCAAATACTACTAGAGTGTAACTCGAGAATATCATCAGGGAACTCCACTACCATGTCCTACTTGAGGGTAAGCCCATAACTTCCATCAGGGAATGCCACTACCCATCCCAGTTGGAGGGTAAGCCCAGTACTACTCGGGTAAAATAGTCTAATCACTTCCATCATAAGGTATCACCTTTTTTCATGTAAAACCCAAAACATTCATATCATAACTCGAAATCCTCTTCTGAGGGTAGCATCACGTTCTACATGGAGACACACTCAGGATAGGAATCTCACAGACCAAAATTTGAGTTCTAACGAAGGATATATGGGGGTTTGAAGCTTTCTCAGAAGATATCAAGTAGTAAACAATCTATGAGGGGAACCAAATGGAGTGTGGTCCCTCTCCACTACCTGTATATGTCTCTAGCTAGTACACGGGTCCCGTCCCATGTAGTAGAACAGTTCGTGTAGGTGGACTACACGCCATGTCCAAACTATCTGGGACCAGGGCCATGTCCATATACTCAGACCTCATTTCCGTGTACTTTGGTACATGGTGTGTGCCAGGATATGTGTTCCTTTTCATAGCTCGTTCACACAATAAGGTAGTACATGGTGTGTCAAGGGGAGTACACACCGTGTCTTCCTTAAATCCTCCCAAACCCTAGTTTTTTCAGTGAGGGGGTGATACACACCATGTGTTCTTCATGGTACCTAGTGTGTAGTTGAGTTTTTCCAAATACCCTCAGGTTTCTTCAATTCAAACCACCACTTCTGAATGTATTTCTCTTTGTTAAAGGATTCTTGATTCTACTCCAAAAGATCCAGATCTTACCGAAGAATGCAGAATCCCATCATTGTTCGTCATGAATCGGCCTCATTCAGAAATGAGGTTTTGGACAGATATTTTACATGTCCTCGTGAATTAAATTATCACTGGAGGGGTATGAAAAATTCATATTCTACATCCTTGCATTGCGTTATTCCCAGATCTATGCCTCACTTGTGATCTCTTCACTGTTCTGCAAATCTTTTCCGAATCCGGGTGCCCTATCGAGCTCGGGTCGCCCAACAATTGTGAAGTTGGGAACCACAGGGTCTCGCAAGTGAATAACGTGATGATTAGAGGGAGAAAAGTAACATAAACAATGTTTTGGATCATTGTCCAATCATTCTAGGACAACCAATCAAAAGAAGGCATCTGGGGTTAGTTGAATGATTGGTAAATAATTTAACTTCAGTAACTAGGATCATGCAAAGGGGAACAGATTGAAGGATTGATTATAAAAATATTTGAAATTTAATTAAGGGAGTAAAAACACCAAAGATGAGTCCAAACAGGATTGGATCATTCACTGTTTGATGAATAAAGTTTTCACCAAGATCTGTTGCATTTTTCATGCTTTGATCCACCCAACTCTATGGTTCCATCATCGTTCTTCATCCGTCGTTTGACAATGGAAAGGATAGGAGAGGAGAGGGAATCATTATAAAAGCTTGGGATTATGATGAAACCCTGGAAAATCTCAACATTGAGATACTTATATATTTTTACTTAATTAATATAAATTTAATTAATTAAATAAGTTAATTTATTTAATCACTTAGATACACCACCAACAAGTGAGGGGTCGAGATGTCCTGCACCGACTCATTTTATGTTGTGCCTAGGGAAAACACCGTGTTTCGAACCCAACCATGTTATCGGATTTCCGATCTAATAATCCATTTAATAGGTATCCCTTTTTTTAATTAACTGTGTTCAATCAATATAAAATATATTTAATATTTTTAAAAAATTAATTATGGGCACACTGGGCCTTGGAATCACACTCCATCTCAGCACCTGGTTCTAGAAAATATTTATAAATATTTCAAATTATTGCAAGGAAAAAACAAGGTCTCTACAGGATGGGTGACCTCCTAGGAAGTACTTATGTTGAACAATTTTTGTTTATATTTTAAAATTTCATTCGAGTATAATAAATATTATTATGATATTTTATGTAAACATTTTTACTTAATAAAATATTTAATGATTAGAGGGAATTTTAGTAAAAAATAAAATATTTCTTGTTATAATGTTAAAATATTTCATGTTAACAATGATTATAATATTTCATGTTATGTGGTAACAACTACGGCTGTGTGTTATAAAATAAATAATATTTTTTCATGTTGTATAATTATAATATTTCATGATAGTTTCATTATTGAATCTAATAATATGAATTTTTCATGGGTGACCTCCTAGGAAGTTCTCATGCTTTACCCTTTTATGTATTTTTCATTGTATTTTCCCAGATTTTTTACATATGAAAAAATAATGAATTTCATGTAATTATAACAATAATAATAATTATTTTGTATGTAAACATTTTAAATGAATACAATAGTTTAATGTTTACATAAAATTTTAGTAATAATTATAATATTTCTTGTCATAATAATACCATATTTAATGTTAACAATAATAATAATATTTCATGATGTGTTACAACAACTAAGGTTTAGTGTTATAATAGAAATAATAATCTATCAAGTTGAATAATTATAATATTGGTTAATAATTTCATTAGATAAAGTTATATTTATAAAAAAAATTAAAAAGTAATATGTAATATTAAAATCATTGATAATACGTTTAAATATTTAATAATAATTTTTGTGTATTGTTGGGTGTGATCGTACGAGTATTCATGCATCAGATTCTATTATAACTCTGTAGTTAAGTGTGCTTGCATGAGAGTATTACTAAGATGGGTGACCTCTTGGGAAGTACTCATCTTGCACCTTTTTTTGTGCATATTTAAAATTTTATGCTAGTATAATAAATATTATTATGATATTGTACATAAATTTTTTTATTGGATATAATATTTTTTGATGACATGGAACTTTAGTGATAATTGTAATATTTCATGTTATAATGTTAAAATATTTCCTGTTAACAATGTTTATAAAATTGCATGTTATATTGTACCAAATATAGATCAATGTTATAATAGAAATAATATTTTTTTCATGTTGAATAATTATAATATTTCTCGATAATCAAATTATTGAATTTCATAATATGAATGTTGCAAGGGTGTCCTCCTCGGGAGTGCTCATGTTTCACCCTTTTATGAATATTTTATTGTATTTTCCAATTTTTTTACATTTTAAATATCTAGTAATTGCATGTAAGTACAGAAATAATAATTTGGATAATGTATGTAATTTTTTTAAATAAATATAATATTTTATATTTGTGTATAATTTTAGTAATAATTATAATATTTCATGTCATAATGTTACCTTATTTCTTGTTAAAAATAATTATAATATTTCATGATGTATTATAAAAACTACAGTTTAGTGTTATAATAGAAATAATAATTTTTCATGATAAATAATTATAAATCCAACAGGTTTTAGACCTAGGCAGATCCTATTCCTAAAAAATGTATTAGAAAAAAATTAAAATTGGCAGTACATGGGGGCTTACACAAATGAGAATGAAATAAAACACACACATCCAAATAAAAAAGATAGGACCAGAAGCTCAAAATAACAAATGACCATTACAAGGAAGTCTCTGTAATTTATCTTTTGGAAAGAGAATCAACAAATTGATTAGCCTACCTAAACACATGAGTGGAATCCTAATGAATATTATCAGAGAGGGAGAGACATTCAATCCATGAAGGGAACATCTTCCATGGAACATTTCTAGATTAAGTCTCCAAGATATAGACCACTTTAGTAGAGTCTAATCCCACCCAGAGATAATGCCATCTGAGTTGGACATCATATTTGAATGCTTTAATGATTTCCCATAATTTAGCTTCAATTGTAGAGTCAATTCCAATGTAATGGTAAAATCATCCTTTAATGAATCCCCAATGAGTACAGAAAACACCATCACATCCTGAGGGTCCATGTTCTCTAGAAGCCACCCCATTAACATTCACATTCAACCAAAGAGGGATAGGTGGGATCCATCTGATGGAGTTGAGCATCATAGGTTGCTTGATCCTGCCACTCACACCAAATGATTTGAGAATAATCTGATCATATATCTCATTATTCATTGTACTTGTGGTGATTTTTGAGGCCTCCATGACTTCACTGTAGATGTATCTCAGACTATCATAGAAAGAGGGCTGTTTATTCTGAAAAACCAAACCATTTCATGCCTTCAAAATAAATGATACAACACTAGAAACCGCTGCAAGCATGAGTGACTGTACCTGTTCATTATGTCCAACATGGAAAATAGAGAGCATGAGGGTATCAAATTTCGGAATATCCATCTAAAAACCAAATATATCATATAGGGGATTCCATATATTTCATGATAATATGAAAGAGATAAATATATGGGTATCTGATTCATTATTCTGTAAGAAGAAGTACCAGGAAGAGGCATGGTGTATCCCAGTTTTCTAAAGCATCCTGTGCAACGACAATTTTTCTTTCCAAATCCTCCAATGTATTAGGAAATAAGAAGGGGAAATAAAAATTTTCATGAAATCCCAAAGCCAAATTGGAATAGAAACATTCACACCACAAAGTCACCTATAAAACACTTTGGATATGGAAGTTCCAGTGGTATTCCACATCCAAATGAGATTATCATAATCAATATAAGAGTAATGCTGCAGATCCATCCAAATTTGAGATGAGAAACAATATTGAAAGGCAGTGCTATGATGAGCATCGTAAATAGAGAGATTATTTAGAATATGAGGCACCTAAATCCTTTAAATGAGAGGCCTATCCAGCCAGGGTGTGGTCCAGCCATTAATCTTGGATGTTGTGTAGACCAACCATTTGGAACAACACATAATCTACTAGTAGGCATACATAAAATTAGGACAAATAGAAGAAGATAAATACATATAGTACCCATTATAAAACTTTGAAAGAAACCTATGAGAAAGAAAATCCATAGAAATGTCATTGGAAGTCATCAGATTCCATATTAATTTATTGAGTAGAGCATCATTAAACAACTGTAAATACTTAACTCCCATGCCCCCCATGTTAATGGGATTGATACAGTCTTTCCAAGCAACTGTGATGAGTTTATTTTCCAATTATAGTTCCTTATCAAGACATGGATATCATTAATGACAGCCCTAGTCCATATGTAGATAGAAAAATTATAAACAAATATATAGGTGATAACTGAGTTAACCAGACAAATTATCCCTTCTTGAGACATTGTATTTCCTTTACATATAGCCATTTTGAGAAATAATTTGAGAATTGATGCCTTCAAGATAATACTTCTTTACTTTACCATAGAATAGAGGATCCCAAGATAAATGAAAGGGAGGACCTCTTTCGTCACCCTGATACGCCTAGAAATCTTATTCTTCTTAGAGGCAATCAAACCATTTCCAAAAACAAAAAATGATTTATGCCACAAATCACTTGACCAGAGATTTCCTCATAGTGAGTGAAATGTTTTTGAATGCAAGAAATGGTTACCTTATAATATTGAAAAAATAACAAGATGTTGTCAACATAGTGAAGATGGGAAGGTGCAAAAAGGTCCTTTCCTACCTTAATTCTTCTTTATAAACCATCCTGCACAACATCATTCAAATAGATACACAAATAATCCTTATAAATTAAAAAAAGAAGTCTAGAAAGAGGGTCTCCTTGTTTGACACCCCTGGTGTACTGAAAAAATTATTTGGGTGATCCATTAACGAGAATGGAAAGCCTTCCACTGATAAGAATTGTGTTAATCAATTTGATGAAAACATTAGAGAAACCATGCTTCCTAAGAATGTATGTGTATTTTTGGATGTGATAACACCAGAATTAATGCACCATATCCCATTATAACTATGTATTTAAGCATTATTGTGTGATAGTAGTAGTAGGATGGGTGACCTCCAGGGAAGTACTCGCGCTGCACCGTTTTTTGTTCATATTTGAAATTACATCATATTATAATAAACCTTATTATAATATTGTACATAAACTTTTTTATTGGATATAATATTTAATTATTATATGTAATTTTATTAATAATTATAATATTTCATGTTATAATGTTATAATATTTCAAGTTAACAATGATTATAACATTGCATGTTATGCTGTAACATCTATGCTTTAGTGTTATAGAAGAAATAAACAAATTTCATGTTCAATAATTATAATATTTCTCTATTATCACATTATTAAATTTCATAATATGAATGTTGCATGGGAGATATCCTAGGAAGTTCTCAGGTATCACCCTTTTCTATATATTTTCATTGAATTTTCCTAGATTTTTTACATTTTAAAAAACAAATAATTGCATGTATGTATAACAATAATAATTATGATATTGTGCATAAACATTTTAAATGAATGTAATATTTCATGTTTATATAGAATATAAGTAATAATTATAATACTGCATGTCAAAATATTACCATATATCATGTTAACAATAATTATAACATTTAATGATATATTTTCAAAACTACAGTTTAGTGTTATGATATAAATAATAAATTTTCATGTTGAATAAATATAATATTGGATGATAATTAAATTAGTTAAAGTTATTTTTATAGCTAAAATTAAATAGAAATAATTAATATTTGAATCATTGATAGTACATTAAAATATTTAACAAGAATATATGTGTATTTTTGGGTGTGATCAAACTAGAATTAATTCACTAGTTCCCATTAGAACTTTGCAGTTAAGTGTGATTTAGCGAGAGTATTACTAGAATATATGACCTCCTAGGAAGTACACATGTTGCACCATTTCTGTGTTTATATTTCAAATTTCATTCTTGTATAATAATGATTATTATGATGTTTTTTTGTAAACTTTTGTTGTGAATATAATATCTCATGATTACATGGAATTTTAGTAATAATTATAATATTGTGTGTTATAAAGTTACAAAATTTAATGTTAACAAAGAAAATAATATTTCATGTTATATTGTAATAACTACAATTTTATGTTATAAAAAAATAATATTTTTTTAATGTTGAATAATTATAATATTTCATGATAATAAAATTGTTGAATTTATTAATATGAATGTTTCATGGGTGACCTCATAGAAAGTGCCCATGTTTCAAAATTTTCTGTATTTTTCATTTTATTTTCTTAGGTTTTTTATATTTAAAAAAAATAGTATCATTTAAGTATAAAAATAATAATTATGATATTGTACGTAAACTCTTTAAACGAATATAATATTTCTTATTTACATATAATTTTAGTAATAATTATAATATTACACATTATAATGTTACCATATTTCTTGTTAATAATAATTATAATATTTAATGACTTATTCTTTCAACTAGGGTTTAGTATTATAATAGAAATAATAACTTTTCATGTTCAATAATTATAATATTGGATGATAATTTGATTAGGTAAAGTTATATTTATAAAAAAATTAAATTAAATATGTAATTTTCGAATAATTTATAGTAATTTAAGATATTTAATAGGAATATCTATGTATTGTTGGTTGCGATCACGCCAGAATTAAAGCACGATATCTCATTAGAACAATGCAACTAAGCCTGCTTGGGTGAGAGTAGTACTAGGATGGGCGAACTCTTGGGAAGTACTCGTGTTCACCATTTTTCGTGTGTATATTTTAAATTTCATGCCAGTATAATAAATATTATTATTATACTGTACATAAAAATTGGTAGTGAATATATTATTTCATGATTATAAGTAATTTTAGTAATAATTATAATATTTCATGATATAATGTTATAATATTTCATCTGAAAAATGATTATATTATTTCATGTTTTATTATAACAACTAAGATTTAGTGAAATATGAGAAACAATATCTTTTCATGTTGAATAATTATAATATTTCTTGATAAACACATTAATAAATCTCATAATATGAATGTTGCATGGGTGTCCACTTGGGAAGTGATTGTGTTTCACCATTTTCTGTAATTTTCATTGTATTTTCCCAGATTATTTATATTAAAAAAATAAATAATTTCAGGAATGTATAACAATAAAAATTATGATATTGTAAATAAAATTTTTAAATGAATTTAATATTTCATGTTTACATATAATTTTAGTAATAATTATCACATTTCATGTCATAATGCTATTGTATTTCATGTTAACCATACACATAATATTTCATGATGTATTGTAAAAACAAGGGTTTAGTGTTATAGTTGAAATACTAATTTTTCATGTTAAATATTTATAAATATTTATTTTAATTTCATTAGTTAATGTTATATTTATAACTACAATTAAATATAAATATGTAATATTAGAATCATTGATAGTAATTTCAAATATTTAACAACATTCTCTGTGTATTTTTGGATGCGATCACACCAGCATTAACGCAGTAGATCCCATTAGAACACTTCAGTTGAGTGTTCTTGGGCGAGAGTAGTACTAGGTTGGGTGACCTCCAGGGGAGTACTTGTGCTGCACCATTTTTTTGTGTACATTTAAAATTTCATTCCATTATAATAAATATTATTATGATATTATATGAAAACGTTTTCATTGAATATAATATTTCAATATTACAAGGAATTTTAGTGAAAATTATAATATTAGTTGTTATAATGTTGGAACATTTCATGTTAACAATGATTATAATATTTCATGTTATATTTTAACAACTACAGTTTTTTATTATCACAGGAATAATATTTTATTAGGTTGAATAATTATAATATTTCTCGATAATCTCATTATTGAATTTCATAAAATGAATATATCATGGGTGACCTTCTGGGAAGTTCTCATGTTTCCCCCTTTTCTTTATTTTTTATTGTATTTTTTAAAAAGAAATTAAATTTTAAAAAATAATGAATTACTTATAAATATAACAATAATAATTATGATATTTCATGTAAATATTTTAGATGAATATTATATTTCATGTTTACATAAAATTTTAGTAATAATTATAATATTGCATGTCATAATGTTATCATAGTTCATGTTTACAATAATTATAATATTTCATGATGTATTTTAACAACTATAGTTTAGTGTTATAATAGAAATAATACATTTTCATGTTGAATAATTATAATATTGGTTGATAATTTCTTTAGTTAAATTAATATTTATTAAAAAAATTAAATAAAAAAAATTAAATATTAGAATCATTGATAGTATTTTAAAATATTTGAAAATAAGTTTTGTTTATTGTTGGGTGTGATCACACTAGCATTAATGAACTATATCCAATAATAACCCTATAGTTAATCATGCTTGGGAGAGAGTAGTAATAAGACACATGACTCATCTTGCACCTTTTCTGTGTATATTTAAAATTTCATATAAGTATAATAAATATTATTTTGAAATTTTACATAAAATTTTGTATAGAATATAATATTTCAGGATTATAGGGAATTTTAGTAATAATTATAGTATTTCATGTTATAATGTTAAAATATTTCTTAATAACAATGATTATTATACCACATGTTATATTGTAACAACTACGAATTTTTGTTATAACAGAAATAATATTTTTATTCATGTTGAATAATTATAATATTATTCGATAATCACAATATTGAATTTCATAATATGAATGTTAAATGAGTTACCTACTTGGAAGTGCTCATGTTTCACCCTTTTCTATATATTTCATTGTCTTTTCCCAGATTTTTTACATTAAAAAAATAATTAAATGTAAGTATTAAAATAATAATTATGATATTGTATATAAACTTTTAAAATGAATATAATATTTCATGTTTATATATAATTTTAGTAATAATTATAATATTTCATGTCATAATGTTACCATATTCCATGTTAAAGAAATTATAATACTTTACGACATATTGTAAAAAATATAGTTTAGTGTTATAATAGAAATAATAATTTTTCACGTTAAATAATTATAATATTGGCTAATAATTTAATTTTTGAAGTAATATTTCTAACAATAATTAAAAATAAATATGTAATATTATAATCATTGATAGTAATTTAAAATATTTGATAATAATTTATGTGTATTGTTGGATGTGATCAAACCAACATTAGTTCATCAGATCCCATTAGAACTCTGCAGTTAAACATTCTTGGGCAAGAGTAGAAGTAGGATGGTTGACCTCCTAGGAAGTACTCGCGTTGTACCATTTTTTTTGTGTATATTTAAAATTTCATTCCAATATAATAATAATCATTAGGATATTGTATGTAAACTTTTGTATGGAATATCATATTTCATGATTACAGGTTATTTTTAGTAATAATTATAATATTTCATGTTATAACATTTTAATATTTCCTGTTAACAATGAATATAATATTGGTTGTTATATTGAAACAACCCCCCTTTAGTGTTATAATAGAAATTATATTTTTTCTTATTGAATAATTATATTATTTTTCTATAATCGCATGATTGAATTTCATAATATGAATGTTGCATGGGAGACAGCCCGTGAAGTGCTCGAGTTTCACCCTTTTCTATATTTTTCATTGTATTTTCCCAAATTTTTTACATATTAAAAAAATAAATAATTACATGTATGTAAAACAATAATTATTATTATATTGTATGTAAATTTTTTAAATAAATACAATATTTCATATTTACATAGATTTTTTTAATAATAATAATATTTTATTTCAAAATATTACCACATTTAATGTCAAAAATAATTATAATATTTAATGATGCATTTTAAAAAAAAATGGTTTAGTGTTATGACAGTTATAATAAAATTTCATGTTGAGTAACTATAATATTGGATAATAATTTCATTAATTAAATTTATATTTAAAACAAAAATTAAATATCAATATGTAATATTAGAATAATTGATAGTACTTAAAAATATTTTACAAGAATGTATGTGTATTTTTGGGTGTGATCGCACCATCATCAATTCACCAGATTCTATTAGAACTCTGTAATTAAGCGTGCTTTGGTGAGAGTATTACTAGGATCAGTGACCTCCTGGGATGTAATCATGTTGTACCCTTTTTTGTGTATATTTCAAATTTTATGTCAGTATAATAACGATTATTATGATATTTTTCATAAAATTTTATATTGAATTTAATATTTCATGATTACATTTAATTTTAGGGATAATTATAATATTTCATGATATAATGTTACAATATTTCAGGTTAAAAATGATAATAATATTCATGTTATATTTTAATAGCTATGATTTTGTGTTATAACATAAATAATATTTATTTTTATGTTGAATAATTATAACATTTCTTGATAATCACATTATTGAATTTCTTAATATGAATGTTGCATGGGTGACCTCTTTGGAAGTGCTCGTGTTTCAAACTTTTCTACTGTTTTCATTGTATTTTCCTAGTTTTTTTACATTTTAAAGAAATAATTTCATTTAAGTATAAAAATAATAACTATGATATTGTAGGTAAACTCTTTAAAAAAATATAATATTTCTTATTGAGATAGAATTCAAGTAATAATTATAATATTGTATCTTATAATGTTACCATATTTCATGTTAACAATAATTATAATATTTCATGAATTATTTTAACAACTACAATTTAGTGATACAATAGATATAATAAATGTTCATTCTGAATAATTATAATATTGGATGATAATTTATTTAGGTAAAGTTATATTTAAAAAAAAAATTAAATAAAATATATCATACCAGAATCATTGATAATACTTTCTGATATTTAACAAGAATGTCTGGGTATTGTTTGTTACGATCACACTAGTATTAAAGCACAAAATCTCATTAGAACTTTGCAGTTAAGCATTCTTGGGAAAGAGTAGCACTATGATGGGCGACCTCCTAGGTAGTACTCATGTTGCACCATTTTTTTGTGTATATTTCAAATTTCATGCAAGTGTAATAAACATTATTATGATATTGTATGTAAATATTGGAATTTAATATAACATTTCATGATTATAGGTAATTTTAGTAATAATTATAATATTTCATGTTAACAATGATTATAATATTGTATGTTATATTGTAAGAATTATGGTTTAGTGTTATATCAGAAATAATATTTTTTCATGTTGAATAATTATAATATTTCAAAAATAAATGCGTTATTTAATTTCACAATATGAATGTTTCATGGGTGACCTCCTAGGAAGTGTTCGTGTTTCGCTATTTTCTGTATTTTTTATTTTATTTTCCTAGATTTTTTATATTAAAAAAAACAAATAATTTTATGTAAGTATAAGAACAATAATTATGATATTGTATGTAAATTTTCAAAATGAATCTAACATTTCAAGTTTATGTATAATTTTAGTAATAGTTATAATATTGCATGTCATAATGTTACTACATTTCATGTTAATAATAATTATAATATTTGATGACATATTGTGAAAATTACGGTTGAGTTTTATAATTGAAAAAATAAATTTTCAAGTTAAATATTTATAATATTGGATGATAATTGAATTATTTAAAGTTATATTTATAACAATAATTAAATATAAATATGTAATATTAGAATCATAGATAGTACTTTTAAATATTTAACAAGAATGTCCATGTATTGTTTGCTGCTATCACACCAGTATTAATTCAACATATCCCATTAGAACTATAGAGTTAAGTGTGCTTTGGAGAGAGTATTACTGGGATTGATGACGTCCTGGGAAGTAGTCGTTTTGCACCTTTTTTTGTTTATATTTCAAATTTCATTCCAATATAATGACGATTATTATGATATTGTTCATAAACTTTTTTATTGAATATAATATTTCATGATTACATGTCATTTTAGTACTAATTATAACATTGTGTGTTATAATGTTATAATATTTCATGTTAAAAATGATAATAATATTTCATGTTATATTGTAACAACTATGATTTTGTGTTATAATAGAAATAATATTTTTTTATGTTTAATAAATACAACATTTTTTGATAATTCCATTGTTGACTTTCATAATATGGATGTTTCATGGGTGACCTCCAGAGTAGTGCCCGTGTTTCAAACTTTTCTATTTCTTTCATTCTATTTTCCTATATTTTTTACAATAAAAAAATAATTTCCTTTAAGCATAAAAAAATAATTATGATATTTTTTGTAAACTATTTAAATGAATATAATATTTCTAACTGAAATATAATTTTACAAATTATTATAATATTGCATGTTATAATGTTACCATATTTTATCATAACAATAATTATAATATTTTAGGAATTATTGTAATAATTACAGTTTAGTGTTATAATAGAAATAATATTTTTTTTTCTTTTTGAATAATTATTATATTGGATGATAACTGCATTATGTAAAGTTATATTTATAATAAAAATTAAATAAAATATTTAATACTAGAATCATTGATAGTGATTTCAGATATTTAAAAACAATTTCTGTGTATTATTGGTTGCGATCACACTTGCATTAAAGCACCATATCTCATTATAAATCTGCAATTAAGTATACCTGGGAAGTACTCATATTGCAACCTTTTTTAATTTATATTTCAAATTTCATTCCCGTATAATAAAAATTATTATGATATTATAAGTAAACATTAGTATTGAATATAATATTCCATGATTATAGGGAATTTTAGTTATAATTATAATATTAAATGTTATAATGTTTCAATATTTTATGTTAAAAATGATTATAATATTGCATGTTATATTGTAACAACTACAGTTTAGTGTTACATCAGAAAAAATATTTTTCCATGTTGAATAGTTATAATATTTATCAATAAACACATTATTGAATTTCATAATATTAATGTTAACAATGAATATTTTGTTTATATTTCAAATTTCATTTCAGTATAATAAAGATTATTATGATATTGTACGTAAACTTTATTATTGAATATAATACTCCATGATTATAGGTAATTTTAGTTATAATTATAATATTACATGTTATAATGTTTCAATATTTTATGTTAGCATTGATTATAATATTGCATATTATATTGTAACAACTACAGTTTAGTGTTATATTAGAAAGAATATTTTTACATTTTGAATAGTTATAATATTTCTCGATAAACACATTATTGAATTTCATAATATTAATGTTTCATGGGTGACCTCTTGGGAGGTGTTTGTGTTTTACTCTTTTCTTTATTTTTCATTGTATTTTCCTAGATTTTTTACATTTTAAAAAAATAAATAATTTCATGTAAGTATAAAAAAATAATTATGATATTGTCAGTAAATTTTTTAAATGAACCTAATATTTCATGTTTACATATAATTTTAGTAAAAATTATAATATTTCATTTCATAATGTTTCTATATTTCATGTTAACAATAATTATAATATTTAATGACGTACTATAAAAACAACAGTTTAGTGTTATAATATAAATAATAATTTTTCATTTTAAATATTTATAATTTTGGATGATAATTTCATTAGTTAAAGTTATATTTATAACAACAATTAAATAGAAATAGGTAATATTAGAATCATTTATTGTACTTTCAAATATTTAACAATAATGTTTTTTCATTGTCGGATGTGATCACACCATCATTAATGCACCAAATCCCATTAGAACACTTCAGTTGAGCATGCTTGGGCGAGAGTAGTACTAGGATGGGTGTCCTCCTTAGAAGTACATGTGTTGCACCATTTTTTTGTGTCCATTTAAAATTTAATTGCAGTATAATAAATATTATTATGATTTTATACATAAACATTTGTATTGAATATAATATTTCATGGTTATAGGGAATTTTAGTAAAAATTATAATATTTCTTGTTATAATGTTACAACATTTCATGTTAACAACGATTATAATATTTCATGTTTTATTTTAACAACTACAGTTTTGTGTTATAATAGAAATAATATATTTTCATGTTGAATAATTAAAATATTGGTTGATAATAAAATTATTGAATTTTATAATATGAATGTATCATCACTAACCTCCTACGAAGTGCTCGTGTTTGGCCCTTTTCTATATTTTTCATTGTATCTTCCCAGATTTTTTACATTTCAAAACATGATGAATTACTTGTATGTATAATGATAATAATTATGATATCGTACCTAAACATTTTAAATGAATATTATGTTTCATGTTTACATAGAATTTTAGTAATAATTATATTTTTTCATGTCATAATGTTACCGTATTTTATGTTAACAATAATTATAATATTTCGTGTTGTATTTTAACAACTACAGTTTAGTGTTATAATAGAAATAATAATTTTTTATGATGAATAATTATAATATTGGTTGATAACTGCATTATTTAAAGTTAAATTTATAAGAAAAATTAAATAAAAATATTTAATATTAGAACCATTGATAGTATTATCCAATATTTGACAGGAATGTCTATGAATTGTTGGGTGTGATCACACTAGCATTAATGCACTAGTTCCCATTAAAACTCTTTATTAATGCGTGTTTGGGAGAGGGCAGTACTAGGATGGGTGACCTCATGGGAAGTACCCATCTTACAACTTTTTTATGAATATTTAAAATTTAATGCTAGCATAATAAAGACTCTTTTTATATTATACGTAAAATTTTGTATAGAATTTAATTTTTCATGATTACAAGGATTTTTAGTAATAATTATAATATTTCATTTTATAATGTAACAATATTTCATTTTAACAATGATTACAATACCAAATTTTGTACTGTAACAACTATAGATTTATGTTATAAGAGAAATAATATTTTTTTCATGTTGAATAATTTCAATATTTTTTGATAATTTCATTATTAAATATCATAATTTGAATGTTACATGGGTGACCTCCTTGGATGTGCTCGTGTTTCACCCTTTTCTATATATTTTATTATATTTTCCAAGATTTTTTATATTTTAAAAAACAAATAATGAAATGAAAGCGTAATAATAATTATTATGATATTTTACATAAACTTTTTAAATGAATATAATATTTCATGATTTTGTAGAATTTTAGGAATAAATATAATATTTCATGTCATAATTGTCACGAGTCGTCCTCGGGGCCCGTGCTGTGACTACCCCAAGCCCACCTTCCATAGGCCAGGGGCTGGCGACTAGCACCAAAGGCGTAAATCCCAAATAAAGGGAGAACATTTCCTTTATAAAAGTAAACGACACAACAGAGTATGCAATAGAAGTAAGCACAAAGTGATACTGAATAAAAAAGTAAGTGCTGAAGGTAAATGGGCCAGAATACAAACCCAACTAAAAGTACAGTACAACTGAAAACTAGTATAATGACAGTAAATTAAAGCAGAAACCACCGTGTCTTCCTCCATAAATCCCACCTGAAGGGTGGGTACAAATAGTCTCCCAGCTCCAAGGGTCCATCTATATGCTCCGTGTACGTCCCACCAAGTGGTCTGCCTCCTGGTTCCGTCCAGCTCTACAATCCTCAATCACAATCAGTACTGTCCATCGTCTACAACCAACACAACGTAGTGCGGGCATTTCCCATGCAGGGGTGAGTATAAAGATACTCAGAAGGGACCCCGAGACCCCCTAAGGTCTCCCATAATCCAAAAAGAATAAACCAAAAAGGAAAGATACAATCACAAAGTAACAACCAACCCTACTTAGGTATATGCCCATACATATACCTAATTAATCAATCCCAGTTCGGATCCTACTCTCGAACCCAAGCACAACCCAGTTAACTCAGGAAAGAAGTCAATAACATCGAAGATAATGATTGAAAGTCAAGACTCAGATCACACAGGTATACATCTTTTGAAAAGTGATATAGATGACCAGATGCAGTCACTGATTAATCTAAGCTGGCGAACCCACGTAGGATACTAGTCTAGCTAAGCTGACAGACCCATGTAGGATATTAGACTAGCTACTCTGTCAGATCCATGTAAGATACTAGAACAGAAGTCACACTGTCGGACCCATGTAGGATACAAGAACAGTATTCATTGCCGCCGAGCCCACGGAGGATTCCAGTACGGTAGTTTTCGTCACCGAACCCACAGAGGATTCTAGTACGGTAGTCGTTGCAGTCGCAGCCAGCTCTTGGGTTCCCTCACAGAACATGCTTGATTCCGGGAGGGTCCACTCCTCGAGCCAAAGGGTCGATACATCAACTGTCACGAAGTCTAGAGTTGATGTATCCTGAATTTCCGTCTCGTTAAAATAAACCCAACGTGATAGACGGCGCGTCAATCGGACGCCCGGTCTGAGAGTTATTCGCATTTTTGCTCCGGGGCCCCGGTTGCAAATACGCTCGTTCCAATCCCGGCCATTTTCCAAAGTTGCCCAAAACTCACTTAGAGTATCACAAAAGGACCGTCACATCAGGAGGGTCACAGTTCCGTAGACGATGCGTCGATCGGACGCACGGTTGTGAAGATATTCACCTTTAAGTAAAAACGGGCCCGACCCGTTAAGCCCAGTGGGCTGACGGGTTGGGTCATCCCAGCTTTTGGCGGGTCTGACCTGGCAGAGGGTCAGACCGGCCCGAAGAAAAGCGTGACTCGGCCTGAGGGGCACGACCCGACCCGAGGGGTGCGGCCCGGCGCGGCATGGCCCGGCGCGGCGCGACCCGGCAGGATGTGACTCGGCTGCGGCTCGTCCGGCTGGCCGAGCGGCTCGGCCTAAGGGGGCCGAGTGGTCCGAGGCGGGGAGCGCGACCCAGCCGTAGCTCAGCCGGTTTTCCAAGCGGCTTAGCCTGAGGGGGCCGAGTGGTCCGACGCGGGGCCGCGATCCCCGACTGCCCAAACCAGTGGTGCCAAGTGGCACCGCCCTCCCTAACCTTCCGTCCGAAACCATCCGGTCTTCTTGGCGCAAGCGGCCCGCACGGGAGGGCCGCAGTTCGTCCGACGCGGCGCCCTCCTGGTGCCGTGTCTCTCCTCCACCCGGCCGGCCGACGGGCGGTCCGGTTCTTCTGCCTAGCGGCCCACCCTATCCGGGCCACAGTTCTCCACAACGCTACGTTGTGGGGCGCCGTGGTTCCTCCCTTCGGCCTGACCGGCTTTAGCCAACCGGTTCTTCATCGGTCGAGCGACCCGCAGTTGTGGGTTGCGGTTCCTCCGCACGCGGCTGGCACACGGCTGCCACTTCCGTTCATCACCACCACCTACCGTTGCCGCTTCCATTGCATACAAAAAAAAGCTCTATCAGAGGTTCGTCAGGCCGTGTTTGTTCGGCCCACACCCCCCGCATTAGGTGATATAAATTGACCAAAACTAAACAAGGTTTCACGAAGATCGAAGAAAAATTTTATTCAAATAAAATTGAAGCAAACCACCCTACCTTGGAAAAGATTTGCGATTGTCGAGCATCGTGGATGACGATGTGAATTCCTTCGTCATTGGAGTGCACCCGAAGAAGTGGCGTCTCCTCTCTTGTCGCGGAGAAAAGAAAATTAGGTGCATCGTCGTTCTTCGTGGATTTGGCATTCTTCGTCAAAAATAGTGTCGTTCTTCGTCGAAGGCGTTCTTCGTCGTAGAGGGTGGTGTTCTTTCTTTGATAGAAGAACATCCTTCTCTAGTTCTCCAGAGCTGCCATGAAAATTCCAACACAACAAGTCCAAAATAATATAACAGCTATGCTATTATTTTATTCACCCAAGTTATTGAAAATTCAAACAACCCAATTAATCAATTAAAGAGTTAGAATTCATTGATTAACATGTGTTGGAAAACATTAAAGTGGGAGAGAGGGAGAGGAAGAGTTCCCATAATTAATGGGGGGGTTGTCACAATAAAGGAAGAGGAGTTAATTGGGGGGGGGGGGTTGAAGAGAGTTATGGGAGATGAAAGGTTGGGGCTCGTGTGGGCCCCACCTCTCAAATATCCACACATGGGAAGTTGGGTGGGTGTGGGCCCCACCAATAACTTCCCATGGGAGGAAATAACTTTCATAGATATATATAAAATTGTTCTAACAATTTTATTTAACTTTTTAATTAAACCCCAATTTTTAACTTTCAACCCACATAAAACGCAAATGCGGTAAAGGTCCCCTTAAGCAATTACCAGCACTGCGAGTTCATCAGTGTCCTTGGATTTCAATTCCAAGCACCGATTCAAAAGATAGAAAAACCCGCACATACGTTTACTGAACGTACCCGAAAAAAACTTCATAAATTGATTCCGGGCAAACCAGGCCTCAGAATCAAGTGCCGTCAGAAGACACAGACTCGTAAAATTCCAAAGAATTAAGAAAAAACTTTCCTTGAAATTTATGGGTCTTTACATTACTCCCACATCAGGGCTTTACTTCTCTGTAAAGCTCTAACACACACTAAGAAAACAAATGGGGGTACTGAGCTCGTATCTGAGCCTCCCGCTCCCAAGTTCTCTCCTGGAGGTTCCCGTGCTCCCAGTGAATGCGCACCAGAGGAATCGACCATCCATGTAGGACCCGCTACTGTCGATCCTCGATCTCCACCAGGACCTCCGCAAACATCTCCCCGTCATCGATGTCCAGCTCCCTGTGATAGATGATGTGGGTCGGGTCGTGCACCTATCTCCTCAGCTGAGATACGTGGAAGACGTCATGCACCCGGTGCAATTGAGGTGGAAGGGCTAGGCGGTAAGCCACCTCACCTACTCTGATGAGGTCCTGAAAGGGTCCGATGAAATGCAGAGACAACTTGCTGCCCTGACCAATTCTCCGTAGACCTCATCGAGGTGAGACCCGTAGGAAAACGTAGTCGCCATCCTCGAACTCCAGTGGTCTCCGTCTCCTATCAGCATAGGACTTTTGTCTTCTCTGTGCAGTCTTCATCTGCTCCTGGATGTTCTGCACCTTCTCCATCGCATCCTGAACCATCTCTGGTCCTAAAAGTGCTGACTCCCTAGGGTCAATCCAGCATAGAGGTGATCTGCAAGGTCGACCGTACAATGCCTCATATGGTTCCATCCCGATGGTGGAGTGGTAGCTGTTGTTGTACGCAAACTCCACCAAGGGTAGTTGATCCTCCAAGCTATGACCAATATCAATGACACATGCACAGAGCATGTCCTCAAGTGTCTGAATGGTCCTCTCAGTCTGACCATCTGTTTGAGGATGGAAGGCGGTGCTCAGACGCAGCTGCGTCCCAAATGCCTCCTGGAATCCCTTCCAAAGCCGGGAAGTAAAGTGAGCATCTCGATCGAAGACGATAGACGATGGAACTTCGTGAAGCCATACGATCTCTTGAATGTAGAGGAATCTCAAGCTCTCTACTGATCCCTGCTCTCTGATCGGTAGGAAGTGGGCCGACTTGGTGAGTCGGTCTACGATAACCCAGATAGAGTCATGTCCTATGGATGTACGTGGAAGCCCCATCACGAAATCCATGGATATTCCGTCCCACTTCCACTCCGGGACCTCTAAGGGCTGTACCAAGCCTGCTGGTACCTGGTTCTCTGCCTTCACTTGCTGACAAGTGAGGCATCATGAAACGAACTATGCTACAACCTTCTTCATACCCGGCCACCAGTGCTGTTGTCTGAGGTCCTGATACATCTTCTCCACTCCTAGATGTACCACTAGAGGGGAAGTGTGAAACTCCCTCAGAAATTCCTCCTGCAGTGCAATTGGTACCATAGTACGCCCCCTGAAGAGGATGACGTGCTCTCCTCCTTCAGAAAATCCATCAGGCGCCTGCCCTATGGATATCTGAGCACGTCGCGTCTCACAGTCAACGTCCTCACACTGTGCCTCTCTAACTTGCTAAAATAGTGGATGAGTGACTGCGAGTGACTGTAGAAAGGCTGCTCCATTGCTATCCACAAAGGATATCTACAACGCGGATAGCTGATCCGTCGCCTCACCTAGTAGTTGAATTCCCAATCTCTTACTGAGAGCATAAGCTACCACATTCCCCTTCCCAGGAGTATAGAGTATCTCAAAGTCATAGTCCTGGAGGAACTTGAGCCATCGCTACTGTCTTAGGTTTAGGTCCTTCTACGAGAAGATGTACCTGAGACTCTGGTGGTCAGATTAGACTGTAAAGTGCTCGTCCATCAGATAGTGTCGCCACATCTTCAAGGCGAAGACCACTACTGCTAACTCCAGGTCATGGGTAACATAGTTCTTCTCATGATTTCTCAACTACCATGAACCATATGCGATCACTTCTAGATCCTGCATCCGGACAAACCCGAGTCTGGCCCCTGATGCGTCACAGTAAACTACATACCCTACGCCCTCTTCCGGTATCCTCAAGATGGGTGCACTGTTCAATCTATGTCTCAGCTCCTGAAAGATCTGTTGACATCTATCTGAGAAAACGAAGGGTTTCCCCTTCTTCTTCAAAGCTATAAGTGGTGCTGCAACTCTGGAGAAGTATGGTACAAATCTCTAATAGTACCCAGCAAGACCTAGGAAACTCCGCACCTCCGTCATGCTCCTGGGTGGATCCTAAGCAAGTACTTCCTTGATCTTCATAGGATCCACTGCAAATCCCGACTCCAAGATGAAGTGTCCCAAGAAGTGAACCTCTCAAATCCAGAACTGTCACTTCGAGAGCTTACCATAAAGCTGGTACTCTCAGAGTGTATCCAGTATAACCCGCAAGTGGTAGGCATGATCCTCATCAGTAGTCGAGTAAATCAGTATGTCGTCGATGAAGACTACGACAAAACGATCAAGGTAAGGCTGGAAGATCTTGTTCTTGAGACTCATGAACACTGCTGGAGCGTTGGTTACACCAAAGGGCTTAACCAAGAATTCGTAGTGGCCATACCAACATCTGAAGGTTGTCTTCTCCACATCCTCTTCTTGAACTCTAAGCTGGTGATAGCCTGACCTGAGGTATATCTTCAAGAACCATCTTGCTCCCTTGAGCTGATCAAAGAGGTCGTCAATCCTTGGGAGTGGGTATTTTTTCTTCACGGTCATCTGATTCAGGCGATAGTAGTTGACACATAATCGTAAGCTCTCATCCACCTTCTTGGCAAAAAAAATCAGAGAAGCCCAGGGTGAAACACTGGGTCGGATAAATCCCTTCCCCTGCAAGTCCTCCAACTGTACCTGCAACTCACGAAGCTCAGCGGGAGCCGTCCGATATGCTGGTGTAAATATCAGTGTTGTACCAGGGTACAGGTAAATGTAGTAGTCTAACTCTATGCGAGGAGGTAGTCCTGGAATGTCATCAGGAAAAACGTCCGCATATTGATCCACCACAATAGGAAAACTCGGACTACACACATCAACCACTCCGAGGATGAGACTATCCAAATGATGTGTGATCGGTTGCCCTCTCCTCTGCGTAAATCCATCATGCGCTGCTAAGGCTCCCTTCTCACCGGTGAAGGTGAAACTGCTCCCATATGTGCGGATACACCGCACTTTGCACCTAATGTAGTCAATCTGAGCATGGACTATAGACAACCAGTCCATACCCAAGATGATGTCGTAAGGCCTCGATGCCGCTACAAGAAGATCCCAGCCGAAGCTCTCGCCTCCAAGAGTAAGCTCACACTGCCGGCACCAGTGTGTAATCATCGAGTCTTCTCCCGTAGGAGTCTCTAATCGTAAGGATAAATCCAATGACTCCCTCAGAATCTACGAGCTCCGAACAAGGGCAGTGATAATAAAAGAATGACCCGCACCTGTGTTTATAAGTACTGCAACAAGGGTGGAACAGACATAGACAGTACCTCGAATCATCTCAGGTGCGCCGTGGTCGTAAGCCTCCACTGCATGGAGCTGAGCCTGCCTCTGTCCACCAGCTCCCTGTGATCGGGGTGGACCTCCTGGTGGTGGTGGTGGTAGAGCCTAAAAACGTCGTCCACCACCCACTGCTCGGCCAGCTCCACTGCCTCGTCCGCCTGCTCCCGGCGGACCGCCACGGTCGAACCTCTACCTCTACCTGGGAGGTCCCTCCACTGTCTTCTTCTCGTCTTCATGGCGGGTCAGGCAGTCTCGAGCCATGTGACCCTGCCCGCCGCATGCAAAGCACTGCCTGATCCTCGTATAGCTGGCTCAGTTCCGTGTGCCCCGCACAACCGAACCTGTATCCTGAGGTCGCTCTCCTGATGGTCTGGTCTTCTTGGACTTCTGCGACATCTTTATACTGCCGACTGAAGAAGACTCCGCTATGTGTCGCCCAGTGGTAGGTCTCGCTGCTAGTGTCAGATCAGTGAGAAAGCTCTCCACAAGAAGGGCTCGCTCTAGCACTCCTGCCTGCGTCAGAATGCTAAGGGAGATCATCGAAGCCCTGATCTCGTGCCTCAGTCCCTGCTCAAATGTCCGGGCCCTGAAGAATGGGTCCCGTACCATGTCCGTGGAGTAGTGCGAGAGATCAATAAACCTCGCTGAGTACTGAGCTACTGTCATGCTGCCCTGCCGCAGATGAAGTAACTCCTGGATGCGCACCGCACAGAGGGTGGCTGGAACAATCTCCGAGCAGAAGAGATTCTCGAAGTCTGTCCAAAGTAGAGATGCCTCATCGTGCACCTGGAGCATCAAGCTTCACAATCTACCTGCCGCTGCGTGCAGGAGACTCGTGGAAAGGATCACCATAAGGTTAGCTGGTGTCCCTACCAATCTGAAGACTCTGACGATAGCCTCCTGCCAATCCTCGGCTGCCTGAAGGTCCGTCTCTCCGCAGAACCTGGGCGGCCTCTGTCGCTGAAACTCATGAAACGCACTCAGTCGGTGTGCACCCTCTGCTGCTGGGGCTGGTAGTATCGGTGGCCCAGTGGGTAGTGGTACCGCTGGTTCCTTCGCTGTGATGGGGCCCTGCACCGAGGCCTCGTCGCTCGGTGGGCTGCCATCTCGCACGTAACTCGGAACCCTAGATGGCTGCCTTAGTGGGGATATCCTAAAAAGTAATAGGTGCACCATGGTTAATAAAATATACTTGGTGAGCTGACATAAAGTAATCGCAACGAAAACTTTTGAAACACACATGCAATCAGTGTTTTCGTGCACTGAGTCGGAAATCAGAGGTCAGGGTCCTGGTGTATGGATATATCGGCCGCCGCACAAACACTGGACTCCCTGGACTGAAAACCACACTCAATACTCTTAACACTATTTCTTCACAGAAAGGAATGATCAGAGTCCTGAGGTTTGCAGTAGAACCGTCTCATTTGATACCAATTTGTCACGACCCGTCCTCGGGGCCCGTGCCATGACTACCCCAAGCCCGCCTTCCATAGGCCAGGGGCTGGCGACTAGCACCAAAGGCATAAATCCCAAATAAAGGGAAGGAATTTCCTTTATAAAAGTAAACAACACAATAGAGTACACAATAGAAGTAAGCACAAAGTGATCCTGAATACACAAGTAAGTGCTCAAGGTAAATGGGCCAGAATACAAACCCAACTAAAAGTACAGTACCGCTGAAAAATAGTACAACGACAGTAAAGTAAAGCAGAAACCACCATGTCATCCTCTAGAAATCCCACCTAAAGGGTGGGTACAGATAGTCTCCCAACTCCAAGGGTTCGTCCATCTACTCCGTGTACGTCCCACCAAGTGGTATGCCTCCTGGTTCCGTCCAGCTCTACAATCATCAATCACGATCAATGTTTTCCATTGTCTGCAACCAACACAACATAGTGCGGGTATTTCCTCTGCAGGGGTGAGTATAACGATACTCAGAAGGGACCCCGAGACCCCCGAAGGTCTCCCAGATTCCAAAAAGGATAAACCATAAAGGAAAGATACAATCACAAAGTAACATCCAACCCTACTTAGGTATATGACCATACATATACCTAAGTCATCAATCCCAGTTTGGCTCCTACTCTCGAGCCCAAGCACAACCCAGTCCACACAGGAAAGAAGTCAATCACATCGAAGATAATGATTGAAAGTCAAGACTCAGCTCACACAGGTATACATCTTTCAAAAAGTGATATAGATGACTAGATGTAGTCACTGATTCATCTAAGCTGGCGGACCCACGTAGGATACTAGTCCAGCTAAGCTGTCGGACCCACGTAGGATACTAGATCAGCTACTCTATCGGACCCACGTAGGATACTAGAACAGAAGTCACACTGTCGGACCCACGTAGGATGAAAGAACAATATTCATCACCACCGAGCCCACAGAGGATTCTAGTACGACAGTCGTCATCGCTGAACCCACGGAGGATTCCAGTACGGTAGTCGTTGCAGTCGCAGCCAACACTAGGGTTCCCGCACACAACATGCTCAATTCTGGAAGGTTCTGCTTCTCGAGCCAAAGGGTCGATACATAAACTGTCAAGAATTCTAGAGTTGATGTATCCCGAAGTTTTGTCTCATCAAAAGAAACCCAACGCGACAGACGACGCGTCAATCGGACGCCCGGTCTGAGTGTTATTAGCATTTTTGCTCCGGGGGCCCGGTTGCAAATATGCTCGTTCAAATCCCGGCCATTTTCCAAAGTTTCCCAAAACTCACTTAGAGTATCTCAAAAGGACCGTCATGTCATGAGGGTCCCAGTGCCACAGACGGTGCCTCGATCGGACGCACGATTGTGAAGATATTCACCTTTAAGTGAAAAAGGGCCCCGACCCGTTAAGCCCAGTGTGATGACGGGTCGGGTCATCCCAGATTTTGGCAGGTCCGACCCGGCAGAGGGTTGGACCGGCCCGAAGAAAAGCGCGGCTCGACCTGAGGGGCATGACCCGGATCGAGGGGCGCGGCCCGACCCGGCGCGGCCCGGCTCGGCGCGGTGTGTCCAGGCCCAGCAGGGTGCGGCCCGACGGCAGCTCGGTAGGCTGGCCGAGCGGCTCGGCCTGAGGGGGCCGAGCGGTCTGAGGTGAGGAGCGAGGCCCACCTGTGGCTCGACTGGTTGGCCGATCAGCTCAGCCCGAGGTGGGGGCGTGACCCCCAGCTGCCCGAACCGGCGGTGCCAAGTGGCGCCGCCCTCCCTAACCAGTTGACCGAAACCGGACGACCTTCTTGGCGCAGGCGGGCCATGGTTCGTCCGGCGCGGCGCCCTCCTGGCACCACGACTCTCCTCCGCCCGGCCGGCCGACGGGCCGACCGGTTCTTCTGCCGAGCGGCCCGCCCTATGCGGGCTGTGGTTCTCCGCAGCGCGGCACCGTGGGGCACCGTAGTTCCTCCCTTCGGCCTGGCTGGCTTTAGATAGCTGGTTCTTCATTGGTCGAGCGACCCACGGTTCCTCTGCACGTGGCCGGCGCACAGCCGCCGCTTCCGTTCATCGCCACTGCCTCCCATTTCCGCTTCCATGGTGTACAAAAAAAATTTTATCAGAGGGTCGTCGAGCCGTGTTCGTTCGGCCCGCACTCTCCGCGTTAGGTGATATCAATCGTCCAAAACTAAACAAGGTTTCATGAAGATCAAAGAACAATTTTATTCAAATAAAATTGAAGCAAACCACCCTCCCTTGTAAAAGATTCGCGGTAGTCGAGCATCGTGGATGACGGTGTCGATTTCGTCATTGTCAGAGTGCACCCGAAGAAGAAGTGGCGTCTCCTCTCTTGTCGCGGAGAAAATAAAAGAAGGCGCATCGTAGTTCTTCATGGATTTGGAATTCTTCATCGAAGATAGTGTCGTTCTTTGTCGAAGGTGTTCTTCGTCGAAGAGGGTGGTGTTCTTTCTTTGAGAGAAGAACACCCTTCTCTACTTCTCGAGAGCTCCCACAAAAATTCCAACACAACAAGTCCAAAATAATATAATAGCTATTTTATTATTTTATTCACCCAAGTTATTAAAAATTCAAACAACCCAATTAATTAATTGAAGAGTTAGAATTCATTGATTAACATGTGTTGGAAAACATTAAAGTGGGAGAGATGGAGATGAAGAATTCCCATAATTTATGGGTGGTTGTCACAATAAAGGAAGATGAGTTAATTGGGGGCGGGGGGTTGAAGAGAGTTATGGTAGATGAAAGGTTGGGGCTCATGTGGGACCCACCTCTCAAATATCCACACATGGGAAGTTGGGTGGGTGTGGGCCCCACCAATAACTTCCCATGGGAGGAAATAACTTCCATTGATATATATAAAATTGTTCTAACAATTTTATTTAACTTTTTAATTAAACCCCAATTTTTAACTTTCGACTCGCATAAAACACAACTGCGGTTAAGGTCCCCTTAAGAAATTACCGGCGCTGCGAGTTAATCGGTGTCCTTGGATTTCAATTCCGAGCACCGGTTCAAAAGATAGAAAAACCCGCATGTACATTTACTGAACGTACCCGAACAAAACTTCAGAAATTGATTCCAGGCACACCGAGCCTCGGAATCAAGTGCCGTCAGAAGCCACAGACTCGTAAAATTCCAAATAATTAAGAAAAAAATTTCCTTGAAAATTCTAGGTCTTTACAATAATTATACCATATTTCATGTTAAAAAAATATGATATTTTAAGAAATATTGTAAAAACTAAGTTTTAGTGTTATAATATAAATAATAAATTGTCATGCTAAATTATTATAATATTTTCTAAAAATTGAATTTATTAAAGTAATATTTATAAGAAAAATTAAATTTAAATATGTAATATTAGAATCATTGATAGTACATTCAAATGTTTGACACGAATGTTTGTGTATTATTGGATTTGATCACACCAGCATTAATGCACTCCATCCCATTAGAACGCTGTAGTTAAGTGTGCTTGGGTGAGTGTAGTAGTTGGATGGGTGAACTTTTAGGAAGTACTCATGTTGCACCATTTTTTTGTGTATACTTGAAATTTCAGGCCAGTATAATAAAGATTATTAGGATATTGTATTCAAACATTTGTACTGAATATAATATTTCATGATTAAAGGTGATTTTATTAATAATTATAATATTGTATTTTATAAAGTTGAAATATTTCATATTAACAATGAATATAATATTCCATGTTATATTGTAACAACTACCATTTATTGTTATAAAATAAATAATATTTTTCATGTTGAATAGTTATATCATTTTTCTATAATCACATTATTGAATTTCATAATATGAATGTTTCATGGGAGACAACCTATAAAGTTCTCGGGTTTCACCATTTTCTATATATTTCATTATATTTTCCCATATTTTTTACATATTAAAAAACAAAGAATTTCATGTAAGTATATCAATATTAATTATGATATTTTATGAAAACCTTTTAAATTAATATAATATTTCAGGATTAAAGATAATTTTAGTAATAATTATATTATTCCATTTAAAATTATTACCATATTTCATGTTGAAAATAATTTTAATATTTAATGAAATATTGTAAAAACAATGGTTTAGTGTTATGATAGAAATAATAAATTTTCATGTTGAATAACTATAATATTGGCCAATAATTACATCAGTTAAAGTTATATTTATAAAAAAAATTAAATAGAAATATATAATATTAGAATAATTGATAGTATATTCCAATATTTAACAATAATGTATTTTTATTGTTTGGTGAGATCACACCAGTATTAATGCACCTGATCTCATTAGAACTCTATAATTAAGAGTTCTTTGATGAGTGTAGTACTAGTATGGGTGACCTCCTGGGAAGTATTCATGATTCACCCTTTTTTGTGTATATTTATAATTTCATGCTAGTATAATGAATATTATTAAGTAGAAATATGTTGTATTAGAATCATTGATAGGACTTTAAAATATTTAATAATAATAGATGTGTATTGTTGGGTGTGATCACACTAGCATTAATGCACCCGATTCTATTAGAACTCTGCAGATATGCATCTTTGAGTGAGATCAGTACTAGGATGGGTGGCCTCCAGGGAAGTAAACATATTGTGTTGGATCGGGTTATACCAAATACGCACAAGAGGGGGGATGGGTGAATTGTGTGTTTTAAAAATTCTTCACGAATTGTGATGATATACAAGTCTGTCCTTTTATCTTTATCATATTTTTTATACAATGGAAAATAAACAGTTAGAGGACACAAGAATGTATAGTAGTTCGGGGAACAGAAGGACCCTAGTCCACTCCACCAATGCTCTACTCCACGAGCTTGGTTTTTTTTCACTATATGGTCTTCTTATCAATAGACCGACCACAACTGAGTGCAGGCAGTTGACACCTTTACAAGTTAAGGATGAAATAGAGCCTTCTAGTTCATACAAATAACCAAATACATAGATTTTTATGAGAATTTGGTTACTCAAAATAACAAGGGTATTTGTCTGAAAATAATTTCAAGTTGTTCTACACAGTTGCAACATCACGCAACTGACAGTCGATTGATCTTCATATTCAGAAAGAATGATCTTTAGGTAGAAGTAGTTCTGAGTAGATCCAGTTGCAATAGATATAGAAATAAATTCATAAACTCCAAAAAAATGGATTCACATTAGATATTCTATGTAGAATAAGAATATTTAACAATTTCCCTCTTCTTCAGAAAAACAAAGTCTGATAGATCTTTATAGCAACAGATCTGTGTGACTCGAATGTCTCTGTAAAATACAGAAGTGAAAAACTCAAGATATTGTTCTTCTAATCCTTTTCACAATGATCCAATTTTTAAATACAAAATAACACAGAAATATATAATAATAAAAGAACATTTTCCTTTCAAATTTAGATCCACAAAAGTCGCCTTTAGAATCGTGAAATTCAAGTGTTGGAATAATAGAGAAGTCGTAATTCCTCTGAATATTCGGCATGAAAATATCCTCTTAAATCGATCATTTGAATCACAAATAAACAGCTTTAAATCAGTCAAAGATGTTCTTTAAAATCGAGATTTTGATCTGGCTTGAAATCAACCTAATAATCTGCAAAATGATCGTTTCTCAATAGATTCATAATTTAAATTTCCGACACCAAACGTAGGGTTGAACTGTATATCGTTCTTTCTTAGAACGTAAGGTTGACAACGTAAGGTTGATCAGGAAAGTAAGGTTGATGATCCATTTTCAAATGTAAGGTTGATCTCAAATGTAAGGTTGATCATCCATACTTTTCTCTTCAACTTTCAAACATATGGTATACTATCCATACTTTCCCTTTTTTTTAAAAACATAAGATACATGATCCATACTTTTTTATAGAACATAGAGTTCATTATAAAAGTAAGGTTGATGATCCATACTTTTATCAGCTTCTAAACGTAAGGTTGTTTACAAAAGTAAGGTTGATGAACCATAATTTTGAGAAGAAAACATAATGTTCCATACTAACATAGGGTTATTCTTCTATAATTTTCTGATATCCCAAATGTAAGGTTCCTTACAAACGTAGGGTTCTTCTTCCACACTTTTCTGATATCCCAAAAGTAAGGTTCTTTCCAAACATAGGGTTCTTCTTCCATTCTTTTAAGATATCCCAAATGTAAGGCTCATTGAAAACATTGGGTTCTTCTTCCATACTTTTAAGATATCCCGAACGTAAGGTTCCTTCCAAACATAGGGTTCTTTTTACGATAATGTATGGTTTCCTAACTATAATTTTCTGATATCCCATAAAGTAAACAATGGATTCCATCCTTACGCTATGCTCCTCAACGTAGGGTACGGACAATATTTCCAGAACGCACTAAAGTGATTTCCAAACATGTAGAGCATGAACAATGTTTCCAGAATATGCTAATGCAATAAAACAATTTCTGAACACTTTGTCAAATATTCCACATGGATTTAAATGCCTTAATATTATTCAAAAATAGATAAATAAAGAGTACTAATTTCCTGAAATACACTTAAGATAAAATCATTAGAATAATAAATAAGGGTATTTGTGAGAATCAAAATCATCATAAAAAGATAGAGTATTGTTCTCAATAATCTCCCCCTAATAAAATAGAGTATTGTTGAAAAAAAATACTTGCTCAACAATCTCCCCCTTTTTGATGATAAAAAAACCCATGAAATAATCAATGAAATTATCACACAAAATTGATTGCATATAGTTTATAATTTTCCAAAGATAAAAACAATATTTAATTTTAAAAAAAATTATTTCTTATTTTTTAAATTTTCTATCCATTTATAAAGTAAAATAATATCTCATCCTTTATAAATAAAGAAAATAAAATTTAATGTTTATCCAAAAATTTATCCTTTCATGTTTATCTGTATTTCTCCCCTTTAATGAGAGAAAAAAATAAAAAGTCTTTTCTCACCCTGAGTAAAAGATTCAAAATATTAAAATAAAATTTTAAATACTTAAAATAAAATGTTGTGTTTATCCAAATTTCTCTCCCTTTTTGTGATATCAAAAAGAATGATAGAATAACAAATATAACACGATTTAATATAGCACTAAACTTAAGTAAATGCTATGATAAAATATTTATCAATATTTGAAACTAGATTATTGGCATTCTAATATATACAGTACTGTAAAAAAACTAATAACACATAAACATGGGTTGAAAATATATTTTATTAAAAACATATTACAAGTAGAGTAATGATAATAGGAATCAAGGTTTGGATAAAGAAAGTTTTGAAACTGGTCTCATATTCTCTGTATTACTACCATGATTTATGCTAACTGATTCCTCATCCTCGTCATTAATCCATCTCCAAACTGGATAATGAGATCTCTTCCCTCTTGAGTCAGATGAATATCCCCAATCAAATTGAATTGAAAGAACTCATGCAAACTTTCTTCCTTTTATATAAAAATAGTTAAATTATCTGTGAACTTATTCAACAAAGTTCTTATTCCAGGTTCATTTGAAGTTAATTGCTCAACAAGATGGTTTTGGTTGTCTAACAAGACAGACATTGGATCACTGTTTCACTGAAGGTCCTGCAATCTATCATCCATATAGCTCATTACTGTTGTAATGGCCTGAAATCTCCTTATCAGATCAGGCGAAGTACCTGAGGTTCCTACTTGACTGTTCCTGAAATTTGTGAATTGTTACTCCATGAAAATCTTAAAATCTTCAAAATATGTCTGCATTCCAATCTCATATTTCAAATTTTAACTCCAGTCAACATATCCTTCTTAAAAACTTCAACTTCTTGTTTTGAAACAGAACTGGATTTCAATTTCTGAAATCTCTGATTTTCCTTTACCAATGCTCTTCTCAAAGAAGCATTTTCTGATTCAACTCTGGTTAACTTTCTATACAGTTCCTTAACTTATGCATTCACAATATCAGATGCACCTTGTACTTGATTCTCAGTCTCAGCTTCAACTGGATTTAACAAAGCTAAAGTTAGGGATTCAACATCTGATTTCTCTTTATCCTCCCTCTGTACTGGATTATCTACTGATTTTTCCTTTGATTACTTTCTTGAATCATCCATAGAAAAATCTTCATTAATAATTTCTATGTTAATTTCATAAAGGTTCTCTAATTGATTCATATTAGCAGGTTCTTTCTCCTCCTGAGAATCTCTTCATTGATTTACTCTAAGACTGGATCCTCTAATATAGGTTCCTATTGAGATAATTCCTTTTGAATAATCTCAGTAGACCGTACAGTTTGAATAGATTCAGATCTAGCCACTTCAACTTCTCTAAGATTTTTAACAATTAGAGGCATAATTTCTTTTTGAACTTGAGGAGTCACATCAATCTGAGAAACTGTTGGTTGTTCAATTTTCTTTACTTCAGATTCTCTAATAAATCATTAGCTCAGAAGAGGTTCAATAGCATCAACAGTTGCTTGAACAGGCTCCTCACCAGCTTGATCCACTCACTGTCTTTTCTTCTCAAGTCCCTCTTGACTTCCCTCATCATCAGGTAGATCGACTACTTCAAATATTAATATTCTTTAAGTTCCACTTTCTCTAGATTTTTCCATGCCTTCCTTAGATTTAGCAAGTTGCTCCCCCCTGAGCCGATTCTTAGCCCTCCTCATCTCCAAGAGGAATAATCTTTCCTTTCACATTACTTCAGAAGAAGCCAATATTCCTTATAGTTACATCATTGAAAAGATTTTTGTGATGGCATCTTACTTTGGAATCTATTAATCTCACCATATCAGACTTAAACAGTAATTTTGAAATGAACCTTCCATAGGGATAGAAGTTCATTCTAGCCTCTAGTTGATAGTAGTAGTTGAGATATCTTACCATATATCATGAAAAATTAAAATTGATTTCACTCATAAGAAAAAACATTATGTACATGTGAGGAAACAAAATCTTCTCCATCTATGAAATCATAGGTGCAATCCCTGTTTGCAAAAACTTAACAAGAATCTTCTAATCAGGTTCAAGATTCTTCACTAACATTTTTATTATATTTGTAGAACAAAATAAAAATGACATTATTTCCTCTGACTTATGTTCATCATATCCAATATTATTTAATTTGAAATAATAAACTCCCTTATAAGGGCGGTTTAATATTCTAGCTATTTCCACAAATGAAATTGAAAAATCATGATCTTCAATTTTCACAAATATGGTGTCCTGTGTATCTCCAAGACTGAACTGAATAGATTTGAAAAAATTATGAAGCTCTACCTCATATAGAAACTCTATATTTTCACCACTAAAATTTTGCTTGAGATTCTGAAATGAGAGGGCTTGCCTCAGCATCAGATACATTTGATACAGCCATTCCAGGTTGATTACTTTTCCCTGTAGAATCTTTCTTCCTATCATGCAATGACGCTTAGCATTACTAGATTCTCATTCCTCGATTATCCATGTCTTGTCCATTTCTATTTCAAAGTTCTGAAGGCTCTAAGGATTAGGGTTTCGAAGGTTTAGTCAATGGTAGACGAAGGCGGTAAGGTTTTTTGGTGTTTTGAAAGGTTTTGAGAAAATGAACGAGTTTGGAATTTGAAACAGTTTCTGACATCCTTGATTCTCGTGTCATTACATACATAGTAGTTATTAAATTATTTAAAAGTAAAAATGTACACGTAAAAAATTTAAAGCATTACAGACGAAATTTTAAATTATTCTAAAAAAAAGTAATTAAAGTTATTAAAAAAGAATTAAAATAATTAAATAAGAAAAATTATAATTATAATTTAATTCGAAAATAAATAAACCTAGATCCCCTTAATAAAATCAAAACTTGAAATGGGAAGAGGTTTAGTAAAAATATCAGCTAATTGAATTTCAGTACTTATAAATTCTAAGAATATATCTTTTTTAAGAACATGATCTCTTAGAAAATGATGGCTGATATCAATATGTTTAGTTCTTTAATGATTGATAGGGTTTTTTGAAATATTTATTGCACTTTTATTATCACATAAAATAGTTGTGTTATTAAAATTTAGTCCAAAGTCCATAAGATTGTTTTTCATCTACAAAACTTGTTCACAATAACTGCCCGCAGATACATATTCTGCCTCAGCTATTGACAGGGAAACTGAGTATTGTTTCTTACTAGACCATGACACTAAAGATTTTCCTAAATAGAAACAAGTCCCTGAGGTGCTTTTCCAATCTAATCTACAGCTTCCAAATTCAGCATCTGAATATGAAATTAAATTAAAATCAGAAGTTTTTGGGTAGAGAAGAGATTGAAAAATAGTTCCTTTTAAATATCTAAAAAATCTTTTGACAGCACTTAAGTGAGATTCTTTAGGATCATATTGAAATATTGAACAAAGAATTATTGATTACATTATATCTGTCCTGCTAGTAGTAAGATATAATAAACTTCCAATCATACCCCTATATAACTTGTTGTTAAATGATTTTCCAGTTTCATCCAAATCAACTTTTATATTAGTACACATAAGAGTTGTATAATTCTTGCTATTTTCAAGTCCAAATTTATTTAGTAAATCAGTAATGTATTTGTTTTTATTTAAAACATTTCCAAAATCCTTTTGATAAATTTGGATTCCTAAGAAGAAATTTAATTCTCCCATCATACTCATTTCAAATTCTATTTTCATTAAATTTTAAAACTCATGACAAATATTTTTGTTTATTGAACCAAAAATTACATCTTCAAAAAAAATTTGAACCAATAAAATATTAGAGTTAATAGTTTTATTAAACAATGTTGGATCTACCATCCCAACAGAAAAATTAGTTTTTAAAAGAAAAGAACTTAATCTTTAATGCCAAGCTTTAGGTGCTTGTTTAAGGCCACCGAGAGATTTAGTAAGTTTAAAAACAGAATATGTTTTTTGTGAACTTTCAAAACCATGAGGTTTATCAATATAAACTTCATCCATTAAGTAACCATTTATAAAGGCAGAATTAACATCCATCTGAAATAATTTAAAGTTAATATGAGATGCATAGGCTAAAAGGATTCTAATATCTTCTAATCTAGATACAGGTGCAAAGGTCTCGTCATAATCTATACCTTCTTCATGATTTTATCATTTAGCTACTATTATTTCTTTATTTCTAGTTATTATTCTTTGATCATCTTGTTTATTTCTAAAGAACCATTTATTTTTTATAACTGGATAGTTCTGAGGTCTTTCAACTAAATTCCAAACTTCATTTCTCTTGAACTAGTTTAGTTTTTCTTATATTGCTATCATCCAAAATTCATCAACTAAGGCTTATTCTAATGTATTAGGTTCTAATTGGGATATAAAGGAAGAGAATTCAACAAGATATCCTGAATTTCTTCTAGTTTTTATTCTAGTGTCTAGGTCTCCTATAACAGTTTCTAAAGGGTGATTCTTTAGGGTTCTAGAGTCTCTAGGTATTACACTGTTAGGTTATTCAATGTCATGTTCTTTTGAATTGGACTGGATTTCATTTATATCTTTTTCAAAGAAATTTTTTAAGTTCTCAAGTCTCATGTTATCATTAGAGTCAGATTCATCAATTTGGTCTTTCCTTTTCTTAAAGGGGTCAGATTCATCAAATTTCACATGAATTGATTCTTCAAAAATCCTTGACTTTTTATTAAAATCTCTATAAGCTTTTGAAGTATTAGAATATCTGAAGAAAATGCCTTCATCAGATTTTGGATCAAACTTACCAAGATTGTCCTTGGTGTTTAAGGTGTAAAACTTGCATCCAAAAACTTTAAAGTAATATACTTTAGGTTTTCTATTATTCCAGAGTTCATAGGGTGTCTTTTTAAAAATAGGTCTAATTAAAACACTATTCATTATATAACAGGCTGTGCTTATAGATTCTTCCTAGAAATAGGTAGGAAGACTATATTCATTTAGCATAGTCCTAGCAATTTCCTGAATAGTTCTATTTATTCTTTCAATAATCCCATTCTGTTGAGGTGTTTTTGGTGTAGAGAAGGTGTGTTTAATACCCATATTTGAGTAAAAGGAATTGAATTACAGATTCTCAAATTCTCCATCACGATCAATTCTTAATGAAATTATTTTAAAACCTTTTTCATTTTGAACAGCTTTGCAAAAACTTTCAAATATAGTAAAATATTCACTTTTATATTTTAGAAAATAAATCCAAGTAAATCTAGAATAGTCATCAACTAAAACATATACATATAATTTACCAGCCAAGATTTATATTCTTGAAGGTCCAAAAAAATCCATATGGATAAGTTCTAGAGGTTTAGATGTAGCAATTTTGTTAATAGATTTGAAGGATGATTTGTGCTGATTTCGAAATTGACATGCATCAAAGAATCTATCACTTTCAAATTTGAGACTAGGAAAATCAGAAACTAATTTTTTCTTAGATAAATTATGTAAAGCATATATATTGAAATGTACAAGTCTTCTATGCCAGATCCAAGATTCATTTATCTTAGTAGTTAAGCAGTTTACTTTTTTTTACACAATGAATTTAAGTATAGGGTATAAACATTATCAGTTCTGGGTGATCTAAATTTAAGAAATTTATCTTTAAAAACAGAACAACAGTTGTTAGAAAAACCAAAAAAATAACCATCATCACAGAGTTGAGAGATACTTATCAGGTTGTGTTTCAATCCTTATACATAGAGTACTTTATTAATTGAGATAGCTTTTGGATCTCCCACAGTTCCAATTCCAACAATTTTACCTTTTTCATTATCACTAAATGTGGCTAATCCTCCATCCTTTTGAGTTAATGTTTTAAAGTTAAATGAATTCCCACTGATATACCTGGAGAAACCACTTTCCATATACCATATTTCAGTTCGACTTCTGTGACCCGCTTCCTTCCAAGGTATTTAAACAAATGTTTGTTTTGGTAGCCATATTCTGTTGGTTCCAGCATTGTTATCCAGAAAATACCTAGGAATCCAGATTTGATTTGTTTTTCAATAATCAATAGAATCATATAAAATTCTTGAAACAAAGGCTTTATTAATCCCACTTATCTTCGGTTTCCTTAAATTAAAGTTTTTAGATATATGACCTTTTTTTCCATAGTAGTTGCACATTTTACCTTTTTTACTTGGAAAAAAATAGTTCTTATATAGTTTGAGTTTCTCACCTTTACTACCTATTACATATCTTTCATTTTTAATCACATTATTTCCAAGAATTTCATTTAGTGTATTTTCTCCTTTTGTAAAAACAAGAGCTGTAATTTTGTATGTTTCTAATTCTATTTTCAGTGTTTTTATTTTAGTTTCATTATCTATACAGTTTGTTTTTGATGAGTTATATTTTTCTATTAACTCTTGATATTGTTTTAGCAGAGTGTCTCTTTCTCCTAAAATATTAGTATGAATATTTTTCAGTGATTTATGTTTATTAAATAAAGAATCACATTTCTCTTCTAGCATATTGCAGTAAGCTGTAAGTTTATTATTTGAATAGCTAAAACTAGAATCAAAATCAGAATCAGATGAGTAATAAGATTGTACCTCATCAGCTTCTGCCATAAAGCACATTTTTTCTTTCAGATTTAATTTTTCTTTTTCTGAGTCAGACTTTGATGAGCTACTGGAGTCTTCAGAAACACTCTAAGTAGATTTCATTGCTCTTTTGTCTTTCTGATCATAATCATTGTTTTTGAGAAATTTCTTTTTCTTTTCTCATTTTAATTGAGGATAGTCAGTTCTAATGTGAACCATATTTTTTTTCATTCATAGAATTTGACTTCCCTTGCTTCTTTTTCGTCCTTTTTGAAAGATTTTATGAATCCCTTATTCTTTCTATAGAATTTACTAATATTTATGGATAGCTGAGTAGGTTCCACATCTAAATTAATTTAATCATAACTCTTTGATTTCACTTTGATTTAATTCTTTATTTTTCTTCTTTTATTTTGAGATGTTACCTTCAAAGAAGTATTTTCTCTTTTGATTAAAACTTTATGCTCATTTGCTTTATCTTCCATATCCGCTTCATACATCATAAGAGTTCCAATTAACTCTATCATTGTTCTATCTTTGACTGGTGAGGATTGCCTAATAGTAGCCGAAATTCCATTCCACTCAGGTGGTAATACTCTTAGAACTTTCAGGGTCCGATTTGCTTGTTTGATATGCTCTCCCAAGGCAGTGATATTATTAACAATTTTTGTAATACTTCCATTCATCTAGGTGATGTTTTCTCCTTCAAAAATTCTGAATGTGTTGAATTTCAATTTAGTAGTGGCATACCTCATTTGTTTGACCTTGTCAATTCCTTCATAAGAAACTACAATTGTCTTCTACATTTCATAAGCCATCGAGCAAAGAGATACTCTGTTGAATTCATCTGGTATAAGACCACAGATAATATCATTCATAACTTTTGGGTTTATGTTGTTCTCATCTTCTGTATCAACACTCCATGTTTCATGTTTCTCTCGAATCACATAGGGAGTTAAAATTTTTGAGCATACTTTGTATCCAAGGTTCTTTAAGTAAATGATCATCCATGATTTCCAGTATCCATAATTTTCACCGTTGAATTAGGGATCTAGAACCATTGAAATAAACTCTCGTGTATCAACAATTGTGCTTTGTATAATCCAAACACATTCAGATTGTTATATATTTGAAAAAAGCTCCTCCTCTGATACCAATTTTTGGATCGGGTTATACCAAATACCCACAAGAGGGGGGTAAATTGTGTGTTTTACAAATTCTTCACGAATCATGATGATGGCCAAGTCTGCCCTTTTATATTTATTATATTGTTTATACAGTGGAAAATAAATAGTTATAGGATGCAAGAATGTATAGTGGTTCAGGGAACAGAAGGCCCCTAGTCCACTCCACCAATGATCTACTCTATGAGCTTAGTGATTTTCCCTATCTGGTCCTCTTATCAACAGACCATCCAAAACTGAGTGCATGTAGTTGAAACCTTTACAAGTTAAGGATAAAATAGAGCCTTATAGTTCATACAAATAACCGAATACATAGTTTAATATGAGAAGCTGGTTACTCAAAATAAAAAGAGTATTTGTTTAAAAATAATTTCAAGTTGTTCTACATAGTTGCAGTAGCACACAACTAACAATCGATGGATCGTCATCTTCAGAAAGAATGATCTTCAGGTAGAAGTAGTTCTGAGTCGATCCAGTTTCAATAGATATAGAAATAAATTTAGAAACTCCAACAACAATGGATTCATAATAGATCTTCGATGTAGAATAGTAATCATTAACTCTTTTCCTCTTCTTCAAAAAAATAGAGTCTGATAGATCTTGGTAGCAGCAGATCTGTGTGACTCGAATGTCTCTGTAAACTACAGCAGTGAAAAATGCAAGAGCTTTTTCTTGTAATATTTTTCAAAAAGATTCATTTTTTTAAATACAAAATAAAACACATATATATAATAAGAAAATAATGTTTCCTTTCACATTTAGATCCACAAAATTCACCTTTAGAATTACAAAATTCAAATTTTGGAATTACAGAGCAGTCGTAAATCCCCTAAATATTCGACATGCAAATATCCTCTTAAATCAATCCTTTGAATCAAAAATAAAAAGATTTTAATCAGTCAAATAAGTGCTTTAAAATAGAGCTTTTGATCTGTCTTGAAATTATCCTAATAATCTATATAAATAGTGTTTCTCAATAAAGTCATAATTTAAATTTCTGATGCCAAACGTGGGGTTGAACTGTATAGAATTCTTTCTCAGAACGTAAGGTTGAAAATGTAAGGTTTATCAGGAAAGTGAGGTTGATGATCCATTTTCAAACATAAGGTTGATCTCAAACGTAAGGTTTATCTCAAACTTAAGGTTGATAATCCATACTTTTCTCTTAAACTTTCAAACATATGGTATACTATCCATAATTTCCCTTTTTTAGTAAAACATAAGATACATGATCCACAATTTTTGATAGAACGTAGAGTTTATTATAAAATTAAGGTTGATAATCCATACTTTTATCAGCTTCTAATGGTAAGGTTGTTTACAAAAGTAAGGCTGATGAACCATAATTTTGAGAAGAAAACATAATGTTCCATACTAACATATGGTTCTTCTTCTATAATTTTCTAATATCCCAAACACAAGGTTCCTTCAAAACATAGGGTTCTTCTTCCATACATTTTTGATATCCCGAACGTAAGGTTCCTTCCAAACATAGGGTTCTTTTTCCATACTTTTAAGATATCCTGAATGTAAGGTTCCTTCCAAATATAGGGTTCTTCTTCCATACTTTTAAGATATCCTAAACATAAGGTTCCTTCCAAACGTAGGGTTATTTTTTCATACTTTTTACGATAACGTATTGTTGCTTAACCATACTTTTCTGATATCCCATAAAGTAAATGACAGATTCCTTCTTATTCTACGTTCCTCAATGTAGGGTATGAAAAATATTTCCATAACACGCTAAAGTGATTTCTGAACACGTAGATCATGAACAGTGTTTCCAGAATACACTAATGCACTAAAATGATTTCTGAACACTTTTTAAAATATTCCACGCAGGTTTAAATGCCTTAATATTATTCTAAAATAGAGAAATAAAGAGTATTAATTTCCTGAAATACACTTAATATAAAATCATTAGAATAAAAAACCAGGGTATTTGTGAGCATCAAAATCATTATAAAAATATAGAGTATTGTTCTCAACAATCTCCCCATAATAAAATAGAGTATTGTTGAAAACAACACTTGCTCAACATGTTGCACCCTTTTTTTGTTTTCATTTGAAATTTCATGCCAATATAATAATGGTTATTAGGATATTGTAGGAAAAATTTTGTACTGAATATAATATTTCATGATTACAGGGAATTTTTGTAGTAATTATAATGTTTCATGTTATAATGTCCCAGTATTTCTTGTTAATAATGATTATAATATTTCATGTTATATTATAAAAAATGCGGTTTTGTGTTATAAGAGAAATAATATTTTTCATGTTGAATAATTATAAAATATCTCGATAATCACATTATTGAATTTCAAAATATGAATGTTTCATAGGTGACCTCCTAGGAAGTTATCATGTTTCACCCATTTCTAAATTTTTAATTATGTTTACCTAGATGTTTTACATTTGAAAAAAATAATTACATGTAAGTATAACAACCCTAATTATGATATTGTATGTAAACATTTTAAATGAATATAATATTTTATGTTTACATAGAATTTTAAAAATAATTATAATATCACATGTCAAAATGTTCCCATATTTCATGTTAATAATAATTTTAATATTTCATGATGTATTTTAACAATTACGGTTTAGTGTTATAATAGAAATAATAATTTTTCATGATGAGTAATTATAATATTGGCTGATAATTTCATTAGTTAAAGTTATATTTATAACATAAATTAAATATCAATAGGAAATATTAGAATCATCTATAACACTTTCAAATACTTAACAAGAATGACTTTATATTATTGGGTTCCATCACACCATCATTAATGCACCAATCTCATTAGAACATTGTAGTTAAGTGTTCATGGGAAATAATAGTAATAGGATCGGTGAACTCCTGGGAAGTACTCATGTTGGACCCTTTTTTGTGAGTATTTCAAATTTAATTCTAGTATAATAATGATTATTATGATATTGTACAAAAACTTTTGTATTGAATATTATATTTCATGATCATAGAGTATTTTATTAATGATTATAATATTGCATGTTATAATGTTACAATATTTCTTGTTAAGATTTCTTTGGTGAGAGTAGTGCTAAGATGGGTGACCTCCTAGGAAGTACTCATGTTACACCCGTTTTTTGTATATTTCAAATTCCATGCTTTTATAATAAATATTAATAAATAGATATATGCAATATTAGAATCATTTATAGTAATTTCAAATATTTTACAAAAATGTTTGTGTATTGTTTAGTGAGATCCCACTAGTATTAATGCACCAGATCCCATTATAACTCTGTAGTTATGCATCCTTGGGTGAGAGTAGTACTAGGACGGGTGACCTCCTGGGAAGAACCCATGAGGCACCATTTTTTGTGTGTATTTAAAATTTCATTCCAGTATAATAAATATTATTATGATATTGTACGTAATCTTTTGTATTGAATATAATATTTCTTGATTATAGGTCATTTTAGTAATAATTATAATATTTCATGTTATAATGTCACCACATTTCATGTTAATATTGATTATAATATTTCATGTTATATTGTAACAACTGTGGTTTAGTGTTATAATAGGAATAATATTTTTTCTTGTTGAATAATTATACCATTTCTCGATAATCACATTATTTAATTTCATAATATGAATGTTTCATGGGTGACCACCTGGGAAGTTCCAATGTTTCACCCTTTAATGTATTTTTCATTGTGTTTTACTAGGTGTTTTACATTTTAAGAAATAAATAATTACATGTATGTATAACAACAATAATTATGACATTGCATGTAAAAGTTTGAAATTAATATAATATTTCATGTTTACATAGAATTTTAGTAATAATTATATTATCAAATATCATAATGTTACCATATTTCAATTTAAAAACAATTATAATATTTCATGGAAAAGTGAAACAACTACGGTTTACTGTTATAATAGATATAAAAATTTTTCATGTTGAATAATTATAATATTGGATGATAATTGAATTAGTTAAAGTTATATTTATAACAACAATTAAATAAAACTCTGTAATATTAGAATCATCTATTTTAATTTCAAATATTTAACAATAATGTCTGTGTATTGTTTGGTGCGATCACACCTATATTAATGTAGCAGATCACATTATAACTCTCATTTAATTGTGCTTGGGTGAGAGTAGTACTAGGATGGGTGACCTCATGGGGAGTACTCATGTTGGGACATTTTTTATATATATTTAAAATTTCATGCTAGTATAATAATTATTATCATGATATAGTACATAATTTTTTTTATTGAATGTAATATTTCATGATTAAATAGAATTTTAGTAATATTTATAATATTGTGTTTTATAATATGACAATATTTCATGTCAATAATGATTATAATATTGCATGTTAAGTTGTAATAACTACGATTTAGGGTTATAACAAAAATAATTTTCTTTATGTTGAATTATTATAATATTTATCGATAATTGCATTATTGAATTTCATAATATAAATTTTGTGTGGGTAACCTCCAGGGAAATGCTTGTGTTTCACGCTTTTTCGTATTTTTCATTATATTTTCCCAGATTTTTTAAATTTTAAATAACAAAGAATTTCATGTATGTATAACAATAACTAAAATGTATCATTCATGGATTTGGTAACCGAATCCATGAATTAAAATTTATTAATATAAAAGAAACATACAAGAGGAAAGAATCATTCATACAAGGAATAGCCTGCCCACAAAAAACAAGATATCAATTTGGGATCTTCCCCACAGTGAAAATGTTCTTAGGAAATCCTCCTATACATTTTGGGTGTCATCCTCTTCACCTTTTCCCAGCCTATTTTGGGGGCTCATGGTGCTCATCTAATGGTGATTCAGATGATTCTTCTACGATTGAGCAGGTCTTAAACTTCCAAGAGAGGTCCCGAAAGTCCATCTGTATGTTAGATTGAAAACCATCCTCTATGTTGATTTCCAACAGCTTCTGCACAAGAATATAATCATTGAAACCAAAGAAATCGGGCTCCATTATATTATAGATGGATTCAAGTTGCAATAATAACAAGTCACCTACCTCATTATTGAGGCCTTCAACAAGTATTTCACCTTCATCGTCATCTGGAGGAATTATACGATAATTTTTTTTCTTATGAAGTGACCCATTATTCATTTGAAGACCTACAAAATAAATTATAATCATTTTTCATAATTTATGAAAAAATGGTTGTATATCTATGTTCCACAATCTAACTACATGTTGGAAATTCCACCTGTAGGGAAAGTTCCTAAATAGAATAATTCTACACCACTTCAGATGTAGACAAACATGGCATAGATTTCCATGGAAGGACCAGTTGGAATCCCTCTTTATCCACCACTCTTTTATTACCTTTAGGAAAAGACACATTCATATCCACATGAGCTTCATGTTATTTTTGGGCATTTATAGCCAATGACCCCACATTAATTTCTCAATGCTCAGGAGACAAGACACCCTCGTACACTTTTACAAGATTTGTAAGTGGAAAAGATTCATTCATTTTCCATTTGTTATCCCCTATAGAAAGAAATTCATTTTCAAAAAATAATTGGGAGTAAATTTTAGATTTTACACACGCCTCACATTCATAACCATGGGTAGAGTCAGCAATAAACTCACTACTATCTTCCAAATTTTTGGTAGGGGGCCCTATATATGCAATGACCATTTATTTAAAATAAGGTGTATTCATTCTTACCGTGTATGTGTCTAAATTACCATCACCATTAAGAGGATAAATATCTACATTAGTGTGAACAATGGATTCCTAGGAAATATCATCCTACTTTCTATTATTCACATGCACATCATAACCCAAGGATGAAGTCCCTATTTTACACAGTTCTTTATTCTTCTCATCATCGACCACATCATGCCTGTCAAGCGAAGGGCGGGTAGCCTCAACCTTCTCAAACAATATACCATATCTTGTAGACTTCCTCTTTCTATATTGAGGCACCACCTACCTATATCATTCCTTGGAATGAAAAATGGCCTTATAATTGAAACAAAGTGGAGGTAATTTCTCATATATTATCATTAGATAAAAATTATATTCAGCATTGGAAAGTGTAACATTCTCAATCAGGGTTGTATTGAGATCAATTTACACTAAGAAATGTGAAAAAAACCATACCATGATTCCTATACAGCACAATCCAATCTCACCAGAGTCCCAATTGTTGAGGTGATATCAAAGAGTATTCGAGGGTGCCACTATACCTAGCTTAAGTTGTGAATCCAAACCCAAACATGGGTCCTTCTGCCTTAGGGTGGAAGCAGATTGAAACTTGGATGCCAATTTTGGAGACACACCATACCCAGCTTGAGAAAAACTGGTATGAGCCCCTAATCCCTACACTTTAGGTCTTCTGATGGAAAAAAGAATGTGGAAGTAACCTATACCAATAGGAATGTACTTCCAATCATGAAAACCCCATAGTCTTCATGCTTTCTGTCCCAATAGCTAGACCAGTCTTGCGATCAGTGAGGACTCAAAAATCATAAAACAATCCAGGATAAGATCCTTATTGGCATGAATTAGGGCTGAATTTACATGTTTAAATATCCTTTTAGAGACCCCATCATTTCCAAAATCAAAATGAATATCATCATGTGGTTAAAAACCAAGTGATACATGACTGAATTGAAGAATATCAGATCTCAAATACAGATAAGATGAGGCCCTAACACCATCTGCTAAAACCATATGTGATTCAAATTGACTATGCACAAGGAAATCATCTCCTATTTATGTTCGATCGAGAAGCGCCGCAGAATTTGAACCATAATTTTCATGTCATACTGTAACAACTATAGTTTAGTGTTTTAATAGATATAATAATATTTCATGTTGAATAATTATATTATTGGTTGTTAATTTCATTAGATAAAGTTATATTTATAGAATCAATTAAATAATAATATGTAATATTAAAATCATATATAGTACTTTCAAATATTTAACAAGAATGTATGTGTATTGTTGGGTGCAATCACACCAGCATTAATTCACTGGATCCCATTAGAACCATGCAGTTAAGAATGCTTGGGTGAGACCTCCTAGAAAGTAGTCTTGTTGCACATTTTTTTGTGTATATTTCAAATTTCATGCCAGTATAATAATGATTATTATGATATTGTACATATTTTTTTTATTTAATATAATATTTCATGATTACATGGAATTTAAGTAATAATTATAATATTACATGTTATAATGTCACAATATTTCTTGTCAACAAATATTATAATATTTTATGTTTTATTATAAAAACTATGATTTAGTTTTATAAAAAAATAATATTTTTTTCAAGTTGAATAATTATAATATTTATTTATAATCGCATTATTTAATTTTATAATATGAATTTTTCATGGGTGAACTCCTGGGAAGTGTTCGTGTTTCACCCTTTCCTGTATTTATCATTGTATTTTTTTTCATATTGTTTACATTAGAAAAAAATAATTTATTGTAAGTATGACAATAATAATCATGATATTGTATGTAAAATTTTTAAATGAATATAATATCTCATGTTTACAGAGAATTTTAGTAATAATTACAATATTTCATGTCATAATGTAACCATATTTCATGTTAACAATAATTATAATATTTAATGACTTATTGTAACAACTACAGTTTAGTGTTATAAAATAAATAAAAAATTTATGTTTAATAACTATAATATTTTATGATAATTTCATTAGTTAAAGTCTCATTTATATCAACAACTAAATAAAAATATGTAATATTATCTCAAACAGCCCGAAGGCCATTATATATATTTTTATATATTTTTGGATAATCCCATTTTTTAATTGGGTTGAGAGGGAACCCTTGTATGGCCCATAGACCCAGTGGAATGAGGCCCAATAGATGGTCTAAATGCCCAATGACCCGACACACTAGAAATTCCCCTCCCTAGTATCTGCTGCGTTGATGGAGCCAAGATCCCCACCTCGCACGGATGATCACATAGTATTGGGACATGTAGAATGGAATAATTCCTGGTCATGATGGCAGTTTCCATGCCCTCTCATTATTCCAATATGGTTAGCTCTACTGGTGGCCGCTAATTACTCTGATTCATCATCTAGGGCCGGCTCCCATCTGGTTTGATCCCATTCTATATCCCGGAGGTCCATTAGATAGAAAGCCTTGATGACTTCAAGGCCCTACTGCATCAGCATGTTTAGGGACTACCCCCGCTATAAGGCCCCAACCTTAAACCTTACTTAATCTTGAGTTATTACAAGATTACACATTGAGGATCTTTTCAGGTTTAGAGTTTTAGAGAATTAGATCATGAAACTTGCATTACTTTCCACATTTAAAAAAAGTGGTTACATAAAAGAAAATATTCATTCTTCCCATCAACGGAAACATATTTAAAATAAAACACGGATTCTTTCTTGACACATCCTTGACACTATCATCACATCATGTACCCTTCCCTTGACCTGTGAAAAACATTTCAAAAACTTGGGATGAGCATAAAAAGCTCAGTAAGGGTTATAAAAATATGGAAAGGAAACATGAGTTCATATATACATAAGAATGAAATCATACTTTACCCATAAAACATAGGCACTTTAACATACCTCATAAAATCATGAACAAATCATAGAAATCATAAGACATAAAGGTAACTTGAGGCATTCATAACATTCTTACGTAGGGAGTAACCCTCTTGGTTACGTTTGGAATACCCATCACAGTATATTCCCTAAATCTCTTCGGAGAAACCTTAACGTTTCACTCCTTCGTGTTACCCAATGCATTGGAGAGCTATATCAGGCTCACCCGCCCTTAGTTTGTCACGGAACCACCCGTTTTCATAACAATGCCCAAGAACCATAACATAAATGTATCACATAAAACATGCATAAAGTAAGCATAACATTTCCACATTTCAATCACAATATAACATTTTAGTATATTGAAATAATGAATCCGTTCAAAAAGAAACCATTTCCAAAACCATTGAAAACATTTAATAAAGAGATTTTTGAATCAAAGTGTACCATACCACCTTGAAGCTTCTAACATTTTAAACCATTAATATCCATATAAATAAATCCTTAAAACCATTTTGAAAAACATGGATATTAATAAGAAAAAATCATTAAAACATTCAAAGCGATATTTTGGTTAAAGGGTTTTTACCAAAATTAGAGACACTTGAATACAATAATTGAGGAATAACATTTAATCAGAACTTTATCATATCATGAGAATAAATGGATTCATGATATAATATTCCAAAGGATAGTATATACACCATATAAGAGTGAATTGGTGCATAACAACAATGAAGTCTCAATAGGGATGTAAAATGTGATGAAATCCCTTATAAAGAAGGTATCCTTAAATTAAGGATAAATAAATCTCAAAATTATGTGTGATAAATATAAATACACCCAATATAATTGGATAATAAGTGTAAAACAATAAAATGCCATTCACACATATTCAAAGGATGACATATTCAATAACTACATGTTGAACCCAAAGAAATCGAAATTGGGTTAAAACGTTCCCTTGGTAAAATTCGACAGCCTAACGGCGTCACTTCAAAAATTCAGAAAATGAGTTGATGAGAGATAAAAAGGAAATCTCATTACTTGGACATAAAATTTACATAAATAATGATATAGAAGAACATATCCCAACATAATAGTATGTGAAATAAAAGACAAAACAAAAGAAGTCTTTAAAAAAAAGGAGGGTGAAAGGTTCCCTTACCGACATGGGTATCTTTCGAAACATATACCTCGTGAAAGAAGGACAATACAACATTGATGTAAATACTCATAAAAGAAAGTATATTACACAATGATTAATATAATGGGCAGTACATACACCACTCAAAGGAAATTGTGGCAAATGTAGCATAAATCTCACAGGAATAAAAGTGAGATGAAAAATCCCTTACGAAAACTCGGCAGCCTAACAGCGCCACTTAAAAAATTCCAAAAATGGATTGATGAGAGAGAATAGGGTCTCTCATCACATGAACATAGAAATTGCAGTAGTATTAATATAAAAGAACATCCCAATAACAAGAAAGATGATCTTAAAAAGGAATGACATAAAAGAGTGTACTTAAAAAGAAAGAGAGGAGTAGGATCCCTTACCTCGGGTCCGACTTGACTCGATCGTTCTTTAATATCCTGAATAATAAACTTGAGTTAATATCTACTTTCTTAATAACCTTTTTCAATTTCATTATTCCTTTTATACCATGTTATGAACATCATGTAATCATTTAAGTTAATAATGTTCATTTTGTCGGTATTTGGTTCTTAAGTCAAAAATAGACTTCTTACACTTACATGTTGTTAATTTGGTCAAAGGTTCATTATATCTAGAATTATATTAATGATTTGGATAACATATATATCATATATATTCATCATATACATGTATTTATAATATTACATAACATTTAGAGGTAAGAAATGAAATGCACCGTTCATGGAGATGGTAAGTCGTACGTACGCATGAACGCTACTTCCATTTCTATTTCATATTTTCTGGAATGGAATCGTAATGATATAAGAGTATATTATAATTCCAGTATAATAACATATATAATATCATTAACTTTATCCTTTACACATCCCACAGATGGTATTAACGAATCAAATCACTTTCAGGGGGCGGTAGTCCGCACTTCCTAAAATGAAGATATCGTGTTTACCCATAATGGAAACAATAATGGTATGCCATAAATGAAAAATACAGAAGTTTAAGGAAAGAATAAACATATTATATATCATATATAAAAATAGTGACATCATAATGGCCACCTTTGAAGGTGTTAAATGAGTATTGAACAATCATCGTTTCGGGAGGCAGAATTTCGCCATCCACAGAAACGTATGTTCTTTAACCATTTGATGTAGTTTTGTGAGAGTGTAGCTCGAATAAATCTTATAACAACATCCTAGTATATTTAAGATACTGGTGTTGTTACAAAGGAAGTAAATAAAAAGAGTTTAGGGGGTTGGAGAAGCAAAAATAAAACAAATGAACATGAGAGAATGAATTACCTTTAAAAGTGTAACTCCTTTTGATTTGAGCCTAAAGGCTTCCTTTGAAAGGATTCTGCCCAAAGTGAATCCTCTAGGATGAGGAGAGGGATGTGGAGAGAGTAAATGAGCAGGGGATGGCCGAGCCAAAGGCTTGAGGAGTGTGTGAAATGAGGTAGAGGTGGGGTCCTTTTATAAGAGGAGAGAAGGGGCACTTTTGGAAATCATGAAACTATTATTTTATTTTCAAAAGGGTTTCGAATTTCTAAGGTCCCACATTGATATAATTCGAATATAAGATGATAAGGCTTCGAAATATGCACATCCAATAGTTTTTGGACTAGTTTAGGTCTTAGATTTTATATTATCGTTTCATTTTATTTAAACTGTTCATTAATGAGGTCATCATTGCATCATCATGATGTCATAATTAAATTAATTTATTTAATGTCTAAAAATTATAAAAAAAATATCCTGATGTAGGAAATATTTTTATCTTTCCAAATAGTATTTATATACAAAATTATGATTAGTATAACCCCTTCTAAAAATTGTTTTAGTAAAACAATTTATGTTAGTGTCATTTTCACCTTTATTTTAAAAAAAGGCATTAAAGTCATTATCTCACCCAAGAGGCTCCATAGGGTCCCATAAATCGACTCATGGGTTGTCTTGGTCGGCCATGACTCATCCAATAGGGGTAGGACAAGTGTCATGGTGTTTTCACATTTTTATAATATCATTTTTACCTTAAATTACACTAATTACCTCTAATCGCGATTAATGAAAAAAAGTTACTATTCACCAAAAAATTATTTTCATCCCATTGAACCACATTTTACATACTAATGACAACCATGTATGTCGGATTTTCAAAATTCAATACACATTAGTGGTAAAATTTCATTTAACTGAAAAATCATTTTGCTTGATTACCACTTAGTGGTTTCACTATTCATCAAAAATTGGAGTTTTTCAGAAAATTACCAAAAATTTACCCTAAGCTATATTTTGATATTCCGAGTTCAAAAATGAAGTCTATTTTAAAAAATTCAAAACATATAAGTCACATTAATTAATTTAATAATTAATTCCCGCTGTTAGAGCAAATAGCGTGTTTTTATAAAACAATAAGTATCAAAAGATTGACACCAGTTTAAGTCTAATTTCAAAGTGAAATTGATTCCAATGACCACCATTGGATTAAATGGTAAAAATATATTCAGATTAAACATTAATACCAATTCAAAAGATAATCTAAACATATAAATAAATTAGATTAAAAAGAGGTTTTGAATTTAAAATACAACATTTTACACTATTCATTAAAAAAATGAACTTTATCAGAAAGATACCAAGAATTTACACAAAGTAAATTTTGATGTCCCGATTCTCAAGAAGAGTTTTATTTGGTCCAATAGAATGTATAAGAGTGAACAAAACTATATTTAATGACGGTTCTCCATCAAAAGAAGATAAGTGAACCATTAGTGAAAACTAGGTCATATACGCCTAAAATTGAATTCTTTCTGTATTTTAAGCCTTTATCTTTTATTGGATAAATGTAAAAACATTTAAAAACATATATAATCATATTTTAGTTATTTCTATCCATTTCCGCCAATAGAACGGATACATGTTAACTACCATTTAAAATAATATTATTTTATTATTAGAGTGCAACGTAAGATTCCCAAGAAACTCGTTGTTGCGTGTTGGGTACGCCATCGAGCATAGTGTCCCCTTTAAAGACATATTAATATTTTATTCACAAATACGGATAAATATGAAAATGTCATATTCTTTATTTACCTGGGGTGTTACACCCTCCCTGTGTCATGCCTACATCACCACTTACATGCATCATCCTTGTGTCACAACCACATCATAAATGCCCCAAAGGGGGCTTCTAGGATTCAAATGTTGGTCATTAGGATGCCAAGAAAGATCCATCGCCACTTAGGTACAAGCTCATTGGCAATATGTAATACTAGAATCATTGATAGAACTTTAAAATATTTAAATGAATTTCTCTGTATTATTGGGTTCCATCACACTAGAATTAATGCACGAGATTCCATTAGAACTCTACAGTTAAGCTTTCTTGGGCGAGACTAGTACTAGAATGGGTGATGTCCTGGGAATTACTTGTGTTCCACCCATTTTTTGTGTAAATTTAAAATTTTATGCTAGTATAATAAATATTATGATAAAGTTATACATCAACGTTTGTATTGAATATAATATTTCATTATTACAAGGAATTTTAGTAATAATTATAATATTTTATGTTATAATGTTACAATATTTCATGTTAATAATGATTATAATTTTTAATTTAATATTATAAATACTACGGTTTAGTGTTATAATAGAAATAATATTTTTTTCATGTTGAATAATTATAATATTTCTCGATAATCGTATTATTGAATTTCATAATATGAATGTTGCATGGGAGCCTCTTGGGAAGTGCTCGTGTTTCACCCTTTTCTGTATTTTTTATTGTATTTTCCCATATTTTTTACCTTTTAAACAACAAAGAATGCATATATGTATAATAATAATAAATATGATATTTTATGTAATCATTATAAATGAATATAATATCTCATGTTAAAATATAATTTTAGTAATAATTATAATATTTCATGTCAAAATATTACCATATTTCATGTTAACAATAATTATAATATATCATGACGTGTTTTACCAACTATGATTTAGTGTTATAGTAGAAATTAAAATTTTTCATGTGGAATAATTATAATATTGGATAATAATTTCATTATCTAAAGTTATATTTATAGAAAAATTAAATAGAAATATGTAATATTATAATAATTGATAATACTTTAAAATATTTGAAAAGAATTTCTGTGTATTGTTGGTTGCAATCACACCATTATTAATACACCAGATCCAATTATAACTTTCCAGTTAAGAATGCTTTGGTGAGAGTATTACTAGGATGGGTGACCACCTGGGAAGTACTCATGGTGCATTTTTTTTGTGTATATTTAAAATTTCATGCCAGTATAATAACGATTATTATGATATTGTATTTAAAATTTTGTATTGTATGTAATATTTCATGATTATAGGGAATTTTAGTAATATATATAGTATTTCATGTTATAATGTTACATTATGTCATGTTAACAATGATTATAATATAACATGTTATATTGTAACAACTACAACTTAGTGTTATAATAGAAATGATATTTTTTCATGTTAAATAAATCTAATATTTCTTGATAATCACATTATTGAATTTCATAATAGGAATGTTTCATGGGTGACCTCCTAAGAAGTTCTTGGGTTTAACCTTTTTCTATATTTTCATTGTATTTTCCTATATTTTTTACATTTTAAAAAGCAAATAATTACATGTAGGTATAACATTAATAATTATGAAATTGTATATAAAATTTTAAAATTTATATAATATTTCTTGTTTACATATAATTTTAGTAATAATTATAATATTTCATGTCATAATGTTACCATATTTCTTTTTAGAAATAATTATACTATTTCATGACATATTATAACACCTAATGTTCACTATTACAATAGAAATAATAATTTTTCATTTGAATATTTATAACATTGGTTAATAATTTCATTAGTCAAAGTTATATTTATAACAACTATTAAATGGAAATATATAATATTATAATAATTGATAGTACTTTCATATATTTAACAAGAATTTCTGTGCATTTTTTATTGTGATCACACCAGTATTAATGAACCAAATACCATTAGAACTCTGTAGTTAAGCGTGATTTTGGGAGAGTAGTATTAGAATGGAAGATCCCCTGATAAGTACTCATATTTCACCCTTCTTCTGTGTATATTTAAATTCTCATGCCAATATAAAAATGGTTATTATGATATTGTACATAAACTTTTTTACTTAATATAATATTTCATGATTAAAGGGAATTTTAGTAATAATTATAATATCGTATGTAATAATGTCACAATATTTCATGTAAAAAATGATTATAATATTGCATGTTATATTGTAACAACTATAGTTTAGTGTAATAAAAAATATATTTTTTCCATGTTGAAAAATTATAATATTTCTCCATAAATACATTATTTAATTTCATAATATGAATGTTTCATGGGTGACCTCATGGGTAGTGCTCATGTTTCACCCTTTTCTGCATTTTTCATTGTATTTTCCTAGATTTTTTTCATTATAAAAAAATTAATTTCATGTAATTATAAAAATAATAATTATGATATTTTAAGTAAATTTTTAAATTGAATATAATATTTCATTTTTATATAGAATTTTAGTAATAATTATAATATTTAATTTCATAATATTACCATATTTCATGTTAACAGTAATTATAATATTTCATGTTGTATTCTAACAACTACCTTTTAGTTTTATAATAGAAATAATATTTTTTATTATTGAATAATTATAATATTGGATGATAATTTTATCAATTAAAGTTATATTTATAACAATAATTAAACAGAAATATGTAATATTAGAATAATTTATAGTACATTCAAATATTTCACAAGAATATCTTTGTATTTTTGTTTGTGATCACACCATCATTAATTCATTAGATCCCATGAGAACTCTATAGTTAGGCATTATTGGGTGAGAGTAGTACTAGGATGGGTGACCTCCTCATAAGTAGTCATGTTGCACCCATTTTTTGTTTATTTCATGCCATTTAAATAAAAATTATTATCATATTGCACACAAAATTTTATATTTAAGATAGTATTTCATGATTATAGGGAATTTTAGTGATAATTATAATATTTTATGTTATAATGTCATAATATTTCATGTTAACAATGATTATAATATTGCATGTTATATTGTAATAATTACTGTTTATTGTTATAATAGAAATAATAACTTATCATGTTGAAAAATTATAATATTTATCAATAATAAAATTATTTAATTTCATAATATGAATATTGCATGGGTGACCTCCTAGGAAGTCCTCATGTTTCACCCTTTTCTATATTTTTCATTGCATTTTCCCAGATTTTGTACATTTTAAAAATTGAATATGTTCATGTAATTATAATAATAATAATTATGAAATTTAATAGAAACTTTTTTTAAAATATAATATATCCTATTTACTTATCATTTTAGTAATAACTATAATATTGCGTGTCATAATGTTACCATATTTCATGTTAACAAGAATTATTATATTTATGGTCATATTGTAACAACTACTATTTAGTGTTATAATAGAAATAATAATTTTTAATGTTGAATAATTATAATATTGGCTGATAATTTAATTAGTTAAAGTTATATTTTTAACAATAGTTAAATATAAATTTTTAATATTTTAATCATTGATTAAAATTTCAAATATTTAACAAGAATGTCTGTGTATTGTTGTTAGTGATCACACCACAATTGAAGCAGAAGATCCCATTACTCTGTAGTTACACATGCATGGAGAGGAGTGGTACTAATATGGGTGAAATCCCCATAAGTACTCATGATTCACCCTTTTTGTTTATATTTAAAATTTCATGTCAGAATGATAAATATTATTATGATATTGTACAAAATCTTTTGTGTTGAATATAATATTTCATGATTATAAGGTATTTTAGTAAAAATTATAGTGTTTCATGTTATAATGTCACAATATTTCATGTTAACAATAATTATAATATTTCATGTTATATTGTAACAGCTAAATTTTTGTGTTATAAGAGAAATAATATTTTTCATGTTGAATAATTATAATATTTATAGATAATAGAATTATTGAATTTCATAATATGAATTTTTCATGGGTTACCACCTAGGAAGTGCTCATGTTTCACCCTTTTCTGTATTTTTCATTGTATTTTTGATGTTTTTCTACATTTTAAAAAACAAATAATTTCATGTAAGTATAAAAATAATAATTATGATATTTTACATGAACTTCCTAAATGAATATAATTTTTCAATTTTACATAGAATTTTAGTAATAATTATAATATTTCATGTCATAATGTTAGTATATTTCATGTTAACAGTAATTATAATATTTCATGACGTATTGTAAAAACTATTATTTAGTGCTATAATAGAAATGATAATTTGTCATGTTGAATGATCATAATATTGGTGGATAATTTCATTAGTTAAAGTTATATTTATAACAAAAATTATATAGCACTATGTAATATTAGAATCATTGATAGTACTATAAAATATTTAACAAGAATGTCTATATATCATGGGTGGTAATCATAGTCAAATTAATTCACCAGATCCTATTTGAACTCTGTAGTTAATCATGCATGGGAGAGAGTAGTACTAGAATGGGTGACCTCCTGGGAAGTACTAATGTTGCACCCTTTTTTTTCTTTACATTCAAATTTAATGCCAGTATAATAAGGATTATTATGATATTGTATGTAATATTTTGTATTGAATATAATATTTCATGATTACTGGAAATTTAATAATAATTATAATATTTCATGTTATAATGTTACAATATTTTATGTTAACAATGATTATAATATTGTATGGTATATTATAACAACTACAATTTAGTGTTATAATAGAAATATTATTTTTTCATGTTGAATGATTATAATATTTATTTACAATAAAATTATTTAATTTCTTAATATGAATGTTGTATGGGAGACCTCAAGGGAAGTTTCTGTGTTTCACCCTTTTTGGTATTTATCATCATATTTTACTAGATTTTTTAAATTTTAAAAAACAAAGGATTACATGTAAGTATAAAAATTATAATTATGATTTTGTGTATAAAAATTTTAAATGAATATAATATTTCATGTTTACAGAGAATTTTAGTAATAATTATAATTTTTAAGATCATAATGTTACCATACTTCATGTTAAAAATAATTATAATATTTCATGACATATTGTAACAACTAATGTTTAGTGTTATAATAGATATAATAAATTTTCATGTTGAATAATTATAATATTGGATGATAATTTCATTAGTTGAAGTTATATTTATAACAATAATTAAATAGAAATATGTAATATTATAATCATTGATAGTACTTTCAAATATTTAACAAGAATGTATAGGTATTGTTTTTTTGATCACACGAGTTTTAATGTACTAGATCCCATTAGAACTATGAACTTAAGCGTGCTTGGGAGAGAGTATTACTAGGATGGGTGACCTCCTAGGAATTGCTCGTGTTTCACCCTTTTTTGTAGATATGTCAAATTTCATTCTAGTATAATAAATATTATTATGATATTGTATGTAAATTTTTTTATTAAATATAATAATTCATGATTTCATGAAATTTTAGTAATATTTATAATATTGCATGTTATAATGTTACCATATTTTATGTTAACAATGATAATATTACATGTTATATATTTCCAATGGGGTCTAGATTAGTTGGTGACCAAGATTATACCCCATATAATCATTATGGAGATATGTAGGGATAATATCACATGTCCTCATTATTTCAACATGATTTATTTTAGAGATCATGGGGATGTTTAGGAGCGATGTATTTTTAGAGTCTGTTGATATGGATGGTGTCAGTGGTGAAGTTTCTATTGTATCATTCGGTTGGTCTTCAATGGTTCTTCTTGGATGGAGTTAGTAGAGAAAAAAATGATTTCAATGGAGCTAGGGATGTAGCAGCGGCATTGTAGTGTCGCTGTGGTGATTCACGACATAGGTGTTTCATGACTTGTCTATGTGGCGGCCTTGGAAGGGGATTGGTGTCTGGGGTGGAGGACTATCTATCAGGATACAAGGTTCTAAGAGGGATGGAGGGATGTCTTCGGGTCTCGGTGGGGATCACAGACAATGAAGCATATGATGGCATCAAAGACAAAATGAGTGGAGAGTTAAAAATGGTTCTTAGATTAAAAAATCAAACCTCATAGGTACAGTCTAGATGAGGTTTCATATAAGTATGTAATCCTCTATCTCAATCCATAAATATTGGAAGAATGGGAGGGTACGGAATCATCCATCGATACCAGGCACTGTGAATATTTTCATGTAGAAATGCGGGATGGGTGTCCAAATCAAGGTAGGGTAGCTTGATGAATCATTGTTATAGTTGCATGGGTGGGGCAGTTCTAGTGTAGCTAGGTATTTGGGTCCTTCATGGGTCATGTACTATTCCTTTATCCACTTGGCCTATTTTCCATTTAAGGGTTTCCCCTCAACCCAGTTTAAAATGGGATTATCCAGAATAAATAAAAATCAAAGGACTTTGGGACATTTGAAGTGTTCTATTGTAACAACTACGGTTTAGTGTTAAACATAAATAATATTTTATCATGTGGAATAACTATAATATTTATTGATAATCGCATTATTTAATTTCATAATAAAAATGGTTTCATGGGTGAACTCTTAAGAAGTTCCTATTTTTCACCCCTTTTTGTATTCTTCATTTTATTTTCCTAGATTTTTTACATTTTAAAAAATTAATAAATTTGTGTAAGTATAATAACAATAATTATGACATTGTACGCCAAATTTTTAAATGAATATAATTTTTAAATTTTACTTATAATTTTAGTAATAATTATAATATTTTATGTCATAATGTTACCATATTTTATGTTAATAATAATTATAATATATCATGACATTTGTAACAACTATAGTTTAGTTTTATAATAGAAATAATAATTTTTCATGTTGAAAATTTATAATATTGGATGATAATTTCATTAGTTAAAGTTATATTTATAAAAAAAAATTAAATAGAAATATGTAATATTGGAATCATAAATAGCACTTTCAAATATTTATTAAGAATGTCTGTGCAATCACACCAGCATTAATGCACCGGATCCCCTTAGAACTCTTCCATTAACTGCGCTTCAACAAGAATAGTACTAGGATGGGTGACCTCCTAGTAAGTACTCATGTTTGACCCTTTTTATGTATATTTTAAATTTAATGAAAGTATAATAAAGATTATTATGATATTAAATGTAAAAATTTGTATTGAATATAATATTTCATGATTATGGGGAATTTTAGTAATAAATATAATATCTCATGTTATAATATCACAATATTTCATGTTAACAACGATTAAAATATTGCATGTTATATCGTAACAACTACAGATTAGTGTTATAATAGAAATAATATTTTTTCATGCTTAATAATTATAATATTTCTCGATAATCTCAATTTTGAATTTCATAATATGAATGTTTCATTGGTGACCTCCTGGGAAGTACCTATGTTTGACCCTTTTCTATGTTTTTCATTGTATTTTCCTAGATTTTTTAAATTTTAAAATATAAATAATTTCATGTAGTATTACAATAATAGTTATGATATTTAACGTAAAATTTTTAAATGTGTATAATATTTCATGTTTACATTGAATTTTAGTAATAATTATAATATTATATGTCATAATGTTACCATATAAAATGTAAAGAATAATAATAATATTTCATGATGTATTGTAACAACTATAGTTTAGTGATATAATAGATATAATAATTTTCAATATTTAATAATTATAATATTGGATGATCATTTCATTAGTTATAGTTATATTTATAACAACAATAAAATGGAAATATGTAATATTATAATAATTGATAGTACTTTCAAATATTTACCTAGAATTTCTGTGTATTATTGGGTGTTATCACACCAGTATTAATGCACCAGATCCCATTAGAACTTTACAGTTAAATGTTATTGGGTAAGAGGAGTACTATGATGGGTGACCTCCTGGGACATACTTGTGTTGCACCTTTTTTTTTTGTATATTTCAAATGTCAATCTAGTATAATAAATATTTTTATGATATTGTATATAAATTTTTTATTGAATATAATATATCATGATTAAATGGAATTTTATTAATAATTATAATATTGCATCTTATAATGTTACAGTATTTCATGTTAATAGTGATTATAATATTTCATGTTATATTGTATGAAATATCAGTTAGTGTTATAATAGGAATAATATTTTTTCATATTGAATACTTATAATATTTCTTGATAATCACATTATTGAATTTCATAATATGAATTTTTTAGGGGAGACCTCTTGGGAAGTCCTCTTGTTTCACCATTTTCTGTATTTTTCATTGTATTTTCCCATATTTTTAAAATTTTAAAAAATAAGGAATTACATGTAAGTATAATGATAATAAATATTATATTCTCCGAGAACATTTTAAATGAATAATTTATTTCATGTTTATATAGAATTTTAGTAATAATTATAATATTTAATGTCATAATGTTACCATATTTCATGTTAACCATAATTATAATATTTCATGATGTATTGTAACAACATCAATTTAGTGTTATAATAGAAATAATAAATTTTCATGTTGAATAATTATAATATTTTATGATAATTTTATTAGATAATTTTATATTTATAATGAGAGTTAAATAGAAATATGTAATATTAGAATCATTGATTTTAATTTAAATTTTTTAACAAGAATGTTCGTGTATTGTTGGGTGTGATCAGAACATCATTAATGAACTAGATCCCATTATAACTCTATAGTTAATAGTGCTTGGGTTATAGTAGTACTAGGATGGGTGATGTCACAAACTGGACCAAATACATTTATACCCGGACACTCGAGCCGATCCTGACATGGCTTAATGGGTGTTCTCGATCCCCACAGGATAGAGAATGCACCAGAAATCATACAAGATAAACCATGGAACCATTTTTCCACATAAACCATAGATTCCTAGGATTAACATATATGGATATTACATCATTTTAGTTTAATATTCATCAAATTTAAAAAACAGATGCCCGAGGACCATAATAGTTTAGTATATTTGGAAGCTTGGAAAACATTATTAAAACTCAGTGAAAGATCTTCAAAATCTACTTAAATATATTCTTCTTTAGTACTCATACATAAGAAAGTTTCTTCATGGATTGAGAAAATGAAACCTTAGAAATTGGTGATCTCATATGATAAGTAAGGGTAAATAAAGGAAATACGTCAACATAACATGCACATAAGGGTATGAGAACATGAACATAACATTTGGAGATCATTCCCTCAATAAAAAGATCATAATCATGATACATGGAACAAATATTATCAGTTCATAGTACATGAATCAAAAGATAATCAAGAAAATGAACAATGTGATCATATCAATGGCATAAGACATAGAATTTCTGGTAGACACATAAACATATAAAATGATTTCCATGGTAGTCATGGAATCACTACCAAATCCATCATAGTAGTATGGGTTCACTCCCCATACCATCTTGGTTGTCATGGTTCACTACCATGACCATCTTGGTAGTCAAGGTTCACTCCCAAGACTATATTTGTAGTCAAGGTTCACTCCCAAGACCATATTAGTAGTCAAGGTTCGCTCCCAAAACCATCCTAGAGGAAAAATTTCTTTTCTAGACCGAGTTTAGTCCTTGTTCCATCCATGTCGATCTCATGATATATAAATCTTTACCGAATACATTGGAGGGAGATATTGGCCCCTACCATCTAATAATGTAATCAAACAAACATGTTCCACAATATCATAAAAAATCATATCATAACCCAAGAAATGAAATGGGTGTCATAAACAAATAAGCATGTCTTAACATGTGGAAAAGATATAGGTTTTATAATTATTTCATCAAAAAATAATCGGTGAAAATAAATGGGTTTTCTAAGATTATAACTCATTGAAAAGAAATAGGTTTCAAAAACATATAACTCATGGAAGAGAAATGGATTTCATAAACACCATTCCATCAAAACATAAACCATTATAAGAAAGAATATGAATGGAACCTTTGGATAATTTCCCTAGAAAGGAATGACCAACACCAACGAATGTCATCTTAGTTGGGAAATAATTTAAAATTATATTTTAAAAACATTTCCTGAGGGAGTTGTCCTTTCTTCTTTTAAAAAATTATTTTTAAAACATAAAACCTTTTTTCATTGAAAACTTATAATGAAAGCTTGAAAATGTTTTGAAAACGATTTTCTTTGAAAAATTATAAAATAATATCAAAAAAATTTTGAAAAAAAATTTCCTTGAAAATTTATAAAATATTATTGAAATTTTTTTGAAAACCATTTCAATAAAAATACTTTGAAAAATTATAATCAAATCTTGAAAACTGGTTGAAAACCACTTTCTTTGAAAATTCCATTAAAATAATTAATTTCCAAAATATTAAGAATTTTTTTTCTTAAAGAGAAATATTTTAAACTTGAAAAGAAGATTCAATTTTATTATGTTCATGTCGGTGGATAAATCCATACATTCTAAACATTCCTTTTGCGCTGTAAAAATCTTAGAAAAGTGCCTCGACCAGAAAATGACAAGAAGTTACCTTTTTAAAACACTTTTTTAAAGTTAAAACATGGGTAAAATTTTCTTTTAAAGATCATAGGAGAATAGTATAACATTTTTGGAAAACTGGGTTTTGAAAGAACACATATTCCTGACTGAAGAAAGTGGTAATGTCCGACATTCTTAGAAACACATTTTTAACAATATTATGCACCAAAGAGTGGAAAAATGGTACCAAAACATGAAAATATCATGAATAAATAGAGTATAAGAAAATTAATGATATTTATTGAGATATGTATGATAATATTTCATCAATATAGGGATAATCATAAACAATTCTGATAAATTATTACATAGTTTCAATAAAATCTTACCACTTGTTAACTTAGAATCATAATCCTAATATAGGAAAATAAACTTTCATGAAGCTTAATATATCATGAAAATAAGGATACTCATGATTGAACATGTAAAATTTAATTACATTCACCTATCAAATTAATATAGGTGTATAAGAAAACTTGTGTCTCAAAGATAGAAAATTGAGACAAAACTATCTTATCGATTTGGCAACTTTCGAATGGTAAAACCTCATGAAATATAGATCATGAAATTGATATTTAAATAAACATAAATTAAGGGATAATAATAATAAAAAGAATTAATGGGATGTATACACACCTAATATAAGTAATATGATGTGAAAATGGCTTGTGTCTCATAGAAAATAAAAGTGAGATGAGAAATAACATACTACATGGGTAACTTTTGAATCTGGATCCCTGTGAAAGAATAAAATCAATTAAATATTTGAATAACATCAAATAAAGGAAATTTTTAATATAAAATGTAATAAGGAAGTATATAAATAAATCAAGTGTTGAATATGGAATGTAACTCATGGAAATAAAAAGTGAGATGAAATTCCCTTACCTTAAGTCTTGACTTTCTTCGTACACATTCAAACCTCCTCTTCTTTGGGTAACTCCTCTTGGTTTTTACCAAATGCCTTACATGGTTGGATAAATAACCAAAGGGAGGATTATAGGATGAATGGATATATTTTGGGAGCTTATTTGAGTATATTTTGGGTGAGTCAAAGGGCTTAAGAGGAGTTAATTAGGGGGTGGGTTCAGTGCCTTTTATAGTGGAGGAATAAGGACATTCTTGAAATTTTTTGAAAACGGAATTACACCAATGTTCATCCCATGTAAAGTGGCTCAAATAATGGAATCAATTATATCATAGGGAGTATAGGGTATAAATATGTCTATCCAATGGCCTATGGACAAGTTTATAGGTCATTTTAGCCCTTAAGTTTAAGGTTTAATCCATTGTTAATCTAATTTTCCACTTAATTATTGTAATTAAATTTAATTAAATTCTCTTATATTTTTGGTAAAAAAATAAGTTAAAATTATTATAAATTATAAATTATTCTGATTCAAAATTTGGAATCCATTTTTATAAATTTCAATCATAGAAGTCGTAGAAATTAATTTAAAATTATTCCCACATATAGGATGACAATGCAAGTTTTTAAAGTGAAAATGTTCAAAAATCTGTTAATTTTTCATATCTAATTTCGAAGTGAAATTGAAACTAATGAAATTAATTGGATTTATTTATGTATAATTTATATAATTATTCTTTAAAAACAATTATAAATATAATTTAACGTTTTAACTAAATTAGACGAAAAATAAGTCTTCAATTAAAATTCAGTATTTTTAACTATTCATCAACAAATGAAACATCATAGAAAAATACGAAAAATTCACCGTAACCTAATTTTTGTGTTTCTATTTCAATTTTTTTTTATTGTTTCATATAAATTTTTGGAAATTTAAAAAATTTATATTAAAAATATGTTATAAATTAAAAGGCAGTAAAACTGCTTTTATAAAAAAAATAGGTTTTTATGTGTAATATTGGGTTTGTTACTATCTTATGCCTATAAAAAATATTTTATTGAATATAAAAAATATATATTTAATTAATATCATTAATTAATATTAATTAATTTAATTTATCAAGATAAAATTCTTTTGTGAGAAAAAAGTAGTTTTTATAAAAAAATTCCCTTTATATTCAATTGGTTCTTATATTCATTTATAATTAATTTTGTAACCAATGAATTAAACCATGTATTTTAATAAGTTAGTTAATCCTATTCATAACCCCCAACTTAACATCTAGGTTATATCTTATTATATTAAATAATAATATTTTTAACAATATATTATTGTTTGATAAAACTCAGTCCTGTGTGTTACGAAAGCCATTGAGGAAAGTCAGTTTTACATGTAACCTAATCTAACCTTGGTGTTCAGTATAACAAAATATAATATTTATGTTTCATGTAGTGAATGATTAATTTTGTTTGCATATACACAAGAAAAACAAAGATCATTAATATGAAAAACTATATTCAGTGTTGCATGAAATTAAAAATATCAAAAAGATTAAATTAATTTAGAAAAAAATATTTCACAATATCTCAGGGCATTATATTCTACCCCACTTAAAATGAACTTACCCATAAAAATTCATCTGGTTTTCAAAGGTTTAACACTTTAAATTTACTTTCATATAAACCCACATTGTAAAAAAGAATACTTAAAATTCCTTTAAAAAAGGAAATATGAAAACATAACAGTTACCCAAAGTAACATATAACTAGGTTTACACATTGGAGAACATGGGTGGGAAGTGAGAAAATGGACATATAAGAGAAATCTAACTATCATTATCTGATGTATAGTGATAGAGATCATGGCTAGGAGGAAAATAAAAAACCATAAAGCCAAAAATCTGAGATGATCAAAGGGGCCATTTGATTCATATAAAATGAAGGTACTAGGATAAAAGTTTTGGTTTTAGGATCCTTTTTCCTAAAGTTAAAGAAAATTCATAAGAATATATACTTACTTGATTTTATTCCATTCCATATTCACAATATCACCCTTTGGTTGTGCCTTTATCAATTCTCACTTCATCTCTTACTCTAGGGAATGAAGGTGAATCTATCATTCTTGAATAAATAAAAGATCAAGATATACATAAATAGAATTATAAGTATTTCTATCTATCTTTAGATAACGTCACAACAAATAGGTTATAAAAAGTTATGCAATACACATAAATCTTCGTATGGTGAAGTAACACAATAATCCCTAAAACCTTATCTAAAGTTTAACTTAATATATTTCATTAATGTTTAACCTTATAACCCTTACAAAATATAATTTACCCTTCATTACATAAATAATAAATTGTCTTATACCAAAAAATATCATTAGAAAACTTGGGTTTATCCTTGTACCAATAGAATATCAAGCATTATTTTATTATACTAGAATCCTTATAGAGGGAGAAAATCACATGAAACTTCACTAAAAGATGAAGAATAGGATCTTCACAGGGTTTAATCATACAAAATCAAACATGAAATTCCCAACATAGAAGTGGATGATAATTGTGCCATAATTATCATGATTCACATCATCCATTATATATGCATAATAATTACCTTTATACTTCATCATAATATATTTCTGATGTAGACCATCATAATTAACCTTTGGTTTTAATAACTTCCTAGAAAAATGACCATACTTATTACATTTGAAACACTGAATTATAAGAGGTGTATTCTTTGGAGCTTTATATTTATTCCCATTACCTCAACATTCAGCTGCTCAATGATCCTCCTTTCCATATGTAAAAAATTTATCAATTCCCCCAAGATAATTTCCTCCATGTTTCCTCCCACACACTCAGAATAAAGGAAATATAATCTTCTCCTCTGCATAGTTTTTAGAGTTTACTTTGAATTATATTCATCATTTTCTTATGATATCCATGATATTGAATGGATGATTCAATATCCCTTTTCATAAGAAGAATACAAGGAAGGTACTTACTAAAAAATAAGTCCTTGAACTCATATCAATCCATGAATTCTATTTTATCTTTCTACCTCATATTCTTGAAAAAGTTCCACCACTATTTTGCTTCGCCTTCCAAGTGATAAGTTCCCAACATAACTTTTTCATGTTTTGAATAATAGAAAATGAGAAATAACTTTTCAATGGAACAAATCCATTTATTTTCAACAAGTGGATCAATCATTCCATTAAAATAAGGTGTATGTTATCTTAAAAAGGACTAAAGATAATGTTGTTCCCTCTAATGGTATTTAGAAACTCATCACGATTCATGGATTGAGAAAGGCTATGTGGTAATAGAAATAAATATTTTCACTCCATATTCCATAAAATACAGCTTCTCGAGAGGGCCATCATTGCATTTTCTATTTCATTCCTATTTAACATTGTTCCTTTGGGTTCTATCCATTTACTAAAACCAGAAAACATATCATGATAAACACTTATCATAGGGGAAAACCACAAGAAAAGTTACTTATAGGAAGTATAAATCACGGCACCTAATTTTTAATAAATGGAAATATAGTTTCATCTTAGATCATTCAAAGTAATTATATTTCTAAATCCTTCATGATGGTTTGTAAAGAGTTTTTGAAATCCCAAACCATATCCCTTAAGAGTGTCAAACTAGGTGCGTAGTAAGACCCGTTGTTGTATGCCAAGTTACACTCGAGTTAGGCCAGAAACACCTTGTCAGAGTTGTTACTCCTAGGTACGTATGTGATAGAACTATTTCCACATGAACTATTCAGATAGGTACTTATTTCTTGGAAACCACTTTCTCTATCATTTATCAGAATTCTAGGATATTTTCCAAAATAATAACTCACCCTTAGACTTATCCTCAGAGACACCCCTAGACATATCCTTAGAAATATCCCAAGGGATATCACTAAAGTTTTATCATCCTAGCTTCCAAATTTTGACTATACCTTTCCTTTGATACCAACGATAGTTACCCAGGATTAACATAAATGGATGTTAAAACATTTTAGATGAATATTCAGAACATTAAAAAAATACTTGCTCGAGGACCATAATAGTTTAGTGTATTTGGAAACTTGTAAAATATTCTTCTAATTTGGTTAAATTTCTTAAACATATCCATAAAGATATTCCAATTTATTACTCTTACTTAAAAAAAATTTATTCATGACCTGGGAAATGAATCATAATAAAGGGGTGAGCTCATATGCTTATATGGGTAAACAATGGAAAAACGTAAGCATAACACAAACATAAGGGTATGAAAACACAATAATAACATTTGAAGGTCATAACCTATGAATGACATGATCTTATTTATTAATGGAATGATTTCATAAATTAGGAGTTTTAATAGAATAATGGAAGCTTATACAAAATGATGTAGAAAAATTATCAAATGGGGTTAAAGACATGTGTTTCTACCATATTCATGCACAGACACGTGAAGGAGTACTATTTAATGAAAGATGAGAATTGATAGTAAGGTCTTTATAATGGAGTACCTGGGATCCCCTATAGCTCATAGAAGAATTCTCATAATGAACATCGATAATATGTTTAGAATTATCACCTTCATAATTATAAACTAGAAAAACCATTTTTTATCTTTTAGTCGAAGGAAAACTCTTTCTAATTGCATGCAGACATCCATTCCTATGAACATCCTATTATTTCTCAAAGCTACAAAGGATATTTTGAGGAGGATTTATAAAATCCTATTTACTTTTATATTGAATTCTCATGGAGAAGGTAGGTTTCACTGGGATTCTTGGAAAGTGATTTCTAGACCGATGGAGGAAGGGGGATCAGTGTGGGGAATGTGGGGGAGGCCTTGTATTCTCTTCATCGAAAACTAGCATGGGAGGTAATTGATGGGAAATCCCTATAAATTAAATTTATCAAAGGTAAATTTTGAAATGTTCTGAGGATGACCATAGGGAAGTTTTTTCATTATGGAAATCACTACAGGAACACATTTCATCTCTTCAACAACACTCTCGATGGATTCTCAGATGTGGGGAAATTAGGTTTTTGGTTTGCAATTGCGTAGGTGAGATACTGGAATTTCTAGGATCTCCCAAACTTGACCTAACCTTAAAATAGGCTATATTTCACCCCTCTTCATCCAAGAGATTATTTTTCATGTTTTGAGGAAGGTTTTCAATTAAATAAGAATAGAGGAGACCCTTGATGATTTTATCTTCATGGGAACTACTTTAGGTAAATTATATTCCAAGGGATACATAAATATATTACACTCCCAAAATGATAGTGATATGTGGGGAAATATTCTCTGGTGAAAAGTGATTCCAAGAAAGTTCAACTTCTACATCTAGAGGATTTGAAATCATGACATTCCCACTGATGTGTATATTAAGCATAGGGGTGTGTACTTAGCCTCAAGGTGTTATTACTAAAAAAACATGAGGAGGAATCCTCGGATCACCTATTCCTTTAAAGTGAGTGGGTGGGATTAATCTGGACCATGCTGGGTGAACTCACTGGGTTCAGTCTGATGGTGGGTTCTGTGGGGGTGTTCATTCAAAAATGGTTTTATGGATCCAGAGGCAACAAACATGAAATGGTGGACATTCTCTCCTCCTCTTGGTGGGAGGCCGGTGCATCTTGGAGGTGAGTAACCAATCACTCCATAATTATTCCCCCTAAATATCAGCCATGACAGTGAGGATGGTATTATTTGTTGTTGATGTATCAATTATCCTCAATGTATTGAAGGATTCTCCATCCCTTAGACGTTTCCTAAGTTGAGTAAACCCCACTACTTCGACAAACTCCAACCAGTGGTTTATTAGGTGTGATGGTACCCTCCTTCCTCTGGGATCAAATTGAAAATTGATGGATCTTTTATCCAATGATTCGTGTGGGGAGTATTTTTTGTCTATGATTCCTCAAGAATGGTGGGGTTGCCTTTGGATCTTTTTATGGGGATGAAAATTCATTACAAGTAAAAGAAGATTCCATGATTAATAATCCTAAATTATGCCTCTCTAATCAAATATACATAATAATAGTAGATACAGACTCTAAAATCAGATGGAGTTTAATAAATGGCCTCTCCTATACTCACTAGGATATCACCTATTTTATTAGCATATGAAAGATCCTCCTCCCCAATGGCATTGAGATTATGCATACATGTCATGAAGAAAATCGGGTGGCTGACTTCTTGTCCTCTAAGGCCTCTGAGGAATCCCTTCAAATGGAGTTCTCTATCAGTAAATCACTTCCTCCTTGAGGCGCGAATATTGTTATTAGATATTCTCTAGGACTATATTTCTACAGGCCCCCATTATCTTGTACTATCTCTTTTTTATTCAATAAAAATAAACAAATTTCATTTTCATAGTAGTCAAGGAATCACTTCCAAGGTTATATTAGTATTACGAGTTCACTCCCCATACCATCTTAGTAGTCATGGTTCACTATCATGACCAATTTATCTATAAAGGTTCACTCCCAAGAGAATCTTAGTCATTATGTTTCACTTCTAATACTATCTTAGTAGTCATGGTTCACTCCCTAGACCATCTTAGCAGACAAAACACTTTATTTAACCGAGTTCACTCCCCATTCCAACCATGTATATATCATGATATATAAATATTTAACAATTGGATTAGTGGTAGATATAGGTTCCACTGATCTCATAATGAAATAATACATACATGTGCCACAAGATCACAAATAGTTATATCCCAACCCATGAAATGAACTGGGTTTCATAAACATGTTATCATATCTTATCCTATGGAAAAGATAATGGTTTGATAATCATTTCATGAAAACATAACCCATGAAAAGAATATAGTTTCCTAAGAATATAAACCATGGAAGAGAAATGGGTTTTATAAACATATAACCAATGGAAGATAAATGGGTTTCATAAACACTATTCCATTAAAACATAAACCATTCAGAGAAAAAATATAAATGTAACCTTTAGATCATTTCCGTAGAAAGGCATGAGTAATACAAACAGATGTCATTCTAGTTGGGAAATAATTTGGAAAGATATTTTAGAAAATTTTCATGGGGAAAATTAATATTTCTTCATTAAAGAATTTATTTTTAAAACATAAAACCTATCGAAATCTATTTTCTTGAAAATAAACTTGAAAAAATATAATTGAAGCTTTGAAAAAATTTTGAAATCCTTTTTTAATGAAAACTTATAAAGAAATATTGAAAACTTTATGAAAACCATTTTAATTGAAAACTTATAAAATAATCTTGAAAAAGTTTTTAAAAAAAATTCATATAAAGCATATAAAATATTCTTGGGCACATTTTAAAAACAATTTCTTTGAAAATACTTTGAACAATTATGAAGAAATAATAAACAAAAGTTGAAAAACATTTTATTTGGAAATTTCATTAAAACAATGAATGTCTAGAATTTAGTAAAAAAAATTTCTTAGAAAGAAATATTTTAAACATTCAAAATATTCTTCAATGGATTGACTATCATGACAGTGTATAAATCCATACATGCTAAACATTCCTTTTATGCAATAAATTTTTTAGAAAAATGACTCGAATGAAAAATGAAAATAATATTACTTTTAAAAAAAATTAATGGTAAAACATGGGTAAAATTTATTTTAAATATCATAGGATAATATTATAACATTTGTTAAAACAATTTTGGAAAACATGGTTTTGAAGGAACACATATTTCCGACCGAAGAGAGTGGTAAAGTCAGACTTTATTAAAAAAAACTTTATTAAATATCTTATGTACTAAAGAGTGGGAAAATGAAACCAACACATGAATATATCATAAAAAACCATAGGATAATAAATTCATGATAATTATTTATATATATATCATGTGATTTTTTCAATGGAATCATAATCACAAATAATCTCAATAAACGATGTGATTGTTTCAATAAAAGCTTACCACTTGGTAAATTTGAATCATACTACCCATGTTTGAAAATGAAATTTCATTAATATTAATATATAATTAAAATAAGGAGATTCATTATATATCATTTCAAATGTTTTTATATACACCTCTCAAAATAATATAGGTTCATAACAGAACATGTGTCTCAAAACTAGCTTAATGATTTGGTAATTTTTGAATGGTAAAATATCATGATATAGAGATCATAAAATAGATATATAAATACCCATAAATTTAGGGATAATAATCATATAATACATTCATGGGTAGTATTAAAACCACATATAAGGAATATGAGGTGAACATGGCTTATGCCTCATGGAAAATATAAGTGATATGTGAAAACCCTTACTACATGGGTAACTTTTGACTCATGATACTCATGAAATAATAACTTCAATTAAAGCTTCGAATATAATAAAATAAAAAATAATAATGTTATAAAAATTCATAAGGAATTATATAAACCACAAAAAATAATAGAGTGGTGAATATGGCATGTATCTCATGGAAACAAAAAGTGAGATGATATTCCCTTTAATTCATTACTTTCTTCATACACATTCAAACCTATTATTCTTTGCGTAACTCTTATTCGTTTTCACCAAAGGGATTCCTTGGATGGATATATTCATAAGGAAAGTCTTATAGGATTAAGTGAGGGATTTTTTATCTTATTTTAGCATAGTTTTTGTTATTCAAAGGTCTTTATAGGTGTGAATAAGTGGTAGGGGTGAGTTCCTCTTTATAGTGGAGGAGTGGCATTCTTGTAAATTTTTGAAAAGGGAATTGTACCCACATGTTTCCCATGTCATTTGGATCCAATAATTGATCCCATTATATCCAATGGAGGATAGAGTAGATATATGTATAGATAATGGATTTTGGAAAAGTGTTTAGTTCATTTTGGATCTTAAGTTTAAGTTTTAGTCTATTGTTAATCTAATTTTCCACTAAATCGTTGTAATTAATTTTAATTACATCCACTAATATTTTTGGTCCAAAAATATGTTGAAATTATTATACATTATAAATTATTATGATTCCAAATATGGGATCCATTTTTACAAATTCCAAACATAGAAGTGGAAGAAATTTATTTAAAAGTAATCTCACTGATGAGATGAGAATGCAGGTTTTTAATGTAAAAATGATCAAAAGCTTGCTAAGTTTTTATATCTAATTTGAAAATGAAATCGAACCTACTAAAATAAATTGGATTAATTTATTTATATTTGATATAATTATACTTTATAACAAATTATAAATATAATTTATCTATACAAATAAATTATAAGTAAAAGTAGTTTTGAATTAAAATTCAGTATTTTTCACTATTCATCAAAATATGAAAATTCATAGAAAAATTCCAAAAATTCACCCTAAGATAATTTTTATGTTTATATTAAAAAATTGAAGTTTATTTTTTCATTTAAAATTGATAAATTTTCCAAAATTTATATTTAAAATATGTTCACCATTAAAAGACAATAAAACCACTTTTATAAAGATATATGGTTTTATGTGTAATATTGGGTTAGTTACTATTTATGCCTATAAAAAATATTTTATTGTATATAAAAAATATATATTTCATTAATATAATTAAAAAATAGTAATTAATTTAATTTATTAGGATAAAATTCATTTGTGATCATAATACTAGTTTTTATAAAAAAATTCCTTTATATTCATTTGATTCTTATATTCATTTATAATTATTTTGTAACCATTGAATTCATACATTTATTTTTATAAGTTATATAATACTATCCATAACTACTAATAGAAAATCTAGGTTATATCTTATTATATTAAATAATAATATTATTATCAATATTTTTTTTTCAGTAAAACTTATGTAACGACCTAAAATTTTATCAAATGAAAATTCCTCTTGATCACATTAAATGTCTTAATATGTGAAATTGTTATATAAAATATGAAATTATTTTGTTTTATGTTTTTGGATTTTAAAATACCATTAATAATTTTGACCTTTGCTAATATAGCCGTTGAACAGTGATCACATGATTAGTATAAATATAGGGCTTTAACAAATCCAATTTAGTCATACATAGGAAGCGATGGCCTCATATAGTATAATTTACCCATACGAAGCCCATTTTTTAGAGCTTGTAAAGGAGGTTGCGTCTTTGGGATTCGTTCTTGACCAAGCACAATCCGAGATTGAATATGTTAAGCTCGAGTGGAACCGCCTACTGAAGAAGTGGAAGTTGATAGAGATTACCACTCGAGTGATGTTTTTCGAGCCACCCCAAGAGTCAGTCACCATCACACACCTTACCCTAAGGTCTTATGAAGGTGTTTTAAGGGGTTATGTAACAAGACCCTAGTACCATGACCATGTACATTATTTTTGTATAAAGGATATACATTCATTTTATAATTGTTACATTGTAAATAGTTTTTAAAGAAAAAATAGTATTTTTAGTTAATATTCAACTAATAAATATATTTTGATAAATTAAGGGATTTTTGAATTAAATAATATTTTTAAAAAATATTATTATTATTAAATTACAAATTATAAATTATCGTATACTTTTTATGAATACAATTGTGATTTCTATTATGGTTTGAAATTCATTTTGTCAAAACCTATAAATTTCCGATAAATGTCGGTTTTTATTTTAAAAGTTAAAATTTACATATTTATAATTTATTTAGATAAAATGAATATTATTTTTGGAATCAGGATGTCAAAATTATCCAACGGTGAAATTTTCATAATTTTCTGAGAGTCAAATGTTTGGGTAAAAATTAAATACTGTTTAAATATATTTTGTGTTTTATGACATCATAATGACCCAATAGTGATGTAATAAAATACAATAAACATTATGTTTGGACAATATATGTTTTAACATTAAAATAATGTTATTTTTGATTTGTTTGATTAATTTTACAAAGCTTTAGTGGACCCTCTAAGACTTATAAAACATTTTGTCTTTTTAAATTGTTTCCTTGGGAGTGTGACTCACCTCCACATAAGGAACCCTATTATTATAAGAAATTATGACATTTTCCTTATAAAATATTTTTTCCACTCCACTTTTTAAAAAAAATGGACAAAAAACATGGGATGGTTTGTTGTTTTGATTTGTTTAATGTGAGCTATCCCAAACCTAAATAATAAATAATTCCCTCTCCTTTCCTATATAACCCACCCAAGCTCCCACTTCCTCTTAAATCAAAGCCTTTGGAGTTATTCCAACCTCTTCCATCCTCTCTCTAGAATCCTCCAAATGTGCCACAATCTCCCAATAAGCCTCTCTCAAGCCTCTCCCAAGCCTTTGGGATCACACTTTCAAGTAAGGGTTTCCTTCCTTTCTCATTTTATCGAAGTTTCTTAATATTGTTACACCCTTTTAGTTTCAATAATAAATGCTGGGTTATGATTTAGTACCGCCATCATACTTCCCTATTCATTTTTTAATGAAGATATACCCCCTTTTTCTCTCATTAATGCCTCCCATGTACACCCGTTACCATGGCGAAATTCCATAAGGAATTTCTCTCTCCTCATTCACATTCAAGAAACTATTTTGTATTATGAATCAAAATTCGATTATTTATCTTGGGAAATGTATCTATATGACCTCATTACTTTCCATTTCTTGTAAATATGATGATACACACCCTTTCTCTCTCATCAACCATTTTTATGAGTTCTTATGTCACGCTGTTATGCTGCCGAAATCGCACTGTAATTTTCCAACCCAAAGTCATTATGTAGTGAATACCATACCCATTTATCTATCATTGGTATTCACCTTTATGAACATTTAGTTATTTATTATAGAGTTTCATATATGTATTCCACATTCCTTTATCATGGAATAAATGATGATGTTGAATTATTCCATGTTGTATGATCCATGTGGCACACTTATGCATGAAATGAAATGTTTAAGATGGGTGTGCCTTGATAGCGCTTCAATGAATTGGGTAAAGTATAGTATCATGATACGTCATGTGTAATGAATGTTGGATCATTCTAATTAAAGTGATAATAGGGTTTACTTGTGCTTCATTTGCAATGAGGGTTTACTCATTCACAATAAGCAATGAGCCTTGGCTCATGCTAATTCCATGTTAATTGTTGTTGACAAATTTCCATGTTATGATAATCATTATATATCATGCCTTTATGTTCATGTTTCTATTTCCCTCCATTTATATGACTATTCCTAACATGTATTTTAATATTCATTTTATACCTTTTTTAATCCCTTACTGGTCTTTATAGATCACCCTTTTCTTATGCATGTCCTCATGTTATCCCATGCAATGCTAAGTACAAGGTAATGTAGTGGTCATGTAAAGGAAGTTTTCAATAAAGATGTTATGTTTTATGTTCTAAGTTTTTATGTAATGTTCATAATCCCAAAATACACTAGAACTCTCGATATTCTATGTTGTATCAAGTGAAGGTTTTATGTAATAAATCATGTTTTTGTGTGTAATAAAAAGTAGGGTTTTCATAGTTGGTATCAGAAGGAGGTTTAGTTATTTTTGGGATTAGGATTAGAAAACCCTAATGAAAGACTTAGGGATAAGACTAAGTATAATAAAAACATACCTATGTTTTGGTGAGTATTTATTAAGTGGTTTATCAATGAAATACATCCATTTTTGGATATGAGAAGGTAGAGGCAGCTCTGGAACAGATGTACCTAGGGGTGAAAACCCCGACAAGGAGTTTCAGGCATTACCCGGGGTATCCTGGTACATGAAAACGGGCCTTACTGCACTCCTGGTTATGACACTCCTGGGGGATATGACTTGGTAAATTCAAAAGCTTTGTATGAACCATTATTAAAGGAATTAAAAAAAAATTCACTAAGAATACATGTTAAAAAGTATATCATGGATAACATATATTAAAGCTTATAGATTCATAAGTTAAGGAAATAAAAGAAATTTATAAGTCATCAGTTTTAGTCTTTGGATTACCCTTTATACGTTTAATTGTTTAATATAATCATCCCTAAGTATACATTGGATAAAGTAGAACCAGAATCAAAAAGTGAAAGGTAGGGTTATCGTCCATATTTCTACGCATTCTTTTATATCCAAAAAGTTTAGTAGAACCATCCCCACACCACCACAAATCATGGAAGTAAAGATGTTGATGAGTATGGAAAATGGGGAAATCATTTCATCGCATGAATATAACTCCTCCCCTGTCATAATTTGTGGATTGAACTTCCCGGATAACCTTGTCATACTCCCTCTGGTGGAATTTGATGCCATTCTTGGCATGGATTGGATTTCATTATATAGAACCAACATAAATTTCCGTGAGGGGGAAATCACTCTCCATGTGGAGAATCGACTCCTGATTCTGTACAAGTTCATGGAGGAGGATGAATATTCTTTATCTCCATCATCTCAAGTTTGGATATTACTTCCCTATGAGCACATGTATATGGTTCAAATGATTGATTACAAGGAAGAAACCTTCCTTGAAGACATGCCTATTGTGAGAGAATTTGATAAAGTGTTTCCTGAGGAATTTCCTGGTATTCCTCCTAGAAGAGATGTTGAATTCTCAATTGAACTTATTCCGGGGGAATTTCTAATATCCAAGACTCTGTATAGAATGGATGTTGTGGAGCTTGAGGAGTTGAAGAAAAAACTACAGGAGAATCTGGATAAATTGTTTATACGCCCAAGTGCTTCAGCATGGGGTGAACCAGTCCTCTTCGTCAAGAAGAAGGATTGGTCAATGCGCCTTTGCATCGATTATCGTGAGCTTAACAAAATCAATATAATGAACAAGTATCCTCTCCCATGAATTGATGACTTGTTTGATCAGCTGTGTGGAGAACAATACTTATCCAAGGTGGATTTTTGGCCGGGATATTATCAATTAAGGGTGAAGAAGTACGATATCCCCAAGACTAATTTTCATACAAGATACGAGCACTATGAATTCATAGTAATGCCATTCGGTCTCTCTAATACTCTAGAAATCTTCATCGACTTGATGAATAGAGTATTTAGAGACTACCTCGACGAATATTTGGTAGTATTTAAAGATGATATTCTAATATAATCCAAAACCAAGGAGGATCATGAGGAGAATCTGATAACTATACTAGAGACCTTGAAAAAGGACGAGCTCTATGAAAAGTACATCAAGTGTGAGTTCTGGTTGAAGGATGTCTCATTATTGGGTCATATAATCACAAGTAGTGGGATATATATGGATCCCTTGAAGATAGCTACAATAAAGGGCTGGATGAGGACAACATCGGTAATAGATATCCGTAGATTCTTGGGGTTAGCTGGATATTATCGCCGATTTGTGAGAAATTTCTCATGATTGTCCAACACTCTTACCAAGATAACTCATAAGGCAGTATATTTTTCTTGGAGTGACTAATGTGAAGAAATATTCAAGGAGTTAAAAAATAGGCTTATCACTGCACCCGTGCTCACATTACCCACGGGTGGAGAACTTTTTGTAGTATTTAGTGATGCTTCGAAGAAGGGCCTAGGTTGTGTGTTGATGCAGAATGATAATGTGATATCCTACGCATCAAGGAAGTTGAAAATCCATGAGAAAAATTATCCCACTCATGATCTGGAGTTAGCAGCTGTAATCTTTGTGTTGAAAATCTGGCAGCATTATCTATATGGGGAGAAGTGTGAGATTTATACTGATCACAAGAGCCTTAAATATATATTTACACAGAAAGAGCTTAATATGCACCATAAAAGATGGATAGAACTCATCAAGGATTATGACTTCTCAATCCATTACCACCTTGGGAAAGCAGACAAGGTGGCTGATGCTCTAAGTTGAAAGGACCCAATGATTCTATCATTGATGAGAATTGAAAGGGATACAATCTTCTTATATTTGATGAAGATGGACATGGGAATCATAAATAACGGAACATCATCAAAAATTTCACAAATGATTGCTCAACTGTATCTCTTGGATAAAATAAAGGATGATCAAAGAAAGGATGTGGAAATTTTAAAAAGGGTGGAAGATATCAAATATGGTAAATCCTTAGAGTTCATGGTTGACAAGGATGTGATTGTGAGATTTGGGTCATGATTATGTGTAACATTTGATCCAGATATAAATAAGGAGCTTCTGAATGACACACATAACTCAACCTTCTCTATTCACCTGGGGAGCACAAAGATGTATCGAGATCTCCAAGAAAACTTTTGGTGGGACAATGTCAAAAGGGAGATTACTGAATATACATCAAAGTGCCTGGTATTTCAGCAAGTGAAGGATGAGAGGCAAAAGTTTAAGGGGATTATGCAACCACTACCAATACCAACATGGAAGCAGGACAACATTACCATGAAATTTGTCACTGGACTTCCAAGTACATCTAGAGGAAACAATGCTATATGGGTCATTGTGTATAATCTTATGAAGAAACCTCACTTTATCATGATTTAAGATGAATTCTCATTGGATCAACTTGCATGGATTTACATCAAAGAAGTGGTAAGGCTGCATGGAGTACCACTATCTATTATATCCGATCATGATCCTATATTTACCTTGAAGTTCTGGAAAAGTCTCCAACAAGCTTTAAGCACTGAGCTGAAATTCAGTATGACCTATCATCCTCAAACTGATGGCCAATCTGAGCGAACTATTTAGACATTAGAAGATATGTTAAGATCATGTTCTCTGGACTTCATAGGAGGATGGGACCAACATACTCCACTGGTTTAATTCTCCTACAATAATAGTTTCCACTCAAGAATCCAAATGGAACCATATGATGACCTTTATGGGAAAAGGTGCAGAACACCGATGTGTTGGGATGAAGTCAGTGAGCGTAAGCTGCTAGGACCTGAAATGGTCGAAGAAATGGTGGAGAAGGTGAAAACCATTCAGCATCATATCAAGGTAGCCCAAAGTCGACAGAATAGTTATGTGGATAACTGTCAATGAGACCTTGAGTTAAAAGTTGGAGACATGGTGTTTCTACGCATATCCCCATAGAAGAAAGTCACGAGGTTTGGAAAGAAAGGGAAGTTAATTCCTAGGTACATAGGCCCCTTAGAGATTCTTGATCGTATCGGGGTTGTGGCCTATCGACTAGCACTTCCACCTACCATGACCAAAGTATATGATGTATTTAAGGTGTCCCTCTTAAGGAAGTAAATACCAGATCTTTCACATGTACTCTCTTTAGAGATAGTACAACTAGAGGATGATCTATCTTACGAGGAGAAACCTGTGAAGATCTTAGATTGTAGAGAAAATGTTCCTTGAAATAAGACAATGCCCCTCATCAAGGTGTTGTGAAAAAACCACAATTTTGAAGAAGTGGCATGGGAATTAGAGGAAGTGATGAAACAGAGTTACCCACATCTATTTTAGTGTGGGAAAATGAAATTTATAGGGTGAAATTTCTTAAGGGGGGATGATTGTAACGACCCAAACTTTTATCAAATGAAAATTCATCTTGATCTAATTAGATGTCTTAATATGTGAAATGGTTATATAACATATGAACTTCTTTTGTTTTATGTTTTTGGATTTTAAAATACCGTTATGAAATGTGACCGTTGATAATATTTCCATTGAACAATGATCACATGATTAGTATAAATATTGGGATTTAACAAATCCAATTTACTTAGACAAAGGAATCGATGGCCTCATCCAGTAGTGTTGCCCCATTCGAAGCCCATTTGTCAGAGATCAGAAATGAGGTTGAATCTTTGGTCTTCTCTCTTGACCAATCCCAAACCTAGCTTGAATACGTTAAGCTCGAGCAGAACCGCCTACAGGAGAAGTGGAAGTTGATAGAGATTACCACTCGAGCAATGTTATTCAAGTCACCCCAAGAGTCTGTCACCATCGCACACCTTACCCTAATATAACGACCCATACTTTACATACATTGTTAATACTTCAAAATTGAAGAACACTTATTACAACATATGACAAAACCACAAAGGACCGTATAGGTATAGTGTCTTTAGAAACTGAGAAACATAAACAACTGGTTCATAAATCTTCTACAGTGTCTCCCATTTATTTCATCATATCTAGGGTCCCTTTTAGCATATTCTACTTAATATCCATCTTCCTGACCTGGGGAAAAGAAAACATAAAAGGGTGAGCTCAAATGCCCAGCAAGTCAAATAAAGGAAATAAAAATCATATCATATCTTTTTGAAAATCATAACCTGCAAAAGAGATCATAATATCTTAACATGGAACAAATCATAGAAGTGAAAATGAGATCCCCATAATCATAACATAAAACTTGAAACTTTGTGGCATGCACACATAATCATGGAAAATCATTTCTTGTTAGTCATGACTCATTTCCAAGACTATCTTAGTGGACAAAGTCCCTTTCTGAACCGAGTAACCCTCGTTTCAGTCCTGTTTCACTGAACCGGTATAACCTACCGTTCCAGCCCTGTCTATCTCATGAGATATAAAATCTTTACCCAATGCATTGGAGGGAGATATAGGTCCCACCCATCTTATAATGAATCCTTTCTTATGTGTGCCACATAATCATAAATCATACATCATCGCATAACACGTGTAACGAAAATGGGATTCTTGAAACATCATGACATCATAAAACAAATCATATAAGATAAAAATATTTCCATCACAACATAATAAAACCTATGTAATAATAGGGATAAAAACAGAACCCTTTTATTATCTTAGATGGAAAATAATTTTGATAAAATACTTGAACTCCATTCTTGAGGAAAATATCCTTTCTACTTCAAAAACACTTTTCCTTTCTTAACATGTCATATAATTTTAAACTAAAAGAAGTTGATTAAAAATAAACTTGAAAACTTTTAAAGGAAGATTCTTGGAAATAATGTTTTAAAAATCCATTCATGCCGTATAAGTTAAAAAAACATTCTTCGTACTTTTGTCGGAAAAGTCAAAAAGTACTTCGTATGAAAAACGACAAAAGATTCCTTTCATACATATTACTAAAAACTCACCGAAGGGTAAAAATGGATTTAAACAATTGTATGTGGATGGAAGTAATATTACATATTGATGAAACATGGATGTGGATGATAAAATACACCCCAGTAAATACTTACGAATAAACAATCTCGAATAAAAATGAGATTGTGATATTTCCCTTACCTTAGGTCCGATTTGCTTTGTACGTGTCCGAAGCTCCTGTATAATAGTTTAAATAATGTTATTGACTTATTCCAGAATCATACATATTGATATGATATCATATATGGTCATATTCTTAGCTTCTTGTTAGTAATATTTCATTGTTACTTGTTACTCGGGTCTTTATTGCCTTTTGTTCTTATGCGTGTTTTGCCGAATACATTCTTATTCTTCTTTTAAGGTTATAGATAACTTATATCCAGAATGGTATTAGTGTAACATATATCATATTTATTCATTCAATTCATTTATATAATTACTATGTAATGATGATCATGTAGAACGAGTCGCATCACATCGTGGAGACGGTATTCCGTACGTACGCACGAGTGATGATATCGTTCCTATGATCGTGGAACTGTATTGGAGTATATATATTATTTCAGTAACAATATTACTTTATAATAATCATAAATAGTTACTCATTACACCATTATACCCATCCTTGTAAAGTGATGGTGGAAAAATAGATTACACCACGGCGTGGAGACGGTATTCCGTACGTACGCACGCGCGGTGATTTCATTTTTCCGTAGGATGGATAGAAGGTGAATTAGGGTTGTTTCATATTTATAATAACATATCAGTATGTAAGTAATACTGATGTTATTACTTTATCATGAAACAACTAAAGAAGAAGAAGTTGAAGAAGAAAGAAATTGAAAAGATCGGTAATGGATATTACCTCTTCTTTGGAACGCCTCTTTGAATCCTCCACTTAGGGAACTAAGATTGGTCTTTGAAGAAGACCAGGACCTCTAGGATTATTCTAGGGAAGTGGAGAGGAGAAAATGGCAGGGGTTGGCCGAGCTTGAGTGCTCAAATTGGTGTGAGGAGGAGGGGGAGGAGGTGTCCTTTTATAAGGGAGGAGAGGGGCACCTTAGGAATATCTCAAAATATTATTTTATATTAAAGTCAAAATCGGTTTATAATGGTTCCAAAGGGTCTTATTTCGAAGCTAAAGTGGGGAAGGGTCGAAATCCTATCAACCAATAGGATTTAGACAAGTTTAGGGTATTATTTTAACCTTATCAATTAGATTTAACTCTAAGTTAAATAATTTAACTTTTACCATGTCTTTTTGTTTTCTTTCACTATATGGTTAATACACTTACTATAACATGCCAAACGAACCCCAAATTGTTTATTATTAATATATATATCATTATCTAAGTCATTTGGCCGAACCTTAGATTTTTAGGAATAAAATAACAATTAATAATATAATATTTGATTTAAAAACTATTTTGTGTCAATTTTGACACTATTTGATATATGATTTTTGTGAAAGTCATAACAGAATTATATGTTCGAACCAAGTTGATTAAATCAACAATAATATATCATAGTAACCTAGAAAATTAGTTTAATTCATAAAAAGTCTCAAATTACATTTATTTTGGTGTTTATAACATCAATTATGTCAATATTTCATTAATAAGATAATTACTGCATCATCATTGTGTCATAAATAAATTAAATTATTTAATGCCCAAAAATTACAAATAAAATACCATCATGTAGGAAATCTTTTTAGATTTATAATGAATATTTATAGTCGAATTTATCTTATGTATAACCCCATATTAAAAATGATTTACTTATTAAACCTTGATTTTAACTATTTTAACCCTTCTTTAAATAAATTAATAATAAATGTCCTAATCTAATCCAAGTGGGCCTAAATGGTCATATTTTATTCCTAAGTTTGTTTTTGGTCGAATTACACTTGTCCAATAGAATTAGGACATGTGTTAGGGTAATATTAATATCATATTTACCCTTAGTTGCCCTATTTACTATTAACCGCGGTAAAAATAGTAAAAAGTTACTATTCACCAAAAAATTATTTTTACCTCATTGAACCACATTTTACTTACTGATATCAACCGTGTCTGTCGGATTTTTGAAATTCCATTCACAGAAGTGGTAAAATTAAGTTTTATGCAAAATTCAGTTTTCAACCTACCACTTAGTGGTTTCACTATTCATCAAAAATTGAAAGTTTTCAGAAAAATACCAAAATTTCACCCTAGGCTAATTTCGATATTATGAGTCCAAAAATGAAGTCCATTTTGAAAAATAAAATTTATAAAATTTCAAAAAGTGTTTATTACTATTCATAATGGCTAGTTTTAATAGCATATTGTTGTTTAGTGAAACTCGGTATTGCGTACGACGCAAGCTATCGAGGAAGGTCGCGATTGCGTGTAAAGCAAGCCAAGCAAGTGTTGTGTAGAAAAAGATTCCTTTGATGATTTATATAACATAAAAGTCTCGGGTGTTACATTCTACCCCCCTTAAAAAGAATTTCGCCCTCGAAATTCGTCACTTTGTAACAAACAGATGAGGATACTTCTCCCTCATCATATCCTCAAGCTCCCATGTAGCTTCTTCAAGTTGGTGGTTCCTCCATAAAACTTTCACCAATCGAGTGGTCTTGTTTCGTAGGACTTTTTTGCTACGATCCAGAATCTCTATCGGCTGTTCTTCATATGAAAGATCTTGCTCCAGCAGTACAACTTCTGAGCTGAGTACATGTGAAGGATCTGGTATGTACTTTCTCAGGAGAGATACATGGAACACATCGTGAACTTGAGAGAGATTCGGTGGAAGCGCCAATCGGTAAGATACCTTCCCAACACGATCCAGTATTTCGAAAGGACCGATATATCTAGGGCTCAACTTCCCCTTCTTTCCAAATCTCATAACCCTCTTCCAGGGAGATATTCGTAAGAACACTTTATCACCCACTTCAAACTCTAGGTATTTTCTTCGGTTGTCGGCATAACTTTTCTGTCGACTCTGAGCTGCGCTTATGTGTTGTTGAATAGATCTGACCTTTTCTGCCATTTCATCAACGAGATCATGTCCTAATAGCTTTCTTTCCCCAACTTCATCCCAGCAAGTTGGAGTCCTGCATTTCTTTCCATAGAGAGCTTCATAAGGAGCCATCTGAATACTGGAGTGAAAGCTATTATTATAAGAAAATTCCACCAAAGGTAGGTGTTGATCCCAACCTCCTTTGAAATCAATAGAGCAAGCTCTCAACATATCTTCTAGGGTTTGAATTGTTCTCTCAGACTGACCGTCTGTCTGGGGATGATAAGCAGTGTTGAAACTTAACTCTGTATCCAGAGTATGCTGAAGACTTCGCCAGAACTTCGAGGTAAATCTCGGATCCCGATCAGATATAATAGAAAGTGGTACTCCATGCAATCTTACCACTTCCTTTACATATATCCTGGCAAGCTGATCTAGAGAGAAATCCTCTCTAATAGCAATGACGTGTGCAGACTTTGTAAGACGATCAACTATGACCCAGATAGCATTATTGCCTTTGGATGTTTTAGGAAGTCCTGTGACAAAGTCCATAGTGATGTTTTCCCATTTCCATTCGGGTATGGGTAATGGTTGTAACATCCCCTTAGACTTTTGTCTCTCAGCTTTAACTTTTTGACAAACCAAGCATCGAGAGACATATTCAGCAACATCTCTTTTCATGCCATCCCACCAGAAGTACTCTTTCAGGTCCCTATACATCTTCGTGCTTCCAGGATGAATAGAGAATGAAGAACTATGAGCCTCATCCAGAAGCTCCTTCTTTAATTCGGGGATGGAAGGAACACAAACCCGATTCCTGAACTTTATTAACCCATCACAATCAAGGTTGAATTCAGGAACATTTCTCACCTTCTTTTGTAACTCGACATCTTCTTTATGTGCCTCTTTAATCTTCACATGTATAGATGGTTGAACATTCATTTGAGAAAGATAAGATTTTTCCCCTTCCATTATAATTCCAAGATCCATACTTTGTAAATCCATAAATATTGGATCCTTTGTGATCCTCATCATGGATAAACTAGCATGGTCTTGTCGACTTAATGCATCTGCCACCTTGTTTGCTTTCCCAGGGTGGTAATGGATTGAGCAGTCATAATCCTTAATCAGCTCCAACCATCTTCTTTGACGCATATTCAGCTCCTTTTGTGTGAAAATATACTTTAAACTTTTATGATCAGTATAAATATCACACCTTTAACCATAAAGGTAATGCCTCCAAATCTTTAATGCAAAGATTACCGCAGCCAACTCCAAATCATGTGTTGGGTAATTTTGCTCATGGATTTTCAACTGTCGTGAGGCATAAGCTATCACCATATCATTTTGCATAAGAACACACCCCAATCCCTTCTGGGATGCATCACTGTAGATCACAAACCTTTCTCCACTACAAGGCAGTGTGAGCACAGGTGCACTGGATAACCTTCTTTTCAACTCCTTGAAATTCTCTTCACATTCCTCTGTCCAGACAAACTTAACTCCTTTCCGAGTCAACTTGGTGAGTGGATTAGATAATCGTGAAAAATCTTTTACAAAACGTCGATAATATCCAGCCAAACCAAGAAAACTTCGAATCTCAGTTACTATTGTTGGTCTCGACCATCTTTCGATAGCCTCTGTTTTTTCTGGATCCACAGATATCCCCTCTTTTGAGATTATGTGACCCAAAAATGCAACTTTTTGAAGCCAAAATTCACACTTGGTAAATTTGGCATAAAGCTTCTCCTTTCTCAGGGCCTTCAATATAATTCTCAAGTGATCTTCATGATCTTCATTGCTCTTTGAATAGACAAGAATATCGTCTATAAAGACTACCACAAATTGATCAAGATAGTCTCTAAAGACTCTATTCATTAGATCCATGAAGATAGCAGGGGAATTAGTAAGACCAAATGGAATCACTATAAATTCATAGTGTCCATACCTTGTACGGAAAGCCGTATTTGGTATATCCTCCCTTTTGACCCTTAATTGATGATACCCTGAACGAAGATCAATCTTGGAAAAGTATTGAGCTCCGCGTAGTTGGTCAAATAAGTCATCAATGCGTGGGAGAGGATATTTGTTCTTGATAGTGATCTTGTTAAGTTCTCGATAATCAATGAAGAGTCTCATTGATCCATCTTTCTTCTTAACAAATAGAACAGGTGCTCCCCAAGGTGACGCACTAGGGCGTATGAATCCCTTGTCAAGATTCTCTTGGAGTTGCTTCTTCAATTCCTGCAACTCAATTGGGGCCATTCTATAAGGTGTCTTTGAAATAGGCAAAGCACCCGGTACGAGTTCTATTGAAAACTCAACTTCACGATTTGGTGGAAGACCTGGTAATTCCTCCGGAAATACATAATCAAACTCTCGTACAATGGGCATATTCTTAATCGTGAGTTTCTCACCAACCATTTGAGATAAATAACCTTCATTTAGTGGAATCAATACCCATAAGATGGAAGAAATTTCCACTGGAAGGTTATGTTCATCCTTGCATTGGTATACGATTGTAGATTGATCTGGAATATGAAATGTGACTTCCCTTCTTTGGCAATTGATATGAGATCCATGTAGAGAAAGCCAATCCATGCCAAGAATCACATCAAATTCCACTAAAGGAAGGATCACAAGATTTGCAGGAAGCACTTTCCCACAAACTTCGATCGGAGAAGAATTATAAACTTTTGATGCGACTGTTGTGCCATTAGGTGTTGTCACAACTAACTCAACATCTAATTGTTGAGGTAATACGGTGATACCCTTAGAAAATTCTTTAGAAATAAAAGAGTGGGTGGATCCAGAATCAAATAAAACATTTGCTACTTTAGAGTGGATGGTAAGTGTACCTTTCACCACTTCGTTATCGTACTCCACATCGCTGATAGAAATTGCATGTGACTTTCCTTTGTCTTTAGCCTTAAGATTTTGTTGACGTCGACCATCATCATCAACCCTTGGATTTGGGCATTGATTTTCATAATGCCCCATCTCCTTGCACTTGAAACATTGAAGTGTAGTAGGTTCATTCTGTGTATCCCTTCCTTTGTTTGCGTCATTAGACATCTTCTACCCATTATCACGGCATTCAAATGCCCGATGACCTTCTTTTCCACATTTAAAACATTTACTTGTCCCTTTAAGACAACTCCCTCCATGTTTCTTTCCACACTTTGAGCATAAGGAAAAGCTCATCTTCTTTTCCGTGTGCTCTTTAGATTTTTCTTTGAATTCCATCTTCCTCTTCTTATCAAACCCATGTGACTGATGGGTTACTCCAATCTCCATCTCGACTTTGAGAGCACATCGAACGATTTCCTCGTAGCTATTGAAGTCCCTTATGGCTAACGCCCTTCGAAGACTTGGTTTTAAGCCACTAAATAATCGATCGATCTTACTCTCAGGTTGGATAATAATACCAGAAGCGTACCTTGCAAGTCTTGTAAAATTTGCTTCATAGGTACTAATAGATTCATCATCCCTTTGCTTCAGTTCAAGGAACTCTTTCTCCATCTTTGTTCGGAGAATACGAGGGAAGTAATTATTGAAAAATAAGTTCTTGAACTCGTCCCATTCCATAGACTCAATTTCATCCCTTTTACTCGTATTCTTAATAAGATTCCACCATTGATCAGCATCTCCTTCCAAACGATACACTGCTAGGATGACTTTATCATGTTCAGAACATTGAAGAACTGAAAATACCTTTTCAGTAGTACTAATCCATTGCTCAGCAACTAATGTATTAGTAGACCCACTGAAAGAAGGTGGACGCTGCCTCATGAAGGATTGAACAGAATGTTTCTCCTTCCTTTGCTCGTTTGGAAGTCCTGCATGATTCATAGCTTGAGAAAGTTGTGTGAGCATGGCTACAAGATTTTGCATTCCAGCTCCCATATCGTTTGGTTGCTCAGGGGGACAATCATTTCATTGCCCATCGCATTCCGCATTAACACGGTTCCTTCAGGTTCCAGCCATTGACTAAAACCAAGAAGAATAGTGTGAGCAATACTAATTATAATAGGAAAACCACATAATTCAAGAATAAAATTTTCATGCTTAAGGTCTTATCCTAGGTTATTCAAGGCCATTTCTAAAACACTAAGATTGTGTTCTATGCTTAGACTTATCCTTAGAGTTCTTACTAAGGCTTTCACATCCTAGTTTCCAAAGGTTGACTATACCTTTCCTATGATACCAACTATAACGACCCATACTTTACATACATTGTTAATACTTCAAAATTGAAGCACACTTATTACAACATATGACAAAACCACAAAGGACCGTATAGGTATAGTGTCTTTAGAAACTGGGAAACATAAACAACTGGTTCATAAATCTTCTACAGTGTCTCCCATTTATTTCATCATATCTAGGGTCCCTTTTAGCATATTCTACTTAATATCCATCTTCCTAACCTGGGGAAAAGAAAACATAAAAGGGTGAGCTCAAATGCTCAGCAAGGCAAATAAAGGAAATAAAAATCATATCATATCTTTTTGAAAATCATAACCCGCAAAAGAGATCATAATATCTTAACATGGAACAAATCATAGAAGTGAAAATGAGATCCCCATAATCATAACATAAAACTTGAAACTTTGTGGCATGCACACATAATCATGGAAAATCATTTCTTGTTAGTCATGACTCATTGCCAAGACTATCTTAGTGGACAAAGTCCCTTTCTGAACCGAGTAACCCTCGTTTCAGTCCTGTTTCACTGAACCGGTATAACCTACCGTTCCAGCCCTGTCTATCTCATGAGATATAAAATCTTTACCCAATGCATTGGAGGGATATATAGGTCCCACCCATCTTATAATGAATCCTTTCTTATGTGTGCCACATAATCATAAATCATACATCATCGCATAACACGTGTAACGAAAATGGGATTCTTGAAACATCATGACATCATAAAACAAATCATATAAGATAAAAATATTTCCATCACAACATAATCAAACCAATTTAATAATAGGGATAAAAACAGAACCCTTTTATTATCTTAGATGGAAAATAATTTTGATAAAATACTTGAACTCCATTCTTGAGGAAAATATCCTTTCTACTTCAAAAACACTTTTCCTTTCTTAACATGTCATATAATTTTAAACTAAAAGAAGTTGATTAAAAATAAACTTGAAAACTTTTAAAGGAAGATTCTTGGAAATAATGTTTTAAAAATCCATTCATGCCGTATAAGTTAAAAAAACATTCTTCGTACTTTTGTCGGAAAAGTCAAAAAGTACTTCGTATGAAAAACGACAAAAGATTCCTTTCATACATATTACTAAAAACTCACCGAAGGGTAAAAATGGATTTAAACAATTGTATGTGGATGGAAGTAATATTACATATTGATGAAACATGGATGTGGATGATAAAATACACCCCAGTAAATACTTACGAATAAACAATCTCGGATAAAAATGAGATTGTGATATTTCCCTTACCTTAGGTACGATTTGCTTTGTACGTGTCCGAAGCTCCTGTATAATGGTTTAAATAATGTTATTGACTTATTCCAGAATCATACATATTGATATGATATCATATATGGTCATATTCTTAGCTTCTTGTTAGTAATATTTCATTGTTACTTGTTACTCGGGTCTTTATTGCCTTTTGTTCTTATGCGTGTTTTGCCGAATAAATTCTTATTCTTCTTTTAAGGTTATAGATAACTTATATCCAGAATGGTATTAGTGTAACATATATCATATTTATTCATTCAATTCATTTATATAATTACTATGTAATGATGATCATGTAGAACTAGTCGCATCACATCGTGGAGACGGTATTCCGTACGTACGCACGAGTGATGATATCGTTCCTATGATCGTGGAACTGTATTGGAGTATATATATTATTTCAGTAACAATATTACTTTATAATAATCATAAATAGTTACTCATTACACCATTATACCCATCCTTGTAAAGTGATGGTGGAAAAATAGATTGCACCACGGCGTGGAGACGGTATTCCGTACGTACGCACGCGCGGTGATTTCATTTTTCCGTAGGATGGATAGAAGGTGAATTAGGGTTGTTTCATATTTATAATAACATATCAGTATGTAAGTAATACTGATGTTATTACTTTATCATGAAACAACTAAAGAAGAAGAAGTTGAAGAAGAAAGAAATTGAAAAGATCGGTAATGGATATTACCTCTTCTTTGGAACGCCTCTTTAAATCCTCCACTTAGGGAACTAAGATTGGTCTTTGAAGAAGACCAGGACCTCTAGGATTATTCTAGGGAAGTGGAGAGGAGAAAATGGCAGGTGTTGGCCGAGATTGAGTGCTCAAATTGGTGTGAGGAGGAGGGGGAGGAGGTGTCCTTTTATAAGGGAGGAGAGGGGCACCTTAGGAATATCTCAAAATATTATTTTATATTAAAGTCAAAATCGGTTTATAATGGTTCCAAAGGGTATTATTTCGAAGATAAAGTGGGGAAGGGTCGAAATCCTATCAACCAATAGGATTTAGACAAGTTTAGGGTATTATTTTAACCTTATCAATTAGATTTAACTCTAAGTTAAATAATTTAACTTTTACCATGTCTTTTTGTTTTCTTTCACTATATGGTTAATACACTTACTATAACATGCCAAACAAACCCCAAATTGTTTATTATTAATATATATATCCTTATCTAAGTCATTTGGCCGAACCTTAGATTTTTAGGAATAAAATAACAATTAATAATATAATATATGATTTAAAAACTATTTTGTGTCAATTTTGACACTATTTGATATATGATTTTTGTGAAAGTCATAACAGAATTATATGTTCGAACCAAGTTGATTAAATCAACACTAATATATCATAGTAACCTATAAAATTAGTGGAATTCATAAAAAGTCTCAAATTACATTTATTTTGGTGTTTATAACATCAATTATGTCAATATTTCATTAATAAGATAATTACTGCATCATCATTGTGTCATATATAAATTAAATTATTTAATGTCTAAAAATTACAAATAAAATACCATCATGTAGGAAATCTTTTTAGATTTCTAATGAATATTTATAGTCGAATTTATCTTATGTATAACCCCATATTAAAAATGATTTACTTATTAAACCTTGATTTTAACTATTTTAACCCTTCTTTAAATAAATTAATAATAAATGTCCTAATTTAATCCAAGTGGGCCTAAATGGTCATATTTTATTCCTAAGTTTGTTTTTGGTCGAATTACACTTGTCCAATAGAATTAGGACATGTGTTAGGGTAATATTAATATCATATTTACCCTTAGTTGCCCTATTTACTATTAACCGCGGTAAAAATAGTAAAAAGTTACTATTCACCAAAAAATTATTTTTATCTCATTGAACCACATTTTACTTACTGATATCAACCGTGTCTGTCGGATTTTTGAAATTCCATTCACAGAAGCGGTAAAATTATGTTTTATGCAAAATTCAGTTTTTAACCTACCACTTAGTGGTTTCACTATTCATCAAAAATTGAAAGTTTTCAGAAAAATACCAAAATTTCACCCTAGGCTAATTTCAATATTCTGAGTCCAAAAATGAAGTCCATTTTGAAAAATAAAATTTATAAAATTTCAAAAAGTGGTTATTACTATTCATAACGGCTAGTTTTAATAGCATATTGTTGTTTAGTGAAACTCGGTATTGCGTACGACGCAAGCTATCGAGGAAGGTCGCGATTGCGTGTAAAGCAAGCCAAGAAAGTGTTGTGTAGAAAAAGATTCCTTTGATGATTTATATAACATAAAAGTCTCGGGTGTTACATTCTACCCCCCTTAAAAAGAATTTCGCCCTCGAAATTCGTCACTTTGTAACAAACAGATGAGGATACTTCTCCCTCATCATATCCTCAAGCTCCCATGTAGCTTCTTCAAGTTGGTGGTTCCTCCATAAAACTTTCACCAATCGAGTGGTCTTGTTTCGTAGGACTTTTTCTCTAAGATCCAGAATCTCTATCGGCTGTTCTTCATAAGAACGATCTTGCTCCAGCGGTACAACTTCTGAGCTGAGTACATGTGAAGGATCTGGTATGTACTTTCTCAGGAGAGATACATGGAACACATCGTGAACTTGAGAGAGATTCGGTGGAAGCGCCAATCGGTAAGCTACCTTCCCAACACGATCCAGTATTTCGAAAGGACCGATATATCTAGGGCTCAACTTCCCCTTCTTTCCAAATCTCATAACCCTCTTCCAGGGAGATATTCATAAGAACACTTTATCACCCACTTCAAACTCCAGGTCTTTTCTTCGGTTGTCGGCATAACTTTTCTGTCGACTCTGAGCTGCGCTTATGTGTTGTTGAATAGATCTGACCTTTTCTGCCATTTCATCAACGAGATCAGGTCCTAATAGCTTTCTTTCCCCAACTTCATCCCATCAAGTTGGAGTCCTGCATTTCTTTCCATAGAGAGCTTCATAAGGAGCCATCTGAATACTGGAGTGAAAACTATTATTATAAGAAAATTCCACCAAAGGTAGGTGTTGATCCCAACCTCCTTTGAAATCAATAGAGCAAGCTCTCAACATATCTTCTAGGGTTTTAATTGTTCTCTCAGACTGACCGTCTGTCTGGGGATGATAAGCAGTGCTGAAACTCAACTCTGTATCCAGAGTATGCTGAAGACTTCGCCAGAACTTCGAGGTAAATCTCGGATCCCGATTAGATATAATAGAAAGTGGTACTCCATGCAATCTTACCACTTCCTTTACATATATCCTGGCAAGCTGATCTAGAGAGAAATCCTCTCTAATAGCAATGACGTGTGCAGACTTTGTAAGACGATCAACTATGACCTAGATAGCATTATTGCCTTTGGATGTTTTAGGAAGTCCTGTGACAAAGTCCATAGTGATGTTTTCCCATTTCCATTCGGGTATGGGTAATGGTTGTAACATCCCCTTAGACTTTTGTCTCTCAGCTTTAACTTGTTGACAAACCAAGCATCGAGAGACATATTCAGCAACATCTCTTTTCATGCCATCCCACCAGAAGTACTCTTTCAGGTCCCTATACATCTTCGTGCTTCCAGGATGAATAGAGAATTAAGAACTATGAGCCTCATCCAGAAGCTCCTTCTTTAATTCGGGGATGGAAGGAACACAAACCCGATTCCTGAACTTTATTATCCCATCACAATCAAGGTTGAATTCAGGAACACTTCTCACCTTCTTTTGTAACTCGACATCTTCTTTCTGTGCCTCTTTAATCTTCACATGTATAGATGGTTGAACATTCATTTGAGAAAGATAAGATTTTTCCCCTTCCATTATAATTCCAAGATCCATCCTTTGTAAATCCATAAATATTGGATCCTTTGTGATCCTCATCATGGATAAACTAGCATGGTCTTGTCGACTTAATGCATCTGCCACCTTGTTTTCTTTCCCAGGGTGGTAATGGATTGAGCAGTCATAATCCTTAATCAGCTCCAACCATCTTCTTTGACGCATATTCAGCTCCTTTTGTGTGAAAATATACTTTAAACTTTTATGATCAGTATAAATATCACACCTTTCACCATAAAGGTAATGCCTCCAAATCTTTAATGCAAAGATTACCGCAACCAACTCCAAATCATGTGTTGGGTAATTTTGCTCATGGATTTTCAACTATCGTGAGGCATAAGCTATCACCATATCATTTTGCATAAGAACACACCCTAATCCCTTCTTGGATGCATCACTGTAGATCACAAACCTTTCTCCACTACAAGGCAGTGTGAGCACAGGTGCACTGGATAACCTTCTTTTCAACTCCTTGAAATTCTCTTCACATTCCTCTGTCCAGACAAACTTAACTCCTTTCCGAGTCAACTTGGTGAGTGGATTAGATAATCGTGAAAAATCTTTTACAAAACGTCGATAATATCCAGCCAAACCAAGAAAACTTCGAATCTCAGTTACTGTTGTTGGTCTCGACCATCTTTCGATAACCTCTGTTTTTGCTGGATCCACAGATATCCCCTCTTTTGAGATTATGTGACCCAAAAATGCAACTTTTTGAAGCCAAAATTCACACTTGGTAAATTTGGCATAAAGCTTCTCCTTTCTCAGGGTCTTCAATATAATTCTCAAGTGATCTTCATGCTCTTCCTTGCTCTTTGAATAGAAAATAATATCGTCTATAAAGACTACCACAAATTGATCAAGATAGTCTCTAAAGACTCTATTCATTAGATCCATGAAGATAGCAGGGGCATTAGTAATACCAAATGGCATCACTATAAATTCATAGTGTCCATACCTTGTACGGAAAGCCGTATTTGGTATATCCTCCCTTTTGACCCTTAATTGATGATACCCTGAATGAAGATCAATCTTGGAAAAGTATTGAGCTCTGCGTAGTTGGTCAAATAAGTCATCAATGCGTGGGAGAGGATATTTGTTCTTGATAGTGATCTTGTTAAGTTCTCGATAATCAATGCAGAGTCTCATTGATCCATATTTCTTCTTAACAAATAGAACAGGTGCTCCCCAAGGTGACGCACTAGGGCGTATGAATCCCTTATCAAGATTCTCTTGGAGTTGCTTCTTCAATTCCAACAACTCAATTGGGGCCATTCTATAAGGTGTCTTTGAAATAGGCAAAGCACCCGGTACGAGTTCTATTGAAAAATCAACTTCACGATTTGGTGGAAGACCCGGTAATTCCTCCGGAAATACATCATCAAACTCTCGTACAATGGGCATATTCTTAATCGTGAGTTTCTCACCAACCATTTGAGATAAATAACCTTCATTTAGTGGAATCAATACCCATAAGATGGAATAAATTTCCACTGGAAGGTTATGTTCATCCTTGCATTGGTATACGATCGTAGATTGATCTGGAATATAAAATGTGACTTCCCTTCTTTGGCAATTGATATGAGCTCCATGTAGAGAAAGCCAATCCATGCCAAGAATCACATCAAATTCCACTAAAGGAAGGATCACAAGATTTGCAGGAAGCACTTTCCCACAAACTTCGATCGGAGAAGAATTATAAACTTTTGATGCGACTGTTGTGCCATTAGGTGTTGTCACAACTAACTCAACATCTAATTGTTGAGGTAATACGGTGATACCCTTAGAAAATTCTTTAGAAATAAAAGAGTGGGTGGATCCAGAATCAAATAAAACATTTGCTAATTTAGAGTGGATGGTAAGTGTACCTTTCACCACTTCGTTATCGTACTCCACATCGCTGATAGAAATTGCATGTGACTTTCCTTTGTCTTTAGCCTTAAGATTTTTTTGACGTCGACCATCATCATCAACCCTTGGATTTGGGCATTGATTTGCATAATGCCCCATCTCCTTTCACTTGAAACATTGAAGTGTAGTAGGTTCATTCTGTGTATCCCTTCCTTTGTTTGCGTCATTAGACATCTTCTTCCCATTATCACGGCATTCAAATGCCCGATGACCTTCTTTTCCACAATTAAAACATTTACTTGTCCCTTTAAGACAACTCCCTCCATGTTTCTTTCCACACTTTGAGCATAAGGAAAAGCTCATCTTCTTTTCCGTGTGATCTTTAGATTTTTCTTTGAATTCCATCTTCCTCTTCTTATCAAACCCATGTGACTGATGGGTTACTCCAATATCCATCTCGACTTTGAGAGCACATCGAACGATTTCCTCGTAGCTATTGAAGTCCCTTATGGCTAACGCCCTTCGAAGACTTGGTTTTAAGCCACTAAAGAATCGATCGATCTTACTCTCAGGTTGGATAATAATACCAGAAGCGTACCTTGCAAGTCTTGTAAAATTTGCTTCATAGGTACTAACAGATTCATCATCCCTTTGCTTCAGTTCAAGGAACTCTTTCTCCATCATTGTTCGGAGAATACGAGGGAAGTACTTATTGAAAAATAAGTTCTTGAACTCGTCCCATTCCATAGACTCAATTTCATCCCTTTGCCTCATATTCTTAATAAGATTCCACCATTGATCAGCATCTCCTTCCAAACGATACACTGCTAGGATGACTTTATCATGTTCAGAACATTGAAGAACTGAAAATATCTTTTCAGTAGTACTAATCCATTGTTCAACAACTAATGGATCAGTAGACCCACTGAAAGAAGGTGGACGCTGCCTCATGAAGGATTCAACAGAATGTTGCTCCTTCCTTTGCTCGTTTGGAAGTCCTGCATGATTCATAGCTTGAGAAAGTTGTGTGAGCATGGCTACAAGATTTTGCATTCCAGCTCCCATATCGTTTGGTTTCTCAGGGGGACAATAATTGCATTGCCCATCGCATTCCGCATTAACACGGTTCCTTCAGGTTCCAGCCATTGACTAAAACCAAGAAGAATAGTGTGAGCAACACTAATTATAATAGGAAAACCACATAATTCAAGAATAAAATTTTCATGCTTAAGGTCTTATCCTAGGTTATTCAAGGCCATTTCTAAAACACTAAGATTGTGTTCTATGCTTAGACTTATCCTTAGAGTTCTTACTAAGGCTTTCACATCCTAGTTTCCAAAGGTTGACTATACCTTTCCTCTGATACCAACTATAACGACCCATACTTTATATACATTGTTAATACTTCAAAATTGAATCACACTTATTACAACATATGACAAAACCACAAAGGACCGTATAGGTATAGTGTCTTTAGAAACTGGGAAACATAAACAACTGGTTCATAAATCTTCTACAGTGTCTCCCATTTATTTCATCATATCTAGGGTCCCTTTTAGCATATTCTACTTAATATCCATCTTCCTGACCTGGGGAAAAGAAAACATAAAAGGGTGAGCTCAAATGCTCAGCAAGGAAAATAAAGGAAATAAAAATCATATCATATCTTTTTGAAAATCATAACCTGCAAAAGAGATCATAATATCTTAACATGGAACAAATCATAGAAGTGAAAATGAGATCCCCATAATCATAACATAAAACTTGAAACTTTGTGGCATGCACACATAATCATGGAAAATCATTTCTTGTTAGTCATGACTCATTGCCAAGACTATCTTAGTGGACAAAGTCCCTTTCTGAACCGAGTAACCCTCGTTTCAGTCCTGTTTCACTGAACCGGTATAACCTACCGTTCCAGCCCTGTCTATCTCATGAGATATAAAATCTTTACCCAATACATTGGAGTGAGATATAGGTCCCACCCATCTTATAATGAATTCTTTCTTATGTGTTCCACATAATCATAAATCATACATCATCGCATAACACGTGTAACGAAAATGGGATTCTTGAAACATCATGACATCATAAAACAAATCATATAAGATAAAAATATTTCCATCACAACATAATCAAACCAATGTAATAATAGGGATAAAAACATAACCCTTTTATTATCTTAGATGGAAAATAATTTTGATAAAATACTTGAACTCCATTCTTGAGGAAAATATCCTTTCTACTTCAAAAGCACTTTTCCTTTCTTAACATGTCATATAATTTTAAACTAAAATAAGTTGATTAAAAATAAACTTGAAAACTTTTAAAGGAATATTCTTGGAAATAATGTTTTAAAAATCCATTCATGCCGTATAAGTTAAAAAAACATTCTTCGTACTTTTGTCGGAAAAGTCAAAAAGTACTTCGTATGAAAAACGACAAAAGATTCCTTTCATACATATTACTAAAAACTCACCGAAGGGTAAAAATGGATTTAAACAATTGTATGTGGATGGAAGTAATATTACATATTGATGAAACATGGATGTGGATGATAAAATACACCCCAGTAAATACTTACGAATAAACAATCTCGGATAAAAATGAGATTGTGATATTTCCCTTACCTTAGGTCCGATTTGCTTTGTACGTGTCCGAAGCTCCTGTATAATGGTTTAAATAATGTTATTGACTTATTCCAGAATCATACATATTGATATGATATCATATATGGTCATATTCTTAGCTTCTTGTTAGTAATATTTCATTGTTACTTGTTACTCGGGTCTTTATTGCCTTTTGTTCTTATGCGTGTTTTGCCGAATACATTCTTATTCTTCTTTTAAGGTTATAGATAACTTATATCCAGAATGGTATTAGTGTAACATATATCATATTTATTCATTCAATTCATTTATATAATTACTATGTAATGATGATCATGTAGAACGAGTCGCATCACATCGTGGAGACGGTATTCCGTACGTACGCACGAGTGATGATATCGTTCCTATGATCGTGGAACTGTATTGGAGTATATATATTATTTCAGTAACAATATTACTTTATAATAATCATAAATAGTTACTCATTACACCATTATACCCATCCTTGTAAAGTGATGGTGGAAAAATAGATTACACCACGGCGTGGAGACGGTATTTCGTACGTACGCACGCGCGGTGATTTCATTTTTCCGTAGGATGGATAGAAGGTGAATTAGGGTTGTTTCATATTTATAATAACATATCAGTATGTAAGTAATACTGATGTTATTACTTTATCATGAAACAACTAAAGAAGAAGAAGTTGAAGAAGAAAGAAATTGAAAAGATCGGTAATGGATATTACCTCTTCTTTGGAACGCCTCTTTGAATCCTCCACTTAGGGAACTATGATTGGTCTTTGAAGAAGACCAAGACCTCTAGGATTATTCTAGGGAAGTGGAGAGGAGAAAATGGCAGGGGTTGGCCGAGCTTGAGTGCTCAAATTTGTGTGAGGAGGAGGGGGATGAATTGTCCTTTTATAAGGGAGGAGAGGGGCACCTTAGGAATATCTCAAAATATTATTTTATATTAAAGTCAAAATCGGTTTATAATGGTTCCAAAGGGTCTTATTTCGAAGCTAAAGTGGGAAGGGTCGAAATCCTATCAACCAATAGGATTTAGACAAGTTTAGGGTATTATTTTAACATTATCAATTAGATTTAACTCTAAGTTAAATAATTTAACTTTTACCATGTCTTTTTGTTTTCTTTCACTATATGGTTAATACACTTACTATAACATGCCAAAAGAACCCCAAATTGTTTATTATTAATATATATATCCTTATCTAGGTCATTTGGCCGAACCTTAGATTTTTAGGAATAAAATAACAATTAATAATATAATATTTGATTTAAAAACTATTTTGTGTCAATTTTGACACTATTTGATATATGATTTTTGTGAAAGTCATAACAGAATTATATGTTCGAAACAAGTTGATTAAATAAACACTAATATATCATAGTAACCTAGAAAATTAGTGTAATTCATAAAAAGTCTCAAATTACATTTATTTTGGTGTTTATAACATCAATTATGTCAATATTTCATTAATAAGATAATTACTGCGTCATCATTGTGTCATAAATAAATTAAATTATTTAATGTCTAAAAATTACAAATAAAATACCATCATGTAGGAAATATTTTTAGATTTCTAATGAATATTTATAGTCGAATTTATCTTATGTATAACCCCATATTAAAAATGATTTACTTATTAAACCTTGATTTTTACTATTTTAACCCTTCTTTAAATAAATTAATAATAAATGTCCTAATCTAATCCAAGTGGGCCTAAATGGTCATATTTTATTCCTAAGTTTGTTTTTGGTCGAATTACACTTGTCCAATAGAATTAGGACATGTGTTAGGGTAATATTAATATCATATTTACCCTTAGTTACCCTATTTACTATTAACCGCGGTAAAAATAGTAAAAAGTTACTATTCACCAAAAAATTATTTTTATCTCATTGAACCACATTTTACTTACTGATATCAACCGTGTCTGTCGGATTTTTGAAATTCCATTCACAGAAGCGGTAAAATTAAGTTTTATGCAAAATTCAGTTTTTAACCTACCACTTAGTGGTTTCACTATTCATCAAAAATTGAAAGTTTTCAGAAAAATACCAAAATTTCACCCTAGGCTAATTTCGATATTCTGAGTCCAAAAATGAAGTCCATTTTGAAAAATAAAATTTATAAAATTTCAAAAAGTGGTTATTACTATTCATAACGGCTAGTTTTAATAGCATATTGTTGTTTAGTGAAACTCGGTATTGCGTACGACGCAAGCTATCGAGGAAGGTCGCGATTGCGTGTAAAGCAAGCCAAGCAAGTGTTGTGTAGAAAAAGATTCCTTTGATGATTTATATAACATAAAAGTCTCGGGTGTTACACCTAAGGTCTTATGCATGTGTTTTTAGGTGTTATGTAACGATACCCTAGTACTATGACCATCACACCCCAAGAGTCTGTCACTATCGCACACCTTACCCCCAAGCTCCCACTTCCACTTCACTCAAAGAATTTTTAGTTCATCCAACCTCTTCCCTACTCTTTCTATAATCCTCCCAAGTTTCCCCAATCTCCCACTAATCCTCTCCCAAGACTCTCCCAAGCCTTTGGGATCACACTTCCAATTAAGGGTTTCCTTCCTTTATCATTTTATCCAAGTTTCTTAATATTATTATTCCCTTTTATTTTAAATAATAAATGTTGGGGTATGATTTATCGCATCCATAATACTTCCCTCTTCATGTTTTAATGAAGATATACCCCCTTTTTCTCTCATTAATGCCTCCCATGTACACCCGTTACCATGCCGAAATTCCGTAATTAATTTCTCTCTCCTCATTTGTATTCAAGCAATTATTTTGTATTATGAATTTAAATTCCATTATTTATATTGGGACATGTATCTATATGAACCCCTTACTGTAAATTTCATGTAAATATGATGATACACCCTCTTTCTCTCTTATCAACCATTTTTACGAGTTCTTATGTCACACCGTTATTCTGCCGAAATTGCACCGTAATTTTCCAAACCAAAGTCATTGTGTAGTGAATATTGTGCCCATTTCTCTATTAAGGGTATTCACCTTTATGCACATTTACTTATTGATTATAGAGTTTCATGTATGTATTTTACATTCCTTTATCATGGAATAAATGATGATGTATAATGATTCCATGTTGTATGATCCACGTGGCACACTTATGCATAGAATGAAATGTTTAAGAAGGGTGCGCCCTGATAGCGCTCCAATGAATTGGTTAAAGTATAGTATCATGATACATCATGTGTAATGAGTGTTGTATCATGCTAATTCAAGTGAAATGAGGGTTTACTCGTGCTTAATGTTCAATGAGGGTTTACTCAAGCTCTATGTGCAACGAGCCTTGGATCATGCTAATTCAATGTTAAGTGTTTTTTCCACATTTCCATGTTATGATAATCATTCTATATCATTCCTTTATGTTCATATTTCTCTTGTGCTCCATTTATATGCCTGTTTCCTAACATGTATTGTAATATTCATGTTATACCTTGTTTACTACCTTACTGGGCTTTATAGCTCACCCTTTTCTTATGCATGTCGTCAGGTTATCCCATGGAATGCTATGTATGAGGGAATGTAGTGGTCATGTAAAGGAAGTTTTCAATAAAGATGCTATGTTTTATGTACTAATTTGTTATGTAATGTTCCTAATCCCAAAATTCACTAGACCTATCAATATTTTATGTTGTATCAAGTGAAGGTTTTATGTAATAAATCATGTTTAAGTGTGTAATAAAAAGTAGGGTTATCATAACTTAGTATTTTTTATTATGTAAGGAAGTGAGGACAGTCAGTCTTGCATGTGACGTAAGTTAACCTCAGTGTTACATGTAGATAAATCTAAAATTTATGTTGAAAACAATTCATGATTAACTTGGTATTGATTTTAATATAATAAAACTTTATTTCTTTAATATGAAAAAAATATTTTCTATGTTTCATGAAATAAAAAATATCAAAAAGATTAAATTAATTAGGAAGAAAATAATTCACAAAATATAAGGGTGTTACATAAACATAGGAATATATAGTTAAAGTAATTATATTACAAATAAAAATTCATAGGGATAATAGCACCATAATTCAAATAGGTATAAAAACCCAAAGTATAACCACAATGTACTAGAAACTAAAATATAAAGACCCAAGTCCTAATGGACACAACTCTCCAAGTCCCAAGGATCAATAAAAAGAACCACCTCCAAGTGGTGCTTTTACCTCACTCTAATTTGGAGAAAAAAACTAAAAACACTCGAAGGAATTAGTATGGTGCTGTATAAAATACTAGTAGGGTCTCACCATGGATTCCGTGAAAGGATTCAAAATTGATTAACCAAATAAATCTCTCAATTTTAAATTAACAGACATGGTAGTACAAATGAATATTTAAAAAAAATCAGGAATTACATTTAAATTGATGGAATAATTTCTAAATAATAAATTAATAAATATTTCATATAAAATGGTTTATATAAATTCATAATGCATGTATAAAATTGTTTACAAAAAATGGCATATATTTCAAAATAATCACAAATGATTAAAATGGTGATATTTCAATAGGTATGATAGTTCTAGGTTATTGTATCCTCACACACTAGAATAGGTGACCATAGAAATATGTGTACACACGTCCCACATACACTGATCAAAGAGGACCCATCACTATCCAATCGGGGATGTGACCTATTGTATATGTTTTGTTAGAGTTATAAAGATTCAATAGAGTGTTGTCCTAAATAACTCACTGTATACCTAGGATTGCATGTTCTCTAACAATAATCAAAAATGGAAAATTTATTTTAAATATATTCAAAATACAATTAACCCATTTCTCATTTCACTATTCCAATTTCCATTTTAAAAACCAGAACTGGTTTTAATAAATTAATTCTTTTTCCAAGATAAAACCAATGGATTTTTATCAAAACAATTTATGCCATTTTTCTCAAATAAAATTTTGAAATAAATTTCCCAAATCAATTTCAAAATTTAAATTCCTCAATTTAATTTGACAATTTTCTATCAAATTCCACAACACACCCCAATTCATAAGAATTGGGGATTTTTCCTAATTTTCATGCCAAAGAAAATCCAAATCACAATCCAAAATGAATTTTGTTTTCACAATTTAATTGAAATCAATCAATTTTTGGTTAAATCAATTGGAAAAAATTAAAAGGAATGACCTTATATCATCAAGATCACATCTCATAACACAAAAAATGATAAACTCCAATGAAGAATGTCAAAAAATGAGATATGGTAATAAAACCTAAATTAAATATCTAAAATAGCTTCAATTTTATACTACAACAACATGGAGATCTATCAAACCTTTAGGAAGAGAGATAAAGATAGAGGGAGAGAAGGAACAAGGAGAGAAATCTTACCAGGAAAGGACTGAAAGATGATTTACTAGCGTCGATCCACCTTGGGGAGGGTTTAGAGGTTCCAAAGCTGGTTCTTGGGAGCCATATAAACCTAGAACATCGTAATATCCTGAGTTAGGGTCGATCATGGGTCAAAAATTGATTTTGAGGAATTTTTAATGAATTTTTGGAATAATAAAATCCCATGTGCATGATTATCTAGGCAGGGCCATACGGTTTGTCGAACTGTGTGCCCTGTCCATGAACCACTACTAGTGGGGTTTCATAGTTTCTCCTTGGTGGGAACAAGGGTTTTCAAACCATGTGACAACTATGAAAAACGTCGCTGCATGTGTGTGCCCAATTTTCACTAGCAGGGTGCATAGTTTGGGAAAGTCGTTATCTAATCGTGTACAACACCTGACCACTTCCAAAATTTCAAAAAAATAACCCTAAGCACCCCTAAGTGGGAACCAAATAAAGAATGATCAAAAGAGGGGTTAAGGATTACCTGAAAATAGTAACAAGATGTTACAACCTCCCCTCCATAGAAACTATATATCCCCAGAAATCCTGTTAAAGAAGTTTTAATGTCAAAAAGATGTGGCCACTATTATCTCATCAGTGCCTCTGTCTCCCACATATCATGAGTATCAGAACTGTGCTACCATAACACTCAAACTAAAGGTATCATTATCCCATGAAGTACTTTGGTTTCAAAATAAAATATGCTGAATGGATGTTCAGTCATAGATAAATCATGTTCAATATAAAGATCACTTCAACTCAGAACATGATACTGGTCAAAAATATATTTGCATAGATACATGGAACATGTTATGTATTAATGAAAACTATGGCAAAAGTTCTAAATGGTAAGACACTTTCCCCACTTACTCAATAACCTAAAATGGTCCCATGAAATGAGGCACAACATTCCCTTACCTCCCAAGTTTTCGATGAACCAAATGGGGTAAAACTTTCAGTAACACTGGTCACCAATAGAAAATTAAAATGATCTACCATGACAATTAGAATAATATTATATAGGATCTGTGACTTCTACATTCATTTATGAATCAACTAATTATTTTATGTCATATCTTGAACCAAGCTTGGTCTATCTAATGAACATTCACCAATCTCCAACCAATATAACAGATATTTTTAAGTCCAACCATACAATGACTTAAAAGGATCCATTTTGAGTGATGATTGGTAACTATTGTTATAAGAAAACTCAACCAGACCTAGATGGCCATCCCAAGCTCCACTAAAGTTAAGAACAATGGATCAAAACATATCCTCAAGAATCTATATAGATCATTCTATCTAGTCATTCAATTGAAGAGGGTATTATATACTAAAATGAAACTAAGATCCCAGTGCCTCTTAAATGCCTCTACAAAAGTGGGAACTAAAATGGGGATCTCTATCAGAGACTATAGAAGATGGAACTCAGTGAAAATGAAAAATATATTTCACATAAAGATTTCCCAGTTCCTAATTTTTGTGTGTGTCATGAATGAGTATGAAGTGAGCCAATTTAGTCACCCTATAGATCACAATCCATATTGAATTATTCTTTTTATGTGTCCATGTAAACCCAACCAAAAAATCCATTTAGATATCATCTAGCTTCGAAGTTAACATATGAAGTGGTTGAACAAAAACTGAATAACTCTTGTGCTCAGGCTTGATCTATTGGCACATATAATAATGGGATACAAAATAAAAAATTCTTCATCCCATATCTGGCCACTAGAATCATTACCTCATGTCATTGAAACATCTTCATGGTTCCTAGGTGCACTTACCACTAGGAACTATAGAAATCCCCCATAACAACATTCCTAATCAATAACGGTACAAAAAAATGATTATGATAATATAGAATTACCTATGTGGAGAATGACCAATCAAAAATGGTCTCCCCACCATAAAGAGAGTCTCTAATTCTATAGAAATCATCCTCAAGTAATTGTTCCTTAAGAATCAACTTGAGAAGATTAAATTTCAATTGAGCACTAGCCAAAACAACCTCATCCCCTGATTCATGAACTCTAATTTTCAATTATGTAAAAAAGAGCCATCAAGTTCCACTCTTCTAATGATTCTTTCACTGCTTGGGTTGGAATATTATTGGTGAAAGAATCTATAATGACATTCCATTTCCCAATGGTATAAGAGAATTCTAAATCAAAGGATTACAAATATTCCACTAAATGACTATGGCAGATATTAAAATTTTTTAAGAGAAGATATTACTCAAGCTTTTATGGTCAGAATACATGGTAAAACTTGCATCGAAAATGTAATGCCACAGAATCTTAAGTGCATGCATCACATCTACATGGTCAATTTCTTGGTTTAGATATTTCATATCGGGTTTCCTAAGCTGGTGAGAGACATAAGAAAGGACATAATCACCCTACACAAGACCACAACCCAAAACTGGACCTAATTCATCACAGAATACCACATATCCATACCCGACCTCTTTAAGAGTCAAAACCGATAAATTACTAAAAATAAATTTCATCTAAACAAAATAACTCTGAAATTTTTCATCCCAAGAAAACATTAATCCCTTTTGAGTTAGAGAAGTCATCAAAGAGGCTATATTTGTGAAGTCCTTTACAAATGAGTGATAATATCCAGCTAAACATAAGAAGTACTAAATCTCAAAAACATTTTGTGGTTGATCACGTGTCATAATAGATTTTACCTTCTTAGGATAAACATAGATACCATGATTCAACAACATGTGTACCAATAACGCCACTTACCGAATCTAGAAATCACATTTCAATAGATTGGCATAAAGTCGAAGATTTATCAAAAAATCTAGAACTAATCTCAAATTATGCACGTGATCCTCCACATAATTATAATAAAATAGGATTCCACACACAAATACCAACCCAAAAGTATAAAGCTATGCATGAGAAATATTTTTTATTAAATCTATAAAGACTACAGTAGATTTGGTTAGGCAAAATGGAATGAGAAGGTTCTCATAATGTCCATACCTAATCTAGAAGGTAGTTTTCTAAATGTCAGATTATTTTATTCTCAAATGGTGATAACCAAATCAAATATAAATCTTCGAAAAACAATTTTCCCCTTTCAACTGGTCAAACAAATCATCAATCCATGGAAAAAACTAATTTTTATTTATCATAAATTGACTGAGTTTCTGGTAATCAATACAAAGGTGAAGTAAACCATCATCTTTCATAGAAAATAGAACAGGAATCTCCCAAGGTTACACACTCAGGAATACAAATCCTTTTTTTAGAAGATCATCCACTTGAGGCTTGTACTCTTTCATTTTAGCTGGTGTGATGCGATACAAAGGAATATATACTTTCTAAGTTCCTGGAACTAATTTGATATAAAACTCTAGCTCCCTCATTGATGGAAGACTAGAGAAGTTAGAAAGAAAACATTAGGAAACTCGAAGACAACTAGAGGTATATCACTACTTAGGGATTGTCACCCCAGGTCTAAATAAAACACCGATATTACTTTACCAAAATGTAGAAAATAAGGTTTGGCTCTAATTTACCTTGGGTCCCACTCAACCCAAAAAATACGATATACACCATCGGGATTAAGAGAAGATACCTCAACCCAAAAAATACGACATACACCATCAGGATTAAGAGAAGAGACCCGTCGAAGATAAAAATCAATCCAGAATTTATTGTTAGTGATCCAATCCATCCCAAAAATGATTTTAATTGGTTTCATGTTGAGAACCATAAAATACTAAGAAATCTCAACATCTGATAAGGATAAAACACAAGTATGAAAACATATATCCTATCCTATCTTCATTCTAAGGGTTATAGTAATATCCATCACATAAGATAAAACCACTATAGGAAGATTAAGAATATTCACATTATGAGTCGAAATAATGGAATGAGATGCACCAGTATCAAATATAGAAATCACTAATGATGAATATATAGTGATGTTACCTCTCATAACCATTGGGACCATATCTTATTTTTTTGGAGACTCTTCCACTATGTGAAGAATATTTATTCTAGATTCTTGTGGCTAGAACCCCTTTTTTGTGATGAATCTAATTGAATCAATGTTTTAATATGAGTTAATGGTAGTGTGACACTATATGGTGTAGAAAATACATGACATAACTTCTAAAGTTGGCATGAGTGTCTGTAGGAAACAAATATTTTGGGTGCCTCTATGAAAACCCATTTAGAGTGACCAAGTTTTTCACACTAGCATCAAATCAAAGGTCCTTTACCATGCACTTTAGTAGGTCTAGATAAGACCTACTATCAAAAACCACCTTGAAAATCATCATGATTCTTCTTCCCTTTAGAGTAATTCACATAAATTACACTGGGAGAAAAATAAACTCCCAACAGCACCGATTTACTAGCTAGGTTCATCTCAAACACCAACACTATATCCAACACATAAGTATAAGAAGGAATCTTTATCAACAAAACCTAATAGATAATATCAAATCAAAGAGCTATCTCGAACTATCGATTCTTCGTATTCTTATTCGACATAATTTTAAGTAAAAACTATATAATCTCAGTAAAATGATTTTCATACTATATCATGGTCATGTCAACCTACTCAAGCTTGAAGAACTCCAAATCCTTATCCAAAACCATAGAATCTGGATACAACTTTTTGGAAAAAATAACATTTGTGTCTTTCCACTCTAAGAACTCATTCTTTTTCACTATCACCATTGTGTCCCACCATCTCCTTCTAGGTCCCTCTATCTTGATGGAAGCACATTTAAATTTTATTTCATCAGGAATTTAAAAGAACTCAAATAGAAGATCTACATCTCTCAACCATTCATCACCCATTTTAAGATTATTATATACTTAGAACACTGGTAGATTATTGATAAGGGAATGTTAAGCATGAATCCTGAAGTCATCCCTATGGGGTTCCACATCTGGAGCCTGAATGGTAATGAGTTCAAGTGCATATCCGGGAGCATGGACAACACACACAATAACTTCAACAAGATTATGGTCCATATGAGGATTTTATCACTAAGTTTTATCAGCATCTTCCACCTAGATACTATTATCACATCTTATCGGATGCATGATTATACAAAGCCTCAGCATATAGAATTGAAGACATCATATAAACACTCAAAAAGAGAAACAAGGGAAATAATTACCATTCGATAAGAACACAAGATTTTTATTTCACCCCATAAAAATCAAAATTAGGGAAAAGAATAGAACTACTCATCAAGAAATTTTCTAAAACCACCCCTAGTGACTTAAGGCTCATTTCTATGAGATCTGCAGAAGCACTGAATCAAAAGTAACTCATATTTCTCGAAAATATTACTCAACATAATACTAACAACATGGAAAGACACACAACCTGTACCTTTGATAACACTTTGTCACAAACCAACCTAGATACCATGGTACCCTAACACCCAATCCAACCCTGACATGGCCCGTAGGGAATTCCAAATCACCATGGGTTTGTGACTAGAACCGAGAATCATACAAGATAAAATTGGATGTTTTTTTCCATAATAGTGGAATATATAGTTATAAGTTAGTATTATCAAAAGAAAACATCATAGGGAGAATAGTACCAGAAGTCAAACAAGTATAAAAAACCATAGTAAAACCACAAGGCACCATAAAATGAATGATAACAACCAAACTCCCACTGAACACAACTCTCCATGTCTCAAAATTCAACAACAAGAACCACCTCCAAGTGGGGATTTACCCTGATTGAACCTAGTATAATAAAATCTACAAACACCAAAAGGCATAGGTAGGGTGTGAGCTAAAATCCTAGTAGTGTCTCACCAAGGATTCCAAAACAAGATTATAAATTGATTAACAAAATAATGATCTAAATTTTAAATAAATAGGCATCTAATTAAAAAATCATATTTAAAAAATCATGATTTACATTTAAATTGATGGAATCATTTCTAAAAAATGGCTTAATAAACATTTCATATATTTTTTTATATAAATCCTCAAGGCATGTGTAAAATAGATTACAAAAAATGGAATATTTATCAAAATAATCACAAATGAGAAACAAGGTCATATACCAATAAGTATGATATTTCTAGGTTGTGGGATCACCACACACTTGGATCAGGGATCATGAAAATATGTGTACACACATAACCTAGATACTGGTCAAAGATGACTCGTCACCACCCCATCAGGGATGTGACATGTTTCATATGTTTTATTATAATTGGAAAGTATCAATAGAGTGTTTTCCCAATTAACTCACAAGATACCTATGCTTGAACATTATCTAACAATAATCCAGAATGGGAAATTTATTTTAAAATTAATAAAAATACAATTAACCAATTTCCCATTTCAAATTACAATTTTCATTTCAAAACCAAAATGGGATTTTAATCAATTTATGCCTCTTTGTAGGATAAAATCATTGGGTTTTTAAAAAAAAAATTAACCAATTTTTATCAAATAAAAATGTAAAATTAAATTCATAAATAAATTTCAAAATTTAATTTCCAAAATTTAATATGAAAAATTTTCCATCAAATTCCACTACACACCTCAATTCACTAGAATTGGGTGGGGGTGTCCAATTTTCATGAGAAATCAAATCCAAATTACATTACAAAAAGAATTGGTTTTTCAAAATTTAATTTAAATCAATTTAATTGTAATCTAGAAATTTAGGTTGAAATCAAATGGCCAAGATTAAATGGAACCACCTACCGGAACAAATAGATCACGTCTCACAATGCCCAAAGTGGGAAACATCAATGAAGAACGTCGAAAAAGGATAAATGAGAATCAAACCTAGATTCATGATCTAAAACAACTTATATTAGATCCTCCAATAACACAAATATCTAAAAACCATGAAGAAGAGAGAGAAATAGAGTGGGAGAGAAGGAACAGGGAGAACAATCTTATTTGGAAAGGATTGAACGATGATCACTTAACTTTTATCTGACTTGGAGAGGATTTGAAGGAGAAAAAAATGGTTCTTCATAGCCCTCCCGTACTAGGAAATCTTAATATCCCAAGAGAGGGTCAAGAGGTGGTCAAGAATAGGGTTTAGGGAATTTTGAAAGAATATTTGGAATAATTAAATATCGCATGCACAGTTAGCTAGGTAGGGCTGAAAGGGTTTTCTAACTATGCACCCTTGATATGAACCCTTTCTGAGGGGTTTGACAGTTTCTCCTTGGTGGGAACATAGTTTTTCAAATAGTGTGCCAACCATGCAAACCCTCACTTCCCGGGTTTGCACGATTTTAACTACTAGGGCACATAGTTTGGGAAAACTATTCGCTAACAATGTACGACCCAAGATACCTTAAAAAATTACAAAATTTCACTCAAAGAAACCCTAAATTAGACCCAATCCAAACATGGCCAAAATTGGGGTTAAAGAGTACCTAAAAATAGTAACAGGATGTTATAGTTGACCTCATAGAAAGTACCCAGGTTACACCCTTTTTTATTATATTTCAACTTTCATTCCAGCATACTATATATTATTATGATATTGTATGTAAAATTATGTATTGAATATAATATTTCATGATTACAGGTAATTTTATTAATAATTACAATATTTCATGTTATAATGTCACAATATTTCATGTTAGTAGTGATTTTAATATTGCATGTTATATTGTAACAACTATGGTTTAGTGTTATATTATAAACACAAATTTTTCATGTTGAATAATTATAATATTTATCGATAATCACATTATTTAATTTCATAATATGAATTTTGATTGGGTGACCTCCTAAGAAGTTCTCGTTTTTCACCCTTTTCAATATTTTTCATTTTATTTTCCCATATTTTTTATATTTTAAGAAACAAAGAATAACATGTAAGTATAACCATAATAATAATGACCTTATACATAATTGTTTTAAAATAATATAATATTTCATGTTTAAATAAAATTTTATAAATAATTATAATATTTCATGTCATAATGTTACCATATTTCATGTTAAAAATAATTATAATATTTCATGTTGTATTGTAACAACTATGGTTTAATGTTATAATAGAAATAATAATTTTTCATGTATAAGAATTATAATATGAGGTGATAATTCCACTAGTTAAAGTTATATTTATAAGAAAAATTAAATATAAATATGAAATATTACAATCATGTATAGTCCTTTCAAATATTTAACAAGAATGTCTATATGTTATTGGGTGAGATCACACCAATACTAATGCACCATATCCAATTAGAACTCTATAGTTAAGAATACTTGGGTGAGAGTAGTTCTAGGATGGTTGACTTCCTGGGAAGTACTCATGTTGTAACCTTTTTTTGTCTATATTTGAAATTTCAGGACAATATTATAAATATTATTATGATATTGTAAGTAAAATTGATTATTTAAAATAATATTTCAGGATTACAAGGAATTTTAGTAATAATTATAATATTGAAAGTTATAATTTTACAATATTTGATGTTAAAAATGATTATAATATTTATTTTATATTAGAAAAACTAAAGTTTATAGTTATAACAAAAAAAATATTTTTTCATATTGAATAATTATAATATTTCTTGAAAATAACATCATTGTTTTCTATATTTTTCATTATATTTTCCAAAAAAAATTACATTTTAAAAACAAAGAATTGTATGTAAGTATAACAATAATAATTATGATATTGTATTAAATTAATATAATATTTTATTTTCACATAAATGTTTAGTAATTATTATTATATTACATGTCATAATGTCACATATTTCATGTTAACAATAATTATAATATTTCATGATGTATTGTAACAACTATAGTGTAGTTTTATAAAAAAAACAATAAATTTTCATTTAGAATAATAATAATATTGGATGATAATTTCATTAGATAAAGTTATATTTATAACAATTAAATAGAAATATGTAATATTAGAATCGTTGATTTTACTTTCAAATATTTAACAAGAATGTATGTATATTATTGGGTACGATCACACCAGCAACAATACATCAAATCCTATTATAACTTTGTAGTTAAGCATGCTTGGGAGAGAGTAGTACTAGGATGGGTGACCTTCTTGGAAGTACTGGTGTCATACCCTCTTTTGTGTATATTTAAAATTTCGTTCTAGTATAATAATGATTTTTGTGATATTGTACGTAAATTTTTTTATTGAATATAATATTTCATGATTAAAGGTCATTTTATAAATATTTATTATATTGTCTGTTATAATATTACAATATTTCATGTTAAAAATGATTATAATATTACATGTTATATTTTAACCAATACAGTTTAGTTTTATAATAGAAATAATATTTTTTCATGATGAATAATTATAATTTTTTGATAATAACATTATTGAATTTCATAATATGAATGTTGCATGGGTGGCCTCCTAGTAAGTGTTGGTGTTTCACCCTTTTTTGAATTATTCATTCTACTTTCCTAGTTTTTTTACATTAAAAAAATAATTGCATGTAAGTATAATAGTAATAATTATTATATTATACATGAAATTCTTAAATGAATATAATATTTTATATTTAAATAGAATTTTATAAGTAATTATTATATTTCGTGTCATAATGTTCTGATATTTCACGTTAATAAAAATTATAATAATTTATGATATATTATAACAACTACGGTTTAGTGTTATAATAGAAATAATAAATTTTCATGTTGAATAATTATAAAATTGGTTGATAATTTCATTAGTTAAAGTAATATTTATAAAAAAAATTAAATATAAATTTGAAATATAAGAATCATTGATATTACTTTCAAATATTTAACAAGAATGTATTTGTATTTTCGGGTGCGAACACACCAGCATTAATGCACTAGAGGAATAATATTTCATGGTATATTTTAACTAAAGTTTAGTGTTATAATAGAAATAATATTTTTTTCATTATGAATAATTATAATATTTTTTGATAATAGCATTATTGAATTTCATAATATGAATGTTCCATGGGTGGCCTTATGAGAAGTGCTTCTGTTTCACCCTTTTCCGAATTTTTCATTCTAATTTCCTATATTTATTAATTTTTTTAAAAAAATAATTCGCCTACGAGCCTGTACCTGAGTGGTATAGGCTTCTGCTTGGAATCCAAGAGACCCGGGATAAAATCCGGGTGAGGGTGAATTTTCATGTTACTGTAGCAGTATTGTAGACTGTACTATTTGGTACTGTAGCATCCAGAACTATTAATCTAATTTGGGCCATTGGGCCACCAAAGGCCTTCATTTTATAGGTACTTTGGGATGTAAGGGCCTTCGGGCCACCAATGGACTTAGGGACATAGAAAAGACCAATCAAGAAGACCACAAAGGAGCATGTCTAGACGAGGATTCAGAGAAAAGGAATAGAAACCACCAGAGAAGAGCTAACAGGATTGGAAGAATGAGAGGGTATAGAAACTCTCATCAGGACCAGGCACTGCACAAATCTACATGGGGCAATGCTAGTTGATCAGTCATGCAGGGTGGGGTGCTAGGCACCTTCAGGATGAAAATGCTAGGGAGGGGTTGTTGTAAATGTTCCAGGTCTTGGGACTTTGAGGTCATGTATTGGGTCATGTATGGGCCTTGTGCCTTTGTCCCATGGGTCATGTAAGGGTTCCCTTCAACCCTTAAAAAGGAATATTATCCAAAAATAAATAAAAAAAGAATATTGTTAGGTCATTCGGGTAAAAATAGAGTTTCATGTAAGTATAACAATAATAATTATGATATTGTACGTAAAAATTTTAAATAAATATACAATTTTGTGTTTAAATAGATATTTAGAATTAATTATTATATTTCATGTCATAATATTTCCATATTTCATGTTAATAAATATTATAATATTTCATGATGTATTATAAAAACTATGGTTTAGTGTTATAATAGAAATAAAAAAAATTATGTAAATAAATATAATATTGTTTGATAATTTCATTAGTTAAAGTTATATTTATAAAAATAGTTAAATAGAAATATGAAATATTAGAATCATTCATATTAATTTCAAATATTTAACAAAAATGTATTTGTATTGTTTTGTGTGATCACACCATCATTAATAAACCAGATCCCATTAGAAATATCTAGTTAACCATTCTTGGGTGAGAGTAGTACTAGGATGGGTGACCTCATTTGAAGTACTCAAGTTTCACCCTTTTTTGTGTATAATTCAAATTTCATGGCAGTATAATAAATATTATTATGATATTTTACGTAAAAATTTGTATTGAATATAATATTTTAGGATTACAAGGAATTTTAATTTTAATTATAATATTTCATGTTATAATGTTACAATATTTCATGTTAACAATGATTATAATATTTCATTTTATATTATAACAACTAGGGTTTAGTGTTATAAAAAATTAATATTTTTTAGTGTTGAATAATTATAATATTTCTTGATAGTCACATTATTGAATTTCACAATATGAATGTTGCATGGGTGACTTCCAGGGAAGTTCTCATGTTTCACCCTTTTCTATATTTTTCATTATATTTTCTAATATTTTTTTCAATAAAAAAAGAATCGCATGTATGTATAAAAATAAAAAATATTATGTTGTTAGTAAAATTTTTAATTGAATATATTATTTCATGTTTATATACAATTTTAGTAATAATTATATTATTTAATGTCATAATGTTACCATATTTCATTTTAACAATAATTATAATATTTCATGATGTATTTTAACATCTACGATTTAGTGTTATAGTATAAATAATAATATTTCATGTTGAATAATTGTAATATTAAATGATAATTTCATTATAAAAGATATATTTATAGAAAAAATTAAATAGTAATACATAATATTATAATCATTGATATTAATTTCAAATATTTAATAAGAATGTATGTTTGTTGTTGGGTATGATCAACCCAGCATGAATGCAACAAATCTCATTATAACTCTACTATTAAGCATGCTTGGGTGGGAGTTTTACTAGGATAGGTGACCTTCTAGGAAGTACTTGCGTTGCACCTTTTTTTTTATATTTCAAATTTCGTGCCAATATAATAAGTATTATTATGATATTGTATGCAAACATTTGTATTGAATATAATATTTCATGATTATAGGGAATTTTAGTAATAATTATAATATTTCTTGTAATAATGTTACAATATTTCATGTTAACAATGATAATAGAAATAATAGTTTTTTATGTTGAGTAATTATAACATTTCTATATAATTACATTAATTAATTTAATAATATGAATGTTGCATGGGTGGCCTCTTGGTAAGTGATCGTGTATCACCATTTTCTACATTTTTCTTTGTATTTTCCAAATTTTTTTACATTTTAAAAATAATAATTAGATATAGGTATAGAAATAATAATTATGATATTGTATGTAATATTTTTAATTGAATATATTATTTCATGTTTACATATAATTTTAGGAATATTAATAATATTTCATTTCATAATCTTTCCCTATTTCTTGTTAACAATAATTATAATATTTCATGATGTATTGTAACAACTATGGTTTATTGTTATGATAGAAATAATAATTTTTCATGATGAATAATTATAATATCAACTGATAATTTCATCATTTAAATTTATATTTATAACAATAATTAAATAGTAATATGTAATATTAGAATCATTGATAGTAATTTATAATAATTGACAATAATTTCTATTAATTTTTGGGTGTGATCACACGAGCATTAATGCCCCAGATCTCATTAGAACTCTATAGTTAAGCGTTCTTGGGTGAGAGTAGTATTAGGATAGGTGACCTATTGGAAAGCACTCATGTTGCACCTTTTTTTGTGTATATTTCAAATTTCATGCCATTATAAGAAATATTATTATTATATTTTACTTAAACTTTTGTATTGAATATAATATTTCTTAATTATATTGAATTTTAGTAACAATTATAGTATTTCATGTTATAATGTTACAATATTTCATGTTAACAATTATTATAATATTTAATATTATATTTTAACAACTATGGTTTAGTGTTATAACATAAATAAAAAAATTTCATGTTTAATAATTATAATATTTATCCATAATATCATTATTTAATATCATAATATGAATGTTGCATAGGTGACATCATGGGAAGTGCTTTTGTTTCACCATTTTTTGTATTTTTCATTGTATTTTCCCATATTTTTTAAATTTTTTAAAAACAAATAATTTCATGTAATTATAAAAATAATTATTATGATATTGTATGTAAATTTTTTAAATGAATATTATATTTCATACTTACATATAATTTTAGTAATAATTATAATATTTCATGTCATAATGTTATCATATATAATGCTGACAACAATTATAATAATTCATGATGTATTTTCACAAATATGATTAAGTGTTATAAGATAAATAATAATTTTTCACATTGAATAATTATAATATTGGTTGATAATTAAATTTTTAAAGTTATATTTATAACAACAATTAAATATAAATATTTAATATTAGAATCATTGATATAACTTTAAGTATTTAACAAGAATTTCTGTGCATTTTCAGGTGCAATCACACCTGCATTAATACAACATATCCCATTATAACTCTACAATTAAGTGTTCTTGGGAAAGAGTACTACTAGGATGGGAAACCTCTGAGGAAGTACTCATTTTTCACCCTTTTTTGGGTACATTTCAAATTTCATGCCAATATAATAAATATTATTATTATATTGTATGTAATCTTTTGTATTGAATATAATATATCATGATAACAGAGAATTTTAATGTTAATTTTAATAATGCATGTTACAATGTTACAATATTTAATGTTAATAATGATTATTATAATTTATTCCATATTGTAATAACTACGGTTTAATGTTATAAGAGAAACACTATTTTTTCATGTTGAATAATTATAATATTTCTCAGTAATAATATTATTGAATTTCATAATATGAATGTTTCATGGGTGACCTCCACGGAGGAGCTCGTGTTTTACCCTTTTATGTATTTTTCATTTTATTTTCCCAGATTTTCTAAAAAAAATTAAAAAATATTTGCATGTCAGTATAACAGCAATAATTATGATTCTGTATTTAAATTTTCTAAATGAATATAATATTTCTAGTTTACATATAATTTTAGTAATAATTATTTTATTTCATGTCACAATGTTACCATATTTCATGTTAACAAAAATAATAATATTTCATATCATATTATAATTACTATAGTTTAGTGCTGTAATAGAAATAATAATTTTTATGGTTGAATAATTATAATATTGGATTATAATTGTGTTAGCTAATGTTATATTTATAAAATCAATTAAATATAAATATGAAATATTAAAATCATTGATTATACTTTCAAATATTTAACAATAATGACTACATATTTTTGGGTGTGATCACACCAACATTAATGCACTAGATCACATTAGAAATTTGTAGTTAAGCATTACTAGAAGAGAGTAGTACTAGGATGAGTGACATCCTAGGAAGTGATCTTGTTTCACCCTTTTTTTCATATTTAAAATTTCATTCCAGTATAAGAAAGAGTACTATGTTATTTTATGAAAAAATTTGTATTTAATATAATATTTCATGATTACAGGGAATTTTAGTAATAATTATTATATTCCATGTTATAATTCTATAATAATAAAACAGGCCTATCCATGGGTTCTGAAAGCCAAACCCATGACCCTGAATTTATTAAAGAAAAAAGAAGAGTACAAATCACAAAAGAGAGAGGTGAGGTCCAACATCAAAAGACATAAATGAAACAAAGATCATATCCTGAGATCTCCCCTATCACCCAGGTTCTGAGGATATCTGTCCCTCCCATTAGGGTATTGGCCTCACCACCATGTCTTTTTTTGTGGAGTATGATCTTCATTAGATGATGTCCCAAAGGATTCCTAAGATTCTGAATTTCCAATACAATTTACATAATATCATCTAAGAATTCAAACATAACCCATCCTCAAAATTAATTAAAATTAGCCTATGAATAGCTAAATAGTGTTCACATTTGAACACATCTGGCTCCATCATAGAGAAGGTTTCCTCCAACTGTAGAAAAAACCAATCAACCACTTATTTATTAAAGACTTCAATATGACGTTCCCCTTCCAGATCACCTGAAAAGGTGACATTCATGTTCTTCTTTCTTACATAGAGACATTCTTCATTTGAGGCCTTGCCAAAATTTTCATAAGCATTCTTCATGAGATCAAAAAAGTTGGATGGAAGGTCCAGTGTATCTGCTTATAGTTATCAGCCGTTAGGGAAATATTTGATTTCCTAGGAAGAACCATTTGAAAGCCTTCCTCATTCACAATGTCCTTCTTTATTTAGTATTTGTTATCACTCACTAAGTGTGAGGATCCATACATCACTATAGCACTATCCTTATTTTTTGTTTATGGAGAGGCAACCAATATCCTACCCTTTCCCTTATTTTTTGAGTTAAGGAGAGCTCTTTCCATATATAGCTCTTCATCATCCTCTCTTTGAATTCTAAACTTAGGATCAGATTTATCTTTAGCAACTATTTATTCCCAGGATCGTTTGGGGGTACCCTGAGCGGGTTTAGAAAGCTCCAAGTAATCACCATCCACAAGAGTCTAGAAAATAGGATCGACATCAAAATAGGCTTCATCCAACCTGCCTTCAATGGGATACATAGGAATATCAGACGACACACCATCCCAAGTTTCATCAACTGCACCATGCTGAAGGTTGCTAGGACCATTAGGAGAGATAGAACTCCTTAGTACATTTGTTCTTTCATTTTTCATTCTAGAGACCAATTGCATAGAGTTAATAGGTAACACACCATCCCCAGATGCGACATAATTTTTCTCAATGATATCAATCCCCTATCCATTATCATCAATGCACATGGTCTCACTAGTTGTCGAGCCTCCACCGTGTGCCCACGCTGTGACTGAAGCCTTTACATTCTTTAATTTATCAAGCCTCGACTTCTTAAAACATTTAGATTTCTCATTCCCATGTGAATAACAAGAAACACATCTCAAAGATCTTCCACATGTTGAGACATAATGGCCGATTAGCCTCCATTCCATACAAAAAAGTATTATTCGTTCATATTCAATTTTCAGCGCAAATTTATCTGAATCGGTAGAGAGGAAAACCATATCAACAAGCATAAAACCAAGATACACTTCCATTAGAAAGTGGAAAAAATGGACATACTGAGAAATTTCAGTTTCTTTTTCCAATTTAATAGGAAGACCAATTGCAAGCATGATGTCAAATAAAATATTTGGATTCCACAAAATCCAATTTAATCTAAAGACTTTCACCCATACTTGGAAAGAAGATTTGAAAATATCGTCAAGGTTATAGCTCCCGTCCCACTCCCTGATGTGAATCATGCCTGGATTAAGTGTAATAGAGTCATACCCCCAATCTTTCATCTTCAGATCATTAGAGGGAAAAATGAGAAGATAAAATCCCTAACCCATTGAAACACATTTACCATTTCATGTTATATTGAAACAACTAGAGTTTAGTGTTATAACCTAAATAATATTTTTTTCATGTTAAAAAATAATAATATTTCTTGATAATAACACCTTTTAATTTCATAATATAAACGTTACATGGGTGACCACCTCGGAAGTGTTTGTATTTAACCCTTTCCTTTATTTTTCACTGTATTTTCCCAGATTTTTTACATTTAAAAAAAATAATTCCATGTAAGTATAACAATAATAATTATAATATTTTATGTAATAGTTTTCAATAAATATAATATTTCTTGCTTACATATAATTTTATAATAATAATAATATTTCACGTCATAAAGTTACCATATTTCATGTTAAAAATAATTATAATATTTCATGATATATTGTAACAACAAAAGTTTACTATTATAAGAGAAATATTAATTTTTCATGTTGAATAATTATAATATTTTCTAATAATATCCTTTGTTAAAATTGTATTTATACTAACAATTAAATAAAAATTCTGTAATATTAGAATCATTGATTGTACATTTAACAAGAATTTATTTGTATTATTGGGTGTGATCACACCAGAATTGATGTGCCAGATCCCATGAGAACTCTACAGTAATGAGTGGTTGGGAAAGAATGGTACTAGGATGGGTGAACTCCTGGGAAGTACTCATGATGCACCCTTTTTTTCACATATTTCAAATTTCATGCCAACATAATTAATATTATTATGATATTGTGTGAAAAAATTTGTATTGAATATAATATTTCATGATTATAAGGAATTTTAGTAATAATTATAATACTTAATATTATAATGTTACAATATTTCATGTTAAAAATGATTATAATATTTCATGTTATATTGAAACAACTATTATTTAGTGTTGTAACTATAATAATATTTTTTCATTTTTAATAATTATAATATTTCTTGAAAATCACATTATTGAATTTCATAATATGAATTTTTCACGTGTCAACTCCTGGGAAGTGCTCGTGTTCCACCCTTTTCCGTGTTTTCATTATATTTTCCTCTATCTTTTATATTTTAAAAAAATAAAGAATTGCATGTAAGTATTAAAATAATAGTTATGATATTGTACATAAACTTTTTAAATGAATATAATATTTCATGTTTACATATAATTTTAGTAATAATTATAATATTTCATTTCATAATGTTACCATATTTCATGTGAAAAATAATTATAATATTTTAGGACATATTTTACCGAAAATAGTAGACCATGAAAAGATCCATGGCCTCTGAAAATTATTATTAAAATAAGTAAACATTACATAGGAAGAGAAAAAAGTAGCATGAAATTAACCCTATCAATACAATAAAATTGAATATGAAACAACTATCCTTTTCTTCCATGACCCCATCCACGAGGCCCGCCTCTACCTCTGGAGTGCCTTCCCCTTTTCCACTGTTTAGGAGTCGGCCAGCCCTCACTTTCAGTAAGTATCTGCACCAGACCGTCACTTGCACCCTCTTTGTGATCCACATCAACCACTAGAGCCACATCTTGAGCCTCTTCCATACGCACCTCACCAGTCCACACATGTTCATCAGTCTGCACCACTTTAGAAGGAACCTTCTCGGGTCCAGGGTCATTAGTCATTTATTAAAGTTATATTTATAAAATCAATTAGATAGAAATATGTAATATTAGAATAATTTATGGTACTCAAAAATATTTATCAAGAATTTATTTGTATTGTTGGGTTCGATCACACCATGAATAATGCACCAAATCCCATTAGAACTCTATAGTTATGCATGCTTGGGCAGGAGTATTACGAGGATGTGTGACCTCAGGGGAAGTACTTATGTTTCACCCTTTTTCGTGTATATTTAAAATTTCATACTAGTATAATAAATATTATTATGATATTATACATAAAATTTTGTATTGAATATATTATTTCATGATTACAAGGAATTTTTGAAATAATTATAATATTTCATTTCATAATGTTATGATATTTCATGTTAACAATGATTATAAAATTTCATTTTATTTTGTAACAACTATGGTTTAGTGTTATAACAGAAATAATATTTTTCCATGTTCAATAAATATAATATTTATTGATAATCACATTATTTAATTTCATAATATGAATGTTTCATGGGAGAACTTCTAGGAAGTGATCAGGTTCCACCCTTTTCTATATTTTTCATCTTATTTTCCCAATTTTTTTATATTTAAAAAAAAAATCATGTAAGTATAAAAATATTAAGTATGATATTATATGTAAACTTTTTAAATGAATATAATATTTCATGTTTACATAGAATCTTAATAATAATAATAATAATACATGTCTTAATGTTACCATATTTCATGATAACAATAATTATAATATTTCATATCATATTGTAACAACTAAGGTTTTGTTTTATAATATAAAAAATAATTATTCATGTTGAATTATTATAGTTTTGGATGATAATTATCTCAATTAATGTTATATGCATAAAAAACAATTAAATAAAAATATGTAATGTTAGAATCATTGATAGTAATTTCAAATATTTAACAAGAATGCCTATGTATTATTGAGTGATATCACACAAGCATTAATGCACCAGATCCCATTATAATTATGTAGATATGCATTATTGGTTGAGAGTATTACTAGGATGGGTGACCTCTTGGGAAGTACATAAGTTTCAACCTTTTGTGTGTATATTTAAAATTTCATGCCATTATAAAAAATATTATAATGATATTTTACGTAAATGTTTTTATTGAATATAATATTTAATGATTAGACATATTTTTAGTATTAATTATCATATTTTCAATTATATTTTTTTGAAAAGGTGTAGAAAAATACCCTTTATTGAATTATAAAGGAAAAGGAAAGCATAAAATGGGGTTAGACAAGGTGAGACTATCCTCATTAGTGAATGGTGAAATACACAATTTCTCTCTAATATTGAATCCTTTATTATGTTCCTCGTCACGTAATTCATTCCAATCAAATCATCAGTTTCCACACCTATTCTTATGACTTATGGGGTGTTTCTGTCAACTCGAGGTTCTCACTTATTTCCAGAGTCCCTCAATATCAGTAAGGTCTGATCCAATACTATCATCAGATCGGGTCCCCCATTCTCAAATGAGGCATCCTTGGTGCCACCCATTGTGGGGTCTTCATTTCCCATGTCTCTAGAAAAAAATATCAATGTTTTTCATTCATATGTTGACATATAAATTAATTACTTTACTCAATAACTCCAAATAGGTTTGAATTTGTAACCTATACATAATTTAGAGAATCTAATTCTTATCCAGTGTCAGTATGATATATACCTAATTCATTTGTTCAAGAGGTTTGGACCTACCTAGGTTTTTAAAGAGGTATGGAATTTATTAAAGGATCCATATAAAAGAATTTTTCATCCATATAGAGCTTGGATGAATGACTATTCATGGAAATCATATCAAAATCTCTATGAACAACCACACTGATAATTGAGGCAGCAGATATATCATTGCCTTTGTGATGGGACAATATACCTAAGTCCCGTTCCATAAGTGTGACTTGAGAATTGGGTGTCGAAGAATCCCTTCCAGGTTAGGGTGATCTCCTATCACTCCCAACCTCCTTTATAGAATCCAATTCACTAGTTTGTTTACCACCAGATTGAATCAAATTATCTTCCATATTGTTTTTAATTTTCATAGGATAATCAACATTCAATTTATACTTACCTTTGTGATTTCTCGAGGAAATAATTTGTTTTCATAATCTGATCATCAAAAAAATCCTATATGGAAAAATCATTGATACCTATCTCATCCATAATATTCATCATAGGACATAGCTCCATTACTTTCTGAACAATGTCCTCCATTGATATAGGGAAAGTTTTAATGAGCTCCTTGGATGAGTCTTCCTTCAAAGATGAGGCCACCATAGGAACCTACACAAAGCCAGATGATGTTATATTTGTGTTCATAATAGTAACTCCCAGGTCATGGCATTATTTACTTTCCATGAAGAAAAAATAGAGTGCTACCATAGTTTCTTTTTTATTGATATAATGATGTAAATTACTTGAAGAGGGCTACAGGAAATTCACCACACTGTGATCTTATAAATCATCCTTAGTTCCATGAGCAGAGATATATAGTGCCGCAGTAGCATCAAGACTATAGGAGGGAGGATCCAGTGTTCCTATATCATTAGGAAGAGAACAAGTAAGATCCTAATGGATACACCCTAAATTGTTGGCCCCAACCTTTTGATAAGTAGAGTGAAAATGGCCCCTATTCTCTAGACCACTATCAAAGTGATTCATCTGTTCAACAACCATTCGAATTTGAGTTGTGGATTTCATCCCCTTCAACATTTTGAAACATTATTTTTTATCATGTCAACATGCTGAGAAAAATTTACATACATTCGACCTCTTTAATCTCCCTGACTCAGGATTAATGGTTTTGCAATTATAATAGAAACAAGGTATGTTTTCATACTCAATTCTATGATTGGATTCATCATCATCTATTGAAATAATGACTATCTCAAAAAATTAAGAAAAAATATCAAATTCAACTAGAAAATGAGAAAAATGACCAAATATAGCCATTCCAGTCTCGAAATCAATTTTGATAGGAATCCTGATTGACAAGGAGATATCATAAAGAATTTTAGAGTGCTAGAGAATCCAGTTTAACCTTAAGAACTTAACCCACATCGGTACCATAGTATTACCTACCTCTAAAGGATTAAATTACATATCTCATTCTTGGATTTCTAGTAGACCTAGCTTGAGGGAGAACAAACTGAATCCACAATACCTCATATTCATGTCATCAGATGGGAATAAGGTGTGCTAAAAACCTCGACCCAGGAAGACACGTCTCTAATTGGATAATACCAAAACATTAGAGAAGCTATCTTCAAGATCTCTGATACTCTATGGTTTTGAGCCTTATAGAAATATTATACGTGCAATGATTGAATGCTCTCATAGTTCCTATAATAATTATGATATTGTACATAAACTACAAAAAAATATAATGTTTCATGTTTACATAGAATTTTAGTAATAATTATAATATTTTATTTCATAATGTTACCATATTTCATTTTAATAATAATTATAACATGCCATTATGTATTGTAAGAACTAAAATTTAGTTTTATAATAGAACTAATAACTTTTCAGGTTGAATAATTATAATATTGGTGGATAATTTCATTAGATAATGTTATATTAATAACAACAATTAAATAGAAATATATATTATTAGAATCATTGATAGTAATTTAAAATATTTAATGATAATGTCTATGATTTTTTGGGTGGAATCAAACCAGCATTAATACACCAGATCCTATTAGAAATATGTATTTAAGCATGCTTGGGTGAGGGTAGTATTAGGATGGGTGACCTCCTGGGGAGTACTTATATTTCACCCTTTATTTGTGTGTATTTAAAATTTCATGATAGTATAATAAATATTATTATGATATTGTTTTTCAACTTTTTTATTGAATATAATATTTCATGATTACATGGAATTTTAGAAATAATTATAATATTTCATGTTAAGAATTTCACAATATTTAATTTAATGAATGATTATAATTTTTCATGTTATATTTTAACAACATCAGTTTAGTGTTATAACAATTTTTTTCTATGTTGAATAATTATAATATTTATTAATAATCACATTATTGAATTTCATAATATTAAGGTTGCATGGGTGACCTCTTGGGAAGTGCTCATGTTTCACCCTTTTTTATTTTTCATTTTATTTTACTAGGATTTTTTTACATTTTAAAAAACAAATAATTACATGTAAGTATAACAATAATAATTATGCTATTTTACATACAATTTTTCGATGAATTTAATATTTCATTTTAAATATAATTTTAGTAATAATTATAATATTTCATGTCAGAATGTTACCAGATTTCATGCTGATAATAATTATAATATTTCATGACATATTATAAGAACTACATTTATTGTTATAATAGATATAATAAATTTTCATGCTGAATAATTATAATATTGGATGATAATTATAGTAGTAAAAGATATATTTTAAAAAAAATTAAATAGAGAAATATAATATTAGAATCATTGATAGTGATTTAAAATATATAACAAGAATTTCTATGTATTGTTGGTTATGATCACACCAGAATTAATGCGCCATATCCCATTAGAAATCTGGAGTTAAGAGTTCTTGGGTGGGAGTAGTACTACGATGGGTGACCTCATGGGAAGTACTCTTATTGCACCTTTTTTTTATATCAAAAATTTCATGCCAGTATAATAAATATTATTATAATATTGTATGTAAACCATTATATTGAATATAATATTTCTTGATTATAGGGAATTTTAGTAATATTTATAATATTTCATGTTATAATGTTACAATATTTCATGTTAACAATGATTATAATATTGCATGTTATATTGTAACAACTAAAATTTAGTAATATAACAGAAATAATATAATTCATGTTGAATAATTGTATTATTTCTCAAAAATACATTATTGAATTTTATAATATGAATGTTTCATAGGTGACCTTGTGAGAAGTGCTCATGTTTCACCCTTTTCTGTATTTTTCATTTGTATTTTCCCAAATTTTTGACATTAAAAAAAGAATTTCATGTAAGTATAACAACAATAATTATGATATTGTACATATTCTTTTTAAATGAATAAAATATTTCATGTTTACATATAATTTTAGTAATAATTATAATATTTCATGACATATTATAAAAACTATGGTTTAGTGATATAATAAAAGTAATAAATTTTCATGTTGAAAAATTATACTCAAACGGTTCATCCATGGGTGAGAAACCCATGACACAAAAATTCATTAGTAAAATAAAAGTATACATGGGATAGATGATTCAAGAAAAATAAGACATAGATGCCCATCTCGAAGGAGAATCCAAGAAAGATACATTCCTTTCAATTCATTCTATCTCCCAAATTCTGAGGATATCTCCAAAATAAAAATATGTAATAATAGAATCCTTGATAGTACTTTATAATATTTTACATGAATGTATGTGTATTATTGGGTGTGATCACACCAAACTTAATGCACCATATAACATTATAACTCTACAGGTAAGCGTGCTTGGGAGAGAGTATTAATAGGATGGGTGATCTCCTAGGATATACTCGTGTTTCACCCTTTTTTGTGTATATTTCTAATTTCATGCTATAATAATAAATATTATTAGGATATTATACGTAATCATTTGTATTGAATAAAATATTTCAAGATTATAGGAATTTTTTAGTAATTATAATATTTCATGTTATAATAATATAATATTTCATGTTAACAATAATTATAATATTGAATGTTATATTGGAATAAATATGGTTTGGTGTTATAATAGAAATAATATTTTGTTTTATATTTAATAATTGTAGTATTTCATGATAATCACATTATTGAATTTCAGAGTATGAATTTTGGAAGGGTGACCTTGTAATGCCCTAACCCTAGAAGCCTGGCATTGATGAATTATTTTATTAAATTAGAATTATTACAAGGAAACAAATCCTAAAGGACAATTCAGTTTAACACTCTTGGAAAGACAGTTTACAAACATAGTAACCTAATAAATTGGGGAAAAAAATAAAACACACAACAAAATAAACTGAAATAATCTTCATCCTTGGATGCTTAATAAAAGTTCTCTTCTTCATAACTTGGGGAAAGAAACATAATAAGGGTGATATCAAATTCTTAGTATGGGTAAATAAAATGGAAGAAATAATAAGTCAATCTATATGGAAAGACAAATAATTGGCCACACTTTCCTTTTACAAAACTAGATAAGGAATAAATAATATGGAAAGTAAGAAATTGAAACACATGCCATAAATCAATAAACTGAAAATGAATTACATCCATAGATATGTCGATGACAAATCTCATGTATACATAATATGTATGATCCTGAATTTTCTGAAAGGTATGTTATTCTTTATGTTTCAGTTTTAGTGCCCTTTTTTGGATAATTAAATTTTTTCCCAAGTCCTTAATAAGGCTCAGGGGTGTTCCGGGGGTTCAAGACATGAAATGGGGGAAAAGGGGGTGTTCTAGGTAGTCCACACGGTTTGCGCACAGTTTGGAAAACCTTGAGAGGGGAGACCGTGCAGGTAGTGGTAATACGCACGGTTTACGTATGGTCTGGAAAACCGTATGAGAGAGAGTGCATGTGGGAAGTATCCTCCACGCAGTTTGCGTAGAGTTTCACAAACCATGTGGGAAAACCATGCGGCTTGGGAACTTCAAAAAATTTACAAAAAATCCATTATGGGGGAAATAAGGGGCACTCATGATTTTCCTCCATTCTTCCTCCTGCAGCCCTAGTGATTCCCCAAAAGATCCAAGAGCTTACAAGGAAAAATCTACCTCATCGTAGGGCTGTTTGGAGTGCCGTCAGTTTCAGATTGAAGATCCAATTAAGGCTAATATCCCTATTCTTTCTCTTTTTGGTTTAGGGTTTTTATTTCTTTCCATCCCCATCTAAATCTCTCAATCCCTATTTTTTCGGTGAGATTTTGGGTAAAGATTCAATGGTTGGTCTAATTGAGATCTAAGGCCTCGATTGAGAGTGTGTTTTCCAACAGATTCAAGGTAGGTGGTTTACAAATTATATCCCTTGGTTTTTGTGTATATTTGTGCATGTAGGGTTTTTATTCTTTCCCTTTTTTGAATATTTCTTGGTTCCTTTGACATGATATGTTGTAGTGGGTGTCAAAATGGTTAATTTAACCCCTATTGATCCCGATGGGATTCATGGAGGATGACTCGACCAAATTAGGGCCACTCGAGGGGTGTGCCGATATTCCCCGGACTTAGAGTTTAGCTAAGTAAATGTAAGACTGTTGTACAAGAACGTAGATCCCATGATGAATATGTTAATATGCTTGAAAGATGTTTAATTGGTGTATAGTAATAAACTTAGGTTGGGTAATGGACTAAGATGTTTTTTGGTTGGCATGAAAAAGGGTTAAAGGAATTAAAGTAAAAATTCCAGGGGACTAGCTTTACACTAGAAAATGCATAGTGAGATAGGAAAGGGAAATGGGAATAGGGATAAAAGGATTAAGTAATATAAATGATGAATGTGTTAATGGATTGAGGCTAAATATTAAATTCCCATTTATTGATATTGTTCTGATGTTGTAAATGTTATTGGCTATGTTTTTGGTGATATGGTTAATTGGGGTGAATGATAAATAATCATGTGCACATGGCTTGGTTGAGTGGGGTATCTACTTGAGGTTCTATGACCATGGGTTGAGTTGGACCGATGTTCTAGCTCCTCCCCTAAATTCACAGGTTAGGGAATGGGACAAAGTTCCATTCCCCTAATGGTTGCATTCCACCTGGATTGAGGCTTCATGGTGAGTATCATGAGATTGTTGTAATGTTTTTCCTAGTGAGATAGGGATTAATTTTTTTCCCAAATACTTGAGAATATTTTACATGCCTAATTCATTGTACACATGAGAAAGGTAGATTAAATCATGAAATGCCTAAGTAGTGAACACAGACTCAATGGTAGTATAATTAAAAGGAAAATAGTCTAGAATGGCCCGTTGAACTGTTATCTTTACTTGTCATTATTGAAACTTGCATGCACTATCTACTTTTCTGGATATTTTTTAGACACCATTGGTGGTGGCCTACTGAGTTATACTCACACCCTACTTGGGTTGTCATTAGGTACCCAAGAAGATTTCATGCTTGCAGGTTAGGACAAGGGAAAAGGCCCTATAATAGGGAGTTGAGTTAGACACATGACTTTTATGGGTGAGGTTATAGACATGGAGTCCAGACCATTTTGGAGATTCTGCTGTTTCTTTCCTTTTTGGGGTTTTTGTTCACTTGGCACTGTAGCATGACATGGAATATTTACTGTTGCATATGGTTGTACCTAGTTTTGGGATTTGGTTATTTATGCATGTTAATGATTTTTGACTATTATTTATGTTGTTTAAATTATTATTTGATGTGGCTTACTCTATTATTGAGGGTATAGTCTCCCCACATGACATATTGGACCCTTTCTACTAGTCGGAAACCTCTAGCGTATGGTGGGGCGTGCTACTGGTCATGTAGTGACCCAACTCGAGGCACCAGATTAGTGGATCCTAGGTCAGGGATGTTACATAATAACTGAAACTAAATGAGGGAAATGTTTCATAATGGAAATCATATCTACAAAATATGAAAACCTATTACCATCAAGACCTTTCACAAGATGATTTGAAACACGGATAGAAACCCAATTAATTTGACCAACTTATTCGTCTCATGATAATCGATCGATGCATTAGGGTGCTATATAAAGTTTAAGATACTACCATCATTTATAGTCTAAATAATTCCTCATAATTAATAATTTAAATAACTTATATTCCTTATCAAATAACTTTATTTAATGATAAATACAGATTTGTCAATAATCCCCCAATTAGTCAAATAACTGTCAAAGTAAACACCGTATGAAAAATGGTATAAAATTTAGGAAATAATAATATAAATTATATGATAATATGGATATTCAAGTAAATTTAAAATGAATAATGATTAAAATGAAGTTCTTGTTTCAAAATAAATTTAACAATCACAAAATAAAGTTATATTGCAAAGATAATCCGTAATAACATTTTTGAGGAGAATAATCTTTAATCATTTCAAAGTGTCCCATACCACTTTGAAACATTTAAATAATAATAACCAGAATGGTATGAAATTAATTTAAACATATAATACCATGATAATAATGGTTTTTAGGATATAACATGAAAAAGGAAGTATATACACCAATTAAAAGTGAATTGGAGGATAATAACAAATAAGTCTCAAGGGAATGTAAATCGAGATGAAATCCCCTTACCTTAACCTTCCATATGTTGTCTGGAATTTATCCTGATGTATAGTTGTTTAAAATGTGTTACTAAATTATAAAATAACCATAATAATGTTTATAATAACATACATTAACTTCTTATAATGTCTCATTACCCATTTGTTAACAAACATTCATTAATATAACTATATCGGGTGTTAATTCCGTTGTTCGTCGAGTATATTTTAACTTGATATTTGTTGTTATTATCATTAGTTCATCATATTAAAAATCTAAACCATGATTTTAATATCATATATATCCATTATATATGTATCTATAGCAATATATAATGTTTTGGAGATAAGAAATGCAATGCACCATTCATGGAGACGGTAGTCTGTACGTACGCATGATCGCTACTTTAATTTCTTTGTCGTGTCAAAAGAATGAAGAATAAATCATACATATATATATATCATAATTATATTATCACATATATGTTAAATTTTTAACATATTTTTATTCAAATTATCCTTAATAAGTTACATGTATAACGTTAATGAATCACATCACATTGAAGGGGCGGTAGTCCACACTTCCACAAGCGATGTTATCATCTTTACACAAAATGGAATGTATAGAGTTATGTGTTATAATGTAATTAAATAATCATAATGATATTATAAATATAATATATATAATATATAATATTATTTTCCATCATAATGGACACCATGAGAGGTGATAATGGAAAATTTAATAATCATCGTTTAGGGAGGCGATAGTCAGCCTACACGTAAGCATTACGTTCATTACCTATTATATGGAGGTGTGTGTAAGTGTAGGTAAAAATATTGTCATAAAAATATACTAATATAATTATTATATTTTATTATATATATATATGGAATAATAAGAGTTTAGGGAGTGGATAATGTAAATAAAAGAGAGGAGTTTGAGGGAATGTGTTACCTCTTAATCGAGTAACTTATGTTGGTTTACACCAAAAAACATAATTGGATTGCATTATTACTAAAGGGAGGATTTAAGGAGTAAGGTAGGGATTTTGGGGATCCATTTTAGAAAAAAAAATCGATCCAAAGTTTCTTGAGAGGTGTGAGGAAGTGGAAGTGAAGGAGGCCATTTGTAATGGAGGAGGGGTAGAATCTCTTGTAACATTTTAAAAGAAAGGAACCACACTCATGTATTGTTTTTTTAAAGTGGATAAATAATGGTAAAAATTATATAAAAGGTATTATAGGGTTGAATTATTTCCATGAAATATCTTATGGACAAGTGTATAGGTAGATTTGGGCCTTAAGGTTATGGTTTAGTCCCTTATTAAGCTTAATTTAACCTTAATCCTTGTTATTAATCATAATTATTTTCACTAATATGTTTGGTCAAAAACTAAGTTGATCTTATTGAAAAGTAAAAATTATGATTATTTAAAATATTTAATCCATTTTTTTAAATTCTAATCACATATGTGGAGGAAATTAAATTAAAATTAATCCCATAGATGGGACGACAATGAGGGGTTTTAGAGTAAAAATATCCTAAAGTTTTCTATGTTTTTATAATAAATTTCAAATGAAAATTTATTCCAATGACATAAATTGGATTAATTTATTAAAATATAATCTTATTAAACTTTAAAACCAATTAAAATTATAATTTAACCATATAAATAAATCATATGAAAAAGAAGTTTTAGATTAAATTTTAGTATTTTTCATTATTCATTAAAAAATTAATCTTTATAGGAAATTACCAAAACATCACCCTAAGATAATTTTTATGTTTCTTTTCCAAATATTAAGTTTATTTTGACATATTAAATTTAAAAAATAGTCCAAAATTTTATTTAATTAGGGTTCTCTATCGAAAGGTGGAAAAACTATATGTACAAAATATAGTGTTTTATGTGTTTTATTGGGTTCATTTTTATCTTATGCCTATAAAATATATTAGATGAGTGTAAACAATATTTTTTTGAATATATATATATATATATCATTATTAGTAATAAATAATTTTATTTAATTTAATTTATTAGGATAATATTTTTTTCAATAAAAATATTCCCTTTAAATTCAATTGGTTCTTATATTCATTTCTAAATAATTTGTAACCAATGAATTCATTTTATATTTGAGTAAACCGTTAATAAAATTAAAAGCCTCTAACATAATGGCTAGTTACTACCTTTATATATTAAATAATAATATTTTAATAATATATTATCATATAGTAAAGCTCGGTCTTGCGTGTAATGTAAGATTTTGAATAAAGTCTCTCTTGAGTGTAACACAAGATAACTAAGTTTTGTGTGAATTTGAAAATCTAGAATACATAAAATCTATTTAAAATAGTAAATATATTTTATATTATCAGTAAATTATATCCCTTTATGTGCTTGATGATGCATTTCATGCACACCATCGAATATAAGGTTCTTATATTAGAATTTTGGGGTGTTACATTCTAACCACCTTAAATAAAATTGAATCTTCATAATTTAAACTTGATATTGGTGATAAAGGGATTGAAAATAAACTATTTTTGAAAAAACCACATCGTAAAAAGGGTTAATATCACATCTTCTCAATAAGATATAAAGGAAAGTACAATTGCTGCATAACTAGGTTCCCTGGTAGGAGAACATAGGTGGTAAATGGAAACATGGATACCGAATAAAAATACAACAATCAAGTTCTGATGGAGAATTCTTGAGAACATGGTTAAGAGAAAGATATCCACCATTAGGCCATAGATCAGTGATGATATAAGGGTCCAATTGATTCATTAGAAATGAAGGTATTATGAAAACATTTTTGGTTTCCATATCATTTTTCCAAGAATTGAGGTATTCATTCATTCTATAAGAATATATGTAAATATATATACATGGTACATTTCTATAGGTACAATATTATCCTCTGTTCATACCTTAAACTATTCATACTTGATCTCTTAGAACATTATGCATCATATGATAAAGTAATAACCTCTAATATGTCATCCAATGATCAACTTAGACCATTTTATAAATGGTTAAATTTTCCAATTGTTTATGATCTAACACTTTGGAAAGAAGGTCGTTGAATTTCTAAGATGAAATTTTCATTATACTTTAATCAAAATTAAGCAGATATAAATCTTCACATTCCAAACATGTGAATAAATTTATCATGTATCCTCTTGAAATATGGTAATAACTCAAATTACCAAAAATTATTATTGGAAACATGCATTCTTCCTTATTCATTAAGTAAGCCACATGTTATTCTATATGTTCATTAAAAACATATGTTTTGTAAACTCCATCAGTGATAAAATAGACCACTTGTCAACATGTCATTAATCAGTTCCAACGTAGTTAGTAATTATCCAAATCAATCATTTCATCATCATTATATAAACATCGGGAACATATTAAGGGTTGTATTTCCATCAATCATGTGTTTTTAAAAACATTAACTTTCTAGTGAATAAATTTTATTGGTAAAAATCAACATATGATCTCAAATACTTAATGAAAAAGTACTGAAGTACAATACTTACATATTTTATAAATCATATGATGGGAACATCATAAACAAAATACTTTTATGACATATTTTCTTGAGAGAAATAAAAAATCATATTAATCATCCTTCTTTGGTTGTGTCAATAACATATGCTTGACCTTGATCCCTTATCTTCTTAAAAGGTATATTCCCTTGAATATTAGCGCATTAATTTTCGTAGTGACCAATCTCCATGTAGTTGTAGTACAGAATATCATTGATAAACTTCTTCCCCTTTCATTCTTTTTCCTGGTGACCCTTTTCTCCACACTTATAACAAATTTCCAATCCTTTCAATAATTTACCTGGGTGATTCTTTTCACAGTTATCACAAGTTGTAAAATATTTTTTCCCTTTATATTATTTGACTCATTCCCTTTTTCATGGTGTTAATAAGTTATCTTCTACTCTTGTATTCCCTTGAATAAATTGGATCTAGAGAATTCCTTTTCTGTTTTTATGGAACATAAATCTTTCTCTTCTTTGGATGAAAAATTATTATAAACAAGTTCCCTTTGAATATTTGGCTTAAGACCTTAAAATAAGTGGTTAGTATTGCAATTTTTATTGATTATATAATCTATAGAATACTTGGATAACATTGTAAAGTTATCTTCATAATTCACAACACTCTCTTCTTCCTTTTCCTTTAAGCTAAGAAATATTCTCTTCATCTCAATTTGATGATCATGAGGAAAGTATTTATCAAAGAATATATCCTTAAATTTTCTCCATTCCATGAGTTATATTTCTTATTCCTCCATAGTATTCTGGATCAAGGAACACCATTGATCAGCATCACCTTGGAGATAATAGACTGCAAGTGTAACCTTTTCCTTTTCCCTACTTCCTAAGGTTGTAAATATCTTCTCCAAGGACTTAGTACATTTCTCATCCATAATTGGATTAGTTTTTCCACTAAATTATGGGGTATTATGTCATATAAAGAGATCCAACATAGGATATTATCTTTTTTGAATATGTTTCTCCATTTAGGCAAGGACATTTTTCATAACCTGACTGTGTTGACCTAATATATCCATAACTTACTCAGTTCTAATACCAGTTAAATTGACTTACTTAGAAGGGAAATCTCTATATTGTCCATGAGTTTTGAACCCACTTATTACTTTCAGGAGAAATTTCTAGACAATGAAATATACTATATTAACTCATAAAATTATGAAATTTCTATAACTCTAAACATGGTATAGAACATAAAATAAAATTATGCATCGTAAATCCCAGAATCATAAAATTTGGTTACGTTAATGACATTTTTAATTTTAAATCCTTCATAATGGTAGATAAATAGAATGTAAATTATCCTAAGAATACCCCCTAGAGTGTCAAACCAGTTGTATAGTAAGGCCTGTTATTGTGTACCAGGTTACCCCGATTAAGTTTTGGAACACCTTGTCGGAGTTTTTACTCCTAGGTACATCTATTCCAGAACCACATCCACTTGTAGTATCTAGAAATGGATATATTTCTAACAATACTCACATAATATATACCTTAAAAAATTCTAAGATGTTATTGTATACTTATCCTCAATTTATATATTAGGATTGTGCTTCTTAATCCATGTTTTCTAAATCTAGTTTCAAGGTTTCTACTAAACTTACTTTGATAGAAACTATAACACCTCAACCCCAGAAGCCTGGTGCTAGTGTATTATTTTATTACATTGGAATTATTACAAGGAAACAAATCATGAAGGACTATTTAGTTTAGCAGTGTTGGAAAGATAGATTACATACATGATACCTGTAATACATTGGGAAAAAAATAAAACATTCTACACAATAAACTGAAATAAACTGCATCCTTAAAAGCTTAATCAAAGTTCTCTTCTTCATAACTTGGGGAAATAAACATAATAAGGGTGAGATCAAATGCTCAATAAGGGTAAATACAATAGAAGCAATAATGAATCAATATATATGGGAATTTAAATAAATGATCACACTTTCCATTTACATAACTAGATAAAGTATAAATAATATACAAAGTAAGAAGCTGAGGCACATGCCATAAATCAATAAATATAGAATGAATTACATCCATAGATATGTGGACACAAAATATCACGGATAAATAATAATTGAAACTAAATGAGGGAAATTATATCCTATTGGACGTCATGTATAATGTATATGCAAGCCTATTACCATCAAGAACTTTCACATGATGGTTTAAAACACAGATATAAACCCGTTTAATATTCCCAACTTATTCATATCATGAGAAGTTGTCGATGCATCGAGGAGCTATATAATGTCCAAGATCCTCCCATAATTTCTAATCCAAATAATTCATCATATTTAATAATAAAAATAAATAATATGCCTTATAAATTAACCTTATTGAATGAGAAATATGGATTAATCAACAATTCCCCAGTTAATAAAACAACTATCAAAGTAAACACTCTATGAAAAATTGTATATGGTTTAGGAAAGACTAATATACATTGTATGATAATATGGATATTCAAGTAAATTTTCAATGAATAATGATTACAGTAAAGTGACTATTTCAAAATAAATTTAACAGTCACAAAAGAAAGTGATATTGCAAAGATAATCATTAAGAACCTTCTTGAGGATAATAATCTTTAAACATTCCAAAGTCTCCCATACCACTTTGAAACAATTAAATATTAATCCCCAGAATGGTATGACATCAATTTATACTTATAATATCCTGATAATAATTGGATTCATTATAAAACATGAAAAATTCAGTATATACACAGATTAAACGTGAATTTTTGAATAATAAAAAATAAGTCTCAATGGAATGTAAATCGAGACGAAATTCCCTTACCTTAACCTTCCTTATGTTGTGTGCTCTTCATACTCAAGTATAGTGGTTTAAAATGTGTTACTAACTTATACTAGAACCATACTCATGTTTATAATACCATATATTAACTTCTTATAATGTCCTATTACCTGTTCTTTAACAAACTTTCATTAATATAACTATATTGGGTGTTAATTTCCTAGTTCATAGAGTATATTTTAACTTGTTTTTTTTGTTCTTATCATGGATTCATCATATATAGAATTTAAACCCTGATTTTAATATCATATATACCCATTATATAAGTATATAGAATAATATATATAGTTTTGGAGATATGAAATGAAATGCACCATTCATGGAGACGGTAGCCCGTACGTACGCATGAATGCTACTTTCATTTCTTTGTCACGTTAAAAGAATGAATATTAAATGATACATATGTATATCATAATTACATAATCATATCTATGTTATATATTTTACATTGTTTTATTAAAATTACCCTTAATAAGTTCACTACTGAAAAAATGGATTATTGCGATGAGTTATTTGTAACGGGACCACGTCGTAAAAGACTATTTGCGACGGGGTCCCATCGCAAATAACCATTCACGGAAAGTGACATCATAAATATTCATTTTTGTGATGGTCTGTTGTAAAAACTTATTTTTTTACTATGGGCCAAGGACCCGTCATAAAAAACATTCATCTTTTTTAAGAAACTATTTCTGGCGGGCCAGCGACCCATCGTAAAAAACATTCGGCTTTTTTTAAGAAACTATTTGCAGCGGGCCAGCGACCCGTCGCAAATAGCCTACCCTTTATTTTACTCTGTCGCAACAGACCATCACAATTACTAATATTGACGGTTTGTCACGATTAGTTCTCGAAATTTAAAAAGATAAACCCTTTTGCGACGAACCGTCGCAATTACTCTTTGCGTCGGTCCGCCACAAATAGTTAAAAAAATTAAAAAAAATAATTAAATAAAAAATAATAATAATATAATATTAATATAAATAAAATCATAATATTAATATTAATATTAATAGAATAAAATTATTTAAAAAATAATAAATATAATATAATATTAATATAAATAGAATAATAATATAAATATTTGTAAAATAAAATTAATTATAAAATAATTAATTAAATAAAAATATTATGATTAATATTAATTAAATAATAATATTAGTAATATAATAAAAACCTAATTATTCACAAAAATATAAAAAAATATTAGTTAATAAAATACTAAATATAATGAAAAAATTAAATTAATAGAAAAATTAAATTAATAAAAAAACTGTAATTTTTGTTACAATATAAAACACACTCTACTTAAAACTTTAAATTGTTAATATTAAAAAAATCAAATGTTTCATCATAAAATAAAAACACATCACTGATCAGGGGGAGTGTCGTCTGGAGGAGCTAAAGGATATGGTGGAGGGAAGTCCATCCCTAAACTGCGAGTCAGACGTCGCATGTACTACATCTGCCCCTGCTCCTACTCCTACCGCCATCAATGCATCTCATCCTGCATCTTCTGCGGCTGATGCTACTGTCGGAGGAACTCTTCCTCCTCCTGCTGCTACCACTGACGCATCTCCTCCTGCTCCCTACACATGGTCTCTATCAGCACACTCTGAGCTCAGAGATGCTCTAGATACTGTGCATGGGATGATGATGACTCTTTGAAATGTCCTCTTGAGTTGGAAATCGACATCGCAGAGGTTCCCTAAAAACCCACAGGGGTCACTCGAGATTCGATATCAACAACTCGACCTTTCTTGAAATTATACTAGGCCGCCTGTATCCATACTACCTCATCAAATCAGGGGGTACTGGTCTGACCATCGGTCTCGTCCTAACTCTCAACATTTGTATGAGACGTCATAGCCTCATATGACTCCATACATTGAAATTTAAAATTAAAATAGTTAAAATATTATTTGTAGTTAAATTTAATAAACAAAAAACTTATAATGACCACAATCTGATGCTGATGAGAACCTCTAATCTCCCTAGTGGCTGGATCACTATAAATCTTCCTATAAACGTCGTACTCTGTAGTATCGGGTTGTGTGACTGCCTATATGAATATAAAATAAACCATTTAATTTTAATGTTATATAAAATATTTAAAAAAATGTCCTTACCATATGCTCTCTATGCATATTGAACGTACGACTACCAGATCGATGTGTCACCTCCTATCTCCCCTGATTTTCCGACCTACTAATGATCTACTCTGAAAACACCTACTCAACCAGTGTGTACATAATCCATCACAAACCTGAGATGAAATATAATTGGGTCGGTGGATGCGATATGTCTTATCAAACTCCTACACTCCTGTTTTCTCCATTGCTTTCCATTTCAAATTGTGCAAAAACTCAGTGTAATGCATACGCATAGTTCCCTGCCATACCTTCCAAATAGGGTCACACATACTCTCCTCAATGGGACACCATAAACCCTACAAATAATTTATTATATCAAGTTATTAATTAAATTAATTTCAAAATAAATATTATTTATTTACGTACCAACCAATGCTCGAACATGCGCTACTAAACATCGATGGGAATCTGATCTCATGACACCCATGCATCAGAAAAATAATTGTGCAATATAGAGCTCCATTGTCCAACAACTATATGCGTAAAGCTATGAAAAATTAATAATTAATCAAACAATTAGAATATAAATAACTTAATGAAAACAAACTAAAATTCACAGGTAAACATTCCTCTATGTGCATGGATCGAACCCAAGATGTGAACGTCACTCGGGTATAGGGTTGGGAATCATAATTTGGGCAAGACCATGCCCCCTCTGGGTGCCCCCTGAACTCCCAATAGTCTTAGGGTCCCCTGATCTGACCTCCCGCTTGTTTGAAGTTAGATCTACCTCCTACAACATACGAAACAAATCATCGTCCATCAAAAACACGAAATCATTGTTATTGGAAAACAATTGAAATTAACTATTATATATATATATATAACATTATTATAACTATCATTTAACTTTGTCAATGTTCATGTTAATCTTCGTCCTCATATTCATATCTATTGATGTCAATGTCTTTATCTCCCTCCTCAGCATCATCAATTTCCATATTAGTTTCAGTGTCACCATCTCTTGTAATTTCAAATTCAGTTGTAACATTATTAACATTATCATCACCATAGACCCTTAACTGTGGGGTGTCATCGATGATATTCATGTCTCCTCATGTAAAGGATGGATTCAGAGCAGTCTCATGAAAAAATTTAATTCCTTTCACTTCAGCAAAACCACATTCACTTTCAGTAAATTGATTCTCTCGAGATTCAATTTTTATTATGCTTCACCAATCATACAACTCCCTTGAAGTAGCATAGTAATTTTCATAATAAATATAATATTACTTATTATCCAATAAAAATGGTTCATTCAATGCAATAATATTTTTATATTTAATATCAACGATTCCATGGATCAGATGACCATGTAAGCCTCTCTCAGTATCCAACCGCTGACATTTAAACATCGTTACGTAATGTTGTCCCAGAGAACACACCTCAATGATTTATTCCAGCAAGATGTAAAAGTAAACTTCAGTTTCTCTATGATGATATCATCTCAATCAAAAACCACTATTCATTATTTTATTGATTCCCCATTTGAACGTGTATGAAATCGATAACCATTCACCACATATGCATTAGAATATATAACCATTTTTGATGTTGGGTTACTCAATACAGACAATCGATTATGAATTTTATCTCCATGTTAAGATACCTGAAAAATTAAAAAAAACTATCACCATAAAAAGTATTAAATTTATTTTTTATGTGAAATAAAAAATAATTTACATTACCAGTTTTTGAAACAAGTGGGAATTTTTTTTGACGTCATTCTTCAAGAGCAGCTGCTTAATTTGTGGGACTGTTTGTTGATATTATTATCATAAAACCTAAAAATAAAATAACATTAATTTACTGATATAAAAATTATATAATAAGTGATAGGATCACTCACAGTATGAATGATATCATTTCTTCACAGTTCAGTAGAATATATATACGAGCTATGTGATGTTCATCATCAGAAAGCCATCGTTCATGAACTCCACTGAAGCCATGTTTGGGCTGATTGAAAATTGATAATTGATTTCTCATGTAATAATCAACATTTCCCTAGTTATGACTCATGTTTTTTTGTTTTTATGGATATTCATATTGAATGTAATGAGAGAATAATAAAAGAAATTTCCTCTTGAAAATAAGCTTCTACAATTGAGTCTTCAACTGATTCTTTGTTACATACTTTTTTTTAAATTCTGCATGCATCTCTCAAATGGGTAAATCTATTAGAACTTCACCAAACCTCCACATTTAGTTTCATGTGGAAAATTTAATATGAAATGTTCCATTGAATCAAAATAATTTGGCAGAAATATTTTTTCCAGTTGACATAAAATTAAAATGACATCTTCTTGCAGTTTTCTTACGACATAATAGTCTATTGTCGGTGCACAAATATCTCAAAAAAATGATATGTCTGTTAGTGCATCCCAAATAATTTCATTAAAAAAACCTCTTAATCCAATTGGTAGAATCCTTCCCATTAAAACATAAAAATCATGAATTTTCAATCCGGTAATACTACCATTTCTGATGCATCTGCCCAAATTGGAAGCATAACCATATAGAAGTCTCAAATATATAATCCACTGAGAAAATAATAAACAAATCTATTTGTAAAACATATAGGATTCTTTTGGATTCATTAACTTATGTGATCTGAAATTTTCAAACAGTTCAAGTTCTGGTCGCTTGCGAATTTGGGCAAGATCTAATTGTACTTTCACATTATCTTTGGTCTTACCTGGGGTATCCAAAACTATATGAAATGAATTATTAAAATAGTTCTTATCAATATTCATAACCTCCAACATGTGATAGACCAAAAAATCATACCAATATGCAAAAATCCCAAAATATTCTCCATTTTATCCCATTGTGCTCCTTTCCAAACCCATTAATTTTCTGTTGGTTTATTATCGGTCCAAATGTGACAGGAGGTAATGAAGAGACAATTGATATTAACTATTCACCTGAGATAATTGTTGGAGACCCATATTTTACTACTATTCCTTTTCTGAAATGATATTTGTTTCTTCAAAAAGGATGATCAGTTGGATGAAATCTGCGATGACACTCCAAAAAACAAGGTTTTTTTCCATTGATGAGTATAAACTCTTTATTGTCTGTCATATAGTACAGACATTGTAGTACCCTCAGTTTATGGTATTTAACCCTCACATGATGATTTTCATGGTTATAATGTTTAAGGGTGATGAATTGGATTGTTGGGAGAACTTTGTAATTATTTTTTAAGAAAAATGGAAGTCGCACTAGCGGCACACAGTTTGTCTAACTGTGCGGAAAAACCTTGTGTTTTTGGTCCTCTTGAGGCAGTGGCTTCCGTACAGTTGAAGAATGTTTAGGGAGAGTGTGTGAGGAAGCCATGCGAGGGTTTACCTAGGTAGTATCTAGTGCACAGTTAGGGCACAGTTTGTCTAAACCTACGAACTAACCGTGCAGATGGTTTAAGTGAGACAAAAAAAAGAGAATCTTACACTTTTTTCCTTTTAAGTTGTTCATTTTTTCTCCTAAGAAGCCATAACTCGGTATTTTTCTCCTCCTAAGGCCAAGGAAGGTTCTCCCATTCATCTGAAGGTGATCCGAAGTCTTCCCTTGGTGAATCGAAGCCGTATTCCTGAGGTATGTGATCGTTCTTCATCATTCTTGATCAGTTTCTTAGATCTACTTAGATCTACTTCTTCTCTTCTCTCAATTTCTTATATATACACCCGTTATGGGTGTATCTAAGTTTTTGGATTCCAAATATGATGATATTTTTTCTTGATCTTTCTATGAGAAGAGATCTAAGGTGTGTTCTTTGAGAATCGACCCGGTTTTCTTGTGCGTTTTTCATTCGTTGGGTTTTTTTTGTCAAAACCTTTGAGGGATGAGGATTCTATCTCGACTCATCTTGCTAGAATTGATTGGATTAGTTTTAAATTGACTAAATTGAATGGAATTTATTGTGAAATATTGGTTTAATTCATGGAATAAATCTTCTTTAGTGATGATTTATCGTTTTTGTGGAATTGTGAAATCCCGATGAATTGTGTGAAAATTGTTTTTGTTATTGAATTTAAAATAGTGATTTTAAATTATGGATTTTTTTGGAATTGTTAAATGGTTTGATGAAAAAAATGGTTTTCAATAAAAATGGTGTTTTATTGAAATGGTTTGGCATTGAAATTAATTTTATGGAATTGGTTTTCAATAAAAAGGGGTTTTTTATTGAAGTGGTGTTTTGGCATGATCCTTGGGAATATTGGTGTGTGAGTTCATATTTAATTTCTGGGGCTTGGTTGAAATATGAACTTGTTCTCAGTGCCAAATTTCAAACGGAACATGGGATATAAAGTTCATATTTCATTTTTGGGGCTTGGTTGAAATATGACCTTGTGCTCAATGGCAAAGGTTAAATGGCACATGGGAAACAATTACCTTGTGATGACTTGATAGATTGATGAGAAACCTCTCATGAGTATGGAACTATCATAACATAGCATGCATGGTTGGTTGTGTGGTTATGTCGAATGGTACGGGTCTGCCAAAAAGGGATCTTCTAAAATGGTTTCAAAGCATTGTTTACTTAATTTTTTGGAAAAATAACTTGCGGGAAAATTGGTTTCAATTTCACTTGTATTATTTTTGTTATGAATGGTTTTGGAAACTTTTCTATATTTAGTTATAAACTATTATTGAGAATTTTTTTTATAAAAAATCTTTTATATAATTGTTTCTAACTCTTATATCCTAGTGGAGTGAGTAGGTAAGTCATTGGGGAAAACCTACTGAGTTTTATACTCACCCCTACTTTGTCACTTTGGTGCTTTTGCAGATGATATCTTTCGGGATAAGGGAAAAGGTAATATTTCCCATGTTTTTAGAACTACTTCATGATGTTTGATCTGTTCAGAGATTTTGAATCTTGGAGCTTGTGGAGCACGGAGTCTTGATGTCTTTTGAGAGTCTTGTGTTGTTTATCCACTATGTACTTTAATACTTGGTTATTCTTCCGATGTTTCATAATTTGATGTGGTTTTGAGATACATGAAGTTGTTGAATTGTATTTCATTTATTTATGAATCATATAGTGAATGTTTGGTTATGGTTGGTAGGTTTATTAATTTATTTCATAAAGGTTAAATCATCCCCCACTTGTATTTGAAACACTTCGGAATTTATTTCTATTCACTTAAGGACTAGTAATGACTCGTTGTACTCTCAACCCAATGAGAATTGGTGGGTCATTACAAATGGTATCAGTCTGGTCCTTCCTTAGTGGTAAAAATGGTATCATCTTGTTCAATCCTTACCTAACAAGTATTAATTAATGTTCATTGTATTGGAGTTAAAATTCCTTCTTGTATATCCTTTGGGCTGAAGTCTTAGATAGGATTAGGATTGTCAGAACAATAAATGTATAACATAAAAGGATGTAGCTAACCCTTTTATTCTGAACTTCATGTTACCAGAGATTTGGGTACATAAGTGTTTGGAGACACATCTAGGATTTATGTATCTCATTGTCATGGGTTTATCCAATGAGATGAGTATGACATGAATTGTAGAGGAATGAATTCCCACTAGGAGTGCATACATCATTTTGAGGAATGATTCATGTGGTGAAATAGTGTTTGTTTTTGAAAAAGTGTGATTTTTTTTGCAAATGAAACATTTTGAAAAAGGGAATGCTTATGGTATTTTGAAAATGGTTTAATTTAAAAAATAATGTTGAATGTTTTCAAAAATGGTTAAACATGAAAAAGGTTGTTTTTGGAAAACAATGTTGTGATAGTTGATGTGATATAATTTGAAATGCTAAGACATTAGTTTCTAGAGAGTGAGATTGATGGATTATGTTGTTGGTTTAGAAAATGGAACTCGGTAGGCATCATTGAAACCAAACTGAAGAAGCTGTGGAGAATGTTTTTGCAGTTGAGCCATAGGTGAACCAATAGTTGGTCCAAACCATCACTCAGAAGTTTTAAAACATTGACTTGGGGATGCAACTAGATACCTTGTATACAATATCTATCACTGCTAAAATTCCAAGTGAAGGAAGTACGGTTGTCTTCACTAGAGTAGATTCTAACTTTATCAATAAGATGAAAAGGAAGTGGGGCATATTTTATCAAGAGGGTGGAACATATCAGAATCAGACCACATGAGCAATTAACCTTCCTCCAAGACACAAAATAAATCTTAGATGTTTTCTGTGTGGTTCATTGAGTCATAAAAAGCAAGAGTGTATGACACAACTGAGAGAATTCCATAACTGTAAGAATATGGGGAATCTTCAGTGCTATTTTCACAATTCTCCAAGTTCAGGGGCCCAACACACTTCCCTAGCATCACAAACACCGTATACTTTGACAGAAAGAGAAGAATCTCGTCCAGGAAACAAGAATCAGAGTGTAGCAACAAAACAATTGTATAGATATGAGTTGATGGTGGTCAATGATCAATATGTACAATCTACGGTGAGAGGTACAATTATTTTGAATTTGACCCATGTGCAAGTTCTCTTCGATACTGGTGAATCATATTCTTTCATTGCTTATCGTGTTGTTGATTTTCTATGTTTAAATTTGGAAGTGATTCCTTCTGTTTTAAAACTACAAACTCCTCTCGGTGAAAGATAATTTTAAGCCTTGGTATGTAGAGCATGTGAAATAAATGTTGATGGAGTTGAGTTGAAATGGGACTTCTTGATGTTGGACATGGATGTCTATGATGTAATCCTTGGTATGGATTGGTTTAAAACATTCAAGGCTCACATCGAATGTTATAGTAGAAAAGTTAGTTTCAGAACTGAGGAAGGCATCGATCATCTCTTCAGAGGAGAGAGGATGGTAAAGAAAGGTGAAAAGAGATTTTTTTCACCAATGGTGGCAATGATCTCTTACCAGTTTGGGGATTTGACTTTGAAATCAATGGATGAGATCGAGGGAATTAATTTTCCAGTAGTTTTAGATCAATTTCCAGATGTATTCCCCAAGAAATTCTCAGGGTTACCACCTATAAGGGAAGTGGAGTTTACGATTGATCTCCTTACGAGGACCAGTATTATTTCCCTTTAGTATTATAGGATGGAACCGACATAGTTACGGGAATTTAAAGTGCTATTGGAGGAACATGAAAGAAAGGGTTTCATTCGATCAAGTACATCCCTGTGGGCAGAACTAGTTTTTTGTGTGAATAAAGAAGATGGAACTCTTTGGCTATGTGTTGATTATTGTAAGCTTAACCAAGTTAGGATAAAGAATATATATCCACTTCCACACATTAATGATCTATTTTATCAATTAAGGGGAGCTCAGTGGTTCTCCAAGATTGACTTGCGATCTGAATATCACCAATTGCGAGTTTAAAAGGACGATATCCAAAAGATATCTTTAAGATGTAGATATGGACACTACGAATATGTAGTCATGTGTTTAGGTCTAACAAATGAACCAACGGTCTTCATGGATTTGATGAATCAGATATTTCAGCAATATACGGATTCTTTTGTTGTGGTGTTTTTGGATGACATCTTGGTGTATTCAAAGACAAGGGCTGACCATGAGGATCACTTGGAAACAATATTAAAAATCTTAAGAGACCAGCATTTATATGCCAAATTATCAAAGTGTGATTTTTGGATACACGAAGTACATTTTCTTGACCATGTCATTTCTAAAAAAGTCCTTTTTGTGGATCCTGAAAAGATAAAAGCTGTTATCTCATGGAAACCACCGAAGAATGTATTCGAGATATTATGTTTTCTTGGTCTATTTGGTTACTAACAATGCTTTTTGTGTGATTTCTCATGACTAGCTTCTCCAATGACAGCTCTGACAAAGTATAATGAACTATTCCAATGGACGGAGGAATTCTAGAAATCCTTTCAGGAACTAAAAGTCCATCTTACATCGACACCTATCTTGATCCTTCTAGAATCATGATATGGTTATGTGGTGTACCGTGATTCTTTGAGATCACGATTGGGCTGTGTTCTCATGCAAGGGGACCATGTAGTTTCTTATGGTTCAAGGAAGTTGAGGGTGTATGAGAAGAATTACCTAACACACGATTTAGAGTTATCTGTAATCATCCATGCCTTGAAAACGTGGAGACACTATCTATTTGGTGATAAATTCACAATGTTCATGGACCAAAAAATCTCGAAACACAATTTCTCACAGCGAGATTTGAATATAAGGTAAATGAGATGGATGGAGTACCTCCAAATTTTTGACTTTTACTTGATGTATACATTGGGGAAAGGTAATTTAGTGGAAGATTAACTGAGTAGAAAGTTGTATGCTCAGTTGGAAAAAGAAGCTTTAGATGAATGGAAGTTGATGTTGTTCCTAGATGGCATTAATGTAGAATTTGAAAACAGAGGTGATGTTGCAGTTTTCTTCTCAGCTACGCTACTTCTAAATTTGGTAAATATGGTCAAAGAGGCACAAACATCTGATGCAGAATGTCTGGTTATGAGTTAAAAACTCCATGGTGGGGAGACCATTAATGGATAGAAACTTGGTGGCAGTTCAGTTTTGTGCATTAGAAATTGAATGGTTGTACCTATTTCTTGTTAGGAACAAATCCTTCATGCTTACCACCATTCGAGATGGGCTTTAAATCCAGGTACATAGAAGATGTATAAGGCGTTGAAGGCACAATTTTGGAAGAGAGGCATGAATAGGAAAGTGGCTGAGTTTATCTCACGATGCTTAACATGTCATCATGTTAAAGAAGATCATCAGAGACCTACATGTATGTTGTAGTATTTACCTATACCCTGTGGAAATGGGAGAAAATGGTGATGGATTTCGTTACAGGTCTTCGAAGAATGGTTCAGAAACACGATGCCATATGGGTGATAGTGGATCATCTTATGAAGTTGGACCATTTCATCCCTATTCGTGAAACTCATATTGTCGAAGATCTATAAAAAATATACATATGAGAAGTGGTAAAAAGAAATAACATACCAATTTAAATAGACTTAGATAGAGATCCTAGGATTACATCTTGTTTCTGGAAATCCTTATAGCAAGCCCTTGAGACTCAATTGACTATGAGCATAACATATCATCCTTAGACAGACGACTAGTCTGAACGGATGATAAAAATGTTTGAAGACATGTTGCAGGCATGTGTAATAGATTTTTATGGATCATGGGAGGATCATATACCCTTGGTGGAGTTCTCATACAATAAAAACTATCAGGCCTCGATACATATGGCTCCATTTAAAGCATTGTATGGGAATCCTAGTCGTTCTCCACTATGCTAGGTGGAAACAGGTGAAACTTTACTAGTTGGGATAATCCTTGTCCAAGAAACAATGGAGAAGATCCATTTCATTATAAATAGGATAGAGACTGCTCAGAGTGATCAGAAATCTTATGTGGATCATCATAGAAAACTGTTGTCGTTCGCTGTGGGTGATCATGTCTTCTTGAGGATATCTCCAAGACTTGGACATCGTCATTTTGGGAAGTAGGGAAATATATGTCCTCGATACATAGGACCTTTTGATCAATTGGAATGCATTGGAGAGGTGGAATATCGGTTGGAATTACCACCACGATTCAGTGAAGTGCATAATGTGTTCCATGTATCTCAGTTGAAAAAGTATCATCCTGATCCTGACCATGGGATCAGATTGGATCACATTGACCTAGAGACAAATGCTTTGTTAATACAAATCTGGGTACAGATTGTGGATAGGAAAGATAAAGTCTTTAATGGGAAAATAATTGGTCTAGTGTGGGTTTTGTGGCAGCACGATCGGATTTAGAAAGAGAATTGGGAACGTGAGAAAGAAATTAAAGAGCAGTGGCCAGAACTCTTTCAGGGCAGCAAATGTTTTCTACTTCTTGAGGATGGAAAGACCAATGGTGGGGAGAATGTTGTACCCCTGTTTTCTGTTATGTAGTCCTTACTTGATTCTTTTCATGGTTATAAAGTTTATGGGTGATTAATGGGAGATTTGGGAGAACTTTGGAAGTATATTTGAAGAAAAATGGAAGTCGCACGGGCGGCGCACGGTTTGTTTAACCTTGCGGAAAAACCGTGCCTTTTTGGTCCTCTTGAGGTAGTGGATTCTGCACCATTGGAGAATGGTTAGGGAGACTGTGCAAGGAATCCTTGATAGGGTCTTCCTAGGAAGTAGCTAACGCACGGTTAGCACATGGTTTGTCTAACTGTGTGAACTAATCGTGCAGATGGTTTAAGTGAGATCCCAAAAAAAGTGGATCTCACACGTTTTTACCTTTAAGTGGGTTGTTTTTTATCCTAAGAGGCCATAACTTGGGATTTTTATTCTCATAAGGATAAATAAGTTTCTCCCATCAATCCAGAGGTGATCCAAAGGCTTCCCTTGGAGAATAAAAGCTGGATTCCTGAGGTATGTGTCCGTTCTTCATCGTTCTTCATCAGTTTATTATATCTACTTAGATCTACTTATCCTATTCTCTTGGTTTCTTATATATACACCCATTATGAGTATATCTAACTGTGTGGACACCAAATATGATGATATTTGGTCTTGATCTTTCTTGTAGAAGAGATATAAGGTGGGTTCTTGGAGAATCAACCCGATTTTCTTGTGCGTTTTTCGTTCGTTGGGGGTTTTCGTCAAATCCATTTAGGTATGAGGCTTCTCTCTAGACTCCTCTTAATATAATTAATTGGATTTGATTCAAATTGATTAAATTGAATGGAATTTATTTTTAAATCTTGGTTAAATTCATGGAATAAATGTTCTTTTTTGATGATTTATCATTTTTGTGGAATTGTGGAATCTCAGAGAATTGTGTGAAAATTGTTTTAGTTCTTGAATTTAAAATAGTGATTTTAAATTATGGATTTTTCTGGAATTGTTAAAAGGTTTGATGAAAAAAGTTTTTTCAATAAAAATGGTGTTTTATAGAAATGTTTTGGCACTGAAATGACTTTTATGGAATTGGTTTTCAATAAAAAGGGTGTTTTTATTGAAAATTTATTTTGGCATAATCCTTGGGAATATTGGTGTGTGAATTCATATTGAATTTATGGGGATTGGTTGAAATATGAAATTGTGTTCAATGCTAAAGGTCAAATGGAACATGGGATATAAAGTTCATATTTCATTTCTAGGGCTTGGTTGAAATATGACCTTGTGCTCAGTGCCAAAGGTTAAATGGAACATGGGAAACAATTACCTTATGACGACTTGGTAGATCAATGAGAAACCACTCATGAGTATGGAACTGTCATAATGTAGCATGCATGGTTGGTTGCGTGGGTATGTGGAACGGTTTGGGTATTCCAAAAGGGATCTTCTGAAATAGTTTCAAAGCTTTGTTTAATTATTTTTCTAGAAAAATAAATTGTGGGAAAATTGGTTTCAATTGCACTTGTATGATTTTGGTTATGAATGGTTTTGGAAACTTTTTTATATTTAGTTATAAACTATTATTGAGAAATTATTTTATATAAAATGTTTTTTATAATTGTTTCTAACTCTTCTATCCTAGTGGTGTGATTAGGGAAGTCATTGGGTAAAACCTACTGAGTTTTATACTCACCCCTTCTCTGGCACTTTGGTGCTTTTGCAGATACTATCTTCTAGGATAGGGGAAAAGGTAACGTTTCCCACTTTTTTATCACTACCTCATGATTTTTGGGCTGTTTGGAGATTTTGGAGCTTGGATCTTATGGAGAATGGAGTCTTGAGGTCTTTTGAGAGTATTGTGTTGTTTATCTGCTGTGTACTTTGATACTTGGTTATTCGTTCGTTGTCGCATACTTTGATATTGTTTTGAGATACATGAATTTGTTGAGTTGTATTTCATTTGTTCATGCATCATATAGTGAATGTTTGGTTTTGGTTTTTTGGATTATTGGTTTATTTTTTAAAGGTTAAATCGTCCCCCACTTGTATTTGAAACCCTTTGGAATTTATTTCCAGCCTTTGGCGTCTTAGGTATGTCGCTTAAGGCCTAGTAATGACTCGTTATACTCTCAAGAAAATGAGAATTGGTGGGCCATTACAGACATGATTTTGGACCATGTGTACTCTAGCCAGATAACATACCATATGCTGGGAAGTCACTAATTTTCTACATCAATTCAGCTTTCAGTAGGAATTTTTGTTCCGCAGGAACATCATATGTACTAACACTATTACTCCAAAGTGAATTTAACTCATCAATAGATATCTTCAAATAGACATTGATAATCTTTTTTGGTTGACCTGGAATTAATAAGGTCAAAAAGATATATGGATCCTTCATCAACATCCATGGAAGTAAATTATATGGAGTCATAAAGATAGACCAACATGAATACTAACTATCGTAAGGACCAAACAGATGTAAACCATTAGTAGAAAGACCCAATCGCACATTTTGAGCTTCTAAAGAAAATGACGGATGCACTTGGTAAATTTTTTTCCATGAATCACCATCATAGAGATGATTTAGTCTTTTACTCATTGAAATGTTGGTTTTGTGCTATGGCATCAATGATGCTATGTTTTCATATATAAATAAACACTACAATCTGGGTGTGAGTGGGAAATATCTCAATTGTTTTATAGGAACAAATCCAGACTTCCATAGTTGAGCTTCTTTATACCTTGATTGTCCACATGTATCAAAATTATCCAACAACTCATTTTCACCATAATATAAGATGTAGTCATTTGAACATGCATGAATCTTATGAAAACAGAGACCCAGATTACGAACCAGCCTCTTTCTCAAAAAAGAAATTTGAATGAAAAACATTTCCTTCATGTATCAGTTTTTTTAACAAAGATAATATCTTATCAAAACAACTATTTGAAATTCCATTATCAGATTTAATGGATATAAATTTAGAAACTACTTCAAACATTCTTATCTTGCAACCAAGATATAAATCATCCTCAGTGGACCTCAACAACTCATATAAATGAGATGGTTCTAACTCAGGAGTTAAATTAATATCATCATGAGTTTCAGTTTTTTGAACAGATGGACCTTCCAAATCATGTACTAAATTTTGAAACTGTGATGGATCTGGAACCAAATCATTAATATCTTCTCAGGAACTGCGTTAATCATGTTGATACAAAAAAAAATAATCTGGTTGAAAACCAAGATGCAATAAATGACTTCCAACATTTTCAAATGTGTCTTGCATCCTCAGAGAAAATTTTTTACAAGTACACTTAATTGTCCATTCTGAAACAAATTTTGGTTTTAATGATGTAAATGATAAGAAATTTTGAACAGCTTCAATATATACAGGATTTAAACTAGAACTGTTTTGATTCTTACATTGAGTTATCCAAGCACAATCATCTAATAATGGCTATTTTAAACTTCCTTATTCTATATTTTTCTAAAAAATATGAAATAATTAGTTATTTTGCATAATTAGATATAATATAAACACTATCCAAAAAAGAGAATACAATTAAATTCTCTTTTCTTGCAATTTATAATAATTTCTATTATTTCATAGTTATTTATACTATTTTTAAGATTTTATACTAATCTAAACTCATTTATAAAAATTTATACTAATTACCACTAATTATTATTAATTTCAGGCACTTTGTACTAATTATTTGTAATTACCAGTGACACAATTTCCAATGGATTTGTGATCGCTCTTTTGTATGATGAATCATCCCCTTGCAAATTTTTGAGACTAAAAGAACTATTAAAGTTCTGTTTTAATGTACGAATATCCATTTTCATATGCATGAGGATTGAGAGCAGGGAGGCCTCGCTGCGCTGCTATCTATGCTCTCGTGCATATGAAAATTCATATTTGTATGTTAGAGCAAAATATTCAGAGTGATTTGCATCACAAAAAGTTACAAGGGGATGAGTTGGAAAAAATAGCCTCTTTTGTCCGACAGCTCACCACCTTACAACTTTCTCCAACTTAAATCACTATGAAAAATCTGTTTCGACGTATGACCAATAATATTTTTCATATTGATTTCAATGGAAATAAATTGCAAGGATCTAAGGTTTCAATCAAAAGGAATGCATCCAATCCACTAGAAATTGTTCATGTTTATCAATTTACTCGAATTTCTTATGATTTATTCCTAATTAGTCCTAATTATTACTAATTGTTACTAAATATTACTAATTTTTACTAATTATTACTAATTATTGCTAATTATTACTAATTATTGCTAATTATTACTAATTATTACTAATTATTACTGATTATTATTAATTATTACAAATTATTAGGAATTATTACAATTTATCACAATTTATGCCAATTTATGAAAATTTCTTACAATTTATTACAATTTATTACAATTTATTACAATTTATTACTAATTATGACTAATTACTACTAATTATTACTAATTATTACTAATTATTATTAATTATTACTAATTATTACTAATTATATATAATTTTTACTAATTATTACTAAATATTGCTAATTATTACTAATTATTACTAATTATTACTAATTATTAAAAATTATTACTAATTATTACTAATTATTTCTAATTATTACTAATCATTACTAATTATAACTAATTATTACTAATTATTAGAAGTTATTACTTTTTACTACTATTTATTACTGATTATTACTAATTATTACTATTTATTACTAATTTTTACTAATTTTTACTAATTATTACTAATTATTACTATTTGTTACTAATTATTACTATTTATTACTATTAATTTCAATTTATTACTATTTATTTCAATTAATTTCTAATTATTTATCATTATTACTAATTATTACAATTTATTAAAATTTATTAAAATTTATTACAATTTATTACAATTTATTAGTAATTATTTCAATTTATTACTAATTATTACTAATTGTTACTAATTGTTACTAATTATTACTAATTATTACTAATTATTACTAATTATTACTAATTATTACTATTTATTTCAATTTATTTCAATTTATTACAATTTATTTCAATTTATTACAATTTATTAGATTTTATTGCTAATTATTACTAATTATTTCAATTTATTTCTAATTATTAAAATTATTTACTAATTTTTAAAATTTATTACTAATTATTAATAATTATTACAAATTATTACAACTTGTTACGAATTATTAAAACTTAGTACTAATTATTACAATTTATTACTAATTATTTAAATTTATTACAATTTATTACTAAATATTACTAATTATTACAATTTATTGCTAATAAACACTTAAATATAAATATTAAATAAATATTAAAAAATATATATAATTCTAATTTAATTAATTTACATGTAATTAAGAAAAATTATAAATAATTTAAAATAATAAAAATTGACTAAATAAAAAAAATAGATAAATGTCTTGACACTAAAGCTTTCAGAGTACTAAAATCGTAAATAATCCTCTTATTTGAACGTTTGAACTATGAAAAAATTTAGAAGAAAATTTTTCAGAAGAGATAGAGAGAGAAGTTGAGTAAAGAGTGAAATGAAAGGAAAAATAGATGGGGGTATATATAGGTTAGAGTATTTGCGACGAGTGTATTTACAAAGGGTGGCCCGTCGCAAATACCTCTGCCCACATTTATTGCAGCGAGATTTTAAAAAGGTATTTGTGATGGCCCCCATCACAAATACCACCACCGATAAAGTATTTGCGACGGGGAAGATTTTCCGTCGCAAATTCTAAAAACTACCACTGACTATTTGCGACGGGAATAGGAACCCGTCGAAAATAGCCTTACCTGCGGTTTGGCCTGTATTTCGCGCCAAACCTTTTGCGATGGGTGGTAAGAGCTCGTCGCAAAAACCCCTTTCAATGGGTTATTTTCGACGATCCCTTAACCCTTCCCAAATAACCCGTCACAAATATCTAATTTTCCCCTAGTGGTTCCAAGTATAACGTCAATGAATCACATCGCATTGAGGGGGCGGTAGTCCACCTTTCCACAAGCGATGTTATCGGTTTTACGAAAAATGGAATGTATTGAAGTATGTGTTATAATGGAATTACAGAAGAATAAAGATATTATAAATATCATAAATATCATATATAAGATTAGTGTCTATCATAATGACCCCTATGAGAGGTGGTAATGGAAAATTGAACAATCATCGTTTAGCGAAGCGGTAGTCCGCCTACATGTAAACATTACATTTGTTACCCACTAGATGGAGGTGTGTGTAAGTGTAGGTAAAAATCATAGCATATAAAATCATATTATATTGAGGATACTGTAGTTTTTATATAGATATGGAATAATAAAAGTTGATCGAGTGGAGAGTGGAAATAAAAGAGAGGAGTTTGAGTGAAGGTGTTACCTCTTAATCGAGTAACTTCTTTTGGTTTGCACCAAAAGACTTACTTGGATAGAATTCAACCCAAAGGGAGGCTTCAAGAAGGAAGGTAGGGATGTTGGGGAGCCATTTTGTGATATTTTTCTCGAGCCAAAGTGGCTTGAGAGGTGTGAGCAAGTGGAAGTGAATGAGGCCTTTTATAATGGAGGAGACGCATAATCTCTTGTAATATTTTAAAATAAAGGAACCCCACCCTTGTATTTTTTTATTGAAAGTGGATCAATAATGATAAAAATTAGAAAAAAGTTAGGATATGTCCTAAATATGGCCAAACAATAGCCTTTTGAAAAGTGTATATGTCGATTTGGGCCTTAAGGTTATTGTTTAGTCCCTCATTAAGCTTAATTTTACTATAATCCTTATAATTAATTTTAATTACTTTCACTAATAATTTTTGGTAAAAAACTAAGTTGACCTTATTAGACATTATAATTTATTTTGATTCTAAATATGTAATCCATTTTTTCAATTTCCAATTACAGATGTTCCCAAAATTAAATTAAAATTAATCTCGTAGATGGGACGACAATGGTGGGTTTTAGAGTAAAAGTGTCCTAATGTTTGCTATGTTTTTATAATCAAGTTCAAATTGAAATTGATTCCAAATAAATAAATTGGATTAATTTATAAAAATATAATCTAAATAAACTTCAAAACCAATTCAAATTATAATTTAACTTTATAAATAAATTAGATGAAAAATAAGTTTTGGATTAAATTTTAGTATTTTTCATTATTCATTAAAAATGAATATTTAAAGAAAATTACAAAAACATCACCCTAAGCTAACTTTTATGTCTGGGTTCCAAATATTAACTTTATTTTGACACATTAAATTTATAAAAGGGTCTAAAATTAGATTTAATGAGGATTTTCTATCAAAAGGCGGCAAAACTACTTGTATAAAAATATAGTATTTATGTGTTTTATTAGGTTCATTTTTATCTTATTCCAATCAAATATATTATATGAGTGTAAAAAATATTTAATTGAATATATATATACATTTTATTAAAAACACTTAATAATTGTAATAAATTTAATTTATTAGGATATAATTGTTTTCTAAATAAAATATTCTCTTTATATTCAATTGGTTCTTATAATCATTTATAATTAATTTGTAACTAATCAATTCATTTTATATTTGTGTAAACAATAATTTTCATAAGTTAGTTAATACTATTAAAAACTTCTAACATAATGGCTAGGTAATACCATATTATATTAAATAATAATATTTATTAATATATTATAATATGGTAAAACTCGGTCTTGCATGTAATGTAGGATTTCAAATAAAGTCTCTCTTGCACGTAATGCATGCTAACTAAGTGTTGTATGAATTTCTAAAAATAAAATATATAAAATCTATTTAAAATAGAAAATTTATTTTAATGTTTTAGGGAATCATATCCACTTATGTGATGGGTGTCGTGTGTCATGCAAGATATCAGATATAAGGTTCTTACATTAGAATTTCAGGGTGTTACAGACCTCTTGTGAAGTTCTCGTGTTTAACCCTTTTCTATATTTTCATTGTATTTTAGTAGATATTTTACATTTTAAAAAAAATCATATAAGTATAATAATAATAATTATGATATTGTACGTAAATTTTTTAACAAAATATAATATTTCTTGGTTACATAGAATTTTAGTAAGAGTTATAATATTTCATGTCAAAATGTTATCATATTTCATGTTATCAATAATTATAATATTTCATGACGAATTACAATAACTATAGTTTAGTGTTATAATAGAAATAATACATTTTCATGATGAATAATTATATTATTGGATGATAATTGCATTAGTTAAAGTTATATATACATATAACAACAAATAAATATCAATATGTAATATTAGAATCATTGATAGCAATTTCAAATATTGAACAATAATTTCATTATATTGTTGGGTGTGATCACACCAGCATTAATGTACCAAATCACATTATAACTCTACAGTTAAGCGTTCTTGGGTGAAAGTAGTATGTGGACAGGTGACCTCCTGGGAAATACTCGTGTTGCAACCTTTTTTGTGTATATTAAAATTTTTATGATAGTATAATAAATATTATTATAATATTTTACATAAAATTTTATATTGAATATAATATTTCATTATTATATGAAATTTCGGTAATAATTATAATATTGAATGTTATAATGTTAAAATATTTCATGTTAAGAATGATTATAATATTACTGGTCATATTGTCGCAACTATAGTTTCGTGTTATAATAGAATTAATATTTTTCATGTTGAATAAGTATTAAATTTTTCAATAATCATACTATTTAATTTCATAATATGAATGTCTCATTGGAAGTGATTTTTTTCACACTTTTCTATATTTTTCATTGTTTTCCCATATTTTTTAAATTTTAAAAAAGAAAGAATTGCATGAAATTATAACAATAATAATTATGATATTGTAGTTAAACTTTTTAAATGAATATAATATTTCATGTTTTGATATAATTTTATTGATAATTATAATATTGCATGTCATAATGTTACCATATTTCATGTTAAAAATAATTATAATTTTTCCTGATGTATTGTAACAACTACACTGTAGTGTTATAATAGAAGTAATAATTTTTCATGTTGTATAATTATAATATTGGTTGATAATTTCATTAATTAAAGTTATCTTTATGAAAATAGTTAAATAAAAATATGTAATATTAGAATAATTGATAGTACTTTAAATTATTTTATAAGAATGTTTCTGTATTATTGGGTGCGATCACACCAGCCTTAATGCACCAAATCCCATTAAAACTCTACAATGCTGCAATTAAGTATGCTTTGGTGAGAGTGGTACTAGGATGGGTGACCTCATGGGAAGTACTTGTATTTCACCATTTCTTTGTGTATATTTAAAATTTCATACCATTATAAATAATATTATTATGATATTGTATGTAAACTTTTGTATTGAATATAATATTTCATCATTAAGGGTAATTTATAGTAATAATTATATTATTGCATGTTATAATGTTACAATATTTCATATTAACAATGATTTTAATATTACAAGTTATATTGTAAATACTACAGTTTAGTGTTATAACAGATATAATATTTTTTCATGTTGAATAATTATTATATTTCTCAATAATCACAATATGGAATTTCATAATATTAATATTTCATGGGTGACCTCCAGGGAAGTGACCGTGTTTCACCCTTTTCTATATTTTTCATTGTATTTTCCCAATTTTTTTAAAATTTGAAAACTAAATAATTAAAAGTAAGTGTAACAATAATAATAATTATATTGTATATAAACTTTTTAAATAAATATAACATTTCATCTTTAAATATAATTTTTGTAATAATAATAATATTTCATGTCATAGTGTTTCTATATTTCTTGTTAACAATAATTATAATATTTCATGAATATTTACCAACTATGGTTTAGTGTTATAATAGAAATAATAAATTTTCATGTTGAATAAAGTCATGCACCCTTCCCTCCAAAGATTCCCCTCCTGAGTTGGCAATGAAGGAAGAGAGATAATGACCCTCAAGTCCTGTCTCCAGTAGGCCCCAAGGTGGTGACAAACACTAAGGGTAAAAAGATATCACAATATGGGAGGCATTACCCTTCATAAGAAAACAAAATTGGGAGATAAAATGGTCCATACCAAAACAACTCCAAATCATAATATATATATAATCAAGCCAAAACCAACCCACATAAATTCTCAAAAAAACTATTACAAGTACTATAAAACTCCATAGTAAGTACCCAAAGTAAAACTAAGAAGCGACACAACAACTGTCTCAAGTCCAAGCTAGTATTTCCCAACATGGTCCACATATTTCCCCTAGAAACATGAAATTAGTTTTATATAGGCATGGTGATCATATAATTAAACTCAGTAGGAAATCCAAAGTCTTTCAAGAACAAGTGAGAGAAGCATAGTAATGCTCCTATGAGAAAACATAAGAACCCAACAGTACCTAACAAGGTATAATATCCATTCCAATCTCCCAAAGTCATAGTCACCAAATAATGAAATTCAAGTAAAGTAATATAGTAATCATATCAATGATAGGGTACCCGCACCACTTTCCCACTAAATATCCACTCTCACACCCTAATGAAAAACATATTGGCGCTCTCACATCTTCTAAACATAACACACCACGACCTGCCCATACACACATGGGCCTCACAACTAGTCCTATCACATGGGAAACAAAGCTCATCACATCCCACCTGCACACCCCTTTACCTCACAACCACATCAAATCCCACCTGCACACACTTGGGCCTCACAACCACATCACATTCCACCCACACAGACTTGGGCCTCACAACCCCATCACATCCCGCCCGTAGTAACATGGGCCACAAACCACACCCATCCCGATGACACATAGGAAATCACAACACATCTCATCCAAAAGACTCATGAAAAACAAAATCTCACCCACACACACCTAGGCCCCATAAACCAAAACCTTATCGAATATTCATAATCTATCACTGTCGAGAAGAGGGACAAGGGAAGAGCAGGAGGCTAGCCATCCATCCTCCCACCGGGATGTTTGGGAAAGACACCCTCCCTCATGAAAATGGGGGTGTTCGTAACATAATACTCAACTAGGGTGGGGTGCGCATAGAAATAACAAGGGAAAAATAGATATATATATATATATATATATATAATATAATATAAAACACTCAAGCCCAACCTAGGGGTTTTTAACCAAAAACCAACTAACAATACCACCTTTGCTGCTACCTCCAAATGCATAACCACACAACTAGCCACAAACTCAATTCATACCCCACAACCAATTCATCTAGCCAAGTCCCATTCTTTATTAACAATTCATTTATTCATTCCATTACTATCTAGGAAACTACAGAGTGAAGCACACAACAAGCCACATAGAAAAATTCACATAGTGGAAGAATCACCATGGTAAAAATAACCCACTTTACATTACTCTGAGTTTAGCACCCATTCATAACATAACATACTGACCCCGAGACACAGAGTGAAGCTTTAAGCATGCTACTCAAGGAGAAACTATGGAAAAATTACCCATACCAACCATTTCCATCATCATTCTTCAAAGTCATACCACCCGATCCATCCTCTCAATAGAGAAAACCCTCAACTCATAGCCCCACCCAGCAACACCTCTCAACAAAACCATTCTGGCAGCCCTACTGCAAAGCCACACCACACCCATCACAACCAGAAACTGAAATATAGAAGAAAAGGGTTCACAAGCCCACTACACCCTACTTCCCATCCAATCAACAATCAAATAGTCTCTCAACCTGGGATTCCATTTCACCACCAGAACCACCCCATAGAGAGCTCAACCGCAACACCACACAAACCACACAAGGTATAATTTCAAGATTTAATTAGGCATCCATTATTTAATAACAATCATTAATTAAGGGTTTATAACATAAATAGTTTGATCCTTAGGAATCCATTTGTTAGTTTAGTGTATGTGGTTAACCTATTTCATAACAATCTTTCAATAGAAAACCAAACATCATGCATTCTAGAATCATTACTAGGTGTGAAAATAGGGACTAGAAATGACCATGATTTTTAGTGGAGCATTTATCCCTTATAATTTACAACAAAAACCAAAACAAATAAAAGAATAAATTCACCTTTCCCCAGGACCTGCATATTGATATTAAACAGATTCAATTATCTTTATTTAATTTGGATCCACTATCTTCACTTTGGAAACATTCATACACCCTCCCCACATGATAAAAAAAATAAGAGGGATGAAGGAAACCTACAGGGAAGAAGAATCAATCAAAACTTCCTTATTGTGCCAAAGAAGGGGGTTCACAAGCAATAGAAAAATCCTCCAGAAAAAACATGGCCCAAAGCTTCAACATAAATGCACGACTCCTCGGGGGGTATAAATTTTTGGGGTGCCTCACACCAAGAGAAAGGGAAGTGAACAAGGAAGATAATATATCAGCTTTAGAAGGGCAAGATCCTAAATCATTATGAGAAATGGTTTTCAAAATCCATTAAAGGAAGATCTTGACCAAGACCATGTGGTTTGAGAGTCAAGGGAAGCTTCAGGTTTTTAGAATATAGATACAATTTGAAATGGGTCCAAAAACCATTAAATAAGATTTTAAACACATTTTATGTAAAATAAAATGTCAAAGGGGAGAAAATTTAGGAAACTGAAAAAACATAGAAAAAATGAAAGCTATTGGAAATCACTCACCATTGGATGAGTCACTGGTGTGAGTCACCAGTTTGAGCCACTATTCTGAGATATCCATGGATGAATCACTGTTGGATGAATCTTTGCTGGATGAGCTACAGTCTCAAGTCACTATCACGGCTCATTATTCCTGACTCACTTTTGGAAAACTCACCACCGGACTAGCTACTATCACAAGTCAGCATCGCAGCTCACCATTATTTACTCACCATTGGATGAGATATTTTCACGATTTATGATTCTGACTGACCATTACTGACTCACCATTGGACGAGCTACCAGTGTGAGTCACCATTGGGACTCACCATCGTGACCTACCATTGGAAAACATGAATTTTGGAAAACTCTTGAAATGATTTATTGTGACCTCATAGAACACTTCAACCACTAGATTTTTACAATTTAATGGACGGGGTAGGTCTATACCATTATATAAAATACCTCTAAAACTATATCATCCTTGAGAATCCAAATCCAATCCCAGAAGAAATAGGGATCTAAAAAACCAACCTGTGAGATACCTCTCAAGGATCTCTCTTTTCTTGAAACACCGCTACCGACCTGAAAGTTCAATGATAAACCACCCTATATTGTTTGAAATATGGAGTGGAAAACTCCTCATTCAAGAACACCTCCTACATCATCTCTTAAATTATACAACCATAAGGAACAACACACAAGAACAACAACCACACAGTCCTGAAAAAATGAATTAGGGAAATCCATTTTCCATGTCAAGATACTATCTACTTTGGGTGGAACTGACTCACCCACATGGGTTGAATCACATCACAATTAATGCATCTTGATTAGGAATCGTGTCCCCCCTTTCACCTGTCAGGACTTCATCACACATTACAGAACAAGGAAATAACTTATCTCATAACAAATAATGTTCAAACATTACATCACAAGGAAAAATAAAACAAGAAAAAACTAAGAACAACTTCGGGCACCGGGAACACATCTGTGCTTCCTACTCCCGAGTACTCTCCTCCAGGAAACTATTCCTCCACAACACACGAACCAAAGGAATGTTCCACGCATAAAACACCTTCTCCCAACAATCATGGATCTCTACTAGCTGATCCACGTATGTTGCATAATCTTTGATATCCAACTCTCCCCAGTCAATGACATGAAAGTCCTCGTGAAGATACCAATGGAGTTGAGAGAGGTGAAATACATTTTTAATCCTCTCCAATTGTGGTGGAAATGAAAACTAGTATCCTACCTTTCCAACTTTCCCCAAAACCTCTAAGGGTCTGATGAACCTAGGAGAAATATTATTCCCTCTTCCAAAACTCCATTTTCCACCTTGAGGGGAGACCTTAAAGAACACATGGTCCGTAACCTTGAACTCCAAAGGCCTCCTCCTATGATAGAAATATTACTTCTTCTGGTCCTTCACTGCTTTCATACTTTCCCAAACAAGCTGAATCTTTTCTGTTGTGCACTACACTACATCTAGACCAAAAACAGCTATCTCCCCGACCTCTGTCCAGCATAACAGAGAACGACACGGTCTCCCATACAATGCCTCAAACGGATCCATGAAAATGGAAGAGTGATAGATATTATTAAGAGAACTCTACTAAGGTAAAGTGTTTTACCCAAGATCCACTAAAGTCCAAGATGAATGCTCACAACATATCCTACAGTGTATTGATAGTCCATTCCATCTGCGCATCTTCCTCAAGGTGAGAGCCAGTGCTATGGTGTAACTATGTGCGAAAAGCATGCTACAATATCCTCCAGACTCGTGAGGTAAAATTTGTATCCCAATCTGAGAAAATGGACCTAAAAACTCCATAAACCCACACCACATCATCCACATACCTCTTTTCAAAGGAATCCACTACGCCTGATTCCTTGATCACTAAGAAGTGAGCGGATTTCTTTTTCTGATCCACTACTACCCAGATGGCATCATAGCCTCCCTTATCTCTGGGTAACCCTATGAAATAATCCATAGATATGTCATCCCACTTCCACTTTGGGAAATATAAGGGATGAAACAAACCACTGGGAACATGGTGCTCAACCTTCACCTACTGGAACACTAAGCATTTTTCCACAAACTTTGCCACTACCCGTTTCATCCTAGGACAGAAAAAATGCATCCTCAAGCCACAATAAATCTTGGAAATTATGATTTGTACCTCCAAGGGTGTTATTGGAAACTCACAGAGGAATCACTCATGCATCACCACTGAAACAAATAGCCTTACATGGAGCATGATCTGATTCTGACCATCCTCCATCCATCCCTCCAAAGCATCACCATAGTCAACACAATTTCACATTACCTCTACCTCTGAGACTCCCCACTGAGACTCCTCAACCTTCTACATTAGATAAAAATGCACCACCATTTGAAACAAATAGCCTCTACCATTATCCACCCTTGAATAAAGCTTAAAGGATTCTGTAGAACCCTCGTTTTGAGGTAGGTGACATTAGTTTATAACTTTTTATGTTTATGAAGTGGTTGGGTAATGTTTGGGAGAGTTTGGAAAGGTTTTGGAAAGTTTTGGAGGACTTTTAAGGATTCAAAGTTTGAGCATTGTTAGGGAAAACTGTGCAAGAATCTCAGGTAACTGTGCGATATGCCACTGTTCAGACAGTAGCATCTACATGGTTAGCGCACGGTTTTTAAAACCATGAGAGATAACCGTGTGGCCCATTAAAATTAGTTTTTTTAAAATAGTTTTAGTCAGAATTTTCCCTAAAATTATCTTTTATCCTCCCATATGAAACCTACATGGGATTCCTTGATATCAAGGTCTATAGGGGATATCCCACCCATTTTGGAAGAAAATAAAAGGGGTTTCTTTGTTGTTTGAAGGCGGTTTATCTCGGGTAAGTCTCCTCTCTTGGTTATTTGTGGTTTTCTCTAGATCTACTCTTCCATATCTCCCAGTTTTCTAGATCTACATCGGTTACATATGGATATAGGGTTATTATTTACTTAAGTGATGATATTAGGGATTTTTATGATAGGGATGTAGATCTAGAGTAGTTTTGGTGGAACGTTTTCCCGGATTTGTGGTGCGGTTTCTTGTGGGTCGATTTCACCAAAACCCTAAAGGTAGGTGACTTCTCTCTTAACTCCACTTTGTAATAATTAGAAGTATTGTTCCAGTAAATTGATCTTTCATGAATTAATTTGTGATTTTGATGTGTGAAATTGGTTAGAAATCACATTGGTAATGTTTTGTGATTTTTTTTGAGAAAAGGGGTTTTGCGGTGAAATGTTCTTGTTGTTGGATTTTAAAATGTGGATTTTAAAATCGATAAATTGGGTTGTTTAATGGAAATGGTTTTAGGAAAAGGTTTTCAATAAAAAGGGTTTTCTTTATTGAAATGTGATATGGCATGGATGATGCTTCAAAGGATAGATTTATTATGAAATGGTTATTGGCATGTTTTTGTGGACTTGGTGTGTTATATGCTTGATTATTGGATTTTGCATGTTATGTTTGTGATTGGAATAATGTGAAGTGGGAAGGGAGTAACACTATAAAAGGAGTATGGAGATTGGATGGAAGGGCCACCATCAAGGATAAGTGGGAAGGAAGTACCACTTGATTGGGAAAGTAGTAAATAGGTTTGGATGGAAAGTTCCACCATGTTGGTTTCCTTGTTGTGTGTTTCTATGAAAGATGAAAATTGTTGTGTTAATGTGAAATAGTGAAATGGACTATGGCATGTTTTTTTGGATTTCCCTTGGTTTTCCTGGTTTGGGTAATGGTATCTTAGTAAGGGTGTGTTTATATTATCAGCAATTTTTGAACTATTTGATGTTTTATATAAACTATTTTATATAAATGTGCTAATGGTTCTTTCATAGTGGCATGTGTAGGGAAGTCATTTGGGGAAATCCTACTGAGTATTATTACTCACCCCTACTTTTCCACTTTTGTGATTTTGAAGATGTTTTATTCCAGGACACAAGTAAGAGTAAAACATCTCATTTTTCTAGTGGTTCGTTGTGATGCTTTAGCGGTGTTGTGGTGGTTGGAGCATAGATCTTGGTATAGAGATATAGACAGTGTCATAGTTCCCTAGGGTCTTGCTCTTTAGTCTTCCATTTGGTACTATAATACTGGTTTGGTTGTATTGGTGTTTTTGAATTGTTATGGAATACCTTGGTGGTCTTTTGGTAATATATGACTCAGGTTACTATGTTACATGCATCATGTAGTTTTTTGGTAATGAATTGTTTGTTTTATTGGTTTATCCCAAGGGAAAATCGTTCCCCAATTTTTTATTGAATCCCTTGGAATTTATTACCAGCCTTTGGCACCTTGGGAACATCGCTTAATACCAATTAACACATCCCTGCCTTCTCAATCCAACATTTAAGGGGCGTGGCATCACAACTTCAAACTACTCCATTACCTTCCAAGCATTTCCAGATTTCCGAACAACCTCCTTATGTGAATTCCTACTCAAATCATTGGCCACAACATTCCGCATTCCCAAGTTATAGGATATCTCAAAATTATAGTCCTAAAGAAACTCCATCCACATATGGTTTTTCAAGTTCAGTTAACATTGGGAAGAGATATCCCTTAAGCTCTTGTGATCTGTGAAGACCACAAAGCACTCCCCAATGAGGTAATGTAACCCAAAACTTCAGAACAAACATTATTGCTGCTAATTCCAGACCGTGGGTGGAATAGTTATTCTCATGGGTACATAACTTCATAGACCCATAATATATCACTTCTCATTGATACATCGAGATGAATCCCAAGAACATACGGGAAGTATCACAAAACACCTCGAACATCACCCTTCCTCTAGAAACCGGAGCACTCGAGCACTGAAAAACATCCCATTCAGATAGTCTAACGCTGTCTGGAAATTATAACTCCACAAAAATCTTGTTATATCATATTCAAATCTATAAATGAGGCTACAAGTTGAGAGAAATTGGTTACACACCTCTGATAATAGCTTACGAGACCAAGAAAACTGTGAACCTTTGTCACATTCTTCAGTTTTTTACAAGAAACAATCGCTTCATCCTTTGACGAGTCAACTACCATGACCTACTGTGACACCACATGACAAATGAAATGTGCCTCTATTTTCTAGAACTTACACTAAGTCAAATTTATATAGAGTTGGTGTCATCGAAGAACCTGCAAGACAATTCTGAGATGCTCGACATGTTCTTCCACTGACTTTATGTAGATTAAGATTTCATTAATGAATACGATGATGAACTGGTCTAGGATCTCAAAAAATAAAGAGTTTATAATCCCCATGAACCCAGCTGGTGCATTTGTAACACTGAATGACATGAACAAAAACTCAAAGTTTCCATACCTGTATATGAAAGAATTATGTGGAATATAACCCTCCTTCACCTTAAACTAGTGATATCCAGACCACATATGGATCTTAGAAAACTAACTCGCCACTGTATGTTGGTTGAAAAGATCATCTATCCTTGGTAGAGGGTAAGAGTTCTTGACCATCACCTAATTCAGCCTCCTGTAGTATATGCACAACCTCATACAACCATCCACATTTTTGGTGAACAACACTAGAGCACCCCAAGATGAAATACTATGCGGGATAAATCCCTTCTTCTTGAGGTCATATATCTAAATAATAAACTCTTGTAACTTAGAATCTTCCATCCGATAAGGATCCATAAAAATTAGAGAATCACCAGGCTAAAAGTCTATCCTAAAATCAACATCACCTAGAGGGGTTAGAGTCACATCCTCCACTGGAAAAATTGTAGGAACTCCCCAAAAACTATGGGAACCTCCTCCATCTCAGCATCCACTGATTCCACTGATAGCGCAACCAACAAAGAAAGATGAGGCTCTACATGCTGACTTCCCACCTGATAACTCCGCTCACCAATGAATGCCACATGTTGTCCATCCACGTCTAAAAACATTAATCTTATCTAGAATAAGTCAATAATAGAGGGTACTGAATACAACCAGTCGATGTTGATAATTACATCGTATGACTGCATCTATAGAAAGAAGATATCGTCATGGGACTGATGTGGTCCCATCACCAGTCTATATCCCCGACACATATAAAAAAGCTAGTATAACCTCCGATAGGCATACTCAACACCTGGGGCACAAGAAACCTCTCTATGTCTAGTACCAAAGAACGGGATAAACTTGGTGCAACAAAGGAGTGAGAATCTCTTGGATCAAACAAATAACAATCAAAGGTACTAAACAAGATGATTGTACCTATAATGATCTTTGGTCCTATCGGAACTGCTACCTCTATAGTGTGCAACTGACCACACCCAACTCCTCTAACCCTATGATGACAACCACCTCCATGACCATAACTAGATAGAGGTCCCTAAGGAAGACACTAAGGTTAGCCTCTACCTGCTCCACCTCCCATCAGTGGATCATGAGCTTGTTGTCTCTGCTGCTGAAATGGCATAGCTGGAAACTGCTTTTAAGGATAGTGAAGAACCAGTACACCTCCACCATACTGATCTCGAATGACCACTGGACACTGATTATGAAGATTTCCATGAACCCCACAGAAGAAACACATCATCCCCAATCCCACAAGAAAGGCATGAGGACCAGAAAGTCGAAATGGAAATTGATGAGGTCGACTCACCGCCAGTCGAAACCTTAAAGGCCCTGGCACATCAGACCAACTTTTGGTAACCCTTCCTCTCTATGAACCCTATTGGATCCCACCTCATTGTAGACCTCATCATGAGTGCATCTGCTCAATCACTTCTTCCTTCTTCTGAACATCTATGTATGTTGGCAACGTAAAAGGAGTAACCGGGTACTAGATATAAGGATGAAGTGCCTCCTCTAGGATTCTTACATGAGATTCCTTGTCCATAAAGAGATATAGGAAAAAACTAAGGATATATTTGAACTTAATCCACATCTCTTGCGCCAACATACTCCCCTACTGGAGGGAGAGTAACTCATTCCTCTTATCAACCTTCATGGTTGATGAAAGGAACTCTTCTCAGAACTCCTTCTCAATGTCAACCCACAGAACATAATCCTACTTTATCTCCCCTAGGTATTGTGTCCACCACGTATGCATATATCACCACATTTGGATCACTGAAAAAGGAACCCAGTACTCTGTCGAAGCCTGAATCAAGCTGAAGGTGATCTCAAGCTCCTCGAGCTAGCACTCCATCTCCATGTCAAAAACTCTACCCACATACATTCAAAAGGCCTACCACTGGAAAGAATGTAACTTTATCTACCACTGAACATACCCCTCCACTAGATCAAACCTCCTCTAATCAACCATATAATCCTTATGAGAATCAACTGCCCATTCCACATGTGTACGATGACCCGGTTCCACAGATGAAAGGTAAACAATGAATTCCTATGCTTGAGTACTATGGAATTTTATTCAAGATTCATTTTACCTCATTTAATTTCCCCAAAACAAAACAAAATAAATAGAAACACAATTAATTATGATTTATGTACTTTTCTTAGGCATCTACACTTCAAACAATGTAGACTCACTTGGTCATTCGGTAGGTTCAGATTCCTTGCCTCAGATCACAGGGGGCCCTAAAATCATGTGTCATAGCTGATCTTCCCTAGCCTATGTCACACAACAAGATGACCTGACACTATTTCCCTACCAACCCATGCATTCCTCACTATGCCTAACTCCAAAATCTATCATATCTATCAACCTCCCTCTAATACCATTATGTTCCGACCCCCTCCCTCCAAAGTTTCCCCTCCCAAGCTGGGAATAAAGGAAGGGAGATAATGGCCCCCCAAGTCCCACCTCTAGCAGGCCTTGGGGTGGAGACTTGATCAAAGGGTACAAAGATCTCACCATATGGGAGGCATTACCATTTATAAGAAAACAAAATCAGGAGATATGATGGTTTATCCCAAAATAACTCCAAATCATAATATATATAAAATAAATCCAAAATTCATCCCACATGAATGATCAAAACAAAACTGTTACAAATATAATTAAACTCCAATGTAAGTACCCAAAGTAAAACTAAGCAGCGACACAACAACCGTCTCATGTCCAAGATAGTAATTCCTAGCACGGTCCACATAGTTCTCATGGAAAAATAAAATCATTTTTATATATGTTGGGTGAGAATATAAGTATACTCAGTAGAAAAACCAATGTTTCTCACGAACAAGTGAGATAATCATACTAATTATCCTGTGAGGAAATTGAAGAACCTAAAATAATCTAACAAGGTATACTATCCATCTCAACCTCACTGAGGCACACTCACCAAATAATGCAAGTCATGTAAAGTAATATAGTATGAACATAGATGATAGGGTACCCCACATCACTTTCCCAATGATTATCCTCTCTCACACCCTAACAGAAAACGTCTCGTTCCTCCCACCTATTCTAAACATACCACACAACAACCCACCCAAACACACCTAGGCCTCACAACTAGTCCCATAACCTAGGAAAAAAAATCTCATCACATCCCTCCCACACACACCTCGGCCTCACAACGACATCACATCCTGCCCGCACACACCTGGGCCTCACAACCACACCACATCCTACCCACAGGCACTTGGGCCACAAAACACACCTCATTCTAAAGACACATGGGAAAGAACAAAAAATATCATCCTGAAGACACTTGGGAAAAACACATATCACCCACACACACCTAGGTCCCACAAATAACAACATGACCAAAGAATCTTGGGCTATCACCGCCTGGAAGAGGGAGTAGAGAAGAGTGGGAGGCCAGTCATCCATCCTCCCACCATGATATTTGGGAAAGACACCCTCCTCCATGACGATGGGGGGTGTTTGGCACATAGTTCTCAACTTGGGTGGGTCACACATAGAAATCAAAATGAAAAAATACATGTATATATATATAATAGATTACAATCAATCCCAAACTATGGGTTTTCAACCAACAACAAAATCAAAATACTACCTTTACTGGTACCTCTAAATGCACAACCACACAACATACCACAAACTCAATTCATACCCCCATCAAATTCATTTAACCAATTACCATTAATTATTAACAATTCATTTATTCTTTCTATCACTATCCATGAAACTACCAAGTGCATCACACAACAAGACACATAAAAAATTTCACATAAAGGAATAAGAACCATGGTAAAAGTAACCTACTTAGATTTAATCTCAGTTTAACACTCATTCATTACATAACATACCGACCCAAAGACACAGAGTGAAGATTTCAGCATGCTACTCATAGAGAAACTCTGAAAAGTTACCCATACCAACCAATTTCATCATCATTCATCAAATTCATACCGCCCAATACATCCTCTCAATAGGGAAACCCCCAACTCACAGCCACACCCAACAACACCTCTCAACACAACCATTCTCATCAGCCCTGCTGCATAACCTCACTACACCCATCACAACCATCAACAAAACTATAGCACAATCGGATCACAAACCTGCTACACCACACTACCCATAGATTTCACAATAAAATAGTATCTCAACATGGGATTCCATTTCACCACCCGAACCACCCCCCACATGTGTCAACCGAAACACCACACAAACCACACAGGGCACAATTTCTAAATTTAATAAGGCATCAATTATTTAATTATACTTGTTAATTCAGGGGTTATCACAAAAACAATTATATCCTATGGAATCCATTTATTAACTGAGTGTACATTTTTAACCGAATTCATAACAATCGTTTGAGAGAAAACCAAACTTCATTAATTCTATAATCATTACTCGGTGCGCAAACAAGGACCTCCAAAGACCAAAATTTTCAAAAGGGTGTTCCTGCATATTGATCTTAAGTGGATTCAAATAACTTTATTTAATGTGGACCCACTATATTCACATGGGAAACATTTGTACACCCACCCCATATGATACACTAATAAGAGGGACAAAGGAAACCTACATGGAAGAAGAAGTGATCAACACTTCCCTATTGTACCAAAGTAGGGGGTGCACATGCAATAGGAAAAGCCTACAATAAAAACACAGCCCAAGGTTATAGAACAAATGCAGAAGTCCATGGGGGTAGAATGCTTCAGGGTGGATCACACCAAGAGAAAGAGAAGCACACAAGGAAGATAAGATATTGGTTTTATTAGGGAAAGATCCTAAATCAGCAGGAGAAATGGTTTTTAAAATACATTAAAAGAGGATCTTGAACAAGAGCACATGGTTTGCAAGTCAAGGGAAGCTTCAGGTTTTTAGAAGATAGATATGATTTGAAACGGGTCCAAAAACCATTAAATGAGGTTTTAAATTCATTTTACATAAAATAAAACTTCAAAGGGGTGATATTGTAGGAAATTGGAAAAACTTGTAAAAATGGAAAACAGGTGGAAATGACTCAATGTTGGATGATTCACCGGTGTGAGTCACCGATAAGAGCCACCATAGTGAGTTATCGGTGGATGACTCACCATTAGACGACTCACCTCTGGACGAGCTACCATCACAAGTCACCGTCGTGACCCACCATTCCCGATTCAGTATTGGATGACTCACCGCTGGATGAGCTACCATCGCGAGTCACCATCAAGACTCACCATTCTTGACTCACTATTGGATGAGATACCATAATGCATTAGCATTCTGACTCACATGTCCTAACTCACCAGTCCAGACTCACTATTGGAAGAGCTACCGGTGCAGGTCACCGTTGCGACTCACCGTCACGACCTACCATTGGAAAACTAGAATTTTGGAAAACTCTTGAAATGAATCACCATAACCTCCCAAAACACTTCAACCACTAGATTTTCACAAAGTAAAGGAACACAGAGGTTAGATCCATTACAAATAATTATAATATTGGTTAAAAATTGAATTTTTAAAGTTATTTCTATAACAAAAATTAAAGAGAAATATGTAATATTGGAATCATTGATAGTAATTTCAAATATTTAACAATAATTTGTGTGTATTATTGGTTGTGACCACCCCATCATTAATGCACCAGATCCTAATAGAAATCTGTTGTTGAGTGTGCTTGGGAGAGAGTAGTACTATGATGGGTGACCTCCTAGGAATTACTCATGTTGTACACCTTTTTGGTGTGTATATTTCAAATTTAATGGTAGTATAATAAATATTATTATGATATTGTACATTAAATTTTTCATTTAATATAATTTTTCATGGTTAGAGGTAATTTTAGTAATAATTATAATATTTCAATTTTTAATGTTACAATATATCAAGTTATAAATGATTATAATATTTCATGTTATGTTGAAACAAATACATTTTAGTGTTATAACAGAAATAATATTTTTTTCTGTTGAATAATTATAATATTTCTCGATAATCGCATTATTCAATTTCATAATATGGATGATGTAGGAGTGACCTCATGGGAATTTCTCATGTTTCATCCTTTTCTATATTTTTCATTGTATTTATCCATATCTTTTTACATTAAAAAAATAATTTCATGTAAGTATAACAATAATAATTATGACATTGTGTGTAAATTTTTTAAATGAATATAATATTTCATTTTTACATAGAATTTTAGTAATAATTATAATATTTTGTGTCATAATGTAACCATAATTCATGTTAAAAATAAAAATAATATTTCATGATGTACTATAACAACTATGATTTAGTGTTATAATAGAAATAATAAATTTTCATGTTGAATAATTATAATATTTTATGATAATAACATTAGTTAAAGTTTTATTTATAACAAAGATTAAATAGAAATATGTAAAATTAGAATAAGTGATAGTACTTTCAAATATTTAACAAGAATGTATATATACTGTTGGATGTGATGAAACTGACTTTAATACACCAAATTCTATTAGAACTCTACAGCTAAGCATGCTTGGATTATAGTTGTAATAGGATGAGTGACCTCCTAGGAAGTACTCATGTTTTACCTTTGTTTGTGTATATTTCAAATTTCATTCCAGTATAATAATTATTATTATGAATTTTTACATAAATTTATGTATTGAATATAATATTTCAAGATTATAGGGAATTTTATAAATAATTATAATATTGAACGTTATAATGTTATAATATTTCATGTTAACAATGATTATAATATGTCATGTTATAATGTTACAATATTTTATGTTAAAAATGATTATAATATTTCATGTTATATTGTAACAACTATAGTTTAGTGTTATGAGAGAAATAATATTTCATCACGGTGAATAATTATATTATTTCTCAATAATAAAATTATTAAATTTCATAATATAAATGTTCAATGGGTGACCTCCTAGGAAGTGCTATTGTTTTACCCTTTTTTGTATTTTTGATTCTATTTTCCTATATTTTTTACTTTAAAAAACAAATAATGTCATTTAAGTATAAGAATAATTATTATTATTTTGTACATAAATTTTTTAGATTAATATTATATTTCATGTTTACATATAATTTTAGTAATAATTATAATATTTTGTGTCATAATGTTACTGTAACATCCAGACCCTCCTCATTGGCTAAAGTCAAGGTGAAATTTCTACTTTCCATTAGGAGCCATCCCCAAGATGCCAATGGATGGAAATAAATGTCAAGGGATTAAATACAATTGGGGAAAAAATTTCCCTCTGAAAATAAAAACAACCACAACCAAGCATATGATAACCAAAACTAATATATGATGCATGATAAAAATGTAATACAACTCAATGTAATGAAAAAATAATAATACCAAATTACATCAAGATCAATATCAGATTACCAAAGTGGAAGACTAAACCATGAAGCTCAATGAATCCCAAGACATAACTCCATAGCTCCCAATATGCTCCATGATCCATATCCATAAACCAACCCAAAATATCATGAAGCATCATTAGAGAAATGATATACTTTCCTTCACCTTTGTCTTGATAAACAATATTTGTAAAAGAACCAACGTGCCAAAGGAAGGGGTGAGTAAAGTTACTAAATAAGCTTTCCTCAAATGACTTCCCTACTCACGCCACTAGGACATAACATTTTAGCACATTTATATAAAACCATTTATATAAAAAAAATTAAATGGTTTATATCAGAATATAAAACAATATCCATACCACAATAGGTTCTATGTAAAGTAAGTAGAGAACTTTGTCAACCATTTCACATTACTTTTTGGCATAACCAATCCACTATTCACACACACACACACACACCCACATATGCATGCTTCAATGATAGTTCCATACTAATGAGTGGTTTCTCCCCCATCCACCATTTCATCACTATGTGCCCAATCTCTTTGTTTCACAATGGAAAATGACCTTTATTCAGGGTCACATCCCTTGTACCCCAATGGTACATGCCCCTTATTCAGGATCACATTGAAAGCAAGAACTCATACTAACCTGTATATTCCAAAACCATGCGAATCCAACCATTTCAATCCATTTCAATAAAACCTCCCTTTTGTTGAAATCATTTAAATCAATCCAATTCCATGAATCAAAACCAAGCCATATTTTAAAACATCCTTTTAAAATCATGAAAAAATCACTTTGCACAAAAACAAATTTCCACAATTGCACAATCCCTTAGTAAATACGGTTTCAAATATGATTTATACATCCATTTCAAAATCAATTTCAAGAAAAAAATAGATTTGAAACTAATTATTTATGTTCTAATTAGAGGAGTAGACAGTGAAGCCACCTACTTTGGAAACAATGAAAAAAAACGAATAACGACATGAATTATTCAACAAAACTTGGTTGAATCTCCAAAAACCCACCTTAGATCTTGTTCCCTAACAACAAAACAACCATATATCATCAGGATTGTCATCAACTATCACTGATATATCCTCAAAGGACTATACATATGAATATATGATAAGGAAGAAGAATATTTCTAAGGAAATCCACCAATAAAAGAGACTTACTAGGAAATATGGCCTTCAACACACCCAGATTTACAAATGGATCACTCTAGGATCGAAGGGGAAAGTCTCTTTAGCCTTTGGGAAGATGAAAAACCGAGATATTGTAGAAATAAGTAAAAAATGAGTGGTTTAAGGGTAAAAATGAGTTAGATCCACTTTTTTAGGGTCTAACTTTTAACCATGCAAGGTTGGGTCATGTGGTTAGGAAAATCGTGCCCCAACTTTGAACCAACCACTACCTCAAAACACCCTTCACATGGTTGTATCACATGGTTAAACAAACTATTCACCAACTTTGGTTTTCCCTCTATTCCACTTAGCATGGTTACCCCTATGTGGCCACACATTTTGGCCAAACTATATGCCTAACTGTGCACCGACCCAGTATCCTCTGTAATAATTTTCATGGTTTCCTGAAGGTGTTTCATAGTTTCTACTAATTGTGATCAAAACAGTCACCTCTATAAAATCCCAAAAATCATGCCAAATTTTCTCTAAACCCTCCCAAACATCAACAAAAATCATTATATACATAAAATAAAAAAATAAAGGGTTACTTAATTGAAAATGGGGGTGATAAATTCTACCAACTGTTGGAATTTTCATCCCAATAAAGTAAAAAACCACCATTGTACTAAAAGAGTTCAGACCATTGCTCGACCATTTCATTCTCCCATTCAAAATATTCCTTTTAAATCTGACCATATTTCCCAAAAACCTACACTAGACGGATGCTTGTCCCTTGAAATAATTTCTTTTGACTATCGACAATCTATAATGACATGTGAACCAATAAAGCATCCAACTCTAGGTCAACATGATCGAATCAAATCACATGGTCAGGATCAGGATGATACTTTTTCAACTGAGATACATGAATTACATTGTGCACAAGATAGATCCACTTGGTTAAATACCTTGATTTGGGGGGGGTGAATCAGGGTTTAATAAATTAAAACAATTTCCCTTTTGATTTTCTTTTGTTGTTAAACAAAACACTATTCTCTCTTTTTCTTGTATAAATGCATGGACAAAAATGAAATCATGCACGAGACACAACGATTTTACTTGGTTGAACCTCACTAGGCTATGTCAAAGGAGCATACAATGATAATGTTCCAATGTACCAAAAACACTAAGGATCACTTCCATATTACAAGGTTCTTTCTAGATCAATTCTATGCATGGGATCACTGCCTTTAAAAGGTTTAGGGTCGGCTCACTTCTTTTCAATGGGTCACTCCACGACTCTATTTCTCTGGAACACTGTTGGTGGAAAGGATAAAAATCTACCTTATCCTTTTCTCACTACTCTGGAAAATATCCACTCACAATTTATGGGCTTTTAGGTCCCTTCAATTTCATAAATCCATGCATCCTCAACTATAGGTAGATGATCGGTTGAAGTATCATTTTCACACATAGATGAAATCCACTTTTCCATATACTATTAGTTTATTGAAATTACTTTCGAAAAATATTTTATTCCCTTTGATGACTTCTTTTTTTTCAGTGAACCACATTGAACCCCCAATGATTTTTTTTCACCGTGTGTCATGAGTGCTTCTTGGACTACTTCTTCTTCCACGGAATACATCTTCTTTTGCAGACCATTTCAGCTTATATGGACTGAATTTTCTTCCACTTGCTTATGCAGACCTTCTTCTATCTACGGACCTCTGCTACTTTAATGGACAATCTTCCTTTTCTAGATACAGATCCCTAAAAATCCTCCTTTCATGGAATTGTTTTCGCGAAATGCTTCACCCTTCATTGAATCCTCCCTCGCGAACCAATTCAGAGTTTTCCAAATTCTTTCCAGATTGGTGTTTTTTTTCTAATTAAATTATATCTAATTCATCATCTAAATAGGGGCCCTTAAATGTAAAATAGATATGAAAATCCCACTAACCTGAGTCCCCCAAATCTTCAAAGTGGTACAACCTTCCCTGCATACTGTGTTATGTGGTCTGCATAGTTCCTTTATCTCTTTGCGGTGGTCGATGTCTTCTGAAAAATACACCCTTTACAGCTCCTCAAATAACCACATATTTCCAAATATTTTAATCCTCATATGAACTTTAATCCTATTGTGAACTTTAAGCCTTCCGCAGACTATTTTTTCTACGCGGTCCACATGGCGCCCTTCACGGTCCGCAAAGCACTGTTATATGGAAATCATCTTTTTCTGATTTTCCTATGTTGTTCCACATAACTCCTTTTTCAGTCTATGAAATATTATTCATGGTCTATAAACCATAAACCACTTTTAATAAAACCTTCCTTTTCTAAAAAAAATCTCCTAATTTTGAGGCTAAAAAATTTGGAAAACACTGGGAAACTACGCTCCCTAAAAAACCTGCTTCAGAAATCACCAACCATACTTATTCTTTGACATTTGGATTTTTCAAAAAACAAAATCAACCCAAAAAACAAAATATGGAACCATGAGGGATTTTTCCCAAAAGTATCCCCAATTAGTTTTTTTGAAAACTCTTCACATTTTGGTACATAATTGAAGCTTCTTCCATCGTATACAAGCATTCTCTTCATGTGGTTTAGATAGAGATAAATGATTTACTCCACACAGAGTCAAATCCCACATGATCCATTATAAGCATGAAAAATAATATTATAATGAAAATTTACTCAATGAATCACTTCACTTAATTCAAACAACACTCATATGATTTCATCACGAACCTCAACTATCGTGATATATAACCTTTGATCGATCACCTTTTGCATATTCAGATTTAATACCCCCTAATCTCACTACACCATCTATCACCTTATCCCCACGTACTGAATAATACATTTTCTCCCCTATCTAGAAAAAATTTCTCCCCCTCAGTCAATGAACCTGAAATTCATTTCATTTTTATTTGAAATAGGTTAAAGAAAATAAATCAGCACAATAAGGAAAAAACACCATACCTTAGGGAGAGAGGGTCCCACATCCATAATTTTTCTAGTGAAGGGAGTTGAATGAACTCCCAGAGATAGTCAAAACCATTCAAATTCTTATTTGGGTAAGGACTTTGTCAGAATGTATGCAACTTGTAGTTCTGTAAGCACATAATCAAACTTCACAAGCACTTTCTCCACATTATCCTTGATAAAATGATACATGATTTCAATTTTCTCTGTACTTGAGTGATGGAATATATTTTGGCTAAGATTTATAGCACTTGAATTGTCACAATGGATTCCGATCAGAGACATCACTTCAACTCCCATATCATCAAGTTGTTGCTTCATCCACAATAGCTTTGTGCATGCTTGAGTTGCCACAATATATTCAAATTCTCTGGAGCTCAATGAAATGAAATATGATTTATTTCTTAGAAAATAAATATACAATATTACAAGAGAGAATGTACCACCTAATTTTGATTTTCTATCATTAGATGATCCATCCCAATATGTATCTGTATATCCCAATAACTCTTGCTGAGATTTGTTATTGTACAGAAAACCGAAATCCACTACGCCCTTGATATAATGAAGTATTATTTCCATCTAAATAAATTGGATTTACAAGGGATTGATTTGATACTATGATACTTTTCATGTGGGTAAAAATATATACAGTTGTTTCACTTTTAATTACAACAGGCTTCCAATGATCTGCCTATATTCGTTGACATTAACCGCTTTTACTTTATCACCCAATAACAGATTCATCTGAGTAGCCACCAGAGTCCTCATCTCCTTGTATTTATACATTCCAAATCTTCTCAAAACCTCATTAGAATATTTTTATTGAGAAATTAATGTGACACTCTTTCCTTACATCACCTATAAACCAAAGAAAAACATCATTTCACCAATATTTGACATTTCAAATTCTCTTTTAATGAATTCCGCAAACTGTTTGCACTGAGATTCATCTGATCCACCAAATATTATGTCATCAACATATACTAGCACCATAATACTTTGATTATTATTACTTTTGACATAGAGATTATAATCAAATCCACCACACTGAAAATTGGGCTTCTTCAACAACTGATCTAGCATTGAATACCATGCTCTTGGTGGTTTCTTAAACCAATAGAGAACCTTATTAAAAAAACCATATTCTCATCTTCATGAATTATAAAAAAGTCTAGATGCTCAATATAAACATCCTCTTCCAGATCCCCATTCATAAATGATGACTTGACATCTATCTGAAAAAAACTAAACTTTATTTTCACTATTATGGATAAGAATAATCTTATTGTATCTATCCTTAAAATAGGTGAAAATATTTTATCAACATCGATACCCTATATATAATAGTACCCTTTTCACACAAGTAATGATTTTTTTGATTCATTTTACCATCCTCATTCATATTGTTGCTAAATACCCATTTTGTTGTGATGAAATTATTATCTATTGGCCTCAAAACAATCCCCCAAGCCTGATTCTACTCAATTTAGTCAAGCTCTTCTTTCAAATCTTGGAACAAGTTATAATATATAGATACTTCATCAATATTTTAGGCTCTACCTCTGATATGTACAATTCTTGATGTGGAGTCTTAATTCTCTTTTTCTGTATTGGTGCTATCTGATCACCAATTATGTTCTGCTTGTCAATTTCAGCTCTACTATTTGATCTTTGTGTAGATACTGATTTGTTCTCATCCTTATCATTTTATGAATCTTCTTCTGAATCATCCTCTAGAACTGTAACATAACCTTATCAGCTTATCTCTTCATCACTATCCTCCTAAGACTGATCAAGTATTTTCTAAAGATTCTGCTCATTCTCTATGATAGTTACATAATGGCTTTCAACAACCTATTCAAGATGCTTATTTAAGCATTTATATTATTCTATTTTCTCTATGTATCCAAATAATATTTTTTCATCACCACAGGATTAAAACATTTCATGTTTTTCTTTATTGATAATGAATCACTTACTTTTTAAGAATATAAATTACTTTAATGTTAGCTTATTTCCATACCATAACTCATATGGAGTATTATCTTCTTTCAGACATAGTAAATCCCTATTAGATGAGTAGACTGATGTCATCACAGCTTCTTTCAAAAATTTATCTGGAAGGTATTTCTCAATAATCACTATTCTATCCATGTTGTTGATAATTAAATTTCTCCTCTTAATAACTCCATTTTTATGTGAAGTTCTTACTACTAAGACTTTGTGCCTTATCCCATATTTCTTGAGATAATACTCCACTTGGTTATTTGTGAACTTTGTTCCATTATCTGTTTATATGATCTAGATTCTTTGACCCAACATCCTCTAAACCACCCTTACATAAGTTTTTATTCAACCTAACACCGTAGATTTGTGATTGATGACTGAAATCAATGCCATTCTACTAAAATAATCAATGATGTAAACATAATATCTCCTCCCATTAATATATCTTGGTGAAATTGGTCTGCACACATCAATATTCACCAACTCAAGTAATTTTGTTGACCTTTTCTATGTTTACTTATATGTATTTCGAATGATCTTCCTCTGTCGAAAAGAATCACATGTATGAGTATGATCAGGTGATAACTAATGGATGTCTCAAGCAGGATCATATTTCACCAGATCTTCTAAAGACATTTACATCAAGTGACCAAGATGTTTATGATATAGCTTGTTTTCTTATTCCTTGGATAGAGAGTATATATCTTATTCTTCCCTCACAAGGTAGAGATTTCCTTTTGTACAATTTCCTTACAAAACCACCACACCGTCTTTTTCCTTGATGACACATGATCTCTGAGAAAATCTTATGAAATGCCCTGAGTCACATAGTTGACTTAAAAATAAGATGTTGTGGATGAGAGATTCAAAAACTAAGACATCTGCACATCTCATATCATTTCCCCAAACATGGATTTTCCTGAGATAATAATTTTCATGACTTCATCATTACCAAATATTATGATACCATACTTATTGTACCTAATTCCAGTCAGCATATCCTTATTTCCTATCATATTCAAGGCATAAAAACTATCAACAATCCATATTTCAGTGTGATCTAATGATTTAATAGAAATATCTGCAACCACTTCCTATTCAATGTTCTTCTTTTTTGATCCAAATTTTGATGTCATACTCAGTACAAATTGATAATATTGATCTTCCTCAAAGTATGATGGACCAGCTTCATCTTGCAACCCTGGAAACCAATTTTTCATCTCCATATCATTTGATGATATATTGAATTTATACTTATGAACACATTCATTCTATTTCAACACATTTCTCTTCATTTTTGATGAGTAGTATATTTCCATGTTCCTAAATCCTCCACACCTGAAATAGTGACCATCAAATGATCATCGAGAAAATTGAGTTCTATATGGATACCTCTGTTGTTCATATTTAATTAGGAACATCTTGTCTATGAAATATACATTTTGTTATTTCCCCATTTTTCCACAATAATAACATCTAATGTGAGGATCATTTCAGTATAAAAATAATATACTACTGGTTCACCCTTGGGTTCTATGAAACTTCTGATTATGATATACACCCAAGTCAATCTTTAACCTTAGACTGGGAGGTTTTAGTATAACTTCTACCATTACTACTTTCTATTTGTGATCAAGCCCCATACTAGATTTATCATTCCGATCAATCATTTTCCTTTCCTAACACTCCTTTTTCTTCTTCACTAGAACTTTGAATTCTACTTTTCCTTTTTTCATTTCCTATATATCATAATTTACTAGAATAATGATTTTCTCCTGATCTTTCACTTTCCTTCACATACTGACAACTTCCTCTTCAAGATATTTGATACATTTGATTTTATATTTTCTTGTATTAGTCAAACTATTGGTCTCCCTTTTATGTTCTTAAATTTTGAGTTTGTACTCAAAAAACTTTTCTGAGCTCTCTCATGTTGAATACTAGAATTTTTCAATTTTGTTATTTAGTTCAGATATCTCTTCAACCTATTGTTTCATATAAAGTTTGGAATCAATAACGAATTTGTTAGATTTATTTGTTTTTTCTCTCCAAATATCTATCTCTTCAAGTGCAGCTTCTAATTTAAACTGAATGTCAACTCTTTCTTCAACTTCAACATTTTCATTGTCAGTTTCTTCTCTTATTACAAAAAATCTAACAAAATTCACCATAGAATCTTCTTCATGATTCTTGAAGTCCTCTAATTTTTCTCCCTCAGATTCTTCTAAATTTTCATCTTCTCTTGAAAAGATATTCATCTTTTTGAAGAAATTTATCTTAATATTTTTCTTTCCTTTTACATATGCTAAAGGCCTCTTCATTGGAATTTAATATTCATCATATTCATATTCTTGAAACTTATTGGGGCACCTTGCAGCATTATTTCCAAAATTTACACATTGAAAGAATGAAAGTGGGAGTTTCCCTTTGAACTTTCCTTTTCCTATTTGATGATTTTAGGAATATAATGACATCACCTCATCAATATCTTCATCTTCATATCCATATTCAATGGTGAGATTTATCATGGCCTTGAATTCCACTTATTTGGATTTCCCTTTTTCCAAAGCATCGTTATCATCATTTCTCATTTCATATGCTACAAGAGTATTGTGCAAGTTATCCAATTTCATCTCCTTTGGACCATTATCTTCCAATAAATAAATTTTTGGACTGAACTGTGGTGGATGTTTTCACAAAATATGCTTAACAATATTTATATCTTCAATAATTTCCCCAAGATAACACATTTCATCCATAAGATCATTTACCCAGTCAAATAATCTATCGACAGTCTCATTAGGTTTCATTCTAATATCCTCATACTTGTTCCATAGAACTGGTAACCTTTATTCGCTAAATTTTGAGTCTCCATCATAAATATTAAACAATTATCCCACATTTCATGTGATGAATTACTTGAAACCACCTTCATATATATGGAATTTAATAGGTCTCCACCTAAAGAATTGATTACTTTAGTGTCGGCATCCAATTCCCTTCGTCCAACTTCTGATAAAGCACCACAGTCGAAATTGGATGAAATTGAATGCCTAACTGCTATAATGACATTAATTACTAATGATTTCAAGTAGTGATGCATCTGATTCTTCTATAATTGAAAAGTTTTCCCATTGAATATCATAGTCCTTTTGTGATTTACAACCTCCATTTATTCTACTAAGAGAGAACCACTAAATTTCAACCATTATCTCTGATACCAATTGATATCTCCACTAGGTTAAATACCTTGAGGGGGGTGAATTAGTTTATGAAAGATTAAAACCACTATCCCTATGAATATTGTTTAGTTGATAAAAAACACTCTTCTCTCTCTTTCCCATAGAAATGTATGAAAGGAAATGAAATCATTCAGGAGACACAATGATTTTACTTGGTATACCTTCACTAGGATACATCTGAGGAGCATACAATGGAAATGTGCTGACGTACCAAATCAACTAAGGGTCACTAGAAAAATGCAAGGTTTGGGCTAGATCACTTCTATGACCAGGATCACATCCTATAAAAGGTTTAGGGTCAGATCACTGCTTTCCCAAGGGCCACTCCCTAAGTCTCTTTCTCTGGATCACTGTCAGTCGAAAGTATCACGGTCTTCCTCTTCCATTACTCACTACTCTAGAAAATATCCACTCATAATTTATGGACTTGTAGGTTCCTTTATTTGAAAGAATGCACACATACTCAATTATTGATAGATGATCTATTGAATTCATGTTTCCTACCATAAATGAAATACTATTTTTTACATACTATTAGTTTATAGAAATTACATTTGAAAACTATTTTAGTCCCTTTGAAGGCTTATTATCTTTTTCCATGAACAACCTTGAATCATCCATGAACTTCTTTGCAGTGCATTTTTTTTTGTGCATCGTGGACCACTTCTTCTTCCATGGACCACATATTCTTCTGTGGACCGTTTCCACTTTTGTGGACCACCTTTTATTTCATCTTCTTCCATGGACTGTCTTCCTTCTACATGCCTCCACTAATTCTATGGACCATCTTCCTTTGCGAGCTATAATGCCCCACAAAACCTCCTTTCGTAGAATTCTTCCCGTGAACTGCTTCACCTTTCTAGGAATCCTTCATCATGAACCATTTCAAACATTTCCAAATTCATCCAAGAGAGATTACCTATTCTAATGAAATTATCCCTAATTAGTCATCCAATTTGGGTTCCTTATATAGTCAAATATATCCAAAAACCCACTAATCTGAATCACCCAAATCTTTGATGAGGTATATCCTTCACTATGTACTGGGCTATACGGTCTGCATAGAGCCTTTATACCTTTTTAGTAGCTGATGTCATCTGTATATTATACCCTTTGTGGATCCTTAAATCACAACCTCTATCTTCAAACATCAAGCCTCTATAAAACTTTATGCCTCTGACGAACTTCATGCCTTTTGCTGACTGTTTTTGCTACGCGGTCCGTGTGGTGCCCTTCACCGTCTGCATAACACTACTATGTGGAAATAATACTTTTCTGATTTCCCAAAGATATTCCACATACCTTATTTTGTGGTCCGTGAACTATGATTTGAAGTCTAAAAACCATGATCCCCTTTATGGAAAAACTTCCTTTTCCAAAAACAAAACTATTGATTTTAAGACCCAAAAATTTGGAAAACACTAGGAAATTACGCCACCTTAAAAACCTTCTTTAGAAATCACCAACCATACTTATTAGTAGTTATTTGGATTTTTTAACAAACATAATCAACCCAAAAACACTAAAATGGAACCTTGAGGGATTGTTTCCAAACATGACTACACTGAATTGTGGTGTAAAATCAAATCGATCTTCTACACCAACAACCTGTTCTAGTATCTCAGAAGGGCCTATGTATCAAGGATATAACTTTCCCTACTTCCAAAAACGACGATGCCCAAGCCTTTTATGTATTATCAAGAACACATGATCACTCACCTCAATTGACAATAGATATAGACGATGATCTGTATATTATTTATAAGGACATTGAGCTATCTCTATTCTTTTCCCGACGAACTAAATCTTTTATATTATCTCTGGGATAAGGCTCAACCCAACCAGTGAAGTGTCACCCATTTCCATCCAAAAAAGTGTAGAACAACAGTGAATCCCATAAAATTCTTAAAAAAGATCCATATGTATCTAGTGCTGATAAATGTTGTTTTATGATAACCCCACTAACGGTATGTGCTCCTCCTATAAGCCAACAAACTCCATTACAGAATCCCATAGCATGTTTTCCAACATTTTTGTCATCCTTTTGGATTGTTCATCCTTCTAATGATGATACACCATATGCATGGTCAACTAAGTCCCAAGGGTTTGTTGTATGTATTTATACAAATGAGACATAATCCTTAGATCTTGATCTAATACTATCGAAACTGGTACACCATGCCTCTTTACAAATTCTAGGATATAGATCTTAGAAATTCCCTCCACCATATAATTTTCATGAATTGGTGTAAAATGAGATGATTTTGTAAGAAAATACACTTCTAACCATATGGTATCATGTTTCTGAACCATTCTTGGGAGACTTATTACAAAATCCATAACTATATTTTCCTATTTACAAACATGAATAAGTAGACACTGCATTATATCTTCTAGTTATTTATTCCTTGCAATAACATGATGATAGGATAAGCATCTCAAAAAAAAATTTACCGCCTTTATTTTAATTCTAACCCATAGAATGTATGCTTTCAACGCCTTATACATCTTCTATATTCCTAGTTGAACATTACACCTTGAAGGTTCGTAAGAATGAATAAGTTTTTCCTGAAAATCCATTAATATGACCATCTAATTTTGAAACCACAAAACATAACTCCCATCTAGCTTCCATACCTTAATGGTCTCCCCAACATTGAGATTCAACCTTATCACAACACATTTTGAATTGGATGTCTGCGCCTTTTTAACAATATTCACCAAATCAGGAACCAAAGAAATTGGAAGGATAACTACAACACTATCTCGTTCTTCACAATAAAATCTCTGTAAACTATCATCGACATCAACTACCACTAATCTGAATCCCATTTTTCCAACTAATAATATGAATTTCTTCTTAAGGAATCTTCCACTGAATTTCCTTTACTCAGAGTATACATCAAGTCAAAGTGAAACATTTGGAAACACTCCATCCATCTTATTGGTCTCATATTAAAATTCCTTTGTGATATAATATGTTTCAAACTCTTATGATCGATAAAAACTATAAATTTTTTACCAAATAGGTAATGAATCCAAGTCTTCAAAGCATGGACTATTGGAGATGACTGAAAATCATGTGTTGAGTATTTTTTTTCCAATGAAACCATAACTATCATGGTCTATAAACAACAACGCGATCTCCCTTCATGATACCACAACACAACCTAGGTCTTGAAGCATCATAATACACAACATACCCTTATCTTGATTCTAGAAAAATCAAGATTGGTGTTGATATAAGGATAACTTTGGGACCTCAAAGGACTTATAAAATTCATTGTTCCATTGGAATGGACATATTTCCTTGTTAAATCTATCATATGTGAATCTAGTCATGAAAATCATGAAAAAAATGTCAGTAATAACCAGATAGACCAAGGAAACAATGTAACTCGGAGACATTATTTGGTGGTTTCCAAGATATAACAACATTTATATTTTATAGATCCATAAAAAAGATATTTTAGTGAATACATGGATAAGGAAATGTACTTATGGTTTCCAAAAACCACACTTTGATAATTTGACATATAGACAATGTTCCTAAAAAATTCCCAACACATTCACCAAGTGTTTTTCATGCTAAACCATTGTCCTTGAATACACCAATAAGTTATCCATAAATACCTCAACAAAACAATCTAGATACATTTAAAATATTTGAATCATCAATTCCATAAAGACGAATAGAGAATTCATAAGACCAGAAGGATTAACTACATACTAATCATGGACATATCTACTCCTAAAACCAGATTTATGAATATCCTTCTTCTAAACCCGCAATTGGTGATATCCTAATTGGAATTCTAGTTTAGAGAACCACTAGTATCCCCTAAACTGATTGAAAAAATCATCAATGCATGGAAGTGGATACCGATTCTTTATTGAAACTTGGTTAATCTAAAGATAATCCACACACAACTAAAGAGTTCTATCATCATTTTGGACAAACAAGACTAGTGCTTCCCATAGGGACATACTAGGAAATATTACCCATTTTCATTAAAACTCTTCCAACAACACATTCAATTCCATTGATTCTATTGGTTCTATCTGGTAATATAGAAGGGAAAAGGGATAGGTCCCTAAGAGGAGATCAATCGTAAACTCCACTTCCCTTGTAGGTGGAAAGCTTGATTTTTTTGGTAATAACAACATGAAACTGATAAAAAACTGATGGAAAATCACTATTATCAATCTCATCCAGCAATTTGAAGTTAAATACTACAAACTAATATGAGTTCATTCCAACTACGAGTGAAAAAAATCCCTTTTCACCTGCCATTACATTCTAGTCTCCTTTAAAGAGGTTCTTGCTACCATCATCAATCATAAAACAAACCGTTCGGATATGACAGTCGATGTGAGATTTGAACATAGTCATCCAATTCATACCTAGGATTATTTTTTAGACATCTATATCAACCATTGAGAAATCCAATATTAACTCAGCTCTATAAATCTTTATAAAACATGTTTTACACATAAAGTCTTGAGATTATCTTTTACCAAGATGCGTTTGATGTTTCAAAATAGACAACATCATCTCAATAGGAAAACCCATCAATTCAACAACACTAGATTCAATAAACAAATGGGTTTCACCCATATCAAAAAAATATTTCATAATGGTTGAATTTAAAAGAATCATACCTCTCACTATATATGTTCTATATTTTTCATCAAAAATCACTTTCCCAGCTCCATATAATTTGTTACTCACTGCACTTTTCTCCTACGATGTTCTTTTCTCCCACTATCACTCTACTGGGCATATCTATATAATCCGTTGTACATACCATTAAAATCTTGAAGTGAATATCCTCTCGTATCCCTAATTCAAAAAAAAATTCTTCAAGGATTCAATAGTAGGAAATTCGGGTGAAAACAGATTTAATTCATAAAATTAGTTGTGTATTATATCACCAAGAAATTCTACCACTTCAAGCTAAAAAATTATTTCATGCTAACAGTTCTGAACATGTGAGGATAGAATTATTTTTTGAACAATTATTCAAAATAATCCCATGCTAAGACTTGGTCCAATTTATCCTGAACTACTAAATCCCACAATATTTATGAAATATCCTCCAAAAAATATTAATCCAACTTGACTTTCAACTATGCTGGTGTTCTCTAAAAATCAAAGATTCTATTCATGCTATTCAGCCACACCTCTGTCTTCTCTGGTTTTGAATCACCGTGAATGATGGGTAGATTGTACTTCTAGAACTAAATAGAATGATCCACTTTCCCTAATTCATCCCTTATATTTTTCCATTAATACACACCTTTTTATGCTTTATATTTCAAGTCTGGATGATCCTACTCTTGTATACCAACCAAACACAATGACTAAAATAAAATGATTTTCAACTCCAAGACTGACACAAATAATAACCAAGGATCGAACAAAATGATACAACTTATAACATCTCACCCCTAATCATTGGATTAATAAGGAAAAAAATATTACAAGGCTTTATGAAACATCCCTAATATGTAAAAGGATTAAAATAAATCCCAAGGGATTCAAAACAGTTAGGGGATGATTTTCAATTTGAAAATAATAACAACCACAACCAAGCATACCATAATAAAAACCATTATATGATGCATGATAATAATGTAATACAACTCAAAATAATAAAAAATGACAACAATACCAAACTACATTGAGAGCAATATTAGAAAACCAATGTGGAAGACTAGACCACAAATCTCATAGATGCCCAAGACATAACTCTACAGATCCCAACATGCTCCATGCTCTAACTCCACAAACCATCCCAATGTATCATGAAAAATAAATAAATAAATTATATACCTTTCCTTTTCCTATGTCTCGATAAAAAATATCTACAAAATCACCAATGTTCCAAATAAGGGGGTGAGTAATGAAACTTAGTAGGTTTTCCCCAAATTACTTCCCTATTCATGCCACTATGATATAACATGTAAGAACATTTAAATAAAACATTTATATAGAAAAATTTGAAACTATAAATATGATAATATAAAAAAATCCATAAAAAATAGTTTCCAGGTAAAGAAACCAGAAAACTCCCTCAACTATTTCACATTCCTTTTTAGCATACCCAATCCATGATTCACACACAAACACATGCATGATCTAGTGACAATTCCATACTCTCGATCAGTTTCTCATCCACCCACTAATTCATCACTAAGTGTCCAATATCCTTTTTTCCCCAATGGAACATGACCCTTATCCAGGGACATGTCCCTTGTACCTCAATGGTACACACCCCTTATTTAGGGTCACGTCAAAATCATGAACTCACACTAACCAATATATTCCAAATACATGTCAAACCAACCCATTCAATCAATTTCCATAAAACCTCCCTTTTATTGAAAACATTTCAATAAAACCATTTCTATGAATAAAAATCAAGCCATATTTTAAAACATAAATTTAAAATCATAAAAACAAATCACTTTTCACAACAACCAATTTCCAAAATTATACAAACCATCAAAAAAGAGGGTTTCTACCATTTTTTCACATCAATTTCACAATCAATTTCAAGAAAAACAATGTATTGAAAACTAATCCTTTAATTTATAAATATAGGAGTCGATATTGAATCCACCTACCTTGGAAACTATGGAGAAAACAAATAACTACATGAATTATTAAACAAAACTTGGTTGAATCTCCAAAAACCTACCTTAGATCTTGTTCCCTGATAGCAAAACAACGATACCTCATCAGTATTTGAATCAAATATCATAAATCTATCCCTAAAAGACTAGATATATGAATATAAGAAAGGGAATAAGAATAAATATAAGGAAAAACACCATGAACTGACACTTACCAATAAATATAGCCTCGAATGCCCCAAGGTTTTATAACGGATCACTCCTTATTGAGATACACTTTTTTAGGAACAAACTTTTAATTGTGAATGGTTGGGTCGAATGGTTAGGAAAATTGTGTGCCCACAATGAACCATCCACTACCTCCAAATACCCTTCACATGATTGGATCACACTATTGGACAAATTGTGCACCAACCATTATTTCCCTCTATTACACTTTTCATGGTTACTCATAGGTGTCTGCACGGTTTTTCCAAACCGTGTGCCTACCAAGTATCCTCTGTTTCACATTGTACAATTTCCTAATGGTGTTGCATAGTTTCTAATAACCATGATCAAACCCTAAAACTATATAAAAGACTCAAAACATCACAAATGTACTATAAACTCTCCCAAACATCACCCAAACACATTACACACTTAAAATACATGAAGAAATGGTTTCTTACAAGAAATCGGGGGGTGATACAGTTAACATATTTGACTCTAAAAATAATTGTAATATTTTATGACATATTGAAACTACAACGGTTAAGTGTTTTAATATAAATAATAATTTTTCATGTTGAATACTTATAATATTTTATGATAATTGCATTCATTAAAGTTATATTTATAAAAAAAATTAAATATAAATATTTAATATTAGAATCATTGATAGTAATTTAAAATATTTAACAAGAATTTATATGTATTGTTGGGTGGAATCACACCAGCATTAATGCACCATATCCCATTAGAACTTTATAGTTAATCATGCTTTGTAGTGAGTATTACTAGGATAGGTGACCTCCTGGGAAGTAATCACGTTGCACCTTTTTTTGTGTATATTTCAAATTTCATTCCATTTTTGTGTATATTTTAAATTTCATGCCAATATAATAAATATTATTATGATATTTTAGGTAAAGTTTTCTATTGAATATAATATTTCATGATTACATGACACTTCAGTAATAATTATAATATTTCATGTTATAATGTTATAATATTTCATGCTAATAATGATTATAATATTGAATGTTATATTTTAAAAAATATGGTTTCATGTTATAATAGAAATAATATTTTTTTCATGGTGAATAATTATAATATTTCTCCATAATCATATTATTTAATTTCATAATATGAATATTGCATGCGTGACCTCCTGGAAAGTGCTCATGTTTCATCCTTTTATTTTATTTTTCAATGTATTTCCATGATATTTTACATTTAAAAAAACCAAGAATTATATGTGAGTATAACCATAATAATTATGATATTATACGTAAAAATTTTAAATGAATATAATATTTCATGCTTAAATAAAATTTTAGTAATAATTATAATATTTCATTTCATAATGTTACCATATTTCATGTCAACAGTAATTATATTGCTTCACAACATTTTGTAACAACTAAAATTTAGTGTTATAATATAAATATTTTTTTTTTGTGCCACTCAAAGAGAGATGGACTTGGCCCTATGCGTTAAGGAAAGATTTTGGGCTATGCGGGCATGGGACATCCACATTAAAGAAGGGGATTCTAATACAAGGTATTTTCACCAGAAAGCTTCAGTTAGATGCTGAAAAAACTCTATCACGTGTATCTCACAACCTGATGGAAGCAAAGTCTCTGACACCATCATAATTCACGATTCATTGACATGCTACTTTCAGAACCTTTTCTCTACAGGAACTCCTTTCATGTCTGTTGAGGTGGAAGGATGCATCAGGCTTGTGATCACCGAAGAGATCAATTGGAAACTTACCAAAGATGTGGCGAATGACAAGATACGCCTGGCTCTGAAACATATCTTCCCCACTACGGCCCCGAGATCATATGGATTCCATGCCCTTTTCATTAAACAATACTGTCACATCATTGGTCCCAACATCTGCAAAATGATAAAAAATATTTGGGCGGGGAATACAAGAATTTCCTCCATCAACGAAATGGTACCCGTCCTTATTCCCAAAATCAAGAAACCTCTAGAGATCCCTTATTTTAGACCTATCAGCCTATGCAATGTCTCTTATAACATCTTCTCAAAGATCCTTGTCAATCGGCTGCACCCTTGGCTTCCTGATATTATCTCCGAAAACCAGAGCGCCTTCGTGGCCAAGAGACTAATCACTGATAATGAAATTGTGGCCCATGAAGTGTTCCACTCTATGAAAACACGATCCACCGTGAAAAGAGGAACCATGGCCTGGAAACTAGATATGACAAAATCTTATGATAAAGTGGAATGGAATTTCCTTAGAGTCAAGATGCTAAAAATGGGGTTTTTGTACTAAATGGATAGATATAGTCATGCACAGCATCTCGAACATCTCCTTCAGAATCAAGGTCAATGGGGAGCTCACCCGAGGATTCTCCCCAACCCGAGGCCTGCGCCAGGGAGACCCCCTCTCCCCGTTTCTCTTCATCCTGGTGGATGATGTTTTTTCTAACCTTATTTCCACACCTGCATCCTCTAATTCTATTCATGGAAAAAAGGTATACTGTGAAATCCCACCAGTGTCGCATCTCTTCTTCACCGATAACTACCTCCTTTTCTCTAGAGAAACTATAAATGAATGTCGGGTGATCATACATGTGATCCAGTAGTATGAGAGGGCATCTATACAGTCTATCAATCACATAAAATTGGAAATATCCTTCAGTACAGGGGTGCCTCTTTCCAAGAGAGATGAACTTTTTGCATCAGCAGGCATCCATATGGTCGATAAACACCAAGAGTATCTCAGGCTACCCACAGTGATTGGCCGGTCCAAAAAAGAAATCATTTCATCTCTGGTGGATAGGATTAAGAAAAACATTCAAGGCTGGACCCCAAAAATAATCTCCAAATCATGCAAAGAAACCCCCATTAAAGCTATCATCCAGTCTATCCCCAGCTATTTTATGTCCCTGTTTAAGCTCCCAGTGGCCATCGTCAATCAGATCCATATACGTACTGCCAACTTCTGGTGGGGGAAAAATGATGGAAGGAATAGACCCCACTGGATGGCCTGGGAGAAACTCTGAAAACCCAAGTCTGAGGGAGGGATGGTATTATGGAATCTTCTTCTCTTCAATGATGCACTATTGGCCAAGAAAGCGTGGTGCCTTATTAACTATCCATAATCTCTCTATGCGTGGGTACTCTAAGCTAAGTACTTTCCCCACACGGACTTCAAGGGTTCCTCTCCTGGCCCTTGTCCTAGCTTCCTCTGGTGAAGCATTTGGGGGCCCCGAAATCTCTTGAAAAAAGGGCTGGGCTAGAGGATTGGGAATGGATCATTTTTCAACATCTGGACCGATCCCTGGCTGATCAATAGGGATGGTATGCGGGCTGCATCCCCTGCCCAACCGGGTCTTGAAAACGCCACTGTCTTCTGCCTCCTTTCAGACTAGGGACCAGGGTGGTGTGTGGAAAAGATCTATGAATGGTTTAATGAAATAGACCAAAGAATTATCTTGAGCATCCCCTAGGTCCCAGATGCAGGCCCCGATAATCTTTTCTGGACCAACAACATTTCGGGCGACTAAACGGTGAGATCCGGTTACAGTCTTGCTCTTGGAAACCACTCTGGCGACTGGGAATAGGGACCATGGAAATCGCTTTGGCAGCTCAACGTCCCACAAAAAATATGCCAATTTTGGTGGCAGGTGTGCACGAGCACCCTCCCTACCATGAGCATGCTCGTTTACCGACATATGGCGAGTGCTGAGTCCTTCTCTTTCTGCCCGAATATTCCAGAAACTCCTTTTCACACCATCATTCACTACCCGGGAGCTATAGAAATTTGGAATAAATGGGGACCGACTTCAGATGATTCACTGTTCATTGCCTCAAATCTCCCTGATGTTCTGATGCATTGGTGATACTCTCTCTCATCGAACAACACAGGCTCACTCTGCACCCTGGCATGGGTCATTTGGGTCCAGCTTAACGATGTTTTTTTTCACCATGTTCATAAACCTCCCGACATCTGGATTGAACGGGCCATGTCAGGGATTGAGAGCTGGAAGGACCACAAATTACACATTTTTTCAGGTATAACCCCCTCCTGTCCCCCTCATTGGAATCCCCCACCAGAAGGGATTCTTAAGCTTAACATGGACACGTCTCTCCCCAAGGATGGGCTTGTTGCTCTCGGTCTCCTAGCCAGAAATCATCTGGGGAAAATAATTACTGCAAAATATGAATCACATCATGCCTTATGGGAACCTGTAATTGCTGAGGCCTCTGCCATCCTGGAAGGTATGATGCTCATTGTGGAACGTGGATGGGTTGATATCATCATTGAGTCAGACTGCCTCACCGTAATCAATGCTATTAACCACAATGACAGAGGACTCCAGTCATTTGGTTTCATCATTAGGAGAATTCACTCGCTTCACCAAGGCTTCTCTCACTGCACCTTCTCCTTTACCAAAAGGGAAGGAAACAATGTGGCCCATCAGCTGGCAGCCTCAGGCCCTTTCTATGTCAACCGGCTCTGGTTGGACAGTTTGCCTCCATGGCTTTGCATTTGTACGTAGACTGATCTTCGTCATTAATGTTATCTGTCCTTCTTTTAAAAAAAATCATATTAAATAATTATAATATTGGATGATAATTTCACTAGTAGTAGTTATATTTATAAAAAAAATTAAATAGCAACATGTAATATTAAATTCATTGATAGTACTTTAAAATATTTAACAAGAATATTTGTCTATTATTGGGTGGGATCACACCAGCATTAATGCACCAGATCCCATTGGAACTCTATAGATAAATGTGTTTAGATGAGAGTAGTATTAGGATTTGTGACCTATTGGGAAGTACTCATGTTTCACCCTTTTTTTCAATGTATTTTCCAATATTTTTTACATTTAAAAAAACAAATAATTATTTGCGATTATAACCACAATAATTATGATATTGTTTGTAAACTCTTTAAATGAATATAATATTTCATGCTTACATAGAATTTTAGTAATATTGTAATATTACACTTCATAATGTTACCATATTTTATGTTAACAATAATTATAGTACTTCATGATGTTTTGTAACAACTATGGTTTAGTGTTATAAAAAAATAATTTTTCATATTTAATAATTATAATATTGGATGATAATTTCAATAGTAATAGTTATATTTATAACAAAAATTAAATAGAAATATTTAATATTAGATTCATTGATAGTACTTTCAAATATTTAAAAATAATGTTTGTCTATTGTTGGGTGGGATCACACCAGAATTAATGCCCCAAATACCATTAGAAATATATAGTTAAACATGTTTGGGTGAGAGTAGTATTAGGATGAGTGACCTCTTGGGAAGTACTCATGTTTCACCCTTTTTTGTGTATGTTTCAAATTTCATGCCAGTATAATAATGATTATTATGATATTATACGTAAAGTTTTGTATTTAATATAATATTTCATGATTACATGGAATTTTAATAATAATTATATTATTGCATGTTATAATGTAATAATATTTAATGTTAAAAATGATTTTAGTATTTCATGTTATATTATAACAACTACAGTTTAGTGCTATAATAGAAATCATATTTTTTCATGTTGAATAGTTATTATATTTCTCGATAATCGTATTATTGAATTTCATAATATGAATTTTGCATTCATGAACTCTTAAGAAGTGCTCATGTTTCACCCTTTTATATATTTTTTATTATATTTTCCCCAATTTTTTACGTTATAAAAAACAAAAAATTACATAAAAACATTACTATAATAATAATGATATTTTAAGTAAAATTTTTAAATGAATATAATATTTCATGGTTGCATAGAATTTTACTGATAATTATAATATTGCATGTGCAGTTGGGGTGTGCCTTAGTGGAAAATAAAGCATATAATTTTTCATTCATTTGGGGATGATGGGGTTTAAACCCTAGTTACTTGGTAATTTTCCCCCAAATTAATTTGGGGGGAGGTTGTGTGGTTTGGGTTTGCACTAGTGGTGATGTTGGCCCGCATCTGCATTATGTGCGGTGGAAATGCTTTGGGGTCGTCTGTGCCAGTGGTAAATGGGGATGGTGGATAGAACATAGGGAGCTACCTTTAGTTATTGGAGACCCTCTTCAATGAAAGATAAGTTTTTTGAATCATCTCTATATTCTGGTTTAGGGGACAATTCAGTCAGGCGATGTGGAATTTTCTTTGTGTTGGTGGGTGAATGACAGGTTTGGAGGGAAAGATGTAGATGATGGGTGGTGGTGGTCCCTTAAAAGATGACGAAAACACCTTTCTTACGTCACATGACAGTCAAGGATTTGGATGAAAGGGTGTAATGTGAAGCTTAGTGGAGACACAATGGTGTATGTTTGAAGTCATTGGTGGATCCAGCTACTGTAGTGTAGAGGGTGAATCGGTGGCGACAACAATGGTGGTCATTGTGCTACCTTTGGCTGTGCTTCCCCCTAATGTCCTTCAAGAGGTAGTTGTGTAGCTATCCTCTGTTGTGAAGGTAGAATGAACACCTCAAAGCGGAGGAGATGGGTTGGAGACCTTGGAGGAGGGTGCTAGGTACGAAGAGGGACCTTATCATGGGGATTTTGGGAGCTTCTAACCGTGGCGATATCGATGTTGGGGGGTCTTTATTGGAGGGTGATGGTGGATCAGTGCAGTAGATATTGTCAATATAAATTTGAAAAAATGGGTCTACTAGCCAAGGAAGGCTTGTTCTTTTGGGCCATGAATTATAATGGACCTACATGCCTATATTAATAATAAATTAAAAAGGAATTTAAAGGGTGGGTTATCCCTTGGGGGTTATAGACTACTTTTCCTACCCAATGTGTGTGTGTGTGTGTGTTTCAGTGAAAGTATAACCCATCTACCTAATATATTAAAATTTTCATTTCATAATATTTCTATTTTTCATGTTAATAATAATAATAATAATAATAATTCATGAAGTATTGCAACAACTACAGTTCAGTGCTATAATAGAAATAATAAGTTTTCATATTGAATAATTATAATATTGGATAATAATTGCATTTATTAAAGTAACATTTATAACAATAATTAAATAAAAACATGTAATATTAGAATCATTGATAGTTCTTTCTAATATTTAAAAATAATATATTTGTATTTTTGGGTGAGATCACACCAACGTTAATTCACTAGATCCCATTAAAACTCTGTAGTAAAGGGAACTTGGGTGATAGTAGTACTAATATGGGTGACCACCTGGGGAGTACTCGTGTTGCACCCTTTTTTGTATATTTTAAATTACATGCTAGTAAAATGAATATAATTATGATATTATATGAAAACTTTTGTATTGAATATATTATTTCTCTACTAAAGGTATTTTTAGTAATAATTATAATATTTCATATTATAATGTTACAATATATCATGTTAACAATGATTATAATATTTCATGTTCTATTGTAATAACTACGGTTTAGTGTAATAACAGAAATATTATTTTTTATTTTGAATAATTATAATATTTCTCAATAATCACAGTATTGAATTTCGTAATATGAATTTTGCATGGGTGACCTCCTGGGATGTACTCATGTATCTCCCTTTTCTTTATTTTTCATTGTATTTTCCTAGATTTTTTTACATTAAAAAAAGAATTGCATGTATGTATAATAATAATAATTATGATATTGTACGTAAATTTTTTAATTGAATATATTATTTCATTTTTATATATAATATTGGTAATAATTATAATATTTCATGTCATAATGTTACCATATTTCATATTAACAATAATAAAAATATTTCATGATGTTCTATAAAAACTATGGTTTCGTGTTCTAATAGAAATAATAATTTTTCACGATGAATAATTATAATATCAGCTTCTAATTTCATTAGTTAAAGTTAAATTTATAACAATAGTTAAATAGAAATATGTAATATTAGAATAAATGATTGTACTTTCAAATATTTCAAAAGAATGTTTGTGTATTGTTCGGTGTGATCACACAAGCATTAATGCGCCATATCTCATTATAACTCTATAGTTAAGGGTTCTTGGGAAAGATTTGTACTAGGATGGGTGACCTCCCAAGAAGTACTCAAGTTGCACCTTTTTTTGTGTATATTTAAAATTTAATGAAAGTATAATAAATATTATTATCATATTTTTCATAAAATTTCTTATTGAATATAATATTTTATAATTGTAGGTCATTTTAGTAAAATTATAATATTACAAGATATATTTTTTTCAAAAGTTAGGGTCTAAGCCTATTTTTATTATGAAATTAAAGACCAATTTTTATCTTGGTATAGGGATACCAATACATAACCTATGGACCCGAGGGAAAGTGTACCATGAACATTGTCCAAAGAACCAGTGCAGCGTCATGTCTCTATCATTCTGCCTGCTTCACAAGGCATGCGTCATGCCTCTGTTATCATTTTCTAGTATCATGCATGTGTCACCACCAATGGTGAAAATCCCCCAAACTGCTTCCCAGGATTCAAACCTTGGTTTTTTAGATTCATAAATATGGTTTAGTGTTCTAACATAAATAATATTTTTTTTCAGGTTGAATAATTATAATATTTTTCGATAATCGAATTATTGAGTCACATAATATGAATGTTTCTTGGGTGACCTCTTGGGAAGCTCTCACGTTTCACACTTCTCTGTATTTTTCATTGTATTTTCCCAAATTTTTTACATTTTAAAAAACAATGAATTACACGTAAGTATAATTATAATAATTGTTATATTTCATGTAAAAATTTTAAATGAATACAATATTTTATGTTTACATAGAATTTTAGTAATAATTATAATATTTCATGTCATAATGTTACTATATTTCATGTTTACAATAATTATAATATTTCAAGACATACTATAACAACTATAGTTTTTTTGGTTCTGAAACCTCTTTTTATTATGAAATTAAAGACCACTTTTTATCTGGGAGGAGGGAGACCAATTATATAGCCCATGTGCACAAGGCCAAGTGGCCCATGAACATGGCCCAAAGGCCCAGTGCTGCTCCATGCATGCATCATTCTGACTGTATCACAAGGCATGTGTCATGTTATAATATTACAATATTTCTTGTTAACAATAATTATGATATTTCATGTTATATTGTAACAAATATGGTTTATTTTTATAATAGAAATAATATTTTTTATGCTGAATAATTATAACATTTCTCGATAATAACATAATTGAATTTCATAATAAGAATAATGCATGGGTGACCTCCTGGGAAGTGCTAATGTTTCACCATTTTCTGCCTTGTTCATTGTATTTTCCTAATTTTTTTACATTTTTAAAAACAAAGAATTTCATGTAACTATGAAAATAATAAATATGATATTGTATGTACAATTTTTAAATGAATATAATATTTCATGTTTTTATATAAATTTTATAATTATTCTATTATTTCATGTCATAATGTTACCATATTTCATGTTAACAATAATTATAACATTTCATGATACTAATTTAATGATATGGAGAGTTTATATCTCAATTGTGGAGAGATTCTCTCTCTTTATTTCATCGAAGATTGTTCTGGCCACTCATCAATCAAGATCGTGGAAGATGAAATTATCGGCCATTATGAAATGTTTGCAGCTTGTGCTGTCAAACGACATGTTGAAACTGATGAATCGGGATTTGTCCATTATGGTCAGGTGTACCATGAAGGATTTGGGAATACCAAATAAGTTAATTTGGGAAAGGCATATATTGATTTTGGTTTTCCTCGGCAACAACCTACTGTGCAAACAAAGGGCTCAAGAGTGCATCTGGCACCTGTGATGATGGCGTCGCACCGGTCGACGTCAGCTACTATGGCTGGTGGGCGGTGGGGAGATCCGTTTGGGATCCTGGTGGAGCTTTTATTATGTGTTGATCTAGGTGATGGAGCAAACTGAGGAAGACTCAGGAGCTTTCAACGACGTGTTTGGGATCCTGGAGGGCCGACTGGCGTGGCTCTTTGGAGTTTTCGGACAGCGGCGATGGAAGCTTTTGGATTCTTCTAGCGACGCGTGACTGTTCCGGCACCTCGGATGGATTGCCTACTAGCCGGCGATTGTGGGAGATTGATGGAGAAGGTGGATGACTTAACATGGGGTGTCGGCATGACTATGGCATTGCGTTGGTTACGACAGATTTCGACTGGCGACGGGGGGGACTTAGTTACTGGTTGTGAGGAGTGTTGGTCACCGGCGTGAGATGAGGCTTGATCGACGATTTCACTGTGTTTCAGTGGGGTGGGTCTCATGCATAACCGAACAGGCCAATGATGAGTGTTACGATGCTTGCGGTGATCGACCAGAAGGCAGGGCCAGTGATATGGATGGGATGCAAGCATTCACATTGCTCGGATGCGGTTACAGGCTGCTCTTGGGATGTGGGCATTGACTTCAGAAAACGACGTTCCCACCGAACGCGTGGAGAGTCTTGATTTGGTGCGGCTCAGATTCCGGGCTTGGATGGAGGGGGATTTTGTCTTGGATGCATGACGAGAGTTTGTCAGGCTTTAGAGGTTGGTATGATGGTGACACTTGTGAGTTGCAGCGAACTAGGGTTTCAGACTGTCAAAGGCTGGGGTTGAACTGTATGAGAGGATTTGGTCTATCTTAGCCCATTTTATCCATGGGTATTTAATGATGGTGTGAAGAACAACGGTGCGGCATGCGGGGTGTTTGGCATGTGACTATGTTGGATGGTAGCCTCTTTGAGGTTTTTTTTTGGGTTTGCAGGGGCTTGGTTTTTCTAACTGTTTTCTCTGACCCATGAGATTTTGTTTTTCTTTTGGGTGGTTTTTATTTGCCTTGTTTGTGTTTGGTGGAATTTGTGCCACTTGTATTGTGTCTCTTGTCTGTATTGTATTTTATTTAATAAATTTTTAGGACCGAGCAAGCTCGGATCCTAAACTTTCCTAGTAATTATAATATTTCATGACCTATTGTAACAACAATAGTTTAGTGCTATAATTGATAAATTATTTTTCATGTTGAAAAATTATAAAATTGGAAGATAATTGTATTGGGTAAAGTTATATTTATAACAAAAATTAAATAGAAATATGTAATTTTAGAATCATTGATAGTACTTTCAAATATTTTACATGAATGTTAGTGTATTGTTGGGTGCAATCACACTAGCATTAATGCACGAGATCCGATTAGAACTCTGCAGTTAAGTGTGATAGGACAAGATTAGTACTATGATGGGTGACCTCATGGGACGTGCTCCTGTTGAACTTTTTGTGTGTGTATATTTAAAATTTCATTCCATTATAACAAAGATATTGTTCGTAAACATTTGTATTAAATATAATATTTTTGGATTATATTGCATTTTAGTAATAATTATAATATTTCTTGTAATAATGTTACCATATTTCCGGTTAACAATGATTATAATATTTCATGTTATACTGTGGAAACTAGAGTTTAGTGTTATAAGAGAAATAGTATTCCTTCATGTTTAATAACTATAATATTTCTTCATAATCAAATTATAGAATTTCATAATATAAATATTTCATGGGTGACATCATGAGAAGTTCTTGTGCTTCACCCTTTTCTGTATTTTTCATTTTATTTTCCTAGATTTTTTAAATTTTAAGAAAAAAAGAATTTCGTGTAAGTATAAAAATTATAATTATGATTTTGTCTGTAAACATTTTAAATGAATATAATATATCATGATTACATAAAATTTTATATATAATTATAATATTTCAGGTATTAATGTTAACATATTTCATGTTAATAATATTTATAGTATTTCATGATGTATTATATCAACTACAGTTTGGAGCATCAATAGAAATAATTTTTTTTCAAGTTGAATAATTATAATATTGGATGATAATTTCATTTATTAAAGTTATATTTAAAATAAAAATTAAATAGAAAAATGTAATATTATAATCATTAATAGTACTTTAAAATATTTAACAAGAATTCCCATGTATTTTTGGGTGTGATCATACCATAATTAATGCACCAGGTACCATTAGAACTCTATAGTTAAGTGTGCTTGAGAGAGATTAATACTAACATGGGTGACCTCCTGGTAAGTACTCATGCTGCACCCTTTTTTGTGAATATTTCAAATTTCATGCCATTAAAATAAAAATTGTTTTGATATTTATTGTAAACTATTGTATTGAATATAATATTTCATTATTATAGAAAATTTTAGAATTAATTATAATATTTCATGTTATAATGTTACAATATTTCATGTCAACAATTATTATAATATTTCATGTCATATTGTAACAACTACATTTTAGTGTTATAAAAAAATTATTTTTTCATGATGAATAATTATAATATTTCTTGATAATCACAATATTGAATTCCATTTTAGGAATATTTCATGGGTGAACTCTTGGGAAGTTCTCATGTTTCACCCTTTTCTGTATTTTTCATTGTATTTTCCGAGATTTTTTACATTTAAAAAAATAATTGCATGTAAGTACCAAAAAGTTTATGTGAATATAATATTTCATGTTTAAATATAATTTTAGTATTAATTATAATATTTCATGTCATAATGTTACCATATTTCATGTTAACAACAATTAGAACATTTCAGGACGTATTTTAAGAACTAAAATTTAGTGTTATAATAGAAATAATAATTTATCATGTTGAATAATTATAATAATGGATGGAAATTGCATTAGTTAAACCTATATTTATAAAAAAAAAATTGAATAGAAATATTGAAGATTATAATCATTGATCGTAATTTCAAATATTTAACAAGAATGTTTGTATATTATTGGGTGCAATCACACTAGAATTAATGCACAAGGTTCCAACTCTACTGTTAAGTGTGTTTTGGAAGGAGTAGTATAACAATGGGTGACCTCTTGTGAAGTACTCATATTGCACCGTTTTTTTATATTTAAATTTTCATTCTAGAATAATAATTATTGTCATTATATTGTACATAATTTTTTTATTGAATATAATATTTCATGATTAAATGGAATTTTAGTAATAATTATAATATTTCATGTTATCATGTCCTAATATTTCATGTTAAAAATGGATATAATATTACATGTTAATATTGTAACAACTATGGTTTAGTGTTATAACCGAAATTATATTTTTTTTATGTTTAATAATTATAATATTTCTCAATAACCACAATTTTAAATTTCATAATATGAATGTTTTATGGGTGACCACTTGGTAAGTCCTATTATTTAACCATTTTCTATATTTTTTATTGTATTTTACCAGATTTTTACGTTTTAAAAAACAAATAATGTATGTATAAAAATAATAATTATGATATTGTTCATAAAATTCTTAAATGAATATAATATTTCATGTTTACATATAATTTAAGTAATAATTACAATATTTCATGTCATAATGTTACCAAATTTCATGTTATCGATAATTATAATATTTCATGATGTATTGTAACAACTATGGTTTAGTGTTATAATATAAATAATAATTTTTTATGTTGAATAATTATAATATTGGTTGATAATTGAATTTGTTAAAGTTATAATTATTAAAAAAAATAGTAATATTTAATATTAGAATCACTAATAATAAATTCAAATATTTTACAAGAATTTTTGTGTATTATAATTGTATCCCTAGAACCTACCATATAATATAATATGAATTCTGCATGGGTGGCCTCTAGGGAAATTCTCTTGTTTCAACCTTTTCTGTATTTTTCATTTCATTTTTTCCTAATTTTTTATATTTTTAAAAACAAAGAATTTTATGTAAGTATAAAAATAATAATTATGATATTGTACATATACTTTCAAATAAAAATATTAGTTCATTTTTAGATATAGTTTTAGAAAAAATTATAATATTTCATGTCATAATGTTACCATATTTCATGTTAATAATAATTATAATATTTCATGACCTATTGTAACAAATACGATTTAGTGTTATAATAGAAACAGTAATTTTTCATGTTGAATAATTAGAATATTGGATGATAATTGAATTACTTAAATCTCTATTCATAACAAAAATTAAATAGAAATATGTAATATTATAATCATTGATCGTACTTTCAGATATTTAAAAATAATTTTGGTGTTTCTTTGGGTGTGATCACACCAGTATTAATGCGATATATTCCATTATAACTCTCCATTTTAGTGTTCTTGGGCGATAGTACAACTGGGATGCGAGACCACCTGGGAAGTACTCATGTTTCACCCTTTTTTGTGAATATTTCAAATTTCATGCTAGTATAATAATGATTATTATTATATTTTACATAAAATTTTGTATCGAATATAATAATTCAGGATTATAGGGAATTTTAGTAATAATTATAATATTTTTTGTAATAATGTTGAAATATATCATGTTAACAATGATTATAATATTGCATGTTATATCGTAACAACTACAGTTTTGTGTGATGATAGAAATAATATTTTATCCATGTTGAATAATTATAATATTTCATGATAACCATATTATTGAGTTATATAATATAAATGGTGCATGGTTGACCTCTTGGGAAGTGCTCAAGATTCACCCTTTTCAGTAATTTTCATTGTATTTTCCCATATTTTTTAAATTTTTAAAAAATAATTACATGTAATTAAAACAATAATAATTATGATATTGTATGTAAATTTTTTAAATGAATATAATATTTTATGTTTATATAGAATTTTAGTAATAGTTATAATATTTCTTGTCATAATGTTACCATATTTCATGTTAAGAATAACTATAATATTTTATGATGTATTGTAACAACTACAGCTTAGTGTTATAATAGAAATAATTTTTTTTTCATGTTGAATAATTATAATATTGGCTGATAATTTCATTATTTAAAGTTATATTTATAGAAAAAATTAAATTGAAATATGTAATATCAGGATCATTGATATTAATTTCAAATATTTTACAGGAATGTATGTGTATTGTTGGGTGTTATCACACCAGCACACAATAGATCCCATTTGAAATCTTCAGTTAATTGTGCTTGGGTGAGAGTTGTAATAGGATGGGTGAATTACTAGGAGGAACTCACGTTTCACCTTTTTTGTGTATATTTAAATTTTCATTCAAATATAATAATGATAATTATGATATGGTACATGAACTTTTGTATTGAATATTATATTTCATGATTATAGGTCATTTTAGTAATAATTGTAAAAGTGCAGTTATAATGTTACAATATTTCATGTTAACAATGATTATAATATGCACATGGGGTATGTACTGGTGTTAAATTCATCCCTTAATACTATATTGATACATGGATCAATTCATAGTGGCCCCAATACTTGGGGGATTTGTATGGTGTGAAATGGAATACATGATCGGGTCATGAGAGAGTAGGATCAGGTATCCATGGTGTCTTTGTAGGGTGTGGCACATGATCTGATAATGGATTGGGTTCAGTGGACTAGGAGGTAGTGGGGTCATCATCCCTCAGTGTTGGAAGGATACAGAGGCTAGCCCTTAGTGGTCTTGTGGCGGTTGTTGGGCTTAGTGATGGACCTAAACGGAGGAGGTTATAGATGATGACATCTATGGTGGGTTGATGGGAATAAGGTTGTTGGTGCATCATAAAAATGGCGGTATAACTAAAATATTTGATGGATGATGAGGCAACAGTTCTGATAGAATGAAAGGGGGAAAAAGACCTCCCTTCCTCTAGTGAAGATCCAAATTTGGGCTTCAGAGCAGCAACACCCATCTTTTCAGGCTACAAAATTTGATGAATGAGAGGGTATGACATATTCCATCAATTCTAGACAATGTTCTCTACATGGGGAAATGTTATCTATGCTTCCTTGTATTTTTGGACGCTAGGATTGATGTTTAATTTTGTGGTAGGGTCTTCCCTTATAGAGTCAGGTCTTTAGGGCCTATGGGTCATGTATTAGGTCCATGTGACTATGGGCTTACTAGCTATGTAGGTATACCACTCAACCCAATTAAAAGTGGGAAAATAATAAAAAATTAAAAATCATTAGATATTGGAAGTAAAGATGATTATAATATTTCATGTTTGTTACATATTGATCTAGGTTCCACACACCGGTGCCTCGAGCCATTCAGGAAATTACAAAGTGGTATCAGAGGAGTTTTTATTTTATTTTATCTTACTATTTGGTAAAGGTAGATAGGAGAATAAGATGAGTCAGTCCTTGATTAAGAGATCATATATAAGAGAAAATAACCTATGTTAGAGGGTAAAATCCAAGTACCCAATGTGGAATTGTAGTTATTGATGTGTATTGTTATAGTTGGATGATATTTCACCTCAAGCGATGAACATGTTGTGTAATGTGATTATTGTTTCTGAGTTTTTTTTATATTTGAATCATGTCCCAGTATGGTACAATAATTGAGCTTGAATGCATCATTCTAGTAACTCAAGATTATTATTGTGACATTCATCATTTTCTATCATGCACAGAAAATTAGGTTTTGGGTAAGTTGTTGAGAATGAAATGTTTTCCATTTCTTGTGAAATATAACTGAAAATGGTTCCTGATATGAAATTGAAAATTTTAAAATGATACAATATGTGAAAAATGGGTTCTTAATGAAAAAAATTAATAATTAGAATGTCTTTAACCTTTTTTAACCTAGACCTAGATGTAGGATAGTTAAGGGTAGTGATAATGCCTTGGTTTTCACCATGTGGCTAGGATTGGGGGAATGACTAGAATGGATTATTGTGAATCCCTCTTACATGAATCCTTCAATGTTGTGTAATGTGTCTTGAGATGTTTGTTTATAATTGTAGAAATATTCATCCATGATGACAATTTTTAAGAGGATTACATGATGTTAGGGCTAGAGATGATCCAACAGTAGTGGAATATGAGGAACCCATATTTCCTGGTGATGAATTTAGAGAGAAGTTCCTTGAGAACTTTGTTTAGTTTATAAAATTTACTGAAAGAGACCCAGGGTGGGTTATGAATAGTATGTCTCACCTGAGGTAGCTGAGTTTTGTGTTGAGTCTATCCAGATGATACTTGACATCTTGTATACTCTTACTGTGAAGAAATTCAAATTGGATACCTATATGTTACATGGCCAGGTGTAGTGTTGGTTGGACAACTGGGATTGACATGGATAGTTAGACAGTCTGGAGTTGAAGGACTTTTAGGATATGTTCTTAGAGAACATTTGTTCTGAGATGATCATGCAGGAGATAGTGGTTGAGTTTATGAGGTTAACTCTAAGGAATATTTCCATTGTAGACTATGCTAGTCACTTTGAAAATCAATAGTGATTTTATCTAGAATTATAAAGAGATGAGGATATGGTGGTGAAATTATTTTAGGATGGGATTAGATGTGAAATTAATTCCCAGGTGAATATCTTTTGGCTGAAAACATTTTTAGTGGTGGTGAATAAAACTCTCATTTATGAGGGTACCCTGAAGGAGGCTTCTGGTGGAGGAAAGGTGGCTTCTGTGTTATGTTCAGGAGGTAAAAATTTTGGGATAATAAAGCATAATTATTAAAAACTTTAATAGATAAGTGGAAATAAGAGTATCCAAGGGGAAGGATTAGTTACTCATGTTCTTACACAAGTGATTTTTCACTTGTGTGGTAGGCTGGGTCACTTTAATTGATAGTGGCCCTGACCACTGGTATAGTTCTGAGTGTGCATTAGGATGAGACATCTAGAGAGGTTCTACAAGAACCTGTGACAGATGTGTAGTGATGGATCTACTAGATAGAACCGGATTATAGAAAGGGGGCTTCAACACCGTATCAGTTTGGTAGTTATAATTCTGCTATCTATGGTGGTCGAGGAAGTGGATGTTGTGATTCTGGGAAAGAGTGCATGTATCATTAGAGTTGTATAATCAAGGGGACTCAAACTACATCACAGGGAAGAGGGAAGGAAAATATCTTGATGTTCAGACTACACTTTTGGATAGCAAGGTTGGGCCATCAACAGTTATAATTACTATTCATAAAGATATCTAGAACCTTATTTGATATTGGTTCCTCTCATTATTTTATATCTTCCCATATTTTGAATTTTTTGAGCCTGGTAGTAGAGTTCATGAGTGGAGCTATGATGATAGATACACCTATGGGAGTACGTTCAAGAGACATCTGTATTTGAAAAACACATTCTCTAGAAATTGGGGAGTATCATTTCAGTTGGAATCTCTATATCCTTGACATGTTAGGGTTCAAACTAATTGTGGGTATGGACTAGTTTGTAGCATTTTGAGACCACATTGATTTCTAAGAAATGAGAGTGAATTTTAGAGTTCTTGAGGGTAACAATTATATTCATAGTAGAGAGGTAGATATCAAGGAGGGACGTGCGGGTCCATTTTATCAGGAAGTGGGGGAGCTCACCACCCAGGTTTCTAGTATGTTGTCGAAGGATGGGGGTGTGAAGAAGGATGTATTTCCACCCATAGTGGACATGTTCAAGGATGTTGTTTTTTAGGACTTCTGAAGGCTTCCACCTAATGGATATTTGGAAATTGTAATTGAGCTCATACTGGGGTTTGATCCAGTTTTTATTCCACCATAATGAATGGATCCAATAGAGATTAAATAGCTTAAGAATCAACTGGAATAGTTGATGGAGAAGGGGTCTATCCATTATGGTATGTTACCTCGGAGTTCACCAATTTTTTTCCATGAAGGCTGAAGATACTCTACACTAATGTGTGTATTACAGGAAGTTGAAATGGATTAATATAAAGAACTGATATCCTATTTTGTGTATCAGTGATCTATTTTACAAGTTGAGGGGGGTTTGTGTTATCTCCAAGATCGACTTGAGGTTAGGGTACCAACAATTTAGAGTCTGACCTTCTAACATACCTCAGACTACTTTAAGAATCTGGTATGGCATTTATGAGTTTTTTATGATGTTGTTCATGTTAACAAACACACAAGTAGTGTTTAGGGACTTGATGAATAAAATTTTCCACCCATACATGGACCAGTTTGTGACTATATTTTTGAATGACACATTGGTGTACTCCAAGACCTGTGATGATCATTCCTAAAATCATGACATAATCTTGAGTACATTGAGAGAGAATCAACTATATTCCAATATAACTATGTGTAAGTTTTGAATAGATAAGTTACCCTTCATGGGTCACATTATCTCAAAGGAAGGTGTGTTAGTGGGCATAGATAATGTTCAGGTAGTGGTTTCTTGGGAGAATCCCAAGAATTTTTTCAATATATGCAGTTTTTGGGGATTAGTGGGTTATTATGATAGGTTCATCTAGGACTTTTCCTATTGGGAAAAACCAATTTAAATCATGACCAAGAAGGGTATTAGGATTGAATGGATGGACGCATGTGGTAATACCTTCCTAGAATTGAAGAACCTCTTGAAAATAGTACTATTCATGATCCTACCCAATCCAAGTGGGGAGTATATGGTGTTTTTTTGTTATTATGGGATTAGTATTGGAGTAGTGTTTATATAGGGAGATTGAGTGGTGGTATATGGATAACATTAGTGGAGACCGCATGAAGGATATTACCCCACACCCGACCTTGAGTTAGATGTAATTGTTTATGCACTGAATTTTTCATGGTATTATCTGTTGGGTGAAAATTTTAATGTGTATACTGATCACAAGAGAATAATGTATATATTTTCACAACAATATTTTAATTTATGACAATATAGGTGGTTTTAGTATATTATTTCTTTTTATTTTGAGCTATATTATAAACCCAAAAAGTTAAATAGTCATGTTGATGATTCAAGTAAGAAAAATCAAACTCTGGAAGTTTATGATTATGGTGTTGAGTGGATAATGATGAATTCACTGGATGAAATGAAAATTGTGTTTCAGGAGGGTCAGGAATAGATGAATCTCATATTATTATTAACATATTCTATAATTTTTTAGTTGGGTCAAGGAAATGTAGTACGAGGATCCAAAGTGTTTTCCCTTGAGGGAAATCCTTGAAGGTGGGGAGACAGCTTCATATTGGACCATAGATGAGTATGAAATCATCTATGTTAAGAACTGAGTTGTTTTCCTATGATCATGGGGGAAGATGAGGTGTTAATTTCATGACTAGATATGGGTGGTTCATCTAGTTGTGACCAAAATTTACCATGAACTATGACAAAAGTTTTTGTGGAAATGCATGAAAAAGGATATTACTGGGTTCATGACACAATGCTACACCCATCAATAGGTGATGGACGTGAATCAATGACCTGGTGGTTTAATATAGCAATTTCCCATTCTATAATGGAAGTGGAATGATGTTACAATGAACTTTTTTGTGGGTCTCTTGAGGACGCCTCATGATAACGATTCTATTTGGATGGTTGTGGACCAACTAATGAAAGTAGAACATTTCTTACCTATACGGGATACTTTCTCAGTGGATTATTTGGGGGATTTATAAATTCAGAAGATAGTCCATCTGCACAGGGTTTCACATAGTATAATTTCAGACCAGGACTCATGTTTTACTTCTCAGTTCTATAAGGGTTTACAAAAGCCACTTAGTATGCATGTTTTATTGAGTGCGGTTTTCCACCCACATATAGATGGGAAGTCAAGGAGAACTATAAATATTTTAGATGATATGTTATGATCATGTGTTCTTGAATTTAGTGGGTCTTGGGAGATTCACTTAGAAATCATTGTCTTCTTCCAGGACAATAGTTATTAGGATACTATTAAGATAGAACCATATGAGGCACTTTGTGGTAGGTCTTGTAGATCACCTTTATGTTGTATGGAGTCAGGTGAGTTAGAGTTTTTAGAACTGAGTCTCATACAGGAGACATCAGAGTAGGTTTGGTTGATTTGAAAGAGTATGGATACAGATCAATGTAGAAAGAATTCTTATGATGAAAGATGTTAATTAACCCTAGATTTAATAGAGGGTGATCATGTTTTACTATGGGTTTCACTAATATTAGGCCACTATAGGATTCATAGATAAGGAATGTTGATGATCAGGTTTGTTGGACTATTTGAGGTTGTGAAGAGAATCAAGCCAGTGGTGTATCGATTGGATCTTCCACTAAGGTATAGTGATTTGCATGGAATTTATCATGTTTCACAACTTGGACGATATCACCCCGACCCTTCTCATGTGATCGAAGTGGATGAAGTTTTAATGATACTAATGTGTACTTTGAGGATAATTTGATATGTGTATTAGATCAAAATGAGAAAGAGTTGTAGGGAAAGAAAGTGCTGATAGATTGAGTGTTGTGGTAACATGGTTGTGATTAGGAGGAAACTTGGGAGAGATAAGATGATACATAGGCTCTATGGCCTGATCTTTTTACCTCAGGATCTTAGAGATTCTTTGGAGTGCAACTCGAGGATGAGTTGTTATAAGGTGGGGAGATTATAAGAACATTACCTTTTATAGAGATGTATCGATCTCATATATAGGTAATATTTTCCATGTTTTGAGTATACCTTGTTTCAGTTTTATCTTGGGTTCATTTGGGTGAAAATTGGAAGCTTTTTTATGGGGTTTATGCAGTGCACTATTGGCGCACTATTTTCCCAAACCATGCATCCTACCCCAGAAAACCATGTAACCCTATACAGAGAGGTATTTCATAGTTGGGGCATATATTTTCAAATTTTGTGCCTTATTAAGAGTAATTGAGCACCCCCACCCCCTATAGGAGTGGTTCACGGTTTGCAAAACCATCTACCCCTACCCAAGAAACTATGCATGAAGTATTACTTATACCAAAAATTGTTTTTAATATTCCTAAATCTCCCAAAATTCACTCTAATTTGACCCAACTTGACCCTAAAAATTTTCAATTGTTTTTGGAGGCTCCTGAACGAGTTATAAGGAATTATAAACTCTTTTATTAATGAATCAACTATCCATTTATGGACCTTCACCTCTCCTGATAATATATTCTCATCTCGATTAGTTTACTCCCTATCTACCATCTTTCTCTCATCCTTTGAAAGGATATTTTCCTATGTTAGTGATGGTTCTAAATAAAGGATTGTTGGATCATGATTATTTTGATCCTGTATCTATTCTTCGGATCTAATTCTTGTTCTTCATCATGATATTGGTTGTTCTGCTTCAATTGGGGATTTGTTTTGGAAAGCTTTCATCAACGATCATGAGGTAAGTGGTCTAAATTCAATTCCTATAGTCTTTAATTACAATTTCATGTATGTGATGTGAAATTTCAATTGAGATGTTTGGAAATTGAATCTTGAATTGAATAAATTATTTTATGGAATCAGGGATTGATTAATCAGTTTTCCATATGATTATGAAATGAGTTGAATATGGAAAAATGAATTTTGGAAATTAGGATTATGCAATTGGTAGATTTGGATTAATTAATCAGTTAATAAATAAATATAATGTTGTGATTGTGGAATTGATGGGAAATTGGAATTATGTAATGGGTTAATTAAAGTGTTTATGAATTAATTAACCTTGGTAATTATGGGATGGTTGACTTGACCTTAGTGAGTTTATGGATTATAATATTTAAATTGTTCAAAATGGTTAAATGATGAATTGATATTATTATTACATTCTATTAAATTATTGAACATAAATTATAATGGTATACCATGAAATGGAATGTTGATAAAAGGGTTAATTTTGATTAATGTTGAATAATGTGATGCATGTGATATATGTGTAATTGATTGATATACAAGTGTGGGATACAGACTAATGCCCCAAATAGCCACGTTTGATTGACTGATATATGAGTGTGGAATATATACTAATGCTCCAAATACACATATTTTATTGACTAATAAATGGGGTGTGAGATAGGGGCTAATGCTCGAAATACTCATGGGGTGATAGACATGGTATTCAAGGCCCAAAATGTTTGCATTAGACTATGGTTCCAATTGGTCATAATATGAATTGAAATGAAATGATGATTTATAACTATTGTGTATTTATATGTGATATCCCTTAGGGATAGTTCATACTCTGACATAGGCCAAATCAGGTATTGAGTGCTCGGATGTCCTTGGGAACCTAAGGGTTTATGTGATCAAATAAAGAATAGTTGAATATATCTAATATATTTAATTTATTTATTTTATATTATTTTTTATACAACTTAATACATTTTTTTGACTAGATATTTATTTTGATTCCATTTGTGGTGGCCTAATGAGTTGTACTTACACCCTACTCGGGCTGCCTGATCAGTACCCGAAAAGACTTCATGTTTGCAGGATAGTAAAAGGGCATGAGCTCTATGTTAGATGATTGTATCAATATTGATGATGGATGATGTAACCAGACATGGAATCAATCCCCACTTAGGATTTTTCAATGTTTTTATTTTGGGTTTTTTATGTAGTACATGACACATATTTTTGGAATGACATATCTCTTACTTTTGTTTTGGATATTGTATTCTTGTTTTGGTTATCATGTGATAATAGTATCATTATGGTTGTGGATATATCATTTGGATATTATTAATTTGTTTCCACTATTTTTATTCTATGATAAATATGGTATAGTCTTTCCATGATCGATATTACACCCTTTCTGCTAGTCAGTAGCCTCTAGCATATGGGGTGGCTTGCCTGAGGTCATGTGACTGACTAACTTGGGGCACTGGTGTGTGGAACCCTGGTCGATACGTCACAATGTTCTATTGTAACAACTAAGGTTTAGTGTTATGATAGAAATAATATTTTTTCATGTTGAATACTTATTATATTTCTTGATAATATCATTATTTAATTTCATAATACTAATGTTGCATGGGTGAAATCCTAGGAATTGCCTGTGTTTCAACCTTTTTTGTATTGTCATTGTATTTACCTTGATTTTTTACAGTTAAAAAAATAATTTCATGTAATTATAAAAAAAAATTATGATTGTAACGCCCCCATCCTAGAAGCCACCAAATGGTGCCACAAGTCAGGTCACCACATGATCTCAAGAGCGCCTCCTCGTATTGCAGAGGCTGCCAACTAGCAGTGAGGGTCAAAATAAGTCATGTGGGAAGACTATAACTTCTTTACCAGAGTAAGACAAAATATAAAATAAATATAATAGTGGAAAAACACGTAATAACCAAATTAACATGTATTAACAACCAATTCCCAAAAACGAGTACAAACCATAGACACTAGTAAATATGTCTAGTCATGCTAAACAGTGCCAAGTGAGAAAAACAAAAAATAAATATAAATAGAAGAATCCCCCAAACAGTCCTGAATCCATGTTTCGAACCTCATTCATTCATGTATGATTCCCCACTCAACTCCCTAGAATGGTGTAGATCTGTTGATTTGGGTCATGGATAATAGAGCTCAGTCGGATGAAGCAGTTGTTTGAAATAAAGATGAAAGATCAGACATGGGATCTAGGCAGAGGGATATGATATTGGGATCTAGGCGAAAGGCCATGATTTTTGGTCCTGATAGTGATTCTGGATGGGCCACACCTTGAGGGTGGATCTAGGAGGTGTTCGACATTGCCCACATATTTTTCTTGGTTGGTCTGATTTGGGCTGACATTGTTTTGATTTTGGGGAGATCGATGTTGTCATGTGGGAGCTATAATATTTTTGTTTTTTTGGGATGTGGAGTGTACCACAGTGGAGGGTCAGTGATGAAGAGATTTTTGGATAGCGATATGAAGGCTGGTGATGGGTCGGTGAATCGTGTATCCGGTGTTGAGCTGGTGGTTTTGCAGATGACGTTGGTGGGTGCCCACTGCACAACGGGATAAAGGTTGGGTGGGATCTTCACCAACACAAAATGTGATTCATGTGATAAGGTCACTAACTCAGATGGGATCCCAGTAGTGGTATATTACTAGAAAATTATTATTTAGGCCAACAGGATGACAATGGGATATAGACAACGTTCGATGATCAATGGTGTTGTGTTTGCATTAATGGTTCTCTATGGACACAATTTTCTAGGATGCTGGTTGGCGATTCTGGTGACTGCATGACTGGGATAGGGAGAAAGTACCTCATGGTTTGGGTGATTATTTTGGTCACAATGTATAGAGGATGGTAAGATATTGATTTACATGATGGGTTCGATGACTTGATAGGAACCTTGGCATGGGGTGATGGTGACTGGATGGTGTTTTCATACTTGTGTGAGGCTTTATCATATATGGGTGGAATTCCATTTTCATACTTGTGTTTTCATTTGATTTTTTTGGGTGGTGAGTTTTTCACTATTATGTTTTTTTGGCATTTTATGTGCCACGTGATTTTTATTTTCTGTACTTTTATTTTATTTAATAATTTTTTTGGGTCAGGAAGGCTCTATACATTAACTTTCTGGGTAAATACAAGATGAATAAAGAAAAGTGTGAGGCCATTAGTTAACAAGGAAAAGTTAAGTAATTACTTGAATTATTCCCAATTTCAATACTTATTCCATATTCATTACTTAGTTCACTTACATCACATTATCAATGGGTTAGGCACATTCATAAATTTCAATACATAAGGGTAAGAAAACATGTTTCCTATCTCACTAGGGATGATCATATCACAATCTATAAAACACACTCACAATGAAGCCTCGGTCTAGGTGGTCTCATCGAATGAAACCATTAATGGAATATAACTCTTTCCCCTTCCCTAATCTTTGATTTTTTGGGTGGAATTTAGATCCTCAGTCTAACTCTCTCCATGGGCGTAAAACCTCATGTCAATACCCCACTCTACCAAGCCATGTAAAAATTCTTATTTATCCATTAAGAACACATATTCATTATCACAAAAAAACATAACCAATTAAAATAGCCAACATAACCATAATAATAAAAATGTTAATTAATATTATGACATAACCGATTAACACCTTTACTATTTACCTTACATAGCCATTTATCCAAATTATCATTTCTTATGGCTTACACACTGAATATTTAATAATTACCCTATGTTAACCAATTTAAAATATCCAACCCTTTATATATGTTAATTCAATTCACACATTTAACATTTCCCATGTCTTAACCTACTTGTGAATTTCAAGTAAAATTCACAATTCATTTAACGAATTTCCACTAATCCCATCTAACCCATTATCATGTCTTGAAAAAAAGTACCTTATCAATTATCCATATCTAGGAAAAACTACACATATGTCCTTCTTAATAATCACACTAATCAATTAGCATGTTTATATCAGGCTCTACTAAATCCCAAGTTAATTTTACATTTAAAATTTGTATTAACCATATTCAGGAAGGTCAGCGCACCCCATAGGTGGCCCTAAATTTGTCAAGTCATTCTATATGCATCCCATGAGGATCACGATGGATTAAATTCAACATTTAGAAACCCATTATATCAAATATCACTAATAGAACCAAGAAAAAACAAGGGGGAACAATAATGTACCCTCTCATGCACAAATCCATATAAAAACTATCCTCCAATGGCCTGAAGGCATTCATTTTTTATTGATTTTTAATAATACACATTTCAAGGGGTGAGGTGGAACCCTTAAAAGGCATGTAGTCATAAGTATTACATGGCTCGTAGGCCTTATAGGAATTCATTTTCCTGTAGTCTTCAAATATTACATACAACCCATACTAACTACTTGGAACTACTCCTCCCAGCATCTTCATCGTGAAATCAACTCTCTACCTTCGCATGGTTGTTCAGATAGGCATTCCTGTGCATTCATAGGCCTGTCCCGATGGTAGGTGCCATACCCTCTCATTCTTGCAATCTGTTTAGCTTCTACTGTGTTGAAAGCCTCTTTCTCATCCTCCTTGTAGAGCTTGTTCCTCGTAGGTTGTTTGGTTTTCATCTACACTTATGGTGGCCCGAAGGCCTTGAGGTGGCCCGAAGGCCTTACTGACCCGATGGCCTGGGTGGACCGAAGGTCTTAAAGGACTCGGGGATCAAATCGGTGGCCCGAAGGCCTAAACGGGGGAATATTCAGAGCTGCTACAGTGCCAAACAGTACCTGCTACAGTCCCCACTATAGTATTGCTACAGTACCAGCTACAGTACTACTACAGTACTCGAAAATAATGTCTCTGCCTGGATTTGATCTCAGGTCTCCCGGATGCACTTACAGAGTCCTTACCAACCGGGCTAAGGCTCATGTGAAACTATGGGATATAACTTATAGACCACCTACCTAGAATCTGATTATGAAGGCACTCTTAATCATGGCCTTAGATCCAGATTCAAACACCCCATGAATCTTCTACCTATTTTATAATGGAAAAAGAGTGTTTTAGTTCTTTGGAATAAGATCACCTAAGATACAAGCCCTAATCTATAAAATAGAAGAAATGAGAGGATTAGAATCACACAGATCTTTGATTCTCAACCAACAGTGCACCGAACGGCCTAAAATCGAGATAAAACTACCATTGGGAAGGATTGGAGCTTTGAGTTCATCACAGGGGTTAGATGAAGGAGGAAGGGGAGGAAAATAGGGTGAGTCTTTAAAATCCTATAATGTAAAAATAGTAATTTTTCCAACTTTTATATGGGTGAACGGTTAACCCACATGGTTTGAATAACCATGCAGAAACTGTATGAAATCCACTATCTAAGGGAAGTTGGGTCACATGGTTACCTGGGGAGAACAAAATGGTATACAAACCAGGCAATAACCATGCAATATGCCCTTATCCTAGGTTCCATGGTTTTCCAGGGAAGGTCGCATGGTTTACTTAACATTCCACCAACTATATGCCTTGCAGAGGTTGGCCCAGTTTCCTTTCTCTTCATTTTATGAACCCCCGAAAAAGGAACAGGAGGAAGAAGGCATTTCAAGATTCGCAAAACAAGACTACACAACGTGTATACTGACTACACGGCGTGTATCTAACTTCTATTCCCCTGCCCAGGTCCTTCTACATGGATGAGCTACAAGGATCCCATTGAACAAAACTACATGGCATGTACATAATCTACACAGAGTGTATGGTGTAATTTCCAACTTCCCATGTCGTTTGTGGCATGGCCGACTACTCAACTTGATACTACACGGCGTGTTACACCCTCACACGGTGTGTACACCACCCTGTCTTCCCAGCCACATGGCTAAGTCCACACGGTCTGTCCTCGGTCAAGACTACACGGCGTGTCCCACAGGTATATGGAGTGTTCAAGGAGAGGTGACACTGACCCGTGTTGTTAGTTACATGGCCGATTCCCCAGGTCACACTACACGGCATGTTCTACAGTGGACACGGCGTGTATGTCTTAAAGACTCCTCCATTCGTGTTTTCAGTTACACGGGCGGACTCCGGGTCAACACTACACGACGTGTTTTACCCAAGTTATTCCCTACCCCGTGTGGCCACCCACATGGTTTGTGACACGGGAAGAGTGTAACACCCGAGACTTTTATGTTATATAAATCATCAAAGGAATCTTTTTCTACACAACACTTTCTAGGCTTGCTTTACACGCAATCGCGACCTTCCTCGATAGCTTGCGTCGTACGTAATACCGAGTTTCACTAAACAACAATATGCTATTAAAACTAGCCGTTATGAATAGTAATAACCACTTTTTGAAATTTTATAAATTTTATTTTTCAAAATGGACTTCATTTTTGGACTCAGAATATCGAAATTAGCCTAGGGTGAAATTTTGGTATTTTCCTGAAAACTTTCAATTTTTGATGAATAGTGAAACCACTAAGTGGTAGGTTAAAAACTGAATTTTGCATAAAACTTAATTTTACCGCTTCTGTGAATGGAATTTCGAAAATCCGACAGACACGGTTGATATCAGTAAGTAAAATGTGGTTCAATGAGATAAAAATAATTTTTGGTGAATAGTAACTTTTTACTTTTTTTTTACCGCGGTTAATAGTAAATAGGGTAACTAAGGGTAAATATGATATTAATATTACCCTAACACATGTCATAATTCTATTGGACAAGTGTAATTCGACCAAAAACAAACTTAGGAATAAAATATGACCATTTAGGCCCACTTGGATTAGATTAGGACATTTATTATTAATTTATTGAAAGAAGGGTTAAAGTAGTTAAAATCAAAGTTTAATAAGTAAATCATTTTTAATATGGGGTTATATATAAGATAAATTCGATTGTAAATATTCATTAGAAAGATAAAAAAATTTACTACATGATGGTATTTTATTTGTAATTTTTAGACATCAAATAATGTAATTTATTTATGACACAAAGATGATGCAGTAATTATCTTGTTAATGAAATATTGACATAATTGATGTTATAAACACCAAAATAAATGTAATTTGAGACTTTTTATGAATTAAACTAATTTTATAGGTTACTATGATATATTAGTGTTGATTTAATCAACTTGGTTCGAACATATAATTCTGTTATGACTTTCACAAAAATCATATATCAAATAGTGTCAAAATTGACACAAAATAGTTTTTAAATCAAATATTATATTATTAATTGTTATTTTATTCCTAAAAATCTAAGGTTCGGCAAAATGACTTATATAAGGATATATATATTAATAATAAACAATTTGGGGTTCGTTTGGCATGTTATAGTAAGTGTATTAACCATATAGTGAAAGAAAACAAAAAGACACGGTAAAAGTTAAATTAATTAACTTAGAGTTAAATCTAATTGATAAGGTTAAAATAATACCCTAAACTTGTCTAAATCCTATTGGTTGATAGGATTTCGACCCATCCCCACTTTAGCTTCGAAATAAGACCCTTTGGAACCATTATAAACCGATTTTGACTTTAATATAAAATAATATTTTGAGATATTCCTAAGGTGCCCCTCTCCTCCCTTATAAAAGGGCACCTCCTCCCCCTCCTCCTCACACCAATTTGAGCACTCAAGCTCGGCCAAACCCTGCCATTTTCTCCTCTCCACTTCCCTAGAATAATCCTAGAGTTCCTGGTCTTCTCCAAAGACCAATCTTAGTTCCTTAAGTGGAGGATTCAAAGAGGCGTTCCAAAGAAGAGGTAATATCCATTACCGATCTTTTCAATTTCTTTCTTCTTCAACTTCTTCTTCTTTAGTTGTTTCATGATAAAGTAATAACATCAGTATTACTTACATACTGATATGTTATTATAAATATGAAACAACCCTAATTCACCTTATATCCATCCTACGGAAAAATGAAATCACCGCGCGTGCGTACGCACGGAATACCGTCTCCACGCCGTGGTGTAATCTATTTTCACCATCACCTTACAAGGATGGGTATAATGGTGTAATGAGTAACTATATATGATTATTATGAAGTAATATTGATACTGAAATAATATATATATACTCCAATACAATTCCACGATCATAGGAACGATATCATCACTCGTGCGTACGTACGGAATACCGTCTCCACGATGTGATGCGACTCGTTCTACATGATCTTCATTTCATAATGATTATATAAATGAATTGAATGAATGAATATGGTATATACTACACTAATACCATTCTGGAAATGAATTATCTATAACCTAAAGATAAGAATAAGAATTTATTCGACAAAACACGCATGAGAACAAAAAGTTATAAAGACCCGAGTAACAAGTAACAATGAAATATTACTAACAAGAAGCTAATAATATGACCATATATGATATCATATCAATATGTATGATTCTGGAATAAGTCAATAACATTATTTAAACCATTATACAGGAGATTCGGACACGAACAAATCAAATCGGACCTAAGGTAAGGGAAATATCACAATCTCATTTTTATCCGAGATTGTTTATTCGTAAGTAATTACTGGGGTGTATTTTATCATCCAGATCCATGTTCCCTCAATATTTAATATTTTTTCCATCCACTTAAAATAGTTTAAATCCAATTTTACCCTTCTGTGAGTTTTTAGTAAAGAATATGAAAGGAATCTTTTATCGTTTTTTTCGTACGAGGTACTTTTTGACTTTTCTGACAAAAGTACGAAGAATGTTTTTTTTAACTTATACGGCATGAATGGATTTTTAAAACATTACTTCAAAGAAGCTTCCTTTACAAGTTTTCAAGTTTATTTTTAATCAACTTCTTTTATTTTAAAGTTGTATGACATGTTATGAAAGGAAAAATGTTTTTGAAGAAGAAAGGATATTTTCCTCAAGAATGGAGTTCAAGTGTTTTATCAAAATTATTTTCCATCTAAGATAATAAAGGGTTATATTTTTATCCCTATTATTACATTGATTTGATCATGTTGTGATGGAATTATTTTTATGAATTCCTTTATCTTATATGAATTGATTTATGATGTCATGATGTTTCAAGAATCCCATTTTTGTTACTTGTGTTATGCGATGATGTATGTTTTATGATTATGTGGCACACATAAGAAAGGATTCATTATAAGATGGGTGGGACCTATATCTCCCTCCAATGCATTGGGTAAAGACTTTATATCTCATGAGATAGACATGGCTGGAACAGAAGGTTATTTCGGTTCAGTGATACAGGACTGAAACGAGGAGTGAACTCGGTTCAGAAAGGGACTTTGTCCACTAAGATAGTCTTGGCAATGAGTCATGACTAACAAGAAATGATTTTCCATGATTATGTGTGCATGCCACAAAGTTTCAAGTTTTATGGGGATCTCATTTTCACTTCTATGATTTATTCCATGTTAAGATAGTATGATCTCTTTTGCAGGTTTTGATTTTCAAAAAGATATGATATGATTTTTATTTCCTTTATTTTCCCTTGATGAGCATTTGAGCTCATCCTTTTATGTTTTCTTTTCCCCAGGTCAGGAAGATGGGTATTAAGTAGAATATGCCAAAAGGGACCCTAGATATGATGAAATAAATGGGAGACACTGTAGAAGATTTATGAACCAGTTGTTTATGTTTCCCAGTTTCTAAAGACACTATACCTATATGGTCCTTTGTGGTTTTGTCATATGTTGTAATAAGTGTGCTTCAATTTTGAAGTATTAACAATGTATGTAAAGTGTGGGTCGTTATAGTTGGTATCAGAGGAAAGGTATAGTCAACCTTTGGAAACTAGGATGTGAAAGCCTTAGTAAGAACCCTAAGGATAAGTCTAAGCATAGAACACAATCTTAGTGTTTTAGAAATGGCCTTAGATAAGACCTTAAGCATGAAAATTTTATTCTTGAATTATGTGGTTTTCCTATTATAATTAGTGTTGCTCACACTATTCTTCTTGGTTTTAGTCAATGGCTGGAACCCGAAGGAACCGTGTTAATGCGGAATGTGATGGGCAATGCAATGATTGTCCCCCTGAGCAACCAAACGATATGGGAGCTGGAATACAAAATCTTGTAGCCATGCTCACACAACTTTCTCAAGCTATGAATCATGCAGGACTTCCAAACGAGCAAAGGAAGGAGCAACATTCTGTTGAATCCTTCATGAGGCAGCGTCCACCTTCTTTCAGGGGGTCTACTGATCCATTAGTTGATGAACAATGGATTAGTACTACTGAAAAGATATTTTCAGTTCTTCAATGTTCTGAACATGATAAAGTCATCCTAGCAGTGTATCGTTTGGAAGGAGATGCTGATCAATGGTGGAATCTTATTAATAATACGAGGCAAAAGGATGAAATTGAGTCTATGGAATGGGACGAGTTCAAGAACTTATTTTTCAATAAGTACTTCCCTCGTATTCTCCGAACAAAGATGGAGAAAGATTTCCTTGAACTGAAGCAAAGGGATGATGAATCTGTTGGTACATATGAAGCAAATTTTACAAGACTTGCAAGGTACGCTTCTGGTATTATTATCCAACCTGAGAGTAAGATCGATCGATTCTTTAGTGGCTTAAAACCAAGTCTTCGAAGGGCGTTAGCCATAAGGGACTTCAATAGCTACGAGGAAATCGTTCGATGTGCTCTCAAAGTCGAGATGGAGATTGGAGTAATCCATCAGTCACATGGGTTTGATAAGAAGAGGAAGATGGAATTCAAAGAAAAATCTAAAGAGCACACGGAAAAGAAGATGAGCTTTTCCTTATGCTCAAAGTGTGGAAAGAAACATGGAGGGAGTTGTCTTAAAGGAAAAAGTAAATGTTTTAAATGTGGAAAGGAAGGTCATCGGGCATTTGAATGCCGTGATAATGGGAAGAAGATGTCTAATGATGAAAACAAAGGAAGGGATACACAGAATGAACCTACTACACTTCAATGTTTCAAGTGCAAGGAGATGGGGCATTATGCCAATCAATGCCCAAATCCAAGGGTTGATGATGATGGTCGACGTAAACAAACTCTTAAGGCTAAAGACAAAGGAAAGTCACATGCAATTTCTATCAGCGATGTGGAGTACGATAACGATGTGGTGAAAGGTACACTTACCATCCACTCTAAAGTAGCAAATGTTTTATTTGATTCTGGATCCACCCACTCTTTTATTTCTGAAGACTTTTCTAAGGGTATCACCGTATTACCTCAACAATTAGATGTTGAGTTAGCTGTGACAACACCTAATGGCACATCAATCGCATCAAAAGTTTATAATTCTTCTCCGATCGAAGTTTGTGGGAAAGTGCTTCCTGCAAATATTGTGATCCTTCCTTTAGTGGAATTTGATGTGATTCTTGGCATGGATTGGCTTTCTCTACATGGAGCTCATATCAATTGACAAAGAAGGGAAGTCACATTTCATATTCCAGATCAATCTACGATCGTCTATCAATGCAAGGATGAGCATAACCTTCCAGTGGAAATTTCTTCCATCTTATGGGTATTGATTCCACTAAATGAAGGTTATTTATCTCAAATAGTTGGTGAGAAACTCACGATTAAGAATATGCCCATTGTACGGGAGTTTGATGATGTCTTTCCGGAGGAATTGCCGGGTCTTCCACCAAATCGTGAAGTTGAGTTTTCAATAGAACTTGTACCGGGTGCTTTGCCTATTTCAAATACACCTTATAGAATGGCCCCAATTGAGTTGCAGGAATTGAAGAAGCAACTCCAAGAGAATCTTGATAAGGGATTCATACGCCCTAGTGCGTCACCTTGGGGAGCACCTGTTCTATTTGTTAAGAAGAAAGATGGATCAATGAGACTCTGCATTGATTATAGAGAACTTAACAAGATCACTATCAAGAACAAATATCCTCTCCCACGCATTGATGACTTATTTGACCAACTACGCGGAGCTCAATACTTTTTCAAGATTGATCTTCGTTCAGGGTATCATCAATTAAGGGTCAAAAGGGAGGATATACCAAAGACGGCTTTCCGTACAAGGTATGGACACTATGAATTTATAGTGATGCCATTTGGTCTTACTAATGCCCCTGCTATCTTCATGGATCTAATGAATAGAGTCTTTAGAGACTATCTTGATCAATTTGTGGTAGTCTTTATAGACGATATTCTTTTCTATTCAAAGAGCAAGGAAGAGCATGAAGATCACTTGAGAATTATATTGAAGACCCTGAGAAAAGAGAAGCTTTATGCCAAATTTACCAAGTGTGAATTTTGGCTTCAAAAAGTTGCATTTTTGGGTCATATAATCTCAAAAGAGGGGATATCTGTGGATCCAGCAAAAACAGAGGTTATCGAAAGATGGTCAAGACCAACAACAGTAACTGAGATCCGAAGTTTTCTTGGTTTGGCTGGATATTATCGACGTTTTGTAAAAGATTTTTCACGATTATCTAATCCAATCACCAAGTTGACTCGGAAAGGAGTTAAGTTTGTCTGGACAGAGGAATGTGAAGAGAATTTAAAGGAGTTGAAAAGAAGGTTATCCAGTGCACCTGTGCTCACACTGCCTTGTAGTGGAGAAAGGTTTGTGATCTACAGTGATGCATCCAAGAAGGGATTGGGGTGTGTTCTTATGCAAAATGATATGGTGATAGCTTATGCCTCACGACAGTTGAAAATCCATGAGCAAAATTAACCAACACATGATTTGGAGTTGGCTGCGGTAATATTTGCATTAAAGATTTGGAGGCATTACCTTTATGGTGAAAGGTGTGATATTTATACTGATCATAAAAGTTTAAAGTATATTTTCACACAAAAGGAGTTGAATATGCGTCAAAGAAGATGGTTGGAGCTGATTAAGGATTATGACTGCTCAATCCATTACCACCCAGGGAAAGCAAACAACGTGGCAGATGCATTAAGTCGACAAGACCATGCTAGTTTATCCATGATGAGGATCACAAAAGATCCAATATTTATGGATTTACAAAGGATGGATCTTGGAATTATAATGGAAGGGGAAAAATCTTATCTTTCTCAAATGAATGTTCAACCATCTATACATGTGAAGATTAAAGAGGCACAGAAAGAAGATGTCGAGTTACAAAAGAAGGTGAGAAATGTTCCTGAATTCAACCTTGATTGTGATGGGATAATAAAGTTCAGGAATCGGGTTTGTGTTCCTCCCATCCCCGAATTAAAGAAGGAGCTACTGGATGAGGCTCATAGTTCTTCATTCTCTATTCATCCTGGAAGCACAAAGATGTATAGGGACCTGAAAGAGTACTTCTGGTGGGATGGCATGAAAAGAGATGTTGCTGAATATGTCTCTCGATGCTTGGTTTGTCAACAAGTTAAAGCTGAGAGACAGAAGTCTAAGGGGATGTTACAACCATTACCCATACCCGAATGGAAATGGGAAAACATCACTATGGACTTCCTAAAACATCCAAAGGCAATAATTCTATTTGGGTCATAGTTGATCGTCTTACAAAGTCTGCACACTTCATTGCTATTAGAGAGGATTTCTCTCTAGATCATCTTGCCAGGATATATGTAAAGAAAGTGGTAAGATTGCATGGAGTACCACTTTCTATTATATCTGATCGGGATCCGAGATTTACCTCGAAGTTCTGGCAAAGTCTTCAGCATACTCTGGATACAGAGTTGAGTTTCAGCACTGCTTATCATCCCCAGACAGACGGTCAGTCTGAGAGAACAATTCAAACCCTAGAAGATATGTTGAGAGCTTGCTCTATGGATTTCAAAGGAGGTTGGGATCAACACCTACCTTTGGTGGAATTTTCTTATAATAATAGCTTTCACTCCAGTATTCAGATGGCTCTTTATGAAGCTCTCTATGGAAAGAAATGCAGGACTCCAACTTGCTGGGATGAAGTTGGGGAAAGAAAGCTGTTAGGACCTGATCTCGTTGATGAAATGGCAGAAAAGGTCAGATCTATTCAACAACACATAAGAGCAGCTCAGAGTCGACAGAAAAGTTATGCCGACAACCGAAGAAAAGACCTAGAGTTTGAAGTGGGTGATAAAGTGTTCTTACGAATATCTCCCTGGAAGAGGGTTATGAGATTTGGAAAGAAGGGGAAGTTGAGCCCTAGATATATCGGTCCTTTCGAAATACTGGATCGTGTTGGGAAGGTAGCTTACCGATTGGCGCTTCCACCGAATCTCTCTCAAGTTCACGATGTGTTCCATGTATCTCTCCTGAGAAAGTACATACCAGATCCTTCACATGTACTCAGCTCAGAAGTTGTACCGCTGGAGCAAGATCTTTCTTATGAAGAACAGCCGATAGAGATTCTGGATCGTAGCGAAAAAGTCCTACGAAACAAGACCACTCGCTTGTTGAAAGTTTTATGGAGGAACCACCAACTTGAAGAATCTACATGGGAGCTTGAGGATATGATGAGGGAGAATTATCCTCATCTGTTTGTTACAAAGTGACGAATTTCGAGGGCGAAATTCTTTTTAAGGGGGGTAGAATGTAACACCCGAGACTTTTATGTTATATAAATCATCAAAGGAATCTTTTTCTACACAACACTTGCTTGACTTGCTTTACACGCAATCGCGACCTTCCTCGATAGCTTGCGTCGTACGCAATACCGAGTTTCACTAAACAACAATATGCTATTAAAACTAGCCGTTATGAATAGTAATAACCACTTTTTGAAATTTTATAAATTTTATTTTTCAAAATGGACTTCATTTTTGGACTCAGAAAATCGAAATTAGCCTAGGGTGAAATTTTGGTATTTTTCTGAAAACTTTCAATTTTTGATGAATAGTGAAACCACTAAGTGGTAGGTTAAAAACTGAATTTTGCATAAAACTTAATTTTACCGCTTCTGTGAATGGAATTTCGAAAATCCGACAGACACGATTGATATTAGTAAGTAAAATGTGGTTCAATGAGATAAAAATAATTTTTGGTGAATAGTAACTTTTTACTTTTTTTTTACCGCGGTTAATAGTAAATAGGGTAACTAAGGGTAAATATGATATTAATATTACCCTAACACATGTCCTAATTCTATTGGACAAGTGTAATTAGACCAAAAACAAACTTAGGAATAAAATATGACCATTTAGGCCCACTTGGATTAGATTAGGACATTTATTATTAATTTATTTAAAGAAGGGTTAATGTAGTTAAAATCAAAGTTTAATAAGTAAATAATTTTTAATATGGGGTTATATATAAGATAAATTCTATTGTAAATATTCATTAGAAAGCTAAAACGATTTACTACATGATGGTATTTTATTTGTAATTTTTAGACATCAAATAATTTAATTTATTTATGACACAAAGATGATGCAGTAATTATCTTGTTAATGAAATATTGACATAATTGATGTTATAAACACCAAAATAAATGTAATTTGAGACTTTTTATGAATTAAACTAATTTTCTAGGTTACTATGATATATTAGTGTTGATTTAATCAACTTGGTTCGAACATATAATTCTGTTATGACTTTCACAAAAATCATATATCAAATAGTGTCAAAATTGACACAAAATAGTTTTTAAATCAAATATTATATTATTAATTGTTATTTTATTCCTAAAAATCTAAGGTTCGGCCAAATGACTTAGATAAGGATATATATATTAATAATAAACAATTTGGGGTTCGTTTGGCATGTTATAGTAAGTGTATTAACCATATAGTGAAAGAAAACAAAAAGACATGGTAAAAGTTAAATTAATTAACTTAGAGTTAAATCTAATTGATAAGGTTAAAATAATACCCTAAACTTGTCTAAATCCTATTGGTTGATAGGATTTCGACCCATCCCCACTTTAGATTCGAAATAAGACCCTTTGGAACCATTATAAACCGATTTTGACTTTAATATAAAATAATATTTTGAGATATTCCTAAGGTGCCCCTCTCCTCCCTTATAAAAGGGCACCTCCTCCCCCTCCTCCTCACACCAATTTGAGCACTCAAGCTCGGCCAAACCCTGCCATTTTCTCCTCTCCACTTCCCTAGAATAATCCTAGAGGTCCTGGTCTTCTCCAAAGACCAATCTTAGTTCCTTAAGTGGAGGATTCAAAGAGGTGTTCCAAAAAGAGGTAATATCCATTACCGATCTTTTCAATTTCTTTCTTCTTCAACTTCTTCTTCTTTAGTTGTTTCATGATAAAGTAATAACATCAGTATTACTTACATACTGATATGTTATTATAAATATGAAACAACCCTAATTCACCTTCTATCCATCCTACGGAAAAATGAAATCACCGCGCGTGCGTACGTACGGAATACCGTCTCCACGCCGTGGTGTAATCTATTTTCCACCATCACCTTACAAGGATGGGTATAATGGTGTAATGAGTAACTATATATGATTATTATGAAGTAATATTGATACTGAAATAATATATATATACTCCAATACAATTCCACGATCATAGGAACGATATCATCACTCGTGCGTACGTACAGAATACCGTCTCCACGATGTGATGCGACTCGTTCTACATGATATTCATTTCATAATGATTATATAAATGAATTGAATGAATTAATATGGTATATACTACACTAATACCATTCTGGAAATGAATTATCTATAACCTAAAGATAAGAATAAGAATTTATTCGACAAAACACGCATGAGAACAAAAAGTTATAAAGACCCGAGTAACAAGTAACAATGAAATATTACTAACAAGAAGTTAATAATATGACCATATATGATATCATATCAATATGTATGATTCTGGAATAAGTCAATAACATTATTTAAACCATTATACAGGAGCTTCGGACACGAACAAAGCAAATCGGACCTAAGGTAACGGAAATATCACAATCTCATTTTTATCCGAGATTGTTTATTCGTAAGTAATTACTGGGGTGTATTTTATCATCCACATCCATGTTCCCTCAATATGTAATATTGTTTCCATCCACTTAAAATAGTTTAAATCCAATTTTACCCTTCGGTGAGTTTTTAGTAAAGAATATGAAAGGAATCTTTTATCGTTTTTTTCGTACGAGGTACTTTTTGACTTTTCCGACAAAAGTACGAAGAATGTTTTTTTTAACTTATACGGCATGAATGGATTTTTAAAACATTACTTCAAAGAAGCTTCCTTTACAAGTTTTCAAGTTTATTTTTAATCAACTTCTTTTATTTTAAAGTTGTATGACATGTTATGAAAGGAAAAATGTTTTTGAAGAAGAAAGGATATTTTCCTCAAGAATGGAGTTCAAGTGTTTTATCAAAATTATTTTCCATCTAAGATAATAAAGGGTTATATTTTTATCCCTATTATTACATTGATTTGATCATGTTGTGATGGAATTATTTTTATGAATTCCTTTATCTTATATGAATTGATTTATGATGTCATGATGTTTCAAGAATCCCATTTTTGTTACTTGTGTTATGCGATGATGTATGTTTTATGATTATGTGGCACACATAAGAAAGGATTCATTATAAGATGGGTGGGACCTATATCTCCCTCCAATGCATTGGGTAAAGACTTTATATCTCATGAGATAGACATGGCTGGAACGGAAGGTTATTTCGGTTCAGTGATACAGGACTGAAACGAGGAGTGAACTCGGTTCAGAAAGGGACTTTGTCCACTAAGATAGTCTTGGCAATGAGTCATGACTAACAAGAAATGATTTTCCATGATTATGTGTGCATGCCACAAAGTTTCAAGTTTTATGGGGATCTCATTTTCACTTCTATGATTTATTCCATGTTAAGATAGTATGATCTCTTTTGCAGGTTTTGATTTTCAAAAAGATATGATATGATTTTTATTTCCTTTATTTGCCCTTGCTGAGCATTTGAGCTCACCCTTTTATGTTTTCTTTTCCCCAGGTCAGGAAGATGGATATTAAGTATAATATGCCAAAAGGGACCCTAGATATGATGAAATAAATGGGAGACACTGTAGAAGATTTATGAACCAGTTGTTTATGTTTCCCAGTTTCTAAAGACACTATACCTATACGGTCCTTTGTGGTTTTGTCATATGTTGTAATAAGTGTGCTTCAATTTTGAAGTATTAACAATTTATGTAAAGTGTGGGTCGTTATAAAGAGACTACATGGAGTGTACTTAGGATACACGGCGTGTACTCAAAAAGATTATTTTTCTTTCTGAACAGAAGAACATACACGGCGTGTTTAAGGTACTACATGGCGTGTATACTGCGATTTCCGGACGGTATGCCTCAGAAACTTCCCCGAGACCAAGAAAATACTGAGAACCAACACCTAAGTGCCAAATTCCAATCCGTGAGGGCCCATACTCCCTGTGAATTAAAGTTTGTCATCTTATATGTGTTATAACAAAATAAACAGTTAATGATCCACCAAATTCTGGTCAATGAGGTTCCATACTCCACAGAAACAAAAATTTGGCGTCCATCCCATCACAGTCTCACACAAAAATACCCTATCACATAGCAGGTATTTATTAAAGAAGCTATCACAACAACATGCTTTTCTAGCACAACAACTATCACAACAGTATGTAATTTCTAATGCACCTACATGGCATGGAACTATGCATGGCATGTGATTTCTAGCATGTGCCTAAATGATGCATGATATGACATACCCTCATCTCATAAGTTTGCAACTAAATAAAACCCATGAATAAATTATAAACACCACAATCACAAGTGTGTCACCCAACGGTGAAATCAAATCAACTGTAAAATTTTCAAAATCAGAAGAATTGAAAAAATACAAGGTAGACTGGCTTTTCCCTGTACACGGGTTAGCTACGCCCGAGCAAAACTTATTACCAACTACTGTTTCCGTCCTATCCCTGACTAAGGCTCCAAATAGTAAGTCAAAGAAAAGAACCCCTCTGATACCACTTTGTAACGTCCCGGTTCCGGGTTCCACTCAATGGGTGCCCCGAACCTGGTTCGCCACATGACCTCAAGCGCATTTTCCCAAATGCCAGAGGTTGCTGACTAGTAGTGAGGGCCCAGGTCTGATAGTAGGAAAATTAGGCCCTCATTTGTCAAAGTGTAGCGCAGCAGAATATAATATAAACATACAACAATAGCAGAAGAAATAAACCATGCACATTTTAAATAAAAACTGCAGTAAAAGATAACCAACCAGATATATAGATATGTTGCAACATGTTTCAAGTTCTAAGAAAATAGTCAAAACATGATACATAGTAGCACAATACAATACATAGTATAAAAAAGCAAAACAAAACAGTCGATAGCATCGCGAGCCTAATCCCGGCCCCATGCTTCCCTACTCCTCAGAAACAATCAAGTACCTGAATAAGGGCTCTTTCCCTTATCCATACCTGCAGAAATGTAATCTGTTTGGACCGAAAAGCATGACCCAGGCAGGTTGTGTGAAAATAATCCCAGTAGGCACCCACCAAAGACCCGTGCCCAACTATGTGAAAACATGCAACAACAATGTGCAGTAGTAAAATGCAATAAAGTAATCAATACTAAAAATTAACTAACTTAACCGGTTATATTTCCATTTTAATATCCCTTTAATCATTTAATTTAAAAATACCACCATAGTGAATATTCTAAGTAAACAGCCAATGTCCTCAGACACGTAATCCCCTACCCTCAGGTAAAGAGAATCCAAACATAATAATCTTCCCACAAGCATACGGATATTGCCCACGGGTGTAAGAAGTATCACCCACAGGCACAGAATCAACTGCCCACTGGCATGAAAGAAGTTTCCCACATGCTAAATAGTACAGTTCCCATAGGCTAATCACAACACTTCCCTCAGGCTAAACAGATAACCGGGCCATTCCCAACATGTAAACAAGCAATACACAAGAAATTCCTCTCAATGAAATTCTACAATCATTATTTTAAAGGAATACCCTCGGGTATCCTGGCCAAATGGAAAAATAGAAGAACGCACCCCCAGGGTGGTCTTGGATCCAAGAAACGTTCCCAAACAGTAGTTTATTATCACAATTAACTACCTATTTAATTATAGGTATTTAAAATATCCATGGACTCTGCCACACGACACCCCAACATGGGTTCGTGGCACAATGGTACACAAAAACACACAACAGTTGGAATATAAACACCAAGCCACCTACCTTAAACACCCAAGAACGGTATACACAAACGACAGCTTCTGAAACGTCCAATAATTTCATAGATATGAGGTAAGAGAATTTTCATTCAACCTCAAATAACTTCCCTTAGAGGAAGAATTGGTAAGAAACACACAAGGAGAAGGAAGCTCTTACCCGTGCGGTTCCAACGAGATCGTCCGAGGTGGAAACAGATTCCCGACGCCCGATCTGGAGATCCATGAAGGTTCAAACGTCCTCTCCCAAGTTCCCATCTGGTTCTAAGCCAATCCAATGAACAGGGTTGGATACTACCCATTTTAAGTGAAAAAACAAAGTACACGGTGTGTATTTCCAATTACATGGTGTGTACTTCCCATTTTTTTAACTGTTCCTCTGGCAGTTTCCTGCAAGCGTGGCACTATTCATCTACCGACATTACTACACAGTGTGTCTTCTTGAGTACATGGTGTGTTCGGTCGCACAGCTGGAAACCGCCTTACTATTCACCCACCGACTAACTACACGGCATGTAAAGAACCACTACACGATGTGTAGTCGGTTTCTACACCCTTCATCACCGACAAGGCCACACGCCCTGTGTACTCATCCCACACGGCCAAAAGTACATGGTGTGTGGAAAAGTACACGGCATGTACATCTAAAATTTAGGATTTTCCCCATTTTCCTTATTTTCATAAAAACACTTAAGGAAAAGAGAAAAGAAGAAACACATACCTCAAGAATAAGAACTGGGTTCTTACAAACTTCCCCCCTTATAGAAATTCATCCCCGAATTTCCTTTCCATGGGTGGTGAAGATAATTCTCAGAACAGTTCTGGCCACTAACCATGTACGTCGATCTCCCGCTCCCAGGTTTCATCCTGCACTCGGCCATGTAGCCATAGCACCCACACGAGAGGAACTGACCGACCTCAGAGAACCTTCGTGCTCCTATCAACGATACGAATCGGATTCTCCTCAAAGGACAAATCTACTTCAAGCTCAACCTCCTCAGGCTGAAAAATGTGAGATGGGTATGAATGATTGCGATGTAATTGAGACACATGGAAGACGTCATGCATGGCTCGGTACCTCTGCGGTAACTGCAACCGATAGGCAACCAGCCCGACTCTCTCCAGAATCTAAAATGGCCCCACATACCTCGATGAAAGTTTTCCCTGTCTCCTGATCCGTCTGTGTCCCAGCCTCGGTGAAACATGCAAGATAACCTGATCCCTGACCATGAACTCCAAAGGTCATCTATGGCGATCAGCATATGACTTCTGACGAGACTTTGTGGTAGCCATCCGCTTCTGAATTAACTGGACCTGCTCAAAAGTATCATGGACGAGACGTGGGCCCAGTAGAACTGCCTCACCTGCCTCCATCCAGCACAAAGGTGAACGGAATGACCTACCATATAGAACCTCATATGGTGCCTTATCAATAGTCGCCTGAAAACTATTGTTATAGGAAAATTCGACTTGGGTTATGTGCTTCTCCCAAGATCCCCCAAAGTCTAGGACGCATCCACACAGCATGTCCTCAAGAACCTGTATCATACACTCTGACCGGCCATCAGTCTGAGGGTGGTAAGCTGTGATCAGAAGCACCTGTGTACCTAGAGCCCTCTGAAAACTCTGCCAAAAACGAGACGTAAAATGGGTGTCCCTATCTAAAATGATAGAATGAGGGACCCCATGAAGACGTACAATCTCTCGGATATACAGCCTTCCGAGCTCGTCAACACCGAAGGTCTCTTTGATTGGAAAAAAGTGATCTACCTTCGTGAGTCTATCCACAACAACCCACACAGCATCATTTCCTCAAGGTGACCTTGGAAATCCAGTCATGAAATCCATTGCGACATCATACCATTTCCACTCCGGTATGGGTAACTACTGTAACAGTCTGGCTGGCCTCTGATGATCTGCCTTCACCTGCTAACAGGTGGAACACCTCGTAACAAAACCAGCTACATCTCTCTTCATACCCGGCCACTAGTACTGACGTCTCAAGTCACGGTACATCTTGGTAACCCTAAGATGAACTGCCCAAGATGAAGCATGAAACTCCCACATCAGCTCCTCGCGTATATCCCCTGAAACCTAGACTCGTCCATGGAAACACAGAACCTCATCATCACCTATCGTCCAACTAGGAGGAGGGTCCTCACTTTCCACCAACTCCTGTAGAACTAGGCCTTCTGAATCAGATAGCTGTCTCATCCCCACTCTGTCTAGGAGGGTAGAAGTCACAGCTAAAGAAGAAAGATAAGTTTTCCCCTGACTTTCATGCACATCCAGATGCATCTCAGAGAACAAGGCCATAAGCTTCCACTCACCAGTGGCCTCCTGCACTGCCTGTATTTGATTCCTCATGCTCAGTGTATCGGCTATTGCATTACCTTTACTAGGTGTATAGGCAAGCTCAAAAATCGAAGGACTGAAGGTACTAAACCCACCTTCTCTGCCTCAGATTCAAGTCACGCTGAGTAAAGATATACTTGAGACTTTTGTGGTCTGTGAAAACCACAAATCGTTCTCCCAATAGATAATGTCTCTAACAGCGCAATGCATTCACAACTGCAACCAATTTGATATCATGCGTCGGGTAATTCCTCTCATGTGGCCTCAATTGCCGAGACCCGTATGCAACAACTCGGTCTCCCTACATCAACACCGCTCCCAACCCAATACCTGATGCATCACAGTAAACTGTATATCTCTTCCCATGCTCTGGAAGTATCAGGACTGGTGCTGATGTCAACCTTCCTTTCAGGTCCTGAAAGGCTCACTCACAAGCTTCTGACCAAACGAACTTCACACCCTTCTTAGTCAAACCCGTAAACGGTGCTGCTAAGTAGGAGAAGTTCTGTATGAAGTGTCTGTAGTAAACAGCCAGCCCTAAGAAACTCTATATCTCAAACACATTCTTAGGATTCTCCCAGGAAACTACTACTCTCGCCTTCTCTGGGTCTACTGCAACTCCTACCTCTAAGATGATATGACCCAGGAAGTGAATCTGGTCCATCTAAAAGTGTCACTTTTACAGCTTAGCATATAGCTGATGCTCTCTCAGTGTACTCAGTAAGATATCAAGATGAGTGGTATGGTCGTGTCGAGTGTGAGAGTACACCAAGATGTCATCCATGAAAACTACCACAAAAGAATCCAGATAAGGACGGAACACACGATTCATCAGATCCATGAAAACTACTGGCGCATTCGTGAGTCCGAACGGCATAACCAAGTACTCATACAGACCATATATTCTTCGAAAAGCTGTAAGCAGTATATCTGATGGTCTCACATGCAGCTGATGATATCCGGATCTCAAGTCAATATTTGATAACGCTCGTGCTCCTTGATGTTGATCAAAAAGATCATCAATCCTCGGCAAGGGATATCGGTTCTTAACCGTCAGCTGGTTTAACTTATGATAATCCACACAGAGTCTGAGGGTACCGTCTGCCTTCTTCGCAAAGAGGACCGGTGAACCCCAAGGAGAAGTGTTGGGTCGGATAAAAACCTTTGCTTTTAACTCCTCTAACTTCCTCTTGATCTCCTGCAACTCAGGCGTAGCCATCCTATAAGGAGGAATGGACACCGGTGCTACCCTTGGCATAAGCTCAATAGAGAAATCCACTTCTCGCTCTAGAGGTGCACCTGAAAAGTCGTCTCGGAAGACATACCTGAAACGATCAACCACTAGAGGTAAATATGTCTGACAAGTCCCCTGATTATCCAGATATAAACTCACAATCGGGGCTATGACTCGACCTTGCCCATGATGCTCTGGTCCAGCTCGACTCGCCTGAACATCCCATTCACCTTTGTATAGAAACTCTCCGCCCTCTGGTGACGTGAAACGCACCCAAGGGAACAAACCAATCCATCCCAAGAATGACATCATATATCTTCATCTCTAATACATAGAGGTCCCAATTAAAGTGACACCCACCAACCTCAAGGGGGCACTCCTTGCACTAATGCACACCAGCTGTTCTTGTTCCCAATGGAGTGTATAGTGTCATGATATCAGAAGAAGAAGAAACACCGAGCCCAAGGCTCTCCATAATGGGAAAAATATGAAACTATGTGTAGCACCTGTATCAAAAAGTACTGAAGATAAAATAGAAGCTACTAGAATAGTACCTCTAACATTAGAAGGTCTGGGATCCTGCTCCTGTTGGGTCTATTGCACTGCATATGCATGCCCAGTGTCGCGGCCCTACGGCACAGCCTGGCTACCCTGAGTTGTCCCATCCTGTTGCCTCTGAGATCCTGGTGTCTGGATACCATAGTCAAGACCACCATCTCTGCCTGCACGCCCTGACATATTCCAATTCCCTGACTGGTAAGAAGCCACTGGTCCTACTCCTGCATGCGGAGTCTGCACAGAACCCCTCTCACTAGTGACTGGTGGGAATGGCTGGAAAAAGCGTTGCAGATGACTCATCCTGCCACAAGCTCGGCACCCCACTGGGTCTCGTGGACACTGTGGCCTCTTGTTCCCCTCTCTACCACCCTGGTAGCACATGACCTGGCCACCTGAAGCATTCTTCTGGCTGGTATTTCCACCCTGAGAGAAGTCCATCTGTCTCTTCCTCTTTCCAGTAGAAATAGTACCAGAAACTGGTGTTGAACCGCCCTGGCCCACACCACCAGCCTCCCGCAGGTTCCTCTCTATAATCAGCGCCTGGTTCACAATAGAATGTACTGAAGGCAACATGAAAACATTCACCAGTACTCAGATGTCATATCTAAGACCATCCTCAAAGTATCTGACCCTCAACGTCTCATCACCCACCAGAACGGGTGAAAAACGTTGAAGCTCGGTGAAACGAGCAGAATAATCCATCACCGGCATAGCTCCCTACTGCAGATTCATGAACTCTCGAGCTCGATCTTCCCTCAGCGTCTCTGGGAATAAGAAGTCATATAAGGCTATTCGGAAATCTTCCCATGCCATGTCTCTGTGATGCTCTGTCTGGGTGGTAACATCCCACCACCTCTTGGCGGAATCACGCAGCATGTAAGTCGCGAGCTTGACCCTCTGACCTGGAGGTGTCTCAAGATACTCGAAAATAGTCTGCATCGATCCCAGCCAAGACTCCGCAGCCTGTGGTCCTCCATCCCCTAAAAACGTAGGCGGATGCTGCTGCTGGAAGATATGAGTCAGATCAGCCATAGATGTGGCAGCCGGCGGTGCTCCCTGAAAGGTCTGCATGAACCGCATAAATCCTTCACGGAACTGCGCCTCTGCGCCTGTGTTCGGTATAATGGCTGGCTCCGCATAAGGCTCTTCTGGAGGATCCACTAGTAGCCCATGTCCCACCATCTCTGGAGTATAATCATTGCCGCTCTCCTGGCGAACAATGCGTGGTCGTCTCGGTGGCATGACACTACAAGGTCAAACACACACCTTAGATCTACATTATCAAGACTGAAAAATGAGGGGACCAAAAAGGAATAGAAGGAAGAAGGCATTTCAAGATTTGAAAAACAAGACTACACGTCGTGTATACTGACTACACGGCGTGTATCTGACTTCTCTTCCCCTGCCTGGGTCCTTCTATACGGATGAGTTACACGGCTTCTGTTGAACAAAACTACACGGCGTGTAAATAATCTACATGGCGTGTATGGTGTAATTTCCAACTACCTGTGTCATTTGTGGCACGTCCGACTAATCGGCTTGATACTACATGGCGTGTTACACCCGCACATGGCATGTACACCACCCCATATTCCCAGCCACATGGCTAAGTCCACACGGTCTGTCCTCGGTCAAGACTACACGGAGTGTCCCATAGGTACACGGTGTGTTCAAGGAGAGGTGACACTGACCCGTGTTGTTAGTTACACGGCCGAGTCCCCAGGTCACACTACATGGCTTGTTCTACAGTGGACATAGTGTGTATGTCTTAAAGTTTCCTTCATCTGTGTTGTTAGTTACACGGGTGGACTCCGAGTCAACACCACACGACATGTATATCAGGTAAACGGTGTGTTTTACCCAAGTGATTCCCTACCCCGTGTCTCCCCCACACATTTTGTGACACGGGAAGAGACTACACGGTGTGTACTTATGATACACGGCGTGTACTCAAAAAGTTTATTTTTCTTTCCGAACAGAAGAACATACATGGCGTGTTTAAGGTACTACATGGCGTGTATACTGGGTTTTCTGGACGATATGCCTCAGAAACTTCCCAGGGACCCAGAAAATACTGAGAACCAACACCTAAGTGCAAAATTCCGATCCTTGAGGGCCCATACTCCCCACGAATCAAAGTTTGGAATCTTATATGTGTTATAACAAAATAAACAGTTAATGATCCACCAAATTCAGTCAATGAGGGCCCATACTCCCCCAAAACCAAAATTTTATGTCCATCCCATCACAAGCTCACACGAAAATACCCTATCACATAGCGGGTATTTATCAAAGCATCTCTCATAAAAGCATTCTTTTCTAGCACAACAACTATCACAACATCATGCAATTTCTAATTCACCTACATGGCATGGAACTATGCATGGCATGTGATTTCTAGCATGTGCCTAAATGATGCATGAGATAGTATACCCTCATGTCATAGGGTTGCAACTAAATAAAACCCATGAATAAATTATAAACAGCACAATCACAAGTGCGTCACCCAACGGTGGAATTAAATCAACTGTAAAATTTGCAAAATCTGAAGAATTGAAAAAATACATGGTAGACTGGCTTTTCCCTGTACAAGGTTTAGCTACGCCTGGGCACAACTTATTACCAACTACCATTTCTGTCCTATCCCTGATTAAGGCTCCAAATAGTATGTCAAAGAAAAGAACCCCTATGATACCACTTTGTAACGTCCCGGTTCCGGGTGCCACTCAATGGGTGCCCCGAACCCAGTTCCCCACATGACCTTAAGGGTATTTCCCCAAATGCCAGAGGCTGCCGACTAGCAGTGAGGGCCCAGGTCTGATAGTGGGGAAACTATGCCCTCATTTTCCAAAGTGTAGCGCAACAGAATATAATATAAACATACAAAAATAGCAGAAGAAATAAACCATGCACATTTTAAATAAAAACTACAATAAAAGATAACCAACCAGATATAGAGATATGTTGCAACAAGTCTCAAGTTCTAAGAAAACATTCAGAACATTTTACATAGCAGTACAATACAATACAGAGTATAACAAATCAAAACAAAACAGCCGGTAGCATCGTGATCCTAAGCTCGGTCCCATGCTCCCCTACTCCTCAGCAACAATCAAGTACCAGAATAAGGGATCTTTCCCTTATCCATACCTGCAGAAATGTAATCTTTTTGGGCCGCAAAGCATGACCCAAACAGTGTGTGAGAAAAGAATCCCAGTATGAACCCACCAAAGGCCCATGCCCAACTGTGTGAAAACATGCAACAACAGTGTGCAGTAGTAAAATGCAATAAAGTACGCAGTACTGAAAAGTAACTAACTTAACCGATTATATTGACATTTTAATATCCATTTAATCATTTAATTTAAAAATATCACCATAGTGAATATTCTAAGTAAAAAAGCCAATGTCCTCAGACACGTAATCCCCTACCCTCAGGTAAAGAGAATCTAAACAAAATAATCTTTCCACGGGCATATGGATATTGCCCACGGGCGTAATAAGTGTCGCCCACAGGCACAGAATCAACTGCCCACAGACACAGAATAAGTTTCCCATAGTCTAAATAGTACAGTGCCCACAGGCTAATCACAACACTGCCCTCAGGCTAAATAGATAACCGGGACATGCCCAACATGTAAACAAAAAATACACATGCAATTCCTCTCAAGGAAATTCTACAATCATTACTTTAAAGGCATACCCTCGGGTATCCTGGCCAAATGGCTAAACAGAGGAACGCACCCCTGGGGTGGTCCTGGATCCAAGCAACAATCCCAAATAGTAGTTTATTATCACAATTAATTACCTATTTAATTCTAGGTATTTAAAATATCCATGGCCTCAGCCACACGACACCCCAACATGGGTTCGTGGCACAATGGTACACAAAAATGCACAACAGTTGGAATATAAACACCAAGCCACCTACCTTAAACACCTAAGAATGGTATACACAAATGACGCCTTCTAAAACATCCAAGAATGTAGTAGATCTGAGGTAAGAGAATTTTCATTCAACCTCAAATAACTTCCCTTAGAGGAAGAATTGGCAAGAAACACACAAGGATAAGGAAGCTCTTACCCGTGCGGTTCAAACGAGATTGTCCGAGGCGGAAACGGATTCCCGATGCCCAATATGGAGATCCACGAAGGTTCGGTCATCCTCTCCCGAGCTCCCGTCCGGTTTTAAGACATTCCTGTGAATAGGGTTGGCTACTACCCATTTTATGCAAAAAAAAAACAAATTACATGGTGTGTATTTCCAAGTACACGGCGTGTACTTCCCATTTTTTTAATTGTTCCTCTGGCAGTTTCCCACCAGCGTGGCACTGTTCATCTGCTGACATGACTACACGACGTGACTTCTTGAGTACACAGCATGTTCTGTCGCATAGTTGGCCACCGCCTTACTATTCACCTGCCGACTGACTACACGACGTGTAAAGGACCACTACACGGCGTGTAGTCGGTTTCTACACCCTTCATCACCGACATGGCCACACGCCCCGTGTACTCATCCCACACAACCAAAAGTACACGGCATGTGGAAAATTACACGGCGTGTACTTCTAAAATTTAGTATTTTTCACCATTTTCCATATTTTCTTAAAAACACTTAAGGAAAAGAGAAAAGAAGAAACCCGTACCTCAATAATAAGAACCAGGTTCTTACACCTGAGGCCTCTCATACATCTGGAAACACTTCATTAACCAAAAAAATATATTAAAACTGAAACAAAAAAAAGGACATATCTCAATGAGGTCTGGGATCTTACAATGAAATTGTAAAAAAAATTAAATGAATATAATATTTCATGTTTTCATAGAATCTTAGAAATAATTATAATATTTCATGTGCTAATATTTCCATAATTAATGTCAATAATAATTTTAATATTTCATTATTTATTTTAATAACTATGGTTTAGTGTTATAATATGAATAAGAATTTTTAATGTTTATTAATTATAATATTGGATGATAATTACATTAGTTAATGTTATATTTATAACAATAATTAAATATCAATATTTAATATTAGAATCAATGATATAACTTTCAAATATTTAGCAATAATTTATGGGTATTTTTGGGTGTGATCACACAGGAATTAAGACCCTATATCCCATTAGAACTCTACATTTAATTGTACTTGGGTGAGAGTAGTACTAGGATGGGTGACGTCCTTGGAAGTACATGTGTTTCACCCTATTTTTTGTATATTTCAAATTTCATGTGATTATAATTAATATTATTATGAAATTGTGCATAAAATTTTGTATTGAATATAATATTTCATGATGACATGTTATTTTAGTAATAACTAAAAAAAATTATTTTATAATGTTTCAATATATCATGTTAAAAATGATTATAATATTACATGTTATATTGTAACAACTTCAGTTTAGTTTTATAACAAAAATAATATTATTTCTTTTCAAATAACTATAATTTTCCTCAATAATTGCATTATTGAATTAATGTTTACATATACTTTAACTTATCATTATAATATTATATGTCATAATGTTACCATATTTCATGTTAACAATAATTAAAATATATAATGATATGTTGTGGAAACTATGCTTTGTTTTTATAATAGAAATAAAAAAATTTCATGTTGAATAATTATAATATTGGTGAATAATTGCCTTAGTTAAAGTTAAATTTATAAAAAAAAAATTATATAGAAATATGTAATATTAGAATCATTGATAGTAAATTCAAATATTTAATAAGAATTTATGTGTATTGTTGGGTGTGTTCACACCAGAATTAATACACCAAATTCAATTATAACTCTACAGTTAATAATTCTTAGGCGAGAGTAGTACTGGGATGGGTGACCTTCTTGGGAGTACTCGTGTCACACCTTTTTTTGTGTACATTTATAATTTATTGATAAATATTATTACAGTATTGTATGTAAAATTTTGTATTGAATATAATATATCATGATTACATGTCATTTTGGTAATAATTATAATATATCATGCTATGATGTTACAATATCTGATGTTAACAAATGAATATAACATTGCATGTTATATTTTAACAACTACAGTTTAGTTTTATAATAGAAATAATATTTTATCAAGTTGAATTATTATAATATTTCTCAATAATTGTATTATTGAATTTCATAATATGAATGTCTTATAGGTGACCTCGTAGTATGTGTTTGTGTTTTACCCTTTTTTGTATTTTCATTGTATATTCCTAGAATTTTTACATACAAAAAAATAATTACATGCATGTATAAAAATAATAATTATGATATTGTAGGAAAAAGTTTGAAATGAATATAATATTTCATGTTTACAAATAATTTTAGTTATAATTTTAATATTTCATGTCATAATGTTACCGTATTTCATGTTAAAAATAATTGTAATATTTCATGACGTAATGTAGTAACTACAAGTTATTGTCATAATAGAAATAATAATTTTTCATGTTGAATAAATATAATATTGGAATATAATTTCATTAGATAAAGTTATATTAAAAAAAATTATATATAAATATGAAATATTTTAATCGTTCATTGTAAATTCAAATTTTTAAGAATAATGTATTTGTGTAATCACACCAGCATTAATGCCTTAGATCCCATTAGAACTCTACAATTAAGCGTTCTTTGGAGAGATTAGTACTCGAATGGGTGACCTCTTGAGAAGTACTCATGCTGCACATTTTTTCAGTATATTTCTCATTTCATGCGAGTATAATAAATATTATTATGACACTGTACATAAAATTTTGTACTGAATATAATATTTCTTGATTACAGATAATTTTAATAATAATTATAGTATTGCATGTTATAATGTTATAATATTTCATGTTAACAATGATTATAATAATTCATGTTATATTGTAACAACTATGGTTTAGTGTTATAATAGAAATACTATTTTTTATGTGGAATAATTATAATATTTCTTGATAATCACCTTATTTAATTTCATAATATAAATGTTTCATGGGTGACCTCCTAAGAAGTTCTTGTGTATTACCCTTTTCTATATTTTTCATTGTATATTCCCCAACTTTTTATAATTTAAAAAACTAATAATTGCGTGTGAATATAAAAAAAATAGTAATGATATTCCATGTAAACTTTTCAAATGAATATAACACATCATGTATACATAGAATTTTACTAATAATTGTAATATTTAATCACATAATGTTTCCATATTTCCTATTAAAAATAATTATAATATCCCCCCTACAAGAAGCTAGGGTGGAGGGGGGGGGGATGGGGTCTAGGGCGCTCGTCATGGGATTGAGTCTTCATGTCGTTTTTCTTATAGCATGCGTATGAATGGAACCCAACTTTTAATTATAATTTTTCATATTGAATAATTATTATAATAGCTGATAATTGCATAAGTTAATGTTATATTTATAACAACAATTAAATAGAAATATGTAATATTAGAATCATTGATAGTACTTTAAGATATTTACCAAGAATGTCTTTGTATTTTTGGGTGTGATCACATCATCATTAATGCACCAGATCCCATTAGAACTCGGTAGTTAAGCATGCTTTGACGAGAGTAGTACTAGGATGGGTGACCTCCTAAGAAGTACTCGTATGACACCCTTTTTTGTGAATATTTCAAATTTCATGCCAATATAATAAATTTTATTATGTTATTATATGTATATTTTTTTATTCAATATAATATTTCATGATTAAAGGGAATTTTAGTAATAATTATAATATTGCATGTTATAATGTTATAATATTTTATATTATAAATGATTATAATTTTTCATGTTATATTGTAACATCTACGGTTTAGTGTTATAAAAGAAATAATATTTTTTTCATGTTTAATAATTATAATATTTCTCGATAATCACATTATTGAATTTTATAATATCAATGTTTCATGGGTGACCTCTTGAGAAGTTCTAGTGTTCCACCATTTTTTGTATTTTTCGTTGTAGTTTCCCAGATTTTTTACATTTTAAAAAACAAATAATTATATGTAAGTATGAAAATAATAATTATAATATTATATGGAAACTTTATCAATGAATATATTATTCCAGGTTAAAATAGATTTTTTTTATTAATTATAATATTGAATGTAATAGTGTTACCATATTTTCTATTAACAATAATTATAATATTTCATGGTGTATTGTATCAACTATGGTTTGGTGTTATAATATAAATAATAATTTTTAATGTTGAAAAATTATAATATTGGTTGTTAATTCCATTAGTTAAAAATATGTAATATTTGAATGATTGATAGTAATTTTAAAATATTTAACAATAATGTCTAAGTATTTTTGGGTGTGATCATAAAAAGAAATAATGAAATAGATCCCATTAGAACTATGCAGTTAAGCATGCTTGGGAGAGAATTGTACTAGGATGGGTGACTTCCTAGGAAGTGTGTGTTGCTCCCCTTTTTTGTTTATTTTTCAAACTTCATGACAGTATAATAAAGATTATTGTGATATTGTATGTAAACTTTTGTATTGAATATAATATTTCAAGAATACAATGAATTTTAGTAATAATTATAATATTACATGTTATAATGTTACAATATTTCATGTTAACAAAGATTATAATATCGTATGTTATATTGTAATAACTACAGTTTAGGGTTATAAAAAAATAATTTTCATGTTGACTAGTTATAATATTTTTCGATAATCACATTATTGAATTTAATAATATGAATGTTTCATGTGTGGAATCCTGGGAAGTTCTCATGATTCACCCGTTATATATTTTTCATTTTATTTTACAAGATGTTTTACATTTTAAAAAACATGGAATTGTATGTATTTATAATAATAATAATTATGATATTATACATAAAATTTTTAAATGAACATAATATTTCGTGGTTAAATATAATTTTAGTAATAATTATAATATTTCATGTTAACTACAATTAAAAAATTTCATGACTTATTGTAGCAACGACAGTTTAGTTTTATAATAGAAAAAATAATTTTTCATGTTGAATAATAATAATATTTTATGATTATTGTATTAGTTAATGTTATATTTAAAACAACAATTAAATTTCAATATGTAATATTAGAATTATTAATAATAATTTCAAATATTTTACCAGGATGTTTGCGTATTGTTGGGTGTGATCACACAAGCATTAACGCACCATATCCCAATAGAACTCGACAGTTATGTGTGCATGTGCGAGAGTAGAACTAGGATGGGAGACCACCTGTGAAATACTAGTGCAACACCCTTTTTTGTGTATATTTAAAATTTCATGCCAATAATGGATATTATTATGATATTTTATATAATTTTTTTTTTGAATATAATATTTCATTATTAAAGTAAAATTTATTAATAATTACAATATTTCATGTTATAATGTTACAATATTTCATGTTAACAATTATTATAATTTTTCATGTTATATTGTAACAACTACGGTTTAGTGTTATAAAAAATAATATTTTTTTCATGTGGAATAATTATAATATTTCTCAAAAAACACATTATTGAATTTCATAATATAAATTTTGCATGGGTGACCTCCTCATAAGTTCTCTTGTTTCACCCTTTTATGTATTTTTCATTGTATTTTCCCAGAATTTTTACATTTCAAAATAGAAATAATTACTTGTGATTATAAAAATAATAATTATGATATTCTATGTATTATTTTTAAATGAATATAATATTTAATTTGTACATATAATTTTAGCAATAATTATAATATTTCATGTCATAATGTTACCATATTTCATGTTAACAACAATTATAATATTTCATGATGTATGTAACAACTATAATTTAGTGTTATTGTTGAAATAATAAATTTTTACGTTGAATAATTATAATGTTGGTTTATAAATGAATTACATAAAGTTATATTTATATCAAAAATTAAATAGAAAATTTTAATATTAGAAACATTGATAGTACATTAAAATATTTAAAAATAATGTCTGTGTATTATTAGGGGAGATCAATGTAGCACTAATTCCCTGGATCCCATGAGGAATTTGTGGTTAAGAGTGATTGGGAGAGAGTAGTACTTAGATGGGTGACCTCATGGTATGTACTCATGTTACCCCTTTTTTTATATTTCAAATTTCATGCCCGTATAATAATGATTATTATGATATTGTACATAAAAATTTATATTGAATATAATATTTCATGATTACATGGAATTTTAGTAATAATTATATTATTTCATGTTCTAATGTTACAGTATTTCATGTTAATAATGATTATTTTATTTCATGTTAAATTTTAAAAACTACAGTTTAATGTTATAATAGAAATAATAATTTTTGAAGTTGAATAATTATAATTTTTCTCAATGATTGAATTATTGAATTTCATAACATTGATGTTTCATGGGTGAACTCCTTGGAAGTGCTTGTGTTTTACCCTTTTCTATATTTTTATTTTTATTTTCCCACATTATTTACATCTTTAAAAACAAATAATTTTATGTAAGTATAAAAATAATTAGTTTTATATTTTACATGAACTTCTTAAATGAATATAGTATTTCATGTTTTCATGTAATTTTAGTAATAATTATAATATGTCATGTCATAATGATACCATATTCCATGTTAACAATTTTTATAACATTTCATGACATATTTCAATAACTATAGTTTAATGGTGTCGTAGAAATAATAATTTTTTATGTTGAATAATTATATTATCGGCTAATAATTGCATTAGTTAAAGTTATATTTATAACAACAATTAAATAGAAATATGTAATATTAGAATCATTGATAGTATTTAATATTTAAGAAGAATGTATGTCTATTTTTTGGTTCTATCACACTGGCATTAGTGAACCATGTCCCATTAGAACTACGTGGTTAATAGTGCTTGGGAAAGAGTAGTACTGGGATAGGTGACCTTTGGGGAAGTACTCATGTCACACCATTTTTTTGTGTATATTTTTAATTTAATGCCAGTATAATAAATATTATTATCATATTGTATAGAAAATTTTGTATTGAATATAATATTTCTTGATTATAAGGAATTTCATTAATAATAATAATAGTTCACATTATCATATTACAATAATTCTTGTTAATAGTGATTATAATACTTCATGTTATATTGTAACAAGTATGGTACCGTGTTATAAAAAAATAATATTTTTTCATGATGAATAATTGTAATATTTCTCAATAATCTCATCATTGAATTTCATAATATGATTTTTCATTAGTGACCTCCTGGGAAGTGCTTGTGTTTTACCCTTTTCTGTATTTTTCATTGTATTTCCAGAATTTTTTACATTTTTAAAAACAAAGAATTACATGTATGTATAAAAATAATTATTATTATATTCAATGTAAAATTTTTAAATGAATATAATATTTCATGTATAAATATAATTATAGTAATAACTATAATATTTCATGTCATAATGTTACCATATTTCATGTTAACAATAATTATAATATTTCATGACGTATCGTAATAACTGTGGTTTAGTGTTATAATAGAAGTAATAATTTTCTATGTTGAATAATTATAATTTTGGTGATAATTTCATTTGTTAAAGTAATATTTATAACAATAATTAAATAGTAATATGTAATATTAGAATCATTGATAGTATATTAAAATATTTTACATGAATGTGCGTGTATTATTGGGTGTGATCACCCCAACATTAATAAACTAGATCCCATTAAAACTCTGAAGTTAAGCATGCTTGGTCAAGAGTAGTACTATGATGGGTGACCTCTTGGGATGTACTCATGTTTCACCTTTTTTGTATATATTTAAAATTTCATGCCAGTACAATAGATATTATTATTATATTGTACATAAACTTATGTATTGAATAAAATATTTCATGATTAGAGCGCATTTCAGTAATAATTAAAATATTTCATGTTATAATCTTACAATATTTCATGTTAGCATTAATTATAATATTTCATGTTATATTGTTTTAACTATGATTTAGTGTTATAATAAAAATTATATTTTTTCATGTTGAATAATTATAATATTTTTTGATAATATCATTATTTAATTTCATAATATGAATATTGCATGGGTGACCTACTGGGATGTTATTGTGTTTCCCCCTTTTCTGTATTATTCATTGTTTTTTCTGAGATTTTTTAAATTTTAAAAAACTAAAAATTGCATGTATGTATAACTATAATAATTATGAAATTGTACGTAAATTTTTAAATGAATATAATATTTCTTGTTTACATATAATTTTAGTAATAATTATAATATTGCATGTCATGATGTTTAGATATTTTATATTAACAATAATTATAATATTTCACAATGTATTGTAGCAACCATAGTTTAGTTTTTTCAAAGAAATAATAATTTTTCATCTTGAATAATTATAATATTGGATAAATTTTTTATTATTTAATGTTATATTTATAAAAATAATTAAATAGTAATATGTAATTTTAGAATCATTGATAGTAAATTAAAATAATTAACAAGATTGTCTGTTTATTTCGGAGTGCGATTAGACTAGCTTTAATACACTAGATCCCCTTAGAACTCTACAATTAAGCATTCTTGGGCGAGAGTAATAACTGTGTTCCACCCTTTTTATGTATATTTTAAATTTTAGGAAAGTATAATAAATATTATTTTGATATTGTATGTAATTTTTTTTATTAAATATAATAATACGCGATTATAGGGAATTACAGTAATGATTATAATATTGCATGGTGTAATGTTACAATATTTCATGTTAACAATGATTATAATATTTCATGTTACATAGTAAAAACTACAGTTTAGTGTTATAATAGAAATATACTTGTTTCATGTTGAATAATTATAATATTTCTCGTTAAACATATTATTTGATTTCATAATTTGAAATTTTCATGGGTGACCTCATGGGAAGTGCTCGTGTTTCACCTTTTTCTGTATTTTTCATTGTATTTTCCCATATTTTTAACTTTTTTAAAAACAAATAATTACATGTAATTATAAAAATAATAATTATGATATTGTGCATAAACTTTTTAAATGAATATAATATTTCATGTCTACATAGAATTTTTTGTAAATATTATAATATTGCATAATATCATGTTACCATATTTAATGTAATCAATAATTATAATATTTCGTGACGTTTTATATCAATTATGGTTTAGTGTTATAATAGAAATTATAATTTTTCATTTTGAATAATTATAATATTGGATGATAATTGAATTATTTAATGTTATATTTATAACAACAATGAAATAGAAATGTGTAATATTAGAATCATTGATACTACTTTCAAATATTGATCAATAAAATCTATGTATTTTTGGGTGTGATCACACTAGCATTAATGCACTAGATCTAATTAGAAATTTGCAGGTAAACATTCTTTGGATAGAGTAGTACTATGATGGGTGACTCCTTAGGAAGAAGTTGTGTTGTACCCATTTTGTGTGTATATTTATAATTTCCTATGAGTATAATAAATATTATTATGACATTTTATGTAAACATTTTTATTGAATATAATTTTTCATGACTATAGGGCATTTCTGTACTAAATATAATATTTCAAGTTATAATGATACAAAATTTCTTGTTAATAATGATTATAATATTGTAAGTTATATTGTACCAACTACGATTTGTTGTTATAACAGAAATAATTTTTTTTCATATTGAATAACTATAATATTTCCCAATAATCACGTTATTGAATTTAATAATATGAGTGTTTCATGGGTGAACTCAAGGAAAGTGCTTGTGTTTTACCCTTTTCTATATTATTCAATGTACTTTCAAATATTTTTAACATTTTACAAAATAAATAATTTAATATAAGTACAATAATAAAATTATGATATTGTACGTTTACTTTTTAAATGAATATAATATTTAATGTTTACAAATAATTTTTGTAATAATTATAATATTTCATGTCATAATGTTACTATATTTCATGTTAACAGTCATTATAATATCTCATGATGTATTATAACAACTACAATTTAATGTTATAATAGAAATAATAATTTTTCATGTTGAGTAATTATAATATTGGCTGATTATTGCATTAGTTAAAGTTTTACTTATAAAAAAAATTAAACAACAATATTTAATGTTATAATCAATGATAGTACTTTTAAATATTTAATAAGAATTTATATGAATTGTTGGGTGTGATCACACCAGTATTAATGAACAAGATCCCATTTTAACTGTATAGTTAAGCGTGCTTGGGGGAGAGTAGTACTAGGATGGGTGACCTCACGATAAGTACTCGTGTTGCACCCTTTTTGTGTATATTTCTAATTAATTACCAGTATAATTAATATTTTTATGATATTATACAAAAATTGTTTTATTGGATATAATATTTCATGATTACATGGAATTTTAGTAATAATTAATATATTACATGTTATAATGTTACAATATTTCATGTTATCAAAGATTATAATATTACATTTTATATTGTAACAACTATGTTTTAGTGTTAAAATAGAAATAATATTTTTTTATGTCGAATAGTTATACTATTTTTTGATAATCGCATTATTGAATTTCAAAATATGAATGATCCATGGGTGACCTCTTAGGAAGCGATCACATTTAACCATTCTCTGTATTTTTCATTGTATTTTCGTATATATTTTTTTAATTTTGAAAAACAAATAATTTTATACAAGTATAACAATAATAATTATGATATTGTAAGTAATATTTTAAATGAATACAATGTTTTATGTTTTCATAGAATTTTAGTAATAATTATAATATTGTATGTCATAATGTTACCATATTTCATGTTAACAATAATTATAATATTCTATGTCGTATTGTAGAACCTATGGTTTAGTGTTATAATAGAAATAATAAATTTTCGCATTTAATAAATATAATATTTTCTGATAATTAAAATACTTAAATATATATCTATAAAAATAATTAAATAGAAATATGTAATACTAAAATCATTGATAATACTTTCAAATATTTAACAAGAATGTCTGTGTATTATTTTGTGCGATCACACTAAGATTAATGCACCATATCCCATTAGAACCCTACAGTTAAGCAAGCTTGGATGAGAGTAGTACTATGATGGGTGGCCTTATGGGAAGTACTCATGTTTTCAACTTTTTTTATATTTCAAATTTAATTCCATTATAATAAATATTTATTATGATGTTATATATAAAATTTTGTATTGATTATAATATTATAAGTTTATATGGAATTTTAGTAACAATTATTGTATTTCATGTTATATTGTAACAACTATGACCCCAACCTTAAAAAAAATATTGTAACAACTACAGTTTAGTGTTATAACAGAAATAATATTTCTTCATGTTGAATAATTATAATATTTCTTGATAATAAAATTATTGAATTTCATAATATGAATGTTTCATAGGCGTCCTCCTGGGAAGTCCTCATGTTTCACCCTTTTCTGTATTTTTCATTATATTTTACCAAATTTGTTACATTTAAAAAAAATGTAGGTATGTATAACAATAATAATTATGATATTGTACATAAATTTTTTAAATGAATGTAATATTTCATGTTTATATAGAATTTTAGTAATAATTATAATATTTCATTTCATAATGTTACCATACTTTATGTTAACAATAATTATAATATTTCAAGAAGTATTTTAACAACTATGGTTTAGTGTCATAATATAAATAATAAATTTTCATGTTGAATAATTATAATATTTACTGATCATTAAAATAGTTAATGTTTTACTTATAAAAACAATTAAATAGAAATATTTAATATTGCAATTTTTGATATTAAATTAAAATATTTAACAATAATGTATGTGTATTGTTGGGTGAAATCACACCAGAATTAATGCACTAGATCCCAGTAGAACTCTTCTGTTAAGTGTGCTTAGGTGGGAGTAGTACTAGGATGGGTGACCTCCTGGGAAGTACTTGTGTTGTATCCTTTTTTATGTATATTTCAAATTTCATTCCAGTAAAGTAATGATTATTATGATATTGTAAGTAGCCTTTTTTTATTGAATATAATATTTCATAATTACAGGGAATTTTAGTAATAAATATAATATTGCATGTTATAATGTTACAATATTTCATGTTACAATGATTATAATAGTTTATGTTACAGTGTAAGAACTATGGTTCATTCTTATAATAGAATTAACATTTTTTCATGTTGAATAATTATAATGTGTGATGTCTCGACCCGGGTGCCACACATCGGTGCCCCGATCTAGTCGCTCACATGAACTTAAGCATGACACCCCATACGCCAGAGGCTGTCGATTAGTAGTGAGGGTCTAATATCTATCATGGGTAGACTATACACTATTTTTTAAAGTTGCACAAGAGTGGAAATAAATAAATAATATCCAAAAGATATAACCTTTACCCAAATAATACCAAAATAACATGATGACCAACACATGAACACAACAACCAAAACTAAAGAAGTAATTATGACATGCTAAAATAAGTGTCAATTGTGTAATGAAAAACAAAAAATAAAGACATAGAAAACACCAAGCAGGCCCCGAAAACATGTTTTGTTGCCTCATCCAAGCTCCATGTAAACTTATCCATCTAATATAGGGATCTTTCACTTATCCTTTCAAGAAAACATGAAATATATTTGTGTACCGATCAAGCTTCTTGAGTAGGGTGTGAGTACAACTCAGTAGGCCACCACCAGTTTCATATGAAAAAATATCTAGTTAATAAAAGTTTGTGTAGTTGTATAAAGAATAAAATATAATCCACAAGGTTAAAAATTTACACATTTAATTATTCTTTACTAAAACACATATCCCACGATTTCCCAAGGACACATGAACCATATATACTTGATTCATCCAGTGAAGGAGTTTGAACCATATCACATATCCATTTTGAAATTCATTTTAACACATTGGATTTAATTACCCATTTCATTTCAATTCATATTATGGCCACTTGGAACAATAGTATAATGCCAACTTTTTGGGCCAAGAATGTCATGTCTAGAACCTTATGAGTATTTAAAGCATCATTTCTTGTCTCACACCTCATTAATTAGTCAATCACCTATGGGTATTTGGATTATCAATCCATATCCCACATTCGTATATCAGTTAATCGCCTATGGGTATTTTGAACATAATTTTGTTTCCCACACTCATATTTCAATGAATAACACATATATCACATATATCACATCAATCAAGGTTAATCAACATTCACCCTCTTATCTTATTTCACATCATGATATACCATTCAACTATTAGTACAAATCATGATTAAATACTTTAATCAAATTGAATAATATGTGAAATTCACCATAAAACCATTTTTAGTATTTAAATCATATATCCCATTAACCCATTATGTCCAATTCAACCATATCATTGTTCTCATTGTTAGTTAATTAATAATCATATAAATTGAACAAATATAGAATTCAAATTTCCCATCAATTCCAAAATAAAAAACATTTCATTAATTAGTTAACCAATTAATTAATCTAATTCTACAAATTACATAATCACATTTTCAAAAATTAAATTTTCCCATATTAAACGCGATTCACAATCATATGGAAAATCAATTAATCTATTCCATGATTCCATAAATTAAATAATAAATTAATTTATTCAATTAGAGATCTAATTTTCAAACATGAAAATTGGAATTTCACAACACATACATGAAACTGGAATTCAAGACTATGAGAATTAAATTTAGACCACTTAACTCAAAATTGATAACAAATGCTCACCAATGGAAAACCCCATCTGAAGCAGAACAACCACAATCATAATGAAGAATGGGATCTAGATCAAAACATAGATCCAAGGTAAAAATAATCAATATTTTTAAACCTATAACTAAACCCATTTTCAATAGAGGAAAAACATCCCCTTCATATCCAAAAAGAGAGATGGGAGGGAGAGAAACCTAATTAGGAAGAAACCACATGCTAGAAGAAGTGAAAATCTGACAATCCAACCTTCAATTCTTCATGAATGGTGTTTGAGAGCAATAATAATTCATTCGGAAGCCTCAAAAAAATGGGAGATATTAGTTAGGGTAGATTTTTGTCTATGTTTTGAAATGTTAAGTGGGTTTAGGAATTTTAAAACCCATTTCAAAATTATTAAACCCACATGCATGGTTTCTTGGGCAGGGGCGCATGATTTTCCAAACTATGTGCCTTAACCGTGTGCCTATCCCATGGGGGTTCAAGGTTACTTCTAATAGGGCACACATTTTTAGATATAGTGTTCCAACTGTGCAATATCTCTATATCTTGGGTTTAAGGGTTTGATGGGGTAGGTCACATGGTTTAGGAAAACTATGCACCAACCTTGCACTACCCAAAATCCCTAAAAGAAGTTATAATTTTTAACCAAACACACCCATGATATATCCCAAACAAGATATACTCAGAATAAGGGAAAAGTTTACCTATATATGAGATCAAGTGATCTATAGAAAAGGTCAGGGTCTTACAATATCACAACATTATTACATCTTTTCCTCGAGCTATACTCCCAAGCATCTCTAAGATCTCGAGGTAAAAAGATCGGGGAATTGATCCCACATATCCCCTTATATCTCCCAAATTTCCTCCTAAATATGCCCATGTAAACCCAATATATGTACTATTGGCATGGTATTTCCCCAGAACACATTCCCATTCTGTTCCAACACATGTATTTGATGTTCATCAAAGGATGTATCTTTCTCAAGCTCAATAACAACCACATCAATCCCATAAGAAGGGTTGGGGTGATACCACCGAAGCTGTGACACATGAAAAATGTCATACATAGCACCATAACTCTGTGGATGATCCAATTGTTACACCACCGACCCGATTCTATCCACAACCTCTAGTGGTCCAACAAACCTAGGGGCCAACTTTCCCTCCATTCATATCCTATGGTGACCCGGTCTGGATGTCACCCAAAGGAACACACGATCACCCACTATAAGCTCAAGGGGTAAATGAATTCTATTAGGATATAAATTTTGTCTACTCTGAGACATGGTGATATATTTACAAATTAGTTGAACCTTCTCTGAAGTCACCTGAATGAAACTCAGTCCCAATAACATTGACTCACCTACCTCCATCCAATACAGAGGTGATCTGCATGGCCTTCTATAAAGATCCTCATATGGTTCCATCTATATAGTTTATTAATAACTATTATTATAGGAAAAATCCACCAATTCTAGGTTCTTCTCCCAAGAACCGCCAAATTCAAGAACACACGCTTGTAGAATATCCTCTAAAACCTATATAGTAAGATTCAAATAACCATATTTCTATGGGTAGAAATCTGTACTCATAAAAAAAGTGTACCAAGACCCTTATGAAAGCCCTAAAAATGCACAAGAAAAAAATGAATAATTTTATGAAAATATATTATGCGACACCCTATGAAGATGGACTATCTCCCGAATAAACAAATCTCTTAACTGATCCACTAAGAAACTCTCCTATATTAGAAAGAAATGTTATACTTTCATCAGTCAGTCCAGAACCACACAAAGAGTGTTATTCTTATGAGTCATCCTAGAGAGAGACACAACAAATTCCATGGTAAGGTCATCCCACTTCCATTATGGAATGGTAAATGGCTACAATAAACCACCAGGTCATTTATGTTCGGCCTTCACCTGTTGATAGGTTTAGCATCATGTCAAAAAACTGAAATATCCTTTTTCTTGTCCGACCAAAAATACTATCATCATAGGTTATTGTACATTTTGGTTACACCTAGGTGCACTTCCCACTTCAAGGCATGAAATTAATGCATCAACTCTTCCTATATTCTCATAGGAACAATGACCCTATTCCTAACATAGATGATTTCATCCTCTTCTATGGTCCAATATGAAGGTAGCTCCCCACCTTTGAGGATTTCCCTAAAGACAAAACATTATGGATTCTCATACTACTTGTCTATAATCTATCTCAAAAGTGTAGACTCTACTGAAACTAAAATGAGTGTAATATTTTCTAAACCCTCCAGAACCACAACATTCTTCTTAGCTAGTAAATTCATTATTTTCCACTCATCACTATAATCCTGAACTGCATGAGTCTGTTTTTCCAACTTAAAGAGACAATAACATTATTTCCTTTACTGAGTGTATATGATAGCTCAAAATAAAAAATACTTCATATACTCATCCCACCTCCACTCTTGGAGATTCATATCCCATTTTGAAATGATATACATTAAGATCTTGTGATTAGTATATAAAGTAAACTTTTATCCCAAATGATAATGCCACCAACACTTCAAGGATTAAAAATTGTAGCTAGCTTGAGGTCGGGCGTAGGGTAATTCCATTCATGTGGCCTAAACTATCATAACCCATACACTACCACTCGATCTTCCTGTATCAACACTGCTCTATGCCCAATCCCAGAAGCATCACAAAACAATGTATACTCCTCACTTGGCTCGGGTAGGATCTAGAATGGTGTGATTTTAAAGTACTTATTAAACTCTTGTATGGAATTATCACATTGTTCCATATATTCAAAAATTATCCCCTTCTTGTTCACATTCAAAAGTGGTGCTTACAAATAGGAAAATTCATGGATGAACCTCTGATAATAACCCTCTAAACCCATAAAAACATGGATATCAAAAACATTCATGGGATTCTTCCAATAAACCACTATCTGTACTTTCTCTAGGTCCATAGACACACCTTATTCTGAGATAATGTGACCCAATAAGTGTACCTGACCATTCTAGAATAGGCACTTAGATATCTTGGCGTACAAACGATGATATCTTAGTGTAATCAGGATAATTTCATGATGTTGGGATTGATCATCATGAGTCTTGGTGTAAACAATTATTTCATTCCAAAACACAACCAAAAAATGATCTAGGTATGGTGGAAGATTCTATTCATCAAGGCCAAAAACACTACTAGTGCATTCATCACCCCAAAAAAGCATCATAAAGAACTCATAACGACCATACCTACTTATCAAAGTATTCCAAAGTGTGTCAGATGATCAGACTCTCAACTGATGGTACCTCGATCTCAATTCTATATTAGAGACAAAACAGTCTCCTCTCAATTGGTAAAATAGGTCGTTGGTATGCGGAAGAGGATATCAGTTCTTCACATTCATCCGATTCAACATCTGGTAGTCAACACATAAGGGAAAATTTATTTAAGTATTATTTGAAAACAAAACTGGGGAACCCAATGGTGACATAGTCAGATAGACAAAACCCTTATCCATAAACACTTCCAATTGAGATTTTATGCTCTTGAAGCTTTGTTGGTTCCATTCTGTATAGTGGAATATAAACTAGATTAGCTCAGTCATGAGATTAATTGTAAACTTCACATCACTCTAAGGTGGAATCCCTGTGAAGTACTTAGTAAACACATCCAAAAACCGATACACTAAAAATGGAAACACATCATGATTTTCCCCTCTATATTCCAACAATAGACTAGAAACATGGGTGGTGAGCTCCACTAATTGTTGGTGAACTGGCCCTACATGGCCCTCCTTGATATGGCACTCTCCATGGTTAATATAATTATTACCCTCAGGAGACATAATAGTCAATATCCATTAGTAAAAATCAATTAAGTCTCAATATGCTACTAACTAGTCCATACATATAATTAGGTCAAATCCAAACATGTTAAGGATATAAAGATCCCAACTGAAATGATACTCCCCAATTTCGAGAGAACAGCCCTTACACAAACAGATGTCTCTCGACCGTACTCCCAAATATATATATATCATCATAAATTGGTTCAAAAACTCCATCTCCAGGCTCAAAAAAATTAATGAGTTGTGTAGATATAAAATAATGAGAGGCACCGGTATCAAATAAGTCACTAGAGATTGTTGAAGATACAAGAATAATACCTCTAACTATCAATGATCCAACATTACTATCCACAAATGTAGGCTAAAATTAATGAAACTGTCCTACCCACCATCCTTGTGATGTAGTCTGAGTCCCCTGAGTTTCACCACTCTACCGATATGAGCGTTATTAAACTAAAGAACGGCGTCCACTACTTCGAACACCATGACCAGTAGAACTATAACTGCCAGACTATTATGGTGTTGCAGTCCCCTTCTCGTACTTTGGTTATGTCTAGACACTACATCACTAAGAATCCATCATGGGTTCCTGCAGAACCTCTATAGATGTACCATCCTTATAAAACCTCAGCACTCTACCAGTGGTCGAGGGTACTGTCTAAGAAAGTGACTCATCCTACCACACTGTTCACAGATCACTCGAGTAAGGTCTAGTGTAACTGATCCTTCCCCCAATCCACTATGATTTCCAATAATCCAGTATATATTAACATAAAAATTCGTCATTCTCTTCAAAGTTGTACCACTTTTTCATCAAGTAGAAACCACATGTTCTCCACCAGAATCCACTTTTAGGTTCCCCTCAGAAATTAGAGTCAGATTAACTACCTATAAAAACTTTTTCAGCAAAAAGATATTCACCTAAGTCATAATTCCAAATTTAATCCCATCCTAAATTAATTTCTCCACCATATAATCATATCCTACTATCTCTAGAGAAAAATTTATTCAAAAATATAAAGAAACCAACATAGTCCATAATGTACATACTCCCCTAAGTCAACCTCATAAAATCATCCACTCTCTCATTCTTGAGCATCTCAGGGTAAATGTTCTCCATGAACTCCTCCTAAAATTACATCCACTAAATATTCTCCATCATTCCATCCTATGTATGGATGTGCCATGAATGAATTTATTGACCATGTAATATATATACATCTAATTTGACTCCCTTCTCGGTAGGAGTCTCCAAGTTCTCTAGTATTGTTTAGATATACTCACTCTAGAACTCAGCTACCTAAGGTTCACCCTCTTTATTAAACATCTGAGGATTATGCAACTGAAACTACCATGTAATTCCATACATACTCTTCACAAACCACCCAGAGTATCCTTCCATAAACTCCATGAATCGATAAAAGTTCTCATGGGACCACTTTCTGACATCCTCACCCGACAATATCAGTGCCTCAGGTTCCACTTCTGGTGGATCATCTCTATCCATATTAACATGTCATACTCCCAATAAGAATCATCATCGAGGAATTTCTCTAAAATACCTTATACATGTCTCCAGACACATAAACCAACATTAACACATTAATGTAAGAGGGATTCAAAGTAAGATATACTAGTCATTCCCCCAAACCCCGCCACATGGTCAATAATAAAGTTATATCACTAACCTTAACCATCTAACATTTAGGTCATGGTTAAAAAAGAGTAAACACATTCTCATTATTCAAGTTTCTCATTAGGTACCAATTTATTAACTAATTACATTATTTTACAATTTTAAATTTCATATCAGGAACTATTTTGAGTTCAATTACACAAACAAGGAAAAAATGAATTTCAATAACATACCCAAAACCAGAATTCCCGTGCGGGCCTAAAAATGGTGAATCTCACAAAAATTTCTAAGTACCTAGAATGATGCTTGGATAATAAAATCTCATGACATAATGATCCATGATTTAAATTTTTGAGAAACTCAGAAACAATAATCACATCCCACAACAAGTTGCATCACTCAAGGTGAAATAACATCCAAATATAACAACACACATCAATAACAGTAATCCCACCCTAGGTACTTAGCTTTTACCCTCATACATGGGCTAGCTACTTCTATGAATGAGCTCTTATCCAATCCCCAACTCATCCTATTATCCTGTATAAATTCCCCTAATAGTGGGAAAAAAGAAAATAAAATAAAACTCCTTTGAATCCACTTTGTGACATCCCAACTAGGGTTCTACATACCGATTACCCATGTCAGTTGGCCACATGACCTCAGGCGCACCTCCCCGTATTCTATAGGCTATCGACTAGTAGTGAGGGTCAAATATCATTCATGGGGAGACTATAACCCCTTTATCAAAGTATCAAAATATCAAAATATCTAACATAAATAAAAAATATCCAAATGATATTACCATAACTGGAATAATACTAGAATCACATGATTACCATGATAGGAATACAATATCAAAAACTAAATTATTAGATATGAAATTCCAAAATAAGTTTCAACTGTCTAATGGAAATCCAAAAATAAAGACACTAACAACTCCAAGCGGGCCCTGAAACCATGTTTGGTTCCCTTATCCATGCTCCATGCTAACTCAGACTCATAACATAGGGATCATGCCCATATCCTATCCTGCAAAAATGACATCTATTTTGGTACCAATAAAGAAACCCAAGTAGTGTGTGAGTACAACTTACTAGGCCACCACCAACTACGTCTAAAACAATATCCAATCAATAATAGTGTATATTATTGTATAAATAAAAAAATATAATAAAAATATAAACATTTTACATATTTAATTATCATTTATTTAACCACATAACCCTTGGGTTCCCAAGGACACCCAAACCATCAATAATTTCCTTGGCCTATACTGGGGTCTGAACCGTATTTCATATTTAATTCACAATTCATTATAAAACATGGTATTTCATTATCTACTTCACTTCAATTAATATCATGGATACTTGTAACTGTAGTCAAATGCCAACATTTTGGGCATAAAACACAATATCTAGAACCCCATGAGTATTTGGAGTACGAGTACTTATCTGACACCTCCTTTATCAGTCAATCACATATTAGTATTTTAAGCATCATTTCATGTCCCAAACTTGTACATTAGTCAATCTCATATTGGTATTTGGAGCATTAGTCTGTTTCCCACACTCGTATATCAATTAATCACACATATATCACATAATTCACATAAATAAAGGTTAACCAACATTAACCCACTTATCAAATTTCACATCATGATATACCATTTCAACTATCAATACAGATCATGATTAAATACTTTTATCATATGGAATAAAATGAGAAATTGACGATTAAAATAATTTTCAATATTAAAATCATATAACCCAACAACCCCTTAAGGTCAAGTCAACCATATCATTATTCACATTATCAATATATTCATAATCACATTAATTGACCAACTACACAATCCCAATTTCCCATCAATTACAAAAATAAAAAAATTCTATTAATTAATTCATAATTTAATTAATCTAATTCCACTAATTTCATAATCACATTTACCGAAATTAAATTTTCCCAAATTCAACTCGATTCGTAATCACATGGAAAATTAATTATTCAATTCCATGATTCCATAAATTAATTTATTCAATTCAACCACCAATTATCAAACATGAAAATTTATATTGCAGAAAACATACACAAAATTTGAATTCAAGACTATGGTAATTGAATTTAGACCACCTACCTCAAAAATTATGACAAATTATTACCAACAAAAAACCCCAATTGAAACGGAATAACCAATATCATGAAGAAGAATAGGATCTAGATAAAAACCTAGATACAAGTCCATAAGAATAAATATCCATATAACCTAGATCTAAAACAATATCCAATAGAGGAAAAACATCAACTTTTATCCAAAATGAGATATGAGAGTGAGAGAATCCTGTTCAGGAAGAAACCACATACCTAGAGAGGTGAAAATCTGATAATATGACATTAAATTCATTAAGAATGGTGTTAGAGAGCCATATAAATTCATCTAGAAGCCTAAATATTATTAGAATGAGTTAGTGTTGATTTGGGTTGACATTGGGTGAAGTTTGGGGGGTTTAGGAATTTTAAAACCAATTTTCAAAATAATTAAACCTGCACGGACGGTTTCCTGAGTAGTGGCGCACGATTTTCCAAACCGTGCAACTTAACTATTCACCTCTTGTGTGGGGGTTCATGGTTTCTACTAATAGGTGGAAATTTTTTCCAAACCGTGCACCCACCATGAAATCCCTCTCTATCTAGGGTTGCATGGTTTTCTAGGGCAGGGGCACAATTTGGAAAACCATACCCAAATCATGCACTTCCCAAAACCCCTCCAAAACATCCAATTTTATCCCAAAAAACGCAATATAAAACCTAACCAATATATACACAAAGAAACTAAAAGAGTAACTTTATAATAGATTGATATATCTCCAGAAAATGTGGGGTTCTTACAGGTGACCTCCTGGGAAGTACTCATGCCACACCCTTTTTTGTGTGTATTTCAAATTTAAATCCAGTATAATAATGATTATTATGATATTTTAGGTAAACATATTTTACTGAATATAATATTTCATGGTTAAAAGGAATTTTAGCAATAATTATAATATTCCATGTCATAATATTATAATATTTCACCTTATCAATGATTATAAAATTGCATGTTGAATTGTAAAAAATATGGTTTAGTGTTATAACAGAAATAATTTTTTTCATGTTGAATAATAATAAAATTTATCGATAATTTCCTTAATGAATCTAATAATATGATTTTTTCATGGTTGAACTCCGGGGAAGTGGTACTTTTTCACCCTTTTTTGTATTTTCATTGTATTTTTTGAAATTTTTTACATTAAAAAAAATAATTCCATGTAAGTATAATAATAATAATTATTATTATTATATTATATATAATATTTATAAATGAATATAATATTTCATGTTTAAATATAATTTTAGTAATAATTATAATATTTCATTTCATAATGTTACCACATTTCATGCTAATATAATTGTAATATTTAATGACGTATTGTAACAATTACAGTTTAGTGTTATAATAAAAATAATAATTTTTCATGCTTAATTATTTTAACATTGGATGATAATTACATTAGTTAAAATTAAATTTCAAACAAAAATTAAAAATAAATATGTAATATTAGAATCATTGATAGTACTTTAAAATATTTGACAAGAATGTTTGTGTATCCTTGTATGTGATCACACCGGCATTAATGCACCAAATCCTATTAGAACTCTGAAGTTACATGTGCTTGGGAGATAGTAGTACTAGGATGGGTGACCTCATGGGAAGTACTCATGTTGTACCCATTTTTTGTGTATATTTCAAATTTCATACCAGTATAATAAATGTTGTTATGATATTTTACGTAATTTTTTTTATTGAATATAATATTTCATGATTACAGGGCATTTTAGTAATAATTATAATATTTCTTGTGTTAATGTTGCAATTTTTCATGTTAAAAATGATTATAATATTTCCTCTTATATTGTAACTACTACGATTTTCTGTTTTAAAATAAATAATATTTTTTCATGTTCACTAATTATAATATTTTTCAATAATTTCATTATTGAATTTTATAATATGAATATTAAATGGGTGACCTACTGGGAAGTGCTTGTGTTTCACCCTTTTCAATATTTTTCATTCTATTTTCCAATATTTAATAAATTTTTAAAAATAAATAATTTCATATTTGTATAACAATAATAATTATGATATTGTACAAAAACTTTTTAAATGAATAAAATAATTCACATTTACATAGATTTTTAGTAATAATTATAATATTTGATGTCATAATGTTACCATATTTCATTTTATCAATAATTATAATATTTTATGACATATTATAAAAACTATGTTTTAGTGTTATAATAGAAATAATAATTTTTCATGTTGAATAATTATAATATTAGCTGATAATTTCATTTGTTAAAGTTATATTTATTACAAAAATTAAATAGGAATATGTAATATTAGAATCACTGATAGTACTTTCAAATATTTAACAATAATTTTGTGTAGTATTGAGCATGACCACACTAGAATTTAGGCACATGATCCTATTAGAACTATGCATTTAAGCATACTTGGGTGAGAGAAGTACTATGATGGGTGAACTTCTGGGAAGTACTAGTGTTCCTCCCTTCTTTTCATTATATTTCAAATTTCATGCCAGTATAATAAATACTATTATGAAATTGTACGTAATTTTTTTAGTTAATAAAATATTTCATTAATATATGGAATTTTAGTAATAATTATAATATTTCATGCAATAATATTACAGTATTTCATGTTAACAACGCTTATTATATTTCTTGTTATATTGTAACAACAATGATTTAGTGTTATATTAGAAATTATATTTTTTAATATTGAATAATTATAATATTTCATGATAATCGCTTTATTTAATTTCATAATATTAATGTTGCATGGGTGACCTCTAGTGAAGTTATTGTGTTTCACCCTTTTCTGTATTTTCCATTATATTTTCCCATATTTTTTACATTTATAAAATAAAGTCATTGCATATAAGTATAAAAATAATAATTATGATATTGTATGTAAAATTTTTAAATGAATACAATATTTCACGTTTATAAATAATTTTAGTTGGTGGGATCTGGAGACGAGCGTGCATGGTGGACTTGTGATTGGTGGGATCTGGCGATGACACCCTGCAGTCGGTTATAGGGTGTTGTCATCCAGTGACTGTTGATGGGGATATGGGTGGGAGAGATGGTGGACCATGGAAGCCTGGTGTGGGATCCCAGTGGTGGCACTGGGCTCATGACGGTGTGACTACTGTTGGAATTCGATGCTACTGGATTCGACTGGTCCTCTTGGAGGTTCCTATGACCATGGATGCTGCTGGATAACCTAGGGAGGGATGGGTCGGAGATCATCGGGATATGGGATGCGGGGTGGAATCGGATATGGAAGGAACTCAGTCCTAACTTCAGATGGTGGCACATTAAAGTCAGTGGACTGGTGTCTGTCTGATCGTGGTGTGCTCGTCCCGATGTCCTCAGCTGGCGAGATGACTTTGGGTGCAATCAAGCTGTCAATGGTTGGTCTGTCGTTATTCTTAGGATGCAAGCTTTGAATTTTGTAGTATATCATGTGGTCATGATCTCAAGATGCATATTTCATGGGCCAACTATTATTATTTTTAAGCTGGGTGAGGACTGCCTTCGGGACAACGACGGGTTTGGATGTCGGGAGTGTGTGGTTGGAATGTAAGGGGCATTTTCTGAGTGATGAATTCAGATGAAGTGTATTGGATATGTGAGGGTTATAGATTTGCGGTACGGTTATTGTTGGGCCTCAGGCCTCTTGTATCATAGTGGATTTGTTGGACTTTTTAGGCCATTGTTGGAGGACCATTCATGTGGGTATATGAGTGTGGTGTGTGGGTCTTTGTACTATTAAGTATTTTTGGTCAGCTTTTTTTTTAAATTTTTCTTGTTTGGTAGTGCTTTTTGTTCCGCATGTGTGTTTTGTTTCGATGTATTTTTGTTTTCTTAAATAAATTTTTAGTATCGAGCTCTCTCGATTACTGAACATTCCTAGTACATTGAATTTTAGTAATAATTATAATATTTCATCTAATAATGTTATAATATTTCATGTTAACAATAATTATAAAATTTCATGATGTCTTATAACAACTAATGTTTAGTGTTATAATAAAAATTATAATTTTTCACATTGAATAACTTTAATATTGGATGATAATTACATTAGTTAAATTTATATTTATAACAAAAATTGAATCGCAATATGTAATATTAGAATCATTGATAGTACATTTAGATATTTAAAAATAATCCCTCTCTATTGTTGGGTGCAATCACACCAGTATTAATACACCTGATACCATTAGAACTCTGCAGTCATGTGTTCTTGGGAGAGTGTAGAACAAGGATGGGTGACCTCCTAGGAAGTACTCGTGTTGCACATTTTTGTGCACATTTTAAATTCCATGCCAGTATAATAATATTTATTGTGATATTGTACCTACAATTTTGTATTGAATAAAATATTTCATGATTACATGGAATTTTAGTAGTAACTATAATACTGCATGTTATAATGTTACAATATTTCAGGTTAAAAATGATTATTGTATTTCATGTCATATTGTAACAACTACGGTTTAGTTTTATCACAAAAATAATATTTTTTCATGTTAAATAAGTATAATATTTCTCAATAATCACATTATAAAATTTCATAATATGAATGTTTCATGGGTGACATCCTGGGAAGTTCTCATGTTTCACCCTTGTCTTTATTTTTCATTGTATTTTCCCAAGGATTTTACATTATAAAAATAAAATAATTGCAAGTATAATAATAACAACTATTATATTGTACATAAACTTTTTTAAATGAATATAATATTTCATGTTTATATAGAACGTTATTAATAATTATAATATTTCATGTCATAATACTAGCATATTTCATGTTAATAATAATTAGAATATTTCATGACATATTCTAACAAATAAGGTTTAGTGTTATAATATAAATAATTACTTTTCAAATTTATTAATTATAATATTGACTGATAATTTCATTAGTTAAAGTTATATTTATTAGAATAATTAAATAAAAATAAGTAATATTAGAATCATTCATAGTAATTTCAAATATTTAATAAGAATGTTTGTGTATTTTTGGGTCATATAAAACTAGAATCAATGCCCCAAATAACATTATACCTATAATGTTAAACATGCTTGGGTGTGACTAGTACTATGATGGGTGGTATCATAGGAAGTACTTGTGGTGCACCCTTTTTTGTGTGTATATTTCCAATTTAATGCTAGTATAATAAATATTTGTATAATATTGTATGTAAACTTCTGTATTGAATATAATGTTTCATGGTTACATGAAATTTTAGTAATAATTATAATATTTCTTGTATTAATGTTACAATATTTCATGTTAAGAGTGATTATAATATTGCACATTATATTATAAAAACTAAAACACAGTGTTATAAAAGGATTAAAAAGATTTTAGGTTGAATAATTATAATATTTCTCAATAACCCAATATTGAATTTCATAATATGAATTTTTCGTGGGTGAACTCCTATGAAGTGCTTTTGTTTCACCCTTTTCAGTATTTTTCAATATATTTTCCCAGATGTTTTAAATTTTTAAAAAAGAATTTCATGTAAGGGTAACAATAATAATGATGATATTGTACATAATTTTATTAAATGAATAAAATATTTCATGTTTATATTGAATCTTTGTAATAATTATAATAATTCATGTCATAATGTTACTATATTTCATGTAAACAATAATAATATTTCATGACATTTTGTAACAACTACGATTTAGTGTTATAATATAATTAATTATTTTTAATGTTGAATAATTATAATATTTCCTGATAATTTCATTAGTTAAAGTCATATTTATAATAATAATTAAATATAAATATGTAATATTACAATCATAGATAGTACTTTAAAATATTTAAAAAGAATGTATGTGTATTGTTGGGTGTGATCATCTGAGCATTAATGCACTAGATCAAATTAGAACTCTACAGTTAAGATTTCTTGGTAGAGAATAGTACTAGGAAGGGTGACCACATGGGAAGTACTTGTGTTTCACCATTTTTATGTATATTTAAAATTTTATTCCTGTATAATAAATATTATTATGATATTTTATTTAAACGTTTGTATTGAATATGATATTTTATGATTATAGGGAATTTTAGTAATAATTATAATACTGCATGTTATAATGTTACAATATTTCTTTTTAACAATGATTATAATATTGCATGATATATTCTAAGGACTACAATTTAGTCTTATAACTTAAATAATATTCTTTCATATTGAATTATTATAATATTTCTCAATAATAGAAATATTGAATTTTTTAATTTGAATGTTGAATGGGTGACCTCCAAGGAAGTGCTCATGATTCACCATTTACAATATTCTTCATTTTCTTTTCCAAAAATTTTTAGATTTAAAAAAAGTGTTTGATGTATGTCGAACAATAATAATGATGTTATTGTACATAAATTTTTTAAATGAATATAATATTTCATGTTTTCATATAGTTTTAGTAATAATTATAATATTTCATGTCATAATGTTACTATATTTCCTGTTAATAACAATTATAATATCTCATGATGTATTGTAACAATTAGGGTTTAGTGTTATAATAGATATAATAATTTTTCATGTTGAAAAATTATAATATTGGCTAATAATTGTGTTAATTAAAGTTATATTCATAATAACAATTAAATGGAAATATGTAATACTAGAATCATTTATAGTAGTTTCAAATATTTAACAAGAATGTATTTGAATTGTTGGGTGTGATCACACCAACATTTATTCACCAGATCCCATTACAACTCTATAGTTAAGTGTTCTTGGGTGAATGTAGTACTTGTATGGGTGACCTTGTGGGAAGTACTCATGTTGCACCTTTTTTGTGTGTATATTTCAAATTTCAAACCTGTATAATAAATATTATTATGATATTGTATGTAAATTTTTTTATTGAATATAATATTTCTAAATTATAGGGAATTTTAGTAATAATTATAATGTTTAATGTTATAATGTTATAGTATTTCATGTTAAAATGATTATAATATTCCATGTTATATTGTAACAACTATGGTTTAGTGTTATAAAAAATAATATTTTTTCAGGTTGAATAATTACGATATTTTTCGATAATTTCATTATTTAATTTTTTAATATGAATTTTTTGTGGGTGACCCCCTAGGAAGTGTTTATGTTTCACCATTTTTTTGTATTTTTCATTGAATTTTCCCAGATTTTTTACATTTTGAAAAATAAATAATTTCACGTAATAATAACAATAATAATTATGATATTGTATGTAATATTTATAAATTAATATAATATTTCAAGTTTACTTAGAATTTTAGTCATATTTATAATATTTCATTTCATAATGTTACCATATTTCATGTTTAAAATAATTATAATATTTCAAGATGTATTGTAACAACTACGGTCTAGTGTTATAATATAAATAATATTTATTCATGTTGAATAATTATAATATTTTATGATAATTACTTTAGTTAAAGTTTTATTTATAACAACAAATAAATAGTTCTATGTAATATTAGAATCATTGATGGTAAATTAAAATATATAACAAGAATGTTTATTTACTATTGGGTGTGATCAAATTGTCATTAATGATACAGATCCCAATAGAGCTCTCTAGTTAAGCGTGCTTGTGCGAGATTAGCACTAGGATAGGTGACATATTGGGAAGTACTCTTGTTGTACCGTTTTTTGTGTATATTTAAAATTTCATGCCAGTATAATAAATATTATTATGATATTTTTTGTAAATTGTATATTGAATATAATAGTTCATGATTATAGGTATTTTTAGTAATACTTATAATATTGTATGTTATAATGTTACAATATTTACTGTTTATAGTGATTATAATATTGCATGTTATATTGTGAAAACTATAGTTTAGTGTTATAAAAGAAATAAATTTATTTCATGTTTAATAAATATAATATTTTTTGATAATCTCATTATTTAATTTCATAATATGAATATTTCACGGGTGACCTCCTGGGATGTGCTCGTGTTTCACCTTTTTCTGTATTTTTATTGTATTTTCCCTTATTTTTTACATTAAAAAAATTCATGTAATTATAATAATAATAATTATGATATTTCGCACAAATTTTTTAAATTAATACAATATTTCATGTTTAAATAGAATTTTTGTAATAATTATAATACTTCATGCCATAATGTTACTGGAGTTAATGTTAACAATAATTATAATATTTCATGATATATTGTAACAACTACGATTTAGTGTTATAATATAAGTAATAAATTTTCCTGATGAATGATTATAATATGGGATGATAATTGAATTAGTTAAAGTTATATTTATAATAATAATTAACAATGGTATGTAATATTAGAATCATTGACAATACATTCAAATATTTAACCAAAATGTCGGTATATTGTTGGGTGTGATCAAACCAACATTAATGAACCATATCCTATTCGAATTATGTAGTAAAGAATGATTGGAAAAGATTAGTACTTGGATGGGAGACCTCATGTAAAGTACTAATGTTGCACCCTTATTTTGTGTACATTTCAAATTTCATGCCATTATAAAAATAATTATTATGATATTGTACACAAAATTTTGTATTGAATGTAATATTTCAAGATTCATGGTATTTTAGTAATAATTATAATATTTCATGTAATAATGTTACAATATCTCATGTTAACAATGATTATACTATTGCTTTTTATATTGTAACAATTACGTATTAGGGTTATAACAGAAATAATATTTTATCTTGTTGAAAAATTATAATATATCTTGAAAATTGCATTACTAAATTTCATAATATGAATGTTTCATGGGTGACCCCCAAGGTAGTCCTTGTGTTTCACCCTTTTATATATTTTTCATTGAATTTTCAATGATTTTATACATTAAAAAATCCATGTAAGTAAAACAATAATAATTATGATATTTTAAAAAAACCTTTTAAATGAATATAATATTTAATTTTTATATATAATTTTAGTAATAATTATAATATTGCATGTCATAATGTTAACATATTTCATGTTAATAATAATTATAATATTTTATTATGTACTATAATAACTATAATTTCGTGTTATAATAGAAATAATAATCTTTCATGTTGAATAATTATAATATTGGTTGATAATTTCATTAGATAAAGTTTAATTTATAAAAAACATTAAATTACAATATGTAATATTAGTATCATTGATAATACTTTCAAATATTTATCATGAATTTCTAAGTATTTTTTGGTACGATCACTCCAGCATTAATGTAGAATATCCCTTTAAAACTCTGTAGTTAACCATGCCCAGAGGGGTGACCTTCTGGGAAGTACTCATGTTGCACCCTTTTTGTCTCTATATTTCAAATTTCATGCCATTATATTATATATTATTATGATATTTTGGGTAAATTTTTTATTGAAGATAATATTTCATTATTACAGGTAATTTTAGTAATAATTATAATATTTCAAGTTATAATGTTACAATATTTCATGTTAATAAGGATTATAAAATTTAATGACATATTGTAACAACATTTATTTTGTGTTATAACAAAAATTATATTTTTTCATGTTAAATAATTATAATATTTATCTATAACCTCATTATTGAATTTTTTAATATCAATGTTATATGGGTGACCTCCTGGGAAGTGATCGTGTTTCACCTATATGTTTCATTGTATTTTCACATATTTTTTAAATTAAAAAAAAGAATTGCATGTTAGTATATCAATTATAAATATGTTATTGTATGTAAACTTTTTAAATGAAAATAAAATTCAATGTTTACATAGAATTTTAGTAATAATTATAATATTTCATGTCATAATGTTACCATAATTCAGGTTAATAATAATTATAATATTTCATGATGTATTGCAACAACTAAGATTTATTTCTATAGTAGAAATAATAATTTTTCATGTTGAATAATTATAATATTGGCTTATAATTTCATTAATTAAAGTTATATTTATAAAAATTATTAAATATAAATATGTAATATTAGAATTATTGATAGTACTTTCAAATATTTAACAAGAATATTTGTGTATTATTGTGTCTGATCACACCATCACTAATGCACTAGATCCAATTAGAACTCTGCAACTAAGCCTTCTTGGGAGAGAGTAGTACTAAGATGGGTGACCTCCTGAGAAGTACTCATGGTGCACTCTTTTTTTGTATATTTAAAATTTCATGTTAGTATATTAAATATTATTATGATATTGTACATAAATTTTTTATTTAATATAGTATTTCATGAATATGGGGAATTTTAGTAATAATTATAATATTCCATGTTATAATTTGACAATATTTCATGTTAAAAATATTATAATGTTTCATTTTATCTTGTATAAACTATGGTTTAGTGTTATTTTAGGAATAATACTTTTTCATGTCGAGGAATTATAATATTTTTCAATGATGACATTATTGAATTTCATAATATGAATGTTTCATGGGTGACATCCTAAAAAGTGTTCATGTTTCTCCATTTTCTATATTTTTTATTTTATTTTCCCATATTTTTTAATTTTTTTAAAAAAAATAATTCCCTGTAAGTATAATAATGATTATTATGATATTGTACCTAAATTTTTTAAATTAATATAATATTTCAGGTATACATATAATTTTAGTAATAATTATAATATTTGAAGTCATAATGTTACCATATTTCATATTAATAATAATTATAATATTTCATTATGTATTATAACAACTAAGGTTTAGTGTTATAATAGAAATAATATTTTTTCATGTTTAATAATTATAATATTGGCTGATAATTACATTAGTGAATGTTATATTTATAACAAAAAATTAATATAAATATATAATATTAGAATCATTGATAGTACTTTAAAATATTTAACATGAATGTCAATGTATCCTTGGGTGCGACAACACTAGCATTAATACAACATATCCTGTTAGAAATTTTTAGTTAAGCGTACATGGGTGAGAGTAGTACTAGGATGGGTGACCTCCGTGGAAGTACTTGTGTTGATCCCTTCTTTTCATTATATTTCAAGTTTCATGCCTGTATAATGAAGACTATTATGATATTGTATGTAAATTTTGTATTGAATAAAATATTTCATTATAACATGTTATTTTAGTAATAAGTATAATATTTCTGGTTATAATGTCACAATATTTCACGTTAACAAATATTATAATATTTCTTGTTATATTTTAACAACATTGATTTAGTGTTATAACAGAAATTATATTTTTTCATATTGAATAATTATAATATTTCTTGATAATCACATTATCTAATTTCTTAATATAAATGTTGCATGTGTGAACTCTAGGGAAGTGCACGTGATTCTCCATTTTCTCAATTTTTCATTATACTTTCCTAGATCTTTTTACATATTCAAAAATAAATAATTTCATACATGTAGAACTATAATAATTTTGATATTATACGTAAATTTTTTAAATTAATATAATATTTAATGTTTACATATAATTTTATAAATAATTATATTATTGCATTTAACAGTGATATCATATTTCATGTTAACAATAATTATAATATTTCAGGATGTATTGTAACAACTACAGTTTAGTGTTATAATAGAAATAATAATTTTTCATGGTGAATAATTTTAATATTGGATGATATTTTCATTAGTTAAAGTTATATTTATAACAAAAAATTAATATAATTATGTAATATTAGAATCATCGATAGTAAACTCAAAATTTTAACAAGAATTTCTATGTTTTGTTGAGTGCGATCACTCTAGATTTAATGCACCAGATCCCATTAGAACAATAAATTTAAGAATGATTGGGAAAGAATAATACATGAATGGTTGACCTCATAGGAAGTACATGTGTTACACTTTTTTGTTTATATTTTAAATTTCATTCCAGGGTAATAAATATTATTATGATATTTTACGTAAAAAAATTTAACGAATAAAATATTTCATGTTTACATAGAATTTTATTATAATTATAATATTTCATGTTATAATGTTATAATATTTCATGTTAACAATGATTATAATATTGCATTTCATGTTTTAATAACTACGGTTTAGTGTTTTTATAGAAATAATATATTTTCATGTTGAATAATTATAATATTTATCAATAATTGAATTATTGAATTTCATAATATGAATTGAGTAAGGGTGACCTACTGGGAAGTGCTCATGTTTCACCATTTTATTTATTTTTCATTTTAATTTATATTATTTTTAAAATTTTAAAAAATAGTGAATTTCATGTATGTATGAAAATAATAATTATGATATAGTACATAAAAATTTTAAATTAACATAATATTTCATGTTTAAATATAATTTTAGAAAAAATTATAGTATTTCATGTTATAGTGTTACCATATTTCATCTTAACAATAATTACAATATTTCTTGACGTATTCTAACAACAATGGTTTAGTATTATCATAGAAATAATAATTTTTCATGTTGAATAATTATATTATTGGTCAATAATTTCATTTTTTTAATGTTATATTTATAAAAACCATTAAATAGAAATATGTAATACTAGAATCATTATTAGTTCCTTCAAATATTTAACAAGAATGTATTTGTATTGTTGGGTGAGATCACACCAGTATTAATACACCAGATCCCATTAGAACTTTGTAGTTAAGCATGCTTGGTTGACAGTAGTACTAGGATGGGTGACCTCCTACGAAGTACTCATGTACCACCATTTTTGTGTATTTTTCAAATTTCATGATAGTATAATAAATATTATTATGATATTTTGCATAATCTTTTGTATTGAATATATCATTTCATGATAAAAGAGAATTTTATAAATAATTATAATAGTGCATGTTATAATGTTACAATATTTCATGTTAAAAATAATTATAATATTTCAGGCTATATTTTAATAACTATGGTTTAGTGTTATAAAATAAATAATATTTTTCCACATTGAATGATTATAATATTTCTCTATAATCATATTATTGATTTTCATAATATGAATGTTTCATTGGTGACGTCCTGAAGGTGCTTGTGTTTCACCATTTCCTATATTATTTATTTTATTTTCCTAGATTTTTTACATTTTAAAAAACAATTAATTGCACATCAGTATCACAATAAAAAATAATTATAATATTTTGTGAAATATTGTAAATAAATATGGTTTATTGTTGTGAAATAATAATTTTTCAGTATGAATAGTTATAAAATTGGTTGATAATTTCATTAGTTGAAGTAAAATTTATAACAAAAATTAAATAGAAATATGCAATATTTGAATTATTGATAGTACTTTCAAATATTTAACAATAATGATTGTGTATTGTTTGGTGTGATCACACCAACATTAATGCACCAGATCCAATTAGAACTTAGCAGCTAAGCGTGCTTGGGTGAGAATAGTACCAGGATGGGTGACCTCTTGAGAATTACTTGTGGTGCACTCTTTTTTTGTATATTTCAAATTTCTTGCCAGTATATTAAATATTATTATGATATTATATGTAAACATTTGTATTGAATATATTATTTCTTAAATATATGTAATTTTAGTAATAATTATAATATTGCATGTTATAATTTTACTATATTCCATGTTAACAATGATTATAATGTTGCATGTTATATTGTAACGACTATAGTTTAGTGTTATTATAAAAATACTATTTTTTATGTTGAATAATTATAACATTTCTTAATAATCACATTATTGAATTTCATAATATGAATGTTTCATTGGTGACCTCCTAGTAAGTTCTCGTATTTCACCCTTTTAGTTATTTTTCTTAGTATTTTCCCCGATTTTTTACATTTTAAAAAACAAATAATTGCATGTTAGTATAACAATAGTAATTATGATATTGTACATTAACATTTTAAATGAATATAATATTTCTTGTAACATATAATTTTAGTTATAATAATAATATTTTATTTCATAATGTTACTATATTTCATGTTAACAATAATTATAATATTTCATGAAGTATTATAATAACTACAGTTTAGTGTTATAATAGAAATAATAATTTTTCAGGTTGAAGAATTATAATATTGTATGATAATTACATGCGTTAAATTTATATTTATAACCACAATAAAATAGAAAAATGTAATATTACAATCATTTATTGTACTTTAAAATATTTAACACGAATTTCTGTGTATTGTTGGGTGCGATCACTCGAGTAATAATTCACCAGATCGCATTACAACTCTATAGTTAAGCATTCTTGGGTGATAACCTTACAAGGATGGGTGACCTCCTGGGAAGTACTCATGGTGAACCCTTTTTTGTGTAGATTTAAAATTCTAGGCTAGTATAAGAAATATTTTTGTGATATTATATGTGAATGTTTGTATTTTATATAATATTTCATAATTACCATGAATTTTAGTAATAAATTTAATATTTCATGTTAAAATGTAACAATATTTCATGTCAACAATGATTATAATATTGTAAGTTATATTCTAACAGCTGCAGTTTAGTGTTATAAATGAAATAATATTTTTTCATGTTGAATGATTATAACATTTCTCAAAAATCACATTATTAAATTTCATAATATTAATATTTCTTGGGTGACCTCCTGGGAAGTGCTCATGTTTCACCATTTTCTTTATTTTTCATTTTCTGTTCTTAAATTTTTTAAATTTTAAAAAAAAATAATTTCATGTAAGTATAATAATAATTATTATGATATTGGATGTAAAATTATTAAATGAATACAATATTTCATGTCTACAATTTTTTTAGTAATAAATATAATATTACATGACATAATGTTACCATATTTAATGTTAAAAATAATTATTACATCTCATGATGCATTGTTACAACTCCAATTTAGTGTTATAATAGAAATACAAATTTTTAATGTTTAATATTTATAATATTGTTTGATGATTACATTAGTTAAAGTTATATTTATAACACAAATTAAATAGAAATATATAATATTTGATTCATTGATAATACGTTCAAATATTTAACAACAATTTTTGTGTATTATTGTATGCGATCACATTAGAATTAATGCACCATATCCCATTACGACTGTACTGTTAAGCATGCTTGGGTGAAGATATTACTAGGATGGGTGACCTCCTAGGAAGTACTCGTGTTGCACCCTTATTTTGTGTATATTTTAAATTCTATTCTTTTATAATAAAGATTACTATGATATTGTACATAAAAAATTGTATTGTATATAATACTTCATGTTAACAATGATTATAAATTTTCATGTTATATTTTAACAACTACGATTAAGTGTTATAAGAGGAATAATAATTTTTCATATTAAACAATTATAATATTTCTCAACAATCACATTATTGAATTTAATAATATGAATGTTGTAGGGGTGACCTCTTGGGAAGTTCTCATGTTACACCCTTTAATGTATTTTTCATTGTATTTTTTGAGATTTTTTTCATTTAAAAAAATAAATAATTGCATTTATGTATAACAATAATAATTATGATATTGAATGTAAACTTTTTTAATGAATATAATATTTTATGTTTACATATAATTTTAGTAATAATTATAATATTTAAAGTCATAATGTTAGCATATTTAATGTTAACAATAATCATAATATTTCATGACGTATTGTAACAACTACAGTTTAGTTTTATAATAGAAATAATAATTTTTCATGTTGAATAATTATAGTATTGTCTGATAATTTCATTATTTAAAGTTATATTTGTAACAATAATTAAATAAAATAGGTAATATTCAAATCCATCATAGTACATTAAAATATTTAATAATAATGTTTGTATATTTTTGTGAATGATCACACCAACGTTAATTCACCAGATCCACTTATAATTTTGCAGTTAAGAATGTGTAAGATCCCATCCTTTTTCCAGGTGTGAATCATTTAATATTTTTGGTGAAGATGAAATGTCTTTGTTTTAATTCACAAAAATGATTTATTATATTTTTCTTATAAAATCTATTAACAGAATTAAAAGAGAGTTAACATCTTGGAATATTCAATTGAATATTTTTGGACTTCGAAACCGATTTAGTGTGAGATTCTAAGGCCCACAAATTATTAGTGAATAATGAATATAAATATTACATATAAAATATTAAGTGAACATTTTTTATTCAAAATAATTGAATAACTCTAAAATAGTGCATCATATGTGAAATATGAGACAACTGTTGTGTCCAGTATAGAGTGTTTACCCAAGGTAGGGTATAAAATTTGTATACATTTGAGGTTTGGATGTCTCAGTCGTGAAAATAATATTTTTACATTTAATTAATTTTTTAATCCATTTTTTGAATATTAAAAAATTATTATCTCTCAAATGGTGCATTATATGAGAAATTAGATTCCACCGTTGTATTCGGAATGGGGGATTTACCTTGGTCATGGTATAACTTTTATGTGCAATGGGCATTTGATGTTACTTAATTTTTAAGTTAAATAAAGAATTTTATTAATTTGATAATTAATCTGAAATTAATTAAATTAAATGAAAAATCATTTTTTACTAATCCATCCTCTCCAATGGCACATTAAGAAATTGTTAAATGTGAGTTGTCTTAAAATCTTTAATTTTACACTATTTTTGACCAATTTAAAATATGCAACCCATTAATGGGGAAAAATTAAACATTTCCTCCATTAAGAACCAGATGAAACAAAATATTATTTTGAAATGTTCATGGTGACAATTTTGAAATAGATTTAATAATAATAGTAATAATTGTTGTTGTTACTATTATTATTTTTAAATTAAGACAACAAGTATTTTAAAAGTTACTATGCAGATGAAAAGAATATTATTAATAATAAGTGTATTATTATTATTATTATTTGTCAAAAAAATAAATGGAAAAGTACATGTGTAATTAAATATTCTTTTTTCACTTAAATGATGAAAGAAGCTTTTCCACATGTGAATATTTTTTTTATCAATGTAATAGCGGTGAAATTATTAGTCAATACTAAATAAATGAAAATGTGGGATTAATATTAAATTATTAACTATTATCGACATTTAATTAATGTTGTTGGTGAAACTTTAATGGTGAAAGATAATTTATAATAATAATTATTATTATTATTATTATTATTATTATTAAATTGAGAAAATAATTGTTGTCAAAACACTGTTTCAGTCTTAACTCATTCGTATAGTGTCTGATAGACATGCCGTCAGCGGCAGCATGGCCCTAAAATTGAGGCAGACATTTCAAGACCAATGTAAAATATTTAATTTAGGCTCATGGTAAAGGTCCATAAAATGCCCAATATTATAATGTGTTGATGCATGAAATTAATAGGAGAGATTAATAAATAGGTGATGCAATTAATAAATGTAACTATGTTAATTAATGAAAAAGTATTATAAATTAGATTTGAGGTGGTGCACATGGCATGGGTAGGAAGGACATTATTTTTGACACCTCTTCCCTTACTTACTCTCTCTCTATCTCTATCTTCTATTTTATTTTATTTTTTAAACATATCTCCTCAATATCGTATTCGATATATATATATATATATCATATTGATGCACCGGTAGTTTCGTTGAATTTTTCTAGATGAGTAGAATTTTTTTAATGAGATTGTTTTTGAATATGGAAAGGATTAATTGATGTGTGATCGAATTTCTGGTTGGTACATCGACGCTTATGAAAATAAGGCCATTGGGGAGGTGTATTGAACCAGACAGGGTGGCCTATCATTGCCACTAACATCGATGACCTTGAGGAGGTAGTCTAAAATTCAAATCCCATAGTGTCTATTATAATTATGTGTATGTAATTGTTGAATTATTATTAGATTTTTAACAATTTCATTTTTTATTAAATTAATTAAACTATTTAATTAATTAATTAAAAGATATGTGAAAGTGGGATATTGGGATTTTTGATCATAAATAATTAATTGTTAAATTTATTATGTGATATTGATATTGTTGAGTTGAGATAATTAATTATAGAATTAATTATGGGATATTAATGTTATGAATTGAATAATTAATTGGTAAATTAATTGTAAGACAAATGAAATTGTTATTTGGATAATTATTAATTAATTATTGAATTAATTAATGGGAATAGATATGATTATGAAATTGTGATTTGGTATAATTATTATTGAATTAATTATGGAAACTATTAAAAATATTCAATATAATAATAATTATTTTACAAAATAATTATTATTATATTGAATATTTTTAATAGAAATAATTAATTTTAGAATTAATTATTGGAGATAGTTATGATTAATAAATTGATTGTGATGGATCTGTTAATTAAGGAATTAATTGGGGTGGTTGAATTAATGGATGTATAATAATTAATTGATAAATTAATTAGTGATATTGAATTGTTGAGATATAATTAATTAATTTATGTATTTTGATTATTTAATTATTGAATTAAATAATGGGATTAAATAATTGGTGAAATTATTTAATGTGAACAATATGATTATTTAGTCATTGAATTAAATAAAGGGATTAATTAATTACTGAATTAATTAATGTGAGTAAGGGGATTCAGCTTCTGCTGTGGTTCTCCTATTAAATGGTGTTCCTCCCTGGCATAGTTCTGGAAGGAGGCTATGGCATCTCCCTTCATGGAAATGTTCATGTAGGAGTAGGCTGCGACAGTGATACTTCTACATTTAGGAGCAGGCAGCAACGGTGAAAATTAGGATAGGTAGCAGTGAGGATTTATCATGTGGGTGTCAGGGGCTTCTTGGTGGCGGTCGACGTCCTTAGATCTGGACCGTATATGTGTTTTAGACTAGATCTAGTCGGATCCGGTGCTTTTCGGTGTTTTCTTCTATGTGCGGGATCTTTAATAGACAATGAACTAGCGGGTCTCATTTGGTTCAGATCTATGTCTGAGACCAGATCTGGTCGGATTCTATGTAGAGTGGGGTGGAAACATTCCTCGTTCTTTGTTGGTGGTTCTCGGTGGAGGGCATTGTGGACGACAGTGGTTCGACGTGCATCGTCTTGGTGTCGGTCGTTTGTGATGCCCTTTGGTCGATGGTGGTAGTGTGGATCGGTGGATCTACCTCTACGGGTGGAGATGAATCACTCATGCTGCTTTACGATGATGAAATCCTCCAATAGGGGACGGTGGATGTTGTCTTGGGTTGTGATGGTTGGCCGACATCGCACCGGCTCACCAGGTGCAACAGCTGTGATGCACCGATCCTAGAAGCCCAGAGCTGGTTCCTAAAACATGGTGTGTAATTTTTTTATAAAAAATGATGATAAAATTACACATCACATATCATCCAAGATGATATTCCCAATCATGGTTTTAGAAAACCAGATACAACCGATACTTTTCTTCAAAACTGTACGAGATAAACTCCTTAGTTCTTCCACCACATAGAATAACTCAAAGCTGAAAAATCTACTAGTATTATAAAAATTAAATAAAAGTGTAGGGTGATAATTTGAAACTCTTAGTAAGGGGTTATAAAAAAATTAATTAATAAAAACCTTTTAAAAAATATCCCTTTAAAATAATTATACATACATAAGAAAATTTTTTAAAAGAAAAAAAATTTTCTTGTAGTACGACATCATCATTTATCAAAGGTTACAAGAAATAATTTTTAGGGAAATATCATACACAAGAATTTATATATTTATTAAAAGTATACAAATATAACACATTTCAAAATATGATTACTTTTACATAAATGCATGGAATACTACAAATAATTCAGGAGTTGATCAAACTATATTAAGGGTGAAATGCATGGGTGTAGGTATAAATTAGCACATGAAATTCTACTTGCTTAGAATTTCACAAGAGACAATATCATAAATTACATATCACAAAAAATGAAATTCTTGAATTGATAGATGAATTTCTATCTTTGTTATTAAAGTTCTAAAAATATTTTCTAAACTTCCTTTATAAATGATTTGCTATGTACTTACATAATTATTCCAATGTGCATTTATTACCATAACCATAAGTACACGATTCTTAATCAAGGACATTCTACTAGTCAAACAATCACATGGTTGGTTAAATACTAATGACATAATGAGGTAATTTATAATGCAGGAAAATCATAAACTTTCTATCATGACCTCATGCCAAGACCATACATAAATATTCTGTTAAGGGCTCGTGCCAAGACCTGGTTTGTCTCATGAGACCTACCAATGCATCGAGAGGCTGTAGCAGCCCCCACCCATCACATAATAAGTCTTATACATTCCTCATATGTCAAGTATGTCTTATATTAAAATTTTCACATACCAATTTGAATAATTAAATGTCTCTTAATCAAAGTGACCCATACCACATTGAATAATTAAATGTCTCTTATTCAAAGTGTCCCATACCACTTGGAATAATTAAATGTATCTTATTCAAATTGTCCCTTACCACTTTGAATAAACTCCATAGTTATGCATGCTTGGCATGTATTAGTGATCAGGATGGGTGACTTTCTGTAAAGTTTCCCAGGGTGTGTGTGAGTGAGGAAAAAGCACACTAAAAAGGACATGTGTTGGCTTGTGGGAGCAGTAATTAGTCAGATGACCCGTTCAAGCACGCGAGTGGGCCCCAGGGTGGGGACTACATGTTTTCAGGGCAACTGGTGGTACCTGCTGGTCTAGGAACCGATAACCATGTTAAGGCGGGGTGTATGTGCTTTCACCAGGACCCAGTTTTTACATTTGGTATTAGAAGAGGAACCTATCCATAAGTGTGGTGCACTGCTTGGGTTGCGATGTAGGGTCCCGAACAAGGACATAGTTCTCTAGGTGGGTGATTGTAACACCCCGGAATTATAAATGGTTAAATGAAAAAATGATATGACTCATGTCAGCAAGGCGAACGTTCCTTTTTGGGAGCTTACTAATTAGAACTCCATAATTAAGTTTTCTTGGCCTAAAGTAGTGATCATGATGGGATACCTTCTTAGAAGTTTCCTAGGGTGTGTGTGAGTTTGGGCAAAGCAAACTGGAAAGGAAATTTGTTGCATATGAGAGCAGTCATTAGTCAGATGACCCGTTCGGGCACGTGGGTGGGCCCCAAGGTGGGGAACATGTGTTTTCGGGGAACTTGTGGTACTTGGATAGTAATGTAACAACTGGGTCTTGGTGATAGAACAAAAACCCCACCTTAAAATGGTTTTCGGGTCCTGGCCCACCAGGTACCACCAGTTGCCCCACAGACATGTTGTACCCATCCTGGGGCCCACCCATCAACAAGAACAGGTCATCTGACTAATGACTATCCCCACATGCCAACGCATGTCCTTTACAGTGTACTTTGTCCCCACACACACCCTGGGAAACTTCCCAAAAATTCACCCATCCTAATCACTACTCCAGGACAAGCACGTTTAACTGTGGAGTTCTAATCAGATAGGCTCTCAAAAAGGAAGATACACCTTTTTTCATGTAAGAAAACATTTTATACACAAAAAAAATGATTTTAAATTTAATATACCTTTCATTCATGTTTAAACCATACAATGATAAATGAGAGTGTCAATAGAATTAACTCATAAACTTTAATAATTAATAGTATTCATTGGGGGAAGATTCACAAGGAATTAAAATATAACATTTATAAGTGTAAAACATTCATTTCATGTGATATATTGATGCATAATAAAATAATTAAACACACTTCACTATATGTGTTTATGCATGTATATGTATATGTATTAAAGAAAAGATAATTCCAACCATTTTCCCTAAAATTAAAAATTGGGATGTATGCATGTAATGATAACAAGATTATGAGCCCTTTTAAAATTTTGGGCACACAATAACAAAACATGGTTTTGTTATTGATTGAAATTATAAATTAGTTTTCATGATCACCCATACAATTAGGACATGTAATTGAAAATATTAAATTCATGGATTGACTTACAAATGTAAAACATATAAAAAGGTGAGCATAAATATGTTTATGCATAAATATTTATTCCCCAAACATAAATGTTATTTTTGATCTAATAAACTGTACAACTTTCAAAACATAAAATCATAGAAAAGATAATACCATTAAAACTTCATAAATGAAAACAAGATTGACATATATTTATGAAATTGTACATACTTAGATATATATATATATATTGGGTTTTCATAAATAAATATAGAATCAAAAGAATCCTTATTTAAAATATGTGGGTAGGGAAACACCCTTTGTAAAATAATTTTTAATCCTTTAAAAAGAAACATAAAATAGGTTGAGTGTTCCATTTATACAAAACCTTATATAAAAATATAAATATATAAGTTTAGAAAATTCCAAAAACATCACTTAGAAAACCTTTTCAAGTGTTATACGCATCATAATCATCAACTAAATACTAGTAATCAACATTTAGAAAACCTAAAACAGTTTAGGATTGAATGTTGTATAAAACAGTATATACATAAAGTGTATATATGAGATTTTCATAACTAAAATGGAGTTTAATAAGTCCTTACAAGCATTATATACTTCAAAAATATTTTTTAATCGCTAATATCAATTATTTGAAAACCTAAATCATATTAATATTAAAAACTATATATATATATATAACTATATATGTGTGTGTGTGTGTGTGAGTTTAGAAAACTCAAAAACAATTATTAGCAAACCTTTAAAAGTATTATATGCATCAAAAAATCAGTTAATTACTGATAATAACCATTTGAAAAATCCAAAACAGATTAGGATTGGATGTTGTGGAAATTTGTATATACACATAAGTGTATATATGGGTTTTTAATATCTAAAATGAAGCTAAATAAACCCTTACCTGACTTCAAGGGTGAGGTTGAGCCGAGCATAGGATGATGGAAGGTTGGGGATAAGAAAACAAGTAGGATTGTTTGTGCAAGATGGGTTAATATAAACTGAAAATATGTATATTTTATATCCTATAGCCCAAACATAAAATATAATTTAAGAAACATGAATCTAACTATAAAACACAAGAAAAAAACCAAAATCAATGTAAATCTTAAATAAATCGATTGTTTGATAATATATATATTTTATGGAAAACTTACATGGGAATCTAATGGGATTTTCATTAAACTAATGCGCCCATGTAGACTTGTGGAAAAACGAAACAAGACAACTGGGCCGTGGAGAGTGATAGGAGGACTCATGGGTTAAGAAGGAGAAGCGAACCAGGAGGGATCCACGGGTACTGGTGCAGCATGAGGTATTGAAAAAGAACAAGAGTGGAAATAGGAAGAATGCCTCAGATCATCATGGTAAGATCGAATGACTGCAGGTGGAAGTGAAGAAATTGATTGGTTTAAAAGAAGTGAACGGCTGGGATCTAACACACAGAGATATACGACAATGATTTATTCTCCCAAAAAAAATTCCATCCGACAGAAAAAGCTACATAGTTTTGGGAATTCCATATAAATGATGGTATGACAACCATATGCCAATAACACACACACACACACAAGGTTCCTACAAACAGGACTCCACGAAGGCTTTGGACAAAACCCTACATTGTGCTCCTGCGGGACCTATACATGGGCATGTGTGTGCTCTTATCCCTCACCATGCATGGTTCGTGTATGACTCAGCATGCATCATGCATGTGCTCAACCTGACTTGGCCAGACTTCAATTTCTGTTGTGAGATACCCGCTGACCTTGAGGGCTTGGCCTTCAAGGCTGTCCATAGTCAGATGGGGTACAAACCAAATTTTTTATCAAAAAATTTACTAAAAAATAGTAAAGAAATCAGAATATATATATATTAATTTCATTACATATAAAATAATTCTTTCTCATAGTTAAAAAAATTCTAAATGACCTTATTTTCATAATTTTGTATTCATTTTGTGTTTTAAAACATTATAATTTTAAAATTCAAAAATTAAATACAACTTCAATTTAAATGATGTCAACATTTAATTAAAGATATAACATTAAAATATTTAAATAATTTTTAAACATTTGAAATACTTAATGAAATTATAAAGGTTTTATAAAAATACCAATTGTCATAAAAGCCCAGAAAACATAAACCTAGTTTTCTTATAAAAATATTTTACTAAATTGATTTATTTATAATTTAACCATTTTAAAACACTTTTCTTTAAAATAAAATTTGAAATTAATTGATTTATTTATATGTATAGTTTTCAAATTTATTCTAAAAGTAAATATCTTTTTCTTTTGTTTAAAGAATAATTTAAAATAACTATTTTTATTATGTCAAATTTATTTTTATCAAAATTTTTATTTAAAAGAATATTTTAAATAATAATTATATTAATATATGAATATAGTTAATTTTTTTTATTATAAAAATACGATATATATAAACATATGTATTCTAGTTTTGAATTATAAAAAATTATGAATATAATATAAAACTAACACTATTATAAATATTAAAATTTTATTTTAATTAGATATTGAGATTATAAATGAAATTTAAAATTGTTATTTTAAAATATTTTATGTTGTAATAATGATGTTAAATATTTTAAGTAACATTTTTTTGTAAAAAAAATCACTATTAATATTCACACTTTAATTTTAAAAAATAAAAATTTAATCTAACATATCTATGATTATATTAAAATTATTTGGGTTTTATATGTTTTGGTTTTTAAAAATATGATATATATATATATATATAAGGAAATAATTAATAGTTTTAATTTATAAATTTTTGATTAGATTAATTTTAATAAAATTATTAATATTACGATTTTTTAATGAAATTATAATAAAATAACCTGACTATTTTAATATTAAAGTTAAATATAAAATAAATTATAGATACCGTTAAATTAAATATATAATAATAAAAATATATAAATAATAATAATATAAAGAAAAAGGGGCTGAGAAAATTGGGAAAGGAGGTATGCTTTTAGGGTATCATGAGAAAGGGGAGACATAGGTTGCCAATAGGGGATTCCGAAGGTTATTCATCCAGGGAGAACTATCACGAGGGATTCTTCAAGGGCGTCAGGTTCATGTCGTATAGGAGTCACACACCATGGCTGAGGGAGTCTAGTCGTCCAGGAGTCCGAGCCGAGGCCAAGGTCTTCATAGAGATCTGGAGTCGCGCTCTGGCTAGAGGCAAGGCTGGTTCTTGGGTCTTCAATGTTAATGAGGAGTTTAGTGTGAGGAATCTGACCAAGGATGAGAAAGACTGAGTTTGGCTGACATCAACTGATTTGTCGTAAATAGGGTTTCAAGTGTTCCAGATCTAGTACGAGGTAGGTGTTGTCTTTCCATGATGTAGGTACCCAAATCTCCTCCACATTTCTCATCTTTATCATCTTTAAATATCATCTATGCCATTATTTGTCACATGGATGACTTTTTTGTTTCTTATTTTTCTACCATGAATGATTCGGGTCTTTGTACTAGTTAATTTTGATTTTTTGTTATGAATCATTGTTGTTCAATGTCACTGTTTTAAACATTTTAAATTAAATTTTTCAACATTTTTTTATCTGAAAGAATCTACTTTGGTTATTTTGTGTGTATAAAATTTATATTTATCTTTTGTTCGTTTACAATCTCAGCTTACTATGAAATCTTGAGCCGTTATTTAGATCCCCATTTGCAACTTAGTCTGGCAGTCTGGAGTGAAATGAGGGTGTGTGAAAATGATATTAGAAAACCGATTTGATGTCCAGTGGGAGTCTGCAGCAGAAGATGTTCTTCTTCTTATATATGTTTTTTAGGTAAGGGGAATAATACATAGTGTTAATTTGTTTGGTTGATTTTCAAAAAAAAATTATTTAAAAATTTAGGTTATTCATTTATAACAATGTTTTTAGAATTATTGGTAAGGGAAAATCTATTTATTTATAAAAAAAATTATTGCTGAAGTTATTTCCATTTCCATAAGTATAATTTATATTTTATGGATATTATTTTATTAAAATTATATTTGAATTTAATTTCAGGTCAATTTTGGTTAAAATGTTTGATTACCTTTTTTCTCCTTAATTTGTGTTTTAAATTTATATGTTGTTATTGTTTTATTTTAGTAAAACAATATTTTCAATGACTAATTCTTTTGATTATCTTCTAATTATAAGGAAGGGTAATTTATTTAAATAATGTTTATAGAAAGGGTCTTCATATTATTTAAAAATATTATGCATGTATAAATTAATTATATGTTCTTTAAGATTGAATTTTATATTTTTTTTATGTGAGAAGAAACCATTTATGCATGAATAGTTTTTTTTATAAGATTATATCATGATGGATTTCACATTAACACCTTATTTTGTGTATGAGAGTTCTAATATTTTGATATACATATATGTGAATACTAATATATATGTGAATATATCTATATATATTTGCGCGTGGCCACACGCGAAGATGATTGTTTGTTTTGAAAATGATACGATGATGATTTTATTGTGATACATAATTGACTCATGGTTGTGATTATTTTAAAATTATATATGCATTATTTTAAGTGAATAAAAATTTACTATTTCTATTTGAATGACTTAAACATCATGACATTAATTCATTCATAGAATCAATTAAATGAGACTTTAGTGTTATTATTTTTTTTGAGTTTTAAAATAATACAAGTTATAACATTATTTAAAAATTCATTTCATGAATTAATGAATAAAATACTGGATATATGGATGTTTACGCAAAGTCCATGTGACGTGATTTTTTGTGATATCAAATACCACTAGAGATTTTCAAGAAATAATCATATATATATATACATATACACAAGTATTATCTTCAAACCAAGGGCTAATCATTTCTATGTAGGAATGTTTTTATTTTGTGAAATTTAATGTAATGGGTTGTCTCATTAGACCTCTAAATATTTATCAGGGATCAATAACTTCAAGTATGTTTTCTAGACCATTATTCCACTTATATATATATATAAGATTATGTTTTAAATTTGATTTCATATTAACTCTGCAATTGGTTATTTTCATTTATCGAAGTTTTAATGTGAATTTATTCTGCAATAATGAAATCAAGGTCATGTGTATTTATATATTTTTATAAGTATGAAATGTTTATTTCTCATATATATATATATATGACAAGTTTATATGGATGAAATGTTCATGTTTACATCTTATATTACCATGTTTTAAAAAAATGTGCATAACATGTCGTCATGCTATCTTTTAACTTTACTATACTGCATCTGCATATAGTTATGGTCATGCGTCTAGCGTAACATCGACACATCATTCATTCATAATAAACTCATGGTTTCAAATAAATTTTCCGATATTATCAAGCACATGTATTTATTCTAGAATTGAAATGTTTTATTTATAATTTTATGTGTGAACCATATTTATTGTATAAGATTATTTTTGAGAAGACAAACTTATATATTCCTTTTTGATTAAATGTACATTATTCATTTTATTGATGACATACAAATTAAGACAATCAATTTAAATATGATAAATATTTTTTATGATAATATATAGATTAAGAACTAAACTTTTCATGGTGGTATGAGACACTTTGAATCGTTTAATGAATTTATTTAATTTATGAATAATATTTAAATAAATCAAAGTGGTATGGGAATTTTTTTAATGAATTTATTTCATCTATGAATAATATTTAAATAAATCAAAGTGGTATGGGACACATTGGTTTGTTTAATGAATTTATTTCACCTATGATAATGATTAAAATAAATCAAAGTGGTATGTGACACTTTCATTTAAAGACATACTTTTATTTGAAATATGAGAAATGCATAGGACTCCGTAAGTGCATCCAAGTGACCAGGGATTAAATCCAGGTGGAGGCAGAATTTATGGGTTACTGTAACAGGTACTGTAGCAGGTACTGTGCAATACTGTAGCAGGCATTGTAGCAGGCACTGTAGTAGCCGGGAAAATACCCCTGTTTGGGCCTTCGGGCCACTGAATTGGCCCCTAAGTCCTTTAAGGCCTTCGGGCCACCTAGGACTTCAGGTCAGTAAGGCCTTCGGGCCACCTCAAGGCCTTCAGGACACCTTAAGTGCAGATGCAAAATAGACAACCTATAAGGAACAAGCTCTACAGGGAGGATGAGCAAGGAGCTTTCACCACAACAGAAGCTAAACGGATTTCAAGAATGAGAGGGTATGACACCTGCCATCGGGACAATCTTGTGCATGCACAGGAAAGCCTAGCCGAACAGCCATGCAAAGGTGGAGAGCTGATTTCACGATGAAGATGCTGGGGAGGAGCAGTTCCAAGTAGTTAGTCTGGGTTGTATGTAATGTTTGAAGCCTACAGTAAATGAATTCCTCTAAGGCCTACGAGCCATGTAATACTTACACCTACAGGCCTTTTAAGGGTTCCACCTCACCCCTTGAAAGGTGGATTATAAAAAATCAATAAAAAATGAAGGCCTTCGGGTCATTGGAGGAGGTATGTGATGGGTGAGGTATGTTATAGCCTCTCTATGCATCAGTATGTATCATGAGACAAACTAGGTCTTAACACAAGGCCTTGAAAAAAAAATTATGTATGGTCTTGGCATGTGGCCTTGACAAAATGTTTAAGATTTCCAGAATTATGAATTCCCTCATAATGATTCTATTATGTGGAAGTCCATGTGATTATTCAATTAGTATAATATACATTGATAATGATCATTCTCTTATGAAAACGTATTAATCCGTTATGAATTTTCAAGTGCACACGGAATAATGTTTTATACTTATGTATATCATTTATTATGAAGGGTTAACTATTCGTTTCCAATCCATAAACAAAGGTTAAAAACTTATCTATTATTTCATGGTTTTCATATATGTGTATTTATTTCATTTTCTATGCCAATCAAATCAAGTAGCATTTCATGGGAAAAATAGGGTTTTCACACCCGGAATTTCATACATAGTTAATTATGGTCATTATTTATCTTATAAGTGACATATCATCCATTTCTTCTCAAGTTCATGCATATTCTATATTGTATCATATTTTTAACTCTTAAATATGATTAGCTACTTTGAGCATGAGTTTATCCTAAAAGCTGTTTCAGAATCACTCGTGAAAATAATGATGGCATGATATGAGAAAAGTTAATTTCATTACTTAAAACATGTATTTAATATAATTGTTTTAAAATAAAAAAATTTTCTTTATGGGTTTGTTTTTAAACCCCTTATAGAGCATATCTAATGATCACTCTTTGTTTAAAATTATTTTTCACAGGAAAATTCAAAGTCCAAAGCTGGACGCCATCATTTTTACGCGCATGTAAGCAAAGTTTGTCTTTTGTTTTTTTTTTGAAAATCTTATAATTTGTAATCTTGAATATAACTCTCCAGAACCTAGACTGGTAAAAGGTTCTCTACTATGTAATGTTTAAGGATAGGTCCTTATAATTGGACCTGACCTTATTGTATTACGTAATCTTGAATTTTAGTCAACAACCCACTTTTATTAATATTGAGGATCTTTTCATGTTTATAGTTTTCAATAATTGGGATATGATACATACATAACATTCCACATTCATATAGAGAAGATACCACAAAAACAATATCCATTTCTTCCAAAATATAAGTCTTTTTAAATAAAACATGTTTTTTGAAAAATCTTCAAAACATTTTACATGGATTCCTTATTTTTATTACACATACTTATAACTTGTGAAAATAATTTAAAAACATTGGATGAGAACAAAAATCTCAGTAAGGGATATAAAAATATGGAAAGAAAACATTATTCCATGAATAATTGTAACATATGAAATCATTTCCATAAAAGACATTCTTATTACCCATATAAAATTACATTTTGAAACTTGATATTTCCCTGATATTTCCAAAAAACATATAGAACATAAATAGAACCATAAATTTTTCTTTGGACATTAAATACATAATCTTATCACCCTCTTTTCTACCTTATAATTGGTAACCCTCACGGCTACCTTACAATTTGTGTAACCATCACAATTACACTTTGATTAACCATATAGACGAACTCAAAAATAAACATAACCAATGAATTTGAGGGAGATATAGGTATCAACCTTCACCATAAACAATTCCCAAGAACTAAAAAACAATCATACAACATGAAAAATTTCATAAAATCACTATTTTTGAATTTCGTAAAAAAGAATTTTAAATGTGGTTTTTAAAAGAGAAGACCCTTATAAATATCATATAATTGAAATGAGACTTAATAGAGTGGAAGGAATATGTATGTAAATTTTAAATACACATAATTAAACATAATATAAACAAAATTAATGTCACAAAAAAAATTAATACCACATAAATAATGAAGTAGAATGTCATGAAAATCAGGTTTTTAATTCCCTTACCTCGGATTTTTCTTACATAAAAATCATTTAAAACTCATGTATAATGGTTCAAATAGTGTTAATAATATCATATTGAAACATATTCATATTTATAACACCTTATATGATCATTTGATAACATCATTTCACTATTTAATTAATATTATTTTGTTCCTTCCATTTGTTTGGGTGCGTTCTTTACATGATTTCCATGGCTGATTTGTATTTGATTTTCTTGTCGTATGGAAATGAAATTCCAGAAGTAGAATGAAATGGTATTAATATTTTTCCAGAATATATAGTTATAACATAAATCTTTTTTTATTATATATGATGATGTATCATTATATAAAATATTAATGATGTTTTCTTAGATCATGTTTGGCGGTTCCCCGATAATCATGAACTTGTTTCATTATATAATTAAATTTCATGCATATAAGTTCATTCTAGAATATAATACAGGTTAAAAAATACAATTAAAATTTTATTTCAACCATTAAAAGGGTTTTATGTTCATCTATGAAGGATTTAATGGATATTTCAAACACATTGTCCACGATTTTGGTAAATCGGCACATCGTGGACGATGTTTTTATTTTTTGAATAAGAGGGAGAGGAGAGGAAGGAAGATGATGAATCTTTTACATGATCATAGTAATATAAAGAATATATAAGATTCTATATATTTCATACATTTTGTATAATTGTAGGGAAATAGATTATTATAAAAGAAAGGAATTGTAAAGAAAACACTTGTAAAAGGAAGAGGATTCTTACCTCTTGATCTCTTCTCCTTGAGATCCTCCTTAAGACATTTGGTTTTGGCCTTTTGGTGAGACCAGAAGCTCTAGGACTTTGGTAAGAGCCTTGTGGAGGGGATTTGGATGCATATAGAAAATTATCAAGTCTTGAGAGTTGTGAGAGGAAGAGGGGAGTGAGGGTAGTATTTATAGTGGAGGAGATAAGGGATTTTATGTTATTTTAATCATTATTATAATATTATTTCTCAAGACTATGAATAGTCTTGATTCATGTGACCCCAAATAGTAATAATTTCATGTGAGTTAAAAACAAGTGGGATTACATCATCCTTTCATCACCTATGATGCAGTAAAATAAGTATTTAACATTTATCATATTTTACTATTCATAAAAAAAATAACGAATTTCAGAAAAATACAAAAAATTAAACATAACAATTTTTAAATGTGTAGAAGTAAATAATGAACTCTATTTTTTTAAAATAATTTTCAAAATATTAATAATTTAATTTTTAAATAAAGACATAATTTATTCAAAAATAACAATTTTAAATTTGTAACTCATTTTTTAACACCTTGAATGATTAATCAACATCTCATTACATTATAGCCTAAAGAAAATAAAATAATAATATGATTTAACTTTCATAAGGTTTGTATTAATATTCATATTAATATTCATAAGGGAACGTATGTAGGACCCCAGAATGATAAAGGGTTAAATGAATAAATCATATGACTCATGTCAACAAGGTGCACCTTCTTTTTCAAGAGCCTACCAGATTAGAACTCCACAGTTAATAATGCCTGTCCTAGAGTAGTGATGAGGATGGATGACCTTCTAGGATGTTTCCCAGGATGTGTGCGAGTGAGGAAAAAGTACACTAAAAGGGAAACTAGTTGGCCTGTGGGGACAATCATTAGTCATATGACTTGTTCAGTCATGTGGGTGGGCCCCAGGGTGGGGACCATGGGTCTGTGGGGAAACTGGTGGTACCTGGCATGCTAGGGCCCAAGGACCATGTTAAGGCGGGGTGTATGTGCTTTCACCGCGGCCCAGTTATCACATTTGGTATCAGATGAGCAACCCAGCCTTAAGTGCGGTGCAGTGTCTTGGTTGAGATATAGGGTTCACAATGAGGACAGTGTTATTTAAATGGGGATGAATGTAAAACTCAAGAATGATAAAGGGTTAAATGACTAAATGATATGACTCATGTTAACAAGGTGCGCCTTCCTTTTTGGGGGCTTACCTGATTAGAACTCCACAGTTAAGCATGTATGGCCTGGAGTAGTGATGATGATGGGTGGTGTTTTGGAAAGTCTCCCAAGGTGTGTGCGAGTGAGGAAAACGCACACTAGAAAGGACATTTTTTGGCATGTGTGGAAATTAATTAGTTATATTACCCGTTTGGTCACGTTGGTGGGCCCTAGGGTGGGGACCACGTGTCTGCAGGGAAAATGGTGGTACTTGGAGGGTTAGGGCCCGACGACCATGTTAAGATGAGGTGTTTATGCTGTCACCGGGTCCCAATTGTCATATTTTAAGAGAATAATAAACATTCTGTCAGGGTCTCGTGTGAAGAAAATATACAATCATTCTGTCAAGGCTTCATGCCAATACCAAGTTTGTCTCATGATACCTACTGATGAATTGATAGGCTATAGAAGGCCTCACCCGTCACATAAAATAAGTCTTATGCATTCCACATATGCCTAAAAATATTTTCTTAAATCAATGTGTCCCATACCAATTTGATTTAGTTTAATCTTTATCATAGATGGATAAATTCATTAAACAAAACAATGTGTCCCATACAACTTTGATTCATTTAAATCTTTCTCACAGATGAAATAAATTCATTAAATTATCCAAAGTGTCACATACCACCTTGGAAAGAATAGTTCTTAATTCATATATTATCATAGAAGATATATCTCAAACATGAAATGAATATCTACATTCATAAATAAAGTGAATACTACAATAAATGAAAACTTTAGTCTAAAAATTTCATGGTTTTTCAGTTATAATTTAGGCTATGGCTATATCAAGTTTATCAATGACATGCATGGACAAATAGACACACTTTTTCACATGTGATGATAACTGGTTCACATAAAATAACTGATTGTTTAGGTATGTCACATAAAATAAAGTCTCTTAAATTCAAAACCCATGTTTCATGAAAGTAAAAATATTATATAAAAAAATCATATTTTTGAATTTGAGATACTTATCATTATTGTTTAATCCATACACAGATAAATGGGAGTTTCAATAAAATTAAATTATAAACTTTAATAATTAATAGTATTCATTTTGGAAGATTTATGAGTTGGACTCTGGGGACAGTCATTAGAAAGGACATGAGTTGTCATGTGGTGAAAATCATTAGTCAGATGACCCGTTCGGGCACATGGGTGGGCCCTAGGGTGGGGACCATGCATCTGTGGGGAAAATGGTGGTACCTTTTGTGCCAGATCCTGATGACCATGTTAAGCGAGGGTGTATGTGTTATCACCTAGGCCCAGTTGTGACATCTGATATCAGAGGAGTAACCCTACCTTTAGTGTGGTGCACTGCCTTGGTTGAGATATAGGACCCACAACAAGGACGTTGTACTCTATAGGGGGGTGAATTTAACTCCCCAGAATGATAAAGGGTTAAATGACTAAATGATATGACTCATGTCAACAAGGCACACCTTCCTTTTTGAGAGCCTACCTAATTAGAACTCCACAGTTAAGCGTACATGGACTAGAGTAGTGATGAGGATTAGTGATCTTCTGGAAAGTTTCCCATGGTGTGTGTGAGTGAGAAAAAACCACACTAGAAAGAACATGTGTTGGCCTATGGGGACAATCATTAGTCAGATGACTCGTTCAAGCATTTTGTGGGACCAATGGTGGGGACCACGTCTATGTGGGGCAATTGGGGGTACCTAGCGGGCCAGGGCCCGACCACCATATTAAAGTGGGGTTTTTTTGCTATCATAGGGGCCTAGTTGTCACATTTGAATACAATCATAATAAATATTCTATCTAGGTCTCGTGTAAAGTCCATAAATAATCATTCTATCAAGGCTTCGTGTCAAGACCTAGTTTGTCTCATGAGACCTACCGATGTATCGAAAGGCTATAGGGGGCTCACATATCACATAAAATATGTCCTTTTCATTCCTCATATGTCTAAAAATATGTCCTTAAATCAAAGTTTCCCATACCACATTGATTTATTTTATTCTTTATCATTGGTGAATAAATTCATTAAACAAACCAAAGTGTCCCATACCACTTTGATTCATTTAAATCTTATTCATAGATGAAATAAATTCATTAAATGATCCAAAGTGTCCCATACCACCTTGGAATGTTTATATCTTAATACATATATTATCATAGAAGATATATCTCAAACTTGCAATGTATGTATACATTAATAAATAAAGTGAATCATGATTTAAATGTAAACGTTAGTCTAAAAATTTCATGGTTTTTCAGTTATACTTTAGGCTATGGATATATCAAGTTTATCAATGGCATGCATGGAAAAATAGACATAATTTTTCACATGTGATGATAAATTGTACATAAAAAATAGATTGTTTAGGTTTGTCACACAAAATAATGTCTCTTAAATTCAATACCCTTGTTTCATTAAAGTAACCATTTTATATACAAAAAACCATGTTTTTGAATTTAAGATACTTACCATTCATGTTTAAACCATACACTGATAAATAGGAGTTTCAATCAAATTAAATCATAAACTTTAATAATTAATAGTATTTATTGTGGAAGATTCATCATGAATTAAAATAAAATATATATAAATGTAAAACATTCATTCCATGTGAGATATTGATGCATAAGAAAATAATTAAACACACTTCACTATATGTGTTTATGAATGTATATGTTTATGTTTTAAACAAAATATAATTTCTACATTTTATCATAAAATTATAAATTGGGATGTATGTATGTAATGATAATAAGGTTATGATCCCTTTTAAAATTTTGGGCACATAATAACAAAACAAGGTTTTGTTATTGTTTTCCATTATAAATTTGTATTCATGATCACCCATACAATTAGCCCATGTAATTGAAAACATTAAATTCATGGATTGACTTACAAATGTAAAACATATAAAAAGGTGAGCTCATATATGTTTATATATATATATATATATATTCCCCAAACATAAATTATATTTTTGATCTAATCAATTTTACAACTTTCAAAACACAAAATAATTGCAAAGATAATACCATTAAAACTGATTTAAATGAAAATAAGATTGAAATATATTTATGAAATTGTAGATACTTATATATATATATACATATATATTGTTTTTTAATAAATAAATAGAGAATCAAAATAATCCTCATGTAATATATGTGGGCAGGGAAACACCCTTTGTAAAATAATTGTTCATCATTTAAAAAGAAACTTAAAATAGGTTGATTTTTCCATTTATACAAAACCGTATATAAAAATATAAATATATGAGTTTAGAAAATTCCAAAAACATTACTTATAAAACCTTTTCAAGTGTTATACACATCATAATCTTCAATTACATACTGGTAATCAATGTTTAGAAAACCTAAAAAAGTTTAGTATTGAAATTTATATAAAATCGTATATACAAAAAGGGTGTATTTGTGATTTACATAACTAAAATGGAGTTTAAAAATCCTTACAAGAATTATATACTTCAAAAACCATAGTTAATCACTAATATCAATTATATGAAAACATAAATAATATTAGGATTAAAAACTATATATATAACCATATATACATACATATATATTTGTATTAGTTTAGAAAAGTCAAAAACAACTCTTATTAAACCTTTAAAAGTATTATATGAATAAAAACAATAGTTAAATACTAATAATCACCATTTGAAAAATGTATAACATATTAGGATTGGAAGATATGAAAAGCCATATATACACATAAGTGTATATATGGGTTTTTCATATAAAAATACAGGTAAATAAACTCTAAATTGACTTTAAAGGTGAGGTTAAGTCGAGAATAGGATGGAGGAAGGTTGGGGAGAAGAAAAAGGGTAGGGTTGTGTGTGTAAGATGGGTTAATATAAACTAAAAATATGTATATTTGATATCCTATGGCCCAAACATAAAATCTAATTTAAGAAACCCAAATATAACTATTTCAGACAAGAAAAAAACTATAATCAATGTAAATCTTAAATAAAATGGTCATTTGATAATAAATATTTTATGGAAAACATACATGGGAATCTAATGGGGTTTTCATTAAACTAATGCACCCATGTAGACTTGTGAAAAAATGAAACTAGACAACTAGGCCGTGGAATGTGATAGGAGGACTCGTGGGTTAAGGAGGAGAAGTGGGGGAGGAGGGATCCATGGGTACTGGTGAAACTTGAGGTGTCGACGAAGAAGAATTTTGGAAATATAAAGAATGTCTCAGATCATCTTGGTAAGATCGGATGGATGTGTGCGGACACAAAGAAATCAATCAGTTTAAAAGACGCAGACAATAGGGATATAACGCACAGAGATCTACGACCAAGATTTCTTATCATAGAAAAAATTGTCATCCCACATCAAAACCTACACAGTTTTGGGATTTCTATATAAATGATGGTGTGTCGACCAAATTCCAATAATGCACGCACACACACAGGGGATCCTACACACGGGGCTCCATGCAAGCTTTGGTCCAAACCATACATAGTGCTGCTGCGGGACTTATACATTGGCATATTCCCTCTCTTAGCCCTCACCATGCATGACTCGTGCATGAATTATTATGCATCATGAATTCACTCATCCTAACTTGGACTGACTTCGGTTTCCTTTGTGAGATGCCCACTGACCTTGAGGGCTTGGCCCTGAAGGCTGTCCTCAGTCAGATGGGGTACTCACCAAATTTTTTATCTAAAATTTACTAAACACAAATAGTTAAAAAAATAGAATATATATTTTAATTTCCTTACATATAAAATCAACCTTTCTCATAGTTAAAAAAATTCTAAATGTCATTATTTTCATAAGTTTGTATTCATTTTGATTTTTAAAAATTTATAATTTCAAAATCCAAATATAAAATACAACTTCAATTTAAACCATGTCATCATTTAACCAAAGATATAACTTTAAAATATTTAAATAATTTTTTAACATTTGAAATACAAGTGGAAAATTTGATAAAACATAATTTTTTAAAGATTTTAATACAGAAAATAAAATCACAAAAAATAAATAAAATCGCTACACCATCATGAATCAAATCATGAGTTATTAATTTAGATGAGTTCTTTGCAATTATAAACAGATTATCATAAAAATATAATCATTCTTTCATTTATTAGTTCTGAAAATTGATATACAATATTGGAATGATATATATATATATATATATATATATATATATATATATATATATATATATTTGTATACGTATACATGTATATGACTTATAAATAGATACAGTTCGATGAAATTAAATCTTACCCTTATAAAACCATAATAAAAATGAAACATATAAAAAATAAATTTAAAAATAAAATCACCATGTTTAAAGACTTAAATAAATAAAACCCTTTCATAAAAATTGAACCAGGAACACATTTTTCAATTTGAACACATAATAACAACAAACATAAAAATGAAAGAGTTATTAGAGTGCTCAAATGTGAGCGCAAAGCTGTGTAGACATAGTGCAAAACTAAAACCAGAGAATAAATTTATTACAATCCTTTCTATAAAATTTTTAAAGAAAATAATTCTGCAACTGAAATTAATTTCAAATAAACTTTGAAATAAAATAATTTCCCTTTCTTTATAGATTTTACAAAATACAGTCATATGGATTTGATTACATAAATAGGTTTTTAGATTAAAGTTAAATAGATCAAATTAAACACTTAAAAATGAATTTGAAATTAAATTATAAATCCCCTTCACACATAAGAAATTCACCCCTCACTACCAATAGAAATTAATCATGCAAAAACTTAATAGTGAGACATAAGTTTTAAGAAGGTTATATAAATTATTTAAAATGATAGAATTAACATGAATTCAATTTAATCATATTTCTGAAAAAAAACATATCCCTTACAAATGAAGACAATTATTTCAAGTATGAGATTATTCTTTTTATGATATTAGATGTATTATGAATTAAACTTTTAAATGTGGTATGAGACACTTTGGATCGTTTAATGAATTTATTTCAACTATGAATATGATTTAAATAAATCAAAGTGGTATGAGATAGTTTGGTTTGATTAATGAACTTATTTCACCTCTGATAAAGATTAAATTAAATCAAAGTGGTATGGGACACCTTTATTTAAAGACATATTTTTATTAGACATATGAGGAATTCATATGACTTATTACGTGATGGGTGAGGCCCAATATATCCTCTCAATGCATTAGTAGGTATCATGAGAAAAACTAGGTCTTGACACGAGGCCTTGAAAAAATGGTTATGTATGGTGTTGGCATAAGGACTTGATAGAATGTTTATGATGTCCTCTATTATGCATTCCCTCATTATGAATCTAGTAAGTGAAATTACATGTGATTATTCGACTAGTAGAATAACCATTGTTTAGAATCACTCTCTTATGAACTAGTATTAATCAATTTTTATACTCCCATGTGTATATGGCTTAACGTTTTGTTTTAAAATACATAATTTTATGGAAATTCATTGATAAATAAGGATTAACATTTATTTTACAAACCTTAATGATAAATGAAATCATTTTATGTGCATTTATGAATAAATATTATTTCATGTGTAAATTTTTGTCTGCACCCCTAGAATGTCATTGAATGATTAAGTATGGTCACTATCTAGATTATAAGTGGAATTTCATGCATTGTTTTCGTGTATGTGCATATTTTATAGTTCATTTTATTTGTAACTCTTAAATAATTTTATCACTATTGAGCATGAGTTTGTCCTATAAGTTGTTTCATAATCACTCAAGAAAATGGTGATGGAATGTTATGGGAAATATCAATTTCAATATTTAAAGCATGTATTTTAAAGAAATTTTGTAAAAGAAAAATTATTTCCTAATGGTTTTGTTTTGAAACCCATTACAGGGCAATTTAATTCTCAACCCTTGTTTTAGAATTAGTTTTCACAGGTCACTTTGAAGTCCAAATTTGGACACCATCATTTTTTTACGTGTGTGGAAGCGATTTTTTGCTTTTGTTGTTTAATTTTATCACAACTCTGATAAAAATGTAAGCTTTTATCTAAATATCAAGAACCTAGACTAGTGACAGGTCATCTGTTATGTAATGTTTAATGCTGGGTCCTTAAGGACCCGACCTTATTACATTACATAATCTTGAATTTTAGTAAAAAAAATCACTTCTATTCATATTGAGGATATTTTCAAGTTTATAATTTTAGAGGTTTAGTATATATTACATACATAACATTCTATATTCATATATATCATATACCACAAAAACAGTATCCATTTCCTCGAAAACATAATAATTTTTAAATAAAACATGTCTTCCTTAACAAATGTTCATAAAATTTAAATCTGCTTCCTTATTTTTAATACACGTCCTTATAACATATGAAAATCATTTAAAAACTAGGGATGATCACAAAAATCTCAATAAGGGATATAAAAAGTAGTAAATTAAACATTAGTCCATGAATACTTGTAACATATGAAATCATTTCCAAAAAAGACATAATTGTTACCAATATAAACTTAATTTATGAAACATGAGATTTCCATGAGATTTCAAAAAGAAAATAGAACATAAATATAACCATAAAGATATATTGGGGGATTAATTACATAATCTTTTAACCCTCTCGGCTACCTTATAATTTGTAACCCTCACGACTACCTTACAATTTGTGTAACCATCACAGTTACACTTGGAGTAACCATACGATAGACCTCCAACTTACACATAACAAATTAATTTGTGGGAGATATAGGTCCAAACATTCATCATAAAAAATTACCAAGAACCATAACACAATCATACAACACGAATAATTTCCTAAAAATGTTGCTTTTGAATTTTGTAAAGAGGAATTTTAAAAGAGGTTTTCAAAAGGAAAATCCATTAAAAATATCATATAATTGAAGTGAGACTTAATGGAGTGGATGGAATATGTATATAAAATATAAATACACATAATTAAACATAATATAAACAAAATTAATCTCACAATAAAATTTAATACCACATAAATAATGAAGTAGAATGTTAACCCAAAAAATGGAAATCGGGTTATGAATTCCCTTACCTGTGGTTTGTCTTACTTCAAAATCCCTTAAACCTCCTGTATAATGGTTAAAAGAGTGTTATTAATATCTTAAATAAACATATTCATGTTTATAACACATTATATGATCATTTCATAACATCATTTCACCCTTTAATTATTAGTATTTTGTTCCTTCCATTGTTTTGGATGCATTCTTTACATGATTTCCATGGATGGTTTGTATTTGATTTTCTTGTCGAATGGAAATGAAATTATAGAAGTTGAATGAAATGGTATTAATATGTTTCCAGAATATATAATGATACCATAAATTATTTTTTATCATATATTATGTTGGATCATTAGATAAAATATTAATGATGTCTTTTCAGATCATTTTTGGCGGTTCCTAGATAACCACGAACTTGTTTCATCATATAATTTAATTTCATGCATAGAAGTTAATTCAAGAAGATAAAATAGGTTAAAACCTAAAAATTAAATTATGTATCAACCATTAAAATTGTTTTATGATCATCTTTGAAGGATGTAATGGATATTGCAAACACATCATCCATGATTTTGGTAAATCGGCACATCATGGATGATGTTTTTATTTTTAGAAAAAGAGGGAGAGGAGAGGTAACTAAGATGATAAATATTTCACATGAACATTGTAACATACAAAATTAATAATATTCTAGATATTTCGTACCTTCTAGATAAGTGGAGGGAAAGAGAGTATAATAAAAGAAATAAATTGGAAATAAAACACATGGAAAAGGAAGTGGATTCTTACCTCTTGATCTCTTATCCTTGATATCATCCTTAAGGCCTTTGGTTTTGGAATTTTGGTTGGACTAGTATCTCTAGAACGTGGGGAAGAGACTTGGGGAGGGTATTTGAAATAACTTATAAAATGATCAAGGCTTGTGAGGTGTGAGAGGAAGAGGTGAATGAGGGTGGTATTTATAGTGGAGGAGAGGAGGGATTTTACATTATTATAATCATTATTATAATATTTTTTCTCAGGACTATGAATAGTCTTGATTCATGGGACCCTAAATTGTAATAATTACATGTGATCTTGAACCAAGTGGGCTTAAATCATCCTTTCATTGCTTATGATGTCGTAAAACAAGTATTTATCATTTATCTTAATTTATTGTATTTTACAATTCATCAAAAATTCAAGATTTTCATAAAAATCCCAAAAAAATCCCCCTAAGAATTTTTTCGATGTGTAGAACTCAAAAATTAACTCCATTTTTTGAAAATAATTTTCTGAATATTATTAATTTAATTTTTAATTAAAAACACAATTTATTCAAAAATTACAATTTTAAATCTATAACTCATTTTTAACACCTTGAAAAATTAATCAACATCTCATTATCTTATAACCATAAGAAAATAAAATAATATTATTATTTACTATTAATAAGGGTAATATTACTATTCATATTAATATTTATACAAATCACACTAGAAAGGACATGTGTTGGTATGTGGGGACTTTCATTAGTCAAATGTCCCGTTTGGGTATGTGGGTGGGCCCTAGGGTGGGGACCACATGTCTACAGGGCAACTGGTGGTAACTGGTGGGCCAGGACCCAATGGCCATGTTAAGGCAGGGTGGGACCCAATTACAGCACATACACCCCACCTTAACATGGTCGTCTGGTCCTGGCCCTCCAGGTACTGCCAGTTGCCCCGCAGACATGTGGTCCCCACCCCGAGGCCCAACGTGCCCGAACAGGTCATATGACTAATGATTGTCCTCACATGCCAACACATGTCCTTTCCAGTTTGTTTTGTCCTCACTGACACACACCCTGGGTAACTTCCTCAAAATTAACCCATCCTGATCACGACTCCAAGCCAAGAACGCCTAACTATGGAGTTATGATCAGGTAGGCCCATGAAAAGGAAGGTGGACCTTGTTGACATGAGTCATATCATTTAGTCATTTAACGCTTAATCATTGTGGGGTGTTACATTCACCCCCCCCCCCCCCCCTTAGAGCACAATATCATCATTGTGGGCCCTACATCTAAACCCAACAAGTGAACCACACTTAAGGCTGGGTACCACCTCTGATACCAAATGTGACAATTGGGTCTTGGTGATAGCCCACACACATGAATAATTCATGGTAGAAAAATTAGAAATGAACAAGTCATCGGGATTTCAAATAAAGGCATAGATGATAGTGAAAGTAGATAAACATGAGAAAAGTGGATGAGATTCAGGCATCTACAACAAGGAAAGGCAACACCTACCTCACACTAGATATGGAAAACCCAAAACCCAATTAGCGACAAATCAGCTGAAGTCTCCCAAATCCAGTCTTTCTCATCTGTGGTCAGATTCCTCGCACCGGACTCATCTACGACAGTGATGACCCCCAAACCGGCCTTCACTCCAGTCATAGTGTGACTGCAGATCTCCACAAAGACCTAAGCCTCGACTCGGAATCTTGGACGATTGGACTCCCTCGTCTGTGGCGTGTGATTCCCATGTGACACAAACGTGACGCCCTTGAAGAAACCATCACGATAGCACTAATTGGATGACGAACCCGCTAAAACCCCTATACGTGACCTGCACCTCGCTTTTCTCATGATACCCTAAACGCGAACCTCCTTTCCCCATTTTTATCCCCTTTTTATTATATTATTATTATTTCTAAATTGTTATTATTATATATTTAATTTAAAGGTATGTATAATATATTTTATATTTAACTTTAAGATTAAAATATTCATGTTATTTTATTATATTTTCATTAAAAAAATCATAATATTAATAATTTTATAAAAATTAATCTAATTAAAAATTTATAAATTAAAAATATTAATTATTTCTTCATATATATATATATCATATTTTCAAAAACCAAAATATATAAAACCCAAATAATTTTAATATAGTCAGTCATATGTTAGATTAAATATTTATTTGTTTAAATTAAAGTGTGAATATTAATAGTGCATTTTTTTTACAAAAATAATGTTACTTAAAATAATTGACATCATTATTACAAAATACAATATTTTAAAATAATAATCTTAAATGTCATGTATAATCTCAATATCTAATTAAAATAAAATTATAATTTTTATAATAGTGCTAGTTTTATACTATGTTCATAATTTTATATAATTCAAAACTAGTATATATATTTATATATATATATATATATGTATATATATATATCGTATTTTGAAAATAAAAAACAAATTAACTATATTCATATATTAATATAATTATTAATTAAAATATTATATTAAATAACAATTTTTATAAAAATGATTTCTATTTAATAAAAATAGTTATTTTAAATTATTCTGTAAACAAAGGATAATATTATTTACTTTTAGAATAAATTTGAAAAAATGTACTTATAAATAAAACAATTAATTTCAATTTTTATTATAAAGAAACCCATTTTAAAAAAATTTAAATTATAAATAAAACCATTTAATAAAATATTTTTATAAGAAAACTAGGTTCATATTGGAAAGGGCATGTGTTGGCCTATGGGGACGTTAATTATTCAGATGACCAATCCAGGCATGTGGGTGGGCCCCAGGGTGGGAACCACGTGTCTTCGGGGCAATTAGTGGTACCTAGAGGGATATGACCCGATGACCATGTTAAGGAGGGGTGTTTGTGCTGTCACCAGGGCCCAGTTGTCACATTTCACTTGGCCTTTGTGTAAACACCCATATACTCATCATTTTATTCATTAATTCATGAAATGCATTTTTAAATAAAGTGATAACTTGTATTATTTTAACACTCTAAAAAAATACCAAAGTCTCATTTAATTGATTCTATGCATGAATTAATGTCATGATGTTTAAATCCTTCACATAGAAACAGTAAAATTTTATTCACTTAAAATAATTCATATATAATTTTAAAATAATCACAACCATGAGTCAATCATGTATCGTAATAAAATCATCATCGTATGATTTTCAAAACAAACATTCATCTTCACACGCGCACACACACAAATATATATATATATATATATATATATATATATTCACACACTCACACACTCACTCACACACACACACACACATATTCATATACATATATATGTATACCAAAGTATAAGAACTCTCATACCTAGAATAAGGGGTTTATGTGAAATCAATATTGATATAATTTTATAAAAAGAAACTATACACACATAAATGGTTTATTCTCACATAAAAATATATAGACATCAATCATGAATAACATAGAATTAATTTATACATGCATACTCATTTTAAATAAGATGAAGACACTTTTTATAAACATAATTTTAAGAAATTACCCATCATTATAATTAGAAGAGAAAAAATAATTGGTCATTGAAAATTATGTTTTACTAAAATAAAACAATAACAACACATAAATTTAAAACAAAAATTAAGAGAGAGAAAATTTAATCAAACATTTTCGCAAGAACTATCATGAAATTAAATTCAAACACAATTTTAATAAAAGCATAACCAGAAAATATAAATTATAAAAATGGAAATAGAAATAACTTAATCAGTAAAAAAAAATATTTGTAAATAAATATATTTACCATTACCAATAATTCTTAAAAACTTTGTTATAAATGAAAAACATTATTGAAAATCAACCAAACAAATTAACACATAAGTATAGTTCCCCTTACCTGAAACACATACATAATTTGAAAAACTTCTTCTGATGCAGACTCCCACTGGACATCAAAAAACATAGATGAAAACCAGAAAATTAGAGATATTTTATTAACCTTTGTTTATGGATTGTATTACATTAAATTTCACAAAATATAAACATCCCCACATAGAAATTATTAAACCTTGGTTTGAAGATAATACTTGTGTATACATATATAAATATATACGAATTTTTCTTGAAAATCTCTAGTGGGCTTTTATATCACCAAAAATCATGTCACTTGGCCTTCACATAAACACTCATATACTCATTATTTTCTTCATTAATTCCTAAAATGATTTTTTAAATAATGTGATAACTTCTATTATTTTAAAACACAAAAAAAAAATACCAAAGTCTCATTTAATTGATTTTATGCATGAATTAATGTCAGGATGTATAAATACTTCACATAGAAATAGTAAATTGTTATTCACTTAAAATAATGCATATATAATTTTAAAATTATCAGAAAAATGAGTCAATTATGTATCACAATGAAATCATCATTATACCATTTTCAAGAAAACCATTCAACTTCACGCACACACACACACAAATATATATATATACATATTCACATAAATATATTCATATACATATATATGTATATCAAATTATAAGAACTCTCATACATAGAATAAGGTGTTTATGTGAAATCCATCATGATAGAATTTTATAAAAAGAAACAATACATGAATAAATGGTTTCTTCTCACACAAAAATATATAAAATTCAATCATGAAGAACAGGGAATTAATTTATATATGAATATTTTTTTTAAATAAGATAAATACCTTTTTTATAAACATAATTTAAATAAATTACTCTTTCTTAGAATTAGAATATAAGGAAAATAATTTGTCGTTTAAAATATAGTTTTACTAAAATAAAAAAATAACAACCCATAAATATAAAACAGAAATTAAGAGAAAAAAATGTAATAAAAAAATTTCACTAGAACTAACATGATATTAAATTCAAACACAATTTTAAAAAAACATAACTGGTAAATATAAATTATACTTATGAAAATAGAGAAAACTTAAGAAATAAACAAATAATTATTTGTAAATAAATAGATTTTATCTTACCAATAATTCTGAGAAACATTGTTGGAAATGAATAACATTTTTGAAAATAAACCAAACAAAATTAAAACATAAGTATAGTTCCCTTAACTTGAAACAAAAATATAAGAATAAGAAATTATTCTACTGCAGACTCCCACTGTACATCAAAACACATATATGCAAACCATGAAATGATAGATAAGATATTAACCTTTGTTATGGATTGGAAACGAATAGTTAACACTTCTTAATAAATTATATACATAAGTATAATATATTATTCTATGTGCACTTAAAAATGCATAACAGGTTAATACAGATTCATAAGAGAATGATCATTAGCCATGGATATTCTACTAATTGAATAATCACATGGAATTCCACTTACTAGAATCATTATGAGGGAATGCATAATGCAGGACATCTTAAACATTTTATCAAGGCCTCATGCCAAGACTGTACATAACGATTTTTTCAAGGCCTCATTCTATTACCTAGTTTGTGTCATGAGATCTACCGATGCATCAATAATCTATATCAGGCCTCACCCAACACATAATAAGTCCTATTCATTCCTCATATGTCTAATAAAATTATGTATTTAAATCAAAGTTTCCCATACAACTTTGATTTATTTTAATCTTTATCATAGGTGAAATAAAAGCATTAAACAAAACAAAGTGTCCCATACAACTTTGATTTATTTAAATCTTATTTATAGATGAAATAAATTCATTAAACAAACCAAAGTGTCCCATACCACTTTGATTTATTTAAATAGTATTCATAGATGAAATAAATTCATTAAACGATCCAAAGTGTCCCATACCACCTTGAAAAGTTTAGTTCTTAATCCATATTTTTTCATAAAAAGATTTCTCACACTTAAATTGATTGTCTTTATTTGTAATTCATCAATAAAATGAATAATAAACATTTAATCAAAAAGGCATATATATTTTTGTCTTCTCAAAATAATCTTCAACAAAAAATATTTTTTGCACATAAAATTATAAATAAAACATTTCAATTCTTGAATAAATCCAAGTGCTTGATAATCCTGGAAAATTTATTTGAAACCATGAGTTTAGTATTAATGAAAGATGTGATGATGTTACACTAGAAAAATGACCATAACTATATGCAGATACGACATACTTAAGTTAAAGATAACACGACGACATGCTATGAGAATTTTTTTAAAACACGGTAATATAAAATGTAAACTTGAACATTTCATCCTTATAAACTTGTCACACACACACACACACACACACATATATATATATATATATGAGAAATCAACATTTCATACTTATATAAATAAATAAATACATGTGACCTTGATTTCATCATTGCGGAATAAATTCACGTTAAAACCTCGATAAACAAAAATGTGCATAACAAGTTGTCATGTTATCTTTAACTTAAGTATCTCGCATCTGCATACAGTTTTGGTCATGCATCTATCGTAACATCGACACATCGTTCATTCCTAATAAACTCATGGTTTCAAATTATTTTTTCCGAGATTATCAAGCACATGGATTTCTTGAAGAATTGAAATATTTTATTTATAATTTTATGTGTAAAATATATTTATTGTAAAAGATTGTTTTGAGAAGAAAAAACTATATATTCCTTTTTTATTAAATGTGAATTATTCATTTTATTGATGACTTACAAATAAAGACAATCAATTTTGTCTGAGAAATCATTTTAATATAATATATGGATTAATAACTAAACTTTTCAAGGTGGTATGGGAGACTTTGGATCTTTTAATGAATTTATTTCATCTATGAATAATATTTAAATAAATATTAGTGGTGTGGGAAACTTTTGTTTGTTTAATGAATTTATTTAATCTATGAATAAGATTTTAATAAATGAAATTTTTATGGGACACATATGTTTATTTAAGGAATTTATTTCACCAATGATAATCATTAAAATAAATCAAAGTTGTACGAGACACTTTTATTTAAAGAAATAATTTTATTAGACATATGAGGAATGTATAGGGATTATTATGTGATGGGAGAGGCCCACTATAGACTCTTGATGCATCAGTAGGTATCATGGGAAAAAATAGGTATTGGCACGAGGCCTTGAAAAAATAGTTATGTATGGTCTTTGAACGAGGCCTTGACAGAATGTTTAAGATGTCCTGCATTATGCATTCTCAAATAATTATTTTAGTAAGTGGAAGTCCATGTGATTATTAAATTAGTATAATAACCATGGATAATGATAATTCTCTTACGAACATGTATTAATCAGTTATGCATTTTCAAGTGCACATGGAAATATTTTTTGTACTTATGTATATCATTTATTAAGAAGGGTTAACTGTTCATATCCAATCCATAAAAAAGGTTAAGAACATATCTATCGTTTATTGGTTTTCAAATTTGTGTTTTGATGTCATTATTATGAAAATCTAAATAAGTAATGTTTCATAGGAAAAACTATGTTAGCACACCTGGCATGTCATACATAATTAAGTACGGTCATTATTTAACTTATAAGTAACATCTCATGCATTTATGCTCATGTGCATGCATATTCTTTATTGTATCATATTTTTAACTCTTAGATATGTTTAGCTACTTTGATCATGAGTTTATCCCAAAAGTTTTTTCAGAATCACTCAAGAAAATCGTGATGACCTGATATGAGGAAAGTTAATTTCCTCATTTAAAACATGTATTTAAAAGAAATGTTTTAAAAGAAAAATTACTTCTTTATGGGTTTTTTTGGAAACCCCTAACCGGGTATATCCAATTCTCACCCATTGTTCAAAATTATTTTTCACTGGTCACATTGATGTCTAATGTTGGATGCAACCATTTTTACGCGCACAGAAGAAAAGTTTGGGTTTTGTTTGTTTAATTTTTTTGCAACTCTGATTATTTGTAAGTTTAAATATGACTCTCCAGAACCTAGACTGATAAAAGGTCCTCTGCTATGTAATGTTTACGGCTAGGTGATTTTGATTGGTATGAGATGAATTGTATAGAAAATTTTTGAGATTAGATGTTGTCGTCTAACGATAGTGTCCAGAAGTCTAGCGGTCCAAGTTTTCTTAATTCTGAAGACGAAAATTCAGAATTTTTTTAGTCTGATTAAACAAATTGTGAGGACACAATTCTTTTGAGGGGGTAATAACTTAACTACCTAGAAAATATAAACCTTGTTTTCATATAAAAATATTTTATTAAATGTATATATTTACGATTTAAACATTTTAATGGCAATTTTCTTTAAAATAAAAATTGAAATTAATTGTTTATTTATAAGTATAGTTTTCAAATTTATTCTAAAAGTAAATATTATTTTCTTTTGTTTAAGGAATATTTTAAAATAACTATTTTTATTAAATATAATTTATTTTTATCAAAAAATTTATTTAATATAATATTTTATAAAATAATTATATTAATATATGAATATAGTTAATTTGTTTTTAATTTTCAAAAATGATATATATATATATATATATATATATATACATATGCATGCTAGTTTTTAATTATATAGAATTATGAATATAATATACAACTAATACTATTATAAAAATAATATTTTTATTTTAATTACATATTGAGATTATACATGACATTTAAAATTATTATTTTAAAATATTGTATGTTGTAATAATGATGTCAAATATTTTAAGTAACATTATTTTCTAAAAAAAATGCACTATTAATATTCACACTTTAGTTTAAACAAATAAATTTTTAATCTAACATATTAATGATTATATTAAAATTATTTGGGTTTTATATATTTTGATTTTCAAAAATATGATATATATATATATATATATATATATATATATATGAATAAATAATTAATAGTTTTAATTTATAAATTTTTTGATTAGATTAATTTTTATAAAATTATTAATATTATGATTTGTTGTTTAATGAAATTATAATAAAATAACATGACTATTTTAATCTTAAAGTTAAACATAAAATATATTATACATACCTTTAAATTAAATATATAATAATAACAATATAGAAATAATAATAATATAAAGAAAACAGGGATAAAAAATACGGAAAGGAGGTCGGCGTTTAGGGTATCACAAGAAAGGGGAGGTGCAGGTCGCATATAGGGGTTTCAGTGGGTTCTTCGTCTGGGGAGCGCCATCGTGAGGGATTCTTTGAGGGAATCGTGTCTGTGTCGCATGGGAGTCTCACGTCGTGGCTGAGGGAGTCCAGTCATCCAGGAGTCCGAGCAAAGGCCCAAGTCTTCGTGGAGATCTGGAGTCATGCTATAGCTAGAGTTGAGGCCGGTTCGGGGGTCATCGCTACCGTTGAGGAGTCTGGTGTGAGGAATCTGACTTCCGAAAAGAAAGACCGAGTCCGGGCGACGTCGACTGATTTTTCGCAAATAGGGTTTCAGGTTTTCCAGATCTAGTGTGAGGTAGGTGTTGCCTTTCCTTGTTGTAGGTACTAGAATATCCTCCACTTTGCTCAACTTTATCTACTTTCAGTATTGGAAATTCTATTCTTTGTCATCTGGATGACTTGTTCATTTCTTATTTTTCTACCATGAATGATTCGGGTCTCTGTGCTAGTTAATTTTAAATTGTTATTTTGAATCATTGTTCTTCGATGTCACTATTTTAAACATTTTAAATTAAATCAGTCAACATTTTTTATCCAAATTAATCTGCTTTGGTGATTGTTTGAGTATAAAATTTATATTTATCTGTTGGTTTTCTGCAATCTCATCTTGCTATGGAAGCTTGAGCTGTTATTTATATCACCATTTTCAAATTAGTCTGGCAGTCCAGAGTGAAGTGAGGGTGTGTGAAAATGAGATTGGAAAACCAATTTGATGTCTAGTGGGAGTCTGTAGCAGAAGAAATTCCTCTTCTTATGTCTTTGTTACAGGTAAGGGGAACTATACTTATGTGTTAATTTGTTTAGTTGATTTTCAAAAATGTTTTATTCAAAAAATTTGGTTGTTCATTTCTAACAAAGTTTTTCAGAATTATTAGTAAGGGGAAATCTATTTATTTACAAATAATTATTTCTTTATTTCTTAAGTTATTTCTATTTCTATAAGTATGATTTATATTTTCTGGTTTTTCTTTTATTACAATTGTGTTTGAATTTAATTGCATGCTTGTTCTGGTGAAAACATTTGATTACATTTTTTGTCTCTTAATTTTTGTTTTAAATTTATGTGTTGTTATTGTTTTATTTTCGTATATCTATATTTTCAAGGGCCAATTCTTATATTAATATTCTAATTATAAGGATGTGTAATTTCTTTAAATTATTCTTATAAAAGTTTCTTCATCTTATTTAAAAATATTATGCATGTATAAATTAATTCCATGTTCTTCGTGATTGAATTTTATATATTTTTATGTGAGAAGAAACCATTTATGCATGTATAGTTTCTTTTTATAAAATTATATCAAGATGGATTTCACATAAACCCCTTATTCTATGTATGAGAGTTCTTATACTTTGATATACATATATATGTATATGAATATATATATATATATGTGTGTGTGTGTTATTATATCTATATATATATATATATATTTGTGCATGTGCGCACATGAAGATGAATATTTGTTTTGAAAATGATACAATGATGATTTTATTGCGATACATAATTGACTCATGGTTGTGATTATTTTAAAATTATATATGCATTATTTTTAGATAATAAAAATTTACTATTTCTATGTGAAGTATTTAAACATCATGATACTAATTCATTCATCGAATCAATTAAATGAGAATTTGGTATTTCTTTTTTTTAGGATTAAAAAAATAAAAGTTATCACTTTATATAAAAATGAATTTCAGGAATTAATGAATAAAATACTAAGTATATGGGTGTTCACTCAAAGGCCAAGTGACATGATTTTTGGTGATATCAAATCCCACATGAAATTTTCAGAAAAAATTCATATATATATACGTATACACAAGTATTATCTTCAAACCAATGGTTAATCATTTATATGCATGAATGTTTATATTTTATGAAATTTAATGTAACAAGTCATCTCATTAAACCTCTAAAATTTTATCAAGGGTCACAAACTCCAATATGTTTTCTAAACCATTATTCCAATTATATATATATGTTTATGTTTATGTTTTAAATTTGATTTCATATTAACTCTACAAAAGGATATTTTCATTTATTGATGTTTTAACATGGATTTATCCCAAAATGATGAAATCAAGGTCACATGTATGTTTATATGTATATAAGTATGAAATGTTGATTTATCATATATATATATATATATATATTTGACATGTTTATAAGGATGAAATGTTCATGTTTTCATCTTATAATACCATGTTTTTAAAAAAATGCACATAACATGTCATCATTCAATCTTTAACTTAAGTATGTCACATCTTCATATAGTTATGGTCATGCTTTTAGCATAACATAGACACATCTTTCATTCATAATAAACTCATGGTTTCAAATAAATTTTTTGAGATTATCAAGCACATGTATTTCTTCAAGAATTGAAATGTTTTATTTATAATTTTTTGTGAGAAATATATTTATTGCAAAAGATTATTTTGAGAAGACAAAACTATATATGCCTTTTTTATTAAATGTGAATTATTCATTTTATTAAGGACTTATAAATAAATACAATCAATTAAAGTATGAGAAATGTTTTTATGATAATATATGAATTAAGAACTAAATTTTTCAAGGTTTTATGGGATACATTGGATAAATTAATTAATTTATTTCATCTATGAATAATATTTAAATAAATCAAAGTGGTATAGGACAATTTGGTTTGTTTAATGAATTTATTTCATCTATGAATAAGATTTAAATAAACCAAAGTGGTATGAGACACTTTGTCTTGTTTAATGAATTTATTTCACGTCTGATAAAGATTAAAATAAATCAAAGTGGTATGAGACACTTCGATTTAAAGACATACTTTTATTAGTCATATGAGGAACGTATAGAACTTATTATGTGATGGGTGAGGCCCGCTATAACCTCTTGAAGAATCAGTAGGTCTCATGAGACAAACTAGGTTTAGCACGAGGCATTGAAAAAATCATTTTGTATGGTCTTGGCATGAGGCCTTGACATAATGTTTAAGATGTCATGTATTATGCATTACCTCATAATGATTCTAGTAAGTTGAAGTCCACGTGATTATTCAATTAGTATAATATTCATGGCTAATGATTATTCTCTTATGAACATGTTTTAATTAGTTTTGAATTTTTACGTGCACATGGAATAATGATTTATACTTATGTATATCATTTATTAAGAAGGGTTTACTATTCGTTTCCAATCCATAAACGAAGGTTAAGAACTTATCTATCATTTCATGGTTTTCATATATGTGTTTTGATGTCGTTTTCTGCACAAATCTAATCAACAAACATTTAATGACAAAAATTGTGTTTGCACACCCGACATGTCATACATAATTAGGTGTGGTCATTATTTAACTTAGAAGTGACATATCCTACATTTCTGCTCAAGTGCGTGTATATTCTATATTTTATCATATATGTAACTCTTAAATAAGTTTAGTTACATTTAGCACTAGTTTATCGTAAAATGTATTTCAGAATCTCTAAAGAAAATGGTGATGACATGATATGAGAAAAGTTAATTTCATGATTCAAAACATGTATTTAAAATAAATGTTTTAAAATAAAAAATATTTCTTTATGGATTTGTTTTGAAACCCCTAACTGGGTATATCCAATGCTCACCCCTTTTTTAAGATTATTTTTCACAGGTCACGTTGAAGTCCAAAGTTAGATGCCATTGTTTTTACGAATGCGGAAGCAAAGTTTGGCTTTTGTATTATTTTTTGAAACTCTAGTAATTTGTAATCTTAAATCCAACTCTATAGAACCTAGACCAGTGAAAGGTCATATGCTATGTAATGTTTAAGGCTGAGTCATTATAGCATGCGTGGATGACAGGTGTGCCAATGGGCTCTATGCATTGGATTGTTTGTGCTTTGGTTATGTAATGGGTTTTGTCCGACTGGGCTCTCAAGCCATTGAATCTTGGCTTTATGGCCATTGTAGTTGGTTCTATACTAGGTTTTGTATTTTTTTTGATCCCTCTAGGAATAAAATCTTTTTATGGGGTTTCCATCACCCAGGTCAAAAGGGGTTTCTGTTGTTTTTTTATTTTTTAAATTAAGGGGATTTTCCCCCAATCCTTACGGCAATTAATGTGAGTAATGGTGTTATTTAATTGTTGAATTAAATGAAGGAAATAATTAATTTTGAATTAATTAATGGGATGGTACATGGACAACTAATTGGAGAATTAGTTGAAGGGACTAAATAATATTAATTAATTATGAATTATTTAATGGGAAGTGACACGGGAAATTAATCAACGAATCAATTGAAGGGATTTAATGAGATTAATTAATTGTGAATTAATTAATGTGATTGATGTGAAAAATTAATTGGAGAATTAATTGAAGGCTTTTATGGGTTAATTAATTATAGAATTAATTAGGTGATATTGAGTTGTTGATTTGAGATGAGTAATTATAGAATTAATTATGTGATATTGAGTTATTGATTTTAGATAATTAATTGTAGAATTAATTATGAAACATTGAGATCGTGAGTGAGATAATTAATTTTGGGATTAAAAATGAGATTTTGAGTTTGTGGATATTTATTAATTAATTGATGAATTAATTAATGGGATTTACATGCTTAATTAATTCGTGAAATTAATTAATGGGGTTTATGTGATAAACTAATTGTTGAATTAGCGATTTAATTGATGTGATTAGTTAATTGTTGAATTGACTAACAGAATTGAAGTTATTAACTAATTGTTGAATTAATTAATGTATTTGATGTGATTAATTAATAGTCAAATTAATTAATATTATTGATGTGATTAGTTAACTATTGAATTAATAAGAGGAGTTGATGTGATTAGTTAATTGTTGAAATAACTTGAGTAATTGATGTGATTAGTTAATTTTGGAATTAACTAGAGTAATTGATGTGATTTTTTAATTGATAAATTAACTAGAGAAAGTGATGTGACTAATTAATCATTGAATTAATTGATTTTATTGTTGTGATTAGTTAATTGTTGAGCTAACTAATGGAATTGTTGTGTTTAACTAACTGTTTAATTATTAATGGAATTGGCAAGGATAATTAATTATTTAATTAATTGTGAATTAAATAATGGTAACAAGGTCATTATGATGTGTGATGTGCAAATGGTAAAACGGTCATTTAGCATGAATTAAAGTATGGTAACATGGTCATTCTAATGTGTGATGTGTGAATGGTAACATGGTCATTCAACAAGAATTAAAGGATGGTAACATGGTCATCCAAATTGTATGATTAAATGAATGGTAACGTGGTCATTAATTTGTGAAATAAGGGTGGTAAAAAGTTCATCCAAATTGTGTGATTAAATGAATGGTAACATGGTTATTCATTTGTTAAATAAGGATGATAACATGTTCATCCAAATTGTGTGATTTATTGAATGGTAATATGGTCATTCATTGTGTAATAAGGATGGTAACATGTTCATACAAATTGTGTGGTTTAATTAATGGTAACACGGTCAATCATTGTGAAATTAGAATGGTAGTGATGGTACTGTGATACATATTACCTGGGGAACATTTCAGGCTTCGACATGAGCCGCAACTAATATCGAGGTATGGGTTTCCTCGGGCTGCACATGAGGCTCAGCCCGGTTGGTGAGGACTCCTTATGTGCACCCAAGAGACCCGGTACCAAAACCAGGCAGAGGCTAATTTCCGGGTTACTGTAGCAGTACTGCAGCAGGAACTGTGCAGTACTGTAGCAGGTACTATAGTGGGAACTGTAGCAGGCACTGTTTGGCACGGTAGCAGCCGGGAATATTCACCCATTTGGGCCTTCGGGCCACCAATTTGGTCCCCGAGTCCTTTAAGGCCTTCGGGCCACCCACGCCTTCAGGTCAGTAAGGCATTCGGGCCACCTCAAGGCCTTCGGGCCACCTTAAGTGCAGATACAAACCAGAAAACCTACAAGGAACAAGCTTCAGAAGAAGGATGATCAAGGAGCTTTCACCAATGCAGAGCTAAACAGATTGCAAGAATGAGAGGGTATGACACCTGCCTTCGAGACAAGCCCATACATGCACGGGAAAGCCTAGTTGAACAACCATGCAAAGGTGGAGAGCTGATTTCACGTTGAAGATGCTGGGGAGGAGAAGTTCCAAGTAGTTAGTTTGGGTTGTGTGTAATGTTTAAAACCTACGGGCAATGAATTCCTCTAAGGACTGCGGGCCATGTAATACTTACACCTATGGGCCTTTTAAGGGTTCCATCTCACCCCTTGAAAGGTGGATTATCAAAATCAATAAAAATGAAGGACTTCAGGCCATTGGAGGACAATGTGATAACTCTATATTTATGCATAATAATTATTTATTTATAGAACCACATACACTTTTTATTGACTGACATTGTTTTAGACACCATTGGAGGTGGCCTACTGAGTTGTACTCACACTGTATTTAGGCTGCCTGATTGATACCTGAATAGACTTTGTGTTTTTTAGACTGGTTAAGGGAAAATTCTCTATGCTAGATAGCTGATTTGGGATGGATCATGGATGAGGGAACCCGATGTGGTTCTGGACTCTCTTGGGAGTTTTCAGTGTCTTTACTTTTTGATTTTTCATTTTGACATTTGGCATGTGTGTAATGTCCCGAACTCGGATGGCACATAAATGTGCTCCGAGATCGGTTGGCCACATGGCCTCAAGCTCATCTCCTCAAATGGTAGAGTATACCGACTAGAAGTGAGGGACTTGGTGTGATGGTGGGGAGACTATTCCCTCATTATCAAAGTGTAACATAGTGTAATAAAATAACAATTCTATAGAGAAAGCGGTAATCCCATAAAACAACGTAAACAATGGAAGACTGATGGTATAAATAACCCATATGTCATATCTTAAAAAATATGATGCTTCATGTTACATGTTATATAAAATATCCAAAATACGTTACACTACAGTTATATAGAATACAAGTACCAAAAGTACAAAAAGGCCAAAAAGAAACACAGAAGCATCGCAAGCCTGGGCTTGGTCCAATGCTCTCCTGCTCCTAAGCATCATATCAAGTACCTATAGAAGTGAGATTTCCCTTATCAAAACCTAAAATCATATACTCTTTTTGGGTCCAAAACATGACCCAAATAGGGTGTGAGACTAAATCCCAGTAGGCAACCACCCAAGGTCTGTGCCAATCTATTAGTGAATATTTATAACAGGCAGTGTGTAATAATGAAAGCAGTAAGCTAGATAGTACTCAAAAGTAAACAACCTACAATCACTAATTTAAATTTACATTTAATTTCATTTTCTATTTAACAATTTAGTTACATTGATTTCATAAGTCTTGAGATGTGTCGTAATCCCAGCATCCCCTGTATAACTATAAGCACAACAGATACCTCAAAATGCTATCTATACAATTATGAGTGAAGACAGAATCCAAGCTGGTGCTTTGGATTGGAAGATGTGTTAGAAGTCATTTATTTTTAATAGTTAATGTATAACCTAAGACCTTCCATAACATACCTATGTTGGAATTCAAGTATCACTCCAGGTGCAATTTCCACTAACACCCTAGAAGCTCGTCCCGACGAACCTCACAGAAACCCAGTATCAATCTAGGTGTCATATAAGTACATGTCAATTGATCCCATCCTTGGAAGTCCTATATGGAATCCCCAAGTATCACTCATGACATATAATCAATTCCTCTTGAGCCTATCCATGGAAGTCATATAAGGATCCATAATTCACCCACCATTTAAGTACAACATCTAGGATCCCGTCCACGGAATTCATGGTTCACTCACAACATATTCAAATTTATCCCTTTGATCCAATCCTTAGCATTCTAACTAAATCCAAGGTTCACTCGAGGAACAAGGTACAATAGTCTATGAGCCCGTCCATGGAATTCTAAACTGAATACATGATTCACCTAAGGAAAATTACCATTTCATCATACAATTCACTTAAACATTTCATCAGGAATGCTAAGGTCAAAACCTAAAAGCATCTTATATGACTCACCACCAAAGGGTGTCTCAAGAAAGGACCATTCTCATAAGGCTTGGTATTTCATTTTCTCACATGGAAACATTTATCATAAGAAGAATCACATGAAAATTAAACTATTACATGGAATATACATTGACCAACTCATGTGGGAAGGTTCACAATTGGAGCAATTTATTGAAAACATGCTTAAACAAGCATAGTAATACAAGGGTCAAGGGGAAAGTCAACCATCCCATACCCTTAACCAATTCAATTAAAATTTACAACCTTGTAACTCCACTAATAAACTCAAACCACTTTTAACAACCAAAGAAAGGGAATCAAGGGCATTCCCCATAGGGATCCTAAGCCAAACAGAAAAAAGTTCATCCAAGGGAAGTCACCCATGGGGTGGCCCTTAATCCAAGTATAGAACCCAATAAATGCGTTAAAAACCTATTCCATTAACTAAACTACAATAGGAAACAAAAAATGGTTAAATTATAAATCTAGGCGACACCCAAAAAATTGGAGTGCAACACTCCGATATATATAAACAGCTAAAAAATTAATGAATGGTAAGAGACCACCTACCTTAGGCTCATGCTAGATTATCAATCCAGTATAAATCATCGATTCATCCCATTTTGGGAAAGATCATAATAACTGATGAAGAATGGGAAATTAGGGCATATGAGCCTCAATCCAAATAGCATAATATATAACCATAAGAATTGTGAGAGGATAAAAAGGAATCAAGGCCTTACTGTTGCCGATATAAGGAGATGAACCACACTTGATTCAGATATCAGATGGATAAGGTGTCAGGACCCCCTCCCCACAAAGTGTACCCCTCCTGGGCCGAAAATGTGATAAGGGAGATTATGACCCCCGAGTCCCGCCTCCAGTAGGCCCCGGGTTGGCGACTAGCACCGAGGGTATAATAACTCACAAATGGGATGTGTTACCCTCTAAGAGAACACATGCGGAAGAGAGAGATAAGATAGACACCAATCAACTCCAAATCCGAACTGAAATGTAAAAGAAACTCAAGTACATATATGGAATGTCATGCAAAAGTACTACAACTGAAAGGGAAAACTACAAGTACCCAAAAAAAAGTAAAACAACTGCAACCAGAAGCCCGAACAGCTCCTGCAACCACAAGCTAGTAGTAACCAGCCTGATCTCCAACCTTCTCCACATGACCTAAAAAACAGTTTATATATACGTAGGGTGAGTATAACAGTATACTCAGTGGGATCCTCCCCAAATCCTCTCATGCAAAAGTAAAGAAAGCATGGTAAAGCACATTGAACAACAAGTAAAACTAACTCGTCACCAAAACAGACATACTAAGTTCTCAACCTCACAATGGATACTCTCACCAAGTAACACATACAAGAATATAGAATATAGTAACGAATATCAAGGGTAACCCACTACTACTTCCCCACTGGTTTGCCGTTTTTCCCCAATGACATATGTCTTGTGCATCTCTCTCCAAAGTCTTGCCCGTATATACTTGGGCTAATATCCACAATCTGCACCACATACACCACAAAGGCCTGCCCGCAGACACCTGAGCTAAGCACTACACCATCCTCACAACCAAAAGTAACCAGGTAGTTTCCGGGAGCCACCAAAGCTCGCATAACGTGTATCATACGTCGTGTATTATACTTCAAGTCATCACAACCCATACTCCGAGTAAGGATCCTCAAGCCATCAGATCCTATACACGTTACACCTATAGTAGTCCACAGGATACTATATCCAGAATATATGTGTGGGAATAACCACAAGACATTACAGAACTCTACACACATATATGGGGAAAACTAACCGATGTGCCTAAAGGCACTAGTATCTACCAAGAGAAGAGAGCAGGGTCAAAGGGGGTAGTCATCCATTCATCCTCCCACCAAAATGTTGAGGAAAACACCCCCTAGGGATCAGAATCCTTGGGGTGTCAGTTTCCCTTACCGATAGGGTGGAGTAGCGTGTAGAAACACAAAAAGTACAGAATATATATAACTCACAACCACACTATAGGAATATCCTAGTCTTAGTCTCTATTGCAGCTAACGTCTCTCTGACTCCGGGCTGCTACTTCTAAGACTATGTATCCTATAAGCACACAACCAGTTAAGGAAATTTATTAGGTTACTTCATTCCCTTTTTCATCAATTCCACTTTACGTTAATTAATTCTTTGAACATTAATTAACCATGAACAAAACCATATTAAACTTCATTGGAATCACATTCAAAATTAACTGTTCCTTTAAATTTACAACATCACCATTAAATTCCAGCATCTCCATCCCCGTGGATTATCACCATTTAATCAATATTTCATTACAAAATTACTTTCCCATATCCCCAGGCATTCTAGAAAAGCATCCTATGCTACTAAACATAAGGGGGATCAACACGGTGAGTAGATATACTACCCGTCGAGTCTTTGCCGCCTATAGCAAGAGCGTAGACTCATTCTCCCTTGAGGGGATAAACACGGAAAGCACGTGGCATACCCCACATGTCTTCGCCCCTTTCGGAAGGAGGGTAAGTAAGACCAGATTCCTTGAGCAGTGGGGAAAAGTAAAGCAGATAAACAACCAACCAAAGTCACCAAGCATCTAACAAACACATCCATACCATTCCATCATCCCTGGTGTCCTCCCCGACACCCACACGCATAAACCGATGCATTTGGCCATTCTAGGCGTCATCCACTGCCACAACCACAAGGCCTCCCTGCCTCTACAAATCACAACACTCCTCTAGGGTCACATCACATCACAAGCAGCAGGAAATCAAACACCACATCAATTGGGCTCTTGGCCCTTTAACAAGGCATCCATCCTTCACATATAACGAGCACTCATGGCTCTAAAGCACAAGGCACTCAGCCTTACAAACAAGAGGGTAACTCAGAACCCTGCCAGGCATTATCTTTTATCAATCCACCAGTTCTTTAATCCCTCTTGAATAAACAGGTACAATTCGTAGGTTCCAATTCCAGGAAACCTAATTAGTAAGCTATCACAAAAGATTAACATGCTTACTATGCCAATTTGATTAACATCAAATTAGAACAACCACAACAATGAAAACAACCAGATTCATTTACATGCCTCTTTATCATTATCCAATTAAATATCAATTAATTCCGGATTTATGTTCTTTATCAATTTCATCAAGAACAACATACTAACAAGAAAGGCATATATATCACACTATCTAGCAAATCAAGAGGTGAACCGTTATCACGGTACAAAGCAACAACATGCGATCAAACCAATTCTTTTAATACGGTTCAAGTATTCAATTAGGTCAATTTCATTGTGACCCAAAGGGCTAAATCATGGTAACTCTACGATTTCACATAAATAATTAGAGAAGACACGAATCCCCTACCTCAACGGTCTTTGAAGAAACCACAACGGTCGAGGAATGCTCAATAAACCAGGTCGATTCTACACGAAACCTCCTTAGATCTCCTCTCCTAATACAACCAAGTCCAAAGATCATCATTTTTGACATCCACACACCTAGATCTACCCATAACGGTCATAGATCTAAGAAGACGAGAGAAGAGGAGGAGTAGATCTAAGTAGATCTAGGAAACCAAACAAGAACGAGGAAGAACGGCCACATACCTCAAGGAACCAGCTTCGATTCGCAAAGAGAAGACTCCAGATTGCCTCCAAAATGCTTGGGAGAGGTTCTTCTGCCTCCAAGGAAGGGTAATCCTGATTTATGGCCGATTACGGGCTTAAACGAGCAAGATAGAGGCTAAATGGTCAAGATCCTAAATTTTAAGATCTAACTTTAAGTGTCAGCACAGCTTAGTCACACGGTTAGACAATCGTGCGCTAACCGTGCGGTCACCACTTCCTTAACCACTCAGCTCACACGGTTTGGCTGCACGGTTTAGACAAACTGTGCGCCTCCCGTGTAGTCTCTACTGCCATCAAGGCTAGCTAAGCACGGTTTGGCCGCACGGTTATACAAATCGTGCGCCAACCGTGTGAAAGTTACATCACTCCCAGTTTTCTTTAAAAAGGACACCCAAATGTACCTCCAAGTCACCTTAACCTCCCGGGACACCTCTAGCACCACATTTTCACAAAGGAATGTATCGGAGAGGTCCGGTCCATTACATCAGATACCTCTCAAAACATTCTCGTCCTTGAGAATCCAAAAACCCACCTAAAGAGAAAATGAAATAGGGTCTGAACAACCACCCACCGAGATACCTATCAAAAGAGAGAAAGCCACCAAAGCAACAAGGAAGCCGACTAAAAAACATGAAAGTTTCATAGGCTCATCAGTTACAACGATACATGGAAAGAGATTAAACATCAATCAACTCTGGATATTGAGAACGTATCTGTGACTCATGCTCCCTGCTACTCTCCTCCATGCCACCGTGTCACCACAAGACACCAACTAAGGGGATGGAACACCCGCGCAACACCTTCTCCTTGCAGTCTTGGATCTCCACAGGTTGCTCCTCAAAGGTGGCATCATCATCAACATCGATCTCTCCCCAATCGATGATGTGAGAGTTGTTATGAAGATAACGATGGAGCTGTGATACATTGAAAACATCATGTATCTGACTCATGTGCGGGGGAAGTGATACTCGATACGCCACAGATCCAACATGAGCTAACACCTCAAAAGGCCCAACAAAGCGAGGGGAGATCTTACTCCCATGACCAAACCTTCGCTGCCCACAACGGGGAGTCACCTTCAGAAACACATGATACCCAACATTAAACTCTAAGGGTCTCCTTCTTCGATCGTCATATGATTTCTGACGATTTTGCGCTGCCTTCATCCTATCACAAATCACCTGAACCATCTCTGTTGTATTCTGCACTAGTTCCGGTTCGAGAATTTCTAACTCTCCAACCCCAGTCCAGCACAACGGAGAACGTCAAGGCCAGCCATACAAGGCTTCAAAGTGCGACATACCGATGGTGGAGTGAAAACTATTATTGTAAGCGAAATAAACCAAAGGTAAGTGCCTAATATATGAACCTCAAAAATCAAGAACACAAGAGCACAACATGTCTTCAAGAGTCTGGATGGTTTTGCTCTGTCTGGCCATCCGTTTGAGGATGAAAAGCAGTGCCAAGGCATAGCTGAGAACAAAAAGCATGCTGGAGACCTCTCCACACCCTGGAGCTAAAACGAGGATCTCAATCAGAAATGATCGTCCTTGGGAATCCATGAAGTCTCACCACCTCCTCTAGATATTTCCTCGACAAAACTTCCACTGAGCTCAACTCCTTGATCGCTATAAAGTGGGACGATTTTGTTCAACGATCCACTACCACCCAAATAGCATAATATCCTCCCGGAGAATGAGGAAAACCTGTAACAAAGTCCATTGAGATGTCCTCCCACTTCCACTAAGGAATATCTAATGGCTGTAGATGACCACCAGGAACACAGTGTTCGACCTTCACCTTCTGGCAGAACAAACAACGAGACACAAACTCCGCAACTGCACACTTTAACCCAGGACACCAAAACTGACTCCTAAAGGATCGGTACATCTTTGTCACACCAGGATGTACTACTAAGGGTGAACTATGGAACTCTCGGAGAACCATCTCGCACATCGCCAAGGGAACAAAAAGTCTTCCATGATACAAAAATTGGTGTTGTTCATCCTCAGACCAACCATCATGGGCCTCACCACAAACAACTCAGTCTCTCCAAACTTCCACCTCAAGATCCCCCAATTGGGACTCTTCCACCTTCTGCATCAGGGATGACTGTACCGTCATCTGAAAAAGACAACCTCTGCATCCAACCTCTTCTATATCAAGATGCAAAGCTGACAGTTATTCCATTACTCTCTAGGAATCACCGGATTCACGCACAGCATCACTACGTGACTTTAGACTCAACACATTAGCTACAACATTCCATTTTCTAGGTGTATACGATATTTCAAAGTCATATTCCTGCCATAACTCCATCCATTGATGCTGACGCAAGTTCAAGTCACGCTGGGAGAAAACATACCTCAAACTCTTATGATCGGTTGAAAACCACAAAGCGCTCACCAATGAGGTAATGTCTCCAAAACTTCAGAGAAAACACCACGGCTTCCAACTCAAGATCAGGGGTGGTATAGTTGAGTTCATGGGGATGCAACTGCTGAGACCCATAAGAAACAACTGACCTCTGATGCATGAGAACACAACCTAACCCCAGATGTGAAGCATCGCAGAAAACATCAAACTGAACTCCCTCAGCTGGAAGACAAAGGACTGGAGCACTTACTAACTTCTCCTTTAGATACTCAAAAGCTGCCTAACACTAATCTGTCCATATATAAGCCTGATCTTTCCTGGTCAAAGCTGTCATAGGAGTTGCAACTCATGAGAAATTGGATACAAACCTCTTTTAGTAGCCTACGAGACCAAGGAAACTTCGCACCTCTGACACAGTCTTGGGGGATTCCCAAGATACAAATGCTTCTATCTTCGATGGATCCATAGCTACTCCCTGTTGGGACACAACATGCCCCAAGAAACAGAATTCTCGAGCCCAAAACTCACACTTCGACAACTTCCCGAACAATTGATGTTGGCGAAGAAATCTCAAAACGGATCGTAGATTCTATGAATGCTCCTCTTCTGATGTGGAGTACACAAGGATGTCGTCGATAAAAACTACCATGAACCTGTCTAGGAACTCACATAACACCGCATTCATCAATCCCATGAATACCGCTGGAGCATTCGTTCCGCTGAATGACATTACAACGAACTCATAATGCCCATGATGATAACGGAAATCAGTCTTCGGGATATCCTCATCCTTCTCCCGCATCTGATGATATCCTGACCGCAAGTCGATATTTGAGAACCAACTTGCACCCTTCAGTTGTTCGAATAAGTCATCAATCCGCAGAAGAGGATATCGATTCTTTATTTTCACTTTGTTTAAGCAATGGTAATTGACAAACAACCGAAAACTACCATCGTCCTTCTTCATGAATAGAACTGGTGCACCCCATGGGGACACACTTGGCCGAACAAAACTGCGCTGCAACAGACCATCAAGTGGTAAATGTAGCCCTCACAACTCAGAAGGGTCCATCCTATACGGATAGATAGAGATAAGAGATGCTCCTGGCTGTAGCTCGATCCCAAAATCGATCTCTCGTCGAGGGGGTAATGCTACGACCCCTTTTGGAAAGACCTCAGGGTACTCCTCCATGACCCTAGGAAACTCCAACTGCTGAACCTCTGAAGAACTCAGCAGCATCCCAACCACCATGGACGATAAGGATGGAACTTGTCTATGACCCATCCGAGGATCTTGCTCACCAACAAACACCACTTGTTCTCCATCCGCATCAAATAAAATGAATTTCTTCTAGTAGCAATCCACGATAGCCTGCACCGAATACAACCAATCCATGCTGAGGATGACATCATATGGTTGTATTCGTAAACATAGGAAATCTCCCCAAGAGCGGTGTTTCCCCAACACTAGCTCACAATCTCTACATACTTCAAACAAGTTAGATCGACCTCCAACTGGCGTAGTCAACGCCAACGACACTGGAATCCTGTCTACCTCAAGTCCCAAATCATGGACAAGGGTAGGTGATATGAAAGAGTGTGTCGCTCCTGAATCAAAAAAGGCATACACTAAGGTAGAAAACAAGAAAAGGGTACCTCAAACGATATCTGGCTCGCTTGGAGATGGAAACGCTAGAGCATGAAGCTGACCACGACCTCCTCCACGGCCTCTCTGACCCAGATGAAGACCACCACCACAAACGCACTATGCTCTTTGAGGATGGGGAGCATCATGGGGATGTCCTCTGGCTTCCCCATCTACCCTCTACTGATCGAAAGCTTGTGCAACCTGCAGCTTCTGCCTCGGCTGGAACTGTCTCAACGGAGGAACCTGGAATGGAGCGCCCAGTGCACGATGACTGCTCTGAAAGGTTGGTCACTCCCGCTGCTGATGACCACGACCACCATAAGAAAAAAATCGCCTGACCACTTGGCATAGGCCTAAGAGTTGCTGCCTCTAGAAAAATGAGATGTGAAGGGCTGGGACCTACCCCTAGCTGAACGAAAACTCTTCTGCCCTGAAAACCGGGAACCACAGGCCACAGCTCTGCTTCGTGAGGAATCATGATGATTCCCCTCTCGTGATGATTCAGTCATGGCCAAAGTCTTCTCAACAACCTCTGCCCTTGCCAGCACCTCAAGATATGTCTTCAGCATAAATGGGGTGACCTGACGCTGGATCTCTGGGTGTAAAGCCTCCTCAAAATGCCTCACCCTGACCTCCTCATCTGGTAACAAGTTCAAAGCATATCGTAAGAGGTTTCTGAAACAGATTCCAAAAACTCGAACACTGGAGCTCCCCTGTCGAAGGGTAAGAAGCTCATAACGACTGGACGCCTTCGCAGTCGAAGAAAGGAACTCAACTCTGAACTTTTCTCGAAACTCCTCCCATGAGATCGCTGACTCCTCACGACCCCCAAGGAAAAAAAGCCACCACTGCCTCGCTGCTCCACATAGAATCGTCACAACCAAGGACACCCAGTGCACCTTCTGAGCACGAATCAAACTAAAGCTGATTTCGACCTCCTCTAACCAGTCTTTTGTGACTGCATTTGAAATGGAGCCCTCGTACTTCTGCAGACTCAGGAGCTGAAACTCTCAGAGTGTCTTCCTCCAAGTGTCATCGTCGTCAACCTCTACCTGGCGGCGATCTGCTGGAATAACCTACTAGACATCTTCAGCGCAAACCTGACGAGGATGTCGACCTGGAGACATACCTGTAAAATAACAACCGTAAGAGATCCTAAGCCTGGAATATGGAAGACTTAACATTAATTAATTAATTTTTTTCATTTATTCATTTTAGGTTAACCTATCCCAAGGTCTACCAATTCAAACACAAGTACAAATAAGAATGATGCATGATCCTTTCCTAGGTCTCTACCCTGCAACCAGTATCACCTTGTTTAGTAGCCATTGTAAACTTAAAGGTCCGTGCAACAGATCATAGGGGGCCCTAAACGCCTATGTATCTTCTGGTCTATAGTGTTTACCCCACTTTCTAAACATGAATGACACCATTTCCCTACCAACCCATGCAATCTCACCTATGCCTAACTCCAATCTCCATCCTATCCCTCAACCAGACCTCTGATACCACTCTATCACGACCCCCTCCCCACAAAGTGTACCCCTCCTGGGTCGGCAATGTAAGAAGGGATATAATGACCCCCAAGTCCCGCCTCCAGTAGGCCTCGAGTTGGAAACTAGCACCGAGGGTATAATAACTCAAAAATGGGAGGCATTACCCTATAAGAGAACACATGCAGAAGAGATAGATAGGATATACACCAATCAACTCCAACTCCAAACTGAAATGTAAAATAAACCCAAGTACATATATGGAATTCCATGCAAAAGTACTACAACTAAAAGGGAAAACTACAAGTACTCAAAAAAGTAAAACATCTGCAACCACAAGCCCGAACAGCTCCTGCAACCACAAACTAGTAGTAACTGGCCTGATCTCCAACCTACTCCACGTGACCTAAAATAAAATTTATATATATGTAGGGTAAGTATAATAGTATACTCAGTAGGATCCACCTCGAAGCCTCTTGTGAAAAAGTAAAGAAAGCATGCTAAATCACAGTGAACAACAAGTGAAACTAACTCGTCACCTAAACAGGTATACTAAGTTCCCAACCTCACCATGGATACTCTCACCAAGTAACGCATACAAGAATATAGTATATAGTAAAGAATATCAAGGGTACCCTGATACTACTTCCCCACTGATTTTCCGCTTTTCCCCAATGACATACATCATATGCATCTCTCTCCAAAGGTTTGCCCGAATATACCTGGGCTAATCTCCACAATCTGCACCACATGCACCACAAAGGCTTGCCCACAGACACCTGGGCTAAGAACCAAACTATCCTCACAAACAAAAGTAACCAGGTAGTTTCTGGGAGCCACCACAACTCTCATAACGTGTATCATACGTCAAGTATTATACTTCAAGCCATCACAACCCATACTCTGAGTAAGGATCCTCTATCCATCACAGCCTATACACGTTACACCTATAGTAGTCCACATGATACTATATCCAGAATATATGTGTGGGAATAACCACAAGCCATTACATCCATCTACACACATATATGGGGAAAACTAACCATTGTGCCTAAAGGCACTAGTATCTACCAAGAGAAGAGAGCGGGGTCAAAGGGGGTAGTCAGCCATTCATCCTCCCACCAGAATGTTGGGGAAAACACCCTCAGGGCTCAGAATCCCCAGGGTGTCATTTTCCCTTACCGACAGGGTGGATTAGCATGTAGAAACAGAAAAAGTATGGAATATATATAACTCACAACAAAACTATGGGCATATCCTATTCTTAGTCTCAACTGCAGCTAACGTCTCTTGGACTCCGGGCTGCTATTTCTAAGACTAGGTATCCTATAAGCACACAACTAGTTAAGGAACTTTATTAGGTTACTTCATTCCCTTTTTTATAAATTCCACTTTACGTTAATTAATTCTTTGCACATTAATTAACCACGAACAAAACCACATTAAACTTCATTGTCATCACATTCAAAATCAATTGTTCCTTTAAAGTTACAACATCACCATTAAATTTCAACATCTCCATCCTCGTGGATTATCACCGTTTAATCAATCTTTCATTACAGAATTACTTTCCCATAACACAGGCATTCTAGAAAAGCATCCTATGCTACTAAACACAAGGGGGTTCAACACGGTGAGTAGATATACTACCTGTCGAATCTTTTTCGCCTATAGCAAGAGCGTAGACCCATTCTCCCTTGAGAGGCTAAACACGGAAAGCACGTGGCATACCCCACGTGTCTTCTCCCCTTTCAGAAGGAGGGTAAGCAAGACCAGCTGCCTTGAGCAATGGGGAAAAGTAAAGAAGATAAACAACCAACCAAAGTCACCAAGCATCCAACAAACACATCCATCCCATTCCATCATCCCTGGTGTCCTCCCCGACACCCACATGCATAAACCAATACATCTCGCCACTCTAGGTGTCATCCACTACCACAACCACAAGGCCTCCCTGCCTCCACGTATCACAACAATCCTCTAGGGTCACATCACATCACAAGTAGCAAGAAAACAAACACCACATCAATTGGGCTCTTGTCCCTTTAACAAGGCATCCGGCCTTCACATATAATGAGCACTCATGGCTCTAAAGCACAAGGAACTCAGCCTTACAAACAAGAGGGTAACTCAGAACCCTACTAGGCATTATCTTTTATCAACCAACTAGTTCTTTAATCCCTCTTGAATTAACAGGTTCAATTCGTAGGTTCCAATTCTGGGAAACCTAATCAGTAAGCTATCACAAAAGATTAGCATTCTTACTATGCCAATTTGATTAACATAAAATTAAAACAACCACAAAAATGGAAACAACAGGATTCATTTACATGCCTCTTTATCTTTAGCCAATTAATTATCAATTAATTCCAGCTTTATGTTATTTATCAATTTCATCAAGAACAACATGCTAACAAGAATGGCATAGATATCACACTATCTAGAAAATCAAGAGGTGAACCGTTATCACGATACAAAGCAACAACATGCGATGAAACCAATTATTTTAATCCGGTTCAAGAATTCAATTAGGTCAATTTCATTGTGATACAAAGGGATAAATCATTCTAAATCTACGATTGCACATAAAAAATTAGAGAAGCCACAAATCCCCTACCTCAATGGTCTTTGACGAAACCAAGACGGTCGAGGAATGCTCAAGAAACCGGGTCGATTCTCCACGAATCCTCCTTAGATATCCTCTCCTAACACAACCAAGACCAAAGATCATCATTTTTGACATCCACATAGCTAGATCTACCCCTAAAGGGCATATATCTAAGAAGACAAGAGAAGAGGAGGAGTAGATCTAAGTAGATCAAGGAAACCAAACAAGAATGAGGAAGAACGACCACATACCTCAAGGAACCGACTTCGATTCGCGAAGAGAAGCCTCTGGATCGCCTCCAAAATGATTGGGAGAGGTTCTTCTACCTCCAAGGAAGGGTAATCCCGAGTTATGGCCAATTAGGGGCATAAATGAGCAATATAGAGGCTAAACGGTCAAGATCCTAAATTTTAGGATCTAACTTTAAGTGCCCGCACAGCTTAGTCGCATGGTTAGACAAACCGTGTGCTCATCGTGCGGTCACCACTGCCTTAACCACTCAGCTCACACAGTTTGGCTGCATGGTTTAGACAAATCGTGCGCCTCCCATGCAGTCTCTACTGCCGTCAAGTCCAGCTAAGAACGGTTTGGCTGCACGGTTAGACAAACTATGCGCCAACCGTGTGAAAGCTACAAAACTCCCAGTTTACTTTAAAAAGGCCACCCAAACGTACCTCCAAGTCACCTTAACCTCCCGGGACACCTCTATCACCAAATTTTCACAAAGTAATGGACTGGAGAGGTCCGAGCCATTACATAAGGGATATGATAATGAAGAATAGGCCTCAAAGGGAGCATAAAATCATGAAACTTGTTGTGAAAAGAAGGATGAGAAGTGAAATTTAAGTTATAAATATTTTAGGAAAAAATGGTAAATTTATCCAAATAGACTGGGTCACACGGTTTACCCACACTGTTTATCCAATCATTCATAAATTGTGCATAGATATCTATAGGCTTAAACCATAGTGAATAGTTACCCTGCATGATTATTCAAACCGTACCCAAACCATGCAGAACCCTCTATCAAAATATGCTAAAATTTCCTAGCTATTGTATGACTGTGCAGCCCAACCCACACAATTTTCAATAACCTTGTGACCTCTTATTTTCACCCATAACTGAGGTTATGTGCTCTGGACCAACCCTGAACACCCCAGAGACCTCTATGACCCCAATGAGCATTCATAATATGCCATATTTAAGCAATTAAACATGGAATTGATGAAGACACAAGATCTATACCTCAATGGAGTACATGGTTCTTACAAAATTCCCCTCTTAAATCAATTCACCCCCAAATTTCCCTTTGAAGGGTGATGAATAAATATCTGAGAACAAATATGGACACTGTGATTTCACATTGGCCTCTCTTTCCCAGGTCTCGTCCTGTACTCGACCGTGCTTCCATAACACTCATACTAAAGGAATAGTCCGACCACGGGGAACTGTTGTACTATGATCCACAATTCATATTTAATTCTCTTCAAAGGACACATATACCTGTAACTCAACCTCCTCAGGTTGAAAATCATGAGACAAGTCTGAATAGTAACATCATAGTTGAGAAACATGGAATACATCATGGATAGTAAAATACATATGAGGTAAGTGTAACTGATAGGCTACTGGCCTTACCCTCTCTAGAATCTCGAACAACCCAACATACCTTGGAGAAAGATTACCATATCTCCTGAACCACTTATGTCCCAACCTAGGTGAAACACATAAGAATAGCCAATCGTCGAGCTCGAACTCTAGAGGTAATCTACAATGATCAGCATAATATTTTAGACGAGACAACATAGTAGGCATCTGCTTTCGAATCAACTGCACCTATTCTATGGTCTCCTAGACAAGATGAGGTCCCATCATGACTATCCAACAAAGGGATAATCATCATAGACTACTATATAAAGCCTAATATGGCCCCACCTGAATAGTATCTTGAAATCTATTATTATATGTGAACTAAACCAGGGGTATATTATTCTCCCAAGGGCCCTTGAAATCTAGGACGCATTCCCACAACATGTCCTCAAGCACCTAAATCATGCACTCTTACTAACCATCTGTCAGGGGGTGGTAAGTTGTGCTCAAGAGAACCATTGTACCCAAATCCCTCTATAGCACTTTCTAGAAAACAGAAGTAAAACATGCATCCCTTACTGAAACAATAGAATGTAGAACCCTATGTAGTCCTACAATCTCACAGTTTTATAACCTCCCAAGCTCATCAAAACTGAAGAATTATTTGATCAACAGAAAATGTGGTATCTTTGTGAGCCTACCAACAACAACCCAAATGGAATCATCACCTTGATAAAACCTCAGAAAAACAATAATTAAATCTATCTTGACATCATTACATTTTCAGTCAATAAAGGGTAGCTATTGTAAAATACTGGCTAGTTGCTGGTGCTCCGCCTTCACCTACTGACAAGTGGAACACCTCATAAAAAATCTAGGTACATACCTTTTCATACCCGACCACCAATACTAATGATGCAAATACTGAAACATCTTGGTCACACTAGGATAAACTTCCCATATATAGGCATGAAAGTCTTACATCAGATCCTCGCACATGTTTTCCCAAACCCATAGGCGATAATGTAATCGCAAAACTTAATCCTTGCTTAGGGTCCATCTAAGAGGAGGGTCCTCACCTGCCACACTCACCTGTAGAACTAGGCCTTCAGAATTTGATAGCTGCCTCATCCTCACTCTGTCCAGTAGGGTAGAGGTAACATCTAAGGATTATAGAAACTTCTGTCCATGATAATCATGCACCTCCAAGTGCATCTCTAAAAACAATTCTGGAAGCTTCCACTTGATACTCGCCTGCTGCACTACTTATATCTATGTCCTCCAACTCTCTGCATAGGCCACTATATTGAATTTACCAGGCATGTAGGCTAGATCAATGTCAAAATAATGAAGTTATTCCACCCCTTCACTGCCTCAAATTCAAATCATGCTATGTAAATATATACACAAGGATTTGTGGTCTGTGAACACCATAAAACACTCTCCAAATAAGTATTGTTTCCAACAATTCAATGCATGGAAAAATGAAGCCAATTCAAGATCATACATTGGGTAATTCCTCTCATGGGGATTGAACTTTTGAGACCCATATGCAACGACTCGATTCCCCTTCATAAGAAATTATCCCAACCTGATACCTGATGCATTGCAGTACATAATATAAATCCTACCTGGATCTATAAATATTAGTATTGGCACTGAATTAAATCTCTCTTTTATCTCCTAAATGGTCGTCTCGTAGAAATATGACTATATATACTTTACACACTTCTTAGTCAAGCCCGTTAATGGTGATTCTACATACAAGAATCCCTATATGAAATTCCTGTAGTAAACATACATCCCTAAGAAACTCCACACCTCAAAGATGTTCTTGGGATGCTCCTAAGAAACCACTACTCTCACCTTCTCTAGGTCTACTGATACTCTAGTCTATAAGATGATGTGACTAAGTGAATCATAGCCATCTAGAAGTGGCACCATGTGATATTAGCATATAACTGATACTCTATCAGTTTATTCAAAATGATATTAAGATGTTTGGCATGGTCATGTAAATTGTGAGAATACACCAAGATATTATCCATAAAAACCACAAAAAAGTGTCAAGATTAGGATGGAACACATGGTTCATTAGTTTCATGAAGACCGTTAGCGCATTCATGAGACCTAACAACATAACCAAATATTCATATAGAAAATAGCTTCTCCTGAAAGTTGTGTGAGGTATTTATGATGTTCAAACACAAACATGATGATAACCGGATCTGAAATAAATCTTTGAGAAATTCCGAGCTCCTTGGAGTTGGTCAAAGAGTTCATCTATCGATGGTAGAGGATATCGGTTCATAACCATCAGCTGGTTTAATTTATGATAATCCACACATAGACTGAGGGAACCGTCCACCTTTTTTGAAAAATTACCATTGAACTCCAAAGATAAGTATTGGGTTGGATGAAAACCTTTTCCTCTAAATACTCTGCCGCTTGAGCTCTTGAAACTCCTCTGTAGCCATCCTATAAGGGGGAATGGATACCAGTGTATCTCCTAGAACTAGATCGATAGATAACTCCATCTCTCTCACAAGAGGTAAACCCGAAAAGTCATCCAGGAAGAAATCCCTAAAATGATAAAATACTAGAGGGAAATCAATCTGACATGTTCTATGATCATATATTTATAAAATCACAATCTATCCTGTCATCTTTCCCAACCCAAAATTATCGGGTCTAGCTCATCTTTCCTGGACATCCAATTATCCTTCGTCTAGAAACCATTATCACTCTCACAACATAAAACTCAACCTATGATGTTAACAATAAACAATGGCCTAAAAGGAAACCAACTAGTCCATCCCAAGAATGAAATAAAATCCTATCATCTCAAGGAAATAAAGGTACCATATGAAGTGAAACCAACCAACCTTAAGTGGGAACTCCCTTCACTGACGTACACCTTTTGTTCTAATCCCTAATAGAGTGTCTAGCATCATCATGCCTTTAGAAGTAAAAACACAGAGCCCAAGGATCTCCACAATGGGAAGAGATATGAAACTATGTGAATCCCCTGTATCAAAATGTGTAGATGATAAAACAATGGATACTAGATTAGTACCTATGATAGTAGAAGGTCCAAGATCCTGCTCATGCTGGGTCTGTTTCACTGCATAAGTCTGGCATGTACCACTATATCACGACACTACCTAGCTACCCTAAGTGGATCCACCTTGTTGTCTATATGAATCTTGGGTATGGATACCATGGCCACGACCACCACCTCAGTCTGAATGGTCTGATGTACTCCAGATCCTTGTTTCATGAGAATCTAAAGACCTATCTCCTGAACATGTAGTCGGTGTAGAGCCTCTATCAAAAGCTTCTGGTGGAAACGTCCTGCAGAAATTCTATAGATAGCCCATCTTGCTACAAGATTAGCGCTCAACTAGGTCCAGCGGACACCATGGCCTCATATACCCCATCCTACTATTCTAGTATCACCTCACATGGATACCTGAAGATACATTCTAACTGCGAGTATCACAGTGAGAAAGCTCCAGAAAACGCTTCTTACTACTAGTGAAGACAATACGAGATCTAGGCACCAAACCTCCCAAGATCGCAACTCTAGATTCCCTCAAGACACTCTCTGTTATCAGTGTTTGATTCACTATATAAGATACAATAATCAACCTAAATACATTTACCTGTGATTAGATGACATACCTAATACCTTCCTCAAATTTCATAGCTTTCGATACATCGTCACTCATCAGAATAGGTGTGAAGAACTTGAGCTGAGTAAAAAGGGATGAATATTCCATAACTAATGAAGCACCCTGCTCCAGATGCATAAACTTCTGGGCTCTATCAGCCCTCAGCATCTTGGGATAGTAGTAATCATAGAATCCTGTCTAAAAATATCCCCACACCACATCCCAATGTTACTCCACCTGATTTATAATATCTGACCATATCTAGGAGGAATCACACATCATATATGTATTGAGATTTACCCTTCACTTAGGAGGCATATATAAATGATTGAATATCAAAAAAATGGCCTCAAACCATGATTCTACAACCTATGGTCCTCCATCCCCCAAAAACATGGGTGGATGCTGTAGCTGGAACACTCACATCATCTCTTCCATTGACGTGGTAGGCTGTGGTGCTCCCTGAAATGTGTGCATGAACCTCATAAAGACTTCAAGGAATTGTGAATCAACACCTATGTACAGTATAATAGTTGGTTCCATAACTGGCATGACTGGAGTATCCATTGGTAGCCCATGGACAACCACCTCTGGGGTATGATAATTGCCACCCTCCTAGAATACATCTGGAGGTAATCATGGTGACATGACTCTATAATTCCAAACACACACCTCAGTTCATGTTCATCATCAAGGTTCATAATGAAAAAGTGTAAATACCAAATAGGACAGGTCAACACTTTCTTCTAAGAACTCACCCCTCTGTATACCCCATGGGTCAGGTTTTGGTGTCAAACAATAGAGAGACTACCAAAATCTCACTACTAAGGTCGAGTCTGATCTAGGTCTTAATAAAAATCCATTTCAGTCTCACATGATTTCATATTCATTTCATATTTATCACATCCCCTTTTAGAAGGGTAAACCCAATGGTATTCCAAATTCTGATCTTTGGGGTCCATACTCCCCGCGAATCAAATATTGGCATCCACGTATAACACATTGTAAACCAATTCGATTTAAGGCCGCAACATGATCCAACAATTTCTGATCCAAGAGGGAAAATACACCGCAGGAAAAAAATATTTTCATCTATCTAATCCATACTGTAACATTTACCAATATACCTATCACAACAGTAGGCATATCTATCATGACATCTATCACAACAATATGTAATCAGTAATGATCTCTAAATAGAATAGAAATAATGCATGGCATGCGATTTATGACAAGTTCCTATATGATGCATGATATTTCAAACCCTCATCTACTCACACATCAACACAATATAAATCATAATCATATAAAAAATAATAACGTAGTACAATTGTGTCACCAAACGTTGAAATCGAATCAACTGTAGTAACTCAAAATCCAAAAATCACAATTCAATTCAACACAATTTATATTTTCCATATACGCAAGGTAGATACTCCTGAGAAAAACTTATTACCAAATTAAATTTCCTTAATATCCCTATATACTATCACTAAATAGAAATTCAGACCTGAAAATTCCTCTGATACCACTTTGTAACATTCCAAACTCTGATGCCACATAACAGTGCTCTGAGCTTGGTTGTCCAAATGGACTCAAGCACATCTCCCCCAATTCCAGAGGCTTCCATCTAGAAGCGAGGGCCTATGTGTTATAGTGGGGATAAAATTACCACATTATCAGAGTGTAACATAATAAGATACAATAACAATTCAATAAAGTAGGTGGCAATACCATACAACAGAAGTAAACAGTGGAAAACTGATAGTATAAATAACCTAGATTACATATCATACAAAAGAATATGCTAAATGTTACATGTTCAATAAAACATCAAAAACATGTTACACTAAAATCAAATACAATATAAGTACTAAAATTTACAAAGTCCAAAAAGAATCTCAGAAGCATCGCAAGCCTAGGCATGGTCCTATGTTCTCCTGCTCTTAAGCAGTATATCAAGTACCTGTAGAGGGTCACTTTCCCTTATCAAAAATTGAAATCATATAATCTATTTGGGTCCAAAACATGACCCAAAATGGGTGTCAGACTAAATCCCAATAGGTATCCAGCCAAAGTTTTTGCCAATCTGTCAGTGAATATATATAACAGGCAGTTTGTAATAATGAATGTAGTAATATAGGTAGTAATCAAAAGTAAAAAACCTATAATCACTGATTTTTATTTACACTTCATTTCATTATCCATTTTACAATTCTATTACATTTAATTAATATGTCTTGAGATATGGAATAGGCCTTACATCCCCTGTATAATGATAAGCACAATAGATACCTCAAAAGGCTATATATTCAAGTACGAGTGAAGAACGAATCCATTTATGTGCTTTGGATTGAAAGATGCATCATAAGTCATTTCATTTCAATAGTTTAATTATAACCTGAGCCTGTCCTTGACATTCCTAAGTTGGAATTCAAGTATCACACTAGGTGAAATTTCCACCAACACCCAACAAATCCATCCCAACAAACCTCTTAGGAAACTGTTATCTCTGTTTTTGTGGTATAATCCATGTCAACTAAGCTTGTATTTGGAATTCCTATAGGGAATCCACAAGTATCACTCACAACATATAATTAATTCCTCTTGATCCCATCCATGCAAGTCTTATAAGGATCCATGATTCACTTTACATTTAAGTAAAACCTCTATGAACCAGTCCATGGCTACCATGGTTCACTCATGTCATAATCACATTTAACCCTTTGAGACCATCCTTGGAATTCTAATTGAATTGAAGGTTCCCTCAAGGAACAAGTTACAATAGTCTTTGATCCCATCCATGGAATTTTAAAGTGAATACATTATTCACTCAAGTCTAATTACCATTTCATCATTCATTTCACTGAATCATTTCATTAGGCATGCTAAGGTCAAAACCCAAAAGTACCTAATATAACTCACCACCAAAGGGTGTCTCAAGAAACTACCAACCTCATAAGGATTTCTCTTCTGTTTTCTCACATGGTCACATTTATCAAATCAATAATAACATGAAAATTAACCTATTACATGGCATATAAATTGAGAAAATCATATTGGTAGGTTCACAATTGGAGTAATTCATTCCAAACATTCTTAAACAAGAATAGGCATACAAGGTTCGAGGGGAAAGTCAACCATCCCATACCCTTAACCAATTAAATTAAAATTAATAACCTTGTAATTCCATTAATAAACTCAAACAATTTTAACAACCCAATAAAGGGAATCAAGGGTATACCTCATAGGAATCATAGTACAAATGGCCAAAATGGTCATCCAAGGTAACTAACCCATGGGGTGGTCTTTAATACATTTATAGAACCTAATACTTTATTTAAAAAACTTATTCCATTACCTGAACATCAATAGTAAATAATAGGGTTAAATTATAAATCAAGGCGACACACAAAAAATGGGTGTGTGACACTCCGACATATATAAGTAGATAAAAAATTAATGAAAGGCATGAGACCACCTACCTTAGGATCGTGCTAGATAGATCATTCAGTATCAACCGCTGATTCTTCCCGGTTTGGTAGAAATATGAAAAATGGATGAATAATGGGATATTAGGGCATATGATCCTCAATCCATATAGAACAATCAATAATCATAATATTCGAGAAAGGATAAAAAGGAATCAAGGCCTTACCATTGTAGATCCAAGGAGATGAACCACACTCGAATTAGAGATCATATAGAGAAGGAATTTGAAAATGAAGAACAGGATTTAAAGGGATCTCAAAATCATTACCCTTATTGTATAATGAAGGAGGAGAAGTGAAATTTATGTTATAAACATTTCAGGGAAAAATGGTAAATTTTCCCAAAAAAACTTGGTCGCATGGTTTACCCACACAATTTATCAAACCATACGAAAACCATGCATATCCCTATGTATGCTTGGTTCATAGAACAAAATCAAGATGTACATATTTTCAAACCATGTGAAAAATGTGCCAAACACTCTATCAAAATCTACTAAAATTGCAGAGCCTCTTTATGGCTGTGCGGACCAACCCACACCATTTTCACTCACTGTGTGTCCTCCTTTTTAGACCCTAAACTTGGGTTCCAGGATCCAGACCACCCCTAGACACCTCAAAGACCACTATGACCCCAATGAGAATTCATAATAGGTCATATTTAAGCAAAGATACTTATAATTGATGTAAAACAAAAGATCTGTAACACAACGAAGAACAGGGTTCTTATAACGTACTTATCATGACATATTTATTGTTGAGTTTTGATTTAGTATTTCTAGTTTTGGTTATCTTGTGAAATTGGTTTTTTTTCTGGTAATATATAATCTTCTATTGTTGTTTATTTATTTCTTCTGGTTTATTACTCTGATAAAAGAAAAAAGAGGGCACAGTCTCCCCATGATCGATAATAGATGCTCACTACTAGTCAGTAACATTTGGCGTATGGGGAGGTGTGCCTGAGGTCATGTGGAGAACTAGCTCAGGGCACCGTTGCATGAAACCCATGTCGGGAAATTACAAAGTGATATCAGAGTTCTAGTTTTCTTTTTTTCTTGTTTTGTATTACCATTTGGTAAAGGCAGGTAGGAGACTAGGAAGACTCAGGGCTTAGTTATGAGATCGTGCATGGGAGTAGATACACCATGTACAAGGGAGAACCCAAGTTCCCCAGGTGGGATTGTTGTTATTACTTTTTTATGTTACAATTGAAAATTATTTCACCTTGGGTGAAACACTTATTTTTTGTTGGTATTATTTTTGAGATTTTTAGAGTTTTGAATCATTGCCCTGAATGGCACGAGATTTAATTCTGTATGCATCATTTTGGGAACTTAGGATTATTTTGTGACATGAATAATTGTAGGAACACAAAAAAATGGGTTTTTGGTAAGTTTTTGAACTGGAAATATTTTTCCTTACTTGTGAAATTGAAATGAAAATAGTTCTTGGCATGAAATTGAGAATGATTATAAAATGATGCAAGATGAGAATAAATGGATGTCTAAATGATAAACATGAATAATGAGAATGTGTTTACCAATGTTAACTAGGACCTAGGTGTAGGATGTTTAAGGGTAGTAATAGTTCCTTAGTTTTGAATGTGTGACAAGAATAAGGGGGGAAACACTGTTAATGGATTTTTTGTGGTGATATTCATCGATAAATTCTTAGCATATTTTTAATTAGTGATGATCATGTCCCCTACCTTAACATCGTCTCAGTTATTCTACAAAATTTATGGATTTTTTCCTTTCTAAATGAATGTGTTTTGATTGGATATGGGGCCCCTTGAATGTTTTTCTTATGAAGTAGTGTATATGTGAGGTGATGGTGAGAGTTACGCCATCAATGGATTACAGATCAAGTTCTTAAGAGGGACCGAAAGCTAATGAATACTATGGGACATGGGTCATGGTGGTTAAGTTATTTGTAAATGTGATGTTAAATATTATCCTAAGGTGGGAATTGATACGTTAATAGTTGGTGTCTTGATCAATACCATGATCTTGAAATGGTGGCATATGAATACCAATGAGGAAACTATAAGGTTCATATTTTTAGATTTCTCAGAGAAATGTCAGGTGAGCCTTGGAGGTGGTGTATGTACATCTATTCGAGGAAATTTTTGATGGAAAATGTAAGTGCCAATGTTTTATGGTTTCTTGTGGTTATAGGGAATAGTGTGTTGGGAAATGCATCAGGTAAGTTTTGGACGATGAGATTGAGACCGATGCATTCTTTGAGGAGAACCTGAAACATTTGTTTGAATGTTTTTAAAAGGTGTTGCGGGGAGAGATTATGTTGTTAGTTCATCTTTTGTGGAAACATGGATGAGATAAGGAGGAAACATGGGAGAGATAATAGGATAAGAGGGAATAGTGTCCCAACCATCTTTGACTTAGAAACTTAGAGTTGATTGGATGTACAACTCGTGTAATATTAGAATAATTGATATTACTTGAAAATATTTAACAAGAATGTATGTGAATTGTTGAGTACAATCACACTATAATTATTGCATGAAATCTGATTAGAACTCTGCAGTTAAGCATGTTTGGGATAGAGTATTACTAGGATTGGAGACATCTTGGCATATACTCATGTTTCACCCTTTTCAGTGTATATTTAAAATTTAATTCTTGTATAATAAATATTATTCTAATATTGTACATATATTTTTTTATTGAATATAATATTTCATGATTACAAGTCATTTTTTGGAATAATTATAATATTACATGTTATAGTGATAAAATATTTTATGTTAACATTGGTTATAATATTGCATGCAATATTGTAAAAACTATGGTTTAGTGTTATAAAAAAATTAATATTTTTTCAATTTTAATAATTATAAAATTCCATGACAATCACATTATTGAATTTCATAATATGAATGTTTCATGAGGATCCTCCTTGGAAGTTCATGGGTTTCACCCTTTTATGTATTTTTTATTGTATTTTCCCAGTTTTTTTACATTTCAAAAAACAAATAATTGTGAGTATGTATAACAATAATAATTATGATATTGTATGTAAACATTTTAAATGAATATAATATTTCATGTTTACAAAGAATTTTATTAATAATTATAACATTGAAATTCATAATGTTAACATATTTCATGTTAAAAATAATTATAATATTTCATGACATATTGTAACAACAATGATTTAGTGTTATAATAGATATAATAATTTTTCATGTTGAATAGTTATAATATTGATAGATAATTGCATTAGTTAAAGTTATATTTATAAGAAAAATTAAATAGAAGCATTTAATATTATAATCATTGACAGTACTTTATAATATTTAACAATAATGTCTTTGTATTGTTCATTGTCATCACACAAGAATTGACGAACCAGATCTCATTAGAACTCTATAGATAATCATTCTTTGGCGAGAGTAGTACTTGGATGTGTGGCCTCCTAGGAAGTACTCTTGTTGCACCATTTTTTTTGTATATTTAATATTTCATGCGTGTATAATAAATATTATTATACTATTATATTTAAATTTTTTTATTCAATATAATATATCATGATTACATGGAATTTTAGTAAGAATTATAATATTGCCTATCATAATGTTGCAATATTTATTGCTAAAAATGATTATAATATCTCATATTATATTGTAACTACTACAATTTAGTGTTATAACAGAAATAATATTTTTTCATGTTGAATAATTTTAATATTTCTCCATAATCACATTATTTAATTTCATTATATGATTGTTTCATGGGTTACCTCAGGGGAAGTGCTTGTGTTTCACCCTTTTCTATATTTTTCATTGAATTTTTCCTTGTTTTTTTACATTTTAAAAAACAGATAATTTCATGTATGTATAATAATAGTAATTATGATATTGTACATAAACATATATAATTAATATAATATTTCATGTTTACCAATAATTTTAGTAATAATTATAATATTACATGTCATAATATTACCATATTTAATGTTAATAGTAATTATAATATTTATGATGTATTGTGACAACTATAGTTTAGTTTTATAATATAAATAATCATATTTCATGTTGTATAATTATAATATTGGATGATCATCACATTAGTTAATATTATATTTATAAAAATGTAACAGTCAGTGCCTTCCCAGTCTGTTACTTTGCTAGTTTTTGGTTGTTGGAGATTTTCAGAGAATGCTCGGAGGGAGTTTGGAGAATTTTAGTTTCCAAAGGCTGGATAAAGGGGGACTAACACTAGTAACTGAATTACATGATGTAAAATTTTGTTTCAGGGCCTGTCTCAGAAGTTTCTCTTTCACCGTTGAGCGGTGACATGTCAGCACTGCGGAGGCGGTGATGAGGAAATGATGAGTCACATTAAATGAATCCTATTAAAGTGGATCTTAAATGTGCAATGTAAGGAATCATTAATTGAAGCGTAATAGATACGATGTTTCATTAATGAAACAACGGAACGACGTGACAACACAACATAATATAAACAATAAGATGCATTTCTATTTTAATGAGATAACTATTTCGAGAATCAGATCTATAATTTCTTTGATGGATGGAGAGGAAATTATATCCAACAAAAAACTCTGATGAATCGCTAGCGACAACGACGCACCTTGAACCATGGTACCGACAAACACTGAAATAATTCTCCTTCCACCCTTTGGAGGATCACTATAAACATGGGCGGTGGATTAAGAATGGAGAATGAAGGCACGTGACGCCACTCTTCCCTGGACAAAGAATATATCCAAGGTAGGGGTTAATTTTTTTAATTTGAATTATCCATTCCTCTTTCTAAAACAACAAACACAGATCATCCCACGAAAAGTTTGATCTGCAGATCACTTGTTCTTGTGAGAGGGAGCTTATTCTTGGAGTTTTTCATTTGGTTTAATGTTGATAGAATAGTAATACTGTCCCCCCATGTTTTAATGAAACTCTAACGTAAAGGGTGCATGCCGATATGAACAAGGCCCGAGCCCCTCCGCCTTTGTGCGTTATTGTGTCTTCTTCGTGGATGAAACTCTGGATTGATGGAAAGGAATTTTCGAGGCTATAACAAGGAATTCGACACCCCATGGAGACCATAGGCGCAGACGGTCTAAAGAACAGACCACTAAAGCGAACCCAGTAGTCCGAAGAACATCCCACCGGTGTGTCGGCACCAGCATCATATGCGGGTGGGTGGCAGCGCGCCGACGCGGTGCGGCAGGAGCCATCGACAGGAGCCGCCGGCAGTAGGTCGGTGGCTAGAGGATTGGGACGCGACCACTCGACTGCGTCGGTGGAGCGGGCTACACTTGGGGTCGTGGAGTCTTGTGATGGCATGTGGTCCAGGGGTGACCACGTATGGGACAAAGGGGTGGCTGACATGGCCATCTGCAGCATGGAAAAACCAAATTTCACCTAGCATCTGGGCTGGATGAGACCGTCCCGCACAATGAGCCGGGCTGGGGGCGTAAATCGGGCCACGGGGCTGGCCGGCGCTGGAGTAAAGTCAGCCCTCTTTTGAAGGTTGGGATAGCAGGATAAAGTTGGGCCATTAGGTGGCCCAGGCTAGGAATAACCGGCCTACCTATTGCGGGCTAGGCAGGTTGGAACCGGGTCGATGGGCGACCTGACGGGCTAGAACCACGGTCGAACTGGGCCGGGTCCAGCAAGGCCCAACAGGCCTAGCCCAGTAGAAAGGCCGAACTTGTTCAGCCCATACCTGAACTAGGCCAGGTTGGGTCGGTTGAGCTAGGATGGGTCATGTAGGACCCCTGGGCCGAGTTGGTAGGGTCGGTTTGACCGGGTCGGACCGGGCCGAGACATAACCAACCCCTGTCTACTAAAACACCAATGTCTTTCAGATCAGGAGTCTGATTGATGAGTCGTTTAAGGAGTTGGAACCCTAAAAATGAGGAGGTTCTTTTGGAATGATCTAAGGAGGATTAAATGGAAGTTGATATATGAAAAATTGATTGAGGATTTCACGACCCGTCCTCGGGGCCCATGCCGTGACTACCCCAAGCCCACCTTCCATAGGCTAGGGGCTGGCGACTAGCACCAAAGGCGTAAATCCCATTAAAAGGGAAGGAATTTCCTTTATAAAATTAAAGAACACAACAGAGTACGCAACAGATTTAAGCACAAAGTGATACTGAATACAAAAGTAAGCACTGAAAGGTAAATGGACCAGAATACAATCCCAACTGAAAGTACAGTACAACTGAAAAGATAGTACAATAGTAGTAAAGTAAAGAAGCAACCACCGAGTCGTCCTATGGAAATCCCACCTGAATGGTGGGTACAGATAGTCTCCTCAGCACCTCAGGTCCGTCCGTCTACTCCGTGTACGCTCACCAAGTGGTCCACCTCCGGGTATCGTCCAGCTTACAAGCCTCCACCACGATCAGCGTTGTCCGTCGTCTGCATCCAACATAACGTAGTGCGGGCATTTCCCGTGTAGGGGTGAGTATAATGATACTCAGTATGGACCCCGAGACCCACAAGGTCTCACAATATCCACTAAGGATAAACAATAAGTAAGATAAAAAACACGGTGCATAAAGCAACCCTGCTTTGGTATATGCCCATACATATAACTAAGTCATCAATCCCGATTCATCTCCAACTATTGAGCCCAAGCACAACCCAGTCCACACAGGAAAGAAGTCAATCACACCGATTGTAATGATTGAAATTCAAGACTTAGATCACACATGTATACATCTTTCATAAAGTGATAAAGATGATTAGAAGTAGTCACTGATTTATCTAAGCTGTCGGACCCACGTAGGATACTAGACCAGCTAAGCTGTCGGACCCACAGAAGATTCTAGTCCAGCTACTCTGTCGGACCCAGGTAGGATACTAGAATAGAAGTCAAACCGTCAGACCCACTGAGGATTCAAGTACGGTAGTCATCACTGTCGAACCCACAGAGGATTCTAGTAAATTTTTCATCGTTGTCGAACCCACGGAGGATTCCAGTACATTTTCCATCTTCGTCGAACCCACAGAGGATTCCAGTACGGTAGTCATTTCAGTCGCAGCCAGCTCTAGGGTTCTCGCACACAGCATGCTCCATTCTGGGAGGATCCGCTCCTCGAGCCAAGGGTTCGATACATCAACTGTCACGAAGTCCAGAGTTGATGTATCCCGAAGTTCCGTCTCATCAAAAGGAACTCAACACGACAGACGGCGCGTCAATCAGACGCCCGGTCTGACAGTTATTAGAATTTTTGCTCCCGAGGCCCGGTTGGAAATACGCTCATTCCAAACCCGGACATTTTACAAAGTTGTCCAAAACTCACTTAGAGTATCACAAAAGGACCGCCACGTCATGAGGGTCCCAGTGCTGCAGACGGTGCATCGATCAGATGTGAGGTCTTTGAGTTATTCACCTTTAAGTGAAAATGGGCCCCGCCTGTCAGTGGGCTGGCGGGTCGGGTCGACCCAGTTTTGGAGGGTCCAACCCGGCAGTGGGTCGGACCAGCCTGATGATTTGCGCGTCCCATCCATAGGGGCGCGACCCGGCCCGGTGGGGCACGGCCTGGCCCGAAAGGGCGCCGCCCGGCTCGGCCCGGCAGGGCGCGGCCCGACCGCGGCTCGGCCCGAGGGGGCCCAGCAGTCCGAGGGGGGGGGGGCTGCCCGAACTGGTGGAACCAAGCAGCGCCACCCTCCCTAACCGACCGTCCGAAGTTGGCCGGCCTTCTCGGCGCAAGCGGCCCGCACGAGCAGGCCGCGGTTCGTCCAGCGCGGCACCCTGGGTGTCGCGGCCTTCCTTCGCCCGACCGGCCGATGAGCCGACCAGTTCTTCCGCCGAAGCAGCCCACCCTATGCGGGCCATGGTTCTCTGTAGCGTGGTGTCGTGGGGCAACGTGGTTCCTTCCTTCGGCATGGCCAGTTCTTCCCCGGTCGAGCGGCCCAAGGTTTCGGGCCACGGTTCCTCCACACGTGGCCGGCGCACGACCACTGCTTCTCCTATCGCCGCCTCTTCCAACGTGCCTCAATTGTAAACAAAGAGACTACGGAGGGTCGTCAGGCCGTGTGCGTTCACCCCACGCCCTCCGCGTTAGGCGGTAGCAATTGGCCAAAGTCAAACCTTGTTTATCAACAAAGAATAAGAACAATTTTAATCAATTAAAATTGAAAATAATTCCCCTACCTCGAAAAGACGTCGCACGTCATCGAGTCATGAAAGACAAGCATCGTGGTAGTCGGGCGTCGCAGAAGAACGATGTTGATTCCATCGACGTCGGAGTGTACCTGAAGTAGAAGTGTCGTTGGCGACTTCGCGTTCTTTGAATCATAGAGCATTCTTCATCGAGGAAGAAATTCGTTCTTCGTGGAAGGAGGGAGCTCTTCTATTTCTCCAGAGGTTCCCCCACAAATAATATTTGCTATGCAAATATCAAAATAGATTTCTCCCACTTTAAGGAAATTCCAACCAATTAAAAATAATTCAAACTAGATTAATTAATTAACGATGTCTTTAATTAAAAGAGTTGGCACAAATTAATGGGTGAGAGGGGAGGAAGTGAAGAGTCACAATTAAAAGAGGAGTTTTCATTACAAATGCAAGGGGAATTAATTTGGGAGTTGAGGGAAGGTGAGGAGTTAGGGGTTCGTGTGGGACCCACCTCACAAATATTCTCTCATGGGGGGTTATGTGGGTGTGGGCCCCACCAATAACATCCCCCTTGAAGGATATAACTACCGGATATAAAATAAAATTGTGCTCCACAATTTTATTTATTTTATTCTAAATCCCCAAAATTAACTTCCAACCCACATAAAACGCAACTGCGGTAAAGGTCTCCTTAAGCAATTACCGGCACTGCGAGTTCATCGGTGCCCTCAGATTTCAATTCCGAGCACCGGTTCAAAAGATAGAAAAAACCGCGCGTACATTTACTGAACGTACCCGAACAAAACCTCATAAATTGATTCCGAGCACACCTGGCCTCGGAATCAAGTTCTTTCAGAAGCCAAAAACTCTTAAAATTCCAAAGTATTTAAGAAAAAAAATTCCATGAAATTTACGGGTCTTTACATTACTCCCACCTCAGGGCTTTACGTCCCCGTAAAGATACAACACACACTAGGGAAACAAATGAGGGTACTGAGCACGCATTTGAGCCTCCCCCTCCCATGTGCTCTCCTGGAGGTTCTTATGCTGCCAACGAATGCACACCAGAGGAATCGACCGTCAACGCAAGACCCCCTCCTGTCGATCCTTGATCTCCACCAGGACCTCCATGAATGTCGCCCCTTCGTCGATGTACAGCTCCCAGTGATCGATGATGTGGGTCAGGTCGTGCACATATCTCCTCAGCTGAGATACGTGGAAGACGTCATACACCCGGTGCAACTGGGGTGGAAGGGCCAGGTTGTAAGCCACCTCGCCTACTCTACTGAGGACCTGGAAAGGTCCGATGAAATTCAGAGATAAATTTCTTCCCCTGCCAAATCTCCGTAGACCTCATCGAGGTGAGACCCGTAGGAAAACATGGTCGCCATCCTCGAACTTCAGTGGTCTCTGTATCCTATCAGCATAAGACTTCTGTCTGCTCTGTGCAGTCTTCATCTGCTCCTGGATGATCTGCACCTTCTTCTTCATAGCCTGAACCATCTCTGGTCCTACAGGTGCTGACTCCCACTATAAGAAAACCACCGTTTAGCGGCGGTTTTTTCGCAGCGGTTTTTAAAACCGCCGCGAAATGCATTTTCGGGCCGCCATTTCGCAGCGGTTTTAAGAACCGCCGCGAAAAAACCGCCGCTAAACGGCAAAAAAAAATTATTATTTTTTTAAATTTTTTTTATTTTTTTATATTTATTCGAGGATTAGCAGCGGTTTTTAAAAAAACCTCCGCGAAATAGCGGCGGTTTCCGTAAAACCGCCGCGAAATGAAATGAAAAAAATAAAAAAACGCGAGAAACCCCGAAATCACTAAAACGACCATAACTTTTGATCCAGGCGTCCGTTGAAGTGCCACGACCACTCAAATAGAATCTCATGAAGAGATCTAGAGGCACATATAATCAAAACTGTGAGACGGTCTAAGGTGTGGAAGATATTAGAGTTATAAGAAAGTTGAAAAAAGTTCTCCAACTTCAAACAGCGATAACTTTCGCTCCGGGTGTCCGTTTGGGCTCTACCACATATCAAATTGAAGCCAGCGAAGAGAGCTATGCACCAGTTCGACACAAGCAAGCATATATTGTGTTTTCAACCCCAAAAACCCCTCTAAAGGCCTCCAAAACCCTGTTTCCGTCACCGGTGTCCCGTCGAACTTGTCTTCAAACAGACCTAACTTTCGATCCGCGTGTCAGTTCGGCCTCCTCCACCTGCCAGATCATAGCTCGTTGCATGAGCTTCAGTTTGACTGGTTGCGGCGCCCACATGCACTCGTAGATCATATGTTATGGCCTTTTTAGTGGGTATCAGGTTTGTTATGTTTTTCAATGCCTCGTTTCTAGCACCCGTTCTCCATCAGCTTTTTTTAAATGGTCATAACTTCCGATCCGTCTGTCCATTCAGACTCTTTCACCTTTCAGGTTGAAGAGCGTTTCAGGATCTTTGATTTGACAGGTCGCGGATCTAAAACGGACTCTTGGATCATAAGTTATCTTCGTTAATGTGAGTCCAATGTTTTTGTCTCTTTATGACCGCTTTGACGGGTTTTAACAGTAGCTCCATTTATTACTATTTATTTGGGTTTCCATGACTTGTTATCTTTATCAATGGTTTTTTATGGGTTATTATGATGATTATGTTGAATTATTAAGGAGTTTTCCAGAGTTGTTACGAGTTTTCATGCGTTCTCATTTTTTCTAATGCCTCATTCTTCATATGCTTCTCCATCCCTTTTCATGCGTTTTCATGATTTTTCATCCCTTATCACGTCTTTTCATACTTTTTCATGTGTTTCCTTTATTATTTATTATTTATTATTTATAATATACTTCAATTTATTTATTATCTATTATTTGTAACTGGTTATTTATTATTTATTAGTTATTATTTATTATTTATTATTTATTATTTATATTTATTTATATTTATTTATTATTTCTATTTATTTATTATTTATTATTTATTATTTATATTTATTTATTATTTATTATTTATATTTATTTATTATTTATTATTTATTATTTATTATTTATATTTATTTATTATTTACATTTATTTATTATTTATATTTATTTATTATTTATTATTTATATTTATTTATTATTTATATTTATTTATTATTTACTATTTATTATTTATTATTTATATTTATTTATTATTTATATTTATTTATTATTTATTATTTATTATTTATTATTTATATTTATTTATTATTTATTATTTATTATTTATATTTATTTATTATTTATTATTTATATTTATTTATTATTTATATTTATTTATTATTTATTATTTTCTGATTTATTATTTATTATTTATATTTATTTATTATTTATTATTTATATTTATTTATTAGTTATTATTTATGAGTTATTAGTTATTATTTATTATTTATTATTTATAATTTATTATTTATATTTATTTATAATTTATAATTTATTATTTATATTTATTTATTATTTATTATTTATTATTTATTATTTATATTTATTTATTATTTATATTTATATTTATTTATTATTTATTATTTATTATTTATTATTTATATATATTTATTATTTATATTTATTTATTATTTATTATTTATATTTATTTATTATTTATTATTTATATTTATTTATTATTTATATTTATTTATTATTTATTATTTATTATTTATTATTTATTATTTATATTTATTTATTATTTATTATTTATTATTTATATTTATTTATTATTTATTATTTATTATTTATTATTTTCTATTTATTATTTATTATTTATATTTATTTATTATTTATTTTTTATTTTTTATTTTTTATTAGTTATTATTTATTAGTTATTAGTTATTATTTATATTTATTTATTATTTATATTTATTTATTATTTATTATTTATTATTTATATTTATTTATTATTTATTATTTATTATTTATATTTATTTATTATTTATTATTTATATTTATTTATTATTTATTATTTATATTTGTTTATTATTTATTATTTATTATTTATTATTTATTATTTATTATTTATTATTTATTATTTATATTTATTTATTATTTATATTTATTTATTATTTATATTTATTTATTATTTATTATTTTCTATTTATTATTTATTATTTATATTTATTTATTATTTATTATTTATTATTTATTATTTACTATTTACTATTTATTATTTATTATTTATTATTTATTATTTATTATTTATTATTTATTATTTATTATTTATATTTATTTATTAGTTATTATTTATTAGTTATTATTTATTAGTTATTATTTATTATTTATTATTTATTATTTATTATTTATATTTATATTTATTTATTATTTATTATTTATATTTATTTATTTATTATTTATTATTTATTATTTATTATTTATTATTTATTATTTATTATTTATTATTTATTATTTATATTTATTTATTATTTATTATTTATTTATTATTTATTATTTATATTTATTTATTATTTATATTTATTTATTATTTATATTTATTTATTATTTATATTTATTTATTATTTATTATTTATATTTATTATTTATATTTATATTTATTTATTATTTATATTTATTTATTATTTATTATTTAAATAAAATAAAATATATAAAATAAATAAATATATAAATAAATAAAATATATAAATAAATAAACAAATAAAATAAATACGAAATAAATATATAAATAAATACGAAAAATAAATAGATAAATAAATAAATAAATAAATAAATAAATATATAAAATTAAAAATAAAAAAATTAAAAAAAAACAAAAAAAAAACCGCCGTGAAACGTTCTGCGACGGTTTTGAAAACCGCCGTGAATAGTTTCCCGACGCACGATTTAGCGGCGGTTTTTCAAAACCGCTGCCAATCGATTTAGCGGCGGTTTAAACCGCCGCGAAACGAAAAAAAACCGCCGCTAAATGCCTTTTTTTCCGTAGTGTCCCCAGGGTCAGTCCAGCACAGAGGTGATCTGCAAGGACGGCCGTATAGTGCCTCGTATGGTTCCATCCCGATGGTGGAGTGGTAGCTGTTGTTGTACGCAAACTCCACCAAGGGTAGGTGATCCTCCCAGTTGTGACCAAAGTCAAGGACACATGCACGGAGCATTTCCTCGAGATTCTGAATGGTCCTCTTATTCTGAACCTCCGTATGAGGATGGAAGGCGGTGCTCAAGCGAAGCTGTGTCCCAAAGGCCTCCTGTAACCCCTTCTAAAGCCAGGAAGGGAATCAAGGATCTCAATCGGAAATGATAGTTGATGGAACACCGTGAAGCTGTATGATCTCCTGAATGTAGAGGCGTCCCAAGCTCTCTAATGAGCCATGCTCTCTGATCGGTAGGAAGTGGGCCGACTTGGTGAGTCGGTCTACGATCACCCAGATAGAGTCGTGGCCTCTGGATGTACGTGGAATCCCCATCACGAAATCCATGGATATCCCATCCCACTTCCACTCTGGGACCTCTAAGGGCTATACCAAGCCTGCTGGTACCTGGTGCTCCACCTTCACTTGCTGACAAGTGAGGCATCATGAAATGAACTCTGCTACAACCTTCTTCATACCCGGCCACCAGTGCTGTTGTTTGTGGTCCTGGTACATCTTTTCCACTCTTGGATGTACCGTTATAGGGGAAGTGTGAAACTCCCTCAACACTTCCTCCTATAGTGCAACTGGTATAATAGTATGTCCTCTGAAGAGGATGACAGGCTCTCCTCCTTCTGAAAATCCATCAGGTTCCTGTTTTAAGGATATCTGAGCACGTCGCATCTCACAGTCAACGTCCCCACGTTGTGCCTCTCTGACTCACTGAAGGAGTGGAGGAGTGACTGTGAGAGGCTGTAGAAAGTCTGCTACGTCTCTATCCACAAAGGATATCTGCAATACAGATAGCTGCTCCGTCGCCTCACCTATTAGCTGAATGCCCGATCTCCTGTAGAGAGCATCAACTACAACATTCCCCTTTCCAGGAGTATAAACTATCTCAAAGTCATAGTCCTAGAGGAACTCGAGCCATTGCCACTGTCTCAAGTTCCGGCCCTTCTGTGAGAAGATGTACCTGAGACTCTGGTGGTCAGAGTAGACTGTAAAGAGCTCTCCCATTAGATTGTGTCACCACATCTTCAAGGCGAAGACCACTACTGCTAAGTCCAGGTCATGGGTAGCATAGTTCTGCTCATGCTGCCTCAACTGCCGTGAACCATACACGATCACTGCTCACTCCTGCATCAGGAAACACCCGAGTCTAGTCCCTGATGCATCGCAGTAAACTCCATACCCTATGCCCTCCTCCGGTAGCCTCAAGATGGGCGCACTGGTCAATCTTTGTCTCAGCTTCTGGAAGCTCTGCTGACATCTATCTGACCACACGAAGGGTTTCCCCTTCTTCTTCAAAGCTAAAAGCAGTGCTGCAACTCTGGAGAAGTCTGGAAAAAATCTCTGATAGTACCCAGCCAGACCTAGGAAACTCCACACCTCTGTCACGCTCCTGGGTGGCTCCAAAGCAAGAACTGCCTCGATCTTCGCCAGATCCACTGCAACTCTCGCCTCTGAGATGACGTTTCCCAAGAAGTATACCTCTCAAATACAAAACCTACACTTCGAGAGCTTACCATAAAGCTGGTGATCTCAGATTGTATCCATTAAAACCCTCAAGTGGTAGGCGTGCTCCTCCTCAGTAGTCAAGTAAATCAGTATGTCGTCGATGAAGACTGACAAAACGATCGAGGTATGGATGGAAGATCCTATTCCTAAGACTCATGAACACTTCTGGTGCGTTGGTTACGCTGAAGGTCATAACCAAGAATTCGTAGTGTCCATACCAACACCTGAAGGCCATCTTCTGCACATCCTCATCTCGAAGTCTGAGCTGGTGATAGACTGACCTAAGGTCTATGTTTGAGAACCATCTTGCTCCCTTCAGCTGATCAAAGAGGTCATCAATCCTCGGAAGTGGGTACTTGTTCTTCAAGGTCATCTGATTCAGGCGACGGTAGTCAACACACATTCATAAGCTCCCATCCGCCTTCTTGGAGAACAAAATCGGAGAATCCCAGGGTGAAACACTGGGTCAGATAAATCTCTTTCCCTGCAAGTCCTCCAGCTATAGCCGCAGCTCACGAAGCTCGGCGGGAGCCATCCGATATGCTGTTGTATATATCGGTGTTGTCCCGGGGTACAGGTCAACGTAGAAGTCTACCTCTCTATGAGGAGGTAGTCCTATAATGTCTTCAGGAAAAACGTCCGCATACAGATCCACCACAACAGGAAAACTCGGACCCCGCACATCAAATGCTCCAAGGATGAGACTAGCCAATTGATGTGTGATCGGTTTCCCTCTCCTCTGCGTAAGTCAATCCTGCACTGCTAAGGTTCCCTTCTCTCCGGTGAAGGTGAACCTGCTCCCATCCGTGCGGATACACCGCACCTTGCGCCTAATGCAGTCGATCTGAGAATGGACGGTAGACAACCAGTCCATACCCAAGATGACGTCGTAAGGCCTCAACGCCACTAAAAGAAGATCCCAGCCGAAGATCTCACCTCCTAGAGTAAGATCACACTGTCGGAACCAGTGTGTAATCGTCGAGTCTGCTCCCATAGGAGTCTCTAGATATAAGGATCGAGCCAATGGATCTGTCGGAATCTCCGAGCTCCGAACAAGGGCAGCGGTAATAAAATAATGACTCACACCTGTGTCTATAAGTACTACAGCAAGGGTGGAGTAGACATTGATAGTACCTCGAATCATCTCAAGTGTGCCATGGTCGTAAGCCTCCACTGCCTGGAGCTGGGACTGCCCCTGTCCTCCAGCTCCCTATGGTCGGGGTGGACCTCCTGGTGGTGGTGGTGGTAGAGCCTTAAAACGTCGTCCACCACCCGCTGCTCGGCCAACTCCTCTGCCTCGTCCGCCTGCTCCCTACGGACCGCCACGGTCGAACCTCTTCTTCTGCCTGGGAGGTCCCTCCACTGTCTGCTGCTCGTTCGTATGGTGGGTCAGACAGTCTCGAGCCATGTGACCCTACCTTCCACATGCATAGCACTGCCTTCTCCTCTTATAGCTGGCTCGGTTCCGTGTGCCCCGCACAACCAAACCTATATCTTGAGGTCCCTCTCCTGATGGCCTGGTTCTCTTGGACCTCTGCGACATCTGTCTACTGTCGGTTGCAGAATACTCTGCTACGTGATGCCCTGCGGTGGGTCTCACTGCTGGTGTCGGCTCAGCGAGAAAGATCTCCACAAGAAGGGCTCTCTCTAGCACTCCCGCCTACGTCAGAATGCTGAGGGAGATCATCGAAGCTCTGATCTTGTGCCTTAGTCCCTGCTCAAAGGTACATGCCCTGAAGAATGGGTCCCATACCATGTTAGTGGAGTAGCGCAAGAGGTCAGAAAACCTCGTTGAGTACTGAGATACTGTCATGCTGCCCTGCCACAGATGAAGTAACTCATGGATGTGCACCGCACGGAGGGTGGCTGGAACAAACTTTGAGCGGAAGAGACTCTCAATGTCTGTCCAAAGTAGAGATGCCTCATCATGCACCTGGAGCATCAAGCTCCACCATATACCTGCTACTGCGTGCAGGAGACTCGCAACAAGGATCACCATAAGGTCAGATGGTGTCCCTACCAATCTGAAGACTCTGATGATAGCCTCCTTCCAATCCTCTACTGCCTGAGGGTCCGTCTCTCTGCGGAACCTGGGCGACCTCTGTCGCTGAAACTCGTGCAACGCACTCAGGCGGCGTGCACTCTCTGCTGCCGGGGCTGGTAGTATCGGTGGCCCAGCGAGTAGTGGTGCCGCTGGTTCCTCCGTTGGGATGGGGCCCTGCACCGAGGCCTCGTCGCTCGGTGGGCTTCCATCTCGTACGTGACTTGGAACCCTAGCTGGCTGCCTTCATGGGGCCATCCTGAAAAGTAACAGGTGCGCCACGGTTTATACAGTTTATCTGGTGAGATGACACAAAGTGATCACAAAGAAAACTTTTGATTCACACATGCAATCAATGTTTTCGTGCACTAAGACGGAAATCAGGGGTCAGGGTCCTGGTGTATGGATACGTCGGCCTCTGCACCAACACTGGACTGCCTGGACTAAAAACCACACTCAATACTCTTAACACTATTTCTTCATAGAAAGAAATGATCAGAGTCCTGAGTTCTACAGTAGAACCGACTCCTCTGATACCAATTTTTCACGACCCGTCCTTGGGGGTCGTGCTGTGACTACCCCAAGCCTGCCTTCCATAGGCTAGGGGATGGAGACTAGAACCAAAGGCGTAAATCTTAATAAAAGGGAAAGAATTGCCTTTATAAAAGTAAACAAAACAACAGAGTTTGAAACATATATAAGCACAAAGTGATACTGAATACAAAAGTAAGTGCTGAAAGTTAAATGGGCCAGAATAAAAACCCAACAGAAAGTACAATACAACTGAAAAGGTAGTACAATAGCATTAAAGTAATGCAGCAACCACCGAGTCGTCCTCCGAAAATCCCACCTAAAGGGTGGGTACAAATAGTCTCCTCTGCACCTCGGGTCCATCCATCTGCTCCGTGTACGTCTCACCAAGTGGTCCACCTTCGGGTACCGTCCATCTCTACAAGCCTCTACCACGATCAGCGTTGTCCGTCGTCTTCATCCAACACAACGTAGTGCGGGCATTTTCCATGCAGGGGTGAGTATAAAGATACTTCGTAGGGACCCTGAGACCCAAAAGGTCTCACAATATCCACTAAGGATAAAAAAGAAGTAAGATACAAAACACGATGCATCAACCAACTGTGCTTAGGTATATGCCCATACATATACCTAAGTCATCAATCCCGATTCGGCTCCAACTCTCGAGCCCAAGCACAACCCAGTCCATATAGGAAAGAAGTCAATCACACTGATGGTAATGATTGAATGTCAAGACTCAGCTCTCACATGTATACATCTTTTGTAAAGTGATAAATATTATCACAAGTAGTCACGGATTCATCTAAGTTGTCGGACCCACGTAGGATACTAGACTAGCTAAGCTGTCAGACCCACGTAGGATTCTAGTCCAGCTACTCTGTCGGACCCACGTAGGATACTAGAACAGAAGTCAAACCGTCGGACCCACTGAGGATTCAAGTACGGTAGTCATCACTATCGAACCCATGGAGGATTCCAATACAGTTTTCATCATCGTCGAACCCACAGAGGATTCCAGTACATTTTCCATCTTCATCGAACCCACGAAGGATTCCAGTAATGTAGTCGTTGCAGTCGCAGCCAGCTCTAGGGTTCCCACACACAACATGCTCGATTTCGGGAGGGTCAGCTCCTCGAGCCAAGGGGTCGATACATCAACTGTCACGAATTCCAGAGTTTATGTATCCCTAAGTTCTGTCTCGTCAAAAGGAAATCAACGTGACAAACGACACGTCAATCGGACGCCCGGTCTGAGAGTTATTATAATTTTTGCTCCGAGGGCCCGGTTGGAAATACATTCATTCGAAACCCATCCATTTTCCAATTTTTTTCCAAAACTCGCATAGAGTATCACAAAAGGACCTCCATGTCACGAGGGTCCCAGTGCCGCATACGACACGTCGATCGGAGGCGGGGTCTTCGAGTTATTCACCGTTAAGTGAAAACGGGCCTGGCCCGTTAAGCCCAGTGGGATGGCAGGTCAGGTAGACCCAGTTTTGCCGGGTCCGACCCGGCAGTGGGTCGGACTGGCCCGGTTATTCGCGCGGCCTAGCCCGGCTCGAAGGGGCATGCCCAGAACCGAAGGGGGCGCGACCCGGCCCGGCGGGGCGCAGCGCAGTGCGGCCCGGCGGGGCGCGGCTCGGCCTGAGGGGGCCGATCGGTCCGAGGGGGGGGGCTGCCCGAATTGTTAGCGCCAAGAAGTGCCCCCCTCCCTAACCAGCCGGCCAAATCCAGCCAGCCTTCTCGGCGGAAGCGGCCCACACGGGCGGGTTGCGGTTCATCCAACGGGGCACCCTCGGTGCCGCGGCCTTCCTCCGTCCGGCTGGCCGACGAGCCGGCCTGTTCTTCCGTTGAAGCGGCCCGCCCTGCGCGGCCACAGTTCTCTGCAGCGTGGAGCCGTGGGGCGTCGTTGTTCCTTCCTTCATCCCGGCCGGCTATATCCAGCCGGTTCTTCCCCAGTCGAGCGGCCCGCGGTTGGGGGTCGTAGTTCCTCCACACGCGGCCAATGTATGGTCGTTGCTTCTCATTTCACCGCCTCTTCCAACGCACCTCAATCGCAAACAAAGAGACTACATAGTGTCGTCAGGCCGTGTGTGTTTGGCCCGCGCCCTCCGCATTAGGTGGTAGCAATTGGCCAAAGTCAAACCATGTTTCTCAAAAAAGAACAAGAACAATTTTAATCAATTAAAATTGAACACAATTCCCCTACCTCGAAAAGAAGTAGCACGTCGTCGAGTCATGGAAGACAAGCATCGCGATAGTCGGGCGTTGTGGAAGAACGGTGTCAATTCCGTCGACATCGAAGTGCACCCGAAGTACAAGTGTCGTTGGCGACTTCACATTCTTCGAATCGTAGAGCGTTCTTCATCGAGGAAGAAATTCGTTCTTCATGGAAGGAGGTAGTTCCTCTATTTCTCCAGAGGTTCCCCCACAAATAATATTTTCTATGAAAATTTAAAAATAGATTTCTCCCACTTTAAAGAAATGCCAACCAAGTCAAAATAATTCCAACTAGATTAATTAATTAAATATGTCTTTAATTAAAAGAGTTGGAACAAATTAATGGGTGAGAGGGGAGGAAGTGAATAGTCACAATTAAAAGAGGTGTTGTCTTAATAAATGCTTGGGAAATTAATTGGGGAGTTGAGGGATGGTGAGGAGTTAGGGGTTCGTGTGGGACCCACCTCACAAATATCCACTCATGGGGGGTTATGTGGGTGTGGGACCCACCAACAACCTCCCCCTTTAAGGATATAACTACATGATATAAAATAAAATTGTGCTCCACAATTTTATTTATTTTATTCTAAATCCCCAAAATTAACTTCCAACCCGCATAAAACACAACTGCAGTAAAGGTCCCCTTAATCAATTACCGATGCAGCGAGTTCATCGGTGCCTTCAGATTTCAATTCCAAGCAATGGTTCAAAAGATAGAAATACCTGCTCATACATTTACTGAACGTACCCGAACAAAACTTCATAAATTGATTACGGGGACATTGGGCTTCGGAATCATGTGCCATTAAAAGCCACAGACTCGTAAAATTCCGAAGTATTTAGGAAAAAAAAATTCCTTGAAATTTACGGGTCTTTATAGAGGAGAGGATTCTTTCGGAATCAAGCATGCTATATGATAAAATCCTGCTGCTGGATGGGACCCGAAGACTACTGACAAGAAACCCTGTGTAGATAAACTACAATAGATTCTGTGTGGATCGGCTATAAGTGACCCTGTGTAGATTATCTCCAAGTTAACATGTGTGGATTGGCTACAAGAGACCCTGTGTGGATCAACTACAAGTGACCCAGTGTGGATCAACTCCAAGAGACCCTATGCGGATCAGCTACAAGCATCCCTGTGTGGACAAACTATGATGACCAAAGTGGGAAGAATTTCTGTGTGACCAAGAAGATGCTTGGTACTCATCAGGGATGAGTACCTCAACAGTCATAGGTGTTCATTGTTACAACTGATAGTCTTTCCTTCCGTTACATTAGATTATACCTGTGTGAGATGCCTTGCTTCATGAGCATGCTTCGTGGTTTGCTTTGCGGATTGATTTGTGGTCTTTCCTTTTTGGTTTGGGGTCCCTACTGAGTATTTTTTCACTCACCTCTGCATGGGATTTCCCTACACATGTTGTTTCTGGTGTAGATGACCAACGCCTTGATGAAGGACTTTGTGGCCTAGGACCTGATGGTGCCTGGTGAGATCAGGAAATCGGGGAATACTTCTATGGATTCTGAAAACTACTCTACACTTACCCATCAGGTGGGGTGTTCAGTGGATGGATTTTATAGATCTTTTGTACTTTCCTGTTTTCCTATTTTCTTTTTTTAGGTTTTTATTCTGACCCATTTGACCTATAGATCATACCTTTACTCTTTTTTTGTTTAGTGGAATGCATGTTTACCTTTCTAGTTTTTGGGACGTGGTTGTGTTTGTGTGCATACAGGTACTCAAAAAAATGCCTCTGACATGAATCGTGATGCCTAAGGTGCTAGTCGCCAACCCCTAGACTTCAGGAGGTGGGATTAGAGAAGTGAAGACATGGGCCACGTGGGACAATTCGTGACAAAGTGGTATCAAAGGTGGTCGGTTATACCTCAAAAACCAGGAGTCTGTTGTTTTGTTTTTGGGAAACAGTGTTAAATGTTTCGAGTTTCAATTTCAGATTTGGGGAGTCCAGTTTTGGTGCAACGGCTGATGTATCCATACAACAGAACCTTGAATTCTAATTTTTGTCTCTATACATAAAAACACTGATTGCATGAGTCATATAGGAATTGATTGTTTCCTCGTGTTCTTATTGAATCAAAGTCATCTCACTAGATATAATCTACTGACTGTGGTACATCATGATCTATTTCAAGATTCCTCCATACAAACAGCTAGCTAGGATTCTGATACGTGACTGTGAGGATATCCCACCTAGCAATGATGCATCAATTCAAGGACTAGTGTTAGAGATGACCCTATCGGGTGGTGCGCTAGTGTTACCACCACCCGTTGATCAGCACTTACTTTCGGCACTAACGGTGGAGGACACACATAGACTTAGTACCTTGCATGAGTTTCAAAGGTAGATACCTCCCATGTTTAGTGGAGAGACAGATCCTTAGGCCATGGAGGACTAGCTGGAGGCAGTGACTCAGGTCTTCCGCTTAGTGAGGATGCCACTTGACTAGATAGAAATATTAGCCACGAGCCTTCTTCAAGTCTCGATAGAGAGATGGTGGAGCTTGATGATTAAGACTCATGACGAGGTGACCCACTCCTGGGATGACTTTGAGAGGCTTTTCCAGGAGGATTTCTTCCCCATTAACATACGCTCAATGCGCATACTATAGCTTCTTCACCTATAGTAGGGTACCATGTTAGTGGATGAGCACTTTGCGAGGTTTAGAGATATCTCCCGCTACTATAAAAATATGGTACATGACCCTTTATTTAGGGTCCAGATCTTTGATAAGGGACTCTGATAGGAAATTAGGGTGTCGATGATTTCCCTTTGTATCCCTACATAGGATGGAGTCCTCGAGAAAGATCTATAGTTGAGAGATTTCTCGCAGAGAAGGAACTGATGGTAGGAGCTACCACTGGGTGATAGGTTGCTGAGTCATCTGTGGCAAGTAGCCGATAGTTGACATAGAGGTCCAACCAGGAAAGAACATCCGGAGGATGACCCCAGTACTCTGAATCAGTGGTGCATCAACACCAGGGTAGCATGAGTCAGCAGAGGAGCAGAGCATGCTACTCGTACGACGGGTAGGGGAACATGGCTCGTGACTGCCCAACTCACCACATAGACGATCAACGAACAGTCAAGGCACTACTGAGGCAGAGGCATAGGTTTGAGTGAGGAGATCCATAGGGATGTGGATGTGGAAAATGAGTAGGTCAAGCAGCATGCGGTGGGTGACAGTTCAAGGATATACCACCACCACCCCCAGGTTTTCCACTACGACCTCAGGCAGTAGGTTGATAGGGGCGGGCTCAGCTTTTGGCAGTGGAGGCCTATGACCATGATGTTCAAAAGATTATTATAGGTACAATATGTGTATTCTCCACCATAGATTCAGTTTTTATAGACACAGGTTCTAGTCACTCTTTACTTTCCATGGACCTCGTTCGAGGCTCGAAGATTCTGGTGTGGTCGTTAGCTTGATCCTTATGATTAGAGACTCCTATGTGAGGGGATTAGATGATTGCACAGTAGTTATGAAAGTCTGAGCTTACTCTTGGATGCGAGAGCTTAAGATGGGATCTCTTAGTAGTGGTGTAGAGGCCTTATAATGTCATCTTGGGCATGGACAGGTTATCCATAATTTATGCTCAGATCAACGGTCTTATGCATAGAGTGCGTTGTGTCCATGAGGATGGAACCAGGTTTTCCTTCACTGGTGAGAAGGGAGCTCTTGCAGCATAGGATAAACTTTCTCAAAGGAGGGTGTGGTCGATCACTCACTAGTTGGCTAGCCTCTCCCTCGGTGTGGTGGATGATAGGAGTCCATTCTTTCCTATAGTGGTGGACAAGTACGAGGACTTCTTTCCTAAGGATGTTTCGGGACTACCTCCTCATAGGGAGGTAGGATTCTTTATCAATATGTACCCTGGGATGGTACTGATATCCACACCATCATATCAGATGGATTTCATGGAGCTTCATAAGTTGACGGTATAGTTGGAAGAATTTCATGAGAAGGGCTTCGTGTGGCCCAACATTTCCCAAAGGGAATCCCCAATGTTGTTTTCCAAGAAGGATGATATAAGTTTGAGGATATGGGTGGAATTCTAGCACCTGAACCAGGTGAATGTGAAGAAAAAGTATCCACTACTGAGGATTAATGACCACTTTGATCATCTGAAGGGAGAGAGATGGTTCTCGATAATAGAACTCAGATCAGCCTTTCACCAGCTTCAGGTATGGGATGAGGATGTACCGAAGACAACCTTCAGATGCCGGTATGGACACTAAGAGTTCATGGTGATTCCCTTGGACATGACCAATGACCTAGCAGTGTTCATGGGACTTGTGAACAAGATATTACAGCCTTACCTCAATCGTTTCGTGGTATCCTTCATTGATGAAGTCTTGGTGTACTCAGCTTCAGAGGAGGAGGATGCTACACACCCACGAATAGTCCTGGATACACTCCAAGAGCACCAGCTTTATGGGAAGCTATCGAAGTTCCAGTTATAGATTCGGGAGGTCCAATTTATGGTACACATCATCTCGAAGGCTGGATTTGTAGTGGATTTGGAAAAGATAGAGGGAATTATTTCTTGGGAGCCACCCAGGAGTGTGATTGAGGTGTGGAGTTTCTTGGGGTTGGATGGATACTAGTGGAGGGTCGTGCCCAAATTTTCCAGAGTAGAATCACCATTATCGGATTTGAAATGGAAGGGACAACCCTTTATGTTGACAGAGAAGTGCCATTATAGTTTCTAAGATATGAGGTGGAGACTAACGAGTTCCCCCATATTGATACTACCAAAGGAGGGAGTTGGGTATATTGTTTTCTGTGAAGCATCAGGTATTGGATAGGGTTGTGTCCTAATACTGTATTGAGCAGTGATCACCTATGGTTCACAGCTGTTGAGGAAATATGAGAAGAACTATGTTACCCATAAACTAGAGTTAGTAATATTGGTCTTTTATTTGAATATGTGGAAGTACTAATTGATGGATGAGCTGTTTACAGTCTACTCTGAACACAAGAGTCTCATATATATCTTCTCCCAAAAGGACCTAAACTTGAGGCAGTAGTGATGGATAGAGTTCCTCCAGAAATATGAGTTCGAGATGGTCTATACTCTTGGGATGGGGAACGTGGTGGCAGACGTTCTCAATAGGAGATCCGTTTTGCTGCTGCTGAGTGAGGTGACAAAGAAGCTAGACATGATGCAGATATCCTTCTTGGATGATGATGGAGCAGCTTAACTTTAGTCAATAACTGTCACTCCCCCACTCTTACAATAAGTTATGGAGGCACAACTGGTGGATGTTTATTGTGAGGCCCGATGTGCTCAGTTATCCTACGGGCAATCTCCTAATGGATTTTTGATAGGTGGGGAGTATGTCATCATTTTCAGATGGCACATAGTAGTACCAGTGGAATTTCAAGAGGATATTTTGAGGGAATTTCATACCTACCCCTTGGTGGTACATCCTAAAGTGGTAAAGATGCACCAGGATCTTCGAATTCAGTACTGGTATCCAAGAATGAAGAAAGAAATGACCAAGTTTGTTTCACTGGGCCTCACATGTCAGCAAGTGAAGGATGAGCATCAGGTTCTAGAAGGCTTGGCAGTACCACTTGAGTTATCAGAGTGGAATTTGGATGGTATCTTGATGGAATTAATGACGGTATTACCACACACTTCCAAGGGCCACGATTCTCTCTGGGTGATCGGTGACCGACTCACGAAGTCAGTTCAATTCCTACCCATCGAGGAGTAGGGATCGATAGAGGGATTGAGATGCCTTTATGTCCAGGAGATTATGCGGCTTCGTAGGGTGACTTCGACGATAGTCTCAAACCATTATTATTTCTTCACATCCTAGATATAAAAGGGATTACAGGAGGCATTCAGGACTCAGCAGCGCTTGAGCACAACCTTTCACCCACAGACTGATGGTTAGATGGAGCGGACCATACAAACCATGGAGGAAATGCTTCATGATTGCTTCATTGATTTTGTTCATAGTTGGTAGGATCACCTACCATTAGTGGAGTATTTATACAACAAAAAATATCACTCCACCATTGGCATGGAACTATTCGAGGCTTTGTACGGGTGGAATTGCAGATCACCTCTATACTGTACAGCCCCCAGAGAGTCAGCCCTCATGGGTCTGGAGTTGGTATGGGCTACCACTGAGAAGGTGAAGATCATCCAGGAGAAGAAGAGGACTGCAAAGGGAAGGCATAAATCTTATTCTGAAAGGATATGGAGGCCCTTGGAGTTCGAATAAGGAGACCATGTGTTCCTTAAAGTCTCACCCATATGGGGATTTCAGAGATTTGTCAGGGGAAACAAGTTATCTCTAAGCTTCATTGGACCTTTCCAGATTCTGAGAAGAGTTGGTGAGGTGGAATATAACCTAGAACTTCCCCCATAGATGTAATAGGTGCATGATTTCTTTCATGTATCGTAGCCGAGGAGGTACGTGCATGATCCATCACATGTCATCGACTGGGGAAAGTTTGATATTGATGGTGGGGAGATGTTTCTAGAGTTTCTATTAGAGATAGAGGATCGATAGGACTGGTTCCTTTGTGTATAGTTGATTTCTCTAGTTCATGTTCGATGGTAGCATGAGAATCTCTAGGAGAGAACATGAGAGTGGGAGGCTCAGATTCGTGCTCAGTACCCCCATTTTTTTGTTTATCACTTGTTTTAGATTATAGGGACGTGAATCCATAAAGGTGGGGGTAATGTAATGTCATGAAAATTCCATGTAATTTTTTTAATTATATGGGATTATTACGAGACCAGATGATTTGACGACACCTGATTCTGAGGCCCGGTTTTCCCAGAATAAAATTTTCAACTTTTTTAATTCATTTAAATAAACGTGAGATCATGTTTTTCTAACTCTTAAACCAGTTATCAGTTCAAAATTATGAGGGAACCTTTGAACTTAGAGCGACAAGATTTTCTTAGAGAGGACTTAACTTCAACAGGTGAGGGTTGACCAAAAAATATTGTTTTTAGAATTTTCAGAAGAAAAATAAAATAACTAAAAGATTTATTTTATTTGTTTCTCTTCACCATTTATTGGTGGAATGTTAGCACTGCGACAACATTTAAGTGGTGATGAAGAGTTTAATTAATTGAATCCCATTAATGAGGATCTTAAATGTGAAGCATAATTACTCATTATTTGAAGTGTAACATATACATTGCTTCATTAATGAAACAACATAATGATGCAGCGACACAATGTAATAGAAACAATGTGACACATTTATATTTTAATGTGATAACGATATAGAGAATCAGAGTTAGAATTTCTTTGACGGGCGATGAGAAAACTCTCTCCAAGGAAGAATGTTGGAGAATCACTAGTTACAACGACACACCTAGAAGAAGGGGACCGACGAATGAAGAAATCATTCTCTTTCCCCCCTTCGAAGGATTGCTAGCAATGTGGGTGGAGGATCAAGAATGGAGAATGAAAGCATGTGACACCCCTCTTCTCTGACCAATGAATCTATCCCAGGTAGGGGTTACTTTTGTAATTTTAATTTCTCATTCCACAATCTAAAATAATTAACATGGATCAACCCACGAACAGGTTGATCCGTGGATCGCATGTTCTTACGGGAGGGAGCTTATTCTTGGGGTTTTGCATTGGGATTAATTTTGACAGAATCATAATCATATCCCCCATGTTTTAAAGAAACTCAAATAAGGAGGGTGATGGCTGACATGAACAAGTCCTGAGCCCCTCTACCTTTAGGTGTTCTTGTGGGTTCTTCATGGATGCAACTCTAGATTGATGGAAAGGAAGTTTTGAGGCTGTAATAGAGATGATGGCACCCAATGGTGGTCGGAGGCACAGACGGTCCGAATAGTGGACCACCAGAGTGGACCTGGTGGTCAGTGGGTGGGTGCCAGCGCACCATAATGGCTTGGTGAGGTGGGCTACGGCCGTCTCGGGCCACAGAGGTGCAGCAAGAGCAGCGGGAAGTGGGCCACCGGGTGGCAGACAATGACACGGCCATCCAACCATGGTCTATCGGGGACCGCATGTTGGAAAAGGGGTGGCCGGCATAGCCGAATGTGGAGCATATGAAAAAGATTCCACCTAGCGTCTGGGCTAGAGGAGATTGGCCCGCACAGCAGGCCGGGCTAGGGGGCACGATCCGGGCTATAGGGTAGCCCAAACTGAAGTAAATCCATCCCTCTTTTACAGGGTGTGGTGGGATAAATCTGAGCCACTGGGTCTCCCTGACTAGGAACAACTGGCCCACATATTGTGGTCTTAGATTGATGGAACCAGGTTGCTAAGCGACCCAACTGGCTGTGTCCAGCATGGCCCAATGGCTAGGCCAAACAGAGTTATCCTAGACCTGAACCAGGTCATGTTAGGTTAGTCGATCAAGGTCGTGTCATATGGGAACCCCCGAGCCAGGTTGGTCAGGTTGGTCCGACCAGGTCGGACTGGGCCCGTATGTAACCAGCCCCTGTTAACTAAAATCCCAATATCATCCAGAACATACGTTCGATTGATGAGATGTTTGCAGAGTTGGAAACCTCATGACGAGGTGGTTATTTTGGAATGCTATAAGGAGGTTTACATGGAAGTTGAAATATAAATAATGGATTGAGGATCAGATTCTCTAGGAATCAAGTACGCCACGTGTGGTAATCCTGCGGCTGGATGGGACTTGAAGACTGTTGAAAAGCGACCCTATTTGGATCATCTACAAGGGACCCCTTGTGGATATGCTATAAGTGACCCTATGTGGATCAACTCCAAGTGACTTTGTGTGGATCAACTACAAGCGACCCTATGTGGATTAGCTACAATCGACCCTATGTGGATGAACTTTAAGAGACCCTATGTGAATCAGCTACAAGGAGCCCTGTGTGGACCAACTATGATGACCTAAGTGAGAAGCGGCTCTGTGTGAGCCAGAAGACCCATGGTAATCATCATTGATGAGTACCTCGGTAGTCCAAGTTGTTCAGTGTTATGAATTATAGTCTTTCTTTCCGTACTTTAGATTATACCCGTGTGAGTTGTCTTTCTTCATGATCATGTTTCATCGTTTGCTTTGTGGATTGATTTGTGGTATTTTCTTTGTGGTTTGGGGTCCCTACTAAGTGTTTTGTTACACACCCTTGAATAGGCTTCGCTGCATTTTTTTTGTCTAGTGCAGATGACCAACGCCTTGATGGAGGACTTGGTGGCCTAGGACCCGGTGGTGCTCAGTGAGATCAGGAAGGTGGGGCATACTTCTATAGCTTCCAACATCTACTCTACACTTACCCATCAGGTTGGGTTTTTAGTGAATGGATTTCAGAGATCTTTTTTTACTTTATTATTTTCAGTTTATCATTTGTTGGGTTTTTATTCTGGTGCATTTGACCTATAGCTCATATCGTTACACTGTGGTTGTTTAGTGTCATAAAAGTTTACCTTTCCAGTTTTTGGGACATGGTTGTGTGTGTGTGTATACAGGTACTTATGAAAATTCCTCCTACTTGGAGGTTGATGCCTTCATCACTAGTCACCAACCTCTAGCCTTCGGGAGGCAGGCTTGGGGAAGTCACAAAACGGGTCTCGGGGGACGGTTCGTGACATTAAAGTCAGTTTCGTGGCTAGTATAATAAGGTTCATGGTGTGTAATTTTTTTACACGGTGTGAATAATATTTTCACGATGTGTAATATTTAGGGGTTAGAAAAATAAAATTAAATGAATAGGTGGTGCATTTTTTGGTGGAAACCAAACTCTAGGTATTATATAATGGGAAAGGGTATTACATGTCATGTAATAACCCAATCATATGTTGTTTTAAAACACTTTTTAGCTTAACCATTATTCATTGAGCCATGGGTTTTTTCATCTTGTTTTTGGTGAACCCTAGGAACCTCGGAGTGTTCTTTGGGCCCTTCCTCTCCCTCTTCGATCAATTATTACTAGTGGATGTTCATTGGAAATCCATGGTTGATCTGTGGTGGGTTATCTTCTCTTTGTCATCTATTTTATTACATTATTCTCTCAAGGATTTGTATTGGTGGTGTTTATTTGGTTTGGGGGTGCATTGGGTTGCGTTTTGACAGAGCCTTGTTGTGGTATAGGTGTTGTTTTCATGGTGTGGTTTTGATTCATGAGTGTTCATCTTCACCCTATGGTGGAAAACAATTGGAAATCTCTCTTGTGGTAGGGATTCCCTTGTTTCTCCTTATTTGTGCATCATACAGGAAGGGTTTTTCTTCTGTTTTTTTATGGATCATAATTTTTCTAGATTAAATTAACGATAACCAACCGGTTAACTAAAATTGAGGGGAAAGTGGGGTTTTTTCACATTTTTTTATAGCATTGATATTTTTATGATATTATGATGGTTTAATATTAATGACAAACTGAAAATGGTGGTCGTTGGTGGATTTTTTTAAGCACTAGATAAATTATGAAAGGATTTTTTTTTTCTTGGTTGGGAACATATAAATGAGAATTGTTTTATCATGTATTTCATTGACTAATGAACGGATGCCCAAGGATCTTACTTTTTCGATGGTAACCCTTAAATTGAAAAGTGAGACAAAATAAGAGATTCATTATTAAATCTGATTTTTTGATTTTTTATGGTTTGTGTGCTGATATGATGTGTGTGTGGGGTTTTTCTGGTTTTTGTTGTGGTATAGTTATGGGAATGTTTGTGTGCTACAAAATGGCTTGTGTGGTGTGATATAATCTTAGGTTCAGAGATTGATTGATTGAGTCATGGATGAGAAGTTTCATACAATAGGTCCACGATACTGGTTGTGTTTGAATATGTTACCGTATGTTGTTGTGCATGAATGGATTTGGAGAGACGAATATGAAGATAAATGGTGAGGGTTGGTATTAGTAATTCACTCGTAGTTTCTCCATGTTTGATTTTTGTTTTTCTTTTTGTTGTGTGTTCTGCTTGGTAGCTGCATGGAATGTGATGGAGTGATTAAATAATTTTTAATTATGTTTGGAATGGCTTGGGTTAGTTTGGTTAATGGGATAAATAAATTAATTGTTTAATAAATAATGGAAATGGAAAATTAAATTTTTTGGAAATATTAATTTGGTTTTTCGGCAAATTGTGTGGTTTAATGCTTAAAGAGGTAGCAGCAAAAGGTGGAAGTATTATGGGTTGGATTCATTTTTGAGAACCCATAGGTTGGGATTGAGTGTTTGGTATGTTATATGTATCTACTTGTATTTTCCTTTTGATTTCTATATGAATATTACCCTAGTTGAGAACCATGTGTCAAACACCCCCATCGTCACGAGGGAGGGTGTCTTTCCAAAATTTTCTAGTGGGATGATGGATGGATAGCCACCCTCTCATCCCTACTCCTTCTTTTATGTGTTGATTGCCCAAGATTCTTTGAGTAGGTTGTGGTTTGTGAGGCCCAGGTTTGTGTGGGTGATTTTTTCATTACATGGTGTCTTTTGGATGAGATGTGTTGTGCTTTCACATGTGTCATTGGGATGAGATGTGGATTGTGTCGTAGGTGTCTATAGGAAAGATGTGATGTGGTTAGTGGCCTAGGTGTCTGTGGGTAGGATGTGTTGTGGTTTTTGGATTAGTTGTTTGTGGCTCAAGTGTTTATGGGCAGGATATGATGTGGTTTTGAGCCTAGGTGTCTGCAGGTGGGTTGTGATGTGGTTTGTGCCCTAGGTGGCTACAGGAGGGTTGTGACGTGGTGTGTTCAGAAGAGGTGGGAGTTCCAAGATATTTTTCGTTACGGTGTGAGAGTGGATAATGAGTGTAAAAGTTGTGCAGGGTACCCTATCATCGAAGTGATTTATATTATATTACTTGACTTGTGTTATTTGGTGAGCATTTCTTCGCGAGGACAGTGTGGTTAGTATACCTTCTTAGGTGCTTTTTAGTGTTGTTGATTTCTCACGGGGGTTGAATTAGTATGACTCATTCAATTGTACATGATATACTTTGGTTTTCCTACTGAGTATACTTGTATTCTCACATTACATATATAAACTATTTTTAGGATTATAGGAGGATTTCATGGGTCATGTTGGACCCTACTAGCTCAAACCATGATAGTTATTGTGTCACTTCTTAACATTACTTTTGGTATTTTACTTTGGAGACTTTAGTATTGCAACATTTATATTTTAATCATGTATGTGGGATGGTTTTGGATTTCATTTGTATATGTTTTGGATTATCTTGGTGGCTGATTCGTCTTATCTCCCAATCTTGTTTCTAACAAAATGGTAACGCCTCCCATATTTGATAGATTTGTACACCCTTGGTGATGGTCAATAACCTGGGGCCTACTAGAGATGGGATTCAGGGGCCATTATCACCCTTTCTTCATTTCAAGCCTAGGAGGGGTATCTTTGGGGAATGGGTGTCGTGACAACAACAATTAAATTCCAATATTTAATATTATAATAATTTATTGCACATTCAAATATTTAACATGAATGTCTGTATATTGTTGGGTGCCATCACACTAACATTAATGCACCTAATCCCATTAGAACTATGCAGTTAAGTGTGCTTGGGTGAGAGTAGCACTAGGTTGGGTGACCTCGTAAGAAGTACTCATGTTGCACCTTTTTTTGTATATTTCAAAATACATGCTAGTATAATAAATATTATAATGATATTGTACACAATTTTTTATTGAATGTAATATTTCATGATTACAGATCATTTTGTTAATAATAATAATATTTCATGTTATAATTTTACAATATTTCTTGTTAACAATGATTATAATATTTCATGTTATATTTTAACAACTACGGTTCAGTGTTATAACAAAAATAATATTTTTTCAGGCTGAATAATTATAATATTTATTGATAATGAAATTATTGAATTTCAAAATCCTAATTTTTCATGGGTGACCTCCTTGGAAGTGCTCGTGTTTCACCACTTTCTGTATTTTCTATTCTATTTTCCTATATTTTTTAGATTTCATAAAACAAAGAATTACATGTAAATATAAAAATAATAGTTATGATATTGTATGTAAACTTTTGAAATGAATATAATATTTCATGTTACATAGAATTTTAGTAATAATTATAATATTTCATTACATTATTTTACCATATTTCATGTTAAAAGTAATTATAATATTTCATGTCGTATTGTAACAACTACAATTTAGTGTCATCATAGAAATTATAACCTTTCATACTGAATAATTATAATTTTGGTTGATAATTTCATTATTTAATTTTATTTATATAAAAAAATTATATAGAAATATGTAATATTAGAATTATTTATATGACTTCTAGATATTTAACAAGAATTTCCTCATATTGTTGGGTGTGATCGCACCAGTATTAATGCATCAGATCCCATTAGAACTTTTCACTTAAGCATGCTTGTGGAAGTTTTCGGCCTGAGGCTATGGTATTTCTCTACGTTTGAATTTTGAATCTGGTTGTACTGGAAAGCTTATGACTTTGTTGAATGTTGTTGTGTTTTTGGGGTGTTTTGAATCGGTTATCTGATTGTATGGTTCTGGCTCACCCAAAAAGCGGATTTCGAAAATCAAATAAAAATATAATTTTTAGTCAGTCAGAATGTTTATTGGGCGACCTGAAGGGAAGTTCTATTATAATAATGATTAGTATGATATTGTATGTAAATTTTTTGTTGAATATAATAGTTGATGATTACATGGAATTTTACTAATAATTATAACATTGCATGTTATAATGTTACAATATTTCATCTTAGAAATGATTATAATATTGCATGTTATATTGTAGAAACTACGATTTAGTGTTATAATAGAAATAATATTTTTTCATGTTGAATAATTATAATATTTCTCAATAATCTAATTATTTAATTTAATAATATGAATGTTGCATGGGTGACCTTTAGGGAAGTGCTAGTGTTTAACCCATTTGTGTATTTTTGACTGTATTTTTCCATATTTTTGACATTTAAAAAATAAATAATTACATGTAAGTATAAATATAATATTTATGATATTGTATGTAGACTTTTTAAATGAATATAATATTTCATGTTCAAATAGAATTCTATTAACAATTTAAATATTGCATGTAATAATGTTACATTATTTTATGATAACAAGATTATAATATTTCATGACATATTGTACCAACTATGGTTTAGTGTTATAATAGAAATAATAAAATTTCAAGTAGAATAATTATAATATAGGATGATAATTTAATTAGATAAAATTATGTTTATAACAATAACTAAATAGAAATATGTAATATTAGAATCATTTATAGTACATTCAATTATTTAAAATAATGTCTGTGTACTATTGGGTGTGATCACACCATCATTAATGTTTCCATTATAACTCTACAGTTAAGCATGCTTGGGTGAGAGTAGTACTAGGATGGGTGACCTCTTGGGAAGTACTTTTGTCACACACTTTTTGTGTGTATATTTCAATTTTCATGCTCGTATAATAAATATTATTATGATATTGTACGTAAACATTTGCATTGAATATAACATTTCATGATTACATGGAATTTTGTAATAATTATAGTATTTCATGTTATAATTTTACAATATTTATTATTAACAATGATTATAAAATTTTACTTTATATTGTAACCACTACGGTTTAGTGTTTTAATATAAATAATATTTTTTCATTTTTAATAATTATAATATTTATTGATAAATGCATTATTGAATTTCATAATATGAATGTATCATGGGTGACCTCATGGGAAGTGATAATGTTTCACCCTTTTTGTCTTTTTCATTTTTTTTCCCATTTTTTTACATTTAAAAAAAAATCATGCAAGTATAAAAATAATAATTATGATATTGTACTTAATATTTTTAAATGAATATATTATTTCATGACTTCATAGGATTTTATTAATAATTATAATATTTCATGCGACAATGTTACCTTATTTCATGTTAACAATAATTGTAATATTTGATGACTTATGGTAACAACTACAGGCTAGTGTTATAATAGAAACAATAAATTTTCATGTTGAATAATTATAATATTGGATGATAATTACATTGGATAAAGTTGTGTTAATAATAATAGTTAAATAGAAACATGTAATATTAGAATAATTGAACGAAATTTTAAATATTTAACGAGAATTATTGTGTATTGTTGGGTACGATCACACAAGAATCAATGCAACAGATCCCATTAGAACTCTGCGGTTAAGCATACATAGGTGAGAGTAGATCTATGATGGGTTACCTCCTGGTATGTACTCGTGTTGCACTCTTTTTTTGTGTATATTGGAAATTTCATGTCGATATTATTATGATATTTTACATTTAATTTTTTACTAAATATAATATTTCATGATTATAAGGAATTTTAGTAATAATTATAATATTGCATGTTATAATGTTACATTATTTCATGTTAACAATGATTTTAATATTTCATGTTATATTGTAACAACTATGGTTTAGTGTTATAAAAAAATAATATTTTCTAATTTTGAATAATTATTATATTTCTCAATAATTTCATTATTGAATTTAATAATATTAATAATGCATGGGTAACCTCCTAGAAAGTTCTCGATTTTCACCTTTTTTTATTTTTCATTGTATTTTCCCATATTTTATACAATTTAAAAAATAAAGAATTTCATGGAAGTATAACAATAATAATTATTAAATTGTACATAAACTTTTTAAATGAATATAATATTTCTTATTTATATATATTTTTATTAATACTTATAATATTGCATGTTAGAATGATACCATATTTCTGGATAACAATAATCATAAACTTTCTTGACATATTGTAACAACTATGGTTTATTGTTATACTAGAAATAATAATTTTAATGTTGAATAATTATAATATTGGATGATAATTAAATTAGTTAATGTTATATTTATAACAATAGTTAAATATATATATTTAATATTAGAATCATTGATAGTATTGTCAACTATTTAAAAATAATATATATATATATATATATATATATATATATATATATATTGATGCGATCACACCAAAATTAATGCACCAAATCTCATTAGATCTCTGCAGTTAAGCATGCTTGGTTGAGAGTAGTACTAGGATGGGTGATCTCTTGAGAAGTACACGTGTTGCACCATTTTTTGTTTATATTTTAATTTAATGCAAGTATAATAATGATAATTATGATATTGTATATAAACTTTTTTATTGAATATAATATTTCATTATTACATTGAATTTCAGAAATAATTATAATGTTTCATGTTATAATGTTACAATAAGTCATGTTAACAATGATTATAATATTTCATGTTATATTATAATAACTACGATTTAGTGTTTTAATAGAAATAATATTTTTTCATGTTGAATAATTATAACATTTCTCAATAATTGAAATATTTGATTTGATAATATGAATGTTGTGTTGGTTTCCTCCTAGGAAGTGCTCATGTTTCACCATTTTCTATATTTTTTTAGTGTATTTTCCCAGATTTTTTATATTTTAAAAAACAAATAATTTCATGTAAGTATAAAAAATATTATGATATTTTACTTAAACTTTTTAAATGAATTTAATATTTTCTTTTTTCATAGAATTTTAGTTATAATTAAAATATTGTATGTCATAATATTAGCATATTTCATCTTAAGAATAATTATAATATTTCTTAATGTATTTTAATGACTATGGTTTTGATTTACACTAGAAATAATAATTTTTCATGTTCAGAAATTATAATATTACCTAATAATTGAATTAGATAAATTTTCATTTATAAAAACAATTAAATAGAAATATTTGAAATTATAATCATTGATAGTACTTTCAAATATGTATCAAGAATGTATGTGTACTGTTTGGTTCGATCGCACTAGCATTAATGCACCAGATCCCATTATCCTGAAATCCTGAAGGCCATGCATTTTTATTGATTTTGGATAACCCCCTTTTATTTGGGTTAAGGGGGAACCTATTAAATGGCCCATTGGCTCAGTAGGCATATGGCCAATGTACATGAACCAGAAGGCCCTAAATATTTTGACCACTAGAAATTCCCCTTACCATCATATTAGATACATTATTTCAATGATTTCCAAACTTTTCCTAGCTACACAAAAATAATACCTTTTTCATTTCTACATGAGGCCAACTACAGATATAAAATACCACACCCTCTAAAACATACCAACCTTGTATACCTGCGAAGATGGGGAGTTTCTTTATAAAGCCCCATTTGGTTCTGAATTTGTGTCCACATCTCATATAATGTTTTCCCTAAAGACAGTGCTCTAGATTGAATCCTTTGAATCCCATCCACTTACCACCCGCTCGTATCGAGGATGTCACAGACCAGCCTAGATAACCTGGTACCCTGATAAGAAAGCCGAAACTGACATAACCGGAGTGGAATTCTCGATCCCCACTGGTTGGTGACTAGCACCTAGCATCATACATGATAAAACTAGGAACGAGTTTTCCACATAAATAGTGGAATAAAAAGTTACAAGTTATTATTCTCAAAAGGAAACTCCATAGAGAGAACTATACAAGAATTCAAAAAGGTAAAAAATTCCAAATTATAACCACAATGTACTAGAAATAGGATAAAAACCCCAAGTCCAAAAATTCATAGAATCTCAAATCCTAAATATCAACAACAACAACTACATAGAAGTGGTTTTTTCCACTTGATCGAACCTAAAAGGAAGAAACATATAAATTCCTAAAGGCACATGTATGGTGTGAGATAAAATCCTTGTAGGGTTTGACCATGGATTCCATAATAAGATTCCAGAATTAATTAACTAAATAAATATTTTAATTTTAAATAAATGGTCATGGAATTCCAAAAGAATATTTAAAAAAAATCATTCTTTACATTTCATCTAATGGGAAATAATTCTAAACAATGGATTAAGAAACATTTTATATAAAAAAATTTATATAAATTCACAAGACTCATGTTAAATAGTTCACAAACAATGGAATATATATCAAAATAATCACAAATGAGAAACATGTTCATATTCCAATAGGTATAACATTTTCAGGTTTTGTTATCCTCACACACTCAAATCGGTTATCACGATAATATGTGACACACATCCCTCATACACTGGTCAAAGTGGAATCATCACCATCCCATTAGGGATGTGACCTACTGCATATATATTGTTAGAGGTGTCAAACATCAATAGAGTGTTGTCTCAAATAACTCACCAACCACCTAGGCTTTCATGTGTTCTAAAAGAAATTATTATTGGGAGATTAATTTCAAAATTATTCAAAATATAGTTAACTCATTCTTTCAATTCAATATGCCAATTTTCATTTAAAACCTAAGATGGGGTTTTAATCAAATGATGCCTTTTTTCCGTGATAAAACTATTGGGTTATTAACTGAATAATTTATGTAATATTTCTCAAATAAAAATTTGAAATCAATTTCACAAATAAAATTACACAATTTAATTTTCTCAATTTTCCATCTAATTTCCATAAACACACCCCAATTCAATGGAATTGGTGGTTTTCCCCAAGTTTCATGCCAGGAAATTTTTTAATAACCATTCAAAAAAAATTATTTTAAAAAACTTAATGGAAATAAATTTAATTTAAATATATAATTTTAGGGATAAATAAATTGTCCAATCATAAACAGAACCACATATCATAGATCACAGGATCACAAATCAAAGAGCCCTAAATGGGGAAACTCCAACAAAGAATAATGAAAATGATATTTGAGAATCAAAGATATATTCAAAATAAAAAACAATGGGTATGAGATTCCACCAAAAACATTTGGATCTAACAAACCCTATGGTAGACATAAAGAGTGGGAGATAGAGAACTGAGATGGAACACTTACCAGGGAAGGGTCAAATGATGATCACCACACATTGATTCACATTGAAAGTGGTTTAGGGGAGAAAAAATGGGTCCTTGAGTGATCCAATGACTTAGGGGGACATCCAATCCTGATTTAGGGATGTTTGGGAGAAAAAATAGGGGTTCAAGAAATTTTAAGTTAATTTTTGGAATAATTAAAAGTCGCACACACATTTTCCTAGAGGGGGCCACACAGTTTTTCAAATCGTGCACCATAACCACACAACCCTCTAAAGGGGTTCACTATTTCAACAAGGTGTACACATATTTTTTTAAACCATGAAAAAATCGTGAGAACCCCCCCCCCCCCCCCCTGCCACAATTTTCACTAGTATGGTGCACGGTTTGGTAAAACCATGTGCCAATCGTGCAAAGCCCAAGAGCCCTTCAAAAATTTTAGAATTTTACCCGAATCACCCCCTAAATGAGACCGAACAAAATCAGGATCAAAAGTGGGGTTGATGTGTACTTGAAAAATGTTAAAAAATGTTACAACCTCCACACCATAGAAACATTGTGTCCCACAAAAGCCTGTTAATAGGATTCCATTTCAAAAAAGATGAGGCCATTGTTCTCTCATCAGTGACTCCATATTCCATATATCTTGAGTATCTTAACTATAATTCCATAGAACTGAATCCAAAGGTATAATTATCCCATCAATAACCTTGGTTTAAAAATCAACTATCCTGACTGGATGCTCAATCATGGATAAATCAGACTCAACTTCATGGTCACTATAGGATGGAATATGAGATGGACCACAAAGATACTTTTATATCAAAGAGACTTGAAACAAATTATTTATCAACATCAACTATGGAGGAATTGAAAAATGGTAAGCAACATTATCCACCTTCTTGGACACCTCAAAACGTCCCACAAAATGAGGATCTAGTTTTACTTGCCTCCCAAGCCATCAATGAACCAAACTAGGTGAAAATTTTAAGAACACCTAATCACCAAATCAGAATTCAAATGGTCTATGATTATGATTAGTATAAGATTTATACTGGATATATGCTATCAAAATTCTCCAATGAATCATATGAATCTTTTCCATTTCCTCTTGAACCAAGTTCAGTCCCACTAAGGAACATTCACTGATCTCCTACCCACACAATGTGGATTTACAAGGCCATCAATAAAAGGACTCAAAAGAAGAAATTATGATCATGGACTGGAAACTATTTCCATAAGAAAACTCAACCAGCACCAAATGGTCATCCTAGCCCCACCAAAGTCAAGAATGTAGTAATGATGAATATCCTCAAGAATATGTATAACTCTTTCTTCTGTCCATCCGACTGTGGATGGTATGCCATACTCAAACAGATATGAGATCCCAGTGCCTCTAGAAGGCCTCTCCAAAAGTGATAAGTGAATTAGGGATATCTATTAGAGACTATAGTAGATGGAACTAGGTTCAAATGAACAATATCCATTATATATATATATATATATATATTTCCTATCTCCTCAACATTTATTGTATCAAAAAAGGGTATAAAGTGAGCCAATTTGGACAACCTATCAAGAACAACCTATATCAAATTCTTCATTTTCTGGGTACATGGAAATCCAACAAAAAATTACATAGGTATCTCACCCCACTTTCAATGTTGGCACTGGAAGTGGAAGTAGAAAACCTGATGGTCACTAGTGATTTTCCTTGACATGTTGGAAAGTATAACAATGAGATACAAAATCAGAAATGCCTTGTCTCATACCTATCCACTAGAATCATCTTCATATGTCTTAGAACATCCTCCTAGTTCCTGGGTACACTACCCACTAGGAATTTCTGTAATTCCCCATTACAACATTCCTCATAGGTAAAATTACAATGTACCATTTATGAAAACATTGAATTCCCTAAGTGGAGAATGAGCAGTCAACAATGGTATTCCCACCATTAAGAGAGTCTCTATTTCAATGGTCCCCATCATCAAGCTTCTATTCCTAAAGAATCAACTTGAGAAGAGTGGAGGTCAGCTGAACACTAGCCAAGGAAACCTCTTCCTCTAATTCCCAAACACCTATATGAAACTGTTCAAAAACACTACTAGGATTTTGACTTATAGCTACGGATCTACAACCGCAGACAATAAAAACCCTGGCTATAGATCGCTTATACCCACGAAGTTTTTCGATGTTCGTGGCAATAGCGCCCCATGTGATCCCTTTCCCCACTGCCCTCGCGAATTTACCATCCCCACTACCCCTGCAATCCTCCTCCCTCTCACAATCCTCCTCCTCTCCCGAAATCTCTGATGTGGCCACCCCACCTCCCCGCGACTCTCCTTCTCCGACTCGGCTCCGGAATGGTCTGATGCGGCTCCGGAATGGTCTCATTTCTCCCTCTTCGAATCTCAAACCCAGCATACCAGTGGCAGCTACTTCGCTGCGTGCCTCCATTGTTGTGCCTCTCCGCCCGCCCGCCTCACCTCCTCCCTGCCAACCCGATCCTCGTCATGCCCCCTAGCCTTGCTTCCCTGTCTCCTCCACCCCCTTCACATTATCCATAATGATATCACTCAGCCACACCTTGCTTCTACGGCTTTCATCCCTGCTAACGCATCACCCTACCATTCCTCCTTGCCTCCTTCCTTTTTACCTCCTTACGACTTGGTTTTTTCAGGGTTCTTCTCCTTGCTTCGCATATAGCTGCAGCGGAGTCCATTTCATCTGTAAGTAATTTATTTTTCTCCTTTCTCTTTTTTGCAGATTTTTTTGATGAGGGGTATTTGTCTGATCTCATCTAGATATGTTAATTTGATTTTAATTCATAATTATTTTTTTATTTGGACATTTTATCACTAATTTTAATTTTAATTGAGTCATATTTCGTTATTTTGATATACACAGCATCAATTTAAGACATATTAGAAAGTCTCTCAGAATGTCATGCAAGTCATAGAGTTCAGTCTAATCAGAAGGAATGTGATAACCAAAAGAGGTTTTTAAATCCATAAGTATTTTAAAACCTTTTAAATTAGGGAAATAACTTGTGACATTTAAATTATATAATGATAAAATGCATATGGGTAGACTAGGATAATCACAAACTATATTTGAAATGGTGTGTCTATTACCATACCTTTGAAAAATCATACCAAGGATAGATGTTGGCAAAAATTGAATTATAGGTTCTACTATATTGTTATTGAAAGAATATAAGATTATTGGGTCTTATCCTTCAGGGAAAGGACATGCCTTTGGTTGGTTATAGGTAGGTTAGATACATAGTGTATTTACCATCTCCCGATAGAGGTGTCTGTCAAGATTTTATGTACACATTACCAGTATACATGGAAAATTTTTGGGGACTCAAATTCTCAAGTTAAAAATTATGTTACAAAGGAAAAGGATATTTTAAAGCTAGTTTCTAGTTCAGATATGATAAGTATTGTGTCCTTGAGGAAAATTATGGAGGAGTTTGAGTGGATTAAAATTTAAAATTTGGACCAAGAAAGGTTATCTGGATGTCATTATATATCCTAAAATAATAGTAATCAAACTATAGATTTATCTGGGATGGTATAAGAATTCCCATCTTGGCACTACTGGAAATAAAGGATTTACCAACGGTTTCGAAGTGTTGGGAAAGGTTGGATAACCGTTGGTATAACATATACCAACGGTTCTGCCAACCGTAGGAAAGTAAGCCGTTGGGAAAAACATTTCCCAATGGTTTACAGTGAACCGTTGGCATAGGTGGAGAAAAATTACCCTATTCCAATGGTTCTTCAAAACCGTTGGGAAAAAGATTTCCCAACGGTTTACAAACTGTTGGCATAGTTGCTTAAAATTAGCATGTTTTTCCCAACGGTTTTGTAAACCGTTGGGAAAAATCACAAATCTACTCTTTCCCAACGGTTCTAAACCGTTGGGAAAAGTGTTTTACCAATGGTTTTATGAACCATTGGTAAAACTAATCCTAGACTTTCTATGCCAACGGTTTTGAACCGTTGGCATAGCCTCTGCTGGGAAAATTACCCAGCAGCTCCCCAATTTGCCCAGCAGCTCCCCAATTTGCAACCAGCTCTCCAATTTGACGACCACCAGGTCTGGTTTTGTGGGTTCCCTCTCATTTTTCAATCCAATTACTATACCTGCAATAAAATAACACATACATATATAATTATTGTACCTGCAATAACCAACTAACACTTACATATAGAGAACAAATTCATACACGTTTAACATATAATGGTAGAACTATACATATCCATAATTAAATTAGAATTGATAATGTAATTAGAAACATACATAATTCATTTAGAATTCAATTTAAAATTTAGATGACAATTATATGTGGAATCTGGAAGTCAATTCATAATTTGATCTGTTTTTTGTATACCATATATTTTTACCTAAAGTAATGTCCATTTTAAACATAATACATACACCTGGAGTGCTACCGGCCACAACGCGCCTCAGATTGAGACGGGGTTGACTCATACACGTCACATATGACCCATGGATCGTTGTGCTAATGTATCGACACAATCCGAATGCGTTTGGTCGGTTTTCCGTATTCCAGTTGATGTTTTTCAATTAAAATGACGTACTTTTGAAACAAAAGGCAGACACTTTGAGTGGTTCCAGCCACACTGCGCCTCATATTGAGGCGGTGTTGACTCGTACACGTCACATATGACCTATGGATCATTCTCCTAAAGTTTCAATGGAAAACGAATGCGTTTGGTCAGTTTTTCGTATGTACTTAAATTGTTGTCCATTTTAAGCAAAAGAGAGACACATAGAGTGATTCCGGCCACACCGTGCCTCATATTAAGGCGGAGTTGACTTGTAAACGTCACATATGACCCATGGATCATTTTGATAATGTATCGACACAATCCGAATGCGTTTGGTCGGTTTTCCGGATGTCAGTTGATGCTTTTCACTTAAAACGACGTCCTTTTGAAACAAAAGACATACACTTTGAGTGGTGCCGGCCACACCGCGTCTCGGATTGAGGCGGGGTTGATTCTTACACATCACATATGACCCATGGATATTTCTCCTAAAGTTTCAACAGAAACCGAATCCGTTTGGTCGATTTTCCGTATGTACTTAACATGGTGTCCGTTTTAAACAAAAGAGAGACACTTAGACTGATCTCGGCCACACCGCGACTGGGATTCATCCCGGGTTGGCTCGTACACATTACATATGGCCCATGGATCGTTGGGATAAATTATCAACAGATTCGGAATGCGTTTGGTCGGTTTTCCGTATGCCAGTTGTTCTTTTCACTTATAATCTTGTCCATTTTAAACAAAAGAGACACAGTTAGAGCAGTGTCGGCCACACCGCTCCTCGGATTGAGGCGGGATTGACTCTTACACGTCACATACGACCCATGGATCCTTGTGATAAAGTATCGACACATTCTGAATGCCTTTGGTCAGTTTTTCGTATGTCACTTGATGCTTTTCACTTAAAATGACGTCTTTTTGAAACAAAAGACAGACACTTTGAGTGGTGTCCGCCACACCGTGTCTCCGATTGAGGCGGGATTGATTCGTACACGTCACATATGACCCATGGATCGTTCTCCTAAAGTTTTAACGGAAACCGAATCCGTTTGGTCGTTTTTCCGTATGTACTTAAAATGGTGTCCGTTTTAAACAAAAGAGAGCCACTTAGACTGATCCCGGCCACACTGCGACTCGGATTCATCCCAGGTTGGCTCTTACACGTCACATATGACCCATGGATTGTAGGGATAAATTATCAACAAATTCGGAATGCGTTTGGTCGGTTTTTTCTATGTCAGTTGATGCTTTTCACTTAAAATGACGTCCTTTTGAAACAAAAAGACGGACACTTTGAGTGGTGCCGACCACACCGCGTCTCCGATTGAGGCGGGGTTGATTCGTACACGTCACATATGACCCATGGATCGTTCTCCTAAAGTTTCAACGGAAACCGAATCCGTTTGGTCGGTTTTCCGTATGTACTTAAAATGGTGTCTGTTTTAAACAAAAGAGAGCCACTTAGACAGATCCCGGCCACACTGCGACTCGGATTCATCCCGGGTTGCTCGTACACATCACATATGACCCATGGATCGTTGGGATAAATTATCAATAGATTCAGAATGCGTTTGGTCGGTTTTCCGTATGTCAGTTGTTCATTTCACTTATAATCCTTCCATTTTAAACAAAAGAGACACAGTTAGAGTGGTGTTGGCCACACCGCTCCTCGGATTGAAGCGGGATTGGCTCTTACACGTCACATATGACCCATGGATCCTTGTCCTAAAGTATCGACACAGTCCGAATGCGTTTGCTCTATTTTCCGTATGTCACTTGATGTTTTTCACATAAAATGATGTCCTTTTGAAACAAAAGACAGACACTTTGAGTGGTGTCGACCACACCGCGTCTCCGATTGATGTGGGGTTGATTCGTACACGTCACATATGATCCATGGATCGTTCTCCTAAAGTTTCAACGGAAACCGAATCCGTTTGGTCGGTTTTTCGTATGTACTTAAAATGGTGTCCGTTTTAAACAAAAGAGAGCCACTTAGATTGATCTCGGCCACACCGCGACTTGAATTCATCCCGGGTTGGCTCGTACACGTCACATATGACCCATGGATCGTTGGGATAAATTATCAACAGATTTGGAATGCGTTTGGTCGGTTTTCCGTATGCCAATTGTTCTTTTCACTTATAATCCTGTCCATTTTAAACAAAAGAGACACAGTTAGAGCGGTGTCGCCCACACCGCTCCTCGGATTGATGCGGGATTGACTTGTACACGCCACATACGGCCCATGGATCCTTTTTCTAAAGTATTGACACAGTCCGAATGCCTTTGGTCAGTTTTTCGTATGTCAGTTGATGCTTTTCACTTAAAATGACGTCCTTTTGAAACAAAAGACGGACACTTTGAGTGGTGTCGGCCACACCGCGTCTCCGATTGAGGTGGGGTTGATTCGTACACGTCACATATGACCCATGGATTGTTCTCCTAAATTTTCAACAGAAACCGAATCCGTTTGGTTGGTTTTCCGTATGTACTTAAAATGGTGTCCGTTTTAAACAAAAGAGAGCCACTTAGACTGATCCCGGCCACACCGCGACTCGGATTCATCCCGGGTTGCTCGTACACATCACATATGACCCATGGATAATTGGGATAAATTATCAACAGATTCAGAATGCGTTTGGTCAGTTTTCCGTATGTCAGTTGTTCATTTCACTTATAATCCTTCCATTTTAAACAAAAGAGACACAGTTAGAGCGGTGTCGGCCACACCGATCCTCGGATTGAGGCGATATTGACTCGTACACGTCACATATGACCCATGGATCCTTGTCCTAAAATATCGACACAGTCCGAATGCATTTGCTCTGTTTTCCGTACGTCACTTGATGCTTTTCACTTAAAATGATGTCCTTTTGAAACAAAAGACAGACACTTTGAGTGGTGTCGTCCACACCGCATCTCCGATTAAGGCGGGGTTGATTCGTACACGTCACATATGACCCATGGATCGTTCTCCTAAAGTTTCAACGGAAACTGAATCCGTTTGGTCGGTTTTCCGTATGTACTTAAAATGGTGTCCGTTTTAAACAAAAGAGAGCCACTTAGACTAATCTCAGCCACACCGCGACTTGGATTCATCCCGGGTTGGCTCGTACACATCAAATATGACCCATGTATCGTTGGGATAAATTATCAACAGATTCGGAATGCGTTTGGCCGGTTTTCCGTATGTCAGTTGTTCTTTTCACTTATAATCATGTCCATTTTAAACAAAAGAGACACAGTTAGAGTGGTGTCGCCCACACCGCTCCTCGGATTGATGTGGGATTGACTCATACACGTCAAATACGACTCATGGATCCTTGTTCTAAAGTATCTACACAGTCCGAATGCCTTTGGCCGGTTTTCCGTATGTCAGTTGATGTTTTTCACTTAAAATGACGTCCTTTTGAAACAAAAGACGGACACTTTGAGTGGTGCCAGCCACACCACGTCTCCGATTGAGGCGGGGTTGATTCGTACACGTCACATATGACCCATGGATCGTTTTTCCTATGGTTTCAATGGAAACCGAATCCGTTTGGTCGGTTTTCCGTATGTACTTAAAATGGTGTCTGTTTTAAACAAAAGAGAGCCACTTAGACTGATCTCGGCCACACCGCAACTCGGATTCATCCCGGGTTGGCTCGTATATGTCACATATGACCCATGGATTGTTGGAAAAAATTATCAACAGATTCGGAATGCGTTTGGTCGGTTTTGTCGTGTGCCCGCGGTGACCGAGAACGCAGTTCTGGTGTCATAAACGGCCAAAACGGGCGTCAAACGGTCAGATTCATAGCAGAAGACCTCGGATTGACCTAAAACCACCGTCCAACATTCTAATTATTATTCTTGATGTGTACGCGCAGACGGCACGTCAATCGGACGTGCGGTTTGTGCGGTATGACTCAATATGCATGTTTTAAGTGATGCGCGCGTTTCATAAACGCACGTGGGGGGGTCCAAATGGGCTGAACGAAGTCGGAATGGCCTGAAATCAAACACAAAATACGGGTGAGTGATTTATGAAGTGGTCGAGTAGACGTCACGTCAATCGGACGTGCCGTGTGCCCGCGGTGACCGAGAACGCAGTTCTGGTGTCATAAATGGCCAAAACGTGCGTCAAATGGTGAAATTCATAGCGGACGACCTCAGATTGACCTGAAACCACCGTGAAACATTCTAATTATTATTCTTCATGTGTACACGCAGACGACACGTCAATCGGACGTGCGGTTTGCGCGGTACGACTCAATATTCGTGTTTTAAGTGATGCGCGCACTTCGTAAACGCGCGTGAGGGGGGTCCAAACGGGCCGAACGAAGTCGGAATGACCTGAAATCAGACGACAAATACAGTTGATTGATTTATGAAGTGGTCGAGTAGACGAAACGTCAATAGGATGTGCTGTGTGCCCGCGCTGACCGAGAACGCAGTTCTGGTGTCATAAACGGCCAAAACGGGCGTCAAACGGTCAAATTCATAGCGAACGACCTCAGATTGATCTGAAACCACCGTGAAACATTCTAATTATTATTTGTTATGTGTACGCGTATAGGGAATGTCAATCGGACGTGCGGTGTGCGCGGTACGGCTCAATATGCGTGTTTTAAGTGATGTGCGCGCTTCATAAACGCACGTGGGGGTCTTAATGGGCCGAACGAAGTCGAAATGGCCTGAAATCAGACAACAAATACGGGTGAGTGATTTCTGAAGTGGTCGAGTAGACGGCACATCAATCGGATGTTCCGTGTGCCCGCGGTGACCGAGAACGCAGTTCTGGTGTCATAGACGGCCAAAACGGGCGTCAAACGGTCAAATTCATAGCGGACAACCTCGGATTGACCTGAAACCAACGTGAAACATTCTAATTATTATTCGTGACGTGTACGGGTAGAAGGCACGTCAATCAGACGTGCGGTTTGCGCAGTACGGCTCAATATGCGTGTTTTAAGTGATGCACCCGCTTCGTAAACGCGCGTGAGGGGGGTCCAAACGGGCCGAACGAAGTCGGAATGGCCTGAAATCAGACGAAGAATACGGGTGAGTGATTGCTGAAGTGGTTGAGCAGACGTCACATCAATCGGACGTGTCGTGTGCCCGCGGTGACCGAGAACGCAGTTCTGGTGTCATAAACGGCCAAAACGGGCGTCAAACGGTCTAATTCATAGAGAAAGACCTCGTATTGACCCGAAACCACCGCGAAACATTATAATTATTATTCCTGAGGTGTACGCACAGACGGCACATCAATCGGACGTGCGTTGTGCGAGCAACGACTAAATATGCGCTTTTTAAGTGTTGGGCGCGCTTCCGAAAGGCGTGTGGGGTGGTCCAAACCGGACAAACGACGTCGGATTGGCATGAAATCGGACGAACATAACGGGTGAGTGAATTGTGAATTGGTCGGGCAGACGACACGCCAATCGGACATGCCGTGTGCCCACGTTGACCGAGAACGCACTTCTGGTGCCATAAACGGCCAAAACGGGTGTCAAACGGTGAAATTCATAGCGTATGACATTGGATTAACCTGAAACCACCGTGCAACATTTTACTTATTATTCGTGACGTGTAAGCGCAGATGGAACTTCAATCGGACATGCGGTTTGCGCGGTACGGCTCAATATGCGTGTTTTAAGTGATGCACCCGCTTCGTAAACGCGCGTGAGGGGGGTCCAAACGGGCCGAACGAAGTCGGAATGACCTGAAATTAGAAGAAAAATATGGGTGAGTGATTTCTGAAGTGGTTGAGGAGACGGCACATCAATCGGACGTGTCGTGTGCCCGCGGTGACCAAGAACGCAGTTCTGGTGTCATAAACGGCCAAAACCGGCGTCAAACGGTCAAATTCATAGCGGACGACCTCGGATTGACCCGAAACCACTGTGAAACATTCTAATTATTATTCCTGACGTGTACGCGTAGACGGAACATCAATCGGACGTGCGGTGTGCGCGCAACGACTCAATATGCGCTTTTTAAGTGTTGGGCGCGCTTCTGAATGGCGTGTGGGGTGGTCCAAACCGGCCAAACGACGTCGGATTGGCCTGAAATTGGACGAAAATAATGGGTGAGTGAATTTTGAATTGTTCGGGTAGACGACACGCCAATCGAACGTGCCGTGTGCCCGCGGTGACCGAGAACGCACTTCTGGTGCCATAAACGGCCAAAACGGGCGTCAAACTGTGAAATTCATAGCGTCTGACATCGGATTGACCTGAAGCCACCGTGAAACATTCTAATTATTATTCGTTACATGTACGCACAAACGGAACGTCAATCGGACGTGCGGTTTGCGCGGTACGGCTCAATATGCGTGTTTTAAGTGATGCACCCGCTTTGTAAACGCGCGTGAGGGGGGTCCAAACGGGCCGAACGAAGTCGGAATGGCCTGAAATCAGACAAAAAATACGGGTGAGTGATTTCTGAAGTGGTTGAGCAGACGGAACATCAATCGGACGTGTTGTGTGCCCGCGGTGACCGAGAACCCAGTTCTGGTGTCATAAACGGCCAAAACGGGCGTCAAACGGTCAAATTCATAGCGGACGACCTCGGATTGACCCAAAACCACCGTGAAACATTCTAATTATTACTCCTGACGTGTACGTGCAGACAGCACATCAATCGGACGTGTGGTGTGTGCGCAACGACTCAATATGCGCTTTTTAAGTGTTCGGCGCGCTTCCGAATGGCGTGTGGGGTGGTCCAAACCGACCAAACGACGTCGGATTGGCCTGAAATCGGACAAAAATAACGGGTGAGTGAAATTTGAATTTTTCGGGCAGACGACATGCCAATTGGACGTGCCGTGTGCCCGCGGTGACTGAGAACGCACTTCTAGTGCCATAAATGGCCAAAACGGGCGTCAAACGGTGAAATTCATAGCGTATGACATCGGATTGACTTGAAACCACCGTGCAGAATTATAATTATTATTCGTGACATGTATGGGTAGACGACACGTCAATCAGACGTGCGGTTTGCGCGGTACGGCTCAATATGTGTGTTTTAAGTGATGCACCCGCTTCGTAAACGCGCGTGAGGGGGGTCCAAACGGGCCGAACGAAGTTGGAATGTCCTGAAATCAGACGACAAATATGGGTGAGTGATTTCTGAAGTGGTTGAGAAGACGGCACATCAATCGGACGTGTCGTGTGCCCGCGGTGACCGAGAACGCAGTTCTGGTGTCATAAACGGCCAAAACGGGCGTCAAACGGTCAAATTCATAGCGGATGACCTCGTATTGACCCGAAACCACCGAGAAACATTCTAATTATTATTCCTGACGTGTACGCGCAGACGACACATCAATCGGACGTGCGGTGTGCGCGCAACGACTCAATATGCCCTTTTTAAGTGTTGGGCGCGCTTCCGAAAGGCATGTGGGGTGGTCCAAACCGGCCAAACGATGCCGGATTGGCCTGAAATTGGACTAAAATAACGGGTGAGTGAATTTTGAATTGTTCGGGCAGACGACACGCCAATAGGACGTGCCGTGTGCCCGCGATGACCGAGAACACACTTCTGGTGCCATAAACGGCCAAAACGGGCGTCAAACGGTGAAATTCATAGAGTATGACATCGGATTGACCTGAAACCACCGTCCAACATTCTAATTATTATTCGTGACGTGTACGCGTAGACAGAACGTCAATCGGACGTGCGGTTTGCGCGGTACGGCTCAATATGCGTGTTTTAAGTGATGCACCCGCTTCGTAAACGCGCGTGAGGGGGGTCCAAACAGGCCGAACGAAGTCGGAATGACCTGAAATCAGACGAAAAATACGGGTGAGTGATTTCTGAAGTGGTTGAGCAGACGGCACATCAATCGGACGTGTCGTGTGCCCGCGGTGACCAAGAACCCAGTTCGGGTGTCATAAACGGCCAAAACGGGCGTCAAACGGTCAAATTCATAGCGGACGACCTCAGATTGACCCTAAACCACCGTGAAACATTCTAATTATTATTCTTGATGTGTACGCGCAGACGGCACATCAATCGGATGTGCGGTGTGCGCGCAACGACTAAATATGCGCTTTTTAAGTGTTGGGCGCGCTTCCGAATGGCGTGTGGGGTGGTCCAAACCGGCCAAACGACGTCGGATTGGCCTGAAATCGGACGAAAATAACGGGTGAGTGAATTGAGAATTGGTCGGGCAGACGACAAGCCAATCGGATGTGCCGTGTGCCCGCGGTGACCGAGAACGCACTTCTGGTGCCATAAACGGCCAAAACGGGCGTCAAACGGTGAAATTCATAGCGTATGACATTGGATTGACCTGAAACCACTGTGAAACATTCTAATTATTATTTGTGACGTGTACGCGCAGACGGCACGTCAATCGGACGTGCGGTTTGCGCGGTACGGCTCAATATGCGTGTTTTAAGTGATGCACCCGCTTCGTAAACGCGCGTGAGGGGGGTCCAAACGGGCCGAACGAAGTCGGAATGAAATGAAATTAGACGAAAAATACGGGTGAGTGATTTCTGAAGTGGTTGAGCAGACGACACATCAATCGGACGTGTCGTGTGCCCGCGGTGACCGAGAACGCAGTTCTGGTGTCATAAACGGCCAAAACGGGCGTCAAACGGTCAAATTCATAGCGGACGACCTCGGATTGACCCAAAACCACCGTGAAAAATTCTAATTATTATTCCTGACATGTACGCGCAGATGGCACATCAATCGGACGTGCGGTGTGCGCGCAACGACTCAATATGCGCTTTTTAAGTGTTGGGCGCGCTTCCGAATGGCGTGTGGGGTGGTCCAAACCGGCCAAACGACGTCGGATTGGCCTGAAATCGGACGAAAATAACGGGTGAGTGAATTGTGAATTGGTCGAGTAGACGACACGCCAATCGGACGTGTCGTGTGCCCGCGGTGACCGAGAACGCACTTCTGGTGCCATAAACGGCCAAAACGGGCGTCAAACGGTGAAATTCATAGCGTATGACATCGGATTGAACTGAAACCACCGTGAAACATTATAATTATTATTCGTGACGTGTACGCGTAGACGGAACGTCAATTGGACGTGCGGTTTGCGCGGTACGGCTCAATATGCGTGTTTTAAGTGATGCACCCGCTTCGTAAACGCGCGTGAGGGGGGTCTAAATGGGCCGAACGAAGTCGGAATGGCCTGAAATCAGACGACAAATACGGGTGAGTGATTTCTGAAGTGGTTGAGCAGACGGTACATCAATCGGACGTGTCGTGTGCCCAGGGTGACCGAGAACGCAGTTCTGGTGTCATAAACAGCCAAAACGAGCGTCAAACGGTCAAATTCATAGCGGACGACCTCGTATTGACCCGAAACCACCGTGAAACATTCTAATTATTATTGCTGACGTTTACGCGTAGACGACACATCAATCGGACGTGCGTTGTGCGAGCAACGACTAAATATGCGCTTTTTAAGTGTTGGGCGCGCTTCCGAAAGGCGTGTGGGGTGGTCCAAACCGGCCAAACGACGTCGGATTGGCCTGAAATCGGACGAACATAACGGGTGAGTGAATTGTGAATTGGTCGGGCAGACGACACGCCAATCGGACATTCCGTGTGCCCACGTTGACCGAGAACGCACTTCTGGTGCCATAAACGGCCAAAACGGGGGGTCAAACGGTCAAATTCATAGTGTATGACATTGGATTGACCTGAAACCACCATGAAACATTCTAATTATTATTCGTGACGTGTACGCGCAGACGGTACGTCAATCGGACGTGCAGTTTGCGCAGTACGGCTCAATATGCGTGTTTTAAGTGATGCACCCGCTTCATAAACGCGCGTGAGGGGGGTCCAAACGGGCCGAACGAAGTCGGAATGGTATGAAATCAGACGAAAAAATACAGGTGAGTGATTTCTGAAGTGGTTGAGCAGACGGAACATCAATCGGACGTGTCGTGTGCCCGCGGTGACCGAGAACGCAGTTCTGGTGTCAAAAACGGCCAAAACGGGTGTCAAACGGTCAAATTCATAGAGGACGACCTCGGATTGACCCAAAAACACCGTGGAACATTCTAATTATTATTCCTGACGTGTACGCGTAGACGACACATCAATCAGACGTGCGGTGTGCGCGCAACGACTCAATATGCGCTTTTTAAGTGTTGGGGCGCGCTTCCGAAAGGCGTGTGGGGTGGTCTAAACCGGCCAAACGACGTCGGATTGGCCTGAAATCGGACGAAAATAACGGGTGAGTGAATTGTGAATTGGTCGGGTAGACGTCATGCCAATCGGAGGTGCCGTGTGCCCGCGGTGACCGAGAACGCACTTCTGGTGCCATAAACGGCCAAAACGGGCGTCAAACGGTGAAATTCAGAGCGTATGACATCGGATTGACCTGAAACCACCGTGAAACATTCTAATTATTATTCGTGACGTGTACGCGTAGACGGAATGTCAATCGGACGTGCGGTTTGCACGGTACGGCTCAATATGCGTGTTTTAAGTGATGCACCCGCTTCGTAAACGCGCGTGAGGGGGGTCCAAACGGGCCGAACGAAGTCGGAATGGCCTGAAATCAGACGAAAAATACGGGTGAGTAATTTCTGAAGTGTTGGAGCAGACGACACATCAATCGGACGTGTCGTGTGCCCGCGGTGACCGAGAACCCAGTTCTGGTGTCATAAACGGCCAAAACGGGCGTCAAACGGTCAAATTCATAGCGGACGACCTCGGATTGACCCGAAACCACCGTGAAACATTCTAATTATTATTCCTGACGTTTACGTGTAGACGGAACATCAATCGGACGTGCGGTGTGCGCGCAGCAACTCAATATGCGCTTTTTAAGTGTTGGACGCGCTTTCGAATGGCGTGTGGGGTGGTCCAAACCGGCCAAACGACGTCGGATTGGCCTGAAATCGGAAAAAAATAACGGGTGAGTTAATTTTGAAGTGGTCGGGTAGACGACACGCCAATCGGAGGTGTTGTGTGCCCACGGTGACCGAGAACGCACTTCTGGTGCCATAAACGGCCAAAACGGGCCTCAAACTGTCAAATTCAGAGCGTATGACATCGGATTGACCTGAAACCACCGGGGGGTTGTCCAGGGGCTGTCCGGGGGCTGTTCGGGGGGATGTCCGGGGGGCTGTCCGGGGGGCTATCCGGGGTCCAGGGAGGAGGGGGGGCTGTCCGGGGTCCATGGAGGAGGGGGGGGCTGTTCGGGGGGCTGTCCGGGGGCTGTTCGGGGGGCTGTCCGGGGGGGCTGTCCGGGGGGGCTGTCCGGGGGGCTGTCTGGGGGGCTGTCCAGGGGCTGTCCGGGGGGTGTTCGGAGGGTTGTCCGGGGGCTGTTCGGGGGCTGTTCGGGGGGCTGTCCGGGGGGTGTTCGGGGGGTTGTCCGGGGTACAAGGAGGTGGGTGGGGGCTGTTCGGGGGGCTGTCCGGGGGGCTGTCCGGGGGGCTGTCCGGGGGGCTGTCCGAGGTCCAGGGAGGAGGGGGGGCTGTTCGGGGGGGCTGTCCAGGGGCTGTCCGGGGTGGTGTTCGGAGGGTTGTCCGGGGGCTGTTTGGGGGATGTTCGGGGGGCTGTCCGGGGGGTGTTCGGGGGGTTGTTCGGGGTACAAGGAGGTGGGTGGGGGGGCTGTCCGGGGGGCTGTCCGGGGTCCAGGGAGGAGGGGGGGCTGTTCGGGGGGCTGTCCGGGGGCTGTTCGGGGGGCTGTCCGGGGGGCTGTCCGGGGGGCTGTCCGGGGGGCTGTCCGGGGGGGCTGTTCGGGGGGCTGTCTGGGGGCTGTCCGGGGGGTGTTCGGAGGGTTGTCCGGGGGCTGTTCGGGGGCTGTTCGGGGGGCTGTCCGGGGGGTTGTCCGGGGTACAAGGAAAACCCAGCCCCCCACCCCCCACCATACCTGGACACCCCTACCCCCCACAACCCACTTGGAAAACCCTGCCACCCCACCCCACCTGGACAGCCCTACCGTCACCCCACTTCGACAACCCATCCCCCCACCCTACCTAGACAACCCCTCCCCCCACCCCACTTGCACACCCTCCCCACCCCACTTGGACAACCCTGCCTGGACACCCACCCCCCACCCAACCTGCATACCCTCCCCCACCCCAAACAGCCCCTACCCCCTCCCTATTTGGACAACCTATCCCCCCTCCCCCACCCTACCTAGACATCCCCCTACTCAACCCTACCTAGACATCCCCTCCCCCACCCCAAACAGCCCTACCCCCACCCAATTTGGACAACCCAGCCCCCTCCCCCACCCTACCTAGACAGCCCCCTCCCCCACCCTACCTAGACAGCCCCTACCCCACCCCCAAACAGCCCTACCCCCCACCCCATTTGGACAACCCAACCCCCTCCCCCCACCCTACCTAGACAGCCCCTACCCCACCCCAAACAGCCCCACCCCCACCCCATTTAGACAACCCAGCCCCTCCCCCACCCTACCTAGATAGCCCCTCGACAGCCCCTCCCCCACCCCAAACAGCCCTACCCCCACCCCATTTGGACAACCCAGCCCCCTCCCCCACCCTACCTAGACAGCCCCTCCCCCACCCCAAATAACCCTACCCCCACCCCATTTGGACAACCCAGCCCCCTCCCCACTCTACCTAGACAGCCCTCCCCCACCCCACTTGGATAGCCCTCTACATCCTCCCCCACCCCATCTGCACACCCTCCCCCACCTCAAATTGAAACATAAATTCATCCAAATGAAAATCCAATTTTCAACAAAAATAAATTCAACCAAAAGTACCATATCACCCCACTAAACAAACCCTTTACCATTTTTGAAGAGTAGAACAAAAAACATAAAACAAATCCAAGGGTTCCGTAGACAGAAACCCTAATTTAGCCTAAATCAAATCATCAAACAACAACTAAATAGAGGAATAACACTAAAACTAAGGTAAAACTTACTAATTTTAAGTGTGAAATAAGATTTTGTTTGATTGAAGGTGGATATTGGGTGTAAAGAGTGTCGGGGCCGAGAAGAATTCACGATATCTCTGTGTGTAATCGATCTGCAATCGGGCTGGGTGGGGGTTCGGCTGGTCTGTATTTGGGGGAAATCTTTCCCAACGGTTTTAAAAACCATTGGGAAAGATAGTGTTTTCCCAATGGTTTCATTAAACCGTTGGGAAAACTGAAGTGTTTTTCCAATTTTTCCCAACGGTTCTCAAGAACCGTTGGGAAAAGCTCCCCAATACCACACCAATACCAACGGTTCTAATGAACCGTTGTTAAAAACAACCCCAGGCACATATATCCCAACGGTTCTAATGAACCGTTGGAAAAAACCTCCCCTATACACCTCAATACCAACGGTTATAGTAAACCGTTGGTAAAGCCTTCCTAAACAATCCTTCACCAACGGTTTCATAGAACCGTTGGTATGTAAGTGTGGGGAAAAACCCAGATTCCAGTAGTGTGGTGTTGGGTTGATGAAGGAAAATCCTATGATAATAAGTAAACTTGAGTGTCAGAATATTGATGGGAAATGGGATAGAAATGGAATTCCTGGATGGAACTTAGATAAAAAAATCTTGGGGTTACAACATATCTTATAATAACAAGAGTAAGGATACAAATAGTTCTTGGTAAAATGGTCCCTATGCAGATCTGGATTAAACACAAAATAAAATGAAAATATTTCATCCAAATGAAGGGTTATTGGAGAAGAATTTTTGTGAATCAATGAGGGACCACATACCAAAATAAGATATGAAATAGGTGGGAATGATACTTGTGGTTCACCCCAAGATAGAGTGTCCTGGTTTCACTATATATCCTATGACAATAATAATCATGCCACATATAGTTCTTGAAAAAAGTCTATATATATATATATGTATTATTCATAGTGGAAAGGGTAATGAAATATATGAGTGTCATGGTGATTGAAGGAAGGAAACATGATGTGAATAAGGTCTCATAACAAGGAGATATTAACATAGTTCTATCATAATGTAGGTCCATTGGAAGACCTTGTATTAGTGAGGTAAATATCCAAAACACTTGGATATATGAGGTGGTTTGAATAATATAAGAAGTTTGGTTGAACCCAAGATAAGTGATTTGGTATTCACTGCATATATCATGATAATATGAATTAAGTAATATGTGGTTATTGAACATGAGTTTATTTTTATCTAGACATTGGGTCATAGATAGGGGAAACCGTATTTTTAGAATCTTTTATGGATCTCAATCTCATGTAAGTAAACCTTTTCATATGAGACAAACCACTCCATGTAGTTTAAGGGTCATGTGGGGTGGATATGTTGTCGTTTAGTACAACACCATGTGATAAGAATTATATACTATGCAATTTGATATCATGAAAAAAGGACATTTAGTTCCATCAATTTAAAGGTTATATGATAAGGACCATATCCAAGTAGTTTAAATTCATGTGAAACGCACTTTTTGCTAAGGCTATGTAATTTATTTCATTATAAATCTTATGTTGGTGGAAGGTTTGATATTCCCTCTATCCATTGTGATTAGGGAATAATCCCATTAGAGTGGACCTTATGGACGATGTAAGGTCATTACCATTTCTATTCTAGAATTGGAGGCTTTGTTCCATGTATCATTGGAGTTCTCATGGAAAATACTAATTCTCCATGAATAAATTAGTAGATGTGAACCTTCTGGTTAAATTCTCAGGTGACATGCTTTTAATAGACTCCATGGTTATATAGTGTGAATAAAATTTTCTCATAAACTCATTATAGCTCATCAATCTATGTCTAGGACTTCCCATATTCTGAAAATTGAAGGACACGTCTCTCCTATATACTAGAAAATATGGGGTTTCTTTTGTACCAGTATGTTTTGTGTTTCGATATTCCCCCAAAGCATGAAAGATATTATTAGAATAAGATCTATTATCCTTGTTCACAATCATATGAAGGATATTATAGAGGGTCTTATTGAAGTCCTTTATTTACCCATTTATAGTTTCATGATAGTAGGACATTTTTTTGTATTGAATATTATAATTATGGCATTCATTCTTCAGTTTTAATGCATCGAATTTAGTGTTGTTGATCCCACATTGTGTGTGTTTTATTTTTTACAATGATTTTGAAGTTTCAGTGAATATTAGTGTCAATATGCAAGAAATATGAATTTATGGATAAGAATATCTTGGAAGTTGTTTAGCGAACTTAGTTTTGTTGAGAAGAAGGGTTCCTAAGAGAGGTGTGACATTATATTAAGTAAATGAGGTTTAGAGACACATATTTTATGTTTGAACTTTGATTATGAAATAATTTTCATTCCTCATATGAAAAGGGAATACCTTACCTTTGGATTTTTGGAGATTCATTTATATAAAGTAAAAAAGGTTTTTTAAGTGTTCTTGAATTACTTCCAAGAACCTTTTTTCTTGGAATATTCTAGTTTTAAAAAGGGAAATTGAAAATGAAATTTCAATAATGATTTGAGTTTCATGGAGAATTTATAATGATTAATCTTATATGTGTATGATGAAGGAATTTTAGAAGTTGATTTCTTATGTATATAAGCTTGGAAAGTAAAAAACTATTTGGGAAAATACATAGATAAAGTCGAGGAAGATTAAAAAATGTTTATATTATTGGATTATATGATATTGTTATATTTGAAAAGGAATGTTTATGTTTGAGTTGTTTTTTAACTTGGAATATGAGTGAATTTTTTCTGAGTTGACCCTTATGATTTTTCTGTTTGTTTTTAATTTTGGAGAAGGATTTATAAAAAAATGCCTTAATATAGCACTACCCAAGAAGCTAAGTCATCAGATACAGGTGGCCAAGATTAAATTCATTCCAGTTAGGATGGAATGTATAAAAGCCTGTGTTGGTCAAAAACAACCTGAGGAGAGTGCCCCAATTTTTTATTGGTGGAGAGTGATGGTTAGAACCACTATCCAGGAAAGCATGATAGAACCGTGACCATAATGGATTTGAATGACAGACTAAGGAGTGTTATAGGTAATAAATAAGAGATCTCACAAACAAAAGTCTGGTGTGGGTATAACGACCCACACTTTACATACATTTTTAATACTTCAAAATTGAAGCACACTTATTACAACATATGACAAAACCACAAAGGACCGTATAGTTATAGTGTCTTTAGAAACTGGGAAACATAAACAACTGGTTCATAAATCTTCTACAGTGTCTCCCATTTATTTCATCATATCTAGGGTCCCTTTTGGCATATTCTACTTAATATCCATCTTCCTGACCTGGGGAAAAGAAAACATAAAAGGGTGAGCTCAAATGCTCAGCAAGGGCAAATAAAGGAAATAAAAATCATATCATATCTTTTTGAAAATCAAAACCTGCAAAAGAGATCATACTATCTTAACATGGAATAAATCATAGAAGTGAAAATGAGATCCCCATAAAACTTGAAACTTTGTGGCATGCACACATAATCATGGAAAATCATTTCTTGTTAGTCATGACTCATTGCCAAGACTATCTTAGTGGACAAAGTCCCTTTCTGAACCGAGTTCACTCATCGTTTCAGCCCTGTATCACTGACCCGAAATAACCTTCCGTTCCAGCCATGTCTATCTCATGAGATATAAAGTCTTTACCCAATGCATTGGAGGGAGATATATGTCCCACCCATCTTATAATGAATCCTTTCTTATGTGTGCCACATAATCATAAAACATACATCATCGCATAACACAAGTAACAAAAATGGGATTCTTGAAACATCATGACATCATAAATCAATTCATATAAGATAAAGGAATTCATAAAAATAATTCCATCACAACATGATCAAATCAATGTAATAATAGGGATAAAAATATAACCCTTTATTATCTTAGATGGAAAATAATTTTGATAAAACACTTGAACTCCATTCTTGAGGAAAATATCCTTTCTTCTTCAAAAACATTTTTCTTTTCATAACATGTCATACAACTTTAAAATAAAAGAAGTTGATTAAAAATAAACTTGAAAACTTGTAAAGTAATCTTCTTTGAAGTAATGTTTTAAAAATCCATTCATGCCGTATAAGTTAAAAAAACATTCTTCGTACTTTTGTCGGAAAAGTCAAAAAGTACCTCGTACGAAAAAAACGATAAAAGATTCCTTTCATATTCTTTACTAAAAACTCACCGAAGGGTAAAATTGGATTTAAACTATTTTAAGTGGATGGAAACAATATTACATATTGAGGGAACATGGATGTGGATGATAAAATACACCCCAGTAATTACTTACGAATAAACAATCTCGGATAAAAATGAGATTGTGATATTTCCCTTACCTTAGGTCCGATTTGCTTTGTTCGTGTCCAAAGATCCTGTATAATGGTTTAAATAATGTTATTGACTTATTACAGAATCATACATATTGATATGATATCATATATGGTCATATTATTAGCTTCTTGTTAGTAATATTTCATTGTTACTTGTTACTCGGGTCTTTATAACTTTTTGTTCTCATGCGTGTTTTGTCGAATAAATTCTTATTCTTATCTTTAGGTTATAGATAATTCATTTCAAGAATGGTATTAGTGTATTATATACCATATTCATTCATTCAATTCATTTATATAATCATTATGAAATGAAGATCATGTAGAACGAGTCGCATCACATCGTGGAGACGGTATTCCGTACGTACGCACGAGTGATGATATCGTTCCTATGATCGTGGAATTGTATTGGAGTATATATATATTATTTCAGTATCAATATTACTTCATAATAATCATATATAGTTACTCATTACACCATTATACCCATCCTTGTAAGGTGATGGTGGAAAATAGATTACACCACGGCGTGGAGACGGTATTCCGTACGTACGCACGCGCGGTGATTTCATTTTTCCGTAGGATGGATAGAAGGTGAATTAGGGTTGTTTCATATTTATAATAACATATCAGTATGTAATTAATACTGATGTTATTACTTTATCATGAAACAACTAAATAAGAAGAAGTTGAAGAAGAAAGAAATTGAAAAGATCGGTAATGGATATTACCTCTTCTTTGGAACGCCTCTTTGAATCCTCCACTTAAGGAACTAAGATTGGTCTTTGGAGAAGACCAGGACCTCTAGGATTATTCTAGGGAAGTGGAGAGGAGAAAATGTCAGGGGTTGGCCGAGCTTGAGTGCTCAAATTGGTGTGAGGAGGAGGGGGAGGAGGTGCCCTTTTATAAGGGAGGAGAGGGGCACCTTAGAAATATCTCAAAATATTATTTTATATTAAAGTCAAAATCGGTTTATAATGGTTCCAAAGGGTCTTATTTCGAATCTAAAGTGGGGATGGGTCGAAATCCTATCAACCAATATGATTTAGACAAGTTTAGGATATTATTTTAACCTTATCAATTAGATTTAACTCTAAGTTAATTAATTTAACTTTTACCGTGTCTTTTTGTTTTCTTTCACTATATGGTTAATACACTTACTATAACATGCCAAAAGAACCCCAAATTGTTTATTATTAATATATATATCCTTATCTAAGTCATTTGGCCGAACCTTAGATTTTTAGGAATAAAATAACAATTAATAATATAATATTTTATTTAAAAACTATTTTGTTTCAATTTTGACACTATTTGATATATGATTTTTGTGAAAGTCATAACAGAATTATATGTTCAAACCAAGTTGATTAAATCAACACTAATATATCATAGTAACCTAGAAAATTAGTTTAATTCATAAAAAGTCTCAAATTACATTTATTTTGGTGTTTATAACATCAATTATGTCAATATTTCATTAACAAGATAATTACTGCATCACCTTTGTGTCATAAATAAATTAAATTATTTGATGTCTAAAAATTACAAATAAAATACCATCATGTAGTAAATCTTTTTATCTTTCTAATGAATATTTACAATCGAATTTATCTTATATATAACCCCATATTAAAAATTATTTACTTATTAAACTTTGATTTTAACTACTTTAACCCTTCTTTAAATAAATTAATAATAAATGTCCTAATCTAATCCAAGTGGGCCTAAATGGTCATATTTTATTCCTAAGTTTGTTTTTGGTCGAATTACACTTGTCCAATAGAATTAGGACATGTGTTAGGGTAATATTAATATCATATTTACCCTTAGTTACCCTATTTACTATTAACCGCGGTAAAAAAAAAGTAAAAAGTTACTATTCACCAAAAATTATTTTTATCTCATTGAACCACATTTTACTTACTGATATCAACCGTGTCTGTCGGATTTTCGAAATTACATTCACAGAAGCGGTAAAATTAAGTTTTATGCAAAATTCAGTTTTTAACCTACCACTTAGTGGTTTCACTATTCATCAAAAATTGAAAGTTTTCAGAAAAATACCAAAATTTCACCCTAGGCTAATTTCGATATTCTGAGTCCAAAAATGAAGTCCATTTTGAAAAATAAAATTTATAAAATTTCAAAAAGTGGTTATTACTATTCATAACGACTAGTTTTAATAGCATATTGTTGTTTAGTGAAACTCGGTATTGCGTACGACGCAAGCTATCGAGGAAGGTCGCGATTGCGTGTAAAGCAAGCCAAGCAAGTATTGTGTAGAAAAAGATTCCTTTGATGATTTATATAACATAAAAGTCTCGGGTGTTACATTCTACCCCCCTTAAAAAGAATTTCGCCCTCGAAATTCGTCACTTTGTAACAAACAGATGAGGATAATTCTCCCTCATCATATCCTCAAGCTCCCATGTAGATTCTTCAAGTTGGTGGTTCCTCCATAAAACTTTCACCAAGCGAGTGGTCTTGTTTCGTAGGACTTTTTCGCTACGATCCAGAATCTCTATCGGCTGTTCTTCATAAGAAAGATCTTGCTTCAGCGGTACAACTTCTGAGCTGAGTACATGTGAAGGATCTGGTATGTACTTTCTCAGGAGAGATACATGGAACACATCGTGAACTTGAGAGAGATTCGGTGGAAGCGCCAATCGGTAAGCTACCTTCCCAACACGATCCAGTATTTCGAAAGGACCGATATATCTAGGGCTCAACTTCCCCTTCTTTCCAAATCTCATAACCCTCTTCCAGGGAGATATTCGTAAGAACACTTTATCACCCACTTCAAACTCTAGGTCTTTTCTTCGGTTTTCGGCATAACTTTTCTGTCGACTCTGAGCTGCTCTTATGTGTTGTTGAATAGATTTGACCTTTTCTGCCATTTCATCAACAAGATCAGGTCCTAATAGCTTTCTTTCCCCAACTTCATCCCAGCAAGTTGGAGTCCTGCATTTCTTTCCATAGAGAGCTTCATAAGGAGCCATCTGAATACTGGAGTGAAAGCTATTATTATAAGAAAATTCCACCAAAGGTAGGTGTTGATCCCAACCTCCTTTGAAATCCATAGAGCAAGCTCTCAACATATCTTCTAGGGTTTGAATTGTTCTCTCAGACTGACCGTCTGTCTGGGGATGATAAGCAGTGCTGAAACTCAACTCTGTATCCATAGTATGCTGAAGACTTCGCCAGAACTTCGAGGTAAATCTCGGATCCCGATCAGATATAATAGAAAGTGGTACTCCATGCAATCTTACCACTTCCTTTACATATATACTGGCAAGATGATCTAGAGAGAAATCCTCTCTAATAGCAATGAAGTGTGCAGACTTTGTAAGACGATCAACTATGACCCAAATAGCATTATTGTCTTTAGATGTTTTAGGAAGTCCTGTGACAAAGTCCATAGTGATGTTTTCCCATTTCCATTCGGGTATGGGTAATGGTTGTAACATCCCCTTAGACTTCTGTCTCTCAGCTTTAACTTGTTGACAAACCAAGCATCGAGAGACATATTCAGCAACATCTCTTTTCATGCCATCCCACCAGAAGTACTCTTTCAGGTCCCTATACATCTTTGTGCTTCCAGGATGAATAGAGAATGAAGAACTATGAGCCTCATCCAGCATCTCCTTCTTTAATTCGGGGATGGGAGGAACACAAACCCGATTCCTGAACTTTATTATCCCATCACAATCAAGGTTGAATTCAGGAACATTTCTCACCTTCTTTTGTAACTCGACATCTTCTTTCTGTGCCTCTTTAATCTTCACATGTATAGATGGTTGAACATTCATTTGAGAAAGATAAGATTTTTCCCCTTCCATTATAATTCCAAGATCCATCCTTTGTAAATCCATAAATATTGGATCTTTTGTGGTCCTCATCATGGATAAACTAGCATGGTCTTGTCGACTTAATGCATCTGCCACCTTGTTTGCTTTCCCAGGGTGGTAATGGATTGAGCAGTCATAATCCTTAATCAGCTCCAACCATCTTCTTTGACGCATATTCAACTCCTTTTGTGTGAAAATATACTTTAAACTTTTATGATCAGTATAAATATCACACCTTTCACCATAAAGGTAATGCCTCCAAATCTTTAATGAAAATATTACCGTAGCCAACTCCAAATAATGTGTTGGGTAATTTTGCTCATGGATTTTCAACTGTCGTGAGGCATAAGCTATCACCATATCATTTTGCATAAGAACACACCCCAATCCCTTCTTGGATGCATCACTGTAGATCACAAACCTTTCTCCACTACAAGGCAGTGTGAGCACAGGTGCACTGGATAACCTTCTTTTCAACTCCTTGAAATTCTCTTCACATTCCTCTGTCCAGACAAACTTAACTCCTTTCCGAGTCAACTTGGTGATTGGATTAGATAATCGTGAAAAATCTTTTACAAAACGTCGATAATATCCAGCCAAACCAAGAAAACTTCGGATCTCAGTTACTGTTGTTGGTCTTGACCATCTTTCGATAACCTCTGTTTTTTCTGGATCCACAGATATCCCCTCTTTTGAGATTATATGACCCAAAAATGCAACTTTTTGAAGCCAAAATTCACACTTGGTAAATTTGGCATAAAGCTTCTCTTTTCTCAGGGTCTTCAATATAATTCTCAAGTGATCTTCATGCTCTTCCTTGCTCTTTGAATAGACAAGAATATCGTCTATAAAGACTACCACAAATTGATCAAGATAGTCTCTAAAGACTCTATTCATTAGATCCATGAAGATAGCAGGGGCATTAGTAAGACCAAATGGCATCACTGTAAATTCATAGTGTCCATACCTTGTACGGAAAGCCGTCTTTGGTATATCCTCCCTTTTGACCCTTAATTGATGATACCCTGAACGAAGATCAATCTTGGAAAAGTATTGAGCTCCGCGTAGTTGGTCAAATAAGTCATCAATGCGTGGGAGAGGATATTTGTTCTTGATAGTGATCTTGTTAAGTTCTCTATAATCAATGCAGAGTCTCATTGATCCATCTTTCTTCTTAACAAATAGAACAGGTGCTCCCCAAGGTGACGCACTAGGGCGTATGAATCCCTTATCAAGATTCTCTTGGAGTTGCTTCTTCAATTCCTGCAACTCAATTGGGGCCATTCTATAAGGTGTCTTTGAAATAGGCAAAGCACCCAGTACAAGTTCTATTGAAAACTCAACTTCACGATTTGGTGGAAGACCCGGCAATTCCTCCGGAAAGACATCATCAAACTCCCGTACAATGGGCATATTCTTAATCGTGAGTTTCTCACCAACTATTTGAGATAAATAACCTTCATTTAGTGGAATCAATACCCATAAGATGGAAGAAATTTCCACTGGAAGGTTATGTTCATCCTTGCATTGATAGACGATCGTAGATTGATCTGGAATATGAAATGTGACTTCCCTTCTTTGGCAATTGATATGAGCTCCATGTAGAGAAAGCCAATCCATGCCAAGAATCACATCAAATTCCACTAAAGGAAGGATCACAAGATTTGCAGGAAGCACTTTCCCACAAACTTCGATCAGAGAAGAATTATAAACTTTTGATGTGATTGATGTGCCATTAGGTGTTGTCACGGCTAACTCAACATCTAATTGTTGAGGTAATACGGTGATACCCTTAGAAAAGTCTTCAGAAATAAAAGAGTGGGTGGATCCAGAATCAAATAAAACATTTGCTACTTTAGAGTGGATGGTAAGTGTACCTTTCACCACATCGTTATCGTACTCCACATCGCTGATAGAAATTGCATGTGACTTTCCTTTGTCTTTAGCCTTAAGAGTTTGTTGACGTCGACCATCATCATCAACCCTTGGATTTGGGCATTGATTGGCATAATGCCCCATCTCCTTGCACTTGAAACATTGAAGTGTAGTAGGTTCATTCTGTGTATCCCTTCCTTTGTTTGCATCATTAGACATCTTCTTCCCATTATCACGGCATTCAAATGCCCGATGACCTTCCTTTCCACATTTAAAACATTTACTTGTCCCTTTAAGACAACTCCCTCCATGTTTCTTTCCACACTTTGAGCATAAGGAAAAGCTCATCTTCTTTTCCGTGTGCTCTTTAGATTTTTCTTTGAATTCCATCTTCCTCTTCTTATCAAACCCATGTGACTGATGGATTACTCCAATCTCCATCTCGACTTTGAGAGCACATCGAACGATTTCCTCGTAGCTATTGAAGTCCCTTATGTCTAACGCCCTTCGAAGACTTAGTTTTAAGCCACTAAAGAATCGATCGATCTTACTCTCAGGTTGGATAATAATACCAGAAGCGTACCTTGCAAGTCTTGTAAAATTTGCTTCATATGTACCAACAGATTCATCATCCCTTTGCTTCAGTTCAAGGAACTCTTTCTCCATCTTTGTTCGGAGAATACGAGGGAAATACTTATTGAAAAATAAGTTCTTGAACTCGTCCCATTCCATAGACTCAATTTCATCCTTTTGCCTCGTATTCTTAATAAGATTCCACCATTGATCAGCATCTACTTCCAAACGATACACTGCTAGGATGAATTTATCATGTTCAGAACATTGAAGAACTGAAAATATCTTTTCAGTAGTACTAATCCATTGTTCAGCAACTAATGGATCAGTAGACCCGCTGAAAGAAGGTGGGCGCTGCCTCATGAAGGATTCAACAGAATGTTGCTCCTTCCTTTGCTCGTTTGGAAGTCCTGCATGATTCATAGCTTGAGAAAGTTGTGTGAGCATGACTACAAGATTTTTCATTCCAGCTCCCATATCGTTTGGTTGCTCAGGGGGACAATCATTGCATTGCCCATCACACTCCGCATTAACACGGTTCCTTCGGGTTCCAGCCATTGACTAAAACCAAGAAGAATAGTGTGAGCAACACTAATTATAATAGGAAAACCACATAATTCAAGAATAAAATTTTCATGCTTAAGGTCTTATCTAAGGCCATTTCTAAAACACTAAGATTGTGTTCTATGCTTAGACTTATCCTTAGGGTTCTTACTAAGGCTTTCACATCCTAGTTTCCAAAGGTTGACTATACCTTTCCTCTGATACCAACTATAACGACCCACACTTTACATACATTGTTAATACTTCAAAATTGAAGCACACTTATTACAACATATGACAAAACCACAAAGGACCGTATAGGTATAGTGTCTTTAGAAACTGGGAAACATAAACAACTGGTTCATAAATCTTCTACAGTGTCTCCCATTTATTTCATCATATCTAGGGTCCCTTTTGGCATATTCTACTTAATATCCATCTTCCTGACCTGGGGAAAAGAAAACATAAAAGGGTGAGCTCAAATGCTCAGCAAGGGCAAATAAAGGAAATAAAAATCATATCATATCTTTTTGAAAATCAAAACCTGCAAAAGAGATCATACTATCTTAACATGGAATAAATCATAGAAGTGAAAATGAGATCCCCATAAAACTTGAAACTTTGTGGCATGCACACATAATCATGGAAAATCATTTCTTGTTAGTCATGACTCATTGCCAAGACTATCTTAGTGGACAAAGTCCCTTTCTGAACCGAGTTCACTCCTCGTTTCAGTCCTGTATCACTGACCCGAAATAACCTTCCGTTCCAGCCATGTCTATCTCATGAGATATAAAGTCTTTACCTAATGCATTGGAGGGAGATATAGGTCCCACCCATCTTATAATGAATCCTTTCTTATGTGTGCCACATAATCATAAAACATACATCATCGCATAACACAAGTAACAAAAATGGGATTCTTGAAACATCATGACATCATAAATCAATTCATATAAGATAAAGGAATTCATAAAAATAATTCCATCACAACATGATCAAATCAATGTAATAATAGGGATAAAAATATAACCCTTTATTATCTTAGATGGAAAATAATTTTGATAAAACACTTGAACTCCATTCTTGAGGAAAATATCCTTTCTTCTTCAAAAACATTTTTCCTTTCATAACATGTCATACAACTTTAAAATAAAAGAAGTTGATTAAAAATAAACTTGAAAACTTGTAAAGGAAGCTTCTTTGAATTAATGTTTTAAAAATCCATTCATTCTGTATAAGTTAAAAAAAACATTCTTCGTACTTTTGTCGGAAAAGTCAAAAAGTACCTCGTACGAAAAAAACGATAAAAGATTCCTTTCATATTCTTTACTAAAAACTCACCGAAGGGTAAAAATGGATTTAAACTATTTTAAGTGGATGGAAACAATATTACATATTGAGGGAACATGGATGTGGATGATAAAATACACCCCAGTAATTACTTACGAATAAACAATCTCGGATAAAAATGAGATTGTGATATTTCCCTTACCTTAGGTCCGATTTGCTTTTTTCGTGTCCGAAGCTCCTGTATAATGGTTTAAATAATGTTATTGACTTATTCCAGAATCATACATATTGATATGATATCATATATGGTCATATTATTAGCTTCTTGTTAGTAATATTTCATTGTTACTTGTTACTCGGGTCTTTATAACTTTTTGTTCTCATGCGTGTTTTGTCGAATAAATTCTTATTCTTATCTTTAGGTTATAGATAATTCATTTCCAGAATGGTATTAGTGTAGTATATACCATATTCATTCATTCAATTCATTTATATAATCATTATGAAATGAAGATCATGTAGAACGAGTCGCATCACATCGTGGAGACGGTATTCCGTACGTACGCACGAGTGATGATATCGTTCCTATGATCGTGGAATTGTATTGGAGTATATATATATTATTTCAGTATCAATATTACTTAATAATAATCATATATAGTTACTCATTACACCATTATACCCATCCTTGTAAGGTGATGGTGGAAAATAGATTACACCACGGCGTGGAGACGGTATTCCGTACGTACGCACGCGCGGTGATTTCATTTTTCCGTAGGATGGATAGAAGGTGAATTAGGGTTGTTTAATATTTATAATAACATATCAGTATGTAATTAATACTGATGTTATTACTTTATCATGAAACAACTAAAGATGAAGAAGTTGAAGAAGAAAGAAATTGAAAAGATCAGTAATGGATATTACCTCTTCTTTGGAACGCCTCTTTGAATCCTCCACTTAAGGAACTAAGATTGGTCTTTGGAGAAGACCAGGACCTCTAGTATTATTCTAGGGAAGTGGAGAGGAGAAAATGGCAGGGTTTGGCCGAGCTTGAGTGCTCAAATTGGTGTGAGGAGGAGGGGGAGGAGGTGCCCTTTTATAAGGGAGGAGAGGGGCACCTTAGGAATATCTCAAAATATTATTTTATATTAAAGTCAAAATTGGTTTATAATGGTTCAAAAGGGTCTTATTTCGAAGCTAAAGTGGGGATGGGTCTAAATCCTATCAACCAATAGGATTTAGACAAGTTTAGGGTATTATTTTAACCTTATCAATTAGATTTAACTCTAAGTTAATTAATTTAACTTTTACCGTGTCTTTTTGTTTTCTTTCACTATATGGTTAATAAACTTACTATAACATGACAAACGAACCCCAAATTGTTTATTATTAATATATATATCCTTATCTAAGTCATTTGGCCGAACCTTAGATTTTTAGGAATAAAATAACAATTAATAATATAATATTTGATTTAAAAACTATTTTGTGTCAATTTTGACACTATTTGATATATGATTTTTTTGAAAGTCATAACAAAATTATATGTTCGAACAAAGTTGATTAAATCAACACTAATATATCATAGTAACCTAGAAAATTAGTTTAATTCATAAAAAGTCTCAAATTACATTTATTTTTGTGTTTATAACATCAATTATGTCAATATTTTATTAACAAGATAATTACTGCATCATCTTTGTGTCATAAATAAATTAAATTATTTGATGTCTAAAAATTACAAATAAAATACCATCATGTAGGAACTCTTTTTAGCTTTCTAATGAATATTTACAATCGAATTTATCTTATATATAACCCATATTAAAAATGATTTACTTATTAAACTTTGATTTTAACTACTTTAACCCTTCTTTAAATAAATTAATAATAAATGTCCTAATCTAATCCAAGTGGGCCTAAATGGTCATATTTTATTCCTAAGTTTGTTTTTGGTCGAATTACACTTGTCCAATAGAATTAGGACATGTGTTAGGGTAATATTAATATCATATTTACCCTTAGTTACCCTATTTACTATTAACCGCGGTAAAAAAAAGTAAAAAGTTACTATTCACCAAAAATTATTTTTATCTCATTGAACCACATTTTACTTACTGATATCAACCGTGTTTGTCGGATTTTCGAAATTCCATTCACAGAAGCGGTAAAATTAAGTTTTATGCAAAATTAAGTTTTTAACCTACCACTTAGTGGTTTCACTATTCATCAAAAATTGAAAGTTTTCAGAAAAATACCAAAATTTCACCCTAGGCTAATTTCGATATTCTGAGTCCAAAAATGAAGTCCATATTGAAAAATAAAATGTATAAAATTTCAAAAAGTGGTTATTACTATTCATAACGGCTAGTTTTAATAGCATATTGTTGTTTAGTGAAACTCGGTATTGCGTACGACGCAAGCTATCGAGGAAGGTCGCGATTGCGTGTAAAGCAAGCCAAGAAAGTGTTGTGTAGAAAAAGATTCCTTTGATGATTTATATAACATAAAAGTCTCAGGTGTTACAGTGGGACACATCAAATAGAACTATTGTTCATCATTTAAAAACTCAGGCATTGGTACTTGATATGATATATTATAGGTTTTCTTCTTAAATTATTTAGTTTGTGTCATGATTATAGTTTATCCGCACTATAAATTATAGTGTGATCCATAATGTGAGATCATGAGAAACTCATGCCATATTCAAGAATCGTAGGAATTATAAGTTATGTGAAAAGATATTTATAGGTTATATTTTTTAGATGCAAATGGAAGAATATAGGGTTGAAAGACTTTTGAGGAAATTTCATAAGACTCAAACTTCATAAGACTTTTGAGGGAATTATGTAAGATTTTATAAATTATAAGACTTATCTGAAAGTCTTATCAAATTATGCTTAGAAAAAGAAAATGAAATATGATAAACTAAATATGATGTTGCATAGTGATTTGTTCTTCATCGACCTAAATATCGTAAAGAAAGATTGTGATTCATGCTTCCATTTCATAACTTCATGTTTTATAGAAATCATTACACCATGAAATGAGGAGATGAAACCTTGAATATTTTTATATATAATTTATGCATACATGGAGTTTTTTATGAAGTGGTGTCTACATGTCTGTATAAAGCTACAAACAATTGTGAAGAGAAATAGTGGGAGTTTTGAAATGTCAAGATATTAGGAATTTTGAATTATTGAGAATTATAGTAATTAAAAATGTAGTATTCACATGGTATAATGTTTACAAATAATAGAGAAAGAACAGAATTAATATAATGGATGTTGTTTCATGTATCACACACACACATATATATATATATATATATATTTCATGTCAAAGAAATTGTCAGTTTGAAACTGTCATTCCAAGAAAGAAAAATCCTTGCATCAAGAAGAGATAACTGATATTGAATCCTATAGAAAAATTTCTTGAGTATTGAAGGAGAGAATAGATCCAAAACTGAATGTATTCTGAATAAGTCTTATGGATAAAGGATAATGTAAAAAGGATATCTAGTGCAGATTGGTTTCACTAAATAAGAATAAGAATAAGAAGAGGGAAGAAGATTTATGTGAAGTCCAATTTTCAAAGAAAGAAGTGTATTTTATTTATGAAAGGGAAGAAGAAAATGGTTTTTTCATTTTAGTTTTCTATGGTTACAAATAAGAATAGAGTTAAAAAAGAGTTCTAGTTTTTTAGATTAGATTAATGTTTGGAAAGAAAAAAATATTTCCTAGTAGGAATAATGGAGATAGTTGAGAAAATTCTCAAAACCATTCTGTTCACATTTAGGAATAAAAAGTTTTATCTTATTCCCTATCACATGTGTTGTACATATGTGCTTACAGTGTTAGTAATTGAATTTGTAGCATGTTATCAAGGAGAGAACTAAATAAGGTTTGTAATAGATCAAAAACTATAAAATAAAATGAATAATGCTCTATTATGAAATGATCTATCAACTGGTATTCTAAAGAACATATGAGGAAATAATCATCCTTAATGATGATGAAAAAGATATCAAAGTTGGAAAGTAAGGTGAAGATATCCATCTTGAAATTGATCGAACATTTAGTACTGTTCAAAATTGGATCATTATTAATTGTGAAAACTGTAGTGTCTCCTTGAAGGTTAGAAAAGTAGATAAGGTTTTGAAGAATCTTATACAATTATGACTTCATCAAAATGTAAATTTTGGAAGGTGATTGAAAAGGGTATTATTGAAAGGTTATGATTTCATAATATCTAATTCTTTATTAAAACAATAAAATACTGCTATACGGGGGTCTGATGTTTTTAAATTAGTGGAATTTATATGAAGTATTGAATAAGTTTCAGGGATGTTTTCTGAAATTAAAACATGATACTTAATTTGAATGTTTTCACCTGTGTGTTAAAGTGGGTAAAAAAATAAGTTTGAAATTTTCCATGAGAATCATTATAACAATATGTATCAATCAATTGTACGATCCTAAAAAAAATAGTTTGGTGGCTCTTGAAAAATGTGATGAGTAGTTTCATTTCATATTGGAAACATATTCTTTGTTAAATGGAGAGATTTGATGTCTAAATCAAACCCACATTTTTAAGCATTGATTAGGAATCATGTGTACTTAGAGTGGAATAATTGATGTCGCATTACTTGAGTATGAAATGATACCATTATATCTCCTATAAATTGTATTTTTTATCAATAATGGTGAGATAAAAGAATGATAAATTAAAATTTCTAGGTACGGTTGCTCGGACCGGCACTGTTGGTACCCTATCTAGGTTTGATCCCGCACTTAGAAAAGTTTCTAGGTACGGTTGACCATGGGTATTAAAATCTGGAATACCCAAAAATTGAAATAGACATCCTAAAATCAATTCCCATTCCTGCTATTCAAAAAAATTACAGAGAGGATCCTACACTTGGTGTATTGGTTTACGGGTGGGGTGACATCAATTATGGCATCTGGATTCCATATGGCTATTGAGTCAGTTAGTAATACTTCTTAAATATTCAATTATCGAAGAGTTAAATGAGTTTTTCATGTTATTTTAAAACTATATGTTGTAAATCGTAGCCATGTAGCTTCTCACAGATTACAACCACTCACTAGTTGAAAACTCATGTAACATCAGTGGCCTTTTCTGGGAGATCACATTTCTTCTCTTCCTTGTCTAATTCTTATGAAAATTTACATGATTCTTCTGTTGCTGATGCATACATTGATCTCTTGACAATTTCATTATCCAATGACTTGCTTGGTATGGATGCCAATGATCCTCCTAAAACATTGGCAACCATGAAATTGATTGGTTCTATATTTTCCAATGTAAGAACTAGATTTCAAAAAAACATGATATATGTGATTTTACATGGAGAAGAAATCTTCTGTTTCATTTGAGCATTGTTGCAGATAGCTGCCCTGGAAGATGACAATGATGGTTCATCATTCATGCCAATGATCCAATTTTCTGAATGGATGGATGAGTTCTCGTGTCATCTATTTTCTTTACTTCTACACTTGGAACCAAATAGTATTATGTAAGTGTTTATGCCTCTTTTTTCCGTCCCTTTCTTCAATCATTCATGTATTATTCTAATATTTAGTTATGAATTTTCTAGTTATTAAGTAGTTTATGGTATTTCAGAAGTGAAGGGCTACACTCGTCATCGGTTTTAGGAACGTTCCTGATTGAGGATGGACCCTATTATTTTTTCATGCTGAAAATCCTGCTTGGGAAGCTCTCTCAAAGTCTCTATAGTCAGGTATGTCCTGTAATTGCAGGTTGTTCAATGCAGTAGCTTCAAGAATCCATTTTTCTTCACTTTTTAAGATGATTTAATCTTTGGAAAATATGTATAATTACCTAAAGCGTGTACAATGTTTCCTTTTTTTTGTCTAATGTAATTTATAGTTTTCGCACCATATTAAACATGATAATAGAGGCAGTTGTCCACCTTATTGAATCTATGTTGTTGTCTGTTATTTTATCTATTAAAGGATCACCTATTACTAGATTTGGTGGAAGAGGAATTTCCAATGCTTCTGTCTTGATGAACAGGCTGGGTTTTTGTTTTCTGTCGGTTTGTGAGCTCGAGGTGGAGTGGAGTGGATTGGTTTTGTTGTGGCAGTAGGCAAGGGGCAGGGGTCCTGTCTGGGTGGGGAGGGTCTGCAGGGCATAGGGGAGGGGTGCAGGAGGGCGGGGGGTGGGGGTCTGCAGAGGAGAGGTACAAGGGGAGAGTGGGGGGTGTCCAGGGTCTGGAGGGGGAATTCGCAGGGGCAGGGGGGGTCTGCGGGCAGTGGGGAGGAGGGCAGGGGGATGGTGGAGGGGGGGGGGGGGGGGGTCTGCAGGGTAGTGGGGAGGGGTGCAAGGGGGAGGGTATGAAAGGCATTGGGGAGGGGTGCAGGAGGGCAGGGGGGTATACAGGGGAGAGGTGCAGGAGGGCAGGGGGGAGTGGGGGGGTGTCCAGGGTCTCGAGGGGTGGGGCGATTGGAGGGGGGAATTTTCAGGGGCATGGGGGGACTGGTGCAGGACGGCGGGGGGGGGGGGGTGTCTGTAGGTCAGTGGGGAGGAGGGCAGGGGGTCTTCAGGGCATAGGGGAGGGGTTTAGGAGGGCGGGGGGGGGGGGGGTCTATAGGGCATAGTGTTTTTCACGTGTTTTTGTTTGATTTATGATGTCTTAATCATGTTTATATGGTAGATGAAAACCTTTAGTTGGATTGTTAGGATATTAGATTCCTAGTAGTTTGGAGTATGATGGTTATGTATTGGGTATGGTTTGGATTTGTCTTTGGAGTTTGGGTTGGTGTTAATCCCTCAAGTTGGTGGATCTTGTTGGGGGTTTTCTAGATGTTTTGATGTAAAACTCTCGATATAGGGAATTTTGGTGATTTATGGGTGATTTGATTGTGTATTTTTATTAGGTAATTTCTTGTTTGGAAATAGTTTCTACAAAGAAGGAATATGAAATCAAGAAGAAGGAAGATCATGCACCAAAATATTGTCTAATCATATTAGCAAACTGGTTTGAAAAATCCAAGCAGATTGAGTAAGAATAAAAGAAGGAAAATTCTCTAATTTATAAAATTGATAAACCTATATAAACTAGGAATAAAGGTGAATTCCAGAAGAAGAACATGCTAAAAATGAGGTTTCAATCTAGAAAATTAAGAAGGATATAGTCATGAAGAGTTTTAGGTATTTTATACATTCAAGGAATGGATTTTCTAGGTTAAGAACAATGTCTAATCCCTATTTCTCGCTTTTAAGTGATGATGGAGGTTTACTTTATTCTCATATTTTGGAGATTTTTGATTTTTGATTTTTGAATAGGCACTTGAAGGTGATGTTTGAAAAATAAGGAGCTTTATTAATGATCATGTTATTTAGTATTGGGATGTAAATATCAATTTGAATATTATTTGTTCATTGTTGGTTATGGATTCATGTATCATTTATCATGTACAGTTGACACACTGATCACATATATATAAGAAGTTGTTATATCTCATTTCTTTTCCCACTATTTTCTTATAGGTGGTTTCTTATGATAAGACCAGTTCTATCCACCACCATCGAAGACAATGAGTTCAAGATTTGGTTAAGGTTTATTCCGTTTTTATTCTTTGGCCCAATTTTAATTAGGTTTTTTTTTATTTTTGGGTTCCTCATATATTTGTTGTGTGTTTTGGATTTCATTGAGGTGGATTCGAGTCACCATTGACGAAGGCTTACATGTGTATGCATAGGTAGTCATATGCATATATAAGTTCCCCCTTTATATATATTCACTCATGGCAGTATGAATATATATATTGGGGCTAGGTGTGCTTATATATAAATATGAAAAATGTATATGCGTGTAAGTGTAAAGGGGTATATGAAAGTATAAACATATATCTAAGGACCCCCTTGTGCATATTTGGCCATGAAAATATGTACATAGGGGCTAGGTGTCCTTATATATAAGTTAAGTTACATATGCATGCAAGTGGAAAAAAGGAAGTTTCGAGTTGTCGTCGTCAAAAGAAAACGCGCCTTGAGGTTGAGGTAGGGTCCCTCTCCTATCCTATTTAATTCATGAATGTTTTAAATTCCATTTATTTTCCTTCTTAATTTTTCATGTTTATATTAAATTGAAATTCTTGAATAAGTGTTAGTTAAGATAATTGTTTTGTTTGATAAATAAGTCATGGTTTTGTAATAAAACCCCTCCAACGGAGGTGCGCTGTCTGCGAAAACTCATAGTGGTATACCTTGCTTAACATTATTGCATTGATGTTTTCCTTATACTTGATGTCATTGTTATTCATAAAGCACACATCGTACTTGACCCTTTTTATATCCCTGTAGGGGGTTTCCCTCTTTTTATTAAAATGGTTGTTTGAACCAAGACACTCTTTAAGTGCCGTTAGACTTTTAAGATGGGTCCCATGTTGTGTGACCATGTCACATGGCATGTGATATTTAAATCCAACCAAAAGCCCAGTTCCACAACCCAGGGGTCCCATAGTACCAGTAATGTCAGATTACATGTTATGTAACCTGTGATTTTCCTAATCCCATGGGTTATTCCTCTAGGTATTCCTACACATTGCTAGATCTCCAAACCTCACCGAATTAGGTATATCAGGGGTCATCCAATCCTCTAGTCATCACAGATTAGCATTCATTTCTTTAAATATTATGAGAAAACATCCTCTCATGCCATCCATATCATCCTATTTGAAACTAAGTGGAAGATGCTGCCCTGCGGATGTCGTTGGACTGGGCCAACACGCTGCGGTCACGCCGCGGTCACGGGGCGATAATGTCGTGATTTGGCCCTGCTCCAGCCACATCCAGACCACACCAGCCCCTTCCACATTCATTTCAGCATACTTCCACCAGCATTCCATCTCACAACAGCCCCCCCTTCCACCTTCGAATCAGCCCGCACCATCCCCCCAGCACCAGCAACCAGCCCCCTTCCACCAGCATTCCAGCCCCCTGCCACCTGCATTCGATCCCTCACCGAATTAGGTATATCAGGGGTCATCCAATCCTCTAGTCATCACAAATTAGCATTAATTTCTTTAAATATTCTAAGAAAACATCCTCTCATTCCATCCATATCATCTTATTTGAAACTAAGTGGAAGATGCTGCCCCACGGATGTCGTTGGACCGGGGCAACACGCTGTGGTCATGCTGCGGTCACGCTGCGGTCACGCCGCGGTCAGGCCGCGGTCACGCCATGGTCACGACGTGATTTGTCCCTACTCCAGAACGACATCCTGTGGCGGTTCATAGTGATAGTATTCCATGAGTCTTGTGATCAATGTTGAGACTGACTAATCACAATTTTTTCCAGTGGGGCGATGACCGGAATGTTTCCCCGCCTCTTATCGTTCCCTTAGCTCATGGATGGAAGATGCTGCCCTGCAGATGTCGCTGGACCAGGCCAACATGTCGCGGTCACGCTGCGGTCATGCAGCGGTCAAGCCGCGGTCACGCCGCGGTCATGCAGGGGTCACGCCGCGGTCACGCCGCAGTCACGCCGCGGTAATGCCTTGATTTGGCCCTGCTCCAGCCACATCCATCCCACACTAGCCCCCTTCCACCTTCATTTCAGCCCGCTGCTACCAACATTCCAGCCCACAACAGCCCCCCTTCCACCTTCGAATTAGCCCGCACCATCCCCCCAGCACCTACAACCATCCCCCTTCCACCAACATTCCAGCCCCTTTCCACCTACATTCGAGCCCGCACCAGCCCCCAACCACCTACAATCCAACCCGCACCATTTAGGTCATTCCCTTTGGATTAAATAATGATGACACTACATACCAACACTACACACATTATATCATTAATACCTTCTTAGAAAGAATAGATGAATGATTTTGTTAATGACATGGTTATCAAATCTCAATAGAGATGAGATTATTTCAAAGATCTTTAAACAATATTTAACAAGTTGCAGTAGCACAACCTAAACATGAATCTGGTAAAATGTGTTTTCAGGGTAACTCTAGGGAAATTCCATAGATTTGTGGTGTGATACCATGAAATTGAGTTTGAATCTAAAAAAACAAGTTCAGTTTTATCAATTTCACTCCCTCATATTTAGTAGGAATATTAATGTTATCTGAAGTCTGAGAAATACCAATAGTATGATTGACAAATAGGGGAAGAGATGTACCTGAAATATTTGTAGCAAGGTTGTCATGTGAAGTACCTGAATGTTTTTCCAGATTTTTTCTAGAACCTAGGGGAATCTGTGGTGTGTCCACCAGGTTCGGTTGCTCTTGATAAGATGAAAATATACACCTCTAATTCTTGACCAATTAAATAGGAAGATTTGGGTTGGCATCTTTCTAATCTTGCAAACCTGAGGCAAACAAATTTTGATTTGGGTAACTGTCCAGAGCAGTCTTTGAAACACCCAGAACTTCAGGGGCCATGGCCATCTCCTTGGGAGATGCACTGTCCTAACCAAGTGGGGGTTAAGGGGTCTATTCAGAGCTAAAGGTATTATCCACATAAGTGTCACTACTCAAGTGTAAACCCCCAAGAGGGTTGCATTTGTTCTACTTAGAGTCATTATTCAAAATCGTCTTGGTCTGGTCATCTTGTCTGTCAAGTAGTGTGCCAACCTGTTTTGATTCACAGCCCAAAGAAGAAGAAGGGTATGAAGATTGACCATTGTCAATCTTTATACCATTAAAAATATCATTATAAATTTGATATGATTTATTACCTTTATAGGGGTCCAAAATAGTATCCCCTGCAGCTAAAACTTCCAAGGAAGGGTTTGTCGTAATACGCAGGTCTCCAGGTAGTGATGAGCCTGTATGATCACATGCATTCAAAGCTGATTTAATATCCCTATCGAGACCCAAAGGTGGGTTTGAGTGGCCTTGCATGCTAGGTGAATTGGTAAAAATGATCTAAGAAAAGAGTAAGCGTAAAGAAATCCAAGAGAACAGCCTAAAGCCACCGAGAAAACCAGTAAACCCATCATCTCCATCACCACTAAACCCCAACCTCCTAGATTTCAATCAACAACCAACCCCTAGTGGAACTAGAAATAGTAGTAGCCCGCTTGACACCAGAAGCACTCCCCACCAAGAAGAAACCTACTATAATCCAATAACACTATCCAATAGAACATGTACTAGAGAAAAACCCAATAACAATCAGAGTTTTAGCAGTCACTCACTCAACAGTAATAGCCCTAACACCTATAAGCCAACAGCAATGTCCAGCCACTAGGAATGTACTCAAATTTACATCCCAAGCCACCAGCACCAACCCATGCCACTCCTGTAACACACCCCATAAAAGAGGCATCCTGCACCACACAAAAAAAACCAACAAACAACCCATTTACCAACTCACAGTCAACAATAGCACCCAATCTCTGTTAACAAATCAGTCCACGAAAATAGAACCTCCAGCACCTCTAAGCCAACACCAGCCATAACTTTAGCCTCTACACCCATCCATCACCAAACATCCATCTTCATGTTCCTATCTAGAAGCTCACAGAACTACTCAACAACATCTCCCAGTATCTGTAGCACCAAAAATAATCACCCAATATTTTGGAAATCTCCCAGCAGCCACACCACCTCCTTTGATTGTGTATTCAATGAATCAAAATATTGTTCATATTTTTCTTTAGATGATTGGCCTTTATCAATATTGGGATAGGATTGATCTCCAATTTTCTAAATAGAGGCAAAGAATGAAGTCTCAAAAACCACTTTAATATCAGTATGAATAAACAGTTCCGTGTCTATGTAATCATTTATCATAGAAATTGATTGGATTTGGACTATCATTTTAGTGTCAAAGACTACTAGTTGATCTTGATGACTTATTTTATCATTTTCTTTAACTTGTTCTTCAGTAAAAGACCTTTGATTATTATTTTCATCATGATTGATAATAAAAGCCTCCTTATATTCTTTGTTCTATGGTTGAGTAATTTCACTAGATACTGAAACCACTATGTTTTGTGCAAGAACTGTAGTACCCTAAAATGTAGGTTTGTTCCTCTGACTATGGCATATTACAAGGGCCTAAAACTATGTTTACCCCAAATTTTATTCTATATATTGAGGTAATATATTTCAGGTTCTATATTAGAGATGTTGTATCTAATTATTTTTCTCTTTTCTTGGACTTGGAAATCTATTATGGACATTGAATTATAATCTTCTTGAATATGCACTGAAGGTGAAGATCCTAAAATCCCTCACCCCTCCTATGAAATATGACCCAATCTTTGTTGGCATTGTTCATCAAAAGTTAATAGTTTCATAATCACATAATCCCTACAAAAGGCCACTCAACTCACCTACAATAATCACCATAAATCAAACCCACCTTCTTGTACCCTTAAAAAACCACAAACCATCCACCTACCACCCAACCACAAAACCACTCCCCTAAACACCAATTATTGTAGTCATCCAACCCAACACCAAACAAAACCAAACCCTCCTAGCCACTCACACCAGAATAGCTACTGCAACCCAAAAGGATGCCGGAAAGAACCCATCCAATAAAGAAAACCTTCCTCTAGGAACAACAACACTAGTCCATACGCAACTTGAACCATCTACTACTTCATGAACCTTGAAGCCAAGGAAACATTCTACAATATCATGGCACCGGACCACCAAATTCGACCACTCAAAGACTCAAGGAAACAATATCCTAACATCACCATATGAAAAATACCAGCCACCAAAAGAACACCCAACCAGTCAACCACAAACTCAACCACAACCATCCACAACAAATCCTCTACATGTAGCCAAGTAGCAGGAAAACCACAACCCAAATAGAAACCAATCAACCAAAAACTAGAAATCCCTGCTTGAATCACCCACACCATGAACCCTATCCTCTACAACTACACCTAGAATAATAACATGTGACTCTATCCGCACCACACTAGAAGCCCCTCTAGAATCATCCCCACACACTAAAATCAGGCATCCTCTGCATAGGATCCTTGCACTATAAACATCCCACACCCACCCAACACCATAATAGCAACGAGAACCCCCAGAAGAACATCGCCTGCATGACCCACACAAGCTGAGAACCAGCCAAAAAATCCACTCTACATTCCTATCCCTTTCCAATGGATAAATCCATCACCAAAAACCCACAATGGACCCAAAGGTAGCACAACAGTATAGGGATTCTAGGAGGGGGGGATGCTGTCCGGGTGGGGTGGTCCAAGGGGGTTTCCAGGAGGGAGGGGGGATTCCAGGAGGGAGGGGGGTGTCCAGGAGGGGGGGGGGGGTTTCCAGCAGGGGTGGTGCAATGGTTGTCCAGCAGGGGGGGGGGGGGTGTCCTGGGGGGGTCTGTCTAGGTGGGTTTCCAGGAGTGGGGGGGGGGCTGTCCAGGCAGGGGGGGTGTCCAGCAGGGGTGGTGTTGTCCAGGACGGGGGGAGGGGTGGTGATGTCCAGGTAGGGGGGAGGGGTGTCCAGGAGGGAAGGGGGTGTTGTCCAGGCAGGGGGGAGCGGTGTCCAAGAGGGAGGGAGGGGGGATGTTGTCCAGGCAGGGGGGAGAGGTGTCCAGGAGGGAGGGAGGGGGCTGTCCAGGAAGGGGGGGGATGTCCAGGAAGGGGGGAGGGGTGTCCAGTAGGAGTGGTGATGTCCAGGCAGTGGGGAGAGGTGTACAGGAGGGAGGGAGGGGGTGCTGTCCAGGCAGGGGGGAGGGGTGTCCAGCAGGGGTGGTGCAATACAGGCAGGGGGAAGGGTGTCCAGGGGGAGGGGGTGTTGTCCAGGCAGGGGGGAGAGGTGTCCATGAGGGAGGGAGGGGGTGCTGTCCAGGCAGGGGGGAGAGGTGTCCAGGAGAGAGGGAGGAGGGGGGGCTGTCCAGGCAGGGGGGAGCTGTCCAGGCAGGGGGGAGGGGTGTTCAGCAGGGGTGGTGCTGTCCAGGCAGGGGGGAGAGGTGTCCAGGAGGGAGGGAGGTGGGGTGCTGTCCAGGCAGGGGGGGAGGGGGGTTGTTGTCCAGGGAGGGGGAGAGGTGTCCAGGAGGGAGGGGGAGGGGGTGCTGTTCAGGGAGGGGTAGAGGTGTCTAGGAGGGAGGGGGTGCTGTCCAGGCAGGGGGGAGGGGTGTCCAACAGGGGGGGTGTTGTCCAGGCAGGGGGGAGAGGTGTCCAGCAGGGAGGGAGGGGGGTGCTGTCCAGGAAGGGGGGTGTCCAGGGGGGAGAGGTGTCCAGGAGGGGGGGGGTGCTTTCCAGGTAGGGGGAGAGGTATCCAGGAGGGAGGGGGCTATCCAGGCAGAGGGGGAGGTGTCCAGGAGTGGGGGTGCTATAGGGGGGTGGTGGGCTACCACATTAGATGATTTCTTCATTCCATTCAGAATAACTTCTTAAATACACATATTTATTGTTGTAATGACATCATATATCTCTTCATTAAACATCAATCAGTACATAATAATTTTTGGGAACCATAGTTCTATTCAGCTCCACTGTAACTTAAATATCATTATGACTTGAACTTTGTACAACCACTCATCAATCTCCCATGTTGGCATAAGATGATTAAACTATTATTAAATTGGGGGGGCTGTCCAGAGGGGGATTTGTAGGGGGGGCTGTCCAGGGGAGGCCTTGTAGGGGGGGAGGGCTATCTAGGGGAGGATTTGCAACGGGGAGGGGTGTTGTCCATGGGAGGCTTTGTAGGGGGAGGGGGATACAGGGGGGTGGGATGTGCATGGGATAGGGTGGGGGCTATTTTTTCGGGGGAGGGGGGCTGTCCAGGAAGGGGGGGTTGTCCAGGAAGGGATTTACAGGGGAGGGGGCTGTCCAGGGGGGGCTTTGCAGGGGGAGAGGGGATGCAGGGGGGTTTTCTACTGCAAGGGGAGTGGGGGGGGGGGCTATCCAGGGGGCTTTATAGGGGGTGGGGTGATGCGGGGGGAGGGGGGCTGCAAGGGGAGTGGGGGTGGAGGGGGGGGGTGTACAATGGCATTGGGGGGTATTTTTTTATGGATTTTCATACCCTATAGCCACGGTTTTAAACCTGGCTATTGGTTAATTTCCTCAATTAAAAACCGTGGATATAGGTTTAATGCCACGGTTTAAAACCGTGGAAATAAAGTGTGTTTGTCCTCTTGTATAGCCACAGTTCTAAACCGTGGCTATAGTGATATTACCATGGTTTGAACCGTGGTTGTATACCTATAGCCACGGTTCAAACCGTGCCTATAGATCTAGAGCCACGGTTTGGAACTGTGGCTATAGGTCTAGGCCTATAGCCACGGTTTGAGGACCTATAGCCACAGTTTAAAACCGTCTCTATAGCCCAAATTCCTAGTAGTGAAATATCCATCATATTATATTATTCTCAAGATTTTTTCATGTAATGGGTCGGAATTTTCCTATTCAAGGAATCTGCGATGACATTCCCTTTCCCCATGGTATAGGCAATGTCAAAGTCAAATGATTACAGGTACTCCCCCAAGCCTCTCTAGAGAAGATTCAAATTTTTTTGAGAGAAAATGTAACTCAAGCTCTTATGGTCAAAATACACAGTAAACATTTCTATAATAATATAATACCACCAACTCTTAAGCACATTTATAACAACTGTTAGTATTAGATAATGGGTCCGATAATTCTTTTCATGTGTCATAAGATGTCAAGATCCATAGGCAACAACATAATCACCCTGTATAAGAACACAATGAAAACCCAGATCTGATACATCACAGAAGACCACATAGCCCTAATCATCCTCTAGAAGAGTCAACACTGGGGTTGTTTTCAAAATACGTTTCATCTCAATAAAATAACTCTTATGTTTTTCATACCAAGAAAGCATTAATCCATTCCGAGTTAGTGCAGTAATCAGAGAATCTATCTTTGATAAGTCCATCACAAACCAGTGATAATATCCCTTTAATCCCAAGAAGCTACAAATCCAAAAACATTTCATGGTTGTTCCCATGAAATAAAATATTTAACCTTATTAGGATCAACTAATATACCATGTTATCACACCACGTGTCCCAAGAACTACACTTCATGAATCCAAAAATTAAATTTTGATAGCTAGAAATAAAGTCGATGATTTATCAATAATTATAGAACCACTCTTAGATGACACACATGGTCCTCCTCATACTTAGAGTAAAAAAGTATTTAATCCATGAATATTACCAAGAAAGTATCAAGATACTTGTGTAAAATCCTATTTATTAATCCCATAAAGACTGTAGGAGCATTGGTTAGACTAAAAAGAATGAAAAAGGTACTCATAATTTTCATAAATACTCCAAAAGGTGGTTTTATTAATGAAATGTTCTTTTATTCTTAACTGATGGTACCCATATTGAAGATAAATCATTAATAACCACTTTTTCCCTTTTAACATGTCAAAAAAATGATCAATCCATGGGAACATATATTTTTTTATTTATCATAACTCGATTGTGTTTCTGGTAATCTACCGAAAGGTGAAGTGACCCATCATCTTTCTTATCAAATAGAAATAGTGCCGCCCAAGGTGTCACACTCAGTTGTATAAATAATTTCTCCGTAAGATCATCCAACCGATTCATAAACTATTTCATTTTAGATGGTTTCTTGTGATAAGAAGGAATACACACTGTTTGAGTACCAGGCACTAAGCCAATAGAAAACTCTACCTCACTTAACTGTGAAAAACTAGATAATTCAAAAGGAAAAACATTAGTAAACTAAAGGACAAATGGGAGGAGATCATCAATCAAGGATTCTATCTCACTATCAAAATAGAACTATAATATTACATTACCTTAATTTGTATAAGAAATTCCAACTCTACTCGACCTTATGTCAACCCATTCTCCTTGAAAGATATGAAACACACCATTTAGTGTAGTAAAGGAAACCCATTGAAGATAATAATCAATCTAGGATTTATTTGAAATTAGAAAATCCATACCAAAAATAACATTAAGTTGTGTCATGTCAAGAACTAAAAAATCCCAAGTAATCTTAATATATGATAACAAGAAAACATAAGCAGAACAATCACAACCCTTCTATTTCTTCATTCTGAGGGGGTGTAGTAATATCCATCACTTAAGATAAAATATTTACAAGAATATTAAGTATATTAAAAATATAGGTTGAAATAAATGAATTGAATGAACCAATATCAAATAAATCAGTCACTAATGATGAATCTATAGTGATGGTATATCTCACAGTCGTTAAACCTATGACTACTTCCTCTGGAGATAGTTCCACTCTGTGAAAAATATTCATTCTATATGAATGTGTTTGAAACATATTTTTTCATGAATATTATTATTTCACTATAGTTTTAGTAGGTTCTTATGATCCCAAGACACTACACATACTGGGATAGACATGGGTGAACTTCTACAAGTGACCTAAGCATCCGCATGAACTAGATATCTTGGGTGCCTTAGGGAAAACATGTTTCTAATTCCCCATCTTTCTGCGCTAGTAGAAATTCAAAGGGCCTCTTATAGGCATCAAAAGATGTCTAGAAAAACCCTACTATCGATAACCACTATGAGAATCATCATGCTTCCTCTTTACTTTATGGGAACTCACACCACTACTGGGAGAAGAAGGAAAATCATCAACACTGAGTTTCCAGCTTGGTCTATTTCGACCATCACTACTCTATCCATCACATCAAAATAAGAAGACAAAATTATAAAGAAAACCTATAAGAAAAAATATCATATCAAGACCCACCTCAAACATTCAGGTCTTCTTATTTTACTTCTAAATGATCTCAGGTGGAAACTATATATGATTAACAAAACAGTCTGCATATTCTATCACAGTCCTATCAGCCTGCTCGAGTTTTAAGAACTCTAAATCCTTTTACAATAGTAAAGACTCTAGATAGAACTAGTCAGTGAAAATAACATTAATGAATTTCCACTCTAATACCTCATATTTCTTAACCATCACCATCGTGTACCACCATATCATGCTATGTACCTCTATCTTGAGGGTGGCATATTACACCTTGATTTCACCAAAAGCCTCCAAGAAATAAAATATAATATCGATATACCTTAACAAATCCTCATCCAATTGAGTAATATTAGATCCATGGACTATTGTAATATATTTGAGAATAACCTCCTAAGCACCATTTCATAAAAAATATCTTTCAGGATCCACAACTGAAGCCTAAATGGGAACATTTGTAGGTGTTTTCCCCATAACATGGACAACACGCATGATAACCTTAACTAGATTCTGGTCCATGAGAGTATTTTCTCACTGCGGTTCATCTACAAATTCTTCCTAGAATGGATTGACATGACTTATCAGAGGAATGATGCTTCAAAACATCAGAAGAATGTTTTTAATACATCAGATTACCACTCAAACAGAAAAATAGGGAAAATTAATCCCAATAGATTGACAAAAAAATTTGGATGTCAATTTATCCAAATTATAAGTAGGGAATGCAATACAACTAATCCTCAAGAAATATATCCCAAACCATCCCTATTGACATAAGGCTCATCACAGTGAGAGATGTATAGGAACTCAATCATAACTACCTCCTAAGTCCCGACATGATAAACAACTACATACTGACATCAAGGAAAAATGATTAACCTTCCTCTAATACAACTGTTTCAAGGGCCATAACAGATTCCCTTGTACCCCGATAACTAATCCGAAAATGACATAGCATAAAGGGACTTCCTGATCCCCATGATTTGGATATTAAAACCTAAAATAATTCAAGATAAAACTAGGAATGATTTTTCAACATAAATTTTATAATCTCGAACTCAGATACCACTCAATTATTCCCTAAATCAAGTTAGCCACATGCAATCAATCACATATCCCTAAATTCTAAAGGATACCTGACCTAAACCATCATTGAAGTTGGTCAAAGTTTAAAATTTATATTCTTACTGACTACTATATATGTGGAAAGCAGGGTTGAACCCATAGGGAAGGAAAATCTAACCACTATTCCTCTAAAAACCTTTAACAGGCCCCACTATTGTTAGTAGTGGGGTACATTTTCTATTTTTTTTTTTTAAAAATTATTCTATTTTTATTAGGTAGTAGAGTAACAGAACATTTCAAAACATGTATCTAAACTAAATTGAAGCTAGAAAGAGTTGAAATCATAGAGGCATAGAGATATAGTACACCGATAAATGAACAACCTATTAAAATGCTCGGGGAAAAATTTCCATTCTACTGGTTTTAAAGGTACTTCAATTCACATAAAACTTATTGCAGAATGCCACCATAAAGAGTATGAATTAGCTCCCTTTCTAGGAGTTATGTCACACAAGCCAATCTATTCTAGAGTTTGCAACTCGAAAATAAATCAACTGTTAATAATTTGAAAAATGACAACAGGACGAACTCACTGTAAGTCCTGAAGTCTTAAGAATTTATTATCTTTTGAAAGGTGTTTCCATGATCAATATCGCCAATCGACTATGGAATTTGGAAATTAAGTTCTAGTGGTTCATGAAATTAAATGAATTCAGCATTGATCTCATCGATCAATACTGAAAACATTAAAATGATAAAGTGAAAAGAGAATTAAAAGATAAACAGTGGAAGTTCTATTTATCCCCAAACTAAATGATTCAGCTAGAAATTATCTCTATTATCAACACAATAACTAAAAACATACTAAAATAGAGTGTTTTTACTAGATTTTCGATGGAAGATAAACTCCTGAGACAATGCTCTGCTCTTGAACTCCTCTAGCTACAAGAAGTGGTTCCAGAGTCGCCCTATGACCTTCCTCTCCTTGGACCATGATCATAGAATGTGTCGAATGCCCCCTATCCCTTGCTTCTTTCTCTGTTTTTGAATCCATCGTCATCTGTTGCACGTCACCACTCGGTTTCCACCGACTTCAAGTGTCCTTCATGTGTGCACCACACATGTGCGTTTTTTCGTGACTGGCACGTCGCGCTAGTTTTACTCACGTAACTAACTTCGGATGAGTTAGTTGAGTTCACCTGGATGATTTCCCATCTCTTGAATGTACCTGCACAGTTTAACACTGAAAAATAAATAAATGAATCAACATTTAAATAAATAAATGTTTCAATAAAGAATGCTTAAATGTTATTAAATTTAAATTAATAATTATTAGTTATTAATTTATATGTTAACTTAATTTATTTACTGTTGTTCCAAGTTATTATTTATATTTAATTAATTTTGAAGGTGATTAATTAAAAATTATATTAAATTAATAGTTTAGAATTTATTAAATTATTAGACTTAAGCTTTTGAATATTTAAGTTTTTTAGATTATTATTTATGTTTATCATAATAATTATAAAATTATAGAAAGTTATTATAATTTATAATTATTTTATTTGTAATGAAGTTAATTTATAATTATTATATATGTTAAATTATTTCATTTTAATTTAAAATTTTGTTAATAAGTTAAACATTAGAATTTATTCAATTAATTAGTTATTTATTTATTCTATTATTAATAATTTGTTTGTATTATTCATACTATATTTATTTATTATTATTTTAGTTTAGTTTAATGTTAGTTTCTTTAAAAAAAATCAATTCATTCCCCCCCCCCCCACAAATCACACATCAAAAGGGAGGAGAAAAGTCGTTTAAAATTAATTTAATAATTTTACTGTTTTGTTTTGTTAAAGTTGTATTATTATAATTTAATATTATTATCTTTTTATTTATTATTTTTTTAAATCACTTTATTGTTCCCCCCAAGAATCACTTTATTGTCCCCCCCCCCCCCCCACACAAATCTCGTCACACAAAACCAGGATAGGAGGGTTTCTCGTCTCCTTCTCCAGGAAAACCACGGCAGCGGCGCTCCTCGGCTCCAGCGGTACTGGCGGATCCATTCTTCTCCCTCCATCCGCGGCGGTGCAGAAACTCTCAACAGTGGTGCAACACCAGGTCACAGCGATTTGGCGTCAATTCTTCATAAGCAGTGCAGCAAGGGATGCGACGGCTCGACCACTCTCTCGGATTCCCATAGCGACAATGGGCCAGATTAAAGCGGCGCAAAGTTTTTTTTCCAGCATAGCAGTAGCGCGATGAAACTTGAACGGGAGGAAAACTCCTCAACGACGGACATGCTTTGAACTAGTGACGGTCTCCTATTCACGGTGGTTCGTGCTGGGCGGGTCCTCCTCGGCTCGAGCTACAGGTTGCGGCACAGCACAACGATGCATCATCTACATCGCACAACATTAGAACACGATCCCTCCTAATCCTTCCATGGTGGATCATGGTTCAGGAACTGTGGAAGGATTTCAACGGTTCTTAATTGAAAATCTGGTTTTTGGAGTGTATATTTGATCTGTTGTGTTTGATTCTGTTTCTTGTGCGGAGAAGAAGTTGTTGTGGGTAATGAGTAGAAGATGAGGAGCAGCAGTGTTAGTGCTTGAGGCTGTGAAGAAACTCTGGTAGCAGTGTGGAAGAAACCGTGATGTAATGATGGAGGTGAGGCAAAGGCAGGGAATTGAGGTCGTGATAGATCGGTGAAAACGGTGAGGCGTAAAGATAAAGAAGGGGAGAGGATCGGTCGAAGAAACCTAATAGTGAGATGAAAAAAAAAATAAACTCTCTGTGAGGAGGAAGAACCAGCGGTGAGGTGTAGGGGAGAGCGCAGGATCACCGATGGCTTAAAGATAAGTTACCGATAATTAAAAAAAGGGGTGGGTCGGTGTTGGTTTAAAAACAAATGAGGAGCCGCGTAAGGTCACCATTGGGAATTAAAAAGAAAGTCACCGATACATAAAGAGAGTCACCAATAATTTAACATAGAGGTTACCGATATAAAAATTAAAGAGTAAACGATTCATCAGTAGCTTTTAGAATCTAAGGCTATTGATAGACAAAAATAAGGGTCATCGGTGGGTTAAAAATCAAAATCTCACCAACACGCAACAAAAATAAAAGTGTCATCGGTACCAATAAGGTCATCGATAGAGATAAATTAAAAGGTTACCGGTGCATAAATAAAAAGGGCTACCGACTGATAGAACACATAAAGGGTTACCGATGCACTACATCATAACCTAAAGAAATAAAACTAACAGTGATTTACATAAATTTAAACTGCATAAAATGAATTTAAAATCAAAACATAAGTAATTAATAACAAATATTGGAAATAATTAACTGGATAAAAACATAAAATCAAGAATACAAAGATTGAAATTTTTAAAATTAAAAGAATGATAATTAAAACTATACTATAATTAAAAATTAAACCTTTAATGTAACACACTGATATTTTATGAGAAATATATTTTTTATGTCTTATGTTATACGCAACATCGAAGTAATCTTTCACTACACACAACACTATCTTGTCTTGCGTTATACGTCAGAGCAACCTTCCTCGATAGCGTGTGTGGTACGCAATATCGAGTTTCACTAAACTACGATATATTGTTATAATATTATTATGGACTAGCCATTATGAATAGTATTAACTTCATTTCGAATTTTTTAACATTATTATCCATCTTACACATTTTCTAAAACATGGTATGTGAACAAAATAAATTTTTCGTGTAAAATAAGTATTTTTCAAAAATTGCAGTTTTGCTGCCTTTTGATGGCGCACCAACATTAAATCTTGTTTTTGACATGTTTATAAGTTTAATTTGACAAAATAAAATTCTTCTTTGGAATCAGGATATAAAAATTTACTTTTGATAAATTTTTCATATTATTATGATAACTTCCATATTTTAATGAATAGTAAAAACATGCTATAATTTAATTAAAAACAACTTTTTTCATTGCAATAATTTATATGGTTAAATTATAATATTGAATGGTTTTAAAGTGTGAATATAATATATTTTTACCATTTAATATAATGTATGTCATTACCATTAATTTTACATTGAATTCATAGGTAAAAACATTTCAATATTTGACAATGTTTTAACTTTTAAAACCCGATTTCTTAACAACGAGATTAATTTTAAATTAATTACTGCAACTTTTGTGTTTTGAATTTTGAAAAAATGGATTCCATATTTGGATTCAGTGAGTCCAAATTATGTTAATAAGTTACTTTTATTTTTTTGATATTATGAATAGTAACTACGGTAATTTTTATTTACTGTAGTTAAAGGTAAATCAGGTAATTAAGGGTAACAATAAGATTATAAAATTACCCTAACACCTGCCAAAATTCTATTGGATGAATAAAAGATGACCCTTATCACCTAAGGGTCGGAATAAATTCATTTTATGGACTTTCGACCATTAAAATAATTTAATTATTATTAAAACAAAAGAAAGTCACAACATGTCACTCTCTTAAATCTTATATGTATAATAATTTTAGTTTAGTGATAAACTTCATGAAACATCGAACATGAATAGTCTCAAGAAAGCTAATAAAATTATCTACATCATGTGAATTTATTTAGAATTTTTATGGATTAAATAATTATCATTAAAGGTGACACAATAGTGATGTTGAAATTATTTTATTGATTGCAATATCAATTAAATGGTTTTAAAAATATTAAAATAAATATTATATGGACTATTTAATGTGCTCCACTAATTTTCTAGATAAATATGACATGTTATGAATCTATTAAAGCTTTTATTTCGAATATATCCTCTATGTGGATTTTATTTAAATTCAAATAAATGAATAGTGTCAAAATTGACACTATTGTAATTTTATAAAAATAACATATTATAAAATTGCATAAAAATCACAAAAATATTTAAAAATTATAAATTTAAATTTATATGGTCTAAAATGTCATAAAGTATCTAATTATGGATAATTCACAAAACATAAGTAATTATTTATATCAATTTAAAATTTAGAATATTATAACCACAAATAAAATTAAATAGATTAAATAAGGATAAATCAATTTGATAAGGTTTAAAATAAATTCACAACGTTTCTAAATTTTATTGGTTGATGAGATCACAACCCTATATTATCTAATATTTGGATTTGAGTCATTTTTGGAGGTTTTTAAGTGGGTTTGGAATTTATTATAAATTAATATTTCTTATAATTCCAAAGGTGCCCCTCTCCTCCCTTATAAAAGGGCACCTCCTCCCTCTCCTCCTCACACCACTTTGAGCCTTCAAGCTCGTCCAACCCCTGCCAATTTCTCTTCTACACTTCACTAGAAACATAATAGAGGTCGTGGCCTTCTTCAAAGACCAACTTTAGTTCCCTAAGAGGAGGTTAAGAAGAGGCGCGTCAAAGAAGAGGTAACATCCTTTACCGATTCTTTCCATTTTATTTCTTCTTCTACTTATTATTATTTATTTGTTTCATCATAAATTAATAACATCAATATCACTCATATACTGATATGTTATTATAAATATGAAACAACCATATTTCACCTTCTATCCATCCTACGGAAAAATAAATCACCGCGCGTGCGTACGTAGGAAGCATATCGGACCTAAGGTAAGGGAAAATCTCGCAATCTCAATTTTTATCCGAGATTGTTTATACTTCGGCATTTACTGGGGCATATTTATCATCCACATCCATTTTTACTAAATATGTAATATTATTTCTATCCTCCAATAATTGTTTAAATCTAATTTTACCTATTGGTGAATTTTTAGTAAAAGATATGAAAGGAATATTTTATCATTTTCAGTACGAGATACTTGACTTTTTCGGCCAAAGTATGAGAAGAATGTTTTTTTAACTTATACGACATGAATGGATTTTTATTATTTCCATAGAAAATTATTTCCATGAAGCTTCCTTTACAAATTTTCAAGTTTATTTTTAATTAACTTCTTTTAGTTTAAAATGTTATGACAAGTTAAGAAAGGAAAAATGTTTTTGAAGTAGAAAGGGTATTTTCCTCAAGAATGGAGTTCAAGTGTTTTATCAAAATTATTTTCCATCTAAGATAATATAGAGTTCTGTTTCTATCCCTATTATTACATTGATTTGATTATTTTGTTATGGAATTATTTTTATGAAGTCCTTTATCTTATATGAATTGTTTTATGATGTCATGATGTTTAAGAATCCCATTTTTATTACATGGATTATGCCATGATGTACGATTTATGATTTTGTGGCACACATAAGAATGGTTTCATTATGAGATGGGTGAGACCTATATCTCCCTCCAATGCATTGGGTAAATATTTATATCTCATGTGATAGACATGGATGGAACGACAAGTTAATCCGGTTCAGTGATACAAGACTGGAACGAGGAGTGAACTCGGTTCAGTAATGGACTTTGTCTGCTATGATAGTCTTGGAAATGAGTCTTGACTAAAATGAAATGATTTTCTATGATTATGTGTGTATGCCACAATGTTTCATGTTTTAAGTTATGATTCTTGGGATCGCATTTCACTACTATGATTTATCCCATGTTATGATATTATGATCTCTTTTGCAGGTTAAGATTTTAAAAATATTATGTTCTTATGAATATGACATGATTAATATTTCTTTTGTTTACCCTTACTGAGAATTTGAGCTCAACCTTTTGTATGTTTTCTTTTCCCCAGGTAAGGAAGAAGGGTACTAAGTAGGATATTCCAAAATGGACTCTAGATATGATGAAATAAATGAGAGACAATGTAGATGCTTTATGAACCAGTTGTTTATGTTTCCCAGTTTCTAAAGACACTATACCTATACAGTCCTACCATGGTTTTGTTATATGTTGTAATAAGTATGCTTCAATTCTGATGTAATAACAATGTATGTAAAGTATGGGTCATTTTAGTTGGTATTAGAGGAAAGGTTATAGTCAACTTTTGGAAACTAGGATGTGAAAACCTTAGTAAGAACCCTAAGGATATGTCTAAGCATAGAACATAATCTTAGTGTTTTAGAAATGGCCATGAATAACCTATGATAAGACCTAAAGTGTGAAATTTTATTACTGATTATGTGGTTTTCCTATTGTAATTAGTGTTTCTCACACTATGTTTCTTGGTTTTAGTCAATGGATGGAACCCGAAGGAACCGTGTTAATTCTGAATTCGATGGACAATGCTATGATTGTCCACCTGAGTAACCAAACATTATGGGAGCCGGAATGCAAAATCTTGTAGCCATGCTCACACAAATTTCTCAAGCTATGAATCATACATGACTTCCAAACGAGCAAAGGAAGGAGCAACATTCTGTTGAATCCTTCATGAGGCAGCGTCCACCTTCATTCAGCGGGTCTTCTGATCCATTAGTGGCTGAACAATGGATCAGTACCAGTGAAAATATATTTTCAGTCCTTCAATGTTCTGAGCATAATAAAGTCATCTTAGTAGTATATCGTTTGGAAGGTGAAGCTGATCAATGATAAAATCTTATCAGGAATACGAGGCAAAGATATGAAATTGAGTCCACAGAATGGGACGAGTTCAATAAATTATTCTTCAATAAGTACTTCCCTTGTATTCTTTGAACAAAGATGGAGAAAGAGTTTCTTGAACTGAAGCAAAAGGATGATGAATCTATTGGTACCTACAAAGAAAATTTTACAAGACTTGCAAGGTACGCTTCCAGAATTATTATCCAACCTGAGAGTAAAGTCGATCGATTCTTTAGTGGATTAAAACCAAGTCTTCGAAGGGCGTTATCCATAAGGGACTTCAATAGCTACGAGGAAATTGTTCGATGTGCTCTCAAGGTTGAGATGGAGATTGGAGTAACCCATCAGTCATATGGGTTTGATAAGAAGAGGAAAATGGAATTCAAAGGAAAATCTAAAGACCACACTAAAAATAAGATGAGTTTTCCTTTATGCTCAAATTGTGGAAAGAAACATGGAGGGAATTGTCTTAAAGGGACAAGAAAATGTTTTAAGTGTGGAAAAGAAGGTCATCGGGCAGTTGAATGTCGAAATAATGGGAAGAAGATGTATAATGATGCGAACAAAGAAAGGGATACACATAATGCACCTCCAACACTTCAATGTTTCATGTGTAAGGAGATGAGTCATTATGCCAATCAATGCCCAAATTCAAGGGTTTTTTATGATGATCGATGTTAACAAACTCTTAAGGCCAAAGACAAAGGAAAGTCACATGCAATTTCTATCGGCGATGTGGAGTACGATAACGAAGTGGTGAAAGGTACACATACCATCCACTCTAAAGTAGAAAATGTTTTATTTGATTCTGGATCCACCCACTCATTTATTTCTGAATAATTTTCTAAGGGTATCACCGTATTACCTCAACAATTAGATGTTGAGTTAGCTGTGACAACTCCTAATGGCACAGCGGTCGCATCAAAAGTTTATAATTCTTCTCCAATTGGCGTTTGTGGGAAAGTGCTTCCTACAAATCTTGTGATCCTTCCTATAGTATAATTTGATGTGATTCTTGGAATGGATTGGCTTTCTTTATATGGAGATCATATCAATTTCCAAAGAAGGGAAGTCACATTTCATATTCCAGATCAATCTATGATCATCTATCAATGCAAGGATGAACATGACCATCCAGTGGAAATTTATTCCATCTTATGGGTCTTGATTCCACTAAATGAAGGTTTTTTTATTGAAAATGGTTGGTGAGAAACTCACGATTAAGAATATAACCATTTTACGAGAGTTTGATGATGTCTTTCCAGAGGAATTTCCAGGTCTTCCACCAAATCGTGAAGTTGGTTTTTCAATAGAACTCATACCGGGTGCTATGCCTATTTCAAAGAAACCTTACAGAATGACCCCAATTGAGTTGTAGGAATTGAAGAAGCAATTCCAAGAGAATCTTGATAAAGGATTCATACACCCTAGTGCTTCCCCTTGGGGAGCACCTGTTCTGTTTGTTAAGAAGAAAGATGGATCAATGAGACTCTGCATTGATTATCGAGAACTTAACAAGATCACTATCAAGAACAAATATCCTCTCCCACACATTGATGACTTATTTGACCAACTACACGGAGCTCAATACTTTTCCAAGATTGATCTTTGATTAGGGTATCATCAATTGAGGGTCAAATGGAGGATATACCAAATACGGCTTTCCGTACAAGGTATGGACACTATGAATTTATAGTGATGCCATTTGGTCTTACTAATTCCCCTGCTATCATCATGGATCTGATGAATATAGTCTTTAGAGAATATCATGATCAGTTTGTGGTAGTATTTATAGACGATATTCTTGTCTATTCAAAGAGAAAGTAAGAACATGAAGATCACTTGAGAATTGTATTAAAGACCTTGAGAAAGGAGAAGCATTATGCCAAATTTACCAAGTGTGAATTTTGGCTTCAAAAAGTTTCATTTTTGGGTCACATAATCTCAAAAGAGGGGATATCTGTGGATCCAGCAAAAACAGAGGTTATTGAAAGATGGTCGAGACCAACAACAGTAACTGAGATCCGAAGTTTTCTTGGTTTGGTTGGATATTATTGACGTTTTGTGAAAGATTTTTCATGATTATCTAATCCAATCACCAGGTTTACTCGAAATGGAGTTAAGTTCGTTTGGACGGAGGAGTGCGAAGAGAATTTCAAGGAGTTAAAAAGAAGGTTATACATCGCACATGTGCTCACACTGCCTTATAGTGGAGAAAGGTTTGTTATCTACAGTGATGCATCCAAGAAGGGGTTGGGGTGTGTTCTCATGCAAAATGATATGGTGATAGCTTATGACTCATGACAGTTGAAAATCCATGAGTAAAATTACCCGACTCATTATTTGGAGTTAGCCGCGATAATCTTTGCATTAAAAATATGGAGGCATTATCTTTATGGTGAAAGGTGTGATATTTATACTGATCATAAAAGTTTAAAGTATATTTTCACACAAAAGGAGCTAAATATGCTTCAAAGAAGATGGTTGAAGTTAATTAAGGATTACGACTGCTCAATTCATTATCACCCTGGGAAAGAAAACAAGGTGGCGGATGCATTAAGTCGAAAAGACCATGCTAGCTTATCCATGATGAGGATCACAAAAGATCCAATATTTATGGATTTACAAAGGATGGATTTTGGAATTCTAATGAAAGGGGGGATATCTTATATTTCTCAAATGAATGTTCAACCATCTATTCATGTGAGGATTAAAGAGGCACAAAAAGAAGATGTAGAGTTATAAAAGAAGGTGAGAAATGTTCCTGAATTCAACCTTGATTGTGATGGGATAATAAGGTTCAGAAATCGGGTTTGTGTTCCTCCCATCCTAGAAATAAAGAAGGATCTGCTGGATGAGGCTCATAGTTCTTCATTATATATTCATCATGGAAGCATGAAGATGTATAGGGAACTAAAAGAGTACTTCTGGTGGGATGGCATGGAAAGAGATGTTGCTAAATATGTCTCTCGATGCTTGGTTTGTCAGTAAGTTAAAGCTGAGAGACAGAAGTCTAAGGGGATGTTACAACCATTACCCATACCAGAATGGAAATGGGAAAACATCACCATGGACTTTGTCACTGGACTTCCTAAAACATCCAAAGGCAATAATGTTATCTGGGTTATAGTTGATTGTCTTACGAAGTCAGCACACTTCATTGCTATTAGATAAGATTTATCTTTGGATCAGCTTTCCAGGACATATGTGAAGGAAGTTGTAATATTTCATGGAGTACCACTTTCCATTATATCTGATTGGGATCTGAGGTTTACCCTGATGTTTTGGTGAAGTCTTCAGCATACTCTAGATACAGAGTTGATTTTCAGCACTACTTATCATCCTTAGACAGATGGTCAGTCTGAGAGGACAATTCAAACTCTAGAAGAAATGTTGAGAGATTTCTCTATGGATTTTAAAGGTTTTTGGGATCAACACCTACCTTTGGTGGAATTTTATTATAATAATAGCTTTCAGTCCAGTATTCAGATGGCTCCTTATGAAGCTCTCTATGGAAAGAAATGCCGAACTCCAACTTGCTGGGATGAAGTTGGGGAAAGAAAGGTATTAGGACCTGATCATGTTGATGAGATGGAAAAAAGGTCCGATCTATTCAATAACACATAAGAGCAGCTCAGAGTCGACAAAAAAGTTATGCCGATAAACGAAGAAAAGACCTAGAGTTTGAAGTGAGTGATTAAGTGTTCTTACGAATATCTCCTTGGAAGAGAGTAATGAGATTTGGAAAGAAGGGAAAGCTGAGCCCTAGGTATATCAGTCCTTTCGAAATACTGGATCGTGTTGGGAAGGTAGCTTACCTATTGGTTCTTCCACCAAATCTATCTAAAGTTCACGATGTGTTCCATGTATCTCTCCTGAGAAAGTACATACCCGATCCTTCACATGTACTAAGCTCATAAGTTGTACCGCTGGAGCAAGATCTTTCTTATGAAGAACAGCCGATAGAGATTCTGGATCATAGAAAAAAAGTTCCACGTAAGAAGACCACTCGCTTGGTGAAAGTTTTATGGAGGAACCACCAATTAGAAGAAGCCACATGGGAGCTTGAGGATATGATGAGGGAAAGGTATCCTCATCTGTTTGCTACGAAGTGACGAATTTTGAGGGAGAAATTCATTTTAAGGGCTGTAGAATGTAACACCCTGATATTTTATGAGAAATATATATTTTTTATGTCTTATGTTATATGAAACATCAAAGGAATCATTCACTACACACAACACTATCTTGTCTTGCGTTATACGCAATAGAAACCTTCCTCGATAGCGTGTGTGGTACGCAATATCGAGTTTCACTAAACAACGATATATTGTTATAATATTATTGTGGACTAGCCGTTATGAATAGTATTAACTACATTTTTAATTTTATAACATTATTATTCATCTTACACATTTTCTAAAACATTGTATGTGAACAAAATAATTTTTTCGGGTAAAATAAGTATTTTTCAAAAATTGCAGTTTTGCCGCCTTTTGATGGCACACCAACATTAAATCTAGTTTTCACATGTTTATAAGTTCAATTTGAAAAAATAAAATTCTTATTTGGAATCAGGATATAAAAATTTACTTTGGATAAAATTTTCATATTATTCTGATAACTTCCATATTTTAATGAATAGTAAAAACAAGCTATATTTTAATTAAAAACAACTTTTTTCATCGCAATAATTTATATGGTTAAATTATAATATTGAATGGTTTTAAAGTATAAATAGAATATATTTTTACCATTTAATATAATTTATGTCATTACCATTAATTTTACATTGAATTCATAGGTAAAAACATTTCAATCTTTGACAATGTTTTAACTTTTAAAACCTGTTTTCTTAACAACAACATTAATTTTAAATTAATTACTGAATCTTCTGTGTTTTGAATTTTGAAAAATGGATTCCATATTTGGATTCAGTGGGTCCAAATTATGTTAATAGGTTACTTTTATTTTTTTTGATATTATGAATAGTAACTACGGTAATTTTTTTACTGCAGTTAAAGGTAAATCGGGTAATTAAAGATAAAAATAAGATTATAAAATTACCCTAACACCTGAAAAAATTCTATTGGATGACTAAAAGTCAACCCTTATCACCTAAGGGTCTGAATAAATTCATTTTATGGACTTTTGACAATTAAAATAATTTAATTATTATTAAAACCAAAGAAAGTGACAACATGTCACTCTCTTAAATCTTATAAGTATAATAATTTTAATTTAGTGATAAACTTAATGAAACTTAAAACATGAATAGTTTCGAGAAAGATAATAAAATTATCTACATCATTTGAATTTATTTATAATTTTTACGGATTAAATAATTATCATTAAAGGTGACACAATAGTGATGTTGAAATTATTTTATTGATTGAAATATCAAATAAATGGTTTTAAAAATATTAAAATAAATATTATATGAACTATTTAGTGTGATAAAATAATTTTATAGATAAATATGACATGTTATGAATCTATTAAATCTTTTAGTTCGAATATATCCCCTATTTAGAATTTATTTAAATTCAAATAAATGAATAGTGTCAAAATTGACACTATTGTTATTTTATAAAAATAACATATTATAAAATTGATTAAAAATCATAATTTTTTTTAAAAATTATAAATTTAAATTTATATGGTCTAAAATGTCATAAAGTATCTAATTATGGATAATTTACATCACATAAGTAATTATTTATATCAATTTAAAATTTAGAATATTATTACCACAAATAAAATTAAATAGATTAAATAAGGATAAATCAATTTGATAGGGTTTAAAATAAATTCACAACATGTCTAAATTTTACTGGTTGATGATATGACAACCCTATATCATCTAATATTCGAATTTGAGTCATTTTTGGAGATTTTTAAGTGGTGTTGAAATTTATTATAAATTAATATTTCTTATAATTCCAAAGGTAACCCTCTCCTCCCTTATAAACGGGCACCTCATCCCTCTCCTCCTCACACCACTTTGAGCCTTCATGATTGGCCAAACCCTAAGAATTTCTCTTCTCCACTTCCCTATAAACATACTAGAGGTCCTGGTATTCTTCAAAGACCAAATTAAGTTCCCTAAGAGGAGGTTAAGAAGAGGCACGTGAAAGAAGAGGTAATATCCTTTACCGATTCTTTCCATTTTATTTATTCTTCCACTTCTTCTTATTTATTTGTTTCATCATAAATTAATAACATCAGTATCAATAATATAATGATATGTTATTATAAATATGAAACAACCCTATTTCAACTTCTATCCATCCTACGGAAAATGAAATCACCGCGCGTGCGTACGTACGGAATACCGTCTCCACGCCGTGTTGTAATCTGTTTTCCACCACCACCTTACATGAATGGGTATAATGGTATAAACAATAACTATATATGATTATTATATCATGATACTAATTCCGAGACATTCCATCTTCCACTCCAATACCATTCAATAGTTATGGGAACAATATCATCGCTCGTGCGTATGTACGGCCTACCGTCTCCACGATGTGATGCGACTCATTCTACATGATATTCATTGAATAATGATTATATAAATGAATTTAATGAATAAATATGATATATATTACACTATTAACATTCTATAAATAAGTCATCTATAACCTAAAAAGAGGAATAAAAATTTATTCGACAAGACATGCATAAGAACATAAAGCAACGAACACTCGAATAACAAGTAGCAATGAAATATTACTAATAAGAAGACAAGAATATGACCATGTATGATATAATGACAATGAATATGATTCTGTAATAAGTAAATGACATTATTTAAATAATTATACAGGAGTTTCGGATATGTACGAAGCATATTGAACCTAATGTAAGGGAAAATCTCGCAATCTCAATTTTTATCCGAGATTGTTTATACTCCGGTATTTACTGGGGAATATTTATCATCTACATCCATGTTTCCTCAATATGTAATATTATTTATATCCTCCTAAAATAGTTTAAATCCAATTTTACCTATTGGTGAATTTTTAGTAAAAGATATGAAAGGAATCTTTTGTCATTTTCAGTACGAGATACTTTTTGACTTTTTCATCCAAAGTAGAAGAAGAATGGTTTTTTAACTTGTACGAAATGAATGGATTTTTATGATTTCAATAGAACATTATTTCCATGAAGCTTCCTTTACAAATTGTGAAGTTTATTTTTAATTAAATTCTTTTAGTTTAAAATGTTATGACATGTTAAGAAAGGAAAAATGTTTTTAAAGTAGAAAGTGTATTTTCCTCAAGAATGGAGTTCAAGTGTTTTATCAAAATTATTTTCCATCTAAGATAATATAGGGTTCTGTTTCTATCCCTATTATTACATTGATTTTATTATGTTGTGATGGAATTATTTTTATGGAGTCCTTTATCTAATATGAATTGTTTTATGATGTCATGATGTTTAAGAATCCCATTTTTATTACATGGGTTATGCTATGATGTATGATTTATGATATTGTGGCACACATAAGAATGGTTTCATTATGAGATGGGTGGGACCTATATCTCCCTCCAATGAATTGGGTAAAGATTTATATCTCATGAGATAGACATGGCTGGAACGACAAGTTAATCTGGTTCAGTGATACAGGACTGGAACGAGGAGTGAACTCGGTTCAGTAATGGACTTTGTCCGCTATGATAGTCTTGGGAATGAGTCTTGACTAAAATGAAATGATTTTCTATGATTATGTGTGTATTCCACAAGGTTTCATGTTTTATGGTATGATAATCGGGCTTACATTTCACTACTATGATTTAACCCATGTTATGATATTATGATATCTTTTGCAGGTTAAGCTTTTCAAAATTTTATGTTCTTATGAATATGATATGATTAATATTTCTTTTGTTTACTGTTACTGAGCATTTGAGCTCACCCTTTTGTATGTTTTCTTTTCCCTAGGTCAGGAAGAAGGGTACTAAGTAGGATATTCCAAAAGGGACTCTAGATATGATGAAATAAATGGGAGACAATGTAGATGCTTTATGAAACAGTTGTTTATGTTTCCCAGTTTCTAAAGACACTATACCTATACGGTCCTACCATGGTTTTGTTATATGTTGTAATAAGTATGCCTCAATTCATAAGTAATAACAATTTATGTAAAGTATGGGTTGTTATATTTAAGATTATAATTAAAATTATTAATTGATAACACTTAAATTACAAATTGGATAAATAATAAACTAAGTTGATAAAAGACTAAAATTAAAATTACTATATAATTTAATTACAGGGAAAAAAGTGAGTGAAAATGAATAGCATCGGTGACCCAATAAGTCACCGATAACTCATATCTGTCTCACCGGTAGACTAAAAACAAAAATTCCTGAATAAATAGTCTAACTGCATACTTAGGATTTAATAATTAATGTTTTAAAACACTAAATTAATTATTTAAACAAATATTTGAATACATAACATTAAAAGAAAACTATTTTATTTAATTTAAACTCAAATTATTATCTTAATTAGTAAGCATGATTGTTAAATATATTATTTAACTAAGTTAAAATATCTTAATGAAACTAAGTTAAAGGATAAATTATTAAAATAAAGTCAAAGTTAATTAAAACACAAATAAAGATATTAAATGACTATTTTTTATTAAAGTCAAATTATTAAAAAGTGAGTAGATTAGAATTAAAAAAACTAATAAACAAATAATTATTTTAGATAAGATAAGTAAGTTTTAATTTATTAATTTAAAGTCCAAAAATACTTAATTAATTATAAAAATGATTAATTAAACAAATTAATTACAAAAATACAAAATCACAATTATTTAGTATGAAGTTATTAAATAATTAATTAAATCATTAAAAATTAAGTAAAAAGATGTGAAAAAACTATGTAAAAATAGAGACACATCAAATTTCCCCACACTTAATCATTGTTTTTCCTCAAACAATTTCATTTTTTATTATCATTGGAAAACATATTGTAGTATTAATGATTCAGCTCAAATTGAAACATGACTAGTACTTAAAAATAGAGGACCGAAGTATCAATAGGCTTTTAGAAAATATTTTCAAAAGAAATATTGCCTCGAATAAGTACTAAAAAATAATCAAGATAGCAATGATTCATCAATAAAAGTAATTTTCATGCCTCATATGATACTCTTCTTAGTGATAATTTCAATCCAAACTCTAGTTATAATCTCAAGAGTGACAAGAGGAAAAATTTATTTCGGAATTAAAAACATAACCCGAGGAACTTAGTACTTTGAATTTTCACCTAGGTTCAAAGAATAAATAATTTTTTGTGTGTGAATCACCTTATTGATACAACAAAAATGACTCCCATATAAACCAATTGACCCCTTCTTCATCTGGCGTTCATCATTCCCCTCACCTTAATGAACTCATTTTTGACCCTAGAGACTTTATTTATTTTTTCCAAGCTATATATCATGTTCTAAGAACTGTGCAATGAACATATTCAAGGTGTACAGAGGGATTTTAGTAAACAGAAACACACCCATCATCTTGGGTCTTAGAGACTCACCGTGGGATCTAAGATGCCCAGAATACTCCAGTTTCAAAATATTTTTATCAAAAACATTTACCTTGTCTCATTAAGTAAATTAGTTAAATAATTAAAAAAAATTCTATAGAATCAAGATTAAACTTCTAGTTCCAAAGATTATGATCATAACTCCACTAACAGGTCACCCAAATCACTCCCAGAAATAGTTCCTAAATAAAATTTCAATTAAATAATTAAGAAAATATCACTCAGCAATCATCCACCCACATTAATTTCACATTCAGAGCAGTACTTAACTACCAATCAAAGCACTGTTCAAAGGCAAGACCCAATTGAGTACAATGTAAAGCTTAGAATTATAACAGAATTTTGAAAAAATTTAACCATTTTTTTGAAAAAGATTGAAGTTGCAGTGGGAATTGATGGGATTTCAATTAAGCACAGTTAAGCACAGTCAATAATTGACCCCTACCCCACACTTAAAACCCATCTTTGTCCCCAAAGTTGACTTCTAAAGTGGAGAAGAAAAATTGAACATTAAATTTTAACAAAAAATTTAAATTTAGTAGATTTATAACATGTATAAAGAGTCTTTTTGAAGTTAAAAAATGTTGTTTTCCATAATGAATAAATTAACAGCAGGTTCATTAGAAAATACATGCATTCACATTTAAGTCCAGTGAAAAATTTTCAATACAACTAAAAAACATGAAACTTGAGGGTGCACAGTGGATATGGTGTAAGAATGTTCCAAAAAACACAAACACTAACAAGAAAGACAACATATAGTAAAGTCCAGTGAAAAATATTCAATACAACTAAAAAACATGAAACTTGAGGGTGCACAGTGGATATGGTGTAAGAATGTAAATATAATTATACATATTTATATTTATTACTTTGAATTGTTATAATTGTTTACTCGAGTGTATAGTACAAATTATATTGTATTTAAAGGAATTAAGGATTCTTGAAAATCATATCATGATTACATATGATAATACTTGAAACAATTCAAAGCACTCTTCTTTGGTGAACCTTCAAGTGATCCTCTGATCAATTGTTTACATCATTTGTGACGAACTCTCAAAGACGGAACAATTCTTCTTCGAATTTCATATCAACTTGAAGAGTTGATCTATACCATTGTTGGAATTCCCTAAGTACACTATCTAAATCATTTAGGAGGGCTTTCATCAACTATTTCATCAATAGTAATTCTTCCATTTATATCCATTTGTAATCTTTGTTTTATATTTTCTGTCCAGGTAGAGGTATACACTGAATCTTTTCTCTCATGGTTTATACTACCTATAAAAGGTATTACCTTAGTTATGATTACCTATCCAAAAGGATATATACTTAGGTTGGGGATGATCCTTGTATAAATCCTAAGTTTCTGTATGCTCTCGCAAAAGGATATGTATTGTTAGGTTTGGGGCTTCTTCTCACAAAGTCTTGGGTTGGGATTCATCCCGGTGTAAAAGTTTGGTGTTGATTTATCTCATGTAAAATTATATCTCTTTCATAGTGGGTGTCATACTTCATCGGTTGGGGTGTGAAGAGCGGACTAATTTGATAAGACTTAACCACTATAAAATTATTTGTGTTCTCTTTAATTTTTTACATACACTCTTCACACATCCACTATTATTATTCTTTTAGGAAAGAATTGTTAGCTAATTTTAAACCACCAAATTAGGAAATTAATATTTAATAGATATGATAATTTTAATAAAGGTCTATTCACTCCCCCCCACTCTAGAACATCTCCCATCGTTATATCTGTCCTAATAGTTTTTTCCCCATAGTGTCCTCTTTATAGTGAATAGTCAAATCCATCTAAAATGGACACCATATCTTCCTCAAGCACAAATATCCAAATTATTCCATTAGCACACTATCTAAACAATAACGGATCATCCCAAAAGTAGTAATTGCGGTCTAAAATTTATTTATTTATTTTATTATATGTAATATTTCTGTATTAAGAAAATTAGAAAAGTCTATATACTAAGAAGTTTACTTAACTCTAACTAAAATTAGTTTTCATTGGGGAATAAGAAATTGATCACTCTTGGGGCATCAATTTGGGTGTTGGGTAGTCTAGAGAGGTGTTAATCCACTACATTTTTCCTATTGATTATCTCTAATTACCTAATAAAATTATTACAATAAAATTATTCATCTTATCATCCTTGGTTTTTCATCTTTCTTTGGTAGTGGGTATTTTAGGGTAGTATAGCTAGTAAAAACTATAAATTTGGATCAAATTAAATACTTCATAAAATTATATAGGGAAAACACTACATCTGATAGTTCTTTTTAATTATTATTATAATTTATTTTAGATTCATTTAGTAACCTACTAGTATAATATACCACATATAACCTTTTCTCTTTCCTTTTCCCTAACACAACCTCGACAATAAAGTCATTATCATCACACATTAACTCAAAGAGTTTCCTAAAGTCCGGGGTAGTGATGATAGGCACTTAGTGAAATTTATCCTTGATCAAATTGAATGATTTTCAATAATTTTTCAACAAAAACAAATGGCGCATCCTTGAAATGAATAGAACAAAGAGGTATAGTGATCTTTGAAAAATACTTAATAAATATCCAATAAAAACTAGAATGTTATATAAAACTCATAACCCTTTATGGTGAGATTTTAAATCACCTATATCTTATAATTTTAAATATCTATTTCCCTCTTTGAAACCTTATAGATAAGAAATATTCCCTTGGTGACCATGAATTTGAACTTTTCCAATTAAGAACCAAGTTTGTATCTTGACTTCTTTGCAAAATCGATTCTATATTTTCCAAAAAATTGTCAAATACCTTCTAAAAATTGAAAATTAATCCATGAAAACATCAATAATACTATCAGTCGTGTCTAAGAATATATTCATCATAAATATTTTAAAGATATTTAGGGTACTACACAACTCAGATGGAATTTTCTAGTAAGAAAATATCCAAAAGGGGTATGTGAATATAGTCTTATCTTGATCTTCTAGGATTTTTATAATTTTTTTGTAACTTGAATAACCATAAAAAAAACATAATAATTCATTCCTAGTAATCCTCTCAAGAATTTGATTCAAAAAAGGCATGGGAAATGATTTTTATAATGGCATAATTAAGATTACTAAAATAAATAAAAACTCCCCACTTATTCACCTTTCTAACCTAAATTTTCTCATCCTTTTTATTGGTGATAATAGTGATAACCCTTCTTACGAACCACTTAGACAGGGGTAACCCAATTTATTTCAAAAATAGGAAAGATAATCCCAACATCAAGTTGTTTTATCACTTCTTATCTTATAACTTATTACATGTTGGGATTGAGCCTTCTTTGGCCCTCAAGAATTGGTTTATGATCAGGATCCATTGGGATACTTTTCATGCAAAATGAAGGGATAGTCTCTTTGATGTCATCTATAGACTATACTATGGTAGTTTTGAAACTTTTACACATATTAAGTAACTTTTTTTCTTAAATTTTTCCTAATTTAGAGGATATGATGATTGTTAGTGAATATTTATCACCCATAGAAGAGTATTTTAGGTGATAATTAAGTGATTTAATCTCAGCATGTGGTTCTTATTTTCTAGAAGGAAAATATTGGTCCTAGGTGACCCAAAAACATCAATTTTTTCTTAATTAATAAATGAGATCTAAATAAATCCTCTTTATTTATTACTATCTAGATTGGAAACCTCATCAAATTTATATTTCAAGCCTAGTTTTAAGATTTTTTCCTCATAAAATTTATCAAGATGCTCCAAAAACTGATATTCATAAGCATCAAATAGATCTACCTCTTTACTAGAGTTTATTACCATATAAGTTTCAATAGGTGTGGGTATTTTATTAATATTATCAATCATTATTAAAATTTATTTTTCTTCTTCATCAAAAGGCTCTTCGAATTCCAATAAATAATCCCTTGAATTATTATTTTCAAGTGTGGTTTATTTTTCATTTTTAAATAAATTAAATTATTTCTATTGATCACCCAAATTGAATATTAATTTCCCTTTAGAAACATTTATAACTTCTCCTCTAGTGGCTAGTAATGGACCATCAAGTATGATAGGGACTTCTTTGTCACACTACATGTCCAAAATGAAGAATTCAGTTGGTAAAAACAATCTCCCAACTCATACTAGTATGTCATTCGTTATCCTAATGGGGTGAGTGATAGATTAGTCATCCAACTGTAAAATGAATGTGGTGGGTTGCAAATCTCTTAATATCAACTATAAAAATAGTGAGTATGTGACTAAATTAATGATTTCACCTAAGTTACAAATTGATTTCAATTGGTCTCTATTTTCTATAGTTTGTGAGATAAAAAGTATTCCAGGATCTTTGAGTATAGAAGATATTTGGTTTTTCAAAATAACATTACACTTCTATGAAATTTTGTAGGTGGAAAACTATTACAAGTTATTTTTTTGACATAATTTTCTTTAATGATTTAAAATATTATAGGATATAAACAAAATATTTAAGGAAGTGAATATTGATTTGGAGATTCTTGAATAACTCAAGGAGCTTGACTAGTTTAAGTTTACATTTATTTTTCTTCACTCTTTGAGGGAAAAGGGATAGTTAGAGATAGATTTCTCAAAATAGTGGGTAGTTTCACACCCTAAACCTTATATTCTTAATTATTTTATTTTATTATTTATCTAATTATTTTTCTTATATTTTATTTCTTTTATTTTAGAATTTTTTTAAAATTTTAATAGTTTCTTCATGTCACAAGGTTAGAAAAACCATGTGACATTCATGCGGTATGGGTCTAGAAATTAGTAAATTTGTTTTTCATGGTTATCACATGGTTTTCCCAATTATGTGACCAAAACATGAGTGTCCTGGTGTCACTAGTGAAGGACACATGGTTGGTGCGTAGTTTGGTAAACCATGCGGCAATTTGTGATATACATATTTAAAATAAAAATAAAAATATAATTATACCCCTAGAATAATTAAACCTATAAAATTAGACCTCCCTCATCCACAAGATGTCCAAATAGGAGACCCTTGACTCTTCATCCTTTAATTCTTAGTGTTCATCCTTGTGATTTTTAAGTGAATTGTTCCATGTTAGGACTTCTTCTTCTCTACTTCATTCTTCCCCTTCTTCCATTTTGTTTTTTCTTTTATATCTTTCTATTGGTCATGGTTGGAAACAAATTAGGTGGGTTTTAACCCTAATTTCATGTGGCTTTAGTTTATAGGGTGTGTGAAATCCCTCTCAAAATTGTCTCTTTCCATTCTTGGTGATTTCGTATTATCTACACTTTACCTAGGTTGGTTCTTCTAGGCTTTCACTTTTATTTAACATACCACACCTTCTTGGATGTTCCACTAAGGACACCATATACTAGTTGTCTATAAATAGAAAAAATTCATGCATGCAAAGCCCATGCAGGTGTGAGTAAAAACATACTTAGCAAGACACCATGAAAAAAGTGGGAAATAATGGAATATAATAGTTAGAGAATCCTATATGTAAAAGGGAGACAAGAAACTAAACATCATATATGATCATATCGAAATTTAAATCTCCATAACCAGTTAAAATACAACATATAGACACATGATTATACAACACATACATAGGGCACCTGTTGCCCCGATCCAATCTAAAATATAAGAAAAAGATAAAAAAATTCCCACATTGGACGTACTGATACATGAAAAAACCCTCTCCACTAATCATTTCCCAATTATGAACTCTTCTCGTCACCCTCTCCATCTCCATCTATACTTCTCACCACCGACATCTTTAAGAAAATTATATTGAAAATTAAACAATGTTGTATATTTATATTTAAACATAAAATCAATAAAAGTTTGGGAACTAAATTATTTTTAAATTTTGTGATTTAACTTTTCACCACCATTCATCAATTGAAATACCCATTTTCCTACCAAAGACTTTAGATTGTAATAGTCCCAAACCCATCTGCGCACTCGACCAGGATGATCCTTCCAAAGGACATTATTAACTAGGCCATCCTGGGAGGATGAGTAGGACTGTGTGGGATTGAAACCCCATAGTTCTTTAATTTTTACATATAAATCTAATATCATTCATATTAGAAGAAATATATATTAACAGAGTTACAACTGATAATTAGTTATTATAATGGAAAATGAATTCATACCCCAACATCTTTGACATGCTCATTAACAAAACTCCCATCATATTTTTTTTATAAACATTTAATCACACTACTGTTCAGGAAGCTTAGTGACCTAAACTTGATGACGGAATTAAGAAAATATAAATCAAAAATTTAATATATTAAACAAATACTATTGTATAATAAATATTTAAACTAATGAAAATATTACCAGAGTCGATCAGATTCTAGAAAAACTCTTTGACCCTGCAGTGTGAGTTTAACTCTTCCTCCCTGGCCTTCATGTCATTTAATCAAATAAAATTAAATTTAGAACATATATTATGATAAATTAATACAGACAAAAAATAGAAATTATAACAGATGCATATTACTAAAGAACAAAATATACATAACAATGATAATGATTGACTGAAAAAATGACATATGTGGTTGATAATTTAATGGATAACTGCACATACAATCATTTTATCCTTCAATCATGTTAGTTTTCTACTCCACCATTAGTTAATCTACTACATATACTCTTGAAAGACTAATATTTTCAATACTATGATGGAAAAATAAGTCTGATTCTTTCTATTGATGAGTTTCAATGTTAGATTTCAAATCTTCCACTTCGTCACCCATATCATAAAAGTCACTTTATTTTATATGAGAAACTACACTCCACCATTTATCCATGATATATTTCACATAATATACCATTTTCAATTGTGATGACAAGATATAAAGATCATGTAGTTCATGTTCACCAACATCTAGCAAGAGAGAGAAGTTCACATAACTAAATTTTAAGGAATGTATTTTAACACCCCTGATAATATCCACCCAATTTCATTTGAATAAAACAACTGAAAAATGTATACGGTAGTATAATATGATAATATTATTAAATTTTTTGTAGTATTCCACTTTATAAAATGTAAATATTCCAATATTCTGTGTTTTTAAACCCTCTTCCCGATCAATTGTATGGAATCTAAAGCAGTTCACATTGTAAGAATTGAACTTTCTAGCTTGTTTTAGAGGACCTCGAGCAAGAAACATAAAATATTCTGACAACTCTACTCAAGTATGAGTATTCTTGATATGAAATAAATAATATATATTATTAGATTTACCAAATATATGTATCAACCTAATATTAAAATTTATTTCAATATTTATGAACTTACACGTCATACAAACCATTCAATAAGCTCTTTATTAACGACTTCTGTAATATCTTTATCATTTAGTGTTCTTCCTCTAATTCATCTCTTTGGTTCTATACTCAAATTTTCAATAAATGGATCTGTAATTTCACTATTCAGCAGTACATATCTATGTGTATGAAATAATTCCATTTCTTTTAGTGTAACATTTGATCTCCTCCCAACGGATCGGCCAATAGCAGGAATGATTTTTTATTTCCCATGTATTTCATATTGATTCAATGTGTTGTAAACTCATAAAAATCAATTGAATCTTGTCTCAATATCATCCTAGTATCTATAAAAAAATGTAATACACTCCTCTACCATGTAGCCTTCACAAATAGAGCCTTTAGGTGGATATTTATTTTTCACGTATGATTTAAAATGCCCAAGATATCTGTGAAATAAAAGAAAAAAATAATAATTATGTATTTAATGGAGTTCAATGAATTATTTACTGAAACTAAAAACATATAAATAAAGAACCTATCAATTGGATACATCCATCAATAATGTACGGGGACTCCTAATTTAGCTTCCTCAACCAAATGCACAGTTAAATGCATCATAATAGTAAAAAAAATGGAGGAAACATCATCTACATTGAAAAAAGTGTCAATAAAAATATCTCCAGATGGTTTTCAAGCTAATATAGAGGTAGATTTTTCTCACATAGTTTTTAGAAAAATGATCATAATTGGAGTACTAGATAAATATCCTTTTCAGGTAATAATGTACATAATACCAATGGAAGTAACTGCTGTAAAAAAATATTTGAATCGTTGCTTTTCAATCCATGTAAGTTATGATTACTTATGTCAACACACCTTGATATGTAATTTAAATAACCATAATATGCTTTCACATGTTTTAAAATTTTAAGGAATGTATCTTTTTCCTTATTTTTTATTGAAACAATTTTTGTAGCATAATTTCCTTTCTCATCTAGCCAGAGATCACGCTTTATGTTCATATATTATAAGTCTTTTTGATCATTGAGATGATCCTTTGACTTTACATGATCATTAAGCAATGTTAAGATCAAATGTCACTAACATTCCTCTCAATATGCATCACATCTAGATAATTCCAAAACAAATTAAATTCCCAATATTTAAGTTTGAAGAATATACTTTTTTACATTATTGAGTTCTGATTTCACTTGATAATTCACTTCGAACTTGTTTCCCCTGATAATTCAAATGATTCACCTTCCCTAATTCTATTTCAACATTTACATGTAGTGATAGTATTTTAGAACCTGTTAACAACTTTGGAGGTGATCTACGATCAATGAAAGCATTGAATTTTGGCTTGTTTATCTGAAATCAAGGATATGTATCGAGAAATATTCAATGACACAAGAAGAACCATTTTCTACTATGAGGTAGCCGTTCGGGCTCAAAATAAAATTTAGAAACAGGAAAATCTAAACCCATGTAAGTGTTCTAACCAGATAAATTCCCATGTCCAGGGAAGTCACTAATGGAAACATTAGAGAAGCTTTCATTTTGAACATTGTTAAAGAAGATGCATCATATGTATCAACATCGTTTCTCCATAACTCATATAATTATTAAATTAAAGGATGCAAGTATACATCAATATCATTTCCAGATAATTGTTTTCTAGGAATAATCATTGAAATGATAAAAGATTTTTGTTGCATACACAACCTCGGAGGAAGATTTTAAGGGATCAAAACAACTGTCCAAATGCTATAAGTGGTACTCAAAGTCCCATATGGGTTGAATCCATCAGCATCCAATCCCTATAAAACATTCCTATGATTAGATGATAATATGGATGTAATGAATCAAATGTCGTCAATGATTTTGAATCTATGGGATGTCTCATTAAACCATCATCGATATTATCCACAAATTTACACTTCATGTGTTTGGAAGTTTTAAATGACCTGAATAATCATTTCAATCGAGTCATTAAAGGAAAGTAATGAAAAACCTTTTGAAGGCATTTTAATTTTCTTCTTCTTCATTGTAGTATGTCTATTCAGACTTCCAACATCACCCATAGACTTCCATCTAGAGGAAGAACATTTCCTTCAATCCTATCTTCTTGGATACTCTCCCCAATAAAGCATACAATCATTAGGACACACATGAATTTTTGTATAATTCATACCAATATTGTTAACAACTTTTTCCATATCATAAAAATACTTAGTGATCATTGATTCAAGAAATGAATCAGGAAACAATTCCAATATCATAGACATTTCCATATTTGTAATTCCACATAGGCATTTGATATGGTACAACTTTAGAAGAAAAGAATGTTTTGAATATTTCAAACATCCACAATACAACTATTGATTTCAATCGTCAACTAATCCATGAAACACATCTATCTTCTGAGTGAAGTTTTATCTTACATTAGTCTCTACAGAATCAAGAGGAGGATCCACTAATATGTTAAAATCTTGATCTTTTTGTCCTATAGTCTCAAAAAAATCACATGTCATGTTGGTATTTGTATCACCCTCAACTAGTTGTTTTGATGTGTTTTGATGTTGGTGTTGGTGTCTTGAAATACTGAATGCATCAGTTATAAGGTTTTTCATTTCATTTTCCATTGTTGATGAAGTTGGGAGTTTATTATGTGGATTGACATCAGTGGTCAACATTTCTGTAATGTTCGATTCTCCACTCTAAATCTGACACAAATATTGAGAAGGTAATCGCTTCAATATCAAGTGTTCAAAAACTTCATATCTCTTAAACCATCTTCAACATTTACATTTAGTACTTTCACATCTTATTCTCCCATCAACGGATTGATTGGAAATTGAAAAATCTAAAAACTCCAACAAACCCATAGCATACTAAGTTGTGTTCCGCGGTAATGTGATTCAGCTTTTATCCATATATATCACAATGTTCCTACACATTATTAAAATAAAATTAAAACACATAACTATTAATAAATATGAAAATAGATTCATATATACTAGTTGAAAAAAATATGAATTTGTTTAATAAGGTTTTCCTATATAAATACACAAGAAGGGATCGAGAATCAATTTTCATAAATCCATGAGTTCAATCACAAAAATTATAAATAATATTATATATGAATGGATCAATCATGTAACATAAATTTCTAGAGGTTAAATACTTTTGAACTCTATATATGTTTTTAGACAATTTAAACAACTAAATCCCACTATAAAATTACAATTAAATTAATTCATGTATATGTCAGGAAATTAATATATACCAAATAAGGTGCATGAATATGGGCATCATTCTAGTGATAGAGGCGATGAAAATTTAAAATAAAAACTTTTTATAAAACATTATATTCCATAAATAACTCAATCATAGTAGAAAAATGAAATAGGAACAACCCCACAACAATGTTAACTAGGAAATACCACCAAAAAGGATTTCATGACTCAACTATATATGGTCTATCAAAGGATTTGATAGTGTCCTCATATTACCCTCTTCCATCTACCAAATTTATAAAATAAACTAAATTCTATGATGTCACATTGTAATTCCCCATTTTAGAATCATCATATGAGATGAGTATTGACATACCTCAGGAATACCAACACATATGCAAGTGGCTGGAAAATTGTTTCAAGATACGAATCCATATTCTATGGTGGGAAAATACATCAAATTAGAGTATACTATAATGGAAAAATAACCAATAAATCTACCACATATAAATGAAAACAATAAAATAAACAAAATTATATAATAATATCCTTTAATAATTTATATTTTCATAAAAAAACTAATCACCAAAGGGATGATGAAAAATATAAAATAATCCAAAAAATAAAACACAAAAAATATAGACATACATCCATCCTCAGACCTCAACACACCCTATCTATGAATATGAATCAATATTTACAAGAACATTCCACTACTTGGGATGTACTTAGATGAAGTCTAAATACAATGTATTCATGAACATTGGGGTTACCATGAATGGTGTGAGAAACACATCTCCATACAACCTTACCAGGTTCCCCTAGTATATTCTATCATATTCATGTATACAAGAGATATAAAATAAGCATTCCACACAAGATCATTTTATTTAATGTGAAAACCTAGAAAACAACCATGAATTCTCATTAAATGGTAGGAAATTTATCTTTGAATAAATTTTTACATGTAAGAATAGATGGAACACCATTCTGATTTACATTGTTCTCATAATGACCATAATAATATTTTTAAAGATATAATCATCGATAAATACATTATTTAATGGTTAAAAACCAATAAAATAACCTATTATTTTCATGGAATATTATTATGATTATTACATATTATTTTGTGAAATATAAGAAAAGACGCCTCACATATATATAAGGGTTAGTTTTATCTGAATGACCAAAAATGTAGTTTTATTATTTTAAAATTCCTAAAACATGCGAGTAATGTTTAAAACATGGAAAAAACCATGGATTGATCTTAAATTGTTGAACAATTATTATTGGATACATTTTTACATTTATAAATGAATGAATCATCAATCAATGTGTGGTTTATTTAGAATAACCAAAAATGAGTTTTTAATGATATAAATGTCTTTAAAAACATGTTTTAGAGGGTCAAATTCAAGAAAATAACTTTGTATTATTTTGAAATATTAGGATTATTACTAGTGATTAATTTTTGAAATATATGAATAAAATTCCCATCAATCCATGTTTTCGTTCTCTTTTAATGAATGAAATTGAAAAAATTATTATTTTATAACTCTAAAATATTATTATAATGGTCAAAAATAATAAAATGACCCTTAATTGAGGTGAAATTATAGGGAAAATAATTTAATATTTATTAAATGTAAGAACATATAGTACATCAACCTAAAATTTAGTTTGATTGAAAAGATCACAAGTTCATTTTTGAAAATATATGTTTTCAAAAACATGATTCATGGGGTCAAGACCATGAAAATGACATTATATTATCATGAAATTTTATGAAAGTGACTATTTGTTAATTATTTAAATATAGGAACGATTCTCATCCCACTACATTATCTACAAAGGTAGGGTTTATCAATCTCATCTCATAATGTGCCATGGCACAACCCTCTCATTAGAGGTCCTTAACTAAATAATACTAAATAAAGGTAAACTTATTACGCTACCTAGCTCTCATGGAGGTACACTATTAACTAAATAATTTGATAGGGAACAATCATTCATTATGATAGTATAACCATCTACATGATGAAAAATTGAATAGTCTTAGTTCAATAAATAACGTCCCATCAAATGTCACTTATGGGAGGTCACATTACACACACAAAACTATCACCACAAACATTAGTGAGGTCAAATCAAGAACATTAATCATAGAAAAGGACCATGTCATTGAAATAGATCACCAAATGATCCTAGGGAACTATGAAATAGAGAGATATCCCCTCATCATAACATGTTTTGCATCACCCATTGGGGAATCCATTTTGACTTTCAAAACCAACATGGTTTATGATATTTGATACAAGCTCAAACACTTATATACTTAGTGATTATTCATCCTAAAGTGTTATCCTAAATAATATATCAATGTACATACCAATATAATTGAATCAACACCACACTCATAGTCCTTATATCCAAGGACCATCCCAATCCATGTCACTGTAAACACCAAGGAATCCAAATTCCAAGTCCTAATAAAAACCCACCACACACTCATTATCCCTATATATAATCTTCTAACTGATATCCAGTAATAAATTACTTATAGAAAACCCACTCCATTAGACATTTTTCTATCCTAAAGGAACCATCCCACATAGAATGCTTAATATGTCGAAAACCACCCTCATCATGGTGTCACTAACCATGGTTGTAATGTCTAATCATATACCGAGTCATCACTAGGACTAAGTCTCTCTAACCTACATTACTATCCCTTGAAGAAAAAATATTTCTAAACCCATTTATCACCTTATACACAACAAAAAATCAACGGTCTCCCCCAACTATGTCGACACTATCGCATTTTGGTGAAATAGTTATCGGGCGATCCCAATTCACCCAGGCGATCAAGTGAATCTATCTCAAGTACAGGAGACCCAACACCATTATACCTCCTTTACTCAACATAAATATTACCCAACACATTATACTAAATACTATACAATATTCTTGTAGTGGTAATTCATGCAAAAAATAAGAATATTTTCTTGAATTATAGGGACCACCAACCTCCATATTCATGTTAGAACCTAAAACATACTTATGCAATCCTCATACAATCTTATCCCTGCCAAATCTAAGTTTTTATCAACTCTAAAAACATTCATCACATCAGAAAACATTAATAACTACGTATAAATAATTATAAATATATATTTACCTTAAAAAATAGGGATAAATGATAGAAAACACACCGGGTACTACTATTGCAACGAACACTTGTCCAACACCCCTTATATGGTCTATGGAGCACTATCAACACTATACATGGAAAAGAACCTATGATGTAACACCAATTTAACCAACATGTAACACCCATTTAACCAACAATATCCTCCAATTTTGAAAAAAAAGAAAAACAATTATTCAGTGTGTTACCTTCACATACCACTCAAACTTTGAGGGGAAACAAGGTTGGGGTTGGGATCGACGATGAGGGGAGGCGAGGTGAGGTGTAATAAGGCGAGGTGCGGTGAGGGATGCCTAAGTGAGGTGAGGTGCATAGAGGTGAGGCGCGATGAGGAAAGGCACAGAGAGGTGAGGCGCGATGCGAGTCTAAGATGGGTGGGGATGGGATAGGGCTTCGAGGAGTCGGTGGAGTGGGTGGTCAGGGGTGTTAGGGGAGGGGAAAGTGTCACATGTATTAAATTTTTGAACCATTTAGTGGAAGTAACTAAAAAAATAATGTGAAATTATTTTAAAAAAATTTAGCAGTGGTTTACTAAACCGTCGATAAACGATCAATTTGTTGTAGTGTTCATCAATGAATTTCACTTCTGGAAGAACCTATTTCAATCTTGAATGAGAAATGAATAAATTTTCATTGGTCTGGAGATTGTGATAATGATTTCTAGGAGTTGAATAAGTTCTTGAAAATAGAACCAATCTTGATCGTACCAGATATTTAGGAGGAGTATAATGTGTTTTCTGACACCTCTAGGATTGGTCTTGGGGTAGTGTTGATGCAGGGAGATCAAGTTTTGGTGTACGGGTCTTGGAAGTTGATGCCATATGAACATTTCTACACTATGAACGATATTGATTTGTATGATGTGGTTTTTACATTGAAGTGTTGGCATAATTATCTATTGGGAGAAAATATTATTGTGTATATGGATCCAAAGTGTTTAAATTATATCTTTTCATCGCAATACTTTATTCTCAAGCTGTAGATATGGGTTGAGTATATGCAGTCATTTGAAACTGATATAGAATATATTATTAGGAAGGGAAATAGTGTTTCTGATGCTTCAAGCATGAAAACTCAGACTCATGTAGTTTAGGATTCTAGTGTTGAGTGGAAGATGATGAATTTATTGGCTGTGATGCATGCTATGGGTTAGGGGATCCCTGAGAAGATGAATATAATATCAGTTTTAGTGGATTATACAATTTTGACATAGTTCAAGGAAAGATAATATCAACATAAAAAATATTTTTACTTGAGGGAAATCCTTGAAGGTGGGTAGTCGCCTTCATATGAGACCAGTGATGAGGCTGAGATCATCTATGTCAAGAATTTAGTGGTTGTACCCAAAATTATGTGGGAGAAGACAATGCATGAATTTAATGCCTCGAAGTGTGTTGTGAACCCACATGGGACCAAAATATACCATGAACTATGACAAAAATTTCCATGGTCGGGCATGTAAAAGATGATAAAAGGGTTCATAACACATTTCTAAACCTGAAAATAGGTGAAGGATGAGAATCAACACCTTGGTGGTTTACAACGACTATTTATTATTCAGAAATAGAATTGGGAAGAAGTTATTGTGGACATTTTGGTTGGTCACCCGAAGAAACCATAGAAGAATGATTTTTTTGGGTTATATATGACCATTTGTAAAAGGTATAGTATTTCATACCAGTATGGGAGAGTTTATCTATGGGTTAGTTAGGAGACATATATGTTCAAAAGATATTCCTTATGCATGACATGACTGAGAGTATTGTTTTAGACTGTGATTCATGATTTACTTCGTACTTCTATAAGGCCTTTCAGAAGGCACTTGATATATAGGATCTATTGAGTATGACATTCAACCCAAATACACATGGGATCATGAAATATAATATAAAGGTGCTTGAGGATATTCTTCGGGCATGTTTCCTAGGCATTGGTGGGTCTTCGAAGAAGCACCAAGCATTGGTGGGGGTTTCATATAAAAAATAGTTATTATGAAACTATTTAGATGACACCATATGAGGATCTTTATGGTAGGCCACGTGGATCACTTATATTCCAGATGGAGGATGGTGATTATGAACTTTTGGGACTGAGTCTTGAGAATGAGATATCATATTAGTTTCAACTAATTCAAGAGCACCTAGATATGGTTCAGAGTAGATAGAAGTTGTATGCTGATAAAAATAAACAGACCCTAGAGTTTTTAAAGGGTGATCATCCATTCCTTTGAGTATCTCCAATATTGGGTCACCACATGATATATAGACAAGGCAAGAGGGTGACCAGGTTTTTTGGACTATTTGAGGTTGTAGAGAGAATCAGGACAGTTGTATACCTACTAGCTCTTTTATAGAGGTACATTACCATGCAAGATATTTTTCACATGTCACAAGTTTAGTAGTATCACCCTGACCCATCTCATTTAATAAATTGGGATTACATTGAGCATGAAACCTATGAGTCCCTTGAAGAGCATCTTATGTGTGTGTTGGATGGTAGAGAGAATGTTTTGTGGGGAAAGACCATGCCAATAGTTCGTGTATTTTGAAAAAATGGAATGTTTCAGGAGGAAACATGGGAAATATAAGTATATATGAGGGCTCATTGGACTGAAATTTTTATCTTTGAATCTTAGAGATGATTGGGAGTAAAACTCAAGGATGATATGTTACAAGGTGGGGAGATTTTAAGATCCCAACATTTTATGGTGATGTATCAAGCTTTTTATTGTTACCCTTATTACTCATTTTTAGTAAATCTTGTTTGGGTTTTACTATGGGGAGTTTTTTTGGTGAAATTGGAGAATATTGGAAGGAAGAGGGTAAGTGCACAATTGGAACATGGTTTTCTCAAACCCTGTACCTGGCCCAAAAAAACAGTGCAAACCAAGACATTGTGGATTCACACAACTGGTGCATGGTTTGTAAAATTGTACTGCCTCTTGGGATTAACCATGAACCCCCTAGAAAACGTTCACTGTTAGGAAAGAAATTTGGGTAAACTGTGCGCCCCAATCAGGAATCCGTGAATAAAGAATTATAAACCCCTAAATATTAGATTAAAAATTACTAAACCCCCTTATAATATCCTTAAACACCCTAGTTCAACCCTACATTGTTTTCTGTCATTTTTTGATGTTCTCAGATGGATTCAATGGCCTGAAAACCACTGTTGTTGATGATTTGAAGCCCTACATGAAGATCTTCACCTCTCACAGTTATATATTATCATCATGTGTGGTATCCTCCCTCTCTCCCATCATTCTCTCAACCATTAGAGGTATTTTTTCCACTATGGTAATGGATCTCGATGTAGATTTTGATAAATATAATTTGTTTGTTGTTGGATATAGGTTTCATATATATATATATATATATATATATATATCATTATTCTTTGTTTTCTTGATCATTTATCATCAATTTGATATTTTTGTTGGAGAGCGTTCATCATCAATTTTGATGTAGGTGGTCTAAATTAAATTACATTGTCTTGAATTTCAATTATGTATGTGTGTTGTGAAATTTCAATTGGAATGATTGAAAATTTAATATCAAATTGAATAAATTATTTGAGTAATTAATTTATGGAATCATGGAAATTTTTTTAATTAATTGGTGAATTAAATAATGTAATGTTGTGATTGTGAAATTGGATTATTTAATTGGTGACTTAAAAAATGGAATTTTACTATTGTGAAATTGGTGGAATTGGATTAATTAAATTTTGAATTAACAATTGGAATGTAATGATTATTCAATTTATGGAAATGGGAATAATTTATGGGTGAATTAATTAATTTAATTTCATGATTGTTAATTGGTTATATTAATCTTTATGATTAATGTTATTAACCAATATTGGATTGATGAATGAATTGGTACCCAAGATGTGATTGTTTGAAAAGAAGGTTAATGATGCTTAACCATGGTGTTTATTAAATTGTGATATAGGTGATATTGTAAATAATGTGAAATTATAATATATGTGATATTGTGATACGTGTGATTTTGTGATATAAGTGGGTGTGACATGGATTGCAACTTCAAAAGACCATATGTGAATGACTAGTATGAATGTGTGGGATATGAAATGCTTCATCAAAATACCATAGTGATAATGAGTGCGGGACATAGACCGGTGCTTTAAAATCCCACTCATGTGATTGTTTGATAAATGTGTGTGGGACATGAACTACAACTTTAAAAGCCCATCGAGTACTAGACCTAGCTTTCTAGACCCCAAATGTTGGAATTGGACTATGGTTCCAATCAGCTATGATATGAATTGAATCTTAATGGTTAAGGTAATGTCATGATTATAATAATTTGTGAATTGAATATGTGATATGGTTTCGACTCCGACATAGACAAAACATCTATTGGCGGTTCATTTATCCTCAGGAACCTAGGGTGTTTATGTGGTTAAATAATGAATAATTGAATATATGAAAACTGTTTTGTTTATTTCATTAATTTTATTCTTCATAAAACTGAATACACTATTATTGAATATATATATATATTTAGACATTGTTGTTGGTGGCCTACGGATTTGTACTCACACCCTACTCTAGCTACTTAATTAGTAACCAAATAAACTTCATGTTTTCAAGACATGTTAAGGCTACGAGTCCTATGTTAGATGTATGAATTGAGATGGAACATGTATTAGGGAAACATATGTGATTTTGAGCCTTATTGGGAATTTTTAATGTCTATTTATTTTTGGTTTTTCAAATTTACACTTGAAACGTATTTTTAATGACATATCTATTATTAGATTTGGATATTGTATTTCTTATTTTGGTCTCATGTGATATTTGTATTATTATGGTAATAATAATATCATTTGGTTATTAATTTTTTTTTGCTGATGTGCTTCTTTGATAAATTGGGCATATTATCCCAATGATTGATATTAGACTCTTGCTTTGAGTCAGTGGCCTATGTCATATAGGGAGGTGTGCTTGAAGCCATTTGACCAACAGTATCGAGGAAATAGTGTTTGTACTATGGTTGGGAAGTAATATATAGGAACTTCACCAAAAATACCTTTCATGTCTTACCATATTACTACCCAGTGAAAGCCTAAATATCCCACCATCACATCGCTAATTCTCATAACATATGACAAACTAACTTCATCCTCTTCTCAGAAAGAGTCTCTAAATGGTCATGTATAATCTGATGAGCTCAATCCAGAACTCAACTGCCTCAATTCCACCCTCTCTAGTAAATGTTCGAGGCTGCTATAAATGACACTTATGTGTCCGGTTGGACATTCTCTTCACAATCCTCTCTGGGCCTCTCAATCTATAAACTAAATGAAGTGAGAAAATTTCTCTCAAAACTTCTCTTCAACAGCTTCACCCGACATTATTGGGTCATTAGGTTCCACTATTGGAGGATAATTTCTACCCATATCCTAATGTCGTCCTATCAAAAAGATTCATCATGGAAATATAACTCTAAAATTCTATAAAAACGTCTCAAGAAGTATTGACAACAATAACAAAAGATTGCAAGAGGGATTCACATGAGGAGATAACATTCCATCCCTGTTTTCATTCCACATGATCAAAACCAATGTGCTACCACTACCCTTAATGATCTTACCTCTAGGTCATGGTTAAAATGGTATAACACATTCTCAATTTTTTTTTCTCATTAGAAAACCAATTATTCACATTTTTCATCATTTTAAAACATTAAATTTCACATTAGGCACCTTTTAAATTTAATATTATCACAAGAAAAAATAACATTCTCATAAAAACACATTTCAAAATATTATTTTTCCCCATGAATGCCTAAAATGATTCATGTCACATAATAATATTGAGTTCCTAGAATGATTAATGCATTATCAAATTTCATTTCATATTAGGCTATGGGTCAAATATAAAAAAAATTCAAAAACAATTATCACATCACACAAAAAGTGCATCACCGAAGGTGAAATAACATCAAACTAAAACAACAAACATTAATAATAGAAGTCCCACCATGAGTACATGTGTTTTCACATGTACATGGGTAAGACACTCCCATTAATGAGCTCAATTACAAGGCCTTACTCTTCTGGGTCTCATGTATACCCTTTCCAAACAGTAAGACAAAAGAAAAGAGTAGAAAAACGCCTTTTTATCACTTTATAAAGTCTCGACCTAGGTTCCACACACCGATGCCCTATGTCAGTCAGTCATAAGACCTTGGGAATGACTCCCCATATGTTATAGGTTTCCAACTAGCAACAAGGGTCTAATATCGATCATAGGGATTCTATATCCTCTTTATCAAAGAAGCACAATGGTATAAATAAATAATAATAACCAAATGATATAACCAATAACCAGACCAAACTAGTATTACATGATGAAAAAAATAGAAAATACATTACCCAAATATTAATAATCGATATTCCATGAAAGATACATGTAATGTTTTAATATGAAAAACCCAAAATAAATAAAGAGACTAAAAGCTCCTACGAGGGACCTGAATCACATCGAGTTCCCTCATCCTTGATCCAACACGACTCAACCATCTAATATAAGACTCCTTCCCCTATAATGTTCTGAAAACATTAAGTCTATTCAGTTACTGATAAAACAACACAAGATGTGTGTGATTACAACTCAGTAGGCACACACCAACAACGTCTACAAAAATATATAGAAAATAAGGGTTTATAAATTTGTATAAAGAATAATTTTCAATCCACAAGTATATAGATATACTATTTTATAAAATTTTAATTAACCACATAATCCCTGGGGTTCCCAAGGACACCAAAATCCTCAATAACTACTTCAATTGATTTTATATTCTGAACCATATTAAAAGGGAATTCATAATTCATTATAACACATGGGATTTCATTATCCATTTCATTCCATTTCACATCATGGTCATTTGGAACCATTGTCTAAATCCAATCTCTTGGGCATAGAATGTTGTGTCTAATAAAATGTGGGTATTAAGAGACTATATCCCTATCCCACACATCAATGTCACATGGGTATTTGGATCCTCATTCTCTCTCCGATACACGCTATATCATATGGGAATTTGGACACCCAGTCCCTATCCCATTTCTCAGTATCTCATATGGGTATTTGGATCCTCAATTTCTATCTCACACACTTTTATCAAATATACCAAAATATCACATATAACAGAAATAATACATTCGTCTCAGTCATTAAGGTTAATCATAATTAACTTTCTAATAAAAATGTCACATCATGGTATACTATTCCAATTCATCAACAATCAAGGTTCTTCAATTTAATTCACATGGAATAATATGACCAATTCACTATTAAAACCTTTATCAATATTTAATCATATATATCATTAACCATATAAGGATAATCCAAACACCCTGTAGTCCACATTATCAATTAATTCACAAACACATTAATTGACCAATATCACATTCTAAATTTCTCATGAACTCAACAATCACCACACTGCATTAATTAATTAACAATTTAATTACTAAAATTACACAAATTTCCAAATCACAACGATTTACATTAATTATTTCACCAATTCCACCAATTTCATAGTCACAAAAACTTCCATTAATTAATTCTCTAAATAATTAGTTCAATTAAACATATTCAAATTGTTTTAAATTTAACCCAATTTATCTTCACATGGAAATTACATAAAATCAATTCCATGACTCAGTAATTTCATTAATAAATTAATTTAATCAATAAAAGATTCAATTTCTAATCAGTCTAATTGAAATTTTAAAAAAGATAAACACAATTGGAATTCATGACTATAGGAATTTAATTTCGACAACCTTCTTCACGATTGTTGAAGGACCAACACCAATAGAAATCCCAAATTGAAGATAAATGATCAATAACATGATGAATGAAGGTATATAGATCCAAAACCATGATCCAATATCAAATAGACCTGATCTATCAAATCTAAGATCATGATCCATCACCATCATTGGAAAATCATCCCCATTTTATCGGAAAAGAGAGAGAGGAGAGAGATAAACCTAATCAGGAAGAAACTACTTAACAATGGAGGAGTAGATTCTTCCACCCGGCCGTCAATTATTTCTTAATGGTGTGTGGAAGGCCATAGAATCCATCCACGATCCAAAAAAAATGAAAGAAATTGTTTGTGTTCGATTTCGGTAAAAATAGAGTGAATTATCGGGGGTTCAAGAAATTGAAAGCCAATTTTCAGAATAATTAAACTCGCACACATGGTTTTACAAATTGTGCGCCTATTCTAGGGGGTTGATGGTTACTCCTAAGAGGGACCACTATTTTTTAAACTATGTTCTTGACCTGCAATTCCTATCTTTATGGGTTTTAAAGGTTTTCTAGGGTGGGGAACATGGTTTGGGAAAACTAGGTTCCAATCGTGCACTTCCCCAAATCATTCCATCATTTTCCAATATCACTGAAAAACTCCCCAACATAAACCCTAAACGAAAAATACACTCAAAAATGGGAGAAAGAGTACCTAAAAACAAGCTCGATGCATCTACAAAAAATAGTCGGGATCTAACAAGTACTCACATTGCATCTTTTTATGTGTATATTTAAAATTTCATTCCTATATAATAATGATTAATATGATATTTTACATAAAATGTTTTACTGGATATAATGTTTCATTATTATAGGTATTTTTAGTAATAATTATAACATTTCATGTTATAATGTTACAATATTTCTGGTTAATAATGATTATAATATTACATGTTATATTATAACAACTAATATTTAGTGTTATAATAGAAATAATATTCTTCCATGTTGAATAATTATAATATTTCACGATAATAACATTATTTAATTTCATAATATGAATATTGCATGCATGACCTCCTGGGAAGTTCTCGCATTCCACCTTTTTCTACATTTTGCATTGTATTTTTCCAAATATTTTAAATTTTAAAAAACAAAGAATTACAAATATGTATAGAAATAATAATTATGATATTTTATGTCAACATTTTAAATTATTATAAAATTCCATGTTTATATATAAATTTTGTAAGAATCATAACATTCCATGTCATAATGTTACCATATTTCATGTTAACGATATTTATAATATTTCAGGATGTACTGTAACAACTATGGTTTAGTGTTATAATAGAAATAATAATTTTTCATGTTGAATAATTATAATATTTCTTAATGATTACATCATTTAAAGTTATATTTCCAAAATAAATTGAATTGAAATACGTGATAATAGAATCATTGATAGAACATTGAAATATTTAACATGAATGTCTATATACTATTGGGTGTGATCACACCAACAATAATTCTCTCGATCCTATTAGAACTCTAAAGTTAAGCATGCTTGGGAGAGAGTAATACTATGATGGGTGACCACTTAGGAAGTATTCATGTTGTACCCTTTTTTGTGTATATTTCAAATTTCATACCAATATAATAAATATTACTTTAATATTGTACATAAACATTTGTATTGAATATAATATTTCATTATTAGAGGTAATTTTATTAATAATTATAATATTTCATGTTATATTGTTACAATATATCAAGTAAAAAATGATTATAATATTTCATGTTATTTTGTAACAAATATAGTTTATTTTTATGACAGAAATAATGATTTTTCATGTTTAATAATTATAATATACCTCGATAATCGCATTATTGAATTTCAGGATCAGAATGTTGCATGGGTTACCTCCTTGAAAGTTCTCGTGTTTCACCCTTTTCTATATTTTTAATTGTATTTTCCGAGATTTTTAACATTTTAAAAAAATGCATGTATGTATAAAAATTATTATTATTATATTTTATATAAAATTTTTATGTGAATATAATATTTCATGTTTACATACAATTTTATTAATAATTATAATATTGTATTCTTAATGTAACCATAATTCATGTTAATAATAATTACAATATTTCAAGGCATGTTGTAACAACTTCTGTTTAGTGTTATCATTGAAATAATTATATTTCATGAAAAATAATTATGATATTTTTTGATAATTACATTATTTAATGTTATATTTATATCAAAAATTTAATTTCAATATGTAATATTAGAGTCATTGATTCTAGATTCCAATATTTAATAACAATGTCTGTGTATTTTTGGGCACGATCACATAAGTATTAATAAACCATATCCCATTATCCTGAAAGCATGACGACAAAATTTTTATTATTTTTTTACAATCCCCTATTAATTGTTAAGAGGTAACCTTTACAAGGTTGGTAGACCCATAGGATCTATTCCATAGTACTTGTCCATTACAGGACCAAAGACCAGGCACCCAATATAAATACCTCGTGTTGCACCCTTTTTTGTGTATATTTCCAATTTCATGCAATTATAATAAATATTATTATGATATTGTGAAACAAATTTGTGTTGAATATAATATTTCATGATTTTAGGGTATTTTTTTAATAATTATAATATTTCATGTTATAATTTTATAATATTTCATGCTGGCAATGATTATTGTGTTACATGTTATATTGTACCAACTATGGACTAGTGTTATAATAGAAATAATTTTTTTCTTGCTGAATAATTATAATATTTATCGATAATCACACTATTGAATTTCATTATATGAGTGTTGCATGGGAGACCTCCTAGGAACCACTCATGTTTCCCCCTTTTCTCGATTTTAATTTTACTTTCCAAGATTTTTTCATTTTAAAAAACAGTGAAATACATTTAGGTATAACAATTATAATTATGATATTGTAATTAGATATTTTTAATGAATATAATATTTCATTTTTAAATATAATATTAGTAATAATTAAATATTTCATACCATAATATTACCATATTTCATTTTAACAACAATTATATTATTTCATGACTTATTGTTACAACTATGGTTAAATTTTATTATTGAAATAATAAATTTTCATGATGAATAATTATAATATTGGTTCATAATTGCATTATTTAATGTTATATTTATAAAAACAATTAAATATCAATATATAATATTAGAATCATTGATAGTACATTCAAATTTATAACAAAAATATATGTGTAGATTTTGGTATGATCCCAACAACATTAATGAAATAGATCATAGTAGAACTCTGTAGGTAAACATGTTTGTGTGAGAGTAGTACTCTGTAGGGTGACCTCTATGGATGTAATCATGTTTCACTTTTCTTTGATTATATTTCAAATTTCATGATAGGACAATAATTATTATTATGATAGTGTACATAATCATTTTTTTTAATATAATATTTCACGATTACATTGAATTTTAGTAATAATTATAATATTGATATTAAAATGTAATAATATTTGATGTGAAAAATGATTTTAGTATTTCATGTCATATTTTATCAACTATTGTTTATTGTTATAACATAAATAATATATTTTCATGTCGAATAATTATATTTCTCAATAATTGAATTATTGAATTTCATAATATTAATGTTGCATGGGTTACCTACTAGGATGTTCTCATGTTTCACCCTTTTCATTATAAATAATTCTATTTTACTGTATTTTATTAAAATTTAAAAAACAATTAATTGAATGTAATTATAAAAATTTTAATTATGATTTTGTGCATAAAACCATTAAATGAATATAATATTTCATGTTTATATAGAATTTTAGTAATAATTATAATATTTAATATCATAGTGTTACCATATTTCTTGTTAAAAATATTTATAATATCTAATGAAATATTATAACAACTACATTTTACTATTATAATAGAAATAATAAATTTTAATGTCGAATAATTATAATATTGGATGATAATTCCATTAGATAAAGTTATATTTATGAAAAATTAAATAGGAATATTTAATATTATAATGATTGATTGTAAATTCAAATATTTAACAAGAATGTATGTGTATTGTTGGGTATGGTCACACCAAAATTAATGCACTAGATCCCTTTAGAACTCTATAGTTAATCATTCCTTGGAGAGAGTATTATTTTTATTGGTGACCTACTAGGAACTACTCTCACTGCGACTATTTCTATGTAAATTTAAAATTTTAGTCCAGTATAAAAAATAATATAATGATATTGTATGGAAACTTTTGTATTGAATATAATATTTTAGGATTACAGTGTATTGTAATGATAATTATACTATTTCCTATTATAATGTTACAACATTTCATGTTAAAAATGGTTACAATATTTCATTTTATGTTCTAAAAAATATGGTTTAGTGTTATAAAAGATGTAAAAAATTTCTGGAAGAATAATTATAATATTTCTTGATAATCGCATTATCGAGTTTCATAATAGAATGTTTCGTGGGGGACCTTTGTAGAAGTGCTCATGTTTCACCCTTTTTTGTATTTTTCATTGTATTTTCCATGATTTTTTACATTAAAAAACTAAAAATTCCATGTCAGTATAACAATAATTATTATGGCATTGTACATAAACTATTCAAATGAATATAATATTTCATGTCAAGATAGAATTTTAGTAATAATTATGATATTTGATGTCATCATGTTAAAATATTTCATGTTAACAATAATTATAGTATTTCAAGACATATTGTAACAACTATGGTTTAGAGTTATACTAGAAATAAAAATGTATCATGTGGAATAATTATAATATTGGCAGATAATTTCATCAGTTAAAGTAATATTTATAAAAACAATTAAATAGAAATATGTAAATTAGAATCATTGATTTTACTTTCAAATATATAACTATAATATCAATGTATTGTTTTGTGCAATCACCCCAACCTTAATGCACTATGTACCATTAGAAAACATCAGTTAATCATGATTAGGTGAGAGTATTTGTAACATCCCTACCCATCGAGGTCCAACCCGTGACCACCCCAATCCTGCCTCAAATAGGCCAGGGGCTGGCAACTAGTGCTGAGTTGTCATATCCCACAATTGGAGGCATTAACATAAATTACTTATACACATTCACACATATCCAATCCCAAAAAATGATGAAATGTAAAAAACTGATATAATTCATGCATACATATAATATCCTACAATAAAGTATGATAATGAGAGTACTAAAAATGGAAAAGGAACCAAATACAAGCCCAATAAAAAATTATAAATTTCCAACCTAGTAAAAGGATGAAGACTAATGTAAAATGTAATCTCCCAATAAAACACCTCTATCTTTTAGGATCCATCTATGCTCTACCTTCTCCATGTAATCCCAAAACACCATCAAAAGGGAACTCATCTACATAATAGATGACATGTGTGAGAAAATCCCATGCAAGGGTGAGTATAATAATACACTCTAGGACATCTTGAAAACACTACCCACAAACCACTAAGTATAGTCAACTCAATGAATGATATTAAAATAAATGTAAAATATAAAAACCTCAATATACTCAGAAAGACACCACACCACTAGGTGGTCATAACCAACTGCCATCCATGGGATTCCACTTGAAGCTATGCTTGTTCTAGGAGAATACACTACATGAGATGTTCTATCATCAGAGACACTCAAAGTAGGGGTATACCTCATTTTCACCCTACCAATAAAGTCTCACTAATCTAAAAAGACCCTGATACAGAGATATGGGGTCATGCCCAGAACTGCTAGGGGATACCAAAAACCCAATCCGGATCAACCCGCTACATAGGGGATTGTATGCTAACAAATCCACAAACCCTACAAATATGGCCAACTAGACAAGGTATCAATAACCTACATATAGAAGTTATGATAATTCCACTAACTCAACCAAGGGAACAAAGGAAGATATATGATCACACCCTAGTCTCATATATGGATGCCACAACTCTATTTGGGACTCAACATGTAGAGGGGATCACAATCTAGTAATATGGATGTAACGATACACTATACCCTCGAGGATATGGACCAAGGGAATATACACAATCTATATTGACCCAAACAAAGAAAACAAATAGCCATAATAACTCTAGAAGGGATTATATGGTGTGCCCATCTATCCCCTTGAATGCCTGTGGGGAAGAGCCACACATTACATTAGTCACAACATACACGACATGTAGAATGGATTAAATAATGTGTAGAGACACATGATACCCTATCCTTGTAGCCTGTCCATGTTCTAGTATATGGATTCAGTCCATGAAAATGTGCCCGTGTACCAGTACATAGCTATGCCCTTGTACCTATTATAGGATGTGTCTATGTGGGGGAGTACACGGCGTGTAGGACGCCCGTGTAGTCCTCCCCATGTCCACGTACTTTCCAAAGCACACACCAAGTATCCGGGGAGGGACAACATGATGTTTGATAGGGGTCACATTTCTTGTGATATGTATGCTCCTCTCAAAACCCTATCTTCCACACAGGGGTCACCACACAACATGTATATCAATCGTACATGCCTTTTAATGTGAATTTTTCTAGAAATACAGATTCCTCCTCTACTAATATTAGCCAGTGTTACAGCCTTAAATCTGATGGTCACTTTTAAGAAAAATCATAGACTTATCCTCTTCGAGCCATACTATCACCAAATCAACAAGATTCATGCCTTCTATCTTATAAAAATAAGATATTTTTCCTTTCTATGATGCACTCTGAAGAACGTGAAAATTTGGTAACTATATTGTCTAATTCGCTTTCATCTCCATAAGCATATAAATTTTGTGTCATTCCAATTATAGATCTATGATTTTTTATTGTTCTTCCAAGATAAGGGTGTTCAATGATCGATTCATTGGGATATGTCAATCCTCAAGAAAAACCAAGAATTCCTATGGTGAACGAAGAATCAGGTGAGAAATTAACAAGTAAAAATTAAAGGAACAAACCTCAATCATTTTTCATGTCGATCTTGAATCATTTTCATGGGAATAAAAAGGAATAAATTCTCAATCCAAAGTAATTGTACCAAAATGACCCTTCAATAAACATATCCCACAATACGCATGAATCACGAACAAATTTGTTGGTTGATTGATCCGCAATCCTTGTAGTAATCAATAACGGGGAAAAATCAAATAAAAAAACTACCATACCAGGATTTGGGACTATTGATAATAAATATAGTGGTTGTTTCTTGATAGTTGGAAAGATCCATTAAGTATATCATGTTTTGGTCGTCAATCCGCGATATGTTTATCATTCATCTAAGAGAAATCATCCAATATTCTCTCTAGTGGCTCTCTAATGTCTTTAAGTTTATGAGGATAACCTTGGGATTTCTCTACAACAGTCTATTTAAATATTAACTAATCATTGTGTCATGAATTAGAAATAGAATTTTTTTTATTATTTTATTCATTTCGGCACCCGTAATGACTTTTATACAAATGGCCCATGCCGAACAAGGTTAAGGAGCATGTTGGGTAAAACATTCCTTCTGAAACAAATGGTTCTTTCATATTTCTAATTTGTCCCTTGTTTGAGAGTTATTCTACTTTTTCATTAAAACTATGCATACATGCTATTTAATATATTTAATTTATTTCAAATATTTATTTCGGACACACTGAGCCCCAGAATCGCATAACTTCTAAGTCCCTAGTCTTTAAAATATTTCATATAATATCCAAAAATAATACAAGGAAAATACATGATGTTACATTCACCCCACCTTAGGTATTTATGTCCCAAAAAGTAGAAACATGGGCTAAACAAAAATATTTGTGCACTGAGAATAAATCCTAGCCTCCTGATCCCATGTTCTCTCTTAAAGATTCATGTGCTTCCACTAGACAAGAAAGAGGAGAATCTATCTCCCTTGAGGAATCATCTGCTATCAATCCACAATATCCACCATGTACTCCGTAATGGTATATCCATCGACAGTGCCCGTCTCACCCCAGTCGATAATGTGGGATGGGTCGTGCATGTTCCTCCTCAACTACGACACAAGGAAGATTTTGTGTACCCAATCCAACAATGGAAATAGAGCTAAGGAGTATACCACCTCACCAGCTTAATGTTGTATCTAAAAGAGACCAAGGAATCTCCGAGAAAACTTACCATTGTGGAAAAATAACCACAATCTACATCGAGGTGATGCCCTCAGAAACACAAGGTATCCCACATATAACTCTATAGGTATTCATCATAAGTCCACATACAAGTTGTGAAGGATTTGTATAGTCTTTATCCGCTACTGGATGATCTGCGTCTTCTTTGTATGAGCTCACAGCAACTCTGAGCCCATGACAACTAACTCACCTGGATCAGTCTAAAAAAATGGTGAGCTATTAGGTCTCCCATAAAAACAATTTAATAGTTCCATAAAAGTTATGGAATGATAGATATTATTTTATAAACACTCTTCCAAGGGTTGGTGATCCTCCCAACTATGGACAAAGTCCAACATGCAAGTTTGCATCATATCCTCTAGGACCTGGATGGTCTGCTCTATCTTTCCATCAATCTGGGGATGAAACTCATGATAATGTTTAACTATATCTTGAAAGTCTCCTTTAATCCTTTCCATTACCGAGACGTGAATTGAGAATCATGGTCCAAAAATATCATTTAGGGAACTCCATGGAGTCAAACTATCTCCTGTACATGGATACACCCCATGAAATCTACTAAAATCTACACATGAATGGCTAGGAAGTAGGTCAACTTGGTGACTTAGTCTATGATTACCCATATGGAATTATGTCCCACAGAAATATGTGGTAAGCCCATCATAAATTCCATAGAAATCCCATCCCACCTCCACTAAATCACCTTAAGGGGTTGAGGTAAACCCACTGGAACATGGCGCTCTACCTTCACCTACTGACAAGTGAGGCATTGATAGAAAAATTGTGAAACTCCATCCTTCAAACCTGGACACCAAAAATAACATTGTAGGTCTTGTTATATCTTCACCATTATTGGATGTACTTCCAAAGGGGATGAATGAAAGTCCCACAACACCTCCAAATGAAAAATCAATGGCACCATAGTCCATCCTCTTAAAATTATAGAATTGTTCCCACCATTATAATATCCATTAAGATCATGTACAATGGATATCTGAGTATATAGGGTCTCACATTCATTATATCCTCACAGAGCATCCCTAACATGATGTAAAAGAAGTGGGGTAACAACAATTGAATGAACATATGAAGAAATATCATGGTCCAAAAAGGACAACTAGAAGGAGGCTAACTAGACACACACCTCAAACAACAACTGAGAACAAGTTATCATACAAAGATCATCTACCCCTACGTTCTCCTTCCTGGGAGTATAGATAATATCTAATTCATAGTCCTTGAGAAACTATATCCATCTCCTCTGTATCATGTTAATATTGTGTTGTGAGATGATATAATTTAGTCTCTTATTGTTAGAGTAAGTGATAAACCACTCTATAATAAGGCAGTGTCACCCCATCTTCAAAACTACGAGCACAGCTGTGAACTGAAGATCATGGGTTGTGTAGTTCTACTCATGTGGTCTCAACTGGAGTGAACCCCATGTAATAACTAATTTACTCTGCATCAGCACTCAACAATTTCATGTCCCTAAACCATAGAAAACACTACATACTTGACACCCTCCTTCGTAAATCTCAATATGGGAGTGCTCAACAACCTTAGTCTCATCCCCTAAAATCACTTCTAGCACCGTTCCTACAGGACCCCAAAACACCGTGAGAGGGGAGGGTGAACTAGGGTGTTAACTTTTTATTTTAATATGATGGATCTTGTTTCCACATTTTTAGTAATTTGTTAAACCTATATGATGCATTAGATCAGAAATCAAACATTCATATGTAGAGAGACAATTTTTTTAACTGGTTCACCACTAAGGGATACTCCATGGTGCACACACCGACAGTGTGTAAACCATACCTAAATTCACTATTCTTTACTAGATGTGGAATACAATAGTTCAGACATAGTCACTCTATAGAAAGCACCCATCCATTACATGATTTTAGGGATACCACACTATGTCCCTCAGAACACTTCGATTGAATCCCTCTATCTCACTACTTTGAGATAAGACTAACTCAATTTATCAGCTTGATGGCCACATCAATAATTTTCCATTGAATTTTTTATGTCTGTGTAGCATGAGACACTCCTTTCATCAAAGACATGAATTGATGCACTTTAAAGTACTGTTAACAAAAAAAGAGATGTTCCAAAATTCCTATCATGAAGTTAAATCCCTTGAGAATATTACTACCTTTAGGGAATCAAATTTCTCTATGAACTGTCCTGATTCCTCCATGAACTATGTTGCTTCCTCTGCAAACTGCACTGCACTACATGGCACGAGTGCTTCACAGACCACATCTTCTCCTATAGAACATCCATGCTTCATGGATATATTCTTATTCCAAAAACCACCAATCCTTTTTAGACCATTGATGTTATGTGGAACACCTCTCTTTCCACATACCTCTTCTTCTCCCATGAATTAAATTCCTCAGTGGAACATCCCTGCTTCACATACCATTTCTCCTCTGTGGGATGCCTCCACTTCCACAGTCTAACACTTCATACTTGGACCCTTTTCTTTTGCGAACTACTTATTCCCCACAGACTACGTCTTCTATGTAATTCATTATTCTTTTGTAGGATATAGTTCCCCACAGAACTCCTTACATAAAAAACCTTCATGTAGATCTTCTCAGTTCGTGGAATCCTCCCTCACAAACATCTTCATTTGGAGAATCTTCTTCCTACGAAACAATTCAAGCATTACCGAATTCCTCCCAGAGAAAAGTTTTCTCTCTCTAATGAAGGAATTAGTTCTCGTTATATATGAATATAGATCCAAAAATTATTTAAATAAATTTTAAGTGAATATTCAATGTTGTATAGACTTCACCGCATACTTCTCCTTTCTCGATCAGTTTTCTTTATGTGGTCCATGTACCACTAATCTTCCTTCATGGTGGCTAATCTCATTTGTGAATGAAACCCTTCACTTCTCCTCAAAACACTGCATCATTCTTGAAAACAAAAATACTTCCCTTGTACCACTTTCCTCCCATGAGAAGAAAATGTCCCATGAACAGTTTCCCATATACGATCTGCATACTGTGCTTTGCTTTCCGTATAGCACCGCTATGCAGAAGTGCGACCTTTGTAATATTTTCATGCCATTATATATAAATTCTTTGAGGACTGAAAACTTTCCTTCATGGTCTGTGAAATATGTACTTAAACAAAGATAATTCTCCATTACAAAAAACAAACTCCCAAATTTGAGGACCAAAAAATTAGCAAACATTCTGAAACTGTTCCACCTTAAACACCTTCTTTTTCATGTACTCTAAGATCACTTTTATTGAAATCTATTTGATCATCCCAATGTGGATTTAAAAAAATCACACACCATACTTAATTCCCATAAAATGACATCTTTAATTACCACAATATCCCCATGGGGTTTGTTGGAAATCTACAAATAAATTCAATAAATCACCAACCATAATTAATATCTGATACGTGAGAAACAAATCTACCAAAAATCTAAGTCTACGTGAGAAAATATCAGTGTAGAAAACATGAGGATCGTGAATTGGGTTCTCATGTATTGGAATGATTAAAGGGGTCAAATATTTGTTTCAAAGATTAATTTCCTGGTTTCTCAGAAACTTGAAACTACATTATCCATCCTCCATTCCCCTGCAACCAGAAAACCATATATTTTCCATTCTGCATGTTTTTACCATTGAATTTATCTATATTTGTACGATTTAATTCTTACATTATTTCCCATTGGTAATAAATCCAAAACACCAGTATTTGTACATGGTAGAGCTAAAAAAACACTCCCCTTGTATCATATCTCCCCCATTAACCTGAATCACATTCAAAAATAGATTAAAACAGTTGAAAAAACTGGGAATAGGGGACTGACCATAACCTCCTCATGCTCTGGGTTTTGGTTAAACAAAAATATTCCATTGATTATTCTCAAACAGATGTACTGACAATGACTTGTTCAGTATGTCAACCACTTGATCATCAGTTCCAACCTGATCGATTTTACTCATTCCTTGTTAAACATTTTTCTTTGATAAATTGATATGTGATTTCATTGTGTTTCATATGAGAATACTGAAAAGTATTTTTCGTAAGATCAATTTTTCTCTTGTTATCATAGTGAATCACCAGGGGCTATTTAACATTTTCACAAATATCAGTCAGTTGTTTCTTCATCCAAAGTTGTTGAGTGAAAGACTTCGTAGTAGATATATACTCAGCTTTATTAGTGCTGAGTTAAGTTCTTTCCTAGTTTTTTCCTACCGTAATTAGAGTCAGCATTGGTTTGGAATCATGCTTGTTGATTTTCTTCAGTATATATCTTGAATACTTTTCCTAAGAATTGAAAGTGTAATGACTCTTTTGTATCACCTATATCCCCAAGAAGTATGTGAATTAACCCATCATAGAAAATTCATATCTAGATTCAATGTGATCATGAAATTCTTCCACTAATCCCTACTTTTTTTCTGCCAAAAATGATATCATCCACATACGCAAGCACATAAATTAATCTTCCTATCAATTATTCATATGGAGATTATGATCAACACCACCTATTTTGAATCAATTATTCTTCATATAACCATCCAGTTGAGAATACCATGTATGTGGTTCCTACTTCTTACCTTGGAGAGACATTTGTGAGGTTTTAATGAAATTTCATCAATAATAGATTCCTCTTCTAATTATTCATCTAAACCATATTCTTTATGTCAACATAGAATGTTTTACAAGCCTTCAACTAAGTCTGCATATGACTCTATCTATTTACCACTAATCATGATACCTGAAACTCCTTTTTCCAATGACATGATCATCAAGAAATGTATAGAATAATTCTGTTAGATAATAATTGATATAATGATTCTTGATGTTTTTTTATCATTCTTCATTTTTCTACCACTAAAGGGAAATACTTCTCAACATCTTCATAATATTGGATCTCTTCTAGAATGGATTTAATGACATTTCAATATGGAGAAAACACCATAATGGTTCTTTATCTTGTGATTATCCACATTAGACAAAATTCACATCATCACCCAATATAATCTTCCTGAACACTTTTTCTACAGGATACCATAAATAATACCAAGAAATGATGGTACATTCTATATGATGATTTTAAAGAATAGAAAATCTTTTTCTTCCTCAAAAAATGATCCTCCATCATATCTTGATTTGAATAATAAATTTAAGAATCATTCAGAGATAATGAATTATTCATCTTGGCTATCATGATTTCACACCCTTATCTGCTTCTCAGGTTCCACTAATGATAACTTGATTCACTTTAAATTTCCATAATTATAAAAATAAATACATTACACATAATATTAAGGTAATGAGGTGGTTCCTTCTTGCTTCATCAATATGAACTACACTGTCGAGATGATCTTATCAACCATGTTTCCCTATTTGATCCAGTATTCGTGATTTCACATATGAACATATGTTTTTATTTTTGTTGTTGTGGCATGGATCTCTTCACATTCTCTTCTTCATTGTGTGTATAATTGTTCTTCTTAACAACCATCATGGATGATACAATCTTACCCCTCTTAAGGAATTATTCTTGATCTGGTATAAAGATTAGAGATCCTTTTTCAATGTGCCCATATTATAGGCATATATCACATATAAATTCATTAACACATGAGATTCCTTTTGTTTAAAAACCAGCATGAACTTTTTTTTCATCATGTGGAAGCTTCTCTTACCCTTTTACACAAGCCATGGCTTGTGAATCATCATGTTTCATCATTCATTACAAATCTTTAGGCCCAATAACTAACATGTCATTAAGAGTAGTTATAGTGTGTTTGGATCTTACACATGGGTTCATCTGAGTGTCATCTGTCTTAGTAGTTTTCTTGGATGCACTTCCCTTCATCTTCCTAGATTTAGGATCCAAGGTCTTCTCAAAGTAAATCATTGATACCTTCTTTGGAGGATTTCTTTTCACAACATTATTCTGATTTATTCCCAAGGTTTATTTATCATTTATAGCTAGATTTTTTGATCTTATTTTATTATCAGCTTTGGATACATGTTGATATGTGCATGTACCAACCTTGTAACAACTACCATTGCGTACCTCACATATGATTTCATGAATTACAAATATGATTGCAGTAACCATATGCTTCTGGACCTATGGATGCTACTTCTTCATATTAGGCATGCTCCCCCATGAGAGGGGAATCACTTTTTCTTTAAAATTTTGTGTATTTTACCAAATATTTAATTCATAATGCCCAAATATATTGCAACAACAACATTGAACAATGAACCATGATCTCTTTATATCTCATGTATAAGGTTGTCAGATATTCTTAGTGACTTATTATGCTCTTTTTGGGTATTCGGATTCCATAATATTTTTTTGATCCACCATAGTCATGGTTGTAGGTTTCATATAACCTTTCTTCATCCATACTTGTCCATTATTTGTCTTACAACATGCACTCTTCATGTTAATAGGTTTAGAGTGATTAACATAATTTTGTGTGGATGGTACCTATTTCTTTTTATCTTCTTGAGATAGATCATCAAATGATGTCATGATCTTCTTCTCACATGCTGGTGGACATTTAGATTTTGAATCCTCAATTGAACATTGAGTAGATGAAACAACTATATACTTTTTTTGTAAAGTCATAATAAATTTCCTCTCAATATTGTTCAACTGAGCTTCCAAATATGGAAATTTTATATTGGAGATGGTTTTTTGATATTCAATCATAATCGTATTTTATTCAAAATACTTATTCATTCTAAAATATTCTTATTCATTCATCTTATCCTTATTCTGATTGAAGGAGTCATGTACCTTTATCTTCTTAGATATTTATTCCAATTATAAACCCTTGAAATCAGTTTAGTTTTTCAATTTTCCATCAAGTTCATGGATCTTTATTTCTCTTAAAATTACTTAATGTATTTTGTGGAACATATTTTATGTTATCTATTTTCGTATTCCAAGGTTTCAACCTCTCTGGAAAGAATTAAAAATTCAACAATTTTTCCTTAAAAGACCTTATCCAATGAATCAACTTCTTCTTCCAACTGGATTATCTATGACCGCATACATTGAAAGATCCTACAAAAAAAATGAAACTATTTCTTCAAGAATATCATGTAGATATTTTCTTAATATCTTAATTCTATATTCATGTGAGTTTATAGATTTATCAACATCCCCACATATTATAGGATCATTATTTTGAGAACAAAATTCAAAGGTGCTAACACATAACACCTGGTCACTTGGAAATTTTGATTTACATGTGGTATAATTGTTTTCCTTTTCATTGGTTGAAACCTAATCCACCATATCTTTACCTTCCAAGACTGATATATCATCATTATCAGAAATTCATGGATAAATATAAACTAACATGTATTTAGATAAGATGAAATTACTCAACTTTATCATCTATTTCTTTTTAATGTTAATCATGGTCTTGGTGGATATATAATTATGATCAATGATAACTAGATCATTATCAATATTTCACTTCATTGTTTACTCAAGAAAGAAACTCAAATATTTAGTAGAGAATATATTTACTGTATTGTATCCAACATACATTAACCTACCCTTTGATTCCACTTGTAGGACCCTGGAACACCCTGAGATGAGAGGGGTGAATTAGGGTTTAATATTTTTCTTTTATTATGAGGGATCTTGTTCCCACATTGGTAGGAAATCATTAAACCTGTATGATGGATTTGATCAGTAGTCAAACAGTCACATAAAGAGAGACAACACATCAATTTTACTTGGTTCACAATTAAGGGATAGTCCAACAAGCATACCTTGATAGTGTGTTTGTCATACCTAAGTCTAGTATTCTTACTATATGTGGAATAAAAATGTTTAGAAATAATCACTTTGTTCCCAGAACACTACTGTTACAAGATTTTAGGGATAGAACACTGCATCCTTTAGAACACTTCCATTGACTCCCTATAGCTCAAAAATTTGAGAGAATACTAACTCAATTTATCTACTTGAAGGTCACATCAATAAATTTCCATTGAAGTCTTTTTCTATGTCTATTATGACACACTTCTTGCATTTAATTCATGAATTGATTCTCCTAAAATCACTATTTACTAAAAACCATATTTTCACAATAGTCTATCATGAATCTTAGTCCTTCAAAAAGATAACTTCATTCGAGGAATAAAATACCTTTGTGTACTATCCCACTTCCTCCATGAACTATTTACTTCTTCTATAAACTATGATGCACCACATGGCATGAGTGCTCCACGGACCACATCTACTTCTGCGGACCATCCTTGTTTCCCAGATGAATTCTTCTTTTTTGAACCATATATCCTTTGAGGATTGTTGATGTCCCATGGACCACATCTCATTTTATGGACCTATTATTCTCATATGAACCAAATTCCTATATGGACCATCTTAACATCATAGACTGTTCCCCCTCCACGGACTACCTCTATTTTCATGGACCAACACTTCTTATGCAGACCCTTTTCTTCCAAAAACTACTTATTCCCTAAAGACATACACTCCTCCCTATATCCTTCTTTATTTTGGTCTATAGTTCCACACATAACTCCTTCCATGATCTAACTTCATAGAACTCTTTTCAGTTTGTTGAATCCTGCCCCTTGAACCTATTCCTTTTCAGAATCATCTTCCCGTGAACCACTTAAAACTTCACTGAATTCCTCCTAGAGAAAAGATGTTTTATTATCAAAATAACTCTACTTAATGAAGGTCTTAGTGCTCGTTATATTGAAAAATATATCTGAAAATATTGATAATCCATTTTACTTGAACATTCTATGTGGTATATCTTTCATTGCATACTACTCCTTTCTTGAACTATATCTTTTATGCAGTCCACATACCACCACTCTTCCTTCACGTGGGACAATAACTTCCCTAAAAAAACACATGGAGGATACTCAAAACACCACCTAATTTATACAAATAATGAACCATCATACATACCATTTTCCTCCAGTGATTTGAGATTGTCCCGTGAACCATTTTCATCCTGTGATCCATTTCCCCTATGTGGTCCATGTACCATACATCACGGTCCGCATAGATCCACTATGCGGAAGCCCTAGATTTTCTGTTTTTCATGCCATTATGTGTATCTCCTATGTGGTCCATGAACTATGCTTCGTGGTCCACAAAATGTGTACTCCTAGAAGGAAAATATTTCTTTTCCAAAAACAAACTCATTATTTTGAGGCCCAAAAAATTGGCCAATACTGGGAAATTGTGCCACCGTAAACACCAACATTAGCTTGTTCTTTAAGATCACTTTTCTTAGAATCTATTTGATCATCCCAATGTGGATTGAAAAAAAACACAAACTATATTCCATTTCTATCAATTAATATCCTTTATTCCAAAATTTCCATCCACACTATTGGATTTCCCTTCCGAGTCAAATCTATCATGGGTTCTACCACTCTAAAGAAGATGGGTAAAAACCTTAGAGAATACCATGTCAACCCAAGGAAACTCTACAACTCAGTAAAACTGTAGGGTTTTCCTGAAGAAATAACCACATTAACCATATCTTTATCCACTGCAACTCCATCCTCTATGATGATGTGTCTTGAAAGGTGGACCTATCGAATCCAAAACTAACACTTAGAGAGCTTAGTATAAATTTCGTACTCTCAGAGTGTGTCATGGAACATCCTAAAGTGTCTCGCATGCTCCACATAGGATGATGAATACACTAGTATTTTGTCAATGAATACTAATAGAAGTAGGTATAAGAAAGGATGAATGATCTGGTACATGAGTCACATGAATACAGTTGGGGAGTTCATCATAATGAATGACATTAATATGTATTCATAGATACCATAGTGACATCAGAATATTGTTGTAGGAATATCCTTATCTAGTACGGAAATATTTTGATAGCCTGACCTGAGGTGAATCATCAAGAACCATCAAACCCCTCTTAACCAATCAAAGAGGTCACCAATATGTCATAGTTGATACTTATTCTTCACACTCACCTTATTCAAGCAGTATTAATCCACATAGAGCATCAACCTCTCATCCACATTCTTATAAAACAATACTGGGGTTGAACAGGGGGAAATTATGGGTCTCATAGATCCCTTCTACTGCAATTACTCAAACTATATCCTCATCTCTCAATTCTATATAGGATCCATATAATATGATGATAAGGATATCAATGTTTTCTTGGGATGGATATCGATTATGAATTTTATCTCTCCATGGGGAGGTAAACCTGGAACATCTTCAGGAAAGATGCCTTCATACTCTACCAGTACTATAGGAAACTAATATCCCAAACCATCCACTACTCTGAGAGTCAGGCTATCTGACATGTTAGTAATCTTTAATAATTTCCTATTCTTAAGCTCATCCAACTGCACCAATGTCTCATTTTCACCTATAATGGAAAACCTCATTCCATCACTTAAAACAAACCACATTATCTGCCTAAAACAATCAATATGGGAATAAACTAAGGATAAAAATAACATACCTAAGATGAATTCATAAGGACATACTGCTGCTATGAAGAGATCTCATTCAAAAATCTCACCTCCAAGCGTAAGATAAAACTATCGTCACAAGTGCATAATTGATGAGTCACCACCTATCAGAGCCTCCAACTAAAAGGGTCAATCCAATGGATAAATCAGTATCTCTAAGTCTCAAACCAGAGATGTTTAATATAAGGAATGGTTAGCACCTATTTCAATTAATATTGCAACTAATGTAGAAAATACACATATCGTACCACATATCATCCCTCGATACTTGAGGTTATTGGCCTCCATAGCCTGTATCTATCCTCATCCCTACCCACTAGCTCCCTAAGCCAAGTGTGGACCACCTATGGGTGGTGGTGGTAATATTTTGAACCTCTGACCACCTCCTTCAACCCTGATAGACTCACTGTCACATCCTCCTCCATTTAGAAAACCTTTATCTCTACCTCACTGGTACCTCTACCGTTTCAATATAAGATATATGAAGGGTCGAATAATATCTACCTAGATTTTCTAGACCATTGGAGGAGAAACATTACATGTCATTTTTCTGATTCGAGCCACACTGGGATCCATTCACTGCTAACCCTGTGTCCTGGAATCACCTCCTAAAGCATCTGGAATTCTCGGTTCCATGTGACTATTGTCAGCTACCTGTTACCGAGGTTTCAACAACATGGATCCTATTGCGACCCTAGCCTTTTGCACATATCATTACATGATTTTAAGAATAATTAAACATAAAATTACAATCCAAGGATCATAAAGTCTAGTGTCTTATAAGAATAGGTACATAATAAAAGATCATAAAAACAAATTTTTTATTTAATCTCTATAATGATCTCTAACCTTCCATTGTGCACATACATCTACATAGGATACCCAGAAGATAACATGAATGGAGGGATGAGATAAAAAGACTAGTATGGAAGAGGGCATAAGAATATAGAATTAAACATGGGTTATAGGGCATGAAATAATTATATAAAAATACATTTAACATAATTGAACATATGAAATCATAACATATAAAACATGGGATCATATAAACATGGAATCGTAGTAACATGGAAGCAACGTAAAACCTTACTTTATCACGATTAAAGGTTATTTGAACATAGTGGAGCCCAATTCATGGTTAAAAACCATGTCCATTACACATAGTAACACCAGTCAAGGCCAACCACCAAGACCAATACAAATGGTAGCACAAGTCAAGGATGACTGCCAAGACCATTGCACATGGTAGCACAAGTCTAGGCTAACCTCCAAGACCATTACACATAACATCTCATGAGAGTAAATCTTACCCAATGCATTGGATCACTATATTGGTACACCCATCTTAACATGATCATGAATATGCTTTCCACATAATTATTCATACATAATCAATCATATATAAAAATAAGGGAACCCATGAAAATAAAAGGGTGTTATAATCATGTCATAAAGCATATTAAATGGGTGTATCATAGATGTATACATGAAAGAATGGAATTAAAACATAAATAGACATTAATAAGGGAAAATATGAATATATAATGGTTACTAATGTCAAATAGAAGTGACAACATTCAATAAGAGTTTAAAAGAAATTTTAGAATTAAAACATTTTAGTTTGGTTTTAAGGAAAAATATTAAAGGGAATTTAAAATAGAAAAGGGAATAATATTTTATATAAAACCAAAAGTGAATGAGTAAGGTTTTTATAATAAAAAGCCTAATTCTATAAAAAGAGTGGTGGATTAAAATATATGACACAGTGCACTTGAAATTGGGAAATAATCTTGGAAGTTCCCTGAAAAGGGTTTTCTTATTGAGAAGTATCAAAGAGGGAACCGCTTAAAAATGAAAATCCCTAAAATAGAATGATTAATGGAATTTGATACATAATTTTAGATCATTTAAACAGAATTAATGATATGTACATGAAGGTAATAGATAAATTCATTTGGGTAAAATCAATGAAAATGCAATCTAAAGGAATAATGGAGGTTCGAGTAGAATCCCTTACGAAACCTCGGCATGGTAACATGTGTACTTAAGAGGACTTACAGAGAGAGAAATGGGTATATCATCATTTATATATCATGAGGGAACTATGGGGGAAGTCTTGAAATTATACCCCATCATTAGGTATTAATAATAATTGGTCATAATATAGAGGAGATTATTAAAAAAAGTGAGAAAGAGCGGATCCCTCACCTTAAGTCCGAAGGTGTTCTCCTCTTGATATTAAAGACCTAAATAATAAAACTAGGTGCATTAATTAAAAATTATATATTATATTTTACCTGTATTTGATTTAGTATAACCTTATTGAGTTCACTCATAACCATTATGATTGTTTATGAGGATCAATTTCATTGTTTGGGTCCATTTGTTTCACGATCGGTTTACTTATATAAAAAAATGAACTATCATCTAAAATGAGGATGGTTGTATAGAATTGGAGTTATATTTTTTTATTAAACATACATAAGGTAACATGGTTTTAAATTTCATTTTTTTAATTATATTAAAGAAGAATCATTATATAAAACATTAGTGATAACCTTTTGGATTAATTGGCGGTTTTTTATCCCAACGTAGATGTTTTGTTTTTTAAATCAAAACCATGAGTACAAAAAGATTATAGAACCATAAATGATATGTAATATATATATTGTAGTATTAAGAATGTTTTAATTTCCATAATTTAAAACGATAATGGGAAATGAAAACCCATCATCCTTGAATGTGGTAAATTAATAAGTCTCAAATGGTGTTTTTACTACTTGTATAAAAGAAGGGTAAAGGATAAATGATAATAACTTATTACATTATCATAAAAAAATTATACTACATATAAGGTACTGAATATGTCATAAGATATTGTTGAGGAGAGGTAATGATAGAAAATAAAACAAAGGAACTTGAAAGGAAAGTAAAAGAATTGAAAAGTGGAATTTACCTCTTAAATTAATCTTCTTTGAGAGCATATTAAGGGGAGAGGATTTTTCCTTTGAAGAAATAAAGGGATGATGGACATGGGGGAGGATCATGGAGAGATATTGGAGTAGAATTTATGCCATGAACAAGGATTTATATGACCGAAGATATGAGGGTAGTGTGTGTAGTTTTTATAGTGGATGGGAGGAGGGTTTTTATAATATTTTAATCATTGGATTATTATTTTTCAATGAAACAAGAAATAGTGATTATTCCATGTCCAAAAATAGTAGTATGGGTATTTGAGTTCGAAATAAGGGTACTTACCTCAGAAATTATGCTAGTAATAGTGCATTTAACTTATAATGTATATATATGGTAAATTACCAAATTTCACTATTCATAAAAAATTCAAGTACTTCAGAAACATCCAAAAAACTCACCCAAACCATTTTTCAATATGTAGAATCCAAATATGAACTCTATTAAATGAAAACAATTTTCTCATTATTTTAAATTTAATTTTTATATAATATCATCGTTTAAATGAAAATATATATTTTAAAACTATAACTAATTTTATAATAATTTCAAAAAATAACCAAGGTCTAATAAAAGTATCCAATAATTTTAAGACATCGAATCAATAATTTACGAATAAATTTTATTGAAATAAATTTTATTTTTTAATTATTAAATTATTCATAATGTTTTAGTTAAATATTTATGACTTATAAAAATCCCAACACTATCATATTATCACGTATAATATGTGTAAATTTTATTTATACTCTCATTGGTAAGGTTGATATTTACTGGGATGATTATCTATTAATAAGGGTCATATTACTATTCACAAGGGTGAAATTACTATTCATATGGGTCAGTTACTAATCACGAAAAAATTATGTTTGTCTTATCAAACTGGAAACATCTTATTGATCACAACCATGTATGTTAGATTTTCGAAATACAAATTACAGAAGTAACAATATTATGCTTAAAAGTCACATAGTAACTAGAAGTTCATTGAGTTTTGATTTCTTGTGATAATATGAAATAATTGTATGAATGTAATTTCCATTGATAAAAAATTGGTTCATTACATTCTTCCCCCATTTTGAAAAAATTTCCCTTGAAATTTCGTTTTACATTCTAATCCCTAAATAGGCGTGGGTACTTTTCCATCGTTACTTCAACATGGTCTTCAGTATTTCCTTTTGGCATTGAATTTATATAGAAATGGTTCACGCATCACAACGGTACCACATGATAGTTTCCAAATAATCTAATTCTTTTTACCAAAAAAACCTCAAGTGTCCTGGATTATATTGATGGAAGCATTGATAAGTCGTTAAAAAAGTATTTCTTATATATAATTTTAAAACAACTTAATAAACTAGTTTTTTTATAAAAAAGTATTACGGATTCATCTTCAAATATTTCAAAATAGGGTTTTGTTAAATTAGTTTTGTTATTTACATAAATATATAAATAAATAATTTGATATATATATAGGCTTATCTGAGATCTCCCTCTTTTTCAGCATCTGTAAAATCATTTAGTGCTTCATCATTTTGAATTAAAGAGAAGAGTTTGAAAAGACCATGATGGTACTTACCCTGCTTAGCGAGGTAAGGAAGTTGAGAGTGAAATGTTCTATAATATATGGTAACTGATCCTTGAAGGAATTGGGTGATTCTATAGGTATTGGATGCCTCATAAAGTTATTTTCATGTAACATGGATATTTGAAAAAGTTTCAAAGTCATATGAGAAAGACTTAAAGATAATTTTTCCATGTATTTCTTCGAGAAGAGGGAGAAGAGTTGTTCGTGATCTTCCTCCTTCCATAGGTTAACTAATAATAAGAAAATACACTTAAGGTGCTTGAATAATTAACTAATAAGAGTAAAAAAAGGAACATTAAATATAAAAGGATAAACTGGTAAAGGATAAGTATATCATAACATGCGATTCCACAAGATTCAATCTAGGTTATCCATGATCTGTTTCCAAACATATATTATTATGGGAATTTTGTTCCCTTAATAATGGTTCATACTGATCACATGTATTTATAAAATCATATCCCCTAGGAGTGTCAAAACAAGAGTGCAAAAAGGCCCATTGTCACGCACCATTTCCCATTCAAGTCTAGCTCCAAGCGGTGTTTTTGGGTTTTACCCCTAGATACATCTGTGACAGAGAAACTTATACTTGTTTGTATCCAAACAAGGATTTATTTTCATGTTAAACCACTTACTCTATACTTACCAAAACATAGGGTTGTTTTCATATACTGAGTCTCATCCCTATGCTTCTTACTAAATTTCTCTCTTTTTAATCTCCAAAAATAACTATACCATCCCATGATACCAACTATAGTGACCCTAGCCTTTTAAAAATATCATTACATGATTTTAAGATAAATTAAACATCAAATTACAAGAGAAACATCATAAATTCTAGTGTCTTGGAATACTAGGTAAATAATAAAACATCATAAAAACAACTTTTTATTTAATCTCTACAATGAGATCCTAACTTCCATTTTTCTCATAGGTCTGCATAGGATAATCTAGGGATAACATTAAGAAAGGGATGATCTAAAAATCCAAGTAAGGTAGTTTTCATAAGAATAAATCATAGAACATGGGTGAGAGGGAATTACATAATGATATAAAAATGAGTGGAGCATAATTGAACATATGGAATCATAACATATAAAACATGGGATTATATAAACATGAAATCATAGTAATATGGAAGCAACATAAAATATGAATTTATCATGAGTCAAGGATAATTGCATATAGAGGATCACAAGTCATTTTTAACCACCAAGACCATTTACCATGGTAGGAAAAGTCAAGTCTAACTACCAAGACTATTTCACATGCTAGCACAAGAAAAAGCTAACCACCAAGACCATTTCACATGGTAGCACGAGTCAAGTCTAACCACCAAGACTGTTTCACATAACGTCTCATGAGACTCAACTTTACCCAATGCATTAGAGCGTTATCTGGGTGCACCCATCTTAACCTATTCATGAACATGATTTTCACATAATTAATCATACACAATCAATCATATATAAACGTAAGGTAACACATGGAATGAAAAGGGTATAATAATCATGTCATAAAGCATAATAAATGGGCGTATCATACATGTGTCCACAAAATAAAGGAATTAAAACATATGGTAAATAATAAGTTAAAATATAAATATATCATGGTATGTGATGTCAAATAGACATGAAAACATTTAAGAAGAGTATTTAAAAAAATTTAGCATTAAACCAATTTTTTATGGTTTTAATGAAAAATACTAATGAGTATTTAAAATCGAAGAGGGTATTATCATTTATATAAAAGAAAAAGTGAACCAAGAAGGTTTTCATAATAAAAATAATTATTTTATAAAATCATCGGTGACTTAAAATAGGTGATAAAGTTCACTTCAAATTGGGAAAGAATTCGGAAAGTTCCCTTAAAGGGTTTGTTTATCGAGAAGTATCGAGGAGGGAACCACTTAAAAACATGTACATCATTGAAATAGAAAGATGAATGTAACATGATACATAATTTTTTAGCATGTAAATAGAATTTATAAGATGTAAATAAAAATATCAGATATCTTTATTTGGGTAAAAATAATGATAGAGCAACTTGAAGGAATAATGGAGGTTCAGGTAGAATCCCTTACAAATCTTCAGCATGGTAATGTGTGTACTTTGGGGGATTAATGAGAGATAAAGGGTTATATAATAATTTATTGATCTTGAGGGAAGTATGGGGAAGGTTTGAAAACATACCCCATCATTAGGTATTAAAAATAAAATGGCATAACAAAGAGGATATTCTTGAATAAAAGTGAGAAAGAGATGATCCCTTATGTTAAGTCTGAAGGTGTTATTCTCCTGATATTAACCAAATTAATAATCAAATTAAGATCATTAATTAATAATTCCAGAACCTATTTTAAATGTAGTTGATTTATTATATCCTTTTTTAGTTCATTCATATCCTTTTTGATTTGTTATGAGGTTCAATTTCATTGTTCGGGTCCGTTTGATTCATGATCGGTTTACTTATATACATGAATGGTAAATCATGTAAAATGGGGATGGTTGTCCAGAATTAGAGTTATATATTATAATTGAACATATATAAGGTTACATGGTTGTAAATTTTATTTGGTTACTTTGAGTAAAATTGAATCTTTATATAAAACATTAGTGATAACTATTTCGGTTAATTGGTGGTTTTTGATTAGAATGAACATATTTTGTTTTATAAAACAAAACCATGTGTATAAAAAGATTCCAGAACAATATATGAGGCATAATAAATATATTAAATTATGTTTAGACCATAATAATGATTTCATGACCATAATTGAATATGGTAATCGAAATTAAAAACCCATCATCCTTGAATGTGGTAAATTAACACAACTCAGATTGTGTTTCTACTGCTAGTATATAAGAAGGGTAAAGGGGAGAAAATAATAAATTATTCCATTATCATACCAAAATTCAAGTACCTATAATTTCCTAGTGTTTTACAAACATCTATATGAGTATAGGTAAGGATAGGAAAGAAAACAAAGGAACTTGAAAGGAAAGTAAAAGAATTGAAAAGATGAATTTACCTCTTAAATTAATCTTCCTTAAGAGCCTCTTAAGTAGAGAGGACTTGGTCTTTGAAGAGAACTAGGGTTTTTGGACGTGGTGGAGGAGATTTGGGAGAGATTTTATTAGAATTTAGGGAACTCACAAGGCTTTTGAGGAGTGATAAATAGAGGGGAGTGTGGGTTGTTTTTATAGTGGAGTGGAGGAGGGTTTTCCTAATATTTTAATCATTAGTCAATTATTTTTTCCATAAGACATTCAACATTTGTGATTAGAAGACAAAAAATAGTAATATATGCATTTGAGTTCAAACCAAGGGTTCTTATATCAGTGATAATTCTAGGAATAGTGTATTTAACTTATACTGTATATATACGGTAAATAACTATATTTCACTATTAATAAAAAAATCAAGTATTTCAGAAAAATCCCAAAAACCCACCCAAACAATTTTTCAATGTTTAGAATCCAAAAATGAACTCCATTTTATGAAAATAATTTTTTAGTTATGATAAACATAATATTTATATAAAATCATTATTTACATGAAAAATACATATTCTTAAATTATAAATGATTTCCAAATACTTTGAAAAATTAACTAGGGATTCATTAAATTATCCAGTAATCACAAGAACCCAAATTAATGATTTATCAAAACATTTTATGAAAATATGTTTTATTTTTTAATTATTAAACTTTTCATAAATTTTTTAATTAAATATTTATGACCTATAATAATACCAACACTATCATATTGTCACTTATAAGATGGATAAATTTTATTTATACTCTCATTGGTAAGGTTACTATTTACTTGGCTGATTTACTCTTCATAAGGGTCATATCACTATTCATAAGGGTGACATTACTATTCAAAAGGTTTAGTTACTATTAACCAAAAATTAAGTTTGGCATATCAGACTCCAAACATCTTATTGATCTCAACCGTGTATGTTATATTTTCAAAATTCAAATCACAATGTGACAATATTATCTCTAAATGTCACATAGTACATAGTAGTTCATTGAGATGTGATTTCATGTGATTATATGAAATAATAATAATTGAATTTCATTGATAAAACAATGGGTCGTTACATTATTCCCACATATAAAAATTTTACCCTCAAAACATTGTTTTACATTTTAAGCCATAAACAGGTGCAGGTACATTTCCATCATTATTTCCACGAGGTATTCAATATTTCCTTTTGTAATTTCATTCATGTTTAAGGGTTAATTCCTCCCAATTAATCCTCAAGATATTTTCAAAATAATCTTCTTCTTTTCCCCAAAAACACCTCGTGCATCTTGGATTATATCGATGGAAGCATCAATAAGCCATTAAAAAGGTATTTATTATATATAAATTTGAAAAACCATTATGAATTTTTTTTATGAAAAAGTCTTACCAATTCAACTTAAAATATGAAAAAATATGTTTTAGGTAAATCAATTTAGGTATTTTTCAAAAGACATAAATCTATAATTTGATACATATAGGCTTCTCGGAGGATTCCCTCTTCCGCAACATCTGGAAAATAATTTAGTTCTTCATCATTTTGAAATATTGAGAAGAATTTAAGAAGACACTGGTGGCACATCCCATTCTTATCATGGAATGAATTTCAAGGGCCCAATAATATCCAATATATGGTACATGATCCCTTAAATAATCAGTCAATACTAGAGGTATTAGATAACTCATAATTTTTTTTGCACATAACCTAGATATTTGAAAAAGTTTCAAAGTCATATTAGCAATACATCTGGATAATATTTCCAATTAGTTCTTCAGGAAGAGAGAGAATATTTTTTTTTGATCTTCCATCTTCAATATTATAACTAATAATAAGAACATACAATTAGGGGTCTTGAATACTTAACTAATAAGAATAAAAAGAGAAACATTAAACACAAAAGGATAAAATTTTAATGGATAAGTATATCATAACTAATGATTCAATATGTTTCAATATAGGTTATCCACGATCAGTTTCCAAACATATATTCTTATAGTATTTGGTTGTTCCCTTAGTAATGTTTCATAATAATCTCATGAATTTATCAAATAATATCCATTTGGTGTGTCAAACAAAGAGTGTAGTAAGTCCCATCATTGTGCAACCGTTCTCATTCGACTCTATCTCAAAGTGGTGTTTTCAGGTTTTACCAATCGTTATATCTATTCCAGATCCAACTCTAACTATTTTTATTCAGACATGGATTTATTTTATTGATAAGACACATACTCTATTTTTACCAAAATATATGTGTGTTTTCTGATACTTAGTCTCATCCTTATTGTTATTACTAAAGTTCTCTATTCCGAATCACCAAAAATACCTAGATCATCCTATGATACCAACTATAGTGACCATAGACATTTATATATATCATTAAATGATTTTATTCATAATTACCCATCAAATTAAAGTCCATGTATCATAAATTATAGTTTGTTGAAACACTATTTACATAATCAAACATCATAAAACCAACTTTTTATTTAATGTCCATAACGAGCTCTTAGCTTCCATTATGTTCATACACCTGCATAGGATAACCTAGGGATAAAATTAATAAATATATTAGATAAAAATCCTAGTAAGGGAGTATGTATAAGAATAATTCATAGAACAAGGGTTAGAGAAAATGAAATAATGATATAAAAATTAATGGAACATAATTGATCATATATAATCATAACATATAAAACATGGGATCATATAAACATGGAATCATAGAAACTTGGAAGAAACATAAAACATGCCTTTAGAACGAGCCGTGGGAAATTGCTCATAGAGGAGGATAAGTTAAGGTTAACCACTAAGAACATTGTACATGGTAGCACAAGTGAAGGATACCTCCAAGACCATTGAACATCGTAGCACAATTCACAACTATCTGCCAAGACTGCTGCACATGGTAGCACAAGTCAAGGCTAACGACCAATACCATTAGACATAACGTCTCATGAGAATTAACATTAAACAATGATTTGGAGATTTATCTAGGAGTACCCATCTTAATATGACCATGAATATTCATGCCACATAAAGAATCATACATAATCAATCATATATAAATATAAGGGAACCCATGGAACGAAAAGGGTATCATAATCATGTCATAAAGAATAATAAATGGGTGTATCATACAAGTGTCCATGAAAGGATGGAATTAAAAAATACATGGAAATTCACAAGTTAAAATAGGAATATATCATTGTAAGTGATTTCAAATATATGTGAAAACATTTAAGAGGGGTATTTAAGAAATCTTAGCATTAAAGTCATTTAGTGAGGTTTTAAGGAAAAATACAAAAGAGAATTTAAAATAGAAAAGGGAATAATATATTAAATAAAATCAGAAGTAAAATAGGAAGGTTTTCATAATAGAGAGACTTATTTAATAAAAACATTGGTTGCTTAATGTAGATGATAGAGTTCACTTTAAATCAGGAAAGTCTCCCAGAAGTTTCCTTAAAAGGGTTTGCTTGTTGGGAAGTATCGATGATGGAACCACATAAAAACAAGTATATATCTGAAATATAATAATGAATGGAATTTGATACATAATTTTGGATCATGTAAATATAATTTATAATATATAAATTAAAAAAACAGAAAACTTCTTTTGGGTAAAAAGAATGATAGAGAAACCCGAAAGAATAATTGAGGATCAGGTAGAATCTCTTACAAAACCTAATCATGGTAACAGATGTACATTGGAGGGATTAATGGGATAGAAAGTGTTCTATAATAATTTATATATCATGAGGGAAGTATGTGGACTTTGAGAAAACATACACTATAAATAGGTATTAAAAAGAAAATGGCATAACATATATGAGATTCTTAAATAAAAGTGAGAAAGAGATGATCCCTTACCTTAAGCCTGAAGGTGTTATCCACATGATATTAATGACTTGAATAATAAAATTATTTTAATTAATTAATAATTTATGAAACTATTTTACATGTAATTTAGTTAGTATAAACTTTTTGAGGTCATTCGTAACCTTTTTGATTGGTTATGAGGTTTAATTTCATTGTTCGGGTCTGTTTGTTTCACGATTAGTTTACTAATATACAAGAATGGATAATCATGTAAAAAGAGGATGGTTGTCCAAAATTGGAGTTATATTTTATTATTTAAAATAAATATTTTTACATGGTTGTAAATTCCATTTGGTTACTTTGAGTGAAGTTGAATCATTATATAAATCTTTAGTGATAACCTTTTGGGTTAATTGGATATTTTTTTTCAGAACGAACTTATTTTTTATTATTAATAAAAACATTGTGTACAAAAAGATTCAAAAACCATATATGAGTCAAAATAAATATATTATATAATTTTTCAAACATAATAATGGTATCATGACCAGAATTGAAGATTCTAATGGAAATTGAAAACCCATCTTCCTTGAATGTGGTAAATTAACACATTTCAGTTGGTGGTTTTTACTACTGGAATAAAAGAATGTCAAATGAGATATGATAATAACTTAATAAATTATAATAAAAAATTACAATACAGAGAAGGTACTGAAGTTTTAAAAAGAATTGGATAATTATAGTTAAGGATAGAAAAGAAAATAAAGGAACTTGAAAGGAAATTAAAAGAGTTGAAAAGATTAATTTAGCTCTTACATTAATCTTCCTTAAGATCCTATGAATGGGAAGGATTTGGTCTTTGAAGAGACCAAGAGCTGATGGACGTGGGAGAGGAGATCAGGGAGAGATTTGAGTAGAATTTAGGAAAGGCACAAGGCTTGAGATGAGTGAATAGGAGAGGGGGGTGTGGGTGGTTTTTATAGTGGAGGGGAGGAGGGTTTTCTTAATATTTCAATCATTAGTTTATTATTATTCCATAAGATAAGAAATAGGGATGATTATATGACCAAAATTAGTAATATGTCCATGTGAGTTCGAACCAAGGGTGATTACCTCAGCGATGATGCTAGAAATATTACATTTAACTTTTAATGTATATATATGGTAAATTACCGTATTTCACTATTTATCAAAAATTAAAGTATTTCAGAAAAATACCAAATACTCACCCAAACCATTTTTCGGTGTTTAGAATCCAAAAATGATCTCCATTTTATGAAAATAATATTATATATAAAGAAAATTTAATTTTGAAATAAAATCATCATTTACATGAAAGATACATATTTTAAAATTAAAACAGATTTTATAATACTTTTACAATTTTACTAAGGACTTGAAAAATTATCTGATAAATCTAAGACATCAAAAAAATATTTTACAAATACAATTTATGAAAATAAATTTTCTTTTTTAATTATTAATTTATTTATAAATTTTTAATTAAATATTTATGACTTATAATAATACCAACATTATCATATTGTCACTTATAAGATGGATAAATTTTATTTATACTCTCATTGGTAAGTTCACTATTTACTTGGTCAATATACTATTCATAAGGTTCATATTACTATTCCTAATGGTGACATTACTATTCATAAGGGTAGGTTACTATTCACAAAAAATTATGTTTGTCTTATAAGACTCCAAAAATCTTAATGACCACAACCATGGATGTCCGATTTTCAAAATTCAAATAACAGAAGTGACAATATTATGTTTAAAGGTAACATATTACATAGTAGTTCATTGAGTTTTGATTTCATGTGATTATATAACATAATTATAAGAAGGTAATTTTCTTTGATAAAACATTGGGTCATTATAGTTCCCACTACTTGATCCCACTACCAGTGTCTTCTATACAAGAAACATCACCACTAACATCTCTCACTCAAACACACAAGCATAGGAGGAAATACAATGAGGTACAATAGATTCCCTGATGTCCCGATGCAATCCCTTCTCAAATGTCTGAGCTCTGAAGAACTGGTACCGAACCACATCAAAGGAGTAATGTGAGAGATTAGAAGACCTCATTGAGTACTCCGCCATAGTCATACCTCCCTAATTCATATTTAGAAGCTCTTGTATGTGTACTAATAACAATGATTCTGGATAGAACTTATCTCTAAAAAGATTCTCAAATTATATCCAAGAAAGAGTTTTCTTGTTATGTGACTGAGTCACCAAACTCCACATTTTCCCAGAAAATTCTTGAATAAGACTCGTCGTGAGGACATACATTTGGTCAGTAGGCATTCTCACTAGACATAAAATGCGACTGACCACCTCTAAGAAGTCCTCAACCATTTGGATGTCTATATCACCCCTCAACCTGGGAGGTCACTACCTCTAGAACTCAAACAATGTGCTCAACCTGTGTGGATCCTCTGATGGTACTGCCAGGGCTAGATGTGGCTCAATGGGTGGGGGTATATATGGTAAACCACTAGGAGGTTCTATCTCTGATACAATCCCTTGTAATGATGCCTCTTCACAAGGTGAATCATCTTCATGACCACATAGTAGAATCTTGGATGGCTATCTATGTAGAGAAATCCTAAAATTAAAATAAGATATACCCTGGTGAAAATACTATATCTGGGGAGCTAAATTAAGAAGTAAATAAAAAACATGACAATTACTATAGGATTCATTTACCCAAATATTTCTTGAAACCAATGTTTATATGTACTGATTCGAAAGGTAGGTAATCAGAGTCATGGTATATGGATACGTTAGTTTCTGCACCAACACTAGAGTCATTGGCATGAAAGACTAACTTGAAACACTAAAAAATGTTTCCCCACACCAATCATAGTGAATCTATTCCAAATGTAGAACCTCACTCTAATTTACCTTTGGTTACTCCGGGTTTGTAGGGTTTATCTACTCAGTATGTGTCTTCTATGCATACAAGTTCTATTTCGGTTCCATTGAAAACCAGTTCTAATCCGATGAAACACAATTTTATCACTATGATAGTTTCTTTTAATTATCCATACTTCGATGAGTTATACAGGGAGATAACATATAGAAAAGGTAAAAAAAAATTATCTCCTCTACTGACTAATAAAATTTGTTCCAAGAAGGTTGATCCTAGAGGCTTTAATACAGAACTACACTCAAATATTCATGGTGGAGGGGATCATGATGAAGATATGAAAGTGGATGGAATGGATATAGTTGATGATCAATGTGTTTATCACAATGATGATGCATATTATGAACTAATGGAGGTTTATGATCAAGTTGGGACATAGAAAACACCAAAGCAATGGTGAAGGGGCAGACACCCCAAGAGAAGAGGTGGATTTTATGGATGGGGTGGTGGGAATAAAGGTTGAGTTTGTTGTTTGTAATTGTGGTGGTGGGGTATGTTCTCAATTTTACACTTACCAATACTTTGTACAATTTAATTTCCTTTATAATAATTTTTAGGGATCACAAATTTTTTCTCCATGGCCTACACTGTTTGGATATAACCTCAATCTGATACATATATGTCACATCCCGATCTGCTGAGGTCTGACCCATGACTCCCCCAAGCCCACATAAAATAGGCTAGGGTATGGGAACCACTAGTGAGTAGGAATATCCCACAAATATGAGGCATTATCCTAAATTACCTACACACACACACACATCCACTCCCACACAATACATAAATTTTAAAAAAATAAAACAATTCATGCATACATATATGATCCCACCATAGAATACGATAGTTAGAGTATTAAAAATAGAAAGGGGACAAATATAATCCCAAATTAAAACTATAAAATCCAAAATTCTCCAAGGGAAAGGACTAAAATCAAATTAAATCTCCCGGTAAAACAGTTCAGTCTTTTAGGATCGATATATTCTCCACTCGCTCTCTATCCTCCTAGGACACCGTCAAAAGGGTCGTCGTCTTCATAAGACATGACACGTGCATGCAAATCCCATGTAGGTGTGAGTATAAAAATACTCAGCATGACACCTTGAAAATAATAATTGTGAATCCTCAAGTATAGTTAGGCGAATACAAGATATTACAATTAATTTATAGAATAATAACCCACATATACTCAAGAAATACACAACACCACTAGGAAGTCATAACCTACTTATAGCTATAGGATTATTCTCAAATAAACGATCATTCTGGGAAAATCCACACCATGAGTCAAGATATCATTGAAGAAACTAGGCATAGAGTCTTGGATCCTAAGGCCTCAACAAAAGATGGATCATTAGTCAATGAATAAATTGATACACAGATAGTGGGTCATGCCAAGAACTCATGGGGAAACCATGGACCCAATATGGATCAACATGCTACATAGTGGATGATATGATAATGATTAAAAAACCCTTGATAATACATCCTTCTAGACAGAGGATCAATTCCCAACCCAGGGAGGTCATACTGATTCCACTTACTCCACCTAGGGAATAAAGGATGGTAGAGGATTGCACTGGAGTCTCATGGAGGGACACCAAAACTCTGTGTGAGACTCGATCTCTATAGTGGATTATAATATAGTGATATGTATGTAATTCCACATTGTACCTCAAGGGAAAGGATCTAGGGAACACACTCAAACTGTAATGGCCCAAAATAAGAAAATGAAGATCCACAAGCACTGTTGAAGGTGGTAAATGAAATCTACCCAGGGGTACACAACATGTCCAGTTTAACCCCTTGCATTACCATGTGAAATATCCTCACACTACATGTAGTCTCAATTTACACATCATGAATAAGGGAGTACATGGAATGTAGAGAAACATGGTACCAGATCCGTGTAGCCTTGATGTGTTCTAGTGCACATCATCATCCCATGTATATGTGCTTGTGTACCCGGACACATCTTAGCATGTGTGCCTGGTCGAGGACGTGTTTGTGCGGGGGAGTACATGACATACAAGAAGCCTGTGTAGTCCACCCCATGTATGTGTAATTTTCAAATTACATTCCATGTATCTAGGTAGGGACCATATTCTATGGGATAGGGGTTTCATGCCATGTGATACTTACGTTCCTCTAATAACCTAGCCACTGCATAAGGGATCAAATAATTTATGGATCTATATTACATGTCGTGTAACAAATATTTTCCTAAAAATCCAGAATATTCCTCCAATCAACATTTCCAGTGATCCATCCTTTGATACGACAATTTCATTTCCACAAAAATATATAAATAGCCTCTTTGAGTCATTCCATCATCGAATAGACAATATTTAGTCTTTTGATTTGCTCAAATAATGGGATCATCTTTGTTCTTTATTGGATGCTAAATAACATGAAAATCAGGTATCTACACCATCTGATTTCACTTCCATGTCCATTTTCAAACCACCATATTTCAGTCGATTATTAATGCATGTTTTTGGACCGTTTCCCTATGAAATGGGTGAACAATAATCAATTGATTGGGATATGTCGATCCTCGAGAAAAATGAAGAAAACCCATGGTGAACGAAGAACTAAGGGATAAAAGAAAAAGAACAAATGAAAGGAAATAACCTCGATGAATGTTTATGTCAATATTGATTCATTTTAAGGAGAATAAAAATGATTAAATCATCAATCCAAAGTAATTATCCCACAATTACTCCTCAATAAACCCATCCTCTGATATAAATTATCTGTGAATTAGTTTGTTGGTTGATTGATCCACATTCATCATAGGAATCAAGAATGTGGAATAAATTAAATAAAAAACCACACTACCTCAATTAGTATTGATCTCTACTGAATAATGGTGATTCACCATGATTGTTTTTGAGATCCTTTGAATCCATTGTGCCTTTATCATTAATCCATGATCATGTTGCCGTTGGTCTTAGAGAAATCCTACAATGTTCTCTCCAGAGACTCTCCAAAAGATCCAGGGTTATGCGGATAACCTTGTGATTTCTCCATAATAGTCTATTTATTGAAAAAATAATTATTTCATCCTAAATTAAAAATAAAAAAATTTATTTAAATATTTTATTCAGTTCTATTCTTGTGATGTATTTTCTGCAAACAACTTGTGCCAAAAATGGTTAAGTTGTGCCTAGGGTAAAACCCTCATTCTGAACGCAACGATTCCCTTAGATTTATTATCCGGGCCACCCATTTGGGTGTTATTCCACTCTTATAGAAAAAAAATTAATGCACATTATATTTAATATATATAATATATTTCAAACATTTATTCCATTCACTTTTGGACTCAGAATCACACCTCGTCTTAGCACCTAGTCATGAAAATATTTCATATAATATCCAAAAATAATACACGGAAAATATAATACATTAATATAGTACTAGGATGGGTGACCTACGGGGTAGTATACCTTTTTATATTTTTTTTGTATATTTCAAATTTCATTCCTCTATAATAGATATTCTTATGATATTGTAGGTAAAATGTTGTATTGATTGTAATGATACTTTATTATAGGTTATTTTAATAATAATTATAATATTTTATTTTATAAGTTATAATAACTGACATTAAAAAAATTATTATAATATTTCTTTTTATATTCTAACAAATATGGTTTAGTATTATAACAGAAATAATATTTTTTTGTGTTGAATAATTATAATATTTCTCGACAATCTCATTATTGAATTTCTTAATATGAATGTTTCATGGGTGACCTCCTGGGAAGTTCTCATGTTTCACCCATTTCTATATTTTTCATTGTATTTTCCCATATTTCTTAAATTTTAAAAAAAATAAAGAATTTAATTTAAGTATAAAAATAATAATTATTATATTGTACAGAATAATTTTAATTGAATATAATATTTTATGTTTACACATAATTTTAGTAATAATTATAATATCAAATTTCGTAATGTTAACATTTTTCAAGATAATAATTATAATATTTCATGACGTATTGTAACAACTAAGGTTTAGTGTTATAATAGAAATAATAATTTTTCATGTCAAATAATTATAATATTGGCTAATAATTTCACTAGTTAAATTTATATTTATAGAAAATATTAAATAGAAACATGAAATATTACAATCATTGATAGTACTTAAAAATATTTAAAAATAATGTCTATTCATTTTTGGGTGTGATAAAACTCACATTAATGTACAAGATCCCATTAGAACTATAAAGTTAAGTGTGTCTGGGAAAGAGTAGTACTCAGAAGGGTGACCTCTTGGGAATTACTCACATTTCACCCTTTTTGTATTTTTAAAATTTAATACCGGTATAATAAATATTATTATCATATTGAATGTAAAATTTTTCATTGAATATAATGTTTCTTAAATACTTGGAATTTTTGTAATAATTATAACATTTCATGTTATAATGTTAAAATATTTCATTTTGATAATGATTATAATATTGCATGATATATTATATAAAATACTGTTTAGTCTGAAAATAGAAATAATATTTTTTCATGTTGAATAATTATAATATTTCTCGATAATCACATTATTGAATTTCATAGTATGTATATTTCATGGGTGACCTCATAGGAAGTTATCATGTTGCCCACTTTTCTGTATTTTTAATTGTATTTTTTTATATTTGATACATTTAAAATAATTATAATTGCATATAAGTATAACAATAATAATTATTTTATTGTTCTCAATATTTTAAAATGAATATAATATTTCATATTTACATTGAATTTTATTTATAATTATATTTTTTCATCTCATAATGTTACCACATTTGATGTTAAAAATAAATATATTATTTCATCACATATTGTAATAACTACGGTTTTGTGTTATAATAGAAATAATAATTTTTCATTTTGAAAAATTATAATATTTATAGATTATTAAATTATGTAAAGTCATATTTATATGAACAATTAATTTACAATATGTTATAATAGAATCACTAAAAGTACATTAAAATATATAACCAGAATATATTTGTATTGTTGGGTGAGATCACACCAGCATTGGTGTAATGTCCTAGACCTCCATTGCCCATTACTATTTCAAAATCTAGTGTTTGGGGTGCTCTAGGATGCAACAATGTCTCATTTTAAGAGTTTTCCAAGTTTCCAGTTTTTCTATCGGTGACTCAGGGTGTCGGTGTCAGTGAGTCAGGGCATCGGGGTCAGTGATACAGGGTGTCGGTGAGTCAAGGTGTCTGTGAGTCAGGGCATCAGTGAGTCAAGCATTGGGGAGTCGGGCATCTGTAGGTGGAGGTGTAAGTGAGTCAGGGTGTCGGTGAGTCAGGCGCCAGTAGCTTTCTATTGGTGACTAACCCATTAGTGACTCATTTTCCATTTTCCCCAGTTTTTTCAATTTCCCTCCTCTTACGCTTTATTTGATTTAAATGAAGTTTAAATAATTTTTGGGAATTTATAAAGTAATTTCAAAGAATAATAATTATATATTTAATATCCCAATGCTTCGAGGACTATGAAATAGTCAAACCGCATGGTGTTGGGCATAATTCGACTTTAATGGACCTGGAACTATTTCCATCTATTGATATAGGATTTGTGTTTTTCTAAAGTTGAGGTCCTATCTTATATTTTCTATTAGTGGGAGGACAACATTTCTTCCCAAATGATCTATATTCCTGGGCTGTACCCCCCCCCCCCCAGTTCGGTTTTCCTTGGATTGTCCTGCTATTGTGACCACCTATTATGCACAAAGAGGATTTTTGGTAACCTGTTTTTCTATGTAGGGATTTACATTGTCTCAATTTTAATATTGTATCATGTGGGGTGGTCATAGTAAAGTTATTTTGTGAAAACAATATGGAATCCAACCTTTAACAAAGTTAAATGCTAATGGTAAAATACATACTTGATAACGGGCTGAGAGTGGATTGATGTTGATCGTTTGTTTTATTCGATATCTTTATTTATGATGTGATCTGTTGTAGTTGTTTGGACACTTAAAATCGTGGTCATTGGTGGTCTTTTCATACACATGGGTGATGATTTATAAATGTTGTTGTTTCATAGTTAATAATTTCTATAAATATCAATCTGATTAATCACTTACACTTGGTTACATAAGTGGATGCCCCGGGATAAAAAAACTTGTATGATCACCCCTATTATCAATGTGAAATTTAATAAACCGTTTTTTCCAAATATGAATCCACCCTATCGATAGGTGTGTTTTTGTTCTATTTTCCTATGGGTTTTGTGCCTTGTGTGGGTTCTGGTAGTGGTAGCTGTTTGATTGTTTGTATGGGGTAGTATAGGTGGTGTGATGGTATCTCAAGTTGAGAGATTGATGGATTATGGGATGGATGGACTTGTTATGCAGTGGGATTTCTTGTAGGAAGTGGTTGGGTAGTGGGGTTGAAGGAATGGGTTATGACATGATTTCATGTCTATGGGTGTGCTAGGTATGGTGTTATTATGCAACAGTGTAACGCCCCGACCCCAGTTACCCAGAGTCGGTGCATTATTTTAATATATTGGCATGATTACAAGGAATCAAGTCCCGAAGGACCGATCAGTTTAGCAGTCTTGGAAAAATAGATCACATATATGAATGTTACATTTTCACTTTAAGACGTACAAAACAACATAAATAATCTTTATGAATTCCATTATACCCTTGGCTTAACCCTACATATCAATCACATTACACTTCTTGGAATCCTGGGAAAAATAAAACATAGAAAGGGGTGAGCTCAAATGCTCAGTAAAGGTAAGAAATATAGCAGAACCTTTCATAAATAAGAATAAACATTTAAAGAAATGTATAAAACTAAAACAAAAGCCTTTTAAACTTGAACTTCAGCATAATATGGAAGAAATAAAATGAAATAATTCCATTTACTTATTCACATGGATATTCTACTAATAGAATAATCAAATGAAATATCACTAACCACTTTCATAATGATGGAATGCATAATGCCGAACTTTAATTTCTGTGTCAAGGCCTCGTGCCAAGACCTAAGGTATAAATGTAACCGGAACCCAACCTAGAGAGCCTCTGTAACCATACTCCAACCCAGAGTTGCTCTAATAACCGGACACCATCCCGGAGTACCTCTAATAACCGGACACCAACCTGGAGTGCCTCTAATAACAGGAAACCAACTCGGAGTGCCTCTAATAACCAGACACCAACCCGGAGGGCTTTCTTTTACCGGTCCCCAACCCGGAACAAACTAGTCTAACTCATTCATCTTAAAAAGAGGATGAAATATAACATAAACATTCGTATTAAAACTAGCATAAGAAATTCCAAAACATGAATCATAAACCATTAATGGCATAAAGATAACTCATCCATAGTCAAACATATCACAAAACCTTAAATACAATATGGAATATTTGTATCATAATAAATCAACTTCAAACAAGTGTAAAATATATCAAAGGATGTTGACATAGATGAAATCAAAACTATTTGAGAGAAATATATCTATTTCATGAAAACATTTAAATGTCACACAATTTGGAAAAGAATTAATTTAAAGACATTTTTGAATCAAACCGTCGCATACCACTTTGAAACTTTTGAAAGGAATTAACATTTTAAAAACATTCATGTCCATATAAATAAATCCTTAAAAACCATTTTGAAGACATGAACATTAATGAGAAATATTTAGAAGAATAAATATTTAAAAAGTTTGAAATGATGTTTTAGTAAAAAGTCCCTTAAAATAATCCCTTTTAAAACTCTTTCATAAAATATGGATATGGATAATAAATATGTCCTAGTAGATACTTGTGTAAAAACAACCTCGGATAATAAAGAGGTTGTGAAATTAACCCTTACCAATTTTGTAACTTACGAAACATACCACCCATGAAAGAGGTACCATACAATGAGTATATAAATACACATAAATTAAAGTGTATTACACAAAGAATACAATTATGGGCAGTACATACACCACACATGAGGTAATAGTGGCAATATGTCATGAATCTCACGGAAATAAGGAGTGAGATGAAAACCCCTTACCTTGCACTTTCCTTTAGTCGAGGGTACGTTTAACCTCCTATATGAAGATCGTAGTATGTTATAAAATTATACCAGAACCATATTAATATTTATGATATCATACATGATACATTTATGACATTATATTACCCATTTAATAATAATTTCAATGTTAAGTTAACATTTCGGGTAATAATAACTTTCTTTATCGTACGTGTTTTAACTTGTTACTCTTGGTTGTATCACTTAGATCATGATTTAAATACTTCCAGAATATAAAAAATGATAAATATATTATATATATTTAGAATATAAATATGTATAATAGACATATATATGAAATGGAAAACATCGTTTATGGAGACAGTAGTTCGTACATACGCATAAACGCTGTTTCTGTTTTCATATAGTATTGAACGAAAGTAAGTGAATAATATATATGTAAGTACATACATCCTTATATATATATATCCAGTAGCATTATTATTCCATATATTACATACTTATTAGTAATATATATTTTTATAATCGTCGATGAATGGTGAACTTGGAAATGAATCTCATCGGGTCGTGGAGACGGTAATCCGTACGTACGCACGAGCAAAAATATCATTATTTGGATATTAAAATAATATATAATTGGATGGTATATCATATATACAGAATCCTTATAATTTTATATTTATTATTTACATCAAATACATATCATTATTATACCCATCCAAATAATAATGTATTGAATAACAATTACACCACAACGTGGAGACGGTAAGCCGTACGTACACATATATGGTGACATGTCATTCAAAGGATGGATATAATACTGAATATGGTTGTACCATATTTATAATAACATCACAGTATATAGGAGATACTATATTTATTATTTTATAATAGAAATAACAAATAAAGAAGAATTTGAAGAAGAAAGGAACTTGAAAGAGGGTGGTGAAAACATTACCTCTTCTTCGGGTTCTTCCTTTTGATTTGATCAAAAGGGCTCCTTAGGTTGGCTTTGTGATCAAAATAAGTCATATATGTTGAAGTGAGAGAATTTGAGAGAGTATTTTGGCAGGGGTTGTCCGAACAAAAAGTCCTTGAAGGTGTGAAGAATTGGGTAGAAGTTGGGTCCTTTTATAAGGGGGAGGAGGGGCTCTTTAGGAAAAACATAGTGTATTAATTTATAATAAATTCATATTCGGTTTATAATGGCTCAAAAGTGGATTATTTAAAGGATAAGTTAGGGATGGGTCTAAAAACACTCAAACAATAGAATTTAGACAGGTTTGGGTTATTATATTAACCTTATCTTTAAGTATTAACTCTTAGTTAATTAGTTTCACTTTTACGATGTCTCTTTGTATTTTTATATTATATGGTTAATAATCTTAATATATACATCAAAGCGACCACCAAGTGGTCCATTAATGATATACCTATCATAATATAAGTTTCTTGGGAGAACCTTATATTTTTATGAATTTAATATCAATTAATAATATAATATTTGTTTTAAAAACTCTTTTATATCAATTTTGACACTATTCAATAATTGATTTTTGTAAAACTCATAAAAGAATGATTACTTATAAAAAAGTTAATTAAATCATTCCTAACATGTCATATTAACCTATAAAATTAGTGTAATTCATAAAAAGTCTCAAATTATATTTATTTGGGTATCTACAATATCAATCATTTTAATTTTTCACTATTATGGTAATTACTGCATCACCATTCTGTCATAAATAAATTACATTATTTAATGTATAAAAATTATAAATAAAATACCATTATGTAGGAAATATTTTTAGATTTATAATGAATATTTATAGTCTAAAATCCAACATATATAACCCTATGTAAAAATTATTTTTCTAAAAGATATATGCTTGTGTCATTTTTGTATTCATTTTAACTTAATTAAAATAATGTGTCCCTATCACTTACAAGTGGCACCATGGGGTCCCAAAATCAACCCAAAGATGGCCATGGTCGGAAATGTATCAACCAATAGGGTTAGGACATGTTTTAGGGTAATTTTTTATTATTATAATATTATTTTTAACCCTTATTTACCGGATTTACCCTTTAACCATGGTAAATAAAATATTTACCGAAGTAATTATTCAAAATGTCTAAAAATAAATGTTACCTATTTACACAATTTGAACATCCTGCTTCCAAATATGGAATCCATTTTTCAAAATTCAAAACACAGAAGTGGCAGAAATTAATTTAAAATTAATTCCCGCTGTCAAAACAAAAAGCGTGTTTTTAAGATATAATAACTCTCAAAAGATAGATACTTGTTTATATTCGGTTTAATTGTGAAATTATGTCCAATGACCAAAATTGTATTAAATGGTAAAAATATATTCTAAATATACTTTAAAACCACTCAAATTAGTAATTTATCACTATTAATGATTTTGATTAAAAAAGTTGTTTTTAATTAAAATTTAGTAATTTTCACTATTCATCAAAATATTAAAGTTATCCGAAAAGTACCAAAATTTCACCTTAGGATAAATTTGATACTCCGATCCAAAAATGAAGTCCATTTTGAGAGATAAAATTTCTAAAATTTTAAAAAGTAGGTATTACTATTCATATCGGCTAGTTTGATTGGTTGTGGTGTGTGTTAGAACTCAAAGTTGCGTACAACACACACTACTGTATTATTCAAAGGAAAGCGTACCGTGAAATCTTGGGATGTTTAATTTTAAACTTTTGATTTCCCCATTCTAAAAAGTAAATTTATTTAGTCAAATTGAATATATAAAAGTTTAAAATATTGGATTAAAAAAGGGTTCACTATTAAAATTTGTAAAAGTGCAAAAAATGAATTTATTCTTACATTATGTCGAAGAAACTCATAATATGGATTCGAAAATTATAAGGATTATATAAAGTTTAAAATTTAGTTAATACTATTCATAACCTCTTTTGAATGGCTTGTTTGGTAATTCATGGTGTGCTTGAACTCAGTATTGCGTGTAGTGCAAGTTATTGAATTATTTTGAAGAAATAACACACTATGAAATCTTGGGGTGTTACATTCTCCCCTCCTTCAATAAATTGCGTCCTCGCAATTTGAAATTGTTCTTCGAAAATAAAATGTTGAATATAAAAAATATATTTGTGGGAAAACCCACATCGGAAATTGGGTTAATAAAATTTAGTTTTAATAAGAGGAAAAGAGAAATGAAAGGGGTCACCACCAAATTATGATCTTTATTCTGAGAACATTGGTGGCAATTATAGAAATATAATTGGAGGAGAAACGTAAATATTTATAGGTAGTGATTGAGGTCATCAATCACAAACAAGTGTAAAATTAAGGGTCTTAAATTGATCAATCTATGATGATTTAAAATACCATTGGTTCAACAAAACATACGGTATTAGGATAACACATTTTTGACGTTTCAAAATATCTTTGTTGAAATCCCACATCAAAAAATGAATTAATGAGGCCTCTATTTAAAATAAAGAGTGGAAAGTATGAAGATTACCGAAAATAACACATACTAGGGTTTCATGTAGGAAAATATGGATATGGAAGATAAATCTAACCATCAATTATCTGATGGAGAGTGGTAGAGAACATGGCTATGAAAAGGCCAATAATCCCAAAGCCATAAATTAGTGATGATCTAAGGTACCATCTAGGACAACATTTTTGTTCTAAGTTCCTTTTCTTAATGTTGAGGAATTTATTTATGGGATTGGCTAAGATCATAAGGAGATATACTTACTTTATAATTAGAGTTTTATCCATTAATAAATTTCTACCACAAACTCATCTTTCACCCCAAAACACAATAAAACTCAAAAATACTCTATTTATCCTAATCGTATAGGGTTCCAAATATAATGAATTTATAATTCACATATTAGACCCTTTATGTAGAGAAACTAAATTATACCATCCAGTAACTTCATATAGCTCAATGGTAGGCGATAAATCCCAATTGCACTATGGTTGTGGGTTTGATTCCCACAGCTTTGTCCGACACGATGGGTCGTCACACGGTCTGTGTGTTGTCCTTTTATAAAAATAAAAAAATAACCTTTCAAACTTAATCCATTCCAACCATTATACTTATCCAAAATACTATTATCCAAACTCATAGTCCAAAATTTACAACTAAGTTAAACATAATGAGGATCCTTTTTTCCAGGTAATAACATGTGAACACCTTCCTCATATATTCTTTTACAACACCGCAACATCCTGAATTACCAAAATAAACCATTTCTTATTCCAAAATCACTACCTCAATATTAGGACCATATTAAGGTTTATCTTTCCTTCATCCATGTAATTTCCAAAAATTTTAACTCGCTATAGAGTCACTTTTCTTAGTACCATAAAATCTAAAATCCTTAATTAAATAGTACTACAGTACAATCCTTATTTATTTCCAGAACATCATTGATACAACACTTAAATAAAATAATTATAAAATAACAACATAAGAACACTAGTCATTCCTCTTCATCTGTGGTAGTATCATAACTTGATTATTATCCAATAGAATCATTTGCGGCATAGTCTGATGACTGAGACATTGGTTCACGTAGTGTCCAAACTCCTTGCAGATAAAGCATTGTACATTTGAAACCTTTTTCTTACACTTTCAGTCACGTACTTGGTGTCCTTTTTCTCCACACTTATAACATTCTCCCATTCCCTTCAAGCATTTTCCAAGGTGATTCTTTCCACAGTTATCACATATAGGAAAAACCCTTCTTTACCTTCTTCCCTTTATCTGTCCTTCTCTCTACCATCATTTTCTTCTCTGGATTCCCTTCAATGCCATATGACTTCGATAATTCTTTACTCATCTTATCAACACATGATACTATTTCTTCATATGATGATAATACGTGGGAGACTATTTCCCTTCTAAATTATGGCTTAGGACCACGAAAGATATGATCCTTCTTACTCTTTGGATCATACGTATTACGAGAGTTCACATTCCTTCTACTGGGCGCCATATCTATAGAATAGCATAAACTAGTTCAGTTTATAAATTGCAATGAATAATTACCAAACTTGTAAAATACCTAACAAAAATTGAACGGTTTATGGATATAATCCATAATCATAAAAAAGTTTTCTTTGAGTAAGTATATACTCATGATCCCTTCATAATGGTTTGTAAAGAAAATGATAATTATCCTAAGCATATCCCCCAGGAGTGTCGTAACCAAGAGTGCAGCAAGGATCATTGTCGTGCACCAGTTCCCGTTCGAGTCTAGCTCAAAGCGGTGTTTTCAGGTTTTACCCCTAGGTACATCTGTGCCAGAGCCGCCTCTACCTGCTCATATCCAGACAGGGATGTATTGCTCGGAAAACTCACAAAATCTCTACAATACCAAAATTCTAGTAAGTTATTCTATATTAATCCTTAATGTTTTTCTTAGGGCTATGTGCTCTAATCAGAGTTTTATCTAAATCTAGTTTCCATGGTTATTGCTAAACTTCCTCTGATACCAACTGTAACGCCCCGACCCCAGTTACCCATAGTCGGTGCATTATTTTAATACATTGGCATGATTACAAGGAATCAAGTCCCTAAGGACCGATCAGTTTAGCAGTCTTGGAAAAATAGATCACATACATGAATGTTACATTTTCACTTTAAGACATACAAAACAACATAAATAATCTTTATGAATTCCATTATACCCTTGGCTTAACCCTGCATATCAATCACATTACACTTCTTGGATTCCTGGGAAAAATAAAACATAGAAAGGGGTGAGCTCAAATGCTCAGTAAGGGTAAGCAATACAGCGGAAACTTTCATAAATAAGCATAAACATTTAATGCAATGTATAAAACTAAAACAAAAGCCTTTTAAAATTGAACTTCAGCATAATATGGAAGAAATAAAATGAAATAATGCCATTTACTTGTTCACATGGATATTCTACTAATCGAATAATCACATGCAATATCACTAACCACTTTCATAATGATGGAATGAATATTGCTGAACTTTAATTTCTGTGTCAAGGCCTCGTGCCAAGACATAAGGTATAACTATAACCGAAACCCAACCCGGAGAGCCTCTATAACCGGACTCCAACCCGGAGTGCCTCTAATAATGGGACACCATCCTGGAGTGCCTCTAATAACCGGACACCAACCCGGAGTGCCTCTAATAACCGGACACCAAACCGGAGTTCCTCTAATAACCGGACACCAACCCGGAGGGCTTACTTTTACCGGTCCCCAACCCAGAACATACTAGTCCAACTCATTCATATTAAAAAGAGGATGAAATATAACATAAACATTTGTATTAAAACTATCATAAGAAATGCCAAAACATAAATCATAAACCATTAATGGCATAAAGATAACTCATCCATAGTCAAACAAATCACAAAACCTTAAATATAATATGGAAGATTTGTATCATAATAAATCAACTTCAAACAAGTGTAAAATATATCAAAGGATGTTGACATAGATGAAATAAAAACTATTTGAGAAAAATATATCTATTTCATGAAAACATTTAAATGTCACACAATTTGGAAAAGAATTCATTTAAATACATTTTTGAATCAAACCGTCCCATACCACTTTGAAACTTTTGAAAGGAATTAACATTTTAAAAACATTCATGTCCATATAAATAAATCCTTAAAACCCATTTTGAATACATGGGAATTAATGAGAAATATCTAGAAGAATAAATATTTAAAACTTTTGAAATGATGTTTTAGTAAAAAGTCCCTTAAAAGAATCCCTTTGAAAACTCTTTCATAAAACATGGATATGGATAATAAATATGTCCTAGTAGATACTTACGTAAAAACAACCTCAGATAATAAAGTGGTTGTGAAATTAACCCTTACCAATTTAGTAACTTACGAAACATACGACCCATTAAAGAGGTACCATACAATGAATATTTAAATACACATAAATTAATGTGTATTACACAAAGAATACAATTATGGGATTTCCTTTAGTCGAGGGTACGTTTAACCTCTTGTATGAAGATCGTAGTATGTTATTAAATTATACCAGAACCATATTAATATTTATGATATCATACATGATACATTTATGACTTTATATTACCCATTTAATAATAATTTCCATGTTAAGTTAACATTTCAGGTAATAATCACTTTCTTTATCGTACGTGTTTTAACTTCTTACTCTTGGTTGTATCACTTAGATCATGATTTAAATACTTCCAGAATATAAAACATGATAAATATATCATATATATTTAGAATATAAATATGTATAATAGACATATATATTAAATGTAAAACACTGTTTATGGAGATGGTAGTCCGTACGTACGCATAAATGTTGTTTCTGTTTTCATATAGTATTGAACGAAAGTAAGTGAATAATATATATGTAAGTACATAAATCCTTATATATATAAATATATATATATATATCCATTAGCATTATTATTTCATATATTACATACTTATTAGTAATATATGTTTTTATAATCGTCGATGAATGGTGAACTTGGAAATGAATCTCATCGCGTCGTGGAGACGGTAATCCGTACGTACGCACGAGCCAAAATATCATTATTTTGATATTAAAATAATATATAATTGGATGGTATATAATATATACATAATCCTTATAATGTTATATTTATTATTTAAATCAAATACATATCATTATTATATTCATCCAAATAATAATGTATTGAATAACAATTACACCACGACGTAGAGATGGTAAGCCTTACGTACGCACGTATGGTGACATGTCATTCAAAGGATGGATAGAATAATGAATATGGTTGTACCATATTTATGATAAAATCACAGTATATAGGATATTCTGTAGTTATTATTTTAGAATAGAAATAACAAAGAAAGAAGAATTTGAAGAAGAAAGGAACTTGAAAGAGGGTGGTGAAAACATTACCTCTTCTTCAGTTTCTTCCTTCTGATTTGATCAAAAGGGATCCTTAGGTTGGATTTAGGATCAAACTAAGGCCTCTATGTTGAAGTGAGGGAAGTTGAGAGAGTATTTTTTTAGGGGTTGGCCGAACCAAAAGGCTTTTAAGGGGTGAATAATTGGTTAGAAGTTGGGTCCTTTTATAAGGGGGAGGAGGGGCTCTTTAGGAAAAACTTAAAGCATTAATTTATAATAAATTCATATTCGGTTTCTAATGGCTCCAAAGTGGATTATTTAAAGGTTAAGGTGGGGATGGATCGAAAACAACTCAACCAATAGAATTGAGACAGGTTTGGGTTATTATATTAACCTTATCATTAAGTATTAACTCTTAGTTAATTAGTTTCACTTTTACAATGTCTCTTTGTATTTTTATATTATATGGTTAATAAACTGACTATATACATCTAAGCGACCCCCAAGTGGTCTGTTAATAATATTCTTATCATGATATAAGTCCCTTGGCCGAACCTTAGATTTTTAGGAATTTAATTTCAATTAATAATATAATATTTGTTTTAAAAACACTTTTATGTCAATTTTGACACTATTCAATAATTGATTTTTTTAAAAATCATAATAGAATTATTACTTAGAAAAAAGATAATTAAATCATTAAAAACATGTCATATTAACCTATAAAATTAGTTTAATTCATAAAAAGTCCCAAATTATATTTATTTGGGTATCTAAAATATCAATCATTTTAATTGTTCACTATTATGGTAATTTCTGCATCACCATTGTGTCATAAGTAAATTAAATTATTTAATGTTTAAAAATTATAAATAAAATAAAATTATGTAGGAAATTTTTTTATATTTCTAATGAATATTTATAGTCGAAAATACAACATATATAACTCTATGTAAAAATTGTTTTTCTAAAAGATATATGCTTGTGTCATTTTTGTATTCATTTTAACTTAATTAAAATAAAGTGTCCCTATCACTTACAAGTGGCACCATGGGGTCCCAAAATAGACCCAAAGATTTTCATGGTTGGACATGTATCAACCAATAAGGTTAGGACATGTTTTAGGGTAATTTGTTATTATTATTATATTATTTTTAACCCTTATTTACCGGATTTACCCTTTAACCATGGTAAATAAAATATTTACCGAAGTAATTATTCAAAATGTATAAAAATAAAAGTTACCTATTTACACAATTTGAACATAATGATTCAAAATATGGAATCCATTTTTCCAAATTAAAAACACAGAAGTGGCAGAAATTAATTTAAAATTAATTCCTGCTGTCAAAACAAAAATCGTGTTTTTAAGATATAATAACTATCAAAAGATTGATACTTGTTTATGTTCGGTTTAATTGTGAAATTATGTCCAATGACAAAAATTGTATTAAATGGTAAAAATATATTCTAAATATACTTTAAAACTACTCAAATTCATAATTTATCACTATTAATTATTTTGATTAAAAATGTTGTTTTTAATTAAAATTTAGTAATTTTCACTATTCATCAAAATATTAAAGTTATCCGAAAAGTACCAAAATTTCACCTTAGGCTAAATTTAATAATCTGAATCCAAAAATGAAGTCCATTTTGAGTGATAAAATTTCTAAATTTTTTAAACGTAGGTATTACTATTCATAACGGCTAGTTTGATTGGTTGTGGTGTGTGTTAGAACTCGAAGTTGCATACAACACACACTACTGTATTATTCAAAGGAAAGCATACCGTGTAATCTTGGGATGTTTAATTTTAAACTTTTGATTTCCCCATTCTAAAATGTAAATTTATTTATTCAAATTGAATATATAAAAGTTTAAAATATTGGATTTAAAAAGGGTTCACTATTAAAATTGGTAAAAGTGCAAAAAAATGAATTTGTTCTTACATTATGTATAAGAAACTCATAATATGGATTCTAAAATTCTAAGGATTATATAAAGTTTAAAATTTAGTTAATACTATTCATAACCTCTTTTGAACGGCTTGTTTGGTAAGTCATGGTGTGCTTGAACTCGGTGTTGCGTGTAGTGAAAGTTATTGAATTATTTTGAAGAAATAACACACTATGAAATCTTGGGGTATTACAAACAGGGCTGCTTGGTTTGGTTGTGGGAGGATGAATTGAGCATGATAACTTTGAAGAATGATAGTTGACAGTGGATGGTATGGTTTCTTCGCCTTATAAAGTTTGAAGTGTTTGGTAGTTACCTGGGTAGGTATAAAAATAAATAAATAAATCAAATTATAATATAGAATGAAAAATGGTAAAATGAAAGGGGTGGGTTGATGTTTTGGTTTTGTCTATTGTGTGGATATTCATGTAGGTTTGGCATCAATGGTAGTTTTTATATGTGGGCTTGTTGTTTTTTTGGAAACCCATCGGTCAGGATGATTTTTTATTTACATATATGTATAAACTTTTTGTTCCTTTTGTTTTCTATATGCACAACACCTGTGTTGATCACTATGTTCTGAAAAACCCCAATGTTATGGGTGGTGGGTGTATTTCCCAACATACTGGTGGTAATATGGATGGCTAGTTACTCACTTTACCCTACACCCTCTTCTAGGAATTTATCTCCCATGACTTTTTAGGAAGGATGTAATTACTTGAGGGTTATTACTAGAATTATGGTATTGGCTGTGTGAGAGTTGGTTTGTTTCCCATGTGTCTTCAGGAAAAGGCCCATGTTTTTTTGGGCGAGACATTTGGTGTTTGTGGCTCAGATGTTTGTGGTCTAGATGTGTGTGGTTTTTGGACTATGTGTGTGTGGGAGGTATGTGATAGTGGGGCTTGTGGAAGAGCATGGTATTGTCAAAATGTTCAAAATTTGGGATGAGAAGTTAACCAGTGGGAAGTGGTTCGGGGTACCCAAATATTGATGTGCTTACTACATTACTTTACATGACTTGTTTTATTTGGTGAGTGTGCCTTCATGAGGTTGGGGTGGATAGCATACCATGTTAGGTGATTTTGAGTTTCTGATGTTTTCCCATAGGGTAATTAATATGATTCTCCCACTTATATGTAGGTGACTTTGGTTTTTCCCAACTGAGTATACTTGTATGCTCACTGTACGTATATAAAATTGTTTTTAGGTTTCCAAGGAGATTGCACAGATCATGTTGGACCTTACTATATCGTATGTTGGGGAGGGTTGTTATGCTAGTACCTATTTTTATTTTTTTTACTTTTGAGTTTTCTTTGTATTATCTAGATGTTTTACATTAAACATGCCTGTGGGGGGATTTTGGTTCCTTTACATTTATTTTTCTTGAAGTTGTTTGAGGTTAATACATCTTATCTCTCGATCATGGTTACTAAAAAAAGGGTAATGCCTCTAATTTTTTTTTGTGAGATTTATATACCATTGGAGATAGTATCCACCTAGGGCCTGTTAGAGGTGGGACACTAGGGTCATTATATCTCCTTCATCTTAATAAAGGAAGGTCTCGACATCTTTCCATCCCTTCCCTCATATTAAAGAAGGTGGGTCATGACATAATGGTATCTAAGGTTGATGGTTGAGAGATAGGGTTGATTTTTTAGTTAGGAATAGTGAGGATTACATGGGTTGGTAGGGAAATAGTGTTGGGTTATCTTGGTGCATGACATTGGACAGGGAAGACCTGCTTGGACATGGTGTTTTAGGCCCCCCCATGATCCGATGCAAGGAATCTGAGATTTCCGAACGACCAAGTGAGGCTACACTGATTGTGGGGGAGAGACCCCATGAAAGTTACGTGAATCATGATAACTTGTGTTCGTTTATGTTTTTGGAATTTTTGGGAAATTATAATAAAAAACGAGTTAATGTGAATCCTAAACAACTTCCATACTACCCGAGATTAGGAGTTCCTTGTTTTCCTTTTAGCTATGGATCCCAGACGTCACTGGCGTGTGGTATGAGTAATAGAGGGTCAGCAAGCTGACCCAATTGATCAGAGGAGGGTCAATATAGAGGAGGAGGATGATCCGTGTTTTAAGATGATTTGTTCTTTCCAGCGAGAGACTTTTGGGATGTACGAGGGCATTTCCTTGGACCTGGAGATGGATAGTTGGATCAAGGAGCTGGTGATCACCTTCAGCTAGATCCTGGATCTGATAGATTACTGGGTTCCTCTGGTGGTTATCCATATAATGGGAGTAGTGCATCGGTGTTGGATGTACCACCCCATGCTTCCACGGTACACTTCTCGCTGAATAATACAGTAGCGTGTGTTGTACACAATTCAAGTTCTAACACACACCACAACTAATAAAACTATCGTTATGAATAGTAATAACCACCTTTTGAAATTTTATACATTTTATCTTTCAAAATTGACTTCATTTTTGGATTATGAATATCGAAATTAGCCTAGGGTGAAATTTTGGTACTTTTCAGATAACTTGCATATTTTGATGAATAGTGAAAATTACTAAATTTTAATTAAAAACAACTTTTTTAATCGAAATAATTAATAATGATAAATTATGAATTTGAGTGGTTTTAAAGTATATTTAGAATATATTTTTACCATTTAATACAATTTTGGTCATTGGACATAATTTCACATTTAAACCAGACATAAACAAGTGTCAATATTTTGATAGTTATTATTTCTTAAAAACACGCTTTTTGTTTTGACAACGGGAATTAATTTTAAATTAATTTTTTCCACTTATGTGTTTTGAATTTGGAAAAATTGAATCCATATTTGGAATCAGGATGTCCAAATTGTGTAAATAGGTAACGTTTATTTTTAGACATTTTGAATAATTACTTCGGTAAATATTTTATTTACCATGGTTAAAGGGTAAATCCGGTAAATAAGGGTAAGCAAATAATATTATAATAATAATAAATTACCCTAAAACGTGTGTTAACCCTATTAGTTGATACATTTCTGACCATGGGCATCTTTGGGTTGATTTCGGGACCCCATGGATCCACTTGTAAGTGATAATGACACTTTATATTAAATAAGTTAAAGAAAATACAAAAATGACACAAGCCTATATCCTTTAGAAAAACAATTTTTTTCATAGGGTTATATATGTTATATTTTCCACTATAAATATTAATTATAAAGATAAAATTATTTCCCACATATTGGTATTTTGTTTATAATTTTTAGACATTAAATAATTTAATTTATTTTTGACATAATGATGATGCAGTAATTACTTTATTAGTGAAATATTAAAATAATTGATATTATAAATACCGAAATAAATATAATTTGATACTTTTAATGAATTATACTAATTTTATAGGTTAATATGACATGTTATTATTGATTTAATTAACTTTTTTCGAAGTAATCATGCTGTTATGATTTTCATAAAAATCAAATACCAAATAGTGTCAAAATTGACATAAAAGAGTTTTTAAAACAAATATTATATTATTAATTGCTATCAAATTCCTAAAAATCTATATATTGGCCAAAGTACTTTTATCATGATAGGTGTATCATTAATGGACCCCTTGCGGGTCTCTTGGAGGTATATAGTATATTTATTACTATATAATATAAAAATACAAAGTGGCATGGTAAGTGGCAAACTAATTAACTAAGAGTTAAAACCAAAAATAAGGTTAATATAATGACCCAAACCTGTCTAAAATCTATTGGTTGAATGGATTTATACCCATCCCCACCTTATACCTTTAATAATATACTTTGGAGCCATTAGAAACTGAATATGATTTTATTATAAAATAATACTTTATGTTTTTCCTAAAGAGCCCCTCCTCCCCCTTATAAAAGGACACCACTTCTAACCAATTCATCACACCTTCAAAGACTTTTGTCTCATCCAACCACTGCCTAAATATCCTCCCAACTTCCCTCACTTCAACCTAGAGGCCTTATTTTGATCATAAAGCCATCCTAAGGAGCCCTTTTGATCAAATCAAAAGGAAGAACCTGAAGAAGAGGTAATGTTTTCACCACCCTCTTTCAAGTTCCTTTCTTCTTCAACTTCTTCTTTATTTTTTATTTCTATTATAAAATAAGAACCCCAGTATCTTCTATATAATTTTATGTTATTATAAATTTGTAACAAAAAAAATTCATTATTCTATCCATCCCTTGAATGACATGTCACCATACGTGCGTACGTACGGCCTACCGTCTCCACGTTGTGGTGTAATTGTTATTCAATATATTATTATTTAGATGGGTTTAATAATGATGTATAATTCATTTAAATAATAAATATAACATTATAATGATCCTTTATATATGATATACATTCCAATTATATATTATTTTAATATCAAAATAATGATATTGTCGCTCGTGCGTACGTATGAACTACAGTCTCCACGAACGCGATGAGATTCATTCCCCATCATATCCATTTGAGTATAATTCTCATTTAATGATTAAAAATAATGTTTAATTACTTGATATAATTATGTATATTAATATGATACAACCTATCTATAACTAACACGGCTTACATAAAAAAGAATATAAAGGAAAACGAGTAAGTTAACACCCGAAATGACGATAATACTAAAATATTATTAACAAAGCAATGTTAAAAGATCATATATGATATCATATTAATGTATATAATTATTGTATAATTTAATAACAATTATTTCACCATTATACAGGAATTTAACCAATCCTAGACCAAGGAAAAGTACAATATAAAGGGTTTCTTATCTCACTTTTAATTCCGCGAGATTTCCATTATTCGCCACTTATTTATTGCTTGTGGTGTGTGTACTACCCATGATTGTATACATTGTGTAATATACATTAATTTTTGGATATCTACATCATCATTGTATGATCCTTATTTCATGGGTGTTTGTTTCGTATGTTACCAAATCGATAAGGGAATTTGAAATTTTGAATTTTCACTCATTGGGCTTTACGCATACTTCATTTATTATTTTACTCCAAGATTATGTGTGGAATAACTATTCATTTTCTTATGTCATAATTTCCACTCCCCTTTCTATGGATATAATTTTTATACACATAATCACTCCATTTATAAATTCTCAAGTCGTCGATATGAACTTGATAAGAGTAATTTTAACTCTATCTCCATTTATTGAGTTAAACATCCAATTCATTGGTGTTGTTTTTACAAGAATATGTGTGAATGTACTCTGATTGATTTACAATGAATATCCAATAATATTGAGTGTATTTATATTTGTCACACATAATTATGTCGTTGATTTATCCTTAACCTAAGGATACGGTCTTTATAAGAGACTTAATCTCAATTTACATCCCATTAAGACTTCTTTGTTGTTATACACCAAATGACTTTTATATGGTGTATATAATGTACATTGACATAGTATATCATGAATCAGTTTATTCTCATGACATTACAAAGTTTTTATTACCTCAATTATTTGTATTCAAGTGTCTCTATTTTGGTTAGAAACTCTAACTAAAATATCATTTTTAAATGTTTTAATGATTTATTCTTCTAAATATTTCTCATTAATGTCCATGTTTTAAAAAAGGTTTTAAGGATTTAATTATATGGACATTAATGTTTTAAAATTAAAATTACTTTTAAAAGTTTCATAGTGGTATGTGACACTTTGATTCAAAAATATATTTTTAAATGGCCTCTTGACAAATAGTGTGACTTTTAAATGATTTCAAGAAAAAGGGGGATATTTCTCTCTAATAGTTTTGATGATTATTTTAATCTATGTAAATATCATTCATCATTCTCGATTGAGGTTAATCTGATACAATAAAATCTTCCATATTGAATGAGTTATGTTTGACTGTGGATCTTCTATTTTTATACCATTCATGGTTTTTGGATAAAGTATTGACATTTCGTATGTTAGTTTTAATACGAATGTTTATGTTATGTTTCAAAATTTTCATATGGGGAATGCATTGGACTTAGTAAGTGATTGGTGGAGCCCGCTATAGCTCTTCGATGCATTAGTAGCTCTCATGAGACAAACTAGTGTCTTGGCATGAGGCCTTGAAAAAATATTATCTGTAGTATTGGCACGAGGCCTTGGCTACGTGGTTATGATAGTATGGAATTATGAATTCCATCATTATGAATTTGTTATTGATATTGCATGTGGTTATTTTACTAGTAGAATATCCATGTGAATAAGTAAATGACATTATTTCATTTTATCTTATCCATATTATGTTGAAGTTCAAGTTTAAAAGGATTTTGTTTTAGATATACATTGACTTAAATGTTTATGCTTATCTATGAAAGTTTATGCTATATTGTTATCCTTACTGAGCATCTGAGCTCACCCCTTTCAATGTTTTATTTTTCCTAGGATGAGAAGAAGTAATTTATGAATGACCTACAGGGATCGTATGAGGGGATATGAAGACAAGATGTTGTTGTAGTTTTTTTACTTTATGATGTAATGTAAGACTTATGAATATATCTAGTGTTTCTAAGACTACTAAACTAATCGGTCTTTAGAGACTTGATTTTTTGTGATCATGCCAATGTTATGTAATGTTATGCACCAACTCTGGGTAACTGGGGTCGGGGTGTTGTGGTTGGTATCAGAGGGAGGTTTAGTACAAACCTTTGGAGCTACATTTATATAAACTCTGATTAGAGCACATAGCCCTAAGATAGACTTTGAGGATTAGTATTGAAGAACTTCCTATAATTTTGGTATTGTAGAGATTTTGTGAGTTTTCCGAGCAATACATTCCTGTCTGGATACGAGAAGGTAGAGGCGGCTCTAGCACAAATGTACGTAGGGGTAAAACCCGAAAACACAACTTTGAGCTAGAATCGAACGGGAACTGGTGCACGACAATGGGCCTTGCTGCACTCTTGGTTACGACACTCCCGGGCGATATGCTTAGGATAATTTACATTTTCTTTACAAACCGATTTGAAGTATTATATATAAGATGAGAGTAAATGACCTTGGTTAATCCTAATGTGTTTCAAATTGAGAATATGAAGGCATGTTATTCTCTAAATGATTTTATGACTACAGTTACTCACACAATGATTTCTGGTTTTAGTCAATGGCCGGATTCCAAGGAAGTCATATTGACTTTGAGAATGATGTACAAGGTGGGAACGATGGTGGCAATGAGTAACAAATGGAATGTTGATAGGCGTAAAATATATCATCTTCATGAAAAATCAATTTTCAAAAAATATGATCAATAATATATATATTAATCAATTCCCAGACTCAACAAAGAAGATAAATGTGATGAATGATAAGATCTCCAGTAGTGGAAACCATAGAGAAATGAATCCTCAATTTCCATCATGCAGGAAATGTGGAAGTAGACACCCAGGAAAGTGTCTCAATGTGACAAATAAATGCTTTACGTGTGGGAATGAAGGACATAATGTGAATAATTGCCGAAGAAAAATGAAGAGTACGATGGAAGAAGATAAAAATGGTCCCAATAATCCATATACAGTCATTTGCCGTAAATTTAGGGGACCTAGCCATTACCAGAGTGAATGCCCTATTCTATAGGTTATTTTCTTGGTCAAAGAAGAAGCTATGTGGAAATAGATGGTTGGAGAAATGTTTAAAAAGTATTAGTGATCCTTGTTGATGGGTTTACTTTGGAATAATTTTCTCTTGTATTTGTAACCCTGCAGTTTTCCATGTGAGAATGATATTTGAGGAATAATTATCTTTTCTCTTGTGGATATAGTTATAAATAACCATTTGGTATTATATGATCATTGGGTTTGAGGCAATTACAAGTTATTATAATTTGATATGAAAATTCAAGTTATGAGATAACATTTGTGGTTAAATTATCTTATGGATATTTTGAGTAATTTATCTCATTTTGGTAATGTTATAAAATATAGTTTTTGAAAAAGGAAAACACGCAGACCGTGTGACAACCCATCGTATCGGACAAAGCTGTGGGTATCGAACCCACAACCAATGTGCGATTGAGATTTATCGCCTACCATTGGACTACGTGAAGTCCCTGGTTAGTGTGACTATTATTTTTAGTTAAATGATTTTATTGATCAATAATAATTTGATTTGGGGTATTATGTCTTATCAAATTAATACCCTTATTATAGGAAAATGATTTGGTGATTAAGTGATAAATTTTATTTTGGAAGATGTTCGCTTTGTTGGGAACACTATATGCCCAAGGAAAATACAATAGTAAGGGATTACATTTGAGGAGTAATGGTGGAGTTTTATCTATGTTTTTATTGTGTATTTATAGTGATTTGGGTTATTTATGAAAATTATTAACCTGTAATAGAGAATATGTGATTCGGTTAATTACTTTTAAGTATGCGACTTTAAGAGTAATTGATGTCATTTGGAGATACCATTTAACGTGGAAGTCTACATAACCAAATTCTTCTGTGTTTTTCATTTCAATATTATTTTGGAATTTATTAAAGGATTTTAAGGACAATTCTTTATTGAATGCTATTTATTTAACTTTGGGGTATTGTTGGTTTAATTTTAGAAATTAAGATTAGTGTTTCTTTCTCTAATGAAATAAACTTTTGGGGGATCATCAGATCTTATACTCATCATTTTGGTTTTGATTAATCTCTAAAGACATGGTAAATATATATTTTATTCTTCGTGGATCATGTGATTCTATAAGAATTTTATTGTAGCTCTTCTAGTGTGACCAAGTCTTCTGAAATACTCATCGTTTAAAAATAAGTTAGTTGTAGAAACTTATTAAAGAATGAAACATTACTTAAAAATTAATTATATCTCTTTATGTTCTTAGTCAATATCAGAAATGAATTCCTCATATTTATGTAATGTAACATAAAAAATAAAAATAAAAATGTTATCCGTTTACTTTTCCTACTGGGAAACTAATGACCATTTGTCCCATCAAAATTTTGTGGTTTTCCTGTTGTAAAATTTCTCCTAATCATGTTTTCTATCCCCCTCCATCAGAACATGACACTAAGTTTACCATCCATATCCATGTTTTTCTACATGGAATCCAAGTATAGGTTATCTTGGGTGACCTTTTCTACTTCTCTTATTTCTTTTAAAGTGATAGTTTTATTGACTCTTTTTCCGATGTGGAAATTTCCATTATATTCCCAAGACTAATTTTAAAAATTGCGAGAATGAAATTTATTGAAGGAGGGGAGAATGTAACACACCAAGCTTCCATGGTACGCTTCTCGGTGAATAATACAGCAGCGTATGTTGTACGCAACTTTAAGTTCTAACTCACACCACAACTAATAAAACTAGACGTTATGAATAGTAAAACACACTTTCTAAAATTTTATACATTTTATCTTTAAAAATGGACTTCATTTTTGTATTCAGAATATTGAAATTAGCCTATGGTGAAATTTTGGCACTTTTCAGATAACTTTCATATTTTGATGAATAGTGAAAATTCTAAATTTTAATTACAAACAACTTTTTTATTCGAAATAATCAATAGTGATAAATTATGAATTTGAGTGGTTTTAAAGTATATTAAGAATATAGTTTTACCATTTAATACAATTTTGGTCATTGGACATAATTTCACATTTAAACCAGACATAAACAAGTGTCAATCTTTTGATAGTTATTATTTCTTAAATACACGCTTTTTGTTTTGACAGCGGGAATTAATTTTAAATTAATTTCTGCAGCTTATGGGTTTTGAATTTGGAAAAATGGAATCCATATTTGGAATCAGTATGTCCAAATTGTGTAAATATGTAACTTTTATTTTTAGACATTTTGAATAATTACTTCGGTAAATATTTTATTTACCATAAAAGGGTAAATTCGGTAAATAAGGGTAAAAAAATAATATTATAATAATAATAAATTACCCTAAAACGTGTCTTAACCCTATTGTTTGATACATGTCCGACCATGGGCATCTTTGCGTCAATTTTGGGACCCCATGGATCCACTTGTAAGTGATAATGACACTTTATATTAAATAAGTTAAAGTAAATACAAAAATGAGACAATCCTATATCCCTTAGAAAAACAATTTTTTCCTAGGGTTATTTATGTTATATTTTCAACTATAAATATTAATTAGAAATATAAAAATATTTCCCACATAATGGTATTTTATTTATAATTTTTAGACATTATATAATATAATTTATTTATGACACAATGATGATGTAGTAATTACTTTATTAGTGAAATATTAGAATAATTTATATTATAAATACCCAAATAAATATAATTTGAGACTTTTAATGAATTCCACAAATATTATAGGTTAATATGTCATGTTAGTATTGATTTAATTATCTTTTTTTGAAGAAATCATGCTGTTATGATTTTCACAAAAATCAAATACCAAATAGTGTCAAAATTGACATAAAAGAGTTTTTAAAACAAATATTATATTATTAATTGATATTAAATTCCTAAAAATCTAAGGTTCGGCCAAAGGACTTGTATCATGATATTTTTATCATTAATGTACCACTTTGGGGTCGATTGGAGGTATATAGTAAGTTTATTTATATAATATAAAAATACAAAGTGACATGGTAAGTGTCAAACTAATTAACTAAGAGTTAAAACTTAAAGATAAGGTTAATATAATAACCCAAACCTGTCTAAAATCTATTGGTTGAAAGGATTTCGACCCATCCCCACCTTATATTTTGAATAATCCACTTTGGAGCCATTAGAAACCGAATATGAATTTATTATAAAATAATACTTTAAGTTTTTCCTAAATAGCCCCTCCTCCCCCTTATAAAAGGACACCACTTCTAACCAATTATTCACACCTTCAAAGAATTTTGGATCAGCCAAACTCTACCTAAATATCCTCCCAACTTCACTCACTTCAACCTAGAGTCCTTAGTTTGATCATAAAGCCATCTTAAGGTTCCATTTTGATCAAATCAAAAGAAAGAACCCGAAGAAGAGGTAATGTTTTCACCACCCTCTTTCAAGTTCCTTTCTTTTTCAAATTCTTATTTATTTGTTATTTCTATTATAAAATAATAACTCTAGTATCTTCTATATACTGTGATGTTATTATAAATATGGAACAAATAAATTCATTATTCTATCCATCCCTTGAATGACATGTCACCATACGTGCGTACGTACGACCTACCGTCTCCATGTTGTGGTGTAATTGTTATTCAATATATTATTATTTAGATGGGTATAATAATGATGTATAATTCATTTAAATAATAAAAATAACATGATAATGATTATTTCTATATGATATACCATCCAATTATATATTATTTTAATATCAAAAGAATGATATTGTCACTCGTGCGTACATACGGACTACCGTCTCCACGAACGCGATGAGATTCATTCTCCATCATATCCATTTGAGTCTAATTATTATTTAATGATTAATAATAATGTTTAAGGACTTGATATCATTCTATATATGAATAATATACAACCTATCCATAACTAACATGACTTACGTAACAAAGAATATAAAGGAAAACGAGTAAGTTAACACCCGAAATGATGATAATACTAAAATATTAGTAACAAAGCAATGTTAAAAGATCATATGTGATATCATATTAATGTATATGATTGTTGTATAATTTAATAACAATTATTTAACCATTATACAGGATGTTAACCAACCATACACCAAGGAAATGTACAAGTTAAGGGGTTTCTTATCTCACTTTTAATTCCTTGAGATTTCCATTGTTCACCACTTATTTATTGCATGTGGTGTGTGTAATGCCCATGATTGTATACATTGTGTAATAAACTTTAATTTTTGGATATCTACATCATCATTTTATGATCCTTATTTCATGGGTGTATGTTTCGTATGTTACCAAATTGATAAGGGAATTTGAAATTTCAATTTCCACTCATTCGGCTTTACGCATACTTCATTGATTATTTTACTCCAAGATTATGTGTGGAATCACTATTCATTTGCTTATGTCATAATTTCCACTCCCCTTTCTGTGGATATAATTTTGATACACATAATCACTCCATTTATAAATTCTCAAGTCCTCGATATGAACTTGATAAGAGTAATTTTAACTCAATCTCCATTTATTGAGTTAAACATCCAATTCATTGGTGTTGTTTTTACAAGAATATGTGTGAATGTCCTCTGATTTAATTACACTGAATATCCAATCATATTGAGTGTATTTATATTTGTCACACGTAATTATGTCATTGATTTATCCTTAACCTAAGGATACAGTCTTTATAAGAAACCTAATCTCAATTTACATCCCATTGAGACTTCTTTGTTGTTATACACCAAATCAATTTTATGTGGTGTATATAATGTACTTTGACATAGTATATCATGAATAACTTTATTCTAATGATATTACAAAGTTTTGACTACCTTAATTATTTGTATTCAAGTGCCTCTCTTTTGTTTAGAAACACTAACTAAAATATCATTTTTAAATGTTTTAATGATTTATTCTTCTAAATCGTTCTCATTAATGTCCATGTTTTAAAAATGGTTTTAAGGATTTAATTATATGGATATTAAAGTTTTAAAATTAAAATTACTTTTAAAAGTTTCAAAGTGGTATGGGACACTTTGATTCAAAAATATATTTTTAAATGGCCTCTTGACAAATAGTGTGACTTTTAAATGATTTCAAGAAAAAGGGGGATATTTCTCTCTAATAGTTTTGATGATTTTTTTCATCTATGTCAATATGATTCATCATTCTCGATTTAGGTTAATCTGATACAATACAATCTTCCATATTGTATCGAATGAGTTATGTTTCACTGTGGATGTGCTATTTTTATACCATTCATGGTTTGTGGATAATGAATTGACATTTTGTATGCTATTTTTAGTATGAATGTTTATGTTATGTTTCAAACTTTTCATATGAGGAATGCATTGGACATAGTAATTGACGGGTGGAGCCCGTTTATAGCTCCTCGATGCATCGGTAGGTATTATGAGACAAACTAGTGTCTTGGCACGAGGCCTTGAAAAAATCGTATTTGTAGTCTTGGCACGAGGCCTTGGCTACGTGGTTATGATAGTCTGGAATTATGCATTCCATCATTATGAAAGTGGTTATTGATATTGCATGTGGTTATTTTACAAGTGGAATATACATGTGAATAAGTAAATGGAATTATTTCATTTTATCTTATCCATATTATGCTTGTAAAGACCCGTAAAATTCATGGGAAATTTTTTCTTAATTTTCTTTGGAATTTTACAAGAGCGCGGTTTCTGACGGCACCTGATTCCGAGGCCCGGTGTGCCCGAAATAAATTTCCGAAGTTTGGCTCGGGTACGTTCAGTGAACGAACGAGCGGGATTTTTCTAACTTTTGAACCGGTGCCCGGAATCGAATTCCGAGGGCACCGATGGAACCGTAGCGCCGGTAAACGCTTAGGAACTCATGTTCTGGAGTTGCGTTCCTACGAGTGATGATAATAAAAATTGTGGATGTTTACTTTGTAATTACACTACAATTTTTATTATTTTACTCTAAGTGTTATCCCTTGTTGGAAGTTGGGTAACCACCCAACCTCCCTTGGGAGGTTATGAGGGTGGTGGGGCCCACACGAACCCCACCTCTTCATATCCTCTAAAACCCCTCAACTCCCACATAAGTTATGATATCTTAAGTTATAACTTTAGACTTAAATAAGGTGAGTTGTGTGTGTGTTTTGAATTTCAAACTCTTGAAATTCTAGTGTGTTGTTGTGTTAATAAAATAAGATAGAGTCTTATTTTATTTTGGTGAATAGTTTTTGTCTCCTTGAGAGAGTTGGGAAGGTTCTTCTTGTTTATACATCTTCTTCAACCTCGACGAAGAACATGAAGAACGCCGTTCTTCAACGAAGAAATTCTTCGCTGAAGAACACGGTTCTTCCGCGACGCCATATCCGCGACGTGACGTTCTTCTCCGCATCATCTCTTCCGCGACGGTTTTCCGCGACGAACGCCATTGACAACGACTCTTCCTCCGACGTCAAAGGAATCGACACCGATATTCCACGACTACGTCAACGTGCGACTATCGAGGTAGGGGTTCTTAAGTTCGTTGTTTACATTTATTTGACATTCCTCAAGTATATCTAAGCCAATTGATAACAAACTAACGGGAGGAGGCTGGACCGCACAAACACGGCCGATCCTCCTCCCATCGTGGTTTAGATTTATTGTGGCTTGAAGCGGGGTAACGCGGTACCATTGCACCGCGCGAAAAGAATTATTTAAGGCCGGTTTGGGACACGACAAAGAACCGCGACGCTATAATGCCGCGCCTTTGAGATCGGATGAGACCGCGGCCGGAGTCGGGCCGTGGCGGTGGGGCGCGACGTCGTTACGCTGCGAAAATCTTACAAGGACCGAGCAAGAAGGGGCGGCCGGAAAACCGACCACCGGCGAAAAAAGAAGAACCGCGGCCGGACGGCCACGGCGGAGCACCAAGAGGCGGCCGGCCTCGCCGGCCGCCGGAGATCAGAACAGCCGCGGCCCTATGGCCGCGGCGGAGGAGCTAGGGGCGGCCGGCCTCGCCGGCCGCCGGGAATCAGGAAGGGCCGCGGCCCTTCGGCCGCGGCGGAGCAGCCAGGGGCGCCGACCTTGCCGGCGCCGGAGATCGGGTGGGCCGCGGCGGAACAGCCAGGGGCGGTCGGCCTCGCCGGCCGCCGGAGATCGAAGAGGAGCCGCGGCTACGGCCGCGACGGAGAAGAGGAAGGCGGATGGCCGCGCCGGCCGCCGGTTTGGACAGGAGGCGGGACCCGAGGGTCCCGCGTGTGTAAAGAAACGGCCGGCCTTAGGCCGGCCGAGATCCGGAAAAGGGGGGGGGGGGGTTTCACCCCCCGCGTGCGGCACATGCGCGGCACGCTGGCCGCGCCGCCGCGCCGCCACCGGCCGGGCCGAGTTCAGCGGACCGGGTCGGTCCGACCCGGTTCGGGTCAGACCCGGGTCGGGTCGACCCGGGTCGGGCCGACCCAGGGGGGGGGGGTCGGGCCGGGTCGGCCCGGACCCGGACCCCCCGTTTCGAATCAGTTTCGGTCTTTTGGCCTTAACTTGAGCCACGGACCTCCGATTGATGAACCGTCTGCGGCAACGCGATCCTTGGATCGAGACGGTCGATTCGGTATATCGCACTCAAGGTTTCGGATTACTTTGAGTTCGGCCGGGTTGGTTCGTTCACGAAACCAACCGGGCCTTCAGAGCGGAAACACTCATATCTTGAGCTACGGACGTCCGATTGACGTGCCGTTAGCTGTGTTGTGTTCCTCTTAGTGAGACATATCTTTTGGCATACTCCGCCCGAGGTTTGGACGCAGGTGGAGTACGGTCGGGTTGGTTTTGCCTTAAAAACCAACCGGACCCCGGGGACGAAAATGCCAATAACTCTCAGACCGGGCGTCCGATCGACGCGCCGTCTGTTGCGTTGAGTTCCTGTTGACGATACGGAACTTTTGGATACATCAACTCTGGAATTTGTGACAGTTGATGTATCAGCCTCTCGGCTCGTGGAGCGGACCCTCCGAACGAGCTTGCTGTGTGCGGGAACCCTAGTGCTTGCTGCGACTGTTACTGTGACTACTACTGCTGCTACTACTACTGTTACTGTGACGACGACAGTACATAGATCCTGTGTGGATTCGACGACGACGACTACAACACTCAGCGATCCTACGTGGATCAGTGCTACAGGTCCTGTGTGGGCCCGATCCTGTGTGGGTCCGATCCTGTGTGGGTCTTTGCGCTCAGCGGTCCTGTGTGAACCAGCGCCTACAGGTCCTGTGTGGGCCCGATCCTGTGTGGGTCTTTGCGGTGATTATCTACAGGTCCTACGTGGGCCCGATCCTGGGTGGGTCTTTTGCGGGGGTTAGTTACCTATCGATCCTTCGTGGGTCCGACGACTTAGATGGATCAGAGATCATCTTTATCGTCCTTTGAAGAAGTATACCTGTGTGAGCTGAATCTTGTTGCTTTCCTGTGTGGATTGTGTTGTGCAATCCTGTGTGGATTACGTTTTGCTTTCCTGTGTGGAATACGTTTACCTTCCCGTGTGGACTGAGTTGTACTTGGGCTCGGAGGTTGGAGCGTATTTGAAATTGATGACTTAGGTATATGTATGGGCATATACCTAAGCAGTGTCGGTTGTTACTTCGTGTTTGTACCTTTCTTCGTGGTTTATCCTTTGTGGATTTGAGAGACCTTCAGGGGTCTCGGGGTCCCTACTGAGTAGCTTATACTCACCCCTGCACGGGCTTTGCCCGCACTACGTTGTGTTGGTTGCAGACGACAGACAGCGTTGACCTTAGCTGAGGCTTGCAGAGCGGGACGGTACCCGGAGGTGGACCACTGGGCGGGACATGCACGGAGCGGATGGCGGGACCCGTGGAGCAGAGGAGCTATCTGTACCCACCCTTCAGGTGGGATTTCCAGTGGACATCTCGGAGTAGCGGCTTTTACTTTTCAGTTGCTGTTTTCCCTTTCGAGTTGTACTTTACTTTCAGTTTGGGTTTGTATACTGGCCCATTTACTTTTCCGCACTTTCAGTTGTACTCTGCTTTTGTTTAGTGTTTACTTTCCGCTTGCTTACTCTGTGGTGTTTGTTTACATTTCAAAGGCAATGCCTTCCCTTTTTACTGGGATTTACGCCTTGGTGCTAGTCGCCAGCCCCTGGCCTATGGAAGGCGGACTTGGGGTAGTCACGGCACGGACCCCGAGGGCGGGTCGTGACAAATTGGTATCAGAGGAGTTCGGTTCTACCGTGAACTCTGGTCTTTTCTATGTGAAGCAATAATTTTTAGCGTATTGAGTGTGGTTATCAGTCTAGGGAGTCCAGTGTTGGTGCGGCGGCCGACGTATCCGTACACCAGGACCCTGACTTCTAATTTCCGACTTAATGCACGAAAACATTGATTGCGTGTGTGTTTCAAAGTTTTCTTTGTGATTACTTATATCAGCTCACCAGGTATACTGTTCTGACCGTGGCGCACCTGTTTCCTTTTTAGGATGGCCCCACGACGGCAGCCAGCTAGGGTTCCGAGAGTCGAGTGTGACGACAGCCCACCGAGCGACGAGGCTTCGGTACAGGGCCCTCTTGCAGTTGAGGCACCAACGAAGGGACCAGCGATACTACCATACGTTGGGCCATCGATGCCACTAGCCCCAGCAGTAGGCGATGCACGCCACTTGAGTGCGCTGCACGAGTTCCAGCGCCAGAGTCCACCCAGGTTCCGGGGAGAGACGGACCCGCAGGCGGCTGAGGATTGGCTGGAGGCTGTGGTGGGAGTCTTCAGGCTAGTGGGGACGCCGGCAGACTTCATGGTGATCTTTGCTGCCAGCCTCCTTCAGGCAGCAGCAGGCATGTGGTGGAGCCACTTGTTTCAGTTTTGCGACGGGATGACCTTCGCATGGGAAGACTTCGAGACCTTCTTCAGGGTGGAGTTTGTGCCAGTAGCTCTACACCCCGAGCGTGTACAGGAGCTTCTGCCTTTGCCGCATGTTTTTTGATCAGTAGCCGAGTCATCTGTGGGCAGTAGACAGATGATGCAGAGGTCCAGGAGGACCATAGTAGCAGTTGGAAGATCTCGGGTTTTAGGACCAGTGGTGCGGGGCACCCGAGGTGGGGTCAGAGCCAGGCGTGCCAGAAACGGACAATGTTACTCCTGCGGCGGGAAGGGTCACCTGGCACGTGACTGTCCGACTCCTCGTATGATTGATCAGCGGGTGTTAGAGGAGCCACTGAGACAAAAGCAGCGGCGAGTTCTTGAGCAACAGCTGAGTAGTGGACAAGGCAGTAGAGCTCCGAGATCAGGTGGACAGGAGAGGAACTAGTGGATACGTCCCTTGTACTTCTAGTTCCATTTTTTCTATTGTATTCGTGTCTTGTACTATGAGCTGCAATAATAAAAAGACACTTATCTTTGTTTTCTTTACTGTCCTTTTGTTTGATTGATACTGAGTGGTTCCGATTAAACTGTTGACTTGCCCCTCACTTTCGAGATTTCAACTGGAGGAGACCCAGTAACCTCACACTGATGCCGACAGTGTGACTCGACCCTTGGAGGCGAGAGTGACAGTTGGATCTCTTGGTAGCAGCGTCGAGGCCTTACGAAGTCATCCATACCATAATTTAACTAATCATGACGGATTTGACTGTATTAGGCAAGGAACGTGGTTCATCCGGGGGATGAGACTGGATTTCACTTTTCGGCAAAGGAGAAATCTTTGCAGCTAGCCTCTTTGCAGATATCCTTCGTGGATAGAGATGGAGCAGCCTTCCTTCAGTCTCTCACAGTCACTCCTCCACTACTGCAGCGAGTCAGGGAGGCACAACGTGGGGACGCTGACTGTGAGACACAGCGTGCACAGATATCCTCGGGACAGGAACCTGATGGTTTCTCCCTTGGAGCAGAGCACGACATCCTTTTCAGAGGACGTACCATGGTACCAGTCGCTTTGTGAGAGGAAGTGCTGAGAGAGTTTCACACTTCTCCTTTGGCGGTACATCCTGGAGTGGCGAAGATGTACCGGGACCTCAGACGACAACACTGGTGGCCGGGCATGAAGAAGGCAGTAGCAGAGTTCGTTTCTCGATGCCTCACCTGCCAGCAGGTGAAGGCAGAGCATCAGGTACCAGCGGGCTTGGTACAGCCCTTGGAGGTTCCGGAGTGGAAGTGGGACGGCTTATCTATGGACTTCGTGGCTGGACTTCCACGTACTTCCAGAGGTCACGACTCCATCTGGGTGATTGTTGACCGACTCACCAAGTCGACACACTTCTTACCCATCAGAGAGCAGGGCTCAGTGGAGAGCTTGGGACGTCTCTACGTTCAGGAGATTGTGCGGCTCCCCGGCGTGCCATCATCTATCGTATCCGATCGAGATGCCCGCTTTACTTCCCGGCTTTGGAAGGGGTTACAGGAGGCGTTCGGGACGCAGCTACGTCTGAGCACAGCCTTTCACCCTCAGACGGATGGTCAGACGGAGAGAACCATTCAGACTCTCGAGGACATGCTCCGTGCATGTGTTCTCGACTTTGGTCGTAGCTGGGAGGACCACCTACCCTTAGTGGAGTTCGCGTACAACAATAGCTACCACTCCACTATCGGGATGGCACCGTACGAGGCGTTGTACGGACGACCATGTAGATCTCCTTTGTGCTGGACAGACCCTAGGGAGTCAGCACTTGTGGGACCGGAGATGGTCCAGGCCACGACAGAGAAGGTCCAGGTCATCTAGGAGCGGATGAGGACAGCTCAGAGCCGGCAGAAGTCATATGCTGACAGGAGGTGGAGGCCACTAGAGTTCGAGGATGGCGACCATGTCTTCTTGAGGGTCTCACCTAGACGTGGTATTCGGAGATTTGGCCGAGGCGGCAAGTTATCTCCGCGCTTCATCGGACCCTTCCAGGTCCTCAGCAGGATTGGTGAGGTGGCTTATCGCCTGGCTCTACCACCTCAGTTGCACCGGGTGCACGACGTCTTCCACGTGTCTCAGCTGAGGAGATACGTGCATGACCCGACGCACATCATTGACCATGGGGAGCTTGACGTCGATGATGGGGTGACTTTTACGGAGGTCCCGGTTGAGATAGAGGATCGATAAGAGCGGGCCCTGCGTGGGCGATCGATTCCTCTTGTGCGCATCAGATGGCAGCACGGGAATCTCCAGGAGAGCACACGGGAGCGGGAGGCTCAGATGCGTGCTCAGTACCCTCATTTGTTTTCCTAGTTTTTGATGTATCTTTACGGGGACGTAAATCCCTGAGGTGGGAGTAATGTAAAGACCCGTAAAATTCATGGGAAATTTTTTCTTAATTTTCTTTTGAATTTTACAAGAGCGCGGTTTCTGACGGCACCTGATTCCGAGGCCCGGTGTGCCCGGAATCAATTTCCGAAGTTTGGCTCGGGTACGTTCAGTGAACGAACGAGCGGGATTTTTCTAACTTTTGAACCGGTGCCCGGAATCAAATTCCGAGGGCACCGATGGAACCGTAGCGCCGGTAAACGCTTAGGAACTCCTGTTCTGGAGTTGCGTTCCTACGAGTGATGATAATAAAAATTGTGGATGTTTACTTTGTAATTACACTACAATTTTTATTATTTTACTCTAAGTGTTATCTCTTGTTGGAAGTTGGGTAACCACCCAACCTCCCTTGGGAGGTTATGAGGGTGTTGGGGCCCACACGAACCCCACCTCTTCATATCCTCTAAAACCCCTCAACTCCCACATAAGTTATGATATCTTAAGTTATAACTTTAGACTTAAATAAGGTGAGTTGTGTGTGTGTTTTGAATTTCAAACTCTTGAAATTCTAGTGTGTTGTTGTGTTAATAAAATAAGATAGAGTCTTATTTTATTTTGGTGAATAGTTTTTGTCTCCTTGAGAGAGTTGGGAATGGTCTTCTTGTTTCTTCATCTTCTTCAACCTCGACGAAGAACACGAAGAACTCCGTTCTTCAACGAAGAACTTCTTCGCCGAAGAACACGGTTCTTCCGCGACGCCATATCCACGACGTGACATTCTTCTCCGCATCATCTCTTCCGCGACGGTTTTCCGCGACGAACTCCATCGACAATGACTCTTCCTCCAACGTCAAAGGAATCGACACCGATATTCCACGACTACGTCAACGTGCGACTATCGAGGTAGGGGTTCTTGAGTTCGTTGTTTACATTTATTTGACATTCCTCAAGTATATCTAAGCCAATTGATAACAAACTAACGGGAGGAGGCCGGACCGCACAAACACGGCCGATCCTCCTCCCATCGTGGTTTAGATTTATTGTGGCTTGAAGCGGGGTAACGCGGTACCATTGCACCGCGCGAAAAGAATTATTTAAGGCCGGTTTGGGACACGACGAAGAACCGCGACGCTATAATGCCGCGCCTTTGAGATCGGATGAGACCGCGGCCGGAGTCGGGCCGTGGCGGTGGGGCGCGACGTCGTTACGCTACGAAAATCTTACAAGGACCGAGCAAGAAGGGGCGGCCGGAAAACCGGCCACCGGCGGAAAAAGAAGAACCGCGGCCGGACGGCCACGGCGGAGCACCAAGAGGCGGCCGGCCTCGCCGGCCGCCGGAGATCAGAACAGCCGCGGCCCTATGGCCGCGGCGGAGGAGCTAGGGGCGGCCGGCCTCGCCGGCCGCCGGGAATCAGGAAGGGCCGCGGCGGAGCAGCCAGGGGCGCCAGCCATGCCGGCGCCGGAGATCGGGTGGGCCGCGGCCCTACGGCCGCGGCGGAACAGCCAGGGGCGGCCGGCCTCACCGGCCGCCGGAGATGAAAGAGGAGCCGCGACTACGGCTGCGGCTGAGAAGAGGAAGGCGGCCGGCCGTGCCGGCCGCCGGTTTGGACAGGAGGCGGGACCCGCGGGTCCCGCGTGTGTAAAGAAACGGCCGGCCTTAGGCCGGCCGAGATCCGGAAAGGGGGGGGGGGGTTTCACCCCCCGCGTGTGGCACATGCGCGGCACGCTGGCCGCGCCGCCGCTGGCCGGGCCGCGCCGCCGCGCCGCCACCGGCCGGGCCGGGTTCAGCGGACCGGGTCGGTCCGACCCGGTTCGGGCCGAACCAGGGGGGGGGTCGGGCCGACCCGGACCCCCCGTTTCGAATCAGTTTCGGTCTTTTGGCCTTAACTTGAGGTAAAGACCTCCGATTGACGAACCGTCTGCGGCAACGCGATCCTTGGATCGAGACGGTCGTTTTGGTATATCTCACTCAAGGTTTCGGATTACTTTGAGTTCGGCCGGGTTGGTTCGTTCACGAAACCAACCGGGCCTTCGGAGCGGAAACACTCATATCTTGAGCTACGGACGTCCGATTGACGTGCCGTCAGCTGTGTTGTGTTCCTCTTAGTGAGACGGATATTTTGGCATACTCCGCCCGAGGTTTGGACACAGGTGGAGTACGGTCGGGTTGGTTTTGCCTTAAAAACCAACCGGGCCCCGGGGACGAAAATGCCAATAACTCTCAGACCGGGCGTCCGATCGACGCGCCGTCTGTTGCGTTGAGTTCCTGTTGACGATACGGAACTTTTGGATACATCAACTCTGGACTTTGTGACAGTTGATGTATCAGCCTCTCGGCTCATGGAGCGGACCCTCCGAACGAGCTTGCTGTGTGCGGGAACCCTAGTGCTGGCTGCGACTGTTACTGTGACTACTACTGCTGCTGCTGCTACTGTGACTGCGACGACGACAGTACAGAGATCCTGTGTGGATTCGACGACAACGACTATAACACTCAGCGATCCTACGTGGATCGGTGCTATAGGTCCTGTGTGGGCCCGATCCTGTGTGGGTCTGATCCTGTGTGGGTCTTTGCGCTCAGCGGTCCTGTGTGAACCAGCGCCTACAGGTCCTGTGTGGGCCCGATCCTGTGTGGGTCTTTGCAGTGATTATCTACAGGTCCTACGTGGGCCCGATCCTATGTGGGTCTTTTGCGGGGGTTAGTTACCTATCGATCCTTCGTGGGTCCGACGACTTAGATGGATCAGAGATCATCTTTATCGTCCTTTGAAGAAGTATACCTGTGTGAGCTGAATCCTGTTGCTTTCCTGTGTGGATTGTGTTGTGCAATCCTGTGTGGATTACGTTTTGCTTTCCTGTGTGGAATACGTTTACCTTCCTGTGTGGACTGAGTTGTACTTGGGCTCGGAGGTTGGAGCGTATTTGAAATTGATGACTTAGGTATATGTATGGGCATATACCTAAGTAGTGTCAGTTGTTACTTCGTGTTTGTACCTTTCTTCGTGGTTTATCCTTTGTGGATTTGAGAGACCTTCAGGGGTCTCGGGGTCCCTACTGAGTAGCTTATACTCACCCCTGCACGGGCTTTGCCCGCACTACGTTGTGTTGGTTGCAGACGACGGACAGCGTTGACCTTAGCTGAGGCTTGCAGAGCGGGACGGTACCCGGAGGTGGACCACTGGGCGGGACGTGCACGGAGCGGATGGCGGGACCCGTGGAGCAGAGGAGCTATCTGTACCCACCCTTCAGGTGGGATTTCCAGTGGACAGCTCGGAGTAGCGGCTTTTACTTTTCAGTTGCCGTTTTCCCTTTCGAGTTGTACTTTACTTTCAGTTTGGGTTTGTATACTGGCCCATTTACTTTTCCGCACTTTCAGTTGTACTCTGCTTTTGTTTAGTGTTTACTTTCCGCTTGCTTACTCTGTGGTGTTTGTTTACATTTCAAAGGCAATGCCTTCCCTTTTTACCGGGATTTACGCCTTGGTGCTAGTCGCCAGCCCCTGGCCTATGGAAGGCGGGCTTGGGGTAGTCACGGCACGGACCCCGAGGGCGGGTCGTGACAATGCTGAAGTTCATTTTTAAAAGGATTTTGTTTTAGTCATACATTACCTTAAATGTTTATTATTATCTATGAAAGTTTTTGTTATATTGTTATCCTTACTGAGCATCTGAGCTCCTCGCTTTCAATGTTTTATTTTTCCCGGGATATGAAGAAGTTATTTATGAATGACCTGTAGGGATAGTATGAGGGGATATGAAGACAATATGTTGTTGTAGTTTTTTTTTACTTTATGATGTAATGTAAGACTTATGAATATATCTAGTGTTTAGAAGAATAATAAACTAATCAGTCTTTTGAGACTTGATATTTTGTGATCATTCCAATGTTATGTAATGTTATGCACCGACTCTGGGTAACTGGGGTCGGGGTGTTACAATGGATGCTTTACCTCAGGAAGAGAAAGGATATCTATGTTCTGGCAGTTGACTTTGAGAAGAAGTCCCGAGCGAAATTCCTTTCTTCCACGATGAAGGTCGACAAGAGGCAGGAGCTACCCTCCCTCCAGTAGGGGAGTATGTCGATGGGGTAATTGGAGATCAAGTTCAGGGATATCCTATGTTTTTTCCCGGATCTCTTTCCAAATGAGGTTTCCTTGGCAAGGCACTTAGAGGAGGCCCTCCTTCCTTCTCTTTAGAAAATGGTTAACCCCTCCACTCTACCGACATACTTAGAGGTTCAGAAGAAAGATTAAGTGGTGGAAAAGATGCACTCATGAGGTGGTCTGTCGTGCGAGAGAATTCATCCAACCTCTTCAAAGGGGAAGGTCATCAGCAGCAAGTCTCCTGTTTCAAGGCCTTCCAGGTTTCAGCCAGTGGGGATCCATCCTGAGGAATTATAGTTTCGGCCCTATGGTCCTCTCCCTCTTCCCATGCGCTTGGGGTAGTGGTGTTTTTCATGCGGATCCCTCCATAAACTTTAGGAATAGTGCCCAACTCGAACTTAATATGGCGCAGGATGGTAGGTTCAGTTCCTACCTCAATAGAAATTTCCATTCAGGCCATTCCAACAGCAAGGACAACATGCCCCTGCTCCACCAAGGGAAGAAGGTGAAGGAGGAGGCTTACCTTAGGGTACTCCTCCGTGACCCTAAATAGGGAGTGGTTGGGGAGTAAAAAGACATCTGATGGGAAGAGGAGCTGGGGGTGGGTAGTTACATGATGTAGAGGTATTAGTTCCAGTGGGTCCATAGATCATTCTCTGTATGATAAGTCTGTTTAGCACGCTTTCTTTCACTATGTTTGATTCAGGAGATTCACACTCCCTCGCTGCACCCAGTATAGCCTATTCCTTGGGAATATACATAAAGATATGTTTCATGCCCCCGGTGTTGACTAAACCAATTGGAGGTCGGATCAACTTGTTTGAGGAGTTCTAGGGATGCAGACTAAGGTTGGAGCCACATCATCCCAGTAGGGATCTCTTTATAATACAGATGCAGCCGTATGATTTCATCCTTGGCATCGACTGGTTTTCTTGGTGCATGTTGTTATCAACTGATTCTGGAGAAGATTCGTGTTTTCAAAAATGAAGGGACAATGTGTATGTTTCTCGGGACGGAGGATCCATCATGAGGGCAGCCGATGTATGTAACCTCTTCATTCCTTGTTAGCCAAGTTGTTTGTGGGATAGATGGATGCTGGGATGGTGGAGGTTCAGGGAGTTTTTATAATGTTTTTGGATGTTTTTTCTGATAAGTTTGTGACATTAACCCCTTAATGTGTCATTGAGTTTGGGATATAACATCAACCCAATTCTATTCCAATTTCTACGGATCCTTATCTGATAGAGCCTTCTGAGTTGAGGAGTTGATGATCTAAATTTATGACCTAATGAGGATGGGATTCATCTGATGCAGTGAATCTCTATGGGGTGCTTTGGTCTTGTTTTCAACAAAGGAAGACGGTGGTCTGAGACTATGCATAGAATACCAGAGACTGAATAATGTAATGGTTAAGAACTGTTACCCTCTCCCAAATATAGATGATATTTTCAACCCGCTGATGGAAGAGAGTAGGTTTTTAAAGATCGGTCAACAGTCTGGGTATCACCAATTAATGGTGAAGGATGGTGACATCTCGAAGACTTATTTTAGGTGCATGTATGAGAACTTTGAGTTCAGGGTTATTCTGTTCATTGTTAAGAATGCACCCGTCATGTTCATGGGGCTTATGAACTCCGTATTTTTTGATTTCCTAGACAGGTTTGTCGTCTAATTCAACAATGACATTATGATCTACTCGAAGACATAGGAGGAGTATAATGAACATATCAGGACTATCCTACAAGTCCCTCCTCACCACCATCTCTATGAAAACATTTCCAAGTTCCGGTTTTTGAAATGAGAGTTCCACTTCCTTGGACAAGTGGTGTCCCAAAAAGGCGTAGTAGTGGACTCATTGATGGTTGGGGCAGTCATTTCTTGTGACAAACCAATAAATTTTGTAGAGTTTCGTGGTTTTCTCAGTCAGGATGGCTACTACCATAGATTCATACCGGATTTCCCTCGGGTAGATGCTCCATTGATGATTCTGACCAGAAAAGGCAATGATTTTGGGTGGGGAATGTAGTGTCAGATAGTGTTCGACTATTTGAATGTGAATTTGGTCAGTTATCCAGTGCTTAGGCTTCCATAGGAAGGGTGATGTCTGAGGTTTTTTGTGATTCTTCCTATCGGGGCACAGGGTTTGTAGTGATGCATCAATGGGGAGTGGTCTCTTGTGGGTCTAGGAAGTTATTCCCTCATTAACATAACTATCCCACCCATGATATATAACTAGTAGATGTTGTTTTTGCGCTAAATATGCAGCAACATTACCTCATTGGGTAGCTATTTGTGGTCTTCACAGTTCGCAAGAGCTTGAGTTACATCTTTTACTAGGGAGATATGAACATATAGTAGTGGAGGTGGATGGAGTTTCTCCAAGATTATAGTTTTTCGATATCCAAAACCTCAGGAAAGGGGAATGTTTTAGATGATTATTTAATAAAGAAGTCATAGAAGGAAGTGGTTATTGAATCTTCAGACCCTTGGAGGGAAATAGAGGAGTTGGCTGTCTTGCACTTAGATACAGAAATGGATGGTTGTAGAGGCTATCTATTTCAGGTGAAATTGTAGTTATCTCTGATCCAGAAGTTGGAGGAGTCTCAGTGGGGATACTCAAAGAAAGAGGTGATGCAAGATTACTTTGACTAGGGTGATTCTCCAAGGGGATGGTCAGAGGATAGTTAGAATCAGATGTTTTTTCGTGGGAATTTGTTTATTCTAGTGGAAATATGTGAGGATGTTCTACTTTAGTTTCATAGATCATCCATAATGGTACACCTGGGAGTTTACAAGATGTACCATGGATTGAAGGATTAGTTCTGGTGGCTTGGGATAAATCGGGTAGTGGCAGAGTGTTGTCGAGAAGTGCTTGGTATACCAGCAGGGGAAGGCTAAGCACTGTGTTCCTAGTGGTTTGTTTCATCCCTTATATGACCCTGTGTGGAAGTGGGATGAAATATCATTGAATTTATTCATAGGATTACCAAGGGTTTAGGGAATATGTGATGCTATCTGGGTAGTAGTGGATCGATTGACAATATAGGCTCACTTCCTAGCAATTAAGGAGTCAAGCGTAGTGGATGCCATAAGACAGAGGTATGCAGATGAGGTAGTGCGACTGCATGGAGCACCAAGATCCAATATCTTGGATCAGAATACATGTTTTACATCACAAATCTGGATTGGATTGCATCATACCTTTGGAACTCAGTAACATATCAGCACTTATTTCCACCCTCAAATGGATGGGAAAACAAAGAGGAAAATCCAAATATTGGAGGAAATGTCGTGGGCATGAGTTCTAGACTTTAGCGGGTCTTGGGTGAGACATTTTCCCTCGGTAGAGTTTTCTTAGAATAATATCTATCACTCTTCTATTGACATGAATCTTTTTGACTCTTCATATAGAAGGTCATGTCATTCGCCCTTGTACTGGACAGAAGTTGGGGAGGTAGTTCTTCTTGGTCCGAACATGGTAAAGAGCATGATAGAGAATGTGTAGCTTTTCTGTGAGAGGATGAAGGCAACACATGTATAATGAACTAATGTTTTATCAATAAAAATTCACTTCTTATAATTATGTCATATAATCACATGAAATCACAACACAATGAACTATTGTATACTATGTGAACATTAAACATTATATTGTCACTTCTGTGATTTGAATTTCAAAAATATGATGTACATGGTTGCGATCAGTAAGATGTGTGCAGTCCAATAACACAAACTTAATTTTTTAGAGAATAGTAATCTACCCTTATGAATAGTAACCTACCCTTGTGAATACTAATAAGACCCTTATGAATATTAAATCATCCAAAAGAATAGTAACCTCACACTTGAATGTATAAATAAATTTTAGACATCTTTTATGTGATTATATGACCATAGTAAAAGTATTGGTATTTTTGTAAGTCATAAATAATTAATTAATTTAAAATAAAATGTATTTTCCTAAAAGGTGTTCATAAAAAAAAAATTTCTCTTCTGGTTTTAAGATAATTTTATAAGACCTTATGTAATTTTTGAATGCATTATAAAATCAGTTATAGTTTTAAAATCTATATTTTTCAAGTAAATTATGATATTAATTAAAAATTAAATTAATCATATTTAGAAAATTATTTTCTAAAACTGGTTTTCATTTTTGGATTCCACACATTGAAAAATGGTTTGTGTTATTTTTTGGAATTTTTCGGAAATACATGAATTTTTTATTAATAGTGAAATATGATAATTAAAAAAATAATCTAAATACATTAATTATTGAGTCATGGGTGTTGTTATGCTATTGTAAGAACATTGGGTTCAAACAGATATATACATATAACTATTTTGTAGACACATGAGTCATTAATATTTCTTTTCTTATGAAAAAATAATAAACTAATTATTAAAATATTAAGAAAACCCCCTCCCCTCCACTTTAAAAACCACCCACACTCCCCTCTTCTCTTCACTCCCCTCAAGACATGTTCATTGCCTAAATTCTAATAAAATATCTCCCCAAGATCCTACCACATGTACAACAACACTTGGTCTCCCCAAAAGACCAAATCCTCCCCCCTTAAGAGGTTATCAAGAAAGATGAATTTAAGAGGTAAATTCCTCTTTTCAAATATTTTATTTTACATTCAAGTTTATTTGATTTCTTCTCTATCTTTACTTGTCATCATAAAAATGTTATGAAAACTCTATTACCTTAAAAGTACTGAAATTTTGTTATGATAATAGAAAAATTTATTATCCTTTCTCCTTTACCCTTCTTTTATACTAGAAATGAAAACACCATCTGAGATGTGTTAATTCACCACATTCAAGGATGACAGGTTTTCAATTTCTTTTACCGTCTTCAATTCTGGTCATGAAACTATTATTTTAGTTGAAACAGACTATAATATATGTATTATTTCACATCTATTCCTCTATAATCTTTTTGTACACATGGTTTTGTTTTATAAAATAAAATGTGTTCATTGTGATAAAAAAACCACCAATTAACCCAAAAGGTTATCAATAATGTTTTATATAATGATTTCAATTAACTCTATGTAACCAAATTACATTTAATATATTGTAACCATATGGACATAAAATTATAAAATATTACTCCAATTCTAGATTACCAGCCTCATTTTACATGACAATCCATTCATGTATATAAGTAAATTGACCATGAAACAAATGGACCCAAACAACGAAATTACACCACATAACCAATCAAAAAGGATATGAATGAACTAAAAAAGGTTATACTAAATCAATTACATGTAGAATTGGTTCTATAATTATTAATTAATGAACCTAATTTGATAATTCAGGACATTAATATCAATTGGAGAACACCTTCAGACTTAAGGTAACAGATTCTACACAAACCTCCATTATTCCTTCAGGTTATTCTTACTAACTTTTTAACCAAATGAAATCATATATTCTATTTGTGTAAATATTATAATTTTTGTTTATATGTCCAAAATCATGTATCAATATCCATTATTCATTCTCTTTTGGGTATATACATTCTATTAAGTGATTCCCTCTCAATACTTCCTAATAAGTAAACATGTTTTAGGGAACTTCCTGAATTCTTACCAAGTTTCAAGTGAACACTATCATATATTTTAATACACCATTGATTTTAGAAAATTAGTCTTTTAGTTATGAAAACCTTCTTGTTTCATTTCTGGTTTTATATAAAATATTATCCCCTTTTCTTTTTTAATGGCATTTTATTATTTTCCGTAAAACCGTAATAAAATGTTTTAATGTTAAAATTTATTAAATATTATTCTTACGTGTTGTCACTTTTGTTTGATGTCATATTCCATGATATATGCCTATTTTCCCTTATCAAAGTCCATGTATTTTTTTATTCCTTTCTTTCATGGACACTTGTTTGATATTCCCATCTATTATTATTTATGACATGATTATGATACCCATTTCATTCCATGGGTACCCTTTTTATTTATGTATGATTGATTATGTATGATTCTATATGTGGAAAGAAAATACATGAACATGTAATGATGGGTTCACCCAGATAGAGCTCCAATGCATTGGGGAAATTTGAGTCTCAAGAAATGTTATGTGCAATAGTCTTGGCGGTTAGCCTTGACTCGTGCTACCATGTGCAACGGTCTTGGTGGTTAACCTTGACTTATGATACTCTATGTGAAATATTCATTGACTCATGATAAAGTCATACTTTATGTTTCTAACACATTACTATGAATTCATGTTTATATGAACACATGTTTATATGTTATGATTCATTATGTTTCGTGTCTTTTTTATATCATTATGACATGCCTTATAACAAATGTGCTAAAGATTTATTACTATGATTTTTTTCCTTAATGGAATTTTAACTCATCCCTTTATTAATTTTATACCCAGGTTATCCTATGAGGATATCTGAGTACAATTGAATTTTGGATCTCCTTTTGACGATTAAATAAAAATTGTTTTATTTAGTTCCCTGCTTTTATGTTTTATGTACCTAATCTTAAAAAACACTAGATTTCACGATCCTTGGATTGTAATATTATGTTTTTTTATGCTTGAAATCATGTAATGATATATGTAAAAGGATAGGTTCTTTATAGTTAGTATCAAAGGATGGTCTAGTTGTTTTTAGGGAATAGGAATTGATAACTTTAGTAAGAACATTAGGGATGAGACTATGTATAAGAAAACATCCCTAAATTTTTGTAAGTATAGAGTAAGTGGTTTATTAATAAAATACATCCCTGTTTGGATACAAAAAGGTAGAGGTGGATCTGGAATATATGTATCTAGGGGTAAAACCCAAAAACACTGAATTGAGCTAGACTCGAACAAGAACTGGTGCATGAAAACTGGCCTTGCTGCACTCTTGGTTTGACACTCCCGGGGGGTATGGTTTTTTAAAGTAATGATCAAGGTACAAACCATTATTAAGGGAATAAATAAAGATCCCATAAGAATTCAAATTAAGAAATATATAAAGGATAACCTAGTTTTAAACCTAAGGAATCACAAGTTAGGATATACATATCCTTTAAAAGTTTATCCTTTTATGTTCAAAGTTTCATTTCTTATGATCAATAGCTAATATTCAAGTCCTCTAATTGTGCGTTATTTTTCTTAGATACTGTCATGAAATAGAAGAACACGTTACACCAGTCAATGTGTTGGGGAATGTAAAAATTTCCCTAATGATATGCCAAATATGATGGGAGCGGGTGCTCAAAACTTTATTACATTACTGGATCAGTTGGACCAAGTTATGAATAATAACATGAATCATCTAGAACTCCATCCTCCCCCAAGGAAAGAGAAAGTTGTCATTGAATCCTTCATTTGACAAAGAACTCCCATGTCTGGTAGATCTTCCAATCCCCTCCTCTTGGAACAATGGATTAACTCCATTAAAAAGATATTATCTATCCTCCAGTGGTTAGAATAAGAGAAATTTGTACTGGCAGTCTATGATTTTGATGGGGAAGATGATCAGTGGTGGAAACTGATCAAGAATACGAAGTCCTAAGAAAAAATTGATTCCATGGACTTGAAGGAATTCAAGAAAATGTTTTCCAATAAATAATTTCCCCTAACCCTCCACCTTAATATGAAAAGAGAGTTCCTCAGACTCAGGAATAAGGAATATGAGTCCATTAGGGCATATGAGGAAAACATCACAAGGCTTACAACATGAACACTAAAAGTATGGTGGATCGATTCTTTAGCCGACTAAATCCGAGTCTATGAAAATAATTTGTGATTTGAGACTTTGACATTTATGAGGAGATTTTTCATTGTGACTTTAATGTTGAAATAGAGATCGAAGACTCCTATGGGTCTCTTGGGCCTAGTGAAAAAAAGAGGAAGATGAGTCTAATATGGGTGGTTCGGAAAATAAGTCCCATGATGAAAAGAATATAGAACATCCAACATGTCAAACTAATGGGAAGAAGAATCCTGGTAACTGCCTAAAGGAAACCAGGAATTGCTTCTAATGTGGAAAGTTGGGAGATCTAGCAAAGAACTGCTGAAGGTATATGAAGAATACCACTAAGGTGGATGAATAAATGATGGTTCAGATCAACGCACAACCTATAGTTCAGTGTTACAACTATAAGGAGAATGAGAATTATGCGAATAATTTCCCTATGACAAGGGTTGTTAGAGGCAATAAAAAACAAACTCCTAGGAAACAAGGAAAATATTATTATAACACTATAGATGTGGTGGAGCTAGACAATTATGTGGTGAAAGGTATTCTACTTATTCATTCAAGAAGAGATAATATACTATTTGATTCTGGTTCTATGCATTTTTTCATATCTTAAAAGTTTAGTAGAAATATTACAACATGACCTCAAAATTTGGAGGATAAGTTATCTACGAGGACAAAGAATGGGGAAACTATTATTTATAATATTTATAACTCCTCCCTAGTAAATGTTTGTGGACTTAACCTCCCAGAAAATCATTTCATACTTAATTTATTGTAGTTCGATGTCATCTTGGGCATGGATTGACTATCTTTATACAAGGAAAACATCAAGAATCAGTTAAGGGAGATCTCTCTTCACATCCCAAAGAATCCTCCAATTCATTACAAGTGTAAGGAGGAAGATGAATATCCTTTAGAATCATTGTCTCATGTATGGATATTACTACCTTATGAGTAAGCATGTCCAACCCAAATGATTGAGGAAAAGGAGATGACACGTCTCAAAGATATTCCCATTGTGAGGGATTTCACTGATGTATTCCCTAATGAGTTTATTTGTCTTCCTGTTGATCGAGAGGTTGAGTTATTAATTTAACTTATTCCTAGATCCCTACCTATATCAAATACACCTTATAGAATGGACACTGTAGTGTTGGAAGAGCTGAAGAAGTAGTTATAGGAGAATCGGGAGATGGGTTTTATCATCCTGCGTGCTTCACCATGGGGTGTGAAAGTCCACTTCATCAGGAAGAAGGATGAATCAATGTGCCTCTGCATCATCGTAAGCATAATAAAATCATGATAAAGAACCAGTATCCACTATCACAGATAGATGACTTGTTCGATTAGCTTCATGGGGCCAGTTATTTCACTATGGCGGACCTTCAGTTGGGATATCACCAATTAAAGGTGATGAAGTAATATATTCCCAAAACTACCTTTCAAATGAGGTATTGACACTATAAATTCATAGTGATTCCCTTCAGAATCACTAATTATCCATCAATTTTCTTGGATTTAATGAATAGTGTCTATAAGTTTTACCTCGATAAATTTTTGGTAGTCATTATTGATGATATTATAATATAGTCTTAGATAAAGGAGGAACATTAGGAGCATTTGAATACTATGTTAAATTCTTTTCGAGGGTAGAAACTATATGCAATGTATATTAAATTTGAGTTCTGGATGGAGGGAGTATAATTATTGGGGAATGTTATCACCAGCAAAGGGATATCTGTAGACCCTTCCAAGACAAATGCAATTGAAGAGTGGTTGAGGCCAAATTCTATAATGGAGATCTGCATCTTTCTAGGTCTAGATGGGTATTATAGATGACTTGTGAAGAACTTATCTTTATTGTCAAACCCAGTGACCAAGCTGACACAGAAGGGGGTGAAGTTCATCTAGACTGAAGAATGTGAAGACTATATTAAAGAGTTCAAAAAGAGTCTTATCACTTTGTCAATACTCACACTCCCAACAAGTGGAGAACTCAATATGGTGTAAAGTGATGATTCAAATATGGGATAAGGATTTGTGATGATTCAAAATGATAAATTGATAGCCTACTCCACAAGGTAGCTAAAACACCATGATCAAAACTATCCCACACATGATCTAGAGTTAGCGGTTGTGATCATTGCAATAAATATCTGGAAGTATTATCTATATGGAGAGATGTGTGAGATTTATACTGATCAAAATATTCTCAAATATATATTCACACAAAAAGATAATAATATACCATGTCAAATATTGTTAGACCTCATCAAGGATTATGAATGATCAATCCACTACCATCCAGGTAAGGAATATATGGTGGCTCATGCTATAAGTAGAAAGGATATTGTATATTTATCAATGATGAGAAATGAAATGGATCCAATATTCTTAGATTTGTAGAGGATGGAAATTGAAATCATTAAGGGAGGAACATCATCAATCCTTTCTGAAATTATTTCTCAACGATCCCTCATGGAGAAAATAAAGGATTCTCAAATAAAAAAATGTGGAAATTCAGAAATGGGGGGAAGCCAATAGAAATGGAAAATCCTTTGAGATCATGATGGATGTGGTAAGAGTTGTAAGATTTGATTCACGATTATGTGTACCATACAGTCCAGAGATAAAGATGTAGATTTCGAATGATGAACATAGATCAACCTTATATATTCACCCAGGGAGGAAAAAGATGTATCGAGATCTCTGAGAGATCTTTTGGTTGGACAATATGAAGAAGGAGATTGCTGAGTATACATCAAAGTGCCTGGTATGTCAGAAAGTGAAGGATGAAAGGAAAAAGTCAAAGGTGATGATGCAACCACTACCCATACCAACATGGACATGGGAGAACATCACCATGGACTTTTTCACTAGAATTACAAGATCATCTAGAAGAAACAATGCTATATGGGTCATTGCAGATAGTCTCACAAAGGCAACTCACGTTAGCTCAATTCAACAGGACTTCTCTTTGGATAAACATTCATGGATATATATCAAATATGTGGAAAGGATACATGGGGTACCATTAATTATCTATTGTATCTAATAGAGATATTAGATTCCCCTTGAAGTTCGGGAAAAGTCTCTAACATGGTCTAAGAACTAAACTAATATTCCATGCGAAATATCATCTTTAAACTAATGGACAATATGAGCAAACTATTCATACACTAGAAGATATGTTGAGATCATGTTATATGGAACTAAAATTAGGATGGGACCAACATTGTCCACTGGTTGAATTTTCCAACAACAATAGTTTCTACTCGAGCATCCTATTAGAACCATATGATTACCTTTATGGAAAAGGGGCATACCAACAACATGTTGGGATGAAGCTGGTGAGGGTAAGTTTCTAGGACCTAAAATTGTTGATGAAATGGTGGAGAAGGTGGAAACCATTCAACAGCACATCAAGGAATCCCAAACTTGACTAAAGAGTTATGCAGAAAATCATCAATGAGAACCTGAGTTAAATGTTAGAGACGTGGTATTCCTCCACATATCTCCATGGAAGAAAGTCATGAGGTTAGGGAAAAAAGGAAAACTAATCCCCAGGTACATCAACCCCTTCAAGATTCTTGATCATGTTGGAGTTGTGGCCTATCGACTAGAACTTCCACCTACCATGTCTAAAGTACATGATGTATTACATGGATTCCTGTTAAGGAAGTGCATACTAGACCCTTCATATGTACTCTCTTTATAGGTGGTACAGTAGGAGAATGATCTTTCTAAAGAGGAGTAGACAGTGAGGATCTTGTATCATATAGGTAATGGTCTACGTAACAAAACTACTCACCTGGTCAGAGTAATATGGAATAACAATAAGTACGACGAGGCAACATGGGAACTGGAGGAGGCAATGAAGGAAAAGAACCTTCACCTGTTTATGACTTAGAATGAAAATAATAATTTTGAGGGTGAAATTTTATTTGGGGGGAATAATGTAACAACCCAATGTTTTATCTATGGAAATTACCTTCTTAAAATTATGCCATATAATCACATTAAATCACAACAGAGTAAACTACTGAAGTTCCCAGTTAGGATCCAAGTATCACTGAGAGGGGGGGGTGAATCAATGATATTTTTTCTTTTGATGTTTCCTGCTTTTTGAAGCAACCTTCACCTCTTGTTAAAGAGTTTATTCCCTTTTGAACACACACAACCAGAGGAACATAAGATTTACAAGGGTCACTACTCAACAAGAGTAACTACGTCCATGGTATGGTACGAAAACAATCCAGTACCACACAATCCACTAGAAAAAAATCCTTTGATGTGGAATACAATGAGTAAGATATACCCTTACACTCGTGTAGCAGATTGAAAACAATCCAAAAGTGAGTGTTCTCCTTATTAGCACAAATGGGGTAATGTAATTATTGTGTGCTTCTTAATGAACTTTCACAAATCATATCCTTCAAAACAATTATTAACATTCCTACCCAGAAGCTGGTAATAACCTCCTGGTGAAAACAACTTGTGCGCCACTCCCTAATTGCGCGCCTCCCTGCTTGCGTTCCACCCTGCATGCACACCACCTGCTTGCGCGCCACTCATCTTGCATGCCACCCAGCTTGAGCACCCCCTTCTTGCATGCCACTCAGCTGGCGCGTCACCCAGGATGTGCGCCACCTACTTGCACACCACTTAGATTGCGCTCCTTCCTTCTTGCACGCCACTAACTACATGCGCGCCACTATTGTGCACATCTCACAACATTTGCGCCACCTTTGGCTTACACACAACACACTTCTTGACCCCACCTCCCTTATTGCATACCTCTGACAACTTGCGCGCCACATCCTACTTCGTGCCACCCTACTTGTGCGGCACCCCACTTTAACGCTTTATAAATAACCATCATCTTGCACGCCACTTCAGTTTATGTTCCACTTTCTACTACTTGCGTGATCAGAGCTCAAATTTTCTCTTAAGTGTTGAGCATAGAAAAATGAGGAGGCTATTCATCTTTTTATAGGCATTTTGGTGACTTGCATGCCACATACACTTGCGCAACACACTTACGCGCCCCTTATACTTGCGTGCCAGTTTTTGACATGCGTGCCAATCTTTAACTTGCACGCCACTTTATTTCCTTTGTCATTTTTTGATGGGATGATCTTGAAATATGACTTTTTCACAACATACACTTGCACGCCACATATACTTGCGCGCCACACTTGACTTGCACACCACGTTCTTTTTTTCCCCAAAACTCTTCTTTACTCTCAATGTCCTTCATAAGGATTTCATCACAAGTTCACCAAACTTATGATATTTTTGAAATAAAAATCAAAAAATCATCATCATAGTTTACAAGTCCTTTTCAAAGTAAATTGATTTAGCTTTTTTTACAAAAAAACACAACACTCTGTAACAACAAACTTTTCTTACTTCCTTATCCATCCAATTTGGTCCCAACAATATCCCCCTTTGGATTTTGTTGTCAACCATGATCCATAAATCCCTGAACATTGTAACCTAAAAAAATGGTTTACATATCAACAATTCTAAGCCTACGTGAGCTAACTAATTGTAGGAAACAAAAATTATTTCCAGCAAAAACCATGCTATCCAAAAGAAGTGAATATGAAGTCCCATGAGCATACCTCCTCAGCCTTCTTCAGAACAACTTTCAAGATTCTACCTTAGTATTCTTCACATCATCAATTTTCTTGGAAAACAAAATTTTTTCCTACAACCACTCCATCAAAAAGTTAGAATAGTTCACAAATATACATGCTGGATTCATAGCTTACCCAAAACTCCCCCTTTATGCATGCATCTATAAGGATCGATTTATGAAATAGTTCTCCCCATTGAGAACACTATCCAAAGGCAAGATGGGAGTGGGGATAGAAACACGTACATTAACCTTTATGAGAAGGAGTTTGGACACCAATGTTCAACCATAATTTTTCAAATGGTTCTTTCAGCAAAGGTTTGGTGAATATATTAGCAACTTGGCCAGATGTAGGAACATACACCATCCTTAATTCATTCTTCTCCACATGCTCTTTGATGAAGTGGTACTTTATATCAATTTGTTTTGAATGATAACGTTGTACTGGATTTCTTGTAATATTGATTTCACTCTGATTATCACAACCTAAGAGTAATGATAGATTTACTTCAACAAGTAGATCTTCCAGATGAGTATTCATCCACATTAGTAGAGTTGCATCTTGAGTAGCAGCAACATAATCAGCTTCAGCTGTGCTAAGAGTTACTGAATTCTGTTTCTTGGTATTCCATCTAACACAAATTTTCACCAGAAAGAAAACTCCCCCATATGTGGATCTTCGATCATGAACATTTCTTTCCCAATCAGCATCAGAATACCCGAATAGATCAATATTTCATGAGCCATCATACCAAATTCTGAAATTTGTTGTGCCTTTGATATATCTGACAATTATTTTTCCAGCAATCAAATGTGATTATTTAGGAGCACTATGAAATCTTTCACATAATTTGACAGCATAGATGATGTTGGGTCTTGAGGCAGTAAAATTCAACATACTTTCAATCAGCTTTTGAAAATCTTTCTGATCAACTTCCTTGCCTTATCCATCTTTAAAAAACATGGTTCCCACTGAAATTGGTGTGGAAACTGGTTTCAAATTTTCCATGCCAAACTTCTTCAGAAGTTCCTTAGCATACTTTTTCCTGAGACAAAAAAACATGATTCTTATTCTGTGAAAATTTTTCACCCAAGAAAGTACTTCATTTATCCCAGCATGGACATCTCAAATAACTTCTTCATCTCCTCAACAAATTTTTCACATGATCTTTCATCATTTCCTAAAAATATAATATCATTCACATAAACAATAATAGTCATTGAAAACTACTGACATTCCTTGATGTAGATATTGTTGTCAACTCTCCATTTTTTAAAGTTCATCTTCTTAAAGAAAGTATCTAATTTAGAATACCATGCACTCAGAGCCTATTTTAGCTCATACAAATCCTTCTTCAACCTGAAAACATAACATTCATCCTTTCTAATAACAAATCCCCAAGGTTGATCAATGTAAACTTCCTTGTCAAGGTCACTATTCAAGAATGTAGATTTTACATCCATTTGATAGATTTTGTAACCTCATTGTGCTGCAATATTAAGAAAGATTCTGATTGTTTCTAATCTTTCCACCATAGCAAAGGTTTCATGAAAATCAATGCCTTAAATTTTTTAATACCCTTTTCAAACCAATCTTGCTTTGTTACTTATTACTTTACCTTATTCATTAAGCTTGTTCTGGAAAACCCACTTTGTACCAATAATGTTCTTGTTGTCCAGCTTGGGTACAAGTTCCCATGTATCATTCTTCTCTATCTGATAATGCTCTTAATTCATTGCATGAACGCATTATGGACGCTAAAATGCTTTAATTACATCATTTGGTTCAACTTTCAAATAAAGAGAAGTATGTGATATAGCATTCGTTGTTCTTCTTGTTTGAAGCCTCTAATGTTTATCTCCAATAATATTCTGAGCCTCCACTTGTTTCCTCAACCTAGGATGAGTTGTTCAAACTTCATCCTCATCACTTGAGATTTCTGATTCAGATTCCTCTTCACTGGTAAGACTAACAAAGTCTGTAGAATTATCAAAATCATTAACAAAATCTTCTCTATCCTACTCAACTTCCACATCAACATAGGACTTCATTTCTTTCTCAACATTTTCAACAACTTTTACATATGAAGAATCAATAATTCTTCATGTTTAATTGTTGAGATATCTATATCCTCTTCCTTCTGGAGTATAGCCAAGAAAAATTCCATCAACTCCTCTTTGCTCAAACTTTCCTGGGTTTCCACCTTTCTTCTTTATAATGCATGGACTCCCAAATACTCTTAAATGTTTCAGACTTGGAGTTTTTCCATAGAACATTTCATATGGAGTCATATCTGAGTTTGGCCTATAGAAGAATCAGTTCTGAATATAAATAGCAGATCTCATGTCTTGCCTCCAACAATAATGAGAATGACAATGTTAAAGTAACATAGTTCTCCCCATTTCTACCAGACTTAGATTGTTTCTTTCAGCAACCCCATTTTGTTGCGGTGTGTATGGTGAACTGAACTCATGCCAAATTCCATGTTTCTCAAGGTAACTTTCAAACACTTAATTATTATACTCACCACCATTATCAGTTCTCAAATTCTTCACTAAATACTCACATTCCTTTTCTGCTTTCCTCCTGAAACTCTTAAACATTTTCAGAGCATTTGACTTATGTCTCATATACATAACACAAGTAATGCGAGTAAAGTCATCAATGAAATTAATGAATTAATTATATCCATTTGTTTATTACTTTCTCATTGGTCAACATATATCAGAATGTATATGTTCTAAGGTTCTTTTTGAACGAATTTCAACTCTCTAATGAAAAGAGTTTGTAATCTTCCCTTTTTCACAGATAGTGAACACCAATCTCTTCTTCTTGATAAATCAGGCATATCTCGGACACATTGTCACGTTGATAACTTACACATGTTTCTCTGACACATATTTCCTAGACTTTTATGCCATAATGGATTTTCATCCACCATTCCCATGTAACAAGAATTTTGTACCTCACCAACTTGGAACAAGTTTCCTTTTGTACGTTGGCCTCTTGTAACTATATTTCCATCATTTTCAAATATCGCAAAAAACCCATATTTTCTGAATACAACTCTGTTTTACTCATCACAGAGTTTTGAAACACTAAGAATATTATATTTAAACCCATAAATATATAATATTTTCTTAGATTTCATTTTTTTATTTTTTGATGATGCCTGATCCAACACCTTTGATTCTCAGATATTCATCATTTCCAAATGTAACGGTTCCGTCTTTGAAGTATTTCACATTCTTCAGAAACTTTAAGTATTCTATCATATGAGAATAACACCCAATATCAAGAATCCATGGACTTTCTATTTTTGTATCTTTCAATGAAGTTTCGACAACAAGAGATTTCTGTTCTTCCTTTTCCTTCACTTTCTGTTGTGCTTCCACCAATTCCCTAGCCAGGTCAATGTGTTCTGGCCAGACAACCATGAACTCTTTCTTTTTGGACTTATCAGTCCTCTCCTTATTAGCTTTTAAAAACATTGGATTTTGAGAATTATTAAGAATCTTTTTTTGCTCTGGTAACATACTAACGCAGACCTTGGCAAGATGTCCAGGTCGATCACATCTTCCACTAATAGTTTCTAGTGTTTGGAACCTATTCTCAACTTTCACACTAGTCTTCTTATATATCTTCTGAAATTTATTTGGAGACTATATTTTGAATGGATTGACTCCCCCTCAATCCTTGTCTTTCAAAACTTATGGAATAATTGTAATGTTGTTGGTTGAACCAACACATATTTTCCATGTGTCTGAGTCCACCACAATACTAGCAATAACCATTGAAAGAATATTTTCCTCTGAAACTTCTATACTGACCATATTTGTGAACACGCTTCTCAACAACCTTCTTAATAGAACTATGATGACCATCAACCTTCATGTTTTCATTTGTAACTCCCTTTCTCATTTCAGATTTAAAATCACCATAAGTATTAGATGTCTTTCTTGACTCGTTATTTTTATGCACTTCTAATTTTTCATCATTGCTGAATTTGACCACATACATGGTCTTTCCAGCCTTGTTCTTATCAGAACCGGTTCTTTCATTCATTTGGACCTTTGAATGTAAATTTTACGGATCCTTGTTTGGTTCATTATTGCTGGAACATTCACCAACTTCTGAGATATAATTTTAGAAGCTGATATTCATTTATTTAGCTTTATAAATTTTTTGTTGGACATGTTCTAACTCTTCTTCTTTTTCCTTCATCTTTACTTCAAGGTGATAATTCCGATTCTTTGTATTATGAAGACAATTTTTCAGATCATCAATCTCCTTTTCCATCATGATTTTCTCATTAGTAAAACTTTCTTGATTATTTAAGGTGGAATTTTAATTTATCAACTTGTTGTTTTCCTTATCAATCCTTCTGATCTTCCTCAAGCATTCTTTCAACTCTTCTTTCAGTTGATATTCAAGTTGAGTTTCTTTTTATTCTGAACTTTTTCTCTCGTACTCTTTATTATTCACTGGAGCAATAAAGGTATTCTATCTAGTTTTTCAGTAAATAATTTCTCATATTCATCTTCACTATCTTCTTCATCTTAATCTTTAGATAAAAAGCTTTATATTTGTTATTTGAAGAAATTTTTATCCTTCCCCTTTGAAAAATATTTATCTTTCTCAGCTTTTTTCTTACACAACCTACTTGGCCTTCTGTTATCATCATCACTATCTTCTTCTTTATTCTTTTGAGGACAGTTAGACACAAAGTAAAAACTGGCTCCACACTCAAAACATTTGAAGGGAAGTTTACCCTTGTATTTCCTTGTACCTCTTTTCACATTCTTAGAAAACAGGGATAAAATTTCATCAAAAGTTTTACATACCTCATATTAAGAATCGGATTCACCAGCATCATCTTCAATAATGGTCTTCTTTGAATTCTCTCTCTTTGTAGCCTTGAATGAAATTTCTCTATCACATTTTTTTCCCTTCATATTCTTCTCTATTATCATCTCATAAGTAATGAGAGTGATATGAAAATCATACCATGATAATGTTTTAGGGTCTCTATCTTCTTATGAAGACACTTTAGCATCAAACTTGTCAAGAAGAATTCTCAAGATCTTTTCGAAAACTGTATAATCCTCCAACATTTCACCAAGACATCTGATTGTATAGACAATATCATTTATCCTGGTAAAGAAATCTCCAAAAGATTCAGATTCTCCCATTTTCAAGTCTTCATACTTCAGTCTCCAGGTTTGTATTTTAGCCTTCTTCACTTTTGTATTTCTTTCATAGATATTCTTCAGTTTGTCCCAGATTCCTTTGGCTGTAGAAACACCTTTCACTCTTAAAAATTCACTCTGAGAAAGAGATGATACTAACACATTTTTAGCTCTTCCATCATTCTCAAGGTTCTTCTTATCGACCAGAGTAAGAGGAAAATTGTCATAAATAGTAGGAAATCCATTTTTTGTAGTTTCAAGAACTTCATATCCAAGAGAAATAAGATAAGGCATCATTCTGTCCTTCCAGATATGATAGTTCTTTCCATCAAAATTCGGAATCCCCTTACTATTCACACAATTTAGATTCTCCAACACAACTTCTCTTCAACAACTTCAGCAAAGAATAAACGAAGGGAACCATCCTTTGATACCAATTGAAATTCCTAGTCAAGATCCAAGTATCCATGATAGGGGTAGGGGTGAATCAGTGATATCATTTTCTTTTTATGTTTCCTTCTTTTTGAATCAACCTTCGCCTCCTATTAAAGATTTTCTTCCCTGCTAAACACACACAACCACAGGAACAAAAGATTTACAAGGTTCACTACTCAACAAGAGTAGCTACATCCTTGGTATGGTATAGAAACAATCCAATACCACACAATCCACTAGAAAACAATCCTTTTATGTGGAATACAACAAGTAGGATATACCCTTACACACTTGTAGCACATTGAAAACAATCCAATAGTGTGTGTCCTCCCTCTTAGAAAAAATAGGGTAATGTAATGATTTTGTGCTTCTTAATGAACTTTCACAAATCACATATTTCAAAACAATTCTTCACATTCCTACCCAGAAGCTGGTAAGAACCTACTAGTGCAAACAGCTTGCACGCCACTCCCTACTTACACGCCTCCCTACTTGCGTGCCACCCTGCTTGCATGCCACCTGCTTGCGTGCTACTTAGCCTGCACACCACCTAGCTTGGGCGCCACCTGCTTGCGCACCACTCATCTTTCATGCCACCCAGCTTGCGCGCCACCTGCTTGCACACCACTAACTACTTGTGCGCCACTATTGTGCACAGCTCACAACTTGTGCACCACCTTTGGCTTATACACAACAGACTTCTTGAAGACACCTCCCTACTTTCACACCTCTAACAACTTGCACGCCACTTCCTACTTGCGCACCACCCTACTTGTGCGCCACCCCACTTTTTCACCTTATAAATAACCCTCAGCTTGTGCTCCACTTCAGTTTACGTGCCACTTTCTACTACTAGCGTGATCAGAGATCAAATTTTTTCTTAAGTGTTGAGCATAAAAAAATGAGGAGGCTAGTCATCTAATTATAGGCATTTTGGTGACTTGTGCGCCACATACACTTGCGCGACACACTTGCATGCCCCTTATACTTGAGTGCCAGTTTTTGACATGCAAGCCACTTTATTTCCTTTGTCATATTTTGATGGGATGATCTTGAGATATGAATTGCGCACAACATACACTTGCGCATCCCATATACTTGCGCGCCACACTTGACTAGCACGCCACTTTCATTATTTTTCCAAAAACACTTTTGTACTCTCTATATATATCATAAGGCTTGAATCACAAGTTCTTCAAACTTATGATATTTTTGAAATAAAAATCAGAAAAGCATCATCATAGTTTACAATTTCTTTACAAAGTGAATTGATTTAGCTTTTTTTAGAACAAAAGACAACACTCTGTAACATCAAACTTTTATTACATCCTTATCCATCCAACTTAGTCCCAAAAACTACTATGTACTACGTGACCTTTAAACATAATATTGTCTCTTCTGTGATTTGAATTTTGAAAATATGGCATACACAGTTGAAATCAGAAAGATGTTTGGAGTTTGATAAGGAAAACAATTTTTTTTACTAAATAGTAACCTACCCTTATTAATAGTAATATGAACCTTATTAATATTCAATCATACAAAAGAATATTAACGTCACCCTTGAATGTATAAATAAAATTTAGGTATCTTATAAGTGATAATATGACCATAGTAAAAGTATTTGTATTTTTTTATATCATAAATAATTAATTGTAATTAATTAATTATTTTAAAAGATTTTTTTTTCTAAATGGTGTTCACAAATTAAAATTTTTATGATTTCTAGTTTTAAGATAATTTTAGAACACCTTATGTAATTTTTAAAATCCTTATAAAATTAGTCATAGTTTTAAAATCTATATTTTTTTTGTAAATTAACATTTTAATTAAAAATTAAATTAGTCATGTATAGAAAATTATTTTTGGAAAATGGATTTTATTTTTGGATTCTACAAATCAAAAAATTATCAGGGTGAATTTTTTGGATTTCTCTGAAATACATGAATTTTTTATGAATAGTGAAATATGATAATGTAAAAAATAAGTTAAATACATTAATTATTGAGTCATGGGTGATTTTTTGATGATTTAAGAACTTTGGGTTCAAACTCACATACGCATGTTAATGTTTTTGTTTACAATAATCATTATTGTTTCTTGTCTTATGGAAAAATAATAATCTAATAATTAAAATATTAAGAAAACCCCCCTCTCATCCACAATAAAAACCACCCACACTCCCCTCTTATATTCACTCCCCTCAAGCCTTGTGTCTTGCCTAAATTATTCTCAAATATCTCCCCAAACTCCTCACTCACATCCATCTGCTCTTTGTGTCCTAAAAATACCAAATTTCTCCCCTTAAGGGGATCTCAAGGAATATTAATTTAAGAGGTAAATTCCACTTTTCAATTATTTTACTTGCCTTTCAAATTCTATTGTTTTATTTTCTATCCATACCTATACTAATCAAACTTTTATGAAACAGACAGTACCATGCATGTACATCAATTTTTTTATGATAATGGAATAAGTTATTATCCTCTCTCCTTTACTATTATTTTATAATAGAAATGAAAACAACATTCGAGATGGGTTAATTCATCATATTCAAGGATGATGAGTTTTCAATTTATTTTATCATCTTCAATTCATGTCATGAAACCATTTTTATAATTGAACAACACTATAATATATGTATTATGTCTCACATATGGTTCTATAATATTTTGGTTCAAATGGTATTGATTTATAAAACAAAATGTTTTCGTTGTGATAAAAATGGCTAGTTTACCCAAAAGGTTATTACTAATGTTTTATATGATGATTCAAATTCACTCCAAGTAACCAGATTATGTTTAAAACCTTGTAACCTTTTGGACTTAAAAAAATAAAATATAACTCCAATTCTAGAAAACCATCCTCATTTTACAAGATTATCAATTCATGTATATAAGTTAACAGTTCATGAAACAAACGGACCAAAACAATGATATTAAACCTCAAAACCCAAAAAAAGGCTATGAATGAACTCAAAAAGGTTATAATAAATCAATTAAATGTAAAATAGGTTTTTTAACTTTTAATTAATGAAGATAATTTGATTATTCACGTAATTAATATCATGTGGAGAACACCTTCAGACTTAAGGTAATAGATTCTACCCGAACATCCATTATTCCTTCGGGTTATTCTTACTCTCTTTTTACCAAAATAAAATCCAATATTCTATTTCTGTACATATTTTAATTTATATTAAATGTCCTAAATCGTGTATCTAGATCCATTTATCATTATATTTTGGGTATATACATGCTTTTATGTGATTCCCTCCTCATTACTTCGGGATAAGAAAACCAGTTTTTAGGGAACATCCTGAATTCTTACCCGGTTTCATGTACACACTATCATATGTTTTAAGACCCCATTGTTTTTATAAAATCAGTGTTTTTATTTGGAATCCCTCTTGGTTCAATTATGGTTTTATATAAAATATTATTCCCTTTTCTATTTTAAAGTCCCTTTAGTATTTTCTTTAAAACCGCACTAAAATGTTTTAATGCTAAAATTTCACAAATAATCTTCCAATATGTTGTCACTTCTATTTGAAATCACGTACTATGATATATTCCTATTTTACATTATCAATGTACTTGTTTGTTTTAATTACTTTCTTTCATGGATAGTTGTATGATATACTCATCTATTATGATTTATGAAATGATTATGATACCTATTTATTTATATAGGTACCCTTTTTTGTTTACGTATGAATGATTATGTATGATTATATATGTGGAAAGAATATTCATGAACTTGTTTTGATGGGTTCTCCTAGATAGTTCTCCATTTCATTGGTTAAATTTGAGTCTCATGAGACGTTATGTGCAACTGTCTTGGTGGTTTTCCTTGACTTGGGATACTATATGAAATGGTCATGGGGGTAAACCTTGGATTTTTCTCCTCTATATGAAATCAGAATTGAATCATTCAAAGGCAATGTTTTATGTTTCTTCCATATTACAATGAATTCATGTTTATATGACACCATGTTTATAGGTTATGATTACATATGTTTCGTGCTTTTTTTATATCATTATGCCATTCCTTCAAACCCATGTGCTAATGCTATATTATTATGCTTTTTCCCTTACCAGTATTCTAGAAAATTCCTTTGTTCATGTTATCCCACAGTTATCCTATGAAGATGAATGGGAACAATGGCTATTAGGAGCTCCATATAAAGATTAAATAAATACATGTATTATTTAGTCCAATATTTTTTAGTTTTATGTACCCAGTCTTCCAAGACACTAGAATTCATGATCCTTGGCTTGTAATATGAATGTTTGTTAAGATTAAAATCATGTAACGATATACATAAAAATATAGGATTTCTAAAGTTGGAATGAAATAATCTGTATGCCAATTAGAGGATAATGCTATTGGAGTTCGAGGTTGGGGACCATGTATTCCTGAAGGTTTCCCTCTGACGTGGGCAGTGAAGGTTCAGAAGAGGGAGTAAGCTCTCTCAAAGGATCATTGTACCTTTAGAGGTGTTGGGATGAGATAGAGAGGTGTCTTATCAGTTGTAATTTCCACCACAAATAGGGAGGGTCCATTCCATCTTTCATGTCTCCCACCATCGTCGGTATCTCCACAATGACTCCCATGTCATTGATTTGGGAGAATTGGATATCTTGTATGATCAAAATGTTTTTGGAGAAACCAATATAGATTTAGGATCGTCTGGATAAGTTTATATGTAGAAGGAACACTCCATTTGTTTTCTTGTTGTCGAGGAATGGTGTCTTGGAGGAGAGTATTTGGGATCGAGAGACACCGATGCATGCCCAGTACCCAAAGTTGTTTTGAGTTTTTCTCATGTGTTATTATTTTTGATGTAATTCATGAACATTGATTTATATGAGATGGGTTATTTCCTTATAAGGGGTATGATAATTTCCTAACATATGAGGATGGAATGACCTGAGCCTTAATCAACACGCATTAATGTGGATGCAATTAAACTCGTTCGAGTGATTTAGTGCCTCCCAAAAAATATAGTATCTTGACATGGGGTAAATAAATTCCATAATTAATATGTTTGGGTAGTGTGAATTTTGGTTTGTGGGTGGTATGTCTTGCCATTGATTGGCTGGAAACCCTCCAAGGAGGTGTTCTTGGATGTTGAGGATTCACTCAAACAAGGCGGATTTTCCTTGAGAATTTTCTTAGGGGTGGTTATTAAGACCCATCTTTCTTCTAGGTTGGTTTTGAATTCTTGATGGTGAGAATAGTTTGAGAGGTATCTGATGTAATGGACCAAACCTCGATGGTCCATTAATTTTTCAAAATCATGTGTTTGAGGTGTAGTGACAGGCAACAGTTGATCATTTCAAGAGTTTTATAAACTTATAGTTTTTCCATTGATGACATTGGGCGTCAGTGTCGGTGACTCAGGGCATCATTATTGGTGACTCAGAGGATCGGTGTCAATGACTTAGGGTGTCAGTGTTAGTGAATCAGGGAATCAGTGTTGGTGAATTAGGGTGTCGGTGTCGATGAAACACGATTTCAATGTTAGTGGCTTAGGGCCTTGGTGTCTGTGAATCAGGGCGTCGGTGTCAGAGATTCAGGGCATCGGTGTCGGTGAGTCTGGGCGTCGGTGAGTCAGGCATGGGTAGTTTGAAGTCGATGAATCACCCATTGGGGAATAAGTTTCTATTTTTTGAATTTTTCTAGTTTTACCCCTCTAACGTTTTATTTGATGAAAATTGAGTTTAAAGCCTTGTTTGGGTGTTTATAAAAGAATTTAAAAGGATATCAATTATATATATAGTATCCCAAGGCTTAAGGAACATTGAAATAGTTTAACCACGTGGTATTGGAAACGATCTGACATTAATGGACTTGGAACCATTTCCTTATGTTGATATAGGATATGTATTTTTTTCTAAATATGAGGTTCTCTATTCTATTTTATCTTAGTGCGCTGAAAAATTTTCATCCAAAAAGAGTTTTTCAGCTATTTTGTGCCCTCCTGTTTAGTTTTCCTTCGAGTCTCCTACTCGCACAACCCCCTGTTTTGGCATAATGGGGAGTTTTGGTCACCTGTTGTTCTATATAGGGATTTCCTTTGTCTCTCTTTTAATTATTTATCATGTGGGATGGGAGTAGTAAGGTTATTTTGTGAAAAACTATGGAATCCAACCTTCATCAATGATAAATTATAATTGTGAAATATGGACTTAATAATGGGATACGGGTTTATTGATGTTGATCATTTGTTTGATTCATTATCTTTGATTATAATATGATCTATTTTGGTTGTGTGGCCTCTAAAAATCCTTGGGTTGGTGTTTTGGTTGTGGTTGTTGTGTGGATCTGCATGTAGGGTTAGCAGTAAGGGTAGTTTTTATGTTTGGGTTTTTTGTTTTTTTGGAAATTCATAGGTTGGGATGAGTTTTTTATTGCCTATATGTATAAATGTGTAGTTACTTATGTTTTCTATATTCACCCCACCCTCATTGAGAACAATCTGCTAAACACCCTTATTGTCACGGGGGGATGTTTTTTCCAACATCCAGGTGGGAGGATGGATGGCTAGTTACTGACATTACCTTGCTCCGTCTTCTTGGAATTTATCACCCAAGACTTTTTAGGAAAACTGTAATGGCTAGAGGTTTATTACCAAATTTATTGTATTGGTTATGTGATAGGTGTTTTGTTTCCCATGTGTTTTCAGGATGAGGCCCTAGTGTTTTTGGGTGAGAGGTATGGTTGTTTTGGCCCATCTGTCTGTAGGTGGGATGTGTGTGGTTTTTGGCCCAAGTATGTGAAGGCAGGTTGTGACAGTGGGGATTGTTGAAGAGAATGTTAGTGTCAGGACATTTGCTATTAGTGATGAGTAGTTAACTAGTGGGATGTGTTGTGGGGTACGAAAATATTGATGTGATTACTACTTTACTTTACTTGACATGTGTTATTTTGTGAGCATTCCTTGGTGATTTTGGGGTTGATAAAATACCTTATTAGCTACTTTTGAGTTTCTTCTATTTTCTTGTAGGGTCATTAGTATGATTTCCCCACTTGTACATAGGTAAATTTTATTTTTCTCTATTGAGTATACTTGTATGCTCACCCTACGTATACAAAACTATTTTCAGGTTTCCAAGGATATTACAGGGATTGTGTTGGACCATACTATCTCAGACATTGGGGATGGTTGTTGTGTCACTACCTAGTTTTATTTTGATACTTTGGAGTTTTATTTTTTACTTTCTATAAGTTTTACTTTAAACATGCATGTGGGATCAATTTGTATTATTTATATATATCCGTCGTGGAGTTTTTTGAGTTTGATAACTCTCATATCCCGATCTTGGTTACAATAAAAAGGGTAATGCCTCCCATTTTTTTGTGATATTTATATACCCTTGGTTCTCGTCTCCACCCTAGGTCCTATTGGAGGTGTGACTCAGGGTTTTATTATCTCTCCTTAATCATGAGGAAGTAATGCCTCTATATCTTTCTATCCCTTCCCTCATCTCGAAGAAGGTGGGTTATTACAAATGGTTAATACTTGTGTTGCACCCATTTTTGGAGTAAATAATAAATTTCATGCTAGTATAATAAAGATTATTTTGATACTCTATGAAAACTTTCCTATTTTATTCAAAATTCTTATGAGTTTTTTTGTGTTAGGTACTGGTGAGGAAGATGTTCAAAGCAATGTCCATGTATGTGGACCTAATGAGACTATAGATGTTGATGATGTTGGACTTCTTGATGATGGAGGTAGACCGTAGTTGCTGGACCAAACATGTAGAAGCTGTCAAAATTCTTATTGGTGGTGTGGGCACTCACAGTATGAGCAATCGATCTATAATGGAATAACTGAGTTTCTTTGTATTTAATTTCAATTTTTATTTCCACAACTATATTTTAATACAATTTCTATTTAAATAAATATCCCTATGTGTCTCACATTTAAGAAATGTTATAATGTTATAATATTTAATGTTAACAATGATTATAATATTGCTAGTCATATTTTAACAACTAATATTTTGTGTTATAATAGAAATAATATTTTTCAGGTTTAATAATTAATAAATTTATTGATAATTGCATTATTAATTTAAAAATATGAATGTTTCATTGGTGTCCTCCTTGGAAGTTCTCATGTTTCACCCATTTCAATATTTTTCATCATATTTTCCCAAATACTTTACACTTTAATAAATAATGAATTACATGTAATAAAAAAATAATAATTATGATATTGTATATAATTTTTTTTAATGAATATAATATTCCATGATTAAATATAATTTTACTAATAATTAAAATATTGGACATCATTATGTTACCATATTTAATGTCCATAGTAATTATAATATTTCATGATGTTTGGAAATAACTACGGTTTAGTGTTATAATAGAATTAATAAATTTTCATGTGGAATAATTATATGAAGGATGTTCTAATCATGGATTTCATAACCCAAACCCATGACCCCACAAAATTTTATTAAAACTGTAAAGGAAAACATACACACCAAGCATGGAATGTAGACCCACATTTTTATAAGACCTTAAATGTAACCAAATAAAGACCCAAAGGCCCAAAAATATCAATGCCTTGCATCCATTATGTTGACCAACAAGTGACAACAATGAAGAAATTTCACATAGGACTGTAGTACTGTGGAAAACCAACAAAACAACAACTAAAGAAATCATCATGAATGAAGAGATCACTAGAGGATGTTGTTATTCCCTTCAACATTATCACTCTCAATCATGATATTTATGATGACCAATGTTGGAGATTTTAGTCTGCATGTCATTAGAAGAAAATAATCATTGTCAATGTCCCATACCACTGACACTGCATCCATAATATCTAGCTTGGTCCATCGATGACCACTTCCATTAAAAAACATCTTATCGGTAGCACCTCCAATTAATTTCTCACACCTATGAAGACCCTTCACATGAGGGTGTCCACCCAAGGTCAACAAATTATCTAGAAATCACCGGGATCATTAGGGTCATTGACCAATTTAAGAGTTTAAACCGGATCCATCAAAACTATTAGAGCTGAAACCTACCATGAAGAAGCCGCGCTCAATAATGCTATAAATTCTCACCGCTATGATCTCATAACAGACGTCTCCCAACTCCATCGTCATTCCCCCTTCGCAAGAACCCCAGACACGCCACCACCATAAAAAAAGAGCCACATCTTAGCATGAAATTCAAGTCAAATCCACACATCCTGAGATTCACCATCTCCACATCTGGATGAATTGAAACCCATTGAAAATATCTCTGAAGTAAATAAACCCTCCACATGGGATCCATATGAAACCATGTTATTATCCCTTAGAAAGTAGAATCTTCCATTTTTTTCATCTGTAGTTCGATCTATAGACAATAATTAATTTCCAGGATAATCGCATCCATCCAATTGAATGGAATGCATGATTTGAGATTCTTCAGCAGTGGATGATTTTTGATATACACTGAAACATAAAAAAATAGACAACTATATCATTATCACATATTTTTATAGACCACAGTTATCTGTAAGGGGATTATTTCTGGAACATACTGAAAAAAACATGGAATGTCCAACTATCTATTCATTAAATATGCATGGGAGACCACAATTTCTAGCAAAATCTCATGGAGTCAAATATGAGGAATATCTCCATTTTAGAGAGATAAGGACTCCATATTTCTAGAATAATTATAATATTGAATGTAAATTTCATTAGTTGAAATATTTTAATAAAAAAATTAATTAGTAATATGAAATATTAGAATCATTGATAATACATTCATATATTTAACAAGAATGACTATGTATTATTTGGTGGGATCACACTATAATTAATGCACCACATCCAATCTGAAATCTATAGTTATGTGTGCCTTGGAGAGAGATGTTTCTAGGGTGGGTGACCTTCTGGGAAGTACTCATGTTGCACCCTTTTTTGATCATTTTAGATTTCATTCCACCAATAATATTGATTATTATGATATTGTACGTAAATTTTTTGTTGAATATAATATTTAATTATTATATGGAATTTTAGTAATAACTATAATATTAAATGTTATAATGTTAAAATATTTCAATTTAACAAGGATTATAATATTTCTTGTTATATTATAACAACTAAATTTGAGTGTTGTAACAGAAATAACATTTTTTTTTCAAGTATAATAACTATAATATTTCTTGATAATCGTATTATTTAATTTCATAAAATTAATGTTGCATGGGTAACCTACTTGAAACTATTCATGTTTCACCATTTTTTGTATTTTTCATTTTATTTTCCTAGATTTTTACATTTTATGAAAAGGAATTACATGTAAATATAACAGTTATAATTATGATATTTTATGTAAACATTTTAAATTAATATAATATTTCATCTTCACAAGGAACATTGTAATAATTATCATATTTCATTTCATAATGTTCCCATATTTTTTGTTAACAATAATTATAATATTTCATGATGTATTGTAACAACTAAGATTTAGTGTTATAATAGGAATAAATAGATTTCATGTTGAATAATTATAATATTGGTGGATAACTACATTTGTTAAAGGTATTTTTATAAAAAAAATATATAGAAATATTAAATATTATAATCAATGATAGTACTTAAAAATATTTAACAAGAATTTATATGTATTTTTCAGTATGATCACACAGAAATTAATGCACTAGGACCCACAAGAACTCTGGAGTTACGAGTGCTTGGGTAAGTGTTTCGTTTGGAAGGTCATCATCTTGGGAAGTACTCGTGTTGCACCCAATTATGTATATATTCCAAATGCCATGACATTATTATGATTATTATTATGATATTGTATATATGATTTTGTATTGAATATAATATTTCATGATTATAGGGAATTTTAGTAATAATTATAATATTTAATTTTATAGTGTTACAGTATTTCATGTAAACAATGATTTTAATATATCATGTTATATTGTAACAACTATAGTTTAGTGTTATAATAGAAATAATATTTGTTTCATCATGAATAATTATAATATTTCTTGATAATCACATTATTGAAGTTCATGATATGAATTTTGCATGGGTGACCTCCTCAGAAGTGCTCATGTTTCACCCTTTTCTATATTTTTCATTGTATTTTCCCATATTTTTTAATTTTTAAAAAACAAATATTTACATGTATGGATAAGAATAATAACTGTGATATTGTACATAAATACTTTCAAATGAATATAATATTTCATGTTTACCTATAATTTTAGTAAGAATTTTAATATTTTATGTCATAATGTTACCAAATTTCATGTTAACCATAATTATAATATTTATTGACTTGTTGAAACAACAATGTATTAGAAGTATAACAGGAAATATAATCTTAGATGTTGAAAAATTATAATATTGGACATTAATTTAATTATTAAAAGTTATATTTATAAAAAACATTAAATAGAAATATTTAATATTAGAATACTTGATAGTACTTTGAAATAAATAACAAGAATGTCTGTGTATAGTTTTCTGTGATCACACCAGCATTAATCCATAAAATCCCATTAAAAATATATAGTTAAGAAATCTTGGGTGAGACTAGTACTTGGTTGGATGACCACCTAGAAAGTGCACATGTTGAACCTTTTTTTTTGAATATTTAAAATTTCATGCCAATATAATAGATATTTTTATGATCATGTATGTAAAATTTTATATTGAATATTATATTTCATAATTACAATTCATTTTAGAAATAACTAAAATTTTGAAAGCTATAATGTTACAGTATTGTATTTTAACAATGATTATAATATTGCATGTTATATTGTAACAACTATGGTTTAGTTTTATAACACAACTAATATTTTCCATGTTAAATAATTATAATATTTATCAACAATTTTATTATTGAATTTCATATTATGAATTTTGGATGGGTTACCTCCTGGGAAGTGCTCATGTTTTACTCATTTCTATATTTTCTTTGTATTTCCCCTATTTTTTATAATTTTTTTTCAAAAAAGACTACATGTAATTATAACAATAATAATTATGAAATTCAAAGAAAAAATTTTAAATGAATATAATATTTCATGATTACATATAATTTTAGTAATAATTACAATATATCATTTCATAATGTTATAATAATTAATGTTAATAATAATTATAATATTTCATGGCACATTGTAACATCTACGATTTAGTGTTATTATAGAAATAAAAAAATTCCATGTTGAATAATTATAATATTGGAAGATAATTTCATTATTCAACGTTATATTTATAAAAACTATTAAATATAAATATGTAATATTAGAATGATTTATATAAATTTCAAATATTTACCATGAATTTATAATACTTTTGGGTGAAATCACACCAACATTAATCAATCCGAGCACATTAGAACTTACAGTTAAGTGTGATTTGGAAAGAATAGTACTCAGATAGCTAAACACCTAGGAAGTTCTCATGTTTCACCATTTTTTTGTATATTTCAAATTTATGGACTCTATAATAAAATTATTGGGATATTGTTTGTAAAATTATGTGTTGTTAGGTGTTTGGGGAATATGGGCTATGTATTATGTGTCATTTTCTCTAGGCATAAAAGCCACATAAGGCTACCCCTAAACCTAGATAAAAAGTTGAAAAATAAATAAAAATTATACAGGCTATTGGGATTGGTGGTAAAAAAATGAATTTTATGTAAGTATAATAGTACTAAATTTGATATTGTATATAAAATCTTTAAATTAATATAATATTTCATGTTTACATAGAATTTTAGTATTGATTATAATATTTCATGTCATAATGTTACCAAATTTCATGTTCACAATAATTATAATATTTCATAATGTATTGTGACAACTAAATTGTAGTGTTATAAGAGGAACAATAATTTTTCATGTTGAGTGACAATAAAAATGGCTGATAATTGAATTACTTAAAGTTATATTTATATAAATAATTAAATAATATAATCATTTATAGTAATTTAAAATATTTACTAGTAATTATTTTTTTTGTTGGGTCTGATCAAACTAGCATTAATGTAGTAGATCCCATTAGAACTTTGTAGTTTAGAATTCTTGGCTGAGAGTATTACTATGATGGGTAAATTCATGCGATGTACTTGTGCTGCACACTTTTATGTGTGTATTTCAAATTTTATTCCTATATAATAAATATTATTATGAAACTATATGTAAATTTTTAATTGAATATAATATTTCATGATTACATGTCATTTTAGTAATAATTAGGATATTTCATGTTATAATGTTACAATATTTCATGTTAACAACAATTATAATATTTCATGTTATATGGTAACAACTATGATTATGTGTTATAAATGATATATTTTTTTATGTTGAATAATCATAATATTTCTTGATAATCGCATTACTAAATTACAGAATATGAATATTTCCAGGGTGACCTCTTAGGAAGATCTCATGTTTCAACCTTTTCTGTATTTTTCATTTTATTTTCCTAGTTTTTTTACATTTTAGAAAAAAAATTAATTGTATGAATGATAATAATAATTATGATATTATAAGTAAAAATTTTAAATGAATATAAATTTTAATGTTTACATATAATTTTAGTAATAATTATAATATTGTATGCCACAATGTTACCATATATCAGGTTAAGAATCATTATAATATTTGACAACGTATTGTAATAACTACGTTTTAGTGTTATAAAAAAATAATTTTTCATGTTGAATAATAATAATATTTGAGGATAATTTCAATATTTAATGTTATATTTATAACAAAAAATTAAATAGAAATATGTAATAATATAATCATTGATAGTACTTTCAAATATTTTCTTTATAATTTTTGTGTATTGTTTGGTGTGATCATTGTAGAATTAATGTAAAATATCAAATTAGAACATTATAGTTAAGCATTCTTAGGATGGGTGTCCTTCTGGGACGTACTCATGGTGTACCCTTTTTTGGTTTATTTAATATTTAATTCCAGTATAATAAATATTACTATGATATGTTACATAAAATTTTGTATAGAGTATAGTATTTCATAATTATAGGTAATTGTTGTAATAATCACAATATTTCATGTTATAATGTTACTGTAATTATTTTTAACAATGATTATAGTATTGTACATTATACTTTTATTTCTATGTTTTTCTGTTATAACAGAAATAATATTTTTTTCATCTTGAATAATTATAATATTTATCGATAATTTCATTATTTATTTTTATAATTTGAATTTTTCAGGGCTGACCTCCTAGGAAGTGCTCATATTTCACCTTTTTTATTTAACATTTCAATCAAATATTATTAAGATTACAATGATATTGTATATATATTATCATTAATAATTTTTATATTATATTTCATTTTATTACCATATTTTATGTTAATAATAATTTTAATATTGCATGATTTATTGTCACAACTAATAGTTAGTGTTATAATAGAAATAATAATTTTTCATGATGAATAATTATAATATTAGATGATAATTTCATTAGATAATGTTTTATTTATAATAACAATTAAATAGAAATTTTTATTATTAGAATCATTGATAGTACATTCAAATATTTAATAATAATGTCTTCGTATTGTTGGGTGTGATCACACAAACATTATTGCACTAGATCCCATTTGAAATCTACAGTTAAATGTGCATGGGCGAGAGTAGTACTAGGATTGGTGACCACCTAAAAAGTAGTCTTGTTTCCCCATTTTTTTAATATTTGAAATTTCATCCCATTAAAATAAATATTATTATAATATTGTATGTAATATTTTGTATTGAATATAATATTTCATTATTATAGTGCCTTTTAGAAATAATATTAATATTTTATATTAAAATGTTTCTTTATTGGTAGCGACATCTTAATATATTTAGGTATTCTTTAAAAAATCTTTTGATCATTCTTTGGTTGGGTCTTCTTTATGGGTTTTTTGGTAATATTTTCAAAATTTTGAAGGGATCTTGGGATACGCACAATTTTCCCACAATTTTCCAGAACAATGTGCCATTCTAGTGAAAATCGTGATAACCCAGGCAGTGAGGGTTTTCATGGATGATACAGAGTTTGAAAAACCATTCACCCATCAAGGAGAAACTATTCAACCCACAAGTAGGGGTTCATGGCTAGGGATCACAGTTTTAAAAACCATGTGGCCCTAACCACCTAATAGTTTAAAAAAAATTTAATTATCCCAAAATTTCATTAATAATTTATTGACCCCCATTTAGAACCCTGATCGGCCTTAACTCAGGGTTGGACAATTTCCTAGGAATTTGTGGACTCGAATAATTTTTTTTGGCTTCTCCAAACCCCTTCCAAAGGAGATCAAAGCATGGTGGCCATCATTCGATCCTTCCCTGATAAGAGTTATTCTCCCACTATCTATCTCCTGGTATCTCCCTCTCTCTTCCATAGGGTTTGTTTGATCTTCATGTTGTTGTATGATCCAATGTATGTTGTTTTAGATCTTGAATCATGGATTAATTCTTAGATCTCCCTTTCTGACAATCTTTTTTGGAGTTTCCTATTACAGGAGTTGTGTGACATGATCTCTTCGTTTTAGTAGGTGGTTCAGTTTATGATTTCCCAATTTATTTATCCCAAAAATGGTTAATTTAAATTAAATATTCTTTGATTAATTTATGAAAAACCAATTTATTATGGATTCTACTATAAATTTTTTTGGGCATGATATTTGTGGAAAACCCATTAGTTATAGTGAATTGGGGTGTGATTTGAATTTTATTGAAAATGTGGGATTTCATTTTGTTAAATTATGTTGTGGAATTTAATTATGAAATTGATTTCAAATTTTTATTTGAAAAAAATGGATTATGTTTTTTTGATAACAACCCATTGGTAATATCCTAAAAATGTGTAATATTTTATTAAAATCTCATTTTATAATTTAAATAGAAATTGGTTTATTAAAATAGAAAATGTGTTAATTTTATTTTAAAAAAAAATTAAAATAAATTTACCATTATTGATCATTGTTAGAGCTCACGAAATCCAATGTATTTAGTGAGTTATTAGGGGAAAATATTATAGGGTGTAAAAGACATAGAAATGGATTAATGCTATAAAACTATAACATAAGGTTATTGTATGATCATATACCTAGTGTGATGTTGGTTAGTATTATTTTTTTATTGTCATAGAGATGTGTGTGCATATTTCCATTATCATTTTATAAGCGTGAGAGGATCACATAACCTGGAATTATCATACATTTTTGAATATGACCTTGTTTCTTTTCATTATTATTTTGACATATATTCAATTTCTTGTATATTTTATTACACATGCCTTTTGAATTTATATAAACTATTTTATATAAAATTTATATTTAATCCATTTTTTAAATATTTAAATAATTTCAGATGTAAATCGTGATTTGTTATAAATATGATTTCTAAATACCATGCATGTTTATCTAAAATTGGAAGCATTAACTGGATCTTTACTTTGAAATATTTTTAGAGAATCCTCAGTGAGACACTACTGGTCATTTAGTTTACACCCTACTAGTTTCTTTGAGTGTTTGTAGATTATCTTCATATAGGTTTGAGCAAGGGAAAACACACATTTTTGTTGTTTCTTGTTGTTGATCCTTGGGACTTGGAATGCTGTGTCCATTTTGAATTGGGGTTTAATCCCCATTTATGGTATTGTATGCTTGTAATTTGGGTTTTTTACCTGTTTGACTTCTAGTACAGTTATCCCCATGGATTTTTATTTTTATCAAACTAACTTGAATTTGTTTGTTCATCTTTTTATGTGGAAAAAATGTTCCTAGTTTTATCTTTTATGATGCGAGGTGCGAGATTCCGACACATGAGGGTCAAGGATTCTCTTCTGGTAATATCTATATCAGATCATGTTTCTAGGTACCAGTGTATTCAGGTTGTTTCATGACAAATTGGTATCAAATATTTCTTGATATTTTTTGGTTATCGACTGGGAATCTCTTGAAATCATATTTAGGATGGATTGGCTCATTGCCAATAGATCCCATATTGATTATTGTCTTTGACGGGTCTCCTTTAATGAACCCGCTGGGGTGTTCTATAGATTTTAGGGATAATGGGATCTGAATTCACATAGAACCGAACCTTATAATCCATAGTTGGGAAAATTAATATATGTGTTGACGTTTGATATAGAGATAGATTATTCGAGTGATGATCCTCTTCCATTTTTCATCTAGTTTCTTGATGTTCTTCCTTCTGACATATATAGATTCCCAAAGATAATAGAGGCACAATTATATATTTATTTAGTTCCTAGTACTCATCCAGTATATATTCCTTTTATTTTGGAAATATCTTGGTCAAAGACCAAGACCCAAAAAATTATTAAAAGGAAGTAAAGATTACAAGAGTCTGAAGGAGGAATTTTTTTTACAATCATTTTCATAATAAGGAAGGAGCTCAACTGGTAAATCATCACACCACATAATTTCCTGGTTGATAACCTTTTTGGAAAGACCATCTGCCACCAAGTTTGCTTCCCGGTAGGTATGGGTGGAAATGTATCTGATCTTCAAGAGAGAGCTAAGACAATTCTTCCATCACGCTGTAAGAGACAAAGCATGGTGAACCACTCTATTCCAAATACATTGGATAATGGTGGTGGAATCACTTTCAATACAAATATTATTTCAACCTTTTATCATAAAGAAGTTGACCGCATGAATCACCTCCATCATCTTAGCCTCTAGGGCGGAGGCAAATCCATAGCCACCAAAGAAACAACCATGAAAATTCCCAAGAGAGTCTCTGAATATGGCCCCATAACCCGCGTGACCTGAATTTCCTTTAGAAGCACCCTCAAAATTGATTTCTATCCATCCAGGAATCGGAGCCTTCTAGAACACTTCAAAGAAGTGCTTTGGTTTATTGTAGATCCCATTTATTCTAAGACGATGAAGGATGAAAATGTCACCAACCGAGTTAGCACATGAGGCTTTCTGAAGGGTGGACGCATCCCTGATAGCAATAAGAATTATCCCCCGACCTGCATTAAGATTGAGTGAGGAACTATTGTGGATATTAGCATTTCTATCATACCAGATAATGTGGAGGAGATCTGAAACTGTGGATAGAAAGAGATTTCTAATCTGAGGAGAATGTTCCAGCTCCACACAATATTTGTTTAAAGAGCAGATAGAGTCAGCAAGTAACCATGTACAGTAAAAAATGTCAGTAATAAAATTACAAAGAGTAGTAGTTGTGGCATAAGAAAAAAATAATTGATTTATTTCCTCCCTATGTTAATGACATAGGTGACATCTAGAGATGAGTTTGACACCAAAGGATTGAAGGCAAACCTCCGTGGGTAAGCACTTGTGAGCAATATTCCATACAAGATTAAGTATGTAAGGTTTGATCCAAGGATTATAAAAAGGCATTAACAAAGAAAAATTAGTCTCAGGTGAGGAGAAAAAATGCTTGTAATAAGTTTTGGAACCAATGATCCCATTGTGATTGGGTTCCCAAATAAGATTATCCTCATCATTAGAGAAGGCTTAGCCATCAACTACATGTTTGATATGATCAGGGAGGTCTAAGTGATGGGAACACATTACTTCATTTAGGGTACAGTTTATCGAATCCGGAATAGAATTTGAATGAAGCATCGAATTGAGGGGAACGCCATCCCAGTTGTCAATCCAGAATTTCATAGCTGAATCAAAGTTAACCATCCATCTGGATATGTGCATGATATTGACAATGAATTTTCTAATGGATGGCCAGAGGGAATAATTAACATAACTCAAATTATGGGATTTTAGCTTTTCCAGGAAATCATTTTTAAGGAATGAAATTGAGTCAGCTTTGTTGTTTATTAAGTTCCAAGTGAGTCTGGCCTGGAGGGATTCATTAAAAAACTTGAGGTTTTTTTATTTCAAGCCCTCCTTTATCGAGGGGTTTGCAGCAGTTAGACTAGGAAATAGTGACAAGCTTCCTATTAAGGATACTCCTCATCCAAAAAAAGGTCTAAATATATGTATTTATTTTCTTAAGGAGACTGTAAGGCCATCTGTTAATCATCAGCAAATAAACCATTTTGGAGACAATAGAAGCTTTCACCAGGCAGATTCTACCAGCCATAGAAAGAGATTTTCCTTTCCAAGAAGAAAGCTGATTAATGATTTGGTTACAGATATCATTAAAATATGAAGATCTAGGACCACCCCAAAAGATAGGAACACCCAGGTAAGTAAAAGTAAATGACCCTTCTTTAATAACAATAATATCAATGATGTAACTTTTTCTAGAAATGGGGAAACTTTTTCCAAAGAAGATAAAGGATTTCTTCCAACTAATGGATTGACCCGAGATCTCTTCATAGTGAGATAAGGAATATTTTTGATTAGTGATGTTTCGTTTTCCACCATTAAGGAAAAGAATAATGTCATCAGCATAAAGGAGGTGGGTCGAGACTTTAAGGTTTCTGGCAGCTTGGATGGGATTAATTTTGTTTTAATGCACAAGATAGGTGAGGAGACGACAAAGGTAATCCTCCGATATGGAAAAAAAGAATGGCAGAGAGGGTATCACCTTGTAGGACTCCCTTCGAACATTTAAAATATCCCTTAGGGGATCCATTAATAAGGATAGAAATAGAGGCCGAGTTAAAAAGAGAGTTGATCCTGCTAATAAAAACATCATTGAATACAAAACCCCGGAGGAACATGAAAATGAAACCCCAGTCGATAGTATGAAAAGCTTTCCTAATGTCAAGATTAATAGAAATTCTACCTCCTCTGGAGTTTTTATTGAGAGCATTAGTGGATTCTGAAGTAAGGTAGATGCTTCCCTGGATAGATTGCCCCTTGATGAATCCAAATTATTTCCATGATATAATTTTGTTACACAAATAGGAGAGTCTATTGGCCAAGATATTGGTAATAATTATATAGAGGGAGTTGATAAAATCAATAGGCCAAAACAAGTGAATTTTAGAGGCATTGGGTACCTTAGGTATTAAGGTAAGGAATTGGGCATTGATACCATGAGGAAGGAACCCATTAGAGAAAAAAGTCTTGACAATATTAGAAACATATTTTTGAATAACATCCCAGTTATACTGAAAGAATCCATTGTTGAAACCCTCAGGTCCTGGAGCACTTTTAGGGTTTATGCTAAAGAAAGTGTCCTTAATCTCATGTTCAAGGGGAGTGCTTAGGAGAAATTTTTTTTCTTCCTCCTGGACCTGGGATGGGATGATCTCGGGGAGGTGGTCCTTGTTAATTAGATCCCCATTGAAGATATTCTCAAAGTAAGAAACCACATGATTTTCAATGGAGGCCTCAGAGTGAAAGAGGAATTCATTGTCTTTTAAAAAGGAAAGTGGATGATAGAATTTCCTAACCCTCTGCAAAGAATTGTAGAATTTAGTGTTACAATCACCATCAGAGAGAAACTTAGTTTTGAAAACTTGTTTGTGTATGTTATCCTTAAGAACTAACAAGGAATTTATCTTCCTATAAATGTTGTCCTCATGATGAGGATCATAGGAGAAGTCAGAATGGATGGAATTATTTTTTAATTGGTTGAGATCAGTCTCAAGAGTGGATATGTACTTATTAATTTGCTTTGATTTAGTATTACACCAACCCTTGAGACAAAGTTTGAGGTGTTTGATCTTTATTATACAAGTGAAGGCATCCGAGTGATGACTCATCGAATTCAAACAATTTTTAATAATATTATAACACTCTAAGTCACCTGACCAAGCATTGTTAAATTTTAATTGAATATTGGGGTTTCTCACATTTAGAGTGAAAGATAACCAAAATAGGATGATGGTCCGAGAAAAGTCTATGTAAGATAATTCTAGAAATGTTGTCCCAGGCATTGAGCATCAAGAGATTCACGAGGCCCCTATCATGTTTTCTAGAAACCATCCGATTATAATTCCTTCTATACCAAGTAAACTTGGCACCAGTGAGATTAACTTCAACCAGATTACAATCTTCAATAGAGGATCTAAACTCCCTGGAAGAGATTTGAGAATGAGAAGGGCCAAGTTTTTCACAAGGGGAAAAGATGGCATTAAAATCTCCAATCACTAACAAGGGGTCAGAGATATAATTAGATAAAAATAACATGTTATTCCAAAGGGTCCTACGATCCTGGTAGTGATTCTTAGCATAAAAAAAGTGCAGTACATATGGAGGTTATCAAAAACATAATCAGAAGTGCGAATTTGATCAGTAGTGTTGTGAATTTTAACATCTTTCAGTGAATAGTGATAAAAGATACAGGGGGATTAAATAATATTGATATTATTGCAAGAACCTAAAAAATTATAACCAGAGGAAGAAAAGTGCATAATATTCAAAGAGAAGTTGACTTTTGGTCCAGCAAGAGGAAAAAGTTTTGGTTTATGAGTCAAGATAGTTCTTTTAAGAACAGAAATAGTTTCATAGTTAGATATTCCCTAAAAATTACAAAAGATGAAATCCATTAAAACCGGTGTTTGGAGCCTTGGCTCCTGTTTTTCTTCTTGGTGCCACTCGATAAATTTTTCCTCTTTAATCTCCTATGATTTGAAGAAGAGGACAAAGTAGTCTTCAAAACCTATCTGCTCATTGGGGAATCAGACAATAGGTTAACAGCATCTAAGATAACTGTTTCATTTATTATGAATAGAGACATAGTAACTTTATCAGTGGACCTATAAGGATCCACAATCTCGAGAGGGGTTTCAGACTGAGGAACATAAGACAAAACATAAGTGGCCTTCATGTCTATTGTCCCTGTCAACTATAAAGAAGTATCCTTATCATTTTGAGCAGGTGATATAATGAAAAATGATGAATTTTAAAGATCAGGGCATTTAATAGAATGAGGAGTGATGCAATCTGGAGCGTCTGTGAGATTCATACCTTGAGAGGCATCCTGGGTAGTGAGCGTGGAAGAGCCTTTGACAAGAGCGGCTGTCTTTGGCTCTATAACCATCGAGACTACACGAACAGAGGCATCCTTGGGAGTGGGTGTGGTAATTCCATATGTAAGAACAACTACCTTTGACTTTGAATCCTCCAGGACAACATGTGAAGCCTTGGAAAAATACAACCTTGGAAGCGCGTGGTAGGATCCATTGATTATTGACACCAGGGGCTCAACATGCTCTTTTACAAACGAAAAAACATCATCCTTCGATGAGGATTGCAGAGGGAGTTCACAAACATCAAGAACCGTCTATTGAATATCTTCCATGATTGTAATCTCGATTTCAACGTCTTCCTCTACTTCGACCTATTCTTCCCAGGTAAGACCTGATCTCTCACCTAGAAGATTGACTCTCTTGAGGGTATTTGTGGAAGGAATCCTTATTTACTCTATATATGTGGAGGATCATGTATATCATCTGAGATAAGGTATTAAATTTTTGATAAATCATCAACTTTTGGCCAAGATATCAAAATGTGATTTTAGGATCCAGGAACGGAAGTTCATGGGAAACCTGGTGCCAAAAAATGGTATATAATTTGATCTTGAGAATTTGAAGGCTGTTATGACATGGTAAGAACCAAGAAATGTTTTATAGATTCGGAGATTATTATGTTTTGTTGGATAATATCTCAAGTTTTTTAAATGCTTCTTAAACATGGATTCTTCAACGACTTCTAAAACAAGGAAGGGGGTAATGTTTTTTTAGAATAAAAAATGTTAGAATTATTTTTTGAGATGAATTTTTTTTTACTATTGTGCCTGTGGTCACTCTTGTAGATGTTGATCTGGGATATGTGGTCATATGTGACACATGAGGATCATGTTTGGATTGTTTTCTTATTCAGGGTGTCTAGGTCATTTTTTATGGATCTCAGCAGCTCAAGCCCACATGAGAAGTATTACATGACCCATGAAATTGATATTTTGGATGGGTTGCACACATTTATTAGATGAACACTTTAAAATTTCAGATAAACTATTAACATGTTTTCAAACCACAAGATCATGAGTTATATCTTCTCTAAAAAATTATCTAAATCTTCTCTAGAGTTGTTTTGTGGAATAACTAAAATCTTTTCATTTTGACATTACCTATACCCTAGTGAAATGGAATTTCATAATAAATTATTTTAGTAGGTAGAATCCGACCTGTTACATGAGAGACTCATTAGTAAGAGTGGATCTTGATTGCTCAATTTTCATGGTTTCATATAGAAGTTCAGGAATCAAGGGTAATGCTTTCTTTGGCTAGCATTCAATTGAACTCCGCTATTATCATGATGATTATTCATGAATAGTAACTTTATGATGAATTCTGTAACATTAGGGGATATATTTATGGTGGGTAGGATATTTATTAGTGGACTTTATCTATGGATTTCATTCTATGTTATCAAAATTATTTTTTAGTAATGTAAATGATCAGGAATGCTACAATGGGGGATTTCCAAAAATTTCAATCGACAGTGCACCCGAAAAACCATGAATATGATTGATTTCATATAGTGAGTATTTTAGTGGATGGGTATGAGATGAGGCATTGATAATTTTCCGTTTCTTTGTTATACATTCTAACTAGCCAATGATGAACACTAGAATCCATTAGGAATGCTGTAACAACTTCCATTGCCGACATGGAAGTGGGATGATATCCCAATGGACTTTTTTTGTGGGGTTTACATGTACCTAGAGAATGAATCATATGATATGGGTTATAAGCGATAAGATGATTGAATTAGATCACTTTATACCCATTCATGATACAACCAAAATTAAGGAGATGGTGAATATATATGTGAATGATATTGTTCACTTCCATGGGTTCCATATAAGACATCTTTTGATAGAGATCACATGTTTACTCCTCTATTTTAGATAGGACTTTAGGTGAAACTAAACTCTCATGTTCCTTTGAGTACGACATATCATCCATAGTCTGATGTCCATATGGAAAGAGCTGTGCAGATTCTTGAGGATTTGCTTTGGGCCTATGTTCTTGACTTTGGGGATGCTTGAGATGGGAAAATGGAGTCGATAGAGTTTTACAATAAAATAGCTACCCATCCACTATCAGAATGTCTCCTTTTGATGCCTTGTAAGGACAGCCATGTAGATCCCCATTATATTGGGTATAGATTGGGGAATGTTACATTTATGGACTGATCTTGGACCAAGATACGACAACAATTATTGAGTTGATTTATTACATAATTTTTACGGCACAAAGACAGTATAAATATTATGTCGATCATCACTATAGGACACTATAACTTTTAGTTGGTGACCATGTGTTCTTGAATGTTTCACTTTGTTCAGGACATCGATGGATTTGGTGGAAATTGATTATTTCTCATCATTTTGTGGGAAATTTTGAATTTTTTGAGTAGGTGGGGAAAGTAGATAATCGGTTATCACTTTAACAAAGACTGATGTAGATACATGATGTGTCCCATGTATCTCAGATATCAAAGTTTCATTATGATCTATATCATGGTCAGAGTTGGAGTGATCTTGATGTAAACCCTATTTTATCTATGATTGAGCATGCAATCAGGTTTGTTGGTTTTAAAAACCAAGGTGGTTTTTTTAGGATGATTGCTTTGGGTAGAGTGCTATGGAAGCATCATTATAATACTCATGAGACTTGGGAGAGGCGGGTGCTGATGATAGAGCAATGGCCTCATCTTTTTGACAAAGATGATTTTTAACATGATCTCGTGAGACAAAATGTTTCTGTGGGGGGAGGTCATAACGTCCAATAACTATTTTTAGGTATTCATAAACCCCTATTTTGATAATGATTTATTTTGGTCTTTTTATGGTTATTTCTATTAAGATTATGGAAATTTTAAAGGGATTTTGGGCTATACACCATTGGCACATGTTTTTCCCAAACTCTGTGCCCTGCTAGTGAAAACTGTGTAAACCGAGGTAGTGAGGGTTTTAATGGTTTGTTCATGTATTGAAAAACCCTGCGAACACCATGGAAAAACCCTAAAACCCACCAACATGGGTGTATGAGAAGTAAACAAGGTTTGACAAACAGTGTGAACCCTCCATGCTAACCATGTGAACTGCATTTAATTATACCAAAAATTATTTAAAAACTTCCCAAACCCCCATTAAGATGCCCGCTTATCCATAACTCTAGATTGGATGATTTACTAGGTATTTGGGGTTCCCAATAACCTATTTTTTCTCCTCTAAACACTTTACAATTAATATAAATTTGTGGAAATCATCATTCGATCCTTCCCGTGTAAGAGTTCTTCTCCCATTCACTATCTCCTGATATCTTCCTCTCTCCTCCCTAAGGTCTGTTAGATATCCATATTGGTGGATGATCTAATCCAATTTGTTTTAGATCTTGAATCTCTGTTTTATTCTCAGATCTCATTTTCTAGTGTTCATCATTTGAGTTTCCCATTATAGTAGTTGTGAGATAAGATCTCCTTATTTCGATAGGTGGTTCCGTTTATTATTGGACAGTTTATTTAATCATAAATTTAATTATTTAAATTAAATTTATTTCAATTAAATTTTGAAATTATTATTTATTGGTGATTGTGGTTTTAATTTTAATTGGTATGTGGTTTTGGGAAAACCCCCCAATTACCATTATTTTTGTTTGATTTTAATTTGATGTAAAATGTTGGATTTAATTTTTGTGAAATTAATTTGGGGAATTAAATTGTGAAACTGATTTTAGAAATTGATTTCACATATTTATTTGATGAAAATGGATTAAATTATTTTTACAAGAACCCATTGTATTTACTTAGAAAAAGGAAGTATTTGATTAAAACCCCGTTTTGGGTTTTAAATGGGAATTTTCATATTAAAATATAAAATGGGTTAATTTTATTTTAAACAGTTTTAAAATAAATTTCCCTTTACTATTTTTTGTTAAGAACATGAAATCCAAAGTAGTTAGTGATCTATTGGGGTCACACATGGTAGGATGAGAATTCCCTAGAAAAGTACTAATTCATTACAACTATAACATAATCTTATTGGTATATCCTACCTCTAGTGGGATGTTGGAGAGTCTTCTTTGGTCAGTTTCAGAAAGACATGTGTACACATTATCATTAATATTTTATACGTGTTTGAGGATCCCATAACCTGGAAAAATCATACAACATGGTAGATGACCATATTTATCATTTTTAATGTTTTGATATATATTTCATTACCTATATGATTTTAATCAAATGCCTTGTGAATTTATATAAAAAATATTATTTAAAAAATTTATTTAAGATATTTTTTGAAATATTTCCATTATTTGAAATGTAATGAATGATTTTTTAATGTATTACCTTGAAATTTCATGCATGTTTATCTAAAATCTAAACCATTATCTAGATAATTAAGATAGGCATATTTTTTAGGAATACTTGTTGACACCCTACTAGGTTTTTAGCTCATACCCTACTTGTTCCTTTAGATGCTTGTAGATTATCTTCCTTTAGGTTATAGTAAGGGAAAAGTTCCACTTGAAGGTGGTTCTTATTATTTATCCTTGTGACATTGAAAGCTGTGTCTTTAGGGACATGGGTTGTTTAACAATATTTATACTTCTTTGTGGTTGTACTTTGGGTTTTTTTACCTGTTTGAATTATGGAACAGTTTTCCCTATGGAGTTTTCTTTTGTGTATAATTACACGTATATGTTTCTTATATGGATTATGTGTAAAAACCATTCTCCATTTTATCTTATATGAAGCAAGGTGAAAAATTCCAACCCATGGGGACCAGGAATTCCCTTCAGATCATGTTAGGATCGACTCATGTGTCAGGTTACGAGGGTATCTAGGCCAGTTCATGAAAATATTTCATGTTAACAATGATTAAAATATTACATTTAATATTGTAACAACTTTGAATTATTATTAAAAAATAAATCATATTTTTTATGTAGAATAATAATTATATTTCTTGAGAATAACATTTTTTAATTTCACCAAATTATTGTTTCACGGGTGACCTCCTAGGAAGTGCTCATGTTTCACTCTTTTTTGTATTTTTCATTGTATTTTCATAGACTTTTTACATTTTAATGTCGAGCAAGAAGGCCTTTTAAATGATAATAATATTAAAATAATAATTATGATATTTTATGTAAAATTTCTAATTTAATATAATATTTCATTTTTAAATATAATTTTAGTAATAATTTAAATACTGAATGCCATAATGTTACCACAGTTCATGTTAAAAATAATAGTAATATTTCATGATGTATTATAACAACTATAATTTATTTTTATAATATAAATTTTAATTTTTCATGATTAATAATTATAATATTAGTTGATAATTTTATTAGGAAAAATTATATTTTTGGAAAAAATTAAATAGGAATATGTAATATTAGAATAACTTATAGTACTTTCAAATAATTAACAATAATGTATGCGTATTTCAGGGTGTAATCACATTGGCATTAATGCACCAAATCCCATTAGAACTGTACAATTAAGCATTGTTGGGAGAGAGTAGTATGAGGATGGGTGAACTCCTGAGAAGCAATGTAACAACCCGAGATTTTATGAGAATTATTCTTTTTAATTTCATTGATGTATTTTGTTGTACGCTACACCAAGATTATCTTGTGCTATACACAAAACCGTATTAGCTTGCAGTATACGCAACACTATTCTTGGATCGTGTTACACACAATTTCAAGTTCATTTGATAGTAGTTATTCGACGCAACATTGAGTGTATATATATATATATATTCAATGTATAAATGAAATATGGTTGGATTCTGTTATACATAGCAACAAAGGAGTGTTTCACTACACACAACCCTGAATTGACTTACATTACACGAAATCGTGACCTTCCATGATAGTGTGTGTTGTAGGCAATATCGAGTTTCACTAAACAAAGATATGTTTCTAAAATATTATATAAACTAGCCATTATGAATAGTAATACCCACTTTTTCAAATTTTATAAATTTTATCATTCAAAATGGACTTCATTTTTCGATTCAGAATATCGAAATTAGCCTAGGGTAAATTTTTGGTATTTTTCTGAAAACTTTCCATTTTTGATGAATAGTGAAAACAATAGGTTACTATTTAAAAACCGAATTTTTATTTAAATAATTATTTATTTTATTTAAATTAGGTCAAAATTGATACATAATACCTATATATGTACAATGTAATTCATTAGAGTCATTTTATAATAATTTTAGCTATATAAAAATTTTATTTAACTTTTCACTATCTTTTACCCACCTCCTAGGAGAATTTGGAAATTCAAATAAAACATAATTTTACCGCTTCTATGATTGGAATTTTGAAAATTCGAGAGACACGGTTAATATTAAGGACTAAAATGCGGTTCAATAAGATGAAAATAATTTATGGTGAATAGTAACTTTTTACTTTTATTTACCACAGTTAAAAGTAAATAGGGTAATTAAGGGTAAAAATGATATTGTTATTACCATAACACATGTCCTAATTCTATTGGATAAGTGTAATTAGACCAAAAAAACCTTATGAATAAAATATGACCATTTAGGTCCACTTGGATTAGATTAGGACATTTATTATTAATTTATTTAAAGAAGGGTTAAAATAGTTAAAATCAAAGTTTAACAACTAAATTATTTTTAATATAGGGTTACATATAAGTTAAATTAGACTATAAATATTAAATATAAATCTAAAACAATTTCTTAAATAATGGTATTTTATTTATAATTTTTAGACGTTAAATAATTTAATTTATTTATGACACAATGATGATGCCGTAATTATCTTATTAATGAAATATTAACATAATTGATGGTATAAATACCCAAATAAATGTAATTTGAGACTTTTTATGAATTAAAATAATTTTATAGGTTAATATGACATGTTAGTATTGATTTAATTAACTTTTTTCGAACTAATCATGCTATTATGATTTTCACAAAAATCAATTACCAAATAGTGTCAAAATTGACATAAAATAGTTATTAAAACAAATATTATATTATCAATTGTTATTATATTCCTAAAGATCTAAGGATCATCCAAGATACATATATAATGATAGGTGTCTCATTAATGGAACATTTGTGGGTCTATTGGATGTATATGGTATGTTTATTAAATATATAATATAAAAATACAAAGTGACATGGTAAATGTCAATCTAATTAACTAAGAGTTAAATATAAAATTTAAGGTTAATATAATGACTCAAACCTGTCTAAAACCTATTGGTTGAGAGGATTTAGACCCATCCGCACTTTAGCTTCTAAATAAATCAATTTGGAGCTATTATAAACCGAATATGACTTTATTATAAAATAATATTTTAAGTTTTTCCAAAGGTTCCCCTCTCCTACCTTATAAAAAGGGAACCCCTTCCCTCTTCTCTTCACACCCTTTTGAGTATTGATGCTCGGAAAACCCCTGACAATTTATCTTCTACACTCCCCTAGAAATATTTTGTAGGTTCTTGTCTTCTCAAAAGACCAACTCTACTTCCTTAAGAGAAGGCTTAAAGGAGGTGCGTCGAAGAAGAGGTTGTCTCTTCTTCTGATTCTCTCGAGTTTCTTTCTTTTTCTACTTATTCATCATTAGTTGTATCATTATAAAGTAATAAAATCAGTATTAATTATATACTGATAAGTTATTATAAATATGATACAGCCTTATTTCACTTTCTATCCATCCTACGGAAAATGAAATCACTGCGCGTGTGTACGTACGGAATACCGTCTCCACGCCGTGGTGTAATCTGTTTTCGACCACCACCTTACTTGGATGGGTATAATGGTGTAAATAAATAACTATATAATATTTTTTTGAAGTGATATTCATTCTGAAATATTATACATACACTTCAATACAATTCCATGATCATGGGAATTATATCATCGCTTGTGCGTACGTACGGACTACCGTCTCCACGACGCGATGAGATTCAATCTCCATGTTAACCATTCATGAATGATTATAAAGTATATATAATGAATAATAATGAAATATATTACATAATAATGATACTTGATTTATTTATATATATATATATATGTCATCTACATAATTCCATTCAATTCAATAAGGAAACGAAAACAGCGTTCATGGGTACGTACGACCTACTGTCTCCATGAACGGTGTATTTCATTCCATTTATCGATCTATCATATATATATATATATATGTATATTATGAATATATATTATATATAAATCATTTTTTACATTATGTAATTAAGTAAATTAGTATATAATTAATAATATCAAGAACAACAAGTCGAAACACGTACAATAAATGAAACGATTTTACCCAAATCGCTACTTTTACATCGAATTTACAAAATAATGGGTAATATAAAGTCATAAGTAAACCATATATGATATCATAACAATGAATATGATTTTTTAATAAGTAAATGAAATTATTTAAATCATTATACATGAGGTTCAGATACATATGAAGCATATCAGACATAAGGTAAGGGATAACTATTCCAATCTCGCTCTTATCCAAGATTGTTTATTCGTAATTATTTATTGGGGTTATTGTTATCATCCATGACCATGTTTTCTAAAAAAAATTCATGTAATTTTAAAGTCCTTTTTACCCATTTTTGAAATTTAACACATGTTATGAAAGGAATCTTACTTTTTTTTACCACATGGGGAACTTTTTGACTTTTTCGACAAAAATATGAGAAGAATGTTATTTTTAACTTATACTGCGTTAACGGATTTTTACAGTTTCATAACTCCTCATTTTCATGAAGCTTACTCTATAAGATTTTATGACTATTTTCAACAAAATACTTCTCTTTTAAAATTTCATGGAATTTTGTGAAAAGAAAATGATTTTGAAGAAGAATGGATATTTTCCTCAAGAATTCATTTCAAGTGTTTTATCAAAACCATTTTCCATCTAAGATGAAATTATTTCATATGTGTATGTTTCAAGTATAATGTCTCTATGATTTACATGGTTTAAATTTTATTATGATGAAATATACATTTTTTATATGGATTATGTTATAATGGCATGATGTTTAAGAATCTCATTCTATTACATGGGTTATGCTTTGATGTATGATTTATGATTTTGTGGCACACAAAACAATGATTTCATTATGAGATGGGTGGGACCTATATCTCCCTCCAATGCATTGGGTAAAGATTTATATCTCATGAGATAGACATGGTTGTAACGGTAAATTAATCCGGTTCAGTAATACTGGACTGGAACGAGGAGTGAACTCGATTTAGAAATGGACTTTGTCCACTAAGATGGTCTTGGCAGCTATGCCTTGGCTACTATGGAAATCATATCATGTGCTAAACGGTTTCCACAATCACATGTTTTATTCCCATTCTATTTTATCATGATTAATGTTACTTTATGATCTATGCCTTATGTACAACCATGTTTTATGTCATTGCCCATGATTTTGATGTTTAAACATTATGTTCAAGTTTTTAAGTTCAAATGTATATGATTTGTTTTATGTTATCCATGATTACCCTTACTGAGCATTTGAGCTCACCCTTTATATTTTTTTATTTTCCACAGGATTTAATGAAAGGTTTTAGGTAAGAAAACCAAAATGGGAAGATCTTTATGGAAGATGTTGAAGATCTTTCACCACGATTAGAAGATTACGTTCTAAGTTTCCAAAGACACTAAACTATTACGGTCCTTGTGTGTCTGACTTTGTTATGTATTAAGTATTCTGAAAAAGTAATGTAATGTCCATGTACGTCAAGATTCGGGTCTCTATAGTTGGTATTAGTGGAATGGTTTAGTCAACCTTTGGAAACTAGGATGCGAGAACTTTAGTGAGATCCCTAGAGATATTTCAACGGTATGTCTAGAGATGTCCCTAAGGATTAGTATAACTATAGGTTACAATCCTAGAATTATGATGACGATCATGAATAACCTAGGGTGAACCTATGTTGTGACGGATTAAAGAATGTGTGATAAGTTAGAAATCCTATAAGTAACTTTTTATGATTACGTGGTTGCTCATTATTTTAACTATTTTTTACACAATGGTATTTGGTTTTATTTAATGGAGGGAACGAGAAAGAATTGGGTCAACATTGAATCCAATGGAAAAATTGGTGACTATGAGAAAAGAAATTGTGAAATGCCTAGAAAGAAAGATTTTGTGATTTTGCTGAATCAGTCATCACGATATATGATTAACAAGGTGAACTTTAGTGGTATTCTCAATTCATCAAATAAGAGGAAGATGGACTTTTATGCATGTTCGCATGTTGAGGAGCATAGAGAAAGGAAGATTGATATTTATAAATAAGGAAATAAGAACCTTGATGAAAACATAAAATGGAGGGGAAGATGTTATCTGTGTGGAGAGAAGGGTCATAGAGTGACAGACTATTATGGAGTTCAATGTCTTATCTGTGGAGAACTTGGGCATTACCCAACTCAATGCCCCGACCTAAGAGGTTACTTCTAAATCAAGGAAGGACTTATTCCATGACAATAATTGAAGAGGATGGGTTGAAGTGTTTATATATTGGTATTCAAGAATAATGTTGTTGAGGTACTTTTATGGTATATTGGAATACCTATATATTGGTCCATTGTGGTTTTCCATAAGAATATGGCATTGATAACCATGAAAAGTGATTTGAAATATTTTTGGAAAGCAGATGATATGCGCATAATGAAGGGATAAAGAGAAAATAATATGTTTGATAGTATTCATGAGCTCATGACGAATATAAGGACAAAGTGATATCATGGTTTGAGTATAAAGAATTTTTGGGATTTTGGAATGTGGAAAGAGACAACTTTTGACAGCATTCATGTTTTCAACTAAGGTTCTATGGTAATTCATATTTCAATAGAATACATGATTAATTTATTCACATGCCTGGAATGTGACAAACAAGATATATCGTATGATATATGGGGGATAAATGATGGTATTCACATGCTCGGTAGATGACATGTCTAATAATTGTTTTCTTTATACTATGATCTTGGACAGAAGTATTTTAGATAAACCTAAATATTGGAATGGATTATGTTGGACATAAGTTAGTATTGTTTAAGGATAGAACTTTTTTCGATATTATTGATGGGATTTTATAATAATGTATTTTTAGAAAAGGACAACCAGCATAACGGGTGACAACCCGTCGTGTTGGACAAGGCTGTTGGAATCGAAGCCACAACTAAAGTGCGACAGGACTTTATCGCATACCACTGGCCTATAAGAAGTCCTCGGTTAGTAGAAACTAGTTTTATTTTATTAAGCGGTATGATAGATGAAGTATAAGTCCATTGTTGGAATCATATACGATTAATCTCACCATAGATGGACTTATGTATATTTAATAACTTATGCTAACCTTTTTGTGATAGAAACAGATGGGATCACTTATCATTCTAACACATGATCTGCTAACACTTCATGAATGAAAAATTCATCTTCATTTCTTTAAATATAGATGAAGTGGAAATTGTTCATGGAATGACCAACAATGATATTACACTAGAATCAAGTAAGTATTTCTCTTTATGTAAAAGTTCATCAACGTTAGGGAAATGATCTTGGAAACCAAAAATGTTGTTCTAGTACTCTCATATCTGATGAATCAGATGGAACCTTAGATCATCACAAATTTATGGCTTTGTGATTGTTGGCTTTTTCCTAGCCATGTTCTCTGCCACTCTCCATCAGAACTTGATGGTTAGATTTCTCTTCCATATCCATATTTTCACCTATGTTCTCCTATGTGAAAACCCAATGATTAGTTAATTTGGGTAACCGTTATGTTTTATACTTTAGTTTTTAAAGCTAAGTTTTGGTATACCATTTTACGATGTGGGTTTCAATTAAAGAAACTTTCAAGTAGAAAAACATTTATAACCCCGACAAATTTCGAGGGCGAAATTCATTTTAAGGGGGGTAGAATGTAACAACCCGAGATTTTATGAGAATTATTCTTTTTAATTTCTTTGATGTCTTTTGTTTTACGCTACACCAAGATTATCTTGCACTATACGAAACACCGTATTAGCTTGCAGTATACACAACACTATTCTTGGATCATGTTACACACAATTTTAAGTCCGTTTGATAGTAGTTATTCTACGCAACATTGAGTGTATATATATATATATATTCAATGTATAAATGAAATATGGTTGGATACTATTATACGCAACAAAAAAGGAGTCTTACACTACACACAACCCTGACTTGGCTTACATTACATACAATGGCGACCTTCCATGATAGCGTGTGTTGTACGCAATATCGAGTTTCACTAAACAACGATATGTTACTAAAATATTATATAAACTAGCTGTTATGAATAGTAATACCCACTTTTTGAAATTTTATAAATTTTATCTTTTAAAATGGACTTTATTTTTGTATTCAGAATATCGAAATTAGCCTAGGGTGAATTTTTGGTATTTTTCTGAAAACTTTCAATTTTTGATGAATAGTGAAAACACTGGGTTACTATTTAAAAACAGACTTTTTATTTAAATAATTATTTATTTTATTTAAATTAGGTCAAAATTGATACATAATACCTATATATGTTTAATTTAATTCATTAGAGTCATTTTATAATAATTTTAGATATATAAAAATTTATTGATCTTTTCACTGTCTTTTACTCATCTACTAGGAGAATTTGGAAATTCACATAAAATATAATTTTACCAATTCTGTGAGTGAAATTTCTAAAATCTGAGAGACACGGTTAATAATAAGTACTAAAATGTGGTTCAATGAGATTAAAATAATTTTTGGTGAATAGTAACTTTTTACTTTTATTTACCACGGTTAAAGTAAATAGGGTAATTAAGGGTAAAAATGATATTATTATAACCCTAAAACATGTTCTAATTCTATTGGATAAGTTTAATTCGACCAAAAACAACCTTAGGAATAAAATATGACAATTTAGGTCCACTTGGATTAGATTAGGACATTTATTATTAATTTATTTAAAGAAGGGTTAAAATAGTTAAAATCAATGTTTAATAAGTAATTAAATTTTAATATAGGGTTATACAAAAGATAAATTTGAATATAAACATTAATTATAAATCTAAAAATATTTCATACATAATGGTATTTTATTTATAATTTTTATACATTAAATAATTTAATTTATTTATGACACAATGATGATGCGGTAATTATCTTATTAATGAAATATTAACAGAATTGATGTTATAAATACCCAAATAAATGTAATTTGAGACTTTTTATGAATTCCACTAATTTTATAGGTTAATATGACATGTTATTATTTATTTAATTAGCTTTTTTCAAACTAATCATGCTGTTATGATTTTCAAAAAAAATCAATTACCAAATAGTGTCAAAATTGACATAAAATAGTTTTTAAAACAAATATTATATTATATATTGTTATTATATTCCTAAAAATCTAAGGTTCTGCCAAGATACTTATATCTTGATATGTGTCTCATTAATGGACCACTTGGGGGTCTATTGGATATATATGGTATGTTTATTAACTATATAATATAATAATACAAAGTGACATGGTAAATGTCAATCTAATTAACTAAGAGTTAAAACTAAATGGTATGGTTAATATAATGACCCAGAACTATCTCAAACCTATTTGTTGAGAGGATTTCGACCCATCCCCACTTTAGCCTCGAAATAAATTCATTTGGAGCTATTATGTACCGAATATGACTTTATTATAAAATAATATTTTAATTTTTTCCAAAGGTGCCCCTCTCCTCCCTTATAAAAAGGGCACCCCTTCCCTATTCTCTTTACACCCTTTTGAGACATAAAGCTCGACTAAAACCTGCCCATTTCTCTTCCCCACTCCCCTAGAAACATTTTAGAGGTTCTTTTCTTCTCAAAATACCAACTCTACTTCCTTAAGATAAGGCTTAAAGGAGGTGTGTCGAAGAAGATGTAGTCTCTTCTTCCGATTCTCTCAAGTTTCTTTCTTCTTATACTTCTTCTTCTTTAGTTGTATCATTATAAAGTAATAACAGCAGTATTAATTGTATACTGATATGTTCTTATAAATAAGAAACAACCTTATTTCACTTTCTATCCATCCTATGGAAAATGAAATCACCGCGTGTGCGTACGTACGAAATACCGTATCCACGCCGTGGTGTAATTTGTTTTCGACCACCACCTTACTTGGATGGGTATAATGGTGTAAATAAATAACTATATATGATTATTGTAAAGTGATATTGATTCTGAAATATTATACATACACTTGAATACAATTCCATGATCATGGGAATTATATCATCCCTCGTGCGTACGTACGGACTATCGTCTCCACGACGCGATGAGATTCAATCTCCATGTTAACCAATCATGAATGATTATAAAGTATATATATAATGAATAATAATTAAATATATGACATAATAATTATACTAGATTTATTTATATATATATATATATTTATGTCATCTACTTAATTCCATTCAATTCAATAAGGAAACGAAAACAGCGTTCATGCGTACGTACGGCCTACCGTCTCCATGAACGGTGTATTTCACTTCATTTATCGATCTATCATATATATATGTATATTATGAATATATATAATATATAAATCATTTTTTACATTCTGGAATTAATTAAAATAGGATATAATTAATAATATCAAGAACAACAAGTAAAAACATGTACAATAAATGAAACGTTTTTAACCAAATTACTGCTTTTACATCGAATTTACAAAAGAATGGGTAATATAAAGTCATAAGTAAAGCATATATGATATCATAACAATTAATATTATTCTATAATTAGTAAATTATATTATTTAAATCATTATACAGGAGGTTCAGAAACATATGAATCATATCGGACATAAGGTAAGGGATAACTATTCCAATCTCCCTCTTATCCGAGATTGTTTATTCATAAGTATTTACTGGGGTTATTGTTATCATCCATGACCATGTTTTCTAAAAATTATTTCATGTATTTTTAAAGTTCTTTTTACCCATTTTTTAAATTTACCACATGTTATGAAAGGAATCTTACTTTTGTTTACCACATGGGGATCTTTTTTACTTTTCTGACAAAAATAGAGAAGAATGTTATTTTTAACTTATACGACATGAAAGGATTTTTACAATTTCATAACGCCTCATTTTCATGAAGCTTACTGTATAAGATTTTATGAATATTTTCAACAAAATACCTTTCCTCTAAAATTTCATGGAATTTAGTGAAAAGAAAATGATTTTGAAGAAGAAAGGATATTTTACTCAAGAATTCATTTCAAGTGTTTTATCAAAACCATTTTCCATCTAAGATGAAATTATTTCATATGTGTATGTTTCAAGTATAATGTCTCTATTATTTACATGGTTTCAATTTTCTTATGATGAAATATCCATTTTTTATATGGATTATGTTATAATGGCTTGATGTTTAAGAATCTCATTCTATTACATGGGTGATGCTATGATGTATGATTTATGATTTTGTGGCACACGAATGAATGATTTCATTATGAGATTGGTGGGACCTATATCTCAATCTAATGCATTGGGTAAAGATTTATATCTCATGAGATAGACATGGATGGAACGATAAGTTAATCCAGTTCAGTAATACGGGACTGGAACGAGGAGTGAACTCGATTCAGAAAGGGACTTTGTCCACTAAGATGGTCTTGGCAGCTATGCCTTGGATACTATGGAAATCATATCATGTGCTTAATTGTTTCCACAATCACATGTTTTATTCCCATCCTATTTTATCGTGATTAATGTTTCTTTCTGATCTATGCCTTATGTACTACCATGTTTTATGTCATTGCCCAAGATTTTGATGTTTAAACATTATGTTCATATTTTTAAGTTCAAATTTTTATGATTTGTTTTATTTTATCCATGCTTACCCTTACTGAGCATTTGAGCCCAACCTTTATAAGTTTTATTTTCCCCGGGATTTAATGAAAGGTTTTAGGTAAGAAAACCAAAAGGGGAAGATCTTTATTGGAGATATTGAAGATCTTTCACCACAATTAGAAGATTATGTTCCGAGTTTCCAAAGACACTAAACTATTATGGTCCTTGTGTGTATGATTTTGTTATGTATTAAGTATTCTGAAAAAGTAATGTAATGTCCATGTACGTCAAGATTCAGGTCTCTACAAGAAATCAAATTAAAACTTTTGTATTGAATATAATATTTCACAGTTATATGGAATTTTAGTAATAATTAGAATATTTTAATTTAAATTTTATGATGTTTAATGTTAACAATGATTATAAAAATTCATGTTATATTTTAACAACTACAGTTTAGTTTTATAACAGACGTAATATTTTTTCATGTTGAATAATTTTAATATTTATTGATAATCACATTATTGAATATCATAATATGAATGTTGCATGGGTGACCTCTAGGTAATTTCTCATGTTTCACCACTTTTTGTATTTTTTATTATATTTTCCCATATTTTTTACATTTTAAAAAACTGAGAAATTTATTTTAGTATAAAAATAATAATTATGATGTTGTATGTAAAAATTTTAATTGAATATAATATTTAATGTTTACACATAACTTTAGTAATAATTATAATATGTCAATTAACAATGTTATCATATTTCATGTGAAAAATAATTATAATATTTCATGACGTATTTTAATAAATATGATTTAGTAAAATAATAGAAATAAAATTTTTTCACTTATATATATATTATCTACTTTGGGGGTACAATTACAATCAAACACAAACACACACACCACCCACAATGCACACACAGACCGGAAATGTAGGTCATAGTCCCCCCAAGGGGTAACCCACCCAAGCAGCCACTTTATTACATTTTAGTGATACTTATAACATGGAATGTTATAATGTTACAATATTTCATGACAAAAATGATTATAATACTCTATGTTATTTTTTTAATAACTACAATTTAGTGTTATTACAGAAATAATATTTATTCATGTTGAATAATTATAATATTTCTTGATAATCACATTATTGAATTTCATAATATGAATTTTTCAGCGGTGACCTACAGGGAAGTGCTCGTGTTTTACCCTTTTATGTTTTTTTCATTGTAGTTTCCTAGATTTTATAAATTTTTAAAAACAAATAATTACATGTAAGTATAATAATAATTATTATGAAATTGTATGTAATTTTTTTAAATGAATATATTATTTCTTGTTTAATTGAATTTTAGTAATAATGATAATATTGCATGTCATAATGTTACTATATTTCATGCTAAAAATTATGATAATATTTCATGATGTATTGTAACAACTATATTTTGGTGTTATAATATAAATAATATTTTTTGGTGATGAGTAATTATAATATTGGATTGATAATTGCATTATTTAATGTTAGATTTATAATAATAATAAAATTGTAATATGTACTATTATAATCATTTATGCTACATTAAAATATTTAACAAGAATTCATGTGTATTATTGGGTGCGATTACACTAGAATTAATGCACCATATCCCATTAGTAATTTTTAGTTAATAGTTTTTGGGCGATAGTAGAGCTAGGACGGGTGACCTCCTGGGAAGTACTCCTATTGCATCCTTTTTTGAGTATATTTCAAATTCTATTGTAGTTTAATAATGATTATTATGATATTGTATGAAAAATTTTGTATTGAATATAATATTTCATGATTACAAGGAATTTTAGAAATATAATATTTCATGTTATAATGCAACAATATTTCAAATAAAAAATTATTATAATATATCACGTTATATTGTAACAAATACATTTTAGTGTTATAATAGAAATATTATTTGTTCATGTTTCATAATTATTATATTTGTTAGTAAAAAAATTATTGAATTTTATAATATGAACCTTGCATGGGTGACCTCTTGGGAAGTGCTCGTGTTTCACCCTTTTTGACATTTTTCATTTTTTTTCGTAGATATTTTATGTTTTTGAAAATAAACAATTGTTGGTAAGTATTATAATAATAAATATTATATTGAATGTAATATTTTTAAATATATGTAATAATTTATATTTACTTATAATTTTAGTGATAATTATTATATTACATGTCATAATGTTGCTATATTAATTGTTAAAAATAATTATATTTTTTCAGGATATATTGTAACAATTACAGTTTAGTTTTATAATAGAAATAATAATATTTCATGTTGAATAATTATAATATACGATGGTATTTACATTATTTAAAGTTTAATTTACAATAAAAATTAAATAGTGATATGTAATATTATAATCATTGATAGTAAATTCAAATATTTAATGAGAATGTCTCTGTATTTTTGGGTGCGATCACTGTAGCATTAATGCACCAGATCACATTATGTAACATCCTATCCCAGGTGGAATACATCGGTGCCCCGATCTTGTTGGTTACCTGACATAAATTACACCTCCTCATACCATAGAGGTTTCCGACTAGCAGCGAGGGTCTAATATATATACTTGGGGAGACTATACCCTCTTTTTAAAAATATCAAAATAAAATAAATAAACAAGAAATAACAAACAAACAGAATAATACAATAACCATAATAAAATTGTATCACATTATAAATAAAAATGTAAAAAGATATCAATAACTAAGCAGTATATATGGCTTATGAAATAAGTGTCAAGTGTCAATTTTTGAACCAAAACGAATGACACTAACAACTCACCCAAGTGTGTCTCAACAACAATTTTGAATCCCTCATCCATGCTATATCCCTACTCATCCATCTAACACAGGGACCTTTCCTCTATCATGTGCTATAAACATGGAGTGTATTTGGGTACCGAACGAGAAGCCCGACTAGGGGGTGATTATAACATAATAGGTCACCACCAATGACATCTAAAATAACATCCAGCCAATAAAAGATTATGTAGTTTTATGAAAAATAATTTAAAACACATAAATTAAATATTTATGACATTTCATTATCCTTTAATTAACCACCTAAACCCATAGGTTCCCGAGGTCACATGAACACTCGATGCCTTTTTTGACCCATAACAAAGTCAAAACCATATCACATAGGGAATTCAAAATTCATTAAAACACATGGTATTTCATTATCCATTTCTTTCTATTTCTCACCTTGTTCATTTGGATCCATAGTCCAATGTCAATCTCATGGGTGTAGAACATCATGAATAACACCCCCATGGTTATTTAGAGCCTCCGTCACTGACCAAATCCTCAATGTCACTTGAGTATTTAGAGAAGCGGTCCCTGTCTCATTCTCAATATCAAAAATGGGTATTTGGAGCTGTATTCCCAATCCCACACCACAATATCACACATGTATTTAGAGCCTCATCCTCTTTCACACACACACTTATCACATATGGTTATTTGGAGCTACATTCCTTGTCCCTCACCTTATTGTCACATATATCACAGATATCACAATATCATAAACATCAAGGTTAATAAACATGATCCCCACCTTTTATCAACAATTCGAATCATGGTATACCAATGATAATATCAAAATAATCATGGTTAATGTCTCTAATCACATGGAATAATACGAATAAGTCAAAATTAAACCATATTTTTGTATTTAGAACATGTTACCCATTAACCACTTTATTTAAATTAAACCATCTCATAATTCCAATTTTCAATTATTTCATAATCACATTAAATTTGAAATTATTTTCCATAAATTACAAAATCACAACATTGAATTAATTAAATAACTAATTAATTAGTCAAATTACACCAATTTCATAATCAAAATTACTAAATTAAATTTTCCTATTTTCAACTGATATCATATTCAAATGGAAACTCAATTAATCATTTTCATGATTCCATAAATAGATTAATCAATCAATTTATTCAATTCAAGATTCAATTGTGAAATGGTCCAATTGAAATTCCACCAAACATAAATGCAATTGGAATTCAATACAATGAGAATTTAATTTAGACCACCTACATCATGATTAGTGATGAACTCTCACAAATGGAAATACCCAATTAAATTGAAACAACCAAGATAATGATAAAGAATGAATCTATATACGCAACCAAGATCCATGAAACCTAGATCTAAAACCATCACCTAAGGAAAAAACATCCCCATTTGTAAGAAAATAGTTATGGTAGAGAGAGAAACCTTATCAAGAAGAAACAACATACCCAAATAGGTGAGGATCCATCAATCTGTATTTTGATCCATTAAGAACTTTGTTTGAGAGCCATATGAATTTTTCTAAAAGCCTATAAAATCAAGTACAATGAGTTAAGGTCGAGTTGGTTCGACTATGCATGATGTTTGGGGGATCATAAATTTTAAAAACAAATTTTCAGAATAATTAAAATAGTGCATATGGTTTCACGGGAAAGGGCGCATGGTTTTCCAAACAGTTCCCCCTAAATATACACCTCTCATATAGGGGCACATGGTTAATCCTAAGAGGGTGCACGGTTTGAAAAACCATGCACAAACCTTGAAATCCCACTCTATCTAGGTTTTCATGGTTTTCTAGGGTAAGGTACATAGTTTGGGAAAACTATGCGCCAAGTGTGTACTGCCCAAAATCCCTCTAAAAGCTTCCAATTTTTACCCAAACACACCAAAAAATAAAACCCAATAAAGCACTCAACATGAGAAAAATGAGTACCTATAAATGAGATTGAGAAATATCTAAAAAAATGTTGGGTTTTTTCAATATCCCCACCTTCACTATTACAAAATGGCTTATAACAGTGTTGTTATTTGTCAGCACTAAAATAAGACTCCGATAAATGGAATATTTATCAATTATAAAGAAAGCGCTAATAAATTAATCCTTTTATGAGTGCTTTTATTTTAAAACTGATAAAGAAAACCTTCATCAGTGCTTTATTTTTAGCGCTGTTAAACGATATCCTTTATCAGTATTTTAGTTTTAGTGCTAATAATGGGAATCCTTATTTATGTTTTTTAGCACTAATAAAGAGTACGTTTTATTAGTTCTTCATATTTATCACTAATAAATATTTCTTTCATCAAAGAATTTTTAGTGCTGATAAAATGATATAATTAAATTAATTAAAAATAAATAATGTGTTCATTAAAAAAAATACAAAATTTTTTATCAATTAAATAAATATTGATAAAAATGAATAGATTGATTATACATTATTAAATATTAAAAATTTTATTAATTAGATAATTATGATAATTAAAGTTATTAAATTGTATATATTAAATATATAGATTTATATTAATGTATACAAATATGATTATATATTAAAAAATATTTATGTCATTTACATTAAATTGTCATATATTTGTTGAATAATGGTATATAAATAAAAATTAATATGAATTAAAAATATTTACTAATTTCATAGTAATCGACATATAATGGAATGTCATTTTGATTTTTCAATTTAATATACATCAAACTTGTGTTATATTGATTTCACATATACGTATAATTAATGCATTTTTATATAGAATATGCACACACACAAAACATATCCATTTTTTCAATATTCTTAAAGTGTACATATATTTTTAATTTATTAAATTTCATTCATTTTGTAGATATATGCATTCACTCATAATTAGATATTCATTAATAATGTTCAAAATATATCGGTAAAAAAATATTTACAAATAAAAATATTAATAAATGTACATCCATTATATTTATACAGTTAGATATTTATAATTAAAAAAATAATTTTTTTTGAAAGTATTTATAAAATTATAAATACATAATTATGTATATTTAAATAATTATTAAATTTAGGAAAATTTTACTTAAATAATGAATGTATTTATTATATTTATTTTTATATTTATATTTATTTATTAAATATATATATGTATAATTAAATAAATATATAATGATATTAATAATATTTTTTAAGAATTCATATTTAATTATAAAAAAATAATTATAAAATTAAAATATATATATTTTAAATGGAATATATTTAATATATTTATATTTATATATATTTATTATGTATTTATAAATATTTAAAATGTTTTTTTTATAATTACAAATCCTTTCACAGTGACTCAGTAATAAGCACTGATAAAATAATTATTATCTATGCTTTTTTCACGCTGATAAAGAGGAGGATCTATCAGTGCTGAAAAAAGAACTTATAAAAGTATCCTGATAGATTTTAAATACTCTATCAATTTGTGAACCCATTACGATATATAATATTTCCATGGAAGACACCCGCTACCAGCACTCCACCTAGTGAATCAAATATCGAATCACACCACTCAACTACCTTTGAACATATCATCTAACATCCAAAAAGGGTCTCGTATTTTATTCAACCCAGCGAGATAGTCCTTCCAATTTTCTTTGTGTATTTTTGCTTTCTTTTTTGATTTCTTTTTCAATTATTTTTTTATGATATGTTGTTTATGATATTTTTTTATGATTTTTTTTGTGATCTGTTGTTTAGGGACCGATTTCTGGTATGTTGTTTATGATTTTTTGGTGATCCATTATTTAGGGAACGATTTGTGGTCTGTTGTTTGTATTGACTACTGTTGTATGATCTATTGTTTATATCTGACACTGAAGCATGGAATTATTCATTGTCGTTTTAAATTTATGTTCTATATCTTCTTAGTAAACAATTTTTTCATATATGTATATCAATGTGTAGAAATTTTCATGTATATTATAGTGTATTGACTACTAATCGAGGGATTATTGGTGATTCCCTAATGATTATATATATATTGACACCTTTCATGGACACCTCAGTGGACATGCAACCAGAGATTCTATTTTTCAGGGACCAAGTAAGTGGAGTGAAGTATGTTTCTCTATTGGTTATATGTATCATCGGATAAAATTCCTCTTATAATTCCCTATGGTCCTCAGTTTTCAAATAGAGAATATTCATAGGGGAAATCCCCCATTTAAGAACATGATTCTTTGTCACATCAAACCTTAACATTTGGAATCATTATTTTGATTTTAGTTCACATTATGTTTGAATATCAGGTTTTTATCTATTTGATATTTCTTATAGACTACAAGTGAGTGAGTTTTCATACTGGAATGACATGAATGTGTGTCTATATTTCTATTTTATTATTTATTTCCATAGTTTTTTTTAAAAAAGGGATTCCTATATTTGGTAATGATGATTTTGGGTCTTCTTATCCCTTGACCCCAAGGGTCATGCTATAATTTTGTTCGACCTACTGTACTATTTGGTTCTATATTGGGTTGGAGGGACCACCTCCAATTTATGGTTTTTTACAACCAATGTTTTAACCATCCTTTTGTGACTTTGAGGTGTGTTTGAGGTCATAAGATGATCTGACCTGGCGTTCTTTGGTTAATTCGGGATATGGTCATTACACAATACATCTTCTAGTTTACACCAATAAAGTTCAGTGTGAATATCGTTTATTATCTTCCTTTTTCACCCTATATTTTTTCAATTTCCAACAACCAGTGTTATTGGATTCGGAATATCCAGGCGCCTAGACATTCTAGTTGAAATGATCCATATTTACCTTATTAAAATTGTCTATAGCTTTTAATTTTGATAATGAATATCTTATGTGTATTTATTTATATATTTTATAAAATTTTATATTATGAACCCAATAGTATGGATATGAACCTAAAATGGATGCACACTAATCATTTGAAAAATTAATATAAAGATGGAGATGAAGAGTTCATCAAGTTTGCAAGAGAGTATGTAGACGACCCTTCTAAAATCCTATGTCCATGTTTACGTTGTTGTTATTCAAGAAAAATTAGTCTGGAAGAGTAGGAAGAACAGATTATTTTTCACAGAATAGATCAAAGATATAAATTTTAGACTAAACATGGGAAAAAAACTGAATATAGTAATCGATTGGGATGATACTGTGGTTTATGAATCATCATATATCAATACCTCTGTAAAAGATGATGGAGATCACATGGAAGAAATGGAAATTGGAAATAACCTTTTTGATTGTCCAAAGTGGTTTGAGGAGTTAAATATATGTTTCAAGAAACCATTGTATACTACTTGTACTAAATACACTACATTTTTAGTTGTATTGAAGTTATATAATTTGGAAGCTGGCAACAGATGGAATGACACCATCTTTACAAAACTACATGTTCTTCTGAATGATATGCTACCGGAAGAAAATGAACCACCACACCAAACATATGATGCTAAAGGAATGTTACGTTTAGGGGGAATGATCTCTAAAAAACACATCTTTGTCCAAGTGATGACATATTCTCTTGAAAGGACCATGAATAACTCATAAAATGCCCTCAGTATGGGGTAGATATATATAAGAAAAATGAATCATGTACCTCAAAATCTGTATGGTATATTCCTATCATTCCATGGTTTATAAGACTATATGGATGATAGGAAATGGAAAGACAAATAACATGGCATGAAGATACAAGAGTTAAAGGTGGGAACCTATGTCATCCAGCAGAATCTCTTTAGTAGAAGATAACCGAGTACGAGTTTCCTAAATTTGGAGATGAGCCGAGAAATTTTCATCTTGCATTATCTACAGATGGAATAATTTTTTTGGTTATACAAATTAGTACTCAAAGTAAATGGCCTATCATGTTGGTATATTATAACTTTCCACCATGGTAATTCATGAATCACAAATACATTTTGTTGTATCTTCTTATATATAGACTGAAGCAACCCGGTAACAATATTGATTTCTATTTGGTTCCATTGATAGAAGATTTGAAACTGATGGGGGATACTATTGTTATAATATATGATTTTAATTGATGTTAAGAATTCAAATTTATGGACATGTTGTATAGAATGATAAATTAATTCCCCACTTATGGAAATTAATCTGGCTATAGAATTAAAGGCATGTTGGGCTATCCCATTTGTGAAAAACACACACAATCAGTTTGGTTAAAACAATCCTCAAAGATTATTTTTTGTGACATCAAATTTTTTTCTAATATGACATAAATACTAGTCCGGGATGACATCATTTAAGGGGAATATTTAACAAGTTACAACACCATCTCCAGCAAGCCGTGATCAACTATATAAAAAAGTAGAAAATATTGACACTAATTTTGTTAAACCATTTTCAAAAAAGCATAAAAAATCAGCTTGGAAGAATTAAATTTTAATTGAATTACCAAATTGGCATTGGTTGTATGTAATACATTTTATTGATTACATACATGTATAAAATAATTGTACTTGATAGTGTTATTGGAACATTACTAAATGATCCTGAAAAGATGAAATTTTTCATCAAGGGTAGGTTGGACTTGATTGAAATGGGAATAAGGGTAGAGTTGGCACTGATGAAGGAAAATATGTGGAGTTTTTTTCCTCTAGAAACTTACACTCTATCCAAATAGAAAAAATTTATATTTTTCCATTTACTTATGAGGGTAATAGATTCACAGAGATATTCATGAAATATCATGATTGTCGGGTCAGTAACTAATATGAGCATAGATGAACTAAAATCAGACGACTGTCTTGTTTTGATGCAAGATTTAATTCTTTTTGCTTTATGATGAATTCTACCTCCAAATGTATGACATAAATTAACCATACTCGGATTTTTTTTCAAATCCATAAGCAGAAAATTTGTAGAACCGACGAAGATTCACATCATGAATAAGGAGATTTATATCATATTCTGTAAATTATAAATATTATTCCCACCATAATTCATTGATATAATGGTCCAACTTATGGTTAACTTAGTTAGATAGGTTCATCTATGTGGTCCTATCCATTATAGGTGGTTGTACCCCATTAAATCATATATAAAGACTTTTAAAGGGTATGTCAATAATGGAAGTCGGCTAGATGGTTGTATTTTAGAAGGATATATTTCTGAAGAATATATTGAATTATGTACCAATTACCTATCAGATGTTGAAACAATTGGTCTCACAATGTGTTCCCACAGCAAATGCCTTTTAGGCGAAGGTATTTTCGGAATAGATTTTGTTACAATTACCTTGAAAGTGAGGGAGAAATCACTTATTTACATATTAAATAATAGTGAGGATGATGATCCATACATTGAAGTCCAGAATGAAAATCTTAGAGATTTGAATTCATTAAGGGATGGCATATGGATATCAGATACACTTAATCAATAGTTTATAGGACTGTTCAGATATCCAATGTATAAGGAGTTAGGTGATTATCTGAATTCAATTTCCTAATGACATCAATCGTTAGCCGTAGAACCAAATGAAAATGTTATATCATACACTAGGTATGTAGTAAATGGTTATATCTTATATAAAATAGAATACGATGAATTCAATACGATGAAAAACAATGGTGTTATGCTTGTGGATAAAGAGAAGAACATATCTTCTTCTAAGGATAGAAATAGAATTTATTGAAATATTCCATATTTTGGCATTATTGAACAAATATATGAGTTGGATTATACATCATTTTAAGAGCCGATTTTACAATGAAAATGGGTTGACAATATCAATGGATTGAAACTTGATGAAATGGTCTTTGTGAAGGTGAATTCCAGTATAGAAGGGGAAAAGGATGATATTTTCATAATGGTATTACAAGGAATTCATGTATTTTATGTCTCTGATCCAATAAACAAGAATTCGCCAATTATCCTATTGGAGACTAAAAAAAATATCGAGTCAGATGAAAATTCAATTGAGGATGACCCTTTCATTTGGATATCACAATCAATTTATGTTGGTCCCACTATAGACAATGTCTTGTATGTTAGAGGGGACCAAAAATAGACAATTTGAATTATCTATATATTAACCGAATACTTGAATCCTTTAAAACAATCAAGAGAGTTCAATGAGACGTTAAAAGTGTTTTTTAATATATTATGTTTTTCATAATAAAATTATATTCTATCTACTGAATTAAAATAATCTAAATTAAATGTTTGACTAATCATGATGAAATTTTCTTCTACACATGATGATGTTACCAATCCCTCTTAGGAACAAACTATAATGAACGAACCACTTGGGATAAATGAAAAGGTAATGTTACGATATAATTTATCTATTTTACCAAAAAAATTATATAATGGAACATTTATTTAATTTTTACTATTCCTTGCAGAATTTTTTTTATTTTAAAATATTTTTTTTTCTATGTGTCATACATTTTTAGTAAGAGTAATGACATTACCTCTACTCAATTATAGAGTTAATCTTGATGTTTTCATAGTAAATTCATTTTCCATAGAATTCATGTATTGTTTCATATGTATGTTTAATTTATTTATTTTTAGTATTACTCACATAATAATTGTTTTCTTATACAGGTGGACTATTTTGTTCAAGTTGGGGGTGCTATGTACAGCTTTCATGCTCCTTATACCTTGTAATCTTTTAACACCTGCAGTGTTGCATTTATCCCTTCCTTTCAAGTTACTTCCACTGCCTTTGGTGAAAGAAAAACGATGTTGTCTCTTCTAAATTATAGAGGTTATCTTGATGATTACACAGTAAATTCATTGTCCATAAAAATAATGTATTGTTTCATATGTTTGTTTAATTTATTTCATTTTATTATTACTCACATAATAATTATTTTCAAATAATAGTGTACTCTTTTCTTCGAGTTAGGGGTGCGCTGTCCAATATTCATGGACCTTCTTCCTTAAAATATTTTCACCCCTACAGTGGTGTATCTATCAATTTCTTTCAAGTTACCTCCAATTACTTTGTAGGAAGAGAAATTAAAAATCATATGCTCAATTATAACGTTAATATTGATGTTTTCATAGTAAAATAATTTTCTGTTGAATTAACGTAATGTTTCATATGTATGTTTAATTTATTTATTTTTAGTATTTCTCACATAATAATTTATTTCTTATACAGGTGGATTCTTTTTTTTTGAGTTTTGGGTTCTCTGTATAACTATTATTCTCCAAATCCCTAAAAATATTTTCACCCCTATAGTGGTGTATTTATAACTTTATTTCAGGTTACCTCAACTACCTTTGTAGGAAAAGAAACGACACTGCCTCTGCTCAATTACATAGGTAATATTTATGTTTTCATAGTAAAATCATTTTCCATGAAATTAATTTATTTTTTCATATGTATATTTAATTTATTTCTTATTAGTATTACTCACATAAAAATGTTTTTTATACGAGTGGATTATTTTGTTCATATGACAACCCTGCTTTTTATTACAACTTAAACATGCTTTATTACATAAAACTTCACTTGATACAACAAAGAAGATCGAGAGGTTTAGTGTCTTTGGGGATTAGGATCATTACATAAAAACTTTAAACTTGAAATACAACATCCTTATTGAAAACTTCCTTTACATGACCACTACATTCCTTCGTACTTAGCATTGCATGGGATAACCTGAGGACATGCATAAGAAAGGGGTGAGCTATAAAGCCCAGTAAGGGAGTACACAATGAATAACATGAGGAGTACAATACATGTTAGGAAATAGGCATATCAATAGAGCATAAGAGAGACATGAACGTAAAGGCATGATAAAGCATGATAATCATAACATGGAAATGTGGCAACAACACTTAACATTGAATTAGCATGAGCCAAGGCTCATTGCACATGGAGCATGAGTAAACCCTCATTGCACTTGAAGCATGAGTAAACATTCGTTGCACTTGAATTAGCATGAGTCAACACTCATTGCACATGATGTATCATGATACTATACTTTACCCAATGCATTGGAGCGCTATAAAGGGCTCACCCTTCTTAAACATTTCATTTCATGCATAAGTGTGCCACATGGATCATAAAACATGGATTCATAAAACATAATCATTTATTCCACGATAAAGGAATGTGGAATTCATACATGAATCTTTACAATCAATAAGTAAATGTGCATAAAGGTGAATACCCTTGATGGAGAAATGGGCATGGTATTCACTACACAATGATATTGGCTTAGAAAATCGGTGTGATTTCGGCAGCGTAACGGCGTGACATAAGAATTCATAAAAAAGTCTGATGAGAGAGAAAGGGGTTCCTCATAATATTTACATGTAATGGACAGTAAGAAGGTCATATAGATACATTTCTCAACCATTGAAAAGGAATTTAGATTCATGATACAAAAGTATTGCTTGAATATAAAAGAGGAGAAAAAGGTTCCTTTCGGAATTTTGGCATAGTAACGGGTGTACATGGGAGGCATTTAATGAGAGAGAAAGGGGTTCCTCATCATATTTACATGTAATGGACAGTAATAAGGTCATATAGATACATGTCCCAACAATTGAAAAGGAATTTAGATTCATGATACAAAAGTATTGCTTGAATATAAAAGAGGAGAAAAAGGTTCCTTTCGGAATTTCGGCATAGTAACGAGTGTACATGGGAGGCATTTAATGAGAGAGAAAGGGGTCTCCCATCATTCAAACAATAAGAGGACAGTATGGGAGAGGTGCGAAACCATACCCCAACATTCATAAATGAAATTAAAATGGCAATACAACTTAAAGAAAATTGACAAAAAATGAGAAAGGAAGAAAAAACCTTACTTGGAAGTGTGCTTCCAAAGGCTAGAGAGAGGCTTGTGAGAGGATTCTTGGGAGCTTGGGGCACCTTGAGAGGATTCTAGAGAGAGTAGGGAAGAGGTTGGACGAACTTCAAGGGCTTTGGGTGAGGAGGAAGTGGGAGCTTGGGTGGGTTTATATAGGAAAGGTGAGAGAATTCTTTATTATTTAGGTTTGGGACCCCTTATATTAAAATAATCCAAAACACAAACCATCCCATGGTATTTGCCCATGTTTTCTGGAAAAGGAAAGAGGAAAACAATATTTTACAAGGTCAAGGTCCGAACTTATTAAAAAATTAGGGTTGCTTATGTGGAGGTGAGTCACACTCCCATGGAAATTAATTTAAAAAGGCAAAGTGTTGAATAAGTCTTGAGGGCTCCATTAATGCTTTGAAAAGTGAGTCAAACAAACCCAAAACCTCATTATTTTAATGATAAAACACATATTGTCCGAACATAAGGATTATGGTATTTTATTACATCACCATTGGGTCATTATGATGTCATAAAACACATTATATATTTAAATGGTATTTAATTTTTACCCAAAAATTTGACTGTCTCAGAAAATTATGAAAAATTCACCGTTGGATAATTTCGACGTCCTGATTCCAAAAATAATATTTATTTTATCTAAATAATTTTCTAAATATGTGAATTTTCACTTTTAAAATAAAAACTGACATTTATAAAAAAATTCACGGGTTTTGACAGAAATGGCTTTCAAACCTTAATAAAAATTTTAATTGCATTCATAAAATTATAAGATCATTTATATTTAATAAAAATTAATTTAATATTAATAATAATATTTTATTAAAATATTATTTAATTCAAAAATCCTTTAATTTAATAAAATATAATTCTTAATTAAATAATAACTAAAAACACCGTTTGTACTTTAAAAACTAATTACAATGTATCAAAAATGACTAGAAATTATATTCATTATTATATACAAAAATAATGTACATGAACATGGTTCTACTTATTTGTTACATAACCCCTTAAAATAGCCGCATAAGACCTAAGGGTAAGGTGTGCGATGGTGACAGACTCTTGGGGTTGCTCGGATAACATAGCTCGAGTGGTAATCTCTATCAACTTCCATTTTTCCCGTAGACGATCACGTTCGAGATTGACTTGATGAAGCTCAGCTTGGGCTTGGTCAAGGGCAAAGCCCAAAGACGCCACCTCCTTTCCGAGCTCCGACAAATGGGCTTCGTAAGGGGCAATTCTACTGGATGAGGCCATCGCTTCCTTTGTCTGAGTAGAAAATTGGTTCGTTAAAACCTTATATTTAAGCTACCCAGATGATCACTGTTCAACGGCTATAAAAGTAACGGTCACAAATATAAAAAAAAAGGTTGATATCTTATAAAAACATTTTTCATAAAGAAACATTTAACTGGATCAAGAGGGATTTTCCATTAATGAAATTTTGGGTCGTTACAACATTCCCCCCTCGAAATTTTCCTTTTTCCACACTAAAACAAATGTGGGTAACTTAGCTTCATCATATCCTCCGACTCCCAAGTTGCTTCTTCAAACTTGTGGTTTCTCTACAACACCTTGACGAGGGGCATTGTCTTATTTCGTAGAACTTTTTCTCTACAATCTAAGATCTTCACTGGTTGCTCCTCATAAGAAAGATCGTCTTCTAATTGTACCACCTCGGAATAGAGTACATGTGAAGGGTCTGGTATGTACTTCCTTAAGAGGGATACATGGAAGACATCATGCACCTTGGCCATAGTAGGTGGAAGTGCTAGTCTATAGGCCACAGCCCCAACACGATCAAGAATCTCGAAGGGGCTGATGTACCTTGGACTTAACTTCCCTTTCTTTCCAAACCTCATGACCTTCTTCCACGGAGATATGCATAAAAACACCATGTCTCCGACTTTAAACTCAAGGTCTCGTCGACGATTATCTGCATAACTCTTCTGTCGACTTTGGGCAGCCTTGATATGCTGCTGAATGGTTTTCACCTTCTCCACCATTTCTTCGACCATTTCTGGTCCAAGCAGCTTACGTTCACCGACCTCATCCCAACATGCTGGTGTTCTACACCTTTTCCCATACAGGGCTTCATATGGTGCCATTTGGATGCTCGAGTGGAAACTATTTTTATAAGAGAACTCAACTAGAGGAAGATGCTGATCCCATCCTCCTTTAAAGTCCATTGAGCACGCTCTCAACATATCCTCAAGTGTTTGGATAGTCTGCTCGGATTTTCCATCAGTTTGAGGATGATAGGTCGTACTGAAGTTCAGTTCAGTATTCAGAGCATGTTGAAGAATCTTCCAAAACTTAGAGGTAAATCTTGGATCTCGGTCAGACACAATAGATAGTGGTACTCCATGCAACCGTACCACTTCCCTGATATATATATGTGCCAGTTGATCCAAAGAGAAATCCTCTCGAATAGCAATGAAGTGTGCAGTCTTTGTAAGACGATCCACAATAACCCAGATTGCATTGTTGCTTTTGGATGTCCTTGGAAGTCCAGTGACGAAGTCCATGGTGATGTTCTCCCATTTCCATTCTGGTATGGGCAATGGTTGCATCATCCCCTTAGACTTCTGCCTCCCTGCCTTCACTTGCTGACACACCAGGCACTTTTATGTATATTCAGCGATCTCCTTCTTCATATTATCCCACCAAAAGTTTTCTCGGAGATCTCGATACATCTTTGTGCTCCCTAGGTGAATAGAGAAATTTGACTTATGTGCATCATCCAAAAGTTCCTTCTTCAGCTCCGAACTTGATGGAACACATAGTCTTTTCCCAAACTGCACAATTCCTTCTTCATTAACATTAAACTCTGAGGATTTTCCCTTTTTGATAGCTTCCACTTTTCCTTGGATTCCCGCATCATCCTTTTGAGCATCCTTTAACCTTTCCAAAAGAGATGGTTGAGCAATAATTTGTGAAAGGATTGATGTTGTTCCATTCTTTATGATTCCCACGTCCATCTTCATCAAGTCTAAGAAGATTGGATCCTTCTCAATTCTCATCATTGATAGAATTGCTGGATCCTTTCTACTTAGGGCATCCGCCACCTTGTTCGCCTTCCCAGGGTGGTAATGTATTGAACAGTCATAATCCTTGATGAGCTCTATCCATCTTCTCTGGCGCATATTAAGCTCTTTCTGTGTGAATATATATTTAAGACTCTTGTGGTCAGTATATATCTCACATTTCTCTCCATAGAGATAATGCCGCCAGATTTTCAAGGCAAAGATCACCGCCGCCAACTCCAGATCGTGTGTTGGATAGTTTCGCTCATGGATTTTCAACTGCCTTGAGGCATAGGATATCACTTTATCATTCTGCATCAGCACACATCCTAAGCCCTTCTTCGAAGCATCACTGAATACCACAAAAAGCTCCCCACTTGTGGGTAAAGTGAGCACAGGTGCAGTGATAAGTCTCCTTTTCAACTCCTTGAAGCTTTCTTCGCATTCATCACTCCAAGCAAACTTTACTCCCTTTCGAGTTAGCTTGGTAAGAGGGTTGGACAATCGTGAGAAGTTTCTCACAAATCGTCGATAATATCCAGCTAACCCCAAGAAGCTACGGATATCAGTTACCGATGTTGGCCTCGGCCATCCCTCAATTGCATCTGTTTTGGAGGGGTCCACAGATATCCCATTGCTTGTGATGATATGGCCCAAGAATGAGACCTCCTTCAACCAGAACTCACACTTGTTGTACTTGGCATAGAGCTTCTCCTTGCGCAAAGTCTCCAGTACAGTTCTTAAATGCTCCTCATGGTCCTCCTTGGTTTTGGAGTATATTAGAATATCATCTATAAAGAATACCACAAATTTATCTAGGTAATCTCTAAAGACTCTATTCATCAAGTCCATGAATATTGCTGGAGCATTGGTGAGTCCGAAAGGCATTACTATGAATTCATAGTGCCCGTACCTTGTACGAAAAGCAGTCTTGGGGATATCTTCCTTCTTCACCCTTACTTGATAATATCCCGACCGCAAGTCGACCATGGAGAAGTATTGTGCTCCACGCAGCTGATCAAACAAGTCATCGATTCTTGGGAGAGGATACTTGTTCTTTATCGTGATTTTGTTAAGTTCACGATAATCGATGCAAAGCCGCATTGACCCATCCTTCTTCTTGACGAAGAGGACTGGTGCACCCCATGGTGATGCACTTGGGCGTATAAACCCTTTATCCAGATTCTCCTGTAGTTGTTTCTTCAGTTCTTCAAGCTCAACCACAGCCATTCTATATGGAGTCTTGGATATTGGTAGCTCCCCAGGTATAAGTTCAATTGAGAACTCAACATCTCTTCTTGGAGGAAGACCAGGAAGTTCCTCGGGAAATACTTCAGCGAATTCCCTCACAATAGGCATTTCTTCAAGGGTGGTTTCTTCCTTGGACTCAATCATCTGAGCCAGATATGCGTGCTCATAAGGCAGTAATATCCATGCTTGAGATGATGGAGCTAAAGGAGATTCATCTTCCTCCTGACACTTGTAAAGAATCGGGGGTCGATTCTCCATATGGAGTGTGATTTCCCTCTCCCGACAATTTATGTTGGCTCTATATAAGGAAAGCCAATCCATGCCAAGAATTGCATCAAATTCCACCAAAGGGAGTATGATGAGGTTCGCTAGGAAATTCAATCCACATATTATAATAGGGGAGGACTTATACTCATGGGATGCAATGATTGCCCCATTTTCCGTACTCACCGACATCTTTACTTCCATGATTTGTGGTGGTGCAGGGATTGTTCTACTAAACTTTTGAGATATAAAAGAATGCGTAGAACCTGAATCAAAAAGTACGTTCGCTATTCTTGAATGAATAACTAGCGTACCTGTCACCACTTCGTTTTCGGGGTTCACTTCGGCAGAAGTGATGGAAAAATATCTTCCTTGCTGTCTTGGAGGTTGTTGATTGCCTCCGATAACCCTTGGATTAGGGCACTGATTCGCAAAATGACCCGGTTCTTTGCATTTGAAGCATTGAACAACGCGTTGAGGTTCGAACGGAGCGTTCCTCTCCTCTGTCGCAGCCGCGGGTCCTTCTTGCTGACAGTTAACAGCTAGGTGCCCTTCTCTTCCACACTTGAAGCATTTTCTTGTCCCCCTAAGGCAATTTCCAGGGTGCTTCTTTCCACACTTTTGGAAAGTGGGGTGCTGGAATTTCTTAGCGCCGTTGGATTTATCCATCGGACCACCAGCATTGAAGTCCACCTTCCCCTTCTTGTCCCCATGATACCCCTGTGATTCTCCGATCTCCATTTCAACCTTGAGGGCACATCGGACAATTTCCTCATAGCTGTCGAAGTCACGGATCGCTAATGCTTTCCGCAAGCTAGGATTCAGCCCACCAAAGAAGCGGTCAACCTTGCATTCGGGGGTAACGACAAAGCCGGAAGCGTATCGTGCAAGCCTTGTGAAGTTTTCCTCGTACGCTTCCACAGATTCCTCATCTTTCTGCTTGAGGGAAAGGAAGTCCCTTTCCATCTTAATACGGAGGGTGCGTGGAAAATATTTATCGAAAAACATCTTCCGGAATACCTTCCATTCCAAAGCCTCGATCTCCTCCTCAGGCTTCGTATTTTTGATCAATGTCCACCATTGATTAGCTTCACCCTCCATATGATAAGCCGCCAGGAGAACCTTCTCTTTTTCAGAGCATTGGAGGATGGAGAATATCTTTTCAATGGAGTTGATCCATTGTTCAGCAATCGTGGGATCAGATGATCCACTAAAAGTAGGAGGCCTTTGTCTCATGAAGCTTTCAATAGCGACTTGTTCTTTCTTAGGGGGGGTTGAACGTTCCTCTTGACCAGTGTTTCTATTCAAAACTTGAGTTAGCTGAGAGAGAAGCGTGACAAAGTTCGCGATTCCCGCTCCCATTGGATTGGGCATCTCATAAGTACAATCATCACACTGATCTTCACAACGGTTGTTAGCCCGAGTTCTCCTATTACCAGCCATTGGCTGGAATAAAAGGAAAGTTAGGGGTAACACATAAAGGGTAATCCAAAGACAAAAGTTGATGACTTATAAATAAACTTTAATCTCTTTAACTCATGAGTCTATAGGATTCAATCCAGGCTTTTCATGATCTTCCTTCTAACATATATCCTTAGGGGCATTTTTCCCTTAATAAGGGTTCATACTAAGATTGTGAATTTATCAAAACATATCCCCCGGGAGTGTCGTAACCAAGAGTGCAGCAAGGCCCGTTGTCGTGCACCAGTTCCCGTTCGAGTCAAGCTCAAAGCGGTGTTTTCGGGTTTTACCCCTAGGATACATCTGTGCCAGAGCCGCCTCTACCTGCTCGTATCCAGACAGGGATGTATTTGTTTGATAAAACACTTACTTAGTATTTACCAAAACTTAGGGATGTTTTTATTATGATTAGTCTTGTATCTAAGGCTTTACTAGGGTTTCCTAATCCCAAAAATAACTAAACCTATCCTCTGATACCAACTATGACAACCCTGCTTTTTATTACAACTTAAACATGCTTTATTACATAAAACTTCACTTGATACAACAAAGAAGATCGAGAGGTTTAGTGTCTTTGGGGCTTAGGATCATTACATAAAAACTTTAAACTTGAAATACAACACCCTTATTGAAAACTTCCTTTACATGACCACTACATTCCTTCGTACTTAGCATTGCATGGGATAACCTGAGGACATGCATAAGAAAAGGGTGAGCTATAAAGCCCAGTAAGGGAGTACACAAAGAATAACATGAGGAGTACAATACATGTTAGGAAATAGGCATATCAATAGGGCATAAGAGAGACATGAACATAAAGGCATGATAAAGCATGATAATCATAACATGGAAATGTGGCAACAACACTTAACATTGACTTAGCATGAGCCAAGGCTCATTGCACATGGAGCATGAGTAAACCCTCATTGCACTTGAAGCACGAGTAAACCCTCGTTGCACTTGAATTATCATGATTCAACACTCATTTCACATGACGTATCATGATACTATACTTTACCCAATGCATTGGAGCGCTATAAAGGGCGCACCCTTCTTAAACATTTCATTTCATGCATAAGTGTGCCACATGGATCATAAAACATGGATTCATAAAACATAATCATTTATTCCACGATAAAGGAATGTGGAATTCATACATGAAACTTTACAATCAATAAGTAAATGCGCATAAAGGTGAATACCCTTGATGGAGAAATGGGCATGGTATTCACTACACAATGATATTGGCTTAGAAAATCGATGTGATTTCGGCAGCGTAACGGCGTGACATAAGAATTCATAAAAAAGTTTGATGAGAGAGAAAGGGGTTCCTCATCATATTTACATGTAATGGACAGTAAGAAGGTCATATAGATACATGTCCCAACAATTGAAAAGGAATTTAGATTCATGATACAAAAGTATTGCTTGAATATAAAAGAGGAGAAAAAGGTTCCTTTCGGAATTTCGGCATAGTAACGGGTGTACATGGGAGGCATTTAATGAGAGAGAAAGGGGTTCCTCATCATATTTACATGTAATGGACAGTAAGAAGGTCATATAGATACATGTCCCAACAATTTAAAAGGAATTTAGATTCGTGATACAAAAGTATTGCTTGAATATAAAAGAGGAGAAAAAGGTTCCTTTCGGAATTTCGGCATAGTAACGGGTGTACATGGGAGGCATTTAATGAGAGAGAAAGGGGTCTCCCATCATTCAAACAATAAGAGGGTAGTATGGGAGAGGTTAGAAACCATACCCCAACATTCATAAATGAAATTAAAAGGGCAATACAACTTAAAGAAAATTGAAAAAAAATGAGAAAGGAAGAAAAACCCTTACTTGGAAGTGTGCTTCCAAAGGCTAGAGAGAGGCTTGTGAGAGGCTTCTTGGGAGCTTGGGGCACCTTGAGAGGATTCTAGAGAGAGTAGGGCAGAGGTTGGACGAACTTCAAGGGCTTTGGGTGAGGAGGAAGTGGGAGCTTGGGTGGGTTTATATAGGAAAGTTGAGAGAATTCTTTATTATTTAGATTTGGGACCCCTTATATTAAAATAATCCAAACCACAAACCATCCCATGGTATTTTCCCATGGTTTCTGGAAAATCAAAGAGGAAAACAATATTTTACAAGGCCAAGGTCCGAACTTATTAAAAAATTAGGGTTGCTTATGTGGAGGTGAGTCACACTCCCATGGAAATTAATTTAAAAAGGAAAAGTGTTGAATAAGTCTTGAGGGCTCCATTAATGCTTTGAAAAGTGAGTCAAACAAACCCAAAACCTCATTATTTTAATGATAAAACACATATTGGCCGAACATAAGGATTATGGTATTTTATTACATCACCATTGGGTCATTATGATGTCATAAAACACATTATATATTTAAATGGTATTTAATTTTTACCCAAAAATTTGACTGTCTCAGAAAATTATGAAAAATTCACCGTTGGATAATTTCGACATCCTGATTCCAAAAATAATATTTATTTTATCTAAATAATTTTCTAAATATGTGAATTTTCACTTTTAATATAAAAACCGACATTTATAAAAAAATTCACGGGTTTTGACAGAAATGGCTTTCAAACCTTAATAAAAATTTTAATTGCATTCATAAAATTTTAAGATCATTTATATTTAATAAAAATTAATTTAATATTAATAATAATATTTTATTAAAATATTATTTAATTCAAAAATCCTTTAATTTAATAAAATATAATTCTTAATTAAATAATAACTAAAAACACCGTTTGTACTTTAAAAACTAATTACAATGTATCAAAAATGACTAGAAATTATATTCATTATTATATACAAAAATAATGTACATGAACATGGTGCTACTTATTTGTTACATAACCCCTTAAAATAGCCGCATAAGACCTAAGGGTAAGGTGTGCGATGGTGACAGACTCTTGGGGTTGCTCGGATAACATAGCTCGAGTGGTAATCTCTATCAACTTCCATTTTTCCCGTAGACGATCACGTTCGAGCTTGACTTGATGAAGCTCATCTTGGGCTTGGTCAAGGGAAAAGCCCAAAGACGCCACCTCCTTTCCGAGCTCCGACAAATGGGCTTCGTAAGGGGCAATTCTACTGGATGAGGCCATCGCTTCCTTTGTCTGAGTAGAAAATTGGTTCGTTAAAGCCTTATATTTAAACTACCCAGATGATCACTGTTCAACGACTATAAAAGTAATGGTCACAAATCTAAAAAAAAGGTTGATATCTTATAAAAACATTTTTCATAAAGAAACATTTAACTGGATCAAGAGGGATTTTCCATTAATGAAATTTTGGGTCGTTACAGTTCAAGTTGGGGCTAGTCTGTCCAACATTCACCCCTTTCCACATGAAAACATTGACACACATCTTCTCTCACAAAACCTTTCACTCATGTAGGTTTGACATTTATCAATTTCATTCAAGTTCCCTTCACTACTCAATCACAGAGGTAATATTGTTATTTTCACAGAAAAAATAATTTCCATATAATTAATGTATTATTTAATATTTGAGTTAATTTTGTTTGTTTTAAAATTACTCATAAAAATTATTTTCTTATATAAGAGGATTATTTTTTTCAAGTTAAGGTTGTTTGTTCGAAACTACTGATAAAGTTTTGGCAGTTTGACACATAAAGTCAATGGAAATCATGGTAACATTCATAGTTATGATTGATTTTGAATGGATGTAATATTTTTTATTTATGTAATTGTATAAACCAGTGTTTTAAAAGTCTAGAAGTACCTTTAAAAGCATTGAGAATGGTCTATACTGTGGTGTGCTATAACATCACACTACAATACCAAAAACACACCAGAAACACATCTGATATCGATAAATACAAATCCCAATACATTATTTAAAAGAAATGAAATTGACAACAAAAATACCAGAAAAAAAATATTATAGACATTTTAGACACTGGTTTATAAAATTACATAAATAAAAATTATTACATACATTAAAAAAATCCTAACTATCAATGATACCATGATTTCCACTAACTTTCTTTGTCGAACAATCAACATTTCATGAGTAGTTTTGAACAAACAACATTAAATAAAAAAATAATCCACTTGTATAAAGAAACAATTATTATAATTAATATTAAAATGAAATAAATTAAACACAAATATGAAAAAATATATTAATTATATGGAAAATGATTTTACTATGAAAATATCAATATTACCTCTGTGATTGAGTAGTGAAGGGAACGTGATAGAAAGTGATAAATATCAAACCTACATTACTGAAAGGTTTTGTGAGAGAAGAAGTTTTTTGAAGTTTTCAAGAAGAAAGGGATGAATGTTGGATAGAGAACCCCCAACTCAAACAAAATAATACCCTTCAATATAAAAACAATTATTATGTGAGTAATAAAAAAAATTAAACATACATATATAAAAGTAAATTAATTCTATGTAAAATGATTTTACTGTAAAAACATAAACATTAACAATGTAATTGAGAAGAAGAAGTGTCATTTCTGTTCCTGGAAAGGCAGTGGAGGTAACCAGAAATAAAGTGATAAATGAACCAATAGAGGGGTGAAATGATTTTAAGGGTGAATGAGCATGAACCTTAGACAGAACACCCCCAACTCGAACAAAAACATCAACCTATATAAGAAAAAAAATATGTGAGTAATACTAAAAAATTTAAATTAAACATACATATGAAAAAAATAAATTAATTATATAGACAATGATTTTACTTTGAAAACATCAAGATAACCTCTGTAATTGAGCATTAACAAGGTTGTTTCTATACCTACAAAGGAAGTGGAGGTAACCTGAAATAAAGTGATAAATTCACCACTACAGGGGTGAAAATATTTTAAGGGAGAAGAAGCATGAATGTTGGACATATCACCCTTAACTCGAACAAATGAATCCATATTTATAAGAAAACAATTATTATATAACTAATACTAAAAAAATAAATTAAATTGACATATGAAAAAATACGTTAATTATATAAACAATGATTTTTCTGTGAAAAAATAAATATTACTTCTGTAACTAAGTAGAAGCGGCATTATTTCTCTTCTGGAAAAGGTAAATGAGGTAACTTGAAAGGAAGTTTTAAATGAACCATTATAGGGGTGAAAATATTTTAATGGAGAAGGAGCATAAAATTTGGATAGAACAACCCCAAATCGATCAAAATAATCCACATGTATAAGAAGAAAATTATTAAGTGAGTAATAATAAATAGAAATAAATTAAACATACATATTAAACCGTACATTAATTCTATGGACAATGAATTTAATTGAAAAAATTAAGATTACCCCTGTAATTGAGTAGACACAATTCCATTTCTCTTCTTTCAAAGGCATTAAAAATGGAGAAAAATATTCTAAAATAAACTAACTGATCAAAGAATAATGAATATTAATTGAACGTTATATTATATAATTTTCGGTAAAATAGAGAATGTATATCGTAACATTACCTTTTAATTTATCCAAAGGGTTTCGTTCATTATATTTTATTCTTCTGAGGTATTGGTAACATCATCATCTATAGAAGACAATGTCTTCATGAGTATTCAAACATTTAATTTAGATTATGTTAATGTATTAGAGAAAAAATAATATTATTAGAAAAATTTAATATATTGAAAAAAAAAATTTACCTTCACATTGAAATATCATTATTTTTTTTAAAGGATTCAAGGATTTGGTTACTCTTTAGAGAATCTGAATCCCCTCATTTTGGTCCCCTTTAACATAAAATACATTGTCTACAGTGGTACCAGCATGAACTGGTTGTGATGTCCCAATGAAAGGGTCAACCTTGATTGAATTTTCATTTGACTCGACATTTTTATTAATTTTCCACCGGAGAATCAACCAATTATTATTTTTTTAATCAAAGACATAAAATACTTTCATTGTTTGTGATGCAATTATGAATGGATTTCCTTTTCCACCTTTTATACTGAAATTCACCTTCATAAATCCCATTTCATAAAGTTTCACTCCATTGATATTGTCAAACCATTTTAAGTCGAAACTTTTCACTTGAAATGATGTATAATCCAACTCATATATTTGTTTGATAATGCCAAAATATGACATATTTTCATAAATTGTATTTCTATCATCAGAACCAGATATGTGCTTTACATCAACCACAAACATAACACCAATGTTTTTCATCATACTGATTCCATCATGTTAATTTTTATAGAATATATAACCATTTACTACAAACCTAGTGTAAGACATAACATTTTCCTTCAGTAATCTGGATAGAAATTGAATTCATTAGAAATTGAATTCATATTTTAAAATTAATCCTTATATATTTTAACTCTAACCCATCCTATAAACTTTTGATTATGTGTATCTGATATCCATCTTTCATCCCTTGATGGATTCAAATTTATAAGAATTTCATTGTGGAAGTCAATGTGTGGATCAACATATTCACTATTATATAATATGTAAATATGTTCTTGATCCCACTCTGTCAAGGTAATTATAACAATATCTCTTCAGGAAATACATTCCCCCATAAGGTGTTTTCTATGATGACGCTTTGGAAGACTGGTGCTTTCAAAATCTGATGGCTAATCAGTATAGAATTCAACAGCTTCTTCAGCAATATATCCTTCTACAATAAAACCTTCTAGACGACTTCCATTCTTGACATACCCTTTCAAAATCTTCATATACCGTTCAATGGGCTACGTCCATCAATAATGGATAGAACCACATAGTTGAACCTCCCTAACCAAGTGAACCATTTGATGGACTATTATATTAAATAATGATGGTGGGAATGATATTTATAATTCACATAATATGATTGAAATCTATTTATTCGTGATGGGAATCTTTATTAGGTCTAAAAATTTGTAGCATATGGCTTTGAAAAATAAATAGTGTCTAGTTAATTTATGTCATAGATTTTGAGTTATAATGCAACAAAAAAAACATGCATTAAATCTTGCATCAAAACAAGACAGTCATGTGATTTTAATTCTTCCAACATCAAATTAGTCATTGACGCAACATTATTGATATTTTATGAATATCCTTGTTGAACTTTTACACTCATAAAAAATGAAAAATTGAAAATTTTATTATCTGGATAGATTGTAAGCCATTGGAGGAATAAAATTACACCTTTTACCCTTAACCAGTACCAACTCTTCCCTTATCCCCATTTCAATCAAGTCCTACATAGCCTTGATTCTGTATTTCTTTTTTTAAGAACATTTTGTATCATTCCCAAAACACTATCAGACACATTTTTTTCCTGCATGCATGAAATAAAGAAAAATTGTAAAATAAAAAAATTCCAATACAATAATTCAAAGAAAATTGTTCTCTTCTACCAACCTGATTTTTTATGGTTATTCAAAAATGGTTTACTGAAAATAGTGTCAATATTTTTTACTAATTTTGTATAGTTGATCGTCTGTTGCTGGATATGGTGTTGTACCTTGTTCGATACTCCCATAAAATGATGTCATACAGGATTAGTATTTTTGTCATCTAGGTAAAAATATATGATGTCCTAAAAACACATTCATTGTGGAATGCTTCAACTGAACTGAGTATATGTGTTTTTCACAAATTGGACACCACAACATGCCTTTAATTAGTAGCCTTATAAATTTCCATAAACTGGGAAGTAATTTATTGTTCCATATAAAATGGCCCTAAATGTAAATTCTATAATTATATGAGAATTATACATTGTAAAAAATGTATCCCACATCAATATCAGGTGCTTGATAAATGGATCCAAATATAAATCAATACCATTACTAGGTTTCTTTGGTCCAGATATAAGCAGAGACGACATAATTTATTTAAGCTTCATGAATAATTGTGGTAGAAAGTTATAATTTACCAACATGATGGGGCATATACTATGAATAATATTTTTTACAACAAAAGTATTTATTCCATATGTAGATAATTCAAGACAAATGTTTCTCAGCTCATATCCAAATTTAGGATACTCATAATCAATTTTATTCCACTAAGGAGAATCTAATGGCTGACATAGGTTCCCATATTTAATTCTTTTATCTGAATTCCATGTTAATTTTATTGTTTTTTCCTAACATTCATATAGTCTTCTAAACTGTGGAATGGTAGGAATGTACCATACTGATTTTTAAGGATGTGGTTCATTTTTCATATATTGTTTTGTGTCACACTTAGGGAATTTGATGAGTGATTCATGGTCCTTGATAAATAATATGATATCATTTGGACAAGAACATAATTTTTAGATATCATTCACATTGAACATAAAATTCATTTAGCATCATATGTTTGGAATGGTAGTTCATTTTATTCGAGGAACATATCTTTCAGAAGAGAAATTAATCCTGTAAAGCTGGAGTGATATCTGTTGTTGTAGGAAAACTCCAACAAAGGCAAGTGATGCTAAATGAAAACTCCAACAAAGGCAAGTGATCCTCCCAGCTATGACCGAAGTCTAGGACGCATGCACAAAACATGTCCTCGAGGGTCTGGATGGTCTTATCGGTCTGACCATCCGTCTGAGGATGGAAGGCAGTGCTCAAGCGAAGATGTGTCCTGAAAGCATCCTCCATGCCCTTCCATAGCCAGGAAGTAAACCGTTTGTCACATTCAGAGACAACATAAGCAGGTACTCCATGTAACCGCACAATATCTTACACATAGAGGCATCCCAATATCTCTACTGATCCCTTCTCTCTGATTGGTAGGAAGTGGGCTGACATGGTGAGTCGGTCGACGATCATCCATATCGAATTATGACTCCTGGATGTACATGGAACACCCATCATGAAATCCATGGATATCCCATCCCACTTCCACTACGGGACCTCTAATAGATGGACCAAGCCTTCTGGTACCTAGTGCTCCACCTTCACTTGCTGACAAGTGAGGCATCGTGAGACAAAATCTGCTACTGCCTTCTTCAAACCAGGCCACCAGTGCTGTCGTCGAAGGTACTGGTACATCTTCGCCACTTCTGGAGGTACCGCTAGAGGGGAAGTATGAAACTCTCTCAACACTTCCTCCTGAAGTGAAACTGGTACATTGGTATGTCCTCTAAAGATGACGACATGCTCCCCACCTTCAGAAAATCCAAAAGGTGCTTTCCCTATGGATAGCTGAGCACGTCGCGTCTCGCATTCATCATCCCCATGTTTCACCTCCCTGAATCACTGAAGAAGTGGGGGAGTGACTGTAAGAGACTGTAGATAGGCTACTCCATCCCTATCCACAAAGGATATCTGCAATGCGGCCAGCTGCTCCGTCGCCTCTCCTAGCAGCTGAATTCCTGATCTCCTCCTAAGCGCATCTACTACTATGTTCCCCTTCCCAGGAGTATAGACTTTTAGAAGTAATAATCCTGGAGGAACTCAAGACATCAATGCTATCTCAGGTTCAGTTCCTTCTGAGGGAAGATATACCTGATAATCTTGTGATCAGAGTACATGGTAAAACGTTTTCCCATAAGATAGTGCCGCCACATCTTCAAGGAGAATACCACTACTGCTAACTCCAGGTTATGGGTAGCATATTTATGCTCATGTTATCTCATATTCCGAGAACTATATGTGATCACTGCTCACTCTTGAATCAGGACACACCCAAGTCTGGTCCTTGATGCGGCGTAGTAAACTACGTACCCTACTCCCTCTTCTAGAATCCTCAAGAAGGGGGAACTAGTCAGCCTCTACCTCAGCTCCTGAAAGCTCAGCTGACATCTCTCCGACCACATGAAGGTTTTCCCCTTCTTCATCAAGGTTGATAATGGAGCTTAAACTCTGGAGAAGTCTGGAACAAATCTCTGGTAGTATCCAGCCAAACCCAGGAAACTCCATACCTCTGTCACACTTCTGGGTGGCTCCCAAGAAAGTACTACTTTGATCTTCACTGGATTCACTACAACTCCAGCCTCCTAGACGATGTGTCCCAAGAGGTTAACCTCTCGAATCCAAAACTGGCACTTAGAGAGCTTACCATAAAGCTGGTTCTCTCAGAGTGTGTCCAGTACTACTTGCAAATGGTAGGCATGCTTCTCATCAGTATTCGAGTAGATCAGAATGTCATCGATGAAGACTATGAAAAAGCAATCGAGGTAGGGCTGTAAGATCATGTTCATGAGTCCCATGAACACTGCTGGAGCATTGATTACATCGAATGGAATAACCATGAACTTGTAGTGGTCGTATCGACACCTAATGTCTATCTACATCACATCCTCGTCTCAAACTCCAAGCTGGTGATAGCTTGATCAGAGGTCTATCTTCAAGAACCACCGATCTCCCTTCAGCTAATCAAAGAGGTCTTCAATCCTCAGAAGTGGGGACTTGTTCTTCACAGTCACCTGGTTCAGGTGATGGTAGTCAGCACAATGTCGCAAGCTCACATCCTCCTTCATGGTGAACAGAATCAGGGATGCCCAGGGGGAAACACTGGTCCGGATGAATCCCTTCTCCTGATAGTCCTCTAGCTGTACTCGTAGATCGTGATTTTCAGCGGGAGTCATTCGATATACTGGGGTAGATATCAGTTTCATCCTGGGGTATAAGTCTATGTATAAATCCACCTCTCTACGAGGAGGTAGACCTAGGACATCATCAGGGAAAACATCCATGTACTGGTCCACCACTACAGGATATGTTGGACTCTCCACATCAACTTCTCTGAGGTTAAGGCATGACAACTGATGAGTGATCACCTGCACCCTCCTCCGAGTAAGTCTATCCTATACTGCAAAGGCTCCCTTCTTACCAGTGATGGTAAACCTAGTTCTATATGTGTGGACACACAACACTTTGCACATAATACAGTCAATCTGAGTATAGACTATAGATAACCAGTCCATACCCAAGATGAAGTCGTAAGGCCTCGACGCTGCTACGAGGAGATCCCAGCCAAAGCTCTCGCCTCCTAGAGTAATCTCACACTACCGGCACCAGTGCGTAATCATCGAGTCTGCTCCCGTAGGATTCTCTAGTCGTAAGGATCGAGCCAACGGCTCTGTCGGAATCTCCGAGCTCCGAACGAGGACAATGGCTATGTAAGAGTGACTGGAACCTGTGTCTATAAGAACTACATCTAAGGTGGAGTAGACACAGATCGTAACTCAAATCATCTCTAAAGCACTGTGATCATTGGCCTCACCTACCTGAAGCTATGCTCTACCCTGTCTACTCACTCCCTGTGGCCGGGGTGGACCTCCTGGTGGTAGTGACGGTAGCACCTCGTATCGATGTCCACCACCAGTTTCTCGACCAGCTCCTCTGCCACGTCTACCTCCACCCTGCGGACCGCCTCGATCGAACCTCTGCCTCTGACTGGGAGGTCCTTCAACTATCTGTTGATCATCTGTACAGCGGTTTGGACAGTCACGTGCCATGTGACCAAGCCCTCCACAGGAGTAACAATGTCCACTCCTAGTATGACTAGTCCTGTCTCCACCCAGGGTGCCCCGCACAACTGATCTCGAGTCGTGCAGTTGTCCACCTGTGGATCTATTCCCCGTGGACCTATGCTTCATCTATCTACCGCTAGCTAAAGAAGACTCCGCTGCATGTCGCCTAGCGGTGGGTCTCGCTGCTAGAGACTACTCAGCAAGGAAAGTCTCCACTAGGAGGGCTCGCTCCAACACCCCCATATGCGTCTGGATGATGTTGGAGACAACTGAAGCTCTTATATCTCTCCTAAGTCCCTGTTCAAAGATCCAGGCCCTGAAGAACAGGTCTCGTACCATATCAGTGGAGTAGCGTGAGAGGTCGGTGAATCTCGCTGAGTACTGCGCCACCGTCATGCTACGCTGTTGTAGATGCAGTAGCTCCTGTATCAGCACCTCTCGAAGTGTGGCTGGTAATAACTCTACCTAGAATAGGCTCTCTAAGTCTGCCCATAGAAGTGTCGCCTCGTCATGCATCTGAAGCATCAGGCTCCGCCATCTACCTGCTTCTTCCTGAAGGAGGCTAGCAGCAAGGATCACTATGAAGTCTATTGGTTTCCCTACTAGCCTGAAAACTCTTACCACAGCCTCCAGCAAATCCTCAGACACCTGTGGGTCCTTCTCTCCCCGGAACCTGGGTGGCCTCTGGTGCTGGAACTCGTGTAGCGCGCTCAAGTGGTGTGCATCACCTGCTGTTGGGGCTGGTGGCATCAGTGGACCATCGGGGAGTAGTACCGCTGGTTCCTCCACTAGTGGCTCAACTAGAAGAGGGACCTATACTGAGGCCTCGTCGCTCGGTGGGCTCTCTGATCAGTACGTACAACTCTCGGGGCTCTAGCGGGTCGTCCATGGGGAGGCATTCTGAAACAAACAAATGTGACACTATCATAGACTATACCTGGTGAGCTGACCAGGTTTGAGATGACTTAAAGAAAAACTTTTTGAAAACACACACACAATCTGTGTTTTCATGCACTGAGTCATAGGTTAGAAGCCAAGGTCCTGGTGTATGGATACGTCGGCCACCCGCACCAACAATGGACTCCCTGAAACGAAAACCACACTTAGTAACCTTAACACTATTGCTTCACAAAAAATAAATATCAGAGTCATAAGTTCTACGGTAGAATTGACTCCTCTGATACCAATTTGTCAAGACCCGTCCCCTGGTTCCCGCATCGTGACAACCCCAAGCCCTCCTTCCATAGGCTAGAGGATGGCGACTTTCACAAAAGGCATAATTCCTGGAAACTGGGAAGGCATTTCCTTTATAAATCGTATACACACACAAACAGAGTAGAAGTAGAAGAAAACACTAAGTAAAAGCTGTATAAAAAGTGTACTGAATGTAAAGGGGGCCATAATACAAGCCCAAATGTTAAGTGAAAATACAACTGAAAGAAAGTACAACTAAAAAGGGACAAACAGATGAAAGGTGAAAGTAGCTTCTTGATCATTCTTCGTGGTTCCTACGTGAAGGGTAGGTACAGATGGCCTTCTCAACACTCCACGTACGTCAGACTCCACCATGTACCGATATGTCATAAGGTCCTCCTCTGGGTACCGTCCTGTCCTGGCGCTCTCGGCCTCCGTCAGCGCTGTCCGTCGTCTATATCCAACACAACGTGGTACAGGCATAGCTCATGCAGGGGTGAGTATAACAATACTCAGTAGGGACCCCGAGACCATCAAAGTCTCACAAAATCCAACAAGGATAAACCAAAAAGTATGATTTTTATGGATAACCATTACATAGGTATATGCCCTTACATATACCTATGTTATCAAGTAACCCATCTCAATCATGAGGAAAACACAAAAGTCATTAACTCAGCTCAAACCAATATTTTCATTAACGAAACCACGACTGATGGAGAACTCCTCCTTTGTCGAGTACAGTGGCCCTGTCACGAATCTGAGGCGCTACTCACTAACCTTAGAGTGCTAAGGTACTCCTCTTGTCGTGTACTGCGGGTCTGCTGCCAAATACCAGGTGATCCCCCTCTATGGGTCTGCCACCAACTACCAGGCGCTCCCCCTAATAGCCTGCAGAGGTACTCCTCCTATCGACTACTGCAGGTCTGATGGAAACTACCAGGCGCTCCTCCGCCATGGGTCTTCCGCGAACAACCAGGAACTCCCCACTGGTCTAGTAGAATCACTCCGAGTCGAATTGGTCAAGCAGTCGTCAGGTTTGTCATCTACTAGGTCTTCACACTCTGTCTTCTACTCACCGGAAGGATCCACTCAACGATCTACTGGTCGATACTCTATGTGTCATGAAGTATCACATAGAAGTATCTCAAAGTACTTCCATGTCATAGGGGTCTCAACACAATAGATGGCGCGTCAATCAGACATCCGGTCTGTGAGTTATTAACATTTTAGTCCTGGGGGCCCGATTGGATTCGTGTACGAACCAACCTGACCGTGACTCAACTATACCCCGAACTGTAGTGAGGTATACTCAAAGGGATGACTATGCTCCAAGAATATCGGCGTTGTTGACGGTTCATAAAACGGACGTCTGATGCCAATGATTTGGGCCAAGAAGGTAATGGGTCAGTAATGGGCTCGGTTCCAGTCCGTCCCGGTCGGATCGACTCGGCCCAACCAAGTTTGGGACAACCCGGTCTGGGTCGACCCGATCAGACTCGCTGGGTTTGACCCAACCCATTGGGTGGGTCAGCCTACAATGTTTTAACCCGGTTTGTTGGGCCCACATATGCGGCTCGGTGACTCTGCTCGGGAGACCGGGGCGGTTCAGCAAGCGACACCGTGGGGGATGCTACGGGTCAGCTCAGAATTCCGGTGGCCGAGAGGCCAGCAGGCAGGCCACACGCGGCACCGGCAGGCCGCAGGTGCAACAGGTAGGGTGTGGCAGGCCGCGGGGCAGGTCGCAGGGGCACCGGGCGGGCCGCTTGTAGGGGTCAGGCATGCCGCTGGTGGGATGCGGGGACGCCAGGTAGGCCACCGGTAGGGCACCGGCGGGGACAGGATATGCGCCGGCGGGACCGAGCAGTGCGCTGGGGGTGCGGGAAGTGAGCCGGCATGGCTGGGTAGCGCGTCGGGGGTGCCGGCAGAGTGCCGGCGGGGCACGGGCAGCGCATCGGGGGCACGTACAGGGCGTCAGGGGCATGGGTAGCACGCGGGGGCCCTGCGGGTAGGCGGGTCGGGTGCCTCTTGGCCGGCGATGTTTGGCCAAGAGCACTGGTGTGCCACGGGGGCTGTGCGGTTTGCAGAGGCCGCGTTTAGCACGGCCTCGTCGTTGCCGCCTTCGTCGCCTTGCCGTAGAATTCCACAAGAGAGAAGAATCGACAGAGGATATCGAACCATGTTAGGTTGGCCCAAATCCTCCACATTTAAGGTGGTAACAAATGACTCGCTAATGTGAAGCACAACTACCACCGTTCATCATTTTGAGATAAATTATGAACATTGAGAAAATTTTATACTTTAAATAAAATCAAACCCCTACCTTTGATTCACCGGTAGTCATTTTTTGACATCCTGGAAGGATGGTCGTCAATCCGTGGGAGTCGATCATGTCCCATGCCGAAGGGGTCTGAGGAAGAAGGTCAGAGAAGAAGAGTGTTGTCGGCGTTCTTCGCATTCTTTGCGTTTTTCACGTTCTTCGTTGGGAGAATGGTTTTTCATTGGGAGAACGGTTCTTCATTGGGATCTTTTTCTCTTGAGCTTTCCTTTCCCCCATTCCACCAAAATGATATATTCCAATTAAAATAATAGGTAGGTTATCTTATTATTACATTGGAATACAATTCAAATTGGTGATTTAATTATGAGGCTCCCCCTAATTAATTCACGAAAGCTGGCACGGATAAATTAAGGGGGGTTTGGTTCATTAAGGTAGGGAAAGGTGGGGAGGCACTCCCTCATTAATGAGGGAGAGTAGAGAGGGTATGGTCTCCTCCAATTAATGAGGGGTCGGGTGGCCTCATGTGGTCTCCACCACATTTTACCTCACATGGGAGGTCGGGTTCAGGTAGACCCCACAACCATAACCTTTCATGGGAGGTTAGGGTGTTGCAGTCCGACCACCAACTCCCAAGTGGAGGATCCAACTACCCTCACTCACATGGAGGCTAGAATAAAATAAAGTGTGTCTACACATTATTTTATTATTTTTTTATAAAAAGTCAAAAACTAACTTTTATTCTCGACCATCCGTCGTCGAGGTTAAAGTCTTCTTAAGCGAAAACCGGCACTGCGAGTTCAACGGTGCCCTCTTATTTCAATTTTGAGCAGCGGTTCAAAAGTTATAAAATCCCACTCGTACGTTTACTGAACATACCTGAACAAAACATTATAAATTGATTCCAGGAACACCAGGCCTCGGAATCAAGTGGCGTAAATTTTTGAAGACTCGTAAAATTCCCATGTATTTTAAAAAAAATCCATGATAATTCTAGGTCATTACAAATAAAGGGAATAGGGGAAAGAAGGGTTTTCCCATATGTGATAATTGTGGAAAAAATCACCGTGGTAAATTCTTCAAGGGATTGTGAGTTTTTTATAAGTGTGGAGAATAAATACACCAAGTACATGATAGAAAGGGTAAGAAAAAGGTTTCAAATGTATAATGCTTCATCTACAAGGAGTTTGTACACTATGCGAATCAATGTCCCAGTCATCAGAGTATGCCACAAATGATGCTATTGGATAATAATCAAGTTATGATACTACCACATATGAAGAGTAATGACTAGTGTTATTATGTTGTTATTAAATAATTATGTTATTTCAGTGTTGTAACGATGATGTACCAGTTATATGAGTTATTGAAATAAATAAGGATTGTACTGTAGTAATATTTCATTGAGGATTTGAGATTGTATGGTACTATGAAAAGTGACTCAACAGCAAGTTAAACTTTTCATGAGAATACATGGTTGAAGGAAAGGTAATCCTTAATATTATCCTGATACTAAGGTAGTAATTTTGGAATAAGAGATTGTTTATTTTGATAAATTATATTGGATATTCTTTACTACCTTCGAACTGGTTAATGGTTTGTTTATTTCATCATTGGTGGAGTATTCAAAAATTTTGGATATTAAGAATATATCTAGTATTATATAATGAATAAGGGAGAATGAATGTAATCGATAAAGTTTTATGGTAGTTCAAGGTGTTATCATGTTTTAAAAGAATATATGATTAAGGTTTTCACATGTTATTACATGGAAAAAATGATCAACATTATGTTTACTTTCCATATAAATTTTGGACTGGGAGTTTGGACAGATGTATTTTGGATAAGTCTAAAGGTTGGAATGGATTATATATGACATTGGATACTATTTTTATGGTTAATGAATTTCATGAGATTAATTTTTTGGATTGTTATAAAAAGGACAACCCAGAGGTCGAGCAACAACTCGTCGCATCTGGAAAGGCCGCGAGACTTGAACCCGTAACCGAAGGGCGACAAGGGTGGATCACCTACCACTGGCCAATGTGATTTCTTGGTTTGTATAATTTATTTTTATTAAAAATAGTTTGACAAATGAATATAAATTCATTTTTTTAAAACCCTATACGATTTGGATAAATAGAATATTTTTGAATTCTATTATATTTTGGAGTGAAAGATGAGTTTGTGGTAGAAATTAGTTAAATGATGTAACTCTACTTTTCAAGTATATATATATATATATATCCTCTTATAATAAGATTAAATTAATCCTTAAACACTAGGGAAGGGATCCTTAAACCAAAAATGTGTTATCCTAATACCTTATGTTTTGTTGAACCGATGGTAATTTAATTCATCATAGATTGATGGCTTTAAGGCCCTCAATTTTAAACTAGTTTTTGATTGATGAACTAAATAACTCCCTATAAATATTCACATTTTTCCTCCAATTATATTTCTCTAATTTTCACCAATGTTCTTCTAATCGAAATCATAATTTGGTGGTGACCCTTTCATTTCTCTTTCCCTCTTATTAAGACTAAATTTTATTAACCCAATTTCCGATGTGGGTTTTCCACAAAGGTATTTTCTATTTTCATCCTTTTATTTTCAAAGAAAAATTTCAAATTTTGAGGACACAATTTATTTAATTAGGGGAGAATGTAACACCCCAAGATTTCATAGTACGTTATTTTTTCAAAGTAATTCAATAACTTGCACTACACGCAACACAATGTTCAAGCGCACCACGACTTACAAAATTAGTCGTTTAATAGTGATTATGAATAGTATTAACTGAATTTTTAACTTTATATAATCCTTATAATATTAAAATCTATATTATGAGTTTCTTAGACATAATGTAAGAACAAATTCATTTATTTCAGATAAAAGAAGTATTTTTTTTAAAATGTAATTTTTCTGCCTTTTAATGGTGAACCCTTTTTAAATCCAATATTTGAAAATTTTATATATTTAATTTGAAAAAATAAACATATTAATTAGAATCAAGATATAAAAATTTATTTTTAAAAAAAATGGTATTTTTTCTAAAAACATTCAGTTTTTGATGAATAGTGAAAAATAGTAAACTTTAATTAAAAACAAATTTTTTAATCAAAATAATTTATAATGATAAGTTATTCTATTGAGTGGTTTTAAAATATAATTATATTATATTTTTACCATTTAATTCAATGTTAGTCATTGGAATTAATTTCACATTTAAACTGTACATAAACAAGTATCAATCTTTTGATTCTTATTATTTTTTAGAAAAACTATTTTGGTTTTAACAACGGGAATTAATTTTAAATTAATTTCTGACACTTCTATGTTTTGAATTTGGAAAAATGGATTCCATATTTGGAATCAAGAGGTACATATTGTGTAAATATGTAACTTTTATTTTTATACATTTTGAATAATTACTTCGTTAAATATTTTATTTACCATGGTTAAACCGTAAATTAGGTAAATAATGGTTAAAAATAATATTATAATAATATTAAATTACACTAACACGTGTCCTAACTCTATTGTACGATACATGTCCAACCATGGCCATCCTTGGGTCGATTTTGGGACCCCATGGAGCCACTTTTAAGTGATGATGACACTTTATATTAATTAAGTAAAAGTAAATACCAAAATGACATAAGCATATATCTTTTAGTAAGACAATTTTTACATAGGGTTATACATGTTATCTCTTCGACTATAAATATTCATTATAAATATAAAAATATTTCCTACATAATGGAATTTTATTTAGATGTTTTATACATTGAATAATTAAATTTATTTATGACACAATGATGATGAAGTATTTTCCTTAATAATGAACAAATTAAATAAATGGTATTATATATGTTAAAATAAATATAATTTGAATGTTTTGATGAAATCCACAAATTTTATAGGTTACTATGAGATGTTATAATCGATTAAATCAATTTATTTATAATTAATAACGTTTTTAGGACTTTAACAAAAATAAAGTTTTAAATAGTGTCAAAATTGACATAAAAGAGTTTTTAAAACAAATATTATATTATTAATTAATTTAATATTCCTAAAAATCTATGGTTCGGTCAAATGACATATATAATGATAATTATATCATTAATGAACCACTTTGGGTTCGCTTGGCAGTTTTTGTTAGGTTTAGTAACCATATAATATTAAAATACAAAGAGACATGGTAAATGTCAAACTATTTAACTAAGAGTTAAATATAAAAGATAAGGATAAAATGGTTATCTAAACATGTCTAAAAACTACTGGTTGAGAGGATTTGGATCCATACCTACCTTATATTATAAATAAATCAATTTGGAGCCATTATAACCCAAATATGAATTTATTATAAAATAATATTTCAATCGTTTCCTAAGGTACCCCTCTCCCCTCTTATAAAAGGGCACTCTCCCGTCTCTCAAATTTACACCTACAAAGCCACCTTTCCTGGGACAAAATCTACCCAAATATCCTCCCAACTAACCTACCATAATACTAGATGCCTTACTGTGGTCATAAATCTAACCTAAATAACCCTTTTGATCAAATAAAAATGAAGAACCTGAAGAAGAGGTATTGATTTCACCACCCTCTTTCAGGTTCTTTTCTTCTTCCACTTCCTCTTTCTTTGTTTTTTCCATACCAAAATAATAAACCCAGTAAATTATACATATTTTGTTGTTATTATAAATGTGTTACAACTATATTTGTTATTCTATCTATCATATAAAAGAAAAAGTCACCACACGTGCGTATGTTCGACTTACCGTCTCCATGTCGTGGTGTAGTTTGTTATTCAAACACTTCATTATTTTGATGGGTATAATAATGAGTATAATTGATGTAAATAATAAATATAACAAGTTAATGATTCTTTATATATGATATAACATCCAATTATATATGATTTTAATATCAAAATAATGATATTGTCGCTCGTGCGTACGTAGGGATTACCGTCTCCACGACACGATGAGATTCATTCCCACATTCTCCATTAATCGATGATTATAAAAATATATAATATAAATATGTATTTAATATATGAAATAATAATTCTACTGGATATATATATATATATATATGTATGTAAGTATGTACTTACATATATCTTATTCACTTACTTCCGTTCAATACGATATGAAAACTGAAACAACGTTTATGCGTACGTACGGCATGTCATCTCCATAAACTGTGTTTTACATTTCATATATCTATTTATTATAAATATTTATATTCTAAATATAAATTATATATAAATAAATGTTTATATTCTAGAAGTATTTAAATCATGATCTAAATGATACGATCAAGAATAAATTGTTTAAACACGTACGATAAAGAAAGTAGTTATTACCCGAAACATTAATTTAACCTGAAAATCATTATTAAATGGGTAGTATAAAGTAATAAATGAATCATGTATGATATAATAAATATGAATATGGTTATGGTATAATTTAATAATATAAAAAGGTCATTATATAGGATGTTAAATGTACCCTCGACCAAAGGAAAATGCAAGGTAAGGGTTATTTCCTCAATCTCATTATTATCTGAGATTGTTTATCTGTAAGTATTTACTGGGACATACATTTCATTAATACCCATATTTCATAAAAATGTTTTCAAAAGGAATATTTTGAGGTTTTATTAGAGGTTCTATTTAACTATATCATCATTTTAAATTTTTTAAAGTGTAATCTTTCTAAATCATTTTAATTAATGTCCATATTTTCAAAATGATTTTAATGATTTATTTATATGGACATTAATGTTTTGAAATGAAAATTCTTTTAAAAAATTTCAAAGTGTTATGGGACACTTTGATTCAAAAATCTCTTTTAAATGACTTCCTTTATAAATTGTGATACTTTTAAACTATTTCATGAAAAATGGGTATTTATCTCACAGCATTTTAATGATCATTTTCATCTATGTAAACATCCCTTGATGGATTTTAAACAAGTTTGAAGTTGATTTATTAAGATACCAATCTTCCATATTGTATTGAAGGTTTTGTGATATGTTTTACTATGGATGTGTTATTTTATAACATTCATGGTTTATGTATAAGGTATTGACATTTCATATGCTATTTTTAATATGAATGTTTATGTTATGTTTAAACCTTTTCATATGAGGAATGCATTGGACTTAGTAAGTGATAGGTGGAGACCGCTATAGCTCCTCGATGAATCGGTAGGTCTCATGTGACAAACTAGTTTCTTTGCACAAGGCCTTGGTAAAAAAATTATTTTTAGTTTTGGAACGAGGCCTTGACTATGTGGTTATCAATGTATGGCATTATATATTCCCTCATTATGAAATTAGTTATTACATGTGATTATTCGACTAGTAGAATATCTATGTTCACGTTTATATGGTAATGTTTTATTTATTTTTTCCATATTATATTCATGTTTATGATTAAGAGGCTATTGTTTTATTAAAAAATTGACTTAAAAGTTTATAACTTCCACTAAATTATTTACCCTTACTGAGCATCTATGCTCACCCCTTTCTTATGTTTTATTTTCCCAGAATCTCATGAAGTGTATTATGATTGAGATGCAGGGTTAAGCTGAGGGAATAATGGCATTGTCACTGGATTATTTATGTTGTGTTGTATGTTATAAAGAGTAATTTAATGTTAATTTATGTAATCTACTTTCCAAAAATACTAAACTGATCATTCCTTTAAGACTTGATTCCTTGTAATAATTCAAATGTATTAAAATAATACTCAACTCTTGGTAACTGGGGTCGGGGCATTATAGGAGCGGCCATCACTAGCAGACTGTAGATAAGTCACGGTGCGCCGTCGCGTGACGCTGGTGAGCAGAGGGTCGGGGCTCATCAGCCACAACGGACGTAGGAGGTGGTCGGCACTTCGACTAGTTGTGGAAGGGGAGGAGGAGCGACCTGCGCACCACCAGAATGCAGATGACGCGGACGAAGCTTCAGCGAAGGCAGAACCCGTGCCTCCAGTGGGTTTCGCGGTGACCGAGCAGCACCCACGCGACGCCACCGCTTCGCAAACTGAACGAACACTAGGTCGTTCGAGATTTTGGGATATTGAGGGGTCACACCCCCCGCGTGGCCTAGGGAAGACCCCACAGCGGGTCGCGCTCCACCTCGGGTCGGTCAGTGCTCCACCGCAGTCGGGCCGCCGCCCTTGCGGGTCGTCGCCCTCACGGGCCGCCTCTCTACCAGGTCTCCCCCTCATGGGCCGCACCCTCTATGGTCCGGGATACCCCCTTACGATCCAGACCAAGCCCTCCATGACCCAACCCAGACTGGGTCCGGTCGGGTCAGTCCAACCAGGTTGGACCAGAACCGGGCCCATAAACACTTAAAGGTCCATATCTTAAGAACCGAATGTTCGTTTGACGAACCGTCTGCAGTGTTGCGATCCTTGGATAGAGTTTGTCATTTTGTTATACTCCACGTCAGTTTTGGGGATAGTTGGAGTATGGATGGGTTGGATATAACTCAAATCCAACCGGGCCCTTGAAGCTAAAACACTTGTAACTCACAGATCGATTGTCCGATTGATGCACCGTGTGTCACGTTAGTACCCCTAAAACATAGAGGTCCTTTGGGTTACTCCATTTTGGAGCTTAGTAGAGGTTGAAGTATGACTGATATCTCAGGGATCAAATACTACAGAACCCGAGCACAACAGGTGCAAGGAATCCAGTGGTTGGTAGTGAGGTGGAGGTTGGAGATAGATCATACGGAGGTCAGCGCTCAGTGATCCTATGTGGGTCACCGCATACCGAACCTGTGTGGGTCAGATCATGTGTGGGTCAACAATCATCGATCCTGTGTGGGTCAGTGCATACCGATCCTATGTGGGTCAGATCTTGTGTGGGTCAATGCTCAACGATCTTGTGTGGGTCAGCGCATACCGATCCTGTGTGGGTCAGATGGTGTGTGGGTCAGCGCTCAGTGATCCTGTGTTGGTTAGTGCATACCGATCCTATGTGGGTCAGATCGTGTTTGGGTCAGCGGGGGTTAGTTACCTATCGACTATGGGTGGGTCATATCCTGTGTGGATCATTGCGGGGGTTAGTACATATCCATTCTATGTGGGTAGGACTCTTTATGGTCAGAAGCAGTGCCTCTTGACAAAATAATATGATATAGCTTCGCGACTAATCATTTGTACTTCTATACTTCACTAAAAACCTGGGTTGAGCTTAGAATCTAATTGATTTGTGTTTATCTCATAATGCTTCGTGATTGATATCATTCTTTGGGGTTTTCCTTTTGGAATTCTGAGATACCTTCAGGGGTCTCGAGGTCCCTACGTGGATGTTTTTAGTTGTACTTGTACTTTTACATTTGGGCTTGTATTCCAGCCCCTTAACTTTCAGCACACTTTTTACTACAGTAGTTCACTTAATGGTTACATCTTGTTGCATTTTACTCTGTGTTCTTGTACAGGTTTAATGGAAATGCCTTCATGTTTTAGGGATACTTCGTTCCGGTGCTAGTCTCCATCCCCTGGACTATAGAAGGTGGGCTTGGGGTAGTCACAACACGAGCCCTGGGGGACGGGTCGTGACAAAGTGGTATTAGAGGAGTTTGGTTCTACTGAAGAACTAGGACTCTGATTTTTCTTTGTTGAAATAGTGTTAAGTGTTATGAGTGTGGTTTTTAGTTTGGGGAATCTAGTGTTGGTGTGGAGGCCAACATATCCATACACCAAGACCCTAAATTCTGATTTCGGACTCAACACACCAAAACAATGATTGCCTATTTTTTTGAAAAGTTTTTCTTATGATTTATTTGAGACAACTCACTAGGTATAACCTAATGATCATGGTACACCTATTCCTTATCAGGATTCCTCCACATAGACAGCTATCCAAGATTCTTGAGAGAGTAAACTATGATGTTCCACCGAGCGACGAGGCTCCGGTGCAGGGCCCTCTTACTATGTTTGAACCATTGGGTGGTGTACCAGCAGCACCACCATCTTTTGGATAGCATTTATCACCAGATGCACTGGAGGATGGTACACACTGATTGAGCGTGTTTCACAAGTTCTATCGGTAGAGGCCTACGAGGTTTCTAGGCGAGATAGATCCCCAGATATTTGAGGACTAGCTGGAGGATGTGGATAGATTTTTCCATCTTTTGGGGACACCAATAGATCATATGGTGATCTTAGATGCTAGTCTTAATCAGTGTGTGACCATGAGGATGGTCCGCATGGTGATGAGGCTTCGGTACATGGACCATTGCCTAAGATGGTACCTTCAGGTAGTTTTCCACCTATACCACTGCATGTTGGTTAGCAGTTACAACCAGAGGTACTGGTAGAGGACACATGTAGGCTTAGTTCCTTACACGTGTTTCAGCATCAGATCCCCCTTAGGTTCCGAGGCGAGCCCAATTCACGGGCCGCTAAGGACTGGCTTGAGGAGGTGACTGAGTTTCCTTCTAGCTAACGTTTCATTTGATCTAATGATGGTCCTAGTAGAGAGCCTTTTACATGGCTCAGCATGATGATGACATGGTTTAGGTTACCCTAATTTTACGAAGAATTAACTTTTCTATGGATAATCTTGAGAACCTTCCTCAATGAAGGGGGTCACTTTCCATAAAGCACTATGGGATGAGAGTTCCCTAGTGCTTCTACAGCTTTGGTAGGAAGACTTGTTGGTAGATGAGTATTCAACGAGACGTACCGACCATACTAGGTACTCGATGAATAGAATACAATCAGTGCTTTAGGGCTCACACCTCTGAGAGAGGAGTGTTTAGGGACATTCTATGACCGCAATATTTCTCTATGCATTCTTACTTATATTAGGGTGCTAGAGAGAAACTTTGTGGATGAATGTTCTTTGACAGAGTGAATACATCCAGTGAATGTTAGCAGTATGAAAGCAAGGAACCAACTCTAGTCTTGGAGACTTGGGTGTGTAAAATGTTTTAGGGAGAGGAAGTGTTATAGACAGATGAATCTGTAGGGAAGCAGATATGGAAGTGGAGCTAGGAGAGCAGCATGAGGTGGTATAATTTTCGACATGTTACAACTACCACCCCAATGTGGTCCCCACCAGGCTCAGGGAGCTGGGGGGCAAGTAAATGGAGTAGCTGCATGCAGTTAAAGAGTGTGACCCAAGGTCTCTAGGAAAGAATCGAGGTACAGTCTGTGTATACTACTAGCTTCCATTTTAATATTCATAGGTACCAATAATTCCTTCTTTCCACGAATCTTATTCAATACCGAGAGTTTTTGGTTAATCTATTAACTTGACCCTCACGTTTGGAGATACCTTTGGGGGGAGACTCAAAAATCACACTTATACCGACGGTGTGATATGACCCTTGATGTGATATTTTCAGTTAGAACCTCTTGGTGGAACCGTCGAGGCCATACGAGGTTAATTTGGGTATGGACTAGACATCCACAGTTCATACTCAGATTTAATATATTAGGAAAAAAAGATTTACTATATCTACAATGTTGGAATGAGGTTTTCCTTGGTAGGTGAAAGAGGAAACCCAAACAGCATAGGATCATCTCATGCATAGGAGGGTGAAACCAATTACTCTTGAGTCGGCCAAACTTACCCTCATGGCAGCATGAGTTTGGAGTTTTCAGTTCCCAAAAGTAGTGGCAGAGTGTGGGGAAATCTTTTCAAAATAGGCTTCCAAGTTTACCTCCCTGAAGGGAGATGGAATTGTACTTTGGTTGGGTACTAATGGAGTTTTTAAACAGACTTCTCTATGGAAGCGACACCCTTTTCAGCTTTGACAAAGATGGGAAAGCCTTTCCTGTAGAGGGAGAAGTGTTAGTAGAGCATTCAGGAGCTGAGACAGAGACTGGCGGGCAGAACTATGCTACCCATGACCTTGAATTAGCAGTAGTGGTCTTTGCACTGAAGATGTGGCGACACTACTTGATGGGTGAATGATTTACTATTTACTATGAACACAAGAGTCTCAGGTATATATTCTCACATAAGGACTTGAACCTGAGACATCGATGATGGCTATAGTTCATCCAAGACTATGACCTTGAGATAGTCTTTACTCCTTGTAAGGGGAACATGGTTGCAGACACACTCTGTAGGAGGTCTGGTTTGCAGTTGCTAAGTGAGGTGACATAATAGTTATCCACATTTCAAATATCCTTCATGGATAGAGATGGGGCAGCTTACCTACAATCTATGATAGTCACTCCTCCACTCCTTCAGCGAGTCAGGGAGGCGCAACTTGGGGACATTGACTGTGAGGCTCGAAATGCTCATATTTCTTCAGGACAGGAACCTGATGGATTTTTTGAAGTTGGGGAGAATTTCATCATCTTAAAAGGACATACCATGGTACCGGTGAAGCTTTAGGAGTAGGTGTGGAGGGAGTTCCAAACATTCCCTTTAACGGTACATCATAGAGTGGAGAAGATGTATCGGGACCTCCGGCATCTGTACGGGTGGTCATGGATAAAGGAAGTAGTGGTAGAGTTTGTATCATGATGAATCACTTGTCAGCAAGTGAAGACTGCATAGATCTGGAAGAAGTCTTATGCTGATAGGGGATAGAGAACCATTGAGTTCGAGGAGGGAGACCATGTCTTCCTACGGGTCTCACCCCGACGGGGATTACAGAGGTTTAGTCGGGGCAGAAAGCTATCTCCAAGGTTCATCAGACCATTCTAGATTCTTATCAGAGTGGATGAGGTGGCATACGATCTACCTATTCCTCCATAGATGCACAAGGTGCATACTTTTTTCCATGTGTCGCAGCTGAGGAGATGCATGCATGATCCATCACACGTTATCGACTAGGGAGAGTTTGTCTTTGATGATGAGGTGACCTTTACAGAGTTCCCGGTGGAGACATAGGATCAACATGAACAAGTCCTTCATGGACGTTTGATCCCTTGGGTGTGAGTTTAGTGGCATCATGGGAACCGACAAGAGAGCACATGGGAGCGAGAGGCTCATATTCTTGCTCAGTACCCTCATTCGTTGGATTTTCCTTTGTTTTGGATTTTAGAGACATAAATCCATAAAGTGGGAAGAATGTGATGTCCTAGAATTTAAATATATTTTTTTAATTTATATTGAATTATTTTGAGATCTCAAAATTTGATGGCTTGTGATTTTGAGGCCCGGAGTGCCCAAAATGATCCGTCGACGTTTTGTTAAGCTTTAATTTTTTTGCATAAACAGTTTTCCTGAAAAAGTGGAATAACTCTTAAATAGTTTCCCAGAACAGAAATCCAAGGGTACCATTCCATTCCGGATGGCAGGTCTACCCTAGGCACGACTTATGTTTAGTCGTCACATGCCTCCTATGAGAAAACCTGAAAATTGGATAACCATAAATAAAATAATTAAATAAAGTTATTTTATTATTCAAATTCTTATAACTCACGAACAGTGACACAGATTAAAAATCTAAGACCATCGATGAGCTCGTGAGGCTATTCTTTATTTAAGAAAATAATAACATTGGCTAGAATGATCCAACGATGGAAGTTAGTTTTTGGCTATAAATAAAATAATTAAGTGACAATTATTTTACTGTTAAAATCCATAATTTCTGAATGGAAACTCCGATTGGAAATCCAAGAGTACGGTTGAGTTTTTTGGGGCATGTTCTCCTTTGGAGGAGCCTAACCTCAACTAGCACAGGTTGAGGTTGAACGTTAATAATTTATTGAACTTCTTTTAAGGTACATTCAGTAAACATGCATGCAGCATTTTCTAACTTTCGAACCGGTGCTCAGATTAAAAATTTGAGGGCACTGCTAAATCCGCAGTGCTGATATTTTCATAAGGGAGACTTCACTTTTACCGTTTTAGGTTTGGAGAAAAATTTGTGTTTTGTGACTTTTTAAATGTAATGAAATAATTTTTTTTTATTATTTTATTTTTCTTTCTCTTCCACCAACGGACAAGCAGAGTGTGGGGCCCATGATGTGTCAAGCCAATAAATGGCTTGACCTGCCAATCTTAAGTAACGATGTCATTGGTGAATTAGGAAGCTTCCTAATTAATGATCCACCATTAATTCCCATCGTCATTACTTACCCTCCACCTCTTCTAATTATATGGAGTTTCGGGAGAGGTATCAACACAACTTCACCAAGTAATGAAGTGTTGATGGAGTACCGTGACGCTGAACCCTTAGAGGACAGAGCGGATCCTAGCAAGAGGTTACAGGTGACACTGAACCACAAATCGAAGGGAGAAGTATGAGCATCGTCGTTGGAAGCCAATTGCGGGAGCAAAGATCACTGATCCACCTTCAAGTGAAAACGTTCTCCATCACGTTTATGAGGTATGGGGTTTATTCGTTTATGCATTTCAAATGATTTCCTCTTCCCCATTCTTGAATAATATGAAGAATGCGGACCAAAGGACTAACGAGTTGATCTATGATTCATTCTTTTTTGTAGGTGGTTGTTGCGGGGTATCTTTGTTGGGTTTTGATTTTTTTTTAATTCAATTGATTATTAAACCCTTAATCACCCTCATGTTTATGAGCTAATGCGGACGACACGAGCCTAACGATCCCAGCCCGAACCCTCCTTTATCTTTCTATCCCTCAACCTCCATGGAAGACCGACATCATGGAGAAACCAACCAACTACATTGGGAATAGCACGTCGACGCACTCCGTAAGAGGAGCCCGCGGCCCAAAGCCTCCGCGGTCATCAGAGTGGCTGGAACCGGCCGACTGCGGAGAAGACGCCACACTATCGTGCACCGGTGATGAGCAGTGGGTCACGGCTCGTCAGTTGTGGCGGACGGAGGAGGCGGATGACACTTCTGTCGGCTGTGGAAGGGGATGCAGCATGACCCGTGAACCACCAACGAGTAGAATCTGTGACCGAAGCTACGACATAGGCATAACCTGCGCCTCCGGTGGGTTCTGCATCGACCGAGTGGCGCCCACGTGGCGCTGATGCTTCGCAAACTGAACGGACTTTGGGCCATTCGAGAGTTCGGGAGACCGGGGGGTCAAACCCCCCGCACTGGATAGGGTGGACCCCCTAGTGGGCCACACTCTACCTCGGGTCGGTCCGCGCTCGACTGCGGCTGGGCCGCCACACTTGCGGTCTGCCCCCTCACGGGTCACGCCCTTTACGGGCCAGACCACCCTTTACGGGACACCGTTTGCGGGCATCCCCCTTACGGGACAGGATTCCCCACTGTGGGCTAGACCAAGCTTACCGCGGCCTATCCCAGACCGGGTTGGTTTAGGTCGGTCTAACCGGGTCGGACCGTAACCAGGCCCAGAAACACTTAAAGGGCCATATAATGAGAACTGAACGTCCATTTGATGAATCGTCTATGGAATTTGAATCCTTGTATTAAGAAGTTACTTTTGATATACTTCACCTGAGTATTGGAGACAGTTGGAGTATGACCTGGTGGGATCGAACCCGAATCCAACCGGGCCCCCGGAGCTAAAACGCTTGTCACTCACAGATCGGGCGTTCGATTGACGCACCATATGTCGCAGTGGAACCCTTATGACATGGAGGTCCTTTAGGTTACTACTTTGTGGAGATTAGTGGTGGTATAGGTACTAATGATATCTTGAGGGGAAGATACTACAAAACTCTAGCGCACCAGGTGTGAGGAATCTAGTGCTTAATAGTGAGGCGGAGGTTGGAGACAGATCATACGGAGGTCAGCACTCAGCGATCCTGTGTTGGTCAACACATACCTATCCTGTGTGGGTTAGCGCTCAACAATCCTCTATGGGTTAGAACATACTGATCCTGTGGGGGTCAGATACTATGTGGGTTCGTGCTCAACGATCCTGTGTGGGTTAGCACATACCGATAATATGTGGGTTAGATATTGTGTGGGTCAGCGCTCAATGATCCTGTGTGGGTCAGCACATACCGATCATGTATTGGGTCAGATCCTATGTGGGTCGGTAGGGGTTAGTTACCTATCGACTCTGGGAGGGTCGGATCCTCTATGGATCATTGTGGGGGTTAGTACCTATCGATCCTATGTAGGTCATACTCTGTATAGTTAGATGCAGTGCCTCTTGATAGAATAAGATGATATAGCTTCACGACTAATCATATGTACATCTATACTTTACTGAAAACCTGGTTTGAGTAGTGACTCTAATAGGGTTGTTTCTATTTATTTGTGATTAGTGATTGAGATCATGATTTTTGGTTTTCCTTTTCGAATTCTGAGAGACCTTCGGGGGTCTCGGGGTCCCTACTGTGTATTGTTAACTCACCCATGCATGGGCTTCGCCTGCACCTTGTTCTGTCTTGTGCAGACAATGAGTAGCTGGGCTGAGATTTGAGGGAGTCGCGACAAGGTGGTACACGGAGGAGCTGGGAGGGCGTGGACTGTTGTGGAGGTTATATGTACCTACCATTCGTGTAGGATCCTCGAAGGATGACACAAGAGTTGTTTTCCCTTTTTCAGTTGTAGTTTTAATTTATAGTTGGCTTTTATTTCATCCCCTTTACTTTCAACAGTCTTTTTACTACAGTAGTTCACTTTGTGGTTACATCTTGTTGCATTCTACTCTGTCTTCTTGTATAGGTTTAAAGGCAATGCCTTCCTGTTTTAGGGATACTTCTTTCCAGTGCTAGTCACTAGCCCCTAACCTATGGAAGGCGTGCTTGGGGTAGTCATGGCACGGGACCCAAGGGACAGGTCGTGAAAAGAAGGCATGATGTGATAAAACATCATGTGCTTAAATGGGGCTGACCCCTTTGAATCTGCTCCATAAAAAAATAAGGACCATAGTGAATTATAAGTGGAACTAGATCCTATTATACATATAACCAATAAAGGAACACACATCACTCCACTAACTTGGTTTCTAAAAAATAGAATCTGAATATTCATATCCACTAAGGTGTCCATGAAAGGCATCAAGATATATATCATCATTAGGGAATCACCAATGTTCCCCAAATCAGTAGTAAATAAAAAATAATACACATGAAAATTTCTACAAATTTAAATACATATATTAAAATTTTATTATGAAAGATGATATAAAACATAACATTAAAAAGACAATGAATAAATCTATGGTTTAATGTCAGATTTAAACAACAGATCATACATCGATAGTCAATAAAAACAATGGACCACAAATCGTTCCATAAACAATGAATCACAAAAAAATTGTGAACAAGAGACCCCAAATCCTTCCCTAATCATTGGATCACAAAAAAAATCATAATAAATAGATCATAAACATTGGATCATATATAAATAGAAGAAGAAAAAATAAAAAACAAAACCAAAAATAAAGAAATAAAATTTTAAGGGCTACCTCGCAAGGTTGATGAAAACCTGAGACCCTCTTAAAATGTTAGATGAGATGATTAGAGGCAGTCAAGTGGTGTGATTAGATATTCAATTCACTAAGGAGGAGCACCAACAACAGGTGGCTTCCTTGGAAAGCTTATATATCATTATGGGTTCACAAATGGTTAGGGTTTTTAAAATAAATGGGGGTACTTCTATGAAAAGTTTGTTTAGCGCTGATAAAGAGTCTTTTATCAGTGCTTATTACAAAAGCACTATTAATGGATATATATTTACAATTATTTATAAAAAATTCAAAATATTTATATATAATTAATAAATATATATAATTATAAATATAGTTAATATATTCCTTTTGAAATATATTTATCATAATTTTATAATAATTTATTTATAAATAAAGAAATATTGTTAAAAAATATTATTTATATCATTATATATTTATATAATTATAAACATATACACATATATTATATATATAAAAAAATAAATTCAATATTTAAGTAAATTTATTATAAATTTCATAGTTATTTAAATATATATAATTTTGTATTTATAATTTTTAACTACTTTTAAAAAAAAAAAATTATTTATTTGTATGTATAAATGTAAAATTGTATAAATATACTGAATGTACATTTATAAATATTTTAATTTATAAATATTTTTTTACAGATATATTTCTAACATTATTAATGGTTATTTAGTTTTGAGTGAACAAATTTATGTATAAAATGGGTGAAATTGAAGAAATTATGAATATATGTACACTTTAACAATACTAAAAAAATAGATAAGTTCGATGTGCCTGCATATTGTATTTAAAAATGTATTAATTTTACGTATATGTGAAATCAATATAATACATATTTGATCTATATCAAATTAATAAATCAAACGACATTCAATTATATGTCGAGTTCTATGCAATTAGTAATTTTTTTTAAATTATTATTATTTTTTAATTATATATCATCATTCAATAAATATATGACAATTTAATGTAAATAACATAAATATTTTTTAATATTTAATATTATTTATATGCATTAATATGCATATATATATATATAATATATAAAATTTAATAACATTAATTATCATAATTATCTAATTAATAAAATGTTTAATATTTAATAATGTATAAAAAATCAAATCATTTTTTTCAATAATTATTTAATTAAAAAATTATTTATTATTTTTTTGATAAACACATTCTTTATTTTTTATTTATTAATTATTTCATTTTATCAGTGCTAAAAATTCCTTGAAGAAAGAAATATTTATCACCACTAAACATAAATCATTGATAAAACGAACACTTTATCGGAGCTAAAAATAAAGTGCGGATAAAGGATACCCTTTATCAGCAGTTAAACTAATGCACTGATAAAGGACAATGTTTATCAGTGCTAAAAATAAAGAACTGATAATGGTTTCCTTTATTACTGTTAAAATTAAAGCACTGATAAAAGGTATAATTTATCAGTGCTTTCTTTAGCGCTGATAAATATGCCATTTATCAGAGTATTCTTTTAGTGCGGAAAAATATCAACGCTGTTATTGGATTATTTTATATTAGTGAAAGTGTAGAGATTGTAAGAGGCCAACATTTTATAGATATTTCTTGATCTCATATACATGTACTTGTTTTCCTCATGCTGATTTTTTGGGTTTTATATTGGGTTTTTTGGTAACAAATGGATGTTTTTTTTTGGGGGGGGGGGTTGGGTAGTACACTATTGTGGCACAGTTTTCCCAAACTGTGTGCCATGCCCTAGAAAACTGTGCAACCCTACATAGAGTGGGATTTCATGGTCGGTGCATGGTTTTTCAAACCATGCACTCTCTTAGGAGTAACCATGTACCCATATAGGAGAGGCATATATTTAGGGGGCACTATTTGGAAAACCATGAGCCCCTATCCATGAAACCAAATTCATGTGTTTAATTATTCAATTTTTTTAAAAAATTCACGATCCCCCCAAATTTCATGCATTACCAAATGAACTCAACCCTAACTCATTGTACTCGATTTGAGAGGCTTCCGGACAAATTTCTATGGATCTAAAACATTTTTCTTGGCGAATTGAAAGAGGAATTAAAGGATCTTAACCTATATGGGTATGTGGTTTCATCCCAATTAGGTTTCTGCCTCTACCGTCTCTATTTTCAAATAAAATGGGATGTTATTCCTCCTTTAGTTATGATTTTAGATCTAGGTTTCTTGGATCATGATTTGTTTGATCATGGATCTTGGTTTTGGATCTAGATTTCATTATTTATCATGATATTTGTTGTTCCATTTTAATTGGGGATTTCCATTTGTGAGAGTTCATCATTGATATTGTGGTAGGTGGTATAAATTCAGTTCTCATAGTATTTAATTCCAATTGAATTTATGTATGGTATAATTTCAATTGGATTATTTGAAAATAGAATCTAGAAGTGAATAAATTAATTGTTAATCTCTTTATGGAATCATGGAAATGATTAACTGATTTTACATGTGAATATGAGATGAGTTGAAATTAGGAATATAGAATTTTGTAGTTGGGATTATGAAATTGGTGTAATTTGACAAATTAATTGGTTATTTAATTAATGCAATGTTGTGATTGTGGAATTCATGGAAAATAATTTCTAAATTAATTTGATTATGAATTAATTGAAAATCGGAATTATGAAATGGTTTAATTGAAGTAAATGGTTTAATGGGTTATATGGTTTAAATATTGAAATATGGTTGAATGATGAATTTTTAATATTATTCCATGTGATTAGAGTATTGAACCATGCTTGTTTTTATATTTGTATCTGTATTCCATTATGTGAATTGTTGATAAAATGGAGGATCATGATGATTAACCAGGATGTGCATGATATTGTGATATCCGTGAAATATGTGATCTTGAGGTAATTCCCATGAATGTGGCTCCAAATACCCATATGTGATAAGTGTGTGTGGGATATGGAATGAGGGTCTAAATACCCGTGTGATACTGTTGTGTGGGATAGAGACTGTAGCTCCAAACAACCATTTGTGAAATTGAGAATGGGATAGGGACTGAGGATCCAAATAATCCATTGACATTGAGGCATAAGTTAGTGAATGAGGATCCAAATACCCATGGGGGTGTCAGAAACGATTTTCTACACCCATGAGATTGACATTGGACTATGGTTCCAAATGAACAAGGTGTGAAATGGAATTAAATGGATAGTGAAATCCCATGTGTTATAATGAATTTTTAATTACCTAGATATGGTTGCAACTCCGACATGGTTTTAAGAAGGTATTGAGGGTTCAGGTGTCTATGAGCACTAGTGACTTTAGGTGTTTAATTAATGGATAACAAAATGTGATAACTATTTAAATTATGTGTTGTACATTATTCTTTACACAACTGAATACACTATTATTACCTAGATATTGTTTTAGATGTCGTTGGTGGTGACCGACTACGTTATACTCACACCCTAGTTACACTATAGGATCACTACCCGAATAGATTTACTAGTTCCTACATAGGATAAGGGAAAGGGACCTATGTTAGATGGATTAGTAGGAATGGAGCAAGAATGAGGGATCCAGACGTGGTGTTGAGACCCGCATGGGTGATTTTCAGTGTCATTAATTTTGGATTGCATATTGACACTAGGCACTTATTTCAAAAACATATCTACAGTTTAGTTATTGATATGGGTTTCAGTTTCTATTTATCATGTGATACATGTTTGGTATGGTTATTTTATTATTCTGGTTGTTGGTTATTTCTTGTTTATTTATTTTATTGTGATACTTTTATAAAGAGGGTATAGTCTGCCCATATATATATATATATATATATATTAGACCCTTTCTTCTAGTCGGCAACCTCTAGGGTATGATGAAGCATTATTGGGGTCATGTAACCAACCAGATTGGGGGCACCACTGTGTTCCACCTAGGGTGGGATGTTACAAAATGGGACCTGGTGCATTAATGCCGGTGTGATCGCACCCCACAATACACATAAATTCTTGGTAAATATTTGAATTTACTATCAATGATTCTAATATTACATATCATTATTTAATTTTTGTTATAAATATAACTTTAAATATTGTAAATATCATCCAATATTATAATTATTCAACAAGAAAAATTATTATTTATATTATAACACTAAATCACAGTTGGTACAGTATATCATGAAATATATAATTATATATAACAAAAAATAAGGTAACATTATGTCAAGAAATATTATTATTATTACTAAAATTATATTTATCTGCACTTTTTCAGCACAGATAAATGACACATTTATCAGTACTTTTTCAATGTATATAATGTTCATGGTATTTTCACGTCTCTCACGTTGTCAGCACTTTTCTGGCACTGATAACAGCCATTTCTAGAATTTTTAAAAGATGGTTTTGTATTAGTTCTTGTAACATACCTTCCTCAATATATACTCAAAATCATCTCAAAATTAAGAAGTAAAAATATTGGGTCAATGAGCTTGAATATCTTCTTCTCTCTCCCATGGTTCCTCCTGAACACACCCATGTCAACATAATATTCAAACTATCAGCATGTTCGTTTCCCACAAAAAATTTCATTGTGATCCACAATATATAATAGATGCTCTTGAAAGGATCCATCAGTCTTAAGTTCAACATCATCCCCATTGATCACATGAGAAGGTTAAGGGTGACACCACTAAAGTCGTGATACATGACAAACACCCTGCATAGAATTTTTCCTATTTGGAAAATCTAATTAGTATGCCACTGGCCTGATTCTCTCCACAACCTCAAACAATCCAACAAACCTGGATGTCAGCTTGACCAGCTTCAAAATCTTATGGATACCCAATCATGGTGAAACCTAAAGGAACAAATGATCACCAACTGTAAAATCAAGGGTCCATCAATGTCTATTAGCATAAAAAATTTATCTACTTTGATCTGTATCCAAATGTTTTTGAATTAGATGAACCTTCCCCAATTTATCCTACGTGATACTCAGTCATAACCACTCTCATTCACATACCTCTATCCAACACAGAGGTTATCTGTAAATCCTACCATAAAGACCCTCATATGGTTCCATCTGTATTTTCACCTAATTACTAATGTTATAGGTTCCCTGGACCAATGATAAGTGATTATTCCAAGAGACCAATGTCTAGAACACGCTCTCTTGGAATATACTCTAGAACCGGAATAGTATGTTCTGACTACCAATTCATTCGTTGGGGAATGATGTACATAGTAAAAAATGTTTACCAAGAACCTTCTACAAGTCCATCCAGAAGTGTGAGTAAAAAAAAGTCACGGTCTGAAAAAATACTCTGTGGAACCCCGTAAATATGGACTATCTATAGAAAGTATATATATCCCAATTGACCCTCTGATAATGTTTCTTGTATAAGCTAGAAATGAGTTACCATAGTCAAATGGACCACAATCACCAAAATAGTTCAATTATTCCATTGTATCATTGGGATAACCACCACAAATTCCATGGTAACATAATCCCAATTCCATTCCGGTTTGGGATACGATTTTATTATACCCCCTAGTCATTGATGCTCAACCTTCACCACTTGACGGTTATAACACCATGTCATGAACCCTTCTATCTCCTTTTTCATTCCCAACCACCAATACTGTCAGCGTAGGTCAAAGTACATTTTTTGTCAAACATGTATGCACGTACCACTTCGATGCATGAAATTTAATAATAATATCATCCCATATTTTTTAGGAAAAAAATTATTCTAGACATAGAAAATCTCATCCACATCTGTAGTCTAGTCTGAAGGTGTCTCCCCACATTCATGGATTTCCCTCATGGACAAAAATTACGGATCCTCATACTGTCTATCACTAATCCGGATCAAAAGTGTACAATACACAAAATATATTATGATATTGATCTTCTGATGGATCTACAAAACCTCAATATTCATCACAATGAGTAAAGTCGTCATTTTACACTCAACACTACACTATTTTACTTCCTATGTATGAGTTTTCCTGATCCAAACAACAAAAACACTGTTTCCCTTCCCAGTCCAAATGATAGAAAAAATTTAATTGAATAAGTATACTCAACCAACCACCAATATCAGAGATTCAAATATGTATTAAAAAAATATGTACTTTATGATCTTTTTATCAGTATAAACAATAAACTTCTATCCAAAAAGATAATTCCTCTAATACATAAAATCATAAACCTGAACTACTTGCTCGAGGTCATGCATAACATAATTCTGTTCATTTTCCTCAACTACTGAGAACCATTTTACAAAACTCCACACCCAACATCATCACTACTCCAATCCATATCCAAGATGTGTCAAAAACTATTGTATAATCCACCCATGTCTTGGGTGGGATCAAGATCAGTGTCGATGTCAAATTCTTCTTCAACTCATGGAAGGAATTATTTCATGCTCCAAACAATAGAAACATTACTCCATTTTTTGGTCAAGCCTAAATGTTATGATTCCAAGTGGGAAATGTGCTTGATGAACCTTTGATAATAAACCGTCCACCCAAAAAAATATGGATATAAAAAACATTATTGGGATGATTCTAAGAAACAACTACTTATACCTTTTCTCGATCCATTGAAAAACATTCCTCTGAGATGGTATTACCCATGAAGTGTACCTAATCAATCCAAAACTGAATCATATATATCTTGGTGTATAGATGATGATATCTCATTGTACTGAAAATGGTTTTAAGATATTGGTTATTATCATCATGAGTCTTGGATTACACAGAATTTTCTTCCACGAACACTACCACAAAATTATCCAGGTATAGGTGGATGATTTTTTTTCTTCATGTCCATAAAAACTACTGGTGTGTTTTTTAACCCTAAGAACATCACAATGAACTCAGAAATTCCATACATTATTCTGCATGAAATCCTCGATATATCTTAAGTTCAAAATATCAATTGATTCTACCCTTATCTGAAGTCAATATTTTTGAAGAAAAAATATCATAACAACTAGTCAAAGAGATTTTCAATATGTGGAATAGGATACTGGTTCTACATTTTCATATAATTAATCATCTTGTAATTGAAACATTAGAGAAAACTCCTATCAGACCTCTTTGAAAACAAAATTGGAGAACCCCAAGGTGATGTACTCAAACATATAAAACCCTTACCCATCAACTATTCTTGTCGGGTATTTAACTCTTTATGTTATTTTGGTGACATTAAGTATAGTGTAATAGAAACTGTCCCAACCCTAGGTATGAGATCAATTTTAAATTATTCATATCTCTTAGGTGGTATCCCTTAAAAGGCATCATGAAAAAGATCTGAAAACCTATCCAATGTGGCTGGAAAGTCATTATTTTTTCAATCCAATCATCCATAAAATGATGTGAATCTTGGGTGGTGAGCTCCCCTAGTTGCTGATGAATTGACCCTTTTGTGGCCTTTCTAAATATCCCACTCTCCATAGTGAATAAAATTTTAAAACTCTGGAGATGAAATATTCACTCTCCCACAGTAACAATCTAAGTGGGCTCAGTATTCTACTATCTAGTCTATACACATAATTAGGTCAATTCCTAACATGTCCAAAATGTAATAATCCTATAGAAAATGAGACTACCCAATCTTTATATAACAACCCTTTCATAAACTAATATCTATATACCTTATCCCCAAAGGTGTATCTATAATCCTAACACTACTCATGAACTCCACTATCAGGCTCAAACCATTCCCATGCATTGAAAATATAAAATAATGAAAGGCATGAGAATAAAATAAGGAACTAGATAGTGTAGAAGCTTCATTAATAGTACCTCTAACTATTTATAGTCCAACTTATCCATCCATAAGTTTATGATAAACATAATGAAACTTTCCTACTCCACTTCCCTATGATTGAGTCTGAGTACCCTATGATGCACCACTCTACTGATCCAACATTTCTTTCCTAGAAGCACCTTGTTCATTACCACAACCACCAAAACTAGTAGAACTCGAAATTCTAACCAGATATGGGGTTTAATACCCCCTTAATACACTATGATTCTATATAGCTCCTCCTCTATTACCCATCTATCGTCGATTCTAGTAGAACCTATGTAAATGTCTTATCCTACCACAATCTTGGGACTCTACTGGTGGTAAGGGACAATGTTCATGAATTTGGACCAGCCTACTGTACTGGTGGAAAATCACTTGGGTAAGATCCTGGGTAACATGTCCTTCTCCATAGACACTCTTCTTCCCAAATATCTGGTCAATATTCCCATAATGATTCTTCCTCTTCTCGGAAGATGTACCACTAATTATCTAGAAAACACAACCTATCCTCCACTAGAATCTTCCTTCAAGTTCGCCTCAGATACGAGATACTAGCCCAAAACATTAGAAATCATTTTCATATGAAACATATTAACTTGGAACTTAATCTCACATTTATGATCATCATATAATCACCTTTCCATTACTGTCTCATACCCTACCAAAATTAGGGAAACCTGCAGCATGTTAGTAAAGAGACCAGAATAGTCCACAATGAACATACTTCCCTGAGTCTACCTCATGAACTTAGCCTCTATCTCTTGTCTCAACATCTCTGGATAAAATCACTCCAAGAATATCTCTATAAAGTTATTCCATATAATACCATATTCTAACCATGTTGAATCCAAAAAAACCCACTAGTGAATTATGATCCTCATAACATATAATTCATCAAATTGACCCTCTTTTCAACTTGAGTCTCTAAATTTTCAATTAAAGTTTGTACCGACATTTTCCATAACTCAGATTCCATAGGTCCACCCTATCTGATGAAATTCAAGTGGGATGGGGTGTGATATACCTGAAACTCCCATGTCAGGTCATACATACTCTTCACAAAATTCTCTAGGTCCATCTCCATAAAATACATAAGCCGAGAAAATTTCTATAAGAAATTATCTTTGACTCCTTATACTAGAACTATTGGTGCCTTAGGTTCCACTGCTAGAAGGTCATTTCTAGCCATATTCTCCTTTCTACTATCATCAAACATCATTGTTGTATCTAAAATTCAGAAAACACGCCTTTTGAATCATTTTATAACATTATTATAGTTAACAATAGGGATTCACATAAATCCATAACAAGAAATCCCCCCCCCCTTCCACCACATGGTTAAAACCAATTCACTATCACTACCCTTAACCATTCTACTGATAGGTCAAGGTTATCAAGGGTAAAAACATTATAATTATTCACGTATCACTTCAAACCCATTTAATCACTTCCTTAATTATTTAAAAAATTTCATGTTCATGTGAGGAACCTTTTTCATTAATGTTTACAAAAGAAAGAAAAAACATTTCAAATCCAACAACTTACCCAAAACTAATTTTCCAGTACATAGCTAAAAATGATGCATGTCACAATAATACATGATAGCCTAGAGTTATGCATACAAACTAATATATTGTTCCATACCAAGCCGTGAAAAAAATCACAAAAAAACTCCAAAACAATAATAACATCACAAAAAAATTCATCACTTGAGGTGAAATAACATCAATTGTAACAACACGCATCAATAACAACAATACCACCCAGATTAGTTGGATTTTACCCATTCACATGGGTTAGGTAATCCATTGAAAAAGAACTTAACCAAGGATAGAATAATCCAATTATATATTCTACATTTTTTAAATAGTATGAAAAACGAAAAGGAAACTAAAAATCATCTAATACCACTTTGTAACATCTCGACCCATGTTCCACATACCGGTGCCCTGAGTCGGTTAGTTACGCGACCTCAAGAGAACCCCCCCATCTAGAGGATTATGTCTAGAAGTTAGGGTCTAATATATATGCATGGATAGACTATACCATCTTTATCATAGTAGTTCAACAAGAGAAATAGCCCTGAAATAACCAAAAAATGTAATAATACAACATCTAGAACCATCTAGTATCACATGATAAAGGAAAACTAAGAAAATTATCCATAACTAAACATTATATATGTCATTCTAAATAAGTGTCATGTTAGAAAATGTTCCAAAACTAAAGACATTAAAAAAATACACTAACCAGGTCTCGAAACCATTTCTCAATCCCTCATCAATGCTCCATCCCAAATCAGAAACAATAGGAGGAGGAGATGAATCGATGGAAAGAGTAGACAAATAAGAAGATGATGGATTACATGAGACATATGAATTAGGTTTTAGGGAAGTTGTTCTATTTAATACCTCCCTGAGATGTCCCCCTCAATGATTTATGTATTTTTTTTCACATTTATTTAGTTAAACAGATGAATATAAATATTTTTTTGTAATATTTTTATTAATTAATATATTAATAGTTAATTATACTGTGTTTTTATATTTTTTTGTGATTTTTTATTTTAATTAATTTATTATTTATTTATTATTTTTTTAGTTTTTTACTTTTTGGGACAGGAATATTCACCTATTGCGAATAATTATATTCGACAGGTGAATATTCCCTTGGAAAAATGACTTTTTTATATAACGGAAAAGAATAATTGTGATGGTATACCTACCCATCACAAATAATTTTTTTTCGGATTGCCAATTGCAACAAAAATTATTTTTGGATTCATTTTTATAAATGTGTAATTTTTGATGGGACCCCATCACAAATAATTCATTTTACATTTGGGATAACATTTCATGATTTTATATAATTTTTATAATAATTATATCATTACAAGTTATAATGTTAAAATATTTTATGTTAACAATGATTATAATATTTCATGTAAAATTGTAACAACTATGGTTTAGTGTAATATTGGAAATAATATTTTTTTCACGTTAAATAATTATAATATATCTTCATACTCACATTATTGAATTTTATAATATGAATTTTTCATTGGTGACCACATGGGATGTGGTCATGTTTCACCCTTTTCTGTATTTTTAATTTTATTTTCACCAATTTTTTACATTTTAGAAAACAAATAATTTCATGTACCTATAACAATAATAATTATGATATTGTATGTAAAATTTTTAAAACAATATAATATTTTATTTTTACATATAATTTTTGTAATAATGAAAAATTATCATGTCATAATGTTACCATATTTCATCTTAACAATAATTACAATATTTCAAGATGTATTGTAAGAACTATTGTTAAGTGTTATAATATAAATAATAATTTTTCATGTTGAATAATTATAATATTGGCTGATAGTATCATTAGTTTAGGTTAAATTTATACCAAAAATTAGATTGAAATATGTAATATAAGAATAATTGATAGTGCATTCAAATCTTTAAAAAAAATGTATGTGTATTGTTTCATTAAATCACACCAACATTATTACACAATAACCCATTATAACATTGTAGTTAAGCATGCTTTGGTGAGAGTAGTACTAATATGGGTGACCTCTTGGGTAGTACTTCTGTTGCACCCTTCTTTTTGTAAATTTTAAATTGCATACGTATAATGACCCATAATTTACATACATGGTTATTACATAAGAATTGAATCATACTTATTACAACATAAAACAAATCCATGATAGCACCGTATTGGTATAGTGTCTTTAGAAGCTGGGAAACCTAAACAAGTAGTTCATAAATCATCTACATTGTCTCCCGTTTATTTCATCATATTTAGAGTCCCTTTTGTCATATCCTACTTAATACCCTTCTTCCAGACCTGTGGAAAAGAAAACATAAAAAAGGGAGAGCTAAAATTCTCTATAAGGGTAAACAAAGGAAATATCAATCATATCATATTCATAAGAACATAACATTTTGAAAATCTTATCCCGCAAAAGAGATCATAATATCATGACATGGGATAAATAATAGTAGTGATATGTAATCCCAATAATCGTAACATAAAACATGAAACTCTATGGAATACACACATAATCATAGAAAATCATTTCATATTAGTCAAGACTCATTGAGAACACCATCATAACAGACAAATCCCATTACTGAACCGAGTTCACTCCTCGTTCCAGTCCTGTATCACTGAACCAGATTAAATTTCCATTTCAGTCATGTCTATCTAATGAGATATAAATTTTTACCCAATGAATTGGAGGGAGATATATGTCTCACCCATCTCATAATGAAACCATTATTATGTGTTCCACAAAATCATAAAATCATACATCATAGCATAACCCATGTAATAAAAATGGGATTCTTAAACATTATGACATCATAACTTAATCCATATATGATAAAGGGATTCATAAAAATAATTCCATCATAACATAATAAAATCAATGTAATAATATCAATTGAAATAGAACCCTATATTATCTTAGATGGAAAATAATTTTTATAAAACACTTGAACTCTATTCTTGTGGAAAATATCCTTTCTTCTTCAAAAACATTTTTTTTCTTTTCTCAACATGTCATACAATTTTAAACTAAAAGAAGTTAATTGAAAATAAACATTAAAACATTAAAAGTAAGCTTCATAAAAATAATTTTCTATAAAATCATAAAAATCCATTCGTTCCATATAAGTTAAAAAACATTCTTCTCGTACTTTGGCCAGAAAAGTCAAAAAGTACCTCGTATTGAAAACGGCAAAAGATTCCTTTCATATCTTTTACTAAAAATTCACCAATATGTAAAATCGGATTTAAAAAATTTTAAGAGGATAGAAATAATATTATATATTGAGGAAACATGAATGTGGATGATAAATATGCCCCAGTATATACCGAAGTACAAACAATCTCAGATAAAAATTGAGATTGTGAGATTTTCCCTTACCTTAGGTTCGATATATTTTCTATGTATCTGAAACTTATATATAATGATTTAGAAAATATCATTGACTTATTATAGAATCATATTCACTGTGATGATATCATATATGTTCATATTCTTATCTCCTTGTTAGTAATATTTTATTGCTACTTGTTATTCGGGTGTTTATTACTTTATGTTCTTATGTGTGTTTTGTAGGATAAATTCTTATTCCTATTTTTTAGTTTATAACTAAATAATTTAAAGAATGGTATTATTATAATATATATAATATTTATTCATTCAATTCGTTTATATAATCAAGTTTTAATGAAGATCATGTAGAACGAATCACATCGCACCGTGGAAACGGTAAGCCGTACGTATGCACAAGTGACGATATCGTTCCCATAATTATTGAATGGAATTGGAGTGGATAATAGAATATCTCAGAATTAGTATCATGTTATAATAATCATATATAGTTATTATTTACAAAATTATACCCATCCAAGTAAGGTGGTGGTGAAAAACAGATTACACCACGGCGTGGAGACGGTATTCCGTACGCACGTTGGCACGGTGATTTATTTTTCTGTAGGATGGATGGAAGGTGAAATAGGGTTGTTTAATATTTATAATAAAATATCATTATATTATTGATACTGATTTTATTACTTTATAATGAAACAAATAAAGAAGAGGAAGTAGAAGAAAAAAATTTGAAAGAATTGGTAATGGATATTACCTCTTCCTCAACACGCCTCTTCGAAATCTCATCTTAAGGCACTAAAATTGGTCTTTGAAGAAGACCGGGACCTATATTATGTTTCTAGGTAAGTTGAGAAGGGAAATTGTCAGGGGTTTTCCGAGCTTGAAGGCTCAAAATTGTTTGAAGAGAAGAGGGAGGAGATTCCCTTTTATAAGGGAGGAGAGGGGAAACTTTAAAAACATAAGACATATTAATTTATAATTAAATAAAAACCCACTTAAAAACCACCAAAAATGACTCAAATCCATAGATTAGATGAGATTGGGTTTTAATATCATCAACCAATAAAATTTATACATGTTTATAAATTATTTTTAAACATTGTCAACTTGATTTATCCTTATATAATCTATTTGATTTTATTTGTGGTAATAATATTCTAAATTTTAAATCATTATAAATAATTACTTATGTGTTGTGAATTGACCATAATTGGATAATTTATTAAATTTTAGATAATATAAATTTCAATTTATAATTTCTTAAATATTTTTGTGATATTTAAACCATTTTATAATATGTTATTTTTATAAAATAACAATAGTGTCAATTTTGACAGTATTAATTTATTTGAATTTAAATAAAATATACACAATGGTATGTTCGAACTAAAAAATTTAATAGATTCATAACATGTAATATTTATCTATAAAATTCTTGGAGAACATTAATTATTTCATATAATATTTATTTTAATATTTTTAAAACCATTAATTAGATATTTCAATTAATAAAATGATTTCAACATCACTATTGTGTCAGCATTAATGATAATTATTTAATCCCAAAAAATTATAAATAGAATTACATGATGTATATAATTTTCATATATTTCTGGAGACTATTCATTATTGAAGTTTTATGAAGATTATCACTAAATTAAAATTATTACACTTATAAGATATAAGAGAGTGACATATTGTCACTTTCTTTGGTTTTAAGAATAATTATATCATTTTCATGGTCAAAGGTCCATGAAATGAGTTTATTCTGACACTTAGGTGATATGGGTCGACTTTTATTCATCCAATAGAATTTTTTCAAGTGTTAGGGTAAATTTACAATCTTATTTTTACCCTTAATTACCCGATTTACCTTTAACTATAGTAAATAAAAATTATTGTAGTTTCTATTCATAATAAAAAAAATAAAAGTAATCTATTAACATAATTTGGACCCAATGAATCCAAATATGGAATCCAATTTTAAAAATTCAAAACACATAAGTTTCAGTAATTAATTTAAAATTAATCCTTTTGTTATGCAAACGGGTTTTAAAAGTTAAAACATTGCCAAAGATTGAAATGTTTTTACCTATGAAATCAATGGAAAATTAATGCTAATGACATACATTATATTAAAATGTAAAAATATATTCTAATTATACTTTAAAACCATTCAATAATATATTTTAACCATATAAATTACATTGCTGAAAAAATATGTTTTCAATTAGAAATTAGTGTATTTTTACTATTCATCAAAATATGAAAGTTATCAGAAAAGTATCAAAAATTTATCCAATATAAATTTTTATATCATGATTAAAAATAAGAATTTTATTTTGTAAAAATTAACTTATAAAATTTTCAAAAATTAGATTTAAAATGGGTGCACCATCAAAAGGCGCTAAACTGCATTTTTTTAATAAATAATTCTTTTATCCGGAAAATTGATTTTTTTCTCGTATCATATGTAAAATATATTATAATGTTATATAAAATTCAAAATGTGGTTAATACTATTTATAAAGGCTATTTTATTTAATATTTTAATAAAATATCGTTGTTTAGTGAAACTCAGTATTGCGTACAACACACACTATCGAGGAAGGTCACTATTGCGTGTAACGCAAGCCAAGTCAGTGTTATATGTAAAGAATGTTTCCTTTGGTGTTGCGTATAACATAAGACATAAAAAAATATTTGTCATAAAATCTCCGGGTGTTACATTCTACCCCCTTTAAAAAGAATTTTTCCCTCAAAATTCATCACTTCTTAACAAACAGATGAGGATTCCTCTCCCTCATCATATCCTCAATTTCCCATGTAGCTTCTTATAACTGGTGGTTACTCCATAAAACTTTAACCAAGAAAGTGGTATTGTATCGTAGAACTTTTTCGCTACGATCCAGAATCTCTATCGGTTGTTCTTCATAAGAATGATCTTGCTCTAGGGGTACAACTTCTGAACATAGTACATGTGAAGGATTGGGTATGTACTTTCTCATGAGAGATACATGGATCACATCATTAACATGAGATAGATTCAGTGGAAGCGCCAATCGGTAAGCTACCTTCCAAACGAGATTCAGTATTTCAAAAGGACCGATATACCTAGGGCTCAGCTTTCCCTTCTTTCCAAATCTCATTACACTCTTCCAAGGAGATATTCGTAAGAACACTTTATCACCAACCTAAAACTCTACGTCCTTTCTTTGGTTTTGGGCATAACTTTTTTGTCGACTCTAAGATGCTCTTATGTGTTGTCTAATAGATTTGACCTTTTCTTCCATCTCATCCACAAGATCGGGTCCTAATAGCTTTCTTTCCCCATCTTCATCCCAGCAAGTTGGAGTTCTGCATTTCATTCCATACAGAGCTTCATAAGGAGACATATGAATACTGGAGTAAAAGCTATTATCATAAGAAAATTCCACCAAAGGTAGGTGTTGATCCCAACCACATTTGAAATCCATAGAGCAAGATTTCAACATGTATTCTAGAGTTTGAATTGTCCTCTCAGATTGACCATCTGTCTGAGGATGGTAAGCAGTACTGAAACTCAACATTGTATCTAGAGCATGCTGAAGACTTCACCAGAACTTCAAGTTAAAACTAGGATCTCGATTAGATATAATGTAAAGTGGTACTCAATGCAATCTTACCACTTTCATTAAATATATCTTGGAAATATGATCAAGAGATAAATCTTCTCTAATAGAAATGAAGTGTGCCTACTTCATAAGATGATCAACTATAACCCATATAGCATTATTTCCTTTAGATGTTTTTGGAAGTCCGGTGACAAAGTCCATAGTGATGTTTTCCCACTTCCATTCTAGTATCGGTATTGGTTGTAACATCCCCTTAGAATTCTGTCTCTCAGCTTTAACTTGATGAAAAACCAAGCATCGAGAGACATATTCGGCGATATCTCTTTTCATACCATCCCACCAAAAGTACTCTTTCAGGTCCCTATACATCTTCATGCTTCTAGGGTGAATAGTGAATGAAGAACTATGCTCCTCATCCAATATTTCCTTCTTTAATTATGATATGGGAGGAACACAAACACAATTCCTGAACCTTATTATCTCATCACAATCAAGGTTGAATTCAGGAAAATTTATCACCTTCTTTTGTAACATTAAATCTTCATTTTGTTCATCTTTAATCTTCACATTCATAGATGGTTGAACATTCATTTGAGAAAGATATGATATCTCCGCTTTCATTAAAATTCAAAGATCCATCCTTTTTAAATCAATAAATATTGGATCTTTTGTGATCCTCATCATGGATAAGATAGCATGGTCTTTTCAACTTAATGTGTCTGCCACCTTGTTTGCGTTCCCTGGGTGGTAATTAATTGAGCAGTCGTAATCCTTAGTCAGCTCCAACCATCTTATTTGGCACATATTTAGCTCCTTTTTTGAGAAAATATACTTTAAACTTTTATGATCAGTATCAATATCACACCTTTCACCATAAAGATAATGCCTCCAAATCGTTAATGCAAAGATTACCAAAGCTAACTCCAAATCATGAGTTGGGTAATTTTGCTCATGGATTTTCAACTATCATGAGGCATAAACTATCACCATGTCATTTTTCATGAGATCACACCCCAATCCCTTCTTGGATGCATCACTATAAATCACAAACCTTTCTCCACTATAAGGCAATGTGAGCACATGTGCACTAGATAACCTTATTTTTAACTCCTTGAAATTCTCTTCACATTCCTCCATCCATACAAACTTAACTCATTTTATAGTCAATTCGGTGAGTGGATTAGATAATCATGAAAAATCTTTCACAAAACGTTGATAAGATCCAGCCAGAACAAGAAAACTTCATATCCCAATTACTGTTGTTGGTCTTGACCATCTTTCGATAACCTCTGTTTTTGCTGGATCCACAGATATACCCCCTTTTGAGATTTTGTGACCCAAAAATGAAACTTTTTGAAGCCAAAATTCACAGTTGGTAAATTTGGCATAAAGCTTCTCCTTTCATAGGGTCTTTAATACAATTCTCAAGTGATCTTGATGTTCTTCCTTTCTCTTTGAATATACTCGAATATCATCTATAAAGACTACCACAAACTGATCAATATAGTCTCTGAATAATCTATTCATTAGATCCATGAATATAGCATGGGAATTAGTAAGACCAAATGGAATCACTATAAATTCAGGGTCCATACCTTGTACAGAAATCTGTCTTTGGTATATCCTCCTTTTTGACACGTAATTGATGATACCCTGAACAAAGATCAATCTTATAAATGTATTGAGATCTGCATAGTTTGTCAAATAAGTCATCAATTCATGGTAGAGGATATTTGTTCTTGATAGTGATCCTATTATGTTCTCGATAATCAATGAAAAGTCTCATTGATCCATCTTTCTTCTTAATAAAGAGAACAGGTGCTCCCTAAGGTGACGCACTAGGGCGTATGAATCCTTTATCAAGATTCTCATGGAGTTTCTTCTTAAATTCATAAAACTTGATTGTGGTCATTCTATATGGTGTCTATGAAATAGGCATAGCACCTGGTATGAGTTCTATTGAAAACACAACTTCACAATTTGGTGGAAGACCTGGAAATTCCTCCAGAAAGACATCATCAAACTCTCATACAATGGGAATATTTTTAATTGTGAGTTTCTCTCCAACCATTTGAGATAAATAACCTTCATTTATTTGAATAAATACCCATAAGATGGATGAAATTTCCACTGGAAGGTTGTATTCATCTTTGGACTGATAGATGATAGTAGATTGATCAGGAATATTAAATGTGACTTCCCTTATTTGGAAATTGATATGAGATCCATATAAAGAAATCCAATACATGCCACGAATCACATAAAATTCCACTATAGGAAGGATCACATGATTTTCAGGAATCACTTTCCCACAAACTTCAATCGTAGAAGAATTGTAAACTTTTGACGCGACTGTTGTGTCGTTAGGGGCTGTCACAGTTAACTCAATATCTAATTGCTGAGGTAATATGGAAATACCCTTAGAAAATTCTTTAGAAATAAAAGAGTGGGTGGATCCAGAATCAAATAAAACATTTTATACATTAGAGTGGATGGAAAGTGTACCTTTCACCACTTCGTTATCCTACTCCACATCACCGATAGAAATTGCATGCGACTTTCCTTTTTCTTTGGCCTTAAGAGTGTGTTGGCGTAGATCATCATAAACAACCCTTGGATTAGGGCATTTATTGGAATAATTCCCCATTTCCTTGCACTTGAAACATTGAAGTTTAGGAGGTTCATTCTGTGTATCGCTTTCTTTGATCACATCATTAGACATCTTCTTCCGATTATTTCGACATTCAATTTCCCGATGACCTTCTTTTACACACTTAATACATTTACTTGTCCCTTTAAGACAATTCACTCCATGTATCTTTCCACACATTGAGAATAAGGGAAAAATCATCTTCTTTTCAGTGTGGTCTTTAGATTTTCCTTTGAATTCCATTTTCCTCTTCTTATCAAACCAATATGATTGATGGGTTACTCCAATCTCCATCTCAACCTTGAGAGCACATCGAACAATTTCCTCAAATATATTCAAGTCCCTTATGGATAACGCCCTTAGAAGACATTCTTTTAAGCGACTAAAGAATCGATCGATCTTAATCTCGGGTTGGATAATAATTCCGGAAGTGTACCTTGAAAGTCTTGTAAAATTTTCTCTGTAGGTACCAACCGATTCATCATCCTTTTGCTTTAGTTCAAGAAACTCCTTCTCCATGTTTGTTCAAAAATATGAGGGAAGTACTTATTGGAAAATAATTTCTTGAACATGTCCCATTCCATGGACTCAATTTCGTCTCTTTGCCTCGTATTCTTGATAAGATTCTACCATTGATCAGCTTCACCTTCCAAATGATATATTGCTAAGATAACTTTGTCTTGTTCAGAACATTGAAGGACTGAAAATATCTTTTCAGTGGAACTGATCCATTGGCCAACCACTAATGGATCAGAAGACCTGTTGAATGATGTTGGACGCTGCCTCATGAAGGATTCAACAAAATTTTTCCCCTTCCTTTGCTCGTTTGGAAGGCCTGTATGATTCATAGCTTGAGAATGTTGTGTGAGCATGGCTACAAGATTTTTCATTCCATCTCCCATAACATTTGGTTTCTCAGGGGGTCAATCATTGCATTTCCCATCACAATCTGCATTAACACGGTTCCTTCGGGTTCCATCCATTGACTAAAACCAAGAAGCATATTGTGAGCAACACTAATTACAACAGGAAAACTACATAATCAGTAATAATATTTCACACTTTAGGTCTTATCATAGGTTATTCATGGCCATTCCTAAAACACTAATATTTTGTTCTATGCTCAGACGTATCCTTAGGGTTCTTACTAAGGATTTCACATACTAGTTTCCAAAGGTTGACTATACCTTTCCTCTGATAACAACTATAGCGACCCATACATTACATACATGGTTATTAATCTAGAATTAAAGCATAGTTATTACAAAATATAACAAAACCATGATAGGACTGTATAGGTATAATGTCTTTAGAAACTGGGAAACATAAACAACTAGTTCATAAATCATCTACATTGTCTCCCTTTTATTTCATCATGTTTAGAGTCCCTTTTGGCATATCCTACTTAATACCCTTCTTCCAGACCTGGGGAAAAGAAAACATACAAAAGGGTGATCTCAAATGCTCAGTAAGGGTAAACAAAGGAAATATCAATCATATCATATTCATAAGAACATAACATTTTGAAAATCATATCTTACAAAAGAGATCGTAATATCATGACATGGGATAAATGATAATAGTAAAATGTAATCCAAATAATCATAACTTAAGACATGAAACATTGTGGCATACAGAGATAATCATAGAAAAATCATTTCATATTAGTCAAGACTCCTTTCCAAGACCATCATAGCGTACAAAGTTCATTACTGAACCGAGTTCACCCCACGTTCCAATCTGGTATCACTGAACCAGATTAACTTTCCGTTCCAGCCATGTCTATCACATGAGATATAAATCATTACCCAATTCATTGGAGGGAGATATAGGTCCTACCCATCTCATAATGAAACCATTCTTATGTGTGCCACAAAATCATAAAATCATACATCATAGAATAACCCATGTAATAAAAATGGGATTCTTAAACATCATGACATCATAACTTAATCTATATATGATAAAGGACTTCATAAAAATAATTCCTTCATAAATTAATCAAATCAATGTAATAATAGGGGTAGAAACAGAACACTATATTATCTTATATGGAAAATAATTTTAATAAAACACTTGAACTCTATTCCTGAGGAAAATATCCTTTCTTCTTCAAAAACATTTTTTTCTTTTCTCAATATCTCATACAATTTTAAACTAAAATAAGTGAATAGAAAATAAACATGAAAACATGTAAAGGATGCATCATGTAAATAATGTTCTAAGAAACCATAAAAATCCATTCATTCTATATAAGTTAAAAGAAATATTCTACTCATACTTTGGCCTAAAAAGTCAAAAAGTACCACGTTTTGTAAACGACAAAAGATTCCTTTCATATCTTTTAAAAAAAATCCCCCAATATGTAAAATTGGATTTAATAAATTATAGTATGATAGAAATAATATTAAATATTGAGGAAACATGGATGTGGATGATAAATATGTCCCAGTAAATACCGATGTATAAACAATCTCGGATAAAAATTGAGATTGCGAGATTTTCCCTCACCGTAGGTCCGATATGCTTTGTACGTATCCGAACCTCCTATATAATGATTTAAAAAATTTCATTGACTTATTATAGAATCATATTCGTTGTTATGATATCATATATGGTCATATTATTATCTTCTTATTAGTAATATTTCATTGCTACTTGTTATTCGGGTGTTTATTGCTTTATGTTCTTATGTGTGTTTTGTTGAAAAAAAATCTTATTCCTATTTTTTTTTATAACTATATCATTTAAATAATGGTATTAGTATAATATATATCATAATTATTCATTAAATTCGTTTATATTATCATGGTTTAATGAAGATCATGTAGAATGAATCACATCACACCGTGGAGACGGTAAGCCGTACGTACGCACGAGCGACAATATCATTACCATAAATATTGAATGGTATTGGAGTGGATAATGGAATATCTAAGAATTATTATCATGTTATAATAATCATATATAGTTATTATTTATACCATTATACCCATCCAATTAAGGTGGTGGTGGAAAACAAATTACACCACGGCGTGGAGATGATATTCTGTACGTACGCATTCGCGGTGATTTCTTTTTCTGTAGGATGGATAGAAGGTGAAATAGGGTTGTTTAATATTTATAATAACATATCATTATATGAGTGATACTAATTTTATTACTTTAAAATGAAAAAAATAAATAATAGGAAGTAGAAGAAGAAATAAATTTGAAAGAATCGGTAACAGATATTACCTCTTTTCGACACGCCTCTTCGAAACCTCCTCTTAAGGCAAAAATATTTGTCTTTAAAGAAGAACAGTACCACTAGTATGTTTATAGGGAAGTTGATAAGGGAAATGGGTAGGTTTTGGACGATCTTGAAGGCTCCAAATTGTGTAAAGAGGAGAGGGAGGAGATGCCCTTTTATAAGGGAGGAGAGGGGCACCTTTAGAAACATAAGAAATATTAATATATAATAAATTCAAACCCCACTTAAAAACCTCAAAAAATGACACAAATCCAAAGATTATATGATATATGGCTGTAATATCATCAAAAACTAAAATTTAGACATTTTTAGAAATTATTTTAAACATTATCAACTTTATTTATCCTTATTTTATCTATTTAATTTTATTTGTGGTAATACTATTCTAAATTTTAAATCATTATAAATAATTACTTCTGTGTTGTGACTTTTCCATAATTGGATACATTATTATATTTTAGATCATATAAATTTAAATTTATAATTTTTAAATATTTTTGTGATTTTTAATCAATTTTATAATATGTTATTTTTATAAAATAACAATAGTGTCAATTTTGAAACTATTCATTTATTTGAATTTAAATTAAATATAAACAGAAGATATGTTAGAGATAAAAATTTTAATAGATTTATAACATGTAATATTTATCTATAATATTCTTGGAGAACATTAATTAGTTCATATAATATTTATTTTAATATTTTTAAAACCATTTATTTGATATTTTAATTAATAAAATGATTTCAACACCACTATTGTGTCATCATTAATGATAATTATTAAATCCTTAAAAATTATAAATAAAATTACATGATGTAGATAATTTTATTAGATTTTAGGATACTATTCATGTTCGAAGTGTTATAAAGTTTATCACTAAATTAAAATTATTACACTTATAAGATATAAGAGAGTGAGATATTTTCACTTTCTTTGGTTTTAATAATAATTATATCATTTTCACGGTCAAGGGTCCATAAAATGAGTTTATTACAACCCTTAGGTGATATGGGTCGACTTTTATTCATAAAATATAATTTTAGCAAGTGTTAGGTTAATTTTACTATCTTATTTTTATCCTTAATTACCAGATTTACCTTTAACTATAGTAAATAAAAATTACCGTAGTTTCTATTCATAATATAAAAAAATAGATGTAACCTATTTACATAATTTGGACCCACTGAATCCAAATATGTAATCCATTTTTCAAAATTCAAAACACAGAAGTTTCAGTAATTAATTTAAAATTAATCCTGTTGTTAAGCAAATGTGTGTTAAAAGTTAAAACATTTCCAAATATTTAGGTGTTTTTACTAATGAATTCAATGTAAAATTAATGCTACAGACATAAATTATATTAAATGGTAAAAATATATTCTATATATACTTTAAAACCATTAAATAATATATTTTAACCATATAAATTACTTTGATGAAAAAGTTGTTTTCAAATAAAATTTAGCGTATTTTTACTATTCATCAAAATATGAAAGTTATCAGAAAAGTATCAAAAATTTATCCAATGAAAATTTTTATATCCTGATTCAAAATAAGAAGTTTATTTTGTAAAAATTAACTTATAAACTTGTCAAAAATTAGATTTAAAATGTGTGCACCATCAAAATGCGGTAAACAATATTTTTTTAAAAAAATTCTTTTATCTGAAAAATTGATTTTTTTTCTCGTATCATATGTAAAATGAATTATAAAATTATATAACATTAAAAATGTGGTTCATACTATGTATAACAGCTAGTTTATATAATATTTTAATAACATATCGTTGTTTAGTGAAACTCGGTATTGCGTACAACACACACTATCGAGGAAGGTCACTATTGCGTATAACGCAAGCCATGTCAGTGTTGTGTGTAATGAATGATTTCTTTGGTGTTGCATATAAAATAAGACAAAAAAAAATATTTATCATAGAATCTCAGGGTGTTACAATATTAGTATAATAAATTTTATTATGATATTGTATGAAGACATTTGCGTTGAATATAATATTTCATAATTACTAGAATGTTTAGTGATGATTATAACATTTCATATTATAATGTTATAATATTTCATATTAATAATGATTATAATATTTCAGGTTATATTATAACAATTACGGTTTAGTGTTATATAATATAATATTTTTTCATGTCGAATAATTATACTATTTCTCGATAATTTCATTATTGAATTTTATGGCATGAAAGTTCATGGTGTACCTCCTAGGAAATTCTAATGTTTCACCATTTTCTATATTTTTCATTGCATTTTCCAAGATTTGATACATTAGAAAAAGAATTACTTGTAAGTATAACAATAATAATTATGATATTATACGTAAACATTTTAAATCAATATAATATTTCATATTTACATATAATTTTAGTAATAAATATAATATTGAATTCCATAAGGTTTCCATATTTCATGTTAACTATAACTATAATATTTGATGACATACTGAAACAACTACAATCTTTGAGTTATAATATAAATAATAAAACTTCTTGTCGAATAATTATAATATTACCTGATAGTTGCATTAGTTAAAGTTATATTTATAAAAATAGATAAATAAAAATATGTAATATTAGAATCATTAATATTATGATCAAATATTTATCAAGAAAGTTACTGTATTGTTGGGTGCCATCACCCCTACATTAATACACCAGATCCCATTAGAACTCTACAACTAAGCATGATTGGGCGAGAGTAGTACAACGATGGGTGACCTATTGGGAAGTACATGAGTTACACCATTTACTTTGTATATTTAAAATTCCATGGTTTTATAAAAAATATTATTTTGATATTGTATGTAAACGTCTATATTGAATATTATATTTCATGATTACAGGGTATTTTAGAAAGAATTATTATATTTCATGCTATAATATTAAAATATTTGATGTTAACAATGAGTATAATATTGAATTTTATATTTTAACAATGATAGTATAATGTTATAAAGGAAATAATATTTTTTCATATTAAATAATTATAATATTTCTCGACAATCACATTATTTAATTTCATAATATGAATGTTGCATGGGTGACCTCCCAGGAAGTGCTTGTGTTTAACCCTTTTAGGTATTATTATTTTCCCATATTTTTTACATTATATAAAAAGATAGTTTCATGTAATTATAACAGTAATAATTATGATATTTCTTGTACACATTTTGATAAAAATAATATTTTAGGTTTATATAGAATTTTATAAATACTAATATTATTTCATTTCCTAATGGTTCCATATTTCATTCTAATAATAATTATAATATTTCATGATGTAATGTTACATATATGATTTAGTGTTATAATAGAAATAATAATTTTTCCTATTGAATAATTGTATTATTGGATGATCATTTCAGTATTTAATGTTATATTTATTACAAAAATTAAATACCAATACGTAATATTATATTCATTGATAGTAATTTCAAATATTTAACAAGAATATTTGTGTATTCTTGGGTGTGATAACATTATAATTAATGCACCAAATCTCATCATAAATCTACACTTAATCAAGTTTCAAAGAGTGTATTACTAGTATGGGTGACCTCCTAGGATGTAATTATGTTACACCCTTATTTTTTTATGTTTAAATTTTTTTACCAGTATAATAAATATTATTATGATATTTTACATAAATATTTTATTTAATATAATATGTATTAGGTGCTTAGGTGTAGAATTATATTAAACACAAACAAACCACACAAAAAATCCATAAAGGCATGCCATAGCCCCTCCCAAATGGATATACCACCCATCAAGCCTTATTTATTCAGTATATGCCCCGTAGGCCCAGTGGTCATGAATCCCATTGCATGGCTCATAGGCCCAGTGGGTATGAAATCCCATTACATGGCCCTGAAGGCCCACATGTTTGACCCCAAGACCCTCCGATGAATTGTGCTACTAAAACATCTTGACTACTACAGTGCTTCCACCGCTACAGTGCATGTTGCTGATATAGTGTTTCTAGTCAATAGTTCCACCACTACTACAGTACAATATTGTACTGTGGCAGTAACCTTCATCCAATGGGTTCTGAACCCCCATTTTTGATGTTTTATTAGGATGTGCTTACCCCTAATCCAAGACCCAAATAATTTATTTAATATAGTATTTCATGTCTATAGGGAATTTTAGTAATAATTATAATTTTTATAATGTTACAATGTTTCATGATAATAATGATTATAATATTTGATGTTATATTTTAACAACTACAATTTAGTTTTATAACAGAAATAATATTTTTTCATGTTGAATGTTTATAATATTTCTCAATAATCTCATTATTAAATTTCATAATGTAAATTTTTCAAGGGTGGCCTCCTAAGAAGTGCTCATGTTTCACCCTTTTTTGTATTTTTCATTTTATTTTCCTAGATTTTTTAAATTTTTTAAAAAACTTAATTGCATGTAAGTATAAAAATAATAATTATGATATTGTACATAAACTTTTTAAATGAATATAATATTTCAATTTTACATAGAATTTTATTAATAATTATAATATTTTATGTCATAATTTTACCATAATTCATGTTAACAATAATTATATTATTTCATGACATATTTCAGCAACTACGGATTAGTGAAATAATAGAAATAATAATTTTTTTGTTGAATAATTATAATTTTCTCTCATAACTACATTAGATAAAGTTATATTTCGAACACCAATTAAATAACAATATATAATATTAGAATCATTGATAGTACATTCAAATATTTAACAAGAATGTGTATGTATTGTTGTGGGGGATCATACCAGCATTAATTCACCAAATCCCATTAGAACTCCACAGTTATGCTTGCTTTGGAGAGAGTATTACATCAATGGGTGGCCTCTTGGGAATTAATAATGTTGCAATATTTTATTATATTTAAAATTTCATGCATCTATAATAAATATTATTATGATATTGTACGTAAAAATTTCTATTTAATATAATATTTCATGATTACAAGGAATTTTAGTAATAATTTTAATATTCCATGTTAAATGTTACTGCATTTTGGGTCTTAGTGAATTGGTTAAGGTTCCCCAAAAATCTTGCATCGACACGGGATCAAATACTGATAGCCTCAATATTTGTAGATTTATAGGGGAAGCTACAGGTTGTGGGTGGGAAGGTGAAGGTGAAGACCTCAACGGATGGACTGATGGGTTCCCTCGAATCAATAGATGGTAGAGGCGGGTTCAACAAGGATCTCTAGTCACCAAAAATGCGTGGAGAGGTGTAATATACATTGGTCAACATGATGGTGGCCATCAGTAGTGATGATGGAGGAGTCTCATGCCGCGGGAAATAGAGGCGAGTTCATCGGGGCTAGTTGGTTGTCAGCAACGCGAGAAGCACAAGCAGGATATCCATTTGTGGTCCTCAATGAATGGATCAATGAAAACAATATCCATAATGAGAGGTGGTGGGGGTGGGGGAGACTTGATAGAACAACTTGAAAAAATAGATCATTATCCAGTGCAGATCCAGATGGGGTTAGAGAAATGACATCCATATTTTACAGGCTACTAGATTGGGATGGATGGGAGGGTTTCACATATTCCATTGGTACGAGGCACTGTGCATCTCTGCATGAGGAAATTCTAGTTGTGTAGCCTTAAATGGTTGGATTTTTATCAAATAAATATAGATATATTCCAGGTGGATCTTACCTTTTGATTTAAAATATTTGGGGCCTTTAAGGACGTATATGAGGCCATATATGCCTCCTGGGCCTACGGGCCATGTAAGGTTCTACCTCAAACATAGAAGGGGATTATCCAAAACATAAAAATGTGTATGGAATTTGGGCTTCTATTCATTTTATAATGTAACAATATTTAATGTTAAGAATGATAATAATATTTCATGTTATATTTTTACAATTACGATTTAGTGTTATATGAGAAATAATATTTTCTCATGCTGAATAAATGTAATTTTTCCCGATAATCAAATTATTGAATTTCATAATAATAATGTTTCATTAGTGATCTCTTATGAAGTTCTCATGTTGAAAACTTTTATGTATTTTTCATTGAATTTTCCCAGATGTTTTATATATTAAAAAAACAAATAAATGTATGTAAGTATAACAATAATAATTATGATATTGTATGTAAAATTTTCAAATGAATATGATTTTTTATTTTTACATATAATTTTATTAATAATTTAATATTTCATTTCATAATATTACAATATTTCATGTTAACAATAATATAATTATTAATGATATATTTTAACAAATACAGTTTAGTTTTACAATAGAAATAATAAATTTTCATATTTTATAATTAAAATATTGTCTCATAATTTCTTTAGTAAGTTATATTCATTAAAAAAATTAAATAGAAACTCTTAATATTATAATCATTGATAATAAATTCAATTATTTAACTAGAATTTCTGTGTATTATTTGGTACGATCACACCAGTATTAATGAACCAGATCTCATTATAACTTTGCAGTTAAGTGTGTTGGGGAAAGATTTGTACTAGGATGGGTGGCATCATCAGAAGTACTCATGTTGCACCATTTTTTTTGTATATTTACTATTTCATACCGTTATAATAAAGATTATTTTGATAATGTATGTAATTTTTTTTATTGAATATAATTTTTCATGATTAAAGGGAATTTTATTAATAATTATAATCATGCATTTTATAATGTTACAATATATCATGTTAATAATGATTATGATATTGCCTGATATATTTTAACTACAACAATTTAGTGTTATAACCTCAATAATATTTTTTCATGTTGAATAATTATAATATTTTCTAATTATCTCATTATTTAATTCCATAATATGAGTGTTTCATGAGTGACCTCCTAGGAAATTCCCATGTTTCACCCATTTCTGTATTTTTCATTGTGTTTTCCCAGATTTTTTACATTTTAAAAAATAGATAATTATATTTAAGTATAACAATAATAATTATGATATTCTATGTAAGCATTTTAAATGAATATAGTATTTCATGTTTACATATAATTAATTTAATAATTATAATATTGCATGTCATAATGTTACCATATTTCATTTTACCAATAATTATAATGATTCATGATGTATTGTAACAACGTCATTTTAGTGTTATAATAGAAATAATAATTTCTCATGTTGGATAATTGTAATATTGGCTTATAATTACGTAATTTAATGTCTTATTTATAACAATAGTTAAATAGAAATATGCAAAATTATAATCATTGATTGTACTTTCAAATATTTTATAAGAATGTTTTTGTATTATTAGGTGTGATCACTCCAACATTAATGCAATAGATCCTATTAAAACTCCCCAGTTATGCTTTCTTGTGTGAGAGTAGTACTAGGATGGGCGACATGCTGGGAAGTACTCATGTTCTACCCTTTTTGTATATTTCAAATTTCATTCCATTATAATTATTATTATTAATATATTTTGAGTGAAATTTTTTATTGAATATAATATTTTAGGATTAAAGTGAATTTTAGTAATAATTAGAAAATTCCATTTTATAATGATACAATATTTCATGTTAACAATAATTATAATATTTAATTTTATATTGTAAAAACTAAGGTTTATTTTTATAATATAAAAAATATTTTTTCAGGTTGAATAATGAAAATATTTCTCGATAATCACATTATTAAATTTCATAGTTTGAATGTTGCGTGGGTGAACTCCTAATAAGTGATCATATTTCACCATTTTCTGCATTTTTTGTTGTATTTTCAATTATTTTTTATAAATAAAAAAAATACTTACATATAAGTGAAATAATAATAATTTTAATATTGCACATAAACTTTTTAAACAAATATAATATTTCATGTTTACATGGAATTTTTCTAAAAAATATAATATTGCATGTCATAATGTTACTATATATCATGTCAACAAAAATAATAATAATTACTAACGTATTGTAAAAACTTCACATTTGTGTTATAATAGAAATAATAATTTTCCATGATGAAAATTGTATTTAGGGAACCTCCTTGGCATTCGAAAGACCTGGGATCAAATCTGGGTGGGTGTTAATATTGGTGTTACTGTAGTAACACTATAATAGTTACTGGAGAAGATATTGTGAGATACTATGTCAACTAGAAATATTAATCTGATTTGGGCCTTCAGGTCACATGTTTTGGCCTACATGTCTTAGGTCCTTCGGGATACCAAGACCTTCGGGCCTCAAGGATTTCGGGCTACCAAAAACTCCTATGGGCCATAGGGTCTTCGTGCCACCATATGCCTTGAGTCCGCTAGTCCTTCATGCCAAAAAGGGCCAAACTATATCCTGAGAAGACCATACAAGCGTAGGACACAAATTTTTATAGAAAAGTTGCATCCACCATGGAATCGCTAAATGGATTGGAGCGGGAGGGTAAGACACTTTCCATCGGTACCAAACATCATACAACTATTCACGGGGTAATTCTAGTCGATCAGCCATTCGAGGTGGATATCTATGCGCATTCATAGATTAATGATGATAAGCACGGTATTTCATAAAATATACACAGGTATTGGGACTTAAACGTTCATTTACAAGGCCTTGTTTCTATGTGCCTTCCTATCATGTTTGGGCCTTGGGCCTCTAGGCTACGGGTCATGTAAATGTTCCCCCTAAAACCTTAAATGGAGGATAACCCAAAAAACCAAAAAAAAATATAAGCCTTTGGATTTTGGAGTATATAAAAATATATAATATTAGAATTATTAATATTACTTTTAAATATTTTACATGAATGTAAATTATTTTGGGTTTTACTCACTTCAAGTTCATGTCCCTCAGATGGATACTCTTCCACATTCTATTTCCTTTGGCAGTGCTCAAAGGAAGTTCTTGGAGTATTAGATCCACTAATCTCATGCTAGGAATGATTCAACTTCATGAATACGGAAAAAAATCAATATGAACAATTTAAAAGATAAATGCACTCAAGTATGGATTATAAAAATATATAATATTAGAATTATTAATATTACTTTTAAATATTTTACATGAATTTTAATTATTTTGGGTTTTACTCACTTCAAGTTCATGTCCCTCATATGGGTACTCTTCCACGTTCTTTTTTCCTTTGGCAGTGCTCAAAGTTCTTGGAGTATTGGCTTCACCAATCTCATGCTAGGAAAGCTTCAACTTCATGAATAGGAAAAAAATCAATATGAACAATTTCAATTTTAAATGCACTCAAGTATGGATTAAAATACTAGGTCTTAACTGTGGATAATGTTATGTTGACATCTTGTTTGACATCGCCTCTGCGATTGGAGTTAAAATTAGAATATATCATGCTATAGAAGAAGTTAGTTAGAGTCTATATGCATGTGATCTAGTGAATGAATAATTAAGTTATACATTGATTGATTAGGTGGTTTTATCCACACCACATGATTAAATCTTCTATATAATTGAGTTTCAAGAAACACCACAATTTTGGGATTTTTTTGAAATTGTTGGAAACTAAGAATCTACAAGTATAAGGGAACTTTTTTTCTCCAACTATCAAATTAAAAGTCACAATTTTCAGAATTTCAAGATGGAAGAAATAAGAAGATGGTTCAAAGAGAGTATCAGGTTAAGAGAATTGTTGAAAACAAAGATGGTCTTATCACTCCTTCTGTGAATTATAATTTTAATTTAAGGAAGTCCCAATACAATGTTGTTTAGTCTATGGAATAATCTCATAGACATGATGCAGAAGATCCTTCTTTAAAAGGTGGATGCTTTGCATGTGATTTTGTTCGTCCTACCTATTCTGATCAAACTAATGGTAACCCCCCTTTAACATGAGATTATATTATTGAAGAACATACTGATGACACTATTGGTAAATATTCATTAAATGGGATCTCATTTAATGTGGTGATGGTCAGGGGTATAATAGGTGAAGAGGATAAAAAATCAATTGATTTTCAAGATTCCTTGAAACACTATACACATGAGGATTTCGATTTCAGTTTATGGAAGGAGTATATTATGGTCAATGCCAAAAGTATAAAGGGAAAGGAAAATATGGATGATTCCATATAAAATATTTCTAAATCAAAAAGTGATATAATTGTCTCTTAGTAATATCTACCTGGGAAAATAAATGAGAAGGTGACTTCTCATTCTCACTCTTTCTCCTTAGAGAAAACATCTTGTCATTTGGTTTAATTGGATAGGGTGGTAGCTTCTAAATATAGACTTCCCCCCTCCTCTAATAGAGGGACTGATTCAATGAAATTTATTTCTGATTAACTTATGGAGCTTTCCTCCAATGGATAGAAAACCCTAATGGTTCATGGGTTGCCTTCTAAGAATGGGATTTCACCTAGTATTGCAACTTGTTTTGTGTTTATGAAAGATAAAGCATCCCAGACCACAAAATTTATATCTGGTTTGATGGTTCCTCATTTAAGCTCTTTGACTTTTATTTCAACAACATCTTCCTCACCTTAGAATAAATAATTTTAAAGAGTGGAAAGTCTAAAGGTTTTTTCAATGGATACTCATGGTAATAGGAATGAAAAAGTGATTTGGTCATTTATTATTCTTTAAATAAACGTTTCACCCCAGACATAGAACCATAAGCTTAGTAGAAATATGAGTACTCATAATTCTATCAAATTACTTGCTTCTTCTAACAGTGATGATGATGTGAATAAAACAATTAAAGGGATGGTGTTGAAATAATGTAAGTTGATGAGTCTGTATAGATCTTGGATGATAGTGGGGCCTATGGATACAGGTCAAGACTTGAAGGAGGGGATGAAATCATTATGGAAGGGGTGGTTAGCTTTCTCACCACAATATGAGCACTCTTACTCGATTGTGTTGATGTATTTTTGTGCTTCTAACTTTTTTATATTTTCTTGGTCTTGTATGTTCCTATGTTATTCCATGGTTTCACTTTTATTTTCAATAAAGTGGCCTTTGAGGCTAAACCTTTTAAAAAAAATCAAACTATTGTCGAAACTTTTTTTAATGTATATCTTCAATTTAATGCTGGTATAATAAATAATACTATGATATTTTATGAGAAAAAATTTTATTGAATAAAATATTTCATGATTATAGGAAATTTTAGTAATAATTATAATATTTCAAATTTTAATGTTACAATATTTCATGTTAATAATGATTATTATATTTCATGTCATATTGTAAAAACTACAGTATCATGTAATAATATAAAAAATATTTTTCCATGTTGAATAATTATAATATTTCTCAACAATCATATTATTGAATTTCATAATATTAATGTTGCATGGGTGACCTCCTGGGAGGTGCTTGTGTTGCACCCGTTTTGTGAATATTTCAAATTTCATGCTAGTATAATAAATATTAGTATAATATTTCACATAAACTTTTGTATTGAATACATTATTTCAGGATTATAGAGAATTTTACTAATAATTGTAATATTGCATGTTATATTGTTAAAATATTTCCTGTTAACAATTATAATAATATTGCATATTTTATTTTAACAACTACGGTTTAGTGTTATAAAATAAATAATATTTTATCATGTTGAATAATTATAATATCTATCCCTAACTACATTATTGAATTTCATAATACGAATATTGCATGGGTGACCTCCTAAGAAGTGCTTGTGTTTCACCCTTTTCTATATTTCTCATTGTATTTTCCCAGATATTATACTTTTTAAAAAAATTAAATGTAAGTATAAAATATTAATTTTTTTATTGTACGAAAAATTCATGAATGGGTGTAATATTTCATTTTTTATAGTATTTTAGAAATAATTATAATATTACATGACATAATTTCACCAAATTTTATGCTAACAATAATTACAATAATTCACATCATATTGTAACAACTATGGTTTAGTGTTTTTATATAAATAATAATTTTTCATGTTGAATAATCATAATATTTTTTAAAAATTTAATTATTTAAATCTACATTTATGAAAAAAATTAAAAATAAATTTTTATTATTAGAATCATTGACGGTACTTACAAATATATAACATGAATGTATTTGTATTTTTTGGTGCAATCACACCGGTATTAATGCAGTAGATCAAATTAGAACATTACAGTTATATGTGCTTGATTGAGTTAAGTGTTCTTGGGTGAGATTAGTACTGGGATGGGTGACCTCCTAAGAAGTACTCGTGTTGCACCATTTTGTTTGTGTATATTTTTAATTTCCTTCATTTATAATATATATTATTATGATATTATATGTACACATTTTTATTGAATATATTATTTCATGATTACATTGAATTTTTGCAGTAATTATAATATTTCATGTAATAATGTTATAATATTTCATGTTAACAATGATTATAATACTGCATGTCATATTGTAACAACTACAGTTTAATGTTATAAAAGAAGTAATTTTTTTCATGTTGAATATTTTTAATATTTCGTGAAAATCACAATGTTTAATTTCATAATATGAATTTTTTATGGGCATCATACAGGGAGGTGATTATGTTTCACTATTTTCTGTATTTTTCATTATATTTCCCCAGATTTTTTACATTTTAAAAAAGAATGAATTTCATGTACGTATAACAATAATAATTAAGAAATAATATGTAAATTTTTTAAGTGAATATAATATTTCATGTTTACATATAATTTTATTAATAATTATCAAATTTTATGAAAATGTTAACTTATTCAATTTTAACAATAATTATAATATTTAATAACGTTTTGAAAAATCTACCTTTTAGTTTTATAATAGAAGTAATAATTTTTCATGTTGTAGAATTATAATATTGGATGATAATTGAATTAGTTATAGTTTTATTTATAAAAAAATTAAATTGAAATATGTAATATTAGAATCACTGATATTACTTTCAAATATTTAGCATGAATGTTAGTGTATTGTTGGGTTTGATCACACCAGCATTAATACAATAGATATCATTAGTAGTACTAGGATGGTTGATGTAGTACTAAATATATTTTAAGTTTTTGTATATTCCAAATTTCAAACAAGTATAATAAATATTATTGTGACTTTGTAAGTAAAAAATTGTATCGAATATAATATTCCATGACTATAGGGCATTTTTGTAATACTTATAATATTGAACATTATAATGATATAATATTTCATGTAAACAATGACTATAATATTGCATGTTATATTTTAACCACTATAGTTTAGTGTTATAAAAGAAATAATATTTTTTAATGTTTATTAATTATAATATTTTTGATAATCACATTATTGAATTAAATAATAAAATTTTTGCATGGTTATCATCCTGGGAAGTGCTAATATTTCACACTTTTTTTATTTGACATCATGTTTTCCAATATTTTTTACATTAAAAAAATTAATTCCATGTATGTATTAGAATAATAATTATAATATTGCATGTAAAAATTTTAAATGAATATAATACTTCATGTTTACATAGAATTTTAGTAATAATTATAAAATTTTGTGTCCTAATGTTACCATATCTCATGTTAACAATAATTATAATATTTCATGATGTACTATAAAAACTACGATGTTGTGTTATACTATAAATAATAATTTTTTATGTTGAATAATTATAACATTGGATAATAATTCCATTAGTTAAAGTTATATTTATAAAAAATTAAATAGCTATATGTAATATTAAAATATTGATAGCACATTCTAGTATTTAACAAAAATGTATGTATATTTTTTGGTGATATACACCAGCATTAATTCACCATATCCCATTAGAACTCTTCAATTAAGCATGTTAAGGTGAGAGTAGTACTAGGATAGGTGGCCTCCTGGGAATTACTCATGTTACCCACTTTTTGTGTGTATTTATAATCTCATACCAGCATAATAAATATTATTATTATATTGTAAGTAAACATTTTTTTTGAGTATAATATTTCATGATTATAGGTAATTTTAGTAATAATTATAATATCGATAGTTAAAAAGTTACAATATTTCATGATAACAATGATTATAATATTACTTGTTATATTGTGACAACAAACGTTTATTGGTATAATAAAAATAATATTTTTTTGATGTTGAATAGTAATAATATTTATTATCAATTTCATTATTTATTTTAATAATATGAATGTTTCATAGGTGACCTCCTAGTAAGTGCTCGTGTTTCAGCCTTATCTATATTTTTCATTGTTTTTCCTAGATTTTTTACATTTTAAATAACAAATAATTGCATGAAAGTATAAAAATAATAATTTTGATGTTGTTCATAAATGTTTTAAATGAATATATAATTTTATGTTTAAATATAATTTAGTAAAAATTAAAATATTGCATGTCATATTTTTACCATATTTCATGTTCGGAATAATTATAATATATCATGGTGTACTGTAACGACTTCGGTTTAGTGTTATAATAGAAATAATAATATTTCATGTTGAATAATGTATGATATTGATCATTTCTGGATATTAATCGATCACTTTTCTTGGTACACTTATTCCATGTTTTTAGTATATCTTGTTTGGGTTTTATTATTAGTGCTTTTGGAAGAAATTTTGATGTCTGTTAGGGGATTTGGGTAGTATAGGACTGGCGCATGGTTTTCCTAACTAGTTAATTGTACCCCAAAAAATTTTACAACCCCAAACAAATAGGTATTTCATTGTTGAAACATGATTTTTCAAACTATGAACCATCTTAGGTGTAACTATTCACCCCCCCCCCTAATAGGAGAGGCGCACAGTTAGGGCGCATGGTTTGGAAAACCATGCACCCTACCTAGGAAACTATTAGTGGAGGTTTAATTATTCTAGAAATTTGTTTTAAAAAATTGGAACCACATAAACTTCACCCAAATCCATCCCAAATAGACTCTAACTCATTCCTCTCATTTTTGATGATTTTTTACGAATTCCTAGGGCTCTCAAACACATTTTGTGATGAAACTAAGGCCAAATTGATGGACATAAACCACTTTGTGTATGTGGTTTCTTCCTGATTAGGTTTCTCTCTCTCTTGTCTCTCTTTCCTGATAAAAAAGGGGTGTTTTCTTCCATTGGTGATGGGTTTATATATAGATTTTATGGATTGTGATTCTTATGATCTTGGATCTAGGTTTTAGATGTAGATCTCATTCTTCATCGTGATCTTGGTTTTTCTACTTCAATTAAGGATTTCTGTTGGTGAGCTTTTGAAAATGATCTTGAGGTAGTTGGTCTAAACTCAATTCATATAGTCTCAAATTCCTATTTCATATATGTGTAGAAAAATTTATGGTTTCATTATTTAAAATTGAATCTTTAATTGAATAAACAAATTGATTGATTAATTTATGGAATTATGGAATTGATTAATTGATTTTATATGCATTTACATATTGAGTTGAATATAAGAAAATTGAATTTTGGTAAATTGATTATGAAATTTGTGTAATTGGATTAATTAATTGGTTAACTAATAATGGAATGTTGTGATTTAGGAATTGATGGGAAATTTGGAATGTGTAATGGGTAAACTACTGTGTTATGAATTAATTAACAATGGTAATTATGAGATAGTTAACTTAACCTTAATGGGTTAATGGATTATGTGATTTAAATATTGAAAAATGGTTTAGTGGTGAATTGTTCATATTATTACATTAGATTAAATTAGTTAACCATGATTTTTTTATAGTGAAAATAGAATATCATGATGTGAAATTTGAAAAGGGGGTTAATGTTGATATACCCCACTTGATCCGATATAATTGATATATGTGTGTTTTATTGATATACGAGTGTGGGATATGGACTGATGCTCTAAATACCCATATGTCATTGAAAAAAATTAGTGTGGGGAATGGAATAATGCTCCAAATACCTATTGGTGATTGACAGATAAATGAGGTGCAGGATAGGGATAGATGCTTCACATACTCACCAGGTTCTAGACAAGGAATTATAGGCCCAAAATGATGGAATTTCACTATGGTTCCAATTTTTTCGCTAATTTGAAATGAAATGGATAATTAAATAACTTTTGTAAAAATAATTTTGAATTCAATATGTGATATGGATCAGACTCTAACATAGTCTCATGCATGTATTGTTGGTTTGGGTGTCCTCGAGATCCCAGGAAGTTATGTGGTTAAATAAAGAATAATTGATTATGTAAACTATTTACCTTTCTACATTTACTATATTCTTTATATAATTGTATACAATTTTATTGATAGGATATTTTTAGGCCGTTTTTTGTGTCCTAGTGAGTTATACTCGCACCCTACATAGGTTTCCTGATCAGCACGCAAATAGACTTCATGATTTATAGAAAAGATAAGGGATAGAACCCTATGTTAGATGGTTTATTTGAGATGGATCACATATTGGGTAACTAGACTGTAAGATCCTATACATTTCTAGAGATGTCTTGAGCTTGTTTAAAGGCACTCTTTTGACTTTTTAGTGTGTTTTTTGGGGTTTTACTTGGGGGATATTTAGGGAGAAATTTCATAATTTTTACATAATATAGGGGTAATTCATGGTTGGTGCATGGTTCTCTCAAACTGTGCACCTATTCTAGCTAACCATGTGAACCCAAATAGATGGGATTCGTATGGATGGTGCATGGTTTGTAAAATAGTGATATAACAACCCTGATATTTATTACACACATAATCATGATTTATTACTTAAAATAAATCACTTGATACAACATAGATGATCGAGAGGTCTAGTGTCTTTGAGGATTAGGAATATTACATAACAACTTAGAAATTAAACACAACATCTTTATTGAAAAATTCCTTTAAATGACCACTACATTCCCTCATACATAGCATTGCATGGGATAACCTGAGGACATGTATAAGAAAAGGGTGAGTTATAATGCCCAGTAAGGGAGTAAAAAAGGAATATCATGAAGCATACAATACATGTTAGTCAATAGGTATATCAATGGAGCATAATAGAAACCCGAACATAATGGCATGATATAGCATCATTATCATAACATGGAAATGTGAAAACAACATTTAACATGATTTTAGCATGATCCAAGGATCATTGCACATGTAGCATGAGTATACCCTAATTGAACTTGAATTATCCTGAGTAAACCTTCATTTCACTTGACATATCATGATATTAATCTTTACCCAATGCATTGGAGCACTATCAGGGTGCACCCTTTTTAATAATTACATTCCATGAATAAATGTGCCACATGGATCATATAACATGGATTCATTAAACATAATCATTTATTCCATGATAAAGTAATGTGGAATTCATACATTAAACACTATAATCAACATGTAAACATGAATAATGGTGAATAACCTTGATATAAAAATGGGCATGGTATTCACTACATAATGACTTCGGCATTGAAAATCATGGTGCCATTTCAGCAGCATAACGGCGTGACATAAGAATTCATAAAAAATGGTTGATGAGAGTGAAAGGGTTGTATCATAATATGTACATTAAATGGAAATTAAGGGGGTCATATAGGTACATTTCCTATAAATAGTAATGTAATTTCGATTTATAACACAAAATAATTGCATGAATGTAAATGAGGAGAGATAAATTCCTTACAGAATTTCAGCATGGTAACGGGTGTATATGGATGTAATCGATGAGAGAGAAAGGGGTCTATCATCATTAAAATATAAATAGGATATTATAGTGAAGGTTATTAACCATACCCCAACATTTATTATTGAATATAAAAGGGCATAACAATATTAAGAAACTTGGATAAAATGAGAAAGGAAGGAATCCCTTACTTGGGTCGGATGGGTGTCTCAGAAAAGAACGCACCTTACGCGTCGTTTTTGGGTTCTACTGTTGGTTCTTCGTCAGTTTATCATTCGAATAGGGTTTCTCATCCTAGGGATCATGGTCTGTCATCTTCTGGTTTTGGTTTTCCTAGGTCTGATGAAGGTGATCCTGCTTCAGGTTTGTTTAAATCGTTCAGAGAGGCTCTTTGTGAATCATATACGGATTCAGGGTTGCATGTTTCCCCGAGAAGACATCTGTTTCCTTCCTCAATTTATAGGAATGATTCTGGGATGACCATGGAGTTTCCTCCGGATGTTTATGATGAAGTTGTGGATGGACTACGATGGACTCTTGTTGCTTGTTTTGGGGTAGTAAAACCGCCGATTGTGATTTTCAAGAAATTTGTTGAATCTTGGGGTCTTTCTTCACTGGTCCAGGTTTTTCCTCTTCATAGATATTATTTTTGTTTGTCCACTACATCTGAAGAGAATTTTCTGAATTCTTGGTGTAACTCTTCCCTTATCATGGGTCATTGGAGATTCAATATGTCGCGGTGGTCTCTTGATGCTCACAGGGGTAAAGAAAATTCTTCTGTAGCGGTGTGGACTTTATTACCCGGTCTGCCTTTACCAATGCATAATATTTCTTTCCTCAAAGCTATTAGAGATTCCCTTGAGAGTTTTATGTGTGTTGATAGTAGTCCTAGGTGGCACGCGGATATATCTAATGTGCAGATCTATGTGGAATTAGAACTATCCATGCCTATTTTGGAAGTGGTCTCCTTGAAGGTGAGGGGGTCGTTTACCTAGAATTAGAGAATCATCTATCCGGTCTTTCCCAGGTATTGTTCTTGTTGTTGTATTCAAGGGCATTCATATTATAATTGCAAGAAATATAAGAGTGATGGGCTGCGTTTTCAGAAATTTGTTAGAAAGGTCATGGTTTCGGATGATGTTCTAAATGATAAGGGTGTTCTGTCTGATGTTTCTAGTAGTTATTCAGGAAAGGTATGCCTATATAATGTTGATTCCTTTGAGTGTAATCTTGATCTTTTATCTTTAGATAGTTGTTTTGAGCATTCTGGAAAATCTGTTTTTGTGTATAGTATTGCTTCTTTACCGAATGGGGTTTGTTCTGATATGTATATTTCTATGATGAGTATTGAAAATGTTTTGAGAATACCATTTATTATTATTATTTTTTAGGGTTCGGTCTAACGATGTTCTCCCTTTATTTCTCTGTTGAGTTTTTTAAATCTTTCTCTTTTTCTATAATCCTTGATGACAAATGTATTGGGTAAGGATGATAGGGATTTAGGAAATTCCAATGATGTGCATAAAACCCTGTTGATTTTAGTTAAAGAGGAGAGATTTGAGACTTCATTTCAAGGGGACATGGATGTATGCAAAGGAATTGTTTTGTCTAAGAAGGGTAGTATTAAAAAACTATATAATGGAAGAATAGATTTTGATCGAGGTGGTCTGATTTTGGATTTTCCTGTTGAATCTAATATGTATGCAGATACTGGAGTGGTTACTAGGGCTAAACTTTGTCATATTACAAATTTTTTGGAATCCCGTTCTAGTATGACCAAGATGCCTGGGGAAAAAACCAGGCTTAGATTGTCTCAATGATTCCTATTATCATATGGAATGCTCGTGGAATGGGTTCATGAGTAAAATCTTATTTTTTTAGTCATAGAAATTAAGGAACATAAGGTGTGTGTTATTGCTATTCTGGAACACAAGAAGAATTCAGACAGAATTGGTGAATTAACTCGTAGAATAAATATGCATTCTGGGCTGCATGCAGAGTCGAATAATAAACATATATGGGTCTTCTAGAAAAAAGCTGTTGATGTTGTTTTTGTTAAGGCAGGTGATCAATACCTTACTATGAAGATTAACAATGGCATTGATGTGTTTTTTGAGTCCTTTGTTTATGGGAGTTGTGATGCTCATAGGAGGGAAGTTTTATGGAAAAATTTGGATTTTTTTGATTCAGAGGGTCTTCCTTGGATTGTTGGTAGATACTTTAATATTATTTCTGAACCTGGTGAGAAGAAGGGTCGAGGTTTTTTCCCTTGTACAGCTAGTAGAAGTTTTGTTCAATTTATAGATAGGAGAGGTCTTAGTGATATGGGTTTCTCTAGGGACTATTTTAGGTGGTGTAATAATTAGAAAAGAAATGCGCGATCTTGGAGTGGTCTTGATAGGTGTTTGGAAAATTTTCATCTTGTTTCCAATTTTCCTAATGAAAATTTTGAGCATCTTGTCTGTGGGATTTTAAATCACTCCCCTCTCCTTGTGTCTTTAACTTCTAGACAGAGTTATGGGGAATGTTTTTGTTTCTGTGATCACTGGGAGGGGAGGTCTGATTATCACCAACTTGTTAAATATTGTTGGGATGAAGCAGTGCAGGTTTACTCATCAGTTTCATTTCATAATAAATTGATACGGCTTAATCACAAGCTTCATGCCTGGGTGATAAATTTTCCTTCTGTGGACCAAGATTTGGTTTTTCTAAAATCAGATGTTGAGAATTTGGAAAACTTCGTGGAAGATAGCTGAAGTGATAAGGTTTATGAGGACCTTATGGGTAAGAAAAATTTCTTGAAAGAGTTCATTCTGAAACAGGAGAGTATTCCCCGTGAAAGAGCTAGAGTTAGATGGCTTCGTGAAGGTGATAAAAACACTGCCAATTTCCACGCATGTATTAAGGGAAAAAAGAGGTGGGTTAATCCGAAAATTCTTTCGGAGGATGGGTCCTTCTCGGGTGATAGGGATGTGATTGGTTCCTTGTAAGTTTACTTCTTTAAAAATATTTTTGCTGAACCTAATCCGTCTATGGTTAATGGTTATCCCGGTCGGAATACAGAGTTGTTTGATGTGATTTCAAACATGATCTCTAGTCTGGATAATGATATGCTCGAAGCTATACCAGATGAGAATTAGATTTATAAAGCTATGATGAGGCTTAACCCAGAGAGTTCTCTAGGTCTTGATGGTTTTCCAGGGGCGTTCTATAGAGGGGCATGGGTGGTGATCAAATATGATTTTATTTTCATCATTCAGTATTTCTTTCTAGGTGGTCCTATTCCAAGGGTGGCTGGTGCTACTACCCTGGTTATGATATTCAAAGTTATAAATCCTTCTTCTATCAGTGATTATAATCCAGTGAGTATGTGTAATTTTCCATAAAAAATATTGTCCATCATCATTAACTTAAGCCTCTCCGGTCATGTTTCTCGCTGTATTTCTCTTGAGCTGCATGGTTTTGTTCGAGGCCGATCGATTCAGGGTGTGGTTGCGTTGGCCCATGAGATGATCCGTGATATTAAATTTATATTTCATGGGTCAAATATGGCTTTGAATATGGATATGAAAAAAGCTTATGACAGGATAGAGTGGGGGTTTATCATCAGAATTCTTAGAGGTATGGGTTTCTCTTCTAGGGTGGTTGACATTCTGTTTTGTTGTTTTAGTTCTTCTTGGATGTCAGTTTCATATATGGGAAAAACTCATGGTTTCTTTAGGAAAGATCGTGGTCTAAGACAAGGGGACCCTATTTCTCTAACCCTTTTTATTCTCAGGCAGGATTCTCTGAGTCGTCTTATTAATATGAATATTTCTATGGGTAATATTTTACTGTTTTGGAGAAGAATGGGTCAAACACCGATATCTCATTTGATTTTTGTGGATGATTCTCTTTTTTTCATTAATGCTAATGTTAGATCAGTTGTTGGTTCGATTAAAGTGCTAGATGAGTACTGCTCATGGAGTGGACAATCGATTAACATGGAGAAGAGAAGTTTTTACATTTCCAATAAATGTGGTTACAATCAGGCTCTTTCTATTTCTAGTTTGTTGAATATGCAGAAAGGATATTTTTGTCTGAAATATCTTGGTTGTCATTTATATCATGGATTTTTTTGTATTAGTGATTTTGATAATGTTTTTAATAGAATCCTGAGCCATGTTCTTGACTAGAAGAACCATTTTTTATCTTTTGGTGGAAGGATTTCCTTAATCAACAGTGTGTTAACAACTATTCTGATCCATGTTCTTTCTGCGTGAAATGTGCCAAAGGGAGTTATTTTGTCTATTTATAAGGAATTGGAGAATTTTATTTGGGATGCTCATTTTTAGGGGAAATTTCATTGGGACTCATGGGAGAAAGTGGCTAGACCATATCAGAAAGTTGGTGTTAACATCAGAAGTCTTGGGGATAAAATTCATTGTCTGCATGCGAAACTAGCTTGGGAAGTTGTAGAGGGCTTCACTCTTTGGGGTTTAATTATGGCCTTGTAGGATGAAATCTACAGGGAGGATAGAAGAAATGTTTCACCTTTTTGGGCTTTAATTCAGAAGTTTTTGCCTGTTATTCCCCAACACTCATGCTAGATTACAGGGAGGGGAGATTTATCTATTTGGAATTGTAATTGGGCGGGTTTTGTTATTGGTTTTCCAGGTTTCCCTGCTCCATTGATTTCTTTCAGGGAAGCTTGTGGTTATCCCAATTTTATCAATGTTGTTCTTGATAAGGAACAAAGGAAGACTTTTTATTCTACTGAGATGAATATGGATCTGGATAGATGTGTTTCTACTTCTTCAATGTCTGGTATGTTTTATTCTAGAGAGTTTCGGAATATTTCTATTTACCAGGCTCAGCATGATTCTTGGAATGATAAGGTATGGTGTAAGAGAATTCCAATAAAATTCAATTTCCTTGTATTGTGAATTAGAAATCAGGCTATTCCTATAGATTAAAATGTGAAAAGGAGGGGAATTTATCTGGCATCTAAGTGTCATTGCTGCAGTACTCATAGGGAGGGAGATTCCCACCATATGTTTTTTGAGAGTGATTGGGACTTGGCTATATGGAATTTTTTTGGTGGACTTACTATGTTTTCAGATTCATTCCCTGCTAGAACCTCTTTTCTTGAAAGGTGGTTTCATGATCTGAATATTGTGGGTCCTGAAAAAACATCCATATCTATGATACTTAGTGTAGGCTGTTGTTACATTTGTCAAGAAAGGAATAAAGCTTGTTTTGAGTATATCCATTACTCAATAATACTGGTTGTTATCATAACTATAATTCTTTTCCTTGACATGGTTCGGTATTCTGAAATTTCAAGTAATGCTCCTTACTTGAGGTATATATGTCCAGTAATGCCTTGTCCATGTCTTATGAGGAAAGGAAACTGGGTGAGTTGGTGTCCTCCTAACATGGGTCTTAAGCTGAACATTGATGGCTCTTGTGTGGAAGGATGTATTCGGGGAGGTGGTGTTGTACGTGATGGGAGTGGAAGTATCTTTCATATTTTTTCTGCGTTTTATGGGAGTGGGAATTCCATTCAAGCTGAGGCTCAGGCTATGAATACGAGGATTATGCTGTGTGATCAAAGAAACATTGAAATTTCTCAAATTCTAACTGATTCAATGATTATTCTCAATTCCATGGAGCGTAAGATTTATACTCCCTAGTCGATTTCTTATCTTATCAAAAAATGAATGAGGTGTATTGACAGCAATAAGATTCATCTTTCTCAAACATTGCGTGAAGGTAATAAAGATGCAGACTACTTTGCATCCTTGATTGTAGCGGATCAAGGTAATAATTTTGTTTGTTTTCGTGGAGTTCTCCAGATTGAATCTGATGTGGTGAGGTTTATTAGTGGAGATCAACTTGGTATCCACTATTTTAGACTACCTTAAATGTTTTTGTATCTTGCCTAAAGCCCTGTTTTCATTGGGTTTTTATCTCCTTTAATAAAAATGTAGTTTGTGTGTGTTAAGGAATCCGTTACTTGGAAGTGTGATCCCAAAGGCTTGGGAGAGACATGAGAGAGGCTTCATGGGAGATTGGGGAACCTTGGGAGGATTATAGAGAGTGGAGGATAGGGTTTTAATTTACTCCAAAGGCTTTGAGTGAAGAGGAAGTGGGATCTTGGTTTGGTTTATATAGGAAAGGAGAGGGAATTATTTATTATTTAGGATTTGGACCCTCCACCTTAAACTAGTCAAAACCACAAACCAGCCCATCATTTTTTCCCATGGTTTTTTCCAAAGAGGAGTGGAAGAATGTATTTTATATGTCCAATGGCCGAAATTATTAAAATAATAGGGTTTCTTTTGTGGAGTTGAGTCACACTCTCAACGAAAACAATTTAAAAATCCAAAATGTTTTATAAGTCTTGGAGGGTCCACTAAGGCATCATAAAATCAATAAAACAAATATAAAATAGAATTATTTTAAGGATAGAACATATATTGTCCGTAAATCTTATTTATAATATTTTATTACATCACTATTAGGTCATTTTCATTTCATAAAACACATTATATATTTAAATGGGTTTTAGTTTTTTACACAAAAATTTGACTATCTCAGAAAATTATGAAACATTTACCATTGGATAATTTAGAAATAATGATTCCAAATATAATATTCATTATATCTACATAATTTTTTAAATATGTGAATTTTTACTTTTAAAATAAAAATTCACATTTCTAAAAAATTCATGGGTTTTGACAAAAACATCTTTCAAACTATAATAAAAATTACAATTGTATTCATAAAATTATACGATAATTTATATGTAATAAAAATTAATTTAATAATAATGATAACATTTTATTAAAATATTATTTAATTAAAAAATACATTAATTCATCAAAATATATTTCAAAGTTGAATATTAACAAAAATACTATTTTCGCTTTAAAACTATTTTCAAAGTAACAATAATAAAACGAATGTATAATATTCACAAAAAAATAATGTACATAGTCATATTGCTAGATTCATGTTACATAACCCCTTAAAACATCTGCATATGATCATAGGGAATGTTGTGTGATGGTGAAAGACACTTGGTGTGGGTCAGATAACATTGCTCGAGTGGTAATCTCTTTCAACTTACACTTCTCTCGTAGGCGGTTCCACTCAACCTTAACCTATTCAAGATCGCTTGGGCTTGGTCTAGAGACAAGCCCAATGACGCGATATACTTTCCTAGATCTGAAAAATGGGCTGCGTATGGGGAAAGTCTACTGGATGAGGCCATCACTTCCTTTGTCTGAGTAAATTGGAGTTGTTAAAACCCTATATTTATACTAATCATGTGATCACTATTCAACGACTATATTAACAACAATAACAATTCCTAACATTATTTTAAAATCCAAAAACATAAAACCAATGAAGTTCATAACTATTTTACTTAATAATAAATTTAAATACATAAAGAGGAATTTTAATTAATGAATTTTTGGGCCGTTAAAATCTTCCCCCTTAATAAATTTCACACTCTAAATTTTGTTTTACATTCTAAGCCATAAACTGGTGTGGGTTATTTTCCTTCATTACCTCCTCCAGTTCCCATGATGCTTCTTCGTACTTATGGTTTCTCCATAATACATTGACCAGCTATGTAGTCTTGGTACGTAGAAATTTATCTCTACGATCCAAGATCTTCACTGGATTCATCTCATAAGAAAGGTCATCCTCTAACTATACCACCTCTGAATAGAGTACAAGTGAAGGGTCTGGTATGTACTTAAGAGGGATACATGAAAGACATCATGTACTTTGTCCATGGTAGGAGGATGTGCTAGTCGATAGGCCATAGCACCGACATGATCAAGAATCTCAAAGGGTCTGATGTACCTAGGACTTAACATCCTTTTATTTCCAAACCTCACGACCTTCTTCCAAGGAGATATGTGTAGAAATAACATTTCTCCAACATTTAACTCAATGTCTCATTGATGGTTATTTGCATAAATCTTCTATTGACTTTGGGCTTCCTTGATATACTGTTGAATGGTTTTAACCTTCTCCACCATTTCATCGACCATATCAGGTCCTAGAATCTTACACTCACTGACTTCATCCCAACATGTTGGTGTTCTTAACCTTTTCCCATTAAGGGATTCATATGGTGTCATTCAGATGCTCAAGTGGAAACTGTTGTTGTAGGATAATTCAACCAGTGGAAGATGTTGGTCTCATCCTCCTTTGATGTCCATCGAACATGATCTTAACACATCTTCTAGTGTATGAATTGTACGCTCAAATTGGCCATCAGTTTGAGGATGATAAGCCGTACTGATGTTCAGTTCAGTTCTTAGAGCATGTTGGAGACTTTTCCCGAACATCGAAGTGAATCTTAGATCACGATCATATATAATAGATAGTGGTACACCATGCAGCCTTACCACTTATTTGATATAAATCCTTGCAATTTGATCTAATGATAATTCCTCTTGAATCACAACAAAGTGAGGTTTCTTCATAAGACAATCCACAATGACCCATATAGCATTGCTTCATATGCATTTCCTTCGAATTCCAGTGACAAAGTCAATGGTAATGTTCTCCCACTTCCATGTAGGTATGGGTAGTGGTTGCATCATCCCCTTAGACTTTTGTATCTCATCCTTCACATACTGACATTCCAGGAACATTAATGTATATTCAGAAATATCACTTTTCATATTGTCCCACCAAAAGGTTTCCTGAAGATCTTGATATATCTTTGTGCTACCTAGGTGAATAATCAAGGTTGTGTTATGTGTTCCATTCAGAAGATCCTTCTTTATCTTCGAATCAGATGGTACATATAATCATGATCCAAACCTCACAATTCCATCCTTACCAACCACGAACTATGAGGATTTCCCATTTTTTATAGCTTCCACTTTTTTCATAATTTCCACATCTTTTCTTTGATCATCCTTTAATATTTACAAAAGAGACGGTTGAACAATCATTTGTGAAATGATTGATGATGTTCCCTTATTTATGATTCCCATGTCCATCTTCATCAAATCTATGAAGATTGGATCCTTTTCAATTCTCATCAATGATAGAATTGTGGGTCTTTTATACTTAGAGCATCTTCCACATTGTTCGCTTTCCCAGGGTGATAATGGATTGGGTAGTCATAGTCTTTGATGAGCCCTAACCATCTTCGTTGGTGCATATTAAACTCTTTCTATGTGAATATTTACTTGAGTCTTTGGTGATATGTATATATTTCACACTTCTCCCCAAAGAGATAATATCGCCAAAATTTTAAAGTGAAGATCACCGTAGCGAAATATTGATCATGTGTTGGATAGCTCTACTCATGATCTTTCAATTTCCTTGAAGCATAGGCAATGGATTTTTCATTTTTCATCAACACATATCCCAGGACCTTCTTCTAAGCATCATTGAATACCAAAAAATGTTATCCACTTGTTGGTATTGTGAGAATGGGTGCAGTGATAAGACTCCTTTTTAACTCCTTGAAGCTCTTTTCACATTAATCACTCCAAGAAAATGTGACTCCCTTCTAAGTTATCTTGGTAAGAGGGTTTGACAATTGTGAGAAATTTCTCAGGAATATGCAATAATATCCAGCTAACCCCAAGACGCTATGGATATACATTACTGATGTTGGCCTCAAGCATCCCTCTATTGCAGTTGTCATGAAGGGATCCATAGATATCCCATTACTTATGATGATTTGACCCATTAATGAGACCTCCTTCAACCAAAACTCACAATTTCAAAACTTTTCATAGAACATATCCTTTCGCATGGTCTATCGTACAGTTCTTAGATGCTCCCCATTGGTTTTGGAGTATATTAAAATATCTTCTATAAAGACTACCCCAAATTTGTCAAGGTAATCTCTAGAGACTCCATTCTTCATGTCCTTGAAGATTGTTGGAGCGTTAGTGAGTTATAAAGGCATTACTATGAATTTATAGTGCCTGTATGTTGTACGAAAAGCAGTCTTGGGGATATCTTCATTTTTCACCCATACATGATAATATCCTGACCATAGATCCACCTTGGAGATGTACTAGGCTCTACGTAGCTGATCAAAGAATTCATCAATTTGGGGAAGAGGATACTTGTTCTTTATCATGATTTTGTTGAGCTCATGATAATCAATACAAAGGCGCATTGACCCATCCTTCTTCATGATGAAGAGGACTAGTCCACCCCATGGTTAAGAACTTGGGTGTATAATCCCTTTATCCAGATTCTTCTATAGTTTTTTCTTCAAATCCTCAAGCTCCACAACAGCCATTCTATACAGAGTCTTAGATATTGGAAACTGTAATATCTCAGACTTTTCCATGTATTATTTTTAAATATTATATGGAAATATTTTGAGACCAGAACTTTCGACAACATGTGATTCTGAGGCCCGGGGTTCCTGGAATAAATGTTTGAACTAAAATAAATGTTTGAATAGTGCACATGAGTGGTTTTCCTGAAAAAGTTAAATATCTATTAAACGGTTTCCTGGATCAAAAATAAGATGTCACCGTTGCATTTAGAGAAATGCATTTACCTTATACGGGGCTAACATTGACCGACACCGGTCGGCTGCAAAAGTTAGTTTTTGGGCGTTCTAAAAAGAAACACTTTATAAGAAATAAAATAAATTAAGAAATTATTTTATTTTAAAATTATTCCTTTTCGCACAATGACCAAATTTTCCATCCTCTTTAAATACATAATTATGGAATGTTCTTATGGTTAGCCTCATAACCCTACAAATTTTTTAGATTTTCCATTAGAGCTTTGGAGGAGAACCTGTTGGTGGACGATGGTGACATGAGCAATCAACGCCTCTCAGATTCGATGAACCCCGCCAACGAACACGACACATCAATCATTCTTAAATCAAATCAAGGTAGGGGTTTTTATTTCGATTCATATTTCCCCGTTTATGAATTTAAACGACGTACACGGATCAACAACAAACATGTGGATCCGTGGATTCATGAATTCTTGTGGGAGGGTTTTTATTGGGATGATCTCGAGGAATTAATCCATGTTAAGTTGTTGTTTGATTCTGCTCTGTTTAAATGTACTAATGGGAGTGGATTAATGCCATGACGAATGACGAAGGAGGTTCGTTCCTCGATTTTCTTTTGGATTTATTTCTCCTTTCTCGTCCTCGTGAATTCTTCACGTTCTTTGGGGGGTGACGAAAAACAGATCATTGCGCATCTGTTTTGCGGTGTAATGATCCCAAATTTAAGATCCGACGTCACACCGACCTATAGGAGGTGAGACGACGATAGAGGATGATGAATCGAACTGGATCGGGAAGGACTGTTCTTCAAGCATTCTTTGCGTAGGTGGATAATTACACATTTTTGGAGCCGATCGGAGGTCTGAAACAAACAAAATATGCTACGTGGTTTCGGGACGACCAGAACCCATGAGTTTCATACTGATCGGATGGATGGATCAATAAACGAGGCAGCACGGGAGGCGCACCGACAATAAGCGTCATTTCGGAAAATTTCTAGAATACAAGGCATATATCCCGAAGAACATGCCATGTGGAGTAGCTCAGCAGTAGCTAGGGTTTTGGGTGTCATACAGGTATCACACGACATGTTACCCCGGTCACACGGAGTGTTGGGCCTTCCTCAAAGCTTGGCATGTATTCTGGGAAGTACACAGACAAGAGATGGACTACACGTCTTCAGAACACGGCGTGTATATCCTACATGGCATGGTAGAGGCGACTACGTAGGACTCGATGTTTATCCAAGGGATACACAAACATGGGACGAAGTACATGACCATATACTCCACCACACGGCCAGGTGAGGCCAGTAACATGGGTCACCCTGTGTACCGATTACACGGGTTGGCGTACATGGGTTGAGGCCGTGTACGGGCACATGACCGGCATACACAGAGCCGACCCTAGTTACTCGGACACGGAATGTAATCAGTACCACACGCCATGTACTGAATTTTTTACAAGACCATCCTTATGACATGGGCCGTTGTACATAGGTAGTACCCGGGGTCAGAATACCCGACATGTGACACTTCTACACGCCACATACTTTTTAGAAAATGTCTTGCTATTCTTGTCCACTGTATATTGGACATGTTCATTTTCAATTAGTGCCCCTTTTTCTCATTCCCCTGAAGGTCAGGTATCGTTTCCTTCTACAGGATTATGATCCATTTAGCAGGAAATTCTGAGATAGAGTCAGACATCCCTCCAAGAGGCCTGGAGCGAGATCCTCTATTCATTCTTGAACTTAGGTGGAGTTAGGTTTCTACATGTCTAACTCCATCGGGCGTCGATACTCTACCTAGAAGGTGAATCTGGATGATTCGCGGTATCCTCCAAGGCCCCAGAAGTGATCCTCATCTGTGTATCATGATCTTTCCCACTCAGGAGTGTGTTCTCCTATAATTAGTGTATCAATATATCATGATCTTTCCCACTCTGGAGTCTGTTCTCCCATAATGAGTGTATCTACCTCTCGTGGTTTTTCCCAAGGAAAAACACTTCTCAGATAGACGTTGATTAGTCACTGAAAGTGGCTAATATTCATTGTTAAGATCTTAATATTAATGTGTTTAAAAGTTCATAAACATCAATTTTAGTCCAATTCAGAAATTGAACTTCATTTCCCATCATTGTACAATTCATGCTTAAAATATCAATTTGGGCCCACTCAATAATTTGCTTGTGTAAATTACAATATTCATCATTTTATTTTGAAATTTTGGAATATTATTGATCACTTTTTTTGGAACATTTTATCTTTTAGGTCCGATGGATGAATCCCAAAGGAAGATGGAGAATTTTGCGCCTGAAGCCAGAAACTTGCTGGAAAAAGCATAATGGGTCTAAGGCCCATCAAACAAATGTGGGGCCCAGAAACCAAGCCCAATGAAGCTCAAATTTATACAGTAGAAAGATAAAAATATGAGTATCATTTTATTCAACTGTGGCCGGAGCTAATTCTGATGTTTTTATGATGATAAAGGGATCTGATGTTGAGATTTAAATGGTGGACTCGTCATTAATGCACAGAAATCCGTCCCACCATTTCGACCATAACTTTCAAACGGCTGAGCCAAATGTACTGAAATTTTGAGATATTCTAGAAGACACATGGAAGAAGATATTTTATATTTATGACACCTTAGGATTCGGCGATATGAAGTGTCAAACGCGCACGTCAAAATGGAGAACGAATCTGGACAGTTTTCCGGGTCAACTTCGAAACGTCAATTTCCTTTTTATTCATCACCCTCCTTTTGACTCTCTTAATTGTTGGGGGGTGAATTTAATGTTGGGGGTGGACATAAGGCTCCTAATATGCCTATATAAGGAGCTGGTGGTGAAGGGAATAATCATCTAACATTTTTCCTTGAATCTAACATTTTTCTTTGAATCCATGTTTTTCTTTCATCCATTGTATTTCTTTCAATTGTAATTTCCTGCTTTCAATTTGTAATCGCATCATCAAGTTTTCCCATGTAAGTTTTTCTTTCACGTTTATTATTTTAATAAAATTTCTTCTTCTTCTTCACTTTTTATTTTCCTTTTCTTCACACGTTGATACCATTGAATCATGGTGTGAAATTATTCACACCAACACTTGTGATTTCAATCACACAACGGTGGAGTGTTCGTTCTTTTAATAATTTTCTTCTTCTTCAATTCTGCCCCCGTAAGTCTACATCCCGCTTCCATTGGTAGAATAGCATCAATGGAGGGCTAACCTCTTAAGGGTTGATCCAAGGGAGTAGCAAGGTCATGGATTGAATGTTATTTCATGTACTTAATATTTAAATCTATTCGTTATTTTAGGATTTCCATTTGATGTGTTACATTCTTTCTCATCTTTGCCAACTTTAACGATGACACATTTTGAGTGCTAGTACGATCTATTTCCTTTGAGTGCTCATTAAAGTGATCCTTAAAGTGAATTAGTGATTGGCCTTGGAATTGTGTAGGGATTAAATTGGTGAATGATTTGGAAGAATTATCTCATTGTTTGGATATGTCTTGAATTAATGACATGAAATTTTCTAAGAAAAGAAATTCATTCAATCCACCCCAAGAAAAACCCTAAGATCAACCCACCATCAATAATTGTTTAGTTCACATCATTTTTTATTATATCTTATTTAAATTATATCTTTAGTTCTTCAATTAAAATCTACCTCACAGTTGGTCACTTCATAGCCAATCCATCAATAAATCATAGCGTCTCAAGGTTACTTCTTCGGTCCCTGTGGATTCGATCCCTACTTGTACTTCAACGACCACTTTTACCAGTAGGGTAAATTTGGGCGCAACCAAATTTTGGCGCCGTTGCCGGGGACCCAAGTAAGTTTTCTTAGACACCCACCTTCTATTCTCACCTAACTTCTCTTTTCTCACCTCTATTTCTCTTTTCTTTTCCCCTTTCTGTTTTTCCAAAAAAAAATCCAAATACAAATTTCATTAAACTCAAATGGAGTATCATCAACAATTTCTTTCATAAAATCGGGCTGGAATCGAATAGAAAATCAACATTGGGAATCCCCTCACATAGGAAATTACTTTGATCAACCTTTAAATGAATACCCCACACCCGATAACATGAACGATCAATGGGATGCTGATTTTTTAAAGGATAAATTTCCATACCTCTCAAAGATGATTGAAGATATCAAACTTAATGATGTTGATGATGTACAAACAACAATCAATACTAATTCTGAAAAAATTCTTGAACATTTGTGTGAAAAAATGGTTAAAATGAATTCAGAAGTTTCATCACTGAGATTAGAAATACAAAACATTGAGACTTATGAAGAACCCATTCCCACTCAGGATGAACTTTCCACATCACTTATAGAAGATTGTTGTTTCCCACATAACTCATGTGAATTTAGTAAAGAACCCACTTTAAAATCTTGGAATACAGAGTTGGATAATGAAGAGATCTGGTCAGGTAATGTTGAAATTCAAGATAAAGAACATGAAGGAATTGTTGATGAGTATTTAAATCAGGATGAAATTGATTTCATGAATTTACAAGAGGGAAATTATTTTTCAAGGATTGAATGTCCAGAATATTGCACCAAAAATGATTTTTTAGAATCACCAATCATTGAACCATTGGGAGAGTTAACAAATATTGAGTCTATACCCACTCCCGATATTCAAAAGGAAAATTTTTGGGAGGAATCAAAATTTCAAAATGAACCAATTATTTCTAAATTTCATGGAGAAGAAACTGTTTTTGATTCAAATTTCCATTCTTCTTTTGTAAATTTTTATCAACCTGAACTCAAATTTTTTCTCCTTTCTTCCCCACTCTTAAATGTGGATAACCAATACCATGAAATATCAATTTATTATCCTCTTGAAACTAAAAAATTGGAAATGTTTATTGACGTCTTAGGCAAGACAGAAAATGCAACTAGATCATCCATTTCTGACATTCCTTGTATCTTCAGATTTATTTTAGAACATGGATTTATAAAAGGAAAAGATTCTAAAAAAATAATCAATCTCAATCTTATTGAAGTGGAAAAAGATGGGTTAATTAAAATGCTGAAAGTTGGAATTGGATAAGTTGGGGGGTAAAAGTCGAGCCAACGACGTTAAACAAAAGCGCTGCATGGGAGGCAACCCATGGTTTTCATGTTTTCTAATTATTTTGAATCATTTTCTTTTTCATATAATAAATTACCATAGACTGTTGAACTGTTCTTCTTTTATGAGTAAGGATGGGTATGAAAGGGGAGCGCCATATTCATCCGTGTCACGTGGCGTGATCTCTGAGTAATACCTTACCCAGAAATCTAAAAAGAAGACAATATATCATCAGTTTATTTTGTTTTGTTTTATTTTTATGTTTTTATAGGTTTAAAAAAATAAATGAACATGTCGTAAGCCATAAGAAAAATCCATTCACCACCATCAAAGCTGCTGATACTCGAACCCAGGATTGAAGGGAGACTGTGGCACACACTGTCATCATCAACCACCAGGTGACTTCATTCCATGATTTTCATTTTAAATTTGTTCATTGAACTCCTCTCCTACCCCCTTCTAACTTTTCTTTTCTTTAAACACTGAGGACAGTGTTATTCTAAGTTGGGGGGGGGATAAAAAAATGATTTTTTTTTTAAAACATGCATGAAAAGAAAAATTCCATTAACCTTGAACATGATAACACACATTACAAACTCTAAAATTGGATATCAAATAAATTTTTCATGCCTTGATTCTGATTTTAATGCACGTTTAAGTTCATGAGCATAGTTTTTGGAAAGTGCGGTTTTCTAATGTGATTTTTCACAGTTTACATTTTCATCCTCTTAATAAAAATACCACAAAGCACATCTACAGGATCGTGGGTGTAAATTTGAGTTCTTGGGTCCCTTTTATTATAGCATAGGGTTCTGGGGTCACTTTTAGTTTAATTTGAGTATCCAAAAAAAACAAAAAAAATTGAAAAAAAAAATAATGACCACATAGATCAATGTTTTGTCCAAATGCGTGGCGTCCGGCACTTGGGGATCGTGACTCCATAGTTGTCTTGCCCAGAGTTAGGCTTTATATCTCTATTGTAGAGCATGAAATTGACAAAATGCGTGGCGTCCAGCACTTGGGGATCGTGACTCCATAGTTGTCTTGCCCAGAGTTAGTCTTTTCATATCTATTGTGGTTAAAAAAAATCAAAAAAAATCAAAAAAAAAATCAAAAATGGATACTCATCTTAAGGTTTAATGTGATTCCCACCTAGCGCTTCCATTTTTCCCCTTGAACAATAAAATGGGCCCCATATCTTTTATGATGCACAACACTTTATCATGCTTAATTGGAATTGGATGAAATGTGGCGATGAATTTGAACAAAGGAATGGGCTTGGGCTTGGGATATGCTTATGGACCTAGCTTGTTTTAAATGATTTTGATGGGTTTTCATAATTTTTTTTGGTATTAAATATTTGGGTGAGTAATGTGTATTAAAATGTTTTTGGAAAAGGGGATTTGGATTTCATATTTGTAATTTATTTTGCTCGGGACTGGCAAAACTCAAGTTGGGGGGTGTGATTAGTCACTGAAAGTGGCTAATATTCATTGTTAAGATCTTAATATTAATGTGTTTAAAAGTTCATAAACATCAATTTTAGTTCAATTCAGAAATTGAACTTCATTTCCCATCATTGTGCAATTCATGCTTAAAATGTCAATTTGGGCCCACTCAATAATTTGCTTGTGTAAATTACAATATTCATCATTTTATTTTGAAATTTTGGAATATTATTTATCACTTTGTTTGGAACATTTTATCTTTTAGGTCCGATGGATGAGTCCCAAAGGAAGATGGAGAATTTTGCGCCTGAAGCCAGAAACTTGCTGGAAAAAGCATAATGGGCCTAAGGCCCATCAAACAAATGTGGGGCCCAGAAACCAAGCCCAATGAAGCTAAAATTTATACAGTAGAAAGATAAAAATATGAGGATCATTTTATTCAACTGTGTCCGGAGCTAATTCTGATGTTTTCATGATGATAAAGGGATCTGATGTTGAGATTTAAATGGTGGACTCGTCATTAATTCACAGAAATTCGTCCCACCATTTCGACCATAACTTTCAAAGGGCTGATCCAAATGTCCTGATATTTTGAGATCTTCTAGAATACACATGTACGAAGATATTTTATATTTATGACACCTTCGGATTCGGCCATATGAAGTGTCAAACGCGCACGTCAAAATGGAGAACGAATCTGGACAGTTTTCCGGGTCAACTTCGAAACGTCAATTTCCTTTTTATTCATCACCCTCCTTTTGACTCTCTTAATTGTTGGGGGGTGAATTTAATGTTGGGGGTGGAAATAAGGCTCCTAATATGCCTATATAAGGAGCTGGTGGTGAAGGGAATAATCATCTAACATTTTTCCTTGAATCTAACATTTTTCTTTGAATCCATGTTTTTCTTTCATCCATTGTATTTCTTTCAATTGTAATTTCCTGCTTTCAATTTGTAATCGCATCATCAAGTTTTCCCATGTAAGTTTTTCTTTCACGTTTATTATTTTAATAAAATTTCTTCTTCTTCTTCACTTTTTATTTTCCTTTTCTTCACACGTTGATACCATTGAATCATGGTGTGAAATTATTCACACCAACACTTGTGATTTCAATCACACAACGGTGGAGTGTTCGTTCTTTTAATAATTTTCTTCTTCTTCAATTCCGCCCCCGTAAGTCTACATCCCACTTCCATTGGTAGAATAGCATCAATGGAGGGCTAACCTCTTAAGGGTTGATCCAAGGGAGTAGCAAGGTCATGGATTGAATGTTATTTCATGTACTTAATATTTAAATCTATTCGTTATTTTAGGATTTCCATTTGATGTGTTACATTCTTTCTCATCTTTGCCAACTTTAACGATGACACATTTTGAGTGCTAGTACGATCTATTTCCTTTGAGTGCTCATTAAAGTGATCCTTAAAGTGAATTAGTGATTGGCCTTGGAATTGTGTAGGGATTAAATTGGTGAATGATTTGGAAGAATTATCTCATTGTTTGGATATGTCTTGAATTAATGACATGAAATTTTCTAAGAAAAGAAATTCATTCAATCCACCCCAATAAAAACCCTAAGATCAACCCACCATCAATAATTGTTTAGTTCACATCATTTTTTATTATATCTTATTTAAATTATATCTTTAGTTCTTCAATTAAAATCTACCTCACAGTTGGCCACTTCATAGCCAATCCATCAATAAATCATAGCGTCTCAAGGTTACTTCTTCGGTCCCTGTGGATTCGATCCCTACTTGTACTTCAACGACCGCTTTTACCAGTAGGGTAAATTTGGGCGCAACCAAATTTTGGCGCCGTTGCCGGGGACCCAAGTAAGTTTTCTTCGACACCCACCTTCTATTCTCACCTAACTTCTCTTTTCTCACCTCTATTTCTCTTTTCTTTTCCCCTTTCTGTTTTTCCAAAAAAAAATCCAAATACAAATTTCATTAAACTCAAATGGAGTATCATCAACAATTTCCTTTCATAAAATCGGGCTGGAATCGAATAGAAAATCAACATTGGGAATCCCCTCACATAGGAAATTACTTTGATCAACCTTTAAATGAATACCCCACACCCGATAACATGAACGGTCAATGGGATGCTGATTTTTTAAAGGATAAATTTCCATACCTCTCAAAGATGATTGAAGAGATCAAACTTAATGATGTTGATGATGTACAAACAACAATCAATCCTAATTCTGAAAAAATTCTTGAACATTTGTGTGAAAAAATGGTTAAAATGAATTCAGAAGTTTCATCACTGAGATTAGAAATACAAAACATTGAGACTTATGAAGAACCCATTCCCACTCAGGATGAACTTTCCACATCACTTATAGAAGATTGTTGTTTCCCACATAACTCATGTGAATTTAGTAAAGAACCCACTTTAAAATCTTGGAATACAGAGTTGGATAATGAAGAGATCTGGTCAGGTAATGTTGAAATTCAAGATAAAGAACATGAAGGAATTGTTGATGAGTATTTAAATCAGGATGAAATTTATTTCATGAATTCACAAGAGGGAAATTATTTTTCAAGGATTGAATGTCCAGAATATTGCACCAAAAATGATTTTTTAGAATCACCAATCATTGAACCATTGGGAGAGTTAACAAATATTGAGTCTATACCCACTCCCGATATTCAAAAGGAAAATTTTTGGGAGGAATAAAAATTTCAAAATGAACCAATTATTTCTAAATTTCATGGAGAAGAAACTGTTTTTGATTCAAATTTCCATTCTTCTTTTTTAAATTTTTATCAACCTGAACTCAAATTTTTTCTCCTTTCTTCCCCACTCTTAAATGTGGATAACCAATACCATGAAATATCAATTTATTATCCTCTTGAAACTAAAAAATTGGGAATGTTTATTGACGTCTTAGGCAAGATAGAAAATGCAACTAGATCATCCATTTCTGACATTCCTTGTATCTTCAGATTTATTTTAGAACATGGATTTATAAAAGGAAAAGATTCTAAAAAAATAATCAATCTCAATCTTATTGAAGTGGAAAAAGATGGGTTAATTAAAATGCTGAAAGTTGGAATTGGATAAGTTGGGGGGTAAAAGTCAAGCCAACGACGTTAAACAAAAGCGCTGCATGGGAGGCAACCCATGGTTTTCATGTTTTCTAATTATTTTGAATCATTTTCTTTTTCATATAATAAATTACCATAGAATGTTGAACTGTTCTTCTTTTATGAGTAAGGATGGGTATGAAAGGGGAGCGCCATATTCATCCGTGTCACGTGGCGTGATCTCTGAGTAATACCTTACCCATAAATCTAAAAAGAAGACAATGTATCATCAGTTTATTTTGTTTTGTTTTATTTTTATGTTTTTATAGGTTTAAAAAAATAAACGGACATGTCGTAAGCCATAAGAAAAATCCATTCACCACCATCAAAGCTGCTGATACTCGAACCCACGATTGAAGGGAGACTGTGGCACACACTGTCATCATCAACCACCAGGTGACTTCATTCCATGATTTTCATTTTAAATTTGTTCATTAAACTCCTCTCCTACCCCCTTCTAACTTTTCTTTTCTTTAAACACTGAGGACAGTGTTATTCTAAGTTGGGGGGGGGGGATAAAAAAATGATTTTTTTTTAAAACATGCATGAAAAGAAAAATTACATTAACCTTGAACATGATAACACACATTAAAAACTCTAAAATTGGATATCAAATAAATTTTGCATGCCTTGATTCTGATTTTAATGCACGTTTAAGTTCATGAGCATAGTTTTTGGAAAGTGCGGTTGTCTAATGTGATTTTTCAAAGTTTACATTTTCATTCTCTTAATAAAAATACCACAAAGCACATCTACTGGATCGTGGGTGTAAATTTGAGTTCTTGGGTCCCTTTCATTATAGCATAGGGTTCTGGGGTCACTTTTAGTTTAATTTGAGTATCCAAAAAAAACAAAAAAAAAATTGAAAAAAAAATAATGACCACATAGAGCAATGTTTTGTCCAAATGCGTGGCGTCCGGCACTTGGGGATCGTGACTCCATAGTTGTCTTGCCCAGAGTTAGGCTTTATATCTCTATTGTAGAGCATGAAATTGACAAAATGCGTGGCGTCCGGCACTTGGGGATCGTGACTCCATAGTTGTCTTGCCCAGAGTTAGTCTTTTCATATCTATTGTGGTTAAAAAAAATCAAAAAAAATCAAAAAAAAAATCAAAAATGGATACTCATCTTAAGGTTTAATGTGATTCCCACCTAGCGCTTCCATTTTTCCCCTTGAACAATAAAATGGGCCCCATATCTTTTATGATGCACAACACTTTATCATGCTTAATAGGAATTGGATGAAATGTGGCGATGAATTTGAACAAAGGAATGGGCTTGGGCTTGGGATATGCTTATGGACCTAGCTTGTTTTAAATGATTTTGATGGGTTTTCATAATTTTTTTGGTATTAGATATTTGGGTGAGTAATGTGTATTAAAATGTTTTTGGAAAAGGGGATTTGGATTTCATATTTGTAATTTATTTTGCTCGGGACTCGAAAAACTCAAGTTGGGGGGTGTGATTAGTCACTGAAAGTGTCTAATATTCATTGTTAAGATCTTAATATTAATGTGTTTAAAAGTTCATAAACATCAATTTTAGTCCAATTCAGAAATTGAACTTCATTTCCCATCATTGTGCAATTCATGCTTAAAATGTCAATTTGGGCCCACTCAATAATTTGCTTGTGTAAATTACAATATTCATCATTTTATTTTGAAATTTTGGAATATTATTGATCACTTTGTTTGAAACATTTTATCTTTTAGGTCCGATGGATGAATCCCAAAGGAAGATGGAGAATTTTGCGCCTGAAGCCAGAAACTTGCTGGAAAAAGCATAATGGGCCTAAGGCCCATCAAACAAATGTGGGGCCCAGAAACCAAGCCCAATGAAGCTCAAATTTATAAAGTAGAAAGATAAAAATATGAGGATCATTTTATTCAACTGTGGCCGGAGCTAATTCTGATGTTTTCATGATGATAAAGGGATCTGATGTTGAGATTTAAATGGTGGACTCGTCATTAATGCACAGAAATTCGTCCCACCATTTCGACCATAACTTTCAAACAGCTGAGCCAAATGTCCTGAAATTTTTAGATCTTCTAGAAGACACATGTAATAAGATATTTTATATTTATGACACCTTCGGATTCTGCCATATGAAGTGTCAAACGCACACGTCAAAATGGAGAACGAATCTGGACAGTTTTCCGGGTCAACTTTGAAACGTCAATTTCCTTTTTATTCATCACCCTCCTTTTGACTCTCTTAATTGTTGGGGGGTGAATTTAATGTTGGGGGTGGAAATAAGGCTCCTAATATGCCTATATAAGGAGCTGGTGGTGAAGGGAATAATCATCTAACATTTTTCCTTGAATCTAACATTTTTCTTTGAATCCATGTTTTTCTTTCATCCATTGTATTTCTTTCAATTGTAATTTCCTGCTTTCAATTTGTAATCGCATCATCAAGTTTTCCCATGTAAGTTTTTCTTTCACGTTTATTATTTTAATAAAATTTCTTCTTCTTCTTCACTTTTTATTTTCCTTTTCTTCACACGTTGATACCATTGAATCATGGTGTGAAATTATTCACACCAACACTTGTGATTTCAATCACACAACGGTGGAGTGTTCGTTCTTTTAATAATTTTCTTCTTCTTCAATTCTGCCCCCGTAAGTCTACATCCCGCTTCCATTTGTAGAATAGCATCAATGGAGGGCTAACCTCTTAAGGGTTGATCCAAGGGAGTAGCAAGGTCATGGATTGAATGTTATTTCATGTACTTAATATTTAAATCTATTCGTTATTTTAGGATTTCCATTTGATGTGTTACATTCTTTCTCATCTTTGCCAACTTTAACGATGACACATTTTGAGTGCTAGTATGATCTATTTCCTTTGAGTGCTCATTAAAGTGATCCTTAAAGTGAATTAGTGATTGGCCTTGGAATTGTGTAGGGATTAAATTGGTGAATGATTTGGAAGAATTATCTCATTGTTTGGATATTTCTTGAATTAATGACATGAAATTTTCTAAGAAAAGAAATTCATTCAATCCACCCCAAGAAAAACCCTAAGATCAACCCACAATCAATAATTGTTTAGTTCACATCATTTTTTATTATATATTATTTAAATTATATCTTTAGTTCTTCAATTAAAATCTACCTCACAGTTGGCCACTTCATAGCCAATCCATCAATAAATCATAGCGTCTCAAGGTTACTTCTTCGGTCCCTGTGGATTCGATCCCTACTTGTACTTCAACGACCACTTTTACCAGTAGGGTAAATTTGGGCGCAACCAGACATCATCAGAGTTATCAGACTCGTACAGTGAGTTATTCCATAATGAGTGCTTCGTGGAATCTTCAAACTAAATCCCTAGTGGCGGTATCCAGTTGTGTGACATGTCTCTAGACCACGGGTCCGGGTTTTGAGTATATCTTGTTTGTGTTCCACTACTATAGGTTTTGTAGACATATACTATGTAGAGATGACTGTACCTTTACTTGTTGTATTTCTTTGTGGTTTTTGGGTTCCTCTGCTAAGTACTGTTATACTCACCCCTGGACGGGCTTTTCCCGCACATGTAGTGTCTTGGGAAGATGAGCATCCTTTTGACATAGTCCATGGAAGACAAGGACCGGACCGAGGTTTCTGAGTTTCCTACAAGCCAAGTCATTCCTACAGCTTGGAGGAGTAGTCCCAGTACCTCTTTGTGTTTACAGGTTGGACTTTGATGTTTTCAGACTCTTGTTTTTGGTGGGCTTGTACTTCGACCCAGTTTACTTTCCATACTTTACTTACCATCGTACTCTGTTGGTTGGGTTTAGTTGTATGCATGCATTTTGTTCCATAGTGGTTTTTACATTTCATCATTTGTGGGATTGGATGTTTTTTCATGTGTACAGGTACTTAGGAAATTCCTGCCATGTTAGTATTATGCCTACTGGGTGCTAGTCACCGACCCCTGGCCTATTGGAGGCGGGCATAGAGAATCGTGGTGTGGGCCCCACTGGGACGGGGTGTGATAGAGTGGTATCAAAGGTGTTCAATTCTACCGTAGGACCAATAGTCTGTGAGATTGGGTTGGGGAAACAGTGTTATGTGTTTTGAGATTGGCTTTCAGGCTAGAGACTCCTGTGTTGGTGCGGGCGGCCGACTTATCCACACACCAGGACTCTGATAACCTGCTTTTTGACTCGGTACATGAAAAAACAAGTTGCAAGGAAGTAAAATAATGGTACAAGAATCATATTGGAATGGGTTGTGATTTCCATGTCCTTTGTGTCAGCTATCCAGATAAACTCCTTGACCATGGTACATCTTTTTTCCTTACCAGATGCCTCTACGACACAGACCCACTAAGATTCAGTTACACGATCACGAGGATGAACCCCTCAGTGATGAGGCTTCGATATAGGGACCAGTTTCCCATGCATTTCCACCAGGTTCTGCACCTACTATACCACAACCAGAAGAGTAGCCCCTCGTACCTGCATCACTAACTGACGAGGGGCACAGTCTGAGCGCGCTCCATGAGTTCCAGTGACAGAGACACCTCAGGTTCCGAGGAGAGCCTGACCCTCAGGTAGCTGAGGACTGGATTCAGGCGGGGACCATAGTTTTTCGTCTAGTGAGGACACCAGGGGATTATATAGTGATCCTATGAGTGAGCCTTATTCTGGTATTGGCAGGATGATGGTGGAGTCTGACCACGCAGAGTCATGACGAGGAGACTCTTTCATGGACAGAGTTCGATCAAATCTTTAGGGAGGAGTTCTCTCTGGTTACGTTGAGAGTAGTGCGCATCCATGAGCTTCTTCATCTCTAATAGGTCAGTTTGACGTTAGCATACTATTCATCAAGGTTCACCAACCACACTCGGTACTCGATGGATATGGTCCCAGATTAGTACTTTAGAGCTCGGACCTTCGATTGAGTTTTATAAAGGGAAATCCGAGCTAGTGTCGTGCCTCTAAAATTTTTGACTTATGCTGGAGTGCTCGAGCAGAACTTGGTGATAGAGATCTTCTTGGCGGACCAGAGACAGCTGACGATAGTCAGTAGTAGGAAGACAGGTGTGGAGACCTCGGTAGTAGGGAGCCGATGTCAGGAAGATGGATCTAGACGTGGGAAACATCATAGGAGGACCCAGGACAGAGGATTGACAGTCCAGGGCTATCAGGTTGGATCCAGTAATCCTTGGGAGAAGCGATGCTACGTGTGTGATGATAGTGGAAATGTCACTAGAGATTGTCCTACCCATCGAGCTGCTGACAGGGAGGCATTGGATGGACCACCGAGGTAGAGGTAGTGAATGGAGCAGACAGAACTTCCAGGCAGCGGATGTGGAAGAGGAGTTGGGAGAGCTGAAGGTGGTGGAATAAACATCGATTTACTTCCACCATTACCCCCAGGATGTCCACACCAGGCTCAGGGAGCTGAGGTGCATGGGAGGGGATAACTGCATGTAGTCGAGGCGTACAACCCAGGGACACCAGGGATGATCTGAGGTATGATTTGTGTCTTATATACTTTAGATTCCATAATTATAGACGCAGGTTCCAATCATTCCTTCCACTCCACATGTCTTGTGCGAAACCTTGAGATTCCGATAGAGCTATTGACTCGATCTATATGCTTGGAGACACCTATGGGAGGAGACTCGATGATCATGCACCTTTTCAGATAGTGGGATCTTACCCTTGGAGGTGAGAGTTTCAGTTGGAACCTCTTGGTGGTAGCGTCGAGGCCTTATGACGTCATTCTCAGTATGGATTGGTTATCTTCAATCCATGCCCATATTGGTTGTTTTAGGCGAAGAGATTGGTGCGTCCACAGTGATGGGACGAGGTTTTCCTTTGTTGGAGAAAAGGAGATCCAGGAAGCAAAGAATGGGCTCATGCATAGGAGGGTGCAACCGATCACTCATGAGATGGATAGCCTTTCCCTTGGAGCATTGGATGTTGTGGTCTCCCAATTCCCAGAAGTAGTGATGGAGTATGAGGATCTATTTCCCGAATATGTTCTAGGATTACCTCCCCACTGGGAAATCAACTTTTTCATCAACTTACACCCCAGGATGACACCGATTCCTCATCATCATATTAGATGGCTCCCACCAAGCTTCGTGAGCTGAGGGTGCAGTTGGAGGATTTTTAGAGAAAGGGTTTCGTAAGACCCCACGTTTCACCCTGGGCGGCCCCAAATTTGTTTTCCAAAAAGGAATACGGGAGTTTGAGATTGTGCGTGGACTAACGGTGCCTGAACTAGGTGATGGTGAAGAATAAGTATACACTGCCTAAGATCGATGGCCTCTTTGATCAGCTAAGAAGGGAATAATGGTTCTCGAAGGTTGACCGTTGATCAGGTTATCACCAGTTACGTGTACGTGACAAGGATATACCGATGACAGCATTCAAATGCCTCTACGGTCACTATGAGTACTTGGTGATGCCTTTTGGCGTGACAAACTCCATCGTAGTGTTCATGGGACTAATGAACCAGATCTTTCAGTCATATTTATACCGGTTTGTATTGGTCTTCATCGACGAAATCCTTGTGTACTAGAAATCATAAGAGGAGCATGTGAGACACCTACAGATGGTTCTAGACATACTCTGGGAGCACTATATTTATGAGAAGCTCTCAAAGTTCCAGTTCTAGATTCAGGAGGTCCACTTTCTGGGACATGTCATCTTAGCAGATGGAGTAGCTGTGGACCCAGCCAAGGTAATGGAAATGTTATTAAGGGATCCACCTTGGAGCGTGACAGAGGTGTGGAGCTTCCTTGGGTTGGTAGGATATTACCGGAGATTCATTCATGATTTCTCCCAGATATCTGCATCAATGAAAGTCTTGACCATGAAGGGGAAACCATTCATGTGGACAGAGAAGTTCCTACAGTCTTTTGAGTAGTTGAGACAGATCTTGACGAGTGCCCCGGTTTTGAGACTGCTGATGGAGGGTGTCGAGTATGTAGTTTCCTATGATGCATCAGGGACCAGGCTTTGTTGTTTCCTTATGCAGAGGTAGGAATTGATTTCTTATGGTTAGCGCCAGCTTAAGCCACATGATCAGAACAACTCCCCCCATGATCTCGAGTTGGAAGTGGTATTCTTCACATTGAATATGTTGCGACACTACCTTATGGGCTAGCGGGTTATCTTATACTCTGAACAAAATATCCTTAAGTACATCTTTTCATAGATTGATCTGAATCTATGATAGAGGTGTTTCCTAGAGTTCCTCCAGTACTATGATTTCGAGATCATCTATACTCCTAGGAATGGGAACAATGTGGAGGATGATCTTAGCAGAAGGATGATCTCACAGCAGTTGAGTGAGGCGATAGAGCAGTTAGCCAGGTTGCAGTTATCGTTCATGGGCAGAGCAGATTTAGATTACCTACAGTCGATGGATGTGACCCCTCCACTCTTACAGCGAGTTAGGGAGGCACAGCTTGGGGATATTGACTCTGAGGCTGTACGTGATCAGTTATCCACAAGACATGCTCCTGATGGATATTCAAAAGGTGGGGAGCACTTACTTCTTTTCAGGGGACACACTGTTGTACCAGTGGTGTTGTGAGAAGAGGTCCTGAGGGAGTTTCATACATCCCCCTTGGCGGTACATCCTGAATAGCGAATATGTACCCGGATCTATGACGACAGTTCTGGTGGTCGAGCATGAATAAGGCAGTAGCAGAGTTCGTTTCTTGATGCCTTACGTTACAGCAAGTGAAGGCTGCACACCAGGTTTTAGTGGGATTAGATCACCCTTTGATGTTCCATAGTGGAGGTGGGATGGATTATCGATAGACTTCGTGACAGTATTACCACGTACAACCAAGGGGCACGATTCCATCTGGGTGATCGTTGACCGACTCAGCAAGTCATCCCACTTCCTAACTATCACGGAGTAGAGTTCCGTAGAGAGCTTGGGATGCCTCTATGTGAAGGAGATAGTTCGGCTAATGGCATCCCTTCGAAAATAGTCTCAGATCGAGATGCCCGTTTCACATCCCAATTGTTTAAGGGATTGCAGGTGGATTTTGGGGCTCAGCAATGCTTGATCACGGCGTTCCATCCCCATACCAATGGCCAGACAGAGACGATTATTTATGTTCTGGAGGATATGTTGTGAGCCTCTATCATGTACATTGGTCACAGTTGGGAGGCCCACCTACCACTAGTGGAGTTTATGTACAAAAATAGTTATCACCCCACCATTGGTATGCCAGCGTTCGAGGCATTATATGGGATACACTGCCGGTCATTTCTTTACTGGACCGACCCCGGAGAGTTAGCAATCATGGTTCCAGAGTTGGTAAGAGCCACCAATGAGAAGGTGCAGATCATCCAGGAGCGGATGAAGACTGCAGAGAGCCAGCAGAAGTCTTATGCTAACAAATGAAAGAGACCTCTAGAGTTCGAAGAGAGAGACCACGTATTTATTCGGGTATCACCTCGATGAGGATTACATAGGTTTGGCTGAGGTAGAAAGCTATATCTAGGATTCATCAGACCTTTAAAGATACTGTGCAGAGTTGGCGAGGTGGAGTACCTCCTCGATCTACCACTATAGTTTCACCAGGTACATGATTTGTACCACGTGTCGCAGTTGAGAAGGTAAATTCATGACCCATCGCACATCATCGACTAGGGAGAGCTGGACATCGAATATGGAGCATCCTTTATTGAGTACCTAGTAGAGATCACAGATCGATAGGATAGGATCCTTCATGGGCGATTGATTCTCCTTGTTTTCATCTGGTGGCAGCACGAGAATCTTCAGGATAGCACGTGGGAGCAGGAGGCTTAGATTCGTGCCCAGTACCCACATCTTTTTGAGTATCCTTTGTTTTGGATTTTTGGGGATGCAAATCCCAAAGGTGAGGAGAATTTAATGCCTTTTATTTTTTCTTCTATTATTTTTAAATATTATATGGAATTATTTTGAGACTATACCTTTCAACAACGTGTGATTTCAAGGCCCAGAGTTCCTGGAATAAATTTTTGAACTAAATTAATAGTTTAAACAGTTCACATGAGCGGTTTTCCTGAAAAAGTGGAATATAATTTAAATAGGTGCATGGATCAGACACTTGAGGGAATTTTTGCATTTAGAGGATCAACATTACCTTAGGTGAGGCCTAAAATCGACCGGTGCGGGTCGGCTACAAAATTTAGTTTTTCGGAATTTAAAAAAGAAACACTTTAGAAGAAATAAAATAAATTAATAGTTTATTTTATTTTTAAATGATTCCTTTTTTGCGCAGTGACCTATTTTTTCCTCCTCTTTAAATACCTACTTATGGAATGTCCACATGGTTAGCCACATAACCTTGTGAAATTGAATATTTCCCATTAGAGCTTTGGAGGAGAACCCATTGGTGGACGACGACGACATGAGCAATTGATGCCTCTCGGATTTAATGAACCATGATAATGAATGAAACATGGCGATCTATCTTCATCCAGATCAAGGTAGGTGTTGTTACTTCGATTATTTTTTCCCCGTTTTTGAATTTAAATGATGAACACGGATCAACCACGAACATGTTGATCCGCAGATTTGTGTGTTCTTGCGGGAGGGTTTTTGTTGTGATGATCTCAGGGAATTAATCCACGTTACATTGTAGTGTGATTCTACTTCATTTAAACCTACTAATGGGAGAGTATTAATTCCTTGACAAATGATGGTGGAGGTTCGTTCCACAATTTTATTTTGGAATTCTTTATCCCTTCTCTTCCTCGTGCGTTCTTCGCGTTCTTCGTGGGGCGACAAACAATGGATCACTGTGCATCCATTTTGCGACACAACGATCCCAAATAGAATATCAGACGTCACAATGACCTAGAATACATGAGATGATGATAGAGGATGACGAGTTGGACTGGATCGGGAAGGACCGTTCTTCGAGCGTTCTTCGCGTGGGTGGACAGTTACTTATTTTGAGGGCCGATCAGAGGTCTGAAACAAACAGAATCAAATACATGGTGTTGGGGAGACCATAACCTGTGAGTTTCATGGTGATCAAATAGCTGGATCAATGAACGGGGAAGCATGGGAGGCGCACCGGGGGGAATCTTCATTTCTGGAAATTTCTAGAATACATGGCGTGTATCCTGAAGAACACGTCGTGTGGACCGGCTCAGCGGCGGCTAGGGTTTCAAGCATCATAAAGGTATCAAAAAACATGTGACCTTGGTCAGATGTCATGTTGGACCTTCCCTGAAGATCGGCGTGTATTTGGGGAAGTACACGAACACGGTATGGACTACACGGCTTCGGAACACAGCGTGTAGATCCTATACGGCATGGCAGAGGCAACTACGCAGGACTCCGTGTGTATCCAGGGGATACACGGACATAGGATGGAATACAAAGTCGTGTATTCCACCACACGGCTAGGTGAGGCCAGTAATGTGGGTCACCCCATGTACCAATTACATGAGTTGGAGTACATGGGTGGAGGCTGTGTACGGGCACAAGACCAGCGTACATGGAGCCGACCACAGTTACTCGGACACGACATGTAATCCATACCACACGCCGTGTACTGAATTTTGTTACACAACCATGACCTAAGCCGTCATTGATTCTAGTCAAAGTTTAAAATTTATATTACAACTAACTATATTATATGCGGCAAGCAGTGTCAAACCCATAGGGAAGGCAATTCTGACCACTATTCTTCTCAAAACCATCAAAAAAATCCACAGTTGTCTATAGTGGAGTGTATACTCTTTTTTATCTTTTAATAAAGTAGTAGTGTGAATGAATATTTCAAAATATGTATCTAAACTAAATTTAATCTTGAGATAGTAGAAAACATAGAGACACAGAGATATAGTACATGGATAAATGAATAGACTATTAAAACGCTGATGGAAAAATCTCCATTCTACTGATTTTAAAGGTATTCAGATTCACTTAAAAGTTATTGCAGAGTACCACCTAAAAAAGAATGAATCACCTCCTTTTCCTAGAGTTAAGTAATACATGTCAATCAATTTTAGAGTTTGCCACTCCAAAATTAACAAACTATGATAAATTTTAAAATAACAACAGGATGAACTCACTGTAAGTCCTAAAGTTTTAAGAATTTATTATCTTTTGATAGATGTATAAACAATAAATCTCCCAGAATGATTGTGAAATTTCGAAATAAAATTTTAGTGGAACAATGCAATTGAATGAATTCAGTATTGATCTCATTGATCAACACTAAATACATATAAAGATGAAGTGAAAAATAACATTTAAAGATAACTAGTGGAACTTCTAATTATCCCCGAACTAATGATTTAGCCTACTATTTTTTTCATTATCATTTTACCAACTAAAAAAATACTAGAATAGAGTACAAAAACTTGTGTTTAGATGGATGAAAAACTCATGAGATGATGCTCTGCTCCTGAACTCCTCCAGCTCTAGGAAGTGGTTTTAGAGTCGCCCTCTATACTTCCTCTACTAGAAACTTGATCTTCAAATTTGTTCAATGAATGAACTAAATTTTCTTGAATGATTCCCCCCCAAATTATGTTACTTTCCTATTTTTGTATGTTTGGTCATCTGTTGCTTGCTCTAATTTAAAACCCCACCGTCTTTTACTGCTTGGCACCACTCGGTTTTAAAGATCATTAAGTGTTCTTCATGTATGCACTGCACACGTGCGTCAATTCACAAAAGACATGTCACACTAGTTTTATCCTTGTATCTAACTCCGGGTGAGTTATTTGCATGGTCCTGGATGTTTTTAAGGCCTTGGCATGAACATGAAAGGTAAATAACATCAAAACAATGTTAAAGCTCTTAGAACATGAAAATAAAATAGTTGATAAAAATAAATCACTAATCCGTTATTAACTGTATATTTAATTTAATTAATCTAAAACATAAATTATTAGTTATTAAATATTATTATTAAGTAATTATATAATTAACTAAATTAATTTATTATATTAAGTAATGTTAATTTAAGTTGCGATCAAAGATATCTATTAGTTAATTAATGCATTAAATTAAGTAACAATATTTAAATAAATAAGATGCTAAAATTTTAGTTCTAGATAATAATTTAAATAGTTAAATTAAAATATTTAAAATAAATTATTATTATTGATGTTAATTATAATTATTATTTTTATTATTATTCCTAAAATTTAATCATTTACTATTAATTATATAGTTTTATACTAATTTTATTTATAAATTATTATTATGTATTTTATTTTATTAACAAATTTAATTATTAAATAATTATTTATTCAGTACAATTAATTAATTTTAATTTAATTTAGTGTTTAATATTAATTACTTAAGTTTCATTAATGTTAATTAAAAATTTTGTCAGATTATCCTATATTTATTATAAATTTATAATTATAAGAGTTTAATGTTTTTAGTCTGGTATTTATATAATTTAAGTAATTAACTTAGATTTATTATAATTAATATTTATTTTATTTTATTTTTATATAATATTTATATAGTCTACTTCCTCTTCCACCTAACTTCGGTGCACAACAAGGGGGTAGGGTTTCAGCAGCTTCGACGAGAAGCTTTCTAGTGGCTCCCCACAGCGGCCTGATTCCTCAGCTCCAGCGGGCAGTACAACATCTTCTTCAACAATAGCGATGTCGGCCTTGGCTTCACCATATCCAGGAACTAGTGGTGGAAGCTTCGCTAAACCAGTCTGGCACGAGACGACTCCTGCTTCTCCCTCCGGCGGTTCTACTCTGATTCATTCGGTCCTCCTCCAGACAAACTCCAGTGGAGGCCTTCGGGTTCAACATCATGGATAAAGGCAAAAACACCTCTTGATTGCATGAAGAAGATTCAATCTCCAGGTTATATGATTTTTCTTGGCTCTGGATATGATCTAGGTTGTGGTATTTGGTTCAATTTTTATGCCTTGGTGGAAGAGGTGCTGAAGATTTGCAGTGGTATTGGAAGCTGAAGGAGGAGAAGAATGGGCTTCCAGAGTGATGATGAACAAGTTGGTGTGTTGTTGTAAGTGGTTAAATGTGAGACCGAAACATCTGGTGTGAAATGATGCGTGATGATGAGAGATCGATAGTTGTATCAATAGTGGCTAGGTTGGAAATCATTGGCGAGTCAGTGACTCACCGATAGAAGAAATAGATGGAGGGGGTATATGAGATTGATCAGGAATTGGGGTATTAGTGTCACAAGGAATCAGTGACACTGTTTGTTAAAAAAAAGGTACAAGTGAGTGCGTGAGACACTGATAAAAGAATAAAAATAATGATGCATCATGACAAATAAAAAGACACCGATAGAAGAAAAATAAAAAAAGAGACACTAATAATTTAAATGATAATAATAAATCGACACGACGAGAAACTATTGGTGACTAGGAATATCGTTGAGTCAGTGACTCACCGGTAGTTGAAAATAAAACCAGAACTCACCGATGAAAGGAATTAAACGGTTATTCAATGACTCACTGATAAATAAAAATGAGTCACTGTTAGTTAATAAAAATGAGACACTGAATTTTTTAAAAATAGAGACCGAAACCGATGAAAAGGATCGGTGTGTTGCAAAATCGGTGTGATGCGAGAGACTGATGATATTTCCAAGTAATCGGTGAGTCACGACTCAGCGATAGTTATAAAAAACATTGTTGTCAAAAAAGATCAGTGTGACACGATATCTGTGTGACGACTCACTGATAAAACAAATTTAAATGTTAACCCTAAAAAAAATTTAAAGAACATAATAAAATGATAAAAAAATTATTTAAATAACACAAAATTTAAATTAAATAAATTTTTTAAGACTAAATAATTAACTATAACTAAATACTAAAAAAATTATTAACTAAGAATATAAATATCAAGATTAATTAAATATACATCAAAATAAATGAAAAACACTTACAATGAACTATCCATAAACATGAAATTAAAATAATTAAAATTAATTAAAGATATTAAATAACTAAGTTAATTAATTAAATGTCAAAATGAAAAATTAAAATTAAGAACACATTATTTTATTAAACTTTAACATAGATTTTTAGATTATCTAATTGAACAGAATATTTAGAATACATAATAAATAAGTTTAATTTCTTTTAATCAATCTATTTTAAATATTAATGTTTTAAATTAAAAACTAAACTAGATTATTGAAAATAACAATGAACAATTAATTTAGATAATAAACTTTTAAAATTATTCAAATGTAAACCAGATTAAAATTATTAATTGAAAAAGTAATTTAATATAATTATAATAATTATAATGACTAAATTAACAATTTAAAATACTAAAAATACAAAATTAATTATAAAAATTGAATAATTAAAATATGTAGTGATTGAAATAAAAAAGTTCCATTATTTATTAAAAAGTGTAGAAATAAATAATTAAATTTTTAAAAAATAAATAAAATATGTGGAAAAACTATATAAAAATAGAGCCACATCGAATTCCCCCACACTTCAGCATTTTTTGTCCTCAAACAATCACATGTTTTTTTATCTTTAAAAAATAGTAATGTATTTATTTTTTTTACTCAAAATGCAACATGTCCAACATTTAAAAATAGAGGACACAAACTGGAAATAGGATTTTTGAAAATTATGTTTCAATTGATGGCTTGCCTAGAACAAATAATCAAAGAATAATCAAGAAGGATATGAATCATCAAGAAATGAAGATTTCATGCCTCATATTTGATGATATTTAATGATTCATTTCAATCCAAGCTCATGTTCTAAGTCCAAGAGTGACAAGAAGTAAAATATAAGTGGAATCTGAAACTCTACAGAGGATCCTTATAATTTGACTCAATCCTAGGTACCCAAAAATAATAATAAATTTTTAGGGAATCATCTTTATGATACAACCTAAATAATTAACATATAAACCAATTGACCCCTTCTTCATCTGGTGTTCATCATTCCCCTCACCTTAATGAACTCATTTTTGACCCTAGACACTTTAGTTAATTTTTCCCTTGCCATGTATCATGTGCTAAGCACTGTGCATAAGCACTTATTAAAGGTGTAGACAATGCTTATAGTAAACAAGAAACGCACCCAGCATCTAGGGTCTCAAAGACTCACCGAGGGATCCCAGATACCCAGACTACTCCAATTCCAAAATATTTATATCAAAAATAATTTATATTGGCTCATTAAAGTGATTAAATTTTATAATTGAAAGAAAAGAAAAAGACTGAAGCCCCTAAGATAGAGTCAAACATCCAGTTCCAACAGATATGATCATTAATACACTAACAGGTAACCCAAATATATTTCAAAGATAGACTCTAAACCAAGATCTCCATTCAATGACTAGGTAGATATCACTCATCAATCATCCATTATATTTAATTTCAGACACAATTCACAACTTAACTACCAAAGAAATACTTTCCATAGGCAAGAACCATTTGAAAAGCAGTGTAAAGCCTAAAATTGTGTAATAATTTTGAAATAAAATTACCATTTTTGACAAAAAGTTTTATGTTGCAATGGGAATTTATGGGCTTTCAATAAAGAACAGTGAAGCACAGTCATGAATTGACCCCCTCCCCCACACTTAAAATCCATCTTTTTCCCCAAAGTTGACTTCTAAATATGGAAAAGAACAATTTGACAGTTTATGTTCAAAACAAATTTTCAATAATGTAGATTTAGGACATGAATAAATGCTCTCTTTGAAGTTCAAAAATATTGATTGCCACAAAAATTAATTAAAAACAGGTTTATTAACAAGTAAATGCATTATCATTTAGTTCCAGTGACACAATATTTCCATTAAAGTTCAAACCAAGCATGTAACTTGTGGGTGCAGAGAGAATTGGGTGTTAGGAAATCCAGAAAATAAGATTAAATTAGATGTTCAATGACACATAATGCAAGCATTCCTAGCACCCCTTAGCAAAGCACATTCCACAAAAAACCCAACAACCAACAAGCATGTACCCCCCACACTTAATTTCATATAGTGAGAGATTAATTCAATATTTATCAATGAATTAAATATTAATCAAGAGGCACATGAAGAATTTTTTAATTCAACTTAGTAACAAGAAGGAAATGTTTTTTTAGTATGAAAGATATGCAGAAGATTTTTAGAAAATATGTATCAAAATTTCTTATACAAGCCGAATTTTTAAAAGAAGAATGTTTTTAAAACAGTAACAAATAGATCAGAATTTTTCATGCAAAACATGCAACAAATGTTTTTAAAGTAATAAGGAGAAGACTATGAAATAGAAATTTAACAGTAAGATACTTCCCTGACTAGTTTTTAATTAGTCTTTCAACATGGGAATTCCACTCCATTATATGACACAACAACATCTTCTTGATATCTCTGAAACAGAACAACAAAACAAAGAAAAATCAGTAATAGGAATCTCACAAAATTAGAACACAGAAGAAGCACATTATTCAATGATAAACAAAACCAAATTAAAGACAAAAATAACCATGGGTTGCCTCCCATGAAGCGCTAAGTTTTAAATTCTTTAGCAAGACTTTATTCAAGATCATTTTTCAAGGATTGTGAAGGCTGCCAAGCCCTTCATTTGTCCCTCAAAATAAAGGTTCAACCTCTTTCCATTAACAAAAAAGGGTTTATTTTCTTCACCTACAATTTCAAAATCTCCATTCACGAGCACTCTCACTACAGTAAAAGGCTCATACCACTTGGAATTATGTTTTCTTGGAAAGATTTTAAGTCTAGAATTAAATAGGATGACCTTATATCCATGTTTGAATTATTTGGTTTGTATGATATAATCATGAAAGATTTTAGTCCTCTCTTTATAAATCCTTGAATTATCATAACTCTCTCTCTCTCCCGATCTCATAAAGTTCACTCATCTCAAATAATCTTCTCTCACCAGCACTCTTAAAGTCAGATTTCAGAGCCTTAACTGTCCAATATGACTTGTGTTGCAACTCCACATGTAAATGACAATAGTTCATAAACAATATACTGTAAGGAGACATACCTATTGGGGTCTTGAAAGCAGTTCTTATGCCCATAAAGCTTCATCGACCAGTCTTTCATAGATTTTTGACATTGTTTTCTCGAGTATCTGTTTCAGTTCCATGTTTGAAATTTCCACCTGTCCACTGGACTGTGGATGATAAAGAGTACCAGTTTTGTGAACACAAACATATTTCTCCATCAAATATTTAAACGTATAGTTCTTAAAGTGGGTTCCATTATCGGTGATAAAAGCATTGGGAACCCCAAATCTTGTAAAAATAATTTTTTTGATAAATTTAATTACAGAATTGGCTTGATTGTTGGGTAGTGCCACTACCTCAACCCATTTTGACACATAATCTACAACAACAAGAATATAATCATTCCCATGAGATGATGGAAATGGACCCATGAAATCTAAACCCCAGACATCAAAAATTTCAACATCTATAATTCCTTTTTGGGGCAACTCCTGCTTCCTACCAACATTTTCTAGCCTTTGTCACCTATCACAGCCAACCACAAAGCTCCTAGAATCCTTAAAAAGGGTAGGCCAATAGAAACTATATTGTATGATTTTCTAAGCTGCTCTTTCACAACCATGGTGACCTCCCCAAGGTGAAGAGTGACAACTCTCTAAGTCAAGAATCATCTCTTCCTCAGGCACTAAACTCCTAATAATACCATCATCACATCTTATAAACATCAAAGGATCATCCCAAAGATAATATTTAAGATCAGAAATGAATTTCTTTCTTTGGTTATTACACAATGTTTTGGAAAAAACACCAACTTCCAGGAAGTTGAAAAAATCTACAAACCAAGAATATTGCCTGATTGACACAGTAAGTAGATTCTCATCAGGAAAGGAAGAGTTTATCTCCCTAGAATCTTCATATTAAGATTGAGTAAGAGGAAGCCTCTAAAAGTGATCAGCAACTAGATTCTCATCTCCCTGCTTATCCTTAATGTGTAAATCAAACTCTTGTAATAATATAATCCATCTAATCAGTCTGTGTTTAGTTTCCTTCTTAGAAAAAAATACTTTAAAGCAAAATGATCAGTGAAAGTGATTACTTTTGAACCTAAAAAATACTGTCTAAACTTCTCTAGAGAAAACACAATAGCTATAAATTCTTTTTCAGTAGTGGTATTATTCTTTTGGGATTAATGTAGCTGTCTGCTAGCATAACACACCACATGTAGCTTCCTATATATCCTCTGTCCAAGGACAACACCTACAGCTGTATCACTAGCATCATATATAAGTTCAAAAGGCAGTTTCCAATCAGGTGCAGTGATGATGGGTGATGTAGTTAGTTTCTCTTAAAATAGATTAAATAATTTCAAACTGTTTTCATAAAAATTGAAAGGTTCATCCCTGACCAACAAAGAACACACTGGATTAGTTATTTTAGAAAAATATGTTATGAATCACTGGTAGAAACCGGCATGCCCTTGGAAACTTCTAACACCTTTAACATTTACAGAAGGTGAGAGTTTTTTAATAACATCAATCATAGCAGTATCAACTTCTAAAACTCTCTTGGAAACCTTATGACCAAGAACTATACCTTCTATGACCATGAATTGACACTTCTCCCAATTAAGAACAATGTTAGTTTCAATGCATCTTTATAAGACTAACTCAAGATTTCTAAAAAAAGTATCAAAATTACTAACCACAATGGAGAAATTATCCATGAAAACCTCATTGATTATCTCAATCAAACCAAAAATACAGCCACCATACACATTTGAAAGGTGGCTGGAGCTCCACACAACCCAAAGGAAATATGTCTATAGGAAAATGTTCCAAATGGGCATGTGAAAGTGGTATTTTCCCAATCCTCTAGATCAACAGGAATCTGGTTGTAACTAGAGTACCCATCCATGAAACAGAAAAATTCATTTCCAGTAATCCTCTCAAGCATTTGATTCAAGATGGGCATTGGGAAATGATCCTTCCTATTGGCTGCATTAAGATTCCTATAATATAGATAGACTCTCCATATTGTGGATTTCCTAACTTGTATTTCTTCATTATTTTAATTTTTAACAACAGTGAAACCTCCCTTCTTTGGAACAACCTGAACAGGGCTAACCCAACCACTATCAGAAATGGGATATATCTTTCCAGTGTCCAACAATTTGATCACTTCCTCTCTTACAACTTCTTTCATATTTGGATTCAATCTTATTTGACACTCTACCCTAGGCTTATGGTCAGGTTCCATAGGAATTTATGTATAAAAAATGAGGGACTAATACCCTTGATATCAGCTTTTTTCCAGCCTATGGTAGATTCAAACTTCTTCAACACACTCAACAATCTTTCCTCTTGGTTTTAATTATGTTTAATAGAAATTATTACAGGAAAAGTGGAATTCTCACCCAAAAATGAATGTTTAAGATGAGAATGGATTGGTTTTAGTTCATGAGTGGGTGGTACTACACTTAAAGGAATAATCTTAGGCCTAGGAGGTCTGATATCTTCCACATATCTCTTGTAAATAATTTGAAATGATGAACAATTTTCAATTTCTAGCTCAGTTTCAGTATTAACAGTGCAGCTATCCAAAGTGGGCAGCATACTATCTAGATTTTTCATATCATAATTCAACAAGTTTATCAAATAAGAATCATCAAGTTGTCTTAATAGTTCACCCTCAACATCATCAAAGTGCTCAGCAAGGTTGGTGTTAATAGAAACACACACAAACTCACTAAAAAATTTCCAACGTTCAAAAACAGAGGAATATTCTAAAGAAATAAATGAATAGTTGTCCAGTTCAGGACAGTTTTCCAGATTTGGTGTTCCAACAGAATTTTCAACTTCTAAGACAGAATCAACAGAATTTTCAGCTTCTAAATTATTTTCTTTAAAAGAGGATTGTTTTTCATATTTATTTATGTTTTTAGTTGAGATCTCATCTTATAAAGACTCTAGAATTGAAGAGTTTTTAGGAAAATTTTGTCCTTTAACATTTTAAAACACATTGAACTCTTTTTGTTGTTATCTAATTTTAAAAGTCATCTGACACTTTGACACATCAATAACAGAACCACATGTGGCCAAGAAGGGCCTACCCAAGATGATGGGAACTTCTTGATCACACTCAATGTCTAAGACTAAAAATTCATCAGGAAGAAAAATATTCCAACTCCAACTAGAAAATCATCTACACTAGCCACGTGATTAGTGAAAGATCTATTAGCTAAGTGTAGTATGACAGTGGTGGGTTGCAGGTCACCCATCCTCAACTGTTGAAATAGTGAGTATGGGAGAAGATTAATGCTTGAACCTAAATCACACAAACAATTCACCTTATCATTGTTTCCTAAGGTACAAGGTATGAAAAAACTACTCGGGTCTTTCAATTTAGTTGGGATTTTCTTCTGGAGTACAACACTGCACTCTTTAGGGAGGCTGTAAGTAGAAAATTCTTCAAAGTTTTTTCCTAGAAACAATTTTTATGAGATTTTAAATAATATTGGATTTTAATTAAATCTTTAACAAAATTAATGTTTACATTAAGTTTAGAAAGGATAAATAGTAACTGCAGAAGTTTAGCCTTGGTGTTACTTTGTGGTTTCAGCTTCTCAGGGAATGGGATGGGTGGGTAAAATTTTTAACGATAGTAGTTATATCCCCCACCTCTCCCTAAACATTTTCTTTTCCTTTATTCTTTTGTTTTTTAGATAATTTTCAGCTTCAGTTTCAGATGAAAAATTCATATTTTCATCACTTTCATGTATTTTCTTTGAATTTCCAGCATCTGTGCAAAGAATAATTTTATTACCAGATTGAAGAAGATTTTTATTTTGGGCATTTTCAGTGAGTTTTTCTGCTTCAGTTTGAGTATTAATCCCACTCCTAGTTACAACCGTCATGGAATTATCCATAGGGTTAAGCTCAGTGGTACTTGGAATTCTACCTTTTTCCATTGATGAAAAATATCTAGCAAGTTGTCCAAGTTGTGTTTCCATATTCTGCATTCTAACATCTGTTTTCATTTTATCAGACTCATATTGATTTTGATGTTTTGAAAGCTGAGTCGATATTAGATCATACATTAAAGACATTTGATTATAATTATTTCCTTGTACATTTGAAGACTCAGCCCTTTGTTGATTTTGAAATTTTTGTCTTGGTTAGTTAGAGTAATTTGGTTTAGTGGAGTGTTTAATTAAGCCGTGATCTTTCCAGGATAAATTGGGATGGTTCCTATAGCCATGGTTGTATTTTTTTGAAAATGGATCTTCTTTAGAAGGCATCCTAGTACCATAGTTTATATTTTTTGAATTTTCTTGTTGTTGGGATGGCACATCAAATTTAGGACAAAAGTATTCAGTATGCCCAAACATACCACACTGGACACAATGTTCTCTTAAAGATTGGTTGGTATTTTGGTAACCAAGTTGATTAATGGTTTGCTTCAAATTCTGGTTCATTAAAGATTGAAGTTGGTTGGTGATTTCGGAAAGTTGAGCTTATGTTTCATTCTTTGAACTAGTGTTTGAATTTACATTTCAATTGACTCTTTTTCTTCTTGAATTTTTATGTTGTGAATTCAGAGAAAGATTATTAATAATTTGTCTCAGTTCTTCATCTGTTTTATAATTGAAATTACCCCAGCAGCCTGATTGACTATATATTGTCCAAAGGAGGACAGAACTTAATAGAACGTATCCATGAGAATGTGAGATGGGATTTTATGATGGGGAAACTACCTAATAAGATCCTTCAATCTATCCCAAGATTCATAAAAAACTTCTTCATCCTATTGATAAAAACTATTGATTTTTGTTCTATGTTCTCCTTTTAGTCTTTGAGGATAAAATTTCATAATGAAAGAGTTGTACAATTGATCGTAGTTTTCGAATATTTTCTCATCTAGATTCAGAAAACAATTCCTAGCATTCCCTTTAAGAAAAAAGGGAAATACTCTCATTCTTATCTCATTTTATGTGAGTCCTATAAGAGGTAGGTATTGCACAATATTATACATGTCTCTAATGAAGGCTAGAGAGTCCTCATTAGACAGTCCATTAAAAGAAGGTAGCAATGAAATATGCGATTATTTTAGATCATAATTTCGGGATCTAGGAGATAACCTAATGGATGATGGATTACGTGATACTTGAGGGAGTTGGAATTCCCTCATCCTGGGCCTTTCATTTTCATCTAAGAGTTCTGGTTGATTTTGGTAGTTGTTAGGTGCATGAACTCTATTATCTATGTTTTCCATTTTAGTTTTGTTCTTCATTCTTAGAGAAGGTAAATGTTTATCTAATTCAAGGTTCAGAGGCTCTAATCTAGCACTCGAAGTTCTTGTGCTCATGAAAACGACAGTAGACAGTACAAAATGGTAACAATTCATCAAGAAGTGAAACAATTTTTTTTTACTATTTTCAAATTTTTCTATTTTTTTTAATATTTTTTAAAATTTATATATATATGTTTTTTTGTTAAATTTTTTTAGACTAAATGGATCATTCCTTCCCCAAAAACCAACCCAAAAACATTACCTAAGCCTTCTTTGAAGCTGGTCAAATTTTAAAATTTATATTCCTACTAACTACAGTATATGCGGCAAGCAGGATCAAACCCATAGGGAAGGCAATTCTGACCACTATTCTCTAAAAACCTTCAAAAACTCCACCGTTGTCTATAGTGGAGTGGATACTATTTTTTCATTTTATATAGAATTATAGTGAAATAATATTTCAAAATATGTATCTAAACTAAATTGACGTTAGAGATAATAGAAAACATAGAGTCACAGAGATATAGTACACTGATAAATGAACAAACTATTAAAATGACCAAGGAAAAATCTTTATTCTACTGATTTTAAAGGTATTCAGATTCACTTAAAAGTAATCGCAGAGTACCACCTAAAAAATAATGACTCACCTCCTTCGCCAGGATTTATTTAATACAGGTCAATCAATATTAGAGTTTGCCACTCCAAAATTAACCAACTGTGAACAATTTGAAAATAACAACATGATAAACTAACTGTAAGTCCTGAAGTCTTAAGAATTTATTAACTCTTGAAAGATGTATTCACAATCAATCTCACCGACTGATTGGGAAATTTAGAAATTAAATTTTGGTGGACCAATGCAATTGAATGAATTCAGTATCGATCTCACCGATCAATACTAAATACATCTAAAGATGAAGTGAAAATGAACATTTAAATATAACAAGTGGAACATCAAATTATACACAAACTAAGGATTTTGCCTAATATTTTGTTCATTATCCTTATAGAAACTAAAAAAATACAAGAAAAGAGTAAAAAAAACTTGAGTAAAGATGGAAGAATAACTCCCGAGATGATGCTCTGCTCATGAACTCCTCCAGCTCCAGGAAATGGTTCCAGAGTCTCCCTCTGCACTTCCTCTGCTCAGAACATGATCTTAGAATGTGTTCAATGAATTTCCTAAATTCTCTCGAATGATTCACCCCTGCCAATTTATGTTGTTGCATTGTTTTTGTATGTTCTGTCATCTGTTGCTTTCTCTTCTTTAAAACCCCGTTTTCTTTTACTGTTTGTCACTGCTCGGTTTTCACCGACTTTATGTGTTCTTCATGTATGCACCGCACACGTGCGTTGTTTTACGATTGGTATGTTGCACTAGTTTTACCCTTGCAACTAACTCCAGGAGTGTTAGTTGCGTGATACTAGATGTTTTTAAGGCCTTGGTATGAACCTGCAAGGTAAATAATATCAAAACAAAGTCAAAGCTGTTAAAACACGAAAATAAAACAGTTGATAAAAATAAATCACTTAATCATTATTTTCTGGATATTTAGTTTAATTAATCTAAAACATAAATTATTAAATATTAAATATTATTATTATGTAATTAATTAAATAACTAATTTAATTTAATATATTATGTAAAGTGAATTTAAGCTGTGATCAAAGATATCTATTAGTTAATTAATGCATTAAATTGAGTTATATTATTTAAATTAATAAGTTATTAAAATTTTAGTTCTAGATAATAATTTAAAATTTAAAATTGAATAATTCATAAGAAATTATTATTATTAATGTTAATTCTAAATATTATGTTTATTATTTTTCCTAACATTAAATCATTTACTATTAATTAGGTAGTTTTATTTTAATTTTATTTATAAATTATTATTATGAATTTTATTTTATTAACAAATTTAATTATTAAATAATTATTTAATGAGTAAAATTAATTTTTTTTAATTTAATTTAGAGGTTAATATTAACTAGTTAAGTTTAATTAAATTTAATTAAAAATTCTTTTTTATTATCCTATATTTATTATAATTTTATAATTATAAGATTTTAATGTTTTTAGTATAGTATTTATTTAATTTAAGTAATTAACATACATTTATTTTAATTAATTTTTATTTTATTTTATTTTTATGGAATATTTTTATAGTCTGCTTCCTCTTCCCCCAAACTTTGGTGCACATCAAGGGGGGTAGGGTTTCAGCAGCTTCAAAAAAAAGCTTTCCAGCGGCTCCCTACGGCGGCCCGACTCCTCACCTCCAGCAGGTGGTGCGGTGTCTTCTTCAGCAGCAGCAACGTCAGCCTTGGCATTACCAGATCCAGGAACCAGCGGTAGAAGCTTCACTGAACTAGCTCGGCATGCGACGACTCCTGCTTCTCCCTCCGGCGGTTCTGTTCTGATTCAATCAGTCCTCCTTCAGACGAACACCAGTGGCAGCCTTCAGGTTCAGCATCACGGATAAAGGTGAAAACATCTCTTCATTGCGTGAAGAAGATTCAATCTCCTTGTTATATGATTTTTCTTGGGTCTGGATCTAATCTAAATTATGGTATTTGGTACAATTTGTATGCCTTAGTGGGGGTAATTTAGGAGGGTGGGTTTTTTTTTTAATTTTATGGGGCAGGGTTTTTAAAATTTGGGGATATGGGTTTCTTCGGCGCCACATGAAGTGGCGCTGAAGAAAAAAAGGGCAAAGCGCCACTTGAAGTGGCGCTTTGACCCCACACCCCACCCGGTTTCTGACTGGGTGAGCAAAATGAGGCGCAACCCACCCGTGCTGACGGATTGCTTGACGAACCATCGCCGCCCGGGTTGTCACCCTCCGGGACGCTCTGCCATCTCGGCTGGCAACGGCTCCTTCCCGGCTGGGGCTCTCTCCGGAGTGACCTCTTCGTGGGGAGGGGGGTTTCCTTGTGTGGAGGGTTCGAAAAGGCCACACAAGGAAATTCCCTTTTAGTGAGAAAAATTTATTATAATAAAAATAAAAAAATAAAATAAATACATAATTATATTTTTTATAATAAATACAAAAATTATAATAAATTTAATTATTTATAATAAATATCTAATAAATATTATAATATTATTATAATAAATATACATTTTTTATACATTTATTATACATTTATTACAAATATTATAATGTTATAATATTATAATATTCATTATAATAAATATCTAATAAATGTTTTAATAAATACTATTATAATAAATGCACAATAAATGTATAATAAATGTATAATAAATATTTATAATACATTTATATTTATAATAAATACTTATTATAATTAAATATTATAATATTTACAATAATAAATATCTAATAAATGTATAATAAATATTATTATAATAAATATACATTTATAATATCTATTATAATAAATATTATAATAAATGTATGATAAATATTATTATAATAAATATTATAATAATTGTATAATTATAATAAATATACAATTATAATTACAATAATTATATAATTATAAATATAATAAATATATAATTAAATATATAAACCTTATTAAAATTATATATATAACCTTTTAAAATTATTTATATTTATTATATTTATTATAATATAATATAATTATGTATCTATTATAATATTATAATTATGTATTAAATTTATAATTATGTATTAAAATACATAAATAAACCATATTAAATTTATTTATAAATTATTTTTAAATTTATACATAATTATTTAAATACAAAAATAAACCATCCTAAATTTATTTATAAATATATATATATATATATAAACATTATTAAATATTCTTTAATTATTATAATTACATATTTATTATAAATAAACCTTGTTAAATATAAATACATAATTATAAATTTAATACATAATATAATATTATAATAAATACATAATTATAAATTTAATAAAAGCATAATTATAATATATTATAATAAATATAAATAATTTTAATAATGTTTATTTATATATATATATAAATTTATAAATAAATTTGACATGGTTTAATTATGTATTTAAATAATTATATATAAATTTATAAATTTATAAATAATTATAAATTTATAAATAATTATATATAAATAAACCTTATATTTAAAATTTATACATTTATATTTAAATAAACATTATTAAAATAATTTATCTTTATATAAATAAACTTTATTAAATATTCTTTAATTATTATAATTACATATTTATTATAATTATGTAATTACTATAATCATATATTTATTATATTTATAACTATATATTTATTATATTTTTAATTATATATTTATTATATTTATAATTATATAATTATTCTAATGATATAAATATTATAATCATATCTTTATATAAATAAACCTTATTAATTATATATATATATATAATAAGTATATAATTACGATGATTATATATTTACAACAATTATATAATTATAATAATTATATAACTACAATAATTATACATTTATTATAATAAATATACATTTATAAATGTAATTATAAATATACATTTATTTATAATAATAAATGCAATATGTAATTATTTATTTATTATAATAAATGTAATATGTAATTATGCATTTATATTTATTATATTTATTATACATTTATATAATTATAAATATATATTTATTATAATTAAAAAATAAATGTATCATATTACATTTATTATATTATATTACATATTACATTTATTTATAATATAATTATATAATTATAAATATAATAAATATAGATATGATAATTATATAATAAAGATAAATAATTACATATTACATTTATTATATTATAATTAAAAAATAAATGTATTATAATATTTATTATACATTTATTGTTCATATTTATTATAATAAATGTATAAAATAAATGTAGATTTATTATAATAAATAAATGTATATTTATTATAAATATAAATATAAACATACATTTATTATAATTAAATATTATAATATTTATTATAATAAATATACATTTCTAATAAATGTATTATAAATATTTATTATACATTTATTATACAATTATTATAATATTTATTATAATAATATTTATCATACATTTATTATAATATTTATTATTCATTTATTATAATAAATATTATAATAAAATTTATTATAATAGATATTATAAATGTATATTTATTATAATAAATATGTATAATAAATGTATAATAAATATTACAATAAATTAATTTTTTAATTATAATATAATAAATGTAAAATGTAATTATTTATCTTTATTGTATAATTATCATATCTATGAATAATTATATACTATAAATAAATGCATAATTATAAATATAATAAATATATAAATATATAATTATTATATTTATAATTTATTATATAATAATTATTATATTAATAATTTATTATATAATAATTTATAAATACTTAATAAATTAAAATAAATATAACTAATTTAATAAATATAATATATTTATTTTATAATTATAAATATAATAAAAAAATACAATAAATACATAATTATATTTGTATTTGTTATATTTATAATTATAGAATTATTATATTTATATTTATTATATTTATAATTATCTAATAATTATATACAATAAATACATATTTATATTTATATTTGTTATATTTTTAATTATATAATTATTATATTTATATTTATTATGTTTATAAATATCTAATAATTAAATTTATAATTATATAATTATTAATTATAATTAATATATATAATAAATATAATAAATACAATATAATTATTTAATTATTGTATTTATAATTATATAATTATATAATTATTATGAATTTAAATATATAATTATTATTGTAATATATAATTATATTTATTATATAATAATTATATAATAATTATAATAATTATAATTTATTATATAATTTTTATTATATTTGTAATTTATTATATAATTTTTATTATATTTGTAATTTATTATATAATTTTTACTATATTTATAATTATTATAATATTTAAAATTATAATAATTATATAATTCTTATTATATTTATATATATAAAATTATAATTATATTTATATTCATATAATTATTATATTTTTTAATATATAATTATATTTATTATATATTTATTATATCTATATTTATTATATTTGTAATTATATAATAATTATTATATTTATAATTTATTATATAATTATGTTATATTTAAAATTTATTTTGTATTTATAATATTATATTTTATTAATTATTATATCTAAATTTATTATATTTAAATTTTTGTAATTGTATTTATTTTATTTTGTTAATTATATATATATATAGGTGGTGGGGCCGAGCGCCACTTCAAGTGGCACTGTGCCCCACTTTTGTCCAGCGCCAATTCATTTGGCGTTGGACAGCCCCATATCCCTAATAAATTCAAACCTAAACCCATAAAAATAAAAAAAATAAAAAAAACCCCTACGTCTAAAATATCCCCTTAGTGGAAGAGGTGCTGGAGATTTGCAGTGGCGTTGGAAGCTGGAGGAGGAGAAGAATGGGCAGCCAGAGTGATGATGAATGAGTTGGTGTGTTCTCGTAAGTGGAGAAATTTGAGACAGAAACAACTGGGGATGAATTAGTGCATAAATATGAGATACCAATAGATGTATTGGTATTGGGAAGGAGGGAAATCATCAGTGAGTTAGTGACTCACCGATACAAGAAATGAAAGGAGGGGTTACATGAGACCGATAGAGAATTGGGGTATCGGTGTCACAAGGAATCGGTAACACTGTTAGTTAAAAAAAGGTATCTGTGAGTGCGTGAGACACGGATAAAAGAAGAAAAAGAATGATGTGTCCCAATAAATAAAAAGGCACCGATAGAAGAAAAATGAAAAACGATACACTGATAATTAAAATGATAATAAGAAATTGGCATGATGAGAAACCAACGATGACATGCAATATCAGTGAGTCAGTGACTCAATGATAGTTGAAAATAAAATCAGAACTCACCGAAAGGAATTAAACGGTGAGTCAATGACTCACTAATAAATAAAAAACGTGTCTCTGTAAGTTAAGAAAAATGAGCCACCGAATGTTTTAAAAAGAGAGATTGAAACTGATGAAAAGGATCGGTGCGTTGCAACATCGGTGTGAGGTGAGAGATCGATGATATTTCAAAGTAATGGGTGAGTCACAACTCACTGATAGTTAAAAAAACATCGGCGTGACAAAATATCGGTGTGACACGGCATCTATGTGATGAATCACTGATAAAACAAATTGAAACGTTAACTATATAAATTAATTTAAAGAAAATAATAAAATTATAAAACATTAATTAATTAACACAAATGAGAAATTAAATAAATTGTTTATGATTAAATAATTAATTGTAACTAAAAACTAACTAAATTATTAACTAAGAATATAAATATCAAGATTAATTAAATATACATCTAAATAATTGAAAAACACTTACAATGAACTATCCATAAATATTAAATTACAATAAATAAAATTAACTAAATATATTAAACAACTATGTTAATTAATTAAATGACAAAATGAAAACATAAAATTAAGAACACATTATTTTATTAAACTTTGATTTAAATTGATAGCTTATCTAATTAAAATGAATATTTATACTACATAACAACTAAGGTAAATTTCTTTTAATCAATCTATTTTAAATAGTCAATTTTAAATTAAAAAATAAACTAGATTATTCCAAATAACAATGAACAATTAATTTTTTTTATAAAAAATTAATATTATTAAAATGTAAACCAGATTAATATTATTAAACTAAAAAGTAATTTAATATAAATAGAATAATTAGAATGACTAAATTAACAATTTAAAATACTAAAAACACAAAATTAATTATAAAAAGTGAATAATTAAAAGATGTAGTGATTGAAATTCAAATGTTCCATTATTTATTAAAAAGTGTAGATATATATAATTAAATTGTTAAAAATTAAATAAAAGATGTGGAAAAACTATGTAAAAATTGAGCCACATCAGACCACCCTTACGACATGGGCCATTGTACATGGGCAGTACCTAGGGTCAGAAGACACAACATGTGACACTTCTACATGCCGTGTACTTTTCATAAAATGGCTTGGTCTTCTTGTCCATCGTATCTTGGAGATGTTTCTTTTGAGGTAGTGCCCCTTTTTCTCATTCCACTAAAGGTCAGGTATCATTTCCTTCTACAGGATTATGATCCCTTCAGCAGTACTTTCTGAGATAGAGCTAGGCATCCCTCCGAGAGGCTCAAGGAAAGATCCTCTATCTACTCATGACCCTTGGTAGAGTCAGTGATTGACGTGACCAACTCCACTGGGCATCGATACTCTACCTAGAAGGTGAATCCAGATGAGTTACGGTATCTAGCAAGGCCCTAGTAGTGATCCTCATATGTGTATCATGATATTTCTCACTCAAGAGTGTGTTCTCCTGTAATGAGTGTATCTATCTACCGTGATCTTTCCCACTCAGGAGTGTGTTCTCCCATAATGAGTGTATCTATCTTCGTGGATTTTCCCGATGAATAGTACTTCTCGGACAGACATCATCAGTGCTATCAGACTCGTGGAGTGAGTTCTTCCAGAATGAGTGCTCCGTGGAATCTTTGAACTGAATCCCTAGCGGGGGGTATGCGATTGTGTGACTTGTCTCTAGACCACGAGTCTGAGTTTTGAGTATATTTGGTTTGTGTTTCACTACTATATGTTATGTATACATATAATATGTAGAGATGACTCTACCTTTACTTCATGTATTGCTTTGTGGTTTCAGGGTCCTCTACTGAGTATTGTTATACTCACTAATGTACGGGCTTTTCCCACACGTGTTGTGTCTTGTGCAGACATGCATCCTTTTGACAGAGTCCAAGGTGGACCAGGACAGGGCCAAGATTTCTGAGTTCCCTACTGGATGAGGAATTCCTACAGATACGAGCAGCAGTCCCAGTACCTCTTTGTGTTCATATGTTGGACTTTTATGTTTTTAGACTCTTGTTTTTGGTGGACTTGTATTCCGACCCAATTTACATTCAGTACATTACTTTATGTCATACTCAGATGGTTGGGTTTAGTCGTATGCATGAATTTTTTTTCTCAGTGATTTTTACATTTCAGAATTTGTGATCTTGGAGATGTGTACGTGTGTACATGTACTTAGGTAATGCCTCCCATGTTAGTAATATGTCTACTCAGTGCTATTCACCAGTCCCTGGCCTATTGGAGGCATGCTAGGGGAGTCATGGAGCATGCCCCTTTGGAAGGGTCATGAAAGCAACATCGTAGGTATAAGGTCAATTGATAATTCAACATATATTCTTTATATAAGACCATGCAATCCTCAGGAAACACTTCAACAAATTACATCACAATAATAATTTCTTCAAAGATGGTTGATTCCTTGGACTCAATCATATAAGATAGATATGCATGCTGATAGGGTAGTAATATCCACTCTTGAGATGATGGAGCTAAGAAAGATTAATCCTCATCCTTTCACTTGTATAGAATCGGGGGCCAATTCTCCACATGGAGAGTGATTTCCCTCTCATGGCAATTTATGTTGGCTCTATATAAGGAAATCCAATCCATGCCATGAATTGCATCAAATTTCACTATAGGGAGTATGAAGAGGTTATATGTAATGATCAATCCCCAAATTATGACAGGGAAGGAGTTATATTCATGGGATGCAATGATTTACCCATTTTCTGTACTCACCAACATCTTTACTTCCATGATTTCTGGTGGTGTATGCATTGTTCTACTAAAATTAGTGTATATAAAAGAATCTGTAGAACCAGAACCAAAAATCACATTCGAAATCCATGAATTAATAACTAGAATACATATCACCACCTCATTGTAAGGGTTACCTTTGGTAGTAGTGATGGAAAAAGCTCACCCTTCCTGCCTTGGAGGTTGTTGGTTTTCTCCGAAAACCCTTGGCTTAGGGAACTGGGTTTCAAAGTGACCTGGTCCTTTGGAGTTGAACCAATGAACAATGCATTGAGGGTTGAGAGGAGTGTTCCTATCCTCTGTAACAGCTGTGGGTTTTTCTTTCTGATAGTTAATAATAAGGTTCCCTTCTCTTCCACACCTAAAGAATTTCCTCGTTCCCTTCAAGAAATTTCGAGGGTGCTTCTTTCTTCACCTTTGGAAAGTGGGGTGCTGGATTTTCATAGTACCATTGAATTTATCCATCAGATGGCCAGAATTAAAGTCCACCTTACGCTTCTTATCCCCATGATACCCCTGAGATTATCTGATCTCCATTTTGTCCTTGACAGCACATCATACAATATCCTCATAACAATCGATGTCACGGATCACCAGGGATTTCTGTAGGCTAGGTTTTAGCCCACCAAAGAAGCAGTCAACCTTGCATTCAAGAGTAACAGAAAATCTATAGGCATATCGTGAAATCCTTTTGAAATTTTCTTTGTACACTCTAACAGATTCATTATCTTTTTTATTGAGGGTAAGGAATTCCCTTTCCATCTTAATTCAGAGGGTGCTCGGATATTATTTATCTAAAAACATCTTCCAGAAATCCTTCCCTTCCAACACCTTGATCTCCAGCTCAGGCTTCATATTTTTTTATCAATGTCCACCATTGATCAGCTCCACCCTCCATACAATTGGTAGCCAATATAACCTTCTCTTTTTCATAACATTTAAGGATAGAGAAGATATTTTCAAGGGATTTGAACCATTGTTCGATAATTGAGGTATCAGATGACCCATTAAAAGTAGGAGGCCTTTGTCTCATTAAGCACTTGATAGAGAATTTTTCTTCCATGGGGGGGGGGGGGTTTAAAGTTCCTATAGAACCATTTTTCTATTAAATTCATGAGTTAACTGACATAGTATCATTACAAAGTTTTTTATTCCCGCTACCATCGGATTGGGAATATCATTAGAACAATCATCACATTGATCTTCGCTTCGACTGTTAGCCCACATCCTCCTATTACCAACCAATGGCTGGAATAAAAGGAATTTTTGGGTAACACATAAAGGTTAATCCAAATAAAAAAATGTTTTACTTACAAATTACATTTATTTCTTTAACCTATGAATTTATAGGCTTTAATCTATGTTATCCTTGATCTACTTCCCAACATATATTCCTAGGGGCATTTTTTTATTCTCTTTATAAAGGTTCTTATTGAGCTTATGAATTTACCAAATCAATTCCCCCTGGAGTGTCGTAACCAATATTGCATCAAAGCCCGTTGTCATGCACCAGTTCCGGTTCGAGTCTAGATCAAAGCGTTGTTTTCGAGTTTTACCCCTAGGATAAATCCGTGCCAGAGCCGCCTCTACCTGCTCATATCCAGACAGGGATGTATTTTCATGATAAACCACATAATAAATACTCAAAAAAATATATGGGTGTTTTTATTTTACTTATTCTTAACCCAAAGGATTTTACTATGGGTTTCTAATCCTAATCCCAAAAAGAACTATACCAATCATATGATACCAACTATAACAACCCAACTCTATATTACACACTTAAATAGGATTTATTGCATAAAAAACATCACTTGATAAAAAAAATATAAGATTGATATTTCTAGTGTATTATGTTCTTAAGAACATTACATAACAACATAGACATAAAACACAAACACTTTTTTGAAAACATCATTTACATGACCACTACATTCCCTCGTACTTAGCATTGCATGGGATAACCTGAGAACATGCATAAGAAAAGGGAGATCTATAAAACCCATTAAGGGAGTAAACAAGGCATAAAATTAAGGATAAAATACATGTTAGGAAATAGGCATATCAATGGATCAGAAGATAAACATTAACATAAAGGCATTATACAACATGATTATCATAACATGGAAATGTGGAAACAACATTTAACATGATTTTAGAATTATCCAAGGATCATTGCACATGGAGCATGATTGAAACCTCATTTCACATGAATTATCTTGATTAAAACCTCATTTAAATTGATTTATCATGATAATAATCTTTACCCAATGCATTGAAGCTCAGTCAGGGAACACCCTTCTTAATCATTACATTTCATGCATAATTGTGCCCCATGGATCATATAACATGGATTCATTAAACCTTATCATTTATTCCATGATAAAGGAATGTGTAATTAATACATTAAATAATATAATAAATAATTAAGTGTGCATAAAGGTGAATACCCTTGATAGGGAAATGGGCATGATATTCACTACACAAAGACTTTGTCTTGGAAAATCGTGGTGCAATTTCAGCAGCATAATGGCATGCCATAAGAATTCATAAAAATGGATAATGAGAGAGAAATGGGTGTATCGTAATATTTAAATTAAATATATAGTACTTAGGTCATATAGGTACATGTCCCAACAATATTAATTGAATTTATATTCAAAACACAAAAGAATTTCTTGAATGTAAATGAGGAGAGAGAAATTCCTTTCAGAATTTTGGCATGGAAACAGATGTAAATGGATGGAATAAATGAGATAGAAAGAGATATATCATCATTAATACCTAAATAGGATAGTATAGGGGAGGTTATAAATCATACCCCAACATTCATAATTGAATTTAAAATTTCATAACACTATTAAGAAACATGGATAAAATGATAAAGGAAGAAATACCTTACTTGGAATTGTGATCCCAAAGGCTTTGGAGAGGCTTGGGAGAGGCTTATTTGGAGATTGGGGAACCTTGGAAGTATTATAGAGAGATGAGGGTAGGTGTTGGACGAACTTAAAATGATTTTATTGAAGAGGAAGTAGAAATTTTGGTGGGTTTATAAAGGAAAGGAGAGGGAAACCATTATTATTTATGATTTGGAAACTACACATTAAACTAATCAAAACCATAAAGCAGACCATGGTTTTTGCCCATGGTTTTTTCCAAAAGGGAGTGTAAAACAATAGTTTATAAGTCCAATGGTTGAACCTATTAAAATAATACGGTTTCTTATGTTGAGGTGAGTTACACTCGAAAGGAAATCAATTTAAAAAAGAAAAATGTTTTATAAGTCATGGAGGGTCCACTAAGGAATCATAAAATTAATCAAATAAATATTGAATCACATTATTTTAAGGATAAAACATATATTGTCTGAACATATTATTTATTGTATTTTATTACATCACTATTGGGTCATTATGATTTCATAAAACACATTATATATTTAAACAGTTTTTAAATTTATACTCACCAATTCGACTGTCTCAGAAAAATATGAAAAATTTACCATTTGATAATTTCAATGTCCTAATTCAAAAAATAAGATTAATTTTATCTAAATAATTTTTTAAATATTTTAATTTTTAACTTTTAGAATAAAAACTATCATTTATAAAAAATTCTTGAGTTTTGACAAAAACAGCTTTCAAACCTCAATAAAAATTACAATTGCATTCATAAAATTATAAGATCATTTATATTTTATAAAAATAAATTTAATAATAATAAAATATTATTAAAATATTATTTAATCAAAAATCAATTAATTCATCAAAATAGATTTCTTAGTTTAATACTAACTAAAAATACTATTTGCAGTTTAAAACTATTTACATTGTAACAATAATAAAATGAATGTATAATCTTTATAAAAAAATAATGTATATAGTCATAGTTCTAGTGTCTTTGTTACATAAACCCTTAAAACATCCGCATGATACCTTAGGCTAAGGTGTGCGATGGTGATATACTCTTGGGGTGGCTTGGATAAGATCGCTCGAGTTGTAATCTCTATCAACTTCCACTTCTCTTATAAGCAGTTCTACTCAAGCTGAACATATTCAATATCATCTTGGGCTTGGTCAAAAGAGAATTAAATGAGGCCAACTCCTTTCTAAGATCCAATAAATGGGCTTTGTACAAGTAAATTCTACCGGATAAGGCCATCGCTCCCTTTATCCGAGTAAATTATATTTGTCAAAACCCTATATTTATACTAATCATGTGATCACTATTCAACGTCTATATTAGCAATAGTAAAAACTCCTAATTGTATTTTATAATAAAAAAACATGAAAAAAATGAAGTGCATTCCTATTTTACATAATAATACATTTAAATATATCTAAAGGAATTTTCATTATTGAATGTTTGGGTCGTTACAAGTTCACCCTCTAAGGGGTAATCGGGTGACAACCCTAGGTTAGGCACATGGTTAGCGCACATAGTTAGGGTAAACAGTTCACCCCGTATAAGAAACCATGTGCATGGGACTTTGAACAACTGAAAAGTAGATTAAAAATATCCAAACAATCAAAATTAACCCTAAATCGATAATGGATCGATTCTACACATTTTCTCTCATTTTTTGAGGTTCTGGGGTGGATTACATCGCCTTACAACCTTCATTGTTGATGATTCAAATCCCAGATTCATGATCTTCACCCATCCTGGTATGAGATTCTCATATTGTGCGGTTTCTTCTATCTCTCTCATCTTTATCTCATCCTTAGGATAGATCCTTTCCCCTATCATAATGGATCTAGGTATTGGTTTATATTTATCTAATTTGTTTGATCTTGGATATAGGTTTCAGATTTGGGTCGCATTCTTCATCGTGTTCATGATATTTTTTATTTAATTAGGGATTTTTGTTTGTGAGAGTTCGACTTTAATTATGAGGTAGGTTTTATAAATTTAATTCTTATAGTCTTGAACTACAAATGGGTGTATGTTTTGTGAAATATCAATTAGAATATTTGAAAATTAAATCCTGAATTGAGTAAATTATTTGAGTAATTAATTTATAGAATCATGGAATGAGATTAATTAATTGAGGAATTAATTAATGGAATGTTTTTATTATAAAATTGATTGAATTGGACAAATTAATTGGTGAATTAATTATTTGAATTTTATGTTTATGAAATGGATGTAATTGGATTGTTTAATTAGTGAATTAATTAATGGAATGTTGTGATTATGAAATTTATGGAATTTGATTAATTAATTGTTGAATTAATTAATGGATGCTATAATTATGAAATAGATGGAAATGGGATTAATTAATTGGTGAATTAATTAATGGAATGATGTTATTTTGAATTGGTTATATTAATCAATGTGATAAAAGTGATTTACCATGATTATATTGATGAATGAATTGGTCGAAATATGAGAATTCATGAAAGGAAGGTTGATGATGCATAATCTTAATGTTTATTAAATTATGATACATGTGAAATTGTGATAAATGTGATTTTTTGATACATGTTATTTTTTATATACAAGTGTGGGACATGGAATTCTTCTTCAAAATCACATGTGTGATTGACTGATATACATGTTTGCGACATGGACTGCTACTTCAAAATCCCATAGTGATAATGAGTGTGGGACAAGGAAAAATACTTCCAAATACAACTAGTGTTATTTTTTGATAAATGATTGTGGGTCATGGATTACTACTTCAAAATACCATGAGGTTTTAGACCTACCATTCTAGATTGAAAATGATTGTGTTGTACTATGCTTCTAATAAACCATGATATGAATTGAAAATGAATGGATAATGAAATACCAAGATTATAATGATTTCTGAATTAAATATGTGATATGTATCAAACTCAAAAATAGGTAGACACTAATATTGAAAGTTTGAGAGTTCTCAAGAAATATGTGGGGATTTATGTGGATAAATAATGAATAATTTAATATATGTAAAAAAATTACTTTATTTCTCATGTTTTATTCTTTATACAACTGTATACATTATTATTGATTGGATATTATTTTAGATGTTGTTTGGGGTGGCCTAATAAGTTGTACTCACACCTTACTCAGGGGCCCGATCGGTACTATAATAGACTTCATGTCAGAAAGATAGGATAAGAGAAGGAGTCCTATGTTTTATGGATGAGTTGGGATGGTTCATGGATATAAAAACAAGATGGGATTTAGTAACCTCTTGGTAGTTGTCAGTTTCTATTTAATTTGGTTTTTTCATATTGACACAATACACCTATTTTAATGAAATTTATTTTATTATTTTTGGATATTCTATTTCATGTTTTGGTTATCATCTGATATTTATAATATTCTCGGAATGGTCAAATAATTTGGTTATTATTTACTTATTTCCATAGTTGTGAAACTTTGATAAAGAGGGTATAATCTCCACAAGATCGATATTAGAACCTCAATTCTTGTTGGAAGCCTCTGGAATATTGGGAGGTGCACCTGAGTTCATGTAACCAACCAGATTGGGACACCAGTGTGTGGAACCCGGGTCGGGACATTACAAAGTGGAATTAGAGGTGTTTTCTTTTATTTTCTTTTTATTTTACTATTTCAAAAAGGTTTTACAAATGAATTGGGTGAGGCGGGCCTAGTTTAAGGTTGTGTTCATTGGACTAGCAAACCCACATATGAGGGTAAAATCCTTGTGCCTAGGGTGGGGTTGTTGGGATGGAATTGTGTTGTTACAGTCAGATGATATTTTACCTGTACTGATGCACTTTTTGTGCAATTTAATAATTGTTTCTTCAATTTTATGTGATTTGAATCGTGCCTTGATATGGCACAAGAGTTGAGTTTGAATTATATAATTTAAGAACTCAGGATTTTTATACAACATGAATCATTATACAAATGCATGGGGAAATAGGTTTTCTCTAAGTTATTAATTGAAAATTCTATTCCTTTATTGCGTAAATTTGAACTGAAAAGGGTGCCTATATTGAAAGGAAAATGTTAAATGATGCATGTTTTGATAAATTAAAATTGAAAACAGGGTGTCCAATGAGAAACATGATAAATAATATATGTTTACATTTTCTTATCCATGACCAAGATGCTTGAGGTTAAGGTTAGTGATAGGACGTCATTTTTGACTGTGTGGTCGGTTTTTGGGAAATTTTTTGTTATGGTTTTATGTGAATCCCCATAAATATGTTCATATTGTTTTATGTTTCCTAATATATGTATTTTGAATTGTAGAGTTTTTCCTCCATGAATACTCTTTTTGATAGGGTGACAAGATTTTATGGATGGAAATGATCCATAAATAGTGGATTCTGAGGCATTAGCAGTGTCGGGTGGGGAAGTCGAAGAGAATATATGGGATAACTTTTCGTGGTTCATACAATTTATGGAGTGAGGTCCATAAAAGGCAGTGAAGATTATTTCTTACATATCATGGTAGTTTTAGTTAACACACCCTCCAATCTTTATCAATGAAGTTGGAATAGAGGAAGAAGAGTTCTGGATTGAGTCCATCTAGACTATACTTGAAAATTTAGAGACTCCTATTGAAGAAATGGTGAAGTTGGTTTCTTATATTTTATGAAGATTAGTGAAGCACGGGTGGGATGTTCAGGATAGGACTGGGTAAGAAAATGGTATGATATGGAAGTACTTTTTGTCGATGATCCTAGAGAAATTTTACCATGATATTCTTACGAAGTAAAGAGAATCTTATTTTATAATATTGACTAAATGGATTATGTCCACGATGGACTACACTGAAAGCTTTATGGATTTTCAATGATTTTCTCTAATGTTGGAAGGAGAAGAGTCTACAACGGAAAAATGGTTTCAAGAATAGGTTAAATGTTAAATTAAGTCCCAGGTGAATATCTTTAGGGTGAATAAGTTTTAATAAGATGTGAATCAGGCTCTCATATCTTAGGGGAACCTCAAAGAGGATTCACATAGAGGACATGTGGTATATGATAGACTATTTGTAGGCATGACTTCTGAGAGCATGGAGTATCATTAAGAGAATGTTTTCTAGATCAGTGGAATCCATAATAGATATATAGATGGACCAGTTACACAAGACCACACTTGGGTTTACTTTCACTTGTGTCGTATGTTGGTTCAATTTCATAGACAATTCCCCTGACCATTGGTAGTATACCAATATTGTGGAGGGACGAGACCAATACAGAGGATCTGCATGAACCCAAGATAGATTGGTGATTATGGAGATTCTAGATAGAACCATAGTAATGGGAGGGGATATTCTACACCATACATGTCTGGTAGTTATAGTTCTAATAGTATTGATGGTAGAGGAAACCGGTGTGGTACTTCTTGGAAAGGGAGTCATATTAGAAGAGTGGTGTAGCTAATGGGGCTCAGACTGCATCATAAGGAAGAGGGATATGACAATTTCATGTAGTTCAATCTATATTGGTGGATAGCGAGGCTGGACCGTTGATAGTTAGTGGTACTATTAATTTATCTTCTACAATTTCTTGTACCTTTTCTGATACTGACACATATCATTCTTTTATATATTTACAACTTGTGATTGGTTTGATCCTGATAGTGGAGTTCATGGGTGTGGTGATGATGATAGATACATCTTTGGGAGTACAATCAAGAGATATCTATTTTTTCATGGGGAGTTCTCTCGAGGTTGGGGAGTACCGTTTCAATTGGGATATTTACATCCTTCAAATTTTAGGACTTGAACTAATTTTGGGGATGGATTGGTCAATGGAATACTGATCCAAACTTGATTGTTACTGTAAGAGAGTGACTTTTATTTTTCTGAGGGTGACAATTATATTCATCATCGAGAATGGGATATCCACATGGGCCATGCAAGTCCAGTTCATCAGCAACTGAGGGTGGTCACCTCCAAGGTTTCTAGTCTCTTTATTGATGAAAGATATGAAAATCATGGCGTCTTTCCACCTTTAGTGGAAATGTTACAGGACTTGTTTACTGAGGACTTCTTAGGGATCCCATCTGAGAGAGAGGTGGATTTTGATACTGAGATCATTTCATGTGCTGAGATATTTTCTATTACACTATAAAAAATGGCACCAATAGAGATTTAATATATTCATACTCAAGTAGATGTGTTTTGGGTTAAGATATTTATCTATCCGAGTACGTCACATTGGGGTTCACCAGTTTTGTTTTCTAAGAAGGCTATCATGAATCTGCATTTGTGTGTCAATTACCAAAATTTTAACTTGATGACTGTGAAGAACTAGTACCCTATTCTACATATTGATGATATATTTGAATTTTTGAGAGGATATTATTTCATCTCTATCATTATCTTGATATTAGGGTATCATCAATTGAGGTTTTCACCATCTGATATACTGAGGAATGATTTTTGAAGGAGTTAGGGACATTTTGAGTTGATTGTGATTTTTTTGGGATGAAAAACCCAAAAGAAATGTTTATGGACAGGATGAACTGAATCTTCAACCCGTACCTAGATCATATTATTTTTTAATTTGAGGATTACATCTCAGTGTACTCCAAGACTCATGATGACCAAGCCCAACATCTTGACGTCATCCTTAGTACACTGAGAGAGAATCGACTATATGCCAAGATACGTAATTGTAAATTATGGATTGATCACTTTCACTTAATGTAAATTACTAAAAAATTAAAATAGTACTTTTATTTTAATTAAGTATTTGTTTTGTTTTAATTTAGTATTTTTATATTTTTATGAATATAAATTAATTTCTTTTTCTTAAACAAAAATGAAGTATAAGGTTACTAATTTGAATGTATGAATTTATATTAAAATTATTAAATATATTATAAACTAAAATTCCTTATTGAATTAAAAAATAAAAGTATATAATTTTAATCATTAAAAAATTATTAGTTTTTGTTTCTATAAATGTTAATGATATAAATAATTTTAATATGAAACATTAATAATTAATTTCAATTATGTAAATATTTGAGTAGATATATTAAATATCATTTTGTGAAATTTATAGTAATAACATAATTTTCATAAAAAAATACATGTATTTATTTAGAGATAAATTTTTTTATGGTTATCAAAATTAGTGTACTATAAATAAATTATTATTTTCAAGTATTATAACTTGTATTAAAATATAAATATTTTTAAAGTGACAAAACATAATATAATGAAAGTGTTATAAGTTTAAAAGATATTTTCATACAATAATCATATTAATAGTAATATAAATTAACATTTATAATGGTATAAGTAACATAATGAAAAATTATTAAAAGAAAATAACAGCAAGTAAAAAAATGGTTGAAAATTTGAACCTTATTTAAAAGAAATTACATAATAAAATTTTTAGTAAAAACCCAAAACCAAAGGAAGGCAGTGAAACCACTACTTTGGTGGGCACCGACTATGTCTTATGCTATGTGGGGGAGTACTCAGTGTAGTAGGGTGCACACGCCATCGAGAGAGCAGTCTGAGGAATAGTTCCCACTTATGTCAGCCAAGGAACCGTATGATGAACTTTCTTTTTAGGTGTATAGTGTGGGACAATATTCTATAGGATCCAGTGTGTAAGGATCATTTGCTAGTGTTCTTGTGTAATCAGGTCATTACAACCACATCATTTCATATTAAGGGGTGCCTGAATGCCCCTGTTTTGATGTGGGAAGGGTTTTCCCCTCAAGATGTGATCTGATTTGTCCATTTGAGATCAGGATCATCTGGGTTGTCTGCTACTTCTCTCCATTAATTTTTTCTCCATTTTTCTTCTTCAGCATAAGTTTGAACTAGATAAATCCTCAATACTGTCACGATAACTATCTACTACTTTTCTCTCCCTTATTAACAAGAATATCCTATACTGATGTTAAAATATAACAAACGAGTGTCATCAAAATTTTTAAAAACAAATTAACTGAATTATAAAATATTAAAATCAAATCTTCTTGATGAAGCCTCCTCTTATATAATATAAATAGGTTATAATATATATATAAAGTTCCAACAAATATAAATATATAACTATAATGGTTAGACGAGTTTCACCATAGTTTATGATTTTGTTCATCATATTCCTCCTTCATTAATTCTCTACACATAAAATCAATGTAATAATATATTCTAAAAAACCTATAAACATAAAACAACATATATAAAAATAAAATTTTATGTTTTATCAACAATAATGAAACCAAAACCATGTGTTTTGAAGAAGAATCAAGGTCCCTTTGATTTATGATTTTTATACTGAAAATTGATATAATATATATATATATACATATATAACTCACGGTATAAATAGTGGTGGATGGAAATAAACTCCTTCCTCTAATGAGTGTAAAAAATAAGTTTTTCAGTTCAGTTTTGATGGAGAATAAGAGAGAGAGAGAGAGGGATACTTCTTTTATGAAGAAGATGATGATTAAATATTTGTAAAAAAATTCTTATGGTAAACCGTTCAAAAATTAATTTATTTTATTATCATAAAGGATATATTTGTTTTTTAAATGAATATATACACATGATAATAAATTTATTTTATTCAATTTTTAAATGAAATTATATTTTCAAATTTATTCCTAAATATATGTATGGGTTTTATGTTTAATTTAATTTATATTTTTAAGACCTTTATCATTGAATAATATACAATTATTTAATAAAACAATTTATAATATTTCATGAATTTATATTTTTAAACAATTAAATAAAATTTAAAAAATATTTTCTTGTTATTGTTCATCTTTTAATTCCAAAGGGTATTGGATTTTATCAAATTATATATTTTTATATTTCTTATTTTATTCTATTATATTAAATAAAAGTTATAATATTATTTTTAATATTTAAATAATAAAATCTATCATTTTATGTATGACCCTAAAAGTCATTCATATTAGAAGATATGGCCATTATCTATAACTTGTGTAATTTTATGGATACACAATATTAATTTTATTGAGTCTTTGTTTTATGTATATATTCATTGAATAAATTATCACTTCAAATGAAACTACGTTTAAAATGTATTTAATGTGTTTAATGAATGAAATTTTAATACATTAATGTTATTTATTCTTTCATGAACATCCCATGTATTTATGCAATGTCTCATGATGACGAGATTAAGTTGCTCCAAATCTTACACATTACATTGTATGAAAATATATTTGTATATAAAAACACACATATATATTTATATGAAAGTAAATATGTTTCCATGATTTTCAAGCAAAAAATCTTGTGAATATGTACATATATGCAATAAATATTAAAATATTTTTTAAAATTAAGTTCTTAAAGGTTTTAAACCTGATTGGAAATTGGGGAGAAAACCTGTCCCTCGAGAAAGTGGTTAGGCCGACACATCCTTCAATGTTTGAAGTGACTCTATATGTTGTTTTCAAAATATTGCATAATGTTTTCTGAAAAATCACTATATTATTTTCGAATAAATATTTTATCATAATTAATTTCAAAGTATTGTAGTATTTTCAATGTTTAAATAAATTCATGGATATTTTGAAATGTCCTATCAAAAATTAATTTCAATTTTATTATCAAAATAATGTTCAAAAGTATTTATCAAAATTTATTTCCAAAAGAAACTTTCATCAAAGGATTTTTAATGATTTTAAAACCTCTTAATGGGAAATTTTAAGCTCATACGATGTTTTTAAAATGTATTTCAGTAGTATCTTTGAAGTTATTAAGAGGAAGACTTCGTTAAAAGATTTATCACATATGAAGAAAAATATTTGTTTTATTTTTTTCAAATATGAAAAATATTATAAGGTGTTGTCATGTTTTCAAGAAACTAGACTGGAAAAGCTCATGGAATGTATGTTTTACTATTTTTTGTTTTGGTTTTCTTTTATAAGATACATATACCCAGTAATTTTAGCACTGAATTTGGAAGCATGGGTCTGAGGTATTTATAGTTGTTATACAAGAAATGGTTTAGAAAACAATGCATATTATACTTTTTATTTTGAGGATAAATGAAGGGACAAATTTTTCTTAAACTTTTTGATATATAAGGTCCATTAAGAGTATAGAAGTTGTAGTTTTTTTCATAATTTTGAATATAGGAATTCAGAATTTTCTCATGTTCGATGAAATAACTATGAGGGAGAAATTCATTTAATGGGGGAGGGGGAGAATGTAACATCCCATGAAATTCAAATAGTAATTTTATTTTAATCACGTGTTTATTTTGTTTTAATTAAATATTTTTATATTTAAATGAAAATAAATTTATTTATTTTTATTAATACAAAATTAAATATAAGGTTATTTATTTTAATTTATGATTTCATATTTAGAGTCATGAATATATTATAAACTATATAAAATCCATTTTTTAAATTATAATTACAATTTTATAATTTGAATGGAAATATATAATTATAATCATTAAGAAAACTATTTATATTATGATTTCTATAAAATTTAATTACATAAATACCATTATTATGAAATATAAAAAATTAATGTCAATTATTTTAAAATTTTAGTAGATGTAAAAAATATCATTTTGAGATATTTATTTTTATAACATGATTTTCATAGTAAATACATGTATTTATTTAGAGATACATTTATTTATAGTTATCAAAATCTTAGCACTTAAAATAAATTATAAAATTCAAATATTATAAGTTGTATTAAAATATAAAATGTTTTTAAGTGACCTATGTTTTTCTAATGAACGTGTTATAGGTTTAAAATATATTTTCAAATAATAATAAATATAATATCAAAATAAATTAACATTTAGAATGGTACAAATAACCTAATGAAAAATGAATAAAATTAAATGACAATAAGTGAAAAAATGGTTGATAATTTTTACATAGTTTATAAAATTTTACTGAACAAATTTTTTTTTGTACAAACCCACAACCAAAGGAATCTATTGAAATCACTCCTTATGTGATCACTAGCCAATCGTTTATTCATTTGTGGGTGTATTTGATGTTATAGGGTGTGGAAGATAGTGTGTCGTAGGCTTGAGCATAGTTCCTACCTGGGTTAAGTGCAGACCTCTGTGTAGGGATCACTCTTTTGATGTATAGTGTGGGAAAATAGCTCACAGAAGCCCATGTGTAAGGCTCCTATATGTGTGTTCTTGTGTTGTGGGTGTGTATAAACCACATATTTTATTATAAAGGGGTGACCTAACATCTCCTGTTTAGATGTTAGATGGGTGTTTCACCACAGGAAGCGATATGAACCATCTATGCGAGATCAGGCTCATCAAGGTAGTGTTATTCATCTCTGAATTTCTCTACACTATTATTCTTCCTTGAGAGTCTGATTTAGGAAAACCCCATGACACTGCTGTTATCACTCTCTCTCACTACTGTCTCCATTGTTGAAAAACCTATCCATCTTGATGTTATGTATAACAAATTATTATCATTGAAATCATTAAAAATGAATTAAAGAATTTAAAAAATATTAAAAATTAATCTTCTATATGAATCCTTATATGAACCAATCTAAAAAGGTTATAAAGTCTATATAAATTTCAAACTTATATAAATATATATCTGTAAGGGTTAGATGAGTTTCAAATGCGTTTAATTTTTTCTTTGTCATATTCCTCCTTCATTAATTCTGTGAACATGAAATGAATATTAAAATATATGCAAACCAAACAATTAAACATCATACAACATGTAAAAAAATAAATATTGATGATTTATTATTATGAATAAATCTTAAACCATACATTTTGAATAAGAATCAAGGTATCATTGATTTATTATTTTTATATGGAAAATTGATAACATATATCACTATATAAATAGTGGAGTATATGGGTATAAAATATTTCTTTCAATGAGTAATAAAAATATGTATTTTAGTTCAATTTTGATGGAGAATAAGAGAGAGAAATAGGGAGACTCATTCAATGAAGAAGATGAAATATTCGATAGTTTTTTTCTAAGGTAAACATTTCATTTAATTATTTCATTTATTATCATAAAGGTTATATTTATTTTTCAAATGAATATATGGATATGTTAATATTATCAAGTTATATAAATTTTAAAAGTAATTATGGTTTCAAATTTAGTCATGAACATATTTATGGGATTTATATTTATTTGGATTTATATTTTTAAGACCCTTATTATAAAAAGATATACAATGATTTCATAAAATTTTTTATATTATTTTATGAAAATCAATTTTTAAACAAGGACATAAATTAATAACTATGTTTTAATTTTTATTCTTTAGCTTTTAATTCAAAATGGTATTGGATTTTATCAAAACTATATTTTTATATTTCTTTTTTTCCATTTGAATAAAGAAATTTTATAATTTTATTTATAAGATTCTAATAATAAAATAAATTATTTAATGTATAGCCATGAACTTAATTCATATTATAAGATATGACCATTATCTATAACTGGGGTCATTTCATGAATATAGTAGTTGAATTATAACGATTCATTTTTTATGTATATATGTAATGAATAAATTATCCTTTTATAGGAAAATACTAATAAATTTATTTTATGATTTAAATGAATGAAATATTAATACATGAATGTTAATTATTAATTAATTAACATCCCCTATTTTTATTAAATGGCTAATGATGATGATACCCAGTTTCTCCAAATCTATAAAATCACTTTATATGAAAATATATTTGTATATAAACAAATATATATATATATAAGTAAATATGTTTCTCTGATTTTAATGTAGAAACTCCAGTGAAAAATGCACATATATGTAAGGAAATAATAATTTTTTTTATAAAATCATGTGCATGAACATTGTAAATATGATAGGGAATTGGTGGGTAAACCCATTCCTCGAGAAAGGGGGTAGGCCTAGAAAACCGTCAATGTTTCAAATAGACCCCATGCTTTGTTTTCAAAATAATTCACAATGTTTTCTAAAAAAACAATGGATTATTTTTAAACAAATTTTGAGTGTAATTAATTTAAAAATATTTTAGAATTTTCAATGTGTATATAATATATATGATATTTTCAAAAGCTGCTTTTATAAGTACTTTTGATGTTATTATCAAAAGAACGTTCAAAAGAATTTCTCAAAAGTTATTTTCAAAATGATATTTCATGAAAGGTTTTTCCCTTATTTTAAAACCCCTTACTAAGCAATTTTATTCTCATCCCATGTTTTTAAAATATATTTTATAGGTATCTTATAAGTTATTAAAATTAAATCATTGTTAATGGAGTTAACACCAGTGAAGATAAATAGTTGTTTTATTTTTGTTCAACTTTAACAAAAATTGTAAGGTGTTGTCTAATTTTAGAGAACCAAGACCAAAAAATTTCATTGAAATTATGTTACATTGTGTTTTATTTTAGTTATATTTTATAAAAACACGTACACAATACATTTATCACTGAATATAGAAGCGTGGGTTTGGTATCTTTACAATTTTTATCAGAGTAATTATTAAGAATATTTGTGAGACTAAATGTTTTAATTTGAGAAAAAAATCTAATGGATAATTTTTTTTCTAAATTTAGGTAATTAAGTTTCCTTAGGAGTATAGGTGTTCTAGTTTTTCTTAATTATGAAGATAAAAATTAATAATTTTCCAAGGCCCAACGAAAAATTCGTGAGGGTGAAATTCAGTTAAGAAGTGGGGAGAGAATATAACATTCCATGAAATTGAAATATTACATTACTTTTAATAAAGTATTTTTTTAATTAAGTATTTTTATATTTAAATGAAAATAAAATAATTTATTTTCCTTAGATGAAACTGAAATATAGTTTTCTTTATTTTAATGTATGATTTCCTATTTAATGTGTTGAATATATTATAATCTATTTAAAAGTACATTTTGAATTTAAAATTAAAATTTAATAATTTTAATGAAAATATATAAATTTAATATTTAGAAAACTATTTTTTTTATTTATAAAAATTATAATTATTGAAATAATATAACAAGAAATATTAATAATTAATGCCAATTATTTTAATAGTTTAGTAGATGTACAAAATATATTTTTGAGATATTTCATTTTAGATCTTATATTGTATAATAATTACATCTCTTTATTTACAGATAAATTTATTTATGGTTATCAAAATTTTAGAACTTTAAATAAATTATTTTGTTCAAATATTCAAAGTTGTATTAAAAATCAAATGTTTTTAAGAAAAATAATTTAATCTAGTGAAAAAATTTTAATTATAAAAGATATTTTCAATGAATTATCATAATAATAGTAACATAAATTAACATTTATAATGGTATAAGTAACCAACAAAAATTTATTAAAATGAATGAACAATAAGTAAAAAAATGGTTGATAATTTTTACTTTGTTTTTAAATTTTTACTTAACAAAAAAATTAGTAACAACCCAAAACCAAAGGAAGCCAATGAAACTTCTCCTTGGGTGGTTATCGGTTAAGTATTCAGCCAATGGGGGAGTACTCAGTGTATTTGGGCAGGAAAGCCAGCGAGTCAGTATGCTCAGGCATAGTTAACACCATGGTTTGGTGCATACCCATGTGTAGGGATCACTCTTTGGGTTTATTGTGTGGTCCAATAGACCACTTGAGCTTGTGTGCATAGAACCTATGCATATGTTCTTATTTTATAGGGGTGTATAAACTACATCGTTTCTTATAAATGGGCTTGAAAACTACCCCCATTTTGATTTGGGGAGTGGTTTTCACCCCAAGACATGATCTGAGTTGTCCATTTGAGTTCAAGCTCTTCTGGGTTGTCCTATTCTTCTCTACATTAATTTACTCCCCACTATTCTTTTTCCTTGTGAGTTTGATCCAGGTAAAACCCTCGATGTTGTCACTATCCATCTCTCATGCTGTCATCTCCATGGTTGAGAATCCTGGACCATATTGATGTTAAAATATAAGAGATGAGTATCATAAATATCTTTAAAAACAAATTAAATGAGCTATTAATTATTAAAATTGAATCTTCTTAATGAATCCTCCTCTAATCTAATATACACGGGTTATAAAATATGTATAAATTTCTAAAAAATATAAATATATAACTATAATGGTCATACTAGATGCATGTGAGTTTAAGTTTTCCTTCATCATATTCCTCCATCATTTATTCTATAAATATCAAATTAATATAAAAATACATACAATACATATCCTTTACATATCAATCAACATATAAAAAATACAGTTTTATGATTTCCAGGAAAGCATGAAACCCAAACCATTATTTTTTGAGAAAGAATCAAGGTATCATTGATTTATTATTTTCATAATGGAAAATTATATTATATATATATATTACTATATAAATAGTGGTGGATATGGCTATAAAAGTCATACTTTGATGTGTTTTTTAATGAGATGTAAATATTTATTTCAAAAACACTTTTGAGGAAAAGTGAGAAACTAAACAAGTCTGCATGAAAAAACTATCCAAAAAAGAGCTCAAATTATCATCAAATATGAGGGTAAGTATGTCATAGTAAATTTCTCCAAATAACCCCCACTTCCACTTAGTTACCTGGATATCAGTTTCAACCTGTAGACAAGCTTAAATATTGTCTTCCAATATGTTCTAAGTTTTAATATATTCCTCCAGAGTGATATTCCTTTAACTTATTCCCCACATAAAAATATGACCTTTTTTTCTAATACACTCCCTTTGTTCATAATTAATAGAGACCGGAATTGTAGTCTCGTACATCTTTTTTTCATTCAATGAGTGTTATGAATAAGTTTTTGAGTTCTATTTTGATACATAATAAGTGAGATAGAGAGATAATTATTCAAATAAGAAGAATATGAAATCTACTAAAAATTTTATATGGTAAACCTTTTAGATATTTATTTATTTTATTATCATAGAGGAAATATTTATTTTTCAAATATATATATTCATATGGTAATATTTTCATGTTAATCAAATTATAAAAAAAATTAATTTTTTAAAATTAGTCCTAAATATATGTATGGGTTTTATTTTTATTTGGATTTATATTTTAATGAACCATATTATAAAAAATTATTGAATGATTTCAGAAAATATTTTATATTATTTCATGAATTTATATTTTTAAAATTTTACATAAAATAATAACAAATAATTTATTTTTATTATTAAACTTTTGATTCTAAATGGTATTGGATTTTATTAAAATCTATATGTTTATATTTCAAAATTTATAGTATTAGAATAAATAATTGTTATTGTTTCATTTTTAGGATTTAAATAATAAAAGAAATAATTTTATGTATAACCCTAAACTCCATTCATATTATATGAAATTACAATTATCTATAACATGTGAGTATTCATGCATACACTAGTCTAATTTTATTGAGTCTTTGTTTTATGTACACATGAATTGCAAAAATTATCTCTTTATATGAAACAAGTTATAAAGTGTACTTTATGAGTTTAATAAATGAAATGTTATGACGTGAATGTTAATTATTCTTTTTTTAACATCCCGTGTATTTATGAAATGTCTAATGATGGTGAAATTCAATTTCTCCGAATAAAAAAGATGACTTTATATGAAAATATATTTTTATATAAACATATATATATATATATATGTTTCCTTTATATTAAAGAATAATATGTAGTTAATGTTTTTATATATGTGATGAATGTTTAATTTTTTTATAAAATTAGATGATTAAACGTTTTAAACATGATAGGGAATTGTGGAGTAAAACGATCTCTCAGGAAATTGGGTAAGCCTAGACAATTTTCAATGTTTGAAGTGTCCCCCATGTTTTCTTTTTAATAATCCTAGATAATGTTTTGTGAGAAAACACCAAATTTATTTTAATAAAATATTTTAGGATTTGTAATTTCAATGTATTTTAGTATTTTGAATGGTTAAATAATTTCAATGATATTTTCAAAATGTAATTATAAATATATTTTTGATGGTATTATCCAAATATTTTTCAAAATTATTTATGAAATGTTATTTTCAAAATGATATTTCATAAAAATATTTTCACTTATTTTAAAACCCTTTAATAGGAAATTTTATTCTCATACCATTGTTCTGAAATGTATTTCATAGGTATCTTACATGTTCTTTAATGGGAGAATTAGTTAATTTATTTAGCACATGTGAAGTGAAATAGTTGTTTAATTTTTGTCAACAATGAAAAAATACTAAGGTGATGTCTATGTTTCTAGGACCAAACTAGAAAAGTTCCTAGAATTTAAGTTGTACTGTGTTTTGATTAATTAATCATTTATAAAAAAATATACACAATAATTTTATCAATGAATATATAAGAATTATTTCAGGTAATTTACACCTCTTGGGTCACATCTTCTCAGAGGAAGGAGTTTCAGGGAAATCAGGTATGTTTTAGGTAGTTGAATCTTGGGAGAATCTGACAAATGATTTCGATATCCACAATTTTCTAGGACTAGTAGGATGTTATTTGAGGTTAATCTTGGAATCTTCTATATTGGAATCACCTCTATCAAGATTGATGAAAATGGATTAATTTTTGAATGGTTTGATCATGTGAGAATGAATTCTTAGAGTTAAAGAAGCACTTGACTAATGAACTAATATTGATCCTATCTGAGCCTAGTGTGGAGTATACAGAATTTTATGATGGATCTAGGACCGGGCATGTTGTACGGTTGATGTAGAGAGATCAAGTTATGGTGTTTGGGTAATAGTAATTGATTCCACATAAAATGAATTATCTTATACATTAACTTGATTTATCTATAGTTGTTTATAATTTTATGATTTGGAATCATTATCTGTTGGGGGAAATTTTTACTATGTATATGGATGAAAAGACCTAAAAGTATATATTTTCACAGAAAAACATGCATCTTTTTGAGTGGAGACAGGTTGAGTATATGCACTCATTGAACTTCAATATATCATATACATTTGGAATGTGAAATAGTGTTGCTGATTCTCTAAGAAATAAAACTCAAACTCAGGTTGTTCTAGTGTCTAGTGTTGAGTGGAAGATGATAAATTTATTGGATGAAATGCAAGTTTTGGTTCAAGATAAACAGGAGAAGATGACTCTCATATTAGTTTTTGTGGTCTCTACACTTTTTATCTAGACAATGGAGAGGATTTATTAGTATCTAGAGTGTTTATCCTTGAAGGAAAGCCTTGATGGTGGGGATTCACCTTCATATTAGACCATATATGAGGATGAGATCATCTATGTTAGGAATCGGGTAATTATTCCTTTGATCATCTGGGAGAAGATGAAGAATTCATTTCATGCCTTGAAATTGGTAGTGTATCTAGGGGTGAAAAAAATGTATTGTGAGTAATGAAATCTTTGGTGTATGAGCCTGAAAAAGGAGATAGAAGGTTTCATGGAATGATGTTACTCCTGCCAATAGGTGGATGTTGAGAACCAATGTCCTAGTGATTTACTATAGTCATTTCCCATTCTAGAATGCAATTGGTACAATGTTACCATGGAATTTTTAGTGGGTATCCTGTGGATTACTCATAAGAATGATGTTATTTTGGTGTTTGTGGAATGAGTGATGAAATTATCACATTTCTTACCTATATGAGAGGCATTTATAGTGGATCATTTGGGAGAAATGTACGTTTAAGAGATAGTCTGTTGGCATGGGGTGCCATTAAATATTTTTTCATACCATGACCCATGATTTAATTCATTCTTCGGGAATGGATTATAGAAGGAACTTAGTGTATAGGTTTTAGTAAGTATTTAATTCCCCCCACAGATATATGGGAAGTTAGAATGTAGTATATAAGTTCTTAAGGGTATTCTTTGGGAGTCTGTCCTAGACTTTGGTGGGTCTTGAGAGAATCACCTAGCTTTGGTGTTGTTTTCATATAAAAAATATTTATGAGGGAACTATTCACATGGAACCATATGGTATTTTTCATTGTTTTCCATGAATATTATAGCTATTCTAGATAGAGTCCGGTGATTCAGAGCTATTGGGACTGAGCCTCAAGTAGGAGACATTGAAGCAGGTTCAGCAAATTTAGAACTGTATGGATATGGATGGGAGTAGTAATAATTCATATGTTGATCTACTTTGAATAACCATCGGGTTTTGAAAGGGTGATCATGTATTCATTAAAGAGTTTCCCAGATTGGGCCACCATAAGATATAGAGATAGGGAAATTAGGCGTCCAGGTTTTTGGGTCCGTTTGCGGTTGTGGAGGGAATCGGGTTGGTGGCATACCGATTTGCTCTTACATAGAGGTATATTTCTTTGTCTAAATTTTTTTATGTGTCAAAACTTTGGTGGTATCCCCATGACCCTTACCATGTGATAAATAAGGATGATATTGATCTTGAAATTGATGAATCCATTGAGGATCATCCGATAATTGTGTTGGATCACAGTGAGAAAGTGTTATTGGAGAATATTGGGATGATAGTTTGTGTATTGTGGAAACATTGGAAGCTCAAGAGGAATCATGGGAAATAAAAGTGAATATACGTTCTCAGTGTCCCAACATTATTATCTTAGAATATTAGATATTATTTGGAGTACAACTTGATGATGATATTTTATAAAGTGGGGATATTGTAATATCTCGACCATTTATGGATATGTATTATTCTTGTATAGAGGTACTATTTTTCATTTTTTTAGTATATTTTTGGGGTTTAAATTGGGTTACCATAGGTTGATATTTGAGAATTTTGGGTTTGAAAGGGACAGTTCGTAGTTGGCGTAAGGTTTTACCAAACCGTACGACTAGCCAAGGTAATCGTACGAACTCAACGAGAGGAGATTCACATATCTAGTGCATAGTTTTTCCAACTGATTTCCCTCTTAGGAGTAACCATGTAACACCCCTAGGTGAGGTCAATAGATTGGTCACACGATTAGGATAGACCACTCACCCCATATAGGAAACCATGCTTGAGGGATTTTAAACCCCAAAAATTTATATTAAAAATTCTTGATTCCTTGGAATTCACCCTAAATGGACCCTAGATAGACCCTAAACATTTTTTATCGTTTTTTTTTGGGTTCCGTGATGGATTTAAAGTCCTTTAAACCTGTATTATTTATGATTCACATATCGGATAGATGATATACACCTCTCTCGATAAGATATTCTCATCCCGTGTGGTTTCCTCTCTCTGTCATATCCTTCTCTTATCCTTTAGAGGGATGGTTTTCCCTTTGGAAATGGTTCAATGAATAGGTTTACATATATCTAATTTTTTTATCTTGAATCTATGTTTCATATCTAGATATCATTCTTCACCATGTTCTTGATCATTTCACTTCAATTTGCTATTTTTTTAGGCGAGTGTTCATTATCAATTTCGAGGTAGGAGGTATAAATTAAATTACCATAGTGTTGAATTACAACATCATGTATGTTTTGTGAAATTTAAATTAACATGATTAATAATCGATTCTCTAATTGAGAAAAATATATTGAGTAATAAATTTATGGAATCGTGGAATTGGACTAATTAATTGGTGAATTAATTAATGGAATATTGTGATCATGAAATTGATGGAATTGGATTTATTAATTGGGGAATTAATCAATAGAATTTATTGATTATGAAAATGAATGATTTATATTAATTAATTGGTGAATTAATTAATTTAATGTTTTTATTATGAAATTGATGGAATTGGAATAATTAATTATTTGATTAATTAAAGGCATGTTTTTTTATACAACTAATGGAAATTGGATTAATTAATGTGATTCCATGATTATAAATTGGTTATATTAATCCATGCGATTAAAGGGATTAACTGATTTTTTATTGATTAATGACTTGGTACCCATGATCGGAATGTTTGGAAATAAGGTTTATGATTCCTAACCCTGATGTTTATTAAATTGTGATACATGTGAAAATGTGATAAATCAGATATTCGTATACATGTGATTTTGCGATATTTGTGTGTGGGAAATAGACTACTACTTCAAAATTCCATAGTTTTAATGAGCTTAAGAAATAGACTATGATATCAAAATCCCACTCATGTGATTGTTTTATAAATGAATGTGGGACACTAATTGGTCCTTCAAAATCTATCGGGGTGCTTGAACTGATGATCTAGGCCCAAAATGTTGGAATTGGTATATAGTTCCAATAATCCATGATAAGAATTAAAATTTAATGGATAATAAATGATCATGATTATAATTATTTTCTAGTTGAATATGTGATATGGTTTACACTCCAGCGTTGGATGAAGTAGGTATTAATGATTCTGTTGTCCTCAGGATCTGTGAGGATTTGTGTGATTAAATAATGAATATTTGAATATATGTATACTATTTTTGTTTATTTATTATATTTTATCCTTTATTCCATAGTATACACTATTATTGATTGGTTATTGTTTTAGACTCCATTCATGGTGGCCTAATGAGTTGTTCTTACAGCCTACTTGGGGTGTCTGATCTACACCCGAATAGACTTCATGTTTTTAGGACAGGATAAGGTAAATTGTCATATGTTATATGAATAAGTTGGGATGGATCATGGATAAGGGAACTATATGGGATTTAGGACCCTCATAGGAGTTTTAGTGTCTCTATTTATTTTGAGTTTTCATAGTGTCACTTAGCACGTATTTGGCATGACATATCAGCTGATAGTTTTGGATATTGTATTTCTTATTTTGGAAATCATGTGATATAGATATTATTCTATTTATGGTCATAAAAATTGCTTATGGATTATTTATTTCTACTATTTTTATTATTTTATAAAGAGGCTACAGTCTCCCCATGCTCATTATTAGACTCTCACTACTAGTCGTCATCCTCTAGTTTATGCAGAGGCGTGCCTGAGGTAATCTAACCAAACGAATTTTGGAACCAATGTTTGTCACCCTGGTTGAGACGTTACATGGATATAGTGTCAGGACCTGGTTTAGAGTTCCATTTTTTTTTACTTTGGGTTTTCCTTTGAAACTTGACACATATTTGGAATGGCATATCCTTTATTTTTGTTTTTATATTGTATTCCGGTTTTTCTCATCCTGAGATAGTGGTTTTGTCTACTTATTGGTTATATCATTTGGATATTGTTAATTTATTTCTATTGATTTGATACATAAAAAAGTGGGTATAGTCTCCCCATGATCAATATTAGACTATCACTATTAGTTGGAAGCCTCTTCCATATAGGGAAAAGCGCTTTAGATTATGTGACTGACCGACTCGGGGTACTGGTGTGTGTCACACAGGTTGGGATGTCACAAAGTGGCATCAGAGGATGTTTTCTTTTCTCTTATTTTGTATTCCTATCTGTTAATGGTAGATAGGAGTAGGATGAGTGGGGCCTTGGTTAAGATCAACTGCATAGAATTATCTAACCCATGTACATGGGTAAAATCCAAGTACCCAAGGTGGGATTTTTGTTATTCATGTGTGTTGCTATAGTTGAAATTATATCACCTTGGGTGATGCACTTGTTGTGTGATGTGATTATTATTTATGTGTTTTTCTGATAATTGACTAATGGCCTGGAATGGAATGAGATTTTAGTATGCATGCATAATTAATGGAATTCAAGATTATTTTTGGTTTAGGAATGTAGAGAAAATACAATTTTGGGTATGTTGTTGGGATTGAGGTGTTTTTTTGTGCTTGTGAATTTGAGCTGAATGTTTTTCTAGATATGGATTTGAAATTTTTTAAAATGATGCTAAATGTGAAAAAATTAGTTTCTAATGAATATGGAATAATGATAATGAGGTTACCCTTTTGGTTAACCATTACCTATATGTAGGATGGTTAAGGGTATTAATAGTTCCACAATTTTGACTATCTGTAATAATGAGTGGGATATAATTATTATTAACTTATGTGAATTACTCCTATTAATTGTGTTATATTTGTTTTATGTTTCCGAAGTTGTTTTTTTTTATCATTTTTTAGATATTCCACCTGATGAAACTTATTAAGAAGATTAAAATAGGTTGTGTCTTGAAATGATCCACCAATAGTAGAAACTGAGGAACCGATAGTATCAGGTAATGATATCAGATAGTAGTTCCAAATTTGATCAGTTTATGAAGTTTATAGAGAGAGAACCATAGAATGTTGTGAAGAGTATGTCGGACATGAATGTAGAGTTTTAGTTGTATCGCCTTATGACATTTACTATATTGGGAATACCTGAGGAATATGAGTTCTTCATTGCATCTTTCCAGACTATACATGACCACATAGATACTCCTGCTAAAGAGATAGTCCAATTAGAAGCTTACATTTTACATGGTCAAGAAAACTGTTAGTAGGAATTACATAATCATGATGGGTAGATGGATAGTATGGAGTGGATGGAAATTTAGGGGAAGTTCAAGGAGCACTTTTTTCCGGAGATGCTCATGAAAGAGAGAGAGAGAGGATGAGTTTATGAGTTGGAATCAACAGAGTAAGTCTTTTATGAGCTATAATGGTCAATTTATAGATCTCAAGTTCTTTAATACAAAATTAACGAGGGATGAGGATAAAAGATGGAGAGTATTTAAGGATGGGATTAAATTTAAAATTAAGTATTAGGTGAATATATTTCGACTGAAAAACTTTTAAGAGGCGGGGAACGAGGCTCTCATTTATGAGGGGAACCTGGTTTTGGATATAGGTAGATGAAATGTGGATTCTTTTGGATGGATAGTAAGTATAACTTATGATATAAGGAAGCCACATTATGATTATTTTGACCAGAGTTTTGGAAATAAGAGTTGATAGGGGGGAAGGATTTGTTACATATTATCATACTCGACTGATCTGTCATCAGTGTGGAAAGACAGGTAAATTTTGTAGTTTGTACCCCCGACCACCATTGGAGTGCCAAGATTGCTGCATGATGGGATACCTATAGAGGTTCTATAGTAACTCCCTATATATGGGTAGTGATGGAGTATCTAGGAAAAACCATAGTGTTAGAAGGGGATCCTCAACATCATCTCAATATGATAGTTGTTGTTTTACTACTTGTGGAGGTATAGGAAATGGATATGGTGATTTTGGGAAATATCACCCATATCATTATATTAGTATAGCTCAAGGGACTCAAAATTCATCATATAGAATAGGGTAATGATATTTTCACGAATTTCAACCTACACATTTCGATAGGGAGGCTATATCGTTGATAGTTAGAGGTACTATTCTTATAGATTCTACTATTTCTATTCCATTATTTGACACTAGTTCCACTAATTGTTTTATATCATAACAACATGTGAATTGGTTGTGTATGGTAGTGGTGTTTTTGAGTGTGGTTATGAGGATCAATTCAACATGGGGAGTATGTTCTAGAGACATCTTCTTTTGTAAAGGGTGTTCTCTCAAGATTGGGGAGTATTGTTTCAGTTGGGATCTTTACATCCTTGATATGTCTGGCTTTGAAATAATCATGGGTATGGATTGGTTAGTGGAATATGGAGACCAAATTTATTTTTTTTCCAAAAGAGAGTGACTTTTATATATCATGAGGTCAGAATTATATTCACAGTGAATAGTAGCATATCACGGAGGGCTATTCAAGGCTAGTTCAATAGAAACTATTGGACCTCAAAACCTAGGTTTCTATTCTCTTGTTGTATGATAGAGGCGTAGTGATGGATGTCTATACAACCATGGTGGATAAGTTCTAGGATGTGTTTTCTGAGGACTTCTCGTGGATACCACATGAGAGAGATGATGAATTTATAATTACACTCATAATGGGGGACAATCCAGTTGCTATTCCACTATACAGAATAACACAAACAGGGCATCAAAATTATAATACTCAACTTTAAGAGTTTATGGATGAGGGGTTTATTTTTCTAAGTACATTTCTTTCAGGTTCAAAAGTTTTTTTCAAAGAATGCTGAATGGAATTTTTACTTATGTGTAGATTTCTTGAAGTTGAACCAGATGGCGATGACGAACCGATATCCCCTTCCCCGTATCAAAAATCTATTTGAAAAGATGGAGGATATTTCCATTTCTCCATGATTGACATGATATTAGTTTATCATCAATTGAGTATTATAACTTCTGATATAATGATGAATGAATTCAAAAGCAGGTATTTCCTTTATGAGTTCCTCATGATGTCGTTTGTGTTGAAAAATTTTCTTTCAGTGTTTATGGATTTGATGAATATAATCCACCTCCCATTCCTAGATTTATTCATAGTTGTGTTTTTGGATGACATCATTGTGTACATCAAGACCCATGATGATATTCCCTAACATCTTGGCATCATCTTGAGTACACTAAGAAATAATAGGCTATACTCCAAGATATCTATGTGGAGATTCTAGATTAATTAGATACACTTCATGGGTCACATCATCTCAGAGGAAGGTGTGTCTATGGACCCAGCAATTTTTCTAAGTAGTTGTTTCATGGAAGCATCCGAGGATTTTTTTTTGAAAATTTTAATTTTCTAGGATTAACATGGTTTTATCAATGGTTAATACAATACATTTTCAAATTGATAAAACAATTTCATGATTTATCAAGAAGGGGATAAAGATTTAATAGTCAAAATCATGTGATAATTACTTCCATGTGTTCAAGAAGCTCTTCACAATGACACCAATATTGATCCAACCCAAGCTAAGTGAGGATTATAGATTGTTTTGTGATGTTTCTAGGATATGTCATATAAAAGTTTTGATGTAGGGAGATCATGTTGTGGAATATGGGTCTCAGCAGTTGAGGACATGTGAATAGAACTACCCTATGCATGACCATGAGCTACCAGCAATGGTTTATGATTTGAAGTGATGGAGGCATAATCTTTTGGGAGAGAATTTTACTATGTATATTGATCACATGATATTAATGTATATATTTTCATAGTGAGACATTATTCTCTAAAAGAAGAGATGGGTTGAGTATATGTAGTCATTGGACTTTGAGATAGCATATACCCCTGGGAAGGGAAATAGTGCCTTTGATTATTTATGTAGAGAAAATTATACTATGGAAGTTCATGAGTCTAGTGATGAGTGGAAAATTATAACCTTATGAGATGAGATGCATGTTGAGGTTCAGGAGGGCTAGGAGAAGATGACCCTCATGTTAGTTATAGTAGAGTGTACACATTTGAGTATGATCCGGGAAAGTCAGTGTGAGGATCCATAATTATTTTCCCTTGAGGGAAATCCTAGATGGTGTGGAATCAAATTTTTATTAGACCATAGATGAGGAAGATATCATCCATGTTAGGAATAATTTTGTTGTCCCAATTCTCTTGTGAGTGCAGCTGATGAGTGAATGTTTGGACTTGAAGTGGGGGGTGAATCCAGGTTTGAGAAAAATGTACTATGATCTACATCAATAGTAATGGTGTCCATGCATGAAAATGTATATAGTAGGGTTCATGAAACGTTTCTACACCTTTCAATAGGTTAAGGCCGAGCATAAATGACCCGATGGCTTACTATAACCATTTCCCATTCCATAATGGTTGGTGGAAAATGTTACCGTGGAATTTTTGGTGCGTCTCCCAAGGATGCCTGACATGAAAAAACTCTATTTTGGTTGTTTTGGGATGATTGAAGAAGGTATTAAATTTATTACCTACTTGGGTGACCTTGTTAGTGGATTAGTTTGTAGGTTTTTATGTTAGGTAAATAATCAATCTACATGGGGTTCCACAGATTATTGTTTCAAATCATGAATCTTTCTTTAATTTTCACTTATATAAGGACTTATAGAGGAAACTTGGAAGAAAGGTTTTACTGAGTATGGAATTCCACCGACATACAGATGGTCAGTCAGAGCATACTATTCAGGTGCTTGAGGATATGATATGATTGCATGTTGTAGACTTTTTTGGGGCTTGGGAGAGGCACCTAGAACTTTTGGAGTTCAACTATAGAAATATTTATCTTTGAAATATTATAATGGACCTATATAAGACACTTTATGGTAGGCTATGAAGATCACCTCTATGTTGAATGGCGGTATGTGATTTGGAACTGTTGGGTTTGAGTCTAATGTAGGGGATGTTGGATAAGGTTCAGCTGATTTGTAAAAGGATGACTATGGATCAGATTAGTAAGATGTAAAGTTATGATAATCATCAATATCCCTATGAATTTAAAGATGGTGATTATGTGTTCCTTTGGGTGTTGTCTAGATTGGGTCACCATTGGATTCAGAGGTAGGGAATTCTGGCTCCTGGGTTTGTTGAACTATTTTTGGTTTTGGAGAGAATCAGGCTGGTGGAATATTTATTGGATATTCCATTGAGGTATAGTGTTATAAATGAAAATTTTCATGTGTCATAACATTGAAAATATCACCCCATCCCTTCTCATGTGATCAATGTGGATGATGTTGTGCTTGAGATTGATGTCTCATTTTAGAAACATATGATATGTGTGTTGTATCACATTGATAAATTGTTGTAGGGAAAGATTGTGATGATAGTTTATATATTCTGGAAACATGGGAATGTTCAAGTGGAATATTGGGAGATATATATGGATATAAGGTCTTAGTGGGCCGATCTTTTTACCACTAAATCAGAGAGAGGCCTAAGAGTATGGCTTTAGGATGAGAAAATATAAGTTGGGGAGATTTAAGATCCCAACCTTTTATGGAGATATCTTGAGCACATATACAAGAAAAGTTTTTCATTTTTTTTATTATATCATGTTTGGGTATTAACTTTGGATAATTTTTTGGGAAATTTAGGTGTTTTTGAGTGGTTTTTGGTAGTGCACAGTTGGCGCATGGTTTTCCCAAACTGTGTACCCTGCCCCAACAAACTGTGAAACCATAGATAGAGAGGGATTGTATAGTCAGTGAACAATGTTTTCAAACTATGTACCATATTATGAGTAACCATGAACTCCCTCACTAGAGAGACACACGTTTATGACAAGTTGTTTTGAAAAATGTGGGCCCTGTCCCAGGAAACTATACTCACTAGATTACTTATTTCAAAAAAATTATTTAAAATTCCCAAACCCCCTAGACCTCCCCCAATGTTGACCCAAATTGTCCCTAACTTATTACTCTGGTTTTTAATGGATTCTAGATGAACTCCTAGGTATCTCAAAAACCATTATTGAAAAATCAAAGGCTATATTGATGGATATTCACCACCCCTGGTATGATGTTTCTTATTTCTTATGTTTCTCTCCCCCCATCTCTCATTCAAAATAATAAGGGGATGGTTTTTATCTTTTGGTGATGGGTTTAGATCTAGGAAGGGTGGATCTTGATTCATCTAATCTTAGATTTTTTTTCGGATCTATATCTCATTCTTCATCATGATCTTGGTTGTTCCACATCAATTGGGGAATTCGATTAGTGAGTGTTCATCAACAATCTTGAAGTAGGTGGTATAAATTCGATTCACATATTATTGAATTGAAATTGTGTGTATGTGTTGTAAATTTTCAATTGGAATGTTTGATATCAAATCATGATTTTTAATAAATTAATTGATTAATTAATGTATGGAATCATTGAGTTTATAAAGTGGTTTTCCATGTGACTACAAATTAGGATGAGTATGGTAAAATTGAATTGTGGTAAATTTTATTATGATATTGGTGGAGTTGAATTAATTAATTAGTCAATTAATTAATGGAACATTGTGATTATGGATTTTATGGGAGATTGGGATTGTGTAATGGGAAAATTAATGTTTTGTGAATTAAAAGGCAATGAGAATTATGAGATGGTTGACTTAAACTTAATGGACTAATGTTTTATATGAATTAAATATTGAAAATGTTTTAATGGTGAATTTTTCATAATATTCCATGTGAATAAATTATTGAAACATTATTGTTTTGATAGATGAAATGGCATATCATGGTGTGAAATGTGATAAGAGGTTTAATTTTGGTTAACATTTATTGATTTTATATATGTGAGATATGTGTTTTTGATTAATATACGAGTGTGGGACACATACTAATGCTCCAAATACCCATATTTTATTGACTGGAATACAAGTGTGGGACATAGATTGATGTTCCAAATACCCATAATTGATTTACTGATAAATGTGTTGTGAGACATGGACTAATGATCCAAATAGTCATAGGTTCCAAGACATGGCATTATAGGAATAAAATGTTGGAATTGGACTATGGTTCCAAGCAGTCATTGCATAAGTTGAAATGAAATGGATAATGAAATACCATGTGTAATAATTATTGTGAATGGAATATGTGATTTGGTTCAGACTCCAACACAGGCTGAAGTATATATTAATGGATTGGGTGTCTTCAAGAGCCTAGGAAGTTATGTGGTTAAATAATTAATTTTTTATTAAGTAAAATTTTTACCTTGATACTTGTAATTTTTTCTTTATACAACTGCATGAAATTTTATTTATAAAATATAGATTTTGACTTCATTGGTGGTGGACTAAAGAGTTGTGGTCAAACCCTACTTGGGATTCTTGATCATTACCTGAATGAACATCATGTTTTCAGGATAAGATAATGGAAATATCCCTATGTTAGATGGTTGAGTCAGGATGTAGAACAGATGGGGGAACCAGAAATGGTGTTTTTACCCTCTTGGTAGTGTTAGTGTATCTTTATTTTTGTTTTCCTTTGACACTTGACATGAATTTGGTCTCACATGTCTAATTTTTTTGTTTGTAAATCGTATTTTGATTTTGGTAATCGTGTGACACTAGATCTTTCTTGTTATTGGTTATATGATTTGTCTATTTTTGATTTACTTATGTTTTTGTGATACCTTGAAAATGAGGGTATGGTCTCCACATGATTTATATTAGACCCTCATTGCTAGTTGGAGGAATCTAGAATACAGGGAGGCATTCTGGAGGTCATGTGACCAATAGGCTCGATGAACCAGTGCATGGAAAATGAGTTTGGATGTCACATGTAATTATAATATTGGTTGATAATTACATTTGGTAAAGTTGTTTATAACGTCAATTAAATAGAAATATGTAATATTAGAATAATTTAGAATACATTAAAATATTTAACAAGAATGTTTCTGTATTGTTGGGTGTGATCACACCAACATTAATGCACCATATCCCATTTGAGATATGCAATTAATCTTTCTTGACAAGAGTAGTACTAAGATGGGTGTCCTCTTGGGAAGTACACATGTTGCATCATTTTTTTTATATTACAAATTTCATTCCAGTATAATAAATATGATTATGATATTTTATGTAAACATTTTTATTGAATAAACTATTTCATGATTATAGGGAATTCAGTAATATTAATAATATTTCATGTTATAATGTTATAGTATTTATTGTTAATAATGATTATAATGGTGCATGTTTTATTGTAACAAATACAGTTTAGCATTATAATAGAAATAAAAATTTTCACATTGAATAATAATATTATTTCTCGATAATCACATTATTGAATTTCATAATATCTATTTTTCATGGGTGAAATCCTAGGAAGTTCTCATGCATAACCCTTTTCTATATTGTGATTCAATTTTCCTAGATTTTTTAAATTTTGGAAAACAAATAATTCCATGTAATTATGACAATAGTAATTATTATTTTGTACGTAAAATATTAAAATGAATATAATATTTATGTTTATGTAGGATTTTAATGATATTTATAATATTATAGGTCATAATGGTACCATATTTCATGTTAAAAATAATTACAATATTTCATGAGATATTGTAACAACTACAGTTTAGTGTTACAATAAAAATAATAATTTTTCATATAGAATAACTATAATATTGGATGATAATTAAATTACTTAATGTTATAATAATAATAATTAAATATAAATATGTAATATTAGAATCATTGATTGTAATATAAAATATTTAACAAGAATTTCTGGGTATTGCTAGTTGTGATCACACAATCATAAAGGCACCAGATCCCATTAGAACTCTACATATAAGCATGCTTGGGAGATAGTAGTACGAGGATGGGTGACCTCCTAAGAAGTACTCATGTTTCACCCTTTTTTGTGCACATTTCAAATTTTATGCTTGTATAATAATGATTGTTATGATATTGTATGTAATCATTTTTTTGAAAATAATATTTCATGATTAGATGGAATTTTAGTAATAATTGTAATATTGGTCGTTATGATATTACAATATTTATGTTAACAATGATTATAATATTGCATGTTATATTGAAACTACTATAGTTTAGTCTTATAACAAAAATAATATTTTTTTCATGTTGAATAATTATAATATTTTTCTATAATCGCATTTTTAAATTTCAAAATATTAATATCTATTTGGAGACCTTCTTCAGAAGTGCACGCGTTTAACCCGTATTTGTATTTTTTCTTGTATTTTCTAAGATTTTGAATATTTAGGAAAATAATAATTGCATGTATGTATAATAATAATAATACTGATATTGAACATAAAACTTCTAAATGAATATATTATTTCATGTTTACATAGAATTACAGTAATATTTATAATATTAAATGTGATAATATTACCATATTTAATGATAACAACAACAATAATATTTTATGATGAATTATAACAATTACAGTTTAGTGTTACAATAGAAATATTAATTTTTCATGTTGAATAATTATAATATAGGATGATAATTTCATTCTTAAAATATATATATATATATATATATATCTTTATAAAAATAATTAAATAAAAATATATAATATAAGAATCATTGATAGTAATTTCAAATATTTAACATGATGTCAATGTATTGTTAGATGTGATCACTCTATCATTAATGAATTTGATCCTATTAAAGCTCTATAGATAAGTGTGTTTGCGAGAGTAATAGTAGGATGGTTGACCTCCTGGGAAGTACTCGTGTTGTATCCCATTTTGTGCATATTTTAAATTTCATTCTAGCATAATAAAAAAAATTATTATATTTTACAAAAAAAATCGTATTGAATATAATATTTCATGATTACTGGGAATTTTATAAATAATTATAATATTTCATGTTATAATGTTATAATATTTCAATTCATCAATTATTATAATATTGCATCGTATATTGTAATAGCTAAATGTTAGTGTTATAGGAGAAAAAATATTTTTTCATGTTGAATAATTATCATATTTCTGGATAATCGTATTATTAAATTTCATAATATGAATGTTTTAGGGGTGGACTATGGGGAAGTGCTTTTATTTCACCCTTTTATATATTTTTCAATGTATTTTATCGGATTTTATTCATTTTAGAAAACCAATAATTACATCGAATTATTACTATAATAATTTTGATATTATGCATAATCTTTTTAAATGAATATAATATTCCATGTTTACATATAATTTTAGTAATAATTATAATATTTCATGTCATAATGTTTCCACATTTCATGTTAAAAATAATTATAATATTTCACAAGACATTCTGACAACTATAGTTTAGTGTTACAATAGAAATAATAATTTCCCATGATGAATAACTATAATATTGTCCAATAACTGCATTAATTAATGTTATATTTATAACCAAAATTAAATAGAAATATATAATATTAGAACCGTTGATAGTAATTTCAAATATTTAACCATAATTTCTTTGTATTATTTTGTGTGATCACACCAGAATTAATGCATCAGATCCCATTATAACTCTACAGTTAATATTGCATGATATATTGTAACAACTACGATTTAGTTTTATAACAGAAATAATTTTTTTTTCATATTGAATAATTATAATATTTATCAATAAGAGAATTATTGAATTTGATATTATGAATCTTGCATGGGTGACCTCCTAGGAAGTGCTCATATTTCACCATTATATATATTTTTCATTTCATTTTCCTAGATCTTTTAAATTTTAATAAACTGAGAATTTCATGTATGTATAACAATAAAAATTATGATATTGTAAATAATTTTTTTTAAAAAAATTTAATATTTCATGTTTACATAGAATTATAGTAATAATTATAATATTTCATGTCATAATGTTATTATATTTCATGTTAACAATAATTATAATATTTCATGTTGCATTATATCATCTATGGTTTGGTGTTATAATAGAAATAATAATTTTTCATGTTGAATAAATATAGTATTGGATGATAATTTTATTTTTTAATGTTATTTTTATAACTAAAATTAAATAGATACATGTAATATTATAATCATTGATTGTATATTCAAATATTTAACATGAATTCCTATGTATTGTTGGGTGCGATCACACCAACATTAATGTAAAAGATCCCATTATAACTATATATTTAAACATTCTTAGGTGAGAGTAATACTTGGATGGGTTTCCTCCTTGGAAGTAATCATGTTGCACCCTTTTTTAGTATATTTCTAGCCTCAGGCTAGTATAATAATGATTATTATGATATTTTATGTAAAAATTAGTTTTGAATATAATATATCATGATTACAGTGAATTTAATTGATAATGAAAACATACCATGTTATAATGTTATAATATTTCATGATAACAATGATTATAATATTTGATGTTATATTGTAACAACAATGGTTTAGTGTTATAAGAAAAATAATATTTTTTCTTGTTGAATAATTATAATATATCTCAAAAATCAAATTATTGAAATTCATTATATGAATGTTTCATGGGCGACCTCCTGGGAAGTTCTCATGTTTCACACTTTTTTGGTATTTTTCATTATATTTTCCAAAATGTAATAAATTTTTAAAAAATAAATAATTTCACATAAGTATAATAATTATTATTATTATATTGTATGTAAATTTTTTAAATGAATACAATGTTTCATGTTTACATAGAATTTTAGTAATAATTATAATATTTCATGTCATATTTTTACCATATATAATGTTAACAATAATTATAGTATTTCATAACATATTGTCACAACTAATTTTTAGTTTTATTATATAAAGAATATTTTTTTAGTTGAATAATTATAATTCTATATTATAATTTCATTAGGTAATGTAATATTTATTACAACAATTAAATTGGAATATAGACTATTAGATTCATTGATTGTACATTAAAATATTTAAGAAGAATGTTTGTGTATTGTTGGGTGTGATCACAGTATATTAATTCACTAGCTCCAATTAGAACTCTACAGTTAATCATTTTTATGTGAGAGTAGTACTAGGATGGGTGAAATCATGGGATATACGCAGGTTTCAACCTTTTTGTTGCATATATAACTAATTTCACGCTAGTAAAATAAATATTATTAAAATATTGTAGTTTAAATTTAGTATTGCATATAATATTTCATGATTATAGGGAATTTTAGTAATAATTAAAATATTTGACGTTATAATGTTACAATATATGATGTTAAAAGTTATTATAATATTTCATGTTATATTATAATAGCTAATGTTTAATTTTACACCAGAAATAATATTTTTTCTTGTTGAATAATTATAATATTTCTCGATGATTGCATTATTGAATTTCATAATTTTAATTTTTCATGGGTGACCACCTAGTAAGTTCTCATGTTGAACCCTTTTCTGTATTTTTCATTGTAGTTTTTCACATTTTTTATATTTAAAAATATTCCATATAATTATAATAATAATTATTATGATAATGTGTATACAATTTTAAATTAATATCTTTTTTCTTGTTTACAGCTATTTTTTTTAATAGTTATAATATTACATGTCAAAATGTTACCATATTTCATGTAAAAAATAAATATAACATTTCATGATGTATTATAACAACTACAGTTTAGTGTTATAAGAGAATTAATAATTACCCAGGTTTAATAATTATAATATTTTCTGATAATAGAATGAGTTAAAGTTATATTTATAATAAAAATTAAATAGAGATATATTGTATTTTAATTAGTTATATTTCATTCAAATATTAAAGAAGAATGTATTTTAATTTTTGGGTACGATCTCATCACCCTTAATGCACCATATCCCATTATTTCTTGATTACATGAAATATTAGTAATAATTATAATATTATATGTTTTAATGTTATAATATTTCATGTTAACAATGATTATAATATTTCATGTCATATTGTAAAAATGATGATTTTATAACATAACAAAATGGTATTTTTTTTGTTTAACAATTATAATATTTCTCAATAATGGAATTATTGAATTTCAAAATATGAATGTTTCATGGGTGACCTCCTCGAAAGTTGTAATGCTCGAAGCCTAGTTAACCAGAATTGGTGCACTATTACATAACATTGGCATGATCACAAGAGATCAAGTACCAAAAGACTAATCAGTTTAGTAGCCTTGGATGTACTAGATACATATATAAGTTTTACATTAAATTATGAATTAAAAAAGGAACATTGTGCCTCCATTGAACACACTCATATACCATATCCTATTCCTAAATTTCAATCATAATATACTTCTTCACAACATGGGAAAAATAAAACAGAAGAAAGGGGTGTGCTCAGATGCTCAGTAAGGATAATAATATAGGAGAAACTATCGTAAATAAGCATTATCATTTAAGAAAATGCATAAGACTAAAACACAATCCTTTAAAACATAATCGTCAGCCTAATATGGAAAAGATAAATCAAATAATTCCAATTACTTATTTACATGGATATTCTTCTAGACGAACAGTCACATGTAATATCAATAGCTAATCTCATAATGATGGAGTGAATAATACTGAACATCATAACCACATAGTCATGACCTCGTGCTATGAATAAAAATAATGATATTGTAAAGGATTTGTTCCAAGACACTAGTTTGTCTCGTGAGACCTACTGATGCATCGAGGGGATATATCAGGCCCCACCCATCACTTATTATGTCTAATGCATTCCTCATAAGAAAAGGTTGAAACATAACATAAACATTCATATTAAAACTAGAATAATAAATGACAATACTTTTACTGAAAACCATGAATGTTATGAAAAAAGCATATCCACAGTCAGACATATCACAAAACCTTCAATAAAATATGGAAGATTTTATCATAATGAATCAACTTAAAACAAATATGAAATCCAACAAAGGATTTTGAAATAGAGGAAATCAATCCAAAATCTATTAGAGTAAAATATATGTTTCTACTTCTAAATAATTTAAAACTAAAGAGAACATTTATTTTTAAAATATTCTTATAATCTTGTAAGGGAATCTGTGAAGGTGTTATAAATGAAAAAAATTGTTTCACCCACCGTATAAGTTAAAAAAACATTCTTCCCTTAATTTTTCAAAAAGGTCATAAAGTACCCTATTTTCAAACTGATGGAAAGATTCACATAAAACCATTTTATAAAAATTATAACAATGGTATAAATGACTTAACCCATAGTCTATAAAATAGTAAAAAATGTTTTGAAATACATTTTTAAGAAACAAAGATGTGGATGATAAAGAGGTCCCAGTAGATACTTACATATAAACAACCTTGGATAATAAAGAGATTGTAAAATTAACACTTACCTTGTATTTTTCTTTAGTCAAGGGTATGTTAACCACCTGTATAATGGTTAAATAATTGTTTTTAAATTATAAAAGTACCACATAAATAAATATGATATCCTAAAATGTCCTCTAATATTGCTGTGTTAATAATATTTTTGTAGTATCATTGTTTCGGGTGACATCTGATTCATTTTCCATTATATGTTTTGTTACATAGGTCATTTTTGTTATAGATAAGAAGTATTTGATTCATATGCAGAATGATATTATGTTCTTAAAAAATTACAAATGAAAATAATTCTTGAATGGTTACGATGGGGAATGAAATCTCATCATGTCGTGGAGAGGGTAAGTTGTACGTAGGCACAAGCGACAATATCATTCTATTGATGGTGAAATCATATGTAATTTGATGGTGTATTATATTTATAGAATCATTACCATGATATAGTTACTATTTACATAAATTATACTCATTATTACACCCATCCAAATAATGAAGTGTTGAATAACAAACTACACTACGACGTGATGATGGTAAGCCATACGTATGCACGTATGGTGAATTTTTCATTCATAGGATGGATAGAAAATTGAATATGGTTGTACCACATTTATATTAACATCAAATTATTTAGAAGGTAATGTATTTTTTATTTTTTTATAGAAACAACAATGAAATAAGAAGTGGAAGAAGAAAAGTACTTTGAAAGAGATGATGAAATAATTACCTCTTCTTCGAGTGTTTCCTTTTGATTAGAAGACAAGGACTCCATAAAATGGCTTTACGATCAAAGTAAGGCCTCTAGAATGAATTGAGGGTAGTTGGGAGGATATTTCAGAAGGTTTTGGCCGATTCAAATGTCTTTTGAGGTGTTATTTTAGAGATGGGGAAGTACCCTTTTATAAGAGAGGTGAGGGGCACATTTGGAAGGGATTGCAATATTAATTTATTATAAAATCATTTTCGGTTTATAATAGCTCCAAATGGATTTATTTCTAAGATATGGTGGTTATGGGTAGAAATACGCTCAACTAATAGGTTTTATACAAGTTTAAGTCACCATATTGACCATATCTTATAGATTTAACTCTTAGTTAAATAGTTTAACATTTACCATGTCTTCTTTTATTTTGATATTACATGGTTAATAAACATATAGTAAAATGAGAAGATAACCACAAGTAGTTCATTAATGACATATCTAACCTTATATAATACCTTTGGTAGAATATTTTATTTTTAATAATATTATATAATTTAATAAAATAGTATTTGTTTTAAAAACTCATTTTTCTCAAGTTAGACACTATTTAGTATTTTGTTTTCTTCAAAGTCATAACAACTTTATTACTTCGAAAACATTACATTGAATCAACCCTAACATGTCATATTCACATATAAAATTCTTGGATTACATCAAAAGAGTCAATTTACATTTATGTTAATATTTATAATATCAATTATTTTAATCTTTTGTTAATATGGTAATTATTGCATCATCATTATGTCATAAATAAATTTAATTATATAATATATAAAAATTATAAATAAAATACCATGATGTAGGAAATATTTCTATATTTATAATGAATATTTATAGTTGAATTTATCTCATGTATTACCCTATATTAAAAATGGTTTAGTAACCAACATTTGAATTTAACACTTTTAACTCTTTTTAAATTAAATATAGTAAACGTCCTAATCTAATTCAATTGGACTAAAAAGGTTCATATTTTTGTCCTAAAGCTTATTTTGGTCGAAAAAAACTTGTTCAATAGAATTATGACACGTGTTGGGGTAATTATAATATTTTTTACCTTTAATTTATCTATTTACTTTTAACCGTGATAAATATAATTCAAAAGTTACTATTCACCAAAAATTATTTTAATCCTATTTAACCACATTTTACTTACTAATGACATCGTTGTTTTTATGATTTTTGAAATTCAATTCACAGAAGCGGTAAAATTAAGTTTTATGAAAATTTGTTAATGTGCCTAGAAGGTGTGTAAAAGATGTTAAAAAGTTCAATAAAATTATATATATCTAGTCTCATTATAAAAGTACTCCAATGAATTAAATAGGATTAATATAGGTATTATGTTTATATTTTTACTTTAAAATAAATTTTAATTTAAAAATAATTATTTAAATATATAGTCGGTTTTAAACAATAACATAGTGTTTTTTTACTATTAATAAAAAATTAAATGTTTTCAGAAAAATACCAAAAATTAACCATAATCTAATTTTGATATTAAAAATCCAAAAATGATGTCCAATTTTAAAAATAAAATTTTAAAAATTGTAAAAATAGGGCATTACTATTCATATCTGGTTTTTATAACAACTAATTTGATTGGTCGTGTTGTGCTGGAACTTGAAGTTGCGTACATTGCAAGCTATTGTATTATTCAAAGAGAAACATACCATGGAAGCTTGGGGTGTTACATTATTCTATCCTTAAAATAAGTTTGTCCATGAAATTTCTAAAATACTATTGCATAAAACGATTCAGGTGGTTCTTCATCATATGTTCCTCAGGTTCTCATGTTCCCTCTTCCGTTTTATGGTTTCTCCGAAGAACTTTTACCAGCCGAGTCATCCGGTTTCTCAACACTTATTCTCTGGTATCAAGAATCCTGATAGGATTTTTACAATAAGACACATCTGGTTATAGTTCTATTTTTTCAAAGGTGAGTACATGCGTTGGGTAAGGCATGTAGTTTCTCTATAGTGATACGTTGATCACATCATGAACTTTGGAGAGACTTGGAAGAATTTCCAAATGGTAAGCTACAAATCCAATTACTTCTATAATTTTTAATGGTCCGATGTACCTGGGACCTAATTTACCCATCTTACCAAATAGCATAATACCCTTCCATGGAGATACTTTCATGAAAACATGATCTCCTACTTGAAATTCCAAAACCTTCAGTTATCAGCATAGCTGTTTTTCCTACTTTGAGCTACTTTGATGTAGGTTTAGATAATATTCACATTTTCCATTGTTTCCACAAAATGTTCTAGGTCTACGAGTTTTCATTCACCAACATCATCCCAACAAGATGGTTGGTGACATCTTTTTCCATATAACTCTTTATATAGTGCCATCTGAAGACTTGAATGGAAGCTATTGTTATAGTAAAATTCTACCAGAGGTAAATAATGATCCCATATACATGGAATTTCATGTGATAATGATCTCAACATATCTTCTATGGTTTGAATAGTCCGTTCTAATTGTCCATCAATTTTTGCGTGGTGGGAAGTTCTCAAACGAAGTTAAGTATCCATGGATTTCTAAAGACTTTTCTGGAATCTTGTGGTAAAACAGGGATCACGATCAGAAACAATCGATAGGGGTACACCATGAAGTCTTCCAACTTCATTAATATATAGTCTTTATAGATGTTCAAGTGGTAAATCTTCTCTTATAGCAAGAAAATGTGTTTTCTTGGTATGAAGATCGACAATGACCCATATTTCACTATTCCTTCTAGGATTTCTTGGTATCATCATTACAAAGTCCATCGTAACATCATCCCATTTCTACTTAGGTATGGGAAGAGGTTGTATGACTCCTCTAGGATGTTCTTTTCCAGCCTTCACCTGTTGAAAAATCATACATCATGACACATAATCAGCAATCTCCCTCTTCATGTTGTCCCACCATAAATGTTCCTTCAAATATCTATACATATTAGTGCTACCATGGTGTATAGAGAAATTGAAGCTATGTGCATCATCTAACAATTATCTTTTTAGATCAGTTATGTCGGGAAAACAAATAATCCTTCCAAATTTCAAAATTCCATCTTCATATACGATGGCAATCAACCTCCCATCATTCACAGCTTTAATTTTCTTTTGAAACTCCTCATCACCAGTATAATAACTTTTTATCCTTTCTACTTATGATGGTTTGGAAACCATTTGAATAAGTATTGATGTTTCAACTTCTATGAAAATTTCCATATCCCTATTTTCTAGATCTATGAACATAGGATCCCTTTCATATCCAATATTTTTCAGAACTCCATGATCTTTTTTGATCAAAGAATCTCCTAACTTATTTTCCTTCCCAAGGGTGGTAGTGTATTGTGAAATCATAATCCTTGAGTAGTTCAATACATCACCTTTTCCTCCTGTTTATTTCTTTATGTGAGAAATATACTTCAAACTCTTGTGATCCGTATATATCTCACATTTTCACCATAGAGATAGTGTCGCCATATCTTTAGAGAAAAGATTATATCTACTAACTCAAGATCATTAGTGGGATAGTTTTGTTCATTAATTTTCATCTTCCTAGATGTATAGACAATAACACTATCAATCTACATAAGGACACAACTAAGTCCTTTATTTGAATCATCTCTATGAATAAAAAACCCTTCATTCCCCGATGGTAGAGTCAATATAGGATCATTGACTAATATTCTCTTCAATTATTAAAAACATTATTCAAACTCTTTTATCCACAAAAATTTATCCCCATTCCATATGATCTTGGTTAATGGGTCAGCCAGAGGGAAAAAATTATGGACGAAACGCCGATAGTAACCTGCTAAACCAATAAAACTTTGTACCTTAGTTATACTCGTCGGTGCGGTCCATTCTTGGATTTCCCTAGTATTTGAAGGATCAATAGAGATCCCATCCTTAGAGACAATATGGCCAAAAAAATAAATTTCTTGATGCCAGAATTCACAGTTTCTAAACTTCCCATATATTTCATTTCTTCTGAGAGTTTTCAGAATAGTGCACAACTGATTTTCATGATCTTCGTAACTTTTAGAGTATACCAAGATATCATCAATAAATAAAACTACATAGTCATTAATATATTCCCTGAAAACTATATTCATTAGATCCATGAAAACAGAGGGTTCATTAGTCAGTCCAAAAGGCATTACTGTAAACTCTTAATGCCCATACCGGGATCGAAATGATCTCTTTGGAATTTCTTCGTTCTTCATGAACATATGATGATATCCATATTGAAGGGAAATCTTTGAAAAATATTGAGCTCCATGAAGTTGATTAAATAAATCATCAATGTGAGGTAGGGGATACATGTTCTTTATTGTTACTGCATTGATCTCCCTGTAGTCAATGCACAACCTCATAGACCCTTCTTTCTTATTAACAAAAAGAACAAAGGCTCCTCATTGAGAAACACTAAGTTGAATAAATCCTTTATTACCCAATTTCTCTAGTTGTTTATTTCATTACACTAATTGCAAAGTGGATATTCTATAAGGTGTCTTTGATATGGGCATAAAACCAGGAATTAAGTTAATGGAAAACTCAATTTCTCATTCTGGAGGATGTCTCGGTAAATCCTATGGAAACACATCAACATATTCATGCACAATAGGTAAATAATATATTTGAACATTACTTTCCTCACCCATAGTTATTTTACTCCCTTCCTCCAAAATAATTGAATTTAGTGGAGCTACTAGGGGTGGATCTAGATGAGAATCAGATGCTGATGATTTTGCTCTAAAGATAAGGGATTCCTTATCGTCATAAATAATTGTAACATCCTTCTTCTTACAATAAAATTTTCTGTCATGGTCTGAAAGCCAATACATACTGGGGATTATATCAAATTCAAACATGGTTATGGCAATATGATCATCATATAATGAATTTTTATATTCCATAATGGTAACCGATTGACAAAACATTGTTGCATTGATACTTCCCTTAGGAGTTTTGACTGAAAACTCACTTAATAAGTCAAATTGGAAATATCTATTTTTTTGGAAAACTAGGAAGATATAAAAGAATGAGATGATCCAGAATCAAATAATGAATTGGTTAATTTTGAGGAAATGATTAAAGTACCTTCCACCACATCATTAGGAACTTCAACCTCAACAGTTGTGATCTCGTAATCTTGGCCATTATCCCTTGGCCTTATTTGATCTATGTTTACTTGATGTTTAGGACATTCATTTTCATAATGCCCCATTTCTTTTCAATTTTATCATTAAACATTGACAACCTCTTTCTTCTCGTTGCAATCAAGAGCTTGGTGGCCTTTTTATACACACTTGAAAAAAACTCCCATCCCCTTTAGGCATGTACCAGGATGTTTATTCATATAATTAATACAGGATAGAAATTAAACATTTCCCTTCTTCCCCTTATTTCCTTTTCCAGAGTGTTTAGTAGATCTCTTCTTCACTTTCTTCACTTTAATGCCACAAGACATAGAGAATTCATTTTCTATATTGATATCACATGAGGATATATCTTTGTACGATGAGAAGAATTGTGAGACTAATGATCGATTGATAAATGGTTTTAACCCATCAAAGAATAGAAGAAACTTACTTCTTTAGTTGCATATATAATCTACAACATGCCTTGCTATCCACGTAATGTAAGCTTCATACATTGCGACATTCTCATCCTCTTTTTGCCTAAAACTCAGAAATTTCCTTTCCATATCTGCTCGACGTTCACAAAGAAAGTATTTTTCTTTGAGATGTTCTATAAACTCCCTCTATTAAATATTTGATAATTATTTATACTCCATTGTGTTTTGAATTAATGAACACAATTGGTCTGCATCTCCTGTGTTGTGATAAACTGCTTTGAAAACTTTCTCCCTTTCGCTACTCCCCAAAGCATGATAATGTTCTCTATGGAACATATCCATTTCTTAGCTATAAATGGATTTTTAGTCTCATTGAATGGTGGTGTTTGTTACTTCATGAATCATTATAAAATTGATACTCCGTGTTGTGGATCAGGGTCCTCCGTACGGGTAAGGTTATTATTAATAACCTAAGTGAGTTGTCCTAGTATGGTTATAAGCTTTTCAGAACCAGTTGCATCACCAGCTCCACTCTAGTTATATTGAGTCGGATGGAAATACCTACATAGATTACCTATGTTGATATGGTTTCCATTCCATCCACTAGGCTTGATTTCTAAAAAATGGCATACATATGGTTAGTTAATTAATCACAATGCATAATATAAATTGAACAGTTTATGAATATAATCCATAATTATAAAAAGGTTTTCATTGGGGATGTATTTACTCATAAATCCTTCACAATTGTTTGTAATTATAATATGAATTATCCTAAGCATATCCACTAGGAGTGTCAAACTAGGTGCACAGTAAGGCCCATTGTTGTGTACCAGGATACACCGGGTAAAGCCTGAAACTCCTTGTCATAGTTTTCACTCCTAGGTACATCTGTACCAGAACAACATCCACATATAGTATCTAGACATCGATGTATTTCTTGGAAAACCCACATAATAACTTCATTACCAAAATTTTGGATGTTCTTCTTTGCTAATCCTTAAAGACTCTCTTATGGTAATGTTCTCTAATCAGAGTTTTTATAAATCTAGTTTCAAGGATTGTACTAAACATTCTCTGATACCAACTGTAATGCCCTAACCCTAGTTACCCATAGTCAGTGCATTATTACATAACATTGGAATGATCATAAGATATCATGTCCCAAAATACCAATCATTTTAGTATCCTTGGAAGTACTAGATACATACATAATTCTTACATTACATTATGAATTAAAAAGAAGTAAAATTGTGTCTCCATTGAACACACTCATATCCCTTAGACTATTCCTACAGGTCAATAATAATAGACTTATTCACATCATGGGAAAAATAGTACATAAGAAAGGGGTGAGCTGAGATGCTCAATAAGGACAACCATATAGTAGAAACTATCATAAATAAGCATAAACATTTAAGGCAATGTATAAGACTAAAACAAAAGCATTTTAAACATGAATTTCAGCATAATATGGAAAATATAAATCAAATAATTCAAATTACATAGTCACATGGATATTCTATGAGACGAACAATCACTTATAATATCAATAGCTAATCAAATAATGATGGAATGAATAATACCGTACATTATAACCACACAGTGAAGGCCTCGTGCCAAGACTAGAAATAAAGATATTGTCAAGGCCTTTTTCCAATACACTAGTTTGTCCCATTAGACCTACAAATGCATCGAGGGGCTCTAGCAGGCCCCTCCTGTCACTTACTACATCCAATGCACTCCTCATACAAAAAGGTTGAAACATGAAATAAACATTAGTATTAAAACTAGCATATGAAATGTTACTACTTTAACCATAAACCATGAATGGTATAAAAATAGCATTTCAATAATCAAACATATCACAAAACCTCTAATACAATATGGATGATTTTATCATAATGAATCAACTTCAAACAAACATAAAATCCAACAAAAGATGTTGACATAGATGAAATCAATCAAAAAAACAATTTGAGTGAAATATCTCTTTCTACTTTGAAATCATCTAAAACTCATTGATGTGGCCTTATTTTTACACAGTTTTCCACATCCTTTTTATTGATTTTTAATGATTTATATAATTATTTTCACACTTTTTATTAAATAAATGCACTTTTGTATTTTTATAATTAAATTTGTCAAATACTCATTTTTTATAACATTTTATGTAATTATGGACGCTTAAATAATTGTTTTATTCATTCTTTGTTTTTCATATAATTAATTTTCAATTTGTTTATTTAATCTATATTTGTGTATTTTATTTAATTTTTCATTATTAATAATTATTGAGTTTTATAATTAATTTACTTTTAATTTTTAAGTTTATATAACTTAGTCGCGGCTTGCCAGACTGCTGGTAGCTAAGCTACTGATATTAGGAGTCCTTTTTCTCTACCAGTAGCCAGGTTACCGGTACTGTCTAACGGTGACCTACTCTCTTTTTTCTTACCAGTAGCCTGTTTTGAGTTGTTACGGTGACATTGTTATATTGGTAACCTTTCTCATCGCTTTTCATCCCAACCAGTATCTCTTATCTAAGTCTAACAGTAGCCTTAATTTTTTTTCAATCGGTAGCCTTTAATATCTACCTGTGAGCCCTTTAATTTTATCAGTAGCGATGAGTATTTAGTTTGTTTAAATTAATTCTTCTTGAATTTTTAATAAGTTAGTTTTTATTTTAAATAGTTATTTAATCATTTTAATTTTATTTAATTAGCTTAGACTTTATTTTATTATTCAATATTTTAACTTAGTTACTTTAGAATAGGTTAACGTTATTATTTAATTAGTTCATTCATCCTCCCAAGCACTTAATATATAATATGTGTTTTTAAATTAAATAAAATGGTTCGTCCTTAATTTTATTAGCTTAGTTAGTTAATTAATTAATTAATTAAGAGTTTTTAGACTTTAATTATATTATTTTATGTATGCAGATTGTTTTTTAATTCATTTTATAATTGTTTTAGTCTGATACTCTTTAAATAAATTTATTTAGTTATTTTAATTTTATGTCTTTTATTAATTTATTTTAAAAATTATTCAGTTTATAATTTTAGTGCTGTTAATTTTTTATTTTAATGTTTTTAAAGTTTAATAAAAATCTAGTTTTAAATTAATAGCGTTTAGTTTTCTTTTTAATTAATTATTTTTAATCCTTGTTTTAAATAACCTAAGTTTTAACTTTTGAAGTTTAATTTGTTTTATTTAAACAAAAGAGTCACCGTTAGTATTCTACCGGGGACCCCCGCACCTCACTATCACTTTGCTGTCTACCGGTGACCCTTAATGCATTGTATCAGTAGCTTTTTAATTTTTATTCTGTAATGGTGACTATTCTTTTATTATTTAATTCTATTGGTAACCACCTTACCATTAGACTGCATGGCCTACACCTCATTGTTGTGCCGTTGTTCCTCTTTTCCTAATTTATTTTAATAACAGTGAACCCTGCTCCACTATTTTACCTAACAGTGACCACCTCACTGTTGCGCTGCATCTCCTTTTATTTCCCTCTGTCAGTAGCTCTCTCACTGTTAGACAATTCCCGCAGCACCTCACTGTTAGCATTCTAACGGTAGCTTCTAATTTATTTGTAATAGTGACTCTTTAATTTCATAACAGTAACCTTTTATTTATTCTACCAGTGGCCTTACCTCATGCAGCCTGCCGGTAGTCTTTAATTCTTTTTCCATCAGTGACCCTCTATTTTTATTTTTTAACAGTGAACCTATTCTTTTCCTCTATAGGTGAGGTATTTCTCACTGATACCCCACTCACCAACCTCACCGTTACGTCTACATATCAGTGACCTGCTCCCTTACTCCCCTATATCCTCACTATTACCTTTCACTCTATTAGTGAGCTATACCTCACCGTTACCCATATTTCTTTTCCTCACTGTTATGCGAACTCACTTCCCTCCTCAAACCAGTCTGCAATAAACATTTTTTTTGATGCGCCGCTGAGATTGTGTCGAGCCGCATCTGGTTCTGTTTTTCAACGGCAGATTGGCTCAATCGGCAGTGATGAGGAGGTGCGGTGGCGCTGCTCTTTCCTTTTACCGGCGTGGCGGTGCTTGGCATGGATTTGATTTCAGCTAAGGGAGACGGCATCGTGGCTGATTCGCCGCCGCTGTTTGTTGCGCCTTTGTGGGAGTCAGAGGAGGTCCGCAGGCCATCTGATCCGCTGTTGAGGAGGAGATTGCATCGCCGTGCCGCTGCCCTGCTTGCTGAAGAAGAGATCCGAACCGCTGCTGCATTGCTTGGAGAAGAGGAGCCGGGCCGAGTTTCTTCTGCTGGGTAGCCGAGGACTGCCACGCTGGAGGATGAGTACGCCGCCATGGGTGTGTGCTACTGCAATCCGAGGGAAGTCCAAGCTGTCGCGCTGCGGAGCAGGAGAGGAGTCCGCCACTAGATTAGAGAAAAACCAGAAAACCTCCCCCTGCTGTGCGCCGAATTGGGGGGAGGAGGAACATATTAATAAAAACTTAAACTAATTTAAAACATAAAAATATAATAATAAAAGTAATAATAAAAGTAAAGTAAAAAATGAAAAGTAAAGCTAAATAAAAAAAAACAAAAAAAAGTAAAAGGTAAAGTTAAAGTTCAGTTAACTTTACATTAAAGTTAACTTCACTAAGTCAAATAAATATAAAATAATTTATAAAAGTTATAATTTTAAAACAATTATAATAAATAGATAAATTATAAAATAAAATAAAAAACTAAATTAATAACAATTGTTAATAATAAATTAATTTACTATATATAGTATAAATATATAATTATAAGTGAACTATGAAATATACTTAAAAATTTAAAAATATTTAAAACTAAAGTTTTAATTCTAATTATTTAATTAGAATAAACTAATTAATGAATTAATATAGCAAATTAATTTCTTAAATAGTAATAATAAAATTATTAATACAATCTAAAATATAATTTTTCAATTACTTATTTATTCATGTCGTCAAATTTTAATAAATTAGTTAAAATTGTTAAACTAAATTTTGTAGTTTTTAATAATTTAATTAAATTAACAACTTTTTAATAACTTATCTTTTACCATATTAATATTAAGTGGATAATTATATAAATAATATAAAAGTAAATCATTATCAATAAATATTAGTTAATTAATAACGAGTAAAAATAACACTTATCTCTAAAAAATAACCATCATTCTTTCTTTATGTTTGTTTTTATTTATTTTTCTTTTCGAACATGTGCAGTTTCATTCGAAAGTCAGAAACATGTCTATGTTCATGCAACTAACTTAACGAATGTTAGTTACATGAGAAAAACACGCGCGACGTGCCAGTTGTGTAAAAAGCGCACATGTGCGGTGCACTCATGAAGGACATTCCATGTCGGTGGAATCGAGCAGTGACATGCAGATTATGACAACAAGGTACCTAAAGCAGACAAGTAGCAGAATTTAGGGGGACTCTTATTTGACATTCCATGAACACATCAGATGAGAGCGAAGACTCCGAGGAGCAGTACTAGAGACGAGCAGGAGACCAAGGAGCCCAAAGGCAGAGCGTTGCAAGGGCAGTTTACCTTCCCTCTATCCATAATTTTGTACTCTGTTTTTTTTTTGTATTTTACTTATTTAATCAATATGATCATAGGTTGAACTTTCTAAACATGAGAATTTTAATATCTTCTAGTTATCACCTTTAAATCTCCATATGCTTATCTTTTTACAAAATTGGAATCAGTTGGCGAGATTGATTCTGTTTCATATCTTTGATTGTTCACACTTCTTGGCATACAATTCAAACTTCAATATCTGACTGGCGAGGTTGATATCGAATGCATTTTTCAAATATTTAACAATTTAAGCTTTGGAAATTTATGGCGATTTCATTTCCAATTGCTATCTTTTAAAAACTATTTACAGATTAATTAAGTTTTGGTGTGGTTAACTCCAAGACTTAATCATCTGCATGTTGAGTTTCCTGGCGAGGGAAATCTCTTCAGTCTTTCTTGAAGTGTGATTTGGTTGTAAGCTGTTGAGAGAACATCCATTTGAACCAGCAGTTTAGAATTCCTGAGTACTTTGTTGATCTCGTTTCCTTGTCTTGCTGCTTTATATTGGTATACTGTATTTCTCTAGTTTTTCATACTTAGTGTAATTTTAGCTTCTTTGTATAAAATCTTGTTTCTTAATCTTGTTTAAACTTCATTTTAATAAAAAAAAGTAAAAAATGCACATTCTCCTCACTGCTGACAACATTGGATTTTTTCTTGATTAAAACCTAGAATTTTGTCTGCCTTCTCTATGGATCAACCCTGCACCATTATGCTAGTGTATGAGTAATAAATGTAATTTTGAGGGCCGTGACGACCTCCAGCCTCTTCAAAATTTGGCGTCGTTGCCGGGGATGGCACGCATTGAGAGTCTAGGGTTTAAAAAAAACAATAAAAAAAATACTAAAAAATTCATTTAAAAAAATTGTTTAAATAAAATTGTGAACTGGAACCTACTCTTTTGTTGATCATTAAAAATCTACATCAATTGTGAAGCTTTGTGTGTTTAAACTCACCTGTTTTTAGTTTAAAAAAAATGGAACATCACCGAAACTGGAATCAAACGGGACTTTACTATGTCTGTTGTAGAGATTATGGGCACACTACCTGGCAGTGTGTCTATAACCAGCCACAACAGGATGTTTATATTGAAGAAAATGAAAATTTTGAATCCAATCCTGAATTCCAAGCTAAACTTGAATTAATAGAAACCAAACTGGATTCAAGGGAGAATAATTAGAACAATTGGTTAACTAAAACCCATGAAGTACAACTTAGAGATTCTTAGGAGCGAGATCAAGGACTAAAAAAATTAGAAAACATGCTCTTGGAATTACAACAAAGGGTTAAAGAACAAGAATAAATTGAAGAATTTAATGAAAAAGATAATGTGTTTAAAAGATTTGAAAATCAAGTGGAAGAGGAAAGTGATAATGAAACTGGACAAGAAAACATTCTCTTTGAAAAATCTGACTCTCTTGAACCAAATCTAGAAACAACCAACTCACTTAATGAAGAACACTACATTGAAAATCCAATAAATAACTTTAATGCTCTTGAGTTGGACAATTTTGAATTTGAATTAAAACATATTGAAAATGATTGCCCAATTATTTTCATCATCCCTTCTTTAGAGAAGAATCGCTATTTTAGAAGTTTTGAAAAGGAAGTCACTCACGTAGAAGAGAAACTTGAGAATAAAAGTTTGAATGTTAAAAACTATTCACCCAATTTTTCTGACATTGTGAATACTGAACATAAACTGGAAATTGGGAACACTCTGGAAGAGAACATTAAACCGGAAATCACAGAATCTGAAATTTTCGAACCTCAATTGAAAAAATCTCTTCCATGTTTTGAATTGGTAAACCCAATAATTTATGACCTTTTTTTGGATGATGAGGATGAGGGAATGACATTTGATGAAAAACTAACTGATGAGTTTTCATTTCTCTATTCTCATTGTAATCCCTTTTCTGAATCATTATGCAATGAAATGGAAATCAGTGTTGGCCAACTTGAGGAGAATTGTCATAATTAGAACATTCTGGTAACTAAATTTATTGATGCTAAATTGGACATTACTCCTTTTGATTTAAAATTTTTGCAACACTCAAATGACTTGGTTTTAGAAAGTGAGACTTTTGAATTTGAATATGAAAAAGATATTGAGCACACACTTGAGTTAGGCAGAACTGATTTGATTGAAGCAATAGATGTTGAACGTTCATTCACTGATGAGGAACTTTTGGAAGTGATTTACAACATTGTTAAACCTGAATCTACTGTTGATAAAATAAATTCTCATCCCGGTCTATCACTTACATCCTCACCTGTGAGGGGTTCTGAGCTTTCTCATGAGACTGATAGTAGTCTAGAGGGAGAATTAGAATTGATTTCCATTGTACATAAATTAGATCAACACTTAATTGAATCTCCTCTTGAACCTGCTATTCAGTATTCACCCACAAGCACCCTTGAACATGAACCTATTAGTGTTGAGGTTAAGAGAGGTAGCTATGAGGTCAATGCCACACCTTTTGAAGAAACTAATACTATGTTGTTCCTTCATGTGTATTAAAATATTGGAATGTTTGAACTAATTCTGGAAGTGGAAAACATTATACCCACAACTGTTAAAGGGTGCTTCTTATGGGTTAATCTAAGCTATGAGAGTTTGGTTGTGTTTAGCTTGAGAGCCCACAATTTTCATTGTTCTGTTAAAAATAATTGGGCCAAACACATGTGGTGGTTCCTATTAAAGAAACCACAAACACCTAGTGACTACGATTAGTTTCTAGGTGAGTCTGGCTGGGGACATTAAAACTAGCGCTGCATGGGAGGCAACCCATGGTTTTTGTTTTGTTAATAAATAAACAAATTGTAATGAAATAAATTCTAACTGAAGACTTTAAATTCAGTGCTTCATGGGAGTCAACTCGTGCTCTTTCTTTTGTGTTTACTTTTGTTTTTTTTCTTGTTTTACTTTCAATAAAGTTCTTTTGTGATGCCTTCTGTTTGCACTGTCTATGCTAGTTATTTGTTCCTAGTTCTCATGCTTTGTGTTTCTAGGATGATGTTGTTTTTTCATTTAAGGAGTGGAATTCCCATGCTGAAGGAGTAATGGAAAAACTAGTCAGGGAAGTATTTTACTGTTATTGTTTGTTTCATTTCTCTACTCCTTAATGCTTTAAAAAAAAGTCCTCTGCATATTCTGCTTACTGAAAACCTGCTGCATGTTTTGTTTTAAAAAATCTATTGCATGTCACTATGTTGTGCATAAAATCTGCATGTGCCTCTTGCTTAAAAAACTTAATTGCAGCATTGTTAAAATCATCCACTGCTTGGAATTAAGAGTGGGGGGGTACATGCTGCTGGTCTTTTAAATCTGATTAATGATGGGGTGTTTAGCATGAACTTTATCTACTTTATTGAATATCTAAGTGAACAAATTTCGCTAAACTTGCTAACACCCAGTTTACTGTGCACTTCCAAGTTACTTGTCTTGTTTGAACTGTACTGGAAGATCTGTTTCATTGGATTTAGTGTTAATGCATATACATTCTAATGAACCTGCTGAATATTTATTTTTTTGTGGAAAACAATATTTTTGAACTTCATGGATACCCTTTATACATGTCATCTATCTACTTAATTGAAAATATGTTTTGAACTATAATTGATTAATTGTTCTTCTACATATTTGGAAGTCAACTTTGGGGACAAAGATGGGTTTTAAGTGTGGGGGAGGGGGTCAATTCGTGACTTGCTAAACTGTTCGATAATGTAAGACCATCAATTCCCACTGCAAATTCAAACTTTTTGTAAAAAGTGGATAAATTTTTTCAATATTTGCATAATTTTAGGCTTTACACTTTACTTGATTGGGTATTGCCTTAGGACAAGTTCCTTGCTGGTAGTAAGATCTACTTTGAACCAGAAATTAATGATAATGGATGATTAGTGAGTGGTCTTGCTTAGTGATTTGATGGAAATTTGGTTTAGGAACTACTTCTGGAAGTGATATGGGTTACATGTTTATGGAGTTTTGATCATAACTTTTGGAACTAGAAGTTTGATTCTGATTCTAGGGGTCTCATTCTTCTTTTAATATTTAAAAGTAATTGCTTTAATGAGCCAATGTAAATGAATTTTATATAAATATTTTGAAATTAGAGTAGTTTGGGCATTTGGGATCCCAAAGGGAGTCTGTGAGACGCTAGATTCTGGGTGCGTTTCTGTTAACTTAAATCCCTCTGTACACTTTGAATAAGTGCATATGCACAGTGCCTAGCACAAGATACATGGCTTGGGAAAAATAAATAAAGTGTCTAGGGTCAAAAATGAGCTCATTAAGGTGAGAGGAATTATGAACACCATATGAAGAAGGGATCAGTTGGTTTTTATGGAAATCATTTTGGTTGTATCATTGAGGTGATTCAAAAAAAAAGAATTAATTAATTTTGGAACCTAGGTGAAAAATTCAAAGTACAAAGTTCTTTGGTTAAGGTCTTAATTCCATTGATTTTTTGTCCCTTTTCATTTTGGGATTGAGATCCTAAGACTGGATTGAAGTGAGTCACTAAGTTGTATCACATATAAGGCATGACATATTCTTGATGGATGGTCTTTGTGTTCTTAATTACCTTTGAGTATTTGTTTTATGCAAGATTCATTTGAGTAACTCATTTTCCAAAAGCCTGCTGTAATGTATTGTCCTTTGTTTTGAGTGCTGGACATGTTACATTTTGAGCAAAAATGATAAACACTTTGCTTCTTTCAAAGAAAATAAAACATGAGATTTTTTTAGGACAAACAATGCTTAAGTGTGAGGGAATTTGATGTAGCCTTATATTTACACATTTTTTCACATCCTTTTTATTAATTTATAATGATTTATTTAATTATTTTCACACTTTTTTTAAATAAATGCTCTTTTGTATTTTTATAATTAAATTTGTCAAATAATCATTTTTTATAACATTTTTTTGTAATTATGGACCCTTAAATAGTTGTTTTATTCCTTCTTTGTTTTTAATATAATTAATTTTCAATTTTTTTATTTAATCTATATTTGTTTATTTTATTTAATTTTTCATTATTAATAATTATTGATTTTGTTAATTAATTTACTTTTAATTATTAAGTTTATATAACTTAGTCGCGACTTGCCAGACTACCGGTAGCTAAGCTACTGATAGCAGGGGTCCTTTTGCTTTAACATTAGCCAGGTTACCGGTATTGTCTAACAGTGACCTGCTCTCTTTTGGCTTACTGGAAGCCTGTTTTAAGTTGTAATGGTGACTTTGTTATATCGGTAACCTTTTTCACCGCTTTTGTTCCCTACCGGTATCTCTTATCTATCTTAGACTTTATTTTATTATTCAATCTTTTAACATATTTACTTTAGAATAGGTTAACTTTATTATTTAATTATTTCATTCATCCTGCCAAGCACTTAATATATAATTTGTGTTTTTAAATTAAATAAAACGGTTTGTCCTTAATTTTATTAGCTTAATTAATTAATTAATTAATTAATTAAGAGTTTTTATAATTTAATTATATTATTTTATTTATGAAGATTGTTTTTTAATTAATTTTATAGTTGTTTTAGTCTGATACTCTTTAAATAAAATTATTTAGATATTTTAATTTGAAGTCTTTTATTAATTTATTTTAAAAATTATTCAGTTTATAATTTTAGTGTTGTTAATTTTTTATTTTAATGTTTTTAAAGTTTAATAGAAATATAGTTTTAAATTAATGGCGTTTAGTTTTCTTTGTAAATAATTATTTTTAATCCTTGCTTTAAATAACTTATGTTTTAACTTTTTACGTTTAATTTGTTTTATTTAAATAAAAGGGTCACTGTTAGTATTCTACCGGTGACCCCCGCACCTCACTATCACTTCGCTGTCTACCGGTGACCCTTAATGCATTGTATCAGTTGCCTTTTAATTTTTATTCTGTAACGGTGACCATTCTTTTATTATTTAACTCTATCGGTAACCGCCTTACCGTAAGACTGCATGCCCTGCACCTCACTGTTGTGCCACTGTTCCTATTTTCTTAATTTATTTTAATAACAGTGAACCCCGATCCACTATTTTACCTGACAGTGACCACCTCACTGTTGCGCTGCATCTCCTTTTATTTCCCTCTGTCAGTAGCTCTCTCACTGTTAGACAATCTCGGCAGCACCTCACTATTAGCATTCTAACGGTAGATTCTAATTTATTTGTAACATTGACTCTTTAATTTCATAACAGTAATCTTTTATTTATTATACCAGTGACCTTACCTCATGCAGCCTACTGGCAGTCTTTACTTCTTTTTCCATCAGTGACCCTCTATTTTTATTTTTTAATAGTGAACCTATTCTTTTCCTCTATCGGTGAGGTATTTATCACTAATACCCCAATCACCAACCTCACCGTTATATCTGCATATCAGTGACCTACTCCATTACTCCCCTGCATCCTCACCGTTACCTTGCACTCTATCACTGAGCAATACCTCAACGTTACCCATATTTCCTTTCCTCACTGTTATGCGAACTCACTGTCCACCTCAAACCACCCCGCGATAAACTTTTTTTTTTGATGCGCCGTTGAGATTGGGTCGAGCCGCATTGGTTCTATTTTTCAACGGCGGATTGGCTCAATCGGCGGCGATGAGGAGGTGCGGTGGCGTTGCTCTTTCCATTTACCGGCATGGCGGTGCTTGGCAAGGATTTGATTTCAGCTAAGGGAGACGGCGTCGTGGCTGCTTCGCCACCGCTGTTTGTTGCGCCGTTGTGGGAGTCAGAGGAGGTCTGCATGCCATCTGATCCGCTGCTGAGGAGGAGACTGCACCACCGCGCCGCTGCCCTGCTTGCTGAAGAAGAGATTCGAGCTACCGCTGCATAGCTTGGAGATGAGGATCCGAGCCGAGTTTCTTCTGCTGGGTAGCCGAGGACTGCCATGCTGGAGGAGGAGCACGCTGTGGTGGGTGTGCGCTGCTGCAAGCCGAGGGAAGTCCGAGCCATCGCGCTGCAGAGCAGGAGAGGAGTCCGCCACTAGCTAGGAGAAAATCCAGAAAACCTCCCCCTGCTGTGCGCCGAATTGGGGGAGGAAGATATTAATAAAAACATAAACTAATTTAAAACTTAAACATATAATAATAAAAGTAATAATAAAAGTAAAGTAAAAAAAGAAAAGTAAAGTTAAAGAAAAAAATAAACAAAAACAAAAGTAAAAGGTAAAGTTAAAGTTAAGTTAACTTTACATTAAAGTTAACTTCACTAAGTCAAATAAATATAAAATAATTTATAAAAGTTCTAATTTTAAAACAATTACAATAAATAGATAAATTATAAAATAAAATACAAAACTAAATTACTAACAATTTTTAATAATAAATTAATTTAATATTTATAGTGTAAATATATATTTATAAGTAAACTATGAAATATACTTAATAATTTAAAAATATTCAAAACTAAAGTTTTAATTCTAATTATTTAATTAGAATAAACTAATTAATGAATTAATCTAGAAAATTAATTTCTTAAATAGTAGTAATAAAATTATTAATTCAATCTAAAATATTAACTTTTCAATTACTTATTTATTCATGTCGTCAGCTTTTAATAAATTAGTTAAAATTGTTAAACTAATTTTTTTAATTTTTATTAATTTAATTAAATTAACAACTTTTTAATAACTTATCTTTTACCATAGTAATATTAAGTGGATAATTTTATAAATAATATAAAATTAAATAATTATCAATTAATTTAAGTTAATTATTAACGAGTAAAAATAACACTTATCTTTAAAAAATAACCATCTTTCATTCTTTATGTTCGTTTTTATTTATTTTTCTTTTCTAACTTGTGCAGGTTCATTCCAAAGTTAGAAACATGTCAATGTTCATGCAACTAACTTAACAAAAGATAGTTACGTGAGAAAAACTCGCACGAAGTGCCGGTCGTGGAAAAAACGCACGTGTGCGGTGCACCCATGAAGGATATTCCAAGTCGGTGGAAATCGAGCAGTGACATGCAGCTTATGACAGTAGGGTACTTAAAGCAGACAAGTAGCAGAATTTGGGGGTACTCTCATTTGACATTCCACGAACACATCAGACGAGAGCGAAGACTCTGAGGAGCAGTACTGGAGATGAGCAGGAGACCAAGGAGCCCGAAGGCAAAGCATTGTAAGGGGAGTTTACCTTCCCTCTATCCATAATTTTGTACTCTGTTTTTGGTTGTATTTCACTTCTTTAATCAATTTGATCATAGGTTGAACATTCTAAACATGAGAATTTTAATACCTTCTGGTTATCACCTTTAAATCTCCATATGCTTATCTATTTACGAAATTGGAATCAGTTGGCGAGATTGATTCGGTTTCATAACTTTGATTGTCCACACTTCTTTGCTTACAATTCAAACTTCAATATCTGACTAGCGAGGTTGATATCAAATGCATTTTTCAAATCTTTAACAATTTAAGCTTTGAAAATTTATGGCGAGTTCATTTCCAATTTTTATCTTTTAAAAACCTTTTGCATATTAATTAAGTTTTGGTGTGGCGAACTCCAAGACTTAATCATCTGCCTGTTGAGTTTCCTGGAGAGGGAAATCTCTTCAGTCTTTCTTGAAGTGTGATTCAGTTGTATGTTGTGGAGAGAACAACCATTCAAACCAGTAGTTTAGAATTCATGAGTACTTTGTTGATCTCGCTTCCTTGTCTTGCTGCTTTATATTAGTAAACTGTATTTCTCTAGTTTTTCATACTTAGTGTAATTTTAGCTCCTTTGTATAAAATCTTGGTTCCTAATCCTGTTTCAACTTCATTTTAATAAAAAAAAGTAAAAAATGCACACTTGCCACACTGCTGACAACATTGGAGTTTTTCTTGAATAAAACCTAGAATTCTCATCTGCCTTCTCTGTGGATCGACCATGCACCACTGTGCTAGTGTAGGAGTAATAAATGTAATTTTGAGGGCCGTGATGACCTCCAGCCTCTTCACTAATAAAAACATTTATTTTGAAAATATTTTTATAATCTTCTAAGGGAATCATCAAAAATGTTATAATTGTGGAAAATGGCTACACCCACCACATAAGTTAAAAAATATTCTTTCCTTATTTTGTCGAAAAGGTCATAAAGTACCTTGTTTAGAAAACAACAAAAATATTTCATTCAAGATAATTTATAAAAATTCCAAGAAGGGTATAAATTACTTTAACACATAGTCTAGTAAATATTAAAAAATGTTTTGAAATACATTTTTAAAAAAACACAGATGTTAATGATAAAGAAGTCCTAGTTGATACTTACATATAAAGTACCTTATATAATAAAGAGATTGTAAAACTAGCCCTTAACTTGTACTTTCCCTTAGTAGAGGGTATATTAACATCATATATAATGGTGAAATAATTGTTATTAAATTATGCAAGAACCACATAAATAAATATGATATCATATATGATCCTCTAATATTGCTTTGTTAATAATATTTCAGTAGTATCTTTGTTTCGGGTGTTAACTGATTCGTTTTCCATTATATGTTTTTTTTATGTAAGTCTTGTTTGTTATGGATAAGATGTGTTAGATTCATATATAGAATTATATTATGTTCTCAAACAATATAAAATAAAAATTAATCTTTAATGGTTACGGTGGGGAATGAAATCGCATCGCGTCGTGGAGATTGTAAGTCGTACGTTCGCACGAGCAACAATATCATTCTATTGACAGTGAAATCATATGTAATTGGATGATAGATTATATTTAAAAAACCATTAACATTTTACATTTACTACTAACATCAATTATACTCATTATCATACCCATCCAAATAATGAAGTGTTGAATAACAAACTACACCACGACGTGGAGACGGTATGTCGTACGTACACACGTACGCTGTCTTTTTCATTCACATGATGGATAAAATAATGAATATGGTTGTATCATATTTATAATAAAATCATAGTATATAGAAGGTACTGGATTTATTATTTTGGAATGAAAACAACAAAAAATTAGTAAGTGGAAGAAAAAAAGAACTTTGAAAGAGGTGATGAAATAATTACCTCTTCTTCGGGTGCTTCCTTTTGATTTGAACAAAAGGGCTCTATAGGTTAACTGTATGATCAAAGTAAGGCCTCCCAAATGAATTGATGGTAGATGGGAGGAGATTTGAGAAGGGGGTGGCCAAGAAAAATTTCATTGGAGGTGTGAATTAGATACAATTGGAAGAACCCTTTTATAAGAGAGGTAAGGGGACCATTTGGAAGAGCAATAAATATTAATTTATTATAAAATAATTGTCAGTTTTCAATATCTAAAAATGGATTTATTTAGAGGATAAGGTGGTTATGGTTAGAAATACTCTCAACCAATATGGTTTAGAAAATTTTAGGACACCATATAAACCTTATCTTTTAGATTTAACTCTTAGTTAAATAGTTTAACATTTACCATGTCTTCTTGTATTTTTATGTTACATGGTTATTAAATATACCAAAAAATGACAAGATATCCTAAAGTGGTTCATTAATGACATATGTAACATTTTATATTTCCTTTGGCCAAATCATTGATTTTTAGGAATAATATATCATTTAATAAAATAGTATTTCTTTTAAAACTCATTTATGTCAATTTTAACAGTATTTATTATTTGGTTTTTGTGAAAGTCAAATAAACTTTATTACTTTGAAAAAAAATACATTGAATCAACCCTAACATGTCATATTCACCTATAAAATTATATTATGGTATAAAAAGTTTCAATTTACATTTAATTTAATATTTATAATATCAATTATTTTAATCCTTCACTAATAAGGTAATTACAGCATCATCATTGTGTCGTAAAAAATTTATATATATAATTTTAAAAAATTATAAATAAAATACCATGGTGTAGAAAATATTTTCATATTTATATTTAATATTTGTAGTCTAATTTATCTCATGTATATCCCTATATTAAAAATGGTTTAGTTACCAATATTTGAATTTAACACTTTTATCTCTTCTTTAAATAAAAATTAATAAATTTCCTAATCTGATCTAAGTGGCTAAAAGGGGTCATATTTTTTACCTAAGGTTCATTTTGGATGAAAACACTTGTCCAATAGAATTAGGAAATCTTTTGGGGTAATTTTAATATTTTTTCACCTTTAATTAATCAATTTACTTTTAACCGTGGCAAATAAAATTCAAAATTTACTAATCACCAAAAATTATTTTCATCCTATTGAACCACATTTTACATACTGATGAAAATTGTGGCTATCAGATTTTTAAAATTCATTTCACAGAACCCATAAAATTACATTTTATGCAAATTTTCTAATGTGCCTAGAAGGTGGGTAAAAGATGTTAAAAAGTTCAAAAAAAATTATATATCTAGTCTTATTATAAAATGGCTCCAATGAAGTACATTGGATTAATATTGGAATTAATTATTTATTTTTACTTTAAAATAAATTTAATTTAAAAAATAATTAATTTAATAAAATTTCGATGTTAAACATTAACGCATAGTTTTTTACTATTCTTCAAAAATTAAATGTTTTAAGAAAAATACAAAAATTCACCCTAAGCTAATTTTGATATTCCAAAACCAAAAATGAAGTAAAATTTGAAAAATAAAATTTATAATTTTTTTAAAAGTGGGTATAACTATTTATAACTGCTTTCATAAATGGATAGTTTGATTGGTCATGGTGTGCTAAAACTCAAAGTTGCGTAAATCACAAGCTATTGTATTATTCAAAGAGAAACGTACTGTGGAAGATTAGGGTGTTACAAAAGTTCTCATGTATCACCTTTTTCTGTATTGTTCAGTGTATTTTCCCCGATTTATTACATTAATTAAAAATAATTCCTTGTAAGTATAACAATAATAATAATGATATTTAAAAAAATTAAAATGGATAAAAATATTTTATTAATATTGATAATTTTAGTAGTAATTATAATATTTCATGTCATAATGTTACAATATTTTGTGTTAACAATAATTATAATATTTCATGATGTATTTTAACTACTACGATCTACTGTTATAAAAGAAAAAATAATATATCATGTTAAATAATTATAATATTTTTTTATAATGGAATTATTTAATGTTATATTTATAACAACAATTAAATAAAAATAAGTAATATTGGAATCATTGATATCAATTTCAAATATTTAACAAGAATGTCTATGTATTGTTGTGTGTGATCACACTACTGTTAATACAACATATCCCATTTTAACTCTAATGTTAAGCGTGCTTAGGTGAGAGTAGTATTAATATGGGTGACCTCTTAGTAAGTACTCATGTTGTACCCGGTATTTGAGTATATTTCAATTTTAATGTTATTATAATAAATATTTTTAAGATATTCTACGTAAAATTTTGTATTGAATATAATAATTCTTGATAAAAGGGATTTTAAGTAATAATTATAATATTGCATGGTATAATGTAACAATATATTTTAGTTTATTAGGGGTAAAATTACATCAAATAACACACACACACAACACACACATGCTAGTTGGAAGATCATAGCCCACCTAAGGGATAACCCACTCATTATATAGGCACATAGACCCCATACATATTGTGTTCCAATGATCCTTTACAAACCATGCCCCGAATGAATCAAACCACCACAGTCACCCTAAAATAGGTACCCGAAGATATGTTTCACCACCCAATAGGCCTCCCCTACACTTCAACAATGAACATACAAATGTCATTGCTTCACCGAATGTGGTTCTGCATTGAAACATACGACCACCAAACCACCTCCACCGCTACTAAGAGGGGGTTCTATAATCATGTTTGTTAGTGATGAAACCACCATAAGAACAACTTCCCACCCACTGCATCCTAGTAGAACAATACTTCACATCTAGAAAATTCTATCACCACTAATTCCAATCAGAATGACCGCTTTTTGAGCCATCGACGCTACTGGCGCACTGAACACCACCACCGTCAGCATCTCCCATCCAATTTTTCCAGAAACCCAGCAAAAATTATCATATACCAATCAGATTTCTTCTTTATACCCTAAAATTCTACACTAAGAAAAGAAGGATGGATTCTCCATCATCATGAAGAGTCACCGGAAATCCATGGTCACTCTCCTATGCACAGGTCATGTTTTCTCAGGAAATCACCAAATCGTCCCCACCATCAACCGTGGCCATATCCTAATCATCCACCTTTCTCAAGCACAATAACATTATTAAATTTAAAAATATTAATTTTTCATAGGTTACCGCATGATAAGTTCACATGGTTTACCTTTTTTTATATTTTTCATTGTACATTCCATTATTTTTTACATTTTAAAAATTAATGAATTGCTTGTGAGTATAAGAAAAATAATTATGATATTGTATGTAAAATTTTTATATGAATATAACATCTGATATTTACATAGAATTATTCTAATAATTATAATATTGTACTCCAAAATGTTACAATATTTCATAATAATATAAATTATAATATTTTAGGAAATATTTTAACAATAATGATTTAGTGATATAATAGAATTAATAATTTTTCATATTGAATTATGACAATATTGGGTGATAATTTCATTGGATAATGTTATATTTATATCCAAAATTAAATAACAATGTGTAATATTAGAATCATTGATAGTACTTTCAAATATTTAACTAGAATGTTTTTTCATTATTGGGTGAGATCACACATGAAATAATTCACCTGATCCCATTAGAACATTACAGTTAATCATGATTGGGTGACAGGAGTACTAGGATATGTTTTCTCTAGGGAAGTACTCATGTTACGCCATTTTTTTGTACATTTAAAATTCCATGCCATTATAATGAATATTATTATGTTATTGTATGTAAACTTTTGGGTTGAATATAATAGCTCACGATTACATGGAATTTTATTTATTATTATAATGTTGTAGGTTATAATGTTACAATGTTTCTTGTTAACAATGATTATAATATTTCATGTTATGTTACTTCAACTAAGTTTTAGTGTTATAATAGAAATAATATTTTTTTATGTTGAATAATTATAATATTTCTTGATAATAACATTACTTAATTTCATAATATTAATGTTACATATGTGAAACCACATCCAGCTGAAGGAGGTTGAGGGGTCAGGTTCTGTTGATTTGGATCCCCTCCTTGTTAAACCAAGTCAGACGTTGTATACTAAAAACCACGATCTAAGAGTTGTGGACATTTTTTAAATAATGTTTCATGATTTAGGATTTCCCATGTTTATAGAGACAACATTGGGAGGTTCTTGATTCATGAATTCTCCCTCTTTTGCTGAGATAGTTAAGGACAGAGGGGTGGTTCTTGTCCAGGTGACTAAGCAACACTCAAATCAAGATGTTGAGGGTATTCAAGCTGATGTGAGGGCAGTCAAAGAGATACATAACATTACTGAGAATGTGGCAATGTCACAAAGTCTGTGGGTGCCTGATACATTCATAGATTCTAAGTCACTCTTGATTTATAAAAATTTCATAATATTGAATGAGGTTGGAAAGGAGAATGAGGATATTGAAGGATGGAAAACCATCATTTTAAAATGGAAGCACAAACATGTAGGTTATAGAAACTCGTAACACGTGGTACCGTGTGACAAAGATCTGGATTCATAGCAATACATGGACTATGAGAATGAATCATTGGGTGGGACAGGTTCAAGGAAAGAGAAACAAGGGAATTTCATGCTCGAGAATATTCTAGATCTCGTGGGGGAGAAAAAATCAAGACTCAATAATGATTATTCTGTAAAGACACAGATTTTCTGTGGAAAATTTTTTCTTAAATACATGGGAATATTACGAGTCTGTGAAAACTGACATTGCTTGATTCTGTGGCCCGGTGTGCCCAGAATCAATCTCTGAAGTTTTATTCAGGTACGTTCAGTAAACGTGCGAGTGGGATTTTATAACATTTAAACCGGTGCTCGAAATTTAAATCTGAGGGCACCGTTGAACTCGCAACGTCGGTGATTGCTTAGTGAGACCTTCACCGCAGTTGTGTTTTAACAAGAGCAGAAGATAGTTTTTGGGGTTTTATAATTAAATTGAATAAAATAATGTAATAACTTTAATTTATTTCTTGGTAGTTAAAACCTCCAAAGGGAAGTTAGTGGTGGGGGCCACCACACCATAACCTCCCATGAGAGTTTATGGTGGTGGGGCCCACCCCCACATAACCTCCCATGGGAGGATTATTAGGTGGTGCCCACCCAACCTCTCTAACTCCTCTAAACCCCCCAATTAAATTGGTAAAACTCTCCATAAAGTGGGGAGGAGACTCTTGGACTTTCCCCATAAATGTGACAACCGTCTCAAATAATTAATTGAAATCATTCAATTAAAATAATTCTAACCATTTGAATTCTTCTGAATTTATGCCAACCAATATAATAATACACAAACTGTTATTTTATTTGGTTGACATTCACATTTGGAGGAACGGAGGGAGTGGAGAACTAAGGAGAACTTCTTTCTCTCAACGAGGAACGCCCGTCGCCCACGAAGAACGCTTCTACATCCTTCGAACGAAGAACGATGAGCACCGTCTACTCCCTCTTCGACCGAGCCAAAAGGGAAGATATCGCCCGCGAAGAACGTCACCAACGACGACGTCATCTCATCCTGATGTCAACGGAACGATGTCGCCATCCCGTGACATTGTCAACGATCAACGACAATCAAGGTAGGGAGTTTTTGTGTTATTCTTTTATCTTTGAATATAAACATCGTTCTTCATCGAACAATGAAATGGTATGAGAATCGCCAATTTCTATCACCATAATGAGGAGGGCTCGGAACACACAAACATGGTCCGACCCTCCCTTTGTTGTTCTTGTTCGATGAAGACGGCTTGGCAAAGAGGAGACGGCGATGAAGATGGAAAACAAGGGCCGCACTACCCGTGGCCTCTGCGAACCGCGCCACCCCCGTGGAGCCCTGACGCACTTCCCGCGCCCTAGCGTGCTGCCCCGGCGCGTTGCCCGTGTGCCCCGTGCGCTGCCCGGCTCCACCGGTGCCCCGTCGGCGCGCTGCCTGACACCCCCCGCCCCGCCGACGCGCTGCCCTGCTCCCCCGCACCCCGCCGACGCGCTACCCCGGCGCCCCCGCGCCCTGCCGGCACGCTGCCCGGCTCCCCCGCGCCCCGCCGACGCGCTGCCCGGTGCCCCCGCGCCCTTTCCGGCGACCTGCCCGGTGCCCCCGCGCCCCACCGGCGGCCTGCCTGGCACCCCCAGCCTTGGCCGGTGCACCCGCGTCCTGCCGGTGACCCACCGGCCTGCCTGCGCCTCGAGCGGCCTGCCCGCTGGCCACCCGGCCACCGACCTCCCAAGTCGACCCGCAGTGCCCCCTGCGGTGCCGCTGGCCGAACCAGCCCGGTATACCAAGACGAGTTACTAAGCTTCTTATGTGGCAACTATCGGGCCGGACCGCCCTCGTGGTCCGCTGGGTCGGGCCCAACAGACCTGGTGAAAACATAGCGGGCTGACCCACCCAATGGGGCGGGTCAGACCCAACGAGTCTGGCCAAGTCGACCCAGACCTGGGCCCATTACTGATCCACTACCTTCTTGGGCCATATCTTTGGCACCAGACATCCATTTGACGAACCGTCAGCAACCCCGATATTCTTGGAGAATAGCCGTCCCTTTGAGTATACCCCACTGGAGTTCGGGGTATAGTTGAGTCATGGTCAGGTTGGTTCATAAATGAATCCATCTGGCCCCCTGGAAGTAAAATGCCAATAACTCACAGACCAGGTGTTCGATTGACGCGCCGTCTGTTGTGTTGAGACCCCTATGACATGGCAGTCCTTTGAGATACTTCTACATGAGACTATGTGACACTTGGAGTATCGACCAGTAGCTCATGGAGCGGATCCTTCTGGTGACGAGAAGGTAGAGTGCGGAGACCTAGTAGCTGTAGACCTTGACGACTGCTTGACCGATTAGACTCAGAGTGACTCGACTAGCCTAGTGGGGAGCGCCCGATATTTGGTGGCAGAGCCATGGCGGACGGAGCGCCTGGTAGTTGGCAGTAGACCTGTCATGAACCAGGCCGGGTCGTCATCCGACCCAGCGCCCGACCCGGTCCGCGACATGGCCCGAAGGGCGTTCCCGATCCCCACGGGCTGACAACTAGTGCCGGGCATCAAAAAAAACCAGTTGGGAACGGTTTGGCCCATGAAAAAGATAAGCAAACATAAACTGAACACGCAGATAAATAAAGGAAAACAAACTGAACGACGTGGCAGTAGAAAAAGGTATAAACAAAGAAACGCGAAATACCTCAGGTGACCCCGTGGATCACCACGGTACGACAACCACTCACTCCCAAAAGCGATCCAAGACTGCAACCAGCAACTGAAAAGTAAAGTAGGCGTGAGCACCTAAATGCTCAGTAGGAAAGCAAAAAATAACCACGTCCTATGCCTCCACCTTTAATAAGAAACCCAACTCTGCCAGTTTGAAAATACAATATAATAAAATAATGTTTTCCCTTCTTTTCAAATTCAAGTAATGAGTTTGCATTTTCAAATAAAGCATTTCACTCTTACTAAATTATCAAAATAGGTTCCAAGCATGCATTAACATTTCAAAATGAAAAGAAACCAGTTTGGAATAAAATGTGATTTTTTTTCTCAAACAAGACACCAGGTATGAAACAACTGAAAAGAAAGTTACATGACAAGCAGCCTGTCACAAAAGAGCACTATGGGTAATCCCTATAGGTAGCTAGAGTATGTGGGAACCTAGAGACCTCGTACCTCGGTGAAACGTGGCTTAGAAGGCCACGACCCTCAGAAAACGTGGCTTAGAAGGCCACGACCCTCAGAAAACGTGGCTTAGAAGGCCATGACCCTCAGAAATTCATATGTTTAGTTAGTGTTGTTGTGTCAATCCTGCTAGACAAACCGGGACGAACCCCTGCCGTGTCATCTAGCGTACTAGTCCTGGTCACCTGCCTAGATACCCGAGTTTCCCATTGTGCTCTATTTCAAATGGTGGTGAGTTTTCTTTATCAAGCAATCAAATAAGTACATTACACTTTCTTTATCTAAAACTCATTCAACCTTTTACCACCGTATTCCCTACTTAAGTGCATTCCCCCTCTTTACATCACACAATCACGCACAAGCCTTTACACTAGGCACATAACACAAACCACTCATTAACACAGGCATCACGCCTTATTTTCAAATTTAGGGGAATGACTAAAAAGGGGTTTTCTATTTTCAAAAACCAAATCTTAAAGTGCCAAACGGGCCTCAATAGAGGTTTTTTTCTATTTCATAAAACATTCTTAAGATGCCAAACGAGCTTAATTACAAAAAAGGGGACACTTTTTACAATCAACCGGCCAAAAAGCCAAACACCTTTGGAAATACCTCTTACCAATTCAAAACCACATAAGAAATTAATTTCTCAAGAAAATTCACTTAAGACTAACGACTTTGAAATACATTTCAATTTTTCCAATACAAGGCATAATAGTTTCTAGCAACCGAAATCAGATTCCATAGCATGTGTATATAGCATAGTGTAAAACATATTTTTAAAACAATCAAGAAATTATGAATTTCAAATTAAAAGCTTTGGCATAGGGGACCTACCTCAAACATGTCGTTATTTGTCGACGACCACTCGAACCCACGTTTGACGCATACATGCACATGCATTTATACATATATATATATACCCCGAGCTGCATTGCACATATTCCCCGCACCATGAGGGAATATGTACAAAGAGGGCATATATATATATATACCCTACCGTATGCATGTACATGTAGGAATTCTCAGCACCCGCAGCCCAAAACCAACACAGCAACGTCCAATGCACTACACACATAATTTAATAAGACAAATAAACACATAAACAATCCATAAAACATTTCAAAAAAAACACATCACATTAACGCACCCAGATGAAACAAGATACGATGCACCCGATGAACCATCATCTACACACATGGGTACCATTTTGAGAAAAATACATGCACCAAAAGAACCCCAAAACGCAATCTGCACCATGAAATCCACCCAATTAAGCCCCAAATAGACCAAAATTATCAAGAATCAATAGTAAGTGACATTACCAAACTTTGAACACAAATTCCCACTCAAGGACATCTTCTAAGGGCAAACACACACCCATAACGAGGTAAAACAAAATTCGCAGCCCTAGCGCGACACCATAAACCAACAACAAAATTTATAAAACACAACACAAGGCTAAAAATGGGTTTTCGCAAAATAAAAACATTCATATCAAATAAACATGCTACTAAACACATTGAAATCATATCAAACTTTAAGTAAAACTAAATTTTCACCATGTAAACAACTAAATGAGTATGCTAATTTTACTAAATAAGAGAATTAATTCGTTAATAACACTTATACGCGGGAACACTTACCTTCGGTGTTGAAACATCCGAATTTCGGTGCGAAAATTCAATTCCGCCATATTCGCACCAAGATGGAACGAGGATGAACCCTAAATCAAGAAATCAAACAAAAACAACAACAAAACAAATGGAAATCACACCCCAAATGAAAAAGAACCCAAAACCCTAACTAAGAGGGGGGGGGGGGGTACTTACCAAAGGGGGACTCATAGAGGGAGGATGAAGCCGGCGGGATTGAGTTCGTCGGAGGAAGGAGGTGCGCCGTGGAGAGGGGCACTCGGCCGGAGATCCGGGAGCAGGCGGGGGGGTGCGCCTGGGGCGGAGGCCGGATGGAGGCCGGGACGGCGACGGGCGCGCCTGGGACAGAGGCCGGAGGTGTCCGGGACGGCGGCGGGCGCACCTGGTGCGGATACTGGAAGGAGGTCGGGACGGCGGCATGCTCAAGGTGGGGGAGGGGGTGGTTGCGCCGTGATCGGGAGAAGGGGGGAGGGGGCTCGCGACGTGGTAAGGGAGAATGGGGGGGGGGGAAGGGGGGTAGCGCGAGCGGGTGAGGTGTGGGATAAAAAAAAATTAGGGTTTTAGGAAAAATAATAATAATAATAATAATAAAAGAAATAAATAGAATAAAAGGAAAGAATACAAAATAAATAAAATATATATATATATATTAACAAATAATAAGGAACATAATAATGATTTTAACGAACTCTACTAATAATAATAATATTGTTCATAACATAATCATAATTATAATAAACTTGATAATACTAATACTATTAACCATAATAATAATAATAGCAATAATCACCATCATTATAATTATTAAACTAACTCATTTAAACTCGCTTTATTTATTTGTCTTGTATATTAGGCAGACCGCACGGTGGCCCGAGTAAAGCCGCGCGGCTTTGAACGCACCCTGCCCTGCCCCAGACGCTGTCAAGGGCAAAGCACTCATTCGTCAACAAAATGAAAGACTTTAAAACAGGCTTGATCCGCAGTACGATATAAAGTTTTAAAGTCTGATAAAATAATAAAATAATATTAATTTAAAAGTTTGGGTGTGACAATTCTCCCCACCACAAAAACTTTCTGCCCCCAGAAAGTCACCCAGCGAAACGAGTAAACAAACTCGAGTTCGAAACTAAATGAGGCCAACAAAATCACAACTCGGCGTGACTTTTCACTCCATCAGTCACACCCGACCAACTCTGAGGGAAACTGAAAAAAGAACCATCAGGAAACGAGGAGGGTTCTCCCCACCACAAGAACCCGACTAGCACAACCGACATTGAGACTGTTAGCATGGCTGACTCTGGGACTGCTAACTTGATCCAAGAGGGAACCACCACACAGACCAAACCTTGAAAAAGGAACTTCAAGATTCATGGTGGGTCTCCCCACCATTTAAGAACTGACCAGCTGAAGCCAATTAGCATAGAATAATACGAGAAACCCAGCACAAACCGACCCATGAACTCTCTGCATAAACCAGACCCCCACCACATGGGGTCATCGACGAAAGACCCCAAACCGAGTAGCGGACCAAACCCCTATTCATTATCTCCCAAGATGCATATGTCTCGAAAACGAGCGCATCCCAAAACAAGAACGGGTTACCAATGGAGCTAGCCACATGAGAGAGACAAACTTCAAAACTCATGTTTGAGGAGGCACAACTACTAGAATTACAAGAAAAAGATATCATCGCACCTTATTACAACCAAGGTGGGGTATCCAAAGAACAAAAACTACAATGAGGAAAAGAGACCTTTACGCCTCTTACAGCAAAATAGAACCTTCAAAGATGGGAGAGATGAAACAGGGAAATTCAGACCATCCCCATTTAATCATTGGAGACAAAAATTAGACCATGGTGCCCCACACCCAACGATTCCTGACTGCGTGAAGAGCTTCACTCCGAGACCTGTGGCTGGAGCTCTGATGTCTTGAAGCATCTGCTGCCCCGCAGTCAGGAGCTGACGTTCCCCTGTCGAGACTCCTCCTGAAAAAGTTGCTAGCGGAACCTCTCTAAGTTTCCCAAACAGCCACACCGACAGCATGTCTTCAATGGATGATGATGAGGCGACTTAAAGTACCCTAACCGGCCACAAAAGAAGTGAACAAGAGAGTGGCCTGCCTAATAGAAGATGGAATTGATGAGAAAACTTGTCTGAGATGGGTTCCTCTGGCTCACTCTCACAGAATGGGGAACCATCCCAAACACCAAAGGGAACCGGTCCTTGAACATTAGACGAAGACCTCACACAAGAGAAACTTTAACTGATTCTGCGACATTATCTTTGGAGAAAAGGGAACCAACTTCTTGAGATGCCCAACGTAGGCCTTCACTATTCATTGGAATTGCTAGACACTCACTAGTTCTGCCACTTCCCTTGCCTTCACTTCCTTGGGTATAAACCATCTGACGAGAGTCGTCGTAAACACCTTCCAAGACATACCATCGTACAACGACGCTGGGATTATTTCCTCCACCAATCCAAAGTTGAACCATCAAATGGACTCAAACCAACACGGACTCTCATAGCTTTGGGAGTTCTCAATAACCTGAAAACACTCACGACTTCACCATGCCAGTCTACTACCTTAGATAGATCACGATCACTACAAAGGACGGACAACAACTGAAAAGAATTCAATTCCACCACTCTGCTAAGAATCTGGGTAGAACCAACAACTCGAAGAGGCTCACTAGGAACTTCTAGGACTTTTTTGGGAAGTATACTCAAAAACAAGGGGCACAAATCCGAATCAAATCTCATCATAAATCAAATTTCCACACCTAAATCACAAACAAAATCTCAAACTCAAATCACTATTCAAACCACAATTCAATACGTCAAAACCAAGAACTCACGAAAAAGAATACCCAACACGAAAAGAGAACGCTAAACAATTTCTCACTCACTTTTCTAAACATCTGAAAAACCCTTTTTGAAAACCATTCTTCAGCAACCAAAACCACTTAAATATCCACCATTGATATCCCATGAAGTCTCACACATACATATCCCCGTGCTAGCTCAAGCACCCATCCACTCACATCGCCAATTTCTCCACTTGCCACATGCGCACCTCAATGTATGTGATCACTAATAGGAATACCAAGGGTCAATTTAAGACACTTCTCATTTCCAAAATATACCATTAAGCACACAACACAAATTCCCAACCAATTTGAGAAAGTGACTTATCGTCAAAGTAATACATTTCCAATTTCCAAAACATTTTCCAATTCACATTCCAAAAAGTGTTATTGAGATTCCAAAACAACTTCCAAAACACCTCCCATTTTCCCTTTTGAAACCACACATTTGTTAAAAGAAAACAATTTCCATTTCAAAACCACATTTCCACTCTAACACCACATTCTCATTTGAAACCACCTTCACAAAAATCCATTTTCATTTTTGAGGTCTACTCACATCAACCAAAATGAAGGTCAAACATAAATCACATCAAACTTTCCAAAAATAAGGGGCTAGTGGCTATGCCAACCCGGTAACATGGCTTAGCAGACCATGCTCCGAGCGGGTATCCACCGCAGGAAGTATCTCGAACCGTGCACTCGGGCTGTACATGGGTCGCTACTCCATGCAAGTCTGCCGCGTAACACTGGCTCACTTCCTTGGTCATCCCTCATCCACACATACCAATCCAGAGAAGAAAATTCAAATCCTGGACTACCCCTGGAAACTCGAGTCTCGGGACGAGCAAGGGTTCATGATGTCCTTCCCACACCTACCTCTCGAGTCCCGACACACCTAATCACCAAACTACTTGACAACCCAAATAACAAGGGCACCTCTGATACCATTTTGTCACGAACCAGGCCGGGTCGTCATCCGACCCAGCGCCTGACCCGGTCCGCGACATGGCCCGAAGGGCGTTCCCGATCCCCACGGGCTGGCAACTAGTGCCGGGCATCAAAACAAACCAGTTGGGAACGGTTTGGGCCATGAAAAAGATAAGAAGACATAAACTGAACATGCATATAAATAAAGGAAAACAAACTGAACGACGTGGCAGCAGAAAAAGGTATAAACAAAGAAATGCGACATACCTCAGGTGACCCCATGGATCACCACGGTACGACAACCACTCACTCCCAAAAGCGATCCAAGACTGCAACCTGCAACTGAAAAGTAAAGTAGGCGTGAGCACTGAAATTCTCAGTAGGAAAGCCAATAATAACCACGTCCTATGCCTCCGCCTTTAATAAGAAACCCAACTATGCCAGTTTGAAAATACGATATAATAAAATAATGTTTTCCCTTCTTTTCAAATTCAAGTAATGAGTTTTTATTTTCAAATAAAGCATTTCACTCTTACTACATTATCAAAATAGGTTCCAAGCATGCATTAACATTTCAAAATGAAAAGAAACCAGTTTGGAATAAAATGTGATTTTTTTTCTCAAACAAGACACCAGGTATGAAACAACTGGAAAGAAAGTTACATCACAAGCAGCCTGTCACAAAAGAGCACTATGGGTAATCCCTATAGGTAGCTAGAGTATGTGGGAACCTAGAGACCTCGTACCTCGGTGAAACGTGGCTTAGAAGGCCACGAACCTCAGAAAACGTGGCTTAGAAGGCCACGACCCTCAGAAAACGTGGCTTAGAAGGCCACAACCCTCAGAAATTCATATGTTTGGTTAGTGTTGTTGCGTCAATCCTGCTAGACAAACCGGGACGAACCCCTGCCGTGTCATCTAGCGTACTAGTCCTGGTCACCTGCCTAGATACTCGGGTTTCCCATTGTGCTCTATTTCAAATGGTGGTGAGTTTTCTTTATCAAGCAATCAAATAAGTACATTACACTTTCTTTATCTAAAACTCATTCAACCTTTTACCACTGTATTCCCTACTTAAGTGAATTCCCCCTCTTTACATCACACAATCACGCACAAGCCTTTACACTAGGCACATAACAGAAACCACTCATTAACACTTGCATCACGCCTTATTTTCAAATTTAGGGGAATGACTAAAAAGGGGTTTTCTATTTTCGCAAACCAAATCTTAAAGTGCCAAACGGGCCTCAATAGAGGTTTTTTTCTATTTCATAAAACATTCTTAAGATGCTAAACAAGCTTAATTACATAAAAGGGGACACTTTTTACAATCAACCGGCCAAAAAGCCAAACACCTTTGGAAATACCTCTTACCAATTCAAAACCACATAAGAAATTAATTTCTCAAGAAAATTCACTTAAGACTAACGACTTTGAAATACATTTCAATTTTTCCAATACAAGGCATAATAGTTTCTAGCAACCGAAATCAGATTCCATAGCATGTGTATATAGCATAGTGTAAAACATATTTTTAAAACAATCAAGCAATTATGAATTTAAAATTAAAAGCTTTGGCATAGGGTACCTACCTCAAACATGTCTTTATTTGTTGACGACCACTTGAACCCACGTTTGACGCATACATGCACATGCATTTATACATATATATATATACCCAGAGCTGCATTGCACATAATCCCCGCACCATGAGGGAATATGTACAAACATGGCATATATATATATATACCCTACCGTATGCATGTACATGTAGGAATTCTCAGCACCCGCAGCCCAAAACCAACACAACAACGTCCAATGCACTACACACATAATTTAATAAGACAAATAAACACATAAACAATCCATAAAACATTTCAAAAAAAACACATCACATTAACACACCCAGATGAAACAAGATACGATGCACCCGATGAACCATCATCTACACACATGGGTACCATTTTGAGAAAAATACACGCACCAAAAGAACCCCAAAACGCAATCTGCACCATGAAATCCACCCAATTAAACCCCAAATAGACCAAAATTATCAAGAATCAATAGTAAGCGACATTACCAAACTTTGAACACAAATGCCCACTCAAGGACAACTTCTAAGGGCAAACACACACCCATAACGGGGTAAAACAAAATTCGCAGCCCTAGCGCGACACCATAAACCAACAACAAAATTTATAAAACACAACACAAGGCTAAAAATGGGTTTTCGCAAAATAAAAACATTCATATCAAATAAACATGCTACTAAACACATTGAAATCATATCAAACTTTAAGTAAAACTAAATTTTCACCATGTAAAAAACTAAATGAGTATGCTAATTTTACTAAATAAGAGAATTAATTCGTCAATAACACTTATACGCGGGAACACTTACCTTCGGTGTCGAAACATCCGAATTTCGGTGCGAAAATTCAATTCCGCCATATTCGCACCAAGATGGAACGAGGATGAACCCTAAATCAAGAAATCAAACAAAAACAACAACAAAACAAATGGAAATCACACCCCAAATGAAAAAGAACCCAAAACCCTAACTAAGAGGGGGTACTTACCAAAGGGGGACTCATAGAGGGAGGATGAAGCCAGCGGGATTGAGGTCGTCGGAGGAAGGAGGCGCGCCATGGAGAGGGGCACTCGGCCGAAGATCCGGGAGCAGGCGGGGGGGGGGGGGGGGGGGGGTGCGCCTAGGGAGGAGGCCGGACAGAGGCCGGGACGGCGGCGGGCACGCCTGGGGCAGAGGCCGGAGGTGTCCGGGACGGCGGCGGGTGCACCTGGTGCGGATACTGGAAGGAGGCCGGACGACGGCATGCTCAAGGTGGGGGAGGGGGCGGTTGCGCCGTGATCGGGAGAAGGGGGGAGGGGGCTCGCGACGTGGTAAGGGAGAATGGGGGGAAGGGGGGTAGCGCGAGCGGGTGAGGTGTGGGATAAAAAAAATTAGGGTTTTAGGAAAAATAATAATAATAATAATAATAAAAGAAATAAATAGAATAAAAGGAAAGAATAAAAAATAAATAAATATATATATATATATATATTAACAAATAATAAGGAACATAATAATGATTTTAACGAACTCTACTAATAATAATAATATTGTTCATAACATAATCATAATTATAATAAACTTGATAATACTAATACTATTAACCATAATAATAATAATAGCAATAATCACCATCATTATAATTATTAAACTAACTCATTTAAACTCGCTTTATTTATTTGTCTTGTATATTAGGCAGACCGCACGGTGGCCCGAGTAAAGCCGCGCGACTTTGAACGCACCCTGCCCTGCCCCAGACGCTGTCAAGGGCAAAGCACTCATTCGTCAACAAAATGAAAGACTTTAAAACAGGCTTGATCCGCAGCACGATATAAAGTTTTAAAGTCTGATAAAATAATAAAATAATATTAATTTAAAAGTTCGGGAGTGACAAGACCCACTGTACTCGATAGGAGGAGTACCTCGGTAAGCTATTAGGGGGAGTGCCTGGTATTTGGCGGCAGACCCATAGCGGACGAAGCGCCTGGTAGTTGGTAACAGACCCGCGGAACTCGACAGGAGGAGTACCTCAGCAGTCTAAGGTCAGTGAGAAGTGCCTCGGTGTCACGACAAACCCACTGTACTAGACAGAGGAGGAGTTCTCCAGCATTTGTGGTTTCGATAATAAAAATCTTGGTTTGAGCTGAGTCAATGACCTTTGTGTTTTCCACATGATTGAGATGGGTTACTTGATAACATGGGTATATGTATAGGAATATACCTAAGTAATGGTTATCCGTTGAAATCATTCATTGTGGTTTATCCTTGTTGGATTTTATGAGACCTTGAGGGTCTCGGGGTCCCTACTGAGTATCGTTATACTCACCCATGTGCGGGCTATACCTACACCTCATTGTGTTGGTTGCAAACGACGAATAGCGCTGCCGGAGGCCGAGAGCGCCAAGACTGGACGGTACCCGGAGGAGGACCTTATGACATATCAGTACACGGTGGAGTCTGACGGACGTGGAGTGCTGAGGAGGCCATATGTACCTACCCTTCAGGTAGGAACCCCGAAGGATGATCCAGGAGCTGCTTTCACCTTTTAGTTGTCTGCCCCTATTCATTTGTACATGTTTTCAGTTGTACTTTTACTTTAAATTTGGGCTTGTATTCTGACCCCACTTTACTTTCAGTACACTTGTTATATAGTTTTTACTTAGTGTTTGCTTCCACTTGTTCTCTGGTTGTGTGTGTTTGTGTTTTATAAAGGCAATGCCTTCCCAATTAGAGAGATTTACGCCTTTGGTGCTAGTCACCAGCCCGTGGCCTATGGAAGGCGGGCTTGGGGTAGTCATGATATGGGCCCCGGGGGACAGGTCGTGACAAATTGGTATCAGAGTAGTTGGTTCTACCATAGAACTTATGACTCTGATATTTATTTTCTGTGAAGCAATAGTGTTAGGGGTACTAAGTGTGGTTTTCAATTTAGGGATTCCAGTGTTCGTGTGGGTGGCCGACGTATCTGTAGAGACTCGGGGTTTTGGTCATGTAAGACTTTGGAATATTTCTAGGAATAATTCCAAAGCTAGGCGCGAAGACGGCGTGCGATTCCGAGGCCCGGTGTGCCCAGAATTAATTTTATAAAAATATTAAGTATTTTTACACTATGCACGTGGTGGGGGTGTGGTATCTCCTAAAAGGTAGCTCAGAATGGAAATCTGATGGCACGGTTGCGTCCGGAATGTTCCGTTTACCCTAGGTGGGGTGTAAACTTTGCGGGCGCGGGCCTGCGGTGAGAAACGCCACCAGGGGCGTTTTCGTAAATAAGTAGCAAAGTTAGTGTGCGAGCGTCGGCTCGAATAACTTCTGAACGGAGTCTCGGATCACAAATCTAAGTCCTCCGTTGCGTTCAAAACAGTGCGTTTACCCTAGGGGTGACATTACCTTTGTCTGCATCGGGCGCGGAGTCGGGAGCGTGGTTTTAAATGAAGGTTTTTAAATAATAAAAAAAAACCTCATTCTCTCCCTCTCCCACCCACACGCAGGCGGCGGAAACCACCCCTCCCGACCTTCTTTTCTTTTCCAAATCGAGCTCCGGGAGTCCGAATACAGCGTCGTTCGTCTGCGGATCCAGCTTCTGGGCGTCGCGAGCGCCGTTCTGTATCCAAAGCGTCGGCGATCCGCCAACAGGTAGGCGTTTTACATTTTGAAAATTCTGGATCCCGTTTATGCGTTTTTTTTTTTCAAATAGTCATAAGGGTTGTGTAGTTTGGGTCCCGAGCTTTCCGAAACTTTTTTCGGATCTGAATTTGGAGCACCGGGGTGCTCCCGGTGGCTCCCGGAAGTTTTCCGGCGAAAACCCGATTTTTCGGCGAGACCCGCGGCGGCTATGGCGGAATCCGGCGAGGTGCGGCGGCGGTGCGGCGGAGGCACGGAGGAATCCGGCGAGGTGCGGTGGCGGTGCGGCGGAGGCATGGCAGAATCCGGCGGTAGCGGCGGCAACGCTGCAGAATCCGGCGGCGGCGCGGTGGTTTCCGGCGAGGACAGCGGTGGTCCGGCCAGGATTTTCCGGGGGTTCTTTAAACCCCCGTAACTCGCAAACTGTAACTCCGATTTGCGAGCCGTTTGCGGCAACGCGTTCCATGCGTCGAGACAGACCTTTTGCACTCACTTTGAGAATTCTATGGTTCGGGATTGTGGCCCGGGAGTTAGAAACGTCTTATAAAATAATAATATTTTATTATTTTACGACTTCGGGCCGTTGTAACTTCTACCCGGAGCGTCCGAATGACGTGCCGTCAGTGGCGTTGTTACCCTGATGGTACAGTGGACTTTTTGAGATGGTTTCCGGGTGTTGGGACTGAGAACGGGTTGCGGGCCCCATGAGGCCAGGTTTTGGCGTTTATGGTGAAACGCAGATTTCGCACCAGGAGTCCGATTTTGACGGATGATTAGTCGATCCTGTGTGTTTTTCTGAGAGGATCGCAATGGTGCGATCCGTTCGATGTGGTTGGGATCCAGGCGTGGGCCCCACCCAAGCTGGCTTCGGTGAATAGTACCTTTTTCACCGGGTGTCCGTTTCGGATGAGCGAATAGTCGATTCCGCTTGTTTTTTCGAGGGGATCGTCGTGAATGGTCCACTCGATGGGTTTCGGGATCGTTGTGTGGGCCCCACACGAGCTAGCTACGGTGAATAGTATCTTTTTCACCGGTGCTCCGTTTCGGGTGAGTAAACATCCTATCCTGCGTGTTTTTTCGCGTAGATCGTGATGGTGGCCTCGGTATTGGCCTTGAAGGTGCGCAGTGTGGCATTGTTGTGGGTCGATCGGGTTAGCGATGTTTTGGACCAGCAGTGGTTGAGGGTACTCCCTTGGTTCATTCCCACGAGGGTTCGTGTGGCATCACAACCTTCGTATAGGTCTATGATCCTCTCGAAAGGATGTTTAAACTGTTAGAGTTGTGGCATCCCTCCAGTGGGCCCGGAGCGAGATCTTCTAGCATCTTTTCCCTAGATCGGGTTCTTGGTATCGCTGTGACAGCTTATTCACGGGAGGTGATCCCCTATCTATCAGGTTAACCCCGTAGGGTTTGTGGCATCATCGGGAATATGATCCCTTACGCAGTGGGCCGTGCTCAGTAGGGTTGTGGTATCATCGGGTATACGATCCCCTACTCAGCATGAGTTGTATAGTAGGGTTGCAGTATCGTTGGTTATGCGATCCCCTACTCAGCGCGTGGTTTCAGTAGGGTTGCAACATCGTCGGTTCGATCCCCTACATCGCGAGTTATACCAGATAGGGTTCCGGTATCCTCGTGACCACCTTTATATGGGCGATGATCCTCTATCTGAGTGATGTGCTTCTGTCGAGCGCCAGATTGGGTTGTGGTATCCCCCAGCGGATCCTGGGTGTGATCCCCTATCTGTGAGAACTAAGTATGCCAGATCGGGTCGTGGTATCCCCCAGCGGACCATAGTAGTGATCCCTTATCTGTGAGCTACGTATACCAGAGTGGGTCTTGGTATCCCCTAGCGGACCCTAGCGGCGATCCCCTATCCGAGGAGTTTGGTGGTTATGTTGTTTCACTGATGTTTCCTCAGTGATGTTATCCGACGAGCGTGGTCTCTTGGGTGAGCGTCTGAGATGTTTGTTTGGAACCCGATGGAGGGTATCTCTCAGATGAGTGTCATCTGGTCTGACAGTGTTCGTGTGGTGTACTCTCCTGGTTGGGGGTAGTTGCTGGTGATGAGGTCGGTACCTCTTGTGGCTTTGTGGCGCGAGCTGTGTATATCTAGATTGTTCAAGGTGTATGTATGGGCATACACCTGAGCTGAGCTGAGCTGACTAGTTGTGTTTAGCCGAGGATGGTCATGAGATGAAGTTTCTCTCTCGTCTGGGCTCCCTCTGGCTGGGTTGAGCGGACTGTTGCCTTTCAGTTGCTCCCTTGGGTTTTGGGTTTTTGGGGTGCCTACTGAGTATGTTTATACTCACCCCTGCACGGGCTTTGCCCGCACATGTTTGTGTCTTGTGCAGACCACATGCCTTTTGACGGAGTCCCAGAAGGACCCGAAGCAGGCAGAGCTTAGTGAGCGAGTTGACCGGGGTGTTTACCGGAGCTGTGCCGAGGGAGCTTTCTGGCAGGTGTTTGTGGCAGCGTTCCCCTTCTTCAGAGCAGGTTGGACGCGCTTTGTAGTTTTCTTTTGGTGGGCCCCGTTTTACCCTTTGTACTTTTGCTGTTGCACTCTGGTTTGGGATAGATTGTATGCATGATTTTACTTTTCAGTTTCTATATCTCTGCACTATTGCATGGAGGTGTTTGTGGGTGCGTGTGTACAGGTACCTTAGGCTAATGCCTCCCATTTGTGTGATAGCCTACTCGGCACTGGTCGTCAGCCCCTGGCCTATTGGAGGCGAGCTTGGGGAGTCGCGGCTCGAGCCCCATTGGGTCGGGTCGTGACAGAGTGGTACCAGAGGATGTTCCACCTTTGGGATCTCAGAGTGTAGCTTGTCTAGCGGGAGTTTGTTTTGGGTTGCATAGTAGAAATGTTAGGATGTTTCGAGTTCGGCTTTCAGGCTAGAGACTCCTATGTTGGTGCGGCGGCTGACGTATCCATACACCAGGACTCTGATAACCTGCCTTTCGACTCGAGACATTCGTACACTGGTCGCAGGGACATAATGGTACATGCATCATATAGGACTGGGTTTTTGGGTTTTCCTTGTCCTTCTTGAGTCAGCTCTCCAGATATACTCTTTGACTGTGGTGTGTCTTGAATGTATTTCAGGATGCCTCCATGAAAACAGCCAGCAAGGGTTCCGCAGCAGGATTGTGCTGACGACCCGCCCCGTGTAGAGGATGTGGAGCAGGGCGCAGGTTCTGAGGTTGCACCTCCAGGGGGTCTGCCGGTTGAGCCACCACCTGTCGAGCAGCTGTTTGTGCCGGCGGTGCAGGATGAGGTTGCGCGCAGGCTGAGTGCGCTGCACGAGTTCTAGAGGCAGCGACCTCTGAGGTTCCGGGGTGATCCAAACCCCCAGGCAGCTGATGACTGGCTTGAGGTAGTCACCCGAGTTTTCCGCCTAGTGAGAACACCTCCAGATCAAATGGTATTCCTAGCGGCGAGCCTTCTGCATGGTTCTGCCGGGTAATGGTGGAGTTTGGTGATGCAGTCCCATGACAAGGAGACGCTCACGTGGGCATAGTTTGAGCGTCTCTTTAGGGAAGAGTTCTATCCGGTGACGCTGAAGTCAGTGCAGATCCAGGAGCTTTTGCAGCTTTGACAGGAGAGCATGACTGTGTCAGAGTACTCAGCGAGGTTTGAATACCTGTCGCGCTACTCCCTGGATATGGTTCGAGACCTGTTCTTTAGGGCTCGGACCTTCGAGCAGGGCTTACACAGGGACATCCGAGCAGGTGTGGTTTCCTTGTTTCTGCCAACCTATGCTGGAGTGTTGGAGCGAGCTTTGGTGGTGGAGAGTTTTCTTGCCGAGCAGATTTCCCCTGTTTGTGTTGGGCACTCGGGAGCTGAGACTTCGTCAGTCGGATCGGCATCTGGTAGACGACGACAGACTCAGGGGTCAGGACGTGGTCGACGTTTCAGGAGGCGACCCCAGAATAGAAGATCTGAGGCTCAGGGCTCGCAGGCCAGTTTTGGTTAGCCGCAAGAGAGGCGGTGTTACGCTTGCGACGGTCGGGGACATCTTGCTAGAGATTGTCCGACCCGACGTGCTGTTGAGAGGGAGCCGGTCGATGGACCGCCTTGGCAGAGACAGCGACTCGAGCAAGGAGGTCCGCAGGGTGGCGGATGTGGCGGCGGAGCTGGTGCAGCAGGAGGCGGTGGTAGGAAGTACCAGTTGCCACCACCCCCACCCCCAGGTGGTCCACGCCAAGCTCAGGGAGCTGGTGGCTGAGGACGAGGACAACTGCATGCCCTGGAGGCAGTCAACCCAGAGGCACCACTGATGTATAGAGGTACGCCTTGTGTCTTTTCTACTTACTGCAGTAGTTTGTCAGACACTGTTTAGCGGTACTCTTTCCTTTTGTTGCTTGCTCGAGTTTTCTTCAGGGTGTTGGTAAGACCCTGTGTGGGAGTTGTTCTGCATGCTTTGAATGCATGAGGAAGAGGGATCCTCCCTCCACCGAGACGCGTTTTTGTGACGCGATTAAAACCGTACGGGCGAGTCAGTGCCACCCAAAGCGGATAGTATTGAGGTGTGGCAGATGAGTCCCTCTGACTTATACGTTCGGGTATGGGTGTTTTTTGGTGAGCTCGCTGGTGTGTGAGACCCAGTTGAGAGTCTGATCGCTTTCCTTGTACTTAGGGATTTTTGGGGACGAAAAGTTCTAAGGGGGGAGGATGTAGCGACTCGAGTTTTTGGTCATGTCAGACTTTGGAATATTTCTAGGAATAATTGCAAAGCTAGGCGCAAAGACGGCGTGCGATTCCAATGCCCGGTGTGCCCAGAATTAATTTTATAAAAATATTAAGTATTTTTATACTATGCACATGGTGGGGGTGTGATATCTCTAAAACGGCAGCTCAGAACGGAAATCTGATGGTACGGTTGCGTCCGGAACGTGCCGTTTACCCTAGGCAGGGTGTAAACCTTGCGGGCGTGGACCTGCGGTGAGAAACGCCACCAGAGGCGTTTTCGTAAATAAGTAGCAAAGTTAGTGTGCGAGCGTCGGCTCGAATAACTTCTGAACGGAGTTTCGGATCACAAATCCGAGTCCGCCGTTGCGTTCAGAACAATGCGTTTACCCTAGGGGTGACCTTACCTTTTTCTGCATCAGGCGCGGAGTTGGGAGCGTGGTTTTAAATGAAGGTTTTTAAATAAAATAAAAAAAACCTCATTCTCTCCCTCTCCCACCCACGCGCAGGCGGCGACAACCACCCCTCCCGACCTCCGTTTCTTCGCCAAATCGAGCTCCGGGAGTCCGAATTCAGCGTCGCGAGCGCCGTTCTGCATCCAAAGCGTCGGCGAACCGCCAACAGGTAGGCGTTTCATGTTTTTAAAATCTTGGATCTCGTTTATGCGTTGTTTTTCTTCAAATCGTCATAAGGGTTGTGTAGTTCGGGTCCCGAGCTTTCCGAAACTTTTTTCGGATCTGAATTTGAAGCACCGGGGTGCTCCCGGTGGATCCCGGAAGTTTTCCGGTGAAAACCCGGTTTTCCGGCGAGACCCGCGACGGCGGCGGCGGCGCGGCGGAATCCGGCGGCGGCGCGGTGGTTTCCGGCGAGGCCAGCGGTGGTCCGGCCAGGATTTTCCTGGGGTTCTTTAAACCCCCGCAACTCGCAAACCGTAATTCCGATTTGCGAGCTGTTTGCGGAGACGCATTCCTTGCATCGAGACGGACCTTTTTCACTCACTTTGAGAATTTTATGGTTCGGGATCGTGGTCCGGGAGTTAGAAACGTCGTATAAAATAATAATATTTTATTATTTTACGACTTTGGGCCGTTGTAACTTCTACCCGGAGCGTCCGAATGACGTGACGTCAGTGACGTTGTGACCCTGATGGTACGACGGACTTTTTGAGTTGGTTTCCGGGTGTTGGGACTGAGAACGGGGTGCCCGCCCCATGAGGCCGGGTTTTGGCGTTTGTGGTGAAACACAGCTTTCGCACCAGGAGTCCGATTTTGACGGATGATTAGTCTATCCTGTGTGTTTTTCTGAGTGGATCGCAATGGTGCGATCCGTTCGATGTGTTTCGGGATCCAGGCGTGGGCCCCACCCGAGCTGGCTTCGGTGAATAGTATATTTTTCACCGGGTGTCCGTTTCGGACGAGCGAGTAGTCGATTCCGCTTTTTTTTCGAGGGGATCGTCGTGGTATGGTCCGCTTGATGGGTTTCGGGATCATTGTGTGGGCCCTGCATGAGCTAGCTACAGTGAATAGTGTCTTTTTCGCCGGTGCTCCGTTTTGGGCGAGTAAACATCCTATCCTGTGTGTTTTTCCGCGTAGATCGCGATGGTGGCCTCGGTATTGGACTTGAAGGTGCGCAGTGTGGTGTTGTTGTGGGTCGCTCGGGTTAGCGACGTTTTGGACCAACAGTGGTTGAGGGTACTCCCTTGGTTCGTTCCCACGAGGGTTCGTGTGGCATCAAAACCTTCATATAGGTTTGTGATCCTCTCGATGGGATGTTTAAACTGTTAGAGTTGTGGCATCCCTCTGGTGGGCCCAGAGCGAGATCCTCTAGCATCTTTTCCCTAGATCGGGTTCTTGGTATCGCTGTGACCGCTTATTCACGGGCGATGATCCCCTATCTAGCAGGTTAACCCCGTAGGGTTTGTGGCATCATCGGGAATATGATCCCCTACGCAGTGGGCCGTGCTCAGTAGGGTTGTGGTATCGTCGGGTATACGATCCCCTACTCAGCATGAGGTGTATAGTAGGGTTGCAGTATCGTTGGTTATGCGATCCCCTAATCAGTGCGTGGTTTCGGTAGGGTTGCAGCATCGTCGGTTCGATCCCCTACATCGCGAGTTATACCAGATAGGGTTCCGGTATCGTTGTGACTACCTTTATATGGGCTATGATCCTCTATTTGAGTGATGTGCTTCTGTCGAGCGCCAGATCGGGTTGTGGTATCCCCCAACGGATCCTGGGTGTGATCCCCTATCTGTGAGAACTACGTATGCCAGATCGGGTCGTGGTATCCCCCAGCAGACCCTTGGAGTGATCCCCTATCTGTGAGCTACGTATACCGGAGTGGGTCTTGGTATCCCCTAGCGGACCCTAGCGGCGATCCCCTATCCGAGGAGTTTGCTGGTTATGTTGTTTCAGCGATGTTTCCTCAGTGATGTTATCTGATGAGCGTGGTCTCTCTGGTGAGCATCTGAGATGTTTGTTTGGAACCTGATGGAGGGTATCTCTCGGATGAGTGTGATTTGGTATGACAGTGTTCGTGTGGTGTACTCTCCTGGTTGGGGGCAGTTGCTGGTGATGAGGTCGGTACCTCTTGTGGCTTTGTGGTGCAAGATATGTATATCTGGATTGTTCAAGGTGTATGTATGGGCATACACCTGAGATGAGTTGAGCTGACTAGTTGTGTTTAGCCGAGGATGGTCACGAGATGGAGTTTCTCTCTCGTCTGGGCTCCCTCTGGCTGGGTTGAGCGGACTGTTGCCTTTCAGTTGCTCCCTTGGGTTTTGGGTTTTTGGGGTGCCTACTGAGTATGTTTATACTCACCCCTACACGGGCTTTGCCTGCACATGTTTGTGTCTTGTGCAGACCACATGCCTTTTGACGGAGTCCCAGGAGGACCCAGAGAAGGCGGAGCTTAGTGAGCGAGTTGACCGAGGTGTTTACCGGAGCTGTGCCAAGGGAGATTTATGGCGGGTGTTTGTGGCAGTGTTCCCCTTCTTCAAAGCAGTTTGGACGTGCTTTTTAGTTTTCTTTTGGTGGGCCCTGTTTTTCCCTTTGTACTTTTTCTGTTGCACTCTGGTTTGGGATAGATTGTATGCATGCTTTTACTTTTCAGTTTCTATATCTTTGCACTGTCGCATGAAGGTGTTTGTGGGTGCGTGTGTATAGGTACCTTAGGCTAATGCCTCCCATGTGTGTGATAGCCTACTCGGCACTGGTCGCCAGCCCCTGGCCTATTGGAGGAGGGCTTGGGGAGTCGCGGCTCGAGCCCCGTTGGGTCGGGTCGTGACAGAGTGGTATCAGAGGAGGTTCCACCTTTGGGATCTCAGAGTGTAGCTTGTCTAGCGGGAGTTTGGTTTGAGTTGCATAGTGGTAGTGTTAGGATGTTTCTAGTTCGGATTTCAGGCCAGAGACTCCCGTGTTGGTGCGGCGGCCGACGTATCCATACACCAGGACTCTGATAACCTGCCTTTCGACTCGAGACATTCATACACTGGTCGCAGGGACATAATGGTACAAGCATCATATAGGACTGGGTTTTTGGGTTTTCCTTGTCCTTCTTGAGTTAGCTCTCTAGATATACTCTTTGACTGTGGTGTGTCTTGAATGTATTTCAGGATGCCTCCACGATGACAGCCAGCGAGGGTTCCGCAGCAGGATTGTGCTGACGACCCACCCCGTGTAGAGGCTGTGGAGCTGGGCGCAGGTTCTGAGGTTGCACCTCCAGGGGGTCTGCCGGTTGAGCCACCACCTGTCGAGCAGCTGTTTGTGCCGGCAGTGCAGGACGAGGTTGCGCGCAGGCTGAGTGCGCTGCACGAGTTCCAAAGGCAGCGACCTCTGAGGTTCTAGGGTGATCCAGACCCCCAGGCAGCTGATGACTGGCTTGAGACAGTCACCCGAGTTTTCCGCCTAGTGAGAACACCTCCAGATCAGATGGTGGTCCTAGCGGCGAGCCTTCTGCATGGTTCATCCGGGCGATGGTGGAGTTTTGTGACGCAGTCCCATGACAAGGAGACGCTCATGTGGGAAGATTTTGAGCGGCTCTTCAGGGAAGAGTTCTATCCGGTGACGCTGAGGTCAGTGCAGATCCAGGAGCTTCTGCAGTTTTGACAGGAGAGCATGACTGTGTCGGAGTACTCAGCGAGGTTTGCAGACCTGTCGCGCTACTCCCTGGATATGGTTCGAGGCCCGTTCTTTAGGGCTCGGACCTTCGAGCAGGGCTTACGCAGGGACATCCGAGCAGGTTTGGTTTCCTTGTGCCTACCCACCTATGCTGGTGTGTTGGAGCGAGCTTTGGCGGTGGAGAGTTTTCTAACTGAGCAGATTCCCCCTGTTAGTACTGGGCACTCGGGAGCTGAGACTTCGTCAGTCGGATCATCATCTGGTAGCCGACGACAGACTCAGGGGTCAGGATGTGGTCGACGTTTCAGGAGGCGACCCCAGAATAGAGGATCTGAGGCTCAGGGCTCGCAGGCCAGTTTTGGTCAGCCGCAAGAGAGGCGGTGTTACACTTGCGACGGTTGGGGACATCTTACTAGAGATTGTCCGACCCGATGTGCTACTGAGAGGGAGCTGGTCGATGGACCGCCTTGGCAGAGGCAGCGTCTCGAGCAAGGAGGTCCGCAGGGCGGCGGACGTGGCGGCGGAGCTGGTGCAGCAGGAGGAGGTGGTAGGCAGTACTAGTTTCCACCACCCCCACCCCCAGGTGGTCCATGCCAAGCTCAGGGAGCTGGTGGCCGAGGGCGAGGACAGCTGCATGCCCTGGAGGCAGTCAACCCAGAGGCACCGCTGATGGATAGAGGTACGCCTTGTGTCTTTTCTACTTACTACAGTAGTTTGTCAGACACTGTTTAGCGGTAATCTTTCCTTTTGTTGCTTGCTCGAGTTTTGTTCAGGGCGTTGGTAAGACCCTCTGTGGGAGTTGTTCCGCATGCTTCGAATGCGCGAGGAAGAGGGATCCTCCCCCCACTGAGACACGTTTTTGTGACGCGATTAAAACCATGCGGGCGAGTCAGTGCCGCCCAAAGCGGATAGTATTGAGGTGTGGCGGATGAGTCCCTCTGACTTATACGTTTGGGTAAGGGTGTTTGTTGGTGAGCTCGCTGGTGTGTGAGACCCAGTTGAGAGTCCGATCGCTTTCCTTGTACTTAGGGCTTTTCGGGGACGAAAAGTTCTAAGGGGTGGGGGGGGGGGGGAGGATGTAGCGACTCGGGTTTTTGGTCATGTCAGACTTTGGAATACTTCTAAGAATAATTCCAAAGCTAGGCGCGAAGACGGCGTGCGATTCCTAGGCCTGTTGTGCCCGGAATTAATTTTATAAAAATATTAAGTATTTTTATACTATGCACATGGTGGGGGTGTGGTATCTCCTAAATGGTAGCTCAGAACAGAAATCTGATGGCACGGTTGCGTCTGGAACGTGCCGTTTACCCTAGGTGGGGTGTAAACTTTGCGAGCGTGGGCCTGCGGTGAGAAACGCCACCAGAGGCATTTTCGTAAATAAGTAGCAAAGTTAGTGTGCGAGCGTCGGCTCGAATAACTTCTGAACGGAGTCTCGGATCGCAAATCCGAGTCCGTCGTTGTGTTCAGAACAGTGCGTTTACCCTAGGGGTGACCTTAACTTTGTTTGCATCGGGCGCGGAGTCGGGAGCGTGGTTTTAAATGAAGGTTTAAAAAAAAAACCTCATTCTCTCCCTCTCCCACCCACGCGCAGGCAGCGGCAACCACCTCTCCCGACCTCCGTTTCTTCGCCAAATCAAGTTCCGGGAGTCCGAATTCAGCGTCGTTCGTCTGCGGATCCAGCTTCTTGGCGTCGCGAGCACCATTCTGCATCCAAAGCGTCGGTGATCCGCCAACAGGTAGGCGTTTCACGTTTTGAAAATCCTGGATCCCATTTATGCATTGTTTTTCTTCAAATCGTCATAAGGGTTGTGTAGTTTGGGTCCCGAGCTTTCCGAAACTTTTTTCGGATCTGAATTTGGAGCACCGGGGTGCTCTCGGTGGCTCCCGGAAGTTTTCCGGCGAAAACCCGGTTTTCCGGCGAGACCCGCGACGGCCACGGCGGAATCCGGCGAGGTGCGGCGGAATCCGGCGGCGGCGCGGTGGTTTCCGGCGAGGCCAGCGGTGGTCCGGCCAGGATTTTCCAGGGGTTCTTTAAACCCCCGTAACTCGTAAACCATAACTCCGATTTGCGAGCTGTTTGCGGCGACGTGTTCCTTGCGTCGAGACGGATCTTTTTCACTCACTTTGTGAATTTTATGGTTCGGGATCGTGGCCCGGGAGTTAGAAACGTCGTATAAAATAATAATATTTTATTATTTTACGACTTCGGGCCGTTGTAACTTCTACCTGGAGCGTCCGAATGACGTGCCGTCAGTGGAATTATGACCCTGATGGTACAGTAGACTTTTTGAGTTGGTTTTCGGATGTTGGGACTGAGAACGGGGTGCGGGCCCCACGAGGCCGGGTTTTGGCGTTTGTGGTGAAACGCAGCTTTCGCACCAGGAGTCCGATTTTGATGGATGATTAGTCGATCCTGTGTGTTTTTCTGAGAGGATCGCAATGGAGTGATCCGTTCGATCTGTTTCGGGATCCAGGCATGGGCCCCACCTGAGCTGGCTTCGGTGAATAGTACCTTTTTCACCGGGTGTCCGTTTCGGACGAGAGAGTAGTCGATTCCGCTTGTTTTTTCGAGGGGATCGTCGTGTTATGGTCTGCTCGATGGGTTTCGGGATCGTTGTGTGGGCCCCGCACGAGCTAGCTACGGTGAATAGTGTCTTTTTCATCGGTGGTCCGTTTCGGGCGAGTAAACATCCTATCCTGCGTGTTTTTTCACGTAGATCGCTATGGTGGCCTCGATATTGGCCTTGAAGGTGCGCAATGTGGCGTTGTTGTGGGTCGCTCAGGTTAGCGATGTTTTGGACCAGCAGTGGTTGAGGGTACTCCCTTGGTTCGTTCCCACGAGGGTTCGTGTGGCATCACAACCTTCGTATAGGTTTGTGATCCTCTCGATGGGATGTTTAAACTGTTAGAGTTTTGGCATCCCTTCGGTGGGCCCGGAGCGAGATCCTCTAGCATCTTTTCCCTAGATCGGGTTCTTGGTATCGCTGTAACCGCTTATTCACGGGTGGTGATCCCCTATCTAGCAGGTTAACCCCGTAGGGTTTGTGGCATCATCGGGAATATGATCCCCTACGTATTGGGCCGTGCTCAGTAGGGTTGTGGTATCGTCGGGTATACGATCCCCTACTCAGCATGAGGTGTATAGTAGGGTTGCAGTATCGTTGGTTATGCGATCCCCTACTCAGTGCGTGGTTTCGGTAGGGTTGCAGCATCGTCGGTTCGATCCCCTACATCGCGAGTTATACCAGATAGGGTTCCGGTATCATCGTGACCACCTTTATATGGGCGATGATCCTCTATTTGAGTGATGTGCTTCTGTCGAGCGCCAGATCAGGTTGTGGTATCCCCCAGCGGATCCTGGGTGTGATCCCCTATCTGTGAGAACTACGTATGCCAGATCGGGTCATGGTATCCCCCAGCGGACCCTGGGAGTGATCCCCTATATATGAGCTACGTATATCGGAGTGGGTCTAGGTATCCCCTAGCAGACCCTAGCGGCGATCCCCTATCCGAGGAGTTTGGTGGTTATGTTGTTTCAGCGATGTTTCCTCAGTGATGTTATCCGACAAGCGTGGTCTCTCGGGTGAGCGTCTGAGATGTTTGTTTGGAACCCGATGGAGGGTATCTCTCTGATGAGTGTCATCTGGTATGACAGTGTTCATGTGGTGTACTCTCCTGGTTGGGGGCAGTTGCTGGTGATGAGGTCGGTACCTCTTGTGGCTTTGTGCCGTGATCTGTGTATATCTGGATTGTTCAAGGTGTATGTATGGGCATACACCTGAGCTGAGATGAGATGACTAGTTGTGTTTAGTCGAGGATGGTCACGAGATGGAGTTTCTCTCTCGTCTGGGCTCCCTCTGACTGGGTTGAGCGGACTGTTGCCTTTCAGTTTCTCCCTTGGGTTTTGGGTTCTTGGGGTGCCTACTGAGTATGTTTATACTCACCCCTGCATGGGCTTTGCCCGCACATGTTTGTGTCTTGTGAAGACCACATGCCTTTTGACGGAGTCCCAGGAGGACCCGGAGCAGGCGGAGCTTAGTGAGCGAGTTGACCGGGGTGTTTACTGGAGCTGTGCCGAGGGAGCTTTCTGGCGGGTGTTTGTGGCAGCGTTCCCCTTCTTCAGAGCAGGTTGGACGCGCTTTGTAGTTTTCTTTTGGTGGGCCCTGTTTTTCCCTTTGTACTTTTGCTGTTGCACTCTAGTTTGGGATAGATTGTATGCATGATTTCACTTTTCAGTTTCTATATCTCTGCACAGTTGCATGGAGGTGTTTTTGGGTGCATGTGTACAGGTACCTTAGGCTAATGCCTCCCATGTGTGTGATAGCCTACTCGGCGCTGGTCGCCTGCCCCTGGCCTATTGGAGGTGGGTTTGGGGAGTCGTGGCTCGATCCCCGTTGGGTCGGGTCATGACAGTATCCATACACCAGGACCCTGACTTCTGACTTCTGACTCAGTGCACGAAATCACTGATTGTGTATCTGCTTTCAAAAAGTTTTTCTTTAAGTCAGCTCAAACTAGGTCAGCTCCCCAGTTATAGTCTTACGACCATGTCACATCTGTTTCTTTTAGGATGCCTCCCAACAGACGACCAGCTAGAGCCCCGAGAGTTGTACATACTGACAGCTCGCTGAGCGACGAGACCTCAGTACATGGCCCTAATCCTGTTGAGGCACTAGCGGAGGCACCCGCGGTACTATACCCCGTTGGGCCACCGATGCCACCAACCCCAGTAGCAGGTGATGCACGTTGCTTAGGCGCACTAAACGAGTTCCAGAGCCAGAGGCCACCCAGGTTCAAGGGAGAGATGGACCCACAGGCTACTGAGGATTGGATAGAGGTTGTGGTGAGAGTCTTCAGGCTTGTAGGGACACCGGAAGACTTCATGGTGATCCTTGCCGTGAGTCTCCTTCAGGCGGCAACAGGCAGATGGTAGAGCGTGATGCTCCAGATACATGACGAGGCGATAATTCTCTAGACATAATTCGAGAGCCTGTTCCTAGTGGAGTTTTTACCATCCACCCATTGAGTGGTGCCGATAAAGGAGCTACGACATCTACAACATGGTAGCATGATGGTCGCACAGTACTCAGCGAGGTTCACCGACCTCTCGTGCTACTCTACTGATATGGTACGGGATCCTTTCTTCAGAGCCTAGACCTTTGAGCAGGGACTCAGGTGAGATATTAGGGCTTCAGTTATCTTGCACATCATCTTGACATAGACATGGGTGTTGGAGCAAGCCCTCCTAGTGGAGAGTTTCCTTGCTGAGTAGTCTCCAGCAGCAAGACCCTCCACTAGTCGACACGCACCAGAGTATTCTGTAGCTGGTTGTAGAACGTCGATGTAGAGGTCCAAGAGGACCATCCATATAGGTGGTCGACCACATGACTCAGGATCGGTTATGCGGGGAACCCAGAGTGGAGACAGAGCCAGTCATGCCAGGAGCGAACAGTGTTACTCCTGCGGCGGGCTTGGTCACATGGCTCGTGACTGTCCGACCCGCCACTCTGATGATCAGCAGACAGTCGAAGGACCTCCCAGGCAGAGGCAGAGGTTCGATCCAGGAGGTTTGCAAGGTGGAGATGGACGTGGAAGAGGAACTGGCTGTGTAGTTGGTGGTGGACGACGATTCGAGGTGTTGCCACCACCACCACTAGGAGGTCTACCCCGACCGCAGGGAGGAGGTGGACATGGGAGAGCTCAACTTTAGGTAGCTAACACATACGACCGTGGTGCTCCAGAGATGATACAAGGTACTATCTGTGTCTATTACACATTAGCTGCTGTTCTTATAGACACAGGTGCCGGTCACTCTTTCATTTCAATTCCCTCGTTCGGAGCTCAGAGATTCCGAATGAGCCGTTAGTTCGATTGTTACTGCTAAAGACTCCTACGGGAGATGATCCGACGATTACGCACTGGTGCTGGCAGTGCGAGCTTACTCTAGGAGGCGACAACTTCAACTGGGATCTCCTAGTAGCACCGTCGAGGCCTTACGACGTCATATCGGTTATGGACTGGTTATCTACATTCCATGATCAGATCGACAGTATTAGGCGAAAAATGTGGTTTGTCCACACGGATGGTACCAGTTTCACCTTCACCTGGGAGAAGGGAACCTTTGCAGCACATGACAGACTTACTCGGAGGAGGGTGAAGCCGATCACTCATCAGTTGGCCTGCCTAACCCTCAAAGCAGTTGATGTGGAAAGTCCGACTTATCATGTAGTGTTAGAGCAGTACGCGAATGTTTTTCCTGATGATGTCCCAGGACTACCTCCTCATAGAGAGGCGGACTTATACATAGACTTGTACCCCTAGATGGAATCTATCTCTATCCCATCATATCAGATGGCTCCTGCTGAGCTTTACGAGCTGACAGTACAGCTAGAGGACTTGCAGGGGAAGGGATTCATCCGACCTAGTTTTTCTCACTGGGTAGCCCCGATTATGTTATCTAAGAAGGCGAACGAGAGCTTGAGGCTTTGTGTCGACTACTATCACCTGAACTAGGTGACCTTGAAGAACAAGTACCCACTCCAGAGGATTGATGTCCTCTTTGATCAGCTCAAGGGAGCACGATGGTTCCCAAAGATAGACATCAGATCAGGTTATCACCAGCTCAGAGTTAGAGATGAGGATGTACAGAAGACGTCCTTCAGGTGTCGTTACGGGAACAATGAGTTCTTGGTTATGACCTTCGACATAACCAATGCTCCTGCAGGGTTAATGAGTCTCATGAATAGGATCTTCCATCCATACATCAATCGCTTTGTCGTAGTCTTCATCGACAACATACTGATCTACTCAACTACTGAGGGGGAGCATGCCTACCATTTACAGGTAGTATTGGAGATAATATAAGAGAACTAACTTTATGTTAAGCTATCTAGGTGCCAGTTTTGGATTGGATAGGTTCACTTTTTGGGACGCGTCATCTCAGAGGCTAGAGTTGCATTGGATCCAGCAAAGATTGAGGTAGTACTTGCGTGGGATCCACTCAGGGGTGTGACGGAGTTACAAAGTTTCCTCAGCTTGGCTGGAAACTATAGGAGGTTCGTCCCAGACTTCTCCAGAGTTGCAGCACCACTGTAAGCCTTGAAGAAGAAGGGGAAACATTCGTCTGGTCGGAGAGATGCCAGTAGAGCATTCAGGAGCTGAGTCAGAGGCTGACTAGTGCTCCCATCTTGAGGCTTCCAGTGGAAGGCGTAGGGTACACAGTCTACTGCGATTCATCAGGGACCTGAATCGGGTTTGTCCTGATGCAGGAGTGAGCAGTGATCTCATATTGTTCTTAGTAGCTGAGGAAACAAGAGAAAAACTACGCTACCTGTGACCTGGAGTTAGTAGCAGTGGTCTTCGCCTTGAAGATGTGGCGACACTATCTGATGGGCGAATGTTTTACCATGTACTATGATAACAAGAGTCTCGGGTATATATTCTATCAGAAAGATCTGAATCTGAGACAGCGGCGATGGATTGAGTTCCTCCTAGACTATGACTTTGAGATAGACTATACTCATGGGAAGGGGAATGTTGTTTCATATGTGCTCAGTAGGAGGACTAGTATTCAGCTTCTAGAAGAGGCAACAGAGCAGCTGGCTGCCTTACAGATATCCTTTGTGGATAGAGATGGAGAAGCCTATCTACAGTCTCTTACAGTCACTCCCCCACTTCTTCAGTGAGTCAGGGAGGCACAACTTGGGGACGCTGACTACGAGATGCGACATGCTCAAATATCCACAGGGCACGAGCGTGATTGATTTTCTGAAGGTGGGGAGCACGTCATCCTCTTCAGAGGACGTACTATGGTACCACTTGTACTTCAGAAGGAATTGTTGAGGGAGTTTCACACTTCCCCTATAGTGGTACATCTAGGAGTGGCGAAGATGTACTAGGACCTTCGACGACTGCACTAGTGGCCAAGTATGATAAAGGCGGTAGCAGATTTTGTCTCAAGATGCCTCACTTGTCAGTAAATGAATGCAGAGCACCAGGTACTAGTAGGTTTGGTCAATCCATTAGAGGTCCTGGAGTGGAAGTGGGATGGGATATCCAAGGAGTTCATGATGGGGCTTCCATGTACATCCAAGAGTCATGATTCGATATGGGGGATCGTCAACTGACTAACCAAGTCAGCCCACTTCCTACCGATCAGAGAGAAGTGCTCAGTAGGGAGATTGGGACGCCTCTATGTGTATGAGATAGTGCATTTACATGGAGTAACTACTTATATAGTCTTCGACCGTGATGCACGGTTTAATTCCTGGCTATGGAAAGTGTTGCAGGAAGCATTCAAGACACATCTACATCTGAGCACCGCCTTCCATCCTCAGATAGATGGTCAGATTGAGAGGACCATTCAGACCCTCGAGGACATGCTCCGTGCAAGTTTCCTCATCTCTGGTCGCAGCTGGGAGGATCACTTTCATTTGGTGGATTTTTCCTACAAAAACAGTTATCACTCCTCTATAGGTATGGCACCTTTTTAGGCCTTGTATGGTCCGCCTTGCAGATCACCACTATGCTGAACATACCCAGGGGATTCAGCACTAGTGGGGCCATAGATGGTACAGGCTACCACGGAGAAGGTTCAGATCATCCAGGAGTAAATGAAGACTGCACAACGCAGGCAGAAGTCATATGCTGGCAGGATACGAAGTCCTCTGGAGTTCGAGGATGGCGACCACGTCATCCTATGGGTATCACCTTGACAAGGTCTACAGAGATTTGACTGAGGTGGAAAGTTATCTCCACGGTTCATCGGACCTTTATAGGTCCTCAACAGAGCTGGCAAGGTGGATTACCTTCTAGCTCCTCCACCTCAGTTGCACCGGGTGCACGACGTCTTCCATGTATCCCAGTTGAGGAGATACGTGCATGACCCATCCCACATCATCGACCACGGGGAGCTGGACATCGATGAAGGGGTGACTTTTACAGAGGTTCCAAGGGAGATTGAGGATCAACAGGTGCGGGTCCTACATGGACGTTTGATAACTCTGGTGCGTGTTCACTATAAGTACGGGATCCTCCAGTAGAGCACATGGGAGTGGAAGGCTCAGATGCGTGCTCAGTACCCTCATTTGTTCCCTTAGTGTTAGTTGTACCTTATGGGGACATAAATCCCTAAGGTGGGAGAATGTAATGACCCAAAATTTTTGTGGATTTTTTTTTCAAAAATACATGGGAATTTTATGAGTCTGTGAAAATTGACAGTACTTGATTCTGAGGCCCGGTGTGCCCGGAATCAATTTCTGATGTTTTATTCGGGTATGTTCAGTAAACGTGTGAGTGAGATTATATAAATTATAAAATGGTGCTCAAAATTGATATCCAAGGGCACCATTGAACTCGCAGCTTCAGTGATTTCTTAGTGAGTCCTTCACCGCAGTTGTGTTTTAAAGAGAGTTGATGTTGTTTTTTTGGGGTTTTAATTAAAATGAATAAAATAAAGTAATAACTTTATTTTATTTAGTGGTAGTTAAAACCTCCAAAGGGAAGTTATTGGTGGGGCCACCACACCATAACCTCCCATGAGAGGTTATGGTGGTGGGGACCACCTACACATAACCTCCCTTGGGAGGATTATTAGGTGGGTCCCACTGGACCTCTCTAACTCCTCTAAACCCACCAATTAAATTGGTAAAAATGTCCATAAAGTGGGGAGGAGACCTTTGGACTTTCCCCATAAATGTGCCAACCATCTCAATTAATGAATTGAACTCATTCAATTTAATTAATTCTAAGCATTTTAATTCTATTGATTTCATGCAATGAAATATAATAATAGAAAAACTGTTATTTTATTTGGTTGGAATTCACATTTGGTGGAACGAAGGAAGAGGAGAACTAAGGAGAAATTCATTCTCTCAATGAAGAATTCCTGTCACCAATGAAGAACACTTCTACATCCTTCCAATGAAGAACGACGAGCATAGTATTCTCCCTCTTCGACCGAGCCAAAAGGGAAGATGTCGCTCGCGACGAACGTCACCAACCACGATGTCATCTCCTCCCGACGTCAACAGAACGACGCCGACATCCCGCGACTTTTTCAATGATCAATGAAACTCGAGGTAGGGAGTTTTTTGTTATTCTTTTATCTTTGAATATAAACATCATTCTTCATCGAACAAAGATATGGTAAGAGAATAGCCAATTTCTATCACCATAATGAGGAGGGATCGGGCCGCACAAACATGGTCCGAACCTCCCTTTGTTGTTATTGTTCGATGATGATAGCCTGGAAAAGATGAGACGATGACGAAGATGATGAACAAGGTCCACGCTACCCACGGCCTCTGTGAACCGCGCCGCCCCCGCGGACCCTCGACATGCTTCCCGCGCCCTCGCGCGCTGCCTTGGCACGCTGCACGCGTACCCCGCATGCTCCCCGGCTATGCCGACGCCTCGCCTGCGTAGAGTCCGGCACCCCCGCGCCCCACCAGCGTGCTGCCCGATGCCCCCGTGCACCGCTGGCGCGCTTCCCGGCCCACCAACGCCCTGCCGGCGTGCTTCTCGGCACCCCCGTGCCCCGCTGGAGGGCTGCCCGTCGCCCCCGTGACCTTGTCGGCGACCTACCCGGTGCCCCCACGCCCTGCTGGTGGCCTGCCCGGATCCCCCGCGCCCCACCAGCGGCCTGCCCAGAGCCCCCACACCTTTCTGGAGGCCTTCCCGACCCCTGCCAACGGCCTTCCAAGCACCCCAGTGCCCTGCCTGGTGCACCCGCGACCTTCCGGTGCCCAGCCGGCCCGCTGGCCACCGGCCTCCCGGGTCGACCCGCGGTGCCCCCCGCAGTGTCGCTTGCCGAACCAGCCCAATGTCCCGGGCCGAGTTACTGAGCCGCCTACGTGGCGACTATCTGGTCGAACCACCCTCGCGGTCCGCTGGGTCGGGCCGATTGGATGGGGTCAAAACTTAGCAGGATGACCCGCCTAATCGGCCGGGTCAGACCCAGTGAGTCGGACCGGGTCGACCCAGACCTGGTCGGTCTTGACGAGGTTGGGTCATGTCGGTCTGACCAAGTCGGACCGGACCCGGGCCCATTACTGACCCATTAACTTCTTGGGCCATAATGATGGCACCGGATGTTCGTTTGACGAATAGTCACCAACGTCGGTATTCTTGGAGCATAGATGTCTCTTTGAGTATACCCCACTGGAGTTCAGGGTACAGTTGAGTGACGGTCAGGTTGGTTCCTACATGAATCCAACCAGGCCCCTCAGGACTAAAATGCTAATAACTCACAGACCGGGAGTCCGATTGACGTGTCGTTTATTGCATTGAGACCCCTATGATGTGGAGGTACTTTGAGATAATTCTACGTGAGACTAAGTGACAATTGGAGTTTTGACCAGTAGCTTGTGAAGCGAATCCTTTTGGTGACGACCAGGCAGAGTGCAGAGACCTAGTATCTATAGACTTGATGACTACTTGACCGATTCGACTCGGAGTGACTCGACTAGCCCAGTGGGGAGTGCCCGGTATTTTGCGGCAGAACCATGGCGGACGGAGCGCCTAGTAGTTGGAAGTAGACCCACGATACACGAAAGGAGGAGTACCTATGTAGCCTATTAGGTGGAGCACTCGGTATTTGGTGGCAGACCCATAGCGGATGGAGCACCTGGTAGTTGGCAGTAGACCCGCGATACTCGACAGGAGGAGTACCTTAGCAGTCTAAGGTTAGTGATAAGAGTTTCGGGGTCACGACAGGCCCACTATACCCGACAGAGGAGGAGTTCTCCAACAGTCGTGGATTCAATAATAAAAATCCTAGTTTGAGCTGAGTCAATGAAATTTGTGTTTTCCTCATGATTGAGATGGGTTACTTGATAACTTAGGTATATGTATGGGAATATACCTAATTAATGGTTATCCATTGAAACCATTATTTGTTTTTTATCCTTGTTGGATTTTGTGAGACCTTGAGGGTCTCAGGGTCCCTACTGAGTATCGTTATACTCACCCCTGTAGGGGCTATGCCCGCACCTCGTTGTGTTGGTTGAAGATGATGGACAACGCTGACGATGGCCGAGAGTTCTAGGACTGGACGGTTCTCGGAGGAGGACCATACGACGTATCAGTATGCGGTGGAGTCTGACAGAATTAGAGTGCTGAGGTGGCCATCTGTACATACCCTTCAGGTCGGAACCCCGAAGGACGATCCATGAGCTGCATTCACCTTTCAGCTGTTTGTCCATTTTCAGTTGTACTTGTTTTCAGTTGTACATGTACATTGCTGTTGGGCTTGTATTCTTCCACCCGTTACTTTCAATACACTTGTTATACATTTTTTACTTAGTGTTTTCTTCCGCTTTTTCTCTAGTTGTGTGTGTTTATGTTTTATAAAGGAAATTCCTCCCCAGTTATAGGTATTTATTCCTTTGGTGCTAGTCGCTAGCCCATGGCCTATGGAAGGCAGGCTTGGGGTAGTCACGATACAGGCCCCGGGGGGCAGTTCATGACATATTCAAACAGCCAAATACAATTGTACCCCAATTAACAGGAAATGCATCATGTAAGGGATCATAATTTATACCAGGGGTATGTTCATTGAATAAAGTTGTGAAATAGGCCCCTGAAAAAATGTTCATGAAGAATTCCACAGAGGATTGTATAATTCATATGGGAAAAACTAAGGTGTAGGAGTGTACAACATTGGATGGTTTCTCAGATAGGGAGGGAGAAAAACTGGGTGTGGGGAGGGAAAAAACATGAAACCAATTCAAAATTCAAAGGATGGAACATTGAGGATTCTAGTAAAGTAGGATGAAATTGGTGAATCCTTAATGGCGTTTGTCGCTAGATCACAGTGGGAAGTAGATACCGAGGTCATGGATAAATCAGGGGACCTCTGTATACACTCTAAAAAAGAGATGCTGGATATGGTCTTGACTATTCACACTTCTAGTGAGGATGTGGAATTGATGAATGATTGAATGATTCATGCGGACACAAACATGGACCAAGGTGATTGGATTAGCAAGCAACATTTAATTCTGAGTAGATGCTTCAATGATAAGTTGATAAAAGTGGAGTAGTTCTTGAAAGCATGGGAAGAATTATCCTTCGGATTCAAAGTTATTATCATATATGACTATAATAATAATGCAATGATTATTTCTTAAAAATTATAGAGGGAGGTCATTTCTAATAGGTTTAAGTTGTCCTTTAATAATTTTTTTATCTGCTATTTCATTGGATTCTCTTAGTTGAACTTGAATGTTTTACACTTTTTCCATAAAAGTGTCTAAAATAAACAAATTATATTAGTAGTAGCAGTAATGTTAAAAACGTGACCTCTTGATAAGTTTCTTTGTTTCACCATTTTCTTTATTTTTCATTGTATTTTCCATGATTTTTTACATTTTTAAAAACAAATAATTTTATGTAAGTATAACAATAATAATAATGATATTTTATATAAAAATTTTAAATGAATATAATATTTCATCTTTACATAAAATTTTCGTGATAAATATTATATTTATTTTCATAATGTTACTATATTTCATATAAATATAATTATAATATTTCATGATGTATTGTAACAAATTCTAATTAATGTTATGATAGAAATAATAATTTTTCATTTTGTATAATTATAATATTTGATAATAATTGGATTTTTTAATGTTAAAATTATGACAACAATTTAATAACATTATGTAATATTAGAATAATTGATAGTAATTTCAAATATTTAACTATAATTAATGTGTATTTGTGGGTGTGATCACACCATCATTAATGCAATGGATCCCTTTTGAGATTTGTAATTATGGTTTCTTGGGTGAGTGTAGTACTTGGATGGGAGATCCTAGGAAGTATTCGTGTTGTACCATTTTTTTGTTTGTATTTCAAATTTCATGTGAGGATACTAATTTATATTATGATATTATAATTAAACTTTTGTATTGAATATAAAATTTTGTTATTATTGGGAATTTTTGTAATAATTATATTATTTCTTGTTATAATGTTAACATATTTCTTATTCACAATTATTATTGTATTTCATGTTATATTGTATCATCTTTGGTTTGATGTTAAAATATAAATAATATTTTTTCATGTTGAACGATTATAAAATTTCATGATAATCGCATTATTGGATTTCATAATATGATTGTTTCATGGGGGACCTCTTGGGATGTGCCCACGTTTCATCTTTTTCTATATTCATCATTTTTTTCCCCATATTTTTACATTCTAAAAAATTGAATTATCTGTAAGTATAACAATAATAATTATTATATTTTACACAAACTATTTAAAAGAATATAATATTTCATGTTTATATAGAATTATTGTAATAATTATAATATTTCATTTCATAATGTTACCATATTTCATGCTAACAATAATTATAATATTTTATGAGGTATTGTAACCACAATGATAAAGTTTTATAATTAAAATAATGATTTTTCATGTTGAATAATTAAAATATTGGAATATATTTTCATTTTTAATGGTATATTGATAATTAAAATTAAATAGAAATATTTAATATTATAACCATTGATAGTAATTTCAAATATTTCATAATATTTTCTGTTAATTGTTGGGTGTGATCATAAGAACATTAATGTCCTATATCCCATTAGAACTCTATTGTAAAGACCCGTAAAATTCAAGGAATTTTTTTTCTTATTTTTCTTTAGAATTTTACAAGAGCGCGGTTTCAGACGGCACCTGATTCCGAGGCCCGGAGTGCCCGGAATCATTTTCCGAAGTTTGGCTCGGGTACGTTCAGTGAACGAACGAGCGGGTTTTCCTAACTTTTGATCCGGTGCTCGGAATTGAAATCCGAGGGCACCGATGAACTCGCAGCGCCGATATTCTCTTAAGGAGACCTTTCCCTAAGTTGCGTTTACACGAGGGAAGTTGTAAAAAATAAAATTGTGAATGTTAAAATAAAAATTTAACTTCAATTTTTATTTTTATCTTCCTTAAGTGTTTTTATCCTTTGGGTGGAAGTTGGGTGACAACCCAACTTCCCTTGGGAGGTTAAGAGGGTGGTGGGGCCCACACGAACCCCACCCCTTCATATTCTCTAACCCCCCCAACTCACAATTAATGATGTAAACTTAGGTTATAACTTATGTCATTAATAAGTGAGTTTAATTAAAGTTTTGAAATTCAATCTCTTGAATTTCAAAAGACTTACGTTGTGTTTTATTAAGTTGTAAACTCATGCTTTAATTTTAATAAACTTAAGTTATAACTTAAGTTTTAATTGTGGGGAATTAAATGAAGAGGTTTGAATTTCAAACCTTTGAAATTCCAAACCCTTCTATTTAATTCAGTTTTTAGTTTCCTTTGCGGGTTGGCATTTGCTGTGCGGAGAGGAAAAGAGGGAGGCTTCTTGTGAGTTCTTCCTCCACGACGAAGAACGCGGCGTCCTTCTTCCACGACGTCGGACTGCAACGCGTTGGATTTCCTCCACGACGCCGCAACGCATCCTCTCCGCGACGTGCTTTCCGCGGCGAACCTACGTCCGACGCCGCAACGCACTTTCCGCGACGTGCCTCTCGCGGCGAACCCACGTCCGTCTACCGCGACGCCATAACCGCGATGCCGACGACGTCTTCTTCCGTGACGTCCGACCTCCGCGACGCTCGTCCTTCGCGGATCGTTGATGAGCTCCGCGAGCTTCCTTCGAGGTAGGGGTTGTTGAACATTGTTAATTTATTCCATTTCTTGCTCGTGGATCGCATGTCTACGTGAGGCTTTTGAATATTTTATATAAGTGTTTTTGTTAACGCGAGGGGGGGGGGGGGCCGGACCGCACGAATACGGCCGAAACCCCCTCCATCGTTCTTGTTTATTCTTGCGGGTGGAAGCAAGTGGCGTGGTGCCGTCGCACCACGCGGATGATCGTGCAAATATTTTACGCGGCACCGTCGCGCCACGCCGAGGTAGAATCTTCAAGAACGCGATGCCGTCGCGCCGCGTTGAAAGGAATCAAGGCACGGCGAAAGGGGTGCGGTGCCGTCGCACCGCGCCGGACGATGAACACCGCGGCCGGTTCCGGGCCGCGGCAGGACGAGGAGACCGCGGCCGGTTCCGGGCCGCGGCGGGAAGAGAAGACCGGCGGCCGGGCCGCCGGCGTCGGAAGCCGAAGGGGGGACCAGAATTTCCGGTCCCGTTAGAGAAAAACCGGCCGGCCAGCTGGCCGGCCGGATACCTTTAAAACCGGGGGAATTAATCCCCCGACCATCTTACAAACCCCCCTCTTAATGAGGGGGGCGGTTCTTTGAAGAGAGGGGGGGGGGGCAGCCGGCCCCCCGGTTCGATTCCAGCCGGCCCCCACGTGCGGGGGCCGTTTTTTGTAAATGGCGCGGCACAAAGGCCGCGCCGCTTCACAAATCAGCGGGGGCTTGCCCCCCGCGTGCCGACCGCATGCGGTCCCTCACGGCACCCCGAGCCACCGCGGCATCCCGCGCCGCCGCGCCGCCAGGCCGCCGCGCCGCCGCCGTCCGCCGCCGCGCCGCCGCCGCCGGCCGCCGCCGGCCGCCCGGGGGGGGGGGGGGGGGGGTCGGGCCGGGTCGGCCCGGACCCGGACCCCCCCGTTTCGAACCAGAATTGGTTTTTGGCCCATAACTTGAGCCTCGGACCTCCGATCGACGAACCGTCAGCGGCAACGCGATCCTTGGATCGAGACGGTCGTTTCAGTATATCGCACTCATGGTTTCGGGTTACTTTGAGTTCGGCCGGGTTGGTTCGTTCACGAAACCAACCGGGCCTTCGGAGCGGAAACACTCATATCTTGAGTTCCGGACGTCCGATTGACGTGCCGTCGACTTTGATGGAATCCTCTAAGTGAGACGGATCTTTTGGAATACTCCGCCCGAGGTTTGGACGCAGGTGGAGTACGGTCGGGTTGGTTTTGCCTTAAAAAACCAACCGGGCCCCGGGAACGAAAATGCCAATAACTCTCAGACCGGACGTCCGATCGACGCGCCGTCTGTTGCGTTGAGTTCCTGTTGACGATACAGAACTTTTGGATACATCAACTCCGGTCTTCGTGACAGTTGATGTATCAGCCTCTCGGCTCGTGGAGCGGACCCTCCGAACGAGCTTGCTGTGTGCGGGAACCCTAGTGCTGGCTGCGACTGTTACTGTGACGACTACTACTACTGCTACTGTGACTGCGACGACGACAGTACAGAGATCCTATGTGGATTCGACGACGACGACTACAGCACTCAGCGATCCTACGTGGAACAGTGCTACCGAACATGTGTGAGCTGAATCTTCTGTTGATCTTGGGTGGTGGAGCGCTTGGGTGTAGCGGCGGACCCGTGGTACTTGACAGTGGTGGTGCGCTTGGATGCAGCAGTAGACCCTTGGCGGGGGAGCGCTTGGGTGTAGCGGCGGACCCGTGGTACTTGACAGTGGTGGTGCGCTTGGATGCAACAGCAGACCCTTGGCGGTGGAGCGCTTGGTTGTAGCGGCGGACCCGCGATACTCTACGGAGTGTGTGCGCTTGGTTGTAGCGGCGGACCCGCGATACTCTACGGAGTGTGTGCGCTTGGTTGTAGCGACAGACCCGCGACGGTGGAGACGTACGTGCGAGAGTACGGAGACCGTGTAGATGACTGAGACCTGACGACTGCTTGACCGACTCGACTTGGAGTGAGTCGACTAGCCCAGTGGACGGAGCGCCCAGTAGTTGGCAGCAGACCCACGGCGGACGGAGCGCCTGGTAGTTGGCAGCAAACCCGCGGTACTCGTCAGAGGAGTACCTCAGTAGGCTATTTGGGTGAGCGCCCAGTAGTTGGCAGTAGACCCTCAGCGGACGGAGCGCCCAGTAGTTGGCAGCAGACCCGCAGTACTCGACAGGAGGAGTTCCTCAGCAGTCATAGGTTAGTGAGCAGTACCTCGGAGTCGTGACAGGACTACTGCACACTTCAGAGACGGGGCTCTTCAGCAGCTACGGTTTCGATAATAAAAATCCTGGTTTGAGCTGAGTCTTTGAACTTTGTGTTTCCTCATGATTGAGATGGGTCGCTTGATAACTTAGGTATATGTATGGGCATATACCTGGGTAATAGTTATCCGTTGATTTCATAAACTTGTTATAAACCGTGTGGACTTGTACTGTTATCCTATGTGGATTTTACTGTTTACTCTTCTTTGTGGATTGGATTGTTCTTGGGCTCGTGTTGGATCCGAACGGAAATTGGTGACATAGGTATATGTATGGGAATATACCTAATCAATACTGGATGTTACTTCGTGATTGTTACTTTTCTTCGTGGTTTATCCTTTGTGGATTTGAGAGACCTTCAGGGGTCTCGGGGTCCCTACTGAGTAGCTTATACTCACCCCTGCGCGGGCTTTGCCCGCACTTCGTTGTGTTGGTTGCAGACGACGGACAACGCTGACTGTGGATGAGGCTTTCGGAGTAGGTCGGTACCCGGAGGAGGACCACTGAGCGGGACGTGCTCGGAGCGGACAGTTGGACCCGAGGAGTTGTGAGCTATCTGTACCTACCCTTCAGGTAGGATCCGTGGTGGACGATCCAGGAGCTGTGCCATCTGTACCTACCCTTCAGGTAGGAATCGAGGAGGACGTCCCAGGAGCCGCTTGTACTTTCAGTTGCTGTTTTCCCTTTCGAGTTGTACTTTACTTTCAGTTGGGCTTGTATTCCGGCCCCCTTTACTTTTCTGCACTTGTAGTTACTTTCCGCTTGCTGACTCTGTGGTGGTTGTTACTTATAAAGGCAATGCCTTCCCTGTTTACCGGGATTTTACGCCTTGGTGCTAGTCGCCAGCCCCTGGCCTATGGAAGGCGGGCTTGGGGTAGTCACGGCACGGGCCCCGAGGTCGGGTCGTGACAAATTGGTATCAGAGGAGTTCGGTTCTACCGCAGAACTCAGGACTCTGATCTTTTTTTCTATGTGAAGCAATAGTGTTTAGTGTATTGAGTGTGGTTATCAGTCCAGGGAGTCCAGTGTTGGTGCGGCGGCCGACGTATCCGTACACCAGGACCCTGACTTCTGATTTCCGACTTAATGCATGAAAACACTGATTGCGTGTGTGTTTCCCAAAAGGTTTTAAGTCAGCTCAAACCAGGTCAGCTCACCAGGTATAAATCGTTGACCATGACACAACTGTTCAGGATGTCACCATGCAGATAGTTAGCTGGAGTTCCGAGAGAGTTCTTGATGATGGCCCACCGAGCAGCGAGACTCCGGTGCAGGGCCCTTTTTCAGTGTTGGCACCTTCGGGTGGTGTACCAGCAGCACCACCACCCGTTAGGCAGCAGATGCCACTAGCTGACGGTGCACGCTAGCAGAGCGCGATGCACGAGTTCCAGCAGTAGAGGCCTCTGAGGATACGAGGCGAGACAGATTTTCCAGGCAGCAGTGGACTGGATGGAGGCGGTTGCTAGAGTTCTACGCCTAGCTTGGATACTAGTAGAGCGGATGATGATCTTAGCTCCTGTTGTTTCCAGTGAGTGACCATGAGGTTGATCCTTATAGTAATGAGGCTTCGGTACGCGAACCGATACCTGGGATAGTACCTACGGGTAGTACGCCAGCTATGTCACTACCTGTTGGTCAGCAGACACTACCGGCGGTACCGGTAGCGGAGACTCACATGCTTAGTGCCTTACATATGTTTTAGCACCAGATATTCCTCAAGTTTCGAGGTGAGCCTGACTCGTAGGCAGCTGAGGACTGGCTTGAGGAGGTGGTTGTGAGTTTTCTGGAGCTAATACAGCTTCGACTGTACGACATGTCGGAAGCAGAGCACTCAACGTGGCTTACCAATCAATCTTGGTACCCGTTGGTTACGTTGTGATCGGTTCTATAGACTCGAACTTCTGAGCGAAGTGTGTCTAAAGGACATCCGAACCATTTCTTTTCCTCTATGCATTCCTACCTATGTTAGGATGCTAGAGAGAACCTTTGTGGTTGTGAACGTTAGCAGTGAAAGGCAGGAAACTAGCGCCAGTCTCAGAGACTCGGGCGTGTAAAATGTTTCAGGAGGAGGAAGTGCTAAGGACAGATGAATCTGCAGGGTAGCAGACGTGGAAGCGGAGCTTGGAGAGCAGCATGTGGTGGTGTACATTTCGACATGTTACGACCACCCGACTTAGTAGTCCCCGTCAGGCTCAGGGAGCAGGAGGGCTGGGGAGGATAATAGCTGCATTGCGGTCAAGGAGTGTGACCCAGGAGCTCTAAGAATGATTCGGGGTACGAATTATGTCTACTACGAGCTGCCATATCTATAGACATAGGAACCAATCATTCTACCCTTCCACGAATCATGTCCCAGACCTAGAGGTTCCGGGTAAGCCGTAGACTTGACCCTCACGTCTGGAGATACCTTTGGGAGGAGACTCGATAATCACACTTACTCCGACGGTGTGATTTGACCTCGAGGCGAGAGTTTCGGTTGGAATCTCTTGGTGGCAGCGTAGAGGCCTTACGACGTTGATCTGGGTATGGTTTTGATTCACAAATCATACACCGGTTGACTCTTTTAGGCAAACGTCGGAATGGGTTTTCCTTGGTCGGCGAAAAGGAAACCCTGGGCAGCACATGTTAAACTCAGGCATAAGAGGGTGTGACCGATCACTCTTGAGTTGGTCAACCCTACCCTTGTGACAGCAGGAGTTTTTAGTTTCAGTTCTAACCTAAAAAGGGAAACCTCTTGAGTTCAAGGGTGACGAACACGTTCTTTTACGGTCTCAACCCGATGAGGTTTCGGAGATGTGGTCGAGGCGGCATGTTATCTCCGAAGTTCGATGGACCCTTTTTGATCTTCAGCAGGGTAGGCGAGGAGGTTTACCGCTTGACCCTACCACCTCAGTCGCACCGGGTGCATAATGTCCACCACGTGTCTCAGCTGTGGAGATACGTGTATGTTTCTTCACACGTCATCGACCCCGGGAAGTTGGACGTCGATGACAGGGCGACAAGCACAGAGGTTCTAGTAGAGATCGAGGATCGACAGGAGCAGGATCTACATGAACGGTTTCTTCCTCTGGGGTGCTTCTCGGGTAGCACGAGATCTTCAGGTGAGCATATGGGAGCGTAAAGCTCAGTTGCGTGCTCAGTACTACCTTGTTTCCCTTAAGTGTGAGTTGAAGCTTTACGGGGACGTAAAGCCCTGAGGTGGGAGTAATGTAAAGACCCGTAAAATTCAAGGAAATTTTTTTCTTATTTTTCTTTAGAATTTTACAAGAGCGCGGTTTCAGACGGCACCTGATTCCGAGGCCCGGAGTGCCCAGAATCATTTTCCGAAGTTTGGCTCGGGTACGTTCAGTGAACGAACGAGCGGGTTTTCCTAACTTTTGATCCGGTGCTCGGAATTGAAATCCGAGGGCACCGATGAACTCGCAACGCCGATATTCGCTTAAGGAGACCTTTCCCTAAGTTGCGTTTACACGAGGGAAGTTGTAAAAAATAAAATTGTGAATGTTAAAATAAAAATTTAACTTCAATTTTTATTTTTATCTTCCTTAAGTGTTTTTATCCTTTGGGTGGAAGTTGGGTGACAACCCAACTTCCCTTGGGAGGTTAAGAGGGTGGTGGGGCCCACACGAACCCCACCCCTTCATATTCTCTACCCCCCCCAACTCACAATTAATGATGTAAACTTAGGTTATAACTTATGTCATTAATAAGTGAGTTAAATTAAAGTTTTGAAATTCAATCTCTTGAATTTCAAAAGACTTACGTTGTGTTTTATTAAGTTGTAAAGTCATGCTTTAATTTTAATAAACTTAAGTTATAACTTAAGTTTTAATTGTGGGGAATTAAATGAAGAGGTTTGAATTTCAAACCTTTGAAATTCCAAACCCTTCTATTTAATTCAGTTTTTAGTTTCCTTTGCGGGTTGGCATTTGCTGTGCGGAGAGGAAAAGAGGGAGGCTTCTTGTGAGTTCTTCCTCCACGACGAAGAATGCGGCGTCCTTCTTCCACGACGTTGGACTGCAACGCGTTGGATTTCCTCCACGACGCCGCAACGCATCCTCTCCGCGACGTGCTTTCCGCGGCGAACCTACGTCCGACGCCGCAACGCACTTTCCGCGACGTGCCTCTCGCGGCGAACCCACGTCCGTCTACCGCGACGCCATAACCGCGATGCCGACGACGTCTTCTTCCGTGACGTCCGACCTCCGCGACGCTCGTCCTTCGCGGATCGTTGATGAGCTCCGCGAGCTTCCTTCGAGGTAGGGGTTGTTGAACATTGTTAATTTATTCCATTTCTTGCTCGTGGATCGCATGTCTACGTGAGGCTTTTGAATATTTTATATAAGTGTTTTTGTTAACGCGAGGGGGGGGGGGGGGGGGGCGGACCGTACGAATACGGCCGAAACCCCCTCCATCGTTCTTGTTTATTCTTGCGGGTGGAAGCAAGTGGCGTGGTGCCGTCGCACCACGCGGATGATCGTGCAAATATTTTACGCGGCACCGTCGCGCCACGCAGAGGTAGAATCTTCAAGAACGCGACGCCGTCGCGCCGCGTTGAAAGGAATCAAGGCACGGCGAAAGGGGCGCGGTGCCGTCGCACCGCGCCGGACGATGAACACCGCGGCCGGTTCCGGGCCGCGGCAGGACGAGGAGACCGCGGCCGGTTCCGGGCCGCGGCGGGAAGAGAAGACCGGCGGCCGGGCCGCCGGCGTCGGAAGCCGAAGGGGGGACCGGAATTTCCGGTCCCGTTAGAGAAAAACCGGCCGGCCAGCTGGCCGGCCGGATACCTTTAAAACCGGGGGAATTAATCCCCCGGCCATCTTACAAGGGGGGGGGGGGGCAGCCGGCCCCCCGGTTCGATTCCAGCCGGCCCCCACGTGCGGGGGCCGTTTTTTGTAAATGGCGCGGCACAAAGGCCGCGCCGCTTCACAAATCAGCGGGGGCTTGCCCCCCGCGTGCCGACCGCATGCGGTCCCTCGCGGCACCCCGAGCCGCCGCGGCATCCCGCGCCGCCGCGCCGCCGCGCCGCCGGGCCGCCGCGCCGCCGCGCCGCCGGGCCGCCGCGCCGCCGGGCCGCCGCGCCGCCGCGCCGCCCAGGGGGGGGGGGGGGGGGGGTCGGGCCGGGTCGGCCCGGACCCGGACCCCCCCGTTTCAAACCAGAATTGGTTTTTGGCCCATAACTTGAGCCTCAGACCTCCGATCGACGAACCGTCAGCGGCAACGTGATCCTTGGATCGAGACGGTCGTTTCGGTATATCGCACTCAAGGTTTCGGGTTACTTTGAGTTCGGCCGGGTTGGTTCGTTCACGAAACCAACCGGGCCTTCGGAGCGGAAACGCTCATATCTTGAGTTCCGGACGTCCGATTGACGTGCCGTCGACTTTGATGGAATCCTCTAAGTGAGACGGATCTTTTGGCATACTCCGCCCGAGGTTTGGACGCAGGTGGAGTACGGTCCGGTTGGTTTTGCCTTAAAAAACCAACCGGGCCCCGGGAACGAAAATGCCAATAACTCTCAGACCTGACGTCCGATCGACGCGCCGTCTGTTGCGTTGAGTTCCTGTTGACGATACGGAACTTTTGGATACATCAACTCCGGTCTTCGTGACAGTTGATGTATCAGCCTCTCGGCTCGTGGAGCGGACCCTCCGAACGAGCCTGCTGTGTGCGGGAACCCTAGTGCTGGCTGCGACTGTTACTGTGACGGCTACTACTACTGCTACTGTGACTGCGACGACGACAGTACAAAGATCCTATGTGGATTCGACGACGACGACTACAGCACTCAGCGATCCTACGTGGAACAGTGCTACCGAACATGTGTGAGCTGAATCTTCTGTTGATCTTGGGTGGTGGAGCGCTTGGGTGTAGCAGCGGACCCGTGGTACTTGACAGTGGTGGTGCGCTTGGATGCAGCAGCAGACCCTTGGCGGGGGAGCGCTTGGGTGTAGCGGCGGACCCGTGGTACTTGACAGTGGTGGTGCGCTTGGATGCAACAGCAGACCCTTGGCGGTGGAGCGCTTGGTTGTAGCGGCGGACCCACGATACTCTACGGAGTGTGTGCGCTTGGTTGTAGCGGCGGACCCGCGATACTCTACGGAGTGTGTGCGCTTGGTTGTAGCGACAGACCCGCGACGGTGGAGACGTACGTGCGGAGTACGGAGACCGTGTAGATGACTGAGACCTGACGACTGCTTGACCGACTCGACTTGGAGTGAGTCGACTAGCCCAGTGGACGGAGCGCCCAGTAGTTGGCAGCAGACCCACGGCGGACGGAGCGCCTGGTAGTTGGCAGCAAACCCGCGGTACTCGTCAGAGGAGTACCTCAGTAGGCTATTTGGGTGAGCGCCCAGTAGTTGGCAGCAGACCCTCAGCGGACGGAGCGCCCAGTAGTTGGCAGCAGACCCGCAGTACTCGACAGGAGGAGTACCTCAGTAGTCATAGGTTAGTGAGCAGTACCTCGGAGTCGTGACAGGACTACTGCACACTTCAGAGACGGGGCTCTTCAGCAGCTACGGTTTCGATAATAAAAATCCTGGTTTGAGCTGAGTCTTTGATCTTTGTGTTTCCTCATGATTGAGATGGGTCGCTTGATAGCTTAGGTATATGTATGGGCATATACCTGGGTAATAGTTATCCGTTGATTTCATAAACTTGTTATAAACCGTGTGGACTTGTTCTGTTATCCTATGTGGATTTTACTGTTTACTCTTCTTTGTGGATTGGATTGTTCTTGGGCTCGTGTTGGAGCCGAACGGAAATTGGTGACATAGGTATATGTATGGGCATATACCTAATCAATACTGGATGTTACTTCGTGATTGTTACTTTTCTTCGTGGTTTATCCTTTGTGGATTTGAGAGACCTTCAGGGGTCTCGGGGTCCCTACTGAGTAGCTTATACTCACCCCTGCACGGGCTTTGCCCGCACTTCGTTGTGTTGGTTGCAGACGACGGACATCGCTGACTGTGGATGAGGCTTTCGGAGTAGGTCGGTACCCGGAGGAGGACCACTGAGCGGGACGTGCTCGGAGCGGACAGTTGGACCCGAGGAGTTGTGAGCTATCTGTACCTACCCTTCAGGTAGGATCCGTGGTGGACGATCCAGGAGCTGTGCCATCTGTACCTACCCTTCAGGTAGGAATCGAGGAGGACGTCCCAGGAGCCGCTTGTACTTTCAGTTGCTGTTTTCCCTTTCGAGTTGTACTTTACTTTCAGTTGGGCTTGTATTCCGGCCCCCTTTACTTTTCTGCACTTGTAGTTACTTTCGGCTTGCTGACTCTGTGGTGGTTGTTACTTATAAAGGCAATGCCTTCCCTGTTTACCGGGATTTTACGCCTTGGTGCTAGTCGCCAGCCCCTGGCCTATGGAAGGCGGGCTTGGGGTAGTCACGACACGGGCCCCGAGGTCGGGTCGTGACATCTGTATTTAAACATGCTTGGGGGAGAGTAGTACAATGATGGGTGACCACTTTGAATGTACTCATGTTTCACCCTTTCTTTGTGTATATTTAAATTTTAATGCTATTATAATAAAAACTATTTTTATATTGTACATAAAATTTTGTATTAACTATAATATTTCCTCATTAAATGGAATCTTAGTATTAATTATAATATTGCATGTTATAATGTTATAATAAATCATATTAAAAATGATTATAATTTTTCATTTTATATTGTAACAACTATGTTTTAGTGATATTAAAGAAATAATACTTTTTATGTTCAATAATTATAATATTTAATAATAATATCTTTGTTGAATTTCATAATATGAATGTTGCATGGGTGACCTCCTAGAAAGTGCTCATGTTTCACCGTTTTCTGTATTTTTATACTATTTCCTGATATGTTTTACATTTTCAAAAATAAATAATTTCATGTAAGTATGACAATAATTATTATTATATTATATATAAACATTTTAAATTAATATAATATTTCATTTGTATATATTATTTTAGATATAATTAAAATATTTCTTGTCATAATGTTACCATATTTTTTTGTTAACATTAATTATAATATTTCATGTCGTATTGTAACAACTATGGTTTAATGTTATAAGATAAATATTAAATTATCATGTTGAACAATCATAATACTATTTGATAATTTCATTAAGTAATGTTATATTTAAAACAAAAATTAGATATAAATATGTAATATTAGAATTAGTGGTATGACATTCTATGAATTAACAATAATTTTTGTGTATTTTTGAGTGCGATCACACATGTATTAATGCACTAGATTCCATTAATACTTTACAGTTAATCATACGTAGGTGAGAGTAATACTAGGATGGGTGACCTCCTAGGATGTACTCAAATTTCACCATTTTTTCGATAAATTTCAAATTTCTTGCCTGTATAATTAGTATAATTATGATTTTGTATGCAATTTTATATTAAATTTATTATTCCATGATTAAAGGGAATATTAATAATAATTATAGTATCGCATGTTATAATGTGACAGTATTCCATGTTAAAATTATTATAATATTTCATAAAACATCCAATTAATATTTTTAGGTATTTTTATACCCTTATTTTGAACATTCATTGGTTGGGTCTCATTTATAGGTGTTTTGTGAATGATTTTGGTAATTTTGAAGGGATCTTGGGCTGTTCATGATTGGAGTATGGTTTCCTTAAACCATGTTCCATGATAGTAAAGATAGTGTAAACCCAGGAAGTGAGGGATTTCATTATTGGTGAACAATTTGAAAAACCATGTACCCAATAAGGAGAAACTGTGAAACCCCACCAGAAGGGATGCATTGATTGGGTACAAGGTTTGACAAACCAGGAGGCCCTGCCTAGCTAACTGTGCATGTGAATTTTAATTATTCCAAAAATTATTTACAAATTTCTTGATCACCAATTTAAACACCCTCTTGAACCTAACATGCGGTTGGATGATTTCATAGGTATTTGAGGCTACTAAGAACAAATATTGTCTCCTCAAAACCCCTACTGAAGCATATCAATGCTTAGTGATCATCATTTGATCCTTCCTCGATAAGTGTTATTATCCCATTATCTGTCGCCCAATATCTTCCTCTCTCCTCCATAGGGTTTTCTATATGTCCATCTTTTGGAGGATATAATCTAGATTGGTTAATATCGTGAATCTTGGATTAATTCTCAGATCTCCTTTGCTGACATTCTTCATTGGAGTTTCCCTTTATGGGTGTTGTGAGAAGCGATCTTCTTATTTGGGTATGTGGTTCTATTTATGGTATTCTAATTGATTTAACATTAAAAATAATTATTTAAATTAAATTAAATTTAAATGTTTTTCGAAAACCTAATTTTTTTTAAGATGGGGATTTGGATTTTCTATGGCATGAAATTGGGGAAAACCCCTAATTCTAGTGAATTGGGGTGTGATTAAATTTTGTGGAAATTATGAAATTTTATTTGTGAAATTGAATTTTGAAATTAGTTTTGAGAAAAATACTTTAAATTATATTGATAAAAACCTATTGGTTTTATATAGGAAAAAGACATGAATTTGTTAAAACCAATTTTGGTTTTTAAATGGAATTGTCATATTGAAATTTGAAATAGGTTGATTGTAATTTAAATAGTTTTTAATAAATTTCCCATTATTGATTATTATTTGAGAACATGGAATCCTAGGTAGTTGGTGAGTTATTAGGGAGAAGCATCCTAGTATGGGAATGTATTATAAATCTATTGACGCTTTAAAACTCTAAAATAATCTTATTGAAAGATCTTATCCCTAGTGGGATTCTGATTAGTCTTCATTGACCTATTTCAGAGAGACGTGTGAGTACATTGTCATTATCATCGTATAAGGGTGTAAGAATACTATACCCTTGAACTATCACACCACTTTACATTTTCTACTTTCTTATTATTTTGATATATATTCTAATGATTTAAATATTTACATCATTTTAAATGTAAAACATGATTTTTTTAAATTTGGTTTGAATTTTCCGGCCTGTTTATTTAAAATAATTGTCTTTATTTGGGTAATTAATGTGGCATCGTATTAGGGAATACATGGTGTGACTCAAATAGGATTCTATATCATAATCTATCTGTGCTTTCGAGTGTTTGTAAACTATCTTCTCTAGGTTTGAGAAATGGAAGAGTGAAACTTGGAGGTAGTTCTTGTTGTTGATCCTTTAGACATGGAGAGTTATTTCCATTAATACTTGGGTTGTTATATTTTCATTTCTTTATATTATGGTTGTACTTTTGGTTTTTATACATGTTTAAATTCTAGTACTATTCTCTATTTGGTGTTTTGTTTGGAGAATATAGACATGTGTTGTTTTGTAATGTCCCCAACCCATAGGCCACTAACTATTGCTCCTAGTCAAGTCAACACATGACCTCATGTGCACCTCCTCGTACACCATAGGTTGACGAATAGAAGTGAGGGTATAATGGATCACATGGGTAGACTTTAACCTATTTACCAGATCATGCCACAATATAATAACTTGTTAAATAAAGGAAAAAAATAAAATAATCTGAATCAAGTATTAGAAACCATTTACCTAAATAGGGTACAATAAAAAAACAATAAATATAACATGTCATGCTAACCTTCCCAAATGTGATGAAATCCAAATAAAACAAACAACCAAATCCCAAAACAGGTATTGACTTCAAGTCTAAATGCTCGTCTATGCACATCCCAAGAATAACTCAACTCCATAGCATATGTCATTTTTCCTTATCTTAACCCACAACCATGAAATATGATCAAGTACTAAATGGTGGCCCGAGCATGGTGTGAGTACAACTTAGTAGGCCACGATCAATGATGTCTACAAAATATCTAGTCAAAATAGATAGTTCATGACAGTGTAAATTTAGAGACCCAAAGCTTGATGTATATGGACATTACATTACTTTTGTGTAATACTTAATACATAACGAAAACAGGCACACAAGGACCATAATAGTTTAGTGTCTTTGAAAACTCAGAAAATAATCTTCTAATCATGGTGAAAGTTCTTCAACATCTCCCATAAAGATCTTCCCCTTTTGTTTTCATACCTAAAAACTTTCTTTACATTCTGGGGAAAAGAAAACATATAAAGGGTGAGCTAAAATGCTCAGTAAGGGTAAGCATAGAGAACATAAAACAATCCATAAACATTTGAATGCAAAAACTTGAACATAAAATCTAAACATCCAAATCACGAGCAACGACATAAATCTTGGAAGTACATAAGGAATAGATCATAAAGGAACATTGATCATGATAAACTAGAATTGGAATAAAACATGTAATTGTGGCATCCATTAAGCACATGTTATGGTTTCAATAGTATCTAATTCACTGCTTCCAAGACCAAATTAGTGGACAAAGTCCCATTCTGAATCAAGATCACTCCTCGTTCCAGTCCAGTAACACTGAACTAGATTATCATACCATTCCAGCCATGTCTATATCATGAGATATAAATCTTTACCCAATTCATTAGAGAGAGATATAGGTCCCACCCATCTCATAATGAAATCATTATTACTTGTGCCACAACATAAACATAAATCATTCATCATAACCCAAAGAATAAAATGGGTTTCATAAACATTAACCCATCATAACGTAATCCATATAAAACAAATGGATATAATTTCATCATAATAAATGTGAAACCATGTAAATCATTGAGACATTATACTTGAAACATACACATATGAAATAATGTCATCTTAGATGGAAAATCGTTTTGATAAAACACTTGAAATAAATTCTTGAGGAAAATATTCTTTCTTATTCAAAATCATTTTCTTTTCACAAAATGGCATGAAAATTTAAAAGAAGAGGATTTTTTTGAAAATAGTCATGAAATCTTGTAGAGTATGCTTCATGAAAATAAGGTGTTATGAAGTCGTAAAAATCCGTTCATGCCATATAAGTTAAAAAAACATTCACCTAGTACTTTTGCCGGAAAAGTCAAAAAGTACCTTGTAGGGTAAACAAAAGAAAGATTCCCTCCATACCGTGGGGTAAAAGTCAAAATGGGTTAAAAGGAAATTAAACATACATGAAAACCGTTTTTGAAAACGTGGACATGGATGATAAATATAACCTCAGTAAATACTTACGAATAAACAATCTCAGATAAAAACCAGATTGGAAAAGTTATCCCTTACCTTATGTCCAATATGCTTCGTATGTATATGATCCTCCTGTATAATGATTTAAATTATTTCATTGAATTATTAAAGAATCATATTAATTGTTATTATATCATATATGGTTCACTTAGGTATTTATATTACCCGTTCATTTGTCAATTCCATGTTAAAGTAGCGTTTTGGGTAAAATCGTTTCATTTATCGTACGTGTTTGGACATGTTGTTCTTGATATTATTATTACTTATATCATGATTTACTTACTTAAAGAATGTAAAACATGATTTATATATCATATATATTCAGTATATATATATATATATATAATAGATAGATAAATGAAATGAAACACACCGCTCATGGAGACGGTAGGCCGTACGTACGCATGAACGTTGTTTTCCATTCCTTATTAACCCGAATGGAAGTAAGTAGATGATATATATATATATACACACATAAATATAGTATGTTTATCATGTCATATATTTCATTATTATTCATTACTTTATAAGTATTCTTGAATGGTTAACATGGGGAATGAATCTCATCGCGTCGTAGAGACGGTAGTCCGTACGTACGCACAAGCGATGATATTGTTCCCATAATTATTGAATTGAATTGGAGTGGATGATATAATATCTCAGAATCAGTATGATGTTATAATAACTATATATAGTTATTCTTTACACCATTATACCCATCCAAGTAAGGTGGTGTTGGAAAAAACCAGATTACACCACGGCGTGAAGACGGTATTCCATACGTACGCACGCGCGGTGATTTCATTTTCTTTAGGATGGATAGAAGGTGAAATATGGTTGTTTCATATTTATAATAACATATCAGTATATGAGTGATAATTATGTTATTCATTTATGATGAAAAAAATAAATAAGAATAAGTAGAAGAAGAAATAAATTGGAATTAATCGGTAAAGTATATTACCTCTTCATTGACACGTCTCTTATTAACCTCCTCTTCGGGCACTAAAGATGGTCTTTGAAGAAGACCAGGACATATAGGATGATTCTAGGGAAGTGGGGAAGATAAATTTTCATGGGTTGGCCGAGCATGAAGGCTCATGGTTGTGTAAAGAGGAGAGGGAGGAGGTTCCCTTTTATAAGAAAGGAGAGGGGCACCTTTGGAAACCTCAAAAATATTAATTTATAATAAATAAAACCACACTTAAAAACATCAAAAAATGACTCATATTAGAATATTCGGTGAGATAGGGTTGTAATATAATCAAACAATAAAATTTATACATGTTGAAAATTTAATTTAAACCTTATCAACTTGATTTATCCTTATTTAATCTATTTAATTTTATTTGTGGTAATAAGATTCTATATTTTAAATTGTTATAAATAATTACTTATGTATTGTGAATTGTCTATAATTGGATATATTATGAAATTTTTGACCATATAAATTTTAATTTATAATTTTTAAATATTTTTTGTGATTTTTAAACAATTTTATATTATGTTATTTTTATAAAATAACAATAGTGTCAATTTTGACACTATTCAATTATTTGAATTTAAATAAAATCCAGACAAAAGATATGTTCGAAATAAAAAATTAAATAGCTTCCTAACATGTCATATAAATCTATATAATTCGTGGATTATATTAAATAGTTCATAGAATATTTATTTTAATATTTTTAAAACCATTTATTTGATATTTCAATCCATAAAATAATTTCAACATCACTATTGTGTCACCTTTAATGATAATTATTTAATCCTTAAAAATTCTAAATAAATTCACATGATGTAGATAATTTTATTAGCTTTCTAGAGGATATTCATGTTCGAAGATTCATGAAGGTTATCAATAAATTAAAATTATTATACTTATAATATTTAAGAGAGTGACATGTTGTCACCTTCTTTGGTTTTAAAAAAAATTAAATTATTTTAATGGACAAAAGTACATAAAATGAATCTAATCCGACCCTTAGGTGATATTGGTTGACTTTTAGTCATCCAATAGGATTTTGGCAGGTTTTAGGGTAATTTTATAATCTTATTTTTTACTCTTAATTACCCGATTTACCTTAAACTGTAGTAAATAAAAATTAACATAGTTACTATTCATAATGTCAAAAAAATAAAAGTAACCTATTAAAATAATTTGGACCCACTGAATCCAAATATGGAATCCATTTTTCAAAATTCAAAAAACAGAAGTTGCAGTAATTAATTTAAAATTAATCCAGTTCTTAAGAAAAAAGGTTTTAAAAGTTAAAACATTGTCAAAGATTGAAATGATTTTACCTATAAATTGAATGTAAAATAAATGATAATGAAATAAATTATATTAAATGGTAAAATATATATATTCTATTTATACTTTAAAACCATTCAATATTTTAAAGACCCATAAATTTCAAGGTAAATTTTTTCTTAATTTTCCTTGGGATTTTACGAGTACGTAGTTTCTGACGACACCTGATTCCGAGACCCGGTGTGCCCGGAATCCATTTCCGAAGTTTAGCTCAGTTACGTTTAGTGAAAGAACGAGTGGGTTTTTCTAACTTTTTAACCGGTGCTCGGAATCGAAATCCGAGGGCACCGTTGTAATCGCAGTGCCAGAATTTTCTTAGAAACACCATTTCTGGAGTTGCGTTTGCACGGGTGAGGTTATTAAATAAATGGGCTAACTGAGGAGTGAAATAAAAATTTGTGCTACAATTTTTATTTCAATTCTAAGTAGTGATAACCTAGGCATGGTGGTTGGAGTGGGAACCACTAAATCCTAACTCCAATGTGTAGGATATTAGTGAAGTGGGGCCCACACGAGCCCCACCCCTTCAAAACCCTTAAAACCCCCCTCGTGCATTTATTTGTGTAACACACCCGCACCCCCTTTTTAATGATAGGTAAACTCTCCCAATTTAATGGACTGTTAAAGGCTCTTCAATTAATTTAATTAATTGAATATGATATTTTTAAATTTCAAATTTAATGATGGCATGAGTGTGTGTGAATAAAATAAGACAATGTCTTATTTTATTAGGGGTTGATTCGTTGTGCAGAAACAAGGAGAGAACTCTTGCGCTCTGAAGAACATCTTCTTTCTCATTGAAGAACGTGAAGAACGCCGAGTCTACGGCGAAGAACTCCGGCACCGCAAGGAAATCACCATGTCGTCTACTCTCCTCTCCGCAGCCGGTGAGAGACGCCTTCTTCGGAGAATGACGATGCACCACATCCTTTTTCAGGAGAACACTGACGACATATACGGCGCCGTCTTCCGCAACGTCCTTTTCCCGCGATGATCCTCGTTCGACGACTTCATCGAGGTAGGGGTTGATTTTTGTTCGTGATTATTCTTTGCCGTTTATCATATTTTTCTTTGAGCTGCTTGTTATCAATTTAACAGGAGGAGGTCGGACTGCCCAAACACGGCCGATCCTCCTCCCCCTTTGTTGTTGAATTCGTTGTGGCTCGGACGAAGGCGGCGCGGTGCAACGGCACCGAACGGGAACAAAGAGGAATGCAGCGAAGAAGTGCGGCGTCGTCGCGCCACGTCGTTGAGGCCGAAAGAAGCCGCGACCGGAGTCGGGCCATGGATAAGGGGTGTGGCGCCGTCGCACCGCGCCAGAGAACCACGAGGAGTCCGTGGCTAGAGCGGGGCCGTGGCGGAGGGGCGCGGCTCCGTCGTGCCGCGCCGATCGAACCAAGGCCATGACCTTTGGCTACGACGGAGAAAGGGAGGGCGGTCGGAGCTGTCAGATGCCTGTGCTCTGGAGGGCGGGACCAACCGGTCACGCATGGTGCGCTGGTCAGCCGTTACGGCTGGCGAGATCTGGAAAACCAGGGGTTTAAACCCCCGGACAGTGCAGCAGGAATCCCCCCCTCGCGGGTCCGTCGTCCGTTCGAAGGGGGTGGAGGTTCCCCCACCCCCTTCCGCGCTAACGGGGCACGCGGCGCCCGTGCCGGGCCGCGCCCTGATGGGCCGCCCGTGCCGGGCCGGGCCGGCCGCACTGGGTCGGGCCGCCCGCGTCGGGCCGCGCCACGCCGGCTGTGCCGGGCCACGCCCTAATGGGCCAGACTCGGACCCGGGTCAGGTCGACCCGGTTCGGGCCGACCTAGGGGGTCTGGGGCCGGGTCGGTCCGGGCCCAAAACCCCCTAAAACCGGACAGATTCGTTTAAATTCCCGTAACTTGGGCTACAGACCTCCGATCGACGCACCGTCAGTTGCGATGCGATCCTAGGATCGAGACGATAGTTTGGGTATATTACAATCAAGGTTTTAGAGAACATTGGGTACATCCGGGTTGGTTCGAACACGAAACCAACCGTGCCCTCGGAGCGGAAACGCTTATAACTTGAGCTCCGGACGTCCGATTGACGTGCCGTCAACATTGTTGGATTCATCTTAGTGAGATGGAAATTTTTGATTACTCCGTTCGAGGTTTGGACGTAGTTGGAGTGCATTGGGTTGGTTTTGACTTAAAAACCAACCGGGCCCCTGGAACGAAAAAGCCAATAACTCTTAGACCGGGCATCCGATTGACGCGCCGTCTGTCGCGTTGAGTTCCTTTTGTCGACACGGAACTTTGGGATACATCAACTCTGGACTACGTGTCCATTGATGTATCGACCCCCTTGGTTCGTGTATCGGACCCTCCAGGAATTGAGCATACTGTGTGCGGGAACCCTAGAGCTGGCTACGACTGCGACGACGATGACGACTGCACTGAAATCCTCCGTGGGTTCGGCAGCGACGACGACTGCACTGAAATCCTCCATGGGTTCGGCAGCGAAGATGACCGTACTGAAATCCTCCGTGGGTTCAACGTCGAGGCATTATTTGACTCTGGCAGTACTACTGTTCTTGTATCCTATGTGGGTCCGGCATTATTTGACTCTGTACTTGTATCCTATGTGGGTACGACAGCGAGGCTGGTCTAGTATCCTTCGTGGGTCTGATAGCTTAGCTGGTCTAGTATCCTATGTGGGTCCCAGATTAGATGAATCAGTGGCTACATCTAATCATCTCTATCACCTTACAAAGAAGTATACATGTGTGAGCTGATTCTTGACTTTCAATCATTATCTTCGATATGATTGAATTGCTTTCCAATGTGGATTGGGTTGTACTATACTGTGTGGACGTGATCGAACTTGGGCTCAGATGTTGGAGCTGAACTGGAATTGATGACTTAGGTATATGTATGTGCATATACCTAAGTAGTGTTGGTTGTTACTTCGTGTTTGTATCATTCCGTTGTGGATTATCCTTTGTGGATTCTGGGAGACCTTCAGGGGTCTCGGGGTCCCTACTGAGTAGCGTATACTCACCCCTGCACAGGCTATGCCTGCAATACATTGTGTTGGATACAGACGACAGACATCGCTGATCGTGGTTGAGGCTTGTGGAGCAAGTTGGTACCTGGAGGTGGACCACTGGGTGGGACGTACACGGAGCGGACGGCTGGACCCGTGGAGCTGAGGAGACTATCTGTACCCACCCTTCAGGTGGGACTTCCAGTGGACGGCTCGACGTTTCTGCTTTACTTTTTAGTTGCTGTACTTTCTTCCCAGTTGTACTTTACTTTCAGTTTGGGTTTGAATTCTGGCCCATTTACTTTCCGCACTTACTATTGTACCCAGTTTACTTAGTGTTTACTTCTGCTGGCTTACTCTGTGATGTTGTTTACATTATAAAGGCAATGCCTTCCCCATTTATCGGGATTTACGCCTTTGGTGCTATTCGCCAGCCCCTGGCCTATAGAAGGCGGGCTTGGGGTAGTCACAACACGACCCCTGAGGCCGGGTCGTGAAAAATTGGTATTAGAGGAGTTCGGTTCTACCACAGAACTCATGAATCTGATCTTTGTTCTATGTGAAGCAATAATGTTAAAGGTATTGAGTGTGGTTATCAGTCCAAGGAGTCCAGTGTTGGTGCGACGGCCGACGTATCCGTACACTAGGACCCTGACTTCTGATTTCTGACTCAGTGCACAAAAACATTGATTGCATGTGTGTTTCAAAAGTTTTCACTGTGATTACTTTGTGTCATCTCACCAGGTATACTATTTTGACCGTGGCACACCTGTTTCTTTTCATGATGGCCCCACGACGGCAGCCAGCTTGGGTTCCGAGCTTTGTGCGAGACGAAAGCCCACCGAGCATCGAGGCCTCGGTACAGGGCCCTTTTAAAGCGGGGGAACCGGCGGTACATCTACCCACCGAGCAACCGATGACACCAGCCCCAGCCGCTGAGAGTGCACATCGCCTTAGGGCACTGCATGAGTTTCAGCGTCAGAGACTGCCCAGGTTCCACGGGGAGATGGACCCTCAGGCAGCCGAGGATTGGCTGGAGGCTGTAGTTCAAGTTTTCAGGTTAGTGGGGACACCAATAGACCTCATGGTGATCTTTGCAGCGAGCCTCCTACACGCGACAGCAGGCAGATGGTGGAGCTTGATGCTCTAGGTGCACGACGAGGCATCTCTCCTCTAGACGGACATTGAGAGCCTCTTCCGCTCAGAGTTCTTCCCAGCCACCATCCGTGCGGTGCGCATTCAAGAGCTACTACTGCTGCGGCAGGGCAGCATGATGGTAGCCCAGTACTCAGCGAGATTTACCGATCTCTCGCGCTATTCTACGAACATGGAAATTGACCCATTCTTTTGGGCCTGGAACTTTGAGCAGGGACTGAGGCATAAGATCAGGGCATCGATGATCTCCCTCAGCATTCCAACACAGGAAGGAGTACTGGAGCGAGCCCTTCTCATAGAGAGCTTTCATGTTGAGCCTACACCAGCAGCAAGACCTACCGCAGGGCAGCACGTAGCAGAGTCTTCTGTAGCTGGAAGTTGACAGATGTCATTGGGGTCCAGGTGGACCAGACCAGTAGGCGGACGACCTCAGGACACTGTCTTAGAGGTGCGGGGCACATGGCGCATAGCCAGCCTTCCAAGGAGCAGACAGTGCTATGCATGCGGTGGGAAGGGGCACATGGCTCGTGACTGCCAGACCCGCCATGCAGAGGAGCAACAGACGGTTGAGGGACCACCCAAGAAGAGGCAGAGGGTCGATCGTGGCGGTCCGCAGGGAGCAGGAGGACGAGGTAGAGGAGCTAGCCGAGCAGCAGGTGGTGGACAACAGTTTGAGGCCTTACCACCACCACCACCAGGAGGTCCACCCTGACCACAGGGAGCTGGCGGGCAGAGGTAGGCTCAGCTTCAGGCAGTGGAGGCCTACAACCACGACGCACCAGAGATGATTCTAGGTACTATCTGTGTCTACTGAACCCTTGCTGCAGTTTTTATAGACACAGGAGTGATTAATTCTTTTATTTTCGTTGCCCTTGTTCAGAGCTCAAAGATTCCAACAGAGTCGTTGCCTCGATCCTTACGGCTAGAGACTAATACGGGAGCATACTCGACGATTACGCACTGGTGCTGGCAGTGTGAGCTTACTCTAGGATGCGAGAGCTTTAGCTGGGATCTTCTTGTAGCAGCGTCGAGGCCTTAAGACGTCATCTTGGGCATGTATTGTTTATCTAAATTCCATGCACAGATTGAATGTATTAGGTGCAAGGTGTGGTGTGTTCGCATCGATGGGAGCAGGTTCACCTTCATCGGCAAGAAGGGAGCCTTTTCAGCGTAGGATGGACTCATGCAGAGGAGAGGACATCCCATCACTCATCAGTTGGCTAGCCTCATCCTAGGAGCAGTTGACGTGCAGAGTCTAAGTTTTCCTGTAGTGGTGGATCAGTATGCGGATGTTTTTCCTGACGACGTTCTAGGACTACCTCCTCGCAGAGAGGTAGACTTTTATATTGAACTACACCCCGAGACAACCCCGATATCCACTCCAGCATATTGGATGTCCCCCACTAAGCTTCGAGAGCTACGAGTATAGTTGGAGGACCTGAATGGCAAGGTATTCATCTAACCCAGTGTTTCACCCTGGGCTTCCCCGATTTTGTTCTCCATAAAGGCGGACAGAAGCTTGCGACTGTGTGTTGACTATCGTCGCCTGAACCAGGTGACCGTGAGGAACAAGTATCTGATACCGAGGATTGACGACCTCTTCAATCATCTCAAGGGAGCACGGTGGTTCTCGAAGATAGACCACAGGTCAGGCTATCATCAGCTCAGAGTTCGGGATGAGGACGTGCAAAAGATGGCCTTCAGATGTCGGTATGGCCACTATGAGTTCTTGGTTATGCCTTTAGATGTAACCAATGCTCCAGCAGTGTTCATGAGTCTCATGAACAAGATATTTCATCCTTACCTCGATCGATTTGTCGTGGTCTTGATCGATGACATATTGATATACTCGACCACTGAGGAGGAGCACGCCTACCACTTGAGGGTTGTACTGGACACAATCTGAGAGAACCATCTTTATGGTAAGCTCTCGAAGTGTCAGTTCTGGTTACGTGAGGTCCACTTCTTGGGACACGTCATCTCTGAGGTGGGAGTTGCGGTTGATCCTATGAAGATCAAGGTGGTGCTAGCTTGGGAGCCACCCAGGAGCGTGACGGAGGTGCAGAGTTTCTTGGGGATAGCTGGGTACTACCAGAGATTTGTGCCAGACTTCTCCAGAGTTGCGGCACCACTTTTAGCTTTGAAGAAGAAGAGTAAACCCTTTGTGTGGTCAGATAGATGTCCGCAGAGCTTCCAGGAGATGAGATAGAGATTGACCAGCGCACCTATCATGAGGATTCTGGAGGAGGGAGTTGGGTACGTAGTCTACTAAGATGCATCAGGGACCAGAATTGGGTGCGTCCTGATGCAGGAGTGGTCAGTGATTGCCTATGGATCACGACAGTTGAGGCAGCATGAGCAGAACTATGCTACCCATGACCTGGAGTTGGCAGTAGTGGTCTTCGCTCTGAAGATGTGGCGACACTATTTGATGGGCGGGTGATTTACAATCTACTCTAACCATCAGAGTCTCAATTATATCTTCTCGTAGAAGGACTTGAACTTGAGACAGTGGCGATGAATCGAGTTCCTCCAGGACTATGACTTTGATATAGTCTATTCTCCTGGAAAGGGAACGTAGTAGCTGATGCTCTCAGTAGGAGGCTGGGCATCCAGCTACCTGGGGAGGCGACAGAGCAGCTAGACGCTTTGAAGATATCCTTCATGGATAAAGATGGAGCATCCTTCCTACAGTCACTCACAGTCACTCCTCCAATACTGCAGCGGGTCAGAGAGGCACAGTGTGGGGACGTTGACTGTGAGACGCGGTGTGCACATATTTCCATAGGACAGGCACCTGATGGTTTTTTCTATGGGGGGAGATCACGTCATCCTTTTTAGAGGACGTACCATGGTACCAGCTGCTCTATAGGAGGAGGTTCTGAGAGAGTTCCACACTTCTCCTTTATCGGTAAATCAAAAAGTGGCGATGATGTACCAGGATCTCAGATGACAACACTGGTGGCCGGGTATGAAGAAGTTTGTGGCAGAGTTCGTTTCTCGATGCCTCACCTGCCAGTAGGTGAAGGTGGAGCACCAGGTACCAGCAGGTTTGGTACATCCCTTGGAGGTCCTGGAGGGGAAGTGGGAAGGGATATCTATGGATTTTGTGACTGGACTTCCACGCACTTCCAGAGGTCACGACTCCATTTGGGTGATTGTCGACCGACTCACCAAGTCGGCCCACTTCTTACCTATCAGAGAGCAGGGCTCAGTAGAGAGCTTGGGACGTCTCTACATTCAAGAGATTGTGTGGCTTCATGGTGTGCCATCATCTATAGTCTCTGATCGAGATGCTTGTTTTACTTCCCGGCTTTGGAAGGGGTTGTAGGAGGCATTCAGGATGCAGCTACGTCTGAGCACCGCCTTTCACCCTCAGATAGATGGTCAGACGGAGAGGACCTTTCAGACTCTCGAGGACATGATCCGTGCATGTGTCCTCGACTTTGGTCGCATCTGGGAGGATCACCTACCCTTGGCGGAGTTTGCGTTCAACAACAACAACCACTCCACCATCAGAATGGCACCATACAAGGCATTGTACGGACAACCTTGCAGATCACCTATGTTCTGGATAGACCCTGGGGATTCAGCACTTGTGGGACCAGAGATGGTCTAGGACACGACAGAGAAGGTCCAGGTCATCCAGGAGCAGATGAGGACAGTTCAGAGCCGGCAGAAGTCTTATGCTGACATGAGGTGGAGACCACTATAGTTCGAGGATGGAAACCACGTCTTCTTATGGGTCTCACCTCGACATGGATTTCAGAGATTTGGCCGGGGCGACAAGTTATCTCCGCGCTTCATCAGACCATTCTAGGTTCTTAGCAGGATAGGTGAGGTGGCTTACCACCTGGATCTACCACCTTAGTTGCACCAGGTGCACAACGTCTTCCATGTATCTCAGTTGAGGAGACACGTGCACAACCCGACGTATATCATAGACCATGGAGAGTTAGACATTGATGATGGGGCGACTTTTGCGGAGGTCCCAGTGTAGATCGAGGATTGACAAGAGTGGGTCCTACATGGGTGGTCGATTCCTCTAGTGCGCATTAGATGGCAGCACGGGAAGCTCCAAGAGAGCACTTGGGAGTGGGATGCTCATATGCGTGCTCAATACCCTCATTTGTTCCCCTAGTTTGTGTTGTATCTTTACAGGGACGTAAAGCCATGAGGTGGGAGTAATGTAAAGAACTGTAAATTTCAAGGAAAATTTTTCCTTAATTTTCTTTGGGATTTTACGAGTACGCAGTTTCTGACGGCACTAGATTCCGAAGGCCGGTGTGCCCGAAATCAATTTCCGAAGTTTAGCTTGGGTATATTCAGTGAACGAACGAGCAGGTTTTTCTAACTTTTGAACCAATGCTCGGAATCGATATCCGAGGGCACCGATGGAATCGCAGCGCCAGTAATTGCTTAGGAACACCTTTTCTGGAGTTGCGTTTGCTCGGGTGAGGTTATTAAATAAATGGGCTAACTGAGGAGTGAAATAAAAATTTGTGCTACAATTTTTTTTCAATTCTAAGTAGTGATAACCTAGGCATGGTGGTTGGAGTAGGACCCACTACATCCTAACTCCACTAGGTAGGATATTAGTGAAGTGGGTAACACACGAAACCCACCCCTTCAAAACCCTTAAAACCTCCCTCGTGCATTTATTTGTGTAACACACCCGCACCACCATTTTAATGACTGGTCAACTCTCCCAATTTAACGGACTGTTAAAGGATCTTCAATTAATTTAATCAATTGAATGGGATATTTTTAAATTTCAAATTTAATGATGGAATGCGTGTGTGTGAATAAAATAAGACAATTTCTTATTTTATTGGGGGTTGATTCGTTGTGCGGAAACAAGAAGAGAACTCTTGCGCTCTGAAGAACATCTTCTTCCTCGTCGAAGAACGCGAAGAACGCCGAGTCTACGACGAAGAACTCCGACACCGCAAGGAAATCGCCGTGCCGTCTCCTCTCCTCTCCGCAGCCGGTGATAGATACCTTCTTCGGAGAATGAATATGCGCCACATCCTTCTTCGGGTGAACACCGACGACGTATACGGCGCCGTCTTCCGCGTCGTCCTTTTCTCGTGACGATCCTCATTCGATGACTTCATCGAGTTAGGGGATGATTTTTGATTGTGATTATTCTTTTCTGTTCATCGTCTTTTTCTTTGAGGCACCTGTTATCAATTTAATGGGAGGAGGTCAGACCGCCCAAACATGACCGATCCCCCTGCCCCTTTTTTGTTGAATTCGTTGCGGCTCAGACGAAGGTGGCACGGTGCAACGACACCGCGCAGAAACAAAGAGGAATGCAGCAAAGAAGCACGGCGCCGTCACGCCGCGCCTTTGATGCCAAAAGAAGCCATGGACGGAGAACCATGAGGAGGCCGCGACCAAAGCGAGGCTGCGGCGGAGGGGCGAGGCACCGTCGCGCCACGCTGGTCGAACAAAGGCCGCGACCTTTAGCAGCGGTGGAGCAAGGGAGGGTGGTCGGAGCCGTCGACCGTCGGTGCTCTGGAGGGCGGGACCAACCGGTCCCGTATGGTGCGCTGGCGGGCCGTTACGGCCGGCCAGATCCAGAAAACCGGGGGTTTAAACCCCCGGTCAGCACAGCAGGCGGACCCCCCCCCCCCCCGCAGGTCCACCGTCCGTTCGAAGGAGGTGGTGGTTCCCCCCCTTCCGTGCTCACGCGGCGCGCGACGCCCATGCCGGCTGGACCGGCCACACCGTGTTAGGATGCCCATGCCGGCCAGGCCGGGCTATGCCCTGATGGGCCGGACCTGGACCTGGGTCGGGTCACCTGGTTCGGGCCGACCTAGGGGGACTCGGGCCGGGTCGGTCTGGGCCCAAAATCCCCTAAAACCGGAAAGGTTTGTTTAAATGCCTGTAACATGGGCTACGAACCTCCGATCGATGCACCTTCTGTTGCGATGTGATCCTTGGATCGAGAGGGTCGTTTTCTATAATATAGTCAGTGTTTTGGAGAACTTTGGGTATGGTAAGGTTGGTTCGAACACGAAACCAACCGGGCCCTCGGAGCAGAAATGCTTATAACTTGAGCTCCGGACGTCTGATTAACGTGCTGTCGACTATGTTGGATTCCGCTTAGTGAGACGGACCTTTTGGCTTACTCCGCTCATGGTTTGGATGCAGTTGTTGTGCAATCGGGTTGGTTTTGACTTAAAAACCAACAGGGACCCTGGAACGAAAAATCCAATAACTGTCAGACCGGGCGTCCGATTGATGCGCCGTCTGTCACATTGAGTTCCTTTTGTCGATACAGAACTTTGGGATACATCAAATACAGACTACGTGTAAGTTTATGTATCGACCCCCTGGGCTCGTCGAGCAGACCCTCCCAGAATCGAGCATGCTGTGTGTGGGAACCCTAGAGCTGGCTGCGACTGCGACGATGATGAAAACTGCACTGAAATCCTCCGTGGGTTCGGCAGTGACGACAACTGCATTGAAATCCTCCCTGGGTTCGGCAGCGAAGATGACCATACTGAAATCCTCCGTGGGTTCGACAGTGATGACTACTGTTCTTGTATCCTAGGTGGGTCTGGCAGTACTAATGTTCTTGTATCCTACGTGGGTCCGACAGTATTTGACTCTATACTTGTATCCTACGTGGGTCCGACAGAGAGGCCGATCTAGTATCCTACATGGGTCCTATAGCTTAGCTGGTCCAGTATCCTACTTGGGTCCCATCTTAGTTGAATCAGTGGCTACATCTGCTCATCTCTATCATCTTACAAAGAAGTATACCTGTGTGAGCTGAGTCTTGACTTTCAATCATTATTTTCAATATGATTGACTTGTTTTCTTATGTGGATTGGGCTGTACTATCTTTTGTGGACGTGATCAAAATTGGGCTCGGATATTGGAGCCAAACTAGAATTGATGACTTAGGTATATGTATGGGCATATAACTAAGTAGTGTTGGTTGTTACTTCTTATTTGTATCTTTCCTTTGTGGATTATCCTTTGTGGATTTTGGGAGACCTTCGGGGGTCTCGGGGTCCCTACTGAGTAGCATATACTCACCCCTACACGGGCTATGCCCGCACTACGTTGTGTTGGATGCAAATGACTGACAACGTTGATCGTGGTTGAGGCTTGTGGAGCATGTCAGTACATGGAGGCGGACCACTGGGTGGGATGTACACGGAGCGGATGGCTGGACCCGTGGAGATGAGGATACTATCTGTACCCACCCTTCAGGTGGGACTTCCAGTGGACGGATCGACATTGCTGCTTTACTTTTCAGTTGCCGTACATTCTTCCCAGTTGTACTTTACTTTCAGTTTTGGTTTCTATTCTAGCCCATTTACTTTCCGCACATACTATTGTACCTATTTTACTTAGTGTTTACTTCTGCCGGCTTACTCTGTGGTGTTGTTTACTTTATAAAGGCAACGACTTCCCCATTTATCTAGATTTACGCCTTTGGTGCTAGTCTCCAGCCCCTGGCCTATGGAAGGCAAGCTTGGGGTAGTCACGGCACGATCCCCAAGGTCGGGTCATGAAAAATATTATAATTTAACCATATAAATTATTACAATGAAAAAAGTTGTTTTTAATTAAAATATAGCGTGTTTTTACTATTCATTAAAATATGAAAGTTATCAGAATAATATGAAAAAATTTTCCAAAGTAAATTTTTATATCCTGATTCCAAAAAAGAGTATTATTTTGTCAAATTTTACTTATAAACATGTCAAAAATTATATTTTAAATGGGTGCGCCATCAAAAGGCGGTAAAACTGCATTTTTTTTGAAAAATACTTATTTTACCCGAAAAATTTATTTTATTCTCATACCATGTTCTAGAAAATGATTAAGATGTATAATAATGTTATAAAATTAAAAATGTAGTTAATACTATTAATAAAGGCTAGTTCATGATAATATTATAACCATATATCGTTGTTTAGTGAAACCCGGTATTGCGTACAACTTACGCTATCGAGGAAGGTCCCGATTGCGTGTAATGAAAGCCAAGTCAGGGTTGCATGTAGTGAAAGACACCTTTGTTGTTGTGTATATCAGAATCAAACCATATTTCTTTTATATATTGAATATATATATATACACTCAATGTTGCGTACACTACAAGCTAATATGGTGTTGCGTATAGCCCAAGCTAATTTTGGTGTAGCGTACAACAGAAGACATTAATGAAATTAAAAGAATATTTTTCATAAAATCTCGGGGTGTTACAGTAAAAAGGAGACAAGGTAAAAAAAGACAAATCATGTGCCATTAATTAAAAATTATTCACATTAACCATTTTCATCATTATTTTCCTTTTCTTCACATAAATTTTCATCATTACTAAATTAATTATCATATCACATTCCATGGGTTAGGCATATACATCATTTACAAAATGGCCTAAGGCAGTCAATTATCATGAATATGGGAATAATTCATTTTACCTATCTCACTAGGGATACAAAATTAATAAAAAATTACATCACACATTCCTTGGACCCTCAGTCTAGGAAGATTCATCCAATGGAACTTTTAGTGGACTAGAACACCATTCTAACTCCATAAACCATGAATTCAATGGATGGGGTTTAGAGCCATAGTCCAACCCGACCAATAGGAGGATCCTTAGTCATTTTTCCCATACCACCAAGTGATTTATCCACTTAAAACCTATACTATATCAGAAAACATAAAAAATCAATACACATAACATTCACAATTCACATTTCATTCAACATATGAAACATCAACAAAGCATAACCATTTAGGAAATTTACCATTTACTCAGTGTACCCATTTTACCCATTTCCATTTTTATTCCATAACTCATTTAGCATAATCAATAATTATCATTTATTAACACATTTCATACAATTCATCAATTCACAAGTATTATCCCATTTACAAAATTCAATTATAACGCATAAGTTACTTCATAAATTCAATTTCTTCCATTTAATCCCTTTCTCACATTTTGACAACGAGTCCCTTATTCCATTGCTCATGACTATACACATCCACAATTAATTAATTTTAATAATTTTAACTAACATGTCAACATAGTTATAATGGGATATATTAAAATACAATGGAACTCTATGATTAAAATTACACTTTTCTATGTTTTGGAATATTGGAAATCCTCTGGGTGGCTCTAAATCAGTCTAAAAAAACTGAATTCATCCCACAAGGATCATAAGGGGTCGAAATCACCATTTAGACAACCAATTTACCAAATCAAACAATGTTAATAAAATTACATCAAGAGAGAAGAAATATCATACCACACATTCACAACTATACAATAATAATTTGTGATAATACTTTTAGGCCACCTACCCCAAATCCGTAAATGAAAACTCGCTTAACTGTAGCTTTATATCTATATCAAAACACCCATCGAATCCCGAATCTAATATATTATATAAGAAGAGGGTTTTAGGGTTTCAAAAGAAGAATAAAAAATCTTCAATCCATAATCTGTAAAACAAAATCATGAAGAGATTTAGACTTACCCATAACTTCTATCTGCACCCAATGAGTCTCGAAACGGCTTAGAATTGATGATGATCGACCCTTCAGATGATTTATGAGTTTAATTATGTCACTAGAGATTGATAAAGAAGATATCGGGAGGAAATTGGGTGAGGAACATAAAATACATAGGGGGAAGTTTGGTAATTTCTCACTTTTTAATGGGTCTCATAGTTTAGATGCACAGTTTTCCAAAATGTGCACCAACTATGTGCCATCTTCTGTCCAAGAGGGGTCTATGTCAAATGGCTTATAGGGAACTCCACATAGTTTAAAATCTTTTTCTCTAATCATGAAAAATGACCTTATCCAATGATGTATGTTTTTTATTCCTACCTATCACGGTTTAAACTAATTGTGCACCAATTGTGAAACATGGAAAGAATGGTATAATTTCCCTCTCTTTGGTGTCCTAAATCCCCATAAAACCTCCCGAGCCTCCTTATAAACATGATAAACATTTAATTAATCATCATTAAATGATTAAAAACAAAATTTAAACATGATGAAGTCTGGGATCTTAAAACCTCCCCAAATAATAACGAATTTTCCTCGATCCACACTTCCTAGCATTATTGAGCATCCACAACAAAGAGATTGGGACACATAGCCCACGTATCAAACTATATTTCCCAAGTTTCTTCCTGAATATTATCATGCATAAATAACACTAAAACCAATGTCACAATCCTTCCCCTCAATACATTCTCGCTTTGATCCACAATGAAATCTAGATTATCCTCAAAAGACACATCATCCTCAAGCTCAATATCATCAATCATAATCAAATGAGATGGGTCATGGTGATACTATCAAAGTTATAAAACAAGAAATAAATTTTTCATACCACTATACCACTGTGAAAGAGCTAATCGGTACTCCATCAGTCTAATCCTCCCCAGAATCTCAAATAGCCCCATGTTCCTAGGTGGGATCTTCCCTTTCTTCCTAATTATATGGTGACCCAACCTTGGTGGCACCCAAAGAAACACATGATCACTCACTATAAGCTCAAGAGGTCTATGATGATAATCTACATACGAATTTTGCCTACTTTTATTCAATTCTACATTTTTTCAATTCACCTAAATCTTCTCAGAAGTTTTTTGCATGAGAACCAGTCCCAACAACTCGGTTTCCACAACATCTAACCAACACAATGGAGATCTACACATTTTACTATTGAGAACCTCATATAGTTCCATCTGAATTGTAGTGTGAAAACATTTTTTTAGGAGAACTCAACAAGAACTAAATTCTTTTTTCATAATCCACCATAATCTATAGAAAAATTCATCATAAAGTCCTATAATACCTAAATGGTATGCTCTAACTACCCATGTGTCTATGGGTGAAAATAAATTCTAAAAAACACTTGGGGGTACTATGAACATTTTGTAATCTCGGTTAGAAGCGTGGTGTAAAATGTGATTCATGATACGATGCTATATTTCACAGTACCCCATGTAACAATACTATCTCCCAAACATACAACCCACCCAACTGATGGATGGTGAAATTTTACCAAATGGGATATAAAATAGCATCCTTAGTCAAAAGATCCACAACAACCCAGATTGCATCATTATTACGAGGCATCCATGGGAGAACCATGATAAAATCCATCATTATGTAATCCCATTTCCATTACGGAATGGGAAGAATATACAAAAAACCACCAGCCCACTGATGATCATCCTTCACCTACTTCTAAGTAAGGATTCACCAAATGAAAATTGCAACCTCCTTCTTCACCCCTAGCCACGAATACTTCCTATGAAGATCATGATACATATTGGACAAACAATGATGCATATACCACTCAAATTCATGAAAATCAGTCATCAAATCTTCTCACATATCATTGTCACAACAACGCGATAATGAAGATAAACGACCCCATCACCAACAATGAAACAAATAGAAGGTAAATCCCAATCTTTTATGACTTTCCCTTAAATCCAAACATTCTGGATACAAAAACCAATTTTCCTTCATCTAGCTCAGTAGAATAGTCTTAACCACTAAGGATTCAAGGGTCATATTCCCTTGACCATCCTGCACCTCCATATCCATCTCAATAAACAAAACCACCATCCTACACTGAGAAATAGATTCATGAACCACATTAATTTGGGATTTCTAACTCAACGCATCTGCAACACTATTCCCCAATAACGACATGTAAATGAAATCGATGTCAAATTACTACAAGTTTTCAACGCATATTTTATGCCGAAGATTCATGTCACCTTGATAAAAGATATACATAAGGATTTTATGATCGATATACAATGTAAAATGCTCTACCAACATATAGTTCCACCATCAATTCAAGGAGTAAACCACTATGACCAACTCAAGATCATGAGTAGGAAAATTTCATCCGTGAGGCCTTGAATTCAATGAACAATACACAACCACCCGATCATCCTTCATCAACATTTCTTCAAGACCAAAACGGAACACATCACAAAACAATGTATACTCCATACCAGGTTCTGGTAAGATTAGAATTGGTGATGTTTTTAACAGGATCTTAAACTCTTGGAAGTCATTCTCACATTCCCTACACCCCTCAAAAACAATTTATTTATTTGTAAAACCTGAATGTAGTGATACCAAATGGGACAAGTAATTAAGGAACCCTCAATAATATCCTTCCAAACCTTGAAAAATCCGGATATTAGAATCATTCTTGGGTTGCTCCCAAGACACAATTGCATGAGCTTTCTCTAGTTCGACCAACATGGATTCATTAGAGATGATGATACCTATGAAATGAAAAATATTGATTGATAAATGACATTTAGATAGCATGGTGTATATCCTAACCACTCTTAGTGTACTCAAAATGTTATTAGGATGTTTGGAATGATATCCATGAGTATTATAGTACACCCACATTTTATAATGAAACTAAACAATTATACAGGTATCGGTGAAATATTTTATTCATTAGGTCCATAAACACTACTAACACATTGGTCAACCGGAACAGCATGAAAAAAAATCATACAACCCGTACCTACTTCTGAAAGAATTCGACATCACATTATTAGGTATCACCCTCAGCTAGTGATATCCTGAACTCAAATCAATATTGGATAACACTGAAAAACTTCATAACTGGTCATAAAGATCATATATTAGAGAGATATGGTATCTATTCTTAACTATCAAATAATTCATCTTTCTATAATTAGCACACAATCACAAAGAATCATTGGAATTAAGGGAAAATAGCATTGGCGATCCCCGTGGTGACATACTGGGATAGAAAAACCCTTTATTCTATAATACCTCCATCTGATTTTTAAGCTCATTGAGTTCTGTCAGTGCTATTCTATATGGAAGATGCTTATTCTCCTCATAGACACTCCATCATGAAATCAATATCACTCTCGGGTTCAATCCCTGATATGTCCTTAGGAAACATGTCCTGAAACTAATCCTCTATAGGAGGAAAGATATTTTCCTCCACTACCCCATAATATGTATAAGACAATCAAATTGAGATGAAAGTTCACCTAACTGTTGACAAACTGGCCCATGCACGACCTTCCCAAACATCCCATTCTCCTTGATGAGCATAAGTGTCTCCCTCAAGAGACTTTAATGTTACCCAATGATGGTAACAATCAAAATGGTCTTTGTACATCACTAACTATATCATCCCAAATATTAGATCAAAACCTGATATGTTGAGCACAATGATCGAAAAAAGAAAATGATACCCACCAACATGAAGAGAACACCCCTTACATTTCCTGAAATTTTTTTCTCACAAATCTAAGGTTCAATAAATCAATATAATCCCACACATACATTCAAACATTATGCCCAAAAAACTCAAAAAATGAGCAGATATAAATAACAAGAAGCACATATATCAAATAAAGCACCAGAAAGCATGGAAGCAATAAGGATCGTAGCTAGAACTATCGATGGACTAGCCTTGCCACATCCAAGTGTTGACTAATACACATGAATATGACCTACCCCTATACCATGGGATCTAGTTTGATTTCATAGTGCTACACTACTTTACTAATATGGATGCACTCATCCCAGAGTACCTCATCCACCACCTCTAACGGTACAACTGATCGACCTCCAATTTACTAACTGATGTAGGGTAACGCACCCCATTCCTACACTCGATATCAACATAAATCACCCTTCTATACCAATATATGGAGGGTTACTACAGAATGAATACAAATTCCCCATCCTACCACGCACTCATCACTCAACCAGTGGTCGGGGCACTGACTATGTAGGTCTCCTGGACTGATGCACTAATATAAGAAACTCGATCACCACTCAGAGAGACTGGTTCTTTCTTCTGACTAACTTTCCCCCTAACACCCTAGTGAAAACTCTCAAAACAGATCTTGCTACCTTCGAAAGTAACACCACTGGATCATCTAATTGCAACATCATGTCCACCACTAGAAGCCACCTTAAAACCCCCTCTAATATAAGGGTCTGATCCAGCACTTCAATAACCCACTTCAATTACAAGATATTTACATGTGACTTGATATCAGGTTTAAGATCATCCTAGAAACATCTCAACGTGTCTTACTCATCACCTTCCAATGATGGAATGAAGCGTTTCAAGTTAGTGAAGTGAATGAAATACTCTATCACTGACTTAGAACCCTAGGTAAAAATCATAAACTACACAACCTTCTCTTATCTCAGGGTATCAATATTGAAATGATCCAGAAACATTACCATAAAATCCTTCAATACCACACCATCAACCTACTAGGTATGGTCCACAACATCCCACAAATTCTTTTTTTGACCTCACAACATATAATTAACCAAAGTGAGTCTCTTATAAGGAGTCTCTAAGTGATCATGTATCCTTTATATGGAGTCGATCCAGAACCCGTCTAAATCCTGTCCACCCTCCCAAGAGAAATTAAGATTATACAATACCTGAAAATTTCTAGTCAAATCCAATATACTTAGTAAAACACACCCTAGGTCCTGATCCATAATTTTCCTAAAACAAGAGATCCTCCCATGGAATAACTCTTCTCCCCTATTACCCTGATTCACTGGGTTTTCATGCTCAACTTCTAGAGGATAATTCTCATTGATGTCCTCTTGTTTCCCAACAATCACACAACATTGTTGTGGAATACTCTTACAATTCCACGAACACATCTCAAAACACATAACACAAATCATCCATAATAATAAAAACACAGGGAACATAACTATTCACAAAAAACAAATCATGCATAGACTATCCCAATGGATATAACCATGTGTCTATCACTACCCATACACATACCTACTACAGTTCATGGATAACATGGGGTAAACCAATATACATAGCTACAAGTCTTTCATTGGACACCTATTTAAAACCATTAATGCATGCACACTGTAATTCTTTCTCGTTTTGAAATGTTTTCCCTTTTCAAAACTACTTATAACAAAAAAGTAAACTCATCTACACACTTTCTATAAGCACAATTATTTAAAAATTCTTTCCAAATTCATTATATTTACCCATTTTCATCATCTTTATAAGACACCATTCTCTTTTAATTATTAGGAAAGTGAAATTCATTCTACTATTTATGTCCCACACACCCATCCCGTGTGTTCCAATCATGATGCATGCCACCTATATCCTCAGGTTCTTATAATGATGCATGAATGCCTAATCTCATCCCATTATGACCATGAAAAAATACAATAAAATAGTTACATCACACAACAAGTGCATCACTCAATGGTAAAATATCATTCAACTTTGACAACACACATCAAGTACAATAATTCCCACCCTGGGTACATTGGTCTTCCTTTATATAAGGGTTAGATACTCCCATTCATGAGATCATTTCAAAAAATTGATACTTTTTAATATCCTCCCCACCATTCCGAAATATAAATTCACAGAAAAGAACATCCCTATAACAACTTTGTAACATCCCCAACATAGAATACACTAACCGGTTCTCCGAGATAGGTCATCACATGACCTCAAGAGCACATCTCCATATAGTAGAGGTTACTGAATAGATGATAGGGTATAAGGGATCAGGTCAGGAGACTATACCCTCCTTACTATAGTATTCTAAAAAAAGAATAAATTTTTATATAAAAAAAATAACAAAAAATAGAAGAAATAATTACTAACCATTTCCCAAAATAGTTTACAATCCAAAAGCAAACAATAAACATTCCTTGTCATGCTAACTATTCCAGATGTGAAGAAAACCCAGAAATAATGATAAAAAACCAAAACACAAAAAATGTCTTAAATCTAGGTCTGTATCTTCATCCATGCACATCCCAAGCCCAAATCATCTCCCTCGAATAGGGAAATATCCCTTTTCATGGCCTACAACCATGAAATGTTCATGGGTACCCAATATCGGCTAGGGAAGGGTGTGAATACAACTAAATAGTCCACCACCAATGACGTCTACAAATCATCTAGTCTAAAAAGATAGTGCATGAAAGTAAGAAATAAATTAAATGGTAAAAAATAAAACATGAGTTCCATTAATTAACAATTATTCAGTTTAACCGTTTCCATCATAATTTCCCATTTTATCACTTTAACCATACTCATTACTAACTTCCTTATCATCTCACATTCCATGGGTCATGCACATACATCATTTATATAATGGAATAAGATGGTAAACTATCATGAATAAGAGAATAAGTCAAGTTCCTTATATCACTAGGGACACACAATTCACAAACAATTACTTCCCATTTACCTTGGAGCCTCAATCCATGTAGTTTCATCCAATGAAACTGTTAGGGGACTATATGATTAGTTTAACAATTTAGCACATTTACCATTTACGTTTCAAAGCCTATTTAACCCATAACTTTTTTATACCATAATTTTTTTTTATCAAAATCAACAATTCCCATATATTAACCCATTTCCCAAAATTCATCAATTCACATATATTAACCCATTTTCACTATTCAATTACAACTCCTAAGTCACTTGATACATTCACATTCTTCCATATAATACCATCCACACATGTTTCCAATTGGTCCGTTATGCCATTTCCAATGACTGAAAACAACCACCCTTAATGAATATTAATAATTGATACTAAATTCTCAATATATTTATCATGGGATCTATTCCAATACAAGGAAACTCTTTTCTTAACAAAACAATTTTTCATGTTTGGGAAAATTGGCGCACCCCATGGGTATCCCTAAACCAGTATAATAAAACTCAATGCATCCCACTAGGAGCATGATGGGTCCAAATAACCATCCATCCTACAATTTTACCAAATAATACTCAAGTTGAAAAATGAAAATAAAGAGAGAATAAATATCATACCCCACAACCACAAATATACAAAAAACTATGGGATATAACTTGTAGAACTCCAACCTTGAATCCATACAAGAACACCCACCTAAACATATCCTTAGTTAAAGATTTGAAAACCATTTGAAACCCTAATATAGGATTTTATATAAGATTATGGTTTAAGGAATTGGAATAATATGAACAAAATATATAATCCCTAATCCAAAAAAGATAAGAAATATGATAACTGGACTTACCTAGAGCTTTGATCCACATCCCAAGACAATCCAAATGGCATATAATCGATAGAGATCGACCCTTGGAATGATATAGGGGCTTAGGATCATCATTGGTGCTAGAGGAAGAAGAAATGGAAAGAAAATTGGGGGAGCAACATAAAATCAAGAGGGGTAGTTTTTTAATTTCTCACTTTTTAATGGGTTTTAGGGTTTTGACACACAGTTTTCCAAACCATGCACCACCCATATGCCAGCCTCTGTCTAAGTGGGGTCTATGTTTCATGGCTTCCTAATAATTCCTCACCATTTTACAAACCTTCCTCCAACCATGGAAAATGACTCTATCTAAGGATACATGGTTTTTCTTCCAACCTCACACAGTTAGCACTAACTGTTCTCCAACCATGACACATGCATTGAAAGGCATGATTTCCCTCTCTTTCTGGTCCTGAACCCCCATAACACCGCCCAAGACTCCTCATACACCCAATATAAATTTAATTAACAAACATTAAGGGATTTAAATCAAAATTTAATCCATAACATACCTCCATAAAGTCCAGGATCTTACATGTTTCTTTAGTTTTTTTGTGTGAAAAATTCATTCACACTTTCATATTTTTATGATGAAAGGTTTTAGTTTCCAACCCAAGGGGATTAGTAATTCCCCTCATTCCATGTCAAGATTAGATCAAGTGTCTGGGTACCAGGGTATCCATCCCGTTTTGTGAAAAACTGGTATGAAATGTATATGTTAAGCATATTGACTTCATGTCAGTATGTAGTTAGGTAATATTATCAAGACACAATGGGTATAATGGATAAAATTTCTAGGAAACTCTCATCCTAATGAGACATAAGTCACTAGGGGTGGTTTGGGATATGATTCTTGAGGAATAGTTCTAGTATTCCCCCTTTTTTTATTTGGATAAATTGAAATACAAATTTTGTTCCTATATATGATGGGATTTTTTTCCTTCATTCTCAGTTTGGGTGTTAATATGATGTCTTCAATGTTGTATGATTATTTTTTTGAAGCACCATTACTTTGATAAGAGGTGTAAATTGGATACAGGAGTATGCTACTGATGAACCATCTTGAGAAAATCCTCTTATGGACCAGAATTTGGTTGTGGTTATTGTGCGTCTTGTATGAGATCTAGGACAAGAACCTACACATGTTCCCATTCGAGCTTCAACTATTGAACCTCAATGGTATGTATCCAGTATTCCTACATAGGAGTTACTTCTCCAAAATCCACAAGTATTACAAGTCACTAATAATCCACAACTGGATGAGGATTGGTGGAGAGATATTGAGCGTCTTTTTTATTTCTTGGAAATACCTAGTGAAATAAATTTGAAATGTGATAACTTCAAGAAAGAGGGACCTAGAAGAAGATGGAGGAACATGATGGTGAAGGAAAAAAATAATGAGGGATAAAAGTGGAATGAAATAAAATTTCTTTTCACTGACTAGATCTTTCTAGAGTCTATGGTAATGTATAAGTCTTTGGAGGTCTTCAAACATGAGTAGGATGGAAGAACTATGATAGGTTAAAAATAATAATTATGATGAGTTTGTGATGTTTTCACCTAATATTGTATGGAATGAGAATTTGAAGACTCTACCATTCGAGATGGGACTTCAATTTGATATTCGTTCTCAGGTTTTCTTACAAAATATTCCTTCTTATAATGATTTTTTTCATAGGAAATTAACAGTTGAGATGGAGTTGCCTTATAATTTAGGGTTGATGAGAGATCATTTTCTCCTAGTGTTAGTTCTATGAGATCCTATAATATAAAGGGGAAGTGTGAGGATTCATGTGGTTTTTCTTGATAGTAGGTTTTTTATATACCTCATGCATTTCCTAGAAGATCCGCTATGATTTTATACTTGGGTAGCAAGATAGGGCACCAAAAACATGATTTCACTGAGACACCTTAGATATATAGTTCCTGTAGATACTCAGGTCACATATAGAAGTTATTACATGTCAATAATACTCCACATAGTGGTATGTGATAATAATCACCTAATAAAATTTTGGTGTAATCAAATTCTTCTATAACAAAGGGTTCCTACCATAGGCCTCCAGAATAAAGCTTATTTATGCAGTAGAAGAGTCTCCAGTGGAAGAAGATACATGTCCATTGATTGTGAGAAGAAACATCACTATATCTTCATCATAAGTGACTACATTATTTGATATTGGTGAATCTCATTTTTTTATTTAGAATCTTTTTTTTAATCAACTAATTATTCCTATGGAGATTTTATCTTTTGTGATGGATATTACTACACCCCTTAGAACAAAGAGAGAGCATGGTCTCCATAGTCCTATATGTGTGTTCTATTTAACATAGATTTATCATTATTGTTATTTTGTGGTTCTTTAAATGAAACCTCTTGAAGTCATATTCATGAAATATTGACTCAGTTTCAGTAAATCCAAAATTAATTTTTTTTCTTCAATGGGTCTCATTTACGACACCTGATGGGGTGTGCCGTATATTTTAGGGGAATGGGACCCAATGTCGTTTTGGGAAGGAACTTATTATCTATAGTTTGGAAATGTAATATATTTCTTCACTTTTCATCTAAAGTGTGAATATGTTAATTTTTATCTCCCTCCAATTCTCACTGAGTTTCCTGTAATTTTCCTTTTGAATTATTTAATTTGCTACTAGTAAGGGATGTATAGTTTTCTATCGATTTAGTGCATGGCACTCAACCAGTATCAATTCCTGCTTACAAAAGAAAAAAAACAGAAAGGATATAGCTAAATACTCAGTTCAATGATATTTTGGAGAAAGGATTCATATGCCTGAGTGTTTCAAATTGGAAGGTTCTAGTTCTCCTTTCTAGGAAAGATGATGGCCCACTTTACCTTTGTGCTGATTACTAGAAACTCTGTCAAGTTATGGTACAAAAAAGTATCTACTTAAATGGATAGAACATATGTTAGACCAATTGAAATGGAAAAAATGGTTTAAAAATATTGGTCTTTGATTTGGTTATCGTTAGTTGAGAATAAAATAATTTGGCATTATGAAAACCCCCATGTGGAATATATATGACCATTATTAATACCTTTTCATTCTATATGGTCTAACCAATTCTACTACAATTTTATGGATTTTATGAAAAATATTTTCCATGAGTATCTTGAAACTTTTTTGTGGACTCTATGGATGACTTCATTTTCTACTTGTAGTCTGAGGAGGATAATGTGCATCATCTAAGAGAAAATCTGATTTTTTTTAGAAAACACTCATTTTATACATTACTATTGAAATGTGATTTCTAGATTCGAGAAGTGATGTTCATGGGATATATGTTGTTGGAACACGGTATATTAATTGATCTTGAGGAGGTGAAGCATATTATGACATGAGAAAAAAAATGAAATGTTTTTTTAGATTCAGAGATTCTTGGGATTAGGTGGAAATTATCACTGGGTTATAATGGAGTTCTCAAAGTTGGATTCTCTGATGACTGATCAAAATAATAAAAGTGTAATGATTTCATGGAATAAACAATGTTAGAGATATATTGTTGAGATGAAATTACTTCTTACAACTATAGTAGGTTTTGAATCTTCCATAGGTCAGTTGTGGCTATGTGTTTTTCTGTGATGCATCATGTTTGGGATTGGGATGCGTTCATATGTGGTGTGATAATGTATTTTCATATAGATCATGTTATGTTATGCAACAATGGAGTAATTTCCCAACCCATGACCCTGAACTTGCATATGTGATGCATCCACATAAGAGTTGTTAGTATTTACTTTTCATAGAAAGTTTAACCATGTTTTCAGACAAAAAAATGTTGAGTTATATCTTCTCTCAAAAATATTTGAATCTCTGTTCAAGGAATTGGGTGGAACACCTGCAATATTTTTAAATTGACAATGACTATTGCCAAGGGAAGTGGAATTTCAGGAAGAATACTTTGATAAGGAAACATCTGACCCATCTCATGAATCAATCATCAGAAGAGTGGAACATTATGTATCTTTTTTCTCAAATACATATTAGATTTAGAGACATATAGGACGATTTTACCTTTGCCAATATTGATTTTTCATCTTCTATTATCAAGATAGTTCATTATGAATATCATCTTGATTGTGAGTTCTGCGGCATTAGAGAATCTATTAATGGCGGGGAGACTATTTTTGATTTTCTATTCTTCATGGAGGGTATTATATGCATTCAAAATAATTTTGTTGTATTATTAGTGATAAAGAAATATGTGATAGGGGATTTAACAAATTCCTAGTGGAAATTTCACCTAGAAACCATGAAGATGTTCTATGAAATTTAGCATTTATTATGTTGTATAGGTATGAGATATCGCATCGTAGATTTTGTCTCTCATTTTTATACTTTACAATAGGTCAAACCGGAATATCCAAAACCATTGGATTTTCTGCAGCCACATCCAGTGCCGACTTGGATGTGAGATGATATCTCCATTGAATTTGTGGTGGGGTTGTTGAATAACTAGATAAAGAATAATGAGATATGGTTTTTGGTTGATAGGCTGGCCAAATTATCTCACATTATACCCATTTGTGATAAAACCAAATTTTAGGTGTTGTAAAATCTCTATGTGAACGATATTTTTTGTTCTAATGGTGTCTAATATTCTATAGCCTCTAATAGAGATCCTTATTTAATTCTATATTTTATAGAGGACTTCATGAGGCATTGGGATCTCATGTTATTTTCAGAATGGAATACATTTTGTAGTCGGATGGCTAGATAGAAATGAATATATTGATTTTTGAGGATATGCATCGTGCCTGTGTCCTTGACATTGGTGGTACTTGGGATGGTGATTTAGGGATGATTGAGATTTCGTATAACCATAATTACCACACCAAAATCAGAATTTATCATTTTTAGGCCTTGTACGGTTGGCCTTATAGATCTCTGTTTTTTGGTTGAAGATTGGTGAATGTTCCTTTTTAGGAAATGAATGGTCCCATAGATGATAGTAAATATTTAGTTAATTCAGACGGGAATGTTGATGGCATTGATCTGGTTTAAATCTTATGTTGATCTTCATCATAGACCACTATAATTTTTAGTTGGTGACCTATTGTTCCTAAATGTTTCACTTTTTATGGTTCATCAAGGGATTGGGATTAAAGGGAATCTTTCTCCACATTTTTTATACATTTTGAGGTCTTTGAGAAACATGGGAAATTATATTACCATGTAACAATTCAACCATAATTGAAATTGATACACAATGTGTTCCATGTATCATAGATATGAAGGTATATTTTTTATCTATGTCATGTTCTGAGATGGATTGATCTCAATGTTGAACCTAATTTATCTGTGACTAGGGATATAGTCATAATAGTTGATTCTGAAACTAGGGTGCTTCATGGGAGGATGATACCTTTGGTTTGAGTGTTATGGAATACAAGTTATGATACTCATGATACATGGGAAATGGGGGAACTGATAAGAGAGTAGTGGCCACATTTTTTTGACATGGAATCTTCTTAATTTTTTTTGATGACATGATGTTTTTATAGTGGGGCAGTTGTATCGTAATTTTACTATTTTTTTTGGTATTTCTAAACCACGATTTTAGTAATAATTTTATTGGGTCTCATTTATGGGTGTTTTTAGTATGATTTTGGAAATTATTAAGGGATCTTATGTTGTGCATGGTTATCACATGGTTTTCAAAAACCATTAACCATGGTAGTGAAAATCATGAAAAATATGGCTGTGAGGGTTTTAATGATTGGAAAAAGATTTGTAAAATTGTGTGCCCACCAATGAGAAACTGTAAAACCCCACCACCAGGGGTTCAATACTAGGGTAAACTATTTGAAAAACAGTGCAGCCCTACCCAACTAACTGTGCATGTTAATTTTAATTATATAAATATTCTTTAAACCTTTCCCAAACCACCATTTAGACAACTGATTCTCCCTAACTTGGGGTTGGCTGATTTACTATGTATTTAGGGCTCCCAAGAATCAATTCAACCTCCACAAATGCCTTTTTAAGTAGATCAAATCAGTTAGATCATTATATGATTCTACACCAGAAAGAGTTCTTATCCGATTATCTATCTCGCAGTCTTTTCCTATCTCTTATGAAGGGTTTTTTAGATCTACATGTTGTTGGAGGATCTAGTCTAGTTTTTTCTAAATATTTATTCTTGGTTTGATTCTTGGATATCCTTTGATGACATTATTATTTGGAGTTTCTCATTTTTGTCATTGTGAGATGTTATCTCCTTGTTCCGTTAGGTGTTTTGATTTATGATTGGCCAATTTATTTACCACTATATTTATTTATTAAAATTATATTTCATTTAATTTTATTGTGAAAACATAATTTGATGTAAATTGAGGATTTTTATTTCTTTAGAATGAAATTTGGGAAAAAAAAATTCTAGTGAATTGGGGTGTGATTTGGATTTGATGGAAATTATGAAATTTTATTTTTTAAATTGAGTTTTGAAATTTATTTTGAGAGAACTCGATCAAATTGTTTTGATATGAACCTATTGGTTTTATCATATTTCTATATTGAAAAGGGAAATAGGTTAATTTTATTTTAAATAGTTATGAAATAAATTTCCCATTATTGATTACTTTTCCAGCACATGAAATCCTGGGTAGATAATAATTTTTTAAAGAAAAAATTGCCTTTATGGGACTTACCACGCAACAGATTGAATGTTTACAACTCTAACTTGAACTTATTGGCATATCATTACCCTAGTGGAATGATGGTTAGTATTATTTGAGGAGTGTCATAGAAACATGTGTGAATATTATCATTATCATCGTATGAGTGTTTAAGGATCCCATAACCTGGAACTATCGTACCTATCGGAAGGTTACCAGGTTACTCCCTTATGATTATTTTGATATATATTTAGTTTTTTGAAAATTTTCAATCATTTTAAATGTAGAGAATGATTTTTTAAAAGAAATTTTGAAATTCCATCACTGATTATTTAAAATTGAAATATTTATTTGGTTAAATAATGTTGCATATTATTATGGAATCTGTAGTGAGACCCTACCAGTATTTTAGCTCACACCCTACTGGTTACTTTTGGTGATTGTTGATTATTTTCATCCATGTTCGAGAAACGGCATAAAGAAACATGAAGGTGGTTCTTGTTATTAATCCTTGGGACATGGAGGGAAATATCTGCTAGGAATTGGGTCATTATATTTCAGTTTATTATACTTTTTTGTTCTAATTTGGGGTTTTATTCCTGTTTTCTTTGTGGTACTGTTCTCCAAATGGAGTTTTTTTTTTCACACTGATATGTGTTGTTTCTCTTATTATGTGTATATAAAATTAATTCCCCCTTTCATATTGTATTATTCCAGGTTCTAGTCACCAAACCATTGGGATCATAAATGCCCTTTGGTCCATGCCAGGATTGGCACGAGTGTCAGGGTACCTGGGTATCTGGGAAAGTTCATTATATTTCATGTTATATTGTAAGAACTAAAGTTTTGTTATATAATAGACACAATATTTATTCATTATGAATAAATAAAATATATCTTGATAACCACCTTATTTAATTTCAGAATATAAATGTTTCCTGGGTGATCTCTTATTAAGCGCTCATGTTTCTCCAATTTCTATATATTTCATTGTAATTTTCAAGATATTTAACATTAAAAGAATAAGTGACTTCATGTATGTATAACAATAATAATATGATATTATACTTAAATTTTTTAAAATAATTTAATAATTCATGTTTACATAGAATTTTAGTAATAATTATAATATTTCATTTCATAATTTTAGCATATTTCATATTAGAAATAAAAGAATATTTCCTGATGTATTTTAATAAATATGGTTTATTGTTATCAAATAAATAATAATTTTTGATGTTGAATGATTATAATATTGGGTGAAAATTTCATTAGTTGATGTTATATTTATATGAAAAATTAAATAGAAATATGTAATATTAGAATAATTTATAGTTCACTCAAATATTTAAAAATAATTTATTTTTATTTTTTTCTACGATCACAACATCATTTATGAACCAGATGCAATTAGAACTCCCCAATTAGGAATTCATCAGAAATATTAGTACTAGGATGGGTGACCTCCTTGGAGTTTCTCATGTAGAACTCTTCTGTTGTTTATATTTCAAATTTCATTATAGTACAATAATAATTATTAGGATATTATACATAAAATTTTGTAATAAATTTAGTATTTTATGATTATAAGGCATTGGAGTATTAGTTATAATATTTCATGTTATATTGTTACAATATTTCATGTTAATAATGATAATAATATTACATGTTGTATTGTGAAAACTATGGTTTATTGCAATCACAAAAATAATATTTATACATGTTTAATAATTATAATATTTCTCGATAATCACATTTTTCAATTTTATAATGTGAATATTTCATGGGTGAACTTATAGGAAGTGATTGTGTTTCTCCATTTTCTATGTTTTTCATTTTATTTTCATAGAGTTTTTAACATTTTGAAAATAAAAAATTTGCATGTATGTATAACAATAATAATTATGATATTATATGTAAATATTTTTTATGAATATAATATTTAATTGTTATATATGAATTTTTTAATATTTATAATATTTCATGCCATAATGTTACTTTATTTCATTTTAACAATAATAATAAAATTTTATAATCTATTGTAACAACTATAGTTTGTTGTTATAAAATAAAAAACAATTTTTCATGTTGATTAATAATAATATTGGTTGATAATTTCATTAGTTAAAATTATATTTATAGAAAATATTAAAGAGAAATTTGTAATATCAGAATCATTAATATTATATTAAAATATTTATCAAAAATATCTTTGTATCGTTGGGTGTGATCACAATAGAATTAATTCACCCAATTACATTACAACTCTACTGTTAAGCATGCATGGGTGAGAGTAGTGGTAGGAAGGGTCACCTCTAGGGAAGTACTCATGTTACAAAATTTTTTTCTGTACATTTTAAATTTTAATCCATTAGAATAAATATTATTATCATATTGTATGTAAACATTTTTATTGAATATACTTTTTCATGATTATAGAAAATGTTTGTTATAATTATAATATTTCATGTCATAATGTTACAATATTTCATGTTAATAGTGATTTTAGTATGGCATGTCATATTTTAGAAACTCTGGTACAGTGTTATAAAAAATTATTTTTTCCATTTTAAATTTTTATATTATTTCTTGATAATCATATTATTCAACTTCAAAATATAGATGTTTCATGGGTGACGTCCTATAAAGTAATCACATTTAAACCATTTATGAATTATTCATTGTGTTTTCCCAAATCAGTTAATTATTTTTAAAAAACTAATTATGTGTAATTATAATAATAATAATTATGATATTGTAGATAAAATTTTATAAATGAATATAATATTTCATCTTTACATATAAAATTATTAATATTATAATATTACATGTCATAATGTTCCCATTTTTTCATTCTAATAGTAATTATAATATTTCAAGATGTACTGTAACAACTACAATTTAGTGTTATAAATGAAATGATAATTTTTCATATTGAATAATTTTAATATTTGTAGAAAATTTTATTAGTTATAGTTATATTTATAACAACAATTAAATTTAAATATCTTATAAAATTATCATTTATAGTACTTTCAAATATTATAAAATATTATCTATGTGTTGTTGATTTTGATCACACTAGCATTAATGCACCATATCCCATTAGAACTCTGGAGTTAAGTTTTCTTGGGGGATAGTAACTCTAGAATGGTTTACCACCTGGGAATTACTAGTGTTGCACCATTTTTGAGCATAGTTCATTTTTTATGTTAGTGTAATAAAGATTATTTTGATATTTTATGAAAAAATTTGTATTGAATATAATATTTCATGATTACTGGGCATTTTAGTAATAATTATAAAATTTTAGGATATAATGTTACAATACTTCACATTATGAATGACTATGATATTTCATTTTATATTTTAGAAAATATGTTTAGTTTTATAATATAAATAATATTTTTTTTCTTGTTAACTAATTGTAACATTTCCTGATAACTGCATTATTTAATTTAAAAATATAAATGTTTCATGTTTTACCTCCTGGGAAGTTCTAGTGTTTCACCCTTTTCTATGTTTTTCGTTGTATCTTCCCATATTTTTTACATTTTGGAAAACAAATAATTACATGTAAGTATAACAATAATAATTATGATATTGTATTTAAAATATTTAAATGAATAAAATATTTCATGTAATAATGTTACCATATTTCATGCTAACAATAATTATAATATTTTATGATGTGTAGTAACAACTATGGTTTAGTGTTATAATAAAAATAAAAAATTTCATGTTGAGTAATTTTAATTTTGGATGATAATTTTATATGTTAAATTTATATTTATATCAATAGTTAAATACAAATATGCAATATTTAAATCATTGATAGTACATTAAAATATTTTACAAGAATGTTTGTGTATTGTTTGGTGCGATCACACCTGAATTATTGCACTAGGGTCCATTAGAACTCTACAGTTCATAGTGAAAGGGTAGGAGTAGTATGAGGATGGGTGACCTCCTAGAAAGTACTCATGTTTCACCCTTTTTATATATATTGAAAATATCATGAAAATATAATAATGATTATTATGATATTGTGCATAAATAGTTGTATTAGATATAATATTTTATAATTATAGGGAATTTTAGTTATAATTAAAATATTTCATGTTAAAATGTTACTATACTTCATGTTAACAATAATTTTAATATTTCGTGTTATATTTTAACAAATGTGGTTCAATGTAATAAAAAGTAATATTTTTTCATGTTCAATAATTATAATATTTATTGATAATATCATTTTTGAATTTCATAATATGATTTTTCCATGGGTGATATCCAGGTAAGTGCTCATGTTTTATCCTTTTCATTATTTTTTAATATATTTTCCTAGATTATTTACATTTTAAAAAATAATTCTATGTATGTATAATAATAATAATTATGATATTGTGTCTAATATTTTTAAATGAAAATAATATTTCATGTTTACATTGAATTTTAGTTGTAATTATAATATTTCATGTCAAAATGTAACCACATTTCATGTTAGCAATTATTATAATATTTCATGACATATTGTAATGACATTGGTTTATTTTTATAAAAGAAATAATAAATTTTCATGTCAATTAATTCTAATTTTGGATTATAATTGCATTAGGTAAAGTTATATTTAAGGAAATAATTAAATAATATTATGTAATATTATAATTATTGACATTAATTTCAAACATGTTACATGAATTTTTATGTTACGTTGGGTGTGATCATACCGGCATTAAGGCACCAAATCCCATTATAAAAAAATAGTTAATCTTTCTTGGGTGAGAATAGTACTAGGATGGGTGACCTCTAAGGAAGTACTAATGTTGTTCCCTTTTTTGGGGGTATATTTCATATTTCATTCCAGTATAATTAATATTATTCTAATATTGTACATAAACATTTTTATTGAGTTTAATATTTCATGATTATTGTGAATTTTAGAGATAATTTTAATATTTCATGTTATAATGTTATAATACTTCAGGTCAATTTTTATAATATTCCATGTTATATTGTAACAAATATGATTTAGTATTATAAAAGAAATAAAAAATTTTCATGCTTAATAATAAAAATATTTCTCAATAATTGTATTATTGAATTACATTATATGAATGTTTCATGGGTGACCACTTGGGAAGTGGTCATCCTACACCCTATTCATTATTTTTCATTGTCTTTTCAATGATTGTTCACATGTTAAAAAGTAAATAATTTCATATGAGTACAACAATAATAATTATGATACAACACATAAAAGTTTTTAATTAATATAATATTCCATGTTTACATAGAATTCATGTTATAATTATAATATTTCATGTTATAATGTTTCCATATTTCAAGTTAACAATAATTATAATATTTCATGAAGTATTGTAACAACTAAAGATTAGTGTTATAATAGAAATAATAATTTTTTATATTGAATAATTATACCATTGTATAATTATTTAATTAGTTAAAGTTATATTTATTACAACACTTAAATAGAAAAATGTATTATTTTAAACATTGTCTATAATTTCAAACACTAACTAAATAATGTCTACGAATTTTTGGGTGTGATCACACCAACAATAATGTATCAGATCCCATTATTTCAATGCAGCTAAGCGTACTTGGGAATGAATAGTACTAGGATGGGTGACCACCTTAGAAGTACTCATGTTTTAACCTTTTTTGTTTATATTTCAAATTTAATTCTAGTGTAATAAATATTATTATGATATTGTATATAAAATTATGTATTAAATATATTATTTCCTAATAACAGGGAAGTTTAATAATAATTATAAAATTTCATATTATAATTTTACAATATTTCCTGTTAATAATGACTTATATTTAATGTTATATTGTAAAAATCATGATTATGTGTTATAAAAGAAATAATACTTTTTATGTTGAACAATTATAATAATTCACAATAATCACATTATTGAATTTTATAATATGAAATTTTCATGGTTGACCTCCTAGTAAGTGATCGTGTTTTATTCATTTCTGTACTTTTCATTGTATTTTCACAAAAAAATTTCATTTTAAAAAACATAGAATAACAAGTAAGTATAAAAATGATAAATATGATATTTTATATAAACTATTTAAATGAATATAATATTTAATTTTTACATATAATTTTAGTAATAATTATAACATTTTCAGTCATAATGTTCACATATTCCATGATAACAATAATTATAATATTTCATGATGTATTGTAACAACTACAGTTTAGTTTCATAATAGATATAATAATTTTTCTTATTGAATAATTATAATATTGGCTTATAATTAAATTAGTTAAAGTTATATTTATAACAAAAAATTAAATAGAAATATCTAATATTAGAATCATTGATATTACTTTTGAATATTTAAAAATAATGCATGTGTATTGGTGGGTGTGATCACACTAGGATTAATGCACCCGATCTCATTAGAACTATGATGTTAAGATTTCATGGGTGAGATTGGTAACAGGATGCGTGACCCCCCAAGTATGTACTCATGTTGCACCTATATTTCTATATATTTCAAATTTTATGCTAGTATAATAATGAATAGTATGATATTATATGTAAAAATTTGTATTTAATATAATATTTCATCATTACATGGAATTTTATTAGTAATTATAATATTTCATGTTATATTGTTACAACATTTTATGTTAATTATGAATATAATATTTCATGTTATATTTTAACAACTAGAGTTCTGTGTTATAATAGAAATAATTTTTTTTCATGTTGAATATTTGTAATATTTATTTATAATCACATTATTGAATTTCATAATATGAATGTTTCATGGGTGACCAATTGGGAAGTTATATTGTTTGAACATTTTCAATATTTTCATCGTATTTTCCCGAAATTTTAAAATTAAAAAAATAAATAAATTGCATATATGTATAATAATTATAATTATGATATTGTAAGTAAACATTCTAGATGAATATAATATTCCATGTTTACCTATAATTTTATTGATAGTTATAATATTTAATTTCGTAATGTTACCTTATTTTAGGTTAACAATAATTATAATATTTTATGATATATTGTAAAGACTATGGTTTAGTTATGACAGAAATAAATTAGTTCTTAGTAGAGGTATATTGGAAGTTTTTCTAACGAAATATATGAAATAAATCATATAAAAAAACAAAAATAGTTTGGATTTTTTTAAAGAGAGGGTACATTTTTTATTTTAACAATTATTGGACATTTCAATTAAACCACCACATATTTTTAACAAAACCAAAAAATCCCCACCCCCTTGACCCATCTCCCTTTGGACCCTTACCCCCGCCCCCACCTTGACCTCTGACCTCCCCACCAGTAGAGAAACCCTGAACCCCTCCCCAACCTCGTAGGTGACCCCCAATCCCCCTACAACATCCCTATACCCTCAACAGAGGGGACCCCGAGGCCCCCACATCGGTAGTTCCCTCGCGACCCCACCCCCCTCAACTCCCTCTCCCCTCTATAGTGGAAACCTATTCCCCCCATTGACTTCCCTCCCTCATACTCTGCAGCGACCCCCTCCCACTTCCCCCTCCGACCTCCCTATCCCATACTCAGTAGGGAACCTTGAACCCCTCTATCCTCCCTCTCCCTATCCCCTCATCAGTGGTGACCCCCCCTTTTAGGGACCTCCATGGACTTGGGCCATATTCTGGTGACCATCGTCACATGAAACCCATATAGGATACCTTAGTGACCCCAATCCACCATTCCAATGACCGTCGTGACCCCCCCTCTAGTGACCTCCATGACCCTGAACCTCTCTTCTATATACTATCGTGATCTTGACCCTTCATTGAGTGACTTCTATGACCCCGAGCCTCCTTCAGGCTATTTTTGTGACACTGATCCCCCCTTCTTGTGACTCTAATGACCTATACCCCCATCCCAAGTTTGTGTGATTCTAAAACAAACTTTCATTACACTTTTTTTAATTCTACATATACATTAATCATAATTTTTGATATGAAATTAATTTTTTTCATTTATTATATTTAATTAAATATAATTTATGTGATTTCATAGCTCTTTAAAGAAATGTTTATTCACCTATTTAAAGTTGATGATAAATTTTATGTTTGATTATTAGTTTATTATGATTTAAATTTTTTATATGTATTGGTTTGTTATTATATTTACATGACATATGAATATAATTTTTTAACATAGTTGTATGATGGTCATTAGTGAGGACTAAATATTCCATGAAATGTAATTGTTTATGTCATTATCCCACTATGGAATCCTGCATGTGGAGGATAAAAAACTGATTTATTTATAAACTGTGGATGAAATTAAGCAGTAAGTTATTTATATCATGATATTTTTCCTCTGTTATAGTGAGAAAATCATAATTTTCCAATTCTTATAGTGAGATTTAGTAAATGATATGTATGTGGAGGAGGTTTGTTTCATGATAAAATGTCACTATGTTTTGTAATAGGTGTTGGTAATCTAATTTATATTTAAATAACTCTTAGATGATAAGAATGTGGTGGTTATTTAATTTATGTCATACTCATTGATTTTTGTAGAAAATAATAATTTATTTGATCCATGTCTTTATATTACAAGTTTAGTAAGAAAAAGGTCATTATTTGATTTGTCCCATTTTACTTTATAGTTGTTATGAATGAGTCAATGATGAAGTTGGGTGATGATTAATTTTGATTTTAATAGTTTTATTAAAATATTATATCTTTATATATGAATATATAGGGATATTAAAATCCAATAACTATGTACAAATTTGGATTAATTTTTCTTGAAACACACATCAGTACGCCGAGGGGTTGGAAGAAATTTTAGATTATGAAATTGCAAACCGATAAGTGCATGCTAGAATAAAATGTATGTGTCCATATTTTATATTCAAGAGATGGTTGAATAGAAATGAAGTATATGAGAATATGTCATTGAAATTGTTTCCTATTTAATATGTTTTTGGATTTGTGAGAGTGAATCAAATGTTATAGAATTTCGAAAAAATGATAATACAGTCAACGAAACACAATGTGAAATGACAGTGGATAATTCAGTTTGAAATTTATTAAATTATAGATTTTTTTATATAATAAAATTTATAAGATTATAATATATCAAAATAACCTTCATTTTATCTAGATATGGTTAATTAATATCAAAACATTAGTGAAAAAATGAGTTTAATGAATTAGTTGAAGATGGATAGTAAGAAATTTATGAAGGTTGTTCCAATTATTCATTTTTTCTATCCCACATAATTTGTATCCTATCAAGTGTATATATATAATTACTTGCAAAGAAATTTTCATAATTTTAGATTTTATTCATGACATATTTAGGGAATCTAATATCCATTCATAATTCTACGAGATGAATAAAGTCACCAATAAACATGAAATTAATTATAATAATATACTTGTGTGCCCTAAAGATTGCATGCTTTACTAGGGAGAATAGTATGATAACGAAAAATGAAAAATATCTCAAACATGTAGATGGAATTCAATTAATTAAAATGAGAATATAAATCAATAAAAACATGGGAGTAAAGAGAAGAAGAATACCCCTATAAAGGTATTACATTACATTCCTCTAAAACTACACTTTAAAATATTATTCTTGTCGTCTAAAACTATAAACGAAATGATGTGGAATGATTTGGATAGTAATGATGGCATGATGAGACATCCAAAAGATTCAACATAATGGAATATGTTTTATTCTCTATATAAAAATTTTTCTTCGATTCCAAGGAATGTATGTTTTGGATCATATTATGATTGTTTTAATTCTTTTGGTAATTTAAGTACTAATTATATCATTTTTCTAGTTGTTTTGACCCCATATAATTTACCTCCATAGATGTGTATGAAGAAGTCTTCTTTAATTTTTTCAGATATTATTCCTAAAAATAAAATTCATGGAAATGAAATTGATGTATACCCTTATCATTTAATCAATTAATTGCAAGAATTTTTGGATTATGGTTTGGAAACATATGATGCATCATTGAAATAACTATAAAAAATCCGTACTATATTAATGTGGAAAATTTGTTTCATTCTTGGAGTAGGAAATTTATTTTGTTGGAAAAATTATAATGGTTTGGCTTCAAAAATTTCTAATTTTTTTTGATCCTCATTGATTAAATCATATAATTAAATGGTGTTTTATCTATCATCATTGATTTTATGACACTTAATAAGAATTGATTCAATGGAGATATTGAAATGAGAATGTCTCCAAAGGTGTTATCTTATTGAAAAATCATGGGACAATTAATTAATTCCATTAATGAACTCTGAAAATGTCAACATTGTAATGAAGGGAAGAAATTTTTAAGAGGTAAATTTTCTAAAGCAGGTGGAACACAAAAATGGAAGAAAAATAGTGTATTTTTCAAACATTTTTATCAAGAGTTTAATTTGTTATTTCAAAATATTTATGTAATGCATATTTAGAAGGACATCTGTGAAAATTTAATTTTCACATTTCTTAAAGAATAAGGTTAATAGAAGGATTACCTTAATGATCATAAGTATTCGGTGTCAATGAATATAATGGATGGTTTGTGGGGAAACAAGAATGGTAAGTATCCTTAGGATATTTTAGAAAGGATAAATCATGATAAAGATGTATTCCTTTGATCATTAATTAATATAAAAGTGTTATATGTATTTTAAGTAACATATCAAGTTTTTTTGAATTGAAACATAAAAGGTTTTATTGATTGAAAATTCATGAATCAATTTTTTTTGAAGATTTTGTCATTGTTTCAATTACGTAATAAATTTCATGAAATGTTATTTCAATTCTAGTTATGAATTTTGACTTCTTCAGAGTGCTCTTTTTGAAAAAAATCTAAACACAACGGAGCTTGATAAACATAATAAAATAATTGTTTCAAAACTTTGTAATTTTGAAAAATTATTTCACACATCATTCATCACGGTCATGATTCATTTCACAGTATTCTTATTTTAAAAAGCTAATCATAGTGGACCGGTACGCTATCGATGGATGTATCTAATTGACAGGTACATTGAATTTATTTTTATTTTCAAGGGTGAATTTTATTTTTTAAAATCATGATAATTTTTTTAATTTTTTTTATATTTTTTTCATCAAGAACTTAGGTAATTTGAAATAATATGTGAGGAATAAAGATCAAATTGAAGACTTTATTGTTGAAGGCTACATAGAAGAAGAGTTCTCGACCTTCTAATCTAGTTATTTTGATGAGATTGAGACTAGATTCAATAGTTCTAGAAATAATGATGGAATCTCAAATCATTCTTGTTATGAAAAAAAATCATTAGTATTTCAAACTATTGGATATCCAATTGGAAAAGGGTCAAAATTTTCAATTAATGAATTGCAGTTTCTATAAGAACATATAAATTTTATTATAAAGAGGTCTATTGTAGATCATTATATTGAATAATTGAGTCTACAATCAAATACTCAAATAATGGGATGAGCTCAAAATGAGATGGAATTAGAAATAAATATTAATAAGGATATTGTTAAATTGTTCACCTGTCATGAAATTATATAATCATATACATATTATTAACTTATAGTTATTTTGTCAATGAAAAATCAAAAACCTTATAATTTTTTGTAAAGCTAATGAATGTTGAGAATCAAGATGAAATACCAAATGATATGATGTTTTGTATTGAGTTCATCTAAGGATAAGAGATTTTATTCCTAAAATATTAATTTCTATAGTCTTCATACAATTTATCCTGATGAAGACATGAAAATTAAAAATAGCAATGTGCTTACACTTACAAGGATGGGATACTATGGGAATATAAATGATAAAATTGAATTAAAATAACATGTTCAGTTTTTACGTGTCTTATTTAAAATAATATTTGTCAACATTAATAGAGGTATAATTAATGATTTGTTATATTTTAATTCTGCCAATATCTATTGTAGGATCCATACCGACGAGTGTGCAGAGCCTGCTCCATTTATCTTGGATTCACTAGAGACAATTCTTTATTATGTTAATGATGAATGACATGAAGTTTGGAGTTTTTTACACTTAAATAGGAGAGATTTATATGATATGGGTGATGAAGATAAATTTGTTCTTTTTTATTGGTAACCTTATCAACCAAAAAACATTCATTAGTTTTTTCAGACAATATAGAAATAGAAAAACTTGAAAGAGAGGGTGAAAATGAAGGACTCATCACAATAGAGGTTGACAATGTTGAAGATAATGAAGATGAAGTTAATTTTATGTATAAATTGGTTATTAAAATATATTACAATTTCTCATTGATAAGTTATTTGTACAGATATAAATTGTTATAGTGTTGATTTTCCATTATGTAAAAATATTTTAGTTTTAAATTTTTTATATATTCACATGACATAACCATTTTAATTGCATGAATGCTGAGGACAGAAAAATTTCAGGATCTTAACCAATCAACATCTCAATGAATGACACCACAACCATCATGATCTTTGCATCATAGTTATTATGTTATCCCAGAGACAACTAGAGAGTCATTCGTTTCCCTAGATATTGTTGGTATCCCACCACACAATTCACCTCTTGTGAGGGATTAGTTGGTCACCCCACATCAAGGAGATATCGGAGAGTTACCATTATTGGTATGTATGTAATTTTTTAAAAAACTATTTATTTAATTGATTATTTATTGCATTTCTAAAACTGATAAGGACAACCATAGATGGTATACAAACCTGAACATGAAAAATGTATGGGACCTAAAGGAAATCAATATTTTCATTCCATTTGATGAGTTTGGGGTGCCTATCGAGGACAATTTCGGAATATATTGATAGATTCTTGGGTAGAATTCTTACAAGATATTGAGATTTCCCATTTATAAATTTTTGATGTATATTCTTACAACATGGAAAAATTATTTCCTTGATATTGAATTAAAGCTAATAATAATTTCTTATTACTTGATAACTAATTTAAAATATGTGATTAAATTATTTTTAATATACTTATAATGTGTAATGTATTTTATTTCTATATGTTTTTTTTCATATTGATGTCCCTGACTCCATTTCACTGGCATAGACTTTGAAAATTTTTGGCATTAATTGGAGATATTTTAAATGAAGATTATGGATAGAGTTTGATGAAACTTTCCTTAGCACCTGAAAAATGTTTTAGAAATGCCTGAATACATTTCAAATGAGAAATAGAATCTCTTTGTTGATATTAACAAAGATGCATCTCATGAGGTAATTTCATATTTTGCAGTAGCTTAATTATATAAACATAATTAAATCAGATTTTTTATTAATTTATATATATTTTTATTGGAATTATATAAAAAATACCATGAATCATGAGAAGAAAGTGATTCCTCACATCATTGGACCTCATTGTTTTTCAAGAAAAAGAAAAATTTTGGTTTTTATTTTATTCATTATTATTTATATCATTTTATTATATGTCATTTTTTATAGATTTTGTTTGTAATTTTTTTAAAGGAAAAATAATTAGGTCACTATTTTGGATGAGTAGAGATGTGGTTTAAAGTACTTAGGAAACTTGATGGAAGTTTTATAAGTGACCCTACCAAATAAATTGGAGTATGTACTTTTGATTACCATTTCATGTCATTTCATTACTATAAAACATAATAATGAAATATATTTTATATAAACTAAAAATACTTAAAACCAATTAAATGCGGCTAGATACATTGATGAAATGATGCCAAATTTGCATCATTTGATACATCTAGTGGTCCCCAATTAATTTGATTTAATGAAATTATATTTTTATAATATATTTTCATTATTATGTTTTTATAGTAATGAAATCATAATAAATAGTAATAAAAAATTTATTAATTTGTTATTATTATGATGTTAATATATTTTAAAAAAACATTATTAATATTTTTGTATTAATGGGTTAAAATTAAATAAGTATGGGATGTGAACCCTTTATAATCATCATCTATTTCCAAGAACAATATAGGTGGAATATTTTTAGGGAAGGATTGTCCCTTAGGTGTATAGGCAATGGGTCCTATGACTACTTCATCAGTTGTCTTTAGTGGGGGAAACATCATATGTTACTACTATACCCTGTGGGGTTATGAGTTATGTCGTTGATTTGAAATTAAAATAGAAATTACAATATTGAAAGAAAAAGTGAATGAAAAAAATCCTCTAGGAAAAAATTGGATCAGTTGAGTTCAGTAATGGAAAATCCTTATGTTTTGGTATTTTAGTGGATAACTAGCATGATCCCTGAGGAAGTTTCAAATATTTTAGTTTCTTCCCACCGATTAAAATTACATATTTCATGGTTTATTCACACATTGAAACATAACACATACAAATTCCATAAATAAAACAAAAATGACACATTTATTAATTAAACATTCCTTTTGAGTCATACATACCACATATTTTTCAAGATCAATGTTTGTTTACATAAAAAATGAATTATATATCATTAAAAATATGTTTTAAAACAACCAGAATTTGATTTCTTAGATTTGAATTTGTAAACAGTTATTAAAGATAAAAAATCATTTAAAAATGTGTGTTGGGTGGGGGTGTCAAAACAAGGTAAATGATATAAAATTTCCAAGAAATTATAGAACAATGATCATTGATTTATTTTGGAAATGTAGGAACTGACAAAACATCATTTCAAATTAAGGTTTGAGTTGGACTGATGTAATTTTTTTTATTGTTTTAAAACACTAAAACTTACATGGAATGGTAAAAATGGGATAATTCGACATTATATTGATGTGGAATCTGGGGAAAACAACCGTTCAATTATTTTTTGTGTGTACGCATATAAAATACATCAATATGATTAGTGGTGTGGTCAGAATGTCTCAGTAAATACTTCTTAAAGTTAAAAAGCCTTTCAAAACATGTGTTATGGGGTTAAAACTAAGAAAACGATGTCATATTTACCATAACATAGATAAAAACTACCATATATTTAATTATGATATTTTTGAACTCATGTAATGTCATTAGGAGTTATAGTTTTCCCAGGATTACAGTAATCTAATTTTTAGTGTTTTAAAAAACTATGTGGAATAGTCAAAACCTTTGACAAAATCCCTATAATGACGAAGATTCATTAGAAAACCACCAATAATTTATTTTTTCTCCATGCATAGATAACACATCAGTCTAACATGCAGTCTGGTCAGAATGAATCAGTAAACAAATCTTAAAGGTACATAATTCTTTTCAAACATGTGTTAGGGGGTCAAAACCAAGCCAAAAATGTTGGATTTCCCAGAAAAAAATTGGAAATGGACGTTGATTATTTCTTAAAAATTTGTAATGGACAGAATGCTATTCCAAGTAACATTTATTCAAGGATGAGCGTAAGCATTTTTTGAGTGTTTTAGAACACTAAATCGTGCGTGGAATGGTCAAAAACATAGAAAATGATATAATATTGATGTATAATCATGGGAAAACCACCGATCAGTTTTTTTGACATGTAGTATTAGAAAAAAACGTCAATATGGCATGTGGTGTAGTCGGAATGAATCAGTAAACACTTATTAATGTTTCAACGCCTTAAAAACATGTGTCAGGGGGTCAAAACCTAGAAAATGATGTCAGATTACCCTAAAATCAGATGAAAATGACCATAGATTGAATTTTGAAACATAAGAACTGGAGACATATTATTCTGAGTTATGGTTTTTCTGGGATACTAGTGAACACAATTTTAGTTTTTTAAAACAGTAAAACATGCATGGAATAGTAAGAATAATAGAAAAAACCTCACATTTAAATTAAATAACAAAAAAACCACCGATGAGTAATTTTTGATTTGTATACAAAGGAAACAAATCAATTTTACATGAAGTGTGTTCTAAATGACTCATGAAAAACTTATTAGAAGTAACAACCCTTTAAAACAATTGTTGGGAGGAAAAAACTTTTCCAATCATATTGGATTGCCCTAAAATCTAGGGAAAATTACCGTATATTGATGGGTGAAATGTAGAAACCGATGGGTCATCTTTTCATGTTACAGTTTTCTTGATATGGTTGTAAATACATTTTTAGTGTTTTAAAATAATAAAATGTTCATGGAACTTTCAAACATTTATCAAATGACCTAAAATTGATGTCAAATCATGGGAAAACAAAATTTGAGTTATTTTAGATTTGCATACAGAGAAAACATATAAATACGACATGTGGTGCTGTCGGAATGACTCAGTAAACACTTCATAAAGGCATAAAATCCTTTAAAACATGTGCCAAGGGGTCAAACAAGGGAAAAAATGACTGAATTCCTATAAATTAGAGAAAAAAAACTATATAATGAATAGTGAATTATAGAAACTGACGACACTTCATTTCAGATTATGTTTTTCCAATGATGTCTATAAAGACATTTTTAGTGTTTTAAAACACTAAATCACGCACATAATGGTCAAAATCATAGAAAATGTGCTCATATTGACATGGAATCAAGTGAAAACTACACCTGAGTTATTTTTGATGTGTACGTAGGGACAACATATCAATATGACATGCAGTGTTGTCAAAATGACTCGATAATAACTTCTTGAAGGTAAGAAATAATTTAAAAACATGTGATTGGGGTCAATACCAAGAAAATGACTCCATATTTCCTTAAAAATAGAGAAAAACAATTTTAGATTGAATTTTGAAATGTTGGAATCGATGATATATCATTCCGACTTACGGTTCTCCCGAAATGACCGTACAATAGTTTTTAGTGTTTTAAAACACTAAAACATTCATGGAATAGTAAAAAATATATACTAAAGCATCATATTGACATAGAATCATTGTAAAAACATTGTTGAGTTATTTTTGACATGTAAAAGTATACTACTTGTCAATCTAATGTGCAGTTTGGTTGGAATGATTCAGTAAAAAAATTCTTAAAGGTACAAAATGAATTCAAAACATGTGTTGGGGGGGGGGGTCAAAACTGGATCAATGACATTATATTTCTCTGTAATATGTGGAAAATTACCATATAATGATTTGATAAATTTTGTAACTAATGACACATCATTATGAGTAACAGTGTTCCTATGATGGCTGTAAAAACATTTTTAGCTTTTTGAAATAGTTAAACATGTTTGAAACCAGAAAAATCATAAAAATGACCTCATATTGACATGTAATCATGGGATAAACACTAATGAGTTATATTTGACAAGCACACATAGAAAACACATCAATACAACATGCGGTGTGGTCAAAATTACTCATTAAGCACATTTTAAAGGTAAAAAGATTTCAAAACATGTATTGGGGTTAAAACCATGAAAATGATTTCATATTTCCCAAAAATAATATTACAATTATTGTACATTGAATTATGAAATGTATGAACAGATGACACATCATTCTGAGTTATTATTTTCTTGGGATGATCATAGATGCATTTTTAGTGTTATAAAACACTCAGACATGCATGGAACATGTAAAATCATTGAAAACAACCTCATATTAATGTGGAACCATGGGGAAACCACCGATGTGTTATTTTTGACATATAACAATAGAAAAGTGTCAATTTTATGGGCAATGTGGTTGGAGTGAATCTATAAATACTTCTTAAATTTACAAAATCCATTCAAAACATGTGTTAGGGGGTCGAAATTATGAAAATAATGTCAGGTTTCCATAAAATTAGTGCAAACTGACTATATATTGAATATGGAAATGGTGGAACTGAGAGAATTTCATTCTAAGTTATAGTTTTTTAGGGATGGTTGTAAATGTGTATTTGGAGTTTTAAAACACTAAGACATGCATGGAACAGTCAAAACTATCTCAAAAGACTTCATATTGATGTGGAATCATTGGAAAACTACCATTTTGTTATTTTTAATATGTACACATATAAAAAATAAAAATCTGATGTGTGGTGGGGTCAACATGACTTGGTAAACCCTTTTTAAAGTTACAAATCCTCTAAAAGCATGCGTTGGGGATCAAAACCAAGAAAATGATGCCAGATAGTGATGAAATTAGGGGACAATGTCTGTATAATTTTTTTTTAAAATGTAGGAACCAACAAAACATCATTCCAACTTACGATTTTCCTATAATGACCTAAAATTTGTTTTCAGTGTTTTAAAACACTAAAATATGCATGGAACAGTTAAAACCATAACAAAATACCTCATATTAACACACAATCATTCGAAAACCACCTCTATGATATTTTTTAAACATATGACATGTTGTGATATCTAGGTCTTTAAAAAATTTATTGAGTAAATTTCAAGTACACCACACGTCGATTTAAAAACTCATTAGAATATTTACTTATCCATTATCAGTTTAACGTATTGAATCATATCATAAATATGTAATTTTATGTTTTCAATGTGTTTTTATTAACAAAATAATTAATTTTATGTGAAACATTATGAATATATTATTTTTATTTTATTTTTCACATTTTATTTATTAAATGTTTTGGTTTTCCTTGTAGGCAATAGATGTCGTCAGTAGGCATGAGGTTGACCGTTCTGATATATGTCATTATTTAAAGGATAGTCATGATGGTTCTTAGTTTCCCTGGAATGATAATATTCTATCAATTTTTGTAATGTAATTCTAATTTATTATGTTTAATTGTAATTTTTGTTTCCATTTTTTGTAACGTTTTATTTCTTCACGTGGTTATGTTCAGTTTTTGAGATGATGTGGAGGGAGACCAATGCAGTGGAGGTCATGACGTGGAAAAATATTGCGCATGGGTTGTTATTGAACATATTTTATATGTATATATTGATGGCTTGGGTATTGGTTGTCTGATGAATGGGTTGAATTAGAATGTGGTTTTCCGGATTGTAGATGTTGGTATATATGACTATGGATGTATGATGTGTGTATAATGGTTTTAAAATACATTTATTTTTTAGTTTATTTCTTGTCTATTTTATTGTATTTACTATTTTTTATTTATTATTTTACAAAAATAAATTTTGACTATAATAATTAGTAGTGATTTTTACTAATAGAACTATGTATATTAATTAAAATTATGTTTAGTAGAGGTTATTGTTAATCACCTCTAAAAATAACCATATCTAATATGTTTAGTGGAGGTTATATGAATTTTATTTATTTCCCCTCAGGTATTTTTTTTAAAAAAAACCACCATTAAAATAAAAAGAAATATCGATAAATGATAAAAAAATGACACAAACCAAAACCACTTTGAAATTAAATAAACCACCTCCAAATGATAAGAGACCATGAAATAAATATCTTTTTTGGTAACTGCCTCTATATTATTATGTGGTGGTTTACACTGCCTCCATTTCATGAAATAACTATCACAATTTCCAAATTTTTATAGTTCAATAGAAATAATAATTTTCCATTTTGAATAATTATAATAATGTATGGCAATTACATTAGTTACTATTATATTTATGACAACACATAAATTACAATATGTAATATTAGAATCATTGACAGTAATTTCAAATATTTAAAAATAATTTATGTGTATTGTTGGGTGTGATCACACCAGCATTAATATAATAGATCCCATTAGAAATCATTATTTACGGGTGCTTGGGTGTGAGTAGTACTAAGATGGGAAACCTCCCTAGAATTAGTAATGTTGCACCCTTTTTTGTCAATATTTCAAATTTCATTTGATTATAATAAATATTATTATGTTATTCGATGTAATTTTTTTTAATTTAATATAATATTTCGTGATTATAGGGAATTTGAGAAATAATTATAATATTCCATGTTATAATGATACAATATTTCATGTTCATAGTGATTATTATATTACGTGTTATATTATAACAACTTCAGTTTTGTGTTGTAAGAGAAATAATATTTTTTCATGTTGAGTAATTATAAATTTTCTTGATAATGACATTATGGTATTTCATAACACGAATGATTCATGGGTGATGTCTTGAGAAGTACTCGTGTTTGCCCATTTTCATTATTATTCATTGTATTTTCCAATATTTTTAACTTTTTAAAAACCACATAATTATATGTATGTATAACAATAAAAATTATGATATTTTATGTAAAATTTTTATATAAAAATAACATTTCATTTTTACATAGAATTCTATTACAGATAAAATTATTTCATGTCCTAATGTTACAATATTTCATGTTAACAATAATTATAATATTTCATGGATTATTTTCACCACTATGGGTTAGTTTTATAATAGAAATAACATTTTTTCATATGGATAATTTATAATATTTATAGATAATTGAATTAGTTAAAGTTATATTTATATCAATAATTAAAAAAAATTAATATTAGAAACATTGAGAGTAGTCTCAAATATTTAAACACATAATTTTTGTTTATTGTTGGGAGTGATTACACTAGTATTAATGCACCTTATCTCATTAGAAAATTCCAGTTATAGATTGTTTGGAGAGAATAGTACTAGGATGGGTGACCTTTTGGGAAGTACTCGTGTTTCTCCCATTTTTGTGTATATTTAAAATTTCATGCCGATATAATAATTATTATTATGATTGTGTACATAAAAATTTGTATTGAATATAATATTTCCCGATTACATGAAATTTTTGTAATAAATATAATAATAAATGTTATAATATTACTATATTTATTGTTAACAATGACTATAATATTGATTTTATATTATCGCAACAACAGTCTAGTGTTATAAATGAAATAATATTTTTTTCATGTTGATTAAGTATAATATCTCTCCATAGTTTCATTATTGAATTTCATAATATGAATTTTTCATGGGTGACCTCTTGCAAAGTGCTAATGTTTCACCCTTTTCTGTATTTTACATTGTATTTTCCCATATTTTCTACATTTTAAAAAATAAATAATTCCATGTAAGTATAACAATAATAATTTTGGTATTGTATATAAAAAATTAAAATTAATATAATATTTCTTGGCTACATTGAATTTTAGTAATAATTATAATATTTCAAGTCACAATGATACCATATATAATATTAATAGTAATTATAATAGTTCTTGATTTATTTATCATCTATGTTTTAGTGTTATAATAGAAATAATAATTTTTCATGTTCTATAATAATAATATATGTTGATAATAACTTTATTAAAATTATATTTATAAAAAAATTAAATAGATATATGAAATATTATAATCATTTGTAGTACATTCAAATATTTAACAATAATGTTTGTGTATTATTTGGTAAGATCACTCCAACATTAATGCATAAAATCCAATTATAACAATGTAGTTAAGCTTGCTTGGGTGAGATTAGAACTATGATGGGTACATTTTAGGAAGTACTCATGTTTCACCCTTTTCTAAGAATGTATCCAATTTCATTCCATAATAATAATGATTATTGTTATATTGTACGTAAATATTTTTATTGAATATAATATCTCATTATTACAGGGAATCATAGTAATAATTATAATATTTCATGTTATAATTTTACAACATTTCATGTTAAAAATGATTATAATACTACATGTTATATTGTAAAAAATATGGTCAAGTGTTATAATAGGAATATTGTTTTCTCAAGTTGAATAATTGTAATATTTCTTGATAATAAAATTATTTTTTCCTAATGGAAATCTTTTATTAGTAACCCCTGGGAAGTGCTTGTGTTTCACTATTTTAAATATTTTCACTGTATTTTCCATGATTTTTTATATTTTAAAAAACAATGAATTGCTTGTATGTATTGCATAATAATTTTTTAATTGTATTTAAACTTATTACATGAATATAATATTTCATGTTTACATAGAATTTTAGTAATAATTATAATATTTCATGTCATAATATTTCTATATTTCATGTCCCAATAATTATAATATTTCATTATGTATTGTAAAACTATGGGTTATTGTTATAATACAAATAATAATTTTTCATGTTGAATAATTATAATTTTGTATGATAATGTCATTAGTTAAAGTTATATTTATAAAAATAATTAAATAGTTATATATTTTATTAGAATCATTGATATTATACAAAAATATTTGATGAAAATATTTTTATACTATTGGGTATGATCATAGTAGAATTAATGAATCCGATCCACTTAGAACTCTAAAGATAATCTTGCTTGGGTGAGTGTAGTACTATGTCGGGTAACCTCCATGTAAATACCCATGTTGCACCCGATTTTTGTCTATACTTCAAATTACATTCCAGTATAATAAATATTATTATGATATTGTACAAAAACTTTTTTATTACCAAAACACGATTAATATTTGGTGAAACACATTATATAGATGTTTATTAAAAATAAAAAGCAACAAAGTACATGAGGAGATGTAGATTGGAAACATGTAAGAATCCAAATAAAAAAAAATATTTACTCATGGAAATAGACACCACCCTTGGCTCTTTTATGATGGCCCTCCTCCATGTTTTGGGTTGCTTCCATGTATCCTCATTACAAACATTAATTACCTCCTTTCCCAGGCCTGATCACTATATCTTTGACTTGATATTTTCTTGTCCATGTATACAAAAATCCCCTGGAGAATTTTCAAATTCACTACGATATATCTCCTTGCTTTTGGACAGGTTTAAAATTTCAATCTGATTCAAATTAAAATCACCACGATCCATTGAATCCATAATGGTATCGATACTCTCAACATCGGGGCACATCCCTTACCCATCTTTGATAACTTACATCAATCTTGTTTCACCAAAACATCCTTGTTGTTATCCTCAACATGAGGCATGTATCCATAAGGATCTATGGAGAAGATCCCCTTATTAGTGGTAGAACCATTTAAAGGATCAACATGTATACAAGATTTAGAGAGAATATTATTTTTTCCCACTAGGATCAAAATAAGTAGTCATAATTTTTTCCTTATTCAAATATATATTTAACAGAACCTAAATATCACATTCATTATTAGACTCATCCCTATCCAAATGTTCGTTATCATGCTCCACTAATGTAGCAGATTGACCATGCATATGTACTTCATTTGAGCCTGAGGTATCCTTTAAGAGGGATCTATTTCCAATCCATGATAAAGAATATCTATGAGAGGAAATAGGTGTCCCCCCTACATAGTGGAGTAATGGTGGCCACCAATAATTTTTATTATATTGTAATATTGAATAACAACTATGGTTTAGTGTTATAATAGAAATAATATTTTTTCATATTGAATAATTATAATTTTTCTTGAAAATTTCATTATGGAAATTCATTATATGAATGTTTCACGAGTGACCACTGGATAAGTGCTCTTATTTCACCCTTTTCTGTATTTTTCATTATAAATTCCCTAAGTTTTTACATTTTAAAAAACAAATAATTACATGTATGTATATCAAAAATAATTATGTTATATTACATAAACATTTTAAATGAATATAATATTTCATGTTTACATAAAATATTATTAATAATTACAATATTATATGTCATAATGTTACAATAATTCATGTTAACTATAATTACAATATTTCATGATGTATCTTTACAACTACGGTTTAGTGTTATAATATATATAATAATTTTTCTTGTTTAAAATTACAATATTGGTAGAAAATTGAATTTGATAAAGTGAAATTTATAACCATTATTAAACTGAAATATGTAATATTAGAATCATTGATAGTACTTTCAAATATTTAACAAGAATGCATTTGTATTTTTTTGGTGTTATCACACTAGAATTAATGCAACATATCCCATTAGAACTCTGCCGTTATGAATTCTTAGGAGAGATTAGTACTAGGATGGATGAACTCCTGAGAAGTACTCGTGTTGTGCCATTTTTTTGGATATTTCAAATTTAATTCTAGTATAATAAATAATATTTTGATATTGTATATAAAAATTTATATTTAATATAATATTTCATAATAACTGACCATTTTAGTGATAATTTTAATATTACATTTTATAATGATACAATATCTCATGTCAAAAATGATTATAATATTGCATGTTATATTGTAACAACTACGGTTAAGTGTTATAATAGAAATAATATTTATTCACATTGAATTATTATAATAATTCTAGATAATCTCATTATTTAATTTCATTGTATGAATGTTTCATGGGTGACTTATTGGGAAGTGCTCGTGATTCACCCTTTTATATATTTTTCATTGTATTTCCCCATATTTTTTAAATTTTAAAAAACAAATAATTGAATGTATGTATAATAATAAAAATTATAATATAATATGGAAAATTTTTAAATGAATATAATAGTTCATGTTTTCATATAATTTTCCTAATAATTTTAATATTTCATGTTAATAATAATTGTAGTATCTCATGATGTATTGTAACAACTATAGTTTAGTTTTTTAATAGAAATCAAAATTTTAATATTGAATAATTATAATATTGGCTAATAATTGCACTAGTTAATGTTATATTTATAAAAAAATTAAAATATTTTATATTAGAATCATTGAGATTAATTTAAAATATTCAACAAGAATATATGTGTATTTTTTTGGTCTGATTACACAAGAATTATTGCAAAAAATCCCATTATGACTATACAATTATGCATGTTTGGGAGTGAGTTGTGCAAGGATGGGGGACCTCTTGGGAAGTACTCTTATTGCACATTGTTTTTGTATATTTCAAATTTCATTATAGTATTACAACAATTATTATGATATTGTATGTAAATATTTGAATTGAATATAATATTTCCCTATTACAGGGTATTTTTGTCATAATTATAAAATTGCATGTTATAATGTTACAATATTTCATGTTAACAATGACTATAATAATTCATGTTATATTGTAACAACTATGATTTTGTGTTATAATAGAAATAATATTTTATCCTATTGAATAATTATAATATTTCTTAACAATCACATTAATGAATTTCATAATATGAATATTTCATGGGTAAACTCCTAGAAAGTGCTCGTGTTTCACCCTTTTCGACATTTTTCATTGTATTTTACAAGATTTTTTACATTTTAAAAAACAAATAAATACACATAAGTATAATAGTAATAATTATGATACAATACAGAAACATTTTAAATAAATATAATATTTCAGGTTTATATATAATTTTAGTAATATTTATAATATTTCATTTCATAGTGTCACTACATTTAATGTGAACAATAATTATAATATTTCATTAAGTATTATAATTACTATGGTTTAGTGTTATTATAGAAATACAAAATTTTCATATTGAATAATTATACTATTATATGATAATTTCATTAGTTAAAGTTATATTTATAATAACATTAAATATAAATACATTAAAATATAATAATTAATAGTACATTCAATTATTTAACAAGAATGTCTATGTATTGTTGGGTGTGATCACACTTGAATTAATGAAACAAATCCCATTAGAACATTTAAGTTAAGCATGCTTGGGTGAGAGTAGTACAATGATGGGTGACCACTTTGGAAGTACTCTGATTGAACCCTTTTTATGTATATTTCAAATTTAATTCCATTTTAATAAATATTATTTAGATATTGTACATAAACGTTTGTATTAAATATAAGATTTCATTATTAAAGGTCATTTTATTCACAATTATAAAAATCCATGTTAAAATGTTAAAATATTTAATCTTAACGATGATTATAATATTGCATCTTATATTGTAACAAAAATGGTTTAGTGTTATAATAGAAATAATATTTTATCCTACTGAATAATTATAATATCATTTGATAATCACATTAATGAATTTCATAATATTAATATCACATTCATGAAATACTAAGAATTTCTCATGTTTAACCCTTCTCTATATTTTTATTGCATTTTCCATGTTTTTTTACATTTAAAAAAAAATTGAATTTCATGTAAGTATAAAAATAATTATTATTATATTGTAAAAAATATTTTAAAATGAATATAATATTTCCTAATGACGGCGAATTTTAGTAATAATTATAATATTTTATGTCATACAGGGAAAACCCGAATGCCATAGATTTTAATTTATTTATTTTGGATAATCCCTCTTTTAAGAGTTGACAGGGGACCCTTACATGACCCGTAGGACGAATGAACAAGGCCCATACATGACTCGAAGGACCAGCAACACAAGGCCCAATACATGAACATGAATTCGCAAGACCTGAAAAACATGAAACAACCCCTCCACCGTATTTCCATATTGATGGTGCTCTGTTCCCCACCTCAAAGGTCTGATCAGCTAGCATTTCCCCATACGGAGTTTCACGGTGCCTGGTACCGATGGCAGTTTTCGTACCTTATAAATCTTCAAATATTGTTAACTCTACTATGGGTGTTGCTACTTTTCACATTTTTCTCTTCTAGGTTTGCTTCGGTGTGGTCTTCCTAGGCTGCTTGTGGGTCTCTATGGCCCAAAATCCATGTTGCCTGAAGACCATTGGTGGCCCAAAGGTCCAAGGTGGTTCGAAGAACCTATGGACCGAAGCCCTTTAGTAGCCCAAAGGACATTAAATGATAATTTCATTAGTAATATATATATATATATATTAAATAGAAATATGTAGTATAACATTCATTCAATCTACTTTCAAATATTTAACCAGAATGCCTATGTTTTGATGTGTGCAATCACAATAGAATTAGGGCACCTGATACCATTAGAAATCTATAGTTAAACATGCCTAGGAGAGAGTAGTACTAGGATTGGTGACCACCTAAGAAGTAATCAAGTTACAACTTTTTTGTATATTTCCAATTTCATCCCAATATAAAAAATATTATTATGATATTATACATAACCATTGGTATTGGATATAATATTTCATGATTATAGAGAATTTTAGTGATAATTATAATATTTCATGTTACAATGTTAAAATATTTATTGTTAACCATGGTTATAATATTTCATGTTATATTGTAACAAAAATAGATTAGTGTTCTAATAGAAATAATTTTTTTTCAAAGATAGTAATTATAATATTTCTTGATAATTTCATTATTTAATTTCATAATATGAATGTTGAATGGTTGACCTCATATGGAGTTCTGATGTTTTAACATGTTCTGTGTATTTCATAGTATTTTACCAGATATTCTATAATTTAAAAAATAATGAATTTAATTTATGTATACCAATAATAATTATTATATTTAAAATATACTTTTTAAATGAATATAATATTTCAAATTTATATAGAATTTTATAAATAATTATAATATTTATGGTCATTATGTCACCATATTTCAAGTTAGTAATAATTATAATATTTCCTAACGCATTGTAACAACTAATGTTTAGTGTTACAATAGAACTAATAATTTTTCATCTTAACTAATTATAATATTGGGCGATAATTTCTTTAGTTAATATTATATTTATAAAAAAAATTCAATATAAATATGTAATAATAGAATCATTGATATTAATTTAAAATATTTTACAAGAATGTCTTTGTATTTTTGGTTGCAATCACATGATAATTAATGAACTAGATCCCATTAGAACTCTTTAGTTAAGTGTGTTTGGGAGATAGTAGTACTAGGATGGGTGACTTTCTGCGAATTACTCTTGTTTCACCTATTTTTGTTTATATTTCAAATTTCATAATAGTATAAAAAACATTTTTATGATATCGTATTTAAACAACAATATTGATTAAAATATTTCATGACTAAACGTTATTATAATATTACAATATATCATTTTAACAATGGTTATAATATTTCATGTAATATTTTAACAACTATGGTTTAGTTTTATAATAGAAATAATAAATTTTAATGTTGGGTAATTATAATATTTCTTGATAATCAAATTTTTTAATTTCATAATTTTAATGTTTCTTGGGTGACCTCCTAAGAACTTCTTTTGTTTCACCCTTTTCTATATTTTTCATTGTATTGCCCAAATTTTTTAACATTTTAAATAACAAATAATTACATGTAAGTATAACATTAATAGTAATGAAATTGTATGTAATATTTTTAGAATAATATAATATTTTATGTTTATGTAGTATTTTAGTAATAATTATAATATATCATACAATAATGTTTTCATATTTCATTTTAAAAATAATTATAATATTTCATGACATATTGTAACAACTAGAGATTAATATTATAATAGAAATAATAATTTTTCATATTGAGTATTTTTAATATTGGTTGATAATTATATTAGATAAATTTATATTTATAACAACAATAAAATAACAATATGAAATATTATAATCATTTATTGTATTTTAAAATATTATATATGAAGGTATGTGTATTGGTGGGTGAAATAATTACATCATTAATGAAATAGATCCAATTATAACCTTGCATTTAAGAATGAATGGTTTAGAGTAGTACTAGTATGGGTGTCCTCTGGGGAAGTACTCATGTTTCACCCTTTTTTATGTATATTTCAAATTTCATACCTGTATAATAAACATTATTATGATATCATATGTAAACTTTTGAATTGAATATAAAATTTCATTATTAAAGGAAATTTTAGTAAAGATTATAATATTGCATGTTATAATGTTACAATTTTTCATGTTAACAAATATTGTAATATTTCATGTTATAATTAACAACTAAAGTTTAGTGTTTAACAGAAATAATATTTTATCATGTTGAAAAATTATAATATTTATCAATAATTGCATTAATGAATTTCATAATATGAATGTTACGTTGGTGACCTACTTGGAAGTGGTCATGTTTAACCCCTTTTTGTAATTTTCATTGTTTTTCCCCATATTTCATACATTTTAAAAAACAAAGAACTGATTGTAAGTATAACAATAAAAATTATGATATTGTTATAAAATATTTAAAATGAATATAATATTTAATGTTTAAATAGTATTTTGTAAATAATTATAATATTTCATGTCATAATGTTACCATATTTCAAGTTGTGACATCCACCTCATGTTCTATACACTAGTGAATTGAACCGATCGGTCACATTACATGTGTCACAACTCCCTATATGCTAGAGGCTACTAACTAGAAGCGAGTGTCCAATATTGATCACGGGGATACCATTCCCTCTTTATTAAAGTTGCACAACAATTGAAGTAAATAAATAATAGCCAAATCATATAACCAATAACCATAAAAAAACCAGTATCACATGATGATCAAAACTGGAATACAATATACAAACTAAAACAATATACATGTCATGCCAATTACATTTCAATTTTCAAATGCATAACCAAATGAAATTCACACTGAAACTTCCAAGCGGGTCCTGACATCATGTCTGGTTATGTTTTTTTCATAATGGTACTTAGGAAGAGGTATCATCGAGTTAGTTATTCCTTCAGCACGCGTCCCCATCCATTAGTCTATGTAGGCCGTCTTGGGGTAGTTTCAGCTCAAGGCTTGTCTTGGGACGGGTAATGAAAATGTGTATAGGATAGTATAAGGGAAAGTGTCTTATGTTGGATTGCTGAGTTTGGATGAATCATGCCAATTACATTTCAATCTTCAAATGCATAACCAAATGAAATTCACACTGACACTTCCAAGCGGGTCCTGACATCATGTCTGGTTTTATTATCCATGATTCATCCAAACTCAACAATCCAACATAGGACACTACCCCTTATACTATCCTATACACATTTTCATTACCCGTCCCAAGCCAAGGCTTGAGCTGAAACTACCCCATGCCGGCCTGCATAGACTAAGGGATGGGGACGCGTGCTGAAGGAATAACTAACTCGATGATGCCTATTCCTAAGTACCATTATGAAAAAACATATCCATATCGATGATAAAGTGCATATGAAAGATGTAAAAGATTCAAAAATACTATATAGTAATCCAAGAATGCATGAACCTCTAGAAAATAAAAAACGTGGTAGAAAAAGCTGAATCAAAAAGGTTAAAAAAATACCAATCTGTTAAAATATGTACCATTCTAAAAAATATGGAAAAGTAAATTGCTGAGAGAGCCCATCTCCTGAATCCCATTCTATGACCATCATATGCATTCCAAGAACCCAGTATCCCTAAGATCCCGTAAAGTCATGGTGGGCCTCTCTGCCATCTACATAAGACAATACACAAGCAGGAAATGCCCATGTATGGATGAGTATATAAATATACAGCAAGACACCCCAAAATATGAATGGGGGGAGAGTAATATATACAATAAGAAATAAATACAGTATATGGGAAAAGGTACAGTGAAATAGTATAGCTCAACTGAAAATAGGAGTGAAGGTATTCTCCTAAAAATAAAAGTTTCTAAACATGGTGATTAGATGAACTACCTTTCATGTTTTTTCCACCTATATGAGGAGTGTAGACTCATCCAACAACAATAAGATAAACATGTAAAGAACAACGCATTCCCCATGTATCTTTCACTCTCTTGGAAGGAGGGTAACTAATTACAAATTTTGGATATAGAATATTAATAGATATATATTCTTAGTCAATCAAATACCCAATCAGAGTGTATGGGGATCTAAATATCTCAGCTTAGCCCAAGAATAAGATTAACCAATTTTTCCAAAAGTACATCAACGATTCACAACATCTCACACATCTTCCCAGAAGTAATATTCCCAATAAATCCATTCCTCATCACTATGCATCAAAGTTGAGGGACTACAAACTTTACATAGAGGACCTAAACCATAGTATTTGAGAGGGTTCCACTCTAGTAGTATTAGTAGATTAACTACGTCTATGTTTATGGGTGGTTTTACTCTAGTCTCATGAAGACTCATGCCCTATGCTGATAGGGTGACCCACTTGGTTGATAGAGGACTCGTGCCCATGCTAGGGGTGGTTTCACTCTATAGGTTGACGACCTAAGCCCTGATACCACAGGGGGTTCCACTCTAGTCACTGATGACCTTCAAACATGTAGATGAGGGGTTGTGCGGGAAATGTAGCTTTAGAGTACCCACACCCATACTGATGGGGGGGGGGGGGGGGTTCTACTATAGACATTAAGGACTGGTTCTCTAACCAGTAGGGGGTTCCACTCGAAAGAAACCTCTCGGGCTCTAGGCTTATCACTGTATAATGATTCCATTAACTTAGCCAAGAGTTAATCCTGAAACATTCGACATCCTATCTAAAAATCCTCAACCGAGAAAAACATCACATTATATGTGATAAAAACACTCAGGATAGAAGAATACTAGGCCTAAATCTGAGTTCAAATGAAGGTGATATAGAACATCAATGATTCTGGAAAAGGATCCAAGGGATACACAACATGTTAGGGGACTGACATGGTGTGTAGTTCATATCTATATCCTAGTTGTGTCTCTAGCCAGTATATGGCATGCTGATAATGTAGCAGTATACACCATATAGGTGGAATACATAGTGTGTTTAGGATAACTCAATATTAGTCATGTATTTCTAGTTGTGTCCATATACTAGGACCCAAGTCCATGAAGTTTGGCACATGGAATGCTGATTCACATGGGATTTTTCCCATGTGACCTGGCCATGTATGTGTACTTGGTCATGTACTTCAACACAGGTTCCCACCCGTGATATCCTTCACTTAGGTTTTTCCAACCTTGGAATGGGTACACAGTGTGTATGAAGGATACAAGCCGTGTTCTACAAAATTATTTATAAAACCCTATCTACCTCCACTGAGGGGGATATACACCATGTTTTCATCCTCATACATGGCATGTATTCCGGGGTTTTTTTTTAGAAATTACAGATATGATACCCATGTTTGAATATGATTATTTAATCGTAGATACCACCAAAAAAATATATATGAAACATATGGATCTGGCCTTATTTCATGGTTTTTTGTCATCACTCATTGGAAAATGCCTTAGTTTGGTTCATCTAGGGTTCATCACTCAATCTTCATACCTCAAACCCATAGGGAATTGTGGATTTGACCACCGTTATTTGAAATGATCACCCATGACTCCACAAATTCATATTTCTGGTCATATTTTTCCAATATTTTACTCTTTGGTCGATTCTTATTGGTTATCAAGCTCTGATTGGGCTCAGTAATAATAAAAAAAGTCCAACCGACACTAAGGGTCCTATCGGTGATGAACATGAAGTGAAATCAGGGATGAGGCCATCACAACAATGGTTTATAAAATCTTTTTCCATGTGTTCTTGGACAATGATTAGGAATAGTGATCTAGGGTTATAAACTAATGAAATAAACATAGGTTTCAATACACGCAAGCATGAAAATGGGTCAAAATTGGTGCTTATCATTGAACAAGGATATTTCTACTAAATATTTTAATCAAACGGAATAAATAAAAAAATAAAAAATCCTAACACGATTATGGATATTTTTCTAATGAATATTGAATCCACCAATGATTGAGAGAAGTTGTTTCATTCACTATGTATTGATCTGATTTGATCGAGCATTTCGTCATTGTTTGATTGAGATTCGTGAATGAAATGAGGGAGAGAATCATTGGAAATTCAATGATTATGAGACTAAGCACGCGTGAATCAACATGAATGTATATTTATAGAATACATTTATGGTCTAAATTAATTAAATAAATTAATTAAATAATTTATTATTTCACTGAATGCATCACTAATGAGAGATCATTCTAAAAATCTCGTGCCGACCCATTTTCTATCACACATAGGGTTAAAACCGCATTCCGGACTCAATCGTGGAATCATATTTCTTATCCAAGAATCCATTTATGAGTTATCTTATTTTCTTGAAGAAGTTTTGCAATCACAATATAATGTATATTTAATATTTTTATAAAATTAATTCCAAGAACACTTTTCCAAAAAATATCATGATTTCTTAGTACCTTTCTTAGGAAAAATATATAAAAATATTTTATAGTCTTATGAGGAAAAAACTAGGTCCCTACAACATTCCCTCCTTCAATACATTCACCCCCTAAAAAACAATAAAAACATGTCAGGATACTAAGCTCGTACATGGCTCTCCCACTACCAAGAACTGTTCTTTATGTCTATATTCTGCAAAAAATTTGAACCCATGGGATGGTTTGTAAAATAATGGTCCTCTCCTCTAAATCCTTGATCGCCATCATGTGATCTATAGTGGTGGATCCATCCTCAATGTCTGTTTTACCCAGCTAATGACGTGTGCAGGGTAATGAAAATATCTCCTCAATTGCGACTTGTGGAAGACATTAGGAACCCACTCCAATTGCGGGGTTAGGGAGAGGTGTTTTGTGACCTCAAAAACACTATGCTCAATCTTGAATGTCTCGATGAACCTCGAGGATAGCATTCCACACCGTTTGAACCACCATAATCCTCGTCATGGGGAGACTCTTAGGGAATTGTAGACTCGATGATCTAACTACAAGGGCCTAAGATGGTGTTCTTTGTATAATCTATATCTACAATTTTCTATTCTCATCTACTCATGGATGACATGGAACTTCTCTATTGTCACATTCACCATTTTTGTCCCACAATATTTATCTCACCAGCATCTATCCAGCACAAGGGTGACCTGCACAGTCTCATGTACATCACCTCAAAAGGTACCATGAAGATAGTAGAGTGGTATATGTTATTATTCGAAAACTCTACCAATTTAAAGTGATCCTACCATCTCTGACCAACTTATTATATTCAATCCCTCGACATATCCTCCAACACATCAATAGTGCGCTCGGTCTGACTTTCGGTCTGGTAGTGAAAAGCTGTACTCATCCTCATGTGGGTTCTGAATACCTCATGTCAGCCTCTCTAAAATGATGATGTAAAACACACATCAAAATTAGAGATAATAATATAGTTAACCCAATTAAAGAGAGAAATATATCATATATAAAACATTCCCAATCTCTATACTGATGTATTCTCCCTCGTAGAAAGGAAGTGTACTGACTTCCCGAGTCAGTCAATTATCTCCCAGATGGAATCATGGAACTTTCTTATTCATGGAATACCTATGAGAAAATCTAATTTTATGTGCTCCAATTTCCACTTTAGGATCTCAAGGGACTGCAAAAAACCTTCCGGAACATGGTGGTCAGCATTCACCTGTTGACATGTGAGGCCTCGAGAGATGAACTTAGCTACACTTCATCTTATGTCGGACTACAAAAACCACCACAGAAGGTCTCTATAATTCTTCCCCACAATAGGACATAAATCTATCGGAGAAGTTTGGAACTCTTGCATAACCACCCCCCAAATCATGACGATACGCACTTTTCACCTCATTAATAAGATTACTTGATTCCATCCTTCAGAATATCCATATGGTGAGTTGTCTTTGGATATCTAGTCACGTAAAACCTCTCCCTCTATATCTCCAAGCTAGGACTATCTCACACGATCATGTAGTGATGGAGTCAAAACCACCAAGTAAACAAAACATATTCCCTCAACTTCTAATAGGTCCTGATACAGTGAATATAACTTCTCTGAAGCATCCGACACTAAAAGAACTTGGGACGTCCTGCGAAGAAAATATTCTACAACATTTTCCATTCATTGAGTATGGAATATCATGATGTCATATTATTATAGGAACTCTATCCAGATTCACTATCTTAGGTTGATGTTTTTATTTGTTAAGACATACCTGAGACTCTGGTGGTCTGAGTAAACCACCAAGCGCTCTCCTAGAATATAGTTCATCCACACACTCTCAGCGAAGACTACCTCTCCCAACTCTATGTCATGATTTGCATAGTTTTTCATGTAAGGTATGAAAAACATAAAATTATATGTTATAATTTCCTTCCACTACATCAACACACAGCTGATCCCTTATCCTTGAGGAATCACACCACACTACGAACTCCATTCCTTCCTCTAATAGTCTCAAAACTAGATCACTTGTCAGATTCAGCCTCAACTAGTAAAAGACCATCTGGAACTCTTTATACCGGGTAAATGAAGACCCATTTCATGTTAGGGTGGTCAAAGGGGATGAAATTCTAGAGACTTCTTCCAAAAACCTCCTACAGTACCCCACTAAACAATGAATGGTCCATACCCATGACAGGCTCTTTGGTGGCTCCCAATATAGAACTATTTTGGTCTTTGCTGAGTCCATGAAAAAACCATGACTAGAAATGAAATTCCCTATAAAGTGATTCTCATGATTCTATAAATGGAACTTCAAGTGATTTTCATACAATTGGATTTCACAAAGAAAATATAAAACCATCTTCAAGTGTTATGCATGTTCCTCCTCTGAAGTAGAGTAGATGATTATTTCATCAATGTATATTAACAAAAACACATCTAAGTACAAGTAGAAATATTGGATCATCAATTCCACAAAATTATTTAGGCGGGGGGGGGGGATTCGACACACTAAAAGGAATCACTAGGAACTCATTGTGTCTGTAGTGACATCCTAATTCCATCGTTGGAATATCAACCTCAGGAACATTCAACGGGTGGTAGCCAGACCTGAGATCAATCTTCAAGAACCATCTCGCACCACACAATTGGTCAAATATGTCTTCATTACTCAATAAGTTTTACTTGTTCTTTATCATTTTCAAGTTCAGGTGACAATAATCAATGAAAATCTACTAACTCCCATACACATTTTTCGAGATCAACACTTTACTTTCCTTGAGGGAAAACGCTGGGTCTGATGAAACCTTTATCTCAAAGTAAAACATCTATAACTATGTCACCTAGATCTTGGTAGGTTCCATACAATATTATGTAGAGGATATATGAGATGTCCCATGATTCAAGTTGATGGAAAACACCATCTCCCACATTAGAGGTAGTACCAGAACCACCATAAGGAATAAATCCATATAATTTTTCACAAATGATGGAAAACAAATTCCTAAAGATCCAACTACACAAATGGACATAATTTCTAATTGATGGTGGTGGGTTTCATCCACCTTCTAGTAGAAACCACTTTTCTCTCCATGAGATCTCCCTCACAATAAATGGGGAATCTCATCCCATCGAGGCATAAGAATCTTACTTGTCTGCGGTAACAGTCAATCTGGTCTGAGACCATGGACATCAAATCCATGCCTAAGATGCTGTCATAGGGTTCCATAATGATAACCCAAAGGTAAAATTGAACCTCCCATCACCATAAAATAGATCTCACTAAAAATAGATAAATGACACGGAATAATCATTCCCTACAGGAACATCAAGACGAAGTTGTTGGGATAGAACCTCAACTAGGAGCTCTAGATCTCTCACAAGGAGAATAAAGATAAAGGAATGAGGGGAAAATGTGTCTACTAATACTTAAGAATGATTTAAATAAGAATTTAACATACCTATTATCATATCATGCATTGTGAGATCATAGACATCTAAAGACCACAGTTATCCACATCCCCAGACGCTAACTCCTTCAGCATGACATGGTCCACCTGGTGGTGGTGGTGAATGGATCGAATAATAGTGTCCTCCATCCATATCTCCTCTTACTCCTCTTCCAACTCTACCTATATGGATACCACCCTATCCTCTCCTTGGAGATCCCTCATCATGGAATTTCCTCACCCGTGGTGGTCCATCAACTATCTTCCTATGCTTCTCACCATTTCTAGTTGGGTAGTCTTGTGCCATGTGACCTATACCATCCGATGTAAATCACAAACCCTCTCCAAGAATCCATGGTCCAATTTTCATCACCTAAACATGTTTCGGATCCTGACCATGAGGAGGTCTTCAGCATCCAGAACCTGGCGCTTGATGTCTGCTAGCTGCTATAGATGACTCTGGTCGGTGGAGCCCACTGCCAACTCATGCTGTCTAGAGTCCCTCAGATAGAAATATCTCTGTCACCAGTGCCTCATCCAACACCCCATCATAGGTGGGGTTGAAAAAGGGTACCACACTGGCCTAGATCTCTCCAAAAATTACCTGCTAAAAATTCCATTATCAGAAGTATCCATCCTAGATCAGGTTGAGGGAGTTCCACGTAAGGTCTGTGTACCTCACTGCATACTCATCCACCATTATCCATCCATTTTTAAGCTCCATAATCTCTTGGATATGAACTGAGAACAATATGGAGGGGTAGTACAACTCATGAAATATCACCTGGATGATGGTCAATGGGAATGTTGACTCACCGTTCGTCTTTATAACAAGACTCCACCATCACTCAAATACTCTATAGAGAATGATAAATTCCTATGGAACCAACCAATCCATCAGGGTCTGAACAAACCTGATGATATGGTACATCGAATCTATCCAATCTTAAGATTCACGAGGTTCTGGCTTACCGTATACCCTCAATGTCCTCTAGTGATGGAACTCACTGAGCATGCTAATCCAGCGTGAATCCTCATCTAGATCTGTTGGTAAGATCTGCTTCTCGAATGGTGAGGTGATGCTACCTACCCACCTGAAGGAAGGGGTTCATAAGATATACCTTGAACCGATATCTCATCGTTTATTCAATCATCAATAAGAACTAGAACATGTATCATGTTTGTCTATCATCATAGAAGAATCCCGATATCTATCATGATATACCATGGTCAGATAAGAATATATATATATATCGACAAATGGGAGACTACTTAATATAGATATTCAATGACCCAAACATATATTATATATGTCGAATTTATCCTTGCAAAAAATCTCATTGAATGTCAAGTCAAAAAATATGTATTCAAGGTCCTAGTGAATGGATATATTGGCCGCCACACCGTCACTGGAATCCCTGGACTGATACCTACACTCGAGACACATTGAAACTTCTACCCTAAATCCAAAAAAAATATTCTTAATGAAACAAATCAGAATAATTTACCAATGAATAAACTTCTTATAATACCAATTTATCAAGATCTGACCCAAGATGGGGATCGAGCCCCAACTACCCCAAGCCTGTCTCCATAGGCCAGCCAGGGTGGCGACCAGTGCCGAAGGGATAACTAACTCAGGGAGACCATTACCTAAGTACCTGTATGAACACACACAACCATAATGATGAAAATGTTTAAAAGGAAAGAGTAAAATTTGAAACACTGCTAAAATGAAAACCAGGAATTCACAAACCTCTAGATAGTTCAAAAGTATGGTCGAACAAAATGAATAGTAAAGGGTAAAAATAAATTCCCAACAAAAATTATGTTCCAGCCTGAAAAAATTAGAAAAGTAAATAGGAAATAGATCCCAAATCTTGAATCCTGAGATACGACCACCATACATAGTCCAAGAACCTGATATACCAAAGCTCCTCTAAATTTACAGTCAACCAATCTATCTTATACATAAGCCACGACATGTACATGCACAAACCATGTAGGGATGAGTATTTAAATACCAAATAGGACACCCCAAAATATAAATGGGTAGTAGTAAGAGAAGTAATCAGAGAGAAAGATAGTCGATAGCCCAATGTACAATGAATGAGTATAGATTAACCCAAAAAATGAGTGATAATACAATCATCCAAACACAGTTGGTTAAACATGTTGAGTTGATGAGCAATCCCTCATGTCTTTGGCGCATATAATAGGAGACTAGACTCATCCATCCACTTGAAGATAAACATGGAAAGCACATTGCATGCCCTGAATGACTTTTCCTCTCTTAGAATGAGAGTAACTAAATAAAATGTGTGGATATATAAGAATAATTGATGTATATTCTCTTCCAAAATAATTCCAAACCAAAGAGTAAGGTGATCTCCATATCATAACTGGGCCAAAGAAGAAGAGAATCCAACTGTTCCAAAATTCCATCAATGATGCCGAACATCTCACACATCATCTAATAACTAACCTTCTATGTCAAGATACGTCTCATCATTATACTGAATAGTTGAGGGGCCACAAACTCAAAGTACATGACCTTCTCCCTAGTGCGTCAGGGGGGTTTTACTCTAGCAGTGTAGCTAGAGGACCCTCACCCATACCGATGGGGGTTTCACTCTATGGTCATGAGTACCCACACCGTATATTTACAGGGGGTTCAATACTTTATGTGGAAGACCCACCTGAAATTTTATGGTGGGGGGGGGGGGGGTCTACACTATAGGTCGAGGAGTCGTGCCCAGGTACCACAGGGTGGGTTCCACTTCAGTCATCATTGACCACACCCATGCTAATAGGGCATTCCACTCAAAAGGTAGTTGTAGAGGACCCACTCTCTTGCTGATGGGGGGGGGGGGGGTTCTCACTAGTCATTGGAGAAATGCGCCCTAGCACGAAGGGTGTTCCACTAGAAAGAAGAGGCTAGTGATCCATCTTGATCATTGTCATCATCGAGGATCACCTCAGTCAAACATCAAGCCCAGAATAGTAATCATTATATCTTGAAATCCAAAACCAAGCACAACATCATGTTCTAAAATGAAAAACCCTCAGGATAAGATACACGTGGTCCAAAATCCATGCTCAAATGAAGGAGATACAGAAGATTGATATTTCCTAAAAAGGAACCAATGGATACACGACATGTGAGGGGACCCACATGACTTGTGGTCTGGATCTACAGCCTGTCCATGTCCATGGATCCTATATGCTTCCATTTCCATGTAGAAGTATACAACGTTTAGGTGGAATAAGTGATGTTTCCAGGATAACAGGGATAGAGCCATGTCATGCTAGCAGTGTCCATGTACTAGACACCATGTCTGTGTGCATTTGTACATGGCATGTTTCCTCACATAGGGTGCCTTCTGTGTGACATGGTCATATTTTTGTACTTGAGTACACGGTCGTGTACTTGTTCGTGCCTCTCCACATGGGTTATCACCCATCAGATCCTTCACACGGGTTCTCCTACCAAGGAATGAGTATAGGGAATGCAGAATTGATACACACCATGTCCTCCTTTATTTTTATGAGACAATTACTGTAGAAACCAAGGGTGATACATGTTTTTTGTTCATCCCCATAGACAAAATGTAGTCATATTTTCATAAAAATTTCTAGATCTGATTCCCACACTTGATTAATATCATTTCTCCTTATATACCACCTTTAATCTTTCCAATAATTATAGATCTAGTCTTAGATCACAGATTTCATTTGTCGCTCACCTGGAATCATTTTTTTGGATATTGAGGGGTTATTCTCTTATCCTGAATGTCTCCAAACCTTATAGTGTTGAATATTTGACCATGAATAGTTTAAAATATCATCCACGCATCGTCATCTTCCCAGATATGGTCATAGATCACCAATTCCTGCAACTTTTTTCAATCCATCGTGGTTCTGGGTGTTCGATTGAGCTTTGTACTGCCCGAAAATGACAAAATGGGACTGCAGGGTATTAACTGTGATGAATGTGAAGGTGAATTGGGAATAAAGGAACCAAAAAGGGGTTTGAATATCATTGTATAAGTGTTCTTGAACAATTATGAAGAACTATGATTTGGTGTTAGAAACCAGAGAAATTAAAACAGATTTCAACACTCGGGTGCGTGAAAATGGGACACAATTTTTGATGATCCAATAAAAATTATGGATATGCTCAAAAATTTAGTCAATGTTAAAAAATAACTTATTTAAGAGTCCTAACATGATTATGTATTTTCAATTGATGAAAAAGTTATCTTCCAATAATCAAGAAAAGACATTATGTTCGCTACATCCTGATCTCATTCGATTAGGTATTTCATCATCGTCCGATTGAGATCCACCAACAGAAGGAGGAATGAGAGTTTCATTAGAGATTATAGGATTTGGAACCTAACCCAAGGATAAATGAAATGGGAGTAAATTTATAGAATTCAATTAGGTTTTAAATGAAATAAATAAATAAACATAATTTTTTTTATTTCACTGAACATATAGCCAATGAGCAATGAGTTTGAACTCCCCTCACCGACACATTTTATGTCATTCCATGGCTAAAAATTGAATTTTGGACTCAATCATGGTCTCATATATTTTATTTGAGATTCTGTTTAAGTGTTATCTCTTTTTATTTAATAATCTACATGCATGGAATATAAAATTTATTTAATATAGTTATAAAATTAATTCTGGGAAAACTGGGCCTTAGAATCACCCACCATCTCAGTGCATAGCTCTAGAAATATATATTAAATATTTAAAAATAATAAAAGGAGGCTATTAGGTCTCTAAAAACATGAATTCTATTAATTTATTTATCATGTAGCATGAGTAGGGTGTGATTGTAACTCTGTACTCCACCACTAACGACATCTAAAATAATATATTGTCAACAATGGTGTATACAGTTTTATAAATACTAAAATACAATAAACATGGTAAAAAGTTTTTATATTCAATTATGATTTATTATACCATGTAACCCTCTAGTTCCCAAGGATATCGGAACAATCAATTCCATCTTTGTCTTATGAAATAGTCTAAACAATTCCCAAGGGATATCTTATATCACAATAAAATAGTTATCAATTATCATTTCATTTCCATTCTTATTACAGCCAATTAGAACCATAGTCTAACACCATCATTTTAGTCCTAGAACGCCATGTCTATCACCTCAGTAGTATTTGGAACATTATTACCTATCGCACACCTAATAAATAAAATATGGGTATTCAGAGAATTATTCTATGTCCCACACTCATATATTAAGAAATCACATATTTGTATTTGGAGCATCATCCTGTGTCCCACACTCGTATAACAATTAATCAAAAATATATCACATATATCACATCAACAAAGGATAATCAATATTAATCTTTTTTATTGAAATTTCACATCATAGTATACCATTACAATTAATCATTACAAACAAGGTTATTCAATTTAATTTCATGGAATAATCAAAACAATTCACTATTAAACCATTTTGTATTAATTAACAATTTATCCCATTAACCCATTAATGTTAATTCAACCATAACATAATTCTCATTACCAATTAATTAATAATCACATTATTTATAAAAATAAACAATACCAATATCCCATGAATTAATTATCCAATTATTTAATCCAATTTTAGTAATTCTAATTCCCCAATTTCAACCTAATTCATTATCACATGGAAATTAAAGTAAATAAATTCAATATCAAATGTAATTCACGTATCATACAAATTTATATTTCAAAATTACATAAAAATAATTAAATAAAGACAATGAGAATTTTAATTCATACCACCAACCTCATTATTGATAATGAATACTCACAAAAAAACCCTTAATTGAAGCAGAACAACTAAGATGATTATGAAGAACGATATCTAGATCTAAAACCTAGACCCAATATCAAAACAATCCTGATCCATCAATCCTAGATCTAAACCCAAAACAATGGAGTAAAACCATTCCCATTTTATTTTCAAAGAGGGATGAGATTGAGGGAAACCAAATTGGTAAGAAACCACAAACCCAAAGAGGTGCAGATCAATTAATCCAGCCTTCCAATATTCAATAATGGTGTTGAGGATCCCTAGTAATTCGTTTGGAATTATAATAAAATCAGAGAAAAGAATTGGGGTCTAGTTGGGTCAACATTGGGTGATTTCCAGGGTTTCATGAATTTTAAACCAATTTTCAGAATAATAAAACCCACGTGCATGGTTTCCTGGGTAGGGGTGCATAGTTTTCCATACTATGTGCCCTAACCGTTCTTCTATCATGTGGGGGATGAACTATTACTCATAAGAGGGCGCATAGTTTGAAAAACCCTATTCCAACCATAAAACCACTCTCTATATGGGGTTTCATAGTTTTCTAGGGTAGGGTACATGTTATAGGAAAACCATGCACCAATCCTTCACTTCCTAAAACCTCCCCAAAACATCAAGTTTTCACCCAAACACACCCTAGATAAAATCCAAAAAAATACTCAAAAAGAGGGAAAATATTACCTAAAAACAAACTAAATACATTTCTAGAAAAGTTTGGGATCATACAATCTCCCCACCTTATAACTTTTATCCTCAAGCTACACTCCCAATCCTCTCTATGATTTTGAGGTAAAAGATTGGGCCAATTAGCACACATACCCAATTATCTCTCAAATATTTCAACCTAAACACACTCATGATGACACAATATATTAACTATTAACATGGTATTTCCCTACATCACTTTCTCACTACAATATAATACACATATATGATAATCTTCAAAGGACGCATTTTTCTAAGGGTCAAAATCATCCACATCGATCACATTAGAAGGGTTGGACTGATACCTCTGAAGCTATAACTCATGAAAACGTCTTTTATAACACCATACCTCTATGGTATATACAATTAGTATTCCACCAAATCAATTCTATACACATCCTCAAACAGTCCAACAAACCTAGGCACCATCTGTCCCTTCCTGCAAATCCTATGGTGACCCAGTCTAGGTGACACTCGAAGGAACACATGATCACCCAAATTAAAATCAAGGAGTCAATAGAATATTTTAGCATATAACTACTGTCTAAAATGAAGAATGGACATATATTTAGGAATAATTTTATCCTACTTTGATGTCTTTTTCATGGGATTATGTCCCAAAAACACTGACTCACCTAACACCATCCAACATAGTGGTGATCTGAATTGCCTATAATAAAGTTACTCATATGGTTCCATTTTTATAGTTTCTTGATAAAAATTATTATAGGTGAAATCCACCAATGCTATTTGATTATCCAATGCACCAAAAATTTCTAGGAAGCAAGTCCGAAACATATCTTTAACCACCTATTTAGTAATTTTTGAATGCCCATCTATCTATGGGTGGAATGTCGTACATTGTAAAACCTACATACCAAATGATTTATGTAAACCCTACTACAATCATGATGTATTGTGTGAGTCACAGTCTGAAACAAAAATCTAGGGCACCCCTTTCTGATAGAATATTTCCTAAATATATCAGTCTCCCAATAGATCCACTAAGAAAGTTATGAATGAAATATGTTATAATCATTATTTGGACAACAACCACCAAAATAATTTCACTATTCAAATATTTCCTTAGGAAACCCACCATAATGTCCATGGTAATGTCATCCCACATCCATTCTAGATGGGAACAATACTGTAGTAAACCACCAGTTCATTGATGATTGGACTTAACCTGTTAACAAGTGTAGAATTGTGTTACAAACCCGCTAATCTCTTTTTTCATGTCCATCCACCTATACTATTATTGTAGGTCATGGTACATTCTAGTCACACCTAGTTGAATCTCCCATGTCGAGGCATGAAATTCATGCATATGACCCCCCACATGATCGTTGGCATAATAACCCAATTCCTGACATAGATGATTTCATCCTTATCTATAGTCCAATATAAAGTTGAATTCCCAACTTCAAGGATTTCCATCAAGGAAAAAATTATGGATCCCCATACATCCAATCCCTGATCTAACTCAAAAGTGTGGACTCCATTGAAACTGATACGAGGGTCATCCACTCTAGGACCACCTAATCCACAACATGAATCTCAACCAGTAATGTCATCATTTTCCACTCAACCCAAGACTACTGAACTACATGAGTCTGTGTTTTCCTAATAAAATCATGAGAAACATTATTTCCCTTCCATGATGTTTATGATAGCTCAATTTCAAATGATTTCATATACTCAACCCACCTCCACTACTGTAGATTCTAATATCATTGCGAAAATATATACTTTAATCTCTTTTGATTGGTATACACAATAAACTTCTCATAAAAAAGATAACAATTCCAACTGATCAAGTAATAAACATCTACATCTATCTCAAGTTCATTCATAGGGTAATTCCATTCTTATGGCCTCAACTGTCATGGCCTATACACTAGAACTCAATCTCCTTGTATCAACAATTCTCCAAGCCTCATCCTAGAAGCATGAATACATTGTCTACTCCCCACCTAGCTCAGGTAGGATCAATATGGCTATAATTTTCAAGTTTTTCTTTAACACATGGAAGGAATTATAACATGATTCCATACATTAAAACATTACCCCTTCTTGGTCCATCCCAAAAGAGGTTTTTCAAAATTGGAAAGGTCCTGGATGAACCTCCAATAATAACCCACTAACCTTGGGAAATTCAAGATATAAGAAATTTTCTTGGGATGCTCCCAGGAAGACACATCCTATAATTTATCTTAGACTATAGACACAACTTCTTGGGAGATGATGGGACCCAGGAAGTGTACCAGATCAATCCAGAATTGAAACTTTTATATCTTGGTGTAAAACCAATTTTCTATCTATGTACTTGGGATGATGTAAATATGTTGAGAATGATCTTAATGAGTCTTAGAGTACACCAAGATGTCATCCACAAACAATACCAAAAAACAATCCACGTATGGGTGGAAGACTATGTTAATCAAGGCCACAAATAGTTTAGTTGCATTCTTTAACCCAAATGACATCATAATGAACTCATAAAGGACATAAATACTTCTAATAAAAGTCCTAGGTATATTATAAGGTTAAAATATCAAATCATGGTAGCTCAATCTCATGTCAATCTTGGAGAAAACAAAAGCTCCCCTCAACTAGTCAAACATGGTGTTGATATGGGGAAGTTGATATCGGTTCTTGACAATCATCTGGTTCAACATTTGGTAGTCAACACATAAGTGAAATGATGCATAATAATTTTTTAAAAAAACAAGTGAAACCCAAGGAAATGTACTAAAATGGATAAACCCCTTATCCATCAACTCTTCATGTTGATTGTTATTCTCTCGATGCTCTGTTGGTTCAACTCTGTATGGTGGAATTAAATAGGTCTCAACTTCTGGAATGCACTCAACTGTAAAATCCACATCTATCTCTTAGGTGGAATCCCTGAGAATCCCTATGGAAACACATCATGAAACTGATCTACTATGGGAGGAAATAAATCATGATTTTCACCTTTTTCATTTGCAATAGACTAGAAAGCTTGTCAGTGAGCTCCACCAGTTTTCGGTGAGGTTTCCCAACATGACACTCCCTGATCCCACTCTCTAGGTTGAATATAATTGTTACCATCAGAAGATATAAAAGTCATTTTACATCAGTAACAATCATTGTAGGATTAGTATGCTACTAACCATTCCAAACCCATAATTAGTTTAAATCCTGACATATCTTGGATATAAAGATCCCAACTGAAATGATAAACAAAAATTTTGAGAGAACACCCCTTGAATAAATAGATGTCTATCAAACATAATCTCAAACATGTATCTATCTTCATAATCCTACTCATGACATCCACCACCAAGCTCAAGCTATTCACATGTTGTGAATATGTAATAGAATGAGAGTCACAAGTATCAAATAATTATCTATACAAATTAGAAGATACATGAATAGTACCTATAACTATCGATATTCCAACCTCTCTATACACACGTGTATGATTAACTTCATGAAACTATCCTTCCCCTCATCCCTGTGCGATAGTCTGAGTCCCCCTAAGCTAAACCACTCTACCGATATGAGTGGACTTCCAAGAAGCACCCCATCTACTGCCCATACCACCACAGCTTGTAGAACTCCAACTACGAGATTGAAATGGTGTAGGAGATCCTCTTCCTACACCCTGGTTCTATCAATATACTCCATTATTAAACATATGTTTTGGGTTCCATACAATATTCTATAGATGACCCATCCTACCAGTGGATTGAAAATATATCAATGGTTGGGGTCACTATCTACGAAAGTGACCTGGCCTACCACACTAGTGACAGATCTCTAAAGTATGATCCTTTGTAACTGATCCTTCCCCATGGCCACTCATCATTCCAATGATCTAATCAACATTCTCATAATGATGCTTCCATATTCTAGAAGTTGTATCTCTTAACCATCAATTGGAAACCACCTTTCCTCTATGGGATTCCTCCTCCAAGTTCACCTCATAAATGAGATCCCAAATCACTAATTTATATAACATTCTTAGATTAATGATATTCAATTGAGACATAATTTCACATTTAAGATAATTCTAAAACCATTTCCCCACTATAGTATTTTATATTTATAATTCTAGGTAATATAATTGAATATCTTCAAAGATACTAGCATAGTTCATAACAGACACACTCCCCTAATCCAATCTCATAAACTCATCTGATCCCTCCTTAATTGTTGTATTAAGGTTAAAGTGTTGCATAAAATTCTCCAGAAACTACTTCTACTCCACATTATCTAGATATCCATCAAGATTATGGATGTCCCACGAATTATTTTCCATCGCTTGAAACATTTATGCATACAACATTACTATCTTCTCAGTAAGAGTCTCCAAGTGGACTTGTATCATTTGGATAAACTCAATCTAGAACTCAGATGCCATATTTACACACTATCCGGTAAACATCGAAGGGTTCTACAAGTGAAAATCCCATGACATGTCAGACATACACTTCACAAAACTCTTATGGTCACTCTCAACAAATTCCATAAATTGAGAAAAGTTCTCATAGAACTTCTCTCTGAATTATTCACCCGACAATATCTAGGAATCTGGTTCCACTGATGGTGATCCATCTCTAGCCATAAACTCATGTCCTCCTCTCAACAAGAATCATAATGTAGGCATATAAATACAATTACCAACACACATCTTATGACAGATGAACCAAATTGAACACATTTACATTAGCAGGATTCAAAATAACACATATCATGTTATTCAAGCCAAACCTCACCACATGGTAAAAACTGAGGTTCTTTCACTTCCCTTAAACATATCTCATCTTAATCTTGGTTAACAAAGGGTAATAACATTCTCAATATTCAATTTTCCCATTTTAAACCCATTTGTTCAATCCATACATCATTTTACAGTTTTCAATTCCAGACCAGGCAACATTTTTAGTTCAATTACACAAGTATTGAATATATTTTCAATTTCAAAAAGGCACCCAAAACAAAATTTTCCGTGTGTTCCTAAAAAGGATATATGTCACAAAAATTCCTGAGTTCCTAGAATTATGTTTATATAATTAACTCTCATTATATACCTGGACATAAGTCAAATCTCAAAAAAACTCAGAAACAATAATCGCATCACACAACAAGTGAATCACTCAAGGTGAAATAGAATCCAACTATAACAACACACATGAATAACATCAATCCACCCTTGGTACTTGGATATTACCTTCGTACATAGGTTAGATACTAACATGAAAAATTTCTTAACCAACACCTAACTAGTCTTATTATACTAGATAACTTTTTCAAATAGTAAGACAATATAAATGAAAAGAAAATATCACCTCCTTCGATTCCACTTTGTGATGTCCCGACCTGGGTAGCTCACACAGGTGCCCCGGGCCTGTAGGTCACATGACCTTAGGCATTCCTCTCCATACGCTAGAGATAGAAAACTAGAAACAAGGGTCTAATATAGAACTTGGGGATAATATAGACTCTTTGTTAATGTATCACAATAATCAAAATAAATAAAAAACAAAAAAATGATATAACCAATAACGCGACAAAACTAGTATCACATAATGAACAAATCTAGAAAATAATATACATAAAAAACAGTACATATTTCATGATAAATATATATTAATTGTCAAATGAAAAAAAATAATGACACACTAACATTTCCATGTGGGTACCGACACAATTTTGGGTTCCCTCATCCATGCTCCATCCCAACTCAACAATCTAACTGAGAAATCTTTCCCTTATCCTATCCTACAAACATGATGTCTATTCGGGTATTGATCAGGAAGCCTAAGTAGAGTGTGAGTACAACTCAGTAGGCCACCACCAATGGTGTCTAAAACAATATTAATTCAATAAAAATGTATTATTTTTTATAAATAATAAAATTAAATCAACAAGATAAATAAATTACATATTATAATATTCTTCAATTAACCGCATAACCCTCTAGTTTCTGAGTACATTCAAACCGTCAATACCTTCATTGACATGTTCCAGAGTATAATGTATCCCAATGGGATATCACATATCAAAATACAATTGTTATTAATTACCATTTCATTTGAATTAATATTATGGATAGTTGGAACATACTCAGAAACCAACATTTTTGGCCTCGAATACCATGTCCAGAACTAAGACCTTATTTGGATCTTCAGTTTCTGTCTCATAACCTATTTATCAATCAATCACATATTTCAATGTTGACCCTCAGTATATGTCCCACACTAATATATTTATATATCACATATGGGTATTTGGAGCATCTATCCATTCCCCAAACTCATATAACAATCAATCACACATATATCACATACATCACATCTATCAAGTCTAGTTAACATTAACACTTTTTATAAAAATTTCACATAATGGTATAAGATTTGAACTTATCACAATAAAAATGGTTCTCCAATTTAAACAAATTGAATAATATGAACAATTTTCTATTAAACCATTTTTATTATTTAATCATATAACCCATTAACCCATTAAGGTTTAGCCCAACATATCATAATACTCATTATAAATTAATTCATAATCACATTAATTGACTAATTAAAAAATCACAATATCCCATCAATTAATTAACTAGTTAATTAATCCAATTCCACCAATTCTTATTTCCCCAATTTTAACCTAGTTAATTGTCACATGGAAACTAAATTAATTAAATTAAATATCCAAACCAATTTCCCATTTATGGAAATTGAAATTGCAAAATTACATGCATAGAATTAAATCATGTATATGGTATTTTAAATTTAGACCACCTACCACAAGAATGATAATGAACCCTTTCCAATGAAAATCCCCAATTGAAGTGGAACAACCATGATCAGGATGGATAACGAGATGCAGATCCAAAAACTAAATCCAAGATAAAAAGAATCAAGATCCATCAAACCTAGATCTAAATCCACCACTAATGGATAAAAATAATCCCCTTATTATCCCGAATGAGAGATATAAGAGAAAAAAACATAATTCAGAAGATATCACACACTGGGAGATGTGTAGATCCATCAATCATGGCTTCTATTCCTAGAGAATAGTGTTTGAGAGCCCAGAGAATTCATCTAGAAGCCTCCAAAAATGATATAAATTAATTACGTTTGATTTGGGTTGACTTTTTGTGTTTCATGAGATGTTAATTAATTTTAAAACCAATTTTCAAAATATTAAGACCCTAATGCATGGTTTCCTAGGAAGGGGTGCATGGTTTTCCAAACCAAGTGCCTTAACCATGCACCTTTCCTGTGGGGGGTGCAGAGTTACTCCTAATAGGCTGAAAAATTTTAGAGACCGTGGGACAACCTTGAAATACATATTTTTATATTTTTTCGTGGTTTTCTAGGTCATGGGGCATGGTTTGGGAAAACCATTCTCCAATGGTGCACTACACAAAACCTCCCCCAAATGTTGAATTTTCAACCAGACACATAGAGGATAAAACCCAAAAAATATACACTATATGAGGGAAACGAGTATCTATAAATGAGCCTGATACATCTCTAAAAAAAGGTCCGGATCATACACATGTTAATAATAATTATAATGTTTCTTGAAATATTGTAACAACTACATTTTATTTTTATAAAAGAAATAATTATTTTTCATCTTGAATAAATATAATATTGGCTTATAAATGCATTGGTTAATGTTATATTTATGAAAACAAGTAAATAAAAATATATAATATTATAATATTTAATATCCATTTAAAATATTTTACAAGACACTCTGTGTATTGGTGGGTGTGATCACACTAGAATTAATTTTTGAGATCCCATTAGAACTCTGTAGTTAAGTGTGCTTCGTGAGTTTAGTGCCATGATAAGTGGCCTCATGGGAATTACTCATGTTGCACCCTTTTTGTGTATATTTAAAATTTCATGCATGTAACAGCCCATGTCTTCACAGTATGTTATCAAATTAAAGTAATTTAATAGATTATATTTCACTCAAGACCGAATTGGCAAGCGTTATACGCAAGAATGAATTTCTACAAAACTACACATTAGTATTATAGTTATTTAAATGATACATTTATTTATAAATTAAATATTGTAATATTAATAGTAATAAATAAATATTAAATGTTTTTTTATAAATTTTAGTATAAATAAAAAATATTTATAATAAAATGTATAAGTTTTGTAAAAATAGTTATATATTTAGGAAAACTATTTTCGTAAAAGAACTCCTTTTCATGTCCTTTTGTGAAAAAGAATAAAATTTATTTTAGTCACTCATAAATATTGAATTTGGTAAAATAGACTTCATTTTGGAATTCAGAATATCAAAATTAGCTTAGGGTAAATTTTTGGTATTTTTCTGAAAACATTCAATTTTTGATGAATAGTGAAAAATACTACATAGTACATAAAAACCAACTTTTTCATTTATATAATAATTTTTAATTAAAATTTATCTTAAATTAAAAATAGATACATAATAAAAATATTATCCCAATGTATGTCGTTTGAGTCATTTTATAATAGAATAGATATAAAAATTCATTTAATTTTTTTAACGTCTTTTACAGACCTTATAGGCACATTTAAAAATCGGTATAAAACATAAAATTACTGATTCTGTGAATTTAATTTCAAAAATACGATAGATATAGTTGTCATTAGTAATTAAAATGTGGTTCAATAGGAAGAAAATGAGTTTTGGTGAATAGTACCTTTTGAATTTTATTTACCATAGTTGAAATTATATTGGGTAATTAACGGTAAAAATAATATAATAATAATATAAAATTACCCCAACACATGTACTGATTTTATTGGATAAGTTTTTTTCGACCAAAATCAACCTTAAGAAAGAAAAATTATCCTTTTTGGTCCACTTGGATTAGATTAGGACATTAATTATATTTTATTTAAAGAAGAGTTAAAATTGTTAAATTCAAATTTTAATAAATAAAACATTTTTAATATTGGGTTATACATAAGATAAATTGGACTATAAATATTAATTATAATGATAAAAATATTTCCTACATCTTGGTATTTTATAAATTAAATAATTAAATTTATTTATCACAGAATGATGATGCAGTAATTACCTTGTTAATGAATGATTAAAATAATTTATATTATAAATATTAAAATAAATGTAAATGTAAACTTTTGGTGACATACACAAATTTTATAGGTGAATATGACATGTTAGAGTTAATTTAATGTATTTTTTTCAAAGTATTCATGTTTTTCTGACTTTTACAAAAACCAAATATTAAATAATGTCAAAATTGGCATAAATGAGTTTTTAAAACAAATACTTTTTTATTAAATGATATAATATTCCTAAAAATATAATATTCAGAAAAATTACATAGATAATTTAAGATATGTCATTAATGAACAACATGAGGTTCTCTTGAAATTTTATTGTAACTATATTAACCATGTAGTATAAAAATACAAGAAGTCATGGTCAATGCTAAACTATTTAACTAAAAGTTAAATCTAAAAGATAAGGTTAATATGGTAACATAAACTTGTATAAAACCTATTTTTTGAGATTATTTCGACCCATCCACACCTTATCCACGATATAAATAAATGTGGAGCTATTAGAAACCGAAATTAATTTTATAATAAATTAATATTTCAAGATTTTTCTAAAGTGACCCTCACCTCTCTTAGAAAAGGTTACTTCACCTTCTATTATATTCACACATCGAAAGCCAATTTTCTCAGACATAAACTTCTCAAATATCCTCCCAACTAACCTCAAATAATCATAGAGGCCTTAAATTGATCATAAAGCCAACCTATGGAACTATTTTGTTCAAATAAAAAGGAAACACCCAAAGAAGAGGTAATTATTTTATCACCTCTTTCAATGTTCTTTTCTTCTTCTAAATCATCTTTATATATTATTTACATACTAAAATAATAACTCTAGTACCTTCTACATAATGAGATGTTATTATAAATATGTTAAAACCATATTCATTATTCTACCCATCCTATTAATGAAGAAGTCACCATATGTGCGTACGTACTACTTACCTTCTCCACGTCATGGTCTAGTTTGTTATTCAACACTTCATTATTTGGATGGGTATAATAATGATTATAATTGATGTAAATAATATATATAACTTTTTAATGATTCTTTATATATATTATACCATCCAATTACATACGATTTCTGCATCAATAGATTGATATTGTCTCTCATGCATATGTACGACTTACCGTCTCCAAGACGCGATGAGATTTCATTCCCCGTCGAAACCATTTAAGAATAATTTTCATTTGATGATTTAAAATAATGTTTAAGAAGTTAATATAATTCTGTATATGAATTAAATACATCCTATCCATAACAAACATGACTTACAAAACAAAATATTTGATGAAAAATGAATCAGTTAACACCCAAAACAATGATAAAACTAAAATATTATTAACAAAGAAATATTAGATGATCATATATGATATCATATTTATGTATGTTGTTATAGTATAATTTAATAACAAATATTTAACCATTATATAGGAGGTTAACGAACCGTCGACTAAGGAAAATTACAAGGTAAGGGTTAATTTTTCAATCTCATTATTATATGATATTGTGTATGTTTAATTATTTACTGGGACATATTAATCATCCATGTCTTTGTTTCATAAAAATTATTTCCAATGGAATATTTAAATGTCTAATTTAATGGAATCCTTAACTAGATCATCGTTTTAAATGTTTTAATGACTTATTTTTATAATTCTTTTTAATTAACATCCCTATTTTCAAAATGATTTTAACGATTTATTTATGTGGACATGATTGTTTTAAAATGTTAATTCCTTTACAAAGTTTCAAAGTGGTATGGGACACTTTGATTCAAAAAATATCTTTTAAATGACTTCCATTATAAATTGTGTGACTTTTAAATGATTTTAATAAAAAGGGATATTTCTCTCAAAGAGTGTTACTGATCATTTTCAACTATGTCAACATCCTTTACTGGATATTATTCCTGATTGAGGTTGATTTTTTATAATACAATATTTTATATTTTATTAAATGAGTTATGATATGTTTAATTGTGGATGTGATATATTTATACCATTCATGGTTTATGGATAATGTATTGGCATTTTTTATTATTGTTTTAATACGAATGATTATGTTATGTTTCACCCTTTTCATATGAGGAATGAATTGGACTTAGTAAGTGATGGTTAGGGCCCACAATATCCACTCAATTACTCAGTTGGTCTTATAAGAAAAACTAGTGTCTTGGCACAAGAACTTGACAGAATATTTGCGAATGGTCTTGGAACGAGGACTTGATGTAGTAGTTATTATGTTCGATATTATTAATTTCCTTGTTGTTAAATTAGTTATTACATATTATTATTGAACTAGTATAATATCCATGTACTTGTTTATATGGAAATGTTGGACTTATTTTCAACATATTATGTTCATATTTTATGTCTAAAAGGTTTATGTTTTTATTAAACAACTTTCCTTAATAGTTTATAGATTCCACTGAATTATTTAACATTACTGAGCAACTGATCTCACCCCTTTTTATGTTTTATTTTCCCAAGATGTCAAGATGTGTTTTATGATTGATATATAGGGTTACAATAGGGGAATAATTTAATTCTAAAAGGATTTTAAATGCTGTTTTTCATGTTAGAAATTGTAATGTAATGTTCATGTATTGTAATATATTTTAAATGTCATCTAAACTAATTGGTGCTTCGGGACATGATTCCTTGTAATCATGATAATGTATTAAAATAATTCACCATCTCCAGGATTCTGGGGTCGAGGTGTTATAATGCTAGTATAATTATTATTATTGTGATATTGTGCATAATGTTTTGAATTAAATATAATATTTCAGGAATAAAGTGAATTTTAGTAATTATTATAATATTTCATGTTTAAATGCTATAATATTTCAGGAAACAATAATTATAATATTTTATATTATATTGTAACAACTACAGTTTAATGTTAAAATAGAAATAATATTTTTTGGTTGAATAATTAAATATTTATCTATAATAACATTATTGAATATCACAATATGAATATTGCATTAGTCGCCTCTTGATAAGTGTTCGAGTTTCACCCTTTTATGTATTTTACATTATATTTTCTGAGATTTCTAACATTAAAAAAAAAATTCATGTATGTATTACAATAATAAATATGATGTTTAATGTAATCTTTTTAAATAAATATAATATTTCATTTGTACATATAATTTTAGATACATTTAAAATATTTCATGTCCTAATGTTACCATATTTCTTGATAACAATAATTATAATATTTAATGACATATTTTAGCTATTGGGATTATCCTATTTTATCATGTTTTAATGCTAAAAAATCATGAAAATCATGATAATTATAATAATCAGCTTTAAATCATGGTTGATGTTTTTTGGTCTTCTTATGATTCCATGCTTACTGGTTCTAAATCAGAATCACACAAGTTATGCCTAATCTTGTTCTATTATGTTTTATTATACCAATAATTAAGTATAATCCATTCTGTGAATATTACTGATTAATACTGTTTACAAATATTTTTCCAAGTCTGAGAAACCTTAAGTCTGACACCAGTTCTAGATTTTGGAAATGTCCTAGACACTGTGACCCAGACATCAAAACCCTGATACCATGACCCAGACACCATAATAATGATACCATGACCCTAACATTGTAATGCTGATACCATTACCATGACACTGTAATGCTAATACCATGAACCTAACATTGTGACCCTAACACTATGACTTATGTTCCATTCAAGGTTTTAACAATGGACTTGAAACCATTACCAGAGACATCATGATCCTAAGAACGCATCTGTGCTACTAGTTCTAGATGTCAACACAGCTATGGAACCATGACTATCTCACCAATCAAAGGAAAAGGAGAAGACACAGTAATCGAGTGACATTATTTTAAGATAAAATGTGACATCATTCATTAATCTTTTTTTCCATTTTCAATTTAACTTATAATATCATATTCATATTATTAAATGGAACAGACATCATTAATGTTTCATTGTAGAAATGTCACCAGACAGTACGAGGTATGAGGTGTAGAATACATGCATCATGTCTGCTTCAACATTTTCACCCCTAATTAAAAGGAAGATAAGCGTGGATAAAAAGGATTAGAAGAAATAATTTTGAAAAGTGAACTCATGAACACAACAATATACTACTGAAGAACACATGAAGCACTCTCGATCCCTGAAGGCACTGTTACTATAGATCATAGCCTCAAACATCTTCACAGTACCAACTTAAATAATAACAGCGTTGAACTGGAAACCAGAGCACCAAACTTGTGATACTTTTTTTTCATAAGATAACACTATATTTGAATATTATTTATCCCACATGTCCAAAGATGAATAGAGAAACACTTAGAGCATTTATAATCCTTTCTCGTCATCTTTTCTCTGTTGTGCACTATTTTCATTTTTCGAGCAGTGTGTGTGTGTGTCTGTATTAAAACACACATTGTCTCCTATATTAAACTAAGGGATACCAGATATCCTTACTCTCACATCTTATTACATTAGTTTACTCCCATAGATTAGTTTGGAAGATGTCCTTATGTGACCTGGTAGCTTATACCCACGAGGAACAATGGAAGAGGTCATGTGACCTAGACAGTCTATGTACTATTGTTTTATCCTGATCCTGGGTATGGATCAATCTATTATCTATTTAAGATTCATGGTGTCAGGTGATTATCATGTGGAGTGGATTACGTGTTAGCTTCAGACTAAACCACTTTTTTATCCACTATGTTTTTTAATTTTAGTTTTTCTATTCTTTACTTTATATTTCAGAAAACTAGATTTTACATAATAGTTAGTCCTGGATAGAAGCTATATATTTTTTTACTTATTATAGTATCTTCAAAATTTATATCAATAAATCGCATTTATATTACTGAGAATTAATAAATGTTATGATACATTATTTGAATATTCAAACTATTATAACTGTATTACCTTGATTAACTGTCCTGTATTCATTTTTATTGGGGAGTCTTTTGAAGTTAAATTTTTAATAGAAATTTTTATTGTAACTCAACTCACCCCCATCTTGAGTACTCTACTTAGACCAACAGTAACAACTAAGTTTTATTATTATAGTAGAAATATTTTTTTTTCAAGTTGAATATTATAATATTGGATGATAATTTCATTAGTTAGAGTTATATTTATAACAAAAATTAAATAGAAATACGTACTATGAGGATCATTGATAGTACTATAAAATATTTTACTATAATGTCTATGTATTGTTGTATGTGATCACCACCGCATTAATGAACTAGATACCATTGTAACTCTGCAGTTATGCGTTCTTGGATGAGAGTAGTAAAAGGATGGGTGACCTCCTGCAAAGTACTAATGTTGAACATTTTTTTGTGTATATTTACAATTTCATTCCAATATAATAAATATTATTATGATATTTTATATAAACATTTGTATTGAATATAATATTTCAAGATTATATGGATTTATAGTAATAATTATAATATTCCACGAAATAATGTTACAATTTTTCATGTTAATGATGATTATAACATTGAATACAATATTTCACCAACTATGGTTTACTGTTATAACAGAAATAATATTTCTCATGTTGAATAATTAAAATATTTCTTAATAATCACACTATTTAATTTCATAATATGAATTTTTCATGGGTGAGCTCCTGGGAAGTGCTTGTGTTTCACACTTTTCGGTATTTTTATGGTATTATCCATATTTTATATATTTTAAAAACAATAATAACATGAAATTATAATAATAATAATTATCATATTGAACATATACATTTTAAATGAATATAATATTACATTCTTACAAATAATTTTAGTAATACTTAAAATATTTCATGTCATACTGTTACCAAATTTCACGTTAACAATAAATATAATATTTCACGTGTTAATTTAAAAATGGTGGTATTGTGTTATAATAGAAATAATAAATTTTCATGTTGAATAATTATAATATTGGATGATAATTAAGTTAGTTAAATATATATTTATAAAAAAATTAAATAAAAATATGTTATATTATAATCATTGACTGTACGTTGAAATATTTGACAAGAATGTATTGGTATCATGGGGTGTGATCACACCAGCATTAATGCACAATATTTCCTTATAAATATACAGTTAAGTGTGCATGGTTGAGATTATTACAAGCATGGGTTACATCCAGGGAAGTACTCATGTATCACAATTTCTTTGTGTATATTTCCAATTTATTATCACTATAATAAATAATATTATGATACTGTATGAAAACTTTTGTATTGAATTTAATATTTCATGATTACACGAAATTTTAGTAATAAATTTAATATTTCATGTTATAATGTTACAATATTCTATGTTAGGAATGATTTTAATATTTCTTGTTATATTGTAAAAACTACAGTTTTTTTAATCCTAAATAATTTTTTTCCATGTTGAATAATTATAATAGTTTGTGATAATAACATTATTGAATTTCAAATTGTGAACTTTACATCGATGAAATATTAGGAAGTTCTCATGTGTAACGATTTTCTGTATCCATCATTTTTTCCAAACATATCATACATGAAAAAAAGAGTATTTCAAGTATGTATAACAATAATAACATGAAATTGTACGGAATGTTTTCAAAGGAATATAATATTTCATTTGTAAATAGAGTATTAGTAATAAATATAATATTTGATTTCATAATGTTACCATATTTCATGTCAAATTAGTTATAAATTTTCATTACATTTTTTAATTACTACAATTTAGTGTTCTAATAGAAATACTAATTTTTCATGTTGAATAATTTTATTATTGGATGATAATTAAATTATTAAAAATATATTTATAAAAATATTAAAATGTAAATATGTAATATTAGAATCATTAACAGTACTTTCAAATATATAACAATAATGTCTGTGTATTTTTGGGTGCAATCACACCAGCATTAATGTACCAGATCCCAGTAAAACAATGCAGTTATGAATTATTTGGTGAGTGTGGTACTATGATGGGTAAACAGATGGTAAGTACTTGTCTTACACCATTTTTTTGTGTATATTTCATATTTCTTTCTAGTATAATAATAATTATTATGATTTTATATAAAAACATTGGCGTTGAATATAATATTTCTAGAATACAGCTATGTATAGTAATAATTATAATATTCCATGTCAAAATGTTACAATATTTCATGTGATCAATGATTATAATATTTCATGATATATTGTAACAACTACAGCTTATTGTTATAATAAAAATAATATCATTTTATGTTTAATAATTATAATATTTCTCAATAATCACATTATTTAATATCATATTATGAATGTTGCATGGGTTGCCTCCTCGAAAGTGCTCATGTTTCACCCTTTTATTTATTTTTAATTATACATCATCTGATTTATTAAATTTTAAAAAACAAATAATTGCTTGTACATATAATAATAATAATATTGATATTGTACGTATACTTTTTGAATGAATATAATTTTTCATTTCAATAGAAAATTTTTATAATAATTATAATATTTCATTCCATAATGTTACCATATTTCATGTTAACAATAATTATTATATTTCATGGAATATATTACCAACTATAGTTTAAAATTATAATATAAATAATAATATTTAATCTATAATAATTATAATATTTTTGTATAATTACTTTTGTTAAAGATATATTTATTTTAAAAAAATTAAATAGTAATATGTAATATTAGAATCGTTGATAATGCCACAAATATTTAATAGGAATTTATGTGTATTGTTGTGTAGTATGAAACCAAAATTAATGCAGCATATCCCATTAGAACATTGTAGTTAACATTAAATGGGTGAGAGTTGTACTGGGATGGATGACCTAATGGGAAGTACTTGTGTTGCACCATTTTTCTGTGTATATTTCAAATTTCATACCAGTATAATAAGGATTATTATGGTATTTGACATAAACATTTGTATTGATTATAATATTACATTATAACATGTCATTTTAGTCATAATTATAATATTACATGTTAGAATGTTACAATATTTCATGTTAGCATTGATTATAATATTTCTCTATATATTGTTACAACTATGATTTAATGTTATAATAGAAATAATTTTTTTAATTCTGAATAATTATAATATTTTTTGATAATAAAATTATTGAATTTCATGACATGAATGTTGGATGGCTGAACTCATGGGAAGTGATCTTATTTCACCTTTTTTGAATTTTTCATTTTAGTTTCATAGATTTTTTATACTATAAAAAAGAGAATTATATGTAAGTATAAGAATAATAATAATTCATATATATTATTTTATTAGGAGAAAATTTACATTAAACACACACATACAACACACAGAGGTAGGAAAGGCATGACATAGCCCCCCAGGGATAGCCCACCCATCAAGCCTTATTTATTTAGTCCATGAACCGAAGGCTCGGTGGAAATGAAGCTCATTACATAGCCCAAAGGCCCACTAACTGGACCGAGGGCCCAGTGCAACATCATGCATGTATCATACTACCTGTTTATTTCATATTAATAATAATAATATTATTTTATGACATAGTAAAATAACTGAAGATTTTATGAATGATATGGTATAGATTATCTATTGGTATATGGACCATACGGTCTTGCACATGGATTTCTTGCAGATAAGATTTTCTAGTTGGTCTATCTGGAGTAAATAATTAACATTAGCTAGGAAGGGATTATTTTTGAGTGTGTGGTATTTAAGATTAACATGGCCTTTTTTAAGTCTTAGTTACTCTGGGTCTATGGGCTATGTAAAGGTTACCCCTCAACCATTAAAAGATGATTATAAAAAATAAACAAAAAACATAATCCTTCATGCGTTCAGTTTGGAAAAAAGTATTAATTTTTCATGTTGAATAATTAGAATATTGGATTATAATTATTTAGTTAAAGTTATATTAAAAAAAATATGTAGAAATATGTAATATTAGAATAATTGGAAATAATTTCAAATATTTAAAAATAATGTCTGTGTATTATTGGGCGTGACCACAATAACATTAATGCATTTGATCCCATTAAATCTTTGCAGATATGTGTGCTTGTGCGAGAGTAGTACTAGGATGGTGAGTTCTTGTGATGAATTCATGTTACACCCTTTTTTGTGTATATTTCAAATTTGATTCATGTTTAATAATGATAATTATGATATTGTATGTATTTTTTTAATGAATATAATATTTCATGATTACATGGAATTTTAGTAGTAATTGTAATATTTCATGTTATAATTTTATAGTATTTCTTGTAAAAATGTTTATAATACTTCATGTTATATAGTAATAACTATGATATAGTGTTATAATAGAAAAACTATTTTCCATGTTAAATAATTATAATATTTCTCAATAATCTTATTATTGAATTTTATAATATGAATGTTTCATGGGTGATCTCCAGGGAAGTGATTGTTCTTCACCCATATCACTATTTTTCATTGTATTTTCCAAGATTTTTAACATTTTAAAAAATAATTTCATTTAAATATAATAATAATTTTTATGATATTGTATATAAACTTTTTCAATGAATATAATATTTCCTGTTTACATAGAAGTTTAGTAGTAATTATAATATTCCATATCATAATGCTACCGTATTTCATGTTAACAATAATTATAATACTTCATTATATATTTTATCAACTACGGTTTAGTGTTATAATAGAAACAATAATTTTCATGTTGACTGATTATCATATTGGATGATAATTTCATTTGTGAAAGTTATATTTCTAACAAAAAATTAAACATAAATATGTAATACTAGAATCATTTTTTGTAGTTTTGAAGATTTTAAAAGAATGTTTGTGTATTATTGGGCATGATCACACTAGCATTAATGCACAAGATCCCATTAGAACTTTGTAGTTAAGAATTCTTGGGTAAGATTAGTACTAGGATGGGTGACCTCATGGGAAGTACTCATGTTACACCCTTTCATTATGTACATTTCCAATTTTATTCTATTTTAATAAATATTATTATGATATTATATGTAAAATTATCAATTGAATATAATATTACATGATCACCACAAATTATAGTAATAATTACTATATCTCATATTATAATGTTACAATATTCCATGTTGACAATGATTCTAATATTTCATGTCATATTGAAACAAATATGGGTTGTGTTATAACAGAAGTAATATTTTTTTGATGATGAATAATTATAGTATTTCTCTATAATCGAATTATTTAATTTCAAAATATGAATGTTTCATGGGTGACCTCAGGGGAAGTGCTAGTATTCAACCCTTATTCTATATTTTTCATTATATTTTCATATATTTTTCACAGTTTCAAAAATAGTGATTTTTATGTAAGTATAACAAAAATAATAATGTGTTTTTATGTAATCTATTTAAATGAATGTAAAATTTATTGTTTACAAATAAATTTAATGATAATTATAGTTTTTCATGTCATAATGATACTATATTTCATGTTAATAATAATTATAATATTCTAGGATATATTATAACAACTACGGTTTACTTTTATAATAGAAATAATATGTTTGATAATGATTAATTATAATATTGGATGATAATTGCATTATTTAACATTATATTTATAACAACAATTAAATAACAATATGTAATTTGAGAATCATTGATAGTACTTCCAAATATTTAACAAGAACGTCTGTTTAATTTTGGGTGAGATCACACCCACATTAATGCACAAAATCCCATTAGAACTATACATATAAGCATGCTTGGTCCAATGTATTACTAGGATGGGTGACCAATGGGAAAGTACTCATTTTGCACCCTTTTTTGTGTTTATTTCAAATTTCATGCCAGTATTATGATGATTATTATGATATTAAATGTTAACATTTGTATTGAATATAATATATCATTAATACATGTAATATTAATAATAATTATAATATTACATGTTATAATGTTACCATATTTCATGATAAAAATTATTATAATATTTCATGTGATATTGTAAAAACTGTGATTTTATGTTATAACCGATTTTTTTTTTCATGTTGGATAATTTGAATATTCTTCATAATTGTATTATTTAGTTTCATAATATGAATGTTTCATGGGTGACCTCCAAGGAAGTGATCTTATTTCACCATTTTTTTATTTCTCATTGTATTTTCCCACATTTTTTACACTATAAAAAATAAATAATTACATTTTAGTATATAAATAATAATTTTGATATTGTTTATAAAATTTGTAAATGAATATAATATTTCATTTTTATATATAATTGCAGTAATAGTTATAATATTTCATTTCATTATGTTACCATATTTCATGACTATAATAATTATAATATTTCATGACGTATTGTAGAAAATATGGTTTAGGGTTATAATAAAAATAATAATTTCTCATGTTGCATAATTACAATATTGTATGATAATTACATTAGTTAAAGTTTTATTTTAAATAAAAATTAAATATCAATATATAACATTAGAGTCCTTGATAGTACATTTAAATATTTTAAAATAATTTATGTGTATTATTGGGTGTGATCACACTAGCAGTAAATCACCAGATCCCATTAGAACGTTGCATTTAAGCATTCCTGGGAGGGAGTAATACTAGGATGGTGACATCAAGGGAAGTACTTGTGTTGTACCATTTTTTCGGTATATTTTAAATTTCATACATGTTTAATAAATATTATTATGATATTGTACATAATTTTTTTATTTAATATAATGTTTCATGATTATAGGTAATTTTAATAATTACTATAATATTTCATTATATAATGTTACAATATTTAATGTTAAAAATGAAATTAATGTTGCACGTTATATGGTAACAAATATAGTTTTGTGTTATTATAGAAATAATATTTTTTCATTTTGAATAATTATAGTATTTTTCAATAATCACATTACTGAATTTCATAACATGAATGTTTCATAGGTGACCTCATGGGTACTGTAGGTGTTTTACCATTTTTTATACTCTTCATTGTATCTTCTTAGATTTTTTAAATTTTAAGAAATAAATAATTAATTGTAATTATAATAAAAAAATTATGATATTTTATGTAAACTTTTTAAATAAATTCAATATTTCATGTTTACATAGAAATTTAGTTATGATTATAATATTTCATTCCATAAAGTTAACATATTTCATGTTAAAAATAATTATAATATTTCCTCATGCACTCTAACTACTATGGTTTAGTGTTATAACAGAAAAAAAATATTTTTTCATGTTGAATAATTACAATATTAGATGGTAATTGAATTATTTAAAGTTATATTTAAAACAAAAATTATATAAAAATATGTTACATTAGAATAATTGATTATAATGTCAAATATTTAACAAGAATTTATATGTATTTTTGGGTGTGATCACACCGGTATTAATGCAATTGATCCCTTTTGAACTATGCATTTAAGCGTTCATGGGTGGGAGATGTACTAGGATGGTGACATCCTCAGATGTACTCATATTGCACCATTTTTTGTGTGTATTTCAAATTTCATTCTTGTATAGTAAATATTATTATTATTATATTATACTTAATATTTTTTATTTAATATAATATTTCATGATTACATGGAATTTTAGAAATAATTATAATATTTAATGTTATAATGTTACAATATTTCATGTCAAAAATGGTTATAATATTACATGTTGTATGGTAAATACTACAGATTAGTGTTATAACTGAAATAATATTTTTCATGTTGAATAATTATAATATTTCTAAATAATCTAATTACTGATTCCATAATATGAATGTTTCACGATTAACCTCGAAAAAAGTGATCGTTTTCACCCTTTTTTATTTTTCATTGTATTTTCCCAAATTTTTTACATTATAAAAAACAATTAATTATGTGTAAGTATAATAATAATAGTTATTATGTTGTATATACAATTTTTCAATGAAAATAATATTTTATTTTTACATATAATTTTAGTAATAATTATAATATTTCATTTCATATTGTTAAAAAATTTCCGAAAACATGAATTATAATATTTTATGACGTGTTGTAACAACTATGATTTAGTCTTCTAATAGAAATAAGATTTTTTTCTATTGAATAATTATAATATTTGGTGATAATTGCATTAGTTAGAGTTATATTTATAATAAAAATTAAACAGATATATTTAATATCAAAATCAATGATAAATCATTAAAATAGTTAACCTGAATGTTTGTGAAAAGTTGGGTGCAATCGAACTAGCATTAATCCGTTATATCCCAATAGAACTCTACAATTAGGCTTTCATGGGTGAGAGTAGTATCAGGATTAGTGACCTCCTAGGAAGTACTCATGTTTCACCCTTTTTAGGTATATTTTTATTTATCATGACAGTATAATAAATATTAGTATGAAATTATATGATTTTTTATGGAATATAATATTTCAATATTATAGGGTATTTTAGTAATAATTATAATATTTTGGGCTATAATATTACAATACAGAATGTTAAAAATGAATATAATATTTTATATAATATTGCAATGACTATGGTTTAGTGTTATAACATAAATAATATTTTTTTTTCATGTTGAAATATTATAATATTTATCGATAATTGCATTATTGATTTCATAATATCAATGATGTATGGGTGACCTATGGGGAAGTTATATTGTTTAACCCTTTTCTTTATTTTTCATTGAATTTTCCCAGAATTTATACATTTAAGAAAATATATAATTACATATTTGTATAATAATAAAAATTATGATATTATAGATAATTTTTTAAATGAATATAGTATTTCTTGTTTATAAAGATGTTTAGTAATAACTATAATATTTCATGACATAATGTTTCCACATTTCATGTTAAAAATAATCTTAACATTTCGTGATGTATTGTAACAACTATGGTTTAGTGTTATAATAGGAATAATAATTTTTAATGATTTAATAATTATAATATTGGATCATAGTTTCATTAGTTAGAGTTATATTTATAACAATAATTAAATAATAAGTTTTAATTTCAGAATAATTGATAGTACTTTAAAATATGTAACAAGAATGTATGTGTATTATTGGTTGAGATCAAACCCACATTAATGAACTAGATCTTATTATAACTCTACAGTTAAATGTGCTTGGGATACAGTAGTGATAGGAGGGGTGATCTACTAGGAAGTACTCATGTTGCACAGTTTATTTGGTTATATTTAAAAGTTCATTCCATTATAATAAATATTATTATCATATTATATGTAAAGTTTTGTATTGAATATAATATTTCATTATTATTGATAATTTTGGTAATAATTATAATATTACATTTTATAATGTTAAAATATTTCTTGTTAACATTGATTATAACATTTCATGTTGTATTGTAACCACTACATTTTAGTGTTATAATAGAAAAATTCATTTTGAATAATTATAATATTCTTGATAATTGCATTATTGAATTTCATAATTTGAATGTTTTGTGGGAGACCTCCAGGGATGTTCCTATATTTCACACATTTATGTAAGATTCATTGGATTTTCCTAGATTTTTTACATTTAAAAAATACAAATAATTGCACATACGTATAAAAATAATTATTATGATAATATAGCTAAACATTTTAAATGAACATAATATTTTTTATTGACATAGAATTTTATTTAATAATTATAAAATTACATGTCATAATGTTACCGTATTTCATGTTAACAATAATTATAACATTTCATGATATATTATAACTACTAGGGATTATTGTTATAATAGAAATAATAATTTTTCTTACTGAATAATTATAATACTCAATGATAATTTCATTGGATAATGTTATACATATAACAAAAATTAAATATAAATATGTAATATTATAATCTTTTACTATACTCTCAAATATTCATCATGAATTTCTATAAATTATTTGGTTCAATCAAACCATCATTAATGAATGAAATTATATTAGAACTCTATACTTAAGTATGCTTGGGTGAGAGTAGTACTAGGATGGGTGACCCTCTGGGAAGTACTCATGTTGAACCTTATTCCTTTTTGTGTGTGTAAATTTCAAATTTAATGCCAGTATAATAAGTATTTTTTTTAATTCACATGTAAACTTTTGATTTGAATATAATATTCCATGATTGTAGTACATTTTATAAATAATTTTAATATTTCATGTCATAATGTTACAATATATCATGTTAAAAATGATTATAACATGGGATTTCATATTGAAAGAACTGCAGTTTAGTGTTATAAAAATAATAATATTTTTTCATGTTTAATATTTATAATATTTCTCGAAAATCACATTATTGAATTTCATAATATAAATTTTTCAAGGGATCCATCCTAGGAAGTGTTCTTGTTTCACCCTTTTTCTACATTTATCATTTTTTTTCAAAATAATTACATTTTTAAAAATAATTAATTGAATTAAAATTTAATAATTATTATCATAATATTTTACTGACACTTTTTTAATGAATATAATATTTCTTACCAACATATATAATTTGATATAATTATAATATTCTTTGACCTAGTGTCTCCATATTTCAAGTTAACAATATTTATATTATTTAATTAAGTATTCTAATAACTATAATTTAGTGTTATAATTGAAATAATAATTTTTAATGCTGAATAATAATAATGTTGGATTATAATTTAATTTGATAAAGTTATATTTATAAAAAAATTAAAAATTAATATGTAAAATTAGAATCATCAATAGAACTTTAATATATTTAATGAGAATGTATCACAAGAATTAATGCAGCTGACCCCATTAGAAACATGCATTTAAGCGTGCTTCGGTGAGAGAATAACTTTTATGGGTGACCTCCTAGGAAGTACTTGTGTTGGGCTTTTTTTGTGTATGTTTGAAATTTCATGCAAGTATAATAAACATTATTATGAGAGTGTATTTAATATTTTGTATTTTATATAATATTTCCTGATTACATTTTATTTTTGTAATAATTATAAAATTTCATGTCATAATATTAAAATATTTCATTTTAATAGTGATTATAATATAGCATGTTATATTCCAACAAGTACAGTATTGTGTCGTAACAGAAATAATATTTTTCCATGTTGAATAATTATAATATTTCATTCTAATAACATTATATAATTTAATAATATTAATGTTTTGTTGGTTACCTCTTAGTATGTTCTCATGTTTCAACCTTTTCTATATTTTTCATTGTATTTTCCTAGATTTTTATATTTTAAAAAACAAATAATTACATGTAAGAATAAAAATAATAATTATGATATTGTACGTAATATTTTTAATGAATGTAATATTTCATGTGTACATATAATTTAAGTAAAAATTATTTTATGACCTGTCATAATGTTACCATATTTCATTCTTACAATAATTATAATATTTCATGATGTATTGTGACGAAAAAAGTATAGGGTTATAATGGATATAATAAATATTCATATTGAATATTTTTATTATTGGATGATAATTTCATTAGTTAAAGTAATATTTATAACAACAATTAATGCACATGGGGTCTTGACCAATTGGTTAAGGGCTCGACGGGTCATCCTGGAAGGTAGGATTCGATTCCCATATGTGTCATATGTGGCCCCAGTATTCGGGGCTTTATTATGGTGGTTGGATTCATCTGACGCCAGCATTGCTGATGTGTGTCCTGTGATTGTCATGGGAGGTGTGCTCAACAGTGGAGTCTTGGTCGGGTAGTGAACATCTATTTTACTTCACCGGAGGCCACAACAGTTGATGAGATCTTATGGAGTAACTGGATAATGATGTTGTGTACATGGCTAACAAGAGAGGTATTCAGAGAGGGAAGGTTGGTACCTATGCATTAAATGTAGGGGTTTCGATTTGGTGGACCTAGAAGTGGTGTGTGAGGATGTAACCCCCACCCAACGATAGGGTGAGATAAAGGGGATGACAACCTTGGCATATGGAGGACCCCTGTAAGGATAGTTATACGAGGACAGTGATGAGATGGGGCCCAACTAAAGTAATGGAGGCGATGTAATGTTTCATTGTAGCCAGATGCTTAATTCCTAATGATAGGGGAATACATGTCCATGATGAGACCAAGTGGTTCTCCGACGTGCATACTTGTGGTCAAAAGAGGGAGGTGTCAGGAGACATTTCTCTTTAGCAGTTTCTAGGCTATGTGGGTAGTGTTCTACAGTGGGATTCTGATCCATACTGTTAGCGATGTCATATGTACTGCCTAGCAGGGATTTAAAGAAAGGGGATTGTCTACGTGGCCTTCCCCATATATAATATATAAATAATAAGGGGTTTAATCTAGACTATCCTTTTGGGGAGGGGTGGGTATGGACTTGGTTAGACCCTTTTGTGTGTGTGTGTGGGTCTTTGAAATGTAATTGAACCGAAAAGCACCTAATACACAAAACAATAATTAAATAGAAATATGTAATATTAGATTCATTTATATAAATTTCAAAATTTTAAATAGAAAGTACGTGTACTGTTTTGTGCGATCACACCGACAATAATGCACCAGATCCCATTAGAACTGTGAAAATAAACTTTCTTGGGAGATAATAGTACTAGGATGGGTGAACTCCTGGAAAGTAATCACGTTGAGACCTTTTTGGGTAACATTAAAATTTCATAATAGTATACTAAATATTATTATGATATTATACATAAACCTTTATATTAAATATAATATTTAATTATTATAGGGAGTTTTTTCATGACTCGTCCAAGTGGGGACCATACCATGAGTACCCAAGCCCACCTCCAATAGTCCATGGCCAATGACTAGCACCTAATAGGAATGTCACTATCACGAGATTCCTTAGCCTATGTAATTTTACACACACACACACATCTAGAAGGTCATACAATGCATAGATGTAAAAAAACTGAAAACTCATGCAAGAAAACATCCAAATATAACAACCAGAGTATGATAGGAAGTAAATAAAGTGAATAGGGCCAAAACCCATCCAATCAATAAGAGTCTGAAAATAAGTATAACCTAAATGCATTGATAGGGACTAGTATCAAGATACTGTAGGAACACATCTCGGTCTATTCGGTCTCACTATACACCATCTGGTCCTGGTCCTTTTACGAATCTGTCAAAATTTCAATCATCTGCACAATACACAACATATGTGGGAGAAGCCCGTGGATTGGTGTGTATATAAATACCCAGTAGGACACCCCTGAAACACAAATCTTACAAAAAAAGAATATAGTTATCTCTATAAAGGTATATTCCTAAGGAACATATAATTATAACATCTAGATATACTCAGCAATGACACATTGTCTAAAGGTAAGTCACCATCATAGTATCCAACCTAGTATTCTAGATCAAAGATTCCACGTAGAACTCTTTCGAGAAAAGAAACTCCATGAGTATAATAGAACTGATGATGTCTATCTGAGAGGTAATGCTCATCATGTATCGCCATTAGATGTAGACATTTAATTTTTGAAGTGATAGGATACACTGATGAGGATCAATCCTAAGACCACAGGGTATACCAACAACTCAATCTGGATTAGCCCACTAAGAAGGGGATCAATTCTACAGAATTTTTTCTCTTGATGATTCCAAGAAGTACAACTAGGGAACAAATATGAAAAGTGGACAACACTATAGGCCTCACAGAATGATTCAAAAAAATCAATCCAAATACTCTTTCTAAAGGGATTGTTTCCTATGTATAATAAGTGATTCCATAGTAACCCAAATGGAATGGATATGGGAAAAACATAATGAATATTCTCCCAGATACAAAGGAAAATAAATCCCAGTCATCTTTTGGGGAGTACATATCATGTAGTATGGTTACACACCAAGTCATGCTTGTGTAAAATTCCCATGTTTGTATTTGTGTCCATGTAATAGTGCACAACATATGGTTGCCTGTGTACTCATCCCATGTATCAATACATGGTGTTAGAAAACCTATGTACCATTACATAGGTATTATCATTTACACCAAGCCAATCTGTTTCTATGTAGGAGTACATGGCGTGCCCATGGGTATGTACTCTCAATCCTTGTTCATCTGGGAGTATATGATATGATTATGGTCATGTACTCTCAACCCCTGTCTTTATACCCGCTATGTTATATTCCAGTATCAAAAAATGGGACCTCACTCTTTTTGACATGGTCACAAGTGATGTTATACTTATCTTCTTCTCGAAAACCCATTTTCCACTAGATGGGTCCCACACTATGTGTATATCTGAAGTACACGACATGTTGTTCTGGATTTTTGAGAATCCCATATCCGGATTATATGTGTCTTCATTGTTGCTCCAAAAACCAATCTAGCCACACCACATGAAAGAATGAAAGAGAACCATTGTTCATTCTTGTAAGGCATCGACACATCGAGATCCCACCATAATATCTATTCATAAATGTACATCAAACATCATTCATCATAGCATGCTAAAGAACATGAAAACATGTGTCCCAAACCATCTGAATCATCTTGGATTTCATTTTTGAACCACCTATAATTTGTTATGAGCCCAGATATACAATATGGAATTGTTTCACCATGAAATGGGTGACCAATAATAGATTTCTCAGCGGATTTTGAACCATGGAAAAAATGAAGAACTCTTGTGATAAATAAAGAAAAATTGGAGAAATGCACCACAAATAACACAACCTCAACCAATGTTCATGTATTTATCAATCCTTTTCTATTATAAAAACTAGATAAAAATAAATAATAATCTATCAAAACACTATAAATAATCTCCAAAATAAACCAATCCCATTGGATGACCGAACAACGGAATAATATGTTAGTTGATCGATTCACATTAGTCGTAGGAATATAAAAAGGGGAAAGAATATGAACACAAAAAACAACCTAACTTTATTCAAATCAATCAATGATGAATAATGAAGTGGCATCATTTTCATTGGAGATATTCTGAATCTTATCGCCTGTCGATTTCTTTACCATGATCTAGTGGATGTTCATCTGAGAGAGATCCTCCAAATATATCTCCAATTTCACTCCAAAGGATTCATTGTTATGTGGCTAAATCTATAAATCCATCATATTAGTCTACATAAATACAAATCAGTTTATATATCAAAAAATAAAAAAAGTTATTTATTTAATTATTTTATTCATTTCACATCTACAATGACTTTTATACCAAAGCCATGTGCTGAAAAAGGTTATGTCGCACCAAGGGTAAATCCCATGTTCAGAACTCAACGGTTCACTTAGATTTATAATCCGAACAATTGTTTAGAAGATATTCCACTTTTTAACGAAAACTATGTGTAGGTCATATTTATTATATTTAATATATTTCACACATTTTTTTGGGAACATCGGGCCTAGGAATCTCATGTTGTATTAGGAAATGGTATAAAAAATAATTCATAAAATATAAGAAAATAATACATGTAAAATCTGAGTCACTACAGTATCACCGTATTGGGGGCTTACATACAAAAAATCCAAAACTAGGGATATGCTAAGAGATGTGGGTACTGAGTATGAATCTGAGCCTCCTACACCCATGTTGTATTCTTACGATTCTCATGCTACCACCATAAACACACTAAGGGAATCTATCAATCGAGAAGGATATTATTATATTGATCATAATTCTCTATCGAGTACTCAACAAAGGTATATTCATCCTCGATGTCTAGCTCATCCAAATCGATAACATGAAATGGGTCATGAACATAACTCCTTAGCTAAAAGACATGGAAGACATCGTGTACCCATTTTAACTACAATGGTAGAGCTAAGAGGTAATATAAATCTCCAACTATATGAAGTATCTGGAAAGGGATAACAAATCTCAGAGATTGCTTTTCACCTTGGACAAATCTCCCTAACACTCGCTGCGGTGAAACCAATAGTAACACATGATCTCCATACTTGAACTAAAAAGGACTTAATTGTCTATCTTCACACAACTACAAATGGCTATGTGATGTCCTCATCTGCTACTAGATGATATTGTCCTTCTCGAGGGTAGCTCACACCAAATCTAGTCCCATAAATGCCAACTCTCTTGGGTCAATCCATCAAAGTGGTGATCTATAGGATTTCTCATAAAAATATTCTAATGGTGACATACCAGTGGTATAATGATAAATATTATTGTATGAAAACTCCAATATAAGTAGGTGATCCTCCAAGCTATGAACAAAGTCCATCATAAAATCTTGAAACATGTCCTCTAAGACCTGATTGGTATAGTCTTCCTAGCCATCAGTTTGCTGGTGAAACTCTATGCTCAAGAGTAACTTTTTCCCAAACAAATCCTACAATCCCATACATAAATAATTTTTGATTTGATAATTACTATAAAAAATTATCACTGAGGGATCTCCATGGAGTCAGACTATCTCTTGAACATAGAGGCGTCCTGATATCTCTTATGAACTCTACTCTGAGATAACAATGAAGTTGGATGACTTGGTGAGTTGGTTCATGGACACCAAAATGGAATCGTGTCCTCGAGATTTATGCAGTAATCCCACCACAAATTCTATGGATATGTTACCCCACTTAAACTCTAGAACTACATGTATTTAAGCTAATCCTATTGGAACATGGTTCTTGGTCTTCAATTTATAACAAGTAATTTATCAAGAGACAAACTCTGCAACTCCCATCATTATCCCTGAGCACTAAAACTAAAATCAAAGGTTTTGGAATATACTTTCCAAACCTAGATTTCAAACCAAAGGATATTTATGAAAATATCTCAGAACCTACTCATACTTTGTCACATGTAGCATTGTACATCCTATAAAAATAACTACATGCTCCTAAACAATAGAAAATTCATCAAGAGTATGTCTAGTGGATATCTGAGTATGTAGTGTCTCATATTCGACATACCCAAGATATCAATTGATAAAATGTTGTAAAATCATTGGGGTAATAACCATATACTAGAAGTAATATTCTCCATCTTGATCCACAATGGTTAACTGTGATGATTCCATCTGATCTAATTCCTCATTCAACAACTCTGAACTACATCTCATACTGAGAGAATCTGCTACCATATTCCCCTTCCTATGAGTATATAAAATCATTAATACATAATACTGGATAAATTACAGACATTTAATGTTTCTCAACTTATGATCCTTCTAGTAGAACTTATAATTTAGTCTCTTGTGATTAGAATATATGATAAAATGCTTTCCCATTTTCAAGCATCCCCATATCTTTAGTCAGAAGGCAACTGCTACAAAATCAATATCAGGGGCCGCATATTTATACTCAAGTGGTATCAAATTATGTGAAATATATGAACAAAATTCATAACTCTACATTATAACAAAACCATGTCTGGTCCCTAATGAATCGCAGAACACTACACACTGGACACCCTCCAATGGAAATATCCAGATGAGATCACTCATCAATATCTACCACAGATCCTAAAATAACTATTGGAACCTTCTAATCCACACCCAAGGATACTATTCTAGACCTAATCTACCAATGGTGATACAAATCTGGAGAAATCTGTTACAAACCTATGATAGTACCTTAACAACCTAAGGAAACTCTTCACCTCGGTAACACTCTTGGGTGGCTCCTAATGAAGCATTTCCTTAACCATAACTGATCCCAATACTGCTCATGATTCTGTGACGACATATCCTATGAATTGGACCATAGAATCTAGAAATGGATCCATGAGAACATCCATTCGACTAGATCTCCTCGATCATATCTAGAACCATCCCCCCATATCTAGTATGCTCCAACTTTGACAGAGAGGACACATGGATACTGCAAATGAATACTATAAATTAATGACTCGATGAGGGTCAAAAATCCAGTCCATAAGCCTTTAAATTACAATGTATTGTAAAAAACCCCAAATATTATGAAAACCAAATAAAAAACACACCTCCATCTCTTATAGCTACATGGGTTCATTTGATATGCTAGTACAGATACCAGGATGTCCCTAGTTCAAATCAACACAGAAATAAACTATCTACAGTGAGGTAAACCCAAAACATCCTCATGAAGTATTCCCTCTTACTCTACCACCATAACATGAATATAAATATCATATAATCCACTACTCCAATGCTAATACTAGCCAAACTATAAGGATGTGGCTATAAACTACAAGAAACGAGCTTATCCTGCCCTGCCTGGGATCACTGCTAATCAAGAGGAAAAAACCATCTCAACAACTGGAAGTAATTTTACTCTCACTGGCATAAAAAATAAGAGTATGTATGGTAGGAAACAAATCCATACAATGGAAAACATCATAGGGTCCCACATCCACTACAAAGCAATTTCCATCAGAGGCTATATATATCTTCCCAAAGTTAGTTAACACTATTGTAGAGGCGTTCAATCACCAGTACTCTTTGAAAAATCCTTCAGCACAAGGGTCAAGTAAAATTGGATCCACTAGTATTATTATGTCTCACATAGGGGATACACTGAGGGGAAATTGTCTAATAACTTAGTTTGAAAACTTCAACAAGGGAAATGAACACACATGTTATATCTCAAAATATACTCAAGAATCCATGAGCTCCCATAGCATGGAACTCATTATTTACCTATCCCACTTGTTTACAACCACTAAGGATTTCCATGACACCTTATCACAACCAAAAACCCCAAACTCACAATTCAATGGAACTCATCCACCACACCTTCACACTATCTATTTTGGGTGGTAGTGACTCTCTTTCATGGTTTTGGGTCACGTCTTAAGGACACATCCTAGAGGGAGAATTGAACCTCTTCCTTGTATGACCAAATTTACATAAAAAATCACCGAAACATTGTATTACTGATTCCTTTCATCACCCTAGAGAAGCCTCATCACCTAGACCACCATCATATAGGAGTCTCATTCATACTAGGCATCCACACCACTGCTTCATGCTACTCTTCCACCATATGAGAAGGGGGTTTGTCCCACCTTGAAACCTGGGTGATATTTAAACATTGAAACCCACAATTAACACTCAGTATAAGTGTGTTATCTACTGGTACCGCCCAATTAAACAACTTATCCATGGATAAAACAATTGGAAAGACAAACCATCTGATTGGTTGGGGTCTTCACATGCCAAAGACCCAAACCAATGCCTCAAGACAATCCTATAATACTTGAGGGTATGTATCATCTTGTAACCTTATTGATCCCCATACTTGGACTACGCATAACACCTCAATCCTGTGAATATCAACATCCTTCCCTATTGGAGCTATCGACATCTCTACATGCTGATGATCATCTTCCTGATCCACAAAAGGATTAATACACTGCTCAAAAGGTGGTAGCACATCTTGGTGTCCACCTATAGAAAAGAACATCATGAGTTGGTCCCTAATCTAAAACCTCACCACACATCTACTTGTCATCATGACACTGTCTCATAATTCTAGATGGCTTTCACCATGGATGAATCTTGAAATTTATAAAGATGTACCTTGAACCATGTGTATATCTAGATATTTGACTCAAAAAGGAAATGGAAATCACAACCGATTCCTATATGATTTAATGTACAATTTTACTTAAAAATAATGTTCTCATGTACTGATTAAAATTGCGAGTGATTAGAGTTCTAGTGTATGAATATTTAAATTGTCACACCAAAACTGGAGTCACTGTCTGAAAATCCAAACTGGAAACACGTAACATTGTTATACCAAACCAGTCTTATAGACTTCGATCATAAGGTAGAACTGATTGATCTGATACCACTCGGTCATGACCCATCCTACTGGGGCCCATGTTGTAACTCCCAAAGCCTACATCTAATAAGGTGAGGTTTTCCACTAGTGCCGAGTAGGCATGTTACTAACATGTGAGGCCTTATCATGAGTACCTCTACACACACACACATATCAAAGCCCATATAATTTTAAAATATAAAAAAAATTCATCAACCATTCATTCATACATATAAATCTCAGAACGATAGTATTAAAGGAAGTTAATAAATTTATAGACGTCCAAACAAAATAAAACTAAAAACAATATAGAAATAAGTCCATCCTAAAAGTATGGATAGAGACTGTTGTCAATAATCCACTGAAACACACCATGGTCTATCTAGTCTCATTAATCACCGTATGGTCTTTGTACTTCTAGGACTCTATCAAAAGGCCAATCAGATACAAAAGACATGACATGTGTAAGAAAATCCTGTGTAGGGGTGAATATAAAAATACTCAGTAAGACACCCAAAAACCACAAAGAATTAAAAATATATTACAATATTATCTAAATAGGTATACATATACAATACATATAATAAGAATATTAATATATAATCATCAAAGACGCACTTTCTAAAGGAAATTTTCCTTTATAATTGACATCCTTGGATTCCTACTTGAAGTTTCAATGTAGAACTCATCTGAGAAAATGAACTCCATTAATCTTGTAGCACTACTGATTTCCATCCTAGAGGTAATTATCATTGGGTATTAGAATTATATTTTCATAAAGAATGTCTGAAGAGATAAAATACACATATAAAAATCAATCCCATGGCCATGGGATATACTAACAACTCAATCTGGATTAACCTTCTAAGTAAAGGATTGTAAATTTCTTATTGATGGTCACAAAAAATCCATGAACTCCACATATGGAATTAACATTAATGGAGGATTTGTAATGCCCCGACCCCAATTACCCAGAGTCAGTGCATTATTTTAATACATTGGTTTGATTACAAGGAATCAAGTCCTGAAGGACCAATTAGTTTAGATGTCTTGGAAAATAGATTACATACATGAACATTACATTACACTTTCTAACATAAAACACAGCATAAATAATCCTATGATATGGTCATTGTTCCCTTTATCTTAAACCTGCAAAACAATCATAATAAACTTCTTGGAAATCTTGGGAAAATAAAACATAAGAAAGGGGTGAGCTCAGATGATCAGTAATGGTAAATAATTTAGTGGAAGCTATAAAAATTTAAAGAAAGATATGTAATAAAAACAACAGCATTTTTAACATAAACATGACCATAATGTGGAAAAAATAAATCAAACATTACCATATTGACATGCACATGGATATTCTACTAGTCGAAAAAAACACATGTAATAACTTATTTTATAATGAGGGAATGCCTAACGCCGGACATCATTACCACATAGTCAAGGCCTCTTTCGAAGACTATAAATAATTTTTTTTTCAAGGCCTTGTGCCAAGAAACTAGTTTGTCTCATGAGACCTACCGATTCATCGAGGAGCTATAGCGGGCTCCACCCATCACTTACTAAGTCCACTGCATTCCTCATATGAAAATTCTGAATCATAACATAAACATTCATATTAAAACAAGCATACAAAATATCAATACATTAACCATAAACCCTGATTAGTATAAAAATAGCACATTCACAGTCAAACATATCATAGCTCATTCAATACAATATTGAAGATTTTATTTGTAATAAATCAACCTCAATCAAGAATAATATTTAAAAGGATGTTGACATAGTTGAAAATAATCACTAAAAACCATCTAGAAAAATATCCATTTTTTGTGAAATCATTTAAATGTAAAGAATTTATAAATGAAGTCATTTAAAAGATATTTTTGAATCAAATTTTCCAATACCACTTTGAAACATTGAAAATAATTATTATTTCAAAACATTCATGTCCATATAAATAAATACATAAAAACATTTGGAATTCTTGGACATTAATTAAAATGATTTATAAAGATAAATCATTTAGAAATTTAAAATTCTGATCTTGATAAAGATTACCTTTCACAAATCCTTAAAATCATCATTTTGAAATAATTTTTATGAAAAATTGACATGGATGATAAAAATTTCCCAGAAAATACTTACACATAAACAATCTCGGATAATAATGAGATTGAGGAATTAACCCTTACCACGTTGTAATCAATCGAGTCATATGAAAAATAGTCAATAACCACCAAATCAATCACAAAATATCATGTATATAAAGAGAGTCATGATAATATATATCAAATGGTTGTACAAAATACACCACATGTAATAAATAAGTGGTGAACAATAGAAATCTCACGAAATTAAAAGTGAGAGAAGAAACCCCTTACCATGCACATTCATTTGGTCGAGGGTACATTAAACTTCTTTATAACGACCATTGTATGTTATTAGATTATAAAAGAACCATATTAATATTTATTATATCATACATGATTCATTTATGACTTTATACTATGCATTTAATAAAGATTTTTCTGTTAAAGTATCATTTTGTGTAACAATCACTTTCTTTATCGTTTGTATTTTAACTTGTTATTATTTAACATATCATTTAACTTATGATTTAAATACATACAGAATATAAAACTTTATTAACAAATAATATATATTTATAATATAAATATTTATAATAGATAGATATATGAAATGGAAAACACCATTTATGGAGACGGTAGGCCGTACGTACGCATAAACGATGTTTCTGTTTTCATATCGTATTGAACATAAGTAAGTGAATAAGATATATGTAAGTACATAAGTAAATATATATATAAATATATATATATATCTCTAGTATCATTATTATGTCTAATATTACATACTTATTAGTAATATATATTTTATAATCTTCGATTAATGGTGAACATGGAAATGAATCTCATCGCGTCGTGGAGATGGTAATCCGTATGTACGCACGAGCGACAATATCATTCCCTTAAAGGTGTTGAATTGAATGGTAAATTAATTTTATGGAGACATTATCATGTTATTTTCATTATTTATATACATATTACCAATAGTTATATCCATTCAAATAACATAGTGTTGAATAACAAATTACACCACGGCGTGGAGACGTTAAGCCTTACGTATGCACGCATGATAAAATTATCATTCATAGGATGGATATAATAATGAATATGGTTGTACCATATTTATAATAACATAAAATTATATATAATATACTGGATTTATTATTTTAGTATGGAAACAACAAAGAAAGAGGATGTGTTAGAAGAAAGGAATTTGAAAGAGGTGATGAAATGTTTACCTCTTCTTCGGGTTCTTCCTTTTGATTTGATCAAAACGGGATCCATAGGATGGATTTCTGACTAAAGTAAGGTCTCTAGAATTAAAGGAGGGCAGTTTAGAGAGTATTTGGTCAGGTTTTCTCCAAGCCAAATGGATTTTAAGGTGTGAATTAGAGAGAATGGGGAGTTCCTTTTTACAAAATGGGTGAGGGGCACCATAGGAAGATCTAGATATATTATTTTATAGTAAACTAATTTTCGGTTTATAATGTCTCAAAAATTAATTATTTAAAGGTTAAGGTGGTTATGAGTCTAAAATAACTCAACCGATCTGTTTTAGATAGGTTTGAATCACTATATTGACCTTAACTTTTAGATTTATCTCTTAGTTAAATAGTTTAACATTTACCATGTCTCTTTGTATTTTTATATTATATGGTTAACAAATTTACTATAAAAAGACAATAGAACATAAATTGGTTAATTAATGTCATATATATTATTATATAAGTCTTTTTCTAGATCCTTATATTTTTAGGACCATTATATCAATTAATAATATAATAGTTTTTTTTTAAAAAGTCATTTATGTCAATTTTGGCCCTATTTAATAATTTATTTTTTTAAAGTCATTACAACCTTATTAATTAAAAATAAAATCATTTAATCAATCCTACCATGTCATATTAACCTAGAAAATTCGTTTATGGTATCAAAACCTTCAAATTATATTTATTTTAACATTTATAATACCATTTATTTGATTCTTTCATTAATAAGGAAAATACTTAATCATCATTGTGTCATAAATAATTTTAATTATTCAATGTCTAAAAATTATATATAAAATAAAATTATGTAGGAAATATATTTATATTTCAAATGAATATTTATAGTCGAATAGATAACATATATAACCCTATGTACAAATTGTTTTACTAAAAGATATATTCTTATGTCATGTTTGTATTTACTTTAAGTTAATTAATATAAAGTGTCATTATCACATAAAAGTCACTCCATGGGGTCTCAAAATAGACCCAAGGATGCCCATGTTCGAACATGTATTATCCAATATAGTTAGAACACATGTTAGGGTATTTTAATATTATTATAATATTATTTTTAACCATTTTTACCGGATTTACCTTTTAAACATGGTAAATAAAATATTTACCGAAATAATTATTCAAAATGTCAAAAAATAAAATATACCAATTTACACAATTTGTAACTTCTGATTTTAAATATGGAGTCCATTTTTGTAAATTTAAAACATATAAGTGGGAGAAATTAATTTAAAATTAATTCCCGTTTTCAAAACAAAAATCAAGTTTTTAAGAAATAATAACTATCAAAAGATTGACACTTGTTTATGTCCAGTTTAAATGGGAAATTACATCCAATGACCAGAATTGGATTAAATGGTAAAAATATAATCTAATTATACTCTAAAACCACTCAATAGTATAATTTATCCCTATAAATTATTTTGATTAAAAAAGTTGTTTTTAATTAAAATTTAGTATTTTTTACTGTTCATCAAAAATAGAATGTTTTCTGAAAAATACCAAAAATTTATTGAAACTATATATTTATGTCCCGATTATATAAAAGAAATATTTTTTGTCAAATTTATTATATAATATTTTCAAATATTATATTTAAAAAGGGTTCTCCATTAAATGGTGGTAAAATTGCATTTTTTGAAAAATATTTCTTTTATCTGAAAAAAATGAATTTGTTGTTACATTATGTATAGGAAACTCATTATATGGATTCTAAAATTATAAGGATTATATAATGTTCAAAATTTAGTTAATACAATTCATAACTGCTTTTTAACGGTTAGTTTGGTAAGTCATGGTGCATTTGAACTCGGTGTTGCGTGTTGTGCAAATTATTGAATTACTTTGAAGAAATAATGTATTATTAAATCTTGGGGTGTTACATTATTCCATCCTTAAATAAATTGAGTCCTCACAATTTTAAATTGTTCTTCTAAAATAAAAGTTTTAAAATAGAAAACACCTTTGTGGGGAAAACCCAAATAGAAAATTGGGTTAATAAAATTTAGTCTTAATAAGAGGAAAATGGGAATGGAAAAGTCACCACCAAATTATGATATCGATTAGGAGAACATTGGTGAAAATTAGAGACACATTATTGGAGTAAAAACATAAATATTTACAATGAGTGATTGAGGTCATCAGTCATAATCAATTGTAGAATTGAGGGCAACAAAGCTGTCAATCTATGATGATTTAAAATATCATCGATTCAACACAACATAAGGTATTAGGATAACAAATTTTTTGTTTTAATATTACTTACCTAAAGTTTAAGAATTAATTTCTTTGTAGAATAATAAAAAAAAAGTATATACTTGACCACTAGAGTTCCATCCTTTAACCAATTTCTACCACAAACTCATCTTTTCACTCTAAAATATAATAGAACATAAACAAATATTCTATTTATCCTATTCGTATATAGTTCCAAAAAATGAATTTATAATTCACATATCAGACCCCTAAAAATAACTACATTATACAATCTAGGGACTTCATGTAGTCCAGTGGTAGGCGATAAATCCCAATCTCACTACGGTTGTGGGTTCGATACCCGCAGCTTTGTCCAACGCGACATGTTGTCACACGGTCTGCGTGTTGTCCTTTTTATAAATATACAAAAATAAACTTAATAATAGTATCCAATTTAAAACATAATACATTCTAACCTTTATACTTATCCAAAATACTTTTATCCAGACTCACCATGCAAAATTTATAAGGAAGTTAAAAACAATGAAGATCCATTTTGACATATAATAACATGTGAACACCTTCATCATGTATCATGGTTACAACCTAAATTACCATAAAACCTTACTGATTACATTCATGATCACTTATTATTTATAAAATACTACATATGTTCCTTATATCCATTTTTTTTAATATTCCAACAATTATGAAATAAACAAACTATTAATTAGTTTCAATGTAGTCAAGAATATCAAATATAATTTATCCAAATCAACCATCTCTTATTCTAAAATTACTATTTTAGTATCAGGACCATATTATGGTTTATTTTTCCTCCAACCATGCATTTCCCAAGAATTTTAACTTTCTATTGAGTAACTTTCCATTGCACTATATAATGTAAAATCCTCAATGAAACAGTACTGCAGTACAATCTTTATTTATTTCTATAATTCATATAACTGGTACATCATCGATACAACACTGAAATGGAAGAATTATTTAATAACAACATAAGAACACTAATCATTCCTCTTCATCTATGGTAGTATAATAACTTGATTATTATCCAATAGCATAATTTGGGGAATACTCTGATGATTTGGACATTGGTTCTCTTAGTGTCCCAACTCCTTGTAGATGAAGCATTGTACATTTGAAAACTTTTTCTTACCCTTGTAGTCACGTACTTGGTGTCCTTTTTATCCGCACTTATAACAAACTCACATTCCCTTCAGGAAACTTCCAGGGTGTTTCTTTCCATAGTTATCACATATGGGAAGATCCTTCTATCCCCTCTTCTATTTATCCATCTTTCTCTCTTCTATCCTTTGATTCTCTTTCTTACCTTCAAAGCCATAGGACATAGAGAATTATTTTCATATCTTATTAACATATGACACTATTTCATCATATGATGACAATACGTGGGATAATATTTCCATTCTAAAGTTTGGCTTAATACCATGAAATATATGATCCTTCTTAATCTTTCGATCATGCGTATTGCTGGAGTACTCATTCCTTCTACTGGGCGCAATTTCTAAAAAATCTAATACAGTAGGTCACTTTATGAATCACAATTCCTAATTCCAAACTTGTAAAATACCCAACATAAATTAAATATTTTATGGAGATAATATATAATCATAAAACTATTTTCTTTGAGGAAGTATATACTCATAAATCCTTCATAATTGTTTGTAATGAAAATATGAATCATCCTACGCATATCCCCCAGGAGTGTCATAACCAACAGTGTAGCAAGGCCCATTATCATTCACCAGTTCCCATTCGAGTCTATCTCCAAGCTGTGTTTTTGGAATTTACCTCTTGGTATATCTGTGCACGAGCCTCCTCTACGAGCTCGTATCAAGATAGGGACACATTTCTTGGAAAACTCCCGAAATCTCTACATTATCAAAATTCTAGGATGTTATTCTATACTAATCCTAAAATTATATCTTATGGTAATGTTATCTAATCAGATTTTATCTAAATATAGTTTCCATGGTTTGTACTAAACTTCCTTTAATAGGAACCGTGGCGCCCTGACCCCAGTTACCCAGAGTCGGTGCATTATTTTAATACATAGGTATGATTTCAAGGAATCAAGTCCCAAAGGATTGATTAGTTTAGCAGTCTTGGAGATAGATTACATACATGAATGTTACATTACAATTTCTAACATACAAAACAACATAAATAATCCTTTGAGAATGTCATTGTTTCCTTTAGCTTAACCCTGCATAACAATAATAAAACACTTCTTGGAAATCCTGGGAAAATAAAACATAAGAAAGGGGTGAGCTCAGATGCTCAGTAAGGGTAAATAATTTAGCGAAAGCTATAAACTTTTAAGGCATGATATGTAATGAAAAAAAAATCCTTTTAAAAATAAACTTGACCATAACATGGAAAAAATAAATCTAACATTACCATATTAACATGCACATGGATATTCTACTAGTTGAATAATCACATATAATAAATAATTTCATAATGAGGGAATTCCTAATGCTGGACATCATTACCACATTGTCACGACCTCGTGCCAAGAATACAAATAAATTTTTTTTCAACGCCTTGTGCCAAGAAACTAGTTTTTCTCATGAGACCTACCGATGCATCGACAAGCTATAGCAGGCTCCACTCGTAACTTACTAAGTCCACTGCATTCCTTACATGAAAATTTTGAACATAACATAAACATTCATATTAAAAATGGAATACGAAATGTCAATACATTAACCATAAACCATTAATCGTATAAAAATAGAACATTCATAGTCAAACATATCATAGCTCATTCAATAAAATATTGATGATTTTATTTATAATAAATCAACATCAATCAAGAATAATATCCAAAAAGGATGTTGACATATATAGTTGAAAATAATCACTAAAAACCTTTGAGAAAAGTATCCTCTTTTGAGAAATCATTTAAATGTAACGCATTTATAAAGGAAGTCATTTAAAAGTGATTTTGGAAACAAAGTGTCCCATACCACTTTGAAACTTTGAAAATAATTATTATTTCAAAACATTCATGTCCATATAAATAAATACATAAAAACATTTTGAAATCATGGACATTAATTTAAAATATTTAGAAAGATAAATCTTTAAAACATTTAAAATTATGATCTTGATAAAGAGTACCTTTCCCAAATCCATAAAATCATCATTTTGAAATCATTTTTATGAAAAATGGACATGGATGATAAAAATGTCCCAGAAAATACCTACACATAAACAATCTCAGATAATAATGAGATTAAGGAATTAACCCTTACCTCGTTGTAATCAATCGAGTCATATGGAAAATAGTCAATAACCAGAAAATGAATCCCATAATATCATGAATATAAATAAAATCAGGATAATATATATCAAATGGTAGTACACAATACACCACATGCAATAAATAAGTGGTGAACATTGGAAATCTCAAGGAATTAAAAGTGAGATAAGAAACCCCTTACCTTACACTTTCCTTTGACCGATGGTACGTTTAACCTCATATATAATGACCGTTGTATGTTATTAGAATATACGAGGACCATATTAATATTTATTATATCATACATGATTCATTTATGACTTTATACTACCCATTTAATAATGATTTCAATGTTAAATTAACATTTCGGGTAATAATCGCTTTCTTTATCGTACGTATTTTAACTTGTTATTTTTTACCGTATCAATTAGGTCATGATTTAAATAATTCCTGTCACAAACCAACCCGGGTCGACCCTGAACCGGTCACCCGAGATGATCTGCAACATGGCCCGAGAGGCGTTCCCGATCCTCCCGGGCTGGCGAAAAGCGCCAGGGCATCAACAGAGGCTGTGGGAACGATTTCGCCCAATAGAAATAAGTAAAGCAGTATGAACAATACAGAGTAGCACAGAATAAATAAACCAAATAAAGTGACTAAACATGATAAAAAGGAAAAGAATAAAACTGACCAAACACGACGTCCGAACAAACTCCGTGCGACCTCGCGGGTCGCTCTCCGACTCAACGATCAAGCGTCGCCCTAGGCGAGCGCACTCAAGCTATAGCCTGCACAAACACTAAAAACAGAAAAGAACTATAGGTGTGAGTATTAAAACTCAGTAGGTTAGCCCGATATCTATTCCCAATGCACTACCTTTAAAATAAAAGAAACATCATTTCAAGTTTGAAATACAATTTATAAAAGTATGTTTTTATAAATATTCTACTTAAAAACAAAGTACGAACCATTTCCCTTAGCCATTTCCAAATTCGGGTTCATTTCATTAGTGTCAATGACATTTCAGGAAAGGGGAAAGTGATGTTTAAATTTTCAAATTTGTACAAAGGGGATTAAACACCTTCTTTTAAAAACAATTTTTTTGAAATCTAATCAAAAGCAATTTATCACTTTCCAAGGAAAACAATACACCAGAATGCACAAAGTAAAACACACTGCAAGGGCAATGAAGGTATACATGTGAGCATCATAATCAGTACTGCAAGCAACAAAAGCTGAATAGACATGGGTGAAACTAGGAGATCGAGAATAAACCAGAAGACACCAATACATTAGAAATCATCCTTATCGACATGTCACGATGAAATCAAAATGCACAATACGCTCGACCATACACTCTCGGGCAGGTCGAGGGAAAATCCCATAGTAATAAACCCTATATATCCACCTACTATGGGCCACTGGTCAGTACCATAACCTACCAGTGCAGCAATCATTCTTAGAATATTCTCTCAATATGCCAGATTCCCATGTCTCAAGTGTTTGAAAAAGGGGTGAGCCAACTGATGCCAACCGAGCATCCAATCTTATACATATATATACAAAGCACAACAAGCATCACCCCGAGCCACTCCGTGGAACAACCTCATGCCTTTAAACTACTCACGTACCTGGGATCCACTAAGTGCGGCCTCCCAATCAATCAATTGGGACCAAGGCATGAGAGTTGTCCTAAGAGGGTTTTTATCAAAACATTTTCATCTCTTTCCATAAAGTTCCGAACAAGCATTTAATACATTTCACAAACACTACTCAAAGAAAGGTACAACTTCTTTACGAGACAAAACCCAGTTTAAAACCATTTAAAGAACCCCAAAAACACCAAGTCACAAGCTGACAATATTTTTTTTATAAACCAAACCAAACCAAACCATTTTATTTTTCCAAATAACCTTTAAGAACCCACCAGACAACTTCTTAAAAGAACCAAAGTACTTGTTCACGCTTAAAAAGAAATCATTTCTCGTTAAACCAGAACTCTGTTTTATATTCCGTAAATTATGTTTAAAATCCAAACGAGAATTCTTTCATTTGTGGGTGTCTGCTCGTCAAAAGGACGTTTCATGTGTCGTGTATAAAATAAACGGCTCCTTTTGACACTAAATAACCATTTAAAAATTAACCCTCTTATATTAAAATTTTATTAGCGTATATTATCTCATATTTATTAAAATTAATAAAATATTTATTTTGAACAATTAGGGTGCACAAGCAGCAAGAAATAATATAACTTAAATTTTTAAAGTAGTGCAAAGGGAACCTACCTCAAGATCAAGGGCGACGACAAAACAACCTCGGAACCAAGGCACGATGACACAACGTGTGTCCGAAACCACGTGATAAAGTCCAACACTCTGTATAAACAATATCGAGGACTCAGACACAAACAAAAACTCACTAGAGCATTCGAAACCAAGCAGCGGGAATAAACACTCACCTTGAAACTAAAGCACGGTGACGACGGAACCTTGAAAATAAGGTGCGGCGGTGGTGATCACTTGGAAATGCCCTGCGCGGGTCCTCAAACGATAATCCAACCAAAAGAAACATAGATTGATAAAAACCCCCTAACAAAGAAAAGGTGAAAGAAATAGTAGTAATAATGATAATAATAGTGATAATTATAACAACGATAATAATAAGAATAGTAAGAATCATAAAAATAATAATAATAAGGATAATAATAATAATAGTAATAATAATAATAATAATAATAACACTAATAATAATAATAAAAAAATAATAATAATGACAACAACAAAATAATAAAAATAATAATAAGAATAAGATTAATAATAACAAAATAGTAATAATAAAGATATGAATATTAATAAGAATAATAATAATGACAACAATAATAATGTGAATAATAATAATATTAATAATAATAATAACAATAATAAAATTAATAATAATAACATTAATAATAATAATAATAATAACAATGACAAAATTAATAATAATAATAATAATAATAATAATAATAATAATAATAATAATAATAATAAAATTAATAATAATTGTAATTATAATAACAACAAAAATAATAATAATAAGAAAAATTAAGAATAATAATAAGTGGAATAATAATAAAAGTAAAAGCAAAAATAAAAGAATATTTCAAGGGGGTCTCACGGCTGGAGGGAGGATCGCAACGGAGGTGCTGCGGTTGCCGTGAGGAGGGCGTGCCGGAGGGCACTTGGAGAGGGAGGCGCACCGCTGAGGGTCGGCCGGCCGAAGGCGAGGCAGGGGGGGCGGGTCGGAGGTGAGGGAGATTAGAAGGCGGGGGGGGGGGGGGGGTTCGCACCAGTTAGTTGGGCCGCGTCGGCCTGCTCATGCGCCACAAGGGAGAGGGCTGGGTGAGGCTGGTGGGTGTCCGTGACGGGGCTGCCGAACATGAGACGGGGGTCGGCGCACGAAGGGAGTCAAGGGAGAGGCCGCCGCTGGAAGCAGGAGCCGCTAAACTGGGGCGCGCCTGGTTTGCAAGGGAGGCCGAGGGGGAAGCCTGCTGTGACGGAGGAGGGCACCGGGTGCTGCGGGTGCTGCTATGGACGAGGCCGAGTAGCAGGGGTGCTGGGGCGCCGGAGGTGGGAAAAGGAAGCGGCTCCGCTGGAACCGGCGCAAGGAGGAAGGAGAGGGCGTCGGGTTCGGACAGTGCACTGGGGAGCAGGCCGATCGAGGGCTGTCGTCGCTGCCGAGGGGAAGGAGGCGGCAAGGAGGGAGGGTCGTGCATCGACGGTCATGGAGGAGGGAAACCGAGGAGGGGCTGCTGTTCCACAGTGGACAAAGGAGGGCTGCGCAGATCATCCGCGTTCTAATTAAAATAATATATTTATTTTAATTCTCCAAGGACATGCAGTGGCGCAATTTCCAGGGCGAAGCCACGCTGCTTCCAAACTTGCGCTCCACTTGCACTCCCAACGACGTCAACACCAGAAAGGAATACTTTAATATAACCCAAAGAAATCAATTCGGGGCTGAACACGAACACCAAAAATAATAATAGTAATCATAATATTAAAAATTCATTTGAAAATTCATTTCATTTATAAGATTTAAAAAATAATAATAATCATAACTTTTACAATCTTATTCGTAAAATTTAATAACGATAATAATAATGATAATTGAAATTCCAATAACTTAATAATAATAACGCAAGTAGTCGCACGGGTACCGGGCTTACCGCGCGGCTTCCGCTAATCGTGTGGTGCCCGCACACCGAACCAAATAATAACAACCACAACCACATGATGATAAAAATTAAAAATAATAAATGAATTTATATCATCTTTAATAATATTAAAATTAACAAAAGGCCAAGTAATTGTAGGGGCGAAGCCGCGCGGCGTTGCGCTCCGCCCACGCGTCCAACGTTGTCGAACCCAGATGTGCGTTTTTTTATCGGAGACTCAAAAAAATCTGATCTGAGACTGAACGCGAACCAGAGCAAAATAATTTAAAACCAATGAAATCATAAAATAAAATAAACGCACGGTTTGGGGTGCGAAAATTCTCCCCACCATAACGCGTTTTGCCCCCAGAAAGCCACAACATTGTCCAGCCGATCAATCGAAGCCTAAGGATTCTACATTAACAAGATCCAACCTCTTAACCAAAGGACATTTCGTCTACCAACTACGGGACTCAACCTCATTTCCCGAAATAGGCCAACAGTAGAGGGGAGGCCTGAATGGACTCCCCACCATAAGGACTCCACTTCCATCTGATAATGACCTCAGAGAAAACTCAAAAGACTCATGGTGGGTCTCCCCACCATAAAGAACTAACCTACTAGCGCCCAACCAGAAAACCAATTTAGACCTGCATCAGGCCTTACCAAAGCTAGAAAGAGCACAATAAGAACATTTAAAACATTCACTCCCGTCTGAATGGGATAAGAAATGAATCAAAACTCCATACGAACTGTAAACCCTAACCCCTTGGGCGGGGAGGGTGGGCCCAAGGATCGGATCACTGAAACTACGACGTACGACTACTCACGACCCATCACTTCGTGATAAACACAACCCAAAGTCGCAACTGATTCACATGGGTTGTCCACGCATGACCACCAATTGACACCTCACATCCAAACAAAAGGACAAAATTATCAACATTGTGTGAGGATTAAGTCCATCGTGGGCTTTGTGACAAGAGAAAAACTGCAACGACAGAGAAACCTGAGCAGCAACACCAGAACTCTCTCACCGCACGGTAGAGGCACAACTTTAACCAGACTCCTTAGAATTCCCCGGGGGTTCCTAACTAGGTGCTGGCTTCACTCCGAGACCTTTTGGCTGGAGCTCTGATGGATGAAGCATCTTCTGCCTTGCAGTCAGGTTCTGATAATATGAATGAGAAACATACATCTTTTGATTTGACAACGTTGGACGCGCGGGCGGAGCGCAACGCCGCGTGGCTTCGCCCATGCAATTACTTGGCCTTTTGTTAATTTTAATATTATTAAAGATAATATAAATTAATTTATTATTTTTAATTTTTATCATCATGTGGTTTTGGTTGTTATTATTTGGTTCGGTGTGCGGGCACCGCACGATTAGCAGAAGCTGCGCGGTAAGCCCGGTACCCGTGCGACTACTTGTGTTATTATTATTAAGTTATTGGAATTTCAATTATCATTATTATTATCGTTATTAAATTTTACGAATAAGATTGTAAAAGTTATGATTATTATTATTTTTTAAATCTTATAAATGAAATGAATTTTCAAATGAATTTTTAATATTATGATTACTATTATTATTTTTGGTGTTCGTGTTCAGCCCCGAATTGATTTCTTTGGGTTATATTAAAGTATGCCTTTCTGGTGTTGACGTCGTCAGGAGTGCAAGCGGAGCGCGAGTATGGAAGCAGCGTGGCTTTGCCCTGGAAATTGCGCCACTGCATGTCCTTGGAGAATTAAAATAAATATATTATTTTAATTAGAACCCGGATGATCTGCGCAGCCCTCCTTTGTCCACTGTGGAACAGCAGCCCCTCCTCGGTTTCCCTCCTCCCTGACCGCCGATGCACAACCCTCCCTCCTTGCCGCCTCCTTCCCCTTGGCAGCGAAGACAGCCCTCGCTCGGCCTGCTCCCCAGTGCACTGTCCGAACCCGGCGCCCTCTCCTGCCTCCTTGCGCCGGTTCCAGCAGAGCCGCTTCCTTTTCCCACCTCCAGCGCCCCAGCACCCCTGCTACCCGGCCTCGTCCGCAGCAGCACCCGCAGCACCTGGCGCCCTCCTCCGTCACAGCAGGCTTCCCCCTCGGCCTCCCTTGGAAACCAGGCGCGCCCCAGTTCAGCGGCTCCTGCTTCCAACGGCGGCCTCTCCCTTTCCTCCCTCCGTGCGCCGACCCCCGTCTCCTGTTCGGCAGCCCCGTCACGGACACCCACCAGCCTCACCCAGCCCTCTCCCTTGCTGCGCATGAGCAGGCCGACGCGACCCTACTACCTGGTGCGACACCCCCCTCGCCTTCTAATCTCCCTCTCCTCCGACCTGCCCCCCCTGCCTCGCCTTCGGCCAGCCGACCCTCAGCGGTCCGCCTCCCTCTCCAAGTGCCCTCCGGCACGCCCTCCTCCCAGCAACCGCAACACCTCCGGCACGATCGTCCCTCCAGCCGTGAGACCCCCTTGAAATATTCTTTTATTTTTTCTTTTACTTTTATTATTATTACACTTATTATTATTCTTAATTTTTCTTATTATTATTATTGTTGTTGTTATTATAATTAAAATTATTATTAATTTTATTATTATTATTATTATTATGATTATGATGATGATGATTATTATTATTAATTTTGTCATTGTTATTATTATTATTATTATTAATGTTATTATTATTAATTTTATTATTGTTATTATTATTATTAATATTATTATTATTCACATTATTATTGTTATTATTATTATTATTCTTATTAATATTCGTATCTTTATTATTACTATTTTGTTATTATTAATCTTATTCTTATTATTATTTTTATTATTTTGTTGTTGTCATTATTATTAATTTTTTTATTATTATTAGTGTTATTATTATTATTATTATTATTATTACTATTATTATTATTATCCTTATTATTATTATTTTTATGATTCTTACTATTCTTATTATTATCGTTGTTATAATTATCACTATTATTATCATTATTACTACTATTTCTCTTGGCTTTGATTTGTTAGGGTGTTTTTATCAATTTATGTTTCTTTTGGTAGGATTATCATTTGAGGACCCGCGCAGGGCGTTTCCAAGTGAGCGCCACCGCCGCGCCTTGTTTCTGAGGTTCCGTCGTCGCCGCGCTTTAGTTTTAAGGTGAGCGTTTATTCCCGCCGCTTGGTTTGGAATGCTCTAGTGAGTTTTTGTATGTGTCTGAGTCCTCGATATTGTTTATACAGAGTGTTGGACTTTATCACGTGGTTTCGGACACACGTTGTGTCATCGCGCCATGGTTCCGAGGTTGTTTTGTCGTCGCCCTTGATCTTGAGGTAGGTTCCCTTTGCACTGCTTTTAAAATTTAAGTTATATTATTTCTTGCTGCTTGCGCACCCTAATTGTTCAAAATAAATATTTTATTAATTTTAATAAATATGAGATAATATACGATAATAAAATTTTAATATAAGAGGGTTAATTTTTAAATGGTTATTTAGTGTCATAAGGAGACGTTTATTTTATACACGACACATGAAACATCCTTTTGACGAGCAGACACCCAAAAATGAAAGAATGCCCGTTTTTATTTTAAACATAATTTACGGAATATAAAACAGAGTTCTGGTTTAATGAGAAATGATTTATTTTGAAGCGTGAACAAGTACTTTAGTTCTTTTAAGAAGTTGTCTGGTGGGTTCTTAAAGGTTATTTGTAAAAATAAAATGTTTTGGTTTGGTTTGGTTTATAAAAAAAATATTGTCAGCTTGTGACATGGTGTTTTTGGGGTTCTTTAAATGGTTTTAAACCGGGTTTTGTCTCATAAATAAGCTGTACCTTTCTTTGAGTAGTGTTTGTGAAATGTATTAAATGCCCGTTTGGCACTTTATGGAAAGAGATGAAAATGTTTTGATAAAAACCCTCTTAGGAAAAATCTCATGCCTTGGTCCCTATTGATTGATTGGAAGGCCGCGCTTAGTGGATCCCAGGTACGTGAGTAGTTTAAAGGCATGAGGTTGTTCCACGGAGTGGCTCGGGGTGATGCTTGTTGTTCTTTGTATATATATGTATAAGATTGGATGCTCGGTTGGCATCAGTTGGCTCACCCCTTTTTCAAACACTTGAGACATGGGAATCTGGCATATTGAGAGAATATTCTAAGAATGATTGCTACACTGGTAGGATATGGTACTGACCAGTGGCCCATAGTAGGTGGATATATTGGGTTTATTACTATGGGATTTTCCCTCGACCTGCCCGAGAGTGGATGGTCGAGTGTATTGTGCGTTTTGATTTCATCGTGACATGTCGATAAGGATGATTTCTCATGTATTGGTGTCTTCTGGTTTATTCTCGATCTCCTAGGTTCACCCATGTATATTCAGCTTTTGTTGCTTGCAGTACTGATTATGATGCTCACATGTATACCTACATTGCCCTTGCTGTGTGTTTTACTTTGTGTATTCTGGTGTATTGTTTTACTTGATAAGTGATAAATTTATTTTGATTAGATTTCAAAAAAATTGTTTTCAAAAGAAGGTGTTTAATCCCCTTTGTACAAATTTGAAAATTTAAACATCACTTTCCCCTTTCCTGAAATGCCATTGACACTAATGAAATGAACCCGAATTTGGAAATGGCTAAGGGAAATGGTTCATACTTTGTTTTTAAGTAGAATATTTATAAAAACATACTTTTAAAAATTTTAGTTCAAACTTGAAAAGATGTTTCTTTTATTTTAAAGGTAGTGAATTGGGAATAGATATCAGGATAACCTACTGAGTTTTAATACTCACGCCTATAGTTCTTTTCTGTTTTTAGTGTTTGTGCAGGCTATAGCTTGAGTGCATTCGCCTAGGGCGATGCTTGATTGTTGAGTCGGAGAGCGACCCGCGAGGTCGCACGAAGTTTGTTCGGACGTCGTGTTTGGTCAGTTTTATTCTTTTCCTTTTTATCATGTTTAGTCACTTTATTTGGTTTATTTATTCTGTGCTGCTCTGTATTGTTCCTACTGCTTTACTTATTTCTATTGGGAGAAATCGTTCCCACAACCTCTGTTGATGCCCTGGCGGTTGTCGCCGGCCCAGGAGGATCGGGAACGCCTCTCGGGCCATGTCGCGGATCAGCTCGGGTGACCGGTTCAGGGTCGACCCGGGTTGGTTCGTGACAATTCCAGAATATAAACCATGATTCATATATCATATATATTTAGAATATAAATATTTATAATAGATATATATATGAAATGGAAAACACCGTTTATGGAGATGGTAGGCCGTACGTACGCATAAACGATGTTTCTGTTTTCATAACGTATTGAACGGAAGTAAGTGAATAAGATATATGTAAAAACATAAATAAAAATCTATATAAAAATATATATATTTAGTAGAATTATTATGTCATATATTACATACTTATTTGTAATATATATTTTTATAATCATCGATGACTGGTGAACACGGAAATGAATCTCATCGCCTCATGGAGACGGTAATCCATACGTACACACGAGCGACAATATCATTCCCTTAAAGGTGTGGAATTGAATGGTACATTAAATTTACATAGAAATTATCATTTTATTTTCATTATTTATATACATATTACTCATCATTATTTCCATCCAAATAACAAAGTGTTGAATAACAAATTACACCACGACGTGGAGACAATAAGCCGTATGTACGCACACATGGTGACAATATCATTCATAAGATGGATATAATAGTGAATATGGATGTGAAATATTTATAATAAAATCATAGTATATAGAATATAATAGATTTATTATTTTAAAATGGAAACAACATTGAAAGATGAAGTGGAAGAAGAATGGAATTTGAAAGAGGTGATGAAATATTTACCTCTTCTTTGGGTTCTTCCTTTTGATTTGATCAAAAGGGATCCATAGGTTGGATTTATGACTAAATGAAGGTCTCTAGGATGAAGGTAGGACAGTTTATTGGGTATTTGGGTAGGGTTTGGCAGATCCAAATGGATTTTAAGGTGTGAATCAGTGAGAAGGGGGAGTGCCCTTTTATAAGACGGGTGATGGGAATCTTAGGAAAATCTAGAAATATTATTTTATAATAAAATCATTTTCGGTTTCTAATGGATAAAAAATAAATTATTTAATGTCTATGGTGGGTATAGGTCGAAAAACACTCAACCAATAGGTTTTAGACAGGTTTGGGTCACTATATTAACCTTATCTTTTAGATTTAACTCTTAGTTAAATAGTTTGACATTTACCATGTCTCTTTGTATTTTTAAATTAAATGGTTAATAAATTTACTATAAAATTAAAATAAAACCCCAATTGGTTAATTAATGTCATATATATTATTATATAAGTATTTATTCCAAAATTTAGATTTTTATGACCATTATATCAATTAATAATAAAATATTTGTTTTAAAAACTCTATTATGTCAATTTCGGAACTATTTAATAATTAATTTTTTAAGTTCTAAAAATGTTATTAATTCAAAATAAATTAATTTAATGAATAATAAAATGTCATATTAACCTATAAAATTTGTGTATGGTATCGAAACTTTCAAATTATATTTATTTTAACATTTATATTACCATTTATTTGATTCTTTCATTAATAACGAAAATACTGCATCATCATTGTGTCAAAAATAAATTTAATTATTTAGTGTATAAAAAATATAAATAAAATACAATTATGTAGAAAATATTTTTATATTTCTAATGAATATTTATAGTCAAAGAGATAACATATATAACCTTATGTAAAAATTGTTTTACTAAAAGATATATGCTTATGTCATTTTTGTATTTACTTTAACTTAATTAATATAAAGTGTCATAATCACATACAAGTTGCTCCATGGGGTCCCAAAATCGACCCAAGGATGACCATCATCGTACATGTACCATACAATAGGGTTGGGACATGTGTTATGATAATTTAATAATATTATAATATTATTTTTAACCATTATTTACCGGATTTACCCTTTAAACATGGTAAATAAAATATTTTACAAAGTATTTATTCAAAATGTATAAAGATAAAAGTTACCTATTTAAAAAATTTATACCTAATGATTATAAATATGGAATCCATTTTGGAAAATTCAAAACACATAAGTGGAAGAAATTAATTTAAAATTATTTCTCGTTGTCAAAACAAAAAGCGTGTTTTTAAGATACAATAACTATCAAAAGATTGACACTTGTTTAAGTCCAGTTTAAATGTGAAATTACATAAAATGAATAAAATTGTATTAAATGGTAAATATATAATATAAATATACTTTAAAACCACTATATAGTATAAGTTATCACTATAAATTATTATTACTAAAAAGTTGTTTTTAATTAAAATTTAGTAATTTTCACTATTCATCAAAAACTGAATGTTTTCAGAAAAATACCAAAAATTTATTGAAACTAAAAATATATGTCCCGATTCTATAGAATAATTTTATTTTTTAAAATTTAATATATAAAATTTTCAAATATTGGATTTAAAAAGGGTTCTTCATTAAAATTTGGTGAAATTGCATTTTTTGAAAAATACTTCTTTTATCTGAAAAAAATGAATTTATTCTTGCATTATGTATAAGAAACTCATAATATGGATTCTAAAATTATAAGGATTATATAATGTTCAAAATTTAGTTAATACTATTCATAACCGCTTTTGAACGGCTAGTTTGGTATGTTGTGGTGCATTTGAACTCAGTGTTGCGTGTGGTGCAAGTTATTGAATGAATTTGAAGAAATAATGTACTATGAAATCTTGGGGTGTTACATTTTTCCCACCTTCAATAAATTGTGTCCTCGCTATTTGAAAATTTTCTTCGAAAATAAAATGTTGAAAATAGAAAATGCCTCTGTGGGGAAAGCCCAAATCAGAAATTGGGTTAATAAAATTTAGTCTTAATAAGGGGAAAAGGGGAATGAAAAAGTCACCACCAATTTATGATCTCGATTAAAATAACATTGGTTTAAATTAGAGACAAATAATTGGAAGAAAATTGTAAATATTTATAGGGAGTTATTGAGGTCATCAGTCAAAAAATTGAAGAATTGAGGGCCTCAAAGCCATCAATCTATTATGGTTTAAAATATCATCAGTTCAACAAAACATAAGGTATTAGGTTAAAAAAGATTTTGTTTTAAGATCCCTTACCTAAAGTTTATGAATTAATTTCTTCATAGAATAATAGAAAAAAATATATACTTGACAAGTAGAGTTCTATCATTTAACTAATTTCTACCACAAACTCATCTTTCACTCTAAAAGATAATAGAACATTAAAAAATATTCTATTTATCCTATACATTTATGGTTACAAGAAAATGAATTTATAATTCACCTATCGGAACCTTAAAAAAAGAAACTACAATATACAATCTAGAGACTTCACGTAGTCTAGTGGTAGGTGATAAATCCCAATCGGACTATGGTTGTGGGTTCAAATCCCGCAGCTTTGTCCGACGTGACGGGTTGTCACACAGTTTTCATTCTATCCATTTTATAAATATCCAAAAATAACCTTAACAATAGTATCCAATTTCAATCTTAATCCATTCCAACCATTAGACTTATCCAAAATACTTCTATCCAAACTCACCATCCAAAATTTACAAGGAAGTTAAAAACAATGAAGATCCATTTTGACACATAATAACATGTGAACACCTTCATCATGTATCATGGTAAAAACCTGAATTACCATAAAACCTTATTTATTAAATTCATGCTCCCTTATTCTTTATAGAATACTGGATATGTTCCTTATATGAAACAATTTTGAATATTCCAACAATGATGAAATACAAAAAATTTAATTAGTTTCAAAGTAGTCAAGAATATCAAATATAATTTATCCAAATAAACCATCTCTTATTCTAAAATTACTATCTCAGTATCAAGACCATATTAAGGATTATTTTCCTCCAACCATGCATTTTCCAAAAACATTTAACATGCTGTTGGGTCACATTTCATAGTACCATATAATCTCAAATCCTCAATGAAATAGTACTGCAATACAATCCTTATTTATTTCCATAATTCTTATAATAGGTACATCATCAATAAAACACTGAAATGACATAATTCGTTAATAACAACATAAGAACACAAATCATTCCTCTTCATCTGTGGTAGTATCATAACTTGATTATTATCTCATAGCATCATTTGGGGCATACTCTGGTGATTTGGAAATTGGTTCGCATAGTGTCCCAACTCATTGCAGATGAAGCATTGTACATTTGAAACCTTTTTCTTACCCTTGCAGTCACATACATGGTGTCCTTTTTCTCCACACTTATAACAAACACTCATTCCCTTCAGGGAAGTTCCAGGGTGCTTCTTTCAATAGTTATCACATATGGGAATATCCTTCTTCATCTCTTCTTTTTATCCATCTTTCTCTCTTCCATACTTTGCTTCTCTTGCTTCCCATAAAATCCATAGGACTCAGATAATTCTTTTCTTATATTATTAGCACATTATACTACTTATTTATATGATTAGAATATGTGGGAGACTATTCACCCTTTAAATGTTGGCTCAATACCATGAAATATATGATCCTTCTTGATCGTTCGATCTTGCGTATTGCTGGAGTAATCATTCCTTATAGTGGGCGCCATTTCTAAACAATGGCATACACTAGGTCAATTTATGAAGAGCATTTCATAATTCCAAACTTGTAAAATACCCAACACAAGTTTAACAGTTTATGGATATAATCGATAATCATAAAACTGTTTTCTTTGAGGAATTATATAATCGTAAATCCTCCATAATTATTTGTAAAGAAAATTAGAATCATCTTAAACATATCCCCCGGGAGTGTCATAACCAAGAGTGCAACAAGGCCTGTTCTCGTGCACCAGTTCTTATTTGAGCCTTTCTCAAAGCAGTGTTTTCAGGTTTTACCCCTAGGTACATCTATTCTAGAGCTATCTCTACCTGCTCGTATCCAGAAAAGGATGTACTTCTTGGAAAACTCACAAAATCTCTACATTAGCAAAATTCTAGGAAGTTATTCTATACTAATACTAAACGTCTATCTTAGGGTAATGTGCTCTAATCAGATTTTACCTAAATCGAGTTTCCAAGGTTTGTATGAAAATTTCTATGATACCAACTTTAACACTCCGACCCTAGTTACCCTGAGCCGGTGCATTATTTTAATACATTGGTATGATTACAAGGAATCAAGTCCTGAAGGACCGATTAGTTTAGCATCCTTAGAAAATAGATTACATAGATAACTGTTACATTACACTTTCTAATATACAACATAGAATAAATAATCCTTTGAGAATGCTATATTTCCCTTTATATTATCCCCGCATAACAATTATAATAAACTTCTTGGAAATCATGGGAAAATAAAACATAAGAAACAAGTGAGCTCAGATGCTCAGTAAGGGTAAATAATTTAGCGAAAGCTATAAACTTTTAAGGTAAGATATGAAATAAAAAGAAGCCTTTTAAACATAAATATAACCATAATATGTAAAAAATAAATCATACATTACCATATTAACATGAAATGGATATTCTACTAGTCGAATAATCACATTTAATAACAAATTTCATAATGAGGAAATGTCTAATGCCGAACATCATTACCACATAGTCAAGGCCTCATGCCAAGACTATAAATATTTTTTTTTCAAGGCCTTGTTCCAAGACACTAGTTTGTCTCATGAGACATACCGATGCATCGAGGAGCTACAGCGGGCTCCACCCGTCACTTACTAAGTCCACTGCATTCCTCATATGATAATGGTGAAACATAACATAAACAATTGTATTAAAGCTAGCATACGAAATTTCAATACATTAACCATAAACCATGAATGGTATAAAAATAGTACATTCACAGTCAAACATATCATATCTCATTCAATACAATATTGAAGAATTTATTTACAATAAATCAACCTCAATCAAGAATAATATCCATAAAGGATGTTGACATAGTAGAAAATATTCACTAAAAACCTTTGAGAAAAATATCCTTTTTTTGTGAAATAATTTAAATGTAACACATTTATAAAGGAAGTCATTTAAAATAGATTTTTTAATCAAAGTTTCCAACACCACTTTGATACTTTGAAAATAATTATTATTTCAAAACATTCATGTCCATATAAATAAATACTTAAAAACATTTTGAAAGCATGGACATTAATTAAAATGATTCAGAAAGATAAATCATTAAAAAAATTAAAATTTTGATCTTGATATAGAGTACCTTTCACAAATACTTAAAATATTCATTTTGAAATCATTTTTATGAAAAATGGACATGGATGATAAAAATTTCCCAGTAAATACTTACACATAAAAAATCTCGGATAATAATGAGATTGAGGAAATAACCCTTACCTCGTTGTAATCAATCGAGTCGTATGAACAATAGTCAATAAACACCAAATGAATCACAGAATATCATGATTATATATAGAATCTAGATAATATATATCAAATGTCAGTAAAAAATACACCACATGTAATAAATAAGTGGTGAACAATGGAAATCTCACGGAATTAAAAGTGAGATAAGAAACCCCTTACCTTGGACTTTCCTTTGGTCGAGGGTACGTTTAACCTCCTGTATAATGACCATTTTATGTTATTAGATTATACCAGGACCATATTCATATTTATTTTATCATACATGATTCATTTATGATTTTATACTACCCATTTAATAATGATTTTTATGTTAAATTAACATTTCGGGTAATAATCTTTTTCTTTATCGTACGTATTTTAACTTGTTATTCCTGACTGTATAATTTAGGTAATGACTTAAATACATACAAAATATAAACTTGATTCATATATAATATATATTTAGAATATATATATTTATGATATATAGATACATGAAATGGAAAACACCGTTTAGGGAGACGGTAAGCCATACGTACGCATAAATGTTGTTTATGTTTTCATATCGTATTGAACAGAAGTACGTGAATAAAATATATGTAAGTACATAAATATAGACATATAGAAATATATATATATATATATCTCTAGTATCATTATTATTTAATATATTACATACTTATTAGTAATATATATTTTTATAATTGTCGATTAATGGTGAACGTGGAAATGAATCTCATCGCGTCGTGGAGACGATAATCCGTACGTAAACACGAGCGACAATATCATTCCATTAAAGGTGTGGAATTTAATGGTACATTAATTTTACAGATACATTATCATGTTATTTTCATTATTTATATACATATTACTAATCATTACATCCATCCAAATAACATAGTGTTGAATAACAAATTACACCACGGCGTAGAGACGGTAAGCCGTAAGTACGCACGCATGGTGACATTATCATTCATAGGATGGATATAACAATGAATATGTTTGTGAAATATTTATAATAACATAAATTTATATATAATACACTGGATTTATTATTTTAGAATGGAAACAACAAAGAAATAAGATGTCTATGAAGAAAGGAATTTGAAGGAGGTGATGAAATATTTACCTCTTCTTCAGGTTCTTCCTTTTGATTTAATCAAAAGGGATCCATAGGTTATCTTTCTGACTAAAGAAAGGTATTTAGGTTGAAATTAGGGAAGTTTAGAGGGTATTTGGTCATGGTTTGTCAGATCCAAATGGCTTTTATGGTGTTAATTAGAGAGAAAGCGGAGTTCCCTTTATAAGAGGGGTGAGGGGAACCTTAGGAAAAGCTAGATATATTATTTTATAATAAAATAATTTTCGTTTTCTAATGTCTCAAAAATGAATTATTTAAAGGTTAACATGGGGTGGGTCGAGAAACACTCTACCAATATGTTTTAGACATGTTTTGTTCACTATATTATCCTTAACTTTTAGGTTTAACTCTTAGTTAAATAGTTTGACATTTACCATGTCTCTGTGTATTTTTATATTATATGGTTAATAAATTTACTAAAAAATTAAAATAGAACCTAAATTAGTTCATTAATGTCATATATATTATTATATAAGACTTTATACCGAACCTTATATTTTTAGGACCATTATATAAATTAATAATATAATATTTGTTTTAAAAACACTTTTATGTCAATTTTGGAACTATTTAATAATTGATTTTTTTAAAGTCCTAAAAAGATTATTAATTCGAACTAAATTAATTTAATAAATACTAAAAAGTCATATTAACCTATTTTAGTTTTTGATTGAATCAAAACATTCAAATTATATTTATTGTAACATTTATAATACCATTTATTTGATTCATTCATTAATAAATAAAATATTGCATCATCACTGTGTGATAAATAAATTTAATTATTCAATGTCTAAAAATTATAAATAAAAATAAACTTATGTATAAAATACTTTTATATTTATAATGAATATTTATAGTCAAATAGATACCATATATTACCCTATGTAAAAATTGTTTTACTAAAACATATATGCTTATGTCATTTTTTTGTATTTACTTTAACTTAATTAATATAAAGTGTCTTTATCACATACAAGTGGATCCATTGGATCCCAAAATCGACCCATGGATTACCATTGTCGGAAATGTATCATAAAATATGGTTAGGACACGTGTTAGGTTAATTTGATATTATTAAAATATTATTTTAACCATTATTTACCTGATTTACCCTTTAACCATGCAAAATAAAATATTTACCGAAGTAATTATTCAAAATGTCTAAAAATAAAAGTTACCTATTTACAAAATTTTGACCTCCTGATTAAAAATACGGATTCCATTTTTTTAAGTTAAAAACACAGAAGTTTCAGAAATATGTTTAAAATTAATTTCCAGTTGTCAAAACAAAAAGCATATTTTTAAGAAATAATAAATATCAAAAGATTGACACTTGTTTATGTCATGTTTAAATGTGAAATTACGTCCAATGACCAAAATTGGATTAAATGGTAAAAATATAATCCATTTATACATTAAAACAAACAAATATTATAATTTTTCACTATAAATTATTTTGATTAAAAAAGTTGTTTTTAATTAAAATTTAGAATTTTTCACTATTCGTCAAAAAATGAATGTTTTTAGAAAAATACCAAAATTTTATTGAAACTAATTTATTTTTTCCTGAATATATATAAAATGTTTATTTTTTCCAACTGATTATATTAAAAATTCAAATATTGTATTTATTAAGGGTTCGGCATTAAAAGGCGGTAAAATTGCTTTTTTTGGAAAATACTTCTTTTATATGAAAAAATGAATTTTTTCTTTAATTATGTGTAAGAAACTCATAATATGGATTCTAAAATTATAAGGATTATATAAAGATCCAAATTTAGTTAATACTATTCATAACCACTTTTGAACGGCTAGTTTGGTAAGTCGTGGTGTATTTGAACTCGGTGTTGCGTGTAGTGAATGTTGTTCAATTACATTGATGAAATAATGTACTATGAAATCATGGGGTGTTATAGGATTTCAATCTGGGATTAATGGAAGGATTTCAATAACTCTATCCAAGTATTCCTACTGAAGGAATCATTGTCCTTTGTGTAGGAAGTGATTACATACCAACCCTTAGAGATTGGATATGGGGAATGCACCCTAAATAAACATGTACAAGATACATAAGAAAAGGGTTCGATGAAAAATTTAATGGATTATATGGGGTTTAGTAGGGTTACAGAATGTGTCCCTTCGATATTGTGTACTGCCCATGTATACATCCCATGTTAGTGTTTGTATCTATGTAACATTACATGGTGGGTCGCTTTCCATTTACTCTTCTAGTGTATCAATACATGACATGAGGATACTCGTGTACTATTACACAGGTATGGATATGTACACCTGGATAATCCATCTCTCCTTGGGGGTATATTTTTTTAATATGTCCATGTAATCTCAGCCTATTTTCGTGTGGGAGTACATAGTGTGCCCGTGACTGTGGACTCTCAACTCGTGTCCATGTACCCTTCTAGGTATACACTGAGCTCACCAAAGGGGACCACATTCCATGTCACAAGGTGACACATTGTGTGATACTTTTCTACTTCCCAAAACCATATCCACCACTAAGAGGGACCCACATGACATTTCTCTCCTAAGTACACATTGTGTTGTTTGGAATATTCAAGAATCCTAGATCTAGATTCAGATCGTCTTCTCCACTTATATGAAACCCCATCCATCCATTCCCCATTCCAAAATCAAATAGATCCGTTGGAGGTGATTTCTACAACTATAACATTGAGATCCATCGATAAAATCTATTTTTAAAATACCATAAAAAATTGTTCTTCATTGCACGCTGAAGAAAATGAAATAGGTTATCCAAAACCGTTCAATTTTTCCCTGATTCCATCATAGCACCACCATGAAATCATTTTGATCCTAGATCTAAAATATCTAATATTTTTTCAGTTAAATGAGTTCATAATGATCAATTTATCTATAGATGTCTAACCACAAGAACAATGAAAAATGCTCGCGATGAACGATGAAAAAATTGAAAAAATCACTGCCAAAAACACGATGAACCATCCATGGCCCATTTTTTGTTGGACATGATCTATCACTGTTATAATGACAATTGAATAATAAATAATAATCAATTGAATAACATGAAATAATCTAATAGATAAACCAATCCCGCAAGACCACCAACCCATGGATCAATCTGCTGGTTGAATAATTCTTGTTTTTCATAGGAATAGAAAAAGGGGAAGAATTAAAAAACTACAAACATACTGCAATGATTAAAATTAATCATTAATGAAGAATTAAGTGGAGTCATTTTTCTTGTTGTTGAGATCCTAAATCATGTCATATGCATATAATCGATCCAAAATCCGTCGAAAATTTCACTATGATAGAACCTCCAATGCTCTCTCCAATGAATCTCCAACGGCTAAGGGGTTATGAAGATCACCCTAGAATTCCATCATAATAGTATACATAAATAGTAATGAGTCAACGTATCAATGAAATAAAAATAAAATAATATCTTTAATTATTTTATTAAATTCACGGTCATGAATACTTTTCCTCAATTTTCATGTACTAACCAGGGTTATGTCACGCCAATAGTAAAAACCTCATTCTAAACTCAATGGTACCCTTATATTTCTAATTTCAGACCCATTTTGGAAGTTATTTTACATTTTTAAGAAAATTATGTGCATGTTTTCTTTAATATATTTAATATTTTTTAAAAAATTATTCTGGGAAAACCAGTCCTCGGAATTGAATGATGTCTTAGTGCATAATTTCAAAAATAATGTTTACAATATCCCAAAATAATAATGGAAAATCCAACTCACTAATATTTTAGTAACAATTATAATATTTCATGTTATAATGTTATAAAATTTGATGACTGTAACACACTGAGATTTTATAAGATATATTATTTTTAATTTATTTCATATCTTTTACTGTACGCTACACCAAGATCATCTTGTGCTATACGCAACACCGTATTAGCTTACAGTATACACAACACTAATCTTGGATCGTGTTACACACAATTTCATGTTTGTTTGATAGTAGTTATTCTACGCAACATTGAGTGTATATATATATATATATTCAATGTATAAAAGAAATATGGTTGGATTTTATTATACACAACAATAAAGGAGTCTTGCACTACACGCAACCCTGACTTGGCTTGCATTACATGCAATCACAACCTTCCTCGATAGCGTGTGTTGTAGGCAATACCGAGTTTCACTAAACAACGATATATGGTTATAATATTATTATGAACTAGCCGTTATGAATATTATTAACTAAATTTTGAATTTTATAACATTATTATCTATCTTACACATTTTCTAGAACATGGTATAAGAACAAAGTAAATTTTTTGGGTAAAATAAGTATTTTTCAAAAAATACAGTTTTGCCACCTTTTGATGGCGCACCCACTTTAAATATTGTTTTTTACATGTTTATAAGGTCAATTTTACAAAATAAAATTCTTCTTTGGAATCAGGAAATAAAAATTTACTTTGGATAAATATTTCATATTATTCTGGTAACTTTCATATTTTGATGAATAGTAAAAACACGCTATATTTTAATTAAAACCAATTTTTTCATCGCAATAATTTATATGGTTAAATTATAATATTTAATGGTTTTAAAGTATAAATAAAATATATTTTAACCATTTAATATAATGTATGTCATTAACATTAATTTTACATTGAATTCATAGGTAAAAACTTTTCAATCTTTTGCAATGTTTTAACATTTAATACACGTTTTCTTAACAACGAGATTAATTTTAAATCAATTTCTGAAAATTTTTTGTATTGAATTTAAAAAAATGGATTCCATATTTGGAATCAGTGGGTCCAAATTATGTTAATAAGCTACTTTTTTATTTTTGGGCATTATGAATAGTAACTACAGTAAATTTTATTTACCATAGTAAAAGGTAAATCGGGTAATTAAGGGTAAATATAATATTATAAAATTACCCTAACACTTGTATTAATATAATTGGATGCTTATGTTTTTTCCTAAGGCATATTTGGGTCGAAATGGAATCCATTGGAACCCACTTGTAGGTGATTAAGACCTTTAGTTTATTTTATTTAAAGGAAAGTGAAATATGTCTCACTCAACTTTAATAATTAAAGTATTTTTAATATAAGTTTATACAGAATATAAATTCGGTTATAAATACTCATTTGAAAGATAAAATGTTTTTATTTATCATGGTAATTTATTTTCAATTTTTAAGAGTTATTTAATTACCTTATTATCTTATACATTAATGATGCAGAAATTATTTATTTAGTGAAAAATCAATAATATAGTTTTTATTGAAATAGTAATACATATCAAAAGGCCCAAAAATCTGAAAAAAACTTATTAGTAGTGTATATATAAACCCTAATAATCCACTGGACGAATTGTTGACCATTTGGATCCTTATTAAGGCGATTATGACACATATAATATTTTATTTTAAATGATTCCAAAGATGTCACCTTCATAATTTAATAAATATAACAATTTAAATGTTGTTATTTTAAGATGATAAATTTGAGAAAAATTATTATTATAAACTCATTTATATTTATATTCATCAAAAGATTTTATTTTTAATTTTTATGCAACAAATATGTATATTAAATAATTATACAAAAATGTTGTATAAATTATTTTATTAAGAGATATACCAAATAAATTCTTTTAAAAATATTAAAATAAATATTACATGAACTATTAAATGTACTCCACGAATTTTATAGACAAATTTGACATGTTATAAATTTATTAAATATTTTATTTCGAATATATCCTCTGTTTAGATTTTAGTTAAATTCAAATAAATGAATACTGTCAAAATTGACACTATTGTTATTTTATAAAAATAACATATTATTAAATTGTTCAAAAATCACAAAAATATTTAAAAATTATAAATTGAAATTTATATTGTCTAAAATGTCATAAAATATACAATTATGGAAAATTAACCACACACAAGTGATTATTTATAACCATTTAAAATTTAGAATTTTATTACCACAAATAAACTTAAATAGATTAAATAAGGATAAATCAAAATGAAAAGGTTTAAAATAAGATAAAAACATATCTAAATTTTAATGGTTGATAATATTACAATCCTATATCTACTAATCTTATAATTGAGTCATTTTTTTGGTTTTTATGTGGGGTTTGAATTTATATTAAACTAATATTTATGCGGATTCCAAAGGTGCCCCTCTCCTCCCTTATAAAAGGGAACCTCCTCCCTCTCCTCCTCACACCACTTTGAGCCATCAAGCTCGGAAAAACCCTGAAAATTTATCTTCTACACTTTCCTATAAACATCCTAGAGGTCCTGGTTTACTTCAAAGACCAATCTTAGTGCCCTAAGAGGAGGTTTCAAAGAGGCATATCGAAGAAGAGGTAATATCCGTTACCGATTCTTTCAAATTTATTTCCTCTTCTACCTCCTCTTATTTAGTTGTTTCATTATATTGTAATAACATAAGTATCAATAATATTCTGATATGTTATTATAAATATGAAACAACCCCATTTCACCTTCTATCCATCCTAAGAAAAACGAAATCAACGCGCGTGCGTACGTACGGAATACCGTCTCCACGCCGTGGTGTAATCTGTTTTTCCACCACCACCTTACTTGGATGGGTATAATGGTGTAAAGAATAAATACATATTATTATTATAAAATTATACTGATTCTATGATATTAGATCATTCAATCCAATTTGATTCAATAAATATGGGAACAATATCATCGCTCGTGCGTACGTATGGATTACCGTCTCCACGACGCGATGAGATTCATTTTCCATGTTAACAATTCAAAAATGATTATAAAGTATATATAATAAGTAATAATGAAATATATGACATAATAATTATACTATATTTATGTACATATATATGTATTTTATATACTTAATTCCATTCAATTCAATAAGGAAACGAAAACAGCGTTCATGCATACGTACGGCCTACCGTCTCCATGAACGGTGTATTTCTTTTCATTTATCGATCTATTATATATATGTATATTCTGAATATATATTATATATAAATCATGTTTTATTTTCTGGAATTAAGTAATCATGATCTATGTAATCATATGAATAATTACAAGTCAAAACACGGACGACAAATGAAACGATTTTACCCAAAACGCTCTTTAACATGGAATTTACAAAAGAATGGGTAATATAAAGTCATAAGTGAACCATATATGATATCATAAAAATGATTATGATTATTTAATAATTCAATCACATTATTTAAATCATTATACAGGAGGTTCGGATACGTACGAAGCATATTGGATCTAAGGTAGGGATAACCTTTCCAATCTCGTTCTTATCCGAGATTGTTTATTCGTAAGTATTTGATGGGGTTATTGTTATCATCCAAGTCCATGTTTTATAAAAGTTTTTTTTATGTTTAATTTCCCTTTTACCCATTTTTTATTTTAGTACATGGTATGTAAGGAATATTTCTTGTGTTTACGTTACAAGGTACTTTTTGACTTTTCTGACAAAAGTACGAGGAGAATGTTTTTTTATCTTATACAGAATGAGATGATTTTTACGGTTTTATAAAGACTTATTTTCATAAATATTACTCCAAAAGATTTCATTACTATTTTAAACATAATATTTTTCTTTTAAAATTGCATGACGTTTTGTGAAAATAAATTGATTTTGAAGAAGAAAGGATATTTTCCTCAAGAATTCATTTCAAGTGTTTTATCAAAACCATTTTCCATCTAAGATGACATTATTTCATATGTGTATATTTAAAGTATAATGTCTCTATGATTTACATGGATTGATTCTTCTTATGATGAAATGTTATCCATTTTATATGGATTATGTGATGATGACATGATGTTTAAGAATCCCATTTTTATTACATGGGTTATGCTATGATGTATGATTTATTATTTTGTGGCACAAGTAAGAATGATTTCACTATGAGATGGGTGGGACCTATATCTCCCTCCAATGAATTGGGTAAAGATTTATATCTCCTGAGATAGACCTGGCTGAAATGGAAAGTAAATCCGGTTCAGTAATACAGGGCTGAAATGACAAGTAAACTCGGTTCAGTAAGGGACTTTGTCCACTAAGATGGTCTTGGAAGCAATGCCTTGGCTAATATGGAAATCATTACATGTGCTTATTGGATTCCATAATTAAGTGTTTTATTCCCATTCTAGTTTATCATGATTAATGTTCCTTTATGATCTGTGCCTTATGTACTTCCAAGATTTATGTCATTTCTCATGATTTTGATGTTTAGATTTTATGTTCATGTTTTTGCATTTAAATGTTTATGGATTGTTTTATGTTATCTATGTTTACCCTTACTGAGAATTTGAGCTCACCCTTTATATGTTTTTTCTTTTACCTAGGATTTAAAGAAAGGTTTTATGTAATAAAACAAAAGGGGATGATCTTTATGGGAAATTTTGAAGATCTTTCACCACGATTAGAAGATTATATTCTGAGTTTCCAAAGACAGAAACTATTACGATCCTTGTGTGTCTATTTTTGTTATGTATTACGTATTATGAAAAAGTAATGTAATGTCCATGTATGTCAAGATTTGGGTCTCTACAGTTGGTATCATAGGAAAGGTTTAGTCAACCTTTGTAAACTAGGATGCGAGAACTTTAGTGAGATCCCTAGAGATATTTCCAAGGTATGTCTAGGGATGTCCCTAAGGATAAGTATAAGTATCAGTTATAGTCCTATAATTATGGTAATGATATTAGAATTTAACCTAAGATGTTAGATATTGAATGTAATCCCCCATGATTATGATTTTGGCCTCTCACGCTATTTTTCTGGGTTTTAGAAAATGGCTGGGAATGGGAAGATTCATGATAATGGAGGATATGATAGAAAATGGAATGATATTCTTCATGGGAAACCAAATGAAATAAGATCTGGAGGTCCACATATTGTTATTATGCCTAATCAGAAATCTCATAAAATGATCTATAGTCTCAACTTTGGTAAGTTTCCTGACTCATGTAATATGAGAAAGATGGAGTTTCATGATGATCATAGAGGAAGGAAAGTTCAATTTCTATCATTTAAATTATGTGGGAAGAGGAACCAAGGAGAATGTTTCAAAGGAACTGGAAGATGCTTTGGGTGCAGAAAAGAAGGACACAAATCCAGTTAGTGCAAAGGAAAAGGTTCAGTTAACACCATGGAGAAGGATAATGGTATTTCTACGACATCAACAATGATTAGATGTTTTAAATGTGGAATGTATGGACATTATGCAAACAAATGCCCAAAGGGAAAATCTCATGAAGAGAATCAGCATGGTCATATGGGTAGTATTTATGTGGATGATGATGAGTAGACTACAAATGATATATGAGATGAAAGAAGTGTTGAAGCTTTGTCAATGTTTTAAGAAGGTAATGGAATGATTTATGTTATGTTTTATAGTTAATGGTAATATTGAATAAAGAATCATCTACGGATTGTTACACTATTGTTTTTCCTAAAGTATTTGAAAGTATATGTTGAATGGTACTGGTAAACATGAAAGGTTATTCAGATATTTTTGGAAAGAATATTATATGCGCATAATGAATGGATAAGGAGAAAATAATATGTTTGACAGTATTAATGATCTCATGACTGATATAAGGACAAGGTTATATCATGGTTTGAGTATATAGAATTTTTGGATTTTGGTATGAGGAAAGAGTTAACTTTTGACAGCATTCATGTTTTAAATAATGATCAATGGGTATTCTTATTTCAAGATAATACATGATTAAGTTATTCACATGATTGTAATGTGACCAAAAAGATATATGAGGGATAAATGATGGTATTCATGTGATTTTTATATGACCTTTTTAGTAATCGTTCTCTTTATACTTTGAGTTTGGAAAGAAGTATTTTGGATAATCCTAAAGATTGGAATGGATTATGTTGGACATAAGTTAGTATTGTTTAAAGCTAGAACTTTTTCGATATTATTGATTGAAAGTTATAATAATGTATTTTTAGAAAAAAAGAAAACCTGCAGGACAGGTGACTATCCATCACGTCGGACAAGGGTACGAGAATCAATCCCACAACCGAAGTGAGAAAGACCTTTATCGCCTACCACTCTCCTACAGGAAGTCCCTGGTTAGTAGAAATTAGTTTTATTTTATTAAACGGTATGATAGATGAAGTATATGTCCATTCTTGGAATCATATACGTTTAACCTCACCATACATGGACTTATGTATTCGATAACTTTTTCTAACCTTTTCTTTGAGACAGATGGAATGACCCATCATTCTATCACATGATCGGCTAACACGTCAAGAATGAAAAATTAAACTTCATTTCTTTAAGGGATGATGTGGAAATTGTTCAAAGCACAAACAATAGCGAGATTGTACCAAAATCAAGTAAGTATTTCTTCTAATTCAACATTTTCAACTTTAGGGAAATGATATTAAAAAAAATGTTGTCCTAGTGCTCTTATATCAGATTAATCAGATGGTACCTTATATCATCACAAATTTATGGCTTTGTGATTGTTGGATTTTTCATAGCCATGTTCTCTACCACTCTCCATCAGAACTTGATGGTTAGATTTTTTTTCCACATCTATATTTTCCCATATGTTCTTCTATGTGGAAACCCAGTGATTTGTTAATCTGGGTAACCGTTATGTTTCATAATTTAGTTTTTAAAGTTACATTTTGGTATTCTTTTTTACGATGTGGGTTTCTATGAATGAAACTCTCATGTAATAAACCATTTATAACCCTGACGAATTTCGAGGGTGAAATTCATTTTTAGGGGGGTAAAATGTAACACCCCGATATTTTATAAGATATATTCTTTTTAATTTATTTCATATCTTCTATTGTACGCTACACCAAGATCATCTTGTTCTATATGCAACACCGTATTATCTTGCAGTATACGCAACACTAATCTTGGATCGTGTTACACACAGTTTCAAGTTTGTTTGATAGTAGTTATTATCTGCAACATTGAGTGTGTATATATATATATTCAATGTATAAAAGAAATATGGTTGGATATTGTTATACACAACAACAAAAGAGTCTTTCACTACACGCAACCCTAACTTGGATTGCATTACACACAATCACAACCTTCCTCGATAGCGTGTGTTTTACGCAATACCGGGATTCACTAAACTATGATATATGGTTATAATATTATTATGAACTAGCTGTTATGAATATTATTAACTAAATTTTGAATTTTATAATATTATTATTCATCTTTCAGATTTTTTAGAACATGGTATAAGAACAAAGTAAATTTTTTGGGTAAAATAAGTATTTTTCAAAAAATGTAGTTTTGCCGCTTTTTGATGGCACACCCACTTTAAATATAGTTTTTGACATGTTTATAAGTTCAATTTGACAAAATAAATTTTTTCTTTGGAATCAGGAAATAAAAATTTACTTTGGATAAAAGTTTCATATTATTCTGGCAACTTTCATATTTTGATGAATAGTAAAAACACGCTATATTTTAATTAAAAACAACTTTTTTCATCATAATAATTTATATGGTTAAATTATAACATTGAATGGTTTTAAAGTATAAATATAATATATTTTTACAATTTAATATAATTTATGTAATTAACATTAATTTTACATTGAATTCATAGGTAAAAACATTTCAATCTTTTATAATGTTTTAACTTTTAAAACACGTTTTCTTAACAACGGGATTAATTTTAAATTAATTTCTGCAACTTTTGTGTATTGAATTTAAAAAAATGGATTACTTATTTGGAATCAGTGGGTCCAAATTATGTTAATAAGATACTTTTTATTTTTGGGCATTATGAATAGTAACTACGGTAAATTTTATTTACCGTAGTAAAAGGTAAATCGGGTAATTAAGGGTAAATATAATATTATAAAAATACACTAACACTTGTATTAATATAATTGGATGCTTATATTTCATCTTAAGGCATATTTGGGTCTAAATGGAAACTATTGGAACCCATTTGGAGGTGATTAAGACCTTTAGTTTATTTTATTTAAAGGAAAGTGAAATATGTCTCACTCAACTTTAATAATTAAAGTATTTTTAATATAACTTTATACAGAATATAAATTAGGTTATAAATACTCATTTGAAATATAAAGTGTTTTTCTTTATCATGGTAATTTATTTTCAAATTTTAAGAGTTATTAAATTACCTTATTATCTTATGCATTAATGATGCAGAAATTATTTATTTAGTGAAAAATAAATAATATAGTTTTTATTGAAATAGTAATACATATCAAAAAGCCCAAAAATCTGCACAAAACTTATTATTAGTGTCTATATAAACCCTAATCAACCACTGGCCAAATATTTTACCATTTGGATCCTTATTAAGGCGATTATGACACTTATAATATTTTATTTTAAATGATTCAAAAGTTGTCACCTTCATAATTTAATAAATATAACAATTTATATGTTGTTATTTTAAGATGATAAATTTGAGAAAAATAATTATTATATAATCCTTGATATTTATCTTCATAAAAGGATTTTATTTTTAATTTTTATGCAAAAATATGTATATTAAATAATTATACAAAAATATTGTACTAATTATTTTTTTAAGAGATATACCAAATGAATGGTTTTAAAAATATTAAAATAAATATTATATTAACTATTTAATGTGCTCCACGAATTTTCTAGACAAATTTACATGTTAGGAATCTATTAAATATTTTTTTTGAATATATCCTCTGTGTAGATTTTATTTAAATTCAAATAAATGAATAGTGTCAAAATTGACACTATGGTTATTTTATAAAAATAACATATTATTAAATTGTTTAAAAATCACAAAAATATTTAAAAATTATAAATTTAAGTTTATATAGTCTACAATGTCATAAATTATCCAATTATGGAAAATTAACAACACATAAGTGATTATTTACAACCATTTAAAATTTAGAATTTTATTACCACAAATAAACATAAATAGATTAAATAAGGATAAATCAAAATGATAAGGTTTAAAATAAGATCAAAACAAGTATAAATTTGATTGGTTGATGCGATTACAACACTATATAATCTAATATTCTAATTTAGTCATTTTTGGTGGTTTTTATGTGGGGTTTGAATTTATATTAAACTAATATTTTTGAGGATTCCAAAGGTGCCCCTCTCGTCCCTTATAAAAGGGCACCTACTCCCTCTCCTCCCTACAAAACTTTGAGCCCTCAAGCTCAGCCAACCCCTAAAAATTTATCTTCTAAACTTCCCTAGAAACATCCTATAGGTCCTGTTCTACTTCAAAGACCTATCTTAGTTCCCTAAGAGGAGGTTTTAAAGAGGCGTATCGAAGAAGAGGTAATATCCGTTACCGATTCATTCAAATTTATTTCTTTTTATACCTCCACTTATTTAGTTGTTTAATTATATTGTAATAACATCAGTATCAATAATATACTGATATGTTATTATAAATATGAAACAACCCCATTTCACCTTCTATCCATCCTAAGGAAAACGAAATCACCGCGCGTGCGTACGTATGGAATACCGTCTCCACGCCATGGTGTAATCTTTTTTTTCCACCACCACCTTACATGGATGGGTATAATGGTGTAAATAATAAATACATATGATTATTATAACATCATACTAATTCTAAGATATTATATCATTCACTCCAATTCGATTCAATAAATATGGGAACGATATCATCGCTCGTGCGTACGTACGGATTACCGTCTCCATGACGCGATGTGATTCATTTTCCATGTTAACAATTCAAGAATGATTATAAAGTATATATAATAAGTAATAATGAAATATATGACATAATAATTCTACTGTATTTATGTACATATATATGTATGTCATATACTTAATTCCATTCAATTCAATAAGGAAACGAAAACAACGTTCATGCGTACGTACGACCTACCCTCTCCATGAACGGTGTATTTATTTCCATTTATCGATATATTATATATATGTATATTCTGAATATATATTATATATAAATCATGATTTATATTCTGTAATTATGTAATCATGATCTAAGTAATCATATGAATAATTAAAAGTCAAAACACGGACGACAAATGAAACGATTTTACCCAAAATGCTCTTTAACATGGAATTTACAAAAGAACGGGTAATATAAAGTCATAAGTGAAACATATATGATATCATCACAATGAATATGATTCTTTAATAAGTCAATGACATTATTTAAATCATTATACAGGAGGTTCGGATACGTACGAAGCATATCGGACCTAAGGTTAGGGATAACCTTTCAAATCTTGTTCTTATCCGAGATTGTTTATTCGTAAGTATTTTCTGGGGTTATTGTTATCATCCAGGTCCATGTTTTCTGAAAGTGTTTTTATTTATGTTTAATTTCCTTTTTACCCATTTTGTCTTTTAATACATGGTATGTAAGGAATCTTTCTTGTGTTTACGTTACGAGGTACTTTTTGACTTTTCTGACAAAAGTATGAGGAGAATGTTTTTTTAACTTATACTGCATGAAAGGATTTTTATGGTATTATAAAGACTTATTTTCATGAAGCTTCCTCCAAAAGATTTCATGAATATTTTATACAAAATCTTTTTATTTTAAAATTACATGACGTTTTGTGAAAAGAAATTGATTTTGAAGGAGAATGGTTATTATACTCAAGAATTCATTTCAAGTGTTTTATCAAAACCATTTTCCATCTTAGATGAAATTATTTAATATGTGTATATTTCAAGTATAATGTCTATATGATTTACATGGTTTGATTATTATTATGATGAAATTTTATCCATTTGTTTTATATGGATTATGTGATGATGGCATGATGTTTAAGAATCCCATTTCTATTACATGGGTTATGCTATGATGTATGATTTATTATTTTGTGGCACAAGTAAGAATGATTTCATTATGAGATGGGTGGTACCTATATCTCCCTCCAATGTATTAGGTAAAGATTTATATGTCATGAGATAGACATGGATGAAACGTAAATTAAATCCGGTTCAGTAATACAGGGCTGGAACGACAAGTAAACCCAGTTCAGTAAGGGATGTTGTCCACTAAGATGGTCTTGGCAGCAATGCCTTGGCTACTATGGAAATTATTACATGTGCTTAATGGATGCCACAATTACATGTTTTATCCCCATTATATTTTATCATGATTAATGTTGCTTTATTATCTATGCCTTATGTACTTCCAAGATTTATGTCATTGTTCAGGATTTTGATGTTCAGATTTTATATTCAAGTTTTTGCATTTAAATGTTTATGGATTGTTTTATGTTATCTATGTTTACCCTTACTGAGCATTTGAGCTCACCCTTTATATGTTTTCTTTTCCCCAGGATTTAACGAAAGTTTTTAGGTAAGAAAACAAAAGGGGAAGATCTTATGGGAGATTTTGATGATCTTTCACCACGATTAGAAGATTATATTCTGAGTTTCCAAAGACACTAAACTATTACGATCCTTGTGTGTCTGTTTTTGTTAAGTATTAAGTATTCTGCAAAAGTAATGTAATGTCCATGTATGTCAAGCTTTGGGTCTCTACAATGACATCAATGATTATAATATTTCAGGGTATATTTTAACAACTATAGTTTAGTGTTATAATGTAACTAATGTTTTTATATTTTATAATTATTGTATTTCTTGATAATCACATTATTGAATATCATAATATGAATGTTTCATGTGTGAAAACCTATGAAGTTATCCTCTTTCACCCTTTTCTATATTTTTCATTGTATTTTCTAAGATGTTGAAAAATTTAAAAAACAAAGAATTTATTTTATGTATAACAATAAAGATTATGATATTGTACACAAACTATTTAAATTATTATAATATTTAATATTTACATATAATTTGAGTAATAATTATATTACATAATTCCATAATGTTACCATATATCATGTTAACAATAATTATAATATTTCATTATGTATTGTAACCACTATAGTTTACTGTTATAATAGAAATAATAATTTCTCATGTTGAATATTTATAATAATGGATGATAATTTCATTAAATAAAGTTATAAATATAAAAAAAATTATATATATTTATAATAATGCAATCATTGATTATAATTTCAAGTATTTAATAAGAATTTATGTGAATTGTTGGGTACAATCACACTGACCTTAATGCACTAGACTCCATTAAAACTCTACAGTTATGCATCCTTGGTAAAGAGTAGAACTAGTATGCATGACATCCTAGGAAGTACTCATGTTGAATGCTTTTTTTGAATATTTTCAATTTCATTATAGTAGAATAATTAGTATTATGATATTATATGCAAACTTTTGTATTCATTATAATAATTCATTATTACAAGTAAATTTAAAAATTATTTTAATATTTCATGCTATAATGTTACATTATTTCAAGTTAAAAGTGATTGTAATATTTAATTTTATATGTTAACAACTACGGTTTAGTTCCACAAGATAAATAATATTTTTCGTTTTGAATAATTACACCATTTCACGATAATTACATTATTGGTATTTTTAATTTTATTTTCCGATATTTTTTACACGTGATTAAAAAAATTCAATAAGTGTAAAAATAATAATAATGATATTGTATGTAAACTTTTTAAATGAATAAAATATTTCATTATCATATTTGATTTTAGAAAAATTATTTTATTTTATGTCATAGTGTTACCATATTTCACTTTAAGAATAATTATAATATTTCATGACGTATTGTAACCATTATTATTTAATGTTATAATTGAAATTATTATTTTTCATGTTGAATAATTATAATATCTTCTGATGATCTCATTAGTCAAAGTTATATTTATAACAACAATTAAATTACAATATGTAATATTAGAATCATTTACAGTACAATAAAATATATAAAAATAATTTCTATGCATTTTTGAGTGTGATCAAATAGGTAATAATTTACAAGCTCCCATTAGTTCTCTGTAGTTAAGTGTTCTAGGGAGAGAGCAGTACTAGGATGGGTGAATTCCTGATAAGTTCTCATCTTGAACAATTTTTTGTGTACATTTAAAATTTTATGCATGTTTAATAAAGTTTATTATGATAATTCATGTAAGATTTGGTATTGAATATAATATTTCTTGATTATTGGGAATTTTAGAAATATTTATAATTTTACATGTTATAATGATACAATATTTCATGTTAACAATGATTATAATTTTTCATGTTATATTATAACAACAACAGTTTAGTGTTATAACAGAAATAATATATTTCATGTTGAATAATTATAATATTTCTCAATAATTTCATGATTCAATTTCATAATATGAATTTTTCATGGCTGACCTCTTCAGAACTATTTTTGTTTCACTCATTTCTTAATTTTTCATTATATTTTCCCATATTTTTTACAGTTTTTGAAAATAATTACATATATGTATAAAAATAATTATTATGATATTTTATGTAATATTTTTAAATGAATATAAATTTTCATGATTAAAATAAATTTTTGTAATTATTATAATATTTCATGTCATCCTCCAATGGTCTGAATGCCTTCATTTTTTAGTGATTTTGATAACCCACCATTCAACGAGTTAGGTGGAACCCCTACAAGGCCCGTAGGTGTAAGTATTACTTGGCCCACAGGCCTTAGAGGAATTCAATTTCCATAGGCTTCAATCATTACATACAACCCATACTTACTACTTGGAACTGATCCTCCCCATCATCTTCATCATGAAATCACCTCTCCACCTTCACATGGCTCTTCGGCTAGGCTTTCCCATGCATACACAGGCCTATCCTGATGGCAGGTGACGTACCCTCTCATTCTTGCAATCCGTTTAGATGCTACTATGCTGAAATATCCTTGCTCATCCTCCTTCTGAAGCTTGTTCCTTGTAGGTTGTCTGGTTTTCATTTACTCTTATGGTGTCCTGAAGGCCTTATGGTGGTCCGAAGGCCTTAAGTGTTATAATAGAAATAATAATTTTTATTGAATAATTATAATATTGGTTGGTAATTACATTAGTTAAAGTTAAATTTATATCAAAAATTATATTTATGCATGTAATATTACACTCATTTATTGTAATTTCAAATATTTAAAAATAATTTCTAGGTATTTTTTGTTGAGATCACACGAGCATTAATCCACCATATGTGATTAGAACTATGAAGTAAATTGTGATAGGGAGGGAGCATTACTAGGATGAGTGACCTATTTTGAAGTACTCTTGTTGCACAGTTTTGTGTATATTTAAAAGTTAATGCATGTATAATAAATATTATTTTGATATTGTACAAAAACATTTGTATTGTTTATAATATTTCCTGATTATAGGGATGTTTAGAAATAATTATAATATTTCATGTTATAATGCTATAATATTTCATGTAACAATGATTATAATATTTTTTTATTATATTGTAAAAACTAAAATTTAGTGTTATAATAGAAATAATATTTACATAATGTTGAATAATTATAATATTTAATGATAATCATGTTATTGAATTTCATTATATGAATTTTTCATGAGTTTCCTCCTAGGAAGTGCACATGTTTCACCAATTTTTTGTATTTTTCAATGTATTTTTCCTGATGTTTTACAATTTAATAAAGAAATAATTGCATATATGTAATACAATAATAATTATGATATTGAAAGTAATAATTTTTTAATGAATATAATATATCATTTTAACTATGAATTTTAGTAATAATTAAAATATTATACGTCATAATGTTACCATATTTCATGCTAACAATAATAATAATATTTCACAACTTATTGTAACAAAAAATTTTGAGTGTTATAATAGAAATAATAACTTTTCTTGTTTAATAATTATAATATTGTATGATAATTTCATTATATAATGTTATATTTATAATAATAATTAAATAGAAATATTTAATATCAGAATCATTGATTATACATTAAAATATTTAATAAGAATTGCTGTTTATATTTTTTTGTGAGAACACACTAGCACTAATGCACTATATACCATTAAAACTACACATTTAAGTGTTCTTGGGTCATATTAGTACTAGGATGGTTGACCTTAATGGAATTACTTGCGTTTCACCATTTTTTGCATATATTTCAAATTTTAGGCCAACATACTAAATATTATTATGATATTTTATGTAAAAATTAGTATTTAATATAATATTTCAGGATGAAGATGAATTTTATTAATAATTACAACATTTCATGTTAAAATGTTAAAATATATCATGTTAACAATGATTATATTATTTAATTTTACAATGTAACAACATTAGTTTAGTGTTATAATAGAAGTAAAATTTTATCATGTTTAATAGTTATAAAATTTATCGATAATGATATTAATGAAGTTCATAATATGAATGTTCCATGAATAACCTCATGCTAAGTTCTCGTGTTTCACTATTTTCTATAATTTTCATTTTATTTTCCCAAATTTTTACATTTAAAAAACCAAATAATTCCATGTAAGTATAAAAATAATAATTATGATATTTGATTAATATTTTTAAATGAATTTATTATTTCATGTTGAGATAAGATATTAGAAATATCTATAATATTTCATGACATAATGTTACCATATTTTATGTTAACAACAATTATAATATTTCATGATGAATTATAACTACTACGTTTTAGTGTTATAATTGAAATAATAAATTTTCATGTAGAATAATTATAATATTGGTTAATGAACGCATTAGTTAATGTTACATTTATTACAACAATTAAATAACAATATGTTATATTAGAATCATTGAAAATACTTTCAAATATTTAACAATAATTCATGTTTATTGTTGGGTGAGATCATACCAACATTAATACACCTCGTCCTATTAGAAAATTGAAGTTAAGAATGCTTGGTTGAGAGTAGTACTAGGATATATGACCTCCTGTGATGTACCAATGTTGTAACCCTTCTTGTGTTTATTTCAAATTTCATGCCAGTATAATAATTATTATTATGATATTGTGCATTATTTTTTTATTAAATATAATATTTCAGGATTACATGACATTTTATCAATAATTAGAATATTTCATGTTTTAATTTTACAATATTTCATTTCAATAATGACTATAATATTTCATGATATATTTTAACATCTAGGTTTTATTGTTATAAAAAAATAATATTTTTTCAAGTTAAATAATATTAATTTTTTTTTGATAATTTCAATATTAAATTTCATAATATGAATGTTTCATGGGTGACCTCCTGGGAAGTGTTCGTGTAGCATCCTTTTTAGTAATTTACATTTTATTTTTCCTGTTTTTTTACATTAAAAAAACAAATAATTAATCATAAGTATAACAATAATAGTTATGATGTACATCAAAAATATTTTAAATTAAAATAATATTTAATGTTATTGGAGATTTCTATTATTAATTATAATATTTCATGTCATAATGTTTCCATAATTCATGTGAAGAATAATTATAATATTTCATGTCATATTATAACAACTACAGTTTAATGTTATAATAGAAATAATAATTTTTCATGTTGGATAATTATAATATTGGACCATAAATGAATTTTTTGAAGTTATATTTATAACAAAAATTAAAAATAAATATGTAATTTTTAATTCATTGATAGTACATTCATATATTTAACAAGAATATCTGTATATTTTTGGGTACAATAACACCAGCATTAAGGAACCCAATCCCATTAGAACTTTTTAGTTAAGCATGTTGGGAAAGTGTAGTACTTTGATGGGTGTCCTCCTGTGAAGTACTCATGTTGCACCCTTTTTTTGTGTACATTTCAATTTTCATGTCAGTATAATAAATTTTAATATCTTATTGTACGTAAAACTTTTTTTATTGTAATTTATCATCATTAAAGGAAATATTAATAATATTTATAATATCTCATGTCATAATTTTACAATATTTCATGTTAATAATGATTATAATATTTCAGGTTATATTTAAACAAGTAAAATTTACATTTATAGAGGAAGTAATATTTTTTCATGTTGAATACTTATAATATTTCTCGATAATCACATTATTGAATTTCATAATCTGAAGTTTCAATTAGTGATATCCTGTGATGTGCTCATGTTTAACACTTTTCTGTAATTCTCTTAATATTTTTACCTATTGTTAACATTGAAAAAAATAATTTCATTGGAGTATGAAAATAATAATAATGATTTTGTACATAAAATTTTTAAATGATTGTCATATTTCATGCTTATGTGGAATTTTACTAATATTTTTAATATTTCATCCCATAAGGTTGCTATATTTAATGTTAATAAATATTATAATATTTTATAATGTACTGTAACAACCATAGATTAATATTAGATTAAAAATAAAATATTCCTAATGTTGAATAATTATCATATTTTCTAATAATTGTTTAATCATCTCCCAAATTCTTGTAGGAACAACAACCTGGTTCCTAACAAAGATGATCTCATCTTAATCTATTGTCCAATCAGAACATGATGCCCCACCATCAAGGATTTCCCACATGGATAAACATTCTAGATCCTCTTAATGTTTATCTCCAATTTATATCACAAGTGTAGAGTCTTTTGAAATTTCTAGGAGAGTCATGTTCTTTAGAAACTCCTAAACCAAAACATGCATCATGGATAGAAAAGTAATCATTTTAGACTCAACAATGAACTCTTGAACATCATGAGTATTAGTTTTTCTACTTAAAGAATCAATAACACTATTTCTATTCCCGATCGAATATCCAAGATCAATATCAAATTACTTCATATAAAAAACCAACCTACACTACCAAAGGTTCAAATATCATTGGGAAAAGATATAGTTTTTGATCTTGTGATTAGTATACACAACTAAACTTTCACACAACAGATAATACCACCAACACATCTAATCATAAATCACTACTTCCAAATAGAGGTAATACAGAGGGTTGTTCTATTCAAGTGGCCTCAACTGCAGAGACACATACACCACAATTGTAATGCCTCGACCCTAGTTACCCATAGTCGGTGCATTATTACATAACATTGGAATAATCACAAGGGATCAAATCCCAAAGGACTGATCTGTTTTGTAGACTTGGAAGTACTAGATACATACATAAGTTTTACATTACATTATGAAATGAAAAACAAAAAATATTTGTCCCCTCTGAACACATTAATATCCCTTAGACTATCCCTGCAGGTCAGTCATAATATAATTATTCTCATCTTTAGAAAAAAATAAATCATAGAAAGGGGTGAGATGAGACGCTCAGTAAGGATAACAATATAGCAGAAACTATCATAAATAAGAATTAAATATTAAGGTAATGTATAAGACAAAAACAAAAGATTTTTAAAGATAAAATTATTCATAATATGGAAAAGATAAATAAAATAATTCCACTTACTTATTTAGATGGATATTCTACGAGTTGAATATTCACATGTAGTATCAATATCTAATTTCATAATGATGGAATCCATAAAGATGGACATCATAACCACATAGTCAATGCATCATGCAAAGACTAAAAATAAGTTTTCTAAAGGGCTTGTGCCAAGACACAAGTTTGTCTCATGAGACCTACCAATGCATCGAGGAGCTATAGTGGGCTCCACCCATCACATATTAAGTTCAATCCATTCCTCATATGAAAAGGATGAAACATAATATAAACATTCATATTAAAACTAGAATACGAAATGTAAATAATTTAACCACAAAACATGAATGGTATAAAAATAGCACATCCATAGTAATAAATATAAAAAAACCTTCAATACAATATGGAAGTTTGTTTCATAATAAATCAACTACATAGAAATGTAAAATCCAATGAAGGATGTTGACATAGCTGAAATAAATCCCAAGACTATTTGAGTGAAATATTTCTTTACACATTGAAATCATTTAAAAGTAAAGAAAAGATTTATTTTTAAAATATTCTTATAAGAATCTAAGGGAAGTTTTAATGGTGTTCTAATGGTGGAAAATAGCTACACTTGTTGTATATGTTAATAAAATTATTTCCCTAATTTCTAAAAAAGGTCATAATGTACCTAGTTTGGAAATCAACAGAATGATTTATTTTAAAACATTTTATAAAAATTCAAAAAAGGTTTTAAATGAAATTAAATAATTTTATAGTAAACAATAATTTTTTTTGGTAATATATTTTTAAGAAACATGGATGTGTATGATAAAGAGGTCCTAGTAGATACTTACGTATTAACAACCTCAGATAATAAAGAGATTGTAAAATTAACACTTTCCTTGTACTTTTCCTAAGTCAAGGGAACATTAACCTCATGAATAAATTTGAGATAATTGTTTTTAAATTATACAAGAACCATATACAAAAATATGATATCATATATGATCTTCTAATATTTTGTTGTTAATGATATTTCAGTATTAACATTGTTTCAGGTGTTAACTGATTCATTTTCCATTATAAGTTTTGTAACGTAAGTCCTGTTTTTTTATGGATAGGATGTATTTAATTCGTATCTAGAATGATATTACATTCTTAAAAATTATTTTTAATCATCAAATTAAAATTATTCTTGAATGTTTATTATGGGAAATGAAATATCATCGCATCGTGGAGACGGTAATCCATATGTACGCACGAGCGACAATATAATACTATTGATGGTGAAATATTATGTAATTGGATGGTATATTATATATAAAAAAAAATTAACATGTAAATTTTAATATTTACATAAATTATACCCATTATTATACCCATCCAAATAATGATGTGTTGAATAACAAAATACACGACGATGTGAAGACGGTAAGCCATACGTACACATGTAAGGTGACTTTGTCATTTATAGGATTGATAGAATAATGAATATGGTTTTACCATATTTATAATGACATCTAAGTATGTAGATGGTACTGGAGTTATTATTTTGTTATGGAAACAACAAATAAATAGTAAGTGTAAGAAGAAAAATATTTTAAAAGAGGTGATGAAATTGTTATCTCTTCTTTAGGTTCTTTCTTTTGATTTGAACAAAAGGGCTCCATAGGTTGGCTTTATGATCAAATTAAGGCCTTGATGATTAAGTGAGGTCAATTTGGAGGATATTTTATAAGGGTTTAGAAGATTCAAATGTATTTGGAGGTGTGAAATTAAGAGAAGGGGAAGTACCCTCTTATAAGAGAGGTGATAGTTACTTTAGGAAAATATTGAAATATTATTTTATTATAAAATAATTTTTAGTTTCTAATGGCTCCAAATGGATTTATTTCTTAGATAATGCGGGGATGGGTAGAAATATTTTCAATAAATATGATTTAGACAAGTTTAGGTCACAATAATAACCTTATCATTTAGATTTAACTCTTAGTTAAATAATTTAACTTTTACCAAGTCTTCTTGTATTCTTACACTGTATGGTTAATAAACGTACTATAAACAAACAAGAGAAGATAATGTGGTTAATTAATGAAATATAAAACATTATATAAGTCCTTTGGACGAACTGTATATTTTTAGGAATATTATATCATTTAATAATATATTATTTTTTATAAAAACACATTTATGTCAATTTTGAAACTATTTAGTATCTGGTTTTTGTGAAAGTCATAAAAACGGTATTACATCGAATAAAATTTATTTAATCAACCATAACATGTAAAAATGCATCAAAAGTATCAATTTAAATTTATTTTAAAATTTATAATATCAATTATTTTAATCATTCATTAATAAGGAAATTACTGCATCATCATTGTGTCATAAATAAATTTTATTATTTAATATCTAAAAAATATAAATAAAATACCATAATATAGGAAATATTTTTGTATTTCTAATGAATATTTATATTCAATGTTATCTTATTTATAACCCTATATTAAAAATGTTTTATTTATTAAAAATTTAATTTATAATTTTTAACTCTTTATAAAATAATAACAAATTCCCTAATCTAATCCAAGTGGATAAAAAAGGATCATATATTATTACTAAGGCTTATTTTGGTCGAAATAAACTTATCGAATAGAATTAGGACATGTTTTAAGGTAATTATAATTTCATTTTTAACTTTAATTGCCCTATTTACTTTTAAACGTGGTAAATAAAATTCAAAAGTTACTATTAACCAAAAATTATTTTCATCCTATTAAACCAAATTTAGTTGCTGATGTCCACCGTGTTGCTCAGATTTTTTTAATTCAAATCATTGAAACGGTAAAATTACTTTTTATGAAAATTTTTAAATGTGACTAGAAGGTGGGTAAATGTCGTTAAAAAGTTCAATAAAATTTTATATTTATAATTTTATTACTAAATGACTCTAATGAATTACATTGGAATGATATATTTATTATGTATCTATTTTCACTCTAAAATAAATTTATGTAAAAATAATAGTTATTTAAGTAAAATTCGGTTTTAAAAAATAACGCAGTGTTTTTCACTATTTTTCAAAAATTGAATGTTTTTAGAAAAATACCAAAAATTAAACCTAAGAAAATTTTAATATTCTGAATCCAAAAATGAAGTCCATTTTGAAAAATAAAATTAATAAAATTTCAAAAAGTGGGTATTTCTATTCAAAACTCCTTTTAAAATGGCTAGTTTGATTTGTCGTGGTGTGCTAGAACTCGAAGCTACGGACACTGCAAATTATTGTATTATTCAAAGGGAAACATACCATGGATTCTTGGGGTGTTACATTCTTCCCTAAAATCTTTAGAATACTAGTACATAAAAAGATTTGGGTATTTCTTTATCATAAGTTCCTCTGGTCCCACATTACCTCTTCCATTTTATGGTTTTTCCAAATATCTTTTACCAGGAGAGTCGTCCAGTTTCTCAACACTTGTTCTCTAGTATCAAGAATCTTGGTAAGCTCATCAAAATAAGACAGATCAGGTTCTAGTTCTTATTCTTCATAGGTGGTTACATGTTTTGGGTCAGGTTTGTACTTTCTCAATAGTGATACATGGAACACATCATTAAATTTGGAGAGACTTGGCAGCATTCCCAAATGATAAGCTACAACTCCAATTCATTCTAGAATTTAGAAAGTTCTGATGTACCTGGGAATAAATTTACCCTACTTACTGAATCATATAACACCCTTCCATGGATATACCTTTAAGAAAACATGATCTTTAACTTGAAATTACAAATCCTTCCTTCGGTTATCAACAGGGCTCTTTTGAATACTTTGAGCCGCTTTGATGTGGGTTTAGATAATATTCACATTTTATATTGTTTCATCAAAAATTTATGGGCCTATGAGTTTTTTTTCACTAACATCATCCCAACAAGTTGGTGTGTGACATCTCTTACCATATAACACTTAATATGATGCCATCTGAATACCTAAATGGATGATATTGTTATAAGAAAATTCTACCAAAGGTAAATACTAATCCCACATAACTTGAAAATCAAGTGAGTAAGATCTCAACATGCATTATAAGGTTTGAATAGACCGTTTTGATTGTCCACCTGTTTCAGGGTGGTAGGCAGTGTTCAAATGAAGTTCAATATCATGGGATTTCTGAAGGATTTTCCATAATCTTGATGTAAAATTGGGATCATGATTAGAAACAATCTATATGGATACACCATGAAGTCATACAACTTCATTAATATAAAGTCTATCTAAACGTTCAAGTGGTAAATCTTCTCTTATAGCAAGAAAATATGTTGAATTGGTAACACGATAAACAATGACCCATATTGCATCATTCCTTCTAGGATTCTTTTGTTGTCACATGACAAAGTCCATCATAATATCATCCCATTTTCACTCAGGTATGGGAAGAGGTTGCCTGAATCCTCCAGGATGTTTTCTTCTAGCCTTCACCTATTGACCAACCATACGTCCTGACACATAATCAGCAATCTCCCTCTTCATGTTGTCTAAAAAAAAATGTTCGTTCAAATCACTATACATCTTAGTGATACCAAGGTGTATAGAGAATTTGAGCTAAGAGGATCATGAAAAAAATTCCCTTTTTAGATCTGGTATATTGGGAACACAAATATTTTTCCAAAATTTCAAAATTCCATCTTCATATATGATGTTGATCAGTGTCCCATCATTCACAGCATTAATTTTCTTTTGAAACTCCTCATCATCACTCTGAGAAATTTTTATCTTTTCTAGTAAAGATGATTTGGAAACCATTTGAAAAAGTATTGATGTTTCACCTTCCATGATTATTCCCATATCCATCTTTAATAAATCCATGAACATAGGATCACTTTCCACTCTCATCTTGTTCAAAACTCCATGATCCATTTTTCTCAAAGAATATTCCATTTTTTTGGCTCCCCCGATTGGTAGTGTATAGTGCAATCATAATATTTGATTAGTTCAAGCCATCGCCTTTTCCTCATATTGAGTTCTTTCATTGATAAAATATACTTCAAACTTCTGTTATCGGTATATATCTCACATTTTTTACCATCAATATAGTGTCTCCATATCTTCAAAGAGAAGATTACAACTGCTAACTCAAGATAATGAGTAGGATATTTTTGTTCATAAATTTTACGATCAGTAATGCATAGGAAATAATTCTATCATTTTACATAAGTACACAACCAAGTCCTCCCTTTGAAGCATCACTATAAATAACAAACCCATCATTCCTCGATGGTAGAACCAAGAGAGGATAATTGATTAATATTTTCTTAAATTATTCATACACTATTCACATTCTTTTTTCTAAACAAATATAACCCATTTACATGTGAGTTAAGTTAATGGGTTTGCCAATTAGGAATTTTTTTTAATGAAATGCCGATAATATTCTACTATACCAATAAAACTTCATACCTCATTTAAACTCATCATTTCTCGCCATTCTTGGATTTCTATTGTCTTTGAAGGATCAACATAGATTCCATCCTTAGAGAAAATATAGACAAGAAAAGAAATCTCCTGAAGCCAGAATTCACACTTGCTAAACATCCCATATAATTCATTTCTTCTAAGAGTCTTTAGAATAGTGTGTAAGTGATTTTAATTATCTTCGTATCTTTTTTACTATACCAAGATATCATTAATAAATACCACTAAAAATTCATCAAGATATTCTTTGAAAAATATATTAATTAGATACAATAAAACATAGAGTGGATTAGTTAGTCCAAAATGAATTACTATAAACTCATAATTCCCATACCTGCTTTAAAATTCATTCTTTTGAATGCCTTCCTTATTCACGCAAAACTACAGGTATCCAGATTGATGGTAAATCTTTGAAAAATATTGGTCTCCATGAAGTTGATCGAATAAATCATCAATGTGAGGTAGGGGATACTTGTTATTTATTATTATAGCATTGATCTCCCTGTAGTCAATGCACAACCTCAAAAATATATCTTTCTTCTTAACAAAAAAATCAGGGCTCCCCACAGAGAAAAAATATTGAGAATAAATCCTTTATTACTCAATTCATCTAGTTGTTTCTTTAGTACCATTAATTCCACAGTGGCCATTCGATAAGGGGTCTTAGATATGGGAATTGAACCATGAATTAAATCTATATAAAACTCAATATATTGTTTTGGAGGATGTCTAGGTAAATATTCTGGAAACAAATCAACATTTTCTTTCACAATAGGTACATCATATATTTGAACATTCCTTTCTTCACCCATAGTTATCTCACTCCCTTCCACCCCAATAATTGAAATTAGTAGAGCTAATGGGGGTGGATCTAGATGAGAATCATATGGTGATATTTCTGCCCTAAAGATAAGGTATTTCTTATCATCATAAAAAATTGTAACCTCCTTCTTCTTACAATAAATTTTTTCATCATGGTCCAAAATCCAATCCATACCGAGGATTATATCAAATTCAATCATGTGTATGGCAATAAACCAGTATATAAAGTATGTTTATATGCCAAAACTGGTAACTGATTAACAAAAATTGTTCCAATGATACTTCCCTTAGGAGTTTTGAATGAAAACACCCTTGTTATGTTAAACTGGAAATATAAATTTTACTGAAAAAATGGGAAGATATGAAAGAGTGCGATCATCCAGAATCAAATAAACTATTTCCTAATTTCGAGGAAATGATTCAAGTCCCTACCACCACATCATTCAGAGCTTCAACCTCTGTAGTAGTGAATGTATAAGCTTGGACTTTCACCATTGTCCTTTTTAGAGGTATGTTTCCCTGACACTTAGGATGTTCATTTACATAATACCCCATTTCTCTACAATTGTATCATTCAACATTGATAGCCTCTTTCTATCCCTTGAAATCAAGAGCATGGTTTCCTTTTTCCCCACACCTGTAACAGACTCTCACTCCCTCCAGGAATGTACCAGGGTGTTTCTTCACACATTTACTGCATGATTGGAGTTTTACCTTTACCTTCTACCCCTTATTTCCATTTCTAGAGTGTTTAACAGATCTCTTCTTCGCTTTCTTCTCTTTAATGTCATAAGAATTAGATAATTCCTTTTCTTTATTGATTCCACATGAGACTATATATTCGTATGACGAGAATAATTGTGAGAGTAATTCTCAATAGACAAATTGTTTTAAAACATCAAATAATTGATCAATATTACTCATTGGGTTATATATATAATCTACATCATGCCATTCTAACCGTGTAATGTTATCCTCATACATTGCGACATTCTCATCCTCCTTTTGCCTCACACTCAGAAATTTCCTTTACATAACTTCTCTATGGTCACAGAGAAAGTATTTTTCTGTTAAAGGATCATTAAACTCCCTCCATTCCATATGTGATACTCTTTTATCCTCATTTTTGTTTTGAATTAATGACCTCCATTGATCTGCATCTCTCCTGAGGTGATAAATTTCCATGTCATCTTTTTCCCTTTCTCTACTCTCCGAAGAATTAAATATTTTCTCTAAGGAACTTATCCATTACTCATCTAAAAATTTATTTGTAGTACCATTAAATTTTAGAGGTTGTTGCCTCATGAATCAGTCTAAGATCGATCCTTCGAATTGTGGATCAGGGTGGTCCATACGGGTAAAGTTATTATTCATAACCTGATTGAGTTGTCCCATTATAGTTATAAGTTGTTCAGCACCAGTCTCATCACCAGCTCCACTATAATTATCTTGATTAGGAGGTAAATACCTACATGAATTTTGTGCATCGATACGGTTTCCATTTCTTCAACTAGGTGCTATTTCTAAACAATGGCATAAACTAGATTACTTTTTGAATCACAATACATAATTCCAAACTAGTAAAATATGTAACATAAATTGTAATGTTTATGCATATGATCTGTAATCATAAAAATGTTTTCTTTGAGAATGTATTTAATCATAAATCCTTCACAATGGTTTGTAAATAAAATTTGAATTATCCTAAGCATATCACTCGGGAGTGTCGCATCCCAGAGTGCAGCAAGGCCTGATTTCGTGTACCAGGATACCCTAAGTTAAGCCCGAATCTCCTTGTTGGAGTTTTCACTGCAAGGTACATCTGTTCCAGAGCTGCCTCTTCCTGCTCGTATCTAGACATGGATATATTGCTTGGAAAATACACAAAATCTCTACATCACAAAAATTCTAGGATGTTCTTCTATAAAAATCCTCAATGTATATCTTTGGGTAATGATCTCTAATCATAATTTTTCTAAATATAGATTCCATGGTTTTTAGTAAACTTCCTCTAATTCAAATTGTAACACCCCAATTCTTGTTACCCAGATATGGTCCATTATTACATAACATTGGAACAATCACAAGGGATAAAATTCTGAAAGACCGATCAGTTTAGTAGCCTTGGAAGTACTAGATACATACATATGTTTTAAATTACATTATTAAATGAAAAAAAACAATGTGTTTCCTTTGAACACATTCATATCCCTTATACTATCCCTACAAGTCAGTTATAATATACTTCTTTGCGTCTTGGGAAAAAGATAAAACATAGAAAGGGGTGAGCTCAGATGCTTAGTAAGGATAAAAATATTGTGGAAACAATCATAAATAAGAATAATCATTTATGGAAATGTATAAGTCTAAAACGAAATACTTTTAGACATAAAATTATGCATAATATGGAAAAGATAAATAAAATAATTATATTTACATATTTACATGGATATTCTACTTGTAGAATAATCACATGTAGTATCAATAGCTAATTTTATAATGATGGAATGCATAATTCCGGACATCATAACCACATATTGAAGCCTCATTCCAGGACTACAAATCAAATTTTTTTAAGGCCTTGTGCCAAGGCACTAGTTTTTATCATGAGACCTACCGATGCATCAGGGATCTATAGAAGGGTCCACCCATCACTTACTAAGTCTAATTCATTTCTCATATGAAATGGTTGAAACATAATATAAACATTCGTATTAAAAATAACATACGAAATTACAATACTTTAACCATAAATAATGAATCGTATAAAAATATCACATCCATAGTCAAACATATCACAAAACCTTCAATACAATATGGATGTTTTTTTCATAATAAATCAACTTAAAAAAATGTAAAATTCAATGAATTATGTTGACATAGATGAAATCAATCCAAAACTATTTAAGTGAAATATTTCTTTCTACATTGAAATAATTCAAAATTAAAGAAAACATTTACTTTGAAAATATTATTATAAAATTGTAAGGTAAGCATCAAAGGTGTTATAAAGGTGGAAAATTTTCGCACCCACTGAATAAGTTAAAAAATTTATTTTCTTAATTTGTCGAAAAGGTCATAAAGTACCTTGTTTGGAAAGAGACAAAATGATTCGTTTCAAACCATTTTATAAAAAGTCAAACAAGGGTATAAATGAATTTATACCATAGTCTAGTAAATATTAATAATGCTTTGAAATAAATTTTTATGAAACATCGATGTGGATGATAAAGAGGTCCTAGTAGATAATTACGTATTAACAACCTCAGATAATAAAGAGATTGTAAAATTAAAACTTACCTTGTAATTTTACATAGTCATGGGTATGTTAATGTCCTGAATAATAGTGAAATCATTGTTATTAAATAATACAAGAACCACTTATAGATAAATATGACATCATATATGATCTGCTAATATTTAATTGTTACTGATATTTCAGTAGTATCATTGTTTCAGGTGTTAAATGATTCATTTTCCTTTATATGTTTTGTTATGTAAGTCATGTTTGTTATGGATATGATGTATTCGATTCATAAACCTAATGATATTTAGTTCTTAAACATTATTTTTAATAATCAAATGAAAATTATTCTTGAATGGTTACGATGTGGAATGAAATTTCCTCAAGTCATGGAGACGGTGGGCCGTACATACGCCTGAACGACAATATCATTATATTGATGGTGAAATAATATGTAATTGGAAGGTATATTATATATAAATAATCATTAACATGTTATATTTTTTAATTACATCAATTGTACTCATTATTATACCCATCCAAATAATTAAGTGTTCAATAACAATCTACACCATGACATGAAGACGGTAAGCCGTACATACGCATCTATGGTGACATTATCATTAATATGATGGATAGAATAATGAATATTGTTGTAACATATTTATAATAACATATCAGTACGTAGAAGGTACTAGATTTATTATATTGGTATGGAAAGATCAAAGAAATAGTAAGTGGAAGAAGAAAAGAATTTTAAAAGAGGTGATGAAATAATTATCTCTTCTTGAGGTTCTTCCTTATGATTTGAACAAAAGGGCTCCATTGGTTTTCTTTATGATCAATGTAATACCCATAGGTTGAAGTGAGGTTATATGAGAGGATATTTGATCATGTTTTTTCCAAGATAAATGTATTTGGAGGTGTGAAATTAAGAGAAGGGGATGTACCCTTTTATAAGAGATGTGACGGTTACTTCAAAAAAATATTGAAAAATTATTTTATTATAAACTAATATTCATATTCTAATGGCTCCAAATGGATTTATTTCAAACCTAAGGTGGTTATGCATCTAAATATTCTAATAAAATAGGTTTTAAACAAGTTTTGGTCACCATATTAACCTTATCATTTAGATTTAACTCTTAGTAAAATAGTTAATCTTTTACCAAGTGTTCTTGTATTAAAACATGATATGGTAAATAGACATACTATAAAAAACCAAGATAAACTAAAGTAGTTAATTAATGAAATATAAAAAATTATTTATGTATTTTGGAAGAACCTTAATTTTTTTAATATTATATCATCTAATAATATAGAATTTGTTTTAAAAACTCATTTATGTCAATTTTGACACTATTTAGTATTTGGTATTTCTAAAAGTTATAAAAAACACTATTAATTCGAAAAAGTCATCTAATCAACCCTAACATGCCATATGAACCTATAAAATCCTTGGAATGCAAAAAGTCTATATTTAAATTTATTTTAGAATTTATAATATCAATTATTATAATATTTCATTAAAAAGGTAATTATTGCATCACCATTATTTTATAAATAAATTTTATTATGTAATTTATAAAAATAATAAATAAAATAAGATGATGTAGTTAATATTTTTATCTTTATAATGAATAATTATAGTCTAATTTATCTTATGTATAACCCTATATTAGAAATGTTTTAGTTATTAAAATATGAATTTATCACTTTTAACTCTTCTTTAAATAAAATAATAATAAATGTACTAAATTAATCCAAGTGGATCAAAAAGGAAATATTTTATTCCTAAAGATGATTTTGGTCGAAATACAATTATCCAATAGAGTCCGGGCATGTGTTAGGGTAATTATAATATAATTTTTACCTTTAATTACCTTATTTACTTTTAACTATGGTAAATAAAATTCAAAAGTTATTTTTTACCAAAAATTATTTTCATCCTATTGAACAACATTTTAATTAATGATTTACACCATGTCTCTCGGATTTTTAAAATTCAATTAACAGAAGTGGTAAAATTACGTTTTATGCAAATTTGCAAATGTGCCTAGAAGGTGGCTAAAAGACGTTATAATGTTCAATAAAATTATATATATATATAATATTATTATAAAATGACTAAAATGAATTAAATTAGACTAATATAGGTATTATGTATCTATTATTACTTTATAGTAAATTTAAATAATTATTATTATTTAAATAAAAGTCAGTTTTAAACTACAAAGTGGTGTTTTTCACTATTCATCAATAAATAAAAGTTTTCAGGAAAATAATAAAAAATTCACCCCATGGTAATTTTGATATTCTGAATCCAAAAATGATGACCCGTTTGAAAATAAAATATATAAATTTTAGAAAAGTAGGTATTACTATTTATAACTGCTTTTAAAACGACTAGATTGATTTGTCGTTGTGTGCTAGAACTCGAAGTTGCGTAAAACACAAACTACTATATTATTCAAAAGGAAACATACCATGGAAGCTTGGGGTGTTACAAAAACATGACCCCAAACATCAAAACTACTCCAAGACTCATCCAAGATGAATAATAGAACACTAAATACTCCTCACCTGGAATAGTTTGGGTCAAAATCAGAGCTCTATTCATACACTTATTAAACTACTAGAAATATTTCTCGCATGATTTAGACCATTCACACTTTATCCTATTCTTGGAATGTACTAAAAGTGGGGCTGTAAAATGGAAAAAAAATCCCGGATTAACCTCTGATAATACTTGGTTGACCTCAAAAGACTGTATATATTGAAAACATTCATATAATTCATATAAGAAAACACTACATGCATTTTATATGGTTCCATTGACACAACTTCCTTCGAGATGATGTGACACAATAAGTATACCCGATCGATCAAGAATTTTCATTTTAATATCATGGACTATAGACGATACACTCATAGGGGACTCAGTATGATGTCAAGATGTTGTTGATGATTTTCATGAGACATGGAATACACCATCAGGTCATCCAAAAACAAAACCAAAAATTTATCCAGGTGTAGATGGAATATTTGGTTCATCAATTCCCTAAACATTATTGGTACGTTCATTAGGTCAAAAGGCACCATGAAAAAATCATATAGGTTATAACTAATTTTGAAACCAGTCCCCAATATATTAGAAGGTCTAACTCTAAACTAATGATACCTTGACCACAAATATCTTTTGGAAAAGACACCATCTCCCACAAACTTCTCAAAATGGTTATTGATACATGGAGAGGATACCGATTCTTCACAGTTATCCAGTTCCACTTCTGATAATCAATACAAAAGTGTAAGGTTCCTTCATCCATCATTACAAGAAAACTCAAGAACACAATGGATATATACTTGGATGGATAAATTCATTAACCATAAACACATCATGTTGAGTCTTATGCTCTTGAAGGTCCATTTGTTCAATTCTTTATGGTGGAATAGAAACTGGATCCACCCTCAAGACGAGATCAATAGTAAATTCACCATCCATCTTAGGTGGAATCTCTAAGGAGTCCTTAGGAAACACATACTGGAATCTGTCAAATATGGTTGAAATACATTGAGCTTTCACCCCCATATCTATTATAAGTATTGAATCATTGGTGATGATATCACATAGCTTCTGAAGAATTATCCATAAATGACATGCCTTGATATCTGAAACTCCATGGTGAATATAATTATCACCGCTTTGAGATGTAAAATCCAATCCGTGGTGGTAAACATATATGTGGGATTAGTATGATACTAACCAATCTATACCCATGATTAGTTCAAATCGTGACATGTTAAGGATGTAATGATCCCAACTGAAATGATACTCCCCAACATTGGGAGAACATCCCCTGTAGAAAATGATGTCTCCCAACCATACTCCAAAAGTTCAATTTATCACAATGTCCCTGCACATGAACTCCACCTCCATGCTCAAGACATTAACAAGTTATGCAGATATAAAATAATTAGAGGCATTAGTATCAAATAAGGCATTGGCTAGGATAGAATCTCTAAGAATTATACCTCTTACTATTGTTAGTCTCACCTCACAATCCACATATGTAGGCTAATCTACATGAAATTGTCCTTTCCCTCTTCTCTATGATTTAGTATGAGTCCCATGAGCTACACCACTCTATTGATACATGTGGTATTTCCTTGATGCACAACATCCACTACCACTACCCCCATGACCAGTAGATCTCCATCTTCCAAATTAATACGGGGTCGAAGACCCACTTACAACACTATGATTCTTCCTAGATCCTCCATAATTAACCATTTTTCATGGATTATTTGGAAAATCTATATATTACCTATCCTTCCGCATGATCAGTACTCTACCGATGGTCAGTGGTACTGTCTACAAAAGTTTCCTTGCCTACCATAATTGTGACATGTCACTTGAGTAAGGTACTTTGTAATGGATCCCCCCTGCCGATTATGCTGCCTATTTCCCTGATCAAAATTATCTTAACAATACTTTGTGTTCTTGAAATTCATACCTCTTTACCATCTTACATAATCCATATGACCTCCACCAAAATCCTCCATTAGGTTCTACTCATAATGGTGATCCTGATTCACCGCTATTAAAAAAAATTCAGCCGAATGATATTCAACTGGGACATCATTTCACATTTAAGCCCATCCTGAAAATGCTTTTACATAGTATAATCATATCCTTACAACACTATAATAAAGAACTTCAGGAATGTAAGATTCCTTCATAGTCCATCACTGACATATTCCCCTTAGTCAATAGCATGAACTTGGCTTCTCTCCCCGACCTGAGCATATCAGGTTAAAATTTATCCAAGACACCTCCATATAATCCATCCACTCCATATTCTATATCAATACATCCAAAGAGTATATTTACCAAAAAATTATTTTCTTCACCATGTAACATGTAATCATTTAATTTGAAACACTTCTTAGTAGTAGCCTCTATGTCGGAATGTAAAGTCTAGAGAGATGCAATCTATAACTCAAATACCTTAGATCCACCCTCTCCGGTAAACATCAGAGGATTATGCAACTAAGAATCACATGTAAGGTCATACACACTATTCAAATCGAACCCTAGGTATCCTTTAATAAACTGCATTAACCGACCAATGTTCTCAATGAATTTCTCTCTGACTTCCTCACTCGGTATGATGGGTGCCTTAGGTTCCACTGCTAGAGGATCATTTCCATCCATAAAGTCATGTTTTCCTATAAAATGTATCATCATGGAGACATATATATACAATTATAAACTCATGTCTCAGGAAACAAAAAAAAATTATCACATTTAACAAGATGTTTTAACAAAATCCATAACAATTCATTTCCCCAAACCCATCCACATGGTGAAAACTAAGTCACTTTCAGTACCCTCAACCATCCTACATAAAGGTTGTGTTTAACAAGGGTATACACAATATAATTATTCATGCTTCTCATTTGACACTGATTTATCCAACATTTTGATTCATTTAATATTTTTTAATTCATATTAAGAACCTATTTCATTTAAAACTGATAGGAAAATAAAATATTTTTTAATTAAACAACTATCTCAAATTTTTTTTTCCAATGCATTCATAAAATGATCCAGGGAACAAAAGAATTCCATTTTTACAGAAGTATTTGTGCATAATAAACTCTTGTTTTATAATAGGCCATAATTAAAATATTATGAAGTCCCAAAAATAATAATCACATCACACAATAAGTGCCTCACTCATGGAGAAATGAAATACAATAGTAAGAGGACATATCAATAACAATAATCCATCCCGGGGAACCAGATTTTTACCCTCATACATTGGTTATCTAATCCCATGCATAGGCTCTTATACAAGGCCTGACTCATCCTATTATCTTATCTACCTATCCCAAATAATAATACCAATGAAAAGAAAATAGAATAAAACTCCACTTATACCACTTTGTGAAGTCCCGACCCAGATGCCACACACCACTTCCCCGATCCAGTTGATCATTTAAACTCAGGTGCACCTCCCCATATTCCAGAGGATGATGTCTAGTAGTGAGAGTCTAATATCAATCATGGGGAGACTATACCCATATTATGAAGGTAGTAAAACATTGGAAATAAATGCAAGATATCCAAAATATATAACCATAAACAGAATAATACAAGTATCACATGAAGACCAAAATAGAAATATAATATCCAAAAATAATGTAGAAGTTATGTCTTTCCAAATACATGACATGTGTCAAAATAAAAACCCAAAATAAAGACACTAACAACTACCAAGATGGTCCTGACACCAATTCAAGATCCTCCAACCATTATTCATCCCATATCAACCATATATCATATAGATCATTCTCTTATCATATCCTACAAATATGAAGTCTATTTGGATGCCGATCAGGAATCTTGAATTTTGTGTTAGGAAAACACAATAGTCCACCACGAACAACATAAAAAATAATATCAAATCAAACAATAGTATATGCAGTTAAATAAGTAACAAAGTAAAATGCATAAGTAAAAAATTATAACATTTTTAATTATGCTTTAATAAACCACATCAACCAAAAGATTCCTAAGGACACTCACACCATCAATACATTCTTTGTCCCATGATGAAGTTTAAACTATTCCCTTTGGATTAAATTTCACAATACCATCATTAGAATTTATCATATGAACTCATTTCATATTACTTCAAATTGAAACAATAGTCTAATGAAAACATTTTGAACCTAGAATTTCTTGTCTTTAATTCTGTGGGTATTTGAAGCATTAGTCTATGTCCCACAACCAATTTATCACTCTATCATTTTGAATAATTGGTACATGTCACACACACATATGTCATCCAAAAAAAATATCACAATATTTGACATATCAAAATTTAATAAACATCATGGACAAGAATTATTAAGATTTTTTTAATATTCTCATCATGGGTTACCAATTCAATTATAAATTCAAATTTGGATAATCACTTTAATCAGATGGAATAACAAAACCAATTAACTATTACTCCATTTATCAAATTTTATCATCTAACCCATTAACTAATTTATGTTAAGACAACCATCTCATAATCCTAATTTTAAATTAATTCAAAATAAAATTAATTGACCAATTACAAAATCCCAAAATCCCATCAATTTAAATATCAAAATATTCCATTAGTTAATTAATAAATAAATTAATCTAATTCCACACATTCCATCTTCCCTAGTTTAACCCAAATCATTATCACATGGTAATTAAATTAAATCAATTCAATCATAAATGAAATTTCCCAAACATGTAAATTTAAATATCACAATTACATACATGTAATTTAATCAAGACTATGGGATTTTTAATTTATACCACTTGACTCAAGATTTATGATGACCCCTCATAAAAAATAATTAATTTGAATAGGAACAACCATGATCATGATGAGGAACAAGATCTAGATCCAAAACCTATGTCTAATTTAAAATGAATTAGATCTATCAAAACCTTGATATAGATACATTACCAATGGAGGAAAACATCTATTCAATGAATGAGAGAATGAAAGGAGAGAGAGAGAGAGGAAACCATACATTAAGAAAATCCCTTTCTGGTAGAGGATCATATCTTAAATACATGCATTAATTTGAAATGAACATTGTACGAGAGCCCTTGGATTTCATCTCGAAACCTCAAAAAATATGAGGAAATATTTAGGGTCAAATTTGGTCGAAATAAGGTGAAGGCAGGGGGGGGCTTTAATCAAATTTTTGGGTGTCTATTTTTCCAGTCACAAAGTTTTCAATATAGGGAACACAGTTTTCCCTAACCATGCACCCTTACCATGATCCTCACCCATGGGTGTCACATTGTTAATACTAAGGGGGGGGGGAACCATTTCAAAATGCATGCACCAGTAGTGTGAGTCCCCACTGTTTTGGTTCACATGATTTTATGGGATGGGAGCACAGTTTCTATAAACCATGATCCAACTATGAACTTCCCCTCATCTTTCAAAATTCTCCAAATTCTACCCAGCTTAACCCAATAGAAACCCCAAATATGATATACTCAAAACAATTCAACATAAAACCTGAAAATAAACTTGAGTCATCTCTGGAAATGGTAGAGATATTACACCATGTTTCACCTATATCTTTATTTTTACTGTATTTTCCCTTTTTTTTACAATTTAAAAAATAAATAATTGAATTTAAGTATAAAAATAATAATTATGAAATTGTATGTAAATTTTTTAAATGAATATAATATTTAATTTTTATCATAGAATTTTATTAATAATTATAATATTACATGTTATAATGTTACGATATTTCATATTAATAGTAATTACTATATTTTATGGCATATTGTAACAACTATGGTATAGTGTTATAACAGAAATAAACAATTTTCATGTTGCATAATAACAATTTTGAGGGATAATTACATTACTTAAAGTTATATTTATAACAATAATTAAATAAATATATGTAATATTAGAATCATTGATAGTGTATTCAAATGTATAACAAGAATTTCTCTATATTGTTGGGTGTGATCACACCCACATTAATGCACCAGATCACATTAGAACTCTAGAGTTAAGTATTCTTGGTTGCGAGTAGTACTAGTATGGTTGACCTCCTAGGAAGTACTTGCATTACAACATTTTTTTTGATTATATTTCAAAATCAATACTAGTATAATAAAGGATATTATAATTTTTTATGTAATTTTTTTTATAGAAAATAATATATCATTATTACATGGAATGTTAGTAATAATCATAATATTTCATGTCATAATGTTAAAATATTTCTTGTTAGCATGGATTATAATATTCCATGTTATATTATAACAAATATGGTTTAGTGTCATAAAATAAATAATATTTTTCAGGTCGAATGATAATAATGTTTCTCGATAATCACATTGTTGAATTTTACAATATGAATTTTTCATGGGTGGCCTCCTGGGAAGTTCTCGTGTTTCACCCATTTCTTTATTTTCCATTGTATTTTCCTAGAATTTTTTCATTTAAATAAATGAATTTCATGTAATTATAACAATAATAATTATGATATTGTACATAATGTTTTAAAATGAATATAATAATTCGTCTTTACAGATAATTTTATTAATAGTTATAATATTTCATGTCATAATGTTACTATACTTGTTACTAACAATAATAATAATATTTCATGACATATAAAAACAATTATAGTTTAGTGATATAATAGAAGTAAAATTTTTCGTTTTGAATAATTATAATAATAGGTTATAATTTCATTACATAATGTTTTATTTACAACATCAATTAAATAGCAATATATAATATTAGAATCATTGATAGCACCTTCAAATATTTAACATGAATGTCTTTATATTGTTGGGTGTGATCACATGAGTATTGTTGTACCATATCCCATTAGAACTCTGAAGTTAAGTATTCTTGAGCAGTAGTAGCACTATGATGAGTGACCTCAGGGGAAGTACTCATGTTGCACCATTTTTGGGTATATATAAAATTTCATGCTAGTATAATAAATATTTTTATGATTTTTTATGTAAAATTTTGTATTGAATATAATATTTCATGAATAAAAGGAATTTTTGTAACAATTATAATATTTTTTTATAATTTTTTAAAATTTCATGTCAACAATGATTATAATATTTCATGTAAAATTATAACATTTTAAATTTTTTGTCATAAAAGAAATAATATATTTTTATGTTCAATAATTATAATATATCTCAATAATCACTTTATTGAATTTCATAATATGAAGGTTGCATCGGGGAAATCCTGGGAAGTGATTGTGTTTCACTTTTTCCTATATTTTTTATTGTATTTTCACATATTTTTTACATTTAAAAAAATAAATAATTATTTGTAAGTATAAAAATAATAACTATGATATTGTATGGAATATTTTTAAATGAACATATTATTTCATGTTTACATAGAATTTTAGAAATAATTGTACTATTACATGCCATAATGCTACAATATTTCTTATTAAAAATAATTATAATATTTCACGATGTATTTAAATAACTACAGTTTAGTGTTATAATAGAAATAATAATTTATCATGTTGAATAATTATAATAATGTTTTATAGTTTCATTAATTAATTTTAATTGTATAACATCAATTAAATTGAAATATATAATATTACAATCATTAATAGTACATTAAAAATATTTAACAAGAATGTTTGAATATTGTTGGGTGCAATCAAACCAACATTAATGATCCAAATCAAATTAAAACTATGTAGTTAATAATTCTTGGGAGATATTTGTACTAGGATGGGTGACCTCCTCGGATGTACTCATGTTTCACCATATTTTGTCCACATTTCTAATTTCATGGAAGTATAATAAATATTATAATGATATTGTACGTAAAATTCTGTATTCAACATAATGTGTTTGGATTACAATGAATTTAATAATAATTATAATATTTCATGATACAATGAAACAATATTTAATGTTAACAATAATTATAATATTCATTTAATATTGTAACAACTATAGTTTAGATTTACAAAAAAATCCCGTTGAATAATTAAAATATTTCTCAATAATTCCATTATTGAATTTCATAATATGAATATTTCCTCGGTGACCACTGGGGAAGTTCTCTAGATTAAACATTTTCTGTATTTTTCATTATATTTTTATAGATTTTTTACATTTTAAAAAACAAATATTTTCATGTATGTATGGAAATAATAATAATGATCTTGTACAAAATCATTTAAAATGAATGTAACATTTCAGGTTTACATATATTTTTATTAATAATTATAATATTTCCTGACATAAGGTTACTGTATTTCATGTTGAACATAATTATCACAGTTCATGATGTACTGTAAAAGCTGTGATTTATAATATTTCATTATTATATTGAATTTGTGTAATAATTATAAAATTTTATATTATAACAATACAATATTTATTGTCAAAAATAATTATAATGTTTCATGTTTCATTGTTACAACTTAAAATTAATGTTATAACAAAAATAATATTTACCAAGATGATTAGTTATAATATTGATAAAAAAATCACCCTATTGAATGTCATAATATAAATATTTCATGGGTGACCTCCTAGGAAGTTCTCTGGATTCACCCTTTTCGGTATTTTTCATTACATTTTCCTAGATTTTTTACATTAAAAAAATAATTAATGTAAGTATAAAAATAATAAATAAGATATTGTATGCAACCTTTTTTAAGGAATATAATATTTCATGATTACAGAGAATTTGATTTATAATTATAATATTTCATGAAAAATGTTACCATATTTCTTGATTACAATAATTATAATATTTCTTGATGTATTGTAACAACTATAATTTAGTTTTATAATAGAAATAATTACTTTTCATGTTGAATAATTATAATATTTGAGGATAACTTCATTTGTTAATGTTATATTTATAAAAAAACACAATATGTAATATTAGATTCATTGATCATTTTTTCAAATATTTAACAAGAATAGCTTTGTATTTTTGGGTGATATAACACAAGCATTAATGTCCCAGATCCCATAAGAACTCTGTAGTTAAGCGTGCTTGGGAAAGAGTAGTACTGTGATGCATGGCCTATTGGAAAGTACTCGTGTTTCACCCCTTTTTGTGTACATTTCAAAATTCATTCCATTATAAAAAAGTTTCTATGATACTACATATAAATTTTTTTATTTAATATAATGTTTCATTATTACTGGGAATTTTAGTAATAATTATAATATATCATGTAATATTCGGGGTCATGCCTCATACTTCTAAAAAAATAATATATCATGTTATAAGGTTAAAATATTTCATGATAACAATTATTATAATATTTCTTGTTTTATTGTAACAACTATGGTTTAGTTTTATATCATAAATAATATTTTTTAATTTTTAATAATTATAACATTTCTCAGTAATCCCATTATTGAATTTCATAATATGAATGTTGCATTGGGAACCTCTTGGGAAGTTCTCGTGTTTCACCCTTTTCTATATTTTTCATTATAATTTCCTATTTTTTTTTACATTTTAGGAAAAAAAATAATTGAATGGTAGTATAACAACAATAATTATGATATTGTATGTAATGTTTTTAAATGAATACAATATTTTTTTATTACAAATAATTTTAGAAATGATTATAATATTTCGTGTCATAATGTTACCATATTTCATGTAAACAATAATTATTAAATTTCTTGATGTATTGTAAAAACTAGACTTTTTTATAATATAAATAATAATTTTTGATATTTTATAATTATAATATTGGATAATAATTTAATTAGTTGATTTTTTATTTATAACCATAATTAAATGACAATATGTAATATTAGAATCAATGATAATGCTTTCAAATAGTTAATAAGAATGTATGTGTATTGTTGGTTGTGATCAAACCAGTATTAACACATCAGATCCCATTAAAAAATTGCAGTTATGTGTGCTTGGGTGAGAGTAGTAGAAGGAGGGGTGACCCCCTGAGAGGTACTCGTGTTGCACTTTTTTTTGGTAATATTTCAAATTTAATGCTTGTATAATAAATATTTTTATGATATTGTATGTAAACATTTTTAATGAATATAATATTTCATGATTACAGGGAATTTGAGTAATAATTATAATTTTGTATGTTATAATGTTACAAAATTTCATGTTTACTATGATTAATATGTTACATGTTATTTTTAAAAAATATGATTTAGTGTTATACTAGAAATAATATTTTTCATGTTGAATAATGATAATATTTCTCAAAAATCGCATTATTTAATTTCATAAAACCAATGTTGCATGGGTTACCTCCTGGGAAGTTCCAATGTTTCACCCTTTTCTAAATTTTTCATTGTGTTTTTTCAGGTGTTTTTAAAAAAATAAGTAATTTCATTTATGTATAACAATAAAAATCGTGAAATTGTATGTAAATATTATAAATGAATATAATATTTCACGTTTAAATAGAATTTTAGTGATAAAAATAATATTTCATATTATAATGTTACTATATTTTTTGTTAAAAATAATTATAAAATTTTATGATGTATTCTAAAAAGTATGGGTTAATGTTATAAAAGAAATAATAATTTTTCATGTTGAATATTTATAATATTGTCTTATAATTGTATTAGTTAAAGTTATATTTTTACCAAAAAATAAATATCAAAATTTAATATTAGAATCATTGATTTTACATTCAAGTATTTAAATATAATTTTGGTTCATTATTGGGGGAGATCACACCTGGATTAATGCACCGGATTCCATTAGAACTCTACAGTTAAACGTTCTTGGGAAAGAGTAGTAATAGAATTGGTTTCCTCCTTGGAAGTACTCTTATTTCACCCTTTTTTCTATAATTAAAATTTCAGGACAATATAATAATGTTTATTATGATACTATATCTATAATTTTGTATTATAGTTAATATTTCATGATTAAAGGGCATTCTAGTAATAATTTTAATATTTCATATTATAATATTACAATATTTCATGTAATCAATGATTATTATATTTCTTCTTATATTATAACAATTATGGTTTAGTTTTATAATAAAAATAAATTTTTTCTACATTGAATAGTTATAATATTTCTCAATAATCACATTTTTTAATTTTATAACATGAAGGTTTCATGGGTGACCTCCTAGGTTGTGCTCATCTTTCACCCTTTTCTGTATTTTTCACTATATTTTCCAAGATTTTTTACATTTTAAAAATCTCGTAGTAGTATGTAATAATAAAAATAATAATGTTCAGATTGTAGGTAATCTTATTAAATGAACATAATATTTCATATTTACATATAATTTTATAAATAATTATAATACTGCAGGTGATAATTTTTCCATATTTCATTTTAATAAGAAATATAATATTTCATTATGTATTGTAACAACTCTGGTGTAGTGTTATATTAGAAATAATAATTTTTAATGTTGAATAATTATAATATTGGTAGATAATTTCATTAGTTAAAGTTATATTTATAACAACCATTAAATAACAATATGCAATATTAGAATCATTTATGGTATTTTAAAATATTTTACAAGATTGTTTTTGTATTATTCAGTGTGATCAGAATAGAATTAATGAACCATATCCCATTAGAACTCTATAGTTTAGCGTGATTTAGTGAGATTCGTACTAGAATGGGTGAACTCTTGGGAATTACTCTTGTGACACCATTTTTGTGTGCTTGTTAAAATTTTCAGGCCAGCATAATAAAGATTATTATGATATTATACATAAACATTTTTATTGAATATAATATTTCATGAATACAATACATTTTATAAATAATTATAATATTTCTTGTTATAATGTTACACCATTTCATGTCAACAATGATTATAATATTTGTTGTTATATTGTAACAACTAAGTTTTAGTGTTATAACAGGAATAATATTTTCTTAATATTTATAATATTTCACAATGATCTGATTATTGAATTTAATGATATGAATGTTGCACTGGTGACCTTCTGGAAAGTTCTCATTTTTTACCATTTTCTTTATTTGTCATTGTATTTTCTAAGATTATTAAAATTTAAAAAAACAAAGAATTTCATGTAAGTATACCAATAATAATTATGATATTTTGCATAATGTTTTTAAATGAACATAATATTTTATTCATACATAGTAATTTAGTAATAATTATAATATTTGATTTCATAATGTAACATTATTTCATGTTCAAAACAATTATAATATTTCGCTATGTACTATAAGAACTACGATTTAGTGTTATAATTGAAATAAAAGATTTTCATGTTTAATAATTATAATATTGGTTGATAATTTCATTAGTTAATGTTATATTTACAACATAAACTAAATTGAAATTTTTAATATTAGAATCATCGATAGTAATTTCAGATATTGAACAGAAATGTTTCTGTATTTTTGGGTGAGATCACCCCAACATTAATGAAACATATCTCATTTGAACTCTATAGTTAAGTGTTCTTGGGTGAGAGTATTAATAGGATTGGTGACATCCTGGGGACAACTCATGTTTCCCCCTCTTTTTCTGTATACATAAAATTTAATGAAATTATAATAAATATTATTATGATATTGTATGTAATCATTTTTATTGAATATAATATTTCATTAATAATGGTATTTTTTTAATAATTATAATATTGCATGTTATAATGTTACAATATTTAATGTTAATAATGATTGTAATATTTCATTTTATATTTTAAAAACTATGTTTTTGTGTTATAAGAAAAATAATATTTCTTCAAGTTGAATAATTATAATATTTTTCACCAAAATAATTATTGAATTCAATAATATGAATGTTTCATGGGTGACCTCTTAGGAAGTGCTTGTGTTTCACTATTTTATTTATTTTTCATTATATTTCCTCCAATTCATTATATTTTATATGATCGAGACCATTTTCTAGAAATGTATTGACGTCATTTTCAAGTATTATCTTTCCATTTTTGCATATATCGTGGGTGGATTTTACCTTTAATGTTTTTGGGAGACATTTGGTAATTTTGGGAAGGAAGAGGGGTTGTGCATGGTTGGACCATTGTTTACCAAAACTATGCACCTAGCTCAGCAAACCATGAAATCCAAAATATAGGGGATTAAAATTTATAGTGCATGGTTTTTCAAACAATGTTACCTATTTTTAGTAACTGTTTCACACAGCTTGGTAAAGAGTATAGTTTGGGAAAACAGTTGGGGCAAACCATGTGCCCCATATAACAAGACAGGTGGATGGGAAATTATTTCCCCAAAAATTCGTTTTATAATATCTGAACCCCCCGTACTTCACCCTAAATTGACCCAAGTCAACAATAAGTGTATTCTATTATTTATAGATAATCCCATATATATTGTACGGAATTATAACCTCCATTAATGAAAAATCAATGAACTTATTGAAGATTTTAACATCTCCTCGTAATAGATTCTCTTGCCAATTAGATTCCTCCCTCACTCCCATAATTCTCTTAACCTTTGAAAGGATGTTTTCATTTATTGGTGATGGTTCAGGATCTAGGATTGATGTATCATTATTCTTATGATCTTGGATATAGGTTCAGATCTAGGAATTGTTCTTTATAATGATCTAGATTGTTCTGATTCAATTGGGGATTTCCGTTAGTGAGCGTTCATCAATGATCTTCAGGTAAGTGGTTTAAATTCAATTCCCATAGTCTTTAATTCTTATTATATGTATGTATTGTGAAATTTAAATTTTCACATCTGTAAATTGTATCTTGAGTTTAATAAATTTATTGATTAATTAAATAATGATAACATGGAATTGATTAATTATTTTCCCATGTGATTACAGAATGAGATAAATATGGGATAAATGAATTTTGGTAATTTTGATAATTGAATTGGTAAATTGGATTACTTAATTGGATAATCAATGAATTTTTTTTAATGATTTTGGAATTGATGGGAATCATTATCGTTTTATTGGTAAAATAATGTGATAATGAAATAATTGACAATGGGTATTATGAGATGGTTGACATGGCCTTAATGGGTTAATGGGTTATATGATATAAATATTTAAAAATAGCTTAATGATGAATTGTTGATATTTTTATATGGGATAAGATTATTAAACCATAACTATTTTGATAATTTTTTTGGTATCCCATGATATGAATTTCTAATAAAAGGATGCTAATGTTGATAAAACATGATTGATTTGATATATATGATGTATGTTTGATTGATTGATATAGAAATGTGGGATAAGGATTGAGGCATCAAATACAAATATGTGTCATTTATTGTGGGAGAGGGACTGAGGTTCCAAATAATTATATGTGATAAATTATGTGTGGGATTGGAACTGAGTCTCAAAATACCCATATGGGATAGTTAATATGGGATAGGGGCTGAGGCTCCAAATACTCATGTGACATTATGGTGTGGGATATGGAAAGACACTCCAAATACCCACCTGCTGTTAGATAAGATGTTATTACCTCATGATATTATCATTGGACTATAGTTCCATGAGAACGTGATATGATATTTAATGAAATGGATAACGAATGAACATGTGTTATATTGTAGTATGAATTGATTTTGTGTTATTTTCTAGACTTCGGCACAGACTGAAGCATGTATTGAGGGTTCAGGTGTACTCAAGAACCTAGAGGTTTATGTGGTTAAATAAGGGATAATTGAATATGTAAAATGTTTACAATATTTATTTTATTTTATTCTTTATACAACTAAAAAAACTATTGTTGTATAGATATTCTTTTTGACACCATTGGTGATGTTCTACTAAGTTGTACTCACACCCTAATTGGGATGCCTGATCGGTACTTTAATAGGCGTCAATATTATAGAACATGATAAGGGTAATATCCATATGATATATTACTGAGTTAGGATGGATAATGTATGAGGGAAATGATAATTATGTCAAGAACCTCTTGAGGGTTTCATTGTTTCGTTATTTTTCTGTTGATTTTGTCACTTGGCATGTACTTGGTAACATATCTATTGTTTTGGTTTGGATATTACAGTCTTGTTTTTGTCATAATGTCATAGTTTTTTATCTAGTTATTGTTTATATATTGGGTTATTCATGATTTTTATTTATTTTAATCTATTATATTACTGTGATAAATAGGGTATAGTCTCCCCTTGACTGATATTAGACCCTTATTGCTAGTCGGTATCCTCTGGCTTATGGGGAGGTGCATCTGAGGTCACATAATCGACCTCCTAGGGTCACCAGTGTGTGGAAATCGGGTTAGGATGTTACAAAGAGGTATCAAAGGTGGTTTTATATTAGTTTCTTTTTTTACTATTTGGGGAATTTATACAGGAGACTAGGAATATGTAGGCATTAGAAATTATTCCTTACATGGGAGTATCTAACCTATATATGGGGGAAACCATAGGTACCAAGGGTGGGATTTGTTATTAGTGTTTTTTTACAGTTGGATGTTATTTAACCATAGGTAATTCACTTATTGTGTGATGTGTTTTATGTTTTTGATATTTTCTTTGATAAAACTTTTGGACCCATATGAAACTTGATTTGAGTATGCATGCATCATTATAGAAACTCCGGAATTATTGTGACATGTATCATTTTTTGGGATGCATGGGAAAACATGATTGTTGTAAGTTGTTGAAATTGAAATGTTTTCCCTTGATTCTCTAATTGAAGTGAAAATAGTTCCAGGTATTGAATGGAATTTTTAAATATGATGAATGATGTGAATAAATGGTTGTCTAATAATACTTGAATAATGATAATGAGTTTACCCATTGTTAACCATGACCAACAAGTAGGTTGGTAAAGTGTAGTGATTGTCCATTGGTTTTGACCTTGTGGTGGGAACAAGGTGGATGAATTGTTATGGATTTATGTCAATACCTATTGCTAACATTTTTAATGTTGTGTTATGTGTCTAGAGATTTGTGTTTGGTATTATAGAGGCATGACTCCATACTGAAACTTGTTGATAGGTAGATAAGAGAATATTTATTGAAGTGTTCCTACAATAGTGGAACCTGAGGCACTAATTATTTTTGGTGAAGGAGCTAGAGAGATGTTCTATGAGAAAATTTATGGATTCATGTATTATATCTAAATAGACCCAGATCGGGCTGTGAAGAGTATTCCAAACTTGAAATGAGATATTTATTTACAAAACCATTCAATAAATTTCAAATATGGTGGACTTGGGGTATCATTGTTCAAGATTGAGTCCATCCAGACTATTTTTGACCATATAGAGACACATGTTGAGAATATGGTCATGTTTCCTACTTATATGTTATGAGGACTAGTCAACCGCCGATGGGATGTAACATCTTGTACTAGGATGGAAGGAGTTATGGAATTGATGGAATTCTAATAGAAGTACATGGATCAAATTTATCTAGATACACCAATATATGAGAGGGAAGATGAGTTATTGAGGTTGAATTAGGGGAGTATGTCCATGAAGAACATTGTTGGTAATTTTACTAACGTGAACCACTTTTCTCCAAAGCTATTAGGAGATGAGAAACCTTTAAAAATTCATTTCTATGATGAGTAATAATGTTAGATTAATTCCCAATTTAAAAACTTCTAGTTGAAAAATTTATATGTTTTGGTGGATCATGCTCTCTTATATGAGGGAAACCTGAAGGAGGATTCTAGTGGATGGTAGGTGGTCTCTACTGGATGAGGAGGAGGTGTTTATTTTGTGACTAGGAAGTGTATATATGGTAATGATGACCAATGTAGTGGAAATAAAATTGGGAAGGGGGAGGATAACTTTTTTCTATCTCACCCGAGTGATTTTCCGCCAGGCTTGTAGGCCAGACCACTTTTGTAGACATTGTCCCAGACCACCGGTAGGTGATAAGATTGAAATAATATGGGACATAAATAGTGGTTCTACATGAACCCATGAAATATGGGTAGTGAATGGGTGTATAGACAGAACCCAACTAATGGAAGGGGATCTTATACATTGTATCAGTATGGAAATTGGAGTGGTGTCCATGGTTGTGGATGAGATGATTCTACGAAAGAGTTCCTATATCAGTGGAGTGGTTTAGATTAGGGGACTCAGACAGCCTCAAATAGAAGATGTTTAGGATAATTGCATGTCATTCATATTACACTAGTGGATAGTAAGGCGAGACCATCAACAATTAGAGTAACTATTCTGGTAGATTTTACACTAGCTAGTTCCTTGTTTGATATTGGTGCATCACATTATTTTATATATGAACAACTTTTGAATGGTTTGAGTTCAATATTAGTGTTTATGAGTGGGGTTATGAAAAATGATACACCACTTGGAGTACCACTGAGGTACATCTATATATGTGTGGGGTGTTCTCACAAGGATGGGGAGTATCAATTTCTATGGGATCATTACATTCTAAATATGTCAATATTTAACCTAATTATGTGTATTGTCTAGTTAGGGGTATTCTAATCCCAAATATATTGTTACTGTAGGAGATTAACATTATATATCATGAGGGTGACAATTATATTCACTGGGGAGAGTAGGATATCTAGGTGAGTAGATCATGGCTTTTTCATCAGCAACCGGGGGATATGACAGCCCATGTTTCTAGTCTGTTTCTAGAGGATGGGGTTATCAAATAGAATGTATTTATCTTCATAGTGGAATGGATCCCGAACTTGTTTCCTAAGGAATTACCAAGGATTCTTACTTAAAAAAATATGGTATTTACAATTGATCTAATTCTAGGAGATAAAGTAGTTTCGATTAAACCATATATAATGGGACCAATAGAGGTTCAAGAGCTTAAGAAACAACTATAGGAGTAGATGGTTAAGGGGTTTATCCATCTGAGTACATCACCTTGGGGTTCTCCGGTTTCTTTTCTAGAATGATGATGTGACTCTATGATTATGTGTTGATTACCAGAATTTTAATAATAAGGAATTTAAGAATTAAAATTCACTTTAAATATCAATGATCTATTTAATCAGTTGAGAGAAGTTTATTTTTTCTCTAAGATCGAATCGAGGACAGGGTATCATTAGTTGATATTTCATCATTCTAATATACGAAGCACTGCTTTCAGAATAAGATATGGATTATATGTGCTTATTGTGATGTCGTTCAATCTAATAAATGATTCGATTGTTTTTATGGACTTGATGTATAGAATCATCCACCCATACCTGGATTATTTGTCAGTAGTATTTGAAGATGATGTGTGTGTATACCACAAAACTCATGAAAATCATTCCCAGCATATTGACATCTTCTTCAGTACACTGAGAGAGAATTGGAAATATGTCATTCTATCAAATTGTGATTCTAGATCGATCATGTACATTTTTTGGGTCACATCATCTTGGAGGAAGGTGTTCTAGTAGACACAGAAAAGGTACATCCATTTGTTTCATGGGAGTATCCCAGAAATGTTTTGATTTTCATAGTTTTTTGGGATTATTGGGATACTACCTATGGTTCAAATATGAATTTTCCTACTTGTTAGCACCAATTTAAGGCATTATCAAATAGTGGGTGAAGTTTGATTGGTCTCGATCTTGTGATGATGCTTTCCAATAGTTGGGGAATTGCTTGACAACATCAGCAATCGTGATCCTCCCCAATCTAGGTGAGGAGTATACGATGTTTTATAATTATTCTTGCATCAGGCTTGGAGTGGTTTTGATGCATGGAGAATGAGTTGTGGCATAGGGGTTTCGATAATTTAGGTGATATTAATGGAAATTCCCTAAACATGAGCTCGAATTAGCTGTAGTGGGTTATTCTATGAATCGTTGGAGACATTATCTATTGATAGAAAGGTTTAATGTTTATTCTTATCACAAAATTATGATGTGTATATTTTCCCAATGAGATTTGAATCATTCATAGTGAAGATTGGATGAGTATATGAATTCATTTTATTTTGAGCTAGAATATATACTTGGAAGAGTAAATAGTGTAGTTGATTCTCTAAGAACAAAAAATTAGACACAGGCAGTCTTGGAGACTAGTTCTGAGTGGAAGATGATGACACTGCTGGTTTAGATGCATGTTGTGAGTCAGGAGGGTCATGATTAGATGACTCTCATATTAGGTTCAGTACAGTCTACACTTTTTATCCCGATCATGCAAAGGCGGTATGGGGATCTGGAGTGTTTGAACATTAGAGAAATCCTTGAAGGCGGTGAATAATGTTTCGATCAAGTTATACACAGGGAAGAGATCAACTATTTTATGAATTGGGTTGTGGTGACTATGGGTATGTGGGAGTACTAGATACCTGAATTTCACACCTTGAACTGGGTGGTGCATCTGGGTTTAATCCAAATGTACCATGACCTATGAAGGTAGTATTGGTTGTTGTGCATGAAAAAGGAGATTTTTGGGTTCTTTTCATGATGATGCACATATGAAAAGGTTAAGGCCAAGAATAAAGGACCTATTAGTATAATACAACTATTTTACACTTGGAATGGACGTAAGAATATGTTACTATGGATTTTTTAGTGGTTCTTTTAAGGAAACCTCATAAGAATGATGTTATTTATGGTGGTTTTGAAATGACTGACAAAATTTTCACATTTCTTACCTAGACAGGAGACATTATCCGTGGATCTGTTTGGAGACATGTATGTTTGGGAGATAGTCTATATTAACAGGGTTCTGTGGAATATTATTTCAGACCACGACTCATGATTTACTTCACGTTTCTAGTTGATATTTTAGAAGGTGATTGGAACATAGGTTTTACAGTGTATGGATTTCAACCCATAAATAGATGGGAAGTAAGAAAATAATTTACATGTGCTTGATGATATGCTTTAGGAATTTGACCTTGAAATTGGTATGTCTTGGGATATGTAACAAGAATTGGTAGTTTTCCCCTTTAAAAAAAGTTATTAAGAAAATATACAGATAGAACTATATGAGGCTCTTCCTATTCAGCCTTGCCGATCACATCTATATTGGATGGAGGTAGGTGAGTTAGAGCAACTGGGACCAAGTCTCGTGCATGAGATCTCATTTCAGGTTTAGATGATTCTAAAACAAATATATATGGATAAGATTAGGAAAAAGTATTTTGTTGATATAAATCGATGACCCCTTGAGTTTTCAGTGGGTTATAGTGTGTTCCTTTGGTTGTCGCCAAGATTAGGTCACCATAGGATTTTAAGGTAGGGAAAGTTGGTACCCTGGTTTTTGGTCTATTTGAGGTTGTTGAGAGAATTTGGCCAATGTCATACTGATTGGCTCTTCCATAGATAAATAGTTATATGCATAATGTTTTTCATGTGTCAAAACTTCAGAGGTATCACCCTAACCCTTCTCATGTGACAAATGAAGATAATATTGAACTTGAGGCTGATGCTCTAAAATCCTAACAAGGGTGTCACACATCGGCACCCCGAGCCTGTTAGTCACATGACCATAGGCATACCTCCCCATATTCCAGACACTGTCGACCAGCAATGAGGGTTTAATATCAATCATGGGAAACTATACCCTCTTTATAAAAGTATTACAACAATGGAAAAAAAAAGATATATCCATAACTTGAATAAGTATTATATCAAATGATGATAAAACCATGAATACAATATGAAAAACTAAGATACTAGATATTTCATGCCACGTACGATTCAAGTGTCAAATGAAAAACAGAAAATAAAGACACTAAAAAACTCCCTAGAGGGTCCCAACACCAATTATAATTCCCTCATCCATGCTCCATCCCATATCAATCATCTAATATACTACTTTTCCATTTCCTATCCTACAAACATGAATTCTATTCAAGTACCGATCAGGATGCCCGAGTAGAGTGTTAATACAACTCATTATGCCAGCACCAATGGTGCTTAAACAATATCCTCTCATGCTCAAGTCAGAACTATCCCTAAGGGATATCACATATAACAATTCCAAGATTATAATTAATCATATTAACTCATTTCATATTACAAAAAATTTGATCCATAGTCTAATGACAACATTTTGGGACTAGAATGAAATTTCTAGCACCCCATGGGTATTTGAAGCATCAATCAGTGTCCCACAACCCATTGATCACTATGGGATTTAAATGAATTAGTCTATGTCCCACACATGTATATTAACAAATCACTTATAGGCTTTTAAAGGACCAGTCCATGTCCCACACACATATATCAAAAATCAAATGTATCACAATATCTCATGTATAATAATTTCATAAACATAAATGTTATGATGAATTAACCTTGTGTTCAAACATTGTCATCATAGGTTACCAATTCAATTAGTAATTCAATCTTGGTTAGTCACCTTAATCATAGAGAGTAATATAACCAACTCATCGTAAATCCATTTATCAAAATTTAACATTCTAACCCATTAAACCATTTTGGTTAATCCAACCATCGCATAATCACCATTTTTAATTAACTTAGAATAAAATTAATTGAATAACTACACAATCACAATATCCCATCAATTTCAAAATTAAAATATTCCATTAATTAATTAACAAATAAATTAATCCAATTCCACCAATATCAATTCCCTGAATTTAACCCAAATCATTAACACATGGAAACAAAATTAAATAAATTAAATCATCAATGTAATTTCCAAAAAATGGAAATTAATATATCCCAATTACATACACATAATTATATCAAGACTATGGTATTTTACATTTATACCACCTACCTCATGATTGATGACGAATAGTCACCAACTAAAATCCTGAATTTGAAGCGGAACAACCATGATCATGATGAGGAACGAGATATAGATTGAAAACCCAGATTGAATATTAAATGGAATGTATCTATCAAAACCTATATCTAGAAATACTAATAATTTAGGATTAGATACCTTAAATGGATGAGAGAAAGGAAGGAGGGAGATTGGAAACCATACGAAATGAGAGCCTCTTACTGAGAGAGGTGGAGATATTCAATACGAGCTTTGATAAGACAAGAACGGTTTTTGGTATCCCTAGTAATTTGTATGGAGGACTCAAAAAATGAGAGGAAATATTTATGGTTGATTTGGGTCAATATAGTGTGAATTCTGGGAATTCAGTTATTTTTAATCTAATTATTGGGGGTTTCATTTTCTATATGCTCTATTTCCAGTATGGGGCGTATGGTTTACCCTAACCTTTTTCCCTCACCATATGTGTAACAACCCAATTTTATTTAATGGAAATTATCTTCTTATAAATATGACATAAAATCACATGAAAACACATCACAATGATATACTAAATGTTAAGTTACCTTTAAACATAAGGTTGTCACTTCTATGTTCAAATTTTTGAAAATCGGACATACAAGGTTGCAATCAATAAGTTATTTGTATTCTAATAAGAAAAACATCATTTATGGTGAATTGTAACCTACCCTTATTAATAGTAACATACCCTTATGAATAGTGATATTCCCTAATGAATAGTAACCATAACTATTATAATACATTAATAATATTCATGTTTAAAGTAGATATACCTATATTTTAGAATATGTAAATAAATGTTTTAAAACAGTTTTTTGGTAATAAATTATGATTTTATATTATTATTAAAATAATTATATGTAGAAAATTATTTTTGAAAAATGGAATTAATTTTTGGATTCTACATGTCAAAAAATGGAATTCATTTTTGGATTCTAGATGTCAAAAAATGGTTGGGGTGATTTTTTTGGATTTTTCTGAAATACATGAACTTTTGATTAATAGGGAAATACCATAATTTTCAAAATAAGCTAAATAGGCTAATTATAGAGTCATGAATGATGTTCTGCTGATATAAGACCAATTGGTTCGGGTTCACATGATAAAATTACTATTATTGTTCATAGAAGACTCACTATTTCTTGTCTTATGGGAAATTAATAAATTAATGAATATTATATTAAGAAAACCCCTCTCCCATCCACTATAAATACCACCCTTCACTCCCTCATGTACTCAGACCTCTCAAGCTTCAATCTGTGTCTAAACATTGCCCAAGAATCTTCCCTAGGCCCTCCCCCATGTCCAAGAGCTTGTGGTCTCATCAAAATACCAAGCCTAGGTCCCTTAAGGAGGATCTCAAGAGGAGGATTCAAGAGGTAATTCCTCTCCCTCTTTTCATTCATTTTTCCTTTAAAATTTCTTTTATTTTCTTCTCTTATACTCAACAACCCATATCCAAATTTAATGATAACTCTAATATGATTGAAATACTAGCATGATATCATGTTAATGTAATATTAATCATTATACCCCTCCCTCCATCTCTTTTTTAATTAAATGAAATTTTTTCCCATGATGTGTTAATTTACCTAAATCATGGGTGATGTACTTTCTTTTTTCTTCAAATCCTTATACGCTTCCAATAAAACAATCAAATTGTTAAAAAAAGATGGTAATTTGTATGTCTTATTCCTTGTTATGTTTTATAACACACTTATTTACATGGCACTAAGTGATAAAATAAAACAAGTTCATTGTGATTGAAAAACCGACCAAATTAACCCAAATATTCCTCATTTAATTATTATCTAATGATTCATCCACATGGTATATAATATATTTAATTATAATATCATTTAAACTTCTGTAATATAATTAATAACATGAATGAATAGTTCTGGATGTTTACCCATGTTCTGAATGAACTTCTATTTATGAATACAAGTGAACCGTTCAAGAAAACCATAAAAACAAACATTCTCAAACAATGTTTTTAAACATTATAACTGATATAAAGGCCCATAAAATAACTTAATGAAACCATAATGAACCATATTCATGTAAAAAATGTTCTGTAATGTTTATTAAATAATCTAATGTGGTTATACAGGACTTTAAAGCGAATAAAGCTTCTGGATACAATGTAATGGGAAATTCTTTAACCCAACCTTCTTTCTTCGGGTTCTCCCTCTTTCACTCCATCATTGGTATGGTTACTACAAAAAATTTTTTTTTCGTCATTATCTTTCCTTTTATATGATATAATTTTTTTCTAAATGAATTTTTTAAAAACACAATGTTTTCCAAAGGAAATATTTGTTCAAATAAACACAACCTTTTAACTTCTTGATTATTGTTTTACTCTTCACTCGTGGTTATTGGTTGTATGTCATGAATGATATTCCCTCCTTATTTTGGGACCAAGTTTTCATTAAAGTATTAATTATTATGTGAAACCCATTTTTTTCTTGTTTCATGATATGATAATGTTTTACAGATTTTTACTATGGCATGCCTGATAATGTAAATATTATGATGTGACGGGTGCACCCAAAATTATATAGCGCAAATATGAATGTTTGAATCTGACAGGTGCACCCAAAATTATAAATCACTCCAATTCATTGGGTGAAGTGATGAATCTCATGAGAAAAAGGAAAATGAGGCGCGGACATGATTCTATCATTGCTCACAACTATGTGTGATAGTTAACCACTAAGTAAGGATGTTTCATTTTTTATGCATTTCCACATGTCAAGTCTTTTATTATTGACTCCTCTCATGATCTTCACCTTTTTCTTATGTTATGATTATTCTCACCCCATTCTGTATTGTCTTATCTATCATCTTACTAGTATTTTAGCTCACCCCATTTGATCTATATCATGAGGTGACTACAAGTACTATGGAGAGGTCAATTTCCAATAAGAAGATAGAGAAGAAGGAATTTAGTAAATGTTTATAATTGATGTTGTAATTTTTATGTATGGTCCTAGATTGACCAAAACACTAAACCTTTGGATCCTCTATGTGTAAAACTATTGTGTTTTTTATCTTTAAAATGATGTAATATTAATATAAGAAAAGGTCGGGTCACTATATTTGGTATCAAAGGAAAGGTTCAGTTAATTTGGTAATTTGGATTTGTGAACCCAAGAGAAAACCTCAAGAATGAGACTAAGTACAAATATGCTCACAAAAATCTTTACATAGGGATCCCATATGTTATTATTTTAGTATAAATCATACAAATGAATAATTTATTCATGAATTTTTGACTTATGTTTTGTTCTAACCATTTCTATTTTAGAAAATGGTGGGAACCAGGAGAAACCAGGCCAACAACTCGTGCGAGGGACAATGCAACAATTATCCAAATGACATCCCCAATGATTTGGGAGGTGGAGTTTCAAAACTCATGGCAATGCTTACCCAACTATCTCAGGTTATGAACAATAACCACATTAATGTAGAACTTCCTCCTTCATCAAAGTGGGAGATACTAGCTATCGAGTGTTTTACGAGGCAACGACCGCCGATGTTTAGTGGATCTTCCAATCCATTAGTTTTGAAGTAGTGGGTCAAATCCATGAAGAAGATCTTTTATGTGTTTCACTGTTATCAGACAGAGAAGGTGACACTAGTCGTTTATCATCTAGATGGAGAGGCCGATCAATGATGGGCTTTGATAGAGAACACCAAGCCAAGGAAGGAAATTGAAGAGATATAATGGTAAGACATTAAGATCATGTTTCTTAATAAATATTTCTAATGAACTATTCATAAGAATATAGAGCAGGAATTCATAGAGATCAAGAAAAAATAATTAGAATCTTCCACAACCTACGAAGATAATTTCACAATGCTTTCCAGGTACGTTTCAGGTTTTGTTATCAACAATGATAGAAAAATTGATACATTATTTAGTGGATTAAAACCACACCTTCGACAGGGTCTTGCAATTTGAGAATTTGGGTGTTATGAAGAAGTTGTTCGATGTGCTCTCAAAGTGGATATGGAGTTTGTAGAATGGTCCTAGGGATATGGTGATATGAAATGAAAGATGGTGTTTCAAGATGTAGGATCAAATGATAAAGGTGGGACGAAAGCTCAACGAACCACATGCCAAAAATGGAGGAAGTTGCATCATGGGAACTTCCTCAAAGGGATGGGGAAGTGCTTCAAGTGTGGGAAAGAAGGAAAACATGATCAAGAGTTTGAAAAAGAAATGATAAGGAAATATAATGTAGCCGAAGAAAGGAGAGAACCACCCAAGGTTCAATGCTACAACTATAGGGAGCAAGTGTACTATGCAATCCAGTGCACTAAACCTTTAGTTCTCGAGGGAAATCAGCGTCAGAAGCCACCAAATCCAAAGGAACAAGGGAAGGATTATTCCATCACTACTACAGAAGTGGATCAAGATAATGAAGTCTTACAAGGTATACTTCATATTCACTCACGAATGGAAAAAGTCTTATTTGATTATGGTTCTACGTAATCCTTTATATCATGAAATACTTCTATAACTATAGATTCGAAGCCCCAAAACCTTGAAGTAGATATATCTATAAAAATCAAAAGTTGTGCAATAATTGCATCCCAAGTGTTTTACACTTATCCTGTTGTCATATGTGGAATGTTTCTTCAAAAAAATCTCGAAATAATTCCCTTGGTGTAATTAGATGCTATAATGGGAAAGGATTGGTTCTCATTATATAGATCAGATATCAACTATTAGGAAATGGAAATATCTTTTCCTATTCCAAACCATCCCACACTCCTCTACAAATTGAAGGAAGATCATGAATCTCCTTGGAATATTCCTTCAACAGTGTGGGTGTTGATTCCCTATAAAGAAGAATACCACTCCCAAATGGTTGAGTCAAAGGAATGTTATAACCTTTCAGAAAGGCCCATCATTAGGGAATATAATGATGTATTTCTCAAAGTGTTACCTAGACATCCCCTATATTGTGAGGTAGAGTTCTCAATAGAACTCATAGCTGGAGCTACTCCTATCTCAATGTTTCCCGATAGGATGGATCCTATTCAACTGGAGGAGTTAAAGAAGTAGCTGCGAGAGAATCTGGACAAAGGTTCATATATCCTAGTTCATAACCTTGTGGTCCACTAGTGCTCTTTGCGAAGAATAAGGAAGGAACAATACGACTTTGTATTGATTATCGGGAACACATCAATATCACTAAGAAGTAAAAGTATCCTCTTATAAGGATTGAAGACTTGTTCGGTCAATTAATAAGAGCTAAATACTTCTCAAATGTGGATCATCGTTCTAGATATAATCAGATAAAGGTGACGAAGGAAGATATTTGGAAGACTGCCTTTCATACATGGTATGGGCACTATGAGTTTCTGGTGATGCCCTTCATACTTACTAATTCCCCTAAAATCATAATGGATTTGATTAATAGTGTCTTTATACATTACCTCTACAAATGTTTGGTAGTGTTTATTGATGATATTCTCATATAGTCCACGATAAAGGAGTAACATGAATAAAATCTAAGACTTGTGTTGGTGACATTGAAAAAGGAGAACTTGTATGCGAAGTTCAGTAAGTGTGACTTTTGGATGAAGCATGTCACGTTCATGGGAAATGTGATCACAAGTGAGGGAATTTATGTGGACCCTTCTAAAAAAGGCCATTGAGGAATGTCCCAGACCCTCTAGTTTCATAGGAGTCTTTATTTTTCTTGGATTAGCTGGGTACTGCAGACGTTTTGTGAGAAATTTCTCACAATTGTCCAGCCCACTGACTAAGTTAACAAAGAAAGGGGTAAAGTATGCATGGATATAAGAATGTGATGTATAGTTCAAGGATCTAAAGAGAGGGATGATCGCTGAACCTATACTCAAATTACCAAAAAATGAAGAATGTTTTGTGATATACAACAATGCTTCAAATAAATGCTTGGGTTGTGTACTCATGAAAAACGATAATGTGATAGTGTACTCCTTACGGCAGTTGAAGATCCACGAGCAGAACTACCTGACACAAGATCTAGAGCAAGAAGCCGTGATTTTTTCCTTAAAAATATAGAGGCACTACATCTATGGTGATAACTGTGACATATACACCTACCACAAGAGCTTAAAGTATATATTCATAGAAAAGGATCTCAACATGCGTCAAAGGAGATGGTTAGAGCTAATAAAGGGTTATGATTTCTCTATTCAATATCATCATGGAAAGGTGAACATGGTATATGATGCTCTATGGAGAGAAGAACATGATACTCTATCCATGTTACAGATTGAAAACGACCATATCTTCTTGGATATGAAAAGGATGGATTCAGAAATCATAAGGGGAGGGGATACATCCTGCCTTTACCAATTGATTGTGAAACCATCCATCAAAGAGAAGATTAAGGAATCACAAAGGGATTATGAAGAGATATAGAAGAAGTTCAATGTGGTAAAGGAAGAGAATCTACAAGAGTTCCATATAGACGATGAAGTTATGATTCTGTTTGGAAAGCGACTTTGTGCGCCTTCGTCACCCAGGATAAAGAATGAGCTATTGGAAAATGAACATATCTAAACATTCTCTTTCCATCATGGTAGCACCAAAATGTTTGTGATCTTCGAGAACACATCGGGTGGGATAACATGAAGAAAGAGATTGAATAATATATCTCAAGGTTCTTTGTATGTCAGAAAGTTAAACTTAAGGGAATAAATTCCAAAGGGTTGATACAACCATTGGCCATACCTATATGGATATATGAAAATGTTACCATGGACTTTGTCACAGGTCTCCTGAAGACGTCTAAGGGAAATAATGCGATATGGGTTGTGGTTGACCGGATCACCAAGACTACCCATTTAATCACTATTCGAGAAGATATATCTATTTAAAAACATGAAAATATATATGGGAAAGAAGTTGTGAGACTACCTGTAGTTCCACTTTCAATTGTCTCTGATCATGATCCAAGGTTCACATCAAAATTCTAGAGGATCCATCAACGTGCATTGAGTACTGAATTAAATTTCAGCACGACCCATCACCACCAAACTGATGGCCAATCTAAAAGGGCTATTCAGACACTTGATGATATTCTAAGATCATTCTCTATAGAATTCAAAGGTGGATGGGATCCACATCTTCCATTGGTTGAGTTATCATACAACAATAGCTTCCACTCGAGTATTCAGATGGCTTTGTATGAAGCTCCATATGGAAAGCGGTTTAGAAATCCAACCTATTGGGATGAAGCTGGAGAAATAAATCTACATGGATCCGAACTTGCAAAAGTTATGAAATAGAAGGTTCAAGTTATCTAGAAACACATCAAAGATACTTAGAGTTTGGAAAAGAGTTACCCTGACAGCCGTCAAAGGGACTTGGAGTTTGACGTTAGAGATAAAGTCTTCCTTCAAATATAACCATGGGCGAGAGTCATGCGATTTGTAAGGAAAGGGAAGCTAAGACCATGGTATATTGGCCTTTTGAGGTCCTTGACCGCATAGGATTTGTGGCTTATCGGCTTGCACTTCCACCAAATATGGCGCAAATTCATGATGTGTTTCACATATCATTCTTGAGAAAGTAGATACATGATCCCTCACATGTACTGAACTCAGAGGTGGTGCAACTGGAAGATGATCTATCCTATGAGGAGAAGCCACTAAAGATCCTCGACCGGAGAGATAAGGTTTTAAACAACAAGGAAACCCACCTTTTCAAAGTGTTTTGGTGGAACCATAAGTTTGAAGAAGCTACATGGGGACCATAAGAGGCAATGAAGGAGAATTAACCTCACCTGTTTGTCTAATTTGAAATTTTGAGGGAGAAATTTCATATGGGGGAAGAATGTGACAACCCAATATTTTTCAATGGAAATTCACTTCTTATAAATATTTCATAAAATGACATGAACACACAACATAATTAACTACTACATGATAAGTGACCTTTAAACAAAAATTTTTCACTTTTGTGGTCGGAATTTCAAAAATATGACATACACGGTTTCAATCAATAAGTTATTTGGAGTCTAATAAGAAAAACATCATTTTTGGTGAATAGTAACCTACCCTTATAAATAGTAACATACCTTTATTAATAGTGATATAACCAAATAAATAGTAACCTTACCTATGATAATATATAAAAAATATTCATGTTGAAAGTCTAATATACCTATATTTTAGAATAAGTAAATGAATGTTTTAAAATTTGTTTTTGGTAATAAATTATGATTTTAATTAAATATTAAAAAAATAATATTTAGAAAATTATTTTTGAAAAATGGACTTCATTTTTGGATTCTACACATCAAAAACAGATTGGGGTGAATTTTTAGGATTTTTCTGGAATACATGTATTTTTGTTGAATAGTGAAACACCATAATTTAACAAATAAGCTAAATAAGATAATTATAGAGTGATAAAATTACTATTCTTGGTCATGGAAGACTCAATATTTTCTTGTCATAGGGGAAATTAATAAATTAATGAATATTATATTAAGAAAACCCCTCTCCCTCCACTATAAATACCACCCTTCACACCCTCATTTACATACACCTATCAAGCTTCTTGCCTAGTATAAACTCTGCCCAATAATATTCCCTATCCACTCCCCCACGTCGAATATCTTTTGGTCACATCATAAGACCAAGCCTAGGTCCCTTAAGTAGGATCTCACGCGGAGGATTCAAGAGGTAATTCCTCTTTCTCTTTTCTTTCTTTTTTCCTGTACAGTTTCTTTTCTTTTATTCTATTATCCTCAATATCTCTTATCAAAAATTCATGTTAACTCCAGTATGATTGATATACTAGTATGTTATCATGTTAATGATACATTACTCATTAAACTCTTCCCTCCCCATCCGTGATAAAAAAATGAAATTGTTGCCCATGATGTGTTAAATTTCCTAAATCATGGGTGATGCACTTTATTTTTCATTAAAATCCTTCAAATATGCCAATAAAACCATAAAATTGGGGTAAAAAGATTGTAAAGTGTATGTTTTATTCCCTTTTTATGTTCTAGAACTCACTTATTTACATGAAACTATGTGATAAAATAAAAAAAACTCATTATTATCGAAAAACCGACCAAATTAACCCAAATAGTCATCCTTTAATTCTTATAAAAGGATTCATCCACATGGTATATAATATAATTAATTATAAGTTCATTTAAACTTTTGGAATATCATTAATAATGTCAGACTCACCTGTTTTGATAATCCCAAATCATGTTCCATTTATGCAATAATAATGTTTTCATTATATGTTAATCATGTTTCAATAATGTTCCTTTTTTCTATCAAGTAAATATTAATATACTTTTAATCTCACTACATGTTGGTTTAATCTTACAAGGAAGAATTTATCTAAGTTCAAGGTCACCGATTCAAAGGTTATAGATTCAAGGTTACTGATGCAAAGTTTACCAATGCAAGGTTACTGATGAAAAGGTCACCAATGCAAGGTTAACAATGCATGGTCACCGATCCATGGTCACTGATGCAAGGTCACCGATGCAAGCCTACAGTTCAAGGTTACCGATGGAATGTTACCGATGGAAGTTTACAGTTGGAGGATACTGATGTGCACCTCCTGTTTAAGCCTACCAATGTGAAGGCTACCATTACAAGTCTCATAATGCTTACTCTTCCATACTTTTTCAAATTCTTAAGATTATTCTAACGATCATATTTGATAAATTAAATGCTTCTCACATTAATTAATGCTGATTGTAGACATTTTAAAAAACCGTATCTGGGGACTGTATGAGGTACGAGATAGACCACACGTGATCTACTCATTCCTATTGTCGGACCTCATGTATAAAAAGATAAGATCAAGAAAGAAAGAGACAGGTGATATACGAGTGATGTGTAGAGGTGAAGCACATCTGTACATGAAAATATCTTACCTTCTTGATCAAAGAATAACCATCCCACACTTACACTGTGAACCCAAGAGCATCACGAAGATCATTTGGGTTAAACTCACTTCTGACTTCTGTGCTTCATCAACTCTTGATCAACACCAGTGGGAGAACACTCTAATCTAGAACCTAGAGTTGCAAAACTCTGTTTCAAAAAAAAATTTAGGGAAAGACTCCAACATCAAATTCTTCACTCCATGGAGTTAAGAGAAAAACATCAAACACATTGATCTTTCTAAACTCATGTTTATAATCTTAGCTCTATTGTGTACCTTCATTTTACATTTGTGAGATGTGTGTGTGTTTGTCTGTTTCACACACTGTATCATGTTCTTGAAATGGAGGATACTGAATATCCTCACATCAAACATCAACTACATTTTGTTTCCCACGTATAACTATGGAAGGGACCGTGTGTGGCCTGTAATGTTTTTTTTCCAAAGAAGAAATATGGTAGGGGGTGTAAACCTTAGACAGTTTGTGAAAACTATTTTACAACCCGATATAGGCTATGTTTCATGTTTATTGTAAATATAAACTGCTTGGTGGAAGGTGATCACCAAGTGGAGGGGATTAAGTCTCATATTGAGACAGAACCTCTTGTTTAACTTTACTATGCACTATATTTTTTTATACTTTGTTTTATTTATTTTCTGCTGCTTTTAATTTCTAAAATTTAAAACCATTTTGCATTCATGTTGATAGTTAGTTTTGGTTACCATGTGTATAGGTTTAATTCAGTAAACTTGTTTTAAAAGATGAACAAGTGTTTTACACCAATTCAACTGACGACTAGTCACCCATTGAGAAAATCTTTGACCAACTATACATTTACATCTGTACTACCTTAATTAACTGGGCCGTTTTGAAATTGGGGTATTTTTTTAAAACATGTTTTAAATAGAAATTTTAAGTAGGAACTCAATTCACCTCCTCTTGAGATTCCACTCCAGCCAACAATTGGTATCATATGATTTTATTTTCAAATTTTCAAATTATTTTTAATTGTGATTTTAGTTGTATCTTAATGATCTTAAAATTTCTGTCATATCTAATGTTTCAGTTCTTGAAACTTCTAGTAAACTATGGAAAATAGAGTTGAGGGTGCTGCTACTAACATGACACCTTTCTAAAATGCTAATAACTATGCTCAGTGGAAATTAAAAATGAAAATGTATCTAGAGAGCATGGGACCTAAAATCTGGGACACAATTGAAGAACAAAATGTAATGCCTTCTACTACTAGATACACATGCTCTAAGTTTACTAAAGCTATATATAATAATAACTGTAATAAAATGAATGCTTTGTACTGTTCTCTAGGTGATGAAGAATTCAATAGAATATCAGTTTGTAAACTACATATGAAATTGGGATACTTTAGATATTTTTCATGAGGTAACGACCAATGTTAATGAAATGATATTAAATACCTATACTATTAAATATGATAATCTTAAATGAATCCTGATGAGCTTATATCATAAATGTATCGCAGGTTCAATGAAATTGTGAATACCATGAGTCTTATTTGAAAACCAATGGACAATAAGGAACAGATTAGGATATTTCTTAGATTCTTACCTGACATATGGAGAGGAACATCCGTTTCTCTCCGAGAATCTTGTGACATAGGCAAGATACCAGTGAAATATCTAATTGGAACAATTATGATGTATGAAGAATAAATTAAGGTAAATCAAGAATTAGACGAAGAACCAAGTAAGAAATCTGTAGAATTCAAGACTGTTATCTCAAAGAACAATGACAAAGAAAAAGTTCACGCTCCTGTAGATACTTCCACTAGTGAAGACTCAGATTCTGATTGTGATGATGAGATAGCTCATCTTGCAAGAAGGTTTAGGAAGATCTACCGAAAAAAAAATTTCTTTAAAAAATCATACTATTAGGGATGTTATGATAACAAAGAAAAGTGAAAAAAGGACTAAAAATGGAATGATAATACAAATGAGATAGTCTACTATGAGTGTAAATAAAAATCCCATGTTAAGGATGATTTACCCAAGAATAAATTTAAGAAGAAATTTGAAGACAAGGGAAAAGGATATAAAAAGGCTATGAAGGCTACCTGGAGTGCTTCAGAAAATTTCTGAAGTGGCTCTGACACTTCTAATAGTGACTAGAACTAATAGGAAAAACTGTGTTTCATGATTGAAACATCTGAGGTGACACCCAATTCCCTTATACCCAATTCTTATTATTCTAGGAATGAAAGTAAATCAAAAAATGATGAAAATATGACTAAGGATGAACTGTTTGAATACTGTGGAATTATTTAGGATACCTTTAATGAACTCAAGGATAAATAAAAACTATTTAAAAGAAAACATGCTTCAAATGCTAATGTTAAGTCAGATCTGGATATTGAGAAAGAAAATTGTGATCAGATATTAAAATAAAATACTGAACTTAAATTATCAAATGAGCAAATAAAAAGTGATTTGGAAAATTTTACTACAAATAGAGATACCTTAACATAGTTTCTAGGAAAAAAACTTTCCCTAAAATATACAACCAGTATAGGATATAAACCGAGATAGAGAATTATTATTAAAACTAAATTTGTTCCAAAATATGGACAGTTCATAGCTAGTTCAAGCTATGGACAATCTTCTGAAAAAAAATATCAAAGGACTAAACAAAGTGTTCATGTCTCAAAACATATCTGTTGATTATTGGAAACCTGTGAGGAAAGTATGTGTTCCCAATGTTTTACTTTATAACCTCTCTGGATCCAAGAAAATATGGGTACCAAAGTTACGCTACACTTAATCTGTTTTGTAGGAAAATTATTTGAAGAGCTCCTGTAATTCTCTATAGTAATTGGACAGTGGATGTTCAAGAAACATGATTGGAGAATCTTCATGTTTTAAGAGCCTAATTAATGTAGATGGTGGACATGTCACATTTAGTGATAAGGATAAAGGAATGATCATTGGATTATGCCAAATTGGTAACCCCAATCCTGTATTAATTTCGAAATTACTTTTTGTTGATGGGTTAAAATACAATCTTCTAAGTATCTCTCAGTTGTGTGATGGTGGTTTCAATATCAAATTTGAAAATGATGCATGAAATTTTTTTAATTATAAAAATGATTTAATATTTACTACTCTTAGAAATGAGAATGTATATGTTGTTGATTTATATTATTTAACTAAGAAAAAATATTCTTGTTTAAATGTGTTTCATAAGGCATCTGGGTTGTGGCACAGAAGACTAGGACACTGCAATGTGCACTCACTTAGGAAATTGACTAGGAAAGGATTCGTTAGAGACTTACCTAAATTATAATTCCCTCTTAACAAACTGTGTAATCCTTATCAAAAGGTAAAAAAATACAAATTTTCTTTCAAAACAATGAAAGATGATTCTACTTCTCAATCGCTTGATTTAGTTCACATGACTAGATTGGACCATCAGAATTTCAAGTTTAAATGGGAAGAACGTTGTTTATGTTCCTCTAGATGATTTTTCTAGATATACCTAGGTATACTTTCTAGCTCACAAAAGTGAAACATTTTATTACTTCATTAAATATTCTAAGTCTGTAGAAAATCTTAGTAGACATAGAATTAATAATTTGAGAAGGGATCATGGTCTTGAGTTTGAAAAAAAGGTCATTCAATCTTTTTTCTCACAAAATGGCTATACTCACAATTTTTATGATCCTATAACACCTCAAGAAAATGTTATTGTATAAATAAGAAATATGACACTTCAAGATATTGCCCGGAAATTGCTCAATGAGTATAATCTACCTATCTATTTTTTGGTTGAAGCTATTAACACAGCATGATACATTATAAATAGAATCTTAATTAGATATGTTTATAAGAAAACACCTTATGAGCATTTTAATAATTGGAAGACTAAGGTTAATTACATTAGATTTTTTGGTTGCAAAGTCTTTATCCTTAACACTAAAGACAATTTTGACAAGTTTTATTCTAAGAGTGATGAAGGAATTTTTATAGGTTACTCAATCTATAGTAAATCCTATAGAGTATTCAATAAGAGAACCTAATGTGTGGAAGAATCAGTTCATGAAAAATTTTATGAGACTGATACATGTGAACCCAAAACCTCTATTGAACATCTTGAGGATGATATGTCAATTCTGGACCTTAATAACGAATACAGTGAACCCTTAGTGAAAACAAAAAGTTCTTTAAATTTTCCAGAATATGATCCAAGTGAATTTAAACCCACAGATAATCATGAGGAGTCTAGTTCAACTCTTTATAGAGCTATAAGAACTCTCATGAATCATCATTTAGACACTATAGTAGGTGATCTAAATAGAGTAACACATACTAGAGTTTCTTTGATAAACCAAGTTGAACATCAAGATTTTCTTTCACAACATGAACCTAAAAATATCACTGATGAAAACAATGATGAATTATAGGTGATAGATATGAAAGAATAATTAAATCAGTTTGAAAGAAAAATAGTTTGGGAACTAGTAAAAATAACTAAAGACACACTTGACCAAAGGCACTAAATGGGTGTTTATAAATAAATTTGATGAATCTGGAAACATAGTTAAAAACAAGGCTAGACTAGTAGCATAGGGATATAGTCCATAAGAAGGAATAGAATATGAGGAAACCTTTTCCCCTGTAGCTAGACAATAATCCATTAAGATACTACTTGCCTATGCAGCTCATATGAATTTCAAACATTATCAAATGGATGTCAAAAGTGAATTTTTAAATGGGTACATAGTTGATGATGTATTTGTTGAAAAACCCCCCGGTTTTACAATTCCCCATTTTTCAAATCTTGTCTTCAATAATTGTAAAGATTTATATGGTCTGAAACAATCTCCAAGAGCTTGGTATGATATACTTAGTTCCATTCTTATTTCAAAAGGTTTTACTAAAGGAATAACATACCCTACATTGTTTATAAAAAGTATTTAAAAATATGTTTTAATAGTAAATATTTATGTAGATGATATAATTTTTTGATCCTCTAAAAAATCATCATGTACTAATTTTTCAAAAATGATGCAAGATGAATTTGAAATGAGTTTAATGTGGGAACATAAATTTTTCCATGGATTTCAAAATTTTCAAAATAAAAATAGTATTGTTTTAAATCAGAGTGAATATACTTAGGATATTTTGAAACATTTTGGTTTGGACTACAATAAAGGTAGTGATACACCTATGAGCACCACCTATAAGTTGGATGCTAATGAAACAGGTAAATCAGTGGATCAAACCAATTACAGAGGTATTATTGGGAGTCTGCTCTACCTTACTACTAGAAGACCTGGCATTATGTTCAATTTATGCATGTGTGATCGTTTTTAATCCAATACAAAAGAGTATGATTTAACTACTATTAAAAGTATTTTCAAAAATCTCAAGTATAATACAATCTTAGGGCTGTTTTATCCAAGAGGACAATCATTTGATTTAATAAGTTATTTGGATAATTACTTTTCTGGTAACAAATTAGATAGAAAAAGAACCTATGGAACATGTCACATTTTAGGCAAGTCACTAGTATCATGGTGTAGTATGAAATAGAATTATGTTGCATTATCTAATGAAGAAGCTAAATATATAGATGATGGTAGTTGTTGTGCTAATATTCTAGGGATGAAACACACATTACTAGACTATGGATATCAATTCAAATAGGTCTCTATAAACTGTGCCAACACATGTGCTATTAACATCTCTAAAAATCCAGTATCTCATGCTAGGACAATGTATATTGATGTGATACATCACTTCTTTAGTGATCATTATCAAAGAGGTGATATCACTCATGAATTCATCAGCACTGAACACTAATTGGATGATATATTCATGAAAACTTTGACTTATAAGAGGTTAAATTAAATCCAACATGATTTAGGTATGATAAACTATTGAGTTAAGAACCTCACCATTAGAACCTCACCATTGGACCTCACCATTGGGCCTCACCGTTGGACCTCACCATTGGACCTCACCATTGGACCTTACCGACAGGACCTTACTGATTGAACATTACCGTTGGACCTCACCATCATACCTCACTTTTAATACCTCATCAATATGACCTTATCAATAGGACCTCACCGTTAGGACCATACCGATGACTCCTTACCGATAGTCAACTTGAGTCTGGGACTTTCGGTTTTTGGTGTTTTCTAATGGAATATGAAACGTTTTCAGTTTTATTCATTTTTATTTTATTTTCTCTCATGATTTTTTTCTTTATACCTAAATGATAAAAATAAAACACAGACCACATTCAGATCTAAATCAAACCCTCTCTCAAACCTTTTGCTCCCTAATCCTAAACCCAAACCTCTACTGAACCCTTCGAACCACTCCAGAACCATGGGATGAGTGAAAAGGCCAACGGTTGCTGATAAAGGAGACACTCCAGATCCTAAGAGACCTAGAGCTGAATCTATTAGTGGAATATAGATAGTGGAAAAGGTGCTTAACATACATTTATCAAAGAGGAAAATAGTGAATGAGAAGAAGCATAGCTCGTAATGGCTGCTGATGAGATGATCTTTAGTGAAAATGGTGCTTGAAGCTCAAGGTTGGGTCGAGTGCATTGCAAACAATAATGGAACTTATTATCCGAAGCTTGTGAAGGAGTTTTTTGAATATCTAAGATTTGAGAAGTCTGAGAATGAGAACCATATGACTTCTAGAGTAAATGGAGTAGTGCGATTTTCTCCTCTACTGAGTGGGATAACTACTTGAGGGTTCCACATGAAGGGATTTTTGATTACTACTTAGGAGTGGTACCTCCATATACTGATTATTTTTGTTATGAAGAATATGTATCCGAACTGACAGTGAATGGGATTCCTAGGAAGCTAATTGCTGCTGAAATGGTAGGAGAAGATAAGCCACTCTTCAAATTTATCCATAATATTTTAAGTCTTAGGAGAGGGGACTTTTCAACTTTAAAGTGTTCATATGTTTTTCTCTTATATCTGTTAAATAATGAACAGAAGATCAACTTATGTAGGTTTTTGATGATTCAACTAGAAGATATGACGAAGCCTAGTTCCAAATCCAATGCCCTATTTCATGGTAAGTTGATATACATTATGTTGAATGTGAAAGGAGTTGCTGGAGCTAAGGAATAAATTGTTGTTGTGAGGGATAACCATTGCATAACCAAAGTGATTTGCAAGCTGATAAAGGTCAAACAGAATCCATGAATGAGGAGATGGTTGAATGATGAAGCTAAGGTATACAAAGGGTTTAACCCTATTGCTAATCCTACTAGGCATAAATATAAGAGAGATCCTCATCTAAAGCCTGGTGAGATTGAGCCTGAATATTTTGATGAAGAAGAAGCTGTTGTTGTGCAAGAAAGAGAGGATTCTCTTATGGATCATAGGAGTGATCCCGACCTTCCCTCCAATCATTGTGAAAATACTGTATCCTTTGGTGAGCCTAGCCCTCCAATGAGATTGCCTAGAAGGTAGACTGTCCTATGGGATAATGATGATGAGGAGATAAGTGAATAAGAAGGGGCATACCATGTCTTAAGAGACATTAGAGATACCCCAGATGAGGAAGAGGACACTGGATCTAGTCATGCTTAATTTGAGACTACTGCTGATGAAATTGAAGAGGAATGTCTAAGTCTCAGTCCACTAATAGGACATACAGAAAGGGTAGAAAGTGGAGATGAAGAAGTTTCTGATTCAGTTGAAGATGTGATTATTTTGGAAGTTTTTGAATATTCTATAGAGGAAGTGGTAGTGTACCTTCCTGTTAATGAAGTTGAGAAGGAGGTCTAGTGGAGATGGATGTGGCTAATCAGTATAATTATCCACATGAGGGGTAGGAACCTATTTCTATAGGACCAGTTGTTGTTGCTCATTGAATATAGGACTACATAGAAGCTCCTAGATTTTTGGTCGTAGGTATAGATTTTGGATATTCTGAAGATGACTAATGTGTCATAATTCCTCCAATTCCTACTATTTCAGAAGCTGCCATTGTGCAGCCATTGGTTCTTTTACCTAGATACTATGTGAAGAAGGATTAATTGGAATAATAGAAGTCATATTTGAAGAGGCACATTTATGAGAGATCTTTTAGAATAGAGATATCAGTGGATCTCAATCGGGAGGTTGTGGCATCTGCCTTAGAAAATGTGATCTCCACCTTTCACTATGGTTTGTTTCATGAAGTTAATGAATACCAATGTCAAGTGCAAACCTTTTCAGAGTATGTGGATGGCATGAAACAATCAATTGCAAGTTTGGACACCTATATGGATTCAAGGGTTCAAGTGGATAGAGATCTAAGATATATCAAGAGTGTGGTTCAGCAGTTGGTAACTGTGTTTGAGGACTTTATGAAGTCCATGGAATCACATGTGAAAGGCCATGATGACGATGTGACAAGGCTAATCAGTGGCCTGACTAAATCCTTTAACGAGATAGTGGCATTCTCTTTGGAACCTCTAGGTGCATCTGCTTCCACTTCAGCCTCTCCTTCAGTTGATATAGAGGCTTTCAATTCTGTTGTTAGAGGAGAAGTAGAGTGATTCTCTAGTGCCAGTACCCAAGACCCTCAATGTATGAATCAAGTAATTTACATTACTAAGGAAATTCATAAGCTTGTGGGAGATTATTTAAGGGAATCTTCTCAATATTTGATGTACATTGAAGATCATGTTGAATTATATTACAAACGGGTATACACTAAGAATCAGATGGATGGTCACTTTAAGATGATTTTTGAAAATTTTAGAATCCCTCCTTTCACTCAGGAATTTAATAATCAAGTGATCTTGCTTAGAGAGCTGACTCCTGCCATCGAGAGATTCCTAGAAAACAAATATGATTTCATCTCAACTATAGAAAGAGGGGAAAACATCATTATGGACTTCAGAAATCTTCTGTTACCCTTCCTCTAAGTGGACTATACACCCATCATTGTTCCTAATACTTTTCCTGCTTCCTCGGCTACTTCAGGTTCCACCAGTACTGCTCCTTTGATGACTCCTGCACAGAACATCAGAAGTTTGACACCAATGATTCCTCAAAGATCTACTCACTATAGGTCTACTAATGTCTCAATGGTTTCTCATCCTATACTATTAACTGTGATCCCTTGGCCTATCCCTCAACCTTCAGAACCTAAATCCTCATCTTCCAAAGACAAATCTCCAATGGACATATATGATGAGGATTTACTGTGGACTGTCTTTTTTTTGTTATGTATGCCTTTTGTTAATCACAAAGGGGGAGAAGTGTGTACTGTTTTAGTTTTATTTCATTAATTTATATACGTTCTAGATTAGAATTAGTTTTAATGATATAATAATATGTGTGTGCTAACATCACTGATGAAATTAGAATATGTTTTTATCCTTGATTCAAAAACTACTTAAACGTAAAAGTTCAATGATATAATTTGTGACTATCAAAAAGGGGGAGATTTTTTGACTCACCTATTTTGATAATCCCAAATCATGTTTCATTTATGTGATAATCATGTTTTCATTCAATTTTAATCATGTTTCATTAATGTTACTTGTTTCTATCAAGTGATATTCATATACTTTTAATCTAAATGCTTGTTGGTTTAAGATCACAATGAAAAATTTATCTAAGTGTAAGATCACCGATGCAAAGGTTACCGATGCAAGGATTCTGATTCAAAGGTTACCGATGAAAGGTTACTGATGCATGGTCATCGATGCATGGTCATCGATGCAAGGTTACATATGTAAGCCAAAAGTTGAAGGTTCCCTCTGAAGGTTAGCAATGGAATGTTACCGATGGAAGGTCACAGTTGGAGGTTTCCGATGTGCACCTACTATTGAAGCCTACAGATGTGAGGGCTACCATTACCATTCTACCAATGATTACTCTAAAAAACATTTTGAAATTATCAAGATTATTCTAACAGTCATATTTGACAAATTAAATACTTCTAACATTAATTAATGCTAATTGTAGATGTTTCAAGAAACCGTATCTTGGGACAGTATGAGGTACGAGAAAGACCACACGTGATCTACTCATTCCTGTTGTCGGACATCATGTATAAAAAGAGAACATCACGAAAGAAAGATACAGGAAATATATGAGTGATGAGTAGAGGTGAAGTGCGTCTTTACATGAAAAGATCTTACCTTCTAGATCAAAGAAGAACCATCTAGCACTTACACTATGAATCCACAGGCATCACGAAGATCATTTGGGATGAACTAACTTCTGCCTTTTGTGCTTCATTAACTCTTGATCAACACTAGAGGGAGAACAATTGAAGTTAGAACCTAGATTTGTGACACTCTGTATTGAAGACAACATTCATAGAAAAGTCTCCAACATCAAATTCTTCACTCCTAGGAGTCAAGATCTGAACTGCAAACACATAGGGATTTCTAAACTCAAGCTTATAATCTTAGCTCTATTGTGTTCCTTCATTTTACATTTGTGAGAAATTTTCTTGTCTTTCAATTACACACACTGTCTCATGTGATTTAACTGGAGGATGCTGAATATCCTCACATAAAACTTCACCTAAATTTTATTTTCCACGTATTACTGTGGAAGAGACTTTATGTCGTCTGTACTGGTTGTTTTTCCCACGATGAATTGTGGTAGAGGGTGTGAACCCTGGACAATTTGTGAAAACTTACGTATAGCATGGTATAGGATATGTATCAATTTTATTGTTCATATAAACTGCATGGTGGCAGGTGATCACCAAGTGGAGAGGATTAAGTCTCGTCTTGAGATTGAACACCTTTTTTAACATTAATGTGCACTGTATTTTGTTATACTCAGTTTTATCTATTTTCTGCTGCTTATAATTGATAAAACCTAACACCATTTTGAATTCACTTTCATAGTTAGTTTTGGTTAGTGTGTATATATGTTTAATTTAGTAAACTTGTTTCAAAAGTTGAGGAAGTGTTTGAAACCAATTAAACTGAGGAATAATCACCATTTGAGAAAACTGTTGACTAACAATAAATTTACATCTCGGCTGCCTTAATTAGATTGGCCGTTTTAAAATTAGGGGATCTTTTTAAAAAATGTTTTAAATAGAAAGTAGGAACTCAATTCACCCCCCTCTTGAGATTCCACTCCGAACAACAAATAACATGAAAGATCAGTTCTGGATGTTTACCAATGTTTTGCACAAACTTATATTTATGAATACAAGTGAACCGTTCAAGAAAACTATATAAACAAACATGCCTAAACAATGTTTTTAAACTCTTTAACTCATCCAATGACCCTTAAAATAACATAATGAAATAATAATGCACCATCTACATGTACACAATGTTATGGAATTATTGAATAATGAATCTAATGTGGTTATACGGGACTTTAAATCAAAAAATCATTTAGATACAAGGTAAGGAGAAATTATCGAACCCAATCTTATTTCTTCATGTTCTCCATATTTCACTCCATCTTTGGTATGGTTAATCCATAAAAATAATTTCATTATCATTATCTTACCTTTTCTGGGATATAAATTTTATTTAAATGATTTTATGAAAACCCCAATGTTTTCCAAAAGAACTCTTCTTTCAAATAAACACACCCTTGTTTAATTCTTGATTATTATTTTAATCTTCACTCATGGTTAATGGTTGTACATCATAAATGATATTACCACATTCTTTTGGATACCAAATGTTAATTAAAGTATGATTTATTATGTGAAACCCATTTCTCTCTATGGGTCATTATATGTTAAAGTTTTAAATATTTTTATTGTGGAATGCATGATAATGTAAATATTATGATGTGATGGGTGTGGCTGGAATTATATAGAACAAATATGAATGCTTGAATGTGTTGGATTTTCTGGGAATTTTACATTTCTCCAATGCATTGGTTAAAGTGATGAATCACATGAGTAAAAGTAAAATGATGTGTGAACATGATTCTAGAATTTTTCACAACTATATGTGGTATTTAACCACTAAGACATGATGTTTCATTTTTTATGAATTGACACATTTAATGTATTTTATTATTGACTCCTCTAATGTTCATGTCCTTTTTGCTATGTTATGATTATTCTCACCCCAAGCTATATTTTCTTATCTATCCACTTAATAGGATTTTAGCTCACCCCTTTTGATGTATATCCTTAGGTGACTACATGTACTATCGAGAGGTAAAGTGCCAATAAAAAGCTATAGAAGAGTGAATTTAAGAAATGTTTATGCTTGATGATGTAATTGTTATGTATGGTACTAGTATTCCAAAGACACTAAACCTTTAAATCCTTTATGTGTAATACTATTATATTTTTTATCTTTAAAATGATGTAATAGTAATGTAAGAAAAGGTTGGGTCGCTATAATAAATCTAACCGTGTGGTGTAACATGGTTTGAAAAATAATGCAGTAGTAGTGTAAATCCCCAGGGTTCAAAAAGTTTGTAGGGTTGGGTGCATGGTTAGGACAAAACATGCACCAATAGTTCATTTCCCTCATCCTTCCAAAATACTAAAAATGATAACCAAATAACTGAAAAAATCAAAAAAATATATAAACAAAACAAGAAATGGAATACCTGATTTTTTTGATTCATCTCCATAAAAATATCAGGATCATAAAATATCCCAAACTTATAATAGATCGTCCTCAAGCTATACTGACAAGCATCTCTAAGACCTCAAGGTAAAAATATCAGGCCAAACAAGACATATATCCACATCTCTTTCCCATGTTTCTATCTAAATAGGGTCATGTTTCCAAAACAAATGAACTATTAGTACAGTCTTTCCCAACAATACATTCTCACTTTGATCCAACACACATATCAGATGCTATTAAAATGATTCATCAGTCTCAATCTTAGTACCATCCACGTCAAAGAAATGACAATGGTGGTGGTGATATCGTTGAAGGTGTGTCACAAGAAAAACACCATTCATTTCACTCTACCTCTATGTAAGAGATAATACGTACACAATCGGCATGATTCTCTCCAAAACCTCAAACTGTCCTAAAAACGTGGGTTCCAACATTAACTATCTATGAATCCTATGGTTACCCAACCTAGGAGACACCCTAAAAAACACATTATAACCCACTATAAACTCCAGGGGTCATCAATATCTATTAGAATTCGACTTCTATGTATTCTGATCTGTATCCATTATCTTATGAATCAGCAGAACCTCCTTCAACATCTCCTACATGTGACTCGATCCCAACACCTCTAAATCACCTGCCTCTATCCAGCATAGATGTCCTCTATATGGACTACCATAAAGAGCCTCATATGGTTCTATTTATAATGTCACCTGGTAACTTTTTCAATTGGAAAACTCCACCAATTCTATTTATTTATCCAAATACCCACCAAAGTCTAGGACACATGCCCATTCATATACTCAAAAGCAATTATAGTACACTCAGAGTACCCACCAATCTGTGGGTAGAAATCCTTACTCAGTAAAACATTTATACAAATCTCTCTCTGTAAGACCTACAAGAAGAAAAAAGTAAACTGCGTGTCACAATCTGAATAAGTATTTCATGGCTCTATGGGTAGAAGGAATATTTCCTAAATGTAACAATATCACAACTATTCCACTAAGAATGTCTACAATATAGGCATGAAATGTGCTACATTCATCAGTAGGTCCACAACTACCCAAATAAAATCATTCATTTGAGGATTCCTCAAGAGACCTGCCACAATCTACACGATATCTTCCTCCCAATTTCAATACAGAATGGGAAATGGATACAGTAAACCACTAGATCATTGATTCTCATCGTTCACCTATGTATAATTGTAGAATCATGTCAGAAACCCTATTATCTTAGTTTTCATGCTCGACCACAAGAACTATCATCATATGAAATAGTACATTTTTCTCACACCTGGATGTATCACCCACATAGGGGCATGAAATTCATATATCAACTCCTCTAACATTCCCGTAGGCATAACAACCCTATTTCTAACATAGATGATATCATCCTCATCTATTCTAAAATATGATGGTGATTCCCCACCTCCAAGGATATTCCTAAAGTGTAAACATTCTATATCATCATATAATCTATCTCTAATCTAGTTAAAAAGTGTAGAATCTACTGAAACTGATACAAGAGACATCTACTCACGACCCTCCTAAACCACAACATTCAACCCCTTATGTAAATTCACCATTTTACACTCAATAATAGACACTTGAAATTTCTGATTCTATGTTTTCATACTTAAATAATCAGCCACATTATTTCCATTCGTAACCATTTGTGCAAGATAATGATATAATTACAAAATATACTCAACCCAAATCATCATTCATAGATCCGAATCTCATTGGTAAAAGATATAATTCATGAACATGGGACAAATATACATAGTAAACCTTTCACCCGACAGATAATTCCACCAATACATAAAATCCTAAAGTGATGCTGCTAAATCATGGTGGTGTATAGGGTAGTTATATTCATGTGGCCTCAACTATTTAGACTCGAATGACACAAATATATCTCTCTACATAAAAACCGATCCAATCACAACCCCATAAGCATCAAAGAGCATTGTATACTACTCACCTGGCTCTGGTTGGATCAAAATTGATGTAGTAGTCAAACACATATTCAACTCATTGATGGTATTCCATATGCTTCAATCCATTCAAAATTTATCCCCTTGGTGGTCAAGACATGAATTGGTGTTGCTGAACAAGAAATGTATTGGATGAACCAATGAAAATACACTACCAACCCTTGAAATCTATGTATATTGAAAACATTCTCAGGCTTCTTCCATGAAACCACTAACCAAATATTCTCTGGGTCCATTAACACACCTTCCTCAGACTTTATTTAAACCATTAATTGTATCTGAATGATCTATAATTTTCATTTATATGTCTTGGAGAATTGAAAATTCTCTCTTAGTGTACTCAGGATGATGTCAAGATCCATAAAGAAAACCACAAAATTATCTAGGTACAAATGAAAGATTCAGTTCCTAATTTCCACAAATACTAATGGAGCATTCATAATAGAAAATAACATGAATAAAAACTCATATAATACATACCTTATTCTCAAATAATCCCTTAATATATCAGAAAGTCAAACTTTCAGTTGATGATACCATGATCTCAAATTAATTTTGAAAAAGACATAAGCTAACATCTATTATTCTAAAAGGTCATTGATATATGGAATACGATACCATTTCTTCACATTCATATGGTTCATCTTCTAGTAATCAACATTCAAGAATAATGTTCTTCTAATATTCTATGAAAACAAAAATAAAGAACCCCAAGTCTATGTAATTGAATAGATAAAAACATTATCCATACTCTTCTTGTTTAGTCTTATGGTCTTAATGATCTATAGGTTCTATTCTTTATTGTAGAATTAAAACTGACTGAGCCCTCTAAATGAGCTCAATAAAAAATTCCACATATTATATTAGGAGGAACCCCTAATAATTCATCAAGAAACACATCCCCGAACCTTTCATCTATGGGTGGAAAGAAATTATTCTTTTCACAAGCATTATCTAGAAAAAGAATTGAAACATGGGTGGGGAGATCCATTAGTTGTTAAAGAATTACCCATGCATGACCTTACTTGATATCCCACTCTCGATGGTGAATATAATTTTCACCCTCCAGATACCTAAAAGTTACTCTACTATGGTATGAATCAATGTGGTATTAGAATGATACTAACCAGTCCGTTCCCATAATTAAGTTAAATCTTGACATGTCAAAGATGTAAATATCACAACTGAATTGAAAATCCCAAATCTCAAGAGAACACCCCTTTTCCAAACAGTTGTCTCTCAACTATACTCCCAAAGGTATATCTATCATCATAAACCCACTCCCAATCTCAAATTACAGGCTCAAACCCTTCACAAGTTGTACAAATATAAGAGAATGTGAGACACCGGTATCAAATAAGGATCTAGCTAACATTGTATCTATAAGAATTTTACCTTCATATATTAATGGCACAACCTTGATATCCACCATTGTAAAATGAACTAGATGAAATGGTAATTCCCCATTCCCCAAGATGTTGTCTGAGTCCCTTATGTTTCACCACCCTACTGATATGGGTGATGTTTCCCCAAAGCATCACCTCCTTTTCCTCTTCTTCCTCATCCATTATAACTTCAACTGAAAGACTGATATGAGGTTGAATTCCCCCTACAAGAATTCTAATTATTCCCATATCCTCCACAATTACCCATATATCATGGTTTCCTTGAGAAACCCTGTATATTACCCCTCGTGTTGCAAGATTTATACTCTACTAGTGGTTTGGGGAACAATTTATGAATGCGACCCAACCTACCACATTGGTGAAAGGTCATTCGAGTAAGGAATTGTGTAACTGAACCTTCTTCCATGCCACCAAACTTTCCACTTCTATGGTCAACAATATCATAAAGACCCTTATTTCTCTTTGAATTCATACCTCCTGACCATCTTGGAGAGGCCACTTATCCTCCACCAGAATTGTCATTCATGATCGCCTAAAAAATGACAGTCTGATTCTCCACATCGAAAACATTCTACCACCAAATGATATTCACATAGTACATAATTTTCATTATTTCTCATCCAAAAAAACACTTTACCATAGTAGCCTCATCTCACAAAAATGATCTAACAAAGTGGTGTAAGTCTGTAAAATGACCATCATAGTCCATCACATATATATTCCCCCAAATCAACCACATGATATTAGATACTCTTTCCTACCTTAGTGTCTCAGAGTTAAATTTATCCAAGAACATATCATAAAATTCCCTCCACTCCATATTCTTCAGTTGTGCTTCCTGATCCTAGATTTCCCTCCATCAATTTGATTGACCACATTACATGTAAGTAGAATATTTGACTATAATCTCTATAGGAGTCTCCAAGTGGTCATATAATGTCTGGATAGACTAAATTCAGAACTCATATAACTCATTTCCACCCGTTCTACTAAAAATCAGATGATTCACTAACTCAAAAACCCATTTTAGGTCATGAATACTCTTCCAAACCCACCCTAGGTCTCTTTCCATAAACTGCATGAACGGAGAAAATATCTCTAGGAATGACTCTCCTACTTCCTCATTTGGTACTATCGATGCCTCGGGTTCACCTATTAGAGGACCATTTCCAACCAAAAACTCATGTCATCATCACAACAAGAATCATCATGGAGGAATATCTCTATAATTCCACACACACTACATAGTAATGAAAACACAAATTAAACATATTTAACAATAGGTTTTCACAAAATACATAGCAAGTCATTCACCCAAACCCCGCCACATGGTCAAAACCAAGGGTCTATCACTACCCTTAACTATCCTACATAAATGACTTGGTAAACATGGGTATAAACATTCTCACTATTCATGATTCTCATTAGACACCCATTTTTCCACACGATGTTTCATTTCTAAATTCCCAATTTAGATTTGGAACCTATTTCATTTAAAACACACAAGAAAAGAAAAGCATTTTCATTTAAACAACTTAGCCAAAAACCCACTTTCCCCATGCATGTGTAAAATTATGCTTGTCACATAGTAATATTGAGTACTAATAATGATTCTTGTATAATAAACTCACATTACATATCGATCCAAGAGTCAAATCACAGAGTGTCCCAAAAACAAAAATCACATCACATAACAAGTGAATCACTTGAGGTAAAATAGAATCCAAATGTAACAGAACACATCAATAGAAAGAATCCCACCATGGGTACTTAGATTTTACCCTCATAAATAGGTTAGATACACCCTTGTATGAGAACTTAACCAATGAACTAATAATAATATTCTCCAATATAGATTTACTATATAGTAAGATAAAAGAATATAAGAGATAAGAAAACTCCTTTAATACCACATTTTTTGTGGAAAAATATGATCCTATGGATATGTGGAGGACAAACACTGCTGGTTTGAATAAAATAAAAACATTAATAGCCCCAAAATCATCCAATGTTTATTCCTCACAATTCTCATTTGTGTGGAACTCTCACCTTCATGACCACGTGATGGAAACTTATGGTACTCCCATGAGTATGAAGCCCTCCACATGTTTTCTATTGTAGTTGAAAGATGGATCCATGAGTCCGGAAAAGCCATGTCCTTTAAAAAATATCCCTTTTCTTTTTAGTGTGATTCTAAGCCTCGATCCTATAAAAATCCAATCCATTCACCTTCAAAGGGATGGATACCCTGACCTTTAGTCTTATGGTTTCCCATTTTGTGAAGCCCATGAGCACTGTGAAACTAACCAAAACATGAATCACATAAGGTACATGAGCACTGAAACACCACCTTCCATTGTTCCTCATTACATCTACCTATGTTGGGGATTACCGTTGTAAAGTCTAGTGCCCTTTATGGGGTAAAAAGTCCCATTGAGGTATTTATGTCTTCACGGATTACCTAGTCTTTCTGGAGAACACCTTTCTAGCTCTTAACATCATTCCCATATAGGGTCTCCATGATTTACATATATCTTCCCTTTGTGAAGCTCATGTCCTTCATGGAGCATATAGGGCTTCGATAATCACTTCTTAGAAAGGCCCCATCCTTTATGAGACCATATTTTTTTCTTCCCTCCAAGATTGTATATAGTGGTTTCCCAGTCTCTCATGAGGTTTCCCCTATTTTGTTTGCCTACATATTATTTTTATTCACATGTACACTAATGGATATTACATTTCTTTAAATCTAAGCTAACATGGACCCCACTATCTACCAATCCTCCACACCACTCCCATAAGGAATTGCAAGTTCCTCCCCTCCCCCATGTTTGAGGGGAATCATTCTTGTATGTCCAAGCAGTGAGGGGTGAGTTCCCCATATCCATGATGTAGGATGAAAAACTCCCTACCTCCCCCATCCTCAACACACGATGTTAAATTAAAGACTCACCCTATGAAATACACATGTGGTGCCACACCTCAAGAATTTTCCACACCCACTCACATCGATGGTAGTAAGATCTTCCTCACATGGAATTACATCCTCCTCACATAGAATGAGAGCCTCCTTGGGAAACTTCTATGTCTAATACCCACACTATTTCATATGCATTCACTTTCCATGACACATCAGTTAGGTCTATTTCTTCTTCTTATTTTTGAAACCAATAATAAGCCATGTGGGCATTTAGGTTAGTAGTGACCATGACACCATTACCCCTTCAAACAATGTTAATTTTGATTCCTGTTTCCTAAACAGTGTATGTAGGATACCTATGTGAGGTTCAATCCCGACCAATGGTAGACATTTGTGACCTACTCCTATGGGTTCACCTCTTGGATCCCAATATCCCCCCATATTTCATTACCATCCTGGTCCCTCCCTCATGCCACCACGACTGAAGAGGTGTCATGAACCATCAATGAGGTCACATCTCCTCTCGATCTCCATGGATGGCCATCCTAGTGTAAAACCCATCAGGCTCCTCTCATCTTAGCGACCATCCTAGTGTAAGCCCGATCACACCCCTCTCATCTAAGTAGCTTCCAGACATAATCCCCAACCACATGTCCCATTTTAACTAGGCATAAACCATTGGTATAAGCCCCGAACATCCAGAACTATGTGGAACATGATTTCTAACCAACTATGATATATAGGAATCCTCACTAAGGTTTAAGATCGACACTTCATCCATCTCATCGATTTCACATCAGTTCACTCTCAACCTTACTACTGGTTGTTAAACTACATGTTCCCTCATAATTATGTGGTCTTTTATTCCAAACTAGTTGTGATATGTCAGAATCCTATCATAGGTTCAATCTAAAAACCCTAAACACTCCATCCACATCATCTAATTATTCCACAATCCATTGTAATTTTACTCTAGCCACCACATCTCGGTGGAATAATTACATCCATCTGGGTCATTCCTACTTGTAATCAACATTCACGTCACTGATTCAAGTAGCACTACGGTAGGTACCCATTATTAATCCCCACATCATCCATCATCCAACCAAGAGAAATCCTATTGCGAAGGGAGGCTATCCATGTGAAATATCTGCACCGTACCCTCTCAAACTACATGATTTTTGATCCATATCATCTAAAAATGGTACATTGGATGCCTCCATGAGGTTCAATCCCAACCAAGGGTAAAAATTGGTGTACCATACTAAGGTTTTACCTCTCTAATCCACCCAAGTGGTGTCCCGATTAGCCTTCACATCATGACACATTCCCTTTATGGGACACACCATCCCAGGTCTGCTCTAATTGAGGGTTTTGACACATCCATCTAGTAAAACTTGGTTCCTCCCTATAAGGGACACACTCTTTTTTGGTGTGACAACATCCCTTTATAGAACATTCCATCCCAAGTCCACTATCATGGGGTGTTTTAACCCATTCATTGGTGAACATTCTAGGAATTCCCTCCTAGGGATGTACCACCTTTATCCTCATTCATAAGGCATTATGATTAGTTACACCCTATCCCTAGAAGATGTAAAAATCATGTCATGACTCATGTTAAACCTAGGATTCGTGACTAAAACCTCCAAAGACATCACTCTAGAATAAGATACCCTATGATCTCCATGGGATGCATCGTGTTTCGAACTTTTGAGAATCCCTCTCATGAGGAAGAATATAGGATAATAATATTCTGGCATCCACATATGCCATTGATTCCCAATGTGAATAATCCCCTAACCAAAGGTTTATTCCATATCAGGAGCCCTTGGAATGTCCATAATGAATAAGTATAATTAGATGGATTCCACAAAGAGATGGATCCAGGAATAATTTTAAAGAACAGATCTTAATCTGTAAGGGAAACTCAGATTATGGGATAAATTATAAGGAGAAATCCGTGGAAAGAGAAACTGACATCCCATCATCTCATTTAGATCAAGGAAAAAAATTCACCAAGAAATTGATGAATTCCACCCACATTTGGAATGTGGGAATGTGGGGAAACAAATGTGACATTAGCGTATGATAACATGTGAGGCAGATGCACCCGAACGGATGTATCAGAAACATAAATTCCAATCCAACATGAAATACTCTTCTTAGCACGGGGATTAGTAGAATTTGAAAATTATTGGGATGATCATGTAACCAGATGTATATATCTGGTACCATATCCTACCAAGAAAATAGTTGGTCTGTCATGGAACTCACCAGAATTTCGGGCAGTTAATCATTGGACATTTTGGTCTGCGACATCGTTATCGTGGATCATTCTTAGACGATGCTAGGAAATTATGCATTACTTTCATGATATCCATATTCATAGCTGAATATTCTTTATTTATAGGACCCCAACTATAGGAAAACAATCACCCCACCCATAGATATAGGGGCAAGAGAAGTAACATTGCTACAACCCCACACGACTCTACCATCACCACGACTACAGCCGCAACCACAACTACCGTGAACCAAACCCCCATATCACCATAAAAAAAATCATTTAGAGAGGGTGATCGACACCCTCGTATGCCGGTAGAAGTAGGATGGGTCATTACAACATCTTATTTGGACTGATAGGTCATAGAGTATTTTTTTCTCATCTACAATGCCGCCCACAAGGGTTGTGCAGGGAGCCACTCCTCCCCTTTCAAACGTATAACCACTTATGTATCCTCTCTCAAGAGCATTATTATGACTCGTTCCCCTACACTAAAGAGGTAGGATATTCTTGAGTCCACCTGACTAGGACTATGACTCAAGAGCCTCCACATAGGTCTCCTACTAGGCCACATCAATTCCACCAACTATCGGTCCCTCAGATAGATGAACAAGTTGTCTACACACCTACTCTGCCAGCCTCGGTCCGGATGACCTGAAGACAATGTCGGGCGTAGGCTCATGAGGATTCCCATCATGGGGAATTATCTTCCACAGCTCTAATGGATAATTCCACCACCATTTAATTAAACTAGATCCCTTCCATTGTTGAGTAGTGACCCATCAATGTCCGATCAGAATCGAGACCTTAAACACCACACTGGAAGGCCGAGTTGACACTTTTGATTGTTGGCCCCAACAACAATCATCACGATCTGACACGTGATGATGAGATATAGTATAGAGGACCTACCCATACCATCACCAACCATAGTGGAGTTACTCCCCATTATCACACCCAATTTGGAGCTCCTCCCCATGTTCCCAGCATCGATGAAAGTGGAGGTCCTTCCTGCATCACCGACATCTAGCACGAAGGTCTTCCATGAACCAACAGTTCCCGATATAGAGGCCCTCCCCATGTCACTGACTTCCAACACGATGGTAATCCTCAACCCATTCCCAAATCAAGTGGAGATCCTCCCTATAAAAGTATTGATCAAAGAGAAGTCCCTCCTCGCTTCATCACCATCCATTACGGATGTCCTCCCCATACTACCACCATCCATAATGGTGGCCATCCCCACTCCATAAACCATCAACATGGAGATCATCCCTTGTCTCCATCAGCCCAAGAATAGGTCCTCTATTCTCTAGAAATTAAAAAGAAGAGACCCTCCCTACTTCAACGATAATCAGTGTGAGGGAATTCCTCATACAACCACTGCCAACCAACATGATGGTCCCCCTACTGCCATAGCCATCCAACATAGAGGTCCTCCCCATGTTTCCATAAAATAATGTGTAGTTCCTCCCCACTCTAACACTAACCGTCATGGAGGTCCTCCCAACGCATCCAAAAACATGATAGAAGTCCACCACATACTCATGTTTACTAGCACGAAGGTCCTCCCTGTGTCGCATTTTATATATGTCTAGGTTCTCCTCGAACCTCAACCACCCAAAGAGGAGGTCCTCCCCACTCCAATAGTAACCAACATGGAGGTCCTCCCCATGTTCCATATGACTCAACTAAAGGTACTTCCCACTACATCAGCACCCATGGTAGAGGTCCTCCACACTCTCACAACACTCTCAGTAGAGGTAGTCCCCACTCTGACAACAATCAATATAGAGGCCCTCCCTATATCCCAATCAGCCTATGTAGAGGACATCCCCACTCTATAACCAACCAGCATGAAGGTCCTCCTCATGATGAAGCTCTTACTTTCCCTGAAGATACATCATGGGGAAGAAGGATGAATCATCTCTGCTGAAGGAATTACTCTGAGATGAACAAAGTGATCATCAATCTCATTCTATTCATAGATTTTGTAGCTGAATTATATTCAATGATAGAGCCTTTCGCCCAATAATCTACAATAGAGTTTAAGGAAGTAACCCAACTTGTGAGTTTATTCATCCCATAAGGTTAGATTCAAAAAATCCCCAAATCCCTTCGCATGTATATATAGGTGGAAGATGATTTGGCTCCATATTAAAGTCTCGCGGTAAAGTAATCTCTGTCTTCACCAGTTGTATTATCTACCTATACACAATAAAAAAAAGATTATTCCTTGGACATGATAGATCGTGAGCATCCAATAGACTCAAATATGAAATCTACTTGTCTCACACATTGGATAGTGATATGTACCTTTTCCTATAAGGATCTAATGATGCGGTCAACAACACCTTTGAGAAATGATCCTACATACATTGATCATTCAGTGTATGAAATAGTCTCTCCAATGGTTAGTCTTCCACATTAGTGGTCCACATCCATGTCATTTATAGTTCCTCAACCATCACTGAATAGAGCCTGGGGAAGCCAAGAGTTAGACCCTACTACTGAGTAGGGGGCTTGTGGGACATTCTAGTCACATATCAGTTTTTCGAGATGTTCTGCCCAATTTTAGTTCCAAACATTAATGTTATGGAGGCCCTTACCCAAGATGAGGTTATGTTCATTCACCAAACCATTTGGGAAATGTATTTCTACATTAATAGCTATCAATAGGTCTACCCAATGATCTGGAAGCATTTATATGACGTCAAAAAATAAGTAATGCATGGTTGAGTTTGTAGCACTTCAAGGGGAACATCACCTTGTGTCACCTAGCTACCACCAGACTCTTCAACAGAGATTTATCCAGAGCATCATCATGCTCTTTAAAATTATTGAACAGGTTTCCTGGTAAGTGTAGATCTGGGGCTGGGGAAAGTATGTTTCCCCCAACTATAGTATAATCCTGCGATAACAAGACTTTACTAATATTGAGGATAAACATTTGAGTATAGTCACGGTGAATATGGATGATCTTATAGTACTCAAGTAAAACCGAACTGATATAGGGTTTGATGAAGGGGAATCGCCCCCCAAGGTAGTAGATCATCCAGTGGAACATTATTAGGGTATACTAACTCATTAGTATATGTAGGTTCATTGCTCTGGAGATCCCTTGTCATAATTTCCCATAGTTCAGAACACAAACAGGGGTAACATTTGGATCAGGAATTCCAAGCCATGTGGCTTGTTCGATATCATGAAAGAGATATAGGATGATCTTTCCATTACCACATTTCTAAAACAAAATGATGACCAAATGATTTTATTTGAATAACACCTTGATGAGAACATATCAGACCAGTTTCCAGATTATGGTGATTCTCGACACAATCCTACCCTTCCTCTTCCAGGGAAAATGGGGAAGCCAGAGATCGACAAGATTCCTTCCATCAACCTCGAAAATCATATGTATCCTAAAGGGGTGGATAATAGATTCAATGAAAAGTGAGCATGGTATAAATCACTGAATCTACTTGAGCACCATGAAAACCACCCTTTGGATCCAGATCATGCGGTTCCACCAGTTTCTCCCCTAGTGGGTCCACCATCTGCTCCACGATCCACTGAGACTACATGTAATGTTGATGATACTTTCAACACATCGGTAGTATATAAATTCTACATGATAGGAATTACTTCCAGGATAACCCAATATCTTCCCTCACTACTCTTCTCAACGCTTCAGAGAGGAGAAAGGTGGTGATCCCACCTGATAGAAAGTTGTATCTAACATGGGTGAATGACATGAAAGCACCCCTAATAACTATTAACCCTGCCATTATCTCCATGAATTGGATGGGGGATCCATATAAAAATTTCTAAAAATTCATCTCAATGTGTGGATCCATGTTGAAAACTCCAGAGCAGCCAGAGGCTTCCATCCTTTGATATTTTGTGTAGACATTTGATGGGACAACATTCTTCTGATACAACTAGCTACCCATAGGGTCCATTGCTGTTTGGGAAGATCTACACATGCAGTTTATCTATCAGTATACTTACACCACCCAAAATATAAGTATCTATGACCTCTTCTAGTGGATGAAATGGATATATGAAAACATCGTAGACTTTTTTTCCAGGCGGAAGGGACTCGTGTAATCACTTGACATGCCTCCAACCGAGGAGCAGCTCCTAATAATGTTTGTGGGGAATGTAAAGAATAAATTGGTCCCATACCTCATCACATAGAACATTCCAATAGGATTGAAATATTTCTGTAATAGGGCTCAATTCATAGAAGCATAATTGTAGCAAGCCAAGAAGGAATGCATGTTGCCTCTTCTTGATCCTGCAAGAGGAGATGACATGGAAGAGACTACTATCATCACACAGATAGATTCCCCTATGTTTCTAGAGATGTTACTAGTAAAGCCTTGTCCATATCATCACCAAGGGAAATGAGCTCAGGCGCATCCTAAGGATCAGCAACTCATAGTACAAAATTGTAAGGCATCACCCCACAATGCTCCACCACTTAGTAGGTGATAGAATCAGGTTCCAACTCCTCATCACGGTCAAGATCCAAAATAACTCATCTTTTACAGGAGAATTTGGGAATACTCATTAAATGAGGCCCATGTTTTTTTTGTTATTTCTGAAGTTCCAAGGAACAAGGATTTATGAAGCTTCCAGAAAGCAAGAAACCCCAGGAGGCCAATCTCACTGATCAAGCTGACTATTTCTCTTATCATAGGATCCTTGGTCATACCATTTAGTGATGATATGTGTTTAAGGACAATATATAGTACTAGGTAATTGTAAATGTTTCCTTATTGGACTGTACTCCAGCATAGGTGGCATGCATATATGCAAATCCTGACACTAACAGCGAAGGTGAGTGGCAGCAGGTCTCCAGCCGCGGGACTCATATGTATGATGACTGGTTGGATTGCATAGAATATTCTCATGCATGTGTTATCATTCTTGACCACTCTAATCGACTAGAACCTTCTAAATCCACTACAACTAATCCTACTATCACCTCCACATCTGTGGAATCCTAGTCATATTCTTCCACCTCTTAAAAGAGTGGGTATTGACAATGTAGGGGAATAAAAAATACTCAACTAGTTTCAATTCCAGCCCACACCCTCTGAGATTTCATGCCGCCATATATGTGGGTCACCCTAGAGTCTGCCAAGTATTGGAAGATTCATCTGGTGATGGGAAGAAGTATTCCTCTGTGAATACTGTCAAGTCAGTGGATCCCTATATTGTTCCTGATGATGAAGAGTATCAGGGAAGCCCCCCAAATTTCCCCATATGATGAAATCATCAACGAAGCCAATGATACGAGAATCATCAGGGTTACCAATCCAGTGAATCAAGACAAGATGTGCATACTACTAAGACCAGGAAGTAGGCTATGTGTTGGAAGTAGTAGGCATAGTCCTCTCATCCCGTATTGTAAAATTCACTAGAACCACCGATCATTCTAATCGACCATGAAGAATTTCTATGACTATATCATGATCCACCATGTCTAGTTATGGTTAGGCATTACCTAGATAACAGTCACCCAGTGGTAGTATTGTGTGGTTTATCTAATTATCATCATGATTTTAGCATCACTAGTAAGAATCTTATCATTTGACCAGTAGTACCCACCATACCACATACCAAATAATAACTTCATGTTGGTAGAAATTTTAACCTAGAATGGGAGTATGATGTTCTGAAGTACCCCTCCATAATTACTACCAATCTCAGAATCCTCAATTCCATTATTCTTCAGAATACATGTGATAATCCCTCACAGAATCCTTGAGTATACCCCTCTAGTTCGAATCATATGTAGCATCTATAGATGCCTTCCATGATGTGAATGTTGAGAGATAAAAATGACAAGTCGTCATCTTGTAATCAGGATAATATGAATGCTCTAAAATACATGGGAACATTCACCCACTGCACATCACTAGCCAGGTCAATGGCATGGGGGTATGACACTATCTAGATAATATTGGTTCCATGATTAACTTTATCCCAACCTTGACACTCCACATGCAAGGAATGACTAAAGAAGATCTAATTTCGTATGACATGAAGATACATGGTTATGACCAAACCGAACATATTCTATGTGGAAGAATCATCTTAAATACCCAGTTTGATGGTGTTGTTTCAAGCATAGAGTTTATTGTTTTCTCTCTAGATACCACCTATAATAAACTTATGGGTAGACCCTACCTTTATCTGCATGCAGCGGTTCCCTCATCATATCACCAATGCCTCACGTACATCATATGTGGTTGAATGAGAAGTATAAAATGTGATGTGTCCCCCTTAACCTCTTATGAATCCCTTTATTTGGAAGATGAATACCACAATATCAAGAAAAAATGGGTTCGGACCAACGGGGTTGAGAACACCACCACTGCGCTCGACCCGTGGAAGGACTTAGATTATCCTTTCATCATGTAATTCACTAGTTGGAGGCCACAATGCAAGACCCAGAAAACCGTTTCATAATTTATAAGAAGAGAGGAAGATGATTTTCTAGGTACATTAATTTCATATGATTTCCTCATACTCATACACGGGTCAGACTTGAGTGATACCCGAACCCCATAACCCCATGAGGTCTTGGGATGTTCTCCCCAAGGATACAACTGTACTACATACATACATGTTCTGCTAAGACAGTTTGATCAAACATAGATTTACCGATCACTATTTCTTTGATGTCAAGAATGGTCCCATTTCTCTATGTCTTGATGGAATCGGGCTAACAACTACTGTCACCATGGTTTTAGAAGAGAATGAGTTCCCTGGTGAGGCTTTTGTATCTACCTATGCTGAAACCAGTGTTCCCCCTAAATTAATTGGATTTTATGATTCATATCTTCATACTAATTCCCCCACCTCAGACAATTAACATTATTATGAAGACTTCCTCCTACTTTTTAAGATGGTGTCTCCACCACCATCAACGAACTAGTTCAGGTGATCTTGGAATTGAGATAGATCTGAGGGCAACGCTGATCAGTGTAGCCCTGATTGAATAGGAACACTAGTAGTAAGTGATCTTCATAAAGATTTATTGAGATGTCATTTCCTAATGATATAATGAGATTATAGGAATAGACCCTAAGGACTCTATCCAACATCTTGGGATTCTAATAAGTTATTATAGTTTCAAGAAGCCTCTGTGGAATATGAACCCTTCCCATGGTTCTGGCTGAGGCTAAAGTTGATAAGAACATCAAATAAAACTTCATCAATGAAGTTTAGTACCCCATATGGTTGGAAAAAATTGTTTTTATTAATAATAAGAATAGGTAGATCAGATTCTGAATCCACTTTTGGGTTCTGAACCACCATATTCTAGAGGACGATAACCATCAACTGCACAACATTAGATTTTTTCTATAGAAGGTCATCAGGGGTTATGATTTGGAAGACATCCTGGCCACCCATCCATCCTTGATAAGAATGTACAAAGATCATGAATTCTCAGACACTATCATCCTCTTAGTGGAATATGTAGTTTCATGTTGGCAGATTCATTTTGATAGTGCCTCAGGGATCCTATTCCATAAAATGATCAATGATCCTAGACTCAATAGAGTGGACCTAGTGATTTTCATCATCACCCCACCATAGGTTGTCCTTCCATATTCATTACTCATATCATATAGATGCACGAACCATGATGAAGATTATTAGGCTTTCATTACTAGTATTAAGATAGACCATGAGATTGATGTTCCCCATATATAGGTGAAACAATAATCAAAGTTATTCATAAAGTAGAATAAAGGTTACTACATTGTTAGGAATCCAGAATTCATGCCTTTTCTAGAACACATTGTTCAATTGATGGACCAATTCCCTTACAATCCCAAGGTTACCCATGTTCCCCAGTCACTAAATAGTTGATTCAATGCCCTGGCCAGTTAATCCACATCCCTTGTGGAAAATAGCTATGACTACCTATTCATCCAAGAGGCACATCAAATGGTCATTGCTCTTATCACTCAGGATAATGATGAAATCCATTAAGTAAACTACATTACCACTAACGCCTCCACATTAGGGGCTCCAGATTAACTTGAAGTTGAAGAAACCTCTCATTTGATGAATCCCATAAACAAGTATCTCCATCATGGAACTATGGAATCAGATGAAGCTGAAAACGAGTTAATATGTCTATGTACGACATAACCCTTCAAAGTAGTCCCACCCTCGATCAAACTCTCTAAAAATTTGGTTTCAATGGAATTATTCCTTGCATAATTTAAGGAGACATGATTACCTAGGTTATGCAATAACTTCATGTCTATCCCCATGGATTTCATCAGCTGGGTTTTAAAATCTCCCATCAGATTCGAAGGCCGAGCTATTTTTGGAACACCATGTTCTATGACTATATCGAGTTCACCCAGTGGATCCACACATGATAGATTAATTCCAAATTCATTCATGGAATGTTGGATCTCCTCCACACAATAAGGAATTCTTTTAACTTTATGGTCTGTGGAATCAATGTTGCGGGACAATATCCACCAGTAATAACTCTCCAGTTAAGGTACATTCTAAATGCGATAGATTTTTTTTCTAAGTGGGAAGAAGAAGTTCCCCTCAAGGAATTCAATGCATGGTCTATTGCTGAATTTGTGGTCTACCACATAATTTATCAGTTTAGAGTCCCTCATTCCATTCTCCCTGATAACAACACTAAATTACAGGAAACTACGCTAAAGATTTTATACACCATGTACATCATCCAGTCCAACCACACTTCTCACTACCAAGCTCAAGAAAAGTAGATAGATCAAGGAATTCATAAAAACCCTCTCCAAAATTATACATAAGATGGTGGGCCCGAAAAATAAAATTTATCCGGACAGGATCCCCAATTATCTCTGGGCCTATCAGACGATGATGCACAATTCCACCCTTTAGAATCCATATTCCATGGTGTATGGAATAGATGAAATTCTTCCCATTGAGTTCAAACTCCCTTAACTTCAAAGATCTGTCTATGATCAGTAGACGTCGGAAAAAAATAACAGAATTCCATCTAGCTAAACCAGAAGCCCTTGATGAGAATAGGCTTCGGGACTTTCCTAATCAAGAGAGTCCTTAGAACAATAAAGATAGTGCATTCAATAAGATGGTTTCTCTCTGATCCTTACTCAAAGGAGATACATTTTTTTCTCTGTAGAATCTAATGATACTTTACAGGAAGACACAATTGTTGGATCCCAAATGGGAAGGTCCTTAGATCATTCACAAGGCCTATCCCAATAGTGGATATTCTTTTTTCACCATTGATGAGGAGATCATCATTCCTCCCAACAATTATAAGTTCCTAAATTAGTACCTTACATGAATGGGGTATAACATCCTTACTGGATGATGTTGAACTGCATAGAGTTCCACATCCTAGATGCAAGATGTTAAACTATGTAACATCATCAACATCCTAGTTTCATGACATTAATCTCCATGATGACCATCATCATCATCGCGTAGTGTTAAACTATGTGATAGTATTATAGATTCAGGACGCTAAACTTTGTAACGATCATCATGGTCTGAATTCAATGAACATAAAATAAGTACAATATATTAAAAGATGTAAAACACTAAACCATTCAGCATCAATGTCCAAACTGCATGATGTTAAACTTTAAAACATTGATGGTTATTTATGAATGAACTGAAATGGAACATTCCAAACATATATACAATATGACAATAAACATTGTTGTACCATCTTAGTTGAATGACTGTAAACTGCATAAAATTTTACATCCTAGGAACACGATGTAAAATTGTTCTCCCAACTCCAAAAATCATGACTTTAAATAGTGTATGGGTTCTCCATATAATGTTTTTATGTGGTGTGAACCCCTTGGGTCCTAATTAAAAATGGGATATAGATTACACATAATATAATTTTCTCTTAGAGGGCCTTTCATCCTCCATCCAACAACATGACTTTAAACAATGTTGCAAAATCCTTACTGCATGACGTTAAACACAAAATGAACGTCCCTGGAACGGGATGCTAAACAGGGAACCAATGGTTCAAACTCTATGAACATAAACTACGATCCTTTGGTCCAAGAAGTATGACCTTAAACAATTTATAGTAAAATTATTTTTATCCTGATTCCAACTACATCCTACCACATATGTGCTCTGATGTGCTAGGGAATGAATCCTAATGTTTCATATTCAACATAGAAACATCCTTAATCCATTACCACACATCGAGTATTTCTAGGTTTAGATCCCCATAATCATTCACATCTAGATGGACCCCCTAACAATGATGTTATTATTCCATATTTAGATCACTCACATCCTAGGCCAACACCCTGATGAATATTTTGGTAGGAAATAGCGGATCAAGTGTTTCAATGAGGTTAGTAGTGGATTCTGAATTTTCATTCCCTTTCCATCACTGGTGTAGTTTGTGATCATGTGTTTCGATACATTTCACTAGTGGTCCATACCCATTAGTAACCCCTTTCATGATCTAAATCTCATATGTTTTTATATACCATTTTTTTCACCTCCCATAGGTTCTGGTGAAACCCCAACAACCTCAATGTTACCCATTAGTTCATGTATGTGCATTGAGTGGGAAGGTCAGTATCTTTGGGACTTTACCACCTAGTATTTCCATACCCTTATTCTGTGCATCCATGTGATTGGAAAATCCTTACATTATTCCTTTTTCCCCCACTAAGCATTACTAACGTGGGATTGGGATTTTTGGTTGGGATTTTACCTGTATAGGGTTGCTACACAACTCCACTAGTCATAATTATATTACCATAAACTAAGAACCATAGAGTCCAAGAATTATGACTCTAAACCACAAGTAGGATTTTCTTTGGATTGTGCTGTGTGATGTTTAGTCCTCCAAGGTCCTCATTAACACAATATTTTCCATAACACCACACAATATGTTTCCTCTTAAACCCCCTTTTCTCATGGCCCCAACACTATGACCTTAAACTGAGAGTTATGGTCTAGGAATCATGACCATAAACTATTTGCAATAGATCCAAGCATTATGAACTAAAACTATTCATATCCCTTATAGTCCAAGCATCACAACTCTTAATGGTATGCATGTATTCTCATGAATATGTGGTGTGGTGACTGGCCTTATTGGTGTTTATTCATATCATGTTCATCACCTCTCCATGCTATGTATTTATTCTTGAGAAGCACTTCCATCCATTTTAGGTCCAAGATGTATGATGTTAACCTACATAAAATCATCCTCCTAGCTACATGAAGTTAATCTAAATATCAATTATGGTCATATCTACAAAACCTTAAATGGTGGGTAATAACATCTCAAGAAAACTACATTAAACTGGGTGCCCAAGTCGAATCCTTACTACACGAAATTATGTGCATGTTTTCATTGAAGATAGACCGTACGATGTGAGCCCACTTTTCTATAATTCAAATCGGGTTGTTCCTACTACGCTACACATTCCCCTTATTTTGGATAAACCCCTCATTAATTTTCTAATAATATTGACATTAAACTACATGGACGTGACATTAGGAATGTGATTTGTAACACTGGGTCCCCTAGGCCAATCATGTTGAGTTTTGTCACCCCTCCACACTGCACATTCCAATCAGAGATGTTCTCCCCTTATATTCCAAATTCTATGACCCTAAACTATGAACCATACAGTCCAAGATGTATGAATCTAAACTACATAATGCAACCATTATTTTCTCGTTTTAGAGGACATCACTTCTAACATTGGTCTCCAACCTTCCGTGATCAGGAACTATGCATGTATTGGTTCTCATCCTTATGAGAAACATAGGAATAACCAAACATTTCATCTTTGGTCCCAACCATAATTTCAACCATTTAGCTCCTTGGAATGATTTTTCTCTTGGGAGTGTGTGGTGTGGTGTGGGCATCAAAGGCTATCATTCACATTGGGTTATTTTTCCATTCCATGGACATCCACCCTTAGGATCACTCCTCTTCCCTAATGTATTAGTTTTATGATGATAAACTACATTAAAATCTGCATCCTGGCCTCACAATAATAAATGGTGTAGCAACCAATGTCTTCATTTCATGATGATAAACTTCATGGACCTATCCTATCACATAACCTTAAAATGGTGACACCATTTTACTGACCACATGATGAAAAATTGAATAGCATAGTGGTGTTATCACCTCAGAGGAAATAACCTATGACACTGGTCATATTCCATTCCTTCTATCATGAAATACATATGTCTTGATTCCTATCCATACATGATATTTAATGACACCTGATTTTTCCATCATGGTCCAGCCACTAAAAAGAAAACAATAAAAAATATAATTCCCTCCATCTCTATGTATGGAACAGACTTGGATATGGATATTTCCAATTAAGAACTATGTTTTTCCTCATTCCATCCCTCATGGGATATGTAGTGACACATGGATCATTAATTTCAGGTTCAGCAAAAAATTTCACTCTCCTTTTCTTTTCGGGTCACCTATGTCCATATTGCATGATGTTAAACTATAGAGAACTCAAGAAATATGCATGGATTGATTACCATCCCCATGGGATATGTAATTACACTCAGAAAAATTTTCTTTTGGACCATTCACATGATTATAACATTCCTAGCCTCCGTTTCCCCAACATAGTCGAAGAAACATGACATTATATTATATGTGAGATTCCTTAGGAATGCACATGTGGTGTGTGTGAGCCTACATGATCATCATTCATGTCAGGTTTTTTATTCCCCTACATTATGAATATTCCTATTGGTTCCCCCACCCATATGGTCCAAATTCTATGACCTTAAACTAATTGTTAATATCCTCAATGCATGAAATTAAACTACGATCCTACCCTAAACAAGTTTGGGACGCCCCATAGTAATTATGAATGATTCAACTTCCTCGCCAGAGAGGATTTCCCCCCAGTGTTGGTATTGTATCACACTATGTTTTAGAACTATTTGATGATAGATTATCATCCTCATGGGATATTTAGAGACTCATGGACATTTTTTCTTCGGGGCCAACCAGAGGTTCATTATCATTTTTCTCCCTTTTTCTTTAGTTGTGGTCCATGAATTTTTACCATAGAATTTATTTCATTCATATTATGGTGTGCATGCATCACATGAGACTTATTTTCCTCATTCATGTTTGTTATAACCTCATACATGATGTATCCATACCATAAGACTAAAAATTCCCTCATGTCTAAGTTACATGACTTTAATATTATTTCTATGGTCTGTCAAATATGACCTTATACAATTTTCATACCAATGATCTGAATTCCACTATTATATATGTTCATTACACACTTTAATTCCTTCTTATCTTGGGGTCTCCATCATCCTTCAAATCCATATGGACCCCTTAACTATGACGCTCAAATTCTACATTGGCTCACTATCTTTCCTGGGCCAATGCCCCGAATGGATCGTTTGGTAGAAAATAATGTGTCCTATGTTTCAAATTTGGTTAGCAGTTGATCCTACATTTTCTTTCCCCACTCTTGATTGGTATGGTTTTGGTCCCTGTGTTTCAAACACTATCAATAGTTATACATTACCTACTAGTAACCTATTCAAAATGGGCCTTACAAGTCTTTACATAGCTCCTTTTTACATCCTTATATCATGGAGGAATATCATCAATAGTGTTACCCCTTACGTGTGAAACTATATAACAAATAAAACCATGTACCATTGCTTGTTTCTAACATAGAGCATTGCCCATGTGGGATTAATAGTTCTTGTAAGGTGTGTATTAATGTGGTTTTTTTTCATGAGCTACTTGGTCCAAACTTGGGGAGGATAACCTAATACCCCCATAGTTTATGTGTGATGTTTCATGTTTTCCACTAGGCCACACCACAGATACCCATGTTTGGGAAGTAATCTTCCCATTTGTTTCCTTATATTTGTGTGGTATACGGGCCCTGTAGTTCCTCATTCACATCGGGTTTTTTCACTCAATACCACATATATTCCATATGAAATTTCATAGTACACGTGACATGAATTTAAACTACTAGATAAGGATAAGGAAATATGACTTTAAACTATGTGAAATGTTTTTATCACCTGACATTAAATTGTGGAACATTTCCTGATCAAACAATGTTAAAATATAACATACATCGTCCTCACTGTATGATGTCAAATTATGTGTTCATCATCCTTACATACCTAACTTAAAACTGAATAGAATCTAAGGCCTTGTCAGAAATGTTTTCTCCCTCGATGCTACTCGTATATCACATTTTTCACATCTTCTGTTGTTTCTTGACACCTGAGATGGAGGTCCAGTAGAAGATATGGTTGAACTTTTCTCAGAACAATATTCTTACCCTAATGTGTTATAAGTCACAATGGCGTAATTATCATTTTTTTGGAATCCATTCGAACATTGAATCATTCTATTAACCCACTACTTGTGTCTCTCATTTGAATCCTCATCCTATTTCATGTCTGAAGGGACTCCTGAATGGACTTGTCTCATGCCACTTTGGCTCACATACCATTATGGACCAATTACATAGTATACTTTGGATAAAAATTCAAGACAGTTCCCATGTTTCAAACATGTTCAGCTATCAACCCTTGTTTGTTTGTCTCTATTTCAGGCTAAGAGATACATATGCTTTGTTTTTGAACATGGTTAATAGTTTTACCTATCAGGATTCTACTCCCATTTTGTTCCATTTTTTTGGCATCGTGATTCGGACTTCTCATTCCCTTTTGTTCGAATATATTCCAACACCCCAAGAGTTATCATGTTCGTGAATTAGAGCACATTCAGAAAGGAAACTTGGTTGTTCCATGATCCCTATTCCTGGGATCCAACCATTTATCGAAGAAACAATCTAGGTGGTCAGTTATAAAAAGAATACCCCGAATGTTCGGCAGATATCTGGAACACTCATAAGAAGTGAATGATAATGTGTTTTCCCCTTTTTTCTCACATCGGGAATGACGCATGTGATCTTATGGATTAGTCATTAGTTTTCTCAAAAGTACGAACAATGTGTGTTAATAAAAAGAAAGTAATAATGTGTCCATTCACACTAAAATTTTCAATATAGGCCATTATTGTGATAGTAATAGGGACATCCACATGTTAGAGCCTCTCTTGAGGTCTGATAGGATCTCCTTATCAATATACCCCTTCGATTGAGCGCTTCAGCTACACCAATATTTGGTGCATTGTATCAATGGTCTATTATTGTCATATGAACTCTATTTTCTCTCCATCAATTACAGGGGGGATCTCATCATCCTTGATCTATTCCTAGTAGATATTTTCATGATGATTAACTGCTTGAGGTGACCCCTATCTCAGATCCTCTTGGTATTTCTCCAGTAGGAGCCTCAATCGTATGCCAAGTTCCTATTAATTTATGATGAAAGATGAATTACCAATAATATATTCTTCTATGAGATGGATCTTTTGTTTGACCTCATGAAGTATACATATTCTTTCAGACTTCTCCTTCCACCACAATGCATCTAGCTGTCGACTGGTTTCCTTCATCTTATCGGTGAGGTAGTCTAGGATAATCATGTGTAAACCTTTCATGTCCTCCCCTCCATCCCACAGACTACACAACTAGTGTCATAGTGACCCCATACTACTTACCCATTGTGTATATGGGGTATCAATTAATCCCTTGACGCACATCCATACTCAACGCCGGGTCATGCGACTTTCCTCATCCATGTCGGAATTAGATTCATCTAGTTCTTAAGGGTCTTCAGGTTTTTTCTCCAGGATTGCTGTTAAGAGTTCAGTGGAAGGGTTGTCATTTGGTATTCTAGAAACCAGAATAGGATCCATGTAGTGAGGTTGGTCATCATAAGTTTACCCCACCTCAATTATGTTTTCCCTATTATCCCTGACTATCGCCCTGCTAGTAGCATCACCGGCAACCACAACTGATCGATCACTAGAGATCGTGGCCTACTCAACTCAAGTATATGGCTCTTTATGGAAAGAAACCCCTATTAGTATAGGATTCATGAGTCCTCTAAGAATTTCCCACACTAGAGTTCCCTCAAATACTCCCAATACTATTTAGAAAGAGAATATGTTATCCAATATGACCAGCATAACATGAGTATGATTCCATTAGGAATTAAACATTTAGAGGTCTAACAATGATGTATCATTCTCTTGGGTTTTCATCTTCAGGATACTAGGACTTCCCCCCCCCCCCCCCCCCCGTATTTCATTGAGGGATATAGAGATTCCTAGGGGCCATCCTAACATCCTCAACACAGATTGGCCCCATATCCATTCTTTCCCTAGACACAGTTCCTAGGGTGTGGTCCTCTGCACTTACTACTCCACCTCTTTTCCCATTGGTAGGGGATTATTGCGCAGTTTACCTATACAAGAAAAATAATTAATTTTTATAGTTTTTAAAAATTATATGGATGTAACTACAAAGGATAATGAATTGACACTCACCTATAGGGATTCCGTGAATTCATCGGTAGAGTCCCTGACCACACCACTCTCCAAAGATATCCCTAGATTGGATTCTTCCAAACATGATTCATTTGATTCTTTAGGAAAATGATTGTTCACCTCTATCTTATTTGCAGATAGTGGTGGTGGAGATGTGTGATCGAGAAATAATTTCAATCATTCCATCCTTGGATGTGAAGTGACTCGGGAGTGCACTAGATCCTCCAGCTCTCTCACACACTGTTCCCCCACCCTTGGGGATATAATGAATCCATATTTGGTTTAACTAATCTCCACAAGTTCCATCATGAACGTGCTGTGGTATTCCAAAATCCATCCATTATGGAGGAAATTCCTATTTATATCTTGATTTTCCTAAGCTTTAGGGTAGAAAACATACTCATAAATTTATATCTCATGTAATCGTTTCATAGGGGCATGGGTAGGCCTCTTGTGGAACCCTCTTGATGGTTACCCTTCCTCATAAATTATCCTAACTAGATGCACTGGACCTGGTGATGTTGGTCCTCTTCCACTTCGTTCACCCCTACCACCACAACGCTCTCTTTCCACTATCTGACCTTAGCCTCGGGATAGAGGAGGAACTCCATCATTGTCCAAGATGGTCTGTTGCCTCAGTGTCTCCCCTAGGTAAACAACCTCCCATCTCTATGAATATGCATGGACCATCCCGTACGTGGTAGTGGATGGTGGTTGATCATTCCAAATGTTTCAATCTTTATGCATTAACATGAGTTAGAAATTCCACATCAACCAAGGGTGGATCTCATGATGTAATACTAGGTAGAACTTTGGAGTTAGCCTCTTCATACACATAAACTTCCCTGTAAATTAGTGAAGGTTGTACAATACATAGATCGGCTCAGAGTCTACCCTCAATAGAAAAACTATCCCTCAGAATTCCTAAAGATAAAAATTATTTTCTTTGACCCCCAAACCATCATCATTTATCACCCCTGTTGGAAAAGGTAATATATGTAAGTTGAATTGATCTGCCCACATAACCTTTCCCATCACCACCGTCAAGCCTAGATTATATGGGAAACTCCTGGTAATGTTCAGAATTAGTATATAGATGTTTTTTAGGAGGGTATATGGGATTTGGATATTCATAGACTCCCATGTGAACACCCACCAAACCATACACGTAATGAAGTCATCCACACACACGTAGCGGCTTGTTCCCCTCACTGATATACCACAACACCTAGTAATACATTTCCAGTACTTATATCCCTAAGATGATGTGATAATATTTTTCTAGCATCACTTCCATGATTTACATGCTTATCCCTACCACCATGTGAACATCTCTCACTAGAAGAATCCACCCCTAGATGATCACATTAATGAATCTAGACAACCTTACTATCAGTTGAGGCTCAGTTTGGATATTTTACCCCTATAATTACCACTGTTTATCCTCCAATATCTACAAGTAAGAACCATCCATGCCCCACTGGGGTTCCCTCAGGAAGGGGAGAAGCCTTGTTGGAATTTTCCTAGGCACCTCTTCCCCCATAGTAGTATCCTTTGTATGAAATTTCAGAATATATCTGAACTACTATTTGATGTGGATGTATCTCATCCCTTAGTTATCCTTGGGGGTGCTAGGTACTTTATCCAGTAGCACCATCTCCAGATGTGGAATCAACTCTTCATCCTCCAATGCATTCTCTATACTGAGTAACTATTCATAGATTTCCCTAAGGATGGGGATCCCAAAGATATGATGGAGATCCTAGAGGCTAATGTCAACCTCCCTTTGATGTAGATGGAATTCATTGGTATTTTATGACCATGTGATAAAAAATTCCAACCTGATATCCTGTGATTGGTATACAAGGAATTGGGAAGCCCATTCCACTTTGTATAAGCCTACTCATCATAGCTCCTTCTTGAACACTGCATAGGATGCACATACCCAGTAGGCCCATGCCTATTCATCTGTGAAGTTTCCTCCCGGGTGAATATCCCAACCATCAGTCCACCCCTTCTCTAGGTTTCAAATACCCACCTTGTTGATAGTCTTATACTGTGTAAGAAATGCCTCAGCCATCGGTGGATTCCCATAAATTTCATTGGTGTGGTTATAAAGGCAGTCAACTATTATGGAAGAATGATACTTCCAGATGTGATTGATGGAGGTTCTATTCCAATGTTACTGTCCTGATGTGCCTCCCAACTAGTATGTCAGTTCATCTCTTCATTCCAATGGGATGAAGCAATTTTACATAAAACCAAATCCATATGGAGGATACCACTTTCATAGAGGATAGAATTTATGAGCATCTTACTAATGATCAAGTATATATTAATGGATGGAGTGGATCCAAATGTAATCCTTGATTTGAATATTGTTCACCATTTATTCTCTCTGATCAACATATACAAGGACATCCTGTCTAGCTTCCGGATAATCCATTAAATCTTAGACTAATTTGTTTTGAAGCCTACTCATGGAGGTCATTTGTGAAGTTTGATTCATGGACATCAACTCTTGGGGATCTTGTGCACCTTGTACACATCATGATGTGGAATAATATTGTGAAGCCCCTTTCAATGAGAAGAGTTCCTAAAGTAAAGTACTGATTAATCTGGTTCACAATGAATTTATTAATAAGGGAGATGTGTCATCATAGAAATGGATATTAGGTGAGTGGTTTATGGAGAACATATATGGATGGTGGCCCCAAATGCACTATTTATAGGCATGTGGTTGATCGAGCATCACATCAGCCTCTTCACCTAAATTCATCACTTAGCCATCCCCATGAGATAGATTGTTGACCAATCATCTTTTCAATAATTCAACCTTAGAATATGATCCTCCATTTTTCATTATTTCCCATTCTGAGGGGGTGCATTTTTTGGGGCTGAAATAAGAGCTCTAAGATAATTTGGGGAAAGACAAAACATTTTTATAGAAAATCCCATACCAAATGAACCGAAAATAGTCCAAAGTATCTACCTTGAAATTATCATTCATGGGGACTTATCGTATCCATGAACACGTTAAGATAGTGGATGGTACTCATATGAGTTTGATTCCCTCTGTGGGCATGCTCAGGGAGTTGATGGATGGCTCTACAAGCCTGATAGAGTCATGTCCTTTTGTGGATCTCCCATTCTCTTTGTAGCATGATTCCGGGTATAACAACACATTGAGCCCATAAATATCAATCCTATTCCATTCCAAAAGGATGGATACACTGACCGTTCATCATCTGGTCTCCAATTTATTGAATCCCTTGAGCACTGTGAAACAAAACAAAATACGAATCACTTACGGTATATAAGCACTGTGATACCCCCATCCATTATTACTAATTACCTACACATATGGTGTGGATTCCCTTTGCGGATGAAGGAGGATCTCTGAGGAATTTAATTCTTCTTGGAGAACCTATCCTTCATGGAGCACCCCCTGTCTAGCTATTGACTTCATGCCCAAGAAGGGTCCCCACGCATCACAGATATCTTTCCTTTATGAAGCTCCTGTCCTTTGCAGGGCACCCATGCTATAGGAAGCACTTCTTAATAAGACACCTCACTTCATGATTATTCCATTTAGGCTTTTATGTAGTGATTTACTGGTCCCTCATGCGGTTATCTATATTGAGTTTCCAAACTTATTTATTTTCTAAATATGTACATGAATGGATATCCCTCTTCTGTATATCTATGATAACATATACCCCACTATCAACATATCCAACACACCACACCCATAGAGAATTGTCGGTGCATTTCCAGCCCCAAGCATTCAGGGGAATCCGTTATGTATGTCTAAGGGTGAGGAGTGAGAACACCCCATCTATGTTGCATGACGTAAAACAACCTAGCTCCATTATCCTCGTCACATGACGTTAAACTATAGGCTCACCCCATGAAACTCACCTAGGGTCCGACACCTTATGAATTTTCCATGACCACTAATCTCTATAGGAGCGGTATCTTCCTCAAATGTTATTAGATACTCCTCACATGGAATGAGAACCTCCTTGGGCAACTTATAATCATAAGTCATAAAGCATCTCCCGTTCACTAACATTCCAAGACACGTCAGTCAGGTTTAATTATTCCTCTTGTTTCTCACACCAATCACGAATCACAAGGTCTTAGAGGTTACTGGTGACCATGAAACCATTCCCTATACAAACTATGTGGGTTTTGATACTTTTCTTCCAAACATGGTACATAGGATGCCTCCCTAAATTTCAAAACTAGACAATTGTAAACATTAGTACCCTCCTTCTAGGGGTTCACCTCTCGGATCCCATTGTCTACCCATATTTCATTCCCATCATAATCCTTCCCCCAATCCACCATGTCTCATGAGGGGGGATCATGCCCCATCTCAGAGGTCATATCTCTTTTGGGTCTCCTTGGGAGGCCATCCTAGGGTATTCCCCGTCATGGACCTCTAATCGAGTTGGCTATCCAGGTGCCATACCCATCATTCCCCTATCATCTACTAAGCTTCCATATGTAATCCCCAACCACATGTCTCATTTTGAATGGGCCTCCTCCTTATGTGTAAGCCCAAACCATCCAAAACTACATGGATGTTGATTCCATACCAACTGTTATATGTAGGAAAAATGTTTGAGGTTCATGCTATACACTTCATCCATCTCATCCTTTTCAGGTCAATTCACTGTCATCATTTCTGTGTGATTTTAAACTACATGGGGCCTCAAAACTATGCAGACTATGATTCCCAACTAGTTGGGATAGATAGGAATCCTCCTGAAGGATCAATCCCAATACCCAACACACTTCATCTACATAATTTAATTCATCTATAAGCCATACTAATTTTATTTAGGCCTCTACATCCTTGTGGAATCATTTCATCCATCTAGAATATTCATAAATATAATCCCCATTAACCTTGCTGCTCTTAGCAGTTCTTGGGAACCTACTGATGCATAATCCCCATACCATCCATCGTCCAAATAAGAGAAATCTTCATATTAAGGGATGATAACCCAATGTAAGACCCTCCCCGTACCATCTTGAACTAAATTTTATTGTATCCTATCATCTAAATAGGTTACATATCTGGCCTCCATGAGGTTGAATTCAGACAAACGGTAAACCTTGTTTTTCCCTCCTATAGGTGAACCTCTCTGAGACACCCCTAGCGGTGTCCAAATTAGCCTTCATGGTGTGATAACTTCACTTTATGGGGCACACCATCTTGAGTCTAGTCTCATTAATAATTCTAACACATAGATCTGGTAAACCTTGGTGCCTCACTACTAGGAACGTACCCCTTTACGGTGTAACATATTCCCTTTTTGGGAGATTCCATCCCGGGTCAGATCCACTGGGGAATTCTAACCCATTCATTAGTAAACCTTCTAGGTGTTCCCTCTTAGGGATGTACCTCCCTTTTCCAACATTATGAGGCATTATACTCAGTTCCACTTTGTCCTCGTAGGATGTTAACCTCACATAATTCCTTTTTCAAAACATGGGATGCCTAAGGAAAACCTCAAAAGACATGCATCTTGCATAAGATTCCATGTGATCGCCATGGGATTCCCGATGGTTCATTCATTTGAGAAGCCCTATCATGAGGAATAATACATGAGGCCAATGTTCAATCATCCAGACATGAAAGTGATGCCCAATGTGACAAATCCCATAATAGAAGGTTTCTTCCATATCAAGACACTTTGGAATGTCTAGACAGAAGAAATGTAATTTAAAATAATCCAAAAAGAGATGTAATTGATAATGAATTTCATGAATTTGTATTAATATATGAGGGGGCCCATAATTGGAGAAATATTCCCAATAGGAATCCATGGAAGGAGAAACAGAAATCCCATCACCCCATTTCAATCAAAGAGAAAACATCATCAAGAAAGTGATAAATTTCACCCACATTGGGGAAGAAATAATGTGATGAAAAAAATGTGACATCAATGTAATATAACACGTCAGGTTGATGGACCCTAGTGGAAGGCTCGAAAATAATTTTTTAATGTACCAACTCAGGTGATAAACACTAATTACCTAAGACGGTCAGTCTCATGACCTCAAAAATGCCTCCCCTTATGCCAGAGGATTCTGACTAGAAGTGAGGGTCTAATATTAATCCTAGGGAGACTATCCTCTCATTATCAAATAATAAAAAAACATAAATAAATAAAAAATTTCAGAAAGGAATAACCATAACTAGAATAATACCAGTATCATGTGTTGAGCAAAATGTGAATACAATACGCAATACTAATGTAGAATTTATGTCATTCCATACACATGTCATTTGTTGAATGAATAAACCAAAATAAAGACACAAAAAACTCCCATTAGGGTCTCGAAACCAGGTTAGGTTCCCTAATCCATTCTCTATCCAATATCACCCATCTAGAATAGGGATCTTTCCCTTAACATATCTTATAATCATTGGGTACCGATCAGGAAGATCGAGTAGGGTGTGAGTACAACATTGTAGGACACGACCAATGAAAACTAATACAATATCTAGTCTTATAATAGTGTATGCAGTTTTATAATGAATAAAGTACAATTCATAATAAATAGTTATCCTATATTAAATTATTCTCTAATTTACCACATAAACCCCGGAGTTCCCGAGGACACATTCACGATCAATACCAACTTGGACATGTTTAGAAGTCAGAACTATCCCCAAGGGATATCACTTATCACAATGTCGTGGTTATCATATATCATATCTTCTTTTTTCATTTTACATCCAATTGGAACCATAGTTCAATTCTATCATTTTGGGCCTAGAACACTATTTCTAGCACCCCTAGGGTATTTCAAGCATCTATTCGTGTCCCATAACCCATTTATCACTATGGAATTTTGGAGCATCAGTCCATGTACCACACACATATATTAGTCAATCACATATGTGATTTGGAAGCATCATTACATTCCCCACAAACATATATCAAAAATCACATGTATCAGAATATCTCATGTATCACAATTTCACAAAAATCAGGGTTAAACATGAATACTATTATTGTAAAAAAATAACATATTGTGTTACCAATTCAATTATCAATTCAATCTTTATTAGACACACTAATCACATGGAATGACATAACCAATTCAACATTAATCCATTTTCATCATTTAATCATCTATCCCATTAACCCGTTTGTGTTATTTCAACCATATCAAAATCCTCATTGTCAGTTACATAAAAATCACATTAATCTACTAATACATATCCCATTGTCTCACTAATTTCACAATAAAAATATTACATTTATTAATTAAACAATTAATTATTCAAATTCCATCAATTTCAATTGCCCCAATTTAACCCAAAAAATAATCAATTATAAATTTACTTAAATAAATTCAATCGTCATTGAAATTCCCCTAAAATGTAAATTGACATATCACAAATACATATATGTAATAAATCAAAACTATGGGATATTGAATTTATACAACCTACCTCAAGATTGATGGTGGACCCTCACCAACAGAAATCCCCAATTTGAATTGGAATAACCTAGATCACGTTAGGGAACAAGTCCAAGATCCAATAACTAGATCCAAGATGAAACTAATTAGATATATCAAAATATAGATCTTTATCCATTAACAATGGCTGAAGAAATACCTTCAATGGGTGAGAGAATGGTGGGAGAGATATGGGAAACCATATGGTATGAGAATCTCTTACCAGAAGATGTGCATATCATCAATCCAGGATTTGATTCATCAAAAAAGGTATTCAGGAGCCCTATGTGTTATTTTTAAATACACAAAAAATTATAGGATACATTTATTGTCAATTTCTTATGTAATAGGTTAATGTCTGAGGGATTCATGGCTTTTTAATATAATTTATGGTGGTTTTATTTTCTAGGTGCATAATTTCTTATACATGGCACATGGTTTACCCTAACTGTGCACCATAACAATGTAACAGACCATGGGGCATCTCATGGTTACTATTATAGGGGTTCACTAATTAAAAAACCATGTTAAAACCACATGAATCCCCTCTCTATGGTTTCATATAGTTGTTTGGGATGCACACATAGTATTCGTAAACAGTTCCCCAAACCGTGCACTGCTCATCATCCATAAAAAATTCTTCCAATTTTTTCCAATCACATCTAAGATAAATAACAAACAATATATACTCAAAAAAAGTAAAAAAAATTCATGAAAAAATATTTACTAATATCCAGAAATGGTGGGGATCTTCATATGCATCCTTTGAGTAGCATCTAATACGTGTGTTTGATCACAGTGAGAAACTGTTATGGGGAAAGATTGTGCCGATAATAACTATATTGAGTAATCATGGGTATTTTCAAGAGGAAACATGTGATAGGGAATTGGATATATGGTATTAGTTTCCTATTATTTTTAGCACAAAATTTTATTGATTCTTGTGAGTACAACTAGAGGACAAGCTGTTATAATATGAGGAAATTGTAAGATCCCTAGATTTTAATAGAGATGTATCAAGATCATTTTAAGGTAATCTATTTATTTTTTGAGTATATCATGGTTGAATTTAACCATGGATATTTTTGGGTGAAAATTTATAATTTTGGGAAGGAATAGGGGTTCTTCACGGTAGGTGGAATGTTTTCCCAAACCGTGATCCTAGCCAAGAAGACTACATGAACCTAAATAGAGGTGATTCAGACGGTTAGTGCATGGTTTTTCAAACCTTGCACCCTCTCAGTATTAACTGTGTGACCCAACTAGGGGAAGTACCTAATTTTGGAATTTGGTTAGGGTAAACTATTCCCTCTATAAAGGCAACCATGCACATGGAAAATTAAACCCTTGAAAATTAGTTTTAAACTATCAGACCCCTCAAAATTGACCCTAATTTGACCCAACTCAACCCTAAATGTGTTCTATTATTTTTTAAAGATTTTAGACAGATTCCAAGGAATTAAAACCTTATTTCATGATGAATCAGATCATAAATTGATTATCTTCACCTCTCCAAGAAATAAATTCTCATCCCGATTAGTTTCATCCCTCTCTCCCTCCCATCTCTCATCCTTTGAAGGGAATTTTCCTCAATTTGTGATGGTTCTAGATCTTGTTTGGATGGATCTTGATTATTTTGATATGGGATTTTTTTTTAAATCTATGAGTTTATCATCATCATGATCTTGGTTTTTCCACTTGAATTGGGGATTTCTGTAGGTGAACGGTCATCAATGATCTTGAGGTAGGTGGTCTAAATTCAAATCCCATAGTCATGAATTCTAATTTCATGTATTTATTGTCAAATTTAAATTTTCATGTCTATAAATTTAATATTGTCTTGAATAAATTAATTGATTAATTAATTTTCCATGTGATTATGGAATCACTTGAATATGTGAAAATTACATTTTTGTTAGTTTGATTATGAAATTGGAGAAATAGATTAATTAATTGCAAATTAATGAATGGAATGTCGTGATTATAGAATTTATTTATATTGGGATCATGTGATTTGTCAATTAAAATGATAATTAATAACTAGGAAATATGTACTACGATATGTTTTACTTGAATTTAATAGGTTAATGGGTTATATGGTTTAAATTCTGTAAAATAGATTAATGGTGAATTGTTCATATTATTCTATGGAATTAGAGTATGAAAAAATGGTTGTTCTGAAAATTATAATTGTTTTCCATGATGTGAATGTTTGATAAAATGTGGTTAATTCTGATTATCATTCATTGATGTGATATATATGATGTATGTGTGATTGATTGACAATGATTTCGGGACATCGAATGACTCTCCAAATACCCATATGTGACATTGAGTGTGGGATAGAGACTGACGTTCCAAATTAAAGTATGAGCTAATTGTCTTTGTGATAGGTAATGAAGATCTAAATACCCATATCAGATAGTGATTATGGGAAAATTATTTAGGCTCCAAATAACCATATTATATTGTGGTCTGGGAAATGGACTGAGGCTCCAAATACACACAAGGTACTAGACAAGATGTTCTAAACTCATGACTTTAGAATTGGACTATGGTTCCAAGTGACATTGATGTGAAATGGAATTAAATGGATAATGAAATCATAAGTTTTATAATGAGTTATGAATTGAGTTTTTATTATGGTCTAGACACCAGCATCGACAAAAATTGGTATTGAGGGTTCGGGTGTCCTGAAGAACCTCAGGGATTATCTGGTTATATAAAGATTAACTGAATATGTAAAATGTTTAATTTTTTTCATTTATATTATTATTTATACATATTTGTAGACTATTATTGATGGGTTATTATTTTATATGTTGTGGGTGGAGGGCTACGAAGTTGTACTCACACCCTACTCAGGCTGCCAGATCGGTACCCGAATAGGCTTCACGGTTGCTGAATTGGATAAGGGAAAAAACCCTATATTAGATGGTGGTCTTAGGATGGAGTATATATGAGGGAACCAAACATGGTATTGGGACACCATTGGGGTTGTCTATGTTCCTTTCATTTGGTTATCCATTTTTCAATTAACACGTACTTTGTATGAAATATCTATAGTTTTGGTTTGTATATTTCATTCATGTTTTAGTCATGAAGTGATATTGGATTACCTGGTTATTGGTTATATCATTTTTTTTATTCTCATTTTTAATTATTTCCAGCTATTATATTACTATGTTAAATAGGCTATAGTCTCCCCATGACCGATAATAGACCCTCACTACTAGTCGGCAGCCTTTGGAATATGATGAGATGTGCCTGAGGTAATGTAACCAACAAATATGGTGAACCAGTGTGTGTCACCTAGTTCAGAACTATTCATATTTAAAAAATAAAAAATACATCTATGAATGTAACATTCTATCCTGGTTTCCACATACCGATTCCCTGATCCAATCTACCACATGACATCAAGAGTGCCTCCCCGTATTCTAGAGGCTGCTAACCAGCTACGACGATCTAATATATCAACATGTGGAGATTATACACCCTTTATCAATGAAGTAAAATTGTAGAAATATTTAATTATAATTAAAAGATATATCTAATAACAAATAAAAATAGTATCTCATGATGACCAAAATTTTAAATACAATATCCAAAACTATATAGTGGATATGTATTTAAAGATTTGTTTTATGTGTCAATATGAAAAACCCAAAAATAAATAATGACACTTACAACTCCCAGGATAGACTCGAATGATGTTGGGTTACCTCATCCATGTTCCATCCCAAATCACCCATCTAATATCATAATATTTCCATTATCATGTACTGCAAACATGAAGTATATTCCCGAATCAATCAGGAAACTCGAGTCGGGTGTGAGAAAAACTCAATAGGCCACCACCAACAACATCTAAAACAATATCCAGTTAATAAATGTGTTTATATATGTATAATAAATAAAATAAAATCACTAAATTAAAACATTTACATATATTCAATTTTTCTTCATTTAACCACATAAAACCTCAGGATCCCAAGGACATCTGGACGCTCAATACCTACTTAGGCCTATGCCAGAGTCTGAGACATATCACATGTCCAATTTAGAGGATCTTTATCACACATGGTATTTTAATTTTTATTTCAATTAAATTCATATCATTGAAACTTGGATCCATTGTTTAATTCTAATAATTTGGTCATAGAATGCCATGGCTAGGACCCTATGGGTATTTGAAGAATCAGTCTATGTCCCCAACCTATTTATTAAGAAATCACCCAAGTGGGATTCTAAGGCATCAGTATATGTCCCACACTCAATATCAAATGCATGAATTTGGGTCTATAAGTCAATTTCTAGCACCCCATGTTTATTTTAAGCATTACTCCATGTCCCATAACTTATTTATCAATCAATCAGAAAAGAGGGATTTTGAAGTATCTGTCCATGTACCACACTCATTTATTAAAAAATCACACAATTCACATTTATCACAATTCCCAAGATTATTCATCATAGATTCCCATTTATCATCCTTTCACATCATGGTATACCATACAATTTATCACAAAAATCATGGTTTCCGAAGCTAATTATGTAGAATAATATGACCAACTCACCATTAATCCATGTTTTATTATTTAAACCACATAACCCATTAACCCATTATCGTTAAGCCACACATATCATAATACTAATTTCATATTATTTAATAATTACATTAATTGAGAAATTATAAAATCCCAATATTCCATTAATTTATCAACTAATTAATTAATATAATTCCACCAATTTAAATTCCCCCAATTTAACCCAAATAATTTTCACATGGAAAATAAATTTAATGAATTTAAACATCACTAGAATTCCCCAATCATGGACATTGAAATTTACAAAATTTATTACAAATAATTAAATCAAAACTGTGGGATTTGAAATTTAGACCACCTACCACAAAATTGATGAGGAAAATAGTCAAAAAAACCTAATTAGAGAGAAATGACTAACAAGATAAAGAATAACGGGATCTAGAATTAATAACTACATCTAATATAAAAATAATTATATAAGTCTAAACATAGATATTAATCCATTATGAATATAGAAAAAATTCTCTCCATAGTAAGAGATAAATATACGAGAGAGATAGGAAACCACACAGGATGATAATCTCTTAGAGGGAGAGCTGCTGATCTTCAATCGTGTCTTTGATTTATCAAGAACGGAGGTTAGAAGGAATTTGAATCCACCTAGGAGCCCCCATAATGAGAAAAATTATTTACGGTTGAGATAGGGTTGATATAGTGTGAATTCAAAGGGTTTAGTAATTTTAAATTTAATTTTTGAATAATTAAACATACGTGCATAGTTTCCTATATAGGGGTGTTGGCGCAAAAAATTTGGAAGAAGACGAACAAACAGAAACCCTTAAGGAATTCTTCATGATGCTGGTACGTGGAGACCCGTGGCCAACACCTAGCATCCCCTCTACGAACCCGCCATGATGCATGGAGGCAGGAGACTCCATGAACGGATTTGACATTCATGAACCCACTGCGGAGTAAGGAGGGTGGAGGCTCCGCACTTGCATTTGATGTTTGCAAACCCACCGCAGAGAAAGGAGGCGAGGGCCTCTGAGAATTCATTTGACGTTTTCAAACCCACCATGGAGCGAGGAGGAGGGAGCCTCCGAGAACACATTTGATGTCCTCGAACACGTTATGGAGCAAGGAGGCGGGAGGCTCCGTGGTTAAGACCAAATGCCACGTGGATTTGCACTGAGTGAGCTATGATTCACAGTGTCTCTTTCCTATATATACTGGGCTTGGCCCAAGCACAAAGGACATATCCTTGGACATTTCAACTTCTTATCTATCAAATATCGAAGCACTCTCAGCTCTTTAAACCATGAACTCTTCAATGTACTTTTGCTTCGCCAAGTGCCTCCCCCTTTGCATAAATTCAGCCCCTCTTCAAAGAGGGATAACCTTTGCAGAATCCACGAGCCTCTGTGAAGTATGGAGATCATAAAGGGGACTCAGGTCATCACGGAGTATTTATGATTTGCAAAGTACCCTCCATGCACATGTGACCCACATGCTAAGGCGGGGTCACTGTGCTTCACGAAGCACATTCATTCACAATGTTATGCTTCATGAGGCACCCTTTCTTCATGCAACATTTCTCTGTGAATACCTTTCTACGTTGCGAAGCACCTTCCACATGCACCTATAACCTATTCCTAGGCTAGGACACTCCACTTCACGAAGCAAACCCCTTCGCGGAATCCCACCACTTCAAGGAGCACCAGAGCTTCAAAAGGCTTCTACTAATGAAACCCTCTGCTCCGCAACTCCTTTTCTTTTGCGACCCTCCTGGTTTTCATGAAGTGATTTCAAATTCCTTGGGCTGTTCCTCACATTGCATTGCTTCGCCTCATGCTTCTTCCAATAGGCACGCTAACGACTATTGATTCTTCGCATAGCCACCCTAACGTGGACCCCTCAATGAATCACTCCATAAAACCCCAACATCACATAATTTTATATGCATTACCTCCCCGATGGGGACGGAGGTATCAGTTATTTAAGTCCTAGGGGTTGTGCAGTGAACCCGCCTCGTCCGAGCTACGGGAAGTTAAACATCCAATAACCATCTTCCTCAGCACATGACGTTAAACTGTGGCCTATCCCCATGCATCACACGTGGGGTTCCACCACCTTGGACATTATGCACACCCATTGGTCTCTACAGGAGGGAAATTATCCCTCACATGGAATGAAATCCTCTTCATTGGAGCGGAGTTTGTACTTAGGGAAATGGAAACCACATTGGTGTAAGCCCCTAGCCTTCCTTGGAGGAGGTAGAATCCCTGCTCCTCCTCTCTTCATCGGTACCATGGAACAAAGAGGGGGATGGGCACTGGAGCCCTACTTTCTTCAGTGCCAAATCCCTCCCCCTTTGTGATTTATCACCACCTTGGCCTCCATCATGGAGTAATTCCCAATATTCATCTCCCTGGGTCGTTAATTATGTGTAAGCCCCATTCCACATCCCACGGATGCACCTTTTGCGACGTGATCATCATGTCTTTGATTCCTCAAGTTTATTACATTGAGAATGACTCATGTGGGCTTAAAGTAAGAATTGAATATGACATCCTAATCAGGAATCCCAGAGTGTAAGAACCACACACAACCTTATCAAACTACATGGATATTTATCCTTTCTAAGTAAGGGTACGTAGGAAGCCTCCCTGAGGTTCCATCCCAACAACTATTGGTTCTGAAACCCTTCACGTAGGTTCCCCCCTTCCCAAACTACATGTACATTGATCCTTGCTAAGGCAGGGTATGTAAGACACCTCCCTGAGGTTCAATCCCAACAAAATTTTTTTCTGACACCCTTCACGTCGGTTCCCACCCTTCTTGATCTACTTGGACTTTAATCCATGCTAAGGCATGGTAAGTAGGACCCCTCCATGTGGATCAAGCCCAAAAACCATTTTTTCTGACAACCTTCACGTCGGTTCCTCCCTTCTGAAACTACATGGACTTTGATCATTTTTAAGGCAAGGTACGTAGGAAGCCTCCCTGAGGTTCAATCCCAACACCTAGTTGTTCTGACACACCTTTAGGTCTGTTCAACACACCCTCTTGGACTACATGGAATTTGATCCTTGCTAAGGCATGGTACATAGGAAACCTCCCTGAGTTTCAAGCCCAACAACACAGTCCCACAACTTCACATCAATCCACCCCCTTCTTGAATGAATTTAAAATGTACCCCCCCTTTTTTCCAGCATGACACTAAACTAAAATCCCATCCAGCGGTAAGCCGTTGAAATCTGATCCAGTGGTAAGCCATTGAAACCCCATCCGATGGCAAGCCATTACACCCCCCATTCGACAACAAACCGTTGTAAGATGAACTAATTAGGTTTGATCCCTATCTCCTAGACAAGGTATGTAGGTATCCTCCTTGAGGTCCAACCCCAAACACCGATGAATGTTGGTGTCCCCATTGTTGGGACCCACATCTCTGGTCCGCCCCTCGAGTGTCAGACCAACTTGGGCTGTTAACCATGCATAATCCCCCACACGTTTTCTGGTCATCATCCCCTATATACCCCCTGATTTCTTTCCCCAACCAGGAGGTTATACTTCCTCCGGATCCTATCCATATATTTCTCCTCCCAAGGTGGCCCATTTACCGACAAACTACGTGGACTTTGTTTCCCTGCCACAAGGATACGTTGGATGTCTCTTTGAGGCTCAAGCCCAACATCACCGTCGTCATCATGTCGGTTCCATCTCATTCACCCTCCACATCATTAAATCATCCATATCATTCATGATTGTTTCTGGGCTACCACATCTCAGTGGAATCATGCCAATTCACCCCTTCACTACCTTTAGAGGAACTCGAGTAACTAACCACATGTTAGTCCCATCAACAACATTCCCTCTAGGGGTCACTCCCCTCTGATCCACTCTATCCAGTGTTTTGATGAGTCTGATTCTTCTCCTCTGGATGTTAAACTCATGGCATACCATGTGTTACACATGGGAAGCTGAGGAAAACCTCAAAGACATGCCCATGGAATATGATTCCCCGCACTCAATGTGGGATGCCTCATGGTTCTACACCCTAAATAAGCCGTATCAAAATGAGAAGAAACCCAGAAGAGCCAGTGTTATAGAGCCCATACATGCCAGTGATGTCCAACGTGACTACTCCCCCCACCGAAGGTTGCTGCCCTCACTGCACCCCTTGGAATTTCCTGACAGAAGCATCATAATTAATCGGTGTCCATGAAGGTATGTCATCGAGAATAGTTTCACGAACAACATCTTAAGTCTATAAGGGAGACCCATACTCGGTGAAGATTTCCGAGGATGAATCCACAGAAGGAGAATATGACATCCCATCAACCTGTTTCAATTATGGAGAAAATGTCTCTGAATAGGTGACAGATGCCGACCTCTTTTGGAAAGAAGGACTGCGGGGCAACAGCTGCGCGTCCCCAAAAACAGAAGGATGCACGCCCCGGTGAAAGCGTCAAAAATAGAAATGGTGAACCCGACACGAAGTTCTTGTTATTAGTGTGGATATTATTAGATTTCGAGAAATCAGTGGACTAAAGTGTCCCCAGATCCAGTTATCTGACTCTAGGTCCTACTAAGAAAATAGTGGGCCAAGCGTGAAACTGACTATAAGTTGGGGGAGTTAAACATTGTACTTCCCGGTCTGCAAAGTTTTCAGAATGGATCCTTCTTAAAATTAATTGGAGATGGAATGGTTTTGAGGAACTATATGTCGATTTCATTGTTTCTTCACTAATGGCTTAATCTCCCTGGTTTCTAGAAACCAAGCTGTTGCATCTGGATTTCGATCGACGCCCGCTTACTAACGCAGGGGCATGGGAAATGCCAATGCGGAAACCCCATGTGGCCCCACCGCTTCTGTGATAACCTCCACAACCACAGTTGTTGGGCACCCGCGCCCCATCTCTCCTTCTGAAGTCGTTCAACGATGGGTCATAAACGACCTCGTACGTCGATATGAGGAGGAGGGGATTATGACAACTCGAGATATGGCCTGCAAGGATTTAGTGGCATATATCCTCGTCACCTCCACCGCCCGAAAGTGCCATGCAGGGAGCCACTCCTCCCCAAACCAACGTAAAATTGTTTCTCGATCCTCTCCCCAGAACGCCTTGATGACTCACTCCCATATGCCGACGAGGTATGGGATGTTTGGGCCGATCCGGACAGGGTCTCATTTGAGGGTCCCCCAAGGAGGGCTCCCACCAGGCCGTGCTAGCACCACCACCCAGTCCCCCATGATGAAGATTATGTAAGCTATGTACCTACACAACCATCACTAGTCTAGCTGACCCGACGCCAGCGTCGGGCGCAGGCTGAGGAGGAAGCCCGCCAAGGGGATTTGATGTCAACAACTACTGTGGCTCGGGCCACTGCCGACATGTATCATCAGGACCTTGTGTACACTGAGCCGGGGAACTCATACACCCATCTCAGATCACGGCCCCTATTATCCCACGTGCAAGATGGGATGACTCTCTCGGCTTCCGGCGTAGGTAGTGGATGCCTCTTGTAAGGATGTCCTCCCCATACCACCACAATGGATAATGTAGATCCCCCACACTTCCAAGATATACATGGAGTTATTTCCCATGATACCTTCAATACAAATGAGGCCCCCCTCTGATTGTGACACTCCATAAGAGAGCCTCTCCTGTACTCACTACATCTGGTATGGGTTCATCCCTCTAGCCATGAACCACCGGTATGAGGATGTCACACATCCAGTCAATCTCTTGTATGGGGGACTTCCCCATGTCATTACAGTAGTTGACGAAGGTCCACCTCACCTCAGAAAATAGGGAATTTAAGGATTTCCTCACATCACCAGCACCCAACACCGAGGTCCTACCATTGTTCGGCCTGACCAGTATGAGGACCCTCCTCGCACTGACACTACTAGGGGAAAAGAGCATGGGGGTCCTACCCATGCTTCTACCATCTCTAGCGAAGGTCCAACCCGCTGAATCATTTCCATAGGGTATTCCCTCCGCACATCAGTGGGTAGACACAGAGGTCCTCCCCATGTTACCTTTGATATCTGTCCAGGTGTTCCTCACACATAGATCACTCAGGAAGAAGTCCTCCCCTCCCCAGCACCATCAAGGCTGAAGGACCTCCTCATGATAGAAATCTTCCATGTATCGAAGAACCGTCCCAGGATAGGAAGGCGGGTCATCGTCTCCATAAAAATAATGCCATGAAGTTTCAGAATAAGATCATACTAGTTTGGTTTTCAGATTCTGAGGTGGAATATGACTCAACGGTGGAACCCTCTCCTAGATCCTCTGTGTCACGGTACGGGGAAAGAATAATGGGTATCAACGTCATCCTTATACAATGTGAGGTCCATCGAATTCCTTCTTCCTTTCGCAGGTACATCCAGGAGGAAGAAAATTTGGGAACTCCCTGGATTCCAGTCATCCAATTGACACCATCAACACCAGAAGCACTCTCTACCTCGACTAGATATCAAAGATAGCTATTCTGGGGACATATGGAGGACAAGCCACAGCGTAGTCCATCACCAATAGCTATAGTCCCTACATTAGAAGTTGTGGTTGTCAGCCCGTCTTACCATGATGTGGTGGCTAAGTCACTACACTCTTCATAGAGATACCCGAGATGTGGTGTTTTGTCAGCCCATTCACCGTATTCTCTTCGGCCAGCCTTCCATCTTAGAGATCTACCTCAGTACCGCTGATGGTTACTCATCCACCTCTAGTCGACGAGTGGGGAAACGAAGGGCCCTTCCCCAAATCTGAACCAAGTATTTTGTGGCACATTCTCGTAGTAGACCATTTCTCAGAGATGTTTTGACAGGTTGTGGCACCAAATTTCAAGGGCCAGAAGCAATCACCCAGGAGGACAATGGATGATTTCGCCAGACCCTATAGGTGACTCATTTCCATCTATGGAATTGATGAGTGGCCTAACCCAAGAGCCAAGCACATTTCGAGGACTATAACCAACAATTCTGTTCTATTGATTTGGCTGCACTCCCCATGGCCCAGCGCCCTGAGTAACCAGGCCGCCATAGGACCCTCCAACAACGATGTGTCCAGAATATTAAAGTTCTTCACAAGATAATCAAGTAATTTTATCCCCATGTGCAAATATGTGGTTGGGGTAGTACGCGGCCCTCCGTTTCAGCTCTATCTAGCGTCAGCCCATTTTTTCAGGCGACATAGAGGATATGCCTTTTGGCAGGGTTGCGGTTAACATGGCTGACCCATCGGGGGTAGATAACGACCTAGTGCTTCTCGAAGAGGACGTACCCCCCAAGGGAGTATCACACTTACTAGATCCGTTGGGAAGGATTACTCATCAACAGAGAAATCTACTTGGTCTTCCTGAACCAACCGAGTCATTAAGCCTCGGCCAAAGTCTAAATAATGGTAAAGATCACATCGGAGTTGTCATACCCTCTAACCCGTCTGGGTCAGTTCAGAAGATAAAGGAAGATCCCGAAAAAGGTGCATTGTGCCAACAGATCGTGGAGAAAAAGAAGATAGTTGATGACCACCTTGCTGAAAGCACTACAGAGCGACGACCAGACTACAGTGACCCTCATCCGGGGCAGTAGGGGCAGAAACAAATTATGAAAACCCTGCTTTTTATTACAACTTAAGCTTGCTTTATTACATAAAACTTCACTTGATACAACAAAGAAGATCTAGAGGTTTAGTGTCTTTGGGGATTAGGATCATTACATAAAAACTTTAAACTTGAAATACAACATCTTTATTGAAAACTTCCTTTACATGACCACTACATTCCTCCGTACTTAGCATTGCATGGGATAACCTGAGGACATGCATAAGAAAAGGGTGAGCTATAAAGCCCAGGAAGGGAGTACACAATGAATAACATGAGGAGTAAAATACATGTTAGACAATAGGAACATAAATATAGCATTAGAGTAACATGAATATAAAGGCATGATAAAGCATGAAAACCATAACATGGAAATGTGGCAACAACACTTAACATTGAATTAGCATGAGCCAAGGCTAATTGCACATGGAGCATGAGTAAACACTCATTGCACTTGAAGCACGAGTAAACCCTAATTTCACTTGAATTAGCATGAGTCAACACTCATTGCACATGACGTATCATGATACTATACTTTACCCAATGCATTGGAGTGCTATAAAGGGCGCACCCTTCTTAAACATTTCATTTCATGCATAAGTGTGCCACATGGATCATAAAACATGGATTTATAAAACATAATCATTTATTCCATGATAAAGGGATGTGGAATTAATACATGAAACTTTATAATCAATAAGTAAATGTGCATAAAGGTGAATACCCTTGATGGAGAAATGGGCATGGTATTCACTACACAATGATATTGGCTTAGAAAATCGGTGTGATTTCGGCAGCGTAACGGCGTGACATAAGAATTCATAAAAAAAGTTGATGAGAGAGAAAGGGGTTCCTCATAATATTTACATGTAATGGAAAGTAAGGAGGTCATATAGATACATGTCCCAACAATTGAAAAGTAATTTAGATTCATGATACAAGAGTATTGCTTGAATATAAAAGAGGAGAAAAAGGTTTCTTTCAGAATTTCAGCATAGTAACGGGTGTACATGGTAGGAATTTAATGAGAGAGAAAGGGGTCTCACATCATTCAAACAATAATAAGCAAGTATGGGAGAGGTGAGAAACCATACCCCAACATTCATAATTGAAATTAAAAGGTCAATACAACTTAAAGAAAATTGACAAAAATGAGAAAGGAAGAAAAAACCCTTACTTGGAAGTGTGCTTCCAAAGGCTAGAGAGAGGCTTATGAGAGGCTTCTTGGGAGCTTGGGGCACCTTGGGAGGATTCTATAGAGAGTAGGGCCGAGGTTGGACGAACTTCAAGGGATTTTAGTGAGGAGGAAGTGGGAGCTTGGGTGGGTTTATATAGGAAAGGTGAGAGAATTCTTTATTATTTAGGTTTGGGACCCCTTATATTAAAATAATCAAAACCACAAACCATCCCATGGTATTTGCCCATGGTTTCTGGAAAAGGAAAGAGTAAAAAAATATTTTACAAGGCCAAGGTCCGAACTTATTAAAAAATTATGGTTGCTTATGTGGAGGTGAGTCACACACCCATGGAAATTAATTTTAAAAGGCAAAGTGTTGAATAAGTCTTGAGGGCTCCATTAATGCTTTGAAAAGTAAGTCAAAAAACCCAAAACCTCATTATTTTAATGATAAAACACATATTGTCAGAACATAAGGATTATGGTATTTTATTACATCACCATTGGGTCATTATTATGTCATAAAACACATTATATATTTAAATGGTATTTAATTTTTACCCAAAAATTTGACTGTCTCAGAAAATTATAAAAAATTCACCATTGGATAATTTCGACGTCCTGATTCCAAAAATAATATTTATTTTAACTAAATAATTTTCTAAATATGTGAATTTTCACTTTTAAAATAAAAATCGACATTTATAAAAAAATTCACGGGTTTTGACAGAAATGGCTTTCAAACCTTAATAAAAATTTTAATTGCATTCATAAAATTATAAGATCATTTATACTTAATAAAAAATTAATTTAATATTAATAATAATATTTTATTAAAATATTATTTAATTCAAAAATCATTTAATTTAATAAAATATAATTCTTAATTAAATAATAACTAAAAACACCATTTGTACTTTAAAAACTAATTACAATGTATAAAAAATGACTAGAAATTATATTCATTATTATATAAAAAAATAATGTACATGAACATGGTGCTACTTATTTGTTACATAACCCCTTAAAATAGCCGCATAAGACCTAAGGGTAAGGTGTGCGATGGTGACAGACTCTTGGGGCGGCTCAGATAACATCGCTCGAGTGGTAATTTCAATCAACTTCCACTTTTCCCATAGACGATTACGTTCGAGCTTGACTTGATGAAGCTCATCTTGGGCTTGGTGAAGGGAAAAGCCCAAAGACGCCACCTCTTTTCCGAGCTCTGACAAATGGGCTTCGTAAGGGGCAATTCTACTGGATGAGGCCATCGCTTCCTTTGTCTGAGTAGAAATGGGTTCGTTAAAGCCTTATATTTATACTACTCAGATGATCACTGTTCAACGGCTATAAAAGTAACGGTCACAAATATTAATGTAAAACTAAAGAAGTTGACATCTTATAAAAACATTTTTCATAAAGAAACATTTAACTAGATCAAGAGGTATTTTCTATTAATGAAACTTTGGGTCGTTACAATATTCCCCCCTTAAGAAATTTCGCCCTCGAAATTTTCCTTTTCCCTCACTAAAACAAATGTGGGTAACTTAGCTTCATCATATCCTCCGACTCCCAAGTTGCTTCTTCAAACTTGTGGTTTCTCCACAACACCTTGACGAGGGGCATTGTCTTATTTCATAGAACTTTTTCTCTACAATCTAAGATCTTCACTTGTTGCTCCTCATAAGAAAGATCGTCTTCTAATTGTACCACCTCGGAAGAGAGTACATGTGAAGGGTCTGGTATGTACTTCCTTAAGAGGGATACATGGAAGACACCATACACCTTGGCCATAGTAGGTGGAAGTTCTAGTCGATAGGCCACATCCCCAACACGATCAGGAATCTCGAAGGGGCCGATGTACCTTGGACTTAACTTCCATTTCTTTCCAAACCTCATGACCTTATTCCACGGAGATATGCGTAAAAACACCATGTCTCCGACTTTAAACTCAAGGTCTCATCGACGATTATCTGCATAACTCTTCTGTCGACTTTGGGCTGCCTTGATATGCTGCTGAATGGTTTTCACCTTCTCCACCATTTCTTCGACCATTTCTGGTCCAAGCAGCTTACGTTCACCGACCTCATCCCAACATGCTGGTGTTCTACACCTTTTCCCATACAGGGCTTCATATGGTGCCATTTGGATGCTTGAGTGGAAACTATTATTGTAAGAGAACTCAACTAGAGGAAGATGTTGATCCCATACTCCTTTAAAGTCCATTGAGCATGCTCTCAACATATCCTCAAGTGTTTGGATAGTCCGCTCGGATTAGCCATCAGTTTGAGGATGATAGGCCATACTGAAGTTCAGTTCAGTATTCAGAGCTTGTTGAAGACTCTTCCAAAACTTAGAGGTGAATCTTGGATCTCGGTCAGAAACAATAGATAATGGTACTCCATGCAACCGTACCACATCCCTGATATATATCCGTGCCAGTTGATCCAAAGAGAAATCCTCTCTAATAGCAATGAAGTGTGCAGTCTTTGTAAGACGGTCCACAACAACCCAGATTGCATTGTTGCCTTTGGATGTCCTTGGAAGTCCAGTGACAAAGTCCATGGTGATGTTCTCCCATTTCCATTCTGGTATGGGCAATGTTTGCATCATCCCCTTAGACTTCTGCCTCTCTGCCTTCACTTGCTGACACACCAGGAACATTGATGTATATTCAGCGATCTCCTTCTTCATATTATCCCACCAAAAGTTTTCTCGGAGATCTCGATACATCTTTGTGCTCCCCAGGTGAATAGAGAAATTTGAACTATGTGCATCATCCAAAAGTTCTTTCTTCAGCTCCGAACTTGATGGAACACATAGTCTTTTCCCAAACCGCACAATTCCTTCTTCATTAACATTAAACTCTGAGGATTTTCCCTTTTTGATAGCTTCCACTTTTTCTTGGATTCCCGCATCATCCTTTTGAGCATCCTTTAACCTTTCCAAAAGAGATGGTTGAGCAATCATTTGTGAAAGGATTGATGATGTTCCCTTCTTTATGATTCCCACGTCCATTTTCATTAAGTCTAAGAATATTGGATCCTTCTCAATTCTCATCATTGATAGAATCGCTGGATCCTTTCTACTTAGGGCATCTGCCACCTTGTTCGCTTTCCCAGGGTGGTAATGTATTGAACATTCATAATCCTTGATGAGCTCTATCCATCTTCTCTGGCGCATATTAAGCTCTTTCTGTGTGAATATATATTTAAGACTCTTGTGGTCAGTATATATCTCACATTTCTCTCCATAGAGATAATGCCGCCAGATTTTCAAGGCAAAGATCACCGCCGCCAACTCCAGATCATGCGTTGGATAGTTTCACTCATGGATTTTCAACTGCCTTGAGGCATAGGATATCACTTTATCATTATGCATCAGCACACAACCTAATCCCTTCTTCGAAGCATCACTGAATACCACAAAAATCTCCCCACTTGAGGGTAAAGTGAGCACGGGTGCAGTGATAAGCCTCCTTTTCAACTCCTTGAAGCTTTCTTCGCATTCATCACTCCAATTAAACTTTACTCCCTTTCGAGTTAGCTTGGTAAGAGGGTTGGACAATCATGAGAAATTTCTCACAAATCGTCGATAATATCAAGCTAACCCCAAGAAGCTATGGATATCAGTTACTGATATTGGCCTCGGCCATCCCTCAATTGCATCTGTTTTGGAGGGTTCCACAGATATCCCATTGCTTGTGATGATATGGCCCAAGAATGAGACTTCCTTCAACCAAAACTCACACTTGTTGTACTTTTCATAGAGCTTCTCCTTGCGCAAAGTCTCTAGTACAGTTTTTAAATGTTCCTCATGGTCCTCCTTGGTTTTGGAGTATATTAGAATATCATCTATAAAGACTACCACAAATTTGTCAAGGTAATATCTAAAGACTCTATTCATCAAGTCCATGAATATTGCTGGAGCATTGGTGAGTCCGAAAGGTGAATTCATAGTGCCCATACCTTGTACGAAAAGCAGTCTTGGGGATATCTTCCTTCTTCACCCTTACTTGATAATATCCCGACCGCAAGTCCACCTTGGAGAAGTATTGTGCTCCACGCAGCTGATCAAACAAGTCATCAATTCTTGGGAGAGGATACTTGTTCTTTATCGTTATTTTTTTAAGTTCACGATAATCGATGCAAAGCCGCATTGACCCATCCTTATTCTTGACGAAGAGGACTGGTGCACCCCATGGTGATGCACTTGGGCGTATAAACCCTTTATCAAGATTCTCCTGTAGTTGTTTCTTCAGCTCTTCAAGCTCAACAACAGCCATTATATATGGAGTATTGGATATTGGTAGTGCCCTAGGTATAAGTTCAATTGAGAACTCAACATCTCTTCTTGGAGGAAGACCAGGAAGTTCCTCGGGAAATACTTCAGCGAATTCCCTCACAATAGGAATTTCTTCAAGGGTGGTTTCTTCCTTGGACTCAATCATCTGAGCCAGATATGCGTGCTCATAAGAAAGTAATATCCATGCTTGAGATGATGGAGCTAAAGGAGATTAATCTTCCTCCTAACACTTGTAAAGAATCGGGGGTCGATTCTCCATATGGAGTGTGATTTCCCTCTCCCGACAATTTATGTTGTCTCTATATAAGGAAATCCAATCCATGCCAAGAATTGCATCAAATTCCACCAAAGGGAGTATGACGAGGTTAGCCGGGAAATTCAATCCACAGATTATAATAGGGGAGGACTTATATTCATGGGATGCAATGATTTCCCCATTTTCCGTACTCACCGACATCTTTACTTCCAGGATTTGTGGTGGTGCTGGGATTGTTCTACTAAACATTTGAGATATAAAAGAATGCGTAGAACCTGAATCAAAAAGTATGTTTGCTATTATTGAATGAATAACTAGCGTACCTGTCACCACTTCGTTGTCGGGGTTCACTTCGGCAGAAGTGATGGCAAAAGCTCTTCCTTGCTGTCTTGGAGGTTGTTGGTTGCCTCCGATAACCCTTGGATTAGGGAACTGATTCACAAAATGACCCGGTTCTTTGCATTTGTAGCATTGAACAACACGTTGAGGTTCGAACGGAGCGTTCCTCTCCTCTGTCGCAGCCGCGGGTCCTTCTTGCCGACAATTCATAGCTAGGGGCCCTTCTCTTCCACACCTAAAGTATTTTCTCATCCACCTAAGGCAATTTCCATGGTGCTTCTTTCCGCACTTTTGGCAAGTGGGGTGCTGGAACTTCTTAGCACCGTTGGATTTATCCATCGGACCACCAGCATTGAAGTCCACCTTACGCTTCTTGTCCCCATGATACCCCTTTGATTCTCCGATCTCCATTTCAACCTTGAGGGCACATCGGACAATTTCCTCGTAGCTGTCGAAGTCACGGATCGCTAATGCTTTCCGCAAGCTAGGCTTCAGCCCACCAAATAAGCGGTCAACCTTGAATTCGGGGGTAACGACAAAGTCGGAAGCGTATCGTGCAAGCCTTGTGAAGTTTTCCTCGTACGCTCCCACAGATTCTTCATCTTTCTGCTTGAGGGAAAGGAAGTCCCTTTCCATCTTAAGACGGAGGGTGCACGGAAAATATTTATCGAAAAACATCTTCCGGAATTCCTTCCATTCTAAATCCTCGATCTCCTCCTCAGGCTTTGTATTTTTGATCAACGTCCACCATTGATCAGCTTCACCCTCCATAAGATAAGCCGCTAGGAAAACCTTTTCTTGTTCAGAACATTGAAGGATAGAGAAGATCTTTTCAATGGAGTTGATCCATTGCTCAGCGATCATGGGATCAGATGATCCACTAAAATTAGGAGGCCTTTGTCTCATGAAGCTCTCGATAGCGACTTGTTCTTTCTTAGGGGGGGTTGAACGTTCCTCTTGACCCGTGTTTCTATTTAAAACTTGAGTTAGCTGAGAGAGAAGCGTGACAAAGTTCGCGATTCCCGCTCCCATTGGATTGGGTATCTCATTAGTACAATCATCACACTGATCTTCACAACGGTTGTTAGCCAGAGTTCTCCTATTACCGGTCATTGGCTGGAATAAAAGGAAAGTCAGGGGTTACACATAAAGGGTAATCCAAAGAAAAAAGTTGATGAGTTATAAATAAACTTTAATCTCTTTAACTCATGAGTCTATAGGATTCAATCCTTGCTTTTCATGATCTTCCTTCTAACATATATTCTTAGGGGCATTTTTCCCTTAATAAGGGTTCATACTAAGATTCTGAATTTATCAAAACATATCCCCCGGGAGTTTCGTAACCAAGAGTGCAGCAAGGCCCGTTGTCGTGCACCAGTTCCCGTTCGAGTCTAGCTCAAAGCGGTGTTTTCGGGTTTTACCCCTAGGATACATCTGTGCCAGAGCCGCCTCTACCTGCTCGTATCCAGACAGGGATGTATTTGTTTGATAAACCACTTACTTAGTATTTACCAAAACTTAGGGATGTTTTTATTATGATTAGTCTTGTATCTAAGGCTTTACTAGGGTTTCCTAATCCCAAAAATAACTAAACCTATCCTCTGATACCAACTATGACAACCCTGCTTTTTATTACAACTTAAGCATGCTTTATTACATAAAACTTCACTTGATACAACAAAGAAGATCGAGAGGTTTAGTGTCTTTGGGGATTAGGATCATTACATAAAAACTTTAAACTTGAAATACAACATCTTTATTTAAAACTTCCTTTACATGACCACTACATTCCTCCGTACTTAGCATTGCATGGGATAACCTGAGGACATGCATAAGAAAAGGGTGAGCTATAAAGCCCAGTAAGGGAGTACACAATGAATAACATGAGGAGTACAATACATGTTAGGCAATAGTAACATAAATATAGCATTAGAGTAACATGAACATAAAGGTATGATGAAGCATGAAAACCATAACATAGAAATGTGGCAACAACACTTAACATTGAATTAGCATGATCCAAGGCTCATTGAACATGGAGCATGAGTAAACCATCATTGCACTTGAAGCATGAGTAAAACCTCGTTGCACTTGAATTATCATGAGTCAACACTCATTTCACATGACGTATCATGATAATATACTTTACCCAATGCATTGGAGCGCTATAAAGGGTGCACCCTTCTTAAACATTTCATTTCATGCATAAGTGTGCCACATGGATCATAAAACATGGATTCATAAAACACAATCATTTATTCCAAGATAAAGGGATGTGGAATTCATACATGAAACTTTATAATAAATAAGTAAATGTGCATAAAGGTGAATACCCTTGATTGAGAAATGGGCATGGTATTCACTACACAATGATATTGGCTTAGAAAATCGGTGTGATTTCGGCAGCGTAACGGCGTGACATAAGAATTCATCAAAAAGGTTGATGAGAGAGAAATGGGTTCCTCATCATATTTACATGTAATGGAAAGTAATGAGGTCATATAGATACATGTCCCAACAATTGAAAAGGAATTTAGATTCATGATACAAAAGTATTGCTTGAATATAAAGGAGGAGAAAAAGGTTTCTTTCGGAATTTCGGCATAGTAACGGGTGTACATGGGAGGCATTTAATGAGAGAGAAAGGGGTCTCCCATCATTCAAACAATAAGAGGGAAGTATGGGAGAGGTGAGAAACCATACCCCAACATTCATAATTGAAATTAAAAGGGCAATAAAACTTAAAGAAAATTGACAAAAATGAGAAAGGAAGAAAAAACCCTTACTTGGAAGTGTGCTTCCAAAGGCTAGAGAGAGGCTTGTGAGAGGCTTCTTGGGAGCTTGGGGCACCTTGGGAGGATTCTAGAGAGAGTAGGGAATAGGTTTGACGAACTTCAAGGGATTTTAGTGAGGAGGAAGTGGGAGCTTGGGTGGGTTTATATAGGAAAGGTGAGAGAATTCTTTATTATTTAGGTTTGGGACCCCTTATATTAAAATAATCCAAACCACAAACCATCCCATGGTATTTACCCATGGTTTATGGAAAAGGAAATAGTAAAACAATATTTTACAGGTCCAAGGTCCGAACTTATTAAAAAATCAGGGTTGCTTATGTGGAGGTGACTCACACTCCCATGGAAATTAATTTTAAAAGGCAAAGTGTTGAATAAGTCTTGAGGGCTCCATTAATGCTTTGAAAAGTAAGTCAAAAAAACCCAAAACCTCATTATTTTAATGATAAAACACATATTGGCAGAACATAAGGATTATGGTATTTTATTACATCACCATTGGGTCATTATGATGTCATAAAACACATTATATATTTAAATGGTATTTAATTTTTACCCAAAAATTTGACTGTCTCAGAAAATTATAAAAAATTCACCATTGGATAATTTCGACGTCCTGATTCCAAAAATAATATTTATTTTAACTAAATAATTTTCTAAATATGTGAATTTTCACTTTTAAAATAAAAATCGACATTTATAAAAAAATTCACGGGTTTTGACAGAAATGGCTTTCAAACCTTAATAAAAATTTTAATTGCATTCATAAAATTATAAGATCATTTATACTTAATAAAAAATTAATTTAATATTAATAATAATATTTTATTAAAATATTATTTAATTCAAAAATCATTTAATTTAATAAAATATAATTCTTAATTAAATAATAACTAAAAACACCATTTGTACTTTAAAAACTAATTACAATGTATCAAAAATGACTAGAAATTATATTCATTATTATATACAAAAATAATGTACATGAACATGGTGCTACTTATTTGTTACATAACCCCTTAAAATAGCCGCATAAGACCTAAGGGTAAGGTGTGCGATGGTGACAGACTCTTGGGGCAGCTCAGATAACATCGCTCGAGTGGTAATTTCAATCAACTTCCACTTTTCCCATAGACGATTACGTTCGAGCTTGACTTGATGAAGCTCATCTTGGGCTTGGTGAAGGGAAAAGCCCAAAGACGCCACCTCTTTTCCGAGCTCTGACAAATGGGCTTCGTAAGGGGCAATTCTACTGGATGAGGCCATCGCTTCCTTTGTCTGAGTAGAAATGGGTTCGTTAAAGCCTTATATTTATACTACTCAGATGATAACTGTTCAACGGCTATAAAAGTAACGGTCACAAATATTAATGTAAAACTAAAGAAGTTGACATCTTATAAAAACATTTTTCATAAATAAACATTTAACTGGATCAAGAGGTATTTTCTATTAATGAAACTTTGGGTCATTACACAAATTCCCCTTGGTGTATTGCCTCTAGGGGACCCTAATAATTCTACCCACAATTACATGGTTGAGGCTGGAGCCTATGAGAAAGGGGCATTATATGTATCGCCAAATCCTCCTGAGCGGCCCGAAAACCCTCGGGACCCACCTCAGGTTCCCCTATCTACCCCAGAGGCCATTTCACCTGCCGCTCCACGAGTCGCTGGTCCTATTTACAGAGTCGAAGAACCCTCCAATGCACTGGTGGTCAGGTATCCCCGTGAAGATAGGGACCCCCACCCAGATGATCTAATGGCGGTATTCATCACCCATCTCGAGGAATTGGAAACACAACATTTGGCAATACCGCCTAATGGAAAGCCTTATTAGGTGTGGGTGGATGATATGTCAACTCCCTCGGGTTTCAGAAATCCCATGTTTTCCCCCTTCAATGGGTCATGGGCCCTACCACAACACATGTATAACTTTATCTCAAGGTGTGCACCCATGTTGGGAACTCTATCGCAGCAGGAAGCCGCCGAACTCCAGTGTTTTTTTGAAAACATTGTTAGGGCCTATGTTCGTCTGGTACAACTAGTTCCCCATCGGATTAGTAGATGGTTGGGAAGACCTCCGTAGTCAATTTATTTACCAGTTTAGTTCCACCACTCGGAAGATGAGTATCACAGACCTCTTCAAATGCAAGCATAGGCCTGATGAGCGCGTCACAGACTTTGTATCCCGGTCGAAAGGTCTCACATACTCCCTCGACATGCCACTAACTTATGAGCGATTGCTGATGATGTGTGTAGGAAATTTGAAGAGGGAACTAGTCCCCTCTTTGATAACCCAGTACTACCCTGGGGGATTCCAAGACTTATCTGATAAGACCCAGCACCTAGATGAATTCTTACAGTAGGCTAAGCTAGCCTGCCCGTTGCCTCCTGTAATCCCCATGAGATGGGATGCCAGGGCCGAGCCCACCATAGTGTCTCAAATATAGGCCCTTCAGACACTATAGTTTCTTCCAGTGGAGCCACCTCCAAAGCCTCGCAAAGGCCCACCACCTCAGGTGCATCCTCCAGCCCAGCAGCGGCCGCCTTAGAATCAGTAGGCTCCCCCACGCAATGCACTGCCACCACCCATGCGAGATAACCAAGTCCCACCTCCTCGACAAGATCCTCCAGCCCCACTCTGGGGCCAGGCTCCTAGGTACCCCTTCCCATACACGAGGAATCAGATCTACTCATACAATGAGGCTCAGTTCCCCATCTATTTTTGAAGTTTCCTGAAACATGGTATTGTATTTTTTTCTAAGTGTAGGAGGCAAGAAGAGGCAAACCTCATTGTCACCCTAATTACTACCCCTATCAAACAGATCCTTGGGAAAAATCTCAATTAGTCTTATGTGTTCAAAGACCAGATTCAATTTCATGTGAATAACAACATAGTCCGGTTAGGGCCAGCTTTGACATAGGTGGCATGTGTCTTCGTAAAGCTAGATAGCAGCAGTGATAGTGAAAGTGAGTGACATTAGGTTTACAACTACGGATCCCATAAGTATGATGACTAAATGTCACATAAGAACATTGCTTGTGACCATGGTATCATTCATGCACACTTCAGTAAGTCTGAGGCTGCAGAAGCTGATGTGTCAGTAGCTACTACTTCTGCATCATTGTCCCAACCATCCTCCTCGCAGAAGATCAGACACTGGCGGTGCAAGGGAAGAGAAATTCCCTCGCCAATGCCATTGCCATACCATACTCTTAGTGATTTCATGCCCCTATAGATGGAGATTCCTTCCAGATTCTGTCTGTTAGTGCATGAATATTCGAGCGACAGGCAGAGGTACGCCTCAGTTAATACCGTAGAGCAGGTAAACCCTTGCATGATTCTAGACGATGAGGAGAGCCAGGAGGATCCTCCAAATGTCCATAGACATTGTTAGCATTGATAGAGACATGGATATATAGGTCATTAGAGTTCCTCAGTCAGTAATTTCAGCTACACTTTTCATGCTACCGAAACCAGGCAGCAGGCCCAACACAAATCTCAACACACGATGTTTTCTCATCTGGTGTCATCATGTTCACCGTCGCCACCATTTGTGTTGCATGATTGGGTGAATCCACCTCTCACACACAGTGAAAATCCATGCCCTACTATAGTCCGATCTCAGTGATCCAGCCCTCATCTGGTAGTCTCTCCACATGCTTCGACTAGTGAGCAGTAGGATATCCCTAGTTCTAGTCAGCTCTCGGTCCAGTCGGTAGGGATCCCCATACCTCCTATCACAGAGCGACCTTCTCTATGAAAAATATCATGCCTGGAACGGATGTATGATTTCCAAAAGAATATTTCAAGCATTCGAGAAAGGTTCTCCATCGTTGATGATCTTCCACTATCATCAGACATGCGTGAGGCCCTTGCCAAGGCATTAAAAATCCCCCACCAGTTTTAGACGGAAGTAGCAGCCGCATAAGCCTTTCATGATGAGGCTGTAAAGAATGATGAATTCCAATCCATCATCTCGTTCTCTATAGAAGATGATGGATCTCCCATACAAGGGCACATTCACACACTGTACATCACCGGTTAGTTTAATGGCATGGAGGTTCGCCACTATCTTGGCGACACAAGCTTCGAGATCAACCTAATCCTGAATTGGACACTAAGGAAACTGGGGATTTCCGAGGATATCTTAGCCCATATGACCTATGAATACAAGGATATGACAGGACATAGAATACACCAGTTGGAAAGATCTGCTTGAAGAACCAGTTTGGTTGTCTAGCTGCCAGGACCAAATTTGTGGTTGTCTCCAAGGATACCTCCTATAATGCATTGATGGGAAGACCATGGCTCCACCTGCATGTGACAGTCCCTTCATCATATCACAAGTTCCTCAAGTACTCCCTTAATGGTCGAGTGGGCATGCTTCAAGGTGACGTGTCTCCCTTTACCTCTTGTGGTGCCCGCTATCTGGATGACAACTATTACAAGAGAAAGGAGAAGAAGATTCAGACCAACGAGGTCGAGCTTGCCGCGGCTGCGACTGACCCGTGGACAGATCTAGATGATGCCTACTACTTCACCATCCACCGTTTAGAGAACACAACCACACACATGTGGTAATTTTTTATTGTCTATGGAACAATGGGGGGAAAACATTACCATGTATATGAGATTCTGTATGATCACCTCGAACTCCTATACAAATCAGGATTAGGTGATCCTGCAGCCTCCTACTCCCAAAAGGTATCGGGATGTCCTCACCATGGCGAAGGAAATATGTCATACTTTATTTTTTCACCTGGATGTAATTAACTAGATCAATCCAACATACCATCATTGCTTCGATATCATCAAGTGTGTCCCCTTGGGCCAAAGTCCAAATGGGATCGGATCAACGACCTTCATCGCTATGGTTGCAGCAGAACAGGAGTCCTCCGATGCAGTATCCACTACCTCTCAGGCTTATACCAGCCTCCCGTCAGGATCTGCCGACTCAAATGAAACTCTTCCCACCGTGGGTACTTCCTCTATATGTGAAAATAGGATTTAGAGGATTCTCCCCTTGCCATTAAAGAGGGAGTATCCGACACGATTGATGAATTGGTACAGGTGAACCTCATTATCACGGTAGACCTGAAACCCATGCTAATCAGTGCTGCAATGCCCCTCGAGGAGCAACAGAATTACATAGACTTCCTTAAACAACACCATGATGTATTCACATGGAGTTATGATGAGATTCTAAGACTACATCCTCAGGTTTCTGTCCACCACCTCGGTCTCCTGGAAAATCTTCATAGGTTCAAGCATCATCCTAGGAAATATAATCCTTCTCATGGTTCCATGGTAGAGGCAGATGTTGATAATATCATCAGAGTCAATTTCATTAAGGAGTTCCAGTACCCCAAATGGATGGCCAACATTGTACAAGTCAGGAAGAAGAACGGATATATCTGAGTCTGCATTGACTTCAGGGATCCCAACTATCACTGTCCGAAGGATGAATTTCCCCTTCCTATGATAGAATTGTTGATCGATTCTAAAACTTGATTCCAAGCCATCTCCTTCATAGATGGGTACTCCAAGTATAACTAGCTCCAAATGGGCCCCAAGGATGAGGAGTCTAAATCCTTCATGGCACCATAAGGTACTTTTTGTTACCAAGTCATGCCCTTAGGATTAAAGAATGTAGGAGCCACTTATCTGCGGGACATGCATCAAATATTTTAGAAAATCCTCCAGACAGTGGTGGAATTTTATGTGGACAATATTGTGGTCAAATCACTTCAGCGTCAGGACAATATCAAAGACCTTGAGAAAGTGTTTAGCTTCCTCAATTCTATCCACCTAAAGATGAACCCATTGAATTGTGCTTTTGAGGTCACCTTTGGAATGTTTCTTGGATTCTTTGTTAGATACAGGTGCATAGAGATCGACCCAGATAATATCAAGGACATTAGCCATAATGTCACCTCCGAGCATCATTCGTGAGCTTCAATGTTTCCAATGCCACATATCGTACATATTCCGATTCACTGCGAATATGGACGGTAAGTGTAAGCCCTTTTAACGACTCATGAAGAAAGGAACCATCTATGACTCGGATGATGAATTTCGGACTATTTTCAAGGAAATCAATCAGTACCTACTCTAGTCTCTGGTCTTAATGCCACCCTTCGCTGGAAAGCCACTGGGCCTTTATGAGACCGCCCTGGAGCGATCTCTCGGCCCCCTTCTCGCCTAGTAGAATAATGATGGAATGTAGAACAACCTCTACAACCTTAGTCGTATGCTCCTTGATACAGAGACCAGATACTCCCCTATCGAGATGAGATGCCTTTCTCTGGATTTCACAATACAAAAAACTGCGATATTACATTCAGCAGCACTAGGTAAAGCTGGTATCCCGAGTAGTCCACTGAAGTACATCTTGAACCGCACCATGTTGATAGGTTTTCTAGATCGGTGGGTGGTAATCCCTAGTAGTTCTACATCAGGTTTGTGCCTCAGAATGCTATCAAGGGAAAAGCATTGGAAGACTTCCTTTTTCCCATCCATCTCTTGCTGACCAGTCCATGGACCTCGATTTCCCAAATGAGGTGATCCTATCGGTAGATCAATCCATGCCATGCTGGTAGATGCACTTTGATTGTGCCTCCTGGAGCCCCTCCGGGAGAAGGATCAATGATCCCAGACTCAACAGAGTAGGCCTGGGTATCATCTTTGTTACCCTGACACAAGCCATTCTGCCATTCTCATTCCTATAGTCAGAAGGTTTCACCAAAAAATGAGGCAAAGTATTAGGCTTGCATCACTGGCCTCGAGATGGCCCTCGAGATTGATGCTCCCCATTTTCATGAAAATGGGATTCTAAACTAGTCATTAAGAAGATCAGTGGGGAATACATCATCAGAAAGCCAGACATCGTACCATTGTTGGAGCACACTCTCCAACTAATGGCCCAGTTCCCATCTCGGCCTAATGTTACTCATGTCCCTATAACTCAGAGCAGTCTGGCTGACGCCCTTGCCAGGATAGCTGCATCACATGTAGAGCCCGAAAAGGATGATCTGATTATCCACATGGCACATAGAAGACTCATTTCACCTATCACCCCAGATGACGATGACAGCCTGCAGGTAGGAAACCTTACTTCTGACTCCTCCATGTTAGGACCTCCAGGTCCCCAAGATGAAGTGATTGAAGTGAATCTTGATTGGTGAACCTCCTTTTTCTAGTACCTTCAGAATGGTAATCTCTTGGATGATCAAGATGAGCAGGAGAAAATCCAATGCCGCATGATATGGTTCACCCTCTAGGATGGCCTTGGTCCTGATCAGAACCTCTAAAAGAACAATTTTGATGGGGTTATCCTCTGTTGCATTCAAGTAGTCGAGATATCTCAGGTCATGCAAGAGGTTCACACCTGTTCCTGCGGGGATCATCAGACCGGGCTGAATTTATCCCACTAGATCCAGAGACTGGGGAAATTTTGGCCCTCCATGATCAATGACTACATCAAGTTCTCCACGAGGGCACATGCATTCCAAATTCATTCTAACATCATGCATCGGCCACCAGAGCCTCTCCACTATACCAAGTACTCTTGGCCCTTTGCAGTATGGGGACTCAATGTCATGGGACCTTACCCAACGGTGATAGCTCGCCAGTGCAGGTTCATCCTGATTTCTAGATATTTCTTCTCCATGTGGGAAGAGGTAGTTCCGCTCACAGAGGTCAAGGCCAGTGCCATAGTTGAATTTTTGAGCTCCAACATCATCTACCAATTTGGATTCCCTCATGACGTCCTCACCGATAACGACACAAAATTCTGGGAAGTTGAGATGAAGAAACTGTATGCTAAGTACAACATCCATTCTAACCATACCACCCTCAATCATGCGCAAGAAATTGGATAGATTTAGGAATTCAAAAAAACCCTATATAAAATTCTGAAGAAAATGATTGGTCAGAACAAGAAGAGTTGGCCAGACAAGCTCTCTAATGCCCTCTGGGATAATCAGATGACAACTCACAATTCCACCCAGACAACCCCATATTCCATAGTGTACGGAATAGAGGTCCTCCTACCTATCGATATTATGTTTTCCTCACTGTGCATAGATATATATGTTTAGAAAGCACTATATAAATTATTTGAAATCTTTATGGCTGGGTTGGAAGCACTCGATGAAAATAGGCTTCATTCCCTGCACAATCTAGAAAACCATCAGAAAAAGATGGCTAGATCTTTCAAAAAGAACCTTCACCTCCACTCCTTCTTAAAAGGAAACTTGGTATTGGACCTTAGGACACGAATGATACCTAGAAAGAAAACACTCAAGTTAGAGCCCAAATGGGAAGGAACTTACATTGTTCACAAGGTCTAACCCAACAGCGCATACTCTCTGGTTACCATGGATGGTGAGCTTATAACTCCTCCCACCAATGCTATATTCCTCAAAAAACATATTGACTATTTTTCTTGTCCCACATGACCTTCAACTATATGGTCCAACATGACCTTAAACTGTACAGTTCTACACGACCTTAAACTATGAAACGTCCCACATAACGTCAAACTATGCGTCATCCCACATGACGTCAAACTGCATCCCTAGAACTACGTATGGATTGATTCCCATCCTCATGGGATACATAGGAACACTTGAATTCCTCTTGCTGAGTCCAGCCCCATGTTCTTCTCATTTGGCTACCCCTCCTAGATGAATTTCCCTTGGAGGATCTAATTTGATGCAGTCCAAGTTTCTTTGGCCCCACTCATGGAAAGATTACAAAGGTCGCGCCATGTGCCCCTCCTCGTTCTTCTAGTCCTCCCACATCCTTACCACATTACATTGAACTGCATGGAATTTTTATAATTACGTATGGATTGAACCCCATCCTAATAGGATATGTAGGACAACCCCAACATTTTGTTCGTAGGCCCAGCCCCAAACTCAGAGATCTCCCCTTGAGTCTCGTCTCACACAGGTCACATGATATAAATGCAGTTTTTGAATCAGGTCAACATCCATCGTTTTCCCTTTTCACCACCCCCATATGTCCCAAACATGGAGGGTAGTGGTTCATTATGCCCCGCTGCCTCTTCAAAATTTGGTATGCCTCGAGTAGGAGCATGATTTAAGCTGGTGATCCCTTATGTGATGGGGAGATCCAAATACTTCTCCTTGATTCCCACACTGAGCACTTCTCTCACGGGCTTATAATCTATGATAAGTAAATACCCGCATGGGTGGCCATATGGGTACAGCTGGCCGGGACGCCCAGCCTTAGGTCCCTCAGCCATTCGCCCCCTGGCCTAAGTTCTCATTTGGGATTGTGGGGAGTGGTAATAACTTGCATCCACTCTCACGTAGGGATATTTTTCCACGCGACACATATCCACTTGAGACATACCTCCTTAATTTATAATCTTTTCCGCGATTCTAGTCCCTTCCATACTCTGCAATCCCCATAATTTAGGTTTCCATCATTTTCTATATCCAAAAGGACCACCAAATGGCATGGATTCTCGGCCCAAGGGCTCTCCTACCATTTCGGGCCATCATCCCCAAGGATCTTGAGAAAAACATTGATACAAGTCCCGTGTTGTGAACACAGTCAACGATCAACATTCAATTACTTTTCCACCGAACTCCGGTCATGCAAGTGTGGATACTGTGTTACGAACCTGGTCAACAGTTATCCTTTATCATTGTTGTTTCTTTGTGGTCGTCCATTGGAACGATAATTCTCCCTCTCCACTTAACTATCCCATGCATATTACATAAAAATAAGAGTCTATGGTACAAACTCCATGACCATAAACTAAGATCACCATGAGTCCTTTCCGCAAGAGGTTAAACTATATAACATCTTACAGAACTACGTACGGCTTGATTCCCATCCTCATGGGATACATAGGAATGTCTAGGAATCTTGCCATCGGATTCAGTCCCAAGAATCAAAAATCTGGTCCCCCCTCTTTTTTGGAACCTTGGCCCAAATTTTTTAGGGGAGCCCTGAAACTGAAACATTAGCCTAAAAAAGTTTGGGATGCCCCCCAACAATGATGGGATGCGACAACTTACTCACCAGAGAGGTCCTGTCTGGGAGTAAGAATGAACCACGACGTCCACTTAATGTGTTTCCACCATAGTGGCGCAATTTCAGGAGCTTCAGGCTCCATCCAAAAAGCCCTTCTCTCCAGAATCCACACTCTCCATGACCTTTATTAAGACCCCAGTCCCCCTTCATGTCTGAAATAAACAAATAAAATTATAGATGCTCGGCCTATGTCCCACCTACTGTCCTGGCCTAATGTTCTGGAAGACTAATGGATGACTTCCTGAGTCAAGCCCCGTGTTCCGATCATGGTCTATGGTCATCCTTCATCTGTTACCCCCATATCAGGATAATACAGTATGGATACTATTTTTTGAACATGGTAAACAATTATCCTTCATTGTCACACCACCCTCACAATGTTCCAAACCTTGGGTATCGTGATTCAGACATTCCATTCCCCTATGTTCAGATAAACTCTAACGACCCTGGTGTTACCCCGCTCATGCACTGGAGCACATTGGGATGATGACATGTCGATTGTTCTGAGGTTCTCGTCCTCAAATTGGGATTCCCCCTTTTTCCTTCTCAAAAGTCTGGTCTGGTTGTTGAAACCCCTAGAAGGCCGAATCATGGTCTGCACTATGCCATTTGGATGGAATAATAGGGTGGTCATCCCTTGTTTCTCACATCGGGTCCGACCAATGTGAGCTTAGGGATTGATCGCTGGACGCTCCGCGAATATGATGGGAATGTAGTAAACCAATACAAATAACATAATTCATGCATGTAGTTAGAATAAAATGATCAAACCATGAAAATTTGTTTGAAGGTTCGAATGTATTACAACAACCAAGGATCGATCACTCCCATGGATGGGTTGACCCCATCAAAATAAAGTTCAATCTTCTTCACCCTCTGGATTGTGGCGTCCAAGAGTTGCTTCCACCTATTTAGCTCCCGCTCCTCCTCGAAAGCGATGGGGTGCAGTTCATTAGCCACAATCTTGGCCTGCTCCATGTCAGTCTGGATGATCATCATTTCTTTAGAGGATTGATTCATGCACTCTTTGGGATCTACCAGCTATTCCTTCAATCTCAATATTAGCTCTGATTATGTGTTGAGGGAGGATGAGTGCTCATCCACCCAGACCTACAGCCACTGAACCTCGTTTTCAGACTCTGAGAGCCTCTGGATGGTCAATGCCTTCCTCCTCTTCCAGCCCACACCAAGGCCACGATCGTACTCCTAGATCTTCTCTTCCTTGAGATCTCAGATGAACATGTGGGGATGCTGAGCGTCCAATCTCCCAGCGCATAGTTTTCATAGTCATGAATGAAGTATCTCTATTTATTCTATCCATAGGGCTTGAGTGTTGTCATTGATGAAGTGATTGATCAGATTCCATGATCGGAGACAGACTATCTTGCTATCCTCTTCATTAGAGGTCGTCTCATCCCAGTCTGCGTGGTTGGCAGGCCCATATGCGGGGAAGGCCCCGAGATCTCATCGGTAGTGTCTTCATCTGGTGTTCGATCAGGTGTGACAGGAATTGGGCTGTCTGATCGATCTTCATCTTCAAATCCCACTTCAATAAGTTCAGGATCGACTCTTCTAACGATCCCACTAATGATCGGGAGAGGCGCTACATGGTTAGTCAGGATATATGCCTCCACAACCACCGACATTACCCAAGGAAACAAGCCGCCAGATGTAACAATCAATATCTCCATGGAAACCCATTCCATTCGAAGGACTGCACATGTGAAAAGTGAACAAATATCAGTTAACCCAATCAATGGCTGTCAGTCATGATTCTTGTAAATGAAACATACAAATATTGAATTATCGGTCTCGTTCCTAGGTTGTATCCATCGGGACCCCGAGGCATGGCCCCAATATATTGTCGGAATATTATGAAGCTCTGGAGGAGCCGCCTCAGATTTCCTGGCCCTGCTGGACATAGTAATCATCATACTTGTGATCATGGATCCCGAAGGCCCCACATCTGCATCCATTTAGGGAAAAGAATATTTTCTGTTAATGAGGCTCTCATGCACAGTTTAAACATTGGTGAGAAGTCCAACGTTGCATGGAAGCAGATCTCATGGAAGGGACTCAAGATTTTACCTCAAGGGCCTCTGCAAATTCTTCAAAGTCTGAGCCATGATCACTGACTTTGCCCTCCTCCAGAGGGCTCCCTCTACCAGCCACATCCCCCAAATAGGATTCTTCCGATTTTTCTATCAGAGGGAACCATTACCTCAAATCACCTGACGATAACTGTGGGAGAGACGTTCGATCCAACAACACCTTTACTCAAACTTTCATTGGACGCGGGGCACCTCGAGAGTGTACAAAGTCCTCCAAATAGACTAGGTATTTATTCACCTCTTCCTAGGACACCATAAAGCCATCCCAGATAGGGCCAATTCATAGAAAATCCATCCTGAGACAGTTCAGGTGTTTCCACATCTCGGATAGACTGAGGAATTTCCTATTGACTTCCCAGATGTCCTTGGCCTCGGGGATGATAGCATTCTCTCGCATGTCTATGTAGCACAGCCGCTTCCCCGAAGCTTGAGTAGATATTCTACGGAATCCTCTCTGTGGCCTCCCCTCTGGTTAACTCTATTCTTATGGGACCAACAGGCCCAATACCATTGCGGGGTCCACTGCCACTACCTCCCCCTTGACTGGTGCGAGCCTCTCCACCATGTCAACCCCACCACTGCGGTATATACTTTGCATCTTTTGACCAAGTCCTCAAGGTTGGGGAACATGCCATCACCGACCCAAACGGTTGGATGCTTTAGCATCTGCCCCGGGTAGGCCGCCTCCCAGCTTTTGGTGTACTCATTCACCAACCCTACGACGGCAGTGGGTAAAGGCAGCTCATTCCTCATCTTCCCGTCTTCCCATATGAACATCAGCCACATTTTCCTCATCACATACAGATGTTCCTCGTGGAAAACCCCTAAATAGACCTGTGGGGTCAGTCATTGCATACACAGAAATTTCTTAGAAAATCGGTGTGGGGTGTACGACTTAGAGAGGGGCTCACAATCCACTCTTGCCACCAGGACTCCACCTCAAAAGGATAGGAGATAGGACCAGTTATCTTCCATTCCTTGTCCATCATCGGTGAAAGAACCCGTTGGTAGCGGGAATAGATGAAAGTTGAATTCATCTACCTTTCAGACATGGTTCAGTACAACTTTCACAATCATCTTGGCCGTAGTGCTCCCTGCATCATTCTGGATGGACGAGCGAAAGTTTGATCTGTGAGGGGAGATGAGGTTCAGATATTCATAGACCCCTCTGACATGCATCTCTATCCACCCATACAGGAGGTGGAATGGACCGCATATCCTCTGTGGCCTCTTCCCCTCGCAGATATTCTACAATATCTTGTATAGATTGGCAAGCATCAGGATTCTGAGGTTCACCTGCCATCCTGTCACCAACATAGACTCCATGATAAATGTGCATGGTCGCATGACCATGTTCATATTCATCACTAGCAGGATCCAACCACAGATGAGAGATGAAATGAATGCGGTTAGCTTGACTACCTATTGTTTCATGGTACTGACGCTGAATCCTCAGGTTTTCCACTAGATTTTCTCCACAAGACGCCAGTATGAGTGCTCCTTGCCCCATTGAGCCCCCTTAGGGAAAGTATGTGTCCTCATCGGAAACCTCATATCTACCAGGAAGTTCAAAAATTATTTGAACCATCACCTGAAATGGACATCCCTCGCTGCTTCCTTGTCCTCTCCAAGAACCAACCCCATCAACGACATCGCCAGTGGTGAAATTAGCTCCAGATCCTCCCACACAACCATAATGGAGAGGAATTCATCATACATCGCACCCCCAATATCAGGACCCCCAAGATCTGATGCAAATCCCTTAAACTGATACAAGCCTCTCCGTGGTGTATATTGAAGGTATTGGTCCTCGATGACCACATTCTCAACAACACTATCATCAGCTTATTCGGTTGGAAGATATGGAAGTGGGAATCCCAATATGACTCATACAGCCCCACTCTTCTCATCTTTGACTTGAAATATTCACACGAGGCACCTACCCAGTAGGCCCAAGCCCAGTCATCAGTGAAGTTGACCCCCTGGCATAGATCCCACTCATCATAACACCCCTTTCCCAAGTTCCTCAGAGCTACCTTCAAGATGGGGTGGTACAGAGGGGGGGATGTCTTCGGCTGAAACCCCTTCTCGTTAATGTTGTTCAGGTGATTGTGCAGGAAGTCATCATTGAGAGGTGTGAAGTCTTCCCAGGCATGGCCGTCAGCCACCCTGAACCACTGGCACTGGCACGACGTGCTCCTGAACCAGTAAGATGGCTCGTCCCTGCTTTATTCAGGTATGAAGACATTATCCCTCAGCTCAAATCCATAGAGAGGCATCCTCTTAAACTGTGGATAATTCCATTGACCTCCTACATCAATGACACCAATGAATCATGGCCAGAGTGGCTCTGTCCCAACTTCCCAAGACCAAGGCTATTTTCCATTTCCTTCCATCGGGCAGCGTCCGCATGCACCCCCTGTCAGTCTCTTGGTGAGCCATTCAATGTTTTGAGTTCAGTCATTCTTTGGATCATGGGTCACGAATCTCATTTGCAGAGCATGTTTTCGGAGCTTTTTTGTGAAGGTTGTTCATGGAGCCCTGCCCCGACCTTCAAACGTAAGACACAAAGCAATACTATGTGATGTCAAAGACATGCTATGCATCATGAAGCATAAGGCCTGATTCATGGAGAGAAATCACAGAGTACGTAGAGCTTTGTGAATCGAGAGTGCTAAAAGTCAAAAACATAGAGAAGGGAAAGGAAAAAAGAGAGTTCAACTCCCCTATTTATAGTCGGGGTCCTCTGGCACATCGCGGAGTGTCCAACCACAGGGAGCTTCATGACATGCACATCCCACACAACCTTGCTCCACTTTGTGAGCCCCCTTCACGCAGCTTCTTCACGATTGATGCAGGATTGTGGCGATTGAACCTCAGACATCAACCCTCACTTTCTCCCCATCTCCCTGTCTGAGGGGTGGAATTTGTTGGCGCAAAAATTTGGGAAGAAGAAGAACAAATAGAAACCCTTAAGGACTGTCTCACAAAGATCGTATGCAGAGCTCACAACCCTGCGACTAGCTCCCAACACCCCCTCCACAAACCCGTCATGGAGAAAGGGGGCGAGAGGCTCGGCGAATGGATTTGATGTTCGTGAACCTACCCCGGAGCAAGGAAGAGGGAGGCTCCACGGACACATTTGACGTTCATGAACCCGCTGCAGAGCGAAGAGGTGGAAGCCTCCGCGAACACATTTGATGTTTACGAACCCGCCATAGATAAAGGAGGAGGAAGGCTCGACATTGATGATAAAATGCCACATGGATTCAGGCCGAACGATCTCTACTTCGCGGAGCCTCTTGACAAGAAATACTGGGATCCCCTTGAGTTTAAAAGATAGATCCCTCGACCTTTCACCTTCTTAGCTCCCAAATCATGAAGCAATCTATGGTCTGCGAATGATGAGGTCTTCAAGGTACTTTTTCTTCGTGAGGTGCCTCCTTCTTTGCATAAATTCTTCCCCTATTCAATGTGGTATGCCCTTCGTGGATCCCACGAGACTCCATGAAGGAAGGAGATCCCCAAGGGGACTCGGGTCATCGAGGAGCGTTTATGATTGACAAAGTAGCCTCCATGCACATGTGACCCATATTCTAAGGCAAGGTCACTGTGCTTCGTGAAGCACATTGCTTCACAATGTTATGCTTCGTGAGGCACCTTTGCTTTATTCAACACTACTCGGAGAATACCTTTATACTTCACGAAGCACATTCCATATGCACATATGCCCTATTCCTTGTCTAGGCCACTCCACTTCACGAAGCACACCCCTTCACAAAATCCCCTCACTTCAAGGAGCACTAGAGCTTCACAAGGATTATACCCATGAACCCTTCTACTCTGCAATTCCTTTTACCGAGCGACCCTCCAGGTTTGCACGAAGTGATTTCAAAGTCCCTTGGGTGGTTCTTTGCATTGCGTTGCTTCATCTCATGCTTCTTTTCAAAGCCACGCTAATGAATATTTCTTCTTCGCATAGCCATACTAACATGGAACCATCAACGGGTCACTACATAACACCCCAACACCATGGAATTGCTGATTCATTCCCTTCCCCAAGGGCATGAGGTATCAGTTAAGTACGTCATAGTGGGTGCGGAGTGAACCTGCATCATCCGAGCTACTGGATGTTAAACTGCCAAGCACTATTGTCTTCAACACATGATGTTAAACTGTGGCCTCATCCTGTGCGTCACATGTGGGGTTTCCCCACTATGGACATTCTTAACACCCACTGGTCTCCATGGGAGTGAAATTATTCCTCCTATGGAATGATATCCTCTTTATTGGAGCGACGTTTGCCCATGGGGAATGGGAAACCACATTGGTGTAAGCCCCTATCCTTCCTTGCAGGAGGTCGCATCCATACTCCTCCTCTCTTCCATGGTACCAAAGACCAGAGAGGGGGATGGGCACCAGATCCCTCCTTTCTTTGGTTCCAAATCTGTCCCCCATTGGTCTTGGTCACCACCTGGGCCTCCATCATGGAGAAAGTCCCAATATTCATCTCATAGGGCCATTAATTATGTGTAAGCCCCATTCCACTTCCCACGGACGAACCATTCACGACGTAATCATCAAGTCTATACTGCCTCTTGTTTCTGACACCAAGCTTGACTCATGTGGGATTAGAGTAAGCATTGAACATGACATAATACTCAGGATTCCTAGAGTATAAGTCCCACAAAAAACTTTATCGAACTATATGGAATTTGATCCTTTCTAAGTATGGTTCGAAGTACGCATCCCCGAGGTTCATGCCCAACAACCATTGGTTTCGACACCCTTCACGTTGGTTCCCCAGTTCCAGAACTATGTGGACTTTGATCCTTACTAAGGCAGGGTATGTAGGACACATCCCTGAGGTTCACACAAAATATCCATTAGTTCCGACACCCTTCACATCGGTTCCCCCCTTCCTGAACTATGTGGAATTTGATCCTTGCAAAGGCAGGGTACATCAGACACCTCCTTAAGGTTCATTCCCACCAACCATTGGTTCTGACACCCATTACGTCGGTTCCCCCCATATCAAAATATGTGGACATTGATCCTTACTAAAGAAATGTACGTTGAAGCCTCCCTGAGGTTCAATCCCAACACCCATTTGTTCTGACACCCCTTCACGTCGGTTCAACACACCCTCCTGATCTACATGGACTTTGATCCAAGCTAAAGAAAGGTATGTAGGAAGCCTTACTGAGGTTCAAGCCCAACAACCAGGTCACGAAAACTTCCAGTCTATCCACCCCAATCTTGAATGACATTAAATTATACCCCCCTTTTTTCCCACATGACACAACACTACAATCCCTTCTAGTTGTATGTCGTTGAAATCCCATCCTGGGGTAAGTTGTTGAAACCCCATCCAACGGTAAGCCATTGCACCCCCATTCAACGGTAAAAAGTTGTCAGATAAACTACATAGGTTTGATCCCTATCTCCTAGAAAAGGTATGTAGGAAGACTCCCTGAGGACCAACCGAAAACATTGTTGAACCTCAGTGTCCCCCTTGTTGGGACCCACATCTTTGGTACGCAACTCGAGCATCCGACCACTCAGGCTTCTAACCTTGCATAAGCCCCGTCAATTCTTTAGGTCGCCATCCCATGTGTACACCCTAATTTCATGCCCCAACCAGGAGGTTCCACTTCGTCCAGATCCCATGAATATGAGTCACCTCTCTATGTGGCCCATTTCCCACCAAACTACATGGAATTTGATTCCCTACCACGAGGATACGTAGGAAGTATCTTTGAGGCTCATGACCAACATCACCATCGTCCTCACGTTGGTTCCATCTCATCCCCCCATAACTTCATTAAATCATCCATATCCATTCCGATTCTCACCCGATCTACACATCCTGGTGGGATCACACCAATTCACCACTTCACACCCATCTGATCAAGTACAATCAGTGTTCTGATCAGTCCAATCTGTCTCTGCTGGATGTTAAACTCACAAAATACCATGTGTTAAACATTGTAAGCTGAGGAAAACCGCACATACATGCCCATGGAATATGATTCCCCACAATCGATGTGGGATGCCTTGGGCTTCTTACACCATCGAGAAGCCCCATCGTAAGGGGAGGAAACCCAGACACGCCAGTGTTCCAAAGCCCAGATAGCCCAGTGATGTCCAATGTGACTACTCCCCTGAAAAAAGGTTACTACCATGACAGGACCCCTTGGAATGTCTTGACAGAAGCTACGTAATTAACCGGCATCCATAAAAATATGGACCGAGGAAGAGTTTCACGAACAATATCTTAAGTATATAATGGAGAACCGAACTAGGTGAAGAGTTCCGAGGAGGAATCCACAGAAGGGGGAACCAGCATTCCATCATCCCATTTCAATCAATGAGAAAACCTCCCTGAACAGGTGACAGATTCTGGTTGGCTTTAGAAAGAGGGAATGCAGGGAAACATCCGTGTGTCCCAAAAAACAGATGGATGCACGCACCCTGGAGAAAGTGTCAGAAATAAGGGCTGCACAGTTTTCTAAACTGTACACCTTACCTTCTGCAATTCCCTGACCCTAGTTACCCAGAGTTGATTCATTATTACATAACATTGGCATGATAAAAAAATATCGTGTCTCGAAAAACTGATTAGTTTAGTAGCCTTAGAAACACTAGAGACATTCATAAGTTTTACATTAAATTATAAAATGAAAAACTACAATAACGTTGTATCCATATACCACACTCATATCCCCTCAGAATATCCCTACAGGTCAGTCAAAAAATTCATCTTCACATCTTGGAAAAAATAAAACAAAGAAAGGGGTGAGCTCAGATGCTCAGTAAGGATAACAATATAGTGGAAACTTTCATAAATAAGCATAAACATTTAAGGAAATGTATAAGACTAAAACAAAAGCCTTTTATACATTAACTTTAGTATAATATGGAAAATATAAAATCAAATAATTCCATTTACTTATTCACATCAATATTCTACAAGTCAAATAATCACATGCAATATCAATATCCACTTTCATAATGATGGAATGCATAATTCCAGACATTCATAACCACATAGTCAAGGCCTTGTGCAAGACTAAAAATAAGATTTTATCAAGGGCTTGTTCCATGAAACTAGTTTGTCTCATGAGACCTACCAATGCATAGAGGAGCAATAGCGGGCTCCACCCGTCACTTACTGAGTCCAATATATTCCTCGTATGAGATGGTTTAAACATAACATAAACATTCGTATTAAAACTAGCATACGAGATGTCAATACATTATCCATAAAATAGGAATTGTGTAAAAATAACACATCCACAGTCAAACATATTACAAAACCTTCAATACAATATGGAAGTTTTGTATCATAATAATTCAACTTCAAATAATCTTAAAATCCATCAAAGGATGTTGACAGAGATGAAATCAAAACTATTTTAGAGATACATTTTGTTCTATTTGGAAATCATTTAAAAGACACATAATTTTAGAAGAAAACATTTATTTTGAAAATATTCGTATAAGATTGTAAGGGAAGATTCGATGATGTTATAATGGAAGAAAATAGCCGTACCCATCATATATGATAAAAAAAACATTCTTACCATAATTTTATCGAAAGGGTCATAAAGTAAATTGTTTGGAAAATGAAGGAAAGATTCCTTTAAAAACATATAAGTTCAAATAAGGGTATAAATGACTTTAACCGATTGTCTAGTAAATAGTAAAAAATTTTTGAAATACATTTTTAAGAAACATGGATGTGGATGATAAAGAGGTCCCAGTAGATAATTACGTATAAACAACCTCAGATAATGAAGAGATTGTGAAATAAACCATTACCCAGTACTTTTCCATAGTCAAGGGTACATTAACCTCCTGTATAATAGTTAAATAATTGTTATTAAATTATTAAATAACTATACACATAATTATTATATCATATATGATCTTATAATAATTATTTGTTAATAATATTTTAGTATTATCGGCATTTCGGGTGTTAACTTACTCGTTTTATTTTGTATCTTTTGTTTCATAATCCATGTTTATTAGGGATAGGTTGTATCTTATTCATATCAATAATTATATCAATTCCTTAAACATTATTTTTTATCATTAAATGAACATTATTCTTGAATGGATATGATGGGGAATGAATCTCATCGCGTTCGTGGAGATGGTAAACTGTACGTACGCACGGACGACAATATCATTATTTTGATATTAAAATGATATAAAATTGGATCATATATCATATATATAGAATCATTAAAATTTTATATTTATTATTTACATCATTTATACTCATTATTATACCCATGCAAATGATGAAATGTTTGAATAACAAACTACACCACGACGTTGAGATGGTAAGCCGTACGTACACATGTGTGGTGACTTTTTCATTCATAGGATGGATAAAATAAAGAATATGGTTGTACAATTTTTATAATAACATCACAGTATTTAGAAGATAGTGTATTTATTATTTTATAATGAAAACAACAAATAAATAGGAAGTGGAAGAAGAAAAGAACATGAAAGAGGTGATGAAATATTTATATCTTATTCAGGTCCTTCCTTTAGATTTGATCAAAATGGCTCCTTAGGTTGGCCTTATGACTATAGGAAGGAATCTAGGATGACGTGAGGGAAGTTGAGAGGATATTTGGGTAGGGGTTGGCCAAGACAAATGGCTTTGAAGGTTTGAATATGAGAGAATGGGAAATTCCCTTTTATAAGAGGCATGAGAGATACCCTAGGAAAAGATTGAAATATTATTTTATAATAACTTCATATTAGGTTTATAATGGCTACAATGTGACTTATTTCACGGATAGGGTGGGGATGGGTCTAAATACTTTCATCCATTATATTTTAGGCAGGTTAAGTAACCATATTAACCTTATCATTTATATTTAACTCCTAGTTAAATAGTTTGACATTACCATGTCTCCTTGTATTTTTATATTATATGGTTAATAAACATTATATAACAAACCAAGAGAACCCAAAGTGGTTCATTATTAATATATATAACCTTATATAAGTCATTTGGCCAAAACGTATATTTTTAGAAATAAAATATCAATTAATGATATAATATTTGTTTTAAAAACTCTTTTATGTCAATTTTGACACTATTTGGTAATTGATTTTTGTGAAAATCATAACATCATGATTACTTCAAAAAAAGTTAATTAAATAAATAATAACATTTCAATGTAACATATAAAATTATTTAAATTCATAAAATTCTAAAATTAAAATTATTTGGGTATTTATAATTTCAATTATTTTAATATTTCATTAATAAGGTAATTACTACATCATTATGTCATAAATAAATTAAATTATATTATGTCTAAATTTTTTAAATAAAATACCATTATGTATAAAATATTTTTTATCTTTCTAATGAATATATATAGTTGAATTTACGTTACATATAACCCTTTATTAAAAACGGTTTATTTTTTAAACTTTGATTTTAACTCTATTAAATTTTCTTTAATTATTATAATAATAACTATCCTATTCTTATCCATGTCGACAGAAATGATAATATTTTATTCCTAAGGTTGTTTTTGGTCGATATACACTTATCCAATAGAAGTAGGACATGTATTAGGGTAAAAATAATACCATTTTTACCTTTAATTTCCATATTTATTTTTAACCGTGGTAAATAAAAGTAAAAAGTTACTATTCACCAAAAATAAATTTCATCTCATTGAACCAAATTTTACCTACTGATATCAACCGTGTCTCTTGGATTTTTGAAATTCAATTCACATAGGTTGTAAAATTCTGTTTTGTGTGAATTTTCAAATGCTTCTAGGAGGTGGGTAAAAGACGTTAAAAAGTTCAATAAAATTTTATATATCTAAACACATTATAAAATGAACCTAATGAATTACATTGAACTTATATAGGTATTATATATCTATTTTTACCTAATATAAATTTAAATAAATTAACTAAATATTTAAATAAAAATTCATTTTTAACCAATAACGCAGTGTTTTTCACTATTCATAAAAAATTGAAGGTTTTCAGAAAAATACCAAAAATTCACCCCTAAGCTAATTTCGATATTCCAAATTAAAAAATGAATTCCATTTTGAAAAATAAAATTTATAAAATTTCAAAAATTTGGTATCACTATTCATAATGGCTAGTTTGATTGGTCGCGATGTGTTAGAATCTCGAAGTTGCGTACAACGCAAGCTATTTTATTATTCAAAGGGAAATGTATCATGGAAGCTTGGGGTGTCACATTCTCCCCTACATCAAATAATTTTTTCCTCAACATTTCTAGAATTCTACTGCACAAAATGATTCAGGTGGTACTTCATCATAAGTTCCTCCGGTTCCCACGTTGCCTCTTACATCTTATGGTTTCTCCTTAGAACGTTTACCAAACGAGTCATCCAGTTTCTCATCACTTGTTCTATGGTATCATGAATTCTAATAGGATCTTCGCAATAAGATAGATCGATTTCCCGTTCTAATTCTTCATAGGTGAGTGCATGCGTTGGTTCAGGAAAGTATTTTATCAATAGTTATACTTGGAACACACCATGAACATTGGTGAGACTTTGCGGCATTACCAAACGATTAGCTATAACCCCGATTCGTTCTAGAATTTTGAAAAGTCTGATGTACCTGGGACTCAATTTACCTTTCTTACCGAAACGTATAACTCCCTTCAATGGAGATACCTTCAAGAAAACATGTTCTCCTTCTTGAAAATCCAAGTCCTTCCTTCAGTTATAGGCATAGCTCTTTTGTATACTTTGGGATGCTTTTATGTGGGTTTTGATAACATTTACCTTTTCCATTGTTTCCTCAACAAGTTCTGGGGAAACGAGATTTCTTTCACCAACACCATCCCTAAAAGTTTGTGTGTGACATCTCTTTTCATATAACGCTTCATATGGTGCCATCTGAATACTTGAATGGAAGCTATTGTTATAGGAATATTCTACCAAAGGTAAATATTGATCCCACATACCCTGGATGTCATGTGAGCAGGATCTCAACATGCCTTCTAATGTTTGAATAGTTCTTTCTGATTGTCCATCAGTTTGAGGTTGGTAGGCAGTGCTCAAACGGAGTTCAGTGTCCAAGTCCTTCTGAAGACTTTTATATAATCATGATGTAAAATAGGGATCACGATCAGAAACAATCGATAGGGGTACACCATGGAGTCTTACAACTTCATTAATATACAATATTTCCAAACGTTCAAGCGGTAAATATTCTATTATAGAAAGAAAAATGTTTTAACTTGGTAAGACGAACAACAATGAACCATATTGCATCATTCCTTCTTGGAGTATTTGGTAGTCCCATGAAAAAATCCATCATAATATTATCCCAATTCCACTTAGGTATGGGAAGAGGTTTCATGACTCCTCCGGGCTATTGCCTTCCTACTTTCACTTGTTGACAAACCATACATCTTGACACAAAATCAGAAATCTCCCTCTTCATTTTTTCCCACAAAAAAAGTTCCTTCAAATCTCTATACATGTTGGTTCTCCCAGGGTGTATAGAGAAATTGGAGCTATGAGAATCATCCAACAGTTCTCTTTTTAGATCAGGTATGTTAGGAACACAAAGTCTCTTAAAAAATTTATAAATTCCATCTTCATATACGATGTCGTTCAATTTCCCATCATTCACGGATTTAGTATTCTTTTGAAATTCCTCATCATTAGCCTGAGAACTTTATATACATTCCTGTAAAGATGGTTTGGAAACCTTTTGAAAAAGTATCTATGTTTCAAAGTCCATGGTAATTCCCATATCCATCTTCACTATATCCATGACAATAGGATCCCTTTCAACTCTCATCTTGTTCAAAACTCCATGATCCTTTCTGCTCAAAGCATCTTCCACCTTACTTGCCTTCTCTGGGTGGTAGTGAATAGTTACATCGTAATCCTTGAGTAATTTAAGCCATATTCTTCGCCACATGTTGAGTTCTTTCTGTGAGAAAATTTACATCAAACTCTTGTGATCGGTATGTATCTTGCATTTTTCACCATAGAGATAGTGTCTCCAAATATTCAAAGAAAATATTACAACTGGTAACTCAAGATCATGAGTAGGATAGTTTTGTTCATGAATTTTTAGCTATCATGATGCATAGGAAATAACTCTATCATTCTGCATAAGGACACAACCATGTCCTTTCTTTGAAGCATCACTATAACTAACAAACCCATCATTCCCTGATGGTAGAGCCAAGATAGGATAATTGACTAATTTTCTCTTCAGTTCTTCAAAATATTCTTCACACTCTTTTTTCCAAAAAAATTTAACCCCTTTACATGTGATCTTGGTTAATGGGTTATCCAATCATGAAAAATTATGGATGAAATGTTGATAATAACCTAAGAAACCAATAAAATTACGTACCTTAATTATACACATCGGTGTTGGACATTCGTGTATTTCTCGTGTCTTAGAACAATCAACAGATATTCCATCCATAGAGAAAATATGGCCAAGAAAATAAATCTCATGATGCCAGAATTCCCTATTGCTAAACTTATCGTATAATTCATTTCCTCTAAGAGTCTTTAGGATAATGTGAATGTGATTTTCGTGATCTTCGTAGCTTTTGGAGTATACCAAGATATCATCAATAAATAACACTAAAATGGCGTCATGATATTTCTTGAAAACTCTGTTCATTAGATCCATGAAAATAGAGGGTGCATTAGTCAACCAAAAAGGCATTGTTGTAAACTTGTAATGCCCATACCTGATTCGAAATGATGTTTTTGGAATGTCTTCCTTATTCACACACAACTGAGGATATCCTGATCGAATTCAAATCATTAAAAAATATTTATCTCCATGAAGTTGGTCAAATAAATCATCAATGTGATGTAGGGGATACTTGTTCTTTATTGTTATATCATTGATCCCCTTGTAGTCAATGCACATCCTCCTAGATCCATCATTCTTCTTAACAAAAAGTACATGTGCTCACCATGGAGAAAAACTAGGTTGAATAAATCCTTTATTACTCAACTCCTCTAGTTGTTTCTTTAGTTCCACTAATTCCACAGTGGCTATTCTATACGGGGTCTTCGATATGGTTCTTGAACCCAGAATTTAGTCAATGGAAAACTCAATTTCTTGTTCTGGAGGATGTACAGGTAAATCCTCTGAAAACACATCAACATATTTTTTCACAATAGGTACATCATCTATTTGAACACTCATTTACTCACCCACAATTATTTCATTCTCTTCCTCCCCTTATTTCCATTTCCAGAGTGATTAGTAGATCACTTCTTCTCTTTCTTTGTTTTAAAGTCATAAGACTTAGATAATTCTTTTTCTGTCTTGATAGAACATGAGACAATTTATTCATACGACGAGAAGGATTATGAGACTAATTAATGATAGAGAAATGGTTTTAGACCATCAAATAAATGATTAATCTTACTTATTGGGTTACATATATAATCTGCTGCATTCCCTGCTATCCTTGTAAAGTTAGCTTCATACATTGCGACATTCTTATCCTCTTTTTGCCTCGAACTCAGAAATTGTGTTTCCATATCCCATCGATGGTCACGGGGAAAGTATTTTTCAAAGAAAATATCTTTAGACTCCCTCCATTCCATATTTGATACTTATTCATCTTCCTTTTTAATTTGAATCAATGACCACCATTGATCAGCATATCCCGTGAGACGATAAACTACAATAACAACTTTTTCCCTTTCGCTACTCCCCAATGCATGAAATATTTTCTCTAAGGAACTTATCCATTGATCAGCTAGTAAGGAATTTTTACTCCCATTGAATGTTGGTGTTTTTTCCTCATGAATCGGTCTAACATTGATCCTCCGCATTGTGGATCGGGGTGCTCCATATGGGTAAGGTAATTATTCATAACCTCAGTGAGTTGTCCCAGTATGGTGATTAGATAACCAGCACCAGTTGTATCACCACCTCCACTATAATTATCTTGAGTAGGAGGGAAATCCCTACATGTATTACGTGCGTTGATACATTTTCCATTTCTTCCACTGGGCACCATTTCTAAACAATGGCATAAACAAGATTGGTTTATGAATCGAAATACACAATTTCAAACTTGTAAATAAATTAAAATAAATTGAATAGTTTATGGATATAATCCATAATCATAAAAAGTTTTTCTTTGAGTAAGTATATACTCATAAACCCTTCATAATGGTTTTTAAATAAAATGATAATTATCATACGCATATCTATTGGGAGTGTCGTAACCAAGAGTTCAGCAAGGCCCGTTGTCGTGCACTAGTTCCCATTCGAGTCTAGCTTAATGTGGTGTTTTTGGGTTTTACCCCTAGGTACATCTGTGCCAGAGCCACCTCTACCTACTCGTATCCAGATAGAGATCTATTTCTTGGAAAACTCACAAAATCTCTACATTACAAAAATTCTATGAAGTTATTATATACTAATCCTCAAAGTCTATCTTAGAGTAATGTTCTCTAATAAGAGTTTATCTAAATCTAGTTTCCATGGTTTTTTACTAATATTCCTCTGATACCAACTGTAAGGCCCTGACCCAGGTTACCCAGAGTCGGTGGATTATTACATAACATTGACATGATCACAAAAGATCAAGTATCGATAGATCGATTAGTTTAGTAGCCTTGGAAATAGTAGATACATTCATAAGTTTTACATTACAATATAAAATTAAAAACTACAACAACATTGTCTCCATAGACCACACTCATATCCTCTCAGAATATCCCTACAGGCCAGTCATAAAATACTTCTTCACATCCTAGGAAAAATAAAACATAGAAAGGGGTGTGCTCAGATGCTCAATAAGGATAACAATATATCGGAAAATTTCATAGATAAGAATAATCATTTAAGGAAATTTATAAGACTATAACAAAAGCGTTTTAAACATGAAATTCAGAATAATATGGAAATGATAAAATAATATTATGCCATTTACCTATTCACAAGTATATTCTACTACTCGAATAATCACATGAAATATCAATAGAAACATTCATAAAAATGGAATTCGTAATGCCATACTTTCATAACCACATAGTCAAGGCCTTGTGACATGACTACAAATAAGATTTTTTCAAGGACTTGTGCCAGGACACTAGTTTGTCTAATGAGACCTACTGATGCATCGGGGAGATATAGTGGGCTCCATCCATCACTTACTGGGTCCAATTCATTCCTCATATGAAAAGGTTTAAAATAACATAAACATTCCTATTAAAATTAGAATTTGAAATGTCAGTACATTATCCATAAACCACAAATGGTGTAATAATAACACATCCATAGTGAAACATATCCCAAAACCTTAAATAAAATATAGAATTTTTGTATCATAATAAATCAACATAAAATAAGCTTAAAATCCATCAAAGGATGTTTACATAGATGAAATAAAAACTATTTGAGAGAAACATCCCTTTCTATTTTGAAATCATTTAAAAGTCACATAATTTTAGAAGAAAACATTTATTTTTGAAAATATTATTATAAACTTGTAATTTATGCTTCAATGATGTTATAATGGCGGAAAATATCTGCACCCTCCGTATAAGTTAAAAAAACATTTGTACCTTAATTTTATCAAAAAGGTCATAAAGTACATTTTTTTGAAAATGACAGAAAGATGAATTTCAAAACATATAAGGTAAAATAAGGGAATAAATTACTTTAAAAAATTGTATAGTAAATAGTAAAAAAATATTGAAATACATTTTTAAGAAACACAGATGTGGATGATAAAGAGGCCCCAGTAGATAATTATGTATAAACAACCTTGGATAATGAAGAGATTGTGAAATAAACCCTTACCTTGTACTTTTACTTAGTAGAGGCTATGTTAAACTACTTTATAATAGTTAAATAATTGTTATTAAATTATACATTAACTATATACGTAATTATGATATCATATATAATCTTCTAATAGTGCTTTGTTAATAATATTTTAGTATTATCTTCGTTTCAGGTGTTAACATGCTCATTTTCTTTTTATATCTTTTGTTACATAATTTGTGTTTTTTATGGATAGGTTGTATCTTATTAATATACAGAATGATATAAAGTACTTAAACATTATTTTTAATCATCAAATGAAAATTAGTCTTGAATGGATACGATGGGGAATGAATCCCATCGTGTTCGCAGAGACTGTAATCCGTACGTATGCACGACCGACAATATCATTATTTTGATATTACAATCATATATAATTGGATGATATATCATATATATAGAATCATTATAATGTCATATTTATTATTTAAATCATTTATACTCGTTATTATACCCATCCAAATGATGAAATGTTTGAATAAAAAACTAGACCACGATGTGGAGACGGTAAGCCGTACGTACACACGTGTTGTGACTTTTTCATTCATAGGACGGATTAGAAAAAGAATATGTTTGTAAAATTTTTATAATAACATTTATGAATATATAAGATACAGGAGTTATTATTTTTTAATGGAAAAATATAAAGAGGAAGTGGAAGAAGAAAAGAAAATGAAACCGGTGATGAAATATTTACCTCTTCTTCGGGTTCTTCCTTTTGATTTGATCAAAAGGGATCCTTAAGATGGATTTATGACTAAAGTAAGGCCTATTAGATAAAGTGTGGTAAGTTGAGAGGATATTTGGGTTGGGGTTTTCCAATCCAAATATCTTTGACGGTGTGAATTTGAGAGAAGGTGAAGTGCCCTTTTATAAAAGCGGTGAGGGTACCTTCGGAAAAGACTGAAATATATTTTATTTAATAAATTTATATTCTATTAATAATGTCTAAAAAGTGAATTATTTCGTGTATAGGGTGGGTATGGGTATAAATTCTTTCAACCAATATATTTTATAGAGGTTTAGGTCAACATATTAACCTTATTATTTATATTTAACTCTTAGTAAAATAGTTTGACATTTAGCATGTCTCATTGTATTTTTATATTATATGGTTAATAAACATACTATAATAATCCAAGAGAACACAAAGTGGTTCATTATTAATATATATAACCTTATATATGTAATTTTAAAGAACCTTTTATTTTTAGAAATTAAATATCAATTAATAATATAATATTTGTCTTAAAAACAATTTTATGTCAATTTTGAAACTATTTGGTAATTGATATTTGTGAAAATCATAACAGAATTATTACTTCAAAAAAAGATAAATAAATCAGTACTAACATGTCATATTAAACTATAAAATTAGTTAAATTCATAAGAAGTCTCAAATTACATTTATTTTGGTTTTTATAATATCAATTATTATAATATTTTATTAATAATGTAATTACAGCATCATCATTGTGTCATAAATAAATTAAATTATTTAATGTCTAAAAATTAAAAATAATAAACCATTATTTAGAAAATCTTTTTATCTTTATAATGAATATTTATAGTCGAATTTATATTATGTATAACCCTATATTAAAAATGGTTTAGTTTTTAAACGTTGATTTTAACTATTTTAACTCTTCTTTAAATAAAATAATATTAAATTTCCTATTCTAATACAAGTGTACCTAAATGATAATATTTTATTCATAAGGTTGTTTTTGGCCGAGATACATTTTTCCAATAGAATTAGGACATATGTTAGGGTAAAAATAAAATCATTTTTACCTTTAATTACCCTATTTTTTTTAACCGTGGAAAATAAAAGTAAAAAGCTACAATTCACCAAAAATTATTTTCATCTCATTGAACCACATTTTACATACAGATATCAACCATTTTTCTCATATTTTTTGAAATTCAATTCACATGAGAGGTAAAATTATTTTTTATGTGAATTTTCAATTGCTCCTGGGAGGTGGGTAAAAGACGGTAAAAAGTTCAATAAAATTCTATATATCTAAACTTTTTAGAAAATGATTCCAATGAATTAAATTGATCTTATATAGGTATTATGTATCTATTTTTACCTAATATAAATTTATATAAAATAACTAATTATTTAAATAAAAAGTCAGTTTTAACCAATAACGCAATGTTTTCCACTATTCATCAAAAATTGAAAGTTTTCATAAAAATAAAAAAATTCACCCTAAGCTAATTTCGATATTACGAATTCAAAAATGAAGTCAATTTTGAAAAATAAAATTTTTAAATTTTAAAAAGGGGGTATTACTATTCGTAACGACTAGTTTGATTGGTCGCAGTGTGTTAGAGTTTCGAAGTTGCGTATAACGCAATCTATTACATTATTGAAAGGGAAACGTACCGTGGAAGCTTGGGGTGTTACACCTTTGTACCTATTCTTATGGGGGCATGGAAACTCCTAAGAGGCCATACGATTTCATGAACCATTCAACAACAATGAAATCCATCTATATATGGGGTTTCAAATTTTTCCTGGGAGGGAGCGTGGTTTGGGAAAACCGTGAGTGAACTTGCACTACCGAACACCCTTGCAACATTTTCCAATTTAACCAAAAAACTCACCCAGGTAAAACCCAAACGAATAGTACTCAGAACATGTAAAAAGAGTAACTGAAACCATGATTGAGAAATCTTCAAGAATAATCCAGGATCGTACAATCTACCCACCTTATAACTACTCATCCTTTAGTTGTACTCCCAAGAATAACTATGATCCCATTGTCAAAATATCGACACACTGAGCCCACATATCAGCTTCTTTCTCCCATGTTACCTCCAAAACTCACCCATGATGCCAAAAAACATAGATTATCAGCACAATCCTTCCCCACAACACTTTTTCACTACACTCCAATACATGTATCATATGATCCTAAAAGGAAACATCGGTCTCAAGAAAAAACATCATCCACATCAATCACTTGGGAAGGGTTAAGGTGATATTATTGAAGTTGTGACACATGAAAATTGTCAGTCATAGAACTATACCTTTGTGGAAGAGACAATCATTAGGCCATCATCCTCATTCCCTCCACAACCTCAAACGGTCCAAATTACCTAGACACAAACTTTAACTACATTAAAATTAACTGGTGAATCAATCTAGGAGACTCCTGAAGGGATACGTGATCACCAAATACAAACTCTAGGGGTATTCATCATCTATCGTCATACGAATTTTATCCACTCTGAGTTGTAGTCATAGGCTTCCAAAACTGCTAAACCTTCTCCGATGTATCCTACACGGGGCATAGTTCCAAAAACTCTAACTCACATATCACCATCCAACATAGAGATGATCTCCATAACCAACCAAAAAGATCATCATATGGTTCCACATGTATAGTTTATTGATAAATAATATTATAGGATATATCAACAAGTTCTAAGATATTCTCCCAAGACCCACCAAATTCTTCAACACAAACCCAAAACTTATCCCCAACGACTTATATAGTACGTCCCAACTGCCCATCTGTTAGTGAGAGGAATTCTATACTCAGTAAAACCTATTTACCAAGAACCTTTTACCAAACCATTCATAAGTGTGAAGTAAAACTAAAATCGTGGTTTGAAACTATAATTCATAGAAACCAATAAAGATTGAATACCTCCTTTACATAAAAATAATCCGACTGATCCACAGAGAAAGTATCATACATTGGAAAGAAATGCACCACCTTTTTCAAATGTTCCCAAACCTCCCAAATATCATCATTGATCTGAGGAATCCTTGGGAGACCCATAAAAAATTCCATAGTAATGTAATCCCAATTCCATTATGGGATGGGAAACATCTATAGAAAACCACCAGGTCATTGATGATCGACCTTCACCTATTAATAGGTGTAGCATCATTTCATAAAGCCTACAATATCGTTTTTCATGGACTACCACCAAAACTATGGATGTATTCCATTGTAAATTTATTTCACACTTGGATGCACCTCCCACTTCAAGGAATGAAATTCATGCATCATATCTTCACACATGCTCATAGGAAACACAACCTAATTCCTGAAATAGATTATATCATCCTCGTATATGTTCCAATCTGAAGTTTAATCCCCACCATCAAGGATTTCCATCAATAATAAACACTTTGGGTCCTCATATTATCTATCCCATATACGAATCAAATGTGTAGAATCCAATGAAACTAATATGAGATTCATTTCATCCTTGTTCTCCTATACTACAATATTATTCTCATACAGTAAAGTCAACATCTTCCACTTAGCACTAAACTCTTGAACTGCCTGATTCTGAGTTTTCTTGCTTAGAACTTCAACAAGGTTGTTTCCCTTTCCGATCATATATTATTTCTCAATCTCAAAATGACTGCATAAACTCATCCCACCTCTACTACCGAAGATTCAAATATTGCAACAGAAATACATAATTATAATATTTTTTTCAGTATACATGGAAAATTGTTTTCCCAAAAAATAATTTCACCAACACATCAATGCATAAAACACTATTGCCAATTTCAGGCTGTGCATAGGGTGATTCCATTCATGTGGCCTTAATATATGTGACCCATATGCTACAAATCGATCTACCTACATCAATACCACTCCATGATCGACCCTAGTAAGGTCGAAAAACACACCATACTCCTCACCTAGCCTAGGTGGGATAAATATTGGTGCCTTTTCCAAGTTCTTCTTCACAATAAATATATTCATCTATGACATAATTTCACATTTAATGCCATCGTGAAACTATTTTTCTGTTCTAGCCACATATCCTACCAATGGTGGAAGAATGCACTAAAAATATATAAAGTGACCATAATAGTCTATAATATACATATAATCTATATTAAACTTCATAAACAAGGAAAATCATTCCTTGCATAGAATCTCAGGGTAAAAGTTCTATTGGAATTTTTCTTGAATTTACTTCCACTCCATGCTTTATAGTTTTCCATCCCAAGTTCGGATGTCACACCAATGCTTTTATTGACAATGTAACATGTAAAAAATGTAAATCTCTTATTAGTAGTATTCTCTACATGGTACAATATTGTCCATATAGAATCAATTCATAACATAGATCCCTAAGGTCCACCCTCTGTGATTAATTTCAGCTGGTGCTGCAATTGAAACTCCAATGTTTGATAAGACATGCCTTTCAAAATCCATCCTCAGTATTTTTCAATAAAATGCATGAATTGAGTGAACTTCTCCCAGAAATTCTCTCCGAATTCCTCATATGGTACTATAGGTGCCTCAGGTTTCACCTATGGAGGAACATTTCCACCCATGTTCTCCTACTATCCTACCAACAAGCTTCATCATGGTGGAATATCTCTAAAATGTCAAACACACATCATAGGAGACATAACAAAAATTCAACAAATTTAGAAGCGAGTTTCAAAAAATCCATAACAAGTATGTCCCAAAACACACACAATAGAGTCAAAACTCCGGAATTCTCACTACCCATAACCATCCTATATATTGGTCAAGGTTAAAAAAGGGTAAACAGATTATCCTTATTAAAGATTAACAATAGACCATCATTTTCAAAAATTTCAATCATTTTATAAATTTTAAATTCCAAATTAGGCAACTTATTCATTTAAAGTACACAAGAAAAGAAAATAATTTTCTTTTAAACAACATAAAAAACATTCTTTTCCATAAATTCCTAAATTAATGCATGTCACATAATAATATTGAGTTCTTATAATTATTTATTCATAATAAAATCACATTCCATACCGGGACATGAGTCAAATATCATAAAAACATTAAAAAAAAATAAAATCCACAACAAGTGCATCACTCAAGGTGAAATAAAATTTAATTGTAACAACCCACATCAATAACAATAATCCTACCCATGGTATGTGGATTTTACCCTCATTCATGGGTTTTACACTCTTATAAACAAGATCTTAACCAAGGGCTGACTCATTTTATTCTCATTTCTACCATATCTAAATATTATGAAAAAAGATAAGAAAATAAAACCACTCAGATTCAACATTGTAACATCGCGACTCAGGTGCCACATAGTGGTTCCCCAATTTGGTTGGTCACCTGACCTCAAGAGCGCCTCCCATTATTCCAGAGGTGACCGATTAGAATTGAGGGTTTTCTATATCAATATGATGAGAGTATACCTACTTTATTAAAGAATATCAATAGAGGAAACAAGTAATAATAACCCAAATATATAACTAATAACCGAACCAAAACAAATCACATGATACCAACAATGGAAATGTAATATCCACAACCAAAAAGTGGATATTTCATGCCAAATACATGTCATGTGTCAATATAAAAAGCCAAAAAAATATAAAGACAATTAAAACTCCCATGCGGGTCCTGAATGACGTTTGGTTCCCTCATCTATGCTCAATTCCAACTTATCCATATAACATTAGACTCTTGTCTGTATCCTATCCTTCAATCATGAAGTCTAGTTGGGTACTGATCAGGAAACCTGAGTAGGGTGTGAGAATAACTCAGATGTAAAAACCTATGACATATAAAATAATATCTAGTCAATAATAGTGTATAAATTTGTATAATGAATAAAATACAACAAATAAATTAAATATTTCACACATATTCATTAGTTTTTTATTTAACCCCATAAACCCCTAGGTTCCTGAGGACACCCATACCATCAATACCTACTTTGGCCCATGTTGGAGTTTGAGTCATGAAACATATGAAATTCACAAGATCATTATGTTGCATGTGATTTCATAATCCATTTCAATTAAATTCACATCAATAACACTTTGAACCATAGTCCATTGATAACAATTTGGTCCTAGAACACCATTCCTTGTACCCCATTTGTATTTGATGCAATGTCCCATGTTCCAAAACCTGTTTATCATGAAATCACACACGTGGGATTTTGAAGTAGCAGTTTCTATCCCATACTCATTATCACATGCATGGATTTGGGTCTAGACCTCCATTTATAAAACCCCATTATAATTTGAAGTATGAATACATGTCTCACAACCCATTTATTAATCAATCACACAAATGGGCTTTTGATGTATTAGTATGTGTCCCACACTCATTTATTACACAATCAAAAAATTCATATTTATCACAATTATCAAAGATAATCATCATTAAATCCATTTTTATCACCATTTCACATCATTTTAAACTATCAATTTTTTCACAAAAAACATGGTTCCTCAATTTAATCATGTGGAATAATATTAGAAATTCACCGTTAAACCAATTTCCATTATTTATACCATATAATCCATTAACCCATTAAGGTTAATCCACAAATCTCATCATATAACATTTCAATTAATTAATAATTAAATTAATTGATCAATTATGAAATCAAAATTTTCCATTAATTATTTAACGAAATAATTATTCTATTTCCACCAATATAAATTTCCCCAATCTAACCAATATTATTATCACATGAAAAATAATTTTAATCAATTAAAACTTCAATGAAATTTACCCATCATTGAAATTTAAATTTCCACACATCCATACACATATTTTAGTTAAGAAAATTTGTATTTTTATTTTTGACCACCTACCTCAAAATTGATGATGAAAAATCGCCAACATAAATCTATAATTGAAGCGAAACAACCAAGAACATGACGAAGGGAAAGATCAGGAATAAAAAAATAGATCCAAGATAAAATGGATTGTATCTATCTAAAAATATATCTAGATCCATTAACAATAGAGGGAAACATACCTCCAAAGGATGATAGAAGACTGGGAGAGAGAGATGGAACCAAACGAGATGAGAATCTCTTACTAGGGGAGGTATAAATAATCCATTCTGGATTTAAATAACTATGAACAGAGGACTTATGGACTTGGAATCTATCCAAGACCCTAAAAACAATAGAAATCTTTTAGGTTCATTCTATGGCCAGTTTAGGGTAAATTATATGGGTTTGGGAATTTTTTATCTAATTTTTAGAATAATTATACTCATGTGCATGTTTTAATGGGCATGGGTGCATGGTTTTTAATCTGTACACCATAACTATGTGCCTCATCTTTGGGAGGGAGGGGGTTCATGGTTACTAATAAGAGGTATAACAGTTTTAAAAATAGTGCACCAACTGTGAAATCTCTCTCTGTCTGGGGTTTCAAGGTTTGTTAGGGTCAGGCACATAGTTGGGGAATACCGCGCACCAATCGTGAACTGCCTAAAACCCTTCCAAATTTTTTAAATTTCACCCAAAACACTCTAAGGTAAAACCCAAACAATGAGTACTCAAAATATGTAAAAGGATTAACTGAAAACAAGCTTGAGAAATCAGTAATAAATAAGGTTATTATAATGTATAAAATAGTAATTGTGATATTGTATTTAAACTTATTAAATGATGATAATATTTCATGTTTACATATAATTATAGTAATAATTACAATATTTCATTTCATAATGTTACCATATTTTATGTCTACAATATTTATAATATTTCATGACATATTAGGACAGATACATTTTAGCGTAATAATTAAAATAACAATTTTTTTTTGTGATGAATACTTATAATATTTCCTGATAATAGCATTAGTTAAACATCAATTTATCACTACAATTAATGTGAAATGTGTAACATTAGAATATATGATAGTACATAAAAATATTTACGAAGAATGTATTTCTATTGTTGGGTGTGATCACAATAGTATTAATACAACAGATCCAATAAGAACTTTGCATTTTAGCATGCTTGGTGAGATTAGTAATAGGATTAGTAACCTATGGGGATGTAATAGTTATAATATTTAATGTTATAATATTATAATATTTCTTGTTAACATGGATTATAATATTTCATGTTATATTGTAAAAACTACAATTTTATTTCATAACAAAAATAATAATTTTTTATGTTGACTAATTATAATATTTCTCGATAATTACATTATTGAATTTCATAATATGAATTTTTCCTGGGTGACTTCCTAGAAACTGCTCCTGTATTACCCTTTTCTATATTTTTCATTGAATTTTCCATGATTGTTTATATTTTAAAAAAATTATTTAATGTATGTATAATAATTACAATTATAATATTGTACATTAACTCTTTAAATTAAAATAATATTCGAACTTTAGATAGGTCTTTAGTAGAAAATATAATATTTCATGTCATAATGTTACCATATTTCATGTTAATAAAAATTATAATATTTCGGGAATTATTTTAACATGTAAAATTGTTTTTATGATATAAATTATAATTTTTCATTTTGATTAATTATAATATTTGGTTGATAATTGTATTATATAATGTAATATTTATAACAAAAACTAAATTGAAAATGTATTAATATAATCATTGATAGTGGTTTCAAATATTTAAAAATATTGTATGTGAATTATTTTGTGTGATCACACCACCATTAATTTACGATATCCCATTAGAACTCTACAACAAAGCGTGCAAGGGTGAGATTAGTAATACGACGTGTGACCTCCTAGGAAGTACTCAAATTTCACACTTTTTTCATATGTTTTAAATTTCATGCTAATATAATAAAAATAATTATGACATGGAATGAACAAATTTGTATTGAATATAATATTTCATGATTACATGTACTTTTAGTAATAATTATAATATATCATTTTATAATGTCATAATATTTCTTCTTAACAATATTTATAATATTTTATATAATATTATATGAACTATGGTTTAGTGTTATAATATAAATAATATTTTTTCATGTTGAAAATTTACAGAATTTCTTAGTAATCACATTATTAAATTTCATAAATTAAATCATTCATGGGTGACCTCTAAGAAAGTGCTCGTGTTTCACAACTTTCTCTATTTTTCATTTTATTTTACCATATTTTTTACATTTTAAAAATTATTCCATTTATGTACTACAATAATAAATATGATATTGTATATAAATTTTTTTAATGAATATAATATTTCATGTTTACATAGATTTTTAGTAACAATTAGTATATTTCATGTCATAATGTTACCATATTTCATGTTAAACATAATTATTATATTTAATGACTTATTATAACAACTAAATTTTAGTGTTATAATATAAAAAAAATTCCATTCGAATAATTATAATATTTTCTAATAATTACATTGGTAAAATTTATATAATAAAAATAGTTTGAAATAAATATAAAATATTAGAATCATTTATAGTATATTTGAATATTTAACAAGAATGTATGTGTATTGTTTAGTGTGATCATAGTGGTATTAATGCACCAGATCCCATTATAACTCTATTGTTATGAATTCCTGTGAAATTTTAGTACTCATATGGGTGACTTCTTGGGATATACACGTGTTGCACCCTTTTTGTGTGTATTTTTCAAATTTCATAAAAATATAATAAATATTATTATAATTTCGTAGGTAGTTTTTTTATTTAATTTAATATTTCATGATTACTGGGAATTTTAGTAATAATTATAATATTGAATGTTTTAATGTTATAGTATATCATGTTGAAAATTATTATGACATTTCATATTATATTGTAACAACTAGGGTTTAGATAAAATACACACAGAGAGGACAAGGGATTCACAAGAACTTCTCCCTCTAAATTGTGATGGCTATCAGGGATTCCTTCGATGAAGGTTTCATTCAATGAAGATATTTCTATTTATTTTATTTCGCATGGTTGTTTTGATTCACGTTGATATGATGATACTATTTAAAAATAAAGCTAATCTACTCATTGAAGGAATTATTCTTAATCTTCAATTGATTAAAGTATTTGGAACGATTCCTTCTCTCTCTACATGGGAAACTACTAGTAGAGGCATCCATTGAAGGGAAAATGTTGAATATATAAAGTAAGATATGATGGTTATATCAGAACAACTGGAATTAGGTCAGAATTATATCATTTAACCCATCATTTAATCATGATGATCAAAATTGTGTTGTATCAATGGTCTTGATGATGGCCTCTTGGAAGATTGAGGATTCTCCCAATGTCGATGTGTCTCGCTATGATGATGTTTTTATCACATATTTTTCCATTTTGATGACATGAATATGAGGGCTTGGGGATTCAGTTCGGGCTCCCTCAAGCCAGGTCTACATTACATCTACAAATGGGTGATGATATTTAATCCTTTAGTAGTAGGTGCCACATCAGTTCAGTTGTGGGAGAGTAATTGAAGATTAAACTAGATTCTTTGGCATCAAAAAATTCTTTACAATATTTGCTTGTGTATAATAATTCCCATGGAACTGGATTATGAGACCAAAATGGTGAGATTTGGACATTTTTCATGATTTCAGGTTGAAGTTGATCACTCATATTCCATTGTTGGGATAGTTGTTATTTTAAAATATGAAAATTAATTGGATCATATAATTGAGTATGAAAACATTATTCATTTCAATTAAAATTTCAAGACCATTGGTCATGCGCCATTGAGCGACATGATGTCCACTATATGCATGTTTTTCATTGTTCATGTATATAAGGAAAACACATGTTTCAAAATGTTGGAGTGGACGAAATCCAAGGCCCAATGTGGAATGGATGTTGATTGGACACATCACTTGGATGGAGGTTTGGAACATGAGGATAGTTTTAACTCTTCTTCTCAAAATATTTTTGACAACAAGACATGGTCATGCCTTCAGGTTCTTTCTTATTATCTTCCAAAAGATACAAGAACATTGGATCCTTCCTCGAACAGTTTTTATGCTATTGTGATGTAGGATATATATAATAGAGTCACTTATGAGGCTTTTCCTGATCACTATATGGTTAATTTTTAGTAGTTTTCTTATGACATATACAATTCTGAAGGAAAAAATAAATTCTGGGATGAAATATCTGGTGATGAAAATATATCACTCGATGTAATATTCAGAGGAGGTAATGAATGCCCTGACATGGGAGGTACTATTATGAATACAAATACCACATCCTGTAGATTTGTGTAGGATCCTATGGTGGCTTCTCCATTGAAGGAAACCCATCTATGCAGGAGGATATTTACCAATATGAAATTTAGGGAGGTTTTGGGATGAACAGTATGGATGGGCCTGATTTCAACATGGTTAATATAAAGGATGTAGTTGACCAGAATATTATGTAGGAACATATGATTTATTTTAGAAATCATAAAGTAAAGAAAAAATTGACTTTTTATTATGAAGTTCCCGAGGATCAAATAACAATGGATTGAGAAGGTGTTGGGTGTGAATTAGTTGTTAACATTTTATAATATTCACGACTTTTAGAAACATAAACCCTACAATATGTTAAAGTTTATTTCCTTATCAAATTTTAGTAAATAGTCATTCATTAAAATTTAGTAAATAAATTAAATCATGTGAGATTTAAAATGTTTGACCTCAGTGTGATAACGTACATCATTTCTATATCCACTCTCGTGGGTCTTGAGAAAATGACTATGATAAGGAAGTGAATACACATTTTTTAAAGTCATTTTAGACACCTTATATCTCATAATAGGACTAATTATACTGAATCCTATTAGTTTATATTTTTTCTTACAAAATAATTGACCAAAAAATAATAATTACATTGTACAATTTGACCACAAAATATCCTGGGTTTGATGAGCCTGATTCTGATGGTCGTCAATATGATGGACCAATTCTAATTAACTCAATATGATCAAATAAATATAATGAACCCATTATCAATATGAAGATCTAAAACTCTACTAAAATTATCAATATGATCTTCCTCATCATCGTAAAAAAATAATTATGTCTCTGTACTTATTCTAACATCTCAACCTGAAAATAAAAACATGACAAGGATTCTTCAGTGCTTCACCTTTTATGCTCACATAAAAAATTGAAATGTATGATGGTGAAGTGATTATATTTTTAGGTGAATTGGAATAGAAAAGGTGGGAAACTAAAATTTTATCCCAATTACTATAATTTCAAAACTCTAAGAATCACTCGTAACTAATCATCAACTTTTACTTTTTAAAAACATTTAAACATTTGTCTGAGATCAGTTTCCTAAAATATGATATCTTTTCATAAAGTATGTGTAACTAACTCATATTAATTACAATAGAACTTCCTAATAGAATCACTACATGACATTATTTCTCTACTCATTAAGATCTGACTATTATTAACTACCATTATTTTTCTTATAATTATGACGAACTCCCTCATTAGATAACTTATCGGTGTGACAAATCCTCTGATTAAAAATATGGACCCTCCCTTTATATCATCTCAATTTAAAAAATATATTTTAGAATATTAAAACATTCCTAATTGATCTTTGTATGATGGATTAACTTCAGAATCTCTGATCACTTAAATTTTCAGCATCTGATGGGTTATCATTGTGAGGCATTAATTTGATGAGTCAATGCATGTTCCAGATCAGATGGATATACGTATGCTCCCACTATGATGGGGTTAACTCAACTCTGTCATATTGATTTTCTTCCACACATAAGTCTGATAGAATCATTATAATAATTTAATTCCCAATATTATGGATTTATAATTATGATTTTCTAAATCAATTGATAACTCCACTTTGAAAATTTAAATTTTTCAAACTACATTATCCTTATGCATTCTAACTTCTAAAACATAGGTTTATGGTAATTCTGGATCACATATTCTAGGTCCAGGTTTCTAGAACCGATACAAACTATTCATAAACCTTCAAAATCCTCTATTTTTCAAAATAATAATTAGGAGAATTTTTGTGATTCATGAGAACATCAATATTGGAAAGGAATCATCTGAATTAAGATTAAAATGTATGAAATAATATAACCCCTGAATTCAATTTCTTAAAACATATTCTTCCACATCAATGTGAATTCATGACTTAGTAGCTTCTGAATTTCAAACAAAACATATGTCTGATGGATTTTCATCAACATACTGATGGATATGAGACTAATTGTCCATCTAATCAATTTTTTTACAGAACATACAACTTTAATATTCATTACACCTTCTGCGTCTGGTAATACTCTGTCCATAAAACCTATATCAAAAAACCTATGTTTTGAAAACAACATTCTCAAAGATAAGAACTTGTCTCAACCTTTATATTTAGTTTTGAAACATTTTTCTAAATTACAAAGCTCATTTTGATGAACACAGTCTGATCCAAAATTAAAAAATTATTCTTTTTCAAAAAATAAAAAATTTTGTTAAAAGAACATCATAACTGTTCTTCAATATCCCACTTTTGATTTTTTTAAACCTCTCATTTATTTTTTTTAAAACTCATAGGTTTTTCACTACTCATTTTTTTAAGGAACAAAAATAATTCAAATTTTATCAAAACACATATTTTTTCAAAATAGAGTGTCCTGAGACCACAACACAAAATAAATTAATTATTTTGAATGAATTCAATTCCTCGTTGAGGATACATTTTTCTACTAAATTAAGATATGTTCCCCTCACTTTTATCTGATTTCTATATTTTATTTCTCTCCGCCTTTTGTTTTTTTGTCCAACATTTCATGATAACCACAACATCAGATTCATAAAAAAAAGTTATGTAAAAAATTCTTACAAAAAAGTTGTTAATTTCTCACCCCCTTTATCAAAATAATCAAATTCATGGTGTTATAATTCTTTATGATATTTATAAAGCCATTGGAGGAGGCTGAACATGATTTTTCATCCTCAACACAGCAGACCTTTATTTCGTTATTTCCTTTGTGAAGATATCTGCACATTTATTCTTCATTGATATATATCCCATCAAAAAATATTCAATAGAAACATTCACTTTTATAAAGTGTAAATTTATATCAATGTTTTTTGAATTCAAATGTCGGATAGGATTTTTAAAATGATTAATTTCACTTTGAGTTTCATAATTTATCATTAATTATTTATAAACATTTACTTTAAAATCATCCAGTAGAAAATTAATCCTTAATATTTGAGTATAACCCTGAGTAGCTATAATATATTCCGATTATGATATTCTCAATGTTAGTGAACAATGTTTCTTACTATGCCAACTCACAAAACATTCACCCATGAGAAATGTTCATCCTTAGGCTGAATTTATATCATTACTATCTGCAACTGAATATACATCAGTAGAGAAATGAAACATCATTTCATAATTCCTTTTTTATGAAAACAGATGTGAACTTTTTCCTTTGAATTATCTTAGAATTATATTTTCATAAAAAATATATGATTCTTTTGGATTACATTGATAAATTTAAAAAAAATTATATCATAAAAAATATCATTCCTTGAGGTTGTATTGAAATGTAGACTTCCTATTAGCTTCCATAAGTCATTCTAAATCACACATTAACCCGACTCAACCTCACTCAACTTCATCCCCACTGAGACAGAAGTAAAATATGTATTGGATTTATCCATGTTGAATTTTGTTATCAATTCTGGGCCATACATTCCATGTGATAAGAAAATGTTTTTTTTCTTTTAGTTAAACATGTAATCCAAATATGGATATTAATTATCCTAACATTGAAATCTCAAAGTTACTTTTCATTCCCTCAATTTTTTTTACAAACATCTCTTATATCCCACGAATAATGTATATCATCCACATAAAAAATTACAATTAGAGTTTTAGAGTCAACATATTTCACATATAAGATACTATCAACTTTTACTTTAGAAGAAATAAAAATAATAAAAAAAGGGTCAACATTATAATACCATGAACGTGGAGTTTTATTCATCCCATAAAAATATTTCATCAATCTAAAAACTATGTTTTCATCCTCATCAATTAAAAAACCACAAGGTTCTTAAATGTAAAATTCTACCTCATTTTCTCCATTTAATAAATATGAAATTACATCCATATGATAAAACTTTTAATTTCAATGTGAATCAATTGAAACAAACATTCTAATAATTTATAATCATTCTACTGGGGAAATGTTTTATTTTTAATTGACACTTTACACCTGTGTCTATCCATTACAAAAAAGACTTTATTTTTTTCTTGAAACTTCTCCATGTTCATTCAAATTGGTTTATGTAATCACACATTTCTACAATAACATTTTTATTTTATTTCAATGAAATAATTAACCATGTTTTATTTTTATTAATCTAATTCAACTCTTAATTCATAGTATCTACACTTACATTTTTTTGAATATCTTCTGAAACTAATTCCATTTATACTTTTGTGATAAATGATGTATGATATTCTAATCTCAACATTATTTTAGTATGAATTAGTTCCATATGTGTCCTGAAAATATTTTCATTCTCAACATTTTTTGGTAAGGTAGCTAATTTCAAATATTATTTCCTAGTTGAACATTCCTTACCACATGATTATTCTAAATATTGATAATTTTGGTTTGTAAAATTAAATTTATCCTCCTCCAAATTATCAAGAACATTTTAAAGAAATTTTATTTTCAATAAAATTCACAATATATGAGTGAACAAAATTTTGTAAATATTTTTTTCCAATATTTTAAACTTTTTTCATTCGGTGGATAACCCATAAAAGTTACATCCTCAGCATTCTCACGAGTCTTTCCCAAATCTGAATTTTTGATTTTATATAATCATGATATTACATAAAAATGAAGTAAAAAAATGATGGGTATTTATAACACTTATTTTTGGGATTGATGTATGATTCTGGTATCAAAAAACATCCGTTCTGAACATACACATTCATACTAACAGCTTCACTCAAATAGAACATTGAAATTTTTATATTCTGCTATCACGATTCATCCCATTTCTAACAAATTTATATTTTCCCTTTATAATAATCCATTTTTTGTGGGGGAATATGGAGAACTATAAGGAAGTTTTATTCCATGATTTATTAGATATGTTTTGAAATATTTAGGTGTGATTTTTGTTCCACTATATATTATGAACTTATTTATATAAACCCCTATTTCATTCTAAATATCATTTGTGAATAATATGAACATTTCAATTGCCTTTGACCTTTTATTTATAAACATGTTGTTGGTTATACATTTGAAATTATAAATAAAACTGATAAAATATAAATCATTTTTTGATTGATGTCTCATGAGACCACATAAATCAGAATGAATAAGAACATGTGGATTGATACACTGAATCTCAAGTGTCTTATGACATTTTTTAGTCATATAACCTCATTGAAAAGTTACAAAAAACATATTCATATCTTATTTTCATTTATAGAATGTATCAGATAACATAAAAATCAGAAAGTTTGATTATTATTTTGTTCTGAAGATGGCCATGCCTTTTGTTCCACAACTTATTATAAAATTCATCACCTAGAAAACATGAGTTGTCAGGTTCTAAAATCTGAACAATATTAAAACTATTTTTTTCTCCTTTTCTGATAACTCTTACATTTTTCAAACTTATGACGATACATTAATATTTTTTTAATTTTTTTACATAATAAAAATGTTTACTTACACAATGCCACATATGTTTTATCAAATCAAAAAATAAACCCACCATAGATTTGAACTTTTATTCTTCAATCTCATCCAATCTGATTCCCCATATTTTATTAGGAAAAATAATTTCCAATGGTAAGAACACCTCCATCATGATTTCCAACATTTTTCAATATTTTTAAATCACCTTTCATTTTTGAAGAACAAACACGATCATGTATCCATGGTTTTTTTATTTTTTACATTCTTTCAAGGTAGTCACAAAAACAAAGGCACTTTATTCATCTTCTTCTTTTCTAATTTATTTTATATTAACACATAGAAAAATTATTATAGAGGATTAGTCTTACATTATATAGAAATATGAATTGGTTGATAAAATATCTACATATTTATTCCATAAAATAAAACTGATTCTTCGTTGGAACATTTCTAACATAATAAGAATTTACTTTGTCAATTTTTTATATGTTAAGAACGTAACTCATTCTACATTAACTTATTCTTTCACTCTAATAATATCTTCTTTCATGTAGGGACATGTTGTGAAAAAAATTATAATCCATGTTCCCATAATTCCTCAGCACAAAAAACCTTGAATTCATTATTTTCATTTGATATAAGATCTTTCTCTATAGATACATTTTTGAGGTTGATAGCTTCTTCCTGAACTAACAACATACAAATGTAGATAATCTATTCTCTTGATTCAGTTTTCACCTTTTGTAGATTATGTAGATTTGTTAACTAATTTTTTCACCCAATATTTCCCAACACTATTTAAATAAAATGAAATTTTAGAAAAATAAGATGAAACATTATTTTTGGTGGGTGATGATTTCACCATATTTTTTATTTGAGATTTCTCAGCAACATTTAAAGTCTCAACCTTTACTTATGAAACATTTTTGAAGTTTTCATTCATCATACTAAAGGTACATTTAAATTCAATAATTATTTATTTAAACTTTCTAAAATATTCTTCCTTAGCTATAATCTTTATACAGAGATCATAAATTGTCTTTCTCTATTTAGGAATTTTATGTTTGTTAATTAAAATATCATGAATGTATTCATCCTCCAACTTGATGGAAAATTTTATTCTTTTAGAAATAGCATCACAATATTTATTTATTAGTATAATTTCTTTCTTGGGATATTTGTTTTTATTAATACATGCAAGATGTTCTATTCTGATCTGATACTCTCTGAATGATTCTTGACCTCCTTCTTCTTCATTATTTTGGGAGTCTTCATCATTCTCAACATTTTCAATGAAGGTTATAAAAATTTATGAATATTTATCCACAGAGGAATTATTGTCATTGTGGTCTTATTCAGATTTTATACGCCGCATATACTTTTTATTTATAGTAAAATTATTATTATATTTTTTCTATGAATTTTCTTCTATAGATCTTTGATCCACTTCTTCCATTGAGGGTTTTCATCATTGTTTTCTCAATATTAAGAAACTTTATTCCTCATGAAATTCATAGAAAAATGTCTAATTCCACCACAGTCAAAACATTTGAGAGTAACGTTACCTTTATACATTAATCATTCGCTTTGATAGTTCATGGATATATATTACATGATTTTATCATTCAACTCATCATCCTATCTATGTTAAAAGTCACAAGGATCAAAATCTTCACCATATTGTATTTTCATTTTTTCTGTGGATTCAAAATCAATTTTACCATTAACGTTATTTTTCAACACGGTGTATTTTCTCATTTCAGAAGAAAAAATAATGTTATGAAATTAATCAAGAGATAAATACTCCTTATCTTATAAACATGAAAATTTGGAATTTAACCTATCCACAATGTTTCACATAAGTTTCTTCACAATTGTATAGTATTCCAGATCTTCATTGAATCCTCCAATGTTGTAAAATATTTAATTTACTCATGTGAATAATTCATCAATAGTTTCTTCGTATATCATTATTATGTCTTCATACATACTAATTCGTAATTATATCTTTTATTCTTTCAGTTAATTATTCATCTCTAAAATATTTTCCATCTTATCCAAAATACTCTTTGATGTTTTGAGACCCATCACCTTCATGAAAAATTTTATGATAAGGACACAATGATAACATTCCTAGCCTCTCCATAAGCTTATATACTTCTCTTATCATAAAACTTCATTGGAGAATATTTCTCAAAAGGTGGAAAACCAATGGTAGTAGCATCAAAAACATCCCATCCAAGAGATATGTGAGAAAGAATCATTATATATTTTCTTCCATAATAATTTTTTCCATAAATTGTAGGAAATACTCTATTGTTTAAATAATTGATATTATACATGATAGAGATTCAATAAAATAGCCATTTATCTGATATAAATTGATGTTCCAAAGGATCATATAATAGATAAAGGGGTTTTTGTATCAGTTCGTCAATTTTTATAGGTTTTGCGACTTTTAGATACATAAAAGTTACAACCTGTTAATGTTTATATCCTTATAAAATTTAAGTGAATAATCATCCATGAAAAAGTTGGAAATATAACACAACACGTATGATTTATAAGGTTTAGCCTTGATGTGAAAACCTACATCCTTTACAAAGTGATTCTTGTGGGTCTATTGAAGTTCACATTCAGGAAGAAGTGAATAAAACTTTTCCAAATCCAATTAGACACCTTCAATATCCTGATAGTAATGGTTATACTAACTCAAATAAATTTACAAATATTATTAAAAAACAATTGACCCAAAAAAGAACCAAAAATTGGTTAAATCTGCACGAAAAATATTCTTGGGTATAGTGAAACTTTATTTGATGTACATTAGCCTGATGAACCTAGTCTGATTTATTCAGTACGATCAAATCAACATGAATAACCCATTATCAATCTAATGAACTCAAAATAATCTCAAATTCTCAATATGATATTCCTCACTCTAATAAAAAACAATCAAGTGTCTGAACTTCTTTTGATATCTTATTTCATAATCAAAAAATTTATATTTATTCTTTAATGATACACCTTTTTCGATAATGTCAAATGTTGAAAAGTATGAAGGTGAAATTATTCTATTTATAGGAGGCTCAGAATAGAAAAGGTGGGAAACAAAAAAACTTTTTCTGATTACTCAAATTTCAAAATTATGAAAATAATTTTCTATTAAGCTTAAAATTTGACTTCTTAAATCCTTCTCAAGATTTCGTCGAGATCAGTTTTCACTAAAATATTATATTTTCATCATTATAATTTAACTACCTCATCTTCTTTACAATGGAACTTCCTCATCTCATCATGATCTTACTTTCTTAATCTACTCATTAAAATATAACTATTATGGTCATACATTAATCCTCTACTAATTATGATGAAACTACTAAATAAATGACTTATTAGTGTCACAACTCATATGATTGCATACATGAACTCTCCCTTTGTTTCTTCTCAACTAAACACAACTCTTTTAGAATCATAAACCATTATAACTGTCCTATGTATGATGTGTCACCATCAACAACTCTAATCAATCTGATGTTCTATATATGATGTGTAATAGTTGTGAGGCATTCATTTGATGATGCAGTTCTTGTTTCTGATATGATGGATATGCCCATTCTGTTAGTCGGATAGGTTTTCCTCATCTACTTGGCATTGATGTTCTTCCTCATCTCAATATTATGGAATCTTAATAACAATGGAATTCCAATTATGATGGAATTGTAATTTAGATGTTGTAGATCCAAAAATAACTCCACTCATTAACTTTTAAATTAGTCAAACTTCATCAACGTCAAACATTTTGACTTCTGACAACTTCTGTTTGTGGTAATTCTATAACCGATATTCCTTGTCCATGTTTTTAGAACTAATACAAACTATTTAAAGACCCTCAAAATCAATCATTCTTGAAAATATTTTTTCTTGATAGTTTTCATGATTTTTGAGAACTACAATATTTGGAAATCATTATCGGACTCTATATTAGAAATTATGAAAACTTGCAAACTACAGACATCATTTTCCTAAAATATCCTCTTCAGCATCATTCTGAATTCCTCAATTAGTAACGTATATTTTCTAAGAAAGAAATTTTATATAAATTCAAAAAAATTAAGTTGTTGTATGTGAGAATTATGGAAAGTCTAATCAATCGATTTATGGAACATACTACTTCCATCTTCCTTAAACCTTATGCATCTTGTACTCCTCAAACCGAAAAACCTATGTATGGAAACCTGTCTCCAGAAAAAAACTATATCAAAGTTAAAAACCACCCTCCCCATTTGTGTTTGGTTATGAAATATTCATCTAAATTCAAAAAAACATTATAATTGAATTGGTATGATACTAAATAATTAAAACATTCTTCTTCATAAAGTTTAATTGTCAATAAGCACAAAACATTGCTAAAAACAAAATATCATAATGGTTCTTCAGATTATACTGTGATGTTTAAAAATAAGAAGAAATAAAACATCATTCAATATAGTGCTTAGGAAACAGGTAAATTTTTGCATATAAAGGTGGATAGAAGTGATGATAGATCACCCTCCCTTGTAAGGGATGTTTTGACATCCAATGATTATGTCACACTTTAGTGTCAGGACCTGGATGCATCGTTAGCTCATCAGAAAAATTATCTATATTCTTCCTCCATTAGAAGTATGGTGGATCATAAAGTTTGTGATCTGGTTGTCATGAATAATCCCTAATCCAAGCCTTTAGTGGAAGAAGATTTCATTTATATTGTTCCTTGTAAAATGGTTGGATCTCTTTCTGAGCCTAGGCTGGTTGAAGCAGTATTGATAGATTACTCAGGTACACATACAATTAACATTGTACAAGAATTGGGTTCTCCATGTAATGTGTATTTTACAACTTCAAACCTCTATAGAGTTCTTTAACAACACAATGAAGCTATATGTAAAAATTCAAATGAAATCATTTGGTCGTGATCAATGAAGTTATAGGATATGAAGACAACTTGTGTTCAGTGGCACTAAGGAATCCTCATTTGATAAAAGGGAATCTCATTTTAATACAGATACTACCTCAAATATTATTTACAATGAAATCCTCTTTCAATTAGAGAGATATTTAAGTAGAACACATCACCCAGGAAGTAGTGGGCATGGGCATGGATACAGACAAGTTGATTTAAATGCCTTAGATGATGATGAACTCAAGATTGGAATTTGGATTATAGAGAATCTGCTTCTTTGACCGTTCACTGATGAGGATAGTCTCACCTTTTCTGATACCATTTTATGCTTTCCTTTTTTCTCTTTATTTCAATAAAAAGGGATTTTCCTCACCATTCAAAAAAACCACTTTTTAATGTTATAAAAGATATATATTTATTCATGTTAAATAATTAAAATATTTCATGATAATCATATTATTAAATATCATAATATGAATATTTCATGGGTGACATCTTAGGAAGTGATCATGTTTCACCATTCTCATTATTTTTTATTGTATTCTCCTAGATTATTTAAATTTTTAAAAACAAATAATTACATGTTAGTATAAAAATAATAGTTATTTTATTGTACATATATTTTTTAATTGAATATATTATTGCATGTTTACATAGAATTATAGTAATACCTATAAAAGTTATTATCATAATGTTACCATATTTTATGTTAACAATAATTATAATATTTAATTACCTATTCTAACAACTATGGTTAAGTTTTATATTATAAATAATATTTTCCATGTTGAATAATTATAATAATGAATGATAATTTCATTAGATAAAGATATATTTATAACAAAAATTAAATAGAAATGTGAAACATTAAAATCATTTATAGTATATTCATATATTTAATGGTAATGTATGCATGTTATTTATTTTGATCACACAATTATTAATGCACCAGATTCCATTAGAACTTTGTAGTTAATCATGCTTGGGTGAGAGTAGTACTAGGATGGATATCCTCTTGGGAAGTACTCATGTTGCATTGTTTTTTTATATTTAAAATTTCATTCCATTATAATAAATATTATTGTCATATTGTTTGTAAACTTTTTAATTTAATATAATCATCAATGATTACATGGAATTTTAGTAATAAATATAATATTACAAGTTATAATGTTACAATGTTATGGAATTGTACATAGAATTTTTAAATTAATAAAATATTTCATGTTTGAAATTAATTTTAGTAATAATTATATTGTTTCATTTCATAATGCTAACATATTTGATGTTAATAATAATTATAAAATTTCATGAATTATTGTAAAAACTTCATTTTAGTGTTTAAATAGATATAATAATTTTCCGTGTTGAATAATTATCTTATTGGATGATAATTTCATTAGGTCAACTTATATTTATAACAATTATTAAATAAAAATATATCATATTAGAATAATTTAGAGTAATTTCAAATATTTAACAAGAATTTATGTGTATTTTGGGATGTCATGAAACTATAATTAATGTACTAGGTCCCATTAAAACTCTTCTACTAAGGATGCTTTGGTGAGAGTAATACTAGGATTGGTGAAATCAGGGGATGTACTAATTTTTCACTCTTTTTTGTATATTTTAAATATCATGAAATTATAATAAATCATTTTATGATATTTTATTTAAAATTTTTGTATTGAATATAATATTTCATGATTATATGAAATTTTAGTAATAATTATAATATTTCATGTTATAATGTTTCAATATTTCATTTCAACAATTATTATAACATTACTTGTTATTTTGTAACAACAAAAATTTAGTATTATAATACAAATAATATTTTTACTTGTTGAATAATTATAATATTTATCTATAGTCACATTATTGAGTTTGATAATATGATTGTTTCATTTGTTACCTCTTGGGAATTTCTCGTGTTTCACCCTTTTCTTCATTTTTCATTTTTATTTTCCCTCATTTTTTACATTTAAAAAAATAAAGAATTTCATGTAAGTATAACGATAATAATTATGATGTAATATGTAAACATTTAAAATGAATATAATATTTCATGTTATATTGTTACCATATTTCATGTTAACAATATCTAAAATATTTTATGATGTATTATAATAACTTTGATTTAGTAATATAATAGAAATAATAACATTTCAGGTTGAATATATAACGACCTGAACATTTATAAACAAAATTCCCCTTTTTAGTTAACTAAATGTCTTATTATATATAATGGTTAGGGAAAACAAATTCACTTATTTTGTTTTATTATATATTATTTGATTTAAAAGACCATTAAGAAATATTTTCCAAGATAATATATTCATTTAATAGTGATCACAAGATTGTTATAAATTTTCGATTTTCACAAATACAATTGAAACTGAATAGAAGAAGTGATTGCCTCAACCAGTATGATCACACCAAATTAATACAATTTATCATAGATTATGAGGGATATTGTGTCACTAACATTTTTTCTCAACCAATCCCAAGCTGAGATCCAACAACTTAATCATGAGTGAAACTATTTATAGGATAATTTCATGCTTATTGAGACTATGACCTGAACCATGTATGTCGAACCAACCCTTGAAGGTCTTACTATCACACACTATACCATTAGGGAGTATGCTGGTGTATTAAAGGGATATGTATCAAGAACCTAACAGTATTAATATGTATATTTAATATATTAATGAATATATTTTCATCTTATTGTTATTACTTTATAAATGACTTTGATTTTAATAAAATAAATCAAAAATTGTATTTTTAATTGACATTCGTTTTCAACTAAGACATTTATTTTGAAGAATTAATTAATGTTTGAAATAAATAATATATTAATTAAATATTATCATTAAATAATTTTTATTAAATATATATGACCTGTAATTTTTATAATGTAAATTTTAATTTTTATAAGTGTTTAAAAACTGTTATTGTAAAAAAACCTATCATTTATCCATAAATTTTGATTATTATTTTAAAAGTAAAAAGTATAATATTTAGAATTTTTTTTTGATAAAATGAAAATATTTTGGAATAAAAATGTCAAAATTATCTAAAAGATAATTTCTCATAATTTCCCAAGATATAGGATATTTCATGTAAAAATTAAATTCTGTAAAAATATACGGTTTCTGTTATGAAATAATAATGAAACAAAAGCTATATAATAAATACTATAAATTTTATCTAAAACCAAATATGTATCTCCACTTTAAATAATTTCATTTTATGTTTATTTTATTAATTGAAATTTTTTTTATGTATCATCCAAAACCATTTATATAATTTAAGGTCTTAAAATCACTTATTTAGGAGTATGATTCACTTCCACATCATTAAGGAAATTATTTTATTATGTTCATCACTTTTACTTATAATGTAATGAAAACAAATACCATTTTCTAGAAACCATGCATAAAATCGAGTTAAGGTTTTTTTTATTTTATTATATTGGGTCTGAAACATTTGTTTGTGAAATAATAAAGAATTCCCACAACTTTCCTTTATAGACACTTCAAAGATGCCATTTATCTTCATTAAAAATCATTGTAGCATGTCAAACACTTCTATGACGTCTCTAGAGTCCTCCCAAGGTTCCCCCATGCAATCACTGATCCCCCCTAGTAATTTGGAGTCACACTCTCAATGTTAGGGATCTTGTCCTTCTTAACCTTATTCAAGAATCATCTTTATCTTATCTTTTATATCTCCATTTCATATTTTTGGGATATCATCTTCTGTATCCCCATTGATGTAAATTTTGTAAATAAATGATTAAATAACCATTTTCTCTAATGATTTCCTTCCATGAAAATTTATATACCCCTATTATGCTGTCGAAATTTCAACACGATTTTCCATGAAAAAACATTTTATAGTGAATAACCATACCCATTTTTTATCGATGGTGTTAATATTTATACACTAATAATATTTAATTTGGGAATTGAATTTATTTACTCCACACTCCATGATCGTGGAATAAAATATGTTAATTAATGAATCCATGTTTTATGATCTATGTGGAACACTTAATCATGAGAATGAAATGAATGTGACAGGTGCATCGAAAATTATATAGTGAACCAATACACTGTGTAATGTTTTAGTCTCATGAGACATCACATAAGGGGTTAAGGTGTGAACCTAATCCATCATTGTACTTTTTACATCATGATTTTATGGAAATAATAATTGATCTATGTATATCATGTAGTGTTTTATGTTGATTCCACATTTTCCATGTTTCCTTTATGTTATCATAATATATCATTCATCCATGTTCATGTTTTTTATTCCCACCCATTTTAATACCCATTGATATTCATATTTTCTAAATTTTATTATCTTCTTCATGTTAGGCCATGTTTATTTCCAATCAGGGCTTTATATATCACCCATTTATTATGTATTCTTCTAGGTTATCCCTTGTAGTTTTATGTTCAATCATGTTAATTATGTTTTCTATAAATATAACATATTTCCTCTTTTTGGTTTTTATGTAATGTTCCTAATTACAAGACAGACTGTAAATATTGATCATCATGGTTTTATTAAGTGTAATCTTATTAAATTAATCATTTATTAATATGTAATAAATTTAAGGATTATCATAGTTGGTATCATAGGAAAATCATAGTTATTTTATGTATTGGGATAAAAAAACTCTAGAGCAAGCCATATATATAAATAAAAAATGTATATGAAAACATCCCTTAATTTTGGTAAGCATGGAGTACATGATTTATTAGGAAATTACATCCCAATATGGATACTAGATGTGGATATTGTTCTGTAACTGATGTAGATAAGGTTAATACATTGAAACACCATATTGAGCTGGACTCGACTGGGAATTGGTGCTGGAGAACGGTCCCTGATGCACACCTATGTTGACACTACCAGGAGGTATACATTATTAAATTAATAATCTCATTATGAACCATTATTAAGGAATCCAAAAATTACCATAAGTGTATATTAAAGGAAATAGATCACGAATAAAATATATTGAAGCATATAAGTTCATAAGTTGTTGAAATAAATGTCATTTATGTGTCATCCCTTAAATTACATTGGATAACCATCTATGTGAAGAATAGTTTGAAAATACTCATCCATAATTTTCCCTTTATTCTAGAAAATGACCGGTAATAGAAGGAATCAGGTAAACAACCAATGTGACCGGAAATATGATTATTGACCCAACGAGATGAACAACCCGATGGGAGTAGGAATCATGAACATTGTGACAATACTCTCTCAGCTGACTCAGGATATGAATAGAAACTAGGATCATGAGGAGAACCCAAATCCCCATGATAAATAACAAACTACAATTGGGACTTGTATGTGAAAAATGCCTCTAACATTCAATGGATCATCTAATTACATAATCTCGAAAAAAATGGATCAACTCCATTGAGAATATCTATCTATCAATCAATGTTATGAGAAAGAGAATTTTATATAAGATTTTTTTTGAATGGAGAGAGAATCTAATCATTTGTTGAAATTGATCAATAATACAAAGCCAAAGGAAGAGATCAAAGGGATGGGATAGAAGGAATTCCAAAAAAAATTCAATAAATAGTTCCCGCTCACTCACTAAATTAAAAGGAAATGGATTTCTGTTCCCTACGAAAAAGATAATATGAATCTATCACTGTTTATAGGGAAAACATCACATGAATTTCATGATACTGCTTAAGATTTTTCATTACCCCTCAAAGAAAGGTTGACTCCTTCTTTAGTTGGTGAAAAACTAGTATATAAAAATCCCTGTAAAATCGAGACATTAATATATATAATTTTTTTTTCTGATGTTTCCATAATTTTGAAATAGGGATTGGTGAATATATGATGTTAGGATAATATCAATTAAGGGTGAAGGAGGAGGATATCCCCAAGACTGCTTTTCATATAAGGTAGCTGCACAATGAGTTCATATTAATGCCATTAATACTCTTCAATGATCCCACAATCATTATAAACGTGATGAATTGGGTTTTTAGGGATTACCTCAGAAAATTTATTGTAGTCTGTGTAGGATTAGATTATAATATAATCCAAAATAAAGTGGTATCATGAGGATCATCCGAGAACTGTGCTCAAGACCTTGACAAAGGAGTACCTTAATTACAAGTACAAAAAAATGTTAATTCTGGTTAGAAGAATTCTCATTCATGGGGGATATCATCACAAGTAATGGGTTATCTATAAACCCTTAAAAAATTGAATCAATTTAAGGACAATTCCATTATCTGTGATAGATATCCATAGTTTTCTTATTTGATCTAGGTACTATCATTGATTTGTGATAAATTTACGATTATTTTAAAACCATTTAATCAAGATAACTCGGATGGGAGCCATGTATTGCTTGAATGATAAATGCGAAGAGAGAATCATGGAGGAATAAGGAGTCTTATCACTACACCTATTATCACACTACCCACAAGTGGGGAACATTTGATGGTATTGAACAAATTCTCTGAATAAGGAATTGGGTAGTGTGTTAATGAAAAATTAAAAACTAATAGCTTATGAAGTTGAAATTTCAGAAGTATAACTAACCAATGAAAGATCTATAAATTTCTGTAATGATCTTAAAGTTGAAAATCTAGAATAATTATGTATTTGGAGATTATTATATAATATATACAGAATAAAAAATCCTCATGTATACATTCACTTTGAAAGAGATGAATATGAAACCATGACGATGGTTAGGGATTATCAAAGACTATGAATTATCAATTCACTACCACCATAGGAAAGTTAATTACGTGGAAGACCCTATAAATTGAATTAATCCATAAATTTTATCATTAATGGGAATTAAAAAGGATTTTATCCTTTTATACTTTAAAAGGATTGTCATGGGAATCAGAAATGATATATAATCATCAATATTTTCACAAATGATTGATCAACCATACCCTATGGAGAAGATAAATGATGCTAAAATAGATGATGTGGGAATTCAGATAATAGCGAAAACTATATGAAAAGGGAAATCATCAGAGTTTAATGTTAATGAAGAATGAGTTCTACGATTTGGGTCAATACTATGTATACCATCAAATCATGAGTTATAGATGGAAATTTTGAATGATACACATAATTCTAATTTCTCCCTCCATCGATAAAGCACAAATATATATCAAGATATCCAAGAGTACTATTTTCGTGACACAATGATGAATGAGATCATAGATTTTACATAATGATGTATTGTATGTCAGAAAGTGAAGGATGAAGGAAAAATCCAAGGGGATTATGTAACCATTACCCATATCTACATGGAATTTGTAAAATATCACATGGAGTTTGTCACAGGTCATCTATAGTCATCAAGAAGAAATAATTTTATATGGGTTGTGGTGGGTCGTCTTATAAATACTACTCACTTAATTACAGTTCTATAGGACATCTCACATCATCAACTTTCATGGATATACATTATAGAAGTGGTGAGGCTTCATCGAGCACCATTATCGATTGTATCTGATCGAGATACATAATTTTGCTCCATGTTCTAGAAGTGTCTTCAATAATCTCTAAATACTATGTTGAATTTCAGAATGACTTTTCACCATTAAATTCATCTCCAATCTGAGTATACTATCCACACAATTGAGTACATGTTGAAAAAAATTCTCAATTGACCTCAAAGGAGGATGGGATCAACATCTTCGTCTAGTCGAGTACATATACAACAATAGTTTCAACTCAATCGTCCAATGGCTCCCTATGAAGTCCTTTATGGGAAGAGATGTAGAAAACCTCCTTGTTTTAATGATTTTGGGGAATGAAAACTAATTGGTTTCGAGATGGTTGAGGAAATGGTGGAAAATGTTAAGACCATTCAATAGCACGTCAAGGATACACATAGGTGACATAAGATTTATGCTGAAAATCATCAATATTCCTCAATATATCTCCATGGAAGAAAGTTATGAGATTTTGGAAGAACGGAAATCTTATTCCAAGATACATCTGTCCCTTTGAGTTCCTTGATCACACTGAAGCGACATCCTATAAACTAGAACTCCCACCAAACCTTTCTAAATTACATGATATATTATGTGTACCCCTATAGAGAAAGTACATATCATACCCCTAAAATTTAATCAATCCATAGTTTGTACCATTGGTGAATGATATCTCATATTTGGAGTTGTAGATAAATATCTTAGATCATAAATACAATGTTCTATGAAATAAGTAAATACACCTGGTCATAGTGTTGTGGTGAAACAACATGTTTGAAGAACGGGGACATGAGAATAGGAGGAGGTGATGAATTATAATTACCGTCATATGTTTTTGTGTGTGAAATGAAAATTTTGAGGGAAAATTTCCTAAGGGAGGGGGGTGATATTTTAATAACTTGATCATTTATAAATATAATCACCAATTTGATTTAAATAAATATCTTATTATATATTTTGTTTATAGAAAACACATTCACTTGTTTTGTTTTATTATATCGTATTAAATTTGAAAGTCTATTCCACATTATACCCATTGAAAATATAGTAGTTTAATAGTGACCACATGATTATTATAGATATAGTGTTTTAAGAAATCCAATTGACACCGAAAAAAGGAAGTGATGGCCACAACCAATAGGATCATACCCTATAAATCCCATTAATCAGAGCTTCTGAGGGAGATAGAATCATTGGTGTTTGAACACGACCAATCCTCAGATGATATCCAACCTCTTAAAGCATGAGTGAAACCATTTATAGGAGAGGTTCAAGCTCATTGAGATCACAACCGACACCATATATGATTATGAAGCTCACATTTTCATATATTTAATACTTTAAATAATTGTTTATAATCCCACTATAGTGTTATTGTATGGGTAATTGTCACATTTTTAGGTTTTAGTGTTATTTTGAGACTAAATGCAAAAAAGGACTAATTCTGCAATTTTAACAGATTGTTATCACAGGGGTATTTTGGCCATTTATCATTAAATATATGTCCAAATTTCATGATTAATTTTTTTTAGAATCCTTATTTAATTTACTTCATTTTTGGCTTCTGGACCAGGGGCTGAATCGATCATCTAGTGGCCGTAAACAATTAATGAAGTTGAAGAGTTTTCCGGGTGGACAGAACGGACCCCACTTCCATAACGGAAACCCAATTTGGTCTAAACAACTCCAAATTAGATTATTCCACTTGGAGATATACTAGGTCTCAAGGGAGAATTTATTAAATAAATTTCACGGCATTTGGAATGCATTTTGAGGGACATTGAACGACATAAATTTAAAGGAAACTGCCTGGAAGCTGCCTCCAAAAAACGAAACCGCCGATATTAAATTCATAAATCCTTCTAGACACGTCCAATGATGCTTAAATTTGGGGAGAAAACGGACGCGTCATTATGGAACAACATTTAAGAAGACAACTATAACATATTCGGTCATTTAAGGGCATATATTCGGGGAAAATTTCGGATTAAATGTTTTGTGTGTGAATTCTTTACCCCTTCTCCCTATAAATATGTGTCCCTTCTCCCAGTTTATGGTATATCCATTCTAGGGGGGGCTAAGGTGGAGCTTTATTTCTGTAATTTTTATTTATATTTTTAATATACATTAGTTTATTCTTCTTCTTCATACCTCATTCTTCCATTTTTACTTTTATGTGTTTCCCCAACCGTATTCTCTTCTAAATCCATGAAAATAGGGAACTAACTGCGATATTTGTTTGAGGGGGAGAATGGTGGCGGTTAAATTGACTATGATGTGCGATTGCTCAATTTTCTCTATCACCATGTTCTTCTTCTCATTCAAAATTTCTCCTTCCCTTCACTATATAAGTCATGCATACGATGGAGTATGGCTTGGGTAGCGATGGTCAGAAAAGAGATATCCTAGACAACTTTAGGACAAGTATTTCCCCACATGCAGAGATCTCAGTGTTGGGGAAATAACATTTCGAATAAGAGGGTGTAGTGTGATAGATTTTTATCACTACATTGAATTGATATTGAGAATATTTTAATAAACAATGATATAAACCATTATTATCCTCTAAGAAAAAATGTCTTCATTCTTATTTTTAACATCATATTGTTTGCATTACATATATATATATATATATATATATTCATATTTTATGCATATTTAAAACTCATATTTATATTATATATTAGTTAGATAATAAATAGTGACAATTGAATTTTGGTGTTCTGTAAGTTGACTCCTTGAGACCGACCCTGGGAGTGCACTACATTGCATTCTTAGGTAAATAATATTTTGATCGGGGATCCGCGACAAATTCCCGCTTCATCAAATTGGCACCGTTTCCAGGGAGGTGCAACACTTGCACACCGTTATTCATAAAAAAACAAAAAAAAATCATAAATTTCAAAAACTAAAAAAAACTTTATATTCATGATGTATTTCAAGGGTGATTATTCTGCATGGACTGACCAATCTTAGGTGCCAGAAAATGTTTGCAATGAACTTGATGCTCAATTTCATAGGATTAGTGATAAAGTTAAAAAACTAGAGAGCCAAATTTAATGGATTTCTGCATATGTACGCACATACCAAGAGAAATCCGAACCTGAGCCAGAACCTGAACCAGAACGAGTGGTGGAATTGATTTCACCAATAATCTTTTATGTTAAAGAACCTGAGGCGGGTGAGAAAGAACTTCTAAAGGAACTAATCACATCATCCCGATCTAAACCATTGCTCTAGGAGGTCCCAGAAGTACACATTCCAACTAATGCACTGATGGGAGGTTAATATTGTTTTTAAGAATCTTGGAATAACTTTGTTGAAGATAACTTGAAACATGATCTTCCCATAATTGATAATTAAACATCATACACTTTCTACCTATCTTTGGATTTGGATGATAAGGAAGAAGATGCACCTACTGAGATTGAGTTTCCAATGGTCATGCCTGAAGAGATAAATTTCCAAGCTGACTTACATGAAAGGGAAGATTTCTTTATTGATTCACCATGTTTTAATATTATTCAAACTGAATTGTTTTTTGAATTCTTCTTTCCTGAAATTTTTGGTATAGTACAAATGGAGAAGACCTTGGTTGATATGAAAGAGACCACCAATGTAGTGGTGATCATGGAAGAAGATCTGGAGAAGGTTGTGGTTGTGCGACTACCTCCTCAACAGAAATTTTCATACCATATGGAGGAGGACACCACCGAAGTTAATAGGGAGCACCCCTATCTTTTATTCCTCCCACTTCGAACCTCAAATTTCTTCTTTATTCATTCTCAGGGGTTGGGAACTTTCTTATATTCATTGGGGTTCTCTACTTTCAGGTTTTACTCATGGATATCGGGAAAACTCACATGTGGTGGTTCATCTCAATGAAACCACACCCACCTTCTGATTGGGGATAATCTACTGAAACTTCCTGACTAGGGGCAGTAAAAACCTAGCACCTTCATGGGGGTCTAAACCAAGCATTATCACTTTTGTTTTCCTTTTCTCCTTATTTTTATTTATTTTTCTTATGTATTTTCATTACTTTCTTGTAGTTTTAAAGTGGATGCTTCTAGGATCTTAACTCAAGGCATTCACCTCTAAAATAATGTCAGGTTGTATCTTTCCTTCCCTTGGATTTTCTAACTTTAAATTTATATTTTGTTTAGTTTAAATAAGGGGTAGTTAAATTTAAGTGTGGGGGAGTGTCAGCCTGCTTAGTTCTTCTTGTTTTCATTTCATTTTTTTATTAAATTTTTAGGATTTTTGAGCTTTAATGAATATTATTATCACTTTTCACACATCAATTTATTTTGAAAGAGTTGAAATTATTTTTGAAACAATGGATTTTAAATTATTGTTGATGTGAATTTTTTTTATTGAATTGGATTATAAATTATTTTTATGAGTTTGAATGATTTTTGAAATCCATGACCATGAAACACTGACTCAAAATATTTTTCCAATCCTATGTGGTATTCTAAACCACTTTTTCATATTCTTCCTAATACCCACACATTCTTGAGGGAAACTTGAATTTGGTGTGAGAACCAGAATTTGTGAATAATTCTCTTTTGAAGATTTGGATGTCATGGAATGTATTTAAAATGATTGAGGCATCTCTTTGACTAGCCAAATTTTATCTTGAGACCTAGCTTAACATTTATCCTTGAAAATCCCTTAGATGCCATGAATGGTCTTATAGGTTTAAGCCACATTACAAGCGATTTTTTCCTTACCTACCCACACTTTTAGTATTTTTGCATGGATATTTCAAGTTTGAGTATGGGGGAAGGGATATTCGTGTGCGTTCATTAGGATGTGTATCATTTATGGGTGGTGTGAAGTGTGTGTTAATATTTCGGGCATTGGACAATAAGAGAATTGGGCATGTGTCGTTATTTCATTGTGCTTTTATTTCTTTCATCCATTTCTCTTTCAAAAGAAAAGAATAGAAAAGAAAAAAATAGAGATGGGATTGAATTCCTCATTGTACATTATTTTATGACTCATGTACCTCTCAAAATCAGGGGCATCAATTGTCATTCATTCATTGTATTCAATTTTCAGCTCATCCTCCATAAAAAAAAGAAAAAGAAAATAAATCTGTGCCTTTCTAGAGCTTTGAAAAAAAAGGAGAACTGAGATGATATCATTCATTATAATCACTTCTTGGCCCTTGTACCATGTCATAAAAGGGGATGGTTTGTTTTTTTTTCACATTTTCAAGTGGGATTGAGAGAGGAAGTTTCTGTGTTTTCCATTCATTTAATTATGCATTGTACTTAATAGTCCAACCTCCTCTTTCTAGCCTGGAACATTTTTCAATAATTTTCCCACCAACCCTAAGCCACAGAATCATTTGAACCTTTAATTATATCCCTCATTATTAAATTTATTTTCATGTTTCATGGAGTGGAGAAATGATAATTTTCACAAACCTATGGTGATACATGCGATTTTCAAGTATGATTAGAACTCTAGATTCCATTTCTCTTGAGTGAAGAGTGACATAAAAATCAATGTGAGGTAGGTTGTGATTGGGCCATGGATTGATTTATGAGGTTGAAAAAATTTTAATGATTGAAATGAATATGGGATAGGATTTTTTTTCATATATGATACATGATGGACTTCTATTTTGGATAAGCTCATTGATATTTTCTCATTTTTTATTGTTCTGTGGAATTTGATTTGGATATAAGATGATTGCCCAGGAGTTCAATGTTTAAGTGTGGGGGAGTGATGAAGCTCACATTTTCATATATTTTATACTTTAAATCATTTTTTATACCATAGTGTTATAGTATGTGTAATTGTCACATTTTTAGGTTTTGGTGTTATTTTGAGCCTAAATGCAAAAATGGACTAATTCTGTAATTTTAACAAATTGTTATCACAGGGGTATTTTGGTCATTTATCATTAAATATATGTCCAAATTTCATGATTAAAATTTTGTTAGAATCCTTATTTAATTTTCAATATTTTTGTATTCTAGACCAGGGGCTGAATCGATCATCTAGTAGCTGTAAAAATTCAATGAAGTTGAAGAGTTTTCAGGGTGGACAGAATGGACCCCACTTCCATAACGGAAACCCAACTCGGTCTGCACAACTCCAAATTAGATGATTCAACTTGGAGATGTACGAGGACTCAAGGGAGCGTTTATTCAAGTAATTTCACAGCGTTTGGAATCCATTATGAGGGATATGGAATGAAATATATTTAAAGGAAGGTGCCTCCAAAAAATGAAACCGCCCATATTAAATTTATAACTCCTTTTAGACGCGTCCAATGAAGCTGAAAGTTGGGGAGAAAACAGACGCGATATTATGGAACAAAATTTCAGAATATAACTATAAAAGATTTAGTCATTTAAGGGCATATCTACAGGGAAACTTTCGGATTAAATGTTTTTTGTGTGAATTCGTCACCCCTTCTCCCAATAAATATGTGTCCCTTCTCCCAGTTTATGATATAGCCATTATAGGGGGGCTAAGGTGGAGCTTTATTTCTGTAATTGTTATTCATATTTTTAATATAGATTAGTTTATTCTTCTTCTTCATACCTCATTCTTCCATTTTTACTTTTATGTGTTTCTCACACCGTATTCTCTTCTAACTCCATGAAAATGGGGAACTAACCTCGATGTTTGTTTGAGGGGGAGAATGGTGGTTTTTTGAGTTTAATTGTGCTTCAATTTAAATCTATTTATTTAATTCTGTGAATTTTGGTGGTGGTTAAATTGATTATCATGTGTGCTTGCCCCATTTTCTCTATCACCAGGTTCTTCTTCTCATTCAACATTTATCATTCCATTCACTATATAAGTCATACATATGTTGGAGTATGGCTTGGGTAGCGATGGTCGGAAAAGAGATCTACTATATGACTTTAGGAAGAGTATTTCCCCACATATAGAGATCTTGGTGTTGGGGAAATAACATTTCGAATAAGAGGGTGTAGTGTGATAGATTTTGATCACTACATTGAATTGATATTGAGAATATTTTAATAAACAATGATATCAACCGTTATGATCCTATATGAACAAATGTCTTCTTTCTTCTTTTTTAACATCTTATTGTTTGCATTACATATATTTATATATATATATATTAATATTTTATGCATATTTAAAACTCATCTTTATATTATATATTAGTTAGAAAATAAATAGTGACAATAAAATTTTGGTGTTGTGTAAGTTGTCTCCTTGAGACCGACCCTGGGAGTGCACTATATTGCATTCTTAAGTAAATAATATTTTGATCGGGGATCTGTGACAAATTCATGCTTCATCATATGCCGAACCACCCCATGAAATTTTTACTCCCACACACCTTTCCCTTAAATAATTTTCATGTGTATTAATGGGATATGTATCGAGACCCTAATCAAACAAAATGTATATTTTATACAATAATGAGTTTATTTTCATATTTTTATTGTTGCTTTATAAAAGATTTTTACTTTTATAAAATAAATGAAAAATATATTTTTAATTAGTATTCAATCTCAGTGAAGTAATTTATTTTGGTTAATTTATTGAGTCTTAAAATGAATAATATTTCAATTATTTATTATTATTAAATAATTTTTATAAAATATATATGACCATATAACTTGTATGAAGTCAAATTTTATTTTTACAAGGATTTAAAAGATGTTATTGTAACACCCCAATCTTCCACGGTATGCTTCTCGCTGAATAATACAGTAGCGTGTGTTGTACACAACTTCAAGTTCTAACAAACACCACAACTAATAAAACAGCTGTTATGAATAGTAATACAAACTTTTTGAAATTTTATACATTTTATCTTTCAAAATGGACATCATTTTTGGATTCGGAATATTGAAATTAGCCTAGGGTAAAATTTTGGTACTTTTCGGATAACTTTCATATTTTGATGAATAGTGAAAATTACTAAATTTTAATTAAAAACAACTTTTTTAATCGAAATAATTAATAGTTATAAATTTTTAATTTGAGTGGTTTTAAATAATATTTAGAATATATTTTTTTAATTTAATACAATTTTGGTCATTTGAAATAATTTCACATTTAAACCACAAATAAACAAGTGTCAATCTTTTGATAGTTATTATTTCTTAAAAACAGGCTTTTTGTTTTGACAGTGTGATTTAATTTTAAATTAATTTATTCAACTTATGTGTTTTGAATTTGGAAAAATGGAATCCATATTTGGAATCAGGATTTCCAAAATTTGTAAATAGGTAACTTTTATTTTTAGACATTTTGAATAGTTATTTCGGTAAATATTTTATTTACCATGGTTAAAGGGTAAATCCGGCAAATAAGGGTAAACAAAAATTATATTATAATAATAATAAATTACCCTAAAACATGTCTTAAACCTATTGGATGATACATTTCCGACCATGGGCATCTTTGGGTCGATTTTGGGACCACATGGATCCACTTGTAAGTGATAATGACACTTTATATTAAATAAGATAAAGTAAATACAAAAAAGACATATGCTTATATCCTTCAGAAAAAAAAATTTTCATAGGTTTATATAAGTTATATTTTCGACTATAAATATTCATTAGATAGATAAAATGATTTCCCACATAATGGAATTTTATTTTTAATTTTCAGACATAAATAATTTAATTTATTTATGACACAATGATGATGCAATAATTACATTATTAGTGAAATATTAAAATAATTGATGTTATAAATACCAAAATAAATATAATTTGAGTCTTTAATGAATTTCACAAATTTTATATGTTAATATGACATGTTATTATTGATTTAATTAACTTTTTTCGAAGTAATCATGCTGTTTTGATTTTCACAAGAATCAAATACCAAATAGTGTCAAAATTGGCATAAAAGAGTATTTAAAACAAATATTATATTTTTAATTGATATTAAATTCCTAAAAATATAAGGATCGGACAAAGGACTTTTATCATGATAGATTTATCATTAGTGGACCACTTTCGGGTCCCTTGGAGGTATATACTAAGTTTATTAACTATATAATATAAAAATACAAAGTGACATGGTAAGTGTCAAACTAATTAACTAAGAGTTAAAACTAAAAGATAAGGTTAATATAATGACCCAAACCAATCTAAAATCTATTATTTGAAAGGATTTCGACCCATACCCACCTTATACTTTGAATAATACACTTTGGAGCCATTAGAAACCGAATATGAATTTATTATAAAATAATACTTTAAGTTTTTCCTAAAGAGCCCCTCCTCCCCCTTATAAAAGGACACCACTTCTAACCAATTCTTCACACCTTCAAAGCATTTTGGATTGGCCAAAATCTGCCTAAATATCCTCCAAACCTCCCTCACTTCAACCTAGAGGTGTTATTTTGATCATAAATCCATCTTAAGGAGCCCTTTTGATCAAATCAAAAGGAAGAACTCGAAGAAGAGGTAATGTTTTCACCACGCTCTTTCAAATTCCTTTCTTCTTCAACTTCTTCTTTATTTGTTATTCCTATTCTAAAATAATAAATACAGTATCTTCTATATACTGTGATGTTATTATAAATATGGAACAAACAAATTCATTACTGTATCCATCCCTTGAATGACATGTCACCATACGTGCGTACGTACGACCTACCGTCTCCACGTTGTGGTGTAATTGTTATTCAATATATTATTATTTAGATGGGTATAATAATGGTGTATAATTTATGTAAATAATAAATATAACATGATAATTATTCTGTCTATATGATATACCATCCAATTATATATTATTTTAATATCAAAAGAATGATATTGTCGCCCGTGCGTACGTACGGACTACCGTCTCCACGAACGTGATGAGATTCATTCCCCATCATATCCATTTGAGTGAAATTATCATTTAATGATTAAAAATAATTTTTAAGTACTTGATATCATTCTTTATATGAATAAGATACAACCTATCCGTAATGAACATGGCTTACGTAACAAAGAATATAAAGGAAAACGAGTAAGTTAACACCTGAAATGACGATAATAATAAATTATTATTAACAAAGAAATGTTAAAAGATTATATATGATATCATATAAATGTATATGATTCTTGTATAATTTAATAAAAATTATTTCACAATTATACAGGAAGTTAACAAACCCTAGACCAAGGAAAAGTATAAGGTAAGGGGTTTCTTATATCACTTTCAATTGCGTGATATTTCCATTTTTCACCACTTATTTATTGCATGTGTTGTGGGAACTGCCCATGATTGCATTAATTATGTTATATAATTTAATTTATGGATATTTACATCATCATCGTATGATCCTTATTTCAAGGGTGTATGTTTTTTATGTTACCAAATCGATAAGGGAATTTGAAATTTCAATTTCCACTCATTTGGATTTACGAATACTTCATTGATTATTTTACTCCATGATTATGTGTGGAATAAATATTCATTTGATTATGTCAAAATTTACACTCCCCTTTCTGTGTATGTACTTTTTATACACATAATCACTCCGTTTATGAATTCTCATGTCTTCGATATGATCTTGATAAGAGTAATTTTAACTCAATCTCCATTTGTTGAGTTAAATATTGAATTCATTGATGTTTTTTTTTCAAGCATACGTGTGAATGTCCTCCGATTTATTTACACTGAATATCCAATCATATTGAGTGTATTTATATTTTTCAAACATAATTATGTCATTGATTTATCCTTAACCTAAGGATATGGTCTTTATAAGATATTTCATCTCAAATTACATTCCATAGAGACTTCTTTGTTGTTATACACCAAATCACTTTTATATGGTGTATATAATGTACTTTGACATAGTTTATCAAGAATCCCTTTATTCTCATGATATTACAAAGTTTTTATTACCTCAATTATTTATATTCAAGTGTCTATCTTTTGGTTAGAAACTCTAACAAAAATATCAGTTTTAAATGTTTTGGAGATTTATTCTTCGAAATCATTCTCATTAATGTCCATGTTTTAAAAATGATTTTAAGGATTTATTTATACGGACATTAATGTTTTAAAATTAAAATTAATTTTATAAGTTTCAAAGTGGTATGGGAAACATTGATTCAAAAATCTATTTTTAAAATGGCTTCTTGACAAGTAGTGTGACTTTTAATTGTTTTCAAGAAAAAGGGGGACATTTCTCTCAAATAGTATTGATGATTATTTTCATCTATGTAAATATCCTTCATTATTATTGATTGAGATTAATCTAATACAATACAATTTTCCATATTGTATCGAATGAGTTATGTTTGACTGTGGATGTGTTATTTTTATAAAATTCATGGTTTGGGGATAAAGTATTGACATTTAGTATGCTAGTTTTAATACGAATGATTATGTTATGTTAAACATGTTCATATGGGGAATGAATTGAACTTAGTAAGTGACGGGGGGAGAAAGCTATAACTCCTTGATGCATCAGTAGCTCTCATGAGACAAACTAGTGTCTTGACATGAGGCCTTGACAAAATATTATTTGTAGTCTTGGCACGAGGCCTTGTCTACATGGTTATGATATTCGGGGATTATGAATTCCATCATTATGAAAGTGGTTATTGATACTGCATGTTGTTATTTGACTAGTAAAATATCAATGTGAATAAGTAAATGGAATTATTTAATTTTATCTTAGCCATATTATGCTGAAATTCAAGTTTAAAAGGCTTTTGTTTTAGTTATACATTGCCTTAAATGTCTATACTTATCTATGAAAGTTTCTGCTATATTGTTATCCTTACTGAGAATCTGAGCTCACCCCTTTCAATGTTTTATTTTTTCCTGGATATGAAGAAGTAATTTAAGAATGACTTACAGGGATAGTATGCGGGGATATGAAGACAAGATTTTGTTTTAGTTGTTTTTACTTTATGATGTAATGTAATACTTATGAATATATCTAGTGTTTCCAAGACTACTAAAATAATAGGTCTTTCGAGACTTGATCTTTTGTGATCATGCCAATGTTATGTAATGTTATGCACCGAATCCAGGTAACTGGGGTCGGGGCATTATAGTTGGTATCAGAGGAATTTTAGTACAAACCATGAGACCTATATTTAGATAAACTCTAATTAGAGCACATATCCCTAAGATAGACTTTGAGGATTAGTATATAAGAACTTCCTAGAATTTTGGTATTGTAGAGATTTTGTGAGTTTTCCGAGCAATACATCCCTGTATGGATACGAGCAGGTAGAGGCGGATCTGGCACAGATGTGCCTAGGGGTAAAAACCGAATACACCACTTTGAGCTAGAATCGAACAAGAACTGGTGCACAACAATGGGGCTTGCTGCACTCTTGGAGACGACACTCCCGGGGGATATGCTTAGGATTATTTACATTTTCTTTACAAACTGATTTGAAATATTATATATTAGATGAGAGTAAATGACCTTGGTTAATCCTAATGTGTTTCAAATTGAGAATATGGTGACATGATATTCTCTAAATGATTTTATGACTACTGTTACTCACACAATGCTTACTAGTTTTAGTCAATGGCCAGATTCCATGGAATTCATAGTGACTTTGAGAATGATGTAAAAGGTGGGAACAATGGTGGAAATGAGAAAAAATATGGACTGTTTATAGGTGTGAATGATATCATCTTCATGAAAAATCAATTTTCCAAAAATATGATCAACAATTTATATATACTAACCAATTCTCAGACTCAACAAAGAAGAGAATGGTAATGAATGATAAGAGCTCCAGTAGTGGAGACCATGGAGAAAGGAATCCTCAATTTCCATCATGCATGAAATGTGGAAGGAGACACCCATGAAAGTGTCTCAATGGGACAAATAAATGATTTACGTGTGGGAAAGAAGGACATAATGTGAAGAATTTCTGAAGAAAAATGAAGATTACTATGGAAGAAGATAAAAACAGTCCTAAGAATCCATTTATAGTCATTTTATGTAAATGTAGGGGACCTGGACATTACCAAAGTGAATGCCCTATTTATAGGATATATTCTTGGTCATAGAAGAATCTATGTGGAAATAAATGGTTGGAGAAATGTTTAAAAAGTATTAGTGCTCCTTGTTGATGGGTTTACTTTGGAATAATCTTCCCTTGAATTTGTGACCCTGTAGTTTTCCATGTGAGAATGATATTTGAGGAAGAATTATCTTTTCTCTAGTGGATATAGTTATAAATAAACATTTGGTTTTATATGATCATTGGGTTTGAGGCAATTACCATTTATTATAATTGGAGATGAAAATGCAAGGTATGAGATAACATTTTTGGTTAAATTTTGTTATGGTTATTTTCAGTAATTTATCTCATTTTGGAAATGTTATAAAATATAGTTTTTGAAAAAGGAAAACACACAGACCGTGTGACAACCCATCGTGTCGGAAAAAGCTGTAGGAATCGAACCCACAACCAAAGTGCGACTTGGATTTATTGCCTACCACTGGACTACGTGAAGTCCCTGGTTAGTGTGACTATTATTTTTAGTTAAAAGATTTTATTGATCAATAATAATTTTATTTGGGGTCTTATGTCTTATCAAATTAATACCCTTAGTATAGGAAAATGATTTGGTGATTAAGTGATAAATGTTATTTTGGAAGATGTTTACTTTGTTGGGAACACTATATGCCCAAGGAAAATAGCATAGTAAGGGATTACATTTGAGGAGTAATGGTGGAGTTTTATATATGTTTTTATTGTGAATTTATAGTGATTTGGGTTATTTATGGAAATGATTAACCAATAATAGAGAATATGTGATTAGGTTAATTACTTTTAAGTATGTGACTTTAAGAGTAGTTGATGTCATTTGGAGATACCATTTAACGTGGAATACTACATAACAAAAATTTTATATGTTTTGAGTTTCAATATTATTTTGGATTTTATTAAATGATTTTAAGAAAAATTCTTTATTGAATTCTATTTATTTAACTTTGGGGTATTGTTGGTTTAATTTTAGAAATTAAGATTAGTGTTTCTTTCTCTAATGAAATAACATTTTGTGGGATCATCATATCTTATACTGACTGTTTTGGTTTTGATTAATCTCTAAAGACATGGTAAATATATATTTTATTCTTTGTGGATCACGTGATCCTATAAGAATTTTATTGTAGCTCTTCTAGTCTGACCAAGTTTTCTAAAATACTCATCGTTTAAAAACGAGTTAGTTGTATAAATCTATTAAAGAATGAAACTTTACTTAAAAATTAAGTATATATCTTTATGTTCTTAGTCAATATCAGAAATGAATTCTTCATCCTTATGTAATGTAACTTAAAAATAAATAAAAATAAAAATGTTTTCCGTTTACTTTTCCTACTGGGAAACTAATGACTCTTTGTCCCATCACAAGTTCGTGGTTTTCTTGTTGTTAACTTTCTCTTGATCATGTTTTCTATCCCCCTCCATCAGAACATGACATGTATTATAACATCCATATCCATGTTTTTCTACATGGAATCCTAGTATAGGTTATCTCGGGTGACCTTTGTACTTCTCTTCTTTCTTTTAAAATGATAGTTTTATTGACTCTTTTTCCGATGTGGAACATTTCATTATATTCCCAAGCCCAATTTTAAAAATTTCTAGGACGCAATTTATTGAAGGTGGGGAGAATGTAACACTCCAAGCTTCCACGGTATGTTTCTCACTGAATAATACAGTAGCATGTGTTGTACGCAACTTCAAGTTCTAACACACACCACAACAAATAAAACTAACCATTATGAATAGTAATATACTCATTTTTAAATTATATAGATTTTATCATTCAAAATGGACTTCATTTTTGGATTCGGAATATCAAAATTAGTCTAGGGTGAAATTTTGGTACTTTTCTGATAACTTTCATATTTTGATGAAAACTGAAAGTTACTAAATTTTAATTAAATACAACTTTTTTAATCGAAATAATTAATAGTGATAAATTCTGAATTTTAGTGGTTTTAAAGTATATTTAGAATTTATTTTTACCATTTAACAAAATGTTAGTCATTGTACATAATTTCACATTTAAACTAGACATAAACAAGTGTCAATCTTTTGATAGTTATTATTTAATAAAAACACGATTTTTGTTTTGACAGTAAGAATTAATTTAAAATTAATTTCTGCCACTTATGTGTTTTGAGTTTGGAAAAATATAATCCATATTTAGAATCAGGATGTACAAATTGTGTAAATAGGTAACATTTATTTTTATACATTTTGAAAAATTACTTCGGTAAATATTTTATTTACCATGGTTAAAGGGTAAATTCGGTAAATAAGTGTAAAAAAATAATTTTATAATAATAATAAATTACCCTAAAACGTGTCTTAACCCTATTTGTTGATACATTTCTGACCATGGGCATCTTTAGGTTGATTTTGGGACCCCATGGATCCACATGTAAGTGATAATGACACTTTATATTAAATAAGTTAAAGTAAATAAAAAAATAACATAAGCCTATATCCTTTAGAAAAACAATTTTTTGCATAAGGTTATATATTTTATATTTTTGACTATAAATATCAATTATAACTCTAAAAAGATTTCCCACATAATATTATTTTATTTATAATTTTTAGGCATTATATAATTTAATTTATTTATGACACAATGATGATGTAGTAATTACTTTATTAGTGAAATATTAAAATAATTGATATTATAAATACCAAAATAAATATAATTTTATACTTTTAATGAATTACAAAAATTTTATTGGTTAATATGAAATTTTAGTATTTATTTAATTAACTGTTTTCGAAGTAATCATGCTGTTATGATTTTCACAAAAATCAAATACCATATAGTGTCAAAATTGACATAAAAGAGTTTTTAAAACAAATATTATATTATTAATTGATATTAAATTCCTAAAAAACTAAGGTTCCGCCAAAGGACTTGTATCAAGATAGGTGTATCATTAATGGACCACTTGGTGGTCTCTTGGAGGTATATAGTAATTTTATTAACTATATAATATAAAAATACAAAGTGACATGGTAAGTGTCAAACTAATTAACCAAGAGTTAAAACTAAAAGATATGGTTAATATAATGACCCAAAACTATCTAAAATCTATTTTTTTGAAAGGATTTAGACCCATCCCCACCTTATACTTTTTATAATCCACTTTGGATCCACTAGAAACCGAATATGAATTTATTATAAAATAATACTTTAAGTTTTTCCTAAAGATCCCCTCCTCCCCCTTTTAAAAGAACACAACTTTTACCCAATTTTTCACACCTTCAAAACCTTTTGTCTTAGACAATCTCTGCCTGAATATCCTCCAAAATTCCTTTAATTCAACCTAAAGGCCTTATTTTTATCATAAATCCATCCTATGGAGCCCTTTTGATCAAATCAAAAGGAAGAACCCGAAAAAGAGGTCATGTTTTCACCACCCTCTTTCAAGTTCCTTTCTTCTTCAACTTCTTCTTTCTTTGTTATTTCTATTATAAAATAATAACTCCAGTATCTTCTATATAATATGATTTTATTATAAATATGGAACAAACAAATTCATTATTCTATCCATCCCTTGAATGACATGTCACCATACGTGCGTACGTACGGCCTACCGTCTCGATGTTGTGGTGTTATTGTTATTCAATATATTATTATTTAGATGGGTATAATAATGGTGTATAATTCATGCAAATAATAAATATAACATGTTAATTATTCTTTATATATGATATAACATCCAATTAAATATTATTTTAATATCAAAATAATGATATTGTCGCTTGTGCGTACGTACGGACTTCCGTCTCCAAGAACGCGATGAGATTCATTCCCCATCATATCCATTTGAGTCTAATTCTCATTTAATGATTAAAACTAATGTTTAAGTACTTGATATAATTTTTTATATGAATAATATACAACCTATCCATAATGGACACAACTTACGTAACAATGAATATAAAGGAAAACGAGTATATTAACACCCGAAATGACGATAACACTAAAATATTATTAACAAAGCAATGTTAAAAGATCATATATGATATCATATTAATTTATATGATTCATGAATAATTTAATAAAAATTATTTCACCATTATAAATGATTTTAACCAACCCTATACCAAGGAAAAGTACAAGGTAAGGGGTTTCTTATCTCACTTTTAATTGCGTGAGATTTCAATTGTTCACCACTTATTTATTGCACGTGGTGTCTGCACTCACAATGATTGTAATCATTGTGTAATATAATTTAATTTATGGATATTTACATCATCATTGTATGATCCATATTTCATGGGTGTTTGTTTTGTAAGTTACCAAATTGATAAGGGAATTTGAAATTTAAATTTCCACTCATTCCGCTTTACGCATACTTCATTGATTATTTTAGTCCAAGATTATGTGTGGAATCACTATTCATTTGATTATGTCATAATATACACTCCCCTTTCTGTGGATATACATTTGATACACATAATCACTCATTTTATAAATTCTCAATTCTTCGATATGATCTTGATAAGAGTAATTTTAACTCAATCTCTATTTGTTGAGTTAAATATTCAATTCATTGGTGTTGTTTTTACAAGTATATGTGTGAATGTCCTCTGATTGATTTACACTAAATATCCAATCATATTGAGTGTATTTATATTTTTCACACATAATTATGTCATTGATTTATCCTTAACCTAAGCATACGGTCTTTATAAGAGATTTAATCTCAAATTACATTCCAAATTCAACTTCTTTGTTCTTATACACCAAGTCACTTTTATATGTTGTATATAATGTACTTTGACATAGTTTATCTTGAATCCCTTTATTATCATGATATTAAAAAGTTTTTATTACCTAAATTATTTTTATTCAAGTGTCTATCTTTTTGTTAGAAACTCTAACTAAAATATAATTTTTAAATGTTTTGAAGATTTATTCTTCTAAATCATTATCATTAACGTCCATGTTTTAAAAATGATTTTAAGGATTTATTTATATAGACATTAATGTTTCAAAATTAAAATTTCTTTTAAAAGATTCAAAGTGTTATGGGACACTTTTATTCAAAAATCTATTTTTAAAATGGCTTCTTGAAAAGTAGTGTGACTTTTAAGTGTTTTCAAGAAAAAGGGGGACATTTCTCTCAAATAGTATTGATGATTATTTTCATCTATGTCAATATCCTTCATTATTCATGATTGAGGTTAATCTGATACAATAAAATCTTCCATATTGTATCTAATGAGTTATGTTTGACTGTGGATGTGCTATTTTTATACCATTCATGGTTTGTCGATAAAGTATGTACATTTTGTATTCTAGTTTTAATACGAATGTTTATGCTATGCTAAACCTGTTCATATGAGAAATGCATTGGACTTAGTAAGTGACGGGTGGAGCCCGCTATAGCTCCTCGATGCATCGATAGGTCTCATGAGACAAACTAGTGTCTTGGCATGAGGCCTTTACAAAATCATATTTGTAGTCATGGAACGAGGCCTTTACTACGTGGTTATGATAGTCTGGAATTATGCATTCCATCATAATGAATGTGGTTATTGATATTGCATGTGGTTATTTGACTATTATAATATCCATGTGAATAAGTAAATGGAATTATTTCGTTTTATCTTAGCCATATTATGATGAAGTTCAAGTTTAAAAGGCTTTTGTTTTAGTTATACATTTCCTTAAAGGTTTATGATTATCTATGAAAATTTCTGCTATATTGTTATCCTAACTGAGCATCAGAGCTCACCCCTTTCAATGTTTTATTTTTCGCAGGATGTGAAGAAGTAATTTATGAATGACTTGTAAGGATAGTATTAGGGGATATGAATTCAAGATGTTGATGAAGTTTTTTTACTTTATGATGTAATATTAGACTTATGAATCTATCTTGTGTTTCCAAGACTACAAAACTAATCGTTATTTCGATACTTGATCTTTTGTGGTCATGCCAATGTTATGTAATGTTATGCCCCGACTCTGGGTAACTGGGGTCGGGGCATTACAGTTGGTATCAGAGGAAGTTTAGTACAAAACATGGGAGATAGATTTAGATAAACTCTGATCAGAAAACATATCCCTAAGAAAGACTTTGAGGATTAGTATAGAAGAACTTCTTAGAATTTTGGTATTGTAGAGATTTTGTGAGTTTTCCGAGCAATACATCCCTGTCTTGGATATGAGCAGGTAGAGGTGGCTCTGGCCCAGATGTACCTAGGGGTAAAACCCAAATACACCGCTTTGACCTAGAATCGAACGGTAACTGGTGCACGACAATGAGCCTTGCTGCACTCTTGGATACGACACTTCTGGGGGATATGTTTACGATAATTTACATTTTCTTTAAAAACTGATTTGATGTATTATATTTAAGATGAGAGTAAATTACCTTGGTTAATCCTAATGTGTTTCAAATTGAGAATATGGTGACTTGATATTCCCTAAATGATTTTATGACTACTGTTACTCAACAATGCTTTCTGGTTTTAGTCAATGGCCAGAATCCAAGGAAGTCATAGTGACTTTGAGAATGATATACAAGGTGCGAACGATGGTGGAAATGAGAAACAAAATGGAATGTTTATAGATGTAAAAGATATCATCTTCGTGACAAATCAATTTTCCAAAAATATGATCTAAAATACATATATTAACCAATTTCCAGACTCAACAAAGAAGAGAAAGGTGATGAATGATAAGAGCTCCAGTAGTGTAGACCATGGAGAATAGAATACTCAATTTCCATCATGCATGAAGTGTGTAAGGAGACACCCAGGAAAGTGTCTCAATGGGACAAAGAAATGATTTATGTGTGGGAAGGAAGGACAAAAAGTGAAGAATTTCCGAAGAAAAATGAAGAGTACTATGGAAGAAGATAAAAATGGTCTGAAGAATCCATTTACAGTCATTTTCTGTAAATGTAGGGGACCTGGTCATTACCCGATTGAATTCCCTATTCTATAGGATATTTTATTTGTCAAAGAATAAGCTATGTGGAAATAAATGGTTTGAGAAATGTTTAAAAATTATTTGTGCTCCTTGTTGATGGGTTTACTATGGAATAATTTTCTCTTGTATTTTTAACCCTGCAGTTTGCCTTGTGAGAATGATATTTGAGGAATAATTATATTTTCTCTTGTAGATATTGTTATAAATAACCATTTGGTTTTATATGATCATTAGGTTTGAGGCAATTAAAAGTTATTATAATTTGAGATGAAAATTCAAGGTATGATATAACATTTGTCGTTAAATTATTTTATGGTTATTTTGAGGAATTTATCTCATTTTGGCAATGTTATAAAATATAGTTTTTGAAAAAGGAAAACACGTATACCGTGTGACAACCCGTCGCGTCGGAAAAAGCTGTGGCAATCAAACCCACAACCAAAGTGCGATTGGGATTTATCGCCTACCACTGGACTACGTGAAGTCCCTGGTTAGTGTGACTATTATTTTTAGTTAAATGATTTTATTGATCAATAATAATTTGATGTGGGATCTTATGTCTTATCAAATGAATACCCTTCGTATAGGAAAATGGTTTTGTGATTAAGTGATAAATGTTATTTTGGAAGATGTTCACTTTTTTGGGAACACTATATGCCCGAGGAAAATAGAATAGTAAGGGATTACATTTGATGAGTAATGGTGGAGTTTTATCTATGTTTTTATTGTGGATTTATAGTGATTTGGGTTATTTATGGAAATGATTAACCTATAATAGAGAATATGTGATTAGGTTAATTAATTTTATGTATGAGACTTTAAGAGTAATTGATTTGATTTGGATATACCATTTAATGTGGAAGACTACATAACCAAATTCTTCTAACTTTTGAGTTTCAATATTATTTTGGATTTTATTAAAGGATTTTAAGTACAATTATTTATTGAATTCTATTTATTTAACTTTGGGGTATTTTTGGTTTAATTTTAGAAATTAAGATTAGTGTTTCATTCTCTAATGAAATAACCTTTTGGGGTATCATCAGATCTCATACTCACCATTTTGGTTTTGATTAATCTCTAAAGACAATGTAAATATATATTTTATTCTTCTTGGATCATGTGATTCTATAAGAATTTTATTGTAGCTCTTCTAGTGTGACCAAGTCTTCTAAAATACTCATCGTTTAAAAATGAGTTCGTTGTAGTAATTTATTAAATAATGAAACTTTACTTAAAAATTAAGTATATCTCTTTATGTTCTTTGTCAATCTCAGAAATTAATTCCTCATCTTTATGTAATGTAACTTAAAAAAAATAAATATAAAAATGTTGTCTGTTTACTTTTCCTACTGGGAAACTAATGACCGTTTCTCCCATCACAAGTTTGTGGTTTTATTGTTGTTAAATTTCTCCTGATCATGTTTTCTATCCCCCTCCATCAGAACATGACACTTAGTTTATCATCCATATCTATGTTTTTCTACATGGAATCCTAGTATAGGTTATCTTAGGTGACCATTGTACTTCACTTCTTTCTTTTAAAGTGATAGTTTTATTGACTCTTTTTCCGATGTGGAACATTCCCTTATAATCACAAGGCCAATTTTAAAAATTGCGAGGATGCAATTTATTGAAGTAGGGGAGAATGTAACACCCTAATCATCCACGGTACGCTTCTCGCTGAATAATACAGTAGCGTGTGTTGTACGCAACTTCAGGTTCAAACACACACCCCAACTAATAAAACAATCCGTTATGAATAGTAATAACCACTTTTTGAAATTTTATACATTTTATATTTCAAAATGGACTTTATTTTTGGATTCGGAATATCCAAGTTATTCTAGGGTGAAATTTTGGCACTTTTTGGATAACTTTCACATTTAAACCTGACATAAACAAGTGTCAATCTTTTGATAGTTACTATTTCTTAAAAACACGCTTTTTGTTCTGACAGCGGGAATTAATTTTAAAAATAATTTCTACCACTTATGTGTTTTGAATTTGGAAAATTGAATCCATGTTTGTAATCAGTATGTCTAAATTTTGTAAATAGGTAACTTTAATTTTTAGGCATTCTGAATAATTACTTCGGTAAATATTTTATTTACCATGGTTAAAGGGGAAATCTGGTAAATAAGGGTAAAAAAATAATATTATAATAATAATAAATTACCCTAAAACGTGTCTTAACCATATTTTTTGATACATGTCCGACCATGAGCATCTTTGGGTCTATTTTGGGACCCCATTTATCCATATGTAAGTGATAATGAAACTTTATATTTAATAAGTTAATGTAAATACAAAAATGACATAAGCCTATATCCTTTAGAATTTTTTTTGCAGAGGGTTATATATGTTATAATTTTTACTATAAATATTCATTATAAATCTAAAATTATTTCCCAAATAATGGTATTTTATTTATAATTTTGAGACATTAAATAATTTAATTTATTTATGGCAAAATGATGATGCAGTAATTACTTTATTAGTGAAATATTAAAATAATTCATATTATAAGTACTTAAATAAATATAATTTGAGACTTTTAATGAATTCCAGGAATTTTATAGGTTAATATGACATGTTAGTATTGATTTAATTAACTTTTTTCGAAGTAATCATGCTATTATGATTTTCTCAAGAATCAAATACGAAATAGTGTCAAAATTGACATAAAAGAGTTTTTTTTAAATATTATATTATTAATTGATATTAAATTCCTAAAAATATAAGGTTAGGCCAAAGGACTTGTATCATGATATTTGTATCATTAATGTACCACATGGGGGTCTTTTGGAGTAATACAGTAAGTTTATTAACTATATACTATAAAAATAAAAAGTTACATGGTAAGTGTCAAACTAATTAACTAAGAGTTAAAACTAAAAAATAAGGTTAATATAATGACCCAATCCTGTATAAAATCTATTGGTTGAATGGATTTCGACCCATACCCACCATATACTTTGAATAATCTACTTTGGAACCATTAGAAATCGAATATGAATTTCTTATAAAATAATACTTTAAGTTTTTCCAAAAGAGCCCCTCCTCCCCCTTATAAAAGAAAACCACTTCTAACCAATTATTCACATGATCAAAGCCTTTTGGCTCGACCAAAATCTGCCTAAATATCCACCCAAATTCCCTAATTTCAACCTATAGGCCTTAGTTTGATCATAAATCCATCTTAAGGAGACCTTTTGATCAAATCAAAAGGAAGAACCCGAAGAAGAGGTAATGTTTTCACCATACTCTTTCAAGTTCCTTTCTTCTTCAACTTCTTTTTTCTTTTTATTTCTATTCTAAAATAACAATTCTAGTATCTTATATATAATGTGATGTTATTATGAATATGGAACAATAAAATTCATTATTCTATCCATCCCTTGAATGACATGTCACCATACGTGCGTACGTACGACCTACCGTCTCCACCTTGTGGTGTAATTGTTATTCAATATATTATTATATATATGGGTATAATAATGGTGTATAATTCATTTAAATAATAAATATAACATGATAATGATTCTGTCTATATGATATACCATCCAATTAAATATTATTTTAATATCAAAATAGTGATATTGTCGCTCGTGCGTATGTACAGACTACCGTCTCCATGAATGCGATGAGATTCATTCCCCATCATATCCATTTGAGTCTAATTCTTATTTAATGATTGAAAATAATGTTTAAGGACTTGATATCATTCTATATATGAATAATATACAACCTATCCATAATGAACACAGGTTACGTAACAAAGAATATAAAGGAAAACGAGTAAGCTAACACCTGAAATGACGATAATACTAAAATATTATTAACAAAGCAATGTTAAAAGATCAATAGTACAAGAATTACCTTTAGAGGCCGAAAAAATCCGTCGCTAAAGGTATATAGAGGCCGCCTAGCGGCCGCCAAACAACGACCGCTTTTTCCCCGTCGCTGTTACTATCAGCGGCCACCATTTGGCTGACGCTGTAGGCAAGCCGGGATGGGCTTTAGCGGCCGCCAATTGGCGGCCTCTATAGCCTGGAAAAATAGCGGCCGCTATAGGTCTCCTTGAAAAACTTAGTACCGAATAAAACCTAATAAAACCAAACTTTAATAACAAACTTACTACCGAATAAAACCTAGAAAACAAATATTTAACTTCAAACTTACTGTAACAGATCTAAAGTATTTTATTTTCAAAATAATATTCATAAATTTTATTACCGTTTTATAAATTTAAAATCATTAATTCTATTGTTCTAATTGGATTGTTGTCCTGTGATTTCAGGTCAATCCAATGTCTTCTTCTAAGAGTTTGACCGTTAGACGCCAGTTTTGGCCGTTTATGACACCAGAACGGCATTCCCGGTCACCACGGGCACATGGCACATCCAATTGACGTGACGTCTGCTCGACCACATCACAATTCACTCACCCTTTGATGTCATACGATTTCGGGCCATTCGGACATCGTTCGGCCAGTTTGGACCCCCCCACGGGCGTTTATCAAACGCGCGCAACGCTTAAAGAACGCATAATGAGCCCAACCGCGCAGACCGCACGTCTGATTGACGTGCCGTCTGCGCGTGCACGTCGCGAATAATAATTACATTGTTGTCCTGTTATTTTAGGTCAATACGATGTCGTCCTCTAAGAGTTTGACCGTTAGACGCCAGTTTTGGCCGTTTATGACACCAGAACGGCGTTCCCGGTCACCGCGGGAACACGACATGCCCGATTGACGTGTTGTCTGCTCGAACCCATCAAAATTCACTCACCCTTTGATGTCGTCTGATTTCAAGACATTCGGACATCGTTCGGCCAGTTTGGACCCCCCCCCCCACGCACATTTATCAAGCAAGCGCAATGCTTAAAGGACGCACAATGAGCCCTACCGCGTAGACCGCATGTCCAATTGACGTGCCGTCTGCGCGTGCACGTCGCGAATAATAATTGGATTGTTGTCCTATGATTTCAGGTCAATCTGATGTCGTCCGCTAAGAGTTTGACCGTTAGATGCCAGTTTTGGCCGTTTATGACACCAGAAAGGCGTCCCCGGTCACCGCGGGCACACGGCATGTCCGATTGACATTATGTCTACTCGAACACATTAAAATTCACTCACCCTTTGATGTCGTCCGATTTCAGGCCATTCGGACATAGTTCGGCCAGTTTGGACCCCCCACGCGCGATTATCAAGCAAGCGCAACGCTTAAAGAACGCATAATGAGCCCTACCGCGTAGACCGCACGTCCGATTGACATGTCATCTATGCGTGCACATCGAAAATAATAATTGGATTGTTGTCCTGTGATTTCAGGTCAATCCGATGTCATCCGCTAAGAGTTTGACCGTTAGACACCAGTTTTGGCCGTTTTTGACACCAGAACGGCGTTCCCGGTCACAGCGGGCACACGACACGTCCGATTGAAGTTCCATATTCTCAACCACATCACAATTCACTCATCCTTTTATGTCGTCCGGTTTCAGGCCATTCGGACATCGTTCGTCCAGTTTGGACCCCCTCACGCACGTTTATTAAGCGCGCGCAACGCTTAAAGAACGCATAATGGGCCCTACCGCGCAGACCGCACGTCCGATTGACGTGCCGTCTGCGAATGAACGTCGCGAATAATAATTGTATTGTTGTCCTGTGATTTCAGGTCAATCCGATGTCGTCCGCTAAGAGTTTGACCGTTAGACGCAAGTTTTGGCCGTTTATGACACCAGAACGGCGTTCCCAGTCACCGCGGGCACACGTCACGTACGATTGACGTGCCGTCTACTCAACCACATCACAATTCACTCACCCTTTGATGTCGTCCGATTTCAGGCCATTCAGATATCGTTCGGCCAGTTTGGGACCCCCCCTCCCACGCGCGTTTATCAAGCGCGCGCAACGCTTAAAGAACGCTTAATGAGCCCTACCGCGCAGACCGCACGTCTGATTGACGTGATGTCTGTGCGTGCAAGTCGCGAATAATAATTTTATTGTTGTCCTGTGATTTTAGGTCAATCCTATGTTGTCTTCTAAGAGTTTGACCGTTAGACGCCAGTTTTGGCCGTTTGTGACACTAGAACGGCGTTCCCGGTCACCGCGGGCATAGAGCACATCCGATTGATGTACCGTCTGCTCGACCACATCACAATTCACTAACCCTTTTATGTCGTCCGATTTCAGGCCATTCGGACATCGTTCGGCCAGTTTGGGACCCCCCACGCGCGTTTATCAAGCGCGCGCAACGCTTAAAGAACGCAAAATGAGCCCTACCGCGCAGACCGCACGTCTGACTAATGTGCCGTCTGCGCGTTCACATCGAGAATAATAATTTTACTGTTGTCCTGTGATTTCAGGTCAATCCGATGTCGTCCGCTAAGAGTTTGACCGTTAGACGCCAGTTTTGGCCGTTTATGACACCAGAACGGTGTTCCTGGTCACTGTGGGCACACGGCACATCTGATTGACGTTCCGTCTACTTGAACACATCACAATTCACTCACCCTTTGATGTCATCCGATTTCAGGACATTCGGACATCGTTCGGCCAGTTTGGACCCCCCCACGCGCGTTTATCAAGCGCGCACAACGCTTAAAGAACACATAATGATCCCTACCGCGCAGACCGCACGTCCGATTGACGTGCCGTCTGTGAGTGCACTTCGTGAATAATAATTTTATTTTTTTCCTGTGATTTCATGTCAATCCGATGTTTTCCTCTAAGAGTTTGACCGTTAGACGCCAGTTTTGGCCGTTTGTGACACCAGAACGGCGTTCCCGGTCTCCGCGGGCACACAACACGTCCGATTGACGTGCTGTCTGCTCGACCACATCACAATTCACTCACCCTTTAAATTCATCTGATTTCAGGCCATTCGGACATCGTTCGGTCAGTTTGGACCCCCCCACGCGCGTTTATCAAGCGCACACAATGCTTAAAGAACGCATAATGATCCCTACCGCGCAGACCGCACGTCCGATTGATGTGCCGTCTCCGCGTGCACGTCGCGAATAATAATTGGATTGTTGTCCTCTGATTTCAGGTCAATCCGATGTCGTCAGCTAAGAGTTTGACCGTTAGAAGCCAGTTTTGGCCGTTTATGACACCAGAACAGCATTCCCGGTCACTGCGGGCACACAGCACGTCCGATTGATGTGCCGTCTGCTCGAACACATCAAAATTCCCTCACCCTTTGATGTCTTCCGATTTCGGGCCATTTGGATATCGTTCGGCCAGTTTGGACCCCCCCCCCCCACGCGCGTTTATCAAACGCGCGCGACACTTAAAGAACGCATAATGAGCCCTACCGCGCAGAACGCACTTCCTATTGATGTGCCGTCTGCGCGTGCATGTCAAAAATATTAATTTTATTGTTGTCCTGTGATTTCAGGTCAATCCGATGTCGTCCGCTAAGAGTTTGACCGTTAGACGCCAGTTTTGGCCGTTTATGACACCAGAACGGCGTTTCCGGTCACCGCGGGCACACGGAACGTACGATTGACGTGCGATCTGCTCGACCACATCAAAATTCACTCACCCTTTGATGTCGTCCGATTTCAGGCCATTCGGACATCGTTTGGCCATTTTGGGACCCCCCACGCGCATTTATCAAGCGCGCGCAACGCATAAAGAACGCATAATGAGCCCTACCGCGCAGACCGCACGTCCGATTGACGTTCCGTCTGTGTGTGCATGTTGATAATAATAATTGGATTGTTTTCCTGTGATTTCAGGTCAATCCGATGTTGTCCTCTAAGAGTTTGACCGTTAGACGCCAGTTTTGGCCGTTTATGACACCAGAACGGCGTTCCCGGTCACCGTGGGCACACGGCACGTCCGATTGACGTGCCGTCTACTCGACCAAATCACAATTCACTCACCCTTTGATGTCGTCCAATTTCAGGCCGTTCAGAAATTGTTCGGCCAATTTAGACCCCCCACGCGCGTTTATCAAGCGCGCGCAACGCTTAAAGAACGCATAATGAGCCCTACCACGCAGACCGCACGTCTGATTGACATTTCGTCTGCGCGTGCATGTCGCGAATAATAATTCTATTGTTTTCCTGTGATTTCAGGTCAATCTGATGTCGTCTGCTAAGAGTTTGACCGTTAGACGCCAGTTTTGGCCGTTTATGACACCAGAACGGCGTTCCCGGTCACCACGGGCACACGACACGTTCGATTGACGTGCCTTTTTCTCAAACACATCACAATTCACTCAACCTTTGATTTCGTCCGATTTCAGGCCATTCGGACATCGTTCGGCCTGTTTGGGACCCCCACGCGCGTTTATCAAGCGCGCACAATGCTTAAAGAACGCATAATGAGACCTACCGCGCAGACTGCATGTCCGATTGACGTACCGTCTACGCGTGGATATCGCGAATAATAATTTTATTGTTGTCCTGTGATATCAGGTCAATCCGATGTCGTCCGCTAAGAGTTTGACCGTTAGACGCCAGTTTTGGCTGTTTAGGACACCAGAACGGCGTTCCCGGTCACCGTGGGCACACGTCACGTCCGATTGACGTGCCGTCTGCTCGAACACATCAAAATTCACTCAACCTTTGATGTCGTCCGATTTCAGGCCATTCGGACATCGTTCGGCCAGTTTGGGACCCCCCACGCGTGTTCATCAAGCGCGCGCAACGCTTAAAGAACGCATAATGAGCCCTACCGCGCAGACCGCACGTCCGATTGATGTGCCGTCTGTGATTGCACGTCGCGAATAATAATTTTATTGTTTTCCGGTGATTTCAGGTCAAACCGATGTCTTCCTCTAAGAGTTTGACCGTTAGACGCCAGTTTTGGCCGTTTGTGACACCAGAACGGCGTTCCCGGTCACCGCGGGCACACAGAACGTCCGATTGACGTTTCTTCTGCTCGACCACATCACAATTAACTCACCCTTTGATGTCGTCTGATTTCAGGCCATTCGGGCATCGTTCGGTCAGTTTGGACCCCCCCACGCGCGTTTATCAAGCGCGCGCAATGCTTAAAGAACGCATAATGATCCCTACCGCGCAGACCGCACGTCCGATTGATGTGCTGTCTCTGCGTGAACGTCGCGAATAATAATTGGATTGTTGTCCTATGATTTCAGGTCAATCCTATGTCGTCAGCTAAGAGTTTGACCGTTAGACGCCAGTTTTGGCCGTTTATTACACCAGAACGGCTTTCCCGGTCACTACGGGCACACGGCACGTCCGATTGACGTGCCGTCTACTCGACCACATCACAATTCACTCACCCTTTGATGTCGTCCGATTTCGGGCCATTCGAACATCGTTCGGCCAGTTTGGACCCCCCACGCGCGTTTATCAAACGCGCGCAACGCTTAAAGAATGCATAATGAGCCCTACCGCGCAGACCGCACGTCCGATTGATGTTCCGTCTGCGCGTGCACGTCGAAAATAATAATTTTATTGTTTTCTTGTGATTTCAGGTCAATCCAATGTCGTCTGCTAAGAGTTTGACCGTTAGACGCCAGTTTTGGCCGTTTATGACACCAGAACGGCGTTCCCGGTCACCGCGGGCACACGACACGTCCGATTGACGTGCGATCTGCTCGACCACATCAAAATTCACTCACCCTTTGATGTTGTCCGATTTCAGGCCATTCGGACATCGTTCGGCCATTTTGGGACACCCCCACGCGCATTTATCAAGCGCTCGCAATGCATAAAGAACGCATAATGAGCCCTACCGTGCAGACCGCACGTCCGATTGATGTGCCGTCTGTGCGTGCACGTCGCGAATAATAATTGTATTGTTGTCCTGTGATTTCAGGTCAATCCGATGTCGTTCTCTATGAGTTTGACCGTTAGATGCCAGTTTTGGCCGTTTATGACACCAGAACGGCGTTCCCGGTCACTGCGGGCACACGGAACGTCCGATTGATGTGCCATCTGCTCGACCACATCAAAATTCACTCACCCTTTGATTTCGTCCGATTTTAGGCCATTCGGACATCGTTCGGCATGCTTGGGACCCCCACACGCGTTTATCAAGCGCGCGCAACGCTTAAAGAACGCATAATGAGCTCTACCGCGCAGACCGCACGTCCGATTGACTTGTTGTCTGTGCGTGCACGTCGCGAATAATAATTTTATTGTATTTCCTATGATTTCAGGTCAATCCGATGTCGTCCGCTAAGAGTTTGACCATTAGACGCCAGTTTTGGCCGTTTATGACACCAGAACGGCGTTCCTGGTCACCGCGGGCACACGGCAAGTCCGATTGACGTGCCGTCTGCTCGACCACATCACAATTCACTCACCCTTTGATGTCGTCCGATTTCAGTCCATTCCGACATTGTTCGGCCAGTTTGGACCCCCCCACGCGCGTTTATCAAACGTGCGCAACGCTTAAAGAACGCATAATGAGCCCCACCGCGCAGACCGTACGTCCGACTGACGTGCCTTCTGCGCGTGCACATCGGGAATAATAATTGGTTCTTTTCCTATGATTTTAGGTCAATCCGATGTCGTCCGCTAAGAGTTTGACCATTAGACGCCAGTTTTGGCCGTTTATGACACCAGAACGGCACTCCCAGTCACCGCGGGCACACGACACGTCCGATTGATGTGTCGTCTGCTCGACCACATAACAATTCACTCACCCTTTGATTTCATCCGATTGCAGGCCATTCGGACATCTTTCGGCCAGTTTGGGACCCCCCCCCCACGCGCGTTTATCAAGCGCGCACAACGCTTAAAGAACGCATAATGAGCCCTACCGCGCAGACCGCACGTCCTATTGACGTGCTCTCTACGCGTGCATGTCGCGAATAATAATTTTATTGTTTTCCTGTGATTTTAGGTCAATCCGATGTCGTCCGCTATGAGTTTGACCGTTAGACGCTAGTTTTGGCCGTTTATGACACCAGAACGGCGTTCCCAGTCACTACAGGCACACGGCACGTCCGATTGACGTGCCGTCTGCTCGAACACATCACAATTCACTCATCCTTTGATGTCGCCCGATTTCAGGCCATTCGGACATCTTCCGGCCAGTTTGGGACCCCCCCCACGCACGTTTATCAAGAGCGCGCAACGCTTAAAGAATGCATAATGAGCCCTACCACGCAGAATGCACGTCCTATTGACGTGACGTATGCGCGTGCACGTCGAGAATAATAATTGTATTGTTCTCCGGTGATTTTAGGGCAATCTGATGCCATCCGCTAAGAGTTTGACCGTTAGACGCCAGTTTTGGCTGTTTATGACACCAGAACGGCGTTCCCGGTCACCACCGGCACACGACACGTCCGATTGACGTGCCGTCTGCTCGAACACATCAAAATTCACTCACCCTTTTATGTCGTCCGATTTCAGGCCATTCAGAAATCGTTCGGCCAGTTTGGACCCCCCACACACGTTTATCAAGCGCGCACAACGCTTAAAGACCGCATAATGAGCCCTACCGTGCAGACCGCACGTCCGATTGACGTTCCGTCTACGCGTGCACGTCTCGAATAATAATTTTATTGTTGTCCTTTGATTTCAGGTCAATCCGATGTCGTCTGCTAAGAGTTTGACCATTAGACGCCAGTTTTGGCCGTTTATGACACCAGAACGGTGTTCCCGGTCACCGCGGGCACACGGCACGTCCGATTGACGTGACGTCTGCTCGACCACATCACAATTCACTCACCCTTTTATTTAATCTGATTTCAGGCCATTCGGACATCGTTCGGCCAGTTTGGACCCCCCACGCGCCTTTATCAAGCGCGCACAACGCTTAAAGAACGCATAATGAGCCCTACCGCACAGACCGCATGTCCGATTGACGTTCCGTTTGCGCGTGCACGTCCCGAATAACAATTGGATTGTTTTCCTGTAATTTCAGGTCAATCCGATGTCGTCCGCTATGATTTTGTCCGTTAGACGCCCGTTTTGGCCGTTTATGACACCAGAACGGTGTTCCCGGTCACCGCGGGCACACGACACGTCTGATTGACGTGATGTCTGCTCGACCATATCACAATTCACTCACCCTTTTATGTCGTCCGATTTCAGGCCATTCGGACATCGTTCGGCCAGTTTGGACCCCCCCCACGCGTGTTTATCAAGCGCGCACAATGCTTAAAAAACGCATAATGGGCCCTACCGCGCAGACCGCATGTATGATTGACGTTCCGTCTGCGCGTGCACGTCGCGAATAATAATTGGATTCTTGTATAGTGATTTCAGGTCAATCCGATGTCTTCAGCTATGAGTTTGAACGTTAGATGCCCGTTTTGGCCGTTTATGACACCAGAACGGCGTTCCCGGTCACCGCGGGCACACGGCACGTCCGATTGACGTGCCCTATGCTCGACCACGTCACAATTCACTCAACCTAAAAAGGTAAAAATATTGAAAGAGTTTTTGCGCTTCTCCCAAGAAACAACTGTCTGGAGTTTCTCTCCATCCACTGACACACCTTCCTCTGAAATTATTTGACCCAATAACTATACCTATATAATCAATACAAAACTGAAATATATTTAGCTTGACGTATAGTCAATAAGTGTAATCTGTATGATGTCAGTATGTTGGGTATGATCATAATAACTCTTGGAGTGCACGAAGATGTCATCCACAAATATTAAAACAAACTAATCTAGGTAAAAAGGAAAATTATATTCATCAAGATATAAAAAATTCTAAAGAATTCATCAAGACAAATGAAATTACCTCATGCATGGGGTTCATTCTCATCTGGATCACCAATATCACTGTGATGTCCACCAGATGTATTCGGAGCCTATAATATATATCAATATTATGTATCTTAAACATATCAATAAAATTCAATCTGAGTATGGTTTGTTTTATTGTATACCTATGGAGCCACTTGTTGCGTCGTCATTTCATCGATACGTGATGACATCTGTGACAACCTCTCCTCATACTCTGCACGTAACTGCTAAAACTGTGAATCAAAATTGCGCTGCATATCCTGCATGGAAGCATCTATCTCAGCCTGTGTGCGCATCCCTGAATCTCTGTATGCACTCATCAAATCTTCTCTAACAACTTCACGTCATGGGACACCGCCACCATAAGTCAAAGAATAACCACGACTAGCACTCCCCACGACACGATGAAATATTTCATCTCTACGCACAGTACTACGACGTTGCTCCTCTGGAAACTCTGCTAATTGAGCATCAAACTAAGCCTGTATCATGTAATGAATCAATGAACAAATATGCATAATTTATATAAAATAAAAAATACATTTATTAATTAGTAAATAATTTTCTTACTATAACACCAGCAACATCGGGATCACCCGCCCTACGAGTCGTCATCCATATGGACATCTGATCGATTGGCTCGCCGCGTTGGTGTAACTATAATAAAGGGGTTCACCATGTTATACTACAATATTTTTAAAATATGAATGAAATAGTGAATTCTGAACTTACATCATGTCTGAGCTGTGACACATGTCGAGTGCCAAGTCTGGAAGGCATGGCTTGCATTTCCCTATTATGTGAATGACGAGCAGACTCGGTCTACATTCAACGTATTTACTTAATAGACATTTGAAAAATTAGTCATTTATAGATTAAAAGTAATAAATCTTACCATCGCTGCCTCACTCGACCAAAACACAACCAAATCCTGCCACTGCATAGGAAGAATGCCCGGAGGGACTCGCTGTAGAATGTATGGCACACCCGCAAATGGTGTCCAGTGATCTCTCTTCACCCTTGACTTGTAATCCTTCCATAATTTTCTGCATCTCGACATACAAACAGCCCGAAACTCATCTGGACAGGATTTTAAATTATCCTGTTAAAAATATTGTCAGTAGATGGGACAATAATAATAACAATATCATGAAAAATTAAACATTGAATATACCTGAACCTCCCTCCATAATCTGTCCATCGTATCCTGAGGGAAAGAACTCCAGTCACGAGTCGTCAGAGGGAATCTGTGTGAGTCTCGTATCATATGCCCAATCTGACGACTCAATGCAGTAGCACCATCTCCAACTGGATGAAATTTGTCGTCAAATAACACATCCAATCGGGCTCCAGAGTTCCAGGATCAAACCCCTCTACCAGGACCCCTACGTCTGCTGGAAGAAGCAGTAGATCCTGATAAAAATAAATTCATAATTCAATTACAATATAATTTAATGATTAGAAATAGTTTGGGAAATATAAACAGAAAATTACAATCAATTAATTTAGAAAAATGAAAACATACATACCAACAACATCAGGTGAACCACTGTGACCACCCTGTGACATACCTGCATTAAAAGAAATTATAGTTAAATCAAGCAATTTTTATACATATATAACTGATAGATATTTTTACAAATAATAACTAGGAATATAATTACAATTTCCACTAATCATGCAATTCTATCGTATCCCCTTCAACCGTCTCTCTGGTCCATTTTATATCTTCATCTCGTATAACTACTGTTGTTTGGTCAAGTGTTTGATCAGGAAATGCGACAACTTCAGGTTCCTCTTGGTCAATCAGAAAAACACGTCTTCTAGAAATTTTCACCACAACTTTCCAATCAGAATCAATGCAGACAAAGTAAACTTGTTCTGCCTGTGATGTCAGTATGAAGGGATCATTGCTAACCCGGTCATCTTTATATAGCATATTGTTAAAGTTTACTAATGTAAATTGGAAGTTATCAACTTTCGTTCCACGAACTGGATCGACCCAATCACACCTTAACAATATGTGTTTTAAGCCACGATCATAAATAACCTCAATTATATCTCTCAAAAATCCATAATAACAACCCGCACCAACAAAAGAACAACCAACACCACTATTTTGTGTGGCTCAGTTCATGTCAACATCGCCAATAAGAAATCGGAATCCGTTATCATCCACTATTTTGTGTGGCTCGGTTCATCTCATTTGAAGAGATATTTATTTTCACATTTTCTGCATGGACAACTAATCATATCACTTGGAAATTTGTTGGTGAAATCCATAAATCGCTTAATCCCCTCATAATATTCAGCTGAAAATCTATCTTGAAAATCAATCCAACTCCTATCTATATCTATATTTAATAGAAATTAAAAGTGGAATATCTTCTTTAAATTCTAAAAAAACACATATCATTAGAATTTAAAAACCAAATTTGGATAAAAAACATTACCTGCGGAGGACTCGACCGTGGGTAATGGGGTCTGACTCGACTGCGGGTCCATGAGGGCGCAGTGAATTGACGACAGAGGTTAGACGACCGGAATCGAAAGGAGCGGAACCGTTGGACCGCGTGGAGGGTTCTACACGGCAGGGCACAATGGACTGGAAGGGTCCAACGGAGGCAGGAGGACTTTCCGGAGGGATGCAACGGGGCCGCGAGGGGACGGCGGCGGCGGGGCTGTCCAAAGGTGCAGCACGTGTAGAGGCGGGGGTTGGTGGGTCGTGGGGGTGTCGGGGTCATGGGGGCGCAGCGCAGAGGCAAGGAGGTGGAGGTCGCCGGGGTGCAGCGCGAGCAGGGGGTGTCGGGGTCACGGGGGTGCACCATGGAGGTAAGGCAGTGGGGGTTGCCGGTGGCGCAGAATGGAGGCAAGGGGGTGGGGATCACCGGGAGGTCGGGGTCGCCGGGAGGTCGCCGAGAGGTCGGGGGTGGGGGTCGCCGGGAGGTCGGGGTCGCTGGGAGGTCGCCGGCAGCACGAAGGCAAGGAGGTGGGGTCACGGGGGCGCACCGGGGGTTGCCGAGGTCGCCAGGAGGTCGGGGGTCGGGGTCGATGGGGGTCGGGGTCGCCGGTTGGGTCGGGGTCGTCGGGGGTCGGGGAGGGTCGCCGGGGGTCGGGGAGGGTCGCCGGGGGTCGAGGAGGGTTGCCGGGGGTCGGGGTCGGGGAGGGTCACCGGGGGTCGGGGTCGTGGGGTCTGGGAAGGGGGGGTCGCGGGGTCGGGGAGAAGAGGGAGGGGAGGGAGGGGAGGGAGGGTAAATTAGTGGTTTTTTAGGAAAAATTGCAGCGGCCACCATTTGGCGGCCGCTGTTGATGGTATTAGTGGCCGCCAAATGGCAGCCGCTATAGATGCCCCGCCTCTAAAACCAGATTTTCTAGTAGTGGATCATATACGATATCATATTAACGTATACGATTCTTTTATACTTTAATAAAAATTATTTCACAATTATACATGATGTTAACCAACCCTAGACCAAGGAAAAGTATAAGGTAAGGGGTTTCTTATCTCACTTTTAATTGCATGATATTTCCATTGTTCACCACTTATTTATTGCATGTGGTGTGTGCACTTCCCATGATTGTATTCATTTTGTAATATAATTTAATTTATGTATATTTACATCATCATTGTATGATCCTTATTTTATGGTTGTATGTTTTGTATGTTACGAAATCGATAAGGGAATTTGAAATTTCAATTTCCACTCAATCGGCTTTAAGCATACTTCATTGATTATTTTACTCTAAGATTACGTGTGGAATCACTATTCATTTGATTGTGTCATAATTTACACTCCCCTTTCTGTGGATATACTATTGATACACATAATCACTCCATTGACAAATTCTCAAGTCTTCGATATGATCTTCATAAGAGTAATTTTAACTCAATCTCCATTTATTGAGTTAAATATTCAATTCATTGGTGTTGTTTTTACAAGTATATGTGTGAATGTCCTTTGATTGATTTACACTGAATATCCAATCATATTGAGTGTATTTATATTTTTCACACAAAATTATGTCATTGATTTACCCATAACCTAAGGATACAGTCTTTATATGAGATTTCATCTCAAATTACGTTCCATTGAGACTTCTTTGTTGTTATAAACCAAATCACTTTTATATGGTGTATATAATTTACTTTGACATAGTTTATCATGAATACCTTTATTCTCATGATATTAAAAAGTTTTTATTACCTCAATTAATTTTATTCAAGTGTCTATCTTTTGGTTAGAAACTCTAACTAAAATATCATTTTTAAATGTTTTGAAGATTTATTCTTCTAAATCATTCTCATTAATGTCCATGTTTTAAAAATGATTTTAAGGATTTATTTATATGGAAATTAATGTTTTAAAATTAAAATTCCATTTATAAGTTTCAAAGTGGTATGGGACACTTTGATTCAAAAATATATTTTTAAAATGGCTTCTTGACAAGTAGTTTGACTTTTAAATGTTTTCAAGAAAAATGGGGACATTTTTCTGAAATAGTGTTGATGATTATTTTCATCAATGTCAATATCCTTCATTATTCTTTATTTAGGTTAATATGAAACAATAAAACCTTCCATATTGTATTGAATGAGTTTTGTTTGACTGTGCATGTGCTATTTTTATACCATTCATGGTTTTTGGATAATGTATGGACATTTCATATGCTATTTTTAATACGAATGTTTATGTTATGTTAAATCTGTTCATATGAGGAAGGCATTGGACATAGTAAGTGACGGGTGGAGCCCACTATAGCCCCTTGATGCATCGGTAGGTCTCATGAGACAAACTAGTGTCTTGGAACAAGTCTTTGACAAAATATTTTTTATAGTCTTGGCACGAGGCCTTGGCTACGTGGTTATCATAGTCTGGCATTATGCATTCCATCATTATGAAAGTGGTTATTGATATTTTATGTGGTTATTTGAATAGTAGAATATCCATGTGAATAAGTAAATGGAATTATTTCTTTTTATCTTAGCCATATTATGGTGATGTTCAAGTTTAAAAGGCTTTTGTTTTAGTTATAAATTGCCTTAAATATTTATTCTTATCTATGAATGTTTCTGCTATATTGTAATCCTTACTGAGCATCTGAGCTGACCACTTTCAATGATTTATTTTTCCCAGGATGTGAAGAAGTAATTTATGAATGACCTACAGGGAATGTATGAGGGGATATGAAGACAAGTTATTGTTGTAGTTTTTTTTTACTTTATGATGTAATGTAAGACTGATGAATATATCTAGTGTTTCCAAGACTACTAAACTAATCGGCCATTCGAGACTTGATCTTTTATGATCATTCCAATGTTATGTAATGTTATCCACTGACTCTGAGTAACTAGGGTTGGGGCATTATAGTTGGTATCAGAGGAAGTTTAGTTCAAACCTTGGAAGCATTATTTAGATAAAATCTGATTAGAGCACCTAGCTCTAAGATAGACTTTGAGGATAAGTATAGAAGAACATACTAGAATTTTGGTATTGTAGAGATTTTGTGAGTTTTCCGAGAAATACATCCCTGTCTTGGATATGAGTAGGTAGAGGTGGATCTGGACCAGATGTACCTAGGGGTAAAACCCAAATACACCGCTTTGACCTAGAATAGAACGGGAACTGGTGCACGACAATGGGCCTTGCTGCACTCTTGGATATGACACTCCATGGGGATATGATTAGGATAATTTACATTTTCTCTACAAATCGATTTTATGTATTATATATAATATGAGAGTAAATGACCTTGGTTAATCCTAATTTGTTTCAAATTGAGAATATGGTGACATGATATTCTCTAAATTATTTTATGACTACTGTTACTCACACAATGTTTTCTGGTTTTAGTCAATGGCCGGATTCCAAGGAAGTCATAGTGACTTTGAGGATGATGTACAAGGTGGGAACGGTGTTGGTAATGAGAAAAAAATGGAATGTTGATAGGCGTGAAAGATATCATCCTCATGACAAATCAATTTTCCAGAAATATGATCAACAATATATATATTAACCAATTCCCGGACTCAAAAAAGAAGAGAAAGTTGATGAATGATAAGAGCTCTAGCAGTGGAGACCATGGAGAAAGGAATCCTCAATTTCTATTATGCAGGAAATATGGAAGGAGACACCCAGGAAAGTGTCTCAATGGGACAATGAAATGCTTTACATGTGGGAAAGAAGGACATAATGTAGAGAATTGCCGAATAAAAATGATGTGTACTATGGAAGAAGATAAATATGGTCCCAAGAATCCATTTACAGTCATTTTCTTGAAATTTAGGAGACCTGGCCATTACCCGAGTGAATGCACTATTCTATAGGACATTTTCTTGGTCAAGGAAGAAGCTATGTGGAAATAAATTGTTGGAGAAATGTTTAAAAAGTATTAGTGCTCCTTCTTGATGGGTTTACTTTGGAATAATTTTCTCTTGTATTTGTAACCCTGCAGTTTTCCATGTGAGAATGATATTTTAGGAAGAAATATCTTTTCTCTTATGGATATAGTTATAAATAACCATTTGGTTTTATATGAACACTGGGTTTGAGGTAATTATAAGTTATTATAATTTGAGATGAAAATGAAAGGTATGAGATAACATTTGTGGTTAAATTATGTTATGGTTATTTTGAGGAATTTATCTCATTTTGGTAATGTTATAAAATCTAGTTTTTGAAAAAAGAAAACACGCAGACCGTGTGACAACCTGTCACTTCAGACAATGCTATGGGAATCGAACTCACAACCAAAGTGTGATTTGGATTTATCGCCTACCACTGGACTACGTGAAGTCCCTCGTTAGTGTGACAATCTTTTTAGTTAAATGATTTTATTGATCAATAATAATTTTATTTGGGGTATTATGTCTTATCAAATGAATACCCTTAGTATAGGATAATGATTTGGTGATTAAGTGATAAATGTTATTTTGGAAGAAGTTCACTTTGTTGGGAACACTATATGCCCAATGAAAATAGAATAGTAAGGGATTACATTTTAGGAGTAATGGTGGAGTTTTATTAATGTTTTTATTGTGAATTTATAGTGATTTGGGTTATTTAGGGAAATGATTAACCTATAATAGAGAATATGTGATTAGGTTAATTACTTTTAAGTATGTGACTTTAAGAGTAATTGATGTCATTTGAAGATACCATTTAACATGGAAGACTACATAACCAAATTCTTCTATGTTTTGAGTTTCAATATTATTTTTGATTTTATTAAAGGATTTAAAGTACAATTCTTTATTGAATGCTATATATTTAACTTTGGGGTATTGTTGGTTTAATTTTAGAAATTAAGATCAGTGTTTATTTCTCTAATGAAATAACCTTTTGGGGGATCATCCGATCTTATAAATTTTGGATTGGAGTAATCTCTAAAGACAAGGTAAATATATATTTTCTTCTTTGTGGATCATGTGATCCTATAAGAATTTTATTGTAGCCCTTCTAGTGTGACCAAGTCTTCTAAAATACTCATTGTTTAAAAATGAGTTAGTTTTAAAACTTTATTAAAGAATGAAACTTTACTTAAAAATGAAGTAAATATCTTTATGTTCTTAGTAAATCTCAGAAATTAATTCCTCATCCTTATGTAATGTAACTTAAAAAAAATAAAAATAAAAATGTTGTCCGTTTACTTTTCCTACTGGGAATCTAATTACCGTTTGTCCCATCACATGTTTGTGGTTTTCTTGTCGTTAAATTTCTCCTGATAATGTTTTTTATCCCCCTCCATTAGAACATGAAACTTAGTTTATCATCCATATCCATTTTTTTCTACATGGAATCCTAGTATAGGTTATCTCGGGTGACCTTTGTACTTCTCTTATTTCATTTAAAGTGATAGTTTTATTGACTCTTTTTCTGATGTGGAACGTTCTATTATATTCCCAAGACCGATTTTAAATATTATGAGGATGTATTTTATTAAAGGAGGGGAGAATTTAACACCCCAAGCTTCCATGGTACACTTCTCTCGGAATAATACAGTATCCTGTGTTGTACGCAACTTAAAGTTCTAACACACACCACAACTAATAAATCAAGTCGTTATGAATAGTAAAACCCACTTTTTTGAAATTTTATAAATTTTCACTTTAAAAATTGACTTCACTTTTGGATTCTTAATATCAAAATTATCCTAGGGTAAAATTTTGGTACTTTTCAGATAACTTTCATTTTTTGATGAATAATGAAAATTAGTAAATATTAATTAAAAACAACTTTTTTAATCGAAATAATTAATTGTGATAAATTATGAATTTGTGTGGTTTTAAATTATATTTAGAATATATTTTTACCATTTAATACAATTTTGGTCATTGGACATAATTTCACATTTAAACCAGATATAAACGAGTGTCAATCTTGTGATAATTATTATTTCTTAAAACACGCTTTTTGTTTTAACAGCGAGAATTAATTTTAAACTATTTTCTGCCACTTATGTGTTTTGAATTTGGAAAAATGGAATCCATTTTTGGATATAGGATGTCCAAATTTTGTAAATAGGTAACTTTTATTTTTATACATTTTGAATAATTATTCGGTAAATATTTTATTTACCATGGTTAAAATGGTAAATCAGGTAAATAAGGGTAATCAAATAATATTATAATAATAATAAATTACCCTAAAACGTCTCTTAACCCTATTGGTTGATACATGTCCGACCATGAGAATCTTTGGGTCGATTTTGGGACCCCATGGATCCACTTGTAAGTGATAATGACACTTTATATTAAATAAGTTAAAGTAAATACAAAAATGACATAAGCCTATATCCTTTAGAATTTTTTTTCATAGGGTTATATATGTTATATTTTCAACTATAAATTTTCATTAAAAATATCAAACTATTTCCCATATAATGGTATTTTATTTATAATTTTTAGACATTAAATAATTTATTTTATTTATGACACAATGATGATGCACTTATTACTTTATTAGTGAAATATTAAAATAATTGATATTATAAATACCCAAATAAATATAATTTTAGACTTTTAATGAATTCCGAGAATTTTATAGGTTAATATGACATGTTATTATTGATTTAATTAACTTTTTTTGAAGTAATCATACTGTTATGTTTTTCACAAAAATAAAATACCAAATAGTGTCAAAATTGACATAAAAAAGTTTTTAAAAAAATATTAAATTATTAATTGCTATTAAATTTCTAAAAATAAAAGGTTTGGAAAAAGGACTTGTATAATGATAGGTGTATCATTAATGGACCACTTGGGGGTCCCATGGAGGTATATAGTAAGTTTATTAACTATATAATATAAAAATACAAAGTGACATGGTAAGTGTCAAACTAATTAACTAACAGTTAAAACTAATAGATAAGGTTAATATAATGACCCAAACCTGTCTAAAATATATTGGTTGAAAGGATTTCGACACATATCCACCTTAGACTTTTAATTATCCACTTTGGAGCCATTTGAAAGCGAATATGAATTTATTATAAAATAATACTTTATGTTTTTCCTAAAGAGTCCCTCCTCCCCCTTATAAATGGACACCACTTCTAACCAATTCTTTACAACATTGAAGCCTTTTGGCTCGGACAAACTCTGCCTAAATATCCTCCCAACTTCCCTCAATTCTACCTAGAGGCATTATTTTGATCATAAAGACATCCTAAGGATCCCCTTTGATCAAATCGAAAGGAAGAACCCGAAGAAGAGGTAATGTTTTCACCACTCTCTTTCAAGTTCCTTTCTTCTTCAACTTATTCTTTCTTTGTTATTTCTATTCTAAAATAATAACTATAGTATCTTCTATATAATTTGATGTTATTATAAATATGGAAAAAACAAATACATTATTCTATCCATCCCTTGAATGACATGTCACCATACGTGTGTACGTACGGCCTACCGTCTCGATGTTGTGGTGTTATTGTTATTCAATATATTATTATTTAGATGGGTATAATAATGGTGTATAATTCATGCAAATAATAAATATAACATGTTAATTATTCTTCCTATATGATATACCATCCAATTATATATTATTTTAATATCAAATGAATGACATTGTCGCTCGTGCGTATGTACGGACTACAGTCTCCACGAACGCGATGAGATTCATTCCCCATCATATCCATTTCAGTATAAATCTCATTTAATGATTAAAAATAATGTTTAAGGACTTGATATCAATATGTATATGAATAAGATAAAACCTATCAATAACTAACATGACTTACGTAACAAATAATATAAAGGAAAACGAGTAAGTTAACACCCGAAATAACGATAATACTAAAATATTATTAACAAAGCAATATTAAAAGATCATATTTGATATCATTTTAATGTATATGATTCTTTTATAATTTAATAACAATTATTTAACCATTATACAGGAATCTAACCAACCCTATACCAAGGAAAAGTACAAGGTAAGAGGTTTCTTATCTCACTTTTAATTGCGTGGGATTTCCATTGTTCCCCACTTATTTATTGCATGTGGTGTGTGCACTACCCATGATTGTATTAGTTTTGTAATATACATAAATTTATTGATATTTAAATCATCATTGTATGATCCTTATTTCATGGGTTTATGTTTTGCAAGTTACCAAATCGATAAGGGAATTTGAAATTTCAATTTCCACTCATTCGGCTTTACGCATACTTCATTGATTATTTTACTCCAAGATTATGTGTGGAATAAATATTCATTTGATTATGTCATAATTTACACTCCTCTTTATGTGGATATACTTTTGATACACATAACCACTCCATTGATAAATTCTCAAGTCTTCGATATGATCGTGATAATAGTAATTTTAACTCAATCTACATTTGTTGAGTTAAATATTAAATTCATTGGTGTTGTTTTTACAAGTATATGTGTGAATGTCCTATGATTGATTTAAACTGAATATCCAATCATATTGAGTGTATTTATATTTTTCACACATAATTATGTCATTGATTTACCCTTAACCTAAGGATACGGTCTTTATAAGAGATTTCATCACAAATTACATTCCATTGAGACTTCGTCGTTGTTATACACAAAATCAATTTTATATGGTGTATATAATGTACTTTGACATAGTTTATCATGAATCCATTTTTTCTCAGGATATTAAAAAGTTTTTATTACCTCAATTAATTTTAATCAAGTGTCCATCTTTTGGTTAGAATCTCTAACTAAAATATCATTTTTAAATGATTTGATGATTTATTCTTCTAAATCTTTATCATTAATGTCCATGATTTAAAAATGATTTTAAGGATTTATTTATATGGGAATTAATGTTTTAAAATTAAAATTCCTTTTAAATGTTTCAATGTGGTATGGGACACTTTGATTCCAAAATCTATTTTTAAAATGGCTTCTTGACAAGTAGTGTGACTTTTAAATGTTATCAAGAAAAAGGGGGACATTTCTCTCAAATAGTACTGATGATTATTTTCATCTATGTCAATATCCTTCATCATTCTTTATTGAGTTTAATCTGATAAAACACAATCTTCCATATTGTATCGAATGAGTTATGTTTGATTTTTGATGTTCTATTTTTATACCATTCATGGTTTGTGGATAAAGTAGTGACATTTAATATGCTAGTTTTAATACGAATGTTTATGTTATGTTAAACCTGTTCATATGAGGAATGCATTGGACTTAGTAAGTGACGGGTGGAGCCCGCTATAGCTCCTCGATGCATCGGTAGGTCTCATGAGACAAACTAGTGTCTTGGCACGAGGCCTTGACAAAATTTTATTTTTAGTCTTGGCATGAGGCCTTAGGTACGTGGTTATGATAGACTGGAATTATGCATTCTAACATTATGAAAGTGGTTATTGATATTGCATGTTGTTATTTGACTAGTAGAATATCCATGTGAATAAGTAAATGGAATTATTTCATTTCATCTTAGCCATATTATGCTGATGTTCATGTTTAAAGGGATTTTTTTAGTTATACATTGCCTTAAATGATTATGCTTATCTATGAAAGTTTCTGCTATATTGTTATCCTTACTGAGCATATAATCTCACCCCTTCCAATGTTTTATTTTTCCCAGGATGTGAAGAAGTAATTTATGAATGACCTACAGGGATAGTATGAGGGGATATAAAGACAAGATGTTGTTGTAGTTTTTTTACTTTATGATGTAATGTAAGACTTATGAATACATCTATTGTTTCCAAGACTACTAAACTAATCGGTCTTTCGAGAATTGATCTTTTGTGATCATGCCAATGTTATATAATGTTATGCACCGACTTTGGATAACATGGGTTGGGGCGTTACATTATTGTAAAAAAACCATCATATCTCAATAAACATCACATATTTTTTTAAAAATGATAATTCAAATATTTGGAAAATTATTTAGATAAAAGTATTCTTATTTTCTGTAATCATAATTTCTAAATTATTCAATGGTTACTTTCTCATTATTTTTGTGAGAGTCGAATTTTCATGTAAAAATTAATTACATATAAATATACTGTCTTTATTATTACATCATAATGTACCAAAAGTGATTTAATAAATAATATAAAGGGTATCCATGACAAAATATACGTTTCCCTTTAAAATTATCTTATTTTATGTTTATTATATTAATTTTATAAATAATTTATGAATCCTTCCAAATAATTAATATATTTTATGGTTATAAAATAACTACTTTGAGAGTATGACTGACATCCAGATCAGTAGGGGTATTTTTTTTTATGTTCATCCCATGAAGTTAAAAAATAAAAAAAATACTCCACTTTGGAAGAAACCATGGTAAAAAATTGTGGGGTGGTTTGTGGTTTTGGATATTTTATTATATAGAGTCGAAAACCTAAGCTTGTGAAATAACGAATAATTACATACTCATTTCGTATATAAACCAACGAATATCCTATTTATATTCACTAAAAATACTTGGAGATTATCATTACTCTTCCCTACCCACTTCAGAATCCTCCCAAGGGGCCACCAAGCTCTTAAGAATCCCCTCCCAAGCATTTGGATTCACAATCTCAAGGTAATGGATCATCTCCTTCACCACTTTATTCAAGTATGTTCATTATTTTATGTCTTTTATCATAATTTTTTAATGTTGGTATATATTATTCTATATACCCCTGGATTTCCATTTTATTTATAGATGATAATATATCAATTTTCTCTCATTAATCCCTTCCGTGAACATTTATAGGCTCTCATTATGATTCCGAAATTTCACCGCCATTTTTCGTGCCAAACAATTGTGTAGTGAATACTCGTGCCCATTTCTTATCAAGGATGTTCACAATTATGCAATTATACATCATGATTGGGTGATTTCATGTATTTATTCTGCACTCATTTATTTTGGAATAAATATGATGATGAATGAATCCCTATTGTATGATCTACATGCCAAAATTAAGAATGAGAATGAAAATAATGTGACGGGTGTTCCTAGAGTGATGCATTGGGTAATGTTTTAGTCTCATGAGAAATATTCCATGGAAATAAAGAGTGAAAAAAAAACTAGCATAAGAATTTTTATATCAAGATATATATTCGTTGAGCCTTGACGTATGTATATAATGTAATATTTTAAGTTGTTTCCAAATTTCTCATGTTTACTTTATGTTATCATTCTATATCATGCCTCATTGTTCGTGTTTTTGATTCTCACACCTTTTATCCCCCATTGGTATTCCTATTTTATAAGATGTATTATATTCATCATGTTATTCCGTGTTTATTACCCTAAAAGGTTTTATATCTCACCCATTTCTTATTTATGTTCCTAGGCTATCCTCTACAGTTTTAAGAATGATAATGTTAAGAATGTTTTCAATAAATATGATGTATTCCATGTTTTCATTTTTTATGTAATGTAACAAAACCCAAAGACACTAGACTTTTTGATCATCCATGTTTTATTTAGTGTAATTTTATGTGGTAAATAATGTACGAATATGTACTAAAGATAAGTAATGTCATAGAATAATTATAATATTGGCTGTTAATTAGTAAATGTTTTATTTATAATAACAATTAAATAGTAATATGAAATATTAGATTCATCAAAATTACTTTAAAATAATTAAGAATAATGTCCTTATATTGTTGGTTGTGATCACACTTACATTTATACACTAGTTCCCATTAGAACTCTGTAGTTAATTATTCTTGGGAGATAGTAGAACTATGATATACGACCAATTGGGATGTACTCGTGTTCCACCCATTTTGTGTATATTTCAAATTTCATTCCAGTATAATAAATATTGTTATGATATTTTACATAAATATTTTTATTGAATATAATATTTCATGATTAAATGGTGATTAATAAAATTTAAAATATTGTATGTTATAATGTTATCATATTTCATATTAACAATGATTATAATAATTCATGATATATTTTAACAACTACAGTTTAGTGATATAATAGAAATAAAATTTTTTCATGATGATTAATTATGATATTAAAAGATAATCGCATTATTTATTTTTATAATGTGATTGTTTCATGGGAGAACCCCAGAAAAGTTATCATGTTTCACTATTTTCTTTATTTGTCATTGTATTTTCCCAAATTTCATAAATTTTAATAGACAAAGAATTACATGAAAGTTGAAAAAAATTATTATGATATTGTATGTAATCTTTTTAAATGAATATAATATTTTTTGTTTAAATATAATTTTAAAATTAATTATAGTATTTCATGTCATAATTCTACCATATTTCATGTAAACAATAATTATAATATTTAGGATGTATTGTAACATATATGGTTTAGTGTTATAATTTAAATAATGATTTTTCTTGTTGAATAATGATAATATTGGATGATAATTTCATTAGTGAATGTTATATTTATAAAAACAATTAAATAATAATATGTAATTTTAGAATCATTGATAATACCTTCAAATTTTCAATGTGAACATATGTGTATTGCTCTGTGTGATCATAGTAGCATTAATACAACATAACCCATTGGAACTCTAGAGTTATGTATGATTGGGTGATTGTATTACTAGGATGGGAATCATCCAAAAAAGTACTTATGCTGCACCCTTATTTGTGTTCTCTCAAATTTAAAAATATTATAATAGAGATTATTATAATATTGTATGTAAACTATTGTATTGATTATATTATTTCAAGAATACATGAAATTTTTGTAACAATTATATTATTTCATGTTACAATGTTATAAAATTTAATGTTAAAAATAATTATAATATTGTATGTTATATTGCAACTACTACAATTTAGTTTTATAATAAAAATAATATTTTTATCATGCTGAATAATTGTAATACTTAACGATAATCATTTTATTAAATTTTTTAATATGCATGTTTCATGGGTTACCCAATTGGAAGTTCCAATGTTTCACTTTTTTCTATATTTTTAGTGTATTTTCCGAAATTATTTACATTTAAAAAATAATAATTTCATGTCAGTATAGAAATAATAATTAAGATATGGTACAAAAACATTTAAAATGAATATAATATTTCATGGTTACATAAAATTTTAGTAATAATTATAATATTATAAGTCATAATGTTCATGTTAAAAAAATTTATAATATTTCATGACGTATTTTAATAGTTTTTTTTGTTCTATAATAGAAAAAATATATTTTCATGGTGAATAATTATAATATTGGTTGATAATTAGATTACTTAATGTTTATTTATAAAAATAATTAAAAGGTAATATATAATATTAGAATCATGTATAGTACTTTCAATGATTAAAAAAGAATGATTTTTTATTGTTGTGTGCAATCAAACCGTCATTAATGCACTAGATCCCATTAAAACACTGCAGTTAAGTGTTCTTGGGAGAGAGTAGTATCGGGATGGGTGAAGTCATAGGGAGTACTCATGTTACACCCTTTTTTGGGTATCTCTCAAATTTTATGATAGTATAATTATGATACTTATGATGATGTATGCAATATTTATTATTGTCTATAATATTTTATGATTACAAGTAATTTTAGTAATAATTATAATATTTCATGTTATAATGTTAAAATATTTCATGTTAACAATGATTAGAATATTTCAAGTTATACTGTAACCGATACAATTTAGTGTTATAAAAGAAATAATATTTTATTCATGTTGAATACTTATAATATTTCCCAATAATTTCATTATTCAACTAAATAATTCAAATGTTTCCTGGGTGACCCCCTGGAAATTGATCGTGTGTCACCCTTTTCTGTATATTTCATTGTATTTTCCCATATTTTTTACATTTTAAAAAGAAAATAATTTCATGTAATTATAATAATAATAATTATGATATTGAATGTAAACATTTTAAATGAATATAATATTTTATTATTAGGTAGAATTTTAGTAACAATTATAATATTTAATGTTATAATATTTCTATAATCCATGTTAACAATAATTTTAATATTTCAAGATGAATTTTAACAACTACAGTTTAATGTTATAATAAGAAAAAATAATTCTTCATGTTGAATAATTATAATATTTGATGACAATTACATTTCAAAAAGTTATATTTAAAGTAGAAATTAAACATAATATGTAATATTAGAATAATTGAATGTAGTTTCAAATATTAACAAGAATGTCTGTGTATTGTTGTGTGGGATAACACAACATTAATGCACAAGATCCCTTTAGAACATTATAGTTAATCATGTTTGGATGAGAGCAGTACTAAGATGGGTTCCTGATAAAACAAATTTTTATTGAATATTTTATTGATAATAAATGATAAAATTTCCTCAGATTGTGTTAAATATGTTTATTTATAAAATATTTGGAACTTGATCATTCATTTGAAAATTTGATGGAAATTCCATTTTTACCCTTTATAGTGCTCTGTAGTATTTATAATATAAATATCTTAATATTAATTAATTTAACTTGAATTTTTGGAACTCTGTTCCTGACATAATGAGATACAACTTTTTTTGGGGACATTGGAGCTAAATCGTGCATTTCGTTGGATGAAATGGACCATAAAGTGAAAGGTGGGCTTGACTCACCAGATTAGACAGTGGTTCTATATTTGTGACATAAATTATTTATCTAACCTTATATTGGGACCAAATTTTGAGAGGATCTCGAAAGCCCAATTGATCACAAATCATTATCCTTAAATAATAGATACTTCACGCATTTTGGAGGTCTAATGGGCGGTGAAAGTTGGGTTAAAATATTTGGCTGAGATTCCCCATTCACAATTGAAAACTCTTTAAACATAGCCTCCTTTACATTCTATAAATTAGTGTTTTTTTTCATTTGGAAGGTTTGGGACGTGAATTAAAATATTGAAGGCAGAATATAACTGGTTTGACCCAAATTCTCCAACCATTTCAAGAGGGGTATCTCTTGAAGCAAGGATCCCCTCATCGTAGACTTCTTCTTTTCTTCATGTTGAAATGTTTTCATTTGTGTAATAAACAACTTTTTTATTCTTTTATTTCTTCTATTTTCTTCTCTTTTCATAAAATTTATTCTTTAATTAATCTTCCTAATTGGGCTAGAATCAATAGTATAACTGATATTAGGTTTTACCCTTTCTAAACATTTTCACATGAAAAACGTTTCTATGATGACCACATTGCCCATGGAAGAGAGTTTTTTAGTGATAGATCTATATTCTACCATGTTAATTTAATTATTTTGAATCATTGATATATAGTAATTCACATAATATGATCCATGAATTGAGTTTTTTAAATTCGATGAAGATATTCAAACAATTGAACAATTACCACAAAAACAGGCGAGATTGAGTATTGTGTGAATTGTGAGAGCATGATCTTAATAGGTAATACAAGACCACAAAAAATAAATTTATAGAGTTCAAATATAATACCTAAACACAATTCATACTCATTTTCTAGAATGGGTATGTGCCCCAATTTAGCACTGACCATAATCTATATTGAGAACATCTATCAAAGCAGGGTGTTATGATTGTATGTTCTGAAGCTAATTGCAGGTATAACTCTTTTCATCTCTGTGGTAATGTTAACTCTCGTAGGGTTCAAGGGTTAAAAAATTAGGGGATCATAATTATGTGGGTATTAATTTAAATGAGAATTATTAATAAGTAAATGAATAGGTATAGTTATATCAACTACTTCTTAAAAAATATTTTTTAAAAAACTATTTCCTCGCTGTGTCTTATTAATCAAACTCCATTTCAAATATAAAAATAAATAAAATTTTCTTCCAGAAAACATCATCTAGATTTATAAATAGAAACCCTCCATTCTTTTATGTAGTTTTTTTCTTCCCTTTTATTTTATTTTATTTTCAAAATACCTTTAATATGTTGTTAAATTTACTTCCTCCTTTGAGAAGCGACCTTGGGTTAGCCACTCTGATGCACAAAAGTAACCCGAAACCGAACATCATTTGAAAGATCCCACAACAATGCCTTTGCGGTATCCGGGGTGGAAACTATTTATTTCAACCAATTAGTCTTATTTAATTTAATTTACATTTTATTATATTCTTCTTTTCTTTCTTCCTTCTTTACCCAATCTTAATTTTCTTTTCTTCTTTTCTTTTCTTCTTTTTATTTTCGTGCCATCAACTCAATATTATCATTTTAATTTTACTATGGCCCACTATCCTTATTTTCCTTTTTATTTGATTTTTTACATGAACTAATCCAAAATACCTTTTAGATCTTGACCCTGATATTTAATATAGCCTTCAGGATCGAATCAGACATTCTCAGTCTACGAGAAGTTTCAAAATTCATCCAGTTGGAGAATTCATCCACTCCCAAAACATTAAAACTAGATGCAATTAAAATTCAACCATAAAACCAGAACCAATGGCTTAAAATAATGGAAATGAACTTAACAGAACCATTCTAAAATAGGTTTCAACTGATATTAATTATCTACCAAATTGTATTTCATACCCAAATCATGAATCAAACATTGAACTAAAATCTGGGTTAATTCACATGCTTCCAAAATTTCATGGCCTCTCTAGTGAGGATCCCAATAAACACCTTAATGAATTTAATATTGTTTTCTCAAAACTGATACGATTAAATGTATCTTATGGTCAAATCAAACTAAGACCATCCCATTTTCACTTGATGAAGCTGCAAAAGACTGGGTGTTTTATTTACAACCTAAAGATGTAACTTGTTTGAATAGTTTGAAACATCTTTTATTGCAGATATTTTTTTACAGCATCAAGGACCACATCCATTTGAAATGAGATCTCGGTGATCAAGCAAGCCCAAGGGGAGTCAATGTCTTAGTTATAGTAGTGATTCAAGAAGTTGTGTGCAAGCTGTCCACATCACCAAATCAGTGAGAAACTCCTTATCCAGTACATCTATGAAGGAATCACACCTATGGAGAGAAGAATAGTGGATTCCACAACTAGAGGAGAATTTTTGGAAAATACATCAATGGCTGCACAAGCATTGATTGACACGATGGCCCAAACCACCCAACAATTTGGCGATCGAGATACACTACATTTTCATGGAGTACATCAGGTATGTCCTTCTACTCTTGAATGTAATTTTATTGATACTAAGTTAGAATAATTTACCAATCTAGTGAGTCTTATTGCATTGGATCAAAATACATCCTAACCGCCTCCTTCAAGGCCTTGTGGAATTTACACTAATACAAGCCACCCAACTGACTGTTTCCCCCATCTACAAGAAATAGAAGATTGTGAAGCAGTGTTTCCATGGAGACCATATCAGCACCAACAAAATCCACATCCCCAAAAGAAGGTTTATTCCTTTGCACAAGAATAAAACCAAGGGTGGAAGAATCAAACGGACATGAGGTATTAATCTGGACAACAAAAAAGGCCCCCCTTTCAACAAAACATCCAACAGCCTCCACCATAACAACATGGTTTCCAACAACCCCAAAGGCGATTTGAAGCTCAAGCATCAACAAGTCAATGACAAGGGAATAAAAAAATCAAGGTAGATGCTAACTCTGATGACCTTTTGAAACAAATTGTTCTCAATCAACAGAATTAGTTGAAGAGTCATGGTTCGAAGCTGAGGGAGTTGAAGACTCAAATGAGCCTGATTTCCACCACCATCCATGAATTGGTATGTAAGAATTCTGGAAATATTCCTTCCCAACCTACTCCAAATCCCAAGGGGAATGTCAGTTCCATCACATTGAGAAGTGGGAAGAAAACAACTGATACATCCGCACCTAACGTTCCACCGAGATTCACCTCAACTCCGGAGAAACCCCATTCCATTCCAACTAATGTGAAATACAAGGAGAAAGATAAATTCAAGAAAATTATTGATTATGTTCCTCCTAAAACCCTTCCATTTCCTAATAGATTTGTAAAAAAATGGCTAAAGAGGCGATGCAAAAAAGAAGTTTTGGATACATTCAAGCTGGTGGAGATCAACATCCCATTAATTGAAGCCATTAAACAAATACCAAGGTTTTAAAAATTCCAAAAAGAACATTGTACCAATCGAAGTGGGATCAACATAAATGAGAGGATCAATCTTGGAATGAATGTGTCAGTACTCATTACACTAACTGTAGCATTGGAGACAAAGAGCAAGGATCCAAGGACATTCACCATTCCATGAACCATAGGGTCATTGCACGTTTTTTGAGCATTTTGATTTAGGAGATTCCATTAATGTAATTCCTCACTCTGTGTTTTCTTAATTATAGGTTGGTGAGTTGAAGCAAACGAGAGTAGTGGCGTTGTTGGTGAATAGAGCTACGACATATCCAGTGTGAGTCTTTGAGGATGTACTTGTCCGGGTAAGAGACATGATCTTTCCTGTAGATTTCTACATTCTTAAAATGGAGGATGATCAGTTATGTTATCATGATCCCATTATCATTTCAAACTACAATAACTATCATAAATGTCTATGTGGGTGCACTTTCCATGTAGTTTGGAGATGAATTTGTGATATTTAATGTTATGGAATCCATGAAGTACTCCTCATAAGACCATTCTTCTTTTGTTATCTCCAATTTTGAACCCCAAGTAAAAACAACATGGATTTCCATTGTCCAATTCTTAGGGAGATTATTAGTGTTGGTTGTAGTTTGATGTGTAAGATTAATTCCACACCTGTTTCTAATGCACAAACCACTTGTATATTTGATTTTTAAATAGATTAATATAATGATTTTGATAATTATCACTCTTATTATGACATGGAAGATGAGTATGGTGATGAATTTGATGCTTTATTATCTGATTTTGATGATTTATATTCTAATACATATGTTCATTGTGCATATATTTCTATTATTCCAATTTCGTTATCCATGCATCACCCCCTTCATTGGAACTCAATCCATTTCCACGTAATCTCAAATACTCATACTTGTTATGTGTCGAGAGATTACATGCTATAATTGCTAAAAATATTCCTTTTGAACATGATGAAAATATTTTGAATCATTTTAGGGAGAACATCAGGGAAATTGGGTGGACCTTGGCTGACATATCAGGTCTTAGCACCTCCATTTTCATGCATAGGATTCTTTTGGAGGATGGGGCTAAATCTGTCACGACCCGTCCTCGGGGCCCGTGCCGTGACTACCCCAAGCCCGCCTTCCATAGGCCAGGGGCTGGCGACTAGCACCAAGGCGTAAAATCCCAGTAAACAGGGAAGGCATTGCCTTTATAAGTAACAACCACACAGAGTCAGCAAGCGGAAAGTAAAGTGCAGAAAAGAAAAGGGGCCGGAAATACAAGCCCAACTGTAAAGTACAACTGAAAAGTAATGTACAGCAACTGAAGAAAAGACGGCGGCCTCGTGTCGTCCACTGGCAATCCCACCTGAAGGGTGGGTACAGATAGCCTCCAGGCTCCTCGGGTCCCACGTCCGCTCCGAGCACGTCCCGACCAGTGGTCCACCTCCAGGTACCGTCCTGCTCCACGCCCCAACCGTGATCAGCGCTGTCCGTCGTCTGCAACCAACACAACAAGGTGCGGGCATAGCCCGTGCAGGGGTGAGTACAACTACTCAGTAAGGACCCCGAGACCCCCGAAGGTCTCCCGAAATCCACAAAGGATATAGCACAAAAGAAAGATGCAATCACGAAGTAACATCCGACTTGACTTAGGTATATGCCCATACATATACCTAAGTCCCCACTTCTAGCTCTGCTCACGAGCTCAAGAACAACTCAATCCACATAGGAAAGCAAGACTCAAAACCACAAAGGAGAGTAAACAGTAAATCCACAAAGGATAGTTCAACACAATCCACAAAGGAGAGTAACATAAGATTCAGCTCAACCAGGTATACTTTTTCGGATGACGTCAAAGACGATCACTGATCCGTCTAAGTCGTCGGACCCACGAAGGATCGATAGGTACTAACCCCCGCAGAAGACCCACACAGGATCGGGCTCACACAGAACCTGTAGGCAGTGGCTCACACAGAACCGGTAGGCAGTGGCTCACACAGAACCGGTAGTAGGACCCACACAGGATCGGGCACTGATCCGCGTAGGATCGCTGAGTGCAGTAGTCGACGCAGTCCACTGAGGATCTCTGCACAGTCGTCGCCGCAGTCCACGAAGGATCTCTGCTCTGCCGTCGTCGCAGTCCACGGAGGATCTCTGCTCTGCCGTCGTCGCAGTCCACGGAGGATCTCTGCTCTGCCGTCGTCGCAGTCCACGGAGGATCTCTGCTCTGTCGTCGTCGCAGTCCACGGAGGATCTCTGCTCTGTCGTCGAGGTCACAGCCAGCGCTAGGGTTCCCGCACGTAGCGAGCTCGTTTAGGAGGGTCCGCTCCACGAGCCGAGGGGCTGATACATCAACTGACACGTAGTCCGAAGTTGATGTATCCAAAAGTTCCGTATCGACAACAGGATCTCAACGCGACAGACGGCGCGTCAATCGGACGCCCGGTCTGAGAGTTATTGGCATTTTCGTCCCAGGGGCCCGGTTGGTTTTTAGGGAAAAACCAACCCGACCGTACTCCGCCTGTATCCGATCCTCGGGCGGAGTATGCCAAAAGTTCCGTCTCACTTAGAGGAAACTATCACAGCTGACGGTGCGTCGATCGGACGTCCGTAGCTCAAGTTATGAGCGTTTCCGCTCCGAGGGCCCGGTTGGCTTCGTGTACGAACCAACCCGGCCGAACCCCAAGTCTTCCGAAACCTTGAGTATAATATACCGAAACGACCGTCTCGATCCAAGGATCGCGTAGCCGCTGACGGTTCGTCAATCGGAGGTCCCAGGCCCAAGATATGGGCGAAAGACCGTAGAGGGCCCGAAACGGGGGTACTGGGCCCGGGGCGACCCGGCCCGAACCCCCCCTGGGGTCGGCCGAACCGGGTCGGCCCGAACCGGCTCGGCCGGGTCCGGTCCAGCCTGGGCGCGGCCCGGCCGACCGGACCGGCCGGCTCGGCTTCGGCCGCGCGGCCGAGCAGGCCGCCGCCGCGGGTTTGACCCGCGGCATTTGGAGAAACGCGGCCCCCGCGGGGGGGGACCGCCTGCCACGCGGACGCGGCCGGGCCGCCGCGTCCGTTCCCGGTTCCGCGCGGCCGCGGAACCGGCCGCCGTTGCCGCCGCGGCTTCAGCCGCGGCGGGCTTCCTCCACGGCGGCGCGCCGGGCGCCGCCGCCTCCGGTCGCCGGCGCCGCCGGAGTTGCTCCGGTGGCCCATTTCCTTTCCCGTCTGCACCGTTGCTCCTCCCGGGGGACGATCTTCACTGCGGAAACAACGGATTGCCCTTGCCGCCAGGTTCGTCGTCGTCCGCCAAATCCGCACAAAAAGGGAAGATCGGCGGAGGGTTGCCGGGTCTTGTTCGTTAGACCCGCTCCCTCCGCGTTAATCATAAACAACGGGAGAAAAGAAATAAGATGATCAACACATGATCCAACAATTTTATTTAAAGATAAAATTGTTCGCTTGAAACCGGCTTTTTAAATTTTCAAGAACGTTCACGAGAAAATTTAAAAGGGGTAACTTTTCCAAAATAAATCCCTACCTCGAAGTCGTCGTCGGACGAGAGGTCGTCGCGGAATTGCTCGTCGCGGAAGAAGGAGATCGTCGCGTCGTCGCGGTATCCGGCGTCGCGTCGCCAATCTCCGGATCAAGAACAAACGGATTTAATTAATTAAATCCGTTGTTATTGAAATTTAAAAAAAAGGAGAAATAAAAGATTCGATTCTCACCTTTGTTGCCGAACGAGGATCGGCCGCGGAAGAAGAGGCACCGAAGAAGAAGAAGAAGAAGAAGGTCGCGGAAAAGTTGTCGACGTCGCGGATCGTGCGTCGTCGAATTCCGGTTCCGGCGTTCTTCGCGTTCTTCATGTTCTTCGCGTTCTTCGCGTTCTTCGCGGAGAGGGTGGAGGCTCAGAGGAATAGCAATCCTCCAAAATAGACAAGTTTGTCTATTTTATTATTTTGCCAACAAACGCAAAACGCGTAAGTAACGACCCACTTAATTCGTTGAATTAATTCAACGAATAAAACAGCCCATTTAATTCACGAAAGAAACAGCCCAATTAAATGGTCTGTTAAGAATTAAAGAAAACGCGTCGGTTGACTTTTCAGTTACTTTGACGGGTTTTCGCGGGTGCGTTACTTAGCGAAAGAAACGGCGGGGCTCGTGCGGGCCCCACCGCACAAATATCCTACCAAGGGGTAGGATATTTCTGGATAGCATCCTATCCAGTTCAACTCAGTTCAAGCCGCCTTTAAGTGACTTTAAGTGGCTTCCAAGCAGTTTAAGTGAAATAAAATAAAGTTGTCGCACAAACTTTATTTTTATTTCTGACTTAAAGCCGCAAAATTTAAAAACCACGTCTGAGCAAACGCAACTCCGGAAGAGGCGTTTCTAAGCAAATACCGGCGCTGCGATTTCATCGGTGCCCTCAGAATTTGATTCTGGGCACCGGTTCAAAAGATAGAAAAACCCGCTCGTCCGTTCACTGAACGTACCCGAGCCAAACTTCGGAAATTGATTCCGGGCACACCGGGCCTCGGAATCAGGTGCCGTCTGAAGCTGCGCTCTTGTAAAATTCCAAAGAAAATTAAGAAAAAAATTTCCTTGAAATTTGTGGGTCTTTACATTACTCCCACCTCAGGGCTTTACGTCCCCGTAAAGATACATCAAAAACTAGGGGAACAAATGGGGGTACTGAGCACGCATCTGAGCCTCCCGCTCCCAAGTGCTCTCCTGGAGGTTCCCGTGCTGCCATCTGACGCGCACAAGAGGAATCGACCGCCCACGTAGGACCCGCTCCTGTCAATCCTCGATCTCCACTGGAACCTCCGCAAAAGTCGCCCCATCGTCTACGTCCAGCTCCCCAAAGTCGATGATGTGCGTCGGGTCGTGCACGTATCTCCTCAGCTGAGACACGTGGAAGACGTCGTGCACCCGGTGCAACTGAGGTGGTAGAGCCAGGCGATAAGCCACCTCTCCTATCCTGTTGAGGACCTGGAAAGGCCCGATGAAGCGTGGAGACAACTTGCCGCCTCGGCCAAATCTCCGTAAACCACGTCGAGGTGAGACACGCAAAAAGACGTGGTCGCCATCCTCGAACTCTAGTGGCCTCCGCCTCCTGTCAGCATATGACTTCTGCCGGCTCTGAGCTGTCCTCATCCTCTCCTGGATGATCTGGACCTTCTCTGGTCCCACGAGTGCTGACTCCCCAGGGTCTGTCCAGCACAACGGTGATCTGCAGGGTCTGCTGTACAACGCCTCGTATGGTGCCATCCCGATGGTGGAGTGGTAGCTGTTGTTGTACGCGAACTCCACCAAGGGTAGGTGGTCCTCCCAGCTGCGACCAAAGTCGAGAACACATGCACGGAGCATGTCCTCGAGTGTCTGTATGGTCCTCTCCGTCTGACCATCCGTCTGAGGGTGGAAGGCTGTGCTCAGATGGAGCCGCGTCCCGAACGCCTCCTGCAACCCCTTCCAAAGCCGGGAAGTGAAACGAGCATCTCGATCGGAGACGATAGACGATGGAACACCGTGAAGCCGTACGATCTCCTGGACGTAAAGACGTCCCAAGCTCTCCACTGAGCCCTGCTCTCTGATGGGTAAGAAGTGTGCCGACTTGGTGAGTCGGTCGACAATCACCCAAATGGAGTCGTGACCTCTGGAAGTACGTGGAAGTCCAGTCACGAAGTCCATAGATATGCTATCCCACTTCCACTCCGGGACCTCCAAGGGCTGTACCAAACCTGCTGGTACCTGATGCTCTGCCTTCACCTGCTGGCAGGTGAGGCATCGTGAAACGAACTCTGCCACAGCTTTCTTCATGCCCGGCCACCAGTGCTGTCGTCTGAGATCCTGGTACATCTTCGCCACTCCGGGATGTACCGCCAAGGGAGAAGTGTGAAACTCTCTCAGCACCTCCTCTCGTAAAGCGACTGGTATGAAGGTACGTCCTCTGAAAAGGATGTCGTGCTCTGCTCCAAGGGAGAAACCATCAGGCGCCTGACCTGAGGATATCAGTGCACGCCGGGACTCACAGTCAGCGTCCCCACGCTGAGCCTCTCTGACCCGCTGTAGAAGTGGAGGAGAGACTGTGAGAGACTGAAGAAAGGATGCTCCGTCTCTATCCACAAAGGATATCTGCAAGGAGGCTAGCTGCTCCGTCGCCTCCTCAAGCAGCTGAATGCCCGTCCTCCTGCTGAGGGCATCGGCTACCACGTTCCCCTTCCCAGGAGTATAGACTATCTCAAAGTCATAGTCCTGGAGGAACTCAAGCCATCTCCGCTGTCTCAGGTTCAGGTCCTTCTGTGAGAAGATATACCTGAGACTCTGGTGGTCAGAAAAGACAGTGAAACGCTCGCCCATCAGATAGTGCCGCCAAGTCTTCAGAGCGAAGACCACTGCTGCTAACTCCAGGTCATGAGTGGCGTAGTTCTGCTCATGCGGCCTCAACTGACGTGATCCGTAGGCGATCACGGCCCGCTCCTGCATCAGGACGCACCCGAGTCCAGTCCCTGATGCATCGCAGTAAACTACGTATCCAACTCCCTCCTCAGGCAACCTCAAGATAGGTGCGCTGGTCAATCTCTGTCTCAGCTCCTGGAAGCTCTGCTGACATCTGTCTGACCACACAAAGGGTTTCCCCTTCTTCGTCAAGGCTGAGAGTGGTGCTGCAACTCTGGAGAAGTCTGGCACGAATCTCCGATAGTATCCCGCTAGGCCCAAGAAGCTCCGCACCTCTGTCACGCTCCTGGGTGGCTCCCAAGCTAGCACTGCCTCGATCTTCGCGGGATCCACTGCAACTCCCGCCTCAGAAATGACGTGCCCCAAGAAATGGACCTCACGTAACCAGAACTGGCATTTTGAGAGCTTTCCATAAAGCTGGTGCTCTCGGAGTGTGTCTAGCACAACTCGCAGGTGGTAGGCATGCTCCTCCTCAGTCGTCGAGTATACCAAAATGTCGTCAATGAAGACAACGACAAATCGGTCGAGGTATGGCTGGAAGATCCTGTTCATGAGGCTCATGAACACTGCTGGAGCATTGGTTACGCCGAACGGCATAACCAAGAACTCATAATGGCCATACCGACACCTGAAGGCCGTCTTCTGTACGTCCTCGTCTCGAACTCTGAGCTGATGATAGCCTGACCGGAGGTCTATCTTCGAGAACCACCGCGCTCCCTTGAGTTGATCGAAGAGGTCATCAATCCGTGGCAGCGGATACTTGTTCCTCACTGTCACCTGGTTCAGGCGACGATAGTCGACACATAGTCGCAAGCTCCCGTCCGCCTTCTTGGCGAACAAAATCGGGGAAGCCCAGGGTGAAACACTGGGTCGGATAAACCCCTTGCTCTGCAAGTCCTCCAACTGTACCCGCAGCTCCCGAAGCTCGGCGGGGGCCATCCGATATGCTGGAGTAGATATCGGGGCTGTCCCGGGGTACAAGTCGATGTAAAAGTCTACCTCTCTATGAGGAGGTAGCCCTGGAACGTCGTCGGGAAAGACGTCCACGTACTGGTCCACCACTGCAGGAAAAGCCGGACTCCGCACGTCCACTGCTCCTAGGATGAGGCTAGCCAACTGATGAGAGATGGGCTGCACTCTCCTCCGCGGAAGTCCATCCTGTGCTGCAAAGGTTCCCTTCTCGCCGGTGAAGGTAAACCTGCTCCCGTCGGTACGAACACATCGCACCTTGCGCCTAAAACAGTCGATCTGGGCATGAACCGTGGATAGCCAATCCATGCCCAAGATGACGTCGTAAGGCCTCGACGCCGCTACAAGGAGATCCCAGCCGAAGCTCTCGCCTCCTAGAGTAAGCTCACACTGCCGGCACCAGTGCGTAATCGTCGAGTCTGCTCCCGTAGGAGTCTCTAGCCGTAAGGATCGAGCCAACGGCTCAGTCGGAATCTCCGAGCTCCGAACAAGGGCAGAGGCTATGAAAGAGTGACTCGCTCCTGTGTCTATAAGTACTGCAGAAAGGGTGGAATAGACACAGATCGTACCTCGAATCATCTCTGGCATGTCGGGGTCGTAGGCCTCCACTGCCTGGAGCTGGGCCTGCCCCTGCCCACCAGCTCCCTGTGGTCGAGGTGGCCCTCCGGGTGGTGGTGGGGGTAGAGCCTGGAAGCGTCGCCCACCACCCGCTGCTCGGCCAGCTCCTCTGCCTCGTCCGCCTCCTCCCTGCGGACCGCCACGGTCGACCCTCTGCCTCTGCCTGGGTGGCCCCTCCACCGTCTGCTGCTCCTCTGATCGGCGAGTCGGGCAGTCACGAGCCATGTGACCCTGCCCGCCGCAAGAGTAGCACAGCCTGCCTCTCGAAAGGCTGGCACTCCGCTGTGTGCCTCGTACTGCTGAGCCGGTGTCCTGAGGCCGTCTGCGTGGGGGTCTGGTCTGCCTGGACCCGTGAGTCATCCGTCGGCTACCTGCTGCCGAAGACTCAGCTACCTGCCGCCCTGCGCTAGGTCTCGCCACTGAAGAAGGCTCTGCCAGGAAGCTCTCGATCAGGAGGGCTCGCTCCAGCACTCCCGCCTGGGTCGGAATGCTGAGGGAGATCAGCGACGCCCGAATCTCCTGTCGCAAGCCCTGCTCGAAGGTCCGGGCCCGGAAGAAGGGGTCCCGTACCATATCGGTCGAGTAGCGAGATAGGTCTGTGAACCTCGCCGTGTACTGAGCGACCGTCATGCTGCCCTGGCGCAGCTGGAGAATCTCCTGGATGCGCACCGCTCGGAGGGTGGCCGGGACGAACTCAGAGCGGAAGAGGCTCTCGAAGTCCGTCCAGAGCAGGGATGCCTCATCGTGAACCTGGAGCATCAGGCTCCACCATCGTCCTGCCGCCGCCTGCAGGAGGCTCGCTGCGAGAATCACCATGAGATCCGCTGGTGTCCTCACTAGCCTGAAGATCCGTACCACCGCCTCTAGCCAGTCCTCGGCGGCCTGGGGGTCCGCCTCACCGCGGAACCTGGGCGGTCGCTGGCTCTGAAACTCATGCAGTGCCCTAAGGCGACGTGCATCGTCAGCGTCTGGTACTGGTAGCATCGGTGGCTCGGCGGGTAAGGCTACCGCCGGTGCCACTGCTGGCAAAGGGCCCTGTACCGAGGCCTCGTCGCTCGGTGGGCTGCCGTCGCGCCCTACACTCGGAACCCTAGCTGGCAGTCGTCGCGGGGCCATCCTGAAAAGGAGAACAAGAGCACCACAGTCAGAATAGTATACCTGGTGAGCTGGCACAAGTAATCACAAGGAAAACTTGAGACTTTCATAAAGCAGATCAGTATACCCGGTGAGCTGACACAAGTAATCACAAAGAAAAACTTGAAACACACACGCAATCAATGTTTTCATGCATTAAGTCGGAAATCAGGAGTCAGGGTCCTGGTGTACGGATACGTCGGCCGCCGCACCAACACTGGGCTCCCTGAACTGATAACCACACTCAATACACTAAACACTATTGCTTCATATAGAAAGAAAGGACGATCAGAGTCTGCGGTAGAACCGACCGCCTTTGATACCAATTTGTCACGACCCGTCCTCGGGGCCCGTGCCGTGACTACCCCAAGCCCGCCTTCCATAGGCCAGGGGCTGGCGACTAGCACCAAGGCGTAAAATCCCAGTAAACAGGGAAGGCATTGCCTTTATAAGTAACAAACACACAGAGTCAGCAAGCGGAAAGTAAAGTGCAGAAAAGAAAAGGGGCCGGAAATACAAGCCCAACTGTAAAGTACAACTGAAAAGTAAAGTACAACAACTGAAGAAAAGACGGCGGCCTCGTGTCGTCCACTGGCAATCCCACCTGAAGGGTGGGTACAGATAGCCTCCAGGCTCCTCGGGTCCCACGTCCGCTCCGAGCACGTCCCGACCAGTGGTCCACCTCCAGGTACCGTCCTGCTCCACGCCCCAACCGTGATCAGCGCTGTCCGTCGTCTGCAACCAACACAACAAGGTGCGGGCATAGCCCGTGCAGGGGTGAGTACAACTACTCAGTAAGGACCCCGAGACCCCCGAAGGTCTCCCGAAATCCACAAAGGATATAGAACAAAAGAAAGATGCAATCACGAAGTAACATCCGACTTGACTTAGGTATATGCCCATACATATACCTAAGTCCCCACTTCTAGCTCTGCTCACGAGCTCAAGAACAACTCAATCCACATAGGAAAGCAAGACTCAAACCACAAAGGAGAGTAAACAGTAAATCCACAAAGGATAGTTCAACACAATCCACAAAGGAGAGTAACATAAGATTCAGCTCAACCAGGTATACTTTTTCGGATGACGTCAAAGACGATCACTGATCCGTCTAAGTCGTCGGACCCACGAAGGATCGATAGGTACTAACCCCCGCAGAAGACCCACACAGGATCGGGCTCACACAGAACCTGTAGGCAGTGGCTCACACAGAACCGGTAGGCAGTGGCTCACACAGAACCGGTAGTAGGACCCACACAGGATCGGGCACTGATCCGCGTAGGATCGCTGAGTGCAGTAGTCGACGCAGTCCACTGAGGATCTCTGCACAGTCGTCGCCGCAGTCCACGAAGGATCTCTGCTCTGCCGTCGTCGCAGTCCACGGAGGATCTCTGCTCTGCCGTCGTCGCAGTCCACGGAGGATCTCTGCTCTGCCGTCGTCGCAGTCCACGGAGGATCTCTGCTCTGTCGTCGTCGCAGTCCACGGAGGATCTCTGCTCTGTCGTCGAGGTCACAGCCAGCGCTAGGGTTCCCGCACGTAGCGAGCTCGTTTAGGAGGGTCCGCTCCACGAGCCGAGGGGTTGATACATCAACTGACACGTAGTCCGAAGTTGATGTATCCAAAAGTTCCGTATCGACAACAGGATCTCAACGCGACAGACGGCGCGTCAATCGGACGCCCGGTCTGAGAGTTATTGGCATTTTCGTCCCAGGGGCCCGGTTGGTTTTTAGGGCAAAACCAACCCGACCGTACTCCGCCTGTATCCGATCCTCGGGCGGAGTATGCCAAAAGTTCCGTCTCACTTAGAGGAAACTATCACAGCTGACGGTGCGTCGATCGGACGTCCGTAGCTCAAGTTATGAGCGTTTCCGCTCCGAGGGCCCGGTTGGCTTCGTGTACGAACCAACCCGGCCGAACCCCAAGTCTTCCGAAACCTTGAGTATAATATACCGAAACGACCGTCTCGATCCAAGGATCGCGTAGCCGCTGACGGTTCGTCAATCGGAGGTCCCAGGCCCAAGATATGGGCGAAAGACCGTAGAGGGCCCGAAACGGGGGTACTGGGCCCGGGGCGACCCGGCCCGAACCCCCCCTGGGGTCGGCCGAACCGGGTCGGCCCGACCCGGCCCGAACCGGCTCGGCCGGGTCCGGTCCGGCCTGGGCGCGGCCCGGCTGACCGGACCGGCCGGCTCGGCTTCGGCCGACCGGCCGAGCAGGCCGCCGCCGCGGGTTTGACCCGCGGCATTTGGAGAAACGCGGCCCCCGCGGGGGGGGACCGCCTGCCACGCGGACGCGGCCGGGCCGCCGCGTCCGTTCCCGGTTCCGCGCGGCCGCGGAACCGGCCGCCGTTGCCGCCGCGGCTTCAGCCGCGGCGGGCTTCCTCCACGGCGGCGCGCCGGGCGCCGCCGCCTCCTTCCGCGGGCCGCCGGAGTTGCTCCGGTGGCCCGTTTCCTTTCCCGTCTGCGCCGTTGCTCCTCCCGGGGGACGATATTCACTGCGGAAACAACGGATTGCCCTTGCCGCCAGGTTCGTCGTCGTCCGCCAAATCCGCACAAAAAGGGAAGATCGGCGGAGGGTTGCCGGGTCTTGTTCGTTAGACCCGCTCCCTCCGCGTTAATCATAAACAACGGGAGAAAAGAAATAAGATGATCAACACATGATCCAACAATTTTATTTAAAGATAAAATTGTTCGCTTGAAACCGGCTTTTTAAATTTTCAAGAACGTTCACGAGAAAATTTAAAAGGGGTAACTTTTCCAAAATAAATCCCTACCTCGAAGTCGTCGTCGGACGAGAGGTCGTCGCGGAATTGCTCGTCGCGGAAGAAGGAGATCGTCGCGTCGTCGCGGTATCCGGCATCGCGTCGCCAATCTCCGGATCAAGAACAAACGGATTTAATTAATTAAATCCGTTGTTATTGAAATTTAAAAAAAAGGAGAAATAAAAGATTCGATTCTCACCTTTGTTGCCGAACGAGGATCGGCCGCGGAAGAAGAGGCACCGAAGAAGAAGAAGAAGAAGAAGGTCGCGGAAAAGTTGTCGACGTCGCGGATCGTGCGTCGTCGAATTCCGGTTCCGGCGTTCTTCGCGTTCTTCGCGTTCTTCGCGTTCTTCGCGGAGAGGGTGGAGGCTCAGAGGAATAGCAATCCTCCAAAATAGACAAGTTTGCCTATTTTATTATTTTGCCAACAAACGCAAAACGCGTAAGTAACGACCCACTTAATTCGTTGAATTAATTCAACGAATAAAACAGCCCATTTAATTCACGAAAGAAACAGCCCAATTAAATGGTCTGTTAAGAATTAAAGAAAACGCGTCGGTTGACTTTTCAGTTACTTTGACGGGTTTTCGCGGGTGCGTTACTTAGCGAAAGAAACGGCGGGGCTCGTGCGGGCCCCACCGCACAAATATCCTACCAAGGGGTAGGATATTTCTGGATAGCATCCTATCCAGTTCAACTCAGTTCAAGCCGCCTTTAAGTGACTTTAAGTGGCTTCCAAGCAGTTTAAGTGAAATAAAATAAAGTTGTCGCACAAACTTTATTTTTATTTCTAACTTAAAGCCGCAAAATTTAAAAACCACGTCTGAGAAAACACAACTCCGGAAGAGGCGTTTCTAAGCAAATACCGGCGCTGCGATTTCATCGGTGCCCTCAGAATTTGATTCCGGGCACCGGTTCAAAAGATAGAAAAACCCGCTCGTCCGTTCACTGAACGTACCCGAGCCAAACTTCGGAAATTGATTCCGGGCACACCGGGCCTCGGAATCAGGTGCCGTCTGAAGCTGCGCTCTTGTAAAATTCCAAAGAAAATTAAGAAAAAAATTTCCTTGAAATTTGCAGGTCTTTACAAAATCGGTTAGGCAACCACAAAGGAGACTTAATCCATAACATTAGGAGGTTGTTTAAAAAAGAGGCTGAAAAATTTCTTAAGGAATGTATAATCTATCCCATTTTAGATTCCAAGTGGGTGTATCCTATTTAGGTTGTGCCTAAGAAAATTGGTGTTATTGATGTTAAAAATGATAAATAGGAGTTAGTTCTGATGAGGGTGGAAAACAGTTGTAGAGTGTGTATTAATTATAAGAAACTAAATCAGTCTACTTTCAAGGACTATTTCCCCTCCCATTTATTGATCAAATTATTAAGAGACAAGCTAGGAAGACACATTATTATTTCATTGATGGCTTTTCTGGATATTTTCAGGTTCCTATAACTCTATAGGATCCAGAGAAGACTACATTGACCTGTCCCTTTGGCACATTTGCCTACCGGAAGATTCTATTTGGACTTTGAAATTCCACAGGTACCTTCCAGAGATGCATAGTGAGTATTTTTTTTCGTATTTTATTGGTACTTTCATGGTGGTATTTATGGATGATTTTACAGTGTATGGGTCTTCATTTTATAATTTTATATCTATTTTGGGAAAGGTGTTGAATCGTTTTATTGAGAATAATTTGGTCTTAAACTCTAAAAAGTGTGATTTTATTGTAGAGCATGGAATTGTCTTAGAGCATGTAGTGTCAAAACATATGATAGAGGTTGATAAATTTAATCTAGATATTATTTCATCCTTACCATATCCTTCATGTGTGAAGGATGTTAGATCTTTCCTAGGGAATGTATGATTTTACCAGTGATTCATCAAATATTTTAGTAAGATTTTTCTTCCTATGTCCCTATTACTTAAAAAGGATTCTGATTTTGTGTTTGATGATTCTTGCATGACTTCATTTGATGAGCTAAAGACATGTCTGACCACTCCACCAATCCTACATCCCCCATAGTGGGAGCTTCCTTTTGAAATTATATGTGATGCATCAAACTTCACGGCCAGATCTGTCTTACTCAGAGGTCGAAGGGATCATCATATGTGATTGCCTATGCATCGAGGACATTGGATTCATCTCAATAAAACTAAAAAACCACAGAAAAGGAGTTTCTTGTTGTCATATTAATTATTTGTTGAATGTAGATAATATTAATTGTTATTATCTTAATACTAATGACTTCCAATGTCCAAAAACATCATTTTTAGTGCATTTTAGAAATTGAACTTCATTTATCATTATAACTACAATTCATGATTAAAATGTAAATCTGGGCCCAATCATTCATCTATTTGTGGAGAAAATTATATTAATTATTTGAATTTGATATTTTGGGATGTGATTGATCATTTTTTTGGAAAAATTTATCTATTAGGATTGTTGGATGAATCTCAAGAGAAGATTAATATTTTTCAGCATGAATGAAAAAACTTTCTGGACAAAGAATATTTGGCCTAAGGCCCATCAAACAAAAATGGGGCCCAATCAACAAACACAATGAAGCTAAAAATTTTAATTTATAAAGAAAAAACATGGAGGATCATTTAATTTGACTATATTCAGAGATAATTCTGATGTTTTCATGGAGATAAATGGATATGATGTTTACATTTAAATGGTGGGCCCAACCTGAATGCTCAAAAAGTCATCCCACCATTTCGACGATAACATCCATACGACTGCACCAAATGACCTGAAATTTTTACAGATAATATATCACAGATGGAATAGAATATTTATCTGTGATGATCCCTTCAGATTCGGCCATTTTTAATTAAAAATTCACACGTCGAAATGGAGGATAAATCTGAATGAATTTGATGGAAAACATTGAAATGTTGAAATTCCATTGATTTTCTCAGGGACTTTTGACTCTCACAATTAATGGGGATTGAACTTATTGTTGGTGGGTGTATCTATATCTCTGAATATTCCTATATAAGGATCTAATGGTGAAGGGAATTGGGCATCAATGTTTTTATTTTTTCATTTCTATTGTCATGCTTTCATTTGGTAATCACATTGTCAATTTCTCCCAGGTATGTTTTTTCATTCGAATTAATTTAATTAATAAAAGATAATTTTTTTTATTCTTCATCTGTTATTTCATTTTCCATATCACGTTGATATTGTTGCCTTAGGGAGTGAGTTTATTCAAATAATGTTTTGTGAAAATCTTCACACAATGGTGGATTGATTGTTATTTATTTCTTCTTCTTCTCCAATTCTACTATCATAAGTACACTACCCTCTTTCATTGATATAATAGCATCAATGGAGGGATAAAACTCTAATGGGTTGATCAAAGGGAGTATAAATGGGATGACTTTGGTATTATTTCTTAATTTAATAATTCCTAATATATTCAATTTTTCATATTTTCAATCATTGATGTATGTTCTCCTTTAAACTCACTAATTTTATGGATACACATCTCAATTGATAAAATTATCCTCTACCTTGGAGCGCTCAAGAATATTATCCTCCAAGTGTATAGGTGATTAGCCTTAGGATAGTGAAAATATAAAATTGGTGTGTCATTTGGGATTCTTGTATTTTGATAAAGGAAACGCTCGAATTTAAGACATTGGAATAATTTAAAATGAAATTCATCTAATCCACCACATGTGATAACCAAGGATCAACCGTTGATTTTAAATTGAATTAACATTAGTAATTAAATTCTCAAATAATACAATCAATTCAAACCAAATATGGCCAATTCATACCCCAATCAACTTCATCAAATCACCTACATAGAATGTATGTTTCTTAGGTTTATTCTCTGGTCTATAAGGATCGATAACCCAAGACATACTACAATGACCGCTTACACCATAAAACATGGGTAAATTTGGGCACAACCAAATTTTTCCGATGATTCCGTGGACCATGTATGTTACCTTAGAACAAATTTCTATTCTCCCCTATTTCTCTTTTCTCATCACATTTCACTTACCCTTTCCCCTTTCTTTTTTTCTCTTTTCTCGGCACATGTCCACCTACACCAATGCCCATTAAAGTATTTTTGTTACGGTTGGTTGTCCTAGGGTTGGGGAGTCAAGAACCCATAGAGGTCTCTTTCTATAAGATCCAAATCTTCCTAATACTCTAGATTCAGATGTTGAGTTTGATACATTAGTGAATCTCCCAAAAAACCAAATCATAAACTGGGGAGGGAACCAAAATAATGGGCAAGACACTAACATGGAAATTATTGCTGACCCGAGCATGAAAGACTACCTCACACCTTTCTGGACTAATGAACCCTCATGAATTAGGCATGATAACATATTATAAGCCTAATATGTCTCCAAACCCCATGTCATAAACCACCTTCCAACCATTCATGGGATGAGTTTTGAGATGCCTTACCTTCATGTAAAATAATTTTAGGTCGTTGTCAAAACCATGTGCCCTCCAAATCAAACTGAATATACTAAAATGACACTTTTTCCTTTTTATCTAAAGGATCAAGAAAATAATATTTTAAACAATTTTAGCCCAGCATCCATTCACTCTTGGGACCAACATCAATGATAATTCTATAAAAAATACTTCCTCCATCATAGAACAATTTCACTTAAAAAGAGCATCCAAAACTATTTCAAAAGAGAGCGGAAGCATTCTATAAAACATGGTAATGGTTCAAGGAAACATAAAACATGGTACCACTACATGGTTTCTTAATCCCATAACAAGTGAGAATTTTATATGAAGAGTTAGGTCCAGGAAACAAACAATTCATTGATATTATGTGTAATGGAACCTTAAAAAACAAAGCCCCAAACGATTCTTACGAGTATCTAAAAATTCTTTCTGAATAGATCCAAACATGGGGAACATCACCATACTATGAGAAGACACCCTAATTTGTTGGAATGAAAAATCTGGGAGAAGAAGAAAACCTTAGGGAAAAACATTCTGCACTCACTAGGAAGGTTGGAGAGATTGATCTTAGGAAGGTCCAAAAAATCCAAACTGTTGAGCTTATTTGTACAATTTGTGACAAGCATGACCACAAAACTGATAATTTTCCAACCATTCCTTATATCAAGGATGTTCTTTTAGGAGGACAACCAGATGTAGTTAATGCAGCGAACTTTCAAAATCCATAATTCCAAAACCCCTTTAATACAAGGTATAATGACCATCCAGGATTCCTTTTGAAGGAAAATCAACAACCAACACAACAACAATGTATCAACCCATACCCTCAACAATAACTTCAACCCCATAATCAGTTCCAACCACAAGGAATCCAATTCCAACATCCTTATGTTCAATATCAACAACCTATTCCACAACTCATTCAATAACCAATCCAGAAACCAAAGTATAATCATTGGATAAAACAACCAGCACATGCCACTACTAAATCAATACCAATCATTGAACAATTGTGTAAAAATAGTAGAAAATGAACTTAGATGTATCATCCCTTATACAAAAATTGCAAACGAACAAAAATAGAAGGGCACCCATGCCTACTCCGGATGTCACATTCCCAACTGTAAGAGGAGAATCAAGTTGAACTCAGACAACTCATGAACAACTAAAAGATGAAATAGCTTTAAGAAGTGGGAAATCAATTGAGAAACCCAAACAAATACTTCATAAATCATATGAATCTTCAAACTCTAATGAAAATTCAAATGAAACTGATGATCAAACTGAGAAAACTAATGATAATGTGAATGAAGAAACTCTTAAACAAACAATCCGACAACCTGCACCATTTCCTTAAAAGATGAGGGGGGAAATGAAGACTAAATTGAGTGAAACATTGAGGGAAAAATTCTCAAAATTCAATATGAACATTCCACTCCTCGATGCCATTCGAACCATTATTGCATACTGAAATACCTAAAGGACCTCTAAACATTTTAAATGAAATTATCACATAATAACCACGTCCTTCTGGTAGAAAATGTTAGCACAACAATCCAAGGAACCCTTCCACCAATGATTAAAGTCCCAGGATTCCCATACATCAATGTTAAACTTGGAGATAACAAAGTTTTCAAGGCCCTATGTGACCTAGGTGACAGTGTCAATATTATTCCCTAAGTTGTGTACTAACATTTTTTCTTAGAAGAGCTCGAAACCACATCTTTCACACTTCAAATTGTTGATCGTAGAATTATGGTTCCAAAGGGGATTTTAAAGGATGTTCTGGTAAATGTAGAAAACATCTTCTACCCTGATGAATTAATTTTCCTTGACAAAAATCCAAACTTAGGCAATAAAGAACAAACCCCAATCATCCATGGCCATCCATTACTTGCAACAATCAACTCTGTTATCTGAGTCCGAAATGGAAACATGACCACCGCCTCTGGAAACGTTAGTCTATAATTTAACATCAATAATGAAATATCATAGATAGGGGATGATGAGGATATTCATGAAGTAAACATGATAGGATATGTTGATAAAGAATCCATATAACATCAAGGAATATTTGAGGAATGTTTATGTGAGGGAGAGATTAATTTCTGTTGTTCACATGAAGGATGTTCATCTCCTTAGCCATAATCACTTTCCGATTTCTCCTATAATGAAATCGTAAGACCAACAATCAGTGAAAGCTTTCCAAAAACCACATTCACGGAGAACACTCCAACTACCTTCCCTAACACTTATCAATCCAATCTAGTAGCTGAAACTTATACACATGGTGAATCAATACTATCTTAGATTCTAAAAAAATATATTGATATTGATCCAATGTCACAATATTCTACTGAAATTTTGAACCAACCTGATCTTGAATTGAATGAACTTCCTACTATACTTATGTATCCCTTCCTAGGAGAAAATTGAAAACATCCTATAGTCATTTCTCCTTCTCTTAAATCCGACCATGAGAGGATGCATCTATATGTCCTTAAGAGACACACGAAATCCATTAGATGAACCATATTAGATATTACTTGGATTATACCACTTATCAAGGGTAATAGGATTGTTATAGAATCTGATTCAACGTGATGTTGTCAAATTCAGAGGTGACTCAATCCTAATATCATGGATGTAGTGAGAAAATAAATTCTTAAATTGTTAAAATCTATTATCATCTATCCCATAGTTGAGAGTGAGTGGGTCCTCCCAATCGATGTGGTTCCAAAGAAGGATGGAATCACAGTGATAACCAATAAGGATGGAGAGATTCTTCTAACCAGTGTGAGTAGTAGATGGAGAGTCTACATCAACTATATGAAGCTAAACTCATTTTCCAAGAAAGACCATTTCCCCTTACCATTCATTGACCATGTCCTTGAGAGAGTGGCATGTCATGAATTTTATTGATTCTTAGATGGGTACTCAGGGAACAATCATATTGAGGTCTCCCTAGAGGATCAAGAGAAGACTACATTCACCAATCCATTCCTAACAGCTTCCTTCAAACACATGCCCTTCGGGGTTTTCAATTCCCCTAGAACCTTCCAGCAGTGCATGATGGGAATCTTCTCAGACATGGTATGGAATTTTCTAGAGGTCTTTATGGATGAATTATCTAAGTTTGGGGATAAATTCAAGGGATGTATGTGTAATGTTGTGAGATTTTTGTCAAGATGTGAAGAAAAGAATCTGGTCCTAAGCTAGGAGAAATTCCATTTCATGGTTAATGAGGGAATAGTCCTTTTCCATCTAGTATCAAGTAGGGGGATTGATGTCAATAAAGCCAAGGTTGTCATCATTCATCACCTTCCATCACACAAAACATTCAATGATGTGAATTATTTCATAGGACATGCTGGTTTCTATAGAAAATTCATTAGGACTTTAGTTCAATCGCTCATTCCCTTTGTGGTCGTCTAGTAATGTACGCTCCATTTGTTTATAAAAAAAGCTATGAGGCTTCATTCTCAACCATAAAATCATATCTCAACTCTCCTCCCTTCAATAAATCCCCAAATTGGAAAATTCCTTTCGAACTCATGTGTGATGTGAGTGGATTTTCTTTAGGAGCTTTGTCAGGAAAACACTGTGGTAAAAATATTTATGTAATTTCTTATGAAATCAAATCCTTAAATGATGCCCAAATCAACTACACCGACATTGAGAATGAGTTACTTGATGTTGGTTTTGAATTACAAATGTTTAGGTCTTACATCATCGGATCCCCCATCACTGTGTACACTGCCCATTCTACATTTAAATACATCTTCCAGAAGCCATATGATAATGCTAGACTGATTAGGTGGGTCTATATCTTACAAGAACATGACCTCAAAATCAAGGGAAAATGGGAGTTAAAAATATTGTAACTGATCATCTCTATAGGATATAATTTAATTACAAATTATCCCACCTTTATGTGTCTGATTCATTGCCTGATGAAAACCTAAACTCTGTGAGTGACTGCCCTTGGTATGCCGACATTTCCAAATTCATAGTTACAAGAGTCATTCAAAAAGTCTTAGGGACTGAATCTAGAAGGGAATTGCTTTCTAATATTAGGCCCTATGTGTTTGATGATCCATACCTCTATAATTTCTACCCTGACCTAGTCATTAGGAGGTGTGTCCCAGAATCTGAACAAGAGTCCATCCTTAAATTCTATCCTAGTGAGGTGTGTAGAGGTCACTTTTCCTCAAAGAAAACATCTTATAAGGATCTTCAAAGTGGTCTCTTCTGGCACACCCTCTTAAGGGACTCTTATGAATTTTTCCAATGCTTCCCTAGGTGTCAGAAATTAGGGTCCATCACAAAAAGGAATCAAATTCCACTCTCTCCCATCTTAGTGATTGATATCTTTGAGTAATGGGGAATAGATTTCATGGGTCCCATCCCAAACTCGAGGGAATATTTCTACATTATCTTTGCTCTCGATTATGTCTCAAAATTGTTTGAGGCAATTCCTAAAAAACCTAATATCATCAAATAGTGATTAGATTTCTCAAGGAAAAAATTCTCTATATATTTTCAATTCCTTGGTCTATCATTAGGTATCGTGAAACTCATATTTTCAATCGTCCATTCTCAGCACTCATGGAGAAATGTGGAATTTCTCACAAAGTTTCCACTGATTACCATCCACAGACTAGTAGTCAAGATAAGTTAGACAATAGAGAAATCAATCAAATTTTTGAGAAAACTGTTAATCCATATAGAAATGATTGGTTGAGAATGCTCTTAGAAGCACTTTGGGCATATCAAACTACATATAAAACAATTTTACAAATGTCCCCACATCGGTTGGTTTATGGTAAACCATGCCATTTGATAGTGGAAATTGAGCATATAGCCATTTGGGAAATTAGGAAAATGAATTATGACCTCTTATTGGTTGAAACAAAAAGGAAATTAGATCTCAATGAGCTTGAGGAATTTAGGATGGAGGCTTATGAAAATTCAAGGATTAAAAAAGCTGAAGTACAAGCCTACCAATATCAAAATCTTAAAACCAAACACATTGTACATGGTAAATATATTCTTTTCTATAGTTCTAAACTTCATTTACCCCTGGGAAAGTTGATATCCAGATGGACATGTCCATACGTAGATCATAAGTTGTTCCCCATGTGTCTGTAGAAATTCAGGATCCCACCAATTGTCAAAATTTTTAATTTAATGGTCATAGAGTCAAAACATTCATTGAACCATTCCAAAAATAGGAAGTTGATGAAGTAATTTTTGAACCATCCTTCGATGAGAAAAACAACTAAACAATTATGTGCCTAAGCTGAGATACCAATGTTAACCAAAAGTGATGCGTGGGAGGAACCCCATGGTTTTCATGTTTCCAATAATTTTGAATTGCCTTAATTTTATTTTTTAATTTTTTAATTTTTTATATTTAAAAAATTACAATATACTATTGAATTGTTATTATTTAATGTGTAAGTATGGGTATTAAATGGTAGATCCATATTCATTCATGTCACGTGGTGTGATCCATGAGCAATTCGTTACCCAAAAATTTAAAAATAAGTCAATGTATCATTAGTGTATTTTATTTTTATGAGTTTGTAGGTAAAAAAAATGAATATTATAGTACCATATATTGTTGAACTATTCTTATATTATGAGTATGGATTTGTATGAAAGGGGGTCACCATATTCATCCATGTCACCTGGCATGATCTCAGAGTAATAACATACCCAAATATTTAAAAATAAGACAATGAATCATCAGTTTATTTTATATTATTTTATTTTTATGTTTTTTCAGGTAAAAAAAATAAAAAAAAATAAAAGTACAATTCGTAGTTCATGGGGGAATGCCTGTCACAACTGTCCAATCCACTGGGACTCCAACCCAGGACAAAAGGAAGAAAGGGGCACATGCTTTCAACATCAACCACAAGGTGACTTCATTCCATGGTTATCATTTTCAATGTCCTCCTTGAAGACCATTCCTATAGCCCCTTCTAATATTTCTTTTAACACTAGGGACAATATTAATCTATGTTGGGGGAGATGAAATAAAAAAATTGATTTTGTGTGAGTAAGAACATGTGTGGAAAGAAACATTACATTAACCTTGGACATGATAACACACATTTAAAACTCTAAAATTGGTTATCAAATAATTATTCATGCCTTAATTCTGATTTTAATTCATGTTTAAGTTCATGTTCATATATTTTGGAAAGTGCGGTTGTCCGATGTGATTTTTCACCGTTTATATTTTCATCCATTTGACAACCAAAAACTCTATGCATGAATTCTGGATTGTGGGGGTATTAGTTTGAGTTTTTGGGTTCCCATAATAAATTGCATAGGTTTGGTGATCAATTTAATTTTAACATTACTATTCTAAAAAAAATCAAAAAAATAAATTGTGCCTAGAGAAATGGATTGACCTAATGTGTGGCTTTCGACACTTGTGGATCACAACTCCAGAGTTGTCTAGCCCGGAGTTGGGAATTTTATCTCTATTAGTCGTAATGTGAATTTGTTTCTTATTTTGTAAACTCGAGATTATTCTTGAGTATGTGATCTTCACTTCGTACTGTAGGTTCATTGATCCTGGGAGTCATCGGCAAAGTCTTGTTACATGGGTTGACATGATTGTGTTTGATTTCAATTACCATGGAAAATTGCAAAAACAAAAACAGAAAAAACAGAAAAAAAACAACAAAAAATACTCATCTTAATATTAAAATTTTATTCCTCCTAGATCTTCCATCTTTTCTCCCATGAATGAAAATTAACCCCCAAGTCTATTGTGACACAGAACACTTCATCATTATTAATAGAGTTTAGATGAAATATGGCGATGAATTTGAACAAAGGAATGTGCCTGGTCTTGAGATATGACTATGGAACTAGATTGTTTTAAATGATTTTTATGGGATTCATAATTATTTTGGGTATGACGTCTTTGGGTGAGCAATGTGTATTAAAATTCCTTTGGAAAAGGGAATATGAATTTCATGTTTGAGATATGTTTTCCTCGGGACTAGAAAAACTCTAGTTGGAGGGTATGATTATCCGATGAAAGTGGCTAATATTCATAGTTAATATCTTAATATTCATGTGTTACAATGTCCAAAAACATCATTTTTGTGCATTATTGAAATTGAACTTCATTTCTAATATTAACTGCAATTCATGTTTAAAATGTAAATCTAGGCCCAATCATTCAACTGTTTGTGGAGAACATTATATTCCTTTGCTTAATTTGATATTTTGGGATATGATTGATGAATTTTTTTTGTAAAATTTTCCCTTTTAGGATTTATGGATGAATCCCAAGAGAAGAATAATATTTTTCATCCTGAATGAAGAAATGTTGTAGACAAAGCATAATGGGCCTAAGGCCCATCAATCAAATGTGGGGCCCACAAAACAAGATCAATGGAGCTAAAAATTTTAATGTAGAAATAGAACAATATGGGGATCATTTCATTCAACTGTTTTTATAGCTAATTTGTATGTTTTCATGGTGATAAATGGATATGAAGTTTACATTTAAATGGTGGGCCTGACCTGAATGCCCTTAAAGCCATCCCACCATTTCGACCATAACATCCCAATGGCTACAAAAAATGACCTGAAATTTTTATAGAAAATAGATTATAGATGGAAGAGAATATGTTCCTTCCACGACCCCTTAGGATTCAGCCATATTCAGTGACAAATGGATATGTGAAAATGGTAGATTACTGTGGAAAAATTTTCTAGACAACATTGAAACTTCAAAATTCATTTCATTTTCTCTCTCTATTTTGATGCTCTCAATTAATTGGGATGGAATTTATTGTTGGGGGTAAATATAATTCTCCAAATATTCCTATATAAGGATCCCTTGGTGAATGGAATTGGTGATTATCCAATAAAAACCAATTTTTTTAGTTACATTTTAATGGTATTAAATGTTCATTTTTGATCTTATGGGCCTGAGTTAGTGCATTTTCATTATGAACATCCATTCTCATCATTTGTGCACATCATGCCTAATATACACCAATTTAGGCTCAATGAGTCATCTGATTCTAAGGAATTTAATTATCAATATTTTAATTTGATATTTTTGGAACTATATCTACACTTAAATGTGAACATTTTTCATTCAGGGATCAATGGATGATTAATAAACGATGACGGAGATATTTGGAGATGAATGGAAGCAATTCTAGAGAAGGCAGATTGGACATCATCCCACATATGAGATTGTGGGGACCAAAATAAAGGCCCAATGAATCCCAACTTTTGAGTTATGATAGAAGAAATGTTGTGGAACAAATCAATATTTAGGAGATAATGCTAATTCTGCCTATATGGTGGTCATTAAGGCGCCCCAAGTTAGAGATACAATTCTGGGCCAGATTCTGCGGCCCATAAAAACAGACCACTAATTTGATCATATCAAGGAATCCACAACTCCAAATGGGCCCAACTTTTATAGGCGGTTAGAAGACATCCGAAGATACATTGTCTTCCTCTATGACCCACTCTGATTCGGCCATATATAAGTTAATCCAAACGCGTTTGTTCGGTGGATGAAAGCTGGATGCCACCTCGGGTCAAATGTAAAAAAGTCCAAATTCCACAAGCTTTCCACCACTTATGGCCTACCAAAATTAATTGAGATGCTTTGTACTTTTGGAGGCTTGACCCAAGGGCTCAAAAATGCCTATTTAAGGTAGTGGTGTTGGAGTATTTATCAATCTTTGGTGCTTGGTTTCATTGTAGTGTTATGCTGCCGCTTTGTGTTTGTAATCGCATTTCTTTCTCATGTAAGTTGTTTAATTCACCTTAGTTTCTTAATAAAAGTTCTTCATTTACTCTTATTCTTTTTTTCTACTTATCACGTTGATACCATTGGTTCAAGGTATGAATTTATTCACACCATACTTTTTGATATTTATCACACAATAGAGGAGTGATCTTTTTTTGTTGTTGTTTTTGCTTCTTCAATTCCACCCTTGTAAGTCTACTTCCCGCTTCCGTTGAAGACATGTCATCAATGGAGGGATAAATCTTTTATGGGTTGATCCAAGGGAGTATCAAGGGGATGGATTGGATGTTATTTATCACTCCATTAATGGCTAATCACTGATTTTAAATGAGATTTTTATTTGATGATTTTAAAACATCTTCATCCTTATTGTATTTAAGGTCACACATTTCAAGTGCTAATACGAACCTATACCTTGGAGTGATCAATACATTGATCCTTCAAGTGTATAGGTGATTAGTATTAGGGTGTGTAGGCATTAAACTAGTAAGTGATGATTTTGGTTTATCTTCTTAAATGAATCCATCTCAATTATAAGAAATTGAAATCATTAAATAAGTAATTCATCCAATCCACCCCAAGTGATAACCTAGGATCAACTCATTATTTTAAATTGAATTCACTTAAATCAGTTATTTATACTATAAAACCAAATAAAATCAACCCATGTTGGCCACTTCATAGCCAAAAACAGTCCATAGAATGTACGTGTATATATGTTTCTTCTTAGGTCCCTGTGGATTCAACAACCCAAGCTAGACTACAAGGACCGTCCTACCTTCTTCTTTTGGGTAAATTTGAGTGAGAATCAATTGAGCATCAATGTTTTTATTTCTTTCATTTTTATTGTCATGCTTTCATTTTGTAATCGCATTGTCAATTTCTCCCATGTATGTTTTTTAATTCACCTTCATTAAATTAATAAAATACCATCATCTTATTCTTATAAGTTTCTAATTTCATTTTCAATATCACATTGACATCATTTCCTTAGAGAGTGAGGTTATTCAAATATTCTTTTGTGATACTCTTCACACAACAGTGGAGTGATTGTTATTTTTTTTTCTTCTTCTCCAATTATACCATCATAAGTCTACTACCCTCCTTCATTGATAGAATAACATAAATGGAGAGATAAACCTCTAATGAGTTGATCCAAGGGAGTATCAAGGGGATTAATTGGATTTTATTTCTTTATTTAATAATTCCTAATCAAATCAATTTTTGAAATTTTCATTCAATGATGTACGTTCTCCTTAACATCACCAATTATAATGATAAATATCCCGAGTTCTAAAAAGATCCTCTACCTTGGAGTTCTCATCAATATGATCCTCCAATTGTATAGGTGATTAGCCTTAGGATAGTTAAAACATAAAATCGGTGTCAGATTTGGGATGTTTGTATTTCATTAAAGGAACCACTTGAATTTATGACATTTAAATAATTTAAAAATAAATTCATCCAATCCACCCCATGCAATAAACAAGGATCAACTCATACTTTTAAATTGAATTCACATAAGTATTTAAATTATAAAATTATAAAATCAATTCAAACCCTTGTTGGCCACTTCATAGCCAAATCAACATCATCAAATAACCTTCTTAGAATGTATGTTTCTTATTAGGTCTCTACGAATAGATAACCCAATCTGTACTACAATGACCTCTTACACCATAAAACTTGGGTATATTTGGGCAAAAACAAATATTTTCTTTCAAAAAATTCCATTCATATTTATTGGGCTCTAATGTAGTTGTTTTTTCTTAACATGAAGATCTAAGGGACCTATTGAATTAGCCATATGCAAATCCCAGGATTATCCGAAGTATGCTCCTTATTCATGAATTTGATATTGAGTTAATGTATAAGAAGGGGTCGAAAAACATGGTGTAAGACCAGATGAGTAGACATACTCACACACTATAGGATGACAACATGGACCAGGTATCACTTTGTGACACCTTCCCCATTGAGCATCTTTATTCTATCTTAGGTACTCATCCTTGGTATGCAGATTTAGTTAACTACCTTGTTGACTCTTAAATCCTAGAAGTTTAAAGAAACATAAAGTCCAAAAATTAAAGAGCGAGTCAGGATTTTATGTTTATTATGATCCATACCTATGGAGCATGTGCAGTGAAGCAGTTATTAGGAGGTGTTTTCCTGATCCTGAGTTTGAGTCCAATTTACATTTTTGTCATACACTTGCTTGTGGTGGACACTTTGGACCTAAAAGACATTTAGGAAAGTCTTAAATGATGGATTATATTGTAGTAGCTTATTCCATGATTCCCATGTGTTTTGTAAATCATGCTCTCATTGCCAACACACTGGGAACATTTCTAGGAGATATGGGATTCCCCAAAAACCCATACTATTCTGTGATATGTTTTATGTATGGGGTATAGATTTTATGGGTCCTTTTTCTAGTTCCTTGGGTTTTTTTATATATTGGTTTCTGTTGATTATGTGAGTAAATGGGTGGAGGCTGAGGCCACCAGGACTGATGAATCTCATGTTGTTGTGGACATTTTCAAGACACAAATTTTTTGTAGGTTTGGAGTAGAAAAGGCCATCATTACTGACCAAGGGACACACTTCTGCAATCAGAATTTTCCTTCCCTCCTTCGGATGTATGGGGTGACACACAACACATCAAAAACATACCACCCCCAATCAAATGACCAAGTTGAGGTCTCAAATCGTGAGTTGATTCAAAATTTGGAGAAAACCATGCATCCAAATAGGAAGGATTGGAGAAAGCGCTTGTATGATGCGCTATGGGCTTACAGGACATCATACAAGACACCCATCGGTATGCCTCCATTTTGGATTGTTTTTGGGAAGGTGTGTCATCTCCCTATGGAAGTTGAGCATCATGATTATTGTGCTATAAAGAAATTCGACATGGATTTGGCCCAAGATGGAATTCAAAGGAAGCTAAAAATTCAAGATCTTGAGGTGATCAATTTTCATCATATGAGAACTCAAGGATATATAAGGAAAGATCCAAATAATATCATCAAAAAATGATCCAGAAAAGGGAATTTCAGTTTGGAGAGAAAGTCATTCTCTATAGTTCACGACTAAAGCTGATTCCTGGTATGTTACGTTCCATATGGTTTGGTACTTATATTATATCTAATTTTTCTCTTTATGGTGCAATGGAGATCACATAGGAATACACTGTAATTATATATATAGTAAACATGAAACGTTTGAAGAAATAAACTGAGGGACTTCCAACTGATGCAGTGGATTTCATCACATGGCATGATCCCATCATCACTTGAGCAAATCAATATGTTCCTAACCCTTTCAATTTTATATTATTTTACTTATTTAAAATTATAAATTTCATGAGAATATTTCATATTATTTTTTCAAAATGAGGACAATAAAATATTTTAAGTGTGGGAGAGGGGAAAACATTTTGGGGAAGAAATTTAGGATTTTCATTTGTGTTTTTTTGTGTATTTTCTATTGTGTTTTTGGTTAACATGTTCAAAAAAACATAAAAAAAACTAAAAAATAAAAACAAATATATCATCTAACATTATCATGCAGAAAATATGACAAATGCATGTTTTCAAAATTCATTGGTAGAAATATAATCATGAGTAAGATTTCATCATCATGGGTTGAGTTTTATAAAAATTAATTTCGTCGATGATATTAATGGTTATGTCATTATAAAAACTTTTAGATTTTGACATCATTATTTGTGATATTTGTTCATGGTAAATTGTGTCATTGATTTCTACACACAATTCGCCACACAATGATGACTTTTGAGTTTCTCTTACCCAATTGAATTTATATTCAGGTTAAGTAATTATTTTCATCTTATAACATGGTCATTCCATACGTTCGTTTCTCTTCCGATTGTTTCAATAACCATTCTAGAATTACCAATGAATGTGAACCTAATATCTAACTTTTTTATTCCCTATAAGAAATTTAAAAAAAACCAAAAAACAAAAACAACAATCAATAGATAGGGGAGTGAATAAATCTACAACATGTGGGGATATTTCGGTCAGGAGGACATGGTTTGAATTTTTGGAATGCTTAAATCAGTGGGTTTAGAAATTTTATTTAAAAGGATGTTGAATAGGTTCGGTGGAATAGAATCAGTTAAGAATAAAAGTTTTTATTGACTGGAATATACTAGATAAAGGGTGGAGAGACAAGATTTGAATGGTTGACACACACACACATGTGGAGAATTAGTGGCATGTTATACCCATGACTTGTTTCGAAATGATTGGTGTTATAAATCTCACTAGAATATGTTTTGACACAATTTATTAGAAAATGAATTTAAAATTTATTGATATTGACTCTTGATGGGGTTCTTACATTGACAATATTTGCACTGTGGATTGAGAAATATGAATATGCATATCGTGTCACAATTTTTTCGAATACATGATATGAGGTTTTTCCCATGAGTGAAAAAGGATAAGTGTGGGGGAGTTGATAAAAACATTTTTATTTAATATTTTATTAATAATAAAAGATCAAATTTCCTCACATTGTGTTAAATATGATTATTTATAAAATATTTGGGATTAGATTTTTCATTTGAAAATTTGATGGATATTATAGTTTTACACATTATTGTGCATTTTATTATTTAAGAGATAAATATTTTAATATTTATTTCTGAACTTGAACTTTTTTAATTGTGTTCCTCACATATTGATCTACAATTTTTTTCAGGTCATTGGATTTAAATCGTGCATTGTTTTGACTTAATGGACCATGAAGTCAAAGGTGGGTTGGATCGGCCAGATTGGACATTGGTTCTGTATTTGGCCCATAACTTCTTCATCCGAGCTTAGATTTGGACAAAATTTTGAGAGGGGATCAGAAACCGAATTGTTAACAAAAAAATATTCTAGAAGAACAGTTGGTTCACGCATTTGGGTGGTAAAATTGGCGGTAAATTTTGGCCTAAATATTTCTTCGATATTCCCAATTCAAACTTGAAACCTCTTTAAAACTCTCCTCCCCTACACTATATATATTATTATTTTATTAATTTTTAGGTGTTGGAACTTGAATTAGGATATTTAAGGCATAATTGAATTTGTTTCACCCAATTACTCCAACCATTTTATGAGGGTTATCTTTTGAAGCAAGGATCCCCTCATCAAAGCCTTCTTCTCTTCTTCATGTTGTAATGTCTTCATTTGGGTTATAATCTTAATAGTTGTTCTTATATCCCTTCTATTTTCTTCTTTTTTGTTCAAATTTATTATTCTCTTAGTCATCCTAATTGGTTTGTAATAATGAGTATAAATGATATGTGGTTCTACCCTTTCAATACCTTTGTACATGCAAAACATTTCTACGATGACCACACTACCCATGGAAGATTATTTTTTGAGTGATCGATCTATATTATACCCTCTTAATTTAATTATTTTGAATCATTGAGCTACTATAATTCACATAACATGAACCATGAATTTATTTTTTAAATTAGAAGAAACTACGAAAACAATTGAATAATTAACAAAAAAAAATGTGAGGTCGAGTATTGTTTGAATTGTGATTGCGCAATCTTAATCGGTAATACAAGCCCACACGGGATAAATTTTTAGAGTTCAAATATAACCCCTAAACAGAATTCATACTCATTTTCCTGAATGTATATGTTCCCTAATTTACCACTGACCATAAGCTAAATTTAGAATATAAATCAAAGCAGGGTTCTATGATTTCATGTTCTGAAGCTGGATGCGGGTTTAACTCTTTTCATCTTTTTGGTAATGTCAAATCTTGTATGGTTTAAGGGTTACCAAATTGAGGGATCATAATTAAGATAGTATTAATTTAAATGATAATTATTAATAAGTAAATGAAGAAGTATAGTTAGATCAATTACGTCTTTTAAAAATATAATCCAAAGAATTATCTTCTCGTTGTGTCTTATTAATCAAACTTTATTTCAAAAATAAAAACCAAAAAAGTGAAATATTCTTCTAAAAAACTTCATTTATCTTTATAAATGGAAAACCCCCATCCTTTTAAGTAGTTTTTTTCTTCGCTTTTATTTTATTTTATTTTATAAATACCTTTAATAAGTTGTAAAATTTAATTCCTCCATTGAGAAACAACTTTGGGTTTGCCCCTCCGATGCACCTAAGTAACCCGAAATCAAACATCATTTGAAAGAACCCACGACAGTGCCTTTCAATTTCCTCCCAAAAAGTACTCATCTTTCACACTTCTTTTTTTGTTATATTTCAAATTTCATCCCAATATAATAAATATTATGATGATATTGAATATAATTTTTTTTATTGAATAAAATATTTCATGAATATAGGGAATTTTAGTAACAATTATAATATTTCAGGTTATAATATTACGATATTTTATGTTAGTAATGATTATAATATTACATGTTATATTGTAACAACTAAATTTTTGTGTTATAAGATAAATGATATTTTTTCATGTTCAATAATTATAATATTTCTTGATAATTACATTATTTAATTTCATAATATGAATGTTTCATGGGTGTTGTCCTGGGAAGTGTACATATTTCACTATTTTATGATTTTTTTCATTTTATTTTCCAAGATTTTTTAAATTTTAGGGAAAAAAGAAATGCATGTAGGTATAAAAATAATAATTTTGATATTGTAAATAATATTTTTAAATGGCTAAAAAATTTCATGTTTATATATTATCATAGTAGTAATTATAATATTTCATGTCATAATGTTACAATATTTCATATTAATAATAATTATAACATTTCATGGTGTATTATAACAACTACGATTTAGTATTATAATAGAAATAACAAAATTTCATGTTGAATAATTATAATATTGGATTATAATTGAATTTGTTATATTTATATTTATCCAACAATTAAATTGAAATATATAATATTAGAATCATTGATATTAGTTTCAAATATTTAACCGGAATGTTTTTGTTTTATTGGGTGTGATCAGACAAGCATTAATGCACCATATCCCAGTAGAACTCTACAGTTGAGCGTTCTTGGTAGAGAGTAGTACATGGATGGGTTGCCTCCTAGGATGTACTCATGTTTCACACTTTTATTGTGTGTATTTAAAATTTGTTGTCAGTATAATAAATAATATTATGATATTTTATGTAATCATTGTTATTGAATATAATATTCAATGAAAATATGGAATTTTGATAATAATTATAATATTACATGTTATAATGTTACAATATTTAGTTTTAAATATATTATAATATTTCTTGTTATATTCTAACATCTATTGTTTAGTGTTATAATATAAAATATAATATTTCATGTTGAATATGTGACTTCCCGACCTTGGTTCCACACATTGGTGACCCGAGTCGGACGGTTACATGACCCCAAGCATGTCTCCCCATATGCTAAAGGATTTTAAATAGAAGCGAGGGCCCAGTATTGATCATGGGGAGAATAAAACCTATTTATCAAATTAGGTCAATAGGGGTATTAAATAAATAATATCCAAATGATATAACCAATGATAAGAAAAAACCAGTATCATATGATGACCAAAAATAGAAAATAATATTGACATGAATTTTTTTGATATGTCACGCCAATTACATTTGAAGTGATAAATGAGAAACCAAAGGAAAGACACAATAAAACTCCCATTTATGTCACAAAACGAATTCTAGTTCACTCATCTATGCTCCATCCCAACTCATCCATCTAACATAGGTCTCTTTCCCTTATCCTATCTATCAAGGATGAAGCCTAAGCAGGTACTAATCTGGTATCCTGAGTAGGGTTTCTGTATAACTCAGTAGGCCACCACCAACAACATCTAAAACTATATCCAGTTAGTAACATTTTATGTATTTGTATAAAGTATGAATTATAACAAAAAAGGTAGATAATTTACATTTTTCAATTGTTCTTTATTTAACCACATAACCCCTGGGTTCCCGAGGTCACCTAAACCATCAATACATACTTCGTACTTTTCTCGGGTTTGAACCGTATCGTATATTCAATTCAATATTTATTATAACACATGGGATTTCATTATCCATTTCACTTTAATTCATTGCATTCCAACTTGAATCCATAGTCTAATGCTATTGTTTTGGGACTAGAACACAATGTCTAGCATCTAATGAGTATTTAGAGCATCAGTCCCCATATCACACCTCGTTTATCAGTCAATCACCAATTGGTATTTATAGAATTATTCCATATCCCAAAATCATATATCATTCAATCACATATGGGTATTTAGAGAATTGTTCTATGTCTCACACTCATATATAAATAAATCACACATATATCACATATATGTCAACAATCAAGGTTAATCAACATTAACCGTCTTATCACATTTCATATCATGATATACCATATCAATTATCAATACAAATCATGATTCAGTACCTTAATAACATGGAATAATAATATAAAATAAACATTAAACCATTTTGAGATTTTGAAATAAGATAACTTATTATCCCATTGATGCCATGTCAACCATCTTATAATTTTCATCATCAACTAATTCATAATCACATTAATTGTAATACTACACAATCCAAATATTCAATCAATTAAACCATCATGACATTCATTTAATTAATTAACAAACAAAATAATCAAATTCCCCAAATTTCATAATTAAATTTACCAAAATTAAATTTTCCCATATTCAAATCGACTAGTAGTCACATTGAATATCAATTATTCAATTCCATGATCCCATAAAATAAATAGTCAATTAATTTCTTCAATTCAAGATCCAATTTTAAAAAATAAAAATATTAATTTCAATAAACATAAACTCAATTTGAATTCAAGACTTTGGGAATTGAATTTATACCACCTTCCTCAAAATTGATGAGAAAAACTTGCTGATATAAAACCCCAATTGTAGTGCAACAACCGTGATCACAACGAAAAATGAGATCATGATCAAAACCTGGATTGATGGTAAAAATAATCAAGATCGATCAAACCTATATCTAAACCCATCACTAATGGAATAAAACCATCCATTTTTTATCTGTAAGGAGATATGAGAGAGAGTGTATCCTAATCGATATGAAACCACATACCCAGAGAGGTGCAGATATGACAATCTAGCTTTCGATTCCTAAAGAACAATATTTGAGATCCCAAGGATTCATCCAAAATCCTCCTAAATTTAGAATAATGGCTTAGGGTCAGGTTGGGTCAACAATAGGTGAATTCCAGAGGATTTGAGAATATTAAACCCAATTTTTAGAATAATCAAACATACAAGCATGATTTCTTGGTTAGTGTCACCCAGTTTCACAAACCATGAGCCTTAACTATGTGGCTCCCCTATGGGGGTTCATGATTACTCCTATGATGGCACAACGTTTTACAAACTATGTGCCAATAATTTAATCCGTCACTGTTTGGGGTTGTAAGGTTTACTGTGGTAGGGAAAACAATTTGGGAAAACCTTGTGCCAATAGTGCATTGTCCAAAACCCCTCAAAACATCCAATTTTTCACCCAAATGCATCCAATATAAAATGAAGTCAAGATATACTCAAAATAAGGAAATATTATACCTATATATGATCTCCATACATATCTATAAAAGTTTGGGTTATTATAATCCCTCCACCTTATAACAGCTCATCCATGAGCTGTACTCCCAAGCATATCAAAGACCGTAAGGTAAAATAATCAAGCCACTGGGCTCGTATATATGATTCTCTCTCCAAAGATTCCTCCATAGAATGTCCATGCTTCCAAAATATAGATATTATTAGTAAGATATTTCCCAACAAAAATATCTTCCTACTATCCAAAAAATATATTAGATGAACCTCAAAGGACACATCTATATCAATCTCAAAATCATTTATATCGATCACATAAGAAGGTTGGGGATGATACCACTGAATCTGTGACACATTAAAAACATCATGAATAGCACCATACCTTTTTGATAGATACAATCAGTATGCCACTAGCCTGATTCTCTCCAAAACATCAAACGGTCCTACAAACCTGGGCACCAGCGTTCCCTACCTTCATATACTTCGGTGACCTTGTCTAGGAGACACCTAAAGGAACACAGAATCACCCACTATAAACTCAGGGGGTTGATTATGCCTTTCATCATATGACATATGTGTACTCTGAGCCATGTCCATATGTTTTCAAATTAGTTGAACCTACTATAAGGTTTAATGCACTTGACTCGGTCCAAACAACTCTCACTCTCTCGACTCTATCTAAAATAGAGGTTTTATTCATGGAATACCATAATGACCCCATATGGTTCTATCTGTATAGATTCATGATAACTATTTTTATAAGTGAAATCCCCCAATGAAAGGTTCTTCTTCTAAGAACCACTAAAATCCATAACAGAGGCTCATATAATAGCCTATAAAACCTATATAGTACAATATGAATTCATATATGTCAATGGGTGGAAATCCAAACCTAAAAAAATGTACATACAAATAACCTTATGCAAGCCCTTCCTGAAGTGAGAAGCTAAATGTGTGTCACTCTATCAAACTATACTCAATGGAGCCGCATCTAGACAAACTATCTTCTGAATATACAAATATCCCATCAAATCCACAAGTAAAGTCTCCTATATAGGTAATAAATGTGCTAATTTTGTTACCTAGTCCACAACCACCAATGTAACATAATTCATCCATGGAATCCTCGGGAGACTCACCACAAAGTAAAAGGTAACATCATCCCACATCGATTCTAGAATGGGAAATGGCTATAGTAAACCCCCAGGTCATTTTTGACCAGACTTCGCCAGTTGATAGGTGTAGAATTATGTCATGAACCCGGCAGTATCATTTTTCATGTCCATCCAAAAATGTTGTCATCGATGGTCATGATACCTTTTTGTCACACCTAGATGCACCAACCACATCAAATCACTAATCATATCTTCTTTCATGCTTGTAGGCACAAAAAACATATCCCTAACATAGTTTATTGCATCCTCATCTATGGTCTAATATGAAGGTGACTCCCCTCTGTCAAGGATTTTCATAAAGGTCATATATTCAGAATCTTTGTACTACATATCCCTATTCATAATAAAAAGTAAATAATATACTAAAACTGATAAGAGAGTCATCTTCTCCTAACCCTCATGAAACACAACATGAATCTCAACTAGTAAAGATATAATTTTCCACCGAGCATTATACTCCTAAATTTCATGAGTTTGGGTTTTCATACATAAAGTTTCAGAAACCCTATTTTCCATCCCAATCATTTATGTTATATAAAAATAAAATGGAAGCATATACATAACCCACCTCCTCTTCCAAAGATTCAAATATCATTAATAAAATATGTACTTTAATCTATTGTGATTGGAATACATAATAAACTTCTCATTCAAAAGATAATTCTTCCAACACGTCAAGGAATAACCAACAACATCTTTCTCGAGGTCATTCGTAGGGTAGTTCTATTCATGAGGCCTCAAATTTTGAAAGCCAAATTCCAGAAATCAATCTCACTGTATTAATATTTCTTCAATATTGATCCCAAAAGATTCACAAAACACAATATACTCCTCACCTAGCTCAGGTAGGATCATGATTGATGCCATTTTTAGGTGTTTCTTCCACTCCGTCATGAAATTATCACATTCTTCCATCCATTCATAATTTATCCCCATTTTTGGAAACCCAAATAGGTGCTTAAAATGGGAAAATTCCTAGATGAACCTTAAATAATAACATGTTAAGCCTAGAAAGCTATATATATCAAATTCATTCTTGGTATGCTCCAAAAACATCACCACCAACACTTTCTCAAGGTCCACAAAAACACCATCCCCTAAGACGATTTTCCTTAAGAAGTGTACATGATCAATCCAAAATAAAAACATAGATAGCATGGTGTATAAGCAATGCTCTCTCAATATACTCAAGATGATTTCAAGATGTTGGAAAATATCTCCATTATTCTAGGAGTACATCAATATTCCATTCACAAACAATACCACAAAATGATCCAGGTGTTAGTGGATGATTGTTTTCATCATGGACATAAGCATTATTGGTGTGTTCCTCAAGCCGAACAACATCATGAAAAGCTCAAAAAGTCCATACTTTCTTATGAATGAATTATAATGCATTTCAGATGGTTTGACTCACAAATGATGGTACCCTGATCTCATGTATTTCATTGAGAAAAAACGTTCCACCTTCAACAAGTCAATCAGGTCATCAATACAAAGAATACAGTATCATTTATACATAGTCAGCATGTTCATATTCTAGTAGTTAACACATAAGTGTAATGTTCCATCATCCTTCTTTGAAAAAACTAGGGAACCCCAAGGGGAAATACTTAGATGGATATACCCTTCATCTATAAACTCTTAGAGTTGAGTATTAAGAACATTATTATCTTTTTCGGTTATTATGTATGGTGGAATAGAAATTGGTTCAGCTCCAAGAATGAGTTCTATTGTTAACTAGACAAATCTCCCAAGTGAAAACCATGAAAAGTCTTCAGGAAACATATATGGATACTGATCCAATACTAGTGGAAAGACATCATGGCTTCCACCTCTTTCATCCAACAATTCACTAGAAACCTGAGAAGTGAGCTCCCCTAGTTGCTGATGAAACAACCCTTCATGGAAAACCTTGATATTACATTCTTCCAATTGAATATAATATCCACCATTAGTGGACATAAAATTCAATCTCCTTTAGTAACAATCAATGTGAGAATGGTATGCTCCTAACCAGTCCAAACCCATAATTACCTCAAATCCCAAAAAGTCAAGGATCACTAAATAATAATTAGCCTTTTTCATCATGGGTATATCTGTTTGTAAAAGTGTTTTTTTTGGTAAAACGTTTTACCGAAAAAAATTTCTTATCACTGAATTTTTATTAAAAACTATGTTTCCAAATGTTATTGTGACAGGTAAAATAGTTTTCCTATATTTCTAATAATACCAATAGATAATATATGTGTTTTTCAAAGTGTTTAGCAAAAGATTAAAATAAAAAAAAATATATATTGTTAATAATATTACCAACATATAATATATGTCTATAAATTACATTAAAATACTAATTATAAATATTTATTGCTTGTAAAATTTCATATTATAGTTATTAATTTATCATATATAATACACTTGTTGTAATTCTGAAACAAAATATGATTTTTACACATGTTCAAAATTATAAAAAGATTAATTATACTAATAGTTTAATTCAATAGTAAATGACTCAGTACATAGTTGAAGTTGATTGATAACTAAAAATATCATAAAAACAAAAAACACAGGATCTACCCCTGAACCCCCCCATGATAAAAGGCAATATTTTCTGATGAATACAATCCTCTAACTACTATAATGGTAAAGGAATAGTTCTTCCAAAGATCATTCATCACAATCAAGTAGGTCATTAGAAGAAACAAACCAAGTCAACTCCAGTACCACTGTGAAATCGCAAATCACTATTATGCCACCATTCATCACTAAGATCTACACTGCACATAACCCAAAGACATATCAAAAATTTGATTCAAAATTTCAACATGAATTGAAATAAAAAAAATAATTTATAAAAAATTATCTATATATAATGAGCATGTTTTATTCATAATCCTTATCGACAAATCAAAAAATCAAGTCAGCTCCAATATCATAGAGTAAGATCAAGTCACTACTATGCCACACCCTTATGCTCCATGATCTATGACACACACAACCAAAGATAATTCCCACAAGAAAGTGAAAAGTATCTTGATGGATTGAAACCAAAATAAAAATAATTTAAAATATAAAAAATTATCTTCATAGAATGGAAATTTTTCATTTATCATCTCTATTGACATCCAAAAATAGAATCTCATTTATATTCCATTATGGGTCAATATTCTCAATCCATGAGCTTCATTCAACTATTCAAAAGGGGTTATAACATAAAATCCATAAATTCCTATCAATATAGAATTTATATTTGTAATGATCGCTGATACTATAACTACATCAGATATGAACAAAAGAAAACCAATGATTTTTAATAAAAATGATTCTGTTTCTCATAGAAAACACAAATACTACTCAATTTCTACATTGAGATGAATCTAGAATATGAAAAAAGTTTCAGAAAATTATCAAATAAATCTTTTAGAATCTTCCTAGGAAAACTGAAAGCAACATGATTTCAACATGCAATTGAAAACAACCAAATTAAATAATCTAGAGGACCGACCCATGGAATATTTCAATCATCCAAACTGAAACAACAAATAAAATAAAAAAACAATTGACACTAATTTGAATGAAATAAATTTACATGAACATATGTCTAATTGAGTGTTTGAATATACAAATTGAGAAATTCAACTGATAACTGAACATAATTAGCACATCAAAACATATTTTCAGAAATGAAAGGTGTAATTCCATTAGAAAATAATTTCATCAAATATTATGTAACAGATCAGATGTGATCATGATATTAAGTTATACAGCTTAATAATTTCTATTAGTCTTGATGTTGTGGTAGCCTAGGGTAATAAAAGTTAGACTAATTTTTGTATCTATGGTGTTATTATATTTGAAATGAAAACATTGGTCTAAAATTTTAATAATAAAATTAGAATGATGATAATTTAAATATAAATTATTATAAATTATTATTAGATAATTATTTTGTATGTTCAATTGAATCTAAAATCTATTAGATAAAAAAGTAGTTATGAAAAATTAGTTTTCTTATTTTACATCAGAGAAAGGTAGACCAACAATGAAAAATACTTCTAAAATTTTAGTTGGCCTAAGTGATTCAATGATAGTTCATTAGATATGTTTATATCCACACTAGATATGTTTCAAGTATTTCATATTCATGGGTTATAGATCTTTAAAACCTATATGGTGATTTTTGGAAATTATAAGATGATTGGTTGATGCTAAAGGCTATTGATCTATATTCTATCATTTAGATCTAATATCCTACAGTGAACATACCCATCGAACCCAGATCTCACTTTTTATAATCCTAATATATTACTATGTAACATCAATATTAAAAAATTAGTAATAACTAGGTTTTAAAAAATGGATTATGCCTATTTTTGGTAGCACTTACATAAAACTAAAAATTATTATTTAGGATAAAACAGTTATTAGCTGAATGTGGGGAATCCATTTTGGTCCACCAAGCCTTGAAAAAATCATTAAAAACTATATCCATGAATGAATGTCAATAAAACACCATGGTTATTACATTGGAAAATTTAATCCAATGATAGAACATTAATAGAATGAAAATAACAAATAGGAAACCAAAACATCCATCCTTTGAAACAATACCACATCAACATCAAATGATCAGAACCTGAAAACAGAGTGAAGATCGTTTTTCATTCCTCATATCTAGATGAGAACTCAAATTCTAATAGAAAATAGTAGTTAGAATGCATCAAAAAAACCACTTCCGACATGAATAAATAGTATAAAATGAAAAATTGATCTAGTGAACCACCAAAAAAATCTATAATATAGCTGCAACTCAATCTTGAAGAAACAAAAAACTCACCTAATTGAGATAGATAACATCATCAACCTATAACACAAGTTAAACTTCATAAACTACTAACAACTACTGTAATTACTTGATATACGATGAAAAATAAGAGAAGCACAAGAACCATTATCCAAAACAACACAAGAACCCTTACTTCTGTTCAATATCAACGACATTGTGCAACAAGTAATTTTCATGTATAAAAAATTTCTATTCATTGGGACCAATATATTAGTATTAAAGCTATTATATAGAATGGGTTCATCAATTTTTTTATGACTATAATTAGGGTTTTATTTGTGAGTGATGAAATGTAAAATAGTGGAATGTAATAAAAAATCAAGCCTTAAATTTGTTAATCATGAAACAAATTTCACATTTTTTCACTTCCAACTTGTCTCATGCATCGTAATTCATCAATTTATCACCTGTAATTTAATTTTTCACTTTCTTCATCAGATTAAGTGAACAATATGATTGAGTATGATGTTCTATGATTTCAAAATCACAAGATAATTATTCCCATCCAAACACAAAAAAAAATATGATTTCAGAAAACTCAATAATTGACCAGAAGGTGAACCATTACTTCTTCCTCTCTGATCAATCACAAATATTTCTTGGTATGTCATCCATATTAGCTTTAGTTTCTCCATAATCAGGAAAAAAACAATTTTACCTTACCTTAAACTGATATAGATCAACTTTCCTTCCCTACCATTATGCCCATAACTAATAAAAAGAACTCCTTTAGGATTCATCTCTAGGATATTTATGGGGGACCATATTTCAAGAAGGGGTCTTGTAATATAGAATAATCCTCTCCATGAGAAAAATTTTAGTAGTTGGGGTTAAACATTTTTCATGCACTACGATAAGTGAAGAATGTATATTACATTGGAGCGTCTCTAGAGAATTATGTAATAAGCATCATAAAGTCTCCAGAAAAAAATAAAACTAACATAAATATCATTTAATTTGAATCACTCTGAAACCCTAACCTAAATTAAATTCAATAAAAACTATATATACCCATGATTTTAGGTGCTTAAAACACAAATAGGGTATGTACATACCACATTGTGAGTATAGGTGGGGATCACTACTCCGTTGTTTGCGAGTGATGAATCAAGAGTGTGAGTTAGGGGGGATCACTACAGCTTGATGACAAGTGAAAAAGATAAATAGTGAGTTCAGGTGGGGATCACTATGGCTTGGGTGGAAAGTGAAAAACTAGGACTGTTATCATAGGTGAAAATCACTATGGATTGATGGTGACTGACGAAGATTAGTGGTGAGCTCAGGTGGGGATTACTGTGGCTTTGGTGGCGAGCGACGAATCAAGAATATGAGCGTAGTTGGGGATCTCTACAGCATGGTTGGCGAGCGATGGACCCAGAGTTGGAGCATAGGTGGGAATCACTATGTCTTGGGTGGTGATCGTTTATGATTGGTAGGGGGTTTTAGTGGTGGCAGTGGTGGGGTTCTATGACCAAAGGTGAGGGGAAAAACTGATTATTATTTTTTATAATAGCAATATAATTTTTTAGTATACTCTTACTAATAAAAATAATTATTGTTAAATTATTTTGTTTCTAGTGAATAAATACTAGTAACATATTTATATGTTCAAAATAAACTATTGTAAATGTTAATTTAAAATAATGGGTCATATGTTTGAAAAAAAATGTCAATATTAACTTGATAATGTAACAAATTTAATTAATAGTAATGTATATGTTCCTATTAAACAATTAATAAAAAAATATATTTTTGTTTCTAAAAATAATGTTCGTACATGAATTTAATTCCACTAAATGTTAATATTTATTGGAATTAATCATTAATACCAAATGATAAATTGTTTTTCACTAAATTTCTTTTGTTAAAATTCAATTTATTTTTAGTTGATATAAAAATCCCAAATGAAATGATAATCACAAATTTTGAGAGAACACCCCTTATACAAATAGATTTCTATCAACCATACTTCCAAAGGTGTATCTATCATCATAACACCCCTCATGAACTCCCCTAATAGGATCAATCAATTCAATAGTTTTGAAGATATAATTGAATGAGAGGAACTAGAATCAAATAAGGTACTAACAAGGGGAAAAGCTACAATAATAGTACCTCTAACTTATGATGGTCAAGGATTTCTATCCACTTGTATAGGCAGAAAATAATGGAAATGTTCTGACCCGATTCCCTCTGATGATGTCCAAGTCCATTGAGATTCACCACTCTTCCCATACAGGTGTTCTTTCCTAGAATAACCTCTTTCATTTCCTCGAGCACGAAAACCAATAGAATTGTAACTGCTATACCGGAATGGTGTTGTAGACCCCCTTCTCTTACTCTGGTTTTGTCTAGTCCCTCCCTCACTAGATTTCGGTTATCTGTTCCTATGGAACCACTATATATGTCCCATCCTACTATAATATTGGCACTCTACCAATGGTTAGGTGAAATTTCTATGAAAGTAACCTAACCTAACACACTGGTTTAAAATCCCATGATTATGATCCTATTTAACTGATCATTCCCCATAGATACTTTTCATTACACTAATTTTTTCAATATTCTCATAATGACGCATCCTACTATCAGAATTCGTACCTCCAGACCATCCAGAAGAAACCACTTATCCTCTATCGGAAGCCTTATTGAGGATCCCCATGGAAATGGGATCCTAATTTGCTACATATGAAAACGTTTTTAGACGAATGATATTCACTAGGGACATAATTTCACATTTTATCCAATCCTGAAATCATTCCACCATCATATTTTCTTAGCCTAATTACACTGGATCAATGCACTACAGATATATAAAATGACCAGTATAGACCATAACAGACATACACCCCTTAGTCATCCACATAAACATATCTGATCTATACTTCTCAAGTGTCTTAGTGTAATAGTTCTCCAAGAACTTCTCATGAAATTCCTTCCACTACATAGACTCCAGTTGTCCATCCTGAGTCTATATGTCCCACCAATGCTTCACATGAGAATGTAAAATATAAGCATCCAATTTGACTCTATATTCAAAAGAAGTCTCCACATGTTCAATTAAGTCTGGATATATTCAATATACAACTCAGTTGTGTTAGGTACACCCTATCTGGAAAATGTTATATGGTGATGAAATTGAAACTCCAATGTAAAATAGGATATACTAATCACAATCCACCTCAGGTATCTATATATAAACTTCATGAATAAAAAAACTATATCACATAAATACTCTTTGACATCCTTAACTAAAAATATATGTGACTCATATTTAACTTTTGCTGGATCATCTGAATCCATATCATCTTATCATCCTCTCAACAAGCTTCATCATGGAGGAATATCTAGTACACATAACAAAACATTAACACATTCATGTAAGAACGATTCACAATAATACATACTATCCTTGCCCCCAAACCCTGCCACACTATAAAAATTGAGGAGCTATCACTACCCCTAAACATCCTACATCTAGGGAATGGTTAAATAGGGTAGAAATATTCTCATTAGACACTAGTTTTATAGATTGTTATTCATTTTTAAATTTCCAATTCCATGCCAGGAAGTATGTTTTGTTCAATTACACAAGAAAGTAAATACATTTCATGTTCAAAAATTTACTAAAAACATGATCTTCCATGAATGAAAAATAATGATACATGTTAGAAAGATTATTGAGTATCTATAATGGTGAATACTCAACTCTCGTTCCATACCGGGCTATGAGTCCAGTCAGATAAAAAACATAGAAACAACAATAACATCACAGAAAAAGTCCATCACTCATAGTGAAATAACATATAACTATAAAAACACATGTCAATAATAGTAATCCCACCCTGGGTACATGGATTTTTACCTCGTATATGGGTTATCTACTCCCACGCACGAGCTCTTAACCATGGATCAACTCATCCTATTTTCATGTGTACCTTTCCCAAATAGAAAGAAAAAATAAAATAAAATAAAACCACCTTTTATACCACATTGTGATGTTCTGACCCAGGTGAGACACACTGGTTCCCCGTGCCGTTCAGTCACATAGCCTCAAGCGTGCCTCCGCATACTTTAGAGGATTGTGACTAGAAGAAAGGCTCTAATATTGATCACTGTGGAACTATACCATCTTTATAAAAGTAAAAAAAATAATTGAATTGAATTTTAAAAAAAAATTTATATAACCAATAACCACACAAAACCTTTATCACAGGATGAACAAAACTAGAATAAAATATACCAACCAAAATAGTAGATATGTCATGCCAAATACATATTAAGTGTCAAATGAAAAATCAAAGGAAATACAAAATGTCACTCTCATGTGTGTCCAAAAAACATCCCTCATTCCTTTAGTCAGGATTTATCCCATATCAAACATCTAATATAGATCTCATTCCCTTATCCTATCATGAAACATGATGTCTATTTGGGTAATGACCAGGAAACCCGAATAGGGTGCATTTAAAACAGAGTAATCCACCACCAACAAAGTATAAAACAATATCCAGTCAATAATAGTGTATTCATTAGAATAAATAATAAAACATAAGAAAAAGGTAACAATTTTTCATATATAATTATTATTATTTTGACAATATAACCCTCGGGTTCCTAAGGACATCTGAATCATCAATACCTGCTTCGGGTTGTGCAAGGGTCTGAATTGTATCACATATTAAATTCACAATTCATTAAAATAGATGGGATTTCATTTACCATTTTAGTTCAATTCATAGAAAGTAAACATGGAACCCTTGTCCAATTCCAAAATATTTGGCCAAGAACAAATTATATATCACCCCATGAGTATTTGGTGCACTAATCTTTATATCACAATTAATTTATCAGACAATCACCTATGAGTATTTGTTTTATCAGTCGGTTTCCGAAATTCATATATCAGTCAATCACATATGGACATTGGGAGAATCCTTCTTTGACCCACACTCATATATGAATCAATCACACATATATCACATATATCACATCAATCAACATTAATATACATTAACCACATTATCACATTTCACATTATCATTTTTCATTTCAACAATCAATAAAGGTCACACTTTCAAAATTTAATCACATGGAATTATATGATCAATTAATCATTAATCCATTTTGAAATACCTAAGTCATACCCCCATTAACATAAATGAGGTCAAGTCACCCATCTCATAACACTCATTGTCAACTAATTCTTAATCGCAATAATTGACCAAATCCACCAACCCAATCTTCCATCAATTCCATAATCAAAACATTCCATTAAATAATGAACCAATTAAATAATCAATTTCATGCAATTTAATAATACCATTTATTAGAATTCTTTTTGCATATATTCAAATTGATTCGTAACCACATGGAAAATAAATTATTCAATTCCAGGGATCCATAAATTAATTAATAAAATAATTTATTCCATTCAAGATCTAATTATCATATGTGCCAATTTTTGTTTCCTAGTACACACACAAAAAATTTTAATTCAATAATATAGTAATTGAATTTTTAAAACCTACGTCAAAATTTATGACAAATACTCACCCATAGAAAACCTCAATTGAAGCGGATCAACAATGATCATGAAAAAGAATGATATATAGATCAAAACAAAAATCCCAGGTCAAAATAAACAATTCTTGTCAAACCTAGTTCTAAACACATCGTTAATGGAGGAAAAAATACTTTTTTTTTATCTAAAGAGAGTGACATGAGAGAGAGAAAAATAATCCGATAGAAACCACATACCAAGAGACATGATTTCCGAAAATCAGCCCTTCTATTCATTAAGAACATTGTCCAGGAACCCTATGAATTAATCAAAACATATAAAAAAACAATAATAATGATTTAGGGTTGACATGGGTTGAATTTGGTTGAAGTATGAAGGGGTTTCAAATTTTAAAATCAATTTTTTGAATAATTAAACCTATGTGAATGGTTTCCTAGGAAAGGGCACATGGTTTTCTAAACCATGTCCCTTAATCTTGCACCAGTCCATTTTGGGTGCATAATTAATAATAAAAGGGAACTGCGTTTTCCAATCAATGCATTGAAAATTCAATCTCTCTCCGTTTAGGGTTGGACAGTTTGGTGTAAAAGGGCACATTTTAGGGAAATCCATACACCAACAGTGTACTGTCTAAATCCTCTAAAAGATCTCCCAATTTTCACCCAAACTCACCAAATATAAAACTTAAACAATATATACTATAAAATTTTAAAATAGTACATATATATGATCTTGATAATTCTACAAAAAAGGTTGGTTTTATATAGAGTATTTATAATATATCTCCATAATCACATTATTTAATTTCTAAATATTAATGCTTCATGGGTGACTTCATGGTATATTATGAGATTCACAATATTATGTATTTATCATTTTATTTTCCTATATTTATAAAAAAATTAAAAAAATAATTTCATTTATGTATAATAATAATAATTATGATATTTTTTGTACAGATTTTAAAATAATATAATATTTCATGTTTTTATATAAGTTTATTAGTAAATATAATATTACATTCCATAATGCTACCATATTCCATGTAAACAATAATTATAATATATCAATATGTATTGTAAAAACTATTTTTTAATGTTATAATAGGTAAAATACTTTTTTTATTTTGAATAATTATAATATTGGATGATAATTTCATTAGTTAAAGTAATATTTATAACAATAATTAAATAGAAATATGTAATATTAGAATCATTGATAGTGCTTTCAAATATTTAACAAGAATATCTATGTATTGTTGGGTGCAATCACATGATAATTAACACACTAGATCCCATTAGAACTCTACAGTTAAGCGTTCTTGGGTAAGGGTAGTACTAGGAAGGGTTACATCTTATGAAATTCTCATGTTGCATGCTTTTTTGTATATATTTTAAATTTCATGCCATTATAAAAAATATTAATATGATATTGTGAAATAACCATTATATTGTATATAATATGTCGTTATTAAAGGGAATTTTAATAATTATTATAATATTTCATTTTTAAATGTAATAATATTTCATGTTAATAGTGATTATAATATTTCATGCTATATTATAACAACTATGGTCTCGTTCGATATTAAAAATCATATTTTTTCATGTTTAATAATTATAAAATTTATTGATAATCCCAATATTGATTTTTATAATATGAATGTTGCATGGGTGACCCCTAGAAAGCTCTCGTGTTTCACCAATTTCTGTATTTTTTGTCGTATTTTCCTAGATTTTTTAAATTAAAAAAAAATGAATTTTAGTTAAGCGTAATAGTAATAATTATGATATTGTATGTAAAATATTTAAATTAATATAGTATTTCATGTTTAGATATATTTTTAATTATAATTATAATATTTCATGTTATGGTGTTACAATATTTCATGTTAACAATAATTACAATTTTTCATGATCTATTGTAAAAACTAGGTTTAATTTTATAGGAGAATGACTGATTTTTCATGTTGAGTAATTAATATATTGGATAATAATTTCATTATTTTAAGTTATATTTATAAAAAAATTAAATCTAAAAATGTAATTTTGGAATCATTAGTAGCACTTTAAAAAATTTAACAAGAATTTATATGTACTATTTTGTGTAATCACACCAGTAGTAATCCACGAGATCGCATTAGAACCCTATAATTATGATTTCTTGGGGGAGAGAAGTAATCGAATGGGTGAGCTCCTGGGAATTAGAAATTTTGTACCCTTTATAGAGTATATTTTAAATTTCATTCTATTATAATAATGATTATTATGATATGGTACATTAAATTTTTTATTGAATATAATATTTCATGATTACATGAGATTTTAGTAATAATTATAAAATAACAGGAAATAATCTTAAAATATTTCATGTTAACAATGACTATAATATTGCATGTTTTATTGTAACAACTATCAATAAGTTTTCAGTAGAAATAATATTTTTTAATGTCGAATAATTATAAAATTTATCGATAATCACATTATTGTATTTCATAATATGATTGTTGCATGGGTGGACACCTAGGAAGTTCTTGTGTATAACCCTTTTCTATTTTTTCACTTTATTTTACTGTATTTCTTATATTTTAAAAACAAATAATTTCATGTAACTAAAACAATAATAATTATGACATTTTATGTAAAACTTTTAAATAAATATAATATTACATGATTACATATAATTTTAGTAATAAGTTTAATATTTATGTCATAATGTTACCATATATCATGTTAAAAATAATTATAATATTTGATGAAAAAGTGTAACAACTACTGTTTTGTGTTATAATAGAAATAATAATTTTTCATGTTGAATAATAATAATATTATATCATAATTTAATTATTTAAAGTTTTATTTATAACTCTAATTAAATATAAATATGTAATATTAGAATAATTGTTAGTACTTTCGTATATTTATTAAGAATGTCTACGTATTTCTGGGTTTTATTACACCAAAAGTAATTCACGAGATCCCCTTCAAACTCTAAAGTTAATAATTCCTAGACATTCTTGCATCAGAGTAGTACTTGGATGGGTGACCTCCTGGGAATCACTTGTTATGCACCCATTTGGTTAATATTTCGAATTTCCTTCCAGTACAATAAATATTATTATGTTATTCTAACTAAAATTTTGTATTGAATATAATATTTCATGATTATCGTTAATTTTATTAAAAATTATGTTTCTTCATGTTATAATGATACAATATTTCATGTTAAAAATTATTATTATATTTCAAGATATATTATAACAGCTACATTTTAGTGTGATAAGAGAAATTATTTTTTTCATGTTGTATAATAATTATATTTCTCAATAATCTGTAGATGGGGTTTGGCTTAGTGGAAAGCACCCCGTAATTCTTCATGAAAAATTAGGGTTAAAAACCCATTAGGTGCAGGTACTGTAGTAGTGTTGTAGCGCACTGTAGCAGCGGCGGTGGGTTACTATAGCAGCGGCAGGGGTACAGTAGTAGGTGGGTGCTGTAGGATTACTATTCACAGATTTGGATTTGTGCCAAAATTTTGAGCCTATGGGCCATGTAATGGGCTAAATGCCCACTAGGACATCAGGCTATGTAATGGGTCTCCCTCTTCCCAGTTAAAAAGAGGTCTTTTCTTTGCTTTAATAATAAATGAAGCTTCAACTCAGAAATTTTTTACAAAATATTTCTCAATAATTATGTTATTCAATTACATAATATGAATATTGCATGGGTGAACTCTTGGGAAGTGATCGTGTTTCACCTTTTTTGTATTTTTAATCTTATTTTCCTAGTTTTTTTACATTCATAAAAACAAATAATTTAATTTAAGTATAATGGTAATAATTATGATATTTTATGTAATTATTTTAAAATAAATATAATATTTCATGTTTACATATAATTTTAGTGATAATAATAACATATCATGTCACAGTGTTTCAATATTTCATGTTAAAAATAATTAAAATATTTCATGATATATATGAACAACCACGATTTACTTTTATAAAATAAATAATAAATTTTCATGTTGAATAATTATAATATTGGATAATAATTACATTAGTTAATGTAATATTTATATGAAAAATTAAATATCTATATGTAATATTATAATCATTGATATTACTTTCAAATATTTAACAATAATGTCTATGGAATCTATTTGGGCCTTGTGGTTATGGGCCTACGAGCTATGTATGGTTCCCTTACAACCCAATTAAATATGGGATTATAAAAAATATCTAAAAGAATTATGATCTTCAAGTTTTCTGGCTAAAAATGAATGTCTGGAAATTATTAGGATTGATCACAACATCATTATAACACTAGATCCCATAGAAATATGTAGTTAATCATTTCCAGGAGATATTATTACTAGGATAGGGGACCTCTTGCGAAGTACTCCTCTTACACCCATTATTTGAGTATATTTCCAATTTATTGCTAGTATAATAAATATTATTATGATATTTCATGAAAAAATTTGTATTGAATATAATATTTCATGATTATAGGATATTTTATTAATAAATATAACAATTCATGTTGTAATGTTACAGTATTTCATGTTATCAATTTTTATAGTATTACATGTTATAGTGTAACAGATGCAGTTTAGTGTTATAACAAAAATAATGTTTTTTTCTTGTTGAATAATTATAATATTTCAGAATAATCACATTATTGAATTTTATAATATGAATTTTACATGGGTTACCTCATGGGAAGTTCTCATGTTTCACCCTTTTATGTATTTTTATTGTATTTTTGCAGATTTTTTACATTTAATAAACAATGAATTGAATGTATGTATAAAACAATTATTATATGATTTGTAAATTTTTTAAATAAATATAATATTTAATGTTTAAATACAAATTATGTAATATTAACAATGTTACCATATTTTAGGATAACAATAATTATAATATTCCTTGGCATACTGTAACAAATATGGTTTAGAATCATAATATAAATTATATTTTTCATGTTGAATAATTATTATATTGCCCAATAATTGAATTAGTTAATGTTATATTTATAAAAAAAATATAAATATGAAATAATAGAATCATTGATTTTACGTTAAAATATTTTTTTGGAATGTATGTGTATTATTGGGAGTGATCACACCATCATTAAGGCACCATATCCCATTAGAACTCTGTAGTTATGCTTGTATGTGTGAGAGTAGTACAAGGATGGGTGATCTCCTTTGAAGTACTCATGTTGTACCTTAATTTGTGTACATTTAAAACAAAATTCCAGTATAATAAATATTATTTTGATATTTTACATTAAATTTTGTTTTGAATATAATACTTCCTGATTAAAATGAATTTTAGTTATAATTATAATATTTCATGTTATAATGTTACAAAAATTTATACTAACAATGATTATAATATTGCATGTTATATTGTAACAACTAAATATTAGTATTATAATAGAAAAAATATTTTTTCATGTTGAATAATTATAATATTTCTCAATAATCACATTATTAAATTTCATAATATGAATGTTGCATGGGTGACCTATGAGGAAGTTCTCATGTTTCAAAAGTTAATATATATTTTCATTGGATTTTCCCAATGATTATGATTTTAAAAAACCAAGAATTTCATGTAAGTATAAATATAATTACTATGATATTGTATGTAATCTTTTTAAATGTATATAATATTTCATGTTTACATATATTTTTGTAATAATTATAATATTACATGTCATGTTACCATATTTTTTGTTAACAATAATTACAATATTTAGTTACATATTATAACAACAAGGATTTAGTTATATCATAGAAATAATAATTTTTCATGTTGAATAATTATAATACTGGCTGATAATTGAATTATTTAATGTTATATTTATAATAAAAATTAAATAGAAATATGTAATATTAGATTCGTTGATAGTAATTTCAAATACTTAACAAGAATTTCGTTGTATTGATGTGTTTAATAACACCATCATTAATACACCATATCCAATAATAACTTTGTAGTTAATAATGTTAGGGTGAGAGTATTATAAGTATGAGTGACCTATTGGAAAGTATCCATGTTCCACCATTTTTTGAATATATTTAAAATTTCATGACATTATTATAATGATTAATATAATATTGTATGTAAACTTTTTAATTTAATAAAATATTTCACGATTACCAAATATTTTATTAATAATTATAATATTACATGTGGTATCATTACAATATTTCACGTTATCAATGATTATAATATTGCATGTTATATTGTTACAACTATGGTTTAGTGTTATAATAGAAATAATATTTTTTTAGGTTGAATAATTATAATATTTATCGATAATCGCATTACTGTATTTCATAATATGAATGTTACATGGGTGGCCTTCTGGGATGTTCTTATGTTTCACACTAATATTTACTTTTCATTGTATTGTACTAGATTTTCTATATTTTAAAAAACAATGAATTTTATGTAAGTAAAACAACAATAATTATGAAATTTACGTAATCTATTTAAATGAATGTAATATTTCATGTTGAAATATAATTTTAGTAATAATTATAATATTTCAAGACACAATGTTACTATATTTCGTGTTCGGAATAATTATAATATTTCATGAAGTACTGTAACAACTATGATTTATTTTTATAATAAAAATAATAATTTTTCATGTGGAATAATTATAGTATCGGATGATAGTTTCATTTGTTAATGTAATATTTATAAAAACATTTAAATTGAAATATGTTATATTAGAATCATTGACAGTAATTTCCATTTTTTAACATGAATGTTTGTGTATTGTTGGGTGCGTTCGACTAGCATTAATGAACTAGATCACGTTAGAACTCTACAGTTAAGCATGCATTTGGGAGAGTATTTCTAGGATGTGTGACATTCTAGGAAGTAATTGTGTTGCACACTGCATATTTCAAATTATATGCCAGTATTATGAATATAATTATGTAATTGTATGTATACTTTTGTATTGAATATACCAAGAAAGTATAGACCATAGGTAATCACATGGCCCTAAAAAATTATTAAAAATTTAAACAAGAAACAGAGATTTAGGGGTACATGATATAATATTTCATGATTACATGACATTTTAGTAATAAATACAGTATTGCATGTATTAATATTACAACTTTTTAGGTTAAAAATTATTATAATATTTCATGTTATATTGTAACAAATATGGTTTATTTTTATAATAGAAAAATTATTTTTCAGGCTGAATAATTATAATATTTCTAGATAATCTAATTATTGAATTTCATAATATGAATGATTCATGGGTGATGTAACTCCAAATAATTCAAAAATAAGATCATTGTATTAGATAACATACAATAAATGCAACACCAAGAACATAAGGAAATATAAAATTTTTATACTTTAAAATATAATTACTAATTTAAATAAATTCAATATAAGATGTATCTTTCAATGCACAAACTACTGATATAGCTTTTGTTATACACAACAAGTAATTTCTTCGATAACTTCCATTACACAGAAGAAAGAATTTTTTTGGTAGCTTATGTTACAAATTACAATATAGTTATCGTTCCTTACACAGAACAACATTGATTGCTTGAATTACATGCCAGACGGACTTTACTCGATGGATTCTGTAACACTGAAGTCCTAGTTTTACAAACCAAGAATATATTATTAAAATATTAAAATCTAATATAATAATATATATCCAAGCCATTAACATAGGATTTATGAATAGTTTTAACTAACTTAAGAATATATATGCGACACACAAGTATAAATGCAATTCACTGGTTACGAATTAATTATAAAGGAATATAAGAACAAATTGAATATAAAGGGAATGTTTTGTTATAAAAAACCTTATTTTATACACATAAAGCAATTTTAGCCTAATAAATTTAATTAATAACAATTAGTTTGTGATGATAATGAAATATAAATATCATATATTCAATAAACCATTTTTTATATTCATCCAATATATTTGATAAGTATAAGGTAATAAAAAACTAAATATTAGGCATAAAAACTTATATGTTTATAAAGGAAATTTTTGCAAATTTTAATTGAGTAGATATTTTAATCTATTTTTTGGGCTATTTTATAGTTTCTTATTTCAAAATAAACATGATATATGAAATCGAAACATAAAAATTATGTTATGGTGAAATTTTGATATTTTTCTGTGAAGTTAACTTTTTTGGTGATTAATGAAAAATACTAAATTTTAATTTTAAACTTATTTTTTATCTAATTTATGTATAAGGTTAAATTATATTTTTATTGGTTTTAACGATTAATTAGTTTAATTTTATATCATATTATCCAATTTATTTAATTTTAATCAATTTCACTTTGATATTTGATATCAAAACATAGAAAACTTTTGACCATTTCTACTTTAACACCATACTTTGTTGTCCCATCTATGGGATTAATGTTAAATCAATTTATTCCCCTTATGTGATTGTAATTATTAAAAATGGATTCCATATATGGAAAAATATTTATTTATATTTTATAATAAATTCAACTTCGTTTTTGACCAAAAATATTACTGAATGTGATTAAAAATAATTACAACAATTACGAGAAAAAACAACTTAACAAGCCACTAAACCTTAAACACAAGATCCAAAATAGCCTAAAAACTTTTCAAAAATCCATTGGATTGAAATATTTCAACCCTATACTCCATTTTATATCATTTTTCCAACATTTTATCTCCATGAAAATGAAAATTCATAGGTGGAATTCCCCTTACAAAAAATTACAAGAATGCCACACCTCAAATTTAAAAAGGCACTCACCCCCACCCCCATATTAACACCTCTCATGCCCGTTGGATCAACCATAAACTATTAAAATAATATCCCAACACCCATATAATATTCCTAGAGGCCTCCCATAGGGTATAAATCCATCCAATTAATCCCTTTGGGGGAAAACCAAGAGGAGTTTTCCAACTAAGAGGAAATATCCTTCCTTAAGCTCCTTTGATTTATTTTAAATCTACACCCCTCTATTATTCTTATTCCATTCATTGAGACGTAATTTATTTTTGTAAAACAAATTTTATATATATGGTGTACATACATCAACTTTTACATATTATATATTTATTAATAAATTATCTATGATATTTTGAGTTTCAATTAGAATTATTTCATCTATGGGGATTTGAAATAAATGTTACCATGTGGAAAATAATTTCATAACCCAATTTATTCCTTTGGGTTATATTACATCCTTATAATAATTAATATATTATATTATGTCTTTAATATAATTTTTTACTATCTACTATTGTATATCCACAAATTTTTTGTTGATTTTAATTTTACACAAATAATATATTTACTGATTTCATTTCACATAAAGTTTATGGTCCTTTCAAGGGGTTACTTCACAATTTCATTTTGTTCAAGATTATTTACACTTTAATTTCTTTCATAGGAAATTATTTAATAATTATCTAATAAACCCCTTTATTTTATTATCCTCTAGTTTTTTGTGACCCTTTCAAAGTATTAGTACCATTTTCCCAATCTTTGTTGCTCAGAATGTTTTAGATTTATTTTTTTCATGAAAACCCAACTTCATTCCTCTATTTAGTTGGATAATCTGTTTTATTATAAAAAACTATTTTATCAAACAAATGTTTTAAAAAAAATTTAATCGTTAAAAAATGATTTATTAAATACATTTCAATCCTTTTTTCCTTTTATATATGTTTTCAAAGGAATATTCATAATTCATTCTCACCAAGGAATTTTTCTAACCTTTTTACTATAAAATGGAATGTTATTTTTACCTTGTACATTATGTATGTATTTATTCACCATAATATCATTAGAAGATTCATTTTCATGTTTAAAAGGATAATATTTTAATTTTTTTAAAAAGTGATTTTAATTGAAAAGAAATTTCGAATTTTTTTTCAAAATGAAATGTATAGTCTCATCAAGATTTCTGTTCAATGATATTTTGATATTATTTATATTCATAAATGACAACAATAATTTATCAATAATACAATTTGTGTATTTCATATTAATACCAAACTTATTTTTCCATTGGATGGTTAATGCTTTATTTTACCAAGAATAATATTGATATTCACATTCATTATGCCTTTTAGTACCTTTGAAATATTCAAATTTCAATGATATTTAGACATTAAATTTAAACTAATTATCTATATGATTTATCTAGGATATGATTATTTCCTAAACTGTTTGTCATTTTTACATATGGTGTTTACTTGGACAGTTATTTGATTATCTAGGGAAATATTGATAAATCTGTATTATTTATTAAATATGTATATTTTAAAAGGCATACTATATATTGTTATTTATTGATATAAGTAATGATTTTGATTGGTAATGATGGGTGGTGATCGATGTTTATATATCCCCTTTGATGCATCGACATGTTCTTATGATCCAAATTAGTTTCACAAATTAAATAGGTTTCTACCTCTTGTATTGAACTATATTGTGACAAGTATTGGTAGTATATGTTTTCATGTTCCTTAGATATGACATCAAATAACTAATAATTACCTGAATTTTGATTATGTATTTACTATCCATCAGATTTTGTATCAACATATCTATGGATTCATTTCATTATCAGTTCATTGATTAAATTGCACATGTTTGCAGTTATTTACACTGCTATATTATTTACTCACTTACTTCTCATTTATTGACTACATGGAATGGGTCCTCAGTTATTTTCATTTCCCTATTATTTACTCACTTACTTATCAATTATTGATTTCATGGAATGTGTATTCAGTTATTACCTTACCATATTTACTATTCTCATTGATTCGTTGTTGTTTACACTATACATTTACATTGATAAGAATTTGGACACACCTTTATTTTATGTAATTTCTATATGATTCCCTAATGTACACTAAGAAATATATGAAATTATATGCTAGAGGAATAATTTTCTTAACCTTAAAAGGAAAAAAATGTTGTAATTAGTGTATTAATATGTAAAATAAGAATCATGTATGTGTCTCGATTACTGATAATCATAATTTTTTTGGCCTTTTGGTACATTATTTAATTCTATCTTATGCCAATGTAATGGTATTAGACCCCAGATATGTGATTTTAGGGTTGGGATGCTATAGGTGACCTCCTGGGAAGTTATCGTGTTTCACCCTTTTATGCATTTTTATTCTATTATCTCATATTTTTTACATTTTAAAAAACAAATAATTTCAAGTATGTATGTATTATCCTAAGGTTTTTTTGGATATGTCCCTAGCTGTGATATAGGTACCATTTTTCCTTGTTTTGATTATATCTTGTTTTGGTTTTATCTTGTGTGTGTTGGGGTCAAATTTGTATGTTTTTAGAGTTTTTTTTTTGAATTTCATGGTTGGTGTATGGGTTTCCTGAACAATGCACCATACCACAGAAAACCATGAAACCCATGAAAAATAGGGATTTAACACCTGGAAAATGGTTTCTAAAACTTTCTTCCTTCTTAGGAGTAACCGTTCACCCCCCCCCCTGTCGAGGAGGCCCACGATTTGGAAAGCCATCCGCCCCTACCTGAGAAACCATTTGCATGGTTTTAATTATTTTAAAAAATATATTAAATATTACATAACCCCTAGAAATCACCAAATGTTGGCCCACCTAAACCCTAACATAGTCCACCCATTTTGTGGGATTCTGGACGAATCTCTATGGCTCTCGAACACCGTTCCTGAAGAATCAAAGGCTTGAATAATGGATCTCCACCTTATTGGGTATGTGGAATCTTCTATATTTGGTTTCTCTATATCACTCCCATGTCTATCATTCAAGATAAAAAGGTTATAGTTTTAATTAATTGTTGGTGGGTTTAGATCTATGTTTGATATACCTTGATTCTTTGGATAATTGATCTTTGTATTGGATCTTGATATCTTTCTTTATCGTGATCTTGGATGTTCCGCTTCAATTAGATATTTCCATTGGCGACCGTTCTCAAATGATCATGATATAGGTGGTCTAAATTCAATTATAATTTTCATGGATTTCAATTGGGTGTATATCTTATGGAATTAAATTAGAATGTTTGAAAATTGAAACATTAATTGAATAAATTAATTGATTAGTCACTTTATAGAATCATTTAATACATTAACTGAGTAGCCATGTGAATTTGAGTGAGTTAAATTTACAAAAATTGAATTGGGAAATGATGAGTATGTAATTAGAGAAATTGGATTAATTAATTAGTTATTTAATTAATTAAATGTTGTGATTGTGTAATTTATGGTAAATTGGGATTTTTTAATTGAAAAATTAATGTAATTATAAATTACTTGGCAATGGGAATTATTTTATTTTTTACATAACCATACTGGGTTAATTTTTTATAAGAATTGAATATTGAAAAATGTTTCAATGGTTAATTTATCATAATATTCCATGTGATTGAATAACTTAACCATGATTTTTCTTGGTAGTTGGAATAGTATATCACGATATGAAATGTGATATGAGTTTTAATGTTGATTATCCTTGATTGATGTGATAAATGTGATATATATGGGATTTATTTATATAAGAGTGTGGGAAATGAAGGAAGTATCCAAATACCCATATGTGATAAATGAGTTTTGGAGAGTTACTATGGCTTCAAATACCCATACTTGATATTATGGTGTAAGATATCGACTGAGGCTCCAAATAGCCATATGACATAGTGAGTGTGTGGAAGGGACTGAGGATCCAAATACCTATAACATCCATGGTATTTATAGAATAATACCTATTAATATCTTTAAATATTAATGAATAATAAATTAATTTTACATTAAATGGTTCTTTTTTTGATAGCGTACTCGACATGCGACAACAGGTTTATCCGAAATCTTATGTTGCACACAACATTGAGTTATTCCAAAAAAATTATATAATAATATTTTTATTCTTTTAAATTTTACTTAACGACTAGCTGTTGTATTTCCATGAATGAACAAAACTAACTAAAATATGATTATAAATGTTTGTTAACATTTATTAAATTTATCTAATAAATTTTAGAGGCTTAAAATGAGAATGAATCCATTTTTAAGCATAAAATACACTAATATTTTTAGAAGGTCATTTTCCACCTTTTGATGGAGAAACCTTTTAAAATATAGCTTTTTCACTTTTATAAGTTATATTTGATAAAATAAACTTCTTAATTATAAGTGGGACATCAAAATTTATGTTGGTTTACATTTTGGTATTTTTCTGATAAAACCCTTATTTTAATGAATAGTGAAAAATACTACATTTTAATTCAGAAGTGTATTTTCATATAATTTATTTACATAGTATGATTGAACTTTTAATTAGTTTTAATATGTAAATAGATTATTTTTTTATAGTTTTAATCCTGTTTTGGTCATTGGAAGTAATTTCACATGAAATTTTACATAAACACATGTCAATCTTTTAATAGTTTTTACATCTTAAAAAGGCGCTATTTGGTTTTGACAACAGTAATTAATTTGAAATTAATTTCTTCCAATTATATGTTTTTAATTAAAAAAATGGATTCCATTTTTGTAATTATTATTAAAAAATTATTTAAATATGTCCCTTCTTTTTTTGTACAATATTAATAGTAACTTTAGTTATTATTTTTATTTTCCTTGGTTAATGGGTAAATCTAGTCAATAAGGGTAAACAATAATATTATAATAATATTAAAATACCATAAAACGTGGCCTAATCTTATTATATTAGATACTACCAATGATTATAATCCTTGGGTCTATTTTATGACCCCATAAAACCACTTGGGAGTTATAATTAAATGTTATAATAATTAATTTAATGTTAAGATAAATAACTCATAAACATGTATCTTTTTAGTAATAAACTTTTATGATGGGGTAATACAATTTATATCATTTTATATAAATCATAATTTTAAATATAAAAATATTTTCTACATCATGGTATTTTGATTATAAAATTTATACATTAAATAAATAAATAAATTTATGAAACATTGTTGATGCAGCGACTACCTTATTAATGAAATATTCAAATAAATGATATTATAAATATTAAAACAAATGTAATTTGAAACTGTTGATGTCATACAAGAATTTTTTTGGATTAAATTGACATATTAGGGATGTGTTAATGAATTTTTTTTCTAAGGAATCATGTTTTTATGAATCTATCAAAAATCAATTAGTAAATAGTTTAAAAATTGACAAAATTGAGTTTAAAAAAACTATTTTATTAAAGGATATAATTGTCCTAAATATCTTATATTCTGATAAATAACATATATATTGTTACTAATTTGATTAATTTTCAACTAGTGGTCTATTGTAATTTTATGTTAACTATAGTAACCATATGTTTTGAAAATACAAGAAGACATGGTAAGAGTTAATGTTTTTAACTAAGGGTTAAAGCTAAAAGATAAGGTTAATATTATGACCTAAACTTGTTTAAACAAATTGGATGAGAGTAATTATACCCATATAAATCTTATCCTCTACATATATAACATTTTAACTATTATAATTCTAAAATATATTTTTAATGAAATAATATTTCAAGACGTTTCTAAAGTTCCCCTCCTCCATCTTATAAAAGGGAACCACCTCTACCCACTTACTCACACCTCTCAAGCCCTTTGGGTCATCCAAATTCTTCTCAAACAAGATCCTAGACTCCCTTATTTTCTCCATCATTCTTTAACCGGGGAATAAGGAATCTCATTGAAGCCTTTTGGATCAAATCAAAATGAGTAACATGATTCGATTTAGAGGAAACATCTTCAATCATGCTCTATTCATTTATTCACATTATCTTACCCCAAACCTATAATTATTACATTAGTATATAACAAAACTATTACCATAAATATACTAGGATGTTTTTATTCAAATTTTTCTACCTAACTTTCACACACCTCTATCAAATGAATATAGAACATACTGTTTCTATGTACAACAAACTATTACCTCACAAAACGATGATTGTTCAATTTTTTCATACCACCTCTCATGGTGTCCATTATGATGGGAAAATATTTATAAATTATATATATATATATATATTATTCATATTTTCTCTACTATTCTCAAATTTTTATTTATATGATACCTTTTTTCTTTTCCATGTATTGTAAAAATTATAATTTCTTTTGAGGAAGTGTGGATTGCCGCCCCTTCAAAGTGATGTGACTCGTTCCCTCTATACATGGAAAATATAATGTATGGTTATATTAAAGCTGTGAAACATAAATGAAATAAATATAATACTGTTACAATAATATAATTTTATATAATTTTATTATTATTCTTCTAAATATGATAAAGAAATAAAAGTAGCATTCAAGCATCAGTACGGCCTACCGTCTCCATCAACAGTGCATTTCATTTCTTATCTCCAAATATTATGGATATTATAAATACATATATAATTGATATATATGAAATTTAAATCATGAATAATGCGTTTTAGATGATGTAATTTTGATAGCATGGACAATTTATATCAAAATAAGTTCATTTTCGATTGAAATACAGAATATCGACCAAATGTTCGATATGAACATAAATAATTATGTACTTTTTATAACATGGTAATAATTGATATAAAATGAATTATATATTTGAAAAATGTTCGCAAGTGATTATAAATTAACCTATAATTATTATTCAAGAAGATAACTATTGAATGTGACGAATCAAACTCAAGGTAAGGGAACTTCTTAACCCAATTTCCACTCATTGGATTTTATGCAAACTTCACTGATTTATTATGCCAATATTATGTATGGAATCCAGATTTATTTATTTATGTTTTAATTTCAAATTTTTATTGTGTGTATAAACTATTTCTAGACATAATCATCCCTTGATAAATTATTACGAATTTTTTAAGAGAAATCATAAGACAATCTTCATCCTTTGAGTTAAATATCCAAGTCATTGGTTTTATTTTTAAAAGAATATTTGTGAATGAACTATAACTATTTTACACTAGAAATCCCCTTATATTGACTGTATTTATATTTTTCACACATAATTATGTCATTTATTTATCATTATTCTAATGATGCGATCAATTTATGGTTATTCCTCTAAATTTATTGAGGCATATCTTGATCTTATAAACTATTATTATTCTTTATTGTGTGTATACAAATTTTTTGAAAATTTATACCATGAATTATTATATTCTAATGATATGTAATGTTTTATTTAATGTTATTCCTTAATGATATATTTTCTTGTGTTTCTCTTGTAGTAAGGTATTCTTTAACAAAAACATCGTTTCAAATGTTTTAAAGATTTATTCTTATAAAACCATATATTTAATGTCAAGGTTTTGAAAATTTATTCATGAATTTATTTATATGAAAATTAATGTTTTAAAATTTGATGTTATTTTATAATATTCATATTGGTATGATACACTTTGATTCAAAAGTCTCTTCTTTAAATGTTATAATTGGTTTTGGAAATCGATTAAACATTTCAATATCTTGAAATTATATCTTTTGATTGTAATGTGGAAATGTTAATTTTCAAATATTATTGTATTATGTTTTATGATTATGTTTTGGTAATTAGTCATTTGATGGGTGGTTATGTGATAAACCAAATACGAGTGGTCACGTGATAAACCAAAGATGGGTTGTTACGTGATAAATCAATGATGAGTGGTTTCGTGATAAACCAAGGATGGGTGTTATGTTATAGCCTCCAATGCATTGGGTATGTAAGTTGGATATATGGGTATTCCATTTAGTGATATTTATGGAAGTTTACATATGGCTATTCCATTTAATGATATGTGTTGAAGTTATTTGTATGGTTATTCCATTAAAGTATGTTTTTTCCCATGCTACCTTTATATGTTATATGCTTCTCTCCATGGGATTTGTGGTAATCTTTTGTTTAAAACAAGGTTACAAAATGAGCTTGTTTTCAGTGAAGTATATTTTAATACGTCATTAAGGTGAAAATTATTACTTTATCCTAAAGTATTTATGGTTTACATTTTTTGGAACAGATAACAGTTTCCCTTATTTGTGTATACCTTACTAAGCTTTTAATGCCCATCCCATGTTCTGAAATTTTTTTCATGTGAAAAGAGAATAATAGAGTCATGGATTGTACACAAGAAAAGTAATAATGTTTAAACATGAAATGAACCATGTTTCTTTTAAATTGTTTCTTTTTATGAAAAAATTGTATAGTGAGTAGAAGTGTCTACTTTTAATATTTAAGTTAATATGTACTAGTTATGACCTTATTCTACAATGCGCTAAACCTGAAGTTATCCTTGATTTAAATTAAAGCCCAATTATTGAATTATCTAAATATTAAGTAATGTTTATGGTTGGGGCCTTATAGTTGGTATCAGAGGCCAGTTTAGATAACTTTAGAGGTTAGGATGTTATATAGGTGTAGGTTAAGGATCTCATGTAACAAAGAGGGTTATTATAGTATGTAAACATTTAGATGGTTATGTTAAGTTATGTTGATTGGATAAAAACATTAACAATAGAGATATAATGATGTTCATGGATTACAGTAATATAAATTTTTTTTTGTTATCATTACCCTATAGAGAATTATTTTTAAAAAAATTATTTTCATGTACAAGTGATGATTCTTTTCAGCAGATTAAGGATCGATTTTCATGATGGAAGGAAAGAGATGATGCACAACCTTCTTATCCCTCCCCGGTGATTTTATCATCACTATTATGGAAAAAGAATGTCTGAATGACTTTGCAGCTTATTGAGTATTCAAATGACCTACAAGAAATAGTTTGAGTTATCTGACACCTAATAATTTCTAAAAACATTTATGGCTCATGGTAACATTTTAATATTATTTCAAGATCTCAACTTGTCCACCTTTATCAAAAATTAAAATTACATAATTAGAGGGAACATTTAGTTTTTGAAAGTATGACATCATTTGAAAATAAAAAGAGAACATCATGAAGATCATGATATATGGATTCAAGGTATGGTGTATTTTCTAATCCATTATTAATAAAGAATCTTTGGATTGATATATATATAAAATTTGAGGATATTTGATCTCCATGAATTATGTATTAATAATTAAAGTGTAAACGTATAGTTAATGGATTAGGGAGAATTTTGAATGATTAATAAGTATACATATAAGGAATTCAAGAGTTATTTTAGATTTTATTATTACAAAATGTTTAAAATTATTAATTCTATTTTGATGATGGGATTAATTTTGAATAATTTTTTCTAGTATGTGTAACCCTGAAGTTTGATTTGTTAAAATTGTATCTATGGAAGAATTATATTTTCTTGTGTGGGCATAATGGATAACCTCTAGGGTTCATATAATCTTTTTTTTGAGGTCATTAATGGTTCTTACATTTTGGGATACAAAATGAAAGGTATTAGATAACCTATGAATTTAAAAAGGTTATGGTTATTTTTGAGGACATTATATTGTTTTGGAGAATGTTATAAGAATGATACGGTTTTAGAATGATAATTTTTTGAGAAAGAACATCCCGCAGGATGCGTGACAACCCATCTTGTCCGGCAAGGACATGGGAATCGATCCCACAACCGAAGGGCGATAAGGGTGCATCGCTTACCATTGGACTATGTGAAGTACCAAGTTATTATGAATTAATATTTTTAGTTATGTGATCATATGTATTACGAATATTTTAATTTGGGAGATATAAATTTTATCGAATTGTTATCCTTAGTATTGTAAAATGATTTGAGAGTTACGTGATAAATTTTATTTTGGAAGATGTTCACTGTATTGGAAACATTATATGATTATGTTAAATAAAATACTATTGATGTTTATTTGAGAATTACGGTTGAATTGTTTTAGATAATTCTATGATTTAATTCTGTACATATATAAATTCAGTTATTTATGGATTCGATTAACCTATCTTGGGAAAAATAAGATTAGGTTAATTAATTTTTGGTATGAGACATTAAGAGTGGTTGATTTTATTTGGAGATAAATGGTAAAATTTATCGTAGAAAAATGTGTGCTCAAAAACGTCTAATTTTTGAGTTTCAATATTAATTAGAATATTTTGAGGAATTTTAAGGAATTTTGTTTGTTGAATGTTCTGTGTAGAACTTGGGTATTTTTATTTAATTTCTGAGTTTAGAAGTAGTCATTCTCTTTATAAAGGATTATTATTTTTTGTGATTATCTAATCAGGTACTGACCATTTTGGTTTTGGTTAATATATATTGATGGGTGAAATATATAGGTTATCTTTTGTGGTTTATGTGATTCTCCATAACCAGATTCTAGTATAACATGTGTGACCAAGAAATCTTAAATAATAATCATTTGGAGAAAAGATGAGTTTCTGGTGGAAATTTATTAAAGGATGAAACTCAACATGTTATGTAAGTATATTGACTTTTTTTCTTATTATAAGTACTAAAAGAATTCACCAACATTATTATAAGGATAATAAGAAAAAAACTATGTTTACTTTTCATATGGTGAAATCTATGACTGTTTTACCCATCACATGGTTTTTGTTTTATTGTTGTTAACATTCTCCTGATCATGTTTTATATCACTCTCCATCATAACATGACACATACCATTTCTTCCATATCCATATTTTGGTATATGGAATCCTAGTATCTGTTATATCAGGTGACATTTTTAATTTTCTTTCATTCTGTTAAAGTGGTTGTTTTATTAATCCTTTTTAATAAGTTGGATTTCAAAAAATATATTTTCAAAAGTCATACTTAAGTTACCAAACCCACATTCAAATTGCGAGGACACAATTTCTAAAAGGGAGGAAGGATGTAACATCCCAGGTATTTATGGAATAATAATTTTTCATATCTATTAATATATATGAATAATATATTAACATTACGTTAAAGGGGAATCTTTTTTCGATAGCATACTCGACATGAAACAACGGGGTACTCCGAAATCATACGTTACACACAACATTGAGTTATACTGAAAAATAATATAATAATATAATTATTATTTTAAATGGTGGTTAATGCCAATCTGTTGTTTTGGCAGGATTGAAAATAACTAAATACAATTTTATTATAAATTTTGCGGAATTTTTTTTTACATTTATCCAACAAAATATAGAGGCTTAAAATGAGAATGAATCCATTTTTATGTATAAAATACTCTGATATATTTAACAGGTCATATTACCGCCTTTTGATGGAAAACCCCTTTTCAGTATAGTTCTTGTCAACATTTATATGTTTAATTTGACGAAATAAACTTTTTCATCATAAGAGGAACCTCAAAATTTAATTTGGTAGAAATTTTTTTATTTTTCTAATAAAATCCATATTTTAATGAATATTGAAAAATACTGCAATTTAATTAAAAAATGCCTTTTCATCTAATTTATTTATATAGTTTCATTATACATTTAATTAATTTTAATGTGTAATTGGATTATATTTTTACCATTTAATCCAATTATGTTCATTGGATGTAATTTCACTTTTAAATAGGACATAAACACCTGTCAATTTTTTAATATTTTTTACTTCTTAAAAACCCTCTTTCTGGTTTTGACGACAATAATTAATTTTAAATTAATTTCTTCTGACTATGTGTTCTGAATTTGGAAAAATGGATTCAAAATTTTGAATCATAATGTATGAATTATGTATATTGGTCCATTTTATTCTCAGACATTACGAATAGTAACTTCAGTAATTATTTCTATTTACCATGGTTAATGGGTAAATCTGGTTAATAAGGGTAAAGAATAACATTATAATTCTATAAAAATTCCCTAAAACTATACCTAATCCTATTGGATGAGCTATTTATGACCATTATCATCCTTGGATCTATTTTAGGACCCCATGAAGACACTTGGGTGTGATAATGACATGTTATAATAATTAATTTATAGTAAAGAGAACTATAACATAAACATATATCTTTTTACTAAAACAATTTTCGGGTGAGGTTATATAATTAATGCGTATGAATATAAATATTCATTATAAATATAAAACTATTTCTTTCATAAAGGTATTATATATATAATTTTTATATATATAAAAAATAAATTTTTTGATGACCCGATGTTATTGCTGTGATTACCTTATTAGTAAATATTAAAATAAATGATATTATAAATATTATAATAAATGTAATTTTAACATTTTGATTCCATAAAAGAATTTTTTTTCATTAAATTTACATGTGATGGATTATTTAATGAATTTTTTTAACCAACAAGTATTTACGACTATAAAAAAATCAATTACTAAATAGTGTCAAAATTGAAATAAATGAGTTTTTAAAACAAATAATATTTTAAAAATGAAATAATAGTCCTAAAAATCATTGATTTGGAAAAATAACATATATAATAGTTAAAAATTCATTAATTATCCACTTTTGGTTCTCTTGGATTTTATAGTAACTATAGGAACCATATGTTATGAAAATACGAGAAGACATGGTAAGAGTAAATGTTTCCAACTAAGGGTTAAAGCTAAAAGATAAGGTTAATTTTTTGACATAAAATTTAGTAAAACCTATTGGTTAAGAGGCTTTCGACCCATCATAATATCATACTAGAAATATATCACTCTGGAACTATTATTTTTTGAAAATAAACTTATAATATTACAATATATTAAGACTTTCCTAACGTTCCCTTACTCCCTCATATAAAAGGACATCAACTCCTACCCACTTACTCACACCACTAATGAACATTGGATCATAAAAATTATTCTAAAATAATCTCCCAAAAATCCCTCATTTACACATAGAATCCTTACCTTGGGTAGAAGGAAACTCAAGGATGCATTTTGGCCCATATCAAAAGGAGCTACCCGATTCAATTTAGAGGTAACGACTTCTCTCAACCTCCATTCATTTATTTTTATTTATCCAACCCCCTAAACTATAATTATAACAATATTTTATAAAAAAACAATATAATAAATTTACTAGGATGGTTTTAGGCTAATTTGATGACATAAACATACACAATCCTCTATCGAATATATATAGAACATACTGTTTCTATGTACGGTGAACTAAAGCCTCACGAAACAATGATTGTTCATTTTAATCCTACCACCTATCATAGTGTACAACCTGATGTAACACTATTTTTATATGATATATGTTATATTTATATTTTATATATTATTATGTAATTTTTATTCAGAACATACATTTATGCTTTCTATGTTGTGTAAATATGATAATTTCGTTTGAGGATGAGTGGACTAACACCCCCTCGAATCGATTTGACTCATTCCCTCTATACATGGAATGTATAAAAGATGATTTTATTAAAACTTTTATACATTCATGACATACATATAGTATTGGTATTATAATATACTTTAATATAATTTATTTTTATTCTTTTAATATTAAAAATAAATGAAAGTAGCGTTCATGCATACGTACGACCTACCGTCTCCATGAATTATTCATTTAATTTATTATCTCAAACTATTATGGATGGTATAAATAAATATATACTAGAAATATATGATATTTATATAATGAATAATATTACGGAGATTATGTACATTTGATTACATGAACAATTACATCAAAATAAGATCATTTTGGACTCAAGTGTTGAATATCGATAGAACATCCGATATGAACTTAAATAATTATGTAATTTTTATAAAATGGTAATAAATTATATAAAAGGAATAATAAAAATGAAAAATTTTATCAAGAATTTATAATTTGACCTATGTTTATTACTTCGGAACATAACAATTTTACGTGACGAGTCAGAATAAAGGTAATAGAACTTCTTAACCAAACTTCCGCTCTTTGTTTTTATGCATAATTCATTTATTATATCATTATAGTATTATGTGTGGAATAAAAACTTATTTATTTATTTTTGTAATTTCCACTTACCTTTGTGTGGATATACTATTGCTACACATTATTACCCCATTGATAAATTCTTACAATTTTTTTATGGGTAATCATAATTCAAGGGTCATTCATTGAGTTAAATATCCAGGTAATAGGGGGTTTTCAAGAATATATGGGAATGAACTATGATTATTTTACACTTAATATCCACTTATATTGAGTGTATTTATAAATTTAACACATAATTATATCCTTGATTAATCCTTAATCTAATGATGTGATCTTTATAAGGGATTTGGTCACAATTCATTGAGGCATATCATGATGTTATGAACCTTTATTATCATATATTGTGTGTATAAAAACCGTTCAACTCTTTATATAATGAATTAGTATATTCTCATAATATTTATGGTTTTAGTTAATGTTATTCCTTAAGTAATTTTACTCATGTGTTTCTCCAATGGTAGGGGATTTTTAACTAAATCATCATTTCAATAATTTTCTAGATTTATTCTTATAAAACCATCTATTTCATGTACATTATTTCAAAATGTTTTTATGAATTCAATTACATGGAAATAAATTTTTTAAAGTATTAATTTATTTCAAAGGATTAAAAGTGGTATGAGAAACTTTTATTCAAAATTCTTTTTATTAAATATTTTAAATGGTTTTGGAAATAGATTGAAAATATAGATACGAGATAAACCAAAGATGGGTGGTTCTATGATAAACCAGGGATGGGTGGTTACATTATAACCCCCAATGCATTGTGTTTGGAAGTCACCTGTATCTCTATTCCATTTAGTGATATGTATGGAAGTCGGTAGTATAAAGATTCAATTTAGTGATATGTGTGGAATTCGACCGTATATTTATTCCATTTATGTATGATTGCATCCCAATATACCTTTATATGCCATATGTTTCCCTGTATGGGAATCATGGTAATATTTTGGTTACAAAAAGGGTAAGAAATGAGCTTATTTTCAATGAATTATATTTTACTACTTCATTAATGCGGAATGAATTACATTATGATAATGTATTCATAGTTTAAATGTTTTCCTAAGTCTAACTGTTTCCCTTCTTTGTCTATCCCATAATGAGATTTTTATTCTCATCCCATGTTTAGAATTTTTTTTACAGGACTTAAAGAAAAATAGAGTGAAGGATGCGATCAAGGATAAGTCATGATATTTAAACATAAAACAAACCATGTTTAGTTTTAAAAAGTTTAACTTTTATAACCTAATAAAGATTGAGTAGAAGTGTCTACTTGAAATATTTAAGTTCTTATGTATGATTTATGACCTAATTCTCTAATTCTATAAACATGAAAATATCCTCGATGTAAATTGAATTCAAATTATTGAATTATCTAAAGATTAAGTAATGTTTAAGGCTATGGCCCTATAATACTGATATGTGATATAGGGGTGTGGTATAGGGAATGAGTCTACAAATAACCTTGGGATGTTAGACATGATGTTCTACACCCATGAGATCAGTATTGGACAATGATTCACAGTGAGTATGTTGTGAAATGGAAAGAAGTGGATAATAAAAGAATTTTTTTCCAAATTAATTGTGAATTACTTATGTGATATGGTTCAAAATATTTTATAGGTTGAAGATGGTATTGAGTGTTTAGGTGTCCTTGGGTACCCATGGTATTATATTGTTAATTAAATAATGATAAATTGTAGTAACAGTGTTCTTTATGCATTTTCCATTATTATTTATACAGTTGTATAAAATGTTAATGACTATATATTATTTTAGACGTCATTGGTGTTGGCCTACTAAGTTGTAATCACATCCATCCCAGGATTCCTGATCGGTACCATAATAGGCTTTATATTTTTTTTGGAAAAGATAATGGAAAGGGACTTATGTTATATATATTAGTTTGGATAGATCATTGATGAGGGATCCTGACTCGGTGTTGGGAACCGCATGGCAGAGTCAATGTGTCTTTATTTTAGATTTTCATTCGACACTTGACACATATTTACTTGAAATATCTTATATTTTGTTTTGTATATGGTATTTTTGTTTTGGTCATCATGTGATACTGTTTTTTTCTGGTTATTATTTTAATCATTTGGATATTGACTATTTACTTCTTCTATTGTATTTCTTAGATAAAGAGAGTATAGTATCCCCTTGATCAAAATTAAACCCTTTCAGCTTATTGGAAACCTCTGGTGTTTAGGGATGTGTGCCTAAGGTGATCTGATTGACTGGCTTGAGGTACTGGTGTTTGACACCTAGGTTGGGATATTACAAAGTATAAATATTATATTTATGATAGTGTATGTAAATTTTTTAAATGAATATAATATTTCATATTTACATAGAATTTTTGTCATAATTAAAATATTTCAGATCATAATGTTACCATATTTCATATTAAATATAATTATAATATTGGAGGACGTATTGTAAAAAATACGATTTAGTCTTTTCATATAAATAATAAATTTTTAGGATGAAGATTTATAATATTAGCTAATAATTTCATTAGTTAACGTTATATTTATAAAAAAATTAAAATAGAAATATTTCATATTAGGATAATTGATTATATTTTTAAATATTTAAAACCAATTTATGTTTATTTTTCTTGCAATCACACCAGCATTATTGCACTAGATCCCATTAGAACTCTACAGGTATGCATTCTTGGTCAAGTGTTATACTAGGGTGGGTGACTTCCTAGGATGTAACTGTGTTGTGCCCTTTTGATGTTATATTTCAAATATCATGCTATTATAATAACCAATAATATTATGATATTGTACTTAATCATTTTTACTAAATATAAAATTTCATATGTATCAATAATTTTAGAAATAATTTTAATATTTCATGTTATAATGTTTCAACATTTCATCTTAAAAATAATTATAATATTGAATTTTATATTGTAACAACTAAAAATTAGTGTTATAATATAAATAATTTTTTTTTCATATTGAATAATTGTAATATTTATCGATAATTACATTATTGAATTTCATAATATTAATCTTGCAAGGGTGACATCCTAGGATGTTCTCATGATTCTCTATTTTTTGTATTTATCATTGTATTTTTGCCTTATTTTTTTACATTATAGAAAACGATATAACTGAATCTAATTATAAAAATATTAATATTGATATTTTATGTAATATTTTTAAATGAATATGATATTTCATGTTTACATTGAATTTTAGTAATATATTTAATATTTATTATCACAATGTTACCAGATTTCATGTCAACAATATTTATAATATTTTATGAACTATTTTAACAAATATGATTTAGTGTTATAATAGAAATAATATTTTTCCCTATTGAGTAATTATAATATATGTTGATAAATTCATCAATTAAATATAAATATATATATATAAATAAATTAAATGGAAATATGTAATATTATAATAATTGATTGTAATTTGAAATATTTATCAAGAATATCCATGTAATATTAGATGAGATCACACCAGCATTAATGCACCAAATCCATTTAAAACACTGTAGTTAAGTGTTCTTGGGAGAGATTAGTTGTTGGATGTGTGTCCCCTAGGATGTACTCAAGTTGTACCATTTTTTGTGTATATTTCATATTTTATTCTATTATAATAATTACTATTATGATATTATATGAAAATTTAGAATTGATTATAATATTTCATCAATACATGGATTTTTTTATAATTATAACATTTCATGTTATAATGTTACAATATTTCATGTTATCAATGGATATAATATTGCATGTTATATTGTAACAACTAAGGTTTAGTTTTATAGTAGAAATAATATTTTTTTTTCATGTTGAATATATAAATTAATTCACGAGAATCACATTACTAAATTTCATAATATGAATGTTTCATGGTTGACCAACTAGTAAGTGCTTGTGTTTCACCCTTTTCTGCATTTTAATTGTATTTTCCCAGATTTTTTACACTTTAAAAAAATACATGTAATTTTAACAATAATAATTATGATAAGGAACATAACATTTAAAATGAATTTAATATTTCATGTTTACATATAATTTTATTAATTGTTCAAATATTTCATGTCATATTTTTACCATATTTCATTTCAACAATAATTATAATATTTCATGACGTATTTTGAAAACTAAAGTTATATGTTATAAAAGAAATAATAAATTCTCATGTTTAATTATTATAGTATTGGTTGATAATTTCATTAGTTAATGTCATATTTATGAGAAATATTTAATAGATATATATAATATTAAAATCACTCATTGTGCATTAAAATATTTAACAAGAATTTCTGTTTATTTTTAGGGTGCTATATTATCATCATTAATGAACCATATACCATTTCTCTAAATGGCCTACAGGCCTTTGGACTGTTTAGTTTTATTTTTTCGATAATCCCCTTTTAATTTGGTTGAGAGAGAACCCTTACATGGCCTGTAGGCCCAATAACGCAAGGCCCATACATGACCCAAAGTCCCAAATACTTGAAACAATAGAACATCCCCTCCCCGGAATATTCTTCATTGATGCTGCCTACATCCCTACCTTGTAAGGATGATTTGATATCATTTCCCCATTCCGAACACCATGATTCTTGGTCCTAATGCCTATTTCCAACACCACTAATTTTTTCAATTCAATTAGCTCTGGTGATGGATACTACATGATATAATCCCGAGTCTGGGTTCTTCTCCCATGTATTCTAATCTCATTCAATGTCCTGGAAGCCTTGTGGAACAAAATAATTCATGACTCAAAGGTCCTAATAAATCCTCATGTCCAGGGACTTCACCCTTTCCTATGTCAAGAATAGGTCAACACTTTCCTGCATCATCCCTACATCACAACCAAAACATTAATCCCTCAAATGTACCTTCAAGGATTCAAACCCTGGTCTTCGGATAGAGTCGTACTAGTATGGGTGACCTCTTGGGAAGTACTCATGTTGCTCAATTTTTTTATAGTTCGTATTTCATGATTATATATTAAATATTATTATTATTATGTGGTATTTAAACTTTTCTTGCATAAAATATTTCATGGTTGAAAGTAATTTTATTAGTAATTAAAATATATCATGTTATAGTGTAACAATATTTCATGTTAAAACATATTATAATATTTCTTGTTATATTGTAACAACTAAAATTTAGTGTTATTATAAAAATAATATTATTTCCATGTTGAATAATTACAATATTTCTCTATAATCGTATTATTGAATTTCATAACATTAATGTTTCATGGAAAACTTCTTAGGAAGTGGGAATGTTTTGTCCTTTTCCATATATTTCATTCTATTTTCCCATATTTTTTACATTTTTAAAAATAATGAATTATATTTATGTATAAAAATAATAATAATGATATTGTATGAATTATTTTAATGAATATAATATTTCATTTTTACCTATAATTATAGTAACAATCATAGTATTTAATGTCATAATGTTACCATATTTCATGTTAAGAATAATTTTCATATTTCATGACATATTGTAATAACTACGGTTTAGTTTTATAATAGAAATAATAATTTTCCATGTTGAAAGATTGTAATATTGGTTGATAACTACATTAGTTTAATTAATTTTTATTACAAAAATTAAATATAAATATGTAATATTTGAAAATTTGATAATACATTCAAATATTTAATAAGAATTTCTATGAATTGTTGGATTCAACCACATGAGTATTAATAGAGCAGATCCCATTTGAACTCTGCAGTTATGCATGATTAGGTGAGAGAAGTACTAGGATGGGTGACCTCCTAAGATGTACTCATGTTTCAGCCTTTTTTATTTATATTTTAAATTTCATGACAGTATAATAATGATTATTGTGATATTGTATATAAAATTTTATATTGAATTTAATATATTATGATTACATGGAATTCTAGAAATAATTATAATATTTCTTATTATATTTTTACAGTATGTCATCTTAAAAATGATTATAATATTTCATGTAATATTGATAGAACTAATGTTTAGTGTTATGAAAAAAATAATATTTTTTCATGTCGAATATTTAAATTATTTATCGATAATCACATTATTTAATTTCATTATATGAATGTTGCATGGGTGACCTCTTGGGAAGTGCTCATGTTTCACCCTATTTTGTGTTTTACATTGTAATATCCAATATTTTTACATTTTAAAAAACAAATATTTTCATGTAATTATAACAATAGTAATTATGTTATTTTAAGAAAACTTTTTAAATGAATATAATATTTCATGTTTACAATGAATTTTAGAAATAGTTTTAATATTTCGTGTCAAAATGTTATCATATTTCATGTTAATAATAATTATAATATTTCATGATGTATTATAACAACTACAGTTTAACGTTGCAATAGAAATAATAATTTTTAAATTAGAATAATTATAATAATGTTTGATAATCGAATTATTTAAAGTTTTATATATAACAAAAAATTAAACATAAATACGTAATATTATAATCCTTGATATTAAATTCAAATATTTAATAAGAATTTCTACGTATTTTTTGTTGTAATAATATAATAATTATTGCACCAGAACCCTTTATAACACTATAGATAACCATTCTTGGGTGAGAGTAGTACTACGATGGGTGACCAATTGGGAACTACTCCTGTTGCACACTTTTTTGTTTATATTTCAAATTTAATGATAGTATAAAAAATATTATTATGATATTGTATATTAAAATTAGTATTGAATATAATATTTCTTGAATACTGGGAATTTTAGTAATAATTATAATATTCCATGTTATAATGTTATAATTTTTCATGTTAACAAAGATTATAAAATTACATGTTATAATGTATCAACTAAGGTTTACTGTTAAATCATAAATAATATTTTTTCATGTTAAATAATTATAATATTCTTCGAATAATTTCATTATTTAATTTCATAATATTAATGTTTCATGGATGACATCTTAGGAAGTACTCATCTTTCACCATTTTATTTTTATCCATGGCATTTTCCTAAGGTTTCTAAATTTTTTAAATGAAATAATTGTATGTAAGTATAAAAATAATAAAATAATGATATTGTGCATAAAACAGTTATATGAATATAATATTCGATGTTTACATAGAATTATTAGTAATAATAAAAATATTGTGTGTGAATTTGGGAAGTTCCTCTGTGGTAGAGGTGCCCTGTGATTCTACATCATACCTAAAATGAAATCCATGTGGGGGAGAATTTCTACTGGCATGCGGTGATGCAGGTAGGTGGGGATGTTGTCATGATGCAGGCATATGGTGAGAAAAGCATGATGCATTAATGATGCTGTATTGGGACATCATGGAAGATTGTGGGACATTGGGCCATGTTATAGGCTTGATTTCCATTGGTCCTTCGGTCCATGTACCAAATAAATAATGATTGATGGGTGAGTTATCCATTGGGGGCTATGGACTACCTTTATGGAATGTGTGTGTGGTGTGTGTGTGTATTCAGTGTAATTGTACCCCCAAGCACATAATATATATAATATTGTGGGTTATAATGTTACCCTAATTCATGTTAATAATAAATATAATATTTCATTATATTTTGTAACAAATATGGTTTCTTGTAACGATAGAAATAATAATTTTTAAAATAAAAAATTATAATATTGGTTGATAATTTGATTAGTTAATGTGATTTATAATAACAATTAAATATAAATATGTAATAATAGAATCATTGATAGTACTTTCAATTATTTAAGAAGAATATATGTGTGTTTTTGTGTGTGATCAGACCATAAATAATGCACAAGATCCCATTTAAACATTGTAGTTATTCATTATTGGGAGAGTAGTACTGGTACGAGAGATGTTAGATCCTGCCCTTTTCTAGAGTAATCTCGGGTAAAATTTTCATGTACTTTTTTTGTTTTTATGTACCTTTGGTTGGAGTCATGACATGGGGTTTGTTTGGGTGGATTTTTGAGAAAAATTTAAGAAAATGTGGTTGTGCCTGGTTGGTTCATCGTAGGATAAAACCATGTGCCCAAACCTAGTTTACAACGCGACCCTAGAAAGTTAGGGCCTCATTGTTGTCACATTTTATAGATAACCATGCACCCTTTTCCAAAATACCATTTGTGTTATTTCTTTTCACCTGAATGTTATTTTTAAAATACCCCAAAACTCTGAAACAACTCCAATTTGACCATCGCTCGAGACTAGTTGTGTTTGGGCAATTTAAGATATTTATGGAGGGGTTCTGAGGCCTTGTGACCTCCGTTATTCAAGATTCAAAGCCCGAATCGAAGATCTTTTCTTCTCCCGGTAAGTGGATCTTATCCTGATGTATATCCCGTTCATTATTCTCTCTTTCCATGATCTTTTTTTGGACTTGATCCTAGGTTTCTTTAGATATAAAACTTTTTTTGTGAGATATATGTCTAGGATTTTATATCTAGATCAAGATTTATTCGATCTTCATATCCTTGATCTTGATTTTGGGATTTAGATCCAGAACACAGATCTACGTTTTTGTGCTACATGGATTTTGGGGATTTCCATTGAATGAAATTCCATCAACGAATTTAGGTAGGTGGTCTAAAACACAATTCCCATAGTAATGGATATGATGTGTGTATGATAAATTGTTGGATTTAATGAATTATTCCGCAATTTAATTCCTAAATTTGGTTAATTAGGATCACCAATTCATTTATTAAAGCACAATTGAAATAGATGATTAATTGAATAATTAATCATGCGACTAAAGGGTTGTCATACTAGATAATAAATTTGGGAAATTAATTTGGAGAGTTTGGTGTTGTAATCTAGATAATTAATCAGGGGATTAATTATAAGATATTGAATTGGCTATATTGATATAATTAATCACGAATTAATTATGTACCTATATATTATGATCTAGATAATTAATTGTGGACATAATTATGAAGACTTGAGTTTTATAATGAGGTAATTAATTCTAGAAAATTAATTATGGTATATGACTTATATTATTGATTAATTAATTGATTAATCAAATACTTGCATTATAGTTCCTAATTAATTGTGGAGTTAATTATGTATATGGATGTATTTAACTAATTTTTGAATTAGTAGTGGAATTGAGGTGGATAATTAATTATAACATAATTATGTGTGAATTAATGGGAACATGGTCGTTCTTAATTGAGAAGTATAAATGGAAACATGGTCATTGTACTTGTGAGTAAAGTAATTAAAACATGGTCATTTAAATAAGAATTTTAAATGGTAACCTGGTCATTATACACATGGATAATGTAATGGGAACATGGTAATTCTATTGAGAAGATAGAATGGTAACATGGTCATCTTACTTATGAATTTTATATAGGTAACATTTGAATTTATGTATGTATTTAAAGAATGGTAATAACAGTACTCCAAGATATATCCTCACATGATAACACTTCGAACTCCGACATTAGTCAAATTAGGTTCTGATATTTCATATCACCTTTGAATATGTCAAGATCCAACATGATTTGAAGCTAGTATTATGATATAATATTACCTAGGGAGGAATTCGGGCATTGCCATGAGCTGAAACTATTATAGACATACGGGTTTCCCTAGGAACGCTGGAGTTAATACGATTAAATAAAGAATAAATGATAATGTGATAGTCGTATATTTTTTCATTGTATTGTTTTAATTATAGATTTTTTTACACTTTCTTTTTTACTCGATTTTTTTTAGGCAATGTTGGTGGTGGATTACTGAGTTGTACTCACACCCTACTCACGTAGCCTGGTCGGTACACAAATAGACTTTATTGTTGTAGGATAGGTAAAGGTCTAGGCCCTTTGTTGGATTGTTTATTGAGGGATGGAACATAGATGATGGATCCAGACATGGTTTGGGACCCAATTGGGAGTTGTGAATGTCTGTACATTCATTTTCACTTTAGAAACTTTGGTATTTGCTTTGGCATATCATATTTTCCCTTTCAATTGAATATTGTATTTCTTGTTTTGGTTATCTTATGTAATACACATTGTTCGGGTTATATATTCTTCAACTATTTATTATTTACTTATGTTGGTTTTCACTCTTATAAAAGTGGGTATAGTCTCCCCATGACTAAATTACTAGACCCTAAATTCTATTCAGTAACCTCTAGTTTATGGGGAGGCAAACATGAGTTCATGTGACTTACTATATCATGGTACCATCACGTGGAAAATGGGTAGAGATGTTAGAATGTGGTATCCAAGGTCAATATTGATTTATTTTTATTTTGTAATTATATTTGGGGAGAGGTAGAAAATATAATAGGATTATTGGGGGCTTGGTAATGAGCTTTTCCATGGGAGTTGAAAACCCATGTACGAGGTAAAACCTTAGTACACATGGAGTGATTGTTGTTAATTTTGTTTTCTAATTGTGTTGAATATTAATTTACCATGGGTGGTGAACATGTGGTGTGAGGTGATTATTATTTTTATGAATTTTTGAGTATTGATTCGTGTCCTGTAATTTAATGAGAGTTGAGTCTTCATTCATCATTCTAGGCACTCATGGTTAGTGTGACATGCATCATTTTAGGAACACATGGGAAAACAGGTTATGGGTATGACTGTGAACATGAATTTTTTTCCATGTTTGTGAGATTAAAATGAAAAATGCTTCCTAACAAGAATTTAAAAAGGTTTTAAATATGATGTGAAATGAGAATAATTGGGTGTCTAAATTAGAAACATCATTATTGTAGTATGTTAACAGTTTTAAAACTAAACCCACGAGTAGGATGGTTTAGGTTAGTGATAGCGCCTCGATTTTGACAGTGTGGTGAGATGTGGGGAAAGGACATGTTGCGACCTATTGTGATTATCCATAACATGTAGATGTTTTAATGATGTGTTATGATACCTAAGTTTTTTTTTGTAATTATAGAGAATATGCCTCCATGATTCTTGTTGAGGGGATGACCATGTGGCATGGAAAGAAATGGTCTTCCAGTCAGGGAACATGAGGCACCGATGGTTCCAGCCAAAGATGAGGAGGATATGTTCCAAGAGAACATTGTTCATGTCATGAAATTCACAAAAAGAGACCCAATGTGGGTTGTTAAAATCATGTCTATGTTGACAAGAGAGTTTTAGTTTCTGCACCCTCTAATTTTACTAGAGAGGATGGACCTGATGAAGAACCATTCTAGGTTGAGTCCATTTAGATAATAATTAATCATTTGGAAACTCCATCTGAGAGGTGGTTCAAGCTAGATACTTTTATTCTATAGGGATCAATGAAGTGATGGTGGGACATTAAGCCGGAAACTAGAAAAAATAATGGAATGTTACAGATTTACTTCTTAGAGAGGTTCTTGGAGAACATTTATCAAAAGATGATGAGATAATAGAAAGCTACATAGTTCCTGAATCTATCCCAAGGGAGCATGCACATGATGGATTATACTATATGCTTCATAGATTTTCAATTCTTTTCTCTAGCATTATCATGAGATGGGGTAGCTACCAAGAGACACTTTCAAGGACATAAGTGCGAGATTAAGTCACATGTCAATATTTTCCAAACATAAATTTTTTCTAATGTTGTGGATTAGGAACTCATAGTTGAAGGGAACATAAGGGAGCCTTCCGGTACTAGATATGTAGTTATTACTCAACAATTAGGAGGTTCTTCTTCTGAGTGTAGGTATCCCCATTATGAAAAATATTTTTAGGGAAGTGGGAAGTAGAGTACACATACAAGAAGGTTATATGGATAGGATCTTACTGGGGAGATCTATCATCTTTTGGAAGGCTGGTACACTATTGTCGATAATGTCCCTGACTAGTAGTACTATTTCAGTCTTACGATAAGATTGGACACCTACATAAGTTCTACAGGTCGTAGTGACAGACTGTTGTTGAGGGAGTAGCTATGCATATTTAGAGTGTGGGAATGAGGTCTTCTACACCATATCAATCAGGCAACTAGAGTTCTACTGGACGAAGTAGTATAAGTAGTGTACATGGTACTATACGTATAGGGAACCCTTATCATCAGAGTGGTGCTACTCAAGGTAGTTAGACACCATCATGAGGAAGTGGAGTAGGAATGTTACATGCAGTGAAAACTAAACTTTTGGAGAGAGAGGCTCAGATATTAACTCTAAGAGGTAAAATTCTAGTATCTTCTAATTTAGTTAGTAAATTATTTGATAATGGTTTAAATCATTCCATTATACCAATAAAACATTTTAATGGTTTGACCCTGGAGGTGGAGTTTTTCAGAGGAGTAATTACTATCCACAAAACCATGGGAACATGGTGTAGTGACATCTGTCTTTGCAAGGGATGTTCACTATAGATCAGGGAATATCGTTTTCTATGGGATCTCATTATTCTTGATATGGTAGGATTTTTCCAGATTATGGGTATGGATTGGCTAGTTTCATACTGATCCCATATCTACTGTTACCATAAGAGAGCTACACATTAATCACCTAAGGGTGACTCACATATTCAACATAAATAATGATATATCTAGGCAGGCCAACCAGGGAAATTTTATCGGCAATTGGGAGAGCTCATAGCCCATGTTTTTAGTCTATTACTACTTGATGGGGGTGTTATGAAATATTTCCTTCCAACATTAGTGGAACTATTTTAGGATGTCTTTCCTGAAGACTTCTCATAGATACCACCATTGAGAGTTGTGGATTTCTCTATTGAGATCATGTTGGGGGATGATACAATATCTATACCACCATACAGAAGGGAACCAAATGAGCACAAAGTGCTCAATAATAAATTGGGGGAGTTGGAGAATAAGGGATTTATTCATACATGTATGTCACCTTGGGGATCACCTATATTATTCTCAATGAATAAAGACATGAGTTTATGTTTGTGTGTCGATTACCGGATCTAAAATAAAATTATATTGAAGAATCCATATCCCCTTCCATGTACTGATGGTATATTTGGATTACTAAATGGAGCTTATGTGTTCTCAAAGATGATTTAGGATCAGGGTATCATCATTTGAGATTTTTTATTTCTAATATACTGAACAATTGATTCAGGAGTAGGTATAGCTTTATAGGGTTTTTTGAAAATTCATTTAGGTTTAAAAATGAACCAGAAATGTTTATAGCATTGATGAACATGATCCTTCTTCGGTATCTGGATCGGTTTTTTGTGGTTTTTTTGGATGACATCTTGGGGAAATCCATGATTTATGATGATCCTTCCTAACATCATGCCATCATCTTAAGTACACTAATAGATCATAAGTTATACATGAAGATATATACCTCTTAGTTTTGGATTTATTAGGTACACTTCTTAGGACACATCATCTTGGAGTAAGGTGTTTCACTGGACCCAGCGAAGGATTACGAATTGGTTTCTTGGGATCATCCCAAGAATGTTTTTGATATCCAAATATTTTAGGGATTAGTCGAATATTATAGAAAATTCCTACAATAATTTTCCAATTTGGAAGCACTTGTTTTGGTAATAACCAATAAGGAAATTAATATTGAGTGGAAAGAAGCATGAGAGAATGATTTTTAGAAGTTGAATATGCATTTGAAAATAGAACTAGTTTTGATCCTAACTTAGTTAGGTGAAGAGTACATGGATTATTTTGATTCTTAGGGGGTCAGACTCAATGGTGTTTTGATGCAAGGGGATCGATTCATTGCATATGGTTCTCAGCAATTGATGCCACATGAATGGAACTACCCTAAAAATGACCTTGAGTTTCTAGTGGTGGTTTATGATCCTAAGTGTTGTAGAAAGTATCATTTTTTTGAAAATATTATAGTTTATTAAGATCGCATGAGCGTGAAGAATATATTTTCATAGCATGATTTGAATATTTGGAAGAAGAGATAGGTAGAGTATATGCAGTCATTAGATTTTGAATTGGAATATATGCCTGAGAAAGTAAATATTGTGGTTGATTCCTTGAGTAGGAAAACTCATAAACAAATGGTTTAGGAGTTGATTACAGAGTGGGAGATGATGACATTGATGGATGAAATGCATGTTGTGGTTAAAGACAGTGAGGAAAATATGACTATTGTTTCAGTTGTAATGGAGTCTCCACTTTTGGGATGGATCAAGGATAGACTATATGAGGCTCTGTAGTACTTATTGTTGAGGTAAATATTTTAAGGTGTGGAGACACCTTGGGATTGGCCGATAGATGTGGAAGATATAAACTACATGAAAAATTGAGTTTTTGTGCCTACGAGCATGTGAGAGGAGATCATATGAGAATTTCATGCCTCGGAGTGGGTAGTGCATCCAGGTGTGACCAAAATGTATTGTTACCTACAATGAAAATTTAGGTTTCCATGCATGAAAAAGGTTATAACAGGGTTTGTTATAAGATGCTACACCTGTCAGCAGATGAAGTTATAACATCAATGACCTGGAGGATTACTAGAACGGGTTCCTATATAGAAACAGAAGTGGTAATACTTTAAAATGGATTTTTGGTGGGTATTATAATTATTCATAGGAATAATTATTCTATTTGTGTCATTGTGGATCGAATGACAAAGGAAACACATTTCATGCCTATACGAAAACCTTTAAAGTAGAGAAGATGGGAGAATTTTATGTTCATGAGATTTTATATCTCTATGTGGTGCTAGATACTATAGTTTCATATCATGAATCATTATTTACTTCATTCTTCATGTAGGACTAGAAAAAAGGTTTTGGTGCACATGTTTTATTGAGTACCCACTTCCACCCATAGACAGAGGGGCAGTCAGATCATACTATACAAGTGCTTAAGGATATGTTGTGGGCATGTGTGCTTGACTATAGCGGGTCTTGGGAGAATAAAATAGCTTTAGTGGAGTTCACCTATAACAATATTTATCATGGAACTATATATATGTCACCATGAGAGGCTCTTTAAAGATGTCAATTTATATCACCGTTATGATGGATGGAGGTAGGTGAGTTAGAGTTGTTGGGATTGAGTCTCATGAAGGATACATCAGAGTAGGAGCAGTTGATTCCAAAAAATATGGCTATGGATCATAGTAGGAAGAATTCATATTTTAATATATCAAGAATACCCCTAGAGTTTACAGAGGGTGATCATGTGGTCCTTTAGTTTTTTCCTAAGTTGGAAGACCATCGGATATGGAGGAAGTGCAAGTTGGCACCTAGGTTTGTTGGACCGTTTGAGGTAGTGGAGTGAATTGAGGAGGGGTTTACTGATTGGATCCTCTATATGAATATAGCATAATACACGATGTCTTATATGTGTCACCACTATTGAGGTTTCACCCTGACCCTTCTCATTTGATCGATATAGATGAGGTTGACCTATAGATAGATGTGTCCTTTGAGGAGAAGATGACACGTGTGATGGATCGCAGTGAGAAATTGTTGCGGGGAAACACTGTGCAAATAGTTAATGTGTTATAGAAACAAGGATGTTTGTATGAGAAAACATTGAAAATGGAAGTACATATTAGAGCTCAATGGCCAGATATTTTTCTCTTGGGATAATAAAAAATCATGTATGTACACCTTGATGAAGAGTTGTTATGAGGTGTGGATATTATAATATCCTCAAAATTTATGGAGTTATATTAGGTGATATTTTTATTTTGATTTTGTTGGTTTTATGAACATTTTGTTGGAGTCCCAACATGGGGTGAGTTTTGGTCTATTTTTGAGAAACATTTACGAAAAAGGGGATATGCATGGTTGGTGCATGGTTAGAGAAAACCATATTCCTAAACCAAGGTGGTTGTGCAACCCACGACAACGAGGTCTTCATGGTTGGTGTAGGTTTTACATAACCATGCTCCCTTCCATAGAAAACCATTAGTGTGGGTTTTTTTACCCGATAATTAGTTTTAAAATCCCCCGTAATACTTCATACTCTAACATTGCTCAAAACTAGACATTTTTGGATGATTTTAGATCCTTTTGGAGGGGTTACAAGGTCCTCTGACCTCCATCCTTAAAGATTCAAAGCCCGTATAGAAGTTTTTCTCTTCTCCTGGTATGTTGATATCATCCTGGTTCCTATACTATTCATTATTATGTCATTCCAAGAGCTTTTGGTGGTATTTATCCTCAATTTCATTAGATATAATTGTTTTTGGTGAGATCTAGATCTTAGATTATAGATATATATATATAATTATTGGACCTTGATATCCTTTATATCGGTTTAGGGATTTATATCTGATAGTCATATCTATGTCATCACGCTACTCAGATTCTAGGGATTTCCGTTGAATTGATATCCTTAAATGTGTTGGGGAATGTGGTCCAAAATCTAATTCCCATAGTTATGGATTTGATGCATGTATTTTAAATTAAAATATATATAGAATTATTTATGAATTGAATTCCTAAATTGGGTTAATTTGTTTGACCAATTCATTTATTGAGGCATTGTTGAAATAGATGATTAATTTAGTAATTAATCCTGAGACGAAGGTGCTTTCCTATTAGATAATTAATTTGGGAAATTGATTATGAGAGTTTGGGGTTTTATTCTAGATAATAAATTAAGGGATTAATTATGAGATTTTTATTTGGCTATATTGATATAATTAATCATGAATTAATTATTTCCCTTGATATTATGATCTTGATTATTAATTATTGAATTAATTATGAAGAGTTTTGGTTTAGAATGTGGTAATTAATTCTGGAAAACTAATTATGGGATATGAATGGTGTTATTGACTAATTAATTTATGAATTAATTAATGGGATTGGAATACTTAATTAATTGTGGAGTTAATTAATTATATTTATTTATTTAACTAACTATTGAATTAGTAATGGAATTGAGGTGGACGATTAATTATGAATTAATTATGTGTGAAATAATGGGAACATTTTCATTCTAAATTTAGCAGTATAAAGGGTAACATGGTCATTGTACTTGTGAGTAAAGGAATTGGAACATGGCCATTCAAAGAAAATGTAGAAATGATAACATGGTTATTGTACTTATGGTTAATGGAATGGGAACATTATCATTCAATTGAGAAGTAATAAAGGTAACATGGTCATATTACATATGATTTTTTTATTAGCAAATATGTAATTTATTTGTGAATTTAATGAATGTTAATAATGTCACTCCGAGATATGAAATCACTTGATAACACTTCAAAATTCGGCATGAGTTTAATTAGGTACTGAGATTTCATATCACCTTTTAATGCATAGAGCTCCAACATGACTCGAAGAAGTTATTAATATATGATATTACAAAGGGAATAGTTCATGCACCATCATGAGCCAAAGATAGTATAGAGGTACTAGTATCCCTGAGAACCCTGGAGTTAATATGATTAAATAAAGAATAAATGATATTGTGATGACCGTTTATTTATGCATTGTCTTCTTTTCTTTATAAAACTGCTTTCACATTCTTTTGACAGTAATTTTTTTTACAGTGTTGGTGGTAGCCTACTGAGCTGTACTCGCACCCTACTCAGGCTACCTAATAAATACCCGTATAGACAATATTGTTTTTGGATAGGATAAGGGACATGGCTCTATGTTATATTTCTGATTGAGGGATAGAGCATGGATGAAGGAGTCAGATATGGTTCGGGACCCTCTTGTGATTTGATAGTGTCTTTACTTTCTGTTTCACATTACACACTTTAAAATATTCTATATTATAGAATGTTTTTATTTTCAGTTGAATATTGTATTATTTTTTTGGATATCATATGAAATTGGTATTGTTCTGGTTTTATATGCTTATGCCTTGGCTTATTTACTTTCACTAGTGTTTTACATTGATAAAAGTGTGTATAGTCTCCCTATGACTTACTTACCAGAACCTTGATGCAAATCGGTAGCCTCTAGCATATAGATAGGTTCTCCCAAGTTCATGTGACTAGCATGATCATGGACCCGTCGTGTGGCACTTGGGTCATGACGTTACAGGAAACCTCTTTGTAATTACTCATGTATCACCCTTTTTTCTGTATATTTCACATTTCATGCATGTATTATAAATATTATTATGATATTGTATGTAAATTTTTTTATTGAATATAATATTTCATGATTTGGTGGAATTTGAGAAATAATTATATTATTACATGTTATAATGCTACAATATTTATTGTCAAAAATGATTATAATATTTCATGTTATATTATAAAACTAGGGTTTTTTATTATAACTAAAATAATATATTTCAGGTCAAATAATTATAATAATCATTAACAGTCACATTATTGAATTTAATAATGTGGACATTGGATGGGTGACCTCCTGGGAAGTTCTAGGGTTACACACATTTACGGATTTTCCCTTTATTTTCTCAATGTTTTTACATTAAAAAACAATTAATTTCATCAAATTATAAAAATAAAAATTATGATATTATACATAAACATTGTGAATGAGTATAATATTTTATGTTTACATAGAAATATAGTAATAATTATAATATGATATATCATAATGTTTTAATAATTCATGTAAACAATAATTATTATATTTCACGAAGTATTGTAATAACTATGGTTTTGTGTTATAATATAAAGAACAAATTTTTATGTTGAATAATTATAATATTAGCTGATAATTTCATTAGATAACATAATACTTATAACAAAAATTAAATAGAAATATGTAATATTAAAATCATTGATAGAAATATCAAATGATTGAATATTATGTTTGTGTATTTTTGGGTGTAATCACACCAAAAATTAATTCACATTATCCCACTAGAACTATGTAGTTAATCATGCATGGGAGGCATTAGTCCTTAGATAGGTGACCTCCTAACAAGTACTTATGTTGCACCATTTTTTTGTGTAAATTTCACATTTCATGACTGTATAATAATGATTATAATGATTTTCTTCTTAAAAATTTGTATTGAATATAATATTTCATTATTATAAGGCATTTGATTAGTAATTATAATATTTCATGTTATAATGTTACAATATTTCATGTTAAGAATGATTATAATATTTCACATCTTATTGCCAGAACTATGGTTTAGTGTTACAAGAGAGGTAATATTTTTCAATGTTGAATAATTATTTTAGTAATTTAGAAGTCATTGTATTAGGTATTGGGCGGTACTGTAGTATCCAGGACTATTCATCTGATTTAGACCTTTGAGCCACTAGTTCTGGGCCTATGGGTCTTAGGGACTTTGGGCCACCAAGGCCTTTAGGACAAAGGGCCTTCAAGACACAAAATGACTTTTCCATTATGATTTTAGGCCACTAATGGCCTTCAATACAACAGACCTCTGTGCCAAAAAAATACCAAAAAGAAGCATCCAAGTATGACCGCATATGTGAAGGCCCTAGAAAAGGATTTAGAGCAAGTACCATCCACCCTAGGAGATTAAATTATATTGGAAGAATAAGAGGGTATAGAACTTTACATTTATATTAGGAATCGTGCAGTTCTACATGAGTAAATTCTAGTCAATTATGAATGTGTGGTGGGGAGCTAGGATCCTTCAAAGATGCAGATGCTTAGGAGGACTGGTACCAAACTATAGTCAGGCCTTGAGCCTTCAATAGTCTTTCCAAGTTCTTTTTCCTCTTGCATGTTTATGTCATGTACGAGACTTATTCCTTGGGCCTATATGTCATCTAAGGTTTCCCTATCAACCATTAATAGAGGTATTGTCCTAAAATAAATAAAAAATCTAAGTACTTTAACCTTACATAGCTTTATTGAATTTCATTATATGAATGTTTCATGGGTTACCTCCTTAGAAGTTCTCATGTTTCACCCTTTTCTTTTTTCATTGTATTTTCCCAATTTTTTTACATTTAAAAAATTTAAATTCCATGTAAATATAATAATAATAATTATAATATATTACATATAATTTTTTAAGGAATATAATATTTCATGTATACACTAAATTTTAGTAATAATTATAATAGTAAATGTTATAATGCTTCCATATTTCATGTTAAAAATAATTTTAACATTTCATGACATATTGTAACAACTAATGGTAAGTTTTATAATATAAATATTAATTTTTTATCTTGAATAAATAAAATATTGGTTGGTAATTGCATTAGATAAATGAATTTTATATCAATAATTATATATAAATATTTAATATAAGAATCATGGATAGTATTTTCCAATATTTAAAAATAATGTATATGTATTGTTGGGTGAAATCACACCTACATTAATGGACTAAATCCCATTAGAAAATTTTAGTTATTAATGCTTTTGTGATAGTATAAATAGGATTGGTGACCTCCTAGAAAGTACTCATGTTACACTGTTTTTTGTGTGTATTTAAAATTTTATTATAGTATAAAAGAATATTTTTCTGATATTTTAAATAAATTATTTTATTTAATAAAATATTTCATGATTATAAAAATTTTTAGTAAAAATTATAATATTTCATGGTATAATGTTTCAATATTACAGGTTAACAATGATTATAATATTTCATCTTATATTTTAACAACTACAGTTTAGTGTTATAATAGAAATACTACTTTTTCATGTTGAATATTTATAACATATCTCAATAATCACATTTTTGAATTTATTAATATGAATTTTTCATGCGTGAAGTCCTTGGAAGTGCTCAAGTGTAACAATTTTCTATACTTTTCACTGTATTTTCCTAGATTTTTATATCATGGAAAACAATTACTTTCATGTAAGTATAACAATAAAAATTATGATATTGTATGAATTTTTTTTAAATAAATATAATATTCCCCATTTAAGTAGTATGTTATTAATAATTATAATATTTCTTGTCACGATGTTAGCATATTTCATGTTAAAAATTATTATAATATTTTATTACATATTCAAACAACTATAGTTTAGTGTAACAATGGAAGGAAAATTTTTTATAGTTGAATATTTATAATATTAGATGATAATTTCATTAGTTAAAGTTATATTTATAACAAAAATTTAATAGTACTATGTACCATAATGTAACAATTTTCAAGTACTCATAAAACCCTCTTTTGATCATGATTTGGTAGGGTCTCGTTTAGGGGGGCTTTGGGTGAAAATTTTGGATTTTTTTTGGATTTTCATGGGATGTGCATGGTTGGCATATTGTTTTCCCAAACTATCATCCCTACTAAAGAAAACCATAAAAACCAAGGAAGTGAGGGTTTTCACGGTTGGAACATGGATTGAAGAACCATTCATCCACCCAGGAGAAACCGCACAACCCCACTAACATGAGTGCATGATTAGGGCATATGGTTTTTCAAATAATGCTGCCCTACCAAGATAACCATGCACACAATTTTATTTATTCCAAAAAATTAATTAAATATTTTAAAACCCATATTTATTCCCCTTCTCGAAAAAAATTCAGGATTGGACATCCTCCAATGTTATTTGAGTTATCAATTACCCATTTTGGATCCTCCAAACCCCTTATGAAGTGAATCACTGTTTGGAGGTAATCATTTGATCCTTCCCTTGTAAGAGTTCTTCTCCTTTCACATCTCTATGTTGTTAGAGGATCTAATCTCTTTTTTGGCATATATTAAATCTAGGATTGATTATTGGATCTTCATTGTTGATGTTATTCATTAGTTTTTCCAATTTAGGGATTTCTAATTTGTGTTCCCATGATCCTGAGGTAGGTGGTTCCGTTTGTGATTGTACAATTTATTTATACCTAAATTTCTTTCTTTAAATTAAATTTCATTCAATTATTTTTTGAAAAAGAAATTATTTATGGATTTTTTGTTTCAATTTTCTTACAGTTGAAATTAGGGAAGTATCTAAATCATAGTGCATCGGGTTGTGATTTGGGTTTGATGGAAACTGTTGGATTCAATTTTTGGAAATTATGTTATGGAATTAAATTGTGTGATTGATTTCAATTTTTTTGATAAATGGATTAATTAATTTTGATAGTAAATGATTTTTTTTAATCGTGGAAAAGAAATTATTTTATTGAAAACACAATTTTGTTTTAAAATGGAAACTGGAATATTGAAATGGGAAATGGGTTGATTTTATTTTATGTAGTTCTAAATTAAATGGCCCACTGGTTATTATTATTGAGAACATCCAACCCTAAGTAGTTATTGATTTATTGGGGAAAAATTACTAGGATGATAAATGACTATCAACAGATTTATTTTTTACCACTATAACATTAAAATATTGTAAGATCTTATCCCTAGTTGGATATTGTATAGCCTAATTTTTCTATTTTCAGAGAGATGTTTATGCACATTTTCATTACCATTTTATAAGTCTGTGAGGATCGCATAACTTGGAATGATCATACTTTTTAGTAGATGACCATTTTGATCATTATTAATTATTTTATATATATCCCATTACATGTAATTTTTTGTACACATTCCTTGTGAATTTATATAAATTGTTTCATATAAACTGATTATAAAGTCATTATTTGAAATACTTCCATCATATTAAATCTAAAGAATGATTTGATCTATATAGGAATTTAAAATGAAATTTTCATTTATTTGAATTTTAATTCTTTATTTTGTTAATTATTTGGTATAATTTTTATAGAATCCTTATTGAGTCCCTAATGGTATTTTATCTCATACCCTAAATGTTCCTTCAGGCGTTTGTAGATTTCCTCCTACCAAGTTCGATCAAGGGGAAATGACCACTTTGAGGTGGTAGCTGATGATGAACTTTTGGATTTGAGAACCTGTTTCCATTGGGATGTTGGTTTATTTACTAATTTTTCTATAACATTTATGATATTACATGCTTTTCTATAACTTATTTACTTTTGGTATAGTCTCCATGTGATGTTTTTGAATTGATAATAATGACATGTGTTGTTACTTATATTATATTTTGAAAAAAAGTGTTCCATATCTATCTATTATTATTTTTGGTGCTTGATCCCAAACCATGGGGATCAGGAACACCCCTCAGTTCTTGTCAGGATCAACTCAATTATCTGGGTAGTAGGGTTTCCAAGATGGTACGTGACAGAGTGGTTTTAGTGGTTCGGTTTAAGAATCTTTCATTAATTTCAGTATGTAGTTGGGTAATCTTGTCGAGACTTAAGTGGTAATTTCAATTGAGTCATGGGCCATCACTAACCATAATCATCCTTATGTAATGATGGGTGTTTTGGGAAATAAATCGTGAGGAATATTTCTATACTTTCCCCTTATTTTCATTTGGGTTAGATGAAATCCAAATATTTTGTTTTTATATGTTGGGAGTTTTTCCAGTGTTTCTATATTTCAATGTTAATCTGATGTATGAAAGTTTTTCTATCGATGATTTTTAGGATCATTCCTCTTAGAATATAGGTGAATTGGATCTAGGATGAATTTTCGTACAGTGAGAAAATCTTATCACGGACCAAAATCTGGTTTATGTTATTTTTCATATTGGACAAGCTTTGCGACATGCACCTAAACATATTCCCATTTAGGATCCATCTATTCAACCATATAGGGATTTATTTAAGATTCATGATCTATAGTTACTTCATCAAAAGTCACTAGCATTCAAAGTCTCTAATTATCCTCTACTGGAATTGGATTGGTTGAGAAATACCAATCTTTTTTTTTTGTAAAATTCGGAATAAATAAATTTGAAACGTACCATCGTCAATATAGATGGTCCTATTAGGAGATGCAGGTATACAAAGATGAAGATGAAGAATCACACGGGATCAAAGTGGAATGAAATTAAAGCTATTTTCACTAAATGGTTCTATACGTAGTCTATGGTGTTTTCTCAGGCTAGAGATTTCTTCAAACTCGAGCAGGTTGGAAGGACCATGATATAGTATATAAATCATTTTGATGAGCTTGTGAGACATTTACCTTATATTTTATCTAAAGATATGATGAAGAATTTGTGGTTTGAGATGGGAATTTGATCTGATATTAATTATATATTTTATTTTTTAAGCTTCCCTATTATACTAATGTGATAGATAGAGCATTGATGGTTAATATGGACCAATATGGTAAGTCAAGGTTGACATGAGTTCCTTTTTCTCCTAGAGGTAGTTATCTATGTTCCCATAATGGAAAGAGTAAATGTAAAGATTCTCATGATAGTTCTGTAAAACAAGGTTTTATATACCCCCTGCAATTTATAATAGTGTCCCTTTAATTTTTTACCAGTGTTGAAATACCAGACACTCGAAATGGGTTGGCACTGAGTCACCAAAAATATGTGGTTCTTGTGGATGCTCAGGTAAAATGAAGATGTTCTTTCATGTCTATAGTAATCCATTTAGTCTATTGGATCATGAAATCCTAATAAATCTATGGGGTAATTATATGGTTTAAGACCAAATGGGTCCCATACATAGGCATCCAAATATATGCTTCTTCTGGCAGTGGTAGAATCTCCAGAGGAAGTAGATATGGGTCAAGTGACTATGAGAGATACCATCACTATAGCTTCGTCATTAGTGAATTTTTTATTTGATATTGTTCCATCTCATTATTTTATTTCAAACTTTATTTTCCATATTCTAAATCTTACTATGTGATGGATATTACTACACCCCTTGGAATGAAGAGAGAGAAGGGTCTCTATAGTCCTTCTTGTGTTTTTTCATGATCAAATATTAAGAATTCATGGAATTTTTTGGTTTTTGACATGAGTCCTCTTGAAATTATAATCAGAATGGATTGGACTATTTCCAATAACTCCAGATTGATTTTTATCTTCAATGGTTCTCCTTTATTGATCTATATGGGGTCTTCTCTATCTCTTAGGGAGAATGGGACCAAAGGTTGAGTGAATCAAAACATATTATCCAGAGTTGGGGAAATTAATATGAGTATTCTATTTTGACCTAGAGTGGGAATCCTTGAGTGGTGATCTCCCTCTAGTTGTAATAATTTTTCCTGAAATTTTTCAATATGAATTTTCTAGTTTTCCACAGATAAGGGAGGTAGAGTTGTCTATTGATTTTTTGTTGGGGAATTAGCGAGTTTTTATTCCTTCTTACCTCATGGAACCAGCTGAAATGAAAGAGTTGATGTCTCAGTTGGATGATCCTTTAGGGAAAATATTTGTACGCCTGATTGTGTCACCTTGTATGCACTATTTCTCTTTACTAAGAAAGATGATCGTAAACTTATCCTTTATGTGGATTACCAGAATCCCAATTGAGTTACGATATGTAACAAGTATCTATTTCCATATATTTATAATCTGTTTGACATGTGGGAAGGGGAAAAGTGGTTCTCAAAGACATTTCATTGATCTGATTACCATTAGTTGGGGATAAAATAATATGACATTAAGAAAATCTATATTTGGGGAAGGTACTACCATTATGAGTTCCTTTTCATGTCATTTGGTTTACCTAATTCTTATACAGTCTTTATGTATCAAATGAATAGGATATTACATGATTACCTTGATACATTCATGGTGGTATTTGTGGATGAAACCTTTTTTTACTCTACATCTAAGGAGGATCATGTGTTCCATTTGAGAGTAGTTATGTATTTTTTGAGAAATTTCTGACTTTATACCAAGCTATGAAAATTTTATTTCGGGATTTTGTAAGTGACATTATTTGGACACATGGTGTCGTACATGATATATCAATTAATCTGGAGAAGGTGAAAGTCATTAAGACATGGAAGGAGACAATAATTTTTTCGAGATTATGAGCTTCTTATGTTTAGATGGTTATTATTGACTGTTTATAGTGGAATTCTCAAAGTTTTTTTCTTCGATGATTGATGTATCTTATAATGGAGTAATGTTTTCTTGGAATGAAAAATGTTGCAGTTTTTTTCATCTATAACATCTTTTGGAGAAAACACCCGTGTTGGAATTTCTAGATGTCAGTCATGGCTATGTGGTGCTCTATGATAAATAAATATCATGTTTGTGTTGTGTTCCTATGCAGGGTGATCATGTCCTTGCTTATGGGACTCGACATATATGGCCTCATGGGATGAATTACCCGACCCATAACCTTGAACTTGCTGTTTCGATGCATGCACATAAGAGATAGGGGAATTACCTTTTCATAGAATTGTTTACCATGTTTTCAGACTATAATAACTTGAGTAATATATTTTCAAAATAATATTTGAATCTCCTCTTGAGGAATCATGTTGAATAGCTATAATATTTTGATTTTGACATCATGAATTCCCTGAGTAAAGGGAATATCAATGCAGATTCATTGAGTAGTAAACTTTTGACCTATGTTATGAGATAATAATCAAAAGAGTGTAACCTGGTGTATATTTTAGCAAAATTAAATATAAGAGTTTTCTAATTATAGGTTAATGTTTCTTGATTCTAGTTTTTAGTTGACTTTATCTCTTCTCAATATGATTCTTAAGGAATAATAATTTTATGATGAGTTATTTAGAATTAGAGACTCTCTTTATGGTGGGGAGACAATTACTAACTAGTCGCTCCCCAGGGAGAGAATTCTATGCTTTCAGAATTGTTTTGTTGTGCCGTTAGCAATAAGGAATGATGTGAAGGGGGATTACCTTAATTCCAAATGGGTTGTTCAACCTGGAACGACGAAGATGTTCTATGACATAGAACAAAGATTCTGGTTTCTTGGTATGAGACTAGGAAATAATTATTTTTCTCTCATTAGTTTACTTTCTAACCATTCAAGGATGAGCACCAAAAACTATCAGTTTTTCTTAATAAACATCAATTGATGACTTGGAAGTGGGATGAGATTTCTATGGAATTTGTCTTGGGGTTTCCATGTACCCAGATAAAGAATAATTCTGTATGGATTTTGATCAATAGGCTAACCAAATCAGACCAATTTATACTTGTTCATGATACAACCAAAGTCAAGGAGTGGGGAAATATCTATATGAAATAGATTCTTTGTTTTCATGGAGTTCCATATGCTATTTTCTCTAATATAGATCCCTATATTTATTCTCTCTTTTGTAGGGTAATTCAAGAGGCCAAAAAATATAATATTTGTTTTAGTATAGAATACCATCCATATTCATATAGAAAAATATAAATAGTTATATAGATTGTTTAGGTATGCCTCATGCATGTATCCTTGAAATTTGTGGAGGTTGGGATGATCATTTAGGTCTGGTTAATTTTTCTTATAATAATAGTTACCAGCCTATGATCAGAATGGCTCTTTTTGAGGACTTGTTAGGTTTTCCTTGTAGATATCTGTTTTCTTGGAAATGGATTAGTGAAAGTTCCTAGGTTAGACCGATGTTGGTCCATGAGATGATATATAGGATTAAATTTATTTTTTAGAGAATTTTGATGGCACAGAGAAGGTATAAATCTTAAGTTGATAATCACCATAGACAATTAGAATTTTCAGTTGGTGACCAGGTGTTCTAAAAATTTTCCCCTCATCTGGTTCATAGATATCTTTAGAGGAAAGGGATGTGTGTCCCTAATTATTGTGACCTTTTGAGGTTATTGAGAAGGTGGTTAAAGTAGTTTATCATTCAGAACAACCACCATAACAAAGGTTGATACATAATGTGTTCCTTGTAATAAATCAGCGAAAGTATCTTTCTGGTCCATCTTATGTTCTGATCTGGAGTGATCCTAATGTTATGAATGATTTATCCACGATTGAGCATCCATTCATACGATTTGATTTTGAATCCATGGTAAATTGTGGGAGAAAAAAACCTTTATTTCATGTTCTATTGCATCATGTTTCTGATACTTAATAGGTGTGGGAGAGAGAGTCACTTATCAGAGAGAACTAGCCTCATATTTTTGACATAATATCTTCTTAACTTGATTTCAGGGGACATAAAGTTTCTATAGTGAGTAGTATGTAACAACTTGTTACTATTTTCAAGAACTCATAAACCCCAATCTTGATCATTCTATTTACGGGTCTCATTTATGGGTTCATTAAGTGAAAATTTGGAATTTTTTGGATGTTCATGGTTTATGCATGGTTGGTATATGGTTTTCCCAAATTGTGTTCCATGCTAGTATAAACCGTGAAAACATAATAAGTGAGGGTTTTAATGGTCAACACATACTTTGAAAAATCATCCACCCACTGTAACACCCGAGAATGATAAATGGTTAAATAACTAATTGATATGACTCATGTCAACAAGGTGCAACTTCCTTTTCAAGAGCCTACCTAGTTAGAACTCCATTGTTAAGCGTCCTTGGTAGGAGTACTTATCAGGGTTGGTGACCTTATGGGATGTTTTTACAGGGTGTGTGTGAGTGAGGACAAAACACATTGGAAAGGATATGTGTTGGCCTATGGGGATAGTCAGTAGTCATATGAACTGTTCGGGCATGTGGGTGGGCCCCAGGGTGGGGGCCACGTGTCTCCGGGGAAACTAGTGCCTCATGGCAGGCCAGGACCCGAAGACCATGTTACAGCGGGGTGTATGTACTATCATTGGGACCCAGTTTGTCACATTTGGTATCAGAGGTGGTACCCAGCCTTAATTGTAGTGCATTTCATGGGTTGAGATGCCTGACCCATAATGAGGACATTGTGCTTTAAAGGGGGGGGGGGTGATTGTAACACCCTTGAATGATAAAGGGTTAAATGAATAAATTATATGACTCATGTCAACAAGGTGAACCATCATTTTTGGGAGCCTACAAGGTTAGAACTCCACAGTTAAACATTTTTTGGCCTGGAGTAGTGATTAGGATGGGTGACCTTATAGGAAGTTTCCTAGGGTGTGTGTGAGTGAGAAACAAACATGCTGGAAAGTACATGTGTTGGCCTGTGGGGACAGCCAGTAGTTAGAATACCTGTTCGGGCAAATGGGTGGGCCCTAAGGTGGGGACCACGTGTCTGCGGGACAACTGGTGGTACCAGGAGGTCTAGGACCCGATGACCATGTAAAGGCGGGGTGTCTATGCTATCACCAAGACCTAGTTGTTACACCAAATAAGGAGAAACCTCATAACCCCACCAACAATTGTCCAAGGTTACAGAGCATGGTTTTTCTAACTGTTCAGCCTTTTCCAGTTAACTAGTGGTACCTGTCGGGCCAGGACCCAACGACCATGTTAGAGAGGGGTTTATGTGCTCACTCCGGGATCCAGTCGTTACACTCACTAAGGTGAAACCATGTAACCCCACCAATAGTTGTCTAAGTTTAGGGATCATGGTTTTTCTAACCATTCATCCTTTTCCAGATAACTGTGAACATGATTTTTATTCAAAAAATTAACTTCAAACTTATGGAACCCCACTTTCATCCCCACTTGACGTGCTAGGACTTGACGACCATGTTAAGGCGGGGTGTCTGTGCTATCTCTGAGTCCCAGTTGTTACACCCACTAAGAAGAAACCATGTATTCTCACAAACAATTGTCCAAGGTTAGGGAACATGGTTTTTCTAACTGTTCAGCCTTTTCCTGCATTCAATGAACATGATTTTTTCCATATATTAACTTCAAACTTATAGAACCCCTATTTCTTCCCCCACATGACTCTAAATATGAATTGGAAATCCTATTAGAGAATTGGAGCACTCATGGACCCATTTTGGATCCTCCAAACCCATTATAAATAGAATTGATGTGTGGTGATCACTTTTCGATCCATCCCAGGTAATAAATCTTATCTTATTATTTCAACCCGACTCACTTCCTCTATCTTACATATGTTTTGATATATATACATATCATTGGAGGATCTAATCTCATTTCTTATAGATCGTGAATTTATATTTTATTATCATAAGTTCATTGCTGAAATTCTTCATTGGGGTTTCCCATTTTGGGCATTTTGATTCGTGATCCCATGATAGCAAGGAAGGTGGTTCTATTTATGATTGGAAATTTTATTTAACCCTAAATTTCATGATTTCAATTAAATTACATTAATTTAACTCATAAAAAAACAATTTATTGTGGATTATTTTTTTAATTGTTTTTGCCTAAAATCAGGGAAAAAGACAATTTCCAGTTAATTGGGTAGTGATTTTGATTTGATTGAAATTGTGAGTTTTTATTTTTTTTAAATTAAATTGTGGAATTAAATTGTGAAATTTATTTTTGAAATTGATTTCAAATTTTTTTTAAAAAAAAATTTATTAAATCATTTTGATAAGAAGACAATATCTTTATCCTATAAAAGGAATGACTTGATTTAAAATCTATTTCCTTTTTAAAATATAAACCAGTATAATAATATGGGATATGGATTAATTTTATTTTAGAATGTTTTAAAATAAATTTCACATTATTGATTGTTTTTATCACTATATTTCCTAGGTAGATAGTGAGTTATAAGGGGAAAACAAGCTAGGATGGGAATTCTGTTGCAAAACATTTATGCTTTAAAACTCTAACGTAAACTTCCTAGAAAATACTATCCCTATTGGGATGTTATTTAGTATTCGTTTCCCAGTGTTAGAGAGATTTTTTTTAATATTTCCATTATCATTTTATAATTGTGTGAGGATCCCATAACCCGAAACTATCATATATCTTGGATGATGACATTATTTCATAGGGTTAATGCTTTGATATATTTTCTATTACAAATAAACTGTATTACACATTATCAATGAATTTATATAAACTATTTTATAAAAAATTTTAATTAAACCATTGTATGAAATATTTCCATCATTTGAAATGTAAACCCAGATTATTTTTAAGTTTTATTTTGAAAACCCATTATCTTTTTATATAAAATTTAAAGTATTATTTGGTTATTTTTTTTTGAATCATCTTATGAAATCCTTAGTAAGACCCTACATAGATTTTTTGTCACACCATACCAGTGCCTTCATGAATTTATATATTTTCTCCTTCCATGATTTAGAAAGGGGAAATCACTAATTATAGGTGGTAGTTGCTATAGAAATTTGGGATTTGAGATATTATATATATTTGGAAATGGGTTGTTTATCATGTTTTTCTAGTATTGTAATGATTTACATTGGGTTTTTATGCCTATTTGACTTATGGAATTGTTCTCCCTGTAGAGTTTTTCTTTTCAAAATACTAATTTGTGTTGTTTTTTCCATTGTGTTGGTGGAAAAATTCATTCCCTCTTTATCATATATGATGATGGGTTCAGTTTCTAACCAGTGGGGATCATTAATTTCCTTCAATTATTGTTAGGATTAGCTCATATATCAGGGTACATGGGTATCCAAGCCTGTTCGTGACACAATTTTTAATATTATCATCATTGATAGTCCATTAAAATATTTAACAAGAATGTATTTGTATTTTAGGGTTTAATAAAACCTACATCAATGCACCATATCCCATTAAAACTCTGTAGTTAAGTTTTCTTGGGTGATAGTAGTACTAGGATGGGTGAACTATTTGTAAGTACTCTCATTTCACCTTTTTTCTATATATTTCAAATTTCATGCCAGGATAATAAATATTATTACGATATTGTACATAATTGTTTTTATTGAATAAGATATTTCAAGATTATAAAGAATTTTTGTAATCATTATAATATTTCATGACATAATGTTATAATATTTCATTTTACAGTGATTATAATACTTTAGGTTATATAGTAAAAACTACCACCTAGTGTTATAACAGAAATATAATTTTTTTCATCATGAATAATTATAATATATATCGATAATAATATAATTGAATTTAATAATTTGAATTTTTCAAGGGTAACCTCATAGAAAGTTCTCTTGTTTCACCATTTTCTATATTTTTCATTATATTTTCCCAGATTTTTTACATTTTAAAATCAAAAGAATTTTATGTAACTATGAAAATACTAATTATGATTTTGTACGTAAACATTATAAATGAATATATTATTTCAATTTTACATATAATTTTATTAATAAATATAATATTTCATGTCATAATGATAAAATATTTCATGTTAAAAATATTTATAATATTTCATGACATATTGAAACAACTACAGTTTAATTTTATAATTGAAATAATAAATTTTCATATGGAATAATTATAATATTGGATGAACATTTCCTTATTTAATGTTATATTTATATCAAAATTTATATAGAAATATAATATATAAGAATCATTGATAATACTTAAAATTACATGAAAGAATGACAATGTATTTTTCGGTGTGATCACACTAGAATTAATCCCTTATATCCCATTTTCACTATTCCATTAAGAATTCTTGGGAAAAAGTTTAATGACAATGGTTGACATCCTGGGAAGTACATGCGTGGAATGTTTATTTGTATATATTTCAAATTTCAAACTAGTATAATAATTATTATTATGAAATTGTATGTAAAAGATTGTATTGAATATAATATTTCATGTTTATAGGGAATTTTAGTACTAATTATAATATTGCATATTATAATGTTAAAATAATTCATATTAACTATTATTACAATAATGAATGTTATATTGTAAAAACTACAGTTTAACGTTATAATAGAAACAATATGTTTTCATGTTGAATAATTATAATATTTCTCAATAATGAAATTATTGAATTTCATAATATGAATGTTGCATGGGTGACCTACTGGGAAGTTCTTTTGTTTTTCACTTTTTCTCCATTTTTTATTTTATTTTCCAATATTTTTTAAATTAAAAAATTATTTCATGTATGTAACATAGTTAAAATTATGATATGGTATGAAAAATCTTTATATGAACATAATATTTGACATTTATATTGAATTGTATTAATAATTATAATATTTTGTATCAAAATGTTACCATATTTAATGTTAAAAATAAATATAATATTTTTGGACGTATTATAAAAACTATGGTTTAGTGTTATAATAAAAATAATTATTTTTCATGTGGTATAATTATAATTTTTTATGATAATATCATTTTTTAATGTTATATTTATAACAAATATTAAATAGAAATGTGTAATATTAGAATCATTAATAGCACTATCAAATATTTCAAAATAATTTTTTTGTATTTTTGGGTGAGATCACACAAGAATAAATACACAAGATCCCATTATAACACTTCAATTAATTATTCTTGGCAGAGAGTAGTACAAGGATGGGTGACCTCCGGGTAAGTGCTCATGTTTCACCCTTTTGGTTATATTTCAAATTTCATTCTAGTATAATAAATATTATTGTGATATTATAAGTACAATATATTATTCAAAATTAATATTTCATGATTATAGGTAATGTTAATAAGATTTATAATATTTCATGTTATAATATTGAAACATTTCATGTTAAAAATGATTTTAATTAATATTGCATTTTATATTATAACAACTATGGTATAGTGTTATAACATTAAAAATATCTTTTAATGATCAATAATTATAATATTTCTCGATAATTGAATTACTGAATTTCATAATATGAATGTTGAATGTGTGACATAATTAGAAGTGATCTTTGTTTCTCCCATTTCTATATTTTTCATTGTATTTACCTATATTTCTTACATTTTTTTTAAAAAAAATTCCATAATAATATTATTATATTTCTGAAACAAACTAACTTTACCTTAACAAATGCATCTATTTTATGATAAATCCATGAAACATATTCAATTGGTAAACTAAAAATAATCATAAATTTGTGAAATACAGTTTTGGTCTGGGTCAAAATTGGGAGAAACAAGAATGCCAACTATTTGTTGTCATTGGAATTGAAATCATCACCACCTCCCACCACCATCTTCTCTAGGGAATCCATATCAATATTTTCTAACCCAATTTTCAATATCCTTTTTTCATCTTCATTGGTTACCCTAAACAATTCCTTCAACATTAGGGACTTATCCATTGAACAAAATTTCAGGAGCTCATTCAAATAAAACAACTTTACAAACAAATATTTCATAACTACTTTTCACTATGAAACATTTTTATAATACCCAAAGATATTCTTCACAACTGGTCATTTATCACATCAAATATACCTAGAAATTTAATTCATAACTTCTGCAACTTGAAAATCCTCTAATGGAGAGGCTCTCGGGATATGGATTAAATTAGCAACCACTAATGGGTTATGCAATTTTTCATCTGTATTTTTTACTTTTTCATACAAAAACATGTCAGTTAAATAATAATAATTATGATATTGTGTGTAAACATTTTGAATGAATATAATATTACATTTTTACATAGAATTGTACTAATAATTATAATATTTCATGTCATAATGTGACCATGTTTCATGTTAACAATAATTATAATATTTCATTACAAATTTTAACAACAATGATTTAGTTTCATACTAGAAATAATAATTTACCATGTAGAATAATTATAATATTTGTTGATAATTACATTAGTTAAAGTTATATTTATATGAAAAATAAAATATAAATATGAAATATTAGATTCATTGATATTAAATTCAAATATTTAAAAATAATGTTGAGGTATTTTTGGGTGGGATTACAACAACATTAAACCACCATATGTCCTTATAATACTTCAGTTATGCATGCTTGGGTGAGAATATTACTAGGATGTGAGAACTCTTGGGAAGTACTCATGTTGCACCCTCTTTTGGTATATAATTCAAATTTTATTATAGTATCATAATGACTATTTTGATATTGTATGAAATCTTTTTTATTGAATAAAATATTTCCTGATTATAGGGAATTTTAGGAGTAATTATAATACTTCATGTTAAAATGACTCAATATATCATGTTAAAAATGATTATAATATTTCATGTTATGCTATTACAACTATGGCTTAGTTTTATAACATAAATAATATATTTTTTATCAATTTTAATAATTGAAATATTTATCAATAATCATATAATTGAATTTTACAATAATAATGTTTCATGGGGGACCTCCCATGAATTCCTCGTGTTTCAACATTTTTTTTTATTTTTCATTGTATTTTCCCAGATATTTTAAATTTTGAAAACACTTAATTACATGTAAGTATAGAAATATTTTTTATGATATTGTATTTAAAACTTTTATATGAAAAAATACTTCATTTTTACATATATATTTATTAATAATTAAAATATTTTATTCCATTATGTTACCATATTTCATCTTAAAAATAATTATAATATTTCATGGCATATTGTAACAAATATAATTTAGGGTTATAATTTAAATAATAATTTTTCATGTAACATAATTATAATATTGGATGATAATATCATTAGATAATGTGATATTTATAATAAAAAATAAATAGAAATATGTAATTTTAGAATGATTGATAGTAAATTAAAATATTTAACAATAATTTCGTTGTTATGTTGGGTGTGATCGAAAAATCATTAATTCCCAAGATATATTTAGAACTCTGCAATTATGAATGCATTGGTGAGTGTAGTACTGGGGTGGGTGACCTTCATGGATGTACACTTATTGCATCATTTTATGTGTATATTTAAAATTCCATGACATTATAATAAATATTATTATGATATTTTATATAGAAATTTTTTTAATATAATATTTCATTATTACAGTGAATTTTGTAATAATTATAATATTTCATCTTAAAATGATACAATATTTCATGTTAACAATGATTATAATAGTTCATGTTATATTATAATACCTAAATATTAGTGTTATAAGAAAAATAATATTTTCTCACATTGATTAATTATATTATTTCTTGATAATCACATAATTGAATTTTACAATATGAATGTTGCAAGGGTGACCTCGTGGGAAGTGTTCATGTCTCTCCCTTTTCTATATTTTTCATTGTATTTTCCTAGATTTGAAATATTTTATAAAAATAAATAATTTAATATAATTATAACTATAATTTTTATTATATGGTACAAAAATAATTTAAATTAATTTAATATTTCTTGATTCCATTGAATTTTAGTAATAATTAAAATATTTCATGTCATAATTTTATCATATTTAATGTTTTAATTAATTATAATATTTCATGGAATATTGTAACCACTACGGTTTACTGTTATAATAGAATAAAAAAAATTTCATGATAAATAGTTATAATATTGGATGATAATTGCATTAAGTAATGTCAAATTTATAAAAATTATTAATTGGAATATGTAATATTAGAATCATTGATAGTTCTTTAACATATTTAACAATAATGTTTGTGTATTGGTGGGTGTGACCACACCGACATTAATGCACCAAATACCATGATAACTATACATTTCAACGTTCTTAGGAGAGTGTAAGGACCTGACCTTATGCATTACATATTATTGTGATTTTAAACTAGTATTATATTTCCTTCATTCCTTAATAACTTTTAGGTTTTGAAGTACAGAGAGTTATAACCAACCCTTACATATCAATCCCATAAATTAAAAGTGGAAACAAATACTTATTATCTATTTTTTCCACCAATGGAAACCCATTTTAAAATAAAACATGTTTTCTTTTCATGGAATATCTTCACATTTTTCATCTTTTCCTGATCTTCATCTCTACTCATCCTTTACCCTATGAAAATAAATTAAAAATTTGGGATGAAATTAAATTTTTTATTAAGGGACATAAAATAATAGAAAATTTTAGTCTAGTGAAAATTCCTAAAAAAAAATTCATAAAAAATACATTCTTATTCAAAATAAGAATAATATTTTCAAAAAGATCAATATATAATTCTAAAATATTTTTAGGTAACTTGGGAAATGATTTTCCATATAATTTTTAAAAATATTATATCTATATTGGCTATAAATGGATTAACCATCATATTTGAATTTTGAATAATCACCACACAACTATTCCTATAATATCTTATGAGAAACCCAACAAGTTAACTTTGTCCCATTGCCCAATTAATCAGAGATATATAATGGGCTCACCCACCAAAAGATTAAAATGGAACAACCCATCCTCAAAAAAAAATCCCATGAACAATAACATAATAATAACACATTAAGATTGCATACATTTAACATTATTAAGGAAAATAAATTTTCCATTTTGAAATAACATTTAAATTTTTTAGAAAGAGGTACATTCATAAATGAAAACTATTTTTTGAAAGTATTTTTTTAATGTTTTAAATTAAACATCAATGCATTTATCTTTCATTAAGGATAGAAATTCTATTCATTTCGTATGAGTTAAAAAAACATTAATTTCATATTTTTGTCAGAAAAGTCACAAAAACCAATTTTCAAAGATGAAAAAAAGAATATATTCAAAAAAGTTTGTAAAAATACAATCAGGGGTATTAATGAATTTAAAAAATAATAGGGTACTATTAAGAATATTTTCAGAAATGTTTTTAGAAAACATGGACATGAAGGGGAGAAACTTGTTTTTTAAAATATAACATTAAAAAGATGTCATTTAAAACAAAGTCCCATATAAATATAACATCGTTGAGGTGGGAATTAATAAAATTAATAATATATGTGTATCCACTAAAAATACACATAATAAAAGTTTGAAAACATTATAATATATAAAAACTAGTTTCTCAAATAAGAATATCATGACATAATCATGAAGTTGAAGTTTGAACCAAAGAATGAAAATTGGGTTAAGAAAATAACATACCTCATCTTCGTATCCCAGAACATGTCTTAAATATTCCTATATATTGGTTAAAAAATGTCATTAAATAATTTATGAACTATATTAATATTTATAATACCTTATGTGATGATTTTCTAAAGCCTTATAACCCATTAATTGAAAATATATCATTATTTTCATGGGTTCGAGTGCGTTTTCTTCGTGGCTTCATGATCGTTTCATTGGTGTATAATTATAGATGTTCTTGAAAAATATAATTCCAACTCCCTTATTTTAATTACATAGTATTAATGAACATAAATAATTATTAATGGCCCCATATATCATTTTTTTTCTTACATGACTATAAATCATTAGATAAAACATCAATGAAAAATGTTTTGTATATTTTAGCAATTTTACCAAACGTCACAAACTAGTTTCTTTTTATTTAATATTATGCTTATATATTAGTTTAATAACATTAAATAGTGTATAATATAACTATTAAAATATTATTTAACCAAAATTACACATTTATGACCATCCATAAAGGTGGTAAAAGAAAATGAAAAATCATTAATCATGGAGACCCTAAACTAACATAAATGGAGAAAAATTTCATTTATTTGAATAATAGAATATGATAAATGAAATTTATATGATATATTCCTCTAGAAACAAAAAACTATATAATATTAATTATTATGGATTTATCATGACATGAAGGATGAAGGAGATGCAGAGAAAATAGAAGAAGAATAGAAATTAAGAGAGGTACTTTGAGCAAATTACCTCTTGAATATCACCTCCTTGAGAGACCCTTAAGGACATTTGATTTGGTATTATAGTTAGACCATCATAACTAGGACGTGGGGAGAGTGAGTAGGACAGGTTTTGTAAGATATTTTTGGATCTTCGATGGGGTGGTATTTATATATGAGGAGTGGTGGGTTTAAGTTATTAAAATAATGATTATTTTATATTTAATCCCAACCAAATTGAGGTGGAATTAATTTAATTGAATTATATTGTTTAATAATGTTTTTTAGGATGGTTATGATCAATAAATACTTCAACTAACCATTAAATTTCTTAATTTTTCAGAATTTAAATATTTTACCTTTTAAAATTAACCCTTGACAATATTTTACCAAGACTATGTTAACTAATTTTTTCCCATGGTATCAATTTTATAAATAATAATGAAATTTTCAAAAAAACCTAATTTTTAAAATTTAATTCTTAATTATGTAATCCATTTTACCAAATTAAAATCACATAATTGGAAATTTTAGATTTATAATTAATCTCGTAGACAGAACGAAAAATCTGGGTTTTAAATTTGAAAGTTCAAATGTTTGAAAAGTTTTTATTTTAAATTCCAAATAAAAATTAATTAAAATGATCAAAATTGGATTTATTGATTTAAATTTGAACTAATTATAATTCAAAACCAATTTTAAATATAATTTTACTATATAAATTATTTAGATGAGAAAGTGGTTTTCAATTAAATTGCAAAATGTTTCACTATTCATCAATAAATGAATATTGATAGAAAAATTAAAAAACACCATAAAATAATTTTTATCTTCTAATTTCAAAAATTTGGTTTATTTTTTTAATAAATAAGTTTCTAAAATTTTCAAAATTAAAATTAAATTTAGGTGTTCCTTCAAAAGGCGATAAAATATTCATTTAGAAATATGTATCTTTTTTATTCTTAAAATTACCTTTATTGTTATTAGTAGCATATAAAACTTATTGAACAAATTTAAAAATATTTTATAGAATATATATCATATAAATTTTATTAATATTATTTTTTGAAGGTGATTAATTTAATTTATTATGATAAAATGTCGTTATGGGGATAAAATAGTTTTTTATAAAAAAATCAATTTTTATATTCAATTGATATTTATAATAATTTATAATTAATTGTTATCCAACGAATTCATTTTACAAACATTTATAAACCATATTTTCATAATTTCGATAATATCATTCTCTTCTACTATTCCGATGGCTACATGATAACTATCACATTTAAAGAACAATACTTTTTCTATTTGTTTAATATTGATGTGGAGTATCTTGTATGATATTGTGAATAGTGTTTCATTTTAAATATCATGGGGTGTTACAGTGAGAAGAGTACTAGGATGGATAACCACCTAGGAAATACCAATGTTTCACCCTTTTGGGGGCATATTTCAAATTTCATTCCATTATAATAATGATTATTATGATGTTGTACGTATACTATGGTATTTAATATAATATTTCATGATTATAGGGACCTTTAATAATAATTGTAGTATTTAATGTTATAATATTACAATATTTCTGTTAATAATGATTATATTACTACATGTTATATTGTAACAACTATGTTTTACTATTATAATGGAAAAAATATTTTTTTATCTAGAATTTTATAATATTTCTCGACAATCACATTATTGAATTTCATAATATGAATGTTTCATGGGTGACCTCCCGAGAAGTTATCATGTTTTACCCTTTTCTCTATTTTTTTATTTTAAAATATTTTGTACATTTAAAAAAAATTATTGAATATAAGTATAATAATAATAATTATGATATTGTACATAAAATTATTATATGAATATAGTATTTGATGTTTATATCGAATTTTTGTTATCATTGCAATATTTCATGTCATAATGTTATGATATTTTTTTTGAAAATAATTATAATATTCCATGATGTATTATATCAACTTCGGTTTAGTGTTATAATATAAATAATAGTACTTTCTTGATGAATAATTATAATATTGGCTGATAATTACATTAGTTAATGTTATATTTATAACTACAATTAAATATAAATATGTAATATTAGAGTCATTGATAGAAATTTAAAATATTTAACAAGAATGTATGCGTATTGTTGGGTGCAATCACACTAGAATTAATGCACCATATCCCATTAGAACTATTCAGTTAATCATGATTGGGTGATAGTTGTACTAGTATGGGTGACCTCCTCAGGTGTTCTTGTGTTGCAACCTTTATTTGTGTATAACTAAAATTTTATTCTAGTATAATAAATATTGTAATCAAATTGTACATAATTTTTTTGTTGAATATAATACTTCATAATTACTGGAAATTTTACCAATAATTATAATATTACCTATTATAATGTTACAATAATCCTTGTTAACAATGTTCATAACATTTCTTCTTATATTCTTATAACTAAAATTTTGTGTTATAATATAAATATTTTTTCATGTAGTATAATTTTAATATTTCTCGATAATCAAATTATTGAATTTCATAATTTTAATCTTTCAAGGGGTGACCTCATAGTGATGCAACCATTCCGATACTTGCATGTTGCACTAGGCCTTCATCCTAGTTAGTGGGCCTTTGGTCCTTGAAATGGGATTCATGCCCATGGGGATTTTGGGCCATGTACTTAATATATAAGGCTTGGTAGCTGGTATATCCTTTGGAGGGGCTATAACCTAACATTCTGGCATATGTGTGTTGTGTTTATGTGTAAAATGGAATTGTACCTCCAAGAACCTAATATATTATTATAAAAATAATAATTTTAATATTTTATGTAATATTTTTAATTTAATATTACATTTCATGTTTACAAATAATTGTTTTTATTATTTTAATATTTCATGTCATAATGTTACCATATTACATGTTAACAGTAATTATAAAATTTCATAACTTATTATAACAACAACAATTTAGTGTTATAATTTAAATAATAATATTTCAAGTTGATTAATTAAAATATTGGATGATAATTTCATTATTTAAAGTTATATTTATAACCAAAATTAAATAGAAATGAGGAATATTTGAATCATTGATAGTACAGTCAAATATTTAATAAGAATCATTGTGAATTTTTGTGTGTGATCTATAACAACCCTACTCTTTAATACACACATAACATTATTTATTACATAATATTTAATTGAATAAAACTTTTAGGATCGAGCGTTATACTCTCTTGGGAAATTAGGAACATTCAATAACAACTTAGAACATAAAACACACCACATTTATTGAAATATTATTTTACATGACCAAAACATTCCTTCGTACATAGCATTGCATGGGATAACCTAAGGACATGCATAAGAAAATGGTGAGATCTAAATCCTGTTAAGGAAGTAAACAAGAAATTACATGAAGAATAAAGAACAAGTTATGAAATAATCATATCAATGGAGCATAAGATAAACATAAAATAAAGGCATGATATAGCATGATTATCATAACATGGAAATTTGGAAACAACATTTAACATGATATTAGCATGATCCAAGGCCCATTGTACATCAAGAATGAGTAAAACCTCATTTAACTAAAATTATGATGATTAATACCTCATTTCACTTTGCATATCATTATACTAATCTTTACCCAATGCATTGGAATTCTATCAGGCCGCACCTTCCTTAATCATTTCATTTCATGCATAAGTGAGCCTCCTGGATCATATAACATGGGTTCATTAAACATAATAATTTATTCAAAAAATAAACTAATATGGAATTAATACATGATAATCTATAATCAATAATTAAATATTATTAAAGATAAATACCCTTGATAGAGAAATGGGCAGGGTATTCACTACACAATGAATTTGGATTGGAAAATCACGGTGCAATTTCAGAAGCATAAAGACGTGACATGATATTTCATAAAAAATGATTGTTGAGAGAGAAATGGGTGTATAATTATATGTACATGAAATGGACAATAATGGGTTCATATAGATATATGTACCAAAATATGTAATGGAATTTATATTTATAATAGAAAATATTTTCTTGAATGTAAATGAGGAGAGAGAAATCCCTTACGGAATTTCGGCATGGTAACGAGTGTACATGGGAGGTAATAATGAGATATAAATAGGTATATCATCATTAAAACATAACTAGGGGGTATGTTGAGGTGATATATCATACCCAAAAAATTTTAATTGAAAATAAAATGGCATAACAACATAATGAAATTTGGATAAAAATGGGAAAGGAAGAAATCCATTACATTGAAGTGTGATCCCAAAGGTATGGGAGAGGCTTGAGAGAGGCTTCTTGGGAGCTTGGGGAGACTTGGGAGGATTCTAGAGAGAGAGTAGGGAATAGTTTTTTGGACCTCCAAAGGTTTTTAGTGAAGAGAATGTGGGATATTCTATGGGTTTATATAGGAAAAGAGAGGGAATTCTTTATTATTTTGGGTTTGAACACTACGCATTAAACTAATCCATACCACAAACCAGCCCACAGTTTTTTTCAGAGTTTTTTTTCCAAAGGGGAGTGTAAAATATTATTTTATATGGAAAATGGACGAAAATATTGAATTAATAGGCTTTCTTATGTGGAGGTGAGTCACACACTCGAGGAAATCATTTTAAAAACATAAAATGTTTTATAAGCCTTGGAGGGTCCACTAAATCCTTGTAAAAAAATTAAACCAACATAATATAAAAATATATGAATGGTAAAACATATATTTTTAGAACAACCCATTTATAGTATATTATTACATCAATGTTGGGTCATTATGATGTCATAAAACACATTATATTATTAAACAATATTTAATTTTTACCCAAAAATTCGACTGTCTCAGAAAATTTTGAAAAATTCACCATTGGATAATTTTGACATATTGATTCCAAAAATAATATTCATTTTATCTAAATAAATTTTTATATATTTTAATTTTTTACGTTTCAAATAAAAACTGGAATTTATAAAAAATTCATGGGTTCTGAAAAAAACAACTTTCAAACCTTAATAAAAATAACAATTGTATTCATAAAATGTAAATAATCAATTATATTTATTAAAAATTAATTTATTAATAATAGTTTATTAAAATAATAATTAATTTAAATAATCCATTAATTTATCAAAATAGATTTCTTAGTTGAATATTAACTAAAAATACTATTTGTGCTTTAAAAAATATTTACAAAGTAACTATAATGAAATGAATGTATATTATTTATTATATACAAAAATAATGCACATAATCACAGTTATAATGTCTTGTTACATAACCCTTTATAACACCCACTTAAGTCCTATGGTTAAGGTGTGCGATTGTGACCAACTCTTGGGGTGGCTCGGATAACATCGCTCGGGTGGTAATCTATATCAACATCCACTTCTCCCATAAGCAGTTCCATTCAAGCATAAAATGCTGAAACTCAGCTTGGGATTTGTTAAGATTGAAGCTGAGTGATGACACCTCCTTTCTGAGTACTGAAAAATGGGTTTCATGTGGGCAATGCTACTGGACGAGGTCGTCGCTTCCTTTGTCTGAGTAAATTGGATACGTTAAAGACCAATATTTATACTAATCATTTGATCACTATTCAATGTATATATTATCAATGGTAACAATTCTTAATAGTATTTTGAAATCCAAAAACATAAAACCAAGGAATTGTATATGTTTTATATCCCTTTTAGACAATAAGACATTTAATTAGATCAATAGTTATGTTCTCTAATAAAATTTTGGGTCTTTACAGTATCATACTAGAATTAATTCACTAGATCCCATTAAAACATTGCCGTTGAGAGTGCATGGGTGAGATTAGTAATAGGATGGGTGAACTCTAGATAAGTAGTAAGGTTTCACACTTTTTTTTGTGTATAATAAAAATTTCAGTACATTATAATAATAATTATTATGATATTGTACATAAACATTTGTATTCAATATAGTATTTCATGATTACATGTCATTTTAGTAATAATTATAATATTTCATATTATAATGTTACAATATTTCATGCTAATGATTATTATAATATTATAAGTTATATTGTGACAAATACCGTTTAGTGTTATAATAGAAAGTATGTTTTTTCATGTTGAATTTTTTTAATATTTCTTGATAATCGTATTATTGAACTTCATAATATTATTGTTGCATGGGTGACCTCCTAGGAGGTTCTCATGTTTCACCATTTTCTATATTTGTCACATTATATTCCAAAAAACATTACATTTTAAAAAATAATGAGTTGAATGTATGTATGACAATTTTAATTATGATAGTCTATGTAGAATTTTTAAGTGAATATTATATTAATTTTTTCATGGAATTTTAGTAATAATTATAATATTTTCATGTTATAATGCTTCAATATTTCATGGTAAAAATAAATATAATATTTCATGATATATCGTAACAAAAATGGTTTAGTGTAACAGTAGAAATTATAATTTTTCATTTTGGGTAATTATAATATTGGATGATAATTTCATTAGTTAATGTTATATTTATAACAAAAATTAAATATAAATATGTAATACTAGTATCATTGATAGTACATTCAATTATTTAACAAGGTTTTCTAGGTATTGTTGGTTGTGATCACACTAGTATTAATGAACAAGAACCCATGAGAACTTTGTAGTTAATTTTTCTTGGGTGAGAGTAGTAATAGAATGGGTGACCTCATGGGAAGTTCTCTAGTTGAACCCTTTTTTGTATATTTTATTGTTTCATGCTGGTATAATAAATATTATTATGATATTTTATGTATAATTTGGTATTGAATATAATATTTTATGATTTTGGGGAATTTTAGTTGTAATTATAATATTACATGTAATAATGTTGCAATATTTCATGTTAATAATTATTATAATATTGCATGTTTTACTATAACAAATGTGGTTTAGTGTTATAATAGAATTTTTTTTTCATTTTGAATAATTATAACATTTCTCAATAATTTCATTATTGAATTTCAAAATATGAAGTTCACATGGGTTTCCTCCTTGTAAGTGATCGTGTTACAAAAATTTCTTTATATTCCATTATATGTTCAAATAATTCAGGGATTTAAAAAATAATAATTGCATATAAGTATAACAAAAATAATTATGATATTGTACATAAAAGTTTTATAAGAATATAATATTTTATGTCGACATGGAATTTTAGTAGTAATTATAACTTTCAATTATATAATGTTACCATATTTCATCATTACAATAATTATAATATTTATTTATATATTGTAAAAACTACGGTTTAGTGTTATAATATAAATAATAATATTTTCATGTTGAATAATTATAATAATGGATAATAATTATATTAGTGAAATTCATATTTATAATATCAATTAAATAAAAAATATATAATATTATAATAATTGATATTACTTTCAATTTTTTTTAATAGAATGTATGTGTATTGTTGGGTGAAATCATAGTAGACTTAAAGCACCATATCTTATTAGAAATCTATAGTTAAGCAGGCTTGGGTGTGAGTAGTTATAGGATTGGTGACCTAATGGGAACTACTCATGGTGCACCCTTTATTTTTTGTATTTCAAATGTCATGCTAGTATAATAATGAATATTATGATGTTATACATAAACTTTTTTATTGAATGTAATATTTTATTATTACAGGTAATTTTATTAGTAATTGTAATATTGCATGTTATAATGTTTCCATATTTCATGTTAACAATGATAATAATATGGAATGATATATTATAACAGATATGGATTATTTTTATAAGAGAAATAACATCATTTCATTGTTAAATAATTATATTATTTCTCTATAATCACATTAAAATGTCTCACATCCTTTGAAGTGCTCATGTTTCACCAAATTATGAAATTTTTATTGCATTTTCCAAGACATTTTACTTTTAAAAAAATTACTTGTAAGTATAATAATAATATTTATGATATTTTATGTAAATTTTTTGAATGACCACAATATATCATTTTTTCATAGAATTTTAGTAATAATTATAATATTGCATGTCATAATGTTACCATAATTCATGTTAATGATAATTATAATATTTATTCATGCATTGTAGATACTAATATTTATTTTTATATTAGTAATATTAATTTATCATGTTGAATAATTATATATATATATTAGGTTCATGGGGTACAATTACATTCAAATACACACACACAAGTCCCGAAGCCCTTTCATATCCCCCGCAAGAAGATATCCCACTCATGAGGCCACATTTATTTAGTACATGGACTGTAGGTCTTGGGAGACAGATGCCCATAATATGCCATAAAAGACTAGTACATAATCATTTCTACATAATAATAATGTATGTGTATTACTGGTTAAAATCACATTAGCATTAATGAACCAAATCCCGTTATAACTCTGTAGTTAAGCATGCTTGGGGAAGAGTATCACTAGGATGGGTGACCTCCTTGTACGTACTAATATTCCACCATTTTCTATGTATATTTTAAATATCGTGCCGGTATAATAAAAATTAATTTGATATTGTATGTAAAATTTTGTATTGAATTTAATATTTCATGACTATTGGACATGTTACTAATAATTATAATATTTCATGTTATAATGTTACAATATTTCATGTTAACAATTATTAAGATATTTTATGTTATATTGTAACAACTATGTTTTAGTGTCATAATAAGAATAATATGTTTTCATGTTGAATAATTATAATATTTATCGATAATCTCATTATTGATTTTCATAATATGAATGTTTCCTAGGCGACCACCTTGGAAGTGCTCGTGTTTCACCTTTTTCTGTATTTCTCATTTTATTTTACATGATTTTTTATATATTAAAAAAAAATACACATTATTATAATAATATTTATTATGATATTGTATGTAAACATTTTAAATGAATATAATATTTCATGTTTACATATAATTTTTGTAATAATTATAATATTCCATTTCATAATGATATAATATTTCATGTTAACAATAATTTTAATTTTTCATTACGTATAGTAACAACTATGGATTTGTGTTATAATAATGAAAATAAAATTCCCATGTTTAATAATAATAATATTGGATAATAATTGAATTAGATAATGTTATATTTATAAAAAAATTAAACATAAATATGTAATATAAGAATCATTTATTGTACTTTATAAAATTTAGCAAGAGTGAATATGTATTGTTGTACGAAATCACACAAAAATTATTGCACCATATCCCTTTATAAATATGTGGTTTTGTTTTCTTGGGAGAGAGTTGTACTAGGATGGCTGACCATTTAGGTATTACTCGTGTTGCACCCTCTTTTGTTTATATTTCATATTTCACGATAGTATAATAATTATTATTGTGATATTTAACATAAAATTTTGTATTGAATATATTATTTTATTATAAAAGGGAATTTGAATAATAATTATAAAATTATATGTTATAGTGTTACAATATTTCATGTAAACAGTGATTATAAAATTACATGTAATATTTTCACAACTATGGTTTAGTGTTGTAATAGAAATACTATTTTTTCATGTTTAATAATTATAATACTAAAATGGTTCAGGAGGCAGGAAAGCCCCTCCTAAAAATTTATTTGAAAAGTAAAAGGCATAAAGAACAGATGGGTTCAAACAAGGAAAAGTTATCATCCCAAATGAAAAGAATCACAACCATCTATATATTCTTGATTGGAGTCAGTAAATTCCCACTCTAACTGTGAATGTCCCTTTCTAAAAAGAACTTTGTATTTATCTCTGATTTTTTTCTTCTCCAAAGTGAGTCCCTTTAAAGAAGACCTGATGGATAAATTTCTCTCAAACCCTCATGCGCCAGCCTCACCACCACATCCTCATCCACTATTTTTTGGATGTTGACCCCACTACCACGTCTTAGTTTGTTTCCATTATCCTCCTTGATCTTTCCTCTCAAAATCAGAAGATTATTTCTCCGCATGATCATTGGAGCTACCAATAATTGGTGTTTCTTGCACCATGGAAAAAAATGTATAAGAATGGGAATTCCCTTTATGAGACACCCTTTCCTCCTTTGGGTGTGCATTCTTTTTATTAGGAAGTGGAGAAGCCAATACCAACTTAGATTTTTTTTTCCTCATAGAGGAAGTCAAAGCATGTTCTTGGATCATTTCCTTGTCCACTTCAACTTGAATAGCTATTTTAAGCTACTCCAAATCATCATAGTTCATAGTAACAACATGATCCTGCTCACCTATGTCATTCTGATTTCCTATATCATCATCAACATTCCATGAAAAGGGATAAAATCCCCTTTTTTCCACAAAGTGCATACACACTAGGCACTTCTGCAACAATATCATCCCATGTTTTCATCCCCAAAGAAGAACTTTGATCCTTTCCACTATTAATCATATTCAAATCAGCACTACGTTGTGAGGTACAATTACTTACATTTCCCGATGCAGGAATCCCATCATCAATTGGCTATACCCTACTGTCCTAAAGAGGAAACCTCATAGACCAATCCTTCTTATTGAAATTTTTCTCAACATGCCCACGAGTTGGACAACATGAAAAAAAAACATTTTCCTTTTACAATTTTCTAGGACCCTTCCCCCGGGGTCTGTACTGTGACTACCCCATGACCACCTTCCATTGGATAGCAGTTGGTGACTAGTATCGGAAAGGAATTTCCCTAAAACGATAATGCATTGCCTTTGAAACTACAAACACATAGAAAAAAATGATAAGATACAAACCACGTAGTAAAACTGAAGTAGTAAAAGTGTGTACTGAAAGTAAAGGGGCTGGAATACAAGCCCAACTGAAAGATACAATACAACATAAACTAGAAAAAACTCTTGATATCTTCCACCAAGGATCCTACCTGAAGGGTAGGTACAGTTCGTCTCCATAGCTCTTCAGGTCAACCATTCACCTCTATGTATTTCCTAGTCCTGGCTCTAAGGACATTGCCAAGATGCTCATCGTCTGTAAAAGACACAACAAGGTGTGGGCAAAGCCCCTACAGGGGTGAGTATAACAATACCCAGAAGGGACATCAAGACCCCTGCTAGTCTCTTAGAATTCCGCAAAAGAAAACCACAAAGCATAATCTCAATCACAATGCACAAAGAAAAAGACCCAACTCAAACAAGGTATAAAACTCAGTGTTCCAGAATAAAGATGATTAGTCTTAAGATATATAATTTTATTACATTAGGAAGATTCCACAACAGAACCACGAAGGTGTTTTTCCATTATAGATCTAGATAGGGTCGTATTTCTCTTATTAATGACGAGATTCTCTAAGGCCAGACCTCGTCAGGTCGGGCTCTGCTGATCCACACAGGGTATCTGGAATGCGGATCCACACAGGGTCGCTATGATGTTGATCCACACATAGTCCCTAGAATGTTGATCCACACAGGTTCTCTATGATGCTGATCCACAAAGGGGTCGCTAGAATTCTGATCCATACAGGGTCGCTAGCATACTGATCCAAACAGTGTCGTTATGATGCTAATCCACGCAGGGTCACTCTTCAATTGATAGCCAACCACATGATTTCCTGCACCTGGTGTGTTTCAGTTTTGTAGTATGTGCTCCTCAAGATATTGTTCGTGCCTCAACTTCCAAGATGTTCCAAAAAGTAATATCTAAATGTACCACCATCTCTTAAAGGACCATAAACGATAGATGACCCATCAATCAAACGCCCGGTCTTTGAGTTATAAGCATTTTAGTACCGAGGGTTCGGTTGGATTCAGGTTCGATCCAACCCGGACATACAACAACATTCTCCAAATGTTAGTTGGAGAATCTCAAAAAGACCATCCTGTTCCAAGGATTCCATCACCGTAGATGGTTTTTCAAATGGATGTCTGGTTTTTCAGATACGGCCTTTTAAGAATATCTTGGCCGAAAAGGCTCCGGGTCGGGGCCGAACCGGTCAGACCGACCAAACCCGATTTATGTTACCTCACCTGGTCTGGATCTGACCTGTCCTGACCCAAATCTGTTGGGCCTGTCGAGTGGGATGGGACGCAGGCTTTGCCCATTGGGCCACGGACCGGCCCAACATGCCTTGTCTAGGCGCGACCCTCTAAGCGGTCCAACCTGCTAGATGGCGTGGCACCCAGCTGGGTGTTCTGCATTGAGGGTGTCTCTACCCCATCCAAAATGGTTGGAAGCCGTTTGGTTGCAACAGTGGCACCACATGGTGCTTCCTCCCTATCATCAAGACCTGCAGGGCGCGTGCCCCCTTTGTCGCAGCTTCGAAGTTGTGGCCTCCTCACCGCGGTGCACGATGAGGCACAACCTTCCTCCAACGGGGCTCGATTTCGCGACTTCCCTCCATGACGTGCAATGGTGCACCTCCAACTGCCTGTGTGGCACGCCGATGTTAGCCGCTGCCGTCACCCATCGATGCTGGTTTCCAGTGTCGCTCCGGCGGAAAATCCTTGGGCCACCGGGTGAGCTCCAGTGCTTCGTTTTCCCTTATGAACTCTTCTACGGCCCTCTCGGGTTACTATCATTGCTACGTGGCTCCCGGGATAAATTTTTCGTCAAGTTAAATATTTTCCCACGAATAACGTGACAAATAAAAAGGCAACGGAGGGTCCAAGCCTTGTTCATTTGGCACTCACCCTCCGCGTTAGAGTCAGAATAATTAGGCAGTATTTAATTCATCATAGATAAACTATAACCCATTCAATACGTCTAAGATTTTTCATTCTTTTTATGAATGATAAATAGAAACAATTTACTTGAATTTAGATAAATCATCTACCTATGATTTGGAGGAGATGTCGCAGTTGTGGAAGAAGAATCCACGCATGATGAATCCGTCGGCATTCGTTGATCCTGAATATATTCCTCCAATGTTTCATTCCAAGCATCAGTTCTTCGTTGGTGGAAGATTTCACAGTATGTCGTCATAGGTTCTTCACTTCCATGTCCAAAACCCAAGCACGAGCCTCATTTAAATTGTGGGGATGGATGTTTAATGCAACGAATGATTAATGAGGTTCATTAATTAATGAACCTCTTAATATCAATGGTGTGGTTACAAAAACAAAGAGTAAAGACATTAAATGTCTTGAAAACTCATTGGCCCCTGCACCACTTCTCAACCATTGGTAGAAAAATAAAATAATATTTTTATGGTACTTTATTATTCTTTAAGATGCTGAAAACTATCTTTTTCACCCGACCTACTACGATCGATGTTAATTCTCCCATATGTGAATCCATGCGCTATGGATTCAATGGAACCCTCAGAGTTTTATTCCGAGTAAGGTTTCAAAAGATATAAAACGCCACCCATACGTTTAATAAACATACCTTCAAAAAAGTTCAAAAATTCGTTCTGGGCACACCGGGCCATGGAATCAAGCGTTTTTAATTATCAAAGACTCCAAAAAGTCCAAAATAATTTTAAAACATATTAATATTAAATTTCTTGGTCTTTACAATCTCCCCACATTAGGTCTTTTCTTCCCTAAAATCTACAACAAAAATAGGGGAACAAATGGGGGTACTAACCTTGTATCTGAGCATCTCACCCCCATGTGCTCTCATGGAGATTCCCGTGTTTCCAGTGAACTTGCACTAGAGGAATGAACTGCCCCAAAGGAACCAATATTGTCGATCCTCTATCTCCACTGAGAACTCCGCAAATGTCTCCCCTTCATCCTTATCTATCTCTCCCCAATCGATAATGTGAGATGGATCATCCACGTACCTCCTCAACTGCGACAACATGAAATCATTATTCACTCGGTGCATCTGTGGTGGAAGAGATAGACGGTTCACCACCTTACCTACTCTTCTAATGATCTGGAAAGTTCCGATGAACCTCAGAGATAGCTTTTCAACCTAGCCAAACCTCCACAATCCTCGCCGGGGTGATACACATAGGAATACATTGTATCCCTCCTCAAAGTCCAAGCGTCTTCATATCCTATCAGAATAAGACTTATGCCATCTATGTGTAGTGTTCATCATCTCTTGGATGATCGACTCCTTCTCCTTGGTAGTTTGTACAAACTATGGATTGATAAGTGACGACTCCCACAGGTCTGTCCACAATAGAGGTGATCTGTATTCTCGCCCATACAGAGCCTCAAACGGATCCATGCTGATGCTGGAGTGATAACTATTTTTTTTTCTGCAAACTCCACCAATGGAAGGTGGTCCTCCCAACTGCGGCCAAAATCAAGGATGAAGGCAGGAAGAATTTCATCGAGTGTCTGAATAGTCTGCTCCATCTAACCATATTTCTAAGGATGAAATGTAGTTCTCAAGTGCAGCTGTGTCCTGAATGCCTCATGTAATCCCTTCCACAAGAAGAATGAAAACGAACATCACGATCTGAGACAATCGTCTTTGGGACCCCGTAAAGTTTTACAATCTTTTGTACATAGAGACATCATAATATCTCTACTGATCCTTGCTCTTGGATAGGTAGGAAGTGGGACGACATGGTGAGTCGGTCAATGATCACCCATATGAAAGCATATCCCCTGGATGTATGTGATAGCCCTATCATAATGTCCCTGGAGATGCCATCCCACTTCCACTCTGGTACCTCGAGTGGTTGTGGTAATCCTACTAGTAACTGATGATCGACCACCAATTACTGACAAGTGATGCGTTGTGATATGAACTCTAACACCTCTTTGTTCATCCCTTGTAACACCCCGAGCTTCCACGATACACTTCTCATTCAATAATGCAATAGCTTACATTGTAAGCAACTTCGAGTTCTAAAACACTGCGACTAATCAATGTAGCCGTTATGAATAGTAATAACCACTTTTTAAAATTATAGAAATTTTATATTTCAAAATGGACTTCGTTTTTGCATTCGTAATATCAAAATTATCCTAAGTTTAATTTTTTGTAACTTTCTGAGAATTTCCAATTTTTTATGAATAGTGAAAAATAATTAAAACAACTTTTTTAATAAAAATAATTTATCATGATAAATTATACTATTTAGTGGTTTTAAAGTATAATTAGAATATATTTTTACCATTTTATCCAATGGTGGTCATTATAGTTAATTTAACATTGAAAATGGGCATTAACAATTGTCAATCTTTTGATATAAATTGTTTCTTAAAAAACACGCTATTTGTTGTGACAGCGAGAATTAATTATAAAATTAATTAATACAACATAAATGTTTGGAATTTTGTAAAATAGACATCATTTTTGAAATTGGAATATCAATTATAGATTAGGGTGAAATTTTGGCATTGTTCTGAAAAACTTCAATTTTTGATGAATAATGAAACCACTAAGTGGTAGTTAAATAACTGATTTTTTGTTTAAATGAAATTTTACCACTTCTGTGTTTTGAATTTCAAAAATCCGACATACATGGTTGTCATTAATAAGTAAAATGTGGTTCAATGAGATTAAAATAATTTTTGGTGAATAGTAACTTTTAAGTTTTTAATCGCGATTAGAGGTAATTAGTGTAGTTTAAGGTAAAAATAATGTTTTAATAATATGAGATGAGCTTGAAGCATGTCCTACCCTCATTCGATGTGTCATGGCCGACCTATACAATCCATGGGTCAACTTGGGGACCCCATGGAGCCACATTAGTTGGAAAATGACATAAATACCTTTTATTTAATGTTAAAGTAAAAAATGACACAAACATGAAATGTTTTACTAAAACAATTTTTACATGGGGGTATACAAGTCATATTTTTGACTATAAATAGTCATTGGAAAGCTAAAAATATTTCATACATCATAGTATTTTTTCTATAATTTTTAGACATTAAATAAATTAAATTATATATGACATAATTATGATGCAGCGATGACCTCATTATTTAACGATTTTAATAAAATTAAAAGATAATGTACAATCCAATGCTTACACTTGTCCAAAGACTATTTTATGGGTAGATTTCAAACCCTTATCACCTTATACACGAATTATATAAGTTTGGGACCTTTATAATCCGAAAATCATTCTATAATAATGTAAAATTTCCTTACTTTCCAAGAGTTCCCCTCCTCTCCACTTATAAAAGGCCCCCACCTCTACCACCTCATTCACACTTTCAAGCCATTTGGCTCAGCCAACCTATACCCAAATACTCTCCCAACTTCCCCCTATTACTCCTAGAAGCCTCACTTTGGGCATAACTCTTCCCAAGGAATCCTTTGGCTCAAATCAAAAAGAGTTACCCGATTTTAAGGTAATGTCTTCTCTTATGTTATTTTGTTTTATTTTGCTTCTCCAACCCCATAAACTCTTTTTATTCATTTGTTTTGTAACAAAAAAAGTATCCTGAATATACTAGTATGTTTTTATAAGAAGTATTCGAGCTACACTTACACAGACCTACATCTAATGGTTAAAGAACATACGGTTTCTGTGGATGGCGAATTTCTGCCTCACGAAACTATGATTGTTCAACACTCATAAAACACCTTCAAAGGTGGCCATTAAGATGTCACTATATTTATAAATGATATATAATATGTTTATGTTTTACTTAAGGTTCTGTATTTTTCATTTATTGCATACCTTTATTATATCTATTATGGGTAAACGTGATATTTTCATTTTAGGAAGTGCGGACTACCGCCCCCTCAAAGTGATTTGAATCGTTAATACCATATGTGGGATGTATAAAGGATGGATTAAATGATATTATATATGATCTTATACTGGAATTATAATATACCTTTATATCATTATGATTTCATTAAATACGAAATAGAAATGAAAGTAGCGTTCATGCGTACGTACGACTTACCGTCTCCATGAACGATGCATTTAATTTCTTACCTCTAAATGTTAAGTAATATTATGAATGAATGTATATACTGGATATATGATATATATGAAATCTAAATCATGAATATAATTCTGGAGATAATGGATATTCTACCACATAAACAACTTGTAATTATAAGAAGTTTATTGTTGACTCAAGTACCAAAAATCGACAAAACGACCGTTATTAACTTAAATAATTACATAATGTTCATAACATTGTAATAAGTAATATAAAAAGGATAATGAAATTGAAAATGGTAGATATTAACTCTAGTTTATTATTCAAGAGGTTAAATAACAGTCTAATCAAGTCGGACACAAGGTAAGGGAATTTCTTAACCCAACTTCCATTCTTTGGGTTAATCTCTTACTTTCAAATTATGTCATGATATTATTATGTCTTATTTTGTATTTTTACTTTCTTTATGTGTACCTATAGTGAATACACATAATATATCTATTTTATTATAAAAATGATCTTTTTAAGGACTTCATCTCAATCTCCTTTAATTGAGGCATATTTGGTTTTATACATAACTTTCTTTTATACGGTGTATAAACCCCTTTGACATTTACGTTTATTCAAAAGGAATCTTTTTTATACGAATAATTTTACTAAACGACAAAAAGGGATTTTTTTTCTTTCCGTACATATGTGGCGACAACGACTTCTCCGCCGCCGTGACCATTATTTGAGTTTCGGCTTCCTCTACAAGCCATCACTTTTTTTTAATGAAAAATAAATACAAAGTTTTAACTTTCTATTATTTTGGTATTGAAAATGGTTTTGAAAGCGTTTTTATTATATCAATGTGTTGTATTGAAATCATGTGATTGAAATGTGGAAATGTTATGTTTCCTTTATGCATGTTTTATGTGATACGATTATGTTATGGTTTATGATATGATTAAACCTATTCATATGAGGAATGCATTGGACTTAATAAGTGACGGGTGGAGCCCGCTATAGCTCCTCGATGCATCGGTAGGTCTCATGAGACAAAATAGTGTCTTGGCACGAGGCCTTAACAAAATCTTATTTGTGGTCTTGGCACGAGGCCTTGGCTACGTGGTTATGATAGTCTGGCATTATGTATTCCATCATTGTGAAAGTGGTTATTGATATTTCATGTGATTATTCGACTAGTAGAATATCCATGTGAGTAAGTAAATGGAATTATTTCAGTTTACTTTTTCCATATTATGCTAAAGTTCAAGTTTAAAAGGTTTTTGTTTTAGTTATACATTGCCTTAAATGTTGATGTTTATCTATGAAAGCTTCCGCTATATTGTTATCCTTACTGAGCATCTGAGCTCACCCCTTTCAATGTTTTAATTTTTCCAGGATGTGAAGAAGTATATTATGAATGACCTGCATGGATAATATAAGGGGATATGAAGAGAAGATGTTGTAGTTTTGTTTTACTTTATGATGTAATGTAAGACTTATGAATGTATCTAGTGTTTCCAAGGCTACTAAACTAATCGGTATTTCGAGACTTGATCTTTTGTGATCATGCCAATGTTATGAAGTAATGCACCGACTCTGGATAGCTGGGGTCGGGGCGTTACAGTTGGTATGAGAGGCAGGTTAGTACTAACCTTGGAAGCTAGATTTAGATAAACACTGATTAGAGCACATAGCCCGAAGATAGACTTTGAGGATTAGTATAGAAGAACTTCCTAGAATTTTGGTATTGTAGAGATGTTGTGAGTTTTCCAAGAAGTACATCCCTGTCTGGATACGAGCAGGTAGAGGTGGCTCTGGCACAGATGTACCTAGGGGTAAAACCCGAAAACACTGCTTTGAGCCAGACTCGAACGGGAACTGGTGCACGACAACAGGACTTGCTGCACTCTTGGTTACGACACTCCCAGGGGATATGCTTTGGATAATTCTCATTTTCTTTATAAACCACTATGAAGGGTTATGAGTATATACTTCCTCAAAGAAAACATTTTTATGGATTATATCCACAAATAGTTCAATTTTTGTTAAGTATCTTACAAGTATGGAATTATGTATTTTGATTCATAAACTAATATAGTATATGCCATTGTTTAGAAATGGCGCCTAGTGGAAGGAATGGAAACCGTATCAATGCACGCACTCCGTGTAGGGATTGCCCTCCTGCTCAAGATAATTATTGTGGATCTGGAGATAAAACTGGTGCTGATCAACTTATTACCATACTGGGACAACTCACTCAAGTTATGAATAATAACCTTACTCGTATGGATCACCCTAATCCACAACGTGGAGGCTCAATTTTAGACCGCTTCATGAGGCAACAACTGCCAACATTTAATGGGGGTACAAATCCATTATTAGCTGAGCAATGGATAAACTCCTTAGAGAAAATATTCCATGCCTTGGGGAGTAGCGAAAGGGAGAAGGTTGTCATGGTAGTTTACCGCCTCACTGGAGATGCCGATCAGTGGTGGTCGCTGATTCAAAACACAAAGGAAGATGATGACGTATCTAATATGGAATGGAGGGAGTTCAAAGATATTTTCGTAGAAAAATACTTTCCTCGTGACCATCGAGCAGATATGGAAAGGCAATTTCTGATTCTGAGGCAGAAGGAGGATGAGAATGTCGCAAAGTATGAGGCTAACTTTACAAGGTTAGCGAGGCATGCTGCAGATTATATACGTAGCCCAAGAAGTAATATTGATCGTTTCTTTGATGGGTTAATACCATTTCTCCATCGATCTTTAGTATCACAATCTTTCTCAACATATGAAGATATTGTCTCGTGTGCTATCAAGACAGAAAAAGAATGCTCTATGTCTTATGACTTTAAAGCAAAGTAATAGAAGAAGAGATCTTCTGATCAATCTGGAAATGGAAATAAGGGGAAGAAGGGAAGAGTTGAATATCAGTCCTGCAGTAAGTGTGGGAAGAAACACCCTGGTACTTGCTTGAAGGGAATGAGAGTCTGTTACAAGTGTGGTGAAAAAGGCCACCAAGCTCATGATTGCAAGGGAAAGAAAGTTTCTGTGAATGTGGAATGCTATAATTGTAGAGAGATCGGACATTATGAAAATGAATGTCCTAAGCGTCAGGGAAACTTACCTCAGAAAAGGCCAAGGGATCAAGGGCAATCTTATGTTGTTACTACAGTTGAAGCAGAATAACTAATCTATTGGTGGTTTTGGACTCATGGATTATATTCCGGTTATTAGAATAATGTGATATATATAGAATGATTGTACTGCAGTACTTGTTGATTTCAGTAAGGTTTTAATATGATGAAAGTAATTTTATTCTTAGTATGTGACAATAAGAGAAACTTTACTTTGTTTGGGGAATATGATAAATTGATTTTTGAATTAAGAGACCTTTTAGGGAAAGTCTGGACATAGGTATTTTGGATAACTATAATGGTTGGAGTGGATTAAGTTGATCTTTGGATAGTATTGTGTATGGTTGAAAAATTTATGAAGATTATTTTTGGAATATTATAATACTATAGTTTTAGGAAAAGGACAACTTGCAGGGTGGGCATAACCCGTCGCGTCGGACAAAGCTGCAGGAATCGAACCCACAACCATAGTGTGACAGACCTTTATTTCCTACCACTAGCCTACAAGAAGTCCCTGGTTATTAAAAAATAATTTTACTAATCTAAATGGTATGTGTTAACATTTGGAACCTTATACAATTAGGATAAGTATAATATTATTGAGTTATATTATCTTTTTGAGTGAAAGATGAGTTGAAGGTTGAAACTCTAATTGTCAAGCATAAATATATATATACCTATCTCTTATTCAATGAATAAATTAATTCTTAAACTTTAGTAAAGGGATATTAAAACAAAAAAATGTGTTATCCTAATACCATATGTGTTGTTGAACTGATGATATTTTAAATCAACATAGATTAAAGGCTTTCAGGCCCTCAATTTGACAGTTGATTGTGATTGATGACCTCAATCACTCCCTACAAATATTTACGTTTTTCCTCCAATTATATGTCTTTAATTGCCACCAATGTTCTCCTAATCGAGATCATAATTGGGTGGTGACTTTTTCATTTCCCTTTCCCTCTTATTAAGGCTAAATTTTATTAATCTTATTTCCGATGTGGGTTTTCCACAAAGGTATTTTCTCTTTTCAACCTTTTATTTTCAAATAAAAAATTTCAAATTGCGAGGACGCAATTTATTGAAGGAGGGGAGAATGTAACACCCCGAGCTTCCACGATACGCTTCTCATTCAATAATGCAATAGCTTGCATTGTACGCAACTTCGAGTTCTAAAACACCGCGACTAATCAAAGTAGCCGTTATGAATAGTAATAACCACTTTTTAAAATTATTTAAATTTTATATTTCAAAATGGACTTCGTTTTTGCATTCGTAATATCAAAATTATCCTATGTTGAATTTTTTGTAACTTTCTGAGAACTTCCAATTTTTTATGAATAGTGAAAAATACATAAAACAACTTTTTTAATAAAAATAATTTATTGTGATAAATTATACTATTTAGTGGTTTTAAAGTATAATTAGAATATATTTTTACCATTTTATGCAATGGTGGTCATTATAATTAATTTAACATTGAAAATGGGCATGAACAATTGTCAATCTTTTGATATAAATTGTTTCTTAAAAAACACGCTATTTGTTGTGACAGCGGGAATTAATTATAAAATTAATTAATACAACTTACTTGTTTTGAATTTTGTAAAATGGACATCATTTTTGAAATCAGAATATCAATTATAGCTTAGGGTGAAATTTTGGCATTGTTCTGAAAAACTTCAATTTTTGATGAATAGTGAAACCACTAAGTGGTAGTTAAATAACTAATTTTTCATTTAAATGAAATTTTACCACTTCTGTGTTTTGAATTTCAAAAATCCGACATACATGGTTGTCATTAAGAAGTAAAATGTGGTTCAATGAGATTAAAATAATTTTTGGTGAATAGTAACTTTTAAGTTCTTAATCGCGATTAGAGGTAATTAGTGTAGTTTAAGGTAAAAATAATGTTTTAATAATATGAGATGAGCTTGACACATGTCCTACCCTCATTGTATGTGCCATGGACGACCAATACAATCCATGGGTCAACTTGGGGACCCCATGGAGCCACTTTAGTTGGAAAATGACATAAATACCTTTTATTTAATGTTAAAGTAAAAAATGACACAAACATGAAATGTTTTACTAAAACAATTTTTACATGGGGTTATACAAGTCATATTTTTGACTATAAATAGTAATTGGAAATCTAAAAAGATTTCCTACATCATAGTATTTTTTTTATAATTTTTAGACATTAAATAAATTAAATTATATATGACATCATTATGATGCAGCGATGACCTCATTATTTAAAGATTTTAATAAAATGAAAATATAATGTAAAATACAAGGCATACACTTGTCCAAAGACTATTGGATGGGTAGATTTCGAACCCTTATCACCTTATCCACGAATTATATACGTGTGGGACCTTTAGAATCCGAAAAGCATTGTATAATAATGTAAAATTTCCTTACTTTCCAAGAGTGCCTGTCCTCTCCACTTATAAAAGGCCCCCCACCTATACCACCTCATTCACACTTTCAAGCCATTTGGCTTGGCCAAACTCTGACCAAATACTCTCCCAACTTCCCCCTCTTACTCCTAGAAGCCTCACTTTGGGAAGAACTCTTCCCAAGGAAGCCTTTGGCTCAAATCAAAAAGAGTTACCCGATTTTAATGTAATGTCTTCTCTTATGTTATTTTGTTTTATTTTGCTTCTCCAACCCCATAAACTCTTTTTATTAATTTCTTTTGTAAAAACACCAGTATCCGAAATATACTAGGATGTTGTTATAAGAAGTATTCGAGCTAAAATTACACACACCTACATCTAATGGTTAAAGAACATACGGTTTCTGTGGATGGCGAATTTCTGCCTCACGAAACGATGATTGTTCAACACTCATAAAACACTTTCAAAGGTGGCCATTAAGATGTCACTATATTTATAAATGATATATAATATGTTTATGTTTTACTTAAGGTTATATATTTTTCATTTATTGCATACCTTTATTATTTCCATTATGGGTAAACGTGATATTTTCATTTTAGGAAGTGCGGACTACCGCCCCCTCAAAGTGATTTGAATCGTTAATACCATATGTGGGATGTATAAAGGATGGAGTAAATGATATTATATATTATGTTACACTGGAATTATAATATACCTTTATATTATTATGATTTCATTAAATACGAAATAGAAATGAAAGTAGCGTTCATGCGTACGTACGACTTACCGTCTCCATGAACGGTGCATTTCATTTCTTACCTCTAAATGTTACGTAATATTATGAATGAATGTATATACTGGATATATATTATATATATGACATCTAAATCATGAATATAATTCTGGAGATAATGGATATTCTACCACATAAACAACTTGTAATTATAAGAATTTTATTGTTGACTCAAGTACCAAAAATCGAAAAAACGATCGTTATTAACTTAAATAATTACATAATGTTCATAACATTGTAATAAGTGATATAAAAAGGATAATGCAATTGAAAATGGTAGATATTAACTCTATTTTATTATTAAGGAGGTTAAAGAATGGTCGAATCAAGTCGGACACAAGGTAAGGGAATTTCTTAACCCAACTTCCATTCTTTGGGTTAATCTCCTACTTTCAAATTATGTCATGATATTATTATGTCTTATTTTGTATTTTTACTTTCTTTATGTGTAACTATAGTGAATAAACATAATAGATCTATTTTATTTTAAAACTTATCTTTTTAAGGACTTCGTCTCAATCTCTTTTAATTGAGGCATATTTGGTTTTATACACAACTTTCTTTTATACGGTGTATAAACCCCTTTGACTTTTACGTTTATTCAAAAGGAATATTTTATATACGAATCATTTTACTAAACAACAAAAATGGATTGTTTTTCTTTCCGTACATATGCGGAGACAACGACTTCTCCGCCGCCGTGACCATTATTTGAGTTTCGGCTTCCTCTACAAACCATCACTTTTTTTAATGAAAAATAAATAAAAGTTTTAACTTTCTTTTATTTTGGTATTGAAAATGGTTTTGAAAGCATTTTTATTATATCAATGTGTTGTATTGAAATCATGTGATTGAACTGTGGAAATTTTATGTTTCCTTTATGCATGTTTTATGTGATACGATTATGTTATGGTTTATGATATGTTTAAACCTATTCATATGAGGAATGCATTGGACTTAATAAGTGACGGGTGGAGCCCGATATAGCTCCTCGATGCATCGTTAGGTCTCATGAGACAAACTAGTGTCTTGGCACGAGGCCTTGAAAAAATCTTATTTGTGGTCTTGGCACGAGGCCTTGGCTACGTGGTTATGATAGTCTGGCATTATGCATTCCATCATTATGAAAGTGGTTATTGATATTTCATATGATTATTCGACTAGTAGAATATCAATGTGAGTAAGTAAATGGCATTATTTCAGTTTACTTTTTCCATATTATGATAAAGTTCAAGTTTAAAAGGATTTTGTTTTAGTTATACATTTCCTTAAATGTTAATGTTTATTTATGAAAGCTTCCTCTATATTGTTATTCTTACTGAGCATATGAGCTCACCCCTTTCAATGTTTTAATTTTTCCAGGATGTGAAGAAGTATATTATGAATGACCTATAGGGATAATATAAGGGGATATGAAGAGAAGATGTTGTAGTTTTGTTTTACTTTATGATGTAATGTAAGACTTATGAATGTATCTAGTGTTTCCAAGGCTACTAAACTAATCGGTCTTTCGAGACTTGATCTTTTGTGATCATGCCAATGTTATGAAGTAATGCACCGACTCTGGGTAGCTGGGGTCGGGGCGTTACATCCCTGGCCACCAGTACTGACGTCGGAGGTCCTGGTACATCATATCAACTCCAGGATGTACCTAAAAAGGGGATATATGGAACTCCATCAAAACCACCTCAAGTAGTCTCACTAGTACCATAGTGCTTCCTCTGAAGATGATGACAAGATCCCCACGTTCAGAAAATCCATCAGAATCCTGTCCAGAGGATATAAGAGCAGTTCGGGCCTCAAAGTCTACGTCCCCATGTGGTGCCTCCCTAACTCGCTGAAGGAATGGGAGAGTATATGTTATAGAAGGAAGGTACGCTGGTCCATCATTATACACAAAGGATGCCAAAAACATGGTTAGATACTCTATCACCTCACTCATCAGTTATAGACTAGAACTCTTACTGTGTGCGTCTTCTACTAATTTCCCCTTCATAGGAGTGTAGAATATCTCAAAGTTGTATTCCTTTGGAAACTCTAACCATTGTCATTGTCTCAGATTCAGGTCCATCTGTGAGAAGATATACCTGAGACTCTTGTGGTCAGAGTAGACTGTAAAATATTCACCCATCAGGTAGTTATGCCAAATATTCATCGCAAAGACCACTGCTGCTAACTTCAGGTCATGGTTAGCATAGTTATGCTCACGTTTTATAAACTATTGTGAGCCGTAGGAAATCACCGCTTGCTCCTACACCAGGACACAACCAAGTCTGTTCCCTGATGCAACGTAGTAGTCTATATACCCGACACCCTATTTTGGTAGCCTAAAGATGGGGGGCACTCATCAGTATCTTCTTTAGATCCTAAAAACTCTGCTGGCATCTCTCCATCCAAACAGAGGAATTTCCATTCTTTGTCAAAGTTGAAAAGGGTGTCACAACTTTGGAAAATTCAGTTATGAATCTCTGGTAGTACCAAGACAATCCTATGAAACTTTTCACCTCAGTCAAAATCATGGGTGCCTCCCAAGAAAGCACTGCATCAATCTTCGCCGGATCCACTCCAACTCTAGCCTTTGATATAAAGTTCCCTGGGAAGTTGACTTCTCATATCTAAAACTGGAACTTAGAGAAATTTCTATAAATACGGTTCTCTCAGAGTGTATCCAGAACTATCTGTATGTGTGTGGCATGATCCTCCTCCTATGTCGAGTATAGCAAGATGTCGTCAAGGAAGACCACCATGAAGAGATTAAGGTAATGATGGAAGATCATGTTCATGAGCCCCATGAACACTTTTGGATCATTGGTCATGCTGAAGGGCATTACCAATAACTCATAATGGCCATACCGATATCTTAAGGCTGTGTTCGGTATGTCCTCATCTCATACCCTGAGCTAATGATATCCTGATATGATGAATTTCTTCAAAAACCATCGAGCTCCCTTCATTTGGTCATGGAGATCATCCATCCTTATGAGTGGATACTTGTTATTCAGAGTCTCCTGGTTCAGGCACCGATAGTCCATGGAAAGCCTCAGACTCCCATCTTCCTTCATGGAAAATAAAATTGAGGATAACCATGGAGAAACATTGGGCCTTATGTACCCCTTCCTCTGTAAGTCCTCCAACTGTACCCGCAACTCACGATGCTACACGAGAGCCATCTATTATGCTGGTGTAGATATCTGTGTCATCAAATGGTATTGGTCGATGTATAAATCTACATCTCTTTAAGGGGGTAGTCCCAGAACATCATCAGGAAAGACATCATCGTACTGGTCCACCACTACAGGATAACTCAGACTCCTCACGTCAATGACTCTAAGAGTAAGGATATCCAATAGATGAATGATTGGTCTCACCCTCCTTCGATAAAGTCCATCCTATGATACAAAGGTTCCCTTATCTCCAGTGAAGGAAAAGTTAATCTGATCATCATGGAAACAAAACACTTGGTGCTTAAAACAGTCAATCTGACCATGGAACGTGGATAACCAGTCCGTACCCTAGATGAAATCGCAAGGCCTCCACCCTACTACTAGGAGATCCCATCCAATGGTCTCTCCTCCTAGAGTAATCTCACACTATCAGCACCAGTTTGTAATTGTCTAATCCTCTCCCATATGAGTCTCCAATCGTAAGGATAAATCAAATGGATCTACTAGAATCTATGAGCTCCAAATTAGAGCCTTGGATATTAATGAGTGACTGGAACTTCTGCTTATATTTACTTAAGCTATGGTGGATTAGACATAGATCGTACCTCGAATCATATCTGGAGCACTGTGGTCATAGGCCTCAGCTACCTGAAGCTGAGCTCATCCATGTCCACCAGATACGAGAGGTCTGGGTGGACCACTTGGTGGTTGTGGTGGTAGAAACTCAAATCACCTCCCAGCACCTTCTACATGACCTACTTCTCTACCATACCCACCACCCTGCGGACCTCCTCGCTCAAATATCTGCCTCTACATCGGTGGTCCCTCAAATATCTACTGATCATCAGTATGGTGGGTCGGGCAGTTGTGAGGCATGTGTCCCTGCCTGCCGCACATGAAACACAGTTTGCTCCTCTTTTAGCCTTCTCTAAGTCATGAGCTTCACACCTCCTACCCAACGTCCTGGGGTTATCCTTTAGAAGGTCTGGCACGCTTGGACCTCTGTGTCATCTACCTACTACCCGTTGTAGATGACTCTACTAACTATCATCCGGTAGTAGTTCTCACCATCGATGCCTTCTCAGCTTATAATATCTCCACCAATAACGCTCACTCGATCACTCTAGTCAGCATCAAGATATTGAGCGATATTATTGACACTCTGATCTCCCACTGGAGACCCTGCTTAAAGGTCCAGGCCCTTATGAAAGGGTCTCGTACCATATCGGTGGAGTAGAGCGGGTGGTAAGTGAATCTATCTGACTACTAGGCTACTTTCAGGATGCCCTGTTATAAGTGTAGGAGCTTTTGAATATGCACAAAGTGTAGTGTCGCTGGAATTAACTCTTCCCTGATGAGGCTCTTGAAGTTCATCCAAGTGAGGGTTGCCTCATCCTGTTAATGAAGCATTAGGATCCACCATCTCCATGTTGTGCCATGGAAGAGTCTAAGAGATAGGATCTCCAACTGCTCTATCGGTGTCTCAACCATGAAAAAAACTTGTGTTATAGCCTCCATCCAGTCTGCAACTGCTTGGGTATCTGTCTCACCTTGAAACCTCAAAGGCCTCTATCGCTGGAAAATGTGGAACATGCTCAATAGACGTGCACCGTCTACTCACGGATCTAGTGGAAACTACTTCCTAATGGGAAGTGGTGCTGCTGGTGCACCACCCGAAGGTGCTACCATTGTAACAAGGCCCTGCACTGAATCCTCGTCGTTTGGTGGGACTTCATCGTGATCTTTCTCAGGCTTCATGCCAGGATGTCTAAATTGAGGCATCTTGAAAGAAACAGGTGATCTACAGTCAATAAGATATACATGTTGAGATTACTCAAAAGAGATCAAAATTAAAAACATTTCCAAAAAATACTCAATTAGTGTTTTCATGCACCGTGTTGGAAATCAAAATTCAGGGTCCTGGTGTATGGATACGTCGACAGACACACCAACACTGGTCTCCCCGAAATAAAAACCACTCTCAAAACACATAACACCATTTATCCATTGGAAAGATCATAGTCATATTTCTTTGGTAGAACCGACTCCTTTGATAGCACTTTGTCACGAACAGTCCCCCGAGGCCCATACCCTGACTACGCCAAGCCTGCCTTCCATAGGCCAAGGGTTGGAGACTAGCACCAAAAATGAATTTCCCTAAAATAGAAAGGCATTTATTTTGAACCTACAAAAACATATACCAAGAACACGACAAGATGTAAACCACTTAGTAAAAAAGTAGTAGTAAATGTGTGTACTGAAAGTAGAGGGTCCGGAATACAAGACCAACTGAGAGATACAATACAAAAAAAATAGAAAATATCTCCGGAAATCTTCCACCACGAATCCTACCTAAAGGGGAGGTGTAGCTAATCACCAAAACTCTCCACGTCAATTATTCACCTCTGTATACCGCCGAGTCCTGGCCCCCTAGGACACATCCAATTTTCATATCTTCTATACAAGACACAACAAGTTGCGGGTGAAGCCCGTGCATGGGTGAGTATAAAAATACCCAGTAGGGACCTCGAGGCCCCTGAAGGTCTCTCATAATTCCATAAAGGAAAACCAAAAATCATAATCTCAATCACAAATCACAAAGAAAAAGACATGCCTCAAACCAGCTATACGACTCCGAGTTCAGGAATAATGATGACTAGTCTTAAGATATATAATTTTATTCAATTAGGAAGTCTCCGAAACGTAACCTCAAAGGATTTTTTCAAATTTATATCCACACAGGGTCGTATGTTTCCAATACATTATGGGTAGTTATAGCATCCCGCCTTTTTATCACATAAACTTTCATTTACATTTTACAAAATCGAGGATATTTAAGGTTTAGTGTCTTGGAAACCAGGAACTTAAAACATGAAACAACAAAAACAAACATTCTTCTTAAACACTTGAAAGGCTTCTCCTTATGTTCATCCTAGGTTCATTTCTGCATCTCAGAACCTGGGGACATACATCAAAGGAAAGGGTGAGCAGAAGGCCCAGTAAGGAAAATAAGAGATACATTTTACATGTGAACTTGAGATACTTCAATAAGGTCATGAAAAGAACTTTAAGGCATGAGAAAGAAATCATGAGATACATCATAATAAAAATAACATTTTTCAGAACTTGAAGATGTGGATGCAACATTTAATATTGACAATCGTTTCGTTTCACCAAGGTCCATCCCCAAGGTGTCGTTAGAAATTACCAAGGTTATTCACCAAGGCGTCATTAAAATGGTCATCTCTAGAGATTAAGTCTTTACCCAATGCATTAGAGCGCTATCAGGGCGCACCCTTAAATTTGAATTTATTATAATGTGAGCCACATATATCATCATCAAACATTTCATAAATAACCCATATAGCATAAAATAAATGGTTTTCATTTCATAATCATAACGTTTTAAAAACTGCTTTAAAGACATGATCGTTACGTCACTTTAAAACCCACAAAAAGGGAGGTGGGTCTCATGTATGTAAATCCCAGAATTTAAAATAGAAAATTTTGGTATATATTTGAATACCCCTTTAGAATAAAGAGATTTGAGTATTCACTTAATAATATAAAAGAACTTTAGAAAAAGAGAGAGACATTTTGAGATGGAAATTCTGCAGCATAACGGCTATGTTACGAGGTTTTAGAAGACATTAAAAAGAGGGGGAAAATGGGTCAAACATTCATAAACGACCCATAAAACAGTAGATGGACATAATAAAAAGGATACATGATCATGGTAATGAAATTTCAAGGACATACCATTTGAAATGAAAAACATGTAAGGAAGACAAAAATTAGATTTCTCTTATGAAAGTTCGGCAGCCTAACGACGTTACTTAAACTTCAACAAGAATGATTTGAAAAGATCAAATAGGGTCTCTCATCATGTGAACATAAGAGTTCAGTATGATAGATATAGAGATAATGCACCAACATAATTAAAAAGGAACTTGAAAGACTTGACATGAAAGTAGAACTTTGAAAAGAATGAGAAGGGTGAAAGAATCCCCTAAAAACATCGGCAGCCTAACGACGCCACTTAAAACATCAAAATACCGAATTGAAGAGATCAAATGGGGTCTCTCATCATATGAACATAAGAGTAAAGTATGATAGATATATAGATCATACCCCAATATAACAAAAAGCATCTTGAAAGAATTGACATGAAAGTAGAACTTCAAAACGAGAAGGGTGAAGAACCACTTAAAAATTTGGCAGCCTAACGGCGCCACTTACAACTTCAAAATACGGAATTGAAGAGATAAAATGGGGTCTCTCATCATATGAACATAAGAGTCTAGTATGATAGATATAGAGATCATACCCCAACATAACAAAAAGGAACTTGAAAGAATTGACAAGAAAGTAGAACTTCAAAACGAGAAGGGTGAAGAACCACTTAAAAATTCGGCAGCCTAACGGTGCCACTTAAAACATAAAAATAATGAATTGATGAGATAAAATGGGGTCTCTCATCATATGATCATAAAATATCAGTATGATAAATTTAGAGATCATACCCCAACATAATAAAAAGGAACTTGAAATACTTTACATGAAAATAGATGTTGAAAAATGAGAAGGGAGAAAGAATCCGTTACAAAAATTTCGGCAGCCTAACGGTGCCACTTAAAACTTCATAAAACGAAATAATGAGAGTAAGAGGGGATCTCTCATTATATGAACATAAAAAGGGCAGTAAGAGGAGTATAAAAGAACATCCTCCAACATATGAACATGGATCATAAAAGGAATGACATAAAAGAGATTACTTGAAATGAAAGCGAGAGGTCGGATCCCTTACCTTAAAATGTAACTCTTAAACCTCAAAGGATGGGACCTTGAGGGCTTGGGGGCACCTTGGGAGGACTCCTTGGGAGGTAATGAGACCAGAACTTCGTTGGGGAAGAGTTGAGAGTCAAAACTAAAGGAGGAAAGGGTGGGTATTTATAGGGAAAGTGAGGGGACAAGGCATTAATGGCCAAGGGACACCTCATACCTTATCTTACTATTCATAATTCGACCATATTGAATATATACTTAATACATCATTTAATGATGTCATTAAACACCCGTAACTTAAAAACTATATTTTCACTATTCATCAAAAATTCAACTTTCTCAGAATAATCCCAAAATTTCACCTTAACCAAATATCGATGCTCTAAATACATTTATGATCTCCATTTTATAAAAATAATTTTCTAAATAATTTTAATTTAATTTTTAAATAAAAACACTATTCATCGAAAATTTGTTTCTTTCAGAAAAATCCCCAAAAATTACCATAACATAATATCGATGCTCTGAGTTCAAAAATAAATTCATTTTTATAAAAATAATTTTCTAAATAATTTTAATTAAATTTTTAATTAAAAAAAACACTATTCACCCGAAAAAACTAATACTTTAATAATAATTTATGAAACCGTTATTTAACCATTTTATTGAATCACATTACTTAATCAAGGTGCCTACATTATTTTAAAACTTTCTTTAAGTGAGATTAATAATCCATTTGGTCATATTACTAATCCTAATCATAAAATCACTATTCATAAATTACTATTCATCAAAAATCAAGTTGATCTTATTAGACTCCAAATTTTGTACGGAACATAATTGTAGAAGACCATTTTTTGAAAATCATTACACATTTTTAATTATTTAAGGTTTACATAAACATTTTTAAAATATCCTTTTTCTAAAATTCATCTAAAATATGGATACTATATTTATCGGGTCATTTGAAAATTCATAAACTTCATCATAAGAAGAAATCCCAATTTTTATTTAAAACAAAGGATTACACAAGGTAGTTACGGTCTCCTTATATAGCCTCTTATCACACCAGCATAGGACCTAAGTTTAAGGTGTGCTAAGGTGAGAGAGTCCGAGGGAGGCTCGGCCAACATTGCCCGAGTAGTAATTTCAATCAGTTTGAACTTCTCGCGAAGGCGATTCCGTTCTAGCTTCACACGATGAAGTTCGGCTTGGGTTTGGTCCAGAGAAAAGCCCAATGGTGATACCTCCTACCCATGTTCTGTTAGATGGGCTTCGATCGGTCCAAGACTACTAGGTGAGGCCATCAAATCTTCTTTCTATAATAATTAACCAAGATTACTTGTATTTAGAGACAATAATCAAAACATTTTGTTCACAGCGGTCATATTGACCGATGGTCATATAACAGTTAGAACCCCATGGTCTCATTTTAATTATAATCATGTTTATCAAATAAAACATTTTTGTTGAGTATAAAAATAAAATAAAATAACACATGAAATTAGGAAACAAGATTTATTCAAAATTCCAGGCCGTTACAATCTTCCCCCCTTAAGAAATTGCGTCCTCACAATTTAAAAAAAAAGGGTTTTGAAATTTCATTGAAAGTCCCACATCGGAAAAAGAGTCCGTGACACCATTACTTTAAATGAAAGAAAAGGAAGTACAAAGGCCAACCGAGTCTAGTCATACTAGGATTCCATGTAGGAAACATGGACATGGAGGAGAAAACAAAGGGTCACGTCCTAAAGGAGAGTGATAGAAAACATGATTAGGAGGAAGTTAACCACCAGAAAATCCCAAAATTATGATGTGTGCAAGTGGTCTTTGATTACCTAGTAGGAAACGTAAACCAAAAATGTTTTTGTTTTACGTTCCTTTTCATAACTTTGAGGAATTCATTTACAACATAGAACAAAAACATAAGGAAATATTTCTACCTTCATGTAGAGTTTCATCCTTTAATAAGTTTCTACCAAAAACTAATCTTTTCTCTAAACTATGAGCATTCAAAACTACTTGGTCTCATCAAAACACAAGAATAATATTCTAGAGATTCACATAATCCACAAAAGATTAACTATCTATTTCTTTTATTTTAAACATTATCCCAAAAACCGAAAGGGTAAGGTAAAACAACTCTTCAAAAAAAAGAAAGAATCCCATACGAATGGAAACTACTTTTAAATCTTCAAAGTTCCATGGTACTACCCAAAGTTCATCCTAGTCAAATCCATAAATAATGTTCCTTAAAATTCCTCAAAATAAACCAAACTAAGATTGAATCCCAAATACAAGAAGGATTTGATAACATAGTCTTCCAAAATAAACTTCATTGTTCATCTCCAAACAACATCAACCACTACTAACATCTTATAACAAAAGTATCTAACCTAAACATATTTAACCCAAGATAGGTTAGCCATTCCGATAAGTAACCTAAATTTCTATAAGTCCACCTTAAATTCATCAATTCTTCAAATATAAGTCAACCTTAGTCCTCAATGAAAATACCGTTGTAATCTATTTACCTCGATCATATAGGGTCCCCAAAATAGTGAACGTCTTCCAAAATAAAAATAATATTTTAATACCCTAATCATCTCTGTCATATTAGTATGGTAATCGTAGCATTTCCTATCACATTGGTTGTTGAGACATGCTTTTCCATTTCCCGCCATTAACTAAGAAAAGAAACTTTAATTAGGGGCTTAAATACTTAGCCAATAATCATGAAAAGAAACTTAAAGCATACAAGGATAACTTTTAGTTGAAAAGTATACCCTAACTTGTGATCCCGTAGGTTCCCATCTAGGTTATCCATGATCATATATTCTTATGTGAATCTTCATTTTATTTTATCTTTGTTCCTTTAATAATGGTTCATACTAAGCTTATGAATTTACCAAAGCATATCCCCCGGGAGTGTCGTAACCAAGAGTGCAGCAAGGCCCGTTCTCGTGTACCAGTTCCCGTTCGAGTCTAGCTCAAAGCGGTGTTTTCGGGTTTTACCCCTATGTACATCTGTGCCAGTGCCACCTCTACCTGCTCGTATCCAGACAAGGATGTATTTGTTTGGCAACCCCTTACTCAATACTCACCAAAATACCAGGAAGATTTCCTATATTTTAACTTTTCGATAGGCTTCTTCCTAAAGGTTTCATATCCTAATTTCCACAAATAACTAAACCATCCTTTGATACCAACTATAGCATCCCGCCTTTTTATCACATAAACTTTCATTTACATTTTACAAAATCGAGGATCTTTAAGATTTAGTGTCTTGGAAACCAGGAACTTAAAACATGAAACAAAAAAAAACATTCTTCTTAAAGACTTGAAAGGCTTCTCCTTATGTTCATCCTAGGTTCATTTCTGCATCTTAGAACCTGGGGACATACATCAAAGGAAAGGGTGAGAAGAAGGCCCAGTAAGGAAAACGAGAGAAACATTTTACATGTGAACATGAGATACTTCAATAAGGTCATGAAAAGAACTTTAAGGAATGAGAAAGAAATCATGAGATACATCATAATAAAAATAAAATTTTTCATAACTTGAAGATGTGGCTGAAACATTTAATATTGACAATATTTTCGTTTCACCAAGGTCCATCCCCAAGGTGTCGTTAAAAATTACCAAGGTTATTCACCAAGGCGTCGTTAAAATGGTCATCTCTAGAGATTAAGTCTTTACCCAATGCATTGGAGCGCTATCAGGGCGCACCCTTAAATTTGCCTTTATTATCATGTGAGCCACATATATCATCATAAAAAATTTCATAAATAACCCATATAGAATAAAATAAATGGGTTTCATTTCATAATCATAAAATTTTAAAAACTGCTTTAAAGACATGATCTTTACGTCACTTTAAAACCCACAAAAAGGGAGGTGGGTCTCATGTATGTAAATCCCAGAATTTAAAATAGAACATTTTGGTATATATGTGAATACCCCTTTAGAATAAAGAGCTTTGAGTATTCACTTAATAATATAAGAGAACTTTAGAAAAAGAGAGAGACATTTTGAGACGGAAATTCTGCAGCATAACGGCTATGTTACGAGGTTTTAGAAGACATTAAAAAGAGGGGGAAAATGGGTCAAACATTCATAAATGACCCATAAAACAGTAGATGGACAGAATAAAAAGGATACATGATCATGGTAATGAAATTTCAAGGACATACCATTTGAAATGAAAAACATGGAAGGAAGACAAAAATTAGATTTCTCTTATGAAAGTTCGGCAGCCTAACGACGTTACTTAAACTTCAACAAGAATGATTTGAAAAGATCAAATAGGGTCTCTCATCATGTGAACATAAGAGTTCAATATGATAGATATAGAGATAATTCCCCAAAATAATTAAAAAGGAACTTGAAAGACTTGACATGAAAGTAGAACTTTGAAAAGAATGAGAAGGGTGAAAGAATCCCCTAAAAACTTCGGCAGCCTAACGACGCCACTTAAAACTTCAAAATACCGAATTGAAGAAATCAAATGGGATCTCTCATCATATGAACATAGGAGTCCAATATGATAGATATAGATATCATACCGCAACATAACAAAAAGAATTTTGAAAGAATTGACATGAAAGTAGAACTTCAAAACGAGAAGGGTGAAGAACCACTTAAAAATTTGGTAGCCTAACGGCGCCACTTAAAACTTCAAAATACTGAATTGAAGAGATCAAATGGGGTCTCTCATAATATGAACATAAGAGTCCAGTATGATTGATATATAGATCATACCCCAACATAACAAAAAGGAACTTGAAAGAATTGACAAGAAAGTAGAACTTCAAAACGAGAAGGGTGAAGAACCACTTAAAAATTCGGCAGCCTAACGGCGCCACTTAAAACATAAAAATACTGAATTGAAGAGATAAAATGGGGTCTCTCATCATATGATCATAAAAGATCAGTATGATAAATTTATAGATCATACCCCAACATAATAAAAAGGAACTTGAAATACTTTACATGAAAATAGATCTTGAAAAATGAGAAGGGAGAAAGAATCCATTAAAAAAAATTCGGCAGCCTGACGGCGCCACTTAAAACTTCATAAAACGAAATAATGAGAGTAAGAGGGGATCTCTCATTATATGAACATAAAAAGGGCAGTAAGAGGAATATATAAGAACATCCTCCAACATATGAACATGGAGCATAAAAGGAATGACATAAAAGAGATTACTTGAAATGAAAGCGAGAGGTCGGATCCCTTACCTTAAAATGTAACTCTTAAACCTCAAAGGATGGGACCTTGAGGGCTTGGGGGAACCTTGGGAGGACTCCTTGGGAGGTAATGAGACCAGAACTTCGTTGGGGAAGAGTTGGGAGTCAAAACTAAAGGAGGAAAGGGTGGGTATTTATAGGGAAAGTGAGGGGACAAGGCATTAATGGCCAAGGGACACCTCACACCTTATCTTACTATTCATAATTCGACCATATTGAATATATACTTAATACATCATTTAATGATGTCATTAAACACCCGTAACTTAAAAAGTATATTTTCACTATTCATCAAAAATTCAAATTTCTCAGAATAATCCCAAAATTTCACCTTAACAAAATATCGATGCTCTAAATACATTTATGAACTCCATTTTATAAAAATAATTTTCTAAATAATTTTAATTTAATTTTTAAATAAAAACACTATTCATCGAAAATTCGTTTCTTTCAGAAAAATCCCCAAAAATTACCATAACATAATATCGATGCTCTGAGTTCAAAAATAAAGTCATTTTTATAAAAATAATTTTCTAAATAATTTTAATTAAATTTTTAATTAAAAAACACTATTCACCCGAAAAAACTAATACTTGAATAATAATTTATGAAACCGTTATTTAACCATTTTATTGAATCACATTACTTAATCAATATGCCTAAATTATTTTAAAACTTTCTTTAAGTGAGATTACTAATCCATTTGGTCATATTACTAATCCTAATCATAAAATCACTATTCATAATTTACTATTCATCAAAAATCAAGTTGATCTTATTAGAATCCAAATTTTGTACTGAACATAATTGTACAAGACCATTTTTTGAAAATCATTACACATTTTTAATTATTTAAGGTTTACATAAACATTTTTAAAATATCCTTTTTCTAAAATTCATCAAAAATATGCATACTATATTTATCCGGTCATTTGAAAATTCATAAACTTCATCATAAGAAGAAATCCCAATTTTTATTTAAAATAAAGGATTACACAAGGTAGTTACGGTCTCCTTACATAGCCTCTTATCACACCAGCATATGACCTAAGTGTAAGGTGTGCTAATGTGAGAGAGTCAGAGGGAGGCTCGACCAACATTGCCCGAGTAGTAATTTCAATCAGTTTGAACTTCTCGCGAAGAAGATTCTGTTCTAGCTTCACACGATGAAGTTCGGCTTGGGTTTGGTCCAGAGCAAAGCCCAAGGGTGCTACCTCCTTCCCAAGTTCTGTTAGATGGGCTTCGATCGGTCCAAGACTACTAGGTGAGGCCATCAAATCTTATTTCTATAATAATTATCCAAGATGACTTGTATTTAGAGACAATAATCAAAACATTTTGTTCACAGCGGTCATATTGACCGATGGTCATATAACAGTCAGAACCCCATGGTCTCATTTTAATTATAATCATGTTTATCAAAGAAAACATTTTTGTTGAGTATAAAAATAAAATAAAATAACACATGAAATTAGGAAAAAAGATTTATTCAAAATTTCGGGCCGTTACAGTAGTGATAAGGTTGATCCTCGTCGGGTCGCGCACTACTGATCCACACAGGGTCGCTATAATGCTGATCCACACAGGGTCGCTGTGATGCTGATCCACACATGGTCTCTAGAATTATGATCCACACATAGTCACTATGTTGTTGATCCACGTAGGGTCGCTATAATGACGATTCACACAAGGTCTCAAGCATGCTGATCCACACAGGGCATCCCTTCTATTGATATCCAACCACCAGTTTTCCCGCACCTGGTGCATTTGAGTTCCATAGTATCTATTACTCAAGATATCATTCATGCCTCAAATATTGGGATATTTCACAAAGAAGTAATCCAAAAGGACTCCATGTCTTAAGGTTCCCAACGCAAAATATGGCGTGTCAATCGGATGTCTGGTTTGTGAGTTATAATCATTTTAGTACTGAGGGGTGAGTTGGATTCGGGTTCGATCCAACCCGGCCATAAGCCAACTTTCTCCGAAACTCAGGTGGAGTATCTGAGAAGGACCACCTCATTCCAAGGATTTCAGTACCATATAAGGTTCTTCAAATGAACATAGTATTTGTGAGATATGACCTTATATACGTATCTGGTCCGAAAAGGGTCCGGGTCTGGTCCTACCCGCCCTCGTCCTAGGTTGACCCGACTCGGTTCGGGTCGACCCGGCCCGACCGAAACCGGATGGGTTGGCCAAGTGGGAGGGACTGCTATCTCGGCCCGCTGGGCCACGGACCAGCCCAGCTGGACTTGGCTGGGTAGGGCCCTTTGGGTTGTTCGGCCCACTAGCTGGCGCAAAACCCAGTTGGTTGGCCCACACAGAGAGGGTCTCTCCCCCTTCCCAAATGGTTGGAAGCCATTAAGTTGCAACGGTAGTACCACATGGTGCCACCTCCCTGTCAGTGGAACCCGCGGGGTTTGGGACCCCTTCATCGCTCCCTCAATGTTCTGTCCACCTCACCGTGGCATGTGAAAGTGCGCCACCGCGACTTCCCTATGTGGCTCGATGTCCCGACTTCCCTCCACGGTGGGTGATGGTGCACCACATGCTACCTCTGTAGCCAGCCAATGTTGGCTGCCTTCGTCTCCCCCCGTAACTGGTCATTGGCACCGCCACGCCGGATGCGCACTAACAGAACTTCTGTAGGCTGCTGAGTGAGGTCTGGTTGTTTGTTTTCCTTTCCTAACGTGCCTACGGGCCTCTTAGGTTTCTTCCATCACTGTGTGTCTCTAGGATTTAATTTTTTGTCGTGTTCAATCATTTCCCAAAATGAACGTGACAAACACTGATGCTGCGGATGGTGCAGGCCTTGTTCGGTTGGTCCGCTCAATTCGCGTTAGCAGCATAACAAGCGAGAAACATTTAATTCATCATAGATAAACATTAACTCAGTCAATACTTCCACGAATCATCACTATTTTCAAGAATGAGAAAAAGAAACAATTCACTTGAATTTAAACAAAACCCCTACCTCATATTTGGAGGATTCATCGCAGTTGTGGAAGAAGAATCCACGCTTTATGAAGATGTTGGCGTTCATCGATCCCGGATTGTTTCCTCCAACATTTCTATCCAAGATTCTGTTCTTCATTAGTGTAAAATTCCATGGTTCTTTGTCAGAGGTTCCTCACTTCTGTGTTAAAAACCCAAGCCCAATCCTCATTTATATAGAGGTGAAATATGTTTAAGGCTTCAAATGATTAATGAGGTTCATTAATGAATGAACCTCTTAATCTCAAATTTGTGGTTAAAAAAACAATGATTTAAGCCATTAAATGTCTTGAAAACTCTGTAGTCCCACCACCGCCACTCAACCATTGGTAGAAAAATAAAGTAACATTTTTCTGTTATTTTATTATTCTTCAAAAAATTGAAAAACTAACTTTTTCACCTGACCTACTGTTATCAATGTTAAGCCTCTCTTAAGAAAATCCTGGCATTGCGGATTCAACGGTGCCCTCAGATATTTAATCTGACTATTGGTTGAAATGATAGAAAACTCGACCTGTACGTTTACGGAACGTACCTTAAAAAAGTTCCAAAATCTGTTATGGGCACACCGAGACTCGGAATCAAGCACCGATAATTTTCCCAGACTCGTAAAAATCCCAAATAATTTAAAAAACATTTATATGGAATTTATGGGTCTTTACATAATTTACCAAGTCACGACCAATTAATTTGTAGGTCACACAGAACATCGGTACATTATCATATTCAACCATCATCCCAATCTCTTCACGATCAGTGGAGAGAAAAATTTTATCAGTCATGTTGGATCAAAAATCAACCAAAACCAAAAACCAACCATAATGTCTAATATTGGAATCCTCGGCCTCTTTGTCTAATTTAATAGGAAGTCCAATAAAATGAAAATATCATTAAACATCCTCTAATTCGACATCATCAATTTTAAGCACATAAATTTCACCTATAATTGATATGATGAGCTACATACCTCCAATGGGTAGAAATTCATGTCACATTCATCGATATTTATGACACCATGCTTGATTGAAATCTAACCAAAACCCCTTGCACACATCTTCATATCAATAGTGTAAGAACCTGGTTTTTCCCTTATGTATGGATCCTCAAATGTTCGGTCTAAATCATTACTCTGGACCTAATATAGATGCCAAATGATTTAGAAAAGGTTCTGGGGGTGTTTGGGGAATTCTTGGAGCTTGGAAAACCTCTTTTTTGGAAAACATTCCAAGTCGCATTGTTTGTACATGGTTTGCCTAACCGTTCAGTTTTTGTTTATTTTGATAGTGGCATCTCTCATGGTTTTCAAATGGCCAGGTGTCCTAACCATGCGAATCTCCCTTTTTCCCAGATTCATGTAGAACCATCTTGCATGGTTTGCACATGGTTTGAAAAACTGTGTGCATGCTTAAATCCTATGTAAAATTTCTAAAACTCCCATAATGATCTATTAATCCTCTCCCTTCATCCCTAATCTGAATTAATGATGGATTGACTTAGTTCTCTCTCAATTTTGGTGTTTTTGAAGATCAAATATTTGAATCAAGAGATCTTCTTTGTCCGGCATCTGAACGAGCATTTATTTGTCACATTTTTTGCACAATAGTAAATGCTATAGTCTTCTATATCCATACTTCTTCTATTTCACTCTCGGAAAAGATATCACCATGTAATAATTTTTATCATTTTCATATATCTACTCAGATCGAAGGAAAATCAAGAGTGAATACCACAACATAAGGATCATACATCCCTAAGGTGGGTGGTCTATAACTCATCCCTAGGGGTCGTTGTTTTTGGAATGTTCGTGTGTGTCCCATCGGTTACATTGGAAAACATTTCATAAATTAACATGTCATGATTATACTCATTTGAATTGTATGGTTATGCTCTTTCCAAATATGTGATTAGTCGTGTGTGGTTTCAACCAAAACTCAATCTGCCTCATGTCGAAGGTTATGCCATAATTGGGTTTCTATTATTTCAGGACGTTTGAGCCATCGTTTAGGTGTGAATTTTCTTGACCTTTCTAAATGTGAGTCTTCTTATCATAAATGAATTTTTATTACTGATAATTGCAAATTGGCATGTACCATGTATGCTCACCACTTGACCCGCCTAAGGTAAGGACTTCCAAATGTTTATTAAATGTAAAATATGAATTGTGAAATGTCATGTATACCATGTATATTACTTGGCCTTATCAAAATAAATTGAATAATGGTTACATGACCATAGAACCCATTTCTATGTTGATGGAAGGTAGTAGAGTGAACCTCGATAATTGAATATGACATAACGACTAACTAAGACTTCATAAAATTGTTGCAATGCTACTGGACCTATCCACACTAATGGAAGACAAGGCTTGGACCAATGGTTTCAACTCTACTTGACCTATCCACAATAATGGAAGGCATGAATTCAACCAAATGAATTATTACATGATTACAATATAAAATAAGAGTTGAATGACTCGTGCTCGCATTGGATTCTTAGAAGAGAATACCTTGGGTCTCGGGAACCCCATTTCGATTCATGGATATGGTTTTCTTTGAATGATACCCTCCTAGAATCCAATTATTTTATATTTTTTGGATTCATGTTATACTATTGTTGGGTACCTTCTTCTTATAGGATACCTTGGATACACTCCTTTGATCCAGCATCGACTAGTAGGTGCCATGGTTAAAGACCATCAGGCCCTGTCCTTGCTTAGCCACGTTTTAAATTGGTCGATCACCTTGGGCATGATATGAGACATATCATAGAATGACTTGGATTACTCTCCATGGATTAAACTCTTACCCATTAGCTAGACTCATATAATACTGAGTTAGCTTTCTATGAGTTTAAGTTACCTTGGTTTGTACCATAGAACTCCCTCACTAGATATCATTGTCTTATTTCCTTGTTATGTCATAGGACCTTCACTACTTATACTATCACTAGGTGATGTGAGTGTTGGCTATGCCTCACATGACCGATTAACATTAAATGGTAATTTATCAATCAATTAACTAGTTCAATGATCATCCACCGTCCGAGGGCTAAAACAAGTACTTGGTCATTTAGTTATAGACACTGTTGGTTGTGGCCCACTGAGATTTATATCACACCCTCTCCTAGCACCGTTTGGTACCCGGAGTAGATTACATGGTTGTAGGTATTGAAAAAGGGAATCATTCAACATCCAATAATTTATTGTATGATAATATGATGGGTCTTGATAGAAGATGAAGGAGTAGGATCTCAGGATCCTTGGAGTAGACATTATTTTCATTTACCTTGTGGAACATGTTATGCCTATTTTTTTGTATCCATGCTTTCAAATTTTCTAGTGACATTACATTACATTTTCTCTGTTCTAGTTGATACATTTATTGTTATTCTTGTTTACCAATTACATCAGTTTTCTTCTATTATTTATCGATATATCTTCCAATGTTTACTATTCATTTATATCCCTTCTACTGTGCTACACTTATCTAATGATGTCATAGTCTCCCCATAGATACACCCTAGTCCCTCACTACTATTTAGAAGAATCTATCTTTCAGTAAGATATGCCTGAGGCCATGTGACCCACTGGGCTCGAGGCACCCACTAAGTGGAATTCGGGTCCGGGTCATCACAATCAGTGGGGTAGAGAATGTGAAAAAAATATTTACCCAAGGGCCAAATTGTAGAAAGATGTGCAACTAGATCATCATTTTCCCACATTTTAGACTCCCTGGGATGTATTAATCATGAAATAATTGATTTTTTACTTAGATTTAGTCACTCAGGTCCTGCATAAACATCATCTATAACATTCTAAATACTTCATTTTTAAAGAATTTCCCAAACATAGTCTTTATAGGGAGAGAAAGCATTGTGGAAATCACTAGAAGAAGGAAAACCCAATTTGGATTCCCCCACCACATCCAATTCTGGGGCCACAACCTCTATTAATGGTGGAAAACAAGTAAAATTGGGGGATAGTGGCATGAACCACTCTAGGGTCCTGAAAACTCCCCCAAGAGAAGAATGTCCCCCCAAAATTTCTTTGTAGAAGGAAGAAAGTGCTTATAAAAGCCTATAAAGGAAAAGGGACTCAAATTAAGATAAATTTAATTGAAGGAACTTGATGGAATTCAAGATTTCTAGGTTTTTAAGAGGACTGAATACCATCACCGAGATTGGTACATGGAGAAGATGGACCGCGAACCGGAAGGGAAGTGAGATAGTCTGCGAACCGCTGACCCGCGAGGCGATGGGCACTGAGCAAGGAAAACCGTGAACCATGTCATAAAAGGAGTTATACAATGGGAGACCATCAGTATACAGTAGTGCGAACTCATCAGTTCGTGGAGGATGTGATCATGAAAGGTTCCTTGAACCATTATCTTGATCTGAAGCCTCCACAAACCCTAGTTGATCGAGTCTTATGTGGGGCATAATATTTCTTCCATTGGACTCTGCAAATAGTGCTGCATGCCCAATATATACGATCCCTCCAATGATCTATAAAAGTAAAAAAACAGATTTTTGTTTGAGAGAGGCAATGGTAGACAGATAGAGAGAATGAAAGATGATGAAGTCTTGAGGGAGACCTAGAGGTTTCTCTCCATCTTTCGTCTTATTTCATTGGCGAAGCCTGATCCGCGAACCACTTCCTCCGTAGGTAAAACTGGTCATGAACTATAAAATGTGGGAAATGAATAATAATAGTAGAACCATAAAACAAAATGGTGAACTGAAAACTACATAATTCTTTCAGATGAATTTCCTTCGAATGGTAATCCCCCATACCCTCCTTCAGTATCGTGCTCTGTGTAGTGTACCGCTATTTAGACTAAACCCGGCGCTGTGTACCCAATCGGTATGCCGATGTAACACAAAGATTAATGGTGATCTTCATACCTATTTGGTACATTTTGGATTATACCCATACATGAATACCACACTCGTATGTGGATGGACCTTCTACCCACATATCTCTACGGTATGAAGAACCTTCCCCGTCCTGCAAGAGAGACCAATACGCAGAATGGGCTATTTTCGGCTATTGTTCCTTCTGGTTCCATGTTCACCCCTACATTATTGTCCTGTCCTCCATGATCACTCCACTAACGAGTCCTCCGACATTAGGCCAAAGCCTCCTCCACAGCCACCAGACCAGTATGCTCATCTATAGGGTGCATCAGTGCACCCCATTGTGTCTACATACCCATAGTAAATGGATTAACAAAGGACCTCCCAAAAAAGGTTCAGGATTCAGGAATTCTTGTGAGGCTACATTTCCATGGTAACCTGGTGTCAAACCTTGGTGTTTCGACATGAACCTACATGTTCTTAGGATTAAGGGTGATCACGTGGCTTTCCATTCAATGATGGATAATGATCAGTCGAAGGGGTTCTGGTCTATCCCCACATTAGAGAGGAAGAAACTCCTCCCCTTCCTAGAACATGCCCTGGGGCCCTCCCACTGTGGTAAGTCCGCAATCCTTTGAGGCAGGGTCATGTGACGTTTAATTCCATTTCACAGGGAAATGTTCATCATATCGTGCCCTCACCCATGTTCACCCCGGTCTCTTCTGTCATGGCCTCTCCCTCCCCCACCAATAGGGGAGGAGGGGTGTGCATTGTTGAATCTCTCACATCCTCTTATTTCTTACACAAAGAATGACTCATGTGGGATTAGAGGTTTCTGAGGATTACAACATACACACATTCTGAACTACAAGAACTCGGATTCCTAATCATACCAGGATACGTAGGATGCCTACCTGAAGGCATGAGCTCAAAAGGGTTCCCATGCGAAAGGGTCCACCAAATCATGCCCCCTTAATTGGGAATCTATTATGCGTAAGACCCACACATCATAAACTATGAGAACTCTGATTTTTGATCAAATAAGGATATGCAGGATGCCAACCAGAAGGCCCAAGATGAAATGTGTGCCCATCTGAAAGGGTTCACCCAATCTTGTTTATAAAATGTGCAACTTCTATGCATATTCCCACACGTTCAGAACTATATGGGTTCTGATTCCTCTCTCTAGTATACTTAGGAATCCCTTCATTCTCATGACGATATTGCAAACTACGGGTAGCCCATGGACACACTCTTCAGAAATGGACCAAGGATTCAAAAATGTATGAACAAAACTTAAATCTATAATAGAGTACTAGAAAATGAAACAATCCTCCCCCAGAAGGGTGCGGTGAGCCTGAACTCCCATACTCTCGACCAATGGATTCCTTAAGTGTCACTGGCCAAATTGTTAGCCAATGAGCCTTCGGAAAGAAGGTCCATCAATCATAGATACCAGCACCGTTGGGTGTTCGTGGCTCCATGAATCAATCTTTTGGAGGCCATCTGAGGAAGTTATATCCGAGAAGGATCAATTTCATGAGTGTTTGACCCCCACAAAATCACCCACTAGGACCAGAAGTTCTGCAGGGTTAATCCAACCACCTTTAAAATATAATGATGCCATATGGGTCGAATAAAATGAATGGTAAACTCGATGATAACCCGTATCTATAGAAAAAGGGACATGTGATTATCCTCTTCGTTCCATTCCCACACCACCAGCAAAACACGCCACCTCGGAGGCAGAACAAAAATGGTGAACCAGACCTGAATCCTTATCCAAGTTGGTGGTTCTACCCAAATGATAAAACAAAAATGGATACTGCACGTCAGACCATTTTGTTCGCCCCGGTAGGCAGAAAATGCACCACCTCGGAGGAGGAAAAAAACAGTGAACCCGATGTGAATCCTTAACCAAGGAGGCGGTATTACCCCACTCAATCCAATTCACTCTTCAACAAAATAAAATGGGAAGGGGGACAAGAAGAATTTCCATGTATTCATGTGTTTAAAGGAATTCTAATTTGATGATTTTTTTTGTGGTATGTATGTCATATATGTATATTGAAGGTTCCCATAGAGCGACCTTCGATCTAAATGACATCCCAACGACTCATGAAGACACACGCATCAGCGATCCCGCAGGCTGTTGGGGACCCAATAAAGAGAAGGATCCCCTTTCCTACCCAACATATTCAAAATTGGGTATCCAATACGCGAATTAGGGAGCACCACCAAAACGGTACTCTCCCCACGCTGGAGGCCGCAAGACAATCCCTCTAGTCTGGAAAGGTCCTCCAGCCGCCTCTTCAGCCGATCCCAGCACCCCAGCACATGGCGGCCCTGGTGGTCATCTCAAACCATTTTGAGAGCCTATTCTAAAAATTTAATGAGTATCTCAATTTACTCAGAGAGGTAGATGAAATTATTGCTGATGACTTAATCTCAACTGCCCATGGGTCCTACCCACGAGCCCCCGTCAGAGAGTGTCTCCACCGACACCGGATGACCAGACCTCCTCCAACCAAGGAGAACCTTATGCCGCGGGAACCTACCAAAATCTAGGATACCCAAGCCCCTAGGGAAGCCCTCCATGGGTGGAGAATATATAACCAAGAACATGACATCACCCTAGTTCCTCAGGGGTAGCTCCACCGTACTAACACGACGATAGTCAACGGGAAGACATATGACTCTTCCCTCTCCTCTAAAGCCCACCATGGAAATATGGTGGAATAATATGGGCACATGCAGGTTCCTGCTAATGGTTGTTGGTCCCGCCATGCAGAATGAGTGAAAAACTACTGGCAGATGCAGCTATCTTCCGATGCAAAACAAGCCCGCCATCCAAATGGGGTGGCACTCATCTATGCGTAGGCACAAACACCTGCTGATACATTTTATGCCTGCCATCAAAATAGGGCAGAAACAGGATATACACATGCACAAAAACCTGCGGATGCACTTCAATCCTTCCATCCAAATAGGGTGTCATCCAAATATGAGAAGAGTCAAATTCTTACAGATTTATAAAAATACAGTGATACAAATATAGCGGAAAGAGAGCGGATGAAATTCCCCTCTCGTGAAAGTGAATACCACAAGTCAAATATGGTGGAAAAAAGAGAATATAACCAACAATAGACTCATTCCTCTGTCCCAGCACAAGAGAACTTCTAGTATCTACTGGAAACTCATGGAGGACCAGAGGAGGCACAAACTCCTTCTCTGACATCAGAATGGACCTTCATACCCATTCCAAACATATAATTTTCTCAGCACATCCTTGGAATGATGGATTATCATACATCGATTCTAGACCATATCCTCCGAACATGCCAAGATATAATTTCATCAGTAGGAAATGTAAGAAATTGGGCCCACGACCCGATTTCCTCGAATGGAATGACACAGTCACACAATGAGTTACTCACTACAGAGTATTTATGCAACCATGATCATGTTAAAGAGGGTCGACGACAATATCCCACGACATATAGACAGATGCATTGGGAAAAATACCAGCTCTGAAGGTTCTCCACAGAGAACCCATGAGAGATTACTCTATTGGTCAGGATTGATGAATCACAAGAGCCTATCTGCAGATGCACGTCAGGGTAGCCCTCCCCTCATCCTGAAGATCAGACCGCAAGAAGGTTCTCCCCTCACTTTCATCTGCCCTAATGGTCCTCCCCAGGGTATAAGCTACAGATATTCTCTTTCATGTTGTCAGACATCAATTCATGATGGTAGTCCTCTCCATGATGATGGTCATTGTGAAGCCCTCCCAACAATGAAATTTTTCATAAAGGTCATCCCCATAGTATCATCAAATGGAAATAAGGTCATCCTCTTGCTACAGCCCACCCTAAAGTTACTTCTTAGGGTATACTCCATCAGGAAAATTCCCACAATCGGGCATCAAGTTGCAATAGTATTCCTCACTATTGCAACACCAACTGTGGAGGTTCTCCTCACAATAAAAATTCAATCTGGAATGAAGACCCTCCCCTTACCAGAATTAATATGATAAAGCCATCTTATGCGGAGGCACTCAAATGGGAGTCAAACACATCCATCTATAATGAGTGATATTCTTTCTCAACCAGAGGATAGCCCGGGTCCACACTCATCTTTTGATCCACCCCTACATCATTCACAAACTGATATGTCTCCCACCAACAAGGTTTCTTGGTATCAAATTATTAAGAAGTAGTCAAATTGGGAATATCATGTAGAGAAGCCCCCAGAAGAACAACAAATGATATATTTCTTTTCAAAAGACAACTATCAAGGGATAATATATGGAATATGTATTGGCGTATAGACCCTTCTCACATCAACAAACCTGGATAATTGTCTGGGAATACACACATGACATTCACATCAATATATGGAAAACTCTTCAAAAGATGAAAGAAATATTGTAAGGACCCGACCCCAGTTTCTCAGAGCTGATACCTTATTCTATTACATTGGCATGTAAACAAGGAAAAAAATCCTAAAGGAATGAGTAGTTTAGTATTATTGGAAACAATATAGATAAATAAGTTTAACATTACATCATGAAGGGAAATAAAACACTAATTATTCCACTAGAAACATCATGTCTCCTAGATTTTGCTGGAATGTGACTCATAAATTACTTCTTCAGGTCCTGAGAAAATGAAACATAAGAAAGGGGTGAGCTCAAACGCTGAGTAAGATTAATCAATACAACGAAAGATAATATAAACCTTAGACATGATGAATAATTGAAAACACATGCCTTTAATAATAAACTTGAACACATTATGGAAGGAAAATGAGCTGAGTAAATAATACCATAATAAAACATAATCATGGGAATTCTAATAGTCTAATAACCACATGAACATTATATTACTAGCTTCATAATGAGGGAAGTGCATATTCTGGACATTCTAAAACATTTTTTCAAGGCCTCAGCCAAGAGGTCTAATGATTATGGCCTCGGCCAAAATCCATATATCACATTGGGAAAGGCCTCGACAAATTCCACGTCTTTTTGTCTCATTATGCCTACCGATACATCAAGGGGATATAGCGGGCCCCACAATCACATAATAAGTCCAATGCATTCCTCATATGAGTGGGGATCAACATAAATAACATATACATTCACATTGAAACTATCATAGGAACTGTAACTAACTTTCCCCAATCATTAAATATAAAACACTAACCATTCCGAGTAATATGGTGAATGGTCTTAGGATAGTTCATACACAATAGAGTTAGTCATAAACTATTAAATAAAATGTGGTATATGACTTCATAAATTATTAAACCCAATAATACCATGGAATCAACAAGATTATTGAATCAAATTAAAATACTCTTATAAAATCATTAAGCAATTTTGAGATAAATACCCTTTTATTTTGAAAAGAATAGTTCTTTTGGAAAATCATTGTATAAAAACAGATGTGAAGTAAGATAGTATTTTAATAATTAAATGAATTTTTCTAGAAATATAATGGTTTCCAAGAACATATTATAGTGTGCCCTTGAAAATAGATATAAATTGGAGAAATTCTCCTGAATCGGGCTTGTATTTTGGAAACAATTTTGAAAGTTAATTTTAAAACGTGTAACTATCCATAAAATAAGGAAGGGTTCGGGTTTGAAAAAATATATATTATACTCACACATGAAATATGAAATGTATATTACAATACATAAGAATTTCATTGCGGTAATTAGACAATGAAAGTATCCCGAATGAAAATGGATGTTCGGGTGGAAAAACCCCCACCACTTTGTAATCAAATGATTCGTATTCCCCAAAAAATAATAATATAAGAATGATAGATTTAATAACATTATGATAATGATATTCGTGATATGTTACATCAATGGTTAGTATACATACACCATACAAAATTATTACTAGTGAATATGGAAAATCTTATGAAAATGGAAGTGAGATGAAGAAACCCTTAACTTAACTCCAAAACGTGTTCCACTCTTGAAATTAAGCTCCTGGAATATGAAATTATACATATTAATAACTTATTTAAGAATATATTAGAAATATATTTAGTTTATCATAATTTTTTTAATTCATTTATACCCTTATTGCTAAGTTATTCTTTTGGATTTCGTTGTTCTGTGGTGTTCATTTTCTTTATTTTCATAATCGATTCACTTGTTTTTATGTCATTGAGTGGAATAGATGTAAATCTCCGTTATTGATATTATATATTATTTATGAAAATAAATAGGTGTTATTGGTCATTTATATAACTTGGTAACATGTAAAGAAGATGAATTATTATATAGAACATTATTGATAATTGTTTTGGTTAAATTATGTGTTTTGATTAAAACGAACTCATTTTTCATTATAACATAATACCATTTGTAAAAAGGGATTAAAAAAATCATAAATAGGTTATATTATATGTAATAATATGTTTCAAACATAACAAGAATGTCTTCATTACCATAATTGAGAATGATAATAGAAATCGAAAGTCCATGGTCCTTGAATGTGGAAAATTGACACATCTCAGATGGTGTTCTTGCTACTAGTATAAAAGGAGGTAAAAGGGGGAGATGATGATAAATTATTCCACTATCATGAAATCATTATAGTACATAAAAGGTATTATATTCATCAAAAAATTGGATAGGGATAGGTAATAGAAAAAGAAAACAAATGTCCTTGAAATGAAAGACAAAGAATTGAAAAAAGGAAATTACCTCTTCAACCAAGCTTCCTTGAGAGCCTCCTTAAGGGATAGGTTTTGTAATTTTTTTGAGACCAAGTCTTGATAGAAGTGGGAGAGGAGTTTGGGAGGGTATTAAGATAGAAATTGGATAAGGCACAAGGATTGATAGGAATGAATGGAAAAGGGGGTTAGAGGGGGTTTTTTATAGTGGGGGAGAGAGGGGATTTCTTAATATAAAATTTATGAATTTATTATATATCCTCAAGACAAGGAATAGTGAGTATTCCATGAACAAGAATAATAATTTTATCATCTGATTCAGAAACAAGTGGGCTTACATCAGCAGACTATAACACATGACTCTATAATTAATGTATTTATCTTAATTTTGTAAATTATGGTATGTCACTATTCATCAAAAATTCAACTATTTCAAAAAAATCCCAAAAAATTTACCCCAACCATTTTTTGACATGTAGAATCTGAAAATGAAGTCCATTTTTCCAAAATAATTTTATAAATATTCTTAATTTAATATTTAATTAAAATCATAATTTATTATCGAAAACCAGTTTAAAAACATTCAAAACTTATTCTAAAATGTAGGTATATCGTACTTTCAACTCGATTATTATTTATATATTATCATATGTAAGGTTACTATTCATTAGGGTATATCACTATTCTTAAGGGTATGTTACTATTCATAAGGGTAGGTTACTATTCATAAAAAATTATGTTTGTTCTATTAGACTCCAAATGATTTACTGAACACAACTCTAGATGACCATTTTTCAAAATTCAAAACATAGAAGAGGAAAATTTGTGTTTAATGGCGAGAATGTAAAATTGCATTCTTTATTTATTTTCAAAACCTTGGGGTGTTACATTCTTCCATCCTTACAAAAAATTTCTTCCCCAAAATTCACAAAATTTTACCTAAAAAGATTCAGGTATTTCTTTAACATAAGCTCCTCAGGCTCCCATTTTGCTTCCTCCATCTTATGGTTCCTCCAAAGAACCTTTACCAGAAGAGTCGTCTGATTTCTCAATACTTGTTCTCTAGTATAATGAAACATGATAGGATCTTCACAATAAGATAGATCGGGCTCATGTTCTACTTATTCATACATGAGTACATGTGTTGGGTCTGGCATGTACTTCCATAAAAATGACACGTGGAACACATTGTGAACCTTAGAGAGAATTAGCGGGATTTCCAAATGGTAAACTACGACCCCAATTCGGTCTAGAATTTCAAATGGTCTGATGTACCTGGGACTTAATTTCCCCTTCTTACCGAAACGTATAATATCCTTCCATGGAGATATCTTTAATAAAACGTGATCACCTTCTTGAAATTCCAAATCCTTTTTTCGGTTATCAGCATAGCTCTTTTGACTACGTTGAGCTATTTTGATATGGTATTGGATAATCTTCACCTTTTCCGTTGTTTTTCAACAAGTTCTCAGCCCACGAGCTTTCTTTCACCAACATCATCCCAACAAGTTGGTGCATGACATCTCCTCCCATACAACGCTTCATAGGGTGCCATCTGAATACTTTAATGGGTGCTATTGTTGTAGAAAAATTCCATGAGAGGTAAATACTGATACCACATTCCTTGAAAATAAAGTGAACAAGACCTCAACTTGTCTTCCAATGTCGGAATAGTCCGTTCTAATTGTCCATCAGTTTGTGGGTGGTATGTAGTGCTCAAACGAATATCATTATCTAGGGCCGACAGAAGACTCTTCCAGAATCGTGATGTAAAATGAGGATCATGATCAGAAAAAATTGATGAGGGTACACCATGAAGTCTTACAACTTCATTAATACATATTCTTGCTAAATGTTCAAGTGGTAAATCTTCTTGTATAACAAGAAAATGAGCACTTTTCATAAGATGGTCAATAATGACCCATATCGTATCATTATTTCTTGGAGTATTTGCTAGCCCCATGGAAAAATCCATTGTAATATCATCCTATTTAGACATATGTATAAGAAGGGGTTGCATGACTCCACCAGGATGTTGTCTTCCTACCTTCACCTATTGAAAAATCAAACATCTCGACACGTAATCAGCAATATCTCTCCTCATGTTTTCCCACAAAAAAAATGTTCCTTTAGATCTCTGAACATCTTTGTGCTACCAGGGTGTATGTAGAAATTAGAGCTATGGTCATCATCCAATAGTTCCCTCTTTAGCTCAGGAATAGTGTGAGAACAAAGCCTCTTCCAGATTTTCAAAATTCCATCTTCATATGCAAAGTCAGTCAATCTACCATTATTTATATGTTTAATTTTATTTTGAAACTCCTTATCATCAGCCTGAGAACATTTTATCTTTTCTAGTAAAGATGGTTTGGCAACCATTTGAAAAATTAGTGACGTGTTACCTTCCTTGATAATTCCCATATCTATCATTACTAGATCCATGAATAGATGATCCCTTTCAACTGTCATCTTGTTCAAAATTCCAAGGTCCTTTCTAATCAAAGCATCTGACACCTTATTTGCTTTCCACGAATGGTAGTGTACTATGAAATTATAATATTTGAGTAGATCAATCCATCTCTTTTGTCTCATTTTGATTCATTTCTGTGAGAATACATATTTCAAACTCTTATGATAAGTATATATCACACAATTTTCACCATAGAGGTAATTTATCAAAATCTTTATAGAAAAGATTACCGCTGCTAACTCAAGATCATGAGATGGATAGTTTTGTACATGAATTTTTAACTGCCTAGATTCATAGGCAATCACCCGATCATTCTGCATAAGTACACAACCTGGTCCTTTCTTTAATGCATCACTATAGTTAACAAACACATCATTCCCTGATGGTAGGGTTAGGATTGGAGAATTCACTAACCTCCTCTTAAATCCTTCAAAACACTCTTCACATTCCTTGGTCCATATGAACTTAACCCCTTTTCATGTGAGCTTGGACATTGGGTTGGCTAAACGGGCGAAGTTCTGAATGAAACACCGATAATTACCTGATAATCCAATAAAAACACATACCTCAGTTATGTTCGTTGGAGTAGGCCATTCTTGCACAACCTTTGTCTTCATAGGGTCTACAGTTATTCCATCCATAGAGACAATGTGGCCCAGAAAATAAACTGATTGGACCTAGAAATCACACTTGCTGAACATCCCATGTAATTCATTTCTTCTCAGAGTCTTCAGAATAGTGTGCAAGTGATTTTCTTGATCTTCATAGCTCTTAGAGTAAACCGAGATATCACCGATAAACAGCACTACAAGGAAATCAATATATTCCTTGAAGCCTCTGTAAATGAGATCCATGAAAACAGATGGTGCATTGGTTAGTCCAAATGGAATTACTATAAACTCATAATGCTCATACCTAGTTCAAAATGCTATTTTTGGAATGTCTTCCTTTCTCATAAGAAACTGATGATATCTAGAGCGTAGATCAATTTTTGAAAAATATTGGGCTCTGTGAAGTTGATCAAATAAATCATCAATTCTTGGCAGAGGATACTTATTATTTATTGTAATAGCATTGATTTACCTATAACCAATGCACAACCTCATAGACACATCTTTCTTCTTAACGAAAAGAACACGGGATCCCCATGGAGAAACACTAGTGTGAATAAATCCTTTATCACAAAATTCCTATTGTGGTTTTTTATCTCCACTAACTCTACCGTGGCCATTCTATAGGGGGTAATTGATATGGGATTTGAACCAAGAATTACGTCAATGGTAAACTTAATTTCCCGCTCGGGAGGATGTCCAGGTAAATCCTCTGGAAAGACATCAATATATTATTGCACAACTGGTACATCCTCTATTTTAACATTCTTTTCCTCACCCATACCTATTTCATTATCTTCTTTCCTGATTATTGAATTTAGTTGAGATAATGGGGGTGGATCTAGATAAGAATCATGTGGTGATGTTTTTTCTCTAAAGATACGGTACTCCTTATCATAATCGTAAATTGTAACCACTTTCTTCTTACAATAAAATTTCGTGTAATTGTATGAAAGCAAATACATACAAAGGATTATATCAAATTCAATCATGGGTATGATAGTGAGATCAGCAGATAAAGAACATTTATATGCCCTAATGGGAACTTATTCACAAAACATTGTTTCAATGATACTTCCCTTAGGAGTTTTGACTCACAACTCCCTTGTTAAATCAAATTGGAAATATCTAATTTTCGTAGAAAACCGGGAAGATATGAAACAATGTGATGATCCAGAATCAAATAATTCATTGGCTAATTTTGATGAAACGATCAAAGTACCTGCCACCACATCATTCATAATGTCAACCTCCGTAGTTGTGATTTCATAAGCTTGTCCCTGATCCCTTGGACTTTTCTATTGCATATTTCCTTGATGATTTGGAAAATCATTAGCATAGTGTCCCCTCTCCTGACAATTATAGCATCATACATCATTGGCTTCCTTCTTCCACTTGAAATCACCTGCAAGATGGCCTTTATGACCACATTTGTAGCATACTCTTTTTCCTTTTAAGCATGCTCTAGGGAGTTTCCTTCCACAATTGTCACATGGTGGAAATTCTACTCTTCCTCTCTTCCCTGTTTCCTTATTTCATTTCCCAGGGTTTTCAGTAGCCCCCTTCTTTTCATGTTTTCCCTTAAAGTCATAGGACTTATAGAATTCTATTTCTGTCTTGATAGAACATGAAACTATATCCTCATATGATGAAAAAATATTGGAGACCAGTGCCCGCCGGAGTAATGGCTTGAGGCCATCAAAGAATAGATCAAATTTGATCCTTGGATTTCGTATGTAGTCCACAACATGTCTTGCTAACCTTGTGAAGTTAGCTTCTTACTTTGCAACATTCTCATCTTCCCTCTACCATAGATTCAATAATTTTATCTCCATATCAGCTCTTTGTTCACGACGAAAGTATTTCTCGAGGATGATTTCTTTAACTTCCCACCATTCCATCTCTTCTATTTCTTCTTCCTCCTTTGTGTTTTGGATTAATGACCACCACTGATCCGGATCTCCCGACAGACGATATACTTCCATGATGACATACACTCTTTCATTACATCCGGAGGTGATAAATATCTTCTCAAGGGAACATAACCACTAATCTACTACAAAAGGGTTTGTAGTCTCACTTAATGATGGAGGTTGTTGTCGTATAAAGCGATCTAACATAGCTCCTCAACATGGAGGACCTTGATGCTTCATATGAGTAAATTTATTATTCATAACCTGAGTAAGTTGTCCCAGTATAGTTATGAGTTCCTCAGCACGAGTAACAGAACCAAATCCAACATCATTATCTTACATCAAAGGGAAATCCCTAGAGGGGACACGTGCGTTCGTGCGGTTTCCGTTCCTTCCAATAGGTGCCATTTCTAAATAATTTCATACAGTAGGTTAGGGTATGAATCATAATTTATAATTTCAATGTAGAAAAATAATAAGAATAAATTTAAATCCTACACATATCTAATTTATTAATCATAAACATTGTATCATTGAGGTGAAATTTAAATTTATATCCTTCATATTTGCTAGTAAAGAAAACTTGAATTATCCTAAGCATATCCCCTGGGAGTGTCGTAACCAAGAGTCCAGCAAGGCCCATTTTCATATACCAGGATACCCCGGGTCAATCCTGAAACTCCTTGTCGGAGCTTTCACTCCTAGGTATATCTGTGTCAGAGCCACCTCTACCTGCTCGTATCCAGACATCGATGTGTTGCTTGAATGATCCACATAAACCATTCCTTACCAAAATACCAGGAGGTTCTTGTATGTTTATCCTCAAAGACTATTTTAGGGACTCTTCCCTAATCTACATTTTATAAATCTAGTTTCCATGTTTTCTACTAAACTTTCCTCTGATACCAACTGTAAGGACCCGACCGCAGTTGCCCGGATCCAGTGCCTTATTTTATTACATTGTCTTGTAAACAAGGTATATGAATCCAGTTGGACCAAGTAGTTTAGTATTATTGGAAACAAGATACATACAAAAGTTTATCATTACAACATGAAGGTAAATACAACAGTAATTATTACACTGTAAAAATAATGGCTCATAGATTTTGCTTGCATGTCACTCATAAATTACTTAGTCATGTCCTGAGAAAATGAAACATAAGAATGGGGTGATCTCAAACACTCAGTAAGATTAAGAATATAGCGGAAGATAATATAAAAACTAGACATGTTTAATAATTGAAAACACATGCCTTTAATACTAAACCTTAACACATTATGGAATAAAAATGAGTTGAGTAAATAATAACATAATAAAACATAATGATGAGTTTTCTACTAGTAGAATAACCACATGACCATTTAATTACTAGATTTTTAATGAGGGATGTTCATATTACAGACATTCTGAAACATTTTTTCAAGGCCTCGTCTAAGACCTCTAATTATTAAGGCCTCTAACAAAATCTATATATCACATTGGGAAATGCCTTGGCCATTTCCACGTCTATTTGTCTCATGAGACCTACCAATGCATAGAGGGGCTATATCGGGACCCAACCATCACATAATAAGTCCAATTCGTTTATCATATGAGTGGTGATCAGCATAAACAACATAGATATTAATATTGAAACTATCATATGAAATGCAACTAACTTTCACCAATCATTAAACAGAAAACACTAACCATTCTGAATAATATGGTGAATGGTTTTAGGATAGTTCATCCACAATAGATTTAGTAATAAACCATTAAATAAAATATTATATATGACTTCATAAATTATTAAACCCAATAATACCATGGAATCAACAAGTGTATTGAATCAAACAAAAATACTCTTATAAAATCATTAAGCAATTTTGAGATAAATAGCAATTTTTTTAAAAGAAGAGTTCTTTTGGAAAATCTTTGTATAAAACCAAAAGTGAAGTAAGATAGAATTTTCATACTAAAATGAGTGTTTTTAGAAAGATAATGGTTTCCAAAAATATATTATAGTGTTCCCTTGAAAATTGATATAAATTGGAGAAATTCTCGTTAATTAGGCTAGTATTTTTGAAACAATTTTGAAAGTTCCTTTTAAAACGTGTAACTATCAATAAAATAAGTAAGGGTTCTGGTTTTAAAACATATATATGATAATCACACAAAATATATGACTATTACATAACAATACATAAGAATTTCATTGAGGTAATTAGACAATGAAATATCCCGAATGAAAATGGATGTTTAGGTGGAAAAACCCTTACCACTTTGTAATCAAATGATTTGTATGCCAAAAAAATAATAATAAAATAATTATAGATTTAATAATAATAAGATAATGATATTAATTATATGTGACATAAATGGTCAGTATACATACACCATACAAAAGTATTACTAGTGAAAATGGAAAATCTTATGAAAATGGAAGTGGGATGAAGAAACCCTTACCTTAACTCTAAACGTGTTCCTCTATTGAACTTAAGATCATGGAATATGAAATAATACTTATTAATAACATATTTAAGAAACTATTATACATATATTTAGTTTATTATAATTATTTTTAGTTCATTTATACCCTTATTTCTAAGTTATTATATTTGATTTTGTTGTTCCGGGGAGTTCGTTTTCTTTATTTTCATAATCAGTTCACTTGTTTTTATGTCATGAAGTGGAATAGATGTAAATCTACAGAATTGAAATTATATGTTATTTATGAACATAAATAGGTGTTATTGGTCATTTATATAACTTTGTAACAAGGAAACATGATGAATTATTTTATATATCATTAATGATAATTGTTTGGGTTAATTTGTGGGTTTTGATTACAACGACCCCATTTTTCTTTAAAACTTAATACCATTTGTAAAAAGGGATTAAAGAATATTATATAGTTTATATTATATTTAATAATATGGTTAACCCATAACAAGAATGGTTTCATGACCAGAATTGAGAATGATAATAGAAATCGAATGTCCATCATCCTTGAATGTGGAAAATTGACACATCTCAGATGGTGTTCTTTCTACTATTATAAAATAAGGTAAAAGGGGGAGATGATTATAAATTATTACACTATCAAGAATCATTCCAGTACATATAAGTTACTAGAGTCATCACAAAATTTGGATAAGTATATCAAATAGAAAAATAAAACAAATGAACTTGAAAGGAAAGACAATGAAATGAAAAGAGGAAATTACCTCTTGAACCAAATTTCCTTGAGAGCCACCTTAAGGGAGAGGTTTTTGTCTTTTTATGAGACCAAGGCATTCTGGACATGGAATAGGTGGTTGGGAGGGAATTTGGACAGAAATTAGAGAAGGAACAAGGCTTGAGAGTAATGAATGGAAGAGGTGGTGAGAGGGGGGTGTTATATTGGAGGGGAGAGGGGATTTCATAATATAAAAATCATTAATTTCTCATATCTCCTCAAGGCCAGTAATAATGAGTATTCCATGACCAAGAATAGTAATTTTATCATGTGTTTCCGAACCAAGTGGTCTTACGTCAGCAGAACATCACACATGACTCTATAATTTGTGTATTTATCTTAACTTTACAAACTATGGTATGTCACCATTCATAAAAAAATTCATGTATTTCAAAAAAGTCACAAAAATTTAACCCAACCATTTTTAGACATTTAGAATCCAAAAATGAAGTCCAATTTTCAAAAATAATTATCTAAATATTATTAATTTAATATTTAATTAAAATCATAATTTATTATCACAAACGAGTTTAAAACATTCATTAACTTATTCTAAAATGTAGGTATATCATAATTTCAACTTGAATATTATTTATATATTATAATAGGTAAGGTTACTATACATTATGGTATATCACTATTCATAAGGGTATGTTACTATTCATACGGGTAGGTTACTATTCACCAAAAATTAAGATTCCTCTATCAGACTCCAAAGGACTTACTGAACACAACTCTAGATGAACATTTTTCAAACTTCAACACATAGAAGAGGAAAAGTTGTGTTTAATGGCTAGATTATAAAATTTCATTCTATATTTATTTTCAAAACATTTGGGTGTTACAAATATTCCTCCCCTACTAAGGGTAGGTAGACCATATCATCACAATAAGGGATATTCTACATCTAATCGACTTGGAATCCCTCCTATATGAAAGGAAACCATGATAAGAAAGGCAAAATAAAAATATTGAACTCTCTTCCCTCCATGCACTACATAAATTGCATCACCTCATTGGAAACACCCCGACTGGAGTTCAAATTTGGGGGTGGGGAGAAAATGGATTCTACACTTCACCCCACGTCCTGTCCAGTATTCCCCATTGGAAATGACATTCTGCAATGTAATCACGCAGAGGCAACAATCAAGTGAAACCCTTTATTAGGAAAGATGGGATACTCAACAATAACTAGCCAAGAGTATGTCTCGAAAGCATCAGGAACGAAGAGATGAAGCCATCAAAAAGAATCTGAGTCTGAAGACCAGGAACATCCTACAGGCTTACAAACTAAGGGAAGAAAAAAATAAAGCAGTGATCATGCCTTCAAAAGACCATAGACTCCGTGCATACCCAAAGCCATAATCAGCTGACACCCGCATAACAGTACGCGAAATTGAAATGCTGGAAATAGCGGCGGCTACCGCCACGATACAAGAACAGCCCCAACCCATAGGGCTGGCGTAAATTTAAAATCAAAATTACCCTATAAAAAAACAAATCTAGGACGTAGCACAACGACATGAGAATGAGAAAAACCCCCGCCTGCAGGGATGGGGGTAATTTTACCTCAAATCCCCACCCGGAGGATGTATGTCTTCTACTGTCTAGGATGAATGATGTATAAAAGAGTTTCTTCTTCCAACCCTTATCGCGGTTCACACCCTCCAAGGAAAAGGCACCTTAAGTGGTCAGACCAGGGAAGCCTTCGGTCCAATATTTGTCAAGAAGCCCAGAAAATACCGCAGAATGGAAGGAGAAAGTCCAATAATTGGCGCTGGAAGCCTTTATACAATTTCGCACCGAGTACACCACCCCCAATGTTTTATGCCTCGGTGAACATGGTAAACATCAACCCCACAGATCTCACTAGAAATGACAGAGGAGGATAGGATTAAAAGGAATATGGTTCCCTCCTAGAGGCATCCCACACCAAGCCTGATGGTGTGCATACCCAGAACCAGAGGGCGGTCCTAAAACTGGGTTCCCCTTAGTCAACTCAACATTACCTCTCCTGCGAAACTCCAAAAAGGAGAAAAATATATCTAATGTCTTCAATGACCCACCACCTCTTCTCAATGAGAATGTGTCCCTCACCCATGAGGAAAGGTTTTCCATGAAGGAGAAATAAATGAAAGAGCTCATACGAATTAATGACGAGCTATGTTGAGGGATTTATCTCTCCGGATGTGTTCCCTCTACGGAACATCATCAGGTTCTCCCAAAAGAGGTGCCCATACCACATGCACCCATTTGGTGAATGAATCTGTTCTCGGAGGTCAATTCAACCCAAACCTGGAAGGACATCATGATATCCCCCCACTAGGAAGGACGCCTGAATATAACCAGGTAAACCGATAAATGATGCCCACAGCTGGGTATCCACGCTAAATCCCAGCAGCTCCGGCATGCCCAATATTTGCCTCTTCCGCACCAGCTAAATCTCAATCCTGACAGGATATGAATCAGGGGATCATAAACACTATAGAGCAGCTAATATCTCAACTAGAACCCATGGAGGGGCGGTGCACTCTGATACAAACAGAGCGCAAACCCTACCCCGAGTGGCTGAGAAATGTTCCACCACCACTAAAATTCAAGAACCTCGTATTCATATTATTCAATGTCTCAGGGGACTCATATCAGAATTTCATGCAATAATCCACTTATTGTGACCCATGATGGGAAATCTAGAGAAAAAAGAATCCATAAAACATAGGTGCTTCGTAGGAACCTTGCAGGGATCAGCATTCTTATGGTATACTAGCCTGCCCGCTAATTCAATTACTAGATGGGAGGATCTCCAATGAATTTTTCTCTTCCAGTTCAGTTCTATGCTACCCAAAAAAATGGTCATTAATGTCATGAACTGAAAGTAGAGGGTGAATGAAAGATTCTCTGACTTAATTTCCAGATGGAAGGGCCTTATATATATCCTGAACCAGCCACTCCCCCAGGATGAGATGATCTCCATGTGCATCGATTACCATTGAGATGAATTGTGAATGGTGCTCATCCTGGTGAAGTACACCAGTGGGTTTAGATACTTCTCTTAAATTTACCAAAGGATTGAAGACACATTCTAAAGGTATAAATTTATGTCCTGAGTGGCTCCATCAGCCCCAGGGAAAAGATTGGGAAATGATAAAGTAGCTTTGGTCATGCTTAATCCACCCAGACACCAGCTCCAGATGTGAGGACCCCACCGAACCGTGCGGTACCCACTGGACACCAAAACCCACCACCACCCCGGCAAGATGAGTGACTGAATGCTTAAAGAAATTAGTTCTAAGAATGAACAATTAAATTTTACTCAATCCAAGATGACTTGGTCCACGACTATTTCATAGCCTCCATGAATTGCAATCTGCTCCGGCTGCTTGAGCCGAAGTGAGCCGATTAAGTGGGCATCGACGATTGTCCAAATTACTATCCGTATCCTTGGATACTAGGACACACCATCTAGGAATTTATTGTTTTCATGGATCTACTCCAAATGATGGTGGATTCTGAGAAATTCATGTTTGGCCCGCCACCATCAAAAGTAGCATGTGTCTCCACCTCGGACTCAAGAGAGGACGAGGAGTGGAAAACAATCACCAGTAAAATGGATAATTTTGTTGACAAATGGATGACATGAAATTCCCTCAACTGAGTACATGGAATCCTCCAGGAACAGTTTAAACAACCAAATGCGCCACCAAAATATCCCAATACAACACAACCATCCTCCCCAGCCCCACGGTCTTCGGAATGCCAGAAGATTAGAAAGAAAGAACAAGAAGAAGAGATGACACCAAAGTCAAAGTTAGTGTTGACACTCTTGGACTTTATGCCAACAATGTTGGTTCAATGGGAACTACCCTACCAAAGGGTAAAATGGTCACCACCCCTCTAAACGACACCATCATAAAGAGACAGTCAGACAGGAAAAATGTTATATCAGGAATTGATATTTGGATCCATTAATGTCATTTAATTGATGGAAAAATTATCTGATGAAGACTATCGATAAAAACCAGAATTCCACGTGACCAAATGGAGAGCCAGAGGATGATGACGAAGAGGTCAGATGTTTCCCAGAATGCATTATTGTGGCAGGAGTTAAATTCCTGGCCACTACACAAGTCAAACAGCTAACATCGTGGAAACTCGTAGAAGGACACTCCGACAGACATAACAGGAATCAGAAGGCTCATTCTCCCCCACCAGAAAAATACCAATGCCCAGTTATCATAGAGTATCAATTATGGGAATAACATGTACCAATCCAAAAAAGGTATACAAGAATACCAGTTAGGCCAAACGTGGAAGGGACTGCAACAACTCCAACCCGTGATACAGAGGCCTAACCATCTACGTCCAAAACTCAAACCCCTAAATTGTCTGTAAAGGAGAAACCCTGATACTGGAAGCGTTGTCAATTAGAGAAGAAGTATGAAATTATAAAGCATATGGACTCTATACCGGAAATGATGTCAATCCTCAATGTGTTGAGTTTATTCACAGAACTTAGGGAGGCACTCATCGAAGACTTATAAAGTCCCCAAGATATTGAGGCTGAAGTAGAAGTGGATGAAGTCTACCTAACAGAGAATAATACCTAAGAATGTCACACCATCATCTCCTTCATAGAAACGGATGAAGACTCCATCATTAAAGGGAAAATAGAACCCTTATATGTGTCTGTCAATATAAACATAAATGATGTTCGGAGGATCATCATCGAGAACGGCTCTAGAGGTATCCTCCTCCCACTGAGAACACTTCGTCAACTAGGGTATGATGAATACATACTGAAACCATGAACTAAAACCCTTCTAGGATATGAAAAAAGTGAGCACAAACCATTGGGACGAATCCATCTTAAAAATTGGCTTGGATATCTCATATCAGATTCTGAGTTCCTCATGGTGTTGCAAAGTACGACATTTAATGTCTTGTTGGGGAGGCCTTGGGTGTATCATCATGTTGCAATTCCGTCCTCATACTATTAGTGCATAAAATATTTCACTAATGGGAAAAATGGGAATTTTCATGCTGATAAATCCCCATTTAAGTTATGTGAGTCACACTATATCGACAATGGGTTCTATGAGTCAGAATAAAAACATCTTTTAGCCGACAACATTGATTGTAGAAATTATATGAATGGATTGGAGATGGCTCCCACTGACCCCATCTAGTATCTTGGGGAGGATTATGTACTATCCATCAACCTAGTTGAATGAGTTTGTACATGTCTGGATAGAAACTCAGTTGTCTTCATGGTATTTTTTATGTCCAAAAAGTTTAAAGACATAGAATAGTTGGTTGAATCCCATGTTATCCGAAAAATCCCTATCAAAGATTCTCCCAGACTTTCCTTGGGACATCAGACTGCCCTTTCCTCACACACAAGGGAAAAAGAGGATTTATCTTCCAATATTGGAGAAGTGATATCAAAAATCCTTTCTCCATCAGAAGAGGAAGATGATTAAGATGATGATGAAGAAGAAGGAGAGGAATAGGGCCTCAAAGATGCCCCTCCTACATTTGAAGAAGGTTTTTCCACCACAAATGATAAACCCAGGGAGATAAATCTAGGAACCGAAAATGAACCACGACCCACTCTTATCAGTGTGACCATGCCTGTCGAGGAGTATGAGGCATATACCTCCTTATTGAAGAATAATCGAGACGTATTTTCCTAGAATTACCCATATATTTCAGGCATTGATCATGAAGTCGCCACACACCATTTGGGATTACTAGTTGATCACCAGGGCTATAAGTAGACAGCTAGAAGGACCCACCTGATGCATTCATCCAAAATAGAGGCTGAAGTTGAAAAGATGATAAAATCCATCATCATATGGGAGTCCCAATATGTGATCTGGCTAGAGACCATAGTCCATATCAGAAAAAATAATGGGCAGATTAAAATCTTCATTGACTTCAGGGACCTTAATCAGAATTTACCAAAAGGCGACTTCCTGATCAGAATAACTGAATTGTTGTTCGATGCAACAACTATATTCAAAGCCCTCTCCTTCATGGATGGCTATTATGGTTACAATAAAATCAATATGGCCTGAGTAGACGAAGAAGATATCGCTTTTAGGTCCCCTCAGAGAGTGTTCTATTATAATTTGATGACCTTTGGTCCAATGAATGTTGGCACCACATATCAGTGTTCCATGAATTATACCTTCAACCACATTTTGGGAAAATTAGTCGAGTGTTATGTCGAAGACCTAGTGGTTACATCATGATAGCATTAGAACCACCTGGATGACCTTGAAACTGTCTTTAATAAATTGTGAAAGCATAGATTAAATAGGAATCCCCTAAAATGTGCCTTTGGCATTACCTCAGAAAAATTCCTTGGCTTCATCTTACTCCATCGTGGCATCGAATTTAACACCAGGAAGAAGAAATCCATTCCTGACATGTCCCCACCTTGCAACCTCACCGAGTTGAGAGGTCTCCAGGGGAACCTCGCCTACATTTGGAACTTTACAGCCAACCTAGTGTGTAAATGTTTACCTTTAACTAATCTCTTGAAGAGAGGAGTTACATATGAATGGAATAATGATTATCAAGAAGCGTTTGACAACCTCAAAAGATATCTCTTAAGACCACCGGTTCTCATGCCTCCAGTTTAGGGGAGACCACTCATTTTATATGTAACTTCCCTGGAATGGTCCTTAGGCGCCATTCTCGTGTAGAAAAATGACTTCGATAGTGAGAAAAACCTCTACTACCTCAGACGAACAATTATCAATGTAGAAACTTGGTATTCGAAGATTGAAAAGAACTTCCTTTCCCTAATCATTGTAGTTTAGATGCTCAGGCATTACCTGAAACATGTTGAGGCCCACCTGGTCTCCCGCTTCATCCTGATCAAGAATATCCTCAACCATCCCATGAAAAAATGGGCACCTATCAAGATGGGTTGTCATCTTACAATAGTTTGACATATGGTACATGCCCTTGAATTCCATCAAAGGCCAGGTGTTAGCAGACTTCCAATCCAAGAACCCCTAAGAAAAACATCACCATTGGATATTGAACAATAGGATGAAGAAGTGTTTTACATCTAGGAGAACCCTTGGACACGGTAAATGTACTTAGACAGTTCTTCCTTAATTCTGACAAGGAAAAGGATAGAGGATCCCAAACACAATAATGTGTGGTTGGGAGTCGTACTCATATCTCCTGAAAATCCCACCTTCCCTAAAAAATTCCATATTTCAGAAGGATGTACGAACAAAGAAGATGAATATCAGGCCCTCATTTCAGGCATGGAAATGGCACTCCATGTTCAAGACAAACACCGAAGAAAGAAGGGTGATTCAGAGCTAGTCATCAAATAGGTCAAAGGGGGATATTCTATAAAGAAATAAGTATTTTTCCCCTCGACGAACCATTTTCAAGCACTAATGGCAGAATTACCATCAGAAACAACGTGGACTCATGTCCCCCGGTCACATAATGCTCAAGATGATGCTTTAACAAATGTAGCCACAACCTTGGCCGATCCTGATCGGGATAAAACATTTATTATCATTTCTCATTTTCAGATGGACTTGACATTAATATAGAGAAATACAGAGGATATTACTGAAATTAGAATAGTCCCTGAGCCTTATGGTCATACCACAGGTCGGATGTCTCCCATTGAAATTTACCTTCAGGATGAGGAACTCCAACCAGTTAGGGCTGAATAGGAGAAGATCCAATGACGGGTAGTCAATTTTACCCTATAAAATGGGGTAAAAAAAGAGAATGTTCTCTACAAAAGTGTCCTTTAAGGAGTCCATATCAAGTGAATTGATGGAAAAGATACTACTTCCGTTATGAAATATGTGCTTGTCGGATATTTTGTATCACAGAAGTCAACAACCAAGCTCCCTCGCCAAATCATAATTCTTTGGCATTACTGGCCCACTAGGATACATGATTGATCCATATTCATTAAAAGTTCCATTCATGCCATGTTCATGCTAATTTCATAAAACGACCCCCAGAGTTTCTTCATGCGGATAATTACTCTCGTCAATTTATCACCTAGGGGATGGATGTTGTGGGACCATATCCCCCCCTACAGCTAGAAAATTCAAATTTATACTCAAAGAAACCGACTTCTATTTTAAATGGGCCGAAGCCATACCCCTTAAGAGATTCAGGGAGAAAAATATCGTCAGATTTGTGAAGGAAAACATCATCACCAAATTTGGTGTCCCTCAAACAATACTGACAGACAACATCAGTAACTTCTATTCTTCTGGGCTAGACAAGTTATACCGGGAATATAGAATCAAGGCCAACCAGTCATCCCGCTACCACGTGGTGGAAAATTGGAAGATATAGTATTTCAACAAGACACTGTCCAAAATACTACAAAAGATGGTCGATATGGATAAGAAATCGTGGCCAAATAAGATCTTTCATGATCTATGGGATTACTGGACCACGACCCGCACCGCCACCCAAGAAACCCCGTACTTAGTAGTATATAGGGAAAATGCAATGTTTCTATTGAAATACAAGTGACATCACTTAGTGTGGACATTTGTGATCAAATATCTACGAAAGAGTAATCCCAGAGATGGTTTGATGAATTGGAGTAGTTAGAAGAAAAAAGGATGCACACTCTACACCATTTAGAAATCTAGAAAAATCAGATTGCGTGACACCTCAATAAAAATGTTCTACTTTGATGTTTCCTCAAAATAGAAATGGTGTTTGTCCTAAGAAACCCGATTAAACAAGGGATGAAGACCCCAAATCTTGAACCAAAATGGGAAGGACCATATGCCATACACATGGTCTATTATAATGGAGCATACACCCTGATATCAATGGATAAACAACTCATCACAGCTCCTATGAATCCAAATTTATTGATGGAATACTTTTCATAATCCATGCCGAGGTCCATGCTCCACAACATTAAACTATGAGTCATAATGAATATCTACACACCATGGTCCAAGATATATGACGTTATACTATGAGTCATAAAGATGGTCTCCATTCCAGTGTCCAAGCTCTATGACATTAAACTATGAGTCATAAAGAATGTCTCCCATTTTAAGGTCCATGATCAAGGACGTTAGACCATAAGTCGTAAAGAATGAATCCATGTTGAGGCCCAAGTTCTATGATGTTAAACTATGAGTCAAAAATAATGTCTCCCATATTATGGTCTAATCTCAATGACGTAAAACTATGAGTCATAGTTAATTTCCCCATGATAAGGTCTATGCTCTATGATGTTAAACTATGAGTCATAAAGAATGTCTCCATGCTAAGTTCCAAGCTCTATGACATTAAACTATGAGTCATAAAGAATGTCTCCATGCCAAGGTCCATGATCTGTGACGTTAAAATATGACTCATAAATAATTTCTCCATTCCAAGGTCCAATATCTACGACATTAAACTATGAGTCATAAAGAATGTCTCTAATGTGAAAGTTCTAAGCTCTTCGATGTTAAACTATGAGTCCTAAAGAATGTCTCCCATGCCATGGTCTAATATCTAAGATGTTAAACTATGATTCATAAACAATTCCTCCATGACAAGGTCCAAGCTCTACGATGTTAAACAATGAGTCAAAAAGAATGTCTCCCATTTCAATGTCCACTATCTACGACATTAAACATTGAGTCATAAATAATGTCTCCATGACAAGGCCTAAGCTCTACGATGTTACACTAAGAGTCATAAATAATGTCTTCATGCTACGGTGCAAGATATATGATCTTAAACTATGAGTCGTAAAGAATGTCTCCCATGTTATGTTAAAATCTCTAAAACATTAAACTGTGATTCATAAAGAATGTCTCCATGCAAAGGTTCATGCTCTACGATAATAAAAAATGATTCATAAATAATTTCTCCCATGATATGGTCGAAGCTCTACGACGTTAAACATTGAGTCATAATGAATATTTCCACGTTATGTTCCAAAATCTAAGACCTTAATCTATGAGTCATCATCCTAGCCACATGATACTACACTGCACAATATTAGTCCATGAAACATGACATTAAACTAAAATTCACATAATGTTAAGGTCCAAGATCTATTTCCCTAAACTATGAGTAAATAATGCCTCCAATATAAAGTTCCAAACTCTACTATCCTAAACTATGAGTTATATAAAAATTCCAGTAATCATGGTCCAAAATCTAAGACCTTAAAATATTAGTTAAAAATTCCCTCTATATCATGGTCCAAAATCTAAGACTATCTTCTAAGAGTAATGGAAAGCTACCATTGAGCTAAGGTCCAAGCTCTATGACCCTAAACTATGAGTAAAAATTACACAAAATGATGAGGTCCAAACTTCATGACCTTAAACTATGAGTCATCGTCCTTTCCACATGAAATTATACTATTAGAAACTAATCCATAAATCATGTTGTTAAAATCTATCTCATGTCCTCATCATAAGATGTTCAAATACGCAACATAAAACATCCTAATTGCATGGAAATAAACTACATGATCTCTCACAGAACTATATGCAGCTTGATTCTATCCCTCGCAGGATATATAGAAACACCTTGATCTTTGATCCTGGCCCAACCCCCATAAAAACATGCCTCCTTCACTCCCCCTATCTACCCACATTCGTAGAGGAAACCCTTATCACTCCATGGTTCTCACATCAGGTATAACTCATGTGAGCATCAGATTGGTGATAGAGGTTCTCTTACAAAAGTCTAGTATAGGGTAACATGGATGACTTGGAAACTGTGATGGGTAGAATGAATGTGACACTACACTTTGGACCGAGCCAAATCGGTATGGGGTATACACAGAACTACGTGCGACTTGATTCCTGCCCTTGCAGGATACATAGATATGCCTAGATCATCGATCTTGGACTAGTTCCACCAGGAAAGAAAATGAAAATACCCCCATCATATTCTCTGCCACCGCGCACTTATGAACAAAACTCTGTGACCAATCCCTGTTTCTCACATCGAGTATAACACATGTGAGCTTAGGATCATTGGTAGTGATTCTCTTACACAAATAAACCATAGGAGTATATGGTACGCATGGAATCCGTATCAAGTTAAACCATAATTCCCATAAGTGTCCCTAACACTTTGAGAAAAAGGTTGTAGGGAACATCTAGAACTACATGTGGATTGATTCCTGCCCTCATATGATACGTAGTGACCCTCGGATTTTACATCTGATCCCAGACACCAGGGTAAATTCCCCTTTCCTCCATTTGTAGGTTAGAATTGTACAGGGATTCCAGTAAAGGTCCTATCACATGACAATAAAACTGTGAAATTCTACAAGAGTTGTGTGTGGCTCAGTCCCCAGTATTATGAGATTCCCCACATCCCTCTATGTAATGAGAAGTCAAAATATCATAGTTCCCTCTATTCATATGGGACATACATATGTGGAAGCTCCATTTAGTTCTCATTTAATCATGGTTTGGGTATTCTCACGTTCCTAGGAACATCTTTCGCATTTTTCACAATCCACACCTTAGGAAAACATGGATCCTCATAATCATTCCAGGCCATCTGGGGTGGAAAGCCAGTGTTCTGCGAAACTATTTGATTGAATATACATATCATGCCCCGGTGGCTCTGCATATGTCTCCCACAAAACTAGTCATCAATAAAAGGAAAATACATCCCCTATAGGTTCCATTCCTATCTTAGTACACTCAGTGGATTTCAAGCCCAATGTCATCCCTCTTGATTAAAGTATCCCTCGAGACTATGGTTCACACCTTCTATCATAACTCATGTATAACGAATGATGGAACATCCTGATTGCAATTAACCAAAAACTTTTAAAGATCTTTATGACAAAAAATCATCCTCCCCGCATGATGCTAAAATGTAAGGCCAAAATCTTCATCACCACATGATGTTAAACTGCAAGGAAAAAATCATCCTCACTGCATGATGTTAAACTGAAAAGCCAAAATTTTCCTCACCGCATGACTCTAAACTGCGTAGCATCTCGCCCTCACCACATGAAGATAAACTTCATAACAACGATTTTGGCACAAAAGTGACCCCTAATGCTGATATTTCTATTACTAAGCAATGACACAGAATCCTCGCAGTACTTTTTTTCTCACACCAAGCAAAGCTCACGTGAGCTTAGGGATTTTCGCGATAGATACACGGTGAAATTATAGAAAAATGTCCCTGGAATTGGGTCCTAGCAGCATGACCCTAAAAGGCATGTCACGATTCCCCTTTCCTAAGAGGAACCTCATTTCCTGGCCATGTGATGTTAAATGACCGTGTATCCCAAAGATGGAACGAATTCCTCACCCTGTGTACGAGTCAGATCTATGTAAGGGATTCCATTCCATGAGTAAATCAGATCCCAAATGTCCCAAATATGTTCGGATACACTCCATCCATATTAAAAACTCCATCCATTGAGTGATCTTGAATCCACATAACCATCCAAGTCCATCTGGGATGGAAGTCCAGTGTCCTGCGAACACCATTGATTGAATACGCATATCATGCCCCGGTGGATATGAAATTTTTTCCCACAAAAATGGATATAAATAAAATGACAATTATTCCCCAGTAGATTCCTCTCCTATATCAGTACGCCCAATGTCTTTCAAGCCTCATTCCATCCCTCCTGATTCAAGGGCCCTCAAAGTCATGGTTTATATTTTCTTCCTTTCCCACATCCCAGATATATCAAAATATACATGCATGTTTCATCTATGGTATCTTTTGGTGTCTCTAAAAGATATACCATCCATATGGGTGAGGTTTATCTGTATGAAAATGAAGAGTACCCCACTCATTTTTGGGTTTACCCAATGTAGTTCAGCTAAAAAGCCTCCTTTTGTGATCAAGGGAACCCCTGGTCGAAGTTTACATACCGTATTCAGAAAGCTCCCAATCTCGATAATCCTAAAAGGCCATAAAATGTGGAAGGCCGGTGTCTTGTGGACACCTTTTATTAACTATTCAAATCATTCCCTAGTGACTCTACATATGTATCCAAGGAAAATGGTCGTCAATCAATGTAAAATCAGTCCCTAGGAGAGTCATTTCTAGCCTCCATACGTTAAAATTACATTTGGGTCTTGCCACACACCAGTATTTGAAAAAATCCTGAATGACGGATTGTGTACCTCCTCCTTTCCATGTTCCCCTGAAAAAAAGAGCAATAGGAGGGACTCTTTAATGAACTGATCATTCACCATCTCTCCGTCACACACGTATGAAATGTGCGGGAACAATTAACCACCTAGACCCAGCATGACTGTCCCCAATGTTCTCAGACCGAACTACACAGGTCAGGCACCCATTGTGGCACCCCAACATCAAAATAAATATAAAATGTTTTGAATCCCACTAGGAAATCAGAAATTTAAGTCTGATGTTCTATAGACTCCTTTTCTTACCTATGCACATCATGCCCTTGTGGCTCTGTATATGTCGCCCACAAAAATGGCCATCAGTAAATGGAAAATTCATCCCTAGGATAGTCCTTTAATGCCTATGTATGCCTAAAATGGCTCTCGATCCTCATTCATGTCTAGAATACAATATTTGAGAGTCAAGAAATTTCCCTAATTCATGTTTCAGGGATACTAGAAAAATCCTGGCTAACATTCCTGAGTCAGGGCCGTGCACCATTAAGCTTTGTCAAAGCTGTTTGAATAAGAAAAATTAGTAATAAGATTGAGTGGAAGGACTGTGAACATCCAGTGAAAAAGATTCCATACTCACCAGTGGGAAAATCCACAAAATTAACCTGTAGGATATAGTCGGGTATTGGTTTGTTAAAAAACACATTGAGCCCCCAGATAAGGCATAAAGCATGTTGGGTCAAAAACCGGAAAATGGTGGCCTAAGAAAAAGCCAAGTTATGCCTGCTGAGCCCGTGTCAAGCAGGATGAGGCAAAAATTAGCGAAATAATGAAAAAAGATTAAACTTTTCATGAGGTGTTCCATAAAGCCTTAGCCATAGTCGAACTACGCTCGCAGAGTCCCTTGTCTCCGCGAAAAATTAGATCTCAATTTGATTATTTCAGTTTACTGATTTCAAGTCATATTATAAAATTAGTACTTCTTTGAAATGATGTTGATAGGAAATGGAATATCGAGAGATGTTTAAAAGCCAAAACTTTTCCATTGGGTTCAGAAAAAATGGAGAAACATCCCCAATTTGGAGCCTCTCTAGGGTATTAAAAAAAAGAGTACATAACGTAATTTGGGGCAGAACTACAATAGGTCATGGTTATACCTTTCTAAAGGTATGGAGAGTGATTTTAGCGATCCATATATGGTTTTTTCAATGATTTCCTTTTATCCATTCCATGTTTGATCATTGGACACAACCACTCTAGAACAACCTTAAGGTCCTTACCATTCTTCTGGACAGTTTCATAATTGGCGCACGAAGAGGCATGGTGTTCCCTCAACCTGGCTGCGCAGGCTTCACCCTCCCGCAACTCTTCCTCTTGAGCTGGCACCAAATCACGGGCCTTCACCTCCTCATCCTTCAAATGATGAAATTTTTACGAAATATCTCAAAAGGTTGCCACCTGGGGATGGGAAGAATAAAACTTGGACAACTTGTCCTCACATGAGGAGAGGTATTTTCGGGAAATGCTGATTTGGTAAAAAAGTAGGTGAAGGTTCTCATAATCAATGCCACCTGAACCCAGCTAAGTAAATAACTGGTCAAATTTGTCACCCTCATCAGCAAAATTGTCTATGGGTGTCTCCGCGGGGAGAGCACATAGCTAGAGCCACACCTTTTTTGTACTGCCTGGTGTCCTTCCAGAGCACCATCAATTCGATCCTCCCCAGTTTACACATGTTTTTATGCAGGAAGCATCACCATAGGAGTGGGGAGGGACCTAATCCATGCAACCGAAGATGAGAGACAATATTTTCCCATAGATGGCCCAGCCACTATAGACGGATGTAGAGGACTAACTGTGGCCTATAGGAGGATCGACGTTACTCGTATTGTTCCATTCTCATTAAGATATTGGGAAATATCAATAGGAGGAGAGTAGTCTGAATCACCCAAAAAAATAATGGCTTGTACTGATGAAACAACTCCTGGAGTCTTTTGACTATGGACCGAACACCTTCTTACCACGAGAGCATGAGCGAGAGGTGTATCAATCTTGGTTGCTGAAGGGGTGGAAGTAGAATGAATGTTTCATTAACTTATCATGATAAAAGTAATGTGTGGCATTTTTTTTGGGAACTAATAGGATAGGAAATGGTCAAGGGATTCTACACCTGCCAAACTGGTTCTTTCATCATCCCCATAGGGTAACAATCTACCCAAAGTTGGTCATACTCTAGCGATAGAAAGGTCGGCCCCGTCATGTTAGGAATTATAATACCTCTACTAGAGCCTCCATAAATCACCATAAGAAACAATTTGTGGAGAAACAGAAGTTGATATTCTCCCCTCAGTCTAACAACTGGAAGAATCATAGTCTGTTGAAGGCATCCAAACTTCCTCGCAAACCGGCAAGGGAGGTATGGCTCACAAATAACTACTCAGTCTACACGAGCAGTGAGAATATCATCCCGAAGCGTTATGAGGTATGATCATTCCTCCTAGAAACAACCCATTTCACATATCAATGATCTATTAGGGGTAGGATACGGTATAAATGAGAAATGAGAGGCATTTTTCAACAGCCCAACCGCATCGGTAACAGTCAGAGTCCTGGAACAAACATCAGAAATGCTGAGAAGAGCATGATGAAAGTCAGAATGGGGAACCTGTGTGGTATGATGATATTCATAACATGGGAAGTTTTCCACCATCCACCAATAAATGAATTGGAATGGTCCACTGAGATGATGCGGGGAACTCCCTTCCTGAATCATTCCCAACAATTCATAAGGTCAGGTGAGGGTAGGAAGGGACAAATTAATGGGTCGAACCTCCTCCAAAATAGCCTCCATCATCAAGGAATAGTCCTGAACCCTGGTGTACAGTTCATTGAATGGTAATAGAAATACAGTTAAAAACATGGTGATGAAACAATCTCTCCTATGCATAGGTGAAATTTCTAGCCAAAGATCATATCCCCAGGTGAAATGTCACCCTTCTTTGAGGGTGGTACAATATGACCCTGTAGTTTGGTGGGATTTGCAAGTGGGATGGGTTCAACTATGGTGAGCCTTCATATTGGGTCAGTTTTCCTATTAAAATAAAATCATCCTCACTTGAATGGGATGACGGAAGGAGACATGAGGGGATGATCCAGTGATCCCACATCCATGACCAGTAAGCTCCATGTCAAATGAGACATTTGATCGGTATCGTCCCATGTGGCAGCTGACAGGAGAATCTCTGCATACATTTCTCAAAGGATGGGAATACCTCCAAGCTTCTAGATATCCTATAGACTTATCCCCACCTCACCAAGTAGTAGGTGAAAGGTGTTGGTGCTCAAACACCAGCGGCTAAGCAATTCCAGAAGGATTTCTCATAGAGAGATGATTGACAATTAAGACACCCATGCTTTCTGGTGCAAGACCACACACTTCATCTGGCTGGGGGACTCCATACAGGTCTAATGCACCTATAATTCCCAAGCCCACTCATCGGAGAAACATCCTCTGACCCTCAAATCCCAGTTGGTTCTCCACTCAAAACTAGGATTTTCTTGATAGATGATGATAATGGATGGGTATTCTCGGAAATCTATTCTCAGGAACCATTGGGGCACTTGCAGTTTCCCTGAGTCCATGACAAACCTCACAGTATGAAGAATTTTTCCTGAATAGGAGTGACGATGACTTCTCTGATTGGGGAAATGTTTGCACGATCATGATATTGTGGTGCCTCTAATAGGAAAAAGGGATGTCAGGACCAGGAAATGGAAGAGGAACATCAATGGGAAGAACAAATCTGTAATGTGAAAACTGTATGGATAACGGGTAAGCTAAAATCTCTGGCATCAAGAAGACCATCAGAAAGATGTTACAGGGAATGATGTGGGTTCGAAGATGATCATCTCTATTCCACCACACGGTGGACCTTGTCTTAGTTAATTTTGTAGTAGCATATGAATCAGCTATTTTAGCCTGCATAGAAAAATCCAGAAGCTGATGAGAAGTTAGACTGATAAAAATTGTTGGAAAAGGCTAAGAAAAAAATGGCTAACAGACTTACAACATGCCTGAAAAAGGCACTGCATACTGTTCCTAAAAACGAAACGTTGAAAGAGTATTCTATGTACAACATGACATGTGAAAGATACTCTGCCTACGAATATGGTACATGGAAACAGTTCACCGCATACATCCCTGGTATGCGAAATAATTGTGAGGTGCAGTCCTGCAAATCGTTGGCCGACAAAAAGAATGGTCCATAGAATGAAGAAACTAAAAACATCAGCCTCAGTTAATTTTACATTCAGAAGTTGTGGATTTAAATTTAAGTATGTAATAATAGTTTTTGAATTTTGGTTCATCGATCCATGTTCAGTATTCGAACAAGCCATCCATGTAGTGTTCTTCCACACATAATATGGTTTTTATGTTTTAAAATTCAATATTCCCGTTTATGGAATTCAAAATATGGTATGTGGATGAAGAAACAGCAAGGAAATACGGTTTCGGGAGGTAAGGAGAAGTTCTCGAACAATATTTTACCAAGGATCACAGTACACGAGAGTGAAGGAGGCCGGAGATATTGAGAGATCCTTTAGCTACGAAAATTGTAAAAGACAAATGACATTGTCCCCTATATATAGGTGTGGTCCCCTCTAACAGGGTCTACCTATTCTACCACGAGACAATTTAGTTTAGTACCACTTCTACATTAGAATATTCCCCTTTTCATTCCGAACAAACACCATTCTGATTGGGGGAATTTGAAGGGTCCTGAAAACTCTGCAAAGAGAAGAAAGTCCCCCCATAATCGCTTTGACGATGGAAGCAAGTTCTTCTACAAGTCTATAATGGAAAATGGACTCAAATTGAGTTGCATTTCATTAAAGGAACATGAAGGAATTCAAGTTTTCAAGGTTTTTAAGAGTCCCATGTACCATCACTGGGAATGGTACGTGGAGAAGATGGATCACAAACCACTAGGTATGCAAGATGGTCCGCAAACCACTGGACTGTGAGGTGATGGCCAGTGATAAAGGAAAACTGAGAACCGTGCTGTCGAAGGAGTTGTATGTTGGATGATCATCCATATAATATAGTGAGAATTCATCGGTTTTCCAACAAATATAATTGTCAAGGATCTGAAATCCATTATCATGAACTGAAGCCTCTACAAACCATGGTTGATCGATTAGTCCGCAAGTCAGAATATTGTTTCAATGGGAGTCCACAGATGGTGTCGCGTTCCCTATAGATATGATCGCTCCTATTATCTATAAAAAAAGAATAGTATAAGTACATAGGGGAGATATATAGGGAGACAGATAGAGAGATGGAAGGAGGATGAAATCTTGAGGGAGACTTTGAGGTTGCACTTTGGCTTCCATCTTGTTTCATCAGCAAATCACGAACAACGAACCACTCCCTCCACAGGTAAAGCTGACCGCAAACCACAAAAATTGGGAATTTAATAATAAAAATTGATCCAAGAACCTAACTAGTGAACCAAGAATCAAAGACATCTCGCGAATGAAATTACCAAAAACAGTAATCACACGAACCCTCCATCAGTATGGTGCTCCATGTAGCATATCACTACACGGATTGAACCCAGCATCGCGTACCCAATCAGTACGTGGATGTAACCAAAAGTGGCATAGTGATCCACGTACCACTTTGGTATGCGGTGGACTATACCGATGCATGTATACCATTCCGGTATGCAGATGGACCTTCTGCCTGCATACTGCTATAGAATGCGGAACCATCCCCACCCCGCAGGAGAAACTAGTACGAGGAATGAGCTGTTTTTGGTTATTTTTTCATCTGGTTCCATCCATAACCATCCATTACTATCCATTCCTCCATGATCCATCCACTAAACAATCCTCTAGAATTAGGCCAAAGCCTCCTCCAAATCCACCAAACATGTATGGTCAGACCATCAGGTGCATCAACACACCCCATTGAGTCTACATACCCATGGTAAGCGGACTCATAAATGCCCTCCCAACAAAGGTGCAGGTTTCGAGAATGCCTATGAGGATACATTCCAATGGTAACCCAGAGTCCAAACATGGGATACTCAAGTGAACCTCTCTGTTCTCGGGATTAAGGGTGGTCACTTGATTTTTCATTCAATGAGGGATAGTGATCAGTCGATGGGGATATGTTTTCTCCCCCCATTGGTGAGGACGAAACTCCTCCCCATCCCATAATGTGCTATGGGGCCCTCCTACTAAGTTAAGTTCCCAATATTCTGAGGAAGGGCCACGTGACATTTAATTCCATTTCACATGGAAAGGTTCTTCGCTCTACACCCTCACCCATGGCCTCCCCAGTTTCTTCTGCCGTAGGCTCTCCCTCCCATAACAAGTTGGGAGGAGGAGTGTGAATTGATGAATCATTCACATCCACTTGTTTCTAACACTGATAACGACTCACGTGGGTTATATGTTTGTGAGGATTACAACATCCACAAATTATGAACTACGAGAACTATGATTTCTAATCAAACTAGGATATGTTGGACACCTACCAGAAGGCATGAGCTCAAATGGGTACCCATCCCAAAGAGTTCTTCTAATCATGTACCCATAAATGGTAAGCTACTATGCATAAGCCCTACACATTTGAACTTCAAGAACTCAAATTCATGATCAAACCAGGATATGTAGGACGCCTACCAGAAGGCCCAACCTCAAAAGGGTGCCCATCCAAAAGGGACCACCCAATCATGTCTATCAAATGGGAAGCTTCTAAGTGTAAGCCCCAAAAATTCTGAACTACGTGGGTTCTGATTCCTCTCTTGAGGATACGTAGGAATCCGTCCTTGTGGTCCCGATCCCAAAATCAAGTTACCTTCCACCCCTAGATGACGTTAAACTACAAAGAGTCTTATAACATGGCTTGAGTCAGCATCACATCCATGGCATCAAACATATGAATGCTCACGACGATCTTGCAATCTAAGGGTAGCCCTAGGACACACCTAAAGGAAATGAACCTAGGATTGATGAATGTATGAACTTGAATTAAATCTATAAGAGTGTCCTGAAAAGGCAACAATACTCCCCCAAAATGGTTCAGTGATCCTGACCTCCCATCATCTCGACCAATGGAGTCCTTAAGTGTCGTTGACCAAATTGTCAACCAGTGAGAGCCTGCCTTTAGAATGAAGGTCTGTGAATCATGGATACCAGGACTATTGGGAAATCATGGCTCCATAAATAAACCAATTCAATAAAATCAAAGGAATTTATATCTGAGAAGGACTGATTTCATTAGTGCATGACCCCCATGCAATAACCCACTGGGATCAATAAATCATGTAGGTTTAATTTTCCATTAATTAAAGGATAATGATGCCAAACGGGTCGAAGAAAAGGAATGGTAAAATTGACGAGAACCCATCTCCATAGAAAAAGGGATGGGTGATGATCCTCGCCATGCCATTTATGCACAACCTGCAAAACATGCCACATCAGAGGTAAAACAACCACGAACACACCAAATCTATTCAATTCGAAACAAGTTAGATCTAGATCAGCTACCAAAGATTACAAATGTGACACCATAGATATGAAATGAGTGGGACACAATCTATAAGATAATCGAATAGATCTACAAACCTCACTGAATGGTGAACCAACATCAACTAAGCATGAAGAGGGGGCCCGATATACAAACTAGTGTTAGAGATCCGCAAATCTGTCTGAATAATGATGAAACACTAGAGGAACGTGGTTAGGGGGACACAATCTTCAAACCAAGAAGAGAGAGAAAACCCATCCGAACACAAGCGTAATACAACACCGACATCGTGAAATCCATAATCAAGATAGAAAACATCAAAAACATGTATTCAGGTAACGAGGCATAGGTGAGGCCTCACCACCTGTGTGACACACGTCCCCAAGGAGGCCTAAGGTAGCCAACCATGGGCTTTGTCCAGTTCCCACTGGGGTAGAAAGGCCCATGATATGTTATAATGGCATAAATTTCATATTTACTTGTGATGGAGTCGAACCCGAAACCACTATTTCAGGATGCCCCCACCAGTAAACAACTCCCATATGCCTCGTAGGAATTAATAATTATAATATTTATTAGTAATCGTATTATTTACTTCACAGTATGAATGTCTCACGGGTGACCACATGGGAAGTTATCTTGTTTAACCCTTTTCTGTATTTTTCTTCATATTTTACCAGATTTTTTTTCATTTTGAAAGACAGATAATTGCATCTAAGTAAAAAATAATAATTATGATATTGTACATAAAATTTTTAATTGATTATAAAATTTTATGTTTACATTGAATTTTAGTAATGATTATAATATTGCATGTTAATAATTCTTGTAATATTTCATGACATATTTAAGGAACTTTAATATATTTATATTATAGAAACTATAAATTTTCATGTTGAATAATTATAATATTGGATGATAATTTCATTTTTAATAGTTATCTTTATAACAAAAATTAAAAAGAAATATTTAAGATGAGAATTATTGATATTACTTTCAAATATTTAACTTGAATGTCAGTTTATTGTTGGTTGTGATGAGGCAAGAATTAATGCACCAGATCTCATTTGAAATATGCAGTTAGACGTGCTGGGGGATTGGTTCTAGGATGGGTGACCACCTTGGATGTACTCATGTCGCACCAATGTTTTTGTATATTTCAACTTTCATTCTAGTATAATAAAAATTATTATGATATTTAACCTAAAATATTTTATCAAATATAAAATATCATTACTACATGGAATTTTAGTAATAATTATAATATTACATGTTTAAATGATACAATATTTCATGTAAACAATGATTATAAAATTTAATGTTATGTTATAACAACTACGGTTTAGTGTTATAATAGAAATTGTTTTTTTTCATGTTGAATAATTAAAACATTTCTTAATAATTTCCATATTGAATTTCATAATATGAATGTTGCATGGATGACCACCTGGGAAGTTCTCGTGTTTCAACCTTTTCTTTATTTTTAATTGTATTATAGTGATTTTATACATTTTAAAAAAGAAATATATTTATGTAAGTTCATCAGTAATAATTATGATATTTTGAGTAAACATTTTAAATGAGTATAACATTTCATATTTACATATAATTTTAGTAATAATTATAATATTGAATTTCACAATGTTACCGTATTTCATGTTAACAATAATATTAATACTTCATGACATATTATAACAACAATGGTTTAGTGTTAGAATATAAATAACATTTTTTGATGTAGAATAATAATAATATTTATTAATAATTTCAATATTTAAAATTATATATATATAAACAAATGAAATAAAAATATGTAATATTAGAATCATTGAACAAACATTCAAATATTTAACAAGAATATATGTGTATTGTTAGGTATAACCACACCCACATTAATACATCCGATTACATTAAAACTCTATAGTTAAGTGGTCTTGGGAGGGGTAGTACTAGGATGGGTGACCTTCTAGGAAGTACTCATGTTGAAACCTTTTTGTGTATTTTTCAATTTTATTTTCGGTATCATAAATGTTATTATGATATTGTATATAAACATTTGTATTGAATAGAATAGTTCATGATTATATGTAGTTCTAGTAATAATAATAATATTTCATGTTATAATGTTTCAATAAGTCATGTTAACAATGATTATGAAATTTCATGTTATATTATAACAGATACGGTTTAGTGTTATAATAGATATAATATTTTTTCCATATTGAAGAATTAAAATATTTTTCAATAATTGCATTATTGAATTTTAAAATATGAATATTGCATGGGTGACCTCCTTTGAAGTGCTTGTGTTTCACCCATTTTTGTATTTGTATTTTATTTTCAGATAATTTTTTTTAATTTTAAAATATAAATAATTGCATGTGAATATAAAAAAAATAATTATAATATTGTATGTGATTTTTTTGAATGAATATAATATTTCATGTTTAGATACAATTTTAGTGATAATTATAATGTTTCATGTCATAATGTTACCATATTTCACGTTAACAATAAATATAATATTTCATGATGTATTGTAAGAACTACAGTTTAGTTTTATAATAGAATTAATAATTTTTTGGGTTGAATAATTCTATTATTTGTTGATAATTTCCTTATTTAAAGTAATATTTATAACAACAAATAAATTGAAATATGTAATATTAAAATATTCATACTACTTTAAAATATTTAACAAGAATATTTTTCTATTTCTAGCACAATATCATTCAAGATAGTAACCCATTTATTATGTATATTAATTATGTAAAGTTTTTGGGTGATGGTTGGGAGGTTTTGGAAGGATTTTTACATGTTTTTAGGATTTTATATAGTATCACGCTTTGAGAATTGTTAGTAGATGTAGTGGGACTCCTATAGGAAATCATGAAAGATGAATCAATGGCATATGGGAAGGTTCGCGGCTAGGTGACTTGTTTTACAAAATGTGTGGAAAATTAAGAGTAACCATGAATAGTGGAATATTGGAAAAATATGGTTGGAGCATGAGTTTTCTAACTACCTAGACCAAACCATGCGAAGGGTGTTGGGAGATAGTGGCTGGAACATGGCTTTCCTAGCCATGTGACCCAACCATGCACGAACCTAAATAAATGTATCTAACTATAATTTGACTCTAACAACTCATTTTTCCTCCACTTTGACTCTAAGATGTTTTTTCTTCCTCCCAAATCCTATGGATACTCCCCCCTTCAATATGGAAGCATTCCGTTGAAAACACATTTTTCATCGAAGGTTGGTTTGCTTGATAAGTCTTTGTTTTATGAGTTTTTCCTTAGATCTACCTATCTTCACTATCTTAGATTCAAATATCTAGTTCATTGGGGATAGATATATGATATTTTTTTTCAATCATGATGAGACATGGTTATGTTTATCTCATGGAATGAGATCTAAGGTGTGCTTTTCAAAATTCATTATGGTTTTTTAGATAATTCATGTCGTTCTTCTTTTTCGCTATAATTTCTGAGGTAGGTGGCTTTAATATCAATTCCTATTATAAGAAATATAAGATTGGATTTATTTATTTTTTAAATTTTTTAATATCATATGTGTAATTGGTATGAAAAACAAGGTAGATGTCATCTTTAGTGATGGTTTGTGGATTTGTGGAGTCGTAGTGAAAAGTGCATTGTTAAATATTTTTAAAATGATAATTTAAAAAAAAATTGATCGGTTTGATTCACGAAGAAAGGTTTTATTGAATATTTTTCAATATTCTTTTTATTGGAAAGGTTTATTCATGGGTTATTTGGAATTAGTTTTTTGAAAAATGGGTTCATGTGTGTTCATTTTTATTTACATGACCATATTGAAGGGGAATGTGCCCTTGGGGATCTAGTATATAGTAACCAAGGGATGAAATGGAAGATCCATGAGAGACTACTCATGACTATGGAACTCTTACATGAGAATTCATTTGTGGATATGCAGATATGTGGTATGAAATTGGTTATTCCAAATGGACTTGTGAAATGGGTTGGAAAACATGTTTCGTTGCATTCCATGTAAAAAAAATTATTTTGGAAAAAAATTGTCCACAAAAATAGTTTTTTTATGATAAGTTTTTTATATTGTTTTAAATAAATTAATTTATATAAATGTGATTACATTCTCTATCTTAGTTTTATGATTAGGGAAGTCATTTGTGGAAAACCTAATGCATTTCATTTCTCATCCCTACATCAAAACCTTGGTGATTTTGCAGATGTTATTTTAAACTTTACAGGTAATGGAAGTATATCACATTCTTTTACTGGTGAATCTTGATTCTTTGGTATGGGCTTTTGGAGTTAGAGCATGGAGCATGTTTGGAGATGTGGAGTTACATCATTAGAGCCACTGAGTATTTGTAATCACTTGATATTTTAAAAGGAAACACTATTTTCATAAATGATCTAATAAATACCATGTGACCTAGAAGTTGAACATAAGTTTTCCACTTATATAAATTGAATTTAAAAAAATATTCATACCAAATTATGATCATTAAGTTATTTTGATTCTGATCGAACCTAATTATTTTTTCAGTGAATAATGAAATTTAATAATTATGAAAAATGATAAATAAATGAATTTATAAATCATGATTAAGTCGTGGTTGATGTAAATGGACATTAGTTTCAACTCACACGAATTTATTTATATTTTGGGTCATAGGAATAAAAAATATTCATATTCTTGAGAAAAAATATTAAATTAATGATTAAAATAATGTAAACCCGCTCCTATCACCCACAATAAATACCACCCTCACACCCTCTTCCTCTCACACATCTCAAACTTTTTTAATTCTCTATGTTCTACCAAATTAAATTCCCAAGCCTCTTCATCATATCCAAGACCTTATAATATCACCAAAAAGCCAAAACCAAAGGCCTTAAGGAGGATCTCAAGGAGAAGAGATCAAGGGGTAAGAATCCTCTTTCATTTCCTTATGTTTTCTTTTCAATTCCATTTATTTTCATATAATCCATTCCCATACCATTATCCAAAATAGCATGAAATCTAAATAATCTTATATATTATTTATTTTATCATGTTTATTGAAAAACTTCATCATCATTCTTCATCTCCTCTTCCTCTTATTCTAAAAATAAAAACATCATCTGTGTTGTGACAATTTACCAAAATCATGGACGATGTTTTTTCAGTTTCTATTACATCTGTAAAAATAAGATAAAAAATATTTTTAATGGTTGAAAATGATTTTAATGTTTAATATATATCCTCTTTCATGTCTTTTTGTTAACATATATACATAATATTATGTTATATAGTGAAACGAGTTCTTGATTATCAAAGAACCGTCAACAAGAACTAAATGGGTATAACTAAATATTTATCTAATCATTCATATTCATACCATAAAAGAAAAATTATTTATTGAATAATTTAATATTATAGAAACATATTAATAACATTTCATTCCTCTTCTGTAATTTCACCTCCGTACGATTTGGAAATCAAATACAAATCGGCAATGGAAATAATGTAAAGAATGCACGTGAAATAATAGAATGAACAAAATAATAATAATTAAAGGGTAAAATGATTTTATGAAATGATAATATAATGTGCTATAAACAATAATATGTTTTTATATTATATTAATAACACTCTTTTAACCATTATACAGGAGGTTTAAAAAAATTTTTGTAAGAAGAACCTGAGATAAGGGAATTTTTAACCCAATTTCCATTTTTGGTTAACCGTCTACTTCATTATTTACGTGGTATTAAAAATTTTTGTGTGATGAATTTTGATTATATTTTGTTGAATTATCTTTATTTATAGTGTGTATATATATTCCATCCACTATATTAAGTCTCACTTCAATTTTATGATAATTATAAGGGGTTTTTCTTTTTAAATCATATTTTAAAATTCTATTTTACAAAATTCAAAAGTATGGTTTTTATGAAACTATTAATGAATTATGATTATGTTGTGGTTTTTGGGAATTTTTTATAAGGAAGGGTTGGAACAATATCATCCTCCATTTTATTGGTTATGTGTATTTTGGAGGTCAGCCATATGGTTACTCCAACTGTTATTCTGATGGTTAGACAATAATGTAGTCGTGCGAGTTACATTGTAAGGTCTTCGTGAGGGTTACAAATCACAAGGTATTCAAGTGGGTTAAAAGATTATGAATGTAATGACCCAAGATACCATTATGTCTTTATTTATGATATTTATGTTTTTTGGAAATCTCATGGAAATCACAGTTTTCCCAATGTAAGTATATATGGGGTAGAAGTATTTCTTTTTGAAAATGATTTCATAAGTTTACAAGTATTATGGGACTAATGTTTTATTTCCTTCTTTGTATATCCCTTAATGATTTTTTTCTCATCCCATCTTTTTAAAATGTTTTTCATAGGAATTCTTATATGTTCAAATGATATTTAAGGTGCCGATGCAGATTAATACAATTATTTATATTGTAATTATATTGGAATTCAATGAGTCAATGTTTGTAAGTTGTTTTCTAATTATCGAGAACCTAGACCGTAATAGGTCCTCAGATATATAATGTTCTGTTTTTTTCTTTAATTTAAAAAATTCACTAAATTATTTAGTACTATATCTAAAAGTGAGGGTTTAGGGATATACCGTCGGTATAAGAGGAATGGTCTAGAAAACATTGTATATTAGAGGATGTCGTTTTTATAAAAAAATTACCGATATTATTTTATTTTGAACATATTGTTAATTATGCACACATAATAAAATAGTTTTTCTTAATTATATATATGGGAATTCATAATTATATGTACAATGAATGAATGTCGAAGCTTCTATTCATTTAAGGTGTGGAAAACGTAACATCTTAGGATTTTAAAAGGTAACATTGTGGTTAAATGAGCGACTAAATAATGTGTGACCTAGATGTTAAACATAATTTTTTTCACTTCTGTGAATTGAATTTTGAAGAATAGAATTACACAGTTGTGATCATTAGGTTATTTAGAGTCTGATAGAACCAACTTAATTTGTTGGTGAATAGTGAAATTAGATAATTAAAAAAATGATAAATAAATGAATTTTTGTATCATGACTGATTCATGGATGGTGTAAAAGGAGTATGGTTAAAACTAAAATTCATTTATTACTATTGTGGGTCACATGAATCAAGACTTTTAATAGTCTTGAGATAAAATATTAAACTACTGATTATAATAATTTAAAAACCCTCTTATCCTCTAGTATAAATACCACCATCACCCCTATTCATCTAACTCTAATAACGCTTTTTGAATTATATAAGTTATTCCCAATCCTCTTAGTATGGCTCTTACCCTTGTCTAGGAACTACTAGTCTCACCAAAAGGATAAAATCGAAGTCCATTAGGAGGATCTCAATGAGAAGAGTTAAAGAGGTAAAAATATACATTCATTTTCTTATGTTTTCTTTACAATTAATTTTATTTTCATATACTACCTTACCCTCCCCTAATCAAAGAGGTTTTAAAGCTCTATAATAATATATAATCTGGACGAAGGGTGGGACATATATTTCAGTCTGATGTGCTGATTTACTAAAATTGTGGACGATGTATTTTCAATTTCTATTACATACTTCGAAACTAGTTATAAAAATTTTTAATAGTTGAAACAGATTTTAAAGGTTATTATATATCCTCTTTCATGTTCTCGAGTTAAAATATATACATAATATTATTTTATATAATGAAACTAGTTCGTGATTATCAATGATCCGTCAAAATGATCAAAACAGATATCACTAATAAGTAATCTGATGATTTATCCTCATACTGTATAACCAAAATGAATTATGGAATCATTTAATATTCTGTAAACATCTGAATACCATTTCATTCCACTTATGGAATTTCATTTCCATATGAAAACGAAATCAAATACAAACTGGCCAGGAAAATCGTGTATTGAACCCACCAGAAATAATGGAAGGAACAAAATACTAATAATTAAGGGGTGAAATGATGTTATAAAATGATCAAATAATGAGTTATAAACATGAATATGAATCTATAAAATATTAATAACACACTTTTATAGATTATACATGATGTTTAAGAATGAATAATGTAATACAGACCTCTAGTAAGAGAATTCTTAAATAAATTTCCATTATTTGGGTTAACCTTCTACATCATTATTTATGTGGTATTTATTTTTTTGTGGAGAATTGTCTTTATATTATTTTGAATAATGTTCATTTATAGTGTATATGCATATTCCGTCCACTCTATAAATTCTCAAATCAATTATATGATTTTTTTAAGAGGATTTTCTTTTAAAATATTTATTAAGAATTCTATTTTAAAAAAATTCAAAAGCAACATTGTTTTGTAATTATTAATGATTTATGTTTATATTGTGGTTATTGAGAATTTTTTTTGATGAAGGGTGGGACATATATCTTTATCTAATGAATTGTGTATGTGTAAGTTGGAGGTCGGTCGTAAGGTTACTCCAACTGTAACTGCAATTGTTACACAATAAGCCAACCATGAGGGTTACATTGAAAGGTAGCCATGAGGGTTACAAATCATAAGGTATATGGGAGGGTTACAAGAATAGGTAAGTAATTATCCAAGATTCCTTTATGTTTCTATTTATATTGTTTCTGTTTTTTAGAAATCTCGTGGATATATCAAGTTTCACAAAGTAAGTATATATGGGTGACAAATATGTCCTTTTGAAAATGATTTCATACGTTTACAAGTATTCATAGACTAATGTTTTCTTCGCTTATTTTTATAACCCTTACTGATATTTTTGTGATCATACCACGATTTCAAAATGTTTTTAATAGTATTACATATAAGTTCAAAGGATAGTTATGGTGATAATGTAGATCAATCCAATTATTTATATTGTAATTATTTTTTTAAACTCTGATTCAATATATTTAAGTTTTTTTATAATTATCTAGAACCTAGATCATAAAAGGTCATCGGATGTATAATGTACTATGTATTTTTTTGATTTATTTTATAAAAATAATACACAGAATGTTTTAGTACTAAATCTTGAAGTGAGGGTTCAGGGATTTACAGTTTTGGTCGTTTTTTCTTCCACTTTGTATTTGATATTGATCTTAGTTTCCACTTGGTGCTCTGATATAGTTGTTTTTTTTATGAATGGAATTTTATTAATTGTTTTTCATGGATAATATAGTGGTTTTATATGTGGTTATCTTCATTATATTGTATTATATTCAAAGGTAATGTAATCGCCTATCTTTTTTTGAGGCCCTTGTTATTTACTACCAACCTTTGGCCTCATGGGGATGCCGCCTATGGCGAAGTAGAAATTCCACCTCATCTGAAGCCAATGTGGAGGGGCAGGATGTCACAAGTTGTATCAACATAGTTCATTCTTTGATTTAATAATTGTATCAGTTTTTATTGGTCCAATATTTGTGACACAAATGGTATCACATTTTTTGGTTATGTCAATCCTGGTGTTGAAAATCATTCTTGATTAGTATATAAGTTAGGATGGCATAAATCAGTGGGATCATTGAAACACAAAATGTAGAGAATAAAGAGACATAGATATCCAATATATGCTGAACATCAAGTTATCATGGAGTTGGGTGGATATGTGTTTTTATAATCTTATATGATTTAAAATAACATTCTTATGGTTTTAGCCGATAAGAAGAGAATGACATACATTTTAGAAATGACTTCCACTAGGGGTGAATTTTTCATTTTGATTGATGTTTTATAATTTGGAGTGAACATGTTGATTTTTAAAAAATTTGATGTTTAATTATATTGTGATATTTTGAAAACACATGACAATGGTATTTTTAAAATAGTTTTAATTTTCAAAGCATGGTGAAATTTTGAAAAATGTTTTGAAGAAGAAAAACTATTGAATTTTGGAAAATGATTTTTCGAATTAGTGTTATGTTGTATAGTATGAAGATATTAAACTTTGATGTGATATATAGTGAAACTTTTTGAATTTCTTAGGTTTTTAAAAAATTGATCCATGTAGGTATCAAAGAATATAACTGAAAGAGGCTGCTGGGAATGTGGTTTCACTAGATCCACAAGTGATCGGACAACTAGTTCAAAATATTGTACATGATTTTTAAGCTATTGATATATGGGACCAAAGGGACAATACAAGGAAATTGGATCATTAAATTCAATTACATAATTAGAATCCACCCATCATTCGGGGTGATTCAAAACCAGTGATGCATTGCTGTGGTTGAATTGGATGAATCAAATCATAGATTTCATTTGCATGACTGAAGAGATGAAAGTAAATCTAGAAATGTGTATTATAGGGATACTTGAATTATAGGTGTGATATTTAGGATTTTGGGATAAATTAGACCAAGGCCTTTCATGGGAGGATTTTGATGAATTTTACAATAAATAGTTATATCATCAAATTTTCAGAATTTATAGAAAGATATAATTTTTTAGATTGATAGAGTAGAATCTATCAGTGATAGGGTACATCTAAAAATTTATGAATTTAGTCCACTTTTCACACCGAGCCACTAATAGTACATCCTTGAAGGAATGAATTTTTAATCATGGCTGAGGTAGTAGATTTTCTTGAATATTGTCATGGTCTGTATAACAGATTACACAAAGATGGTCAATAGAGAAATATGGAATTAAGGGAAATATCAGTGGATATGGGTGGAGAGATCATTTTCATACCTAGGGGAAATAGTGGTAAATCTTATTATCAGAACAAGAAGAAGAGGAAAACTTATTTCTATGGTAGTGGGATGACTTAGAGTCAGATGGTTAGATTAGTGAATCTTCTTCAATGACCCGTGAGTAGTGTTGGATGTTTCAAATGGGGAAATTTTGATGAAATTAAGAGACAGTGTATAACCACACCTATATAATTCCATAATTTTAATCAAATTTGACATCATGAGTGCTACAGTCATAGTACTCCAAGGTTGGGTTTTCAGGACACTTCTAATGTGTCACAGATATCATATACTTCGATTGGGTAAGGAGATAGGAATTCCTCTCCTCAATAGAACCAATATTCACATGGTGATTCTATTAAAACCATCAATCATCAACAAGTGAATTATCAGTAGGATAATAAAGAACAAATTGCATCGAGTAAGATGTTGCATGGAGATGAGAAGTTGATTGTGGATGATCAATCGGGACTATTGATAGTGTGAGGTATGATTATTTTTAATTCAAAATTTGTGAATGAATTGTTTGATATGGGTGAATAAAAATCATTTATTTCTTCTCATGCTGTTGTTTTCTTTGGTTTTCATGTTTTGATGGTTCCTTCTATTTTGAAACAACGAACTCCTCTTGATCAAAAGGAATGTTGAACCTTTAAGTACATACAATGTTCTATAGCTGTAGATGGATCCGAGTTGATATGATATTTCTCTAATATTGAGATGGATGTCAATGAAATAATATTGGGTACAAAATTCATAACAATGATCAATGTTGATATTAAATTTTATACCCAAACTGTAAGTTTTACAACTAATGATGGACAGAGGCATCACTTTAGAGGAAACCTGAATATAAAGTTAGGTGAAACATGTCTGTCGGAACCAATTTTTTGATCCATCTCATACCAGTTGGCAGTGTTGAATTTTTAATCAATTTAAGATATTGAAAATATTAGTTTTCTAATTGTTTTTACTAGTTTCCTGATGTCTTTCCTAAGTATATCTCCGGGTTTCCACCCACAAGGTAAACTGAGTTTAGGATTGATCTCTTTCTGGAGAGAATTCCTATTTTATTTTCATATTATTAGGTGGAACCGCAATAATTAATGAAATTGAAAGTGTAGTTTCTATATATAGAAAGAAAATGATTCATTCATCTTATAATATCTCTGTTTCAAGCATCATTCCTGTTTATGAAAAATGTTGATTGGACACTTCGTTTGTGTGTAGATTATCACAAGCTTAACTATGTTACAAAAGAGAATCAATATCCACATCCAAAAATTTATTATATTATTAATAAACTTAGGGGATCTTAGGGGTTATCTATGATAGAATTGAGATAAGGATATCCCCAATTGAAACTTTTAAAGGAGGATATTTTGAAGATAGAATTCAGAAGTGGAAACTGACATTAAGAGTATGTGGTTATGACTTTTTGTATTAAAAATGCATCAACATTCTCTTAGGAATTGATGAATCATATATTTCAAAGGAATATGGATTATTTTTTTGTGTGGTTTGTGAATTACATATTGGTTTTTCAATTAAAAGGGTTAAGAATACAATTGGCGACAATGTCGAGAATTTTACGAGATCATCATCTGTATTCCAAATTATCAAAGTGTGATTTAGGATACAATAGGTAGATTTTCCTGGACCTGTAATTTATGAGAGAGGAGTTTCATTAGATCCATAAAATGATAGATAATATTATCTCTTGGAAACCTCCAAAAAATATCATTGAGATATAAATTTTTTAAGGTCTTTCCAGTCATTTCCAACATTTTGTTCTTAATTTCGCATGACTATATTCACTAATGACATCATTGAAAAGGAAAATTTTCCATTATATTGGAATAAAGAATGTAAGAAGACTTTTCAAGAGAAAAGGGTCTCTGTTACATCAACAATAATATTTATCTTTCTAGATTCAGGATAATGGTACATCGTGTATTGTTATACTTTAGGATTTGGGTTGGGATGTGTTCTAATATAGGGAGATCATGTCATTTCATATGGATCAATTTAGTTATAGATTTTCCAAAAGAGATACCAACACATGATTCTCAGTTATTGAATGTATTCCATGCTCTGAAGAAATGTCTTCATTAACTCTTTAATAATAAATTTACAGTGCGTATGTGTCAAAATAGTATGAAACATAATTTTTCACAAAGGTATTTGAACCTAAGACAATGATTATGGATGGATTATCTCAAAATGTTTTCCATCGACTTTCTGTATACATTAGGTAATATAAATTTGGTGGTATTTGCATTAAGTGGAAAATATTATGCTTAGTTCATGAGAGATGATTCATATCAATGGTAGATGATGTTGGTGATTGACAACATGCACTTGGTAACTAAAGAATGAGGTGGTGTTTCTATTTTCTTCACAGTTCCATTTTATTCCTAGTTTGGTTGAAATGATTAAAGAGGCACATAAATATAAATTATAATGTGTTTCTATGAGGATTGAATTGAATGGTTGGGATAACATTGAAGTATAAATACTAGAATCTAGTTTGGTTATTTGGTTTCAATATTAGATGGTGGTACATATGGATTTTTAGTGACAAATTCTTCATGTTTACCATCATTTGAGATGGGTTGTTCATCCCAGAATACAGATGATGTATAATGTTTTGAAAACACAATTTTTGTGGGTGGGTATGTAATATAAGGGGGATGATTTTGTTTCAAGATTCATAACATGTCAATCGGTTAAGGAAGAGAATCGGCAACCAATAGTAATATTGAAATTCTATACTAATTCCAATTAAGAAATTGGATAAGATAACCATGGATTTTAGAATAGGTATCCTAATAACGGTTCAGAAACACGATTCCATATGGGTGATAGTGGATTGTCTCACAATTTCAGCCCATTTCATCCCTATTTTTGAATCTCATATGGTGTAGGACTTTTCTTAAATCTAAATTTGAGAAGTGGTAAAGATGCATGGCATGCCATATTAAAAAGTGTTAGATAGAAATATTAGGTTCACATATCGTTTCTAGAAATCCTTATATAAATCCATTGGGACTCAATTGACAATGAGTACATTATACCATCCTCGGAAGGATGAACAATATGAAAAGATGATACACATGTTGGAATGCTTTCATCAGGATTGTGTAATGGATTTTGGTGGAACATGGCTAGGGAGTGTACCATTAGAAGTGTTCTCATATAACAACATTTATCAAGCCTCGATACATATGGCTCGGTTTGAGTCATTTAATGGGATTCCTAGTCATTCTCCACTTTTCAGGTTGTAAACAGGTGATTCTTCACTGGTTTGGTCAATCATTATTTTAGAGACAATAAAGATAAATAATCTAAGCATTAAAAGAATGGAGACAAATAATAGTCATCATAAATCATATGCGTATCATCGTTGGAGACCATTGATGATCGAGGTGAGTGATCAGTTTTCTTTAGAATCTCTCTAAATCATTAGCATCACTATTTTGGGATGTAGTGAATGTAATATCCTTGATACATAGTCCCTTTTGAGATACTACAATGGGTATGTGAAGTGTCATATTAGTTTTATTTTACAACACCATTATGTGCAGTGCATAATGTGTTTCCTGTATCTCAGTTGAAAAAGTATCATCCTATTCTAGACCATGGGATTCAATGGGATAATGTTGACCTAAATATGGATTCTTCATCGGTTTATATTCCAGTGAAAATTGTTGATAGGAAATAGAATCAAGTTCATGGGAAAATCATTTGTCTAGTGATGGTTTTTTAGAAAAAATGATAGATTCAAATAGAAAATAGGGAATAGGAGAACGAAATTCTAAAGAAATGGCCTGAACACTTTCCAGAAAAAGATGGTTTTCGACTATCCAAGAAAAAATAGGATAATGGGGGGTAAAATGTATCAGAACCTGTTTCATGTAAGCAACCGGTTCGTTATGTATTTTAATTATGTAATGTGTTTGGGTTATGTTGGAGAGGGTTTGGAATATTTTTAACATGTTTTTTGGGATTTTATAGAGGTTCAGAGTTTGATAATGGTTATTAGAAATAGTGAAACTCCTACATGAAACAATGAAAGGTGAATCAGGGGCTTTTAGGAAGGTGCACACATCGGATCATTGTTTTTACAAACCATTAAACTATCTAGAAGTAACTATGAAAATTTTAACATAGGGGAAAACATGGTTGGTGCATGTGTTTTCTAACCTTGCGACCAACTATGCAAAGGGTTTTGGGAGGTAGTTCCTGAAGCACAGTTGGCAGAAAGTTTTCATAACTATGGGACTAAACCATGAATAGTTAAAATTTAGATTCTAAAAAATGGATCTAACAATTATTTGACTGTTAACCACCTTTTCCCACCATATTGACCCTAAATCATTTTGTTTTCCTCCTAAAGACTGTTTAGACTCTCCCCTTTAATCAGGAGGTCATTTTTTTTAAAAACATTGTGCGTTGAAGGTTGATTTTCTTGTTAAGTTTTCATTTTAGGTTGTTTTCCTTAGATCTAATTTTGTACCTATATTGGACTTAATGATCTAGTTAGTTGGGGATAGATATATGATATTTGGTTATAATAAAGATGTCATATGGCTTTTTTGATGTTATGGAATGAGATCAAAAGTTAATTTTTGGATAATCAACCTAGTTTTATTGGAGAATTTATGTCATTTGTCATCATCACCAAAATTTCCAAGGTATGTGGATTCAATCTGTATTGTTACTGATATTACTAGAATTATTTATTTAGAATTGGTTAAATTAAGTTAAATTGGTTTCGAAATTGGAGTGAAAAGAATGGTAAAACCCTCTTTAGTAATATATGGTGGATTTGTTGAATTTTTATGAAATGTTGTTTGATAAATGGTTTTAAATTGTTAATTTTAATAATAGTTGTTTTGTTAAATTCATTGAAAAAGGTTTTTTGTAAAGGATTTTGATAAAATATATTTCTATTGGAATGATTTTGGAATGGTGGATTTGGCATTGGGTTTTGTCATAATGGGTTGGAATGTGTTCTTTTCCATTGACAAAACCCTCTAGAAGGGGTGTGTTCAATTAGAAAAATGGTATATTGTTACCATTTGATGACACAAAATATCAAGGAGAGACAATTCATGAGTAAATAACATTCACCTAGTCTTGAATTAGTGGAGATGTAGATATGTGGAATGAAATGGGTTATGCTTAATTGATTTGTGGAATTTTTTGGAAAACATTTTTTGGAATCATTACCTAGAAAAGAATTTTAGTTTGGAAAAATATTTTCCATATAAATAGTTTGGGTTTTAGTCATTCTATATTATATTGTTTTATATAAATTTATTTCTATAAATGTACCAACATGTTCTATCATAGTGTCGCGAGTAGGGATGTAATTTGCAGAAAACCTTACGAGTTTCATTACTCCCCTTTGATTTTCCACTTTGATGCTTTTGTGTATTTTTTATCAAGACACATGTAAATAAAATGTCTTGAATTCCTTTATTGGTGTATCTTGATACTTTTACACTGGGTTGGGTAGTTGGAGAATGGAGGGTGTTTAGAGATGTGTAATTATTTTTTTCAATATTGGAGTTTTATTTTTTTGTCTTCCTCTATGAAATTGATATTATCATGTTTTCATATTGGTTCTATAATATAGGTTATTTGGTTTTTATACATGGGATTGTACTATTTTGGTTATCATTCATCATATAGTGGGTTTTCATGGTGTTCCTAGTTGTGTTTTTTTCTTTTCAAATGGTAAACTATCACCCTGGAATTTATTACCAGCCTTTGACATCTTAGGGATATCTCCAAAGGACAAGTATCAATTAAACCTAATCTCAAGACAAGGAGGAGTGGTGGGATGTTACAATACTATTGGGTGATATAAAATTAGCATAAATGCACCAGATCCCATTATAACTCTATAGTTATGCGTGTTTGGGTGAGAGTATTAATAGAATGGGTGACATCCTCAGATGTACATGTATTACACCCTTTTTTGTTTAAATATAATATTTATTCTAGTATAATAACAATTTTTATGATATTTTACATAAACTTTAATATTGAATATAATATTTCCAGAATAAATGCAATTTTAGTAATAATTATAATATTCTAGGTTATAATGTTACAATATTTCATTTTATCAATGATTATAATATTTCATATTATATTGTAACAACTATAGTTAAGTATTATAAAAAAAAAAATAATTTTTTCATGTTTAATAATTATAATATTTCCAATAATCACATTATTTAATTTCGTAATGCGAATGTTTCATGGGTGACCTCCTGGAAAGTGTTCTGGTTTAACCCTTCTCTGTATTTTTCATTTCATTTCACCATATTTTCTTACATTTTAAAAAATAAAAAATTTCATGTCTGTATAAAAATAATAATTATGATATTGTATTTAACCATTTTAAATGAATATAGTATTTCTAGTTTAAATATAATTTTATAAATAATTATAAAATTGCATGTTATAATGTTTCCATATTTCACATTAACAATAATTATAATATTTCATTACGTTTTTTAACAACTAAAGTAGTGTTATAATATAAATAATAATATTTCATGTTGAATAATTATAATATTGGTTAATTATTTATTATTATAATTTATATTTATAACAATAATTATATAAAAATATGTAATATTATAATCCTTGATATTACTATACAATATTTAACAAGTATTTCATTTTATTACAAGGTGTTACCACACTAGAATTAATGCACTAGATCCCATTAGAACACTATAGTTAAGTTTTATTTGGTGACAATTGTAATGGGATGTGTTACCACCTTTGTATAACTTCTGTTGCAACCTTTTTTTGTGTAAATTTTAAATATCATGCCAGTGTAATAAATATTATTAAGATATTGTATGTAATTTTTTTAATATAATATTTCCTGATTGGAGATCAATTTAGTAATAATTATAATATTTCATTTCATGATGTTGTAATATTTCATGTTAACAATGATTATAATATTACTTGTTATATATTAAAAATGGAAGTTTGGTGATATAACAAAATTATAATTGTTCATGTAGAATAATTATAGTGTTTATTGATAATTTCATTATTAAATTTCATAACATTAATGTTTCAATGGTGACCTCTGGGGAAGTGCTCATGTTTCACCCTTTTCTATATTTTTAATTGTATTTTAACATATTTTTTACATTTAAATAATGAAATTTCACTTATTTATAAAAATAATAAATATGATATTGTAAATTAACTTTTTAAATTAATATAATATAGAATGTTTAGATAGATGTTTGGTAATAACTATAGTATTTCATGTCATAATGTTACTATATTTCATGTTGACAATAATAATAATATTTCATGGCGTACTGTAACAACTATAGTTTAATATCACACAGGTATTAATGCACCCAAACCCTTTAGAATATGGTTTAAGATCACACCAGAATTAATGCTCCAAAACCCTTTAGAACTCTATAGTTACGCATTTTTTGTTGCGAGTATTGCTAGGATGGGTGACCTCTAAGGAATCACTCATGTTTCAACCATTTTTGGGAATATTTCCAATTTAAGGATAGTATAATAAATATTATTATGATATTGTATGAAAATGTTTTTATTGAATATTATATTTCATGATTATATATAATTTTAGTAAGAAATATAATATTTCATGATATAAAGTTATAATATTTCAGGTTAATAGTGATTATATTATTTCAAGTTATTTTAAAACAACTACGGTTTAGTCCTATAATAGAAATAATATTTTTTCATGATGAATAATTATAATATTTCATGATAATTTCCTTGTTGAATTTTATAAGATAAATATTCTATGGGTGACCTCCTAGGAAGTGCTCATGTTTCGGCCTTTTCTCTATGTTTCACTGCACTTTCCCAAATTTTTTACATTTAAAAAATAAAAATTACACGTAATGATAACAATAATAATTATGATATTGTACACGAAGTTTTTAAATGAAAATATTATTTCATTCTTAAATATAATTTTTGTAATAATTATAACATTTCATGTCATAATTTTACCACATTTCATGTTGAAAATAATTATAATATTTTATGATATATTTTAAAAATTATGGTTTACTGTTATAATAGAAATAATAATTTTTCATATTGAATAATTATAATATTTTATGATAATTACATTAGTTAACGTAATATTTATAACACAAATTAAAGAACTATATGAAATATTAGAATCATTGATAGTACTTTCAAATATTTAACAAGAATTTCTATTTATTGTTTGGTGAAATCCCTGAAGCATTAATACACGAGATCCCATTAGAACTCTATAGTTATGAATTCTTGGGTAAGAGTAGTACCTGAATGCATGACCTAAGAATTACTCGTGTTACACCAATTTTTTATGTGTAACTCAAATTTCCTACTAGTATAGTAAATATTATTATGATATTGTACATAAAATTTGTAATTGAATACAATATTTAATTATTACAAAGAATTTTATGAATAATTAAAATATTTCATGTTATAATGCAATAATATTTAATGTTAGAATAGATTATAAAAGGTTATATTGTAATAACTACATTTAATGTCATAATAGAAATATTTTTTCATGTTAGATAATTATAATATTTCTCTATAATCGCATTTTCCAATTTCAAAATATGAATGTTGCGTTGGTGACCTCCTAGAATGTTATCATGTTTCAGCTGTTTGTGAATTTTTTATTTTATTTTCCTATATTTTTTACATTTAAGAAATAAAATAAGTGTGTTCATGTATAACTATAATAATTTTAGTATTTTATGGAATTATTTTTAAATGAATATCATATTTCTTCTTTAAAAATAATTTTATAATAATTCTAATGTTTTAATTCATAATATTACCATATTTCATGTTCACAATGATTATAATATTTCATAGAATATTACAACAACTGTGGTTTAGTGTTATAAAATAAATAATAATTTTTCACGTTGTATAATAATAATATTGGATGATTATTTCATTAGTTAAAGCATTATTTGTAACAATAATTAGAAGGAGATTCTCCCTCCCAATAATGGAGATCATCTTTCTACTATATGTAAATAGGATTGCTTTAGTAGTCCCAAATCTTGGTTTTGGATTATACAAAGCAGAACGAATTAGGATATTATTTTTTATTTAATCTTTTTTATTCTTACAGTAGGAGGTATGTACATGCCATTTCAGATCTTGGTGGGCGTCTACCCTATGATACTGGTGACAGGGGCCCTTAGGTGGTGGCTAGTAAGGGAATTTTGATGAATGGTTTGGGAGAAGATTCCTTGATGGAGGTATCTATAGAGAGAACCTTGATAATGGAGGACGATTTTGGTGCTTTAAGGGTGGTGGATGGAATTTTAATAGAGTTGGTTGGAAATGGTGTATCGCATGGTTAAAATTGTTTCTATGTTTCTTGATAGAGTTTTCTAGTTTTTGATGTATAGGAGGCCGTGAGAAGTAGGGGTTTCTGGTGAAATACATTGGTTGACTATGGGGGATGACCGATGGAAGGATTCTCACTAAGAGGAAACTGACGATCTTGGTTGGATTTAGTATGGGACGATGCGAAATTCATGGGAGAGGGGTTATGAATCATGTATCTACTCACAAAAACTGTATACAGTATCCGATGCTGAATTTCATGCTAGAACTTTATATTCTAAAAAATATAGCACGCTAGGGGTGCAATTTAGCAGTACAAGAAAAACTAGACTAAGGCCATACAAGGGAGGATTTTGAAGATTTTTTCAAAAAAAGTTATAACCTCATTTTCTTATAATTTATAGAATGATTGACTTTTTCTATTGAAGTATGAGAATTGATCAATGATAGACTACATGGATAAATTCATGAATTTAGGCCTCTTTTCACCTACTGTTGATGCTAATTCATCCTTGAAGGCATGAATTTTTGAATCAGGGATGAGTCAATAGATTTTATTGAATATTTATGTGCTCTATATAATGGATTACACAGAGATGGTCAATAGAGAAATTGTAGAATAAAGGGACATATTAAAGGCTATGAGTGGAAAGAGAATTTTCATACCTATGAGAAATAATGGTAACTGTAATTCATGGAACACGAAGAGGGAAACTTACTTCCAATGTAGTGGGAAGACTCAGAGTCATATGGTTTGATCAGTTAATCTTTCTACACATCCCATGTTTATTTATGGATGTTTCCAATGTGTAACTTTTAATTACATGAAGCAAGAGTGTATGAAACCACCTATTTAATTTGAAAATTCCAATCAAATAGTGCATATTCTTTTCTACAATCACAGTGTACCAAGGCTGGGTGATCATGACACTTCTCATGGGTCACACACATCATATTCTTTGACAGGATTTGGGAATAATATTTCCAATATTTAGTAGAACAAAGCTATCCATGGTGATTCCAAGAAAATAATGAATTATGAACAATTGAATTCTTAATGCGTAAATAATGAACAATGTGCAGTGAGTAATAAGCTATTTGGAGAGGATGAAATTATTGTAGATGATCAAACTGTAATATCAACGGTGCAAGGTATGATTATTTTTAATTATAAACTTATGAAAGAATTTATTGATATGGGTGCATCCAATTAATTTATTTTTTATCATGTTACAGAATTGATGGGTTTCCATGTGGAGATGATGCCTTCTTTTTTGAAAATTCAAACTACTCTTTGTTAAAGAGAATGTTGATCTATTATATATAGACCATGTTTTATAACGATTTTTGGATCAGAGTTGATATTATATTTCTATTATCTTGATAGTGATGACTATGAAATAATACTTGGTATGGATTTCATGACAATGTTCAAGTCTCACATTGAATTTTATACCTGAATAGTACGTTTTACGACTATTGATAGAGAAAACAATTTATTTAGAAGAGAATGGAACATAAAAGAGGGTGAAATGGGCTTTATGGCACCTATAGTTGGATCCGCCTTGTACTATTATGCAGGGATGTATTTGGGATCGATGGAAGAGATTAAAAATAGTAGTTTTCCAGTAGTTTTTTCACTAGTTTCAATATATGTTTCCTGATAATCTCTCAAGGTTTCCACCCATATGGTATTTTTAGTTTATTATTGATCTACTTTCAGGGACTAGCCCTATTTTACTTCCATATTACTAGGTTACACCAAATAAATCAATGGAATTGATAGTGAAGTTGGAAGAGATGGAAATAAGATGCTTCATTCAGGCTAGAACATTTCCACGAGAAACATTAGTCCTGTTTAAAAAAAAGGTTAATGGAAAACATCAGTTGTGTATAGATTATCAAAAGATTAATTAAGATAAAAAATAGAATTGATATCAAAATCCACACATTGATTATCTGAATTGAAAATTTAGGGGATCAATTTCTTTCATTAAGATAGAATTATTGTTAGGATATCACCAATTGTGATTTTAGAAGGGGGCTATTCCAAAGACGACATTCAGATGTAGATATTTCCATTACAAGTATGTGGTTATGAGTTTTGGTCTTATAAATACACAATAATTCTCTATATAATTTATGAATAATATATAAGGTATGTGGATCCTTTTTTGGTGGTGTTTGTGAATGAATTATTGGTGTATTCAGGGACTTGGGATGAGCATGAGCAACACTTAACTACAATGTGGGGATTTTTCAAGATCATCGTAGGTATGCCAATTATCAAATTGTGGTTTTGGGATACAGGAGGTACATTTCCATTTACATGTAATTTATAATAGAGGTGTTTCTATGGATCTAGAAAATATAGATACACTTATCACTTAGAAACCACCAAATAATATTTTCAAGATATTCAGTTTCCTAGGTCTAGCTTGTTATTACCAATGTTTTTTTTATGATTTATAATGACTAGCTTCACCAATAACAACATTGAAAAGGAAAAACGTTCCATTATAATGGAATGAAGACTACGAGAAGTGTTTTCAATAGAAAATGGGTAACCTTATATAATCACAAATCATGATCCTTCCAGGTTCATAATAATGGTTCATATTCTATTGTGATACTTTCTTATTTGGTTTGGGATGTGTTATAATGTAGGGAGATCATATCATTTCTTATAGATCACTATAGTTATGGTTCTATGAGAAAAACTTCCCAAAAAACGATTTGGAGTTTTCAGTTGTTGTATATTCTTTGAATATAGTCATCATTAACTATTTGGTGATAAATTTTCAGTGTTTATAGATAATAATATTTAGAAACATATGTTCTCAAAAATGTATTCGAACCTATGAAAATGATTATGGATGGAGAATCTCAAAATGTGTGACATTGATTTATTGTATACAGCAGGTAAAGGAAATTTTTTGGAAGACACATCAAGCATAAATTCATATGCTTGTGGGGTGAAAGAGGCTTCAGATCAGTGGCGGTTGATGTCGGTGATAACAGACATGAAATTGGAAATTAATGAACAAGGTGATGTTTCAGTGTTATTTATAGTTTCATTCTTTTCCTAATTTGGTTGAAACTATTAAATATGAAGATAATATTATTCATAATTTGTTTCAATGAGGATAGAAGTCAATGGTGTGTAGAACATTAAGGGATAGAAACCATAATCGAGTTTGGTTTTATGGTTTCTAAACTGTATGGTCGTACCTATGGATTGTGAGGAACAACTTCTTCATTAATACCACCATTTGGGGTGGGTTGTTAATATTGGAATACAAAAGATGTATAAGGTGTTGGAAGAACAATTTTTGTTGGTTAGTATGAATGTGATGGAGAATTGTTTGTTTCAATATGCTTAACTTGTTAAAATGTTAAGGTAGATCATCAAGAACCAGTAGGTACATTGAAGTCGTCCCCAATTCCTATTTACAAATGGGAGAAGATAGCAATGGAGATTGTAACAGGTCTCCAAATAACAGTTCGGAAACACAATCCCATATGGGTGATAGTAGATCGTATCATAATATTTACCCATTTCATACCTATTCATGAATATCACACGGTGGGGGACTTGTAAAAAATATATATCCCCGAAGTGATAATGTTGCATATCATACCATATTAAATAGTTTTAGATACAGATATGATGTTCATGTCTCATTGTTTGAAATCCTTAAAACAATCTTTTGGGACTCAATTGACAATGAGTATAGCGTATCATCCTAATATGGATGTACACTCACAAGGGATAATTCCAATGATGGAAGACTTTTGTTAGGACATTGTAATGGATTTTGGTGGAACATAGGAGGACCGTATACCGTTGTTGGTGTTATCATTTAACAACTTTTATTAGGAATCGATAAAAATGTATCTATTTGAATAATTTTATGGGAGTCCTTATCGTTATCCACATTTTTTGGTGGAAATAGGTGGGACTTCACTGGTTGAGTCAGGAATTCTTCGAGAGACAAAATAGAAGGTTCTACTGATTGTGAAAAGAATGGTGATGGCTCAGAGTCATCATAAAACATTTTTTGATCATCATCGATGACCATTGTTATCCAAGGTGACTAATCTTATGTCCTAGATAATCCCTCCAAGACTTGGAAATCATTATTTTCAGATGTAGGGAAAGTAATATCATTGATACCTAGGACCTTTTGATATACTGGAATCTATTAGTGATGTTTCATATTGGCTGTCTTTTCCACCACTGCTAAGTCTGGTACATAATGTGTTTCATGTATCTCAGTTGTAATAGTATCAACCTAATCCAGACAATGTGATTCAATGGAATAATGATAACTGAGTTCCCAATTCATCACTGGTTCATATGCCTCTATGAATTTGTGATAATTAAGAGAAATTCATATGTGGGAAAATAATCAGTCTAGTGTGGGTTTTATGGAAACATGGTCAGATTTAGGAAAAATCTAGGGAATTAAATGAAAATATTTTTAAGAAATGGACCATAATATTTCTTGAAAATAGTGGTTTTATACTTTATAGGAATGGAATGTCCAATGGTGGGGAGAATGTAGAACCCCCCAGTTTCAAGTAATTAATAAATTATTTATGTATTTTAATTATTAAATGTGTTTAGGTGATTTTGGGAAGGGTTTGGAATAATTTTGAATTTTTTTGGGGTTTTATATAGTTTCATGGTTTGATCATGGTTAGTAGAAACTGTGAGACACCTACAAGAAATCGTGTAAGGTGAATCAGGGGCTGTTGTGTAGGCTCATGGTTATGTGCATGGTTTTTTAAAACCATGCGACCACCTAGGAGTAATTGTGTAAAGTGGGTTAGAGGGAAAAAATGGTTGGTGCATGGATTTTATAACTGTGTCGACCAACCATGAAAATGGTGTTGTTAGGCCATGGTTGGGTCATGGTTGGATGAAGATTTTCCTAACTGTGGGACCGAACCATGCAGATTTAAATGTTAGGTCCTAAAAAATGGTTCTTACATCGATTTGACTGTAAAACAATGTTTTCCTATATTTTAACCCTAAATAATTTTTTATTCCTCCCAAATCCCTTGGATAATGTCCCCTTTGACCTGAAAGAGATTTGTTGGAAAAACATGGTGAGTTGAAGGTTGGTTTTCGTGGTATTTCTTCATTTGTGGTGGGTTGCCTTAGTTATACTTCTCTTCCTCTATTGGATTAGTATATCTAGTTATTGGGTATAGATATAGGATATTTATTTCTAATAAATATGTGATATGGCTATATTGATGTTAGGGAACAATGTCTAAGGAAGGTTTTTGGTGAATCAACCAGGTTTTATAGAGAATTTGTTTCGTTCTTCATCTTCACCATAATTTTTGATGTCGGTGGCTTAAATAACGATTCAAATTTCTATAACTATGTAGATTTATTTCAAAGCAATTAAATTAATAGATAATTTTTTGTTATTTTAGCATGAAGATCATGATAGAAACCCTCATTAATGATGTTTTTTGGATTTGTTGATTTTTTTGGGAAAAGTGACTTGATAAATGTTTTTAAAATTTTAATTTCAAAAATATTTGTTGGGTTTAATTCATGTATATGGGTTTTATGTAAAGGGTTTCAATTTTTTTTATTAAACTGTTTTTAGGATGGATGATTTGGAATCTGGTTTTTGGTATAATGGGTTGGTGTGTGTTTATTTTCATTGAAATAACCCTATGGAAGGGGTGTGTGCCCCTGGGGCATCGGTATATGGTTCAATTTTGATTACATGGTAGATCTATGAGAGACCATTCATGAGTTTATAACATTCACCTCGGCAGGTATGTGTGGAGATGAATATATTTGGAATGAAATGGGTTGTGCCAAATTGATTTGTGGAATGGCATGGAAAACTTCTTTGGTTGATTTCCTTCGAAAACAGGTTTAGTTTGGTAAAAGAATTTTAATAGAAATTATTTAATTTTTTTGATATTCTAGTTTATATTTTTTATAGAAATTTCTTTATAGAAATTTTCTAACATGTTCTATCCTAGTGGTGTGAGTAGGGAAGTCATTTGGGGAAAACCTACCGAGTTTTGTTACTCAACCCTACTTTTACACTTTAATGTTTTTTTTCAAATGTTGTTTAACAGGACACAAGTAAATGAATGTTATCACATTCCATTACTATTTCATATTGATACATTGAGACTGGATTTTGGAGTTGGATAATGGATTATGCTTAGAGATGTGGATTTAATTCATTTCATTCTTTGAGATTTACTGTTTCTATCTTCCTCTTTGATGTTGATATTGATCTTGGTTTCATCATGGTTCCCTAATATATTTGTTTTGGTTGTTATAAATGTGATTGTATTGTTTGGTTATCAAGAATAATATAGTGGTTTTGGTTATGGTGTGTTTGGTTGTGTTGTATTATTTTCAAAGGGAAAATTGTCCCCATTCTGTTAATGAATCCCTTGGTATTTATTGCCCACCTTTGGAATCTTGGGGATGTCTCTTAAGGCCATGTATTAATTTCACCTAATATCAAGAAAATGCGTATGGTAGGGATGTTACAATAATATTTGTTGTGATCACACTAGTATTAATGCACCATTTACCATTAGAACTATGCAGTTAAATTTGTTTGGGAGAGAGTATTACTAAAATGGTGACCTCATAGGAAGTACTCATGGTCCCCCATTATATCTGTATACATAAAATATAATGTTAGTATAATAAATATTATTATGATATTGAATAGAAGCGTTTGTATTAAATATAATATTTCATGATTACATGCCATTTTAGTAATAATTATAATATTTCATGTTATAATGTTACAATATTTCATGTTAATAAAGATTAAAATATTTCATATTAAATTGTAACAACTACTATTAAGTGTTATAAAAAAACTATAATTTTTCTTTTGGAGTAATTATTTTATTTCTCAATAATCACATTGTTGAATTTAATAATTTGAATTTCACATGGCTAACCTCCTGGGAAGTGATTCTGTTTCACCTTTTTCAGAATTTTTCATTTTATTTCCCCATATTTTTTACATTTTGAGAAATAAATTACATTATGTAAGTATATAAATAATAATTATGATATTGTATATAAACCGTTTGAATGAATATAATATTTCATGTTAAAATATAATTTTAGTAATAATTATAATATTTCATGTCATATTGTTTCCATATTTATCGTTAACAATATTCTAAATATTTCATTATATATTGTAACAACTATATTTTTGTTTTATAATATAAATAATAATTTTTCATGGTGAATAATTATAATATTAGCTGATTACCATGTTAGTTAATGTTATATTTGTAACAAAAATTAAATAGAAATTTGTAATAATAGTATCATTGATACTACATTAAAAAATATAACACAAAATTCTAAGTATTTTTGGGTGTAACCACAATAACATTAATGAACCAGATCACTATATATCTATGAAATTAATAGTGATTTGTTTAGAGTTGTACGAATATGTGTTACCTCCTCATAAATACTTGTGTTGCAACTTTTTCTGTGTAGATTTCAAATTTCAACCTAGTGCAACAAATATTATTATGATATTTTATGTAAATTTATTTTGAATATAATATTTCATGATTATAGGTAATTTTAGTAATAGTTATAATACTTCATGTTATTATGCTATAATATTTCATGGTAATAATTATTATAATATTACTTGTTATATTTTAACAAAAAAATGTTTATTGTTACAATAGAAATAATATTTTTTCATGTATAATGATTATAATATTTATCGACAATTGCATTATTTAATTTCATAATATGAATGTTTCATGGGTGACCTCATGGGAAGTGCTCATGTTTCACTATTTTCTATATTTTTTATTGTATAATACATGATTTTTTACATTTAAAAAATTAATTTCATGTTTTTATTACGATAATAATTATTATATTGTACATAAAAATTTTAAATGAATATAATATTTCATTTATACATATAATTTTGGTAATAATTATAATATTTCATGACATAATGTTTCCATATTTGATGTTGACAATAATGACAATATTTCATGACATATTGTGATGACTACGATTTAGTGTTATAGTAGAAACAACAAATTTTCCTATTGAATAATTATAGCATTGGATGATAATTGATTTATTTAATGTTATATTTATAATAATAATTAAATAAAAAATTTTAATATTAGAATCACTGATAGAACTTTAAAATATATAACAAGAATTTGTGTGTATTGTTTTGTATGATCACACCAGTGTTAATGCACCAGATACCTTTAGAATTCTGCAGTTAAGTGTTCTTTGGTTGAAGTACTACTAGGATGGGTGACCTCCTATGAAGCGCTCATACTGTAACCATTTTTTGTGTATATTTAATACTTAATTCTAGTATAATAAATATTATTAATATATTGTTTGTAAATGTTTATATTTAATATATTATTTGATGGTTACATGGAATTTTAGTAATAATTATAGTATTTCATGTCGTAATATTACCATATTCTATGTTGACAATAAATATAATATTCCATGACGTATTGTAACAACTATGGTTTATTGTTTGAATATAAATAATAATTTTCCATGATGAATAATTATAATATAAGATGATAATTTAATTATTTAAGGTAATAATTATAACAAAAATAAAATAACTATAAGTCATATTAGAATTATTGATTGTACATTTAAATATTTAACAAGAATTCATGTGTATTATTGGGTGTGATCCCAGAAGCATTAATATACTAGATCCCATTAGAACTCTACAATTAAGTGTTATTGTGTGAGAGTAGTACTAGGATTGGTGACCTATTAGGAAGTACAGTTGTTGCAACCAATTTTTTTTCTACATTTAAAATATAATACTAGTATAAAAAATATTATTATGATACTACACATAAAATATTTTATTGAATATAATATTTAATTATTACATGGAATTTTTGTAATAATTATAATATTTCATGTTGTAATTCTATAATATTTAAGGTAAAAACGATTATAATATTTCCTATTAAATTGTAAGAGAAAAAATTTGGTGTTATAACAGAAATAATATTTTTTCCTGTTGAATAATTTTAATATTTCTCCAAAGTCATATTTTTTAATTTCATTATATGAATTTTTCATTTGTGACCACCTGATAAGTGCTCATGTTCCACCATATTCAATAATTTTCATTATATTTTCCCATGTTTTTTATATTTTAAAAATAAAAAAATGTCATGTTTGTATAAAAGAAATTATGATATTGTGAGTAAACATTTAAAATGAAAATAATATTTCATCTTTACATATAATTTTAGTAACAATTATAATATTTCAAGTCATAATTTTTCCATATTTCGAGTTCATAATGATTATATTATTTTAGGGTGTATTATAACAACTAAATTTTTTGTTATAAAAGAAATAATAATATTTCATGTTGAATAATTATAATATTGGAAGACAATTTCATTAGTTGAAGTCATATTTAAAAAAATAATTAGATGGAGAGTCTCCCAAAAACAAAGATAAACTCTCTTAAGGATTCCAAGTGGATTGATTTACCATTCCAACCACTTCACAGTAGATTATACCAATAATAAAGAATGAGGATGGGATTATTAGTCATTTGGATCTTTTTTCTTCTCGCAGCAGTAGGCATGGCCATTCTGTTTCAGATCTTGGTGGGTCCCCACCCTGTATGAATGGTGATAGGGGCCCCAAGGTTGTGTCTGTTATTTGAATTTTGATGAAGGTGATGGGAGAAGATTCCTTCATGGAGACTTTCTATGATCGAACCTTGAGACTGGAGGATGATGTCTTTTCATTGATGGTGGTAGATGGCCCTACGATGGTGGTGAATGGTAATGGTGTATTGTGGGGTTAAAATCATTTCAACGATTAGTCATAGGGTTTTCCAGTTTTCAAATGTAGGAGGCAATGAGAAATAGGGTTTTTCGGGGAAAGACTCGGGTTGAATCTGGGGGAAGACTTATGGGAGGCTTTTTACTAAGAGGAAACCGATGATCCTGGTTGCCTTTTTTTTTTCTGATGACTTGATTCATGGGTGATGAGGTTATGAAGCTGGCATCTGTTCATGGTGGAATTATGTATTAATGGGTGGATTTTTCTAATATGGTTTATGAATTTTTTTAAAAAGCATGTGTTATTTTTTTTAAATGTGTTAAAGGCTGCATAGCCGATCCCGCCTTCCCTCAACCCTCTGTGTTTGTCCCGGATCAATGACTTGGAAATGTTGGGGGTGCTGACTTTTTCCTTTGGGTGAGGAGGAAGGCGGCACCACTGATGCCTCCTTTCCCTCAACTCCCTATTAAATGGAACTCCCCTCCTTAGTTCCAATTTAGCCATCTCTCTTTATTCCACTGCTTCCCTCTCTAAAAAACTCCTTTTCCATGATGTGGAGTAGGTGGTCATGAAGAAGGACCTTTTTTTAAAAGAATCATTTAGAGGTAGTTTTTATTTAATTTAATGTTATTTATTTATTTAATTGAATTATTTTCCGTTCTAAATATTTATTTTCTTAAGTAGTTTAGTTATTTTTAAATATTTTGTTTATTAAGTTATTTAATTAATTATATATAGTTTGGAATAATTTTTATTATTATTAATGATTACATATTGATTAATTATAGATTAATTTTATAATAACTTAGGATTATGTATTATAAAACTTTGGTATCATAATGATTAGGTTTTTATCTAAGCAATCAAATCGCTTTTTGGATACAAACAAGCGGATGTGGCTTTGGAAGAGATGTACCTATGGGTAATACCTGAAAACACTAATTTGAGCTAGACTTGAACTGTAATTGGTGAACGAAAACATTCCTTGTTGCACTCTTGGTTTGAAACTACTATGCGATATTCATAAGATGATACATATTTTCATCATAAACTACTAAAATACCTATGAAAAGAAAATTAAAATCATCATGTTAATCAATGATAAAATAATAATTATGATGATATAAATTGAAACGGATAGGGACAAAGGCTTTAATGAATGAATGTTTTTATTTGTAATCACATTATTTTTAGTCAGTTTTAATGATTTTATTTATTATGTAGTTTAATTAGTTATATATAGTTTATAAATAATACTTTTTATTAGTAATTATTAATTATATATTAATTAATGAATAACTTCGGATTAAAAATGAATACATATGATTTGTTAATTATGATTAACTAATGAATATGATATGATTAATGACTACATAATAAATTATTAAATAATAACTTAATAATGATTAACTAGTGATTAAAGAATTATTGATTAGATAAAAACTTTACTATGGAACCTTAATATCATTTTTTTGGATATAACAAGATGTTCTAAAATTTTTGTATCATAATGATTGTATAGTTTATAAATAATAGTTTTTATTAGTAATTATTAATTATATACTAATAACTGAATAACATTGGATTAAAATTTTAATACATGTAATTAATAGATAATAATAAGTATTAGTGATAAAATTAAAATTATGAAAATATAAAATGAATCATAGAAGAAAAAACACATTAAATTACACATCATTTTTTACAACATATAAGAAATACCATGACATTATTCAATTAAAAATGGTTTTCATGAGATGAGCATGGCTTCAGAAGTGACGTCAAATCCAGTTTATTTTTATTCCGTATCTTAATAACATCATCTAAAGAAATGTACTAAATAATTTACATACATACTTTAGGAAGATTTAATTAAGCTATCAAATAAAAATCAGTTGGGTTTCACCTTTCTTCCAAAGTTAGGATGATATCAACCAAACCTTGTTTTGTTGAAAAATGTTTGTATTTATTGTATGTGGTAAAATATCCATGTTTTATTTTAGGTGTTTCTTCTTCTCTATTATAGAGTGATTGAAGAATGATTAACTAATGACTGACTAATTATTCAATCAGTAATGATTAACTAGAGAATAATAAATTATTAACATAGTAAAAATTGTACTAAGAAACATTAGTATCGTTGTTTAGGATATAAAAAAATATTCTAAAGATTTAGTATCATAATGATTATATAATTTAGAAATAATAGTTATTATTAGTGATGGTTAATTATATATTAATTAATTAATAACATAGTATTTACAATTGAATCCATGTAATGATTAGATAATGATTCTTGTGATCATATAATGTGAAATTAATAAAAATAAATAGATTAGATAACACATGAATGCTTTACAAAATATAAGAAATACCATTACATTTTTCAGTATAATTTTGTCTGGAAAATCTTAGTCTCACTTCTTACATGTGCTAAAATATATCTTATTTTCAATTGGTTTCTTAAAAACTTATTCGAAGGGTATTCACATCACTTTTGGGCTTTCAAATTGTTTTAGCCTTCTAATGAAATCCAAGTTGATATCTAAGATATGTCATTAGATGTTCAAAATCGTTTGACAGATCAAAAGTGAAGTACATATCTTTAGAACATGTTATTAAGTTTCCAATTAAAAATAAGCTTTATTTTACCTCATATCTGAAGTGAGAATCATCTCATCCAAACCACATTTTATTGAAAAATGTCAAGGTATTTCTTTTATTTTATAATGAATACATGTTTTATTTAATGTGTTTTTTCTTCTTTATTTCACATTATATGATAATAAATTTCATTTTATGAATAATAAATAAACCAATTTGATGTTTCCTATTCTTTTTACCCCAGTTTCCAAAACATTTCCTGACATATATTATAAGAAACATTTATATAATGAAACATTACTAGCATATTTTTTGGGTATAAAAAGGCATCCTAGAATTAAATTACAATAAATATTATATGGTCAACCATTATTGTAAATATTTGTTACAATATCATATTTTTATCAAAAAAACATATTTGACGAAGTGAGTCATGTTTTCTTATGTGTACTGCTATGGTGAGATTATTCAAACTGAGAAAGGATCTTCTTACATTACAAAACCAATAACAACAGTTAGTAAAATTGATTGTGTAACCCAAAGTGACATTCAAGAAAGAATTCATGGTTCCAAAAAATCTGGGACCTGGTTAAGAGATCAAGTCTATGTGCTATAGATATTTTCAATTCCCAAAAACACAGATTCATCTAGATTTTCCATTAGTTACTGATGCGCATTGGGTCCAAGCAATAAATTATTTTTCCCAGTGGTTAGATAGTACCATGTTGGAGTTATATGTTGATGTTTCTAATGTAAAACAACAAAGTCTAGTTTTAAGAAGATGAATACTTATAATAGTTTTCAAATAAATTCCTCCCAATGAAATTGAGCATATTCCAAATAATGCAGAAGAGGACAACCTATATGATCTCCTGGATATACATGTCAATCTGACTTCTGATGAGGAGTTTCTTAATGATGGAACATATTGTGAAAATAGTTATGAGGAGGGGGGACCAGTGTAAGTTAGGTAAGAGTTTTTTCGAAATACATTAGTTGGATAGCATTCTCGGCCTACAATAAACCATCCCCCACTCATTAAAACTTGGTCAAAAGCAATGACACGTGTTCCTGAATTCAACAATAATGTTCTCACACCCACAACTGAGTTTCTGTCACACCCTGATATTTTAAGAAAAATATTTTTTATGTCTTATGTTATACGCAACATCAAAGGAGTCTTTCTATACACACAACACTAGCTTGTCTTGCGTTATACGCAAGAACAACCTTCCTTGATAGCGTGTGTGGTACGCAATATCGAGTTTCACTAAACAACGATATATTATTATAATATTATTATGGACTAGCCGTTATGAATAGTATTAAATAAATTTTGTATTTTATAACATTATTATCCATCTTAAACATTTTTTAAAACTTGGTATGTGAACAGATTAAATTTTTCAGGTAAAATAAGTATTTTTCAAAAATTGCAGTTTTGCCGCCTTTTGACGGTGCAACAAAATTAAATCTAGTTTTTGAAATTTTTATAAGTTTAATTTGAAAAAATAAAATTCTTATTTTGAATCATGATATAAAAAATTACTTTGGATAAATTTATCATATTATTCTGATAACTTCCATATTTTAATGAATAGTAAAAACACGCTATATTTTAATTAAAAACAACTTTTTTCATCGCAATAATTTAAATGGATAAATTATAATATTTAATTGTTTTAAAGTATAAATAGAATATATTTTTACCATATAATATAATAAATGCCATTACCATTTAGTCTACATTGAAATCATAGGTAAAAACATTTCAATCTTTGGCAATGTTTTAACTTTTAAAACACGTTTTCTTAACAACATGATTAATTTTAAATTAATTACCGCAACTTCTGTGTTTTGAATTTTGAAAAAAGGATTCCATATTTTGATTCAATGGGTCCAAAATATGTCAATAGGTTACTTTTATTTTTTTGATATTATGAATAGTAAGTACGATAATTTTTATTTACTGGAGTTAAAGGTAAATTAGGTAATTAAGGGTTAAAATAAGATTATAAAATTACACTTACACCTGCCAAAAATCTATTGGATGACTAAAAGTTGAACCTTATCACATAATGGGTGTACTAAATTCATTTTATGGACTTTTGACAATTAATATAATTTAATTTTTATTAAAACCAAAGAAAGTGACAAATGTCACTCTCTTAAATATTATAAGTATAATAATTTTAATTTAGAGATAAACTTCATGAAACATCGAACATGAATATTATCTAGAAATACAATAAAATTATCTACATCATGTTAATTTATTTATAATTTTTAGGGATAAATAATTATCATTAACTGTGACACAATTGTGATGTTGAAATTAGTTTATTGATTGAAATATCAAATCAATGGTTTTAAAAATATTAAAATAAATATTATACTAACTATTTAATAATCTCCACTAATTTTATAGAGAAATATGACATGTTATGAATATATTAAAGCTTTTATTTCGAATATATCTTCTATGTATATTTTATTTAAATTAAAATAAATTAATAGTGTCAAAATTCACACTATTATTATTTTATAAAAATAACATATTATAAAATTGTTTAAAAATAATAAAAATAATTTTAAATTATAAATTTAAATTTAAATGGTCTAAAATTTCATAAAGTATCTAATTATTGGAAATTCACAGCACATAAGTAATTATTTATATCAATTTAAAATTAAGAATATTATTACCACAAATAAAATTAAAAAGATTAAATAATGATAAATCAATTTGATATGATTTAAAATAAATTAACAACATGTATAAATTTTTTAGGATGATGATATTACAACCCTATATCATATAATATTCTTATTGGATTCATTTTTTGAGGTTTTTAAGTGGGGATGGAGTTTATTATAAATTAATATTTATTATAATTCCAAAGGTGCACCTCTCCTCCCTTATAAAAGGGAAACTCCTCCCTCTCATCCTCAAACCACTTTGAGCCTTCAATCTTGGCCAAACCCTGCAATTTTCTCTTATAAACTTCCATAGAAACATACTAGAGGTCCTGGTCTTTTTCAAATACCATCTTTAGTTCCCTAAGATGAGGTTAAGAAGAGGCGCGTCAAAGAAGAGGTAATATCCTTTACCGATTCTTTCCATTTTATTTCTTCTTCTACTTCTTATTCTCTATTTTTTTCTTCATAAATTAATAACATCAGTATCAATAATATACTGATATGTTATTATAAATATTGAACAACCCTATTTCACCTTCTATCCATCCTACGGAAAATGAAATCACCGCGCGTGCAAACATACGGAATACCGTCTCCACGCCGTGTTGTTATCTGTTTTCCACCACCAGCTTACATGGATGGGTATAATGGTGTAATGAATAACAATATATGATTGTTATAGCATGATAATAATCCGGAGACACTAAATCTTCCACTCCAATACCATTCAATTGTTATGGGAATGATATCATCGCTCGTGCGTACATACAGCCTACCATCTCCACGATGTGATGCGACTCATTCTACATGATCTTCCTTGAATAATGATTATATAAATGAATTAAATGGATAAATATGATATATATTAGACTAATAACATTCTGTAAGTAAGGTATCTATAAAAAAAAGTGGAATAAGAATTTATTCGATAAGACATGCATAAGAACATAAAGCAATGAAAACCCAAATAACAAGTAGCAATAAACTATTACTAATAAGAAGATACGAATATTACCATGTATGACATCATAAAAACGAATATTATTATGTCATAAGTCAATGAAATTATTTAAATCAAAATACAGGATGTTCGGATACCTTCAAAGCATATCAGACCTAAGGTAAGGGAAAATCTCACAATCTCAATTTTTATTCGAGATTGTTTATATTTCAGTATTTACTGGGGCATATTTATCATCCACCTCCACGTTTCTACAATATGTTATATTATTTATATCCTCCTACAATTTTTTAAATCCAAATTTACCTATTGGTGAATTTTTAGTAAAATATATGAAAGAAATCTTTTGTCATTTTCAGTACGTGATACTTTTTTACTTTTTAGGCCAAAGTACGAGAAGAATAGTTTTTTAAATTATACGGAATGAATGGATTTTTATGATATCCATAGAACATTATTTCCCTGAATCTTCCTTTAAAAATTTTCATGTTTTTTTAATTAACTTCTTTTAGTTTAAAATATTATGACATGTTAAGAATGGAAAAATATTTTTGAATTAGAAAGGATATTTTCCTCAAGAATGGAGTTCAAGAGTTTTATCAAAATTATTTTCCATCTAAGATAATATAAGATTATATTTCTATCCCTATTATTACATTTAGTTTATTATTCTGTGAGGGAATTATATTTATGAAGTAATTTATCTTTTATGAATTGTTTTATGATGTCACGATGTTTAAGAATCCCATTTTTATTACATGGGTTATGCTATGATGTATGATTTATGTTTTTTTGGCACACATAAGAATGGTTTCATTATGAGATGGGTGGGAAATATATCTCCCTCCAATGCATTGCTTAAAGATTTATATCTCATGATATAGACATGGCTGGAACGACAAGTTAATCTGGTTCAGTGATACAGGACTGGAACGAGGAGTAAACCCAGTTCAGTAATGGACTTTGTCCTCTATGATAGTCTTGGCAATGAGTCTTGACTAAAATGAAATTATTTTATATGATTATGTGTGTATGCCACAATGTTTCATGTTTTAGGTTATGATTATTGGGATTACATTTCACTACTATGATTTATTCCATGTTATGATATTATGATCTCTTTTGCAGGTAAAGATTTTCAAAATGTTTTGTTCTTTTGAATATGATATGATAAATATTTCCTTTTTTTTACCCTTACTGAGAATTTGAGCTCACACTTTTGTATGTTTTCTCTTCCCTAGGTTAGGAAGAAGGGTACTAAGTAGGATATTCCAAAAGGGACTCCAGATATGATGAAATAAATGGGAGACAATGTAGATGCTTTATAAACCAGTTGTTTAGGTTTCCCAGTTTCTAAAGAAACTATACCTATACAGACCTACCATGGTTTTTTATATGTTGTAACAAGTATGCTTCAATTTTGAATTAATAACAATGTATGTAAAGTATGGGTCATTATAGTTGGTATCAGAGGGAGGTTATAGTCAACCTTTGGAAACTAAGATGTGAAAAACTTAGTAATATCCCTAAGGATATATATAAGGATAGAACATAATCTTAGTGTTTTAGAAATGGCCATGAATAACCTATGATAAGACCTAAAGTGTGAACTTTTATTACTGATTATGTGGTTTTCCTATTGTAATTAGTGTTTCTCACACTATGCTTCTTGGTTTTAGTCAATGGCTGGAACACGAAGGAATTGTGTTAATGATGAATGTGACGGACAATACAATGATTGTCCGCCTGAGCAACCAAACGTTATGGGAGTGGGAATGAAAAATCTTGTACCCATGCTCACACAACATTCTCAAGCTATGAATCATGCAGGACTTCCAAACGAGCAATGGAAGGAGCAACATTATGTTGAATACTTCATGAGGCGGCATCCACCTTCATTCAGCAGGTCTTCTGATCCATTAGTGGCTGAACAATGGATCAGTACCACTGAAAAGATATTTTCAGTCCTTCAATGTTATGAACGTGATAAAGTCATCTTAGTATTATATCATTTTGAAGGTGAAGCTGATCAATGTTGGAATCCTATCAAAAATACATGGCAGAGAGATGAAATTGAGTCCATGGAATGGGAGGAGTTCAAGAACTTATTCTTCAATAAGTACATCCCTCGTATTCTTAGAACAATGATAGAGAAAGAGTTTCTTGAACTGAAGAAAAAGGATGATGACTATGATGGTACCTACGAAGAAAATTTTACAAGACTTGCAAGGTACGCTTCAAAAATTATTATCCAACCTTAGAGTAAAATCGATCAATTATTTAGTGTCATAAAACCAAGTCTTTGAAGGGAGTTATACACAAGGGTCTTCAATAGCTAGGAGGAAATTGTTCGATGTGCTCTCAAGGTTGAGATGGGGATTGGAGTAACCCATCAGTCATATGGGTTTGATAAGAAGAGGAAGATGGAATTCAAAGTCAAATCTAAAGACCACACTGAAAAGAATATGAGTTTTCCTTTATGCTCAAATTGTGGAATGAAACTTGGAGGGAATTGTGTTAAAGGGACAAGAAAATGGTTTAAGTGTGGAAAAGAAGGTCATCAGGAAATTGAATGTCGAAATAATTGGAAGAAGATGTCTAATGATGCGAACAAAGAAAGGGATACACAGAATGCACCTCTAACACTTCAATGTTTCATGTTCAAGGAGATGGGGCATTATGCCAATCAATGCCCAAATCCAAGGGATGTTGATGATGATAAACTTCAACAAAAATCTTAAGGCCAAAGACAAAGGAAAGTCACATGCAATTTTTATCGGCGATGTGGATTAAGATAATGAAGTGGTGAAAGGTACACCTACCATCCACTCTAATGTAGGAAATGTTTTATTTGATTCTGGATCCACCCACTCATTTATTTATGAAGAATTTTCTAAGGTATCAGTGTATTACCTCATCAATTAGATGTTGAGATAGCTATGGCAACTCTTATTGGCACAACGGTCGCATCAAAAGTTTGGAATTATTCTCCAATTGACGTTTGTGGGAAAGTGCTTCCTTTAAATCTTGTGATACTTCCTATATTAGAATTTGATGTGATTCGTGGCATGTATTGGCTTTCTTAATATGGTGCTCATATCAATTTCCAAAGAAGGGAAGTCACATTTCATATTCTAGATCAATATTGGATCATCTATCGATGCAAGGATGAACATGACGTTACAGTGGAAATTTATTCCATATTATGGGTCTTGATTGCACTAAATGAAGGTTATTTATCTCAAATGGTTGGAGAGAAACTCATGATTAAGAATATGACCATTGTATGGGGGTTTGATGATGTCTTTCTGGAGTAATTCCCAGGTCTGCCACCAAATCTTGATGTTGAGTTTTAAATAGAACTCATACCGGGTGTTATGCCTATTTCAAAGACACATTATATAATGGACCCAATTTAGTTGAATGAATTGAAGAAGCAACTCCAAGAGAATATTGATAAAGGATTCATACTCCCTAGTGTGTCACCCTAGGGAGAACCTATTCTATTTCTTATGAAGAAAGATGGATCAATGAGACTCTGCATTGATTATCGAGAACTTAACAAGATCAATATCAAGAAAAAATATCCTCTCCCATGCAATGATGACTTATTTTACCAACTACGCAAAGCTCAATACATTTCCAAGATTGATCTTCAATTAGGGTATCATCAATTGAAGGTCAAAAGGGAGGATATACCGAATACGGATTTCCGTACAAAGTATGGACACTATGAATTTCTAGTGATGCCATTTGGTCTTACTAATTCCCCTGCTATCTTCATGGATATGATGAATAGTGTCTTTAGAGACTATCTTGATCAGTTTGTTGTAGTCATTATCGACGATATTATTTTCTATTCAAAGTGCAAGGATGAACATGAAGATCACTTGAGAATTGTATTAAAGACCCTGAGAAAGGAGAAACTTTATGTCAAATTTACCATGTGTGAATTTTGGCATCAAAATGTTTCCTTTTTGGGTCACATAACCTCAAAAGAGTGGATATATGTGGATCCAGCAAAAGCAGAGGTTATCGAAAGATGGTAAATACCAACAACAGTAACAAATATCCAAAGTTTTCTTGGTTTTGGTGGGTATTATCAATGTTTTTGGAATGATTTTTCATGATTATCTAATCCACTCACCCCGTTGACTCGAAAAGGAGTTATGTTCATTTGGATGGAGGAGTGTGAAGTAAATTTCAAGTAGTTTAAAAGAAGGTTATCCAGTACACCAGTGCTCACACTGCCTTGTAGTGGAGAATGGTTTTTGATCTACAATGATGCATCCAAGAAGGGATTGGGGTGTGTTCTCATGAAAAATGATATGGTGATAGCTTATGCCTCATGACAGTTGAAAATCCATGATCAAAATTACCTGACTCATGATTTGAAGTTAGCCATGGTAATCTTTGCATTAAAAATATAGAGGCATTATCATTATAGTGAAAGGTGTGATATTTATACTAATCATAAAAATTTAAAGTATATTTTCACACAAAAGGATCTGAATATGTTCCAAAGAAGATGGTTGGAGTTAATTAAGGATTACGACTGCTCAATTCATTATCACCCTAGGAAAGCAAACAAGGTGACATATGCATTAAGTCAACAAGACCATACTAGCTTATCCAAGATGAGGATCACAAAAGATCCAATATTTATGGATTTAAAAAGGATGGATCTTGTAATTCTAATGAAAGGGGAGATATCTTATCATTCATAAATGAATGTTCAACCATCTATTCATGTGTGGATTAAAGAGGCTCTAAAAGAAGATGTAGAGTTAAAAAAGTAGGTGAAAAATGCTCCTAAATTCAACCTTGATTGTGAAGGGGAAATAAGGTTCAGGAATCGGGTTTGTGTTCCTCCCATCCCAGAATTAAAGAAGGACCGGCTGGACGAGGCTCATAGTTCTTCATTCTCTATTCATCCTAGAACCACTAAGATGTATAGGGACCTGAAAGAGTACTTCTGGTGGGATGGCATGAAAAGAGATGTTGATAAATATGTCTCTCGATGCTTGGTTTGTCAGCAAGTTAACGCTGAGAGACAAAAGTATATGCAGATGTTACAACCATTACCCTTACCAAAATGGAAATGTGAAAACATCACCATGGACTTTGTCACTGGACTTCCTAAAACATCCAATGGAAATAATTCTATTTGGGTTATAGTTGATCATCTTATGAAGTCAGCACACTTCATTTCTATTAGAGAAGATTTCTCTCTGGATCATCTTGCTAGGATATATGTAAAGGAAGTGGTAAGATTTCCTGGAGTACCACTTTCCATTATATCTGACCGGGATCTGAGGTTTACCTCGATGTTTTGGCGAAGTCTTCAGCATACACTAGATATAGAGTTAAGTTTCATCACTACTTATCATCCTCAGACAGACAGTCAGTCTAAGAGGACAATTCAAACTCTAGAAGACATGTTGATATCTTGCTCTATAGATTTAAAAGGTGGTTGGGATCAATACCTACCTTTAGTGGAATTTTCTTATAATAAAAGATTTCACTCCAGTATTCAGATGGCTCTTTATGGAGCTCTCTATGGAAAGAAATGCCGAAGTCCAACTTGCTGGGATGATGTTGGGGAACAAAATCTATCAGGACCTGATCTTGTTGATGAGATGGCAGAAAAGGTCCGATCTATTCAACAACAAATAAGAGCAGCTTAGAGTCGACAAAAAAGTTATACCGAAAATCGAAGAAAAGACCTAGAGTTTGAAGTGGGTGATAAAGTGTTCTTACAAATATCTCCTTGGAAGAGAGTAATGAGATTTGGAAAAAGGGAAAGTTGAGCCCTAGGTATATCGGTCCTTTTGAAATACTAGATCGTGTTGCGAAGATATCTTACCGATTGGCGATTCCACCGAATCTCTTTTATGTTCACAATGTGTTCCAATTATCTCTCTTGAGAAAGTACATACCCGATCCTTCATATGTATTAAGATCAGAAGTTATACCACTAGAGTAAGATATTTCTTATAAAGAACAGCCGATAGAGATTCTGGATCGTAGCGAAAAAGTTATAAGGAATAAGACCACTCACTTGGTGAATGTTTTATGGAGGAACCACCAATTAGAAGAAGCTACATGGGAGCTTGAGGATATGATGATGGAATGGTATCCTCATCTGTTTGCTACAAAGTGAAGAATTTTGAGGGTGAAATTCATTTTAAAGGGGGTAGAATGTAACACACTGATTTTTTATGAGAAATAAATTTTTTTATGTCTTACATTATACGCAAACTCAAAGGAATCATTCACTAAACACAAAACTAGCATGTCTTGCATTATACACAAGTGCAACCTTCCTTGATAGCGTGTGTGGTACGCAATATTGAGTTTCACTAAACAACAATATATTGTTATAATATTATTATGGACTAGCCATTATGAATAGTATTAACTAAATTTTTAATTTTATAACATTCTTATTCATCTTTTACATTTTTTAAAACATGGCATATGAACAAAATAAATTTTTCAGGTAAAATAAGTATTTTTCAAAAAGTCCAGTTTTTCCACCTTTTGATGGCGCACCAACATTAAATCTAGTTTTTAAATTTTTATAAGTTTAATTTGACTAAATATAATTCTACTTTTGAATCAGGATATAAAAATTTACTTTGGATATATTTTTCATATTATTCTGATAACTTCCATATTTTAAGGAATAGTAAAAACACGTTATAATTTAATTAAAATCAAATTTTTTCATCGCAATAATTCATATGGATAAATTATAATATTGAATGGTTTTAAAGTATAAATAGAATATATTTTTACCATTTAATATAATTTATGTCATTACCATTAATTTTTCATTGAATTCATAGGTAAAAACATTTCAATGTTTGGCAATGTTTTAACTTTTAAAACTCGTTTTCTTAACAATTAGATTAATTTTAAATTAATTACTGCAACTTTTTTATTTTGAATTTTGGAATTTTTTTTCCATATTTGGATTTAGTGGGTATAAATTACATTAATAGGTTAATTTTTTTTTTTTTGATATTATGAATAGAAACTACGGTAATTTTTATTTACTGCTGTTAAAGGTAAATCGGGTAATTAAAGGTAGAAATATGATTACAAAATTACCCTGCCACCTTAAAAAATTCTATTGGATAACTAAAAGTCTAGAATTATCACATAAGGTTCGGAATAAATTCATTTTATAGACTTCTATCCATTAAAATAATTTAATTATTATTAAAACATAAGAAAATGACAACATGTCACTATCTTAAATCGTATAAGTATATTAATTTTAATTTAGTGATAAACTTCATGAAACTTAGAAAGAAAATAGTCTCCAGATAGGTAATAAATTTATCTACATAATGTGAATTTATTTATAATTTTGGGGGATTAAATAATTATCATTAATGGTGACACAATAGTGATGTTGAAATTATTTTATTGATTGAAATATCAAATAAATGGTTTTAAAAATATTAAAATAAATATTATATGGACTATTTAATGTTCTCTACTAATTTATTAGATAAATATGACATGTTATTGATATATTAATTCTTTTATTTTGAATATATATTATATGTATATTTTATTTAAATTCAAATAAATGAATAGTGTCAAAATTGACACTATTGTTATTTTATAAAAATATCATATTATAAAATTGTTTTAAAATCATAATAATATTTAAAAATTATAAATTTGAATTTATATGGTCTAAAATATCATAAATTATCTAATTCTGGATAATTCACACACTTAAGTATTTATTTATGTCAATTTAAAATTTAGGATATTATTACCACAAATAAAATTAAATAGATTAAATAAGGATAAATCAATTTGATAAGGTTCAAAATAAATTCAAAACATGTCTAAATTTTATTGGTTGATGAGATTACAACCCTATATCATTTAATATTAGGATTTGAGTCATTTTTGTATGTTTTTATGTGGTGTTTTAATTTATTATAAATTAATATTTCTTATAATTCCAAAGGTACCCCTTTCCACCCTTATAAAAGGGAACCTCCTCCCTCTCCTCCTCACACAACATTGAGCCTTGAATATCGGCCAACCCCTGTAAATTTACCTTCTAAACTTCCATATAAACATACTAGAGGTCATGGAATTCTTAAAATGCCAACATTAGTTCCCTAAGAGGAGGTTAAGAAGAGGCGCGTCAAATAAGAGGTAATATCCGTTATCGATTATTTCCATTTTATTTCTTCTTATACTTCTTCTTATTTATTTGTTTCATCATAAATTAATAACATAAGTATCACTAAAATAATGATATGTTATTATAAATATGAAACAACCCTATTTCACCTTCTATCCATCCTGCGGAAAATAAAATCCCCGCGCATGCGTACGTACGGAATACCGTCTCCACACCATACTGTAATCTGTTTTCTACCACCACCTTACATGGATGGGTATAATGGTGTAATGAATTACTATATATGATTATTATATCATTATTATAATTATTATACATTCCATATTCCACTCAAATACCATTCAATAGTTATGGTAATGATATCATCGCTCGTGCATACATACGGCCTGCCATCTCCACGATGCGATGTGACTCGTTCAACATGATCTTCATTGAATAATGATTATATAAATGAATTGAATGAATAACTATGATATATATTACACTAATAAAATTATTTAAATAAGTTATATATAACCTAAAATGAAGAATAAGAATTTATTTGACAAGAGAAGCATAAGAACATAAAGAAATGAACACCCGAATAACAAGTAGCAATGAAATATTACCAATAAAAAGATAATAATATGACCATGTTTGATATCATAACAATGAATATGATTTTTTTATAAGTCAATGTCATTATTTAAATAATTATAAAAGAGGTTCGGATATGTATGAACCATATCAGACCGAAGGTAAGTGAAAATATCGCAATCTCAATTTTTATCCGAGATTGTTTATACTTCGGTATTTATTGGGGAATATTTATCATCCACATCCATGTTTCCTCACTATTTAATATTATTTCTATCCTACTACAATTGTTTAAAATCAATTTTACCTATTGGTTAATTTTTAGGAAAAGATATGAAAGTAATATTTTGTCATTTTCAGTACGAGATACTTTTTTGACTTTTTCAGCCAAAGTATGAGAATAATGTTTTTTTAACTTATATGGAATGAATGGATTTTTATGATTTCCATATAACATTATTTCCATGAAGATTACTTTACAAATTTTCTTATTTATTTTTAATTAACTACTTTTAGTTTAAAATTTTATGACATGTTAATAAAGGAAAAATGTTTTTGAAGTAGAAAGGATATTTTCCTTAAGAATAGAGTTCAACTGTTTTATCAAAATTATTTTCCATCTAATATCATATAGGTTTCTATTTCTATCTATTATTAAATTGATTTTATTATGTTTTTATGGAATTATTTTTATGAATTCCTTTATCTTATATGAATTGTTTTATAATGTCACGATATTTAATAAATAATTTGTTGGAATTGAACCATGACATAGGAAGAATAGTGACAACTAAGTTGGTGATGGAATGTGTTTACATTATCACCATCATCGTTGTCACTTTTCCTCTTACGTTTTGGTTCATTTCCTAAAAATTCCTTATTGAAGTTTAGTTAGTGTTAAATAATGACCTATACATGTGAGAAAATAATCATGAAACATACCATCACATGGATAGTCATACATAAATTAAAAAACCCAATATATTCTAACACAAATTTAAATATCAATGAAAATTTTCTTATATATATAAAAATATAAAACCATATCTTAAAAAACACTATTTTCTATGTAAAAACATATGTTAACAACACATTAGAAATATTCATCGAAAAACTTGAAGATATAACCCTTTATTTTGGTAAAAATAACATCATAACACTATGTGAATAATCATGGAATATCTTTCATTCTATATGTTATTATATTATCCAAACCATACCGTTATATTTAAATTTTACACATATGACCCATTTTATTTGTTTATATACATATGGATGATAACATAATACTCACTAAGTAGGATATCCATGTTTCTCATGTCGTATTAGATGGTGGTGAGGATCGATCAATGAGGGTGCTTTGAGAACACTGTTTTCATCATAGGGATACTGCACATGCAATTAGACCATACTTACACCATTTCCGAATCTATGGAATTTCAATATCAGATTTAACATTGGTTAACCATCACCTGCTTTCTGCCCTCATGGAGAGGTGGAGATCATAGACACACATATTCCACCTTCCTCAAGGTGAGATAACCATCACCCTCTAGGACGTGGTAGTGCTTCTCTGTCTTCCTATCCATGGGGAATTCATTATTGGACCCACTCATTCATCTTGTCTGGACCTGGTTCAGTGATTATTAGGCATTGACATTTTTTCCGACCGTAGGGATACATATGGAGTGTCAATATCAATTCCTTGGTTGGAGTAAAAAATTACACATTTAGGCACCAGATGGACTATCTTTTACCCGGCCCGGTATGTATATACAATGTATCAGTGTATAAAAAATTTAATAACAACATCAATTTAGATTATTTGTAAGGATATTTTTTGAAAAAATTAATAGGTCATTTTAGATTCTGTGGATTCCATATAAGACTACTGTGGACCAGTTCCCACCATACTGCACTATTGGGTTGGAGGATGCTAGGGATGTAATGCCCCTCATTCACTTCCATATTATTGAGTCTAAATTTCCTGACTGATTCATACGCCAGTTTTTTTACGCTCAACTAATTCCATTTCCATAAGGACAGACCTAGAAGCTTCATGAGGTGTAGATGACACGAAGGTAGGATAAGGACTGGCGTCGAGTACATGTTGGATTTCTCGATTGCTAGTGCAGACCTGTAGTGTTTTGTATATAGGATTTACATACGAATCGATTCATTATTTCGGAGAAGGTAGAGTATGAACCATTATATAGACTGAAGTTTATAGTATATCTTACCTGAAATGGTAGAGAGACTCATTATATTGTAAGTCACTAATGTAACGACCCAACCCCAGTTACCCAGAGTCAGTGCATTATTGCGTAACATTGGAATGATCACAAAAGATCAAGTCTCAAAAGACCGATTAGTTTAGTAGCCTTGGAAACACAAGATACATTCATAAATGTTACATTACACCATTAAGTGAAAAATCACAATAACATAGTCTTCATAGTACACACTTCTATCCCCTTTAGACTATCCCTGTAGGTCAGTCATAAAATATTTCTTCAAATCCTGGAAAAATAAAATATTGAAAGGGGTGAGCTCAGATGGTCCGTAAGGATAACAATATAGTGAATGCTTTCATAACTAAACATAAATATTTAAGGCAATTTATGACTAAAACAAAATCATTTTAAACATGAAATTCAACATAATATGGAAAAAATAAAATGAGTTAATGTCATTTACTTATTCACATGGATATTCTACTCGTCGAATAATCACATGCAATATCGATAACCACTTTTATAATGATGGAATGCATAATTGCAGACTATCATAACCACGTAGACAAGGCCTCGTGCCAAGACTACAAATAATATTTTTTCAAGGCCTCATTCCAAGACACTTGTTTGTCTCATGAGACCCACCGATGCGTCGAGGATCTATAGCGGGCTCCACCCGTTACTTATTTCGTCCAATGCATTCCTCATATGAACAGGTTTAAACATATCATAAACCATAACATAATTGTATCAAATAAAACATGAATAAAGGAAACATACCATTTCCACACTTCAATAACAAGATATTAATACAACACATTTATATAATAAAAACTTTAACAAAACCATTTTCAATAACAAAATTAAAGAAAAGTAAACCATGGTATTTATTTTTCTTTTAAAAAAAGTTATGGCTTATAGAGGAAGCCGAAACTCAAATAATAGTCACGGCGGCGAAGAAGTCGTTGTCTCCACATATGTAAGAAAAAACATTCCTTTTTTTGTTTAGTAAAAACGATTCGTATAAAAAGATTCCTTTTCAATAAAAGTAAAAGTCAATGGGGTTTATACACCATATAAATGAAAGTTGTGTATAAAACCAAAAATTCCTCCATGAAAGTGGATTTAGACAAAGTCCTTAAAAAGATCATTTTTAAAATAAAATAGATCTATTATGTGTATTAACTATAATTACACATAAATAAAGTACAAATATTAGATAGGACATAATAATATCATGACATAATTTGAAAGTAGGAGATTAACCCAAAGAATGGAAATTGGGTTAAAAAATTCCCTTACCTCGTGTCCGACTTGACTTGATCATTCTTTAATCTCCTGAATAATAAACTAGAGTTAATTTCTATTTTCTTAAAAAACTTTTTCAGGTTCATTATTCCTTTTATATCACTTATTACCATGTTATGAACATTATGTAATTATTTAAGTTAATAATGGTCATTTTGTCGATCTTTGGTACTTGAGTCAAAAATAAAATTCTTATAATTACAGGTTGTTCATGAGGTGAAATATCCATTATATCCAGAATTATATTCATGATTTAGATATCATATATATCCAGTATATACATGCATTTATAATATTACATATCATTTAGAGGTATGAAATGAAATGCACCGTTCATGGAGACGGTAAGCCGTACGTACGCATGAACGCTACTTTCATTTCTATTTCATATTTAATGGAATGAAATTATAATTATATAAGGGTATAATATAATTCCAGTATAATATACTTTATAATACCATTTAATCCACCCTTTATACGTACCACATATGGCATTAACGATTCAAATCACTTTGAGGGGGTGATAGTCCGCACTTTCTAAAATGAAATTATCGCGTTTACCCATAATGGAAATCATAAAGGTATTCCATAAATGAAAAATAAAGAATCATAAGGAAAACAAAAACATAATATATATCATATATAAAAATATTGTCATCATAATGGCCACCATGAGAGGTGTTAAAATAAGATTGAACAATCATCGCTTCGTGAGGCAGTAATTCGCCACCCACAGAAACAATATGTTCTTTAACCATTCGACAAAGGTGTGTGTAAGTGTAAATAAAATAATTCACATAACAACATCCTATTATATTTAATATACTGGTTTTGTTACAAAAGAAAGGAATAAAAAGAGTTTAAGTGGTTGGAAATGCAAAATAAAACAAAAAACATAAGAGAAGACATTACCTTAAAATCGGATAACTCTTTTTTATTTGAGCCAAAGGCTTCCTTGGGAAGAATTATGCCCAAAGTGAGGCTTCTAAGAGTAATAGAGGGAAGGTGAGAGAGTATTTGGGCAGAGGTTGGATGAGCCAAATGGCTTGAATGTGTGAATAAGGTGGTAGTGGTGGGGGCCTTTTATAAGAGGAGAGGAGGGGCACTCTTGGAAAGTCATGAAATGTTACATTATTATATAATGAGTTTCGGATTTTAAAGGTCCCAAACTAATATATTTCTAGGATAAGGTGATAAGGGTTATAAAGTTTCTCAAAAAATAGGTTTTTGACAAGTTTAATGCTTAGAGTTTACATTATCGTTTTATTTTATTTAAATCGTTAATTAATGAGGTAATCACTGCATCATCATGGTGTCATAAAATATTTAACTTATTTAATGTATAAAAATTATAAAACAAATATCATGATGTAGGAAATATTTTTAGCTTTCTAATGAATATTTATAGTAAAAAATATGACCTGTATAACCCCATTTAAAAATTGTTTTAGTAAAACAACTCATTTTGTGACATTTTTATTTTAACATTAAATAAAAATTTTGTAATGTCATTTTCCTACCAAATTGGATTCATGGAGTTCCCAAGTTGACCCATGGATTGTCTTGGTCGGCCATGACTCATCAAATAGGGGTAGGACAAGTGTAACAGTATTTTCATATTTTTATAATATCATTTTTACATTAAATTGCACTAATTACCTTTAATCGTGATTAATTAAACTTAAAAGTTACTATTCACAAAAAATTATTTTAATCTCATTGAACCAAATTTTACTTCCTAATAAAAACCATGTATGTCGGATTTTTGAAAATCAAATCACAGAAGTGGTAATGTTTCATTTAAACAAAAAATCAGTTTTTTTAACTACCACTTAGTGGTTTCACTATTCATCAAAAATTGAAGTTTTTCATAACAATGCCAAAATTTCACCCTAAGCTATAATTGATATTCCGAATTTAAAAATGATGTCTATTTTAAAAAATTCCAAACACATAAGTTGCATTAATTAATTTTATAATTAATTTCCACTGTAAATCCAAATAGCGTGTTTTTAAGAAACAATATATATATCAAAAGATTGACAACTCTTTATGTCCAATTTCAAAGTGAAATTAATTCTAATGAACACCATTGGATAAAATGGTAAAAATATATTCTAATTACACATTAAAACAACTCAATAGATTCATTTATCACTATAAATTATTTTGATTAAAAAATTTATTTTTATGTATTTTTCACTATTCATAAAAAATTGGAAGATCTCAGAAAATTACAAAAAATTTAACATAGGGTAATTTTGATATTATGAATAAAAAAATGAAGTACATTTTGAAATATAAAATTTATATAATTTCAAAAAGTGGGTATTACTATTCATAACTACTATTTTTATTGGTCGTGGTGTGTTAGAATGTCGAACTTGCGTACAATGCAAGCTATTGAATTATTGAAAGAGAAGCGTATCATGAAAGCGTGGGGTGTTACATTATCCCCTCCTTCAATAAATTGAGTCCAAGAAATTTGAAAATGTTCTTCGAAAATAAAAGGTTAAAAATAGAAAATACCTTTGTGGAAAACCCACATCAGAAATAGGGTTAATAAGAATATAATATTAAAAGAAAGATAAGTACAAAGCTCACTCGTGATAGCCCATACTAGGATTCTATGAAAATATGGATATGGAAGAGAAAAAAACCATCATGGTCTGATGGAGAGTTGTAGAAAACAGGATTAGGAAAAAGTTAACCACAATAAAATCACAAAATTGTGATTGGTTAAACGTTCATTGAATCCCCAGTTGGAAATGTTAACCGACAACGTTTTTGTTTTAAGTTACCTTTCATAAAGTTGAGGAATTTATTTAATATATTTACTAAGAACATAAGGAAATATACTTACTTGTCATGTAGGCTTCATTTTTTAATAAATTTTTACCACAAACCCATCTTTCACTCCAAATGGTAACAGAACTCAAAAATATTCTATTTATCCTAATTGTATAAGGTTCCATATATTACCAAATACCATTTATAATAAGAATAGTATCTTTTAATAACAAGGGACTTCCTGTAGGCTAGTGGTAGGTAATAAAGGCCTGTCGCACTATGGTTGTGGGTTCGATTCCTGCAGCTTTGTCCGACGCGACGGGTTATCCCCCAACCTGGAGATTGTCCTTTTCCTAAAAATATAGTATTATAATATTCCACAAATAATCATCAGAAATGTTTTAACCTTACAAAATACTATCCAAGGTTCAACTTAATCCATTCCAACCTATATAGTTATCCAAAATACCTCTGTCCAGACTTTTTCTAAAAGGTCTCTAAATTTCTAAATCAATTGATACATCAGATTCCCCAAAAAAAGTAACGTTTCTCTTATTGTCACATATTAAAAATATGTTTACCTTCATCATATTAAAACCTTAATGAAAAAAACAAGTACTTCCATACAATCCTTATATAAATCACATTATTATTATAACCAGAATATAATCCTTGAGTCCAAAACCACCAATACATTAATTATTCCACTTCAACTGTAGTAATAACATAAGATTTTCCTTGATCCCTTGGCCTTTTCTAAGGTAAGTTTCCCTGACTCTTAGGACATTCATTTTCATAATGCCCCATTTCCCTACAATTGTAGCATTCAACATTGATAGCCTCTTTCTTTCTCTTGCAATCACGATCCTGATGACCTTTTTCTCCATATTTATAACAAACTCCCATTCCTTTTAGGCAAGAACCAGGGTGATTCTTCCCACAATTATCACATAATGGAAAATCCTTCTTTCCCTTTTTCCCTTTATCTATCTCTTGTTCCACCGTTCTCTTCTTCTCTTGCTTTACTTTGTTGTCATAAGACTTAGAGAATTCCTTTTCTGTCTTGATAGCACAAGAGACAATATATTTATACGATGAGAAGGATGGTGATACTAAAGCTCGACGGAGAAATGGTTTTAACCCATCAAAGAAATTACCAATCTTAATTATTGTGTTAATTACATAATCTCGATCATGCCTCGCTAACCTTGGAAAGTTAGCCTCATACTTTGCGACATTCTCATCCTCCTTCTGCCTCAGACTCAAAAATTGCCTTTCCATATCTGCTCTATGGTCACGAGGGAAGTATTTTTCTAAGAAAATCTCTTTGAACTCCATCCATTCCATATCCGTTACTTCATCATCTTCCTTTGTGTTTTGAATTAATGACCACCATTGATCAGCATCTCCAGTGAGGTGGTAAACTGCCATGATAACCTTTTCCCTTTCGCTACTCCCCAAGGCGTGGAATATTTTCTCTAAGGAGTTTATCCATTGCTCAACTACTAATGGATTTGTACCCCCATTAAATTTTGGCGGTTGTTGCCTCATGAAGCGGTCTAACATTGATCCTCTATGTTGCGGATCAGGGTGCTCCATACGAGTAAGGTTATTATTCATCACCTGAGTCAGTTGTCCCATTATGTTAATAAGTTAATCAGCACTAGTTGTATCTCCAGCTCCACAATAATTATCTTGAGCAGGAGGGAAATCCCTACACGGAGTGTGTGCATTGATATGGTTTCCATTCCTCCCACTAGGCTCTATTTCTAAACAATGGCATAAACTAGATTAGTTTATCAATTAAAATACATAATTCCATACTTGTAAAACACTTAACATAAATTGAACTATTTACGGATATAATCCATAATCATAAAAATGTTTTCATTGAAGAATTATATACTCATAATCCCTTCATAATGGTTTGTAAAGAAAATGATAATTATCCTAAGCATATCCCCCGGGAGTGTCGTAACCAAGAGTGCAACAAGGCCCGTTGTCGTGCACCAGTTCTCGTTCGAGTCTAGCTCAAAGCAATGTTTTATGGTTTTACCCCTAGGTACATCTGTGCCAGAGCCACCTCTACCTGCTCGTATCCAGACAGGGATGTATTGCTCAGAAAACATAAAAAATCTCTATAATACCAAAATTCTAGGAAGTTCTTCTATACTAATCCTCAAAGTCTATCTTCAGGATATGTGCTCTAATCAGAGTTTATCTAAATCTAGCTTCCAAGGTTAGTACTAAACTACCTCTGATACCAACTGTAACGCCCTGACCCCAGTTACCCAGAGTCGGTGCATTATTGCGTAACATTGGCATGACCACAAAAGATCAAGTCTAGAAAGACCAATTAGTTTAGTAGCCTTGGAAACACAAGATACATTCATAAATGTTACATTATATCATAACGTGAAAAATCACAATAACATAGTCTCCATAGTCCACACTTCTATCCCCTTTAGACTATCCCTGTAGGTCAGTCATAAAATATTTCTTCATATCTTGGAAAAATAAAACATTGAAAGGGGTGAGCTCAGATGCTCAGTAAGGATAACAATATAACAGAAGCTTTCATAAATAAACATAAATATTTAAGGCAATGATTGACTAAAACAAAAGCCTTTTAAACTTGAAATTCAACATAATATGGCAAAAATAAAATGAGTTAATGTCATTTAATTATTCAAATGGATATTCTACTGTTCTAATAATCACATGCAATATCAATAACCACTTTCATAACGATGGAATTCATAATGCTAGACTATCATAACCATGTATCCAAGGCCTCATGCCAAGACTAAAAATAAGATTTTCTCAAGGCCTCGTGCCAAGACACTAGTTTTTCTCTTGAGACTTACCGATGCATTGAGGAGCTATAGTGGGCTCTACCCATCACATATTACGTCCAATTCATTCCTCATATGAACAGGTTTAAACATATCCTAAACCATAACATAATTGTATCACATAAAACATGCATAAAGGAAACATAATATTTACACACTTCAATCACATGATATCAATAAAACACATTGATATAATAAAAACATTATCAAAAACATTTTCAATACCAAAATAAATGAAAAGTAAAACATGGTATTTATTTTTATTTTAAAGAAATGTTATTTCTTATAGAGGAAGATGGAACTCAAATAATAGTCATGGCGGTGGAGAAGTCGTTGTCGCTGCATACGTAAGAAAAAACATTCCTTTTGTAGTTTAGTAAAAACGCTTCGTATAAAAAGAATCCTTTTGAATAAAAGTAAAAGTCAATGGGGTTTATACACCGTATAAATTAAAGTTGTGTATAAAACCAAATATGCCTCAATGAAAGAGGATTGAGACGAAGTCCTTACAAAGATAATTTTTAAAATAAAATAGACCTATTATGTGTATTCACTATAAGTACACATAAAGAAAGTACCAATATAATTTAGGACATAATAATATTATGGCATAATTTGAAACTATGAGATTAACCCAAAGAATGGAAATTGGGTTAAGAAATTCCCTTACCTCGTGTCTGACTTGACTTGATCGTTCTATAATCTCCTGAATAATAAGCTAGAGTTAATTTCTATTTTCTTAAGAACCTTTTTCATGTTAATTATTCCTTTTATATCACTTATTACCATGTTATGAACATTATGTAATTATTTAAGTTAATAACGGATATTTTGTCGAACTTTGGTACTTGAGTCAAAAATAAACTTCTTATAATTACAAGTTTTTTATGTGGTGAAATATCCATTATATCCAGAATTATATTCATTATGTAGATATCTTATATATCATATATATCTAGTATATACAAGCATTTATAATATTTCATAACATTTAGAGGTATGAAATGAAATGCACCGTTCATGGAGACGGTAAGACGTACGTACGCATGAACGATTCTTTCATTTCTATTTCATATTTAATGGAATGAAATTATAATTATATAAGGGTATACTATAATTCCAGTATAATATAATTTATAATACCATTTAATCCACCCTTTATACATCCCACATATGGCATTAACGATTCCAATCACTTTGATGGGGCGGTAGTCCGCACTTCCTAAAATGAAATTATCGCGTTTACCTATAATGGAAATAATAAAGGTATGCCATAAATAAAAAATACAGAATAATAAGGAAAGAAAAAACATAATATATATCATATATAAAAATAGTGTCGTCATAATCGCCACCATGAGAGGTGTTAAAAGATGATTGAACAATCATCGTTTCGTGAGGCAGTAATTCGCCACCCACAGAAATAGTATGTTCTTTAACCATTAGAAAAAGGTGTGTGTAAGTTTAAATCAAATACTTCTCATAAAAAAATCATAGTATATTGAATATACTGGTGTTGTTACAAAATAAAGGAATAAAAAGAGTTTAAGTGGTTGGAGAATCAAAATAAAACAAAATAACATAAGAGAAGACATTACCTTAAAATCGGGTAACTCTTTTTGATTTGAGCCAAAGGCTTCCTTGGGAAGAATTCTACCCAAAGTGAGGCTTCTAGGAGTAATAGAGGGAAGTTGGGAGATTATTTGGGCAGATGTTGGCTGATCCAAATGGCTTGATGGTGTGAATAAGTTTTTAGTGGTGGGGGCCTTTTATAAGAGGAGAGGAGGGGCACTCTTGGAAAGTCATGAAATGTTACTTTATTATATAATGAGTTTCATATTTTAAGGGTCACACACTTATATATTTCTAAGATAATGTGATAAGGGTTATAAATATACTCATCTAGTAGGATTTTTACAAGTTTAAGGGTTATAATTTAGGGGTCCCCAAGTTGTATAACCCCACTTAAAAATTGTTTTCGTAAAACAACTCATTTTTGTGACATTTTTATTTTAACATTAAATAAAAAAAATTAATGTCATTTTCCTACCAAAGTGGCTCCATGGGGTCCCCATGTTGACCCATGGATTTTATTTTTCGACCATGGATCATAAAATAGGGTTAGGTCAAGTGTAATGTTATTTTCATATTTTTATAATATCATTTTTACCTTAAATTTCACTAATTACCTTTAATCGCGACTAATTAAACTTAAAAGTTACTATTCACAAAAAATCATTTTAATCCCATTGAAACACATTTTACTTCCTAATTACAACCATTTATGTCACATTTTTGAAAATCAAATCACAGAAGTGGTAATGTTTCATTTAAACGAAAAATCAGTTTTTTTAACTACCACTTAGTGGTTTCACTATTCATCAAAAATTGATGTTTTTCAGAACAATGCCAAAATTTCACACTAAGATATAATTGATATTACGAATTCAAAAATTATGTCTATTTTACAAAATTACAAACACATATGTTGCATTAATTAATTTTATAATTAATTCCCGTTGTCACAACAAATAGCGTGTTTTTAAGAAACAATATATATCAAAAGATTGACAATTGTTCATGTCCAATTTCAAAGTGAAATTAATTATAATGACCACAATTTGAGAAAATGGTAAAAATATATTCTAATTATACTTTAAAACCACTCAATAGTTTCATATATCACTATAAATTATTTTTATTACAAAAGTTGTTTTTAAGTATTTTTCACTATTCATAAAAAATTGGAAGTTCTCAGAAAATTACAAATTATTTAACATAGGGTAATTTTGATATTACTAATACAAAAATGAAGTCCATTTTGAAATATAAAATTTATATAATCTAAAAAAGTGGGTATTACTATTCATAAATGCTATTTTTATTGGTCTTGGTGTATTAGAATCTCGAACTTGCGTACAATGCAAGCTATTGCATTATTCAAAGAGAAGCATATCGTGAAAGAATGGGGTGTTACAACTAAATTTCCATTAATTAGTTTATTGAAATATTTTCTAATTAATGTTTAATATCATTACAGGGAACTCACTAAGAGTGTCTTATTCACAAGAGTTATGAAAAGGAGGATGGTGTCTTTAGATGGGCATCCGTCCATGTTGAAGCATTAGAGCTGATGTCATCTTATTATACGCTTTCCAAGAGAATCTTCGAGAGTCCAACCCAGAGAGAGGAGGTTCCATCCCCAGAGTAAAATATTATAGTTTCTTCTATTGCTGAGGAACCATGACGATGACAATGTAGACAAATTTGTGCTTTACATGATTCCTTACTCGTTCAACATGAATAGGACGGAACGTTAGTAGTCCAACTTCAGCTGATTGACGATGTGCCTCAGGTGTCATGGGATCCATCATTCTTGATAGGATATGTACTTTTCACTCCATTTTGGGTGCAAATCCATTGAAAAATTGGGTTCCAGATCCATCACATCTTTGGGGTATAGATCCATTTCAAACATGGGGTATATCTCCATTGCATCCTTGGTTCACTACTGCGATGACAGAAGGACCTTCTACCACCCTAGTGGCAGAAGGATCTATAGCACAGTATGACCTGATGTTGATAGCTCTTCCCACTGACACAAAATTGGAGGATGTGACAGTCTAAATTCTTGTACAAGAGTTTCATCCCTTTCTAGGTCATCAGACTGCATAGTGAACTCAAAGCGATCTTTCTATACGTAGACCACCATGTGAGAAGGAATGTCCTCACCATAGACATATACACTGATTGTATCTATACATTAACTTCATTATGTCTATTGAAATTAATAAACTATTATTAATATAATCCTTTCTTATATTTTTATCTAGTGTTTCATTTTTAATTAATATTTTAGGCATAATATATATTTGACAACTTTCAATGTTGACTACTTGAAACATGGGAATAATTATAAAATTTCGAGTAGATAACATTAAAATCTTATCAAATATCCAATATAAAAATAATGAAAATTAAATTTAAAAGATACCCTAAATTAAATATTTTTTTTTTAAAATAAAAAGTATCATAAATAAAATAAATAATTGAAGATAAAAGAAATGTATGAAAAGTTACTCGGAAGTGAGAGGGAAAAGAAGGAATGTTGAGGAGGATCCAAAGACACCTACATGCATTTGAAAGAAAATAAAATATAAACTATAAGACCTATATAAATAAAAATTGAAACTTATAATATTTATTATATGTTTAATCTAGGTTTTAAATTTCATTTATATTGGTAGTACAATATATATTTTATAGGCTAGCAAATTCACATACATGAATAAAATTTATGTTTTAGGTTGGTGGAGTAGAAAGATAATAAATTATTTTTCATCAAGATTTTTTGAGAAATTATTTTTATTTTCGAAAATTTATTATATATTTAATCCATGTATAAATTTACATTTATATTGGTATTATAATTTATATATTATAGGTTAGAAATTTCAATTACTTGAATCATTTTTAAGTTTCATGTTGGTGGCTTAGAATACTTATAAACTAAATTTCATCAATATTTTTTAAGAAATTATTTTAATATTTTTATATTTCTTATATTTTAATCTATTTTTTAATTTTCATTTATATTTACCTTATAGTTTATATTTTATACTCTAGAAAATTCACGTACTTGAAACATTTTTAAGTTTCATGTTGGGGGATTAGAAACTAAAAAATTATTTTCCATCAATATGTTTTATGAAATTGTATTTATTTTTGACTAATTATATTTTTAATCTATGTATTAATTTTCATTTATATTGGTCTTATACTTTATATTTTATAGGCCAGAAAATTCATGAACCTGAAACATTTTTATGTTTCATGTTTGTGGATTAGAATGTTTATAAATTGTTTTTCATAATAAAATTTTAGGAAATTATTTTTATGTTTAAATATTTCTTATACTTTCAATCCATATTTTAATTTTCATTTATATTGTTCTTATATATTATATTTTATAAGGTAGAAATGTCATGTACTTGAAATATTTTTATGTTTCATGTTGGTGGATTGGAAGGCTTATAAATTATATTGGATCAATATTTTTTTAGAAATTATTTTTATTTTTGTCTCATTATAATATGATTAATCCATGTATTAAATTTAATTTATATTTTTATTATAGTTTATATTTTATAGGCTAGAAAATTCGTGTACTTGAGACATTTTAAAGATTCAATTTGGTTGATTATAAATCTTATAAAGTATTTTTTATCAATCATTATTAATAAATTGTTTTTATTTTCAACTATTTATTATATTTTTAATAAATGTTTTAATATTAATTTAATTTGGGCTTATAGTATATATTTTATAGTCTAGAAAAGTCGTATACTTGATACATTTCTATGTTTCATGTTGATGGATTATAAAACTTATAAATAATTTTTCATCATTATTTTTTTAGAAATTATTTTTTTTCGACTACTTCTTATAAGTTTAATACATGTTTTAATTTTCATTTATATTGGCCTTATAGATTATATTTTATATTCTATACAATTTATGTACTTGAAACATTTTTAATTTTCATGTTGGTGCATTAGGATGCATATAAATTATTTTTCATCAACATTTTTTTAAGAAATAGTTTAATATTATACTATTTATTTAATGTTTAATCCATGTTTTAATTTTAATTTTTATTTCTATTAAAGTCTAAATTTTATAGTCTAACAAAGTCATGTACTTGAAACTTTTTTAAGTTTTACTATGCTGGATTAGAAAGCATATAAATTAAATTTCATCAATATTTTTTAATATAATATTATTATTTTTGACTACTTCTTATACGTTTAATCAATGTTTTGATTTTCATTGATATTTTTATTATAGTTTATATTTAGTAGGCTAGAAATTTATTAACACCCCAAGCTTCCACGGTATGATTCTCTTTGAATAATACTGTAGCATGTGTTGTACGCAACTTCGAGTTCTAACATACACCACAAGCAATCAAACTAGCCGTTATAAATTGTAATACCCACCTTTTGAAATTTTATACATTTTATCATTCAAATTGGACTTTTTTTTGGAATCATACTACCAAAATTAGCTTAGGGTGAATTTTTGGTACTTTTCTGTTAACTTTTATATTTTGATGAATAGTGAAAATTAATAAATTTTAATTAAAAACAACTATTTTAATCAAAATAATTAATAGTTATAAATTATGAATTTGAGTGGTTTTAAAGTATATTTAGAATTTATTTTTACCATTTAATCAAATTTTGTTTATTGGACATATTTTCACATTTAAACTGGAAATAAGCTAGTGTTAATCTTTTGATATATATTATTTCTTAAAAACATGCTTTATGTTTTGACAACATAAATTAATTAAAAATTAATTTCTGCCACTTAGGTGTTTTTAATTTAGAAAAATGGATTCCATATTAGGAATCAGGACATACATATTATGTAAATAGGTAAATTTTATTTATAGACATTATGAGAAATTATTTTCGTAAATATTTTATTTACCGTCGTCAAAGGGTAAATCAGGTAAATAAGGGTGACAAAATAATATTATAATAATATAAAATTACCCCAAAACATGTCCTAACCCTATTTTATGATGACTTTCTGACAATGGGAATCCTTGGGTCGATTTGGGGACCCCATGGAGCCACTTTTATGTGAAAATGAAACTTTATATTAATTAAGTTAAAATGAATAAAAAAAATGACATAAGAATATATCTTTTAATAAAACAATTTTTACATAGGGTTATATATTCTATATATTCAACAATAAATATTAATTATAAAGCTTAAATGATTTCCTACACAATAGTATTTTATTTATAATTTTTAGACATTGAATAATTATATTTATTTATGACACAATAATGATGAAGTATTTTCCTTATTAATGAAACAATGAAATAAATGGTATTATAAATGTTAAAATAAATATAATTTGGAAGGATTGATTCCAAAAAAAAATTTTATAGGTTACTATGACATGTTAGGATTGATTAAATGAATTTAGATTGAATTAATCATGTTGTTATGACTTTATCAAAAATAAATTATTAAATATAGTCAAAATTGACATAAAAGAGTTTTTAAATCAAATATTATATTATTAATTGATATAATGGTTCTCAAAATCTAAGGATCGACCAAAAGACTTATATAATGATAGGTGTATCCTTAATTAACCATTTTGAGTTCTCTTGGATGTTTATAGTACATTTATTGACGATATAGTGTAATAATACAAGAACACACAGTAAATGTCAAACTAATTAACTAATAGTTAAATTTAAGAGATAAGTTAATATAATGACACAAACCTATCTAAAACCAATTGGTTGATTATATTTCAACCCATACCAACCTTAGACTAGAAATAATCTACTTTTTAGCCATTAGAAACCGAAAATGATTTTATTATAAAATAATATTTCACTATTTTCCTAAGGTCCCCTCACCCCTCTCATAAAAGGAACGCCCCCTTCTCTTAAATTCACACCTTCAAAGCCATTTTTCTCGGCCAAACCCTACCCAAATACTCTCTTAACTATTATACCTTCCTCCTAGAGGACATACTTTAGTCAGAAAGTCATCCTATGGAGCCCCTTTGATCAAATCAAGAGGAAGAACCCGAAGAAGAGGTAATGTTTTCACCACCCTCTTTCAAGTTCCTTTCTTTTTCCACTTCTTCTTTATTTGTTATTTCCATTATAAAAATATAAATAAAGTATCCTATATGTACTATGATGTTATTATAAATATGGTACTATAACGCCCTGACCCCAGTTACCCAGAGTCGGTGCATTATTGCGTAACATTGGCATGATCACAAAAGATCAAGTCTCGAAAGACCGATTAGTTTAGTAGCCTTGGAAACACTAGATACATTCATAAATGTTACATTACATCATAAAGTGAAAAAATAAAATAACAAAGTCTCCATAGTTCACAATAATATCCTCTTCTAACTATCCCTGCAGGTCATTCATAAAATACTTTTTCACATCTTGGAAAATATTAAAACATTGAAAGGGGTGTGCTCAAATGCTCAGTAAGGATAACAATATTGCGGAAGATTTCCTAAATAAACAATACCATTTAAGGAAATGTATAACTAAAAAAAAAGCCTTTTTAAACTTGAACTTCAGCATAATATGGAAAAAATAAAATTAAATAATGCCCTTTACGTACTCACATGGATATTCTACTAGTCAAATAATCACATGCAATATCAATAACCACTTTCATAATGATGGAATGCATAATTCCAGACTATCATAACCACATAACCAAGGCCTCGTGCCAAGAATACAAATAATATTTTGTCAAGGCATCATTCCAAGACACTAGTTTGTCTCATGAGACCTACCGATGCATCGAGGAGCTATAGCGGGCTCCACCCGTCACTTATTAAGTCCAATGCATTCCTCATATGAATAGGTTTAAACATATCATAAACCATAACATAATTGTATCACATAAAACATTCTTAAAGGAAACAAATTATTTCCACACTTCAATAACAAGATATCAATACAACACATTGATATAATAAAAACTTAATCAAAACCATTTTCAATACCAAAATAAAAGAAAAGTAAAACATGGTATTTATTTTTCTTTTAAAAAATGTTATGACTTATAGAGGAAGCCAAATCTCAAATAATAGTCACAGTGGTGGATAATTCATTTTCGCCATATACATAATAAAAAAAATTCCTTTTGTTGTTTAGTAAAAACGCTTTATATAAAAATATTCCTTTTGAATAAAAGTAAAAGTCAAAGGGGTTTATACACCGTATAAATGAATGTTGTGTATAAAACCAAATATGCCTCAATAAAAGGAGATTGAGACGAAGTCCTTACAAAGATCATTTTTAAAATAAAATAGATCTATAATTTGTATTCACTATAATTACAGACAAATAAAGTACAAATATAACATAGGACATAATAATATCATGACATAATTTGAAAGTAGGAGATTATCCCAATGAATAGAAATTGGGTTAAGAAATTCCCTTACCTCGTGCCCGACTTCACCTGACCGTTCTTTAACCTCCTGAATAATAAACTAGAGTTAATTTATAATTTCTTAAGAACCTTTTATAAGTTTATTATTCCTTTTATATCACTTATTACTATGTTATGAACATTATGTAATTATTTATGTTAATAAAGGTCATCTTTTCGATCTTTGGTACTTGAGTCAAAAATAAACTTCTTATAATTACAAGTTATTCATTTGGTAAAATATCCATTATATCCATAATTATATTTATAATGTAGATATCATATACATCATATATATCCACTATATACATTCATTTATAATATTACATAACATTTAGAGGTAAGAAATGAAATTCACCGTTCATGGAGACGGTAAACCGTACGTACGCATGAACGCTACTTTCATTTCTATTTCATATTTAATGGAATGAAGTTATAATTATATAAAGGTATAATAGTATTACAGTATAATATAATGTATAATACCACTTACTCCATCCTTTATAAATCCCACATATGGCACTAACGATTCAAATCACTTTGAGGGGGCGGTAGTCCGCACTTCCTAAAATGAAATTATCTCGTTTACCCATAATGGAAATCATAAATGTATTCCATAAATGAAAAATAAAGAATAATAAGAAAAAAAACATAATATATATCATATATAAAAATATTTTCATCATAATGGCCACCATGAGAGGTGTTAAAAGAAGATTGAACAATCATCGTTTCGTCAGGCAGTAATTCGCCACCCACAGAAACAGTATGTTCTTTAACCATTAGACAAAGGTGTGTGTAACTGTAAATAAACATTATCATAAAAACATCCTAGTATATTTAAGATACTGTTTTTTTACAAAATAAAGGAATAATAAGAGTTTAAGTGGTTGGAGAAGCAAAATAAAACAAAATAACATAAGAGAAGACATTACCTTAAAATCGGGTAACTCTTTTTGATTTGAGCCAAAGGCTTACATGGGAAGCATTCCTCCCAAAGTGAGGATTCTAGGAGTAATAGAGGGAATTTGGGAGAGTATTTGGGCAGAGGTTGGCCGAGAAAAATGGATTTATGGTGTGAATAAGGTGGTAGTGGTGGGGGCCTTTTATAAGTGGAGAGGAGGGGTACTCTTGGAATGTCATGAAATGTTACTTTATTATATAATGAGTTTCAGATTTTAAAGGTCCCACACTTATATATTTCTAGGATAAGGTGATAATGGTTATAAATATACTCATCCAATTGGTTTTTCACAAGTGTAAGGCTTATATTTTACATTATCTTTTTATTTTTTTTAAATTGTTAATTAATGAGGTAATCGGTGCAAAATCATGGTGTCATAAAATATTTAATTTATTTAATGTCTAAAAATTATAAAAAAATATCATGATATAGGAAATATTTTGAGATTTTAATGAATATTAATAGTCAAAAATATGACTTTTATAACCCTATTTAAAAATTGTTTTAGTAAAACAACTCATGTTTGTGACATTTTTATTTTAACAATAAATAAAAAGTTTTTAATGTCATTTTCCTACCAAAGTGGCTCAATGGGGTCCCCAAGTTGACCCATGGATTGTGTTGGTCGGCCATTACTCATCCAATAGGGGTAGGACAAGTGTAAAAGTATTTTTATATTTTTGTAATAACATTTTTACCTTAAATTTCACTAATTACCTTTAATCACGATTAATTAAACTTAAAAGTTACTATTCACCAAAAATTATTTTAATCCCATTGAACCACATTTTACTTCCTAATGACAACCATGTATTTTGGATTTTTGAAAATCAAATCACAGAAGTGGTAATGTTTCATTTAAATAAAAATCAGTTTTTTTAACTACCACTTAGTGGTTTCACTATTCATCAAAAATTGAAGTTTTTCAGAACAATGCCAAACTTTCACCCTAAGCTATAATTGATATTCTGAATTCAAAAATGATATCTATTTTAAAAAATTCCAAACACATAAGTGGAATTAATTAATTTTATAATTAATTCCTGTTGTCACAACAAATAGCGTGTTTTTAAGAAACAATATATATCAAAAGATTGACAATTGTTTATGTCCAATTTCAAAGTGTAATTAATTATAATGACCACCTTTTGATAAAATTGTAAAAATATATTCTAATTACACTTTAAAACAACTCAATAGTTTCATTTATCACTATAAATTATTTTGATTAAAAAAGTTGTTTTTAAGTATTTTTCACTATTCAAAAAAATGGAAGTTATCAAAAAATTAAAAAAATTTAACATAGGGTAATTTTGATATTTCTAATACAAAGATGAAGTCCATTTTGAAATATAAAATTTATATAATTTCAAAAAGTGGGTATTACTATTCATAACTGCTGTTTTTATTGGTAGCGGTGTGTTAGAATCTCGAACTTGCGTACAATGCAAGCTATTGCATTATTGAAAGAGAAGCATATCATGAAAGATTGGGGTGTTAAATTCTCCCCTCCTTCAATAAATTGCGTCCCCAAAATTTGAAAATGTTCTTCGAAAATAAAAGGTTAAAAAGAGAAAATACCTTTGTGGAAAACCCACATCAGAAATAAGGTTAATAAGAATACAATATTAAAAGAAAGAAAGAGAAGTACAAAGGTCACCCGAGATAGCCCATACTAGGATTATATGAAAATATGGATATGGAGGAGAAACAAACCATCAAGTTCTGATGGAGAGTTGTAGAAAACAAGATTAGGAGAAAGTTAACCACAAGAAAATCATAAACTTGTGATTGGTTAAACAGTCATTGAATCCCCAGTTGGAAATGTAAACCGGCAACATTTTTGTTTTAAGTTACCTTTCATAATGTTGAGGAATTTATTTAAGAGATTTACTAAGAACATAAGGAAATATACTTACTTGTCATGTAGGCTTTGATTCTTTAATAAATTTTTACCACAAACCCATCTTTCACTCCAAATGGTAACACAACTCAAAAATATTCTATTTATCCTAATTGTAAAAGGTTCCAAATATTACCACATACCATTTATAATAGGAATACTATTTTGTAATAACCAGGGACTTCCTGTAGGCTAGTGGTAGGTAATAAAGGCCTGTCACACTAGGGTTGTGGGTTCGATTCCTGCAGCTTTGTCCGATGCGACGGGTTATCCCCCAACCTGTAGGTTGTCCTTTTCCTAAAACTATAGTATTATAATATTCCAAAAATAATCTTCAGAAATGTTTTAACCTTAAAAAATACTATCAAAGGTTCAACTTAATCCATTTCAACCTATATAGTTATCCAAAATACCTCTGTCCAGACTTTTTCTAAAAGTTCTCTAAATTCCAAAATCCATTGTAACATCAGATTCCCAAAAAAAAAAGTTTCTATTATTTTCACATACTAAAAATATGATTACCTTCATCATATTAAAACCTTAATGAAAAAAACAAGTACTGCAGTACAATCCTTATATATATCACATTATTATTATAACCAGAATATAATCCTTGAGTCCAAAAAGCACCAATAAATTAATTATTCTACTTCAACTGTAGTAACAGCATAAGATTGTCCTTGATCCCTTGGAATTTTCTGAGGTAAGTTTCCCTGAAGCTTTGGACATTCATTTGCATAATGCCCCATTTACCTACAATTGTAGCTTTCAACATTGATAGCCACTTTCTTTCTCTTGCAATCACGAGCCTGGTGACCTTTTTCTCCACATTTATAACAAACTCCCATTCCTTTTAGGCAAGCACCGGGGTGATTCTTCCCATAATTATCACATAATGGAAAATCCTTATTTCCCTTTTTCCATTTATCTATCTCTTGTTCCACCGTTCTCTTCTTCTCTTGCTTTACTTTGTTATCATAAGACTTAGAGAATTCTTTTTCTATCTTGATAGAACAAGAGAAAATATCTTCGTACGATGAGAAGGATTGTGATACTAAAGCTCGATAGAGAAATGGTTTTAACCAATCAATGAAATGATCAATCTTAATTCTTGGGTTACGTATATAATCTGGAGCATGCCTCGCTAACCTTGTAAAGTTAGCCTCATACTCTGCGACATTCTCATCCTCCTTCTACCTCAGACTCAAAAATTGACTTTCCATATCTGCTCTATGTTCATGAGGGAAGTATTTTTCAAAGAAAATCTCTTTGAACTCCCTCCATTCCATATTCGATACTTCATCATATTTCTTTGTGTTTTGAATCAATGACCACCATTGATCAGCACCTCCATTGAGGCGGTAAACTACCATGATAACCTTTTACCTTTCGCTACTCCCCAAGGCGTGGAATATTTTCTCTAAGGAGTTTATCCATTGCTTAGCTACTAATGTATTTGTACCCCCATTAAATGTTGGCGGTTTTTGCCTCATGATTCAGTCTAACATTGATCCTCCACGTTGCCGATCAGGGTGCTCCATACGAGTAAGGTTATTATTCATAACCTGAGTGAGTTGTCCCAGAATGGTAATAAGTTGATCAGCACCAGTTGTATCTCCAGATCCACAATAATTATCTTGAGAAGGAGGGAAATCGCTACACGGAGTGCGTGCATTGATACGGTTTCCATTCCTTCCACTAGGCGCCATTTCTAAACAATGGCATAAACTAGATTAGTTTATGAATCAAAATACATAATTCCATACTTGTAAAATACTTAAAATAAATTGAACTATTTATGGATATAATACATAATCATAAAAATGTTTTCTTTGAGGAATTATATACTCATAACCCTTCATAGTGGTTTTTAAATAAAATAAGAATTATCCTAAGCATATCCCCCAGGAGAGTCGTAACCAAGAGTGCAGCAAGGCCCGTTGTCGTGCACTAGTTCCCGTTCGAGTCTAGCTCAAAGTGGTGTTTTCAGGTTTTACCCCCAGGTACATTTGTGCCAGAGCCGCCTCTACCTGTTCGTATCCAGACAGGGATGTATTGCTCGAAAAACTCACAAAATCTATATAATACCAAAATTCTAGGAAGTTCTTCTATACTAATCCTCAAAGTCTATCTTCGGGCTATGTGCTCTAATCAGAGTTTATCTAAATCTAGCTTCCAAGGATAGTACTAAACTGCCTCTGATACCAACTGTAACGCCCCGAACCCAGTTATCCAGAGTCAGTGCATTATTGCGTAACATTGGCATGATCACAAAAGATCAAGTCTCGAAAGACCGATTAGTTTAGTAGCCTTGGAAACACTAGATACATTCATAAATGCTACATTACATCCTAAAGTGAAAAACAACAATAACAAAGTCTCCATAGTCCACACTCATATCCTCTTCTGACTATCCCTGCAGGTCATTCATAAAATACTTGTTCACATCCTGGAAAATATTAAAACATTGAAAGGGGTGAGCTTAGATGCTCAGTAATGATAACAATATTGCGGAAGCTTTCATAAATAAACATTAACATTTAAGGCAATGTATAACTAAAACAAAATCCTTTTTAAACTTGAACTTCAGCGTAATATGGAAAAAATAAAATTAAATAATTCCATTTAATTACTCACATGGATATTCTACTGTACAAATAATCACATGCAATTTCAATAACCACTTTCATAATGATGGAATGCATAATTTTAGACTATCATAACCACGTAGCCAAGGCCTCGTGCCAAGACTACAATTAAGATTTTGTCAAGGCCTTGTTCCAGGACAGTAGTTTGTCTCATGAGACCCACCGATGCATCGAGGAGCTATAGCGGGCTCCACCCGTCACTTATTAAGTCCAATGCATTCCTCATATGAACAGGTTTAAACATATCATAAAACATAACTTAATTGTATCACATAAAACATGTGTAAAGGAAACATAATATTTCCACACTTCAATCACAAGATATCAATACAACAAATTGATATAATAAAAAATTTATCAAACCCATTTTCAATATCAAAATAAAAGAAAAGTAAAACTTGGTATTCATATTTCTCCTCTAAAAAATGTTATTGATTATAGAGGAAGCCGAAACTCAAATAATAGCCACGGTGGAGGAGAAGTCGTTGTCGCCGCATACGTAAGAAAAAAATATTCCTTTTGTCGTTTAGTAAAAATGCTTCATATAAAAATATTCCTTTTGAATAAAAGTAAAAGTAAAAGTGGTTTATACACCATATAAATGAAAGTTGTGTATAAAACCAAATATGCCTCAATGAAAGGAGATTGAGACGAAGTCCTTACAAAGATCATTTTTAAAATAAAATAGAACTATTATGTGTAATCACTATAATTACACATATATAAAGTACAATTATAAGATAGGACATAATAATATCATGACATAATTCTAAAGTAGGAGATTAACCCAAAGAATGGAAATTGGGTTAAGAAATTCCCTTACCTCGTGTCCGACTTGGATCGACCGTTCTTTAACCTCTTGAATAATAAACTAGAGTTAATTTATAATTTCTTAAGAACCCTTTTCAATTTTATTATTCCTTTTATATCACTTATTACTATGTTATGAACATTATGTAATTATTTATGTTAATAACAGTCGTTTTTCCGATCTTGGGTACTTGAGTCAAAAATAAACTTCTTAAAATTAAAAGTTGTTCATGTGGTAAAATATCCATTATATAAAAAATTATATTTATGATTTAGATATCATATACATCATATATATCCATTATATATATTCATTTTTAACAGTACATAACATTTAGAGGTATGAAATGAAATGCACCGTTCATGGAGATGGTAAGTCGTACGTACGCATGAACACTACTTTCATTTATATTTCGTATTTAATGGAATGAAGTTATAATTATATAAAGGTATAATATAATTCCAGTATAATATAATGTATAATACCATTTACTCCATCATTTATACATCCCACATATGACATTAACGATTCAAATCACTTTGAGGGGGCGGCAGTCCGCACTTCCTAAAATGAAATTACCGCGTTTACCCATAATGGAAATCATCAAGGTATTCCATAAATGAAAAATACAGAATAATAAGGAAAACCAAACCATAATATATATCATATATAAAAATAGTTTCATCATAATGGCCACCATGAGAGGTGTTAAAAGAAGATTGAAAATCAGCGTTTCGTGAGGCAGTAATTCATCACCCATAGAAACAGTATGTTCTTTAACCATTAGAAAAATGTGTGTGTAAGTGTAAATCAAATCCTTCTCATAAAAAAATCCTATTATATTGAAGATACTGGTGTTGTTACAAAATAAAGGAATAAAAATAGTTTAAGTGGTTGGAGAAGAAAAATAAAACAAAATAACATAAGAGAAGACATTACCTTAAAACCGGGTAGCTCTTTTTGATTTGAGCCAAAGGCCTCCTTGGGAAAAATTCTTCCTAAAGTGAGGCATCTAGGAGTAATAGAGGGATGTTGGTAGAGTATTTGGGCAGAGTTTGGATGAGACAAATGGCTTTAAGGTGTGAATAAGGTGGTAGTGCTTGGGGCCTTTTATAAGAGAGGAGGAGGGGCACTCTTGGAAAGTCATGAAATGTTACTTTATTATATAATGAGTTTCAGATTTTAAAGGTCCCAAACATAAATATTTCGAGGATAAGGTGATCAGGGTTATAAATATACTCATCCAATAGGTTTCTGACAAGTTTATGTCTTAGATTTTACATTATCTTTTTATTTTATTTAAATCATTAATTAATGAGGTAATCGCTGCATCATCATGGTGTCATAAAATATTTAATTTATTTAATGTCTAAAAATTATGAAACAAATATCATGATGTAGGAAATAGTTTTATCTTTATAATGAATATTTATAGTCAAAATTATGACTTGTAGAACCCCATTTAAAAATTGTTTTAGTAAAATAACTCATGTTTGTGACATTTTTATTTTAACATTAAATAAAAAGTTTTTAATGTCATTTTCATACCAAAGTGGCTCCATGGGGTCCCCAAGTTGACCCAAGGATTTTCTTGGTCGGCCCTGACTCATCAAATAGGGGTAGGATAAGTGTAAAGGTATTTTAAACTATTTTTATAATATCATTTTTACCTTAAATTTCACTAATTACCTTTAATCGCGATTAATTAAAGTTAAAAGTAACTATTCACCAAAAATTATTTTAATCCCATTGAACCACATTTTACTTCATAATGAAAACCATGTATGTCGTATTTTTGAAAATCAAATCACAGAAGTGGTAATGTTTCATTTAAACGAAAAATAATTTTTTTTAACTACCACTTAGTGGTTTCACTATTCATCAAAAATTGAAGTTTTTCAGAACAATGCCAAAATTTCACCCTAAACTATAATTGATATTCCGAATTCAAAAATGATGTGTATTTTACAAAATTCCAAACACATAAGTTGCATTAATTAATTTTATAATTAATTATCGTTGTCACAACAAATAGCGTGTTTTTAAGAAATAATATATATCAAAAGATTGACAATTGTTTATGTCCAATTTCAAAGTGAAATTAATTCTAATGACCACCATTGGATAAAATGGTAAAAATATATTCTAATTACACATTAAAACCACTAAATAGTGTCATTTATCAGTTTAATTTATTTTTATTAAAAAAGTTTTTTTTAAGTATTTTTCACTATTCATAAAAAATTGGAAGTTCTCAGAGAATTACAAAAAATTTAAGATAGGGTAATTTTGATATTACGAATACAAAAATGAAGTCCATTTTGAAATATAAAATTTATATAATTTCAAAAAGTGGGTATTACTATTTATAATTGCTATTTTTATTGGTCGCGGTGTGTTAGAATCTCGAACTTGCATACAATGCAAGCTATTGCATTATTGAAAGAGAAGCGTATCGTGAAATCTTGGGGTGTTATAGGTATAACCATATTCAGTATTCTGTCCATCCGTTAAATTGCATGTCACCATACGTGCATACGTACGGCTTACCGTCTCCACGTCTAGGTGTAATTGTTATTCCATACATTATTATTTGGATGGGTATAATAATGAGAATAACTTATGTAAATAATAAATATAACATGATAATGATTATGTATATATTATACACCATCCAATTATATACTATTTTATTATCAAAAGAATGACATTGTCTCTTGTGCGTACGTATGAAATATAGTCTCCACGAACGCGATGAGATTCACTTCCCATCGTTTCCATTCGAGACTAATTTTCATTTTATGGTTAATATATTGTTTAAAGAATTAATATCATTCTGGATATGATTAAGATAAAACCTATCCATAACAAACACGGCTTACGTACCAAAATATATAAAGGAAAACGAACCAGTTAACACCCGAAACAACGATAATACTAAGATATTATAAACAAACCAATGTTAAAAGATCATATATGATTTCATATTAATGTATATGATTATTGTATAATTTAATATCAATTATTTCACAATTAATAAAGAGGTTAACCAACCATTGACTAAGGAAAAGTACAAGGTAAGGGTTATTTCCTCAATCTCATTATTTATCCGAGATTGTTCATGTGTAAGTATTTTCTGGGACCTACTTATCATCGATATCAATATTTCATGAAAATGTTTTCAAAAGGAATATTTTGAGGTTTTATGTGAGGGTTTATTTAACTATATCATAATTTTAAATGTTTTAAAGATTTATCTTTCAAACCCCTTTTAATTAATGTCCATGTTTTCAAAATGATTTTAAGGATTTATTTATATGGACATGAATGTTTTGAAATGATAATTCTTTTCAAATGTTTCAAAGTGGTATGGGACACTTTGATTAAAAAATATCTTTTAAATGACCTCCTATATAAATTGTGATAATTTTAAATGATTTCATGAAAAATGGGTATTTCTCTCAATGCATTTTACTGATCATTTTCATCCATGTCAACATCCTTTGATGGATTTTAAAATTGATTGAAGTTGATTCATTATGATACAAATATTCTATATTGTATTGATGGTTTTGTGATGTGTTTTACTGTGGATGTATTATTTTTATACCATTCAAGGTTTAGAGTTAAATATTGAAATTCGGTATTCTAGTTTTAATATGAATGATTATGTTATATTTCGACCTTTTCGTATGAGGAATTTATTTGACTTAGTATGTGACGGGTGGAGCCCGCTATAGATCCTCGAGGCATCGGTATGTCTAATGAGACAACTAGATGTGGAATTGGCCAAGGACTTTCACAATTTGATATATGGTTTTGGCCAAGGACTTTATCATTTTTAGACATTCTGGCCGAGGCCTTGACAAAATGTTTTAGTATCTCTGGCGTTATGCATTCCATCATTATGAAAGTGGCTATTTGATATTTCCTGTGATTATTTGACTAGTAGAATATCCATGTGAATAAGTAAATGGAATTATTTTATTTTATATTTTCCATATTATGCTGAAGTTCATGTTTAAAAGGTTTTTGTTTTAATCTTATACATTTCCTTAAATGTTTATACTTATTTATGAATGATTCTGCTATATTGTTATCCTTACTAAGCATCTAAGCTCACCCCTTTTTATGTTTTATTTTTCCTAGGATATGAAGAAGTTTATTATGATTGACCTCCATGGATAGTCTATGGGACATGAATGTGGTTAATGAAGACAATATTGTCTTTGTATTTAATTTTATGATGTAATGTAAGACTTATGAATATATCTATTGTTTCCAAGGCTACTAAACTGATCAATCATTCGAGACTTGATCTTTTTTTATCATACCAATGACATGTAATAATGCACCAACTCTGGGTAACTAGGGTTGGGGTGTTACAGTTGGTATTAGAGGAAGTTTAGTAATAATCCTTTGAAAATAGATTTAGGTAAACTCCAATAAGAGCACGTAGCCTTAAGATATACTTTGAGGATTATTATAGAAGAACTTCATATAATTTTGGTATTGTATAGATGTTGTGAGTCTTCCGAGCAATACATCCATGTATGGATACGAGCAGGTAGAGGTGGATCTGGCACAGATGTACCCAGGGGTAAAACCCAAAAACACCGATTTGAGCTAGACTCGAATGGGAATTGGTGCACGACAACGGGCCTTGCCGCACTCTTGGTTATGACACTCCCGGGGATATGGTTAGGATAATTATCATTTTCTTTACAAACCATTATGAAGGGTTTATGAGTATATAATTCTTCAAAGAAAACATTTTTATGATTATGGATTATATCCATAAACTATTCAATTTACGTTAGGTATTTTACAAGTTTGGAATTATTCATTGCAATTCATAAACTGACCTAGTGTATTCCATTGTATAGAAATGGAACCCAGTATAAGGAATGTGAACTCCAGAAATACATATGATCCAAAGAGTAAGAAGGATAATATATTCCACGTTATTAAGACAAAATTTAGAAGGGAAATAGACTCTCATGTTTTCTCAACATATGAAGAAATAGTATCATCTGTTAATAAGATATGTAAAGAATTCTTAGAGTTCAATGGCATTGAAGGGAAGCAAGAGAATAGAAGTATGAATAAAGGGAAGATGGAAAAGAAGAATTTTCCCATATTTTATAACTGTGGGAAGAAACACCCTGGAACATTCCTGAAGGGAATTGGAGTTTGTTATAAGTGTGGAGAAAAAGGACACCAAGTATGTGACAGCGAGGGTAAGAAAAGGGATTCAAATGTACAATGCTACATCTGCAAGATGTTGGGACACTACGTGAACCAATGTACAAATCATCATAGTATGCCCCAAATGATGATATTGGATAATAATCAAGTTATGATACTACCTCAGATGAAAAATAATTACTAGTGTTCTTATGCTGTTATTATAAGATTATTTCATTTGAGTTTTTTATCAAAAATATACTTGTTATATGAATTATGGAGATAAATAAGGATTGTACTAGAGTAAAAATTTATTGAGGATTTGAGAATATAATGTTATATGAAAAGTGACTTAACAGTAAGCCACAGTTTTGGTAAAATACCTTTTTGAAGGAAAGGTAATCCTTAATATGGTCCAGATAATGAGGTAGTGATTTTGGAATAATAGATGGTTAATTTGAATAAATTATATTTGATATTCATGACTACCTTGAAAATGATTAATGATTTTTCATTGTTGGAGTTTATAACATTTTTGGATAGAAGGAGTATATCCAATATTCTATAAAGAATATGAGAGAATGATTGTAATCATTACGGTATTATGGTAATTTAGGATGTTACCATGTTTTAAAATAATACATGATGAAGGTGTTCAAATGTCATTACATGGAGAAAAGGATATTCATTGTGTTTAAATTCCTTTTAAATTTTAAACTGCGAGTTTGGATAGATGTATTTTGGATAAGTCTAATGGTTGGAATGGATTATGTTTGGAAGGTTATTTTTGGATTTTTATAAAAGGTCATCACGCAGACCGTGTGACAAACCATCGTGTCAGACAAAGCTGCGGGAATCGAACCCACAACCATAGTGAGATTGGGATTTATTGCCTAACACTGGACTTTGTAAAGATCCTGGTTGGTAGAATGTAGTTTTTTAAAGGGTCTGATATGTGAATTATAAATTCATTATATTTCGAACCCTATACGATTAGGATAAATAGAGTATTTTTGATTTGTATTATGTTTTGGAGTGAAAGATGAGTTTGTTGTAGAAATTTATTAATGAATACAACTCTAATTATAAATTATGTATATCTCCTAATTATCTTATCCAATCACATAAATAAATTCGTCAACATTATGAAAATGAACTTAGAACAAAAATGTTGTCCTAGATGGTACCGTAGATCATCACATATTTATGGATTTGTGATTGTCGAATTTTTCATAGCCATGTTCTCTAACACACTACATCCGATATTGATGGTCATATTTCTCTTCCATATCCACGTTTTCTTATATGGAACCCAAGTATGTGTTATTTTTGGTAACCATCATACTTACCACTATTTATTTTAAATAGAGGCCTCATTAATTCATTTTTCAATGTGGGATTTCCACTAAGATATTTTGAAATGTCAACCCCAAGATTCCAAAACTGTGCATAAATTACGAAGATACAATTTATTGATGTATGGGAGAATGTAACACCCCAAGATTCTAGAGTACGCTTCTCTTTGAATAATACAGTATCGTGTGTTGTATGCAACTTCAAGTTCTAACACACATCACAACAAATCAAACTAGCCGTTATAAATAGTAATACCGACATTTTGAAATTTTAAACATTTTATCTTTCAAAATGGACTTCATTTTTGGATTCTTAATATCGAGATTATATTAGGTTGAATATTTGGTACTTTTTTGATTACTTACATATTTTGATGAATAGTGAAAATTTATAAATTTTAATTATAAACAACTTTTTTAATCAAAATAATTAATAGTTATAAATTATGAATTTTAGAGGATTTAATGTATATTTAGAATTTATTTTTACCATTTAATCCAATTATGGTCATTGGACATAATTTTACCTTTAAACTGGATATAAGCAAGTGTCAATCTTTTGATAGTTATTATTTCTTAAAAACATGCTTTTTGTTTTGACAAAAAGAATTAATTTTAAATTAATTTATGCCACTTCTGTGTTTTGAATTTAGAAAAATGGATTCAATATTTTAAATCAGTATTTTCAAATTGTGTAAATAGGTATCTTTTATTTTTAGACATTATGAATAATTACTTCGGTAAATATTTTATTTACCGTCGTTAAAGGGTAAATCATGTAAATAAGGGTAACAAAATAATATTATAATAATATAAAATTACCCCAACACATTTCCTAACCCTATTTTATGAAAAAGTTCCTACAATGGTCATCCTTGGGTCGATTTGTGGACCCCATGGAGCCACTTGTAAGTGAAAACGACACTTTATATTAATAAAGTTAAAATGAATACAAAAATCACATAGGCATATATCTTTTAGTAAAACAATTTTTACATAGGGTTATATATGTTATATATTAGACTATAAATATTAATTAGATATCTAAATAGATTTAATACATAAGGATATTTTAATTATAATTTTTAGACATTGAATAATTAAATTTATTTATGACACAATAATGATGCAGTATTTTCATTATTAATGAATGAATCAAATAAATGGTATTATAAATGTTAAAAAAAATATAATTTGAAAGGTTTGATACCGTAAAAGAATTTTATTGGTTAATATAACATGTTATAACTGATTAAATGAATTTAGTTTTAACTAATCATGATGTTATGACTTTAGAAAAATCATTTATTAAATATTTTCATAATTGACATAAAAGAGTTTTTAAAAAGAATATTATATTATTAATTGATATAATGGTCCTAAAAATATATAGTTCGGCCAAGATAGTTATATAATGATAGATGAATCATTAATCAACCACTTGGGATTCTCTTGGAAGTTTATAGTATGTTTATTAACCATATAGTGTAAGAATACAAGAAGACACAGTAAATGTGAAACTAATTAACTAATAGTTAAATCTAATAGATAAGGTTAATATAATGACCAAAACCTGTCTAAAACCTATTTTTTGAGTATATTTAGACTCATACACACCTTATCCTCGAAAAAATCCACTTTGGATAAATTATAAACCGAAAATGATTTTATTATAAAATAATATTTCACTCTTTTCCTAGGGTGCCCCTCACCCCTCTTATAAAAGAGACTCTCCCTTATCTTAAATTCACACCTTCAAAGCCATTTGGCTCGGAAAAACACTACTGAAATACTCTCTCAAATATACTCCCATCATCCTAGATGCCATCCTTTAGTAAGAAAGCCATCCTATGGATACCTTTTGATCAAATCAAGAGGAAGAACCCGAAGAAGAGGTAATGTTTTCACCACCCTCTTTGAAGTTCCTTTCTTCTTCCACTTCTTCTTTCTTTTTTATTTACATTATTAAAAAATAACTGCAGTATCTTCTATATAATGTGATGTTATTATAAATATGGAATAACCATATTCAGTATTCTATCCATCCATTGAACTACATGTCACCATACGTGCGTACGTACAACTTACCCTCTCCACGTCGTGGTGTAATTGTTATTCAATACATTATTATTTGGATGGGTATAATAATGAGTATAACTTATGTAAATAATAAATATAACATGATAATTATTCTGTATATATTATATACCATCTAATTATATATGATTTTAATATGAAAATAATGATATTGTCGCTCGTGCGTACGTACGGAATACGGTCTCCACGAACGCGATGAGATTCACTCCCCATCGTATCCATTCGAGACTAATTTTCATTTTTTGGTTAAAAATAATTCTTAAAGACTTAATATAATTCTTGATATGAATAAGATACAATTTATCCATAACAATCATGGCTTACGTAAAAAATAATATAAAGGAAAACGAATTAGTTAACACCCGAAACAACGATAATACTAAGATATTATTAAAAAATCAATGTTAAAAGGTCATATATGATATCATGTTAATGTATATGATTCTTTTATAATTTAATGAAAATTATTTCACCATTATATAGTAGGTTAACCAACCATCTACTAAGGAAAATTACATGGTATGGGTTATTTCTTTAATCTCATTATTTATCTGAGATTGTTCATGTATACGTTTTTTCTGGGACATACATATCATCAATATCAATATTTCATGAAAATGTTTTCAAAATAAATACTTTAAGGTTTTATGGGAGGGTATTTTTTACTATATCATAATTTTAAATGTTTTAAAGATTTATCTTTCTAAACCTTTTAAATTAATTTCCATGTTTTCAAAATGATTTTAAGGATTTATTTATATGGACCTGAATGTTTTGAAATGATAATTCTTTTCAAAAGATTAAAAGTGGTATGGGACACTTTGATTAAAAAATATCTTTTAAATGACTTCCTTTATAAATTTTGAGAATTTTAAATGATTTCATGAAAAAAGGGTATTTCTCTTAGATCATTTTACTCATCATTTTCATCTGTTTCAACATCCTTTGATGGATTTTAAACTTGATTAAAGTGGCTTCATTATGATAAAAATAATCTATATTTTATTAAAGGTTTTGTGATATGTTTGACTTTGGATGTGTTATTTTTATACCATTCATGGTTTATGATTAACATATTGTAATTTCATATTTTAGTTTTAATACGAATGATTTTGTTATATTTCGACCTTTTCATATGAGGAATGTATTGGACTTAGTATGTGACGGGTGGAGCCCGTTATAGCTCCTCGATGCATCAGTAGGTCTCATAAGACAACTTGATGTGGAATTTGCTGAGGCCTTTCCCAATTTGACATATGGTTTTGTTCGAGGCCTTAATCATCTTTAGACTTCTTGGCAGAGGCCTTGAAAAAATGTTTCAGAATGTCCGGTATTATGCATTCCATCATTATGAAAGTGTTTATTAGATATTTCATGTGATTATTCAACTAGTAGAATATCCATGTGAATATGTAAATGGAATTATTTGATCTTATCTTTTCCATATTATGCTGAAGTTCATGTTTAAAAGGATTTTTTTAGTCTTATACTTTTCCTTAAATGTTTATACTTATTTATTAATGTTTCCGCTATATTGTTATCCTTACTGAGCATATGAGGTCACCACTTTCTATGTTTTATTTTTCCTAGGATGTGAAGAACTTTATTATGATTGACCTGTAGGGATAGTCTATGGGATATGAATGTGGTTAATGAAGAAAATATTGTTGTTGTATTTCATTTTATGATGTAATGTAAGACTTATGAATATATCTAGTGTTTCCAAGGCTACTAAACTGATTGATCATTCATGACTTGATCTTTTGTGATCATGCCAATGACATAATAATTCACTGACTCTTTGTAATTGGGATCGGGATGTTACAAAGGTCACGTACTTGAAATATTTTTTTAGTTCATGTTGGTGGATTATAATGTTTATAAATAATTTTTTCTAAACAATTTTTATAAAACTATTTTTATTTTGGACTATTTATTATATGTTTACTCAATGATTTAATTTTCATTTATGTTGGTTTATAGTTTATATTTTAGAGGCTAGAAAAGTGACATACTTGGGCCATTTTGATGTTTCATTTTGGTGGATTAGAAAGCATAAAAATAATTTTTCATCACTATTTTTTGAGAATTTTTTTTTATTTTCGACTACTTATTATATGTTTAGTCAATGTTTTAGTTTTAATTTATATTAGTCTTATATTTTATATTTTATAGGATAGAAATGTTACGAACTTGAAAAAAATTTAATCTTCAATTTTTTTTATTTGAATGCTTATAAATTATTTTTAATCTACAATTTTTATGAAATATTTATTATTTTTTACTATTTCTTATATTTTTAAAAAATTGTTTAATTTAATTAATATTGGTCTTACAGTTTATATTTTATAGGCTAGAAAAGTCACGTAGTTAAAACATTTTTAAGTTTCATGTTGGTGGATTATAAACTAATAAATTATTTTCCATCAACATGTTTTAAGAAATTTTGTTTATTTTAAAATAATTATTATATATTTAATCTATGTATTAATTTTCATTTATATTGGTATTGTAATTTATATTTTATAGGATAGCAATGTCACATACTTGAAAAATTATTAACTTTTATTTTGGTGGATTAGAATGCTTATAAAATATATTTCATCAACATTTTTTAAGAAATTATATTCATTTTTGAATATTTCTTATATTTTTAAAATATTTTTAATTATCATTTATATTGGTCTTATAGTTTATATTTTATAGGCTAGCAAAGTCACGTACTTGAAACATTTTTTATTTTCATGTTGCTGGATTAGAAACTAATAAATTAATTTCAATTAACATGTTTTACGAAATTGTGTTAATTTTTGACTACTTATTATATGATTAATGTATTTATTAATTTTCATTTATATTGGTCATATAGTTTTTATTTTATAGGATAGAAAAGTCACATAATAATAAAATTTTTAAGATTCATGTTTGTGGATTATAATGTTTATAAAATATTTTTCATCAACATTTTTTAGGAAATTATATTTATTTTTGACTATTTATTATATGTTTAATCCATGTTTTAATTTAATTTTATATTTTTCTTATATATATTATATTTTATAAGCTATAAAAGTCACATACTTGAAACATTTTTATTTTTCAAGTTTGTGGATTATAAAGCTTATAAATTAAGTTTCATTAAAAATATTTAAGAAATTATTTTTATTTTCAATAATTAATTATTTTTTTAATCCATGTTTCAATTTTCATTTATATTGGTTTTATAGTTTATAATTTATATACCATAAAATCACATACTTGAAACATTTTTATGTTTCATGTTTGTGGTTTAGAAACCATATAAATTATTTTTCATCAATTTTTTTAAGAAATTGTATTTATTTTCGACTAATTCTAATAGGTTTTATCCATCTTTTAATTTTTATTTATATTGGTCTTATAGATTATATTTTATATGCTAGAAATGTAACGTACTTGAAACATTTTTAGGTTTCATGTTTATGGATTAGAAAACAAATAAATAATTTTTCCTCAAAAAATTTTAAGAATTTATTTTTATTTTTGACTACTTCTTATATATTTAACCCTTATTTTAATTTTAATTTATATTGGTATTCAACTTTATTTTATATAGTCTAGAAAATTCATGTTCTTTAGTAATGGATAAATTCTACTGAAACACATCGTTTTATGTATATATATATAAACCTAGAAAATTTAAAAATTAAATTTAAAGTATTAAATATATAAAAAAGATTATTTAAAATAAAATATTTTTGTTGTTTTAGGGAAAAGGTGGAAGCACTTATGCCTCCTATAAACATAACCAAAAGGTGGAAATGGCGATGCCACCTTTGAGAATTATTTTTTTTTTAAAAATTATCCTACACGTGTAATTGTTTTCAGAAAACATATTAAAAAATCACCCTAGTAGGTGAATTGGGTTGGGTGGGACTGAGGTAGAGATTCTAGAAGAAGATAAAACAAGGACATCCTCAAGAAAGTTGGAGATTTATGACTCAATGGTGTCCTCAAACTTTGAAGAAACCACATATGTCATATACACGTCGACATGATGGGATTTTGTTTATTTTTAAGGACACCACCCATCCGCGAGGATAGTGCAAGACAATGATGAGATTCATGAAATGATAGAACCAAGGATCAGGTGATTATGATGTAGTAGGAATGTTGGCGATTGAGAATAGGGACATCGATTTCTATGGTTAAATTGGATGGTGATGGTTTTAACAACATTTTTTCTTGGTGATCTCAAGAGGATGACAAGAAATTACCTCAGGATGAGTGATGTCCTCAGGGTGTGGCACTTCCACAAGTCGCCTTTACTAATTTTTCAGCAAGGGATTTATATCTGATATAGACCTCAAAAGATATTCCACCATTAATTCGATTATAGGGTATATAGTGTTCCCTAATTATGATTTAAATATGGACATAATGATTGTTGATGATGATCCTATGGGTATTTTGATTTTTGGGGAAGACCCAATGAATCATGGGTGTGGTGACGACGATGGCCAGTTGATTTGTGATATGCAAGAATAGACATAGACTAATGAATTATGCCATATGAGGGGTTCTTTGGAGACTTTTATTTTACTGTTGGATCTTGAGTTGTCTCTTTCTTGAACAGTGGCACATAATGCAAAACATGTCATGTGATTTTCTATTTTTCTATATTTATCTACACTAAATAAATTTATAGGATCGAGCACACTCGAGTCCTAAACATTCATGGTATTAAAAAAATTACAGTATATAATATTAGAATCATTGATAGTAATTTTAAATATTTAAAAATAATGTATATGTATTGTTGGGAGTGATCACACCTACATTAATGCACCAGATCTCATTAAATATTTGTAGTTAAGTGTGCTTGGGTGAGAGTTGTACTAATACATGTGACCTCTTGGGAAGTACTCGGGTTGCACATATTTTTATATGTATTTAAAATTTCATCCGAGTATAATAAATATTATTATGTTATTGTATGTATACTTTTTTATTGAATATTATATTTCATGATTATAAGGAATTTTATTCATAATTACAATATTTCATGTTAAAATATTAAAATATTTTATGTTAATAATGATTATAATATGTCATGTTATATGGTAATAACTACTATTTATTTTTATAAGAAAAATAATATTTTTTCATACTGAATAAATAAATTATTTCTCAGTAATAAAATTATCTAATTTCATAATATGAATGTCGCATGGGTGACCTCCTGGGAACTACTCGTGTTTCACCCTTTTCTGTATTTTTCATTGTATTTTCCCAAATTTTTTACATTTTAAAAAATAGATAATTTCATGTAAGTTTGAAAATAATAATTCTGATATTGTACCTAAATTTTTTAAATGAATATAATATTTCAAGTTTATATAATATTTTAGTAATTATTATAATATCTCATGACATAATTTCAACATATTTTGTTTTAACAATAATTATAATATTCCATGATGTATTGTAACAACCACCTTTTAGTGTTATGATATGAAAAATAAAATTTTCATTTTGAATAATTATAATACTGGAAGATAATTACATGAGTTAAATTAATATTTATTACAATAATAAAATATCAATATGTGATATTATAATCATTGACAGTACCTTTAAATATATAACAGGAATGTATGTGTATTATTGGGTGTGATCACACTAGAATTAATGCACCAGATCCCATTAGAACTCTCCATTTAGGGATGCTTGGGAGAGAGCAGTACACAGATGGGTGACCTCCTATGGATTAGTCATGTTGCACACATTTTTTTGTATATTTCAAACTTCATACGAGTAAAATAATAATAATATTTTTTTTGTAAACATTTTTATTGAATAAAATATTCCATGATTAAATAGAATTTTGATAATAATTGTAATATTTCATTTTGTAATGTTATAATATTTCTGGTTAACAATGATTATAATAATGCATGTAATAAGGTAAAAACAAAGGTTTAGTGTTATAAAAGAAATAATATTTATTTCATGTTAATTATGATATTTCTCAACAATATCATTATTGAATTACAAAATATGAATTAATATTGGGTGACCTCCTCAGAATTTCTTGTGTTTCACCTTTTTCTATATTTTTCATTTTTTTCCTAGTTTTTTTACATTTTACAAAATAATCAATTATATGTAAGTCTAAAAATAATAATTATGATACTGTACATAAAACATATAAATGTATATAATATTTCATGTTTCCATATAATTTTAGAAGTAGTTATAATATTTCATTTCATAGTGTTATGATATATCAAGTTAACTAAAATTATAATATTTCATGACATATTGTAACAACCAGTGTTTAGTGTTATAGAATATATAGTAATTTTTCATGTTGAATAATTTGAATTTTTGATGATAATTGAATTAGTTAAAGATATATTTAAAAAAAATTATGTATAAATATGTAATATCAAAATCATTGATAGTACTTTCAAATATTCAACTAGAATGTTTGTGTATTTTTTTTGTCATCACAGCAACATCAATGCAGCAGATATCATTAGAATGATGTAGTTAAGCATGCCTAGGTGAGATTAGTACAACGATTGGTGACCACCTAGGAAGAACTCATCTTATACAATTATTTGTGCATATATAAAATTTCATTCCACTATAATAAATATAATTACAGAATTTCAGGTAATATTTTGTATTGAATATAATATTTCATGATTATAGGGAATTTTAATAATAATTATAATATTTCATGGTATAATGAAAAAATATTCCATGTTATCATTGATTATAATATTACATGTTATATTGTAACAACAATGGTTTCATGTAATAATAGAAATATATTTTTCATGTTGAATAAATATATTATTTCTTGATAATATATTTATTGAATTTTATTATATGAATGTTTCATGGGTGACATCCTAGGTAGTGCTCATGTTACACCCTTTTCTATATTATTCATTGTACTTTCCAAGAATTTTTAATTTTAAAAATAAATAATTTTATCTATGTATAACAACAATAATAATGATAGTTTTCCTAAAATATTTAAATGATTATAATATTTCATGTGTAAATATAATTTTAGTAATAATTATAATATTTCATGTAATAATGTTACCATATTTCATTTCAACAATAGTTATACTATTTCATGGTGCATTCTAAAAACTATTGTTTTGTTTTAGAAAATAAGTAATAATTTTTCATTTTGAAAATATATTGTATTGGCTGATAAATAAGTTATTTAATGTTATATTTATAACAAAAATAACATAAAAATATTTAATAACAGAATCATTGAGAATGTGTTGAAATGTTTAACAAGAATTTCAATGTATTGTTGGGTGTGATCACACCTGGCTTAATGCACCAGATTCCATTAGGACTCTACAGTTAAACATTCTTGGGAGAGAGTAGTACTATGATATGTCACCTCACAAGAATTACTCATGCTACACATTTTTTTATATTTCAAATTTTGTGCAAGTAAAATAAGGAATATTAGGTAATATTACGTAAACATTTCTATTAAATCTAAAATTTCTTAATTAGATGGAATTTTATTAATAATTATAATATTTCGTGTTATAATATTAAATTTATTCATTTTAACAATGATATTAATAATTTATGTTATATTTTATCAATTATGTTTCAGTGTTATACCAGTAATAATATTATTTCATGTTTAATAATTATAATATGTAAGAACCAAACCTTTTCTGGAGGTTATTCGAGATTGTTCTCTAATATTATAATATATTTTTTTGGGTATATATTTTTTGAGTTTAATAATTGTTGAATTTGGCTGAGATTTGGAAATATTTTGTGGGTTTCGAGTATTGAACCAATGGTTCATGTTTTTCCCAAACTGTGTTCCCTACCCCAGAAAATTTTGAATCCCCAAAAGAGAGGTATTTTATGCTTGAAAAATATTTTTCCAAACCATTTTCCCTCTTTTGAGAAACCATTCACCTCCCACCCGAGAGGCGCACAGTTTTCTAAACTGTACCCCCACCTAGTAAACCATACAAACCAGATTAATTATCCCATAAATATGATTTAAAATTCTAGATTCCCCTTCCCTCACCAATAGATGACCCAACTCTACCATAACTCGTTCCTCAATCCATTTGACTCTGAAACACCGTTCATGATTAATTGAAGGCTAGATTGATGGATATGAAACTCCCCAGGAATATGGTTTCTTCCATATTATGTTTATATCTACCTCATCCTTCTTTCGGTTAAAAATGTGATGGTTTTCCTACATCAATGTGTGGTTTAGATCTTGGTATTATGGATCTTGTTTTATTTGATATCAGATCTAGGTTTCAGATCTAGATCTCCTTCTTCATCAATATCTTTATTGTTCTACTATAGATTTGGGATTTCTGTTGGTGACCTTCCATCAACGATCATATGGTTGGTTCCTTAAATTGAATTCCCATTATCTGGAATTCCAATTGTGTGTATGTATTGTGAAATTTCAATTGGAATGTTGTTGAAATATACCAAATGAGAATGGGAAATTTCACAAAGGAATAAACACCATGATATGGTTATTATCTTCCCTTAAAAAATAAAAAGAAGGAGATGGTGGCCGAAGATCGCAGATAGTGTAAGCCTCCAAGAAAATAGTGATCATATGACCCTCATAAGCTCACACAATGGAGAAAAATGAGGCACATAGCATGCGAAAATTCCCATTAAGCAAGTTTGACGTGTCATTTTTCTCTTATAAAGGCTCTATAGATAGTCGTTAGCCATGCGACATCTGACAAATAAGATCCCCTAGGCCACATAGTTTTTCAACGGAATGTTCATGAGAAACCATCCAAAAATCCTTCAAAAATCATAGGAAAATAACCAATAAATGGAGGCCTATTGTGGTCATAAACCACAAGAAATGGTTCATTAATGGGGATGATAAATTTCCTCGACAACATCAATGAAATCCTATGTGACCATCAACCATTGAAATGTAATCAAAGGAAATAAAAAAGGGAGGAGGGAGAGGCCTCAATGTGGCAAAACTCATGTGATGGATCACTGATAGGGAGGAAGATTTTTTTATCATCATCCAATAAAACCCCCAAGACCCCCAATATATTTCAAATAGAAATAAATAAATAAATAATGGAGGATAAGAATGCCTCTTGCTGTTATAAAAGTCACGTGATGTAACCCTGTCGGTCTGTAAGACACCGCGACACCCTAGGGACATGACCACCTCATCTTGTGAAAGCCTGTTGGAATGTCTTCCTCATCACAAGAAGTGACTCAGGTGTGTCTAGGAGACCTTTAACTCCCCCATTGTATCCATAAGGGAAAAGTAGATGGAATTTTCCATGAAATTATCACAGATCTCTATATGAAGGGAACTATTCACATGAGACATCACCGAGAGATAGTGTTTTTGACTTTGAAAATACTTATTCAACCTCACAAACTCTATAACCATTTTAATAATAAAAATTAGGTAATAAAAAGGGAAGGATGAGGGAGCCTCTCATATTCTTAAAACTCTTGATATGAACTATGGATGTCCTCAATGTGGTCAGCAAGACACAATGAAAAGTCATTACGGTCCCACTATGTCCCCTAGTAAAATCATAATTGTCTCATGGAATTCCTAGAAATGTCACCTAAGATCATGTTAAGACCTTTCAATAGGCACCCTGATCTCACGAAGGCAATTTGACATGTCAATATGAGAATAAAACAACTTTCACCATTCCCAAAGGATACAAAAAACCTTCATTACTTTCCCATTATCCAATAAAGGAATCTTTTATGGGAGGGAATCATAGTCGATGAAAATAAGGTGATTCCCATAGAGCGATCCATGGTAGGGACTCGTGATGACGTGTGGCGCCGAATCCCTTCACCGACACGAACCTAGATTTGCAGATGACATGTCACACAAAGAGGAAAACAATTGAGGTGGTGATTCCTATAAATCCACCAACCCATTATGAAAAATTCACTACTACTCATGACCACTACCACATATGAGGTCATCTAGACTCATAGAAAAAGGAATTTTTCCCATTTAGATGCAGTAGTGCTAGAGTGGATTTCATGGATCAATTGATCTCAAGACCAAGAAGTCTCCTATATTTCAAGATATCTAGGAACCACTATATTAGTCATGAGAAATGAATTATCACATTTTGTGAGAATATATAGGTCACACGAAGGACTTTTTTTAGGAAATGTGATGAAAAACAAGGCACCTTATAGATCGTGCGTGACATAAAAGAAGATAACACTAAGAAAATAAAAGGAATTTTCAATATAAACATCATAAATATGACTAAAAAATGGTATATCCAAGAGAATATATATAGGTTTATCCTCGTGCTCATCACACAAACCCCCTGGTCATGTGGCCACACTAGGGTATATGACCCACGTCTTGTGACATCACTTGGGCATACTATTTGGATTATGTGAAATCCTCTGAACATGTTGAGGCATGTCCAAAGGAACCCCATGGGAATGTCACCCTAGCCTCAGAAAGCCTTCTCAGATCACCATTCAATCTCTGTGATGTCCTTAAGATATGTTCCTTGACTCATATTATGACACCAGTTCATGTAAGATGAGTTTTGAGGGCACCAGGTCCTCTCAAATGGATCTTGCAGCACAATCCAGGAACACTAGATATCTCTCAGAATACCTCATGACATGTCAATCACGACATATGATTCCCTCTGAGACATTCCACCCTGATTCTTTTGACACACTCCATATTCTTCATCCATAACTTTCGATGACACCAGGGTAAGTCATCCAGATCATGCGACACTATATAAACAAGTCAGCCAAGTCATTCAATGATTTCCAGGGAAACATCATTGAGTAATCCCCAATCAACAGAGAGACCTCAACGTATAAGCCCCAAATAATAGGGAATCCTCTATGTGCAATCCTTGATCAATAAGGAAACCTCAATGTGTAACCCCTGATCAATAGGGAAACCTTAGTGAGTAAACCTCTATCAATAGGGAAACCTCACTGTGTAAGCCATGATCACTTGGGAACTTCATGATTTGATGATTTTATCCATCCTCGGTGTGAAAGCCTCAAATATAAGGTCAATCTCATAGTTTAAACCATGATCAAAGGGAAATAGTAAGAATCTCATTTCTGCAATAATCAAGATATATAAGATTCTCCCTGAGGTCCGAGCTCTATATAAAAACACCAAAAGGGATACATCAGTATATAGTTCCAACATATTTAAACAATGAGACTAATAATTTTACATCCCTTGTTTCTCAAAATGATAATATCTCACATGTCCTTAGAGAGGTTAAATAATCATATCATTTTCATTATATGCCTATACAATGTCAAGGGAAATATCATTTTGTAATCCATAATCCGTGGTATAATATTACATGTCCCTATTATAAGGGAATCCATAGAGTGCATGCCCTGATCAAATGAACTAAATGAAATCAGATTCCCAACATAACCCTGATAAATAAGATTCTTTCCTATGGACTGATATCCATCTTAATACAACAAAGGGATTTCCCAATACTTAAGTCCGTTTTCCATAAAAAATGAGGCTAATCAATTTTCATCCCTTATTTCTCACACCAATATAGCTCACATAGGCATAGGGAGCATCACTAATCATATAATTTGTTAAATAAGACCCTACTGAGTAAATTGAAACATTAACATGTAAGGCATGACTGACAACAAAATATTATATCCCCACATAAAAGGGAAATGTTAAGGTATAATCCTTGACATGTGGCATAATATGATATTCCCCATATAAGAGGGAAACCCCGTAGTATAATCCTCGATAAAGTGGACTATGAGGAATCTAATTACTTCCATAACCATGATATGTAAGAAAAATTCTGAAGGCCCGATCCTGAACACAATTGAGAATCCACCTCAAAGTGGGTCCAGTCATGTGCCATAAATTTCAACCATTTGGACCTATTTTCCCCATATACTAATCACTCTACATCATACATCATCAAACAAAGAAATAAACTAATCTAAGAAGACTCTGATTTCAACTATAATCGTGATATATAGGAAAACTCCTTGATTCATGATCTCTATATTAAAAATCCCAAAGAAAGTAAAATTATATAAACCCTAACATTCAAATTTCATGAGGTTTATCATATTTTATCCCATTTTTCTCACACAAGGAATAATTCATGTGGGTTTAGGGAGTCTCAATGAACACATCATTGGTATCATGAACCTCTATTAGCCTGAGAAATATCAGTATGTAAGATACAATGAATGGAATGATGTAATCACCCCACATATAAGGTAATATACCTTGGTTCTATTATTGAGGGCGTCATAAAACTATGATAACTCTGATTAATTCTATAATCTCGATACCTAGTTCATCTCCTTGAGACTCGTTCTCAAATATTTACTGCCAATGTTCTCGCACATATGTCCTCTCCACATGATGATAAACTAAAAATGTTTATTTAACTACATGGGTTTTTATTATAGAAATAATCATGATATGTAGGACACCACATAATGGATCAATCACTTCCTTAGAATATTAAACCACCTCTATACATGGAAGTACATTCTGAAGCCTCTGGTTATAATATTCCATCATATAATGAAGCAACCCATCCTAAGGGAAATGGATGTAGAACCTCATATAAGTACTGATGGATTCTATTTCTTTTAATTTTTGTATGAGAAATTTTTTCCTATAATCATTTTATTAGGGTTACCGATCATGAATTGGGATTAAGTTGAGTTTTTTAAACATGACATTATTCTATAAGACAACAAGGGAGTAGAAAAAAAATTTCCCCCCATAAGTGTGTGATGAGCCTAACTTCCAGTCATCTTGACCAATGTGAGTACCTTAGCGGTGTTGGGTGTGAAACCCTAACTGACCACACACCATTGGAAAGTAGGTCTATACCTAGATATACATGACTTAATCATTGAGAGTTTCCATTATGAACATCAATTACTTAATGCTAATGATTGTGCAAGACCCCCCCCCCCCCACACACACAAATCAACCATCTAACCCAATGAAGCCCACAAAAATGACGGTTTCCCAATCATCTATTCATCATAAAAATAGAAATGGTGAACTTGACATGATTATATGAAATAGAAAATTATTAGGTAATTTTTGGTAAGCCCATTTTCATTGTAAAATATATCAAAATAGAAATATTGAATCTGATGTAAATCTCTGAAATAAAAAAAAATTGGGAAATTTCCTATAGGGTAATTTAGTTTTCACACTATGCTGAAGTAGAATCGGTGAACCCAACTTGGAACTCTGAAATGAAAAATTATTGGGTTATTATCCATTAGTACATTTTGTTTTCACACTATACACAATTAGAAAAAATGAAATCGACGTGAATCTATCAAATGACATAATGATCTGTGAATCACACGCTAGGAATATTTTTTCATATCCTACATAAAAAATAATTTTGTCTGGAATGAACCTATAGATTATAATTTGTAACTTGGGTTCTAATGAAATAAGTCCATCATCATTTTAACATTTCCACATGAGTAGAATGGTCAGATTGAGAGTAATAAAAAAATTATATTAACCATTAATATGTAATTGAGCACATATTTCATACGATATTTAACTAATTGGTGACCTTGATCCTTAATGACTTTGTGAATTTAGATACTACTCTATTAAACATCATACCAATATAAGACAATTTAATCTTCATCCAAAAATAAATCCAGTAAATCACCTATGGCTGCAACCCTGTTGTGTTGAAAAATGATCCCACCTACTCAGAAGATTGAACATCAGGTTGAGAACTCTATGGTCTTGGAATAAAATCTATGTAGTACAATTCAAACCCTGGAAGACGCCAATGAAGTTCATTAAGTATGAACATCAATGATTCTATAATACCTTGGATAGAACGCAGTTAATCAATTAGACCTCGTCTCCACAACCAACTACGTCGGGAGATTATCACAATAGAACAACAACCAAAAACTTATTTATCTAATGAAGATGGACCATGAACCCAAATATGGTCTACTTATAGTTTAGGGGCTTCGTAGGTGGGATCTTTCCGATGTCCATAACCAGCATCATCCCACTGGATCCCACCAGTCTCCCTATGAGGATATAACCTAACACACTAACGCCTCTAATGCCCATGCACGTGAAACATGGAAGGCTCATTGTGGGAGGAAGGCACTGGATATCTAGGATATGGATAATATCCCCACTCTTGTTGATGAATCCTTCCATCATAGTAAAGAAACATCCAGTATGTTGGATCATAACCATGTTCACTCAGAAAACGTATGCGGACATATTCATGGAGTAGGTGTGGGGGAGGATCATATCCCTACCCCAGTGTATGAAGACTATCAGTATATTCCAGTTGCACAAGGAGGAGACATGTGAGTGCATATTACCTCTCCAATCAAAGAAATCAACTAGTTTTTAATTGACAAGGAAAATGCATGGGCTTATATCCCAAATAAACTTGTCTAAAATTCCAATACATTTTAGTAATAGATGAAGAACACTTACAACATATTTTGGAACTATTCCAGATCAAGGGACAAGTGCATATTCCCATCCCTACTTCCATGATAACTCAACACTCTAATAATCACAAAAAAAATCATTGTACCAGATCTAGAACACATTATAGATTCCATACTATACGGTTAACAATATATTCTAATAAAGGAATAGGGGTTGAATGAGGATCATATTACCATTCCAGTCGGGGCTCACTAGGTGAGAGCCGTGAATGCCTCGGGATATGGGCACATGCATATCAAAAATGTTCGGTGTCATAATTCAATGTCCCAGGATCAGTCTTATTTCCCCCATTATGGTTGGGGATCCACACATGTGAGGGGTACATGACTTGGGATATGGTAATATTCCCATTGAAGAAGTACGATGACATACTACCAAGGCCATGGATCGAGCATATATCCTTTTTCTGCCCCGGGCTAACAATGTGGGAATGGAACAAGAATTCGTATATGATCCTATTAATTATTGTGATTATGAATGGAATATTCCTGTAGATCACAGAATCAAGGATCATATTCCTACTTCCACTAATGAATGACTGCATCAACGTCATTATAAGGAAATATAAGATGAGTATCATATCCCTTATCCCATTCTGTAGGTACTTTGGCATATTATGATGGTGAATTTATATTTGGACTTGGATCATATTCCTGATCCAACTAGGGAAAACCTAGTGAGAGTGGTACATGACTCAAGGTAGGCTCATATTCCTTCAACGTAAGACCAATGGCATATCCTGAAGGCTCAGTATCTGGCTCATACTCTTGTTTTGACCGAGGATGACCAAATGAGAATGAAACATGCCTCGAGACATGTTTATATTCCTATCAATAATAACAAGACTCGTTATAATATTCAAACTGCTTTCCAGAAGAAGGACAATACTTATTCATCAAAATATGGTTAAAATAATGTTTTTTAAATCTACATACAACAAGCTCAAATCCATGTACAATCCCAAAAGGTTGGTCAACATATTATGACCATGACGTAGGGAATGGACCACATTTCTAATCTACTCAATTTTAGTGTCCTTGAGGTAATTGTACACAAATTCTCAACTCCCCAATTGTTCATAAACTCTTCAAATGAAGCATCACATGATTATTAACGTGCCACTCCTTATAGTGGTAGTGTGGAAATGGATCATAGTGAGTCAACTCCTAACATCCACCATAGTCAACCTCCACATAGTGATATATCCATAAAAATGAAATAATATCCTTTCCTAGAAACATTCATATATAGTGTTCTCCAAAACCTTGAAACCTTCTTATATTGATTATCTCAAAACATCACTGTCAACGGTATATTGTTTCCAATCAACATTCAGCAACACTTCACTATCATTAGTAGGAAACCTTCAGAATCGTCTTCTATAGTATGGACTGATGGAGGCATGTATGCGTGAAAAGGAGGAGGCTATCATTAACATATAGAGATAGTTATCCATAAAAACCTCCCTATCAAGTTCTCTAACATTTGTACTCCTAACTATCACTATTGCTTAAAAGTTTTTTATGGTGGTTACTTTTTATTTTTTACGTCGGCTATTTGTCAATTTTATTATAGAAGAAATTATAAATGTTGTTTTTTACGTCTGTTATTTAAAAACCAATATAAAAAACAAAAATCCGAAGCCTTTTTCTCGTCGGTTCCTCAAAAACCAACAAGGAAAATGCTTTGGAGTCATGATGTATCACGTCTGTTATTTAAAAACTGATGTGGTATATACTTTTTCACATCGGTTATATAATAACCGACGTCCTAAATCACGCCTCCGAAGCATTTATCACGTCGGTTATTTTCATAACCGACGTGATTAAGCAGTCTGCCAAGCGGTTTTCCATGTCGATTAAATAATAACAGATGTGAAAACATATCTACTCCGTCGGTTATCAAATAACCAACATAAAATCTATTACTTTACATTTATTATGTCAATTATGAAATAAACGACGTAAAAACCATTCCCATGCATTTTTTATATCGGTTTTCAAATAACTAACATTAAAACCAATCCCGGTGCATTTCATACGTCGGTTATAAAATAACCTATGTAAAATCCAATTTTTTTAATAAAACCAATAAACCACAACTATGTCGTACCAAAAGAAGACTTGAAACAGAACAAAAAGAGACAAAACACCCCACACAACTAGAAATCCCCCCCCACAACCTTGGTAAACCCCCCACCCCACTGGACACCCCCCACACCCCTGGACTTCCCCCACTTTCCTGGACAGCCCCCCACAACCTATATAGCCCTCCCACCCCCTGTAAACCCATCGACCCCACTGGAAAGGCTGCCCACACCATTGGAAACCCCCACCCCGTTGGACACCCCCCAAACACCTAGACACCACTCGGACAGTCCCCCACCCTCCTGGACAAACCTCACCCACTGGAAAACCCTCACCCCCCTGGACAACCCTCACACCCTCCTAGAATCCCCCGCCGCAATGGACACCCGCACACCCCTAGACTACCCCTGGACACCCCCACCCTCTTGGACCACCCCCACCCTCCCCCCGGAAAACCCTCCCACCCTCCTAGACACCCCCACCCCAAGGACACTTTGGACACCCCACACCCCGGGACATCCCTCCCACACCCCTAAAAACCCACCTACCCCTTTACACCCAACACTCCTGGACACCCCCTGGATAGCCGCCACTCCCATGGACAGCCCCCCTAGCCTCCTGGAAACGATCCCACACCCTGGAATACCCCCACCCTCATGAAAACCCCCACCCAACTAGACATCCCCCCCCACACACGCCTGGATCCCCCCCCCCACCCCATAGGACACACCACACCCCAAGACACCCCTGGACATCCCCTACTACCCTGGACAGACCTCTAACCCCCAGACACGCTCCTACCCACCTGGACTACCCCTCCACCCTCATGGATACCCTGTACACCCCCAACCCTCAGGATAGCCCTTCGACACCCCTAGAAACCCACCCACCCCTGGACACCCCCCCACACCACTGGACACCCCTAGATATCCCCCACTCCCCTAGACAGCCCTCCCATCCCACTGGCCATGCTCCCACCCCTTGGACTTTCCCACAACCCTCATGGACACCCTAGATACCCCCACCCCACAGGACATCCCTCCCACACCCCTGGAAACCCCCCTCACCCCACAAGACACCCCCACACCCCAGGACACCCCCTGGATAGCCCCCAGTTCCCTGGACATCCCTCTATCCCCTTTAGACACACTCCCACCCACCTGGAATCCCCCCACCCTCATGGACACCCTTGACACCCCACTCCACAGTATAAAACTCCCACACCCCTAGAAACCCACCCACCCACTAGACACCGCCCCCCTCCATACCCCTGGACACCCACTGGACAACCCCCACTCCCCTGGATAGCCCTCCCACCCCCTAGACATGATCCTACCCCTTGGACTTTCCCTACCCTCATGGACACCCGGGACACCCCCACCCCACTAGACATCACTCACACACCCATGGAAACCCCCCTCACCCCACATGACACCCCCACATCCCTGGACAACCTTAGACATCCCCCAACTCCCCTAGACATCCCTCCCACCCTCTTGGACATGCTCCAACCCCCCTAGACTGCCCGCCCCACCCTGATAGACACCCCCACCCCACTGGATAGCCCCCCACACCCTAGGAACCCCCACCCCACTAGACACCCCCCACCCCTAGACACCCCCTTGACAACCCCCACCCCTGGAAACCCCCCACCCCATTGGAAAAGCCCCCACACCCTAGAACCCCCCAACCCTCTTGGATACCCTGGACATCCCCACCCCACTGGAAAGCTCTCCCACACCCTTGGAAACCCACCTCATCCCACAAGACAACCCCCACACCCCTGGACATCCCCTGGACAGCCCCCCACTCCCCTAGACAGCCCCCCCACCCTCCTAGACATGCTCTCACCCCTAGACAACCCCAAACCCATGGACTCCCCATGGACTACCCCCACTCCCCTAGACAGCTCACCCACCCTCCTGGACACACTCTCACCCCTGGACTACCCCCCACCCTCATGGACACCCTGGACACCCCCACACCACTAGACAACCCTCCCACACCCCAGGAAACCCCCCTGACCTCACTGGGCACCCCCACACCCTTGGATAGCCCTCCCACCTTCCTTGAAACCCACCCACCCCCATGGAAACCCTAGACACCCCCCCTGGACAACCCTCCCACACCCCTAGAAACCCCCCACAACACTGGACACCCCCACACCCCTGGAACCCCCCAAACCAGAATCCATACCAAAAAAACCATCAGAACTAGACCAAAACAAGAAGTAGAGGAAAATTAAACATTCAAATATTTAACATTCATAACGTACAACATCCAAAAAAATCTAAATCCAACCTAAATGACAACCAAATACACAATTATAATGAAAATATTAAAAATTACATTTTACACTACAAACAATCTAAAATCCAATCAAACATGTAAAATAATTTAACCATTCCACTTGTATGTGTTTGACCTCTTGAGCACTATAGGGTTGAGGGTAATCAAATAGCTATAAATGAAAATGATAGTAGTTAACATGTATAATGAAAAAATAAAATGAAATATTATGGAAAATTATAAAAGGAAATCCTACCATGAAAAAGTTCACAAGTGTTTCAGTTGTAATTATTTCATTCATAAATCATAACATATAATATCCACATTCGAAGAATCCCTGTTGTTCATGAAAATTATGTTTGAATGAGTGTAAATTCAGAATATTAGTTTTATGTAATACATGATAAATTAAAAATTACATACGTATATTTTCCATTACTTTTACATATTTGATCTTGGCACTCTTTTTGTTTGTGTTTTTTCAAATGGAAACCCATCCCCTGTTAAAAAATAATATGAATGGGAAAATTTTATAATTCATTATAATATATATAACTATTAAAAAATTAAAACATACTTTTCCAACATATTCTTAAAACTTTAATGCACATCGCCATGGACAAATCCTATCCAATAAAGTGTTTTCTACCTTTGGAAAAAACACCTAACATCCAATGATCATTGATAAAAGAAAAATTATGTTTTGAGGTTTTTCATGTTAAAAGATAATGAACTCGTTGCAAGAGATATGTTTGATACCTCTCACCAAAATGCATCATCCAACACTGTGTGACTATATTCTGTTCAAATCATTCATCTATATAAAGAATTCACTGATCCTTATCCAATGCATGTGCTTCAGGGGAAATCAAATGCGGGTCAATGAATCCATATACATCTATATGCTCATTCTTCTCACAAATGTTATAGAGATACCTAATACGAAACATACATAAGTATACATTTTTAATAAATATAATGCAAGGAAAAGGTGTTAAGACATATATTGAAAAAAGTTATACCGTGTTGATGCCCAACTTATCTCCAGTAACAAGCTCCCTCATATCCGTTTTAACTATCCCCACATTTAATTCATGTCCACAAACATGATATTCCATTGGAAACTCATAATGATCTGCCAAAAAATTTGAATATTATGATAATATGTCAAGACTACTTGAATCTGTATCTGATTTCATAGTAATTTTTGTTGTTGTTGTCTATAAAACATACCAATACCTTTGAAGTATTCCTTTAATAATAAATAGAAAAATATATTAGATTTCAAATGTTAAAACAAAATTAATAAAAAATAAAATAGAAGATATAACATACATACCTCTATGGTAATGAGTCCCAGAAGTCTGGATGGCCAAATTAAAAAAGGGAAGATACTATGTCCAACTGTCATCACCTCATCTATAGGTAATGGTACTCGAGATGATCTATCAATAATATGTTGTACAGTAAACCTATGATGCTCTACCTATAACTGATGATGATGAACTGTATCTCTTATACAATATACGATCCCATATGCAACTATATGATGTTGAGGATCATAAACATACAAATCTCAATAAGTAAGAAGCTGGTGTGGAGGAGTTGGATACAAAATGGGGTCTATAGGCTGAGGTGGGGGAGTGTGAGCTACTGGAAGAGGTGGAGGATAAATAATGGGTTCTGCACGGGGAGGTGGAGGACTGGGAGCTGCAGTCTGAAATTTTTTTTGCATGCCTAAAAACATAGATTGTACTGACGCTCTAATCTTTTCCTCTATAATCACATTAATATTATAAACATCATCCTCCAAGGATTCTATTTTTTTTATAAACACCCTTAATGTAAGATGTTAAATAACGTGGAAATGCTTTTCTTACCGATACACCCGTCAGATAACCTAGTACATGACCAGGATGTTTGGGGTTTCCCAATACTGTAGATAAAATATCTTTCCTCTCAATAGCTTTAAATACCCCCAGTGATCTCTTCTCCTCAAGAGAATCCTGTATTAATTAATTGAACAAACTATAATGATTCAAATTATATAAGTAATATAGTTAAATTAAATAAATAAAATAAATATCTTACATTCCTCTTAGCTACGATTGAAGAATATTCCGAATGATCTTTCCCGTTTTTTCCCATTCGAGCTGTCTTCCATTTTTCATGTCCAGATGGAGGGGATGTAGTGGAAACCTATCCAAATATTGAAGACTCAGCTCTCAGTTTTTGTAATTTTCCACTATGATTTGTTCTCCCAATAATGTATACCCTCCTCGATATAAACTATGACGGTGTATATTTTTATATTGGATATCCTGATGATATTTCCTTGTTTTCTGTAAATTTATAACAATAAATCATTAACAAAACATTAATAAGATCATTTATAAAATAAAGCATAAAAAATTTTACATTGCCCTTACAAAAAATGAATCTTTTCTTCTACTTTAAACAAATTGTCTCCATTTTTCTTCATCTATGAAAGGATACTTATGACATGGATTGTCCTGACTCCTATGAACAAAAATGAAATCAGATGTGAGGGTTTATTTGAAATCCCTCCATATCATAGCATCCATAGATAAGCATTTATTCCTGACTACTCCAGTGTCAGGAATATCAAATTTCATCTTATAAATAATAGGTAAGACAAATTATACTAGAAAAATTTAAATAATATGCAAACAATAGTAAAATATAATACCAAAATCGTCTCCCAATACTAACATATATATCACTTTTTCCACACCTCTTCCAATCATCATACAAAATGCTTACTTTTCTCTTACCCCGAGTAGATACATAACTCTTAAAATCTTTTTCCTTTGGACCTCTAGGAATATCATTCTATTCAAATTCAATGAGTATCCTATGGTCCTACATACGGGAAAGTCATAATTTTGTAAATGTGTGCACCCACATTTTCCAACTCTTGAACTCTTTGTTTTTATGGGAGCACATGAGGTAGATTGGGGAACATCAGGAGGATCATGTGAATGTTCTTCCCTATTGGTATGATCATTATTCTCATCTCCATAATAATGTGGTTGATCAACAGATTGATCTGTCATTATAAATCAAATAAAAAAAACATTAGTTCATAAACATACAAATTCAAATATTATAATATTAATATAAACATAAAATATAAAATTGAACTAAGTTACATAATAGCAGACATGGTTAATATGGTATGTATGTTAGACAATGATAAAGATGGTAAACTTGGTAAACATGGTAGTGTAGTTGTCATTCAACAAAATCATTAAATATATAAGTTACATAAAGGTAAACTATGTTAAACAATGGTAAACTATGGTAAACATGATAAACATGGTAAACATGGAAAACATGGAAAACATGGTAATGTAATTGTAATTCAACTAAATTAAATGACATATACTTTACGTAAAACATGATAATCTAGACTAAACAAAATAAAAATAAACAAAAACTTCTACTTCTTTGTTTTAATTTGTGTTTTCATAAAGAAAAAAATAACAATGGCTAACATTTTATGAAAATAATAAATGTAAATAAGAAATAATCATATGTTACCTGTAATATTAGGAATGTAAAAATGGATTATTTTCCTAAATTACTTCTTCAATATTGTTCCTCATAGAACAAACCATGTATTCAACATGATCATCATTATGTTATTCTAATCGTTACATGGAAGTAGAGATCTCACATAAATCATCATCTTCATCAAGTTGATCCTCACCAAAATATTGTTTTTTCCCGTGTAAAAGAACAGACCACTGCATATCTGATTGATCAACTACATAGAAAATATATTTTGCATGTGTTGCCATTATAAAATAATAAGATGTGTCTTAAAATCTATTCATATTAACAATTTTCATATTAAATTCATCGTGTCTGACACTATTGTTTCCGATAAACGATTTATAGATGAAAAAATAACTATAACATTAATGTAATCAACCTCCCATATTTCTTCAAAACTCCATAATATGTACTTGATGCATAAATTGGGTTTTTTCATTAGAACTCGAAAAATTCAATGCTTCTATAAACACCAATACACCACTATTCTGAACTACACTTCTATTTCCCAGAGATTTCATATAAAATTTGTAGCCATTAATTTCATAACCGGACCATGTTATCACATTTAAACATGGACTACCCACTACCCATTATAATGTCTCTGATACATCTAATCTACCAATCAAGGTCTTTTTAAACCATGAAATAAATGTTTTATTGTGCTCATTCAAAATACATATTTATTTATTCATTGGATGGCATTGTTTCAACTCATTAATATGCAATGTGATATTTTGCTGAGCATCAAATATGTTATTTAAAATGTATAATTATAACTTATTAATATGTTCAGATGGAAACGATATGACTTTCAGGCCACGAATCCCCTTTACCTCATTATTAACTAGTTCATAGAGAGATGGAGGAAAACCTATGTGCTTCATCGCAAACAAGTAGCTTGTACAAAACTCTGAAACCTCCTCAGAAATATACATTACAATAATTGAGTCTTCAAGTTGATATGGATTCCTAACACACCCCTTCAATATTTTCATATACCTTTCAGAAGGATACATCCAACGAAGATATACAGGTTTAAAAAGCCTTATTTCTCGAACCAGATGAATCATGAAATGGACCATTATATCAAAAAAATATGGAGGAAAATACATTTCAAATTGAAAAAGTATGGAAAATTCATCATTTTCTAAAATGTTAAAAACAATCTTTTAAACCACCTTATTACGAATTGAATTGAAAAAATAATAGAACTTCATTATAGTCTTTCTGACACGGATGGGAAATATTCCGCACAATGAAACTAGTAGAAGTTGTTGTATCATGACAGGACAATCATGAGATTTCATACGTAACAACTTCATATCCTTCAATGATGAAATCTTTTTAACATTTTATGATAACCTTGAGGCACTTTGATATCATGAAGACACTAAAAATATCTAATTTTATCCCTATTGGATAATGTATAACAAGTTGGGGGAAGAAATGTTCGTCTTCCATTAGAAGTGGGAGCTAACTCCAAACGTATTCCCATTGATAGTAAGTCTAATCTTGTATTCAAACCATATTTTTTCTATCCTTAAATATCTAAAAATTATATAATAAAACTATCATAGATATTCTTGTCCCCATGATGACATCAATATTATGTTTAACTTCATAATATGTCCAATATGGTTGCACAAAAAATATTGACCTTTTCTTATAAATAGTTCTATCATTACCAAAATTATGATTCTTTCCCAATGCCAAATCAATGATTTCCAACCTCTCAAAAATACACATCATGGAATAAAGGTTTTGGAGAAATATCAAATTATTGTGATCCATCTAATGAATTTTTTAGTATTCAATAAGAGTGATCCATAGGAAAAAACTTTCGATGACCCTTGTACATTGATTTCCTCCCATGATGGAATTGAAAATATGAAGTCTGTTGTTCAGAAATTGGACATTCTTTATTCCCCTTAACACTATAGCCAGAAAAATTTCAATATGCTGGGAAGTCATTTATAATGAGCCTAAGCACTTCATACAATTGAAAATATTCAATTTTATAATAATCATACACCCTAATACCATCCTCCAATAAACTTTTCAAATCATCAATCAATGGTGAGAAGAAAACATCAGCATCATTTCCATGTTTCTTCAGACTAGAGATAATTATGCTAAACATGAAATATTTGTGCTTCATACAAACATCATGAAAGAGGATGTAAATTAAAAACAAAACAGTCCATGAACTATGTGTGCTACTGAGGGTTCAGTATTGATTCATTACATCTGTGCACAAACCTAGTCTATGATTTCTAATTTCATTTCCAAATGTAGGATAATGCTCATCAATTTTCTTCTATTGTGGGAAATCATCTGGATGACATATTTTTCCATCACATATCCTCTCATAAGCATGCCATATTAACCTTTTTTAATCATGTGAATTAGAAAATAGATGTTTGAAATGATGAATTATAGGAAGATACCAAAATACCTTTGAAGGGATCTTTGTATTCTCTACATCAACATATGATTTTTCTTTCAACTTATATCTTGATGTCCCACATTCTGGACACTCTGACAGAAATTAATATTCCTTCCTATATATCATATAGTCATTCGTACATGCATCTATTTTCTTGTATCCCAATCTCATCAGCCAAAATATTTTCTTGGCCTTATAATGTGATTCTGGAAGATAATTATTTTTTGGAAGAATGTCTTTCATCAATTGTAGCAGCTATGTAAAACTTCTGTCACTCCATCCATGTTTAGACTTTAGGTTAATCAATATTAACACCGCTGAAAGAACCGTAAAATCTGTATAACCAAGATACAATTGTTTTTCATCATCACCAAAAAGAAGCACAACTATCGGTTCTATCTAAATTTATTCTGCTGCAATATCACGAATCATTTCTTCAATTCCATTAGAGTTACCATCTTGCGAATCAACATCATCATTAGATCTGAAATTATGTTCAATTTCATCGTGCCAAATCTCAGGGCTATAACTCGGATTAAAACCATGAAAAATCAGATGATCATTGATCTCTCTACTTTTTATCTTCTTCATATTCAAACATTATAGGCACAAACATAAAAAATGTCACTGCTTGGAACATTTCATTTAGCAAATTCAAAAAAGGCATCAACACCATCCGCAAATTCATTACTCATTCAATGTGTCATAATCCAACTTTGACACATTATAAACCTATAACAAACATCAAAATTATATATCTTGTTAAGATAAGAAAAATATATATTTATATGAATAATATCATAATTTTAATGGAAATTTTTTTTTCAAATATAAAATAAATCTAAGAGTATTTGAAAAAAATATGGATGAAAATGATTTTAAAAAGAAAATATAGTAAGATATAACAGTTTTAAATCAATCATGGATCCTTTCTTCTTAAGGTACACAAAAAATACATCCTGGTGAAATTGGATACCAAATTAACCGTCCCATTAAAATAATATGAAGTATAAATAATTAAATGTGTATATATTCACTATTGAAAATTACACAGATCCCAATGATTTTAAAGCATTGGGATATCCCCTGAAACTATTGGGATATAATACACCAATGTTTTCACACATCAATGGCATGATGGTCTTTGCAATATCCCTATACAAATGATTCTATAGAATCCATTGGTATAGACTACCTGACGTTAAAATATTCCAATGGTTTCAATGAAACTGTTGGGATAAATATATACCAAGAGGATGTCCAAGGGGGTTGGGGGATATCTCCGTGGGGGGGTTCTATGGGGGTGGGGGTTGTCCATAGGGTAGGGGCTATCGAATGTGTCTAAGGGGGTAAGGGTGTCTAGGGGTGGGGGCATGTCCAGGGAGTGGTTGTGCTATCCATGGGGGTGGGGTGTCCAGGGGGTGGGGGAGTGGTGTCCTGGGGTGAGGGGGATGTCCAACCCCTACCCCATTGGAAACCACCCCCACCCCCTTGGACACCCCCTGGACACCTCCACCCCCATGGATAGGACCCTCACCCCCTAAACTACTCCCCCACCCCTCTGGACAGCCCCCCTAGACACCCCCACCACTGGACAGGCCCCCACCCCTAAACACCCCCACCCCCTGGACACCCCTTACCCCATATGACAATCCACTCACCCCCTGGACACCACACCACCTCTGGACACCCCCATCCACTAGAAACCACCCCACCCCTACCCCCTTGGTCACCCCCTGGACACCCCCACCCCCTGGGTATCCCCCTCACCCCTCTGGATAGGCTCCCACCCCTGGATATCCCCCCACCCCTGGACAACCATGCCCCACCCCCTGGACTGCCCCCACTCCACTAGAAAGCCTCCCACCACCACTGGAATGCCCAATGAACCCTCTAGACAGCCCCTGAAACCTAGGGACAACCCCCACCCCCATGTACATCCCCCACCTCTTTAGAAAACCCCACCCCCTAGACAACCCTCACCCCTTTGGACAACCCCACCCCCTGGACCGTCCCCACCCCCTGGACACCCCGACCCCCTTGGAAAACCCACTCACCCCCATGGAAACCACCTACCCACCCCCCTAGACACCCTACCCCCTTGGACAACCCAATCACCCCCATGGACACCACCCACACCCCGAGACACCGCACCCCTCCTAAACACGACCCCCAACCCTTACCCCCCTTGGACACCCCCTCGACACCCCACCCCCTAGACCACCCTTTACCCACCTCAACACCCCCACCCCTGGACTCCCCTACCCCATTAGAAATCCCCCTCACCCCCCCTAGACACCACCTCCACCCCCTTGGACAGCCCCCAACCCTCTTGACAACCCTTATAGATAGCCCCCCAACACTGTAGAATCCCCCACCCCTCTTGACAGCCCCCACCCCCTGGAAAGCCCCCCGCAACCCTCTGGATAGCCTCCCCCCACCCCATGGACAACCCCCACCCCTCTGGATAGCCCCCACCCCATGGACAGCCCCCACACCTCTCGACAACCCCCCTACCCCCCGGTAAACCCCCACCCCCTGGACACCCCCTACCCCTTGGACATCCCACTCACCCCTTGGACGCCACCCCCACCCCATGGACACCCCTACCCCCTTGGAAATCCCCCTCACCCCTAGGCACCAGCCCCACCCCCTTGGTCACCCCTACCCACGTGGACAGCCCCCACACACTCTGGAAACCACCCCCACCCCCTTTGACACCCCACCCCTCTAGATATCCCCCACCCCTGGAAAGCCCCCACCCTTCTGGACATCCCCCTCCCCCTAGACACCCCACTCCTAGACACCTCGTACCCACTTCGACAATCCACTCACCCCCTAGACACCACCCCCACCCCTAGACACCCCTAGCCCCTTGGACATCCCCCTCACCACCTAGACACCACCCCCACCCCCTTGGACACTTCAACCCCCTTGGACACCCCCAGCACCCCCATGGAAACCCCCCCACCCCCTTTGACACCCCATTGACACCCCCACCCCCTAGACACCCCCACCCAGTTGGACATCCCCCACCCCCTTGGACACCCCCTATATGCACACACACACACATGATGGAACAAACAAAAAGCATAAAGTTTCATGATATCACTTCCATGTTTTCTTTTACTAGAAATGAATTTAGCATGGTATAAATGAACACTATGAAACATCCCATGATAGCAAGAACAAAGATAGAAAAATAACATCTCAAAAAAATAGTTTAGGGCATCACGAAAAATAAAAACTGAAACCGAGCCATGTGAGGCATACTTGAGTGTTGCGAGTCATCCTGATAGATCTGGTGACAATAAAGATGATGAATGATGTTATGAAAATGTGGCTTGAGGGAACGACTTTGAAGAATCCTTTCTAGGTTTTCTGTGCTGGAGAGACGAGTCACAGGTCGCCTGATCAAAGAAAAAAGAATGACTGAATACAGGGCTCAATAAATCATTTAAAATACTTATCACATCAATTACTTTATAAACAATGTGATAAACTATTATTTATGTTTATAACGTTAGTTATTTAATAATCGACATAGAAAATAATTTATCACGAGAGTTATTTTATAGCCGAAGTTATAAACGACGCTTTATCATGTCGGTTATTTTTATAACTGATGTGATAAATTGGCAAGGTTTGATTTATCACACTGGTTATTTTATAACCGATGTGATAAAGCAACCATATTCGATATTTCATGTTACTTATAAAATAACAGATGTGATAAAGCAAATCTCAGTATTGTTTATGTCAGTTATTTTATAACTGACGTCAAAAATAGATTATTATAAATTTATCAGGTCGGTTATACAATAACTGACGTGATAAATCGATTTTTACAGCTTTTCATGTCGGTTATATAGAACCAACGTGAAAAATTCCGACGTGTGAAAAGTTTTTTAAACTAGTGTATGAGATCCCAGATGAGCATGAAAAAGTGTATATTCCATATCGATGAAAAAATATGTGGGGTACTCATTAGAGGTAGAAGGTTAGACACATCATTTTTCCATGATATGTCATTCACCTTCAGATCATCAAGATACTATGTCGTTGGCTAAACCTGGCCATTATCTCCATGGACTGAGATCCAAAACCAAAAAATCACAGCACAAATCATCAACACACTTTCCACCATTTGAACACTACTCTTCAGTAGTTGATCTCTGAAGCCACTTCATGCATATTTGTGATAGTATTTATACATTATAGATAATCATACATTGCCACACCACTAAAAAAATATAACCCCTTAGACATGTTATCAAGTAATGTCATAACCTCTAGAGAAATCTGGGGATATGGTAACGCTTGGGCCAGTTGTTCACTACAACAGAATTCCATAGGATCAAAAATTTGCAAACATCACGAATAGAGGGAGTGGATAGCTGATAAGACTTAAAAAGAGGTCCCTAAAAGTAATGATAATTTATTTTAGACATGGAGGCCAAATTTTTGATCACCCGGACAACTTCCCATAAGGAATTTTTCTCGTCATGGGATGCCATCGCACCCTGCTCCTACAAGATCACGGTTGTTCTAAAAAAACAGGACACAATAGTAGCTACCATATCATAAATCTAGAGAATAAATATCTCACCAATGTAGGAGAATATCTACCACCACCTTCACCACATGGATCATCAACTCCTAAGAGGATTTATGAAACATTGGTAATAACTGCGAACAAACCCCTTCCCACTAGGCTAGGGAAATTTATATCTTAATCACAATCACTAGATTCATAATCCCATGAGAGGGTCATGCAGACATCAATGGTGATACTAGATCAATCCCAATACACTAGTTTGGGAGAATTTATATCTTCATGTCCATTCTGTGAATCATCAAATCCTTAATTGGAATCATTGGATACGCAACATCATGACCAATAAATGCTAATTGTGGCCCTGAATAACAACCGTCCAGCTAGACTATGGTAATTTTAATCATCATCATCACAATATATAGAATTTTTCTTCTCCGTTTTTGGAGGTAATAATCAATTATTGACATCCCACATATCCCTACCACTATGAGAAAAACCTATGTTGGTCGGGAGGATTTTATCAACAATGACTAGAAACTCCATCAATGTAACTATTCAAATTTTAATATGGGATGAGAATATGGAGAATGAGATCATACCCCACTGGGTTCACAATAAAAAATGTCCCAATATGGGTAAGGTTTTGAATAATGTCCCTAATGAATGCAGTGCATAATAATCCTACTATTTCGAATGTAATGGAACAACCACCATTGCTGAATATGCCTCTATTAATGTCTTTAACATAAACATGAAGTCATTATAGACCATGATATGAATATATATGGTCGTATCATAATGAACCACCCACTATAAGGTGGAGGTTGATTTGGATGCAGAAAATGAGTCTGGATTCACCTAGAAACAGTGAAGGCTCCATAATATGGCACCTACGAATACTGAGATACCTATAACATAGAGGAATACTTCCATATAAAAAGGGAATAGTATGGATACTTACAGATCACTAACATGAAGAGTTGATTTTCCTTCAATGGAGGAATATTTTTCACAATATGAGAGAGAGAGAGAGAGACTATCAGAAAATTCATCGAGGTTCTACTCATGGGAAATATTTCGACTATATATCATCTTCATGAAGAGACAAACATTATCCCTCCCAATTATAATCCACTCAAAAGAGTGGCATCTGATCAAAAGACTAGCTCCGGATCTAGGAATACATTTAATATAAATAAGTATTTAAACAATGATTGTTACTTACCTCCGTTGCGTTGAAAACATCTAACATTCCAGGGTGGTCATTTAGTCTTGGGAGAAATCAAAAAATAGTGGGAGGTAATTGAAATGAAACCTCATCAACCCTCTCCCACTCCCTGTAGACATGATATTTCTCAGAAAACAGTCACCCCAGTGTTGGTAAACATCATCGAGTCCCTTGATAAAAAAAAGGAATCCATGGAACGGTGAAACACACCTATACAACCTAAGAGAAAGAAATTTCCCAAGTGGGTGGATGTCACTCGGCCTCCAACCGATTTTGGTCATCCTACCTTATATACTTTTTAGGGAACAAGTGATCCGATAAAACATCTTAGACACTTCGTATCCCATTTTGGACGGATGATGGGTCCTCGAGGTCAAAAGGAAGAAAAAAAGCAGAGGTGTTTTATACATACTCTTTCCATGAAATCATTTTTTTGGTATAATTGTCTTCTAGAAGGTTCCATTATAGGATGGGAAGACATTCATCATCAGTTCCTTTATCTGTTTAGCTCTACACTGAATAAAATTATGATAGTTTCCCCGATGAATTTTTTTTGAAAGAGAATATTATAGGGTGTATACCTTCAAAGAAAGATGTAAAGGTTTAAAATATTCACTCAACATCTCTCTATCATATGATAAACTATTAAAACACTCTGATGAATGTATCTGGGATTCATTTCAGATACATCTTATCCTAATGAAGTATCCATGTGGGTTCCATCAGTTCATAGAAACAACACAAAATATCGAAGATTCTATTTAACAAAACCAATCAAAACAAAAACTCATGGCATCAGCATAGTGGAAATGCCTAGGAAAATAAGAAGTTGTGGTTTTCAATCTCAAGAAAATAGTCATTACCACTACTGAGCTACATATCTTGGTGAAACGATACATCAGGAAGAGACGAACTCTAGCACAAAAGTACAACATTCTAAAATAGATGGCAGCAGTACCATCCAATATCTTAATCCTTGATGTGATCCATCTTTGAAAAGAAAACATGGATCCACTTTTTGAATACCTCAAGTGCCCCCAAGAGTTCAAGATAGAAGATTATACTATTATTCTATATTAAGTGGAGCCCATTTCATCATAATTCCATGTTTCCTTCTAATTTATTAACCAGGATCAGGAAGATGATATCCATGGGAACATTAGTACACTATATGTTTCGGGAGGTCTCATTAATTTCAATTTCCAGAGGGCTCTGATTAATAGTGGTTCAAGGATGATCCTTAAAAAGGTTCAAACCCTACAACATTTGTGATATAGAGAAGGGTATTTTTCACTAAAAAATCTTACCATTTAGGGTTATGATAAGTGTGATAAAATATCCTTTAAGAAGATCAACCTCTAATATCATTTTGTGTAACTAATATTTGACATTGAGTTTATGGTTATCCAATAGGACACCGCTTACAATGTCCTTCTTGGAAGTCCAAGGATTCATAGCCACCTGACACTACCTTGAAAATTCCATAAATGTTAGAAGTTCCACATTGTTGGAAAATTCGGCATATGTCATAGTGACAGTTCAACCTTAAATACTTGATAAGACTCATACATTGAAGATTATTTTTTAAAAGGATAGGAATGAAACAAAAACAAAATAAGGATACACTGGTTGTATACCTCAACGTATTTGGAACCACCCTTGAAAATCCCTCGAGTATCATCCAAAACGACTGTGTACTCCCTCTAAATTTGGTCTGGGTAACAAACATAGTCCTAGAGGTCCAGGACCCTTCTGTCACTAGTGATAGTGTAAATGAAAATCTTCTCTGGCCAGTCTCAATAATAACATATGTATCAGGGGATGCTAATGTCTCTTCTTATGGCCTCTGTCACCCATATAGTGATAGATATTCTATAGATTTCCATATTCCTCTATAATTTTCTCCACAATACAAAATATTGAATAATTTGTGGATGAACTCAGGAACTCCAATCACGTATTTGAGACTGGTTTCTCTGACACCATTGATGAAACCAGGGAGATAAATCTAGTAATTTAATAATCCCTATGGCCAAATCTAATTAGTGTCTCTATTCTACATGATGATAAAGATATGTGGATCACATTTGTGAAGAAACATAGATTTGTATTCTCTTGAAACTACATATATATTCCTAGATTGAATTTGGATGTGTGTATGAACCATCTCAGACTACCCGATGAGAATCGAGGATTCATGGAAGAGGCCACGAGGATGCACACCTCTCATGCAACCAATGTTGAGGTAATATATATCAAATTAAACAAATACAACCTTTTCCTAGAAGTGAAGTACCCAGGATGGCTTACCATCATTGTCACCATAATGTGGATGAACTAGAAGATTATGGTATGCATTTATTTCAGATACCTTAATCATAACTACCCAATGTATGATTTACCATTTTCCATTACATAAATCTTGATCAACTAAACTACTAGTTTTTATTCCCTTTCCATCATGGATGGGTACTCGTGGTACAATCCAATAAAAATGAACCCTGATGATGAAAAAGACACTACCTTCAAAGTGCCTTAGAGGATATTTTTCAATCTGTTAGTCTTGTTCAGCTTGAAGAACATTGGAAGTAGTTATCAATGCGACCCATATAATATATTTAATCCATCCCTATTATGGATAACATAATGTTACGTTGATAACCTGGTGGTAAAATATTGATTGTGATGTGATCAGTTCATGAACCTTCAAATAGTCATTAATGATATATGACAACATAGTCCAAATATTAATCCACTAAAATGTGCTTTCACTGTAACATTAGTGATTTCTTTAGCTTTTTGTTGTACCACCGCAACATCAAGGTAGACCCATATAAGAATATTGATATATTAACAATGCCACCCCCATAAATCTCAAATAATTGAGGGGGATCCAAGGGAACATCACCTACATTCAATGATTCATTTCCAACTTAGATGATAAAGCTCTCCCCTTCACAAGTCTAGTGAAGAAGGGAATTTCCTATCAATGGGATGACGATTTACAAGAACACTTTGAATGTCTCAACCGATACCCACTACAACCACCGGTTCTGATGCCTTCGGTGAATGGGAGGCCACATAACTTTTATGTTTCTGCCCTGGAATGATCATTGGGTTCCCTCCTCACATAGAAAAATGATGTGGTGAGAAATAAAGGTATCTATCACCGTATCCATATTAAACTATGTACAATGGATCGATAATATATTGTCTATTATAACTTCCTTTCAGTCATATTTCTAGTGAAAACACCGAGGAAATAATTTTATCACCATGAAGTCCATATTGTCTCTCATATTGATCCACTTAAGTACATCCTTTGTCATCATATTTTGACTGGGTTCATGGCACAATGGTTGTTCATTCATCAGCCATATGATGTTTTGTTCATATCACAAAATTCAAGGTAACGAAAAGCACTTACTTTTTTTTGAAGCACATACTTCCTCAAAAAATAGACTTATGGACACCAAGCTTCCAAATGAGGAGTTCTTATATACCCATGAAACGTCCCAAACATGGGATATGTATTTTGATGGTTCCTCCAGAATTCCTATTAATTAAAGGATTGAAAACCAAAAGATAAATCAGGTTTGGTAAGGGGTTGTATTTGTCTCTGTAGAAAAAGAAATTTTTTCCCTAATATTTATTATTATTCGAAGGCTACATGAATAATGAGGTAGAGAACCAAGCCCTCATTGTTGGCATGAAAGTATCCCAACAGCTACAAATAGCCTACATGAATATAAATAGGGACTTGGAGCTAGTGATAAAGAAGATATATGATGAATATTTCACCAAAAAGGAATAATTATACCCTATCACTATCTGAAGTAGGAGATTGATGGAAGATCTCCCTTTTGTGCCCATAATGTATCATGTTCCCCGATCACAAAATGATCGCATCAATGCATTGGACAATACAGGCACTGTCTTATCCGACCCTGATCCAAATGTAGCAATTTTATTTATCACTAATTGAAGAATGGCCTTTTCAATCGACATTAGTAATATAGATGAAATATTTCAGGACAAAACTAACCCATCGTATGATAGATTGATGACCAAACTTGGATGGATGGAGCTCACAATTAGTTATCTTCAAAGAGGGACTCTCTTAACAGATAGATGTGGAAGGAAACATATTCAATGTTATGCATTGATTTTCACAAATAAAGATGTTGTAAATGAGTTGAAATCCCTCTACAATGATGGATTTGATGAAATCCTCCCTAGATATATAGTAGAAGGATATATCTCCACCATCATTGAAGAATTACATGCATGTTCTTGTGGTTCCCATCAATTTGTGATCAGGTTTTCCCACAAAATCGAGAGGATGAGATTTTATTGGAATGAAATGATACAATAATTTGTGGAAATCACCACTAAATGCCAAAAATTAATGATTTATGAAAAATTTATTAATCAACACTCTCAATTTCAAAATATAGTTAAATCATTTTGTCCATTTGAAATTTGGGAAATGGATATGGTAGATCTATATCCCCCAGCCAATACTAAGTAGTTCAAGTAAATCGTTAATACCAAAAACATATTTTCTAACTGGGATGAGGCAATACCCATCATGGAAGTTAGGATGAAGAAATCATCAAATTATTATTGTCTCATATCAACACTAGGTTCAGGTTTCCTCACAAAATATTGATGATAAATGATACCAAATTCAGTTCTATGGAGTTGAAGAAACTCTATAAGGAGTACAACATCGAGACCAATCAATCATCTCAATATCATTTAATATAAAGTGGAAGCATAGTGGTCTTAGATAAGAATATATAAAATATATTCTATAATACGGTTAACAAGGCTATGAAGTTTTGTCCAGACAAACCCCTCTATGATCTATGCCTATACCTTACCACCACAAAAACTACTACACAAGAAACACTATACCTAGTGGTGTACGGGACTGAGGTAGTTTTTCCCATAAAAGTTCAGCTTTAATCACACAAAATAAAAATTTTCCCATAGATATGGTATGATTATAAATTACAAAAGTTGATGGATGTATTAGAGTTACTTTGAGATAATAGGTTGTGCACCCTGGATAACCATTAAGGCCCTTAGAATCTAATTTCACAAGCCTTCAATAAAAAAGTTCACCTCTATTCATTCCTCTAAGGGGAACTGATGTTGGATATTATGAAAACAACGATACCTGGAAACATTATCCAAATATGGAACCCATATGGGAATAAACTTACATCATACATAAGGTCTATCATTTTGGATCATATTCAATGGCCACAATGGATGGGGAGAATGTCCCAACACAAAAAAAAACAAAATTTCATGAGAAATAATTTTTAAACATGTCATCACATGGGAATCCACATAAGTGTATGTCCCACAATTCATAATCGTTATATGAAGTTAAATAGTATAAGCTCGTCCATACCACATGAAGTTAAACCATATGGAGATATCCTTTCTTCCTAATGTCAAACTGCACAAGAAATAAGGAAACAAATGTTTCTTGATCCCTTTCATCACATGATACATAGTTAATCCCTAACCCTTGGTTTTGGGACTATCAATAATAATTTTTCACATCAGGTGACTTTCATCCTTCACTAATGATGTAAAACAACACAGATCCATAATTTTCATTTTCTTCCACGTTGGGTGATCTATGTCCTTATCGTATGAGGTTAAAATGCATAACTGATGTCCTTTCAGCATGACATTAAACTTCACGGTTTTCCTAGAATTATGTATAGATTTATTCTCATTTCAATGATATATGTATGGATTATTTGATCCCATATCTTGATCCACCGACCACATGATACAAAATTCCTCTATCCTTATCTTAAATTCCTCTACGCGGTGATATGAACCATTTTTATTCCTTGATTCTCACATCGAGTATAGCTCATGTAAGATTAGGAGTATTATAAAGGGATTCCCCACATGAAAAAAGAATAACATCCTTTTATAAGGTCATCTTGGACCTAAATACAAGACCTTAAAAGTAATACTAGGAGCCCTAAATGGAAAATGATAATCTACATTGTTAATATCCCTTGAATGACATAAAACTGCACACTCATGTAGACCTCAATCAAGAGGACCAATATAGTGGGTGTTGGTATTCTACCACACCGCCATTAAAATAACTACATATGTAATGATTCATACTATGTTATGATATGTAGTCATGCCTAGATATCCATCCTTGGGTCTATCCATTATACCCCACTTTAGGTTGGAATCCTAATATCCTTGACACATGACGTTAATCTAAAAAGTTCCTCAAGAAATATGTGAGTCTTGATTCCTGTCATCATAGGGTACATAGTGACACTTATATCTATAATCATGGGCCTAGACACAAAAATCAATGGAAACAATTCCCACATCTACATATTGGTCAATCCTACTTAGAGTTTTTCCTATTCAATCACTATGTGTGACTTGATTTCTATCCCCATAGGATACGTAGTGATTCCTAAGTATCCAACTATTATCCCAGACACAACAGATAAATATAAAAATAACCCCACCATGCATACAAGACAAAACTATGAAGAAAATATCACTCATAAATTTTTGTGTCTTGATTATCATACTCATGATATGTGTAGTGATTCCCAGACATCCACCCATGGGCCCATCTGTAACATTTTGATTCATTGATTTTGGTTCATTTTCATCCTCATTGAATGAGGTTTAATTGAATGGGATTTCAAGAACCACATATGTAGTGATTCATATTGACATAGGTTACATAGTGATTCCCGTATTTACATCTGTGGGTCCAGGCACTTTTCCACTTTTCACGTCTGTAATCCCATATCCTTGCCACATAATGTTAAACTACACAGTTCATCAAGAAATCTTGTGGCTTGATTCCTATCATCACAAGATATATAGCGATGCCAAAATCCCCAATCATGGTCCTGACTACAACAAATGATAAAAAAATTATTTCAAAACTACATAGGGGACTAGGTGATAGAATCTCACTCAACATATTTACGAGTCAAATCTATGAATTTCCATCATGGATATATAATATACCTCACAAAAATTTTCAGGTTGGTCCCATGTTTTTACTACATGAAGTTAAAATTAATTGATGTACATCCTTGCCACATGATTCTAGTCAGAATTGATTTATGTCCTTACTAGATGAGGTTGATCTACTTGGATGTTCTACCTTACCACATGATGTTAAACTATAATGAAAATATCCTAGTCACATAACATTGAAACTAAACAATAAATATTTTCCTACCACATGACAATAAAATAAATGGAACACATCTTATACACATAAAATTAAACTGCATGGAAGGAAATATGTCCCCAGTATATGGAAATTAATTTTTTAGACCACCACTTGTGTTTTACTACTTATCAAAGACCCAAAAGATCCTTACCCCCAATCAATTGTTGTATAGGGAAAATCCATCATATTTTAATGAATCTCAATCCATAAAACATTCTTCATTCCTAGAGCACCTTAGGTTTGAAAAAAACATTCATGACCCTTAAAAAGGATACCCAAAATCATGGGACGGTTCTATTTAATATTGATCTATGAATGTGGCTCCTACATATTTTCCTATGGTCATCAACCAAATGTGTCACATCTCAAAAAGGAAATTCCAACCCCTGTGATTCTTTTTGTCACTGTGGATGAAATCAATACCCTAATGTGATCAATACAACTCATAGTGTGATTGTACCTTATCATTAATAACAATATGAGAGCCACAATTTATGATTTAAAATATTATCATCCCCCTCTCAAGAGGATGATGGGGGTACTCCTAACCTGAGGTATCTTAATTAGTTTCTTTGGTAAAATTCTTCATAATAGGTTCATATGAATATTGACATGAAATTTCCTACACTTTATTCAATGTTGTAGGACCTTAAACTCTATCTTGGAAGCATCCAAATCACATGAACATATAATGATTGAGAAAGAGACACAAAACTTATCAGGTAGACAACCCGCAGAGGGAGTCCTAATAAAAATTCAAGACTTCACTCTCTAAACACTTATCCTTCAGTGTTTAGAAAAATTTAGGGCTCAAATAAGTAAGTCATAAAGCACATGGGGTCTATTCTATATCGCTAGTAAACATCATGCTATAATCACTGGACCCCATAGTTCAAGAAAAAGTTAGAGTAATGATTTTTCCCATCTCCTCACCATGAGAATTTTTCCTCTAGCTGGTGGCACAATTTTTAGGTTACAAAAACCCTTATTGGACAATAAGCATTCCACAAATCACACGTTATTAATTGGGTTCCTTGGTTCACTAAAACATTCCATGGACCGTGGAAGGGATACCTAGATTCAAGGGAGAATTTTTCATGGCTCTTAATGTATTCCACTAGATCCTTCATATGAAAATATTGTTGTCAACCAAATGCATCAGTCTGTAAAATGGGATTTCCAATCCCTATGCGACCTAAGACCACTATGGACGAACTCAACACATTAGTGGGATATGAACTACTCTTTATATGAATATCCCATATCAACCTCCTAACTATAAAATTTTAGTGCATGATTTACAATCCTTGTACCAAACATTCTAAGTGGATTAGAAACCCTTGAGGTTACATAACCATGCTTTTTAACCTTTCTAAATGATAGAATGTGACACCCCATTCTAAAAAATTTGATAGACCACACCATTTTATTCGAAACCATAAAGCATAGGGATCAAGCTTCATAATCTAGATTTGAACTACACTATAGTGCCTGAACCATTCTATGAAAAACTTCCACCCATACACAATATAATCATCTAGTAGTTTGAGTTTTCACAATACATTCATGGACCTCAAAGAGGAGTGGACATTATATTTTCATTGGCCATTCTACTGATGTATAAGGGCCTTGAAACCCCAAAAAATGGAGTCTCATCTTTTCCATAATGGATATTCAATCCTTGTGTGTCTTGGAAGCATTACAGTGGGACCTGGAATCTCTGAATGTCATGGGAAAAACCCGGTATCTCCTCCCCATCTTATATTAACATACTCAAACTTTTGGGTTATGATTTACATCACCCATATTCAAACTATCCAGGAAGATATAAAATTCCTAGTATTTCACCCTCAAACTTATAGTACCTCAATAAACCTTCCATGACACTTGGAATAGATTATAAGCATCAAGGGAACCTTTTCAGGAATAATAATGTATTCTTATGTATCATAAATATCCTGCTATGGCCTTCAAACAAATTCATAACTATGAAAGAGGGCTTCCTAATCCTTTGGAGCTTCAACAGCACCACGGAAGTAATCGACACCCTAGAGTCTTTTAGGTCATTCCTGGAATAACTGCACCATATACCATGATCATCGATAAGGTTTGAGCAAAAAGACAAAAAATTAATCAATATCAAGTTGGAACTAAAAGACCCTAAGCTGAAGCAATATAATGTATAAACTAAATGACCCGAAACTAAATCAATATAATTTCTGATTTGAAATTCCCTAATTTAATGAAATATAATGTCGTAGATAAAAGACCCTAAACTAATGTAATATTAGGTCTGAGATAAAGGACCCTAAACTAAAGCAATATCACGTCTGAGCTAAAAGACCCCAAACTATAGAAATATTATGTCTGAGCTAAAAGACCCAAAAAATCAAGCAACCTTAGATCTAATCTAAATGTAACCAAACTAATACAATTATGATAGGATATAAAAGACACTAAAATAAATTAATATCAGTTCTGAGGTAAAATGAACTGACTCTAAATCAATATAACTCCCAATATAAAAGAACCAAAACTAAAATAGGGAGGTTATTTGGTCTGCATGGCCTTATAAGGCCTTCTATATGGACTTAGTGAAATCAAGTTGTGTGCACCAAGCCTAACATCTTTGGAAGACAATACATCACTCTCCCTCTTTGATGTATATTCTATGTAATCATCCTTATGAAAATCAGTTGATCTCAAGGTAACTAGAACATATAAATAAGTAGAAAATATTGTGTAAGTGGTAATTCATGAGCACTTCTCGATGATGAATCTATTATGATTAAACTATTCATATCTAGACATTTTATTTTTCTTTATATTATGAAATGGGTGGGAATCATTGTGGATTCACATAGTATTAGAGAATTTTTATTAAGAATATCATGGATGAAAATAAACTGGATAGTAACGTTCCATGTTTAAAAAATTTATTCATTTATAATGTGAAAATGTGGTTGAATATACACATTTTAGAGTCTATCTAATATCTCATAAAAAATAATTCATTATAATGGTAAAACTATGATAAAATTCAATGGAATTCACTATTAAGGTTGGAATGACTCTAGTGATAAGAATCAATTTGATGCTAATGTGATTTTCTCTACTTATTCAACATCTACCCAGTGTGAAGAGCCTCGACCAAAGCCATTAGCAACTCAACAATCTTTTGGGAAGTTTCTAATGATGATGAAGATGTTAAATGGTCAGACCAAAAAGGGGCCATGATTTATTCACACCTCCACATTTACACAGTCTAGGAATCCATATGGGTTTTCAATGTAAATATAATATGGTTACCATACTACAATTAATCTGATGCATACTTCATTTTATCAGTAAGGAGAGACTCCTATGAACTGTCATGGAAGTCTCTCTCGTTGGTATCCATGACATTCCAAACCAGGGTGAATTGCTTCACGAATTCCTAAAATGGTTGGCAATCAAATCCATTTACATCTAATTCCTAAAAAAGATAACAAAGATGATTCTGTTGATCATAAAATGTTTCTAGAGGAGTCTCAGTAAATAGGGTGTGAATCCACTGCTAAATCAGCACAAGTCATGACTGAGCCTCTGTGGACAGTATAATAGGAACAAAAAGAGGAGTTACCTATTCACCCAGAATGAAAACAACAGAAGAAGCCTCATATGAAATTCTCTTAGATTGTGTGTCAACCATAGGCTGTTCTAGAGGAAGGATTTCCTTAAAATATTCTGACCAACTATCAGGGTGTTCATCATTAGGATCAGGGATCTTCATCGATTTTTCATGAATATCTTAAATAAAATTCATTGTTTTTATAGGAGGAGGGTTCAATGAAGTAATCTATATTCCAATATGATGGAGCAGTCTGTTTATCTCACTCCTTTTATGGTATGCTACTGAAGACTACATGTAATCCTAAGTAGGAAAAGAAAACTAATCAACACACAAAATAATTATTTTAGTATTAGGGTCTTCATGAACCAAAATGATTGAAAATTAGAATATGACCCTAGGACGATGTAATCCTTGTACTCCATCCAAGGGAGACCCCTTGGATGCATCCAAACTAACAGGATAATAGACATGGTGTATATGGATCGCAGATGGTAAGCTCATCCACCACGGCTACAACGACACTATCCTGAAGTGATATTTTAAATGACCACTCTTCAATTGATCCTTTGTTGTTTTCATTTAGAAACATAATTAGTAAGTGATATAGGATGAAATAAAACACGTTAGATCACCTAATACCATTTTAAACCTCATTAGGGCTTCGTGACATGGCCCTGATACCATAGATGTTCAGACATCTGGGAAGAGATGAGTCATTGGGGATCTAAGTAGCATTGTAGTAGTAAAATCATTAAAAGTGATCCCCTATCAATCCAAATAAAAAAATGGAGGGGAATAAAGAACCTATAGTGGTTTTACCTTATTGAGTGTCTCCAAGGAAATGGTTATTAAGTCCAAGGACCGAAACTTCCACATTGATGTGTTTTCCTTCCACTAACTATGATATCATCACCAGCATTCTTGTTATATCTAAAAGGGGCCTAGATACCTTCAGGGGGAATCAGGGTATAGATTTTCATTCCAAAATTTTTCAAACTCAATTGAATCTTGACCTCTTTATTATAAGGGTCTCTTTATTTTCACTTAGGTGTTTATACTGATCTATTATTTTTTTCCTTATTTGATGATGATACTTTGAATGTAATGCAGGAAAAAATAACATGCACAAAAATATTTTTAATTAATTCACCATCAATGGGATACATCGATGGAGAATACAATGACAATGTTATAATTGTACCAAATACAATAAGTATAACTCCCAAAATGTTGGCTTGGGATAGAGCACTTCTATTCCTAGGATCATCACATTTACAAGGATTAGGGTCAACTCACTTCATTCCCAAGGATCGCTGCATGAGTCTCTTTCTCTAGCTCACTACCGGTTGAAAGGATCACCTTCTTCCTCTTCCTTTTTTCAAAGCTCTAGAATGGATTCACTCACAGTTTGTGGATTTTAGATCCCCTTATTAGCTCTGATTAATGCATCCTATGATGTTTGTATATTCTCTTTTGAAGTCCCACTTTCATCTAATGATGAATACCATTTTAACATAGATTTATTGGGAAACTTCTATATTCTAGGAATCATGGGATTGTCTTGCACGCATCAATAACAACTTGTGTTCAACATTTCATTTTAGGTTCATAACTCACAAATTCCATGTACTATCATGGAAAAACGTCTTACACATAGCTCCCTTTAAAAACACAACTTCTTTCTTATGTGAAACTCCCTTTTCCCACAATTTTGACATGATTATGAGCCTCATATTTCTCTAATGGTTGAGCTGAAGAAATGTGGTGGTATCCTTATATTTATAGGCCCGACCAAAACTATGCAAAAAATCCTGATGAATCTTACTGTGTGCATTTAAGATCTCACATGATCACATAAAACCATATTTGACATCGTATTGGGTGCGTAAGACTCTTTTGATCCATTCACATCATCTTTATTTATTAGGCACGTACAAACTGCTTTTTGTGCAAAAAAAAATATTTAGCGTGATCCTTTTCTTTTCCTTATTTTTATTTCATGATCCTAGAACTAAAATTACACACAAAATTTAGATTTAAATTCAATCTTGTGTGAAACTTTCATTACCAAAAAAAGATTTCCCTATTCTATATATTTTGGAAAATTTTGTTTGCATACACTAGGAAGTGTGGAATCATTTTATGAAAAAATTTTGTACCACCTTCAGATCATTCATACCTCTGTATTGTATCTTTTTCAGAATACCTTTTTAAAAATATCTCTATAATTCCACAAAAATCCATGTAAACATTATTTTTCAACAAACACAAACAACCCAAAACCCAACATTGTTTCCTTGAGGTACATTTTCCCAACAGTACTGACACAGATCCCTTAACTCATGTCCCCATCTAGGAAAATCTATCCTTAAAATAAAATATCCAAAAAACCTACCAGCCTAAGGTTTGAGGAGATCATTGAGTTCACGTGAAATCCCTAAGAGGTATAGTCCCTAGAATCTGAGATGGCCCAATACGAGCTAGCACTGTCACATACTTACTATGATTGAAATCGATGGGGGTGTATAACTATTGGCCTCACCCCTCTATGATAGAGGAAAAAATTGATGCATTCCTTGATGGATATGAGGTAATTCATCCTCATATCCTTCCTATGCTTCTCCATAACAATGAAGAGTATATTTCTTGACAGGACTGGGGTCTACGATTGTTTGTACTGGATATCTGTATTAGTGAGGAATTCATCATAAATCTCTCCGAGAGGGGGAATCCCAGCTAGTTGGTAGATGTACAATAGGTTTATTCCCACTACACCATTCAAATGATGGAATTTTTTAGTTCCAGTACACCAATGTTTGATCATATCAAAAAGGTGATCGAGTTAGAGGAAGACAATGAATTGGGAGATCCCCACTGCAATGTAAATATAGACACTATAAAGTTGATATGAAAACTCTATTTTTCTTTTTATAACCCATAATGTTTATTCTCATTCACCAAATAAATTACCACCTAGAAGAATATCCAACATCAAGCTCTAACCACCGCTTGGGTAATTTAGAGAGGAGTCAAATATAATTCAATAACTATGAGAAATGGGATGATGAGAAAATTTGTAGCCATCCAATCAAAAGGGATAGTTTTCCACAATAATAGATAACCCATGGGGATTAGTTATTAATTTTCAAATGGTATTGGGCATTTTCATTTGAACAAAACCGAGAGATGCTGACACCCAGCGAGACGGAATATTAGAGTCTGGAGGAGGAATGGTGGGGCCATTAAGAAAACAAAACCCATACAGAGGAAGTTGGTGTGATAGATGATAATCATGATTTTTAGATGAGAAAAACCTCATTAGAAAAAATTTATTAGCATCCACATGGTATCAAGTATAATAATTTCGATTTCCGTAAATCATTTCCCTTTGATTGGTCGTAGCTAAGGAACATTGTCAAGAACCACCAGTCATCCGAATAAAAGAAATTGGAATATATCATATGGATAAAATAAAATCTTGTCAAATAAAATACATTGACTAAAATCATCATGGTCTTCAGTTGAATCAATAAGTTATTTATCAATCACATAAGAATTTCACAAATCACATAACTCCCAGAGGTCTCATGGTTCACATAACCCCACACGGTATCGTGGAATCAGACAACCACTTGGAAACTAAAGGTCATGTGACCTGGACATGGTCACTTGAAACTCCATATATCCATAAGATCATACGATCAAGTTAGAAGATACCATGAAACGCTCAGGAAAATTGTATTCCCCATGATTTATGATCATACAATTACCGACGTATGGATAATAGGTGATTGAAATGGGATCCTGAGAAAATATGGTTTTGCAAAAGTGTTATCATGAAATGGGCTCACGGTGGAGGATTGTGAATATGTATCATGGTTATGTCTTGTGGAATTTTCCTACAATGGAGGCATGTGACATAGGAGAGTTGGGAGTGCTCTAAAAGATGAATAGTAAGGGGAATGAATGTCTCTATGCCTCTTATATATAGGCTATTATGTAGATTAACAATATTCACCGGATAGACCCAAACTCACTAAAGACACCAGTTCATGACACTACCAATGACTCTGGAGCACACATACATTCCTCAGAATGGAGACCTTGTCCCCAAGGACATCACTCAAGTGGGAGGTATTTTTTGATTCCATACAAATGAGCATCAAAAATTTCAAAAGGAATTAAATATGTATATATTGGTATTATCTCCCCCTAAATAAATATAAGGAGAAGGTGGCTAAAGTCTGATGATTTTGTAATCCTCTAAGAGACTCCTTATCATGTGACAATCATAAGGTCATGTCAAGGATCCATGTATAGTGCATAGCCTATAGAAAGTCCCATGAAGTACCTTCAAAATTTCCCTTTTCTCTTTTGAAGGCGCTCTGGGAAATTCATATACCATACAATAGCATCTTGATAAGCTACATTAGTCCAGAGAGTTTGTTAGGCACAAGTGCTCGACAAACCATCCAAAAATCCTTCTAAAATTGGAGGAATATATCCAAAAATAGGAGGCCTATTTCTGTTGAAAAAAACGCATGATGGATCACTAAAGGAGAGAAATATGTTCCTCAAAATAATCTATGAAAACCTATTAAACCCCCAAATGTTATAACAGAATCAAAGGAAATAAAAAAGTGTAGAGTCATAGGCCTCTTGCGGTCATAAAACTGATACTATGGATCAGAAATGGGGAGGATTATTGTCTTTACATTATCGAGGAAAAGACACGAGACATCCAAAAATTGTAACATAAAAAATAAAAAAAATATAGAAGTAATAATCCTCTTGTGGTCGTAAATGAAATGTTATGAACCCTTGCTGGTCCACAAGATACTTCAAGACCCCAGCGACATGACCAACTCATTTCACGAATTCCCATTAGAATGTTTTTCGCATCGAGTGAAGAGACTCTGTTTTTTCAGTTGACATTGTGCTCCCCCTTTGTCTCCAAAATGAAAAGTGGATGGATTTTTCCATGAAATTCTCATGCTACTCCATAGGAACGTTTCTATTCGTGCTATGTTTCACTAAGAGATAGAGTATTTTTCATTGAAATTACACATGAAACCCCACAAGCTCACGAATATTTGTAATATAAAACAAAGGAAATAAAAAATGAAGTTTTTAGGATCCTCTCATGGTCAAAAAAATATTGCGATGAGATATGGATATCCACAACATAGTCTTCGATGACCCCTTGATAGTCTGCCTAATCCTATGATGTAACCCAGACAAACCGTCCTTGTATCATAGAATTCCCAGACAAGTCATCCAAGATCATGTGATGGCCTTTCAACAGGTTCCCTAATCTCGTGAAGGTCCATTGACAATTAAATATGACAATATAAAACTAGTTATACATTTAAAAATGAATTGATGAGGCCTAATTAATTTCAAATAATACAATAAAAGAAGAATTGATTGGAGGGACTTGCAGTCGTTGAAAATTGGGCGACACCCTCAGAGTGATCCATGACAGGGACTCGTGATGATGCGTAACAAAGAAGCCCTTCACCAACTCTATCCACGATTGATACAAGATAAACCACACAAATTTGAAAACAATTTTGGTTTTGAGGCCTATAAATCCCCCACCCCAACATGAATAAGGAGCCACTACTCACGACCACAGCCACGTATGAGGACCTCTGAACTTTCAGTGAAATGTATTTTTCTCATTCAGATGCACCAAAACTAGATAGTATTTCTCAAAGTGTATGATCTCATGACTAGAAGGTTTAATATCATGTATGATACTTAGGAACCACCGAGGTAGTCACGAATCATGAATATGTTCTGCATGTGATCACATCTAGATCGTGACAAGGACTTTTGGAAGGACATACGAAGAATATCCCATGCACCTGCTAGATCATGCGAGACATAAATAATGATAACACTGAACAAATATTAGGCATTATAAATATAAATGCTATAATTATGACTAAAAATGGGAGACTCAAGATAACACATATACATTGATCCTCATTCACTTCATGCTAAACACCCAAGTCACGCGACATCAATAGGGTATGTCACCTAGGTCCCGTGACATCCATTGTGTGTACTATTTGAATCATGTGAATTCCTCTCGAATTGTCAAATCAACTCATACAAAACCCATTTCCATGTCACTATAGACTTGATAATCCATTTATTCTCTCTATTCAAGAAACAAAATTTCCTTTAGACATGTCGCCAGACTCATATGATGACACCACTTCATGTCAGGTGAGTCTCGCGGTGGCACCAAATTATGTCAAATGGCTCTCTAGATGACCTCCAGGAATGCTAGATAGTTCTAGAGACTGCCTATAGAATAATCAGCAAAGAAATGTGATACCCTATGATACATGTCACACTAACTGTCATGAAACCCTCTATCTGTGTCATCAAGAACTTACGATGACCCCAGGGAAAGTTAGTTTAACAATGTGACACTATCTGGAAAAGACAACCAGAAAATGAAACAAAATCCCTGAAAAAATTAGTGTGTAATCCCCAATAAATAGTGTAACCTCAGTTAGTAAGACCCAATAAATAGGGAAACGTCATTGTGTAATCCCCAATCAATAGAGAAACCTCAATGTGTAAGCCTTGATCAATAGGGAACCCTCACTATGAAATCCTTGATCAACAGGGAAACCCGTGATTTGATGATTGTATACATCCCTCATGTATAAGCCCTGAATATTAGGGAAACATCAAAGTGTAATACCCAATCAAAGGGAAATACATTGAACTTGATTCCTGTAATAATGAGGTTATGTAGGATGCCTCCCCAAGGCCAAATATCCATATTAAAACACCCCATGGGATGTATCATTACATATATGATACTTATATAAGAAATTATACTAATCATATTCCATTCATTGTTTCTCACACCTATCATAGAACATGTGGGCTTAGGGATCTGAAATAATAATATAATTTTCATTATAATACTTTACAAAGGCAAGGGAAACATTACTGTGTACACCTGGATCAGTGGCATAATATGATATTTCCTAATTATATGGGCAACCTAAAAGTCTATTCCCCAATTAAACGAACTGCGAGAACTTTGATTCCTACTGTTAATATGATATATCAGATGACTACCTGATGCTGACGGTCTATTTTAAACCTCCAATGGGATATCTTAAATTGTAAGTGCCTCATCTATAAATAATCACACCGATCAATTTTGATCCATTGTTTCTCACACCGATCATTGCTCATAAGGTATTAGGGTGCTACAATAATGAAATAAATTTAATCATAAGCCCCTAAAAATGAAAGGTAAATGTTGGTGTGTAAGCCCCAAAAATAGAATAATATTATATTCCCCACATACAAGGACATCATTAGTGTGTAATTCCTAACCAACAGAATAATATGATATTCCCCACATGTAAGGGAAACCTTAGAGTATAAGACCAAATCAACTAAACTATGAGGAATCTGATTCCAACCATAACCATGATATGAAGGATGTATTATTATGTCCCTAGAGAAAACGGAAAAATTAATACTACTTAGTGTGGGTACCATCATTTCCCATAAATTTCAAACATCAGGACCCACTCATTCCCATGGGCTGATCACACTATATCTTCCCTCAATGGACTATGAAATCAACTCAACTACGATGAATCTAATTCCTTCTATAATCAGGATACATTTGACACATCCCTAAGGTCTAGGATCTATATTTAAAATCCCAAGGGTAGGCCAAGTACATAAGCCCTCATATCCATATTTCATGAGGATGGTCACTTGTCCCCCCTTATTTCTCACACTAAGCATAACTCCTGTGGTATTAGGGAGTCACAATGAACACCACATTTCTATCAAAAACCACCAAAGCATAAGGTAATAGTAATATTAAGCCCCGATGAGTGGAATGAAATATGTACCCATCATATAATGGAATATACCATGGGGCCAGTATCGAGGGTGTGATCGGACTATGATAACTCTTATTCCTGTTGTAACTGAGATACATAGGATATTTCGTCGAGGCCTCATCTCAAACATTCAGTGCCTCATTTCCAAAACATATTTCCTCTCAATAAGAAGTTAAACATAATGGGTTTAACAAAAATATGTGGTTTTTGATTCATATAAAAACCCAGATATGTAGGACACCTCGTAATAGATCAATCCCCTCATTTGAATATTAAATTTCCTCCATTTATGGAAGCAAATTCTGAATCCTCTGGTTATAAAACATTACAATATAAAGAAGTTTCCTATCATTAGATAAATTTTTGAATAACCTTGGATAAATATATATGGCAGAGAATCAATTTCTTTTTAATATAAAAATAATTAACCTATAATAATTTTTAGGGTAACCATTCTCGTATCAGGATAAGGAAGAGATTCATGAAAATGACTTATTTATATAAGAGTGTCCTTAATTATGTAATAATTCCCTCCATATGGGTGTGATGTTCCCAATCTCCCATCCTCTCGACTAATGTGATACCCTATGTGTCATTGGGTTTCAAACCTCATCTGACCACATTCCTATTGAATGTAGGTCTATACCTAGTTACGAATGAGGGAACTGTTTGGAGTTTCAATTAAGATTTAAAATGTCCCGATGTTATATATTGTGTAGGAAATCAAACCCCCAAAATCAACCATCATGAATAACCAAACCCGCCTCAGTGTGGGTTTTGGGTGTCTCTTCTCTGTTCAAATACACATTTGAAAATTGAATCTCAAATTGAATAAATTAATTTTTTAATTAATTTATGGAATCATTGATTTGATTAGTTGATTTTCAATGTTATTATGAGATGATTTTAATAAGGCCAAATTGAAGTTTTGGAAATTGTGGTTATGAAATTTCTGGGATTGGAGAAATTAATTTTCATAATAATTAATTGAATTTTGGGGTTATGGAATTGATTGATTAATTGAATGTGGATTTGATTAATTAATGGGATTTTATAATTGGATAATTAAATTTTTTAGTAACTAACTGGAAATGGAAATTATGAGATGGTTTTCATAACCAAATAGGATAATATGATATATGATGAAATGTAGAGTAATGGATTAATGTTGATTTTTCATATTATTCCATGTGATTGCTTTGTTAAACCATTTTTTATAATGGAAATGGTATACCATAATGTGATACAGTTATAAGTTGGTTATTATTAATTAAACTTTTTAAATTTTATGTGTGTGATATTTTTTTATTGACTGATAATGAGTGGGTGATAATGACTTCTGCTTATAAATCCCACTTGTGTAATGTATAAATGTGATAATGAGTGTGGGACATGGACTGGTGCTTCAAAATACCACTTGAGTGATGCTTGTGAAAACTAGTTTGGGACACAAACTTCTACATTAAAAGCCCAGTTGTATGATTATTGTTAATGAGTATTATACATAGAGTGTTGATTCAAAATCCCACAGTTGTGACTCACTGATAAAATGGTTTTAGAACATGGATTGACACTTCAAATACCCATGAGGTCCTAGCCATGGAATTTTAGGATGAAAATGTTGGCATTGGACTATAGTTCAAATTTGTTGTAATATGAAGTGAACTGAAATGATAATTGATAATCATGGTATTGTGATATGTGGTATTCCTTGGGGATAGTTCAAATTTCAGCAAAGGTCGATGAAGGTATTTGTAATATGGGTGTCATCGGGAACCCAATGATTCATATGGTTAATTAAATAATAGTTTAAAATCAGATAATTGTTTACTTATGCATTATACATTATTCGTTATACAACTTCAGACATGCTTATTGACTGTATATTATTTTAGATGATATTAGTGGTGGCATACTGAGTTGTACTCATGTCTTACTCATACTTCCTGATTGGTAACTAAATATACTTCATGTTTACAAGATAATATAAGGGAACAAGACCTATGATAGATGGATGTTATGGGATGGATAATGGATGAGGGAACGAGGCATAGGATTAGGATCCCTAGGGTTTTTTAGTGTCTTTATTTTGGATTTTTTCATTAGACACTTAACATATACCATGGTATGAAATATCTATTGTTTTGGTTTGTATGTGGTATTATTTTGTTGGTCTTCATGTGATATTGGTTTTATTGTAGTTATTTTTATATCTTTTTGATATTTTATTTATTTCTATTTTTTGAAGCTTTGATAAAAAGGTCATATTCTCCCCATGATCGATATTAGACCCTTGCAGCTATTTGGCAACCGCTAACATACCAGGAGGCACACCTAAGGTCTTATGACCAATAGGTTTAGGGAATTAGTCTGTCGTACCCATGTTGGGATGTTACATAACATTTCTCAATAATCACATTATGAAATTTCATAATATGAATTTTTCATGGGAGAACTCCTATGAAGTTCTTCTATTTCTCCCTTTTTTGTATTTTCCATCATATTTTCCAGGATTATTTACATTTTAAAAAATGAATTTCATGAGAGTTTAACAAATAATAATTATGATATTATACATAAACATTTTAAATGAATATTATATTTAAGGCCTATATAGTTTTTTAATAATTATAATATTAAATTTCATAATTTTACCATATTCCATGTAAATAATAATTATCATATTTTCTGACATATTGGAACAACTGTAATTTCATTTAATAATAGAAATAATAAATTTTCCAGGTGAATTTTAATAATATTTTTTGATAATTGAATAATGTAAAGTTATATTTAAATAAAATTAAATATAAATATTTAATATTAAAATAATTTATATTTCATTAAAATATTTAAAAATAATGTCTTTGTATTGATTGGTGCGATCAAACATGTATCAATGCACCATATACAATTATAAATCTGTAATAAAAGGTGGGAGTAGTTATTGGATGGGTGACCTCCACAGAAGTACTAATGTTGCACAATTTTTTTATATATTCCAAATTTCATGCAAGTATAATAAATATTGTTATGATATTCTAGGTAATTTTTTATTGAATAGTGTATTTCAGGATTATATGGAATTTTACAAATAATTATAACATAACATGTACTAATGTTAAAATATTTCATTTTAAAAATTATTATAATATTGAACGTGATGTTGAAACAACTATGTTTTAGTGTTATGATAGAAATAATTTTTTTCTTGGTGAATAATTATATTATTTCTTGAAAATCACATTATCGAATTTCATTATATGAATGTTTCATGGGTGAACTCCTGGGAAGTGCTTGTGTTTCACCCTTTTCTCTATTTTTCATTGTATTTTTTGAGATTTTTTATATTTTAAAAAACAATTAGTCGTATGTAATAATGAAAATAATAAATTTTATTTATACGCAAACATCTTAAAAGATTATAATTTTTCATTTTTACATATAATTTTAGTAATAATTATAATATTTAATGTGATAATGTTACCATATTTCTTGTTAACATTAATTATAATATTTCATGATGTATTTTAAAAACTTTGATTTAGTGTAATAGTAGAAATAATACATTTTTATGTTTTATAATTGTTATATTGGATTATATATGCATTAGTTAGTGTTATATTTATAAAAAAAATTAAATATAAATTTTTAATATTGTAATTATTTATAGTACAATCAAATATTTAACATAAATGGTTGTGTGTTGTTGGGTGTTATCACACCCACCTTGATGCACCAGATCCCAATAAAATTCTACAGTTATGTGTTCTTGGGAGATATAAGTATTAGGATGGATGACATCTTGAGAAGTACTCATCTCTCACCCTTTTTTGTGTATATTTTAAATTTCATGCTTTTATAATAATGATTTTTATGATATGGTATGTAAAATTTTGTATTTAATATAAAATTTCATGATTACATGAATTTTTTCAAATAATTATAATATTGTATGTTATAATGTTAAAAATTTTAAAGTTAACAATGTTTATAATATTACATACTATATTATTATAGAATTATCCAATTACTATTTTCAGGTACTCCTCACCTATAGTTTGATCATACTTTGGATGGGTGTGGTTTAGATTTTCATTCTATAAAATTTTGGAAATTCTAAAGGGTACTTGGGCTGTGCACAATTGGCGCATGGTTTTTTCAAACTGTGTGCCCTACTAATGAAATCCATGAAAACCCTAGCAGTGGAAATTGACGTAGTGGGTGCATGGATTGAAAAACTAGTAACCAGCCTAGTTGAAAATATGCACCCCATTATAGGAAAGGACGATTAGGGAAAATAGTTTGACAATCCAAGAATCCCGATCTAGGAAACCATGCATGTGACTTTAAATTATTATAACAATTAACATAAAATTTAATTAACCTTTATTTCTTCCCCTTCTTAGTCCTAAATCGGGAACAAACATCCCCCTAGGTCATTGGAGCTCTCAAGGACCCATTTGGATCCCCTAAACCCCTTATGAATTGAATCAAACTGTGGTATAGTCATTCGATCCTTCCTTGGTAATATTTACTATAATATTCCCTATCTCACCCCCTCTATCTTCCTTAGGGTTTATTATTATTTTTTTAGAGGAATCTAATACTCATTGTTTTCGATGATGAATCTATGTTTTATTATCGTATCTTCTTTTTTAGAGTTGTTCGTTGTAGTTTTTTCATTTAAGGTTTTGTGATTCATGATCTCATGATCTACGATAAGGGGCTCCATTTATAAATAACCAGTTGATTTAACCCTAAATTTATTGATTAAAATTAAATTTATTTGAATTAAATTATGTTAACCCAATTTTTTTTGGATTGGGATTTGAATTTTTTTGGCATCAAAATTTGGGAAAACACCCAATTCAACAAAATTGAGGTCTGTTTGTGGAAATTAGATGGAAATTTTTGAAAAATAAATTATTGTATATAGTTTTTGAATTTTATTTGTGAAATTTATTTCAAATTTTTATTTGAGAAAAATGGATGAAATTGTTTTGAAAAGATCTCATTAGGTTTATCATTTAAAAAGGCAATATTTGATTTAAAACCTAATTTTTTTTAAATGGAAATTGAAATATTGAAAATGAAAATGGGATGATTTTATTTTTGAATAGTTTTGAAATAAATATCATATTACTGAAATCCATTAGAGAACATGGATACCTAGGTTTTCAATGATTTATTGAGGACAACACTCTATTGATGATTTACAACTCTAACAAATATATATCCATTAGGCCACATACCAGATGAGATGGTGATGAGTCCTCTTTGACCAGTGTTTTAGGGACATGTGTACACATATTATCACGATCACCTATTTGAGTGTGTGAGGATCCCATATCCTGGAACTATAGTTACACTATGTGAAAAATAGATTTTTGGGGCAGGCTATTTGTGATGAGATTAATTCTCGTCGCAAAGAGTCTGTCCTAGAGGTTATTTGCAAAGAGATTTGGGGTCCCGTCGAAAAAATTTAGGCCCGAGTTGTGCACGAAACTGCTAGAAGGTTATTTGCGATGGGGGAATCCCCCATCGCAAATAGTGGAGGGTATTTGTGATGGGAACCATCGAAAATAGTGCATCAGTCGGAGGGTATTTGCGACATGACCCGTCGCAAAACTTTAGGCGGTTGGAGGGCATTAGCGACAGGACTCGTCACAAATCCAATCGGAACCGCTGACAGAGGAAGGTTATTTTGCGAGGGGGGATTCTACCGTCGTAAATAGTGGAGGGTATTTGCGACGGGACCCATCACAAATAGTGCGTCATTCAGAGGGTATTTGTGGTGGGTCCCGTAAAAAAGACCCGACAACGGTATATAGGTTTTTGCATTGAGTCCCATCACAAATACGATTTTAACCGCAGATGGTAATTAATATGGGAGAAGGTATTTATGACGGGACTCATCGCAAAAAGCCACCTTTTGCGATTTTTAACCTGTCGCAAAAAGACCCGTCACAAATAATCTAACCTATATATACCCCAATCCATTATTTCTATTCATTCTCTCAATTCTTACATTCTCTTTTTCTATGGACTCAATTTTCATGGTAAAAATTATGATGAATATGTTTTTTTATGATAATTTTGTGAAGCCGTCTACATCAATACGAGATCATGTTTAAAGATATTTATATTGTATTTAATTTAGTGTTTATTTCATTTTGTTATATTAATTTTAATTATTATTGATTAGCTGAAATTAAATTATAATGAAATTATTTCATTATCAGTATTTATTTGAAGTAATAAATTGATAAAAATACTAATAATTAGTAATAAATAGTAATAAATAAATAGTAATAAATATTAATAAGTACATAGTAATAATTACATAGTAATAAATAAATAGTAATAAATACATAGTAATAAATACATAGTTATAAATACATAGTAATAAATACATATTTATAAATAAATAGTAATATATATAGTAATAAATAGTAATACATACATAGTAATATATATATAATAATAAATACATAGTAATAAATAGTATTAGATTCATAGTAATAAATACTAATAGATATGTACTAATAGATACATAGTAATAGATACATAGTAATGGATACAGAGTAATAGACACATAGTAATAGATACATAGTAATACATACATTGTAATACATACATAGTAATAAATACATAGTAATAAATAGTAATAAATAAATAGTAATAAATAAATAGTAATAATTAGTAAACACATAACATATGGTGATATGAACATATGTTTCGATCCTAAAAAATCTCAAGGAATATGATAATAAATATATATCATATAAAGAAAATAAAACCTGATTTTTGGAGTACAATATGGGGAGACATAAAAAAATTCAATCAGATCAAAAATCTGAGTTCATCATTAACAGTCCTGTAAAAACGAGATTTTATCTATATATCGATAAAACTATATTGAATCAAAAAAATGAGGAAGAAAACACGAACCGTGTCTTTTCGCAGTTTTAGAATGGCTACCTCTCCTCTACCAAATGGGCTGAATCCAGAGGCAGAAAAATTTTATTAAATATATAATTTTTTCTTTGGTTATTATTTGCAATGGGCCCCGCTGCAAAAAAAATTATTTATATATAGTATTTGCGACGGGTCCATCTCAAAAAAAATTATTCATATATAGTATTTGCGATGGGCCCATGGAATAATGTTTATTTATATGTGGTATTTATGACGGGCCCATCGCAATAAAATTTATTTATATATAGTATTTTCAACGGGCCCATTGCCCAAAAAAATATTTATATATATTATTTGCGATGGGCCCATCGAAAAAAGTTAATTTATATATAATGTATATAAGCAGAGACTTATTTTCTCTGGCCCAGTCACAAAAATTATTATTTGCAACATCGTTTTCTGCAACGGTCTATTTGCAACGGGACCCCATCGCTAAAGCTTATTTGCGACGGGATCCCGTCGCATATAGCCTGCTAAAAATAGCGCAAATTCATGTAGTGTACCTCTTTGAAGATGACTGTGTTGCTCCTTTCTGATTAATTTGATATATATTTCATTTTTTGTAAACTATTTTACACATGAATTTAGAATTTATATAATTTATTTTATAAAAAGTGATTATTAATCTATTTTTAGAAATAATTTCCATTAATAGAATGTAAATCATGATTTTTTATAAATACTCTATTGAAATTCCATGCCTGTTTATTTAAAAATGAAAAAATTATTTTGTTTATTTGTTATAACATATTATTATAGAATCCATGGTGATAACCTACTGGTATTTTTTCTCACACCATATATGTAACTTCAAGATTGTGTATATTTACTCCTTCCAAGTTCATTCAAGGAGAAAGAAACACATGGAGGTGGTATATGATATTGATATTTGGATTTTGAGCTATTGTGTTTGTTGGAACGTGGGTTGTTTATCCCATTTCTGGTGATTTTTTTTGTTGTTCTTTAGGTTTTTTACCTGTTTCATTTATAGTACTATTATCCCTATTGAGATTTATTTTGAGAATACTAACATGTAACTATTTCTTCCACATTATGTGGAAAACCATTTAGAATTTTAGAATGTATGATGAAAGGTGCTAGTCACAAACCGTTGGGGATCGAGAATGCCATTCGATATTTCCTAGTGTAAGATCAGTAATTAGTTTACTAGGGTATCCAAGATGGCGCATAAAAAAGTGGTATCAGTGGAAGGTTAAGCATATTGCCTTGATATTATTATATAGTCAAGTCATCTTTTCTGTATATAGGATACAGTTAAAACATAGTTCCCAGAAAGACTTCATTATAATGAGCCTCACGTTATCATGATTGTTTTGGGGATGAAATCACGAGGATTAGTTATATTCATTTCAGTACATTTGTTTTGGATATATTTAGATCAAATTTTTTTTCTATCTATTGAGATTAATTTCCCATGTTTCTCTATTGTATTGTAAAATTGATGTATTCAATGTTTCATCTGAATGATATGAAGAATCATGCATCTGATAATACATCAGGATAAGACCCAAGGGGAAGATTAAAATGAAATAAAATGAGAAAATCCTCTTAGGAACCAAATTTTTTTTGAGGTTGTTGTGTTCACTATCCAAGATTTGGGACTGGAACCTTCACATGTTCCCATTCAAGATCCAGCTAGGGAACATCAAAGAGATGTTTTATAGAATTGTGATAAGGAGTTTCATCTTCAAAATCCACTAGAATTCCATGTCTCTAATAATCATCAACTGGATTCAAATTTTTTGGTGGATATCGAGCATCTATTTGTTTTCTTGGCGACACTGGGAAAAATCATGGATAAATGTTGGACCATCAAGATGGATGGTGGTAGCATGATATGGTGGGACATGGTGGTGATATATAATAAGAAAAAGGTCGTAGATTTCAATGAATCAAATTTTATTTTCACCAACTAGTACTATCTTATGCCTATGGTGTTGTAAAATGGTTTAGAGTTCTTAAAATTCAAGTAGAATAATTGGAACATGACAGCAATTGAAAACCATTTACGTGGGGTTGTGTAGTTTGCACATGAGATCATGTTTAATGATAAGAAGAAGACTTGATAGTTCAATATTGGTCTTCAATATGATATTAATTATTATGCTTTCTTTGTAAAACTTTCTTTATTTTTCTGATGTTCTAGATAGAGAATTGATGGTGGAAATGGACCTGGCAGGGAAGTAAGGATTGACAAGAGTTCTCTTTTCTCCCAATGGTGGTGTGAGTTCCCAAAAAGGGATGAGGAATCATGGTGATTCTTTTTAGGGATCTCGACAGTATGGCTCTTCCATAACTTCTATAGTTCATGGTAGAGGACCTTTGATTTTCTACCAGTATGGAAATCTATGACATTTTAAACAAGTTTTCACAAATTTCCCCAATATATGTGGTTTCTAAAGATACTCAAGTCACATGAAGAAGATATTCCATGAATATCCCATTATACATAGGGGAATTGGATCATCAGTTCCTAATAAGAATTAAATGAAATCAGATGATTCACGGATAGATGTGTTCCATCCATATGCTTCCAAAATGGTTATTCTTCGCATGGTGAAAGAGTCTCGAAAGGAAGCAAGTATAGGTATAACGACTGTGAGAGGTACCCTGACCATTGATTCATTATTAGTGACTGCATTATTTGATAAATGTGTCTCGTTCATGTATTTCAAACCATATTGGGAGTTTAATTAATTTATATATATATATTTTATCATATGTGATGGATATTACTACACCCCTTAGAATGAGGAGACAGAAGGGCCTACATTTTATGACCTATTAATTATCATTATCAGGCATCAACCATGCATTTGGTTTTAAATTTATGGACATGAAACCCCTTGATGATATTTTCTGGACGAATTTCATCATTAAAAATAAACCGTGGATCGATTTTTTTCATTGATGGGTCTCCTTTACTACAACTGATGGGCTGTTTCGTAGCATAAAAGGATAATGGGACCCAAGGTCAATTAGAGTCAGACCTCCTTATCCATAATCAGGGACAGTAATACTAGTGTTTTGTTTTGATCTAGAGAATTAATCCTTGATTAATTATCTCCATATAGTTTTCATTAAGTTTCCTGTCATTTTTTCGTCTGACATAAATGGTTTTCCATAGGTATGGGAGGTATATTTTTCTATCTACCATGTGTCTGTTACTCAACTAGCGACTTTTCCCTCATACTATGTGAAACTGTCTAAATTGAAAGAGTTGAAAAATTAATTGGATGATCTTCTAGAAAATGTCTTTATTCACCTGAGTTTGTCACCATAGGACGAGCTGTTTCTCATTTCTAAGAAAGATGATGGGTCAATTATCCTCTGTGCTGATTACTAGAAAGTCAATCAAGTTATAATAAATAAATATTATTTATAACTAGGGATTTAAGATATTTTTAACTTTCTGAGTGAGAAACAGAGGTTCTTGAAGATTGATCTTTATTATGGGTACCATCAGTTAATAATAAAATAATTTGACATTTAGAAAACCTCCATTTGGAGTAGGTACCACCATTATGATTACCTTGTCAAGCCTTTTGGTATAACCAAATATCCTCCAGTATTTATTGATTTAATGAACATGATATTCCAAAAGTATATTGATACATTAATTTTAATCTTTATAGATGAAATCATTGTTTACCCTATGTTTGAAGAGGATCATGTGTGTCATCTGAGAGAAGTTCTAGAATTGTTGATAAATAATCATGTTTATGCCAATATGTTGAAATTTGATTTTTGTATTTGGGAGGTGAAGTTCATGGGACATGAGGTGTTGGATCTTCGAATATCATTTGATCCTGAGAAGGTGAAATATGATATGATATGGGAGAAAACATGAAATATTTTTAAGATTTTGAGTTTCCTGGGTTTGGCTAGTTATTATCAATGGTAAGTGAGAGGATTCTCAAAGTTGGATTATCTGATGACTTCATTAAAATTGATGTGAGTAATGTGTTCTAGGGATGAAAACTGTGAGGGTTAATTTCTTGAGAGGAAATTTCTTTTGACTATTTTTTCAGTGTTGACTCTTATAGAGGTTGGTCAAGGATATTTGGTCTTCTATGATGCATCAGGTTTAGTTTTGGTTTTTGTTCTTATATATGGTGATCACATAGTTTCAAATGGTTCTCGGAAGATTCGACCACATGGGAAGAATTATCTAACCCATGACCGTGAACTCACTATTGTGATTCATGAAATAATTTTTTGGTGGAATTACCTTTTCAAAGAAATATTTATAGTGTATTTTTACCACAAAGTCTTGAGATAAATGTTGTCTTAAAAAATTGAATCTCTACCAGAGGAATTGGGTGGTATACCTACAATCATTTTACATAGACGTCACCTAATCTCTGTGGAAATGGGATGTCTTTGCAAATTACTTTATTAGGAAACATCTCACCCACACCATGTAATAATCATCAGAAGAGTGGAACATCTTGGTTCTTTTTGAACAGTTGGATAATGATGTTTGGGAATAAAGGGTTGAGGATTCCTTGACCAGTGTGAAGTTGAAATCCACTATTATCGAGTTAATTAATTATATAAAAACATTATGATGATGAGTTTTGTAGTTCTAGATACCCTATTAATAGTGGGGAGATAATTTTTGACTAGTCATTTTACATGGATGGAATTCTATGTTTCTTAAACCAGTATGTTGTAAATTTACATATAAGGAAATATGTCATGGATATTTCCATAATTCCTAATGGAAAGTGCACCCCAAAACCACAAATATATTCAATGGCATGTGGGGATGATTCTGGTTTCCAGTTATGAGATGAGGTGTTTATGATTTTGTCACTTATTGTTATACTTTCCAATAGGTAAAGGCTAAGAACCAGAAACATTCGAGTTTACATCAGCCACATCTAGTGCCGACATAGAAGTGGGATGAGATCTCTAGGGAATTTTTGGTTGGGTTACCGCATACTTGAAAAAATAAGAATATGATATGGGTTGTGATCAATAGGCTAACCAAATTTCCTAACATTATACTCATTCGTGATAAAGTAGGACATTGGTGGGGCTTAGTATGAACATACGGGTCTATTTGAGTTTGTATATAAAAATAGATAATAGTCTACGATCATAATGGATCATTTGAGGCATTCTATTACTGGCCATGTTAATCCTCATTGTGTTAGATGAAGATCAGTGAATGTTCCTTGGTGGGAATGATCATGATGAAAGAGAAGTTAAAAATGACTTATCTTATTCTATAGATAATGTTGATGGTATAGATATATGATAAGTTTATTTCATGCATAATTTTTAGAGTGTTTTAATTTTTTTATTTATGTATTTAATTGATTAATCCTTCCACTTTTTGAACAATTTTATTTTTTATTTGTTTTTATGGAAGGAAGAATAGATTTTTGAAAAAGGAATGAAAATATGAAAATTTAAAAGATAAAGGAATATTTTATTAGAGGCACAAAAAAATATTTTTATATATGGAGAAAGTTGGAAAACTAGACAAAGGCCGACTCCACATCGTTTAATGTAATAAAACATCATGAATTTTTCTGAAGGATGTATCTATGCTGGACAAGTCGTGACTTCATTACGTGCTACGAAATACCATTACACATTGTTTAACCAAATTACCCGGTGTGACTTTTTTCAAGACATGTTTTTTTGAGATGATTATGCTGAGAATAATGATGCATGAGGATAGAGAGATTTCAGGTCGTGTAACCTAGTTAGGCGTCATGACGATGACATACATAAGAAAAATAAATGTGGTTGAATATGAGGTATGAAAATATTTTTCTATAAATACACCCCTTTTCCACTACTTTGGGAGAGTCTGGAATGAGGGAGTTAGAGAAACACCAATATATGACCACCAGACAGTGGAGTGATGATTTTGAGACATGAATTTCCTTCGTTCTTTTATACCATTATTTTTTGTGTACCCATGATTCTCATTCTCATCATGCATAACATGAGTGTCTATTTATCCTTTTTTAGGTAATTTGATTATAAGGGGATGTGATGTTATGGATTTTTTTTTATTTATTATTAATTTTTTGGATTGATGAAACAAGGTTTATCAATTCAAAGTCTTTGTATTTCAGTATTTCTTGACCATTGATATGTTCTAAAGGTTATCATTTCATTTCATTAATTAATCACCTTAGTTTTCAAATTTCTATTATGAAATCTGGGATGGTTATGTTCAATAAAGGTTTTGGGTAACCTATTTTTGTGATTGAATTAAGTATATGACCATTCCAATGGTGAAATCACAGAATTGGTGCAGTGTGCCCAGAACAAGGATCCCTACTAACCAAATTTCGACACCAAACCTGAATAAATCCATAATAAATTATATCTATTAAAAAAACGTGAATATAATTGTGCCAAGAATGCCTATCCCATAATTCCAAACACAATATATTTCTGCTGCTGTTTTTATTTTTCAAAAAACAGTAAAACAATTTCACTTTGGTTTTCTTTAATTAATTTAGATGAAATGATCCATCCCTATGGGTTCAACACTCAAAAATTCTTTATAATATATTTTTAGTTAGGTTTTATGAGTTTTAATTAATTTTGAAACTTTTGTGCCCCCATGGAATTAATGATCCCCTACAAGTTTTCATGATTGTTTAAATCTTATGCTGATCATCAATGCAACTGTTTGAATTATTAGTTTGTGATCATGTGTTCTTAAAATTTTCACCTTAGTTGGACCATAAATGGATTGTGAATCAAGGGAAACTTTATCCTTATTTTGGGGAAATTTTGAGTTGGTTGAGAAGGTGGGGAATGTTCATTATAGTTAATCACTTCTTCCAAATTTAAAATTGATACATAACATATTTCACATATCTCAGATATGAAAGTATCATTCAGATCCATATCGTGTTCTAAGTTGGAGTGACCTTGACAATGAGTCTGATTTATCTATGGCTGAGCATCCATTCAAGATAGTTGATTATGAAACCAAGGTACTTCATCAGATAATGATACCTTTGGTTCGAGTGTTATGGTTGCATGGATCAAATAATCATGAGAATTGGGAGATGAAGATATTAATAAGAGAACATTGGTCTAATATTTTTTAGAGGGAATAAGAATTTCTAGTGTTATAATGTTTATATGGTGGGGAGGTTATAATATCTTGTTTCTATTTTCATATGATTATCAACACATCTTTTAATGATTCTTTTATTGTGTCTCATTTAGGGTTTTTTGAGTAACATTTTGGAAATTTTTAAGTGATCTTGAGTTGTGTATGACATGCACATGATTCTCGCAAACTATTTACCCTTCTAGTGAATATATTGAAAACCGATGTAGGGGGAGTTTTCATGCCTAGTGTGCAGTTTGAAAAACCATCCTTCCCCCTCAAGGAAATTGTTCATGCACCTATTAATTATAACAAAAATTAACATAAATTTTCAGAAACCCCTAATTTTTCCCTTTATTGGCACTAACATAGGATTGCACATCCCCTAGGTCATTGGATATCTCAAGGAATAATTTTTTATCCTCCAATCCCCATGAAAAGATAATAAAAGGATGATGATCTTTGTTTGGTCCTTCCATGATAAGATTTCCTGCCCTGTTCTCTACCACCAGCTCTCCCTACATCTATTACTTACTGTTTGTTAGAATGCCATGTTTTTGGGGGAATTGAATCCCAAATATTTTATATCATCAATCGTGGTTTGATTATCTGATATCCATTTCTGATGTTCTTCATTGGATTTTCCCCATTTACGGATTCACGATTTGTGATCTCGTGATCTTTGGTATTTGGTTCCATTTATGCCAATTGATTTAATACAAATTTTACTGATTTAAATTAAATTCAATTAAATTGTGTAAAAAAAATTCATTGTTGATTTTTATTTTATTTTTATTTGGGATGAAAATATGAAAAATCCCCAATTCCGTTGAATTGGGGTCTATATGGGGAAATTGGACGGAAAATTATGAAAATTAAAATTTTGAATTTATATTTGGAATTTGAATTGTGAAATTGATTTCAAATTTGTATTTGGAATAAATGGATTGAATATTTTGGATATGAACCCATTAGTTTTATAAAAAAATGCATGATTAGATTAAAAACCCATCTTGGTATTTAAAAGGAAATAGAAATTTTGAAATGAAAAAATTGTCTATTAGTAATTTGAAATTTTTTAAAATAAATCTCCCAATGTTGATTTTTTTAGAGGTCATGAAGTCTAAGGTAGTTTGTTAGTTATTCACAACAAGAATCTATTGATTCTTTACAAATCAAACACTACATATGCAGTAGGTAACATTACCAACGAGATTATGATGAGTCCTCATTGACCATTGTCTAAGGGATGTGTGTAAACATTTTGTCGTGATCAAATAATTGAATGTTTATGGAACTCATAACCTAGATCTATCATACCTATTAGAAGATTAACATGTCACACATTTTTGTTTACTTTGATATATATTCCATTGTTTGTAAAATGATTTACACATGCCTAGTGAATTTATATAAACTATATTATATAAAAGGTTTGTTAAGCCATTGTTTAGAAATTATTTCCTTAAGTTGAAATGTAAATCATGATCTACATTAAATATGATTTTTAACATCAATGGATGTTCTTTTCAAATTTAAATAATTATTTGGTTAATTAATTGTGTCATTTTATTATGAAATTCTTGTTGATATCCTACTATGATTTTAACTCACACCCATCTTTTTCATTCATGTTCTTGTAGATTTCCTCTATCCATGTTTGAGAAAGGGGAAAATACCACATAGAGGTGATAGTCAGAGTTGATATTTGGTATTTGATCTAATGTGTTAATTATTAATTGGTTCTTTAATTCATTTTCGGGTAGTTTTTGGTTTCTCATCATGTTTATTTAAATAGTTCAGTTCTGGTAATGTTCTCCTTGTGGGGTTTTCATTTGACAATACTCACTTGTAATTGTTTCTTCCTTTATTTATGTGGAAAACCCATTTCCAATTTAATCTTGTATGGTTCTAGGTTCTAGGATCCAACATGTGGGGATTATGAATGTGATTCGGTCTATAGCAATGTCTACTTGATTATTAGGGTACCATGCTTTCTAGGATAGTTCATGATAGTAAAATCTATAGTTCAATGTTATAATATAACTAATATATTATACTGTAGAATTATTATAATATTTATCAATAATTACATTATTAAATTTTATATTATGAATGTTTCATTGGTGACCTCCTAAGAAGTTCTCGTTTTCACCATTTTTTATATATTTTTCATTGTATTTTCCCATGTATTTTATATTTCAAAAAACAAATAATTACATGTATGAAAAATAATAATATTTATGATATTTTACGTAAACATTTAAAATGAATATAATATATCATGTTTACATATAATTTTAGTAATAATTATAATATTAATTGTCAAAATGTTACTATATTTCATGTTAACAATAATTATAATATTTCATGAGGTATTTTAACAACTACGGTTTAGTGTTACAATAGAAATAATAAATTTTCATGTTGAATAATTATAATATTTTCTAATAATTTTATTTGATAAAGTAAACTGTATATCAATAATTAAATATATATATGTATTATTATAATTATTGATCATAATTTCAAATAGTTAACAACAATGGGAATGTATTGTTGGGTGAAATCAGAGTAGAATTAATACAGAAGATCTCATTAGAACTCTGTATTGAAGTGTGCATGGGTGAGAGTAGTACTAGGATGGGTGACCTCTTTGGATTTACTTATACTGTACCTTTTTTTGGTTATATTTTAAATTTCATGCATTTTTAGTAAATATTATTATGATATTTTATGTAACCATTTATATTGAATATAATATTTCAAAATTAAAAGGAATATTTTTAATAATAATAATAATATTACAAGTTATAATGTTAAAATATTTGATGTTAACAATGATTATAATATTTCATGTTATATTGCAACAACTACAGTTTAGTGTTATAATAGAAATAATTTTTTTTATGTTGAATAATTATAACATTTCTGGTAAATCACACTATTGAATTTAATAATATGAATGTTTCTTGGGTGACCTCTTGGAAAGTTCGTGTGTTTCATAGTATTCCTTATTTTTAATTGTATTTTCCATTGTTTTTTACATTTTAAAAATTAATGAATTTCATGTAATTATAACAATAATAATTATGATATTGTATGTATGTTTTTTGAATGAATATCATATTTCATGTTCACCTAGAATCGTAGTAATTATTATAATATTTTATTGGTATAATGTTACTATATTTCATTTTAACAATAATTATAATATTTCCTAATGTATTTCAATAAATATAGATTTTTCTTACAAGAGAAATAATAATATTTCACGATGAATAATTATTATATTGGCTAATAATTACATTAGTTAATGATATATTTTCAAAAAAAAATTATATAGAAATATGTAATATTAGAATCATTAATAATACTATAAAATATCTAACATGAATGTATATACATGTTAGGTTCAATAACACTATTATTAATTAACCTGATCCCATTAGAATTCTATAGTTAAGCATGCATGAGAGAGAGTAGTACTAGGATGAGTGACCTCATGGGAATTACTCGTGTTGCACCATTTTTTTAGTATATTTCAAATTTCATGCTAGTATAATAAATATTATAATAATATTTAAAATAAATTTTCTTTTGAATATAATATTTAATAAGTATAAGAATTTTAGAAATAATAACAATATTTAATTTTATAATGACACAATATTTCATGTTGACAATGATTATAATAATGCATATTATATTGTAACAACTACAGTTTAGTGTTATAACTGAAATAATATATTATGATGTTGAATAATATAAATATTTGGTGATAATCACATTATATAATTTCATTATATGAATGTTTCATGGGATCCCTTCTGGGAAGTGATTTTTTTACCCTTTTATATATTTTTAAATGTATTTTACAATATTTTTTATAATTAAAAAATAATAATTTCATTTAATTATAAAATTAAAAATTAATATATTGTGTGTAAACATTTTAAATGTGTTTAATATTTCATTTTTAAATATAATTTTAGTAATAATTATAATATTTCATGTCATAATGATTTCATATTTCATCTTAACAATAATTTTAATATTTCATGATGTATTGTAACAACTACATATTAGTGTTATAAGGGAAATAATAATTTTTCATGTTGAGTAATTATACCTGAGTGGTTTAGGATCTGAGTGTACTTAGTCTTATGAATTTATCAAGGAAATTAAAAATATAGAAACAATGATGCAAGAATTTTGCATTAGTGACCTTTTAGGAAGTTCTCATGTTTCACCATTTTTTGTATTTTTCATTGTATTCTCTGAGATTGTTTACATTTTAAAAAACAAATAATTTCATGTAATTATAAAAATAAAAATTATGATATTGTATAAAATATTTTTAATTGAATATAATTTTTCATGTTTATATAATTTTTTTAATAATTATAATATTTCAGGACATAATGTTTCTATAATTCATGTTAATAATAAATATACTATTTTATTACATATAGAAACATCTATGGTTTAGTGTTATAATAAATATCATAATTTTTTCTGACAACCCTTATCTTTATTTAATATTAATTCATTATTTAATTCATAAAATTAATCATAATACTACTTTGAATTTCAATAAGACTAGATTCATTGAATGTTAGGTACATTACATAACAAATTATAATAGGAAAGACATTATATTTTTTAAAAACATCTTTAACATGCTTGAACTTAAAACTACATGGGATCATACATAAGATTAGAGTGATATATAAAGCCCAGTAATGGAATAAACAAGGAATAACATATCGAAGGTAATACATGTTATAAAATGGGAATATCAATGTGTTATAAAAGGGGTGAGTATAATAAACATGATCAATGAGGCATGATATAGAATGATAACACAATGAGAACATAAAATACGTTGAAACAACATAAAATACTGCATCATTAACAAAAATCAAAGATAACTTCCAAGAAAATGTTATAGAAAATGTCATGTTATGGATTAGGTTCTCTCCCTTATCCATTGCATGACCTCTCATGAGACTAAAACATTCCCTAATGGATTGGAGCACTATATAATTTCGTACACAACCGTGTCTTTTATTTCATTCTCATGCATTAGTGTTCCACATTGATAATTCAACATTGAATCAATTATCATCATATATTATTTCATGATAAATCAGTGTGGAATACATACATGTATTCCCCCAATCAAATAAGTATATGTTCATAAATTAGAACACCCTTGGTAGGAAATCAATATAGGTATTCACTAAAAAATTGTTTGTCATGGAAAATTAGGGTGAAATTTTGGCAATATAATAGAGAAATATGAATGTTCATGGGTGGTATTGATGTGTGGAAAAAGATATCTCATAATTTAGACTTAAAATTGATAGTAAGGTGGATATCTAAGAACATATAAAACATTAGGAATTATAGATAAAATTCATAAGATAACAAAGATACATGAAAATTGAGGAGAAGGAGGGGATCTGTTACCTCGAATGTTTAATTCATAATTTTTTGGAGGAGCTTCTAAAGATTTTAGGGAAACAGTTTTATGACTATAGAGATAGTTGGGAAGAGTGACGATGTGATCCAAAATTAGATTGTCTCAAAAAATTATGTAAAATTAACCATTGGATAATATAGACATTATGATCCCAAAAATAATATTTAATTGTTCCAAATAATTTTATAAAGAAGTGAATTTTATCTTTTAACACTAGAATAGACATTTATTGATAAATTTTTGGTTTTTAACAATAACATTTTTTAACCCATAATAAAAAATACAATTCATTTCATAAAATTATTTGTTCATATATATTTTTTAAAAAATATATACTAATAATATTTTATTAAAAAATTATTTATTTCAAAAATCAATTAATTCAAAAAATTAAATTCCATAATTAAATTTGAATGTAACTGAAAAATACAATTATAAATTTTTTCAAGAAAATCAAAATCATCTATAAAGTAATTATATGGAGTAAAAATAATAATTATTCAATTTAAAATAGAATATACATATACATATTATTATTTTCATGAAACATATCCCTTTAATACACTAGAAAACTCAATAAGGGTAAGGTACACAACTATGAGGTTCTCATGGGTTGGTTCGGTGTACATAGTTTGTGACGCGATCTCGATTTCCTTGAAATTACCCCTTAAATAAGTTCACACATTCCTATGTTATTAGATATTATCATGAGATTGGTTAGGGGAAAACCCAGTGATTCAATCACCCTTGGAAACTCTGATAAATGGGATTCATTGGGTACAATCCTACTGGTTGAGGTCATCAATTCCATTTTTATGTCAAATGGATTTTTTAAAAAACCTATATTTATACTAATCATATGATCACTATCAAAATAGAATTATTATCAGTTCTTGTGATGCTTAATGGTCCTCTTAATTTGATAGGATATAAAAAAACCAAATAAGTGCATTTATTTTCAAAAACCAAAATACATGTTAAGATAATTAATTAAATAAATAGGAAATTTTATTTATAAAAGGCTGGTTCATTACACTCTTCCCTGGTCTAGAAATTACACCATCAAAATTTTCTTCTCCTATAGTAAAAAATATAATGGTAATTATGTTTCAACACATCATACATTTACCGTTTGATTCATCAAACTTTTTGTTTCTCCACATCACAGGTACCTGGTGAATTTTCATATATCGTATTACATTGTCTCCCTAATCTATGACATCCATCAACTGATCCTCATACGGATGATCATTCTCCAATGGCACCCCATCTAGATTGATTACATGTGATGGGTATAGTATGTTCACTGTCAAGAGGGATACATGAAATACATCATGTACTTGAGAGAGGTTAGGTGGGAGTTCCAATCGATAGGCCACCACTCTGATGTGATCAAGGATATCAAAGAGACAAATGTATCTTGGGATAAGCATTACGTTCCTCAAAAATATCATGGATTTTTTATATAGAGATAATTGGTGGAATTATATGTCTCCAACCTAAAACTCTATGTATTTTCGATGTTTATAAACATATCACTTTTTTTGACTATTAATAGTCTTAATGGGCTGTTGAATGGTCTTGAATATTTCCACCAAATCCTCATCCATTTTTGAACCAAGCAATTTTTGTTCCCCAACATCACCCAAACAAGGATTTGTTTTACACCTATTCCCATAAATGGGTTCATTAGGATCCATTTGGATGCTTGAGTGGAAACTATTATTGTAAGTGAATTTGACCAGAGGAATATTTTGATTGCATCCTCCTTTATGGTCACTTGATGAATCTCTCAATATGTCCATAGGTGTTAGGATAGTACACTATTATTGGCCATCTGTTTGAGGGTGATAATATGTGATGAAGTTCAACTAAGTATTTAGAGCATATTGAAAACTCTTTTAGAATTATAGGGTAAATATTGGATCTAAATCAAATACAGTCGATTGTGATGTTCCATTGAGCATCACCACTTAATTAATGTGTATCATTTCAAGTTGATCGAGTGATAATTCATATCAAATTTCCATGAAGTTAGCAGTCATTATAATATGATCCACCACACCCCATATAGAATTGTTTCCTCATGATATATTTGGAGGACCAGTAAAAAATAATATGGTGATGTTTTCAGATTTCTATGTATGTATGGGTAATGTTTTCATCAACACATAATATTTTTGTTTTCTATTTTGGCCTTCACTTGGTGACATAAAAGACATAATGATGTATATTATATGATATACTTCTTCATATTGTTCCACCAATAGTTCTCTCAAAGATCTCGATACCTTTGTATGCTTCCTAGATGGCTGTAGAAGTTTGGTATTTGTTCATTATCCAATAGAACCATTGTTAACTATGGATTTGATCATACACATAGTCGTGACCCAAATATTACAACACCATCATCATTAACATTTCAATTTAAGGATTTCGATTTTCTTATAGGATCCAATTTAGTTTTAATTCATCAACTCTTGGTGAATTCTTTTTCCTCTCTATAACGGGTAGTTAAGAAATAATTTGTGAAATGGTTGATCATGTTCCATCTTTTATGATTCCAATGTGCATTCTTTTCAAAGCAACAAATATGAGCTCCTTCTAAATTCTCCTAAATGATAAAATTTGTAGATATTTTTTACTTAGAGGGTCAGTGAATTTATTTTCTTTAGTAGATTGTAGTGTATTGAGAATTCATAGTCCCTGATCATCTCTAACCATATTTATTGGAGCATATAGAGCTGATCATGTGTGAATATATATTTGAGGATTTTTTATCTGTATATATTTCAAACATCTCCTAAAAGATATAATTCTACCAAATTTTCATGGAGAATATCACTGCATCCAACTCCAAATCATGCATTGGGTAGTTCTATTCTTGGAATTTCAATAGCCTTGAAGCATATCCTATCACATTTTCATTCATAATTAACACATGACCCAATCCCTTCATTGAATCATCATATTATAACACAAATAATTCTCCACCCATGGTTAGGATGTGTACTGATACATAGATAAGCCTCCTTTTCAAATTTATTAATATTTCATTTCATTCTTCATTCTAAAAAAAGTTGAATCCATCATGAGTTATCTTTTTTATGGGGGTTGAAAATTGTGAAAAATTTATCACAAATTAGTGATAATACCCAGGTAATCATTGGATACTATGGATTTATATAATAGATGTTGGCCTAAGACATGGTTCAATTTTCCTTCTCATTGAAAGGTAAATATATATCACATTTCTATGATAATATTCCCCACAAATGAGATTTTATTCAACAAAAAAACATATTTATTGTTAATTTTATAATGATCCTCCTTTTGTATGGTCTTAAGAACACTACATAGGTGATCCTCATTTTCCTTATTTCATTTTTGGTATATTAGGATATCATGAATAATGAATAGAAAATATTTGCGGAGTTAATATCTAAAGACACTATTCATAAAGTCCATGAATATTATTGGAGTATTATTGAGTCCAAATGGAATTACTATGAACACATAGTTCTCATAAATTGTAAAAAATACAGTCTGGGAGATATAATCCTTTATTACCATAACATGGTAGTACCCTGACCATAGATCCACCTTGGGGAAGTAATATTCTCCATGATTATGATCAAACAAGTCATCAATATGTGGAAGTGGATTCCTATTCTTTTTCATGATCATATTAATCTCATGATAATAAATGAAAAAATGCATTGTCCCATCCTTATTTCTGATGAAGATGACCAGTAAACCCCATGGTGAAACACTTTTCTATATGAACCATTTATCCATATTTTACCATAGTTTTTTCTTCATCTCCTCATGTTACAAAAAATTCATTTCTATATAGATTAATTAAAAATGGTAAATCCCTAGGTATAAGCTCATTTAAAAATTCAACCTCTCGTCTTGGAGGAAGACCAGGAAATTCTTTGGGAATCACTTCATCATATTGCATCCAAATGGTAATTTCATCAAGAATGGTCCATTACATAAGAACAATCATTTCAAAATATATGACTTCTCATATAAAAACAATATACATCCATGATATATTGTTATGAAATAAGATTAATCCATGTATTTTCATTTATACAGAATCATTGGAGAGTTTGTAATAAATAAATTGATTTCATTCGAATGGATATTGATAATTTTTTTATACAGTGAAACCAATCCATAACAAAAATTTCATCAAATTCCATCAAATAGTGTATCAAAAGGTTCTCTAGAATTTTTTGACCATAGAATTTTGATAGGGATGGTTTGTATTTTTGGGATACAATTATATACCCATTTTTTGTTTTGATGTATATCTCTACATCCATGCCTTATGGTGGATTTTGAATCGGTATACCAAACTTTTGTGATATGAAAGAATTTGGATAACCATAATAAAAAATTAAATTCCATATTATGAAATGAAAAACTAGTGTACCTATCACAACTTCATTATAGGTATCCACCTTTCTGGTTTTGATAGCATGAGCTAACCATTACTACATTGGTGGTTTTTGGTTGTCTCCAAAAACCCCTAGGATTTGTGCATTGGTTTGAAAAATTCCCTTCTTCCTTGTAGTTGAAACAACAAAAAATTCCGTAAGGGTTGACCAGATAATTACTTTTCTCAAATTAATTTGTGTGATTCCCATTTCAAAAATCGCTAGTAGGGTATCCATCGTTCCCACAACTAAATCACTTCCGGACCCCCTTAAAATTTTTACAACATGCTTCTTTCTTCACTTCTAACTAATGATATGTTGAAATTTATTATCATCTATTTTTGTCTAGATCATAACTCCATAATTAAACTCCACATTACACTTATTCTACCCATGATACCCTTGAAATTCACTAATCTTCATTTCACATTTGAGGGTACATTATACAATTTACTCATAGATATCAATGTCTCAAATATCTAGTTATTTTAACAGAATAGGTATTATCCACCCAAAGAAGTAGTCTAATTGGAATTTTGGGGTAACAATAAATAAAAGTTAGTATCGTTCATGTATTGTGAAGTTTTCATCCTAAATCCCAATATATTTTTTGTATTTTTTCTTTAGTGAAATGAAATACCATTCCATTTTAAGTGAGGGAGTGAGAGGAAAATATTAATCAAAAAATAATTTCCCAAATTCCTTCCACCCCATAACATTGATCTCTTTTCCAAGCTTCATATTCTTTATCAATGACTAACACTGATCAAAATCTCCTTCATTATGATAAAAATCTAGTAAATCCTAGTATTTATCGAAACATTGATGTATGGTAAAGATATACTCAATGGAGTTTATCCATTTTTTAAAGATTAAGGGATCTGATGATCCATTGAAATTTGGTGTAATTTATCTCATAAATGACTCTATTACATATTATTCTCTCTTAGGGGGATTTGGGTTTTCCTACTGATCTAGGATTCTATTAATAACCTCAATCAGCTAAGAGAGTATCTTCACAATGTTTTCAATTCCTGCTCCCTTTAATTTGGGAATCCTGTTTGCGTAATCATCACATTTAAATTTACATTGGGTTTTTACTTGATTCCTCCTATTTATAGCCATTGGCTAGGATAAAGGGAAAATTAGGGTATATTATTTGAAAACAATTAAACACAAAAACAAGAATACAATTTCCTTAAAGGCATTACTTGTAAATGAAATTTATATCTTAACATATGAATTTCATGGCTTCAATCTATGTTTACCATGATCTATTTTATAACATAGACTATTTGGAAATTTTTGTACCCTTAATAATGGTTTATAATGAGAATATGAATTTACAAAGTCATATACCCCTATAGTGTCAAACTAGGTGTGTAGAATGTCTCATTGTCTTGTAATATTTCTTAGATGTGACTAGCCAGAACCATTTTTTAGAATTTTACCACCATGTACATATATTCCAAATCCAAATACACTTGTAGTATCCAGACATGGATGTATTTTCATGATAAACCACATACTATATAATTTACAAAAATTTAGTGATGTTTTAATATACTTAGTTTTATTACTAAGTATGTAACAATAATTTTCGAATCCTAATCCCAAAAACAACGATACATTCTATTGATGCCAACTATGAATATTTCTTTAATATTCTCAAACAATAGCATTTGATAACCTAAGAACATTTATAATAAATAGATGATCTATAAATACATGTAATGTAATAAACATGGAATAACATTAAAAAGGTAATACATTTTATACAATAGTAATATCAATGGGGCATAAAGGGTTTGGAATCATACTCATGAACAATGAGCAATGATATAACATGATAACATAAAGACAACATGGGAGATATGGAAAAAATCAAACACTACATCATAAAAAATCTTGGTGGAAATCTACCAAAATATAATGATGGTAAAATTAAAATGACAGATTATGTTCACTCCCTAACTCCTTTCATTAGGTCTCACAAGACTAAAACATTACCCAGTATATATGAGTGCTATATAATTCTTTGTACACACGTCACTTTGTTTTCAATCTCATGCTTAAGTTATCCATATAGATCATAAAAGATGGATTGATTTATTATCATAATTTATTACATGATAAAGGAGAATAGTGTAAATATATGTAATTCCCCAACACAATATGTATATGGGGAAAAATTTGAACACCCTAGATATGAAATGGTTATGGTTATTCAATTCACAGTTGTTTGGAAATTAAAATCATAGTGAAATTAGGGCAGCATAATGTGGGTGTATGAATTTTCATGGGAGGTCTTGATGCAAGTGGAAGGGGAATCAAGTACTTTAGAAAAAAAATGGAATGTAAGGGGGATATAGATGATCATATTCCAAAAAAGTGGAGAAGGAGAGGACCCCTTACATTGATAGTGTCACTCTAAATGCTTGCGATGAGACTAATAAGAGCTTGGATGCACCTTTGGAGGAATCTAGAGATGAGATGTTTGAGTAAGGACATTGTCCAAGGATTTTGAGTGCATTGAAATGGGATATTGGGTGGGTTTATACTGTAAATGAGTGGGGAATTCATTATTATCTCAATAAAAATGTTTTTGGACTCTTTATAATAAAATAAACGGAACCCACAGACATTATGATGGTTTTCCCATGGTTTCTACCAAATGGAATTGGTTTTCATTTATTCATAAGGAAAAGGTCCGAACAAAAAAAATAATGCCTTTGCTGATGTGGATGTGATCCATGCTCTAAATTTTAAAACCTTAAAATATATTATAGGTTTTGGAGGATTCATAAATGCTTTAAAACGTTAAATAATAAACATATGATATAATTATTTTAAAGGGAAAAAATTTATTTGTCCTTGCATACCCAATATTTTATTTTTTATAACAAATTTGTGTCATTATGATTTCATAATATACATAATATATTTATATCGTGTTTAATTTTTTACCCATGAAAATTCAACTATCTTATAAAATTATGAAAAATTAATTGTTGGATAATTTTATCATTCTGATACCAAAAATAATATTTATATTATCCAAATAATTTTTTATATATGTAATTTTTCACAAAAATAATAATCAACATTTATTTAGAAGTTTTGGGTTTTTTAAAAATAAACGTTTTCAAAACCATATAAATATTACATTTGAATTCATAATAATTAAATGATCATTTATATATAATAAAATTTATTTAAAAATAATATATTTTTTTAAAATATTATTTACATAAAAAATCAAATAATTCCTAAAAAAATTCATTAATTTAATTTTATTGTTACTCAAAAATACATTCTATATTTTGTTGTACCAAAATCAAAATCGGGTATAATGTAATGATAATAAGTAAACATAAAATGTATTATATTGAAAATATGATATATATATTCATATTATTATGGTCTTGATACATATTCCTTTAATACAAAAGAAAACACCCTATGGGTAAGGCGCATGACTGTGAGATTTTCATGTGGTGCTTTGGCCTACATGGTTTGGGAATTGATCTCGACAAGCTTGAACTTCTCTAGTCACTACTATAAATAAGGCCATTAGCGACCGCCATTGGCGGTCGCTAAAGGGCTGTAGCGGCCGCGCAGCGACCGCCATTGGCGGTCGCTGTTGCCTCGTCGCTAGAGGCCTTGAGCGACCGCCAATGGCGGTCGCTGAAGGCCCTCTGCCGGGCACCTATAGCGACCGCCTATGGCGGTCACTATTCTAAAAAAACAATTTTTTTAAAATTTTTTTTATTGAATTGAATATAAATATATATATATATATAAATATATGTGTAAAAATATTCATATATATACTATTAAATACAATATTTTAAATATATATATATATATATATATAATATATTTTAAATGTTTTAATATATATTTAATATATATATAATATCAAATCATTGTGCTATAATAATTTAAAAACTTCGATTCAAGAAATAATCTCATTTCAGGTCGTTCGGAGCATGTTTGCTCCGAATCGGACCGCCGCACGCCGTTTTGGTGTTTAACGGCGCCGGAAACGCGTTTCCGGCCGCCGCGGTCACACGGCACCTCCGAATGAGGTTAAGTCCGGCCGAACATTTCACAATTCACGCCCCAGATGTTGTCGTATGGTTTCGTGGCATTCGGAGGTCGTTCGGGTGGTTTTGACCCCCCAACGCGCCATTTCAGCGCGCGCCGCGCTGCTGAAAACGACACAATCGGACGTGCCGCGCGCACCGCACGTCCGATGGACGTGCGGCCTCCTCTTGCATCTCAGGAATAATATTTCTATCGTTCCCGTGCGGTTTCAGGTCGTTCGGAGCACGTTTGCTCCGAATCGGACCGCCGCACGCCGTTTTGGTGTTTAACTGCGCCGGAAACGCGTTTCCGGCCGCCGCGGTCACACGGCACCTCCGAATGAAGTTCCGTCTGGCCGACCATTTCACAATTCACGCCCCGGATGTTTTCGTACGGTTTCGTGGCATTCGGAGGTCGTTCGGGTGGTTTTGACCCCCCAACGCACCATTTCAGCGCGCGTCGCGCTGCTGAAAACGACACAATCGGACGTGCCGCGCGCACCGCACGTCCGATGGATGTGCGGCCTCCTCCTGCATCTCAGGAATAATATTTATATCGTTCCCGTGCGGTTTCAGGTCGTTCGGAGCACGTTTGATCCAAATCGGACCGCCGCACGCCGTTTTGGTGTTTAACGGCGCCGGAAACGCGTTTCCGGCCGCCGCGGTCACACGACACCTCCGAATGAGATTCCGTCTGGCCGACCATTTCACAATTCACGCCCCGGATGTTGTCGTACGGTTTCGTGGCATTCGGAGGTCGTTCGGGTGATTTTGACCCCCCAACGCGCCATTTCAGCGCGCGCCGCGCTGCTGAAAACGACACAATCGGACGTGCCGCGCGCACCGCACGTCCGATGGACGTGCGGCCTCCTACTGCATCTCAGGAATAATATTTCTATCGTTCCCGTGCGGTTTCAGGTCGTTCGGAGCACGTTTTCTCCGAATCGGACCGCCGCACGCCGTTTTGGTGTTTAACGGCGCCGGAAACGCGTTTATGGCCGCCGCGGTCACACGGCACCTCCGAATGAGGTGCCGTCTGGCCGACCATTTCAAAATTCACGCCCCGGATGTTGTCGTACAGTTTCGTGGCATTCAGAGGTCGTTCGGGTGGTTTTGACCCCCCAACGCGCCATTTCAGCGCGCGCTGCGCTGCTGAAAACGACACAATCGGGCGTGCCGCGCGCACCGCACGTCCGATGGACGTGCAGACTCCTCCTGCATCTCAGGAATAATATTTCTATCGTTCCCGTGCGGTTTCAGGTCGTTCGGAGCACGTTTTCTCCGAATCGGACCGCCGCACGCCGCGGTCACACGGCACCTCCGAATGAGGTGCCGTCTGGCCGACCATTTCACAATTCACGCCCCGGATGTTGTCGTACGGTTTCGTGGCATTCGGAGGTCGTTCGGGTGGTTTTGACCCCCCAACGCGCCATTTCAGCGCGCGCCGCGCTGCTGAAAACGACACAATCGGACGTGCCGCGCGCACCGCAAGTCCGATGGACGTGCGGCCTCCTCCTGCATCTCAGGAATAATATTTCTATCGTTCCCGTGCAGTTTCAGGTCGTTCGGAGCACGTTGTTCCGAATCGGACCGCCGCACGCCGTTTTGGTGTTTAACGGCGCCGGAAACGCGTTTCTGCCGCCGCGGTCACACGGCACCTCCGAATGAGGTGCCGTCTGGCCGACCATTTCACAATTCACGCCCTGGATGTTGTCGTACGGTTTCGTGGCATTCGGAGGTCGTTCGGGTGGTTTTGACCCCCCAACGCGCCATTTCAGCGCGCGCCGCGCTGCTGAAAATGACACAATCGGACGTGCGGCCTCCTCCTGCATATCAGGAATAATATTTCTATCGTTCCCGTGCGGTTTCAGGTCGTTCGGATCACGTTTGATCCGAATCGGACCGCCGCACGCTGTTTTGGTGTTTAACGGCGCCGGAAACGCGTTTCCGGCCGCCGCGGTCACACGGAACCTCCGAATGAGGTGCCGTCTAGCCGACCATTTCAAAATTCACGCCCCGGATGTTGTCGTACGGTTTTGTGGCATTCGGAGGTCGTTCGGGTGGTTTTGACCCCCCAACGCGCCATTTCAGCGCGCACCGCGCTGCTGAAAACGACACAATCGGACGTGCCGCGCGCACTGCACGTCCGATGGACGTGCGGCCTCCCCCTGCATCTCAGGAATAATATTTCTATCGTTCCCGTGCGGTTTCAGGTCGTTCGGAGCACGTTTGCTCCGAATCGGACCGCCGCACGCCGTTTTGGTGTTTAACGGCGCCGGAAACGCGTTTCCGGCCGCTGCGGTCACACGGCACCTCCGAATGAGGTGCCGTCTGGCCGACCATTTCACAATTCACGCCCCGGATGTTGTCGTACGGTTTCGTAGCATTCGGAGGTCGTTCGGGTGGTTTTGACCCCCCAACGCGCCATTTCATCTCGCGCCGCGCTGCTGAAAACGACACAATCGGACGTGCCGCGCGCACCGCACGTCCGATGGACGTGCGGCCTCCTCCTGCAATCTCAGGAATAATATTTCTATCGTTCCCCGTGCGGTTTCAGGTCGTTTGGAGCACGTTTTCTCCGAATCGGACCGCCGCACGCCGTTTTGGTGTTTAACGGCGCCGGAAACGCGTTTCCGGCCGCCGCGGTCACACGGCACCTCCGAATGAGGTGCCTTCTGGCCGACCATTTCACAATTCACGCCCTGGATGTTGTCGTACGGTTTCGTGGCATTTGGAGGTCGTTCGGGTGGTTTTGACCCCCCAACGCGCCATTTCAGCGCGCGCCGCGCTGCTGAAAAGGACACAATCGGACGTGCCGCGCGCACCGCACGTCCGATGGACGTGCGGCCTCTTCCTGCATCTCAGGAATAATATTTCTATCGTTCCCGTGCGGGTTTCAGGTCGTTCGGAGCACGTTTGCTCCGAATCGGACCGCCGCACGCCGTTTTGTTATTTAACGGCGCCGGAAACGCGTTTCCGGCCGCCGCGGTCACACGGCACCTCCGAATGAGGTGCCGTCTGGGCCGACCATTTCACAATTCACAGCCCCGGATGTTGTCGTACGGTTTCGTGGCATTCGGAGGTCGTTCGGGTGGTTTTGACCCCCCAACGCGCCATTTCAGCGCGCGCCGCGCTGCTGAAAACGACACAATCGGACGTGCCGCGCGCACCGCACGTCCGATGGACGTGCGGCCTCCTACTGCATCTCAGGAATAATATTTCTATCGTTCTCGTGCGGTTTCAGGTCGTTCGGAGCACGTTTTCTCCGAATCGGACCGCCGCACGCCGTTTTGGTGTTTAACGGCGCCGGAAACGCGTTTCCGGCCGCCGCGGTCACACGGCACCTCCGAATGAGGTGCCGTCTGGCCGACCATTTCACAATTCACGCCCCGGATGTTGTCGTACAGTTTCGTGGCATTCGGAGGTCGTTCGGGTGGTTTTGACCCCCCAACGCGCCATTTCAGCGCGCGCCGCGCTGCTGAAAACGACACAATCGGACGTGCCGCACGCACCGCACGTCCGATGGACGTGCGGACTCCTCCTGCATCTCAGGAATAATATTTCTATCGTTCCCGTGCGGTTTCAGGTCGTTCGGAGCACGTTTGCTCCGAATCGGACCGCCGCACGCCGCGGTCACACGGCACCTCCGAATGAGGTGCCGTCTGGCCGACCATTTCACAATTCACGCCCCGGATGTTGTCGTACGGTTTCGTGGCATTCGGAGGTCGTTCGGGTGGTTTTGACCCCCCAACGCGCCATTTCAGCGCGCGCCGCGCTGCTGAAAACGACACAATCGGACGTGCCGCGCGCACCGCACGTCCGATGGACGTGCGGCCTCCCCCTGCATCTCAGGAATAATATTTCTATCGTTCCCGTGCAGTTTCAGGTCATTCGGAGCACGTTGTTCCGAATCGGACCGCCGCACGCTGTTTTGGTGTTTAATGGCGCCGGAAACGCGTTTCTGGCCGCCGCGGTCACACGGCACCTCCGAATGAGGTGCCGTCTGGCCCGACCCATTTCACAATTCACGCCCTGGATGTTGTCGTACGGTTTCGTGGCATTCGGAGGTCGTTCGGGTGGTTTTGACCCCCCAACACGCCATTTCAGCGCGCGCCGCGCTGCTGAAAACGACACAATCGGACGTGCGGCCTCCTCCTGCATATCAGGAATAATATTTCTATCGTTCCCGTGCGGTTTCAGGTCGTTCGGATCACGTTTGATCCGAATCGGAGCGCCGCACGCCGTTTTGGTGTTTAACGGCGACGGAAACGCGTTTCCGGCCGCCGCAGTCACACGGAACCTCCAAATGAGGTGCCGTCTAGCCGACCATTTCACAATTCACGCCCCGGATGTTGTCGTACGGTTTTGTGGCATTCGGAGGTCGTTCGGGTGGTTTTGACCCCCCAACGCGCCATTTCAGCGCGCACCGCGCTGCTGAAAAACGACACAATCAGACATGCCGCGCGCACTGCACGTCCGATGGACGTGCGGCCTCCCCCTGCATCTCAGGAATAATATTTCTATCGTTCCCGTGCGGTTTCAGGTCGTTCGGAGCACGTTTTCTCCGAATCGGACCGCCGCACGCCGTTTTGGTGTTTAACGGCGCCGGAAACGCGTTTTCGGCCGCCGCGGTCACACGACACCTCCGAATGAGGTGCCGTCTGGCCGACCATTTCACAATTCACGCCCCGGATGTTGTCGTACGGTTTCGTGGCATTCGGAGGTCGTTCGGGTGGTTTTGACCCCCCAACGCGCCATTTCAGCGCGCGCCGCGCTGCTGAAAACGACACAATCGGACGTGCCGCGCGCACCGCATGTCCGATGGACGTGCGGCCTCCTCCTGCATCTCAGGAATAATATTTCTATCGTTCCCCGTGCGGTTTCAGGTCGTTCGGAGCACGTTTGCTCCGAATCGGACCGCCGCACGCCGTTTTGGTGTTTAACGGCGCCGGAAACGCATTTCCGGCCGCCGCGTTCACGACTGGCACCTCCGAATGAGGTGCTGTCTGGCCGACCAATTCAAAATTCACGCCCCGGATGTTGTCGTACGGTTTCGTGGCATTCGGAGGTCGTTCGGGTGGTTTTTGACCCCCCAACGCGTCATTTCAGCGTGCACCGCGCTGCTGAAAACGACACAATCGGACGTGCCGCACGCACCGCAACGTCCGATGGACGTGCGGCCTCCTCCTGCATCTCAGGAATAATATTTCTATCGTTCCCGTGCGGTTTCAGGTCGTTCGGAGCACGTTTGCTCCGAATCGGACCGCCGCATGCCGTTTGGTGTTTAACGGCGCCGGAAATGCGTTTCCGGCCGCCGCTGTCACACGGCACCTCCGAATGAGTGCCGTCTGGCCGACCATTTCACAATTCACGCCCCGGATGTTTTCGTACGGTTTCGTGGCATTCGGAGGTCGTTCGGGTGGTTTTGACCCCCCAACGCGCCATTTCAGCGCGCGCCGCGCTGCTGAAAACGACACAATCGGACGTGCCGCGCGCACCGCACGTCCGATGGACGTGCAGCCTCCTCCTGCATCTCAGGAATAATATTTCTATCATTCCCGTGCGGTTTCAGGTCGTTCGGAGCACGTTTGCTCCGAATTGGACCGCCGCACGCCGTTTTGGTGTTTAACGGCGCCGGAAACGCGTTTCCGGCCGCCGCGGTCACACGGCACCTCCGAATGAGGTGCCGTCTTGCCGACCATTTCACAATTCACGCCCCGGATGTTGTCGTACGGTTTCGTGGCATTCGGAGGTCGTTCGGGTGGTTTTGCCCCCCCAACGCGCCATTTCAGCGCGCGCCCGCGCTGCTGAAAACGACACAATCGGACGTGCCGCGCGCACCGCACGTCCGATGGACGTGCGGCCTCCTCCTGCATCTCAGGAATAATATTTCTATCGTTCCCGTGCGGTTTCAAGTCGTTCGGAGCACGTTTGCTCCGAATCGGACCGTCGCACGCCGTTTTGGTGTTTAACGGCGCCGGAAACGCGTTTCCGGCCGCCGCGGTCACACGGCACCTCCGAATGAGGTGTCGTCTGGCCGACCATTTCACAATTCACGCCCCGGATGTTTTCGTACGGTTTCGTGGCATTCGGAGGTCGTTCGGGTGGCTTTGACCCCCCAACACGCCATTTCAGCGCGCTCCGCGCTGCTGAAAACGACACAATCGAGGGGCTGTACGGGGGTGCGGGGGCTGTACGGGGGTGGCGGGGGGCTGTACGGGGGTGCGGGGGGCTGTACGGGGGTATCGGGGGGCTGTACGGGGGTGGCGGGGGGCTGTACGGTGGTGGCGGGGGGCAGTACGGGGGTGCGGGGGGATGTACGGGGGTGCGGGGGGCTGTACGGGGGTGCGGGGGGGGGGGGGGGGGGGGCTGTACGGTGGTGCGGGGGGGCTGTACGGGGGTGCGCGGGGCTGTACGGGGGTGCGGGGGGGGGGGGGGGGGGGGGGGCTGTACGTGGGTGCGGGGGGCTGTACGGGGGTGGCGGGAGCCTGTACGGGGGTGGCGGGGGCAGTACGGGGGTGCGGGGGTCTCTCCGGGGGTGCGGGGGTCTCTCCGGGGGTGCGGGGGGGCAGTACGGGGGTGCGGGGGGGGGGGGGGGGGGGGCTGTACGGGGGGTGCGGGGGCTGTACAGGGGTGGCGGGGGCCTGTACGGGGGTGGCGGGGGGCAGTACGGGGGTGCGGGGGGTTGTACGGGGGTGCGGGGGTCTCTCCGGGGGTGCGGGGGGGCAGTACGGGGGTGCGGGGGGGGGGGGGGGGGGGGCTGTACGGGGGTGCGGGGGGCTGTACGGGGGTGGCGGGGGCCTGTATGGGGGTGGCGGGGGGCAGTACGGGGGTGCGGGGGGTCTCTCTGGGGGTGCGGGGGGTCTCTCCGGGGGTGCGGGGGGTTGTACGGGGGTGCGGGGGTCTCTCGGGGGTGCGGGGGGCAGTACGGGGGTGCGGGGGGGGGGGGGGGGGGGGGCTGTACGGGGGTGCGGGGGGCTGTACGGGGGTGGCGGGGGCCTGTACGGGGGTGGCGGGGGCAGTACGGGGGTGCGGGGGGTTGTACGGGGGGTGCGGGGGGGGGCTGTACGGGGGTGCGGGGGGCTGTACGGGGGTGGCGGGGGGTTGTACGGGGGTGCGGGGGGCTGTACGGGGGTGCGGGGGGCTGTACGGGGGTGCGGGGGGGGGGGGGGGGGAGGGAGCTGTACGGGGGTGCGGGGGGCTCTACGGGGGTGCGGGGGCTCTCCGGGGGTGCAAAGGCCATCCCATTGATTACAAAAGTGAAAAATAAAAGTGATAACATCTAATTAATACATATTTCTTTTATCGATACCATACTGAAATTTATAAAAAATATATTGGATAATACAAAATCTATAATATCAGATTTATTGATCTGTTGGAATTAGTTCGACTTTTTCAAATTGTAGAATCATTCAAGATTATCTGATCAAAAACTCAATATGTGTATAAAATATTTAAAAGACCACCATGGATGGTAATAATGCATTACTTAAATGAATAAATACAGTACATCAATATCAACCCTACCAGTAAAAACAAAAAACATATCTCGTGAATATATGGTGCGTCACGCGTTGCCATCAGTGCTACCTCCTTCTGGTGGGCCAGGTGCCTACAACAAATAAACATTATAAATATTTTAATAACAAAAATAATTTAAATTAAATAAATAAATACAGTATATACCTGCGTCGTATGATCCCCTGTACCATCAGCTCGCCGCACATATTCCCGCAGTGCTCTAACCTCAGCTGTCAATTGCGCATTTGTCTCCTCGGAAGCGCGCAGCCGTGCCTCAAAATCTGACATCTGCTGTGTCATATGAGCAACAGCAGGACCGACAACCGCAGCGCGTGACACTACAGAACGAGGAATCCCTGCTCCATAGGTCAAACTATAGCCATGCCCGTCCCGACCAATAATGCGATGAAAGATCTCATCCCGTCGCATGGGAAGCCGTCGCTGGTCCTCTGGCAGATGTTCTAACTCAGCTTCAAATTGATCCTGTGAAATATTTAAATATATATAAATATATATATGTTAATATATATATTTATGTAATTATTGGTAAGTACAGACACTTACTATCAATGCTGCAACCTCTGGATCATTGCGATCACGAGTCCTTATCCACACCGACATTTTATCAGTTGCTGCACCTTGCCCTCGGAACTGTATATTAAAAGAATATAAACACAAAACCATATTAATTAATAAATTAAAAAATGAATAATATATACCTCATGTCGGATCTGAGACATGTGACGAGTCCCGAGCCTGTGAGCTGGTCCCTGCAACGCTCGATTCTCCGAATGGCGTGTTGACACCTCCAACATTCAATTCATTCAAATTTCAAACAAATCACATATTCTTGAAAATATATATACAGAAAAATAATTAATATACAAACCGAAACACCCTCAGTAGACCAATATGCAACCAAGTCACGCCACTAATCCGGGAGGACACCTCTCGGGACTTTTTCCAAAATGTCAAGGGCACCCACATTTGGTACCCAATGGTCCCTCTTCACTTTGCCTTTATAATCTTTCCATAGCTTATCACATTTGCTCATACACACGGGCCGAAAACTCTTCAGGGCATACTTTCAAATTTTGCTATAATGAAAATAATCAAACATATTAGTATTATTTATAAATAGAAAATAAAGTAAAATTATTTTCTTACCTGAACCTCCCTCCATAGACGATCTAATGTGTCCTGAGGGATAAAAGCCCAATCACGCGTGGTCAATGGAAATCGATGTGGGTCACGTATGATATGACCCAGCTGACGAATAAATGCCGGGGCATTCGGTCCCACGGGATGAAATACCTCATCAAATGAAACATCTGTCGTCGTGTCGGAATTCCATGATAATATGCCACGACCAGGGCCTCTCCTGCGAGAGGAAGAACTAGCCGAGTCTGATCCTGTTGAAAACAATTTTATATATAAATTGACAAATGTTATATATATATATATATATGTATATGTCAATTACATAAAAAATATAGACAATGACATTCAAACATACCTCGACCCTGAGACGTAGATGCCTCAGATGGATGATGTGGATTTTCTGCCTCTTCCCCTGACATGTCTGCAGTCATACAAAATATCAGTAATGAGTCCAAAGTGTTTAAAAGATAAATTGGATTGTTCTTAATAAATCAAACTTGTACAACTGTTAATCAAACAAAAAATGGATTGAATAATTAGTTGTGAATGAATTTTAAAAAATCAGAAAGTTAATCAACCTAAATATTTATGACTGAATTAACTTACAAAAGTGAGGATTAAAACTTATAAGGATTTATAAAATGATTAGATAATTTATGATATCCTAGGACATTCTACTGAATAGCGGAAAAAAATTATACCTTTCATTAAGCATGCAAATCGACCGTTCTCCTTCAACAGCCGCTCTGACCCAATAAATATCTTCTTCACGTTGAACTACGGTATGTTGATCAAGTGTTGGTAAACAAACGGAACAGTCTCGGGTTCATCTTCTTCAAATAAAAACACTCCTCGCCGAGACATTTTGACAACAACTTGCCAACTTGGATCCGAAGGAAATGTAACGAAGAATACTTGTTCCGCTTGTGATGTCAAAATGAAAGGTTCATTCTCAACTCGTTCATTATTTATGTATAACATATAGTTAAAATTCACCAATGAAAACTGATATTGATCGACTTTACATCCACGCACTGGATCAACCCAATTACACTTTAACAATATGTACTTCAAACTGTGTGTGTATACAACTTCAATGATGTCTATCAATTGACCATAGTAATAACCAGAATCGACAAAGGGACAACCGATGCCACTGTTTTGTGTTGCTCGTTTGTCGTCAACATCTTTAATGCGAAATCGAAAACCATTAGCATCAATAGCTTTATAACGACGAGCCGTTATAGATGGACCCTCAGCCAGTTGGATAAATACTTCAGGTAGCGTGGGGTCCCCTAACTCCCTCAGCTTACGAACCTACATAATTTATAAAAATCAATACTGATATATGCAGAAAGAATTAGTTTAATACTTCACTCATAATGAAAATCAATTTATACATACATAATCCTTGAACCAATCATGAAATGCCGCATAATGAGATTGTTGAATTTGCAACTCAGTCGCACGATGCATCTCTTCTTTTATCTCATTAATGTGTTTCCTGCAAATGATTACGCGATGTTTAAAAGATCAACTTATGCAAAGAAAATATGTAAAAGTTATACAAGAACATTGATAAGATACTTACTGCATTAATGGTGCAACTGATGGAGTATTGAACAAGATATATCAATGTGCTTGTATCCACTCGATGTTTTCCATATCAAATGTGGTTCCTTCTCCAACTGGACCATCATCAATCCGAGAGGGCTTATCTAATTTTGTTTCAACATCCGTAAGATATTCTGCACAAAAGGTAGTACACTCATCCATCAAATAACCATTGGCTATTGAAGCCTCTGGACGAGCTCTGTTGCGTACAAATCTTTTCAATGTACTCAAATACCGTTCAATAGGATACATCCACCTGAATTGCACTGGACCAGCAGCCATTACTTCATCAGTTAGGTGCACTGTCAAGTGGACCATAACATCGAAAAATGAGGGGGGGAAAAGTTTCTCAAAGTGACAAAGCGTAAGTACAATTCGGTCCTGCAAACTTTTTAAATCACTCATTCGTTGATTTCTTAAACAAAGATGTCTAAAAAAATTACTCATCTCAATCAAGGGCTGAACAACATTGGGGGATAAACAATCACAAATTGCGATTGGAATCAACTGCTGAAGTAATATGTGATTGTCATGACTTTTCAACCCTTGCAATGTCTTGCTCGTCAGATTCACACACTTTGAAATATTAGAAGAGTAACCATCAGGCACCTTGACCATCTTCAAAATGGAAAGAAATATCTCTTTCTCCTCTGTAGTCATCGAATACTGTGCAGCAGGCATATATGCCTTGTTTCCCTCAGCTAACTGTAAATGCAACAGTTTCCTTAAACCCATTTCTTCCAAATCACGGCGTGCATTAACATGGTCCTTTGACTTTCCACTGACACCTAAAATGGTCCACAATATGTTATCACAAACATTTTTTTCAATGTGCATGACATCCAAATTATGCCTCAACATGTTAGTTTTCCAATACGGAAGACTATAAAAAATACTTTTCTTTTTCCAATTGTGACTGCGCTGCCTACCCGCAGAACGAATATTACGTACTGGAGGAGCCACCAAATCCTGAATTTCATATACCGTGCGGATTTTTTCTTCCTCAATCTGCGATAACATTTCGACTCCTGTCATGATCTTTGGTGCTGGGCTGAACTCTCTAGAACCATCAAATGCCACTCTGTCCTTTCTGAACCTGTGCTGGGGGGAGGGAGAAAACGCCTGTGACCCATGTATGCCCATTTTTTGGAATGTTTAAGCCATACATATTTTTTACTTTTATTGCAACAAGGGCAAGAAAATTCCCCTTTCGTACTCCAGCCTGATAAATTTGCATAAGCTGGGAAGTCATTGATTGTCCACAATAAAGCAGCATGCAGTTTGAACATTTCATTCGTTTCGCAGTCATAAGTCATCACACCATCGCCCCAAAATTCATTCAACTCATCAATCAATGGCTGAAGGTAAACATCAATCTTATCCCCCGGACTTTTAGGTCCATCAATAAGAGTGGAAAGTAATATAAATTGTTACTTCATACAAAGCCACTGAGGAAGATTATATGGAACCAACACCACGGGCCATGTGCTATGAGTTGCACCAAACATAGACTTGAATGGATTGAAACCATCTGCTGCCAATCCCAATCGGACATTACGAACATCTTTAGCAAAGTCGGGATGTCTCTTATCAAAATCCTTCCATGCATGAGAGTCTGCCGGGTGGGTTAACATGTCACTTTCATGAACTCTTTCTGCATGCCATCTCATTAAATTAGAAACTTTAGATGACATGAAAAATCTTTTCAACCTCGGTTTAAGGGGAAAGTAACGCATTTTCTTTACGACAATCGGTTTCCCCTGTATCGCAATCTGACTTTGATGAGTCTTATTTCCCCTGTTCTCTTTCCACCTGGAAGCGCCACAAACCGTACAAATATCCAAATGAGCAGTTTCATTTCTAAACAACATACAGTTGTTTGCACATGCATCTATAGTCTCATATGTAAAACCTAAGTTCTCTGTCAACTTACGAGCATAGTAATACGACTCAGGAATCTTAGCGTCGACAGGAAGAACTTTTTTCAATAAAACCAAAAGCATGTCGAATGATGTGTCTGACCAATTGTTCAAAGTCTTCAAATGCAACAACTCCACGATAAACGACAGTTTATTGTAAGAAGTACATCCAGGATATAATTCTGTTTTCGCATCATCAAGTACTTCATAAAACCTCCTCGAATCACGATCTGCACCAGAGCGAAGATTTATCTCACCGGTCTCAAGATTCTGGATGTCAATGCCTTCAGGATCAAACCCACGTACCATTTCAGTAAGCATTTCATGCATTGGATCAGTCATCCTTGCATCAACATCCATCTGAGCTGCATCTGTATTTTGACAACGAACATATTCTTCTCCATGACGAGTCCAACTCTTATAATTTTTCAGAAATCCATTAAAGAAAAGGTGCTCCCTCACAGTATCTCGTGTGAATTGATATCTGTTAGCACATTTTCTACATGGACAACTAATATAGTCACTTTCAAATCCTCTCGTGAAGTCAATAAACTGCATAATGCCATTGAAATATTCTCTAGACGTTCGATTTGGAAGATCAATCCAACTCTTATCCATAATAATATCTGTATAACAAACATTTACACAATACTTATTACATTTACATTTTTCAAATCAACTATATTCAAAATAAATATTAACCATTTGTTTATGAACCATTGATAAAATAATAATGTAACTGAAAGCTCATGTTACCTGATTGAGCTACAAACCTGAAAGGGAGGGGAGCCGAAGGAGGTGCTGCGAGGGAGAGGAGGCAGCGAAGGGGAGCCGGAGCCAAAGGCGGTGCGGCAAGGGAGGGGACGGGCGGCGGCGGCGGCGGGGAGCTGGAGGAGAGGAGGCGGTGAGGGGATGGGGGACGGGTAGCGAGGGGGGGGTGTCCGGGGTCGGGGGGGGGGGGGGGGGGGCTGTCCGAGGTGCGGGGAGGGGTGTCCGGGGTGTCGGGGGCCTGTCAGGGGTGCGGGCAGGGGTGTTCGGGGTGCGGGGGTGTCCGGGGTGCGGGGGAGGGGGGGCTGTCTGGGGTGCAGGGGGGCTGTCGGGGGTGCGGGGTGGGGTGTCCGGGGTGCGGGGGGCCTGTCCGGGGTGCGGGGGGGGCTGTCCGGGTTCGGAGGGGGGGTGTCTGAGTGCGGGAGGGGGGCTGTCCGGGGTGCGGGGAGGCTGTCCGGGTTCGGATGGGGTGTCCGAGTGCAGGGGGGCTGTCCGGGGTGCGGGGAGGCGTCCGGGGTGCGGGGGGCGGTCCGGAGTGCACGGGGGGGGGGGGGGGGGGGGGGCTGTCCGGGGTACGGGGAGGCGTCCGGGGTGCGGGGGGCGGTCCGGAGTGCGCGGGGGGTGCTGTCCGGGGTAGGGGAGGCGTCCGGGGTGTGGGGAGCGGTCCAGAGTGCGCGCCGGGGGCTGTCCGGGGTGCGGGTGCCGTCCGGGGTGGGGGGGGGGGGGCGGAGGGCCGAGAGGCCGGAGGGCGGCGGCCGGAGGCCCGAGGGCGGAGGGCGGAGGCCGGATGGCAGGCGGCGGGGGAGGGCTGGCGGCGGGGGAGGGCGGGCGGCGGGGGAGGCCGGGCGGCGGGGGAGGCCGGGCGGCGGGGGAGGGCGGGCGGCGGGGGAGGCCGGGCGGCGGGGGAGGCCGGGCGGCGGGGGGAGGCCGGGCGGCGGGGGAGGCCGGGCGGCGGGGGAGGGGAGGGCGGCGCGAGGTAGGGCGGCGAGGGAGGGAGGGGGTTAGCTAGGGCGGAGGGAGATCGAGGGCGTGGGGGGGGGGGGGGGGGCGCAGAAACCCCCCGGATTTTTTTATCCAGGTTAGCGACCGCCATTGGCGGTCGCTAATGGTGAGCTATAGCGACCGCCAATGGCGGTTGCCCGAGTCTGGGGGGCTCCAATGCCCCCTTTTCTAGTAGTGAGTAAATGATTATTCTCATACATAAGCTGGTGTATCTCATGGTGGCCTTGGTCAAATGAAAATCCTAGTGATTTTATCTCCCTTGGAATCTCTGAACAATGGTCTTCGTAAGGGACGACCCAACTAGCTTGGTCGATTACTTTATTTTCTCGTGTCAAATAGATTTTCTAAACCATATATTTTTTCAAGTCATATGATCACTTTCCAGCATCTATATTATCAGTAGTTATGATCATTCATGGTATTATAAATTTGATAGGATATAATGTAACTAAATATGTGCATGTTTTTTTATAACCATATTACATAATAATACATTAAATTAAATCATAATTGGGATTTTATTTATAAAATTTTAGGTCGATAGATATTTCATTATTGAATAATTATAATATTGGCTAATAATTTCATTAGTTAACGTTATATTTATAACAAAAATAAAATATCAATATGTCAAATTTTAATAATTGATAGTATTTTCAATTATTTAAAAATAATATATGCATATTGTTGGGTGTTATCACACCATCATTGTTGAACCAAGTCCCATTATAACTATGTAGTTATTCATGTTTGGTTGAGAGTAGTACTGGGATGGGTGACCTCGAGGGAGTTACTCACATTGCATACTTTTTTGGGTATTTTTAAAATTTCATGTAAGTATACTTTCTAATATTATGATATTATATGTAATATATTGTATTTAATATAATATTTCTTGATCATAGGGAATTTTAGAAATAATTGAAATATTTCATGTTATAATGTAATACTATTTCATGTTAACAATGATTATAATATTTCAAGTTATGTTATAAGAACTACAATTTACTATCATAATATAAAAAATATTATTTTCATGTTGAATTATTATTATATATTTTGATTAGAACATTATTTAATTTCATAATAGGAATGTTACATGGATGACCACCTGGGAAGTGCTCGAGTTTCACACTTTTCTACATTTTTCATTTCATTTTCCCATATTTTTTCGAATTTAAAAAACAAAAAATTGCATAAAATTATAAAAATAATAATTTTTATATTTTACATAATCATTTTAAATGAATATATTATTTCATGTTTATAATTAATTTTAGTAATATTTATAATATTTCTTGTCATAATGTCTCCATATTTCATGTTAACAATAATTATAATATTTCATGACTTCTTATAACTACTATGGAGTAGTGTAATAATAGAAATAATAAATCTTCTTGTTGAATTATTATAAAAATGGATGATAATTGCATTAGTTACAGATTTATTTATAGTTAAAAATAAAAATAAATATGTAATATTAGTATTTTTGATTTTACATTCAAATATTCAGGAAGAATGTCTATTTGTTGTTGGGTGAAAACATAAAATAAATAATGGACTATATCCTATTAGAAATCTTCATTCAAACATGCAGTGATTAGAGTAGTACTAGAATGGTTGACCTCCAGGGAAGTACTCATGTTGAACACTTTTTTTTTGTATATTTGAAATTTCATGATAGTATAATAATGATTATTAAGACATGGTACATGAATTTTTTTTGAATATAATATTTCATTGTTATAGGGAATTTAATAACAATGATAATCTTTCATGTTATAATGTTAAAATATTTCATCTTAAAAATGAATTTAATATTGAATTTAATATTTTAACAACTATAGATTGCTGTTATAATAGAGAAAATATTTTTTCATATTAAATATAATAATATTTCTCGGTAATCGTAGTATTGAATTTTGTAATTTGAATGTGTCATGGTTGACCTCCTCGGAAGTGATCGTGTTTCACCCTTTTTTTATTTTTCATTATATTTTCACTAATTTTGTAAATATTAATAATGAAATATTTTCATTTAAGTATCAAAATAATAAATAGGATACTTTATGTAATCATTTTAGATTAATATAATATTTTATGTTAACAATAATTAATATATTTAATGAAATATTGTAACAACTATGGTTTTGTATTATTATAGAAACAATAATTCTTCAAGATGAATAGTTATAACATTCAATGATATTTTCATTAGTTAAAGTTATATTGTTAACAAAAATTAAAGAGAAATATTTAATATTAGAATAATTTATAGTACATTAAAATATTTAACAAGAATTTTTGTGTATTGTATGGTGTGATAACACAAGCATTAATGCACCAAATCCCATTAGAACTCTGTATTTATGTTTTATTAGGAAAAAGTAGTAATAGGATGGGGTGCCTCCTGGTAAGTACCCATGTTGTAACCTTTGTTGTTTATATTTAAATATTCATTTCAATATAATTAATTTTTTTATGTTATTATATTTAAACTTTTTTATTCAATTTAATATTTAATTATTACCTGGTATTTCAGTGTTAATTATAATATTTCATGTGATAATGTAATAATATTTCACGTTAATTTTTTTTATAATATTTTATGTCATATTGTAACAACATTGGTTTTATTTTATAAGTGAAATAATATTTTGTTCATGTTGAATAATTATATTCACAAAATGGTTCAGGAGTCGGGAGAACCGAATCCTACAAAATTATTTTGACAAATAAAAGGAAGAACATGAAACAGTGAAAGGATAGGTATGACAAAAATCCTCATACAAAAAGATATAAAAATTTGTGGAATGAGGACCATCCCCATAATCATGACCAGATGAATCATCCACAGATTCCCATTTTTACTGCGAATTTGTCTAATTAAAAGGCACCAAGTACTTTTCTCTGAGTTTGATCTGCTCCGGAGAAATCTTCATGGTGCAAGACATAATAGTCTGTCCATGCCCACATACCTAATAATCTCTACCATATCTGCGTCCATGATTCTTTTGATGCTGAAGACATTTCCATGCTTTAGGTGGCTTCCAATCCCCATCGGGCCCATAAAACAAATGCGTGTCTTGTCCATCGGGTCATTATTGTCTCTTGAGGCATTCACCACAACATTCACTCGAATATCATGCTCAATTATCTCCACACACTCCATAATAAAATAATGATTCATACCAATCACATGTAAGTTACCAACCTCAGTGGGTTTTTGAGTACCTAAAACCTTCCCCTTTGCCAAAAAAATTCTAACCATAGTTTCTTTTTTCCATTGTACATTTTAATGCCAACCTATACTCACATGTCAACTAAAGATTACACAGTATACTCATACAAGGATGAAGAGGCAAGATCATGCCGTATAACATTATTACATACCAACTTCACAGAACTGTTATCAGTTTTATTCATGAAAAATGAGTCTGGAAGAGCATTATATATAGTCCCAATCCACACTTGTCTAGAGGTAGTTCTATCCCATACAATTCCATTATCAGGATAACTCCCAATCCACTATTCACCACCATTCACAAAAAATAGATTATTACCTCATATCCCAATCTAATCATCCCAGCCCAAAGCAATTTTTCTTTCAGTAGTGGGATTTATTTTCATTTTATTTATGAAACATATATATCCCTCATGTATATGATAGTGGAAGAACACACAAATACTCAATATTCTATATCTTGAAACATAATGACTAATATTTTTACATACTAAAAAAAATATTGTAACATTTTCATACTCAATTTCATGATTGGTATCCTTATCATCCGTTGACTGAAGAACCATTTCCACCAAAGAAGAATAAAGATCCAAATTAATAAAAAAGGAGTGAAAAGTTTCCAAATCAAGCCAATTTGGTCTCATGGTCCATTTTGATAGGAAGCCCAATGGATAGAACCATTCCATGAAATATTTTAGGATTCCAAATCATCCAATCTAAACCAAAAACTTTTCTCAAAAGATGAAAAGGAGTATTACCTACCTCAAATGGATTGAAATAGTTTTCCCATTCATGTATATGATTCATTCCATGTTTAGGAGATATGGAACCGAAACCCCTGTCCCTATTCTTTCTATCTTTTGAAGAGAAGATGATGTTATAAACCCTAAGACCCAATGACAAAAACATGATTCAGAGAAACCCCATATTTTTTAGAGGCATATTTCAATATCCATAACTTTACATTGCATTGATACCTATAGAAATATCAATCAACAAATGATAGAAAACTCACCAACTCTTAGCTGGTCAGAAAACATAGTCGGATCCGCCTTTAGATGTACCACATTACCACGCCTATAAAAGAACAATTAGTGCATCCCTTGAAGACAAGGGAATGACCCTGCACATTACCAAGTGGAGAAGAAACCTTCAAAAAATTATAACCCTTAGAAGGCACACTATTATCTCCAAGAAAAATTATAGCCTTAATAGGATCCATAGACACCATCAACTTCAAAGAAGGTGGATCTACAAATAATGATCTGTACGAATTAAATCACTATGTATCAAGAGGGTCTGCCGAAGAAGAACCGAGATCTAGATGAGTTGAAACCAGATCATTTCCATCCACCCTAAATCTGGTGTATTTTCATTCTATTCCCTTTGAAATATCACAAGTTAGAGTGACAGGAACAACATCAATAAAAAGGTTCCCACACCTATGTGAGTCAGACATGTTCTATTCAAGAGAGGGCACCGAAGCAGGAGATGAAACCTGTCGAACTACTACCAAATCTACCACTTCCTCCCAGCAATGGATTCCCAATCCTATTAATATTAGATCCTCAAATCATGAAGCAACATGATCGACATCATGATGCAACACCACACCTCTGTGCAATTCAAGTCACCTTGGATTAAGGATGGATTCTAGATATGATTGGAGCACCATTGTGAAAACCTAGATATCTCCATAAAAAGGACCCCCAAGAGACACCGTATAATCTTGAGTAATTATATTATTTATTGGTAATATAATTATTTATTTTCATAATATGAATTTTTCATGGGTGATCTTTTAATAAGTGCTCTTGTTTCACCCTTTTCTCTATTTTTCATTTTATTTTTTCTAATCGGTAGGTAAGTATGAATGTAATTATTATGATACTATACATAAAAATTTTAACTGAATATACTATTTCATGTCTATAAATAATTTGATAAAAACTTATAATATTGCGTATCATAATGTTACAACATTTCAGGTCTAGAATAAGTAAAATACTTTATTAAAATTCGAAACAACAATGGTTAGTGTCATAATAGAAATAAAAAGTATTAATGTTGAATAATTATAATATTGGATGATAGTTACATTATCTAATATAATATTTATAATAATAATTAAATATAAATATTTATGATTATAATCATTTATTATTATTTAAAATATTTAAAATAATGTCTGTGTATTTTTGGGTATTATCACAAAAGAAATAATACACTCGATCCCATTAGAATTCTAAAATTAAGTGTGCTTAGGGGAGATTAGTACCATAATGGGTGACCTCCTGGGAAGTACATGGTTTGGAACAATTTTTTTGAATATTTCAGATTTCATTTTTGTGAATTTTCCAGATATCATTCTAGTATAATATATATTATTATGATATTGTATGTAAACTTTTTTATTGAACATAATAGTTCAAGATTTCTTGGAATTTCAATAATACTTATCATATTTCTAGTTATAATGATATAATTTTTAAATTTAAAAATGATTATAATATTTTATGTTATACTGTAATAGCTATGGTTTAGTGTTATAAAAAATAATATTTTTCATGTTGAATAACATTAATATTTCTCAATAAAAGTATTAAAAAATTTCAAATTTGAATGTCAATCTTGGTCATAGTTTTGGGATTCGATGGTGACATGCTATATGTGGGGTATTGGATGATGGAATATAGGATTGTTGTTGGCCTAGATAAATAAGAGGAAGGGTATCAACTGACTAGTAGTGGATGATGTGATGAAGGAAGAAACAATATGAAAATTCCCAAGAGTGCTGATCTAGATGGGTCTCAAAGAAACAACTCCTAGATTCGCTATAGCTATTTGATTGGATGAACAAGATGGTTGGCATGTTCCATCGGGACTAGGCACTATGTATTTCTTCATGCAGAAATCTAGCTATATAGCCTTGCATTGTTTGGGAGTTTATAGAAAAATATATTTGCAGGGCAGGGTCTGCTCCCGTGGGGTCATTAATGGGCCTTAAATGCTCACATATTATGCATAATAGCCTCTCATATTACAAGCTGCGTAAGGTTACCTATCATCTCGATTAAAATGGGGGAAATAAATCAAAATAATAATAAACTTCAAGCATAGTGAATGTTACATGGGATACCTCCTGGGAAGTTCTTTTGTTTCATTATTTTCTGTATTTTTCAATTTATTTGTCAATATTTTTTGAATTTTTTTTAAAAATAATTTCATGATTGTGTAACCATAATAATTATGATACTTTATGAAAAAGTTTTAAATGAATATTATATTTCATTTTTTCATAGAAATGTAGTAATAATTATATTATTTCAAGTCATAATTTTCCCATAAATCATTTTGAATATTATAATAACATTTAAGGGCATAAAATAGAAACTACGATTTAGTTTCATAATATAAATAATAATGTTTCATACAGAATATTTAAAATATTGTATGATAATTGCATTATTTAATGTTATATTTATACGAAATATAAAATAGAAATATCTATTACTAGAATTATAGAATTTATATTCAAATATTTTGAAAGAATTTATGGGTATTGATCGGTACGATGACTCTAAAATTAATACAACAAATACCCTTAGAACAATATAGTAAAGCATGCTAGGGTGAGAGTAGTACTAAGATGCGTTACCACTTGGTAAGTACTCATGTTGCCCCATTTTTGCTTATATTTAAAATTCATGCCAATATAATAAGTATTATAATGATATTGTATATAAAACCTCTAATTGAATACAATATTTCTTGATTATAGGGAATTTTAGTAATAATTGTAATATTTCGAGTTATAGAGTTACAATATTTCATGTTAGCAATGATTGTAATATTTCATGTTATATTATAACAACTATAGTTTACTGCTAAAAAAATAATATTTCTTCATATTGAATAATTATAATATTTCCTGATAATTGCTTATTTATTTTCATAATATGGATCTTGCGTGGGTGAACTCATTGGATGTTCTCATATTGCAACCTATTCTATATATTTCAATGAGTTTTACAAAAAAAATTTAGACTTTAAATTAAAAAAATTGCCTATATATATGAAAATAATAATTATGATATTCCACATAAATTATTTAAATGACTATAATTTTTCACGTACACATAGTATTTTAGTAATAATTATAATATTTAATTTCATAATGTTACCATATTTCATGTTAAAAAATCATAATATTTCATGACATATTGTAACAACTACAGTTTAGTGTTATATTATATATATATATATATATATATCAATTTTTTATGTTGAAAAATTATAATATTTGCAGATAATTTCATTATTTAAACTTATATTTACAAAACAAATAAAAAAATGTAATATTTGAATCATTGATAGTACATTAAAATATTTAACAATAATGTTTGTGTATTATTGGATATAATCACACCAGTATTAATGAAATATATCCCAATAGATATCTACAGTTAAACATTCATTGGAGAGAGTGGTATAATGAATATTATTATGATATTGGATGTAAACCTATATATTGAATATAATATTGCATGACTATTGATAATTTTAGAAATAATTATTATATATCATGTTATAATTTTATAATATTTCGGGTTAATAATGATTTTAATATTTTATGTTATATTGTTTCAACTATAGGTTAGTGCTACAAAAAAATAATATTTTTTCCTGTTGAATAACTATAATATTTATCAAAAATCACATTATTAAATATCGTAATATTAATGTTTCACATTTGAACTCCTTATAAGTAATCATGTCTCACCTATTTTTTGTATTTTTCATTGGATCTTCCCAAATTTAATAAATTTTTAAAAACAAGGAATTTCTTATAAGTAATATAATAATAATTTTGATACTGTACGTAAAAATTTTAAATGAATATAATATTTTATGTTTACAATGTATTTTATTAATAAATATGATATTTAATGTCATAATGTTACCATATATAATCTTAATATTAATTATAATATTTCATGATGTATTTTAAAAACTACAGTTTACTATTACTATATAAATAATAATTTTATATTTTAAATAATTATAATATTGGATGATAATTGATTATTTAATGTTATATTAATTAAAAAATTAAATAGAAATATATAATATTACAATCAATTCTAGTACTCTCAGATATTTTCCAAGAATGTATGTGAATTTTGGGGTGTGATTTACCCATAATTAATGGACCATATCCAATTAGAACACTACAATTAACTATGCTTGGGTGAGAGTAGTAAAAGGATTTGATGAGGGTAGTACTATGATGGGTGACCACCTAGGAAGTACTCGGGTTGCACACTTTTTTTTTGTATAATTCAAATTTCATGTGAGTATAATAATTATTATTATGACATTGTTCCATAAAATTTGAATTGAATATTATATTTCATGATTAAAGGGAATTTTATTAATAATTATTATATTTAGTCTTATAATGTTACAATATTTGATGTAATTAATGATTATAATATTTCATGTAATAATGTAACCACTACAGTTTAATTTTATAATAGTATTTTTTTTCATGTTGAATAATTAGAATATTTTGGGATAATCATGTTAATGAATTTAATAATATGAATGTTTCATGGGTGACCTCTTCTGTAGTGCTCAATTTTCACCCTTTTATTTTTTCTTCATTGTATTTTCCCTTATTATTTACTTTTTATAAAATAAAGGATTTAATGTTAGTATAAAAAAATATGATATTGTGCATACACTTTTTAAATGGATATATTATTTAATTTTTATATCTAATTTGAGTAATAACTATAATATTGGAATTCATAATCTTAAAATATTTCATGTTAACAATAATTATAATATTTCATTATGTATAGTAACAACTATGAATTAGTGTTATTAAAGAAATAATAAATTTTCTTATTTATTAATTATAACATTGGCTGATTATTTCATTAGTCAACGTTATATTTATAAAAACAATTAAATAAAAATATGTAATATTTGATTCATTGATAGTACATTAAAATATTGAAAAATAATGTGTCTGTTTTGTTGAATGAGATCACCCCAACATTACCTCACAAGGATACTTTAGATCTCTACAATTAAGAATTCTTGGACCAGAGTGGTACTTTTATGGGTGACCCCCTAGTAAAAACTTTTGTTTCACATTTCATTGTGAATATTTCAAATTTAATGCTAGAATAATAATAATTATTATAATATCGTATTCAAAATTTTATATTAAATATAGTATTTCATGATTATAGGTAATTTTAGTAATAATTATAATATTACATGTTATAATGTTATAATATTATATATTAAAAATGATTATAATATTGTATGCTATATTGTAAAAACTACAGTTTAGTGTTATAATAGAAATAAACTTTTTTTCATGTTGATTAATTATAAAAATTCTTTATAATAACTGTATTTATTTTCATGATATTCATGCATCATGAGAGACCTCCGGAGAAATGCTCGTGTTTCACCGTTTTCTATATTTTTCATTGTATTCTCACAGATTTTTTTACATTTTAAAAAATAAATAATATCATAGAAGTATAATAATAATAATTATTATATTGTATAAAACAATTTCAAATAAATGTAATATTTCATGTTTATATAGACCATTATAAATTATTATAATATTTCATGTCATATGGTTTCCATGTTTGATGTTAACAATAATTATAATATTTCCTAATGTATTGTAATAATTATGGTTTAGTGTTATAATAGAAATATAAATTTTTCATGCTAAATATTTATAATATTGGATGATAATTTCATTAGTTAAAGTAGTACTTATAACAATAATTAAATAATAATATGTACTATTAGAGTTATTTGATAGTACATTCAAATAATTGATAATAATTTTGGTGTATTGTTTGGTGCGATCACATGAACATTAATGCACTAGATCCCATTAGAACTCTACAGTTATTCGTGCTTGGGAGAGAGTTAAACTAGGATAAGATTCCTCTTGGGATGTACTAATCTTGATACATTTTTTCTATATAAAAATTTCATGCCATTATAATAAATATTATTATGATATTGTACATAAAATATTTCGTTGAATATTATATTTCATGATTATATAGAAATTTAGAAATAAATATAATTTTTCATGTAATAATGTTACAATATTTAATGTTAATTATGATTATAATATTGTATATTGAATTCTAACAACTATGATTTATTGTTATAATAAAATAATATTTTCATGTCAAATAACTATAATATTTCTCGATAATTGCATTATTACCTACCGGAAAGACCAAAGGCTATATATATTTTTATAGGTCTGATTCATGGGAGACCACCTTGGAAGTGCTCGTGTTTTACAATTTTCTGTATTTTTCATTATATTTTCCCATATATTGTACATTTTTAGAAACAAAGAATTTCATGTATGTATGACAATAAAAATCAATATATTTTATGTAAATGTTTTAAATGAATATAATATTTCATGTTTACATATAATTTTAGTGATAATTATAATATTTCAAGTCATAAGGTTACCATATTTCATGTTCATAATAATTATAATATTTCATGATGTATTGTAACAACTATGGTTTAGTGACATAACAGAAATAATATATTTTCATGTTGAATAAATATTAAACTACTAGATAATTTCCTTATTTAAATTTATATTTATAACAACAATAAAATATATATGTTTAATATTTGAATAATTAATAGTACTTTAAAATATTTAACATTAATGTCTGTGTATTGTTGGGTGGGATCCCAAAATCATTAATTCACCAGATCCTAATAGAACTCAGTAGTTAAGCATGCTTGGGTGAGAGTAGGACTAGGATGGGTTACCTCCAATGAAGTACTTGTGTTGTATTCTATTTTGTGTAGATTTCAAATTACATACTTGTATAATAATTATTATTATGATATTGGTCGTAAATTTTTTATTGAATATAATATTCCATGATTACATGAAATTTTAGAATTAATTTTATTATTTCATTTTATAATGTTACAATATTTCATGTTAACAATGATTATAATATTTATTGATTTATTGTAACAACTATAGTTTTGTTTTATAAAAAATTAATATTTTTTCATGTTGAATAATTATAATATTTCTTGATAATATCATTATTGGATTTGATAATATGAATGCTTCTTGGGTGACCTCTTAGGAAGTCCTCATGCATCACCTTTTTCTGTATATTTATAGTATTTTCCTATATTGCGTACCTTTTAAAAGAAACAGAATTACATGTTAGTATAAAAATAATAAAAATAATTTTTTATATAATTTTTTTAAATGAATATTTATGACGTGCCAACCGAGGTGGTACACACCGGTGCACCAAACTAGTTAGTCATGTGACCTCATGCGCGTCTCTCTTTGTGCTAGAGAAATCCAAGTATAAAAAAGGGTCTAATATCAATCACTGGGAGAGTATACCCATTTTATTAAAGTAGCACAACATCAGAAATAAATCAATAATATCCAAAATATATAACCTTAACCAGAATAATTCCAGTATCACATGATGACCAAAACAAGAATACAATCTCCAAAACTAAATCAAATGATATTTCATGACAAGTTTGTGTGAAGTGTCGAATGAATAACCAAAAATAAATAAAATAACAACTCATAAGTGAGTCCCAAAACCAAGTCTGGTTCCCTCATCCATACTTCAAATACGAATATGTGATTGACTGATAAATGGTATGTGAGGCAGATACTGATGATGCAAATACACACGAGGTTCTCAACATGGCGTTCATGGCCCATAATGTTAGCATTGGACTATAGTTCCAATTTTTAATAATATGAAATTATTTGATATAAAAAATTATAATGATGGTGTTATGATATTTGATATCCAGTGGGGGTAGTTTAATCTTCAGCTTGGTATGTATTGATGTTTTATGTGTCCTTGAGAACCCAAGGGTTTATGTAGTTCATTAAATAATAATTGAAAATTTTGATAACTATTTACTTATACAATGTATTGTATTCCTTATAAAACATCATACATTGTAATTTGATAGGATAATTTTTTAAACACCATTTGTGGTGGCCTACTGAGTTGTACTCACACCCTAATTATGCTGCTTAGTTGGTATGTAAAAATAATTCATGATTGTAGCATCAGATAATTTAAAGAGATGTATGTTAGATTACTAATAGTGGATGAATCATATATGAGGGAACCAGACATGTTTTTTGGACCCTCTGGTGAGTTCTCAGTGCCTTTATTTTTGGTTTTTCATTTGATACATGACACATACAAGTCATGAAATATCAACATCTTTAGTTTTGGATATTATATTCCTATTTTGGTCCCCATTTTATACTAGTATTAATTGAATTGTGGTTAAATATTAAATATATGATTGTGGAATGATTTTGATGGAGGAATCTATCCCCTAACGATGATGACCTCTAAGATATTACCTCCCCTATGGAGGGGGAGAAACCCCCATCCATTGAACGATCTTAGTCTCATACAATCTTTCCATATTATAACACCGACTTCATTCCTTCCTTTCCATTGATCTCAAAGTTACCTCATTTCCTAGATTTGTCCAATGTATTCCAAAAACTCATGCTCTCAGCCTCAGAGTTAAATAATTCCTCTTCACTTATGAATCTGATATTGATAACTCGCATCAAAAAGTGTTGACCATCGATTGATTCATTCGAGCAGTTTATATTTAATTCTAGGGGATTAATGGAACGTGTATCTATGGGTTTCCTTGAAAATATGAATATTATGATCCGATTTTCCTTAGAGAACGACCTGGTGTAGGTCAATTCTAGATTCCCTTGCATATGAAATGATTCATTTTTGTACTTAATCTAATATAATTTCAATTTTACTGTGAAATGTGATACCATGACCACGATGATTTGGGTAAGGTTTCCTAATCTCCATATCCCTTTTCAAAATCTTGTGATTATTCAAATCATAGGAAATTGTATTGGTCTCTATTTATGTTTATATAGTAGAACTAGATATCTGTGACAACCTATTTATCCATGAATTTACGTTGTGGTTGAGGAATCAATACCAATGGTAGAGTATGTTCTGATCACAAATGATTAAGATTTCCCGTAAAAGCAATATGTTTTCTATGAATAGTGGAGTGACTTACACTATTTGTTCAAAAAATGGGTCACCCATTGTTAGTGTGTAGGTGTAGGACCATGTTCAACTATATGAAGAAGGATGTGGCATTGGATTTATGTGGAAATAATTTTTTTCCTCATAATGATATGAATAAACATGGAAAATTGAAAACATATAGGATTTGGAGGCAATGTGCAATTGACCCCATTTTAATAGGGAGTTGTTGAGGGAAGACCTCCCTGCTGGGCTCACAACTGATTTTTTGGCTCTATAAAGAGTAGTATAGGACACCAACATTCAGAAGGGGACATTTTAGTTTCTTTAAGACTCAATTTTTTTTTAAAATGGAAATCTGTAATACAAAAATGGTACACAGAAATGGTATGAATGGTATAATGTGGTCTGTTTCTTGCCTGAGGGTAGGGGATGCTCAACCTATATCACCATCTAAGGCTACTGGTGTCATGTTGACTCCATGAAATACTTCAGTGTTATACACTTTGATTTCTTATGTTGTTTTATAGTCACATAAATGGGCCCTCTAATGTTCTTCTTCCGAATAAATCTTTATTTCCTACACAAATTGTTAATGGTGTTTTGTGGAAATAATGGAAGACGAAAGAGTTGTTGGTGTGAAATACAAGGTGAGATATTGAGTTTATGTTCATAGCTATTTCTAGATGTTATGAAACCAGAGCTCAAGAAAGGAGGATGCAGAAAGATGGTAATCAGTTAAGTCCAAAAGGAACAAGGTTTTTGGTCTATTTAAAGGGCCCAAAGTGGATCCTAATGAATTTTTCCATGATTCATATCAACCATTATATGATCAATAATCATACTACAATTTTTTTGGGTGTGGGATAAATATCAACATATATTAGTCACTGTTAGGTGTTTATCCAATAATAAAAATCAAGGAAATGTTGTTTCTAGAAATCTTTTGATTAATGAAAACAAAAAAACTAAGTATTATAATGAATAATCTATCCTTTTGAACACTATGATCATCAAATCAGCTGGAAAATTTAAGATAAATGTGGAAGAGGCTAGACCAGACCAAGTGAAAACACCTCCCGATGATGAGATTTTTTTAAAACTGATAATTGTTAATTATAGGGAAGAAATGTTGGAGGAAGATATCAATGTTAATGTTTAAATGGTGGATTATGACAGAGTACTCAAGAGATCGATCCATGTTTCTCTTAATGATAATAAATATTAAAGTATTTATAAACCTGATTTGATATTGGAACATGGAATCAACAAGGGTAAATTTTATTTTGATGAATATATCATTACATATGATAAGATTACCAATCATATTGATGATCTTATCATATAAAATATGGAGATATAGGTAACTTTGTTGCATTGGGGATTATATAGGGTGTGTAATTCCATTAATCATTTTATTATAATGATTTTTTTGAGTTCCTTCTGTTTTTATCTCACATAACCATTTACATGTTTGGTTTCCCACTTTTTCCATAAAATTAATATGGTATGAAAACTTAATTGTTAGTTTAGGTAATATCTTGTGGTGATTATTTATTTATTTTTTGTTATCATGCTACTTTGATAATGATGGTATAGTCTCCCCAGGATAGATATTCGACCATTTCTACTATTCGGATTCATTTTTCATATAGGAAGGCATGCTTGAGGTCACATGACCAAATGAATATAGGGTACGTTTCTTGAGTACATATCAATCCTTTCACCTAAGAGAGATGTGAAATTCACTATTGATCTCATGTCAGGGGTTGAGTGAGTTTTGATTCAACCATACATAATGTAACCAATAGAGATTCAACAGAAAAATACACAATTTCAAGATTTTATGGATACAAGATTTACTTGTTTGAGAATTTTTCATTAGGGTTCACCAGTTTTGTTTACAAAGAAGGCTAACAGGACTTTACACTTATGTAATGACTACTGGAAGTTGATCCATATGGTAGTGATGATCTAATATCCTCTTCTGCGTATCGATGATCTCTTTGGCCTGTGTAGAGGATCATGTGTCTTCTCAATGATTTACATGAGATTAGGGAATCATCATTTGAGAGTTTTACCTTCTTTTATACAAAAGAAAAATTTCAAAAGAAGGTATGTCCTTCATCATATCATCATGATGCTATTTGGGTGGACAAACACGTAAGAAATTCTTATGGCCTTGATGAATTGAATATCCCACTATACTTGTATTAGTTTGTTGTTATGTTTTTAATGATATATTGGTGTACATTAAGGCTCATTATGATCATGCCCACAATCTTGACATCCTCCTATGAAAAATGATATATTATCAACTATACAACATGCTATTTATGTTCCAATTTTGGATTCATTAGGTAGACTTCATGGGTCACATCTTCTTGAAGGATGGTGTGTATGTGGAAAAAGAGAAAGTGCATGTTGTTATTTATATGGAGGACCCCAAGAATGACTTTGATATCCCGAGATTTCTGGCATTAATGGGTTATTTTTGAAGGTTGATCGAGAACATTTATATTTCGAACCACCACTTTCTGGTTTGACTAAAAGTGGTACGAGTTTCCTTAACTGGTGATGGGTCTATATATGGGTTTTTATAGATCATATCTATTAGATCTTGGATCTAGGTTTTGGTTTTAGAACATGTTCTTCATCAAGTTCTTGGTTGTTTCCCTTAAATTGGGGATTCTTGATGGTGAGAATTCATCAACGATCTTGAGATCGATTGTCCCAATTCAATTCCCATAGTATTGATTTGACACCCTAATATTTCATTATACATTTTTTAAATAAATTCAATATCTTGTGTTGTAAACAAAAATGATTTTGACTATACTATGATCTGTCAAACTAACCATTTAAAAAGCTATTATTAATAGTATTAGCCACATAATGAAATTTATAAATTTTATTTTTCATCATAGAAATCATTTTTGGGTGCGTAATATAAAATTATATAGGGGTGAATTATTGTTGTTTTTATGAAAGGTTTTGGTATTTGGTGAAAAGGGAAAATTATTTCATTGTTGGTAAAAATAAATTTTATATTTAAATATTTATCTTAATTTAAATTTATTTTAATGTCACAAATAGATAAATAATACTTATATTAATCCGATTTATGTCACTGTAATAATTTTTAAAATATAATCAGATATAAAAAAATTTGAACATCAATTTTACCTCCCTTCCAGCCATATTGGTGACATTATCATTAAAAATAATTTTACCTCTTATTTGAATGGAATTTAGAAAAACGTTAATACATGGTTGTAATTCGGATGAAATTTTTGGCCTAATAGGACCAAATTAATTTCTTGGTGAACATTTACTTTATTAAATTATTATTTATTAAGCATGGTTAAGAGTAAAACAACTAATTTAAGGTAGAAATATTATTATAATATTTAAAAATTACACTAAAAAATGTCCAAATTTAATTATATAAGTGTGTTTCGACCAAAATCTACCCTGGTTCAATTTTGGGACCACTTGGAGTCACTTGGATGAATTTAAAATATTTATAATATTATATTTAATGAAAATCCAATTTTGTTTTACTATTAATTTTAACTAGAAAAATATTTTTAATATTAGGTTATATAACTGATATGGTAGAGTATAAATAGTAATTAGTAATTTAAAAATTTTATTTACATTTTGTTATTTAATTTATAATTTTATAAATTAAATAATTAAATTTAATTGTGACACAATGATGATGTAGCAATTGATTTATTAAAGGATGAATCAAAAAAATGATATCAATAATATTAAAATAAACATCATTTAAAATATTTAATGTCATAAATGAATTATTTGGATGTAATTTACATGTTCGAGATGATGTAATGTATCTTACTCAATGGAATCATGTTTTTATGATTATTTAAAAAGTCAAATTTTTAATAGTGTCATAATTGACATTAATGTGATTTTAAAACAAATAATATTTTATTATATGATATAAAATTCATAAAAACATTTATTTTTTCCAAAATAATAGTATAATGGTAAATATATCATTAATGATAGAATTTGTATTATTTTGATATTTTATATTAAATATATTAACCATATAGTGTAAAAAAGACAAGTAGTCATGGTAAGAGATAAATTGTTTAAACAAGGTTTAAAACAAAAAGATAAGCATTAAAAAAATTATAAAATTGTCCAAAAAATTATTGAATGGATAATATTAGATCCTCATCACACTATGATATATTTTAAATCATTTAATGAACATTATTCCATGAAATTTACATAGATATTATAAAAATAAATTAATGTGACATAATGACACACTCTAATATATTTTTAATATAATAATTTAAATATGGGGATAAAAAGGATATAAATTTTACCATAAATAGTATTTGGAAATATAATATAATTTTATACCTAATTTTTATTTATTTATAATTTTTAGAGATTAAAAATTTACCATAAATAATGACATAATAGAGGAGAAGTAATTATTTTATTAATTGAAATAATAAGTAAATGATTTTAAAAATATTAAAATAATTATAATTTTACCAGATTTATGTGACACATGAATTATATAGGTGACTATGAAATTTTAGGTCTTTATTTAATTTATTAATTTATATTACTATGTTGATTTTTTTAAAGCCAATGTAATGAATACTGTCAAAATTAACACTATTGATATTTTTAAAACATTATAATTTACATAATTTTTTTAAAATAATAAAATATATAGAAAATACAATGTGATAATTATATGATCTAAGATTTAATAAAGTAATAATTTATGTACAATTAACACAATAGAAAAAATATTTATCACCATATATTATTAAGAATATTATTATCACAATTAAAATTCAATAGATTAATTAATGATAAATCAAAATGATAAGTTTTAAAATAAAATAAAAACATCTATAAATTTTATGGGTAGATTGTATTTCGACCTATCCTCATCTTATCCTAAAAATAACTCAATTTGGAGCTATTTCAAATCAAAAATAAATTCATAATAATATAAAAGTTTTGGAGTTTCCAAAAAGTACCCTCCCCTCTCTTATAAAAGGGAACCTCTCCTAATATATTATTCACACCGATAAATATATATAACTCATTAAACCCCTTACCTTTTCTACTAAAAACTTCCCTAAATTAATCATAGAGGTCATACTTGTGGTATAAATCCAACCTAAGGTGTCCTTTTGTTCAAATAAAAAGGAGTTACTCGAAGAAGAGGTAATTGTTTTACAAATTCTATTCAATTTATTTTCATCTTCAACTTATTTTTACTATTGTTTTACATAATAATGAAATGAAAACAGAATATAATATATACTGAGATTTTTTTCTAATAATAATACAATCATATTTATCCTTTTACCCATCCTCTGAAAAACGATACCATCATTCATGCGTACGGACAACTTACCAACTCCATGCCTTGGTGCAAACTTTTATTCATCTATAAATTATTGATATGGGTATAAAGATAAATATAAATAATTTATATAATAAATATTAAATGAAAGTTTTTATTTTTAATTCATATTCTATCCAATTTTTTACCCTTTTCCATTACTAAATGATATTGTCGATTGTGCGTACGTACGACCTTCCATCTCCACGACGCTGTGAGATTCATTCTACATGTTAACCATTCCAAAAATGCATATAAAAATATATTTAAGGAATTATTATTAAATATATTACATAATAACACTACTTAATACACACACACACACATATATATTTCATTTAATTTCATCCATTCAATATGATAAGAAAAAAGAAACAACGTTCATATGTACGTACGGACTACCGTCTCCATTAACGGTGTATTCCTTTACATATATCTATCTATTATATATAATTATATACTGAGTATATATGATATATAAATCAGTTTTTAAATTATGGATGTATGTAAATCATGATCTAAGTAATAAAATCAAGAATAAAAATTAAAAACACGTACGATAAGAAGTTAGATTATTACACAAAATGTCTCTTTAACATGGAAATTATTAATAAACAGGTAATGTAAACTCATAAATGAATCACATATGATATCATAAATGTTATTATGTTTCTGGAAATAGTTAATAATATTTTTAAAACCACTATACAGGAGTTTCTGATCTGCACGATGGGAATCAGTCCTATGGTAAGGGTTAATTTCACAATCGCATTATTATTTCTGATTATTTATACATAAGTAATTACTGAGAAATATTTATAATATATTTCAATGACTCATAATAATATATTCAAAAGAAAATTTTTATAGTTTTATGTAAGGGAATCTTTAACTAAAATATCATTTCAAATTTTTAATAATTTAGTCTTCAAAATCATTCTAATTAATATCGTTGTTTTAAAAATTGTTTTACGGATTTATTTATGTGGATATGAATGTTTTAAAATTTTAATTGATTTCCATAGTTTCATTTTGGTATGTGAAAATTTTATTCGAAAAATCTGTAAAGACCCGGATATTTCAAGCGAATTTTTTTTCTAAATACTTTGGAATTTTACGAGTGTGTGGCTTCTAACAACACTTGATTCCAAGGACCGGTGTGCCCGGAAAAAATCTCTGAAGTTTAGCTCGGGTATGCTCAAGGAACGGATGAGCGGGTTTTTCTAACATTTGAATAGGTGCTCGGAATTAAAATCTGAGGGCACCGATGAACTCACAACACCGGTAATTATATAAGGGGGTACTTACCGCAGTTGAATTCGCAAAGGAGGAGGAGATAATTTTTGGGGGTTTATTTAAGAAGTAAATAAAAATTTTCGGAACAAATTTTTATTTCTAAGTGAGGTTATTCCCTCCCATGGGTAGTTAAGTGTGGGGACCACAACCACTTAACATCCCATGTGTGGAGGTTAGAGAGGTGGGGCCCACATTATCCCCACCATTTAATTCCCTCTGATCCCATTAACATCCCCTCATTAATTTGGAAAACCTATATTAAATGTCACCTCAATCCATTAAATTATGTCAACCCATAATTTAATGAGGAACCTTCCTCTATCCATCTTTTAAATTTAATAGCCAACGCGTTTATTAACGGGGAACCTTCTCCCTAACTTCTTTAATTAAATTTCTACACATTTTAATTAGTGTGGTGAATTAATTACGGGAGTGTTTCTTTGCGTGTAAAATAAAATAATCGGGAACCTATTATTTTATTAAAGAGGATAGCTTCGTTGTGTGAGGAAGAACAACAGCCTATGATGAAGAACGACGAAGAATGCCAGCATCCGACGAAGAACGATGAAAAATTCCGGCCTATGACAAAGAATGACGAAGAATGCCAGTTCCTCGGAGATCGATGACGCACCACCCTTATTGTTCTCTACAGCAAGAGAGGAGAAACTGATTCCTCCTCGGCGCGCCCCGACAATGCCTACGAACCTTTCCCCAGTGACAACGACAATTTTCCTCCATGTTAAGGTAGGGGAATTTGAATAATGTTTCTTTATGTGATTCTTATATCCCGGGCATGGCATGCAATTTTTGGTATTGTTTGAACCACTAATTCGGTGGGTGCGGACTAACGAAGAATTCCGAACCCATTGCTAGTTTGTTCTTGATGCATGGAATTTTTGGCAATGACGAAACATGACCAAAATGGCGATTGGAGGCCTTCGCAGTAATCTACGAGTCCCGAGATGACCGCAGGAACAGACGGGAGCAAGAAAGGACCACTGGAATGGCTATGGTGGCCCGTGGAAAACTCCGGCGGCACGGGTCGGCGGCGGCTGGAGGCCCGCCGGCACTAGCTGGCTGCCCGGAGGCTACGGCGCCCCGGTGCGACACCGGCCAAAGCTGCTGTGGAGGTGAGGAGATGGATCCCGCGACCGTGTGGGATCCTGGGAGACACAGTGTCGGTCGTCGCGTCGGCGGAGCCTAAAAGGGGCGGTGGACCGCATCCCCTAAGCTCGGCCCGCTGGCCGAGCCAGCGCACCCCCTGGCCGGGCCAGGGCGAGTCGCGTAGACCGGTCTGGGCCGGCCCTCGCCCGGCCGGGCTGGACCCGGACCTCGGTCGGGTCGCCCGGTTGGGGCCGACCCGAGGGGGGGGGGGGGGGTTGGGCCGGGTCGGACCATGCCCAGACCCCCCACTTCAGACCGTTTTCGGTCATTTGACCATAACGTGATCTACGGACCTCTGATCGATGCAACGCCTGATGCATAGGAATCCTTGGATCGATACGTTTGTTTTGGTATATTACATTTTAGGTTTTGGAAAAGTTTGGGTATGGCTGGGTTGGTTTGGACTCGAAACCAACCGGGCCCTTGGAACGGAAACACTTATATCTTAAAGAGCAGACATCCGATTGATGAGTAAATTCTGTTGGGAAACTTTTGTTGAGATGGTTCTTTTGGCTTACTCCTCTTGAGGATTGGATGTAGCTAGAGTATAGTTGGGTTGGTTTTAGCTTAAAAATCAACCAGGCCCCTAGAACAGAAAAACCAATAACTCTCTGACCAGGCGTCTGATTGACGCACCGTCTGTCGCGTCAGGTTTCTTTTGATGAGAAGGAACTTTGAGATGCATCCTATATGGATTTCATGACAGTTGATGTATCAACACTATCTCTTTTTCTCGAGGAGTGGACCCTCCCATAATCGAGTATGCTGTGTGCGGGAACCTAAGAGATGGTTGCGACTGCGACGATGACGACTGCACTTGAATCCTCCGTGGGTTCGGCAACGACGACGACGGTACTAGAATCCTCCATGGGTTCGACGGTGATGACTACTGTTCATGTATCCTATGTGGGTCCGGTATTATTTGACTATGTACTTGTATCCTATGTGGGTCCGGCAGAGTAGCTGGTCTTGTATCCTTTGTGGGTCCGACAAATTAGCTGGTCTTGTATCCTATGTGGGTCCGACAGCAAAGATGAATCAGTGTCTACATATGATCATCTCTATTGCCTATCGAAGTGTATACTTGTGTGAGATGAGTCTTGATTCTCAATCATTATCATTGATGTGGTTGACTTGCTTTCCTGTGTGGATTGGGATGTCCTTTCCTGTGTGGTCTGGGTTGTGCTTTCCTATGTGGACTGGGTTGTGGTTGGGCTTGGGAGCTAGAGTTGAACTGTAATTGATGACTTAGGTATATGTATGTACATATACCTATTTAGTGTTGTTTGATACTTTGTTATTGTATCTTTCCTTTTTGTTTTATCCTTCATGGATTCTGAGAGACCTTCTGGGGTCTCAGGGTCTCTACTGAGTATCGTATACTCACCCCTGAATGGGCTATGCCCGTACTACGTTGTGTTGGATGCAGACGACGGACAACACTGATTGAAGTGGAGGCTTGTGGAGATGGACGGTACCCGGAGGTGGACTACTTGGTAGGACGTATACGGATCGGACGACCGGACCCGAGGAGCTGAGGAGACTATCTGTACCCACCCTTCAGGTGGGACTTCCGGAGGATGAATCGGTGTTGCAGTTTACTTACTGCTGTTGTAATTTCCCTTTCAATTGTACTCTACTTTCAGTTGGGTTTGTATACTGGCCCATTTAATTTTTTATCACTTCTCCTGTACCCAGTTTTACTTAGTACTTACGTCACTTTCATTCTCTGTTGTGTATGTTACTTCATAATGAAAATGCCTTCCCTTCTTTTGGGATTTACATCTTTGGTGCTAGTCTCCAGCCCCTGGCCTATGGAAGGCGGGCTTAGGGTAGTCACGACACGGGCCCCGAGGACGGGTCATGAAAAATTGGTATCAAAGGAGTCGGTTCTACCGCAAAACTCATGACTCTGATAATTTCTTCTCTGTGGAGCAATAGTGTTAAGAGTATTGAGTGTGGTTTTTAGTCCAGGGAGTCCAGTGTTGGTGCGGTGGCCGACGTATCCATACACCACGACCCTGACATCTGATTTCCGACTCAGTGCATGAAAACACTATATGCATGTGTGATTATTTTCAAAGGTTTTCATAGTGATTACACTATGTCAGGTCACCGGGTATACTATATTAACCGTGGCACACCTGTTTGTATTCAGGATGGCCCCATGACGGCAGCCTGCTAGGGTTCTGAGCTTTTTGTGAGATGGCAGCCCACCGAGCGACGAGGCCTCGGGGCTGGGCCCCATTACAACGGAGGCACCGGCGGTAGCTCTGCCCACCGATCCACCGATGCTACCAGCCCCAGTGTAGGAGAGTGCATGCCGCCTGAGTGCATTTCACGAGTTTCAGAGGTAGAGGCCACCCAGGTTCCACAGAGAGACAGATCCTCAAGAAGCCGAGAATTGGCTGGAGGCTGTTGTCAGAGTCTTCAGGTTGGTTGGGACACCAGTAGACCTCATGGTGATCCTTGCCGCGAGTCTCTTGCACGTAGAATCAGGTAGATGGTGGAGGCTGATGCTCCAGGTGCACGATGAGCCATCTCTTCTATGGACGGTAATTGAGAGCCCCTTTCTCTCGGATTTTGTTCCAGCCACCCTCAGTGCAGTGTGCATCAAGGAGTTACTGAAGCTACGGCAGGGTAGCATGTCAGTAGCCTAGTACTCGATGAGATTTACGGACCTCTCACGCTACTACACAGACATGGTATGAGACCCATTCATCCGGGCCTGGACCTTTGAGAAGGGGCTGAGGCATTAGATCAGAGCTTCGACGATTCCACTCAGTATCCCGACTGAGGCAGGGGTGCTGGAGCGAGCCCTGCTAGTGGAGAGATTTCTCGCCGAGAATCCATCAGAAGTGAGACACACCACATGTAACGCCCCGACCCCAGTTACCCAGAGTCAGTGCATTATTTTAATACATTGGCATTATTACAAGGAATCATGTCCTGAAGGACCTATCGGTTTAGCAGTATTGTAAAATAGATTACATACATGAATGTTACATTACATTTTATAACATACAAAACAACATAAATAATCCTTCATGAACACCATTATTCCCTTGGATTAACCCTACATATAAATCACAATACACTACTTGGAATCCTGGGAAAAATAAAACATAGAAGAGGGGTGAGCTCAAACACTCAGTAAGGGTAAGCAATACAGCAGAAACTTTCAAAAATAAGCATAAACATTTAAGGAAATGATTAAAACTAATACAAAAGCCTTTTAAACTTGAACTTCAGTATAATATGGAAGAAATAAAATGAAATAATTCCATTTAATTATTCAGATGGATATTCTACAAAACGAATAATCACATGAAATATCACTAACCACTTTCATAATGATGGAATGCATAATGCTGAACTTTAATTTCTTTATCAAGGCCTCATGCCAAGGCCTAGGGGCTAACTATAACCGGAACCCAACCCAGAGTGCATCTAATAACCGGACACCAACCTAGAGTGCCTCTAATAACTAGACACCAACCCGGAGTGCCTCTAATAACCAGACACCAACCCGGAGTGCCTCTAATAACTGGACACCAACGCCGAGTGCCTCTAATAACCGGACACCAACCCGGAGTGCCTCTAATAACTGGGCACCAACCAGGAGTGCCTCTAATAACCGGACACCAACCCAGAGTGCCTCTAATAACCAGACACCAACCCGGAGGGCTTACTTTTACCAGTCCCCATCCCGGAACATACTAGTCCAACACATTCATCTTAAGAAGAGGATGATATATAACATAAATATTTGTATTAAAACTAGCATGAGAAATGTCCATACATTACCCATAAACCATGAATGGTATACAAATAACACATCGACAGTCAAATATATCACAAAACTTTGAACACAATATGGAAGATTTGTATCATGATAAATCAACTTCAAAACAAGTTTAAAATCTATTAAAGAATTTTGAGATAGATGAGATTGATTTGTAAAACTCTTTGAGAGAAATACCCCTTTTTCATGAAAACATTTAAAAGTCACACAATTTAGAAAATAATTCATTTTAAAATATTTTTTAATCAAAGTTTCCCATACCACTTTGAAACTTTTGAAAGGAATTAACATTTTAAAAATATTCATGTCCATATAAATAAAACCTTAAAAACCATTTTGAAGATATGGACATTAATGGGAAAGATTTAGAAGAATAAATATTTAAAACATTTGAAATGTTGTTTTACTAAAAAGTCCCTTAAAAGAATCCCTTTAAAAACTCTTTCATAAAACATGTACATGGATAATAAATATGTCCCAGTAGATACTAACGTAAAAACAACAACCTCAGATAATAAAGAGATTGTGAAATTAACCCTTACCAATTTGGTAACTTACGAAACATACACCCCGTGAAAGAGGTATCATACAATGAATATGTAAATACACATAAATTAAAGTGTATTACATAAATAATACAATTTTGGGCAGCACATACACCACACAAAAGGTAATAGTGGCAATATGGCATGAATCTCACGGGAATAAGGAGTGCGAGGAAAACCCCTTACCTTGCACTTTCCTTTAGTTGAGGGTACGTTTGACCTCCTGTACGAAGATCGTAGTATGTTATTAAATTATACCAGAATCCTATTAATATTTATAAATTCATACATGATTCATTTAGGACTTTATATTACCAATTTAATAATAATTTCCATGTTAAATTAACATTTTGGGTAAAAATTGCTTTTTTTATCGTACGTGTTTTAACTTGTTACTCTTGGTTGCATCACTTAGATCATGATTTAAATACATCCAAAATATAAAACATGATAAATATATCATATATATTTAGAATATAAATATGTACAATGGACATATATATGAAATGGAAAACACCGTTTATGGAGACGGTAGTCCATATGTACGCATAAATGTTGTTTCTGTTTTCATATAGTATTGAACAGAAGTAAGTGAGTAAGATATATGAAACTACATAAATCATTATATATATAAATATATATATATATATATATATATATATATATATCTTCGGTAGAATTATTATGTGATATATTACATACTTATTAGTAATATATATTTTTATAATCGTCGATTAATGGTGAACTTGGAAATGAATCTCATCGCGTTGTGGAGAGGGTAATCCGTATGTACGCACGAGCGAAAATATCATTCTTCTGATATTAAAATAATATATAATTGTATGTTATATCATATATACATAATCCTTATACTTTTATATTTATTATTTACTTCAAATACACATCATTATTATACCCATCCATATAATAATGTATTGAATAACAATTATACCACGGCGTGGAGACGGTAAGCCGTACGTACACACGTATGGTGACATGTCATTTAAAGGATGGATATAATACAGAATATGGTTGTACCATATTTATAATAACATCACAGTATAAAGGATATAATGGAGTTATTATTTTAGAATATAAATAACAAAGAAAGAAGAAGTTGAAGAAGAAAGGAACTTGAAAGAGGGTGGTGAAAACATTACCACATCTTCGGATTCTTCCATTTGATTTGACCAAAAGGGATCCTTAGGTTAGCTTTCTGATCAAAATAAAGACTCTATGTTGAAGTGAGGGACATTGAGAGAGTATTTTGGCTGGGTTTGGCCGAACCAAAAGGATTTTAAGGTGTGAAGAATTGGTTAGAAGTTGGGTCCTTTTATAAGGGGAAGGAGGGGCTCTTTAGAAAACACTTAAAGTATTAATTTATAATAAATTCATATTCGGTTTCAAATGGGTCAAAAGTAAATTATTTACAGTTTAAGGTGGTTATGGGTCTAAAAACACTCAAAAATAGAATTTAGACAGGTTTGGGTCACTATATTAACCTTATCTTTAAGGATTAACTCTTAGTTAATTAGTTTCACTTTTACAATGTCTCTTTGTATTTTTATAGTATATGGTTAATAAACTTACTATATATATCCAAACGACACCCAAGTGGTCCAATAATGATACACCTATCATGATTCAAGTCCTTTTTCTGAACAATATATTTTTAGGAATTTAATATCAATTAATAATATAATATTTGTTTTAAAAACTCTTTAATGTCAATTTTGACACTATTTGGTATTTTGTTTTTTTGAAAGTCATCACAACATGATTACTTCGAACATGATACACTGAATCAGCCCTAACATGTCATAGTCACCTATAAAATTTGTGGATGTCATAAAAACATTGAAATTATATTTATTTTTATATTTATATTACCATTTATTTGATTCTTTCACTTATAAGGTAATTACTGCATCATCATTGTGTCATAAATAAATTTATTTATTTAATGTATAAAAATTATAATTAAAATACCATTATGTAGGAAAGCTTTTTAGATTTCTAATTAATATTTATAATCGAATTTATCTTATGTATAACCCTATATTAAAAATGTTTTAGTTATTAAACTTTGATTTTAACTTTCTTAACTCTTCTTTGAATTAAATAATAATAAATGTCCTAATCCAATTCAAGTGGACCTAAAGGGTGATTTTTTATTCCTAAGGTTGTTTCTGGTCGAATTAAACTTATCCAATAGAATTAGGACATGTTTTAGGGTAATAATAATATCATTTTTACCCTTAATTACCCTATTTACTTTTTACTGTGGTAAATAAAAATAAAAAAGTTACTATTCACCAAAAATTATTTTTATCTTATTGAAGGACATTTTACACCTTTATATTAACCGTGTCTCTCGGATTTTAGAAATTACACTCACAGAAGCGGTAAAATTATGTTTTATGTGAATTTTCAAATTCTTCTAGGAGGTGGGTAAAAGACGGTGAAAAAGTTTAATAAAATTTTTATATATCTAAAATTATTATAAACTGCCTCCAATGAATTAAATTGAATTTATATAGGTTTTATGTATCTATTTTTACCTAAAATAAATTCATATAATATAAATAATTATTTAAATAAAAATCTGGTTTTAAGCAGTAACTCAGTGATTTTCACTATTCATCAAAAATTGAAATTTTTCAGAAAAATACCAAAAAATTACCCTAAGATAATTGTGATATTCCGAATTCAATAATGAAGTCTATTTTATAAAATTAAAAACATAGAATTTTTATTTATAAATTTAAAATTAATTCCCGTTGTTAAAACAAAAAGTGTGTTTTTAAGAAACAATAACTATCAAAAGATTAACACTTGTTTATGTCCGGTTTAATTGTGAAATTATGTCCAATGACAAACAATTGGATTAAATGTAAATAATATATTATAAATATAATTTAAAACCACTCAAATTCATAATTTATCACTATTAATTATTTCGATTAAAAAAGTTGTTTTTAATTAAAATTTAGTATTTTTCACTATTCATCAAAATATGAAAGTTATCCGAAAAGTACCAAAATTTTACCCTAGGCTAATTTCGATATTCTAAATCCAAAAATGAAGTCCATTTTGAGAGATAAAATTTATAAAATTTCAAAAAGTGGGTATTACTATTCATAACAGCTACTTTGATTGATCGTGGTGTGTGTTAGAACTTGAAGTTGCGTACAACACACGCTACTGTTTTATTCAAAGAGAAGCATACTATGGAAGCTTGGGGCGTTACATTCTCCCATACTTTAATAAATTGTGTCCTCGCAATTTATGCTCGGTATTAGAAACTTGGGATTGACATTTCAAAATATCTTAGTTGAAATCCCACATCGAAAAATGGATTAATGAGGCCTCTATTTAAAATAAAGAGTGGTATGTATGAAGGTTACCGAAAATAACACATACATGGGTTCATGTAGGAAAACATGGATATGAAAGAGAAATCTAACCATCAATATCTGATGGAGAGTGGTAGAGGACATGGTTACGAAAAATCCAACAATCACAAAGCCATGAATTTTTTATGATCTAAGGTACTATCTAGGACAACTTTTTTGTTCTAAGTTATTTTTCTTAATGTTGAGGAATTTATTTATGAGATTGGCTAAAATAATAAAAAGATATATTTACTTTAAAATTAGAGTTTTATCCACTACTAAATTTCTACCAAAAACTTTTCCTTCACTCCAAAACATAATACAACTCAAAAATAATCTATTTATCCTAATCGTATAGGGTTCCAAATATAATGAATTTATAATTCACATATCAGACCCTTTAAAAAAAAGAAATAGCAATATACAATCCAGGGAATTCACGTAGTCTATTGGTAGGCGACAAATCCCAATCACACTATGGTTGGGGGTTTGATTCCTGCAGCTTTGTTCGACGCGACGGGTTGTCACACGGTCTGTGTTTTGTCCTTTTATAAAAATACAAAAATAACCTTTCAAACTTAATCCATTCCAACCTTTAGACTTATCCAAAATACTACTATCCAAACTGACAATCCAAAATTTACAAAGAAGTTAAACATAATGAGGAACCTTTTTTCAGGTAATAACATGTGAACGCATTCCTCATATATTCTTTTATAACATTGCAACATCCTGAATTACCAAAATCAAACATCTCTTATTCCAAAATCACTACCTCAATATTAGGACCATATTAAGGTTTATCTTTCCTTCAACCATGTAATTTCCAAAAAAATTAACTCACTATAGAGTCACTACTCTTAGTACCATAAAATATCATACCCTTAATGAAATAGTATTGTAGTACAAACCTTATTTATTTCCAGAACATCATTGATACGACACTTAAATGAAATAATTCTAAAATAACAACATAAGAACACTAGTCATTCCTCTTCATCTGTGGTAGTATCATAACATGATTATTATTCAATATAATCATTTGCAGCATAGTCTGATGACTAGGGCATTGGTTCGCGTAGTGTCCAAACTCCTTGCAGATGAAGAATTGTACATTTGAAACCCTTTTCTTACACTTGTAGTAACATAATTGGTGTCCTTTTTCTTCACACTTATATTATACTCTCATTCCCTCCATGCATTTTCGAAGGTGATTCTTTACACAGTTATCACATATGAAAAAACCCCTTCTTTACCTTCTTCCCTTTATCTATCCTTCTCTCTACCATCCTTTTCTTCTCTGGATTCCATTCAAAGCCATAGGACTCTGATAATTCTTTACTTATCTTATCAACACATGATACTATTTCTTCATATGATGATAATATGTGGGAGACAATTTCCCTTCTAAATTATGGCTTAGGACCATGATAGATATGATCCTTCTTACTCTTTGGATCATACGTATTACTGGAGTTCACCTTCCTTCTATTGGGCATCATTTCTATACAATAGTATAAACTAGTTCAGTTTATGAATTGCAATGAATAATTCCAAACTTGTAAAATACCTAACACAAATTGAACAGTTTATAGATATAATCTTTAATCATAAAAAATGTATTTTTTGAGTAAGTATATACTCATGAGCCCTTCATAATGGTTTGTAAATAAAATGATAAAAATCCTAAGCATATCCCCCGGGAGTGTCGTAACCAAGAGTGTAGCAAGGCCCGTTTTCGTGCACCAGTTCCCATTCAAGTCTAGCTCAAAGTGGTGTTTTCGGGTTTTACACCTAGGTACATCTATGCCAGAGCCACCTCAACCTGCTCGTATCCAGACAGAGATTTATTGCTCGGAAAACTCAAAAAATCTCTACAATACCAAAATTCTAGGAAGTTCTTCTATAATAAACCTCAAAGTCTATATTAGGTCTATGTGCTGTAATCTGAGTTTATATAAATCTAGTTTCCAAGGATATTTCTAAACTTCCTCTGATACCAACTGTAATGCCCTGACACTAGTTACCGAGAGTCGGTGCATTATTTTAATACATTGGCATTATTACAAGGAATCAAGTCCTGAAGGACAGATTGGTTTAGCAGTCTTGAAAAATAGATTACATACATGAATGTTACATTACACTTTATAACATTCAAAACAACATAAATAATCCTTCATGAAAACCATTATTCCGTTGGCTTAACCCTGCATATGAATCACAATACACTTCTTGGAATCCTGGGAAAAATAAAACATAGAAAAGGGGTGAGCTCAAACACTCAGTAAGGGTAAGAAATACAACGGAAACTTTCAAAAATAAGCATAAACATTTAAGGAAATGTTTAAAACTAAAACAAAAGCCTTTTAAACGTGAACTTCAGTATGATATGACAGAAATAAAATGAAATAATTCCATTTACTTATTCATATTGATATTCTACTAATCGAATAATCACATGCAATATCACTAACCACATTCATAATGATGTAATGTATAATGTTGAACATTAATTTCTTTATCAAGGAATCATGCCAAGGCCTAGGGGCTAACTATAACCGGAACCCAACCCAGAGTGCCTCTAATAACCGGACACCAACCCGGAGTGCCTCTAATAACCAGACACCAACCCGGAGTTCCTCTAATAACCGGACACCAACCCAGAGTGCCTCTAATAATAGGACACCAACCCGGAGTGCCTCTAATAACCGGACACCAACCCAGAGTGCCTCTAATCACTGGACACCAACCCAGAGTGCCTATAATAACCGAAAACCAACCCAGAGGTCTTACTTTTACCGGTCCCCAACCCGGAACATACTATTCCAACACCTTCATCTTAAGAAGAGGATGAAATATAACATAAAAATTTGGATTAAAACTAGCATGAGAAATGTCAGTACTTTACCCATAAACCATGAATGGTATAAAAATAACTCATCCACAATCAAATATATCAAAAAATCTTGAACACAATATAGAAGATTTGTATCATGATAAATCAACTTCAAAACAAGTTTAAAATCCATTAAATAATTTTGACATAGATGAAATTGATTTGTAAAACTCTTTGAGAGAAATACCCCTTTTTCATGAAAACATTTAAAAGTCACACAATTTAAAAAAGAAGTCAATTAAAGAAATTTTTGAATCAAAGTGTCCCATACCACTTTGAAACTTTTGAAAGGAATTAACATTTTAAAAACATTCATGTCCATATAAATAAATCCTTAAAAAAACATTTTAAATACATGGACATTAATAAGAAAGATTTAGAAGAATAAATATTTAAAACATTTGAAATGATTTTTAAGTAAAAACTAACTTAAAATAATCCCTTTAAAAACTCTTTCATAAAACATGTAGATCGATAATAAATATGTCCCAGTAGATACTAATGTAAAAACAACAACCTCAGATAATAAAGAGATTGTGAAATTAACCCTTATCAATTTGGTAACTTACGAAACATACACCCCGTGAAAGAGGTATCATACAATTAATATGTAAATACACATAAATTAAAGTGTATTAAATAAATAATACAACTATGGGGGGTACATACCGCACACAAAATGTAATAGTGGCAATATGGCATGAATCTCACAGGAATAAGGAGTGAGAGGAAAACCCCTTACCTTGCACTTTCCTTTAGTTGAGGGCACGTTTAACCTCTTGTACGAAGATCATAGTATGTTATTAAATTATACCCTAACTATATTAATATTTATTATATCATACATGATTAATTTATGACTTTATATTACCCATTTAATAATAATTTCCCTGTTAAATTAACATTTCATGTAATAATTGCTTTCTTTATCGTACGTGTTTTAACTTGTTAATCTTGGTTGTATCACTTAGATCATGATTTAAATACATCCAAAATATAAAACATGATAAATATATCATATATATTTAGAATAAAAATATGTATAATTGACATATATATGAAATGTAAAACACCGTTTATGGAGATGGGAGTCTGTACGTACGCATAAACATTGTTTCTGTTTTCATATAGTATTGAACAGAAGTAAGTGAATAAGATATATGTAACTACATAAATACTTATATATATAAATATATATATCTTAGGTAGAATTATTATGTCATATATTACATACTTATTATTGATATATATTTTTATAATCATAGATTAATGGTGAACTTGGAAATGAATCTTATCACGTCGTGGAGACGGTAATCCGTACGTACGCACGAGCGAAAATATCATTCTTTTGATATTAAAATAATATATAATTGGATGTTATATAATATATAAAGAATCCATATAATGTTATATTTATTATTTACATCAAATACACATCATTATTACACCCATCCAAATAATAATGTATTGAATAACAATTACACCACGACATGGAGACGGTAAGCCGTACGCACGCACGTATGGTGACATGTCATTCAAAGGATGGATAGAATACTGAATATGGTTGTACCATATTTATAATAACATCACAGTATATAGTATATAATGGAGTTATTATTTTAGAATATAAATAACAAAGAAAGAAGAATTTGAAGAAGAAAGTAACTTGAAAGAGGGTGGTGAAAACATTACCACTTCTTCGGATTATTCCTTTTGATTTGATCAAAAGGGCTTCTTATGTTGCCTTTCTGATCAAAATAAGGCCTCTATGATGAATTGAGGGAAGTTGAGAGAGTATTGGGGCAGGGGTTGGCTGGACCAAAAGGATTTGAAGGAGTGTATAATTGGTTAGAAGTTGTGTCCTTTTATAAGGAGAAGGAGGGGATCTTTAGAAAAAACATAAAGTATTAATTTATAATAAATTAATATTCAGTTTATAATGGCTCAAAAGTGGATTATTTAATGTTTAAGGTGGTTATGGGTCAAAAACCACTCAACCAATAGAATTTAGACAGGTTTGGGTCACTATATTAACCTTATCTTTAAGGATTAACTCTTAGTTAATTAGTTTCACTTTTACAATGTCTCTAGGTATTTTTATATTATATGGTTAATAAACATACTATATACATCCAAGTGACCCCAAGTGGTCCAATAATGATACACCTGTCATTATACAAGTCCTTTTTCCGAACCAAAGATTTTTAGGAATTTAATATCAATTAATAATATAATATTTTTTTTAAAAACTCTTTTATGTCAATTTTAACACTATTTAGAATTTGGTTTTCTTGAAAGTCATCACAACTTGATTACTTCGAACATGACACATTGAATAATCCCTAAAATGTCATAGTCACCTAAAAAATTCGTTTATGTCATAACAACTTTGAAATTATATTTATTTTAATATTTATATTACCATTTATTTGATTCTTTCATTAATAAGGTAATTTCTACATCATCATTGTGTCATAAATAAATTTAATTATTTAATGTAGAAAAATTATAACTAAAATACCATTATGTAGGAAATAAATTTAGATTTCTAATGAATTTTTATAATCGAATTTATCTTATGTATTACCCTATTTTAAAAATGTTTTAGTTATTAAACTTTGATTTTAACTCTTTTAACTCTTCTTTGAATTAAATAATAATAAATGTCCTAATCTAATCCAAGTGGACCTAAAGGGTCATATTTTATTCCTAAGGTTTTTTTGGGCGAATTGAACTTATCCAATAGAATTAGTACATGTGTTAGGGTAATAATAATATCATTTTTACCCTTAATTACCCTATTTACTTTTTACCGTGGTAAATAAAAGTAAAAAGTTACGATTCACCGAAAATTATTTTTATCTTATTGAACCACATTTTACTCTTTTATATTAACCGTGTCTCTCAGATTTTCGAAATTCCACTCACAGAAGCGGTAAAATTAAGTTTTATGTGAATTTACAAATTCTCCTAGGAGGTGGGTAAAAGATGGTGAAAAAGTTCAGTAAATTTTTTATACATCTAAAATTATTATAAACTACCTCCAATGAATTGAATTGAATTTATATAGGTGTTACGTATCTATTTTGACCTAAAATAAATTTAAATAATATAAATAATTATTTAAATAAAAATACGGTTTTAAACAGTAACTCAGTGTTTTTCACTATTCATCAAAAATTGAAAATTTTCAGAAAAATACCAAAAAATTACCCTAAGCTAATTTTGATATTCCGAATTCAATAATGAAGTCTATTTTACCAAATTCAAAAAATAGAAGTTTCATTTATTAATTTAAAAATAATTCCCATTGTTAAAACAAAAAGTGTGTTTTTAAGAAACTATAACTGTCAAAAGATTGACACTTGTTTATGTCCGGTTTAAGTGTGAAATTATGTCCAATGACAAACATTGGATTAAATGGTAAAAATATATTCTATATATAATTTAAAACCACTCAAATTCATAATATATCACTATTAATTATTTCGATTAAAAAAGTTGTTTTTAATTAAAATTTATTAATTTTCACTATTCATCAAAATATGAAAGTTATCCGAAAAGTACCCAAATTTCACCCTAGGCTAATTTCGATATTCTGAATCCAAAAATGAAGTCCATTTTGAGAGTTAAAATTTATAAAATTTCAAAAAGTGTGTATTACTATTCATAATGCCTACTTTGATTGATCGTGGTGTGTGTTAGAACTCGATGTTTCGTACAACACACACTATTGTATTATTGAAAGAGAAGCGTACTATGGATGCTTGGGGTGTTACACCACAAGACGGAATAGATAAGAGTCTTCTGCAGCTAGCGGTTGACAGATGACACAGGGGTCCAAGCAGACCAGGGCGATAGGTGGGTGACCTCAGGATTCGAGTTCAGTTGTTCGGGGCACACGACGCAGATCCAGCCCTACGAGGATCAAAAAATGTTATGCATGCGGTGGGAAGGGCCACAAGGCTTGTGGCTGCCCGACCCGCCATGCAGATGAACAGCAGAAAGTGGAGGGACCTCACAGGTAGAGGTAGAGGTTCGACCGTGGCGGTCTGCAGGGAGCAGCCAGACGAGGCAGGGGAGCTGGCCGAGCTGCGGGGGGTGGACGAAACATCGAGGATCTACCACCACCACCCCCAGGAGGTCCATCCCGATCACAGGGAGTGGGTAGGCAGAGGCAGGATCAGCTCCAGGCAGCAGAGGCATACGACCACAGCGCACCCGAGATGATTAGAGGTACTATGTATGTCTACTCTACCCTTGTTTTAGTTCTTATAGACACAGGTGCGAGTAATTATTTTATTTCTGCTGCCCTTGTTCGGAGCACATAGATTTCGACGGAGCCATTTGCTCGATCCTTGATGCTAGAGACTCCTACGGGAGTAGACTCAATGATTACACACTAGTTCCGGTTGTGTGAGCTCACTCTAAGAAGCAAGGGCTTCAGCTGTGATCTTCTTGTAGTGGCTTCGAGGCCTTACGACGTCATCTTGGGTATATATTTGTTATCTACAGTCAATTCTTAGATCAACTTTACTAGGGGAAAAGTGTGGTGTTTCCCCACAGATGGGACTAGCTTCACCTTCACCGAAGATAAGGGAACCTTTGCAGCACAGGATGGACTCACGTAGAGGAGGGGGCAGCCGATCACACATCAGTTGGCTAGTCTCATCCTCAGAGCAGTTGACGTGTGGAGTCCGAGTTTTCCTATAGTGGTGGACCAGTATGCAGACGTTTTTCCTGATTATATTCCAGGACTACCTCCTTGTAGGGAGGTATATTTCTACATGGACCTGTACCCCGGGACATCACCGATATCTCCTACAGCATATCGGATGGCACCCGCTGAGCTACATGAGTTGCGGGTACAACTAGAGGACTTGCAGGGGAACGGTTTCATTCGACCCAGTGTTTCACCCTAGGCTTCTCTAATTTTGTTCTCCAAGAAGGTGTATGGGAGCTTGAGACTATGTGTCGAATACCGTCGCCTGAACCAGGTGACCGTGAAGAACAAGTATCCACTTCCGAGGATTGATGACCTCTTCGATCATCTCATGGGAGCACATTGGTTCACGAAGATATATCTCAGGTCAGGCTATCATCAACTCCGAGTTCGGGACGAGGATGTGTAGAAGACGACCTCCAGGTGTCGGTAAGGCCACTATGAGTTCTTAGTCATGCCCTTCGGTGTGACCAACACTCCCGAAGTGTTCATGAGTCTCACTAACAAGATATTCCAGCCCTACCTCGATAGGTCTGTCATAGTCTTCATTGACGACATACTGATTTACTCGACGATCGAGGAGGAGCATGCCTACCACCTACGGGTTGTACTGTATATGCTACAAGATCACCATATTTATGGTAAGCTCTCAAAGTGATAGTTCTGCCTTCGAGAGGATCACTTATTGGGGCACGTCATCTCAGAGGAGGGAGTTGCAGTGGATCCTGCCAAGGACGCGGCGGTACATGCTTGGGAGCCACCCAGGAGTGTGACAGAGGTGCAGAGTTTCCTAGGTCTGGATGGGTACTATTGGAGATTTGTGCCAGACTTCCCCAGAGATGAAACACTGCTTACAGCTTTGAAGAATAAGGGGAAACCCTTCGTTTGGTCAGACAGATTTCATCAGAGCCTCCAAGAGCTGAGGCGGATATTGACCAGTGCGCCTATATTGAGGCTACCGAAGGAGGGCGTGGGGTACGTAGTTTACTGCGACACATCAGGGACCGGAATCAGGTGTGTCCTAATGCATAAGCTAGCAGTGATCGCTTACGGTTCACGACAGTTGAGGAAGCACGAGCAGAACTACGCTACCCATGACCTGGAATTAACAGTAGTGGTCTTCCGCCTGAATATGTGGCGACACTATCTGATGGGAGAGCGATATAAAGTCTACTATGACCACTAGAGTCTCGGGTACATTTTCTCGCAGAAGGCTTGAACCTAAGACTGCGGCGATGGCTCGAGTTCCTCCAGGATTTTGACTTTGATAGTGTCGATACTCCTGGGAAGGGGAATGTTGTGGCTGATGCTCTCAGTAGGAGATTGGGCATTCAGCTACTTGGGGAGGTGACAATGCAGTTATCCACTTTATAGATATCCTTTGTGCATAGAGATGGGGCAACCTATCTTCAGTCCCTCACAGTCACCCCTCCACTACTTCATCAGATTAGAGAGGCACAATGTGGGGACGTTGACTGTGAGGCGTGACGTGCTCATATATCCTCTGGGCTAGCACCCGATGGATTTTCTGAAGTCAGAGAGCACGTCATCCTCTGTAGGGGCGTAACATAGTACCAGTTACACTATAGGAGGAAGTGCTTAGGGAGTTACACACTTCCCCACTAGTGGTATATCCTGGGGTAGCGAAGATGTACCAGGACCTCAGACGACAGTACTGGTGGCCGGGTATGAAGAAGGTTGTGGCAGAGTTCGTTTGTCGGTGACTCACTTGTCAGCAAGTGAATTCATAGCACCAGGTACCAGCAGGCTTTGTACATCCCTTAGAGGTCCCGGAGTGGAAGTGGGATGACATAACCACGTATTTCATGACAGGGATTCCACATACTTCCAGAGGAAACGACTCCATCTGGGTGATCATAGACCGACTCACCAAGTAGGCCCACTTCCTACCTATCAATGAGGAGGGCTCAGTGGAGATCTTGGGACGCCTCTACGTTCAGATGATCGTACGGCTTCATGGTGTGCCATCAGCTATTGTCTCTGATTGAGATTCTCGCTTTACTTCTCAGTTTGGGAAGGGGTTACAGGAGGCTTTAGGGATGCAGCTACGCCTGAGCACTGCCTTTCACCCACAGACGGATGGACAGAAGGAGAGGACCATTCAGACACTCGAGGACTTGCTTCGTGCCTGTGTCCTCGTCTTTGGTCACAGCTAGGAGGATCACCAACCATTGGTGTTGTTTGTGTACAACTACAGATACCACTCCACCATCGGTATGTCACCATACGAGGCATTGTACAGTAGACCTTGCAGATCACTTCTATGCTGGACAGACCCAGGGGAGTCATCACTCGTAGGACTAGAGAGGGTTCAGGCTATGACGGAGAAGGTGCAGATCATCCAAGAGATGATGAGGACTGCATAGAGCAGATAGAAGTCCAATGCTGATAGGAGTCGGAGACCACTAGAGTTCGAGGATGGAAACCACGTTTTCTTATGGGTCTCACCTCGATGTGGATTATGGAGATTTGTCCATGGTGGCAAGTTATCTCTGCGATTCATCAGACCTTTCCAGGTCCTCAACAGGGTAGGCGAGGTGGCTTACCACCTGGCCCTTCCACCATAGCTGCACCAGGTGCACGACCTCTTTCATGAATCTCAGCTGAGGAGATATGTGCACGGCCCGACGCATATCATCGACCACGGGGAGCTGGACATCGATGACATGGAGACATTTGTGGAGGTCCCAGTGGAGATCGAGGATCGATAGGATCGAGTACTATATGGATGGTCGATTACTCTGGTGCGCATTTTTGGCATCATGGGAACCTCTAGGAGAGCACATGGGAGAGGGAGGCTCAGATGCGTGCTTAGTACCCTCAATTGTTCCCCGAGTTTATGTTGTAGCTTTACGGGGTCGTAAACCCATGAGGTGGGAGTAATGTAAAGACCTGGAAATTTCAATGATTTTTTTTCTAAATACATTGGAATTTTTCTATTCTATGGCTTCTGGAGACACTTGATTCCGAGGCCCAGTGTGCCTAGAATCAATCTTCGAAGTTTAGCTCAGGTATGTTTAGTGAACGGACGAGCGGGTTTTTCTAACTTTTGAACTGGTGCTTGGAATTAAAATCTGAGAGCACCGATGAACTCGTAGTGCCGGCAGTTTCTTAAGGGGGCACTTACCGTAGTTGAGTTTGTGAAGGAGGAGAAGATAATTTTTGGGGGTTTACTTAAGAAGAAAGAAAAAATTTCTGGAACAAATTTTTATTTCTAAGGGAGGTTATTACCTCCCATGGGCAGTTAATGGTGAGGCCCACAGCAACTTAACTACCCATGTGAAGAGGTTAGAGAGGAGGGGCCTACACGAGCCCCACCATTTAATTCCATCTGATCCCATTAACATCCCCTCATTAATTTGGAAAACCTCCATTAAATGTCACCTCAATCCATTAAATTATTTCAACCCATAATTTAATGAAGAACTTTCCTCTTTCACTCTTTTAAATTTAACATCAAACGTGTTTATTTAAGGGGAACCTTCTCTCTCCCTTCTTTAATTAAATTTCAACACATTTTAATTAGTGTGGTGAATTAATTACGACAGAGTTTCTTTGCGTGTAAAATAAAATAAAAGGGGAACCTATTATTTTATTAAGGAGGAGAGCTTCGTTGTGCGAGGAAGAATTCCAGCCTCCAACAAAGAACGATGAACAATGCCAACCTCCGATGAAGAACGACGATGAACGCCAACCTCCAACGAAGAACAACGAAGAACGCTAGTTCCTCAGAGAACGACGACGCACCACCTTAAATTTCTCCGCGGCAAGAGAGGAGACACCACTTCCTCCTTGGCATGCTCCGAAGATGCCTACGATCCTTTCCCCGGCGACACCGATGATCTTATTCCATGTTGAGGTAGAGGAATTTGAATAATTTTTCCTTATGTGATTCTTATATCCCGGGAATGGCATGCAAATTTATGTAATGTTTGAACCACTAACGCGGTGGGTGCAGACTAACGAACAAGTCCGAACCCACCGCTAGTTTGTTCCTGATGCACATATTTCTTGGCGACGAGAAAATGGGACAGAAATGGTGATTGGAGGCCTTCGCAGTAATCTACGGGTCCCGAGAGGACCGCAGGCACAGATGGGAGCAATAACGGACCCATAGAATGACTCTGGTGGCCCGCGGAAAACTCCGGTGGTGTGGGGCACCGGCAGCCGGAGGCAGTGGTGCCCTGACATACTGCCGGCAAGAGCCGCCGTGGCTGAAGCCGCAGCGGCGAGGAGCTGGATCCCGCGGCCGTGCGGGATCCTGGGAGAAGCGGCGTTGGTCGCCACGTTCGCAGAGCGCAAAAGGGGTGGGGGACCGTGACCCCCAACGCGGCCCACTGGCCGAACCAGTGCACCCCCCAGCAGGGCCGGGGTGGGTCACACAGGCCAGGCCGGTCCGCGCCGTGCCCTACTTTACCATACCCGAACCCGGGTAGGATCAAACAGGTTCGGGCCGACCCATGGGGTGTTGGGCCGGGTTGGACCGGGCCCAAACCGCCCACTTCGGACAGTTTTTGGTCTTTTACCCATAACTTGAGCTACAGACCTCCGATCGACACACTTTCTGATGAGTAAAAATCCTTGGATCGAGACAGTCGTTTCGGTATATTACACTTGAGGATTAATCAAAATTTTGGTATGGCCGGGTTGGTTCGGACTCGAATCCAACGGGGCCCTTGGAGCGGAAACGCTTATATCTTAAGGACCGGACATCCGATTGATGAGCCATCAATTGCATTGGGATCCTTTTGTTGAGACAGTCCATTTGGATTACTCCACTTGAGGTTTGGACGCAGTTAGAGTATGGTCAGGTTGGTTTTAGCTTAAAAACAAACCGGGCCCCAGGAACGGAATAGCCAATAACTCCTAGACCGAGCGTCTGATTGACGCTCCGTCTATCACGTCAGGTTTCTTTTGAAGAGACGGAACTTTGGGATGCATCATCTCTGGATTTCATGACCGTTGATGTATCGACTCTCTCTCTCTTGCTCGAGGAGTGGACCCTCCTGGAATCGAGCATGCTATGTGCGGGAACCATAGAGCTGGCTGCGACTGCAACGATGACGACTACACTTGGATCCGTCGTGGGTTTGGCAGCGACAACGACCATACTAGAATACTCCGTGGGTTCAACGGTGATTACTACTATTCATGTATGCTATGTGGGTCTGGCAGTATTTGACTCTGTACTTGTATCTTATGTGGGTCCGGTGGAGTAGCTGGTCCTCAATCCTTTGTGGGTCCGACAGCTTAGTTGGTCTTGAATCCTATGTGGGTATGATAGCTTAGATTAATCAGTTTCTATATCTGATCATCTCTATCACCTTAAGAAGTGTGTACCTATGTGAGCTGAGTCTTGATTCTCAATCATTATCATTGATGTGGTTGACTTGCTTTCCTGTGTGGATTGTGTTGTGCTTTCCTGTGTGGTCTGGTTTGTGCTTTCCTATGTGTAATGGGTTGTGCTTGGGCTTGGGAGCTGGAGCCAAACTGTAATTGATGACTTAGGTATATGTATGGACACATACCTATGTAGTGTTGTTTGATACTTCGTTATTTTATCTTTTTTTTGTGGTTTATCCATTGTGGATTCAGAGAGACCTTCGGGTGCCTCGGGGTCCCCACTGAGTATCGTATACTCACCCCTCCACGGGCTATGCCCGTACTACGTTGTGTTGGATGCAGACGACGGACAACACTGATAGAGGTGGAGGCTTGTGGAGATGGACGATACCTGGAGATGGAATACTTGGCGGGACGTATACAGAGCAGACGACCGAACCCGAGGATATGACGAGGCTATATGTACCCACCCTTCAGGTGGGACATCCAGAGGATGACTCGGTGTTGTTGTTTACGTACTGGTGTTGTAATTTCACTTTCAGTTGTACTGTACTTTTAGTTGGGTTGGTATAATGGCCTATCTACGTTTTCATCCCTTATCATGTACCCAGACTTACTTAGTGCTTACTTCACTTGCGTACTCTGTTGTGTATATTACATCATAAAGGCAATGCCTTCCCTTATTTTGCGATTTACGCCTTTAGTGCTAGTCGCCAGCCCCTGGCCTATGGAAGGCGGACTTGGGGAAGTCATGGAACGGGCCCTAAGGACGGGTCGTGACAAAATCTCCTTCAAATTAATTTAAAATGTTACAATCTTTTGAATAAATGATTTCATCGAAAAATGGATAATTGTATCAGGATATTTTTAATGATTATATTAAATTATTTTCATCCAGTCAAAATCATTTGTTTCATTTTATGTATTATTGAGGTTTTTTTCAAATTATATAATCTAAAACATTTTATTTTATGGTTTACGATATTCTTTAATGTTGATGTTCTATTTTTATTACATTAACTTTTTATGTTTAAAGTATTAACATTTGGGATGTTATTTTTAATACGGATATTTATGTTGGTTATGTTTTACTCCTTTCATAAGAAGGATTTGTGGGACTTATTAAGTGATGGGCCTGGACTGCTATAGCAACTCGATGCATCGATATTTCTTATGAGACAAACTAGTTTGGGTTTTTACCCATTTATGTATGGTCTTGGCATAAGGCCCTGAAAATGTGGTTATGATGTCCGCCATTATGCATCCCCTCAATAAGATATTAGTTATTGACATTACATTTTATTATTTGACATGTAGAATATCTATGTGAATGATTAAATGTAATTATTTGACTTATTCATTCTATATTACTCTAAATATTATGTTTAAATGGATTGTGTTTCAGTTTTTTACATTGCTTTAAATGTTTATGTTTAATCATGATAGCTTCCTCAAAATTGTTTACCCTTAATGAACATCTAATCTCACCCATTTCTTATGTTTTATTTTTCCATGATGCCATAAAATGTTTTATGTTTGATATTCAAGGGGAATATTGTAGAATAATTGTGTTCTCAATGTATTATATATATGGTATTTTCTGTTTTGAATTTTCATGTAAGGTTCATGTATGTAAGCTATTTTCCAAGACTACTAAACTGATCGGTCCGTTGGGATTTTATTTCGTGTAATCATGCCAATGTATTAAAATAATGCACCAGCTCTAGCCTTCAGGGGACATGGAATTACTATTGGTATCAAATGTAGTTTTACAGAAACCTTGGAAACTAGATTTAGAAATCAAAGATTAGAAAAAATAACTATTGAATGACTTTGAGGACAAGTTTGAGTATAATATATCATCAATTATATTTTTCAACGCAGATACAATATTAGTCATATATAATTATGGGTTTATAATATGATGGAATCATTTAGAGATCCTATAAATTATTCTTCATGACTATATCAATATTGTTAGTGTTTTTGAGATTCTCAATTAGGTTTTGGTTAATGGTTATAATCTATAAGGTTATACAAGTAATTGTTATACATTTGATAATGAAGAGACTAAAAAACCTAAGAGAGATCAATGAGGTATTCATTAATAAGATGTTGAAATGTATTTAATAGTTTAATATTGAAGTGGAATGATTAAGGTAATTTGTGTTTGGATTAAAGAATTATAACATAAATGGTTCTATGGTTATAAGATTCATAAGATATATAAGGATTGTACTTTAGTTATTATTCTTTATGGATTTAGAGGGATTATAGTTTTCATTAAGGATTTATAGGTGACCAAATATTAACTTTTTGACAATAAGAACAACATTATGTTTATTTGGGAGTCTGATGTTAAGATCGATTTTTGGAAATTTAAAGACATTTGTGGATAGTGAATTTGGATTCAAGTATTTTGGTCGAGTCTTATGGTTGGAATGGAGTAAGATGGCCATTGGATATTATTTTTTGAGGTTAAAGTTTTATTTATTGGATACATAGGGCTAATTTTGTTGCAATAAACATTTATAGGATGATGGAAGTACTTGTGGTCTTTATGATTCATTATAAGTGCTTAATACATGAAAAATTCATTTTTAACTTCCATTTATAGGAGTAAGAGATGAAGTGAAAATAAATCAAAGAATAACCTAAGGATGAAATTATGCATATGACATGAAAATAAATTATTTAATTACTTATCTGAATAGTGAAATAATTCCTCAACTCTAGGGAATGGATCTTGATCTAAAAAATGATATCCAAGTACTTTTTCCGATGAACCAAATGGTCACTTAGATCATCAAGTATTTAAGTATTTTTTATCATTACCTTTCTCCAAATCATGTTATCTATCACTCTCCATTAGAATAAGATTGTTATATTTTTATTTGAGGTCCATTTTTTCATACATGGAACCCCTATATATTTATCTCTAATAAGTTTCATACTTCCATTTCATTATTTTAAATTAGACCTTTTATCGTCCCTCGTTCTGATGTGGGATTTCATTAAAGGAATTTTGAATATTCAAACAACAATTACCGAACCAAAATTTGAAAATTGTGAGAACGAATTTTTATGGTTTAGTGGTGAATGTAATAACCTGAGATCTTACTGCATGTTTATTTTTTAAAATAAATTCAATATCTCCCATTGTACGCGACACCGAGTTTGAAAACACTATGATCTATAAAAAATTTCATTTATAAAGAAGTTATGAATAATATTGGCCACATAATGAAATTTATAAAATTTATTTTTCCAAAATAGATTCATTTTTTATTCATTAAATCATAATTAGCATATAGTGATATTTTTGTATTTTTCTGAAAGGGTTCAATTTTTGTCGAATAGTGATAAATAATGCATTGTTGTCAAACTATGAATTTCTCATTTATTTAATTGTTTTACAATAAATTTTTTAAAGTCACCATCGGTAAATAATTCATATATTGGTCCAATTTAAGAAATTGAAATATTGTGTATAATAGAATTTGATATAATTTTTTTGAAAATCTCTTGTACCCGCCTTCTAGCAACATTTTCTCGACTAACATTAAAGGTAATTTTACAAATTTTGTGAATTTTGTTTTTTAAAAATAGAGAAAACTGGTTGTAATTAGAATGAATTTTTTTGTCTAATAGGAAAAAATTAATTTTCTTGTGAATTTTAACATTAGAAAATTTTTATTTAGTTACCTTGGTTAATGGTAAGTCAGGTACTTAATGGAAATAATAATACTATGATATCAAAAAAAAAATACCCTTAAATTTTTCATAATTTCATTAAATAACTGTTTTGAGACCAAAATCACCATTTGGTCGATTTTGGGACCACTTGGAACCACTTGGATGACTTTAATATATTTATAATATTATTTTTAATGAATATCCAATTTTGTTAATGTATCTTTTAACAAGTAAAGTATTATTAATATGAGGTTATATAAATGATATGGTATAATATAAATAGTGAATGAAAATATAGTGTTTATCTATAATAATTTTAATTTATTTATAATTTTAGAAATTAAATAATTAAAAAAATTGTGACATAATGAATGATTTTATTATTAAAGGATGAATCAAATAAATAATATAAATAATATTGGAATAAATATCATTTGAAATATTTTATTCCATACATGAATTTTTTGGATGAAATTGTCATGTTTGGGATGATTAAATTTCATTTTTTCTAAGGAATAAAGTTGTTATGATTTTATAAAAATTCTAATCATAAATATTTTCAATATTGATATAAATGAAATTTTATAATAAATAACATTTTATTAAATGATATAAAATTCAAAATATATATATATTTCAGAAAAATGACTAGGATAATGTTAAATATAAAATAAATGAACCATATTTAGTTATTTTGTAATTTTATAGTAAATATAGTAACTTTATAGTGTAAGAAGACAAGTTGTCCTGATAAGAGTTAAATTGTTTAAATTATGGTAAAAAAAAGATAAGAATTGAAAACTAATAAAAACTTGTCTAAAAAATTATTTTACAGATACTATTCGACAATTTTTACATTATGATATATTGTTAATCATTTAATGGACACATGTCAATGAAAATGACATATATATTATAAAAATCAAAGAATGTGACAAAATGTCACGCTCATATATCTTATAAGTATACTTATTTTATTAAGGGGATAACCATGATAAAACATAGTTAATAAATATTATTGGGAAAGATAATAGAATTGTATACCTAATAGTAATTTATTTATCATTTTTAGAGATTAAATAATTACCATAAATAATGAAATAATAGTGAAGAAATAACTATTTTCATAATATAAATATCAAATAAACGATTTTAAAAATATTAAAATAAATATTATTTGACTTAATTGAGGTACTAAAAGATTTTTATAGGTGACTATGACATGTTAAGAGTGTATTTAATAGTTTTTTTAATTTATATTTTATTTAATGTCAACAAAATAAATAGTGTCATAATTGAAACTAATGATATTTTATAAAAATAACAAATTATTAAATTATTCTAGAATCATCGAAATATCTATAAACTACAAAGTTATAATTATAAGGTGTAAAATTTCATCAATTATCCATTTAAAGACAATATAAACCAAATAAGTAAATATTTATAACTATATAATATTTAGAATATTACTATAATAATTAAAATTAAATTGATTAATTAAGGATAAATAAAACCGAAATGGTTTACAGTAAAATCAAAAAATTTCTAGATTTTATTAGTTTTGATGATTTAGACACATAATCATTGTATTGTATAAATAACTCATTTTCTGGCTATTTTAAATCCAAAACAAATCTATAATAACTAATTAGTTTTGGAGTTTCCATAAGTTCCCCTCCCCTCTCTTATAGAAGGCCACGTCTCCTACTCTTTTATTTACAAATCTAATGCCCTATATCTGGGAACATAACTTCACTTATATCATCAGAAATTACATAAATTCATCTGATATGTCATAAATTGGGTATAAATCCAACCTATTCAGTCCTTTTGTTTTAATCAAATGGAGATACTCAAATAAGAGATAATTGTTTTAAAAATATATTTCAATTTCATTTATTCTTCTGCATATTTTTATTATGTTGTTTCCATAAGAACTAATAACTCCATTATATAATATATACTGATATGTTTTTATGATTATGGGACAACCATATTCTTCATTTTTCCAATCCTACAAAAAACAATATCACCATGCGTGCATACGTACGACTTACCATATCCATGTCGTGGTGTATATATTTTTTCATCAATAAATTATTTAGATGGATATAATTATGAATATAAAGGATTTAGTTAATAAATATTACATTATATTGTATCTATATATCTCATATTCCATCCAATTTATTACCCTTTACCATTACTAAATGATGTCGTTGCTCGTGCGTACATACGACCTACCATCTTGACGACGCAATGAGATTCATTTCCAAGTTAACCAATGAATAATGGTTATAAAAAATATATATAATGAATAAGTATTAAATATATGGAATAATAATTTTAATTTAATAATATATATATATATATATTTATTTATTTACTTTCATTGAATTTCTTACATTAAAAAGAATAAGAAAGAAGAAACAACATTCATGCATATGTATGGCCTACCATCTCCATGAAAAGTGTAGTGCATTCCATATATATGTATGAATTATATATATGTAAATAAAAAATATATATGAAATTTAAATCTTGTATTATATTTTGGAAGTATTTAAATCATTATATAAGTAATTCAATCAAGAATATAAAGTCATAAAAAACGATAATCAAAGTGATTATTACCCGAAATGTTTCTTTAACTTCGATATTTTTAATAAACTGGTAATGTAAAGTCCTAAAATAATAATATATGATATAATAAATATTATTATGATTCTGGTATAAGTTAATAATTTGTTTAAAACCACTATAAATGTGTTTTAGACATGTATGAAGGGAACCATACCTACAGTATGGGTTAATTTCGCAATCATATTATGATATGAGATTTTTTATATGTATGTATTTAATCGGACATATTTGTAATACATATCCATTTTTCCTAAATATACTTTCAAATTGAGTTTTTGAAGGATGTTTGTAAGGGAATATTTAATTAAAACATCGTTTTAATTTTTTCATGATTTATTTTTCTAAATCATTCTTATTAATGTACATGTTTTCAAAATGGTTTTAGAGATTTATCTATATGAATATAAATGTTTTAAAATGTTAATTCCTTTAAAAAAATTCAAAGTGGTATAGGACACTTTGATTCAAAAATCTATTTTTAAATTTCTTTTATAAGTACATGGATTTTGAATACATGCTTTCCAATAAAAATAGATATTTAAATAAATATGTTTTTAATTAATTTATTAAATTATTTTCATCTATGTCAACATCATTAAATAGATTCTATATTTAATTGTGGTTTTTTTTATTATGATGCAATATACTGAATTATATTGAATGGTTTATGATATGTTTGACCATGGATGTGCTATTTTGATACTACTGATGGTTTATGGTTTATGAATTAACATTTCATAGGCTATTTATATTATTAATGTTTTTGTTGTATTTGTTTTAAACATTTAATAAAAACAATGAATTAAACATAGTTAGTGAAGGGAGAATCCCTCTGTAGCCACTCTATGCATTAGTAGATCTCATGAGACAAACAAGTTTGGGGTTTTACCCATTTATGTATGGTCATGGAAAGAAGAATTGACGGTGTGGTTATGATGTCTAGAATTATTAATTCCCTTATTATGATATTATTTAATGATATTACATTATATGATTCGACTATTAGAATTTTCATGTGAATGTTCAAATGGTATTATTTCATTTATTTTTTCTATGTTATGCTGAATATTATGATTAAAAGGCTTCTGTTTCAGTTTTATAACATTACATAAATGTACATACTTATTTATGTTAGATTCCTCTATATTGTTTACCCTTACTAAGAATCTGAGCTAACCCCTATCTTATGTTTTATTTTACTAATATTCCAAGAAGTGGTTTGTGTTTGATATGAACGGTTAATCAAGGAGAATGGTGAAATTATCAAATGATTATCTTTGTTGTATTTTATGTTGATATTTTTAATGTAAGGTTCATGTATGTAATAGTTTTTGTAATCCTAATAAATTAATCGGTCCTTCACGTTTTGATTATGTGTAATCATGCCAATGTAATAAAATAATGCACTAGATCCATGCTTCTAGGTTTTGGGTGTTACCCTTGAATTCTAATTTCATGTATGTTTTTTGAAATTTCAATTTGAACATTTGAAAATTGAATCTGGAATTGAATAAATTAATTGATTAATTAATTTATGGAGTTTTTGAATTGATTAGTTTTTTTCTATGTGACTATAAATTGAGTTGAATATGGTAAAATTTATTTTTCTTATATTTGAATATACAATTGGTGTAATTTGTTTTATTAATTGTAATATTAATTAATGGAGTTTTGTGGTCATGGAATTGATGAGAAATTTGGATTCTGTAATGGGCCAATTAATGTGTTCGTGAATTAATTAATAATGTTAATTATGATATGGTTGACTTGACCATAATGGGTATAGGGGTTATATGATTTAAATATTTCAAAATTCATTAAACATGAATTTATCATATTATTCAATGTGATTAATGTTTTGAACATTAGTTTTTTTTAATAATTGAAATGTAATATAATGATTTGAAATGTGATAATAGTTTTAATGTTGATTAACCTTATAGTGGGACATAGACTGGTGCTCCAAACACCCATATGGGACAGAGTGATATTTGAGCGTGGGACATGGAAGGATCCTCCAAATACACATAAATGATTCGATGAAAAATGGGGTGTGAGATAGGGAATGTTGCTTCAAATACTAAGAGGGTTCCAGACATGGAGTTAAAGGCCCAAAATGTTGGCATTGGACTATGGTTCAAATTTTCCGTAATATTAAATGAGTTGATATGATAAATTATAACCCTGGTATTGTGATAAGTTATATCCTTCGGGGATAGATCAAACTATCACATGGGATGAGGAAGGTCTTGATGGTGTGGGTGTCCTCATGAGCCATGAGTATTGTGAGGTTAATTAAACAATAACTGAAAATGTGACAACTACTTACATATATACTATACATTATTCATTATACAACCTCATATACTATTATTTTAATGGATATTTTTTTAAATCCCATTGGGGGTGGCCTGCTATGTTTTACTCACACCCAACTTCTGCTGCCTAATTGGTACACAAATAGACATAATGTTTTTATGACATGATAAGGGCATGATCACTATGTTAGAATCCAGATATAGGATGAATCATGGATGAGGGAACTAGAATTGGTGTTGGGGACCGTTTTAGAGCCATAAGTGTCTTTATTTTGTGTTTTTCATTTGAAACATGAAACGTAACTGGAATGACCTATATGTTTATTTTTTTATGTTGTATTCTTGTTTTGGCCATCACATGATAATAGTATTATTCATGTTATGGATACATATTTTGGATATTTTTTATTTATTTCTATAGTTATGCGACCTTGATAAGGAGGGTATATTCTACCCATAATAGATATTAGACCCTCACTACTCATTGGTAGCCTATGGATTAAGGGGAGAAGTGCATGATGTCACATGACTGAATGGCTCGGGGAATCAGTATATGGCACCTTGGTTAGGACATCATAATTTATTATTTCCTTTTTACTTCTAAATTTAGTAATAATTATAATATTACATGCCAAAATGTCATCATAATTTATGTTAAAAATAATTATAATATTTCATGACCAAGTGTAACAACTATGGTGTAGTGTTATAATATAAATAATAAATTTTCTTGAAGAATAATTATAATATCATATGATAATTGAATATCATTAAGTTACATTTATAACAAAAAATTAAATAGAAATACGCAATATTAGAATCACTGATTGTACTTTCAAATTTTTAACATGAATTTTTTAATATTATTGTGTGTGAGAACCCCATCATTAATGAACCATGTCCTTTTAGAACTACGTAGTTAAGAGTTCTTGGGTGAGAGTAGTATTAGGATGGGTGAACTCTATGGAAGTAGTCATGTTTCAACCTTTTTTGTGTATATTTCAAATTTCATGAAACTATAAAAAATATTATTATGATATAGTACATAAAAAGCTGTATTGAATATATTATTTCATGACTACATGGAATTTTAGTAATAATTATAATATTTAATCTTATAATGTTAAAATATTTCATGTTAATAATTATTATAATATTGGATGTTATATTATAACAACTATGGTTTAGTGTTATAACAGAAATCTTATTTTTTCATGTTGAATAATTATAATAATTTTTTATAATCGCATTATAGAGTTTTAAAATAGGAATGTTTCATGGTTGACCTCCTATGAAGTTCTTGTATTTATTCCTTTTTTTATTTTTCATTGTATTCGCCCAGATTTTTTACATTTCAAAAAAATGAAATCTTTGTGGGTATAATAGTAATAGTTATGGAATTTTTGTGGTAACATTTAAAATAAATATAATATATCAAGTTTAAATTTAATTATACTAATAATTATAATATTTCATTTCCTAATGGTACCACATTTCACGTTACCAATAATTATACTATTTCATGATGTGTTGTAAAAACTATGTCTTAGTGTTATAATAGAAATAATAAGTTTTTTATGTTGATAAATTATAATATTGGCTGATAATTTCATAATATAAAGTTATATTTCCAAAAAACATTAATAGAAATATGCAATTTTATAATATTTTATAGTACTTTAAAATATTTAAACAGAATGTCTTTCTACTATTGGGCGTGATCAGACAAGAATTTATAAACCATATATCATTAACACTATGCAGTTAAGCATTCTTGGGAGAGAGTAGTAATAGGACGAGTGACCTCCTAGTAAGTACTCAAGTTACACCTTTTTAGGTATATTTAAATGTTTATGCTATTATTAAAAATATTATTATGATATTTTATTTAAAATTTTGTATTCAATATTATATTTCATGTTTTTATGGTTTTTTTATAAATATTATATTTCATGTTATAATCTTACAATATTTTATGTTAAGAATGAGTATAATAATCCATTTTATATTATAATAACAACTTTTTAGTGTTATAATAGATATAATATATTTCCATGTTGAGTAAAAATTATATTTACCGATAATCACAATATTGAATTTCATAAAATTAATATTTAATTTATGACCTCTTGATAAGTGCTCTTGTTTCACCCTTTTCTTTATTTTTTATTGTATTCTCCAAGATTTTTAACATATTTGAATAGAAATAATTTCACTTATGAAAAAATAATAATAATAATAATATTGTATATAAAAATTTCAAATGAATATAATAATTCTATCTTACATATAATTTATGTTATAATTATAATATTTCATGTCATAATCGTATCATATTTCTGATAACAATAAATATATTATTTCACGACGTATTGTAACAAATATGGTTTAGTTTTCTAATAGAAATAATAATTTTTTAGGTTGAATAAGTATAATATTTGTGAATAATATCTATAGTTTATGTATATTTTATAAAAACAATTAAATAGAAATATTTAATATTACAATCACTGATAATAATTTCAAATATTTAAAAATATTTTTTCTGTATTATTGGGTGCATTCACACTAGAATTAATGCTCCAGATCACATTACAACTATGGAGTTATGATTTCTTGGGTGAGAGTATTACTACGACATGTGACCTACTGGGAAGTACTTGGTTTGGACCCATTTTTGTGTATTTTTTAAATTTCATGCCAGTATAATAAATATTTTTATGATATTTTAGATTAATATTTTTATTGAATATAATATTGCATGATTAAAAGGAATTTTAGAAATAATTATAGTATTTAATGTTATAGTGTTATAATATTCAAAGTTAACAATTATTATAATATAGTGTGTTATATTGTAACAACTAAATTTTAGTTTCATTACATATATAAATTTTTTTCCTATTGAATAATTATAATATTTCTTGATAATCACAATACTGGATTTCATAATATGAATGATTCTTTGGTGACCTTTTTGGAAGTGCTTATGTTTCATACTTTTTTATATTTTTTCATTGAAATTTTCATAGTATTTTACATTTTAAAAAATATTTAATTTCAAGAAAGTATAATAATAATAATTATGATATTTTATGTTAACATTTTAAATATATATAATATTAAATATTTACATAGATGTTTAGTAATAATTATAATATTTCATTTCATAATTTTACCATATTTCATTTTATGAATAATTATAATATTTCATGATGTATTTTAACCACAACAGTTTTGTTTTATATTTTAAATAATAATTTTTCATGTCAAATAATAATAATATTTTCTCATAATTTCATTAGAAAAAGATATATTTATAACATAATAAAAATATGAATATGTAATACAAGAATAATTGACAATACATTGAAATATTTAACAATAATGTCTTTGTATTGTTGGGTGCTATCATTCGAGCATTGAAGCACCAGATCCTATTAGAATTTTTAGTCAATCATTATTGAACTAGAGTATTAATAGAATGGGTGACCTCATGGGAAGAACTCTTATTTAACATTTTTGTGTATATTTCAAATTTGAAGAGATTATAATAATTATTACTATGTTATTCTATTTAATAACTTTTAATTAATATATTATTTGATGATTACAAGGAATTTTAGTAATAATTATAATATTTCATGTTATAATGTTACAAGATATCATGTCAACAAGGACTATAATATTTTATGTTATATTGTAACAACTATGGTTTAGTGAAATAACAAAAATAATATATTTTTATGTTGAAAAAATTTAATATTTCTTGATTATCGTATTATTGATTTTCATAATATGAATTTTGTATGGGTGACCCCATTGGAAGTTCTCTTTTGTGACCCATTTCTCTATTTTTTTATTTTCCTACATTTTTTAAATTTTAAAAAACAATGAAATACATGTAGGTGTAACAATAATTATTATAATATTGTACGTAAACAATATAAATGATTATAATATTTCATGATTATAATTAATTTTGGTAATAATTGTATTATTTCATCTCATAATTTTACCACATTTCATAAAAAAAAAATATAATATTTCATGTCATATTTTATCAACTACAGTTCAGTGTTATAGTATAAATAATAATTTCTCATAATGAATAATTATAATTTTTGTTAATAATTTCTTTACTTAATGTTATATCTATTACAATATTAAAATAAAAATATGTAGTATTTTAACCATTGATACTACATTCATATATTTAACAAGAATGCATGTGTATTTTTGGGTCTGATCACACCATCATTAATGTATCATATCTCATTAGAAATCTGCTGATAAGAGTGCTTGGTCAAGAGTAGTAATATGATTGGTGGAAACCTGTGAAATACTCATGTCGGACGCTTTTTTGTGTATATATCAAATTTCATGAAATTATAATAATTATTACTATCAATTTTATGTAATCTTTTTGATTAAATATAAAAATTCATCATTCCAAGGAATTTTAGTAATAATGGAAAAATTTACTATTCTAATGTTACAATATTTCATGTTAATAATCATTATAATATTTCGTTTTATAAAAGAAATAGTATTTTTTCATTTTAAATAAATATAATATTTCTTCATATTCACATTATTTAATTTTATAATATAAATTTTGCATTGGTGCCTCCTGGGAAGTCCTCATGTTTCACCGTTTTATATGCTATTTATTTTATTTTCCTTGATTTTTTACATTTTATAAAAATAATAATTATATTAATGTATAATTCTAATAATTATGATATTTTGCATATTTTATTTAATTAATATAATATTTCATTATTACATAGAATTTTCTTGTTAATTAAAAACATTCATGTTATAATGTTACCATATTTCATCTTAATAACAATTATTATATTTCATGACATTATGTTAGAATTACAGTTACGTTTTGTAATATAAATAATAATTTTTCATGTTGATTAATTATAGTATTGGTTGAAAATTGAATTAGTTAATGTAATTTATAATAATAATGAAATATAAATACGTAATAATAGAAGCATTGATAGTATATTAAAATATTTATAAAAATTGATCATGTATTGTTGGGTGTGATCACACCAACATTAACACACCAGATCCCAAAAGAACTCCATTGTTAAGCGTTCTTGGGTTAGAGAAGTACTATGATGCATGCACTTTTGGGAAGTACACATGTTTCAGCCTTTTTTTGTATATTTCAAATTTCATTCCAGTATAATAAATATTATTGTCATATTGTACATAAAATTTGGTTTTGAATATAATATTTCATGATTATAGGTAATTTTAGTAAAAATTTCAATATTTCTTATTATAATGTTACAATAGTTCATTTTAACAATGATTATATTATAAAATTTATATTATAACATATAATGTTTCATTTTACAATTGAAATAATATTTTTACATGTTGTATAATTATAATATTTCTCTATAATTTCATTATTTAATATCATCATATGAATGTTTCATGGGTCACCTCCCAGGAACTGCTCATGTCTCCCCATTTTCTATATTTTCCCATATTTTTTACACTTATAAAATAATGAATTAAATTTATGTATAATAATAATAATTATGATATTGTATGTAAACATTTTAAATTAATATTATTTTTCATGTTATCCAATAATTTTAGTAATAATTATAATAATTCAGGTCATAATGCTACCATATTTTAGGATGACAATTATTATAATATTTTCTTGTATATTATAACCACTACAGTTTATTATTATAATAGAAATAATAATTTTTCATGTTTAATAATTATAATATTGGCTAATAAATGAATTAGTTAATGTTATATTTTTAACAAAAATAAACAACAATATGTAATATTATACTCATTGATAGTACTTTCAAATATTTAACAAGAATGTATATGTGTTATTGGGTTTGATCACACCATCATTAATGAACCAGATCCCATTATAACACTATAGTTATGTGTTTTTGGGAGAGAGTAGTACAATGATGGTTTACCACCGAGGAAGTACTCAGGTGGCCCCTTTGTTGTGTATATTTTAAATTTTATTCATGTATAATAAATTTTATTATGATATTCTATGTCAACTTATATATTGATTATAATTTTTCATGATTACCAGGTATTTTAGTAGTAATTATAATATTTCACGTTATAATATTAAAATATTTCATGTATACATTGATTATTATATTTCATTTTATATTGTAACAACTACTGTTTAGTGTTCAATTAGAAATATTATTTTTTTCAGGTTGAATAATTATAATATTTCACTATAATCACATTATTGGATATAATAATATGAATGTTTTATGGGTGACCTCTTGGGAAATTCTCTTGTCTCACCCTTTTTAGTATTTTTCATCGTATTTTCCTTGATTTATTACATTTTTAAAAATGTTGAATTTCATGTAATTATATAAATAATAATTTAGTTATTGAATGGAATATTTTTAAGTGAATATAATATTTCATATTTATATATAATTTTAGTAATAATTATAATATTTCATATCCCAATGTTACCATATTTCATGTAAATATTAATTTTAATATTTCGTGATGTATTCTAACAAATACAGTTTCGTGTTATTAAAAAATAAATTTTCATGGTCAATAATTATAGTATTGGATTATAATCTCATATGTAATATGTATATTTATAAAAAAAATTAAATTGAAATATGTAATATTAAAATAATTGATATTACTTTAAAATAATTTGTAAGAATTTTTTTGGGTGTTCTCACACTAGCATTAATAAACTAGTTGCCGTTAGAACTCTGCAGTTAATCATGTTAGGGCAAGATTCGTACTAGTATGGGTGGCCTCCTAGGATGTACTCATGATGAATCCTATTTTGGGAATATTTCTTATTTCATTATAGTATTATAATGATTATTATGATATTATACACAAATATTTTTATTGAATATAATATTTCATGAATATACAGTATTTTTTTAATAATTATAAATTTGAAAGTTATAATGTTATAAAATTTCATGTTAATAATTATTATAACATTTCATGTTATATTTTAACAATTACAGTTTAGTGTTATAATAGAAATAATATATCATTTCTGGTCTAATAATTATAATATTTCTTGATAATATCTTCATTTAATTTCATAATGTGAACGTTGCATGGGTGACCTCCTTGGAAATTATCTTATTTAACCCCTTTCTATTTATTTCATTTTATTTTCCCTGATTTTTTAAATTTTAAAAAAATGTATTGCATGTATGTATAACTATAGTAATTCTGATATTGTATATAAACATTTTAAAAGAAAGATATATTTTTGATTTCATAGAATTTTAGTAATAATTATAATATTGGATTTCATAATGTTAACATATTTATTGTCAAAAATAGTTATAATATTCAAGACATATTGTAACAACTACTGTTGTAATGTCCCGAAGTACGTTCAAAAAAATAGTTACCTGGGCTGATCTATAACATGACCATCGGCATTCCACACCATATTCTAGAGGCTACATACTAGGAGTGAGGGTCTAATATTGCTCATGGGGATACTATAAAATTTTTATAAAGTTATAAAATAGTATAATTAAATAAAATAATCCATATGATATAACCAATAAACAAAAATAACTAGTATCACATGGTTAGCCGAAATGGAATACAATATTTAACCCAAAACAATAGATATTTCATGAAAAGTATGTGTCTTGATTCAAATGAAAACCTCAAAGAATGACACACTGATACTACTGGGTGGGTCAGCACACCTTGTCTGGTTCCCTCATCCAGGCTCCATCCCAACTCACCTATCTAACATTGTTCCCTTTCTCTTATCCTACCATGAAAACATGAAATCTATCTTGGTACCATTTACGAATACCATGTATGATGTGACTAAAACTTACTAGTCCACCACCAACAGTGTATAAAATAATATTCTGTCAATAACAATTTATGTAGTTGTAAAATGAATAATGTACAATGTATAATGTAAAAAATTACCACATTTCATTATTCATTAATTATCGACACAAACCACCATGTTCCTGAGGACACCCTAATCCTCAATATCGGATTCAAAATGTTCCAGACTCTAAACAATATCATATAAAGAATTATCAATTCAATAGAACACCTGGTGTTTAATTATCCATTTCATTCCATATCATGTCACCATCATTGGAACCATAGTTCAATGTAAATATCATGTGTATAAAACATATTGTCGGAGAACATATTGGTATTTGGAGCCTACATCCCTCTCCCACACCTCAATGTCACATATGGGTATTTGGATCCTTGATCTGTATCCCAAACTCACTATCTTATATGGGTATTTATATCACCATTCCCTATCTAACACTACAATATCACATTTGGGTACTTGGAACCTATATCCCAATCCCAAAATATTTTAGCACATTTGGTATTTTGAACCTCATTCTACATCCCACACTCCTATATGAATCTACCACACATATATCACACATATCACATCAATCATGGACAATAAAATTTAACCCTATTATTACATTTCACATCATGATATACTATTACAAATATAAAAACAAACCATGATTAAATAATTTAATCACATGGAATAAATTGAGAAATTCACCATCAAACCATTTCTCAATATCCAATTCATATAACCCACTAACCCATTATGGTCAAATCAACTGTACCATATTCACCATTGGTAATATATTTATTATAAAATTACTTTATCAAATAGAGAATCCCAATTTCCCATCAATTACACAATAACATAAATTTTATTAATTAATTAACCAATTAGTTAATCCTATTCCAAAAATTTCATAATTTGTTTTATTAATTCAATTTTTCCAAGTTCAATATATCTCATATTCACCAAGAAACTCAATTAATAAATCCCATGATTCCATTAATTAAATAATCTATTAATTTAATCAATTCAAGATTCAATTGTCAAATGTTCCAATTTGAATTCCATAATAAAGACCGGCAATTGGAATTCATGACTATAGGAATTGAATTTTCACCACCTACCTCAAATCCATTAAAAAAATAAATCCCTTAGAAATCCCCAATTGAAGATTTATAACCATGATCAAAATGAAAAAGGAGATGTTGATCGAAATCCTAGTTCAAATATTTGAAAATTAATGTTCCATCAAACAAATATCTAAAACCACTCTCAAAGGAAGAAAACCATACCCTTTTTTCTAGAGAGATAGATGAGCGTGAGAGAAACCTAATCAGGAAGAAACCACATATGTAGAGAGGTTAAGATCTATCAACCAGATCCTTTATTCATTAATAAAAGTGTTCAAGAGGCCTATAGATTCATCTGGAAGCCTCCAATAATGAGAAGAATGAGTTAGGGTCGAGTTTGGTAGAATTTAGATAATTTCTAGTGGTTTGGGATTTATTAATCTAATTTTAAGAATAATTACAGCTATGTGCACGGTTTCCATTGAAGGGGTGTAGGGTTCTCCAAAACATGAACATAAATAGTAGGCCTCTTTGGGGGGGGGGGTTCATGATTACTTCTAATAGGGAACACAGTTTGAAAAACCACTAACCAACCATGAAATCCTTTTATGTTAGGAGATTCAAAATTTACGAGGGCATGCCACAAATTTTGGGAAAACTATTCTCCAATCATGCACTGCCCAAAACCCCTAAATATATCCAAATTTCACACAATCACACCAAAGAAAAACACATAAATGATATAGTAAAAACAAGTCAAAATATTATGTGCAAATAATATCGAAAAATCCCCAAAAAGGTGAGGATCTTTTAATCTCCCCATCATATTACATCTCATCCTTGAGTTTTACTCCCAATCATCTCTAATATTCTGAGGTCAAAAGATTAGGCCACTGAGCCCGTATATTTTATTCTCTCTCCCAGGTTTCTTCTTATACATTACAATTTTTCCACAAAACATAAAAAATAGACAAATTCTTCCACCTCATCACGTTCTCACTGCGATCCAACATATGTATCAGATGATTCTCATAGGATGCATTATTCTCAAGCTCAATATCATCCACATCGATCACATGATATGGTTTGGGGTGATATCCCCAAATGCGTGACACATGAAAGACATAATTAATAGAAATATAACTCAATGTAAGAGAATATCATTATGCCATCAGCCGAATTCTCTCCAAAACGTAAAACAGTCCAACAATCCAAGTTTACAAATTTCACTCTATCATAATACTATAATGAACCGGCCTTGGAGACACCAAAAAGAACACATCATAGCCCATTGTAAACTCAAGGGGTCATTGATGTCAATTATCATGGTACTACTATCTACTATAACATATAAACATATGTTTCTGAATCCACTGAACATACTACGACATCTCCTCCATGATACCCAGTCTCAATAGCTCTATCTCACCCAGATCCATCCAACATCGAGGTTATATTCATGGAATACCATCAAGAAACTGATATATTTCCATATTTATAGTTTCCAAATAACTATTTTATAGGTTAAATACACCAATTCTAGTTGTTTCTCCCAAGACACACCAAAGTCTAGGGTACATGACGGTAGTATATAATCAAGAACTTATATAGTCTCCTTCAACTGGCCATATACTAACCAGTGGAAAGCTGTTATTTGAAGAACTTCTGTAGGAAATACCTTCTACAAAACCTTCTATAAGCGTTATGTAATGAGTGAGTCATAATCATAAACAATACCTTATGGAAACCCTGGAAAATATGTTATTTCAGGGACATAAAATTATCAAAAATATTCCACTATAGAAGTATCCTATAATGGAATGAAATGAAATACTTTCTTCAATCAGACCAAAACAACCCAAATATCATCATTCATTTGAGACACCCTTGAGAGTCCCACCACAAAGTCCATAGTAAATTAATTTCACTCTCATTCTAGATTGGGAAATGGATGTAGTCAACAACTAGGATGTTTACTATCATACTTCACCTGTTAATAGGTTTATAATCATGAAATGAACCCTAAAAAATCATTTCTCATGCCTGGAAACCAAAACTATCATTATAGGTCATGGTACATTTTTTTCACATTGGATGTACCTCCAATTTTGAGTCATGAATTTCCCACATCAACTAATTTTGCATGCTCATAGGAACAACAAAACGATTCCTAACATAGATGATCACATCCTTATCTATGTCCCAATCTAAAGGTGAATCACCGCCTTCATGACTTTACCTAAAGGATAAACATTATTAAATATAATAGTGTCTTTCCCTAATACAAAATGAAAGTGTATAATCCACTAATACTGATTGAAGAGTCATATTTTCTTCGCTCTCCAGAACCACAACATGCATCTCAGCCAGCAATATCATAATTTTCCACTCATCACTATATTCCTAAACAACATGAGTCTGGTTTTTCCTCCATAAATAACGATTTACACTTTTTCCTTTACTGGTCATATATGATAGATAAAAATAAAAATAATGCATACACTAAACCCATGACCACTGTCGTAGATTAAAATATCCTGGAAAGAAGATATACTTCATTATCATTTAGCCAGTATACACAATAAAATATTCTCTAAATAGATAATTATCCAGACACTTAAAATCTTATACTACTAAAGACAACTAGAGGTTGTGCATATGTTAATTACCTTCATGTGGCCTCAACTATTGAGACGAAAAAACCACAACATGATCAATATCCATAAATAATTCTCCATTCCTGATCCAAAAATGAATCACTGAACACTATATAATCCTCCCCAGGATTAGGTTGGATCATGATCAGTGCATGTTTCAAATACATATTTCACCAATGGAAGGAATTCTCACATGATCCAGACCATTCAAACTTAATCTCCTTCATGGTCTTGACCGAAATTGGTACATCTAAATTTGGAAATCAAAGGATGAACCTCCTATAATACCATGTCAAACCCTATAAAAATTTAGATATCAAAAACTTCTTAGTTCTATCCGAGGATACCCCTACCTAAACTTTCTCTAGGACCACTGACACACATTCATCTGAGATGATGGGACCCATGAAGGGTTCATAAACAATCCAGATTTTCCATTTAGATAGCTTGGGGTATAATAGATACTCTCTTATTACACTAAAAAGGATGTCAAAATGTTTGTTGTGATCATCATTATAGTGACCCAGGATTAGAATACCTCTATATGACAACATTTTTTATGAATATTCATCACATTACAAAAATAAATGCCTGTGGTCCATAATTGTTCTGTGTATTTGGAAACATGTAACACATTATTCTAATTTTCTGAAAGATCATAATCATATCCTTAAATATTTTCCACATTAGTACTCTTATATATATAACATTTATTCATGACCTATGGAAAGGAAACATAATAATGGGGTGATCTCAAATTCATAGTATTAGTAAACTAAGGAAATACATAAGCATAACATGAACATAAAGGTATGAGAACACGTTAATAACATTTGAGGATCATACCCTATATAAAAATATCATAATCATAATGCATGGAATTATGATTAATATTTCATAATATGGAAATCATAATATAATCAATTACACAAACCATGTAATCATATCAATGGAATAAGACAAAGAAATTGTTGCAAAGACATAAGCATATAAAATTATTTCTATAGTAGTGAAAGTATACATTCCAAGGACTTCATGATAGTATGGGTTCACTCCTTATACCATCTTGGTACTCATGATTCACTACCATTCCCATCTTAGTAGTAAAGGTTCACCCCCAGGGCCATCATTGTAGTCAAGTTTCACCTTCAAGACCATCTTAAAAGCAAGGTTCGCTCCAAAGACCATATTAGAGGAAAAATACCTTTAATGAACTGAGGTCACTCCCAATTATCTCTATTTCTATCTCATCAGATATAATTCATTACCCAATGCATTGGATAGAGATATATGTCCAACCCATATCATAATGAAATCATACATACATGTTCCACAAGATCATAAATAGATATATCATAACCCAATAAATTAAATTGGTGTCATAAATATTTAATCATATATTATCTTATAGAAAATAGAAAGGCTTCATAATGAATTCATCAAAACACAACCCATGTAAATAAGTTGTTTTCCTAAGTATATAACCTTTATAACAGAAATATGATTCAAAAACATATAACCCATAGAATAGAAATGGGTTTTATAAACACCATTCCATCCAAACATAAACCATTAGGAAGAGGAAGATGAATGGAACCTTTCGATCAATTCCCTAGAAAGGCCAGAGTAACATCAAAATATTTCATCGTATAAAGGAAAAAATTTGGAAAGCTCTTATAAAATTATTTATTGACGAAATTATCCATTATTCTTTAAAAATTGAATTCTAAAACATAAAAACTTTTGAAAACGATTTTATATAAAAAACATGAGAAATTATAAACTAAATGATGGAAATTGTTTTAAAAACTATTTTCATTGAAATTTCATAATGGATCCTTGAACTTATTTTGAAAACAATTTCACTTAAAAACATTTAAAATATTCATAAATATGTTTTGAAACACATTTTCCATGAAAACATATAAAAGATGCATGAAAATGTTTTCAAATCCACTTTCCATAAAAAGTTACAAATGAATATTGAAAACCATTTGAAAACCATTTTCCTTGAGAACATATAAAATATTTTTCAAAATGATTTGACAATATCTTCTTTGAAAATACCTTGAAAACATATAATGAATGCATCAAAAAAGTATGAAAACCATTTTTATTGAAAAATCATTTAAAACAATGAATGTTCCAAATATTAGGAATAAAATTTTACATAAAATTAAAATTTTAAATTTTTAAAAAAATATTTAATTGAATGATGATCAAGATCGAATATAAATTCATAAATGATTAATATTTTTATTGCACCGTAAATAGTTTATAAAAGTGTCCCGACTGAAAAAAGACAAGACAATTAATATTAAAAACCCATTTTATAATAAAACATGGGAAATAATATTTTTTAAATGTCATTGGATAATATTATACTATTTTTCAATTTTTTTTGGAAATAATTGTTTTCAAAGAATACAAATTTGTGACTGAAGAGAGAGGTAAAGTTAAGCTTTCTTAAAATCACTTTATTAACTATCTTATGTACCGTAGAGTGAAAAAATGGTCCCAATTACAAAATATATCTATAATAAATAGTGTAAAATAAATTGAATTATATTTCTAGAGACGTGGATTGTAATATTTAATCAATGAATGAATAATCATAATCAATCCCAATAAATGATGAGATTGTTTCAATCAACTCGCACTGTATGGAATCTTTTAATAATAATCCCCTTTTATGAAAATTAAATTTCATAAATAATAAGATATAATTAAAATAATATGATTCATGATACAAAATTCAATATATATATATATATATATATTCACCTCTTAAAATAATATAGGTGTATACCAGAACATGTGTCTCAAAGAAGGAAAATTGTGATAAAAATAGCTGACAAATTTGATAACATTGAAATGATAAAAACATATAAAATATAGATATTAAAATGGATATTTAAATACACATAAATTTATTTATAATAACCAAATAATTAATTAATGGATTTTATACACACCACATACAAGTAATATTAACATTGATTATGTATCATGAAAAATAAAAGTGAAATGAAAAAACACTTACTACATGAGTACCTTTTGAATCATGATCCCTATGAATGAATAAAATAAATAAAAGGATTTAACATCATAAAATAATTAAAATTAATCACATAACATGTCATGAAGAATTATATGCACCACAAAAAATGTGAGCGATGAATATGACATGTATTTCATGAAAAATTGGTAAGAAGAAATTTCCTTACCTTAAGTCTTCACTTTCTTCGTAAATGTCCACTAATCCTGTATAATAAGTATAAGTTTATTATAAATCTATTAAATAACCATATTATTATACTTAATACCTAATATTATTTTAGAATTTTTATTACACATTTATTAACATATAATTTTAATGTTATGTTTATGTTAATATCCGTGTTGTTTTTCTTACATGTTTTGACTTGTTATTCTTGATAGAATTAGGTACATCATAATTTAATTATTTAAAGAATGTAAAAAATGATATATATATATATATATTTAATATTAAGTACACAAACAATTATAATAATATATAAATGATATATGTATGAAATGGAATACACTGTTCGTGGAGACGGTAGGCCGTTCATACGCGTGAACGCTCTTTCAATTTTATTATCGTTTTGAAAAAAAAGTAAATTATTTATATTAATATATATATATACTAATTAAATTATAATTATTATTTCTTATATAACATATAAGTTTACTAAACCATTCCGTAATAAATTCCATGAAATGTGTGACCGAATCATATCGCTTTGAGTTGGCGGTAGTCCACACTTCCACATAACGATGTTATTATTTTTGAAGAACATGGAAATAATAAATGTATGTTTTATATCATAATTATATATGCATAAATAAATCATAAATATCATATATATAATATAAATATATATTTCACATCATAATTCCCATCTATGAGAGGTGGTAAAGGAAAAATGAACAACATCATTTTATGAGGTGTTTGTTCGCTGTACACATGAATGGTAAGTTCATATCCCATTAAATGGAAGTCTGTGTAAGTGAAGTAATAAACCATATAAAAAATATCAGTATATTTATTATAATTAGTTTATTATATGAGAATATAATAAATAGAGTTGAGGTGGTAGAGAATGAAAATAAAACAAAGCAGCATTAGGAAGGATGCTACATCTTTTTTGGGTAACTCCTCCTGGTTTTCACCAACTAACATCCTTGGTTGGTTTTATTACCTAAAATAGTCTTATATTATTAATTTGTGGTTGTTTGGATGTTATTTTACTACATTTTTTGTGATATAATGTACATGATAGTTGTGAATAAGTGGGATGGGTGAGTAATTTATTATAGTGGTGGAGAACTGATATTCTTGAAATTTATTGAAAAGGGAATTCCATCCACCTTTTCCCCATGTCAAGCAAACCCAATAATAGAGAAAATTATATAAAAGTGATTATAGGGTCTAAATATGTCCATAAAATTTTTTTAGACAATTTTATAGGTCATTTTGGCACCTAATTTTATGTTTTAGTCCATTTTTAAGATAATTTTCTTCTTAATAATTATAAATAATTTTCATCACATTCACTGATATTTTTTTTCAAAAACTAAGTATCCATTATTTGAAATTATAAATTATTATTATTACAAATATGGAGTCCATTTTTACAAATTCTAATCACATAAGTGGCATTAATTGATTTAGAATTAATAACACAAATGACATGAAAATTAGGGTTTTAAAAGTAAAATGATTCCAAAAATTTCTATGTTTTTATATATAATTCCAAATTGAAATTGATCCCAATAAAATAAATTGGATTTATTGATTTAAAATTGTTATTATTATACTTTAAAACAATTATAAATATAATTTATCCCTATTAATAATTTATGTTACAATGAGATGCTGAATTTATATTCAGTATTTTTCACTATTAATCAAAAAAGTGAAACATCACATGAAAATTAAAAAATTCATCCTAAACTATAATTGTGTTCATATTTAATGAAAATGTTTTTTTATTTTTATAAAAAATATATACATTCCAAAATTTATATTCATAATAGTGTATCCTTTAAAAGTTGGTAAAAATGATTTTATAAAAATATATGCTCTTATGTGTAATATTGGGTTTCATCTTATCGTATGTCTATCAAAAATAATTTTTTGAATATATAAAATGTTAATTTAATTAATATCTTTCGAAAAAAATAAATTATTTTATTTTATTATAATTACATTCTTTTGTGAGCATAAAAATTTGTTTTTATGACAACATTCATTTTATATTAAAATAGTTCTTATATTAATTTCTAATTAATTTGTAACAATTGAATTCAACCGTATATTTTAATAAATTAATATATCCTATTCATAAAATCCAAATTAATAACTAGTTTTTATATTTTTATATAAAACAATAATGTTAATAACAATATATTATTGTTCTATAAAACATTGTCTTAAGTTCTACTCAATCCATCAAGGTAAGTCGGTCTTTTGTGTAATGTACGCTGACCTATATGTTTCATGTAATGAAAGATATAAATTATATTTCATGTAGTGCATGATTGACGGGGTTTTGTGTATAAAAATAAATCAAAACATTATTCTTTAATATGAAAAGACTATTTTTAGTGTTTTATGAAATCAAAATTATCGAAAAGATTAAATAAATTCAGAAAAAATATTTCACAAAATATCAGGGTGTTACAGTCATGATCCTTGGAGTACACCAAAATGTCATCAATAAACCCAACCACAAAACTAATCTAGTTATGGTTGGATTATTCTATTCATCAAGGAAATAATTACATTTGTTTCATTCTTCAACCTGAATGGAATTAAAATAAACTCATAAAAGACATCCCTACTTTTAGAAGATGTACATTATATATTAGAAGGTAGGACTATCAAATAATGGTAACCCAATCTCATGACAATCATTGAGAAGACCGAAGCTTCCCTCAACTAGGAAAATATATAATCGATGGTCATAAGAGGATACTGTTTCTTTACTATAATCTAGTTCAAATTCTAGTAGTCACTACATAAGTGCAAGGTCTTATCATCATTCATTATTTACATTAGAACCCCAATGTGATGTACTCAGATAGATAAAACTCGTATTCATCAAATACACTAGTTTACTCTTTATCCCTTGAATCTATATTGGTGCTAGTTAGTATGGTGGAATATATATTTTTCTAACCCCTAGTAGGAGATCACTTGTAACATCCAAAGCTCTCTATGGTGGAATCCCTGATATGTCGCCAAGAAATAAATTCCAGAACCAAACAACTATAGGTAAATAAAAACTTGTTTCACACCCCCATATTACTACGAAAGTCTTGAAACCTGGGTGGTATGTTCCTATAGTCACTAATGAATTCTCACTTCATGGCCTTCCATGATAACCCACTCTCGATGGTGAATATAATTATCACCATCAGGTGACATAAAAGTCCCTCTATTTGTAGAAATCAAAGTTGAATGTGTATGATACTAATAAGGTCATACCCATAATAAGGTAGAAACCTAAAATGTCAAGGATATAAAGATCCCATATAAATAGAAACTCCCAAACCTAGAGATATTTCCCTTCTCAAAAACAGATGTCTCTAGAACGTTATCAAAATTGTGCATCGATCATCATAACCCCACTCACAAAATACACATTCTATTTCAACCCATTCACATGTTTGGTAGCTGTAAACTAATTAGAGGTAGTAATATCAAATAAGGTACTAGAAAGTGTTTCAGATACAAGAATAATACCTCTATCTATTGACGGTACAACCACACCATCTAGAGGTGTATTATTAATTACAAGAAATTGTCCTACCACTCTTCCATGTGATATAGTCAATTTCACTGAAGCTTCACTACTCAACTGATATGGGTGCTATTTCTTAGAGGCACCATATCCAATGCCTATATTGCCCTGGAAATTATAACTCAAACTTATAGATTGGTATATTGTAGAAGATCCCCTTCCCAATCTCTGGTCCTATTTAGATTCCCTATAATTACCCATCCTTCATAGGATCCTGAAGAACCTTTGTAGATGTACCATCATAAAACATGCTCATCATGCTAACAGTAGTCGAAGAAAATTATTATGAAAGTGGAACAACCTACCGCACTTGTAGAAAAATACCTAGATAAAATATTTCTTAATTTTTCCTTTTCCCTTACCATACTTCTTTCCCAAGAACTGATCAACATTTTCATAGTGACTCTTCCAACACTAAAATTATGTACCTTCTGATAGCTTAGAAGAAACCACATGGAGCCCACTAGAATCTTCCTACAGGTTCCCCTCAAATATGAGAGGATGATTCACCACATTAGAAAACATTTTCAGCTGATACATATTGACATGGTACTTACTCCCACATTTATGATCATACTAGAAACATGTTTCCATAGTTGTATCTTCCCGTTCTAGCATTGGGTAAATGTTATGAATGTTAGTAAACCGATGAGCATAGTCCATCACAGACAAAATACCCTAAGTAAACTACATGAAAGAAACATCCAAATCCAATATCAGTGACATTGGACAAATGTCATCGAGGAACTTCCCCAAAATTTCCTTCCATTCTATACCCTGTTCCTACCTAGTCCAATCCTGAATGTCCTACCATCACAGCACTGATCCTCAGAACATTTAGTACCCAACATGACCATATCTACAGAAGGAGTCTCTTAAATTGTTAGGTATAGTATGGAAGTAATAAATCCAAAAATTATCTTACTCAAGATCACCTTATTTCATGTCCAATTTTTCTACAACTAGAACTCCCATTTCATTCCATACATAGTCTTCAAAACCTAATCTTGGTATATATCCAAGAATTGCATGAAGAGAGAAAAGTTCTCTCAGAACATCTCTTCGACTCCATCACCCGACACTATCAGTTCCTCATGTTCTACTAATGTAGGATCATTGATAAAACAAAATTATATTTATACTAAATGATATAATTTCCTCACATTGTGGTAACAATGTTCATTTATGGAATATTTTGGATTAGATCATTCATTTAGAAATTTGATGAAAATTATAGTTTTACCATTTAAAAATTCACTGTAGTATTTCGAACATAAATAATTTTATTTGGATTATTTGACCTCATTATTTTTTAAATGCATTCCTGAAAAAAAATTCTACAACATTAGTTCAGGAAACTTGAGTTAAATCATGTATTTGGTTAGAGAAAATGGTCAATGAAGTCAATGTTGGGCTGGACTCTCCAGATTGAACATTGGTTATGTATTTGGGAAATAATGTCTCCATACGAGCTTGGATTAGGCCCAAAAAATGAGAGGAGCTCGAGAACTCATTGTATCACAAATAATCCTTCTGTATAGAGGGTTGGTTCATGATATTTGGTGGTTAAAAGATCACTGTCATTTGGCTTAAAGTACTTGTCTCAGATTCCCCATTCACACTTGAAACCACTTTCAACCTAGCCTCCGCTCCACTCCATAAATTGGGGTTTATCTCATTTGGAGGGGTTGGGAAGTGAATTACGATATTTAAGGAAGAGGATAATTTATTTCACTATAATTATCCAACCATTTTATGAGGGTTATCTCTTGAAGAAATGATCACCTCATCGAAGCCTTATTTTTATTCATGTTGTAATGTTTTTAATTGCGTAATAAACTTCTTTGTTCTTATTTTATTTCATATCATTTGTCCAATTTTGTTCATATTTATTCATAAATTAATCTTCTTAATTGGTCTGTAATCAAGAGTATAAAGGAGATTGGGTTTTACCATTTCTAAACTTTTTCAAATACAATCTATTTCTATGATGACTACACCGCCCATGGAAGAGTAGTTTTTTAGTAATCGATTAACCCCTATCCTTCTTCATTAATTTATTTCAGAAGAATGATATACTATATTTCACATAATATGATGTATTAATTGATATTTTAATTTAATTGAAACTACTAACGAATTTGAACAATTAACACAAATCAAGCGAGGTCATGGATTGTGTGAATTGTGAGGGTGCAACATTAATTGGTAATATAAAACCAAACGATATCAATTTTTAGAGTTAAATTATATTCAATAAACTCAATTAATTATAATTTCCAGTGAGGAAATGTTCCATAATTTACTTCTAACCATAATCTATCTTTAGAACATCAATTAAAGTAGGGTTCTACGATTTCTTGTTCCGTAGATATCATAGGGTTAAATTCACTTCATCTTTGTGGTAAAGTTAATTCTCGTAGGGTTTGGGATTTGACAAATTAATGGATAATAATTAAGTGTATATTAATTTAAATGATAATTAATAATAAATTATTGAATAGGTATAGTTATAACGATTAAGCTTTTTAAATATTTTCTAAAAAAGAATCTCTGTGTTTTGTAATTTTAACCAAACATCATTTTAAAAAATTGCAATCATCTTCCAGTAAAATTATTCATGTTTTATAAATGGTAAATAATCCCCATCCATTCATGTATTTCTTTTATTCTCTTTTATTTTAGTTTTGAAAAGACCGTTATGAATTTATTTTAATTCATATCTTCCATTGAGAGATGACCATGGTCAGCAACTCTGCTGCACCCATGTACCCAAAGAATCGCACTTCATTTGAAAGCACCCATGAAGGAGCCTTTAAAATTGGCACTATTTCTGGGGGGGGGGGGGAATTTATTATTTCAACCAATTAGAGGTATTTTTTTACAGTTTTTTATCATCTTCTCTTATTTCATCCTTCTTTAGTCAATTTGGTTTTCTTCTTCTTCTTCTTCTTGGACAATCAACTCAAACTTATCATTTGTATTATCGTCCACTTTCCATATTTTTATTTTTATATGATTTATGACATGAAATAAAACTGATGATCTATTATATCATAAACCTAAGATTGAACACAACTTTAGTGCTCGGATCAAACATTCTTAGTCTATGGGTAATTTCAAAATTCAACCAGTTGGTGAATTTATCCAATCTAGGAACACAGAAATTGTAAAGAATTATAATTCAATCCTCAAAGAAGAACCAATGGATGAAATTAATGGAAATTAAAATAATCAAACCATTATATAATTGGATGCACATGATATTAATTATAAAACAAATTGTATTGTATAACCAAATCTCGAATCAGACATTGAACTAAAATATGGATTAATTCACCTTCATCTAAAATTTCACAGATTATCTGTTGAGGAACCAAACAACCATTTAAAATAATTTAATGTGGTTTTATCAACCCTTAAACCATGAAATGTCTTTGAATATCAAATAAATAAAAGATAATTCCCATTTTCACTTGATGGAGCTGAAAAAGACATGATGTATTATTTACAACCTAAAGACGTAACATGTTGGAACGATTTGAAACGTATTTTCTTATAGAGATTTTTTCCAGCATCATGGAAAACTTTGATTCTTAATGAGATCTTGAGGATCATGAAATCCCAAGGGGGGGGGGTCAATGTATGATTACTAGGATCGATTCAAGAAGTTGTGTGTAAGCGACCCACATCACCAACTCAATGAGAAACTCTTCATCCAATACATCAACGATGTACTCACACATATGGAGAGGAGCATGGTGGATGCCACGACAGGAAGAGAATTAGTGTAAAATACACTACTAACTTCACGTGAATTGATTGAAAAATGGCACAAAACTCCCAAAAATTAGGCCATTGAGGTACACCACATGTCTGGGGAGTACATCAGGTAAGTCATCTCTCAAGAGTCATTAAATAGATACCATGTTGGAAGAATTGACCACTATGGTGAGGCATTTTTATTTGTCTCAAATTACATCCTAACCCACTCCTTCAAGGCCCTGTGGAATTTGTACAGAGACAAGCCACCCAACTGACTGTTTCCCCCTACCACAAGAAACAGAAGCTTGTGTAGCTGTGTTTCCAAGGAGACCATATTTGAAAAAACAAAAACCACATACCCAAAATAAGCTTGATTCATTTGTTCCAAAATAAAACCAAGGGTGGAAGGATCAATCAGACATGAGGTATGGCTTTGGCAACAACAAAGGCCCCTTTTTCAACAAAACTTCCAGCAGCCTCCGCCTTACCAGAACGGGTTCCAGCAACTCCAAACGAGATTTGAGGCCCTAACATCAACAATCCAGTAAAAATGAAATCCCCCACCCATGTTATATTTTAACACAAATGAACATTTGACGAAAAATGTTCTTAATGAACAGAATGAGCAGAATATTCATGGTTAAGAGATGAGGGATTTGATGACTCAAATGAGCTACATTTCCATATCCCTCCATGAACTGGTAAGTAAGAACTCATGAAATATTCTTTCCCATCCTACTCCAAATCCGAAGGGGAATTTCAGCGCCATCACACTGAGAAGTGAAAATAAAACAACTGAAACATCTGCACCAAATTTTCCACCGAGATTCACCTCAACTCTGAAGAATCCCCATTCTATACCAACTGAAGTGAAACCAAAGAAGATAGGTAATGGTATGAAAAATATTGATGATGTTCCTCCAAAACCCCTTCCCTTCCAAAAGTTATTGTACATACCATGAATATGGATGAAGAGGAAATACAAAAAAGTGGTTTTGGACACATTGAAGTGTGTGGAGATCAACATCCCCCTACTTGAAGCCATTAATCAAATTCCAAGGTATGCCAATAATTGAAAGATATTTGTACCAATTGAAGAGGGATCAATGGAAATGAAAGGATAAATAATTGAAGGAATGTATCAACACTCAATTCACCAAATATATCCATTCCAACAAAGTGCAATGATCCTGGTACATTCACTATCCCATGCACTATAGGGGAGTTTCACTTTTCGGATGCTCTTTGTGATTTAGGTGCCTCCAGAAATATAATGCCTCACATTGTATTTTCATCTCTACATCATGGTGATTTGAAGGCGATGATAGTAGTGGTGCAGCTGGAAAATAGATCTATAACATATCCAGTGGGATTCCATGAAGACGTACTTTTCCGGGTAAAAGAGATGATATTTATAGCAGATTTTTACATGCCTAAAATAGAGGGAAATCAGGTACATTAAAGTTCTCACATTATCTTAAGTAGGTCCTTCCTCAAAACTAAAAAATATATCATAAATGTTAATGAAGGTACACTTTACATGGATTTTGTAGATGATGTTGTGATATTTAATGTTATGGAATCTATGAATTACCCCTCAGAAGACCATTATGATTTTGTTTTCTCCCATATTAAACCACCACATAAAAACCACATGGATTTTGATTGTCCTACGATTTGGGAGATTATGAGTATTGGTTTTAGTTTGATGTCAAAGAGTACGTCCACACCTATTTCTAATTACCATGTCTCTCTTAGATTTGATTTTTAAATGGATTCATATTCTGATTTTGATCATGTCCACTCTGATTATGACATGGATGTTGAGTATACTGATGGATTTGATGAATTATTCTATGATTTTGATGATGTTTGTCCTGATAATGATGTTCATTGTGAACATATATCAGTTCCTTAACTTTATCCATCCATAAATCACCACCTACATTGGAACTCAATCCATTTCCACCTAATATAAACTAATCATACATGTCAATTGGTGAGAAATTACCTATTGTCATCACTACAAATCTCCCTTTTGAACATGAATAATTTTTTTGAATATTTTGAGGGAGAGCATTAAGTCAATCAGGTAGACCTTGGCTGACATATATGGTATTAGCCCTTCCATTTTCTTGCATATAATTCTTTTGGTGGATGGGGCTAAACCAGTTAAGAATCCACAATAGAGACTGTATACAACTCTTCTAGAAGTTGTTAAAAAATAATTTGAAAATTTACTCAAGGAATAATCTATCCAATTTCAGATTCCCAGTGGGTAAGTCCTATTTTGGTTATTCCTAAGAAAAATGGGGTTACTGTTTTCAGAAATTAAAAATATGAGTTTCTTCCAATGATGGTGACAAATAATTGTCATGTCTATATTGATAATAAGAAACTAAATTAATCTACTCACAAGGACCAATTCCCCCTACAATTTTTTGATCAAATGCTTGAGAGACTAGCTGGGAAGACACATTAATGTTTCATGGATGAATTTTATGGATATTTTCAGGTTCCTATTACTCCATAGGATCTAGATGAGACAAAATTCACTTGTCCATTTAGTACGTTTGCCTACCGAAGGATGCCATTTAGACTTTAAACTACCCCAGGTACCTTCCAAGGATGTTTGGTGAGTATTTTTTATTATGTTATTGAGACCTACAAGGAGGTATTTATATATGATTTTACAGTGTATGGATCTTTATTTGATGATTGTATATTAAGTTTGGAAATGGTTTTGAATCATTTTATTGAGAGGAATCTAGTCTTGAACATTGAAAAGTGTAATTTTTTGGTAGAAAGTGTCCTTCTCCTAGGCATGTAGTGTCCAAACATGGGAGATAAGTTGATATATATAAGGTAGATATTTTTTAATCCATACCATATCCTTTATGTGTGAATGATTTTAGATCTTTCCTAGGGAATTCAAGATTTTAACTGGGATTTATTAATGATTTTTGGAAGAATTATCTTCCCATGTAATGATTACTTCAAAATGATTTTGATTTTTTGTTTGATGATTCTTTAAATAATTTATATGATGAGATAAAGAAGTGTTTGACCACTCCACCAATCATACATCCCCTGAGGTGGGAGGTTTTTTTGAACTTATGTGTGATGCCTCCAAATTTTTAGTTGGAGCTGTCTTATCTCAGAGGGTGGAGGGACATTCACATGTGATTTCATGCACATAAATGACATTGGATTCGTCCCAATAAAACTACACTACCATATAAAAAGAGTTTCCTAATATTATATTTTCATTAGATAAATTATATTCATATTTATTTGGCTCTAAAGTAGTTTTGTTTTCTGACCATGCAGCTCAGAGGTACCTCATGGAGAAGCCAGATGTGAACCCATGCTTTTCTGATGGATGCTTCTACTTCAAGAATTTGATATTGAGATAAAGGACAAGAAGGGGTCAGAAAACTATTTGTCATAACACATGAGTATTCTTACTCAAAAACTAGATTACGACACCTTGGACCATGAAACACTTCAGTACACTTTTCCTAATGAGATTGTTTATTGCATCTGTTATACACATCCTTGGTATGCTAATTTAGATAACTACCTTATTCTGATGGAATTCCTATAAATTTAGAGAATCATCAAGTCCAAAAGTTAAAGAGTTCTTCTAGATTTCATGTGTTGGATGATCCCTATATATGGTGCATGTGTATTGAACATGTTATTAGGAGTTTTGTTTCTAATCATGAGTTTGAGTCTGTTCTTCAATTATATCATACACTTGCTTGTGGTGGAAACTTTTGACCCCAACAGAGCACTAGGAACGTTTTGGACATTGGATTATATTGGCCTAGATTATTCTATGATGCCCCAACATCCCATATTATTCTTTGATATTTTGGATGTATGGACATCGATTTTATGGGTCATTTTCCTAGTTAATTTGGTTTTCTGTATATTTTGGTTTCCGTTGATTATTTGAGCAAATGGGTGGAGGCTAAGGCCACTAGGACAGATGATTCTCATTTTTTTGTAAATTTTTTCAAAGAACAGATTTGTTTGCTGGTTTGGAGTACCAAAGACCATCATCAGGGACCAAGGGACACATTTTTGGCATTGGAAGATGTATTCCCTCATTCATAATTATGGGGTGACACAAAAAACATCAACACCATACCACCCCCATAAAAATGGCCAGACCGATGTTTCAAATAGGGAGTTGAAATAAATTTTGGATAAATTAGTGCATCCAAATTGGAAGGATTGGAGAAAGAACTTGGATGATGCATGGTGGGATTATTGGACAGCAAACAAGACCCCCATCGGTATGTCCCCATTTTTGATTGTTTTTGGGAAAGCATGTCGTCTCCCTGTACAAGTTGAGCATCGAACTTATTGGGATATAATGAAATGAAACATGGATTTAGCCAAAGATGGAATCCAAAGGAAGATGAAAATTAATGAGCTTAATGAGATTTGATTTTCTTTATATGAGAACTCAAGGCTCTTCATGGAATTACCAAAAGAATATCATTATAAAATGATCCATAAAAGAGAATTTCATGTTGGAGAGAAAGTCTAGCTCTATAGTTCACAACTGAAGCTGATGCATGGTATGTTTCAATCCAGGTGGTTATGTCCTTATGTTGCAACTAATGTTATTCCATATGGTGCAGTGGAGATCACACAAGATGACACCAGAAGGATCTTTATAGTCAATGGTAAAAATTTTTTGAAATACATTGAGGGAATTCCAACTGATCTAGTGGATTTCATCAAACGGCATGACCCATTCATCACTTGTGCATATCAAGCTGTTCCTAACCATTTACCTTTTTTTCTATTTTTTCAATTTAAAATTATACATTTCATGTGCATATATCATGTCATGTGTTCACATTGATTACAATTCAATATTTTATGTGTGGGTGAGGGAACCTGTTAGTTTAGTAGTTTCAATTGATTCCCTGTTTTTCAATGATTTTCAAAAATAATTTTGTGTTTTTCAATTTTTTTGTGTTTTTGTAACTTTTGAGCTGAAATGATTCTCATAACCATTTTTAAATCCATAACAATAAGTGAATTAATTTATACCATGAAACTAAGATTGAATGAATGCTGAAAATGACTTTGTTTCATATTCAACTCTTTAGTAATTTCATGAAAAGTGCTATGAATTTTGAATCCCATGCCACATCTTACTATCTTTATATTTGAAATCACTTCCCTATGAGGCTTATGTACCATTATTTTCATATTCCTTACATTTACCTCACTTCATGAGAGAACCAAATCATTCTTGATTTAACCATAATTTGTTTTATTCCAGTCAAGACTTATGGGTTTCTGGTAGTTTTGTTTTAAATGATTGTGGCATTTATTTGGTATTAATGCCCCTATTTAATAAGAATCTTTTTTATAATGGACTACCTTGAACATTTAATTATTGTATTTATTTGAATCCATGAATATCCTATTAGTTTTTCCACATTAAAATATAATTTTCCACATCCAACCAACTCTTGATGTGAAATTGCATTATCTATTTGAACTTATGTGTCGGGGAAGTTGTCTGGTGTTGTGCTACCACATTTTGTGATAATTTGGGTTGAAAATTAAATTCGTAGGAAATTTGTCTGCAATTGAATAAAATAATTATATTAAAATCTTTTCCATTTCTGGATATTTCATGAAAAGTTATGTTGTGAATTTTTGGTGCTTCTAATAATGGAAGAAAGTTGTGCCTATCTGGAGTTTTCAATAAAATCATGTTTGAGAATATTGACATTTTTACGGCTAAAATGTTGATTGGTGTGCACATTCCCTTAATTTTCATGATGATGAACATTAATTGATGATATGTGGATTTAAGAGGAGGCCATATTTAATGGAAAATTAGATAAATGTAATTTTTCATCAATAAGGGTCACCCCCCTCATTCAGCCTTAAAAAAATTTCACATCTAAATACTACAATCCAAAATCCACAATAAACAAGAAAATTCCTCCTGATAAACATATGTACTTAACTCAAATAGGGTGGTGATGTAGGAATTTATCAAGCCTATGGTGACCCTTTTATGAGTTTGGATGAAAATTACATTACTAAATAAATGACATTTGTGTGATAAGAGAATATTCAAGTGAGGTAAGTGTTTTGTTCATGGGAGGATAAATTAAGCGGAAATATATTGGATTATTTAAATGGAAAACTTAAAAAAAACTGGTCTTTATGAGGCATTATATCTTTTGGTTCTCTGTGTGGAATTTCTGGTCCTCAAGGATATGTGTTTTAAAATTTGTTTTGATTTGATATTGATGTTTACTTGTTACAATTTTTCAAAATACATGATATGAGGTTTTTCCCAGTAGTGAAAAAGTGTAAGTGTGGGGGAGTCGATAAAACAAAATTTTATTGAATATTTTAGTGATAATAAATGACATAATCTCCTTACATTATGGAAAAATGTTCATTTGTTTAATATTTGGGATTAGATCATTCATTTGAAAATTTGAGGAAAATAACAGTTTCACCCTTTAAAAATTCACTGTTGTATTTCGAACATAGATAATTTTATTTTAAATTTTTGAACATATTATTTTCTAAAATTGTTCCTAACATAATTTCATACAACATTTATTCCGGAAAACTGAGTTAAATCATGAATTTGGTTGGTGAAAATGTTCCATGAAGTCAAAGTTGGGTTGGACTTGCAAGATTGGACATTGGTTCTGTATTTGGGCCATAACATCTTCATACATTCTTGGATTAGGAAAAAATTTTGAGGGGAGATTACAGACTCATTTTCTCAAAAATAATCCCCCTATAAAGAGAGCTGGTTGACTTGTTTTGGTGAGAAAATGGTTGGTGAAAATTGGATTAAAATACTCGTCCGAGATTCCCTATTCACATTTGAAACCACTTTGAACCTATCCCACCCTCCACTCTATAAATTTATGTTTTCTCATAGGAAGGGGTTGAAACGTGAATTATGAGATTTAAGGCAGAGGATAATTGGTTTCACTAAAAATATACAACCATTTTAAGAAGGGTATCTCTTGAAGAAAAGATCCACTTATTGAAGCCTTCATCTTCATCTTCATGTTGTAATGTTTGTATTTGTATAATAATCTTCTTTTTCATCTTTTATTTCATATTTTATCTAATATTTTGTTCATATTTATTCCTATCCTAATCTTATGAATTGGTCTTGAACCATGATTATAATTGAGACTGGGTTCTAACCTTTCTAAACATTTTCAAATTCAATCTATTTGTATGATTACTACACCACCCCTGGAAGAGTAGTTTTTTTAGTAATCGATCAACCTCTATACATATTCATTCATTTATTTTGAATCAATGATATACTATAAATTACAATATATTATTTATTAATTGATATTATAATTTAATTTATTCTAAGAAATAAATTGAACAATTAACACAAATCAAGTGAGGTGAGGAATTGTTGGAAGTGTGAGAGCTCAACATTAATCGGTATTAAAAAACCATACGGGATCAATTTTAAATGATAAAATATAATCCCTAAACTCAATTAATTCTAAATTAAATAGAGGAAATATTACTTAATTTACCAATGACCATAATCTATCCATAGAACATCAATTAAAATAGGGTGTTGTGATTGCATGTTCCGAAGTTAGCGTAGGGTTATATTCACTTCATCTTTGTGGAAAAGTTAATTCTTGTAGGGTTCGAGATTTACCAAATTACAGAACCATAATTAAGTGTATATTAATTTAAATGATAAATACTAATAAAATATTGAAGAGGTGGAGTTATATTGATTACGCCTTTTAAATATTTTCTAAAAAACATCTTCTTGTTGTGTCATTTTAATCGAACATCAATTCAAAAATAAAAACCAAAAATGCAATCTTCTTTCAGCAAACATCTTCTAGTTTTATAAATTTTAAACAAACCCCATCATTTAAATTACTGTTTTTATTCTCAATTATTTTATTTTTTATAATACCTTTACGATGTTTTTTAAATCACTTCCACTTTTGAGAGACGACCTGGGTTAACAACTCTGCTACACCAAAGTACACAAAAAATCACACTTCATATGAAAGCACCCAAGACAACACCTTTAAAAATGGAACCTTTTCCGGGGAGGCAAGTAATAATTTCATCCAATTAGAGGAATTTATTTTTTTTTCATTTTATTCTCTTACTCTCTTCTTTCTTCTTTCTTTACCCAATCTGAATTTTTTCTTCTCCGTTTATTTTCTTTTTCTACTTTTTAAACTATCAACTCAAACATATCATTTTTTATCATGATCTAATTTCCTTATTTTTATTTTTATATGATTTATGACATGAACTAATCTCGAATATCTCTTAGATATTAACCATATGATTTAATGGAGCCTTTTGGATAAAACCAATCATTCTCAGTCTATGGAAATTTTCAACATTCAACCATTTAGAGAATTTATCCATTCTGGGAACATGGAAATTGGAAAAACATCTAAATCAAAACTAAAATAAGAACCAATAACATAAAATAATGTAAATGATCTTAATATAACCATTAGCTAATTGGACGCAGCTAATATTAACTATCAACTAAATTGTATTGCACACCCAAATCTAGAAGTTGACATTGAAATGAAATCTAGATTAATTCACCTTATTCCAAAATTTCATGGATTATTTGGAGAGGATCCAAACAAAAATTTATAATAATTTAATGTGGTTTTATCAACACTTAATCCAAGAAATGGCTCTTATGATAAAGTAAAACTAAAAGAATTCTCATTTACATTTGATGAAACTACAAGAGACTGGATGTAATATTAAAAAACTGAATACGTAACATTTTGGAACGATTTGAAACATCTATTCTTGAAGATATTTTTTCCAACATCAAGGAACACATCCACTAATAAGGTGATATCGGGGATCAAGCCAGCCCATTGTCTGTCATTGCATGAGTACTAAGAGCGATTCAAGAATTTGTGTGTAGGATGCCCACATCACCAAATCGGTGAGAAAATCGTTATCCAATACATCTATGAAGGAATCACACCTACGAAGAGGATAATCATGGATTTTGTAGCTGGAGGAGCATTGTTGGACAAGACACCCATAGCTTCACATGCATTGATTGATAAAATGGATCAAAACACTAAAAAATTTGGTGATTGAGGTACACATAATGCCATGGGAGTACATCAGGTATGTACTTATCTTGAGATTATTTTAATTGATAACAAATAGGAATAATTGACCACTATGGGGAGGTAGATTGTTTTTTTTCAAAAGACATCCCATCCCACTATTTTAAGGCATTTTATAATTTTCACTGAGACAAGCCTCCCAACTAACTATTTCCACGAACTATAACCAACATAATATTTTGTAGCTTTGTTTCCTAGGAGACCATATCAGCAACAGAAACAACCATATCCCTAATAGAAGCCTGGTTACGTTTCTCCAACATACAACCAATGGTGGACAGATCAATCAAACATGAGGTATGGCTCTAAAAAATAACAAAGGGCCCCTTTTAAACAAAACATCCAGCATCCTTTGCCTTACTAAAAGGGTTTCCAACAACCCTAAAAGATATTTGAATCCCATGGATTAACAGGACTGCAAAAGGGGAATCCCCCACGAAATTTAGATTCTATCACTGATGAGTATTTGAAGAAATTTTTCTTATTCAGTAGAATGAGCTGAAGAGTCAAGGATTAGAGGTGAGGGAGTTGAAGAATCATATGAGCCAGGTTTATACCACCGTCCATGAACTGGTAAGTAAGAACTCCAAATATCTTCCTTCCCAAAATAATAAAAATCCTACGACTAATATCAGTGCATTCACATTTCTATGTGGGAAGAAAACTACTGATAAATCTGCTCCAATTTTTCCACAGAGATTCACTTCAACTCTGAAGAAGCCCCATTCTGTACCAACTAAAGGGAACTCAAAGGTGAAAGATAAAGGTAATAAAAAGATTTATGATGTTCCTCGTAAACCCCTTCCCTTTCCAAATAGGGTGGTTCAAACCAAGAAGGTGGATTACAATGCAAAAAAGAGGGTTCTGACACATTCAAGTGTGTGGAGATCATCATCCCTCTACTTGAAGACATTAAACAAATACCAAGATATTCCAAAGTCCTGAAAGAACATTGCACCTAGCAAAGATGGATCAAGGGATATGAGAGGATCAATCTTGTGACCTCCTAGGAATTTCTCATGTTTCAAGGTTTTCTGTATTTTTCATTGTATATTCCCATTTTTTTACATCCTATAAATCAAATAATCTCAAGTCAATGAAAATATAATTATTTTGAATCTATACGTAAACTTTTAGATGAATATATCATTTCTTGTTTACATAGAATTATATTATTAATTTTATTGTATCATGTCTTAATGCTACAATATTTCATGTTAAAAATAAATATAATATTTAATGATGTATTGTAATAAAAACTTTTTAGTGTTATAATAGAAATAATAATTTCCCATGTTAAATAATTATAATATTGGATAATAATTGCATTAGCTACTGTTATATTTATAACAAATATTAAATATTAATATTTAATATTAAAATCATCAATAATATATTCAAATAATTAAAAATAATGTCAGGGTATTTTTTTGGTGTGATCAACCATCATTAATGAACTTGATACAATTAGAACTCTAAATTTAAGCGTGCATGGGTGAGATTCTACTAGGATGGGTGACCTCTTATGATGTACTCATGTTGCACCCTTTTTTGTGTACATTTCAAATTTAATGTTAGTATAATAAATATTACTATGATATTGTATCTAAACATTTGTATTTAATATAATATTTCATTAATATAGGTAATTTTTGAAATTATTATAATATTTCTTGTTATAATGTTACAATACATCATTTTATCAATGATTAAAATATAGAATGTTATATTATGACAACTATGAGTTAGTGACATAAGTGGAATAATATCTTTTTAATGTACAATAATTATAAAATATCTTGATAATATCAATATTGAATTTCACAATATGAATGTTTCATCAATTCCAACCCAAGAAGTGCTAATGTTTGACCATTTTCATTATTTTTCATTGTATATTCCTAATTTTTTTACATTTGAAAAATAAGAATTCGATGTAAGTATAATAATAATTATTATGATATTGTGCCGAAACTTTTTAAATTAATATAATATTTCTGGATTAGATAGTGTTTTAGTAATCATTACTATATTTCATTTCATAATGTTTCCACATTTCTTGGTAACAATAGTTATAATATTTCATAAGGAATTGTAACAACTAAAATTTAATGTTATAATTCAAATAATAAATTTTAATGTTGAAAAATTATAATATTGGATGAGAATTTCATTATTAAAAGTTATACTTATAACAACAATTAAATATAAATATGTAATATTATAATGATTGATAGTACATGAAAATATATAACAAGAATTTATGTGAATTGTTGGGTGAGATCACAACAGTATTAATGCATCTTATCTCATTAGAACTCTATATTTAATCATGATTGGGTGATAGCAGTAACAGGATGAGTGACCTCTGGGGAAGCACTTATGTTTCATAATATATTGTCTATATTTTAAATTTGATTCAAGTATAATATTGATTTTTAGGATATTGTTCGTAATAATTTCTATTGAATATAATAATTAATGATTATATGGAGCTTTAGTAACAATAATAATATTTTATGTTGTAATGTTACCATATTTCAGGTTAACAATGATTATAATATTTCATGTTATGTTATAATAAATTCAATTTAGTATTATAACCAAAATTATATTATTTATTGTTCAATTATTATAATATTTCTCTATAATCACATTATTTAATTTCATGATATTAATTTTTCGTGGGTGTCCTTCTGGGAATATCTCTTGTTTCACCCATTTCTACAATTTTCATGGTATTTTCCCAAATTTTTTACATTTTAGGAAAAAAATAATTGTATGTATTTATAATAATAATAATTAGGATATTGTACGTAAACTTTTTAATTGAATATAATAATTTTTGTTTTCAAATAATTTTAGTAATGATTGTAATATTTCATGTCATAATGATACCATATTTCTTGTTAAGATTAATTATAATATTTCAGGATATATTTTAATAACAGTGGTTTCGTGCTATAATATAAATAAAAAAATTTTCATGTTGAAAAATTATATTTTTGGCAGATAATTTCATTAGTTAATGTTATATTTATAACAAAATATAAATATAAATTTGTAATATTAGAATAATAGTTAGTATACTCTAATATATAACATGAATGTCTATATATTATTTGGTGTAACCACACTAGCATTAATTCAGAAGATGCCACTAGAACTATGCTGTTAAGAATGCTTGGGCGAGTGTAGTACTTGGATTGGTGACCTCTTGGGAAGCACTCGTGTTGCACCCTCTTTGTGTATTTTTTGAATTTCATAATTGTATAGTAAATATTATTATGAGATTGTATGTAAATTATTTTATTGAATATATTATTTCATGATTACTTCGAATTTTATTGACAATTGTAATATTTCATGTTGTAATGTTTCAATATTTCATGTTAACAATGATTATAATATTGCATGTTATATTGTAACAACTACGACATAGTATTACAGAAAAAAATTAATTTTTTTCTTGTTGAATAATTATAATATTTCAAAATAATAACTTTATTGAATTTTATATTATGACTTTTTCATGGGTGTCCTCCTAGGAAGTTCTCATGACTCACTATTTTCTATATTTTTCATTTTATTTTCCATTATTTTATTGCATTTCAAAAAAAATACTTCATTTAAAAATAAATATAATTATTATAATATTGTAGTTAACTTTTTAAATGAATGTATTGTTTCATACCAACATATAATTTTTGTATAAATTATAATATATCGTTTCATAATGTTACCATACTTCATGTTAACATAAATTATAATATTCCATGATGTATTTTATATAATATGGTTTTCTGTTATAATAGAAATAATAATTGGTCATGTTGAATAATTATAATATAGGATGGTAATTGAATTAGATCATATTATATTTACAACAAAATTTAAAGAGGAATATTTAATATTATAATCATTGATAGTAATTTCAAATATTTAATAAGAATGTCTATATATTATTTGGTGTGATCACACCAACATTAATGCACCAGATCCCATTAGAACTCTATAATTAATCTTTCTTGTGAGGGTGTAGTACAAGGATGGGTGGCCTCATGGTAATTACTCCTATTTCACACTTTTTTTGTGTATATTTCAAATTTTATTCTAGTATAATAAATATTATTATATATTCTATGTAAACTTTTGTATTAAACATACTATTTACTGATTAGATAGAATTTTAATAGTTATCATATTTCATGTTTTAATGATACAATATTTCATGTTGAAAATGATTATAATATTTCATATTATATTGAAACGACTAATATTTTATGTAATAAAAGATATAATTTTTTTTTGCATGTGGAATAATTATAATATTTATAATAAATCAAATTACTGAATTCTATAAAAAGAAGGTTTCATGAGTGACATCTAGAGAAGTTTTCATGTTTCACCCATTTTTTATAATTTTCATTGTATTTTCCCAGATCTTTTACATTTTAAAAAATAAATAATTTCTTGTATGTATAAAAATAATTATTATTATATTGTATGTATTCATTTTAAGTGAATATAATATATCATGTTTATATAGATTATTAGAAATAATTATATTATTTCCCCTCATTATGTTTCCATATTACATGTTAAAAATAATTATAACTTTTCATGACGTATTGTAACAATAATGATTTAATATTGCAATACAAATAATAATTAACAATTCTTAATAATTATAATATTTTCTGATAATTTAATTATTGAATTCTATAATAATATGAAAAATTAAATTGTAATATGTAATATTTGAATCATTGATATCAATTTCACATATTTAACTAAAATGTTATTGTATTTTTATTAGTGATCACAAAAACATTAATTAACCAGATCCCAAGTCACGACCCATCCTCGGGGCCCGTGCCGTGACTACCCCAAGCCTGTCTTCCATAGGCCAGGGGCTGGCGACTAGCACCAAGGTGTAAATCCCGGTAAAAAGGGAAGGCATTGCATTTGTAAAGTAAACCAAAAACACCACAAAGAAAGCAGGAATAAGTAAACACTAAGTAAAAACTGGTACAATAGTAAGTGCGGAAAGTAAGTGGGCCAGTATAAAAACCCAAAATTAAAGTAAAGTACAACTGGAAAGGGAAAACAGCAACTGAAAAGTAAAGCCGCAACGTCGAGCTGTCCACAGGAAATCCCACCTAAATGGTGGGTACATAAATCCTCCACTGCTCCCCGGGTCCAGCGGACCGCTCTGAGTACGTCCCACCCAGTGGTCCACCTCTAGGTACCGTCCTGCTCCGCAAGCCTCAACCACGATCAGCGCTGTCCGTCGTCTGCAACCAACACAACGTAGTGCGGGCATAGCCTGTGCAGGGGTGAGTATAAGCTACTCAGTAGGGACCCCGAGACCCCTAAAGGTCTCCCAGAATCCACAGAGGAAAGATACAATCACGAAGTAACATCCGACACGGCTTAGGTATATGCCCATACATATACCTAAGTCATCAATTCTCGTTCGACTCCAACTTCTGAACCCAAGTACAATCTAGTCCACACAGGAAAGAAAAACATAAATCGCCACAGGATAACACAACACAATCCACATAGGAAAGAAAAACAAGATTCATCTCACACAGGTACTTCTTCGTATGACGTTAGAGATGATCAGATGTAGCCACTGATTAATCTAAGCCATCAGACCCACAAAGGATCTGTAGGTACTAACTCCCGCAATGACCCACACATGATCAATCATGATGTTGAACCCATAGCTATTGGGAAACTCCTTCTCCATTAAGTATAGTGGTTATGCCGCTACAACCAAGCGCTTCCCTCTTACCTTGTACTGCTGTAGTACTCCACCAATCGAGTACTGTGGGCCTGCTGCTACAACCAAGCGCTTCCCACCATGGGTCTTCCACTACAACCAAGCATTCCCCCTCATATCCCCTAGTGGTACTCCTTCTGTTGAGTACCATGGTTTGTCTCTACAACCAAGCGCTCCCCTGTCGTGGGTCTGCCGCTACAAACAGGAGCTCCCCCATGCCGCTACAACCAAGCGCTCCTCTGTCGTGGGTCTGCCGCTACAACCAAGCGCTCCCCCGTGCCGCTACAACCAAGCGCACCTCCGTCGTGGGTCTGCCACTACAACCAGGCGCTCCCCCTCATAGCCTCCATAGGTAATCCTTCTGTTGAGTACCGTGGGTCTGCCGCTACAACCAAACGCTCCTCCGTCATGGGTCTGCCGCTACAACCAAACGCTTCCCACTGGGCTATCCGTAACACACCGAGTCGTTCGATCAGCAGTCCTCAAGTCTAAACCAGCTCTAGGGTTTCCGCACACAACATGCTCGTTCCAGGAGGGTCCACTCCACGAGCTAAGAGGTCGATGCATCAACTGACATGTAGTCCGGAGTTGATGTATCCCAAGATGTACAATAGTGGTCACTGCCGAAAACATGGAGGATTCCCGTACTGTTTTCATCATCGTCGCAGTCGTAGCCAGCTCTAGGATTCCCGCACACAGCAATCTCGTTCGGGAGGGTCCACTCCACGAGCCGAGAGACTGATACATCGACTTGCACAAAGTCCGGATTTGATGTATCCAAAAGTTCCGTATCATCAACAGGAACTCAACGCAATAGACGACGCGTCAATTAGACGCCCGATCTGAGAGTTATTGACCTTTCCGTCCCAGGGGCCCGGTTGGTTTTTAAGTCAAAACCAACCCGACCGTACTCCAGCTACATCCAAACCTCTGGTGGAGTAATCCAAAAGATCCGTCTCACTTAGAGGAATCCATCAAAGTCGATGGTACGTCAATCGGACGTCCGGAGCTCTAGATATGAGCGTTTCCGCTCCAAGGGCCCGGTTGGTTTCGTGTACGAACCAACCTGGCCAAACCCAAAGTATTCTAAAACCTTGAGTGTGATATACCTAAATGACCGTATCGATCCAAGGATCGCATCACCGCTGATGGCGCGTCATTCGGAGGCCCGTATCTCAAGTTATGAGCAAAAGACCGAAAAGGTCCGGAGATGGGGGGTCTGGGCCCGGACCGACCCGGCCGGCCCGGCCTGGGCGCGACCCGGCCCGGCCGGCACGGGCGCGGCCCGGCCGCCTGTAGGCTCGGTCTTTATGGCCGAGCGGGTGCATGGGGGGGCCAACCCCCTTGATAATTCCGCGGCCCCGCGTGGGGGGCCGCCTCTCGCCAACGGACGCGACAAGGCCGCGTCCTGCCTTCGGTTCTGCGCGGCTGCAAAACCGCACCCTGCCGCCGCGCCATAATCCGCGGCGGCACCTTCCGGTGGCACGCCGCCGGTGGAGTCCGCGGGCCACCAGAGTTTTCTTTGGTGGTCCGATTTCATTTCTGTCTGCGTCGTAGCTCATCCCGGGTCATGTTCTTCACTGTGGAATCAACAAATCGTCTATACGGCCCGTTTTGTCGTCGTCCGCCATTCCGAAAATCAAGAACAAAAGGGCGGTTGGTTCAGACTTGTTCGTTGGTCCGCACCCACCGCTTTAGCGGTTTGAAACAACACCATAATTCTCAGCAATAGATAAACCTCGACCCGCAATAATAATCCGCGGACAACTTGTTGATTGGTTGGTCCGCGTTCTTGCCTTGGAGGAAAAAAACATGGGTATTATCATTTTCAAAACGACCCCTACCTCAACTTCGTCGTCGGATGCGAGTTCGTCACGGAATTGACCATCACAGAAGATAAAGATCGTCGCGTCGCGGAAGGGCGTCGTTGTCGCGCGGTACTCTGCGTCGCGTAGACAAACTCAAGATGCCGATCGAAGACTGTCGCGGGGATGGATCGTCGTGGACGAAGCATCACAGAGGGAGAATCGTCGGCGTCACTTCTTCGATCTCTGGGGGTCTGGCATTCTTCGTCACCCTTCGTCGGAGGCCAGTGTTCTTCGCGTTTTTCGCATTTTTCGCGTTCTTCGAGAAAGAATGATGAAGGACTTAAAGTTTCTGTCAAATCCTCTCAACGAAAAATCCTCAAGGATACATGCGTTGGTCTTATTTCATTACATGCCAACAAATAAAAAATAGGTTAAGAAACGAACAAATTAATTCATAGAATTAATTTCAACGAACTAACCACCCAATTAATAGGGGCATTAAGAATTTAGAAAACGCGTCAGTTGACTTTCATTTTACAGGGGTTTTCGCGGGTGCGTTACTTAGCGGAAAAGAAACGGTGGGGCTCGTGCGGGCCCCACCTCAGAAATATCCTACCAAGAGGGTAGGATATTTTGGGTTCCACCCTATCCGCTTCAACTCAGCTTAAGTAGCTTTAAGTGGCTTTAAGCGGCTTTAAGTGAAATAAAATAAAGTTTGTCGTACCACATTATTTTATTTCTTAACTTAATGCCCAAAAATTAAAAACCACACCCGAGCAAATGCAACTCCGGAAGAGGCGTTTCTAAGCAAGTACCGGCACTGTGATTCCATCGGTGCCCTTGGAATTCGATTCTGAGCACTGGTTCAAAAGTTAGAAAAACCCGCTTGTTCGTTCACTGAACGTACCCGAGCCAAACTTCGGAAAATGATTCCGGGCACACCGGGCCTCGGAATCACGTGCCGTAGAGAAACTGCGTTCTTGTAAAATTCCAAAAAATATTAAGAAAAAAAATTCCTTGAAATTTATGGGTCTTTACATCACTCCCACCTCAGGAAATTACGTCCCTGTAAAGATACATCAAGCTAGGGAAACACATGTGGGTACTGAGCACACATCTGAGCCTCCCGCTCCCAAGTGCCCTCCTGGAGGTTCCCGTGCCACCATCTGATGCGCACTAGAGGAATCGATCTTCCACGTAAGACCCCCTCCTGTCGATCCTCGATCTCCACCAGGACCTCCGCAAAAGTTTCCCCATCATCAACGTCTAGCTCCCCATGGTCAATGATATGCGTTGGGTCGTGCACATATCTCCTCAGTTGAGATACATGGAAGTCGACATGCACCTGGTGCAACTGAGGTGGGTGGGTCAAGTGGTAAACCACCTCGCCTACCCTTGTGAGGATCTAGATAGGTCCGTTGAACCTCGGTGATAACTTTTCGTCTCAGCCACAACATCGTAATCCACGTCGAGGTGAGTCATGCAAGAAGACATGGTCGCCATCCTCGAACTCTAGTGGCCTCCGCCTCCTATCAGCAAAAGACTATTGCCGGCTCTTAGCTGTCCTCATCCGCTCTTGGATGACTTGGACCTTTCTGGTCCTACAAGAGTTAATGAGATTTCTTCTTTGCCGATAAGAGAAATCCAGTCTCATCCCCCGGATGAACCATGTTCTTCTCCTAATATAGTCAATCCTATCATGGATGATACTAACCCATGCCAAGGATGACGTCGTAAGGCCTTGACGATACTACCAAGAGATCCAACCATTACTCTCGCCTCCAAGGGTTGAGTCACACTGTTGGCATCAGTGTGTGGTCACTGGGTCTCCTCCAGTAGGTATCTCAATGTGAGGGTCAAGTCAACTGTTTTTAAACCGGAACCTCTTAGTAACAACATAAAGAGAGGACAGGAAGGTAAAAGCCAAAAAAGTGTCTTTTATAACTACAACTCAAGGTAAAAAGACACAAAACATCTGCAAACAAACATCAACAACGCTAGAATCAGCATAAACAAAAATTTTCCAGGTCTGGAGCTAGTCCCGCTCCTGTCCATCTGCTCTCAGAGCTCCATGATCGTAGGCCTCAGCTGCCTGAAGCTGAGCTCTCCTATGTCCACCAGCTCCCTGTAGTCGGGGTGGACCTCCTGGTGGTGGTGGTGGCAACACCTCGAAGCGTCGTCCACCTCCAGCTTCATGGCCAGCTCCCCTGCCACGGTCTCTTGCTCCATGCGATCCGCCTCGATCGAACCTCTACCTATGCCTGGGAGGTCCTTCATTCATCTTCTGGTCATCCATATCGCGGGTCGGATAGTAACGAGCCATGTGACCAACCCCACCGTAGGAGTAACACTGTCCGCTCATGGTATGTCGTTGTCCACCCCGGGTGCCTCGCAAAAACGATCATGTGTCATGTGGTCGACCACCTGTAGGTCTAGTCCTCTTGGACCCCTGCGTCATCTGTCTATTGCCCGCTGCAGAATACTCTACTGCATGCCGGCTAGAGGTGGGTCCTGCTGCTAGAGACTACTCAGCAAGGAAACTCTCTACTAAGAGGGCTCGCTCCAGCACCCCTGTCTGTGTTGGAATGCCGTGAGATACAACTGAAGCTCTGATCTCTCGCCTGAGCCCCTGCTCGAAGGTCCGGGCTCGGAAGAATGGGTCTTGTACCATGTCGGTTGAGTAGCGTGAGAGATTGGTAAACCTTGCCGCGTACTGGGCTACTGTCATGTTGCCCTGCCGTAGCTGTAGTAGCTCCTAGATGCGCACCGCTCGGAGGGTGGCTGGGACGAACTCTGAGAGAAAATGGATCTCAAAGTATGTCCGAATGAGTGATGCCTCGTCGTGCACCTGGAGCATCAAGCTCCACCATCGGCCCGCTGCTGCATGCAGTAGGCTCACCGCGAGGATCACCATGAGGTTTGCTGGTGTCCTCACTAACCGGAAAACTCGTACCACTGCCTCCAGCCAGTCCTCCGCTACCTGGGGGTCCGTCTCCCCGCGGAACCTGGGCGGTCGCTGGCGCTGGAACTCATGCAGTTCACTAAGGCGACGTGAATCGTCAGCGGCTGGGGCTGGAAGCATCGGTGGCTCGGCGGGTAGAGGTACCACCGGTGACTCTATTGTCAAAGGGCCCTGCACCGAGGCCTCGTCGCTCAGCGGGATGTCGTCACGTACAACTCTCGGAACCCTAGCTGGCTGCCGTCGTGGGGCCATCTTGAAAGCGAAACAGGTGTGCCACGGTCAAAATAGTATACCTGGTGAGCTGAAACAAAGTAATCAAAAAGAAAACTTGAAACACACATGCAATCAATGTTTTCGTACATTAAGTCGGAAATCAGAAGTCAGGGTCCTAGTGTACGGATACGTCGGCCGACGCACCAACACTGGGCTCCCTGGACTGATAACCACACTCAATACGCTTAACACTATTGCTTCACATAGAAGAAAGATCCGAGACTGCGGTAAAACCGAACTCCTCTGATTCCAATTTGTCACGACCCGTCCTTGGGGCCCGTGCTGTGACTACCCCAAGCCTGCCTTCCATATGCCAGGGGCTGGAGACTAGCACCAAGGCGTAAATCCCGGTAAAAAGGGAAGGCATTGCCTTTGTAAAGTAAACCAAAAACACCACTGATAATGAAGGCATATGTAAACACTAAGTAAAAACTGGTACAGCAGCAAGTGCGGAAAGTAAGTGGGCCAGTATACAAACCCAAACTGAAAGTAAAGTACAACTGGAAAGGGAAAACAACAACTGAAAAGTAAAGCCGCAACGTCGAGCTGTCCACTAGAAATCACACATGAAGGGTGGGTACATAAATCCTCCACTTCTCCTCGGGTCCAGCCGACCGCTCCGAGTACCTCCCACCTAGTGGTCCACCTCCAGGTACCGTCCTGCTCCGCAAGCCTCAACCACGATCAGCACTGTCCGTCGTCTGTAACCAACACAATGTAGTGCGGGCATAGCCCGTGTAGGGGTGAGTATAAGCTACTCAGTAGGGACCCAAAGACCTCCAAAGGTCTCCCAGAATCCACAAAGGAAAGATACAATCAAGAAGTAACATCCGACACGGCTTAGGTATATGCCCATACATATACCTAAGTCATCAATTCTCGTTCGGCTCCAACATCCGTACCCAAGTACAATCCAGTCCACACAGGAAATGAAAACGTAAACCCACACAGGATAGCACAACATAATCCACATAGGAATGAAAAATAGGAATAATCTCACACAGGTACTTCTTCGTATGACATTAGAGATGATCAGATGTAGCCACCGATTCATCTAAGCCATCGGACCCACAATGGATCTGTAGGTACTAACCCCCGCAACAACCCACAAATGATAGATCATGAAGCTGAACCCATAGCTATTGGGAAACTCCTTATCCATCAAGTACAGTGGTTATGTCGCTACAACGAAGCGCTTCCCTCTTACCTAGGACTGCTGTAGTACTCCACCTATCGAGTATTGTGGGCCTGCTGCTACAACCAAGCGCTTCCCACCATGGGTCTGCCCCTACAACCAAGCGCTCCCCCTCATAGCCCCTAGTGGTACTCCTTCTGTTGAGTACCATGGTTTGTCGTTACAACCAAGCGCTCTTCTGCCGTGGGTCTGCTGCTACAACCAAGCGCTCCCCCGTGCCGCTACAACCAAGCGCTCCTCTGTCATGGGTCTACCGCTACAACCAAGCGCTCCCCCGTGCCGCTATAACCAAGCACACCACCGTCGTGGGTCTACCGCTACAACCAATCTCTCCCCCTCATAGCCTCCAGAGGTAATCCTTCTGTTGAGTACCATGGGTCTTCCTCTACAACCAAGCGCTCCTCCGCCGTGGGTCTACCGCTACAACCAAGCGCTCCCTACCGGGCTATCCGTAACACACCGAGTCATTCGATCAGCAGTCGTCAAGTCTCAACCAACTTTAGGGTTTTCGCACACAGCATGCCCGTTCTGGGACGGTCCACTCCACGAGCTAAGAGGTCGATGCATCAACTGACATGTAGTCCGGAGTTGATGTATCCCAAGATGTACCGTAGTGGTCACTACCGATAACATGGAGTACTCCCGTACTGTTTTCATCATCGTCACAGTCGCAACCAGATCTAGGGTTCCCGCACACAGCAAGCTCGTTCGGGAGGGTCCGCTCCACGAGCCGAGAGGCTGATACATCGACTGACACAATGTCCAGAGTTGATGTATCCAAATGTTCCGTATCGTCAACAGGAACTCAACGCAACAGACGGCGCGTCAATCGGACGCCCGGTCTGAGAGTTATTGACTTTTCCGTCCCAGGGGCCCGGTTGTTTTTTAAGTCAAAACCAACCCGACCGTACCCCACCTACATCCAATCCTCGGGTGGAGTAAGCCAAAAGATCCGTCTCACTTAGAGGAATCCATCAAAGTCGACGGTACATCAATCAGACGTCTAGAGCTCATGATATGAGCGTTTCCGCTCTGAGGGCCCGGTTGGTTTCGTGTACGAACCAACCCGGCTGAACCCAAAGTATTCCGAAACTTTGAGTGTGATATACTGAAACGACCTTCTCGATACAAGGATCGCATCGCCGCTGACGGTGCGTTATTCGGAGGCCAGTAGATCATGTTATGAGAAAACGACCGAAAAGGTCCGGAGACGGTGGGTCTGGGCCCGGACTGACCCGGCCCAACCCCCCATTGGTCGGCCCGAACTAGGCGACCCGACCCAGGTCCGACCCGGCCGGCACGGCCCGGCTCTGCCTGGGCACGACCCGGCCTGGCCGGCGCAGGCGCGGCCCGGCCGCCTGGCTTCTCGACCGTGATAGCCGAGCGGGTGCAAGGGGGCGGCACCCCCCTTGATAATTCTGCGGCCCCGCATGGGGGGGGGGGGGGGGGCTCTCGCCAACGGACGCGGAAAGGCCGCGTCCTGCCTTCGGTTCCGCGCGGCCGCGGAACCACACCCCGCCGCCGCAGCTGAAGTCGCGGCGGCTCCGTCCTGCTGCGCGCCGGGGTGCCACCGCCTCCGGCCGTGGGCGCCGCCGCGCCGACGACCCACGCCGCCGGTGGAGTCTGCGGGCCACCAGAGTTGCTCCGGTGGTTCGATTTCATTTCCGTCTGAACCGTAGCTCATCCCGGGTCCCGTTATTCACTATGGAATCAACAAATCTTCTCTACGGCCCATTTTGTCATCGTCCGCCATTCCTCACATCATGAACAAAATGGAGGTGGGTTCAGACTTGTTCGTTGGTCTGCACCCACCGCATTAGCGGTTTGAAACAACACCATAATTCCCTTCAATTGATAAACCTCGACCCGCAATTATAATCCACGGACCAACTTGTTAATTGGTTGGTCCGCGTTCTTGCCTTGGAGGAAAAAAACATGGGTATTATCATTTTCAAAACGACCCCTACCTCAACATCGTCATCGGACGCGAGTTCGTTGCGGAATTGACCGTCGCGGAAGATAAGGATCATCGCATCGCGGAAGGGCATCGCTGTCGCGCGGTACTCGGCGTCGCGTAGACAAACTCAAGATGTTGATCAAAGACTATCGCGGGGATGGATCGTCGTGGACGAAGCGTCGTAGAGGGAGAATCATCGGCGTCACGTCGTCGATCTCTGGGGGTTTGGCGTTCTTCGTCGCCCTTCATTAGAGGCCGGCGTTCTTTGCATTCTTCGTGTTCTTCGCGAAGAAGGATTAAGGACATAAAGTTTCTGTCAAATCCTCTCAACGAAAAATCCTCAAGGAGACATGCGTTGGTCTTATTTCATTACATGCCAACAAATGAAAAACAGGTTAAGAAACGAACAAATTAATTCATAGAATTAATTTCAATGAACTAACCGCCCAATTAATAGGGGCGTTAAGAATTTAGAAAACACGTCAGTTGACTTTCATTTAATAGGGGTTTTCGCGGGTGCGTTACTTAGCGGAAAAGAAAAGGTGGGGCTCGTGCGGGCCCCACCTCACAAATATCGTACCAAGAGGGTAGGATATTTTGGGTTCCACCCTATCCGTTTCAACTCAGCTTAAGTAGCTTTAAGTGGATTTAAGTGGCTTTAAGTGAAATAAAATAATGTTTGTCGTACCACATTATTTTATTTCATAACTTAAATCCCAAAAACTAAAAACCACAACCGAGTAAACACAACTCCGGAAGAGGCGTTTCTAGGCAAGTACCGGCGCTGCAATTCCATCGGTGCCCTCAGAATTCGATTCCGTGCACCGGTTCAAAAGTTAGAAAAACCCGCTCGTTCGTTCACTGAACGTACCTGAGCCAAACTGCAGAAAATGATTCCGGGCACACCGGGCCTCGGAATCACGTGCCGTCAGAAACTGCGTTCTTGTAAAATTCCAATGAAAATTAAGAAAAAAATTTCCTTGAAATTTACGGGTCTTTACATCCTAATAGAACATTACTATTTAATGTGCATGGGAGAGAGTATTACTAATATGGGTGACCTCTTCAGATTTACTAATGGTGAAACCTTTGTTGTGTATATTTAAAATTTCATGCTAGGATAATAATAATTATTATGATATTGTACACAATATTTTATATAGAAAATAATATTTCATTATGAAAGGTCATTTTAGAAATAAATATAATTTTAAATGTTATATTGTTAAAATATTTTATGTTAACAATGATTATAATAAGTTATTTTATATTGTAACAACTATGGTTTAGTGTTATAAAAAAAATAATATTTTACCTTGTTGAATAGTTTTAATATTTACCGATAATAACATTATTCAATTTCACAATATGAATTATTCATGGGTGACATCTTGGGAAGTTTTCATGTTTCATCATTTTATATATTTTTTATTTTATTTTCCCATATTTTTTTATATTAAAATAAATATAATTGATAAGTATGTATGCTAATAATAATTATGATATTGTACATAAACATTTTAAATCAATATAATATTACATATTTAAATAAAATTTTAGTAATAATTATAATATTGTTTGTCATAATGTTTCCATATATGATGCTAAAAAGTAGTATATTTTTTCATGATGTATTGTATCAACTACACTTTAGTGCTATATTAGATATATTAATTTTTCATCTTGAATAATTATAATATTGACTGATAATATCCTTATTTAAAGTTATTATTATAACAAAAATTTAATAGAAATATGTAAATTTAGAATCATGGACTTTACAATAAAAAATTTAACAAGAATATATATGTATTATTGGGTGTGATCACACCAATATTAATTAACCAAATCCCATTACAACTCTACAATTATGAAGTCTTGGTCGAGAGTTGTACTAGGATGGGTGAACTCCTAGTAATTACTCATATTGTACCCTTTTTATGTATATTTCAAATTTCATTCCATGTTATTAAAGTTGATTATGAAACTATAAATAATTTTTATTATTAAATATAATATTTCAAGATTACATGACATTTTAGTAATAATAATAATATTTCAAGTTATAATGTTACAGTATTCCATGTTAAAAATGATTATAAAATTTCATTTAATATTTCAACAACTACGGTTCAGTGTCTTAATAGAAACACTTTTTTTATTCTTGTATTATTATAATATTTGTCAATAATCTCATTTTTTAATATAATAATATTAATGTTTCATGGGTGAATTCTTGGAAAGTGCTCATTCTTTACGCTTTTATATATTTTTCATTATTTGTATTTAGATTTAATAAATTTTATAAAACAATGAATTGCATGTAACTATAACAATAATAATTATGATATTGTATGTAATAATTATAAATGAATATAATATTTCTTATTTACATTGATTTTTTTAAAATTATAATATTCCCTATCTTAATGTTACCATATTTCATGTTAATAATATTTATAATATTTCATGAAATATTGTGACAACTATGGTTTAGTGATATAATATAAATAATACTTTTTTATGTTGACTAATTATAATATTGGATGATAGTTGAATTAGTTAATTATATATTTATAATAAAATTAAATTACAATATGTAATATTATATTCATTGATAGTACATTCAAATATTTAAAAGAATTTTTGTTTATTTTTTGGGTACGATCATCGTAGAAATAATTTATTATATCCCATTAGAAATTTGTAGTGAAGTGTTCTTTGGTGAGAGTAATATTAGGGTGGGTGACCTCCTAGAAAGTATGTTTGTTCTACAATTTTTTGGATATATTTAAAATTTCATTCCTATATAATATAGATTATTATTATGTTGTATGTAAATTTTTTTGAATATAATTTTTCTTCATTATAGAGAAATTAGGAATAATTATTACATTTCCTATTATAATGTTATAATATTTCATGTTAATAATATTTATAATATTTAATGTTATATTATAACAATTATGGATTACTTTTATTAGAGAAATTATATTATTTATTGTTTAATAATTATAATATTTGTTGATAATTACCTTATTGAATTTATAAATATTAATGTTGTATGGGTAACCTCCTAGGAACTACTTATATATCACCCTTTTTAGAATTTTCAATGTATTTTACCAAATTGTTCAAATCTTAACAAAAAACTAAATGTAACTAGAACAATGATAAATATAAAACTATATTCATACATTTTAAATGAATATTATATTTCATATTTACATAGAATTTTACTAATATTTATAACATTTCAGGTCATAATAATACCATATTTCATGTTAACAGTAATTTTAATTTTTCATGAAAATTTCTAGCAACAATGAATTAGTGTTATGATAGAAGTAATAATTGATCAGGATGAATAAAAATAATATTATCAGATAATTGTATTAGTTTATGTTATAATTATAACAAAAATTAAATGGAAATTTGTGAAATTATAATAATTGATAGTACTTTAAAATATTTGACAAGAATTTATATGAATTGGTAGGTACGTTGACCCCTACATTAGTAATCAAGATATTTTTAGAACTCTACAGTACAAAAAATATTATTTTGATATTGTAGGTAATATTTTGTGTTGAATATAATATTTCATGATTAGTGGAAATTTTAGTAATAATTATAATATTTCATGTCTTAATGTTACAATATTTCATGTTAACAATGATTATAATATTTCATGATATATTTTAACAACTACGGTTTATTGCTGTAACAAAAATATTTTTTTATGTTGAATAATTATAATATTTCCCAATAACTACATTATTGAATTTAAAAATACAATTGTTTCTTGGATGAAATCCTGGGAAGTGCTTTCATTTCATCCTTTTTTGTATTTTTCATTGTATTTTCCTAGATTTTATATATTTTTTAAAAGATAGAATTTCATGTAAGTATATTAATAATAATTATGATATTGTATGTGAATTTTTTTTAAATGAATATAATTTTTCGCGTTTACATATTATTTTAGTACTAATTATGAAATAGCATTTCATAATGTTACTATATTTCATGTTACCAATAATTATAATATTTTAGGACGTATTTCAACAACTAAAATTTAGTGTTATAATTTACATAATATTTTTTTGTTAAATAATTATATTATTGGGCGATAATTTCAGTAGTTAATGTTATATTTATAACAACAATTAAATTGAAATATGCTATCTTAGAATAATTTATAGTAAATTAAAATATGTAAAGTAATGTCTGAGAATTATTGGGTGTGATCACACTAGCATTAATGCACCATATCCCAATAGAAATCTACAATTAAGAATGGTTGGGAAATATTACTTGGATAGGTGACTTCCTATAAAGTTCTCATGTCACACCCTTTTTTGTGTATATTTCAAATTTTATACCGGTATAATTATTATTATTTTGATATTGTATTTAATCTATTTAATTTAACATAATATTTCTTGATTATAGGTATTTTTAATAATAATTATAATATTTCATGTTATAATATTATAATATTTCATTTTAAAAACGATTATAGTATTTCAGGATATGTGGTAACAACTAAAAGTTTGTTTTATAATAGAAAAGATATTTTTTCATGTATAATAATTATAATATTTATTAATAATAACATTAATTAATTTCATAATATGAAGGTTGAATGGATGACCTCCTGGGATGTGCTCATGTTTTTCCTTTTTCTATATTTTTCATTGTATTTTGTAAATTTTTTTACATTTTTAAAACAAATAACTGCGTGAAAGTATAAAAAAAATATTTATTATATTGTATGTAAACTTTTTAAATGAATATAATATTTCATCTTTACATAAAATTTTAGTAATAATTATAATATTGTATGTTATCAGGTTTCCGTATTTAATGTTGAAAATAACAATAAAATTTCAGATGAAAGAGTTGGTGTCGTAGAACTAAATGATTTTACTTTGACTACATGGGTATTTAATGTATTATTACATATTGTTCATTGTTCTACATGACTATTATGTAATAATGACCTATAGTATTATTTGTATTGATTAGGTCATGACAGTTCCCTACTATGATGAGAACCTTGAAATGCTATAACAATATTCTTAAATATAGTTATTCGGCTGGATGAAAAACTTTTATTAGACACATAGAATGCATAATTTTAGGTGGGAGTACTCATAAGAAGATGATACTTCCTCTCATGAAGTTCACACTTGGTAATCTCCAGATAAGAGATTATGAGAGCATACATGCTAGTAGGAATTCAGCATGTTTTGGTGTCATCAAATATATTTATCTGTGAGCGTGTGTAATGATCCTTAGACTTTATGATTATCATTTATACATGTCATGACTTATGCACTTTAATTTGCTGATGAAAACCTTCACACAGACAGTTGGTGGGAAGTAGGGTACGTAGTGTGCGTCATGAGTGACATGTTATTAATGGATAAGTCGAGGAAGGATTTGTCCCTTCCATTTATGGAAGTTGATATCTCAGCCCTTTGATTGAAATAGAACCATCACGTGAAATTCCATGGTCATGGTGTAATGATGTGTTTATTTCAGGTATTCAAAGAACGACATATCAAGCATAAAATTTGATGGCACAATCATGAAACCTACATGATGAGATATTGAGTCAAAGGGATGATATTACACAGTGAGTGTTCATATGTGAATGTCGTTGTTGCGAATTTACATTCTTTCTCTTGGGTTCCTTTACCTATTGTTAGATAGTACTATTGGACTTTTGACGAGCCCACCTAATGCCAACAAGAAAGAATCATAGAGGGTCACACATTTTGTGTTTTTGGTGGTCTCAGTTAAATTCTATTTTAATTTAATTAATAAAATAAATATTATTCTCAATACTATTGAATAATTTTATTCATGTTAAAATGATCACATAAATTAAATAAAATATAATTATTTATTTTATTGAACATTTTATAAATATTTATTTACTATTTTTTAAGAAAAATATTTATCTAAGAGAATATATTACTTTTCTATTTATTCGACTTTTAAATAAATGGATGTGGAGTTCAAGCGGACCATGGTCGGTCCGGTAGTAAAATAATTATTTACAAGATGGTAAATAATTATTTAACTAGTTGGACAAAATTAAAATAAAGCTGCTTTTATTTTGTGACACGGTATTTATAATTCCTTTTTTCACAAGTTGGTGCACCATAAATAATGAAGCAGTATTATTATTAAATTCATTGGTTTTCTCTAACTTCATGAATTTATTTAATTGTTTCTATGCAATTTAATATTGTAACAAAAATTCCATGTATATAAATAGACATTTGTGCCTACTGTTCCAGACACCACACCATATGCATGTTGAATTGAGAATTGTTGATACAAACAATTTCAATCTCAAATCCTCTTCAATCCCCTCTCAAGAACGAGAGACATTCTTCAAGGCCAAAGAATAAGAGATCCAGAACGATCAACACAAGACACTTGCTTCACTGTGTTAGCACCTGAAGAATGAGCGGTGTAGATCAGAGGCCATCAGAGCACGTGTGGAACAACGCTAGAGGGATCTTAGTTTGGATCCTTACAAGAGCAACAAGATAGTCTGGAAGGGTCAATCCGGATGATAATCATCATCAACGGAGAAAAATACGAAAGACCCAGGTATTATTTTCTTTATGAAATTAATTAAATTAATTATAAACATGATGTTCAAGATCCACTTTAAAAATTCTAGGTGTCTTATTTATTTATCTAAATCTTTGAATATATTCCATGGAGACAAAAATTCATCTTCGTATTGATCCATGAATAATCATTGATCATGGTAAAAATCAAATTAGGGCACCACACCAACCAAGATCCCGCTGCGCCGAGATCCATCAAGAGGTATTAGAGCGGTTACATCATAGTTTATAATTATTTCTATATTTCGTTGATGAATTACACATTTAATAATTTATTTGTTTCAATTCACGTTAATCGTTCTGCAAATCTGAATCTCGAGATTTATTTCTCCCCTTTTTTTTCTCGTTCAGCTTACAAAAATGATCTTTTCTTTTAATTTTGATTAAAATAAAATAGAGGATCACATCTGGAGGAGCCAAAGCTTCCTGGACGTACAAAACTAGAACACGCCGCAAGTATTTGGTAGTAAACACTGTGTAGTCAAGATTCAATGCATCAGACTGGTCTTCCAAACCAAGTCATGTGTCGTAGTCTTTCTATGTCTTAAATGACTCTGTGTGTTGACCAGGAACAAGTGGAACGTGGTTTCCAGATTACACATAGTGTGTCCCAATGGACACGACGTGTGATCCCTTCATGTTAGGGTTGGATCATGTACCATGTACGTGGCTTGCCTAGCTGGAGACCATGTAACGCAGAACTACACGGCATGTGGCCCACTGGACATTTCGTGTACTCCAAATATTTCTAAAGTATACTCACACACTGTTTCCCCTGGTGAGTACTTCACATAGATGGTGGAAAATAGTACACGTCTTGTAGTTGGAACTGCATGTCGTGTACTTATCCAAATTACACAGATTTATTAAAAAAATTATTATATTATACAAAACCTTGATACGTGTACCATCGTTCTGGCGTAAAGCTGAGGTACAACACGTGATAGGTGTTATATATATATGTGTTAAATTTAAAATCTGTGTAATGTTCATTTCTACTCATTGGGAAGTTAAGAATATGAATTCACAGGGTGTCCTCCAAGGTAAAGTTTATGTACAAATATAATTTTAATTGAATTTATTTATTTAAAATTATGATGGATGAGAATCTCTAAAAAATTCAAATAATAGATTCAGATAAAATAATTGATTAATTAAAGATGATAATGAATTGATTCTACCATGATTTATCTTAAACAAGAATAATTAAAAAATATATTACTAGTTTTATTTATTCTTAAATATCGTAGCATGTATGGATGATCATGAGCTAGACTAATACCTTTGTATGTGGATGGTTTCTTTTAATTTATTTATTAAATTTGTTGGCCTGTGAGACTTCTCCTCATTAATATGTAGGGTCAGCGTGCCCAAGGATTCTTTTATGTAAAACCTCCTTTTACCCCTCACCTACATGTTAGTCAAAATGGCATATGTAATGGATGGAACTCCCAAGATAGTGGAGACGATTCAAGCTGGATCCGAGACAAAACCAATCCCAGGAGATACAGAGGTGTACAGGTGGAAGCTGTAAAAATTAACCAAAAAGGATCAGGGTGTTTCTCCCCTAGGCCAGGGATAATTTATCAACTTCTAGATAAACTAACCATTATAAAACCTCATGATCTTTCCATTTACTTTATTTTATTTTAGGCAGTTTCATGGTTTATCATTATGGATGTGTTATCATGGTCACATAATTAACGAATTAAACAAGCGTGCATCATGGAACTAAATTAAACACATTTATGCATAAATATTATCAATACATGGTTAATCACTTAAGTATGTTCCAATTCATAAAAACATGTTTTTCATAATGATAATAATAAATTTACACATAAGAGATAAAAATCCTTCAAGTAAAATATTAAGTCATAACAAGCCTTCTATTACATGCTTAAGGGAAAAACTCAATAAAACTATGTGTTCAAAAAACCCTTGTTTGAAAAATAACTTTTATAAAGGAACCCCTTATGAAAGGTTTCAGGTTAACTTAACCATATTACATTAATATTATACCCCTATCTAGACTTGGTGTAATATTGGAGGCAAGAGTTGAGTAAATCCAAAGACATTATTTCAAGATTGGGGAGTCGACTTAACAGACCACGGAGCTGCAAGCCAGTAGTTGGAAAAGACCTTCCTACCTAAATACCTTATAATAGCTTGAGCAACCCTTGATGGTGTTATTGGAAGGGGAATATGGATTCTTGATTCTTGAATGTCATGGAAACTGGACATTCTGAGTTCAATAGTGAGGGCCATTGGGACTTGATAAAATAGTGGGAGACTTAATAAAATTTATTATTTCTTATAAAATGTATTCAAGAAAGTAAAAATTATATTCTCTTTTAAACGTAGAATAAAAATGACAAATTTTTCAACCACACTATCCCTACGAACAATTATGAATAAAGACAACATCCTCACCAATATTAACTTTGAGGAATGGATTAGATGCCTTCGGGTTATCCTACGCCATGACCAAAAGTCTTACGTGCTTGAATCATCATTACCTAATCCGCCTTCCAAAGAAGCGAGTGATGAGGATTTTATGGTCTATGAGAAGAATATGAATGACGCGGTCGATGTTCAATGTTTGATGTTATCAACAATTTCTAGTGTTCTCATGAAGTCTTATGAAAACATGTATGATTATATCATGCTCGGGCACCTCCATGGTCATTACCTGGAGAGAGAAAGACATGAAAGGTTTGAGATCTCTAAGGCACAACTTCAGTGTAAGCATGGAGAAGGTTCCCCAGCTAGGCCTCATGTAGTAAAGATTATTTTCTACATTGAGTTCCTGGAGGATCTAGGGTTTAACCTCGCTTAAGAACAGGGAACCGATATCATTCTCACATCACTACCTCAGAGTTTCTCAAACTTTTTTCACAATTTCAATATGAACAACATTGAGATGTATATATCTGATATTCCTATCCTCATTCTCCAAGTAGAGAAAGATATGAAGTGCGAAAATCATTCTATCCTTATGGTGAATAAGAGGAAAGGGAAGGAGAAGAGATTTAAGACCAAAGCATCTTCACAGCCTTCCAATAAATGGAATATCAAAGGGGAGGCAAGGGAACATGAGGTAGTTTTTCTTTCAGGTGGCAGGAAGGCCCTCTAGAAGAAGAACTTTACCCCGCTTAAGAAGAATGGGGAAGTTTTAGGTGATTCTGTTATCGAATGCAATCTATCTATTTCTACACAATGGGTATTAGATACAACCAATGGTTCTCACATATGTATCCAAATATAGGAACCAAGTAGTTTCATGAAGATTGATCGTGGGGAGGTAGATCTACAAGAACCCAACAGAGCCAGATGTTTTGTTGTAGTTGTATGAGACTATGGACTCACGTTTCCAACTAGGAAGATGTTGTTGTTAAAGGGATGTTATTATGTGCCTTCTATTACTAAAAACATTATTTCTATATCCGGATTAGATACTGATGGATTTATTTCATGTTTGGAAATTAATTTTTATTTTTTTACAAAGATAGCATTTTTTATGGTATAGAACATTTATACAATGTACTTTACGTGTTGGATAACATAGACCATGTAATGGAAATAGATAACAAAGATAATTCAAATGACTCATACCACACCCAACTTTTCCATCACCTGCTAGGACATGTAAATGAGAAATTCTTGACAATGTTATATCAAGATGGATATTTAAATTCATTTGAACTAAAACCACATAGCGCATGTCGTGCATGTTTACAAAGAAAAATGACCAAATCCCCATTTAGTGGTAAAGGTGAAATGGCTAAATAACTTCTTAAATTGGTTCATTCCGATGTGTGTGGACCATTTATAGTTGAATCAAGTGGAGGGTACTCATGTTTCATTACATAGTGAGGATTTTAGTACATATGGATATATATACATAATGAGGTATAAGTTGGATTCTTTTGATATGTTAAAAGAATACAAGAATGAAGTTGAGAAACAGTTTAGTATGAAGAGTAAGAAACTACGCATAGACTGAGGCAAGGAATATCTTAATCAATGATTCATTGATTACATATGGGAGTTTGGGATCCTATCCCAACTAACTCCTCCAAACACACCCTAGTGGAATGGTGTGAGCGAATGGAGGAACCACACCCTGTTGGACATGGTGAGATCAATGATGAGTCATGCGAGTCTCCCATTATCCTTTTAGGGATATGCGTTACAAACAGAAACACACATACTAAACCAAGTACCAACTAAATCAATAAATGGTATTCTATATGAGTTCTGGAGTGGACGAAAATCCATGTTATTGAATTTACATGTGTGGGGTAGAGAAGCACTTGTTAAGGAATCTTCAGTTAACAAACATGAATCTCGAGGCACAAAGTGCACCTTTATTGGATACCCCAAGTACACTAGGAGATATTACCTATAAAAGCCCTTAGAAAAAATTTTTATAGAGGAAATACATTCCATATTCCATGAGAGGGAGAAAATCTCCAAAAGAGATAGTGGGAGTGAGATAGACTTTGATGAAGTCGAGGCTCACATGGTATACAAGATTTGGTATAGGAAGAGATTCCACAAAGCCCTGTGGAAGAATAATCTGTTCCAGAGAAACATGTACTACGTAGGAGTACAAGAGGAGATAGATAACCATAACATTACAGTTTTCTAGTTACGAGGATGGTGACTCCTTATTAGTTGATAATAATGATCCTCTAACCTACAAGGAAGAAGTATGTGGAACAGACATTTCCATATAGAAAGAATCCATGAATTCTAAAAAGGATCCCATGTACCATAACCAATTCTAGATTTTGGTAGATCCTCCAGTTGATGTAAAGCTTCTTGGTTTCAAATGGATATTAAAGAAGAAACTAGAAATGGATTGACAAGTCAGTACCTATAAGGCATGACTGGTTGCAATTTTTTTTAAAAAGCATCATGGAATGGAGTATGATTAAAACCTTCTCACCAGTTGCAATGCTGAAATCCATTAGAATTCTACATTCCATTGTGGCATACCATATCTATGAGATTTCTAAAATGGATTTCAAAATAGAATTCCTTAACAGGAACCTTCAAGAAGATGTCTACCTGACACAACAATAAGGGTTTGTGACTCCATAGGATTCCAATATGGAATGAAAGTTGTAGAAATAAATTTATGGATTAAAGAAATCATCCAGGTCATGGAACATTCGTTTTGATGAATCCGTAAAATAATTTGTTTTTATCAAGAATGAATGTGAGCCTAGTTTCTACAAACGGTTTTGTGGGAGTGTAGTGGTTTTCTTAATGGTATATGTTGATGAAATATTACTTATTTGAAATGAGATACCAGTATTACATTCTGGTAAGGCATGGTTGAATAAATGATTCTCAATGAAATATTTGGTCGAGGAAAAATATATTATTGGGATCAAGATACATCGTGATAGATCCAAGATATTGCTGGGCCTAAGTCAAAGTTCATACATTGATAAGATACTGAAGAGATTCGGTATGAAAAAAATCATGAGGGCATTGTTTCCTATGTCAAATGGAATTAATATTTTAAAAAATGTGTCCTAGGACACATGAGGAAATAAAGATAATGTCAAGGACTACATACACATCAATTATTAGGTCAGTCGTGTATGTAATGCTATGTACTAGGCTAGAACTTGCCTACGCATTGAGTGCGGTAGACAGATATCATGTTGACCCAGGTGACTGCCATTGGATGGCAGTCAAGACTATCCTAATGTATATGAGGTGTACTAAGGATATGTTCCTGGTTTATGGATGATATGAGAGACTAGTTATTAGAGGATATACATATTATTTTTTACAAACTGGTCAATATGACATCAAGTTGAAAACGTGATACATATTCAGTTTGAATGGAGGTGCAGTGAGTTGGAAGAGCTCAAAGAAGAGTCTGGTCATAGATTCTACAGCAGAGTCCAAGTATATCGTAGTATATGGGGTAGCTAAAGAAGAATATTGGATGTGATGATTCTTCCAAGATCTAGTTGTGACACCCAGTAGTAATGATCTTGTGACACTGTATTGTGATAATACTACAGCGGTTGCTATCGCAAAATATACAAGTTCACATCAGCATATGAAGCAAATACTTTGGAAGTAACATATATTGAGGGATTTTTCTCAGAGAGGTGAATTTTTAGTGATTAGTATATCCATAGTGGAAAACATGTCAGACCCCTTGACTAATGCTTTGACTCAGCAGAAACATTATTATCATGTGATGTCTAGCGGACTGAAAGTCGTAGGCAGTTGGAACTAGTTCAAGTGGGATTTTGTAAGACATGGGGTCCAAGAACCTACTGGTTCTACTTTGATTACATGTATATTTAATTTATTATTAAATATTTTTCATTATTTTTCACGACTATGATGTAATGATATCCTTGAGTATTTGTTGCATTGATAAGGTCATAGAAGTTCCCCACTATGATGAGAAACTTGAAATTCGATAACAATATTCTTAAATATAGTTCTGCGGATGGATAACATGCTCTAATGGGACACATATCATGCAGACCGTTAGTTGTGAGTACTCGTATGTAGATGAGACATCCTCTCATGAAGTTTGTACATGGTATTCTCCAAGATAATAGATTATGAGAACAACCCCGCAAGTTGGAATTCTACATGTTTTTGGTGTCATCATATATTTCTATCTGCGAGCGTGTGTAATGATCCTTAGACTTTTAGATTATAGTTAATATGTTTCATGTCTTAATAACTTTTATTTACTGATGAAAACCATAATACAGACAGTTGGAAGGAGGTAGGGAATGTTGGGTGCATCACGATTGGCGTGTTATTAGTGGATAAGTTGAGGAAGGATTTGTCCCTTCCATTTAAGAAAGATGATATATTGTCCCTTTGATTGAAATAGAACTTCCTCATGAAATTCCATGGACATTGTGTAAATATGAGTTTATTTCACATAGTCAAAGAACGACCTATCAAGCATAAAAGTTGATGAAACAATCATGAAACCTGCTTGATGAGATATTTCGAAAAATGTATTATATTACATAGTGAGTGTTTGTATGTGGATGGTGTTGTTGAGACATTACATTCTTCATCATGGGTGCCTTGACCTGTTGCTAGACAGTACTCTTGGACATTAGGAGAGCCGCCTAATGCCAATGAGAAAGAATCCTAGAGGGTCACACACTAAGTGTTTTTGGTGGTTTCATTTAAATTCTATTTTAATTTAATTAATAAAATAAATATTATTCTCAAGAGCGTCGAATAATTTTATTCAAGTTAAAAAGATCACATAAATTATATAAATTATATTTATTTATTTTATTTTACATTTAATAAATATTTATTTAATAGTTTGTAAATGAAATATTTATTTAAGAGAATAAATTTTTTATTTATTTATTCGAGTGTTCAATAAATGCATGTGGAGTTCGAGCGGACCATGGTCAGTCCATTAGTAAAATAATTATTTGTAAGAAAGTAGATAATTATTTAACTAGTTGGATCAAATTAAAATAATGCTGCTATTATTTTGTGATGCATAATTTATAATTCTGTTTTGCTCAAGTTGGCGCACCATAAATAGTGATGCGGTATTATTATTAAATGCATGAGTTTTCTCTAATTTCATGAATGTGTTTAATAGTTGCTATGAAATTAAATATTGTAACTGAAATTCCATGTATATAAATTGACAAGTATGCCTATTGTGCGAGACACCACACCACATGCCTGGTGAAATGAGAATTGTTGATCCAAACAATTTCTCTCTCAAATACTCTTTTCTCCCCTCTCATGAATGACAGACGTTCTTCAAGGCCAAAGAACAATCACTCAATAAAGACTGACACAAGACACTCGCTTCACCGCGCTAGCACCTGGAGAACGAGCGGTGTTGATCGGAGGCCATCAGAGCATGTGTGGATCATTGCTAAAGGGAATCTAGTTTGGATCCTTAAAACCACAAGAAGATAATCCAGAAGGGTCAATTCGGATGATCAAAATCATCAACGAAGATAAATACCAAAGACCCATGTATTATTTTATTTAGTAAATTAATTAAATTACTTATAAACATGATGTGAAAGATCCTCTCTAATGTTTCAGAGCCTCTTCTTTATTAATCTTAATCCTAGAATATATTTTGTGTACAATGGTGTTCATCATCATATTGATCCTAGAATAATTATTGATCACGGTAAAAATCAAAGTTGGGTACTGCACCAACCACGCTTTTACTGTTCGTAGAACCTTGACATTACCAATTGTAAGAACATTATTATTGTATTATAAAAAATATTATTATTTTTCATGTTGAATAATTATACTTGAATAGTTCATCAATGGATGAACTCCTGGTGTGATGTCCCCAAATGGGTTCCACACAATGGGGTCCCCATCTGGTCGGTCACATAGGCACGGCTCCCCATACAGCACAGGCTATCGACTAGTAGCGAGGGTCAAATATTGATCATGTGGAGACTACACCCTCTATATCAAATAAGACAAATGATGTAAATAAATAAAATTTATCCAAAATACATTATAATTACTTGAATAATTCAAGAATCACATGATGATAAAAACAAAAATACAATATCCAAATCAAAAGAAGTAGATATATACGTCCATGTACATGTCTTGTGTTAAAGGAAAAACCCAAAATAAAGAAAATAAAAACTGCCAAGAGGGTCCTAACACCATGTATGGTTCCCTCATCCATGATCAATCCCATATCATCGACCTAAAATATGGTTCTTTCCCTTATCCTATCCTGCAAAAATTATGTCAATTCAAGTTCCAATCAGGTATCCCGAGTAGGATGTGAGTTAAAGTCTTTTTCAAAACACCAACGACATCTAAAATAGTTTCCATAAAATTAAAATTGTATTATTTCTTATAATGAATAAATTTAAATTTGTAAATAAATAGTTATCCCATTTTCAAATATTCATTAGTTAACTACATTAACACCCAATTTCTATAGGACACTCACACCATCAATACCTGCTTCAGCTCATACAAGATTCTGAAATATCTCCAAGGTATATCAAATATCATAATACCATGGTTATTATTTTTCATATCAACTCATTTCATATAATTGAAAATTGGAACCATTGTCCTATACCAACATTTTGGGCATAGAATACCATGTCTAGCACCCTCTGGGTATTGATGTATTAGTCTGTATCCCACAACCCATTTATAAATATGGGTTTTTGAATAATAAGTATATGTCCTAAACACATATACTATTCAATCACTTATCAGATTTTGAATCATTATTCCATGTCCCACAAACCTATATCTGAAGTCACATGTATCATAGTAACTCACGTATCACAATTTCATAAACATAATGCTTAAACATCATTAAAATTATTTTAAAACATTTTATTTATTAATTACAAATCCAATAATCAATTAAATCATGGATAATCATCTTATTCATATGGAATAATATAAAAAAGTCACCGTTAATCAATTTATAAACATTTAATCATCTAAACCATGAGCCCATTTATGTTAATCCAACCATATCCTACTCCTAATTTTCTAATCCCTAATACCAATAAATTTTAATTTATATTCACCCTTTTTAAAATGGGATGAGGGGTACCCATAAATGGATCGTATATTGAGAGAAACTTACACCAAATGCAAGACCTGTATTCCCAGAGGCGTGTATCCAAAAAAATGACCCTCAAGGGCCTAAAAACCTATCACGACTACAACTGTACTACCTAGTATATATATTGATACTAAACCATGAATCAAACCTTGTAGGCATAGACAATGAAAATATACCCATCCAAAAATAATGAGGCTCGGTACCGATGGAAGAATCCATTCCCTTTAATCCTTCATAACAGGTAGCACGACAAAGTAAGGTGCTACTGCTCTGAAGACCAAACTGGATATTCAAAGAGAATTGAGGTCCAAAAAAATTCCCACCTCCTTATGATGATCGTCGTACATCACCACTTAGGTCCACCGTCACACCTGTCGCACTGTCTCATCATCCGCATCTAGAGGGCATGTCACTGCATCTATCACACCATCACACCCAAAAAAACTACAGGGCATCACACCATTCACTGGTATGAAATGTCTCACAACCCTCGTAGATTGTCTCACCCCTCCCCAAAGACATTATCATCACCTTTAAGGGACATCGTAGGGTCGATCCTCCAATATTTTGATCCTATTCCAAAAAATTCCCAACAAACCTAAAATGAATGTTAGAAGCCACAACACGAATGGACACCACCATAGGGATACACAGCTAAGGAAACCAAAGAAGTTGAATGTATGGGTTTCAAAACCAAAAACGAAGCGGAGAGTTCTCAGCCAATGTCAAGGAACCTATCCCCATCATAATACCCATTTTAAATTAATTATAAATCACATTATTTATCCTATTAAAAAATCCCAATATCCCATAAATTTCAAAATTCATATTTTCCATTAGTAAATTAACCAATTATTTAATCAAATTCCACCAATTTCTATTATAGCAATTTAATACACATAATTGACACATTTAAATCAAAATGAATAAATTTAATCATCAATGTAATTTCCCAATCATTGAAATTTAAATCTCGTAATAAAATAAATTTAATTAAATCATGACTTTGGTGTTTTCAATTTAGATCACCTACCTCATGGTTGATGATGAACACATGCCAATGAAAATCAACAATTTGAAGTGGAATAACCAAGATCATGATGAAAAACATGATATATATAAAAAACCTATATCTAGGAACTAATAGATTAGATCCATCATAACCTAGAAATAGATCCAATACCAACTGAGGAAAACCAACCCCTTTTTATCATGAATAAGAGATAGGAGATATAGAAATCTAATCGGGAAGAAATCACATACCCAGAGAGGTGAAGATCCATAAATCCGGCATTATATTTTCAAATAAGTGTGTTCTAGATCCCTAAGTATTCTTCCAGATGCCACCTAAAATTGGAGGAACGAGTTAGTGTTAAGTTAGTATTACTTCAGGTGAAGGATGGTGCTTTGAGAATTTTAAATCTAATCATAGGAATAAGTGTACTCGCACAAACAGTTTTTTGGGCAGGGGTGTATGGTATTACAAACCATATGATCTTACTATGGACCTCTCCTATGGGGGGGGGGGTTCATGATTACTCATATGAGGGTGTATAGTTTGAAAAAACATGAACCAACTATGCAACCCCTCTCTGTCTGGGTTGCACAGTTTGATAGGGTAGGGTGGAGGAATTGGGAAAACCATGCGTCATATGGGCACAACCCAAAACCCCTCCCAAAAAAATCAAATTTCACCCAAATACACTCAAGAAAAAACCCATACAAGATATACTCAAAACAAGTAAAAATGATACCTATAAAAATATTTAGTCATCTATTGAAAAGGTTGGGATCTTATTATCTCCCACAATATAACAACTCATCCTCGAGTTGTACATCAAAGAATCTCCAAGACATAGAACTAAAGAGTTTGGAAAAATATTCCCACATATTATCTTATCATTCCCATGTTTCCTCCTAGACATGGCCATGTTTCCATAACACATGAAATATTAGCGTGGTATTTTCCCACATCAATTTTTCACTCTGATCCACCAAACGTATCTAATTCTCATCAAACGAAGCATCAGTCTCAAGATCAAAATCATAAACATCAATAAAAATATATGGGTAAGCTTTATACCACTAAATTTATACCACCTGAAAAATTTCATGCACATCATTCAACCTATGTGGAAGAGAAAACTGTTACACCACAATCCTGATTCTCTCCACAACCTCAAAATGTTCAACAATCATAGGAACCAAATTTCTCTATCTCCAAATACTATGGTGACCCAACCTAGGAGACAACTTAATGAACACAATATCACTAATTTTATACTCAATGGTTCATCCAATTCTATTAGCATATGACATCAATCAACTCTGATCCGTAGACATACGCTTTAGAATCAACTAAAACTACTCTAACATCTTCTGTACTAGACTTTTTCCCACAATCTCGGACTCAACATCCACTATCTAGAATAGATGTGATCTAAATGGCCTTACATAAAAAGACTCATCTAGTTCCATCTCTATAGTATCTAGATGACTATTGTTATTGGTAAACTCCACCAATGATAGGTTCTTATCCCAAGACCAAAAAAATCCTAAGACATATTATCATAGCATATACTCATGCACTTTTATAGTAGAATACAACTTCCCATCTACCTCCGGGTGGAAAATTTTACTCAGTAGATCCTATGAAACAACGACCTCTAGTACACCCTTCCAGAAGCTCGAATTAATTCATGTGTCATGGTCTTAAATAATTCTCCATTGCACCACATGAAGATATAATATTTACAGAATGCACAAATCCACAAATTGATCCACTAAGAACTTCTCTCTAATAGGAAACAAATGTGATAATTTTGTCACTCAATATACAAGTACGCAAATAAAATTAATCTTTTTAGGTTTCCATGGGAGGCCCACCACCTAATCCATGGTATCCTTAGCCGAAATCCATTCTAGAATTGGAAACAAATATATTTAACCCCCAGGTCATTGATGTCATACCTTCAACTTTTGATAGGTGTAGAATCGTGTCACAAACCCTTCCATATGCTTTTACGTGTCCGACCTCCAAAACCGCCATCCTAGATCACAAAACATTTTGGTCACACTTGAATGTACCACACACATCGATGCATGAAATTTATGCATCACATCCCCATACATGCTCATTGGACAAAAACTTCATTCCTAATCTAGATGATATCATTCTAATGTATGGTCAAATCTGAAGGCGACTACCCAATTTCAATGATTTTCATCAATGATAAAAATTCTAGAAACTCATACTTTCTATCTCTATGTTTTTTAAAATGTGTAGACTCTAAAGAAACTGATACTAAATACATCTTCTCTTGACCCTCTAGGACCACAACATGTATCTCAACCTGTAAATTCATCATTTTACACTCTGAAGATGACTCTTAAACTACACGAGTCAGTGTTTTCCTACTTAAAGCATCATCATCACTATTTACCTTCCCAGATGTATAATAATGATCAAAATTAAATGGTTTCATATATGAAACCAACCATTACTGTTGGTGATTCAAATCTCATTGGGAGAATATATACATTAAACTCTTATAAAAAGTATACACAGTAAAAAATTCACAAAAATAGGTAATTACACCAACACTTCAAATAATAAATCCCTAATAGAAACATGAAGTCATATATCTGGTAGTTCCATTAATGTGGCCTCAACCGCCAAGACCAATATGCCACTGCTTGATCTCCCTACATCAACACAGCTCTAATAAAAATCCAAGATGCATTACATAACACTGTAATCTCCTCCCCCAACATGGGAAGGATAAAGATAGGTATAGTATTCAAAATCTTATTCAACTCCTGGAACTCATTATCACATTATACGTTAAATTAAAATGTTATCCCCTTCGTGGTTAAGCTTGAAAGTGGTGCTTCTATATGGATACAAATTGGATAAAAATACAACAGTAAACTTGTAATCCTCAAAATCTACAGATATCAAAAATATTCATAGGATGCTCCCAATAAACCACTTCCTTCACATTTTCAAGGTCAATTGACACACCTTCCTCCAAGAATACGTAACCCATGAAGTGTACCTGATCAATCCAAAATTTTCATTTACATAGCTTGGTCTATTGGGGATTATCTCTAAGTATAATCATGAATATTTGAAGATGTTGGGATTGATCATCATGAGTCTTGATCAAACTAATATTTCATCCACAAACACAAAAAAAATTGATTGAGGTATAAATGGAATATTCAACTCATCTAGTCCATAAACACAACTGGTGAATCTGTTAACCCAAACGACATTGAGAATAAATTATATAGGACATACCTACATCTGAATGTAGTCCTTTGTATATCATAATATTAATCTCTCAGCTGGTGACACCCAGATCACAAATCAATTTGGGAGAATACATAAGCTCCCCTCAACAGGTCAAAGAATTTTTTGATATGGAGAAGAAGATACAGGTTCCCCACAATCATCTGGTTCAAATTCTGGTAATCAACACACAAGTGCATGGTTCCATCACCCATCTTTTCAAAATAAACAAGATAATCCCAAGGAAACATACATAGACTGATAAAAACATTACCCATCAACTATTCTAATTGAGTATTAATATCTTGAATCCATGTTAGTGTCATTATTAATGGTGGAATAAAAACTGGCTCAGCTCCAGGAGTGAGATGAATTGTAAATTTTGTATCTCTCTTTTGTGGATGCCCTCATATTTCCTCAGAAAACTACTCCTAGAATCTGTCCAATATAAAATGAAAGATATCATGATTTTATTGCCCATCGTCATGTACAATACATAGAACCTAGGCATTGACCTCACCTTTTTTGATGAACTGGCCCTACATGGCTCGCCATGAAATCCAACTCTCCTCAATGATTATATTTTTCACCTTAAAAAAATGTAAAATTCACTCTCCCGTGGGAACAATCTATGTTGGATTAGTATGATACTTACCAGTCCATTACCATAAATAGTTAAAATCTTGAAATTTCAATGATGTAATTTTCCTGACTGAAATGATACTCCCCATCCTCAAGAGAAGTCCCCATGAAAAAACATATGTATCTCTACCATACACGCAATGGTGTATTTATCATCATATCCCCCCAAATAACTCCAAATGTAAGATCAAACCACTCAAAATTTTGGTATATATAAAATAATACGAGTAACCAGTATCAAATAATACACTAGGTAATGTAGAATGTGAAATAATCGTATCTCTCACTATTGATGGTCCATCTTTCCTATCCATAAGTGTTGGATAAACTACATGAAACTGTCCTTCCCCTATTTTTTTATTATTTATTTTGATTCCCCAGAGTTGTATAACTTTGATGATATTGGTTCTCTTTACCTAAATCACCACGTCCACTACCTCTACCATAGTGGTCAGTAGAACACCATCCTCTAGAATTAAATGTTGTTGAATTCCCCCTTCATGAACTCTGATTCTACCTAGATACTCAAAAATTCCCCATCTATTATTGGTTATGATATAACCTTTATATATTCCCCATCCAACCATATGATTATTAATATTCTAGTGGTTAGGGGAGGTATTTATGAATGTGACTCACCCTACCACACTAGTAAGAGGTCACCCTAGTGAGGACCTGTGTAACTGATCCTTTTCCCTGCACATTGGTCCTCCCACCAATCTGGTCAACATTCTCCTAATAAAAATTCTTTCTCTAAAAATTCATACCTCTTGAACATCCAATAGAATAAGCCAGTCCTCCTTTGAATGAGTCCTTTAGGTTCCTCTCAAGAATTACTACATGATTCCAAACCAATGAAAACTTTTCATCTAAATTATATTTAACTGTGACTTAATTTATAATTTAATTTCATCCTAAAACCACTTTTCCGTAATATCCTCATATCCCGTCAATGTTTAATCAAATAAATGCAAGTCAGTAAATTTCCCAGCACAATCCAACATAGAGATATTCCCCAGATTCAGCCTCGTAAAATCATCTTCTCTCTCATGCTTTAGCATCTTAGGGTAATATTGAATCAAGAACTTCTCATGAAATTCCTTCCAATATATGTTCTCCATATTTACTTCCCTTGTATGGATGTCCCCATTTTCCTTTTCTTTAATGTACAAAATTTTTGGAGTCAATTAAACTCTTTTTATAGCATGAGTTTCCAACTGGTCAAGTATAGTATTGAGAGACTCTATCAAGAACTCAGCAACATCAGGTCCACCCTCTTTAGTAACCATTAGAGGGTACTGAAACTAAGAGTCCCATTTTAGGATGGACATAATTTTCAATACCCTCTATAGGTCTAATTCCATAAACTATATGAACTAAGAAATTTTCTCTCAAACCATCTCTCTAAATTTCTTACCTGCACCATCGGTGCCATGGGTTCTAGTACTAGAGGATCATTTTTGGCCATAACCACCTGTCCCCCACCCTAACATGTGTCATCATGTAGGAATGTGTATATAATTCCAAACATGTGAATTAATAAACATAACACCATTTTAAAAAATTAATAACAGTGTTTCACAAATTCCATAACAAGACATTCCCCCAGACCCCACCACATGGTCAAAACCAAGGTGAAATCACTGCCCATAACCATCAAAAATATATATCACGGTTAAAAAGGTTATACACATACTAATTAATCATGTTTCTAATAAGGAACAAAATTTTAAAATCTTTATTCATTTCAATATTCTCAGTTAATATTAGTAACATATTTCATTTTAAACATACAAGAAAATATAAAAATTTTCTTTTAAAAAACATACCAAAAAACATAACTTTCTTATGAGTGCCTAAAATTATTCATGTCACATAATAAAATCATGTTCCTAGAATGATTCATTTATACTCAACTTTCATGAAATACCAAGCCATGAGTAAATTCTCCTAAATTCCTAAAATCAATAATTACATCGCCCAAAAACTGTATCACTCGTGCAGAAATAGAATCCAATTGCAACAAAAATTATAAATAACAACAATCCCACCTAGGGTACATGGATTTTAACCTCCTAAATGGGTTATCTACTAACATTAAAAATTTCATAACCATGTCCTGAATCATTATATTCTCTAGTATAGATTTCAAAAATAATAAGAAAAAATAAATTAAATAATATGAAAACCCCTTTGATAGAACATTTTGACCTCCCGACCCAGGCGCCACACATAGGTTCCAAAAGTCAGTAGGTAACATGACCGCAAGAATGCCTCCACATATTCCATAGGATTACAACTAGCGTTGATGGTCTAATATCAATCATGGGGATACTATACTCCCATTATGAATGCCTAAAAAATGGAAATAAATAAACAAAATACAAATTACATAACAATAAATATAATAATACCATTATCTCTTGATGTCCAAAATAGAAATAAAATATCCAAAACTGTAGAGACCTGAGTTTTCTGGATTTTGAAATTTGAGAAGAAAATAACCTTTTTGTTCTCAGGTGATCATGAGGAGTAAAATGGTCTTTTCCCCTTGAATATAGTCCTAGATAAGTTTTCAGAACATTGAGTTAGTCCACAATAATATGTTTACCATAGAAGAAAAGTTCAGTTGGATTCTGACTAGTTTTAGATTTTGAATAATATTTAATATTTAATATTTAATGAATTATTTAGTTGGGGTAGTTTCGGGTGGTTTTATTATCTCAACAAAGTGTCAGAATGAGATTCTATCTCCAAAATTTATTCCAATATGAGGGGTTTTTCATAGGTGAGTTGTAAAATTTCTTTGGGTTTTGGGACTTGGGATAGTTGTTAAATAGATAATTAATTAATTAACTAATTATGAAAAATTAATAAACCATATCCCCCTATTTGGGTTTCCCAGGCACATATGAAGGGGGTGTGGGTTCTCCATACATGTGATGACCGGACGAAGAAGAGGATAATAGGGATATTCCAACAGACATCGCCCCTATAATAAATCAGGACTATATTTAGGTTCATTGTCATTTAGGGGTATATTTGGTCACAAATCCCTAGCATTTACTTCATGAGGTAGGAATACCTGTGATTTTTATGCCCCAATCCCCATATATTAGTTTTTTAATGTATTAAATCCCTATTGTGACTACCAAGGACCCCATGGGCATTCATCAATGATTATTTGGTAAATATTTTGGGTTTTGTGAGGTTCATAGAGGTTTCCAATTTGGAATCCCCAACTACACGACATCTGGTTTGAAGAACATAGATCATGTTTTCATCTTTTTTTGGGAAGAAGAGAATTGGAGGACTAAACCTAGTGTATGTTGGAGGAAACACTATGTAGTGTCATTCATTGTGTGGTCGAGTACATGGCTAACCGACCATGTTGTGGGAGACATGGACATGTATTGTACACGACTATACCTTGTGTGGGTGACATGCCATGTGTGAGTACATGACCCGACATGGACACATGGGCAAGCCATGTGAGGTACACTGGTTGGTACCCCATGTGGTGTACACACCATATACCCGACCTACACACCATGAACATGGGTTGTACAACCTAATTTTTACTAGAATACATGCCCATATGGGGTGATCCTAGTACATGTCATTTTCTCTGAAAGGGACATCGTGTACTACCCATTGTTACCCCTTGTATGTTTTTGGTCATTTTGATACCCTAGAGATGGAATTATATATTAGAGTAGTCCATTATAAGTGTTTTTCTATGAACATCTGGATGGATTGAACCTTTCATCATATATAGTTCATTTGGATGGTTTTTTTACTATTACAGTTTAGTAGGAGGATTTCCATGAGATTTAGGTTCAAAGTCCCAGAGTTGGTTGTGTTGTGAGAGAGGAGGCCTGAGTGAGGGAAATGATCTCGGTTAATGGACTGGAATGAGTGTTCTAGAGTTATTTGATTTAGTTTCTTTGGATGGATATAGGATGGTTCGAATTAGTAGTATCTATTAGGAGATATTGGTTTATCCCTTCATATCAAGTCCAATTTATCAAGGATAGATCTATTGAGGTTCAGACCCTATATTTCAGGATCATGAGGCTTAGAGCCTTTGGGAATTATTGATATTATAGGATCACAATTATGGATGACATCCAAGGTGGTGTTGAGTTGAGTCTGAGGGAATTTTCAGGATTCCTTATTGTACTTTTTTCTAATCAAGTGATCAGTGTATGATGTGGTTGGATTTTTAGAATTCCCGCATGGAATGGGTTGCATTTGGATTTCATTTAGGGAATGTTATTGATTGAGTATAGGTTGGGGGACATTGAGGGCCATGTTAGGATTTTTCTTGTGATATGGATTGTCATGAGAGTTTGATTGTTATCAGGGTTTGGAGAGGATGAGTCTTCTTGTGTAATAGTTCTAAGGATCCAAGGATGGAAGACTATTTTTAATGGGGGATCTACATGGCCATGTGTGGGTCCAATTTATAGAATGACCTTGATCAGGTGTGTGTACTTATGTAGAATGTTCATGTGTGTTACTTGGGACCTAGGATGATATAAGAGATGATGGGATGAGACATCCCTAGACAAGTTGGAAATATATCCGTCACATTTTGTGCTTTGGATCATTTATTTTTAGACATGGATTACGCCCATGGGGAGAATTGATATTAGAGGGTTCCAAAAATTGGAATCCAATTAAATTATATGAGCTATGATAGATGATTGAGTTGGAATGATGATCCATAGGCATAATTATTAATATTTATGATTGATATTGTGGGGAATTAGGCTCCATGTATGGGTAGTATACTATGAATTAGGTGTTATAACAAGGATCTTGAAACACATAGTATAATTCATTGGTTTTGTTCCAAAATTATGTTCTAGGAATTAATGTTATACATATTGGATGGATGGTGAAATGATGATATGCATCCATAGTTTCAGTGATGAACCGAGGTTTTGAGTTTGATGTCTTATATTTTTTAGTATAGTAGACGTGACTTCTCATGTATGTGCTACGGAGCAGGACATGAGGATCTAGGAATATGAGGTATACTACTGAGTTGGTCTCAGATTTAGTCGAAGGACATTGATGTTATACGTCATGGTTAGAGTGCATGCTGTGGTTCTGGGTTGTGATGGAATTCCATGTGATATAGGATGGTGGACTACTACTCCCTCTCCTTGGGATGGGCTACACAGATGCTCTTGGAACCACTGATGTTATGCATATATGGTTTTTGGACAAATGTTTTGGGCACTACCTTTATGTTTTGTGATCAGTTTGATTGGCCTGATGTTCTATATCAGTACTAGGGGTTTGGTTACAAGGTTTAGTTTCAGGGGTTCTAATATGGGATTTTTTTTGATATATGGTATTATTATTGTATTGAATCTCTATGAATTATTTTTTTATATAAAAGATAGATGTTAGACAGAGGGTCTGAGATTGGAAGTACTTTTGTGTTAATTGGGAAAGATGTGACAATGTTCCATGTATGAGACTATATTTTGGTCTTGAAAACATGGCATGGTATTACATAGATCAGTATCTAGAATGTTAAAACTATAATAGTATGGCTTCTCATTATTGTGAGGTTTGGTTTCGGTTACCATGGAGATGGATCCTCTAGGTTTTTTTAGATGCATGGTCATGGAGATGTTCTCATAGACAACCCATCCATGGAAAAAGTAGGCATGGTTACATTGACCAATAATTTACATTTGTTGATATTACATTAGAGATGAAGTATATTCATTATCAAAGATAAAAAAACCATGTCATGACTGTATTGGGATAGTGTCTTTAGAAACTGGGAAACATAAATAGCTGGTTCATAAAACATCTACATTTACTTCAATTTATATCATCATAACTAGACTCATTTTTGGCATATAAAACTTCATACCCTTCTTCATGACCTGGGGAAAAGAAAAATATAAAAGTTTGATCTCAAATTATTAGTAAGGGTAAAAAAAAGAAACACCAATATTATAATATTCATAAGAACATAACATTTTAAAATCTTATCCTTCTTATAAAAGATCAAAATATCATGTAATTGGATAAATCATAAAAGAGAAATGAAAAAACAATTATCTTAACCAAAGACATGAAATTTTGTGGCATACACACATAATCAAAGAAAATTATTTCTTATTAGCCAAGTCTCATTTACAAAACCATCATAACGGACAATGTCCATTACTGAACGGAGTTGACTACTCATTCCAACACTATATTACTCAACCGTATTTACATTGAATTTCATTCATGTCAATATAATGATATTTAAATCAATACCCAATGAATTGGAGGGATATATAGGTCCCACCCATCTCATAATAAAACCATTTTTATGTGTTACACAAAAACACAAAAACATCACCGCAGCATAACCCATGAAATAAAATGGGTTTCTTAAGCATCATTCAATCATAATTGATTAAAAAAATGGATTTAATAAATGAAATTCCATAATAAACACAATAAAATAATATTAATATTAGGATTATAAATATTAAACTATTTAAAGTGTTTCTTCTTTGATTTAAAAGAATTTTGAGAAAACAATTGAAATTAATTCCTAAGGAAAATATCCATTCTTCTTCATAAATGTTTTCCTTCCTCAAAATTCCACACAATTTTAGAAGACATAATTTTATTTGAAAATAAAATTAAAAAATTTTATGGTGACATTAAATGAAATATGGAATTATGAAGCATAAAAAACCATTAATTTCATTCAATTTTAAAAAAACATTCTTCTCGTACTTTTTCTGGAAAAGTAAAAAATTACCTCGTACCGAAAATGAAAAATGATTCAATTCAAACAATTTAGTACAATTTTATCAATCCTTAGAATTGAATTCTAACACTGATAGAAGGAGATAAATAATATTTTTAAAATCATATTTATGAAACATATAGGTGGATGATAATTATAACCTAATAAATACATACTAATAAACAATCTCAGATAAAAAGAGTGATTTGAAAAATTATCCCAACCATAGGTCTGATATGATTCATATGTATTCGATGATTATTTATAATGATTCAAATAATGTTAATTATTTTTTCCTAAATCATAATAATTTTAATGATAGCATTTATGATCATATTTTCATCTGTTTGTTAGTGACATTTCATTAATACTTGTTATTTGAGTATTAACTGCTTTATGTTCATATGCATGTTTTTTTGTATTAGTTCTCATTCCTATTTTTTAGTTATAGTTATATCATTTAATACTTTTTATTAGTATAATATATATCATATTTGTTCCATAAATTCTTTCAATTAATTTATATAATCATGGTTTAATGAATGTTATGTATAATGGGTCACATCGCACCGTTGAGACGGTAAGCCTTACGTACACACGAGCGATGATATCATTCCCAAAATTGTTGAATGGTATTGAATTGGATGGTGTATTGTATCTCATAATTAGTATCATGTTATAATAATCATATATAGTTATTATTTCCACCATTATACCCATCCATATATTGTTGTGGTGAAAAAAAGATTACCCCAAAGCATGGAGATGGTCAACTGTACGTACACACGAATTGTGATTTCATTTTTCGTACTCTGTATAGAAGGTGAAATAGGATTGTTTATTATTTTTTATTACATATCACTATATGAGTGATACTAATGTTATTATTTTATAAGGAAAAAACTAATAAATAGGATGTATATGATGAACTAAATTTGAAATAATTGGTAGAAGATATTACCTCTTCCTCGACATGCCTCCTTTAAATTTTCTTATAGGGAACTAGAGTTGGTATTTTAAGTAGAAAACAAACTATAAAATGATAAGAGTGAAATATTAGAATTGAAAACGGAAGGGGGTGTCTGATATTGAAGGCTAAAAATTATGTGAAGAGGCGAGGGAGGAGTTTCCCTTTAATAATTGAGGTGAGGGGTACTTTTGGAAACCTCAAAAATATTAATTTATACTAAAATATAAACCCCAATAAAAACCTCTATAATGTCCCAATTTCAAGATGATATGCTATATTGTTTTAATACCATCAACATATAAATATTAGAGAAGTGTTTATGCCAATTCAAGCATTATCAGTTTAATCAGTACTTAGTTATTCTATTTATTTTTAATTGTTGTAATAACATTTTTAATTTTTAATGGTCATAAATACTTCTTTATGGGGTGTTAATTGACCATAAATGGATATTTTACGACATTTTAGACCTTATAATTATCAATTTTTAATTTTTAACTATTTTTATTATTTTTAAATAATTTAATAAATTATTATGTTTCTAAAATGTCAATAGTGTCAATTTTGACACTATTCATTTATATAAAACTAAAACCAAAGATAAATTCAAACCAAAATATTTAATACACTCCAAAAAAGTCATATAAAACTATAAATTTTGTGGATAACTTTAATTAGTTCATATTGTATTTGTTTTAATATTTTTTAAACCATTTATTTGATATTTCTATTAATAAAAATATTTTTACATCGCTATTCTTTCATCATTAATGGAAAATATTCAATATATAAAAATTAAAAAAATTATATGATTTAGGCCATTATTTTCTATTTCCATAGACTATATATATTCTATATTATCTCATAGTATCCATATATCAAAATTAATATACTTATATAAAATGAGATTGTGATATTTTGTCACATTCAATAGTTTTTATTACATCCTTGTCATATTCATTGTTAAGTGTCCAAAAAGCTGTTCCATTTCGAAAAAAGATGATAAGGGTCTAATTTAGTCATTCAATAGGATTTTTACACGTGTTAAGATAATTTTATTATATTATTTTTACCCTTAATTAACCGATTTACCATTAACCTTGGTAAAAAATAATTAACAAAGTTACTATTTATAATTCCCAAAAATAAAATTAGCCTATTAACATAATTTGGAAATACTGATTCCAAATACAAAATCCATTTTTCAAAAATAAAAACACATAATTTTCAGTAATTAATTTAAAATTATTCTAGTTTTTCAAATGAGAAAACGAGTTTTAAAAGTTAAATCATTACAAAAGATTGGAATGCTTTAACCTATGAATTCAGTGAAAAATTATTCCTAATGGAATAAATTATATTAAATGGTAAAAATATATTATATTTATAATTTTAAACCAATAAATATTATAATTTAATCATTTAAATTATTTTGATGAAAAAAGTGGGTATTAATTAAATTTTTCATTTTTTACTATTTATCAAAAGATTTAAGTTATTAGAAATTTATCAGAAATTTATCCAAAAAATATATTTATAACCCGCTTCAAAATAAAATATTTATTTTGTCATTTTGAATTTCTTAATGTTTCAAAAAATTAATTTGAAATGGGTTTTCAATTCAATGGTGTAAAATTAACCTTAAAAAATAGGTTCGTATACATCAAATTGGGTTTTATTCATACCCTCTGAATAAAATATCCATTGGATGAATATCCAAAATATTTTGGTAATTATATAAAATATAAATCTCATTAATTTCATTACCCAAAATAATTCACTCAAAAATAAAAATATCAAATTGATTTATATTTTTCATAAATAAATAATAACCAATGAATTCATAATTCATTTTCATAAGTTTGTTATAATTATTCCCACCAACCTAATGACTATTATATGATGGTAATTTTATATTATTTTTATCTCATGGTTCATTTATACTAATTAACGTGTTCAAAGAAATCTACTGAATAATAAAAATCATTTAAATAAAATATTTCATAAAAATATCTAGGTGTTACATTCTACCCCTCCTTAAACTTAATTTCACCCTTGAAATTCATCAATTGGAAACAAAAATACGAGGATACCACTCCATCATCATATACTCAAGTTCCCATGTAGCTTCCTAAAAACGGTAGTTCTACCATAAAACATTAACAAAGCAAGTGGTCTTGTTTCAGATAACTTTTTCGCTATAATCCAGCATCTTTGTAGGTTGTTCTTCATAAAAATGTTCCGTCTTTAGTGATAAAACTTCTGTGCTTAGTACATGTGAATGATCAGAAATGTACTTTCTTATGATAGATACATGGAACACATCATGGACTTGATAGAGATTTGGTGGAAGCACCAATCAGTAAGCTACATTCCCAACACGATCTATTATTTCAAAGGCACTGATATACCTAGGGCTCAGATTTCACTTCATTCCAAATATTATTACTCTTTTACACTGAGATATTCGTAAGAATACTTTATCATCCACTTAAGACTCTAGTTATTTTCTTTTGGTTGTCAGCACAACTTTTCTGTCGATTCTAAGATTCCGTTATGAGTTGTTGAATAGCTCTGAACTTTTCTACCATTTCATCAAAAATATTAGGTATTAATAGCTTTATTCATCCAACTTCATCCCATAAAGTTAGAGTTCTACACCTATATCCATATAGTTCTTCATACGGGACCATCTCATTACTAGATTGAAAGTAATTATATTTAATATAATTCCACCAATTGTATACGTTGATCCCAACCACCTTTTTAATCCATAGGTAAAGCTCTTAACATTTATTCCAGAGTTTGAATTATCCTCTAAGACTGATCATCTATATGAGTATGATAAACAGTGTTGAAATATAACTCTGTAACTAGAGAATGTTGAATAATTATCCAAAACATTGAGGTAAACCTCAGATCCTGACCATATATAATGTAAAGTGGTACTCCAAAAATATTACCACTTCCATTACATATATCATGGAAATCTGATCAAGAGAGAAATATTATCTGATAGAAATGAAGTGTGTCGAACTCCTAAGATGATCAACTATAACCTAGGTATAATTATTTACTTTGGATGTTTTGGGATTTCCAATGGGATAGTCTATAGTGATGTTTTCCCAATTCCATTATGGCATGGGAAATGGTTGTAACATCCCTTTAGAAATATGTCTCTCAATCGTTACTTGCAGACAAACCAAGAATTGAGAGACATATTCAACGACATATCTTTTCATTTTATATGGGAAGAAGTACTCTATCAGGTCCTTGTACATCTTTGTGCTTATAGGGTGAATAATGAATGAAAAACTATGAGCCTAATATAATATCTCATTCTTTTATTCTGGTATGGTTGGAATACAATCATGGTTTATGAACCTTATTTTTTCTTCACAATCAAGGTGAATTTTGGAACATTTCCCACCTTCTTTTTTTAATCTACATATTCCTTCTATGCCATATTAATCTTCACTTGTATAGACAGTTGAAAATTCATTTTTGAAAGATAAGATTTATCCCATTCTATTAATATTTAAAGATACATCCTTTGTAAATCCATAAATATTGGATATTTCGTGATCCTCATCATGTATAATATAGCATTTTCTTTTCGAATCAAAGCATCTTCCACCTTTTTTCCTTCCTATAGTGGTAATTTATTGACCAGTCATAATATTTAATCAACTCCCACCAAATTATTTGGTTCATATTAATCTTCTTTTGAGTGAAAACATACATTAAATTTTTATGATTAGTATAAATATCACACCTTTCACAATAAATATAATTCCTCTGTATTTTTAATGGAAAATATTATTGCATCTAACTCCAAATCATGATTTGGTTAGTTTTTCTCATGTATTATCAACTTCAATGATGCATAAGCTATAACCATATCATTTTTCATGAGAACACACCCCAATCCCTTCTTGGATTCATCACTGTAGATCACAAACCTTTCTCTAATAAAAGGTTGTGTGAGCACAGGTGCACTAACTTACCATCTCTTTATCCATTTGAAATTATCTTCACATTCCTCTGTCCAAACGAACTTAACTACTTTTCGAGTCAACATGGGAAGTAGATTACATAATCATGAAAAATATTTCACAAAACATAGATAATATCCATCCAAACCATGAAATCTTCAGATCTCAGCTACTGTTGTTGGTCTCAACCATCATTCAATAGTCTCTATTTTTTTTGATCCACACATATCCCCTCTCTTGATATTATGTGACCCAAATAAGAGACTATATGAAGCCAAAATTCACACATGGTAAATTTGAAATAAATCTTCAACTTTCTCAGGGTATTCAATTCTATTCTCAAGTGATCTTCATGTTCTTCCTTTATCATTGAATAGACCGGAATATCATTTATAAAGACTACCAAAAACTGAAAAAGATATTCTCTAAAGACTCTATTAATTCGATCCATAATGATATCAGTGGAATTAGAAAGATAAAAAGGCATCACTATAAATTAATTATGACCATATCTTTTATGGAATGTCGTCTTTGGTATATCCTCATTTTGACCCTTAATTGATGATATTTTGAAAAAGATCAATCTTGGAAAATTTTTAAGCTCCACGTAGTTGGTCAAATAAGTCATCAACTCATGGGAGAGGATATTTTTTCTTAATATTTATGTTGTTATGTTCTCAATAATCAATAAATAGTCTCATTGATCCATCTTTCTTCTTAACAAACAGAACAAGAACTCCCCCAGGTGATGAACTAGGGAATATGAATCCCTTATCAAGATTATATTGGATTGTCTCCTCAAATTTGGAAAACTCAGTTGGGGGAATTATATAAGGTGTATTTGAAATATGTATAGCAACTGATATGAGTTATATTGAAAACTCAACTTCACGATTTGGTGGAAGACATGGAAATTCTTCTAAAAAGACATAATCAAACACTCGTACAATGAGTGTATTATTAATCATGAATTTCTCCCCAACAATTTCAGATGAATAACCTTCATTTATTCGAATCAAGATCCATAAGATGGAATAAATTTTTTCTGAAAGGTTATATTCATACTTGCATCAATAGATGATCAAATATGGAACTGGTATTTGAAATGTGACTTCCCTTCATTGAAAATTGATATGATATACATATAATGAAATCCCATCCAGGCCCAGGATCACATGAAATTCCACTATAGGAAGGATCACAAGATTTTCATGAAGCACTTTTCCACAAAATTCTATATGAGAAGAATTATAAACATTCGATGTGACCATTGTGCCATTAGATGTTTTCATGGCTAATTCAACATCTAATTGTTGATTTAATATGACGATACCCTTAAAAATTTCTTCATAAATAAAAGAGTGTGTGGATCCATAATCAAATAAAAAAATTTATAGTTTATAGTGGATGATATGTGTAACTTTCACCACTTTATTATCGTATCCACATCACCGATAGTAATTGAATTGTACATTCCTTTGTCTATGGCCTTAAGATTTTGATTTTATAAATCATCAACAATAACATTTGGATTAGGTAATTGACTAGAAAAATTCCCCATTTTCTTTCACTTTAATAATTTAACTATAGGAGGTGCATTCTATGTAGCCATTTCCTTGTTTGCATCATTATACATCTTTTTCCCATCACTTCAATATTCAATTTCCCGATGACCTTCTTTCCCACAAATAAAATATTTACTAGACCCTTTAAGACAATTCCCTCCATGTTTCTTTCCACACGTTGAGCATAAGGGAAAACTCATCTTCTTTTCAGTGTGGTATTTAGATTTTCCTTTGAATTCAACTTTCCACTTATATGAAAACCCATATAAGTGATGGGTTACTCAAATATTCATCTCAACCTTGAGAGAACATCAAAAAGTTTCCTCATAGTAATTTATGTCCCCTGTGGATAATTCCCTTCAGAGACATGGTTTTTAGCCACTATTGAATTGATCAATTTTCTCTCAGGTTGGATAATAATTCTAAAAGTGTACCTTGAAAGTATTGTAAACTTTTCTTCATAGGTACCACCAGATTGATCATAATTTTTCATAAGTTCAAGGAACTCCTTCTCCATCTTTGTTCGAAGAATATGGGGAATGCACTTATTGAAAAATATGTTATTGAACTCGTCCCATTCCATGGACTCAATTTCATCTATTTTCATAGTATTCTTGATAAAATTACACCATTGATCAGCTTCACCTTCCAAATTATATACTACTATGATCAATTTATCATGTTTAGAACATTGTAAAACTAATTTTTTTAGTGGTACTAGTCCATTTTTCATCCACTAATGGATAAAAAGACATGTTCAATGAATGCTGATCCTGCCTCATGAATGATCCAATAGAATGTTTCTCCCTCCTTTGCTCGTTTGGAATTTGGAATGATTCATAGCTTGAGAATGTTTTGTGTGCATTGATACTTGATTTTTCTTTGTAGCTCCCATAAAATTTGGATGTTCAGGGGGAAAATCATTTCATTTCCCATCGCATTCAACATTAACACGATCCTTTGATTTCCAACCATTGACTAAAACCAATAGGCATAATGTGAAAAAAATTAATCATAATAGAAAAAACACATAATCAAGAAAAAAATTCCATTTATGACACTTTAGGTTTTATCCTAGGTTATTCATGGTCTTTTCAAAACACTAGGATTGTATTATATAGTTTGACATATCCCTATGGTTCTTACAAAGGCTTTCTCATCCATGTTTCCAAATGATTACTATACATTTACCCTTATACCAACTATAGAGACCCATAGTGTTTATATATTGATATTTAATCAGAATTTATGTATATTAATTACAACATATAAAAAACCATTAAAGGACCTTATATGTGTAGTTTTTTTAGAAACTGGGAAACATAAACAACTGGTTCATAAAATATTTACATTGTCTCCCATTTATTTCATCATAAATAGACTAGTTTATAGAATATAATACATAATAACCATATTTGTGGCATGGGAAAAGGAAATATATAAAAGGGTGAGCTCAAAATCTCATAAAAGGTAAACAAAGGAAACATCAATCATATCATATTCATAAGAACATAACATTTTAAAATATTATCTTGCATATAAAAGAACAAAATATCATGTCATGGGATAAATCATAAAAGTGAAATATAAGCCCAATAGTCAAAACACATTACATAAAATTTGTGTAATTCACACATAATCATACAGAATAATTTCATATTATTCACGGATCATTTCCAAGACCATCATAGCAGACAAAGTCCATTGTTGAACCGAGATGACTACTCATTACAACCCTGTATTACTGAACCAGATTTACATGCCATTTCAATCATGTCGACCTCAGGAGATATAAATATTTACCAAATTAATTGGATGGAGATATAGGTCCCACCCATCTCATAATGAAACCATTCTAAAATGTTCCTCAAAAATATAAAAACATTCATCATAGCATAACCCATGAAATCAAACAGGTTTCTTATTCATTATTCAATCATAATTGATATAAAAGAAATGGATTTACTAAATAACATTACATCATTAACAAAAAAAATGACATTAATAACATGGTTATAAATATTACCCTATTACAATATTTTCAACTTAGATGGTAAATAATTTTGTGAAAACATTTGAAATTAATTCAATGGGAAAATAACCTTTATTCTTCAAAAAAATTTCCTTCCTCCAAATTCCACACAGTTTTAGAAGAAATAATTTTATTTGAAAATATCCTTATAATATTATAGGTGAAACTTAATAAAATAAGGAATTATAAAATGTAAAAATACATTCATGTCTTTCATGTTTAAAAAAACATTCTTCTCGTACTTTTGCTGGAAAAGTCAAAAATTACCTCGTACTAAAAAATACAAATGATTCCATTCATACCACTTAGTAAAGCATTTAAAATGGGTTAAATATACTTTTAACACTTATAGAAGGATATAAATATTTTTATATATAAATATATATGATACAGGGACTTGGATGATAAATATTCTCCAGTAATTACTTACTAATAAACAATCTCAGATAAAAAATTAAATTTGGTATGTTATCTCGTAACATAGGTCCGATATGCCTTTAATATATCTGAACCTCCTGTATAAAGATTTGAATAATAATAATGATTTATTATAGAATCATAATCAATTTTATGATAAAATTTCTTATCATATTTTCATCCTTATGTTAGTAACGTGTCATTGTTACATGTTATTCAGGTATTAACTGGTGTATGTTCTTATGCATGTTTTGTAAGATAAGTTCTTATTAATCATTGACGTTATAGTTATATCATTTATATAATTTTATTAGTCTAATATATATCATATTCATTCATTCAATTCATTTATATAATCACTGTTTGATGATGATTATGTAGAATGAATCACATCGCACTGTGGAGATGATAAGATGTACGTACGCACGAGCAACAATATCATTCCCATAATTATTGAATGGTATTGAAGTGGATGGTTTATAGTATCTCATAATTATTATCATGTTACAATACGAATATATAGTTATTATTTCAACCATTATAGCCATCCATGTAAGGTGGTGGTCAAAAACAGATTACACCAATGTGTGGTGAAGGTAATTTGTACGTACGCACGAGCAATGATTTCATTTTCATAGGAGGGATAGAAAGTGAAATTGGGTTGATTCATATTTATAATAAAATATAATTATATTATTGATACTTATGTTATTAAATTATAATTAATAAACTAATTAATAGGATGTAGAAGAAGAAATAATTTTGAAAAAATCGATAAAAGAGATTACCCCTTCCATGATGTGCCTTCATTAAATTTCCTCTTAGGGAAATAGAGTTGGTATTCGAAGAAGAAAAGAACCTATATAATTAAAATAGGGAATTTTAGAAGGAATCATGTGAGGGGGTGGCAGAGATTGAAGGAAAAAAATGAAGAGAATAGGTGATGGAGGAGGTTCCCTTTTATAATTGAGGTGAGGGGAACTTTTGGAAACCTCAAAAATATTAAGCAATAACAAAATAAATGCAGACATAAAATCCTAAAAAATGTACCAATTTTGAATATGAGATTATATGGGGTTTTAATATAATCATCCAATAAAGTGTATACATGTTGTTATGCTAATTTAATAATTATCATTTTAATTAACACTTAGTTATTCTATTTTATTTTAATTGTGGTAGAAACTTTCTAAATTTTTAATGGTTATAAATATTTACTTATGTGGTGTTAATAAACCATAAATTGATATTTAATAAAATTTTAGACTTTATAATTATAGGTTTTTATTTTTGAAATATTATTATGATTTTTAAATAATTTAATAGTGTTATGATTATAAAATGAAAATAGTGTCAATTTTGACACTATTCCTTTTTATAAAATTCACACAGAAAGAAAATTCAAAAAATAATATTTAAAACACACCTAAAATTTCATAGTAACCGAGAAAATTCATTGATCACTTTTATTAGTTTATATAATATTTATTTTAATATTTTTAAAACCATTTTTTTGATATTTCGGTCAAAAAATAATTTTTACATCACTGTTGTGTCATTATTAATGGTAATTATTTATTCTATTAAAATAATAAATATATTTTAAATAATTTGTGAAATTGTTTTATATTTACAGAGACAATCTAGTTATGATATTATCTCCTAGTTACCCATATATTAAAATTAATATACGTACATAAAATGATATTGGGGCATTTTGTCACATTCATTAGTTTTTATTAAATTCATTTTATATTCCTTGGTATGTGGCCATAAAGTGATTCCATTTCGAAAAAAAAGATGATAAGGTGTCTAATTTAGTCATCAAATAGGATTTTTATTGGCGTTAAGGTAATTTTATAATATTATTTTACCCTTATTTACTCGATTTACCATTAACCATGTGAATAAAATAATTAACAAAGTAACTATTCATAGTGTCAAAAAATAAAAGTAGCCCATTAATATAATTTGGACAATATAATTCCAAATATGGAATAAATTTTTTAAAATCCAAAACACAGAAGTTGTGTTTATTAATTTAGAATTAATACCATTGTTGAAAACTGAAAATAGGTTTTAAAAGTAAAAACATTACAAAATATTGAAATGTTTTTACATACAGATTCAATGTAAAATTAATTTTAATGAAATAAATTATATTGAATGTTAAAAATATATTCTATTTATACATTAAAAATTTTCAATATTATAATTTAACCATATAAATTATCTCGATGAATTTTTTTAATTAAAATTCAGTGTATTATTACTATTAATAAAAAAATGAAAGTTATAAGAAAAATATCAAAAATTTATCCAAAGTATATTATTATATCCATATTCAATATAAAAAGTTTATTTTGACCTATATAAATTATTAATATGTCAAAATATTAATTTAAAAAGTTTTTTTCAATCAAAGTTATAAAATTAAACTTTTAAAAAATTGGTTTGTATATATTAAATAGGGTTTTATTCATACCCTATGACTAAAATATCGATTGAATGAATATACAAAATATTTTAATATGTATATAGCACATATATATCTGATTAATTTCATTAACAAAAGTAATTCATTAAAAAATACATATATCTAATTGATTTATAATTTTCATAAAAAAATATCTTCCAATTAATGCATAATTCATTTTCATAAGTTAGAAATAACTAATTCTGGTAACCTAACCGCTAGGATATAACTTTAATTTTATATTAAGGGAATCTCAAGGTTCTTTTAGATTCATAATTGTATGAAAATTAAGCTACTGAAGAATAAAAATCACTTAAATAAAATATTTCATAAAAACATCATGTTGTTACATTCTACCCACTTAAATTGAATTTCTCCCTCGAAATTCATCACTTGCAAACAAAGAGATGAGGATACATCTCCCTCATCATACCTCATGTTCCCATGTAGCTTCTTCAAATTGGTGGTTCCTACAAAAAACATTAACCAAGCGAGTGGTATAGTTTCGTAGAACGTTTTCTCTATGATCCAGAATCTCTATCAGTTGTTCTTCATAAGAATGATCTTTCTCCAGTGGTACGACTTAAGACATTAGTAAAAGTGAAGGATCATGTATGTAATTTCTCAAGAGAGATACATGGAACATATAATGAACTTGACAATGTTTCTATGGAAGTGAAATTCGGTAAGATACCTTCCCAACATGATCCAATATTTGAAAATGACCAATATACCTACGGATATGCTTTAAATTCTTTCGAAATATCATTACTCTCTTACAGGGAGATATTTGTAAGAACAATTTATCACCCACTACAATATTTAGGTCTTTTCATTGGCTTTTTGTCGACTCTGAGATGCTCTTATGTGTTGTTGAATAGATCTGACATTTTCTTCTATTTCATCAACATCATAAGCTCCTAATAGCTTTATTTACCCATCTTTTTCCCAGAAAGTTGGATTTCTACACATCATCCCATAGAGGTATTCATAAGGAGCCATCTGAATACTATAGTGAAATCTATAATTGTAATAAAATTCGACCAATGGTACTTGTTGAACCTAACCACCTTTGAAATCCATATAGAATGATCACAACATGTCTTCTCGTGTTTAAATTTTCCTCTATGACTGACCATATTTCTGAGGATGATAAGAAGTGTTGAAACATAACTATGTATCCAGATCATATTGAAGACTTCGTGAGAACATTGAGTTAATCCTTGGATCCTGATCAGATATAATGGAAAGTGGTACTCTTTGTAATCTTACCAATTCCTTTACATATATCTTGGAAATATGATCAAGAGAGAAATACTTTTTAATAGAAATGAAGTTTACCGACTTTTTAAGATGATCAACTATAACCCAGATAGCATTATTTCCTTCAGATGTTTTTAGAAGTCTGATGAAAATGTCCATAGTGATTTGTTCCCATTTCAATTCTGGAAAAGGTAACTTTCGTTACATCTCCTTAGACGTTGGTTTGTTAGCTCTAACATGATGACAAAGTAAGATTCGAGGGACATATTCAGCCGCATCCCTTTTTAGGCCCTCCCACCATATCTACTCTTTCAGGTCCCTGCACAAATTTGTGCTTCCAGGGGGAATAGAGAATGAAGATATATGAGCCTCATCTAATATATCCTTCTTTAATTCTTGTATGGGAGTAATACAAACCTTGTTCTTGATCCTTACTATTTCATCATAATCAAGGGTTAATTTAGGAATATTTCCAACCCTCTTTTGTAACTATACATATTTCTCCCGTTCCTCATTAATCATCACTTGTATAGATGGTTGAACATTAACTTGAGAAAGATAATATTTCCCCCCTTCCATTAAAATTTATAGATCCATCCTTTATGAATCAATAAATATTAGATCCATTTTAATTCCCCGACCCCTGAATCTAGAATCCAATGCATTATTTTAATACATCGACATGATTACAAGAAATCAAGTCCAGAAGGACCGATTAGTTTAATAGTCTTGGAAAAAAGATACATACATAAGTTCAACATTACAACGTGAACGTAAAAACTACAGTAATTTATTTCATTGGAAACATCCTAGGTCCCAATATTATTCCTGTAAGTCACTCATAACTAACTTCTCCATATCTTGGGAAAATAAAACATGAGAAATGGTTGAGTTCAAATGCTCAGTAAGAGAAATAAATACAGCAGAAGATAATATAAACATTAGGCATGGTGTATAATTTAAAACTCATGCCTTTAAAAATAATAAACATGACCACTTTATGGCAGGAATATGAGCTAAGTAAATAATTCCATAATAAAAAATAGTCATGTGTATTATACTAGGAGAATAACCACATGAAATATCAATATCTAATATCATAATGATGGAATGAAAAATGCCAGACATAATAACCACATAGTCAAGGCCTCGTGCCAAGACTACTAATAAGATTTTTTCAAGGCCCTGAGCCAAGACACTAGTTTGTCTCATGAGACCTATTGATGCATCGAGGAGCTATAGCGGGCTCCACCTATCACTTACTAAGTCCAATTCATTCCTCAAATGAAAAGGTTTAAACATAACATAAACATTTATATTGAAACTAGTATGAAAAATGTCAATACATTATCCATAAAACATGAATGGTTTAAAAATGGCACATCCCTAGTCAAACATAACTCATTCAATACAATATCAAAGATTTTATTGTAATAGATTAACCTCAATGAAGGATATTGACTTATATGAAAATGATAATCATAACTGTTTGAGAGAAATATCCCCCTTCTTCTTGAAAACATTTAAAACTGATATTTTAGTTAGAGTTTCTATCCAAATGAGAGACTCTTGAATAAAAATATTTTAGGTAATAAAAACTTTATAATATAATGAGAATAAAGGGATTCATGATAAACTATTTCAAATTACAATATATATACACCATATAAAAGTCAATTGGTGAATAACAATGTAGAAGTCTCAATGGAATGTAAATTGAGATAAAGTCCCTTAAAAAGATTGTATCCTTGGGTTAAGGATAAATCAATGACATAATTATGTGTGAATAATATACAAACACTCAATATGATTGGACATTAAGTGTAAATAAATAAGAGGACATTCACACATATTCTTGTATAAACAACACCGATGACTTGGATGTTTAACTCAATGAATGGAAATTTAGATAAGATTACTCTTATCAAGTACATATCAATGACGTGAGAATTTATCAATTGAGTGATTATGTGTATCAAAATTATATCCTCACAAATGGGAGTGGGGATTATGACATAAGTAAATGAATAGTTATTCCACACATAATCTTGGAGTAAAATAATCAATGAAGTATGCATAAATCCTAATGAGTGAAAATTGAAAATTGAAATTCCCTTATCGATTTGGTAACTTACGAAACATACACCCAATGAAAGAAGAATCATACAATAATGATGTAAATTCCAAAAAATTAAATTATATCACACCAATAATAAACTAATGTGAATTAAAAAATACACAACATGAAATAAATAAGTGGAAAACAACGGAAATCTCATGGAATTAAGAGTGAGATAAGAAAACCCTCACCTCAAGTCTGAATTGTCTTGCGTGTTCCTTGTTATCCCTGAATAATAAACCTAAGTAAATTTCTACTTTATTAACAAAAATTATCAATTTTATTATTACTTTTATATCACTTATTACCATGCTATAACAATTAGTTAATTATTTGAGTTCATATTGGATATTTTATTGATGTTCACAACATGAGTAAAAAATGAACTTGTTATTATCACAATATGTCCATGTGGTCAAAAGTAAATTATCTCCATAATGATATAAATTATTTAGATATCACACAAATATATATATATATTATATCCAATTTATATATGTATTTATAACAGCACATAAGATTTGGAGATAATAAATGAAATGCACCGTTCGTGGAGACGGTAAACTGTACATACACATGAATGCTACTTTCATTTCTATTTAGCATTTTAATGGAATTAATACATAATTATTCATAGGTATATTATAATTCCATTATAATATCATATGAAATATTTTTTACTTAATGTAATTAACTATTTCATTTATGCGTTCCCTGAATGTCATGAATGAATCATATCACCTTGAGAGGGCGGTATTCTGCACTTCCTCAAATGAAATTATCGTGATCACACGTATTGGAAAGCATAAAGGTGTGTTTTATATTAAAATTATAGAAGCATAGATAAAACATAAACATAATATACAAAATATATAAATATAGTTCCATCATAATTTCCACCATAAGAGGTGGTAGGAGATTATCGAACAATCATCATTTAGTGAGGCGTTAGTTTCCCATCCACATAAACATTATTTTATTCATCCATTAGATGGAGGTGTGTGTATGTGAAGCTCAAATAATTCTTATAAATACATCCTAGTATATTTAATATACTGGTGTTGTTACAAATGAAATGAATAAAAAGAGTTCATGGGGTTGGAGAAGTAAAATAAATGAAATGAATTTAAGAGAAATCATTACCTTTAATTTGGGTAACCCCCTTTTGTTTGAACAAAAATGACTTCTTGAAGTGCCTTATTCCAATGTTAATGCTTATAGGTGGAGGGGAGGGATGTAGGGAGATTAATTGGGAAGATTTTGGATGAGCCAAAAGGCGTTATTGTTGTAAATAATTGGTTAGAAGTGGTCTCCTTTTATAAGGGAGAGAAGGGGCTCTTTAGGTAAGAGTGAAACTATTATTTTATTAAAAACTTATATTTGGTTTCAAAAGATCCTAAACACATTATAGTCTAAGATAAGATGACTAATATTCTAAATAAAATCATCCAATTATAATTGGACATGTTTTGGATAATAATTTAATCATTATAATCTTATTTAGTTAATTCATTTATTAATTAGGTATACACTGCATCATTATTGTGTCATCAATAATTTAATTTATTTGATGTCTAAAAATTATAAAAAATACAATTATTTAGTAAATATTTTTCGATTTACAATGAATATTCATAGTTGAAAATATAACTTATATAACCCCATGTAAAAATTGATTTATTAAAAGATATTTGTTTTTGTCATTTTTACCTTTACTTTAAAATAATTAATCTGAAGTTTCAAAATCACTCCCAAGTGGCTGCATGTGGTCCCAAAATCTACCCAACGATGCCCATGGTTGGAAATGACTCATGAAATAGGGTTAGAACATTTGTTAAGGTAATTCTGTATTATTATAATATTCTATTTATCTTTAATTACCCTATTTACCTTTAACTGCGGTAAATAAAAGTCAAAAATTACTATTCACCAAAATTATTTTAATCTCATTGAACAAAATTTTACTTACTAATAAAAACCATGTATGTCAGATTTTCGAAATTCAATTCAAAGTATCTGTAAAAATTTAATTTAAGTGAAAAAAGTCAGTTTTTTTAACCACTACTAAGTGGTTTTACTATTCATCAAAAATTGAAGCTTTATAGAAAAATACTAAAAATTAAGTTGAAGTTATATTTGTTATTAAGAATTAAAAAAATGATCCCTATTTTACCAAATTAAAAACATAGAATGTGCATTAATTAATTTAAAATTAATCCCTATTGTAAAAACAAATAGCTTGTTTTTAAGAAACAATATCTGTCAAAAGATCGTCACTTGTTTATGCCCAATTTCAAAGGTAAATTTCTTACAATAACCAGAATTGGACTAAATGGTAAAAATATAATCTAATTACAAATTAAAAACATATAAAAAGATAATCTAACCGTATAAGTAAATTATATTAAAAGGCAGTTTTGAATTAATATAATGTATTTTTCACTATTCATTAAAAAATGAATTTTATTAGAAAAATACCAAAATTTTACCCAACGTAAATTTTGATATCCCAATTCTAAAGAAGAATTTTATTTTTTCAAAAGGAACATATAAAAGTGACCAAAACTAGATTTAAAGAGGGTTTGACATTTAAAGGTTGTACATCAACCTTTTAAAGTAAAACATTCTTAAAATTTGATTCATTCACATTTTAAGCCTCTATATTTTGTTGGATAAATATAAAAATATATAACAAACGTGTATAATGATTTTGAAGTTAGTTCTATTCATTCCCTCCATTACAATGGCTAGGCGTTAACTACCACAATATTATATTATTTCTGTGCAACATACGATTTCAAAGAAATCCATTGTTACGTATCGTGTACGCCATCGAACATAGAATCCCATTTAAAGTAGAATTAATATTTAGTTCACAAATATTAATAAATGTGAAAATTTATTATTCTTTATTTACCTGGGATGTTACATCCTTCCCCCCATTTTAGAATTGCATCCTCATAATTTTAAAAAAAATTGGGCTCAGAAACTTCATTGAATGTCCCACATCGAAAAAAGGGTCAATAAAATTATCACTTTAAAATAATGAAAGATAAGTACAAAGGTCACCTGAGATAACCCAAACTAGGATTCCTTGGAGGATAAAATGGATATGGAGGAGAAAACAAACGGTCAAGTTCTGATGGAGAGTGATAGAAATCATGATTAAGAGAAAGTTAACCACCAGAAAATCACAAACTTATGATGTGTTAAACGGTCTTTGATTACCTAGTCGGAAACGCAAACCAACCATGTTTTTGTTTTTACATTTCTTTTCATAATTTTGAGGAATTCGTTTACCACATAGAATAAGAACATATGGAAATATACTTACCTTCAAGTACAGTTTCATCCTTTAATAATTTTCTACCATAAACTAATCTTTTCTCCAAACAACGAGCATTACAAAAGACTTGGTCACATCAAAAGCACAATAATCATCTCATAGAGAATCAAATAATCCACAAAAGAAGAACTATATAAATTCCCCTTGTCTTTAGACATCAACTAAAACCAAAATGGTTAGTAAATTATTAGATAATCCCCAAAAAGGATAATCTTTTACAAAAAAACTACTCTTAATCTCCAAAATTTGTCAAACTATACCCAATGTTCAAGAAAGACTATTCAATAAACAATTGTCTATAAAATTTATCAAATTAATCCAAACATAGATTGACACCCAAATCATAAAATATTTTAACCACATAGTCTTCCAATATAAATCTAAACATTTATCACTTAATCAACAAATCATTTTCTTATACTAAGGATATCAATTTGATAAGACATAAGATCCAAAATCAATATATTATTGATCAATAAAATCATTTAACTAATAATAATTAATCACACTAACTAGGGACTTCACGTAGTCCACTGGTAGGCAATAAATCCCAATCGTACTATGGTTGTGGGTTCGATTCCTGCATCTTTTTTTGACACGATGGGTTGTCAAATGGTTTTCGTGTTTTCCTTTTTCAAAAACTATATTTTATAACATTCCCAAAATTAGATAAGATCCATAACACAATTTATCCACAAATGATATCACATACCTCACATATCTATCCCAATAATTCATAAAATGTAATTGCCTCAAATTCAAGTATCGTATAATCTCAATTGGTTATTTATAACTATATCTATAATAGAAAAGATAATTCTTCCTAAAATAGAATTTTCACATAACAAACTGTGGGGTTACACATACAAGAGAAATGTTTTCCAAAGAAATCCCACCAATAAAGAGACCTAATACTTTTAAACATTTATCCATCCATTTATTTAAACATAGGTTCTTCATCATATGTTCCTCGGGTTCCCATGTTGCATCTTCTATCTTATGATTTCTCCATATAACTTTTACCAGATGAGTCATCTGGTTTCTCAACACTTGATCTTTGGTATTAAGAATTCTGATAGACTCTTCGCAATAAGATAGATCATCTTCCAGTTAAAATTCTCATAGGTGAGTACATGCGCTAGGTCAGGCATGTATTTTCTCACTAGTGATACATGGAACACATCATGAGCTCTGGAGAGACTGGGCGGAATTTCATTTTAGTAGAAAGTGTTCATGTGTCACAATGGAACCTCAGGAATTTTTCAAGATCATCTACTTATTTTCCCAAAAACTTCTCATCCGTACTTGATTATATTGACTGAAGCATCGATCCATCAAAAAAAAATCGGTATTTATTATATTTAATTTTGAGACATCATCTTTAACATGTTTTTTAGAAAACTTCTTACTGATTCATCTTCAAATATTTCAAAATAAGGTTTTTTTAAATCATTTTTCGTATATCCCAAAAGTCATAAATATATAATTTGATACATAGAGGCTGCTCGAAGGTCTCTCTCTTCTTCAACATCTAGAAAATCATTTAAAGAATCGTAATTTTGAGATAAAGTGAAGAATTTGAAAAGACCCGGATGCTATTTCCCACGCTTATCATGGTATGAATGTTGAGAGTGAAATATTATCCCATAGTCAGTACATGATCCTTGAAAGAATCATGCAATGCTAGAGGTATTGGATATCTCAAAAATATTTTTTCATATAACTTGGACATTTGAAAAAGTTTCAACATCATCTACGCATGACTTCTAAATAATAATTGTAAGTAGTTCTTCAAGAAGAGAGTGAAGAGTTGTTCGTGATCTTTCTCCCTCCATGTTTTAACTAACAAAAAGAAAATTCAATTAGGTTGTTTCATTACTTATCTATTAATAATGTAAAAAATAAAATAAAAAATAAAATAGACATAGTAGGATAATCTTGAAATTGAACAATATATCCTAACTTTGGGTACCCTGTGTTTTGATATATGTTATCCACGATCTATTTCCCGACATATATTCTTAAGGTATTTTTTATTCCCATTATAATGGTTCATACTAATCTTGTGAATTTACTAAAGCATATCCCCCGGGAGTGTCATTACCAAGAGTGTAGCAATTCCCTTTGTAGTGCACCAGTTCTCGTTCGAGTCTAGATCAAATCGGTGTTTTTGGGTTTTACACATATGTACATCTGTGCCAGAGCTGCCTCTACCTGCTCGTATCCAGACAGTGATTTATTGCTCATAAAACTCACAAAATCTCAACAAAATCAAAATTCTAGGAAGTTCATCTATACTAATCCTCAATGTCTATCTTAAGTCTGTGTGCTCTAATGAGAGTTTATCTAAATCTGACATCCATGGTTTGTACTAAACTTCCTCTGATACTAACTGTAATGCCCCGACCCAGGAATCTAGGATCCGGTTCATTATTTTAAAAAATTTCATGATTATAAGGAATCATGTCCATAATGACCTATTAATTTAGTAGTTTTGGAAATAAGATACATATATAAGTTCAACATTACAAATTGAAAATAAAAACTAAACTAATTTTTTTCATTATAAACATCCCAGCTTCCAAGATTATTCCTATAATTCACTCATATCTAACTCATTCATATCCGGGGAAAATGAAACATTTTAAAGGGGTGAGCTCAAACACTCAGTAAGAGTAAGCAATACAGTGGAAGATAACATAAACATTAGACATGGTGAGAAATTGAAAACTCATGCCTTTACAAATAATAAACATGAACACTTTATGGAAAGAATATGAGGTGAGAAAATAATTCCATAACAAAACATATTCATGGGTATTCTACTAGTCAAATAAACACATGAAATATCAATATCTAATCCCATAATGATGGAATGCTTAATGTCGGACAAAATAAGCACATAGTGAAGGCCTCGTGCCAAGACTACAAATATGATTTTGTCAAGGCCTTGTGCCAAGACACTAGTTTGTCCCATGAGACCTACCAAGTCATCGAGAAGCTATAGAGGGCTCCACCCATCACATACTAAGTCTAATTCATTCGTCACATGAAAAGTATTATACATAACATAAACATTCATATTGAAACTAGCATACAGAATATCTATACTTTATTCATAAACCATGAATGGTATAATAATTGCACATCCATAGTCAAACCCAACTCATTCAATAAAATATGGAAGATTGTATTGAAATAGATTAACCTCAATGAAGGATATTGACTTGGATTAAAATGACCATAAAAACTATTTGAGAGAAATATCCCCCTTCTTCTTGAAAACATTAAAAAATGATATTTTAGATTGAGTTTCTAACCAAATGAGAAACTGTTGAATAAAAAAATTTGAGGTAATACAAACATTATAATATCATGAGAATAAAGGGATTCGGGATATAATATGTCAAATTACAATATATATACTCTATATAAAAGTGAATTGGCACATAACAACGAAGAAGTCTCAATTGAATGTAAATTGAGATAAAGTCCCTTAAAAAGATTGTATCCTTGGGTTGAGGATAATTAAATGACATTATTATGTGTGAATAATATACATACACTCGATATGATTGGATATTCAGTGTAAATAAATCTTAGGAAAATCACACATATTCCTGTATAAACAACACCAATGACTTGGATGTTTAACTCAATAAATGGAAAATGAGTTAAGATTACTCTTATCAAGTTCATATAAATGAATTGAGAATTTACCAATAGAGTGATTATGTGTATCAAAATTATATCCACACAAAGGGGAGTGGGGATTATGACATAAGTAAATTAATAGTGATTCCACACATATTCGTGGAGTAATACAATCAATGAAGTATGCATAAATCCGAATGAGTGGAAATTGAAATTTGAAATTCCCTTATCGATTTGGTAACTTACGAAACATAAACCCCATGAAAGAATGATCATACAATGATGATGTGCATTACCAAAAATTAAATTATATCACACCAAGAATACAATAATGTGAAGTACACATTACACCACATGAAATAAATAAGTGGAAAACAATGTAAATCTCACAGAATTAAGAGTGAGATAAGAATCCTCTAACCTCAAGTCTGAATTGTCTTGTATGTTCCTTGTTCTCCCTGAATAATAAACTTTAGTTAATTTCTACTTTATTAAGAACAATTTTCAAATTTATTATTCATTTTATATCACTTATTACCTTATTATAACAATGAGTTGATTATTTGAGTTCATGTTGGATATTTTATTGATGTTCAGAACTTGAGTAAAAAATGAACTTGTTATAATTACAATTTGTTCATGTGGTCAAAAGTACATTATCTCCATAACGATATAAATGATTTAGATATCATATATATATATATATATATTATATCCAGTATATATATATATGTATTTACAACATTACATAACATTTGGAGATAATATATGGAATGCACCGTTCATGGAGACGGTAAGTCGTACATACGCATGAACGCTACTTTAATTTCTATTTTGTATTTTAATGGAATTAAAAAATAATGATAAATAGGTATATTATAATTCCAGTATAATATTGTATGATATATGTTTTACATAATTTAATCAACTCTTTCCTTTATACGTTCCATTAATGTCATGAAGGAATCATATCACCTTGAGGGGGCGGTAGTCCGCACTTCCTCAAATGAAATTTTCGTGATCACACATATTGGAAAGCATAAAGGTATGTTTTATATTACAATTACAGAAGAATAGATAAAACATAAACATAATATACATAATATATAAATACAGTTCCATCATAATGTCCACCATAAGAGGCGGTAGGAGATATTCAAACCATAATCGTTTTGTGAGGCGTTCGTTTTCCATCCACAGAAACATTAATATATTCATCCATTAGATGTAGGTGTGTGTAAGTGAAGCTCAAATAGTTCTTATAACAATATACTAGTATATTGAAGATACAGTTGTTGTTACAAAATAAATGAATAAAAATATTTCATGGGGTTGGAGAAGTAAAATAAAAGAAATGAATTTAAGAGAAATCATTACCTTTAATTTGGGTAACTCCTTTTCGTTTGAACAAAAATGAATTCATGAAGTGCCTTATGCCAATGATAATTCTTATAGGTGGAATAGATGGATGTAGGGAGCATAATTAGGAATAGTATGGATGAGACAAAAGGATTTAGAGGTGTAATAATTGGTTAGAAGTGGTCTCCTTTTATAAGGGAGAGGAGTGGCTCTTTAGGAAAGTGTGAAACAATTATTTTATTATAAACATATCATCGGTTTCAAAAGATCCAAAACAAATTATAGTCTAATATAAGATGACAAATATTGGAAATAAAATCATCCAATTATAATTGGACATGTTTTGGATAATAATTTAATCACAATAATCTTATTTATTTATATAATTTTTTAATGAGGTAAACATTGCATCATTATTGTGTCATCCATAATTTAATTAATTTGATGTCTAATAAATAATGAATTTTTTTACCATGATGTAGTAAATCTTTTTATCTTTCCAAAGATTTTTTATAGTCGAAAATATAACTTATATTAGCCCATGTAAAAATTTATTTACAAAAAGATATTTGTTTTTGTCATTTTTGACTTTACTTTAAATTAATTAATCTAAAGTGTCATAATCACTCCCAAGTGGCTCCATGGTATCCCAAAATCTACTCAACGATGCCCATGGTCGGCCATGACTCATCCAATAAGGTTAGTACATTTTTAAGGTAATTTTTTATTATTATAATATTCTATTTATCTTTAATTATGCTATTTACCTTTAACCGCGGTAAATAAAAGTAAAAAATTACTATTCACCAAATATTATTTTCATCTCATTGCAAAAAAGTTTTAAGTACTAATAAAAATCATGTATGTCGTATTTTCTAAATTCAATTCAACGTATCAGTAAAAATTCAATTTAAATGAAAAAGTCAGTTTTTTTAACTACTACTTAGTGGTTTTACTATTCATCAAAAATTTAAACTTTTTAGAAAAATACCAAAAATTAAGTTCAAGTTATATTTGATATTCCAAATTCAAAAATGATCCCTATTTTACCAAATTAAAAAAATAGTAGTTGCATTAATTAATTTAAAATTAATCCATGTTGTCAAAACAAATAACAGGTTTTAAGAAACAATATCTGTCAAAAGATTGACACTTGTTCACGCCCAATTTCAAAGTGAAATTTCTTCCAATGACCAGAATTGGATTAAATGGTAAAAATATAATGTAATTACACATTAAAACCATTTATAATGATAATATAACCATATAAATAAATTATATTAAAAGGCAGTTTTGAATTAAAATAATGTATTTTTCACTATTCATAAAAAAATCAATTTTATCATAAAAATACTAAAATTTTACCCAAAGTAAATTTTTATATCCCAATTATAAAGAAGAATTTTATTTTGTCAAAAGGAACATATAAGAGTGACCAGAACTAGATTTAAATAGGGTTTTCCATTAAAAGGTGGTAAATCGACCTTTTAAAGTAAATTATGCTTAAAATATGATTCATTCAAATTTTAAGCCTTTATCTATTATTAGATAAATGAAAAAAAAATATAACACACGTGTATAATGATTTTTTTGTTAGTTTTGTTCATTCCTTCCATTACAACGGCTAGGAATTAACTACCATAATATTATATTATTTGTGTGGAACATAAGATTTCAATGATAACCATTATTGCGTATCGTGTATGCCATCGAGCATAGCATCCCATTTAAAGTAGAATTTATATTTAGTTCAAAAATATTAATAAGTATGAAAATGTTTTATTCTTTATTTACCTGGGATGTTACATATGTCCTAATCCTCATCATGGATAAGCTAGCATGATCTTTTAGACTCAAAGCATCTTCCACCTTGATCGCATTCCCAGAGTGGTAATTTATTGATTAGTCATAATCATTAATCAACTCCAACCATCTTATTTGGCACATATTCAGATACTTTTGAGTGAAATATACTATAAAATTGTATGATTAGTACAAATAATAAGACCTTCACCATAAAGAGAATTCTTACATATATTTAATGCAATGATTACCCACAACTAACTCCAAAACATGATTTGGGTAATTTTTCTCATGGATTTTCAACTTCCACAAGGAATAAACTATCACCGCATCATTTTCATGAGAAAACACCCCAAACCCCTGTTGGATGCATTGTTTTAGATAACAAAACATTCTCCACTACAAGGCAATGTGAGAACAGGTGCACTGGATAACCATATTTTTAGCACATTGATATTCTATTCACATTCTTCCATCCAAACACACATAACTCTTTTCGGAGTCAACTTGTTGAGTGGATTAGATATTTGTAAAAATATTTCAAAAAAAAAATCGTTCATATCTAGACAATGAAAGAAAACTTCAGATCTCAGTTACTATTGTTGGTCTCGACCATCTTTCAATAACCTATGTTTCTTCTAGATCCACAGATATCCCCTCTCCTATGATTATGTGATCCAAAAATGAAACATTATGAATCCAAAATTCACACTTGATAAATTTTTCATAAAGCTTCTCCTTTCTTGGGGTCATCAATAAAATTCTAAAGCGATATTTGTATTCTTCTGTTCTCTATGAATAGATAAGAATATAATCTATAAAGACAACAACACAATGATAAGGATAATCTCTAAAGAATCTATTTATTAGATCCATTAAGATAGCATGGGAATTTAGTAAGACCAAAAGGAATCACTATTAATTCATAGTGTATATACCTTGTACGGAATTACATTTTTGGTATATCATACTTTTTACCCTTAATTATTGATATCCTGAATGAAGATAAATCTTGGAAAATTATTGAGCTCCATGTAGTTGGTCAAATAAGTCATCAATGCATGGGAGAGAATATTTTTTCTTGATAATGGTTTCTTTATGTTCACAATAATCAATGTAGAGTCTCATTGATCCATTATTATTCTTACCAAATAGAATATGTGATCCCAAAGGTGACATACTAGGGTGTATTGATCCCTTATAAATATTATCATGGAGTTTCTTCTTCAATTCCTTTAACTAAATTGAGTCTATTCTATAAGGTGTCATTGCAATAGTCATAGCACCCCGTATTAGTTATATTGAAAACTCAACATCATAATTTGGTGGAATAACTAGAAAATACTCCATAAATACATCATAAACTCCCATACAATGGCTATATTTTGAATCATGAGTTTCTACCCAACCAATTGTGATAAATAACCTTCATTTAATGGAATCAAGACCCATAAGATGGAAGAAATTTCTACTCAAAGGTTATGTTCATCCTTGAATCGATAGATGATCATAGATTCATATGGAATATGAAATTTAAAATCCCTTATTTTGAAATTGATATGAGCTCCATATAATGAAATCTAATCAATGCCAACAATCACATCAAATTCTACTATAGGAAGGATCACAAGATTTGTAGGAAGATATTTACCACAATCTTCAATAAGTGAAGAATTATAATCTTTTGATGTGACCATTGTGCCATTATGAGTTGTCACAGATATCTCGACATATAATGGATAAGGTAATATGATGATAAACAAATAAAATTCTTCAGAAATAAAAGAGTTGGTGGATCCGTAATCAAATAAATCATTTTCTACATTATAGTGTATGGTAAGTGTACGTTTCATCTCTTCAGGATCACACTCCACATCACCAATAGTAAAAGCATGTTACTTTCCTTTTCTATGTTCTTAAGAGTTTATTGATGTCAATCATCATAAATGACCATTTTATTAGGTCATTTATTGGCATAATGCCCCATTTACTTGCACTTGTAACATTTATTTGTAGGATGTCTATTCTGTGTTGCCTTTTCCTTGTTCAAATCATTAGACATATTTTTCCCATCATTCTGGCATTAAATATCGGGATAACCTTCTTTTCCATAGTTAAGATATTTACTAGTCCCTTTAAGTAAATCTTCTCCTTGTTTGTTTACTCACATTGAGAAAAAGGGAAAACTCATCTTCTATTCAGTGTGGTCTTTAGATTTTACTTTGAATTCCATTTTCCTCTTCTTATCAAACCCGTAAGACTAATGGGTTACTCTAATCTCCATCTCAACCTTCAGATCACATCAATAAATTTCATCATAGCAATTTATGTCCCATAGGGATAATTTCCTTTGGAGACATTTTTTTAAGCCACTGAATAATCGATCAATCTTACTATCATGTTGGATAATAAATCCATAAGCATTCCTTGATTTTCTTTTAAAATTGTCTTCGTAGTTACCTACAAATTAACCATTATTTATCTTAAGTTAAAGGAACTCCTTCTCTATATTTTCATGAAGAATACGAAGAATGTAATTATTGAAAAATAATTGATGGATCTCATCCAATTTCGTGGACTCAATGTTATCTCTTTGCCTCATATTCTTGATAACATTCCACCAATGATCAACTTCACCTTCCAAATGATATACTGCTATGATTACATTATCATGTTTGGATAATTGCAGAACTAAAAATATATTTTCAGTGGTACTAATCCATTGTTCATCCACTAATGGATCAGAATACCCACCAAATGAAGGTGGACACTACCTCATGAAGGGTACAATGGAATTTTGATCCCTCATTTTCTCGTTTGGATTTCTGGAATGATTCAGATATTGAAAAAGTTGCGTGACCATGGAAACACGATTTTTCATTCATTCTCAAATAAGATTTGGTTGCTCAGGGGGACAATCATTGCATTTCCCATCACATTCAGAATTAATGTGGTTCCTTCGGGTTCCATCCATTGACTAAAACGATGAATCATAGTGTGAGAATCATTAATCATAAAAGGAAAACCTCATAATCAAAAATAAAATTTCAATTTAGGAAGATTTTGATTTTATCCTAGGTTATTCATGGTCATTTCTAAAACACTAGGATTTTATCCTATATTTAGACATATACTTAGGGTTCTTACTAAGGCTTTCTCATCCGTGTTTCCAAAGGATAACTATACCTTTCCAATGATACTAACTATAATGAATCATACTTTACATATATTGATATTTCTTCAGAATTTATTTATATTCAATACAACATACAATAAAACCATGACAGAACCATACACGTATATCCACTATACAAACTGAGAAACATAAATAACTGGTTCATAAAATAACTACATTGTCTCTTGTTTATTTCGTCAAAACTAGACACATTTTGGGAATATCATACATAATATCCTTCTTTATGACATTGGTAAATGAAACATATAAAATGGTGAGATCAAATTCTCTATAAGGGTACACAAATGAAACATCAACCATATCATGTTCAAAAGAACATAACATTTTAAAATCTTATCTTACATATAAAAGATCTCAATATCATGTCATGGGATAAATAATAAAGAACAAATGTAAACCCAATAGTCATAACATAAGACATTAAATTTTTTGGAATAGACACATAATATTAGAAAATAATTTCATATTAGTCAAGTCGCATTTCCAAGATCTTCATAGCAGACAAAGACCATTACTGAACCGAGTTGACTTCTCATTTCACCCTTGTATTACTAAACCAGATTTACTTTCTAGTTCATTCATGTCTATCTAAGGAGTTATAAATTTTTACCCAATGCATTAGAGGGAGATACAGGTCCCACCTATCTAATAATGAAATGATTCTTACGTGTGCCACAAAAACATATAAACATTCACCATAGCACAACCCATGAAATAAAATGGGGTTCTTAAAAATCATTCAATCATAATTGATAAAAAAATGGATTTCCTAAAAAAAATTCTATCACACACACAATAAAATAATAGTAATAAAAGGGTTAGAAATATGACCTTATTTAAATAGTGTCATCTTACATGGAAAATAATTTTGAGAAAACACAATAAATTAATTCCCGAGGAAAATATCCTTTCTCCTTCAAAAACGTTTTCATTCTTTAAAATGACACAAAATTTTAGAAGAAAAATTACTATGTGAAAAGAACTTATTATATTGTAGGGGAATTTTCAAGGAAATATTTCATTATGAATCATAAAAATCCATTCATGACGTACAAGTATAAAAAAAACATTCTTCTCATACTTTTTCTGGAAAATTCAAAAAATACCTCGTACAAAAAACGACAAAAGATTCCATTCATACCATTTAGTAAAAATTACAAAATGGATAAAATTGAATTTTAACTCTGGTAGTAGGATATAAAGAATATTTATAAATACATATTTAGGATACATGGATGTGTATGATAATTATACCCTAGTATATACTTACATATAAACAAATCTTAGATATATTGCGAGATTTTCAAAGCTATCCCTTACCTTAGGTCCGATATGATTCATATGTATCCAAACCATCAATATAATGATTTAAATATTGATACATATTTATTATAGAATCATTATCATTTTTATGATTACATTTATGATCATATTTTCATCCGTTTGTTAGTAACATTCCATTGTTACTCGTTATTTGGGTAATAACCGCTTTATGTTCTTTTGCATATTGTGTCAGATATGTTCTTGTTCATATTTTTAGGTTATAGTTATGTCATTTACAGAATGGTATTATTATAATATATATCATATTTATTCATTCATTCATTTATAAAATCATGTTTTAATGAATATTATGTAGAATGAATCACATTGCACCGTGGAGATAGTAAGTCGTACATATGCATGACCGAAAATATAATTCCCATAATTGTTGAATGATGTTGAAGTGGATGGTTAATAGTATCTTAGAATTAGTATCATGTTATAATAATCATATATAGTTATTATTTTCACCGTTATAAAAATCCATGTGACGTGGTGGTGAAACACAGATTACACCACAACGTGGAGATGGTAATCCGTAAGTATGCACGCGCGGTGAATTCATTTTTCGTAGGGTGGATAGAAAGTAAAATTGGGTTGTTTCATATATATAATAACATAACAGTATTTTATTGATGCATATTTTATTCCTTTATAATGATTCAACTAATTAAGATGAAGTAGAGGAAGAAAGAATTTTGAACAGTTCAGTAGAATATATTACCTTTTCCCTGATGTGCCTCCTAAAAATTTACTCTTAGAGAACTAGAGATGGATTTTAAAGAAGACCAAGAAATATAGAATGATAATAGGGAAGTTGAGAAGGAAAAATATCAGATGTTGTCTAGTATTGGACCCTAAAAATGAATTGAATATATGAGGGAGGAGGTTCACTTTTGTAATTGAGGTGAGGGGCACTTTTGGAAACTTCAAAAATATTAATTTTTTATAAAATCAAAGACGACATAAAATCCAAAAAAACTCCGAATTTAGAAGATTATATTTTATAGGGTTTTAATCTCATAATCCAATAAATTTTATAAATGTTTCTAAGTCCATTTATGTATCATCAATTTAATTAACACTTAGTTATTCTATTTAATTTTAATTGTGGTAAAAAAAAATTCTAAATTTTTAATAGTTATAAATATTTACATAGGTGGTGTTAATTGACCACAAATGGATTTTGTAAGAAATATTTTATCTTAAAATTATTAATTTGTAATTTTAAAATATTTTTATTATTCCTAAATAAATTAATAAAATATCAATAGTGTCAATATTGACACTGTTCATTTATATAAAATTCAAATAGAATATAAATTCAAACCAAAATATTTAAGAGACTCATATAATTTCATATTACCCTATAAAATTATTGGATCACTTTAATTAGATCATATGATATTTATTTTAATATTTCAAAAAGTAATTTTTTGATATTTCTATTAATAAAATAATTTCAACATCATTATTATATCGCCATTAATGGTAATTATTTAATCTCTAAAAATTATAAATTAATTTCTATGATGTAGGTAATTATTTTACATTTCTATAGAATATATATAGTAGATATTATCTCCTAGTAAACCATATATTAATATTATCATACATATATAAAAATAGATTGTGACATATTGTAACATTCATTAGTTTTTTTTACCTTACTGTCGTATTCATAGGTTAGTAGAAATAAAGTGATTAAATTTTGAAACAAAGAGGATAAAAGTGTAATTTAGTCATCTAATATGAATGTTAAAGGTGTTAAGGTAATTTTATAATATTATTATTACCCTCAATTACATTATTTACCATTAACTATGGTGATAAAATAATTACTACATTTACTATTCATAATGGCTAAAATTAAAATTAGCCTATAAAAATAAGTTGGACCTACTAATTCAAAAAATGGAATCCATTTTTCAAAATTTAATACACAATAGTTTCAGTAATTAATTGAATATTAATAGCATTTCAGAAATCAGAAAATGGGTTTTAAAGGATAAAACATTGCAAAAGATTGAGTTGTTTTTACCTATAAATTCAATGTAAAATTAATGCTAATGACATGAATTATATAAAATAGTAAAAATATATTCTATTTATACTTTAAAACCACTAAATATTATAAATTAACCTTGTAAATTATCTGGATGAAAAATGTTTTTTTAAATTAAAATTTAGAGTATTTTTCTATTTATCAAAAAATGAATATTATCTGAAAAATATCAAAAATTTATCCAAAGTATATTTTTATATCCCACTTCAAAATAAAAAGTTTATGTTTTCATATAGATATTACTATTGTGTCAAAAACGTATTTTAAAATGGGTTCTACCTTCAAAGGTGTAAAATTAACCTTTAAAAAATAGGTTCCTATATAGAAAATAGATTTTTATTCATACCCTATGACAAAAATATCAATTGGATGAATATAAAAAAGATTTTATTAAGTATATAGAACATATATATATCATTAATTTCATTACCAAAAGTAATTTACTCAAAAATACAAATATCTAATTGATTTATATTTTTCTTAAATAATTAATAGCCAATGAATTCATAATGTATTTTTATAAGTTAGTTATAATTATTAAAGTTATCCTAAAATCTAGTACGTAAGAATAATTTTATGTTAAGGTCATCTCGTGGTTTGATTAAACTCACGATTTCATGAAAATAATTCTACTAAAGAATAAAAATCCTTTAAAGAAAATATTTCACAAGAACATCTGGTTGTTATAATGGTTGATCACGGACTTGACCATGATCATTAGTGGTTGTTTTATTTCAATTTCCTTTTTTCTGTTTCATATAGGCTAGAAATATTACATGAGAATACACATATGATAGTAGTATATAAGTTCACTATTGAAGGTCGCCTACTAAGATTTATTTCTAACTCCTTCTATATGCAACTCATTTTGTGTTCAGACCCTATGTATGCTTTCAGGTTGATTATGAATTCATAATGGATGGGTAGAAGCCCTGGATTTCATGATTGAGAAGGATGATCGTGTGTAGTGTCTAGGTTGGGCTGGAGAAGCTTGAAAAGGTACTAGAGAGAGGGTAAGTATTACAACTTGGAGTTGGATGTAGAGACTCTTGTATTTACTTTTAGGTTATTTTTTTGTGTTTATGGGATATCCCAGTGGGTAATCATGATTGTATGTATGAAATGATTGTTTGGTCCTATTGTAAAATTCTCATTTTATTAAATATTTTTTAGTTTTTGATTATTTATTCTTCTACACTATATTTTTTTATGGTTTTTTATTATTTACTTATAGATGTTCACTGTAATACGATGTTTAAATTCTCCTCACAGTTCCACCATTAGACCACTACTATAAGGCCCCGGCCTTAAACCTTACTTAATCTTGAGTTACTTCAATAATATATGTTGAGGATCTTTTCAGGTTTATAGTTTTAGAGAATTAGATCATAAAACATGCATTACATACCACATTTAAACAAATAGGTTACAATAAAATATAGTATTCATTTTTCCCATCAACGAAAACATATTTAAAATAAAACATGGATTCTTTCTTGACACTTCCTTGACACTATCATCATATCATGTACCTTTCCCTTTACATGTGAAAAACATTTCAAAAACTTGGGATGATCATAAAAAGCTCAGTAAGGGATATAAAAATATGGAAAGGATACATGAGTACATGTATACATAAGAATCAATGAAATCATACTTTACTCATAAAACATAAGCACTTTAACATACCTAATCAAATCATGAATAAATCATAGAAATCATAAGACATAAAGTCACCATGAGGCATTCATAACATTCTTACGTAGGGAGTAACCATCTTGGTTACGTTTGGAATAACCATCACAGTATATTCCCTAAATCACTTCGGAGAAACCTTAATGTTTAACTCCTTCGCGTTACCCAATGTATTGGGGTGCTATATCGGGCTCACCTGCCCTTAGTTTATCACAGAACCGCCCATCTTCATAACAATTACCAACAACCATAACATAATCGTATCACATAAAACATGCATAAAGAAAACATAACATTTCCACATTTCAATCACAAGATATCAATACAACACATTAATATAATAAAAACATTATGAAAACCATTTTCAATAACAAAATAAAATAAAAGTAAAACATGGTATTTATTTTTCATTTAAAAAAAGTTATGGCCTGTAGAGGAAGCCAAAGCTCAAATAATGGTCACGGCGGCGGAGAAGTCGTTGTCACCGCATACGCACGACAAAAAAACATTCCATTTTATAATTTAGTAAAATCTTCATATAAAAAATATTCCTTTTGAGTAAACGTAAAAGTAAAAGGGGTTTATTCACCGTATAACAGAATGTTGTGTATAAAACATAATATGCCTCAATGAAAGGAGATTGAGACGAAGTCCCATACCTTGGGTCCAACTTGACTCGATCATTATTTAATTTCCTAAATAATAAGCTTGAGTTAATTTATACTTTCTTAACAAAATTTTCAAGTTCATTATTCCTTTTATATCTCTTATTACCATGTCATGAACACTATGTAATTATTTATGTTAATAACGATCGTTTTAACAATCATTGGTACTTGAGTAAAAAATATGATCTTTATAATTACAAGTTTTTCATGTATCCATTATATCTAGAGTTATAATAATGATGTATATATCATATATATCATATATATTCATTATATACATGCATTTATAATATTACATAACATTTAGAAGTAAGAAATGAAATGCACCGTTCATGGAGACGGTAAGCCGTACGTACGCATGAATGCTACTTCCATTTCTATTTAATATTCAATGGAATTAAAACATAATTATACATAATAGTATTATAATAATATTATTGTATCATATATAATATCATTCAATCTATCCTTTATATGTACCACATATGGTATTAACGAATCAAATCACTTTGAGGGGGTGGCAGTCCACACTTCCTAAAATGAAGATATCGCGTTTACCCATAATGGAAACCATAATGGTATGCCATAAATAAAAAATACAGAAGCTCAATTAAAACATAAACATATTATATATCATATTTAAATATAGTGACATATTAATGTCCACCTTTGAAGGTGTTATATGAGTGTTGAACAATCATCGTTTCGTGAGGCAGAAATTTTCCATCCACAGAAACAGTATGTTCTATAACCATTAGATGTAGGTGTGTGTAAGTGTAGCTCTAATCCTTCTAATAAAAACATCCTAGTATATTGAAGATACTGGTTTTGTTACAAAAGAAAGGAATAAAATGAGTTTAGAGGGTTGGAGAAGAAAAATAAAACATAAGAACCCAAGAGAAACACTACCTTTAAAACAGGTAACTCTTTTTTATTTGAGCTCAAAGGCTTCTTTGGGAAGACTTCTACCCAAAGTGAGGCTTCAAAGAGTAATAGAGGGATGTGGAGAGACAAAATGGACAGGGTTTGGCCGAGAAAAAGTCTTGAGAGGTGTGGGTAAGGTGGTAGAAGTGGGGGCCTTTTATAAGAGGAGAGGAGGGGCACTCTTGGAAAGTTATAAAAGGTTACTTTATTATAAAATTCTTTTCGGATTTAAAAGGTCCCAAAATTATATATTTATAGGATAAGGTGATAAGAGTTCTAAATCCACCCATGGAATTGGTTTTTTGGCATGTGTAGGTCTTAGATTTTACATCATCTTTTCATTTTTTTAATCGTTAAATAATGAGATAATCGCTGCATCATCATGGTATCATAAATAATTTAATTTATTTAATTTCTAAAAATTATAGAAAAAAATATCATGATGTAGGAAATATTTTTATATTTCCAATTAATATTTATAATAAAAAATATGACTTGTATAACCACATTTAAAAATTGTTATTGTAAAACAACTCATGTTTGTGAAATTTTTATTTTAACATTAAATAAAAAGGTATTAATGTCATTTTCCTACCAAAGTGGCTCCATGGGGTCCCCAAGTTGACCCATGGATTTTCTCTGTCGTCCATGACATATCCAATAAGGGTAGGACATGTTTCTAGGTTATTTCATATTATTAAAACATTATTTTTACCTTAAACTACACTAATTACCTCTAATAGCGATTAGAACTTAAAAGTTACTATTCACTAAAAAATTATTTTAATCCCATTGAACCTCATTTTACTTCTTAATGACAACCATGTATGTCGGGTTTTTTAATATTCAAAACACAAAGGTGGTAAATTTTCATTTAAATGGAAAATCCGATTTTATAAGTACCACTTAGTGGTTTCACTATTCATCAAAAATTGAAGTTTTTCAGAAAAATACCAAAACGTCACCCTAAGCTATATTTGATATTCCGAATTTAAAAATGATTTCTATTTAAAAAAGTTCCAAACATATAAGTTACATTAATTAATTTAATAATTAATTCCCACTTTCAGAGCAAATAGCGTGTTTTTATGAAACAATAAGTATCAAAAGATTGACACTAGTTTAAGTCAAATTTCAAAGTGAAATTGATTCCTACAACCACTATTGGATTAAATGGTAAAAATATATTCTAATTAATCTTTAAAACCAATTCAAAATATAATCTAATAATATAAATAAATTAGATTAAAAAGTGGTTTTGAATTAAAATACAACATTTTTCACTATACATTAAAAAAAGGAACTTTATCAGAAAAATACCAAAAATTCACACAAAGTAAATATTGATGTACTGATTCTAAAGAAGAGTTTTATTTGGTCCAATAGAATATATAAGAGTGACCAAAAATATATTTATAGACGGTTCGCCATCAAAAGGCGATAAGTCGACCTTTAGTGAATGTTAGAGTATATATGCATAAAATTGAATTCTTTTCGTATTTCAAGCCTTTATCCATTATTGGATAAATGTAAAAACATTTAACAAACATATATAATCATATTTTTGTTATTTGCATTCATTCCTGCCAATACAATAGCTACGTGTTAACTACCATTTAAAATAATATTATTTTATTACTAGTGTGCAACGTAAGATTTTCAAAGAAACTCTTTGTTGCGTATCGGTTACACTATCAAACATAGAAACCCCTTTAAAGTAAAATTAATATTTAATTCATAAATATTAATAAAAATGAAAATTATTTATTCTTTATTTACTTGGTATTTTACATCCTTCCGCCCTGTTGCTAATTGTGTCCTCGCAATTTTATTCACTTATCAAAATAAGTGGGGGAATTTATCCCTCATAGCATTTTCAGATTCCCATGTTGCCTCTTCAACCATATGGGTTTTCCATAAAACCATTACCTGGTGAATTACCTTATTCCGCAACATTTTCTCTCAACGATCAAGTATCTGGACTGGTTGTTCTTCAGAAGAGAGATTCTCTTCCAACTGAACTACCTCTGGGCTCAAAACATGAGATGGATCTGGAATGAACTTCCTAAACATCAAAACATGAAAAACATTGTGTACCTGAGATAATCTCGGAGGTAAATCCACTCGGTAAGAAACTGATCAAACTCTCTCAAGAATTTCATATGGTTCAATGAACCTTGGACTCAGCTTTCCTTTCTTACCAAATAGCATCACACTTTTCCATGGCGAAACATTGAGAAAAACATGATCACCTACCTCGAAAGAGAGATCCTTCCTCTGGTTATCCGCATAACTCTTCTGCCTGCTCTGAGCTATTCTCATGTGTTTCTAAATCAACTGAACTTTTTCTGCCATCTCTTCTACCAATTCTGGTCCCATCAACTTCCTTTCACCCACTTCATCCCAAAAAGCTGGAGTTCGACACCGCTTCCCATATAATGCCTCAAATGGTGCCATCTGTATACTGGAATGGAAACTGTTATTATATGAAAACTCAACCAAAGAAAGATGTTAGTCCCAACTTCCCTGATAATCCATCGAACAAGCACGTAGTATATCCTCTAAGGTCTGAATTTTTCGTTCTGACTGCCCATCTGATTGAGTATGAAAAGCTGTACTAAAATTTAATTCAGTACCCAACGACTTCTGAAGGCCTTTCCAAAAGATAGAAGTTAACCTCGGATCACGGTCTGATAAAATGGAGAGAGGAACTCCATGTAACCTGAATATATCTTCAATATACAAACGTGATAGTTGATCTAGGGAAAAAGTATCTCGTATGGCAAGGAAATGAGCAGATTTAGTCAAGAGATCAACAATAAACCAGATTACATTATTACCTCGAGGTGTCTTCGGCAATCCCACAACGAAGTCCAAGGATATATTTTCCCATTTCCACTCTGGCACTGGTAAAGGCTGAGGCATCCCTTTTGGTAACTGTTGCTCTGCTTTAACCTATTGACAAGTCAAACACTTCATAGTAAAATCAACAATATCCCTTTTCATTCCGTCCCACTAGTAATAGTCTCGAGGATCTCTATACATCTTAGTACTGCCAGGATTAACTGAAAATAGAGAACTATGAGCTTCACATAACAAATCTCTCTACAAATGTGAATCAAACGGCACACACAATATCTTCCCAAATATCAAAACAAAATCATTATCAATATTGAATTCATGCAACTTACCCTTCTGAACCAGCTCTACCTTTTTCTGCAACTTGCTGTCATGCTTTTGTGCTAGCTTAATTCTGTCCGATAAGGAATATTTCACTAATACCTGAAACAAAACAAAAGGACATCCTACACAAACAACATCTATGCCAAAGTTCATCAAATCTTTAACCAAAGGATCACGTTCCAAATGCAACATTGCTAATAAAGCATTTTTTTTGACTCAAAGCATCAACCACTTTATTTTCTTTTCCCGGATTGTAATGAATTGTAAAATCATAATCCTTGATTAGTTCTAGCCATCTCATCTGTCTCATGTTCAATTATTTCTGAGTGAATATATAATTTAAACTTGTGTGATCAGTATATATTTCACAATTTACTCCATAAAATGATGCCTCCAAATTTTTAAAGTGAAAACAAAAGCAGCTAATTCCACATCATGTGTAGGGTAATTTACCTCATTTGTTTTAAAATGTTGTGAAGCATAAGAAATTACCTGATCATTCTACATAAGGACACATCCACATCCCTTCAATGAAGCATCACTGTATATAACAAACTCCCCATTCCTGGAAGGTAGTGCCAAAACTAGAGCATTCACCAATCTTCTTTTCAACTCCTTCAGTAGTAACCTGAGTCAACTGAGTCATCACTGCAAAAAACTGTTTAGTTGTGATTCTGACCATCTCAGTATGCTGATTTGGAAGGTCATTTCCCTCAGTATGCCTTCCCAGAAAATCTGTTCTGTTTCCTATATGAAAAACCATTCTTAACACAGAAATATCTTAGGCGAAGCAACATGGTAATATTCAAATGCTATATCATTTAAATCATACCATAAAAAATATTTTTGGATTATCATTTAATAGAATTATAACTCCTAGATTTATCTAAACTGACCTCTGATACCAAATATAAGGCCCTAGCCTTAAACCTTACTTAATCTTTAGTTACTTCAAGAATACACATTGAGGATCTTTTCAGGTTTAGAGTTTTAGAGAATTAGATCATAAAACATGAATTACATCCCACATTTAAACAAAGAGGTTACAATAAAAGATAGTATTCATTTTTCCCATCAACAGAAACATATTTAAAATAAAACATGGATTATTTCTTGACACTTCCTTGACACTATCATCATATCATGTACCTTTCCCTTGACCTGTGAAAAACATTTCAAAAACATGGGATGAGCATAAAAATATCAATAAGGGATATAAAAATATGGAAAGGAAACATGAGTACATGTATATATAAGAATCAATGAAATCATACTTTACTCATAAAACATAAGCACTTTAACATACCTAATCAAATCATGAATAAATCATAGAAATCATAAGACATAAAGCTAACTTGAGGCATTAATAACATTATTACGTAGGGAGTAACCCGCTGGGTTACGTTTGGAATACCCACCACAGTGTATTCCATAAATATCTTTAGAGAAACCTTAATGTTTAACTCCTTTGCGTTATCCAAATCATTGCAGAGCTATATCAGGCTCACCCACCCTTAGTTTATCACGGAACCACCCGTCCTCATAACAATGCCCAAGAACGATAACATAATCGTATCACATAAAAGATGCATAAAGGAAACATAAAATTTCGACATTTCAATCAAAAGATATCAATACAACACATTGATATAATAAAAACATTATGGAAACCATTTTCAATACCAAAATAAAAGAAAAGTAAAACATGGTATTTATTTTTCATTTAAAAAATGTTATGGATTGTAGAGGAAGCCGAATCTCAAATAAGGGTCACGGTGGGGAGAAGTCGTTGTCGCCGCATACGTACGACAAAAAAACATTCCCTTTTATCATTTAGTAAAAGCTTCATATAAAAAAGATTCCATTTGAGTAAACGTAAAAGTCAAAGGGGTTTATACACCGTATAACAGAAAGTTGTGTATGAAACATAATATGCCTCAATGAAAGGATATTGGGATGAAGTCCCATACCTTGGGTCCGACTTGACTCGATCATTATTTAATGTCATGAATAATAAACATGAGATAATTTCTACTTTCTTAAGAACCTTTTTCATGTTAATTATTCCTTTTATATCTCTTATTACCATGTAATCAACACTATGTAATTATTTAAGTTAATAACGGTCTTTTTTACGATCATTGGTACTTGAGTAAAAAATATGCTCTTTATAATTACATGTTGTTAATGAATCCATTATATCCAGAGTTATACTCATGATGTAGATATCATATATATCATGTATATCCAGTATATACATGCATTAATAATATTACATAACATTTAGAGGTATGAAATGAAATGCACCGTTCATGGAGACGATAAGCCGTACGTACGCACGAACGCTACTTCCATTTCTATTTCATATTTAATGGAATTAAAACATAATGATACATAATAGTATCATAATTCCAGTATTTTATCATATATAATATCATTCAATATATCCTTTATATGTACCACATATGGTATTAACGAATCAAATCAGTTTGAGGGGGCGGTAGTCCGCACTTCCTAAAATGCAGATATCGAGTTTACCCATAATGAAAACCATAAAGGTATGAAATAAATGAAAAATAAATAAGCTTAAGTGAAACATAAAAATGTTATATATCATATATAAATATAGTGACATCTTAATGGCCACCTATGAAGGTGTTATATGAGTGTTGAACAATCATTGTTTCGTGAGGCAGAAATTCTCCATCCACAGAACAATATCTTCTTTATCCATTAGATGTAGGTGTGTGTAATTGTACCTCGAATACTTCTTATAAAAACATCCTATTATATTGACGATAATGGTGTTGTTTCAAAATAAAGGAATAAAAAGAGTTTATAGGGTTGGAGAATTAAAATAAAACATAAGAACGCAAGAGAAACACATCATTTAAAACGGGTAACTCTTTTTGATTTGAGATCAAAGGCTTCCGTGGGAAGACTTTTGCCCAAAGTGAGGCTTCAAGGAGTAAGAGAGGGATGTTGAGAGACAAAATGGACAGGGATTGGCCGATCCAAAGGCTTGCGAGGTGTGGGTAAGGTGGTAGAGGTGGGGGCCTTTTATAAGAGGAGAGGAGGGGCACTCTAGGAAAGTTATAAAAGGTTACTTTATTATAAAATGATTTTCGGATTTAAAAAGTCCCAAAATTATATATTTTGAGGATAAGGTGATACGAGTTCTAAATCCACCCATAAAATAGGTTTTTTACATGTGTAGGTCTTAGAGTTTACATTATCTATTCATTTTTTTAATCGTTAAATAATGAAGTAATCGCTGCATCATCATGGTTTCATAAATAATTTAATTTATTTAATGTATAAAAATTATAAAAAAAATATCATGATGTAGGAAATCTTTTTATCTTTCAAATGAATATTTATAGTAAAATATATGACTTGTATAACCCAATTTAAAAATTGTTTTAGTAAAACAACTCATGTTTGTGACATTTTTATTTTAACTTTAAATAAAAAGGTATTAATGTCATTTTCCTACCAAAGTGGATCCATGGGGTCCCCAAGTTGACCCATGGATTTTCTATGTCGTACATGACATATCCAATAAGGGTAGGACATGTGTCTAGGTCATTATTTTTATTAAAACATTATTTTTACCTTAAACTATACTAATTACCTCTAATAGCGATTTAAAACATAAAAGTTACTATTCACCAAAATTTATTCTAATCCCATTGAACCACATTTTACTTGTTAATGACAACCATGTATTTCGGAGTTTTTAAAATTCAAAAAACAGAGCTGGTAAAATTTCATTTAAACAGAAAATCAGTTCTTATAAGTACCACTTAGTGGTTTCACTATTCATCAAAAATTAAAGTTTTTCAGAAAAATACCAAAACTTCACGCCAAGATATATTTGATATTCCGAATTAAAAAATGATTTCTATTTTAAAAAATTAAAAACATATAAGTTACATTAATTATATTAATAATTAATTCCCACTGTCAGAGCAAATAGCGTGTTTTTATGAAACAATAAGTATCAAATGATTGACACTAGTTTAAGTCCAATTTCAAAGTGAAATTGACTCCAACAACCAATATTGGATTAAATGGTAAAAATATATTCTAACTGAACTTTAAAAACAATTAAAAATATAATATAATCATATAAATAAATTATATTAAAATAAGGTTTGGAATTAAAATACATCATTTTTCACTATTCATTAAAAAATGAACTTTATCGGAAAAATACCAAAAATTCACACAAAGTAAATTTTGATGTCACGATTCTAAAGAAGAATTTTATTTGGTTCAGTAGAATGTATATGAGTGACCCAAAATATACTTATATACGGTTCTCCATCAAAATGTGATAAGTCGACCTTTAGTGAATGTTAGAGTATATATGCCTAAAATTGAATTATTTTTTATTTTAAGCCTTTATCCTTTATTGGATAAATGTAAAAACATTTAACAAACATATATAATCATATTTTATTTATTTACATTCATTCCCTCCAATACAACGACTACATGTTAACTACCATTTAAAATAATATTATTTTATTACTAGTGTGCAACGTAAGATTTTCAAAGAAACTCTTTGTTGCGTATCGGTTACGCTATCGAACATAGAAACCCCTTTAATTTAAAATTAATATTTAATTATTAAATATTAATAAGAATGAAAATTCTTTATTCTTTATTTACCTGGGATGTTACAACTACTGCTAGTCTATAGCCTCTAGAATACGAGGAGGTAGACTTGGGGCCCTGTGACGAACCATCTTGGAGAACCGATTTAGTTATAGTTAGGATGGGGCCTTAAAAAGTTGTATCAGAGTAATTAATTTCTTGTTATTCCACTATTTGGGGTTTGGTAGACATGATATATGAGAATTTCTCAGAGCATGCGATAGATTTTGCATTGGTTCCTTGTGAACACCTGTTTTAGAAGGAAGTGATAGTTAATAGGGACAAGGATTATTGTTATATATTTATGATTTTATTGTTGTATATGACATTATCTTTGATCAATACACATGTAATTTGGATTTGGTGATTTAAATTGGATTTCAGGCTCCTAGACCATTAGAATGAGGCATGTGAGTTATTTTATACTCTTCCCTGGAGTGGAAGGAGGAGTCTCATGCATCATTATATGCATGTCTGATCCACATGTTATAGGAAATCTATTGTGTAATTTTATTGATTTCTTTCATAATGAAGGTTTGTGATTCTATAGAGAGATGATCGAAAATGGGGACACTGGTGTGGTTGTTGTGTTTGGTTATTACAATGAACCTGGTGGGTCTGTATATTATAAGTATAGTGTCATGGAACCCTTTTAGATGGTTTTGATTGAGTTTGGTTATATGTCTGGGAGGTATAAGGAGTGGTCTTTTGCGTAGATTATCAGAGAGGCCAGACTCCCTAGATATAAGATTTTGTTTAGTATACAATGAATTATGGTGGGGACATTAGAGGTTGTTTTCTTGTATTGTGGATGTTGTGTGACGATGAGTTGATTTTGTGTGATTCCCCATGATTTTATTCCTTTTGTGAGATTTCTTTTACCTATGTAGTTGGACCCAGTGACATAACATGATACTTAGTCGGTTGGGCTAGGTGGGAGTGCCTAGTGGCTTTTTTTATGTGACTCCAATGTAGGGAGTCAGAGCCATTTTACATTTTATCCTGATCTCGTGTAAGATCCCATATTTTATTTCCATGTCTCAGGATCATTTAAAGGTGCTATTTTTCTTTTTTGAATATTTTTTGTTTGGTTTTTATCATTGGTGGGTTTGGGTGAAAATATTGATATTTTTTAAGGAAGTGGGGGTATTCACGAGGGTTACATGGTTTTCCATACAGTATACCCACTAAGGAGTAACCATGAGATACCCCTTTTTTGTAGAATACATTTAGGGGGAATAGTTCGAGTAAAATATGCTCCCCATACATGAAACTATGTATACGAGATTTTAAACCCCTAAAAATTAGATTAAAAATTCCTGATCCCATGTAATTCACCCAATAATCCACAATAACTCGGACCTAAATGTATCCCCTCATTTTTTGAGGTTCCTGGACGAATTCATATAGATTGTGACCCCCATTCATGATTATTCAATGCCCAAATTGATGATCATTATCTCTCTAGGGTTTAGATCTATATCTCATCCTTCATCATGATTGGGGTGGTTCTACTTCAATTGGGGTTTTCTATTGATGAGCGTTTGTCATCACTTTTGATGTATGTGTAATAAATTCAATTCGGATAATATTTAATTGTAAACTTGTTTATGTGCTGTGAAATTTCAACTGGATTGATTGGAAATTGAATCTTTAATTGAGTAAATTAATTGGATTACTAATTTATCGAAACATAGCATTGATTTAAATGTAATTGCCTTATGTTGATGAATTAGGTTAAATTAAAGGCAGTTGGAATTAGTTGAATTTGATTAGTTAATCAACAAATTAATTAATAGAAATTATTATGATTATTAAATTGTTAGAACTAGCTTAATAAATGAGTGAATTAATTAATGGGGTATTTGGATTGTTGAATTAGTTAAATTAATAGTTGAATTAATTAATAGATTGGTGTGATTGTGGAAGTAATGGGAAATTGGTATTTTGTGTTTGGTCAATTAATTTTATTATCAGTCAATTGAAAATTGTAATTATGAGATGTTTGACTTTACCATTAATGGGTTAATGGTTTCTATGATTAAATGATGGTAGATGGTTTAACAGTGATTGTCATATTATTCCCGTATTATTAATGTGTTGAACCTTGTTTGTTTGAATTGATCATTGAATATTTACAGTTTTAAGATAATGTCTTAAAATAATGATAATGATGTTTAACCTTATTGTTAATGAAATATTGATATATGGTTGACACTGTGATACATGTGATATTGTGATTTATTGATATTCGTGTGTGGGACATGGAATGCGGCTTCTAAATCCCACAGTGATAAATTGATAGATGTGTGAAGGAAATGTACTACTACGTAAAAATCACATATTGATAAATGATTGTGGTATATAGACTACTACATAAGAATCCCACTTCTGTTATTCATTCATAAATGAGTTGTGGGCCACTGAATATAACTTCAAATAACCACATGGTCCTGGGAAAGGGGATTTAGGCCCAAAATGTTTCCATTAAAATATAGTTCCAATTAGATTTTTTATGAATTGGAATGAATTCACATGTGTTATAATGATTTTTGAATTGAATTTGAGATATGGTTTAGACTCCGGCATGAGATAAATAATGTATTCATAATTTAGGTGTCCTTGGGAACCATAGAGTTGTTGGTTAAATAAAGAGTAATTGAATAAATTTAAAATTTTAACTCTATGGATGGTATTTTATTCATTACACAACACTATACACTTTTATTAACTAAATATCATTTTTGACACTATTGGGGGCATCCTACTTAGTTTTACTCACACCCTACTCAGGCTGCATTATCAATACCCGAATAGACTTCATTTTTGTATGACATGATAAAGGAATAATCCTTATGTTATATGGTTGAATTGGAATGGGGCATGGACGAGGGAACCAAATGTGATTCATGACCCACATGGGAGTTTCCGATGTCCTTAAATATTTTTGGTTTTTCATACTGAAATTTGAAATGAATTTTGAATTATATATCTACTATTTAGTTCTTGGTATGGTATTTGATTTTTCAGTCATCATGTGTTACTTGTTTGGTTTGGTGATTGGTTATCTATTTTTGTTATTTTTTATTTACTTCTGATGTTTTTCTATATTGATAAAGAGTATATTTTTACCCCAAGATCAATATGAGTCACTTCCTGGTAGTCAACAGCCATTGAAAAATGGGGATGAGTAAATGAGGTTATGTAAATGATCATCTTGAGGAACTGGTATGTGGCACCCAGGTTGGGATGTCACCACATGTTGTGGTGTCGATCGAGTTACATGTGTCATGGGGTAATTTTGGCACATATTGATGTTTTAGACTTTTAAAAATGGTGCACAAAGGGTGCAGTTTGGTTTGATGTTTAAGATCAGTGGATGTTTTGTGTAATCAAGATGATGCACTTGTGTGTTAGTTTTTCCCCCTGTGGTTGGTTTTAGGAGGGGTTGGTTCATTTAGGTGGATATAATAGGAAATAGTTATCCATTAATGTTGATCCTAGTGGATTTGGGTTATATTGGGAGCACAAGAAGTGAAAATGTTTTCATGGTTTAGGTTTCTGAGAAGAGTTTTCATGCAATGTGACTCACTGGGGTCAAATAAATTTTTTGGTTGCGTTATACCAGGATGTATGATGGGTATGAGATAGTGGATTCCTAGATATACAAGTTCCAGTGATGCGTTGTATCATTTTTTTGTGGATCAGACGTTACGTGGGTGTACAATTGATGTGATTGATTTTGGAAGACAACATAGAGTGGTTTAATAACCATTACGGTTGTGGTGAGAGGCTTGTGGAAATAGTGTCATAAGGCCCTTGGGTATAACTATGATTTTGTATAATGGATGAGGTTGTGGTGGTATTCATGGATGATATCTTAGTACACTTACATTTTGGATACAATCATAACCAATATATTGACATTATCTTGAGTGTTCTAATAGATAACTAGATTTATTCCATACAATATAGATGTTTCTTTTGTTTGATAAGGGACATCCTAAGAGGGTGTCCTTCTGGAGCGATTAATTGAAATTATTTTTGTGAGGATATCTCTACAATATTTCTATGGGTGAGTTCCTCGTGATGGATTATATATTGATGAATACTATGGTTGTTGTTCTTGGATGATGAGAGTGGGAGATATAAGCTAGTTTTTGCTGTTGCTATAGTGGGAGTGAGATGGTCAGGTCTCGTTCAGAAGATTTGAAGTGATTGTGGCATTGGATATAGAAAATATTTTTTGTCATGAGGTAATAGTAAGGATATTACTATCGTGGTGAGCACCATGAGTTTCATGTTGAGTTTTGAATGGTTTTGTGAGGTTTCGGGATGTATGAGTGCGATTAGGAACTTCTCTATAGTGATATGTTAATGGTGGAAAATAGTGGTTTGTCCTTTTTTGGGTTGTATGCTCCCCCTTCTGGGTTATATAGGGAAATTCAGTTGGCATCTTTGAGTATAGCACAATGAGTTATGATTGATTTGAAAACCATGGTGGGTCAAGGTTGGTGGTTGGAAGACCATTGGGGATTCCCGAGGATGAGATGGGTTATAGTGGTTTGGTGGTAGAGATCCATGTTTTATGTATTTTTGAAAATTGAATAGAAATTAATTTTTTGATCACGATTGATCACGACGGATAAAATGTTCATTTTCCCTAGAATATAGTCTCATATGATTTTTTAACCACTCTCCTTATATCAGAATAGGGTGTTTACCCTAGGACATGAGTTTGGTGGGATCCAGAGAATTTCTAGTTTTGGAAGAATTTTTTATATTTAATTAAGTAAATATTCAATTGGTCGAGTGGTTTCATATGGATGTAAAATCTGAACGGAGTATCATATTGAGATTATTACTTCACAGTTGAGTCCTGAATGGGGGTATTTTTATAGGAAATGTATGACCATTCTTTGGGTTCCTGGACTAGGGTTGTTTTTTAAATGTTTAATTAATTAATTAATTAATTAATTATGTAAAATTAATAAAATATTTGTCACTCCCATTTGCGGTTCCCACACATGGAGTATGTGGGAGGGGATTATCCCTACACATGACAGCTAGACAAAGTGGGGGAGAATAGAGAGATGCTAATGGAATTTTTCAATGGCATAGATCGAGACTCCGTAGTGGTGCAATGGATTCCTAGAGCATATTTGGGACCAAATATTTGGTGTTTACCCCATGTGTTAGGTATTTATTTTAATTTTATTCCCCAATCCTCGTAGATTAGTTTTATTGTCATGTATTAATGCCTTATTATTAATACTATTGACCCAATGGGGGTCAATATATGATTATTTGTTAAAATTGTGGGGTTTCTGGAGGTTTGTAGGGGTTTCACATTTGGAAACCCCAACTACACGCATGTGGTTTGAAGAACACAAGATGTGTGGTCTTTCTGTTTTGGGAAGAAGTGAAGGGGAATACTACATGGAATTAGTCTATAGGACATGCCATGTAGTGTCACCTGGGATGTGGCTGAGTATAGCCCCAGGTGACCATGTAGTGGGATACATGGCCATGCAGAGTACAAGGCCAAGCACCTTGTGGGTGATATTCCATGTGTGAGTACCTAACCATCCATTGACACATGGGAATACCATGTGACGTACACATGTAGGTACCTTGTGTGGGGTACCCTCCGTGTATCTGATTTACATGCCATGTACATGGATTGTACATTCCAGGTTTGGCTAGAGTACATGACCATGTGGGGAAATTTGAGTACGCATCATATTTTCTAATATACACATCATGTATTACACCTTTTTTACCCATTAAGGGTTTTTGGATATTTTTTGAAACCCTAGAGTAATGATTGGATTTTAAAGGAGTCCATTAAGATAATTTTTCTATAAAGACCATAATGGTGGGAACCTTTCATTATATAAAGGTCATTTGGATGGTTATTTGGGCCATAATGGTTTAGTAGGATGATTTCCTTTAGAGATTGGTTTGGAATCCCCCAATGGGTTTGGTTGTGAGTTAGGAGGCCCGGGTGAGGGTTATGAGGTTATTGATTGGCCTGCCCTGAGTGTGCCACGGTTATTTGTTTGAGGATCCATGGAGGGAGCTCTAAAGGTGGGATAGAGTAGTCTCTCTTAGGAGGTCCTAGGTTTTACCTGTGTATCCAAACCGGTTTCATGAGGTTAGAGAAAATGAGGTTCAGATCCTATGCTTGAGGATCAAGGTTATTGGAGCCTTTAGGTTTGGATGATATTATAGGATGATTATTATGGATGAGTATCATTGTGTTGTTTAGTAGAGTTCAATGAACACCCTAGGATTCCCTAGTGGGATGGTTTCTAATCAAGTTATCGTTGGATTACGTGGTTGGAAATTGATAATGCCCACAAGTATGGGTTTCTTCTTTATTACCTTGTTTCCATGATGTTGATCAAGGTTTACTGGGAGGACATTGAGTACCGCCTAAGTAATTTTATTGTGATATGGATTGTCTCTAGAGTTTGGTTGTTACCAAGGTCTGGAAAGTATGCCTTCACATGAGTGTTATTTCAATGGATACAAGGATGGATGCCCCCATTTATGTGTGGATCTAGAGAGTCATCTTTCGAATCGATTGATAGGACATTCTTGAGGGGCTGTGTGTGCTTATTTATTTCAATTATAGAAGTTCCTTGGGACACATGATCATGTAGGCGCTAATGTGATGGGATGTTTCATGGAAAGATAGATGTATAGAAATCCTTTACAATGTTTTGGTTTGTCGAGGTTGAGACTTGGATTACTCCCATGGGGAGATTTAGTATAGACGAGATTCCAAATTTGGGTTCCCAGTTTAATGGTAAGAGTTGTGAAAATTGAGATAATTAGATTGGTGATCCATAGTTATCGTTCCAAATTTCTGTGATTGATATTATTGTACATGAGTCTCTGTGTATTATAAGTATACTATGAATTAATTGTCAGAATGAGGCTCAAGATGTAGATATTATACACTATCGGTAATGTTCTAGATTGATGTTCTAGAAATTTATGGTATACCAGATGGATATATGGTGGGATGAAAATACACATCCATGATTTTAGTACTAGATGGTGGTTTCAGGAATACTATCTTATAATTTTGAGTATAGTGGATTTGAACATTAATGTATGTGTTATGGTGCAGTACGTGAAATTCCGGGAACATTAGGTATACTACTGAGGCTGTGTTAGACTCATTTTGTGGACACTAATAGTATACTTAATAGTTATAGTGACAACTGAGGAATAGGTAATGATGGAATGCCATGTCAAATAGGTTCTAGGACTGATTCTACTTCTCTTTATGTTGTGCCAGACTGATGACCTGGGACCACCGATGTTTCGTATAGATGGATTCTAAATGAATGTTATGGGAACTACCTTTTTGTTTTGTGATGGTTGTTATAGACCTGATGTTCTATATCGACATCTATGGTTTATATATATGGTTTACATGTTGGGATGGTTCTCTAGGAATTATTATTTTGATATTTTTTATTATTATTGGACATATTCACTAGGAATTATTCTGAATTATATGTGAGATATATGCTAGACTTCGAGTCTATCTTGGAAGTACATTTTTTTGTAACTACAATAGATGGGACAAGGTTCCAAATTTGATACCATGCATGGTACATGAGGACACAATAGATAATTAATTTGATTACTATCCTAAATGATAGGACTTTAATAGGATGGGTTCTCTATATTTTCATGTTTGGTTTTCGATGTCATGGATACGAAGCCCGTAGGTTTTTTAGGGATGCACAATCATGGAGATGATCTCAGAGAAACCATATCATTGTCCGAAGAATGTATGTTCAATTGAGGTCTTGGACCTGAGGATCAATGGTGATTCTTTATTTTTTTAACATTTATTTATGTAGCATCTAGGATGAGAATATTTTATGAGTATGAACATATGAAAATAGTTTATAGGTTTATCGTTATGGGAGGCCTACTATGATTTAATTCTCACCCACTGTACGTGCACCTAAGAGGGAATGAATACCTTATGTTTGCTATTAGGTTGAGAAAGTATTCACAATTGATTGGGTATTGGCCCTAGATTTCATGGTTGAGAAGGATGCTTGTATGGAGTCCATTGGTCGGGCTAGAGTAGTTTGACATGGAACTGGGGACCACATGTGTGTAACATCCCAATGATTGATGTAGGTCATGTTGTATTTAATTTTTAGAAATTTATTTTTTTATATGTTTTAATCCCAATGGGATATTGTGGTTTTATGCATGAGAGGGCTATTCGGGCCTTTACTGGAGTCTTGTTTTGTTAGAGAATATTTAGGTTTAGTTTATTTATCATGTTGGATTCTCTACTGTGTATAGAGTTTGGTTATTTAGTTCTAGTTGTGAAATCTAATATTGGGGTATAGTCTCTTAACATTTACAATGTTAAACCCCATATACTATTCATTAGTTTATGGAATATGACTAGGTTCTCTTGATGCCTTTTGGGGAACTTTATCGGAGTATCGGTTTAGTGGCATCTAGTTGAGGACGTTAAAAATAATAAAGATGTAGTTATGTCATGCCAAGTACTTGTCATGTGTTTATTGAAAAAAAATTAAATCCCCTGAAAAATACCATGTGGGAGATGAAACTAATTCTGGTTCCCTCACCCATGCTCTATCCCATATCATCCATATAAAAAAGGTGTTATCCCCTCATCCTATCTTGTAAACATGAAACCTATTCAGGTACCGATTAGGAAGCACTTATAGGATTTCATTAAAACACAGTAGTAAAACATTAATGAAATATATAATAATATCTAGTCAAATAATAGTGTATGCAGTTTTATTAAAAATGATGTAAGATTAATAAGTAAATAATTATCACATTTTCAATTATTCTTTAATTAACCACATAAACCCCCATGTTCTTGAGGACAGCCACACCATCAATCCATTCATCATCCCATTCTCGAGTCTAAAAAATATCCATGGGATGTCACATATCTCAATACCATTGTTATCATTTATCATTTCAACTCATTTCTTATTACATCCAATTAGAACCATAGTACAATGAAAATATTTTGGTCCTAGAATGCAATTCCTTGAACCTGGTGTGTATTTAAATCATCTGTATGTATCCCACAAACCTTTAATCTCTATGTTATTTTCAATAATTAGTCCATGTACCAAACAAGTAAATCAATCAATCAAATATGTAATTTTGAAAAATAATTCCATTCACCACAATCTTCTGTCACAAATCACATGTATCAAAATATCTCATGTATCACAATTTAATAAACATCAAGGTTATGCATCATTAATCTTCTGATAAAAAATTATAATTATGGCTTACCAATTAAACTATCAATTCAATAATGATTTATCACATTACGATCAAGGAATAATATAACATGTTCTACATTAATCCATTTATCAATATTTAATCATCTAACCCATTAACCCATTTAGGTGAATCCAACCATATAATAATACCCATTTTAATTTAATTCCAAATCACATTTAATTTACCAATTACACAATCCCCATATCTATTAAATTTCACAATAATATTATTACATTAATTAATTAACCAACTTATTAATCTAATTCACAAATTTCAATCCCCCAATTTAACCTGAATCATTATCACATTGAAATTAAATCAATTTAATTTAATCATTAATGAAATTTACCAATCATTGAAATTAAAATATCTCAATTATATACACATAATTAAATCATGATTATGGCCTTTTCAATTTATACCACCTAACTCAATATTGATCATGAAATAACACTAATAGAAATCCCCAATTTGAAGTGCAACAACCATGATCACGATGTGGACCAAGATCTAGATCCAAAACCGAGAACCAAGACTAAATGGATTATACATATCAATACATATATCTGGATCCATTAAAAATATTGTAAAACCAACCCCATTTTATCCCTAAAGAGATAAGAGAGAGAGAGAAATATAATCAAGAAGAAATGACATAACAAAAGAGGTGAAGATTCATCATTCTGGCCTTCAGTTCATCAAAAATGGTGTTCAAGATCATTTGGGATTCATCCAAAAGCCTTAACTAATCAGAGAAATGGGTTAGGGTCGAGTTGGGATGACTTGATGATTAAGGTGGGGGTTATTTATTTTATAATCCAAATGGAAGAATAATTAAACCAGCATGCATGTTTTCTTGGGAAGGGGATAATGGGTTTCCAAACTATTCACCCTTACTATGCAACCTCCATGGAGGGGATAGTTACTCCAAATAAGGAACAGGGATAAAAAAAATGATGCTCCAACCATGTAACCCCGTACTATCTAGGGTTTCATTGTTTTCTTGGGTAAAGTGCACAGTTTGGTAAAATTGTTCACCAAACATGAACTTCCCAAAACCCCTCCAAAAACATCCCAATTTCCTCAAAATTCACCCCTGATAAAACCCAAACAAGATATAATCAAAACATGGTTAAAGAATACATGGTAAAATTTTGATTCATGTTTGAAAAAGGTCAGTATCTTCCACCTAGAAAGTAATCATGTTCTACCCTACTCTTGTGTATATTTCAAATTTCATGCCAGTATAATAAATATTATTATGATATTGTACATAAAATTTTGTATTTAATATAATAATTCATCATTACAGGGTATTTTAAAAATAATTAAATATTTCATCTTACAATGTTACAATAATTAATTCTAAAAATGATTGTAATATTTAATGATATATTTTAAGAGCTATAGTTTTGTGTTATCAGAGAAATAAATTTTTTTCATGCAGAATAATTATATTATTTCTCAATAATCACATTCTTGAATTTCTTAATATAAATTTTACATTGGTGAAATCATTGGAAGTTCTCATGTTACAACCCTTTCATTATTTTTCATTATATTTAAAAAAAATAACATTTTTAAAAACAAATAATTACATCTAAGTATAAAAATAAAAATTATGATATTTTATTTAAATTTTTTAAATGATTATAATATTTAATGATTTCATAGAATTCATATTCCATAACCCAGTATCCACTATATATTGTTTCCCATGCTGGGTAACCTCATGACCTCATGTGTGCCTCCACGTATTCCAGAGGCTACTGACTAGCAGTGAGGGTCTGTTAGATAATGTGGGTAGACATTAACCTTCTTATCAGGGTAACATGTAGAAGATATAAAACACGAAATAAAGGAAACCATAAACAATAAACATGTATTACCTTATATTTCCCATAAAAAGGTGAAATACCACAATCAAACATTAAATATTCAATGAAATAAAATACAATGTTATGTGTATGAAATAAACATAATATTGAAAATTAAAAGAATCCCCAAACAGGTCCTCACTCCAAGTATATATCCTTCAACCATGTGCATATTTCACCCAAAATCATTCATCAATGAAAGAGATCCTGCCATTTTCATGACCTAAAACCATGATGTCTTCTAATGTACCCATGGTATTCTAGTACAAGGTGTGAGTATAACTCAATAAGACACCAACCACAATGTTTACAAAATATCTGGTCTAAACAAATAGTGCATGAATGTACTATATAAAAGTAAGATAAAAAATGGTAAATTGAGTTCCATTAGTTAATAATATTCTCTGAAACCAATTTCATTATTTTTACTTAACATTATCTATTTTATAAATTAAATTATAGTCTATACTGGTCAACTAATATTCATAATGGGTTGATTCAAGTTTTCTATATAACTTGAGGAAAATATTTCATAAAAAATTACATCACACATACCATGGAACCTTGGTCCATATATTATTATCAAATTCAACTGTTAGGGGTATAAAGCCTCAGTAAAATTCTCTAACCCATGCATTCTAGGGGTGGTTTTTAGAGCCTCAGTCTAACCCAACCCATGGGTGTATATCCTCACATACAATACCCCACACATACCACCAAGATTGGTTCACATGCTTCATTAATCAATTACAACATATACCAAAACACAAATCATACTCATTAAACACACAAACCACTTACAATCCATATTTTTTTTCAATGCATAAATCATCTTCATTACGTAACCCATTAATACATTTACCATTCAAATTTTATGACTCATTAACCTATTACCATGTTACAAAACACCCCCAATTCCTTGTTCTCATTTAAGAAGAAATTTCATCATTTTCATTTCACAATTCATATTAATAAATGAAATAAAAATATCATATATTTTCTTCCATAAACCGACATAAAAAATTATAAATAAAAGTATCACATGTTTTATCTCAAAGAAAATTCCTATTAATATTCACTTACCCAAACCTGTGTTCACCAATACGACACACCCCATGTGTGACCTCTTTCCCATCCTAGACAATCTCAATGCATACCATAGGGATCATGAAGGGTTATATTTCCCATTTATCTAACTAATTTTTATTTCATTACTATGGTCAACAAATTCACAACCGATGGGAAAAAATCACAACTACACATGCATAACACAACACCAAGACTATGTGACTAACGTGTATCCCACCTACCATGATTTTGAATATGAATTTTCACACAACATTAGACTTTTATTTGTATTCCATAACCCTTCAAAGGCCTACCTATGATCTGCTATAAAAATAAGTTTTTAGGTATTCAGAAGAAGAATAACATATACACAAGCTTTAATAGGAAAATGTGTAGGTTGAGGACTGTTAAAATAAACCAGATCATCGATTCCAAACAAATAGAACTCCAAAATGGCATAGAAGTGATAGAGATCGATCCAAGGGAAGTGTAGGGAGATTTGGTTTGTCCATACGGATGTTGGTGTAAGAACAATGGAAAATAGCCAGTCAGAATACTTATGGCCTGCGGGGGAAAGAATGGGGAAACCCAACTTTTAATGGGGTGTACGGTTTGGTTGCACAATTGTCCAAACCATGCCCTAATCGTGCTCCACCCTCTATCTAAGAGGGATAAGAGAGTAATTTTCCTAGGTATCCCATATGATTTTAATAATCATATGATGACTATATAGGAAGGATCTGTGCAAGCCCATTTGGTATCTCCTTCATCATTGCATGGATTATTTATACTATAAACCCATCTCTAGTCAATCATGGTTAGGGAACACGGTTACTACTAATAGTGCACCAACCACGCAACACGCACTAGATGGCCCCATTTTCGCTTCATTATTACCCTAACACATGGAACACCCCCGAGAATCCTCATAAACTAAGAATACAATTCACTAACCCACATTAATGGATTTTAACCAAAACATGAATAGGAATGTACCTCCACGATGTTAGGGATCCTACAATCTCCACCCTTATAATGACTCATCCCTGAGAATAAATTCCCAAGAATCACTAAGATTAGAAGGTAAAGGTATTAGTCCCCTATGAAAATATATCCATCTCCATCTCCCAAGAATCTTCCTTGACACTACCTAGATTCTATAACACTTAAACAAAAGGAACAATAATTCCCAACAAGAAATTATCACTATGATTCACAATTCTAACTGAATGTTCCATGGATGATAAACTATCCTCAATATCAACATAATCTGAGTCAGTCAGATGAGATGGGTTAGGTTGGTAATTAAAAAGAAAGGACACATGAAAAACAACATGCATTCCACTACACCTTTGTACAAGAGACAATCAGTATTCCAATGATCCAATCCTCTTCACAATATCACACAATCCCACTAACTTGGGTTCCAACATACTCTATTTATGAATATGATAGTGAACCAACCTAGCCAAAAACTGAAGAAACACACAACCACCAACTATAATCTCAACAGGTAAATGACGCCCTTCCCAATGTGACTCTTGACTACCCTGAAATTTAGAGATAGGCATTTAAATCAATTGATATTGTTCTGACATATTTTGATGGAGGCTTGGTCCCAACAAGTCTCATGAAATGCCTCCATCCAACACAACAACGATCTACACGATCTCCAATATAGTGCCTCATATTGTTCCATATAAATCGTCATCTAGTAATTGTTTTTATAAGTGAACTCAATGAATACCAATTTCTTCTACCAATATCAATGAAAATCAAGGACACATTCCCTCAACATGTCCTATAGCACTGGAATTGTACAATTCGATTTTCTATTCATCTACAGTTTGAAATCCATACTAAAAATACATGGGTACCAGGTTCCTTCTATAACACCTGTTAGAAGCACGAAGTAAAACACTGGCCATGATATGAAACTATAGTTTTAGGCACCTTGTGAAACTGTTCTATATCTTGAATGTATAACTCTCCCAACTAGTCAATGGTGATGGTCACTTGAATCGGTAATATATGTGTCACCTTTTCAATTGATCCACAAGTACCCAGATCGTAACTTTCATACAAGGAGACTATAAAAGCCCCACAATAAAGTCCATTATCATGACATTACATTTATATTCATGAATGTGAAATGGCTATAAAAAACCACCTTGTTACGAATTCTCAACATTCAACTACAGATATGTATAGTATCATGTCATGAAAACTACAACCTATTTCTCCATCCCTAGACACCAATACTAAAATTGAATATCATGAAATATTTTGGTAAAGACAAGATTTTCCTCCCACTTTAAGACATAGAACATCCAAATTATCTCATCCCACAAACAAGTAGGTATGAAAACATGAAAATCGACACTAATGATCTCAAATTTACTAATAGTCCATCTTAAATGTGGATCGCCACCCCCAATACTATCCCTCAGGGAAAAGTTCTCTATATCATCATACATCCATTCCTTTCTCTAGATCAAAAGGGTATACTCAACATACAAGTATTAAAGGTTAATATTCCCTTGTATATCCTAAACTTTTAAGTGAATCTCATCAAACGACTCCATCACCCCCACTCAAAACTAGATTCCTAAACTACCTGGTTTTGATTATGCTAAATCAAATCATCTGCTACATTATTACATTTTTCATGTATGTAAACCATCTCAAAATAGATGGAATCCATGTTATCAACCCATCTCCACTATTGAAGATTAAAATAACACTAGGATAATATGTTCTAATGTATTTTATGATCTCTATCATTTTAATACTCTCTCCCAATAAGTAATTCAAACAATACGTTAAAGAATAAACCACTGTAGACAACTCCAAATCATGTGTAAGGTAATTCTGTTCATGATACTTCAACATTCATGACCCATATTCTATAACCAGATCATTCTACATCAACACATCCCCACGAAGAATTCCAAAAACATCAAAAAATAGGGTATACTCCATTCCTAGATCGGGTAGGATAAAAATTGTTTCCATTGTAAACAACTTATTTAAATATTGTAAATAATTCTCAAAATACACATAACATTCAAATATTATTACCTTCTTTGTTAGACACTAGAATGGTGATTCCAAATGGAACAATTCTTTGATTAACCTTTGGTAAAAGCACGAAAAACCAAGAAATATTCCGATATCAAAAAAATGTGCTACTCCTAAGATATATTAACTTTTACCATCTATTCATCCATATACATGACTTCCTCAGATATTATTTATCTTAAAATTATATCTTTTCAATCCAGAAATGACATCTGAGCTTCCCATTCTTCCCAAACCTCATGACTCTCTTCCAAGGTGAAATTCAAAGAAACACCTTGTCACAAACATCAACATTCAAGTCCCTTCGACGGTTGTCTTCATAGATCATTTTCCAACTCTGAGTAGCCTTAATGTGTTTTTGGATGGCATGGACTTTTTCAATCATCAATTGGACAAGATCAGGCCCAAGAATCTTTCTCTCACCATCTTCTTCACAACAAGTAGGAGTTCAACATAGCTTCCCATTTGAGCTTGATTGGGTTCCATTTGAATGCTCAATTGGAAGATGTTGTTGTAATAGAACTGAACTAAAGGGAGATGTTGATCCCATCCACCATTAAATTCCATTGATCATGTTCTCAGTATGTCCTCGAGTGTTTGAATAGTCCTTTAAGATTGGCCATCTGTTTGGGGGTGATCAGCCATAATGGAATTCAATTCAGTGCTAGGAGAATGTTGAAGACTTCTTCATAATTTTGATATGAACTGTGGATCACTATCAGATAAATAGAATGTGTAAATCCATTCATCCTTACCACTTCACATAAATCCTATAAAGTTGATCACGAGATAAATCTTTCCAAATGGAGATAAAATGGGAATTCTTGGTGAGATGGTGAACAATAACCCATATCTCATTGTTTACTGTGGATGTTCTTAGAAGACAAGTGACGAAGTACATAGTGATATTGTCCCACATCCATGCTGGTATGGGTAGTGGTTATAATACCCCTTTAGGAAGTTGGTGTTATGCCTTCACATGTTGACATACTAGGAACCATGAAGTGTACTCAGCAATCTCCCTTTTCATATTATCCCACCAATAATGATCATGATGGTCCTGATACATTTTTATGCATCCAGGATTTATAGAGAATATAGATCTATGAGCTTCATCTATCAGATCCTTCTTTATTTACGAAATAGATGGAACATATAGTCTTGTATGAAATTTCAGTACACCTTCTTTAACAATATTGAACATAGGAAACATTCCATAGTTTACAGCGTTAATCTACTTATATATAAAGGATCTTCTTTCTGAGATTTCGTGATCTTCTATAGTAATGATGGTTGATAAATCATTATGGTTAAGGTTGATGGTGTCCATTTTCCTATAATTTCCTTATCCAAATATACTAGGTCATTGATTAAAGGTTCTTTTTGAAAACTCATCATAGAAAAAACAACTAGGTCTTTCCTATTTAATACATCAGCAACTTTGTTTTCTCTTCTAGGGTGATCATGAATTGAATAATCATAGTCAATAATAAGTTCCAACCAGCTCCTTTTTCTCATGTTCAATTCCTTTTGTGTTGAAATATACATCAAACATTGATGGTATATGTATATATCACGTATCTCCCCATAAAGATAGTGCATCCATATCATCAGAGAAAAAATGACCGCATCCATCTCCAGATCATGCATAGGATAATTATGCTCATTAGTCTTCAACTGTCGAGATGCATAAGCAATGAACTTGTCATTTTTCATGAGAACGCCCTCAATGTCTTTCCTATATGCAGTGCTAAAAATTATGAATCCTTCGCCACTTAAGGGAAGAGTTAACACGGGTGCAGTAACCAATATCTTCTTCAACTCTTGGAAACATTACTCTCAATCCTCTGTCTAGATGAGATAAACCCCTTTTCGAGATAACTTTGTTAATGGATTATAATTTTGTGAATTTTATTTCACAAACATCCTATTATATCCCGCTAATCCAAGAAAACTATGAATCTTAGTTATTATTTTAGGTTGAGGACACTCTTCTACAACTATTGTTTTTTAAGGTTCAACTGTGATTCCATTATTGGTTAATATATGCCCCAGGAAAGAAACTTTTTGTAACAAAAATTCACATTTGCTGAACATCACAAAAATCCTCTCCTTCCATAGATTTTTCAAAATATCTCTTATATGATCCTCATTATCCTCATGTCTTTTGGAATATATCATAATATCATTAATAAAAACTACCACAAAGTTATTAAGGTAGTCCTTAAAGACTTTACTCCTCAAATCCACAAAAAAAGCAGGTGCATTTGTCAGTCTGAAGGGAATAACAAAAAAATCATAATGCCCATATCTAAATCAGAAGGTAGTTTTTGGAATATCTTATTTATTCACCCTCAATTGATGATGACCAGATATAAGATAGATCTTAGATCAGAATTGAGCCCAAAAAAGTTAGTCAAATAAGTCATCAGTTCTTGGAAGAGGGTATTTGATATTCAATGTGATCCCATTCAGTTCTCTACAATCAATGCATATCCGCATTGATCCATCCATCTTCTTCACAATGAGAACTGGTTCTCCCCAAGGAGACACAATCGGTTGGATAATACCCTTCTCCAAAAGATCTTGGAGTTTTTTATTTAATTCCTCTAGCTACAAATTTTCTATCCTATACAGGGTCTTTGATATCGAAAGAGATCCAGGTACGAGTTCAATGCGGAACTCTGCCTCTCTTTTCGGGTGAGGTCTGGGTAACTCCTCAAGAAATACGTCCATGTATTCCTAGATTATGGGGAAATTTTATATCCATAAACTCTCATCTCTTTCTTCTTCTACACTGATCAACTCCATAAATAAGGATATAAGAGGTTCCTCTACACAAAGATCTGGTTGAGATATCTCTCCTGGGAAGATAACTATAAGATTTCCATTCAAGACGACAGATATTTCCTTGCTTCTACAATTGACCTTCGCATAATACTTTGAGAGCCAGTCCATCTCTAGTATAGTGTCCAATTCCAATGTGGGAATGACTACTAGATTTGCGATATGATTTTTCTCACTAAAGTAAATACTACAGTTTTTAAAGACTGACGATGCTTGGATATTCCCACCAAGAGTCTTGACTAATAAATATACTTTTAGAAAATCGATGGTTGAATCTAAATTATTTGCAAACTAGGAGGAAATAAAGGAATACATAGAACAAAAATAAAACAAAATAATTTCTAGCTTTGAGAGGAAAACAAGAGTACCTGCTACCACATTATTCGGAGATTCAACTTCAGCTGTCATGATAGGAAAATGGTGACCTTCATCCCTTGGACTTGCTGAAGATGATGGTGGTTCCCCTCCACTACACTCGGATTGGGACAGTTATTGGTAAAGTTCCCACATTTTCCACACATATAGCACCGGACATTAGGTAGGGCCTACCCCATCTTCCCCTTTTTGTTCGTGTTTTGAAGTTGAGGTTTCACGTCACTATGACAAGTCATCGCAATGTTTCCATATCTACCACACGTAAAGAACTTCCCACTACCGAGTAGGAAGTTCCCCTAATGCTTCATCCTACATTTATAACACATGGGATGTTGTACTCGCTTGCCTCCTCTTCCTAGATCGAAGCTCCTCCCTAAGCTTGGCTCCATCAATCTCTTCTTTCCATTTGTTTTATGTGACAACTGCATCTCACAAACCTCCAGCTCGACTTTCATCACACTCTCCACGATCTCCTCATAGCTATCATAGTCTCGGTTGGTTATATTCGTCGCAAATAAGGTCTCATCCCACCGAAGAATCTATTAACCTTCCCATATGGATCAATTTAAAAGTTAGAGGTGTAATGTGAAAGCCTTGTGATTCTCATCTCATAGATCCCCACAGATTCATTCACCTTATGCTTCATATTGAGAAACTCTTTCTCCATTTATGTTCTCATGGAATGATGGAAATAATCACTGAAATAGATCCCTCAAAACACTTCCCACTCTATAAATTCATCATCCACTCTTTGAAACGTGTTTTTGATCAGTTCCCACAGCTGATAATCTTATCCTTCTATGTGATACACACCCAGGATGACCTTCTTCTGCTCTAAATAGCATATCACATAATAGATCTTATCAATAGAGCTGATCCACTGCTGAGTAATCAATGGTTCAGTCGATCCACTTAATTTTGGTGGTCGTTGATAGATAAAGGGATCAACCAAATGTTTTTCCCTTCATGGTGAGATCAGTCTCTCAGCTTTGTTGATGTTATTTCCCACCACTTTAGTTAGTTGGTTCATCATTCACAGGAATGTTTCCATTATGGATTCCTTCAGAGGACTATCTGCGCATGGTCCATTGAGGTCACCATTTTCACGATTCCACTTATTTCTAGCCACATTATAAAAGAATAAATACTCAGTGAGAAACTTATTTCACATACAAATCATTTAACTATAATGGATTATATGTACTAAAACATCATGCTTATAAAATTACATTTCTCTATAATTCCTTCATAATGATTCATAAAAATCTTGTGATTAACCAAACATATCCCCTGGGAGTGTTGTAACCAAGAGTGCATCAAGGACCGTTGTCATGCACCGGTTCCCATTCGAGTATATCTCAAAGAAGTGTTTTTATTTTTTACCCCTATTTACATCTATGCTAGAGCCGCCTCTACTTGCTCGTATCCATACAAGGATGTATTTGTTTGATAAACCACTTACTCAAAACTCACCGAAATACAAGGAAGTTTTCCTATATTTAAACATTTTTATACGGTTCTTACGAATGTTTTCATACCCTAATTTCCACAAATAACTAAACTATCCTTTGATACAATCTATGGCATCCCGCCTTTTTATTTCATAACTTTTCTTTTCATTTTACAAATAGAAGATCTATAAAGTCTAGTGTCCTGGAAATCAGAGACAAAGAACATGAATAAAATATAAAACATTCTTATAATCCTCTTGTAAGGATTCATCATATGTTCATCCTATTTACAATTACTGCATCTCATATCCTACAGACATACATCAAAGTAAAGGGTGAGCAGAAGGCCCAGTAAGTGTAAACAAGGAATCAGTTTACTTGTGATATCAACAAGAATGTGAATAAAAACATAAAGACATGAGAAATGGATGTATATAAATTTCATAATGAAAATAACCTGAATAATACATTAATATTTGGCTACAAAACTTGATTTATTAAATCATGAACATATAACAAAGGTCCAACCCCAAGGTTTCATAAACTTTTACCAAGGTTATTCACCAAGATATCGTGAAACATGTCATCTCTATATATTAATTTTTTACCCAATGCATTGGAGCGCTATCATGGAGAACAAGTAATATGTATTTAATTTAATTTGAGCTACATAGATCATAATCAAATATTTCATAAATACCCCATTGAGAATAAAAGAAATGGGTTTCATTTGAAAATAATGATGTTTTAAAAAGTATGTAAAAATAAGATCATTATGTCATTTATAACCCCTGGAAAGGGAGTGAGAGTTATGTGTATGTCAATTCCAGAATAAAATATATCATTTTTTATATATATGGACACCCAGAAAAACGAAGCATTACTGTTTATTAATATAAATAAAACAAGAGAACTTCTTGAGAGAAATAGAGAGAAATTTGGAGACGAATTTTTTGCAGCATAACGGCTATATAACATGGTTTCAGAAAATAATAAAAAAATAATATACTGGGGTAAAAAACACATAAATAACTCATAATATAATATAAATACATAATAAAATGTAGATAAGAATATGGTATGTATATTTGAATGAAATACCACATGAAAAAGAAACATGAAATGAAAGAGAAGACGCGATTTCATTTACATGAAATTCGGAAGCCTAACAGCGTCACTTAAAAATTCAGAAAACAAATTGATGAGAGAGGAAAGGGATTATCAAAAATTAGACATGAAATTCAAAGTAATTAGAATATATAAGAACATACCCTCATCATAAATAGATGGAAACTAGAAGAAACTACATAAAGGAAGCCATGACTTAAAAGAGGAGGGTGATAGAATCCCTTACCTTGAAGAGTAACTTTGATGGCACGACGTTTGGGACCTTGGGACGCTTTAGGGAACCTTGGTAGGAATACTTGGGAGGTAAAAAGACCATAACTTCTTTTAGGAGGATTTTGGAACTAAATGGATGATGGAATGGCTTGGTCTTTATTGGAGAAGTGGGGGAAAAAGCAATAATTTCAAAGGGACACCTCATCGGTGGTGTTGGAAAAACCATGGGATTGCCCTTGTTATTTTCCCATGGTATTGGCCACTTGGGACACCTCATAGAATATAATACTATTCATAAGTCTACCAGAAATATTATATAATTATTACATCCTTAATGATGTAATTAAACACCTAAAACTCAAAACTGTATTTTCACTATTCACCGAAAATTCAACTGTTTCAGAAAAGTCCCAAAAATTCACCTTAACCTAATGTTAATGGTATGATTTCAAAAATGAAGTCCATTTTATGAAAATAATTTGCTAAATATTTTTAATTAATTTTTAAATAAAAACACTAATCATCGAAAATTCAACTGTTTTGTAAAAATTCCAAAAATTCACCTTAACCTAATATAGATGCTCTGAATTCAAAAAGGAACTCTATTTTATGATTTTTTTTCTAAATATTTATAATTCATTTTTTATATAAAACACTATACATTATTTAATATTCACCAAAAATTAAGTTTATCTTATTAGACTCTAAATTTCATACTGAACAAAACTGTAGAAGGCTATTTTTTGAAAATCCTTAAACATTATTAACTATTTAAGGTTTACATAAATATTTTAAAATACATCTTTTCCATTTCCAAAAATCATCAATAATATACATCCTCTATTTATCCGGACATTTGAAATTTACAAACTATTCCGTAATAAAATTTTTATTTATATCAATTGATTACATAAAGCAACTAAGGTATCGTTACATAGCCCCTTATCACACCAACATAGGACCTAAGTGTTAGGCGTACTATGGTGATAGAATCTGCGGGCGGCTCGACCAACATTTCCCGAGTTATGATTTCTCTCAGCTTGAACTTCTCCCATAGGTGATTCCATTCTAGCTTCACATGATGATGTTCGGCTTGAGATTGGTCCAAAGCAAAGCCCAATGGTGCTACCTCCTTCCCAAGTTCCATCTGATGGGATTGGAATGGCCATAGACTAATGGATTAGGCTATCAAATCATTTTTATATATTAATTACCCAAGATCACTTGTATTTATAGAAAAATTGAAATGTTAAGAGTTTAGTTTCCAACAGTCATATTGACCACCAATCATATTGACCAACAATCATATAACTGCCGAAACCAAACGGTCTCATTTTAATTATACTCATTGAGTTAAATGAAATAGTTTTGTTGAGTATAAAATAAAATAACCCCAAAAAATTTAGGCAAAAAATTATTAAAATGTTTGGGTCATTACATTGATGATACCATAATCTCAAATAATTTATTTATAATTCCAAGGAACCTCACATCTCTTAAAAAAGATCATCAATTATATGGAGTGGTATTTATTATTAACAACCACTTGTTTCAGCCTCTATTAATTGATTCATAACCCAAATGATGCATCATCCTTCCTATAAAAATAACTAGTGATTCCCAAGGTGACGTACTCAGATGAATAAAACCCTTCCTCTCTAATTTGACCAACTATGTCTTATATATATAAAGGGTTTCCAATTTCATTTTGTGTGGAGGAATATTAAATGGTTCTTCCCGTGGATGAAACTGTATCATGAAATCGACATCTCCCTCACGTGGAAACCCTGATTAGTTCTTAGGAATCACATCCCGAAACTGATCCATTATAGTAGGAAGAAAATCTTCTCATATCCCCCTTCATCAAGAATAAGAGAAGACCCTAGAACCATGAGTTCACCAAATTGTGGAATGATTTTCCTTGCATGGCTTCCTAGATTTCCCATTATATATATTGGACATATGTTTCCCCCTCCATGGAAGTGAAAATTAACTTACAATGGTGATAATAAATATGGTACTGGTAAAACACTAGGAAATACATCTCCAATATTAGATCAAAAAATTAAATTTTGAGAACAAACAAGTCCCATATAAAATGTAAACCACCAACATTAATGTCACACCCCTTTCAATTCCAGATATTTTCTGCTCACACCCCAAATGGTGAATAAATAGACATAACCCCACATATATGATACAACTCAAGGATCATCACACTAACAAACAGATCATATATAAATGAATTTTATGTCCCTATGTAAATAATTATTTACAAAGTGTTAACGATACATGAATTGTACCATGAACTATTGATGGTCTAGCCTTACCTCTTCTAGGTTCAGGCTCAACTATATGAATATGACCTACCCTTATATTACGGGATCTGACATGATTTGATGTTGTTTCACTACTATACTAATATGGGATCTCAATTCAAGGAGGTCCATGCCTTCCAGCTCGATATGAATGAATAATAAAACTCCAACTCATAGCCTAGTATGGGGTAACCGACCCCCTACATGAATTCTAAATCATCCTTAATCCTACATCTATTCCCATCTATTTAGGGTTCCTACAAAACCTCGACACAATCCCCAAACTACCACACGCTCGGCACTCAAATGGTCATTTGGGTCTTTCACCACACATGTGACCCAACCTTCTGCAATTATAGAAAAACACATGATCATTACCCTGAAAGGCTAGTGATCATCTCTGATACTTTTTACGCCACCACCACTGGTGATGAATATCAACATGATTTTTCCTACCCTTAGAAGTCACACTACATGACTGTCAAACTTGAACCAAATGCCCACCACTAGAAGCCCCCTTTATGATCTCCTCTGAATTGTGGGACTGATCTACCAGTTCGGTAAACCTATTTAAATTAAATATGTTCACCTTGGACCTGATATCATGTCTATGTTCATTCTGAAAAACCCACATTGGAGATACCTCAACCCCTTCCATATTTGGAATAAATCATTGCAAGTTTTTGATGTGGACAACACAATCCATCGCTGACATATTTCCTTGGGTTAATATCATTAACTCCACTTACATAACATAACATATGGTATCCTAATAGAAATGATCCAAAAAACATTTCCAAGAACCCATTTCATATAATACCATCTTTCTACTAAGTTTTAACCAGAATACCCCACAAGCGTTTTGCTGGTACCCACAACATATAAGCTGTAAATTTTACTCTCTTATTAAGAGGATTCTTCAACTGATACAAAATCATCTTGATGGGATCTATCCAACACATTTCTTCCATGGTTCCACCCTATAAACAAAACATAAGTGGATATTGTAATAGAAGCTCTCTGTTCAAATAAAACCTGATCAGTAGGAACCTCCTTGGTCCCCATTCCATCACCTGCATAAAACAATAAAATTAACCCTGCAACTACTCCTCCACTCAGTTACCCAATACAATTGGGTTTTCTTTCTCCAGTACTGGGTGATAATTCTATGTGATACCCATATAGCACCCAACAAGAACATGTCATAATATTAGCATCTCCCAATAATTCCAAACACACATATCAGAACACATAACATAAAACATCAACAATTTCCACAAAACTTCTCTATAATACCAAAAAAATCCCAATTTTCAAACACCAACTTTATTGATATAGTCACATTTGTAACAATACCCTCAACCATCCCTACTATGGGTCACAGTTAACTTGTAGTAAACAAACTAATATTATCAAAAGTCTTTTCATAAAACCCCCTTTAACAATTTTCATTTTACCAGTAGAAATCATCCTTATTTAAGCACCCTTCAATCATTTAAAACTCATCTCAACCAAATTTCAACCCTTATATGTTTTTCCATTAGGAATTATTCATTAAACCATTATTTTAAATTCATTACATTCACTCAATTCCACCATCTTTATTAGAAACTATTTCGTTTAGATTTATAAGAATGAAAAATTAATTCTATCCCTCACATCACACATAACGTTGATGTCTGTTCCAAACATGATGCATGTCGCCTATATCCCTAGATGCCAAAAATTATGCATGAATGAACAACATCATACCAGTTAATCCAAGAGAAAAATATAATAAAATAGGAATATCACATAACATGTGCATCACCTAATGGAAAAATCTCCTTTGACCATAATTAACACACATCAATAAAAAACAATACGACCCTAAGGTACTTAGGTTTTCTTGTATACATTGGTTAGGTACTCCCATGCATGAGATCCTTTCCATGGCCCAAAACATCATAATCTCCCATCTAACTTCCCAAAATAATAAAATAATAGAAAATAAAATATCTTTGATACAAATTTTTAAAATCCCCAACTCAATAGACACTGTATACGGTGCCCCGATCTGGGTCTCTACATGACCTCATGAATAGCTAGCTATATGGTAGATCTTGATTACTAGAGAAATGGGTATGATAGATCAGGTTTGGAGACTATACCAACTTCATCAGCGTAAGAAACAAGAGATATAAAATAAAAAATAATGGATATAATGAAAAAAAATCATGTATTCCAAACTATAACCCAAAATTATGTACAAGCCCAGAAGAAAGTTGTAAATATTCCATGTCAGGAAATACAATTACAAGGGTAATAAAAAACTAAAAATAAAGAAAAACACAAGAATCCAAAATAAGGGTCCTAAGTCTTTGTCTAGATCCCTCATCCATTCCCATCCCATGCCAAAAACTATCTATCATACAACCTTTTCCCTTGTCCTGACCTGCAACCATGAAGTCTTCCCGAGTACCCAATGGCGGCCTAAGGAGTGTGTGAGTATAACTTAGTATCCCAAAGCCAACTGAGTTTAACAATATCCATCTTAATATATATTTTATGAATTTAATAAATAAAATATGATAAAAATTGAAAACTAAATACTATTAGGTAACAATGTTCACCTAAACTAATTTCATGATTTGTTCCAGAGGTTAGGAATTTTTATCAATTACACTATAGCCTATGCTGGTAAACTATTATTAATAAGGGGATGAGTTGAGTTCCAGATCTCAATGGGTGGGTAATTTTCAAAAACAATTAAATCACACATATCATGATATCTCATTCTAGTTAGTCTCATCAAATTAAACCATTTTGGGGAATAAATCCTTAGTCTGACTCCCTAACCCATGCATTCTAGTCGTGGGTTTCAAATCCTCAGTCCAACAAAACCCATTGGTGTAGGTCCACAAGTCCAATACCCCACACGTACCACCATTCCATGTGCACATTCTTTATTTGTCATTTGACACATATACCCAAACACATGTCATACTCATTGAACACACAAACCATTTACACACAATAGTTCATTCAATAGATAAATCATCTTCATGCCTTAACCCATTAAAACATGTACCATTCACAATTCATGGATCATTATCCAAATAAAATTATAACAAAAACCCACTTACTACATGTCAAAAATTAAACACAATTTCATCAATTTCATTTCACTATTAATGTTAACATATGAAAAAAAAATCTCATATATTTTCATCCATAAATCAATGATAACATGAAAAAAATAACAATCATATGTTTTTACTCATTACAATTAAAATTCATTATCAAATACCCAAACCCATGTTCACTTATACGGAACACCCCTTGGGTAGAATTGTTTCTGATATACTCAACCTCAATGGAGCCCACATGGATCATGAGTGGTGAAATATATCATTTAACCAAAAAATTATCATTTCTTATTGTGTGAATAAAAATCACAATAAGAAGGAACCAAAATCCCAACTCCATATGAATAAAGAAAAACCAATACTATAGGATATAACTTTTAGACCACCTACCTTGATTACAAAGATGAATTCACACATAACCCTAGACATCGACTTGGAATTGAACACCATTGGAAGCCCCATCCGATGATATGCTTGGAAAATATTTTTTATGGATTAAGAAGTAGAAGAATGACTACACATGACCAAATATGAAAGTATAAGGATGAGGAGTGTTAAATTCAAAAGTATCGTTGATTTTCAAACAATGGTTCTAAAAACTATTTAGAAACAGGGGATATTGATCCTTTGGATGTATAGTGTGATTTAGTTCCTCACTAGGTTTGATGGAGGAGGAGTGAAGGAAAATACCGAGTTAGAACACTTAAGGCCCAAGAGGAAAAAATTGTAAAAATCAAACTTTTAAAGGGTTCCATGTTTTGGTTGTACAGTAGGCCAAACCGTAGGCCAATATTGTTCCACCATTTATCCAAATGAGGTTAAGGACACACGATTTCATTGGGACCCCACACAATTTGACAAAACTAGTGAAAACCGTGTAGGATGAATCTTTCCAAGACCACACAGTTTTCCTCCCCCAGGAATGGTTTCATTAAACTATGCACCCACATCTAGTAAATCAAGATTATGGAACACTATTACTATTAATTTAAGGCTCAAGCCTTAAAGAATACATAATCTTGATATAAGACAACAATTGACTTTTATTTTCAAGTCAGTATCCATTTTTTTTCATAAATAATATAATATTAAAAAATAATGGAATCATTTAATGTTTTAATAGAATAACATTTCCTTGATCCCATCCTTGACTCTATTCATCCTTATGTCCTATTGAAAACATTTCAATTCATGGGGTGAAAATAAAAATCTACGCAAGGGATACATAATGAAGGAAAAATGTTATTCATGGGAAAACATGAAAACCATGAATACATTATCATAAATTAATACTTTATACCTTTAATATGTAGTAAATATACTTCACTAAATATAATCTCATTACATACCGTTTTTGTAACCAAAATATTTCAATAAAACCCATAGAAAGAAACATATCAAATACATAGGTTACTTGGGAGATAAAAAAACATAAATGGAATAACCATATTCTAGACTTCAACACATATCAATAAATGGAATAGCCATATGGCTCACTTCCATACCCAATTCATTGGATGTTATAACATAACCACTCAAATATAGTTTTTTAAAGAACCACATCTCTTTGGATTATCGCAATACCACCCATCATATATTTATCACGTAACCACCTGTTAAATGTCTAAGTATCCTTATATAATCATAACACATAAAAGATTACAATTATCATCATTTCCATAGTAAAATTTTATTTTCAATCACACGAGATCATTTAATGATATTGAAATAGTAAATCCACTTTCAAAACCATTTTAAATACCAAAATAATGAAAAAATGAATAAGGGATTTCTTTTCCATTTTAAAAAAATTAATTCTTATAGAGGAATCCAAATATCAAAAAATAGTTACGGTGGAATAGAATTCGTTATCACCAAATACGTTAAAAAATTCATTATTTTCATTTCGTAAAATGCTTCGTATATAAAATATTCCCTTTGAATTAAATTAAATGTGAATGGGGTTTATTATAAACTGTATAAAAGAAGGTGGTGTATATTATCAAAATATGCCTCAATGAAAGGAGATTGAGACGATATTCCGTATAAAGATTGTATCATTAGATTAAGGAAAAGTCAATGAAATAATTATGTATGAAAAATATAAATAAACCCAATATAAGTGGATATTAAAAGTAAAACAATTAGATTTAATTCACACATATTCGTGGAAAAACAAAACCAAAGGCATGGATATTTAACTTAATAAAATGAGATTGAGTTAAGATTTCTCGTACAAAGATCGTATAAATGACATAAGAATTTATCAATGGGGGTGATTATGTGTAGAAATATAATTTCCAGGGTAGTTTAAATTATATCTTAATTAAATAAACCGATATTTCACACATAAACATTGCATAATATAATCAACAAAGTATGCATAAAACCCAATGAATGGAAATTGAGTTTACAAATTCCCTCACATTGAGTCCGACTTGTCTCGTTTGTTTTTTATAATATGGAATAATAAACATAGTTTAATTTCTACTTGGTTAAAAACATATTCATGTTTATCATTCATTTTATATAACTTATAATCATGTTATAACAATTAGTTAATGATTTGAGTTCATATCGAATGATTTGTCAATGTGCGGTACTTGAGTCAAAAATTAAATTTATTTGATGAAAATTGTCCATTTGGTAATAGTTACATTATATCCAAAATGGTATTCCAGATTTAAATATCATATAAATTCAGTATATATGTATTTATAATAGTCTATAGCTTTTGGGGATATGAAATAAAGTGCACCTTTCATGGAGACGGTAGTCCGTACTTATGCATGAACACTACTTTCATTTCGTTGTCATATTAAAGGAATTAAAATTAAAAAATACATAACGTATATTATAATTCCATCATAATAACTATGTTATATATCTTACATAATCTAATTAACACCTTCATTTATAAGTTCCATATATGGAATGAATGAGTCATATCACTTTGAGGGGGCGATAGTCCAAACTTCCTCAAATTAATGTATCGTATTTACACCTTATGGAAATTATAAAGGCATGTTGTAAATAAAAAATTAAATAAGAATAGAGAAAATAAAAATATATTAAATATCATATATAAATACAATTTCATCATAATGTTCACCATGGGAGGTTGTAAGAGAAAATTGAACAATCATCATTTCGTGAGACAGTAGTTCGCCGTAAACAAAAACAGTATGTTCGTATCCATTATATGGAGGTGTGTGTAAGTGTAGGTGATACCATTATAATAAAAACATAATAGTATAATGAATATAATGGTGTTTTTATAATATAATTAAATAATGATAGTGTAGTTGGTGTAGAAGTAAAGTAAAATAAAAGATCATGAGAGAAGATGTTACCTCAAAATTGGGTAACTCTTTTTGAATTGAGCCAAAATGCTTCTTTGAGTTTCCTTACGAACAAGGTAAGGATTCTAGGAGTAAGGTATTAATTTTGGGAGATTATTTCATCATATTTTGGATGTGCCACGAGGCCTGCGAGGTGTGATTATGTTGGAAGAGGTGATGGCTTTTTATAAGAGGGAGGAGGGGCACTTTAAGAAATTCATGAAATATTATTTTATTAAAACTTAATTTTAGATTTATAATAGTTAAAAGTTATAATTTTGTAGGATATTCTGATTATTGGTCGAAATACTCTCCACAAAGAGGTTTTATACAAGTTTAGGGCACAAAATTAAGCTTATCTTATAGCTTTAACCCCTAGTTAAAAACATTCACTCTTACCTTATCTTCTTGTATTTTCATAATATATATTCACTATATTTATTATAAAATTCCAATCGAACCACAAGTAGATAATTAATGAAAATTTTAATTTTTCAAAATTCAGATTAAAAAATCATAAATCTTTAGGACTAGTATATCATTTAATAAAACAGTATTTGTTTGAAAAAAACATTTATGTCAATTTGGACACTATTTAGAAATTTTTTTGTTAATGTCATAAAAACTTTATTCCTTTAAAGTCATTAAATCATCCCAAACATGTCAATGTAATCATAAAAAATTCTTTGATGACATAAAAATTGTCCAAATCACATTTATTTAAATCATTGTAATATAATTTATTTTAATATATCATCATTAAGGTAATCGCTCCATCATAATTGTGTAATATATATATATATATATAATGTATTAAAATTATAATTAAAACACCATGATTTAGGAAATATTTTTATATTTCTATTTACTTTTTAAAGTCTAAGATATAATTTATATAAACCAAATTAAAATTGTTTTAGTTTGGAGATAGTTGTTTAAGTTATATTTCCCTTTTCATTAAATTAAATATTATAAAAGGTCATTATCACACCCATGTTGCTCCGTGGGATCCTAAATTAGACCCAAGGATGATAATGTATGTAAATATCTCATCCAATGGGATTAGGAGATGTGTTAAGGTAGTTTAGTATTATTATAATATTATTTCTTACCCTTATATACCTAATTTACCCTTTAACCATGGTTAATTAAAATAATTACTGAAGTTACTATTCTTAATGTCCAAACCTAAAAGGTACCTATTTACATAATTTGGACCTTATTGTTAAAAATTTGGATTCCTTTTTTTCAAATTCAAATTACGTAATTGGATGCAATTATTTTAAAACTAATTCCCGTTGTCAAAACCAGAAAGTAGCTTTTTAAGAAGTAAAAAACTATCAAAAGATCGACATGTGTTTATATCCAAATTAATTGTGAAATTACATACAATAAAAAACATGGATTAATTAAAAAAAATAGTCCAATTAAATATTAAATAAAATTAAAAATACAATCAATCTATATAAGTAAATTTAATGAAAATGCAGTTATGAATTAAAATGCAGTATTTTTCACTATTCAATAAGACATTTAATTTTATCAAAAAAATACCAGAAATCAACCAAATTAAATTTTGATGTCCCTCTTCTAAATAATATGTTTCTTTTAATTAGAAAATGTAAATGTGTCAAAATATACATTTAAATGATCATCCCCATCATAAGGCTGTAAAACTACATTTTTTAAAAAATACTTCTTTTATATGAAAAATTGAATTTGTTCTTATATCATATCTAGAAAACATATAAGATGAATTTAAAAAATTAACTATATTTTTCATTAAATTAGATTCCATAAATAGTGAAATGATTATATAAACACAATTATTCTTTTTCTAAAAAGGTTCTTATAAATCAACATCCTTTATATTTAATTGATTTTTATTTCATTTTAATAAATTTGGTAACCAATGAATCATTTTTTAAACTTGTGTAAATAATATTTTAATAATTTAATTGGTACTATTCATTCCCTCCATTCAAAAAACTATGTTATAATGGTAACATTTCTATAATAAAATTTGTTTGTTTGTTAAAACTCTATGTAGCTTATCTATTATTGTATTAAACATAGTTTTTCATTCTTGAAACACAGGATGTTAAAATTAATCATGAGCCAACTGTTCAACATGCATTGGATAGCCACATTATCCCATCATTCATGTCCTGAATCCCCAAAAAACATCCAAGCCTCTAAATAAATTAAAGAAACAACTCACTAAGAAACATTAAGGTATTTAAACAAAAATATAATCATGATCTTACCCAAAAGCCGTTTGAAATATTATATAAAATTTTAGTAAAAATGATAATATTTAATTTCATTATTCTACCATATTTAATGTTTCTAATAATTATAATATATCATGATGTATTCAATCAACCATGTTTTAGTGTTATAATTGAAATAACAATTTTACATGTTGAGTAATTATATTATTTGTAGACAATTTCATTTGATTAAATTTATAACAATAATTAAATATTAATATTTAATATTAGAATCATTGATATTAATTTAAAATATTTAATGATAATATCTAAATCTTGTTAGGATAGATTACACCAACATTGATTCACTATATCTCCTAAGAAATCAATAGTTAAATTTCCATGGACTCGAGTAGTACTAGGATGAGTGACGTCCTTAGAAGTACCCATGTTACACCGTTTTTTATATATTGCAAAAAAAATAACGATGAATATTTATAATATTTCTTGATAAATTCGTTATTGAATTCCATAATATGTATGTTTTATGGGTGACCTCCTGGGATGTTCCAACATTCCAACCTTTTCAGTAATATTCATTGTATTTTTCTTTATTTTTTACATTAAAAAAATAATTTCTCATAGGTATAACATTGATAATTATTATTATAATGAACCATACATTAATGAAATTGATATTACTTCAATGTTGAAGAATAATCATTTCAATAAATAAAAAATACCAGATAGTACTATATATGTATAGTGACTTTAGAAGAAGGAATCATAAACAATCAGTTAATAATATATATTCATGGTGTCCAACTTAATTTGTCATAACAAGACCCGTTTTTAACATATCTTACCTAATAACCTTCTTCATGCCTTGGGGAAGAGAATCATATGAATGGGTGAGATTATATTCTTAGTAAGGGTAAACAACGGAGATATCAATCATACCATAATCATAATACATAATTAAATAACATTTGAAAAACATATTATGCATATTAAAGATCATGATATCGTGCCACAGGATAAATCATAATAGTTCATAAGAATTATTTAAAATAATCACAAAATTCAAAAAAATAAGACATGAAGTTTTGTGGAATACACATAAGAATATAAAATCATTTCATATTATTCATGGTTCATTTCCAAGACCATAATAGTGGAAAAAGTCCACTATTGATCCAAGTTCAGTCCTCATTACAACCATATATTACTTAATTGAGATAATGTCACATTCCATATAAGTCTATTTCATGAGATATAAATATTTACCAAATTAATTTTATGTATATATAGGTCACACCCATATCCTAATTAAAACATTCTTACCTATACTAAAATAACATAAATCATTCATCATAACCTAAGGAATAAAATTGGTTTCTTTAAACATAATTCCACCATAAGATAATACGTGTAAAAAAATGGATTTTATAAATATCTTTTAATAGTAATAATAATAATAATAATAATAATAACAATAAGGATATTATAATTTAAACATAACCATATTAAATAATTCCATCTTAGATAAAAAATATTTTTTCTGAAACACATGAAATTAATACCCGAGGAAAATTTCCTTTCTTCATCAAAAACATTTTCATACCGTGAATTTTTTTTTAAAAAAATTATTTGAAATTAAAAATGAAATATTTTATAGGAATATTTATGTATATAATGCTTTATGAATATGTAAAAATATGTTCAGGACATAATAGTTAAAAAACATTCTCCTAGTACTTTTTCATGAAATGTCAAAAACTACCTCATATCCAATAACTAAAAAAGATTCCATTCAAAATTTTTAATAAAAATTCACCAAGGGGTAAAATTCATTTTAATAAATTGTGGAAGAATACAAATAATATTAATTATTTTGGAAAAATATACATGGATGGTAAATATAAACTAGTGTATACTTAGGTTTAAACAATCTCAAAAAATAATGAGAATGTAAAATTATCCCTTACCTTATGTTTGATTTCCTTTGTCTGTATATAAACCTCATGTATAATGATATAAATAATTTTATTAAATTATGTCATAAGAATATTCAAATTTATGATATCATATATGGTGATATTATAAACTAATTTTTAATTACATTTCATTATTAGATGTTATTCGGTTATTAACTACATCATTTTCTTTTGAATGTTTTGTCAAATAAGTTTCATTTCTCCTTCATATGCCATTTTTATATCATTAAAAAAATGATATTAACATTATATACATAATATTTATTCATTAGATAAATTATATAATCATTTTTTAATGATGATCATGTAGAATGAATCACATCACATTATTGAGATGGTATGCCATACGTATGCATGAGAGACAATATCATTCCCAGAATTATTGAATGGAATTGAAGTGAATGTTTTATCATTTTAAATAATTAAATTTATTTTATTTTAATCATATATAATTATTATTTACATCATTATACCCATCCATGTATGGTGGTTGTGAAAACAAGCTATACCAAGTCATGGAGACAGTAAGTCGTACGTACGCTCGCGTGGTGATTTCATTTTTCACAGGATGGAAAGAAGGTAGAATATGGTTGGTTGATAATCATAATAACATATCAGTATATATTTTATACCATATTTATTACATTATAATTAAACAATTCATGAATAGGATGAAGAATAAGAAATATGATTGAAATAATCGGTAGAAGAAATTACCTCTTCTTCGACCCGCTTCCTCTAAATCACCCTTTAGATCTCTACAGTTGGTCTTCAAAGAATACCAGGACCTCTAAAATGTTACTTGGTAAGTTTATAATGGAAATATTCAGTTGATGGATGAGCTTTAAGGCTCATGTTTAATAGAATTGGTGAGGGAGGATGTGCCCTTTTATAATTGAGGTGAGGGGAACTTTTGGGATCTCTAGAAATATTAATATATAATAAAATAACCATATAAAAAACCTCCAAAATGTCCCAATTTTAAATATTATATGACATATATTTGTAATCTAAACAACAAATATATTTTAAAAATGTTTTTCTGTCAATTTAAAGCTTTTCATTTTAAGTAACACATAAATATTCAATTTAAATTTTAGCTAGTATAACAAATAATTCACTAATAAATGGGTACAACATTTACTTTTTTGATGTCAATTAGACTGTAAATAAATATATTATAACAATATAAACCATATAATAATTAATCTATATTTCAAAAAATGTTTTATGATTTTTATATAATTTAATAAAACATTATTTTGATAAACAATGAATAATGACAATTTTGACACTATTCAATTAATTGATCATTAGAAATATTAAGATAAAAAGTTAACATCAAACCAACAATTTAATTATATTCCTATGAGGTCACAGGAATCTATAATAATCAGTTTACATATTAATTAACCCAAATGTTATTTATTTTAATATTTTAAATAACATATATTTATTATCTCTATTAATAAAATAATTACTCCATCAATTTTTTTATTTAATATACATATTTGATAAATAAAAATTAAAAATAAAATAATATGTTGAATATAAATATAATATATTTCATAATATCTTATGTAGTATAATGTTTCTTTTGGCCGGAGTGGAAACTCAAGTGGTGGTGAATTGAGTTCCAACATAAAATTTATGTTAAAAATTTATGAAAAAATATACCCAATTTGAAATCTTCCTAGTTAATGAAGGCAATAGAGACATTAATGTTTATTTGGTCAAAAAGTTTCTCAAATGGTGATTAGTCATCAAATAAATCAATGTATAACAATTATTCAACTTTTGTAACAGGTTTGCGGAATTAAACATATACACACACTAACCAGAACTACCTATCAGAGTTAATGTAAAATAGCTTTCAGTTTTGAAATAATGAGAAGAGGAAAATAGAAAAACAGTGTATTACAAAAATATAATAGACAACAGAGTCAAACAAGAGGTTTATTCTCAATCTGAGAGGCAATCCTCGGCACTTGGTGATCACATACCACCATGAAAATTATATTAACACTAAACATGATACATAGCATGTATCGGGATTTACAGCAGTTTTCACAAACTGTTTATAGCTCACACCCTCTACCAAAGTTCATCATGGTATAGACACACAAACAGGTCACACACGGAATCTTCCATAGATTTTTATGGGAAACAAAATAATAACGAATGATTGGTTTGAGGAATTTCATTTTCCTCCATTTTAAGAACATGATACAATGTTTGTAACAGACAAACAAACACATATTAGAAATGTATAATAAAATAAAACAATATGGATATTATTATAGGACTGAGTTTAGAAAGCTCAATTTGTTTATAGTTCATCTCTTGACTCCATGGAGTGAAGAAATTGCAGTTTGAGTCTATCTCTGGAAGTTGTCTCCAAAAAAGAGTGTCACAAATCCAGGCTCTAGCTTCCAGGTGATGAGGTGTTCTGCTTCTTGGTTTTATAGAGATTTCATGAAGCACATAAGACAAACATCAATTTTTTCTCCCAAATGATCTTTGTGATGCTCATGGGTTCACAGTGTAAGTTCTTGATGGTTCTTCCTTGTTCTTCTGGATCTAGCGAGTATGTTCTCTCTTTTATGCATTTGTCTCAACCTTTTTTTCCTCTATCATGAATTTTATATTAGAGGTCCAACAATAGGAATAAGTAAACCACGTTCAGTCTTCCTCATTCCTCGTACTATCTCTAGATACAGTCTCTTGATATGTCTATAATCAACATTAATTAATGTCAGAATAATTAAATTTCCAAAATATGACCGTTAGAATAATCTAAAGAATATAAAAAAATTATGGAATAGAAGATAGTATTGGTAGACTGGTAGTGGTATCCTTCTCAACAGTAGGCTTCGATAGTAGGATTCATTGGCAGACTGCATCAACAAGCTTTATCAGTAGCCTTCATAGGTAGACTTCATTGGTAGAATTTTATTAGAGATCTCACATTGATAACTCAGAGGTAAGGTTACTTAGTAGTAACCTTTAGCGGTAACATCAATTAGTAAACTCCTCTAGCGGTATCCTTTATTGGTAACCTATAGAAGAAACCACTTTCAGTAACCTTTTACTTAGATAAAATTTGTACTGTAAACATAAACAAAAGAGTAGTGAGATTAAATATAAATATTTATTTCCCGATCGAAACTACGAATATTAATGAAACCAGATTATCATATAAAAGAATAATTATTATCACATAAATGAAACATGATCTTGGATTATCAAAATAGGTGATTCCAACAATCCCCCACTTGTTCATAATCACAAATTATGTTAGTGAAATTTATATTTTATGTATTTTTTATTCAGGGTTAAGCACATTTTTTAATCTCGTCAGTGGTGTTAGAAGACATGTATTATGTATCTGTAAAATTGAACTAGAGAATATATAAATCATGTTTTACATTCTGTAAGTAAGTAAATTATGATGTAAGTAATAATAATATCAAGAACAACATGTCTAAACACGTACGATAAATGAAACGATATTGCACAAAACACTATTTTAACATGGAATTGACAAATGAATAGGTAATATAAATACCAAAGTGAACCATATATTATATAATAACAATTAATATGATTCTGTAATAAATCAATAAAATTATTTAAATCTTTATACAAGAGTTTCAGATACATATGAAGCAAATCGGACATAAGGTAAGGGATAAATTTTCCAATCTTGTTTTTATCCAAGATTGTTTATTCGTAAGTATTTACTGGGGTTATATTTATCATCCATGTCCATGCTTTCAAAAACGTTTTTCATGTATGCATAAAGTCCTTTATACCCATTTTTACTTTTACCCCATGGTATAGAAGTAATCTTTCTTTTGTTTACCCTACGAGGTACTTTTTGACTTTTCCGGAAAAAGTACGAGGTGAATGTTTTTTTAACTTATACGGCATGAATGGATTTTTATGATTTCATAGAACAATATTTCCATGAATCTTCCTTTACAATTTTTCAAGTTTATTTTTAATCTACTTATTTTAGTCTAAAATTGTATGAAATATTAAGAAAGGAAAATTGTTTCTGATGTATAAATGATATTTTCCTCAAGAATAGATTTCAAGTGTTTTATAAAAATTATTTTCCATCTAAGATAATTTAGGGTTCAGTTTCTATCCCTATTTGTACATTGATTTGATTATGTTATGATGGAATTAATTTTATGATTTCCTTTCATCTTATATGGATTATTTTATGATGACATGATGCTTAAGAATCCCATTTTTATTACTTGGGTTATGATATGATGTATGATTTATGATTTTGTGGCACACATAAGAATGGTTTCATTATGAGATGGGTGGGACCTATATCTCCCTCCAATTCATTGGGTAAAGATTTATATCTCATGAGATAGACATGGCTGGAATGGTAAGTTAATCCATTTCAGTGTTACATGACTGGAACAAGGAGTGATCTCGATTCAGAATGGGATGTTGTCCACTAAGATGGTCTTGTAAGAAATGCCTTGGATAATATGGAAATAATAACATGTGCTCAATGGATGCTACAATTTTATGTTTTATTCACATGATAGTTTATCATGATTAATGTTTCTTTATGATCTATGCCTTATGTACTTCCAATATTTATGTCGTTGCTCAAAATTTTGATGTTTAGATTTTATGTTCAAGTTTTTTCATTCAAATGTTTATGGATTATTTTATGTTCTCTATGATTACCCTTACTGAGAATTTGAGCTCACCCTTTTTATGTTTTCTTTTCCCCCGGATTTAATGAAAGGTTTTAGGTAAGAAAACAAAAGGGGAAGCTCTTTATGGGAGATGTTGAGGATCATCCACCATGATTAGAATATTATTTTCAAAGATTCCAAAGACACTAAAATATTACTGTCCTTGTGTGTCTGTTATTGTTATGTATTAAATATTCCGCAAAAGTAATGTAATTTCCATATACATCAAGCTTTGGGTCTCTACATTTGGTATTATAGGAATGGTTTAGTTAACCTTTGGAATCATGGATGAAAAAACTTTATTGAGATCCCTATATATATTCATAATGTATGTCTAGGGATGTCCCTAAGGATAAGTATAAGTACATGTGATAGTCCTATAATTACTGTAATTATCATAGAAATAAACCTAAGATGTTAGATATTGAAGGTACTCCCTCTTTATTATATCGATTTCCTAGAATTATTTTTGCCTCTCACACTATTCTTTTTGGGTTTTAGACGATGGATGGAATCCAAAGGAACCGTGTTGATCAATGTAATAGACGATGCAATGATTGTCCTCCCGAAAAAACCAATGTTATCGGAGATGTATTTCAAAATATTATTGCTATACTCACACAATCTATGAATCGTTCTAGATATCCAAATTAGCAGATAAGGGAACAATATTTTATTGAGTCAATCATGAGGCAACGTCCAGCTTCTTCCAATGGGTCTTCTGATCCACTTGTTGCTAAACAATGGATCAGTTCCATTGAAAAGATATTTTCCATAATTCACTGTTCAGAATATGAAAAATTCATTTTAGCTGTTTACCCTTTAGAAGGTGAAGCAGACCACTGGGGGACTCTAATTAAGAATACAAGGCCCCAAGATGAAATTGCATCCATGGAAAGGGATGAGTTCAAGAACTTGTTTTTCAATAAGTACATCCCTCGCATTCTTCGAACAAGGATGGAAAAGCAGTTCCTTGATATTAAGAAAAAGGATGATGAATCTGTTGGTATATACGAGGAGAATTTAACAAGGCTTTCATGGTATGCATCAGGGTTTATCGTCCAACATGAAAGTAAAGTTGATCGATTCTTTAGTGGCTTAAAACCAAGTCTTCGATGGGAATTATCTATAAGAGAGTTCAGTAGCTATGATTAAATTTTGTGTTGTTCTATCAAGGTAGAACTGGAATTTGGTGTTACATATCATTCTCATGGTTTTGACAAGAAACAAAAGATGGAGTTCATGGAGAAATCTCAGAACAATGGTGAAAAGAAGATGAATGTTTCTTTATGCTCAAAGTGTGGAAAGAAGCATGGTGGAGATTGTCTAAAAGGTACTAGAAAATGTTTTAAGTGTGGAAAAGAAGGTCATCGAGCATTTGAGTGTCGAAGTAATGGAAAAAAGGTAGCCAATGATATGAATAGAGAAATGACTATATATAACTCACCACCTACATTTCAATGCTACAAGTGAAAGGAAATTGGTCATTATGCTAATCAATTCCCTAATCCAAGTGTTAATGATGATCATCCTCAACAACCACTTAAGTCAAAGGACAAAGGGAAGTCACATGCGATCAATATTGGAAATGTTGAATATGACAACAATGTGGTTGAATGATAAAGTGCTTATGTAATGGGATTCCAAAATAATGTTGTAGTATCATGGAATATTGGAATATTTATGTATTGGTCTATTGTGGTTTTCAATAATTTTATGGTACCGGTAACCATGAAAAATGATTGAGATATTTTTGGAAAGAAGATGATATTCTCATAACGAAGGGATAAGGAGTAAATAAATTTTTTTATAGTATTCCTGAGATCATGATTGATATACGGACAAAGTGATATCCTGGTTTGAGTATATAGAATTTTTTAAAATTTTATTATGTGGAAAGAGATAATTTTTGACAACTTTCTTGTTTTTACTAAGGTTCTATGGTAATTCGTGTTTCAAGAGAATACATGTTTAAGGTATTCATATTTTTGGAACGTGACAATAAATATCTACCTTGTAAGATATGGGAGACAAATGTTATGTGGATTTAGTTCACCCCCTTTTTGTTTTTTATTTTTGGAAGAATTTTAATGTTATCCATTTATGGATAGATTATGTTATTATCCATTTTATGATTAATTTATTTTCACACTATAGGTGGAATTATACTAACATGTTCTAACCTTTTTGTTCAGAACATATGGAATGAACTATCATTCTATCACATCATCTGATAACACTACACGAATGACAAATTCAACTTCATTTCATTAAGAGGTGAAGTAGAAATTGTACAGTGCACGACCAAAGGTGAGATTGTACCAAAATAATGTAAGTATTTCTTCTAATTAAAATTCATCAACTTTAGGGAAATGATCTTGAAAACCATAAATGTTGTCCTAGTTTCATTATATCAGATGAATCAGATGGTACCTTTGATCATCAAAAATTTATGGCTTTGTGATTGTTGGATTTTTCATATCTATGTTCTCTACCACTCTCCATCAGAACATGAGTGTCATATTTCGATTCCATATCCATATTTTCACCTATGTTATCCTATGTGGAAACCTAGCGATGAGTGAATTTGGGTAACCATTACGTTTCATACTTTAGTTTTTAAGATTATGGTTTGGTATTCCTTTTTATGATGTGGGTTGCTATAAAAGAGACATTCAAGTAGTAAACCATTTATAACCCCGAAGAATTTCGAGGGAGAAATTCATTTTAAGGGGGGTAGAATGTAAAACCCCGAGATTTTATGAAAAATATTCTTTTAATTTCATTGATATCTTGTGTTGTACTCTACACCAAAATTAGCTTGTGCTATACGCAACACCGTATTAGATTATAGTATATGCAACATTGAGTGAGTATATATATATATATATACTCAATGTATAAATTTAATATGGTTGGATTCTGTTATATGCAACAACAAATGAGTCTTTCACCACACACAACCCTGACTTGGCTTGCATTACACGCAATCGCGACTTTCCTTGATAGCGTGTGTTGTACGCAATATTGTGTTTCACAATACAATGATATATGGTTATAATATTATCATGAACTAGACTTTATGAATATTATTAACTACATATTGAATTTTATAACATTAATATTCATCTTACTCATTTTCTAGAACATGTTATGAGAATAAAATAATTTTTTCATGTAAAATAAGTATTTCTTAAAAAAATGCAGTTTTACCGCCTTTGGATGGCGCACCCATTTTAAACCTAATTTTTGACATGTTTATAAGTATAATTTGACAAAATAAAACTCCTTTTTTTGATAAATTTTTTATATTATTCTGATAACTTTCATATTTTAATGAATAGTAAAAACACGCTATATTTTAATTAAATACAACTTTTTTTCATTTTAAAAATTTATATGGTTAAATTATAAAATCTAATGGTTTTAAAGTATAAATAGAATATATTTTTACCATTTAATTTAATTTATGTCATTAACATTGATTTTACGTTGAATTCATAGGTAAAATCATATCAATCTTTGACAATGTTTTATCTTTTAATACCCATTTTCATAACAACGAGATTAATTTTAAATTAATTACATCAACTTCTGAGTTTTGAATTTTGAAAAATCAATTCCATATTTGGATTCATTGGGTCCAAATTATCTTAATAGTTTACTTTTATTTTTTTGACATTATGAATAGTAACTATGGTAATTTTTATTTACTATAGTTAAAGGTAAATCGGGTAATTAAAAGTAAAAATAAGATTATTGAAAAACATAATGAATCATCGAAAATGAGTAGTCTCCAGAAATCTAATAAAATTATATACATCAGGTGAATTTATTTAGAATTTTTAGGGATTAAATAATTATCGTTAAAGGTGACACAATAGTGTTGTTGAAATTATTTTATGGATTGAAATATCTAATAAATGGTTTTACAAATATTCAAATAAATAATATATGAACTATTTAATATGATACATGAATATTATAGATTAATATGACATGTTATAAAGCTATTAAATATTTTATTTTGAACATATATTCTGTCTTGATTTTATTTAAATTCAAATAGATGAATAGTGTCAAAATTGACACTATTGTTATTTTATAAAACATACATAATATAAAATTCTTTAAAAATCAAAAAAATATTAAAAAATTATAAATTAAAATTTATATGGTCTAAAATGTCATAATTTATCCAATTATAGACAATTCATAGTACATAAGTAATTATTTTTAACAATTTAAAATTTAGAATCTTATTAGCACAAATAAAATTAAATAGATTAAATATGGATAAGTCAAGTTGGTAAGCTTTAAAATAAATTTTAAACATGTTTAAATTTTATTGTTTGATTACATTACAACCCTATATCATCTAATATTTGAATATGAGTCATTTTTGGATGTTTTTAAGTGGGGTTTTATTTATTATAAATTAATATTTTTGAGGTTTCCAAAGGTGCCCCTCTCCTCCCTTATAAAAGGGAACCTCCTCCCTCTCCTCTTTTCACAACCATGACCCATAATTCTGGGCCAACCCCTGAAAATTTCACTTATCCACTTCCCTATAATCATCTTAGAGGTCCTGGTCTTCTTGAAATACCATCTTTAGGGCCCTAAGAGGAGGTTAAGAAGAGGCTCGTCAAAGATGAGTTAATATACTTTACTGATTCATTCCAATTTATTTCTTCTTATAATTCTTCTTCATTATGTGTTTCATAATAAATTAATAACATCAGTATCACTCATAAAATGATATGTTATTATAAATATGAAACAACCATATTTCACCTTCTATCCATCCTACGGAAAATGAGAGCACCACGCGTGCGTGCGTACGAAATACCGTCTCCACACCGTGGTGTAATCTGTTTTTTTCCAACACCACCTTAATTGGATGGGTATAATGGTGTAAAGAATAACTATATATAGTTATTATAACATCATACTGATTCTAAGATATTATATCATTCACTCCAATTCAATTCAATAATTATGGGAACGATATCATCGCTCGTGCGTACGTATAGACTACCTTCTCTACGACGCGATAAGATTCATTCTCCATGTAAACCATTCAAGAATACTTATAATATAATGAATAAAAATGAAATATATGACATGATAAAGATACTTAATTTAGTTATATATATATATGACATCTTCTTACTTCCATTCATGTTAATAAGGAAAGGAAAACATTGTTCATGCGTACGTATGACCTACCGTCTCCATGAGCGGTGTGTTTTATTTCATTTATCTATATATTAAATATATATATATACATAATATATATTATATATAAATCACGTTTTACGTTTTTTATGTAATTAAATCAGGATATAATTAATAATAATATCAAGAACAACAATTCCAAACACGTACGATAAATGATACTATTTTACCCAAAACGCTACTTTAACATGGAATTGAAAAATGAATGGGTAATATAAATATCTATGTGAACCATATATGATATAATATCAATTAATATGATTCGGTAATAAGTCAATGACATTATTTAAATCATTATATAGGAGGTTCAGATACATACGAGGCATATCATACTTAAGGTAAGGGATAATTTTTCTAAACTCGTTTTTATCCGAGATTGTTTATTCGTAAGTATTTACTGGGGTTATATTTATCATCCATGAACATGTTTTAAATAACTATTTTCAAGTATGTTTAATGTCCTCTTTACCCATTTTACTTTTACCCCATGGTATAGAAGGAATATTTCTTTTGTTTACCCTATGAGGTACTTTTTTACTTTTCCGGCAAAAGTACGAGGTGAATGTTTTTTAACATATACGGCATGAATGGATTTTTATGATTTCATAGAAAATTATTTCCATGATGATTCGTTTAAATGTTTTCAAGTTTATTTTTAATCAACTTCTTTTAGTTTAAAATTCTATGAAATTATTAAGAAAGGAAAAATATTTTTGAAGTAGAAAGGATATTTTCCTCAAAAATGGAGTTCAAGTGTTTTATCAAAATTATTTTTCATCTAAGATAATATACGGTTCTGTTTCTATCCCTATTTGTGCATTGATTTGATTATTTTATGATGAAATTAATTTTATGAGGTCATTTTCTCTTATATGTATTATGTTATGATGGCATGATGTTTAAGAATCCCATTTTTATTACATGGGTTATGATATTATGTATGATTTATGATTTTGTGGCACACATATGAATGGTTTCATTATGAGATTGTGGGACCTATATCTCCCTCCAATACATTGGGTAAAGATTTATATCTCATGAGATAGACATGGCTGGAACGGTAAGTTAATTCAGTTCAGTGTTACGGGACTGGAACGAGGAGTGACCTCGATTCAGAATGAGACTTTGTCCACTAAGATGGTCTTGGAAGCAATTCCTTGGCTACTATGGAAATCATAACATGTGCTTAATGGATTCCACAATTACATGTTTTATTCCCAATATAGTTTATCATGATTAATGTTCCATTATGATCTATGCCTTATGTACTTCCAAGATTTATGTCGCTACTCATGATTTTGATGTTTATATTTTATGTTCAAGTTTTTGCATTCAAATGTTTATGGATTGTTTTATGTTCTCTAAGATTACCCTTACTGAGAATTTCAGCTCACCCTTTATATGTTTTCTTTTCCCCGGGATTTAAAGAAAGGTTTTAGGTAAGAAAACAAAAGGGGAAGATCTTTATGGGAGATGTTGAAGATCTTTCACCACGATTAGAAGATTATTTTCTGAGTTTCCAAAGACACTAAACTATTACGGTTTTTGTGTGTTTATTTTCATTATGGATTAAGTATTCCGAAAAAGTAATGCAATCTCCATATATGTCAAGATTTGGGTCTCTACAAACTTGAATGGAAAAATTCCAAAAATATCACTATGATTTTCTACAACTAGAGGCTGAATTGGAACTGGTGTAGGTGGATATCATAGAGCCTGAATATTATACATAATCACCTCAACCAGACATGGGTCTATAAGAGGATTTACTCAATATAGATTGTCATAATATTCCTCTTGTATCTTATTTTAATTAATTCTTGGAGTAATGATTCTACACAACATCAACATACAACATTGAATACATATTAACACTTAAATAGAGTGAATGTAAAATTAATCCCAATACATAGATAAAAAATGTATGGATATTAAACTATCCAAATAAAAAATAATGTAGAATAATATATTTAATCCTCAATATGTCTTTCCAGAAAGTAGAATTGGTGAATTAATGTTTATAATGATGAGATCTAGCTTGGCTCTCAATCACAACTACCTTTTATGACCTAAAAATATTAATCAACTGTATAATGACATCATGTAAATATGCATAAACAAAACCATTGATACCATTTTGTCATGAACCATCCCAGACACCCTGGTACCCAGATACCCAATATGATCCTGACATTTCTTGAAGGGAAATCCCAATACCCATAATTTTGATAAGGAACATGGCATAAAAAAATATGAAAGTGGGAAAAAAATTCCACAAACACCATGGAATAAATAGATACAAGTCAGTATGCATACAAGAAAGAATTTAGAGGGAGAACTGTACTAGATGTCAAAATAGTTTAAAAAACTCAATGTAAAACCCCAAGACACCAAATAATAAGATAAAAACAAATGTCCCATTGGATGCTGCAGATTCAATCCCAAAGATCAACAATGACTACCACCATTATGCGATGATTTCCCTTTTCTTGAATCTAGTAGGAGGAAATAAACAAATTCCCAAAGTCACAAGTAGGGTGTGAGATAAAATCCAATTAGGGTCCCAAAAATAATTATATAATAAGATTCAACATTTAATTAACAAAATAATGGGTTCAATTTTTTAAAAAAAATAGAATTTCAAAATCATATTTTAAAAAAATCATGCCATACATTTCAAATGATGGAACTACATTTAAAATTTACATCATAAAACATTTTATATAAAACAATTTATAAAAATTAACTTGGAATGAGTAAAGTTGTTTAAAAATAATTGAATATATATGTGTGTATATATAAAATCACTATAACAAGAAACACGTTCATCTTCCAAGATGTATGACTGTTCTAGGTTATGGGATCCTCGCATACTTATATACTGAAAACAAAAATGTTCACAGATTTCCCCTTGACACTGATCAAAGAGGGATAACTACCATCCCACTATAGATAATACCTACCAATGAGATTATGTAATAGTTTTAAATCATCAATTCATATCTTGGGAATTCTCATCCTAGTGTGTTTTTACGTAATATGTAACAATCATCAATAATGTAAAATTAATTTTAAAACTCTTTAAAATACAATTCAACACATTTTTCCCATTTCAATATGCCAATTTTCATTTTAAACCAAAAATGACTTTCTAATAAGAAGATTCATTTTTTCCTGAAAAAATCACCAGGTTTTTATGAAACAAATCATCCATTTTTCTCAAATAAAAATTTGAAATCAATTTCATAAATCAATTTCACAATTCAAATTACAAAAATTAAATTCAATAATTTAATTTCACATTTTTACATCACATCCAAATCATATCCCAATTCACTAGAATTGGATTTTTGTAACAATTTCATGCCACATAAAATCCAAATCCCATATTCAATGGTGTTGGGTTTTCAAAAATAAATTTAATAATATTAAATTTTAAATAAAAAATAATTTAAATAAATAAATTTAGAGTTAAATAATTTGGAAAATATTAATAGAAGAACCTAACATTGGGTTACGTGATCATGAAACACAACTCCTATAATTGGAAGAGCCAATGAGCAACACCATAAATGGATATCTAAGAATCAAACCAGGATCCAGGATCCAAAATATTATATAATATATCTAACAGTAAAAAAGAGTCCTTTGAAAGACTACAGATGGGATAAGATGGAGTTAGATAAAGAGAATAGGAAGAGGATCCATATCGAGAAGAGATCAAACGTTATTTTGCTATGTTTTATTCACTTTCAGAGGAGTGTATAAGTGTCTAAGTCACCTCTTTCAATCCTCAAAAGAGTTAGAAATTGTAATAGGATCATGTAGTCCGATAATTCACATAAAAAGAGGGATTTGGGATTTTGGAATTATTTATTGGACTAATTAAATCATATAAACACGGTTAACATGGCAGGGTTTCACAGTTAGAAAAACTGTGATCCCTATTTTTGAGCCTATTTTGGAAATGGTTCATGGTTTATACTAGGTGGGAGCATGATTTTTCAAACAGTGAAAAATCCATGTAAACCTAAACTATTTTGGTTTCTATGATTTCCACTGAGAGGGCACATGATTAGGGAACCCCATGTGCCCATTGGGCGCATCCCAAAAACATTCAAAAAAAAACCAACTTATTTCATGAAGAAATCCGAGACAAATCCCAACAAAACCAGGAAAAAAGGATGGGTTAATGAATACCTAAAAATAGTAACATGATGTCACATTAATATTATATTATTTGTTGGAATAACTCATTCTTTCATGCAGTGCATGATATTTAAGACACTCATTATCTTGTGCCATGTATGTTATTAGTCATAGTGTCCCTTTTATGGTATACTTACATATATAATTCATAAATATTAATAAATATAAATAATTCATAATCTATCATTTAATGGGATCTTATATCCTTCCACATTTTGGAAGTTCAATCATCATATTTTCAATCACTTATCAAATATGTGGGAATATTTTTCCCTCATAGCATTTTTAGATTCCCTTGTTGCCTCTTCAACCATGTGGGTTATCAATAAAATATTAACATATTGAATTACCTTATTCCAAAATACATGATTTCTATGGTAAATAATCTCAACTGGTTTTTCCTTGAAAGAAAAATTCTCTTCTAGATTAACTACTATAGGGATCAAATCATGATATGAGTCTAGTACATACTTCCTTAACATTGAAACATGAAATACGTTCTATACTTGGGATAAACTGAAAGATAAGGAAACATGGTAGGATAATAGTCAAACAATCTCATGGATAGAATATAGTCCAATGAACCATGGACTCTGCTTTCCCTTCATACCAAAATGCATCACATCTTTCCATGGAAAATTTTTAAAATATACATGCTCACCTACATTGAATGAAATATTTTTTCTATAGTTATCCACAAAATTGGTTTCCTTCATTCAGGTATTCTCATGTGGTGCTGAATTAAATGATGCTTCTCTTCTATGTTCTCTACCATATATGGTCCTATAATCTTCATTTCTCCTAAATCATCCTAAAAATCTATTGTCTAATACATCTTTCCATATAATGTCTCGATAGGTTCCATATGTATACTATAATGAAAAATTTTATTACAAGAAAACTCAACCAACGGAATACATTGATCATAACATATATGGAAATCCATTGATCAAGAAGGAATCATTTCTTTAATGTTATTAATCACACAGTCATAATTTTAATTAGATTACTTATAAAAAGTTATACTAGAAACATAATTCAGTACTCAATGAATTCTAAAATCATATCAAAAAATTATATGTAAACCTAGGATCATGGTCTAATATAGTGGAGAGAGGCACTCCATATAAAATGAAAATATCTTTTAGATACTGTATAGAAGGATGATCTAGGGAAAATGTTTCCTGAATGTGTATGAAATGTAAATATTTTGTTAATTTATCAATAATAACATAATCACATTATTACCTTGATATTCCTTTATAATCTATCCACGAAATACATTGATATATTTTCCCTTCCAATATGGAACTCACAAAGGTTTAAGCATCCCATATTGTAGAAGTCAATATATTTTAACCCTTTTAGAATTGAATCATTTCAAACTAAATTAGGCAATGAATCTTTTTATTCCATCATTCATATAATACACATGAATGTATCTATACATATTATTGCTTCTCGAATGAACAATAATTAGAGTACAATGAGATTCAATCAATTTTTTTCCCAAAATTGTGAATTAAAATTAACACATAAACTTTTTTCAAAGCCGAAAAAACTCTTAATCAATATTAAATTCATGAAACTTAACAGTATTAATATATTTTACCTTTTCTTATAGAGATTGATCCACATTCTGAGTTGTCTTAATTCTTTCTGATAAAATCAACTGCACTGAAACCTAAAAAACCAGATGACATCCCAATATCGAAAATTTGGATTCCAAAATTCATAAAATAATTAACCAATGGATCATGTTATAAACCTAAAATGTTTAATTTATTAGTACATTTTTTACTCAAATAATCGGCCACCATTATTTCTTTTCCATGGTGATAAATAATCATGAAAAAATAATCCATGATAAGTTCCATCCATATTCTCTGTCTCGTATACAATTATTTATGAGGGAATATATATTTTAATTTTTTTATTAGTATATATTTCACACATTACGACATAAAAATCATTCAAGTAATATCTTAGTAAGAAAATAAAATCCAATTGAAAATCAAGTGTAAGGACGTTTAACACAAGAGTTTTCAGTAACATGATGCATAAGAAATTACCTGATCATTATGAATTGGGTCACAACCAATTATTTTCAATGAATAATCATAATAGATAATGAATTTACCATTTATGGAAGGAAAGACCAAAACAAAGGCATTTAATAATCATTATTTTAGTTCTTGAAATGAATAATCATTTTTTAGATGAACGTGACTCCTTTTTCAGTAAAATTAGTCAACATGATGGACAATTGATAAATGTTTTCAAAAAACAATTTTTAGTAACCCTCTATTCCATGAAAACTAAAAACCATTGTGATATTTTTCAGTCTTGGAAATTATCTAATAGCTTTATTTTTAGTATGATCATCTATTATTCAAAATATTAAATGATTGTGACAAAGGAAATAATTTTTATCAACTAAAATTAACTCTTAGTAAAATTCCATAAATATTTTCTATTATTTTTTGGTTTTTAATGCAATTCTTATGTTCCTATTATATTCTTCCTATTTTTTAGAATATAAAAAAATATCATTTATAAAAGAAACCACAGACTGTTCCAAAATAGATGGATGACTCGTTCCATAAGGTGCATAAATACAGTATGTCCATTTAATAAGCCAAAGGAAGTAACTAGAAACTAATAATTCATATATCTCAACTAAAATGTTGTATTCACACTATCATCCTCCTTTAGCATCATCTGATGGTACCCGAAAAACAAATCGTTCATTGAAAAACATTGAGATCCGTAGATTTGTAAAGGAAATCATCAATATGAGAAAAATTATACTTTTTCATAATAGTAATGATAATCCTGGATATATAAACAATGAAAAACATCATGCAACAATCCTTATTTTTAATAAATAAAATATGATCAACCCATGATGACGTTCAAGGTCGAATAAAACATTTATTTAATAGATCAAGAAACTAGTTTTTCAATTCCACATGTTCTACATGAGCCATGTGATATGAAGGATTAAAAATTGTCTTAATATACAGAAAAAATCAATTACAAAATCATCTTCCCAATCAAGAATAACACTATGAAAATAATCAAGAAAACATCCATAAATTCATTTTCAATTGGATTTTCACTAATAAGAATTGTTTCATTATTTTCAATAACATAAGCTACATAAATTTCACCAACATATTTCATCAACTTATCATCTTCTTGGTATGTTATGAAAAGTATAAAATCATTGAATAAAACATTAATTGATTTCAAATCTTTTTTATCATGATAAACTGAATGCAAATCCATACCCAAAATGAAATCAAACTCTAATATGGGAATCTCATCAATATTTTCATGACATTCCATCCTAATAATGAAAATAAGAGATTACTATAAATCATGGTTTCTATAATATTCCCACCAGAGTTTTTACCAAAAGTTATATCTTTCAACCATGAGGTGATATTCAATATTTACTTGAAAATTTCACAAAATTTAATTAATGAAAAGATCTATTGTCAAATATAGGATTTTTATTTTTTAAATAAACCAGAAACATACCTATCACCCCTTGAATTGATTTCCAGACATCAACTATAGTATTAGAAAAATATTTGGCGGCACCCTTTTTCTTTTGATCTTGGTGGTTTTAAACCTATGTAATCATCTTGGCACATTCATTTTTGTAATGACCAAACTCAATGCAACTAAAAAATCTTATTTTTTTCTTATCATTTCATTCTTGAACATATTCCATGTAGTCGAGAGCCATATGAGTAAACATACCACATCGTAAGAACTTCCCAAGATTTAAGAGAAATTCTTAAAGATTATTTTTACCAGAATTCTTATAATATGGGAATTGGTTTTCATTGAATATATTCTTCATTGATGAATGATTTACCATTTCCAAAAAACTGGACCAATGCCATTTCTTATTTTCATAGGAATCATCATCATTGGAAAATTCCATTTCTACATTCGCAACACATTGAAAAAGTTTCTCATAGAAATTGAAAACATGAGAATCTAATTCCCTTTGATATATTGGCTTTAATATAGAGTAAAACTGATTTATCATACTATCAATATCTCACACAAAATTCAGGATGTACTTTACAAACTGAGTGACATTTTCTTTATATGTTTCCACCAAATCTTCCGCCTTTTCTATATATTCAATGAATTTTTTTCCATCCTAATTTGAATAGTGGTAGGAAATTATTTCCCAAGAAAAATGTTCATAAATTTATACCATTAAAAGGAATATGTATCATCACTTTTCCTGATATTATTAACCATTGACCACAACTTTTTGATTCACCTTCAAAATGATAAATTTAAAGAGATTCCTTTTGGTGATTCGAACAACACATGACATGGAATAAATCTTCAAGGGACGTAATCCATCCTTCTACTATTACAAAGTTAGATGATCCTATGAATGATGTAGATTTTTTCACATAAAAGGCTAATCTGTCTTCGTGTTCCTATATGGTGGATCTTCTTTCTCTCTTTCTGGGACACCGACACTATTTACAACCTATTTAATCTAAGCTATCACAACAACAATATTCTAAGTTGTAATTCCAATAATAATAGGATAATGATTCGGAATTATATATTCATTTCTGTACCTTCTAAATATAGATTTTGTGCTTCCATTGTAGGAATCAATTCTGAACAAACATAGTTTTGATGATACAACATGGGAATCTTCAAATTCCATAACATTTTAACATGACCATAAGGTAAAATCTTTAAAGGGAGGGTTATTAATATTACCCTAACCTCCAAATTTATCTAAAAATACCTTTAGTACCAACCACAGAGACTCATTTAAGGGCCCAAATATGTGTGGATCAACCATTTATGTATTTAGAAGACCGATGTCAATGGAGGTGGTTTGGAAGAGTTTTGGATAAGTTAGGTTATGTAAAATATGTAAGAGGGGATTACACATCATGTAATAGTATTACACGATGTGACATCCTATTTCATGGTTTATATCACGATGTGAAAAAGGGTTTCAGAAATTGAAATACTTTGGGTTCTAAAAAATAAAATAAAGAGTCGAAGCGACATGATTTTTAGCAGAACTCGACTTCAAGGCATTATACAAAATCAAATGGAATTACATGTCATGTAATGCACCGATGTTATTTTGTAAGTGTTTTCTAGCCTCTTGGGTTTTATTAATCCTATGACATCAATGGATCTTCCTCAACCCCAGGATAATCGTCTACCCTCTCTTTAGTGTTTTGGGGATTCCTTTATCAAGGAAATATCCCTATCTCTCTCCTTTGATCCGTAGTGATCTTTCATCGATATATGGTATGCTATTATTCTTTTCTTGAGGTTTATTCAATATGTTTTCTCCAATTTATCTTTCCCATATGATCATGTGTGATCTCCATGTTCTTAATTTTGTTTTCATGGTAGTTGGTTGGTGAGTTGGTGTTGCAACATCCTCAGCTCAATGTAATTGTTCTAGGAGAGGTGATCGTGATCCATTGCATTGATACATTCTTGTCTGAATAACATCAATGACCTTTTGGGTAAGGGGATTTAATGATTTTATATTTAATTACATTAATTCATAGATATATCATGATTTAGTCCTTTGGATCCAATGAAATTGAAATAATAATAATATGAATTGGATTCAATAAATTGGTATCAATCACATAGCAATGTTGTTGTTTTATACCATTATAAGGGTTTTCCTCATGAATTTATAGATAGTGTTATATCTATGTCTTGATTTTTTAGTATTTTTTTCTTGATAGAAATTGGAAAAATATTGTAAATCATGAATTAAAGTTTTAATTAATTGAATAAAAGATAAAGGGGAGTTCATAATGAATGTGGTTGTTATTGTTATAGTTTGAGGTTAATCAAATTGATGAAGATATGAATGTATAATGGAATTGGTTAATGAACCTGAAGCATGTTTATTCTTGTTGATAAATTATTAATGGGATTTTAAATTAATTGTTGAATTAATTTCTTGATATCTTGTGGTAGTTTATTTATTTGGTTGCCTATTGTTGGAAACTATGAACAATGAATTGATAAATTTAAGATGGAATAAGAACTCTTTGTGTGATTAATGATCTTGCCTTTTAGGTTTTGATTGAACTAATTTCATATAAAGGAAAAGTGAATGTGCTCTGGATCCGTGAGAGCTCATTATGTGTGAACGTTGAATTCATTGCTTTGGGGTTCAGATCATGTTTCCATTATGGATTATTATGATGTGATTTAGATATGAGACTTGTGGTTATGGGGCTAGGGAGACATGGATGTGACATGTGTCTGGGATGTCTAATCCTAGAGGGATATTGTGGAATGTGGATGCAGGGAGTCCAGGTGGTTTTGGATGAAGTTTACTCTTAGAGGGGTGAAATGCATCGGTTTATGCATGTGGGTGTCAGGGAGGACAACAGAGATGATGGAACGGGTTGATGATGGGATTAAACTATGAGTTGAATGTGTACTCTTGTAGAATCTATTGATTTTAATCCATTTTACATTCCCCACTACTTGAGGAAGCTAAGTTTGATTACACTACTTCCAAAATAGGTGAATACACTCATGGTATTCCACGTTCTTTCTGTGAATAGATTCTTGGGGATGGATGGGTATATGTTTCACCTATAGGTGGAAAAGACTGGATGGGTAGCTCACCTAGTAACCATGTTAAGCCACATGTGTTTGGTATCTTAGAATTATTTCTCAGAATACCTATAAATATGGAAAATGGTTATTATGCTAAATAAATGATTGAATACATGTTTAAACCATGGGGTTGGATCTTTTTGGGGTTAAATTTTGATGTTTTTATTCTTTGAATCCATGGACTCGGTTGGGTTATTCTTGGTGGGCATGGATTTTGGTTATAAGGATAATGGAATGTGATGTGGGTTTGATAATGGTTAATTAATTTCTATATAATTAATTAACATAAATTGAAACTAATAAAAAGTAATAAGTTAATTTAATTTATCTCTTTAAATTTTTGTATTCTTATAGGATATCTAGTCATAGGAGTAGCTGTCAGGATTCTGAGAGATGTTAACTAGAGTTGAGCCTAAGACTAGTTTTTTTTTCATATTGTGTGTGTGAGCTATGTAATATCCTATCCTTTTTCTGTCTCTTTATTCTACCTCAACCTTTTAGTTAGGGAGACTAACACCCAATGGATTCTAATCCCTGGGGGTGTTTCCCCATAATTCTAGTGGGAGGATGGATGGATGTCTACCCCTTTGGCCCCACTCTCTTCTCTTGGTAGTTACATGTGTTGGTATTCATAGTGGTCAGTTTTCCCAATATTTTTGTGTAGAGGGATGTAATTTCATTTGGTTATTCCACACACATATATTCTGGATATATTTTTCTATAGACTACTATTGGTATAACATGTATATGTAGTGATAGATTGATGATACTTACATAGAGTATGGAATGTAATGGCTTCAGGTATAATACATGGTGTGGGATACACATTATGCCGTATGCGGTGTATCCTGAAAACTAATTGGTTACATATGGTTTTGGGGATGGTGCGGTGCTTTGTCTAGGTTTCTTCATACAAGAATTTGTATAACACGAGGCTCATGTTGTGGTGCTCGCCCAGTATTCATCGGGTTATCCTTTTTCGAGAGAGATTCTCAGGATGTGCGATGTTGGGAAAAAAGCCAAACCAATGGGGAAGTGGTAGCAAGATAACCTTGATATTTTTTATTATATTATATACAATTGTATGAAAAACTTGTTTATAGTAGTCATGGTGAGGTCGGGAACATATTATACCCATTTAGGTGATGAGTTAGTTTCAGTTATTGTTTATCATGATTTATCATTATTTCATTACTTTTTCAAGAGAGTTTCCATGGAGGATTGTACTGAGTATATTTTTATACTCACCATATGTTATATAAACTCTTTTCAGGTCACTTGGAGAAGGTTGGAGATCAGGATCATTACTACATGCTTGCAGGTTTTGCAGGAGATGTTTGAGATTTTTGGTTGCTATCATTTTACTTTCTTTTGGTACATGATGTTTTCCCCTTTTAGTTGTAGTATTTTTTCATGATATGACATAAGTGTTCATGGGATTTCATTTATATTGTAGTATTGTAAGGATAAGGTTTGTGTGTGTCTTATCTCTCTCTTCTGCATGTTTTCTCTTAGAGGTTATTTCCTCCCATCTTTGTGTTTGCTACACCATCCATGCTAGTCTCCAACATGGGGCATACTAGAGGCGGGAATTGAGGATCATTATATATATTCTATCATTGAAGACCTAGGAGGGGTACACATTGTGTTGAGGTGGTTGCGATAGAGTGGTGTCAGAGGAATTTTGATGGATAAGACATAGTTTGGAGTTACACATATGTTAGTTTTCATGGGTTGTTTGGGAAACAATGTTAAATAAGTTCAGAAAGCTCTGTAAACAATAGAGACCATTTGAGATATAGGTATTTAGGGAACCCTGTGATCTGATGTACAGAGGTTTATGTTTACAATGGCTACTAAATGATGTGATGATGTTTGTAGGGTATAGGATTAGGAAAGTATCCTGAATCGTTCTTCTTTGCACCTATCTTTGAATTGGAAGATCTTGGTATTGGTTAACCTAAAATGAATAAAAGAAAAAATTAATTAATATTAAAGTCATCCATTTTCTAGGTTTAGGATATCTAATTTCTTATAATTTTGCAGGAATGACTCCCTACTGATGTCCTCATCAGTTTCACAAAGAATATGCCCACTTGGTTGTGTCAATAGACTACCACTGAGTAGAGGTTTATCATGAAAACAATTGGAGGACACTCTAAGAGTTTCAGTGCTAGAGTTTTTAAATGAATGAGGGATTTCATTTAGATGCAGTCACAGAAGACTTGAATGAGGAGGTTGATATATATTTCTACTCTATCTATGCTCGGAATGAGAAATGGGTTCCATTTTGTGTGATGATATTCCGTGGTGCAGCGAGGACGTGGTTGTTCTTCTTCCTCAGGGATCATGAGAAGTTGGTAGTATCGTGGGGGAATTTATGAGTGTATATTAGAGTCGAGTATCCTTCTTCATTTGTGAAGGATGATTTTCACCAGGAGCCACTTACACATTGTAAGGGGATCTCTAGTGTGTGTGAGTATGGAGTCCGTTTCAGGATCCTTCTGTGATATGCTTTGGACATGTTTCTAGATGATTAGGCTAGGGAGAGGAAATTCTAGGAGGCCTTGCATCTAGATATCAAGCACTAGGTCACCTCATTTATGATGAATACATATCCTGAGGTTATCGATATGGTAGAGGTTATTGAAATGATGTTTTCTAGAAACAGATAATAATGAGAGTTGATTCATTATTATTCCTAACAAAGTAGAGTTGTCTTTTGGGCTTCCCGGTTTTCATGGTAGAAGAATTTCCATTTTCATGGGGGTAGATCCTATGCATCAAAATATTTTTTCTATCTGGGAAGAATCTCTCAAAACTATTCCAATGGATCATGAACTTTTTTTTCTTGTTGATTCTATGTTCATTAGCACTGGTATTTCGTGACCATTCTGAGATGTCAGTGTGCGTTAGGTGTTCCGCTTCAGGTTCGTCCAATGAGGCAGTTCAAGCAGAGGCTGCAGTAGCAGGTTTAACTCAATTTGGATATGTAGATATTAAATTTCGAAATAATAGGAAAAACATGGGACACCCCATGTCCATAGAAAGAAGAGAATGACCAAGGAGGTGGTTTTCAACAATGTCATAGAGGTTGTGGAGTATGGTGTGGTCAGATTCATGCATTAGTGGTGACTGCGCCAGGAGAGAATTACATGGTTCGAGGAACCCATTTATTATTTTTTCTACATGGGTGTATGCCTTGTTTGATATAGGAGTGACACACTCATTCATATCATCTAGCTTTTCCCATTCCTTGGGACTTGAGGTAGAGAGGCTTCCAAAGCCCTTCAGGCTGACTACACGAGTTGGAGGACGAGATGACTTGTATGAATTATGTATAGATTGTGAGATAGTGATGGAGAATATCCAATCTAGGTGAGATTATATTTTTTTTATGTATACAGCAATATGGTGCTATCCTCAACAAGGATTGGTTGAATTTAGTTAATGATATCATGGATTTATTTTTGAGGAAGGCAGTGCTCATCGATTCTAATGAAGAGCCGACAGATTATGTTGGCGAGTGAGACCCTCATATGGGTTAGAGGCATGTTATTTCCTTTCCATCCATGATGGATGAGCTTATTCTATGTTAATCGGAGGTTCAGGATATGATGTTTCCTAAGTTCATAGAAGAGTACCCATATGTATTTCTAGAAGTTGTTGAATCGTTACCCCCTCGATGAGAGTTTGAGTTCAGGATCGAGCTACGACCGGGAAAGCCTCATATCTCGATGTCCACATATAGTATGATACCTTCTGAGTTACAAGATAAAAAAATACATATCGATGGTCTGTTGTAGTGTGGTCTCCATCATCCTACTATGTCACTCTAGGGTGAACCAGTTTTGTTCATGAAGAAGGATGAAGACAGTTTGTAATTGTGTATTTATTATCATCTCTTAAACTGAGTGACAGTGAAGAACCTCTATCGTCTTATGTGGATTAATGATTTATTCAATCAATATAAGTGTGAAATTTGGTTCTCAAAGATCGATTAAAAGTAAGGATATAATTAGATGTGTGTGAAGGATGAGGATATATCAATGACTTCTTCCCATTGTCATTATGGGCATGAGAAGATCATTATGATATCATTCAGTGTGATAAATTCTATAGCAATGTTCATGAGGATAATGAAATATGTGTTTCGTGAGTTTCTGGATATTTTCACATTGGTTTTCATCGACAACATCCCTGTGTACTCTACGTCCGGGGAGGATCATATAGGGCATTTGTGTGGGGTTTTGGGAGTTTTTCGTCAAATTGATTTTTTGGAAAGTTATTGATGTGTGATTATTTTGAGGAAGAATACTACTTCTTGGGGGCATGTTATATCATAGTAGCTTGTAGTTTTGGATCCATCAAAGATATAAGTAGTTGTGTCTTTGACATCCCCCAAGATAGTGTCAGAAGTGAGACTTTTCCTTGGACTTGTAGGCTATTACAAGAGGTTAATAAACGATTTTTCTTGGGTTGTGGCCCCTATGACAGTGTTGACTAGAAAGGATCAAGAGTTCATGTGTAATGATCTGTGCTATGCATATTTTGAGTATTTAAAGGATAAGTTGGTCATTGATCTGGTTCTTTTTCTACTAGTATAAGGAGTTCAGTTTGATTTGTTTTGTGATGCATCGCGTTTGGGGTTTGGCTGTGTTCTGATGTAGTAGAGATTAGTTGTTTCTTAAAGGTCCTAGTTGTTACTTCCCCATTACTATAAATATTCCACCCATGATCTCGAGTAGGTGGTAGTGGTGTTTTCCCTGAATTTTTGGAGTCATTACCTCATCAGAGATTATTGTGTGGTCTTCACCGATCATAAAATCCTTAGGTATGTTTTCTCCTAGACTGTCTTGAACTTGAGACAACAGTAGTGGAATGTGTTCTTACAAGATTACGAAATTGAAATCTAGTATACATCTAGAAAGTGGAATTTTTGTAGCTGATGTGTTGAGAATGATTTCTCATAGTGGTGCAATTTAAGAATCATGCAATTCATAGTGGGTAATGGATGAAAATTAAACATTACATCTGGATATGAGAGAATTTGGGGTTAGATATTGTCTTTTTCAGGAGACTATGGATTCATATTTGTCACAATTGGTTGAAGATTCCTAGTTGGGGGATCTTGAGGTGGAGGTATGGGGAGACCAAGTTGTTTTTGTTGAGGCCCCTAATGGTTGGTCTGAGGATGAAATACTTATGGTGCTGTTTTAGGGAAGGTTTTTTATTCATTTGCTGATGCATGATATGGTTATCAAAGATTTCAATAGATCACCTTTAGTAGTTCCTCCTAGAATGAGAAAGGTGTACTGGTCTCTGAGGATTCAATTTTTTTGGGATGGGATAAAGCATGTAGTTGAGGAGTTTGTGTCTTGATGTTTGGTCTGCCAGAAGGTGAAGGCCTAGCACTGTGTTCCTAGTGGGTTTCTCTATCCCTTAGATTTTCCTCAATGGAAGAGGGAGGACATCTCGATGCACATTTTTACCGGACTAACTTGAGTTCAAGGATGCCATGATTTTATATGTATAACATTGTCTTGTTTGACAAAATAAGTCCATTCATAGTGTTGAAGGAGTTATGCTCAGTGGTGGTCTTTCCAAGGAAGTAACTGGAGGAGGTGGTGAGACTCCATGGAGTCCAGAGGATGTTCATTTACAATCGAGATCCTCGTTTTACATCTATGGTGTGGAGTGGTCTCCATCATGATTTCAGTTCTCAGCTATGCCTTATGACAACATTTCATCCACATATGGATGGTGAGATAGAGCAGGACATCAAGACTGTTGAAGATATGGTGTTCTCTTGTGTCCAAAATTTTTGAGGTTTTTTGATGGGGAACCTTCCCTTAGTAGATTATTCATACAAAAATTGTTTCCACTCCACCATAAATATGGAAATGTTTGATGCCTTGTATGGATGACATATCTTTTCTTCATTGTGCTAGACTAGGGTCAGAGAGTCAAAAATTATCGGGATGGAACTAGAAGAAAACATAAAAAATATGGTTTAGTTTATTCGTGAAAAGCTGACAGTCACACAAGATCACCTTAAATCCTATTCTAATCATTGTAGGAGACCTATGGAGTTTGACATTGTGGATCACATGTTTCTGAAGGTGACACCCCGCCGTGGGAGGAAACTATTTTTTCATGTTAGTAAGATTTAGACCTAGTTTCATGGAACATTGGTGGTGTTGTTTCATTTTGAAGATGTTGTGTATCAGGTAATACTTCCCCGATATATGAGATTTATACACAAGTTCTTCCATGTATTGTAGATTCGTTTTTATCTTCATGATGACTCTCGCATCATCAATTTGGGATAGATCAGTATTTACTATGATGTGACCTTCGAGAAGTGGCTTGAAGAGATCCAGGACAGCAAGGATAAGGTTTTGTGATGGAATTATATACCCTTGGTTCCTGTCTTTTGGAAACACCATTTTCGGGAGATGAGTATTTGGGAACATGATTTACAGATACTTTCTCAGTACCCCATCTTTTTTATGTTTAGATCATCTCTTATAAAATTGCCTATTTGGTGGTTGAATAACCCATTCTGTCATGATCTATATTTCTATTTTTTCTTATTGTGGATTTCTCCATTTTAGGAGGTATCTCCCGAGGGAATGTGTTTAAGAGATGTGTGTTTTTGTTGTGTGGTTTTGGGATTGTTCATCTAGTTAAGTGGTTGATCTCCTATAGTGGAGAGAGACTCGAGAGTTATCTCAAAAGGTGGATGTTTAGATAACCTCCTTTTGTTTTTTCTCTGGGATGGTTTTGGATTCACAAGGATGAGAATGTTTTGTGAGGGATCTAATGTAAGGGCACAAAATTACATGGATAAACCCTTTGCGTTTCTCAATGATCGATGTGATTAGAGGTGGTTTATAAGAGGTTTGAAAATTTTTGGTCATGTAAAAGTTTGAAATAGGGGATTACACATCGTGTAATGGTATTACAAGATGTGACATCCTGTTTCCCATCTTGTTTCATGGTGTGAAAGAAGGGTTCATGGTTTGAAATACATCGGGGTATGAGAAATATAATAAAGCATTAAAGTGATTTGTTTTTGGATGGAACATGACCTCGAGGAATTACATGACGTGAATGGGCATTCCATGTTCTGTAATTCCCCAATTCTATATGTTTTAAGTGGTTTCCCGTCACTCGGATTTTATCAAACCTATAGCCCTAGTGGCTCTCCCTTGACCTCAGGTGACCTAATGACCCTCTCTTTAATGTTTTGGGATTCCTTCATCATGGAATGATCGGTATCTCATTCCTTCGATATGTAGAAATCGATCTTCAATATAAGGTATGTTATACCTCAATACATTAGTTTTTTTACGATATGTTTCCTCATGTTTATCTTTTCAATGTGATGGATCATGATCTCCATGTTTCTAATGGAGTTTTCATGGTGGTTGTTTGGTGTGGTTGTTCAACAGAATCCTTGCATGGATGTTGTTATTGCAGGAGAGGTGATCATGATCTATTTATTTGATTTTTTCTTCTTATAATAATGTCAACGACCTTTATAGGAAGGGGATTCAACGATTATATATTTACTTAAGTGAAATTGTTGAGATATCTTGATTTTTCCCTTAGTATCAAAATGAAATTTAACTAAAAATTATATGAACTAGATTAATGAAATTGGTATCGATCACGGAGTGATGTCATTTTTTTCTTCCCTGATAATAGTTTGCCTCTTGATTTTGTACATAATGTTATATATATACCTTTATTGTTTATCATGTTGTTATTTATTGAAATTGGTAAAGAACATAAAGTCATAATTAATTTTTTAATTAATTTGTTAACGTTAAATAGGAATGTATAATGAATCTGGTTGTTATTATTATAAATTTATGTTAATAAAATTGATGGAAATATGCTTGTATAATGGGCTTGGTTAATGAACCTGAATCATGTTGGTTCTTGTTTGTTAATAATTAATTTCACGTTAAATTGATTGGTGATATCTTATGATATCTTGTTTCATAGGTTACACATAGTTGGAACATATGAATAATGATTCAGTAAACTCATTATATAATAAGAATATGTTGTCTGATATACATTAATTTATTGTAGGGATTGAGTTTCCTACTTTATTATAAAGGTCATGTGACTTTTCATTGGAGCTATGAGATCATATTGTTTTTGAAGGATGAATGACTCTATATGGGGAAAATATCTCGTTACTATGTTTTTTCATACCTCTTGTGATGTTCTATGTATACGAGACTTGTGGTTATGTGGGAGGGTAGGCCCAGATGGGATGTGAGACATGGATGGATGATCTTGGATGATTTCTTTGTTATGAAGGGGAAGGAATGCCCAGTGGTTGTGATAGTAGTTGATGCCTACAGTGGCGAGATGCATCGATTTATGAATGTTGGTGTCTGAGAGGACACTGTAGAAGATGGAACGATTTGAATCTGGGCTTACCCATTGGGTTGAATGTGGAATCTTGTTGAATCTATTATTTACTATCATCTTTACTTTCCCCACTGCATGACGTAGCTAGTTTTTCTTATGATCCTTCTAAAAGTGGAAAATATGTGTGGGGAATTCTTCATCTTTTTTTGTTTTTCTTCATTTGGATGGATGGTTTTACACTACTACTACAAGTGGCAATGACATAAAGGGTAGCTCACCAAATCACTGTATTGATCCCCTTGTGTCTGTAGTTTAGAATTATTTCTTAGAATACCTAGAAATATGGAAAGTGGTAATGTTGTTAAATAAATTATTTGATAAATTTTTATCCCATGGGAGTTCATATTGTTGTTGTGAAATGCTAATGTTGTGATTCTTAGAAGAAATTAACTCAGTTTGGTTATTCCTAGAGGGCATGTATCTTGGTTTGAATGCTAATGGATGGTGATTTTGGTTTAATAATGGTTAATTAATGTCTAAAAAATTAATTAATTTAATTTGAAATTTATAAAAAGTTATAAATTAATTTAATTTTTATCTTTAAATGGTTATGTACTAATATGATATCTTGTCTTTATAGTGATAGCTAGGAGTCTGGGAGGCATTAGTTGTAGTTGAGCCTAAGACTAGGTTTTTCCCATATTGTGGTTGTGAGAAATATCATATCCTTGACTTTTGTGATTCTGTAAACTACTGCACCTCGCTGGTTAGGGTGACTGACACCCCGATGATTCTCATCCCTAGGGGGGTTTTCCCCGACATTTCGGTAGGAGGATGGATGGATTACTATCCCATTTGGCCCAAATCTCATCTCTTGATAGTAACATGTACTCATATTAATGGAAATATGTTTTTCCCATATATGTGTGTAGATGGATGTGATGTCCTGCAGTCATTTCACACACACATATTCTGGATATAGTTTCTTGAGGACTACAATAGGTATTATGTGTATATGTTATGATGTCTTATGGATCCATACTCATCATATGTGATATAATGTCTTGAGTTATATTACCCAGTGAATGATACATGTTATGTGGGCTATTGTGGATCCCAAAAAATACATGGTTAAATATAGTTGTGTGGATGGTGTGGTTCTACTCCCAGGTTTCTGTGGAAAAGTATTTGTGTCTCGCGAGGTGCATGATGTGTTGCTTGCCCAGGCGTCATCAGGCCAGACATTTTGGAGAGAGATGATCAGGACATGAAATGTTGGGGAAATACATAAAACTATAATGGAAGTGGTAGTGGGGAACCCTTGATATTCTTTATTATATTATATACTATTTTAGGTGATACTCGGTTAGAGTATCCATGGTGAGGATGAGAACATAGTATACCTAGTTATGTAAAGAGTTACTTTCAGTAGTCGTTCACTGTTCATTAGCATGATTTATTCACTATTGTAAAAATGGCTCTTGGTAGTATCCTTCTGATTATAATTTTTTTCTCACACTAAGTTATATGATATTTTTCAGGTCATGTGGTTTCATGCCCCGTCCTCGGGGCCCGTGTTGTGACTACCTCATACCCATCTACCATAGGCCAGGAGCTGGAGACTAACACCAAAGTCATATCCCCATTAAAAAGGGAAGGAATTGCCTTTAAACCTGTGACCCACACAGTCTGAACAGAATCAGCAGAAGCAAAAATGTACTAATATAGAAAAGAAAAGTGTGATGAATGAAATTGATCTAGTATACAAACCCATCTAAAAAACAAGTACATGTACAAGAAAAAAGGAAAACATCTCCTGGATCATCCACTGGGGAATCCTACCAAAAGGGTAGGCATAGAACTCGAAAAACTCATCCCTGAGGTACGTTCCATCTGGTCCAACTCTGAGATGCCTCCCATCAGTCACCCTCAACCTCGATCAGTGCTGACTGTCATCTACACAGAACACCACAAGGTGCGAGCGAAGGCCATGCATGGGTGAGTATAACAATACTCAGTAGGGGACCCATAGACCCCTGAAGGTATCCTGGAATCCACTAAGGATAAACCGAAGAATAAAGATACAATCATGAAGTATCAACCTAATCCACTTAGTTATATGCTCATACATATACCTAAGTTAGAATTCATAGTCCGACTCCAACTCTCGAGCCCAAGCACAACCTAGTCCACAAAGTATGTAAAGTCAATCACATCGATGATAATGATTGAATGAAAAGACTCAGCTCACACATGTATACAACTTATGAAGAGGGATAGAGGTGATTTGATGTAGCCTCTGAATCATATCCTATGACGAACCCATGTAGGATCCTGGAACAGTATCAGTGCTGTCGAACCCACGGAGAATCCCAGTACAAAAATCATCACTGACGAACCCACGGAGGATACTTGTACAGTATCATTGCTGTCGAACCCACGAATGATCCTGGTACAATATCTCCATTGTCGAACCCACAGAGGATCCTGGTATAGTAGTAGGTCCATGTAGGATCCTATCATCTGAGTCTAGTGTTCCCGCACATATCACGTTTGATTCCAGGAGGGTCCGCTCCTCGAGCCCAGTGTCAATACATCAACTACGACGAAGTCTTGAGTTTATGTATCACATATTTCAATCTCATAATAAAGAACCCAATGCGACAGAAGGCGCGTCAATCAGACACCCGATCTGTGAGTTATTGGCATTTCTGTTCAAGGGGCCCAAGTAGTTTTTAGGTTCAAACCAACCCGGTCATACACCAACTACGTCCAAACCTCATTCAGAGTATTAAAAAATATTCGTCTCGCTCCAAGCCTTCCATCATCTCTGATGGTTTTTCAATCGAACACTCGTAGCCCATGATACGTGCTAGAAGGTGTAAATGGTTGTAGCGGGTCCGGGTCCGGTCCGACCATATCGGACCGACCGGGCCCGACCCGGTCTGACCTGGTCCGCGAGTCCGACCTGGTCTGATTTATCGACCCGATCCAAGGGTACGACCCTACCCGAGGGCGGCCCATCCAAGGGGCGGCCCGGCTGTGGGTGGCCTGGCCTCGGACGGCCCAACCTAGTGGCGGCCCGGCTGAGGGGCGGCCCGACTGACTACGTGAGGGAGGTGGGTGTCGCGCCCCTCCCTGGTTGGTTGAATAGAACCGGCACGCTACGCCGGTTCAAGGGCCGTTGGATAGGGATGTTCCCGCTCGTCCGACTCCACGACGGCCAACCACCGCCACCCCTCCACCATTGCATGACGGCGCTGCGGTCCTCTAGTTCTCCATGCGGCGCGACGGCGCTGTGCCTCCACCACCATGGCCCGACCTGGTCGCGGCCTTTGGATCCACCGCGTAGCGCGATGACGCCATGGCCTGGTTTGGCAGTGGCCCGCGGCTTCTCCACATGGCATGATGGTGCCGCTCCTTTTTCCAGTGGCATTGTGCAGCCGATTTCTATGCATTAGACCTGTCGCCGACCGCTGATGCTCCACCGAGGTTCTCTCTTCCGGTGGAGTCATTGTGCCACCGCCGTCATCAACCAATCAAGAACCAACGGAGGGATACTGGGTCGTGTTTGTTCGGCATGCGACCTCTGAGTTATGTGATAACAATTGGCCAACAAATAAACCACGGTTGAATGATGAAGAAAAAGCAAAGAATTCAACTCAAACACCTACCTCATATTTTTCATTGAACATTTTTGAGTCATGGAAGAGGTGGTGTCAATTCACTGATGTCGGTGAGAATCCGAAGAAGATGCATTGTCAGCATTCTTCACGGTCAGATCCTTCTCTTATAGTTTGGTCGAAGATTGAGGACGGTGTTTGTCGTTCTTCAGAGATGAGGAACTTTATTCATTGGAGAAATGTTGTTCTTCGTTGGAAGAAGTCGTTTCTCCAAGAACACCAAAGCTCTACCAAAAAGAATCAAAAACACAAAATAAAATAATATCTCCCTATTATTTTATTGTTTCCATGCATTCCAAAATGAATTAAAATGTTTTTAAGAAGATAATTAAAAAATCTACTTCACTTCATTAAGGGGTGAATTGGCACTATTATGGGGTAGGTGGAATTTTTTAAAATAAATTAGGGAGACTTGGCTTTAATAAACTCAAGGGAACTTTAAGAGACTTCCCCCAATTTATAAAGGGTCACATGGGGGTTAAAGGGAGTTTATACTGATATTGGTCCCACATAGTTATATTCTCCCAAAGGAGGTTATGCGTGGGTGGTCCCCACCTCCAACCTCCCCATGGAGGATTAAACCGCCACAAATAAAAATATATACAACATATTTTTATTTAATTTATATAGAAAACTACCAAAAATTAACATCCAACCTCGATAAAATGCAACTGTGGTAAATGTCCTATTAAGTGAATACCAGCACTGTGAGTTCAACAGTGTCCATAGATTTCAATTCGGAGCACCGGTTCAAAAGAAATATAATCCCGCACGTACGTTTACTGAACATACCAGAAAAAAACTTCAGAAATTGAATTCGGGAACACTAGGCCTCGGAATCAAGCACCGTCAGTTTTCGTGGACCCGTAAAATTCCCATGTATTTATGAAAAACTTTTCCATGGAAATTTTGGGTCTTTACAATCTCCCCACCTCAGGGATTTAAGTACCCGTAAGCTCCAACTCACACTAAGGAATCAAATGGGGGTACTGAGCACGCATTTGAGCCTCCCACTCCCATGTGCTCTCATGGAGGTTCCTGTACTGCCAGAGAACACACACCAAAGGTATCGACCGTACAAGATGGGCCCACTCCTATCGATCCTCAATCTCCACTATAACCTCCATGAATGTTGCCTCATCATCGATGTCCATCTCCCCATGGTCGATAATGTGGGACGGGTCCTGCATGTATATCCTCAACTGTGATACGTGGAACACGTCGTGCACCGGGTGTAACTGAGGTGGAAGAGCCAAGTGGTAAGCCACCTCACCTACCATGCAGAGGACCTGGAACTATCTGATTAATCACTGAGATAATTTTCCTCCTCGGGAAATTCTCCGTAAACCTCGTCGAGGTGAGAACCGTAGGAATATGTGGTCTCCAACGTCGAACTCCAGTGGTCTCCATCTCCAATAAAGATATGACTTCTACCTACTCTCTGCAGTCTTCATTCCCTTCTCGATGATCTGCACCATATCCGTCATAGCTTTCACCATCTCTAGTCCTACAAGTGCTGACTCCCCTGGGTCAGTCTAGCATAGAGGCGATCTGCAGGGTCGGCTGTAAGGTGCCTCATATGGTGACATCCATATGGTGGAGTGGTAGCTGTTGTTTTACGCAAACTATACTGAGGGTAAGTGATTCTCCAATCTGCGACCAGAGTCGAGGACACATGCACGGAGCATGACCTTGAGAGTCTGAATGGTCCGCTCAGTCTGACCATCCGTATGAGGATGGAAGGCGATGCTCAAGTGAAGCTGCGTCTTGAAAGCCTCCTGAAACCCCTTCCATATCCGGGAAGTGAAATGATAATATCAATCGGAGACGATCATTGATGGAACACCATGAAGTCGTATGATCTCCTGAACGTAGAGGCGTCCCATGCTCTCTACTGAACCCTGCTCTCTGATCGGTAGGAAGTGGGATGACTTGGTGAGTCAGTGGACAATCACCCAGATAGAGTCATGTCATTAGAATGTACGTGGAAGTCCCATCACAAAATCCATGGATATCCCATCCTACATCCACTATGGGTCCTCTAAGGGCTGAACCATTCCCGCCAGAACCTAGTGCTCCGCCTTCACTTGTTGATAAGTGAGGCATAATGAGACAAACAATGCTACTGCCATCATCATACAAAGACACAAGTGCTGTCGTCGGAGGTCCTGATATATGTACGCCACTCATGGATGTACCGCTAATGTATATGTGAAGAACTCCCACAACAATTCCTCCTAAAGTGAAAATGGTACCATGGTACATCCTCTAAATAGAATCACATGCTCCCCACCTTTAGAAAATCCATCAGGTGCCTGTCCTATGAACATTTGAGCACGTCGAGCCTCGCAGTCAACATCACCATGTTGTGCCTCCCTGACATGCTGAAGAAGTGGAGAACTGACTATGAGAGACTGCAGAAAGGTTCATCCATCTTTATCCACAAAGGATATCTGCAACACAGCCAGCTTCTCCATCGCCTCTCCTAGTAGTTTAATGCCTGATTTCCTACCGAGAGCATCTACTACAACATTCCCCTTCCCAAGAAAGTACTTCCTCGAACTTCGCTGGATCCACTACAACTCGAGCCTTCGAGACGAAATGTCCCAAGAAGTGAACCTCTAAAATCCAAAATAGGCTCATCGAGAGCTTACCATAAACCTAGTGCTCCTTGAGTGTGTCTAGTACTACCTACAGATGGTAGGCATGCTCCTCTTCAGTATTCGAGTAGATCAATATGTCATCGATGAAGACTACGGCAAAGTGATTGAGGTAAGGCTAGAAGATCTTGTTCATGAGACTCATGAACACTGATAGAGCATTGTTTATGCCAAAGGGAATAACCAATAACTCTTAGTGGCCATATCGACACTTGAAGTCCATCTTATTCTCATCCCCGTCTTGAACTATAAGCTTGTGATAGCCTGACCTAAGGTCTGTCTTCGAGAACCATTGTGCTCCCTTGAGCTGATCAAAGAGGTCGTCAATCATCAGAAGTGGGTACTTGTTCTTCATGGCCTCCTAGTTCATTTGCTGATAATAAACACAGAGACGCAATATCCCAACCTCCATCATGGCGAAAAAAATCGGGGATGCCTAGGGTGAAACACTGGGTCGGATAAATCCCTTCCCCTGCTAGTCCTCTAGCTATACCCGCAGCTCATGAAGCTCGGCGTGAGCCATCCAATATTCTATATTAGATATCCATGTCATCCCCAAGTACAAGTAAATGTATAATTCCACCTCTATGAGAGGTGGTAGCCCTGGAACATCATCAAGGAAAACATCCGCGTACTGATCCACTACAACAGGAAAACTCGGAGTCCGCACATCAACCGCTCTGAGAATGAGGCAAGCCAACTGATGTGTGATCAGCTTTCCACTCCTCTGGGTAAGTCAATCGTGCGTTGAAAAGGCACCTTATTTAAGGTGAAGGTAAAAATCATCCCATCCTCACAGACACACCTCAATATCATCCTAATATAGTCAATATGAGAATGAACTGTGGATAACCAGTCCAAACCCAAGATGACGTCGTAAGGCCTTGATGCCGCTACGAGGAGATCCCATCTGAAGATCTCACCTCCTTGAGTAAGCTCACACTGCTGACACCAGTGTGTAATCGTTGAGTCTGCTTCTGTAGAAGTCTCTAGTCATAAGGATTGATCCAACGGCTTCGTCAAAATCTTCGTGCTCTGAACAAGGGCAGCGGTAATAAAAGAATGACTCTCACCTGTGTCTACAAGTACTACAACAATGGTGGAGTAGACACATATAATTCCTTGAATCCTATCAGGTGCGTCGTGGTCATAGGACTCCACTTCCTAGTGCTGATCTCGCCCCTCTCTTCCTGCTCCCTGTGGTCGGGGTGGACCTCCTAGTGGTGGTGGTTGTAGGGACTCAAATCGTCATCCACCACATACTACTCGTCTAGCTCCTCTTCCAGGTCTACCTGCTCCTGGAGGACCACCATAATTGAACCTTTGCCTCTGCCAGGGAGGTCCCTCTACTGTCTGCTGCACATCTACATAGCGGGTTGGGCAGTATCGATCCATGTGACTCAGCCCGTTGCATGCATAGCACTGCCTGCTCCTCGTATGGCTGGCTCTATCTCATCTTCCCCACACAACCAAACATGTATCCTGGGGATGCCTACCTGACGGCGTTGACCACATAGAACTTTTCGACATCTGTCAACTACCAGCTGCATAAGACTCTGCTAAGTGTTGCCCTGTTGTGGGTCTGGCTACTGGTGTCTGCTCATCTAGAAAACTCTCCATAAGAAGAGCTCGCTCCAGCACCCCCGCCTGCCTCGGGATGCTGAGGGAGATCATCGAAGCCCTGCTCTCATGCCTGAGTCCCTGATTGAAGGTCTGGGCCCTGAAGAATGGGTATCCTACCATATCCATGGAGTACCATGAGAGGTCAGTGAACCTTACTGAGTACTGAGCTACCGTCCTGCTACCATGTTGTAGATACAGTAACTCCTGTATCTGCACCACACGAAAGGTGGCTGGAAAAATCTCTGACTGGAAGAGACTCTCAATGTATGCCCAAAGTATTGATGCCTCATCATGCACCTGGATCATCAAGCTCCACCATCTTCCTACTGCTTCATGTAGGAGACTCGTAGTAAGGATCACCATGAGGTCGACTGGTGTCCCTACCAATATGAAAACTCTCACGACAGCCTCCATCCAATCCTCAGCTGCTTCTGGGTCCCTATATCCCTATAACCTGGGTGGCCATTGGTGCTGGAACCCATGCAACGCACTCAGACGGCATGAAATCTCTGCTACTAGAGCCGGTGGTATCGGTATCCCAGTGGGTAGAGGTACTGATGGTACCTTCGCTGTGATGGGGCTCTACACCGAGGCCTCGTCGCTCGGTGGTCTACCATATCGTACGAAACTCGGAACCCTAAATGGTTGCCTTCATGGAGAAATCCTAAAAGAAAATGGTGCGCCATGGTCAAAACAATATACCTGCTGTGCTGATACAATGCAATCACAAAGAAAACTTTTCAATGTAAACACACACGCAATCAATGTTTTCGTGCACTGAGTCGGAAATCAGAAGTCAGAGTCCTAGTGTATGGATACGTTAGCCGCCGCACCAACACCGGTTTCCCAAAACTGATATACACTCCCAATACATGTAACACTATTTCTATTAAATGAATCAGAGTCCATGTTATGTGGTGGAACCTACTCCTCTGATACCAATTTATCACGACCTGTCCTCGGGGCTCGTGTCGTGACTACCCCAAGCCCACCTTCCATAGGCCAGGGGCTGGAGACTAACACAAAAGGTTTATCCCCATTAAAAGGGAAGGAATTTCCTTTAAACCTATATCACACACGGTCGGAACACATACAGTAGAATCAAAATGTACTAATTTAGAATTGAAAAGTCTGTTGATAGAAAGTTGTCTAGTATACAAACCCAACATAACAACAACTATAAGTACAAGAAATAAGGTAAAAAACTCCTGGATCATCCACCCGGAAATACTACCTGTAGTGTAGGGAGAGAACTCTGAAAAATTATCCCTGAGGTATGTACCATCTAGTCCAGCTCCGAGAAGCCTCTTATCTGTCACCCTCAGCCTCGATCACTACTGACCATCATCTGCACAAAACACAACAAGATGCGGCCGAAGCCTGTGCATGGTTGAGTATAACAACACTCAGTAGGGGACCCCGACACCCCCGAAGGTCTCCCCGAATCCACTAAGGATAAACAAAATAAGAAATCTTCAATCAAGAAGAATCAACCAACCCTAATTATGTATATGACCATACATATACCTATGTTACCAATCACAGTCCGGCTCCAACTCTCTAGTCCATGCACAACCCAGTCCAAAAAGGAAGTAAAGTCACTTATATCGATGATAATGATTGAAAGACAAGACTCTAATCACACATGTATACATCTCGTGAAGTGGGATAGAGATGATTTGATTTAGTCTCCGAATCATCTCCTCTGTGGATCCCACATAGGATCCTAGAACAGGATCAGCACTATCGAACCCACAGAGGATCCCAGTACAAAAGTCATCACTATCGAACCCATGGAGGATCCCAGTACAGTATCATCTCTATTGAACCCACGGAGGATCTTGGTATAGTATCGTCGCGGTCGAACCCATGGAGGATCCTGGTATAGTAGTAGGTCCACGTAGGATCCTATCATCTGAGTCACAGCCAGCCCTAGGGTTTCCGCACTTAGCACGCTCGATTCCGGGAGGGTCCGCCCCCTGATCCAAGTTTCGATACATCAACTAGCATGAAGTCTTGAGTTGATGTATCCCGTAGTTCCGTCTCATCATAAGGATCCCAACGTGACATATGACGCATCAATCAGATTCCCAGTCGGCGAGTTATTGGCATTTTCGTTCTCGGGTCCTAGTTAGTTTTTAGGCTCAAACCATCCTGGCCAAACCCCAACTAAATCCAAACCTCTAGTGGATTATTCCAAAAGAATCATATTGCTCAATGATTTACATCACCGTATATGGTTCATCAATCAGACACTCGTAGCCCATGATACGGGCTAAAAGGTGTAAATGGCCATAGCGGGTCCGGGTCGTGTCTGACCCAGTCGGACCGACACGGTCTGAACCGGGGTCTGACCCGGTCCATGGGTCCGACCCGGTATAATGAAGCGACTCGAGGCAAGGGGATGGCATGACCCGAAGAGACAAACCGACCTGACGGGCGGCCCGACCCTAGGGCGACTTGGCGGTGGGCGGCCCGCCCTTGTGCGTCCTGTCCGAGGCCCCCCCCCCCCTGCCTTGGTCGTCCCAGATGAGGGCGGCTAGGCACTGGACGTCCCGACTGAGGGGAAGCCCGGCCGAGATGCAGCCCGGCCATGGCGGCTCCGCCGGCCACGTGAGGGAGGGGGTTCCGCACCCCTCCCCGGTTTGACGAACAGAATCGACGAGCTGTGCGGGTTCTGGGGCCGTGGGATTCGGCTGGTCCCACTCTTCCGGATCCACGGCTACCAGGCCAGTTGGCCGCCACCGCTCCCCCACTACAGTGTGATGGCACCACTGTCCTCCTGATCTCTACATGGCGCAAAGGTGTTGTGCCTCCAACGCCGTGGCCCGACCTGTACATGTCCTTCGGCTCCACCACATAGTGCGACAATGCCATGCCTCCTACGCCACAGCCCGGTTTGGCAACGGCCCACATCTCCTCCATGAGGCCCGATGGTGCCGCGCCTTTTTCAGGCGGCCTTGCACTACCGATTTCTTCGCGGCCGACCCATCACCGGCCACCGATGATCCATCGCGGTTCTCACTTCCGGTGGCGCCGTTGCACCACCACCATCGTCAACCAATAAAGAACCAACAGAGGGATGTCGGGCCATGTTTGTTCAGCCCGCACCCTCCGCGTTATGTGATAACAATTTTCCAACAAATAAATAAAGGTTTAATGATGAAGTACAAGAAAATAATTGAACTCAAACCCCTACCTCATATTTTTCGTTGAACGTTGACGAGTCGCGGAAGAGGTGGTGTCAATTCGTTGATGTCGGGGAGAATCCGAGGAAGAAGTTTCATTGGCGTTCTTAGTGGGAGGCTCTTTATCTTATTGCTTGGACAAAGAACGAGGTTAGTGTCCTTCATTCTTCAGAGATGAGGAGCATTCTTTATTGGAGAGGATTTCATTCTTCGTTGGAAGAAGTTATTTCTCCATGAACTCCAAAGCACCACCAAAGAGAATCACCAACCCAAAATAAAATAATAGCTCCCTATTATTTTATTGTTTCCATGAATTCCAAAAAAATTCGACAGTTTTTTAAAAGATAATTAAAAAAGCTACCTCACATCATTAATGGGTTAATTGGCACCATTATGGGGAAGGTAGAATGTTTTAAAATAAATTAGGGAGAGTAGGATTTATTAAAATCCGGGGAAGTTTAAGAGACTTCCACTAATTTAATAAGTGTTATATGGGGCTTAAAGGGGATTTATACTCATGTGGGTCCCACCTAGTTATATCCTCCCAAGGGAGGTTATTCATGGGTAGGACCCACCTCCAAACTCCCCAAGGAGTATTGAACCGCCACAAATAAAAATATGTTGAACATATTTATATTTAATTTATTTAGGAAACCCCCCAAAATTAACTTCCAACCTCGATAAAATGCAAATGTGCTAAAGGTCCCCTTAAGAGAATATCGGCGTTGCGAGTTCAACAGTGTCCTCAGATTTCAATTTCGAGCACCAATTCAAAAGATATAAAATCCCACACATACGTTTACTGAACGTACCCGAAAAAAACTTATGGAATTGATTCCGGGCACACCGGGCCTCGAAATCAAGCACCATCAGTTTTAGCGGACCTGTAAAATTCCGATGTATTTAAGAAAAAAAATTCCACAGATATTTCAGGTCTTTATATGTGGAACATGTTGAATATCAAGCATGTTACTACTAGATTTCAGGTTCTGTAGGAGATGCTTGGGATTCATGGTCGCTATTGTTTTACTTACTTTTGGATGTTTCAGTTTTCCCCTATCATTTGTAGTAAATTTTGAGGACATTACATATGTGTACTCAGTTTTTCATTTATATTCTAGTATAAGAATGAGTTGGTTGGTGTATTTATTATCAATATCTTTTTTAGGTAATGCCTTCCATTATATATTTTTTATACCCTCAATGCTAGTGGCCAACCTGGGGGCTACTGGTGGTGGGACATGAGGGTCATTATATATCTTGTCACATTGGTGACCCCAGAGGGGTACACATTGTGGTTATGAGGCCGGTAAGACCAATCCCTAAACATTACATAATATTAATTTTTAGCAAAAAATTTGCATTCTTTCACATTGAGGATATTTTTAGGATTATATTTTTAGAGAATAAAGCCAAAACTCATACATAACAAAATCATAAAATACAAAGGGGACACTACTTATAAGAATAAATTATTACCATAATCTAATTTTTTTTAAAATAAAACATGATCTATTTTATGAAAAATCTTCTTAAATTTCAATATGACATATTTCAATCCCTTACTCATCCTTAGGTCTAGTGAAAAAAATTAATAAGAAAAGGATGAGCATAAAATTTTTATTAAGGTATATAAAATGAAAGAAAATATTAGTGAATTAATAAACATAGAAACCCCTAAAAACATTATCATATTGTAACAATTTTCACCTTTAATAAGTATTGAATAGTTTCCTTAAAAACAATATCTTTCATAACTTTTTTGTTATCACAATATTACCATAAAACCCATAACCAATATATATATTATATGATGGTGTCTTCAGATATAATTATAATTTTTTCTCTTATAAATGGAATAACTATGAAATTGACCTCCACACATGACACTCTTACAAATCAAATTTCATAAGGCTGACTTCCTTACCCAATACATTGGTTGGATATCGAAGACTCACTCATCATTTTTTTTCACAGAACCACCCATAATTGGTTCATCACATTACCATCCATCAAATATTCTTGTACTATTATTAAATCACAATACAAAAATGATTTCAATTTTAAACATTTCACCCATAAAATTGCATTTGTAATTGAAAAAAAAATCAATATATTTAAATTATCATTCCATTTTCAAAACCAAGTTTTTTAATAACAAAATACTTAAAAAATGAAATAAGGTGTTTCATTTTCTTTTAAAATCATAAACGATTGTAGAGGAATCCAATATCAAAAATAAACATAAAATTTCCTTTATAATCCTTCTATATCCAAATAAATTGATATTTAATATAATTCAAATAATATTCAAATTGAGGAAATCGTCACATATTTAATCATTGAAAGCTTCCCATACCAATTTGACCATTAAAATCCAAAAAAAAACATGAATGAGTTACATTTTAAAATACATTAAATAACATTATAAGAGATATAATATGTATATGGAATGTCAAAGTAGCTTTTTATGTACTTAATAAATGAATAATGCTGTATATCATCATGAAATATATTAATGAAAGGATATTGATATGAAATTCCTTACCTTGAATCTGAGAAGTCACATGTGTATTTATCATCCTCAATGATGAACTTATGTTAATTATTTACTATCTTCAAAACATTTTTTAATATTATCATTACATTTATTTTACTTATTACAATGTTGTAAACAACTACTAAAACAATTATGTTTACATCAGGTGTTTTGGACATATTTGGTTTATGTGTCAAAACGACTTTGGTGGGTCAAATATTGTCAAAGGGGTAATTTTATAAACATATCCATAATAATATTCAATCAAAATTATAATTTTAAAACAAATCCTGAAATGTGGTGATGAAAAACAAATAAATGTTACAATCACTAAGGTGGTAGGACTTACATGCACATGAGGAAGGTTCGCATTTTCCAATGATCATTTTGGAAAGAATGTGTGTAGAATTTATCATTCCATAATGATCATTATATCAAAATACTATATTATTAAATCATGTATACTTATACATTAAATATGGGTGATGTAATAGTCATCTCATCGCATCGAGGAGGTATTAGTCCACACATCCATGAACAATGTTGTCACTTTTTCAGTGCGTGAAAGGATAATAAATGAAGTGATATATTATATTTATAGAAAGTTAGTTATTTCATGAATATAATTTTTAATTTAGGTTTTCATGTTTCTTTATTGAAATTCATCCTTAATACATTCCATGTAATATTTGAGAGTATCACAATGCTTTGAGGAGGCAGTAGTCCACATGTTCACAAATGAAGTTATAGTATTTAAAAAAAATTGAAAGCACAAATATATGAATATATAACAACTATATAAGTATAAATAAATCAAAATATCACATATATATCCTATGAAAATATTATTCCATCTAAATTATCATCCAGGATAGTTAGTAATGAAAAACTGAATGACATCGTTATGTGCATCAGTAGTTCATTATACACGAACGATATATTCATTATAGATTTGACGGATGAGTGTGTATGCATAGGTAGAACCCTAAACATAAAAACATTCATATATTTATGATTATGAATTTATTTTATAATAATTTAATAATAGTAAAAAACCGAATAGAGAAAGAAACAATGTAAAAAATGCATGTTGAGGAAAGTTACCTCTTCTTTGAGTAACTACTTTTGGTTTTCACCAATGGATTTCTTAGATGGATTTATATCCAAGATGAAGCCTCTAAAACAATAGGTTGTATTTTTTGAGATTAATTGGTATGTTTTGGTCAATATAAAGGGATTTAGTGGTGTGAATAAGTGAGATGGGTGAGTGCCTATTTATTGTGGAGGGGAGTAAAAATCATGTAAATATAAAAAGGTAAACACTACTGAGAGGTCACCATTACATCATGTGAATCCAATAATGGAAGAAATTCAATTAAATAGTTTATATGATCTAATAATTTCCATAAAATGGGTTATTTATAATTTTATAGGTCATTTGGACTCTTATTATTAAATTTTTACCACTATGTAATCACAATTTTATATTAATCATTGTAATAAAATTATTCACATTCATTAATATTTATGGTAAAAAATAAGATAAACATATTATAATTTATAAATTATCAATATCCAAAAAATGGAATCCATTATAACAATTTTAAATCATATAAGTGTGAGAAATTAATTTAAAAATGATCATGTAGACGGGATGACAATACATGATTCTAATGTAAAAATGATCAAATGCTTGCTATGTATTAATATCTAAATTCAATATGAAATTGTTTCCAATGATCGTAATTGGAAGAAATTATATTATATTGATATATTTATAATTTAAAACATTTTAATATCAATATTTTACTATATAAATTAATTGGATGAAAATGTAGTTTTCAAATAATCTTTATTATCGTTCGCTATTAATTAAAATATGATTGTTCTCATAAAAATAAAAAAAATCACAAAATGTAACTTTTGAAATTTCTGTATAAAAATTAAGCTTATTTTTTCATATAAAAATTATAAATGTGAAAAATATTATATTTAAAAGATGTTCCCCATTGAATGGTGGTAAAACCAATTTTTTGAAAAATACCGTTTTAATCACAAAACTAGATTTATTATTATCTTTGTCAAATATAATTTATTATATGGAAGTAAAAACACATTAAAAACATGTGTAAAAATAATATAGTTAGTCATATTCATTCCTATTGATATAACATACATGAGATAACATCCATATTAAATAATAATATTAACAATATATTATTGTTTTGTATAACTCTGTCTTACATGAAGCGCAAGACTTGGAAGAAAATATTTGTTGTGTGTCATGTATACCATTAGAAATATCCACCATTTTTGTGAAAATTACCAATATAACTCATAAATATTATTAAAAAATAAAAATAAATATTCTACCATTACAGGGGATGCTACAATTATAATATTTCATGACTGATTGTAACAACTACATATTAGTGTTATAATATAAATACAAAATTATAATGATTAATCATTATAATATTTTCTAATAATTTCATTAGTTAATGTTTTTTTATAGAAATAATTAAATAGAAATATGTAATATTTGAATCATTGATATTACAATCAAATATTTAACAAGAATTTATGTGTATTGTTGGGTGTGATCACACAAACATTAATTCACTAGATCCCATTATAAATATGCATTAAATAATTCTTGGGAGAGAGTTGAACTTTCATGGATGACCTCTTGGGAGGTATAGTTGTTGAAACATTTTATTTTTTATATTTTAAATTTCTTTACATTATAAAAAAACTATTTTGGAATTGTACGTTTACTTTTGTATTCAATCTAATATTTCATGATTACATTTAGTTTTAGTTATAATTTTAATATTTCATGTTATAATGCTATAATATTTAATATCAACAATGATTATAATATTTCATTTAATATTTTAACAACTAGGGTTTAGTGTTATAAAAGAAATAATATTTTTCTAATGTTTAATTATTATAATTCCACATTATAATAACATTATTAAATTTCAAAATATTAATATTACATGGGTGTCCTCTTAGGGATTGATCATGTATCTCCCCTTTTAGTATTTCTCATTCTATTTTCCCATTTTATTATATTTTAAATAACAAATAATTTCACGCGAGAATGATAATAATAAATATTTTGTTATGTATAAAATTTGTAAATGAATATAACATTTCATGGTTACCTATAATTTTAGAAATAATTATTATATTTAATGTTATAATGTACCATATTTCATGTAATAAATAATTATAATATTTCAGGATGTAATGTAACATCTATATTTTAGTGTTATAATATAATTAATAATTTATCAAGTTGAATAAATATAATATTTGACGATAATTTCATTACATAACATTATATTTATATAAGTAATTTAATAAAAATATGAAATATTAGAATCATTAATAATATATTCATATATTTAAGAACAATTTTTTATGTATTTTTGGGTGTGATCACACCAGAATTAATGCTCCAAATTTTATCAGAACCTTATAGTTAAACATGCTTGGGACAAAGTAGTACTAGGAAAAGTTATCACCTCGGATACTCTTGTTTCACCCCTTTTTGTGTATTTATTAAATTGAATGCACATATAATAAAAATTATTATGAAATTTTATGTAAAATTTTGTACTAAGTAAAATATTTCATGATTATAGTCTATTTTATAATAATTATAATATTTCATGTTATCATGTAATAATATTTCATGTTAACAATGAATATAATATTTCATGTTATATTAAAACAACTAAGAATAAGTTTTATAATAGAAATAATATTTTTCTGGTTATATAATTATAATATTTCATGATAATCACATTATTGAATTTCATAATATGAATGTTTCTTGGGTGTCCTCCAGGGAAGTTATCATGTTTAACCATTTTTGGTATTTTTCATTGTATATTCCCTGATTTTGTACATTTTAAAAAACACTTAATTTCATGTATGTAGCATCATAATAGAAGTAACCCATAAATAGTACATTGCCTTATAACATTGGCATGATTACAAGGAATCATATAATGAAGGACTAATTTGTTTATTAGATTTGGAAAACCATATTGCATACGTGATACACAAATTACATTGGGAGATTGAAAATAAAACATAATTCATAAAAAAGGATAATAAAATGTATCTTTGATACTCATTTAAATAATTCATCATTATATCCCTAGGAATGAAAAAATAAGGGGTTTCTCAAATTGTCGATAACAGAATGTGTATAATGGATTTAATCATTAATAAATATTAAAAAATAATATGAAAATGTAAATAATAGAACATTAATTCCATTTAAACAACTAGATAAAGAATAATCCATAAAAATAGTTAAACTTCTAATATCAAATACTCGTTACTCAATACACTGAGAATGAAATGAATCTGTATATTTTTTCATAGTGAAAATCCTCTAGATAATAATATATAAAATGAAGGAAATTCATAATTATTGGAATTCGGGTATCTGACACATGACCCACTACCATCAAGACATTTCACCAGATGGTTTATATATTTGGGTAGAATACCTTCTATTTTGATTGGAAAAAAACTCAAATGGATTTTTTTCAAACTAATTTCACATCATTAGACTATTGATGCGTTGAAGGGATTATATTAATTTGTCCACAACCCGTTTCTTGTATGTCCAATAATTTTTAACATATTGAATTATCGATTTAATTATTAAAAATGTGAATTATCATAAAAATTCCATATTGAATATATAATTCTTATTTATGAATAATTATTCATTTTAGGAAATGTAAAAACATTGGTTTTTTTAATTTAATAATGGAAACACCGTTGAAAAATCATTAAAACCATTCTTGTAGAAAATAATCATTAAAAATTACAAAGTAATCCATACCACTATGAAAAATTTGAATCATAATTCCTATGAAGTAATTATATTATATGAAACATAGAATTCCAATAGAATAAGGATATTGATGACATAGAAATTAATATGGAAGTATGTACCCCATATAAAAGTGAATTGGTTCATAATAACAAATATCTATCAAAGTAATGTAAATTGAGAAAAAATCCCATAATTATAGTCCGACTTCTCACGTGTGTCTCTTAAATTATTGAATAAAAAACAAATATTAATTATTTAATATATTCAAAAACATTTCTTCGACTTTTATTATTACATTTGTTTCACTTATTATCATATTGTAAATATCTACCTAAACAATTAGGTTTACATCAGCAGTTTTGACCATGTTCAGTTTATGTGTCAAAAATGAATTTGGTAGGTCAAAAATGGTGAAAGGTTCATTATATAAACATATATATAATATTAATCATTACATAATTATAATTATTATACATAAATTATACTTTCAAAACCAATCATGGAATATGGTTATGAAAAATGTACCTACGTTACAACCATGGAGACGGTTTCCCACACACACACATGAGTAATGTTCCCATTTTTCAAAGATCTTTGGGGAAAGAACGTAAGTAACATTATATTTTTCATGAATGATAATTATGTCATAAATATATTTTTATGTAATCAAATATAATTATATATATAATTATGTTGATGTAAAAGGAATCACATCACATCGACGAGGCGGTAGTCCACGCATCCATGAATGGCGTTATCACTTTTCATCGTGATTGAAAAGGGTAACAATGAAAATGATTTATTATATTTAAATATAGGAAATTATTTCATTAATAACATATATATTTCATTTATGAAACAGATTTCTAATTAAACCATCATTAATACATTCCGGGTAAAGAGTGTGAATGTATCACATCGCTTTATGGAGGCGGCAGTCCACATGTCCACAAACATAGATATCATATTTAAGCCAAATTGAATGCATAAAGATATGTGTTATATAAATATTTAAGAATCATAGAGACATAATAAATATCATATATATCATATATAAAATAATATCAATCAAATTTTCCATCCATGAAAGGTGGAAAAGAAAAAACTGAATGACATCGTTTCATGAGGAGGTAGTTCACCGTACATGAATGGAATGTATGTTAATGATTTCATAGAATTGTATGTCAGTTTATGTAGGAAAAATAAAATAAAAATTTTTAATTTTATATAGGATACTTATTTTATTATATTATCGTTGAATAATAATAAATTGTGGGGTAGAGGAATAAATAAATAAATGCACATTGAAGAATGTTACCTCTTTTTGGGTAACTCCATTTGGTTTTCACCAAATGGAACCATTGGATTTAATTAATAAAAATTTTCAGATTCTATGTTGAGGATAGGGGTTTTGCAAGAATATTTGGGATGATTTTTTACGATCTAAATTTTATTTATAGGTGTGTGTAAAGGCAAGAGTGAATTCCTTTTTATAATGAAGGGGGAGTAGAATTATTATAAATACCAAAAGGTATACTCGATTGGGAGGTATCCCTTATAACATGTTTCTAAAATTTTTAAAATAATGTATTCAATATATATTATGGTCTATTAAAACCCCGGACACATGTAATGATGTACATTTTTATAATTTTGTTTCTTAGTATTTATGTTTACACATATTTTTAATATAATTTATCATTTAGGTACGCAGTTTTCTATCATATGTTATTTAACCAATAATAATGAATTAAAGATATAATTATTAGAATTTTTTTACCCATTTAATTATAAATATGTTATCTAATTTAAAAAAATACCATTTGTGTTGGAAATTAAATTTAAAACAAGCGCAGGTAACAGCAAAAACACTCCATTAACCTGGTCCATGTAAACAATGTTTTTACTATCTATGGGTCATTATGTTTATTATAAAAGATCAATTGGTCAATTAATATAAAATATTTTATATTTACTAAAATTATAAATTTTTGTGGATGAATATAATATTTTTATTATTTTTAAATCATTTAATAAAATATCCTTTATTGTAAAATAACATTAATGTCAATTTTGACATTATTTATTTAATATCAATTATGAATTACCAAAAAATTATTTGAATTTAATATTTTAAGTTATAATCTTTTTAACATGACATATTTGTATTCAAAAATAATTTGACATAATAATTCAACAAAATGACATTACATTAAATGTTTTTAGCATCATTTATTTTATATAATTGTTAACTAAATAATCATTATGTTAGAATTTTTTATTTGTTTAATGTAATTATCATCACTAAATATTAAAGTAAAATTAAAATCATAACAAAAACTCTTGAAACTTTTAAAATAATGTTTGTAATGAAAAGTATGTTTCTTCTCCCACACTCTAATGCATAATAAATTTTATTAGTAAGGAATGTCCATTTTTTACCATTTTCATTACATAACTAATTATGTGGTTCAATATCAAGAAATCGTGTCCCAATAATTAATAAAATTCGAGGGGGGTGGTATTTGGTCAAAATAATAGGATCCATCGGATTTAGGATAACTTTATATGTCATTTTGGCCCTTAAGATTAAGGATTAGTGCATTTTAAGCTTAATTTTTCCTTATTCACCATAATAAATTTAAATTAATTTCACTAATAATTTTTTTCAAAACATTTTTTATATTTTTTACATTATAAATATTTATTATTAAATATATGAAAACAATTTTCAAAATTCTAATAAAATTATTATTATATATTAATTTAAAATTAATCTCTTGGATGAGTTGAGAAAACGGGTTTATAAAGAGAAAATGTTAATTTTTTTTCTATGTTTTAATATGAAATTTCAGTGTAAAATTAATTTAAATGACATAAATTGGATTAAATGGAATAAAATTGTTATATTATTCTTAAAAAAATAAAACATAATTTAAAAATATAAAAAATTGGATGAAAATTATGTCTTATGTTAAAATCCAATATTTTTCAATATTCTTTAAAAAATTGAAACTTCTCATAAAAATATCAAAAATTCACCCATACCTAATTCTAATGTTCAAATTTCAAAAATGAATTTTATTTTGACATATATAATTTATAAATGATTCAAAAAGAGATTATAAAAATGTTCTGCAATCAGTGACAGTAAAACTCAGTTTTACGTGTAACGCACGCTATGTCTATGTTGTGTGTAGAGTAAGAATAACATTTTGTATAAATAATAATAACAAATCAATTAAATTTATTATAAAAGAAAAAAAATTTAATGAATTATATTATAACATTTTCCTCACAGTACACAAATTTCATTCTCACAATATAAACATGGCCTCAGTAATCTTGGGGGTGATATTAAAAAAATACTATTGCTAAAAAAAGGGATATTGTAAATAGGATTAGAAACACATTGACAAAATAAGAGGGAATGTAAAATATGAACGTCACAAAAATAACTAGTATTTAAAATATGAAAACAATAGTTAAAACATTGACCTGAGAAAAAAAATCAAAATATCATGTTCTGATGGATAGTGACAGAGAACACATTCTGCTGGAATTTAATGTCCAAAAATCTATAAGCTGTAGGTGTTAAAAAGGTCATTGATATCATAAAAATTATGATAATAGTAAACTAGTTTTGTTTGAATACCCCTTTCATATATTTTTTAAAATATTTTACTCTCCAAAAATATTACTAAATATATGTTTCCATAAACACAATATTTCCCTTTGATTATGCCTTGAACTATTTCTATATCATATCTTAGAACAAGATGCATCATATAGTGAGGTAATATATCAATATCTGAAACCACATATAAATTTCAAGATAAACCATTTTATAAGGGGAAAAATTTAGAAAATATAATGATCAATCACTTTAGAAATAACATCAGTGGATTTCCAAAATGAAATTATCATTAGCATTTAACCAAAATAAGGAATATCTAAATATTAACATTGAAAAAAAGTGAATTAATTCATCATGTATTATGTCGAAATATGGTAATAAAATTAATTACCATAAAACCTTATTGAAAACATATATTTTTCATTATTATATAATTAATAATGATGTCTTTTATTATATTTAATAAATCCAAAGTGTTGCAAACACCATCAAGGATAGCATAAACCAATTTGTTCACAAATCATTAATCTGATTCAAAGTAGTGAATTTTTTTCCAAATTACAGTATCCATGTCAATCATCTCTTTATACAAAAATCATTATCTGAAAATTAGGAACATATTATTAATTTTCATTCCCTCAATGACACGTTTTCCAAGAAGTTCCACAGGTCACTGAATCATTTTTCTTGGTCATCGGTATCAATCAATAGAAACATTTAAAATCCAATATGAAATGTACTACAATAAAATACTTATATATTTTTTAATTATCAAAGCCAGTACCATGATTATAAAATACTCAAATTATATAATTATTGAATACAAAAAACAAGAATATTAATAATTACTCATCATATATGGTTTTGGGAAAAGCATTACCATGATCCACTAGCCTCTTATGGGGTATATTCCTTTGACACTTGAGAAATTGAATTCTATAGTGTCTCATATCCTTTCAGTTGAATCATTTTACATTGGTAACCCTTTTCTTATTCATGAAAAAAAAATAATTTTGACGTTTCCTTCCACACTTTTTGAAAAACACCATTCCTTTTAAGAAAGTATAAGGGTGATTGTTATCACAATTTTTTCATGCGGGTAAATAACTCTTCCCCTTCCTCCCTTTAACTGTATTTTCCAAAAATTTCCTCTTGTTCTCGTTCATCACTTCGATGACAAAATACATATATAATTATTTTTATGTCTCTTTATCACCTGATATTATTTCCTTATATGGTGATAATTCTTGAGAGACTTGTTCCCAATATAATATTATAAAAATACTTTAAAATAAATGATCATCCATACTCTTTGGATTATGTGCATTGGTGGGGTTCAAATTACTTATTATAGGAACCATTTATAAATGATTTCCAAGACTATATTATTTCATAAAATGTAAAATCACAAAAATAGTAAAATACATAGAATAAATCAAATAACTTTTTCACTTATAGTATTGTAATAATAAACATGCTTTCTTTTGGATATTATTCTACACATATCCTTAAATTATACCTTAGGGTTATGTTCCCTAATATAATTTTTTTAAATATAGCTTTCATGGTTACTGCTAGACTTACTTTGATTCCAAATTTACTTCACAAAACCCAGTATCTTGGACCATGTGCATTATTATTTTATACATTAGCATGAATACATAGAATCAAATTCTGAAGGACTGATCTGTTTAGCTATTTGGAAAAGTATATAACATACATGATACCCGTATTATATTAAGAGATTGAAAATAAAGCATAATACAAAACAAAGGATAATAAATTTTATCATTGGAACCCATTCAAATAATTTATATTCTTATTATGGGGAAGGGAAAAATGATGGTGAGATCAAATCCTTAGTAAGGGTAATTGTATTACAAAAGTAATCATGAATAAATAAGAATAAAAAATGTTGATAAGTAAATAAATGAAAACACATTCCATTTAGACAAATAGATAAGTAAAAATTAATATGAAAAGTTAAATTACTATAAACACATTCCACATAATAAAAAAATTAGAAAGTGAAATTCATCCATAGATTTGGTCCAAGCGAAAATCCTATGGATTATAACTAAAATGAAGGTAATGCATAATTATTAAACATTGTGTATCTAAAAAAACAAATCCAAATAAGACCTTTTCATAATATGGCTTATGTATCTGTGTATAATCCAATCTATTATTCTTTGTAACAAACTCAAACAGGGTTTTCACCAACTGATTTCTTCTTAAGAGACTATTGATTCATCAAGGGGCTTACATTAACAGGTCCCCAACCTGTGTCATGCATGTCCATATCCTTCCTCACACATCGACTAATCATTTTAATTAATAAAAAATGTTTTTTATAATAAAATATCCCTATTGAATGTATAATACATAATTATAAATAATTCCTTAGTTGATGATAATTAAGAACAAGGTTTGTTGATTTTAATGAATCGAAATACCATTGAAATATCAATAATTTTTTTTGAGTAAAATAATATTTAAACATTCCAATGTTTCCCAAAATCATAAAAAAATTGACTCATAGTACCCATGAATTAATAAAATTAAATGAAACGTATAATATCAGGAGATTAAGGAGACTCATGATCTAATAATTCAATGGTAATTATATAAACTATAAAAATGTGAATTTGTTTGTAACTAAAAAATATCAATGGAATGTAAATTGAGATGAAATACCATACCATGAGTTGAAATTGTCACACGTATCTTTATATTATATATTAATTAATATATATTAATTATTTAATTACTTTAGAATATTTTTTTACATTTATCATTATTTCTATTTCACTTTTTAAAATGTTGTAAACAACTACTTAAATAATTATTATTATATGAAGTGTGTTGAATATATTTTTCTCATCTGTAACAAATGAATTAATTAGGTAAACAATGTTCAAAGGGGTAATTATATAAATATCTCTAGTATAATAAAAATTTAATAATTATCATATATAAAAACCTATTATACTTTTAAAATTAATTATGAAATATGGTTATAAAAATTGAACCAATGTTGCAATCATGGAGATGGTAAGTCATACGTACTCATGCATGATGTTCCCATTATTAAATAAATGTTATGGAAATATGGTAAGTAACATTATATAACTACATTATTATAATTATATCATAAATACCATGTTATTTAATCATATATACATGTATATATACTTCATGTGATGTAAAATGAATCACGTCGCGCCAAGGAGGTGATAGTCCACATGTCCACGAACAGCGTTATCACTTTTTTAGTGTGTTAAATGGGTTGTAAAGAAAATGATATATTATATTTAATTATATTAAATTATTTACATAACATATTTTATATGTAATTTTTTGAAATATATTTTGTTAAAACCATTCTTAATACATTCCATGTAAAGTGTGAGAATTTGTGACATTGAATTGAGGGGGAAATAGTCCACACATTAAAAAACATAGTTATCGTATTCCAAAAAAATGTAATTAAATAACTTAAATGTTATATAAAAATTAAATTAGAATAAAAAATTAATATATGTCATATATATCATATAGAAATAATGTCTCAATCATAATTCCAATCCATTATTAGTGGTAAAGGGAAAAAAACGACACCCTTCCATGAGGATGTAGTTCCCCGTACACGAATGGTATGTTCATTGACCATTTGATGAAAGCATGTGAATGTGTAAATAGAAACCTTGAAATAAAAAAAAGTATATTTAGTAAAATTATTTTATTATATAATAATGGAATAATAATAAACGAATTTATGGATAAACAAATAAAAAAAAATCACATTCAAGAATGTTACCACATTTAAGGTAACTCCTTTTAGTTATCACCAATGGGATTACATGGTTTGATTTCGTCCTGATGTGATGATTTTATGTTTAGGGTAGGTGTTAAGGGAGAATATTAAATTTTGGATGAGACAAAGTGGAATGAGAGGTGTGTGGATGGGTAAGTGGGTATGCCTTGTTATATTAGAGCGGGATAGGAAATCATATAAACACCAAAGGTTAAACACTATTGTGAGGTCTCCCATATCTCATGTACATAAAAATACAAAAATAATGGATTAAAATGGTTTTATAGTCAACAAAAACAAAGAAAACTGAAAAATAATTCCATTTTTATAATTGATATGATTATTCATTAAATTTCATTATAATTTTAACTTTGAAGTTTCATTTAGATAACTAGTTTATATACAAGTAATTTAACCCTTAAGACTAAATTTAAGTGGGAATAATTAGAATACATAGACCCAATTAATTATAAATATTATATATAATTTACTAAATATAAATAAAATGTGTTTTGTAAAATAGTTTTAAAACAATCACAAATTAATCGCAAAAACACTGGTTTAACCCGGACCTTGCTAACATTGATTTTACTATCTATGAACCAATATGTTTATTAAAATTAAAAAACTTATCCATTAATAGAAAATATTTTATATTTATTATCCCTTAAAAATAACTTGAAGAGGATAATGATATTATTAACTCTAAATAATTTAATGAAATATCATTTATTATAAAATAACATTAAAGTAAATTTTGACATTTTTAATTGTATTTTAATTTAGAAATATCAATCCATTAATGTAATAAATATATATTAAGTTCACATCTATGTGAAATTATATATTTTTCTTCAGAAAAATGGAATAGAATAATTAATTAAATTTACTTTACTTTTAATGTATTTAACATCATTTATATTATGTAATTATTAACTAAATAATCCAGGCATTTGTGCATCTTAATAATTTAATGTAATTATAAAATGTAAAAAAATTAATGTTAAATTACGATGATAAGCTGACTGGAAATTACATTAAAAATATTTTTTTTAACTTAAACCATGTAGCGTATCCTTAGTATAATGGTTTATAAATGTTAAAGGTTAGGAAGGTTCTTTTTTTTGTTTTTTTCCATTAATTAACTTATTATATGTGTCACTTTCGTGAACATGTATCCCAATAACTCATTAAATTATTAGAAAGATGGGATATTGTCCACTTATTGGTATCCAATGGAATTTTTAAAAGTTTTTAGTTCCTTTTGGTTGTTAAAATTAAGGATTAGTCTATTGTTAAACTTAATTTTACATTAATTACTATAATTAATTTTAATTACATTCACAAATATTTGTGTTCAAAAATTGGATTTATCTAATTATACACAAAAAATTATTATGATTCCAAATATATATTTCATTTTTAATTTTATGACAACATAATTCAAAGAAATTAATTTAAAATTAACCTCATAAGTCGGTTCTTCTTCGAAGGTTTTTGTAGTAAAAATGTTCAAACGTTTGCTATGTTTTTATATCCAATTTTAGATTAAAATTGATTCCGATGACTTAAATTGGATTAAGTCATATAAAATTGGCCTAATTATACATTAAAAAAAATCCAAAAATAATTTACCTCTATAAGTATATTATATGCAAAATCAGTTTGGAGTTAAAATTTAGTATTTATCACTATTTATCAAAAAATGAAAAATCTCAAAAAAAAAACCAAAAAAACACAAAAACCTAATTTTTATGATCCAATAACATGAATAAATTTTATTTAAAAATATTTTATTTAAAATTATTCCCAAAATTGGATTTGAATTAGGTTTCTGATTAAGAGGTTGTAAAACTCAATTTTGAGTGTAACACAAGCTAAATAAGTGTTGTGTTAACCATAAGTTATATTTTTTATATAAAGAATACTGTGTAACAACCTGACCTAGGTGAGATAAAATTATTCCCAATTCTAGTCGATCACATGACCTCAGGTGCACCTCCCTGTATGCCAGATACTGCCGACTTGCAATGAGGGTTTGGCAAGTCAGTCATCAAGAGAATATACCGTCTTTATTAGAGTAAAACACTTAATGAAGTAAATAAGAAATATAGTATGAATATATAACTATAAAATTCAAGTTTCATAATAGAACTAATAAACACTATATAATATTCAATTAAAAGGGAAATCATGTTATTCCAATTGAAATTCCAACATGACTAAGGTGCAATTGAAATTAAATACACTAATGACTCCCAAGATGGTCCCAAAAAATTTCTGGTTCACTCATCCATGCTCTACACCCCAATAAAAAATCATAAAGAGGGACCTATACCTTAACCTATACTTTATTAATAAGTTTTAATTGGGTAATGATCTCGAATGCTGGGTAGGGTTTGAGTACAACTCAACTTGCCACCACCAACGATGTCTAAAACAATACCAGTCAAAAGATAGTGTGATAAGTTCTATAAATAAAAGAACACAATTAACAAATAAATAACTATCACATTATCCTTAATTCTTTATATAATCATTCTAACAATAGGATTCACAGGGATACCCATACCTCTTTACTAACTTTGGCTCATTCCAGAGCTTGAAGTGGTCCCTATGTAATATCATATCTTAATACCAGCTTCGACTCATTCTGGAGCTCGAATTATTCGAAGGTGATATGATATCTCAATACCTGATTCGACTCATGCCAGATTTCAAAATATTATCTTTCAAAGACATATCTTATAATGCCTTTGGTTGATATTCTACAAATTCACTCAAAAATTCCATAGATAAAAATAACAAATTTGTAAGTCATATGACCATGTTTCCATTCTTACTACTCATTATAATGACCACATTCTTATTCCTTTACTCATAGGTACAATGACCATGTTACAATTTATACTCATCATTTGAATGACCATGTTTCTATTTCGTTACTCATAAGTAAAATGACCATGTTACCATTTATACTTCTCAATATAGAACGACCATGTTCCCAATATTTAATAAATAAATAATTTATAATTAATTATCCACCTCAATTACATTACTAATTCATCAATTAGTTAAATATATCAATATTCTTAATTAACTCCACAATTAATTAAGTACACCAATCCCATTATTTCATCCATCAATCAATTAATCAAAAACAAAATTTATATCCCATAATTAATTTTCCAATGTTAGTTATCTCATTCTAAATCTAAACTATTCATAATTAATTCCAAAATTAATAATCTAGATTAGAATATTGAGGAAAATAATTAATTTTCAATTAATTATCTCAATTTATCAAATTTAATATCCCATAAATAATCCCCTAATAAGTTATCAAGATTTCAACCCCTAAGTGTTATTATCAATTTCAAAAATTAATTATCTTATTAGAAAACCCCTTAGTATCATGATTAATTCAACAATTAATCATTTATTACAATAATGATTTGATAAATCAATTGGTCAACCTAATTAACCCCATTTAAGAATTCAACATCTAATGAATTCTAGAAAATATACTAGTTTTCATACACACATCAAATCTACAACTATGGTAAATAAATTTTAGATATACTACCGAAAATCACTTACATGTGTTCATTCAATTGAAATCCCCAAAATACGATAAACAAAATGGTGAGGATCTGAGTTCCAGATCCAAATCCCTAAATCAAGATCAAGGATATCAATATCTAATCAATATAGATCTAGATCTATAATACTAGATCTAAATGTCACTAAAATGGTTAAGATCTAAAGGAACTGATAATAAATTTAACCATCAAATCATGGAATGAAATAATAAAGAATGGGATAACAATCGGGATGACATCCATTTGCCGGGAGAAGAGAGGATCTTCGATTAGAGATTTGAATCTTGAATAACGGAGGTCATATCGACATAAAACCCCTCCAAAATTACCTAGAATAACCCAGATATGTTTACTATATAGACAAGTCAAAAATAGATGTATTTAAGGGGTTTAACAGATTTGAAAATATTTTTTTGTGTAATTAAAAACGACGCACATAGTTTTCTATATAGGGGAAAACTGTTAGGGTAATCCATGTTCCAACCATGTGTCAATCACTATCCAGGATCGCAGGGATACCTGGGATTTGGAGAACGGTTTTCTCTAATAATGAACCAACAATGTATAACCCATTTTCCGCACATTTCTCTTCAAACTCCACCCAAAGACACCCCAATGGATAACTGTAATCTAAGGTACTTAAAACAAAAAAAAGTTCAATAAATTTCACCTGAGATAACTCCAAAAAAGGTTTTCGTCTTACAATATTTCAGCCGTATACCAAATTTTCCTCGATCTTTATTTCCAATTTTTCTATGATCCTGAGCTAAAAATATTGGGTCATTTAGCCGCATTTCTTCTTCCATTTCCCATGATTCCTATTTCACTCTTCCATGTTTCCACAACAAAAGAAGTATAAAAAATCTCTTTCCCCATAACATGTTCTCATTGCGATCCAACACATGTATTAGATGGTCCTCAAAAGATTCATTCATCTCCATGTCAACCTCATCTACATTCATCACATGAAGAGGGTCGGGATTATGTCACTGTAGTTTTCAAACTTGGAAGACATCATGAATAGAGATGTATTTATATAGAATATCTAGTCAGTACACCACTGACCCGATTCTCTCCACTACCTCAAATAGTCCAACAAAATTGGGCACCAACATTCCCTACCTATGTATCTTACTGTGACCCAACCTTTGCGAGGACCATAGGAACATGTGATCACCCTTTATAAACCGTAGGGGTCATCTTAATCAATCAACATATAAAATATTCATACACTATGTCATAGATATAGAATTTTCAATCAAATACACCTTATCTAATATATCCTGCATGAGACTCAGTCCTAAAAACTCTTACTCACCTTTTTCCATCCAATATAGTGGTGATCTTAATAGGCTACAAAAGGATCCATTTATGGTTCCATATATATAGTTTCCTGATTACTATTATCATAGTAAAACTTCAGAAAATATATGTTTTTCTCTCAAGACCCACTGAAGTCAAACACACTTGCCCGCAACATATCCTAAAGCACTAGTATTGTATGTTTTGACTTCCCATATATATGTGGGTGGAAATAAATATTCAATAAAGCCTATGTACGAAGCACTTTCTACAATCCCTTATATAATTATGAAGTAAAGTATAAATCATGATCTGAAACTATAGTTTGTGTCACCCTATACATAAGGACTAAATCCCAAACATATACTTCTCCCAACTTCTCTACATTAATGGTTTTCCTTATAGGAATGAAATTTACTAAATTTTTTTGTTGATCCCCAATGAACAAAACAACATAATTCTTCTAGAGAATCATTGGAATACCCACCACAAAATCTATTTTCACATCATCCCACTTCAATTATGGAATATGCAATGGCTGTAGTAAACCTCCATGTCATTGATTCTTTTCCTTTACCTGCTGACAGGAGAATCAACTTGTCCCAAACCCTACTATCTCATTTTTCATTCCTTATAAACCAAAACTATAATCACAGTTCGTGATACATTTTTGTCACACATGGATGCAATGGGAATATCAAGGCATGAAATTATCACATGATCTCATCTCGTATTCTCAGAGGAACAACAAATCGATTATTCACACATATGATCTCACAAACATCTATCAAACTATCCAAAGGGTTATCCCCACATTCAAATATCTACCCCATGGATATGCACTCCATATCCTCATACATTTTATCCTTCATCCATATCAAAAGTGTAGAATCCACTGTGAAGGATACTAGAGTCATCTGATCCAGACTAACCTGAACCACCACATGCATTTCAGCCAGAAAATTCATCATCATTCACTCTGTACTCAACTCCTAAACCATATACGTCTCAATTTTCCTACAAAAGCCGTTTGTAAAAATACCTCATTTCTTGGTTTTTATATTCCAATTAAAAATCAATATAATGCATTTATTCTACCCATATCCACTTCTGAATATTTAAATCACTATGTGAAATGATATACTTGAGAATCTTGTGATCTGTATAAACTGTAAAGTTTTCTCTGAAATGGTATTTTTTCAACACTTATTGGCATAAACCACTGATTACAAATCAAGGTAATGAATATGGTATTTCCATTATTTTTGTCTCAAATTATGAGACCCATACGCCAAAACTCACTCCCCTTTCACCATTACAGAACTGATTTTGATCCCATAAACATTACAATACACCATGAACTCCTCCCCTGACTCGGGTAGGATCAAAATTGGTGTCTTTGACAAACACTACAACATATGAAATAAATTATCACTTGATTCTGTCCATTAAAACATTATAACATTCATGGAAAATACAAATAGATATTATTCTAAATGGGAAAAGTCATAGATGAATCTCCTATAATATCTAGTTAATCTGGGAAATCTTGTGATATCAAAAAAAAATTCATGGAATACTCTTAAGAATCGACTACATGACCATCTCTAGTTCAAATTCCACACCTTCCTCTAATATTATGTTCCCCAAGAAGTGTACCCATTCCATCCAAAATTGACACTTATACAGCTTGGTTTATAACGAATACCCTCTCAGTGTACTCCGGATGATGTCAAGATGTTGGGAATGATCGTAATGAGTCTTGGAGTACACCAAGATTTTGTCCACAAACACCACCACAAAAGGATATAGGTACATATGAATTATATTTTTCATAAAATCCATAAACACTACTAGTGTTACTATCAACCCAAACAGAATTACAAAAAACTCATAAAGGACATACCTACTCCTGAAAGCAGTCCTCGATATATCAGAAGTCCGAACTCTCAACAGATGATACCATGGTCTCAAATTGATATTTGAGAACACACAAGATCCCTTCATCTGATAATATAGATCATCGATATGGGGACACGGATATTGGTTCTTCACACCCATTTTTTCAACTTCTGGTAATGGACACCCAAATGTAAACTCTTGTTGGACTTATTTGCAAACAATATAGGTGATCAGAAAGGAAACATACTTGGACGGATAAATCCACTATCCTATAACACCCCAAACTGAGTGTGGATCTCTTGAATATCATTTAGTTCTTTGTTTTACGGTGGAAAATACAATGTCTCTCCCCCCTACATGAGATCAATAGTAAATTCCACATCTCTCTCAGGTGATAACCTTATAATGTGTTCAAAAAAGAAAACCGGAAATACATCTACTAATATTGGAAGGAAATATTTCCTAACACTCCCATCATCTTGCAATAGACTAGAAACATGAGTTGTGAGCTCTCCCAGTTGCTTAGTAATTTTCCCTACTATTCCCACCTAGACATCTAAGTCTGCACGGTGAATATAAAGGTCACCCTTATGGGACACAAATGTCACTCTCTTATACTAATAGACTATGTCGTCACATTGTGAGACTAGACAGTCATTAACCATAATCAGGTCAAATCCTCTCATCTCAAGAATAAGGATATATCATAGAAAATTCTATTCCCTAATCTCTAGTGAACATCAATTTCATAGATTGATATCCCTAGAATGTGTACCCAACAATGTATCAATAGTCATTACTCGTCTCACATACTGCACCTCCTGGCTCAACCCATTAAAATGTTTTGTAAATAAAAAGGAATAAGAGGCACCAATATCAAATAAGGCACTAGATAAAGTAGAATCTTCTAGAATAGTACCTCTCAGTATCAGTGGACCAACCTCTCTCTCCACTAGTGTAAGCTAAACTGCATGTAATTGTCATTCCCATCTTCTTTTGGATGTTTTATGACTCCACTGAGTAGCAACACACTTCTAATAATGGAAATCTATCCTTGTAGAACCTTATCCACTACCTCTACAACCTCTTCCAATAATAACTATAGCTTCTAGATTGATATTACGTAGAAGACCTGCTTCCCACACTCTAACTATTCCTGGTTGCGCCAGTCTATCACTACGACCTCCATAAATTCTGTGGCACTCCCATATTTCATAGTACTGAAACTCTACTAGTGGTTGGTGATAATGTCGATGAAACATTCCCATACTACCACACTGATGAAATATCACCCTAGTAAGGTCCTATCAAATCAACCACCCTATATGAGTACTCTTCTTCCTATTACCATGGCTAATGTAGTCCTAACGGTGCTTCATGCTATAAGAAGTCACACCTATTGATTGTCTAGTAAAAACTACCTATATAATACTGTATCCTCCCTCATATTCTCTTCAGCAATGAGATCCTGATCCCCAATTTCATAAAACATATTTAATTGAAAAATATTGACTTGCGAAATAATCTCACACTAATGTCCATCCTGAATGTGTCTTGTCGTAGCTGCCTCCTCTCCTACTAATGCTAGAGAAAAGAGTTATAGATCTATGAAGTGTAAAATATAATTAATCATGTACATGATTTCTAGGGATAGATGCATGAACCCTTCATTGTTCTCTTCTCTTAGAATCTCCAAAAAAATGTTATCTACGAACATCTCCAAGATGTATTTCGATAACATATCATCAGTTTGTCCAGTTCGGGCATGAATGTCCCGGCATCACTTCACTGATAACAATAACATATATCCAGAAACCTTGAACATCCTCATACCTACAGTCTCCAAATGGTAATTTATTATATATATGGGATAACCCAATAATTCATCTCCCTTGGGTCCACCCTCTATTGTATAAGTCTATGAGTGATGTAACTGAAACTCCCATGTCATCTCATACATGCTTTTCAAAACCTGCCTAGGGTTTCATTCCCTGAATTTCATGGAGAAAGAAATTTTCTCCTGAAACTTCTCCCCTTCATCTCCAGTTTTCACCATCGGTTCCTCAAGTTACCTAACTGGAAGAATATTTTTTTCCATGCCCCTCGGTCATCCCCTAAACAAGTTTCATGGAGGCCTATTCTCTAGAATGAAAAACACACATATTAGAACTCATAAAACAACATTATATAATTTATATAAGATGAATTTTTGAAAGAGGCCAAAACATTTATTTTCCACACATCTTGTCACACTGTTAAAGCTGAGGCACTAGCATTACAATTAACCATCGTACTCATAGATTTTGGTTAGCATCGATAAACGCACTTTCATAATCAAGATTCTCATATAGAAACCTAATTATTCTCATATTGAATCATTTTTTAATATTTATGAACATATTTTAGGCAATATATTTCATTTAAATCTTACAAAAAAAGAAAAAAGTTCAAGTTAAAAAACATATGCACAACCCGTTTTCATGTGTGTTCCTAAAATGATGTATGTAACAATAACCCTATGTTCCTAGAATGATACAAGAAGAATAAACTCTCGGGATATTCCAATCCATGAATCAATACTAAAGGAATATTACAAAAACTAATCAAATCATACCAAAATTCTATCACCCAAGGTGAAATAACATTCAACCATAATAACAAACAACAATAAAAACAATCCCACCTTGAGTACTTAGGTTATCCCTCATACATGGGTTTACAAATCTCAAGAATGAGCTCAATTATAAGACCCACATCTTCCTATTATAATGTATAACAATCTTAAAATAGTATGACAAAAGAAAAATAAATAAAACTATTCTACTCTGATAACACTTTGTAATGTCCCGACCTAGGTGCCACACGATGATGCCCCGAGTCGGTCTGTCACATGACCTCTCGCATGCCCCCCCCAATATGAAATAGGATACTGACTAGAAATAAGGGTTTGATAAGTCAATCATGGGGATACTATACCCTCTTTTATCATAGTAAAATATAGAAGAAGTAAATAATCATTATCACAAGGATATATAACCTGAACAATGCCAATATCATAAGATAACCAAAATAGTAAATACAATATTAAACTAAAATGGAAACATGATATGACAATGAATATTAGAACGTTTCTAAGGTGAAACTTAATGTAAATACACAATCTACTCCCAAGAGGGTATCGATCCATGTCCATTTCCCTCATCCATGCCACATCCCCCAATAAAACATCTAACATAGGGCCCTATCCCATAACCTATCATGTAATAATATAGTCTAATCATTTACAGATTATGCAGAGCAAGTAAGGTGTGATTACAACTCAGTAGGCCACCACCAAAGGTCTCTAAAAAATAACAATAAAATGATAGTGTACTTATTTCGATAAATAAAATAATACAGTTTATAAATAAACAGTTATCACATTTTCTTTTACTCTTTATTTAATCATTTTAACTCCAAGGTTCTTGGGGATACCTATACTCTCTAAGATCTTCGGCTCATGATGTTTCCTGAAGTGTTCCCTAGGTAATATCATATCTTAATACCTTCTTCAACTCATTTATGATTTTGATGTATTCCAATGTGATATGATATCTTTGTACTTGATTCGACTCATGACAGAGTTCAATGTATAATCATGTGAGACCATATCTCAGAGTTCCTTTAATTACAATTATTTAAATTCACACATAAATTCAAAAGTATAAAATAAAAAATTCTTATGTAAGATGTTCATGATTGCATTTTTACTTCTCAATAGAATAACCATGTTCCCATTCCATTACTCTTAAGAACACTGACCATGTTAGCATCTATACATCTCAGTTGAATGACCATGTTCCTATTCTATTACTCAAAAGTACAATGATCATCGGACCATTTATACTACTCAATTTATAATAACCTTGTTCCAATTATTTCAACCATAATAAATTCAATATTAACTATCCACCTCAATTATATTACACATTCAACAATTATTTAAATATATCAATATCCTTAATTAACTCTCCAATTAATTAAGAATTCTATTCCCGTTAATTAATTCATAAATTAGATAATCAATTACAACATTTATATCCCATAATTAATTTTTGAGAAATAATTATCTCATTATAAAGATAAAAACGTCAACATTAATTCCCCAATTGATTATCAAGATTATAATAAGAATGAACATAATTATTTCAATATTAATTATCTCAATAAACCCAATTCAATATCTCATAATTATTCCAAAAATTAATTATTAATATTAAAACCACTAAATACCATAATAAATATCCCAAATAAATTATCTAATATGATAGCCACTTAGTCTCATTATTAATTCCTCAATTATCTTCTATTTTAATAAAGCATCGATATATATAATAGTAAACATAATTAACCCAATTTAGGATTTCAATTACTAAATAGTGAAATAAATTATAAAAAGATCCATACATACATCAAATAAATGACTATGGGAATTATATTTTAGACCACCTACTTCAAATCGTTGACAGAAGTTTATTCAATAGAAATCCCTAAAATCCAAGCGACACAACAATGTTGATCAAGGTTCTAGATCAGAATCCATTAATATTGATCATGGTTATCAATATATAATTAATATAGATGTACATATACAATCCTAATCTAGGTATAACCAAAATGTTTTAGATATAAATAATGAGAGGATAAATTCCACCAAATGATTAAGGAAATAGAGAAGAATGAATGCTATGGGCATCGAGATGAGATCCAATTACCAGGAGAAGTGAGTGGATCTTACACTCAAGCATTGAATCTTGAAGAACAAAGTTCAGAAAACCATTTAACCCTTCTGAACAGCTTAATAATTTATGAAAAACGTTTATTCCTAATTCAAAGACAAAATGGAGGTTTTTAGGGGTTTTAGGGATTTAAAAAATAATTTTCAGGAAATTAAAATCTACACACATGGTTTTCTGGGAAGTGGAGAACAATTAGGGTATACCATGCTCCAACTGTGCGACCCTTGTATTCCAAGGTCGTACAGTTACCTGGTTCTGGGTGCACGATTTTCTCTAATTGTGTGCCAACTATGAAAAACCCATTTTCCTCAGATTTCTCTTAAACCTCCACCCAAATTCTCACCAAGTTATAAATCTAATAAAAGGTAAATAAAAAACAAAAAGAACTAAAAATGCCTCCTAATATTACTCTAGAAATGGTCATGACCATACATGTTAACAAAAAAATTAAATTTATTTTGAGGAAAATATTTAAAAATATTTTGTTGTTATAAGTTAATTATAAAAATAAAAATATTAATATTGTATAAGAATATTTAAAATGAATATAATAGTTCATGTCATAATGTTATCATATTTCATGATAAAAATAATAATATTATTTCATGATGTATTCTAACAACTATGATTTAGTTTTATAATATAAATAATAATTTTCATGCTGAATAATTATAATATTGGATGATAATTCAATTTCGTAAAATTATATTTATAATAATAATAATTAAATAGGAATATGAAATAATATAATCAAAGATAGTGATTTCAAATATTTAATAACACTGTAAATGCACTGTTGGGTGTGATTAAGCCATCATTAATGCAACTGGTCCCATCAGAACTTTTCAATTTTGAGTCCAAGGATGAGAGTATTACTAGGATGGGTGTCCCCATGGGATGTAATCACGTTTAACAATTTTTGGTGTATCTTTCGAATCTTATTCATGTAAAATTTTTTTTTTTGATATTTTATGTAGAACATAATATTGAATATAATACCTCATTATTTCATCATATTTTAGCATTAAATATAATATTTCATGTCATAATGTTACAATATTTCATGTTATAATGTTTATAATATTTCATGTTATATTGTAATGACTACAGTTTAGTGTTATAATAGAAATAAAAAATTTTCATGTCAAATGCTAATAATATATCTCAATATTCACATTATTTAATTCCATAATATGAATTATTCACAGGTGACCCCCAAAGAAGTGATTGTGTTTTAACCTTTTCTATATTTTTCACTATATTATCACAAGTTTTTTACCTTTAAGAAAAAATCACGTATGTATAATAATAAAAATTATGATATTTAATGTACACTTTTTAATTTAATAAAATATTTTCTGTTTACATATAATCTTACTAATAATTATAATATTTATTTTCAAAATGTTACAGTATTTCATTTTAATAATAATTATAATACTTCATGGAAAATTGAAATAACTATGGTTTAGTGTTATAAAAGAAATAATAAATTTTCATATTGAATAAGTATAATATTGAAAAATAATTGCATTAGTTAAAGTGATATTTATGAAAACAATTAAATATAATTTTTTAATAATATAATTAATGATTATAGTTACGAATATTGAACAATAAATCCTATGTATTTTTGGGTGTGATCAAAACATCATTAATGTACCATATCACATTAGAACACTCTAGTTAAGAATGCTTGGGACAAAGCAGTAATGGGATGCGTGAGTGCCTAGAAAGTACTCGTGTTGCTCCCTTTTTTTGTGTATATTTGAAATTTCAGACCATGATAATAAATATTATTGTAAAATTGTATGTAAATGTTTTTATTGAATATAATATTTCCTGATTACATGGAATTTTAGAATTAATTATAATAGTGCATGCTATTATGTCATAATTTGTCATGTTAACAATGATTACAATATTTCATGTTATATTGTAAAAACTATGTTTTAGTTTTATAATACAAAAAATATTTTTTGATGTTGAATAATTATAATATTACATGGAAATCACATTATTGAATTTCATAATGTGATTAATGCATGGGTGACTTCTTCAGAAGTTCTTGTGTTTCACTATTTGTTTTAATTTTTCACTATAATGTCCAATATTTTCTACATTTTAAAACAATACTTTCATGTAAGACTGAAAATATAAATAATTATATTATATATAAAATTAATAAATGAATATTATATGTCATGTTTATATATAATTTTAGTAATAATTATAATATTTCCTTTCCTTATGTTAACATATTTAATTTTAACATTAATTAAAATATTTCATGAAGTATTATAACAACTACAATTTAGAATTATAATAGAAATAATAAATTTTCATGTTGAATTATTATAATAATGGGTGATAATTTCATTATTTGAAGTTATATTTATAACAAAAATTAAATATAAATAAGTAATATTAGTATCATTAATAGTAATTTCATATATGTAACAAGAATGACAATGTATTTTTTGGTACGATCACACCATCATTAATGAACCAGGTCCCATTAGAACTATATAGTAATGTGTTCTTTTGTGAGATTTGTACTAGGATGAGTGAACTCAGGGGATGTACTCATATTTCACCCTTTTTCTATCTATTTCAAATTTAATGAATGTATAATAAATATTATTGTTATATTGTAAGAAACATTTGGTATTTAATATAATATTTAATGATTATAGAGAATTTTAGAAATAATTATAATATTTCTATCATATTGTTATACTATTTTATGTTTACAATGATTATAATATTTTATGTAATATTATAACAACTACAAATTACTGTTATAAGAGAAATAATTTTTTATCAGGTTGAATAATTATAATATTTCTCCACAATCAGATTATTGAATTTTACAATATTAATGTTTCATGGGTGTCCTCTTGAGATGTGCTCGTTTTTCACCGTTTTCTATATTTTCCATTTATTTTCAAAAATATTTTACATTTTAAAAATAATAATTTCATGTATGTATAACAATAATAATTATGATATTCTAAATAAACATTTTAAATGAATATAATATTCCATATTTATATATAATTTTAGTAAGAATTATTATATTTTATGTCATAATGGTAACATGTTTCATGTTAATAATAATTACAACACTTCACGATGTATTATAAAAAATATAGTTTAAAATTATGATAATTAAAATATATTATCGATGTATTTGGATAAACAAAATCCATTACCCCATTATTTAATAATAAATTAAACATATATTTTAGTAGGAAGGAAAAGAAATAAGAGCACAAATTCCCCTAAAATAAACAGTAAAACTGATCATCTATAACCGATATTACATGGATATCATGACTTTCCTTTTGGTTGTCATCCACGCCACCAAATATTGGCCCTTTGAGGGGAAAAACATTAATCATTCAATGATTATTTAAAATACTCCTCGATAGTGAAGCATATCTAGAACGTCAAATATAAATTCTAAAACTCAATTTTTTTATTTTTGTGGATAACATATTCAATGTTAAAATATAATAACATATTCACACACACATATATATATATATATATATATATTTATTGAATCAAAGTACTTTTATCTCCATTGATGAGAATTTAACATCAAGTTGTAAGAAGTACCATTTTTTCACTTCCTCGCTAATGAGAGCCATCAACCTTTCACCTTCATGATCATCTGGAGTTATAATGCTTGACTTTCATAACTGTGTAGTAGAACATTATTCATAATAGGAGTTTCAAAATAAAACATATTTATGTTTCATTAAATATGTAAAATGGGGTTCACCCTTTTTTATGTATATTTCAAATATCATTCTATTTTAATAATAATTATGTGGATATTGAATGTAAAAATTTGTATTGACTATAAAATTTCATGATTACAGGGATTTTTTGTAATAATTATAATATTGAATTTTATAATGTCACAATATTACGTGTTAGAAATGATCATAAAATTTCATGTTATATTTTATTGAATATGTTTTAGTGTTATAAAATAAAATATATTTTTTCATGTTGAGTAATTATAATATTTCATGATAATCACAATAAAGAATTTCAGAATATGAATGTTGCATGGGTGGCCTCATAGGAAATACTAATGTTTCAGAATTTTTTGTACTTCTTAATTTCTTTTCCCATGTTTTTAATATATTAAAATACAATGAATTGCCTAAGAGTATAAAAATAATAGTTATCATATTATACGTAATAATTTTAAATGAATATAGTATTTCATGTTTAAATTGAATTTGAGTAATAATGACCATATTTCATGATGTATTGTAACAACTACGGTTTAGTGTTATAATATAAATTATTATTTTTCATACTGAATAATTATAATACTGGATGATAATTACATTATTTAAAGTTATATTTATAACAAATATTAAATAGTAATATATAATAGTAGAATCATTGATAGAATTTTGAAATATTTTACAACAATGAAATTGTATTGTTGGGTGTAATCACACTATCATTAATTCAATATATCAAGTTAGAATTCATTAGTTTAGTGTAATTTAGTGTGAGAAGTACTAGGAAGGGTGACCACCTCAGAAGTACTCTTTTTGCGTACTTTTTTATCTATATTTTAAATTTCAATCTAGTATAAGAAATATTATTATTATTTTTTATATAAACTTTTTTATTGATTATAATATTTCATTATTGTAGGGAAATTTAGTTAAAATTATAATATTTCATGTTATAATGTTAGAATATTTCATTTGAACTGTGACTATAATATTACATGTTATATTGTAACAACATTGGTCTAGTGTTATAAGAAAAATACTATTTTTTCATGTAAAATAATTATAAAATTTATTGATCAATGCATTATTGAATTTTATAATATTAATGATGAATGGGTGACCTCCTCTGAAGTTCTAATAGTTCACCCATTTCTGTATTTTTTATTATATTTCCCCTCATTTTTTACTTTTTAACAATAAAAGAATTTCATGTATGTAAAACAATAATTATTATGATATTGTATTTTTTATTTTTTAATTAATATAATATTTCATGTTTGCATGTAATTTTAGAAATTATTATAATATTTCATGCCATAATTTACCAAATTTAATGTAAACAATAATTATAATATTTCAGGACATATTGTAACAACTATTGTTTTTTTATAATAGAAATAATATTTTTTTCATGTTGAATAATTATAATAATGTCTGATAATATCATTATTTAAAGTTGTATTTATTTAAATAATAAATTTAAATATGTAATATTAGAATCCTTGATAGCACATTTAGATATTTAACATGATTGCTTGTGTATAGTTGGTTGCGATGACACCAAAATTAATGCACAAGATCCCATTAGAACACTGTAGTTAAGCATTATTGGGAGAGTGTTGTAATAAGATGTGTGGTATCCTAGTAAGTAGACTTGTATCTCCCATATTTTTTATATATTTAAATTTTCATTATTGTATAATACATATGATTATGTTATTGTGTGTAAACTTTTCTGTTTAATTTAATATTTCAAGATTGAATGACATTCTAGATATAATTATAATATTTCATGTTATAATGTTACAATATTTCATGTTAACAATGGCTATAATATTGAATGTTATATTGTATCAACTATAGTTTACTGTTTCAAAAGACATAATATTTTTCCTATTTAATTTTTATAATATTTCGAGGTAATTGAATTATTGAATTTCATAATATGAATTTTTCATTTGTGAACTCCTGTGAGGTGCTCGTACATCACCCATTTTTTTATTTTTTGGTGAATTTTCCCATATTTTTTACATTTTCGATAGTAAATAGTGGAATTAATTAATAACAATATTAAATATGAAATGGAATGATAAATGTTTATTTAATATAATAATTCATATTTTCATATAAATGTAGTAATAATTGTAATATTTCATTTCATAATGTTACCATATTTCATGTCAACAGTAATTATAATATTACATGATGTATTGTTACAACTATGGTTTTGTGTTATATAAAAAAAAATCATGTTGAAAAATTATAATAATTGCAGATAATTTCATTAGTTAGTGTTAAATTTATAATAGCAATTAAATATAAAGTTTTAAAATTTGTATCATTGAAAAAAATTAAAATATTTAATAAGAACAACTAAATATTTTTTTGGTATGATCACATGTGAATTAATAAACCATATCCCATTATAAATCTGTATTCAAGTGGTCTTGGGAAAGCATAGTACATTGATGGGTGACCTCCTGAGAAGCACTCATGTTGCACCATTTTTTTGTAAATTTCAAATTTTATTCTAGTATAGTAAATATTACTATGACACATTATGTAAACTTTCTTATTGAATATAATAATTTATTATTATAGGTAATTTTAATAAAAACTATATTATTTCATGTTATATTAAAACAACATTGGTAAATGTGGTAATATAAATAATATTTTTTATGTTCAATAATTATAATATTTATCCATAATTGTATCACATAATTTCAAAATAAGAATTATGCGTGGTTGACCTCCTAGGAAGTGCTCATGTTTCACTCATTTATGCATTTTACATCAAATTTTCCCAAATTTTTGTAATTAAAAAAACAATGAATTGGAGGTATGTATAGAAATAATAATTATGATATTTCAATGTAATATTTTTAAATAAATATAATATTTCATGTTATATAATTTTTTTTAATAATTATAATGTTGTTTATCGTAATGTTACCATATCTCATGTTACAAATAGTTATAATATTTAATAGAATATTGTAAAAACTACAGATTATAATTATAATTAAAATAAAAAAAATCATGTCGAATTATAATAATATTGGATAATAATTTCATTTATTAAAGTTGAATTTATAATTATATTAATGGGGAATATGTAATATTAGAAAAATTGATTGTAATTTAAAATAGCTAACAGTAATGTCTATGTACTATTTGGTAAGATCACACCACCTTTAATGAACCATATCCCATTATAACTCTACAGTAAAGTGTGCTTTGGTTTGCTTTGATGAGTGTAGTACTAGTAGTGGTGACCTCTTGGGAAGTACTCGTGTTACACAATTTTATATTTCAAATTTTATGCAAGTATAATTACGATTATTATCATAGTGTATATAAATTATTCATTGAATTGATTATATCATTATTAATTGTAATTTTAGTAATAATTATAATATTACATGTTATATATTTTCAGTATTCCATGATAAAAATTATAATAATAATTCATGTTATGTTGTAACAACTATGATTTTGTGGTACAATAGAAATTCTAATTTTTCATATTAAATTATTATAATATTTCTTGATGATCACATTATTGAATATAAAAATATGAATATTGCATTGGTGAACTCTTATGAAGTTCTTGTATTTCATAATTTTCTTTAACTTTATTGTATTTTCCCAGGATTGTTGCATTTCAAAATAATTACAATTATAAATAGAATAATTATAATATTGAGTGTAAAAATTTTATAAAAATATAATATTTCATGTTTAAATATAATTTTAGTAATAATTATAAAATTTCATGTCATAATATTAGTATATTTTAGGTTATAAATAATTAGAATATCTCATAACATATTGTAACAACGACACTTTAGTGTTATAATAGAAATATAAAATTTTCATGTTGTATATTTATAATATTGGATGATAATTTTAATGAATTTGAAATTATATATATATATTTCTAAATTACTTGAGATTATTATGAGTCTTTGAAAATTGACGTCATGTGATTATGAGTCCCGTAGATCCCGGAACAAAATTTTAAACTTTTTTTAAGGTATGTTCAGTAAACATGTGGGAGGAATTTTCTAAATTTTGAATAGTTTCTCGGAATTGTAATATGAGGGAACCATTGGACATTCAATTTTGGGATTCTCTGAAGGGAATATTAATTTTTTTTCGATAAGGTCAGATGAAAATGTTAATTTTTAGATTTACAAAAATGAAATAAATTAACATGATGAGATTATTATTTTTTTTTGTAAAGGTAAAAGTTAACTTTTTCATCCTACATTTTTTGAACAAAGTTAACCATCCTTTAATTGAATCTCGACACTTTGAGTCCAACAGTAACCACAAATTTCAATTTTGAGCTACAGTTCAAATGTTAGAAAACGTCCCCTGCACATTTACTAAACATACCTTAAAAGAGTTAAAAATTCCATTCTGGGATCTCCGGGACTCGGAATCACGTTCCGTCAATTTTTAGAGACTTGTAATAATCCCAAATAACTTAAAAAAATTAAATGGAATTTACAAGTCTTTAAATTATACCAACCTTAGGAATTTTCATCCTAGAGAGCTACAAAAAAATAGGGAAACAAATGGGGGTTCTGAATACGCATCTGAGCCTCCCACACCCATGTGCTCTCTTAGAGATTCATGTGCTTCCAAAGAAATCACACTAGATAAATTGGGCTCCCATAAAGGAACTGATCATGTTGATCCTCTATCTCCATCGGGAACTCCGCAAACGTCACCCCATCATCGATGTACATCTCGCCCCAGTCGATAACATGTGATGGATCATGCACGTACCTCCTCAGCTGTGACACATGGAAACAATTATGAACTATGTGCATTTGTGGGGGATGAGATGGACGGTATGCCACCTATCGTACTCTGTTGAGGATCTAGAATGGTCTGATAAACCTCGGAGATAGATTGACACCCCAACCCAACATCTGTAGTCCTCGTTAAGGTGAGTCCTGTAGGAAGACATGGTATCCCTCCTCAAACTCTAATGGTCTCCTTATCCTATCGGCATAAGACCTATGCCATATCTATACAGTCTGATCCACACCGATATGATCTACACCTTCTCTGTGGTAGCTTGTACAACTCTGGACCCGTAAGTGCGTACTCCCTTGGGTATGTCCAGCATAGAGGTGATCTGTAGGGTCGCTTGTACAAGGCCCCAAACTGAGCCATGAGGATGGTGGAGTGATAATTTTTGTTTTATGCGAACTCCACCAGTGGTAGGTGGTCCTCCCATCTTTTTACAAAATCTAGGATACAAGCATGATGTATTTCCTTGAGTGTCTTCATGGTTTCCTCCTTCTGACCTTCTGTCTGTGGGTGAAATCCCATGCTCAAGCGTGACTGAGTCTTGAACGCCTCCTGCAAACCCTTCCATAAGCGGCATGTTAAACGTGCATCACGATCTCAGATGATTTCCAATGGAACCCCGTGAAGCCATAAAATCTCTTACACTTAGAGGTGTCCCAATCCCTCGACCGATCCCTGCTCCTGGATGGGTAGGAAGTGGGCCAACATGGCGAGTCTGTCAACGATCACCCAGATGGAATCATGGCCCCTAGATGTATGTGGTAGGACTGTCATAAATTCCTTGCATATACCATCCCACTTCCACTCTGGTACCTCAAGTGGATTCCCTAAGCCTACTAGAACCTGATGAATATCCTTAACTTACTGACAAATGAGTCATCGTGATACAAACCCTTCCACTTCATTTTTCCTCCCTAGCCTCCAGTACTAACGCCGGATGTCTTGGTACATCTTATCCACTCTAGTATGTACCGCCGAAGGGGATGTGTGGAAATCCCTCAACACCTAATCTTGTAGTGTCACTGGTACCATGGGGTGTCCTTTGAATATAACGATATGCTCCTCACCTTCAAAAAATCCTTCAAGAGACTGTACTAATGATATATGAGGATATCAGGCCTCACAGTCAACATCCCAATGCTTAGCCTCCCGAACATGGAAAATAATTTGGTGAGTGACAATCATAGATTTTCGGTAAGCTGCTCCATCTCTATCCCCAAGGGATATATGCAACATGGATAGCTTCTATGTCACCTCACTCATTTACTGTTGACCAGACCTCCTAATTAGTGCATCTGCTACTACGTTGTCCAACCCAAGAGTGTAGACTATCTCAATGTCATAGTCCAGGAGTAACTCCATCCATCGCCAATGTCTCAGGTTTTGGTCCTTCGGTGAGAATATATACCTGATACACTTGTGATTAGAGTAAACAGTAAATCGTTCACCCATCTAGTAAGGCTGCCAAATCTTCAGTTCAAATACCACTACTGCTAAATCAGGTTCATTGGTATCATAGTTCTTCTCGTGTCGTCTCAACTTCCAGGAGTAGTAGGTGATCATTTCTCGCTCATGCATCGGGACACAGCCTAGTCTGGTCCCAGATGCTTGGTAGTAGACTACATACCCAGTGCCCTATTCTAGTAACCACAAGATGGGGACACTCGTCAGCCTCTACCTCATCTCCTAAAAACTCTGCTGGAATCCCTCTGTCCAAACAAAGCGTTGACCCCTCATTTTCAAAGATGAAAAGGGTGTCACAAATCTGGAAATGTCAGGTACAAAAATCTCTTATTACCCAGGAAATCATAGGAAACTTCTCACCTTGATCACACTCCTGGGTGCATCCCAAGAAAACACTTCCACTATCTTCACTAGATCTACAAAAACTCTAGCCTCTAATATAACATTCCCTAGTATGTGGACTTACTATATTAAGAAATGGCACTTCGAGAGCAATTAATAAATCTGGTTCTCTTGGAGTGTATCTATAACTATCTGTAGGTGCATGGCGTGCCCCTCCTATGATGATGAGTATATCAATATTTCATCAATGAAGACCACTACGAAGCGATGGAGGTAAGGCTAGAATATCTTGTTCCTAAGCCCCATGAAAACTTTTGGAGCATTGGCCATGCCTAAGGGAATCACCAAGAACTTGTAAGTGACAAACAGACTATTGAAGACTGTCTTTGGTAATTTCTCATCCCATAAACTGATCTTGTGATATCCTGATCTGATGTCTATCATTGAAAACCATCGAGCTCCATTTTGATGGTTGAAGGGGTCATAAATTCTTGGGAGTGGATACTTGTTCTTCATGTTCACTTGTTTAAGGTTTATATAATCAACACAAAGCCTCATAATCCCGTCTTCCTTCTTGGTGAAAAAATCGGAGTTTCCTATGGAGAAACACTGGGACTTATGAAACCATTCCTATAAAAGTCCTCCAACAGAACCTGTAGCTCACATAGCTCTACAGGGGCCATCTAATATGTTGGCATAGTTTTCGGTGCCGTATTATGGTATAGGTTGATATATATTTCCACATCTCTATGAGGAGGTAGTCCCGAAATATCCTGAGGAAAGACATCAATATACTGGTCCGCCACTATAGGATAAATTGGAATCTTCGCATCAAAAGCTCTATGGGAATGGCTAGCCAACTGATGAGTGATTGGCTTCACCCTCCTTCAAGAGAGTATATCCTATACTGCAAAGGATTACTTCTCACCAGTGAAGGAAAAACTAATCCCATACTCATAGACACACACCACGTTTCAAATAAATCATTTTATATGAGTATGGACTATGGATAGCCTATCCATACCCAAGATGACATCGTAAGGCCTCGACGCTACTACTAGGAGATCCTAGCCAGAGCTCATGCCTCCTAATGTAAGTTCACTCTGTCTGCACTAGTGTTTAATCATTGAATCCACTCCCGTATGAGTCTCTAATCATAAGGATCGAGCCAACGGCTCCATCAGAATCTCCGAGATTAAAAAGAGTGTCGTGAAAAAAAAGAGTGACTGGAACCTATGTCTATAATAACTATAGCTAGGTTGTAATAGACTCAGATCGAACATCTAATCAACTTTGGAGCACCATGGTCATAGGACTTTATGGCTTTAAGCTGAGCTCTCCCTTCCTGACCTTCTCCCTTTGGTAGTGGTGAAACACCTGGGGGTTGTGGTGGTAGAACCTCAAACCATCATCCACCACCTTCTATAGAGTTAAATGGGTTATTCATGGGAATTAACCTCAGGTTTTCATAACCTCAACGTTGGAATATTAAATGAGGTTCATAAATGAACAAAACTAATGTTATGAAACACTGTTGGTTCCCTCGTGTATTTAAATGCTGCTCGCGATCGGGTTTTTGACACAGAAGTGAGGATACTCTAAAAAAGTACCGTGGTGTCCTTCACTAATAATGAAAGGTGGATTGGAGGATATCTTTGGGGTAATTGATCTGGTATCGAAGAATGCGGGTGACTTCAATGGATGAGGACTCTTCTTCCTCTATGGCCACGTCATCATCCAACGATTAATGAGGTAGGGTTTTTTGTCTTGATTAATTCTATGATTTTGAATATGAATTAATCTCACCCTGTTTATGTTGCTAACAGAGATGGAACAATCCATAAACATAAGGCCCGTACCCTACTCCACTTTGATCTTTATAGCATTATTTTATAGAAACAGGAAAATAGGGAGGCAAGATAAACCCGGGAGCCACGTGGGGTTGGTAGCATTTTGGGAGGCCCTTAGGCGCTTTCAGAAGGGATAGTTGACCACCGGAGATCACCAGGTGGCCTGTGGATAACCTTCTAGCATGGAACCGGTGAGACCGTGCCAAAGACCAGCACTGGTGTGCGAAGGCGGCAGCCCGTGCTCGCCATCTGTGGATGTGGGTGGTGCCACACGGCTCCGCGGAAGACCAGCACAAGTGGCTGAATTTCGGTCAGCCACATTTGTGGAAGGGTGGAACGCTGTCGCGCGCCTTAGATGAAGCCCACTATTTTGAATCTGTGGAGGTGGGGGACCCACATCCTATGGGTCAGCGAGGAAGCACCATGTGGTGCATCCAGTTGAAGATTCAAACAGCTCTTGAGCTGTTCGGGATGGACGGGTTGTGTGACACCTCGTGTGGGTCGTGGCCAGCCGGCAGGCCATCTCGGTCCACTGCATAGTGGGTTGTCCCTGTCACGGCACTGCGCAACCAGTTTGGGCTGGGCTGGTCTTTGGCTTAGCTAACCGAGCCCACCGCATCCCAGCTGGTTCAGGCCGGACCTTGAAGAGGTCAAGATGACCCGAACCAGGACGGGTCTTCGTGAACTCGGTCGGGGTGGACCGAACCTGGTCGGGTTTGCCCGAACCCAGTCAGGTTGTCACAAACCCAGTCGGGTTGGGTCGAGTCGGCCCTGGCCTGGTCCAACTAGACCCTTAAACATTATGGCCCAATTTCACATAAAAGGTTGTATCTTACAAACCATACGTCCGTCTAACGAGCCATTTGCGGCATTGGAATCCTTCGGTTGAGCCATTCCATTAGAGATACTCCACCAGAGTTTTAGAAAAAGTTGCAGTATAGATGGGTTGGATCATACCCAAATCCAACTGGACCCTCTGTATTATAATGCTTATAACTCTCAGACTGAGCGTCCGATTGACGTGACATCTATTGAGTTGGACCCTTATGACATGACAGATCATTGGGTTACTTTTTCGTGGGAATTCATTCCGGTTTATGTATGATTTATTGCTTTAGGATTGGATCCTCCTAGAATCAAGCATACTAATTACATGAATCCAATGTCTAGATGAGATGCAAAGAATGAATAGCAATCCTATGTGGATCCACACCTAGAGATCCTGTGTTGATCAGAACCTAATGATCCGGTGTGGATCATAACCTAGAGATCATATGTGGATCTGCACCTAGTGATCCTGTGTGGATCAACACAGAGAAATTCTAGGTGGAACAGTAGCAGAAACCTTGACATAATATGATTATATAGATTTACCACTAATCATCTCTTTGTATGTACTTATGTTATAATTGGTTTGAGATGAGTCTTTCTATTTATGCATTGTGATTGAGATCATGATTTATTGTTTTCCTCAGTGTAATTATGAGAGACCTTTGGGGTTTCGAGGTCCCTACTGGGTATTGTTATACTCACCCATGCACGGGCTTTTCCTGCACCTTGTTGTTTCATGTGTAGATAACGATCAACTCAGCTGAGACTATGGGAGCTAGGACCAGGTAGTACATAGAGGTGAATGGTTAATGCCGAGAGATGTGGAGATGTGTTGTACCTATCTTTCAAGTAGGATCCTTGGTGGAAATTCATAGGATCAATTTTATGTTTTCTTTTGTAGTTTTATCTTTTCAGTTGGTATTGTATTTTAGCCCCTTTACTATCAGTACATACTATTACACATAGTTGGGGTTGCACCTTACTCTTATATTGTGTTTTATTATTGCGTAGTATACCCTTCATGTGTGTGTATAGGTTTTGATGCAATGCCTTTCAATTTTTGGGAAATTCCTTTCGAGTTCTAGTCACCGACCCCAGGCCTATAGAATGCAGGCTTGGGGTAGTCATGACACGGGCTCTAGCGGATGGGTTGTGAAAATAATTGATTTACATAAAGTTATATTTATAACAATAATTAAATATAAATATTTAATATTATAATCAGTGATAGAAAATTCATATACTTGACAATAACATATGTGTATTGTTTGGTACTATGACAACATCATTAATGAACTAGGTCCCACTAGAACTCTGTACATAAGCATGCTTGGGAAAAATTATTACTACAAAGAGTAACCTCTTAAGAAGAACTCATGTTAAACCCTTTTTTGTGTAGAGTTCTAATTTAAAACTAATATAATAAATATTATTAAGATATTGTACAATATTTTTTGTATTTAATATAATATTTCTTGATTATAGGTAATTTTAGTAATAATTATAATATTACATGTTATAATTTCACAATATTTATTATTAAAAATGATTATAATATTTCATGTAATATTATAAAAACTACAGCTTATATATATAATAGAAATAATATTTTTCATGTTGATTAATTATTATATTTCTTGATAATATCATTATTTAATTTCATAATATAAATATTGTATGGGTGACATCCTGTGAAGTGCTTGTGTTTTATCCTTTTCTTTATTTTTCATTTTATTTTCCTATAATTTTTATATTTTAAAACACAAAGAATTTCATATATGTATAAAAAAATAATTATGATATTGCGTGTAAACCTTTTAAATTAATATAATTTTTATGTTTACAAATAATTTTTTTAATAATTATCAAATTGTATGTCATAATGGTACCATATTTCATGTTAAAAAATTACTATATTTCATAATGTATTGTAACAAATATGGTTTAGTGTTATAAGAGAAATAATAATTTTTCTTGTTGAAAAATTATAATTTTTTTTGATATCACTAGTGTATATAGTGTTTTTTACATCAGAGAAATGACGTCAGATTTTTAAATCGATAAAAAAATTTGTGAGGGAGAGTTTCATCATTGTTTTTTATTAAAACCGATGCCAAAATAATTTTATACATTATTTTTGGGGTTGTTTTTTAGTAAACCTAATGCCAAAAAAATGTGGAAGAATTTATTTTTGGCGTTAGTTTTTTACAAAACCAAAGAAATTATTTTTCTCATCGGTTTTAAAAAAACTACGTAAAAAATAATAAATAAAATATTTTTGGTGTAATTTTATATAAAAACTGATGCAAAATTATTTTCTCTGAGTTTTTTCTGTCATTTTTCTAATAACCGACGCCAATTTTTTTTTAAAAACATTCATTTTATAGAAACGCTCAATATTTTGGATCTAAAAAACCCTCCCGCTCGAAAATAATTCCTCTCAAATCATGATGAATTCGAAGGCCACCCGGTGATATTAAACTCTATTGTTGTTCATTTACTTAGATTGAATCGATTTGCAGTCTCCATTTTATGTCTTCTTCGATTATATCATCATCTTCATGTTATTTTATTCTTGAAATCCAATTTATGTTCTAAAATGTATTTTTATTTTTTTTCTAATCATTAATGTTGGTTTTTACAATAAATTTAATTTATATATTGTCGGCATTATTTATTCTTGCAGTGCATTCATGGGACAAAGTTCAGATTTAGGATCGAGGATAATTTGATCTCTGAATTTTGTATGTTTTTTTTAATTTGGTGGAATTTGTGATCATGAGTAGTAGAAGATCATTCCAAGGTTTTAGATGGTCATTTTACTTATCAATGCTCATAAAAATAAATTGTTCCTAGTTTATTTTTTTGTTGATGTTTGTTTGGTTTGTGCATATCAACATTTTCATTAACTTTAATATGTGCTAAAGATTTTTTATGGTAAAATGTAGTAGGAAGTGAATTTATTGATCCCCCCTAAGAAAATATGACTATTTTTGTAGAAATTTATCACATATATAATTCTATATGACAGACTAAATCTAAATAAATTCACTATATAATTCTATGTGATATATTTATATCACTTTTGTCACTTGATAATTTGTTTTATGACACCCATGATTAGGAATGTTACAATTTGAAATATGATTAAACACTCCACTTAATAAATCTCTCAATTGGTTCTCCTTCAGTCATGATTTTTTGTCCCATGATATCCCTATATAACAATGAAATATATAATTTTTTATCGTGTAATGTATTTTATCACCCTATGTTATATATTCATTTTTTATATACAATTTTTTAAATCTAATATTCCTACGAATCATTATTTAGGTTGATTTGATTATATTGGTGGGTTTTGTAGATATAAATCATGAATAAATTTATTTATTTTCATAAGATAATTCAAAAGAATATATGGTATAATATATTATAAATAGAAATGTAGAACATCCCTTATTGTTGATAAATAATTTCATAGTGAGTTTTTCAAGGATACTTTAAAAATAGTCAAAGGATTATTTTGTCTACAAGTAATCAACCATCAATAGAATCACAATTATTAATTTTTAAAACTCTCTATATTTATTAAGATTGTTATAAATACTTTTAAATTATAATATAAAATATAAATAAAGATTAATTTATAGATTATGACACTTGTATGTTTGTTATTATGAGTATTGGATCACTTTATATAGAAATTTATTAGATTAATAAGATCAAAAGAGTTCATTATTTTTATCAACTCATGGTTGATGCCCGAAATAATTAATTAAAATTTTATAATATATACAAAAACAATACAAGACATCATAATTTAATTTATTTCTACAAAAATTTATGAAACGTATCATAAATTCCTATAACAGTGACATGATCTAAATTTTTTAAATATACTATGTGGTATATTAAGATTGTGTGTATATGTGATTTATATGTCCACACTGTTATTGTAATAGAATTCTACTAAAACGACTGTTGGTTGGACACCCAAATGGTATGAATGAGTATGTAACATCAAATGTTGATGTGGATATTATTGTTATAGTATTACATCATCGTGATTAGAATCTATGTTAGAGTATTAATGATTTTTTCAATATATTAGAGGTGTAGTGCTGCGATGTCTGAATTACATATCTATTACGATCAGTGAGTTTCACTTGTAGCATACCTCAAATTTTAGTAACAAATATATAAATGGATTAATGAATTAATGCAATCTTAAATAATTTTGACACACAAAACACCGAACTAATGTAACAACAGTGTAAAATGAACAAATTTCTATTATAATATTCAATATTATTAAATTATAATATCTATAAAAAACATGTTTATAATATGAAAATTAAAAAATTTCTATTGTTAATTGTGTTTCATATCTAATGATTTCTATCTGATTATCAGTAGTTTTTATTAAATGTGTTTCTATTTATACTTTATCAGTTTATATATATATTTAAATGTTTATATATTTTAATATATTGATAAATTATATTGTGATGTCAGGTATTTAATTTATCATTGTAATGGCTCGGACCCCTCTGTCACATTCCTTTGTTGAAAAGAAGGTCATGAAGTGTTCTAGAGGGTATAATGGAATTTTCCCACACTTTTCAGAATTTTGTAACTACACGCCATGTAGTGTGAGTACACGCCGTGTACCACCTTTCCGGGTATATCCCGTGTTGAATCTGTGTTCCTGTCATGTGAAATAAATGAGTACACACCGTGTAGCCCATCCTACACGCCGTGTAGTTCCTCCCTGTGTATGCCTTACCCTCAAACCGTGTGTTGACCAGTCAACAGCTATGTGCCGTGTTGAAGGCATGTTCTTTACGCGTGATATATATGAGTACATTCCATGTAGCCCATACTACATGCCGTGTAGTTCCTCCCCATGTACATGTTACCCTCAAACACTGTGTTGACTAGTCAATGACCGTGTGCCGCGTTGAATGTCATGTTGGAATCCGCGTGGAGACTATGTGAAATGGTCGAGTACACGTCGTTTACTAGAATATAAACGCCGTGTACTTTAGTTTTTATCACCTATAAAAGGAGGGGGCCTCTACTCCTTTTCAAATAACTCCTCTCCTCCCCTTTCCTTCGAGCAGAGATCTCCTAAGAGACATCAAATATCTTTTCCTCCATAACTTCTTCATCTGAGCACCGATTTACGATCCGTCAGCGGCCCTGGGATCATAAAGATGAGGTGGAACTTCTTATCTTGGATCTATTTCTTTCCCTTCAGCCTTTCCTTCCCAGCTTCCACTCGAGGAGGTTTATCTGGGTTTTGATAGAAGCGAGGGATGCCGGCGAACGTCTTCTAAAGCTGATCTGGGGGAGCGTTGTGATCAGAACCTGTTGAGGTAGGGATCTTACCTTTGTCTCTCTATTTTTTGCATCACGTGTGGTGGGTGTCCTCTTGTTTTCATGATATACGGTTGAACCAATAAATAAATATAATAACTGGTTAAAGAACAGGGATGGGGAAGTTATTTATCTTTTTTTATCCTATTATTATGTTGTGTATTGAATGAGATTCTACCTACTAAAAAGCATGGTCGTTGGGGGCCTTTTCTTATGAAATTAAATATTTCCCTCTCCTTCTGGATTTTCTTATGGATGAAAATATTATTGAATGTTGAAATTGGTTAATCACGTAAAGTTGTCTGAATAAAATATAAAACCCTTGTCTGATCACCCCTGTTGAAAAAAATGGAATAATTAACATGTAGGTGTTGGATTAGTTACGTGGTGTGTGAATGGGGGTGAATCCTGGGTTGTTATGGATAGAATGGGCAGTGGGGCTACGATAAATGATGGAATTAAAGGGGAGATGATGTGGCACGAGCCTTGTTTTTGTTATGGTGTTGAGATATTATTAATGGAAGTAGTGCTGCAGTAATAGTTTGTGTTGTTAAAAGGAAGTGGAGTGTTGATAAATGAACTGTGGGGGAATGAAAATGAACTAAACACGGGAACAATCAATGGGGTTTTATTGATGAGAAGAAGGTTGGTTTTGTGTTTCTTGTGACTTATATAACTTGATTTTTGGTTGGCAGGGATGTGTTTTATGAACATATTATATGGTTAGTTGCGGTTAATTACCCAGTAGTTAAGGAAATAATAAACTAATTCTGTTGAAACATGAAAACCTAAATGGGGTTGGGGTTGTTCGTTGCATGCATGCTTCATGATAGATGTGCAGAGGCACGTACTCAATCACTTTGTTTAGAAGACATATGTTGGGTTGTGTTTTTGTATACATATATATATATATATCCGTATCATTGTGTTTTGTTGCACCCCACCCATGTTGAGCACTTAGTGCCGAACACTCCCATTTCATGGGAGAGGGTGTTTTCCCCTTAGTTACTAGCTCCTTCCATCTCCTTTTTCCACAGGCTGTGATGGATTGAGGCGACCTTACACCCAATACTCTTTGGTTAGGTTTCGATTGGGGTGGTTTTAGCCCATGACTCTTCGGGCAGGCATACTGTTCCCAAAAATCTTCGGGATGGGGCCCAGGTGTGTTCGGGTGGGGTTGTGATTGTGGTTTGTGAGGCCCAGGTGTGTGCGGGCGGGATGTGTGGTTCTTGAGGCCCAGGTGTGGCGGGCGGGAAGAGTGTGGTAGCGTCAGGACGTTCGCTGTTAGGAAGAGTAGCTAACTAGTGGGAAATGGTGAGGGGTACCCAATACTCTTGTTCTTATATACTAATACCTCTTGTTTTGTGTTTTTGGTGAGCGTGGCTGGTGAGTATTTTTGGATATATCTCCTTGTTAGGTTTGGCTTCTTCTATTGTTCTCACGGGACATTAGGATGTCTCCCCACCTGTACACAAGAGCATTAGTTTCCCTACTGAGTATACTTGTATGCTCACCCTACGTTTACTTTCAGGTTTCTAGGAGGACTACCAGGGGATTGCGGGACCCTACTGGTCAGGACAGTTGGAGTTGTTGCAGTTTATGTACTCTTGTGTCTTTTGGTATTGTAATTTTGAGCTTTCTTGTACTTGCACTTTGTTTCAGAATTGTTTAAACATGCATGTGGGATTAGTTTGGGTTTATTTCTAAACACATGTTCTTTTCCTTTTATGGTGTTTGACTTGTCCTAATTCCTGATATTAAATTAAAAAAAGGGTAATGCCTCCCATATTTTGTGAAAACTCATACCCTTGGTGCTAGTCGCCACCCCGGGGCCTACTAGATGCGGGACTCGGGGGGTCATTATCTCCCTTTCACCATTGCCAGCTCAAGAGGGGCATCATTGATGGAAGGGGTCATGACAGAATGGTATCAGAGATGATGGTTGAGATATTGGATGGAGTTTGGTGTTAGGCACAGTGAGGATTGCATGGGATGGTTGGGCGACAGTGTTGGGTGATCATGGTGCATGACATAGGCCCGGGAAGACCGGCTAGGACATGGGATTTTAGGGCCCCCCGTGATCCGATGAAAGGACTCTATGCCTACCAAACATTCAAGTGAAACTATATTGATTGCAGGGTAGATAACCCAGGGAAGGTACATGAATCATCATGAGTGTGTTCTACATGATATGGGTGTTCTGGGAAAGAAATATAGTGATAAAATTAATCCTTGAGGAATTTTCTTACTACTAGGGCGTAGGCAATCTTTGTTTACTGTAAAACTATTTCACCTGGACGTCATCCCTGGGTGGCTCAGACAGCCAAGGCCTAGTAGATTCAGGCAGTCGATCAGCTGAGGATTGACCGAGAGGAGGAAGATAGCCTGTGTTAGAAGAATCTCCGTTCTTTCCAGCGACAACCCCTCAAGAAGTACGAGGGTGGTACATAGGATATGGAGAAATAGGGTTGGCTTAAAGAGCTAGGGATCACTTTTACCATGATCCGTTCTCCAAGGGAGTACTGGGTTCCCCTAGAAGTCCGTTAGCTGAGAGGTGTGGCGCTCCATAGGTGGATGCTATACCTCGGGGAGAGGACAGGGGCAGAGGTTCCGTAGGCTGACTTTGAGAAGGAGTTCCGAGAGGAATTCCTTTCTTCCAAGATCAAGGTGGAGAAGCAGAATGAGTTACCCTCCCTCCAGTAGGGGAGTATTTCAGTACGAGTGTTGGGGATCAAGTTCTAGGATCTCCTATTCTTAGCTCAGGATCTCTTTCTGGATGAGGAGTCTCGGGCCAGACATTTCGAGGAGGCTCTTCGTACTTCGCTCCATTATGCTGTCACCCCCTCCATCATTCGGACGTACATGTCCGTACAGAAGAAAGTAGAGGTTGTAGAGAGGATGCACTCTTTGGGAGGTGCACCATGAGAGGGGATCTAGCAGGGTTCGTCGAAGGGGAAGGTAGTCAGTAGCAGGTCTCCTGCGACAGGACCTTCCTGATTCAGGCCAGTGGGGAGCATGCCCCAACAGTTCCAATTTAGATCTTCGGGTCCTCGTCCCTTGTTCCCGAGCCCAGGACCGACGTGTTTCTCTTTTGGAGGTTTCAAAGTACATTCAGAATCAGTGCCTAACCTATGCTCAGTACGGTGGAGGTGGTCAGGTTCAACGCCTGCCTCAGCAGCCCCAGTTTTCGGCGAGGCCCTCCCAGCAGCAGCAGGACCCTGGTCTTCCGAGGGGAGACTTTGCAGGAGGAGGCCGACCACGGGGTGCTCCTCAGGGACCTCGACCAGGGCATGGTCAGGGAGGTGGTCGACATCATAGAGGCAGAGGAGCTGGGCGTGGACAATTGCACGCAACAGAGTTGGAAGCTCCGGCAGGACCAGAGGTGGTGCGAGGTACAATTTGTTTGTTCAACACTCTTGTTTCTTCTTTGTTCGATTCGGGAGCATCACACTCCTTTTTTTCACCCCGTATATCCAATGCTTTTGTTCTAGACATAGATTGACTTTCCGTACCCCTGGTGTTGAGTACACAAGTTAGAGGTCAGACCAAGATATCTTGTGTTTGTCGGGGATGTGGGCTGATGTTGGGACCACATCGATCTAGTGGGCATCTTATTATGCTGCAGATGCAGCCATATAATGCCATCTTAGGCATGGAATGGTTGTTTTCTATTAGTTCCATTATCAACTGCTTCCGAAGAAGATTCATGTTCTCTGACATGGACAGGCAGCGTGTAGGTTTTTTTGGCGAGAGGAGCTACCAGGTGGGAAGCCGGCATGCGAAGCCTCTCATTTCCTTGTTAGGCTGGTTATCAGTGGTTCCAGCTGATATAGAGATGATGGATGTTCCATAGGTTGTTAGGGAGTTCCTCGATGTTTTTCCTGAGGAGGTTGAGACTCCCCCCTCAATGTGACTTTGAGTTTGGGATATACATAAAGCCTGGTGCCTGTCCGATTTCGATGGCCCCTTATCGGATGGCACCTTCAGAGTTGCGGGAGTTGTGGATTCAGGTTGACGATCTGACGGAGAAGGGTTTTGTTCGACCCAGCATGTCACTGTGGGTTGATCCCGTTTTGTTCGTGAAGAAGGCAAATGGTGGTTTCAGGATATAAATAGACTACTGAAGGTTGAATCAGGTAACGGTCATGAACTGTTATCCCCCGTACAAGGATAGATGATCTCTTCGACCAGCTGAGGGGATAAATTTTTTTTCAATGATTGATCTGTGATCTGGATATCATCAGCTGGGGGTAAAGGATAGTGAAATTTTGAAGACGGCGTTCAGGTGTAGATATTGGCACTTCGAGTTTTATTGATTCCATTTGGAGTTACGAATGCACCAGCTATGTTCAGGGGGCTAATGAACATTTTCTTTCGAGAGTTTGTAGACCGGTTCATCGTTGTGTTTATCGATGACATCCTGATCTACTCAAGATCAGAGGAAGAGCTTGTTGAGCATCGCAGGGAAGTCTTGGACGTCCTTCGACACCCCCAGCCTTATAGGAAATCGTCAAAGTGTATGTTCTTGATGTGAGAAGTACACTTCCTTGGGCACGTGGTGTCTCAACATGGAGTGTCAATGGACCCGTCGAAGGTGGACGATGTTGTTTCATGGGCAGCACCCAAGAGTGTGGCAGATGTTCGTAGTTTCCTGGGGTTGGAAGGCTATTATCAAAGGTTCATTTCGGACTTCTCTCGTGTTTCTGCTCTAATAACATCTTTGACTAGGAAAAACCAGGTCTTCCTATGGAGCGAGCAGTGAAAGTAATATTTCGACTACCTGAAGGAGATGTTGGTCAATCCTCCAGTACTCTTGTTTCCAGAGGAAGGGTTATTGTATGAGGTGGTTTGTGCTGCTTCTGGCCTTGGTTTGGGGTGCGTACTGATGCAGAAGAAGGGTGTCATCATTTATGGGTCTAGGCAGTTGCTCCCCCACAGGCGTAACTATGCCACCCATGACCTAGAGATTTCAGCAGTAGTGTTCGCACTGAAGTTGTGGCGACATTACCTCTTTGGGGAGTGCTTTGTGGTCTTTTCATATCACAAGAGCATACGTTATATCTTCTCCTAGTGTGACCTGAACTTACGGCAGTGGTGATGGGTCGTGTTTCTCCAAGACTGTGACTTCGAGATCTCTTACAATGAAGGTAAGGGCAACGTTGTGGCTAATGCCCTGAGCAGGAAGTCGCATCAGGAAGTGGTTCAAGAATCTGCTGATGCTTGGAAAGTGATGGGAGAGTTGGCTGCCTAGCACTTGGAAGCAAGGGTAGAGGGTGTCAGAGGATTTTTTTTCCAGATGACGGTGCATTCCTCTTTGTTGTAGTAGGTGGAAGTGTCATATTGGGGAGACTCTGAGGCAGAAGTAATGCAGGATCGTATCGATCAGGGGAACACTGCAGAAGGATGGCCAGAGGACAGCCGACATCAGATGCTCTTTCATGGAAGGTTGATTGTTCTGGAGGTGATGCGTGAGGGAGTTCTCTTTGAGTTCCATAGCTCAGCCTTGGCGGTGCGTCCGGGAGTTTCAAAAATGTACCGAGGCCTGAGGGAACAGTTTTTGTGTCCCAATGTGAAACGGGTAGTGGCGGAGTTCCCAGCTAATTTCCTAGTGTGTCAGCAAGTAAAGGATAAACAACATGTTCCCAGTGTTTTGTCGCATCCCTTGGATGTCCCCGAGTTGAAATGGGAAGATATCTCAATGGTCTTCGTCACATGACTACCCAGAGCTCAGGGTGGTTATGATGCTATCTGGGTAGTGGTGGATCGACTGACGAAATCAGCTCACTTCTTAGCAATTAAGGAGTCGGTCCTAGTGAGTACCTTATCACAGAGGTACGGAGATGAGGTGGTGCGTTTTCATGGAGTTCCAAATAGTATTGTCTCAGATCGGGATACTCGATTCACCTCACGAGTATGGAAGGGGTTACAACATGCTTTTGGCACCCAGCTAGGCCTTATCACTGCTTTCCACCCCCAGACCGATGGGCAGATAGAGCGGACTATCCAGACATTGGAGGACATGCTGCGAGCATGTGTTGTGGATTTCGGAGGATCATGGGTGAGACACTTGCCTTTAGTACATTTTGCCTACGAAAAAAGCTTCCACTCTACTATTGGCATGGCGCCATTTAAGGCTTTGTATGGAAGACCATGTCGGTCACCCATTTGCTGGGCAGAGGTTGGAGAGATAGGTTCTCTTGGGCCATAGGTGGTACAGAGCACCACAGATAAAGTCCAGCTTGTGCATGAGAGGATAAAAGTGGCTCAGGACCAAGAGAAGTCATATTCTTATCATCGAAGGAGGCCCATGGAGTTCAAGGTGGGATATCATGTGTTCTTGAAGGTTTCCCCTCGATGGGGACAGCGGAGGATTGGGAAGGGGAGTAAGCTCTCCCCTAGGTTCATTGGATTTTTCGAGGTGCTAAGGTGAGTTGGTGAGGTGGCATATCAGCTGGCCCTGCCACCTTAGTTGGAGAAGGTCTATGACGTCTTCCATGTCACCCAGATTCATCGGTACATACACGACGACTATCACATTATCAAATGGGGAGAGTTAGATATGGAAGACAACGAGACCTTCGAGGAACGACCAGTCAAAATCAAGGATTATAATGAGAAGGTGCTCCGTGGATAAACCATCGCCTTGTTTTGTGTGTTGTAGAGTCATGGTGGCCTCATGGAAAGAACTTGGGAGATGGAGGCTCAGATGCACTCTCTGTACCCGGAGTTGTTTTGACTTGTGTTTTTCTTTGTTCTTCTCAGGTTGTTTTGATGTTATGCCATGTACCTTTGATATAGGGATTTCTTGGCTTGTTGGTTGTGAGACATTTTGTTTTCTTGTTCTCTAGAAGTGTGTAACATGTCCGTACATGTGGGGAAAGCGAAAAACCTGATCCTTAATCGAGAAGCATTAATGCCGCTGTGATTGAACCCGTGCGGGCGAGTCAGTGCCACCTATAGCGGATAATATCTCGACATGGGAGAAGTAATTTCCCCAATCCATGTGTTCGGACAATGTTTTGGTTGTACGGTGTTGGGGGCAGTGTAAGATGAAAAATCCTAATATATGGAAGTTGGAAGACCCAATTCTTAATTGAGACGCATTAATACGGATGCGATTAAACATGTGTAGGTGAGTCAGTGCCTCCTAAACCAGATAATATCTCGACATGGGAGAAGGAATTCCTAGCACATATGATTAGTGTTGTTGGTTGGGTTCCTGTTATAATGAGAGCCCAAAGAGGTATGTTTTTGGGTTCCTCTGGGATGGTTTCTGAATTCTCGGGGACGAGAATGTTTTAAGAGGTATCTAATTTAATGGCCCGGTCCTCTCCGGCACATTACTTTGTCGAAAAGAGGGTCATGAAGTGTTCTGAAGGGTAGAATGGAATTTTCACACACTTTTTAGAATTTTGTAACTACACGCTGTGTAGTGTGAGTACACTCCATGTACCCCCTTGCCGGGCATACCCCATGTTGAAGCCATGTCCATTCCATGTGAAATAAATGAGTACACGCCATGTAGCCCATCCTATATGCTGTGTAGTTCCTCCCCGTGTATGCGTTACCCTCAAACCGTGTGTTGGACAGTCATCGGCTGTGTGCCGTGTTGAAGGCGTGACTTTGCCGCATGAAATAAATGAGTACACGCCGTGTATCCCATACTACACACCGTGTAGTTCCTCCCCGTGTACGAGTTACCCTCAAACCGTGTGTTGACTAGTCAACGTTTGTGTGTTGCGTTGAATAAAGTGTTGGAATCCAGGTGTAGACCGTGTGAAATGGCTGAGTACACGTCGTGTACTAGAAATTACACGCCGTGTACTTTAGTTTTTCTCGCCTATAAAAGGAGGGGGCCTCTCCTCCTTTTCAAATCACTCCTGTCCTCCCCTATCCTTTGAGCAGGGCTCTCCTGAGAGACTCTAAAGCTCTTTTCCTCCTTAATAACTTCGTTCGAGCTCCGATTTATCATCCATTAGTGACCACGGGATCGTAAAGACGAGGCGGAACTTCCGAGCTTGGATCTGTTGCTTTCACTTTGGCCTTTCCTTCCTAGATTCCACATGAGGAGGTTTTTCTGGGTTTTGATAGAAGCGAAGGATGCCGATGGACATTGTCTAAAGCTGATCTGGGGGAGCGTTGTCATCAGAACCTGTTGAGGTAGTTTTCTTACCTTTGTCTCCCTCTTTTTTGCATCATGAGGGGTGGGTATCCTCTTGTTTTCATGATATATAGTTGAACCAATAAATAAAGATAATAACTGGTTAAAGAAAGGGGATGGGGAAGTTGTTTATCTTTTTTTATCCTATTAATATGTTGTGTATTGAATGATCTTCTGCCTACTGAAAATCATGGTCTTTGGGTGCCTTTTCTTACGCAATTAAATGTTTCTCTATCCTTCTGGAGTTTCTTATGGATGAGATTTTTATTGAATGTGGAAATTGGTTAATCACGTAAAGCTGGATGATTAAAATCTGGAACCCTTGTGTGATCACCCCGGTTGAACAAAATGGAATAATGAACATGTGGGTGTTGACTTAGTTACGTGGTGTGTGAATGGAGGGTGAATCCCGGGTTGTTACGTATGGAATGGGCAGCGTGGCTGCGGTAAATGATGGTATTAAAGGGGCGGAATGTTGCATGAGCCTTGTTTGTGTTACGGTGTAGAGATATGGTTAATGGAAGCAGGGCTGTAGTAATATGTTGTGTTGTTAAAAGGGAGTGGAAAGCTGATAAATGAACTCTAGGGGAACAAAAAATGAACTGAACATGGGAACAATCAATGGGGTTTGATTGATGATAAAAAGGTTGGTTTTGTGTTTCTTCTGACTTATCTAACTTGATTTGTGGTTGGAAGGGATGCATTTTACAAAAGTTTGATATGGTTGGTTGCGGTTAATTGCGTAGTAGTTAAGGAACTAATAAACTAAGTCTGTTGAAACATGAAAACCTAAATGGGGTTGCGGTTGTTCGTTGTATGCATGCTTTGTGATAACAGTGTCGAGGCATGTGCTTAGCCTCTCTATTTAGAATCGATAGGTTGGGCTGAGTGTTTGTTATACATATATATATATATATATCTGTATCTTTGTATTTTGTTGCACCCCACCCATGATTATCACTTAGTGTTGAACACTCCCAATTCTTGGGAGAGGGTGTTTTCCCCTTAGTTAATAGCTGCTTCCTGGTACTTCTTCCATAGGCTGTGATGGCTTGAGGCGACCTTACACACAATACTCTTTAGGTAGGTTTCGATTGGGGTGGTTTTATCCCAAGACTCTTCGGGAAGGATTACTGTTCCCAGGAATATTTGAGATGAGGCCCAGGTGTGTTTGGGTGGGAATGTGATTGTAGTTTGTGAGGCCCAGGTGTGTGTGGGCGGGATGTGTGGTTCTTGAGGCCACAGTGTGTGCGAGTAGGAATTGTGTGGTAGCCTCAGGACGTTCTCCATTAGGAAGAGTAGCTAACTAGTGGGAAATGGTGTGGGGTACCCAATACTCTTGTTCTAATATACTACTACCTGTTGTTATGTGTTTTTGGTGAGCATGGCTGGTGAGGTTGGGTGGATGGATCTACTTATTAGGTTTGGTTTCTTCTGTTGTTCTCACGGGACGTTAGGATGAATCCCCACCTATAAACGAGAGCTTTAGGTTTCCCTATTGAGTATACTTGTATGCTCACCCTATGTTTAATTTCAGGTTTCCAGGAGGACTACCAGGTCTATGCGGAACCCTACATGTTGGGACAGTTGGAGTTGTTGCAGTTATTGTACTCTTGTTTCTTTTGGTATTGTAATTTTCAGCTTTTTTTACATGCACTTGGCTTCAGAATTGTTTAAACATGCATGTGTGATTGGTTAGGGTTTATTTATATAAACTTGTTCTTTTCCTTTTTTTGGTGGTTGACTTGTCCTATTTCTTGATCTTAAATAATAAAAATGGTAATGCCACCCATATTTTGTGAAAAATCAAACCTTTGGTGCTAGTCACCACCCCAGGACCTATCGGAGGGGAGACTCGGGGGTCATTACCTCCCTTTCACCATTTCCAGCTCAGGAGGGGCATCATTGATGGAAGGGGGTCGTGACTATCACAATTTGAGAAATTTACAATGACCCACTAATGAATATGAAAAATTTGTTGATTAATTCTTGTAATTTTCTCAACGAAATATTTAAAACACTTATTTGATTTTCTGTAAATGTGGGATGTGTATGAATATGTGAAAGGTAAAATCCATCGAAATCAAGGATCATCTAATTTGTTTTGGATTTTTCCTTAATTATACACATTGGATATGACATGATTAAAGAACTATAAATTCAATATATAATGTTGATGGAAATATCCATAATGTGATAGAGGATCATATTGAATATGTATTTCATGATTTTGGGGTTAAAACCGTTGAAAAAAATAGCACGTGTTGAACTATTATTTTGAGATTATGAGAAAACATTATTCCCATATTGATATAAATATATAGTGTTTTTAGAATTTTTGAGATTGGTTAACCTGAAATAAATTAATGCCTGGAGTGATAAAATTTTCCCTAACTTACTTGCACTTTTAAAAGAGATACTTCTAAAAGTCAACAAGATTATAAATTCTAATAATAAGGTGATGAAAATATTATTCCCAATGGGATTAGGGTATAAAAATATACATATTTTCCCCATTTATTGTGTGTTGAATTGGAAAGAATATGATTTTTTATCAAATTGTCCTACATGTAGAACATCACGCTATAATATGGATGCAAAAGTAAATTCAGATTCATTCTTAGGTACTGACATATAACCTCATGCTAAATCATATAATTTCTTCCAATAATACATTCATGTTATGCTGATAAATTATGTTTGTTCCATTATCAGGTACTTAAATAAAATCAAATGATAAATTAATTTGGTACCTTCAAATAAATCCTCGTTTGAGGTGTCTATTTTAAAATTCAATTGATGTAAATGTGTTTTGATGTCATTTATATGAATTTATATCTGATGGTAAATTACATCGACTTGATGAATAATAACAATTGAACAGATTTGATAATCAATTTATTAATTTTGGGACTAAATTTAGAAATATCATAATGGTAGTGTGTATAGGTGGAATGGATCCATAATGGAGATTATATAGCCAATTGAGTTTGTGGCCTATTTTTTGGTAGTTTACATCTTATCCCCAATAATATGTATGATGAGAATATATTTTATGATGATCATGATGATTTCCTAACCAAAATAGCCAGGAAATGACATTCATGTGTATATTTCAGCACTGATTGATTATTTGAATCTTCTATGGAAGGCAAGTGTAAGTTTTTTTGATTCACACAAGAAAGAGTATTTTCATTTGAGTGATATGATAATGTTCAGAATAAATTATTTTCCTATATATAGAAATTTATTTAGTTACGATTTTAAGGGAAATAAATATGTTCTAATTTGTGAAGAAGAGACTTTATGTTATCAATTGCAGAATGGATTAAAAAAATTGAACATGGGACATCGAAGAATTTTTTGAATTGACCATCCTTATAATAGATTGAAAAATGAATTTATTGGTTTAAATGATTACAATATTCCCCTACAACCATTTTCAATTCTAGAATATTAAAAAATAATGAAAAATATTGATTCTACATTTGTAAATAAATGTTGTTATAGTCTTTAAAAAAATATCTATAAGAAATAGTCTATTTTTTGAACTACCTTTATGGATATTTTTAGAGATAAAACCTATAATTGATGTTATGTGTGTTGAGGAAAAATATGGGATAGTCATATTAGAACATTATTAAACATAATAGGAAAATCAAAACATTGATTGAATTCTATATCGTACATGATAGTAATTGGAATATGTTAGGAGTTAGCACACACTATGAACGAAAACCGAACATATTTAGCTCCGGCTTGTCAAACATTATAAAAGTTCGAGAAGTTGAATTTCTGTCAGTTTCAACATGTTATAAAAGTAACCATTGGATATTCATCAAATGTGATGAAGTTCATGTCAGTGAAGGGGTGAAAAATAATAGGTGTGAAATATCCTCACTGTCATGTTTTGATGCAACAACTTCTACGAGTCGCAACATGTGGTATATTGACATCGACTATCAGAAATAAAATAATTAGGTTATGTAATTTTTTCTAATCCATTTGAATCAATGTTATTTTTCCAATTTTTTTAGATGAGTTAATGAACGACGCTTATATTATACAATGTCAACTAGAAATGTATTTTCCAGCTACATTTTTTCATATAATGGTTCATCTGGTTAATCATTTGGTGCGTGAGATAAGAATATTTGGGCCAATATATTTACATGAGATATATCCTTTTGAAAGGTAAATGAAAATAGTTAATGGATCTTTCAAAAATCTATATCGACTGGAGGTTTCTATTGTTCATAAATATGTATCAGAAGAGGTGGTTGAGTTTTTTACTGGATATTTTTTTGAAGTGGAGAATATTTTTCTCCCTATATCTCGACATTTTGCAGTTGATAGTGAAGGTATAGGGATCCGAGGTATAAAGGTAAAGTTCATTACACGTAATTAATTGATGAACAGACATTTATATATTTTGAACTACACAGGTGATGGTTAATCACATATATCAGCCCATATTGCAGAAATAAAGAGATGATATCTAAAAAAATGAAAAGGGGTTGATGAATGAGCATAAAAATAGATTTGTTTAATGGATTAAAACGAATGTGAGAACTTATATATATATATCAGAAACGTTGAAATGATTGGAATGGGGACCCTATCTTAAAGTTTTAACACAGACTAGTTTTCATATTAATAGGTATTCATTTAAAAAAAACATAGAAGAGAAGCGTATCATCCAAAATAGTGGAGTGACGGTTATCGCTAAAGTAGTGAATTATTCAAGTCCAAATGATAAAACCCAATTTTTTCTTCATTGGAATATTTTGGAGTTCTTCGGGATATATGGGAAATTGATTATTCAAAATTTCACAAAACTATGATTAAGTGTAATTGGGTTGATAGGAATAGTTGTGTGGAACATGATGTTAATGGATTTACACTAGTTTCATTGAAAATTTTTATTTACAATTAGGGACCATTTATCACATCGACACACGAAAAGAAGATATTTCATGTCATTGATCCAAAAAATGATTATTAGTATGTCATTTTTCAAGTAAAAAAGATTTCATTTGGGTGATGAGAATGATGTTGATGATGTTATTGATTTACATGAGTCTTATTCATCTATTGCACAATATCTAGATGATTATAATGACTATAAGTTAGAAATAGATCATGTAGTACATAATGATCGTGATGAAGAAATATGTGAAAACACTATATTATTCACCTAATTTTTCTGGTAATTATTTATATTTTGTTAATTTTTTTGAAACATACAAATGTGTTCCTCTTTTATTACTTATTTTTTCATTCTTTTTTCTAATATTTAGTTTTCACATAATATGCAGGTACACACAATTTAATTAAATTTTCATGTGTCAATGTTTGATACAGAGAGAGAGAGGAGCAGTTAATGAGTGATATTTATTTTTTCAAACTAATTAATATTCAGAAATATACATATTTATGAAAGAAAACATTTAATTTAAATTTTTTTGTAGGACTAATAATGTGTCTTCAGCAGAGGAGACCTCTCCTCTTACTTCAGAGAAATGAAGTTCTGAATTTGGTAATCATGGTATTACACTTTTTCCAAGACTCTCACATGATCGTAGAGATCAAATATTACATACTAGTTTTGATGATAATAATAATATAACTTCCCCAAATTTAGTTCTATTTATCTGTTATATATCAATGTAGTGTTATTGTAGGATTAGTATTTTATATCCTGATTGGATATCTGTGGACAAGATTTCGAAACAGAAACTTTTGGAGTGTGTGACAAAAAATATATTAATTGAATTATTTTGTATCATTTTAAGAATATTATTTGTTTTAAATTAAATATCTCATTTATTCAATCATATATGACATTCAATTTTGAGGAAGAAAAATAAATTAATAAAATACATATCTCTTAACAGGGGTTTGATAGTGATATTTTAAAACAAAATTGACAAAAATTATGTATTTGTAATGAAATTTTTTGAAAACCCATGCCTTATGTATCCATACATAGATGCAGATACATTGAATAAATATGTTGAAACCCATCACGAAGAAAAATTTTATGTATGATAATTATTTTATATTGTAAAATTTATTATATATTTATCTAATTACTTATTAGTTTATTTTTTATAATAGGATTCCAAGAGATCACATCAAGAGATCCAATTGAAAAATTTATACCCTCATACTTTATCACGTGGATGGTATCCATATTTTGAGCAGAAAATAATTGATGAAATATTTGAATTATTAAGAGAAAAATATAGTACTGGATTCAAAGAGGTCATGTTTGGTCCTCCATCACCTCCCACTCGCCAGGAAAAATGGAATATAGCAAGAAGAAAGAAAAACGAAAAGTATCATACAAAGGAATATCAACAAGTTTCTGATAAAATTGTAAGTAAAATTTATTTATTTGTATTGAATTTTTATATATTATATATTATTAACACTAATTTAACTTTTTCATCTTTCATTCATGTATGAACTTCAAGAGAAAGAGACAAAAGGGTCTTTTATAGGTGAGGGTAGGATGGAAATCGTAACCACTGCGTTCAGAAAGTAAGAACACCATAGTCATGTTAGATGATATCATGCTGGTGTTAGAATTTGGAATGTTTTTGGTCAGAGTAAGAAATCAAAAGACCAAGAAATATAATCCTTAAAAGATGAGTTCAAAGAGATGAACTGGTATATGGGTGATCAAATTCAAGTAGTTGTGGAACATCCTTTGTTAAAACACTTCACAAGATAGTCACAATCTGAACAACTATCCCAGCCCGCCCACCTTGAATTCTATGACCCTCCACCTCTATCAAAACCTCAATACCCATCCTAACCTTCTCAACATTCCTACATTGATCCTCCACCACTATCCTAACCATACAACCCTATACAACCTACTTATTTTGATCCTCTACCTCAATCCCAACAGGAGTACCATTCCAAACCTACATACTTTGATATTCCACTTCCTCACTCAGACCAAACCAGATACTATGATTTTTTGTTCTGGAGATCCTCATATACATATTGTTTTGTTCGGACTCATATATTTTTTTTGGGGGGTTTTATGTCACCATCTTATGTAGGTGGTTCAGGTTAGAGTATCCGTACATGATATTATTGATTCTAATGATCTACTACCATTTCCAACTACAAAGATTACCAGAGTTGGGGATTGTCTGGGGTATTTTTTTATTTTTTCCAACTATAGTTATTTTTTATTTTTCATATAATGTATTTGTTTTTTTAATATTAATTACATATGATTTAAAATTTATTATAATATTTTCTGAAATTTAACTTATAGAGGAATATGTAAAAAAATGAATTTTCACAATTGAAATAATACATTCTGAAAAATTATACTATAGCTACATTTGATATTACATATAAGTTACAATGATTTTTTCAGGATTCTTAATCCTTGAATGATAAATAAATGTTTCGGTTGATGTCTGATTTATGTAGATGATATTATCCATTGATATTACTCAATGAAGATATCATGAATCTTGTTGAATTTCAATATCTCGGACTGAATGTGTTTTAGTTGTTTTATATGTAAGTAAATTGAGGTTTGATTTTTCATTTTCCATAAAAAATATCGTTAAAATTAACTAACAGTATTTCCTTTTTAAAATTATGTATCTACACATGCTTCATTTAAAAAATTGCACCACAACCATTTACGGTTTTATGGATATTAAATAAATTTCTCTGGAAGTGAAACTTGTGAAGAATCCTATAGTGTTGAATATATATGTGGGAGACTATCATATACGGAGATTGGATGTTGGTTGTTTACATTTCCTAATAAACAAGAACAGAATAATAATGATGAACTAATGATCATTATAAATTCATTAATTGTGTTTTTTTGTATTGTAGTGGGAATTGGATGATAGAACTATTTTTTTCCAAGTGAATGAACCTTATATATTTTTTCTCATTATCTATGGTTGTTTGTAAATTTTTTTCCACATTATTAGATAGGTATGTTATTTCTATTTTTTATATTCTCTTTATGTTTAATTATCATTTTTATACATGTATTATTAGTTCATATATATGAATATGAAGTTCATGGAAAAAATTTAACAATCAACACATGTCGATAATGAAACCAAATGAAATAAAATATGTGAATGTAAAGCTATATATATATATATATAGATAATTTTATGATTTTATGATATATATGTATATTTATATATATTGGTATTTATTATTGATTTAATGTTTTATAACTGCAGTTTCATAATCAATATGGACATGTTGAATATGGGAATTATGATCTACGATTCATGTAAGAGATAATCACAAGTAGAGTAACTACTGAACTATATAAGGTTAGTTATATAATTTTTTTTATATTCTATATCATTGAAATATATTTTTTTATCTAATATCATTCAATGTTATTTTAGAAATTCAATGGTACAGAGTCATATACCCAAACTGATCGTTACAATCTTTAATCATTGTTTGTGAACTATTTTTTGACTTTGAATATGATTTAATGTATATATTCTAATGTTTTTGAATAATATATTAATGTTTACTAAAAATATATCTTAAAAATATAATTAATTTGTTATAATTGGTGTTTTAACATAATGATATCAAATGAATGTTTCAACAATAATTAACAATGAGCATGCTGTATATTTTAGGTATGTAATTTATTCTAAAAATAATAATAATATGTGTAGATAAGTTTTTGTTTAACTGTATAAAAGGATGTAAGTTTTTGTAGTTTTTTAGTTAATTAGTATTTATGTTTGATTGTTGTATAGTGTGTTTTTATTATAGGGATTATGATTATTTTGGAATTTAAACATTTTTAGTTTTTAAATAAAATTTACACTTTATCATTAGTTTTCATAAACAATGAGGGTGAAACAATAAAAAAAATAAAATTTAGGGGTCGGCATTGGTTTTTATGATAAATGAAACTGAAAAATGATGACGAAAATTGAGCACCAACATATTTTCACCATTGATTGTTATGAAAAATGACACCAAAAACCGAACCCATATGGGTTTCAGCATCGATTTTCAAAAAAACTGACACCCCAAATCGAGCACCGGTTGGTTTTCATTGTTGGTTTTTAAGAAGAGGATGCTAAATTTTTTTTCCGTTTCCATTAAAGATGTCGATTAAATAAATGAATCAAAAATTAAAAAAACTATTGTTAACTCTATTTTTCACTAGTGTGTTTTCATTAGTTAAAGTTATATTTATGAAAAATTAATTAATAATTTGTAATATTAGAGTCATTGATACTACTTTCAAATATTTATCATGAATGTGTGTGTATTATTTGTTGTTATCACACCATCATTGATGCACCAAATCTCATTAGAACTATACGGTAAAGAATTCTTGGGTGAGGGTAGTACTAGAATGGATGATTACCTTGGATGTACTCATGATACACCCTTTTTTATGTACAATTAAAATTTTGTTCTCATATAATATTAATTATTATGATACTGTACATAAAAATTTGTATTGAATATAAAATTTCATGATTACATGGAATTTTATAAATAATTATAATATTACAAGTTATAATGTCATAATATTTAAGGTTAATAATGATTATAATATTTCAAGTTATATTGTGACAACTACTGTTTAGTGTTATAACATAATTAATGTTTTTTTGATGTTGAATAATTATTATATTTCTCAATATTCATATTATTTAATTTCATAGAATGCATGTTATATGGGGGACCTCCAGGGAAGCTCTCACGTTTCTCATTTAATTGTATTTTTCATTGTATTTTCCCAACAAAAATTTCATATTAAAAATTATTGAATTTCATATTTTTATAACAATAATAATTATGATATTACACCTAATATTTTTGAATTGTTATAATATTTCATGTTTACAAATAATTTTAGTAATAATTATATTATTTCATGGCATAATGTTACCATATTTGATGTTAACAGTATTTATAATATTTCCTTATATATTGTGACAACTACAGTTTAGTGTTATAATAGAAATAATAATTTTTCATGTGTAATAATTGTTATTTTGGTTGATAATTTAATTAATTAATCATATATTTATAACAAAAATTAAATAAAAATATGTAATATTAGAATCATTGATAGTAAATTAAAATATTTAACAATGATTTTTGTGTATTTTTGGTTGCGATCACATCAGTATTAATGTACCATATCCCATTAGAACTATACAGTTATGCATCATTGGGTGATAATATTACTAGAATGGGTGACCTCCTGGTATTTACTCATGTCGAAACAATTTTTTTGTGTATATTTCAAATTTGATTTGTGTATAATAAATATTAATATGATACTACACTAAATTTTTTTATTGAATATAATTTTTAATTATTATAGGGAATTCTAGTAATAATTAATATATTTCACATTAAAATATTAGAGTTTATTTTGAAAAAGTGAGGGAATAACCACCTAATGATAAATGTTAAATTATTTAAAGTATAAAATGATTATAATATTCCTTGTTATACTATCACAACTAATATTTATTTTTATTAATGAAATAAGATTTTTTCATGTGGAATAATTATAATAGTTTTTTATAATCACATTATTGAATTTCATAATATGAATGTTGCATGGGAGGCCTCTTGGGAAGTTCTAATATTTCACATTTTTATATATTTTTCATTCTATTTAACTATATTTAAAATAAATAAATAAAACTATTTAAGTATACCTATAATAATTATTATATTATACACAAATATTATAAACAAATATAATATTTCATGTTTACATAGAATTTTAATTATATTAATAATTTTATATTTCATAATGTTACCCTATTTCATGTTAACAATAATTATAATAGTTCATGACATATTGTGCGTAATACAGTATAGTGTTATAATAGAAATAATAAATATTCATTTCCTTTAATTATTATATTATTTGATAATCACATTAGTTTATATCTTATTTATAACAAAAATTAAATATGAATATATAATATTAGAATAATTGATAATAATTTTAATTATTTAACAAGGAGGTCTGTTTATTTTTGGAGAGATCACACCATCATTAATGCATTAGATCACATTAGAATACATTATTTATGCATGGTTAGGTGAGAGTAGAACTAGGATGGGTGGCCTCTTGCCAAGTACCATTTGTTTCACCTTTTTTGGAAATTTAAAATTTCCTTCCTATATAATAATAATTATTATGATATTTTATGTAATATTTCAAATTGAATATACTGTTTCATGCTTATTAGGCATTTAATTAATAATTATAATATTTCATATTAAAATGTCACAGTATTTTAGGCTAACAATTATTATAATATTTCATGATAGATTTTAACAACTATAGATTAGTGTTATAAGATATATAATATATTTCCTTGTTGAATAATTATAATATTTATCAATTACTGTATTATTTAATTTCATAATATGAAAACATAATGGGTGACCTCCCGAGAAGTTATCGTGTTTCTCCATTTTCTATATTTTTCATTTTACTTTCCTAGATTTTTTGTATTTAAAAAATAAAAATTTCATATAACTGTAATAATAACAATTATGAATTTTAGTGTAAAATTTTAAAATGAATATTATATTTCATGTTCAAATTGAATTATAGTAATAATTATAATATTGCAGGTCATAATGTTACCATATTTCATGTTTACAATAATTATAATGTTTTACCATGTATTTTAACTACTACAGTTTAGTGTTATATGAGAAATAATAATTTTTATTGTTGAATAATTATAAAATCAGCCGATAATTACATTATATAATGTTATATTTATGAAAAACGTTAAATAAAAATATGTAATCTTATTATAATTGATACTACATTCATATATTTAACAAAAATATCTATGTATTATTGGGTATGATCACACCAACATTAATGTACTACATCCAATTAGAACCGTTCTTTTTTAGAACACTTGGGTGAGAGTGGTACTAGGATGGGTGACCTCTAGGGAAGTACTGGTATTGCATAATTGTTTTTGTGTATATTTAAAATTTCATACGAGTAAAATAAGGATTATTATGATATTGTATGTTAAATTTTTTTGAATATAATATTTCATGATTGCATGTTATTTTTTTAATAGTTATAAAACTTCATGTTATAATATCACAATATTTCAGGTCAACAGGGATGATAATATTTCATGTTTTATTATAACAACTAAATGTTAATGTTTAACGAAATTGGTATTTTTTGTGTTGAATAACTATACTATTTACTGATAATCACATTATCGAATTTCCTAATGTTAATGTTTCATGGGAGACCTATGGGAAGTTCTTGTGTTTCAAATTTTTCTAAATATTTAATTCTGTTTCCCAAAATTTTTTACATTTTAATAAAAAAAGAATTACACGAATGTATAAAAATATTAATTTTTATATTTTATGAAAACTATTTAAATGAATATAATATTTCATACCAACATAGATTTTTTTAATAATTATAATATTTCATGTTATAATGTTACTATATTTCATGTCAACTACAACTATAATATACCATGATGTATTTCAAAAACTACGATTTAGTTTTATAAAAAAAAAATTCATGTTGAATAATAATAATATTTATTGATATTTACAACAACTAAAGTTATATTTACAAAAATAATTAAATATATTTATTTAATATTAGAATCGTTGATAGTACATTGAAATATTTAAAAATATTGTTTGTGTATTTTTATATTGGATCACACTATAATTAATGCACTTATTCCAATTAGAACTCGGCACATAAAACTACTTGGGTGAGAGGAGTACTGAATTGGTGACCTCCTTAGATGTAGTCATGTTGAACCTTTTTTTCATAAATTTAAAATTTCAAGCTAGTATAATAAATATTATTATGATATTGTACTTAAAATTTTGTATTTAATATAATATTTCATGGTTCTACTGAATTTTATTAATAATTATAAACTTTTATGTAATAATGTGACAATATTTCATGTTATCAATGATTATACTATTTCTTGATATAATCTAACAACAATTGTTATATGTTATAACATAAATAATAATTTTTGGTATTTATTAATTATAATATTTCTTAGTAATCACCCTATTTAATTTCTTAATATTAATTTTGAATGGGTGACCTCATGGGAAGTGCACGTGTTTTTCCCATTTCTGTATTTTTCATTGTATTTTCCCAATTTTCCTATTCTGAAAAAAGTATTTGCATATTTTTATATCAATAATAATAATGATACTTTACACAAAATTTTTCAATGAATATAATATATAATGTTTAAATTTATTTTTAGTAAAATTATAACCAAGCATGTCATAATGATAAAATATTTAATCTTAAAAATAATTATAATATTTCATGATTTATTGTGACAACATCTTCTTAGTATTATTTTATAAAGAATAATATGTCACGAAGAATAATTATAATATTGGCGCATAATTACATTATTTGATGTTATATTTATAATAAAAATTAATTATATATTTTAAATACTAATATCATTGAGAAGTCATTCAAATATTTAACAAGAAATTCAGTGTATTTTTTATTACAATCAAATTACCATTAATGAACCTAATTTCATTAGAACTCTACATTTAAGCATGTTTAGGTGAGAGTATTTGTAGTATGGGTGAGCTCCTCAAAATGTACCCTTATTTCTCTTTTTTTTGTACATTTCAAATTTCATTCCATTATAATAATGTTTATTATGATATTTTACATAATATTTTTAACTGAATATAATATATCATGATTAGTTGTAATTTTATAAGTAATTATAATATTTCATGTTAAAAAACTACTATATTTCATGTTTACAATGATTATAACATTTCATGTCATATTATAAAAACAATAGTTCAGCTTCATAAAAAAAATATTTTTACAAGTTGAATAATTATAATATTTATCGATAATAACATTATTGAATTTCATAATATGAATGTTTCTTGGCAGACCACCTAGGAAGTGTTGTTGTTTCACCCTTTCCAATTCTTTTCTTTGTATTTTCTAGGATTTATTAAATTTTAAAAAACAATTAATTTCATTACGTATAAAAATAATAAGTATGATATTGTATCTAAACTGTTTAAATGAATGTAATATTTAATGATTATATAGAATTTTATAAATAGTTATAATATTTCATTGAAGAGTGTTACCATATTTCTGGTAACAATATTTGAAATATTTTATTATGTATTATAACAAATACTATTTAGTGTTATAAAAGAAATAATAATTTTCATGTGGAATAATTATAATATTGTATGATAATTGCATTAGTAAAATTTATATTTATAAAAACAATTAAATAGAAATATGTAATATTAACACCATTGATAAAACTTTCAAATATTTAACAAGAATTTCTATTCATTATTGGGTGATAGAACACAAACGTTAATGAACCAAATCCCCTTAGAAATACGATGTTATGTGTGCTTGGGAAAGAGTAGTACTTGGATGGGTCACCTCCCTAGAAGTAGTTGTGTTGCAAATTTTGTGTGTGTTTATTTTAAATTTCACACCAGTATAATAAATCTTATTATGATATTGTACTTAATCATTTGTATTGAATAAAATATTTCATGATAACATGTCCTTTTGGTAAAAATTATTATAATTCTTGTTATAATGTAACAATATTTCATGTTAACAATGATTATAATATAACATGTTTTAATATAATAACTATTTTTAGCTTTTTAATAGAAATAATATTTTATCATGCTGAATAATTATATCATTTCTCAAAAATTTCATTATTGAATTTCATAATATGAATTTTTCATAGGTGGAATCTGGGGATGTTCTCGTTTTTCACCATTTTCTATGATTTTCATTGAATTTTATTAGATTTTTTATATTTTAAATAACAAAGAATTTCATATATGTATAATAATAATAATAATGATTTTTAATGTAAACACATTAAATAAATATAATATTTCATTTTTACATTGATTTATAGAAATAATTATAATGTTTCAGGACATAATGTTACCATATTTCTTATTAACTATAACTATAATATTTCATGACGTTTTGTAACAAAATCACATTAGTGTTGTAATAGAAATAATAATTTTTCATATTGAATGATTATAATATTGGGTAATAATTTTATTAGTTAAAGTTATATTTATAAAAAAATTAAATATCAATATGATATAATATAATCATTGACAATACATTCAAATATTTACCAATACTAATTTTGTTTTTTAGGTTTGATCACACATGCACTAATACACCAGACACCATTAGAATTCTACAATAAAGCGTGCTAGGGAACGAGTTGTACTAAGATGGGTGACCTCCTTGGATGTACTAATGTTGCAACTTCTTTTGTGTACATTTCAAATTTCATGTCAGTGTAATAAATATTATTATGATATTTTACATACACATCTGAATTGAATATAATATTGCATGATTACATTGCATTCTAGTGATAAATAGAAAATTTCCTATAATAATGTTACAATATTAAATTTTAAGGATGATTATAATAATTAATGTTATATTTTAACAAATAAGGTTTAGGTTTATAACCAAATTAAATATATCTCATGTTGAATAATTATAATATTTCTTGATATTCGTAATATTGAATTTCATTATAATGAATTTTGCATGGGTGAAACCTTGGGAAGTAATCAAGTTTCACCATTTTCTTTATTATTCACTATTTTTTCTAAATTTTTACATTTAAAATAAATAATTGATTGTTTGTATAATAATATTAACTTTGATATTGTATGTAAATAGTTTAGATGAATAAAGTATTTCATGTTTAAATATAATTTTAGTCAAAATTATAATATTTTTTTCATAATGTTACCATATTTCATATTAACAACAATTATAATATTTCATGACGTAATGTACCAACTTAAATATAGTTTTATAATAAAATTGATAGTTTTTCATGTTGAATAATTATAATATTGGATAATAATTGAATTATTTAATTTTATATTTACAATAAAATTTAAAGACAATTTGTAATAATAGAATCATTCATTACAGTTTAAAGTATTTAAAAAAATGTCTATATATCGCTGGGTCTTATCAAACCATCATTATGACACCGTATCTAATTAGAACTATATTTTAATGTGAGGTTGGGACCTTTTTGTGAACATTTCAATGTTCATGATATTGTCTGTAGGCTTCTGTATTGAATATAATATTCCATGATTACATAGTATTTTATAAATTATTATGAAATTTCATGTTATAATTTAATAATATTTAATGATAAAAGTGATGATAATATTTCATGTTTAATTGTAACAACTGCAATTTAGATTTATAAGAGAAATAGTAATTTTATATGTTGACTAATTATAATTTTTTATAGTAATCACTTTATTGAATTTATTAATAATAAATTTTTTAGGGGTGACCACAAAAGAAGTGCTCATGTTTTACCTTATTATATAATTTTAAAGGTATTTTCCCAAATTTATTTCATTTTAAATTATAATTAATCACATGTAATTATAATAATCATTATTATTATATTCGGAATAAATTTTTGAAATGAATATAATATTTCTTATTTATATATAATTTTAGTAATATTAATAATATTTTATGTCAAAATGTAACCATATTTATTATTATCAATAATTATAATATTTCATGAATAATTGTAACAAATATGGTTTAGTGTTGTAATATAAAAAATAAATTTTCATGTGGTATAATTATTATATTTGCTAGTAATTAATTTATTTAATATTATTTTTTAACAATAAAATTGAAATATAAAATACTAGAATCATTGATTTTAATTTCAAGTATATGACAAGAATTTATGGGTATTTTGAGGGGTGATCAGACTATAAATAATGCACTAGATCCTATTAGAACTCTATAGTTAACTTTTCTTAGTCGAGAGTAGTATTAGAATGGGTGACTTCTTTTGAAGTACTATTTTTCCACCCTTTTATTGTGTACTCATCAAATTTCCATCCTGTATAATAATTATTTGTATGATATTGTACATAAAATTTTGTATTGAATATTAAATTTTATGATTACTTATAATTTTAGTAATAATTTTAGTTTTTCGTATTATAGTGTTACAATTTTTCATTATAACGATGTTTAAAATATTTCATGTTATATTATAACAACTAGGGTTTAATATTATAATAGAAATAATAAATTTTTATATTGAATAATTATAATATTTCATGACAATACCATTATTTAATTTTATAATATTGAATCTTGCATGTATGACCTCCCAAGAACTGCTAATGTTTCACCGATTTGGTATTTTTCATTTTAATTTCCCAGATTTTTTAAATTTTAAAATATTAAATATTTCACCATTGTATAAAAATTATTATTATTATATTGTATATAAAAGATTTTAAAAGAATGTAAAATTTATTAATTTCATATATTTTTAGTAATAACTATAATAATTCGTTCACTAATTTTACCAAATTTAATATTAACAAAAATATATAGTATTTGATAACATATTTTAACAAATATGGGTTAGTTATGTGATTGAAATAATAATGTTTAAATATTAGATCATAATTCAATTAGGTAAAATTATTATTAATATAATTAAATAGAAATAAGTAATGTTAGAATCATTGAATGTACTTTCAAATATATAAAAAAATGGCTGTGTATTTTTGGGTGTCATCATGCCAGTAGTAATGCACTGGATCCCACTAAAACTCTTTAGTTAAGTGTTATTGGGCTAGAGTGAACTATGTTGGGTGACCTCCAATGATGTATTTATAATGGACCCAATTTTTTTTTTTTAATTTTAAATTTCATAATACTATAATAAAATTTATTATGACATTTTACAAAATATTTTGTATTGAAAATAATATTTCATGGTTACATATCATTTTAGTAATAATTGAAATGATGGATGTTATAAGGTTAAAATGTTTCACGATAATAATGATTATATTATAGCATGTAATATTTTAACAACTAATGATTATTTTTATAAAGGAAATAATAAATGTTTGTGTGAAATAATTAAAATATTTCACATTAATCACATTATTGACTGTCATAATAATGAATATTTGATGGGTGGTATCCAAGGAAGTGATCTTGTCTCACCCATTTATGTATTTTTCACTATTTTTTCCAAGAATTTTTAAATATTAATCAATAATGAATTTCATTTTAGTATAAAAATAATTATTATGATATAACCCAAAATCGTTTTAAATGAATAGAATATAACTTTTTTTAAAAAAAAATTTGTAATAGTTATAATATTTCATATCAAAATATTACCATCAATCATGTTAAAAATTATTATAATATATCATGACAGCTTGTAACAACTACAGTTTACTGTTATAATAAAAATTATAAATTTTCATATTGAATAATTATAACATCTTCATGTAATTGAATTAAATAAATTCATATTTATATCCAAAAATAAATAGTAATTTGTAATATTAGAATCATTGATAGAACTTCAAAATATTTAGCAAGAATTTTTGTGTATTGTATTTTGTGATCAAACTTGCCTTATTGAACCTAACCCCTTTAGAAAATTATAGTTAATCATTATTGGATGAGAGTATTATAAAGATATGTGACAACCTGGGAAGTACTCATGTTGCCCCTTTTTTGTCCATTTCAAAATTCATGCTTGTATAATAACGATTCTTATGATATTTTCTGTAGATGTTATCATTGAATACAGTATTTCCTGATTACGTAGAAATTTTGTAATAATTATAATATCGCATGTTATAATGTAACAATTTTTTTGTTAACAATGATTATAATATGACATGTTATATTGTTACAACTATGGTTATTTGATATAATTTAAATAATAATTTTTAATATTGAATAATTATAATAGTTCATGATAATCACAATATATAATACTATAATAATGAATTTTTCATGGGTAAAATCTAGGGAACTGATCATATTTCACCCTTTTATGTATTTTTTATATTATTAAATCAACATATTTTTTTTTATTTTAAAAAACAAAGAAATAATTGTGAGTATATTAATAATGATGATATTGTACGTAAATTTTTTAAATGAATATCATATCTCATGTTTATAAAGAATTTTATTTATAATTATAACATACATTTTCAAATTTTTACCATACATCATGTTAACAATAATTATAATAAGTCATCATATATTGTAAAAATTATTGTTTAGTGTCAAAATAGAAATACAATTTTTCATGTTGAATAATTATAATATTGGGAGAAAATTTCTAGTTGATGTTATTTTTATTACAACAAAATAACAATATGTTATATTTTAAGAATTGATAATACTTTCAAATATTTAACATGATTGTCTATTTGTTGTTGGGTGGGATCACAACATAATTAATGCACCATATCCCATTATAACTCTACAATTAATCATCCTGGTGAGAGAGTAAACTAGGTTGAGTGACCTCTTAGGAAGTACTCATGATGCACCCTTCATTTTATGTACATTTCGATTTTCAATCCTCTATAATAAAAAATGCTATGATATTGTATATAAAATTTTGTATTTAATATAATATTTCATGAATAAAAATAATTTTAGTACTAATTGTGATATTGAATGATATAATGTTACAATACTTCATATTAATAATGAATATAATAATTCTGGTTATATAGTAACAACTACGATTTAGTTTTATAAGAAATATTATAATTTTTTTATTTTTAATAATAACGATATATCATGACAATTGCATTACTATATTTTTTTTGTAAAAGAATGTGTAATGGTTAACCTCCTGGGAAGTGATCCTATTTAACTGTTTTATGTATTTTTCATTATGTTTTCTAATATTTTTTAGATTTCTAAAAAAATAATAATTACATGTCAATATAATAATAATAAATACTCTATTGTATTGAAACATTTTAAATGACTATAATATTTCATGATTACATATAATTTTAATAATAATTAAATTATTTCATGTCATAAGGCTATACTATTTCACATTAACAGTCATTGTAATATTTAATGAAGCGTTGTGAAAACTATAGATTGGTGTTATAACACAAATAAAAAAATTTCATGTTTAATAATTAAAATATTCACAGATAATTGTGTTAGTTAACGTTATATTTATAAAAAAATTAAAATATAAATAAGTAATATTAGAATCATTGAAAGTGATTTCAAATATTTATCAAGAATGTATGTAATTATAGGGTGTGATAAAGCTAGCCTTAATGCACTCAATCCCATTAGAATAAGGTAGTTAAGCATGCTTGAGTGAGAGCAGTACTCGGATGTGTGACCTCTGGGAAAGCACTCATGTTGCACACTTTTTTTTGTACATTTAAATGTTTATGACAGTATAATAATGATTATTATAATATAGTAAGTAAACTTTTGTATTGAATATAATTTTTCATAATTAAAAAGAATTCTAGTAATAATTATAATTTTTTCTGTTATAATGTAATAATATTTCAGGTTAATAATGATTATAATATTACATTTTATTTTTAAGAAAATGAATGTTTTTTTTATAATTGTAGAAATAATTTTTCATTTTGAATAAATTTAATATTACATTATGATGGAATTATTGAATTTCATGGGCAACCACTTTGGAAGTGCTTTTATTTCACCATTTTCATTATCATTCATCGTATTTTTAAATATTTTTTCATTTAAAAAACACTGAATTTCACATAAGTATAATAATAATAATAATGATATTGTCCATAAAATTTTTAAATAAATAAAATTTTTCAGGTTTATATATAATTTTTGTAATAATTATAATATTAATTGTCCTATTGTTACTCTATTTATTTTTAAAAATAATTATAATATTTCATGATTTATTTTAAAAACTTTAATTTACTATTTTAACAGAAATAATAATTTATAATGATGAATAATTATAATACTAGATGATAATTTCATTAGTTAGAGTTATTTTTATAACAATCAAATATAAATATGTAGTATTAGCACTGATCGTATATTAATATTTATAACAATAATTCTTTGGTTTATTTTAATCACACAAACATTAATATACCTGATCTCATTAGAACATTGTACTTCAGTTTTCTTGGGTGAGAGATGTACTGTATTGGGTGATCTCTTGGGAAGTACATGTGTTTCACTCTTTTTGAGAACATTTGAAATATTATTAATGTATAATAATGACTACTGTGATATTATAATTAAAAATTTGAATAGAATATAATATTTCATGATTACATATAATTTTATTATTAATATTAATAATACATGTTATATTGTTATAATATATCATGTTAACAATGATTATAATATTTTATGTTACATTGTAAATACTAGAGTTTAGTGTCATAATAGAAAATAATTTTTCATGATCGATAATTATAATATTTCAAGATGATCACATTATTGAATTTAATTATAATGATTTTTGCATGGGTGACACCTAGGGAAGTACTCATATTGCTCCATTTTTGGTATTTTTCATTGTTTTTTCCTAGGGTTTTTACATTTTAAAAAACCAAGGTTTACATGTCATTATAAAAATCGAAATTAAGATATTGTACAGATATTTTTTAAACGAATATACCATTTCATGTTTAAAGAGAATTTTAATAATAATTATATGACTGCATGCGATATTGTTTCAATATTTCATGTTAGAAATTATGATAAATTTTCATGATGTTTTGTAACAACTACAATTTAGTTTTATAATGGAAATCATAATTATTTATGTTTAATAATTATAATATTTGTTGGTAATTTCATTAGTTAAATATGTTTTAAAATAACATTTAACTAGAAATCTATAATATTAGAATCATTGATAGTACATTAAAATACTTAACAAGATTTTTTTGTATTATTTGGTGTGATAAAACTAGAATTAAGTCACAAGATCCCATTATATCTCTGCACATAAGTGTTCTTAAGCGATAGTAGTACAAGGATGGGTGGTCTCCTTGGAAGTACATTTGTTGCACCATTTTTTGTGTATTTGTCAAATTACATCCGAGAATAATAATGATTATGATGATTTTGTATGTAATTATATGAATGGAATATAATATTTCATGATTATAGGCCATTTTAAAACTAATTGTCATATTCCATGTTATAATGTCACAATGTTTCATGTTTACATTGATTTTAATATTTCATGCCATATTATAACAACTACTCTATAGCATTATAGAAGAAACAATAATTTTTAGTGGTGACTAATTATATTATTTTATGAAAATCACATTATTGAAATTAATAATAATTAACGTTTCATGGGTGAAATCCTGGGAAGTACTAATGTTTCACCATTCTCAATATTTTTCATTATATTTTCCATATTTTTTACATTTTAAAAAACAATTAATTTCATGTGTGAAAACCAATTATAATTATGATATTGTAAGTAAACATTTTAGAATAATATAATATTTCATTCTTACATAGAATTGTAGTAATAATTATAATATTTAATGTCATAATATTACAATATTTCTTATTTAAAATAATTATAATATTTAAATATTTAATGTAAAAACTATAGTATTGTGTTATAATAGAAATCAATTATTTTAATGTTTAACAATTATAATATTGGATTATAAATGAATTTGTTAATGTTATTTTTATAAAACCAATTAAATAGAAACACAGTGTATTAGAATAATTAATAGGAATTTCCAATATTTGAGAATAATTTATGTGTATTGTTGTGTTCTATCACAAAATCATTAATGCACCATATCCCATTCGAACTCTGCAATTAAGAATGTGTGGGTGGGAGTGTTAATAGAATGGGAGGCCTCCTAGGAAGTACTCTAGTTTCACCATTTTCTGGTACATTTCCAATTTTATTCCAATATAATAATAATTATTATGATATTATACTTAATTTTTTGTAATGAATAAAATATTTTATGACTATAAGGAATGTTTGTAATAATTATAATATTGCATGTCAATGCCAGTTGGGCAGCCAATGCTTGGTACTAGGAACCAGGAATCTTTACACAAGGAAATGAAAATGGGGAATCCAATGGAATGTATGGTAAGAATGATGAATTTCATGATACAATTTCTGGTGTGGGATAGTTTAGTTTTGCTGAGTCTTTAGTGCCTGTAGGGTCATGTACTTGACCTTGCACCACAGGGCCTATAGGAGGATGGATTACTCCATCATTATGATTCCATTAATTCACCAGCACCTATCTGCCCTATCAATGAACTTCCCACTAAGTTAATTTCTACAGAAATAATGAATAATTATCTCTTGGATATTTCTCAAATGCTAATAGTACCATCTGATCATACATATTTGGATAAGAAAGTCACCATGGATAATAGTAATAATGGAATTTTGGATAAATTAGAATTTCAGCTTATGTTCCACCAGAAATCTATGGACATTATCCTTTCAACCGAAATATTATAGAAACCTCATGCTCATGATCTTCCATTTAATGCAGAACTTCCATCTTGTTGTCTCTCAGTGGGTACAAAGGATTGGTTCTACCCACACAAAATTTTCAAATTTGTGAAAAATGAATACGATTTTTTAAGGCTTTGAATGATGAATGTGTCACTACACAGGAGAGGAATTATTGTTTCATTGTTATTAATGATTCTAAAGATGAAATACCCATTGATGTCAGTGGAAAGGAGGTAGCTTCCTGGTTCTTCTTGCAACTGTAGTCAATTTACAACATGATGGCACCATCTGTTTTTGTTACCAATGAGTATCTTCTTGTGCGGAATTTGTTGGTAATTAAATTTGAATATATATTTTGTTCTCAATGAGAGATAAAAGTTTTGTATCATTATTTTATGTTTAGGATATTCTCTATGACTAAGGAATCATCTATGTCTTCATCATAGGAGGCTCATGTTCTGCCTCAACAAGCCAAGACATGGCCGATGGGACGACATCAAAAGGGTAATGGGAGATTCCCAAAAAATCATAAAAGTATATGGAGTTCTTGGAACTAAATATTTGTTCATTATTTGGTCAAATGTTCCTTGTCTTATTATTCCCCACCTTATCTGTTTTACTTTTTTTTATTAAATTATGAGTCATGGATTTGGTTCCCAAAACCATGACTGAGCTGTTTTGAGTTTGTTCTTCTATTTCACACTATTTGGTATTTTTTATTTGTATTTTACTAGATTTTTTACATTTCAAAAATTATAAAATTACATGAAAGTATTAAAATAATAATGATGATTTTGTATGTCAACTTTTTAAATGAATATAATATTAAATTTTTAAATATAATTTTAGTTATAATTTTAATGTTTCAGGTTGTATAGTTAACATATTTTGTGTAAAAAGTAATAATATTAATATTTCATGACGTATTGTAAAAACTAAATATCCATGTTATAATAAAAATAATTATTTTTCATATTGAACATTTTTAATATTGGTTTATAATTTCATTAAATAATTTTATTTTTATAACAATAATATAATATAAATTTGTAATTTTACAATCATTGATAGTAAATTCAAATACATAAAATGAATTAATATGTGTATTGTTTTGTGAGACAAAAGTATCATTAATGAATTAGAAACTGTTAGAACTCTATTGTTAAGCGTTATTGGGTTAGAGTAGAACTAGAAAGGGATACCTCCTTGGAAGTACCCATTTTGCACAATTTTTTTTATATTTAAGATTTCATGCTAGTATAAAAATTATTATTATGATATTTCATGTAAATTTTTTTTTTGAATATAATATTTCATGATTATTGGGAATTTTAGTAATAATTATAACATTTTGTGTTATAATGTTTCAATGTTTTCTATTAAGAAGGATTATAATATTTCATGTCATATTGAAACTACTACAGTTTAGTGTTATAACAGAAATAATTTTTATGTGGAATAAATATAATATTTCTTTATAATCGCATTATTGAATTTCATAATATGAATGTAGCATGAGTAAACTCCATGGAAGTTATCATGTTTCGCCATTGTATGAATTTTTTTATATTTTTCACATACTATTATTTTTTAAATGAAAAATAATTGCTTTAATGTATAATAATATTAATTTTGAAATTGGATGTATTAATTTTTCAATGAACATATTATCTCATGTTAACATAATTTTTTAAAAAAATTATAATATTTCAGGTAATTATTTACCAAATTTCATGTTAAAAATATTTATAATATTTCATTTTGTATTATAAAAATTACAGTTTAGTCTTTTAATTGAAATAATAATTATCCATTAATAGTTATAATATTAACAGATAATTGCATTAGATAAATATATATTTATAACAAAAAATTAATATAAATATGTAATATTATAAAAATTGATTGTACATTCAAATATTTGATAATAATTTATATTTATTTTCGGGTGAGATAATTCTAGAAATAATTCACCACATCCCATTTTAACACTGTAGTTAAGCATGATTGAAGGATAATAGTACTAGGATGTGTGTCCTATATGGAGGTAATCATGTTGCACCCTTTTTTGGTGTACATTTCATATTTCATGCCAGTATAACAAATAATATTTTTATATTATATGTAAACATTAAAATTTAATATAAGATTTCATGGTTAAATAGCATTTTAGTAACAATTTAAATATTTCATGTTCTAATGTTATAATATTTCATGTTAATAATGATTATTAGATTGCATATTATATTGTAGAAACTATGATATAGTCTTATAATAGGAATAATATTTTTCATGTTTAATAATTATAATATTTCTCAATAATCACATTATTGAATTTCAAACTATGAATGTTTCATGGGTGACCTCCTTGGAAGTTCTCGTCTTTTACACTTTTCTATAATTTTATTTATATTTTCCTAAATTTAATCCATATTAAAAAGAAATGAATATAATGTAAGTAAAAAATTAATAATTTTTTAATATTACATAAACTTTTTAAAATAATTTAATATTTCATGATTAATTATAATTTTATTAATTTTCAAAATATTTTATGTCATAATGATACCATGTTTGTTGTTAACAATTATTATAATATTTCATGATATATTGTAACAACTCTGGTTTCCTATTATAACAGTTCTATGGACTTTAATGTCATGTATGGTTGTTGTCCCTTGGGCCTGTGGGTCATGTATGGGTTCCCCTTTAAGCATTAAAAATGGGGATTATCCAAAAATAAATAAAAAGTAGGCCTTCGGGCCATTTGGGTGATTGATTTACTATTACAATATAAATAATATTTTTTCATGTTGAATTAAAATAATATTTTTTGACTTTTCCATTAGTTAATGTAATTTTTATATCAAGAATTTAATAAAAATTTAAAATATAAAAATCAATGACAGTAATTTTAAAATTTTAACATGAATTTGTTTGTATTATTAGGTGTGATCACAGTATAATTAATTCACTAGATCCCATTACAACACTACAGTTAAGGGTTAATGGATAAGAGTATTACTATGATGGGTGATCTCCAAGGAAGTACTTTTGTTTCACCCTTTTTTATGAAAATTTCAAATTTACTTCTAGAATAATATAATTTATTATGATGTTTTATATAAAATTTTGTATTGAATATAATATTTCAGGATTATTGGGAATTTTAGTTATAAATATAATATTGAAGTAATAATGTTACAAAATTTCCTGACAAAATTGATTATAGTATTTTATGTTGTATTTTAACAAATAAAGTTTATTGTTCCTACAGAAATATTATTTTTTTCATGTTTAATAATTATAATTTTTCTCGATAGTCACATTATTGAATTTTATAATATGAATTTTTCATGGGTGAACTCCTTGTATGTTCATGGATTTCAGTATTTTCTTTATTTTTTATTATATATTTCATAGATTTTTTACATTTTAAAAACCAATAATTGCATGTACTTATGATAATAATAATTATGATATAGTACGTAAACATCTTAAATGAATATAATATTTCATGTTTACATAGAATTTTAGTAATAATTATAACATTTCATGTCATAATATTATAATATTTCATGCACATGAGCCTTAGCCTGGTTGGTAAGGACTTCATAAGTGCATCCAGGTGACCCGAAATCAAATCCAGGTAGAGGAAAACTTTCTGGGGGTACTGTTGCAGGTACTATAGTGGGACTGTGCAGTAATGTCGCTGGTACTGTAGTAGATAATTTAGTAGGTACCGTGTAGTAATGTAGCAGGTACTGTAGCAGAATTGTATCCATTACTGTTTGGCACTGTAGTAGCTGGGAATATGCCCCTGTTTGGGTCTTCGGGTCACTGATTTGGTCCCTGAGTCCTTTAAGGCCTTCGGTACAGCCAGTACTTCGGGCTACCTCAAGGCCTTCGGGCCACCTTAAGTCAAGATGAAAACAAGACAACCTATAAGGAACAAACTCTACAATGAGGATGAGGAAGGAGCAGTCACCACAGCAGAAGCTAAACAGATTTCAAGAATGAGAGGGTATGGCACCTGCCATCAGGACAAGCTTGTGAATGCACGAGAATTCCTAGCTGAATAGCCATGCGAATGTGGAGAGCTGATTTCATGATGAAGATGCTGGGGAGTTGTAGTTCTATGTAGTTAGTCTTGGTTATATGTAATGTTTGAAGCCTATGGGAAATGAATTTCTCTAAGTCCTACGAGCCAAGTAATACTTTCGTCTATGAGCCTTGTAAGGGTTCCACCTCACCCCTTGAAAGGTGGATTATCAAAAATAAATAAATAAATAAATAAGGCCTTAGGGACATTGGATGGAATTTTATAATGTTTCATGTTAAATAAAGTTATAATATTTCATTACATATTATAAAAACTATGGTTTAGTGTTATAATAATTGTAGTAAATTTTTATGTTGAATAATTAAAATATCTAATGATAATTCCATTAGTAAAAGTTATATTTATTAAAATATTTAAGTAAAAATATGTAATATTAGAATCATCGATTGTTCTTTGAAATATTTAAAAAGAAGGACGGTTTATTATTAGGTGTGATCACACCAATATTAATGAACTAGATCCTATAAAAATTCTTCTGTTAATCTGGTTTGGGAGATAGTTATACTAGGATGGGTGACCTCATGTGAAGTTATTTTGTTGCTCCCCTTTTTTTAATATTTCAAAATTTGCGGTAGTATAATAATGATTATTACTATATTGAATATAAAATTTTGTATTTAATATAATATTTCATTACTACATGGAAATTTAGTTATAATTACAATATTGCATGTTATAATGTTACAATATTTTATACTAACAATGATTATAATATTTCAAGTTCAATTGTAACAACTACTGATTAGTGTTATAATAGAAATAATATTTTGTTCATGGTTAATAATCTTAATATTTCTCAACAACCGCATTATTGAATTTCATAATCTGAATGTTGCCTGTGTGACCTCCTAGGAAGTGCTTCTGTTTCACCCTTTTCTATATTTTTCATTATATTTTCCAAGATTTTTTACATTTTTAAAAACATATAATTGCATGTATGTGTCAAAATAATAATTATAATGTGTACTCACACTTTTTAAATCAATGTAATATTTCATAATTTCATATAATTATTTGTAATTAATATAATATTTCATGTCATAATGATTCCAAATTTCATGTAATCAATAATTATAATATTTCATGATGTCTGATAGTAACTGCGATTTAGGGTTATAATATATTTAAAAATTTTCAACCTGAATATTTATAATATTGGTTGAGAATTTAATTACATAAAATTAAATTCAGAACAAAAATAAAATAAAAATATGTCACACTAGAATCATTGATAGTACATTCAAAATTTTAACAAGAATTTTTGTGTTTTGTTGGGTGAGATCACACCATGATTAATGCCCCAGATCCCATTGGAACTCTAGAGTGATGTGTGATAGGGAATGATTAGTACTATGATGTGTGACCTTCTGGTAAGTACTCGGGTATCACCATTTTTTATGTATATTTCTAATTTCATTCCATTATAAAAATTATTTTTTGAGTATTTTTCGTAACCATTTGTATTAAATATCATATTTTAGGATTATAGGGAATTTTAGTAATAATTATAATATTTCATATTATATTCATAAAATATGTAATGTTAACAATTCATATAATATTTCATGTCATATTTTAACCACTAATATTCAGTGTTATAGAAGAAATAATTTTTTTCCTGTTGGTTGATTATAATATATCTCCATAATCTCATTATTGAATTTCATAATGTGAATGGTTCATGGGTGACTTCCCGGGAAGTTCCCATGTTTCACTCATTTATATATTTTGCATTGTATTTTCTAATTTTTTTAAAAATTTTAAAAATAATGAATTCCATGTATGTATATCAATAATAATTATGGTATTGTATATAAGACGTTTAAATGAATATATTATTTCATGATTACATATATTTTAATAATATTTATAAAATTGAATGTTGCAGTAGGGGGATTACCCAAGTGGTAAATCCTCTCAGTAATATTACATCAAATATAGGTTCAAATCAATGTGGATGAAAATTTCTATAAGCAGGGGGTGATGCAGGCATGATGCATGACTCAGGATGGCGGTGACACATGCCTAGTTACATAGGCAGTATGATAGAAGAATCACGTTGCATTGGACCTTTTGGATATGTAAGGGGATTAATGCCCACTGGGCCTTCGAGCCATGTATTGAATAAATAAGGCATGATGGGTGGGCTATCCCTTTGGGTGGTTATGGCATGTCATTCCATCCTATGTGTGTGGTGTGTCTGTATTTTATGTAATTGTTCCCCAAAGAACCTAATATATATGTGGGTAACATTTAATATCATAAAATAAAAACATTTCATGGTAACAATAATTATAATACTTCACGATGTATTGTAATAAAAATTGTTCAGTTTTATAATAGAAAAAAAATTATTAATGATTAATTTTAATATTGGTGGATAATTTCATTAGTTAAAGTCATGTTTAAAAAAAATAACAATATGTAATATTAGAATCACTAATAGGTCATTAAAATATTTAACATGAATTTATATTTATTATTGGGGATAATACAACCAACATTAATGAACATGATCCCATTATAACTCTATAGTTAAACATTATAGGGAGAGAGTAGTACTAAGATGCTTGAACTCCAAGGATGTTCACATATTTCAACCCTTTTTGTATATTTCAAACTTCATGGAATTATAATAAATATAATTATGATATTATACATAAAACTTTTAATTGAATATAATATTTCATGATTATAACGAATTTTATTAATAACTATAATATTTCATGTTATAATTTTTTCATATTTCATGTTATCAATGATTATAATATTCCATTTTCTATTGTGAAAACTACGGTTTTGTGTTATAACAAAAATGATATTTTTTTTATTTTTAATAATTATAATATTTATCGATAAATGAATTTTAGAATTTCATAATATGAATGATGCATGGGTAACCTACTGGGATGTCCCTGTGTTTCACAATATTCTCTAGTTTTCATTGCATTTTCCTAGTTTTATACATTTAAAAAAACAATGAATTAAACGTAAGTATAAAAATTATAATTATGATATTTATGTAATATTTGTAACTGAATATTACATTACATGTTTAAATAAAATATCATTAATTATTATAATATTGCATGCCATAATATAAAATTATGACATTTTCTAGAGTTGTCCCAGGTGTGATTGTAGGTAATTTTTTAACATAAATACATTTGATGAGAGTTAATACTTATGGTGAGTTTTGGTGAAGTCTTATAGAATTATGGAAAAAGGGGTTCTGCATGGTTGGTGCACGGTTTCAACAAATAGTGAAACTGGTTAGGAGAAGTCATGAGATATCTGGTCTTTGAGGAAGTATGTTTGGCCTGATTAAAGCATGATTTGAGAGTTCGTGCGAGGTTCAAATGAAAATTACCCCTTTATGAAGTGTCTAATGCATTGTTTTTGCACAATTTTTCTAAATGTGTGACTAAACCGTGTGAGGACCGATAGTAAGATCCTAAAATTTTGGATATCAATCATTTTCAACTATTAATTACTCATTTCATCTCCTATGCGTCCCAAAATTGGTATTTTTCATTTTTATAAGGGTAATTAAAGGTTTTCAAAATGACCACGGGGATTCCAATGCCTTACAAACACCATTCATTATGATCGAAAGATAAAATTGAATATCCTATCTTCTTCAGGTAAGTGTATTTCATCATGCTGCTTCTCTTGTTCCTTCTTCTGACTTTCCTTGATCTTTTCTTAGAAGATATCTATTCTTTCCACCGATATAAACTTATGTGGAGAGATCTAGATCAATTATTGTTGATCTAGATCTATATTTATATGATAATGATTTCTTTGATCTTGATTTTTGTTTAGGGATTTAGATCCAGGACTTTTATCAAAGTCATTGTGCTGCTTGGATTTTGGGATTTCCATTGGGGAAAAATATATCAACAAACCAAGGTAGGTGGTATAAATATAATTACCATATTCTTGAATTTAATATGTATATGAATGATTGTGTAATTACTATAATCCTTTATAAATTCCTTTCCTTGAATTGGGTTTATTGGATTGACCAATTTAGTTTTTGAAGATTTGTGGAAATAGGTTATCAATTGGGGATATAATCATCAGACTAAGGGGATACCATATTAGATAATTTATTTGGGAAATTCATTATAAAAGGTATGAGTTGTAATATAGATAATAAATAAGGGGATTAATTATGAGAAATTGACATGGATAAGTAGATATAATTAATGGTGGATTAATTATATGCCTTTGATAATTTGAAATCATGAATAAGACACAATAATTTTTACTTGGTTCACCATCAATGGGATATGTCCAAGGAGCATACAAAAGCGATGTTCCGTTGTAATAAATTCACTAAGACTCCCTACCAAAATAAGTAAAATTTTCGGGGTAGATATTCTATGCCAAGGATCACTTCCTTTACAAGGTTTAGGGTTTTCTCAATTCATTACCAAGGGTCACTCCCTTTTCCCCTCCCTCTGGCTCACTACTGGTGGAATGGGTCACTGTCTTCCTCCTCCATCACTCACTTATCTTGGAAAGGAATCCACTCAATGTTTATAGAATTTTAGTTCAAACAATGTTTATAGACATGTAGGTCCATTCATTTACATGAAAACTTCATCTTCAACTGTAGGTAGATGCTCTTTTGAATTCCCTTTTTCAACCACAGATAAATTCCACCTTCCAGGGTACTGTTAGGTGTTAGAAAATACATTCGCAAACTGATTAAAATCCTTTTCAAGCTTCCTTGAGGGTTTCGTAAACCACCTTCTCTCCTTGAATATCATGTATCAGGTTTGGTACATGGAACACCTTCATCACGTACTACTGCTACTTCCCTAAACCACCCATCATCTTCGGACTCCTCTTCCTTCCATGTCGCGTACTTCCTCAGTTAACCGACTCTAAAACCGCCTCTGCAAACCTCCTCTGCAAACCACCCAATATGTGAAAAGTATTATATGTTCATGTAATTCCTTCACATCCACGTAATATAGATCCCCCTCTGCGTAGAATACTTCCTCCTCCCCGTATTACATCTTCTTCAGTTTTGAGTTCCCTGCAAAAACATTCGGCGAAATTGTTTCCGCGCGAACCACTTCTCCTCGTAGAAATCCTCATCACGAACTACTTTAGAACATCACCGAATTCATAGAGAAAAGTTATTTTCTCTAATGATATTTTCTTTGACCAAGAATAATTGGTATTATGACTACTTATATAAAAAATATATTTTCAAAATCTTATAAACCATGATTTATCAAATCGTTGATTCTGTATAGTTTCCACCGCATACTGAACCTCCAACAGCGAACCACACCTATTCCATGAACCATTTTCAATAGTAGTCAGCATACTGCCTCTTATCCTATGAGGTGACATTATCCTTAGAAATTCTTCAAACCTTCACACCTTTCACGTACCACATGCCCTTCAAAAAATAATGTCATCGTGAAACATTCTCAGTTCCACGAACCACTCCCGTATACCTTTAACACTACCTTGTATGAAGTCCATGTCTTGGGCTCCATCTAATCTTACATTCAAAATTTTTTTCTCCTTTAATTACACTATTTAGTCCTATGAAACAAAAATTACATTACAAAAACAATATTCCAAATTTTGAAGAATAAAAATTTGGAAAAGACTGAGAAACTGCGCCACCTTAAAAGTTATTCATTGATAAACACCAACCAAACTCATTCATAGTCATCTAAATTTTCCAATAAACACAATTACAACTAAATCATAACGAGAGGATACAGTGACTGATTATTCCCAATAATATCCCCCTTTGGGTTTTCTGAAAACTTTTCTCATAATAATTCCTCATCTTTCTATACCTTTTTAAAACTCCTTCCATATTCAACCACTATTCGCATCACATGATTAATATATTGATCAAGGATTTACTCATATCATACTAAAAAACCACATGATCCATGCTAGGGATGAGAAACAAGAGTATAATGCAAACATCACCAATCAATCACTTTATTTTGGACACCAAATCTTGAATCATATCACCCACTTTCATCACGATCTTCAAGTGTCATGATATGTAAAATTTGATCAATGAATTCTGGAAATATCTGATTTAATCTGGCCTATATGTTACAGCTCCTCCAAAAAGATCTTCCAAAACAACTTCAGATCACCTTCAATTACCTGTGTCTCTCTAACCCACTTAATACCTTCTACTCATGTCTTTTTTTCCCTGGAATAGTAACAATTTATCACATTTTTTCAATGAACTGAAAAGGGAACTTCATGATTATCTGCAACAGGATAAATAACACATATCAGTATATTAGGAAAAAACACATCATACCATGGGGAGAGGGGGGTCCCAAATGAATAATTTTTCAATTTTAGGGTTTCAATAGACTCTCATAGCTGGCCGATTAATTTCAAAATATTCACTGGTTAAGGCCTTTGTACGAATATTGGCAACTTGTTGTTCCGTTGGAACATACTCCAAATTTACAAGCCCTTGTTCTTCCTTCTCCACGATAAAATGATATTTGATTTAAATGTGCTTTGTCATTGAGTGATGGACTGGATTTTTTCGATGATTTATACCACTTGAATTATAACAATGAATTCCAATTAGATATTTCACTACAACTCCCATATCCTCAACCTAATGCTTCATCCATAACAGATGTGTACAAGCTTGAGTAGCTGTAATATATTCAACTTATTTGGTTCTCAATGAAAAGTGATGTTGTGTCATAATTAACCATGAAATAAAAAATCCTCCATGATAAGAGGAACCTTCAGACATCGATTTCCTATCATCTGCTGATCTAGCCCAATCTGCATCTGTATATCTCAATAACTCTAGATATGATTTTTCATTATTAAATAAACAAAAATCCACAGTTCCCTTAATATACTGATGTATTCTTTTCACTGAAATCATGTGGCTATCTTCGGTATTTCCTTAATATCTCACTGCTGGGCATGTGTAAAATACAATATCATGACTTGTCACTATCCATTACTACATACTTCCAATTTTTTTGTATTCTGTGATATTAACGGCCCTGGCCTCATCATTCCAGGACAGTTTTTGCTGGGTAACAACCAGAGTCTTTATCTCTTTGTAATTATCCATTCCAAAACATCCTAAAATATCCATGGAATATTTATAAAGGTAAATAAATGTGTCATTGCTTCCTTATGTCAGCTATAATCCATGAAAAAATGTCATCTCACACATCATTGAAATTTAGAACCCACTTTCATGCATTCATAAATCTGTTTCCATTGTGATTTACCTGAACCAAATAAGATTATGTTATAGAAATAAACTAGCACCATCATTTTGTGACTACATTCATTATTGGAAGAAAAATTTTAATCGACTCCACAACACTGGAAGCCATGCTTGTTTATAAACTGTTAAAGCCTTGAATACTATGATCTTGGTGAGTGTTTCAAACCATGCAAAGCCTTATTCAGTTGAAAAACTCGGTTCTCATCTTCATTAATGAGAAAGTCATCTGGTTTATTAATATAAACTAGTTCTTCTAGTACACTATTTAGAAATTCTGACTTGGAATTCATGTGTAAAACCTTGAACATTCTTTTCTCATCGATTTAAAAGGATCATATGATTTTTGTCAATCCTAAAAATAAGTTCAAATGTTTCATTGACGTATATAACCTATATCCGGGAGTACCCTTTGCTTAAAACTCTTGATTTTTTAGGATCAAAACACCATATTAATTAATTTTTTCATGAAAGAAACATTTCATCCCTAAATTGATTTTTGGATTCTAGTCTCAAAACAATCTCCAACATTTTATGCTTTACAATTTTGTAAATACCTTCATTCATTGTCTTAATCCAACTCACTTCTTCAACTTCTTCATTAAAGTATTTAGGCTCCACTTGTGACAAGAATAATGCATGCTGAAGAGACTTCATCCTCCTTGTCTGCACTGTGTTGTCTGATCACCAATTATGTTTTGCCTATAAATCTCATCTCTTCTCATTGGTCTCTGGGAAGATAATAATTTTTCTCATCATCTGAGTATTCTTATGAATCTTATGGACCGAAATCATCTTATAAAATTCTCATCTCCATATCACTATCCTCCTATGTCTGATCATGTATTTTCTGAATATTCGGTTTTTTCCACTATATTCATTTTATGAATATCAACTATATTTCCTAGCCTCTTAGTGAAGCATTTCTATACTTTTTTTTAAATGAGTAGCCAAGAAATATCCCTTCATACCCATGGGATTCAATCTTCCTATGTTTCTTCTTATTAAGAATTAAACATTTATTCCCGAAGACTCGAATGTACTTTAATGATAGATTCATTCCATAGAATAACTCAAATGTAGTATTCTCAACATTCTGAAAAAGCAATGATCTATTTTATGTGTAGACTACTGGCATCACTTCTTCATTCCAAAATTTATCTGTAGTGTATCTCACAATGAAAATTATTCGATCCATGTTGTTGACAATCTGATTTGTTCTCTCAAACACACAAATCTACTATGGAGTTATTACTTATGAAACATTATGCCTTATCCCATGTTTCTTGAGATAATATGCCAATAATATATTTGAATCATCGGGATTATTTAACCATCCATCTTTTCACTTTCTGCTCGATATCATGTAATGCAACTAAACACTTCTGATTTGTGAGTGATTAATGAAACACATGCCATCATACTATAGTCATCAATGAAGAGAACATAATATCCCCTCCCATCAATAGTCCTTGTGGAAATCAGACAACACACATCAATATGCACCAACTAAATAAATATTGATGAATTTTACTCCTTTTTATTATATGTATTTCGAATAATCTTCCTGTGTTGGTAGGAATTTCATGTATGAGTACAATCATGTAATAATCTATAGATATTTCGAGAAGCAACATATTTAACTAGATATTCCAAGGACTCTTGTCTTATGTTGCCTTGGAACATAATCCATAACTTTTTTTCTTCATCCGTATACAAAAATAACATATCTTCTTCTCTGCACACAAGGTATAGATTCCATATTATATGATTTCCTTTAAGAAAAACAACACCATTAATTTCCTTGATGATTCATAATTTCTGGGAAAAACTCATGGCAGGCCCTGACTCACACAATTGAGTGACACAATGTTATTTTTGACTAAGCCCTTCAATAACCAAGACATTTTATCCTCTCATTTCTTTTCCTCCAAACATGGATTTTCCCAAACCAATAATTTTCAATCCCTCATCATTACCAAATCTTACAATTCATATTTTATCGTTCCTGATTCTGGTAACTAAATCATTATTTCATGTCATATGTTATGTGAATCCACTATAAATGATACATATCCCAGTGTGATCTGATTTTTTGAATGAGAATTCTTCAACCCCCGCATGCTCAAACCATTTATTTTTTCCCCAAGACTGTGACTTCATACCCAAAATGAAATGATAATGTTGATCTTCCTCAGTATATATATGATCAGCTACAACTTGTAGAGTAGTAAATTGATTTTTAATTTCCATCTCTCATGATGATACATGTGGCTTCTTCTAATGAACAAATTCAATCTTACTTTACACATTCCTTTTTGATTGTTGATGTGATATATCTTGCCATATGCCTGATTCCATTACACCTAAAACAATGAACATTAAATGATGACCGAGAATTTTGTGCTTTCTACGACCACCTATGTTGATCTTGTTATCTTTGGTATGTATTTGCTATGGGACATACATTTTGAGAGTGTCCCATAATACAATAACAATAGAATCTTATGTGAGGTACATTCCTGTTTGGTAGTGATGAACCACTAGATATGTCATTGTTTCTATTATTATTCTGATTCCTCTTTATACACAATTCAATATTCCATCGTAGAGTGGGTTCTTCTAGTCTAACTTGTACGATAACTACATTCTTTTTTAGATCAAGCCCCACAAAATCTTCATCATTTAGAGTTTGTTGTTTCTTATGTTCTTCTTGACCACTATACTCAAATCTAATTTTCTTTGTTCCCTATATGGTCTTTTTTACTGATGTCGACCCCATTTTTAACAGTTTCTCCAGATCGTTAACTATTTTTCGTAGACTGATAACTTCATCCTCTAGTTCTTCAATAAATTTGATTTTATCTTTTCATGTTTCGATAAAACTATCAAATTATAGTTTCGGTTCTTCAATTTTGAGTTTGTACTGAACCATCTTTTACAAGATTTATGTCATTGAAGACCTCATATTTTCAATTTTCATATTCATCTTATAATTATCTTCTTCATTCTAATGCATATATTGTTTGGAATCATGAAATACTTTGTTAGCTTTCTTTGTTTTGGAACTCAAAATATATACCTCTTCAAGGGAATCATCTAATTCATCCTGAAGAACAACTCTTACACTGATTTCTCATTCATCATTATCACATTCTTATCCTATTAAATAATTTCAAAAAAAAGCTTCCCAAGAATCTACATTATGATCCATGCAGTCCTCCAAATATTATTTCTCGAATTCTTTTGAAGATTCATCTTATTTTGAAACAATATTTTTTGTTTTGAAGAAAATTATCATAGTACTTCTCCTACATTTCACTTTTTATGAATAATTCTTTTAGGGAAATTAATCGTTGTCATAATTTTTATCCTAAAAATTATTATGAAATTTTACTACAATATTACCAATCATTCCACATTGAAAGCATGAAATTGGTTTTTTACCAATGAAATTCCCTTTCCCCCTTTGTAGATTTGAGGAGGGAAATAACATGATGTTATCCAATTATTCCTCCCAAGGACTATCATTAACAGAGTGATTCTCCATGGCCTTGAATGTATCTTCTTTCATAATCCCCTTTTCCATTTAATCAATATTATTATTTTTCATTTCATATGTTACAAGGGTAATATGTAGGTTATCTAGTATCAAATCTTTCAGTTAATTGTCTTCCAACAATAAATCTTTCAAATTGAACCACAGTGGAATTTTACTCAAGATATGTTTCACAAGATTTACATTTTCAATGTCTTCTTCATGACCCTCCACATCTTCAACAATAACATTTACCCTATTGAAGAATGCATCAACAGTCTCATTAGGGTTATTTCAGAGATCCTCATACTTATTCCATAGAACCTGCAACTTTTCTTCTCTGACTATTGTGTCTCCCTCATAAATGTTCAATAAAAATTCCCACATAGCATTTGATGTTTTACAGTACATCAATTTCATAAAAATTTCTTTTTATATGAATCACCCAAAAGCATTTATCTGTTTAGCATCATCATCCAATTCCCTTATTTCACCTTTTGATAAAGCACCACTTTCGATGTCAGATGATATTAAATGTATAGTTGCCGTGAATACATCTATCTGTACTAATCAAAAGTAGTGTTGAATCCAAATCTTCAGTAGTTTAAAAATTTTCCCATCGATGATTGGAATTCCATTATTATTGAAAACCTCTATTTCTATTTTTTAGAGATAATCACTGACTTTCAACATTTCACTGTAATAAAAATTGTTAAGTACACAAGGTCAAATTCCCTAGGAGGTGGAGGAGATTAATCAACATGTGAGATATTGAAATTTCAACCATCTCTAGATCCTATTTCATTGTTAAAAAACTCAATTCTGTCTTCCTCTTGTTGAAATATATGAATAGATATGAAATAGTGCACACTGCATAATGATTTTTACATTGTTCACCCTCACATTGCTACGTCCAAATAGCATACAATGGTGATGTTCTGATGTACCAAATTCATTAAGGCTCACTTCCAATAATAATTATAATGATTGGTCTAGATCTTAGATGCCCAGGCTCACTTCCATTATAAGGTTTAGGGTTTTCTAACTGCATTCCCAAGGTTCACTCTCTTTGCCTCTTTTTATTGCTCACTGGTGGTGGGAAGGGCCACCATCTTCCAGTTACATCGCTGACTTCTCTTGGAAATTAATCCACTAATTTTTTTTATAATTTTTGATAAAACACTGTTTATGGACATCTACGTCCCTTTATTTGCATGGATACCAAATTATCAACTATATCTTGTTGCTCTGTTGAGGTCCCGTTTTCACCCACAGATGATGTCCTCCTTCATAGGTACCGTAAGGTAATGAAAATTACTATCACTAAATAATTTGAATCATTTTCAAGATTCCTTGAGTGTTTCACAAACCACATTATATTCCCACATACTGTGCACCATTTTTGGTATGTGAATCACCTCCTTCGTGTACCTATGCCACTTCCATGAACCACCCTTCATCCTCATACTCCTTTTCCTTCCTTGCCATGTGTCACCTTTGTGTATGACTATGTGAACCTCCACTTCAAACCACATACTATCCGTGAATTGTTCTCTATTAAAAGACTGCCTTCACTACTATGTAACAGAGATACAATCCACATACCAGACTTCATCATCCACATACTACTTCCTTTTTAGGTTTTATTACCCTACAAATACCTTCTGTTGAATTTCTATTGTGCGAAACACTTCTCCTCATGGAAATCCTCACTGCGAACTACATTCAAACATCACCTAATTCTCATAGCAATGTGATATTCTATAATGTTATTTACTCAGACCTATAATTGCTGGGATTGTCACTCCTCATATAGTAGAAGATATTCTAAATATTTATAATACAAGATTTACCAAATCATCGATTCGGTAGACCTCCACCACATTCTGATCCTCCTACCGCGAAGCGCATCCATTTAGGGAACCATTTTTTAACATAACTCCATATAATACAAATTATTCTTTGTGTATCTATTACCCAATGAAATTATAAAATCCATCACTCCTTTTGCATACCATATTCACTTCACCGCAAACTGTCACCACGAGCCACTTTAGGCTCCGCGAACCGCTCTCGTGTACCGTTCCCACAGCCCAAAGAACACATTGAGGGATTTTTTCCAAAATTTCTCCCCATTTGGGTTTGTTTAAAACCCTTAGTATAACAATTCCTTGTATTTTTACACCTCATTAAAACTCATTACATGTACATCCACCATTCACTTCACGCGATTAATATCATGATCAATGATTTACTCAACACATACTCTAAGACAACATGAGCCATGTCCAGAGTGAGAAAAAAGAGTATTATGAAAAGATTCTTCAATGAATCACTTCATTCATAACACAAAATATTGAAACCAATCACCTGATTTCATCATGAACCTAATTTGTAGGGATCTGTAATCCTTGATCGATCACCTACAACATTGTCAAATTTAATACCCCCTATGTTACAGCTCTTCTAGACTTCTCCTCCAAAACAGATTCCGAGGAGCATCAACTCCCCTATCACACTGCTCCCCATAATAGCTTCCCATCATGTATTTCCCCCCACTAGAATAGTAACACATTCACCACTTTTTCAATGAACCTGAAGGTCACTTCATGTTTTTCTGTGACAGGGTAAAGAACACATATCAGTGTATTAGAGAAAAACACATCATACCTCAGGGAGGGGGTCACATATCCACACATTTTCAAGTGCGGGGATTCGACTAGACTCTTAGAGCCAATATATTCATTTCAATGTATTCTTTTGGTAAGGCTTTTGTACGAATATCCAAAACATGTTGTTCTATTGGAACTTAATTCAACATCAACAGACCTTGTTGCAACTTATCCTTGATAAAATGATATTTTATTTCAATGTTATTTGTCCTTGAGTAATGGAAAAGATTTTTATATGATTTATAGAAGATTAATTATCATAAGGAATTTCGATCTGAGTATGAATTCAACTCCCATATCCTCAAGATGTTTCTTCATCCATAATAAATGCGTGTAGGCTTGAGTAGCCATAACATATTCTCTATCTATGGTGCTCAATGAAATGAAATATTGTTTCTTGATCCACAATGAAACACACAAATATACATGATAAAAGGATCCTACATATATTGATTTCCTATAATCTGCTAATCCATACCAATCTGCGTCTATAGACCCCAATAACTATATATGAGATTTCTATTATACATTCTTTCAAAATCCACAGTTCCCTTGATATAATGAAGTACTATTTTCACTATAATCATGTGTATCTCCTTGGGATTGCATTGATATCTCACTTATTAGCATCTGGAAAATAAAATATCCGGCCTTTTTACTATCAAGTACAACAGACTTCCAATGATTTGCCTATATTCTTTGATATTAACCTCCCTTCCTTAACCATCCCATACCAATTTCAAACGGGTAGCATATTGAGTATTTACCTCTTTGGAATCATCCATTACAAACCATATCAAAACCTCCTTGGCATATTTATAATTAGAAATAAAATTTCCCATCCTTCCTTATGTCACCTATAATCCAAGAAAAAATGTCAACTCACCAATCATCATCATTTGGAACTCACTTTTAATGAATTCAGAAAACTTTCTGCATTGTGTATCATCTAATCCACCAAAGATTATGTCATTGATTTAAAATAGAACCATTATCCTTTGAATGCTGTAATTTTTGGAATATAAATTGTAATCAACTCCAACACAGTAGAAACTGATCAATCCTTCAATACCATTCTCTTGGTGCTTTATTCAAACAATAAAAATCCATTTTCATTCGGAAAAATATATTCTCATCTTAATAAATGATAAAACCATATATTTTATCAATATAAACTTATTCATCTAGTACTCCATTCAGAAATGCTGACTTGACTTCCATCTAGAAAACCATGAACATTCTTTTCTCTATTATGGGAAATAATAATCTAATATTATCTAGCCAAACAACAGGTGAAAATGGTTCTTCAATGCACATATCATCTATATGAGATTACCCTTTGAACACAATTCCTTATTTGTTTCATATCACAACACCATATTAATTAATTTTTTCGTGAAATACCCATTTCATCCATATGACATTTCTGTTTTTTGGTCTCAAAACAATCTCCCCCATCTGATTTTTCTTAATTCGGAAAATCAATTCATTCATTACTTAAACCCAATTATAATCCCCAACTTCTTCATCAATGTATTTAGGCTGATCTTATGATAATTATGATGATTTCTATATAGACATAATTCCCCATGTCTTCATTGGTTCTATTTGATCAACAATTATGTTTTTTATATCAATTTTAGATCTTATTGATGGTCTCTAGAAAGACAGTAATTTATTATCATCATCTGAGTCTTCTTTTGAATCCACCTCTAGAGCTGAAACATCTCCTAACCAGCTCATCTATTCATCACTATCCTATTGAGTCTAATCATGTATTTTCTAAAGATTCTATTCATTTGCAACTATCGTAATATCATGACTTTCAAATATCATTCCTATATTCTTAGTGAAGAATTTTTATTCATTCCATTTCTTTTATTAGGAAATAAATATCTCTTCATTCCAACGTGATACAAACTTCATGTTTTTATCATTATTAAAATTGAAAAATTTACTTCTTAAGACATCAAAGTACTTTAATGATGGAATATTTCCATACCATAACTCATTTGGAGTATTATCTTCTTTCTTAAAATGTACATGTATATTTGATTTCTACACTAATTTCATCACTCCATTCAAAAATTTCTATGGAAGGTATTTCTAAATAATAATTTTTCTGGACATGTTGTTGAAAATTTATTTTCCTCTCTTAACTACTAAATTATATTTTGGAGTTATTACTGAATAAACATGATTTCTTATCCCATGTTTGTCATGATAATACTCCACTCGTCTATTTGTGAATTTTGATCCCTTATCTGTTCAAATCATCTGTATTTTCTGGCCAAGAATCTTCTTACAATTGCTTGTTATCCTGTAATGAGACTGAACACTTTAGATTTTAGGGTGATTATTGAAACCCAAACCATTATACTCTATTCAACAATGAAGAGTAATAATATCTCTTCCCATAAATATCCCTTGGAGAAATTGGACCACACACATCAATATGAACCAACTCAAGAAATCTTGTCGACATTTTCTCCTTTGGATTATATGTCATTCGAATGATCTTCCATTGAAGGAAGGAATCACATGTGTGAGTACGCCGGCGTGATAATCTAGAGATATTTTGAGCAAAATCATATTTCACAAGATCTTCTAATGACTCTTGGATTATTAATCCAAAATGATAGTTCCATAATTTTTTTTATTTATCCTTAGACAGAAATCACATTTTATCTTAGCCACTCACAGGGTATAGATGCTCTTTTTTATGCTTTCTTTGCAACATAATAACACCATCCTCTTTGGTGATTATACATAATTTAATGGAAAAACTTATGGCATGCCCTCAATCAAACAGTTGAATAATAGTAATTATGTTTTGACAGAGCCCCTCAACAACGAAGACATCTAATCCACTCATTTCATTTCCCCCAAACATGGATTTTACTAAACCAATAATTTTAAACCCCTCTTTATTAACAAATCTTATGATACCTTCTCAATGATACCTGATTCCAGTCACTATATCCTCATTTCTCTTCATATTGGGATGTGAATCCACTATCAATGATCCATATCCCAGTGTGATCTAATGCCATGAACAAAATTCCAGCAACCACTACGTGCTTGAACCTTTTCTTTTTCACCCATGTTTTTGACTTCATACCTCACAAGGAATAATAATATTTATATTACACAGTATATGAAGGACCAACTTCAACATGTAGAGATGAAAATTGATTTTAAATTTTATGATCCCTTGAAGATAAATTTAAATGCTTATTATAAACCAATTTAGTCTGCTTCGACACATTCCGTTTCATTGTTGATGTGAAATATCTTTCCATATATCCAAGTCCATTACACCCGAAACAGTGACCAATAAATGAAGAACTGGAATTTTGACCTCTATACAACAACCTATGATGGTATTCTTCCCTTTGAAACCACGTTGCTATGGAACATATATTTTAGGAGTGTCCCGTCATTCAACAATAATAGCATCTTATGTGAGGTACATTCCTATGTGGAAATTATGCAACACTAGTTATGACTTGGGTTCTCTAAATCTTGATATTTTTCTTCATAACCAAATCAATCTTCAATAATGGAGTGGGTGGTTGTTGCCTAACATAAACCATAACTGCTTTCAGTTTTAGATCAATCCCCACAATGGCCTCATCGTTCAGAGTTCGTTGTTGAATCTGTTCTGTTGGACCACTCTATTGAAATATCATATTCTATAATTTTTGTATGATCTCCTTTTCTGATGTAAAACCTAGGGTTAATAGTTTCTCCTGATCTTCAAGTATTTTTCACAGACTGGAAACTTCCACTTTTAGTTATTCAATACGTTTGACTAGATATTTTCCAGATTTAGTCAAACTATCAATATCTTTTTTTTCTTCAATTTAGGGTTTTTAATCTACCAAATTTTCTAGGTTTTATGGCATTGAAGCCATCATATCTTCTATTTATACATTAAACTAAATATTATATTCTTCCTACTACTGTATATAGAGTTTGGAATCATGAACAATATTATTAGTATTTTTTGTTTTTTCTCTCAAAATATATACCACTTCAAGTTAAACTTCTAATTCATCTTGAATATCAACTTTACCTCCAATTTTTCATTATTTATTGTCGATTTCTTCTATTGGTAAATAATTTCTGACAACTTCCTCCAAATAATCTACATTATGATCCTTACAGTCCTCCAACCCTTTTGCCTTAGATTCTTATGAACTTTAATCTTTTTTGGAAAGAAACTTATTTCTTTTTGAAGAAATTATTATTAGTAATTATCCTACCTTTCACATTTGATGAATACTTATTTTGGGTAATTTAATCATTTTATTTACTGTCATGATCAATCTTCTAGGGACATTTTATTAAAAATTGCACAATCTTTCTGCATCAAAATCATGCAAATTGATGTTTACCATTGAACTTCCCTTTTCCCCTTTGAAGATCTTTGGAGAGAAATTACATGACATTATCCAAATTTTTGTCATTATGAATTTCATAAATAGGAAAATTCTCCATGGCCTTGAATGAAACTTCTTTGGTCATCCCCATTTCAACTTTTTCATTATCATCATTTCTCATTACATATGCTACATGGGTACTGTGTAGATTATCAAGTGTTAGCTATTTTGTGTCTTTGTCTTCCTACACTAATACTTTTGGATTGAACAGTGGTGGATGTTTACTCAAGATATGTTTAAAAATATTTATATCTTCAATGAATTCTCCAAGACCCCTCTTGTCTTCAAAAATAAGAATTACCATGTCGAATAATGCATCAACAGTCTCATTGGGGTTCATTTTGAGTAACTCATACATGTTCCACAGAACCTGCAGCTTTTCTTTTTGGAAAATTCGGTTACCCTCATAAATGTTCTAATACTTTTTCCACAAAGCATGTGATGTTTTACAACAAATAAACTTCTTATAAATTTAATTTGATAGGTCTCCCCCAAAAGCATTGATCCCTTTATCATCCTCACTCAATTACCTTCTATTCGCTTCTGATAAAGATCCATTGTTGATGTTAGCTGATATTCCTTACATATTTGGTGTGAATACAAATATCCCTACTGATCGGAAGTAGTTTTTCATCCGAGTATTCCTTTGTTGAAAATTATTTACATCAAGGATTGTAATTACTTTAGGATTGACCACGATTATTTATTCTTATGAGAGATAATCACTGACTTTGAACCTTTATCTCTGGTAGAAATTGTTAGGCCCACAAGATCGAATACCCTGTGAGGGGGGGGGGGGTTAATCGGGTTATGAATGAATAAACATTTTCCCCTTGGATCTTGTTTCATTTTTAAAAAACTCAATTATATATTCCTCCCATATAAATATATGAAGAGATATGAAATAATGAACATCGTGAATCAATTTTTACTTGGTTTACCCTCACTGGGCTACATCCAAGGAGCATACAACGATGACGTGTCGATGTACATAATACACTAAGGCTCATTTCCAATAAGAAGAAAAAATTTTGGGATAAAGATTCTCTGTACATGCTCTCTTCCTTTACAAGTTTTTGAGTTTTCTCACTACATTCTGAAAGTTCACTCCCTTTTCCGCTTTCTTTAGCTCACAGCTTGTGGAATAAGTCATCATCTGCCTCTTCCGTCTTCCACTTCTCTTGGAATGAATCCAGTCACAATTTATAGGCTTGTAGGTCGAACATAGTTTATCGAAATGTAAGTCCCTTCATTTTCATGAATACTACATCCTCAAATGTTGGTAAAGCCTCTATTAAAGTCCCATTTTAACCCATAGATGTAGTCCACCTTCTTGGGTACTGTTATGCACTAGAAAACACATTCAAAAACAAATTTGAATCTTTTTCAAGCTTCTGTGATTGTTTTGCGAACCACTTTCCCCACCAGTGCACCAGGTATGGTACACAGAACACCTCCTCCACATATGCCTGCCTCTTCCGTGAACGTCCCTTTTTCTACGGACTCCACTTACTTTTCTGTCACAAACCTCTTCAGCATATCATCTCCATGAACCTCTTTTGTGAACCTCCCAGTGTCGTTGAAATGTTCTTGGTTTGCAGACATACTTTGATAATGTGTACTGGAATTCCCCCTCTATGTATCAGTCTTCATTCTCAGCATAATAATTACATTGAAGTTTTGAGATCACTACAAAAAGCTTCATAGTAATTACTTCCATGCGAACCACTAATCCTCCTGGAAGTCCTCCATGTGAACTACTTTTAGACTTCAGTGAATCCTGGGGGAGAAAAGTGATATTCTCCAACGATATTTTTTCTAACCATTATTTGGAGGGATTAACCCTCCTTATATAAGAAAATATATCTGAAAACCCCGTTAATCCAAGATTTTACAAATATTTTATTCGGTACAGCCTCAAATACGTACCGATCCCCCTATCATGAACTGCACCCATTCCACAAACTATTGGTCCATGGATGTCAGCGTACTGCCTCTACACCTACCTTGCACTATTCCCTTCTAACATTCCATGAACCATAACACCTTCTGCATACCAAAAGTGTAACATCCCAGATAAAAAAGGAATAAAATAATTTTCATATATATTAATGTTTGTAAATTAAATATTAATCTTACTTTAAAGAGGATTCCATGTTCGATGGCGTACACGATACGCAAAAATTGGTTTCATTGATATCTTAAGTTGCACACTAATAATATAATATAATTATTTTAAATGGTAGTTAATTCCTAGATATTTTATTGAAGGTAATGAATAGAACTAACTAAAATATGATTATATATGTTGGTTAAATGTTTTTACATTTATTCAATAAATGTTAGAGGCTTAAAATATGAGTAAATCTAATTTTGGGAATAATTTTATTTAAAAGGTTGATTTACCGCCTTTTAATGGAGAACCCTCTTTAAATCTAGTTATTTTAATATTATATGTTCTATTTGACAAAATAAAATCCTTCTTTTGAATCAGGACATCAATATTTACTTTGGATAACATTTTGGTATTTTTCTAATAAAATTTAATTTTTAATGAATATTGAAAAATACTAATTTTTAATTCAAATCTGCCTTTTTATCTCATTTATTTATATGGATATGTAATCTTTTTAATTGGTTTTAATGTGTAATTAGAATTAATTTTTACCATTAAATCTAATTTTTTTCATTGGATGTAATTTCATTTTGAAATTGGACATAAACAAGTGTCAAACTTTTGATAGTTTTAATTTCTTAAAAACAAAGTATTTGTTTTGATGGCGGGAATTAATATTAAATTAATTTAAACCACATATGATTTTTGAATATGGAAAAATGGTTTCCAAATTTTAAATTAGTAGGTCAAATTTTTTTAAATAGAAAAATTTTATTTTTAGACATTTTAAATATTTAATTTAGTAAATATTTTATTTACCATGATTAAACGGTAAATATATTATATAAGGGTAAAATATAATATTATAATAATATTAAATAACCATAACATGCGTCCTAATCCAATTTTATGGTTCATATCGGACCATGGCCATCCTTGGAACGAATTGGAGACCACATGGAGCCACATGGGAGTAATAATGACACTTTATACTAATTAATTTTAAGTGAAGACAAAAATCACATAAACAAATATCTTTTAAGAATAAATTTTTACATGGGGTTATATAAGTTATATTTTCAACTATAAATATTAATTATAAATATAAAATTATTTCCTACTTCATGGGATTTTTTTATAAGTTTTGGACATCAAGTAAATTAAATTATTTATGAGACAATAATGATGTAATATTTTATCTCATTAATAAATGATTTAAATAAAGAAGAATATAAATATTAAAAAAAATTCTCAATCCTGTCCAATTATTATTGGATTAGTTTTTTTCTACCATGAGTCATCTTGAATTCGATTTTAACGATTTTTTGACCTTTTTAAACAGAACATGAGTTTATAATAAAATAATTATTTCAAACTTTCCTAAAGAACCCCTCCTCTCCATTATAAAAATCCCTCTCCACTAACAAATTCCTAACACCTATCAAGGCCCTTGGCTCATCCTACCTATGCCCAATTAATCTCCATATATCCCTCTCCTCGTACTAGAAGCCCTACCTTAGGCAGAAAGCACATCAAGATACCCTTTTGGTTCAAACCAAAGGGAGTTACCCGATTTAAAGGTAACATCTTCTTTTAAGTTATTTTGTTTTATTTTACTTATCCATCCCCCTAATCACTTTTTATTACATTATTTTATAACAATAACAGTATCCTAAATATACTAGGATGTTTTTATGAGAAGTATTCGAACTACACTTACCGACACCTCCATCTAATGGGAAAAAATATACAGTTTCTGTGGATGGAAAACTAACACCTCACGAAACGATGATTGTTCAATTATCTCCTACCTCCTCTCATGGTGGTCATTACGATGGAACTGTATTTTTATATGATATATATTATGTTTATGTTTTCTTTTCGATTATGTATTTTTCATTTATAGCGCACCTTTATGGTTTCCATATTGTGTAAACGCGATAATTTCATTTAAGGAATCACATACTACCTCCCCCTCAAAGTGATATGATCCATATATGGGGTGTATAAAGGTTATATTTAATGACATTATATATAATATTATTCGTTAATTATAATTTTTTTAATTCCATTAAATTACAAAATACAAATGAAAGTAGCGTTAATGCGTACGTACGACTTACCGTCTCTATGAACAGTGTATTTCATTTAATATATCCAAATGTTGTGTAGTCTTTTAAATACATAAAAATACTATATATATATGATATATATTAAATATAAATGATGAATATAATTATTTAGATAATTTACTTTTGACCACATGAACAAATTGTAATTATAACAAGTTCATTTTTTTACTCAAGTTTCAAACATCGACAAAATGTCCAATACGAACTCAAATAATTAACTAATTTTTATTTCAAGGTAATAAGTGATATAAAAGCAATAATAAACTTTAAAAAGGTTCTAAATAAAGTATATATTAACTTTATTTTATTATTCAAGAAGAACAAGGAACAACTGAGTCAAGTCTAACACGAGGTAAGGGATTTCTTATCTCACTTTTAATTCCATGAGATTTCCATTGTTCGCCACTTATTTATGGCATGTGGTGTATTGTGTACTACCTGTTGATATATATTATAATGATTCTAATCATATTAATGGTAATCTTTTATTCATTTTGTGGTTATTAACTTTTGGTTATACGACTCGATTGATTATGATGTGGTAAGGAGTTTTTATCTCACTTTTTATTTCCGTGAGTTTCATGCTATATTTTTCACTACTTACTTTTTTGTGGTGTATGTACTTCCCATTATTGTGTTCTATTTTTAATATACATAAATTTATGGGAATTTACATATTCAATGTATGACCCATATTTCATGGGTTGTGTGTTTCGTAAGTTACCAAATCGGTAAGGGAACTTTTCACCCTCCTCTTTAAAAGACTTCATTTTGTTATGTATTTTAATTTACATATTATTATGTTGGGATATGTTATTATGTATCCTTATTTATGTAAATTTAATGTCCAAGTTTGGAGATACCCTTTTTTCTCTCATCAACTCATTTTCTGATTTTTAAAGTGGTGTCATTAGGCTGTCGAATTTTTGTAAAGGAACTTATTTACCCAATTTCAATTCATTGGGTTAACCATCAACATCTTGATTATGTCATGATATCTGTATGAATGAAATAAATATGATTTTTTTTACATTTAATATAAACATATATTGGGTTTTTTCTTATTTTTCAAACATAAATATGTAATTTATTTATCAATAATCTATGGATACAGAATTTACAAGGGATTTTGTCTCAATTTACATTCCCTTGATACTCTATTGTTGTTATGATCCAATTCACATTTTTATGGTGTATATAATGTAAATTGGCATATTATATCCTGAATATATTTATTCTAATGATATTATAATGTTTTGATTAAATTTCATTCTTCAATTACATGTATTCAAGCCTCTCTCATTTGGTTAAGAACTCCTCAACTAAAATATTGTTTTAATGATTTAATCATCTAAATCATTCTCATTAATGTTCATGTTTTCAAAATGGTTTTCAGGATTTATTTACATGGACCTTAATGTTTTGAAATGTTAATTCCTTTAAAACATTCAATGTGGTATGAGACACCTTGATTAAAAAATATCATTATTAAATGGTTTTGAAAATGGTTTGATAAAGCATTGATTATGTATATATCTTGAAATGATATATTGGGATTGGAATGTGTAAATTTTATCTATCCATTATGATTGTTTTATGTGTTATGAATATGTTATCTTTATTGGGCACTTCTTACGTATACGGTTTGTTCCGTGATAAACCTTGGGCGGGTGAGCTTGAGATAGCTCTCCAATGCATTGGGTAACGTGAAGTAGGTAAATGTTAATGTTTCTCCTATGAGATTTAAAGAATATACTATGATGGGTATTAAAAATGTGACTCCCTATGTAGTTGTGATAGCTAAAATGCAACTATGTTGTGAATTACATAAGTTACCATTATTATTTATGATATCTGAGTGTTATTCATAAATCTTATTATTTTGTACAGAATGTTATGATTGAAAAGTATTGGTTTCATTGATTTTTTTTTAATTGATCAGTTAATGTTTCCTATCCTTATTTTATAACCCCTACTGAGCTTTTTATGTCCATCCCATTTTTTTTAAATGTTTTCTACAAGACTTATTGATTAATACGGTCAAGGATTGGATAAAGAAAAGTCTTGTTGTCTAAAAATGGAACTAGAGAAGTTTCTTTTTAAGAGTTTTTTTAAAAACATGGATACTGAGTAGTAGATTCTACATGTAATTTTCAAGTTGATATGTAATACTTATGGCCTAATTATATGAGACTCTAAAACTGAAAAGATCCTCAATGTGAATTCTTGATTTATCTCAAGATTATGTAATGATTAAGGTAGGGTCCTTATAGTAGGTATTAGAGGTCGGTTTAAACAACATTAAGGATTAAGAGTTTTTGGTATACACATGGTTAGTCCCTATGTCTATTATTTCAGTTAAATACTTGTTTTATAACTTTTTTTTGATAAAGTAAAGTCAGTTACAAATGGAAGAAGGGGGGTCTCAAAATTCATTCCTATCTCTTCCTGATGACTTTCGTACAATAAATATTGCAAATTCATGTTCGGATGATTATGATAAAATTTGTAGCATACAACTCACTTGCGAGCAGTTATTTGAGATATCAAACACCTCCACTATACCTTGTTATCAACGTGGATCATGAGTTGTATTTAAACAAATCCTATTTTCACAATATTCCCATATTTTCAAGAAAGGTAAATATTATCAAAGAATTTTCGAATTTTTTACGTTATCACAACATTTTGAAGCATATTATGATTTTGAAAAGGCTGATGAAGAAGGGGACCCTTGCACAACATATTTATTTTTACATTTACAATATAGTCTCTTAGTACATACCTATGTTATTTTAAACGGATCATTAATTGCAAGTTTCAAATCAAATTCATTCCGACTATTTTATAGAAATCATGTTTTATTTGATGTTTGGAAATTATATGTCATATATGATTGATTTCTAAAACTGTTTTTCTATGAACACTCATATGACCCACGTTGTACAAGGTGTATTTGGATGAAGGAAGAAAATAATTTTGAATGATCTATAAATCATTATTTCAATGCATGAACCTTCTACCTACGTGTACAAGATGACGATTAAACCAAATCTACACCATGATCAAGGTATGACGTTCTTCTTTTTGGGGATCGTTTTATTTTATCATATGGTGGTGAAATTAAAAAATGACAATATATATAAAACAGAAAAAATTAAAATGTTGAGATCATAATGAATTGGGATGAAAATGAGAGGTATAGGGAAACCGTTGAGGTTAAAACATGTTAGGATTATTTTTGAGTTTTATAAAAAGGACAACTTGTGGGACGAGTGGCATCCCGTCGCATCCATCCAGGCCGTAAGAATCAAACCCACAACTGAAGGGCGATAAGGGAGCATCACCTACCACTAGCCTACAGGAAGTCCCTGGTTAGTATGACTTATTATTTTAGTAAAATGATTTTATGGAACAATAATAAGTTTACTTTAGGATCTTAAGTTTTATCAAATGGATATACTTATCATAGGAAAATGATTTGATGATTATGTGATAAAGGTTTTTGTGTAAGACGTTCTCTCTTTTGAGGAAACACTATATACCTAAGGAAGATAGAATAATATGGGATTTAAATTGTGGAATAATTGTTGAAATTTTAGTTTGGAAGAATATATGTTTTTATTGTGGACATATAATTATTTGGTTTATTAATTAAAATTATTAACCTATCATGGAGAATATGTGATTAGGATATTTACTTTTCAATATGAGAATTTATGATTAACTAGTGTTATTTGGAGATAATTGTTAAGATGTATATTGGAAGACTATATAATTAAATCCCTATGAGATTTGTGTTTTAATCATAGTTCTGATTACGTTTGAAGAATTTTATAGAGATTTGTTTATTGAATGGTCTTTTTTGAACTTTGGGTTTTGGTAGAAAAGTTTTGGAGATTAAGAGTAGATTTTATTTTTTGTAAAAATTGTCATTTTTGGGTATTATCTAATCTCTCACTAACCATTTTGGTTTTAGATGATTTCTAATGAGATGTTAAATATATAGTTAATATTTTGTGGATTATGAGATACTCTAGAAGTTGATTCTTGAGCTTTTAATATGAACATGTCTTCTTGAATTCTCATCGTCAAGAGAAAACATAAGTTTGTGGTAGAAATCTAGTAATGGGTGAATGTCAACATGACAAGTAAGTATGTTTCCTTATGTTTTTATTGAATATTATAAATATGTTCCTAAAATTTATGAAACGTAACTTAAAAAAAACTTTTTCCATTAACTTTTCCTAATGGGGAATCAAAGATCGTTTAACCCATCACAAGTTTGTTATTTTCTGGTGGTCAACATTCTCCTATTCAGGTTTATACCACTCTCAATCAAAACATGATGGTGTGTTTCTCTTCCATAACCATGTTTTATTACATGGAATCGTAGTATGGTTTATCTCGGGTGACCTTTGTACTTCTCTTTATTTCTTTTAAGATGATAGTTTTACTGAATCTTTTCTGAAGTGTGACTTTTAATGAAGTTTTCAAGCCTAGTATTAAAATTGTGAGGAAGCAATTCTCAAAAGGGGGGAAGGATGTAACATCACAAATAAATAAGTACTAAGAAACTTATCATATTTATTAATATTTTTGAATTAAATATTATGTTTACTTTCAGGGGGACACTATGTTCGATGGCGTACCCGATACGCAACAACATGTTTCTTCGAAATATTTCGTTGCACAATAATAATATACTATTATTATTGAAAATGGTAGTTATCGCCTAGATTTCGTATTGGAGGGAATGAATAAAAATAACTATAATACTATTATATATTTTTGTTAAATGTTTTTAAATCTATCCAAAAAAATTTAGAGTCTTAAAATGTTAATGAATCTAATTTTAGGCATAATTTTCTTTAAAAGGTCGATTTGCCGCATTTTAATGGAGAACTCTCTTTAAAGGTAGTTTTTGTCACTGTTATATGTTCTATTTGACAAAATAAAATTATTTTTTAGAATCGGGACATCAAAATTTATTTTGGATAAAATTTTGGTATTTTTCTGATAAAATTCATTTTTTAATGAATATTGAAAAATAGTGTATTTTAATTCAAATTTTCTTTTTTATCTAATTTATTTATATTGATATATTATCTTTTTAATTTGTTTTAATGTATAAATAGAATATATTTTTACCATTTAATATAATTTTTGTCATTTTAATTTATTTCATTTTGAAATTGGACATAAACAAGTGTCAATGTTTTGATAGTTATTATTTCTTAAAAACACTCTATTTGTTTTGACAGTGGAAAATTAATTTTAAATTAATTTCTGCCACTTCTGTGTTCTCAATTTGAAAAAATTCATTCCATATTTTGAATCAGTATGTCCAAATTTTTTAATAGGAAACATTTATTTTTAAACATATTAAATGTTTACTTTAGTAAATATTTTATTTACCATGTTTAACGGGTAAATATAGTAAATAAGGGTAAAATATAATATTATAAAAATATTAAATTACCCTAAAATGTGTCCTAATTTTATTTTCTGATACATATCCGACCATGGGAATCCTTGGGTCAAATTGGGGACCACATGGAGCCACATGGGAGTAAAAATGACACATTATAATAATTAATTTAAAGTAATGAAAAAAATCACATAAAAAATCATTTAGTGAATAAATTTTTACATTAGGTTATTCAAGTTAACTCTTAGATTGTAAATATACACTGTTAATCTAAAAATATTTCCTAAATAATGGTATTTTTTTATAATTTTTGGACATCAAATTAATTAAATTATTTATGACATAATAATGACGCAATATTTACCACATTAATAAATGATTTAAATAAATAAGATTATAAATATTACAAAAATATTCAAAACCTGTAAAATTATTATTGGATGATTTTATATCAACCATGATTCATCTTAGGATCTATTTTCACGATTTTCTGACCTTTTGAAACGGAACATGAGTTTATAATAAAATAATTATTTCAAACTTTCCTAAATAGCCCCTACTCTCCTTTATAAAAATCCATCACCTCTAACCAATTATTCAATCATCTAAAGCCACTTGGATCGTCCAAACTATTCCCAATTAATCTCTCCATATCCCTATACACCTCTTATAAGATTTACCTTAGGCAAAAAGCTCTTCAAGAAGATCTTTAGGTTCAAACCAAAGGGAGTTACCCGATTTCAAGGTAATGTCTTCTCTTAAGTTCTTTTCATTTATATTACTTCTCCAACCCCCTAAACACTTTTAATTAATTTATTATTTAACAACACTAGTGTACACAATATACTAGGATGTTTTTAGAAGAATTATTCTAACTACACTTAAACACACCTCCATCTAATTGGAAAAGAACATATTGTTTCTGTGGATGGAAAACTAACGCCTAACTAAACGATGATTGTTCAATTATCTTCTACTATCACTCATGGTGGCCATTATGATTTCAATATATTTATATATGATATATATTATGTTTATATTTTCTTTATTTTTATGTATTTTTCATTTATAGCATACCTTTATGGTTTCCATAGTGGGTAATCGCGATAATTTCATTTAAGGAAGTGCGGACAACCGCCCCCTCAGAGTGATATGACTCATTAATGCCAAATTTTGGACGTATAAATGGTCGAGTTTGTGATATTATATATTATATTATACTAAAATTATAATATACCTAGTTATCATTATGTTTTAATTCCATTAAATTACGAAATAGAAATGAAAGTAGTGTTCATGCGTACGTACGTCTTACCATCTCCATGAACAGTGCATTTCATTGCCTATCTCCAAATGTTATGTACTATTATAAATAAAAATATATACAGGATATATATAATATATATAAAATCTAAATGATGAATATAATTCTGAAGATAATGTACTTTTGACCAAATGGAAAATTTTTAATTACAACAAGTTCATTTTTTACTCAAGTTTCGAACATCGACAAAATTTCCAATACGAACTAAAATAAATAACTAATTGTTATTTCAAGGTAATAAATGATATAAAGGAATAATAATCCTGAAAGAGGTTCTTAATCATGTATAAATTAACATTATTTTATTATTCAGGAAAAAAAGGAACAACTGAGTCAAGTCGGACACGGGGTAAGGAAATTTTTATCTCACTTTTAATTCCGTGAGATTTCCATTGTTCGCCACTAATTTATTAAATGTGTTGTATTTTGTACTAAATTTTGATATATATTATAATTAATCTAATTATATTATTCTTATTTTATGATTGTTTTGGTTTTAATTATCTTTTGGTCATACGACATGATTTATTATGACGTGGTAAGGAGTTTTCATCTCACTTTTTATTTCAGTGATATTCCTTCTATAATTGCCACTATTTACTTTTTTGTGGTCTATGTACTTCCCATGATTGTGTTATTTGGGTAATATAAATTAATATAAGGGTATTTAAATCTTCATTGTATGATCCTTCTTTCATGGGTTGTGTGTTTCGTAAGTTACCAAATCAGTAAGGGAACTTTTCACCCTCCTCTTTTTAAAAGACTTCCTTTTGTTATGTCTTTTAATATACATATTATTATGTTGGGATAAGTTATTATATATCCTTATTTCTGTAAATTTTATTTCCAAGATATTAGATACCCTTTTCTATCTCATCAACACATTTTCTTATTTTTAATGTAACGTTGTTAGGCTGTTGAATTTTTTTAAATGAACTTATTTACCCAATTTCAATTCATTGGGATAAACATCTACTTCTTGATTATGTCATGATATGAGTATGTATGAATGACCTATGATTTTTTTACACTTAATATCTACTTATATTGAGTGTATTATTATTTGTAAAACTTAATTATTTAATTGATTTATCATTAATCTAAGTATACCGTCTTTATAAGGGATTTCATCTCAATTTACGTTCCCCTGAGACTCCATTGTCATTATGCACCAATTCACATTTATATGGTGTATATAATATCCTCTGGAATATTATATCATGAATATAATTATTCTAATGATATAATAATGTTTTTATTAAATTTCATTCCTCAATTATTTGTATTCAAGCCTCTCTCATTTGGTTACGAACTCCTTAACTAAAATATTGTTTTAATGATTTAATATACTAAATCATTCTCATTAGTGTCCATATTTTCAAAATGGTTTTTAGGATTTATTTATACAGACATTAATGTTTTAAAATTCTAGTTCTTTTAAAATCTTCAAATTGGTATGGGACACTTTGATTCAAAATTCTCTTTATTAAATGGTTTTGAAAATGGTTTGGTAAAGCATTGATTATGTCTATATCTTGATATGATATATTTTCATTAGAATGTAGAAATGGTATCTTTCCTTTATGATTGTTTTATGTGTTATGAATATGATATGGTTATTGGGCATTTATTACATATAATGGTTGTTACATGATAAAACTAGGGCGGGTGAGGTTGAGATATCTCTCTAATTCATTGGGTAACGTGACTGAGGTAAACTTTAATGTTTCTCCTAAGAGATTCTGTGAATATATTATGATGGGTATTCCAAATGTGACTTCCTATGTAGTAGTGATAGGTACAATGTATGTATGTTATAAATTCCATAAGTTTCCTTTATGATTTATGATTTCTGTGTTTTATTCATAAATATTATGATTTCATAAGGTATGTTATGATAGAAAAGTATTGGTTTCGTTGATTTGTATTTATTGATGGGTTAATTTTTCCTTTCCTTATTTTATAACCCTTATTGAGATTTTTATGCTCATCCCATTTTTTTTAAATTTTTTCCACAGGCCTTAAAGATGAATAAGGACAAGGATGGGATCAGGGAAAGGTCATGTTGTCTAAAACATGGAACATGAAATGTTTTTTAAGAGTTTTTTTAAAAAAATGGATACTGAGTAGTGGTGTCTAAATGTAATTTTCAAGTAGATATGTAATAGTTATGGCCTAATTATATAAAAATTTATACCTGAAAAGTTCCTCAATGTGAATTCTTCATTTAACTCCATATTATGTAATGATTAATTTCGGGTCCTTATAGATGGTACCAGAGGTCGGTTTAGACAACTTTAGGGATTAAGAGTTTTCATTAGACGCATGGTTAGTCCCTATATCTATTATATGAGTTAAATCCTTGTTTTATAACTTTTTTAGATCAAGTAAAGTCAGTTAAAAATGGAAGTAAGAGGATCTCAAATGACATTCCTATCTCTTCCTGAAGACTTGATTGCAATAATTATTGAAAAGTCATGTTCGGATGATTGTGAAACATTTTCTAGCATACAACTCACTTGAAAGCAGTTATTTTAGATATCAAACACCTCCACTACACTTCCTTATCATCGTGGATCATGGGATGTAATTAAATAAAAATCATATTTTCACTATATTCTAATATTTTAAAAAAATGGTAAATATTATCAAGTCAATTTCAAATATTTTACCTTATCACAAAATTTTGAAGCATATTATGATTTGGAAAAATTTGCTGAAGAAGGATACCCTTGTGCAAATTATTTAAATTTACTTTTACAATATAGTGGCTCCGCACATACCTATGGTATTTTAAAAGGACCATTAATTGAATGTTTCAACTCAGATTCAATCTGACTATTATATAGAAATCATGTTTTATCTGATGTTTGGAAATTATATTTCATACATGATTATTTTCAAAAACGATTTTTCTATGATCACCCATATAAACCATGTTGTACAAGGTGTATTTGGATGAAGGAAGCAAATGATTTTGAATGATCTCTAAATCATTGTTGCAATGCATGGACCTTCTGCCTATGTGAACAAGATAAAGATGAAACCATATGGGCACCATGGTCATGGTATGATGTTCTTATTTTCAGGGATCATTTTATTTTGTCATATGGTAGTGAAATAAAAATATGAAAATATATATAAAACATCAAGAATTAAGATGTTGAGATCATAATGAATTTGGATGAAAATGAGAAGTATAAGGAAACCATTATGGTTAAAACATATTTGGATTATTTTTGTGTTTTATAAAAAGGACAACCCGTAGGATGGATGAAAACCCATTGCATCCAGCAAGGCCACAAGAATCGAAGCCACAACCAAAGGGACACAAGGGTGAATCGCCTACCACTAGCCTACTTGAAGTCCCTGGTTAGTATGAATTATTATTTTTGTAAAATGATTTTATGGAACAATAAAAAGTTTCTTTTGGGAACATATGTTTTATCAAATGGATATACTTAGTATAGGAAAATGATTTGGGGATTATGTGATAAAGGTTGTTGTGGAAGAGGTTCTCTCTTTTGAGAAAACACTATATGCCTGAGGAAGATAGAATACTATGGGATTTCAATTGTGGAATAATGGTTTAAATTTTAGTTTGGAAGAATCTATGTCTTTATTGTAGACATATGATTATTTGGTTTATTTATGAAAATGATTAACCTATCATTGAGAATATGTTATTAGGTTAATTACTTTTCAATATGAGACTTTATGAGTAATTGGTGTTATTTGGAGATAAATGTTAAGATGTAACTTGGAAGACTACGTAATTAAATCCCTATGAGATTTGGGTTTCAATATTATTTTGAATTACTTATTATGAATTTTATGGATATTTTTTTATTTATTGGTCTTTATTGAACATTGGGTTTTGTTTGATAAAGTTTGGAGATTAAGAGTAGTTTTTCTATTTGTAAAAATTCACATTTTTTGGGTATTATCTGATCTCTCACTAACCATTTTAGTTGTAGATAATTTCTAATGAAATGGTAAACATATAGTTAATATTTTTTGGATTATTTGATACTCTAGGAGTTTATTATACAACTTTTAATGTGAACAAGTCATCTGGAATACTCATCGTCTGGATAAAAGATTAGTTTGTGGGTGAAATCTAGTAAAGGATAATAGTCTACATGACAAGTATGTATGTTTACTTATGTTTTTAGTTAAGATTATAAATAAATTCTTCATATTTATGAAAATTAACATAAAAACATTTTTTTCTTAAATTTTCTTAATGGGGAATCAAAGATCGTTTAACCCATCACATGTTTGGGATTTTCTGGTGGTTAACATTCTCAATATCATGTTTTCTACCACTCTCCATCAAACCATTATGGTTTGTTTCTCTTCCATATCCATGTTTTCATACATTTAATCCTAGTGTGGGTTATCTTGGGTGTCCTTTGTACTTATTATTCTTTCTTTTAAGGTGATAGTTTTATTGAATCTTTTCTAATGTGGGACTTTTAGTGATGTTTCCACGCCGAGTTTTAAAATTGCGAGGATGCAACTACCAATAGGGGGGAGGATGTATCATCCAAGAAAAATAAGGAATAATAATGTTTTCATATTTATTAATATATGTTAATTAAATATTAATAATACTTTAATGGGGAATCGATGTTCGATGGCGCACCCGATACGAAACAACAGGGTTCTTTGAAATCTTATTTTGCACACTATTAATATAATATTATTATTTTAAATGTTAGTTAACATCTATTTGTTTTATTTGAGAGAATGAATAGATCTAAGTAAAATATTATTATATATTTTTGTTAAATGTATTTACATTTATCCAATAAATATCAGAGGCTTAAAATGTGAATGAATCTAATTTTAGGCACAATTATTTTTAAAGGTCGATTTACTACCTTTTAATGGAGAACCCGATTTAAATCTAGTTTATTCATACTTATATGTTCTATTTGACAAAATAAAATTCTTATTTAGAATCTGGACATCAAAATTTACTTTTGGTAAAATTTTGGTACTTTATTGATAAAATTCATTTTTAATGAATAGTGAAAAATACTATTTTTTAATTCAAATCTTCATTTTTAACTAATTTATTTATAAGGATATATTATCATTCTAATTGGTTATAATTTCTAATTATAATATATTTTTTAAAATTTAATCTTATTTTGGCCATTGGATGTATTTTCATTTTGAAATTGGACATAAAAAAGTGTCTATCTTTTGATAGTTATAATTTCTTAAAAACATGCCATTTTTTATGACAGCGGGAATTAATTTTAAATAAATTTCAGCCACTTCTGTGTTTTTTATTTGGAAAAATGGATTCAATATTTTTAATCAGTAGGTCAAAATTGTGTAAATAGTAAACTTTTATTTTTAGACATTTTAAATATTTATTTGAGTAAATATTTTATTTACCATGATTAAAGGGAAAATATAGTAAATAAGGGTAAAATATAATATTATAGTAATATTAAATTTCCCTAACATGTGTCCTAATTATATTGGCTGATACATATCTGACAATGGGAATATTTGGGTTGAATTTGGGAGCACATGGAGCGACATGGGAGAAATAATTACACATTAAATTAATTAATTTAAAGTAAAATAAAAAATCACAGAAACAAATATCTTTTAGTGAATTAATTTTTACATGGGGTTTTATAAGTTATAATTTCAACTATAATTATTAAATGTAAAGATAAAAATATTTCCTACATCATTGTATTTTTTTATAGTTTTTGGACATCAAATAAATTAAATTATTTATGACACAATAATGATGCAATATTTACCTCATTAATAAATGATTTAAATAATTAAGATTATAAATATTAAAACATTATTTGAAACCTGTGAAATATTTAATGGTTGATTTTATTTCGACCATGAGTCATCTTAACTTTGATTTTAACAATTTTTGGACCTTTTGAAACTGAACATGAGTTTATAATAAAATAATTATTCCAAACATTCCTAAAGAGCCCATCCTCTCCCTTATGAAAAGGCCTCACCTCTAAACAATTCCTCACACCTCTAAAAACCCTTGGCTCAACCAAACTATGACCAATTGAGCTCCCTACATCTCTATCCTCTTCCTAAAAGCCTTACCTTAGGCATAAAGTGTAACACCCCAGGTAAATAAAGAATATTACATTTTCATATTTATCCATATTTGTGAATAAAATATTGATATGACTTTAAAGGGGACGCTATGCTCGATGGCGTACCCAACACGCAACAATGAGTTTCTTGGGAATCTTACGTTGCACTCTAATAATAAAATAATATTATCTTAAATGGTAGTTAACATGTAGCCGTTGTAATGGCGGGAATGGATAGAAATAACTAAAATATGATTACATATGTTTTTAAATGTTTTTACATTTACCCAATAAAAGATAAAGGCTTAAAATACGGAAAAAGTTCAATTTTAGGCATTTGTACCCTAATTTTCACGAAAGGTCCACTTATCACCTTTTGATGGAGAACCGTCATTAAATATAGTTTTTATAGATCTTATAAATTCTATTGGACCAAATATAACTCTTCTATAGAATCGGGACATCAAAATTTACTTTGTGTAAATTTTTGGTATCTTTCTGATAAAGTTCATTTTTTAATGAATAGTGTAAAATGTTGTATTTTAATTCAAAACCTCTTTTTAATATAATTTATTTATATGATTATATTATCTTTTGAATTGGTTTTAAAGTGAAATTAGAAAATATTTTTACCATTAAATCCAATAGTGGTCGTTGGAATCAATTTCACTTTGAAATTGGACTTAAACTAGTGTCAATCTTTTGATACTTATTGTTTCATAAAAACACGCTATTTGCTCTGACAGAAGGATTTAATTATTAAATTAATTAATGTGACTTATATTTTCTTAATTTTGTAAAATAGACTTCATTTTTTAATTCGTAATATCAAATATAGCTTAGGGTGAATTTTTGGTAATTTTCTGAAAAACTTCAATTTTTGATGAATAGTGAAACCACTAAGTGGTACTTATAAAAACTGATTTTACATTTAAATGAAATTTTTCCATCATTGTGTTTTGAATTTTGAAAATCCGACATACATGGTTTTCATTAGTATGTAAAATGTGGTTCAATGGGATGAAAATAATTTTTATGGTGAATAGTAACTTTTTTTCATTAATCGCGATTAGAGGTAATTAGTGTAGTTTAAGGTAAAAATGATATTATAAGAATGTGAAAACACCATGAAACTTGTCCTACACCTATTGGGTGAGTCATGGCCGACCAAGAAAAGACATGGGACAACTTGGGGACCCCATGGAGCCACTTTAGTTGGAAAATGACAATAATATATTTTTATTTAATGTTAAAATTAAATTGACACAAACATGAGTTGTTTTACTAAAACAGTTTTTAAGTAGGGTTACACAAGTCCAAATTTTTATTATAAATAGTAATTGGAAAGATAAAAAGATTTCATACATCATAGTAATTTTTTTATAATTTTTAGACATTGTATAAAATAAATTATTTATGACATAATAATGATGCAGCGATGACATCATTATTTGACCATTTTAATAAAATGGATAGATAATGTAAAATCTATGAACTACACATGTCCAAAACTTATTGGATGGGTGGATTTCGAACCCTTATCACCTTATCCACGAAATATATCAATTTGGGACCTTTTAAAACCGAAACACATTTTCAAATAAAGTAATATCTCTTTACTTTCCAAAAGTGCCCCTCCTCTCCTCTTATAAAAGGCCCCCACCTCTACCACCTTACACACATTCCTCAAGCCTTTGGCTCGGCCAAACCCTTCCCATTTACTCTCTCCACATCCCTCTCCTCATCCTAGAGGATTCCCTTTGGGAATAATCCTTTCAAAGGAAGCCTTTAAGCTCAAATGAAAAGGAGTTACACTTTTAAAGGTAATTCATTCTCTCATGTTCATTTGTTTTATTTTGCTTCTCCAACCCCCTAAACACTTTTTATTTACTTATTTTGTAACAAAACCAGCATCCTCAATATACTAGGATGTTTTTATAAGATTTATTCAAGCTACACTATCACACAACTACATCAAATGGTTAAAGAACAAACGGTTTCCGTGGATGGAGAAATTCTGCCTCCCGAAACGATGAATGTTCAATACTCATTTAACACCTTCAAAGGTGGCCATTATGATGTAACTATTTTTATATATGATATATATAATATGTTTATTTTTTCTTTAAGCTTATTTATTTTTCATTTTGGGCATACCTTTATGGTTTCCATTATGGGTAAACACGATATCTTCATTTAAGGAAGTGAGACTACCACCCCCTCAAAGTGATGTGATTCATTAATGACATATGTGGGACATGTAAAGGATGGATTTAAAGTTATTATATATGATGCTATAATGGAATTATAATATACCTCTATATAATTATTATTTCTTTCCATTAAAGTATGAGATAGAAATGAAAGTAGCGTTCATGCGTACGTACGGCTTACCGTCTCCATGAACGGTGCATTTCATTTCTTATCCCCAAATGTAATGTACTATTAATAGTACATGTATATAATGGATATATATAATTAATGATATATCTAAATGATGAATATAATTCTATAATTAAAATATAAATACCTCTCCTTAAGTTTTAATTCCATTAATATGACAAAGAAATGAAAGTAGCGTTCATGCGTATGTACGGATTACCGTCTCCATGAACGGTGCATTTCATTTCTTACCTCTAAATGATTATGTATTGTTATAAATGCATGCATGTACTGTATATATATGACATATATGATATCTACATTATGAATAAAATTCTGGATATAATAAACATTTGGCCACACGAGCAACATGTAATTGTAAGAAGTCCACTTTCGACTTATGAACCAAATATCGGAAAAACAAATATTATTAACTTAAATGATTACATAATGTTTATGACATGGTAATAAATTATATAAAAGGAATAATTAACTTGAAAAAGGTTCTTAAGGATGTAGGAATTAACTCAAGTTTATTATTCAGGAGATTAAAGAATGATCGAGTCAAGTCGGACCTGAGGTAAGGGATCCTACAACTCTCTTTCTTTTTAAGTACACTCTTTTATGTCATATAATTTAAGCTCATCTTTCTTATGATTGGTATGTTCTTTTATATTAATCCTACTGTAAATTTTATGTTCATTTTATGAGATAACCTATTCACTCTCATCAATCCATTTCGGAAGTTTTATGTGGCGCCATTAGGCTGCCGAGTTTTCGTAAGGGATTTTTCATCTCACTTTTATTCCCGTGAGATTTATGCTACATTTGCCACAAATTACATTGAGTGGTGTATGTACTGCCCATTATTCTACTCTTTGTGTAATATACTTTCGTTTATGAGTATTTACATCAATGATCTATTGTCCTTCTTTCATGGGGTGTATGTTTTGAAAGATACCCAAGTCGGTAAGGGAACCTTTCACCCTCCTCTTTTTTTAAAAGACTTCTTCTGTTGGGTCTTTTAATTTACATGTTTTTATGTTGGGATATGTTATCATATATCCTTATTGATGTAAATTTTATGTCCAAGTGATGATATACACTTTTTATCTCTCATCAACTCATTTTGATGTGATGTCATTAGGCTGTCAAGGAAACTTTTTAACCCAATTTCGATTTCTTTGGGTTCAACATGTAGTCATTGAATATGTCATCCATTGAATATGTGTGAATGACCTTTTATTGTTTTACACTTAATATCCACTTATATTGGGTGTATTAATATTTTTCACACATATTTTTGAGATTGATTTGTCCTTAATTTAAGGATACCTTCTTTATAAGGGATTTCATCACATTTGACATTTCTAATGAGGGTTCATTGTTGTTATGCACCAATTCACTCTTATATGGTGTATATACTGTCCTTTGGAGTATTATATCATGAATCCATTTATTCTCATGATATTAGAAAGTTCTGACTAAATGTTATTCCTCAATTATTGTATTCAAGTGTCTCTAATTTTGGTAAAACCCCTTTAACCAAAATGTCATTTTAAATGTTTTAATTATTTGTTCTTATTAATATCCATGTTTTCAAAATGGTTTTGAGGATTTATTTATATGGATATTAATGGTTTAAAATTTTAAGCTTCAAGGTGGTATGGGACACTTTGATTCAAAAATCTCTTTATTAAATGTTTTAAATGGTTTTGAAAATGGTTTTGATAAAGGATTCTATTATGATATATAGTGATGTGGAAATGTTATCATTACTTTATATTGGTTTTATGTTTTATGATTTTATATTGGTACATGGACATTTTAACGTGTGGTTACGTTATAAACCATATGACGGGTGGTGTCGTGAATACCAGGACGAGTGGTTACGTTATAACCTCCAATGCATTGGGTGTGGAAGTCGGCCGTATGGCTATTCCATTAAGTATGTATCGAAATTGGCCGTATGGATATTCCATTAAGTATGTATGGAAATTGGCCGTATGGCTATTCCATTAAGTGATATGTGTGGGAGTCGACCGTATGGTTATTCCACTTAAGTATGTTTATGTCCAAAGTTAACTTTATATATGTTATGTGTTCTTTATATGGGTTTTATGGTAAACCTTTGGTTACAAAAAGGTAAGTAAGGATATTTTATTCAGTGAAGAGTTTTTACTACATCATAAATGTGAAAAGTATTACCTTGTTAAAGTATACATGGTTTACTTTTTGTTTTGATAAACTAATAGTTTTTATTCTTTGTGTATCCCTTACTGAGTTTTTATGCTCATCCCATGTTTTTGAAATGTTTTTCACAGGACTTAGCGTGGAATAGGGTCAATGATGGGATGAAGGGAAAGTCATGCTACCTAAAACATGAAACTAGACATGTTTCTTTTTTTATAGTTTTCATTTTATGTAAATTTAGTAGAAGAGACTACTTTGTAATCTTTTGAGATGTAATAGTTATGTCCTAATTCTCTAAAACTCTAAACCTGAAAATATCCTCAATGTGTAATCTTGTAATAACTCAAGATTAAGTAAGGTTTAAGGTTGGGGCCTTATAGTTGGTATCAAAGGTCGGTTTAGATAACTGTAGAGGTTAGGGTATTCTTTAAGCATAAGTGACATTACCATAATGGTTAGGATTTCAGACAGAGTCCTAGTTTTAGATAAAGTGAATGAGTAAGAATATCTTAGTGTTTATCTTCCTCATTATTACATGATGGTTTTGTTGTTATACTCACACTGACCCTTTTTAGTTTTAGTAAATGGCTGGATCTAGTAGGCACCAAGGTAACGGTGGATGTGAAGGAAACTGTGACAGTTTTCTGAGCGAGCAACTGAATGATATGGGAGCTGTAATGAGAACTCTTGTGTTTATCCTCAACCAACTATCTGGAGTTATGATTGACCACCTAAACCTTGGTGATTTCTATAAGTCATCATGTATGCGAGAAACAAATCCCTACGGAACTACAGGTAATAATCATAAAGGTAAGTGTGTTCAAAAACTTATGTGTCGAAGATGTGGAAAGAAACACCTAGGAAAATGTTTCAAAGGGACAGAAATATGCTATATATGTGGAAATGAAGGTCATAAAGCAAGAACCTGCCATGGAAAAAGGAAGCATCGAGTTTACTCGAGGAAAGGGAAAGAAGTTCTTTCTGAGGGATCAATTGAATGTTTTAAATGTGGTGTGCATGGTCATTATGAAAACACATGTCCTATGAAGAAGTTTCGTGAATGGGGTCACCAAGAGCGTACAAATGTTCGTTTACCACTACCTAATGCCATTCCGGTTGAGGATGAAGAAACTGACAATGACCAATCAAAGGTATGTATTATTTCATGACTATTGTTTTCCTATTTTGGAATATTAGGATATGATTCATGATTTTGTTTGTAGGAAAGAGGTATTTCGGAATAAGTTGGAAAGTAATGTTTAATGGATCATGAAGAATGTTGAATGAGTAAGATGTCAACCTATAAGGGCTTCAAGAGTTATGGTGAAATTCTTAAGAGTATTAAGTCTCTTTTGATGATGGGGTTACATTAGAAGACTTTTTATATTATGTGTAACCCTAATGTTTAATATATGAATTTTTATTCAAGTAATAGTTATCCTTTCTTTTGTGGACCTAGTTATAAAGAACCATTTGGGTTTATATGATCCTTACTTTTGAGGTAATTATGGGTTACTATATGTTATGATGGAAAATGAAAGGCATGAGATAAACTTGAGGTTAAAATATGTTATGATCATCTTTGAAGATTTTATCTCATTTTGGGGAATGTTTTAAGAATTATATAGTTTTGGAAAAAGGACAACACGTAGACCGTGTGACAACCCTCACGTCGGACAAAGCTGCGGGAATCGAACCCACAACCAAAGTGCGACTGGTATTTATCGCCTACCACTGGACTACGTGAAGTCCCTGGTTAGTTTGACTGATTCTTTTTAGTTATATGATTTTATGAATTAAGATTAAGTTGGTTTTGGTTTATTTATGAAAATGATTAACCTATCATGGAGGATATGTGATTAGGTTAACTACTTTTCAATACGAGACTTTAGGAGCAACAGATGTTGTTTGGAGATAAATGTTACGATTTAACTTGGTAGACTATGTGACTAAATCCTTCAAATATTTGGGTTTCAATCTTATATTGGTTTACTTTGAGTAATTTTATGGAAAAATTGTTTATCAGATGGTCCTCGTTGAACTTTGGGTTTTTTTTGGACAAATTTTGGAGATTAAGCATGGATTTTCTTTTTAATGGGTTATCCTTTTCTCGATTATATGACCTTGTACTAACCTTTTTGGTTTTGGTTTTGGTTAAAGTCTAAAGACATGGGAAGTATATAGTTCTCTTTTGTGGATTATGTGATTCTCTAGAAGTTTATTATAGTACTCTTAATGTGAACAAGTCTCCCTAAATACTCATCTTTTGGAAAAAATATGAGTTTGACTAAGGAATCTAGTAAAAGTTGAAAGTCAACATGATAAGTGATTATGCTTCCTTATGAATAAATTCCTCAATAAAAAGTAACTTAAAACAAAAATGTTGTCTATTAACTTTTCCTACTGGGGAACCCAACACCGTTTAACCCATCACAAGTTTGTGATTTTCTTATTGTTAACTTTCTCCTAAACATGTTTTCTATCACTCTCCATCAGAACATGACCCTATGTTTTCTCCTCCATGTCCATATTTTAATACTTGTAATCCTATTATGGGTTAACTCGGGTGACCTCTGTACTTATCTTTCTTTATTTTAAAGTGATTGTTTTACCGACTCTTGTTCCGATGTGGGACTTTCAAGGATGTTTCCGAGCTCAAATTTAAAAATTGCGAGGACGCAATTCCCAAAAGGGGGGAAGGATGTAACACCACAGGTAAATAAAGAATATTACATTTTCATATTTATCCATATTTGTGAATAAAATATTGATATGACTTTAAAGGGGACGCTATGCTCGATGGCGTACCCAACACGCAACAACGAGTTTCTTGGGAATCTTATGTTGCACTCTAATAATAAAATAATATTATTTTAAATGGTAGTTAACATGTAGCCGTTGTAATGGCGGGAATGGATAGAAATAACTAAAATATGATTATATATGTTTTTAAATGTTTTTACATTTACCCAATAAAAGATAAAGGCTTAAAATACGGAAAGAGTTCAATTTTATGCATTTGTACCCTAATTTTCACGAAAGGTCCACTTATCACCTTTTGATGGAGAACCGTAATTAAATATAGTTTTGATAGATCTTATAAATTCTATTGGAGAAAATATAACTCTTCTTTAGAATCGGGACATCAAAATTTACTTTGTGTAAATTTTTGGTATCTTTCTGATAAAGTTCATTTGTTAATGAATAGTGTAAAATGTTGTATTTTAATTCAAAACCTCTTTTTAATATGATTTATTTATATAATTAGATTATCTTTTGAATTGGTTTTAAAGTGAAATTAGAAAATATTTTTACCATTAAATCCAATAGTGGTCGTTGGAATCAATTTCACTTTGAAATTGGACTTAAACTAGTGTCAATCTTTTGATACTTATTGTTTCATAAAAACACGCTATTTGCTCTGACAGCGGGATTTAATTATTAAATTAATTAATGTGACTTATATTTTTTGAATTTTGTAAAATAGAATTCATTTTTGAATTCGTAATATCAAATATAGCTTAGGGTGAATTTTTGGTAATTTTCTGAAAAACTTCAATTTTTGATGAATAGTGAAACCACTAAGTGGTACTTATAAAAACTGATTTTCCATTTAAATGAAATTTTTCCATCATTGTGTTTTGAATTTTGAAAATCCGACATACATGGTTGTCATTAGTATGTAAAATGTGGTTCAATGGGATGAAAATAATTTTTATGGTGAATAGTAACTTTTTTTCATTAATCGCGATTAGAGGTAATTAGTGTAGTTTAAGGTAAAAATGATATTATAAGAATGTGAAAACACCATGAAACTTGTCCGACACCTATTGGGTGAGTCATGGCCGACCAAGAAAAGCTATGGTCCAACTTTGGGACCCCACGGAGCCACTTTAGTTGGAAAATGACAATAATATATTTTTATTTAATGTTAAAATTAAATTGACACAAACATGAGTTGTTTTACTAAAACAGTTTTTAAGTAGGGTTACACAAGTCCAAATTTTGATTATAAATAGTAATTGGAAAGCTAAAAAGATTTCCTACATCATAGTAATTTTTTTATAATTTTTAGACATTAAATAAAATAAATTATTTATGACATAATAATGATGCATCGATGACATCATTATTTGACGATTTAAATAAAATGGAAAGATAATGTAAAATCTATGAACAAAACATGTCCAAAACTTATCGGATGGGTGGATTTTGAACCCGTATCACCTTATACACGAATTATATCAATGTGGGACCTTTTAAAACCGAAACAAAGTTTCAAATAAAGTAATATCTCTTTACATTCCAAAAGTGCCTCTCCTATCCTCTTATAAAAGGCCCCCATTTCTACCACCTTACACACACTCCTCAAGCCTTTGGCTCGGCCAAACCCTGCCCAATTACTCTCTCCACATCCCTCTACTCATCATAGATGATTCCCTTTGGGAATAATCCTTTCAAAGGAAGCCTTTAGGCTCAAATCAAAAGGAGTTACACTTTTAAAGGTAATTCATTCTCTCATGTTCATTTGTTTTATTTTGCTTCTCCAACCCCCTAAACACTTTTTATTTACTTCTTTTGTAACAACACCAGTATCCTAAATATACTAGGATGTTTTTATAATATTTATTCAAGATAAACTCTCGCACAACTACATCAAATGGTTAAAGAACATACAGTTTCCGTGGATGGAGAAATTCTGCCTCCCGAAACGATGATTGTTCAATACTCATTTAACACCTTCAAAGGTGACCATTATGATGTCACTATTTTTATATATGATATATATAATATGTTTATTTTTTTTAAGCTTATGTATTTTTAATTTTGGGCATACCTTTATGGTTTCCATTATGGGTAAACACGATATCTTCATTTAAGGAAGTGCGGACTACCGCCCCCTCAAAGCGATGTGATTCGTTAATGCCATATGTGGGACGTGTAAAGGATGGATTTAAAGTTATTATATATGATTTTATACTGGAATTATAATATACCTATATATAATTATTATTTCATTCCATTAAATTATGAGATAGAAATGAAAGTAGCGTTCATGCGTACGTACGGCTTACCGTCTCTATGAACGGTGCATTTCATTTCTTCTCCCCAAATGTAATGTACTATTAATAGTACATGTATATAATGGATATATATAATTAATGATATATCTAAATGATGAATATAATTCTAGAATTAAAATATACATACCTCTCATTTAGTTTTAATTCCATTAATATGACAAAGAAGTGAAAGTAGCATTCATGCGTACGTACGGCTTACCGTCTCCATGAACGGTGCATTTCATTTCATACCTCTAAATGATTATGTAATGTTATAAATTCATGCATTAACTGGATATATATGAAATATATGATATCTACATCATGAATACAATTCTGGATATAATAAAAATTTGGCCACACGAACAACATGTAATTGTAAGAAGTCCACTTTCGACTTATGATCCAAATATCGGCAAAACACATATTATTAACTTTAATGATTACATAATGTTTTTGACATGGTAATAAATGATATAAAAGGAATAATGAACTTGAAAAAGGTTCTTAAGGAAGTAGAAATTAACTCAAGTTTATTATTCAGGAGATTAAAGAATGATCGAGTCAAGTCGGACCTGAGGTAAGGGATCCTACAACTCTCTTTCTTTTTAAGTACACTCTTTTATGTCATATCATTTATGCTCATCTTTCTTATGATTGAGATGTTCTTTTATATTAATCCTACTTTAAATTTTATGTTCATGTGATGAGATAACCTATTCTCTCTCATCACTCCATTTTAAAAGTTTTATGTGGCGCCGTTAGGCTGCCGAGTTTTCGTAAGGGATTTTTCATCTCACTTTTATTCCCGTGAGATTTATGCTACATTTGCCACAAATTTCATTGAGTGGTGTATGTACGGCCCATTATTCTACTCTTTGTGTAATATACTTTCGTTTATGATTATTTACATCAATGATCTATTTTCCTTCTTTCATGGGGTGTATGTTTTGAAAGATACCCAAGTCGGTAAGGGAACCTTTCACCCTCCTCTTTTTTAAAAAAACTTCTTTTGTTGGGTCTTTTAATTTACATATTGTTATGTTGGGATATGTTCTCATATATACTTATTTATGTAAATTTTATGTACAAGTGATGAGATACACTTTTTATCTCTCATCAACTCATTTTGATGTGATGTCATTAGGCTGTCAAGGGAACTTTTTAACCCAATTTCGATTTCTTTGGGTTCAACATGTAGTCATTGAATATGTCATCCATTGAATATGTGTGAATGACCTTTTATTGTTTTACACTTAATATCCAATTATATTGGGTGTATTTATATTTTTCACACATATTTTTGAGATTGATTTGTCCTTAATTTAATGATACCTTCTTTATAAGGGATTTCATCACATTTGACATTTCTAATGAGGGTTCATTGTTGTTATGCACCAATTCACTCTTATATGGTGTATATACTGTCCTTTGTAGTATTATATCATGAATCCATTTATTCTCATGATATTATAAAGTTCTGACTAAATGTTATTCCTCAATTATTGTATTCAAGTGTCTCTAATTTTGGTAAAACCCCTTTAACCAAAATGTCATTTTAAATGTTTTAATTATTTGTTCTTATTAATATCCATGTTTTCAAAATGGTTTTGAGGATTTATTTATATGGATATTAATGGTTTAAAATTTTAAGCTTCAAGGTGGTATGGGACACTTTGATTCAAAAATCTCTTTATTAAATGTTTTAAATGGTTTTGAAAATGGTTTTGATAAATGAGTCTATTATGATATATTGTGATGTGGAAATGTTATCATTCCTTTATATTGGTTTTATGTTTTATGATTTTATATTGGTACTTGGACATTTTAACGTGTGGTTAAGTTATAAACCATATGACAGGTGGTGCTGTGAATACCAGGACAGGTGGTTACGTTATAACCTCCAATGCATTGGGTATGGAAGTCGGCCGTATGGCTATTCCATTAAGTATGTATGGAAATTGGCTGTATGGCTATTCCATTAAGTATGTATGGAAATTGTCCGTATGGATATTCCATTAAGTGATATGTGTGGGAGTCGACCGTATGGTTATTCCACTTAAGTATGTTTATGTCCAAAGTTACCTTTAAATATGTTATGTGTTCTTTATATGGGTTTTATGGTAATCCTTTGGTTACAAAAAGGTAAGTAATGATATTTTATTCAGTGAAGAGTTTTTACTACTTCATAAAGGTGAATAGTATTACCTTTTTAATGTATACATGGTTTACTTTTTGTTTTGATAAACTAACAGTTTTTATTCTTTGTGTATCCCTTACTGAGTTTTTATGCTCATCCCAAGTTTTTGAAATGTTTTTCACAGGACTTAGCATGGAATAGGGTCAAGGATGGGATCAAGGGAAAGTCATGCTACCTAAAACATGAAACTAGACATGTTTCTTTTTTTTAGAGTTTTCATTTTATGGAAATTTAGTAGAAGAGACTACTTTGTAATCTTTTGAGATGTAATAGTTATGTCCTAATTCTCTAAAACTCTAAACCTGAAAAGATCCTCAATGTGTAATCTTGTAATAACTCAAGATTAAGTAAGGTTTAAGGCTGGGGCCTTATATAAAGCACATCAAGAAACCCTTTTGGTTCAAACCAAAGGGAGTTAACTGATTTGAAGGTAACATCTTCTCTTAAGTTCTTTTGTTTTAGTTTTCATATCCAACCCCCTAAAATAATTTTATTAATTTATTTTTTAACAAAAAAAAGTATCATCAGTGTTCCAGGATGTTTTAATGGGATGTATTTGAACTACAGTTACACACACCTCCATCTAATGGGAAAAGAACACACTGTTTCTGTGGATGAAAAACTAACACCTCACGAAACAATGATTGGTCAATTATCATCTACTTCCTCTCATGGTGGTCATTAATGTGGAAATGAATTTATATATGATATATATTTTTTTTATTCTTTATGCTTCGGCTTTTTTTATTTATAGCCTACCATTATGGTTTTCATAGTTGGAAAATGCAAGAATTTCATTTAAGGAAGTGCGGACTACCACCCCCTCAAAGTGATATGACTCGTTAATGCCATATGTGGGATGTATAAAGGGTAGAGATAATGACATTATATATGATATTATACTATAATTATAATATATTTAGTCATCATTATGTTTTAATTCCATTAAATTATGAAATAGAAATGAGAGTAGCATTCTTGTGTACGTACGACTTACTGTTTCCATGAATGGTGCATTTCATTTCTTATCTCCTAATGTTATATACTATTATAAATACATATATATACTAGATATATATGATATATATTAAATCTAAATGATGAATATCATTCTGGAGATAATGTACTTTTGACCACATGGACAAATTGTAATTATAACAAGTTAATTTTTTACTCAAGTTTCGAACATCGAAAAAATGTCCAATACGAACTCAAATAATTAATTAATTGTTATTTCAAGGTAATAAGTGATATAAAATGAAAAATATAATTGAAAAATGTTCTTAAGAACGTATAAATTAACTTTATTTTATTATTCAGGATGAAAAAGGATCAACCGAGTCATGTCAGACACGTGGTAAGGGATTTCTTATCTCACTTTTAATTCCATGAGATTTCCATTGTTCACCACTAATTTATTACATGTGGTGTATTTTGTACAGACTTTTGATATATATTATAATTATTCTCATTATATTCATGTTATTATGTGATTAATTTGGTGGTTATTAAGTTTTGATCATACGACTCGATTGACTATGACATAATAAGTCATTTTCGTCTCACTTTTTATTTTCGTGAGATTCATGCTATATCTTCCACTATTTACTTTTTGTATGGTGTATTTAATGACCATGATTGTGTTCTTTGTTTAATATAAAGTAATGTGTGGGTATTTGAATCATCATTTTATGATCCTTATTTCATGCGTTGTGTGTTTCGTAAGTTTCCAAATCGGTAACGAACATTTCACCCTCCACTTTTTAAAAGACTTCCTTTTGTTATATCTTTTAATTTAACTATTCTTATGTTGGGATATGTTATTATATATTATTATTGCTGTAAATTTTATTTCCATGTGATGAGATACCCTTTTCTCTATAATTAACCCATTTTTTTATCTTTAATGTCACTTCGTTAGGCTATTGAATTTTTGTAAAGGAACTTTTTTACCGAATTTCAATTCTTTCGGTTGAACATCTACTTCTTGATTATGTCATGATATGAGTATGTGTGAAGGAACTATGAATTTTTTACACTTAATATTCACATATATTGAGTGTATTATTAATTTTCACGCATAATTATGTAATTTATTTATCCTTAATCAAATGATACCGTCTTTAAAAGGGATATCATCTCAATTTACATTCCCTTGAGACTCCATTGTTGATATGAACCAATTATATTTTATATGGTGTATATACATAACTTTGGAATATTATATCATGAATATATTTATTATAATGATATTATAATGTTTTGATTAAATGGATTTCCTCAATTATTTGTATTCAAGCCTCTCTCATTTGGTTAAGAACTCTTTAACTAAGATATTGTTTTAATTATTTATTCTTAAAAATCTTTCTCATTAATGTCCATGTTTTCAAAATGGTTTTAGGATTTATTTATATGGACATAAATGCTTTAAAATTTCAATTCCTTTAAAAGGTTCAATGATCTATGGGACACTTTGATTCAAAAACATCTTTATTAAATGGCTTGATAAAGCATTTATTATGTCTATATCTTGAGATAATATATTGTGATTGGAATGTGGAAATGATATCTTTACATTATGATGGTTTTATGTGTTATGGGTATGTTATGGTTTTTGGGCATTTTTTACGTATACGGGTTGTTCCGTGATAATCATTTTGCGGGTGAGCCCAAGATATCTCTCCAATGCATTGGGTAACGTGACAGAGGTAAACGTTAATGTTTCTTTTAAGAGATTTAGGGAATATAATATGACTGGTATTCAAAATGTGACTAACTATGTAGCTCTGTTAGCTACAATGTATGTATGTTATGAATGACACAAGTTACCTTTATGATTTATTATTTCTATTTGTTATTCATAAATATTATGATTTCGTAAGGTATGTTATGATGGAAATGTATTGGTTTTAATGATTTGTATTTATTGATGGGTTGATTTTTCTTTTCCTTATTTTATAACCATTACTGAGCTTTTTAGGCTCATACCATTTTTTTGAAATGTTTTCCACATGACATAAATATGAATTGGGTAAAGGATGGGATCACGGAAATGTCATGTTGTCTAAAACATGGAAGTAGCTATGTTTCTTTTTAATAGTTTTTATTTTTTAAAAAATGGATACTGAGTAGTAGTGTCTACATGTAATTTTCAAGTAAATATGTAATTCTTATGGCTTAATTCTCTAAAACTCTAAACCTGGAAATATCCTCAATGTGAATTCTTGATTTAACAGAAGATTATGTAATGATTAAGGTCTGGTCCTTATAACAAGATCTTCACCGCAAACCGTCACTGTGAATGATTTTTTGTTCTGAAAACAACTCCCACGATCATCTAGATTTGTCAACAAACACAATCAAACCCAATACATATCGAGAGGACACATTGAGGGATTTATTCCCAACAGATTATGGTGGATAATTAATTTGTAAACTAATTATGTGATATTGATCTGGAACTTGTTCAAGCTAAATTGTGAAGTAAAAATGTTATTGTGCGCATTATACTTATGAGTAAAGAGAATGGGAACATGATCATTCCAAATTGAGAAGTATACATGGAAACATTGTCATTATACATATGAGTAAAGAAAATTGGAACATGGTTATTATATTAATGGGTAAGCATGGTGACATGGTCATATTACATATATTTTTGATATTGGTAACTTTGGAAATGTGGGTTATAAATGTGAAATTAAATAATTAAATTAATGGAACTCTATGTTCTAGCCTAACACAAGAATATTTGATCTCTAGTATGAGTCATATCTGGTATTGAGATATCAAAGAACATGAATACTTTGAGATTCAACTAGAATCCGGTATTATGATATGGTTTTACCTGGGGAACACATCAGGATTCGGTATGAGATGACGTTATTATGGAGGTACGCATATTCTTGGGAACCCTAGAGTTAATGTATTTAGATAAGAATAAATTAAAACGTGATAAAAAATTTATTATTAAATTAAAATTATTTCCTTATAGAACTGCAAGCACAATGTTTGGAGTGGACTTTTCATTTATAGTGTTTGGTGGTGGACTACTGAGTCATACTCACACCCTAATCAGTCTATCTAATCAGTAACTAAATAGATTATCATGTTGTAGGACATTATGGGAATATGCCCAAGGATAGGTGGTTGATAGGGGAATGATATTTGATTAGGAGAGAAAATAAGGTTCATAATCCACTTGGGGATTCATAGTGTCTTCACATTCAATTAAATTATAGATTCTTGACACTTATATTGGAATAGCATGTTTTCCCCTTTATTTGGGTACTGTATTTCTTGTCTAGTTATCTTGTGACATGAGTATTGTTCTGCTTATATAATCTTCTACTATTTTTATATCAATTGGGGTTTTACTATAATAAAGGATGGTATAGTATCACCATGAATGACTTACCAGACCATCACAACTAGTTGATAGCCTCTAGTGTACGGGTGGAGAACTTGAGTTCATATGACTGACCGGCTTAGGGAAATGATGTGGGGAACCCGGGCTAGGATGTTACAATGTGGTATCAGAGTACCCGTTTTCTTTTTCTTCTCTTGTCTTACTCTCTTGATAATGGTAGATAGTAGACTAGGATGAGTCAGGTCTTCGTAATGAGCTCATTGATGGGTGTTTCAAACACATAAATGGGGGAAAATCCATGTTCTCTGGGTGGGATTTTTTTATTAATGTGTCCTATTATAGTTGGATATTATTTCATATTGGGTAAAACACTTGTGGTGTGATGTGATTATTTTTTATGAGAATTTTTATTATTTATTAATGTCCCCAAAAGGCATGATGGTTGAGTCTAAATTAATCATTCTTGGCACGCAGGGTTATTGTGACATGGATCATTTTAGGAACACATGGGGAAACAAGTTATGGACAGTTATTGAACATGATCAGTTTTCCTTTTTGTGTAATTAGAATAAAAAATGGTTCCTAACATTAGTTGAGAATGTTTTTAGAATGATGATAAATTAGAATAATTGGGTTTCTAAATGAGAAACATGATTTAATAGTGTTTTTACCATTGTTAAAAAAAACCTAGGAGTATAATGGTTAAGGGTAGTGATAGCGCCACAGTATTGACTGTATTGAAAGATGGGGGAAAAGGCTTGTTGTAATTATTTTATGTTATGTAAATGTTATAAAGTTGGGTCATGAGACATGATATATTGTTTTCCTTGTGGGGAGTATACTACCACGAGGCTTGTTGAGGGGAAAACTGATGGGTGTGACTTGAAATGGTTTTTACATTTGGGAATGTGAGGCACCGATCATGTGAGTCGAAGATGAAGGTGAAAATATTCAAGAAAAGATATCTAGCTTAATTTATTTCATCGAATGAAAACTATAGAGGGTTGTTAAACGTATGTTTGAGTTGATAGGAAATATTTAGTTGCATCATCCTATGACATTTACTAGAGTGGGCGGTACTGAGCGATATGAATTCTAGGTTGGGTTGGTTGAGACTATACATGAATATTTGGAGACTCCGGATTATAGAAGGTTCAATATGACTGTTTATACGCTTTGGGATTCAGTGAAGCATTAGTGGGAAAATCTTCTGCAAATTGGATAGACTTAGGGTATGTTATGGAAGGACTTATTAGTGTGGTTCAAAGAAATTTTTTATCCAGAGACGCCGAGATAATAGAATGATGTTTAGTTCATGAATCTTACAGAGGGGAGAATTTAAATGATGGACTACATTGGAAACTACATAGATCTACAATGCTTTCCCACAGCTTTAGCAGGGTATGAGGCAGCTACGGTGAAACGTTTTCAGGATGGAATTAAGTGTGAGATTATGCCCCTGGTGAATATCTTCAGGTAGAAAATGTTTATGGATGTGGTGGATTAGGCTCTCATATTTGAAGGGAACCTGAGGGAGTCTTCGAGTATTGGATAGGTAGTTGTTATTGGATGGTCAATATTTGAGACATTTGAGAGAAGGAAGCTCCATTATGACATCTTTAGGTAATGTAGTGGGATGAAGAGTACATATATAGGAGGGTCGACTGGACATGACCTTACTGGGGTGATCTATCATTAGTGTGTAGGTCAGGACACTATCGTTGAAACTCTTCCTGGCCACTATATGAGTATAAATAATACCAGAAGATTATACATCTATAGAAATTATGAAAGTTGCAGTGACAAACTGGTACTAAAGGAGTATCTAGGTAGTGTCAGAGTATGAAAAGAGGAAATTCTAAAAAATCAGGCTAGTAGTTGGAGATATATTGGATATGGTAGTAGAGGTAGTGGTAATGGAGGTTTTTGTAATGATCACCTGCATCAGTAGAGTGGTGATACATAGGGGATTCATACAACATCATAGTGAAGTCAGGAATCACAATTACACATTTTACAGCCTACACTTGTGGATAGTGAGTCTAGACTATCGAATGTGATATTTACTATTATATGAGTTTCTTATTTTTGTAGTTCCATGTTTGATACTGGTGCCTCTCATTCATTTTAATCTTTAGAAGTTGACAATTGATTGAGCATGACATTTGATTTTGTGAGGGGTAATGACTATAGACACACCTTTGGGAGTACGATATAATGATATCAATCTATGTAAGTGATGTTGACTCGAGATCGAGGAATATTGTTTCTTATGGGATATCTATGTCCTTGATATGAAGGGATTTGACTTGATTATGGGTATAGTCTAGCTAGTCTCACACCAAGTCCATATTGATTATTACCGTAGTAAAATGTCCTTTGTGTCTCCTAAGGGAGAACAATATATTCATCATGGATAGTGGGATATATAGGTAGTCCGAGTAGGGTCAATTAATCAAAAACTGGTAGAGCTAACAAACCATGTTTCTAGTATTTTTTTGTAAGATGAGGGTGTTAGGTAAGATTTACTTCCACCAGTAGTGGAACTGTTTCAATATTTCATTCTTGAACACTTCTCAATGATACCAACTATGAGAGATGTGTAATTAACTATTAAGATCATTCCAGGGGATCATCTAGTATCTATTCCTATATATATAGTGGAACCGACTAAGCTTCTAGAGCATAATACTCAGTTATAAGAATTGAAGGATATGGGATTTATCTATACAATTATATCTCCTTGGTGATCACATATCTCGTTCACAAAGAAGGGTGATGGGAGTATACTATTATGGGTAGATTGTCTTATTTTAAACAGAATGTATATGAAGAATTGATATCCTCTTCTGCATATTGATGATATTTTTGAACAATTAATGGGGGCTTCTGTGTTCTCTAAGATCGATTTGATATCAGGTTATCATCATTTGAGATTACGGATATCTAATATACTGATGACTGATTTCCAGAGTTGGTGTGGCCTTTATGAGTTTGTCATAATGTTGTTTGGGTAGGAAAATGTACTCATAGTGTTTATGGATTTTATGAACATAATCTTTCATCTGTATCAAGATCTGTTTGTTGTTGTATTCGTGGGTGACATCATGGTGTACTCCAACACTCATTACAATCATGGATAACATCTTGACATCATCTTGGGTACATTGAGAGAACATCAGTAATATGCCATGATATCTAAGGGTCAGTTTTGGATTGATGAGGTATACTTATTGGGGAACATCATCTTTGAGGAAGGTGTAACTGTGGAACCATAGTAGGTTCATGAATTTGTTTCATGGTATAATCTCATGAATGTTTTTTATATACAAATTTTCTTATGATTATATGGATATTACTAGAGATTCATCCACGAATTTTCCCATTTTTCAAGTCTGCTTTCAGGCATGACCAAAAAGGGAGAATTGTTTCAATGATTAGAGGCATGTGAGATAGCTTTTCATGAGTTGAATATGCACTTGAAATCGACACTGTTAATGATCCTACCTATGTCAGGCGAGGATTATACAGTTTATTGTAATTCTTCTGGGATCAGACTAGGAGATGTGTTGATGAAGGGAGATTGATTTGTGGCATATGGGTCTTGGTAGTTGAGTACTCATGAAAGGAATTACCCTATAAATGAACTCAATATGGAATCATTGGTTTATGATCTTAAGTGTTGTAAAAACTATATTTTGGAAGATAATATCATTGTATATACAAATCACAAGATATCGATTTATGTATTTTCACCGCATAATTTTAATCATTGGTAGGAGATATCGGTTGAGTATATGCAGTATTTTTATTTTGAACTAGTATTTTTGCTTGCTTACGGGAAAAATGTGGTTGATGATCTGAGAAAGAAAAATGAAACTTATACGGTTCAGGAGTTGAGTGCAAAGTGGAATATGATGACCTTGCTAGCTGAAATTCATGTTTGGGTTTAGGGGAGTTCGAAGAAAGTGACTCTGGTTTTAGTTATAGTGGAGTCAACGCCTGTGGTATGGATCAGATATAAAAATTATGAGTATCTAGAGTCTTATACTTCAGGGAATATATGAATGAGGGGAGAAATCTTTAGAGTAGTTGATATATTAAGATGATATTATCTATGTGAAGAATCGAGTAGTCGAACCTACAAGCATGCGAGAGGAGCTTATGTGGGAATTCCAGGCCTTGAAATTGGCTGTGCATCCATGGGTATGCAATATTTACTATAACCTACAACAATAGATTTGGTGGAAAGGCATGAAAAAAGAGATAGTAGGGATAGAAATATGATGCTTCACCTATCAGAAGGTGAAGGAGGAGCATTTTGGACCTGGAGGTTTACTATAACCATTTCCTATTTCAGAATGAATGTGGGATCACATGAACATGAAATTTGTGGTGGGTTTTCCAAATATTCTTAGGAAGAATGATTCTATTTGGTTCATTATGGATAAACTAAAAAAGGTATCTTATTTCATGCATTTAAGGGAAACTCTTACAATAGAGAATATGAGAGAATTGTACGTTCGGGAGATAGTATTTCATCATGGATGGCCACAAACTATAGTTTCAGATTGTGATTCACAATTTACATAACACTCATAGTAGGGCATGTAGGATGCACTTGGAACATAGGTATTATTGATTTTGTATTTCCACCCATAGAAAAACGGGCAGTCAGAATGTACTATAATGGTTCTTGAAGATATGCTATGGGAATGTGTTCTTGACATTAGTGGGTCTTGATAAATGAATTTTCCTTTAGTGGAGTTTTCCTATAACAACCATTATTAAGAAACTATATAGATGGCACCATATGAGGAACTTTTTTGAAGACCATGTAGATTACCACTATACTTGATGGAGGTTGGTGAGTAAGAGTTATTAGGACCGAGTGTCATCTTGGTGACATCAGAGCCGGTAGAGTTGATTCAGAAAAGTGTGGATATGTCTCAAAGTACACAGAAGTCATATTATGATATATGAAGATGACCCCTTGAATTTACATTGGGTGATCATGTATTCCTTCAGGTCTTTCCTAGGTTGGGTCCTTGCAAGATACGAAGTTTGGGAATGTTAGTGCACAAGATTGTTGGACCCTTTGAGATAATGGAGAGATTTGAGCATGTGGCATACTGATTGGATCTTCTATTAAGAGACAATGATATGAATGAAGTTTTACATGTATCACAACTTCATCTGTATCACCCCGACCATTATCATGTGATCGATGTGGTGGAGTTTGACCTTGATATAGATGTTTCCTTTGAGGAGAATATTATATGTGTGTTGGATCGCAGTGAGAAAGTGCTGCGAGGAACTACCGTGATGATAGATTGTGTGTTATGAAAAAATGGACATGTGAATGAGGAAACATGTGAAAGGGTTTAAGATATGACAGTTCAATTTTACTATCTTTTTGGATTGGAATCTTAGAAAGGCTTGGAAGTAAATCTCAAGGATGAGTTGTTATAAGGTTGGGGAAATGTAAGATCTCGAAGTTTTTTGGATTTATCTTAGGTGAGATTCCATGAAATTCAATTTAATTCAGTACCTTTGATGGGAGATAAGTATTTGAATGCATTTTTGTGAATACTAAGAGAATTTTAAAGGGAAATGATTTGTACACAGTTGGCACACAGTTTGATCAAATCGTGTGGCTTCCTAGGAGAATCTATGTGATCTCGTGTCTTTGAGCCAGTAGATTTGGCACTATTAAAGAATGGTTTGAGAGTTCATGTGAGGTAGATTTGTGATGTGACCCTTGAAATAGTGTTTGACACACGGTTAGCGCACGGTTTGACTAACAGTGTTACTAAACTATGCAAGGTCTGACAGCGAGATCCTAAAAATATCGATCTCCCTCATTTTCAACTATTATTGAATAGTTTCACCTCCTATGAGACCCTAACTCGAGATTTAACATTATTATGGGTAAAGGAATGTTCTACCATCAACCTTAAGGGATCACAAGGCCTTAAAAATACCATTATTTGAGATTGAAATCCTTAATTGATGATCCTCTCTTAACTCAGTATGTGTATTTCATCCCGATGATTCTCATGGTCCTTCTCCTATATTTCCTTGATCTTTTCATTGAAGATACCCTATATTTACTTGGATATATGAAAATGAGGTGAGATCATTTTCTATAAATGTGGATCAAGATATTAATTTATGATAACATGATGTATTTTTCATGATTTTGGATTAGAGATTTAAATCTGAAACATTTATCAACGTCATTGTGCTACTATAATTTTGGGATTTCCATTGGGAAAACATCCATCAAAGAACTGATGTAGTTAGACTAAAAATAATTCCCATAGTCATGAATTTGATATGTATTTGAAATATTTTAGAATTTATAGAATCCTTTAGCAATTGATATCCTTTAAATGGGTTTATTAGGTTGACCAGTTGAGATATCAAAGCTTTGTTGAAATAGGTTATCAATTGGGGATTTAATCACGAGACTATGAGGAATTCCTATTATAAAATTAACCAGTGAAAATTTTAATAATTGGTAGGATTTATAGTCTAGATAATTAATAACGGGATTAATTATAAGAAATTTACATGGCTATGTTAAGGTAATTAATGGTGGATTAATTACGTGCCTTTGAAAATGTGATATAGACAATAAATCATTGGATTAATTATGGAAAGTTGAGATTAAAAAGAGATAATTAAATCTTAAAAATTATTTATTGAATATGAATTGTGATATTGAATAATTAATTGATGAATTAATCAGTGGTTTGAAGCAATAGTTAAATTTTCAGTTATCTTATTGAATGGATGCATTTAACTAATTGTTGAATTAGTAATGGGACTAGTGTGGATAATTAATTGGTAAATTAATTATGTGATAAATAATGGGAACATGTTCATTCTAAATTGAGATGTTAAAATGGAAACATGTTCATCAATCTTATGAGTAAAGATAAAGGGATAATGGTAAATCTAAATTGTGATGTATACATGATAACATGGTAATTGTAATTATTAGTAAAGAGAATGGGAACATGTTCATTATATTGAGTGGTAAGCATGGAAACACGTTCATCACAATTACATTATTGTTATTAGTAACTTTGGAACTGTGGATTATAAATTTGATATTAAATAATTGAAAGAATCTAACTCTGAGTTATGGCCTTACACCGTAATTTTCAAACTCCACATGAGTTGAATCAGGTACTGAGATAACATAAAACCTTTAATACTTCATGCTTCATCTAGAATTAGTTATTAATATATGGTATTAACTAGGTAACACTTCAGGCTCTAGTACAAGATGAAGTTAGTATTGAGGTAAGAGTAACCTTGGAAACCACGGAGTTAATTTAGTTACATAAAAATAAATGAAAATTTGAAAAACTATTTATTTTTTCATTGTACTTTTTTCCTTATAGAACTGCATGAACTATATTTTGACTTGAAAGTTTTTAGAAAACATTGGTGGTGTCTTAATGAGTCATACTCACACCCTATTTGGGTTTCCTGATCAGTAACCAAATAGATTATATTGTCGTAAGAATTGATATGGGGAAGGGCCCTGGGATATGTGGTAGATTGGGAAAGGATCATTGATGATGGGAATAGACATGGTTCAGAACCCGCTTAGGGATTCATACTGTCTATACATTCAGTTACATTATAGACATTGAACACTTATATATTGGTATTGCATGTTTTCTCACGTGGGGAGTCATATTGTATTTCCTATTTGGTTATCTTGTGACACGACTATTGTTCTGGTTATATATACTTACTATTTTGATTATTTATTTGTGATAGAATTTTACTACTAAAAAAGATATTATAGTCTCCCCATGAATGACTTAGCAGAACCTCACTTCTAGTTGGATGCCTCTAGCATATTGGGAGGCATGCTTGAGGTCATGAAACCGACAGTCTCGGTGTATCGATGCATAGCACCCGGGCGAGGACGTTACACATAATGTTACCATATTTCTTGTCACAAATAATTATAATATATCAGGACATATTGGAAAAACTATTATTTAGTGTAATAATATAAATAATAATTTTTCATGTAGAATACTTACAATATTAGATGATAATTATGACAACCCTGCTTTTTATTACACAGTTAAACATGATTTATTACAAAAACATCACTTGATACAATATAGAAGATCGATGGGTATAATGTCTTTGATGATTAGGTTCATTACATAACATCTTAGAACATAAAATATGAAACATATTTATTGATAACACCCTTTACATGACCACTACATTCCCTCATAATTAGCATTGCAGGGGATAACCTGAGGACATGTATAAAAAAGGGTGATCTATAAATCCTAGTAAGGGAATAAATATTGAATAAAATGAATAAAACAATAAATGTTAGAAAATATTAATATTAATAGAGAACAATATAAGCATAAACATAATGGCATGATAAAGCGTCATAATCATAACATGGAAATGTGGCAACAACACTTAACATGGTATTGGCATGAGCCAGGAGTCATTGCACATGGAGCATGGGTAAAACCTCATTGAACATGAAGCATGATTAAACCCTCATTGTAGTTGAATTAGTATGAGTAAAAACTGATTTCACATGGAATATCATGATATTATACTTTACCCAATGCATTGGAGAACTATCAGGGCACACCCTCTTAAACATTTTATTTCATGCATAAGTGTGCCACATGGATCATAAAACACTGAATCATTCATCATAATCATTCATTCCACAATAATGGAATGTGGAATACATATATGAAACTCTTTAAAGAATAATTAAATGTTCTTAAAGGTTAATACCCTTGATAGATAAATGGGTATGGTATTCACTACACAAAGACTTTGGCTTGGAAAATCGCGGTGCAATTTCGGCAGCATAACAGCGTGACATAAGAAATCATAAAAGTGGTTGATGTGAGTGAAATGGGTTTTACATAATATATATATGAAATGGATAGTAAGGGGGTAATATAGATACATGTCCCAAACAAATTTAATTTAATTTAGATTCATGATTCAAAAGGATTGCTTCAATGAAAATGAGGAGAGGGAAACTCCTTTCGGAATTTCAGCATAGTAACAGGTGTACATCGGAGGATCTTAATGAGAGATTAAGGGGTCTCCCATCATTCAAACATAAATAGGGAAGTATGGGTGGGGGGGTGAGAAACCATTACCCAACATTTATAATTGAAATTAAAAGGTCATAACAACTTAAATGAAATTGCACAAAGATGAGAAAGAAAGAAAAACCCTTACTTGGATGTGTTCTTACAAATTCTTGATAGAGGATTGAGAGAGGATTCATGGGAGCTTGGGGAAACTTGGGAGGATTATAGAGAGAGGAGGGCCGAGGATGGATGAACTCCAAAGGATTTGAGTGAGGAGGAAGTGGGATCATGGGTGGGTTTATATAGGAAAAGAGAGGGAATTGTTTATTATTTAGTGTTGGGACACCTCACATTAAACTAAACAAAACCACAAAGAAGTCCCAGGTTTTTTCACATGGTTTTTTCCAAAGGGGAGTGTAAAAAAATATTTTATATGGTCATAGTCTGATATTCTTAAAATAATATGGTTTCTTATATGGAGGTGAGTCACACACTCAAGGAAAATACTTTAAAAAGAAAAAATGTTTTATCTGTCATGGAGGGTCCACTAAGGCATCATAAAATTAATCAAACAAATCTAAAATCACATTAATTTAAGGATAAAACATATATTTTAAGAAAATATCCTTTATAGTATTTTATTACATCACTATAGGGTCATTATGATGTCATAAACAAATTATATATTTAAACGGTATTTAATTTTTACCCAAAAATTGGATGGTCTCAGAAAATTATGGAAATTTCACCGTTGGAATATTTCGACATCCTGATTCCAAAAATAATATTAATTTTATGTAAATAATGTTATCAATATGTTAATTGTCACTTTTAAAAAAACCTACATTTATTGAAAATTCATGGGTTTTGACAAAAATACATTTCAAACCTTAATAAAAATTACAATTGCATTATTAAAATTATAAAATCATATATATTTAATAAAAATTAAATTAATAATAAAAATAATATTTTATTAAAATAATATTTTATTCATAAATCCATTAATTTATCAAAAATATATTTCGTAATTGAATATTAACTAAAAATACTATTTGTTCTTCAAAAACTATCTTCAAAGTAACAATAATAACATGAAATTATAATCATTATTATATAAAAAAATATTGTACATATCCATATAAGTAGGTATTTTTTACATAACCCCTGAAAACAGATGCATAAGACCTAAGGGTAAGGTGTGTGATGTTGACAAACTCTTGGGGTGGCTCAGATAACATTGCACGGGTGGTGATCTCTATCAACTTCCAAATCTCCCGTAGATGGTTCTGTTCGAGCTTAACCTGTCGAAGCTCGGCATGTTATTGGTCAAGAGCGAATCCCAATGACTCCACCACTTTCCCGAGCTTCGACATATGGGCTTCATATGGAGCAATTCTACTTGATGAGGCCATCGCTTCCTTTGTCTCGGTAAATTGGATTGTTAAATCCCTATATTTATACTAATCATGTAATCACTATTCGAAGACCATATTAGAAACAATCAGAATTAAAAAACATAAAACCAAGGATGTTCATATGTTTTACATAACCATTTTACTTAATAATACATTTAAAAATACCAATATGAATTTATATTAATGAATGTTTTGGTCGTTACAATATTCCCCCCATATTAAATTTCCCCCTCGAAATTTTATTTTCCCACACTAAAAAGATGAGGGTAACTCTACTTCATCACATCCTCTTATTCCCAGGTCGCTTCTTCAATCTTGCGGTTTCTCCACAAAACCTTGATGATGTGGATTGTCTTATTTTGTAGAACTTTTTCTCTATGGTATAAGAACTTAACTGGTTGCTCCTTATATGAATGATTATCCTCTAGCTGTATCACCTCTGAAAAGAGTACAAGTGATGGGTCTAGTATGTAATTCCTTAAGAGATATACCAGAAAAAAAATCATGTACTTTGGCAATGGTATGTGGAAGTTCTAGTTGATAGGCCTCATCCCTGACACGATCAAGAATCTCAAAGTGGCCGATGTACCTAGGACATAACTTCTCTTTCATTCAAAACCTCATGACCTTCTTCTATGAAGATATGCGTAGAAATACCATGTCTCCAACTTTAAACTCAAGGTGTCATCGACAGTTATCTGCAAAACAATTCTATCGACTCTGGGCATCCTTGAAATGATACTGAATGGTTTTCACCGTCTCCACCATTTCATCGACCATTTCAATCCCTAACAGCTTACGCTTACCAACTTCATCCCAACATTCCAGTGTTCTTGACCTCTTCCCATACATGGATTCATAAGGTTCCATTTTGATGCTCGAGTGGAAGCTATTCTTATAAGAGAACTCAACCAAAAGAAGATGTTGATCACATCCTCTTTCAAAGTCTATTGGGAACTCTCTCAACATGTCCTCAAGTGTTTGGATAGTCCGCTTGGATTGGCCATCATTTTGAGGATGATAGGCCGTACTAAAGTTGAGTTCAGTATTCAGATCATGTTGAAGACTCTCCCAAAACATAGAGGTGAATCTTGGATCTCAATCAGACACAATAGATAGTGGTACTCCATGTAGCATTACTACTTACCTGATATATATCTGTTCCATTAGATCCAATGAGAAATCCTCACACATAGAAATGTATTGTGAAACCTTCGTAAGATGATCCACAACAACCCAGATTGCATTGTTGCCTTTGTATGTCTTCGAGTGTCCGATGACAAAGTACATGGTGATGTTATCTCATTTCCATTATAGTATGGGAAATGGTTGCATCATACCCTTAGACTTCTTCCACTCTTCCTTCACATGGTGAAAAACCAGGAACATTGATTTATATTTAGCGATCTCCTTCTTCATATTATGCCACCAATAATTCTCTTGGAGATCTCGATACATTTTTTTGTTTCCTGGGTGAATAGAGAAACTTGAACTATGTGCATCAAAAAAATGTTCCTTCTTCATCTCTGAACATGATGGAACACATAGTCTTTTCCCAAATCTCACAATTATTTTTTTCTTAACATTAAAATCTTAGTATTTCCCTTTTCTGATAGCTTCCACTTTTTCCTAAATTCCCACGTCATTCTTTTGAGTTTACATTGACCTTCTCAAAAGTGATGGTTGAGCAATCATTTTTTTAAGGACTGATGATGATACTTTAATTATGATTCCCATGTCTATCTTCATCAAATATAAGAATATTGTATCCTTTTCAATACTTATCAATGATATAATTAATGGGTCCTTTCTACTTTGGGCATCCACCACCTTGTTCTCTTTCCCAAGGAGGTAATGAATTGATCAGTCATAGTCCTTGATCATCTCTAACCATCTTTTTTGGCGCATGTTCAACTCTTTCTATGTAAATATATACTTGTGGCTTTTGTGGTCCGTATATATGACACACTTCACCCCAATGAGATAATGCCGCCAAATTTTCAAAGAGAAGATCACTACAGCTAAATCGAGGTCCTATGTTGGATAGTTATGTACATGAACATTAAATTTCCTTGAAGAATAGGAAATTACTTTGTTATTTTTCATCAACACACATCCCAGGACCTTCTTCAAAGCATCACTAAATACCACAGAAAGTTACCCACTTATGTGTAAAGTGAGCATGGGCACAGTGATAAGCCACCTTTTAAACTCTCTGAAACATTCTTCACATGCATCACTCTAAGAAAACATTACTCCCGTTTGAGTTATCTTGATAAGAGGGTTGGAAAATCATGAGAAAATTTTCAAAAATCGTCAATAATATCCAGCTAACCCCAAGAAGCTACATATATCTGTTACCGATGTTGGCCTCGGCCATCCCTCTATTCCATATGTCTTGGAGGGATCCACATATATCCCCTTTCTTGTGACGATATGCCTCAATAATGATACCTCATTAAACTATAACTCACACTTTCTATACATTTCATAGAGCATCTCCTTTCGCAAGGTCTCTAGTACAGTTCTCAAATGATCCTCATGATCCTCCTTGGTTTTAGAGTATAAAAGAATATCATCTATAAAGACTAACAAAAATTTCTTGAGGTAATCATTAAAGTCTATATTCATCAAGTCCATGGTGATTTCTGGAGCATTAGTGAGTCCGAAGGGAATTACTATGAATTCATAATGCTCATTTCTTTTACGAAAGGATTAGTGGGGATATCTTCCTTCTTCACCCTTAGTTGATAAAATCCCGATAGTAAATCTACCATGGGGAAGTATTTTTCTCCACGCAGCTGATCGAACAAGTCATAAATTATTGGGAGAGGATAATTGTTATTTATCGTTATTTTGTTAAGCTTGCGATAATCGATGCAAAGGCGCATTGACCCATCCTTTTTCATGACAAAGAGGACTGGTGCACCCCATGGTGAAGCACTTGGGCGTATAAACCCTTTATCCAGATTCTCCTATAGTTGTTTCTTTACCTCTTCAAGATCCACAACAACCATTCTATATGGAGTCTTGTATATTGGTAATGCACCAGGTATTAGTTCAATTGTGAATTAAACATTTCTTCTAGGAGGAAGACCAGACAATTCCTCTGGAAACACTTCAGCGAATTCCCTCACAATATGAAAGTATTCAAGGATGGTTGATTCTAGGGATTCAATCATCTAAGCGAGATACGCATGATCATAGTGCATTAATATCTATGCTTTAGAGGATGGAGATAAAGAAGATTCATCCTCCTCCTTGCACTTGTACAAAATCGGGGGTCGATTCTCCACATGTAGAGTGGCTTCCCCTCATGGAAATTTATGTTGGGATTATATAAGGAAATCCAATCCATGCCAATAATTGCATCAAATTCCACCAGAGGGAGTACGGAGAGGTTCTCCGGGAAGATCAATCCACATATTATGACAGGGGTGGTGTTATTTTAATGGGATGAAATGATTTCCCCATTTGACGTACTCACCGACATCTTTACTTCCATGATTCGTGATGGTGCTGGGATTGTTCTACTAAACATTCAGGATATAAAAGAATGCGTAGAACCAAAACCAAAAATTATATTCATTATTCATGAATTAATAAATAGTGTACCTTTCACCACTTTGTTTTTGAGGTTCAATTCAGAGGATGTGATTGAAAAATCTCTCCCTTGCTGCCTTGGAGGATTTTGGTTGGCTCCGAAAAACCTTGGCTTAGGGAATTGATTTGAAAGATGCCCTGGTTCTTTGCTGTTTTAGAAACAAACAACCCAATGATATTCAAACGAAGTGTTCCTCTACTTTTTCGCATGCGTAGTTTTTTCATTTCAAAAATTAACATCTAGTTTCCCTTCTCTTCCACACCAAAAGCACTTCCTCATCTACTTCAAGAAAATTCTAGGGTGCAAATTTCCACACCATTAGAAAGTGGGGTGCTGGATCTTCTTAGAAACATTGGATTTATCCATCGGTCCACCAAAAATAAAGTCCACCTTACGCTTCTTATCCCCATTATACCCATGAGATTCTACAATCTTCATTTCATCCATCATGGAATGTTAGACAATTTCCTCATAGCTGTCGAAGTCACGGATCGCCAGTGCTTTCTGTAGGCTATGCTTCAGCCCCCAAAGAAGCGGTCCACCTGGAATTCGGGGGTAACCACAAAGCCAGAGGTGTATCATCCAAGCATGTAAAGTTTTCCTCATACGCTCTGATGGATTATTTTTCTTTTTTCTTGAGGGCAAGAAATTACCATTCCATTATAAGCTTTAGGGTGCACAGAAAATATTTATAAAAAACATCTTTCGGAAATCCATCCATTCCAAATCCTCGATCCCCTCCTCAGGATTTGTATTTTTGATTAGTGTACTCCATTGATCAGCTTCACCCTCCATACGATAAGCATCCCTAAGAACCTTCTCTTGTTCTCAACATTGATGGATGGAGAAGATCTTTTCAATGGAGTTGATCCATTGTTCGGTGATTTTGGGATCAAACGATCCATTAAAAGAAGGAGGCCTTTGTCTCCTGAAGATCTCGATAACGACTTTTTACTTCTTGGGGGGGGGTGTTGAACGTTCCACTTGACCCATGTTTCTATTCAAAGGTTTAGTTAACTCAGAGGGATGCGTGACAAAGGTTGTAATTCCCTCTCCCATTGGATTGGGAATCTCATTAGTACAGTCATCGCATTGATCATCACATCGGTTGTTAGCCCAAGTCCTCCTATTACCATCCATTGGATGGAATAAATTGAATGTTATGGGTAACGCGTAAAAGGGAAATCCAAATATAAAAACAGTTGATTTATATATAACTTTTATTTCCTTAACTTATGAATCTATTGGCTTAAATCTATGTTATCCACAATCTTCTTTCTAACATATATTCTTTGGGATTTTTTTTAAATTCCCATAATAGTGGTTCATACTATGCTTATGATTTTACCAAAGCATTTCCACTGGGAGTGTCTTAAGCAAGTGTGTAGCAAGGCCCATTGTCATTAACTATTTCCCATTCGAGTCTAGCCCAAAGCGGTGTCTTGGGGGTTTACCCTTAGGTTACATCTGTGCCAGATCCGCCTCTACCTGCTCGTATCAAGAAAGGGATGTATTTGTTTGATAAACCATTTACTCAATAGTCACCGAAAACATAGTTTTTTTATGATACATAGTATTGTCTCTAAGGATTCACTAGGGTTTTCTAATCCTAAACACAAAAATAACTAAACCTATCCTCTCATACCAACTATGACAACCCTTCTTTTTATTACACACTTAAACCTGATTTATTACATAAACATTACATGATGAGACAGAGATGATTGAGAGGTATAGTGTCTTCGGGGCTTAGGATCATTACATAACCACTGAGAACAAAAAATATGCAACAACATTATTGAAAAAATCCTTTACATGACCACTGCATTTCCTCGTACTTAGCATTGCATGGGATAACCTGAGGACATGCATAAGAAAAGGGTAAGCTATAAAGCCCAGTAAGGGAATAAACATGGAATAACATGAGGAATACAATACATTTTAGAAAATTGGAATATCAATAGAGAACATGATAAGAGTAAACATAGAGGCATGATAAAGCATGATAATCAAAACATGGAAATGTGGCATCAACACTTAACAAGGTATTAGAATGAGCCAAGGCTCATTGCACCTAGAGAATGAGTAAACCCTCATTTACCATGAAGACCGAGTAAATACTTGTTTCACTTAAACTATAATGAGTAAACACCCATTTCACATGATGTATCATGACAATAAACATTACCCAATGCATTGGAGCACTATTTGGGCACACCCTTCTTAAAAATTTCATTTCATGCATAAGTGTGCCACATGGATCATAAAACATTGAATCATTAAACATAATAATTTATTCCACGATAAAAAAATGTGGACTAAATACATGAATCACATTAAACAATAAGTAAATGTTCATAAAGTTTAATACCATTGATATTGAAATGGGAATGGAATTCACTACACAATGACTTGGGCTTGGAAAATCGCAGTTCAATTTCGACAGCATAACAGCGTGACATAAAAACTCATAAAAATTATTGATGAGAGAGAAAGGGGTGTCTCATAATATTTACATGACATGGAATGTACGTGGGTCATATAGATACATGTCCCAACAAATTTAATGTAATATAGATTCATGATACAAAAGGATTTCTTTAATGTAAATGAGGAGAGGGAAATTCTTTTCGAAATTTGGGCATATTAACAGGTGTACATGGGAGGATCTTAATGAGAGATAAAGAGGTATCCCATCATTCAAAAATAAAATGGTCTGTATGGGGGAGAGGAGAAACCACACCCCAAAATTTATTATTGAAATGAAATGGTAATAACAACTTAAGGAAAATTGCACAAAATTGAGAAATGAAAAAAACCCTTACATGAAGTGTGCTTCTAGAGGCTTGAGAGAGGCATGAAAGAGGATTTTTGGGATCTTGGGGCGCCTTGGGAGGATTCTAGAGAGAGGAAGGTAGAGTTTTTATGAATCCAAAGGCTTTGAGTGGGGATGAAGTGGGAGTTTTCTGGGTTTATATAGGAAAGGATAGGGAATGGTATATTATTTAGGGTTGGGACATCTCACATAAAACTAAACAAAACCACAAACCAGCCCATGGTTTTTTCCCATGGTTTTTTCCAAAGGGGAGTGGAAAAAAATATTATATAAATCCAAAGTCCGATCTTCTTAAAATAATATAGTTTCTTATATAGAGGCGAGTCACACACTAAAGGAAAAAACTTTAAAAAGACAAAAAGTTTTATAAGTCATGGAGGGTCCAATAAGGCATCATAAAATTAATCAAAAAAATCTAAAATCACATTATATTCAGTATAAAAAATATATTTTCCGAGAATATCCTTTATTGTATTTTTTTTACAACACTATTGGGTCATTATGATGTCATAAAACACATTATGTATTTAAAAAAATATTTAATTTTTTCAAAAAATTCGACTGTCTCGGAAAATTATGAAAATTTCACTCTTGGAAAATTTTGACGTCATGATTCCAAAAATAATATTTATTTTATCTAAATAATTTTTTAAATATGTGAATTTTGAGTTTTAAAATAAAAACCTTCATTTATCGAAAATTCATGTGTTTTGAAAAAAACATCTTTCAAACCGTAATAAAAATTATAATTGCAATCATAAAATTATATGATCATTTATATTTAATAAAAATTAAATTAATAATAATAATATTATTATTTTATTAAAATATTATTTATTTAAAAAATCCATTAATTTATCAAAATAGATTTCTTAATTGAATATTACCTAAAAATATTATTTGTCGATTAAGAACAATTTACAAAGTAACAATAATAACATGAACGTTTGTTCATTATTATATAAAAAATTAATGTACATTACCATAGTAAAAGGTATTTGTTACATAACCCCATAAAACATCCGCATGAGACCTATGGGTATGGTGCACAATGGTGAAAGACTATTGGGTTGGCTAGGATAACATTGCACACATGATGACCTTTGTCAACTTCTACTTCTCCCATAGATGATTTCGTTCAAGCTTAACCTGTTGAATCTCGACTTGGTCTTGGTCAAGAGAGAATCCCAATGATGGAACCTCTTTCACGAGCTCCGAAAAATGGGCTTCGTATGGAGAAATTCTACTAGATGTGTCCATCACTTCCTTTTTCTGAGAAAATTGGATTGTTAAATCCCTATATTTATTCTAATTATTTGATCACTATTCAAACCCATATTAGAAATGATCACAATTAAAAAACATAACACCATGGAAGTGCATATGTTTTAAATGACCATTTTACATAATAAGACATTTAAAAATACCAATAAAAATTTCCTTTAATAAATTTTTGGGTCGTTACAATAATTTTATTAGTTAATGTTATATTTATAACCTAAATTAAATAACAATATGTAATATTAAAATAATTTATAGTAACTCCAAATATTTAACAAGAATGTCTTTGTATTGTTTGGGGTTATCACACAACCATAAATAGACCAAATCCCATTTGATCTCCCCATTTAAGTGTGCTTTACCGAGAGTAGTACTAAGATGGGTAAACTCCTGGTAAATAATCACATTTACCCTTTTTTGTGTATATTTTTCAATGTCCCAAGATTTCATTGTACGTTATCTCATTAATGTAATTCAATAGCTTGCACTACACGCAACACCGAGTTCGAGAACACTATGAATTATCAAACTAGCTATTCAAAAAAGGTTATGAATAGAATTAACCACATTATCAATTTTATATATATCCAATATAATTTTATCATTTAACTTTGGAGTTTCTTAGACATAATATAATGACAGATTCAATTTTTCAGATAAAAGAAGTATTTTAAAAAAAATGCAATTTTTCCTCCAATTAATGATGTACACCATTTAAATTAAATATTTGAAACTTTTATATATTAATTTTAGTGAAATTAAATTCTACATTCGAATTGGGACATAAAAATTTAGTTTGGATAAATATTTTTCCCTTTTCTGACAAAATTTATATTTTGATGAATTGTGAAAAATACTAAATTTTAAATGAAAACAACTTTTTTAATCGAACTTATTTATAGTGATAAATTATGAATTTTTATGGATTTAAAGTATAATTAGATTATATTTTTATCATTTAATATAATATAGGTTATTATAAGTAATTTTACATTTGAATTGGATATAAACATCTCTCAATCTTTTGATAGTTTTTACTTTTTAGAAACCCGTTTTTTGGTTTTGAGAACATGAATTAATTTTAAATTAATTAATGAAAATTAAATGTTTATAATTTTTCAAAATAAAATTAATTTTTGAATTATGAATTTCAAAATATTCTTATGGCGAATTTTTGGTTTTTTTTTGAAAACATCAATTTTAGATGAATAGTGAAAAACACTCCATTATTGTTTAAAACTGGCTTCTAATTAAATAATAATTATTATTTATTTAAAATTTTTTAAACCTAAAATATATAAATAATATCAATATTATTTTATTGTAATTGAATGGAGTAAATTTATAATAATATTAGATATATAAAATTTTATTGAACTTTTTAACGTCTTTTACCCACCTTCTAGACACATCTGAAAATTTTCAAAAACGTAATTTTAACACTTTGGTGAATTGAATTTCAAAAATTTGAGAGACACAACTAATATAAGTGTGTAAAATGTGGTTTATTAGATGAAAACAATTTTTGGTGAATAGTAACTTTTAAATTTGTTTTACCATGTTTGAAAGTAAATATGGTAATTAAAGTTGAAAATTATATAATAATTACCCTAACACATGTCCTAATTCCATTGGATAAGTTTATTTCCAAAAAAATCAACATAATGAATATTATATGATCCTTTTTGATCCACTTGGATTAGATTAGGACATTTATTATTATTTTATTTAAAGAAGAGTTAAAAGTGTTTAATTCAAATTTTCATAAGTAAAACATTTTTAATATAGTGTCTTACAGAAGATAATTTCGACTATAAATATTCAATTGAAATTTACAAATATTTCCTACATCACAGTATTTTATTTATAATTTTTAGACAATAAATAATTATATTTATTTATGACACAATGATGATGCAGTAATTAAATTTTAATGAAAGATTAAAATAATCGATATTATATATATATAAATAAATGTAAATTGATGATTTTGATGCATTCTGAGAAATATATAGTTTAATACGACATTTTAGGGTTGATTTAATGTATTCTTTTTAATTAATAATGTTTCAGTGACATTAACAAAAACCAAATACAAAATATTGTCAAAATTGGAATAAATGAATTTTAAAACAAATACCATATTATTAAATGATATATTAATCCTAAAAATATAAGGTTCAACCAAAGGACTTATATAATTATAGATATGTCATTAATAAACCACTTTAGGTTCTCTTGGAATTTTATAGTATGATTATTAACTATGTAATATAAAAATACAATATGATATGGTGAAATTTAATCTCTTTAACTAATAGTTAAATCTAAATGATAAGGTTACTATGGTGACCTAAACGTGTCTGAAACCTATTGGATGAGATTATTTCAACCCATAACCACCATATCCTCGAAATAAATCAATTTTGAGCCATTAGAAACCAAAAAATATTTTATAAAAAATAATATTTCAAGCTTTTCCTAAAGTGACCCTCATCTTTCTTATTGAAGGGTACTTCCCCATCTCTCAAAATCACACCACCATATCCACTTTTATCGGCCAAAAACTGCTCAAATATCCTCCAAACTACCCAATATTCAAAATTTAGGTATTAATTATATCATAAACCCAACCTATAAAGTCCATTAGATCAAATCAAAAGGAAGAACCCGAAAAAGAGGTAATTATTTAATCACCTCTTTCAATGTTTTTTTCTTCTTATAGATCATATTTCATTGTTGTTTCCATACCAAAGTAATAAATCTAGTACCTTCTACATACTGTGATTTTTTATAAATAGGGTACAACCATATTCATTATTTTAACCATCCTACGAATGACAAAGTCACCATACGTGTGTAAGTACGGCTTACCATCTCTACGTCGTGGGGTAGTTTGTTATTCAACACTTCATGATTTGGGTGGGTATAATAATGAGTATAATTGATGTAAATAATAAATATAAAATATAAAATATATTTTATATATCATATACAATCCAATTAAACATGATTTCACTATTATTATAATGATATCGTCTCTCGTGCGTACGCATAGCTTACCGTCTCCACGACGCGATAAGATTTATTTCCACATTCACCATTCCATGTTGATTATAAAAAAAATATTATTAATAAATATGTAATATATTAACTAATAATTATACATGACATATATATTTATATACATGTATTTACATATATATTATTCACTTAATTCAATTCAATACGATATGAAAATGGTAACAGCGTTTATGCATTACCTTGTTATGAAATTAGTTATTACATGTAATTATTCAACTAGTAGAATATCAATATACATGTTTAAATTATAATGATAGATTTATTTTGGACATATTATGGTAAAGATTATGTTTAAAAAGCCTTTTGTTTTTCCTACACATCTTGCTATAAAATGTTATAGCTTCTGCTAAATTATTTACCCTTACAGAGCATATGAGCCCACCCCATTCGTATGTTTTATTTTACAAGGATTCCATGAAGTATATTATGATTTATATTTAGGTTTAAATTATAAGAATAATGGAATTATCAAAGTATTTTTTTAATGTTCTGTGTGAATGCGTAAAGTAAAATTCATGTATGTAATATATTTTCAATGACTTCTAAACTAATTTGTCCTTTGGGACATGATTCATTTTAATCATTCCAATGTATTAAAATAATGAACCAACTCTGGGTTCTCAGGTTGGGGTGTTACAGTTGGTATCAAAGGAGGTTTATCAATATCATTGGAAATATATTTAGATAAACTCTAACTAGTAAACATTACCCTATGTTAGACTCTGAGGATTAGTATAGAAGAACGTCTAAATATTTGGTAACGTAGTTATTATGTGGATTCTCAAAAAAATACATTAATTTATAGATACTAAATTTGGACGTGGTTCTGACATAGATGTACCTAGGAGTGAAAACTCTGATAAAGAGTTTCGTGCTTGAACCAGGGTATCGTGGTACGGGACAAATGGTCTTACTATTCAACTGGTTTGACACTCCCAGGGGATATGCATATGATAAATCCTATTTTCTTTACAAACCATTATGATGGATTGATGAGTAAACATGTTAGAAAAAAACCATTTTTATGTTTATGAGACTAGATGTGTGAAAATATTCAATTAATATTGATAATTTTTCTAGTTTTTGGATTAGAAATTATAATATGATCTAACCTATTGTATGTCGTTATTTTGAAATAGTGCCAAGTTGAAGGAATGATAACTCTAGCAATTCACATGATCCAATTAGTAAGAAAGAACATATCATTCATCGTCTTAAGACAACATTTCTAAGGGACATATCCTCCCATGTATTATTATCATATGAGAAAATTGTATCATGTATTAATAAGATAAGTAAATAATTATATGAGTACTAAGGATTTCAAGGGACTCCGGAGAAGAAGAGGATGGAGGAGAGAATGATAGATAATTGGAATAAGGGGAAGGAGGATTTTACTATATGTGATTACTGTGGAAATATTCACATAAAAAAGTGTTGGAAAGGACTGAGTATTTTTTTTTTGTGGAGAAAAGGGTTATCAGGAAACAGAATGGAAGTGGGACAATGAAAAGACAAATATTTAGTGTTTCAACTGTAGTGAAATGGGGAAATATGCAAATAAATGTCCTAATATCCAAGGAAATAGAGCTCATAAGAATCAAATGGATCAAGTTCAAGCATAAAAAGTTACTACCTTTGACATGGAATAATTAATTTATTTATGTTTCTGGATTAATGAATTATTTCATTTGAGTGTTGTATCAACTTTGTCCTGGTTATATGAATTATGGAAGTAAATAAGGATTGTAATGCAATGCTATATCATTTTGAATTTTAGATTATATGGTTCTAAGAAAAGTGACTCAATAGCAAGTTAAACGTTTTGGGAAATACATGGTTGAAGGAAAGATAAACCTTAATATGGATCTGATACTGAGGTAGTGATTTCAGAATAAGATATGATTGATTTGGATAAATTATATTTGATATTTATAACTACCTTGAAAGTGTTTAATTGTTATTATATTCCCTCATTATTGGAGTTTACAACATTTATGGGTTTATGGAGTATATCCAGTATACTGTGTTTTTCAAATTGAATAAAGAAGTACATACATATTTAAATAAGGGTTTATGGTAATTTTGTTTGTTTCCATGATTTTATAAAACACATGATGAAGGTATTAAAATTTTGATCTTCATTATGTTATTTTGACCATAATTATAAATTTCTTGGTCTGTGAGTTTGGACACAAGTATATTGGATAAGTCTAAAGGATTGAATTGAGTAAGTTGACCACTTTTTTTGTATGGGGATAAAGTATAATTTGTAGGATACTTTGACCTCACCATTTCATTTTCAGAAATCATTAAGAGGATTCAGGGAATAATTTTGGACCTTATGATTTTTCAAATGTGCTTGAGGTGTAAACAATCATTTTTGAACATTCATTTCCTTGTGTAATGGATGAAATGAAAATAGATATATGCACAACAAAATGATGAGAATATGATTATGATAGGTAATAAAATCAAGTTTGATTTTATGAATTCTTATCTTGTTAGTAAATTAATCCCTCCACTTCAAAAAAAATCTAAAAAATGTGTTATCCTAATACCATATGTTTTTTTGAACCAATGATACTTTAAATAATAAAAAATTGATGGCTTTGAGGCCCTCAATTTTTCATTTATTGTTCATTTTTTTATGATTGATGACATCAATAACTCCCAATAAATATTTATTTCTTTCCTCCAATTATGTGTATATAATCTCCTCCAATTTTCTTCTATTCTAAACCCTAATTTGGTGGTGACTTTTTCATTTTCCTTTCCCTCTTATTAAGACTACATTTTATTGACCCTAATTCCGGTGTGGGTTTTCCAAAAAGGTATTTTCTATTTTAAACCTTTTATTTTTAAAGAATAATTTCAAATTGCGAGGACACAATTCATTATAGGAGGTGAAAATTTTACACCTCAAGATTTCATATTACATTATCACTTTAAAGTAATTAAATAGCTTGCGCTACACACAACACCGAGCTTGAGCACACCTCAACATACCAAACTAGCCATTAAGAAACTTATTATGAATATTATTAACCAAATTTTGAATTTATTATATATAATATATAATTTTAACATTAAACTTCTATGTTTCTTAGTTATAATATAAGGACAAATTCAATTTTTCATATAAAAGAAGTATTTTTCAAAATATGCAGTTTTCCGCCTTTTAATGGAGAACCCTTTTTTAAATACAATATTTGACACTTTTATATTTTCTATTTAGTGAAATTAATTTATTTTTTATAAGCGAGAAAAAAAATATTGTTTGGATAATTTTTTGGTACTTTTTTGGTAACTTTCATATTTTGATGAGTAATGAAAAATACTAAAACATAATTTAAAAAAACTTTTTTAATAAAAATAATTTATAGTGTTAAATAATTCATTTGATTGGTTTTAAAGAATAATTAGAATATATTTTTATCATTTAATATATTATAGGTCATTCTATGTAATTTCTCATATAATGTGGACATAAACACAAGTCAGTCTTTTGATAGTTTTTACTTTTTAAAAACCCAGTTTTTTGGTTTTGATAACTGAAATTAATTTTAAATTAATTAATTAAAATTATATTTTTTAAATTTGTTAAAATAGGCCTAATTTTTGAATATTTAATATGAAAATTATCTTAGGGTGAATTTTCGATATTTGTATGAAAACAGTCAATTTATGATGAATAGTGAAAAACACTATATTTATATTTAAAATCATATTTTATTTAAATAAATATTAATTGTTATTTAAATTTATTTTAAAATAAGAATAAATAAGTAATACCTATATTAGTATAATTTAATTTATTGGAGTCATTTTATAATAATATTAAATATATAAAATTTTATTGAACTTTTTAACGTATTTTACCCAACTTCTAGGTACATTTACAAATTTGCCTAAAAGATAATTTTACCATTTAAATGAATTGAATTTCAATAATTTGAATGAAACTGTTGATATCAGTAAGTAAAATTGTGTCTAATATGATTAAAATAATTTTTTGTGAATTGTATCTTTTGAATTTTATTCACCATAGTTAAAAGCTAATAGGGTAATTAAAGGTAAAAATGTTATTATAATTACCCTAAAACATGTCCTAATTCCATTTGATAAGTTTATTTCGTCCAAAATCGTCGTTATGAATAAAATATATTCCTTTTTGATAAACATGGATAGATTAGGACATTTATTATTGTTTTATTTAAAGAAGAGTTAAAAGTATAAAATTCAAAATGAAATAACTAAAACATATTTAATATATGGTCATAAAAAGATAATTTTGACTATAAATATTCATTAGAAATCTATAAATATATCCTACATAATGGTATTTTATTTATAATTTTTAGACATTAAATAACTAAATTTATTTATGATACAATGGTGATGCAATAATTACCTGATTAATGAAAGATTAAAACAATTGATATTATAAATATCCAAATAAATGTAAATTGATACTTTTGATGGATTCCACGAATTTTTAAGGTTAATATGACATGTTAGGGTTGATTTAATGTATTTATTTCTAAGTAATCAAGTTCTTTTGACATTAAAAAAAGTACTAAATAGTGTCAAAATTGACATAAATTAAATTTTAAAACAAATACTATATTATTAAATGTTATAATAACCCTAAAAATATAAGGATTGGAAAAATTACTTATATAATGATATATATGTAATTAATAAACCACATTATGTTCTCTTATCATTTTATATTATGTTTATTAACCATGTAATATAAAAATACAAGAACCCATGGTATAAGTTAAACTATTTAACTAAGAGTTAAATCTAAAATATAAGTTTAATATGGTAACCAAAACATATCTAGAACCTATTTGTTGAGTGTATTTAGCCACATAAAAAATTTTTCCTTGAAATAAATCCATTTTTATTCATTATAAACAGAAAATTATTTTATAACAAAATAATATTTCATGTTTTCCATAAGATGAACCTCACCTCTCTTATGAATGGGTGCGTCCCCTTCTATCAAAATAACACCTCCAAATCTATTTGGCTCAGCCAAAAAATGGATAAAATATCCTCCCAACTACCTTCACTTCAACCTAGATGACTTACATTGATCATAAATGCTACCTAAGGATCCCTTTTTATCAAATTAAATGGAAGAACCTAAAGATGGGGTAATTATTTAATCACATATTTCAAAGTTATTTTCTTCTTCCACTTCCTCCTTATTTGTTGTTTCCATACCAAGATAATAACTCCATTACCTACTATAAATATTTATGTTATTATAAATTTCTTACAACCATATTCATTATTCTATCCATCCTATGAATGACAAAGTCACCATATGTGCGTACATACGGCACACCGTCTCCACGTCGTGGTGTAGTTGGTTATTCAACACTTCATCATTTGGATGGGAAAAATAATTCGTATAATTGGTGTAAATAATAAATATAAAATATTATTTATTGTTTATATATAATATACCATCTAGTTAAACAATATTTCATCATTCATTGAATAATATCGTCGCTCGTGCGTACGTACAACCTACCATCTCCATGACGCGATGAGATTCATTTCCACTTTCACCATTCAATGATGATTATAAAAATATATGATTTTAAAAAGTATATAATATATTACATAATAATTCTACTGAAAATATATATATATATATGTTTATTTACATATATCTTTTTCACTTACTTCCATTCAATACGATATGAAAACAGAAACAACATTTATGCGTACGTGTGGCCAAGCATCTCCATAAACAGTGTTTTCCGTTTCATATATCTATATAGTATAGATATTTATATTCTGAATATATATGATTTATAAATCATGTATTATATTCTGGAATTATGTAAATCAAGATCTATGTGATACGATCATGAATAACATGTTAAAACATATTCGATAAAGAAAGTGATTATTATCTGAAACGTTAGTTTAACATGGAAATTATTATTAAATGGGTAGTAAAAAGTCCTAAATGAATCATGTATGAGATAATAAATATTAATATGTTTCTATTATAATTTAATAACATTCTATGTTCATTATACAGGATTTTAAACGTACCCTCGACTAAAAGAAAGTACAAGGTAAAGGTTAATTCCACAATCTCATTATTACCCGAGATTGTTTATGTGTAAGTATTTACAATGATATATTTATCATAAATGTCCATATTTCATAAAACTATTTTCAAAAGGAATATTTTAGGGTTTTATGGAAGGGTCTATTTAACTATATCATATTTTTGAATATTTTAATTATTAAAATTATTAAATCTTTTTAATTGATGTCCATGTTTTCAAAACAATTTTAAGGATTTATTTATATGAACATCATTTTATTAAAATGTTAATTCCTTTAAAAAATTAAAGTGGTATGGGACACATTTATTCAAAAATCTTCTTTATATGTCTTCTTTAATAAATGTGTGACTTTTAAATGATTAACAAAAATGGGATATTTCACTTAAATAGTTTTACTAATCATTTTCCACTATGTTAACATCCTTTACTAGATACTATTCGTGATTGAGGTTGATTTATTATTATAGAATATTCAATATTGTGTTGAATGAGTTATGATATGATTTAATGTGGATATGCTATTTTTATACCATTCATGGTTTACAGTTAAAGTATTGACATTTTATATTCTAGTTTTAATACAAATGTTTATGTTATGTTTCTAAATTTTCATATGAGGAATGCATTGGACTTAGTATGTGACGGGTGGAACCTGCTATAGCTCCTTAATTCACCGGTAGGTCTCATGAAACAAACTACTGTCTTGGAAGAAGGCCTTGGAAAAAAATTATTTGTAGTCTTGGCCTGAGGCCTTGACTATGTGGTTTTGATGTCTGACATTATGCATTCCCTCGTTATGAAATTAGTTATTACATGTGATTATTAGACTAGTATAATATCCATGTACATGTTTATATGGTAATGATAAATTTATTTTTTCTATATTACCTTCATGATTCTATCTAAAAATTATTTTTTATTACACATTTTTCCATAAAATTTTATTGATTCTACTAAATTATATTCCATTACTGAGCATCTGAGGTCACCCCATTCTAATATTTTATTTATCCATGATTCCATGAATTGTATTATAATTTATATACTGGTTTAATCTAGAAGAATAATGGAATTATCATAGTATTTTTTTTTGTGTTATGTGTGAATGTGTAATGTAACATTCATGAATATAATCATTTTTCCAAGACTACTAAATTGATTGTTCTTTTGTGATATGATTCCTTAAAATCATTCCAATATTTTAAATTTGTGCATTTGATCTGGGATTCTAGGGTCGGAGTGTTATAGTTGGAATTATAGTAAGTTTAGTAACAACCTCCAAAATTTGTTTCAATACAATCTGATTAGGAAACATTACCCAATGATAGAGTTTGAAGATTATTATAGAAGAACATCCAAATTTATGGTAATGTAGATATAATGATGGTCTTCCAAGAAATATGTCCCGGTGTTGATACTAAAAGTGGACGTTGTCCATGCACAGATGTACCTAGGAGTAAAAACTCTGACTAGGAGTTTCAGGCTTGACATGGTGTATCCTGGTACACAACAATGGGCCTTACTACGCACATGGTTTGACACTGCCAAGGGATATTCTTAGGATAATTCATCCTCTCTTTACAAACCACTATAAATTATTTATGAGTAAATATTTTTGCAATGAAACCATTTTTATGATTATGATACTATATGTGGGAAAATATTCAATTAATTTTTAGAATTTCACTAGTTTCTAGACTATAAATTATGATAAGTTCTAACCTAGTGTATATCGTCAATTAGTAATGGTGCCCAGTATAAGGAATAAGAACTCTTGAAATACACATGATCCAAAGAATAATAAGTATCATATCATTCATGTTCTTAAGAGAAAATTTTGAATGGAAATGGCCTCCCACGTATTATCATAATATGAGGAAATAGTATCATGTGTTAATAATATTTGTAAAGAATTAATTATGTCATATGGATGTTAGGGGAAGCCAGAGAAGAAAAGGATTCCATAGAGAATGATAGATAATGGAAATAAGGGAATGAAGGATTTTCACATATGTGATAACTGTGGAATGAATCACAATGGGATGTGCTTGAAAGGGATAGTTGTTTGTTTTATGTGTGGAGAAAAGGGTTATTAGAAAAAATAATGGAAAGGGAACAAAGAAAATACTAATATTAAATGTATTAACTACAGTGAAATGGGGGAAAATTGAAATAAATTTCCTAAGCATCAAAAAAATATAGCTCATAAGAATCAATGGGATCTTGGTAAAGCATAAGCTATTACTACGGTCGACGTGGAATAATTACTGTATTTGTGTTTCAGGATTAAAGAAGTATGTTATATGAGTTTTGTGTCAATGATGTACTTTTTATATGAATTTTTGAAATAAATAAGGATTGCAATGCAGTACTATTTCATTTATAATTTGATATTATATGATTCTATGAAATGTGACTCAATAGAAAGTTAAAAGTTTTGGAAAATACATGGCTGAAGGAAAGATAACCCTTAATATGGTTCTGATACCGTGGTAGTGATTTTGGAATAAGATATTATTGATTTGGATAAATTATATTGGATATTCATGACTACCATGAAACTGAGTAATTAATATTATATTCCATCATTATAGGAGTTTACAACATTTATGGATTTAAGGAGTATATCAAGTATACTGTGTTTTACCGAAGGAATAAGGAAGTTCATACATATTCCAATATGGTTTTATGGTAATTTATGTTGCTACAATTTTTTAATAAAATATATGATGAAGATATTCACATATTGATCTTCATTATGATATAGTTACATTTCTTATAATGTTTTGTACTGTGAGTTTGGACACAAGTATTTTGGATAAGTCTGATGGTTGGAATTGAGTATGTTGAACATTTGATTTTTTTGTATCAGGTTAAAGTATAATTTTTTGGATACTTTGACCTAACATTTTGTTTTAGAAAACCTCTATAGGATTATTGGAATATTTTTGGACCTTTTTATTTATCAAATATGCTTCAGGAATAAAGAATCATTTTTGAAAATTCATTTCCTAGTGTAATGGATAAAGTGAAAATAGATCTACGAATAACCAAATGATGAGAATATGATTATTAAAGGTAAATAAATCAAGTATGTTTTCTTGAGTTTTTATCTTTATAGTAAATTAATACCTCCTCTTCAAACAAATTTATCAAATAAAATGTGTTATCCTAATACCTTATGTTTTATTTAACTGATGATACTTGAAATCATCATAGATTGATGGATTTGAGGCCCTCAATTTTACATTTATTGTTCACTTATTTTTGATTGATAACCTCAATCAATCACTATTAATATTAATGATTTTCCTCTAATTATGTGTATATAATTTCCACGAATTTTCTTCTATTTGAAACCTTAATTTGGTGGTAACATTTTCATTTCCTTTTCCCTCTTATTAAGACTGAATTTTATTAATACTATTTTTGATTTGGGTTTCCACAAAAGAATTTTTTATTTTCAACATTTTATTTTTTATGAATAATTTAAAATTGCGAGGACACTCTTTATTGAAGGATGGAAGAATGTAACACCCCCAATATTTCATAGTACATTATCTTTTTAATGTAATTCAATAGCTTGTGCTACACGCAACACCGAGTTCGAAAGCACAACGAATTACCAAACTAGCCTTTAAAAAAGAGGTTATGAATAGTATTTCCCTCATTTTGAATTATATATATACTATATATTTTTAAATTTCATCCTCTGTGTTTCTTAGAAACAATAAAAGGACAAATTAAATTTAACAGATAAAAGAAGTATTTTTGAAATAATGATGTTTTTCTTCCATTTAATGGTGAACCCTTATTAAATAATTTTATATATTAAATTTATTGAAATTAAATTATTTATTAGAAGTGGGACATGAATATTTAGTTTGGATAAATTTTTTTTACTTTTCTGAAAACTTTCATATTTTGATGAATAGTAAATGTACTAAATTTTAATTGAATGAATCTTTTTTAATCGAATTAATTTATAGTGTAAAATTATAAATTTTAGTGGTTTTAAAGTTTAAGTTGATTATATTTTTATAATTTAATATAAGCTGATTCATTATAAGAAATTTCACATTTAAATTGGACATAAACAAATGTCAATCTTTTGATAGTTTTTATTTTTTTGAAACCTCCTTTTTGGTTTTGACAACGGGAATTAATTTGAAATTAATCAATGAAAATTCTAGGTTTTGACAATGGTAAAATATACTTCATTTTTTAATTCATAATATAAAAATTATCTTAGGGTGATTTTTTAGTATTTTTATGAAAACATTAAATTTTTAGGATAAGTGAAAACGCTGTGTTATTGTTTAAAACCAAATTTTATTTAAATAGTTATTGTTTTTATTTAAATTTATTTTAAAGTAAAATATATACATAATTATTGTATTATTCCAATGTAATTCATTGGATTTATTTTATAATAATATTATATATTTAAAATTTTACTTAACTTTTAAACGTCTTTTACACAATTTCTTAACACATATTCAAATTTGCATAAAACGTAATTTTACCGATTCTTTGAATTAAATTTCAAAACTGCGAGAGACATGGTTGATATTCGAATGTAAAATTCTGTCCAATAGGATGAAAATAATTTTTTGTGAATAGTCACTTTTCAACCTTATTCACCACGGTTATAAGTAAATAAAGTAATTAAAGGTAAAAAAGATATTATAATAACTATAAAACGGGTCTTAATTCCATTGGATAAGTTTATTTCGACCAAAATCAATCTTATTAATAAGGTATGATCCTTTTATATCCACTTGTAATGGACTTGGACATTTAATATTATTTTATTTAAAGAAGGGTTAAAAGTGTTAAATTCAAATTTTAATAACTAAAACATTTTTAATATAGGGTCATACATAAGATAATTGAGACTATAAATATTAATTATAAAGATAAAATTATTTCATACATAATGTTGTTATATTTATAAATTTTAGATATAAAATTATTAAATTTATTTATGACAAAATGATGATGATGTAATTAACTTATTAATGAATGATTAAAATAATTGACATTATGAATTTCAAAATAAATGTAAATTGAGATTTTTGATGCATTCCAAAAAATTTATATGTTAATATGGCATGTTAGAGTTGATTTAAGTTACTTGTTTCTAAGTAATCATGTTTTTTTTTACTTTCACAAAAACCAAATACTAAATACTTTCAAAATTGACATGATTGAGTTCTTAAACCAAATATTATATTATTAAATGATATAATATATCTAAAAATATATGGTTTGGAAAAAGGACCTATATAATGATATATATTTTATTAATGAACCACTTTTGAGTCTTGTGGCATTTTATAGTATGTTTATTAACCATGTAATATAAAAATACAAGAAGACATGGTAAAAGTAAAACTTTTTAACTAAGAGTTAAATCATAAAAATAAGGTCAATATGGTGACATAAACATGAATAAAACTTATTTGATTCAATTATTTAGACCCCTAAAAACGGTATCCTAGAAATTAGTCCATTTTGTGACATTATAAACCGAAAATTATTTTATAATAAATAATATTTCATGTTATTTGTAAAGTGACCCTCACCTCTCTTATAAAATGGTACTTCCCCTTCTCTCAAAATCACACCTCCAAAGAATCTTTCATGTCCAAAAATTGTTCCAATATCCTACCACCTACCATCAATTCAACATAGAGGCCCTACATTGATCACAAAGAAAACCAAAGGAGAAATTTTGATCAAATCAAAAGGAAAAACCCGAATAAGAGGTAATTATTTAGTCACCAGATTAAATGATCTTTTGTTCTTCCATGTCCTATTTCGTTATTTTTTCCAAACAAAAATAAAAACCAAAGTGAATTATAAAGACTGTAATATTATTATAAATAGGGTACCACCATATTCATTATTCTATCCATACTATGAATGGAAAATTAACTATACATGCGTACGACTTACTGTCTCCATGTCATTTTGTAGTTTGTTATTCAACGCATCATTATTAGAATGTGTATAATTATGAGTATAATTGATGTGAATAATAAATATAAAATCGTAATTAATCTTTATATATAATATACCATTAATCTAATCCTGATTTAACCACCAATTGAATGATATAGTCGCTCGTGCGTACGTACGGATTACCGTCTCCACGACGCGATGCAATTCATTTTCACATTCATCATTCAACGATGATTATAAAAATATATATTATTAATAAGTATATAATATATGAAATTATAATGATACTGGAAATATATATTTATATATATGTTTGTGTATGTTTTTTTACATTAATCTTATTCACTCACTTCCATTCAATGCGATATGAAAACAAAAACAACATTTATGCATGTGTACGACCTACCGTCTCCATAAATGGTATTTTCAATTTCATATATATATATAGTAAAAATATTTATATTATAAATATATATGATATATAATTCATGTTTTATATTCTGGAAGTATGTAAATCATGATCTATTTGATACGATAAAAAATAACAAATTTAAAAACGTATGAAAAAGACAACGATTGTTTCCTGAAATGTTAATTTAACATTGAAATGATTATTAAATAAGTAGTATAATGTCATAAATTAATCATGTACGATATCATAAATACTAATTTGGTTCTCTAATAATTTAATAATATACAATGGTCATTATAAAGAAGGTTAAGACTACCCTCGACTAAAGGAATGTACATGGTAGGTGTTAATTATTCAATCCCATTACTATCTGAGATTGCATATGTGTATGAATTTACAGGGACATATTATTCATTATTGTAGATATTTCATAAAAATGTTTTGAAAAGGAATATTTTAAGGATTTATGGAAGGGTCTACTTAATCAAATCCTCATTTTCCATGTTTTAAAGATTTATTTTTCTAAATGTATTTAATTAATGTCCTTGTTTTCAAAATGATTATAAGAATTTATTTATATGGACATGATTGTTTGAAAATGTTAATTCATTGAATATGTTTTGAAGTGGTATGGGAAAAATTGATTCAAAAATAACTTTTAAATTACTTGCTTTATAAATGTGTGACTTTAAAATGAGTTCACAAAAAATTGATATTTTACTCAAAGAGTTTTACTAATCTTTTTATACTATGTCAAAATCCATACTATATATTATTATTAATTGAGATTGATTTAGTACAATAAAATATTCCATATTGTATTGAATGAGTTATGATCAGTTTGACTTTGGATATGATATTTTTATACCATTTATGGTTTATGGTTAATGTAATGACATTTTTATGCTAGATTTATTATGAATGATTGTGTTATGTTTCAACATTTTCATTTGAGGAATGAATTGGACTTAGTATGTGACTGTTGGGGCCATCTATAGATCCTCAATGCATCGGTAGGTATCATGAGAAAAACTAGTTTCTTATTACAAGACCTTGACAAATAAATTATTTGTAGTCTTCGAACAAAGACATAACTACCTGGTTATGATGTCCGACATTATGCATTCACACGTTATGAAATTAGTTTTTACATGTGATTATTCAACCAGTAGAATATCCATGTACATGTTTATATTGTAATTTTAGATTCATTTTTTCCATATTCTGTTCAAGATTATGATTAAAAATGATTTTGTTTTTATTAAACATCTTGCAATAAAATTTTATAGGTTCCGTAAATTTATTTACCCATACCAAGAATCTGAGCTCACCCCTTTCTTATGTTTTATTTTCCCAAGATTCCAAGAAGTTTATGATAATTTATATGCGGGTTTAAGTTACATAAATAATGGAATTCTCAGAGGATTTCTTTTATGTTGTGTGTGAATGTGTAATGTAACATTCATGTATGTAATCAATTTTACAAAACTGTTAAAATGATCGGTACTTCGGGACAGGATTCATTGTAATCATTTCAATGTATTAAAACAATTCATCAGAAATAGGATTTCGGGGTTGTGGCATTACATTTTGTATCAGATGAAGTTTAGAAACAAACATGGAAATATATTTAGATTAAATTGGATTAGGAAGGATTACCATAAGATAGACATTGAGGATTAGTATAGAATAACATGAATTTTTTTTGGTAAGGTAGATATTATATGGGTTTTCCATGAAATATATCCATGTTTGGATAATACACGTTGCGTGGTTCTGGCACAAATGTACAAAGGATTGAAAACTCCAACAAGGATTTTCGACCTTGACCCAGGGTATCATGGTACTCGACAATGGGATTTACTGTGCACCTAGTTTGACACTACTGGGAGATATTCTTAGATAAATCAAATTTTCATTACAAAACATTATGAAGGATTTATGAGCAAATATGTCGGCAGGGAAACCATTTTTAAGATTATTCTAGTAGATGTTTGAAAATAATTAATTATTGTTGAGAAATTTTCATGTTTTTTGATTAAAAATTATGATATGATATTACCTAGTGTATGTGTCCATTTAAAAATGGATCCTAACAAAAGTAATGAGAACTCATGAAATTGGAATAATCCAATGAGTTAGAAAGATAATATATTTCATTATCTTGATCAAACATTTTTAAGTGAAATAGCCTACCTTGTATTCTAATCACTTGAGGAAATAATATTATGTGTTAATAAGATAAGTAAAGAATTATCTGAGTCCTACAGCTTTGAAGGGAATCCAGAGAAGAATAGGATTGCATAGATACAGATAGATAACAGGAATAAGGGGAAGGATAATTTTTCCATATGTGATAACTGTGGAAAATATCACCCTATGAAATTCATTAAAGGATTGGGTATTTGTTTTAAGTGTGGAGAAAAGAATTATCATGAAAAAAATAGAAAGGAAACATAGAAAAGACTAATATTCAATGTTTAAACTATAGTGGAATGGGGAAATATGCAATTAAATGTCATAATATTCAAGGAAATATAGCTCGAAATAATCGAAGGGATCATGGTTAAGAAATATTTGTTACTATGGTCGATGTGTAATAATTAATGTATTTGTTTTTCTGGACTAATAAGTTATGTCATTTGAGTATTGTATCAATGATGTACTGGTTATATGAATTATAGAAATAAATAAATATTTTTATGAAGTAATATTCAATTTAGGATGTGATATTATATGGTTCTAAGAAAAGTGACTCAATATCAAGTTAATTTTTTTGGAAAATACATGGTTGGTAGAAAGATAAACCATAATATGATTCTGATACTGAGGTAGTGATTTTGGAAGTTGATATGATTGATTTGGATACATTATATTTGATATTCTTGACTACCATGAAACTAATTAATGATTATTATATTCCATCATTTTTGGAGTTTACAACATTTATGGATTTAAGAAGTATATCTAGTATACTATGTTTTACCAATGGAATAAGGAAGTACATACATATTCAAATAAGGTTTTATGGTAATTCATGTAGTTACCTTGTTTTAATAAAATACATGATGAATTTATTCACATTTTGATCCTCATTATTTTATTTTTAACTTCGTTATAAATTTTTGGACTCTGAATTTGGATACAATTATTTTGGATAAGTCAAAAGGTTGGAATTGAGTAAGAAGAAAACTTGAATTTTTTGGAATTTGGTTAAAGTATAATTTATTGGATACTTTGAACTAACATTTTTTTAGTAAACCTTTAAGGGATTAAGGGAATATTTTTTTACCTTATTATTTATCAAATGTGCTTCATGCATATAAAAAATCATTTTTGAACATTTATTTACTATTTTAAGGGATGAAGTGAAAATAGATATACGCACATCCAAATTATGAGGATACAATTATGATATGTAACAAAATCAAGTATGTTTTCTGGAGTTATTATTTTGATTGGAAATTAATCCATCCTCTTAAAAAAATTTCAAAAAAATGTATTATCCTAATACCTTATGATTTAGTGAACTGATGATTCTTTAAATCCTCATAGATTGATGGAATTGAGGCCCTCATTTTTACATTTATTTTTCACATGTTTGTGATTGATGACCTCAATAAATCCCTATAAATATTTTTGATTTTCCTCCAATAATTTTTCTATAATTTACACCAATGTTCTCCTATTCTGAACCATAATTTGGTGGTAAAATTTCATTTATCATTCCCTCTTATTAAGATGAAACTTTATAACCCTATTTCCGATGTGGGTTTTCCACAATGTTATATTATATTTTGAAACTTTTATTTTCAAAGAATAAATTAAAAAATTTAGGACTCACTTTTTTGAAGGATGGGAGAATGTAACACCCCAAGATTAGAAAGTACGTAATCTTTTATAGTAATTCAATAGCTTGCGCTACACACAACACCAAGTTAGAGTGCACCACTACATACCAAAATAGCCATTAAAAAAAAATTTATGAATCGTATTATTCACTTTTTGAATTTTATATATATCCTATATTATTTTAACGTTCTACTTTTTTTTCTTAGACATAATATATGGATAAATTCAATTTTTACAGATAAAAGAATCAATTTTCAAAAAATGTAGTTTTTTTCCTTTTTATGGATAACCCTTTTAAAACAAATATTTGAAACTTTTATATATTCAATTCAGTGAAATTAAAAAAAATGGATAAATATTTGGCACTTTTTTGATAACTTTAACATTTTAATGAATACTGAAAAATACTAAATTTTAATTGAAAACAAAATTTTCAATCAAAATAATTTATAGTGTTAAAAAATGAATTTTATGGTTTTAAAGAATAATTATATTATATATTAATCATTTGATATAATATAGTTCATTATAAGTAATTTCACATTTAAATTAGAAATAAACATAAGTCGATCTTCTGATAGTTTCTACTTTTTAAAAACCCACTTTTTTGTTTTTAGCAATGAAATATAATTTTAAATTATGTAATGAAAATTATAGGTTTTCAATTTGGTAAAATAGAATTCATTTTTTTATTCGTTATATCAAAAATAACTTAAAGTCATTTTTTTGTATTTTTCCGAAAACATTCAATTTTTAATAAATACTGAAAAACACGTCGTTATAATTTAAAACCAACTTTTATTTAAATAATTAGTATTTTTTATATAATTTATTTTAAAGTAAAAAAAGAAACATAATACTTATAATAGTCCACTGTAATTCATTGGAGTAAATTTATAATAAGATTAGATATATAAAACTTTATTGAACTTCATAACTTCTATTCCCCACCATCTAGACACATTTGCAAATTTGCATAAACGTCATTTTACCAATTATCGTAATTGAACATAAAAAATGAGAGAGACATGATTTATATTAGTAATTAATATGTGGGTCAATGGAATGAAAATAATTTTTGGTGAATAGTAACTTTTGAATTTTATTTACCATAGTTAAAATTAAATATGGTAATTAAAGGTAAAGATGATATTATAATTACCCTAACACATGTCCTAATTCCATTGGATAATTTTATTTCAACCAAAATCCAACTTATGAAGAAAATATGATCCTTTTTTTATCTAATTTAATTTGATTAAGACATTTATTATTATTTTATTTGATGAAGAGTTAAAAGAGTTAAATTCAAATTTTAATAACTAAAACATTTTTAATATAGGGTCATCCATAAGATATATTAGACTATAAATAATAATTATAAAGCTAAAAATATTTCCTACGTCATGGTATTTTATTTATAATGTTTAAGCACTATATAATAAAATTTATTTATGACACAATGATGATGCAGTAATTACCTCATTAATTAAAGATTAAAATAATTGATATTATAAATATGAAACTAATATTAAATTGAGAATTCTGATGAATTCCAAGAATTATATAGTTTAATATCACATGTTATGGTTGATTTAATATATATTTTTTGAATTAATCATTTTTTTGATTTGCAAAAAAAATTACTAAATTGTGTCAAAATTGACATAAATGAGTTTTTAAACAAAATACTATATGATTAAATGATTTAATAGTTCTAAAAATATTTTTTTTCCAATGGACTTATATAATGATATATATGTAATTAATGAACAACATTAGGTTCTCTTGTAATTTTATTGTTAGTTTATCAACCGTGTAATATAAACATACAAGAATACATGGTAAAAGTTATACTATATAACTAAGAGTTAAATCAAAAAGATATGGTTAATATGGTGACCTAAAATTTCCTAAAACCTATTGGTTTCAAGTATTCATACCCATTAACACCTTATTCTTGAATTAAATCTATTTGAAGCCGTTAGAGACCGAAAATGATTTAATAATAAAATAATATTTCAATCTTTTCCGAAAGTGACCCCCACCTCTCTTTTAAAAGGGTACATCTTCATCCCTAAAAATCATAACTCCAATGCCAGTTGGCACAGACACACCCTACTCAAATATCCTCCCAACTACCCTCACTTTAACATAGAGGACTTAATTTGTTCATATTTCCAACCTAATCATCCCTTTTGATCAAATCGAATGGAATAACCCAAAGAAGAGGTAATTATTTATTCACCTCTTTCAAAGTTCTTTTCTTCTTTCACTTCTTATTTAATTGTTTTTCCCATAACAAAATAATAACTCCAGTACCTTATACATATTGTGATGTTATTATAAATATGTTATAACCTTATTAATTATTCTATCTATCCTATAAATTAAAAAGTCACCATACATGTGTCTGTATGGCTTAACGTCTCCACGTTGTGGTGTAGTTTTTTATTCAACACTTCATTATTTGTATGTGTATAACAATGAGTATAATTGATTTACATAATAACTATAACATGGTAATGATTCATTATATATAATATACCATCCATTTAAACATTATTTAACCATCAATAGAACGATGTCGTCGCCCATGCGTACGTACGGGTTACCGTCTCCACGACGCGATGAGTTTCATTTCCATAATCACCATTCAACGATGATTATAAAAATATATATTATTAAAAAGTATGTAATATATGAAATATTAATTCTAATAGATATATATATATATGTGTGTATTAACATATATCTTATTCACTTACGTCTGTTCAATAATATATGAAAACAGAAACATTGTTTATGCGTATGTACGGCCTACTGTGTCCATAAATAGTGTTCTCCATTTCATATATATATGTATTGAATAAATTTATTCTGAATATATATGATATAAAAATCATGTTTTATATTCTGTAAGTATTTAAATCATGATCTACGTGATACGATCAAGAATAACAAGTTAAAACCCTCATGATAAGGAAAGTGATTATTACATGAAATGCAAATTTGACATTGAAATTATTGTTAAAAGGTTGTATAATGTTATAAATATATCATTTATGATATCAAAAATATTAAAATTTTCGTGGTATAATTTAATAACATTTTAGGGTCATCATACATGAGGTTAAACATACCCTCGACTCATGGAAAGTAGAAGGTAAGGGTAAATTCTTCAATCTCATTATTATCTGAGATTGTTTATGTGTAAGTACTTATAAGGACATATTTATCATCGATTTACATATTTCATAAAAACATAGTAAAGGAATCTTTTAGGGTTTTATAGAAGGGTATAATTAAATGTATCATTATTTTAAATTTTTTAAATATTAATTTTTCTAAATCTTTTTAATTAATGTCCATGTTTTCAAAATGATTATAAGGATTTATTTATATGGACTTGATCCAGAAATCTATTTAAAATGACTTAATTTATAAAATTTTGACTTTTTAATGATTTCATAAAAACGAGATATTTCTCTCAAAGAGTATTAGTAATTATTTTCAACTATGTCAACATCCTTTACTGGATATTATTCTTGATTGAGGTTGATTTATTACAATAAAATATTCCTTACTATATTGAATGAGTTATGATATTTTTGATAGTGGATGTGATATTTTTATACCCTTCATGGTTTATGGTTCAAATATTGACAAATAATATGATAGTTTTAATAAGAATGTTTCTTTTATATTTCAGAATTTTCATATATGGAATGCATTGAACATAGTAAGTGATGGGTGGATCCCACTATATCTCCACGATGAATAGGTAGGTCCCATGAGACAAACTAGTTTCTTGGAAAAAGACCTTGAAAAAACATTATTTTTAGTCTTGGAACTATGACTTGACTAAGTGGTTAAGACGTCCAACATTATGCATTCCCTCATTATGAAATTAGTTATTACATGTGATTATTAGACTAGTGAAATATCCATGTACATGAATATATGGTAATGTTAGATTTAATTTTTCCATATTATGTTCAAGATTATTTTTAAAAAGGACTTTGTTTTTATTACACATATTACCTTAAAAATTAATAGCTTCCACTAAATTATTTACCCCTACTGAGCATATGATCTGACCCCTTTCTTATGTTTTATTTTCCCTGGATTCCAAGAAGTGTATTATGATTTATATGTAGGTTTAAGCTAGATGAATAATGGAATTCTCGAAGGATTTTTTTATGTTGTTTGTGAATGTGTAATGTAATATTCATGTATGTATTCTATTTTCCAAGACTACTAAACTGATCAATCCTACGTGACTTGATTCCTTGTAATCAAGAAAATGTATTAAAATACTGCACCAGCTCTGGTCTTCTGGGGTCGGGGCGTCACAGTTGCTATCATAGGAAGTTTAGAAAAAAACATGGATATATATTTAGAAAAACTCTGATTATGAATCATTATCCTACGATAGTATTTGAGGATTAGTATATAACAACATCAAAAAATGTGGAAACATAGTTATTATTTGGTTTTTCCAAATAATACATCTGTGTCTAGATAGTTAAAGTGGATGTGGTTCTGGAACAGATGTATTATGGAGTGAAAAATCTGATAAGGAGTTTTGGGCATGACTCAGGGTATCCTATACAAAACAACTAGCTTTACTGCAGAGATTTTTTGACACTCCTAGAAGATATGATTAGGATAAATCACATTTTCTTGTCAAACCATTATGAATGATTTATGAGTAAATATGTCATCAAAGAAACCATTTTTAAGATTATGGTACTAGATGTGTGAAATTAATCAATTAATGTTGAGAATTTTTCTAGTTTTTGGATTGTAAGTTATGATATGATCTAACCTATTGTAAGTTGTCCTTTATAAATGCAACCCAGTTAAAGGAATGAGAACTCTAGAAATACATATGATCCAAAGTGTAAGAAATATCATTTCCTTCATGGTCTTAAGAAAATATTTTGAAGGGAAATATCCTTCCATGTATTCTCATCATTCGAGGAAATAGTATCATGGGTTAATAAGATATGTAAAGAGTTATTTGAGTCGTATGGCTTTGAATGGAATCCAAAGAAGAAGAAGAGGGAATAGAGAGTGATAGATAATCAGAATAATGGAAAGAAGAATTTTCATATATGTGATAACTGTGGAAATAATCACACTTGGATGTTCTTGAAAGGATTGGGTGTCTGTTTTAAGTGTGGAGAAAAGGTTTATCAGGAAAAATAATGGAAAGGTAAAAAAGAAAAGACTAATATTCAGTGATTCAACTATAGTGAAATGGGGAAATACAAAAAAAAATATCCCAACGATTATGGAAATATAGCTCAAAATAATCTAAGAGATAAAGGAAAGGAAAATTTTTTTATTATGGTCGACATGGAATAATTTATGTATTTGTGTTTTTGGATTAATGAATTATGTCATTTGAGTTTTGTATCAATGATGTACCGGTTATATGAATTATGGAAATAAATATGGATTTTAATGGAGTACTATTTAATTGAGGATTTTATATTATATGGTTCTAAGAAAAGAAACTCAATACCATGTTAATCTTTTTGGAAAATACACAGTTGAATGATAGATAAACCTTAATATGATTCTGATACTATGGTAGTGATTTTTTAATAAAATATGATTGATTTGGATAAATTATGTTGGATATTATTGTCAACCATGAAACTGAGTAATGATTATTATATTCCATCATTGATGGAGTTTACAACAATTATGGATTCAGAAGTATATCTAGTATATTGTGTTTTACCATAGGAATAAGGAAGTGCATACATATTTGTTTCATAGGTCCTTGAAATGTGTATTCTAGTTTTAGGAATCACCGCTTCCCAGAGGTTTCCATTGGATTTATTGATGGAACTGGAAACATCCAATAGTTCATTATCCAAAGGGGACATGCTTTCCAAAGGCAGACGTTCATTATGTTTGAACGTTATGATACTTAATAATGTGCATTGGCCGAGAGGATGGGAGGTCAGACTCATCGCACCCTTTTTGGTGGGAATTATTTTCTACTCCGGGACTCTCTTTATAATTTAAGTTATTTTCATGAATCCTTGTTAATTCACCAATTAAATCATAAGTATCCCTTTGAATTTTCAATCACTTATTTAGAATGTGAAAATTAAAAGCAAGCATATGTATTCTAGGTTCTTCATTAATGGAGATATCAATATGTATTCGTGGTTCTCTATCAATTTTACTCTCTTATATACTACTTTTAGATTATTTTAATCTTCGTTATGATGATACTATTTTTAGGCCACTCAGTGGGGCACTTTGGAATTTATTTTCATCAAAGGAGACGATGGTTTGGTTTTATTTTGGGATTGTCTCCATAAAATGGGATACTTATGTATCCTTGTGAATGGAATCAAAACCCTCGTAGTTCGGTTCCAGTGAATGGGACACATTATAAATTTTAACTTCATGTGATATGGACCTATCCATAACGTTTAATGTCATGTGGTATAGACATCTAAGTGGAAGGTTCTTTGTCAAAACATAATTTTGGACTTATATTGAAGCATCCCATGGTCCATGGAAAGGGTATGGGTTTCCATGTAGGATCAAACCCCATTGGGAATATGACCCAAGGAGGAAAGGGTTGATTTAAGGTATTGGGTATGAAACTCAAGGAGACTTCCTACGTATCCCATATAGGTGGGAATCAAAGCCCACGTAGTTTGATAAGTATCATAGGAGAGTATAGTGCTTTCAAAGAAATTAGTTTTGGATTACTTCTTGAAATGTATACCCTGGTTATTTGAGGGTTTAATTTGGGGCTTTTTCCTAAGGAGGATTCCCATATAAAGGGAATTAGGTTTAGATTAATGAAGAGGATATCCAGTAAAACCGGGCCTTGAATGGGCTTCCTACATATCATGGTTTGAAAATGAATTAGTGTTCTCTTAGTTCCTTTAATGGTGAAAATTATGATACCATGACAAACCTCTAAGCCCATGTGAGTCATTATTGGTGTGAGAAAAAAAGGATGTCAACGATCAAAAAAAAAATCATTCAAAATTTCAAATATTTTCTCCTCCTCGGGTGGAAGAGGGAACACCTATGGTGGCCAAGTGATAAATGTTTAGGTGACCTGGGAAGAGGGAGAGGCGACGAGCCCTCCCACTATTCTCTTCACATTGGACAAGGGTCCAATGAGAGGAAGAATGAATGAAGGGTAGGAGCTTACACCAGGATTGATGCCCCTAAAATTTATCCTAGTAGGGGAAGGAGACTTCTCATATTATTGTATGGAAAAGCAAGTGTGAATCCTACCTTCCCTATCAGAGACCTGAGGTACGAAGTCATCTCTTTGAGAAGGGAAAGGCCAGAACCCAAACCCTCATCCAAACCTGTAACTTTAGACACTATACATGGGAGAAATTTCCATGTGACTATGGATAAACAAACCCACAAGCATTCCATGAATCCTAACCCCATTGTGAAACAAATGTGGAAAACCTATTCTTGTAGAAATAAAAACCCAAATAAGATACACGCTAATGTGGATTTCCTAAAGGATTGAAAGTCAAGAGGTTTTGGTAGAGGTCTCAATTGAATCCCTTCCAGACAAGGGATCCATGGAAGATGAATCCTTTCCATGAATGGCTTTGATAAAGGCTTGATGGCTTGTAGATAAAATAGAGTATGTGAATCAATGAGGGTCACCCAAGTAGGAACATGCACGCAAGTATGGGCATGCAAGTAGGCTTGGGTGACCCGATGTTCACATAAGAGACAAACAACTTGTATGGTAAAACATGGGCGAGACCATTCTCGAGGCTTCATAACCATTCACATGTGGTCTTAAAAGTGGAGCGCTGATGTTCCTATGAAATGAATAGGTGACACACAAGTATTTCTGATTTGGGGAGGTTTGGTGCTTTAGGCGCGCAAGTGTTATGGGGTTCAAACATTGAAAGGACTAAATTCCAATGATCCTCCCATAAATCCTCTACTAAAGGGGTTGAATAACTACCTTGAATGTTTCAGAAGATCGGGGTAATGTAATTGTATGACCAGAGTAGCAATTGGGCTTCAAAGAAATCTGTCCGTCCAAATGATGGCCCCAAGGGACTACTTATAGGCAAAAATAAGACCTTGGTTGAAAGGAGATTGGGCGCGCAAGTGTCTTGCACGCCAAATTGTGGTACGCAAGTACCTTCTACGTCTATGGTGTTTTGTCTAGACTAAGGAGATTCAAAATTCATTCCATTGAAAAAATTTATTATCTTCATGTATTTTCCCCCTTTCGTTCTAAGGAGATTCCATTAGTTATTTTTAGACTCTTTTATGGAATGGAGTGCCCACAAAATCCCCCCCCCCTTAGAATTGGTTCCAAAATGAAAAGAGGATCCTATACTGTGGTAATGTATTGAAGGAAAAAGAAAAGAGTACTGGGTAGAACAAGTGTTACGCACGTTGAGAAACTAGTAATGCAAGTTTGTAGAGTGCAGGAATCTGGAATGCAAGGTGACATATGTCACCTATATATAATGGCTTCACATCCGTGAAAATCATCGAGTCTTCCAAAATTTCATCTCTCGACAAGTAAGTCTTTTTTCTAACTCATACGCTTTTGTTTTTCCGCACTCCTTATGTATGTTTTTCCATTCCACGCTATAAGTGGGGATCCATACATGGTAGACGACTTATACTTGTGCGCCAAATTTACACATGCGCACCTTAATGCCTTTACATTTATTTTTCAAAACCCTAAAAGTGATCACACATAAAATGATGATTTCAATATTTTTTTGCAGGTTCAAATGGATCCCAAATGATTTGTAAGTTCATATAATCTTCAAAATAAGAGGATTGGTGACATGATGTATGACATTGGTCATGATTACTTTGATGTTTCCGACACCTCCCTTCCAGACATAGAAAAATATTTGAGGAAGTATAATTTCATATTTCCCCAAAGCACCTATCTTTCTTTGTATATTATAGCCATTTGTAGGATGTAAATGTTCTCAATCCAATGAACTATGTCTATAATTCTTGGTTTCATGTTTATACCATCTTTTCTTCTGCCAATTTTTATGCTGGGGGTTAATTTTATAATTCTATGACAGTATAGAAAGCTCATATAATGCATCATAGACCATGTGATCCAGATTTGAAGGCACACACACCCAAGATGCTACCACACTACTACTAATCCATATTTTCAGATTCTCAAATAGATCAGACCAAGAGTAGGAATAAAATTTGGTACTTTGGCCTAGGAGGAGGTGTAAAACGTGCGTGGATGTGGGTATACTGGGTTTGTAAGACCTATGAAGAATTAACAGATGACTTGAATGGCATTGGGATTTACGAAGCTATCTGGTTGAGAAAAAATTATGGGTATATGAATGACGATTTCAAGATTGAATTGTTATTTTGAGGGAGCCCTGAGACTAATTCCATCAATTTAACACATGGAGAGGTAAGCATTAGCTTGTGAGTGTTTTAAAATATTTCTGGATCTAAAATCCTTGGAGATAGATATGACGAGTTTATTCCTCCCATGGTGATGTGGATTGACTCAGAGAACACACCATATTTGGTTCATGAGTTGATGAAAATCTTTAACAAACTCGAAAAAACGACAACCATGAAGTATCACCCCAGGAGGGATATTCATCTAGAGGAATTCTTGGAAATATTTTTGATAAAGAAGAAGGAAATGGGCCCCACATAAACCCTTCTGACTAGCTGTCCAAGGGAAGAGAAGAGAGGTACCCATGATACTTTTTGGCCTATATTAGGGAATTCGGAATTTCATAAATGGGGATATGAAGTCAACCCAAAAATTCCCGCAAAGACACGAATGGAAGGTTTCATGGCCATGTGGATCATCATGTATTTATTACCTATCCGAGACTCTAAAGGAGGCGTGAGGCCATGAAACCTTTTTATTGCATCTATGATGGCGGAGAAAAGGATGGTAGAGTTGGATACTCTCGTTTTGTCCAAGATTCATAGGAGATTTATGCACAATTACAAGGGGGAGTGTCCATTTATAATAGCAGGGCCATTAAAAGTGTTTTGGGGATGGATCGCTACTCACTTCAGAAATTATGTTGTTCAAAGTGGAGTAAATGTTTTTGGATGTTCTTTCCAACCATATATTCAGGATTTTTCTAGTATTTAACCATTGTCCTTGAATGCTTATGATATATAGGATAGATTGAGAAAGCATAAGGAATTTCATTTCTATCCTTATGGGAATCCACCTACGGAGTGATTTATTGACGATGGCATGGACAATTTTGAATTGAGGGCATATATGCTAACTTGAAGATATGGCATGATGGCCACCATAATTGAAAGATAAATAATATGTGAGGAATATGCTTATTTAGAACTATGAATCAATTCAAATGTCTACAATAGAATACTGTATCTCCTCCTACACATGTCAAATTAGAGCAACACCCAATGGTTGCCCGACAACTATGGTTGTTGACATCTACAGAGATAACTGGGTAGTATTTAATTAACTTTTCACTGATTCATTACAAATATTGACTATCTGGTATGTTGAAAATTGGGTTGCATCTTACCCTGAAGGGGTATTAAATCATGTCTTCCCTCAAGTGGGGGAAAAGAGAAGTAGCAGGAGGGAACCCCGCCATTTGGAAGATAATTATTTATCATCCGACGATGACTCGCAAGAATCAGAGGGTGGAGGTGATGGTGATCCAAATTCACCAAAGAGACCTCGTTATAGATATAACCATCCTTTCAGAATTAAGAGAGCCACACCATCAATCCCTACCAAATTTGCATCGAGGAAATCAAGTCACCGTCATTTTGATGAACAACAAGTTCCATTTTCAAATCCCTCATCTTTGACTATGGTTGTAGGGAATAAACTCAAATCCAATGATGTAGGATCATCTTCACAACCCCCAGACATATATTCTAAATATATATGGTTGTAGGCTATTCAAACAAGGAAAATTTTGTACTGTGATGCCAAGACCATGTGAATTGATCATTGTGAAAGACTGCATATTCCAGAAGTAGTGGGTTGCAGGCATCTTCTGACATTATTTTTAAGGAAAATCTCCAAGGGATGAGGACCTACATTTGAGAGCTGTAAATTCTCATATATACAACTGAGGAATAAATTACTACCACAAATAGGGTGAAGGAAATGATAGATCATGGTACCACCGAATGGATTAATCCTTCATTAAACGAAGAGTGGCATGACTTTATAGATCTTGAGGTTTTATGTTTCCTTTCTCTCGAATTAGCTTTCATTTTTCATCATAAAATTTAGTCAAAACATTGTTACTTATGAGAAATTTTGTCTTAACATACAGTTGGGTATATGGAAGACAAATGAAGTTCCTTCACCACAATATAGACCTAGAGGCATAGCTGTTGGTGCTACCAGATCACCCCATGAATCGGTAGAAGTATCACCGGGCAAACATTCCATAGATGATGAAATATATAGGGTATTGGGATCTCTAATACCTTTCGTTGGTAATGATGATGGAATCCCTCCTAAGAAGGTGAAGAATAAAAAGAACCGGATAAAGAGATCCATGGTTAAGCTCATTCTTAGCAATGGTGAGTCTCCCAAATAACCATGAATTTTAGTCCTTATTCATGAAAAAGTGTTAAACATATTATAATTACACAAGATTATTATATCTATTATTTCAAATAAACTACTGATAAGGTTCAAGGAACCATAGAAGGTGCTGCTGAACAGACAAAAATTCCTTCAAATCAAGTTATTTCTCAAGAGACATTGAAGCCAAAAGAACCAACATTTGTTCCCAGCACTGCTCATGTTCCTGCTGTAAGAGGATAGGAGGCTTCTGGTAAATAAAAAATACATCATAAGGAATCAAATGTAACAACAAATAACTTTTATTTTGTGAAACTTTTAGGTTTATCACATGAAACAAAACATCTAGTAACAACTGACATTGACCCCATAATTGTTTCTGAGGAATCTATTCAGGGTCAAAGGTTGTCGAAGGAAGGTTGCGAAGCAAACATGCCAAGTTCTCCAACGAGTGAGACTAACCTAGAATTTGAGATATCATTGGGGGACATGATGAAGCTTGGAATGTCTTTTTAAGATATATTAGAAAATTTTAATATATCAAATGATTTATAAGATTTTGGAGTTCCATGAATATAATCAACTGGATGTGAGTTCTCATTATTCTTCCTGTTAACATACTTATGATTAATCTTCTAACCATGGTTGGTTGAAATATGCAGTTCCGTATAAAGAAATTGTTGCCGCAATTATAATTAAAGGAAGTGTTGATATTAACTTCAATCCTACCATTTCAGAGACATTAACTCATGTTGATATTTTGATAGTAGATCTTCCTAAAATTCACTCTAAAGATCATGAGAATATTAATGATAGAACTACTCATTAAGAGAAGTCATACATAATTTTTGAGATTGAGAATATTGGGGTGGATTTGTCTCATGCACCTAAACTACGATTAGGTAAGAGATACTGATATTGTGATTTCCTTCAAAGTTTTTTCTCTCTTGAATCTAAAGATAACCATACTACCTGATTTACCATATAGAGCTATCAACATCAATGGCTATGTCTGGAGGTAAAGCCTCTATATCATCCCAAACATCATTACAAGGTGGAGCATGCATTGTATAGTAAGGAACAGAACATGTCACTTATTTAATTGAATTAGTCCCAGAATATATATTTCCTAATGATACTAATTCTTAATCAGACCCATAACTACATAAGGCTCTTCATCTTTCAGGACCCAAGGCATGGAAAAACATCTGGAAGATAATATCTAAGATTCCCATTGATGAACAGCCTTTAAAAATTCCCCAAAATTTATCTCATTCTATCATGCTAGGATTTGGTGGTTTCGAATACCATGAAATTCATACTTTGGTAAAAGAGATTATTCATAAGAGGGAGCAACAGAAAAATCATCGACAAGACGTGATAAAATAAAAAATTTCGATCAATATTGAAGAGTTCCAAGTAGCACTGTCCTAGGACGAGGCTAATCATAATTCAATGTTAAAGGGACTGAAAATGAAAATTAAAGAAAAAATTTTTCTGTAGCTACTCCTTAAACAAGAGTTAGATATCATTACATTGGAACTTGAACAGCTTCATAGCTCATTAAGAGAAATCTCAATGGATGGTGAAAAGGCCATAACAGATGCCAGAGAAAAACATCATTATGCTGAATAAAGGTAAGTTGGTCAATTAAATGGGCTTTAACAGGTAGACGACAGGGCTCAAGAGGTGGTCAAAAAAATGGGGAATTATGTAGAAAGACTTTTATAATGTTTTATTTTTTTGAGAAGAGAAATACTCCAATTTTTGGATGCTCCTTTGGGAAATTTTTATAAATTAAAAGCATTTTTTCCCCAATCATTTGTGTTTTCACTGTCACTAAATACTTTTGTTTTATATAATCTATTGGGCCTAGTAATATTAGTTTAATTTTTTCTAGGGCTTTATGGACAACCCCACACACATTATATCTCCTGACTTTTTATTGCTCAATATTACCTAAATGATACAAAAATATATGTTTAGTGAGATGGGACTCGAATTTTGTTAAGAGTTCCCTCTATGGGATCTCAATATAATGAGTACCATGTCATTTATTGATGAAATTTTAGAGTCATTCATGTTGGAATAAAAAGGGCTAGTATTTAAGGTCGAATAGATTTGACCATAAATTTTGAAATTAATTCCCAATGAAGACTATGTGGCTAAGATTAGATTCAATATTCTTTAAATATTACTAAGGGGAATATTGAGTCATGATTTTCTATAGTCACAAAATCTAAAATCTATATGAACAAAAGTAGAATATTTTTCAGGAATGAAGTTACTATTATTTGACAGAAACCAGTTATGGAGGTTTAATTATGCAGGGACAACTAGGGCATATGCTGCATAGCCAAATCATGGCATCCTTTGGATGATAGTAAATTAATGAAGGAAACATATGCAAGGCCTCCTAAGTCAAGTAATACATAGTCAGAAAAAAGAGTTCTTTAAGAATTTAACATTTGGCTGCTGATAGAAAGGAGGTAATAAGATTTGGGTTACTCAGCACCATAGTGGGTGGTTTTTCCAAAGAAAGTAATTTTTAGAATTATAGGTTTATTTTATACAATCCCACGCCATGAATAGAAAATCTATTTCTATAAAAATTTTGTTTATTAGTAATGGTTGAAATTTATCAGAAATAGGAACTTCTGATATCATACATTCAATTCTAACTCATGCGTTGGGGACATTATACTGTGAAATTTTATAAGTCCTACAGTTATGACGATGTACTGTGTAGTTTTATGTCATGCAGTGAGGATATTGTGTGGATTTAATTAATGGTATTAATATTTGACCAAAGGTATGAGACTCCCCCATTTTCATGATAATTTATTTAGAAACATACTAATATATTTAGGCATGGAAGGTAAAATGGAAAACTATGATTTGGTAATTTATAGATCTGAAGAATGATATGAAAAAGGAACTAAATGAATTAGAATATGTCTTTTCCAATAATGAAGTTATCATTATATGAAAAACCTGTTATTGGGGTTTTATTATGCAGGGCCAACCAGGGCATCTGTTTCATAGAAAAATAGTAGCATCTTTTTACTGACAGACATGTTATATAGGTAACTTATGCAAGCCCACCTAAGGGAACATGATGCATTGTCAGCCAAAAGAGATCTAAAAATACTGACATTCTACAGCTAAAAGCCGAAAAATGTTTATGGAGATTCAAATTTTTTGAAGCACAGAGGTTGGTTTATGGAGAAAGGTACCTGATTATATATAAGGGTATTCCTAAACAATATTTCCAATGAATTGGAGGAATATTACTTCTATGAAGGTATGACCCAAACATAGGAGGTGTGGAGTCTGTAGTTTTTGGTCCTGCAACTCGGATCAAACATTGAAAAATTATGTGACATGTGGCCAAGTGGTTCCATGGTTATTTCATATTGCATTGAAAACATGGTAAAAGAAATGTGCAAACTATGGTTTTTAAGACATTCAAATTGGGAGAAATATAAATGGACATGAATAATTTGATGAATGTTTTAAAATATAGATTCTTGTATATTTTCATCAAATCGTGAAGGGGGAAAATATACTATAACCCGGAATGAAGTTACTATTTTTTGACAAACCCGTTATGGGGATGTGTTATGCAGGGCCAACTGAGGCATATGATGCATAGCCAAATAATGGAATCTTTTGATTGAAAGGCCCGTTATGTAGGAAACATAAGAATGGACACCTAAGGGCACGTGATGCATAGTCAAGAAAAAGAGTTCTCAGGTATTAGAAACTCTGTCACTAGAAACTGTAAGAAATATTATGAAGATCGGAAAAAATTAAAGATTAAGACTTTTTTATATGGAAGGGGTTTATGCCCAATTAATATGATAAGTATCAGAACCAATATTGGCCATGACATTAATTTCATTTTACATAGATCTAACTCATATGAAAAAAGGATACATTCATTGTTTCCTCTGAATTATTATTATGATGAGCTGTTTAATATCATGCAATGAGGACATTATATTGTGCAGTTTTAAGTCAAGTAGTGGGGAGATTAATAACCCTATAAAAATTTTAGACACTTTATTTATATATAGAATCCTTTTACTCAATTCTTAATCCCACGTGAGCTATGTTCTGTGTGAGAAACAAGGAGCTGTAACAGACTCTTTTATAACAAAAAGGTAACATAAGTGAATAATATGGGTATTATATTTCCATGTAGTTTAACATCTTGTGGTAAAGAAAAAGAAGAACCGATGTGAAAATAAATACTTGTTGTAACTGTACTAAGGGATAAAACCCATGTGTCACTACATGTCTCGATGGGGGCATGAATCCTGTCATACATTGTTCTTTAAATATTGCCTATACAAGTTTTATTCTTATACAAACAATAAAGGGGTTTTTATCAAGGTTGGTCCGAATATTGGGGATCTAGGTGTCTTTACATACCTCATAGAAAATGAGAATCAATTGATACATATTTCTTGAAAAAATCATTCCTCACGCCAATCAAGTTTGACATGAAGAATGAGGTATTCTGACACGTTCTGAGAGAACGGTAAATCATAAAACATAAAATCATATAAGAACCAAATCATATATTTTAAGGAAACACTCTGTATAGATCTGATTCATATACAAGAGGAGAAAATAAAATAAGAAGATTTTGTGATTGTGACTGGGCCAAAAATTGGAGATTTTAGGCATCTCTACGTATCTCATTGGAAATTAGAATCAAGACATATGTAGTTCTTGAAACATGTTTCTTATGAAAATCGGACATAGGAATAAGGAAGAGAGGGACTCATGTACCACTAAGTTGTATCAACAATGTCAATGATGTTTACTTATGGAAGCTCCTAACATACAGTATAGAATAGATTAACCATACCGTTGAATGCCATATAACAAGGACAAATATTGTCATGGAGTTTAACGTTGTTCGACAAGGACAAAGATTCTATGAATTTTAACATCATACAGCATGGATGCAAATGGTTGTTTTGCAGTTTAATGTATTTCAACTAGAAATTTGTACTGTGAAGTTTTTAGTCTTCCAGAAAGGACATGGTGGTCGTGTAGTTTTTAGTCTTTCAAAAAGGACATTTTCACTGTGTAGTTTTAAGTCTTGCAGTGAGGATGATATTTATAAATACACAAAGTATTACATTAAGAATATTCCATTGGTTAGATTTGTATTAATCTATCCATCCATTGAGATTAAGGTATAACCTCCCGTAGAAAAGACCGTATGTATGGAATAATGTCCTTCCAACTTTGGCCCATGCTTTGGAGGTTTCTTCCCAGGTATCATTGGATTCCTAAAGACCAATACCAAATGTACTTTATTAAATGAATGGAGGTGAACATTATTTTTAAAATACCATGCTATTATGTTCTAATAGACTTATAATTGATGAAAATTATGAAATATTTTCTCTTCTAATCATTCTATCTCATTGAACCTTTTTTAGACCCCTCATTCATAGACAAATGATCACAGATTGAAACTATGAGTGAAGGAAATTACATTTCAATTAGAAAAACTTTCTATTTTCCATATACCAATGAATAATGTGTTTTTTGGGTAGAAGTACAAGTAGTATTTGGATATACCCATAAATCATTCAAAAGTCTTTCAGGATATGATTCCTTATCCTTATTCACAATCTTCTGGAGTATATTTGATAGGGTATTGTTAAAGGCCTCTATCTGCCCATTGGTCGCCGCATAATAGCGTGATGAATGGTCGGATTTGTTATTATGTTTCTGATAAAACTTATTTTCCTCATCAGAATAAAAATTAGTTTCATTTTCCATCAAAATTGTATTAGGGACACCAAATAGGGTGATGATATTAGTTTTGACAAAACAAACAATGCTTTTGGCTCAAACTTCATTGACAGGTATTGCCTCAACCCATTTAGAAAAGACTTCAGTAGAAGTAATGATATACGTGAACTGATTAGCTTCAGCAAGAGGATAAGGCCCTACTACATCCATTCCCTATGTGTAAAATGACATGGAGTATTTAGTTTTGTGTAGAAACTATGGGGGTTGATGAATGAAGTTGGCATGTACTTGGCCGGGATGAAATTTCTTAGTCAAATATGTGCAATCCTGCGTCATTGTAGGCCAAAAGTATCCAAGCCTTCAGATCTGATCCGAGAGTCTGTTCCCAGACTAGTGGGAACCACAAGCTCATGAATTTACTTCTTTTATGATAGTTGTTGTCTCTTTTCCATCAATACAACTGAAGAGAATTACATCCAATCCTCGCCTGTAGAGGACATTTTGATCGTCTGAACTATCATAATGGGTAAAAATGGCCGCTCATCACCAAATCTGTTCTTTTTCGTCCCTATTTAGTGGAAGTAATCTATTTTGAAGATATTCCATGATGGATGTTCTCTATCCCGTGTTATGACCATATGTCTCAGAAATAGGGATAATTTATTTAATTTCCTCCATTCTGGTTTGAACAAAAGGTGAGACCACATGCTGATGGGAAATTCTAATAAATGTCTCATCTCAATTTGGATCTTCCATGGCTATAGCTACTTTATCTAGTGCATCTTCTTGGGCATTTTTTGATCACGGGACAAAATACAGTTGTGGCTCTGAGGGAAATTCATCCATTAACACTCATACGTAATCACAGATTGGAATTAAATCTTTTTTTCTGATAGAATATTTCATATTTATTTTCATGATAACAAATTCTAAATAAGCTTTTACTTTCAAATGATACACTTACACCTGAAAGGAAAATTCTAAACCACAGATGAGACCTTGATATTCTGCCTCATTATTGGTACCACCTTCCGACAATAGGAAAAAATAAGGAAACACTTACTCATTAGGGGGAAATAAGGACAATTCCTAACCCAAATATTTTGACTTTAGGGCTTTCCATTATCTTCCATGTGGGACTTATGGAGGCACCATCTGTAACATCCCAGGTAAATAAAGAATAAATAATATTCATATTTATTAATATTTATGAAATAAATATTAATTTTATTTTAAATGGTGGCTATGTTCGATAGCGTGCCCGATACGCAACAATGAGTTTTTTGAAATCTTACGTTGCACACTAGTAATATAATAATATTTTTTTTAAATGGTAGTTAACACGTAGCCGTTGTATTGGCAGGAATGAATAGAAATAACTAAAATATGATTATATCTGTATTCTAAATGTTTTTATATTTATCCAATAAAATATAAAGGCTTAAAATAATAAAAGGATTCAATTTTAGGCATATATACTCTAATTTTCACTAAAGGTCCACTTATCCCCTTTTGATGGTGAACCGTCCTTAAATATATTTTTGGTCACTATTATACATTCTATTGGACCAAATAAAATTCTTCTTTAGAATCGGGACATCAAAATTTACTTTGTGTAAATTTTTGGTATTTTTCCGATAAAGTACATTTTTTAATGAATAGTGATAAATGTTGTATTTTAATTCAAAACCTCTTTTTAATCTGATTTATTTACAAGATTAGATTATCTTTTGAATTGGATTTAAAGTTCAATTAGAATATATTTTTACCATTTAATCGAATTGTTGTCGTTTGAATTATTTTCTCTTTGAAATTGGACTTAAACTAGTGTCAATCTTTTGATACTTATTGTTTCATAAAAACACGCTATTTGCTCTGACAGCGGGAATTAATTGTTGAATTAATTGATGAAACTTATATGTTTTGAATTTTTTAAAATAGAAATCATTTTTTAATTCAAAATATCAAATATATCTTAGGGTGAATATTTGGTATTTTTCTGAAAAACTTCAATTTTTGTTGAATAGTGAAACCACTAAGTGGTACTTAAAAAAAGTGATTTTTCGTTGAAATAAAATTTTACAATCTCTGTGTTCTGAATTTCCAAAATACGACATACATGTTTGTCATTAAGAAGTAAAATGTGGTTCAATGGGATTAATATAATTTTGTGGTGAATAGTATCTTTTAAGTTTTTAATCGCTATTAGAGTTAATTAGTGTAATTTAAGATAAAAATAATGTTTCTATAATATGAAATGAACATGAAACATGTCCTAACATTATTGGATGTGTCATAGACGACCATGAAAACCCATGGTTCTATTTTTGGGACCCCATGGAGCCACATGGGTAAGATAATGACATTAATGCCTTTTATTTAAAGTAAAAGTAAAAATGACACAAACATGTATTGTTTTATTAAAAAAAATTACTATGGGCTTATACAAGTCATATTTATTAATATAAATAGTCAATGGAAAGATAAAAGTATTTCCTACATCATGATACTTTTATCCTAATTTTTAAACATTAAATATATTAAATTATTTATGACATCATTATGATGCATCAATTACCTCATTATTTAACGATTTAAATAAAATAAATAGATAATGTAAAATCTAAGACCTACACTTGTCAAAAACCTATTGGATGGGTATATTTAGAACACTTATCACCTTATAATCTAATTATATCAATGTGGGACCTTTTAAATCCGAAACTCATTTTAATATAAAGTATCATTTCTTTACTTTCCAAGAGTGCCCCTCCTCTCCTCTTATAAAAGGCCCCCACCTCTACTACCTTACCCAAAATTCCAAAGCATTTGGCTCGGCCAACCCCTTCCCATTTTGTCTCTCCACATCCCTCTCTTACTCCTAGAAGCCTCACTTTGGGCAGAAGTCTTCCCAAGGATGCCTTTGAGCTCAAACTAAAGGGAGTTACTCGATTTTAAGGTAATGTCTTCACTTGAGTCCTTTTGTTTTATTTTGCTTATCCAACCCCATAAACTCTTTTTATTAATATATTTTGTGACAACTCCAGTATATTAAATATAATAGTATGTTGTTATAATAATAATTCGAGCTACACTTACACACACCTACTTCTAATGGTTAAAAAACATAGTGTTTCTATGGATGGCGAATTTCTGCCTCACGAAACGATGATTGTTCAATATTCGTCCAACACCATCATAGGTGGACATTAAGATGTCACTATATTTATATATGATATATAATATGTTTATGTTTTACTTCTTCTCTGTATTTTTCATTTATGGCATACCATTATGGTTTCCATTAGGGGTAAACGCGATAATTTCATTTTAGGAAGTGCGGACTACCGCCCCCTCAAAGTGATTTGATTCATTAATGCCATATGTGGGATGTATAAAGGATGTTTCTAATGTTATTATATATGATTTTATACTGGAATTATAATATACCTTTATATCATTATGATTTCTTTCCATTAAATTATGAGATAGAAATGAAAGTCGCGTTCATGCGTAGGTACGACTTACCGTCTCCATGAACGATGCATTTAATTTCATATCCCCAAATGTAATGTATTATTATAAGTACTTATATATATAATGGATATATATGATTTATGTTACATCTAAATGATTAATATAATTCTGAAATTAATATATACATATCTCTCATTTAGTTTTAATTCCATTAATATGACATAGAAATGAAAGTAGCGTTCATGCGTACGTACGGCTTACCGTCTCCATGAACGGTGCATTTCATTTCTTACCATTAAATGATTATTTAATATTATAAATACATGTATATTCTGGATATATATGAAATATATGATATCAAAATCATGAATATCATTCTGGCTATAATGAACATTTTACCACACGAACAACATGTAATTGTAAGGAGTCCACTTTCGACTTAAGAACCAAATATCAACGAAACAAACATTATTAACTAAAATGATTAAATAATTTTTATAACATGGTAATAAGTGATATAAAAGTAATAATGAACTTTAATAAGGTTCTTATTCAAGTAGAAATTAACTCATGTTTATTATTCAGGACGTTAAAGAATGATCGAGTCAAGTCGGACTCGAGGTAAGGGAACTTCTTAACACAATTTTCGTTCTTTGGGTTAATATCCTACTTTCAAATTATGTCCTGATGTTATTATGTCCTATCTTGTATTTTTACTTTATTTATGTTTAATTATAGTGAATACACATAATAGATCTATTTTATTTAAAATTGATCTTTGTAAGGCACTTCGTCTCAATCTTCTTTCATTGAGGCATATTTTGTTTTATACACAACTTTATTTTATACGGTTTATAAACCCCTTTGACTTTTAATTTTATTAAAAAGGAATATTTTTATACAAAGAGTTTTACTAAATGACAAAAAGGAATGTTTTTTTAATGTACGCGGTGACAACGACCTTTTCCGCCGCCACGAGTATTATTTGGTCTTTGGCTTCCTCAACAACCCGTGATGATTTTTAAAATGAAATAATTACCATATACCCTGTTATGTATTCTGGTATTGAAAAGGATTTTTATAATGGATATTTTATTTCAATATATTTAAGTGTTATATTGTGATCAATGTGTGGAAATGTTTTCATTTCATTATATTTTTTTTATGTCTTATGATTTTATAATGGTACTTGGACATTTGACGGGTGGTTACATGATTAACCATATGACGGGTGGTGCCGTGAATACCAGGATGGGTGGTTACGTTATAACCTCCAATTCATTGGGTATGGAAGTCGGCTGTATGGCTATTCCATTAAGTGATATGTGTGGAAGTCGACCGTATTGTTATTTCATTTAAGTATGTTTATGTCCCAAGATACCTTTATATGTTATGTGATCTTTATATGGGTTTTATGGTAATATTTTGGTTACAAAAGGGTAAGTAATGATATTTTATTCAGTGAAGAGTTTTTACTACTTCATAAAGGTGAAAAGTATTACTTTGATAATGTATACATGGTTTACTTGTTGTTTTGATAAGCTAATAGTTTTCATTCTTTGTGTATCCCTTACTGAGCTTTTTATGCTCACCCCATGTATTATTGAAATCTTTTTCACAGGACTTACTGTGGAATAGGGTCAAAGATGGGATCAAGGGAAAGTCATGCTATATAAAACATGGAACTCGGCATGTTTCTTTTTAAGAGTTTTTATTCTTTGGAAACATAGTAGAAGTGTCTAATTTGTAATCTTTTGAGATGTAATAGTTATGTCCTAATTCTCTAAAACATTAAACCTGAAAAGATCCTCAATTTGAATTATTCATTTAATTAAATGTAAAGTAAGGTTTAAGGTCGGGGTCTTATAGTTGGTATCATAGGTCAGTTTAGATAAATTTAGGAGTTAGAATTATATTAAATTATTATACAAAAATATAATTTTTTTAGGGTCAAATTGAAATGATATAGCATTTGAAGATTACCATGTTGCTTCATCTAAGACATGTTTGTTCAGAATGGTTTTCCGTAGAGGAAACAAGGAAGCAGTGCTAGGAAGGCATACAAAATGAAATAACCTTCCAAATCAGTATCCTGAGATGGTCATAATCAGAACTAAACAGTTTGTTGCAGTGATGGATTTGTTGACTCAGGTTACTACTGAAGGATTTGAAAAGAAGATTGGTGAATGCTCCAGTTTTGGCACTTCCTTACAGGAATGTTGGGTTTGTTATCTACAGTGATGCTTCATTGAAAGGACATGGTTGTGTCCTTAGGCAGAATTATCAGGTAATTTCATATTCTTCACGTTAGTTGAACACTCATGAGGTAAATTACCCTACACATGACTTGGAATTAGCTGGTGTTGTTTTTGCTCTAAAAATTTGGAGGCATCATTTGTATGGATTAAAGTGTAAAATATATACTGATAACAAAAGTATAAAGTTTATATTCACTCAGAAAGAATTGATCATGAGAAAGAGGAGATGGCTGGAATTAATCAAGGATTATGATTGTACAATTCATTACCATCCGGGAAAAGTAAATAAAGTGGATGATGCTTTGAGTCGAAAAAGTAATGCTTCATTAACCATGATACGTTTGGAACGAGATACTTTGGTTTTTGATTTGATGATCTTTGGCATAGAAGTTGTTAGTGCAAGAAGTTCTTCTGTTTTGTTTCAGGTATCAGTGAGATCATCCATATAAGGCAGAATTAAGCAAGCGTAGAAGAAAGAGAGTGAGTTGTTGAAAAAGGTAGAGCTGGTTTAGAAGGGTAAGTTGCATGAGTTTAACATTGACAATGATTGTGTTTTCATGTTTGGGAAGATATTATGGGTTCCTGGTGATTCACAGTTGAAGAATGAGTTGTTATGTGAGGCTCATAGTTCCCCTTTTTCAGTTCATCCTGGCAGTACTAAGATGTACAGATATCTGCGGGAGTATTACTAGTGGGATGGAATGAAAAGAGATATTGCGGATTTTACTGTGAAGTGTTTGACTTGTCAGCAGGTTAAAGCAAGGTGGAAGTTACCAAAAGGGATGCTTCAGCCTTTACCAGTGCCAGAGTGGAAATGGGAAAACATATCCATGGACTTTGTTGTGGGATTACCGAAGACATCTCGAGGTAATAATGCAATCTGGGTTATTGTTGATCGCTTGACTAAATCTTTTCATTTCCTTCCTATTCGAGATACTTTCTCTCTAGATCAACATTCTCGATTGTATCATAAAGAGATGGTCAGGCTGCATGAAGTTCCCCTCTCCATTGTATCTGATCGTGATACTAGGTTTACTTATATCTTTTGGAAAGGCCTTCAGAAGTCATTGGGTACTGAATTAAATTTTAGTACAGCTTTTCATCCGCAATCAGATGGGCAGTCAGAACAAACAATTCAGACCTTCGAGGATATGATACGAGCTTGTTCTATGGATTATCAGGGAATATGGAACCAACATCTTTCTTTGGTTGAGTTTTCATATAATAACAGTGTTCATTCTAGTATATAGATGGCACCGTTTGAGGCATTATAAGGGAAGTAGTGTCTAACTCCAGCTTTTTGGGATGAAGTAGGTGAAAGGAAGCAGATAGGATCAAAATTGGTAGAAGAAATGGCAGAAAAAGTTCATTTGATTCAAAAACACATGAGAACATCTCAGAGAAGATAGAAAAGTTAAGCAGATAACCGGAGGAAGGATCTATCTTTTGAGTTAGGTGAACATGTTTTTCTCAAGGTTTCTCCATGGAAAAGTGTGATGCGATTTGGTAAGAAAGGAATGTTGAGTCCAAGGTTCATTGGACCATATGAAATTCTGGAGAGAGTTGGATCAGTTTCATACAGAGTGGAATTACCTTTGAGTTTATCTCAGGTAAACAATGTTTTTCATGTTTCGATGTTGAGAAATTATATGGCAGATCCATCTCATGTTTTGAGTCCAGAGGTAGTTCAGTTGGAAGAGAATATCCATTATGAAGAACAACCAGTCCAGATTCTTGACCGAAGAGAGAAGGTGTTGCGAAATAAGGGAATTCACCAGGTAATGGTTTTGTGGAAAAACCATATGGTTGATGAGGAAACATGATAATCTGAAAATGTTATGAGGGATAAATACCCCCACTTATTTTGTTAAGTGAATAAAATTGCAAGGATGCAATTTCCAGAACGGGGGAAGGATGTAACATCCAAGGTAAATAAAGAATAAATAATTTTCATATTTATTAATATTTACGAATTAAATATTAATTTTACTTTAAAGGGTGGCTATGTTTGATAGTGTTCCCGATACGCAACAACGAGTTTCTTTGAAATCTTACGTTGCACACTAGTAATATAATAATATTTTTTTAAATGGTAGATAACACGTAGCCATTGTATTGGCGGGAATGAATAGAAATAACTAAAATATTATTTTATATGCTTTTTAAATGATTTTATATTTATCCAATAAAAGATAATGGCTTAAAATAAGAAAAGAATTCAATTTTAGGCATATGTACTCTAATTTTCACTAAAGGTCCACTTATCCCCTTTTGATGGAGAACCGTCATTAAAAATAGTTTTGGTCACTCTTATAAATTCTATTGGACAAATAAAATTCTTCTTTAGAATCGGGACATCAAAATTTACTTTGTGTAAATTTTTGGTATTTTTCTGATAAAGTTCATTTTTTTATTGAATAGTGAAAAATGTTGTCTTTTAATTCAAAACCACTTTTTAATCTAATTTATTTAAATTATTTTATTATATTTTGAATTGTAATTAAAGTAAAATTAGAATATATTTTTACCATTTATTCCAATAGTGGTCATTGGAATTAACTTCACTTTGAAATTGGACTTAAACTAGTGTCAATCTTTTGATACTTGTTGTTCCATAAAAACATGTTATTTACTCTGAGAGTGGGAATTAATTATTGAATTATTTAATGAAACATATATGTTTTTAATTTTTTAAAATAGACATCATTTTTGAATTCGGAAAATCAAATATAGCTTAGGGTGAATTTTTGGTATTTTTCTGAAAAACTTCAATTTTTGATGAATAGTGAAACCACTAATTGGTACTTAAAAAAATTGATTTTTCTTTTAAATGAGATTTAACCACCTATGTGATTTGAATTTCCAAAATCCTACATACATGGTTTTCATTAAGAGTTAAAATGTGTTTCAATGGGATTAAAATAATTTTTTGGTGAATAGTAACTTTTAAGTTTTAAATCGCAATTAGAGGTAATTAGTGTAATTTAAGATAAAAATAATGTTTTAATAATATGAAATGAACTTGACACATGTCCTACCATTATTTTATGTTTCATGGCCGACCATGACAACCCATGGGTCGATTTTTGGGACCCCATGGAGCCACATGGCTATGATAATGACATTAATGCCTTTTATTTAAAGTAAAAGTAAAAAATGACACAAACATGTATTGTTTTATTAAAACAATTTTTACGTGGGTTTATACAAGTCATATTTTTGACTATAAATATTCATTGGAAAGCTGAAACGATTTCCTACATCATGATATTTGTTTCCAAATTTTTAGACATTAAATAAATTAAATTATTTATGACATCATGATGATGCAGCGATTACCTCATTATTTAAAGGTTTAAATAAAATAAAAAGATAATGTAGAATCTAAGACCTACAACTGTCAAAAACCAATTGGATGGGCATATTTCGAAAAATTATTACCTTATCCTCTAATTATATCAATTTGGGACCTTTTAAATCCGAAACGCATTTTAAAATAAAGTAACATTTCTTTACTTCCCAAGAGTGCCCCTCCTCTTCTCTTATAAAATACCCCCACCTCTACTACCTTACCCACACTTCAAAAGCCTTTGTCTCGGCCAAACCCTGACCATTTTGTCTCTCCACATCCCTCTATTACTCCTAGAAGCCTCACATTGGGAAGATGTCTTCCCAAGGAAGCCATTGAGCTCAAACCAATGGGAGTTACCCGATTTTAAGGTAATGTCTTCAGTTGTGTCCTTTTGTTTTATTTTTCTTTTCCAACCCCGTAATATCTTTTTATTCATTTCTTTTGTAAAAACACCAGAATATTCAATATAATATGATGTTGGTATAAGATTCATTCGAGCTAAACTTACACACACCTACATCTAATGGTTAGAAAAACATACTATTTCTGTGGATGGCAAATTTCTGCCTCACGAAACGATGATTGTTCAATATTCTTCCAACACCTTCAATGGTGGCCATTAAGATGTCACTATATTTATATATGATATATAATATATTTATGTTTTACTTAAGATTCTGTATTTTTAATTTATGTCCTACCTTTATGGTTTCCATTTTGGGTAAACACGATAATTTCATTTTAGGATGTGCGGACTACCGCCCCCTCAAAGTGATTTGATTCGTTAATGACATATGCGGGATGTATAAAGGATAGAGTTAATGTTATTTTATATAATGTTATACTAGAATTATAATATACTTTTATATCATTATTATTTCTTTCCATTAAATTATGAGATAGAAATGAAAGTAGCGTTCATGCGTACGTACGACTTACCGTCTCCATGAACGGTGCATTTCATTTATTATCCCCAAATGTAATGTACTATTATAAGTACAGATATATAATGGATATATATGATTTATGTTACATATAAATCATTAATATAATTCTGGAATTAAAATATAGATATCTCTCATTTAGTTTTAATTCCATTAATATGACATAGAAATTAAAGTAGGGTTCATGCGTACGTACGGCTTACCGTCTCCATGAACGGTGTATTTAATTTCTTACCTCTAAATGATTATGTAATATTATAAATACATGTATATTCTGGATATATATGATATATATGATATACAAATCATGAATATCATTATGGATATAATGAAGCATTGATCACACGAACAATATGTAATTGTAAGGAGTCCACTTTCGATATCAACAAAACAAACATCATTAACTTAAATGATTACATAATGTTTATAACATTGTAATAAGTGATATAAAAGTAATAATGAACTTGAAGATGGTTCTTAAGAAAGTAGAAATTAACTCAAGATTATTATACAGGACGTTAAAGAACGATCGAGTCATGTCGGACCCGAATTAAGGGAACTTCTTAACCAAATTTTCGTTCTTTGGGTTATTCTCATACTTTCAAATTATGTCATGATATTATTATGTCCTATATTGTATTTTTACTTTCTTTATGTGTACTTATAGTGAATACACATAATAGATCTATTTTATTTAAAAATGATCTTTGTAAGGGACATCGTCTCAATATCCTTTCATTGAGGCATATTTTGTTTTATAGACAACTTTATTTTATACGGTGTATAAACCCCTTTGACTTTTAATTTTATTAAAAAGGAATATTTTTATACGAATTGTTTTACTAAAAGAAAAAAAGGAATGTTTCTTTTAACGTACGTGCTGATAACGACCTTTTCCTCTGCCGCAAGTATTATTTGGTCTTTGGCTTCCTCAACAAGCCGTGTTGTTTTTTAAAATGAAATAAATACCATATACTCTTTTATGTATTTTGGTATTGAAAATGGTTTTTATAATGGATTTTTTATGTCAATATATTTATGTGTTGTATTGTGATCAATGAGTGGAAATTTTTTCTTTCCATTATATTTTTTGTATGTCTTATGATTTTATAATGGTACTTGGACATTTGACGGGTGGTTACGTGATAAACCATATGACGGGTGGTGACGTGAATACCCGGACAGGTGGTTACATTATAACCTCCAATGCATTTGGTATGGAAGTCAGCCGTATGGATATTCCATTAAGTGATATGTGTGGAATTCGACCGTATGGTTATTCCATTTAAGTATGTTTATGTCCCAAGTTACCTTTATATGTTATGTGATCTTTATATGGGTTTTATGGTAATATTTTGGTTACAAAAGGGTATGTAATGATATTTTATTCAGTGAAGAGTTTTTACTACTTCATAAAGGTGAAAAGTATTACTTTGATAAAGTATACATGGTTTACATGTTGTTTTTATAAACTAACAATTTTCATTCTTTGTGTATCCCTTATTGAGCTTTTTATGTTCACCCCATGTTTTTTTGAAATGTTTTTCACAGGATATACTATGGAATAGGGCCAAGGATGGGATCAAGGGAAATTCATACTATATAAAACATGGAACTATACATGTTTCTTTTTAAGAGTTTTTATTCTATGGAAACTTAGTAGAAGTGTCTACATTGTAATCTTTTGAGATGTAATAGTTATGTTCTAATTCTCTAAAACACTAAACCTGAAAAGATCCTAAATGTGAATTATTCATTTAATTCAATATTAAGTAAGGTTTAAGTCCAGGGCCTTGTACCATCAAATTAAATTTCCCATGTTTAGGAATTATCACGAATAGAGAAGACTTCTTCATCATGAAATTCTGTATTTAATGATGTACCTTCTGAAGATGGATGCTCAGTAATGATGTTGGCCCGGGCATGGCCTTTTTTTCCATTGAGGCAAAAACTGGATAACAATCTGTTGTAAAATAACTGCGCACTATTCCAGATGCCCTGTAAGCATAGGATGACTGAGGATTTTTGAGCGGATTTTAGCGAGATAACAACTAGACCTCATGCTGATGCATTTAGTGCCTCAATTTCTGAACTGAAAAGTTTAATTCTAGGAAGCACATTTCAATATTTGAATATCAAGATTCTGCATCAATCATTGTCCGATTGAGATAGTAAAGGATTTTTTTATTCTCAGCATCGTTCTTTTGGGAAAGGAAGGAACCTAGTGACCCCTCTAATGATCTCACATAAAGGATAAGAGGCCTTCCTTCAACGGGTGGAATTAATACTGTTGGACTCAAGAGATGTTTCTTGAGGGTATAAAATTCTTCTCGACAATATTCAGTCCATTGGTAGGTGGCTCCCTTCTTCGTTAATCTGGTGAAGGGTAAACACCTTCCTGCCAAATTGGTGATAAATCACAGAATATATTCCAAGTGCCTTGGAGTCCTTTTAATTCATTCAAATATCGAGGAGGTAATATACCAAAGATTGATTTTTTTCTCACGATCAACATCGATACCATGATGTTGTACAACAAATCTAAAGAAACTTTCTTGAGGTTACCCCAAAATCACATTTCAAGGGGTTCATCTTTAAACTATGTTGCCGATGTTTTTTGGAATATGATCCCCAAATCCGCCAAGTGATTGGAACGATGTCTGAATTTCACCACCAAATCATCTACTTAACATTCAACAAATTTCCCAAAGACGAGATTCAATATATGCTTCATGGCACGTTGGTATGTTGACCCTACATTTATTAAGGAAAAATTAATTACATGATAGCAAAACACACCTTGAGGGGATCTGAAATCTATAGAGTCTTCATGTTCTATGGCCATACGGACTTGATTATACCCAGAGTAGCCATCCATGAAGAAAAGAGCTTCATAGACAACTGTTGAATCAATTAAATTCCTAGTAATCGGAACTGGAAAATCACCATTAAGATAATATCGGTTAAGATCATTGAAATCAATGAAAACTCTAATTTTCCAAATCCTATTTTTCACTAGGAAAATATTGTCCAACCATATGGGATTTGGAATTTCCGTAACAAAGTTAGCCTTTATAATATTTTCAACTTTAGCTTCAATTTTAGAGGCATGTGTCGGGTGTGTTCTTCTTGATGGTTAATTGAATCCATGAAGTTATTCTAGAAAACCCAAATGATGGATGGCTACATTAGGATTAATACCTATAATTTCTGTATAATTCCAAACAATATATCTTGATGTTACTTTTGAAATGAACTATACACCTTTTTAGTTTTAAAGTTCATAGTCTCACTAATTAGAGTGGGGTGTGGATCTTCTTCTGTACCGAGATTTATTTTTCAAAGTTCATCCACAGTTGTAGAGACACCATCCTCAATTGATGGAGGAGCTTCCTGGAGATCTTCCTCTTTTTCTTCTTTACATGTTACCTCATGTGTTTCTACTTTCACAGTAGATGATGATACAGAACATTCAGAGTTATGGGGGGAGTCAATATTTTAATATCCCAAAGAAGAGGCCACAATATCTGATTCAATTGATGATTAAGGGTCTTCATGTGGTAATAAAGAGGAGATGATGGATTGGGAATTAATATCTTTGTATGTATCTTTCATTGAGAAAATTTCTTCTAATTTGATTGAAGAAGTAGAGGCTTGTTGTAGTTCAGTAGATGAAAGGATAACATCTCCATTTAAGAATCCATCATTTCTTGGTCGATCAACAATTTCTCACATGTTTTTAGGATCAATTGCAGCAATTGACATTACAAAAGTTATTTGATGAGTCAATGGATTTGGTTTTACCCTTTAAATTTTATTGATGTGTAGAACATAATATATATTCAAATGTATGAATATATTTTCTGGGATCTTTTCCAGTCAATTTGAAGCATTAAATATGGTTATTTCTTTTATCATCGACTTATTTCATTTTGTGTGATAAAAGTATGCATCAATTATTGAGATTCACATTTTTTGAATGGAGCATTGTCACCATTCATCATCCTAATTTGACCATTGAAGCAGTATTCAAGACATTGGTGGTATGACGATGGTATGGATGCAAGTTGAGGTATCCAAGTCCTTCCTAGCTAAATATTGAAGGTTGTGTCTCCACGAACAACCATGATGTCTGGATTAGATACAATATATCCAAACTATGTTCTGAGTGAAATTTCATCCAGAGGTTCTTTTTGATTCATATCAAAAGATTGAAATATTAAAGTGGAATGAGATAAGTTATATTCAGTCAGGCCCATCCGATGAATTATACGAAGAGGAATGGGATTAACTCTGGGACAATTATCATTAATGGTTCGTCAAATGTCTATGTCATTGACTTTTCCAGAAAAATTAAAAGGTCTGATATTCCCATGTTCCACATCATTTCCATCTTCATCTGTAAAAGATAATACATCATGGAAATCTTCATGATCATTCTCTATACGGTAAACCTCAGCAGCTGAAACTTCATTTTCAAACTCTTGAGGACTTGAAAAAGACACAATGAGTGCTTCTCGAAGATCTTTTGATAGATTCAATGAATCCAAAACTGATAACATGGTTGGAACATTGGAAATCAGTTTCAATAAATCATACTTTTGGTCCAAAGGTTTTCATTTTCCTGCATGGAGATGCGGTTTTCTAGGTTCTCTGGAAGTTGATGCTTCTGATATAGACATATTCTATTTTAGAACAGAAGATAGAAATACTCATGGATTTGTTAGATTATACTGAATAGATCTTTTCACTTGATTAGAATAAGACAATGTGACTTATAATCAGTCCTCCAACATAATTTTGTCAGAATTGAACCTATATTTCATGGAATAAATTCCTTTCTCCTGTTGATCCTGCTGAAGGGCTCTTCCACGATTTTCTCCCGCATATATGGTTCGATCAGGGGTAGTGTTAAAATTGAGGTTTCTAGAATTCCCATGTCTTCCCTTATAACCTCGACCTAGGGATCTTCCTCTGGTTCCCCAATTTGGTATATATAATTATAGCTCATTATAATCAGAATCACCATCATTATAAGGATTTTTTATGTGGATAACTTTGACAAAAAAAAAGACCAACTCTTCATCTGATAAAGATTCTTATTGATGGGTTAATTCTTGTTGTTCCATATGGCGGGGCGGCGCCCACGCTTTTGAGACAAATGGCATGAAATCTACCAGTTTCAAGGAAAACTTTGGCCTTAATGTTATCCCATCTTCTTTTGACTGCTATTTTTCCTTATGATCACTTTTCTTCTTTTAGGAATGACCTTATGATGAAGGTGGTTTCACTGTGGTGTAAGTGGGAGAAGACACAATCGGTTGTTTCACCTGTGTTTATAAAATTTCATGAGTCTGGTTGAATGTTTTCTTGATCATACAATCATTATATTTCTACACATGTTTACTTTTGATTTCCTTCCATTATCCATCATCCTCTAGATTAGTAGCAGTAACACATGCTACTTGAGCTAACAAACATTTCAGATTCACTTGTCCAGAATATAACATGTTTTGTATGAGGTCCTTAGAAAACATTCTAGATGGGATGCCCAAACATCTGGTGAAAGTGAAAGTAATTCATAATATCTTAATATCCTTCTTTATTTGGTTTCATCTCCCATGGAAACTAAACCAAATTTTTTTCCATGGAAGAGATGAAGTAACCAGAAACATGTTCATTCCAGATATAATACACTTTATTCATTAATTCCTCAATCTGATTCCAACCTTCACCTATTTGGTCATAATTACGAGGTAGTTGTTGCTGCTGATTCTCAAGAGGCAGAGCCATTCGATATGATGAAGGTCTTGAAGTATAAGTAGGTAGAGATTCCTGCTTGACTGTAACTGTAGCAACTTCTTCCTTTCCTATCCTCCTTCCCGTAGTTGATGGAATTACATGATTCATTTCCTTAGTTTCATTAATAGAGTCTCCTATCCATTGAGTGATTGAAGTGGGGTCTCAAAACCATACTGTGTATTTCACTTGAATCAATGGTGTTTTTGACTCATCACATATATTTTCCACAAAAATTCACAGAAAATCACATTGAGTGAGTTATAGACTTAAGGAATACGTTAATCCTTTCCATTACACAATGATATATGAAACTCTTTCATTTTACCTTTTCTTACAATTAGAGAGATAAAAAACTATTGTCTTTGGTAGCATTGAGCTAAATTGATAATTTAATTTCAGAAAGTTAATTTTCTATCTAGTAATTGATCGATATTGTAATCTTGTATACCAAAAAGGATGGTCCTTATAAGGACTGCACAAAACACCCAAGAATAACTGCTTCTTGTTGTCGAGGAGTTCCCATAAGGGGATCACAACGAGAATCTAAATTTGTTAGCTGTTGTCTAGGATCTACTGAACCATTGAAGAATGGGAATTTGGTATCCAAAAAATTTGTTGGGGAGGAATTTCATCCACCCATTCAGGGTAACCTACCTTTTCTGGATAAACTGGTGCACATCATTCCTCTATTAATTCCAATCAAGTCGTTAATGCCTAAATTGTGTTCATAAGCATTTGGGGAATATTTAGATGAGCTAGAACCTATGTAGGTATAGAAACTGGAGCATGATCTGATGTAACGACCAGAAAACCCACATATTATGGTGCTGATATTTTCCTTGGTTAACCCATGGGAATAGGCCTATCAGGATGTATTTGATACTTCCTAGATTGTGTACACAATGGAAGAAATTCATTATCTGCATCTATAGTTACTACAAATTCTCTTGGATGAGGAGCTCCTACAGGATGTGATAGTTGAGGAACTACCTGGGGAGTACATATTGTAGAAATCCTACATCGAAGTAACTCTTTGTTGAGTCTTTTCAACTACTTCATTTCATCTTCTTCTTTTGAAAATAAATCTTCCAGAGAAAGAGATTGACCCTCTCTAATGGGAAAATGAGATGCAAACTAACTTTTAACATTCCCCTTATTAGATTCTTTTTGGAGGGGTGGGATTTGGTTATTTGAAGGAATACCTAGATTATGGGTAAGCCTCTGATTTTGGGTACACACAACTCCTTCATTTGCCTCAGTTTGTACCGTATTACGAACAAGAATTTCATATTCTTATTACATTGAATTGGACTCTTTTTTTAGAGGATATTCTATTGTGTTTTTAATGACATTCACTGATGTATATTGAATCGATGGAATTCTGTTAGTACTTTTTTATGATCATATCCATCTATAACTTTTAGGAGGCTATGTTCTCCTATATTATTAATTAACAGGAACTATTTGGTGGACAGTAACCCTAAGGGAATATTCGGATTTTTCAATTGTGCACTCTCATTGTGGATTCTTCCCTAATCGGTAAAAAACTATCTTTTGTTGAGGAGGGGATTGCAGATGTAAAAAATCCCACAGCCCTGTAGGCTGGGGCTGTTCCTATTATTTTTCTTCAAATCATTGAACATTGTTTAATGAATTTGAAGAATGAATTAAATGACCCCCGACCTTGCAAGATGGGGTGATTCTTGAACTACTATGGATGAAATCTATGCATATGATCTTATGATTTTATGAATTTTGGTTCAATCATTAGCTGGGTGCAATATCCAAAAACCACTCAAATCACATATTTCGGAAGATATATTTTCTATTTCATACCATTGCATTCTCTGACGGCTGACATCCTCTAAGATGGATACCTACTCAAGATACTCAGATGAATGTTGTAAAAGTAACTCAACAACTTCATTTCGTTGGGCCGGACTCTACTAAGAGCTAGTTTAGGCCAATTCTTGAGCATACATTTGAATACCAAAAAATCTTTTTGATTGTATCTAATCATGGGAAATGAAATTTCATGATACAAATTTTGGCAAAATTCTTTATTTTGGAGTGCAGTGAAATGCAATGCTCCCTGTGCACCCCATCCTCTTATATGAACACTAGATGAGGAATTAGAAATTAACTGGCGTTGCCTCATTAGATCATTGAGGCATGCACAATGAAGGGTTGTCTGTTGTATTTCAACCTTTGGATTTTGGGAAACTAAGAGAGATGCCAAGTAAATTTTGCGTCGCAACCCTTCTATTACATCTACATGATTCTGATATTCATCATATAGTAATAATTTTGATTTAAAATGAATAAGAGGCTTCCATAAATTGAGGAAGATATCATGATTTCAATCTTAGGTAATTAATTTTGGAATTTTATACTGAGATTTTTCCCAAGTCCAGAACATGACTGGTACATATCCCTTAGCCATTTGTTTCCTCATGTTTAACACATCTTCATCATCTTTCACTAGAGGTTTTTCCACTTCGTCTGGCCAAAATAGATGATATTTATTAGGAAAAAAATGACCCAATGGAGGTTTTAGAGAATAATAATTCCCTTAGGAAGTCTTCTATTTGGGAAAGTGTTTCACCTATCAAAGAAAGGGCATCAGACATGACTGGCCTTGTGTTTGTATGTGCCTCAAGATATGAGGTCTTTCTCATCTCTACATTTTCAATTATATAATTATCTTAACAATGAGAAATACTACTACGGGGAGGACTTTCGCAGAAAATTCCATCATTGGGAGGATCACCGTGTTTAATTATAGTAGGGGATAAATCATTTTTCTCTTTGGTCTTTTGGCCACACAAAGGGTTGTTGTGGATATCTTCCAATGATAGGTGCTCTGGAGTGACTGAATTTTCAGGAATAAATCTTTCATGATGATGTGTTTAATGATAAACATCATAAGTTCTACTACTATTCCCATAATTTTGTAATTATAGGATAAGATATTGAGATGCAATAGATAAATGTCTAATGGGTTCATGAACTCCATCTTTAAGAGGACCCAAATCATAGCATGACTCTTGATTTTTCTGCAATTCTTACTGAGACTTCTTATGGCATGTTCTCTTATATTTAGTTGGGGCCTCATACTGGGAAATGTGGTAATCATGGGCTTGTGTATGTCCTTTCCTTGGATTAGTTGCTGTAATGGACTGATTTCCTCCAATTGGAAAGGCTGTATGTTCCGGATTTTTTGTCCGTATAATTTGGGGAGTATGCCCCATGACCCTCCTGGACTGGGAAAAAAGTGTGTATCTGTTCTGGGATGGCATGCCGATGTGTCATCCCATGTGTGGGGATAGATTTATGTGTATGTTCCCATGGTACTGCTGATGTAGTTGTAATAATATCATGGGATGCTTCTAGAATATAGGAAGGGATTTGTGTCTTCCGTTTCACCATTGATAAGATTTGTTTGGCAACATCTGTGGCCGGAATCTGAATATACATCTATTCTGTTTTAGGAGTAGGTGTATGAGACTGGTCATGTCCTCTTTATACTGTCAATGGGTATTGACAGTACTCATGCATGAGGTAGATAGTTGAGTCTGCCCTAGATTTTTCATCAGAGCTTTCCGACTGACTTCTACGGGTGATACCAAACTAGACTATTGGAAAGCTTGATCAACATTGGTAGGTGTATGTGCCTGGTGGATGTTTCCAAAAAACTATGGTTGATATACTTCCTTCAATACTAGCAGATGAGACTGCTGACAAAATTGGGGATTTTAAAAAGGTGTATTTTCATGTTTACATGTTTCCAACACATTAGATTGGTGATCTTCTTTAAATGAAGTCAGACGAGCCTGCTGACTAGTTGATAACTTCTATGCAGGTGTATGTTCTTGTCAATAGTACTCCACATCATTTTTCTAGTGGGATTAGTGGGTTGCTGCAAGACTAGTCTACTGAGTAGAAAAATTATGATGGATGGGAGTATGTGCCCGCTCGTTGTTCCAAATCATGTTAGTTTGATTGACTTCTCCGGAAGCGGAAGAGGTGGGAACCTACTCCTGGTTTACCGGACGTTGTCCGCGGTGGTTCATCTTGCGTGCTGGGGTATGAGAGACCTGGGCCGGACATCTATAGGAAACACCCCAATCATGTTTTGGGTTCACTATCACACGATTCTCCTAGCATCAATTGCTGAAGGGAGTCCTCAAGAAGGATCCTTAAATCATTGAATTGAGGCCCTGAGTGACATCTTGATCCACCTCCCTGTAGTACAGGAGGGACTGATGGTTGTTTTCTAAGGATAAGGACTCGAAATGGTTGAAGACAGTGGTTGGTACTATCTTATTCTTGACCATCGCTTGTTGTTGGCCAGATGATCGAGGATTGTTATTGACATGAAGGGCCTGTCAAGCAGCCTCCAAATTCGTAATTGTACAGTGTGGGTGAAATTCATTTTCAAACACATTATTGACCCAGTGTTGAATAAAATGGGTTAGTGATGACATATTTCCCGTGAATGGGGATCCTTCATGAGTAGCGGTTGGGATGTTCACAGATGTTGTATTGATGAAATCCATTTTGGAGTGAAGGGATTTCTGATAAAAACATAAAAAACAATCTTTATCTAACAAAAATCTTTTTATATGGTCACATGTGTGATTTATTCCTTTGTGTGGCCTTCCATTATCAATTGATAGTGTCTTAACATGCGGGTAGCATTATTAACTTGTTTAAGGATTCACGTCATGTTCACCATTTTTTTGTTGGTCATTGAAACATTTATTCTAGTTTTCATAATCATTGCTTCCAAGCGGATTCAATTAGATTTATTTATGGAACTAGAAACATCCAATAGTTCTTTATCAAATGGGGAGCTCCTTTCCAATGTCAGTCATTCATTAACTTTTAACTTTAACGATAATTAAGAACATGCATTGGTCGTGAGGATGGGAGGTCAGACTCATCAAACCAGTTTTTGGGGAATTATTGTCTTCTATGGGAATCTCTTTAGAATTTAAGATATTTTCATGAATACTTATTAATACACCAAGTATATCATAACTGTCCCTTAAAACTTTCAATCACTTATTTGGCCTGATAAAAGTTAAAATCATCTATATGTATTCAAGGTTGTTCATTAATGGACATATCCATATGTATTCGAGGTTCTCCATCAATGGTATACACTTATATACTACTCAGAGATTATTTTATTTGTCGTTATGATGATACTGGTATTTAAAGAAATCAGTGGGGCACTCTAGGATTTTTTATCATCCAGGGATATGGATGATTGGATTGATTATGGGATCATGCCCATAAAATTGGCTACCTATGTATCCTTGTGAAAGGAATCAGAACCCTCATAGTTCAGTGCCACTAAATGGGACACATCATGCCTTTTAAGGTCATCTGATATGGACCTAGAAATACATTTTAATTTCATGTGGTATGGACATCTATGTGGAAGGTTCTTAGTCAAAACATATTGTGGGACTTATACTGAGGCATCCCAAGGAACATGGAAATCATATGGGTTTCCTAGTAGAATCAAACCCCATTTTGAATATGGACCAAGGAGAATAGGGTTGATTTTTTGTATTGGGATTTATCCTCAAGGAGGTTTCCTACATATCCCATATAGATGGGAATCAAAGACCACGTAGTTCGATAAGTCTCATAGGATAGTATTGTCCTTTGAGGGAAATGAGTTTGGGATTACTTCTTGAAAAGGATGCCTTGGGGATTTTAGGGTTTAATTTGGGGCATATTTATAAGGGGGAAGCATAGATTAAGGGAATTAGGATTAGATTCCTGATGAGGATATCCCATGAGATCAGTCCCTGAAAGGGCTTCCTACATATCCTGGTTTCAACATGAATCATAGTTATCGTAGTTACTTTTTTTTGTGAAAATTATCTGACCATTACAAACCACTAAGCCCATGTGAGTCATGATAGATGTTAGAAACAAGAGGATGTAAAATAATAATCATGTCATTCACAATTTAAAAATTTTCCTCCTCCTCTGGTGGAAGATGACACACCTATGGTGGCCAAGGTGAACGAGGAAGAGGAGACCTGGGAAGGGGGTGAGGTGATAAGCCCTCCCTCTATTCTCGTCATGTTGGAAAAGGGTCTAATGGGAGGAATAATGGATGATGTTTATGGGCTTAAACCTGGATGGATACCAATAAAATTGATCCTACTAGGGGAGGGAGACTTCTCCTATGATTGCATTGAAAACAATGTTTGAACCGTACCTTCCCTACCAGAGAGATGAGGTTCTGGGTCATCTCTTTGAGAAGGGAAAGGCAAGAACCCAAACCATTTTCCAAAATTGGAACATCCCAACAATATTCCTAGGAGAATAGTCCATGTGATATGGATATACAAACCAAAAAGAATTCCATGAATCATAAACCCATTGTGAAACAAATGTGGGAAACCTTTGACTGTGGAAATATAACCCCCAATAAGGCACACACTGATGTGCCATTCCAAAAGGTTGGATATGTCGGGAGGATTTGGTGGAGGTCTCAAAAGAATCCCTTTTAGAAAATGGAGCCAAGGGAGAAGAAGCCTTTTCATGAATGGATTTAGTAAAGTCTAGATGGATTGAAGACTAAATAGAGTAATTGAATCAAACAGGGTCACCGAAGTAGGTATGGGTGCGAAAGTATGGGCATGCAAGTAGGCTTGGGCGACCTGATGTTATCTGAAGCGATGAAAACCCTGTATGGTAAAACTTGGGAGAGACCATTCTCAAGGATTAAAGATTATTAAAAGGTCCTAGTAGAAGTGGATCACTTAATTTCTTATGAAACGAATAGGCGGCATGCAAGTATTTCAGATTTGCAGAGTTTGTGCGCTTTAGGCGTACAAATGTAATAGTTTTAAAACACTAAAAGGAAATAAGTCCAATGATCCTCCCTTAAATCCTCCACTCAAGGTGTTGAATAATTACCTTGAATGTTTCAGAAGTATAGGGTGAAGTACCAGGGTGACCAGAGCAACAATTGGGCTTCAAAAAATTTTTCCGTCCAAATGAAGGCCCAAGGGTCTATTTATATGCAAAAACAGGGCCTTTTGCGAAATGAGATTGGGCGTACAAGTGACCTACACACCAATAGTTTTTTGGCTAGACTAAGGCAATTCAAAATTCATGACTTTTAAAATCTTGATTTTCTTCATGTATTTTCCCATTTTCTTTCTATGGGGATTCCATTTGTCATATTTCAGACTCTTCGACGGAATTGAGTGTCAAAAATATTAAAATAAGGTTTTATGTTAATTTAGCGTGTTACTATGTTTTAATAACATACATTATTGAGGTATTCACATGATGATCTTTATTATGTTATGCTGACCTTCAATATAAATATTTGGACTTTGAGATTGGACACAAGTATTTTGGATAAGTCAAAAGGTTGGAATTGAGTAATTTGAACACTTGGTTTTTTTTGTATGAGGTTAAAGTATAATTTTTTGGATTCTTTTACCTAAAATTTTGGTATTAAAAAAAATTTAGATGATTAAGGGAATATTTTTCACTTTATGATTTATTAAATGTGTTTCGGGCATAAAAAATATGATTTTTTAATATTCATTTCCAAGTGTAAGGGATGAAGTGAAAATAGATCTATGCACAACCAATTGATGATGATATGATTATGATAGGTAATGAAATCAATAATGTTTTCTTGAGATCTTATCTTGATAGTAAATAAATCCCTCATCATCAAAAAAAAGTATCAAAAAAACCTGTTATACTATTACCTTATGTTTTGTTGAACTGATGATACATTAAATCCTCATAGATTGATGGCTTTGAGGCCCTCAATTTTACATTTATTGTTCACTTATTTGTGAATGTTGACCTCAGTCACTCATTTTAAATATTTATATCCTTCCTCAAGTTATGTGTATATAATTTCCACTAATGTTCTCATATTCGAAACCCTAATTTTCTGGTGAATTTTTTATTTTCCTTTCCATCTTATTAAGAATAAATTTTATTAACCCTATTTCCCATGTGGGCTTTCCACAAAGGTATTTTCTAGTTTCAACCATATATTTTTTAAGAATATTTTCAAATTTTGAGAACTCGAGTTTTTGATGGATGGGATAATGTAACACCCCTAGATTTCATAGCACATTATATCTTTAAAATAATTCAATAGCTTACGCTTCATGCAACACTAAGTTCAAGCGCAACACAAGTTACCGAACCAGCCATTCAAAAATCTGTTATGAATAGTAATAACCACATTTTTAATTTTATATATATCCTATATAATTTTAACATTCAACTTCTGTGTTTCATAGACATAATAAATGTTCAAATTCCATTTTTCAGATAAAAGATGTAATTTTCAAAAAGTGTAATTTTTTCCCATTTTAATGGAGAAAAAATTTGAATCCCAATATTTGAAACTTTATATATTAAATTTAGTTAAATTAAATTCTTATTTATAATAGGGACATAAAAATTTAGTTTGGATAAATTTTTTGTACTTTTCTGAAAAATTTCATATTTTGATGAATAATGAAAATAACTAAATTGTAATTGAAAAAAACATATTAAATATAAATAATTTAATGTGTTAAATTATGCATTTGAGTGGTTATAATTTATAATTATATTTTATTTTTACCATTTAATATAATTTAGGTCAATAAAAGTAATTTTACATTTAAATTGGATGTAAATACGTGTCAATCATTTTATTATTTTTACTTTTTAAAAATATTCTTTTATTTGTTTTTGACAATGGGAATTTATTTTAAATTAAATAATTAAAATTAAAGGCTTTTATTTTGTAAAATAGACATTATTTATTATTTTTTAATATCAAAATTAAATTATGGTGAATTTTTGGTATTTTTCGGAGAAATTTAAATTTTTGATAAATAGAGAAAAACACTACGTTATTGTTTAAAACCGTCTCTTATTTAAATAATAATAATTTTTTATTTAAAGTTAGATTAAATTATAAATAGATACATAATATCTATATTACTCCAATGTATTTTATTGGAGTAATTTTATAATAATATCATATATATAATATTTTATTTAACTTTTTAATGTCATTTACCCACCTTCTAGGAACATTTGCCAATTTGCATCAAAACTAAATTTTCCACTTCTGTGAATTTAATTTCAAAAATTAGAGATACATGGTTGATATCAGTAAGTAAAATGTGCTTCAATAGGATGAAAATAAATTTTGGTGAATAGTAACTTTTGAATTTTATTTACCACTATTAAAAGTATATATGGTAATGAAAGGTAAAAATGATATTATAATTACACTAACACATTTCATAATTTCATTGAATAAGTTTATTTCGACCAAAATAAGCCTTAGTAATAAAATAAGATCCTTTATGAAGAACTTGGAATAGATGAGGACATTTATTAATATTTTATTTAAAGAAAAGATGAAAGAGATAAATTCAAATTTTAATTACTAAATCATTTTTAATATAGGGTCATAAAAAAGATAATTTCGAATATAAATATTAATTAGAATCATAAAAAATATTTTGAACATAATTTTATTTTATTTATAATTTTTATATATTAAATGATTAAATTTATTTGGGACACAATGATGATGCAATAATTGCCTTTTTAATGAATGAATAAAATAATTGATAATATAAATATAAAAATAAAATTAAATTGGAAATTTTGATGCATTACAATAATTTTATTGGTTAATATGACATGTTATGGTTTATTTAATGTATTTTTATAGAAGTAATCTAGATTTTTTGACTTTCACAATAACCATATACTAAATAGTGTTAAAAATGACAGAAATGATTTTTTTAAAACAAATACTCTATAATTATATGATATAATAATCCTAAAAATATAAGGTTCTGACAAAGGACATATATATTGATTTATATGTCATTAATTAACCACTTGAGGTTATCTTGGAATTTTATTTTAGGTATATTAACCACGTAATATAAAAATTCAAGAAGACATGGTAAAAGTTAAACTATTTAACAAAGACTTATATCTAAAATAGAAGGTTAATATGGTGACTGAAAGTTTTCTAAAACATATTGTTTGAGAGTATTCAGACCCATCCCCACCTTATCCCTGAAATAAAACCATTTGGAGCCATTAGAAACCAAAATATATTTAATAATAAAATAATATTTCTAGCTTTTCCTAAAGTGACACTAAACTCTCTTATAAAAGGGTACATCCCCTTGTCTCAAAATCACACATCCAAAGCAATTTGGCTCAGTCATACCCTGCTCTAATATCCTAAAAACTACCCTCAATTCAACCTAGAGGCCTTAATTTTATCATAATGAAAACCTAAGTATCCCTTTTGATGAAATCAAAATGAAGAACCCGAAGAAGAGGTAATCATTTAATCACCTCTTTCAAAGTTATTTTCTTCTTGCACTTCCTCTTTCTTTGTTTTTTACATACCAAAATAATAAATCCAATACCTTATACATACTATGATGTTATTATAATTAGGTTACAACCATATTTAATTTTAGATCCATCATATCATGAAAAAATCAACATACGTGCATACGTACGGCTTACCGTCTCCACGTCGTGGTGTAGTTTGTTATTCAACACTTAATTATATGGATGGGTGTAATAATGAGTATAATTGATGTAAATAATAAGTATAACATGGTAATTATTCAGTATATATATAATGTACAATCCAATTAAAAATTATTTCACCATCAAAATAATGATATCGTCCCTCGTGCGTACTTACGACTTAACGTCTGCACGACGCGATGAGATTCATTTTCACATTCACCATTCAACGATGACTAAAAAATATTATTAATAAGTATGTATATATGAAATAATAATGCTACTGGAAATTTTTATATATATATATATATGTATTTATAAATATCTTATTCACTTACTTCTAGTCAATAATATGTGAAAACGGAAACAACGTTTGTGCATACATATTGTCAACCGTCTCCATAAATGGTGTTTTCCATTTCATATATCTGAATATAATACATATTTATATTCTTAATATATATTATATATAAATAATGTTTTATATTCTGGATTTATGTAAATCATGATCTATGTGATATGATCAAGAATATCAAGTTAAAACACGTACGAAAAGAAAGTGATTATTAACCGAAAAGTTAATTTAACATGGAAATTATAATTAAATGGGTAGTATACAGTCATAAACGAATCATGTATGGTATCATTTATATTAATATGGTTCTGGTATAATTTAATAACATACTATGGTCATTATACATGAGGTTAAACGTGACCTCGACTAAAGGAATGCACAAGGTAAGATTTCATTCCGCAATCTCATTATTATTGGAGACTGTTTATGTGTAAGTATTTGCTAGGAAATATTTATCATGAATTTAAATATTTCATAAAAATGATTTAAAAAGGAAAATTGTAAGGTTTTAAGGAAGGGTATATTTAACTTTATCATGATTTTAAATGTTTTAAATATTTATTTTTTTAAATCTTTTGAATTAATGCCCATGTTTTCAAAATGATTTTAATAATTTATTTATATGGACATGATTTTTTTAAAATGTAATTTCCATTCCAAAGTTTCAAATTGGAATTGGGCACTTTGAACCCAAAATATATATTAAATTTCTTCCTTTATAAATGTGAAAATTTTAAATGATTTCAGAAAAGGGATATTTCCCTAAAAGAGTTTTTCTAATCATTTTCAACTATGTCAACATCCTTTACTAGATATTATTTTAGATTGAGGTTGATTCATTATAATACAGTATTATATATTTTATTGAATGTGTTATGATATGTTTGAATGTGGATAGGATATTTTTATACCATTAATGTTTTATTGTTAAATTATTTACATTTCGTATTTTAGTTTTAATAGGAATGTTATGGTTATGTTTCAACATTTTCATATGAGGAATCCATTGTACTATGTAAGTGATGGGTGGATCCCTCTATTGATCATTGATGCATCGGTAGGTCTCATGAGACAAACTAGGGTCTTGGCACAAGTCCTTGAAAAAATTTATATTTTTCGTCTTGGAACGAGGCCATGACTATATGGTTATGGTTTCCGGCATTATGCATTCCCTCATTTTGAGATTTTTTATTACATGTGATTATTAGACTAGTAGGATATCCATGTACATGTTTTTATGGTAATGTTAGATTTATTTTTTCCATATTATGTGGAATATTATTTTTAAAAAGGATTTTATTTTTATTATAAATCTGGCATTAAAATTTTATAGCTTTTGCTAAATTATTTACCCTTAATGAGCATCTGAGCTCACCCATTACTTATGATTTATTTTCCCCAGACGCCAAGAAGTGTATTATAAATTATATGCAGGTTTAAGCTAAAATAATAATGAAATTATCAACGGATTTTTTATGTGGTTTGTGAATGTCTAATGTAACTTTCATGTATGTAATCTATTTTACAAGACTGTTAAACCGATCCACTACAGGAAAACTGAATAGTTGTGACGACCGATTTGCGACCGGCCCCGTAGCAAAAGTTCTTTGGCGACGGGGCTCCATCGCAAATCGCCCGTTGCCAAAAACGGTGTCGCAAATAGGTGTTTTTTCAGCAGTCCCATCGCAAAAAGAGTATTTTCGACGGTATTTTTCCCCCGTCGCAAATGGATTTTTGTTTATATATAAAAAAGGTATTTTTGACGGGCCGTCGCAGATATATTAGTTGCGATGGGTCAGAAAACCATCGCAAATGCGAAATTTTAAAAATACTTGCGATGAAGGTATTTGCGACGGACCATCGCAGAAATGTTTTCCCAACGAGTATTTGTCCCGTCGTAAATGTTACCGTAAAAACACAATTACGACGGGAAATCCCGTCACAAATGTTCCCGTCACAAATACTAAAAAAAATAAAAAAATAATTAATACAAATCGTATAATATTATATAAAAATAATAATAATGTTAATAATATAAAAAAATATATAAAATATATTTATCAAATATTAATATAAAATAATAATAATATGAATATAAATAATATAATATAATATAATAATACTAATATTAATAAAATAAAAAAATTAATATAATAATATTATTATTAAACTATGTATATAATAATAATAATATTAATAATATAAATAAATTATATTATTATAATATTAATATTAATAATATAAATAAATTATATTATTAAAATATTATTAAAAAAAATATATATAATATAATTATGAAATTTTAATATCCAAAAATAATAATAATATGAATATAAATTATATAATCTTATATATTATGAAATATTTAGTATAAGAAAATAATAATAATAATACAAATATTATTAATATAAAAAATTAATATAATAAAATTATTATTAAAATAAACATACATATTTATGAAAAAATAATATTAATAATATTAATATTAATAAAATTATAAACTTCTCAATATTAACAATAAATATAAAGTATTAAAAGTAATATTACTAAAATAAGCTGACATTAAAAATAATACTAATATGTAATAAAATATTTAAAAAAATAAAAACAAATTAAATCACGTAATATTCGTACCAATATGAAAGAGGAATTTTAAATAGTTAATATGACAATAAACTACGAACTCAAATATTTATTACATCTAAAAAAATCACTCGGGGGTGGATAATCTGGAGGACCTGGAGGACCTGAAGGAGGTGGTGGAAGAAACTCCATCCCTAAACTATGAGTCAGATGACGCATATACTCCATATAATCCGGATGCTTCTCTTCATATCGACGTCTCTACTTATCCTGCTCCTGAGGCATCTGCTCCTGTCATCGATGCATCTCTTCATCGTGCTGCTGACGCATCTACTCCTGCCCCTAACGTAAATCCTCTATAAGTTGAGTCTGAGCACGCATCTGCTCCTGATACTGTGAGGCAGAAGATGATTTCTCTCCATGATCTCCTCTCGATATGGAAACCAACATCGAAACATTACCATAATAAGCTGCATGAGTCAAATGAGAGCCGATACCAACTACTCGGCCCTTTTCAAAGCCATACTGGGTCGCCTGCATCCATGTTGTCTCATCAAAATGGTGGGCACTAGTCTGATCAGTCGTCTCGTGTTGACTCTCAGCCTCTATCTGAGAGGTCGTGGCCTCATATGACTCCATAAGTTTCAATTATAAATTAAAATAATGAAAAGATTATATGCATTTAATTTGCAAACTGAAAATAAAATAATACTGACCACAATCTGAAACTGGCGGTCACCTCAAATCTCTCCAGTAGTCGGGTCAGTGTACATCCTCCGATAAACGCCATGCGCTGAAATACCGGATTGCTCAGCTTCTTATATGAATATAAAATAAACTGTTTATATGTAATGTTGTATAAAATATTAAAAAAAGTACTTACCAGATGCTCTCTATGCACACTGAATGTACAACTACCGGCTCGATGCGTCACCTCTTGTCTCCCCCGATTCTGTCGACCTAATGCAGATCTCCTCTGAAACGCACTACCCAACCAATGTGTGCATAATCCATCCCAAACGTGAGATGAAATGTACTCTGGTTGGTGGGCGGGCCCTACAATACTCATCAAATTCTGTCACTCCGGCTTTCTTCACAACCGTCTTTCTCAAATTATGCAAAAACTAACGGAAACAGTCACACATAGACACCACCCATGTCGCGTGGATAGTGGCACACATGCTCTCGTCGATGGGATAACATAAACCCTAATATAAAGTTATTAATGAATTAAATTTCAAAATAAATAATATAAAATTATGTACCGGCCAATGATCGAACATGGCGGCCTGAACATCAGCGAGAATCTGATCCCATCTGAGCTAGGGTTGAGAAAAATAATTGCGCAAGATAGCGCTCCCCTATCCAATAGCTATATGCATAAAACTATGGAAAAATAACAAATAATCAAACAATTAGAATATTAATAAATTATAATGAAAGATAACTAAAATAGACAGGTTACCATACCACCGTGTGTGCGCATCGAACGCAAGAGGTGGATGTCGCTCCGAGATATGATTTGGAATCATCAGTCTGGCTAGACCATGCCCCCTCAGAGTGCTCCCTATAGTGCCAACAGCCTGAGGTTCAGATGACTCAAAAACCTCAGCATCCATAGGTAGATCAGCCTCCAACAAATGACAATACGTTTCCGAGTCCATCTGAAACATGAAATGATTATTATTAGAAAATAGTTGAAAATAACTATTATGTATAGATATATATTTGTTATGATTCTAACCATCATTTTACTACGTCAATGTTCATCTTCATCATCATCTTCATAGTTTTCAATGTCAATGTCTCCATCTTCCTCATCAACATCGTTAATTTACATATTATTTTCACTTTCATCATCTCTTGTCATTTCAAATTCAGTTGTGACATCATTGAAAACATCGTCACCATAGACCCTTAACTGTGGGGTGTCATCCTCGATATTCATGTCACTTTGTGAAAAAGATGTGTTTTGAGGAGTGTCCTGAAAAATTTCATTTCCTTGCACTTCAGTGGAACCACATTCAGTTTGAGTAAACTGTTTTTCTCATGATTTAACTTTTATTATACTCCACCAATCATCCGACTCTTTTGCAGTAGCACAATATTTTGCATAATATATTTGATGTGCCTGATGAGCCAATAAAAATGGTTCATTTACTGTAAGAAGACTTTTATGTTTAATATCAACAATTCCATGAGTCGGATGAATACACAAGCCTCTCTCAGTATCCAGCAATTGACATTTAAACATTGTTACATAATTCTGTCCCAAATAACGCAGTTCAATAATTATTCAAGAATTCCGTAAAAGTCAACTTCAATATCTCTATGATGTGATCCCTTCAAACAAACACCAATATTCATTGTTTTCTTTGATTCCCCATATGCACATGTATGAAAGTGATAACCATTCTCCACATATGCATTATAAGATTTAACCATTTTGGATTGTGGTCTACTCAATAAACACATTTGACTATCAATCTTATCAGCATGTATAGATACCTGAAATTTTGTAAAACATTTTCCACTATTACAAGTAATAAATTGATTTTATATGTAAAACCAAAAAAGAATGTATGTTACTAGTTTTTGAAACCAGTAGGAAAATTTTTCTTCTGACGTTCTTCTAAGCCACCTGCTATAAGTTGTGGAAATTGTTTCCTGATATGATCATCATATAACCTACAAATACAATATGATGAATTTACTATAACAGAATATATAGAATAAGGGATAAGAGCACTCACAATACAATTTATGACATTTCTTCACAGTTCAGTAGAACATATGTATGAGCTCTATAATGTTCATCACCTGAAATCCATCTATCATTAACTCCACCAAAGCCATGTTCGGGCTGATTGACAATTGATAATTGATTGTTCATATAATCATCAACATTACCCTCGTTCCGGACCATGCGGTTAAATTTTGAGGGATATTCAGATTCAAAATAATGAGAGTAGAACAAAGAAATTTCTTCTTGCAAATAAGCTTCAGCAATTGAGCCTTCAACTGATTCTTTGTTACAAACTTTTTTCTTCAATTTCTGCATGAAGATCTCAAATGGGTACATCCATAGAAATTGAACCAGACCTCCACATTTTTCTTCATGTGGAAAATGTAATATCAAATGTTCCATCGAGTCTAAGAAATCCGGCGGAAAGATTCTTTCCAGTTTGCATATAATTACAACAAAAGCTTCTTCCTATTTGCTTAGTGTATTGTAGTCTGTTGTCGCTGCACACATTTCTCGGAAAAAATATGATATATCTGTTATTGAATCCCAAATCGTAGAATTCAACAAACCTCTTAATCCAATAGTAATAAGTCTTTCCATTATAACATGACAGTCATATCTTTTTAATCTGGTAATATGACCATTTTTAACACATATACCCATGTTAGAAGCATAGCCATCTGGAAGTCTCAAATCTACAATCCACTGAAAAAATAATAAGTGAATCTCTTTTGTTAGTGTATAAGCTGCTTTTCGCTTCATTAATCTCTATGATCTGACATTTTGAAACAATTCAAGTTCTGGTCACCTACAAATTTGGGCAAGATCTAATCGTGCCTTTACATTATCTTTGGTTTTACCCGGTGTATCCAAAACTGTAGGAAATAAATTATTAAAATAGTTCTTCACAATATTCATGACATCCAACATTTTTTGGAACAACAAATCAGACCAATATGGCAGATTCCAAAAAATGATCCGTTTTTTCCAATTGTGTTCTTTTGCAAAACCATGAATTTTCTGTTGGATTATTGTCGGTCCAAAAGTGATAGAAGGTAATGAAAATACAATTGATTTTAACTCTGTACCTAATATCATTTTTGGAGGTTCATCTCTTTCAATTCTGCCTTTTCTGAAATGAGATTTATTCCTCGAAAAAGGATGATCGATTGGAAGAAATCTGCGATGACAGTCAAAACAGCAAGGTTTTTTCCATTCAAGAGAATAAATGCTTTGTTGTCTCATATACAGCAAGGACATGATTTTGGATCATGTGTATTTCAGCCAGATAACATACCATATGTCGGGAAGTCACTGATTGTCCACATCAAAGCAGCTTTCATTAAAAAACATTTCGCTGCAGCTTCATATGTACAAACACCTTGACTCCAAAATAAATTTAACTCATCAATAAATGGTTTCAAATAAACATCAATATTTTTTTCGGATGTCATGGGATTAATAATGTCAAAAAGATATAAGGCTCTTTCATCAACATCCATGGAGGCAAATTGTATGGAGTTATAAAGACAGGCCAACATGAATACTGACTACCAAAAGATCCAAACGGACAAAAACCGTCAGTTGAAAGACCCAATCGCACGTTCTGGGATTCTAAAGAAAAAGAAGGTTTCACTTGATCAAAATGTTTCAGTGAATCACCATCAGATGGATGAATCAAGATTTTACCATTTGAAATATTGGTTTTGTTCCATGACATCATTGTCGCTGTGTTCTGAGACATAAATAAATGTTTCAACCTGGGTGTAATCGGGAAATATCTCAACTGTTTTATAGGAATCATTCCAGACTTCCCTGATTGATCTTCTTTATACCTCGATTTTCCACATGTGGGACAACTATCCAAAGACTCATTTTCACCAGAGTATAAGATGCAATCATTTGAACATGCATGGATCTTCTGATAACTAAGGCCCAGATTACGAACGAGTCTTTTGATCTCATAATAATTAACAGGCAGCACATTTCGTTCAGGTAACAGTGCTTTAACTAAAGAAAATATCTGATCAAAACAGTTATTTGACATTCCATTATCTGATTTAATAGCCATAAATTTTGCAACTTCTTCTAATTTTCTTATCTTGCAACCAGGTTATAATGCATCCTCAGCAGACCTGAACAACTCAGCAAATTCAGATGGTACCAACTTAGGAGGTAAATCAACATCATCCTCGATTTCTGTTTGTTGAACAGATGACCCTGCAAAAACATGTACTAAATTCTGAAACTGTGATGGATCCGAAATCAAATTATTAGTATCTACTCTGGAACTGTGTTCACCGTGTTGATACCAAAAAATATAACTTGATTGAAGACCATAATGCATGAGATGTTCCCCAACGATGTCAAATGTCTCAAACGTTCTCAGAGAAATTTTTTTACATGGACACTTAATTGTCCCTTCTGAAACAAATTTTGGGTTTGATGATGCAAATGATAATAAACCTTCAATACCATCAACATATACATGATTTAAACTAGAACCGTTTGGATTTCTGCGCTGATTTATCCAAGAACGATCATCTAATAACGATTGATGTCGATTTCCTCGTTCCATATTCATATATATGTTTCTAAAAAATTTAAAATCATTACTGTTGTTAAATAATTTGATATAAGAAAAACAATATCCTAAAAAAAGAAGATACATAATTACAGTTATTTATTAGTAATTACCAATAGTTATAGGCAACACAGTTATTTTGTAATCATCCCCACTAATTATTATTAATTTAGCAATACTTAGCAATACATGGAAAAATAAAATTTTCTTGAATAATTAAATATAATTTTGTAATCATCGTTGTGGTGATAATATTACTAATTATTACAAATATCAATATTTCCAACAGAGTGTACTTTATTCTTAATATGTTCAAATATTGAAGAGTCATCAATTTTCAGGTTATGCCCAATAAAAACTTTGCGTCAACCTTGTCCAATTTAAACTATATAATTGTCCTTACATGGTTGATCATCTCGCAAGTAGTTTTTCAATAGGACAACATAAGTAATGAGAAAGACATGACGTGGATTTTCCTATTGCAACGCTACTTGCGAGGTGATCAACCAAGCAAGATCAATTATAGAGTTTACATTAGACACGGTTGACGCAAACTTTTTATTGGGCATGACCTGAAAATTAGCGACCCGTTAAGATTTTAACCGTTAAGAATAAAGCAAAACTTGTTGAATATATTGATAGTTGTAATATTTTATAAATTTTTTATAATTTTAATTATAATAATATATTTTTTATAAATATTAAACATATAATAATAAAATAATTATATTATAAGTATTATTTAATTATTAATATTAGAGTAATATAATATTTTATATTATGTTACTATTTATGTTACTATTTATGTTACTAATTATATTACTAATTATGTTACTAATTTGAAATGCGAAGATATGCATATAGGTCCGGTAGTTAATCAATCATTGAATTGAAAAACAAATGTAATTGACCGCTCATCTACCTCAATTTTCTTTTCATTTGCGTGTTGAGGTTGACAGGAAACATTTATCTCCACATGTAATATATGCTTTTACTGTCAAAATTATAAACCTCATCACCTCTATATTGGCGAGGAGGTTGAAAATTTTGACAGTAAAAGCAGATATTACATGTGGAGGAGTAAGTTTCCTGTCAAGCCTCAATACACAAATGAAAAGAAAATTGAGGTAGATGAGCGGTAAATCATGCTTGCTAATTTTCCTAATTGTTTTTAATTATAATAATTGTTTTTATTTATAATAATTGTTTTTATGTTTTAATAATTGTTTTTAATTATAATAATTATTTCCTGCTTATAATAATTGTTTCCTACGTATAATAATTGTTTCCTATTTATATTAATTGTTTCTTACTTATTATAATTGTTTCCTAATTATTATAATTGTTCCTACTTATTATAATTGTTTCCTACTTATTATAATTGTTTCCTAATTATTATAATTGTTTCTTAATTATTATAATTGCTTCCTAATTATTATAATTGCTTCATAATTAATATAATTTCTTCCTAATTATTATAATTGTTTCTTAATTATTATAATTATTTCCTAAATATTATAATTGTTTCCTAATTATTACAATTTTTTCATAATTATTATAATTGTTTCCGAATTATTATAATTGTTACCTAATTATTATAATTGTTTCCTAATTGAATATAATTGTTTCCATATTAAATCTAATTGTTTCCTAATTAAATCTAATTGTTTCCCAATTAAATCTAATTGTTTCCTAATTAAATATAATTGTTTCTTAATTAAATCTAATTGTTTCCTAATTAAATCTAATTTTTTAATAATTAAATATAATTGTTTCTTAATTAATTCTCATTGTTTCCTAATTAAATCTAATTGTTTTCTAATTAAATCTAATTGTTTCTAAATTAAATCTAATTGTTTCTTAATTAAATCTAATTGTTTCCTAATTATATCTAGTTGTTTCCTAATTAAAGCTAATTGTTTCCTAATTAAATCTAATTGTTTCCTAATTATTTATAATCAATTAAATATACTTATTCCCTAATTATTTGATAATTATTTTAATTAAATCTAATTAAATCTAATTATTTCTTAATTATTTGATAATTATATATTTATTTCTAATTATTACCAAAACATCCCCTGCGAGTGTCGAACCAAGAGTGCAGCAGGGCCTGTTGTTGTGTACCAGGTTACCCCGAGTCAAACTCGAAACACCTTGTCAGTGTTTTCACTCCTAGGTACATCTGTGCCAGAGACGCTTCTACTTGTTCATATCCAGACAAGGATTATTTGGTAGAACCACATAATCTAATTATATAACTAAACATTCTATTAAAAAAAATTAACAATTAAACTTAATTTACCAATTAAAAAAAATTAAAAAACAATAAAAATATAAATACCTTTGATATTTTGAATTAATCTGCGCCTTCTAACTGCTTCCTTCCTCTTCTCGAACGAAAAAATTAAAACAAAAAAAAATTTCTACTCAGAACTGAAAATTAGAGAGAGAGAAGAATAGAGATCTGAATGTTGTGAAAAAAATGGGTTGGGTGTATATATAGGTTAGATTATTTGTGACGGTTGTATTTGCGACGGTATCCCGTCGCAATACCTTGTAGTTGCGACGGGATACCGTGGCAAATACCTTCACCCACATTAAATACAGGCGGCGGGTAAAAGGGTTTTTGCGACAGGCCCGTCGCAAATGGCCACTATTAGCGACGGGCGGACATCCCCATTGCAAATTCCTATTTACCACTGCTAGTATTGGAGATGGGCCCCATCTCCAATACCTTCGCCCGCATTAAATACGGGCGGTGGGTAAAAGGGTTTTTGCGACGGGCCCGTCGCAAAAAGCCCCTATTAACGACATGCGGATATCCCCGTCGTAAATTTCTATTTACCGTCGCCAATATTTGCGACGGGCCCCATCGCAAATACCTTCGGCCACATTAATTACGGGTGGCGGGTAAAATGGTTTTTGCGATGGGCCCGTCGCAAATGGCACACCAGTAGCGATGTGCGGATATCCCCATCGCAAATTCCTATTTATCGTCGTAGGTATTTGCGACGGGTCCTGTCGAAAATACCCCCGGTGAATAATTTTTTGCGACGGGACAATTTACCATTCGCAAATAGAATTTCCCACCGCCGGGTAGTTGCGACGGGTCGAAGGCATTCGTCGCAAATAGGCTTTACAACCGACGGTATTAGTGATGGGACTCGTCACAAATAACACCTGGTGGATAATTGTTTGCGACAGGGCAATTGCCCCGTCGCAACCAATATTTACCACCGCCAGGTGCTTGCGACGGGTACCCTTCTACCCGTCGCAAATAGGCTTCCCGCATTTTGGCGCGCAAACTGCGCTATTGCAATTGCGAAGGGTCCTATATTTCTGTCGCAAATAACTTACCATTGGCGACGAGAATATATTACCATCACAAATACAATTTTCATCGGAGTTTTTGCGACGGGAATAAATCCTGTCACAAATAACCCATCGTAATAGGTGGTTTTTCTCGTAGTGATCGGTCCTTCGGGACTTGCATCCTTGTAATCATGCCAATGTATTAAAATAATGCACTATCTCCAAGCTTCGGAGGTCGGGGCGTTATATATTTCATATTTCATGATAGTATCGTAAATATTATGTTGATATTGTAAGTAAAATTTGGTATTGAATACAATATTTCATGATGATAGTTTATTTTAGTAATAATTATAATATTTCTTGTCATATTGTTACAATATTTCATGTTTAAAATGTTTATAATATTTTATGTTATATTGTACCAAAAACGTTTTAGTGTTATAATAGAAATAATATTTTTTCATGTATTATAATTATAATATTTCTCAATAATCGCATTATTTAGTTTCATTATATGCATTTTAATTAGTTGACCACATGGGAAGTGCCTGTGTTTCACCCCTACCTATATTTTTCATTTTACATTCCCAAATTCTATAGATTATAAAAAATAAAGAATTTCATTTCTATAAATAATAATAATTATGAAATTTTACATAAATTTTTTAAATGAATATAATATATCATGTTTACATATAATTTTAGTACAAATTATAATATTTCATTTCATAATGTTAACATTTTTCAGGTTAAAAATAATTATAATATATCATAACTCATTTTAACAACTATAGTTAACTGTTATAATACCTAGAATAATATTCCATGTTGAATAATTATAATATTGGATGATAATTATATTATTTAAAGTCATATTTATAACAAAAATTAAATTTAAATAATTAATATTATAATCATTTATTGTACCATAAAATATTCAAAAATAATTTTTGTGTAATTTTGGGTGAAATCACAACAGTATTATTGCACCAGATCCCATTAGAAATGTGTAGTTATCCATTATTAAGAGAGAGTAGTAATAGGATTGTTGCCATATTGTGAAGTACTCACGTTACACCCTAATTTTTGAATATTTCATAATTCCTTCCTTTATAATTATTGTTATTCTGATATTATATGTAAACATATTTATTGAATATAGTATTTACTCATTATAAGTAATTTAGTAATTATCAAAATACTTCATGTTATAATGTTACAATATTTCAAGATAAAAGTGATTATAATAATCTATGTTATATTGTAACAACTACAATTTAGTGTTATAACAAAAATAATATTTTTCATGCGGAATAATTATAATATTTTTCGATAATCATATTACATAATTTCATATTATGAATTTTGTGTGGGTGAACTCAATGGAGGTTCGTTTGTATCAACCTTTTCTATATATTTACATTGTATTTTTCCATATTTTATACCTTCTAAAAAACAAATAATTCCATGTAAGTATAACAATAATAATTATGATATTGTACATAAAATTTTTAAATGAAAATAATGTTTCAGGTTTACATATAATTTTCACAATAATTATAATATTTCATGTCATAATGTTACCATATTTAATGGTAACAATAATTATAATATTTCATGGTGTATTGTAACAACTATAACAAGAAGGTCTAGGATCCAGGCGAACATGATCCTAAAAAAATTTATTATAAAGAAAATACAATACAAGAAATATATAGTTGATGGGTTTAAAAAAAGGGCAAGGCCTCATCCCAAATAACACTACAAATGGGGATAAGAGGGATCATCCCTATTCCCTTCATTAGAAAATTCCCATTCTGACAACAAATTATTCTTATTGAAGAGTGAAAACTACTTTCCCTTATGTTTTAACTGCTCTATAGTGAGATCATTTGAAGAAGACCTGGTAGAACGTCTACTCCCACTAGCCTCACTACCATTCCCATGAACATGGTTTTTTCGATGATGACCCTACTACCATTTCAAAGTTTGTTTCCAAGACCCTTACAATTTACACCCCTCTACAGGAGGAAGATATTACCCATGAAAACATTCAATAATGATAGGGAGATATATTTCCCCGTCATATGTTTTCCTTTTCTAGATAATGAATGCTCTTGGACCAAATCCTCATCCTCTTCTTTCGGTGCAAATCTTTCAAACTCAGATTGATCATTATGTAGTGGTTCACCCAGCACAAATACTTCCGTAATAGGAAAATGGTTTCCTGAGCAAGAAACAAGATCTTCCCAAGATGTAATTGAAGAGTATGGATGTGTAGGATCCATAAAAGTAACACATCAAATGGATATTCAATGACCATCCTCGTCAATGTAAACATTTTACTACTCATCTAGGGAGTTACAATCCTTACAAGCCATTGTAAAATACAATTTAAGGAGATTAGGAATCCATTCAAATGGAGACACCTCCATAACCACATTATCATCTTTGTTCTTAGAAGAAGGATGAGTTCCCTTATTCTTCTTTTGTAAATTTCGAAAGTAATTCTACTTGGTGGAAACAACATTATTAGATTGGATTATAATATCATGTCAATATCTTATAACATGATGAACAAAAACATTACTGAAATCACAGAAATAAGTAACTTCTTCATATTCAAAATCAACATCAATCGTTAATCCATCAACCAATAGTGTGGAGTTACATGGAATTGGATGAAAAATATAAACATCAACTAAAACCATTTCATAATAGCCTTATTTTCCTATAATTGTGTTATCATAAAACATCATAGGATCTAATATACATGAAGCATCATCATTTAAGATTCATAGATTCCAAAGAACCCAACTAAGACCATGAAGCATACACATATCAATGCATTGGTATGATTTTGATTATAAGCATTATAGTCAATATCCCATGTAGCAAGCCGAAACACAATTGGATTGAGAATATAGAAGCTATATCTCCAAGAATTAAATTATACAACTCATATTTAAAAATAAGATTCAAATATCCCTTACCAATCAGAATTATTTTCCACTCACTGAAACCCCATTGTTATCCTTGATTTTTTTAAATCATCTACATTAATTAGTCCATCTACTTTGGAAAGGATCAATCGACCAATTATTGAGAATTTACCCAGATCAAGTAGATCCTAAAAAATAATTTTATCAATATAGATAATAAATCTACTGTGTCCATTCCTATAAATTCGTTGCACATGTGAAGAGACATCGGCCTTCCAGGTTAAACATTCTACAAATGAAAATCCCTTTCTCATATGATTGGAAACACAAACAAGACAATCATAGAAAAATTAATAAATGATCTTAGGATTCAGATAATTCACATCCATGCATGAGGCATCGACCCCAACCTGATCGTAAACCACTTTAGGTGATACCTACTTTGGGTTATGAGAAGAAACATCCACAAGGAGAACCCCCTGATTCAATGCTAGATCCTCAACAATAGATGACACCTGATTCAATGTCAGATCCCCTAGAATACCATTCAGTTGATTCAAATCCAAGTCCCCCTGATTCACATCCATAGGATTCAAAGACATGTCCCCCAGATTAACATTTGTTCGATACAAATTAGTGTCCATAGGAATAGATCATACAAGCATTAATGGACCAAATCTAATTAGAACTCTAATGTTAAGCGTTCTTTGGTGAGAGTAGTATTTTTATGGGTTACCTCATAGGTAGTACTCATGTTGCACCATTTTAGTATATATTTCAAATTTCATGCCAGTATAATAAATAATATTTTGATATTGTGACTATAATTTTTATCGAATATAATATTTCATGATTACATGGAATTTAATTAAAAATTATAAAATATCATTTTACAATGATATAATATTTCATGTTAACAATGATTATAATATTTGATGTTATATTGTAACTATGGTTTAGTGTTATAATAGAAATATGATTTCTTTATGGGAAATAATTATAATATTTCCAAAAAATATAATTATATATTTTCATAATATATATGTTTCTTGGGTGGCCACCTAGGAACAGATCGTGTTTCAGCATTTTATATATTTTTCATTGTATTTTAATATATTAGTTAAATTATAGATAACAATGAATTGTATGTATGTATAACAATAAAAATTATGATATTTTGTGTATTCATTTTAAATGAATATAATAATTTATGTTTACATAGTATTTTATTAATAATTATAATAATTCATGTCATAATGTTTTCATATTTCATATTTACAATAATTATAATATTTTAGGAGCTATTTTAATGACCATATATTAGTTATATAGTGGAAATAATAATTTCTCATCTTGAATAATTATAATTTTGTATGATGATTTCCTTAGTTAAAGTTATATTTCTCACAAACATTAAACAACGATTTTTAAAACTAGAATAATTTATATTACTAGTAAATATATAAAAATAATGTTTGTTTGTTGTTGGGTGAGATCACGTAGGAATTAACTCACTAGATCCCATTAGATTTAATTTTATCATAAGATCCTAACCATTTATGGTGATGAATTGTGATTTTTTAGGCATTCATATTCTTTTTTTATTATATCCTTTTGGAATTTATCTTTTGTGAATTTTTGTAAAATATAGATGTTTTTGGAAAGGTTTTGGTAAGTTCATTTTTGGTGAAATTTTTTCCCAAACTATCCCCTCGAACTTAGGAAATATAGCAGAAATAGACATAGGGGGATTGAAAAGTGATTCAAGTTATATTAAACCATGAAACCTCTTTGGATAAATAGTACAATCCCAAAATGTGTGATTAATAGTTAGGTTGTATGGTTTGAATGGAATTATTTCCTCACATTTATTTCAATGAGACATATTCCCTATTCTCCACTTACTAATGAGTAACATTTCCCTTATTCAACAATCATTATACAAAGAAGAGAAATATTATTTTATTTCTAGAATGATCATAATAATATACATACAATATTAATTATATATATATTATTATATATATCATTTATATGTTTTGGTGATTAAAAAAATCAAATTACTTCGTGGAATGTGGTAGTCCACACGTAGCATGAACAATATAACAAACATGATCTTTATTACACACATAAACATGATTTATTACATAAAATTCCACTTAATACAACTATGAGGATCAGAAGGTCTAGTGTATTATAATATTAGGACAATTACATAATAAAAAAGAATATAAAACCTAATATCATTATTGACAAATTCGTTTACATGACCACAACATTATTTCATACTTAACATTGCATGGGACAACCAGAAGTCATTCATATGAAAAGTGTGATCTTTAAAGACTGATAAGGGAGTAAAAAAGGCATAACATGAATAATATAGTACATTTTAGGAACTATGAATATCAATTGAGCACAAGAGAAACATGAACATAAAGGCATGATATACCATGATTATCATAACATGGAAATGTGGCAACAAAATTTAACATGATATTAGCATGATCCAAGGACTATTGAACATGGAGAAGAAGTAAAAACTCATTGAAGTTGAATTAGAATTAGTTAACCCTCATTTCACTTGACATATCATAATACTAATCTTTACCCAATTCATTGGAGTGCTATTAGGGGGCACCCTTCTTAATCATTTCATTTCATGCATAACTGTGCCACATGGATCAGATAAAATTAATTAATTAAACATAATCATTTAATCCAAAATAAAGGAATGATGAATTCATACATGAATTAGATTAATTAATTAGTAAATGTGCATAAAGGTGAATACCCTTAATAGATAAATTTGTATGGTATTCAGTACATAATGGATTTGGCTTGGAAAATTGCGGTGGAATTTCGGTAGCATAACGACGTGACATAAGAATTAAAAAAATGGTTGATGAGAGAGAAATTAGTGTATCATAATATTTAAATTAAATGGAAAGTATGGGGGTCATATTGATTCATGTCCCAACATATTTAATGGAATTTAGTTTCATAATACAAAAGAATTTATTCATCGTAAATGAGAAGAGAGAAATTCCTTATGGAATTTCGACATGTTAATATGTGTACATGGGAGAAATTAATCAGAGGGAAAGCAGAATCTCATCATTAAAACATAAAGATAGAATTATATTGGTGTCATGAAATCATACACCATCGTTTGTATTTGAAATGACAAAGGTATAGCAACATTAATAAACATGGACAAAAATGAAGAAGGAAGAAATCCATTACATGGTAGTGTGGTTCCAAAGGATTGGGATAGGCTTCTTGGATGCCTGGGGCTCTATGGTAAGATTATAGAGAGGTGAGTTTAGAGTTTGGTCGAGTTCAAAAAGTTTTTAGTTAAGAGTAAGTGGAATCTTGGTTGGTTTAATGTAGAAAAATAGCGGTAATTCATTATTATTTAGGTTTTGTAAACTATACCTTGAACTAATCAAAAACAAAAACCAACCCGTGGTTCTTGCCAATCGTTTTTTCCAAAATAGAAAAGAAGAATTTATTTTATAAGGCCATTTTCCTATCATCTTATAATATTAGTCTTTCTTATGTGGAGGGGAGTCACACTCTCAAAGAAATCAATTCAAAAAGATAAAATGTTTTATAAGTCTTATATGGTCAAGTAAAGATTTTTAAAATAAATTAAACAGGACAAAAATAAAAATATTTTAATGGTAAAACATATATTTTTCAAAATTTACTTTTAAAATCTTTTATTACATCACTATTGGGTCCTTATGATGTCATAAAACACATTATATAATTAAATGGGAGTTAATGTTTACCACCAAAAGTCAAAAGTCTCAGAAAATTATGAAAAAAGTAACCATTGGATTTTATCAACATCCTTATTCCAAAAATAAAATTAATTTCATATAGATTATTTGATAAATATCTGAATTTTTACTTTTAAAATAAAAACTGGCATTGATAAAAAATTCATGTGCTTTCACAAAAACAGCTTTCAAACCTTAATAAAAATCAAAATTTTATTCATAAAAATTATACAATAAATTATATTTCATAAAAAGTAATTTTGTAAACATTGTTTATTAAAATATTATTTATGTCTAAAATCCATTAATTTATCAAAATAGATTTCCGATTTGAATATTAACTAAATGTACTATTTGTGCATTGATTTTTTTTTTACAAAGTAACAATAATAAAATAAATGTATATTCATTATTCTATACAAAAATAATGAACATAATCATAGTTTTAGGTTCTTGTTACACAATCCCTTATAAAACACGCATATGAACTAAGGGTATGGTGTGTGATGGAGACATACTTTTGGGGTGGCTCTGATAAAATTGCTCGGGTGGTAATATCTACAAACTTCTACTTCCCCTATAGGAGGCTAATTTCGAGCATAACATATTGATGATTGGATTGGGCTTGGACAAGAGAGAATCCAATTGATTCTACCTCCTTTCTAAGGTCTGAAAAATGGGCTTCATATGGAGCAATTCTATTGGATGTGGCCATCACATTCTTTGTCTATGTAAATTGGATTTGTTAAAGCCCAATATTTATACTAATCATGTGATTACTATTTAATGGATTTATTTGAAATGATCAAAATTATTTACTATATTTTAAAATATAATAACATAATAATAATGAAGTGCATATTTCATATAACCATTTTACATAATAATAAATTTAATTAGATCAAAATAAATGTTCACTATTAAATGTTTGGTTCGTTACAATCTTCCCCCCCTAAGAAATTTCTTCCCCGAAATTTCCTCTTCCCACACTAAAATAGATGTTGGTAACTCTACTTTGTCACATCCTCTGAAACCCACATTTCATCTACAAACATGTGGTTTCTCCATAACTCTTTCATGATGGGAATTTCCATATTTCGTTGAACGTTTTGCCTATGATCTGAGATCTTCACTGTCTTCTCTTCATAAGAGAGTTCATTCTCGAATGGTACCACATCTGGATTGATTACATGCAATGGGTGAGGTATGTAATTCCCCTTGAGTGATACATGGAATACATTATGTACTCTATGATAGGTTCTATGGGAGTTCTAGTCGATAGACCACTTCTCCAATGTGATCAAGGATCTCAAAAGGGATGATGTACATTAGTCTATGATTTCCCTTCTTCCCAAATCACGTAACTATTTTCCACGGTGATAAGTTATGGAACACCATGCCCCCACTATCAAACTCTAGGTCTATTGAAAGATTATCAGCATAACTCTTTTGAAAAATCTAAGAATATTTAATGTGCTTCTCGATGGTCTTATCCTTATCCACCATTTCGTTGACCATTGCGGGACCAATGAGTTTTCACACCCCAACTTCATCCCAACATGCCGATGTTCTGCACCTATTCCCATAAAGGTCTTCATTAGGATCCATTTTAATTATTGATTGGATACTTTTTTTTAAGAGAACTCAACTAGAGGATGATGTTGATCCCATCTTCCTTTGAGGACAATTGAGAATGCTATCAACATGCCCTTTATGGTTGGGATAGTCTTCTTAGATTGGCCATCTGTTTTAGGATGATAATCCATACAGAAGTTCAACTCAGTATTCAGACCATGTTGAAGACTCTTCCAAACAATAGAGGCGAATCCTAGATCTTGATCAGATACAATTGACAGTGGTACTACATGCAGCCTTATCACATCATTGATGTATATCCGTTCTAGTTGATCTAATGGGAAATCCTCCAAAATTTCAATGAAGTGTGCAGTAATTGTATGATGATGAACAAAAACCTATATAGAATTGTTTTCTTTGGAGGTATTCAAATTATTGGTGACAATTTCCTTGGTGATATTTTACCATTTCTATTTTCGTATGGGTAATGGTTGCATCATCCCCTTAGGCTTATGCCTCTCAGTAAGCATTTGTTGACATAGCAGGCACTTTGATGTCTACTCAGTGATCGCCATATTCATATTACCCAACCAATAGATCTCTTGTAGATTTCAATACATCTTTTTGATTACTAGGTAAATGAAGAAATTTGAACTACATGCATCATCCAAAAGATCATTCTATAACTCTAGATTTTATGGAAAACATAGTCTTGACCCAAATGTCAGATCTTGATCTTCATTAACATTAAACTTATAGGATATCCCTTTTATGATAGTTTCCACTTTCTTATAAATTCCCACATCATCCTTTTGAGACTTGTTTAACCCTTCCAAAAGATACGGTTGAGAAATAATTTGTGAAAGGATTGATGATGTTCTCTTCCTTATGAATCCCATGCCCATCATTATCAAATATAAGAAGATTGGATCCTTTTCAATTCTCATCGATGAGAGAATTTATGGTTCCATTCCACATAGATAATCATCCTCCCTATTCTCTTTACCAATGTGGTAATGGATTGTGCAGTCATCGTATTTTTTCAGCTCTGTCCATCTTCGTTGGTGCATATTCAACACTTTCTGTGTAAATGTATACATGAGGATTTTGTGATCCATTTATATTTCACACCTCTCCGCAATGAGGTAATGTCACCAAATTTTTAAAGATAATATTAATACATCCAACTCCAGATCAGGTGTTGGAGTGTTTTTCTCATTAATATTCAATTTCCTTGAAGCATAAGAAATTAATTTTTCATTTTGGATCAACAAATAACCCATCCCCTTTTTATAAGAATCACTAAATACCACAAAATGTTTTCCACTTGTGGGAAACGTGAGAACTGGTGTAGTGATAAACCTTTTTTTCCACTCGTTGAAGCTCTCTTCGCATTAATCACTCCTAGAAAACTTGACTCCCTTCTCAGTTAGCTTGGTAATTGGGTTTGAAAATAGTGAGACATTTCTCAGAAGTCATCAATAATATCCATCCAAACCCAGGAGGCCATAGATATCGTTCACTAATGTTGGCCTCGACCAACCATCAATTTCATCATTCTTAAAGGGATCCACATATATCCCATTTTTTGTGATGATATTACCCAAGAATTAAACTTCCTTCAACCAAATATCAGAAATTTTGTGCTTTTCATAGAGGCTCACCTTTCTAAAGGCCTCTAGTAAATTGATAGGATTCTCCTCATACTCCCCCTTAGTTTTGGAGTCTATTAGAATATCTTCTATAAAGACAACGATAAATTTTTCAAGGTCATATCTATCTATTCGTCATTTCCATGAAGACTGTTGGAGAATTAGTGAGTCTAAAAGGCATTACAATGAATTCATAGAGAATGTACCTTGTATGAAAAACATTCTTGGGGATATCCTCCTTATACACCCATACCTGGTAACATACCGACCGTAATTCCACATGGGAGAAGTATTGTTCTCTATGTAGCTAATCAAATGAGTCATCAATTAACGATTGAGGATAATTTTCTTTATTGTGATTTTGATGGGATCACGATAATCAATGCAAATTCTCATTGACCCATCCTTCTTCTTGATGAAAAGGACTGGTGCACCCCATGGTGAAGCACTTGGGTGTATAAAACCTTTATCAAGATTCTCATATTTTTGTTTCTTCAGATCTTGAAGAATGAAAAAATAAATTCTATACAGTGTTTTTGATATTATCAACACACCAGCAATAAGATAAATTGAGAATTCACCATCTTTTCTGGGAGGAGGACCATGCAATTCCTCGAAAACACATTAGTGAATTCCCTCACAATAGTAATTCATTAAGGATGGTTTCTTCCATAGACACAATAATCTGTGAAAGATATTTGTGATCATAGGGCACTAATATCCATGCCTGAGATGTAACGCCCCGACCCCAGTTACCACGAGTTGGTGCATTACATTACATAACATTGGCAGAATCTCAAAATATCATTTCTCGAAACACCGATTAGTTTAGTAGTCTTGGAAACACTAGATATATTCACAAGTCTTACATTACATCATTAAGTAAAAAAACTACAACAACCTCTTGTCCTCATATCCCCTCATACTATCCCTGCAGGTCATTCATAAATTACTTCTTCACATCCTGGGAAAAATAAAACATTGAAAGGGGTGATCTTAGATGCTCAGTAAGGATAACAATATAGTAGAAACTTTCATAGATAAGCATAAAAATTTAAGGGAATTTATAACTAAAACAAAATCATTTTAAACTTTAACTTCAGCATAATAAGGATAAAAAATGGAATAATGCCATTTACATACAAACATGGATATTATACTAGTCAAATAACCACATGAAATATCAATATCCACTTTCATAATGATGGAATGCATAATTCCAGACTATCATAACCACGTAGCCAAGGCCTCGTGCCAAGACTATAAATAAGAATTTGTCAAGGCCTCGTGCCAAGACACTAGTTTGTCTCATGAGACCTAATAATGCATCGAGGAGCTATAGCGGGCTCCACCCGTCACTTACTAAGTCCAATGCATTCCTCATACGAAAATTTTGAAATATAACATAAACATTCATATTAAAACTAGAATATGAAATGTCAATACATGATCCACAAACCATGAATGGTATAAAAATAGTACATCCACAGTCAAACCTAGCTCATTCAAAACAATATGGAATATTTTATTGTACCAGATTAACCTCAATCTAGAATAATGAATGAAATTGACATAGATGAAAATAATCATTAAAACTATTAGAGAGAAATATCCCCATTTTTATTGAAATCATTTAAAAGTCAAACTATTTGTCAAGAATCCTTTTAAAAATAGTTTTTCGATCAAAGTGACCCATACCACTTTGAAACTTTTAAAAGTAAAATTAATTTTAAATCATTAATGTCCATATAATTAAATCCTAAAAAACATTTTTAAAACATGGACATTAATGAGAAATATTTAGAAGAATAAATCCTTAAAACATTTAAAAATTATATTCTAGTTAGAGTTTTTAACCAAAATAGAGACACTTGGATACAAATAATTGAGGTAATCAAAAAATTTTAATATCCTGAGATTAAAGGGATTCATGATATACTATGTCAAAGTACATTATATAAACCATATAAAAGTGATTTGGTGTATAAAAACAATGAAGTCTCAATGGGATGTAAATTGAGATTAAGTCTCTTATAAAGACTGTATCATTAGGTTATGGATAAATAAACGACATAATTATGTGTGACAAATATAAATACACTCAATATGATTGGATATTCATTGTAAATCAGTTAGAGGACATTCAGACATATTCTTGTAAAAACAACACCAATTAATTGCATGTTTAACTCAATAAATAGAGATTGAGTTAAAATTACTCTTATCAAGTTCATATCGACGACTTGAGAATTTATCAATGGAGAGATTATGTGTATCAGAAATTATATCCATAGAAAGGGGACTGTAAATTATGACATAAGAAAATGAATAGTGATTCCACACATAATCTTGGAGTAAAATAATCAACGAAGTATGCGTAAAGCCGAATGAGTGGAAATTGAAATTTCAAATTCCCCTGTCGATTTGGTAACATACGAAACATACACCCATGAAAGAAGGATCATAAAATGATGATGTAGATATCAAAAAATTAAATTATATTACATAATGAATACAATCATAGGCCGTAGACACACCACATGCAATAAATAAGTGGTGAACAATGGAAATCTCACGGAATTAAAAGTGGGATAAGAAACCCCTTACAAATTTGGTAACTTACGAAACGTACAACACTTGAAAGAGGTATCATACAATGAATATGTAAATAAACATAAATTAAAGTGTATTACACAAAGAATACAATTATGGCCATTACATACACAACACAAAATTTAATAGTGGCTATATGGCATGAATCTCACGGGAATAAGGAGTGAAATGAAAACCCATTACCATGTACTTTTACATGGTCTAGGGTTGTTTAACATCCTGTATAATGGTTAAATAATTGTTATTAAATTATACATGAATCATATAAATTAATATGATATCATATATGATCTTTTAACATTGCTTTGTTAAGAATATTTTAATATTATTGTAATTTCGGGTGTTAACTTACTCGTTTTTCATTTATATTTATTGTTACGTAAGCCGTGTTTGTTATGGATAGGTTGTATATTATTCATATACATAATGATATCAAGTACATAAACATTATTTTTAATCATTAAATTATGATTAGACTCAAATGGATATGATGGGGAATGAATCTCAACGAGTTCGTGAGGACGGTAGTCCGCATGTACGCACAAGCGACAATATCATTCATTTGATATTAAAATAATATATAATTGGATGGTATATCATATAGAAAGAATAATTATCATTTTATATTTATTATTTACATGAATTATACAACATTATTATACCCATCTAAATAATAATATATTGAATAACAATTACACCACAATGTGGAGACGGTAGGCTGTACGTACGCACGTATGGTGACATGTCATTCAAGGGATAGATAGAATAATGAATTTTTTTCCCATATTTATAAGAACATAAAAGTATATAGAATATACTGGAGTTATTATTTTATAATATAAATAACAATGAAAGAAGAAGTTGAATAATAATGGAACTTGAAAGAGGGTGGTGAAAACATTTTCTCTTCTTCAGGTTCTTCCTTTTTATTTGATCAAAAGGGCTCCTTAGGATTGATTTATGATCAAACTAAGGCCTCTAGGTTGAAGTGAGGGATGTTGGGAGGATATATAGGCATAGTTTGACCGATCAAAAAGGCTTTGAAGTTTTGAAGAATTGGTTAGAAGTGGTGTCCTTTGATAAGGGGGAGGAGGGGCTCTTTATGAAAAACATAAAGTAATTTTTTATAATAAATTCTAATTTGGTTTATAATGGCTCCAAAAAAAATTATTCAATGTATATGGTGCGAATGGGTCGAAAGACTTTCGACCAATAGATTTTAGATAGGTTTGGGGCATTTTATTAACCATATCTTTTGGTTTTAACTCTTAGTTAATTAGTTTAACACTTACCATATCACTTTGTATTTTTATATCATATAGTTAATAAACTTACTATATACCTCCATGCGACCAAAAAGTTGTCCATTAATTATACACCTATCATGATAAAAGTCCTTTGGCCAAACCTTAGTTTTTTTTGGAATATAATATCAATTAAGAATATAATATTTGTTTTAAAAACACTTTTATGTCAATTTTGACACAATTTGGTATTCGATTTTTGTGAAAATTATAACAGCATGATTACTTCAAAAAAAGTTAATTAAATCAATACTAAAATGTCATATTAACCTATAAAATTATTATAATTCATTAAAAGTCTCAAATAATATTTATTTAGGTATTTATTATATCAATTATTTTAATATTTCATTAATGAAGTAATTACAACATCATCATTGTGTCATAAATAAATTAAATTATTTAATGTCTAAAAAATATAAATAAAATACTATTATATGGGAAATATTTTTATATTTCTAATGAATATTTATTGTCGAAAACATAACATATATAACCTTATGAAATAATTTTTTTTCTAAAGGATATATGTTTATGTCATTTTTGTATTTATTTTAACTTATTTAATATAAAGTGTCATTATCAATTACAAGTGGATCCATGGGGTCCCAAAATCGACCCAAAATGCCCATGGACGGAAATGTATCAACCAATAGGTTTAAGACCCGTTTTAGGGTAATTTATTATTATTATAATATTATTTTTTACCCTTATTTACTGGATTTACCCTTTAACCATGGTAAATAAAATATTTAGCAAAGTAATTATTCAAAATGTCTAAAAATAAAACTTACATATTTACACAATTTGGAGATCCTGATTCCAAATATGGATTCCATTTTTCCAAATTCAAAACACATAGGTGGATGAAATTAATTTAAAATTAATTCCCGCTGTTAAAACAAAAAGCGTGTTTTTAAGAAATAATAACTATCAAAAGATTGACACTTGTTTATGTCTCGTTTAAATGTGAAATTTTGTCCAATGAACAAAACTGTATTAAATGGTAAATATATATTATAAATATACATTAAAACCACTAAAATTAATAATTTATCACTATTAATTATTTCGATTAAAAAAGTTGTGTTTAATTAAAATTTAGTAATTTTCACTATTCATCAAAATATGAAAGTTATCCGAAAAGTACCAAAATTTCACCATAGGCTAATTTCGAAATTCCGAATCCAAAAATGAAGTCCATTTTGAATTATAAAATGTATAAAATTTCAAAAAGTGGGTATTTATATTCATAACGGCTAGTTTTATTAGTTGTGGTGTGTGTTAGAACTTGAAGTTGCGTACAACACACGCTACTGTATTATTCAGAAAGAAGCGTACCGCGGAATCTTGGGGTGTTATATTATCCCCTCCATAAATAAATTTCATCCTTGAAATTTTTAAAATTATTCTTGGGAATATAATGGAAAGTTCCACATCGGAAAAAGATTCAATAAAACTATCACTTTAAAAGAAAGAAGAGAAGTACAAAGGTCACCCGGGATAACCTATACTAGGATTCCATGTAGAAAAACATAGATATGGATGATAAAATAAGTTTCATTTTCTGATGGAGGGGGATAGAAAACATGATCATGAGAAAGTTAACAATAAAAAAACCACACACTTGTGATGGGAAAAATGGTCATTAGTTTCCCAGTAGGAAAAGTAAAAGGACAACATTTTTTTATTTTTTAAGTTACATTGAATAAAGACGAGGAATTGATTTCTGAGATTGAATAAGAACATAAAGAGATATACTTATTCTTTATGTAAACATTCATTATTTATTAAATTTCTATAACTAACTCATTTTTAAACGATGAGTATTTCAGAAGACTTGGTCACACTAGAAGAGCTACAATAAAATTCTCATAGAATCACAGGATCCACGAAGAATAAAATATATTTTTAACTTGTCTTAATAGATTAATCAAAACCATAATGGTCAGTATAAGATTTTTTGATCCCCCAAAAGGTTATTTCATTATACAAATAAACACTAATCTTAATTTCTAAAATTAAACCAACAATACCCCAACGTGAAATAAATAGCATTCAATAAATAATTTTCCTTAAAATCCTTTAATAAAATCCAAAATAATATTGAAAATAAAAATTTAGAAGAATTTGGTTATGTAGTCTTCCAGGTTAAATGGTATCTCTAAATTACATCAATTACTCTTAAAGTCACATTCTTAAAAGTAATAAACCTAATCAGATATTCTATATTATAGGTTAATCATTTCCATAAATATCCCAAATCACTATAAATCCACAATAAAAACATAGATAAAACTCCACCATTAATCCTCAAATTTAATCCCTTACTATTCTATTTTCATTGGGCATATAGTGTTCCCAAAAAAGCAAACATCTTCAAAAATAACATTTATCACTTAATCACCAAATCATTTTACTATACTAAGGGTATTCATTTGATAAGACATAAGACCCCAAATCAAATTATTATTGATCAATAAAATCATTTACCTAAAAATAATAGTCACACTAACCAGAGACTTCACATAGTCTAGTGGTAGGCGATAAATGCCAATCGCACTTTGGTTGTGGGTTCGATTCCCATAGCTTTTTCCGACGCGACGGGTTGTCACACAGTCTTCGTGTTTTCCTTCTTCAAAAACAATATTTTATAACATTACCAAAATGAGATAAATTCCTCAAAATAACCATAACATAATTTAGCCACAAATGTTATCTCATACCTTGCATTTTCGTCTCAAATTCTAATAACTTTTAATTGCCTCAAACCCAATGATCATATAAAACGAAATGGTAATTTATAACTATATCCACAAGAGAAAAGACAATTATTCCTCAAATATCATTCTCACATGGAAAACTGCAGGGTTACAAATAGAAGAGAAAATTATTCCAAAGTAAACCCATCAACAAGGAGAACTAACACTTTTTAAACATTTCTCCAACCATTTATTTCCACATAGATTCTTCTTTGACCATGAAAATATCCTATAGAATAGGGCATTCACTCGGGTAATGGTAAGGTCCCCTACATTTATGGAAAATGACTGTAAATGGATTCTTGGGACCATTTTTATCTTCTTCCATAGTACTCTTCATTTTTCATTGGCAATTCATCACTTAATGTCCTTCCTTCCCACACATAAATCATTTCTTAGTCCCATTGAGACACTTTACTGGGTGTCTCATTCCACATTTCTTTCATGATGGAAATTGAGGATTCCTTTCTCCATGGTCTCCACTGCTGGAGCTCTTATCATTCATCACCTTTCTCTTCATTGTTGAGTCCAGGAATTGGTTAATATATATATTGTTGATCATATTTTTGGAAAATTTATTTTTCAGGAAGATGATATCTTGTATACCTATCAACATTCCATTTTGTTTCTCATTTCCACCATTGTTCCCACCATGTACATCATTCCCAAAGTCACTATGACATCCTTGGAATCCGTTCATTGACTAAAACCAGAATGGATTGTGTGAGTAACTGTATTCATAAAATCATTTTGAGAATATCATGTCACCATATTCCCAATTTGAAACAAATTAGGATTAACCAAGGTCATTTACTCTCATATTATATATAATACATCAAATCGGTTTGCAATGAAAATGTAAATAATACAAAGAATATCCCCCGGGAGTATCGTAACCAAGAGTGCAGCAAAGCCCATTGTCATGCACCACTTCCCGTTTGCTTCTATCTCAAAGCTGTGTTTTCAGGTTTTACCCCTAGGTACATATGTTCTAGAGCCGCCTCTACCTACTCGTATCCTGACAGAGTTGTATTTATCTGAAAACTCGCAAAATCTCTATAATACCAAAATTCTAATAAGTTCTTCTATACAAATCCTCAAAGTCTATCTTCGGGCTATGTGCTCTAATCAGAGTTAATCTAAATCTAGCTCCCAAGGTTTGTACTAAACCACCCTCTGATACCAAATGTAATGCCCTGACCCCAGTTATCCAGATTCAGTGCATAACATTTCATTACATTGGAATGATCACAAAAGATCAAGTCTCGAAAGACCGATTATTTTAGTAGTAATGGAAACACTAGATATATACATAAGTCTTACATTACATCATAAAGTAAAAAAACTACAACATCATCTTGTCTTCATATCCCCTCATACTATCCCTGCAGGTCATTCATATATTACTTCTTCACATCCCGAGAAACATAAAAAATTTAAAGGGGTGAGCTCATATGCTCAGTAAGGATAAGAATATATCAGAAACATTCATAGATAAGCATAAACATTTAAGGCAATGTATAACTAAAACAAAAGCTTTTTAAACTTCAACTTCATCATAATATGGCTAAGATAAAATGAAATAATGAAATTTACTTATTCACATGGATATTCAACTAGTCAAATAACCATATGAAATATCAATAACCACTTTCCTAATGATGGAATGCATAATGCCAGACTATCATAACCACATAGCCAAGGCCTCATGCCAAGACTAAAAATAAGATTTTGTCAAGGCCTTGTGCCAAGACACTAGTTTGTCTCATGAGACCTACCGATGCATCGAGGAGCTATAGCAGGCTTCACCCGTCACTTACTAAGTCCAATTAATTCCTCGTATGAAAAGTTTGAAATATAACATAAACATTCCTATTAAAACTAGCATAAGAAATGCCAATACATGATCCACAAACCATGAATGGTATAAAAATAGCACATCTACCATCAAACATAGCTCATTCGATACAATATGGAAGATTGTATTGTATTAGATTAACCTCAATCTAGAATAATTAAGGAAATTGACATAGATGAAAATAATCATCAAAACTATTAGAGAGAAATATCCCCCTTTTTCTTGAAATCATTTAAAAGTCACAACATTTGTCAAGAAGCAATTCAAAAATATATTTTTGAAACAAAGTGTCCTATACGACTTTGAAACATTTAAAAGTAATTTTAATTTTAAAACTTTAATATCCATATAATTAAATCCTTAAAACCATTTTTAAAACATTGACATTAATGAGAAATATTTAGAAGAATAAATCATTAAAACATTTAAAAATGATAGTTTAGTTAGTGTTTCTAATCAAAATAGAGACACTTGAATACAAATAATTGAGGTAATAATTTTTTTTTAATATCATGAGAATTAATGGATTCATGATATACTATGTCAAAGTACATTATATACACCATATAAAAGTGATTTGGTGTATAACAACAAAGAAGTCTCAATGGGATGTAAATTGAGATTAAGTCTCTTATAAAGACAGTATCCTTGGGTTAAGGATAAATCAACGACATAATTATGTGTGAAAAATATAAATACACTCAATATGATTTTATATTCAGTGTAAATCAATCAGAGTACATTCACACATATTTTTGATAAAACAACACCAATGAATTGGATGTTTAACTAAATAAATGGAGATTGAGTTAAAATTCCTCTTATCAAGATCATATAGATGACTTGAGAATTTATCAATGGAGTGATTATGTGTATCAAAATTATATCCACAGAAAGGGGATTGGAAATTATGACATAGGAAAATTAATAGTGATTCCACACATAATCTTGGAGTAAAATAATCAATGGAGTTTTGCGTAAAGCCGAATGAGTGGAAATTGAAATTTCAAATTCCCTTATGGATTTGGTAACATACGAAACATATACCCATGAAAGAAGGATCATAAAATTATGATTTATATATCCAAAATTTAATTTATATTACACAATTAATACAATCATGGGTAGTACACACACCACATGCAATAAATATGTGCTGTACAATGGAAATCTCATCGAATTATAAGTGAGATAAGAAACCCCTTACCAGTTTGGTAACATAAGAAAAATACAACCCATTAAAGATGTATCATACAATTAACATGTAAATACATATAAATTAATGTGTATTACAAAAAGAATAAAATTATGGGCAGTACATATACCACACAAAAGGTAGTAGTGCTAATATGGCATGAATCTCACGAGAATTAGGAGTGAGATGAACACCCCTTACCTTGTACTTTTCCTTGGTCTAGGGTTGGTTAAATTATTATATAATGGTGAAATAATTGTTATTAAATTATTAAAGAATCATATACATTAATATGATATCATATATGATATTTTAACACTACATTGTCAATAATATTTTAGTATTATCGTCATTTCGGGTGTTAAGTTACACGTTTTCTATTATATTCTTTGTTACGCAAGCCTTGTTCATTATGGATATGTTGTATATTATTCATATAAATAATGATATCATGTCCTTAAACATTATTTTTAATAATTAAATGAGAATTATACTCAAATTGATATGATGGGAATGAATCTCACCGCGTTCGTGGAGACGGAAGTCTGTACGTACAAACGAGCGACAATATCATTCTTTTGATATTAAAATAATATATAATTGGATGGTATATCATATAGAAAAAATTATTATCATCTTGTATTTATTATTTACATTAATTATACATCATTATTATACCCATCTAAATAATAATATATTTAATAACAATTACACCACAACGTAGAGACGGTAGGCCGTACGTACGCATGTATGGTGACATGTCATTCAAGGGATGGATAGAATAATGAATTTGTTTGGTCCATATTTATAATAACATAACAGTAAATAGAATATACTATAGTATTTATTTTATAATAGAAATAACAAATAAATAAGAAGTTGAAGATGATAAAAACATGAAAGAGGGTGGTGAAAACATTACCTCTTCTTCAGGTTCTTCTGTTGATTTGAACAAAAGGGCTTCTTAGGATGGCTTTATGATCAAAATAAGGACTCTAGGATGAATTGAGGGAAGTTGGGAGGATATTTATAGTGAGTTTGTCCGAGCCAAAAGGCTTCGATGTTGTGAAGAATTGGTTAGAAGTGGTGTCCTTTTATAAGGGGGAGGAGGGGCTCTTTAGAAAAAACATAAAGTATTATTTTATAATAAATTAAGATTCGTTTTCTAATGGCAGAAAAGTGTATTATTCGAATTCTATGGTGGGGATGGGTCGAAATATTTTCATCCAATAGATTTTAGACAGGTTTGGGTCATTATATTAACCGTATCTTTTAGTTTTAACTCTTAGTTAATTAGTTTGTCACTTACCATGTCACTTTGTATTTTTATATTATATAGTTAATAAACATACTATATACGTCCAAGCGACCCCCCAAGTGGTCCATTAATGATACACCTATCATGATACAAGTTGTTTGGCCGAATCTTATATTTTTTGAAATTTAAAATCAATTAATAATATAATATTTATTTTAACAACACTTTTTTGTCAATTTTGACACTATTTGGTATTTGATTTTTGTGAAAATCATAATAGCATGATTACTTCAAAAAAAGTTAATTAAATAAATTCTAACATGTCATATTGACTTATAAAATTCTTGGAATTCAGTAAAAGTCTCAATTTTTATTTATTTGGTTATTTATAATATCAATTATTTTAATATTTCACTAATTAAGTAATTACTGCATCATCATTGTGTCTTAAATACATTAAATTATTTAATGTATAATAATTATAAAAAAAATACCATTATATGGGAAATTGTTTTATCTTTATAATTAATATTTATAATCTAAAATATAACATATATAATCTTATGAAAAAAATTGTTTTCCTAAAAGATATAGGATTATGTCATTTTTGTATTTACTTTAACTTATTTAACATAATGTGTCATTATCACTTACAAGTGGATCCATGTGGTCCCAAAATCGACCCAAAGATGCCCATGGATGGAAAATTTATCACCCAGTAGGGGTTGAACATGTTTTAGGGTAATTTATTATTATTATAATATTAGTTTTGTACCATTATTTACCGGATTTACCCTTTAACCATGGTAAATAAAATATTTACCGAAATAATTATTGAAAATGGCGAAAAATAAAAGATAGCTATTTATACAATTTTGAAATCCTTATTCAAAAAATGGATTCCATTTTTCCAAATTCAAAACACATAAGTGGCATAAATTAATTTAAAATTAATTCCTGCTGTCAAAACAAAAAGCGTGTTTTTAAGAAATAATAACTATCAAAAGATTGACACTTGTTTATGTCGGGTTTAAATGTGAAATTATGTACAATTACCAACATTGTATTAAATGGTAAAAATATATTCTAAATATACTTTAAACACACTCAAATTCATAATTTATCACTATTAATTATTTTGATTAAAAAAGTTTTTATTAATTAAAATTTTGTAATTTTCACTATTCATCTAAATATGAAAGTTATATGAAAAGTACCAAAATTTTACCCTAGGATAATTTTGTTATTCTGAATCCAAAAATTAATTCCATTTTGAATGTAAGAATGTATAAAAATTCAAAAAGTGGTTATTACTATTCATAATGGCTACATTTATTTGTTGTGGTGTGTGTTAGAACTTGAAGTTGCGTACGACACATGCTATTGTATTATTGAGTGAGAAGCATTCCGTGGAAGCTTGGGGTGATACATGAGATGACGGTAGTAATTAAGATTCATCCCCCTCTCGCAATTGTAAATAATCGTGCATCGATTCTCCATGTGGAGAGTGATTTCCCGATCAGAGAAATTTATGATGGCGCTTTATAGGGAAATCCAATCCATTAAGTTAATTTCATCAAATTCCACTAAAGGATGTATTAATAAGTTCTCTGTGAAGTTCAATCAAAAAAATATGAAAGGGGAGGAGTTATATTCATGGGATGTAATGATTTCCCCATTGTCTATTCTCACTAACATCTTTATATCCATGATTTTTGGTGGTGTTGGGATTATTCTACTAGAATTTTGCGATATAAAAGAATGAATAGAACTAGAATCAAAAGTTCATTCTCTATTCATGAATGAATAACTAACATACATTTTACCACATCATTGTTGGGGCTCACTTCAGCAGTAGCGATGGAAAAAGCACTCCCTTTCAACCATGGAGGTTGTCGGTTGCCTCTGAAAACCATTGTCTTAGGTAATTGGTTTGTGATGTGCCCTAGTTCATTGCAGTTGATGAAAATAATAGCGCGTTGAGGTTCGATCGGAGCATTCATATCCTCTTTTGTATCTGCAGATTTTTCTTTTCGATAGTTAATGGGCATGTTCCCTTCTCTTCCACACCAAAATAATTTCCTCATCCCCTTCAAGAATTTTCTGGAGTTCTTCATTTTGAACCTTTGGTAAGTGGGATACTAGATTTTATTAGCACCATTGGATTTATACATCAGACAACCAAAATTAATGTCCACCTTGAGCTTCTTATCCGCATGATCCACCTGAGATTTGGCGATCTCCATTTCAACCTTGAGGGAACATCAGACAATTTTTTCATAGCTATCAAAGTCATGGTTCTCTAGGGATTTTTGTAGGCTAGGTTTTAGCCTTCCAAATAAGTGGTAAACCTTGTATTCGAGGCTAATGACAATGTCAGAGGCGTATCATTCATGACTTATATAGCTTTCTTCATACGATCTGATTGATTTATTGTCTTTTTTCTTGATGGTATGGAAGTCCCATTCCATCTTAAGTCGGAGGGTGTGAGGAAAATATTTATTGATTTTTTTCTAGAAATCCTTCCATTCCAATGCCTTGATCTTCTTCTTAATCTTCGTATTTTTGATCAATCTACACTATTGATCAGCTTCACCCTCCATATGATAGGTATCCATAAGTACCGTCTCTTGTTCAGAACATTGAAGGATAAAGAATATCTTCTCGATAGAGTTTCTCCATCGATTGGTGATCGAGGTATCAGATGATCCAATTAAAAGTAGGATTCCTTTTCTAATGAAGGTATCAATTGTGATTTTTTCTTTATTAGGGGTGGGGGGTTGAATGTTCCTCTTGTCCCATGTTTCTATTCAAAACAAGAGTTAACTGGGTGATTATCAGGACAAAGATAATGATTCCTACGTTAATTTGATTTGGAATATCATTAAAAAAGTAATCAAATTGACCATCACAATGGTCATTAGCCCAAGTCCTCCTTTTATCGGCCATTTTCTGGAATAAAATGACTATTGAGGGTAACAAAAAAAAGGGAAATCCAAAGAAAAAAATAGATAACTTATAAATTAAAAGTATTTCCCCAACTTATGAATTACTAGGCTTCAATCTATGTTATCCATGATCAACATACCAATATATATTATTAGGGGTAATTTTACCCCTATAATGGTTAATAATAAGATAATGAATTTTTCAAAGCATCTCCCCTGAGAGTTTCATAACCAAGAGTGAAGCATGGCCCATTCCATGCAGCAGTTCCTATTTGAGCCTAGCTCAAAGTATTGTTTTCAGTTTTTACCCCTAGATACATCTGTACCAAAACCTCCTCTACCTACCCATGTCCACACATGGATGTATTTTCTTGCTAAAACACTTAATAAATACTCACAAATATTTAAGGATGTTTGAATTATACATAGTCTTATCCATAAGGATTTCACTAGGGTTTTCTAATCCTAATCCAACAAATAACTTATCCTATCCTCTGATTCCAACTATAACAACCCTTCTCTTTATTAAACACATAACTAGGATTTATTACATAAACATTCACTTAATACAACTCTAAGGATATATAGGTCTAGTTTATTGGAAAATTAAGAATATTACATAACATCTTATAACATAAAAAACAACATATTTATTGAAATCTTCTGTTACATGACCACACCATTCCTTCGTGCATAACATTTCTTGATATAACCTCAGGACATGCATAATTAAAGGTTGAGCTATAAATCCTAGTAATGGAGTAAAAATGGAATAACATGAACAATATAGTACGTTTTAGGAACTAGTAATCTGAATATATTACAATAGAAACATGAACATAAAGGCATGATATAGCATGATTATCATAACATGGAAATGTGGCAACAACATTGAATATGATATTAGGATGATCCATGGCCCACTGCTCATGGATAATGAGTAAACACTTATTTCCCTTGAATTATCCTAGTAAAACCCACATTTCATATGACGTATCATGATACTAATATTTACCCAATGCATTGGAGTGCTAGCAGGGCCCACCCTTCTCAATCATTTCATATCATGCATTTGTGTCCCACATGGATTATATAACATGAATACATAAAATTTCATCATTTATTCCACTATAAAGGAATGTAGAATTCATACATAAAACTCTTTTATCAATAATTAAATATGAATAAAGGTGAAAACCCTTGATAAAGAAATGGGCATGATATTCACTACACAATGAATTTGGCTTGGAAATTCGCGGAACAATTTTGAAATCAAAACTGCGTGACATAAGAGTTCTTAAAAATGGTTGATGATAGAGAAAGGGGTGTCATATAATTTGTACATGAAATGGAAAGTAACCGATTCATAAAGATACATGTCCCAACATATTTAATGGAATTTAGATTCATAATAGTATATAATTACTTGAGAGTAAATGAGAAGATAAAAATTCCTTACAGAATTTTGGGATGGTAACAGGTGTACATGGGAGCCGTTAATAATGGAGAAAGGGGTATCTCCACATTCAAGAATAATGAGGTAATTACACGGTATGTTTGAAATCATACCCCAAAATTTTTAATATAAATGAAAATGTTTTATAAATATAAAGAAACTTGGAAAAAATTGAGGAAGGTAAAATACCTTACGTGGAAGTGTGATCCCAAAGGCTATAAAGAGACTTGAGAGAGGCTTCAGGGGATATTTGGGAGCCTTAGTAGTATTCTAGTGAGATGTGGTAAGAGTTTCATTGAGATCCAATGGTTTTGAGTGAAGATAAAGTGGGATCCTGGGTGGTTTTATATAAAAAAGAGAGGTAATTCTTCACTATATAGGTTTTGGACACTACACATTAAACTAATCAAATCCACAATCCAACCCATGGTTCTTGACCTTGGTTTTTGACATAGGGGAGTGGAAAATTATTTTCTAAGTCTAATGGACGAATGTATTAAAATATTTGTCTTGATAATGTGGAGGTGAATCACACTCTCAAGGTAATAAATTTAAAAAGATAAAATGTTTTATAAGTCTTGGAGGGTCCACTAAATCATTGTAAAATAAATAAAACAAACCAAAAATCACATAATTTTAATGGTAAAACATACATTTGATGAAAATATCATTTATAATATCTTATTACTATTGATTCAATGTAGTTTCCTTATGACTTTTCCATTCCATAATGTTATTAAAATAACAAGCACTCTATCTTAAGTCAAAACTATTTTCCCTATGTTTTATCTTAATAAGGAAAATTTCCATTACATAAGAAATTTTTTTCCATATCATATATTCATTGTTATTATTTCAGTTCTTCTATGTCTAACTCATATTATTACAATGTGATAAATTCGGTTTTGTATCCAAAACCTCGAAATCATATAATTTCATAGATATGAAGAATTCTGTTTTTAGAATCCAAACTCATAATCTAAATTCTATTAATTTAGACCCCAAACTCTTCAAAGTTTAGACTCTGAGATATCTAAATTCAGACTCCAAAATCTTTCGAGTCCAGATTCTGAGTTCTCTGAATTCAGACTCCGAACTATTCTGAGTTATCACTCCGAGTCCTCTGGATTCAGACTCCGAACCCTTCTGAGTTCAGACTCCGAATTCCGGTTACGAATTCTTATGAATTCTGACTCTGAATTCAGGTTAAAAATTATTACGAATTTAGACTCCGAATTCAGGTTATGAATTCCTATGAATTATTAACCTGAATTTAGGTTACGAATTCTTATTAGTTCTGACTCTAGTTTCCCTGATAAACAGAATCTGAATATTCTGTAATATACACCCCGAACATTCATTTTGGTTAGACTGTGAATATTATTTTTTGTTAGACACCGAATATTGTTTTTGGCTAATCAATCCTATTTGTATCATTCTTGATATAGTTATAAAACGATATCGTACATTCTGTTTCTAACTAACAGTTTTTTGAGTGACTCATGTACAGGTCCCTACGAGATTTAAGGAAAAATATGATGTTAGAAGAGGGAGCCGAATGTTTGATATGTGCCTATAAATAAGATCTCATTTGAACGAGCTCATGACTTTGTGTGGTTCTATAACTCTATAGATTACATGTTGTTAAGGTGATTTCTAGAGAGAGATACTCTAATACTTAATGCTTACGGAACATCATGATTATAATGATTTGTGCAGCAACAAATGTTGCTAAGTATATTTGAGGGCTTCTGGGGATTGGGAGAATGAGGTGATGACTACATTAAAGTATAAGAAATTCCTTTCTGAGGAAGACAATGGTTATGACTACCTTGAAGTTTTTGGGATTGCAGGGATAACATGACAGATTCTGAAATTGCTATCGAGGGCTTACCTCGGTGTGGGTAAGATAGACTTTATTGAAAGTATCAATCAAGGGACCATTATCCAAAGTTTTTTGATACCATACTCTTTGGGTTAAAATAATCATTATTGTTACTTGTATTGTTTTATGTTTGTTTTTCCACTAAATTTTGATTGTTAAGGAAAGTATAACTATCTTATACTTCCTAGTTTTTGTATAATCTAATTAGCAAGGTTTTATACACTTTAATATAGAAAATTTTACTTGTAAACTTTTGATATGTTTTATTTCTGGAACCATATTTCCGGAACCTGAATTCCCCAAACCATATTTCAGGAACCTAGAATGTTTGTAGAACTAAGAGGTTTAGTAAATTTACCTTGTTAATCTTTGTTAATAATTACCAACTTTAAATATTACAAAGGAATTTTTAAATTATACAATTCACCCTTTCTTGTATATTGAGCATCTAAATTCTTTATTTTGATGATACAATTGGTATTCGAACATGTCTATGAAATACTTATATTCACATATATGTTTTCATTACTGAGGTTTTCTTTGCACATAATATTTCTCATTCTTAGGAATATTTTTTTTCTTGACTCTGAATTATTTCTATTATCAAGTTTTTGTGGAATGTTTTTTTTAATATTACATGAATGAATGTTGGTTCAATTGAAAATATCAATCCTACTAGTCCACATATTTTTTATAGAAATGATTACGAATATTGGATAGATCGCATGGAGAATTTTGATATCAACATTGGAGTAGATTACTTTGTTATGCAGACTGGAGGATATTAAATCCCTGGAAAAGAAGTTAGTACCTTAACCAATCAAGAAAAGCATGAATATATAATGAATTATAATGTACAAAATACTTTTCTATTTTCTATTAATAGGAATATATATCACCAAATTTCATTGTGTCAAGCCAGAAATTGTATTTGGAAGAAGATTCAGGTTACTCACTTTGGAACTTCAAAAGATATTGAATCAAGAAGATCCATGCTCAGAGCTGAATATCATGGTTTTTTTCTTTCCTTATAGAGAACCTATATGTAAGGTAAAATAGAGATTTATGACTATTTTCAACAGCTTACAATGCATGGGTGAGAAATGATTATATGACGAAGTTGTTGTTGACAAGATCATTGACCTCATTCCAAAAGAGTAGGAATCCAAGAGAACAACTATATATGAGAATATAAAAGTTACCCAGATTTTTCTTGATGAGTTATTTTGAACCCTTCTTCAACATGAACCCAGAATTATGAGATATTATTATAATATTAAGATGAAAAATGGAAATGGAATTGTTTCTTTTACTATAACTTCAAATCATTTAAAATACATAACTCCCGAGAGAGTAACAAGATCTAAATCTAAGAAGGCTGTTATTCAACATGAATCTAGTGAAAGTTAACATTATGAGAATGAACTAGCTAATCTTGCTCGAATGATGAAAATGATAGTTGGGAATAAATTATTTCAGTATAGATACAAGAAAAAAGAAAGAAATGATAAGAAAGATTCAGAAGTCACATGTTATGAATGCATAATAGATGGACATATAAGGCCTTATTTTCCTATGATAAAGAAAAAAGATAGAACAGAAAGGCATTCTGAAAGGAATAAAAATATGTTCTAAAAGGACAAGGATAAGAATGTCTTTAAAGCTAATGAAACCTGGAGAACTGGTGGTGGTGACTCTTCTGAGGAATCCCCAGAATATGAATCTTCTGGTTAGAAGAATCTTGGTCTACTATGTAGATTAACTATTGAAAATCATTATCTAATGGCTAAGGTACACAATGCTGAATCCATGAACAATGTATCATTTAATTCAAATTATAGTAATGATAAATTTTATAACTGTTCTGATGAAAAATCTTTTTCTAATGAAGATAATACATTTCGTACTTATGAAGATGTATCTAGATTTTCTAATATCCTTGAGATTGAGAATTCAAAAATCATAAAAAAGCTTGATAAGGAGAATTTTATAAATATTATTCTTACTAAGGAATTATCAGATCTTTCTAAAGATCATGATAATAAAATATACAATTTTTAAAGTATTTAAAAAATCCATGAGAAAGATAATTCTGAAAGGGATAAACATTCTAAGGATCTAGAAAAAGAAATTTCCAAGAAAAATATTTTAGAGGATAGCCCTAGTTCTAAAACCAATTCTTTTGAAGATAAAAACTTGTTTGTTAAACTAATGTCATATATATTTTCATTGAAGAATTGTTTGTAAAAGTTTGACATATGTAAGGTAAATTTTGATAAGTTGTATTCACAATTCCGACCTTTAAGGAATAGTTCCGGTTTTGGTTATTCCATTTCAAAAACGATTTTTAGTAATAACTATCTTTTTCCTAAAAGTTCCCCATTCTGCACTAAATGTCAGTGGGGTGGACACTGGGAAAAATGTTTTCCCTAAATAAAACCCAATCCATTGGTTTTCATAAATATTATTTTTCAAAGAAAATGTGTGTACCTAAAATTTTTCTTTCAGAAATTTCCGAATCCCATAATGTTTGGGTTCAGAAATCATAACACAACTATTTTATGAAAAAAAAGAAAGTACCAATATAAATACTTGGTACATGGATAGTGGATGTTCCCGGAATATGACTGGTAAAAAACATCTTTGAAATGATTACCAAGATGAAAGGTGGAAAAGTAACATTCAGAGATAATCAACAGGGAGAAATTATTGGTATATGTAATATTGTTCTCTTCATAAAAACATTAATTTAAAATTTCTTATTTTTTAATGGTCTTAAGCATAACCTCATTAGCAGAAGTTAATTATTTGATGAAGGTTTCCTTTTGAATTTTAGGAATGATACGTGCTTATTACACAATTCCAAGGAAGATTTTATTCTTTCGGCCCATAGGCAAGAGAATGTATGCACACTAAACATAGAAGACTATAGGAGCCAAGACATACCTTGCCTTAGTGAAATGGACGATCATTCTTGGTTATGACATAGATGGTTAGTTCCCTATAACCTTAAGAATCAATGTAATCTCTCTAAGAAAGTACTTGTTGAGAATCTACCAGAGCTTATATTTGATTTTTTTAAAAGTTTGTGTTCCATGCAATATGGAAAGAAACATAAATCAAGTTTTAAATCAATCATTAATGTATCAACAACTGAAGCTTTACAGTTGGTGCATATGGATATTTTTGGCCCAATAGAAACTAGAATCATTGGAGGCAAATATTATGTATTTATCTTAGATTATGACTACACTAGATTTACAAGGGTCTAATTTCTAGAAAAGAAATCCGAATCTTTTTCTTCTTTAAAATTTTTTATACCCCATGATAAAAATGAAAAAAACCTTCCATTGATAACTATTCCTAATGATCATGGTGGAGAATTTCAAAATTCTGATTTGGAAACTTTTTGTAGTAGAAAAGGCATTACTCACAATTTCTCATCACAAAGTACTTCTCAACAGAATGGTGTTGTTGAATGAAGAAATATAATTTTTCAAGATATAACATAAACCATGTTGAGTAAATATTCTATAGCAATACATTTTTGGTATGATGCTGTAAGTACTACTTTTTATACTATAAATCGAGATTTAATTAGACAATTTCATAATAAAACTTATTATGAGTTATGGAATAGTAGAAGACCTAGACATTCCTAATTAAATGTTTTTGGTTTCAAATTATTCATTTTGAATACTAAAGATAATATATATAAATTAAACTAATATATGGTGAAGGAATATTCTCAGTCTATTCCCCAACTTCTAAGGCTTATAGAGTTTTCAACAAAAATACATGTACTGTTAAAGAAAAATTACATGTCAAATTTGATGAAACTGATCCATTTGTTTTTAAACAACCTCAAACTATATCCTTGGATGTGTTTTCAAAAACTGGTTTTCAAACACTGATAGAAGATCCTTCTAATAAGGAAAATTTCCATGAAAATGTTTCTAAGATTTTTACCCAGAATATTTTCTACCTTATGTTGATGAACAGGTTTTAGAAAACCCAAATCAGTTGTTTCTAAAGAATTATCTCAGTGATAGAATCATTGGTGATGTAAATCAACCTGTATGGACTAGAAGTTTCATAAGTAATGAAGAATAGCATCTATAATTACATTCTCAATTAGTACCAAAAAGCACTGATGAAGCTTTAGGTGATGATGATTGGATCAAATCCATGCAAGATGAGCTAAATGAATTCAAATGGAATAAATTATGGACCTTGGTTGAAAGTCCTAAGGAAACTACTATAATTGGAGTAAAATGGGTCTTCACAAATAAGTGTGATGAAAATGGAATCATAGTAATAAATAAATCATGATTAGTTTCTAAAGGCTATAATCAAAAATATGGAATAGACTATGAAGAAACCTATTCTCCAGTATCTATACATGAATCTATTCGTATTTTACATTCCTTTGCATCATTCATTAATTTCAATCATTTTCAAATGGATGTGAAATGTTCTTTATTTAATGGTTATGTTTAAGAGGATGTTTTTGTTGAACAACCTCTTGGTTTTGAAGATAAAAATCATCCTGAACATGTTTTCAAACTTACGAAATCTTTGTGTGGACTTAAGAAAGCCCCTGGAGCTTGGTATGATTAACTTACATGATTTCTGATTCCAAATAATTATGTTAAGGGAAATGAAGATCCAAACCTTTTTATAAGGAACGATAAGGAAAATGCATTGATTGTCCAAATTTATGTTGATGCCATTATATTTGGTTAAATCAACAATCTTTAACTGATTCCTTTGTGGATCTAATGAAATATGAGTTTGAAATGAGTATGATGGGTGAGTCAACAATTTTCATAGGTTTTCAAATTTCTCAACAACCAGAAGGAACCTATATATCTCAGCATATGTATATTAATGATATTCTTAAAATGTATGGATATGACAACACTAAGAGTATTATTACTAACATTGGTACCTCAAATTGACTTGATATTGATGAAGCTAGGAAACCAGTAGATCAAACATCTTTTAGTTGTATGATAGAATTTTTACTATACTTGACATCTAGTCATCCAGACTTAATGTTTTCAGTATGCTTATGTGAAAGATAACAATCCAATATTAAAGATTCTCATTTAAATGTAGTGAAAAGAATTTTTCGAAACCTAAAGGGAACCATGGATCTAGGACTCTTTTATTCTTATAGGGATGATTTTTTTTTGAAAATATTTTCAGACGCTTACTTTAGAGGATGTATAATGGATATAAAGAGTACATCATGAACTTGTCATTTCTTATGAGATTCATTAGTTTCTTGGTCATGAAAATAACTACACTCAGTAACACATTCCACTGCAAAAACTGAGTATGTAGTAGCTGGAACTTGTTGTGCTCAATTTTTGTGGATGCAACACACACTAAGAGACTATGGTATGAGTTTTAACAAAACAAAAATCTAGTGTAATAATACTACTTCCATTTCCCTTATAAAAAACCCTCCACATCACTCTCATGCAAAACACAAAGATATTAGGCATCACTTTCGTAGGGATCACACACTAAGAGAAGATATCATTCTTCAATTTATCATAACACAAAATCAACATGTTAATATTTACACAAAATATTCACCCTGAAATAGATTTGAAAACATTAAATAGAAGTTATGAATGATAACAGTAAGGTAATATTCCTTATTAACATCCTATTTAAAACTATCTCCTTACAGTAACAAACTCCTTTTCATAGGGGGAGTACATTTTTTTTGTTAATTAATAAATATTTTCATAGTTAGATTTTCAAAAAAATTTGTAATGAAATTTTTTTTAGTTATATATTCTAATTCTTTTGTAATTAAATTTTTTGTATTTATATTTTTTCAAATTTGATCGTTATGAAAATTTTCGTACTTATATTTTCAAAAAAATTTCATAATGAAATTTTTCGTATTTATATTTTCAAATTTTTTCGTTATGAAATATTTTTATAGTTATATTTTTTAGAATTTTTGTACACAAAATTTTCTTATTGTGAATTATTTTACTCAAATTTTTTTAATGAAAATATTCGTACTCAAAATTTTTGTAATGATAATTTTCATATTTTTTTCATAATGGATAATTTCTTAGTAAAAATTTATTATAGTCAATTTTTTTCTAAAGATATTCAAGAATAATTTTCGATTATTATTAATAATATTCCAGGAAATCAGAAATTTATGATTTCCTTTATTATGTTTTCATAATAATATTTTACATGCTGGTATTTTCATTAGTCATTTTTTCTGTATCCATTTTTTCTTAAATCCATGCTTTTTAAAACCTCAAAAGATCAGATCCTACAAAAATTTCCTTGTGGCTATCATTTCAGCCATTAGATCTGATCAGAAGGTTTCTCAACCGTTGCATTGAGTTTGGAAGATGAATTTTTATCTCAATTTCCTATAGAAAAGACCCCTCGATACTTGTCCCACATCGAAACTCAAGACTTCGCATTCTGAAGCTCTTCCTTTCGAAAAAATCTCGTTATGAAGTTCTCAGATTTTTCTCAAATCCAATTGTCTATCGAAAAATATTATCAGAAAGATATGTCAACCATCATGCCAATCTCAGTGTGGCGGGTTTCTAGAGAAAGGATGGTGCATCCAAACTTCTTCTCCAAGTATTATTCCATCATCTCAAAGAACATAAAGCTGAATGGATGGGAGAGTGTTTGCGTATTGAAGCAAGGGGCTCAAGATTTGGTATATCCTGATTTTCTAGATGAATTTTACGAGGAAATGAGTTTTTTCATAGAAGAGGGAAGAGATAAGTTTCCATTCAAATGTTATGGGAAGACTTATTCTCTTTCATACACCAAGGCTGCTAGCTATGTTGGTATTTAATATTAAGGAGAAGCTGAGTTTGGTCTCATAAGCTGTCTGATGATCAAGGATGTTTCAATAAGCTTAGGGCTATGGATTTTCTTTTACATTCTGAGGTAAAGTCTCCGAAGATTTCTCATATGTCTATGAATTATCGGATTCTCAAATTATGGGTTCAAGGATTCATAATTCTGAGAAATGTTGACAAGGATACATTGAAAAAGAGTGACATGTATATTATAGATTTTCTGGCTAACCTAAGAAAGATCAACTTGGTTAAGAATATTCTGATTATGATCGAGAATATAAAGAATGGAAATTTAAAGGCTCAAATTATTATGTATCCAGCCTTCTTTAAAAGCTAATTGTTCAGTGCTTAGAATATTTTAAAATTCCTTGTAATTCTATGCCATGGAATTGCAAAGTCATTCTAGTCAGTGATGAAACCTTGAAGAGTATGAAAGTTTGATTTTCTAAGGAATCTGGAGAATTTTATGATTGGCCTGAAAAAGAGGTTGAACCCATATATAATAAATAGGAGGCCACTGAACATTCTTAAAAGGATGGAAGGAAGAAGAAGTTGAAGGAATATGAACAGGAAGGAAAAATTTCAGAACCTAAAGAAATCCAATCCGCACCTCCAAAGCCTAAGAAGAAAAAAATCATAATCCTCTAAGGTAGTAGAAAAGTGGAGGGAAGACAAGAAGAATAAGAAAGCATGAGAGACATGTTTTTGTTTGGATCATGCTGAAGCTAACCCTTTAAAAAAGAAGACAGTTGATGAGTTTGAGAAGCAAGAAAAATAGATGAAGCAAAATATGAAGATGAATGAAGTAGAGATTGTGCAATCTCTTCTAAAGGCAGCTGAGAAATATTCTGAGAATATCCCTATAACACAATCCTTCTTCTTAGAAGCATTACCAGAGATTTTGTGAAAGAAATATGTGACTCTAGAAAAAATTCAATGTGAAGTTAGTAGATGAAATAGAAGAAGTAGAAGAAGTAGAGGAAGTAGAAGAAGAAGAACAAGTATAAGTTAATGTTGACACCAATGATTTGGTTAAGAAATTTGAATAAATTCATGATATGTAAAGTCCATCTGAGAAACTCTCAATCCAAAATTCTGAAGCAGAGTCTTCAATGCTCGCTACTCCTAGGAATGATCAGAAAAGAGAGGGTGAGAAGGGTGAAGATGACGTAAACAAGGTTTCTAAGGAAGAATGATATAATCATGAATTTAGTCAACCATTGGATTATGAGGCACAAGATGAGAAAGAAGATACGGATAAATATAAAATCGTTCAGCCATTTGATAGTGAACACATATCTCCTAATCAATAAGAAGATATTCCGAAGATTGATACAGGAAAACAGGTGGTTGATGATACACCTAGTAAAGCTGCTATGAAGAAGAAGGAAGTCGGTGGATCATCGAAGAGGAATTCTTCTTAGTTAGAGAAAGAACCCTCCCCAAGAGAAGTCTCATATTTGGATTCATCATCCCCTGGATATGAATTTGTTATCAAATCCTTGAAGAAGCTTGTTTGGACTACTCCGATATTTCCTTGTATTGGCTCGTGATTCCAGATTCACCAACACACATTAAATCAAAAGTCGGATTTGCTATCCATGGTGATGGATAAGTTTGTTAAACTCGAGGTAGACATGAAATCATTTCTTATTGGCTACAAGTATTATAAGAGATCTTGTAAGAAAATGGCTAGTTGGTCAACGAAAATAATTCCATATTTGCAGATTCTTGATGAATTTCAAGATAATGTCAAATATGTGTTTGAAACAGAAGAGGGAAAGATCAAGGATCTCTTTAATAGCTTTGAGGAAAAGATAACCCCAGAGCAGAATACTCAGATGCCATATGTGAAAGATCTGAATGGAAATCTTTATTCAATAGCTTAGAGTTTGATGAGAGAAAATGATCTTTATATTGAATTTGAAGTGAATATTCTTAAGCAAGATGAATTGTTAAAGGCTCAGGTAGAGGATCTCAAGGTTCAGGGTGATAAGATCAAAGCCTTAGAGAAAAAATTAGAATATCGAGATTAGATTTTAATGTATCTAGAGGAAGATCATAAGGGGATAAAATGTTGAAAACTATAGTCATGATGTTGATGTCCAAGGAGAAGTAAAGATAATTTCAATTCCGATCTTATTTTGTACATTCATTATTGTACACAATTTTCCATCCTTAATGAAATTTTTGGTTGCTCTTATTTTTTTTTCTAGTACTAATATTTCTAGTACCATAGTTTCTTGTAAATTACCTTTAATCCTTTTTGAAAATCATAAAGGGGGTGAAAGGAATGTAAAATATAATACTAAGTGAAAGAAGAAATTTCCCTAAGTAAGGGGGACTTCATCTAAGGGGGAGTTTTCATCATAAATATTTCTGTATGCAAGATAATGAAAAACCTCATTAGGGAGATCAAAATACAATCCTCAGTGGTTCCAAATCCTAAGTGGGGGTTAGTCGTATTCATTTTGATCTATAAGTAAATGGAGGTATGTTTTTATTTTCATGTCCATAAAAATTCTAGGTCCTTATATTGTTTTTCGAAAGGATTTTTGTGCTTTTCAAAAAGGTGGAGATTGTTGAGTCAATATGGATTCCTTATGACTTTTCCATTCCTTCACATTTTCAAAATCAAAAAACACTCTATCTTAATGCAGAACTTATTTTCCCTATGTTTTATCTTAACAAGTAAATCATTCCTTCCTCAAGAAAAATTTACCCTTATCATATTTTAATTTTTCTTATTTCAGTTCTTCTAAGTCTAACTCATTTTATTGCTAAGTCAGAAATTTGGTTTCTTATCCAGAACTTCAGAATCCTATAATTATTAGATATGAAGCATTCTATTTTTAGAATCCAAATTCAGAATTCGGGTTCTCAAAATTTAGACTCCAAACAATTCTGAGTTCATACTCCGTGTACTCTGAATTCAGACTCCATACTCTTCTGAGTTAAGAGTTTGAGTTCTCTGAATTCAGACATCGAACACTTCTGAGTTCAGAATCCAAGTTCTACGGATTCAGACTCTGAACCCTTATGAGTTCAGACTCAGAATTCAGGTTATTATTTCTTATGATGTCTGACTCCTAATTCAAGTTATGAATTCTTATGAATTCAGACTCTGAATTCAGGTTACAAATTCTTTTGAATTATGACTCCAAATTCAGGTTATGAATTCTTATGAGTTCTAACTCCAGATTCCCCGATAAATAGAATCTGAATATTCTATAATATAGACTCTGAAAATTTTGTTTTGTTAGACTCCAAATATTATTCTTGTTAAGACACTCAATATTTTTTTTGGCTAAGCAATCATATTTTTCTCATCCTTGATTTAGTTATGAAACGATGTCTTACATTTTGTTTCAAACTAACCATTGTTTGAGTGACACGTGTACATGTCCCTTTGAGATTCAAGGAGAAATATGACCGTTGGAGGAGGGAGCCGACCATAGGATATGTGGCTATAAATTGGATCTCATTTTAACTAGATCATGACTTTTTGTGGTTCTATCACTCTTGAGATTACAGGCTGTTAATGTTATTTCTAGAGAGAGATACTCTCTTGCTTAGTGCACACTGAACAACTTGTTCAGATTTCTTTGTGCGACTCCGAATATTGCTGAGTAAATTCGAGGGATTCTAGGGATAGGAAGGCAGACATTCCGACTACCTTAATGTTTGAGGACATCCTTGTTTAGGAAGACAGGGGTTCCGAATACCTTGACGTTCGAGGGCTTGTGGGGATAGCAAAGCAGATTCTGATATTCCTATCGAGGGATTACCCTGGTGTGGATAAGACAGACATTATTGAATGTATAAATCAAGGGAACTCTATACAAGGTTGTTGGATACCCTACTCTTTGGGTTAAAAGATTTCATACTTGTTACTTGTATTGTTTCAAATTTGTTTTTCCGCTGAATTTTTATTGTTATGGAAAGTATAACTATGTTATACATCCTATTTATTGTATAAACTGATTAGTAAGGTACTATACACATTAAGGTAGAATCATTTACTTGTAAACTTTTAATAACTTTCATTTTGGGAACCATATTTCCCGAACCAGAATTCCCGGAACCATATTTCCGGAACCTAGCATGTTTGTAGAACAAAGAGGTTTAGTGAATTTACCTTGTTTAACATTGTTAAACATTACCATTTTGAAAGGTTTCAAAGGGATTTTTAAAGAATACAATTCACCCACATCTTTTATATTGAGCATATACATTCATTATTTCAATCCTACAATTGCATTACTATTGAGATATTATGATTTCATAAAAAACATTATATCATAAAATGGAATTTCATTTTTACCCAAAAATTTGACTATATCGGAAAATTATGAAACATTAACCATTTGATAATTCTGAAATTATGATTCCAAAAATATTATCCAATTTATCTAAATAATTTTCTAAATATTTTAATTTTTACATTTAAAATGAAAACTGACATTTATCGAAAATTCATGGGTTTTGACTAAACAGCTCTCAAACATTATTTAAAATCACAATTGTATTCAAAAAAATTTATTTGATCATTTATATATAATAATAAATAATTTAGTAATAATATTTTATTAAAATGTTATTTACTTAAAAAATCCATTAATTCATCAACATAGATTTCTTAATTTAATATTAACTAAAAGTACTATTTTTTCTTTAAAAACATATGACAAAGTAACAATAATAAAAGTAATGTATCTCTTTAGTCTATACAAAAATAATTCAGACAATCATAGATCTAGGGTCTCGTTACATAACCCATTATAACTCCAACATATGACCTAACGTTATGGTGTGTGATGGTGACAAACTCTATGGGTGGCTCGGATAACAACACGCAGGTGGTAATCTCTATAAACTTCCATTTCTCCCATTGGCGGTTCCATTAGAGATCAACATGTTGGATCATGGCTTGGGATTGGTCAAGCGAGAATCCCAATGACACTACCTCCTTTCGGAGCTCTAATAAATGGGCCTCATACGGACCAATTCAACTAGATGAGGCCATAACTTCCTTTGAATGAGTAAATTTGATTTCTAAAAGCCCAATATTTATACAAATCATGTTATCACTGTTAAACAGTAATATTAGAAACTATCAAAAATTCCTGAATGTGTTTGAAAATAAAAAAACATAAAATCAATGTAGTGAAATTTTTTTATAACCATTTTACAAAATTAAACAATTATTTAGATTAAGAGAAAGTTTCATTAATAAAATTATGGGTGGTTACAAACAATTTTATCATCATTTAGTGTATGTATGAAAATGATATATTAAATTTTAAAATAGATAAATAACTAATAAATATGAATATTATTTCAATTAAATTAGATATATTTTATAATTTTTCCTCATTAAATTTTGTGTAATGTATTTTTAAAAAATAAATCAAATTTCTTCACAAGGTGGTAGTCCTCCATACAAAAAGGTGATGTTTTCATATCCACCCATGAAATTAATTTAAGACGGTATATGTGATATAATAATAAAACAATTATATTTTTCATTTATATCATATAAATACATTAATTATATCATAACAACAATTCTTGAGTGGTGATGATGAAAAGTAGAAGATATTGGTTCCCTGGGTGGTACTTCGCCTTACACATGAATGATGATTTCGTATGCCTTTTGATGGAAGATTATATGGATTTAGAATATTACATAAAATAACGAAGAATCAGTATATTGTAGATACTATTTTTATAATATTAATATAATTTTTGAATATTTGAGCATCATGGAAAATAAAATAATATAAGAACAGATGGTTAAACATTATACCTCTTCTTCAGACATCCACCTTATGTGAGCACTACAAACCTTCATAGAATATATTTATAATAAAAATATGGTCTCTATGTAATGGTGGTTTATTTTTCACGGTGTTTTTCACGATAATTTATTACCCAAATGGATTTTAGGGTGTGAAAATGAGAGGAGAGAGGGCGGTTATTTTTAAATGAGGTGATTGTTGCACTTATAAATGTTGAATAGAGAAAGGAGTATGAAAGTTTATCAAAAATATAAAAGTATTAAAATGGATTATTCTTGACAGATATACATTAAAAGTTATACAAAAATACAATGAATAATTTTTGGACTAGTTTTTAGGTCATTTTAACCCTTATGAATGTAGTTTAACCCTAGTAAACCTGTTATCACATTAACCGCAACAATTAAATTTTAATAATTTCACTATTCATTATGGTTAAAATTAAGAAGGCCATATTATATTATAAAATTTATAATTTTTATAAATATTTAATCAATTTAACAAAATTAAATTTATATCGGTGAAAATTTAAAATTTGAAAATAATCCATAGACATAATGAAAATTTGAGTTTTCAAGAAGATTATTTTTCAAGAAAAAATGATTTTATATTTACTCTATGATGAATATTAATCATTTTATGAATATAAATTAATATATATTAATATATAATCAGTAATTTTTTTAAAAAATTCATCGTCATTGATAATTTTAATTAATTATTATTGAGAATAAATATGCACTTTAAAACTGTTTTTAGAAAAACCCATATTCAATCAAAAAAATAAACTTACACTAAATTCCAATATGAAGTTGGTTAAACATAATTTATCTGGATTACATATAAATATTTTATTATTATGTTACATAATTTCATATCAAAATGAAATTAACTTTAAAATTACTTAATTTATTAAAAATAAATGAAATTTTACAAAAAATCGTTGTTTTTTACTATTCGGAGAAAAATATATATTTTGGAACAAATTTAAAACATTGATATTATGTAATTTTTTATATTATGATTAAAAAATAGAATATAATTATATAAAATTCATTTTCAAAATTTTAGGAAAATTAAATTTTCAATTATTTTCAAAATGCGATGGAACACTTTTTATAAAAATTATATATTTTAAGCATAAATCACCATATTTTTATCATATGCCTATCAAAATTAGTTGAACGATAAAATATTGGTTTTTTATATATTTTATATATATCTCATTAATATATTTTACAAAAAAAATTATTTATTTATTTTTAATACGATGTACACATTTTTTAACATAATTATATTATTTCAGAAAAACATTTCCTTTATCTTTAAGAGTATTTATTATCATTTCTAATTAATTGATAACCATATAATACATTTATAAACTATTTATGTTTATAATTTAGTTATTACTATTAATAACAACCAAAATTATAGGATAGTTAGTAAATTTATGTTTAAAAAAATAATATTTTATTATAGTATCATGTTTTATTTAAACATGGTGTTTTGTGTTGAATACACTATCAAATTTTATCATTATTTAAATTACTAGTGTCATATTATTCCCCCATTAATAAATTATATCCATAATATTTATAAAAAATATCAATTATTATAGGATGAACATTTCAAAATACATTTGCTGGAATCCCATATCACAAAAAAATTTAATACATGATCCTCTTCATAAGAGAGAAAATACAATATGAATATAATTAAGAATAATAAATAATTTGATTTATATATAGAAAAATATCGTTGGGGTGTGAAAAATTGATATAAAGGGAAACAATAATCCCTAAATACTAATAATGATTGATTGAGAATATGGTCGGGAGAATGTCAATGACCATAATGCCATAGATTAGTGTTGGTTGAAGAGACACTCGATTCATCGAAAAGAAAGGTAACATGATAACATTTCCTCATATAACCTTTTCCTAGAGTTGTGTAATCTAACACAATATAAATTAACTATGTATATATATTTACTTATAAGATGACTTGAAGTTCATACTTTTACCAATGTTTAACAAAATAACATCTTGTACTCCAAATTAGAAGTATTGAAGATGTATTTTTCTTGCATGAATCCCTAAAATAAAATTATATTGGGTAACATATTACATTTAAGGATAAAAATATATTCACCATATATGTTTGAATTAACAAAAAAAATTAGATCATGATTATATAATTAAAAAAATATTAATCTCTCAAATCATGAAATAATTCATTAATATCCAAAATTAATCTCTAATAATAAAATGTTAAAAATAAATATTTCCAAAAATGAATAATTGAATAACCTTAATAACAGAAAATTGACGAATTTTTTCAGTCCTAAAAGGTTATCTCATATAATTAAACTTACATTCACTATAATTTATTTATCTTCTTCTAAAATATTATTAATCACATACCCACCAAATCAAATTTCGATCCCATGATCTTCTATTTTGTAAAACATGTGTTCCCATATTTACGTCACCCTCAAGGATATGATAAAAACTGACGGTCACATATAAAATTAATCTTATGTCTAAATATCTAAGATAAATACTCCTCAAATAGTAAATCACATTAACAGTAAGGATTACATATTTCTCAACCTAAAAAACTCTCATGAAATATCAATAATAACCTCAATACATATACACTTAAAAACAAAAAAGGGATGTCTAATAATTTGAACATATGATCAAACATAATATTTTAGTCATATGATAGTATCAATTAATCGTATTATAAAATTACATGAAAATATCTTCATCTCTAAATATATCTAATCATGGATCTAATACAAATTTTAATAGCCTCGAATCCTCACTCATAGATCTGTCGATAAAATCATAGATATCACTTTTCTATAATTTATACCTATAAAGGTGAACAATATTTTTCCAATAAAAAAAATAAAATTTCATAGGATATATTGAATCAATTACATACCCATAAACTATTTTGGATTAGAATTGTAGTGAATTATGAAATACTATTAAACTTGTATTGAAAAAAAACACGTTCATAAAGATGAATGTAGTATCAGTCTATACCAATATTTTTAATTTTAAATTTAATCATCAAGATCATACTTGTCTACTCATTCAAGAAATTATTCATTTAAAATCATATTTTGTGAGTAAGGAAAATGAAAAAGAATAATGGGCAGTCAAAAATATTCATGAAGTAATATGTATGAATTAACAACCAATTGTTCTTAGTGATAAAAGTAGTATCCTAAGTATATGAAAAAATAATCAAATTTCATGAGAATAACTTATGAATATCCATTCCCCATAATAAATTAATCATTAAACCTAAAATATTTTCATAAAACATTTACAATCAAAATAGTGAGATGAATAAATATTAATGAACCATGTGATATCAATATTAATAAAAGTATTTATTAAAAAATGATAGATTTTCACAAAAATATAGTAAGAAATATTATTATTAAAACATAAACTCATTAAGTTAACATGAAAAAGAAAAAGGATTTCGTAAAAAACCATATAATTAATAGATAATACATGAAAGTATTTTTTTTAATTATTATACAAATAACCATTTTGAATGAAATAATCATAAGGTCTAATTTTATAAACAATTCATTCCAGGGCTATCACAAACCCAGTCATAGTTGGTTTTTAACAAAAAAACATGTTTTTTTTGTTAACCATGTAACCAACCAACCATTCCTAAAATGAAAAAGGCTATAGAAATTTAATGATTTTTGGATAAAACCATTTTTAATTATGTTTTTGGGTTACATAACAAGACCCATATGTCATGTGTATTATAGACTAATATATGAACTAAAGGACCAAGAGATCTAAAACCATTATAAGACACCCTCCTAAAATATTATGAATCATAGAACTACTACCAAATTTGTAAGGTTTCACATAAACAATTTCCCCATATATAAATTAATGGTTCATGGTATTGAAAGAAGAGTATATACACTCTTAATCATCTAATATGGTTTCCCATAAATAAGGAACCTACTTCTTCGAATCCACATATAGATCCATGGTAGAGGAAAATGAAGCCCGACAATATTCACCATAAAAAAACCATTGCTCCACATCAGCTGAGTCATCCGTGGAGTTCTCCCTCTCTGTATAAACATCCTTGTCTTATGTAACCACTATATATCCCACAAATTAATAATTCTCATTACTAACAAATACACAAGACATGACAACACTCTACAGCAATGCCTCTTAAGGACTAGTAGCCTCCATGCCATCACTAGGGGCCACTTTTATCACAACTGGACATCCCGCCCACGCATAACTGATATAAAAAATATGGAACATACACATAACAAAATATTAATGGCTATACTTCCAAATATTCAAAATATACCAGTATAAAAACACTTAATGGAGAGTAGTGATCTTTTAAAACTCCAAAAACCCTAGCTTCCCCCCTCTCATTGTTGTTTTATAGTACAACAACCCATCATTGGTTCTTATAGTAACCACCTGTCATAATTTACATGTACTATAATATAACTATAACACATAAAATCATTCATCTAATAATTACTTCATAAAACCCCCCAATAATTCATTTAATAAAATCAATAACCCATGTAAAATAAACAGGTTCTATAACAATCTATTTGAAACATGATTAACTGTTGGAAATTAAATTGGTTCCATAACAATCAGTTTGAAGAAATAATAATCCATCCAAATAAATAATGAGAATTTTTTCATTTATTTTTATCCCAATGAATCATAAATAACATCTAGGTTTATTTAATATTCAAAATGGAAATAAAACTATAATATAATAAAAAAATATACTGAGGAAATTAACATTTTCAAATTGAGTTGCAGTACAATCAAAATCCCCATTATAGAATTAAATGAAATGAACCATTAACTATCATGTACCCAAATAGATTCATGATATAATATTTTAAAGGGTTGTTAGATACATGTCATAAAGTAATATGGGTATATAAAAAAACATATGTCCCAAAGAAGACAATATGAGATTTGAAATCCTTAAAATGACTAGAACAATGAAATAATAATCAATCAATGAATCGATTAGTTTTATCTAATTTAAATAAAAAAAATTAAATGAAAAATAATATAATAAAAATTTATTGTACACATAATATATGAATATCTATAAAAAAAGAAATAATACATCACAATGAAAATAAATTGATGTATGAAATTTGGTACCACATTTAAATTTTAAATCCAAATTCAAAATGGTTAAAGATTTAAAATTTTAAAAAATAATATATCATCATTTAAGTAGTTTTCATGATATTAAATGTTAAAGTGCTAGTGTATGAAGAAAAAATAAATAAATTTTAGTTTAATATGGAATTTATTTCATCAAAACACAAGTGAGATGAGAAACCATTACATTGTTTGTATCATTGAATTGAAAATAAATCAATTACGTAATTCTCGATGAAAAATTGAACGACACATAATACAAGCTATTATATAACATAATTAAATAGATTATAATTTGAAAAATTTTAATGTTATAACATAATTAATGGTGTATATTTTTACCATAGTGAATAAAAATTTATTTAAAAAACCCCTTACATTGCGTCCATATATTCCATGAATACCCTTTAGCTCATGTATAATAATAATATATAAATTATTTTATTTCTTATAATAATTTTATATATTTAATAATTTTTACTTTAATCATTTAGTTTATTATGTTGTTGTTTTTATTTTAAAATATTTAATCAGTAAAGTTCATGTCTGTTGTATTGAGGATGTTCTATCCAAATTATGAATAAAATAATGTTGCTATATTTACCGTGTTCAAAGGGGTGATTAATCAATCATATATTGAATAAAATTAAATTAAAAATATACATATTTTTATATAAAATATAAAATTAAAATCATTTATGATAGATTCTTAGGAAAAATATAATTACTTTTCATTCATGTAGATGGTAGTTCGTACGTACATATGAATAGTGTTTCAATTTATCATTGATCATTATGGAATTAAGGAATGTATTTTTTTTATATTATAATAATATAAAAAATAAAAACAATTATTTATTTAAATATAGTTATACATATCGTCAACATGTTTTGGTAATGAAAAATAGTTACTTCTCGTCATGGATAGTGGTAGACCACACATAACACACACAATGTTATTATTTTTTAGTGAAGAAATAAATTGAAATATTATATTAAGGGAATGATAAATATTTCATGAATTTAATAATTATTCCATTTATACAACATATACTTTTTTAACCTCTTTTTATTATAATCCATGTAAATAGTTAGTAAAAAGTGAGTCACATCACTTCTTGAGGCGGTTTTCGACCTTACAAATGAGTAAAGATATCATATGTATGACATAATGGAAATTCACATGGTATATATGATATCATAATTAAAAAAGTATAATAATATTATAAATATCATATATATATTCTATATTTCCATCATTATAATAAGCAGTGATATATGATGACGTAAAACATGTAAAATTGGTTTACGGGGTGGTATTATGTTCTACACACAAGTGATAATTTTAAATCCCATATGATGGAACATGGTATGTATTCTGGTTATTAAATTAACATAATGAAATATTATTATATGTAATATATGGGTGAAACTATTTCAATGTAATTGAATATTATTTCAGGTTCGCTGAATGAAAAAATATAAAAATAAATGGTTAAGAATGATATCTCTTCTTCACACAACCTCCATATGAAATAACCAAAAGCATTTTTCGATGTGTTAATCATTCAAATAAGGGATCTATGTCATGGTTATAGTTTTTTGGAAGGTATATGGAGTTTTATTCTCTGATAAAAATATAATTGAGGTTGTGAGGAGGAGGGGATATGGGGATACATTTTATACGTGAGAAGAGTGGAACACTTGAAAATTTTGAAAAGTAAAATATTTACCCACATTTTCTACAATCTAAAAGGTAAATTAATAGATAATTATAGATCCTTGGACATTATAAATCTAAATATAGAATGAAAATATTTCATACAGATGTTTTTAGTTCATTTTAAACATTTTTTTTAGTTTCACACTCGATATACATGTCCTCACCTTAACCACAAGTATTAATTATTTCTGATTTTTCTATTTATAGTGGAAAACATTATGATGAAAATATTAAATAATATAAATTATTATGATTAAAAATTTATAATACTTTTTACAAATATTATTTCACAAAATTAACAAAATTTATTTTAACGCAAATAAAGAAAACGCGGCCAAAAGAGGATTTTCAAGAAGTGTACTATTCTAGTACATGATTATTTCATATTTTTAATATGAATAATAATTATAATTTTATTAATCATGATTAATATTTATTGAAATATAATATATAAATTTCATTAAAAAAATTCCCCATTAACAAAAATTTTAATTAATTCAAATGATAAAATAGTACGAACTATAATGTAGTTTTTAGATAAACACATTTCTAATCAACAAAATAAAATTATCTTAAATATCAATATTAATTAGATTAAAAAGACATTATTTCAATAAAATATAAATAATTTTTACGTAAATCACTTAAAATAAAATTGAACACCTAATGGAAACTTCAAATAACATAATTTATTCAAAATAAATGACATTTCATAAAAAATTACCCTTTTCAGTATTAATGAAAATATAATTTTTTTAAAAAAAATATAAAAAATCATCAAATTTCAATACTTATTTGATTATTTTTTAAAAAAAATCAGTTTTAATTTTTTTTACATATTTTCAAAACATACGTTTTATATAAGTGAGAATATGCTAAAAAACATCATTTTTAATAAAATTCTTTTATTTTAGCACACAACTTAATTAATTATAATTTTATAAATTGAAAAATAAAATATAAATATATAAAAATTCAATTGATTATATTTCAAATATATATATTTCATTAAAATAAATCAATAAAAGGATTTTTCTAATTTTTATTAACATTAAAAAAAATAGTGTGTATAAAAATATATTTTCATAAAACCATTTGTTTATCTGAAATTTGTTTTATTCTCTATTCATGTTAATTGATAACCAAGGAATACATGTGTAGAAAATAAATTTTCATATTTTATTTTCTCAATTTCATACGTTACAACTAAAGGACTATGTTATAATGGCCACATTTGAATAAAATTATTTTAATAGAGTATCTTGATGTATTTTAACTCATTGGCATGTGTTGAGTATGCTATCAAACATTTTCATATTTTATATTATCATAGTGCTAAAAAAATTACATAAAAACGAATATTTGATGTATATGTATGAAAGTTTACAATGAAATAAAATTTTGGTATGTGTTATCCTCATTTTTTGTCCTTGTAATATATTTTTATTTTAAATTACATGATTTTTCATTTATTATAGAAAAAAAAATCAACTAAAAGTACTATTTATACTCACAAAAAATAAAAGGGAGTTATTTTCAAAATTTTGACCCACTAATGTCTAATATTGATTCTATTTTTTTGAATTTAAAACATAAATGTTTCGGTATATAAAATTAATCTTAAAAACTATGATGAAATATTGTTTTCCAAAATATATATATATATATATTATAAAATTATATTATTAATAAATTAAATTTAAAATTAATTTAGAAACCACAAATAAATTATTTTAATCAAATTGAACTAATTTTAATTCAAAACTAATCAATAATAGTGTAATAATTTTTCAATCCATAATACAAAAATACCATAAAATTACTATTTTAATATAGTAAATTAAAATCCCATCTTCTTGAAATTTTCTAAAACATAATATTAAGATAATATTGAAATTATAAATTCGAAAATTAAATTCCTTATCTTAAATAAGTTTTATAAAACTTCATAAAATTAATTATAATATTCACTCAAAAATAGAAAAAACCATTACAATGAAAACATATTTTTGAATAATAAAATGACATTGTTAAAAATTTGGTTATTAAATTAATTTCATTTATTGAGGAATTTATATTGAGTATGACATTTTTATATATTTCATAAATATTTTATTCCAGGTTATACCCCCTATGTTAATTTTTAGGTTATAACGACCACATTTAAAATATAAGATTTCATTTTTTGTTTAAGATCAGTGTTGAATATCTTGTCTGATTTCTAACATAGTAATTACATTTTTAATCAAAATATTTTTCACTACACATCATTTAATAAATTCCATCCTCATAATTGTTACATGTTGGTCGACATCTAGGAATTCAATTCTAAAATTACCTTTGTTGAAAAACATAATTGAGCAAGGATACATAATACATTCCCTTAGAAAAATATATTTGGATGTAATAATGTATTTTGGAATAACAAAAACTACGATTCCATGTAAGAAAAATTGGAGGGAAGTGAAAAAAATATTTATATAGGAGAAAAAAATTAACCAAGGACTAATTATAGAGTTATATAGAACATGGACCAGATAATGAAGATGATCACAATGCCACAAACTAAAGATGTTTAAGGAAAAAATTCGATTCATCAGAAATGAATATAGTAGGATGATATTTTTTATAAATTTTTTTTCTAGAGTTATGTAATTACATTACCTTGTTGACTAAAATAATAAGAAAATAATCCAACATGACATGTGAAATTCCCCCCTATAATCAATCTCCACCAAAATCTAATATTCTTCATTAAATGATGAATATAGAAGATCTAATTTTGATGCACCATGAACTATATTTAAGATATATGGTTCCTAAATTACACTGAAGCATAAAAATACAATTAATCAATCTTTATACCAAATCCAAAATGTTTAGAAGAATATAAGATAATTAACTAATGAATAGACATTCATATAAAAAACATTGATTTCCAAAATTCAACAATAATACCAATAATTTATCTTAATTAATTCAATAAATAACTATCCTTTAAATTATATTACACATTATAGACTATTATTCGAACCCAAAAATTAGAAGAGTTTGATCACATAGTGTTCTGATATGAATTTAATATTTATATGAAAATAATACCAATCAATATTATTGTCACAAAAAAAATATATAATTTCTCTACTAACATATTATCTGCGATGGTCTAATAATAATTATAACTAACATTAATTCCCATACATCAACACTAAAACTATTACAAGATTCCAATAGATAATTCAAACTTTATTTATTGAATAATATTCCATGGTATTATTTTTACCTTAATCCTATAATTCACCACAAAATTATAGGGATATTATTTTGGAATCTCATATCACCACATAAACATCCAATCCCATGGTTATCTTTGAAATGAAATTTAGTATCCTAAAATGAGCATAAACTTTATAGGTCAGATAGTTTAAATAATGGAATATAATTTCCTACATACTAGGACATAATGTTGGTCTGTGGTAAGTGACTCACCCTTATCTCACTTCGGTTGTTTCTTCATGCCTCACGACCTCACTAGATGATACAGGTTGTTTCCCAGTCCGTGGGCTGTATTTTTTTATTAAACTAAATTAATATAATACATGAAACATTCCCAAATAGTTTACAAACATACATTAAAATAACATCATTATATTCAACCTTAAATAATTTTTTAACTCAACAATTATCACATTAAATAAATTTTTCATCCAAAAAATGTAAATATTACTAATTATCTTCAAATATAAGATCATATGAACCCAAAAGAAAATCCATACTGTAATAGATATGATTAGAAAAAATATCATTCTTCTTCAAATAAATATTACACCTGATAATCAAAAGGGGTATATATACCACACACATCTATCAAAAATCGATATAAATATCCCAATGTACGCCCATAATCAAAAGATTATTAATTATTTTAAACATATTACCCCCATAAATATACCATTACAACTAAATCCATTATATGTATACATATTATTCAGTTATTGTTCATCATAATCCATTAACAATCCCTTTTTATCTTTTTTCCTTTGTATATTATTCTAATAAAAAAATATGCACCATGTCCAATGATTCTACAATATCAAAACATAATCCATGAAATAATCCATAACCTTCATATGTTAATTTAATTTTCCTAAAAATAAATATTAATGGAGTTAGGTAAATATAAATTGAAATATTTATTGATGAGTTGATCCCATTACCAAGTCTTACACCAAGGAGATTGATTTGAAAAATTAAAATTCTCCACCAATTTAAAATTTTCATTTGATAGATTGGGAAGAAATTATTTCCCCTTCAGGGAGTTAAATTAATTCTTCCTTTTTTCCTTGGTATATTATTACTTTATTACATTATTTTTTCAATATAAAACATCTTCCTATTCATTAATGATATTTCACTAGGGGCTTCTTCCCACAATCATGACACATAGATTGTGGCATATTTTAAACATTATGAACCTTATAACAAAGAAACCTATTGATATTCATTGTCCTAATATTACATAGGTTGAGAAAATCACTTATTTTATAGAAAATAATCATCACTTATGATATCCTATTAAGAAAATCTACAATATTTTTCACTATATCTCCCATTTTGGTCAGTTTCTCATTCAAACAACCACTACATTTTCCATCACATCCATTCATACTTTGTTACATTATAAATAGATACATTTAATAAAACAAAAAATAATTGTGTTAGAATTTATATAAAATCATAATAAATTATCATATTATGAGGATAATTACAAATAAATCCTTAACCATGTTATAATAAAATCATAGGATTTATCCAAAAATAACAATAATTCTCCATAACACACTAACCATTAGGGATATAGAGGAATTTTAAGTTATGATCAAATAATATCTTAACAAATAATTTAATATAAGAAATAATATCTTATCAAATAAAAGGAAACAACCTTAAAAATTATATATTATATTATGTTTTGACTATAATAATCATCTTATAATCATGACGATCCGTTCATTTTTACCATTTTAGAAAAGTATAGCATAATTCATAAATAATAATTCACATATATTATAAACATAAAACCTAAAAATTATATCCATTTTACTAAAAAAGGAAACCATTATGATAAAACAAAATTTCCATTCAAGGTACATCCATAGAATTTTCTCCATGACAACATTCATGTCAGAACTCAGTTCTAAATCCCTTGAAAAGTATTTTTAAAAGTGGGATAAGCACAAAATCTATACATGTTACAAAAAAATAATCAATGGAACTATTAGTTCATTTATAAATAAAAATAATTGTTCAAAAAAAGTTGGGCTCAATATGACAACTTATATACCCATGAAATCACCTTCTCCTCCAAAATAACTTCCTAAAACCTTTCACTCGAAAACACAATGGAAAAAAATAAAACACATAAAATTTTATTGAAACCTTGAAAAAAATAACCTATTTACCAAAAATATATAAATTTTAAAATTAATGTTAATACTTATTATAAACAAAATACCATTTTCATAGACTGATAAATTTTAATATTCCCATTAAAACCCCTAGGTTTTATTGATAATAAATTTATTTAACTTTGGATATCATATTCCAGGTCACTCTTGAAATCACTCTTACAAATGGAATAACCTTATGATCTACTTCCATACCCAATTAATTGGAGAGATAGGATTGAACCACCTATCATTAGATTATAATTAATCTAACCATCCTCGAAAAAATTCCTATAACAATAATAAATCATAAAACATGACAGTTGAATCATCATGATTACGTTCATAAAAATAATATTTCCACGAATACAAATTGAATTATTGATATTGAAATATCAATTTCCATTAAAAAATTAATTATGACTAAAAGTACAAGAATACAAGTAATGATGATTTTTTTTTTCAGAAAATCATTGAATATTATACAGGATTCCAAAAACCAAACAGCTGTTACGACTGTGGGAAAGATTTCTGTCTCCTTTTATATTAAAAAAGAACATTCATTTTACCTTCATATAGAGAACTTTGAAACATTCCATAAAAATATTTCACATGAAAACAATTTATAGTAAGGGAAAAAATCACTTTACAATTCAGTTATGGTTACAAAAATACATCCATAATATTAAAAATATGGACAAAAAAAGTGAAAATTGTGGTTGAAATTCATTTTTTATAGAATTTCAATTACCTTAATTCTGAATCATCTAATACATTCACTATCATATTTAATAATATAATATTGTTATAGATTATTTATATTAAGATGCATTTTATAGTTTATTATTCCATTTATTTTAGTTATTACCCTGATATAAACAATTACATACTCTTTTATGACCACATTAGATGTTTTCATGATTTATGATTCACGTGTCGAAAATGAATTTGATATGATGATAATGGAAAAAGAGAAAATTAATACCAGGTCACCAAAAAAATAATTATGGAATAATTATCACTTTTATAGATTAATTATAATTTTCAATAAATCCATTAAAATGTATATGATAAATGAATTATGTAACAATGATGGAGACGATAGGTCACACATACACATGACTAAAAATTTCAATATTCAAGAAAATGTATGGAAAATATAAAAGTATTATTCTATAATCCTATAATGAAAATTATATCATAAATATCATATTAATTTTTTAAATATAATCATATATATAATCAATGTGATGCAACGATAATAAATGAATAAAATTGCTTGATGGAGGTTGTGGTCCACACGTACAGAGGGTGGATGTTTTCAATTTTCATTGAATGGAATGTTAATAAGATAAATGATATAATTTATAGACTAAATGTTAAATATTTCCGGAATATTAATTCAATTATTATAAAAATTCATGATAGAGGGTTATGGGAACTGAATTAATTCGATTTGAAAGGAAGTAATCCATTGTAAACACAAATGATGAATTCATTCTGTAACGCCACGACCCTAGTTACCCAGAGTCGGTGCATTATTACGTAACATTTACATGATCACAAAAGATCATGTATCGAAAGACCGATTAGTTTAGTATCCTTGGAAACACTATATACATTAATAAGTATTTCATTACATCATAAAGTAAAACAAAACTACAACAACATCTTGTCTTCATATCCCCCCCATACTATCCATGCAGGTCATTCATAATATACTTCTTCACATCCTGGAAAAATTAAAACATTGGAAGGGGAGAGCTCAGATTCCTATTAAGGATAAAAATATAGCAGAAGCTATCATAAATAAACATAAACATTTAAGGCAATGTATGACTAAAACAAAAGCCTTTTAAACTTGAACTTCAACATAATATGGAAAAAACAAAATAAAATAATGCCATTTACTTATTCACATTGATATTCTACTAGTCGAATAATCACATTCAATATCATTACCCACTTTCATAATGATGGAATGCATAATGCCAGACTATCATAACCACGTATCCAAGTCCTCGTGTGAAGACTACAAATAATATTTTGTCAAGGCCTCGTGCTAAGACACTAGTTTGTCTCATGAGACCTACCGATGCATCGAGGAGCAATAGCGGTCTCCACTCGTCACTTATTAAGTCCAATGCATTCCTTATATGAAAATGTTCAAACATATCATAAACCATAACATAATCGTATCACATAAAACATGCATAAAGGAAATATAACATTTCCACATTTCAATCACAAGATAACAATACATCACATTGATATAATAAAAACATTATCAAAACCATTTTAAAAGAAAATTAAAACATGGTATTTATTTATGAAAATAGTTATGGCTTGTAGGGGAAGCTGAAACTCAAATAATGGTCACAGCGGCGGAGAAGTCATTGTCGCCGCATACATAAGACAAAAAATTCCTTCTATCGTTTAGTAAAAATGCTTCGTATAAAAAGATTCTTTTTTAATAAAAGTAAAATTCAAAGGGGTTTATACAACGTATAAAATATTGTTGTGTATAAAATAAAATTTGCCTCAATGAAAGGAGATTGAGACGAAGTCCATTACAGAGTTCATTTTGTAAATAAAATAGATGTATTATGTGTATTCACTATAATTACACATAAAGAATTTACAAATAAAATATAGGACACAATAATATCATGACATATTTTGAAAGTAGGAGATTATCCCAAAGAATGGAAATTTAGTTAAGAAGTTCCCTTACCTCGTGTCCGACTTGACTCGATCATTCATTAAACTCCTGAATAATAAACTACAGTAAATTTATACTTGCATAAGAACCTTTTTTGAGTTCATTATTCCTTTTATTTCACTTATTACCATTTTATGAACATTATGTAATTATTTAAGTTAATAACGGTTGTTTTGTCGATCTTTAGTACTTGAGTCAAAAATAAACATCTTATAATTACAAGTTGTTCATGTGGTAAAATATCCATTATATCCAGAATTATATGCACGATGTAGATATAATATATATCATATATATCCAGTATATACATGCATTTATAATATTACATACCATTTATAGGTAAGAAATGAAATGCACCATTCAGGGAGACTGTAAGCCATACGTATGCATGGATGCTACTGTCATTTATATTTCATATTTAATGGAATGAAATCATAATTATATAAAAGAATATTATAATTCCAGCATATTATAATATATAATATCATTTACTCCATCCTTTATACGTCCCACATATGGCATTAACGATTCAAATCACTTTGAGGGGTCAGTAGTCCCCACTTTCAAAAATTAAGATATTGAGTTTACCTATAATGGAAACCATAAAGGTATGCCATAAATGAAAAATACAGAAGAATATGGAGAACATTAACATAATATATATCACATATAAATATAGTGACATCTTATTGGTTACCATGAGAGATGTTAGAAAAATATTTAACAATAATCGTTTCGTGAGGCAGAAATTCGCCAACCACAGAAACAGTATGTTCTTTAACCATTAGGCGAAGGTGTGTGTAAGTTTAAATAAAATAGTTATCATAAAAACATCCAAGTATATTGAATATATTAGTGTTGTTACAAAATAAAGGAATAAAAAGATTTTAAGGGGTTGGAGAAGCAAAATAAAACAATAGAACATAAGAGAAGACATTACCTTAAAACCAGGTAACTCTTTTTGATTTGAGCCAAAGGCTTCCTTGGGAAGACTTCTGCCCAAATTGGGGCTTCTAGGAGTAAGAGAGGGAATTTGAGGGAGTATTTGGGCATATGTTGGCCGAGCCAAGTGGGTTTGAAGATGTCAATAAGGTGGTAGAGGTGGGGGCCTTTTATAAGAGGAGAGGAGGGGCACTTTTGGGAAGTCAAGAAATGTTACATTATTATATAATTAGTTTTGGATTCTAAAGGCCCCAAAATTAAATATTTAAATGATAACGTGATTATGGTTATAAATCTACTCATACAGTATGTTTTTGACAAGTTTATGTCTTAGATTTTACATTTTCTTTTCATTTTATTTAAATTGTTAATTAATGAGGTAATCACTGCATCATCATGGTGTCATAAAAAATTTAATTTATTTAATGTCTAAAATTTATAAACAAAATATCATGATGTATGAAATATTATTACATTTCCAATGAATATTTATAGTAAAAAATATAACTTGTATAAGCCTTTGTAAAAATTGTTTTAGTAAAACAACACATGTTTGTGACAATTTCATTTTTACTATAAATAAAAAGTTATTAATGTCATTTTCTTACCCAAGTGGCTCCATGGGGTCCCCAAGATTACCCATGGATTTTCTTGGTCGTCCATGACTCATCCAATAATTGTAGGACAAGTTTACAGGTAATATCATATTATTATATCATTATATTTACCTTAAATTACACTAATTACCTTTAATCGCGATTAATAGAACTTAAAAGTTACTATTGACAAAAAATTATTTTAATTCCATTGAACCACATTTTACATCCTAATGACAATAATGTAAGTAGGATTTTTGAAATTAAAATTACAGAGGTGGTAAAATTTTATTTAAACGGAAAATCAGTTTTTTAACTACTACTTAGTGGTTTCACTATTCATAAAAAAAAGATGTTTTTCATAAAAATACCACAAATTAACTCTAAGAAATATTTGATATTCCAAATTCAAAAATGATGTCTATTTTACAAAATTCAAAACATATAAGTTAAATTAATTTATTTAATAATTAATTCCGGCTGTCACAACAAATATCGTGTTTTTAAGAGACAATATATATCAAAAGATTGACAATTGTTTATGTCCAATTTCAAATTGAAATTGATTATAATGACCACCATTGGATAAAATGGTAAAAATATATTCTAATTATACTATAAAACAACTCAATTGTGTAATTTATCACTATTAATTATTTTGATTAAATAAGTTGTTTTTAAGTATTTTTCTATTCATAGAAAATTGGAAGTTCTCAGAAAATTAGAAAATATTCAACTTAGGATAATATTGATATTCCCAATAAAAAAATGAAGTAGATTTTGAAATAAAAAATTTATATAATTTCAAATGGTGGGTATTACTATTCATAACAGCTACTTTGATTGGTCGCGGTGTGTTAGAACTTGAGGTTGCATACAACACACGCTGCTCTATTATTTATAGGGAAGCGTACCATGGAATCTTGGGGTGTTACATTCTCCCCTCCAATAAATTGCGTCCACGCAATTTGAAATTTTTCTTTGAAAAAAAAGGTTGAAAATAGAAAATACCTTTGTGGAAAACCAACATCTGAAATAAGGTTAATAAAAATATAACATTAGAAGAAAGAAAAATAAGTACAAAGGTCACCCGAGATAGACCATACTACGATTATATGAAAATATTGATATAGAGGAGAAACAAACCATCAAGGTCTGATGGAGAGTTGTAGAAAATAGGATTATGATAAAGTTAACTACAAGAAAATCACAAAATTGTGATTTGTTAAACGATCATTGATTCCCCATTTGGAAAAGGTAACCGAAAACGTTTTTGTTTTAAGTTACCTTTCATAATGTAGAGGAAATTATTTAGGAGATTTACTAAGAACATTAGGAAATATACTTAATTGTCATGTAGACTTTCATTCTGTAATAAATTTTTACCACAAACCCATCATTAACTCCAAAAGGTAATAGAACTCAAAAATATTTTATTTATCCAAACTGTATAGGGTTACAAAAATAAATTTATAATTCATCTACCAGAACTAAAAAAACTACATTATACACTCCAGGTACTTCACGTAGTCCAGTGGTAGGCGATAAATCCCAATCGCACTATGGTTGTGGGCTCGATTCCTGCATCTTTTTCTGATGCGACGGGTTATCCCCCGACCTTCAGGATGTCCTTTTTCTAAAATATTCAAAAAATAATCTTCAAAAATGTTTTAACCTTAAACAATACTATCCATAGTTAAACATAATCCATTCAAACCTTTATATTTATCCAAAATACATATGTCCAGACTTTCTCTAAAAGGATTCTAAATTCCAAAATCAATTTTAAATTAGATTCCCAAAATAAAGTAATGTTTCTCTTATTGTCACATACTAATAATTTAATTAACTTCATCATATTAAAACTTTAATGAAAACAACAAGTACTGTAGTAAAATAATTATATATATCACATTATTCTTATAATAAGAATATAATCCTTGAGTCCAAATGCAGCAACACATTAATTATTCCACTTCAACTATAGTAACAACATATGATTGGCCTTTATCCCTTGTCCTTTTCTGAGGTAAGTTTCCCTGACGCTTAGGAAATTCATTTGCATAATGCCCCATTTACCTACAATTGAAGCATTCAACATTGATAGCCTCTTTCTTTCCCTTGAAATCACAAGCCTGGTGACCTTTTTCTCCACATTTATAACAAACTCCCTTTCCTTTTAGGAAAGTATCGGGGTGATTCTTCCGACAATTATCACATAATGGAAAATCCTTCTTTACCTTTTTCCCTTTATCTGTCTCTTGCTCCACCATTCTCTTCTTCTCTTGCATTACATTATTGTCATAAGATTTAGAGAATTCATTTTCGATCTTGACAGAACACGAGACTATATCTTCATACGTTGATAAAGATTGTGATACTAAAGCTCGATAGAGAAATGGTTTTAACCCATCAAAGAAACGGTCAATCTTAATTCTTGGGTTACGTATATAATCTACAACATGCCTCGCTATCCTTGTAAAGTTAGTCTCATACTTTGAGACATTATCATCCTCCTTCTACCTCAGACAGAGAAATTGCCTTTCCACATCTGCTCAATGGTCATGTGGAAAGAATTTTTCTAATAAAATTTCATTAAACTCCTTCCATTCAATACTTGATACTTCATAATCTTACTTTGTGTTTTGAATCAGCGACCGCTATTGATCGACATCTCCAGTGAGGCGGTAAACTGTCATGAAAACTTTCTCCCTTTCGCTACACCCCAAGGCGTGGAATATTTTCTCTAAAGAGTTTATCCATTTCTCATATACTAATAGATTTGTACCCCCATTAAATGTTGGCGGTTGTTTCCTCATGATACGATCTAACATTGATCCTCCACGTTGCGGATCAGGGTGCTCTATACGAGTAAGGTTATTATTAATAACCTAAGTGAGTTGTCCCAGTATAGTGATAAGGTGATCAGCAACAGTTGTATCACCAGCTCCACTATAATTATCTTGAGCAGGAGGGAAATCCCTATATTGAGTGCGCGCATTGATACAGTTTCCATTCCTTCCACTAGGCGCCATTTCTGAACAATGGCATAAACTAGATTAGTTTATGAATCACAATACATATTTCCATACTTGTAAAACACTTAACATAAATTGAACTATTTATGGATATAATCCATAATCATAAAAAATGTTTTCTTTGAGAAAGTATATACTCATAAAACCTTCATAGTGGTTTGTATAGAAAATGAGAATTATTCTAAGCATGTCCCCCGAGAGTGTTGTAACCAAGAGTGAAACAATGCTTGTTGTCGTGCACCAGTTCCCGTTCGATTCAAGCTCAAAGCGGTGTTTTCATGTTTTACCCCTAGGTACATCTGTGCCAGAGACGCCTCTACCTGCTCGTATCCAGATAGGGATGTATTTCTCAGAAAACTCACAAAATATCTATAATGCCAAAACTATAGGATGTTCTTCTATACTAATACTCAATGTTTATCTTAGGGATATGTGCTCTAATCAGAGTTTATCTAAATCTAGCTTCCATGGTTAGTACTAAACTGCCTCTGATACCAACTCTAACACCCCAACCCTAGTTACCTAGTGTCGGTGCATTATTATGTAACATTGCCATGATAAAAAAAGATCATGTATCGAAAGACCGATTAGTTTAGTAGCCTTGGAAACAATAGATACATTAATAATTCTTACATTACTTCATAAAATAAAACAAAACTAAAACCGCATCTTGTCTTCATATCCCCCCATATTATCCCTGTAGGTCATTCATAATATACTTCTTCACATCCTAGAAAAATTAAAACATTAGAAGGGGTGAGCTCAGATGCTCGGTAAGGATAAAAATATAGCGGAAGCTTTCATAAATAGACAAAAACATTTAAGGAAATGTATATCTAAAACAAAAGCCTTTTAAACTTGAACTTTAGCATAATATGGAAAAAATAAAATAAAATAATTCCATTTACTTATTCACATGGATATTCTACTAGTCGAATAATCACATGCAATAACATTACCCACTTTCATAATGATGGAATGCATAATTCCAGACTATCATAACCACGTAGCCAAGGCCTCGTGCCAAGAATACAAAAAAATATTTTGTCAAGGCCTTGTGCCAAGACACTAAATTGTCTCATGAGACATATCGATGCATCGAGGAGCTATATCGGGCTCCACCTGTCACTTATTAAGTCCAATGCATTCCTTATATGAAAATGTTTAAACATATCATAAACCATAACATAATTGTATCACATAAAACATGCATAATGGAAACATAACATTTCCACATATCAATCAAAATATATCAATACATCACATTGATATAATGAAATCATTATCAAAACCATTTTAAAAGAAAATTAAAACTTGGTATTTATTTTTTTAAAAAGTTATGGCATGTAGAGGATGCTGAAACTTAAATACTGGTTACGGCGGCAGAGAAGTTGTTGTCGCCGCATACGTAAGACAAAACATTCCTTTTGTAATTTAGTAAAAACTCTTAGTATAAAAATATTTCTTTTGAATAAAAGTAAAAGTCAAAGGGGTTTATACACCGTATAAAATAAAGTTGTGTATAAAACAAAATATGCCTCAATGAAAGGATATTGAGATGAAGTCCCTTACAAAGATCATTTTATAAATAAAATAGATCTATTATGTGTATTCACTATATGTACACATAAAGAATGTACAAATACAAGATAGGACATAATAATATCATGACATAATTTGAAAGTAGTAGATTAACCCAAAGAACGGAAATGGGGTTAAGAAGTTCCCTTACTTCGTGTCCGACTTGACTCGATCGTTCTTTAACCTCTTGAATAATAAACTAGAGTTAATTTATACTTTCATAAGAACCCTTTTCAAGTTCATTATTCCTTTTATATCAATTATTACCATGTTATGAACATTATGTAATTATTTATGTTAATAATGGTCATTTTATCGATCTTTGGTACTTGAGTCAAAAATAAACTTCTTATAATTACAAGTTGTTCATGTGGTAAAATATCCATTATATCCAAAATTATATTAATTAAGTAGATATCATATATATCCAGTATATACATGCATTTATAATATTACATAACATTTAGAGGTAAGAAATGAAATGCACCGTTCATGGAGATGTTAAGTCATACGTACGCATGAACGCTACTTTCATTTCTATTTCATATTTAATGGAATTAAATCATAATTATATAAAGGTATATTATAATTCCAGTATAATATAATATATAATATCATTTACTCTATCCTTTATATGTCCCACATATGGCATTAACGATTCAAATCACTTTGAGGGGGCGGTAGTCCACACTTCCTAAAATGAAGATATCGCGTTTACCCATAATGGAAACATAAAGGTATGCCATAAATAATTAATAAGAATATAGAAAAAATAAACAATATAAATATCATATATAAATATTGTGACATCTTAGGGGCCACCATGAAAGGTGTTAGAGTAATATTGAACAATCATCTTTTCGTGAGGCATAAATTCACCGACCACAGAAATAGTATGTTCTTTAACCATTAGACGAAGGTGTGTGTAAGTTTAAATCAAATCCTTCTCATAACAACATCCTAGTATATTTAAGATACTTTTGTTGTTACAAAATAAAGGAATAAAAAGAGTTTAAGGGTTTGGAGACACAAAATAAAACAAAATAACATAAGAGAAGACATTACCTTAAAATCGGGTAACTCTTTTTGATTTGAGCCAAAGGCTTCATTAGGAAGACTTATTCCCAATGTGGGGATTATAGGTGTAATATAGGGAAGTTGATAGAGTATTAGGGCAGGGTTTGGCCAAGCCAAATGGCTTTGATGATGTAAATAAGGTGGTAGATGTTTGGGCCTTTTATAAGAGGAGATGAGGGGTACTTTTGGAATGGCATGAAATGTTACATTATTATATAATGATTATCGGATTATAAAGATCACAAAATTATATATTTAGAGGATAAGGTGATAAGGGTTCTATATATACTCATACAAAAGGTTTTTGACAAGTGTAAGTCTTATATTTTACATTATCTTTTAATTTTATTTAAATCGTTATTTAATGAGGTAATCGCGACATTATCATGGTGTCATAAAAAAATTAATTTATTTAATTTATAAAAATTATAAAACTAATATCATGATGTATTAAATCTTTTTATCTTTCCAATGAATACTTATAGTAAAAAATATAACTTGTATAACCCTTTGTAAAAATTGTATTAGTAAAACAACACATGTTTGTGACAATTTTATTTTTTCTTTAAATAAAAAGTTATTAATGTCATTTTCTTACCCAGGTTGCTCCATGAGGTCCCCAAGTTCACCCATGGATTTTATTGGTCGGACATGACTCATCCAATAAGGGTAGGACATGTTTAAAGGTAATTTCATATTATTATATAATTATATTTACCTTAAATTACACTAATTACCTTCAATGGCGATTAATATAACATAAAAGTTATTATTCACAAAAAACAATTTTAATCCAATTGAACCACATTTTAATTCCTAATGAAAATTATGTATGTTGGATTTTTGAAATTCAAATCACAGAGGTGGTAAAATTTCATTTAAATGAAAAATCAAATTTTTAACTACCACTTAGTGGCTTCACTATTCATAAAAAATCGATGTTTTTCAAAAAAATACAAAAAATTAACTCTGAGCTATGTTTCATATTCCAAATTCACAAATTATGTCTATTTTACAAAATTAAATACATATAAGTTTAATTAATTAATTTAATAATTAATTCCCGCTGTCACAACGAATAGCGTGTTTTTAAGAAACAATATATATCAAAAGATTGACAATTGTTTATGTCCAATTTCAAAGTGAAATTAATTCTAGTGACCACTATTGGATAAATGGTAAAAATATATTCTAATTATACTTTAAAACCACTCAATATTATAATTTATCACTATTAATTATTTTTATTAAAAATGTTGTTTTTATGTATTTTTCTATTCATAGAAAATTGGATGTTCTGAGAAAATTACAAAAAATTCAACTGAGGATAATTTCGATATTCCCAATACAAAAATGAAGTCCATTATGAAATATAAAATTTATATAATTTCAAAAGGTGTATATTACTATTCATAATGGCTACTTTGATTGGTCGCGATGTTTTAGAACTCGAGGTTGCGTACAACGCACGCTGCTCTATTATTCAAAGAAAAGTGTACCATGGACGCTTGGGGTGTTACACATCCCCCTTTTTATGGAGGATGGATATGTATACATGTTATTACATTTAAATAATAAAAACTCCATATATATTTTATACTAGTGTAAATATCTCAGAATGGTTTAAAAATATATGACGGAACTGTAAAAATAAATAAATTCAAATAATATGGTTAAAATCTATACATTTTATTTATAATATCTATATTGATCAACTCCTTAAAAATTCAATTTTTGGATTATTCTGAAAATAGGCATCTATAATGATGGTAGATATTCTATGATGGTACATTGGTGGGAATTTAAAAAAATGTATTTTGATGTGTGAATTAAAGGGATGAAAAGATACCCATTTATAAGTCACCGGAGGAGCACATTTGGAAATTTTTAAAATATTAAAAGAATAAAAATTATTTTTAATTATAAAGTTTTCCAAACTAGTATAATTTAAATATGGTATGCGTATGATTGAAAATATTCTAATACAATTTTTTTAAAAAGTAATGGTCATTTTTTTCATTATCATTTTGTTTTAACCCCTCATCAACCCCTTCCACACTTACTTGGCCAAAATGGATTTTTTCAATTTGGGGGTAAAGATAGTTATATATATTGAAAAACGGTCCATAAATATGACATGATTTATATTGATGATGATATAACAATAAATTGTAATAATATATTAATTTTAGTAATTTAATATAATTTTATAAGATAATAGTTTTTGTACAATATCAGTTATGTCAATTTATATAACTACAAATTACATTGATTTCAATAACATCAATAAAAAAAGTAAAACCCATATTAAATATTTTATAATATACAAAAAATTATACTTTTATCTTATAAATTATTTATTCAAATAAATTAACAATTTTTTTAAATTAAATTTTTTTTATATAATTTTATTTAATTTTTCTATGAACAGAATAATTAATGCATCATCATTTTAGAATATTTTAATATAAATATACATGTTTTTATAAATTAATAATAAATTACTATGATGAATTTAAAAAATTAAATTTCAAAATACTATTTCTAATTTTACTTATTTCATTCAATATCCCATGATAATTATATTATAATTATTAAAAGAATAGTGTGATATTTTTGTCTCTATTATAAAGAATATATCATAATGGTTCTAATAAAAATAATATGGTCACCAAATTCTATAAAACCAAATCAAGGATGTGTTTGGTGGGAATCTATTTATTCAAAAATTTAATCAAAATTTTATGGTCATTTTATAGATATTACAATTTTATTTTAAACATTAATAACCCGAATTTCCCTATATCATTTTAAAAAAAATTACTACCTTATTATTAATCTAAAAAATATATAGGAACTATTTTCCAAATTTTAACCCACAAATTCAAAATATGAATTCCAATCTTTAAAATTAAACTCTTAATATTTAAAACTAAATAGAAAAAATAAAATGAAAATTCATTCTTATTAATTTTTTTGAATAATTTTTTTATATAATTATAATTTTAAACAATACATTTTAAAATACATATTTTAAATATTTTAAATAAAAAATATTTCATTAAAAATAAAAAATAAATCAAACTATAATTTTACATTGAAAATACATAAAATGAGAATAAAATAAAAAATAGTATTTTTCACTCTGAATTGAAAAATGAATCTTTTAAATAATTTATCAATATAAATCTAAAGATATATTTGACTTACTCAATTAAAAAATAAAATTAATTTTTTTCATTAAAATTTTATATAATCTATAGAAATTAATTATTATACTCAATCATAGAATGAAATAAACCCCATTATTAAAGAAAACTTGTTTTTGAAGAATAAAATGACGTTAATAAAAATTTAGTTATTATTGTGAGATAATTTATAAATAACTTCGAATTGAGTAATAAATGTATATTTATTTAATAAATTTCTTATATGTATTCAAAGAAATTAATTTAACAGCTGGCTTATGATGATCACATTTAAATACAACATTATCATTGTTTAATTAAGTTCATTGTTCCTATTTTTGTGTACTATCAAACATATATTTTTTCTATAATTTGAGTATATTTCATAGATGTAGAAAACATTTAATGATAATAATTTATAATCGTTCTATATAGGATTTCAAAAATTAAAAAGAGTTAAAAATGTTAGTTTCCCATTATTTTAGGCTTTTAAAACGCTATAAAATTTGTTATGGTTCTGAGATAGAAGAGGAAAAACAAAATGATGGGTAATAAATTACCTATTTTACAAAAAGGTAAATATATAATGATGAAATTGGTTTACCCTTACATAGATATTGGTTACCATTTTGCATCCATTAAAAACATTGTGTTACCTATACACATCGTAAACATACCATTACAAGACACATGTTTTCCATTATGTTACCTCTAATAAAAATGGGTTACCCTTTCATAGAAAATGAAAAAGGACATTAAAATATGTATTATTTATAAAAAATTTAATTAAAAGTTTAAAGAATATATATAGAAATTGGATGCTTCCAAAAACTATCCTACACAAATATATAGATGATTTACCTTTGTGTAAACTGTATGATCTACATAAGGATGAACAAAACGTCGAAAATTATTACATTTTCAATTAAAGGACTTATAGTTTATATAAAAAGGGGATTTTTTGAAAAGATTAAATTAGTGAATGTTATGATTATTCCTAATAAGGACCTCTCATCCTTGAAATGGTAATTTAGTGTTCCAACTAAAAATCATAGGATAATGACCTCAAACATCATATTTTTATCCCATGTCTCTTATTGGATTCATCACTACTACCAATGGACTCTGACATGTATTTTCATTATTCCTCACAATACCTTATTACTATAGAATAAAATATGTACTAGGAACTCAATAAATGATGTTTGAGCTCGTATATTAATGTCCCAAGAATCCGTCGTATACATGTGATAAGAAATGTACCTCCATTGTTTAGAGACATTGAATACATCATGAATAAAATTATATCATGGAGGAAAATAAAAACAATTTTCCACTTTCCTGATACACTCAGTAATATCAACTGGTACTCAAAATCTAGGAGTTATAATCATTATATTCCTTAAAAATAGATTCCCTATACATGGAGTCACTCGTAGAAAAACATTCCTAGCCACAACGAACTAAAAGGGTCACATCCTCCAATCAACATACAATCACTACCTTCTATGAGAAGTGAAATCCCTATTTCATAAAATCTAAAATATTTCTATGGTCACTTCTTCCATTCTATACACCTAGTAACTACATGCCTCATACTATTATAGAGGTGAGTGACATGGTTGGTCAAAGAGAGCCTGAAAATGTTTAATCAGAATAGTAGAATGATTTCTATTTTTCAGTGAAATCACAACGAAGTCATGTTATCCTCCAAAAAAAATCATGTGTAAATGATGCATGGAAATAGAATATACTATGATATTTGGATCATTATCACCAATATTATATTTTTCTGTGGATGAAATTTTTTACCCAATTTATTCTAGGTACACAATGAGTTCTATAAGACCAATCAAAACCATAACGTGAATCATGCACCTCAATCATATCTGATTCTAAAATGTGATTCATATAGTTATAAAATATCCCATACATCAACCTTCCCCATATTTTATGTTTAATGGTTCTCTAAAATCATCATTAAATAAGAAAATATTTATATATGATCGCATACCACCGAATACACATCATGAATCCTCAAGGTAATGGGTAAATCCATGGAAAATTATATCATCATATCATATAACATTTACATAGGTACCAGATGATGATAATGAAATAACAAGGACACAAATTCTCAAGCTTTACCATATATCATGTAATGAATCATGAAAAAAATATTAAAACCCCTCTTCATACTAGGCCATAAAATTCCGTGGTACATATTTGGGATACATGGATGCACTATCTAACTTGAATCATGAGAGTCAATAATGAGCTACTATATCAAATAATATAAATCAAACACTCTCCCATCGAAGTAGATCATTTTTTCATCATCTGAGGACCACCCGATAATAGAAACATCCCCTACCATGTGTTTATGAATCACTACTCAATTTGAGTATGAATCATTTCTCACATTTATATGGTATATTTTTTTTTGAAACATTGGATTTTTCTAAATAATTATGACATATTATAGATAAATAATAATTTTTTTGTAGATATAAACACGTAAGAATTATAATAGTTTAGTTTATTTTGAATTATGGATTCATTACGAACAATTTCATGAATTTTGTACAACATCTACCAATATGTTATTCAAAACTATCACCCTTCATTAGAATTTCACACACAATACAATTATTCATAACCTAGGTAATGAAAACATAAGAAAGGGTGAGATCATATTCATAGTAAATGTAAAAAAGGGAGATACATAAAAATAAAAAGAGAATAAATCTATTATAACATGATATTAACAGATGAAAATAATACACTTCAAATAAATTGTCATAATATTTATTCATGGTATTATGATTTGAAGTTCATAAGACACATATAATAAATTAATCAAAGAACCTAAGACATGGGAGCTAACTTAAGAATAATACATGGAATTTTGGCATACAGAGAAGCCTAGAAAATAATTTCCATAGTAGCTAGTGATCACTTACAAGAATATCTTAGTGAAATGGGTCCACTCCCTAGAACATCATATTATTCAATGTTTACTCTCATGAAAATAATAGTTTACAAGGCACCTTATTAAACTCAGTTCAATTCACCATTCATTAAAATATATCTCATTATATATAAATAATTACCCCATTAATTAGTGTGAGATATTGGTCCCACCCTTAACCTAATGGAAATATTATATATTTATGGAACATTTTATTATGAAATACATCATATCAGAACCCATAAAAATAATTGGATTTCTAAAATATTTAATCATATTGTAACCTGTGGAAAAGAGGCATGTTTCATAATTATTTCAATATTTTATTATAGCATATCCCATGGAAAAGGAACGGATTTAATGAATATATTTTCATCATAATCATGATCATAAACCATCAAGAGTAATAATATAGATTTCATCATTGGTTTATATCCTAAACAAACCTCTTGTTACATCAATGGGTATTATATTATATAGAAAATGATTTTGAATGATCACATAGAACATTTCATGAGGATGATAACCTTTTATAAAATAACACCTTTAAAAAAATAAAATTCATAAAATATTTAGGAAATAATTTTCATTGAAAATAAAAATTGAAACATATAATGTTCTACTCTGAAAATGGAGTGGTCATGATGACATAAATTTTTTCATATTCTATATATATATAAAATGATTTATTTCACATTTTAGGTGGAAGTAAAAATATCATTATTCAGAAAATAACTAAAATCAGCCTTTTAAAAATTTATATAAAAATTATTCATGAGTAAAATTTTCTATAAAAAATAATAAGTGAATATTTATAACATTCTTTACAACATTTTTATAATAGAATGATATAGTCGAAAAATGTTTTTCAGCTCATGAAATAAATAAACATAATTACTCTTTAATTTTTTTATCACTCGAGTATATAAATATATAAAAATAATGAGAAGAAATATATCATTGATACATTATCAGATGATAATAGGGTATTATGAATTATTTATATTAATATAATATGATTTCATCTTTGGATACATAATCATAAAAAATGCTGATAAATAATTAAATTGAAGAAAAAAACCATTACCACATTAGTAACATGTATTCCAAAAGAATGAGAGATACTCAAATGGATATTAAAATACCCATTAAATTAATTATATATATCATAATATACAATCATGATATGTATATACACCCTATAAAATAATCATGTGGTGAATATTTATTGTGTCTCATAGAAAAGAAAAGTGAGACGTAAATCCCTTAATATATGACTAGACTACCTTGATACACATTTGAACCTCTTATATATTAAATATATGTTTTTTATAAATATATTATATAACCATACTTATATATATAGTAAAATTTCTTATTTTATTTTAACCTCTTTATAATTATATTATTGAATGTTACGTTTAAAAATCATGTTTTAGGTAATCAATACTTTGTTATTCATGTATGATATGAATTGTTATTCTTCTTCATAATAATTTTATTATAGTTACATAACATCCATAATACTATCCACGATATAAATATCATATAATTTTTTATATATGAATTAATATCAATACATAAATGATATATAATGAAAATTAATTACCCCATTATAGATACGGTTGGTCGTATGTACGCAAGAACACTATTTACATTTCCCCCCAAATGAAACAAAATGAAGGTAAATAAATAATAAAATTTAAAGAATTATTACTATTTAATATATATCATATATTATCATTAAATTATTTCTAATTAAAATAAATTTAATGGTTCAGTGAAAAATGAATCACAACGCTTAATGAGGTAGTAGTCTAACATACTCACAAATGAAATTTGTGTATCTCCCACAAAATTGAAAGTAAAAAAGAATATGGGGTATTAAATTTATATAATTATAATTATTTTAAAATTATATTATTTATATTTATATGTGAAATATAACTATTATTATACCCAACCATGAGAGGTTTTGATGGAAAATGTGTCATATCTGTTCATAAGGTTGTAGTTTGCCTTACACACAATCGACGTTATGGACTCACATTTTAGTGACGATGGGAAGGAAATAGTTTATTCCATTAATAGAATAATATCTAAATATATGGAAGAAACATTGGATATTATAATATAATTACTTAATTATAATTAAAGGAGGTGGGGGAATAAATAAAAAATGATCGTTGAATAATGTTACATCTTCATCGGCAACTCATTTACATTCACATAAAAATAATTCCTATGATAGATTTATGATAAAATAAAGCTATGTAGGATTTTTGGAGGTACTTAGGGAATATATTTTTTTGGCAAAACCTGAACCAAATGGGATTGAATGTATTTAGATTAATAAATATGTGGTGGCATTTTATAATGGAGGTGAGTGAATGATTTGAAATTTTTGAAAGAAAGATTCCCAGCACCATTTTTCTAAAAAAAACTCCAAATTTGATAATTTTAAAACTATAAAAAATATAAGATATAATTTTGACTACAAAATAATATTTAGACACATTTTGGGTCATTTTTAACCATTACCATTTTTTATCCCCTTTGTAAACTACTTTTGACCTTAGTAGTTGTAGATATCATTTAATGATTCCTGTATTAATTATATTAAAAAATTAAACATATTAGATTATATAAGTAAAACTAATCCCAAATAATGAATCCATTTTTTCTATTTAATTACACACAAATGGAATAATATAATTTAAAATTAAACTCTCAAATGGGTCAAAAAATCGAGTTCCAATAGAAAAACATTTAAAAAATGAAAAAATTTATATCAACATTTAGTATGAAATATATTCCAAAGAACTAATTTCAATTAATATATATATTATTTATCTAATGATACTTTCAAACACATCTAAAACAAATTTTTATGTTTTTTAAATTGTTAATACAATGGGAAATTCTTAATAAAACCCATTATTTATCTTTACTCAATATAAAATGTATCATTTACAAAATTTATCTCAAATTATTCTTAAGATAATTTCTACACAAAGAGTTTAAAAATATTTCCATAAAATCAAATTTATAAAGGATAAAAAAATTAATTTCCAAATAAGTGTGAAGAAATCAATTAAATAAAATTTTATATAATTTAGTTTTTCAGAAATATTTTCATCACCTTTAATTAGTTTTTATCATCCATTATAATTAATTTAAAATCAAAGAATTCATTTTATAAATTTGTAAAACTTATAACTTTATAATTTTTTTTATCATATTCATACCCCACATTCAAACAGATATTCGATAACTATATGTTTTAAATAATCAAATTAATCATATACTGTTTTGAGATAATACTTGGTCTTATGTATAATTCATGTTACTGATGAAACACGTAGTTCTATGTAACAAAAGATATCAAAGAAATAAAAATTATTTATTAAAAAAATAGTAATTTCATAATTTCATAGGGTGTTACATTATACCCCACATAAAATGAATTCTTCCCTCAAAAGTCCTTTACTCTAATAAAAACTGTAGAGGATAATTCAGTCTTATAATATCCATAGGTTCCCATATAGCTCGACAAAACCTGATTTTTTCACCACAAAGAATTCAGCCAATGACTATTCCTATCTTGTATCACTTTCTAACTATGATATAAAATCTCTATCACATTCTCCATATAAAAAATGTCTTTCTATTTGGGTATCACTAGTGGAAAAAAACATTTTTTACATCTGTTTTTTTGTGGTTTTTCACGTCGTCTTTATGGTGATGTTATTACAGGTGATGTTAAAAGTCAATTTTTTAACATTAGTTAATATAAATGACATAAAAAACTATTTTTTAGAGGCTATTCACATTGGTTATTTAATAAATGACATTATAAATTATTCAGTGAAGGTTTTTCGAAGTGGTTGTTAAATAAATGACATTAAATATGCTTCCATTAAGGTTTTTCATGTCGGATATTAAATAAATTATTGGTTGGAGTAGTTCACTCAAATGGGTAGGGGTGAATTGGGTAACTATTAAAATTTATATTAAAATAATATTAATTTAAATGAAATCGTTTCCCCAAAAAAATATATATAGCCCAGTTAATCAAGGTTATACTATTATAAGAGTTTGACTGTTTAAAAAAATTCTTACAAGATTGATTAATTATCAGTAATCTTAATTTTTGTTCATAATAATACTTTTGAAGCTATGAGACTAAGACAAATAAATTATAACTTCTTTCCAAGACTAACTATCAAAGTAAAATTAATGTTGTCTAGTTTATGCAATAAATAAGTAAAACAGAGAAGTCTAAGTTGATATATCATAGCAGATATAAAACAAGCGGTTCAGTCTCATGCCGAGACCTAATCCACTCCACTTGGTGATCACCATCCACTAAGTATTTTATGTATATAATCTTTTATCCACACCCTGGATCTGGGTTAACAACAGTACACAGACTGTCCAGGTCACACAGGGACCTCTTCCAGAGTTTTTGTGGGTAAAAAAAATGATATCTAGGCCACACAGGGACCTCTTGCACAATTTTCGTGGGTAAGAAAAGGTATAATGATATTGGTGTAAGGATTTAGAAATCCTCCAATTTAGCACAGGAGTCAGTGTGTGTATGGAATATACAGAGTACACACACTGATCGTAATGTAAATAAAAAGATGATCACAGTCAAGAAATAATATAAGGATGTGGTAAGAATTCTCTAGTGTGATGTCAATGCAGCTCTGGACTCCATTGGATAGAAACAGATGAAGCTTAGAGTCCTTTTCTGGAAGTTGTGTGAAAAAAAGAGTATCACGATTCATCTTGTGTTATTCTTGAGCTTTGAGAGTGCGAGGATGTTCTCTGGATTCCATTGTACTTCTTATGATCATGAACATAGTCGGACTACATGCATGTGAAAATTATTTCATTGAAAATCATGCAATGATTTCCTCATGGTCGTGCTCACAAGCTTGTTTTTGCGTTCAGTATTGCGCTCTAGATTTTTTTTCATCTTGAGCTCTCTCTTGTTTTAATCTTCGAATGCATGACATTAAGATGAAATGTTGCATGTGTTCTGCACCTCGTACCTCATACTGTCCGAAGATATGTCTACAATGAAACATTAATTGTGTCAGTGCATTAATGGCATTAAATATGACAGTTAGAAATTAAATTATGATATGAAAAAATAGTTTAAGAAACAGTGTCACAGTAAGGTATGGAAACTGTGTCTCCTTCAAATGGTGTCTGAGTGTCATGGTCTGAGTGTCACGGTTTCTTATTCATGATATATTACAGTCACAGTGTCTTGTTTACGGTTTCTTGCAGCAACAGTGTCTTGTTATGATGTCTGTCTCATAGTGTATGGGGTCATTGTGTCTGGTTTCACAGTGTATGGCATCATGGTGTCCGGGGTCATGGTGTCTGGGGTCACGGTGTCTTGCTTTACGGTGTCTTGGGTCATGGTGTCTAGCTTCACGGTGTCTTTTTCACTGTGTCTGGCTTCACGATGTCTCATACTTAGGAAAATAACTATATTCAGACTTAAGCAGTGATATGCATGAGATAGATTGAGCATAACCATTATAAATCATGAGATAACTTGAACCATAAATACACATCATTGGATATAATTTACAGGAATTAACTAGATTGAATAAGATTTGTGATCATTAACGAGATTAGTGATCATTAAAAAATGATTAATACATGAGGATTCTAATAATATCCCACTTGTTGATGATCCAAAATCATGTATAGTTAAAGTGTAAATTAAATGCAATGACTGATAAAACAACAGATAGAAACATTATGTAGAAACTTCTCCCCCTTTTGAGATTATCAAAAAGTGGAACGAATATAGAATAAATAGTTCACATTCCATTAAGAGTAAACAGTTCATTAAAAAATGAAAAGAGGAATAAAAAATGAAAGACATTCCAATAAAAAATGATTAAACACTAGTCATCCCCAGGGACTGGCCTTCTCTTTTCCTTTGTCAGAAGAACAAGAGGAAGCCACAGCGGTAGTGGTAGAGGTAGAAGAGGGAAGAGAGGTGGTTGATAGAGAAGGTAATGGGAGACCTGCAAATATTGACAGATATGAGGTAGGAGCAGTAGAAGATCTAGGAAGGTTCTGAGTAAGTATCACATGCATGATCTGACTAAGAGCTTGGCCAACTAACATGGTAGTTGAGGCTAAGGCAGAGGTGAAGGTAGGTAGTCCAGGTCTGAGAGGGGTAGCCACTGGAGCAAAAATTTCTGTACTTTTCACATGAATATTCTGTCACAGAATTTTGACGAATTCTGCTATAATCTCTCCACAATAATGCCTACCCTTCTCAAAGTCATCTTTATTTTACATGAACATGTCCAACAATCGGGTAAACTCGGTTAGCTTATGGACATGGGTTTGGAAGGCTTGAGTCACTGGAGGAATTCTCAGATTCTCCACAATGTATTTGAAGTGGTTTGTCATATCAGTCTTGGAGGAAATCTGGTTGAAATAGAAATCCACTTTCTTAGAAGTCTCCTGTTGGGCATCATTTGCAATCTTGGAGTGAATTTGAACAAGGTCAAGCAGTCGATCACTGTTCTTCACAACTTCAAATAGATAATCTACATGAAGGCCACTGAAATAAGTCTGAATCTATTTTTTGACGATAGATGTGAGTAGATCACTGTCCAAGGAAGATGTAGACAATTGAGTAGATGTGTGAGAATCTTTAACAGCTGTGGTTAGAGACTTGAGCTGTTTGAGTACCTTTTGAAGCTAGCTAGTGTACTAATCAGTTAGCTTATTTATGTTCACCAAAAGATCTATCATTTCTTTTAACATATATTTGTGTCGTTCTACAATCTTTTCATCAATCGAAAACAGATAAGGATGAACCTGAGACACAACATCTTGAGATATTTGAGAAGCAGTGGGTTTTAGAAGAGCAGTAACATGTTCTGATCTCGAGTGCAGTTCTTTCATCATGTCCTCAACCATGTTTCTTAGAGCTATGAATTCATTACTGAGCGACTTATTTTAAATTCTATCATCTTGAATCTCATGGAGCATCTTAGGTTGAATTTTCTAGATAATCATTTCCAAAAGCAGTGAGGCATCTCTTTCACTTCTGTTTGTCACATGATGAGGATTAGAGTTTATAATATTCTGAACTACAGATAATATAGTAGCTCCGAATTCTTTCAGATCATCCCTGCTGACAAAGGATGGTTGATCAGGTAAAGGTTCTGGTGTGGGAATTGGTAGAGGATTAGGCTCAGGTTCATGTACATTTTCAAGAGCAAGGTTTGAAACTAACATCAACTGAAACAGAGAGAAGAGATCAATTCCAGTTGCAATAACTTTCTGAAACTCATCCACATCATAAAAACTTGGAAATTTGAATTGAGTGATCTCAGGACTTAACTCAGTTGGCTGTGAGGAGGCATCAGATTCCGAATTTGGGGTTTTCTCCGCCTCAACAGATTCTTTCTCAGGACCGAGAGACTCATGATTTTGGGTTTTATCCCCCTCCACATATGTCTCCTTCGCATGACTGAGAGATTGAAGAGCATGGTCTAAAGCCTCAAAATCATCTCTAACTTCTTTATCCATTTCCTATATAGCCTGCTGAAAGGCTATATCCATCCTCTCTTCAGCTAAGGGAATGATGTTAGGAAAAGAATCTTCCTCAGGGAGTTCCTATAAACTTGCTTCTAGCAGATCATGGAGTTCTTCTAGATTTAGTTAATACATGACAGGAAGTTCTTATAGTATAGGCTCTTCCATGTCCTGCTGCTCAGAGTCTAGGATTACTTATTCTTTTTCAGCCTCGGGGTGAATCTCTATATTGACATCCTCATTAGGGGTAGGAACTTCTTCTTCAAGAACAACAGGATGAACAATGGTCCTTTATTACTCTTCAATAACTTGTTCCTTATGGGGTAATTTAGCCTCTTCTTCTTATTCTTCTTCTGGATACTCACCAAGTTCATTTGGTTCCAAACTATGATCAGAAATTTCTTTTGGGCTCGAGGGATAATCCACATTATTAAGATTTTCATAAACATTATTATCATCTTCCACCCACTCCTTATTCTAAGGATTATAGTTAATCTCTATTCTTCTAATAGTATCTTTATAAAGGTAGTACTCATAGTCCTTTACAACTTCTTCATCAGGTCCAACTACACATTTTGCAACATGCATGGCAGATATTATCTGAGAGTAAAACAAAAAGGTGGACTTTGCTGTAACCTTGATCAACTCAGACATATAAAGAATGATGTACTTTCACAGGTTGATCTAGTATCCATTTTTTATATGATGAATCAAGAATACATCTTGATACTTTATCATAGAAAAATCATCATTCCTTGGACTAACCAGATTTTGAATAAACTTAAACAACAACCTTGTCTCTCCATCACGTTCAGCAGCGATGGCCCTTCACTTGGTGTCATTTCTAGTTAGGGTTTTCTGAGCAACCATAATATCAAATAAATCAGTTGTAGGAGGAGGTTCTCTTTGATAATCATAAAATATTCCTTCATGAGTTATCCTAAGGAATGTAGCCCATAACCTCGACAAAAAAGATCACTTTTGGCCATTAATCAAGATTCTCACAACATAGCTTTCACCAGAATCGAAAGAGAACTATGAATATTGGTAAAAATGAGCTACTAACCTAGGATAGATGGGTCTATCCTCAATTGAGAACCATTCTAACCATCCTTATTCTTTTTACACATTGAAAACAAGAGATTTTCTAGAAAAAAGCCATTCGGGGAAAATTTCCTTTTCTGGTACGACACTGCGGTTTACTAGGTAAAGATACACAGCTCCTTTGGGTGCTAGCTTTGGGGATATCTTCTTCTTCTTCAGGTGGCGCTTCTCATGTGTGGATGACGATGGTCGTTTCATTCTTGACAGCCACTGAAGGTTCAAAAGAGAGGGAGAGAAATGGTTTCAAGGTTGAAAGGGTTTGAGACAAGAGAGTCTGAGAGAAGAACCAAGTGATACTTTGTGTTTTATCATTTGGGAATGAAAATCATCACAAAAATAAATATGCAGGAAAGTAAAAGAGGTGAAATAAAAATTACCGCAATACGGGTTTAAAGAAAATCATAAATAATTTTCATGGTGAGAGAGTAAGTGGTCGTCAAGGTGAGATAGTGAGTAGTCATCACTACGAGACAGTGAGTGAACTATGCAGTGTGCATTAAGGTGAGACTGTAAGTGTTAGACCGTAAGTTCAAAGTGCTGACGGTGAGACCATGAGCATAAGAGATAGTAACTGAGAAACTGTGAGTTTTGGAATAATAAAGGATAAGATAGTTAAGTATCAAAGAGTAAGTCTGGAAATAGTAACAAGTAAGGTATCTATTTGAGATTTATCATGCCTAGTTCATAAATGACGTAGTGTATTCTCTCAGAATTTAATGGTTTAGTGAATATATCATCATGATGATATTCAGTAACAATGAATTCCAAAGTGATATCACCTTTTTTATAATGATATCTCAAAAAGTGATGTCTTACATAAATATTCTTTTTCCTAGAATGTGACACGAGATTTTTTGAGATGTCAATAGCACTTGTGTTGTCAAAATTTATTGGTACATGTCTGAATTGATATCCATAATTTAGTATTGTGTGTTTCGTCCACAAAACATGGGCACAACAACTGCCAGCAGCTATGTATTCAGCTTCTATAGTAGATAATTCAACAAATTTTTGTTTCATACTACACCATGATACTAGTGACTTCCCTAAAAGGTGACATGTCCCCGAGGTTCTCTTTCTATCTAACTTTCAGACACCAGAGACTGCATCAATATAAATAACTAGTTCAAATGATTATCCTTTAGGATAGAATAGTCCTATATTGGGTGTATGCTTGAGGTATTTGAAAATTCACTTTTAAACATTTAAGTGAGATTATTTAGGGATTTCTTGAAAACGAGCACACATACCCACACTAAACATATTATCCGGACGACTAGAAGTTAATTAGAGTAGACTTCCAATCATTCCTGTAACGCCCCGACCCCATTTACCCAAATTTGTTGCATAACATTACATAACATTTGCATGATAAAAAAGATCAAGTCTCAAAAGGCCGATTAGTTTAGTAGTCTTGGAAACACAAGATATATTCATAAGTTTTGCATTACATCATAAAGTAAAAAAAATACAACAACATCTTGTCTTCATATCCCCTCATACTATCCCTGCAAGTCATTCATAAATTACTTCTTCACATCCTAGGAAAAATAAAACATTGAAAGGGGTGAGCTCAGATGCTCAGTAAGGATAACAATATAGCATAATCCTTCATAGATAAGAATAAAAATCTAAGGCAATGCATAACTAAAACAAAAGCCTTTTAAACATGAACTTCAGAATAATATTGCTAAGATAAAATGAAATAATGCCATTTACTTATTCACATGGATATTCTACAAGTCAAATAACCACATGCAATATCAATAACCACTTTCATAATGATGGAATGCATAATTTCATACTATCATAACCACGTAGCCAAGGCCTCGTACCAAGACTACAAATAAGATTTTGTTAAGGCCGCGTTCCAGGACACTAGTTTGTCTCATGAGACATATCAATGTATCGAGGAGCTATAGCGGGCTCCACCCATCTCTTACTATGTCCAATGCATTCCTCATATGAAAATTTTGAAATATACCATAAACATTTGTATTAAAACTAGCATACGAAATTTCAATACATGATCCACAAACCATGAATGGTATAAAAATATCACATCCACAGTCAAACATAGCTCATTCGATACAATATGGAATATTGTATTGTATCATATTATCCACAATCCAGAATAATTAAGGATATTGACATAGATGAAAATAATCATAAAAACTATTAGAGAGAAATATCCCCCCTTTTCCTGAAATCATTTAAAAGTCACACTATTTTTCAAGAAGCCATTTAAAAATAGATTTTTGAATCAAAGTGTCCCATACCACTTTGAAACTTTTAAAAGTAATTTTAATTTTAAAACATTAATGTCCATATAATTAAGTCCTTAAAACCATATATAAAACATGGAAATTAATGAGAAAGATTTAGAAGAATAAATCATTAGAACTTTTAAAAATGATATTTTAGTTAGAGTTTCTAACAAATATAGAGACTGTAGAATAAAAATAATTAAGGTAATCAAAACATTTTAATATCATGAGAATAATGGGATTCAGAATATACTATGTCAAAGTACATTATAACCACCATATAAAAGTGATTTGGTGAAAATCAACAAAGAAGTCTCATTGGGATGTAAATTGAGATTAAGTCTCTCATAAAGACCGTGCCCTTAGTTTAAGGATAATTAAATGAAATAATTATGTGTGAAAAATATAAATACACTTAATATTATTGGATATTCAGTGTAAATCAATCAGAGGACATTCACACATATTCTTGTAAAAACAACACCAATGAATTGGATGTTTAACTCAATAAATGGAGATTGATTTAAAATTAATCCTAGCAAGTTCATATCGATGTCTTGAGAGTTTATCAATGGAGTGATTATGTGTATCAAAATTATATCCACAGAAAGGGGAGTGGAAATTACGACATAAGAAAATTAATAGTGATTCCACACATAATCTTGGAGTAAAATAATCAATGAAGTATGCGTAAAGCCGAATAAGTGGAAATTGAAATTTCAAATTCCCTTATCAATTTGGTAACATACGAAACATACAACCATGAAAGAAGGATTATAAAATGATGATGTAGATATCCAAAAATTAAATTATATTACACAATGAATATAATCATGGGAATTACACACACCACATGCAATAAATAAGTGGTGAACAATGGAAGGCTCATGTAATTAAAAGTTAGATAAGAAACCCCTTACCAATTTGGTAACTTACGAAACATACAACCCATGAATGAGGTATCATTCAATGAATATGTAAATACACATAAATTAATGTTTATTACACAATGAATACAATTATGGGCAGTACATACACCACACAAAAGGTAGTAGTGGCAATATGGAATGAATCTCACTGGAATAAAGAGTGACATGAAAACCCCTTACCTTTTACATTTCCTTGGTCTAGGGTTGGTTAGCTTTCGGTATAATGGTGAAATAATTGTTATTAAATTATAAAATAATCATATACATTAATATGATATAATATATGATCTTTTAATGATGATTTGTTAATAATATATTATTATTATCATCATTTTGGGTGTTAACTTACTCGTTTTCCTTTATATTCCTTGTTACATAAGCCGTGTTCGTTATGGATTGGTTGTATCATATTTATATACAGAATGATATCAAGTCCTTAAACATTATTTTTAGTCATTAAATGATAATTAGTCTCAAATGGATATGATGGGGAATGAATATCATCACGTTCGTGGAGATGGTTGTCCGTACGTATGCACAAGGGACAATATCATTCTTTTGATATTAAAATAATATATAATGGGATGGTATATAATATAGATAGAATCATTATCATGTTATATTTATTATTTTCATGAATTATACATCATTATTATACCCATCTAAATAATAATATATTGAATAACCATTACACCACAACGTGGAGATGGTAGGCCGTACGTACGCACATATGGTGACATGTCATTCAAGGGATGGATAGAATAATGAATTTGTTTGTTCCATATTTATAATAACATCATAGTATATAGATGATACAAGAGTTATTATTTGAGAATAGTAATAAAAAATAACGGAGAAGTTGATGAAGAAAGGAACTTGAAAGAGGGTGGTGAAAACATTACCTCTTCTTCGGGTTCTTCCTTTTGATTTTATCAAAAGGGCTCCTTAGGTTGGCTTTATGATCAAACTATGGCCTCTAGGTTGATGCTAGGGAAGTTGGGAGGATATTTAGTCAGAGGTTGGCTGAGCCAAAAGGCTTTTAATGTATCAAACTGAGATTTTATGAGAAATATTTTTTTATGTATTATGTTATACACAACACCAAAGGAATATTTCAGAACACTCAATACTGACTTGGCTTGCATTACACTCAATCGTGACCTTCCTCGATAGTGTGCGTAGTACGCAATAACGAGTTTCACTAAACAAAGATATATTATTATGTAATAGCCATTATGAATAGTATTAACAACATTTTGAATTTTATAACATTATTATTCATCTTACACATTTTCTAGATCATGGTAAGAGAACAGAATAAATTTTTGGGGTAAAATAAATATTTTTCAAAAAATGTAGTTTTGCAGCTTTTGATGGCCCACCCACATTAAATCTACTTTTTGACATGTTTATAAGTTAAATTCGAGAAAATAAAATTCTTCTTTGGAATCAGGATATAAAAATTTACTTTTGATAAATTTTTGATACTTTTCTGATAACTTTCATATTTGATGAATAGTAAAAATATGCTAATTTTTATTTAAAAACAGCTTTTTTCATTGAGATAATTTATATGGTTAAATTATAATATTGAGTGGTTTTAAAGTATAAATAGAATATATTTTTACCATTTAATATAATTTATGTCATTTACATTAATTTTACATTGAATTCATAGGTAAAAACATTTCAATCTTTAGCAATGTTTTAACTTCTAAAACCTGTTTTCTTAACAACGGGATTAATTTTATATTAATTATTTCAACTTATGTGTTTTTAATTTTGAAAAATGGATTCCATATTTGGAATCAGTGGGTCCAAATTATTTTAATATGCTATTTTTTATATTTGGGCATTATGAATAGTAACTACGGTAAATTTTATTTACCGTAGTTAAAGGTAAATCGGGTAATTAAGGGTAAATATAAGATTTTAAAATTACCCTAAAACCTAACAAAATCCTATTGGATGGCTAAAAGTCAACCCATATCACCTATTAATCGGATTAGATTCATTTAATGGACTTTTTTCCATGAAATAATATAATTATTATTAAAACCAAGAAAAGTGACAATATGTCACTCTCTTAAATTTTATAAGTATAATAATTTTAATTTAGTGATAAACATCATGAAACATCGGATATAAATAGTCTCCAGAAATAAAATAAAAGTATATACAAAATATTAATTTATTAATAATTTTTAGGGATTATTTAATTATCATTAATTATGACTCAATACTGATGTTGCAATTATTTTATTAATAAAAATATCAGACAAATGTTTTTAAAAATATTAAAATAAATATTATATGAACTATTTAATGTTCTAAACTAATTTTCTAGAAAACTATGACATTTTTTTAATCTATTAAAGCTTTTAGTTAAAACATATCTTCTGTATATAGTTTATTTAAATTCAAATAAATGAATACTGTGAAAATTGACACTATTGTTATTTTATGAAAATAACCTATTATAAAATTGTTTAAAAATCACAAAAATATTTAAAAATTATAAATTAAAATTTATATGGTCGAAAATGTCATAAATTGTCAAATTATGGAAAATTCAAAACACATATATAAATATTTATAATAAGTTAAAATATAGAATATTATTACCAAAAATAACATTAAATTGATAAATAATGATAAATCAAGTTGATAACGTTTAATATAAATTCATAACATGTCTAAATTAAATTTTTTAATGATATTACAACCCTAGCTCATCTAATATTTTGATATGAGTCATTTTTTAAGTTTTTAAGTGGAGTTGGGATTTAATCTAAACTAATATTTCTTATTTTTTCAAAGGTGCCCCTCTCCTCCCTTATAAAAGGGCACCCCCTCCCTCTCCTCCTCACACCAATTTGAGCCTTCAATCTCTGCCAACCCCTGACCATTCCACTTCCATACTTCCTTAGAAACTTACTAGAGGTACTGGTCTTCTCAAAAGACCAACTCTAGTGCCCTAAAAGAAAGTTTAAAGGAAGAACTTCGAGAAAGAGGTAATACCTTCTACCATTTTCTTCAAGATCCATTCTTCTTCTACTCCATCTTATTTAGTTGTTTCATTATGATGTAATAAAATCAGTATCCCTCATATACTTATATGTTATTATATATATGAAACAACCCTATTTCACCTCTTATCCATTCTACGGTAAACAAAATCACCGCGCGTGCGTATATACGGAATACCGTCTCCACGGCGTGGTGTAATATGTTTTCCACCACCAACTTACATGGATGGGTATAATGGTGAAAATAAATAACTATATATGATTATTGTAAAGTGGTATTGATTCTGAAATATTATACATACAATTCAATACAATTCCACGATCATGGGAACGATATCATCGCTCGTGCGTACGTATGGCCTACCGTCTCCACGATGTGATGCGACTCATTCTATATGATCTTCATTGAATAATGATTATATAAATGAATTGAATTAATTAATATGATATATATTACACTTATACCATTCTTTAAATGATATATCTATATCCTATAATGTGTAATATGAATTTATTCGACAAAACGCGCATAAGAACATAAAGCAATAACCACCCAAATAACAAGTAGCAATGAAATATTAGTACTTGGAAGATACAAATATGACCATATGTGATATCATAACAATGAATATGATTCTTTAATAAGTCAATTGAAATTATTTAAACCATATTACAGGAGGTTCGTATTCATATGAAGCATATCAGACCTAAGGTAAGGGAAAATCTCACAATCTCATTTTATCCGGGATTATTTATACTTCAGGATTTACTGGGGAATACATATCATCAACATCCATGTTTCCTCAATATGTAATAATATTTACATCCACCTAAAATTTATTAAATCCAATTTTACCCATTGGTTAGTTTTTAGTAAAGATATGAAAGGAACCTTTTGTCGTTTTTAGTACGAGGTACTTTAGGACTTTTCCGACCAAAGTACGAGAAGAATGTTTGTTTAACTTATATGGCCTGAATGGATTCATAAAATATTATTTCCATGAAGAATTATTTACAAGTTTTTATGTTTATTTTTAATCAACTTCTTTTAGATTAAAATTATATGAAATTTTTAGAAAGGAAAATGTTTTTGAAGTAGAAAGGATATTTTTATCAAGAATGGATTTCAAGTGTTTTATCAAAATTATTTTCCATCTAAGATAATATAGGGTTCTATTTCTATCCCTATTTTTACATTTATTTTATTATTTCATGATGGAATTATTTTTATGATGTCCTTTTATCTTATATGATTTATGTTATGATGGAAAGATGTTTAAGAATCACATTTTTATTACATGGGTTATGCTATGATTTATGATTTATGATCATGTGGAACTCATAATAATGGTATAATTATGAGATGGGTGGGACCTATATCTCCCTCTAATTCATTGGGTAAAGATTTATATATCATAATATTGACATGGCTGGAATGGTAGGTTAAACCGGTTCAGTGAAACAAGACTGAAATGAGGAGTGAACTCGGTTCAGAAATGGACCTTGTCTGCTAAGATAGTCTTGGAAATGAGTCTTGAATAATATGAAATGATTTTATATGATTATGTGTGTATGCCACAAGTCTTCATGTTTTATGTTATGATCATTGGGATTACATTTAACTTCTATGATTTATCCCATGTTATGATCTCTTTTGCAGGATAATATTTTCCAAATGTTATGTTCTTATGAATATGATATGTTTGATATTTCTTTTGTTTACCCTTACTGAGCATTTGAGCTCACCCTTTTGTATGTTTTCTTTTACCCAGGTTTGGAAGAAGGATATTAAGTAGGATATGCCAAAAAGGAAATCTAGATATGATGAAATAAATGGGAGACAACGTAGATGATTTATGAACCAGTTGTTTATGTTTCCCAGTTTCTAAAGACACTATACCTATACGGTCCTTTCATGGTTTTTTTATATGTTGTAATAAATATGATTAAATTTTTATGTAATAAACATGAATTTAATGTATGGGTCGCTATATTGAAGGAGTGATGAATTTGTTAGAAGTGGTATCCTTTTATAACGGGGAGGAGGGGATCTTTACGAAAAACTTAAAGTATTATTTTGTAATAAATTCATATTCAGTTTCGAATGGCTCCAAGGTGGATTATTCAAAGTCTAATGTGGGTAGGGGTATAAATACTTTCAAAAAATTTATTTTAGATAGGTTTGGGTCATTATATTAACCTTATCTTTTAGTTTTAACTCTTAGTTAATTAGTTTGACACTTACCATGTCACTTTGTATTTTTATATTATATAGTAAATAAAATTAATATATACCTCCAAAAAACCCAGAAGTTGTCCAATAATGATACACCTATCATTATAAAATTCCTTTGGCCGAACCATATAATTTTAGGAATTTAGTATAAATTAATAATATAATATTTGTTTTAAAAACTCTTTTATTTCAATTTTGACACTATTTGGTATTTCATTTTTGTAAAAATCATAACAGCATGACTACTTCGAAAAAATTTAATTAAATCAATAATAACATGTAATTTTTACCTATAAAAATCTAGGAATTAATTAAAAGTCTCAAATTATATTTATTTGGGTATTTATAATATCAATTATTTTAATATTTCACTAATAAAGTAATTACTACATCATCATTGTGTCATACATAAATTAAATTATATAATGAATAAAAATTATAAATAAAATACAATTATGTGTAAAATCGTTTTAGCTTTCTAATGAATATTTATAGTCGAAAATATAACTTATATAACCCTAATAAAAAATTATTTTTTTAAGGATATAGTCTTATGTCATTTTTGTATTTACTTTCTCTTATTTAATATAAAGTGTCATTATCACTTACAAGTGGATCCATGGGGTCCCAAAATCGACCTAATGATGACCGTGGTCGGACATGTATCAACCAATATGGTTAAGAAAATTTTTAGGTTAATTTATTATTATTATAATATTTTTACCCTTTAACCATGGTAAATAAAATATTTACCGTAATAATGATTCAAAATGTCTAAAAATAAAAGTTACCTGTTGACACAATTTGGAAATCCTGAATCCAAATATGGATTCCATTTTTCCAAATTCAAAACAAGTATGTGGCAAAAATTAATTTAAAATTAATTCCCGCTGTCAAATCAAAAAGCGTGTTTTTATAAAAATATTAACTATCAAAAGATTAACACTTGTTTATTCTGGTTTAAATGTGAAATTAGGTCAAATGACCAAAATTGTATTAAATGGTAAATATATATTCTTAATATACATTAAAACCACTCAAATTAATAATTTATCACTATTAATTATTTCGATTAAAAAAGTTGTTTTTAATTAAAATTTATTAATTTTCACTATTCATCAAAATATTAATGTTATCCGAAAAGTACCAAAATATCACCCTAGGATAATTTCGATATTTGGAATCCAAAAATGAAGTCCATTTTGAAATATTAAATCTATAAAATTTCAAAAATAGGGTATTACTATTCATAATGGGTAGTTTTATTAGATGTGGTGTGTGTTAGAACTTGAAGTTTCGTACAACACACACAACTGTATTATTCAGCGAGAAGTGTACTGTGGAAGCTTGGAGTGTTACATTCTCCCCTCCTTCAATAAATTACATCCTCGAAATTTTTAAAATTGGGCTTGGGAATATAATGGAATGTTCCACATCAGAAAAAGACCCAATAAAACTATCACTTTAAAAAAAAGAAGAGAAGTACAAAGGTCACCTGAGATAACTTGTACTAGGATTACATGTAGAAAAACATGGATAAAGATGATAAACTAAGTGTGATTTTCTGATGGAGGGGGATAGAAAACATGATCAGGAGGAAGTTAACAACAAGAAAACCACAAACTTGTGATGGGACAAACGTTCATTAGTTTACCAGTAGGAAAAGTAAACAGACAACATTTGTACTTTCATTAATTATGTTACATTGCATAAAGATGAGGAATTCATTTCTGAGACTGACTAAGAACATAAATATATATACTTGATTTTTAATTAAAGTTTCATTCATTAATAAATTTCTACAACTAACTCATTTTTAAACGATGAGTATTTCAGAAGACTTGGTCACACAAGTAGTGCTACAATAAAATTCTTATAGAATCACATGATCCACGAAGAATAAAATATATATTTACCTTGTTTTTAGAGATTAATCAAAACCAAAATGGTCAGTATAAGATCTGATGATGCCCCAAAAGGTTATTTCATTAGAAAAAGAAACCCTAATCGTAATTTCTGAAATTAAATTAACAATACCCCAAAGTAAAATAAATAGCATTCAATAAAGAATTGTCCTTAAAATACTTTAATAAAATCCAAAATAATATTGAAACTCAAAACTTAGAAGATTTTTTTTATGTAGTCTTCCACGTAAAATGGTATCTCCAAATGACATCAATTACTCTTAATGTAACATACTTAAAATTAATTAACCTAATAACATATTCTCTATTATAGATTAATCATTTCCATAAATAACCCAAATCACTATAAATCCAAAATTAAAACTTAGATAAAACTCCACCATTAATCCCCAAATATAATACCTTACTATTCTATTTTCCTTGGGCATATAGTGTTCCGAACAAAGCGAAAATCGTCCAAAATAATATTTATCCCTTAATCACCAAATCGTTTTCCGATACTAAGGGTATTCATTCGTTAAGACATAAGACCCCAAATCAAATTATTATTGATTAATAAAATCATTTAACTAAAAATAATATTCACACTAACCAGGGACATCACGTAGTCCAGTGGTAGGCGATAAATCCCAATCGCACTTTTGTTGTGGGTTCGATTCCCATAGCTTTTTCCGACGCGACGGGTTGTCACACAGTCTGCGTGTTTTCCTTTTTCATAAACAATATTTTATAACATTACCAAAATGAGATAAATTACTCAAAATAACCATAACATAATTTAACCATAAATTTTATCTCATACAATTCATTTTCATCTCAAATTATAATAACTTGTAATTACCTCATACCCAATGATCATATAAAACCAAATGGTTATTTATAACTATATCCACAAGAGAAAAGATAATTCTTCCTAAAATTTCATTCTCACAAGGAAAACTGTAGGGTTACAAATAAAAGGGAAAATTAATCCATAGTAAACCCATCAAAAAGGAGCACTAATACTATTTAAACATTTATCAAACCATTTATTTCCACATAGCTTCTTCTTTGAACATGAAAATATCCTATATAATATATAATTTACTCGGGTAACGGTCAGGTCCCCTACATTAATGGAAAATTACTATAAATGGATTCTTGGGACCATTTTTATCTTCTTCCGTAGTACTCATCAATTTTCATCGATAATTCTTCACATTATGTCCTTCCTTCACACATGTAAAGAATTTCGTTGTCCCATTTAGACACTTTCCTGGGTGTCTCCTTCCACATTTCCTGCATGATGGAAATTGAGGATTCCTTTCTCCATGGTCTACACTGCTGGAGCTCTTATTATTCATCACCTCTCTCTTCTTTTTTGAGTTCGGTAATTGGTTAATATATACATTGTTGATCATATTTTTGGAAAATATAATTTTCATGAAGATTATATCTTTTACCCCTATATACATTCCATTTTGTTTTTCATTTCCACAATTGTTCCCACCTTGTACATCATTCTCAAAGTCACCATGACTTCCTTGGAATCCGGCCATTGACTAAAACTAGAAAGCATTGTGTGAGTAACAGTTGTCATAAAATCATTTTCAGAATATCATGTCACCATATTATCAATTTTAATCACATTAGGATTAACCAATGTCATTTACTCTCATATAATTTATAATACATAAAATCGGTTTGTAAAGAAAATGTAAATTATCCTAAGCATATCCCCCGAGAGTGTCGTTACCAAGAGTGCAGCAAGGCCCGTTGTCGGGCACCAATTCCCGTTCGATTCTAGCTTGAAGTGGTGTTTTCAGGTTTTTCCCCTAGATAAATTTATGCCAGAGCCGCCTCTACCTGCCCGTATCGAGACGGGAATGTATTGCTCAGAAAACTCACAAAATATCTACAATACCAAAATTCTAGGAAGTTCTTCTTTACTAATCCTCAATGTATATCTTAGGGATATATGCTCTAATCAGAGTTTATCTAAATCTAGCTCCCATGGTTTGTACTAAACATCCTCTGATACCAACTGTAACGCCCCGACCCCAGTTAACCAGAGTCGGTGCATAACATTACATAAAATTGGCATGATCACAAAAGATCAAGTCTCGAAAGACCGATTAGTTTAGTAGTCCTGGAAATAGTAGATATATTCATAAGTCTTACATTACATCATAAAGTAAAAAAACTACAACAACATCTTGTCTTCATATACCATCATACTATCCATGCAGGTCATTCATAAATTACTTCTTCATATCCTGGGAAAAAAACATTGAAAGTGGTGAGCTCATATGCTCAGTAAGGATAACAATATAGCAGAAACATTAATATATATGCATAAACATTTAAGGAAATGTGTAACTAAAAAAAACCTTTTAAGCTTGAACTTCAACATAATGTGGCTAAGATAAAATGAAATAATTCCATTTACTTATTTACATGGATATTCTACTAGTGAAATAACCACATGTAATATCAATAGCCACTTTCATAATGATGGAATTCATAATGACATACTATCATAACCACGTATCCAAGGCCTTGTGCCAAGACTACAAATACGATTTTGTCAAGGCCTCATGACAAGACACTAGTTTGTCTCATGAGACATACCGATGAATCGAGGAGCTATAGCGAGCTCCACCTGTCACTTACTAAGTCCAATGAATTCCTCATAGGAAAATATTGAAATATAACATAAACATTCCTATTAAAACTAGCATACTAAATGTCAATACATGATCCACAAACCATGAATGGTATAAAAATAGAACATCCAAAGTTAATCATATCTAATTCGATATAATATGGAATATTGTATTGTATCAGATTAACCTCAATCTAGAATAATGAAGGAAATTGTCATAGATGAAAATAATCATCAAAACTATTAGAGAGAAATATCCCCCTTTTTCTTGAAATCATTTAAAAGTCGCACTATTTGCCAAGAAGCCATTTAAAAATATATTTTTGAATAAAAGTATCCCATACCACTATGAAACTTTTAAAAGTAATTCTAATTTTAAAACATTAATTTCCATATAATTAAATTCATAAAACCATTTTTAAAACATGGACATTAATGAGAATGATTTAGAATAATAAATCATTAAAACATTTAAAAATGATATTTTAGTTAGAGTTTCTAACCAAAATAGAGACACTTGAATACAAATAAATGAGGTAATATAAACATTTTAATATCATGAGAATAAATGGATTCATGATATACTATGTCAAAGTACATTATATACACCATACAAAAGTGATTTGGTGTATAACAACAAAGAAGTCTAATTGGGATTTAAATTTAGATTAAGTAACTTATAAAGACCATATCCTTAGGTTAAGGATAAATAAACAACATAACTATGTGTGACAAATATAAATACACTCAATATGATTAGATATTCAGTGTAAATCAATCAAGATAAATTCACACATATTCTTGTAAAAACAACATCAATGAATTGGATGTTTAACTCAATAAATGGAGATTGAGTTAAAATTACTCATATCGAGTTCATATCGACGACTTCAGAATTTATCGGTGGAGTGATTATGTGTATAAAAATTATATCCACATAATGGGGAGTGGAAATTATGACATAAGAAAATGAATAGTGATTCCACACATAATCTTGGAGTAAAATAATCAATGAAGTATGCGTAAAGCTGAATGAGAGGAAATTAAAATTTCAAATTCCCTTATCGATTTGGTAACATACAAAACATACACCCATGAAAGAAGGATCATAAAATTATGATGTATATATCCACAAATTAACGTATATTACACAATTAATACATTCATGGGCAGTACACACACCACATGCAATAAATAACTGGTGAACAATGGAAATCTCACGGAATTAAAAGTGAGATAAGAAACCCCTTACCAATTTGGTAACGTAAGAATCCTACAAACCATGAAAGAGGTATCTTACAATGAATATGTAAATACACATAAATTAAAGTTTATTACACAAAGAATACAATTATGGGCAGTACATACACCACACAAAAGCTAATAGTGGCAATATGGCATGAATCTCACGGGAATAAGGAGTGAGAAGAAAACCCATTACCTTGTACTTTTCCTTGGTATAGGGTTTGTTAACATCCTGTATAATGGTGAAATAATTGTTTTTAAATTATACAAGAATCATATACATTATTATGATATCATATATGATCTTTTAACATATCGTTGTTAATAATATTTTAGTATTATCGTCATTTTGGGTGTTAACTTACTGTTTTCCTTTATATTCCTTGTTACGTAAGCCGTCTTCATTATGGATAGGTTGTATCATATTCATATAAATAATGATATCAAGTCCTTAAACATTATTTTTAATCATTAAATGAGAATTAGGCTCAAATGGATATGATGGGGAATGAGTCTCATCGCGTTCGTTGAGACGGTAGTCCGTACGTACGCACGAGCGAAAATAACATTCTTTTGATATTAAAATAATATATAATTGGATGGTATATCATATAGACAGAATCATTATCATGTTATATTTATTATTTACATTAATTATACATCATTATTATACCCATATAAATAATAATATATTGAATAACAATTACACCACAACGTGGAGACGGTAGGTCGTACTTTCGCACATATGGTGACATGTCATTCAAGGGATAGATAGAATAATGAATTTTTTGTTCCATATTTATAATAACAGAAAATTATATAAAATATACTGGATTTATTATTTTAAAATAGAAATAACAAATAAATAAGATGTTGAAGAAGAAAGGAACTTGAAAGAGGATGGTGAAAACATTACCTCTTCTTCGAGTTCTTCCTTTTGATTTGATCAAAAGGGCTCCTTAAGATGGATTTTTGATCAAAATAAGGCCCCTAAGTTGAATTGAGGGAAGATGGGAGGATATTTAGGCAGATTTTGTCTGATCCAAAATGCTTTGAAGGTGTGAATAATTGGATATAAGTGGTTTCCTTTTAGAAGGGGGAGGAGGGGCTCTTTAGGAAAATCTTAAAGTATTATTTTATAATACATTCATATTCGGTTTATAATGGCTCAAAAGTAGATTATTAAAATTCTACAGTGGTGATGGGTCTAAATACTTTCAACCAAAAGATTTTAGACTGTTTTGGGTCATTATATTAACATTATCATTTAGATTTATCTCTTAGTTAATTAGTTTGAAACTTACCATGTCACTTTGTATTTTTATATTATATAGTTAATAAACTTATGATTTTCCTCCAAGAGACCCCCAAGTAGTCCATTTATGATACACCTATCATGATAAAAGTATTTTGGCCGAACCTTTTATTTTTTAGGATTTTAAAATTAATTAATAATATAATATTTGTTTTAAAAACTCTTTTATGTCAATTTTGACATAATATGGTATTTGATTTTTGTGAAAATTATAACAGCATTATTACTTCAAAAACAGTTAATTAAATGAATAAAAACATGTCATATTAACCAATAAAATTCTTTTAATTCATTAAAAGTCTCAAATTATATTTATTTGGTTATTGATAATATAAATTATTTTAATATTTCACTAATAATGTAATTACTGCATCATCATTGTGTCATAAATAAATTAAATTATTTAATGTCTAAAAATTATAAATAAAATACCATTATGTGGGAAGTACTTTTATCTTTATAATAAATATTTATAGTATAAAATATAACATATTTAACCCTATGAAAAAAATTGTTTTTCTAAAGGATATATGCTTATGTGATTTTTGTATTTACATTAACTTATTTAATATTAAGTGTCATTATCACTTAAAAGTGGATCCATGGGGTCCCAAAATCGACCCAATTATGCCCATGGTCGGACATGTATCAACCAATACAGTAAAGACACGTTTTAGGGTAATTTATTATTATTATATGATTATTTTGTTACCATTATTTACCTGATTTACCCTTTAACCATGGTAAATAAAATATTTACCGAAGTAATTATTCAAAAAGTCTAAAAATAAAAGTTATCTATTTACACAATTTGGACATCCTGATTCAAAATATGGATTCCATTTTTCCAAATTCAAAACACATAAGTGGCAGAAATTAATTTAAAATTAATTTCCGCTGTCAAAACAAAAACCGTGTTTTTAAGAAATAATAACTATGAAATGATTGACACTTGTTATGTCTGGTTTAATTGTGAAATTATGTCCAATGAACAAAAATGTATTAAATTGTAAAAATATATTCTAAATATACTTTAAAACCACTAAAATTCAAAATTTATCTCTATTAATTATTTCGATTAAAAAAGTTGTTTTTAATTAAAATTTAGTAATTTTCACTATTCATCAAAATATGAAAGTTATCCGAAAAGTTCCAAAATTTCACCCTAAGATAATTTAGATATTCTGAATCCAAAAATTAAGTCCATTTTGAAAGATAAAATGTATAAAATTTCAAAATGTGGGTATCACTATTCATAACGGCTACTTTTATTAGTTGTGGTGTGTGCTAGAACATGAAGTTGCGTACCACACACTCTACTGTATTATTCAGCGAGAAGCGTACCATGGAGGATTAGGGTGTTACAATTCATATATAAGTGGGTTGATCAATATATTTTCCATCTTCATCAAGATCCATCTTACAGGTGGTACTCATGGGAGTGTCACTACTTTTAGTGTTATCCAATCCAAAACATTTTATAAGATCTGTAGTGTATTTTCATTGATTTAAATGAATTCCATAATTAATTTGAAAGATTTGAAATCCAAGAAAGAATTTTAGTTCACCCTTTAAACATATATCAAATTCGTTTTGCATCATTTTATAAAAATCAATACATAATGAATTTCTTGACGATCCAAAAATAATATCATCTACATATATTTGAACAACTAAAACATCATTAGAAATTAGTTTTATAAAAAGAGTAGGGTCAGCTATTCCTTTTGTAAAACCATTGGAAATTAGAAAAGTACTTTATCTCTCATACCAAGCTCTTTGAGCTTTCTTTAAACCATATAATTCTTTGGATAGTTTAAAAATATGATTTGGAAAATGAGGATTTGTATATACAGGGGGTTGTTCAACAATGACATCCTCTGCTATATACCCATTTTAGAATGAACTCTTAACATCCATTTAATATAGTTTTAAATTCCGATTTGCATCATAATCAAGTAGAATTCTAATGGATTCATGTCTAGCTACTAGGGAAAAGGTCTCCTCATGGTCAATTCCTTCTTCTTGACTATATCCTTGTGCAAATAATCTATCCTTGTTCCTAAATATATTTCCAGCATCATCTACCTTATTTATAAACACACATTTATTGCATATGGTGAATGTGTCCTTGGGTCTTTCAACAAGTTTCCAAACTTTGTTTCTTTCAAACTAATCATGTTATTCATGCATATCTATTACCCAAAATTCATCGGTGATAGCATCATCAATGTTTTTAGGTTCAAGTTATGACAAGAAGGCTTGATGTTCAACCTGTATTCTAAGAGAAGCAATACTTTGTGTCCCTCAATTTAAATCTCCAAGAACAACTTCTAAAGGATGATATTTAAGAGTCCTAGTAGGTCTAGAAATGATAGGGCTAGATATTTCATGTTCATCAATAGATTCGTGTTCTAGAGAAACAGATTCTCAAACATTCTCAGAACTGGTTGTCTTAACAACAAGTCCACTGTTTTTGTCCTTAAGGTTTAGAATGGACATATCCTCTTCCATATTCTCAATAGGGGTCTTAGGTTTATGTGGATTAGTTTCATAAAATTTGATGTGAATAGATTGTTACACACATTTAGTTCTCTTATTGAATACTCTATAGGATTTAGTTGACATTGAGTGACCTAGGAAAATTCCTTCATCACTTTTGGATGCAAATTTGTCATGATTTTCCTTAGTGTTGAGAATAAATATTTTGCAACCAAAAACTCTATAGTAATTAACCATAGGCTTCCTATTGTTCCAAAGTTCATACAAGGTCTTCTTGAAAATTGGTCTAATAAAAAACTATTGATTATGTAGCATGATATATTAACTGTTTCATCCCAAAAGTAAATAGGTATTTCATATTCACTAAGCAATGTTATAGAAATTTCTTGCAGGGTTCTATTTATTCATTCTACTACACCATTCTGCTAAGGTGTTATAGGGGGCAGAGAAATTGTGATTATAACCATTTTGTGAGAAAAAGGATTCAAACTCTTGATATTCAAACTCATGACCATGATCACTTATTAATGATTTAATTTTAAGGCCAATAATATATTCTAAAGATTTGGCATACAAAGTAAAATAAGTACATGCTTCACTCTTGTGAGCCATGAAGAAGGTGCATGTATATCTAGAAAAATAATCTACTAGAACATAAACATTGTGCTTCCCATTTATACTAGAAATTCTATATGGTCAAAACAAATCCATGTGAACCAATTAGAGAGGTTGAGAAGTAGAAACCTTTCCTTTGGTTTGAAGGACATTTTGTGTTGTTTTCTCTTTTGACATGGATTACACACTTTTTCATTTTGAAACTCTAGTTTGGGTAAGTCCTTAATAAGGTGTTTTCTAGTATGCTTTCCATGGGAGTGAACATTACAGTGTCATATTATCCTATTCCAGATCCAAGATTATTTATAAACTACACTTAAGTATGAATCATTTTGAGAACTAAAGAATCTAAATTAACAGAATAACCATTTTCATTAATTGATGTAGAAAATACTAAATCATCATTAAAATTAAAGACAATACATGCATCTTTTTCATATTTTACATGAAATCCATCATCACATAATTGTGAGATACTAAGCATGTTGTATTTTTAACCACCAACAAACAATACATTAGAAATAAAAATTGAAATAGTGTTACCAATTTGGCCTATGCCAATGATTTTTCCCATTGGCATTATCACCAAATGTGACATGTCCTCCATCTACTTTTATCAGGATCTTGAAGCAATAGTAGTCTCCTATCATGTGCCTTGAACATCAAATGTCCAAGTACCATAGACTTTTGAAGGAGCTCTTAAAGCAACATTCCTACAACATGATCAAGAAAAGACAAATTTTGGTACACATACTTGTTTGGGTCCAGTAACATTAGTAATAAGTTCATTAGGAACCCATATTTGTCTCAATGGTTTCCCATAAGAATTATATTAAGTATATGAAAAATAAACTGTATTTGTTTCATAAGAGTTTGAAACAGTAGAATATGTATCATGACATGAGCTAGTTGAGTTGTGTCAAGAACTGGGAACAAAACTATAGGTCCTAGATTTTGAAACAAAATTTGTTCTACCAAGGTTTATTTTAACATGTTGATAACCAATGCCAGTATTATACATGGGGTAAATTTGTTTTCATAGCCTTTGTGTAGGGGTATTTTTACCATTACTAAACTTTTCTATGTCACTTTTTAATTGCTCATTACAAATTTTTAATTCATTTTATTTCCTTGAGCAGTTGATCATTTTTATACTTTTTAGTTGTAAGTTTAGATTTAACATTTACAATGAGAGCATGATATTTCTTTAATGATTTATATGTATCTTTTAATTCATTGCATGTCTATCCAAGCATGTAGAAATATGTATACATTTTCTCATTATTAATATTTTCAGAGTCAGTGTCATCTTCAGAATAATATGAATTGTGCACAGAAGAGTCCAGTGTTACCTCAGATGTGTTTGTCAAAAAAAAACATATTATCTTTGTTAGTGAGTACATCATATGATGTCTCAGAGTCACAAGAACTATCTTTAGAGTCACTCCAGGTTGCCTTCATTGCCTTTTTTTACTTCTTGAACTTTTCCTCATATTTCCTATCATAATTGAGCTTTGGACAGTCATCCTTTATATGTACTTTGCGTTTACATTCATATCATACAATTTCATCAGTTTTGTCACTTCTTTTCCAATCCCTTTTCTAGTTTCCTTTTTGATCATATTTTTCCCTTGAAGTTAGGATTTCTGAAAAAATTTCTTCTTTTTATAAAAACTTATGAATCTTCTGGCCAGTTGAGCCATCATTTCATCACTATGAGGTGATGATTGTTCTGTGGTGGAACTTTCTACAGAAGCTTCCAGTTTCCCTTTGTCTTTGTGCTTCGAGGTGGTGGTCTTGAATGCCACAGGTTTCCTCTTTGGTTCATCATCCTATTGTTTATTGAATTTCAGTTCATCCTCATACATCATCAGTTTCCCAATGAGTTCTTTCACATGTAGTCTGCTGATGTCGCACTATTCTCTAATAGAGACACATGTTCCCCTCCATCTGTCAGGTAGAAATATAAGGATTCTCACGATCTGTTCTTTAGCAGTGACTTCTATTCCTAGAGAAATCATTGTGTTGACAATATTATTGAACCTAAGATACATGTCAGAAATAGGCTCATCAGGTTTTATTTTAAAATTATCATATTTAGTAGTATAAGTATTAAGTATAATTTCTCTTACACTAGATGTGCCTTCATGTGAGACATACATGTTATCCAAAATTTCATGGGATGTTTTACAAGCAAAAATCCTATTAAACTCTTCATCTCCTAAGGAATTGTATAAAGCATTCATGTCTTTGAAATTATTATTGTAGTCATGTTTGGTAGGTTTATCCCATGTAACTCTATCAGTCACAGGAAGTTTGTATTAATCTATAATGCATGACCAGATTTCGAAACTCATACTCTCTAGATGCATTTTCATCTTAATCATCCATTGAGAATAGTTGGTTTTGTTAAATAATGGTGGTATGTTAGTTATATCACCTTCTAATCTATTATCCATATTCAAATACTACTTTAAAAGAGATAGAAATATAGAATTAATAGAAATTTACAGATCCAAAATGTACAACTACAATCACAGTTGAATACAATTACACAGAGTCCTAATATACTTCCCTCTGATACCAATTGTTCGTCGGAGTTGTTTACTCAAGAGGGAAGGGGAGAATTGAGTAAATCAAAAAAAATATGTTAAAAGAATATTAATTTAAATTGAATGGTTTCCCCTAAAAAATAGATACAACCCAGTTAATCTGGGTTATACTGTTATAAGAGTTTGACTTTTTAAACAACTTCTTTGAAGATTGATTAATTATCAGTAATCTTATTTTGTGTTATTAATATTAATTTTGAAGGTGTATTACTAATACAAATCAATTATAAATTTTTTCGAAGACTAACTATCAAAGTGAAATTAGAGTTTTCTGGATTGTGCAATAAAGAAGTAAAATAGAAAAGACTAAATATAAATAGCACAGGGGATATAAATCAAGTGGTTCAGTCTCAAGACGATACCTAATCCACTGCACTTTGTGATCACCTCCCACTAAGTTGTTTATATATTTAAACTATGATCCACACCCTAGATCGAGGTTAACAATAGTATATAGATTGTCCAGGTCACACATGGACCTCTTCTGCAGTTTTCATGGGTAAACAAAAATAATAGACATGCCAGACAGGGACCACATCCATAGTTTTCGTGGGAAAGAAAAGGTATATAGAGATTGATGTAAGGATTTAGAAATCCTCTAGTTTAGCACATGAGTCAGTGTGTGTATGGAATATATAGAGTACACACACTACTTCTAATGTAAATAAAAAGGTGATCATAGTCGAGAAACAATATAGAGATGAGGTTCAAATTCTCTTGTGTGATGTCAATTTATCTCTGGACTCTTTTTGATTGAAGAAGATTAAGCTTAGAGACCTTTTCTGTAAGTTGTGTGAAAAAACAGAGTATCGTGATTCAACTTGTGTTCTTGTTGAGCTTTGAGAGTGCGAGGATGTTCTCTGGATTCCAATGCACTTCCTATGATCTTCAATAGAGTTGGATTTCATGCATGTGTCAATGATTTCATTGAAAATCTTAAAATGTGTTCTTTACGGTCGTGCTCACAGGCTTGTTTTTGCGTTCAATATCGCGCTCTAGATTTTTTTTCTTCCTGAGAACTCTATTGTTTTAATCTTCCAATGCATGTGGTTTAGCAGACAAGTTTCATGTGTTCTTCACCTCGTACCTTGAACTGTTCGAAGATATTTCTACTAAGAAACATTAATTGTGTCATTTCATTAATGGCATCAAATATGACCTTTATAAATTAAATTAATATACAACAAAATAGTTTAACAAACAGTATCACAACAAGGTATGGAAACAGTGTCTCCTTCACACAGTGTCAGAGTGTCACAGTCTTAGTGTCACGGTGTCATGTTCATGGTGTCTTGTAGTCAGGGTGTCTTGTTTACGGTGTCTTGCAGTCACGGTGTCTTGTTTACGGTGTCTGGATAATGGTGTCTGGGGTCACAGTGTCTGGCTTCACGATGTCTGGCTACATGGTGTCTGGGGTCACGGTGTCTGGGGTCATGGTGTCTGGCTTCACGGACTCTTGGGTCATTGTGTATGGCTTCACAGTGTCTTTTTCATGGTGTCTAGCTTTACACTTTCTCCTACATAAGAAAATAACTGTATTCAGACTTAAGCAGTGATATGAATGAGATGGATTGAGCTTAACCATTATAAATCATGAGATATCTAGAAACATAAATACACATGAATGGATATACTTTACAGGAATTAACTACATTGAATAAGATTTGGGATCATTAACAAGGTTGTTGATCATTAAAACATGACTAATACATAAGGAGTCTAATATAACTAATTTTAAAAATAATCTAACACATTTATTATTATATAAATGATGTGGAAATCCCTAATAATGATGATTTTTCACATTTATTACTAAATAAATCACATCAAAAATGTGTTAGGATACATGTTTTTCACATCAGTTATTAAATAACAGATGTAAAAACTATATACCACATCGGGTATAAAAATTTGATCTGGAAAACCAAGATCCCAAGAAATTTTTAAGCCGGTTATTTTATAACTGACATAAAAACCTTGGGGAAATTTATTTTCGACATCAGTTATAAAATTAATAACTAAAAAAACTATTTTTTAATGAAACTCATCCTCTCCACTACAAAACCAGACCTCAAACAACCAAAACAAGACAAGAAAAAAACCAGAACAAGAGAAAATATTCTAAAAAACAATAAAAACCAATATAAAAATTACACATTCACATTTACAATATTAAAAACATATAATATTAACTTAAAACAAATAAAAATCCATAAAAAACAACTACAAAATAAACATTTATAATTACACCATTCAAAAATAAAATATTCACTAAAAATATAAAATCCAATAAAACCTATAAAACAATTTCACCATTAATATTTTATGTTTTTTACCTCATATTCACTATAAGGTTGAGGGTCATCAAATAGTTAAAAATTAAAAAGAATTAATTTAACATTTATAATAAATAAATCAAATGAAATATGAAGGAATAATTAATAAGGAAATCTTACTAGGTCGAACTTTGTAACTATTCCATTTATAATTATTTCATACATAAATCTTAATATATAATATCCACATTTGATGACACCTTTTTATTTAGTTTATTTTATCCTAAATGAGTTTTTCAATCAAAAATATCATTTTTACATAGTACATCCAAAATGTACCAATTATAAATGGATAATAAATGTTACATTTACATATTTGATCTTGGGAATCATTTTCATTGTGGATCATAGAATGAAATCACATAACGTGTTAGAAAATAATTTTATTAAATTATATTTAAAATTAATTATAACATAACAAACTATTATGAAATTATAACCTACATTCCCAACATGTTCTTAAAATTTCCTCGCACAATACCCTAGATAGAGAATATCCAATAAAGTTTTTTCCCCCAGGGAAAAAACACCTTACATTTAATGGTTACTGATATAAAATAACTTCAAATTTTTGTTGTTATTATGTTAAATGATAAATAAAATTTTTTGAGACATATGTTTCATACCTCTAAACATATGTAAACTTCAAAAACTGTGTAATTATATTCGATTGAAATCATTATGCAATATAAATTTCTTTTCTTCCTCATCCAATTCACTCCCTTGAGGTGAAATCAACTACTGGTTCATCAAACCATATACATCTAACTGATAATTCTTCTATCACATTTTATAAAGATACCTAAAAAAGACATGAGTATATATTTTCTATAAATTTAATATAGGGAAACGTTTATTTTAAGATTTTCGTGGAAAACACATGCACCAAGTTGATGTAAAACTTATCTCCTGTAATAAGCTCCATGATATCAATTTTCATAATCAAAACTTCTTTTGAACATCCACATACATTATCTTCTATTGTAAATATATAATGACCCATCAACAAATTTTAATATCTCGATAATCTTTCAACACTACTAGAATTTTCATATGATGTCATAATCCTTTGTCTTTGTTATTGGATATATAGTATTTCATTACCTTGAAAGTATTATATTAGATAAATAGATAAATATATTAACATTATAATGATAAAAAAATTATATACAAAAATAGAATAAATTATATAACATTCACATACCTCTATTGTAATGGTTCGCGGATGTATAGATGGACATGCTGAAATGTGACTGATACTTTGTCCAAGTATCTTCACCTCATCTATAGGTAATTGTACATTAACTGATATATGTATATTATCATGTACAATGACCCTATTATTCTCTACCTCTAACTATTGACGATGAATTACATTTCTTATATAATATATCACCCCATATGAAACTATATGATAGTGAGGGTCATCAACATACTACTAACAATAACTCGGATGCTGTGGAGGAGGGAGTGTAGGAGTAAGATAAAAATGGGGTCTATAGGAGGAGGTGGAGGATAAATAATAAAGTCTAGAGGAAGACGTGGAGGATAAATAATGGAGTCTACAGATAGGGGTGGGGGAGTGGGAGCTACTATCATTGGTGCTGCAGGAGGTGCAGTATGAAATTGTCTTTGCATTTCCTCAAACATAGACTTTACAGTCTCTATGATATTTTCCTCCATCGATGCATTAATATTGTGAAATTAATCCTCTAATTATTCTATTTTTTATATAAACCCTCCATATAATAATCTTAATAACCTGGTAACACCGTTATTATTGATACAACTATTGGGTATCCTCATTGATAACCTCGGTTTTCGGTCATTCCCAATGTAGCACATAAAATATCATGGCTTCCATCAACATTAAATACCCCCTATGTGCTATGCTCTTCATGATAATCCTGTACAAATTATTAGAAAAACTATCTAATAATTCAATGTATATAAATAATTTAATTTATCTAAATAAAAAATAAACAACATGCAATCCTCTCAGCTATGACCTATGATTCTTCAGTAAGATATTTACTTTTTTTCTCATCTGATCCATCTACCATTTCTAATGTCATGATGGAGGGGAGAGCTGGGAAACCTCTTTATATATGGAAATCTCACCTCTATATTTTTTTCACATTTTCATCTATCATTTGTTCTTCTAATAATGTATTCCCTCTCATAGATAAATAATGAGTTCATAATTTTTTGGATTGAATCTCCTGATGAGAACTCCTTGATTCAAATAATGTAAGATTATAAAATGTTTAACAAATAAATAATAAGATCATTAATATATGAAAACATCTAAAAGTTTACATTTCAATTACAAAAAATGTTTTTTGAATTCTACTTTCTACATATTATTTCCATGTTTCTTCATCTATAAATGGATAAATGTCGCATGGACTATCATGTATCCTATCCCAAAAAATGAATTTATATGTGAGAGTTTATTTAAAATCCATCCATCTCCCTACGTCCATCGATAAAACTTTCATCATGTATCCTCCAGTTTCATGTAAATAAAATGGCATCTGATAATGAAGATGGAAACCATGTTATACTATAAAAATTTCAAGATTAATCAAAGTATAAAAAAAGTGCATTCCATAATAGTATCCCACAACTGAGCTAGTGTTTTTTTTCCAACTCATATCCAATTGTTAAAAAATATTATCACTTTTCTTTTACCTTGAGTTGATAAGAAACTACTGAACATGTTTCCCTTAGTACCTCTTGGAACATAAATCTCAACAATTTCTACAACTATCCTCTGGACCTTGCTATGATTAAGTGATAATTTGGGTAAATTTTTTCTTGCACTTTTAACAACCCTCAAACTATACTTTTCTATTGTGTGAGCTCTTGATGAAGAGTAGGAAACATCAGGAGAATCCTATGGATGTTCCTCCCCAGAGGTATGGTCATGATTCTCATCTTCAGAAGTTTTTAGTTAATCAACTGATTGATATATCAATATCCTTTAAATCAATGAAACAAACATTTAGTACAAAAAAATTATAAAATATACATATTACAATAATAATGAATATAAAAAATGAAAAATTTTGAAACATAAAAGTAATCTAAAATATAACATATTATAATTTGTTTTTGTTTTAGTTAACTAAAAGTATAAAAATAGTAATAATATATGAGATGTCATGTAAATGAATGAAAACAAATCCAAAATTGTGGTAGGAATATTAAAAATGTTTCAACTTAATAAATCAATTTTTTATAAAAAGATGAATATTTTTAACATATAGATTTAAAATAATTATCACTCAACTAAATCAATAAATATATAAGTTACGTAATGGTAAACATGGTAAAATTAAAAAAACTAAAATGAAATAATAAAACATGTCTACTTATTTGTTTAAATACCTGTATTAATAAATAAATAAATAAAATGTATAAACCTTTATAAAACTATTAAAAGTAAATATGAAATAATCAGATGATACCTGTAATATTATGAATTTACTAATGATTTGTTTTCTGAAATTCCGTTTTCATGATCATTCCTTATTGTAACAAACCATTACTACAAGATGCAGTTCATTATTATTTTTTAATATTTCCATGGAAGTAGGGATGTCACATAAATCAAGAATCTTCATGAAGATTATCATCACCAATATATTTTTCCATTACTTTTAAAACAATATACCATTGCATAACGAATTGATCAATAGAATAATTTTTTTTCACGTGTTTTTATTATAAAACAATCAGATGTGTTTTACAATCTATTCATATTTACAAGTGTCATTCCAAATTAATCGTGTATGACACGATTTTTACTGATAAACCATTTGAATTAAATCATAAAAACATTAATTTTAATGTAATCAACATCCCATATTTCTTCAATGACTCCATAATATGCACTTGAGGCGGAATTTTTTTTTGTCTTTATAACGTGTAAAATTAATTGCTTCTGCGAACACCAATACACCACTATTTTGTGATGTACTTATTTTTTCTTGATATATCATATAAAATGTATATCCATTAATTCCATAACCATAACATGTTATCCCATTTAATCATGAACCACCAACTAACTATATTAATGTCTCTAATGAATATGATCTACTAAGCATGGTATTTTAAACCATGGAAAAAATGTTTTTTTTACCATTCAAAGTCAACATTTCTTCCTTAATTGGATGAAATTGTTTCGACTCATTAATATACAATGTTATATATGGTTGAGAATCGTCCAAGTCATTCATGATTATAATATTACCCTCTTAATCTGTTCACGAGGAAATGATTGTAATTTTAATCCATGAATCCCATTTCTCACATTAACTCATTTATGGTTAGATAGTGGCAAACCAATGTGAAATTCTATAGACAAGAAGCATGTAAAAAACACAAAAACCTCCTCAGGGATATACCTTTCAACATTGGGGGATTTATTTTGATATGGATTCTTTACATACCCCTTAAATATCATCATATACCTTTCAAAATGATACATCCAATATAGATATATATGTCCATAAAGCATTATTTCTCTAACCAAATGAACCATTAAATGCACCATTATATCTAAAAAAGTTGAAGGAAAATATATTTCCAATTTGAAAATTATAGATTTTTTTCCATAATTTTCAAAGCATATAGATCAATCCCCTAATAAAAACCCGATTTGAAAAAATAAGACACCTTCACAATAGTCTTTCGGGAATGGATGGGAAATATTCCTTGCAATCCAACTAGTATAAGTTGTTGCATCTTGACATGATAATAATTAGATTTCATATCTGTCACCATCAAATACATTAAATTAACAAAAAAATTTACATTTTAAGAATAACCCTGGTGAACATTGATATTATGAAGACACTAAAGAAATAAAATTTTATACATCTTGGATTATGTGTGATAAGTCAGGAGAAGAAATGTTCGTCCTCCATAAGGAGTGCTAGAATACTATCAACGTAATCCCATTGATAGTAAGTCTAATATTTCATTCAACATGTCATTAGTCTGTCCTTTAATATTTATCTGTTTTCCAATCAAGCATTCATAGATATTTTTCTCCATGTGCTTTATATCAATGTTATGTTTTACTTTAAGATATATCATATATCGTAGATCAAAAAATATTGACCATTTCATCCAAAAATTTCGATAATTTCCACATTTATGTTCCTTCCCAATGTCACATAAATGGTTTTAACCCTATCGAAATACTGAAAAGTTGATTACTGTTTTAGATTAAAATCAAATTCTTGTGTTTTGTTGAATTCCATTTTTAATCATCTGTAAGAGTGATCCATAGGAAAAAAAATTTGATAAAACATTTATATTATTTTCCTCCAATGATGAAATTGAAAATATGAAGTATATTATTCATAAACTGGACATGCATTATTCCACTTAACACTGTATCCGAACAAATTTCCTTAAGCTGTGAATTAATTTATAGTGAACATAATCACTGTATGAAGTAGAAAATATTCCCTTTTATAAAAATAAAACACCATAATACCATCCTCCAATAAAATATTCAAGTCATCAATTAATGGTGAATAGAAAAAATCAATATCACTTCTAGGATTCTTTTTTCCGTAGATCAATAAACTCAACATGAATTTTTTATGATTCATACAAAATTCCAGAGATAAGATGTTAATTATAAATAAAATAGTCCATGATGTTTGTGTACTACTACTGCTTCCATATGGATTTATTACATCCATTCACAACCAAAATCCTCGATTTCTAACATTATTTCCAAATATAGGATACTGCTCACAAATTTCTTCAAATGTGGACAATATTATGGAAGATGTAATTTTCCATCATGTATCCTCTCATCAACATGCCATATTACCCTTTCTTCATCATGTGAATTAGGAAAAAACATTTTAAATTAAAAAGTATAGGAAGATACTAAAATACTTTGGTAGGGATATCTATAATTTCTACATCAGCCTATGATTTTTCTTTCAACTTATATCGTGATGTCCCACATTTAGGACTCTCTAAAAAAATCTATATTCCTTAATAAATTTCACATATTCATTTAGAAATGAATGTATTTTCATTTATCCCAAACACATTGGAAATAATATTTGATTGGACTTATAATGTGAATATGGAGATCATTTTCTTTATGAAGAATGTATTTCAATAATTGTATCAGCTCTATAAAACTCTTTTCACTCCGTCCATGCTTCGCCTTCAGGTTAATCAATCTTAGCATGAATGATAAAACCATAACATCCATACAACTAGGATACATGGTTTTTCCACATCGCCATATAGATTCTAAATTGTTCGTTCTTTCTCAATTTGTTCTTCTTTAATCTCACAAATCATTTCTTAAATTTCATCGTAGTTACCATCTTGCAAAGCATCATCATCAGTAGATCTACAATTCTTAATGTTTCACCATGCCAAATCCAAGGGCTATAACTCGAATTAAAACAATGAAAAATTAAATGTTATTTGATATATCTACTTTTCAAATTATTCATATTTAAAAATTGTAGGCATGGGAATAAAAAAATTTCATTGTTTGGAATATTTCGTTTAGTAAATTCCAAAAAATCATCAACAGATACCTCATATTCAATACTCATTCGATGTGATGTAATCCAACTTCGATTCATTACTACATATAAGAAATATAAAAATTATACATCTTGTAAAGATAATCCAATTTTATATTTATACGAAATATTTCATAATTTAAAAGTATCACAATTTTGTAATATAAAAAAATATGCGTATTATAAAAATAAAATCACAAATTCTACACAATAATGGAAGTTAAGTTTAAATATAAATGATAAATTATAATAATATATGAATGGAAATAATTTTAAAAATAAAATATAGTTAGATATGCCAGAATTATATTTATATGAAATATTCCATATTGTGAAAGTAAAAAAAATTGAAATATAAAATAGATATATTATTATTTTGAAACTAGAATGATATTGTTTTTGAGAAATATGATAGAAAACCACTAAATTAAAAAAACACCATCCACTACTATGATGTATTATTAACCCATCAAAACATGAGTTCTTTTACATAATTTGATATCCAAATTATCTAAATTATTAATCTAAGTAGTCTTAGTATTGTAATGAATTGACATATTTTCTTTATTTCATGTAATTTTTAAGGTCAAATTTTTTGGTTTTAACAATTTTTTTGAATTTTTTGTTGGAAATGGTAATGATGGAAAAGTTCTTGTGTACATTCCTAGAGAGGATCCTAGATTTTATAGGGGTGGTGGGACAAATATCCCTTAATCATATGAAATCCTAATGACTTCCTTATCAAGATGTATACGTGTCTTCTAGTTTCCTAATGATCATCTCATCCATTTATAACACATAAGGATAAATCAAGAATATAGATTGGGTCGCATGGTATGCATATCTAAATGAAAATAAATATTTAATTTTATCACCCTAAAATACTCATTAGAAATATGTTAAATAACTAAAGGGAAAAAATCATTGAATAAAAATTATAGTATACCAATTATAAAACATTTTCCGGATACTAAACCACCTTTAACAATTAATAGTGAAAGACACAATGAACGAAATTGAAAAAAAAAAGATTTAGGGAATCTGTGAAGGACCAATGATTTATAACATGATTGATGGGTTGGCTCATAGTCATGGGACAAACATGGGGTTATTCAAAACATCATACGATAAACCATTTTTATGATCATTAATCTAATAAACACACACTTTGAAAATATTTGAGAAAATGTTTGAGTATTTTTTAAAAAATAAAAATCTTTTCTAAACCCCACCCTTTTTAAAAAACAATAATATAGAAAAAACCAATATTTTCCTTTTTAAATCGAAAATTTTCTAAAATCACGATTAAATTTCATTAATAAAAATGAAATGGTATTAAAAAATTAAATACAAAACACATCAAGGCCCCATATAATCAATGTAATAATGGAAATTAACAACATACCATGCTTCCACACAAGCTAATCAAACTCGGGAATTTAATAAAATGAATGATGGTAATCCCTTATAATTTCATCAACCATCACATATTATTAGTGGGAAATAAATAGTACCTAAGGTGATATTTTCCAAGAATGTAAAAATAATCGAGAATAATTTTTTATCTATTTTTTCCCTAACTAAATCAAAACAATAAATTTTGTCCACAATAGAATAATCGGGGCCCCAAGCCCTAGTGCATCATTTATCATAGTTCCTAGGGTTCCCATGAATGTAAACAATGTGGATATGTGCAAATAATTAATATTTATTTCATCATATAAACTAAAAAAATTACTTATACATAATTACCATATCACCACTAATAACCTTGTTGTCACCTTTTCATATAAACCACAACACAATTTCTAATACACTACACCCCCTCAGAGACCAAAATCCATATCAAGTATACAAAAATTAAGTGGGCCATCATAGGGTCCCATCTTCATTTTGAAAAACCTATTATAAATTTTTATTTGAGCCTTTACCAAAATGACCTCCAAATTTCAATTCATTCCCAGCATTTAAGATCCCAATTTTAAATATTCCACAAAAATGAATCCATGGAAAATCATATATTATACCATTTAACGTGTAAACCATATTAATTTTTGATAATTTTTAAAATCCATCCATTTTATTCTTCTCAAAAAATCCATGAAAAATGAACCTTTTCTATTCCAATAACCAAAATGAGTTTAAAATATTCAAAACCTAAATTACATTTACAAAAAAAAAAAAAATTTTTTACCAAACCATGTCATTTGAAACATCTCTGTAGAAACTAGAATATTATCAAAATTTGTTTGTAACAAGAGATAAAAAAAGTAAAAAAATGATGAAATGAATTTGGACTATCACATTTATATTTAATTTGACAAACATGTAATTATAAAACATTTATAATTAAATGACATGTAAATTAAAGGAATTATACAAAAAACCCTACCTATATGAGGTTGAAGAAAAGATATATAAAATCTTATACAATGATAAAGCTCAATAAATCCAATAAGATCCCTCAATAATTCCAAAACACAAAAAACCCTAAATTATAACCATAACTAATTCATATTATCATCCACATAGCCACTATTTTTTATAGGGATATGAATTCCATGAATGAATCAGTGTATGGAAGAACATAGATGATGAAAAATAAAAAAATGGAGATTGACCTTAAAAATATGCTTGTGAGTTGCAAGTAGAGTAAATTGATGCACTAATGAAAAACATGATGAACAAAGCATTAATAATGAGTTTAGAGGCCACGAGATCAAATAATTGATTGCAGGGTTTCAACGCAAGATAGATCGAGTCACTGTCACCCAAAATAAAAATAACATAATAACCTGAATCAAGACTTCATAAAAATATTAAAAGATTTATCATTCCAGTTATTTAATAACCATGTGATAAATTGTTTTTTACATTTATCACTTTAGTTATTAAAAAAAATTTGATAATGATATATAATAGATTTATGACATCATTTTTTTAATAACTGATGTGATAGATCAAGTTATTTCCTTTTTTACATCGTTTATAAGATAACCGATGTGATATATCAATTTTTTCTACTTTTCAGATCAGTTATTTATAATGGACGTAAAAAATTCCAATGTGGTAAATTTTTTTTGTACTACTATATGGCCTCAGGTATATATAGATGTGATGGATCATGTATGTTCTTCCTTAGGAGAGACTCATGGAACACAATACAGACTTGAGAGATATTTGGATAGAGTATGAAATGGTAATCTACTATACCGATATGATAAATAATTTATGATGGGAAAAATAAATAAGTCTCATAATACATTTAATTTATAATTTCACAAAAATATTATTTAGATAATTTCTTATAATCACCTTTCCCTAACCTCAAATTTTAGATAACATTGATGATTAACAGTATATATTTTTATTCAACATTAAGCTACATTTTAGGATTAGGATTTGATCTATCTTTATATTCCATTTCATTAGCCTAAATTAGACATAGTGTAATTCTATCTATAACTTCATAAAAAAATTATAGTTTTACACAAATTTCCATAGAGGGATCCATAACGATCCATATGAATACTCAAGTAAATGCAATTGTTGTATGAAAACTCAGCAAGTGTATGGTGTTTATCCCTACCACATTTGATCTTAATAGAACAAGATAGTATCATATTTTGTAGGGAATGAATTTTTAAAAAATTCTATACATATACCTAAGGATTAGATGGTGTGATGAACCATAATTATATATATATATATATATATCATATTGTATAATTCAAAAAGATCATTAAGGTGAACCTAAACTCTCAATAAGATACAATTAATAGAGGAACGATAGGAAATCATAATACTTCCTTATTGAATACCCTATAAATAAGGTCTAGATTGAAATATTTCTTGATATAAATTATGTTTGAAGACATCATAAGGCTATCGAATACAACCCATAAAGAATACTTCTATATATTCATTTTCAGGAGCTCAGTGAAAAAATAAGTGGGGTTTTTTTTTTACCATTTCCAATCATTTATAGGTAATGGATGTAACAACTTAACACACGCCTGTCATAGGGCATGGAAAAAACAAATATTTCATAAGTTAAAATGTAGTTAATTGGTTGACCTAGGATGTCTCCTGAAGAGGAGTGTACACAAAACGAGTTGTCACTTTAAAATGATTGTAAAAAATTTTTTTGTTTTTGAAATGAAATTTGAAATTAAAATGATTGAAAAACTATGATATTTAAAAGGGTAATTAGGTCGAGTTCAGTTTCCTAATTTTAATGATATCCTTGTTCAATTTAATTCAACCCTCTTCTTCTTTGTTGATTAAAGTGAGTTTCCATAATCATTTCCTCTCACTTCCTTGGTGAAATTATCATTGTGAGAGAAAACCATACCAAGATCTTGGTTTGGTCAACTCTACTTGCATATGTAAAGTATTTGTATTGAATATACTTAATTGAAATGGGCAATAACCGATCGGTTTTTGTTTATCCCAAATAATCAAGAACATTCTCTACACCATTTACACGTACTGACGATCGTCGAGTACTTCACCATTAATTCCATGTTTATTCCATCATATATAAACCAGAAATTAGTGGAGGGAGATATTGATTATTTTATCAAGGAAAAAATCAATAACGGAATTAATATTCAATAAATATAGAACATGAAAATAATATCCTCTATAAGAAATTGAAAACAAATTTCAAGAAGAAAGAAATTTATTCAATTGCATCCAAGAACTCAAGCATTACAATGTAGGAAACCAACTCTTCCCAAATCACTTCAAATGTTTACCCCACCATGGAAAGGGTATTCGAGATGAATGTGGAAGAAGAAGGCATTATAAAACTTTGAAAAATAAAAGAAATAAAAAATAAAACCGAAAAGATCATCTTCTTGCTGTCCCGGAAGGAATGGGATGGAGAATGGATGATTTGAGAGGGTAGACCTCTCTTCCTTTTATAGCCAGAATGTTTCCCCCGAATGTTGACGCGTTGTAGCCCCATTAAATGACATCTTCACGCGTTGTTCCCTTCTTGAATGTTTTTTATAATTCCCTTGGTCATGTCCACTCAAAATATCAGAGGATTTGGACATGTATTCCAAGAGTTATGGCCATCTTACTATGAGCATTTATTCTGTCCAGTCAGACTCTCCAAAACGAAATTCTCCGGATTAGGGTGATTTAATGACCCCATAAATGGCTAATTCACTCGGTGCGTCCTTCATAAAAGATGCTCCAAACCTCCGAGCGCATCCACCCACCGAATTTCACAAGCTTTGGGCCCACAGTGGATTCGTTATGGATCCCAAACCAAAACTAGGCATAACTGGAAACAGTTTTCTTGAGCCAAATTGTGAGCTTCATTTGAGCTTCTATATGGACGATTTAGCTTTTAGTACAAAAATAGTAAATTAATCCCTAGATGAGTAGAATCTGTAAAAGAAAGAATTTTTCAATTTGGATCAATGTAGATAATGTTATGGCCAAACTACAGAAATAAGTTAAAACTGTTAAAACTCCAAAATGGCCAACTTTTACTATTCAACTCAAAATAACACCATTATCATAAAAATGAAACAATTCACCTTAGAGGAACAATTTTTTGGGTTTAAAACAATGATATTCAATATAAATTAATTTAAAATATTTTCTTTATCAATTCCTCCACACTTATCGCTTGGAGTCCTGGACAAGTAAAAATCAAATCAAATCAAATCCAAACCACATATCAATGAGATCTATCAAATCAATTTCAAGAAACAAACAGATATCATGCCTCATCAAAAACAGTTATTTCAAGTTCTCTATTTAAGATTTTAATATATTTCCACTTCATTTCTTATCCCATGCAAACAAAACACCTACCTCACATGAATTTTCTCTCCTCTCAGAAATGTAAATGTTGAACAAGGGTTTTCTCATCCAAACTCACACAAAAGTCATCATAGGATTGATAAATTCCTACATCTCCACCCGATTTGAGTCAAGGACATGTGTTTCCCATGAGGACATTTTAGGGTTGTTCTGTGGCTTTGGGTTGGTAGGATTTAGATTTTAATCATTATGAGGCCGAAAAAGGAGGGCTTGGCTCTTTTTGAAGCAAAATTGAAAGATTCTAATTTTTACTCAAGTATGGTCTCCTTCACTTCCCCTTTGTAGAAAATAGGCTCCATCAACATTCAATCATCTCAGCAGTAAAAATTTCAATCCTTTCAAACATGATTTTTCTTGAAAGCTCCAGATAGGCACATCTTTTTTTTACATTGGAAGCTCCAGAAAAGCACAACTTCTCTTGTCATAAAAGCTCGAGAAAAGGCACAACTTTCAACAGAATAATTTTTCAGCCTCACACACATCTCATCCACTATTTCTTTTCCACTCAATGTATAACCAAATGAGGTAGTACACCACAAGACATCTTCCCCCACACTTAATTTCAACTAGATCATGCAATTTCACTTCAAGAGCAGGTAGGATACAGAATATTGGCTTGTAAGGTGGCTAACCTAACAGGCAATTCATGGCTACTAGGGGCTACAATGAAGGATAAATGTAAATGTGGGCCCAAATGAAAAGGATTATTTTGAAAAGGGGGCTTCAAACCAAATAAATTCCTCAATCATTTAAAACAAACGTACCCCAAACCCTCATGTTTGGAAAGGAATAAATCAAATTCTTGTTAAAGCAAGCATAGTATGGTTCTCTCAAGAAATGAGGAGAATGAAAAGAATATGACAAAAATGGTTTAGAAGCCTCATAGGAAAGTGATTTCAAAGATATAGACAGTGAAATATGGCATGGGTTTCAAAAATCAGTGTAGTTTTCATGAAATTCTAAAAGATTTGAACTTGAAAAGAAGTCATTTAAGCATTCATTTAAGCTTGTTTTCATGAAATAGATTGGTTCAATCATTGACATGGGTTTTAAAAATGGTATTGATAATAATTTCAGCTCAAAAGTTTCCGAAACGCACCAAAAATTGAAAAATATACACACAAAAATTTGAAAACACACAATTTTTTATTTTTTTTATTTTTTGAAAACAAACATCAAATGAAAATCCTATACTACAAAGGTTCGCTCCCCCACACATAAATGATGCAGTGTCCTTAATGAATTCAAGTTTATTTAACATTTATGCCATTTTTAAAATGAATCACAACATTAAGAAAGTGTGAAGGAGAGGTACAACCTGATTTATTCGTAGTGGAACATTGAGTTAACCTCCTAAGTGTTGCACTTTGAAAACCTTCAAATAAAAGAACAGTGAACATAAGATATTTATTAAAATAAATGAAAATATAAATAGTATGAGAATAGAAGGATAAATCTTGGTTTAATCCCCCAAGTGGGCCCTGGGTTTTGACTGCCTCCAGAGGGGCAGTTCTAATCGGTTATCCCCAATCTGATGGTGGGTGAGGTTTCGTCCTCATGAACAAAAAAAACTTTTCTTTCCAGCATGAACTTATTCCTTTTTCTTGAGGACTCCATCGATAAAATTCACCATGTCCAGCCTCTTTGTAATGAGATACAACATGCATGGTGGGGTTAAGACAATGAATGAGTCCTCCTCTTTCTTGGGTCCTTCATGAACAACATCTTCTTTATTCTCCAGTGGTTGCTGAAGGTATGATACATCTGGGGAAAAATAAAATGGAATTTCAGAGTTTAATTCTATTTGAAAAAAATTAAAGCATAAAGAATCAATATCAAATTCTTCCCTTTTAAAGAATGTAGATTGTGTCTCATTTTCCTCCAGAAACACCAATTTGATCTTCTAATGTACTCCCTCCATTAAATGTTCAATAGTTTTGGGGAGCTCCATATGTTACTCTTCAAATGCATATTCTCCCTCCAAGGAAATACAAGTGTTGGATGAATCTGAAAAATTAAAACAAGGAGACGTAATACTCAATTTAGTTTCAACAAAATCAAAAGATAATGAGTTCATGAAAAGATGAACTCCCTGAGCTTGTTTGGATTTAATTGCTTCTTCAATGGGAGGTGGCTCTTGGATTCGAATTTCCCTAGATAGAGGTAGGTAGTTAGACTCCTCTATCTACTCTTCAAATTCCACTGCTTGGTTGGTTTCTTCCGTCAATGTTGCTGAATCATCAACATTATGAGGAATATATGGATCAAGAAGTTGCTCACACTCATTCCAGAAGTTATCCAGATCTTTTTGATCTCCCATATGCATTTTAGTAGCTAAATATTCTTCATAAATCTCCTCCAAAATTTATTGAGATGGGCTCAATGGATCTTATTTTAATTTCATCAAGGCTTCCATGGGTTCTTCAACTTGATAGATTTGTGGGGATACTTCTTCCATCAATATTTCTGGTTATGGTTCTTGTTCGGGATCCATTTGATGATCCTGGGATGCATGTACTTGTTCCGCAATCCACTGTATTGAGGTCTCTAGGTTTTGAACTGTTTGAATAATTCATTCAAATTGGGATTCAATATCCTTTTGAATTTCTTCTTCTTGGTGTTGTACATTGATTATGTCATGATAAAATTCTGTAAAATGCTCCTGAAGTTCAATTAATTCTCTGGCCAATCCCTCCAACACTGGTTATTCGAGGTTCTCTTTAAGTTTTTCAATGAGATCCTTGAATTCATCCTCTATTATGATTTGGATTCGAGCTCCCCAAATTTATTTAGCCAAGAAAGAAACTTTATAATATATAGACCAAGGTGATTCAATAATTTGTTCTCTCACTGGTGGGTAATTATTCCATGAATTAAATAAATAATGATTTGAAAACAACATGGGAAAAGAATTTTTTTAATTTTTTTAATTGAAAAAGTCAAATATTTACAAATAAGTTGTGGCACTTCCTCCCCGGAAACGGTTCCAAGTTTGACGCATGCCTATCGTAGGGCATGGGGAAACAATTATTTCCTAAGCTAAAATGTAGTTAAGTGGTTGACCTAGGTTATCTACTGAAGAGGAGTGCACACAAAACGAGTTGTCACTTTAAAATGGGGGTAAAAAAATGTTTTGTTTTTGAAATGAAATTTGAAATTAAAATGATTGAAAAATAATGATATTTGAAAGGAAAATTAGTTCTGGGTCAGTTTTCTAATTGTAATGATATCCTTGTTAAATTTAATTCAAACCTCTTCTTCTTTGTTGATTAAAGTGAGTTTCCACAATGATTTCCTCTCACTTCTTTGGTGAAATTATTATTCTGAGAGAAAACCTTACCAAGATCTTGGTTTGGTCAACTCTCCTTCCATGTGTAAAATAGATTTATTTAATATCTTTAATTGAAATGGGAAATACCCGATCGGGTTTTGTTTATCCCAAACAATCACGAACATTCACTACACCGTTTACACGTACTGACGATCATCGAGTACTTCACCACTAATTCCTGGTTTATTCCATCGTATATGAACCAGACATTAGTGGAGGCAGATATTGATTATTTTACCAAGGAAAAAATCAATAACAGAATTAATATTCAAGAACGATCAAACTTGATAATAAAATCCGCTATAAGAAATTGAAAACAACTTTGAAGAAGAAAGAAATTTATTCAATTGCGTCCAAGAACTCAAGCATTACAATGTAGGAAACCAACCCATCCCCAATCACTCCAAATGTATACCCCACCATGGTAAGGGAAATAGAGATGAATGGGGAAGAAGAAGGAATTATAAAACTATGAAAAATAAAATAAATAAAAAATAAAACCGAAAATATCTTCTTCTTGGTGTCCCGGAAGGAATGGGATGGAGAATGGATGATTTGAGAGGGTAGAGCTCTCCTCCTTCTATAGCCAGAATGTTCTCCCGAAATTTTACGCATTGTATCCCCATTAACTGACATATCCGCGCGTTTAGCCCTTCTTTAAAGTTGTTCATAATTCCCTTGGTCGTGTCCACTCAAAATCTCAGTGGATTTGGATATGTATTCCGAGAGTTATGGCCGTTTTACAACGAGCATTTATTCCATCCCGTCAGACTCTCCAAAACGAAATCCTCCAGATTAGGGTGATTTAATGACCCCATAAATGGACAATTCACTCAGTTAGTCCTTAATAAAATATTCTTCAAACCCCCTTTCGCGTCCACCCACCGAATTTCACATGCTTTTGGTCCACAGTTGATGCGTTATGGATCCCACACCAAAACTAGGCAGAACTGAAAACAGTTTTCATGAGCCAAATTGTGAGCTTCTTTTGAGCTTCTATATGGCCAATTCAGCTTTTAGTCAAAAAATAGAAAATGAAGCCCTGGATATATAGAATTTGGAAAAGAAATAATGTTTCAATTTGGATCATGGTAGTTAATGTTCTGGACAAACTACAGAAATAAGTTAAAACTGTTAAAACTCCAAAATCGCCAATTTTTACTATTCAACTCAAAACAACACAATTATCATAAAAATGAAACAATTCATCTTATAGGAACAATTTTGTGGGTTTAAAAAAATGATATTAAATACAAATTAATTGAAAATATTTGATCTATCAAAACTCCATATAATTATTTTCCATAACCATTACAAAATTACATTCCCATAACCATGATAAAAACTCATCAATATCACTCTTCATCCCACCCCATTAGAAATAGACTCTCTAATCTTCATTCATCATTTTAATTCTTCAATGATTAGAGAATGTGTAACTATGAGACTATTATAATATAGGAATCTTAAAATCATGTACGGAAGTAATTCACACTTGGTTACTTAACATTATAATTCCATTATAATCAAGGTTAAAATAATGAATAGTTCTCAACTTCTTCTATAGATCTACATATTCCTTATGTGCCCTTTTAATATTCACATTGATATATAGTTTTAAAATAATTTTAAGAAAGATAATATATTTCCACATATATTAATATTTTGATATGTATCCTTTCAGAATCCATTAATATTGTATATTTTGAGATCCTCATAAAAGATAAGCTAGAATTATCCATTATTCTTACAGCATTAGCCACCATGTTATCATTCTTATAGTGGAAATAAATTTAGAAATCAGAAAATTTTATCCACCACAACTGCCTTCTCTAGAACATATTCATCTATTTTTGAGTGAATATATATTTCAAAATTCGATTTTTATTATATATCTCAGGAAATTCTTGATAATGATAATTCAAACATGTCATTAATGAAAAAATAATGGTAGTTGACTCCAAATCATGACTACGATAATTTTACTAATGGACCCTAAATTGTCATGAGGCATAAGATATGACCATATAATTATTCACGAGAACATGTACCAATACATTATTAGAGGGATCATAATATTTCTCAAAAAATTTCAATGGAAGGTTAATGTTATAATAAGTGCACTGACTATCCATATATTTCCATGAAATATTATTCACATCTTTCTTTCTAAAAGGACTTTCCGCCCTTTCTAGTAATTTTATTCAGCGGATTGGACATCCATGATAAATATTCCACAATGATTTGATAATATCTATCCATGAAAAAATAAGGACCATCGCTCATATTGGTTGATCTAGGCCATCATTATGTAAAATCTTTCTTTGATGGATCCATAGATATAACCTCTCCTAAGATTATGTGACCCAATAATGAAACCATTTTCAGTCAAAATTTTCACACTGTCAATTATTCATAAAACATCATTATTCTCAGGGAATACAGTACAATCCTCTACTAGACATCTTATTCTTCCATAATATTTAAATATATAAGATCACATTCTATAATTTCTATGACAAATTTTTCATTATAATCTATAAATATAGTATTACTTAAATACATGATGGTAGTGGGGAAATGTTTTTGACCAAATGATATCAATACATATTCATATTGTAAAGAAACCATATAGAAAGTGTTTCATGGGTATAGACACCTTCATGAACCTAAATGGATGATAAAAATAACAAATAACAATCCTGGTGGATTATTCATATCCACACTGTCGATCATATAAATCATCAATATGGGGAAGATGATAATTTTTCTTGATTATGATCATTTTCAGTTCAGGATATTCAATTTGGAGTCACATTAAACCATATTTATTCATAAAAATAGAAAATTGTGCCCTATAGTTAAAGACTATGCCAAATGAATTCCAATTCAGTGATTGCTGAGAGGTGCTTCTTCAGTTCCTACAACTCAATTAGGGCCATTCTATATAAATTCATGGAAATATATGAGTCACCACATAGGAGTTATATTGAGAAATCAATATCAAAATTCCATTGAAAACTAGTAAATTCATCCAAATAGACATCATCAAAGTCCTCAAAAATAATAATATCATTGAATTTGTGTTTCTCCAAAAGATTCTATGATAAAACCAACTTTTTATTTTGAATCATGAAACATACAGTGGATGAGATTTCCATAAAAATATTATATTTACCATCACACTACTAAAAGATCAAATGTTTATTTTGAATGTCAAATGTGACTTTCCTTCCAAGATATTTGATATGGGATTTATGAAAAGAAATAAAATTATTTCCTATAATAACATAATATTCATCCATAAGAAGAATAAAAATATATGTTGGAAATGTATTCCAAAAAACATAAACTGGAGAAGAATGAGAACTAGTGATGTGATCATCATACCATTAGGGGGTTTTACTACTAATTCAAGATATAATCATTTTTATGGAATCTTGATTCTCTTATAAAAGACCTTCTATATAATTAAATTCGTATATACATATTTAAATAAGACTTTAGTATCTCTATAGTTGTTGGTATGTGTACCTCCCACCACATCATTATCATTCCCTCATCGGAAATGTTGATCGAATGAGAATTCACTTTGCTGCTAAAATTAAGGGTTTGAAAAAATTTATCACTATTTTTACCCATTGGATTTGGGAAATATTTTTCATTATACAAGTTTTCCTTACATGTGATGAATTGTACTAGCGTTGGTTAATTTTTTGGAACTCTCTCCCCCCATTAAAATAATTAATTATATTTTTCCTTCACTTATATATTAAATTCCCCTATTATCTTCCATAATTATTTAAAGAAATTATTATCCATATAAGAACATTCCCTCTATGATTATTTATACACATTAATAATAATGGAAAATTCATATTATTTTATGCATGGTTTTTGAGATTTCTGTTGAATTTTATCTTTATTTTCTTATTGAACCATGTAATTCATGTATAAATCTAACTTAAATTTCAACAAAGATAACACATTTAATGATATATTCAAAACTACTACAGTAACGTATGGATAATTCCCATGAGAGACTTTGTTTTAAGCCACTTAAGATTCAAATAAACTTACCAACTATTTAGATGAACATAAGAGTACCTTAAAAGTATTATTAAATTTTCTCTATATGATCCAATTGATTCATCATTATTTTTATTTAATTTATGGAAATCTTCCATTTTTATAGGAAGAATATGATAATATATCTTATTTAAAAATAATCCCTTCATAACATCACAATAAATGTAGTAAATTTCGTCATGTTTCTTCATATTATTTATATGAGTACACTATTGATCTAATTAACCATCCTAGTGATAAAACTAAGAAATTAAATTTTAATGCTAAAAAAACTAGATAATGGAAAAATATTTTTAGTGGTGTTGATGCATTACTCATCTACTTGTGGATTAGAAGAACCACTAGATGAATGTTGGTGTTTCCTCATGATGGACTAAACGGAATTATGTTTCCAACTTTCCACACTAGGAAGTGAGACATTATTTATAGATAGAGAATATATTTCTTTATAATAATTATATTTTATATTTCATCTCCCATAACATATTTTTTATTAGGAGTAAAATCAATTCATTTTCAATAGCATTTTGTATTAACATTATTTCTTTAGTTTCCAACAATCAACAAAAACAAGAAATCATAATGTTAGAAACACGTATCATAGTGGTAAGACCACATAGCTGTGAAAATTGAATTATAAAAATTCAATATATTATTACCCATGATCGTCATTTTTTAACAATCATTATAATGGTCCATAAAGAAACAGTTGATTGGGAAAAATCATATGTCTTAGAAGATTCAAAAAAGGTGCATGATTCAGAAAATTTTCTTATACCAGGTAACAATTGAGTATATCATTCCACACAATTTATTTATTTAATATAACTAGTAACATATTTTCTATAACCATGTATAATTTTAGTGTCTAGATATTAATATATTTCATGGAAACCACAAATCCCACATGGAATCATTAATTCCCATGGGTTTTCAAATATTTTGTAATTTTTAAAAATAAGAAAACGTATATAAAAAAGTAATATTTTTCAAGTCCATGTTTTGAACCCATGGGGATAGGTCTTATGTTCTAAATTAATTAATATAAAATAAAAATTAAATTGATTTATTTTTAAATGAAAGGAAACAAATATCAGCATGTATTGGGATTAAAATCCAGAGATGAGTTATTCCACGTTCAGTTATTTTCTGGATCGTGGGCTAGGGATTCAATGGATACTGAATTTATTCTTGTTTGGTTCCAGAATTGGGCTAGTAGAGATCATTGGTGTAGGTATCCTTCCATATTCCAATGATAATACCTTTGGAATGGTTATCTATAGGGTGTAAACACAAAACTAAGTGAACCACAATAACCTTAAAACATATCCAACTTATATTTCTTTATTTTCATAAAAACAAATTTACCAAATAATTGATTATATAAATTAATAATTCTTTGTACATAGTAATGGTCATGTAATATGAATATAAGGAAATTTGGATTGGATGAATATTGTTGCATCAATCCAAAACAAGACTAATATATTGAAATATTCCATATTCCACACTCCCCCCTACAATCACATAACTTGACAGATGAAACTAATATATCATGCCAGGAATGATTAAAACGTGCAGCATGGATACAAGATGAATAATGGAGGTAATGAAATATGGAAAAGAAGAGCTCCACCATGTCACTATGTGCATGCATCTCCTCCATGCGGCATAGCTCCAACTCTTGTATCCTAGAATCATTGTAAGGTGAGGGTGAGGGGTGTCTTGATGGGAAAACCCATCAAACACTCATCCAAAAATACTTTATTTTTAAAATTCCCATAGTCTTCAAAACATGTAATTTATAAACATGAGGTGTGATCTTTAAAATTCTAGGCACTGCAAATTTCGGTTTATGTTCTACAAAAACTAATCTAAAAAAAGACACGTTGTTTATTTGGAATACATTACGTGTAAATTCATTTCATAGCATGTAATTATTTCATGAATTCTTATGATATTGATTCTTCTTCTAATAATTTCATGATCTGTAATTTTATTATACTATGTTTAATCATTCTGCTCCATTTTTCAATATTTTCTTTAGCTTCTAAAATCTGGTGTCACACCACTTCACTTCACTCGCAGTGTGAGGTGTACGTTATCTCCAATATTATCCACTTTTTGTTCCTTTTTGAACTATCCATTTCTTCCAAAAATTGAAAATGAAATTAGTCAATCCTATCAAAAATTATATGGATTATTTCATTAAATACACACATAAACACATAAAACACTCTAAAATGTATTCATGAAACACATCTATCATAACCATGTAATAAATTACATAAAAACACTATAGGTTTTCATACTATACATGAGGTTGTCCTAATTGTTCCCACTAATGATTTCTCATCCTATATTTCAAAGGATAACTAAACCTATTCTCTAATACCATCATTGGCCACAATGTATTTTTTTACATAAATAATAATTCTTATGAGATGAATATTATTTTGATTACTCAAAATAACACCCAATGATTGTAATAGATTAGTTCCTTAGAAACCATGGATATAGAGACAAATTTTTCATATAATCTCCCATTGAGTTCATAATAACTATAATCCTTCATATAAAAATCAGACACAATACATTTCTTGATGACATGGGGAAAGGAAATATAAGTAAGGGTGATCTCAGATGATCAGTAATGTTAACCAAGAGAGATACATAAACATAAAATGAGAATAAGGGTATCATTACATGAGTGTAAGATTTGAAAATAATAAAATCAATATCAGAGGTCATAATCATGTGTCATGTAATATATATTGATATTTCATAATATATAAATGATAAATGTTTCAATGAACATATGACACGTCAACATAATATAAACACAATATATAGAATTGTGTAATATACATGATCATAGAAAACCATTTCTATATTTGTTATGGATCACTACCATTGTAAAAATATTATAATTGTTTCACTCTATTCACTATAATGGATGTAAAGTTTTACTTATAAACCATTATATTGTACAAAATCCCTCAATTAACTGGGTTCACACATAATTCTAGTCATGTATTTCTCGTGATATATAAATATTTAACCAATGAATTAGAGGGAGATATAGGTCCCACTCATAACATAATGAAAATCATAAATATGTTTTGTATACAATTATAAAAAATATCTCAAATCATAACCCTTAAAAATATATCTATTTCATAAAAATTTTATCATATCATAAAAGATTAAAATGAGATGGTTTTTATAATCATTAAATCATTTCATGGTAGTATACACCATGGAAAAGGAATGAGTTTTATGAAATTTTTTTCCTCATAATTCTGAATTAAGCCTTCTAGTGAGAAAATAAATATTGTATCATTAGATAAAATCCTTAATAAAACATATATAACATCAAAGGACATCATCATAGAAGTAAAATTACTTTGAAAAATCCATTGGAATATTTATTGAGGAAAATAAAAATTCATTTAAAAGGTTATTGTTAAATTAGGAAATTCCTAAAATATTACAAAAATAATATTTGAATATTACAAAGGATGATATACCTATAGAGCTTTCATGATGGAAGAGAAATTAGTTCAAGACATATACCTAAAAATAATTATTCCTTTCCTATATTCGGTAGATTTCTAATGTTCCTTTGTCAAAAAAAAATCATGAAGATTACTTTTAGTAAAATTATTAATGAATAAATCATGGTTTAAATAACATAAAAATTCATAATTGAAAATAAAAAACATTTTTTTTATTGAATATGGAAATGGAGGGAAATTTTTATTTAAATGAAGAAAGAAATAAAGTATATATTTCATTCAAACATAGTTTTTGTCTCTTATTAACATAAAGAGAATACAAATAAAATAAATAATGGGTCGTATATACACCACACAATTGAAATGTTTTGTGAATATGGGATTAATCTCACACACACTAAAACTGATATAGAAATCCCTTACGATAAGTCTCAACTAACTTCATACAAGATTAATCCTCCTATATAATAAATAATTTTTTATTTAAAAGATAATTAATAACCATAAATATATATGTCATACAATATATTATTTTCTTGTGGGCTTTTTATTTTCCTTTTAAAAAATATCTTGTTAAAATCACAATTCATGTAATAATTACTTTGTTTTTCTATATTGTGTTGATTTCTTATTTTTGGTACTTTTAATTTGACTATTGTTAAATAATTTCAATAATTTTAAACATTATATATATATATATATATCATATATATTAATTTTATAATTATATAATAAAATCCATAAATGATAGTGATATAAAATGAATTACACCGTTCATGGAGACAGTAATATGTACTTATACAAGAACACTATTTCATTTTCTCAAAAGATAGAATGAAAGAAATATAAATAATTATTCACTTTTATAGAATCATTTTTGAGAAAAATTTATCACATATTATAAATAAATTATTCATTATTACCATCCATGTAAATATTTAGTGAGTAACAATTCACATCCCTTTTCTAGGTGGTACTCTGATATACACATGAATGAAGTTATTTTGTCTCCCATAGAATGGAAATTAAAATGGAATATGTGATATTATATTTGAATAAGTATATTTATTATATTAATATATACATACATATATATATTATCAAATATATTTCCCAACTATGATTAGTCTTGATTGAATACATTTCATATCAGTTTGCGAGGTGGTAGTCCGTCACACACGTGATCGATGTTATAGTTTCCAATTTTAGAGAAGTGGGTATTGATATAGGTCAATACATTAACATAAAAACATCATAAAATATGGAATATAATGGTTTAATTATAATATAATTATTTAATGATAATTCAAGGATGTGGAGTATGAAATAAAATAAAAGCTCTCATTTTTTAACGTTACTTAATCTTTAAACAACTCATCTAGGTTCACACAAAAATCCATCCTAGGATAGAATATTGATCATACCAAGGGATATAGGTTGTTGGGATCTATTTACTGATGGTTTTTGTTCATATCTCTCCAAAAAATGGATTTTTATATTATAAATAGGAGAGGAGAGTGGGTGGCCATTATCTATTAGATTAGGGGAATAAAAGTAATTTTTGAAGAGAAAGAATTTCACCCACATATTTATCATCTAAAAATGATCAAGAAATGAATATTTTCAAACCATATATAATATATGGTTTAAATATTACCATTATATGTTACATGTATATCATATTTTTCATTTTAATGAATTATCAATTTAGATTAACCCATGGTAATCCAGTTTTTACCATAACCACAATAACAAATTTTTACTATTTTCCCAATATTTTTCGGTAAAAATATTATTCAAACATAATATATAGTCTAAATAATTCAGATTCGAAATATGTAATAAAATATTATGAATACTATTCCTCAAAGTATAAATATATAATTTAAAGTTTCAATCACAGAAATATTGAAAAAAATGAATTTCCAAAAGAATAATGTTCAAATGTTAAACATTATTATATCAAAATTCAATATGAAAATGATTAGAATGACATAATTTATATTATATGATATATAATTTAACTAATAATAATTTAAAAACCATATTATTTTTTTAAAATTATTTAAAAAATATAAAAATTCTTATGAAAAAAATTATTTTTCATTGTTCACTGAGAAATAATTATTTTATGAAAATTTTTAAAAAAGTAAACTTAATATAATTTGGAAAATATTATTTAAAATATTAATTTTTTTTAAAAATTAATCTTCTATAAGTGAAAAAAATAATTTTAATATAATCATGAGAAATGAGATGAAACTGTTTTATAGGAAAATAGAGTTTTTCATAAAAAATTTCCATTATTTTCAACTAGTTTATATTTTTCATTGTTGTTAATTTATAATAAATGGGTTCATTATATAAATGTATTAACCATAGATTCTTTTAATTTAGTTAATATTACTAATATGCTTCATTCCAATTTGTAGAAGATGACTCACATATTTTTACTATAATATTAATAGTATATTATTGTTAGGTAAAACATATAATTCTATATAACACAATATATTGATGGAAATATTTTCTTCATGTAACACAAACTATAAAATAGATATAATTTATTTAAGGATAAAAATAAATTCATAAAATCTAAGGGATTTATAATGACGAAAAGTTCATTAAATTTTTGAATTTCATCGCACTACTATCACATTATGAATATGTTAGTCGTTATCCTGTTATTATCATGATAACTATTCATTCCAAAAATGGTACTATATATGCTCGTGAGCTTCAATATATTTCATGTGAATGTAATCTACAATGAAAATACATTTTCTTGAAGTATATATATATTTATGAAGAAACAGACTAGATACTCCACAAAATACATTTTCCATAGGCTCAGGTCCTGTTGAGAAAAGATATATCATAGGAAGTTGTGGTATGTTAAAATGAAAAAACAATAATTAATGATGTATTGCCTCTAAAACATCATAAAATAGAACAATTATTCTAGTTCTAGTACCAGAATTGGATAGTTAGGCTCATGGTGCAATATATGATGTGACCAAAAAGAGACCACATGATCGCTTTACATAAATACTTCTCATATCCCAATTCCAATGGAATACCAATACTATAGGAATTCTATTCCAAGATCTCTATGGATAAAAACATGTTCTGTTTCCATTGATCTATTCAACTTAAGGAAAACCTCTTCAGACTGATCAAACTATGTAACATTATTCCTACTTATTGTTATCTCTCTCATTGGTGCTTCCAAGTTGGAAAAATCCTTGATGAAAACCAATTTTACCTCATAAGCATGGGGAAACTAATGAAATTAAAATCATAACTAGGTAATGTAGAAGAAATAAAAACAACGACATTCTATTCTTCATACGAAATACTATTATTATAAAAAATTAAAAATTATCTACACATCCTGAATCAAAGGTTGTCATAAGAACATTTTGGCCTATATATATTTCCCTTTAGGTATGATCAATACAATATATTGGTTCCTTTCTTACATACATGATATATTTAATCATAAATTCATATTAATACAAGTGAACCAATAGGCTCCTTGTAACTGATCAACATAAAAATCATTCCTTGGTAATGGATTCAAGATCATCAATTTCACCTACTTAATCTTCATATAGAACACATAAACCTATATAATTACATCTTCCATATTGGAATACATGATGGGAGCACCACATAGAGATGTTCTTGGTCAGATAAACCCTCTATAATTCAATTACATTATCTATATATTTAACTATCTTATATATATTGGGATTTCATGATAAATATGAATTAATATTAGATGTTATCTATGGACAAGATCAACCTTGAACTCGATTACTCTTCCTAAAAGAGGTAAATATATGTCTATAAAAACAAGATGATAATGATCAAACTCTGGAGGAGTCATAGAGAGGGTTATTGATGATTACACATTAAGAAACGGTGAATTCAACTTGTCTTCGAATATATCCAACAATAGTCAGGTCTAGTTATACCTTATATTTTTGGAGAACCTCTCACCACTCATTACAAAATTATATCCCTTACATGAGAATAAAGACTCACATAATAGATAATAATCGATGTGACCATAATATCATGTAATCCAGTCCATACCAATGATCACATAGATTTGGGTCATCTCAACTATTATAAATACTAATAAATATTCATAGCCATAAACCACTATATGACACTCTATAAATCTATAAATAATGTATATATTCATTCCTATGAAGGCATGAAATGAAAAAAATATAAAGAAAACCAAAACTCTAATAGATTCCATAGATATCAGAAGAATATATTAATGATTGATAATATCATCTATGAAACACAGTGGAATATAAGGCAGAGGGAATCAAGACTACACAATTGAATATAAAAGTTCCCTCTCTACTAGTATCTAGGAAAAAAAACATTCACATAATCCCTTTATCTCTATGAAGAATGATCATTCCACTTTTGTTCATGAATTATATAAGTCCCTGATATATAAATTTCGAAGGTATTCTATTGGGGAACCATGTAGGATCCTTGACCAACGATCGTTGAATTCTTATGAAGAATATTAGAATAAAATAACTGATGATGTAAAATATTTAAACATTAGTGAAATTTCATAGGTGTTATTCTATATGATATAATAAGTTGCCCCCTCCATCCACCATAGAATCACCAGGTCAATCCTCCTCCTAAAGAGGGTGTGTAAGTTTCCATATTGTACTTCATTATTATACTACCTAAATGTACCACATCATCCATCATATTATAACTAACAAAACACACATAAGTTACTTTCCTAGGAGGTCTAGTCATCCGTGCATTTTATGAATGATGAAAACTCAAAATACTATCGTCCTCTAATATCATCACAATGATTAGGTACTACCAAATCACCTGAGAAAAAATAATCATTCAAACACCCTATCCTTTCTGATTAGATGTAGAAGATTGATACGCCAATTTCTTGTATATATTTTACAGTATTTTAATGTCATGATTTGTTTATTTCAATGATACATATTTCCAATTTTGGAATGGATTTAATTGTTTTTTGTTTTTTAGTTGGAAATAAAAAAAATTAGAAAAAGAAAAAAAGTAGAGAGAATATGAGCCGAATGCCCTTTCTCCATGTGGGGGAAGTGAAGCTGTGCGGCATAGGATCCTGAAGGTGAAGTGAAGCTACAAAATGATGAAAACTTTCATACATATCATGTACCATAAGTACACGTCATGGCCATTTAATGTGAAACAGATCTACACTAGACAATTCAGGATGATCATACACATTATAAAGTCCAAGTACATGTAATGAACCAAGAGTACATGATGTGATAAAAAGTCAGACTTTCACACCATCGTACTATGTTTCCATGAATTCAATGCAGTGGATGTAAAACCAGATCTAAGGTACACATAGTATACCCCATGTAAATTTCGTGTAGGAGGAAACTTTTAGAAAAAAATCATGGTGCATGGCCATGTGTTTCAGATGATCCTTCATATAAAAGGAGACACATAGGCTCCCTTACAACACACTTTGAGACTAGAAGAAGGAAAGGGGAATCCAACGGACGAAGGAATGATGATTTGGAGCCCCACATCACCACATATATTCATCAAGTACCCAGGAACCTCACTCCCATCATGACTAAGTATTACCAATTATGACGGGTGATGTGATCATATGGGTATGTGTTGGTGAAGGATTATTTAATTTTTTTATTCATTTTTTGGATTGTTGTAACTCTTTCATTTAATTACAAATCTTTATATTTTTTTATATCATGACCATTTCTACGTTCTAAGGTTATTCATTTAATTACATTAATTAATCGATCTATTTTCTTTATTTCCATTACACAACATTGGCCTATTATGATTAATCATTATTTTGGGTCACCTATCCATGTGATTGAATATAGTAAATGACCATTCAAAAGGTCTAATTATTGGAATATGATAGGATACAAATACCGTGAATCCATGCTGACCCATTTTATGAAACCAAAACAGATTTAAGACACTTTCAAGTACATTTATAGAATATGAACCTGAAAATAGATGACCTAGCATGCCTCCCTCTATGATTCAAACCCTAATCAATCCCGATATTGTTACTCTTTTCCCGCAAACAAATAATCCATTGCGATTTCAATTTCCTAATTAATTTAAAACATATGGATCATCCATGTGGTTTTAACACTCTAACATACCATGTACTATATTTTTGTTATTATTTTCTATGTTTTATAAGTTACTAATTTTTTTTATCCCTATAAGATTTAATGATGCCCATCAGGCTATTAGTAATCCATTTTATTTTTTTGAAATTACAAAACTAAGGGAAAAATAAAATGACCCCTTGATAAATATATATAAATTATTCATCTCATACCAACATTGTAATTTTGAGGAATAAATCATTCATGGAAACATAAATAAAGGATTCCAAAGAAAGTGTCTCAAATGTTTGTACATATCCATTGACACCCCAAAACCTTGTGGAAGTTCCCTTAATCACAATGGCTGAATGTTTTGTCTATCAATCACATGTTTTCACTTTTATGTTAATTATTCAATATATGATATCAATCAAGTGGTCCACATCTTATGTTACACTAGTTCTATAAAATGTTTACAAATTCATAAACTGAATATCTCAATCATATTTGACCTTCATTCTCGGTTGAACTTTGGGATGGGTTGTGGTCATTACCTAAACAAATTTTGTAGCAGTAGGGGAATTCCCAAGTGTATCCACCTATATATCTTATTGTGGAATGAGTAATTCATATTGGTCTGGAAAATTACATCATATCTATTATGGATTTGTTTTCCTAAATCTCAATATTAATATTTACAAAATCTTTAAAAACATAGATTCAAGAACATTTTCAGTTTAAGATATATATATTGAATTTTAATCAAATGTAAAATCCTAGGAGATACCCATATATATTTCATAACACACATACTCATGTTCAATTATATAATACAATATATGAATATAAAAAAATGATCATGGATATACTAATCAACCATTAATCTTGATCTTTCACCAAAATATAGAAAAAATCAAAAAAAATAATTAATTTTCTACTATACTTCCCACAATATGATTATATTTTTGACACCTGAAATTACATGAATAATCTTGTGGTGTTAATGAACCCAAAGTATCAAAAATAATAATAACATAATACCAACAATGGTAAAATAATACAAATATAAACCATAAATTTCAGGCGGAATCTATATTCATTATCCACTTTTATAACAAAATGGTACCCCTCAAAGAAACAAGTTTTCTCATTATGTAAAATCTTCACAGTTTTCCCAATGATATTATCCCTTGTCAATATTCTCCCATAAATACTGTGAAACAACTTTAGTTCATAGGATGAGAAAAAAATAAATCTAACAGATATAGAAAGAAAGGAAAATATTATTTTATAAAAAATTTATATCCCTTGAAAAGATTTTCCATGAAAACATAACATTTTACCCATAATGGTAAATATCATTATTTTAGATAAATAATTTATTTTACCATTTGAAACAAATTATTACTAAAAACTCATTAGAATTAATAGAATGTTAATGTAGATACATTGGGACATCATCATATAGATTCGTTATCAGACCCATATGGAACCCATTCAAATTGAATAACATTACGATCCACTTCCATCTCTGGTGTACCCAATGCTTTGGATTGCTATCTAGGTTTACCTATAGTTTATCATATACTTGGATAACCCGACACCATCATGGTGCATCCACAATTTATAATTTCTTTCAAACCTCAACATGAGACAAAACAAATTCAATATTTTAAAAAACTTTTAAACTCATATGCAAATCACTTTAGATACGATTGTTCATTTAAAGTCCATTATCAACACAAAATTAAAAATTCGTTTTAAAAGAAATTTTCAATACCAAAATAACAAATAAATATAGAGTGTTTTTCAATTAATGAAATATTATTTCTTAAAAAGAAAGACAAAAATAAAATAACATCTATGGCAGTGGAAAAATTTATTATCACATAGTACGGTAAAAATAGAAAATTCCTTTTTTGTTTTTGGAAACGTTGAATATAAAACACATAAGAAGACTCCTTTTGGAGAAAAAATTAAGGAATCAAGAAAAGATATTTTTCTTCTTTATATATAATTTAATATCAATAATATTAACTTGGAGGAAATTATTTTTTAATTAAATCATTGATCATTTAAAAACATATTTTAAAATAATTGTGTCCCATAACAAATTGAAATATTTGAATTATAAACCACATGAAATATTGAAAATAAAAAAATAAATATCATCATTATATATAAATAAAATGGGTTGTTAAATACAACTTATAATTTAATAAAGTTGATAATATCATGATATGTATCAATGAAAGGATATTGGGATGAAGTACCATACCATGTGTCCAACTCATCATGTCAGGACCCGTCCTTGGGACCCGTGTCGTGACAACCCCAAGCCCGACTCCCATAGGCCAGGGGCTGGAGACTAGAACCAAGGCGTAAATACCGACAACAAAGGAGAAGTCATTACCTTTCTAAAGTAAACAAACACCACAGAGTAAGAAAGAAGAAGAAAACACTAAGTAAAACTGTGTACAATAGTAAGTGCAGAAAAGTAAGTGGGCCAGGATACAAACCCAAACTGAAAGTAATGTACAACTGGAAAGAAAGTATAGAAACTGAAAAGTAAAGATGAAACGTTGAGTTGTCTACTGGAAATCCCACCTGAAGGGTGGGTACAGATAGACTCCTCAGCTCTTCGGGTCCAGCCGTCCGCTCCGTGTAAGTCCTCCAAGTGTTCCAACTCCAGGTACCGACTTTCTCCACAAGCCTCAACCACGATCAGCGCTGTCCATCGTCTGCATCCAACACAATGTAGTGCGGGCATAGCCATTGCAGGGGTGAGTATACGCTACTTAGTAGGGACCCCGAGACCCCCTAAGGTCTCCCAGAATCCACAAAGGATAATCCTAAAAGAAAAGATAAAATAATGAAGTAACATCCAATAATACATTGGTATATGCCCATACATATACCTAAGTCATCAGTTCCAGTTGGGATCCAACATCCGAACCCAAGTTCGATCACGTCCACACAGGATAGTACAACCCAATCCACACAAGAAATCACAACCCAATCCACATAGGAAATAAAGTCCATCATGTCGAAGAAAATTATTGAAAATCAAGACTCATCTCACATCGGTATACATCATTTGTAAAGCAAATGGAGATGATCAGATGTAGTTACTGATTCATCTATCTGGGACCCACTTAAGATACTAGACCAGCTAAGCGATCGGACCCATGTAGGATACATGTTCTGTAGTCGTCATCACCGAACCCACGGAGGATTCCAGTATGTCTGTCATTATTGTCGAACCCATGAAGGATTCCTGTACGTTTGTCATCACCGTCAAACCCACGGAGGATTCCAGTAAGTTTTTTATCACCGTCGAACCCATAGCTGCTGGGGAACTCCTACCCTATCGAGTAAAGTGGTCCTACCTCAGCAACCAAGCACTTCCCACTAACCTTGGACTGTTGTAGTACTCTAACAATCGAGTACATTGGGCATGCTGCTACAACCAAGCGCTTCCCACCATGGGTCTCCCTCTACAACCAAGCGCTCCCCCTCATAGCCTACAGAGGTACTCCTTCTGTTGAGTACCACGGGTATAACGCTACAACCAAGTGCTCCTCCACCATGTAAATTCCTCTACAACCAAGCACTCCCCACTGGGCTATCGAAACACTCTGAGTTGATCGATCAGCAGTCGTCAAGTCTCAGCCAGCTCTAGGGTTTCAGCACACAACACGTTCATTCCAGGAGGGTCCTCTCCATGATCCAAGAGGTCGATACATAAACTGTCACGTAGACCAGTGTTGATGTATCTCAATGTTCTGTCATGTCAAAAGGAACACAACGCGATAGAAGACACGTCAATCGGACGCTCGGTCTGAGAGTTATTGACTTTTTCGTCTTATGGGCCCTTTTGGTTTTTATGTCAAAACCAACCCAACTGTACTCCAACTGTGTCCAAACCTCGAGCGGAGTATGCCAAAAGAACCAGCTCACTATGTATAATCCAAAAATGTTTATGGCACATCAATCGGATGTCTAGAGCTCAATTTATTAGGATTTCTGCTCTAAGGGCCCGGTTGGTTTCAGGTTCAAACCAACCCTTCCATACCCAAAGTTCTCTGAAAAATTGAGTTTAATATACTGAAACGAACTTCGTGATCCAAGGATCGCGTCTCAACTGACGATGCGCCAATCTAAGGTCTATAGCCCACGTTACGGGCATTTGAACTAACCTGTTTGGTTTTAGGGGGTTTTGGGCTTGGACCGACCCGGCCCAAAACCCCTTTGGTCGGCCCAAACCTGGGTGAACTGACCCGGGTCTGGGTCTGGCCCATTAGGTCACCGCCCGGCCCCGCCGGCGCGGCCCGGCTGGGGTGGCTCGGCCTGGTGCGGCCTGTCCGGCCTGAACGGCCAGATGGCCTGGCGTGGGCGTGACCCGCGTGGCCAGACAGCTCGGCGCTGGCCGAGCTGTCACAGAATAGGGGGGGGGCTGCCCCCCAATGGAGGCCCTTATGTGGGGGCTGCTACTTTTCCAGTCGGGGGTTACGACCCCCGGCCTCCTCCGAACGGTCGGCCGGTGCCGCCGCTGCGGGACCCCGCGGTCCCGCCCCTCCGAGGTGCCGGTGACCGGTGGTTCCGACCACCGCTCCCTGTTCCGCCGCGGCCAAAGGCCACGGCCTTGGTCCGACCGACGCGGCGCGAAAACGCCTACCCCCTCTGTCGTGGCCATGCTCCGGCCGCGGCCTATTCATGGTTCTCTAGCGCGGTGCGACGGCGCCGCAGTGCTTTTCCGCGGCCCGACTCCTGGCCCGACTCCTGGCCCGACTTCGTTCGGCCTCAACAACATTGCGCGACGGCACCATGATTCTTCGCTGCGTTCTTCTTGATTCTGCGTGGTGTCGTAGCACCGCGATGCCTTTGTTCGTGCCACAACATGTACAACATCAACGGGGAAGGAGGTTCAGCCATGTTCGTGCGGTCCGACCTCCTCCCGTTATAACGATAACAGGCGGCCCAAAATAAAGACGATGAATGGAAATGAATATTCATGAAAAACATTAACCCCTACCTCAGGGATTTGTCGAATAAGGATCATTGCAGAAAAATGGAGTTTGGGAAGACGGCGTCGCGGATCGAGGCTCCGTAAGCGTCCTCGGCGTTTTCCCGATGAAGGATGTGGTGCGTCGTCGTTCATCGAAGAAGGCGTCTCTCACCGGCTACAGAGAGGGAAGAATATTGTACGGTGATCTCCCCTTGTGGTGACGGAGTTCTTCGTCATAGACTCGGTGTTCTTCGCGTTCTTCGGTAAGGAAGAGGATGTTCTTCAGAGAGCAAGAGTTCTCTCCTCCTATTTCTCGCACAACAAAAGAACCCCCAAAAAAATAAGACATTGTCTTATTTTATTCACACACACACACACATGTCAACATTAATTTCAAATTAAAAAATATCCCATTCAATTAATTAAATTAATTGAAGAGCCTTTATTAGTCCAATTAATTGCGATTGTTGACTTGTCCTTTAAAAAGGGGGTGTGGGTGTGTTACACAATTAAATGCATGAGGGAGGTTTTAAGGAATTTGAAGGGGTGGGGATTATGTGGGCCCCACTTCACTAATATCTTACCTAGAGAAGTTAGGATTTACTGGGTCCCACTCCAACCTCTATGCATAGGTTAATACTACATAGAATAGAAATAAAAATGTAGCACAAATTTTTATTTCATTGTTTAGTTAAACTATTTTTTTAATAAACTCACCCAAGCAAACACAACTCCAGAAAAGGTGTTCCTAAGCAATTACCGGTGCTGCGGTTTAATCGGTACCCTCAGATTTCGATTCCGAGCACCGGTTCAAAAGTTAGGAAAACTCGCTCATTCGTTCACTGAACGTACCAGAGCTAAACATCAGAAATTGATTCTAGGCACACCAGGCCTCAGAATCAGGTGCCGTCAGAAACTGCGTACTCATAAAATACCAAAGAAAATTATGAAAAAAATTTCCCTTGAAATTTAAGGGTCTTTACATTACTCCCACCTCATGGATTTACATCCCCTTAAAGATGCATCACAAACTAGGGGAACAAATGAGGGTACTGAGCACGCATCTGAGCCTCCCGCTCCCAAGTGCTCTCCGGGAGGTTCCCGTGCTTCCATATGATGTGCACTAGAGGAATCGACTGCCCATGTAGGACCTACTCCTATCAATCCTCGATCTCCCCCGGGACCTCTACAAAAGTCGCCCCATCGTCAATGTTCAGCTCCCCGTGGTCAATGATATGCGTCGGGTCGTGCATGTATATCCTCAGCTGAGATACGTGGAAAACATCATGCACCTAGTGAATCTAAGGGGGATGGGTCAAGCGGTAAACCACCTCGACTACCCCGTTGAGGACCTAGAAAGGTCCGATGAAGCGTGGATATAGCTTTCCGCCCTAGCCAAAACTCTGCAATCCATGTCGAGGTGAGACCTGTAGGAAAACGTCGTTGCCATCCTCGAACTCTAGTGGCCTTCGCCTCCTATCAGCATAAGTCTTTTTGTCAGCTCTGATCTGTCCTCATCCGCTCTTGGATGACCTGGACCTTCTCTGGTCCTACAAGAGCTTCTAAGATTTCTTCTTTGCCAATAATATAAATCCAGTCTCATCCCCAGGATTAACCATGTTCTTTTCCTAATACAGTCAATCCCGACATGGATGACACAAATCCACACCAAGGATGACGTCGTAAGGCCTCGAAGCTACAACCAAGAGATCCAAACGTTACTCCCACCTCCAAGGGATGAGTCACACTGTCGGCATCAGTGTGTGGTAACTGGGTCTCCTCCAGTAGGAATCTCAAAAGTGAGAGTCAGGTCAACAGTTTAAACCAGAACCTCTTAGTAAAAACATAAAGAGAGGACAGGAAAGTAAACGCCACAATGAAAGGTGTCTATTATTACTGTAGCTCAAATTACAAAGACACATACAACCAAAACATCAACAAAAAGAAGCTAGAAGCACAAAAAACAAGGCCTCCATGCCTGGAACTATTTTCGCTCCTATCCGCTAGCTTCCAAACCTCCATAGTCAATAGCCCCAGCTACCTAAAGCTAAGATCTCCCATGTCCACCAGTTCCCTACGGTCGGGGTGGACCTCTTGGTGGTGGTGGTGGAAACACACCTCTAGCTGCATGACCAACTCCCCTTCCTTTGTCTCCTGCTATTTGCGATCCGCCCAGATCGAACCTCTACCTCTGCTTGGGAGGTCCTTCGTTTATCCGCTGGTCATCTGTATGGCGGGTCAGACAGTCACGTTCCATGTGACCAACCCTGCCGTAGGAGTAACATTGTCCGCTCCTGGTAAGTTGTTCTCCACCACGGGTGCCTCGCACACACGATCCTGTGTCATGCTGTCGATCACCTGTAGGTATGGTCCTCTTAGACCTCTACGTCATTTGTCTACTGCCCACTGCAGAAGACTCTTCCACATGTCAGCTAGTGGTGGTTCCTGCTGCTGGAGACTGCTCAGCAAGGAAACTCTCCACTAAGAGGGCTCGCTCCAACACCCCTGTCTACGTCGGGATGCTGTGAGAAACAAATGATGCTCTAATCTCTCTTCTGAGCCCCTGATCGAAGGATCGGGCCCTGAATAACGGGTCCCGTACCATATCTATAGAGTAACGCGAGAGATCGATGAACCCTGATGAATATTGTTCCACTATCATGCTACCCTGCTGCAGATGGAGTAGCTCATGTATGCGCACTGCTCGAAGGGTGGATGGTACAAACTCTGCCCGAAACAGGCTCTAGAAGTCTTCCCACAAAAGGGATGCCTCGTCGTGCATCTGGAGCATCAATCTCCACCATCTGGCGGCTTCTGCGTGTAGGAGGCTCGCTGCAAGGATCACCATGAGGTCAGCTGGTGTCCCCACTAACCTGAAAACTCGAACTACAGCCTCCAGCCTATCCTCGGCCTCCTGAGTGTCCATCTCCATGCAGAACCTGGGCAGTCTCTGATGCTGAAGCTCGTGCAATGCACTAAGGCAATGTGCACTCTCAACGGCTGGGGATGGTGGCATCGGTGGCTCGGCGGGTAGAGGTACCGTCGGTGCCTCCACTGTAATGGGGCCCTACACCGAGGCCTCATCACTCGGTGGGCTGTCGTATCGCACAAAGCTCTGACCCTAGCTGGCTACCATCATGGGGCTATCCTGGAAAGAGACAGGTGTGACATGGTCAAAAAAGTAAACCTGGTGAGCTGACACAAAGTAATCACAAAGAAAACTTTTCAAACACACATTCAATCATTCTTTTCGTTCACTGAGTCGGAAATCAGAAGTCAGGGTCCTTTTGTACGGATATGTCGGCCACCGCACCAACAATGGACTACATGGACTGATAACCAGACTCAAAACCTTTATCACTATTGCTTCACATAGAAGAAAGATCAGAGTACTATGATCTGCGGTAGAACATAACTCCTCAAATACCACTTTGTCACGACCCGTCCTCGGGACCCAGGACGTGACTACCCCAAGCCCATCTCCCATAGGCCAGCGGCTGGCGACTAGCACCAAGGCATAAATCCTGACAAAAAAAAGGGAATGCATTGCCTTTATAAAGTAAAAAAACACCACATAGTAAGCATGTAGATGTAAACACTAAGTAAAACTGGGTACAATAGTATGTGCGGAAAAGTAAGTGTTCCAGAATACAAACCCAAACTGAATGTAATGTGCAACTAGAAAGAAAGTACAGCAACTGAAAAGTAAAGTAGCAACGCCGAGCCGTCCACTGGAAGTCCCACCTGAAGGGTGGGTACAGATATCCTCCTCAGCTCCTCAGGTCCAGTTGTCCGCTCTGTGTACGTCCCTCCCAGTGGTCCACCTCCAGGTACCGACTTGCTCCACAAGCCTCAACCACAATCAGCGATGTCCGGCGTCTGCATCCAACACAATGTAGTGTAGGCATAGCCCGTGCAAGGGTGAGTATAAGCTACTCAGTAGGGACCCCAAGACCCTCAAAGGTCTCCCAGAATCCACAAAGGATAATCCACAAAGGAATGATACAATCATGAATTATCATCCAACACTACTTAGGTATATTCCCATACATATACCTAAGTCATCAATTCCAGTTCGGCTCCAACATCCGAACCCAAGTTTGATCACGTCCAGACATGATAGTATAACCCAATCCACACAGGAAAGCACAACCCAATCCACATAGTAAAGATAGTCAATCATATAGAAGATAATGATTGAAAGTCATGACTCAGCTCACACAGGTATACATCATTTGTAATGCAAAAGGAGTTGATCAGATGTAGTTACTGATTCATCTAGCTAGGACCCAGATAGGATACTAGACCAGCTAAGCTGTCAGACCCATGTAATATACAAGTATTGTACTTGTCACTGCCGATCCCATGGAGGATTCCTATACGTTTTTCATCGTCGTCGAACCCACAGAGGATTCGTGTGCGTTTTTCATCACCGTCGAACCCACGGAGGATTCCAGTACGTTTGTCATCACCATAGAACCCATAGCTGCTGGGGAACTCCTCCTCTATCGAGTACAGTGGGCATGCCACTAAAACCATTCTCTTCCCACTAACCTTGGACTAGTATAGTACTCCACCTGTCGGGTACTGCGGGCTTGCTGCTACAACCATGCGCTTCCCACCATGGGTCTGCCGCTACAACTAGGTGCTCCCCCTCAAAGCCTACAGAGGTACTCCTTCTGTGGAGTACCACGGGTCTGCCGCTACAACCAAGCACTCCTCTACCGTGGGTCTTCCTCTACAACCAAGTGCTCCCCACTGGGCTATCGAAACACTCCGAGTCGATCGATCAGCAGTCGTCAAGTCTCATCCAGCTCTAGGGTTTCCGCACATAGAACGCTCTCTCCGGGAGGGTCCGCTACATGAGCCAAGAGGTCGATACATCAACTATCACTTAGACCAGAGTTGATGTATCGAAACGTTCTGTCACGTCAAAAGGAAGACAACGCGATAGACGGCGCGTCAATCGGACGCCCGGTCTGAGAGTTATTGACCTTTTCGTCCCAGGGGCCCGGTTGGTTTTAAAGTCAAAACCAACTCGAACGTACTCCAACTGTGTCCAAACCTCGAGCGGAGTAATCCAAAAGAACCTTCTCACTAAGAGGAATCCAAAAAAGTTGATGGCACATCAATCTGACGTCCAGAGCTCATGTTATAAGCGTTTACTCTCTGAGGGCCCGGTTGGTTTCGGGTTCGAACCAACCCATCCATACCCAAAGTTCTACGAAACCTTGAGTGTAATATACAAAAACTATCATCTTGATCCAATGATCTCGTCCCAACTAACGGTGCGCCAATCGGAGTTCCATAGCCCATGTTACGGGAATTTGAACTAACATGTCCGGTTTTAGTGGGTTTTGGGCCCGGACCGACCCGGCCCAAGACCCCCTGGGTCGGCCCGACCCGGTGCGGCCGGTCCGGCCTGGGCGGCCGGTTGGCCTGGCGTAGGCACGACCCGCGTGGCCAGACAGCTCGGCGCTGCCAGAGCTCTTGCGGAAAGGGGGGGGCGCGCTGCCCCCCTGGTTTGAAATCGCATCCCCCACGTGTGGGCCACTCCTTTGCCAGCCGGGTGTTACGACCCCCGACCCCCGACCTCCTCCGAACGGCCGGCCCGGCTGGCCGGCCGGTGCCGCCGCAGTGTGAAACACGGTCCCACCCCTCCGAGGTGCCTGTGTTTCTGGCTGTCGCGGTGTAAGGTAACGGCCTTTGTCCTACCGAGGCAGCGTCGCGCCCCTCTGCCGCGACCCCTTTTCGGCCGCGGTCTCTTCGTGGTTCTCCGGCGGGTTGTGACGGCGCCACGCCCCTTCGCTGCAGCCTGACTCCGGTTGCAGCTTCGTTCTGCCTCAACAGCCATGTGCGGCAGCACCGTGCTTCTTCGTTGCATTCTTCTTGCTTCCACGCGGTGTCATTGCACCGCGCTGCCTTTGTTCGTGCTTCAACAAGTACAACAACAGAGCCGGAGGAGGATCGGCTATGTTTGTGCGGTTCGACCTCCTTCCGTTATAACGATAACAGGCAGCACAAAATAAAGACGATGAACTGGAATGAATATTCATGAACAAAATTGATCACTACCTTAGGGATTTGTCGAACAGGGATCGTTGCAGAAAAAGGGCATTGTGGAAGACGGCGTCGCGGAAGATGGCGTCGCGGATCGAGGCTTCGTAAGCGTCCTCGGCGTTCCCCCGATGAAGGATTTGGCATGTCGTCGTTCTTCAAAGAAGGCGCCTCTCACCGGCTGCGGAGAGGAAAGAAGACTGTACGACGATCTCCCCTTCCATTGACTGAGTTCTTCGTCGTAGACTCAGCGTTCTTCGCGTTCTTCGATGAGGAAGAGGATGTTCCTCAAAGTGCAAGAGTTCTCTCCTCCTCCTTCTCGCACAACAAAACAACCCCCAATAAAATACTACATTGCCTTATTTTATTCACACACACACATGTCAACATTAATTAGAAATTCAAAAAGATCCCATTCAATTAATTAAATTAATTGAAGTGCCTTTAATGTTCCAATTAATTGTTAGATTGACTTGTCATTTAAAAAGGGGGTGCGGGTGTGTTACACAATTAAATTCACGAGGGAGGTTTTAAGGAATTTGAAAGGGTGGGGCTCGTGTGGGCCTCACATCACTAATATCCTACTTAGAGAAGTTAGGATGTAGTGGGTCCCACTCCAACCTCCATGCATAGGTTAAAACTACTTAGAATAGAAATAAAAATTGTATCACAAATTTTTATTTCATTCTTTAGTTAACCTATTAATTTAATAACCTCACCCAAGAAAACACAACTCTAGAAAAGGTATTCTTAAGAAATTACCGACGCTTCGGTTTCATCGGTTCCCTTGTATTTCGATTCTGAGAACCAGTTAAAAAGTTATGAAAACCCGCTCGTTCGTTCACTAAAAGTTCCAGAGCTAATATTCGAAAATTGATTCCGGGCACACCAGGGCTCGGAATCAGGTGCCGTCAGAAACTGCGTACTTTTAAAATCCCAAAGAAAATTAAGAAAAAAATCTCCTTTGAAATTTAATGGTCTTTACACATCACTTGAATTCATTACCATCATAAATAATAAAAATAGGTCAATTGTTTTTTTCATTATAAACATTTCAATGTTTAATTTTTCTATTATATAACATATTATAGTGTTATAAAAATTACATAATTTTTTATGTTCATGCTGGACATTTTGATTTTAATTAGCACTATAGTTCCAAAATGAAATTGTTCTGATGTCTATAGTAATAGATGGTCATAATTACATAATATATAGACTAATATTCATGAAAATTTTATCGTTATTTATAAATGAATTATAATTTAAAATAAATACATTATTTATGTGATGTTGTCATGAAAAAAATAACATCACTTCGTGGAGGTGATAGTTCAAACATACACAAAATTGACGCTATCATTTTTATGTGCATGGAAATTTATGTACGTAAATGAAATATTTTTAATTTATAATGATAAATATTTGATGAACATCACATATAGAAAATATTTCATTCATTATATCAAATTTTAAATTATGGGGATGGAAAAGGAATTATATCAATTATTGACATGGTAGTTCACCGTACATAATAATTATTAGTACTTTTCCCTTTTATGTAAGTAGAGACAGATTCAGGTTATTATTGTAATACCCTAAGAATTTTTTAATAAATTTTATATAGAATAAAATGCACAGAACATGGATTCTTTGTGAAAAAACAAATTTTTATATAATTATGTTAACAAGGTAGTCACAACCAAGTCATTAATAATTATTTTTCCCTATCTGTGAATTGAATTTATAAAAACGGGCATACACGATTTCGATTAGTAAGATATTTAAATTCTGATGGGATCAACTAATTTTTCATATGAATAGTATTTTGACCATAGGTATAGTAATATAACCATAATGAATAGTAAATAAACTTAATGAATAGTAACACCCCCCATGAAATCAAAAATCCAAATTTTGATCCTTATAAATTAAAGTATCATATAATTATATCATACTATAAGTAACTGAATATTTTTTTAATTAATTGTTGACTGACTAAAAATTAAATTTTTATGGTCAAATCACTTATTCCAGGAATATCAGAAACTGTTGTAACCAGATCAAAAAGGAAACAATAAAACAAAACCAAGAAAAAAACGTTAGGGTTTTCCCCTATAAATACATCACGATGACCAACCTTCACCAATGCATGACCACCCGATAAGCAGTCCAGTTCAGAAATGGATTGGCATAGAACTGATGGAATATCCATACCCTCTTAGATATTTATTTAAAAGTAATAAAATGATTTAAAATAATAGTAATTTTTGTAAAATAGATTTATAAATTATAATTTTGTTATATTATGATTTTAGGATAATTTTATGATCCCTTAGTTAATTTTTCTGAGTGTTATAAAATCAGATTAAAATTTTAAAATAGTATTTTCTAAGAGACTAATGATTTTAATATAAAATTAAATTTCACAAATTTAAATAATTTATTTTATAAAATTGGGTTCATTTTTGAATTCTGCTTGTCAAAAAATTGTTAGGGTGATTTTTTGGTATTTTTATAATATACATAAATTTTTAGTGAATATTAAAATAAGACAATTTATTATAAATGTTAAATACATGAATTATAGAGTCATGGATGTTTTTTGGATGTTTTAACCAAAATTTTATCAAACCCACATGAAAAAATTATTTGATTTCGTCACAATAATCAATAATATTTCATGTATTGAGAAAAATAATAAAATAATGAATAAATTAATAAGAAATTACCCCTCTCCCCCACTATAAAAATCACCTCTTTCCCCCTCTTATCCTCAAACCTTCCCTGTATTGGAAATTTTAAAATTACTACCCAATATTTATCCATATATCATACACCACTTACAGAATCTCTTGGTCCCAACAAAAGACCAAAATCAATTCACTTAAGGAGATTATCCAGGAGGAGTATTCAAGAGTTAAATCCACTTCCTTTTTCCTTTTATTTTACTTTCATGTTATGTATTGTATTATTCTATCCCCAACCCCAAATTTATAATGAGAATTATGTATATAGTATAATTTATATAATGTAATTAAATAACATTAATGTAATATTAATCATCAATATCCTTACTCCCTAACATTTATTTTAAAAAAGAAATCATCGTCCGGGAGGTGCTGATTTACAACCTTCGTGGATGGCGAACGTTCCTTATTAAATTTCTTCTTTAAGGCTTTAAATGATACCCTTTTATGGTTAAAAATACAATAATATATGTATTATAACCCATTTAATGTTCTGGAACTAATACATACACATAACACTCATTCATATGACAAAACTAATTCATGGTGATCGAAATACCGTCGTAATAATCTAAACTATTATCACTAAATGTATTATCTAATCATTCATCCTCAGATCATATAAACATATGTTATATATAACCATTTAAACATATTAATTCTAATTAATAAACAAGTGAACCGATCATGAAATCCAAGAAAAATAATGCTCTTGAATGGTAAAATTAAAGTCTATAACCCATCAATAAGAACATAACTGAACATAATAAAACTATAATAAATAACAAACCTATATAAAACTTAATTAATTAATTAATTAGTGGATTTAAATTTATTACCCATGAAGTTATGGTCAAGTGCGAAACTTATTCGAGCATAAGGTAAGGGATTCTACCTGAACCTTCAATTTTCTTTTAGGTTATTCTTTCACTATCATTACCATTATATAATACTTATTTATTTTTTATTACATAATATTTTTTTATATGTCCCAAACACGTATTTTAAGATCATTTCATCATTGATTTTTGGGTAAATACAAGTTTACAAGGCTCCCATCTCAATTATGAAATCTTGATTAAAGGTAACATCTCAATTTCATACCCATTTTTGAGTACCATGCCTAATATATTTTAAGACACCATTATTATTATACAATCTCTACTTTTTTAATGAAAAAAATTATTTTTTAATTTCTGGTTTTACACATCCAATCACGAAAAATAAAAATGAAATTTCCAAAAGAACTCTTCTTTGCAAAGTAAAACGCTATTTTCTCTCCAGAATTATTCAAGGATTCTATTATAGAATTTTCACATATTTAGAAAAATGCGTTGAATAATTTGTTTTATTGAGGTTATTATATTATTTTTACCATCTTCCAAATTTTATTAAATGGTTTATGTTCAGTTTTATTGTGGATGTGGTATCTTGATCCCATTCACCTAGCTACTCAGAATGGATAGTAATTATGTTTAAAGATTTGGGAATGTTATTTACATTTTATATGTATAATATGTTTATGTTTAACCACATTAATATGCGTAATTAATTGGACCTAAAAACTGAAGGTTGGGACCCACTATATCTTCTCGACTATTTGGTAGGTCTCTGGAGAGAAAAAAAATTGTGTTCTGGCCGAGGCCCTACCCTATTTTTTTAGGCCTCTTGGATGAGGTCTTGAAGATATGTTTAAGATGTTAGGAATTACTAATTCCATAATTAAGATAATATTAATTGATAAACTATGTGATTATTCAACTAGTAGAATATCCATTGTGATGTTTCATTTTTCTATTCTCTTTTATATGGATATTTTTAATCATCTTGCATTCCTACCAGATTATGATCACGTTTATTTTTAAAGGAATGTGTTTTTAGTTATAAACTATGCTGAATATGTGTGTTTATGATAACTTATACTATTATAAATACCCTTTCTGATCATCTAGTCTCACCTAATTATTTTGTATTATTTTTCCCCAAGATGTGAACATGAATATTATTATGAATTACCATTTTTAATAGACTAAGAGTTTATGGGTGTTTCCAATTGATTTGCATTGTTTTTTTATTTAAATTTGTATTGTAAATCTTAGTTTTGTATCTGGATTTCAAAAAATACTAAACTATTTGGTCCTTTGGGATTTTTCATCCTTTTAAACATAAAAATGTATTTATATATGGCACTGGTTCCAGGAAACCGGGGTTCATGTTTTTATAATTATAATTAAATAATAACATATTAGTATATTGATGTTATTGGATTTATAATTTCACAATTGTTGCAGAAGATTTGAAACTAGTTGAATTAGAAATAAAATATAAACACTTAATGAATACTATATATATTCATTAGAAAAACTTTATTTATTAACACTGTGTGATCTCTAAGGATAGTGTTATGACAAAAATGATAGATTTAGAATGCGGTGATGGATTATATAAACGTTTTTTTAGATTTTGGCCAAGACAAATAGGTATTTATGTTAGAATAAATCTGAATAATGAGTTCCCTTTTACAGGATCTGAGAAAGGATATTTCGGAATTATTAAAAATATTAAACTAATATAAATTAATTTCACATTCCAAACGTGTCCAAAGTGGTTTAATTTTAATATTTGATTATTGTGTGTCTACATATATTCATACAATAAAAATTATATATTTTTTCATTATTTTTTAATCCTTATCTTTTTGTTTTATTCCTTATTTAAGCATATTAATTCTTAGAGAGATACCATATAAATTACATCTTGAGGGAAAATATTGTTACTATAAAATGAGAAATGAAAAATTATTGTGTATTTGAGGAATTTTTCATACATAGAGAAATTAGATGGCTAAATTATAAATATTTAAAAAAATTATATCATTTATTAAAGTATTATCTATTTTAAAATATAAATAATGTCAATATTGTCACTATTCATAACATGAATTTTTTAAAAAATATCATAAATACAAGATAAATTCGAACCAATACTTCTAAAACATCACTAAGATGTCAATGTAATATATAAAATTTGTGGATAACATTAATTATCACATTATATTTATTGTAATAATTTTAATTACATTTATTTTATATTTCCTTTAACTAAATAATTTCTACATCATCATTGTCTAAGAAATTATGGTAATTATTTATATTATAAAATTTAAAAATAAATTGACATGATAAATTAAAATATTTTATATTTTAAATATCTATTTATAGACAAATATATCATATGAACCCATATTAAAAACATTTTACTTGTTAAAAAAATGTGTGATAAAATAAACATTTCATGGAATACAATATTATAAATATCATACCCTCCCTCAAGTGGCATAAAAACGTTATGATTTCTCTCCAAGGGTGTTTGTGACTAACTCACGCTCATCCAATTAATTGTTTTTGACTTTTATGGTAATTTTGTAAAAATTATAATATTATTTTTACCCTTAATTATGTCATTTACCATTAATAATGGTAATAAAAAAATTACTTTTGATACTACTCATATTTCCCCAAAATAAAAAGGAATAATTTATTAAATATAAAACATATTATTAAAAATAAGAAATCTACTATTCAAAAGACTGAGCACATAAATTGTATAAAATATTTATAAATTAATCTCACTGACGGAACAAGATAACATGTTTGCACTGTAAAACCGTTAAATGTATATAATTGTTTTTATTTCAAAATTCAATGTTAAATTGATAAAATTGAAATAAATTGGATCAATTTATAAATATATGATCTAATTACAATTAGAACTGATCAAATATATATTTTATCCTAATAAATAAATTTGATGAAAATTTAGATTTCAATTAAAATGCGATATTTTTTAACTATTAATCAAAACATGAAACCTATCAAAAATATATGAAAAATATAACCAATGTACATTTTTATATTCCCCTATCAAATATTAATTTTATTTTTCTGAAATATAATTTATAAATGTGTAAATATCATATTTAAATAAAATGTTCTATTAAAAGACCGCAAAAATTCCATTTTTAAGAAATACCTTTTTATTTGTGAAATAGGAGTTTTTCAGATATAATTTTTAGAAAATACATAGTATAAATTTTAGAAATTATATTAAATATATTATATATATAATTTAATTAAAATAAACCAACAAGGTTAATTAAATTATTTAATGGTATAAAACATACTTGTTCACATTTAAATGGTTTGTATGATAACATTAAAAAAAATTTAAAAATGGGCTTATAGTTCATTATAATTAATTTTTCAATGAATTATATATACATGTGTAAAAAATATTTTCTTATTTTTTAAAATAATTTTCATTCCCAACATTATAATGGATAGATTATATTGGTTAAACTTTAAATAATAATATTTATTTATACATTTAATCATGATGTGGCATATCATTTATGATATCGAACATATTATTTCTTTTTTAAACAGGGGGTGCTACATTATCCCCCTCATTAATAAAATTATTCATCATAATTTCAACTAAAGATAAAAGTCTTGGGATGGTAGTATTTAAATACCAATTTTTAATTCCCGCATAAAATATTGATAAATGATGCTTCCACATTACAAGTTATAATGGGAGGTATGATGGCCTACTGATATAACAAATACCAGGGTCACACGTAGGAAAACATGGACATGGAAGTGAAGAATAACTACCACGATCATATGGAGAGTGATATAAAACATATTTATGATAAATTTAACAATCACAAAACCAAAAATCATTAGTGGGTTAAAATCTCACTTATTTCATAGTATTAATAGTAAATGGAATAAATTTTTGTTTCCTAATTCATTTGATGATTTTGAGGAATAATTTTACTATATGATCATAGAACACAATAAAATATAATTAATTTTCATGTATAATTTCATCCATCAATCCAATTACCCCATAATCTCATCATTTTCTCCAAATAATGAGTATTGAAGATGATTTTTTCACACCTGAACAACTATAATTATCTCCCAAATAATCCCACAATCCAAAAAATATTAACAATCAATTTTCCCTATCATGAAAAATTAAAAAAATCAAAATGGCAATGATATGATAAAAAATTATACCAATTGTGTAGACCATATTATAAAAAAAAATTAATTTATTCTCCACAATTAAATAGTAATACCCAAAGTTCATCATAGACCATTAAATAAATAATTTTCCTTAAAATTTATCAAAATATTCCAAACTAACATTTAATCCCAAAATTCATAACGATTTTATATTATTGTATTCCATGATATATTTTAATATTTTTCTCCAAATAAAATCCATCAATCATAATATCTCATATAAATAATATAATTTCCCACATAACATATTCTCTATGATTGGTTAATTATTTCCATAAACAACTTAAAAAACATGAAAATCATATTTTACTATAAAATGTAATTCATCATATATTTCTCAAATAAAATCCCATAATATTCTAGTTACCTTAATAAGAAAATATTCCAAAAATATTTAACGTCATATGAAATAAAATTAATCTCTTAATATACAAATTATTTTAAAATTCCCATTGATAACTATTTAGTAAAATATGTATTCTCTATATTAAATTATTTTTCATCTATTGAATATTTTAACTAAAAAAAATATTAAAACTAATTGGGCCTTTATATAGGCTAGTGGTAGGAAATACTACCTTGTCACCCTTTGGATATGGGTTCAAGACATACAACCCTCATAAAGGTGATGGGTTGTCACCCATCAAATGGGTTGTCATTTTTTTTAAAATTATATAATTATTATATCAATTCAAAATTACGATAAATCCCTAAAAAATGACTATATCAGGTTATTTAATCATTATTTACCTCATACCGTCCCATTTTCTTCCAAAAAAATTAATAACTCATAATTACCTAAAAAATTGACTATATAAATACCACTAATTAACAAATAGTTTCCATACTCGAATCCAAAAAAGTGGTTTCCATGAATTAAACATATGATCAATGATATAATATTATATCCATGATTATATCCCTGAATATAAATAGAACATCATAATCTCCAATGTTTTCTAAAACCTTCTATGATACCAAAGGTAAGGACAAGACCTTAAACATTACTTATTATACTCATCTTAAAATAGTAAATCAATTTCATTTCTCAATGGTATTTTAGGTATGAGGTATTATATATTTTGGAAAAACTCTTACATAGTGAAACCATACATTATGTAATATCCCAACATTTTCTTGAGTTATTTTGGGCTTGAATTCACATACTTTTCATACTTATTTAAGTACATTTATTCGGAGTTACAACTTGCGGTGTGTTGGGTGTAGTTTTTATGAAATTTTGAGAAAAATGGACTCTTCCCAATTACATCAGGGTTAGGTTAAACCGTTCCCCCAGCACAGCTAACCTTACAAAACTAGGAAGAGAGTTTTTCACAGATAGTTCACGGTTTGACAATCCATGATCCCAAAACCAGGTAACCACCCACCCCTGGACAATGATGTCCACACGGTTGGAATATGGTTTTCCTAATACTGCACCACGACCCATAAAACTATACAAACTTTTTTTAACTACATGAATACTATTTTCAAATCCCCATAACCCCCAAAACACCTCTATTTTGATATTATATTTAGAATAAGTTTTTTGTGAAATTCAAAATCATTCCATAGGGGTTCCAAGGCTATCCAACCGCCGTACTTCAAGATTCAAAAAACGAATCAAGGATGCCCTCTTCCCCAGGTATGTGGATATCGTCCTGATTCATATCCCATTAATTATTCTCACTTTCTTGATCTGTTGGTGGAATAAATCCTTTATTTCATTGGATCTAAACATATTCTGTGATATCTAGATCTATTATTGTAGATCTATATCTATACTGAATAGATCATGATATCATGGTTTTGGTTTAGGGATTTAGATCCAGAAATCATATCTACATCATTATACTAATTTTTTTTGGGAATTTCCATTGAATGAATGTCCATAAAAAATTTGATAAAAGTGGTCTAAAATATAATTACCATAGTCATGGATTTGATATGTATATGAAAAATTTTATATTTTCCTGAATCCTTTCGAAATGTATTTTTCATAAATTAGGTTAACTAGGAAGAATAATTGATTTATCAAAGTATTGTTGAATTAAATGATTAGTGGAGGAATTAATCATGAGACTAATGGGATACCATAGTAGATAATTCATCTGTCAAATTAATTTGGAGATTTAGGGATTGTAATTTAGATAATTAATGAGTGGATTTATTATGATATATCGACTTAGTGATGTTCAGATAATTAATTTTGAATTAATTATGTTCTTTAATATTATGAGCTAGATAATAAATTCTGGGATTAATTATGAAGTGTGGATATTTAGAATGAGATAGTTAATTCTGTAAAATCAATTATGGGATTTGAATTATTATATTGGTCAATTTACTATTTATTTAATTAATGGGATTGAGGAATTTAGGTAATTTTTGTGTTAAAAAATAGAATTGATATATTTAACTAATTTTCATATTAGTAATAGAAATGATGTGCATAATTAGTTATGAATTAATTATTTGGGAATGAATGGTAATATGTTTATTCTAAATTGAGGCGTATACATGGTAACATGGTCATTGTACTTATGGGTAAAGATAATGAGAATATGGTCATTCTAATGTGGTATAATAACAATAACATTTTCATCCTATTTATGAGTAAAGATATTGGGAACATAATCATTCTATTGATGGGTAAGCATGGTAACATGGACATATTACTTACGTTTGTGATATTGGTAAATTTGGAAATGTGGCTCATAAATGAGAAATTAATGAATGGAAATAATGGTACTCTGAGTTATGGCCTCATCCGAGAATATTTAGAACATCGGGATGAGTTTAATCAAGTATAATGATATCATTAAACATTATAATACATTGATCTCTAAAATGAATTAGGTATTATGATATTATTTTACCTTAGGAATGATTTAGGATATGGTAAGATATGATGTTTTTTTAAGGAACGGGTATCCCCAGGAACCCTGGAGTTAATATGACTAATTTAAGAATAAATTATATTGTGATATCTAATTATGTATCATTTTATTATTTTATTTATAGAACTTCATAAAATATCATTTTTCTATATTTTTTTGGACACCATTGGTGGTGGCCTAATGAGTTGTACTCACACTCTATTCAGGCTTCCTGATCGGCACCCAATTTGATTATATTGTTGCGGGAGTGGATAAGGGAAAAGTCCATGGGATTGAGTGTTGATTAAGGATGGAGCTTGGATGAGAGGACTAGATGTGGTTCAAAACTCTCTTGGGGAGTCATTGTGTTTCTAAATTCAGTTATATACACTTGACACTTATATTGGTATATCACGTTTTCCCTTTCAATTGACTATTTTATTTGCAGTTTTTTTATCTTGTTACAGGGGTATTGTTGTAGTTAAATATTATTTTGAGTTTGTTAATTTTTTTCTACTCGTGTTTTACTATGATATATGAGGGTATATTCACCCCAATAATGACTAACTAGACCCTCAATAATACTCGACATCCTCTAGTGTATGGGGAAAAATGCTTGAGTTCACATATTGAACCTACACGAGACACTATCAAGTGGATCCAAGGTTGGGACGTTACACTATGGTATAAGAGGGATGGTTTTATATCTTCTTATCTTTTCGTAATGTTTTGAGAATATTATAATAGAAAATTCGATGATTCGGGGATAGGTAATTATCTCAGTCATGGGAGTTACAAACCCATGTATTAGGGTAACCTAAGTACTAAGGGTGGGATTGTTGTTAATGTTGTTTGTTATTATATTTGAATATTATTTCTCCTTGGGTGACAAACTAATTGTGTTTTGTGATTATTGATTATGATAATTCTTTATTATTGATCCATGACCCATAATTCCATGAATGTTGAGTATACATGAATCATTCTAGGAACTTAGGGATATTATGGCATTCATCGTTTTAGGAACGCATGGGAAAATCGGTTATGGGTATGTTTTTAAACATTAACTGTTTTCCATGATTATGATATTAAAATGAAAAAATGGTGCCTAACACCAATTGAAAATGATTATAAAAATAATGGGAAATGCAAATAATTGGATGTCTAAATGTCAAAATTGATTATGATAGTGTGGTTACCCTTGTTAACCAAAACCTAAGAGTTTGGTGGTTAATGGTATTGATAGTGCCTTAGTTTGACCATGTTGCATGATTTGGGGGAAAATACATGTTGTGACATATTGTGGTTATATTATTATAATGTAAATGTTTTACGGTTTTGATATGACACATGATATTTTTTTTGGGAATTATAGAGAGTGTGCCTCCATGATTCTTATTGAGTGGACGACGGAGGGGCATTCCTGAGAATGATTATCCTATCAGAAAATTTGATGAACTGATCATGCCAGCTGAAGATAAAGGGGACCAGTTTTGAGGGAACATATATTGCTTTATTAGATTCATGGAAAGAGACCTAGAGAAATGTTGTGAAGAGTATGTTTGAGTTGACAAAGGAGTTTCAGTTATAGAACCCTATAGATTTTATTGGATTGTGTGGACCTGAGGGAGGTTAATTCTTGGTTGATTCTAAATAGGAAAATATTGAACAATTGGGGCATTTGGCTGAGATGAGGGTCAATTTGGATGCTTATATTCTATAAGAATTAGTGAAGAACTAGTGGAAAATTCATGCACAAAAAGGACAGCCTTGCGGTATGTTACAGAAGTTCTAATTGGAGAAGTTAATGTGTATTTTTTATCCAGAGATGCTGAGACATGATAAATCTACTGAGTTCATGCATCTGAAATAGTGGAGCATGTCAGTGATGGACTATGTTGGACACTTCATAGATCTTCAATGATTTATTCAATGATTAGTAGGAGATGAGGTAGTTAGGAAGAAACTTTTTCAGGGTGGACTTATGTGTGACATTATGTCATAGGTGAATAACTTTCATCTAAAGTAGTCTATAGATGTGGTGGATCAGTATCTCATAGTTAAAGGGAAACTGAGGGAGGATTCCCATGCTTGATAGGTTGTTGTTACTGGATGATCAATAGGTGTGAGTTTCGAGTGCAAGAAGTGTTGTTATAATAACATTAGCCACGTTGGTGGGAATAAGAGTACACAGACAAGGGATTTTGTTGGACAAAAGCTTACGGGGGGGGATATATCATTAGTGTGGAAGGCCTAGAAACTATCTTCAACATTGTTCCTGAACACTAGTAGTGTTTTTATCTTGTGGAAATATGGGATATCTAAAGAAGTTATGTAGGTAGCAGCAATAGACTTTTACTAAAGGATGAGCCGAGTAGAGTCAGATTAGGGGAAGAGGATCTTCTATACCATTTCGGTATGGTAGTTTGATTTCTAATGGCCAAGGTAGTAAATGTAGTGTACATGTTGTATCATGGAAGAATCTCCAACATCAATAGAGTGGGTCTACTTAGGGGAGTCAGATAGAATCATATAGAAGAGGGACATCACAATTACATTCAATACAAGATAAATTTGTGGATAGAGAGGCCAGACCATCAATAGTGATAGGTAATGTTTAATATATTCTAATTTAGCTAGTGAATTATTGATACTGGTGCCCCAAATTCCTTTATATCTACAAAATTTTTTGATGGTTTGAGCCAGATGTTGGAGTTTGTGGGTGGGTTTGTGACAATAGATTCACCTTTGGGAGTATGGTCTAGAGACATCTCTTTGTGCAGATGATGTTCTGTTGAGATCGGGGAGAATCATTTTCTATTGGATATCTACATTCTTGGTATAATGGGATTCAAACTAATAATTAGGATAGATGAGTTAGTCAACTACCAAGACAACATCGATTGTTACCATAGAAAGTAACCATTATGCCTCCTAAGTGTGACCAATATGTTCATCATGGAGAGTTATATATCCAAGAAGTTCGAGTAGTTTAGTACCCCCGGTTTCGGGTATGTAACCCTTACGTATTTATTTTAATCGTTATAAAGTTTTTGTTGATGAATGAGACATTCTGGAGAACATGTAATTAGCTTTTGAGGAAAAGGGGACGTCGCACGAGCGACACACGGTTTTTCTAACAGTGAGGCCAAACCGTGCGTTGTTGACACTTTTGAGGCAGTGGATCCCCCAAAGTTGTAGCATGGTTCGAGGAGTCCATTAGAGGAGGTTGTGAGAGGGTTTTCCGATGTAGTGGCTAACACACAGTTAGCACACAGTTTGTCAAACCATGTGAACTAACTGTGCGGGCACTTAAATGAGATCCTAAAAAAGTGGATCTCACACGTTTATTCCACTTAATGGCTCGTTTTTCCTCCTATGAGGCCATAACTCGGGATCACTAACCCTTGAAGGTAGGAGAACCTCTCCCACGAATTTTAGAGGTGATCTGAAGGCTTTCCATGGATAATCTAAGCCAGATTCTCGAGGTATGTGATCGTTCATCATCGTTGTTGATCAGTTTCATAGATTTACTTCTCCTTTTCTTTTGGTTTCTAAGATCTATGCCCATAATGGGTAGATATAAGTGTGTGGATGCCATATATGGTGATATATGGTCTTATTCTATCTCGGAAAAGAGATCTATGGCAGTTTCTTGAAGAATCAACCCGGTTATCTTTTGTGTTCTTTGTTCATTGTGGTTTTTGTCAAAACCTTTGAGGTAAGAGGATTCATTCTTGACTACACTTAGTAAAACTGATTGTAATGATTTCAAATTGGTTTCCTGGTGACTAATTTATTGTGTTTCGGTTATTGAACAGTTTTTGGAAACCTTCTTATGTGATAGTTAAGACATCTGGAAAATTGGGGATTTTGAATGAGTGATTTGGTTCTTGATTTTAAAATAGAGATTTCAAAATGGGGATTTTATGGAAATGGGAAACATGGTTTGGAATATATGTCTCTAATAAAAAAAATGTTTGTTTGAAGTAAAATGAATATATTGAAATTGGTTTATTCTTTGGTTTTCAATAAAAGTACAGTTCTATTGAAATGGTTTGAATTGGTTGAACACACATGGTTTTGACAAGATGGGTGTGTGTGTTCATGGGAATGTGGGATGGATAAGGGTTAGGTGTCTCCCTCGTCATTAACAGGATGGATAAGGGTTAGGGATCTCCCCCGTTAATCGGTGCATGTGGTATGGATAAGGGTTAGGGGTCTCCCCCATCATTAATCGAATGGATAAGGGTTAGGGCTCTCTCCCGTCAATTGGTTCACTAGGGACGAATTAGTGAAAGGATGACTCACCACTTGCGAGTATATGGAGATCTTGGTTACATGTAGGGTTGGTTTTGTGTATGTATGAAATGAATTGGGTATGTCAGAGGAATATTGGGAAATGGTTTTAAAGCATTTTTAGTTATTTTTATGGAAAAATAAGTTGTTGAAAAATTGGTTTCAATTAAACTTTTATGGTTTTGGTTAAAAATTGTTTTGGAAAATTTTTTATATTTGGTTATAAACTATATTGCTAAATTGTATTATATAAACTATATTATATAAATTTGACTAAATTTTCTATCCTTGTGGCATGAGTAGTGATGTAATTTGGGAAAACCTACTGAGTTTTATACCCACCCATTCTTTGGAACTTTGGTTCTTTTGCAGATTCTTTCTTCCAAGACTAGGGAAAAGGTAATGTTTCACACGTATTTTGTGCTACCTTGTGATGTTTGGGATATTCGATGAATGTGGATCACAGAGGGTGTGGAGCATGGAGTCATGTGGTCTTTTGAGAGTCTTGTATTGTTTATCCAATGTATACATTGATACTTGGTTTTTATTCTACTGTTGCATAAATTGATATGGTTTTGAGATACATAAAGATAGTGGATTGTATTTCATTCATTAATGCATCATATAGTGAATGTTTTCTTATGGTTGGTTGGTTTATTTTTTTATTTATTAAAGGGAAAATCACCCCCCCACTTGTATTTGTAACACTTCAGCATTTATTTCCAGCCATTAGCGTCTCGGGGATGTCGCTTAAGGCCTGGTAATGACTCATTGTACTCACAAGACAATGAGAATTGGTGGGTCCTTACAAATGGTATTTGCTTGTTCGGTCCCTACCGAACAAGTTGTCATTGATGTTCCTAGTTTTGGATAAGAAATCTTGTCATGTTTATTCATTGGGTGGGAATCTTAGAAAGGAGTAGGATTATCAGAACATAAAATATATATCATAATAGGACGTAGCTATCCCTTTTATGATGACCATTATGTTACCAGGGAGTTGGGTAAATAAGTGTTTGGAGACACTTCTTGGATTTTGAAATATCATAGTCATGGTTTTATCCAATGACACGAGCATGAAATGAATTATAGATTAATGACTTCCCACTAGGAATGCATACCTAATTGTGAGAAATGATCATTTTTGAAAAGTATGGAATTGGTTTACAAATGAAAGATTTCGAAAAGGCGAATGATTATCATATTTTGAAAATGGTTTAATTTTCAAAAGCATGTGAAGTGGTTTCAAAAATAGTTGAAAATGGATGAAAGGATGTTTTGGAAAACAATGTTGTGATAGTTGATGTGATATAATTTCAAATGCTAAGACAACAGTTGATATATAATGATATTAACAGAGTTTGTTGTTGTTTAAAAAATGGTACCTGGTAGGCGTCGTTGAAACCAAGCTAACGAAGATGCGGAGAATGTGGTTTTACCAGAACCATGTGTGAACCATGATCTGGTTCAGAGTACTATCCAGGATTTTCAAGTGGTGGACACAACGAACCGGAGGAATGAGACATGACATGTGGATCATACCATCCAGTTCATGAAGTAGAATCCACCTAATTTCTGGGGTGATTCTGAACCCAAGAAGGCGGTGGTATGGTTATATAGGATGAATCGTATCTTCGACTTCATCAGCACACCAGCAGAGATAAAGGTCAATCTGGTGATGTATATGCTCGAGGATGTTGCACGTCAGTGTTCGGATTTAGGAGTGCAGGATAAATTGGATGAAAGACTTACATGGGAGGATTTTGAGGGATTGTTCAACAAACAATTCTATCCTCACATGTTCAAGATCTAGAAAATTATGGACTTATTTAGTGTGAAACAAGATATTCTCTCTGTACAGAGTATGTGGAAAAGTTCATGAACATAGTATTCTTAGCACCAGAAGTTGTGGAAATTTCTTATTTGAAGGCACACATCTTCGAATCAGGGATACGATAAGAGATTCGATCAATCATTGCAGTACTTTGTATTACAGACTATACAAAGATGGTGAACAGAGAAATTGTGGTAGAATATGATATCTCGGGATCTACATGAGGAGGCATGATGATACCTATAGGAAATGGTGGGAACTCAACCACTAGGGACAAGAGGGAAAGGGACAACTATTTCCATGGTGCAAGTGGAAATCAGAACCTGATGGCTGGATTAGTAAACCTTCCTCCATAACCCCAGAGCAAAGAAGGTTTTTTTCATTGTGGTTCGTTTGACCACATAAAGTGATATTGTACTGAACAACCTAGATCATGCAATAATTGTAACAATATGGGACCTCTGCAGCGCTATTGTCACTGTGATACAAGGTAAGGTGCTCGAGAAACTTCTCAGCAATCGCAAGCATCATATTTTTCAACTGGACGAGGACAACATAATCAGTCTTGTCCGCCGAGTAGATCTAGAAATGGTGATTCTAGAAATACCATGACTCCTCAACCAGGGAAACCTCATCATGAATACAAGGAGAATAATATAGGGAAGAAAAAATTGTTTGGAGCTGAGAAGAAAATTGTCGATGATGAGGCCGGACCATCTATATTATGAGGTGAGATTCTTTTGAAATATACCTTTTTTCAAGTGTTGTTTGATACTAGTTCATCACATTCCTTCATTTCTTCTTGTGCTACTGACATGCTATGTTTAAAACTTGAAATTATGCCTTCTATTTTGAAACTATAAGCTCTTCTTGGTGAAAGACAATGTCGAGCCATTGTTTGTACAACATGTGTTATAACGTTTGATGAAGCTGAGTTAAAATGGGACTTCTCAATATTGGATATGGATGTCTATGATTTAAGATCATGCCATAATTGTAACAATATGGGACATCTTCAGCGCTATTGTCACTTAGATACAAGGTCAGGTGCTTGAGAAACTTCTCAGCTATCGTAAGCATCATATTTTTCGACTGTACGAGGACAACAGAATCAATCTTGTCCGCCGAGTAGATCTAGAAATGGTGATTCTAGAAATACCATGACACTTCAACCAGGGAAACCTCATCATGAATACATGTAGAATAATATAGTGAAGAAAAAATTGTTTGGAGCTGAGAAGATAATTGTCGATGATGAGGCCGGACCATCTATATTAATAGGTGAGATTCATTTGAGTTCTACCTTTTTGCAAGTGTTGTTTGATACTAGTTCATCACATTCCTTCATTGCTTCTTGTGCTGCTGACATGCTATGTTTAAAACATGAAAATATGCCTTCTATTTGGAAACTGTAAACTCTTCTTGGTGAAAGAGAATGTCGAGCCATTGTGTGTACAACATGTGTTATAAATTTTGATGGAGCTGAGTTAAAATGGGACTTCTCAATATTGGATATGGATGTCTATGATTTAATCCTAGGTATGGATTGGCTGGAAATGTTTAATGCTCAAATTGAATGTAATAGGAGAACAATTTGTCTCATGACTGAGGACAGTATCGAGAATCTCCTTAGAGGTGAAAGGACTGTAAAGATAGGTGAAAAGATCTTGTTTCCACCAATGGTGGAAACTATATCTTTCCAATTGGAAGCTTTGACTTTGGAATCAATGGAAGAGATTAAGGAAAATAGTTTTCCAACTATTATGGATTAATTTCCAGATGCCTTTCCCAAGAACTTCTCAAGGTTACCACCTCTAAGGGAAGTGGAGTTTACGATTGATCTCTTTCTGAAGACCATTCCTATTTCCCTTACATCTTATATGATGGAACCAAAAGATTTAAAAGAATTTAATGTTCAGTTAGAGGAGTGAGAAAAAAAGGTTTCATTCGACCAAGTACGCCTCCATGGGAAGAACCAGTTTTGTTCGTGAATAAGGCAGATGGAACTCTTCGGTTGTGAGTTAATTACCGTATTCTTATCCAAGTTACGATAAAGAATATATATCCACATACACAAATGGATGATATATTCAGTCATTTAAGGGGAGCTCAGTGGTTCTCTATGATTGACTTGTGATCAGGATATCACCAATTGAGATTTCAGAAAGAGGATTTTCCAATGACACCATTCAGAAGCAGATATGGCCACTATGAATATGTAGTCATGCCTTTCGGTCTAAAAAAAATCACCAGCAGCCTTCAGGGCATTATGAATAAGATATTTCAACAATATCAGGATTTGTGTTTTTGTGGTGTTTGTGGATGACATTTTGGTCTATTCAATGACAAGGGATGATCTTGAGGTGCACCTAGAAACAATGTTACAAATCTTTAGAGATCATCGTTTTTAATGCAAAATTATCAAAGTGTAATTTTTGGATACAAGAAGTATGTTTCCCTGGACATATCATTTCTGAGAAGGGTGTTTCTATTGATCCTAAAAATATAGATGTCATTATCTCTTGGAAACCACCGAATAATGTGTTCGATATATGAAGTTCAATTGGTCTAGTTCGTTACAACTGACGGTTTGTGCATGATTTCTAACAACTAGATTCACCAATGACAGCTCTGACAAAGAATAATTCTCCATTCCAATGAATAGAATAATGTCAGAAGCCTTTCCAGGAACTTAATTTTCATCTTACATCAACACCTATCTTGACCATTCCAGAATCCAGAGAAGGTTATGTGGTGTATTGTGATTCTTCAAGATCAGGGTTGTGTTTTGTTCTCATGTAAAGATAACACGTGGTTGTTATGGTTCAAGGAAGCAGATGGTGCATGAGAAAAATTACCCAACACATGATTTGGACTTAGCTGCAGTCATCCATTCATTGAAAACATGGAATCATTATCTCTTTCATGAGAAATTTATTGTGTTTACGGATCACAAAAGCTTGAATTACATTTTCTCACGGTGATATTTGAATCTGAGGCAAAGGAGGTGGATGGAGTATATCCAAATGTTTGAATTTGACTTGATGAACACACCAAGGAAAGGAAATTCGGTGGAGGATGCATTAAGTAGAAAGTCATATTCTTAGTTGGTGAAACAATCTTCATATGAATGGAAGTTGATGTCGGTCTTAGCCGACAAGCGTGTGGAATATCAAGACCAAGGTGATGTTGCAGTTTTCTTCTAAGCGACAGTTGTTCCTGATTCAGTAAAAATGATCAAAGAGCCACAATCATCTGAGGTAGAATGTCTAGTTGTAGTTTCGAATCATAATGGTGGGGAGACCCATAGTGGATAAAAATTTGAGGGGGGTTCAATTTTGTGTCTCAATGAACGGATGGTTCTACCTATGGTTTTTTCGGAACAACTCCTTTATGCTTACCCCCATTAAATATGGGATGTACATCCAAGTAAACAGAAGATGTATAAGGCATTGAAGGCGTAGTTTTGGTGGAGCGGCATGAAAAGATAGGTGGTCGATTTCGTCTCACAATGCTTAACATGCCTGCAGGTTAAAGTAGAGTATCAGAGACAAGCTGGTATGTTTCAATCATTTCCCATCCCAGTGTGGAAATGGGATCATATAGCAATGGATTTTGTTACAGGTCTTCCATGAACAGTTCGAAAACATGATGCAATTTGGGTGATAGGTGATCGTCTAACCAAGTCGTCCCATTTCATCCCTATTCGTGAAAATCATCCGGTGGAGGATATTTCAAAAATATATATCTGAGAAGTGGTAATGAGGCATGGTGTACCAGTGTCTATAGTCTCAGATAGAGATCTGAGGGTCACATGTCATTTCTGGAAATCATTATAGTAAGTCCTCAGAACTCAGTTGACTATGAGCACCGTGTATCATCCTCTATCAGATAAGAAATCCAAGAAGATGATACAAGTGTTGGAAGACATGTTGGGGGCTTGAGTAATTGAATTTTTTGGCTCATTTGTGGAGAATATACACATAGTGGAGTTCTCATACAATAACAGCTATCAAGCTGCAATAGGCATGGATCCGTTTGAAGCATTGTATTGGCATCCTTGTTGTTCTCCACTATGATAGGCGGAAATGGGTGAAACATCACTAGTTGGGCCATGCCTTGACCAATAAACAAAAAATAGGATACAATTGATTATAAAGAGGGTGGAGAAAGATCACAGTCATCAGAAATATTATGCATATCACTATCGAATACCGTTGTCATTTGTTGCGGGTGATCATGTCTTCTTGAGGATCTCTCTAATGCATGTACATCGTTGTTTCGGGATGCATGGAATGCTATCTCGTAGATACATTGGTATTTTTTAGATAATAGAATGGGTTGGAGAGGTGGATAATCGTTTGGAATTACCACCATGCTTTAGTTCGGTGCATAGTGTGTTCTATGTATCCCAGTTGAAAAAGTATCACCCTGATCCTGACCATGTGATCAGATGGGATCACATCGAGCTAGAACCAGATGCATCACGGGTACATATTCTAGTGAGGATCTTGGTTATATAAAAGAAATTCTTGTTTGGTAAAATCATCGGCCTAGTGGGGGTTTTATGGAAACATGGTCAGATTCAGGAAGAGATTTGGGAACGTGAGAAGGAAATGAATGATCAATGGTAGGAACTATTTTTGGCCAGCAAGGGTTGTCAACATTCCGAGGATAGAAAGTCCAATGGTGGGGAGAATGTAGTACCCCCAGTTTCTGGTATGTAACACTTAAATAATGATTTTAATGGTTATAATGATAAGGGTGATGAATGAGAGAATTAGAAGAACATGGAATAATGTTTTGAGGCAAAGGGGAAGTCGAACAGGTGGCGCATGGTTTGTCTAACAGTGCGGCCAAACCGTGCATAGTTGAAACATTTGAGACAGTGGCTCCTTCATGGTTGGATCTTGGTGTGAGGAGGCAGTGGGGGGAGGTCTTGCGAGGGTCTACCGAGGTAGTGGATAATTCACAGTTAGCACACAGTTTGTCAAACCGTGCGAACTAACAATGCAGTCACTTAAATGAGATCCTGAAAAAGTTTATCTCACATGTATTTTCCTCTAAATGGCTCGTTCTTCCCCCTAAGAGGACATAACTCGGGATCACTCTCCCTTGATGGTAGGAGAACCTCTCCCCAGTGTTTTTGAGGTGATACAAAGGCTTTACATGGGGAATCAAAGCCGGATTCTTGAGGTATGTGATCATCCATCATCGTTCTTGACCGATTTCTTAAATCTGCATCTTCTTTTCTCTTGGTTTCATAGATCTACACCCGTTATGGGTAGATCTATGTTTTTGGATGCCAAATATGATATTATTGGGTCAATGTATTTCTTGGAATAGAGATCTAAGGAGGGTTCTTGAAGAATCAACCCAGTTTTCTTTTGGGTTCTTGGTACTTTGTGGGTTTCGTCAAAACCATCGAGGTAGGAGGCTTCATTCCTGACTCAACTTAGAATAACTGATTGGAATGATTTCAAATTTTTTGTCTGGTGTTGAATTTATTGTTATTTGGGTTTTAAACACTTGTTGGAATCCTTATTGAGTGATGGTATTGAAATCTGGAAAATTGTGGATTTTGAATGAATGCTTTGGTTCTTAATTTTAAAGTAGAGATTTAAAATTGGTGATTTTCAGGAATTGTGACACATGGTTTGGATTTGATTTATTCAATAAAAGGGAATGTTTTATTGAAGGGAAATGATTGTTCTGAAATTGTTTTATTATTTTGTTCTAAAAAAATGTACAGTTTTATTGAAATGGTTTGAATTGATTGAACGCACATGGTTTTGACATTATTGTTGTGTGTGTTCATGGGCATGTGGGACAGATAAGGGTTAGGGGTCTCCCCCGTAATTAATTGGATGGATAAGGGTTAGGGATATCCTCCATAAAAGGGTGCATGTGGGACGAATACGGGTTATGGGTCTCCCGCATCATTGAAGGGAAGGATAAGGGTTAGGGCTCTCCCCAGTCAATTGGTTCCCTAGGGACGACATAGTGAAATGATGACTCACCACTCGCGAGTATAAGGAGATCCAGGTTACTTGAAGAGCTGGTTGTGTGTATGAATGAAATGAATTTGGTATGTTAATTGAATATTGAGAAATGGTTTTAAATCTTGTTTAGTTATTTTTTTGGAAAAAAAACTTGTTGGAATTTTTTTTTTCAATTACACTTGTATGATTTTTGTTATAAATGGTTTTTGAAACATGATTATATTTGGTTATAAACTATTTTGGTAAATTGTTTTATATAAACTGTATTATGTATGTGTGACTAAGTTTTCTATCCTAGTGGCGTGAGTAAGGATGTCATTAGAAAAAACTTACTGAGTTTTATACTCACCCATGCTTTGGCACTTTGGTGCTTTTTCAAATTATTTCATCCAGGATATGGGCAAAGGTAATGTTGCACACGTATTTAGCACTACCTTGTGATGTTTGAGGTGTTCGATGATTGTGGAGCACGAAGCTTGTGGACCATGGATTCTTGTGGTCTTTTGAGAGTCTTGTATCATTTATCTACTATGTACTTTGAAAGCTTGTTAATCTTCGGATGTTACATAATTTGATGTGGTTTTGAGATACATGAAGATGTTGGGTTGTCTTTCATCCGTTCATGCATCATATAGTGAATGGTTGGTTATGGTTGTTGGTTTATTGGTTTATCTCTTATAGGGTAAATTGTCGGTCACTTGTATTTGAAACACTTCGGCATTTATTCCCAGCCTTTGGCGTCTCGGGGATGTCTGTTAAGTCCAAGTAATGACTCATTATACTCTCAGGCCAATGAGAATTGGAGGGTCTTTACAAGTAGGGCCAATTACTCAGCAACTAGTAGAGTTTACAACCCAAGTTGCTAGTATATTGTTGGATGATGGGGGTATCAGGAAATATGAACTTCCTACAGTAGTGGAACTGTTCCAGGATGTCTTTTCTAAATACATATCAGGGAAAACACCTGAGATATATGTAGAAATCACTTTTGAGCTCTTTTGATGGGCTGATCCAGTATCTATTTCACCATACCAAATGGAACCAAATAAGGTTCAAGAGCATAAGAATTAGTTAGAGGATTTAGAGGATAAGGGATTTATCCATTTGAAAACGTCGCCATGGGGATCAGTTGTTATGTTCACAAAGAAGTATGATGGGAACGTCCTTTTGTGTCTTGATTTCTAGATGTTGAATAAGGTGACTGTCAAGATCAAATATCCTATTCTTCATATTAGAGAACATTTTGATTAGTTGAAGGGGGTTGTTTTTTACCAATGATCTACTTGAGATTAGGGTATCATCAATTGATATTGCAGACTTCTAATATACAAAGGACTACTTTTCAAAGTAGGTACATACTTTATGAGTTTTTATAATTAAAATTGGGATGAAAAATTCACCATTAGTGTTTATGTCTTTGATAAACAGGATTGTTCCTCTAAATATTGATAAGTTTGTGGTATAGTTTGTGGAATACATCTTGGTGTAATCCAAGACTCAAGGCAATCATTCCCCACATCTTGAAATCATACTAAGTACACTTAAATAGCATTATTTATATGCCAAGCTGCCAATGTGTCAGTTTTTGATGGTCTAGGTACACATATTGGGGAACATCATCATGGAGGAAGGTGTTTCAGTGGACTCAGAGAAGTTACATGCATTGGTATCTTGGGAGTATCCCAAGAATTTTTTTGATATCCATATATTTCCAAGACTATATGGTTATTATAGGACATCCTTTCAATAATTTCCCCATTTGGTAGTTCCATTTTTGGGCATGACCAAAAAGGGAGTAAATTTTGAATTATGAGAGGCTTGTGAGAGATATTTTCATGAGTTGAAGAATCACATAACATTAGTACAAATTTTTACCCAACCTAATTCAGGTGATGTAATAGCCCATTATTTCATGGGACTTTATCTCTTCAATGTAATTATGTATCTTGTACTATATGCAACACTGAGTTTGAGCACACAATGACTTACCAAACTAGACATTCAAAAAATGGATATAAATAGTATTAACTGGATTTTGAATTTTATATACTCCATATAATTTTAACTTATGTATTATGAGTTCTTAGAAATATTATAAGAACAAATTCAGTTTCTCAGATAAAAAATGTATTTTTAAAAATTGAAATTTTACCACCTTTTCATGGTGAACCCTTTTTAAATCAAATATTTGAAACTTTTACGTGTTTTATTTGAAAAAATAAAATTATTCTTTAAAAACACGACATAAAAATTTACTTTTGCTGAAATTTCCAAATTTATCTAATAATATTCATTTTTCTTTGAATAGTGAGAAATACTGAATTTAAATTCAAAACATCCTTTTAATCTAATTTATTTATAGGGTTATATTATCTTTTAAATTGGTTTTGAAGTGTAATTATATTATACATTTACCATTTAATCTTATTTTGGTCATTGGAAGTAATTTCACATTGAAATTGATCATAAACAAGTGTCAATCTTTTGATAGTTAATATTTCTTAAAAACAAGCTTTCAATTTTGATAACGGTAATTAATTTTAAATTAATTAATCCAAATTATATTTTTTTAATTTGTTAAAATAAAAATCATTTTTTTATTCAGAATATCAATAATATCTTAGGCTTAATTGTTTGTATTTTTCGGGAAACAACAATTTTTTATGAATAATGAAACCAATAAGTGGTAGTTAAAAACATAACATTTTCAATTAAATGAAATTTTACTGCTTCTGTGAATTTAATTGATAAAATATGGCCTAAATGATTGTTATTAGTAAGTTAAATGTGGTTCAATGAGATGAAAATAATTTTTGCTGAAGAGTAAATTTTGACTTTTATTTACCGCAGTTAAAGGTAAATAAGGTAATTCAAGGTAAAAAGAATATTATAATAATAAATAATTACCTTAACACTTGTCCTAAAATTATTTTATAAGTCTTGGCCGACCATGTGCATAATTGGGTCGATTTTTGGCCCCCATGGAGCCACTTAAGAATGATAATGACACATTATGTTAATTAACTTAAAGTGAAGACAAAAAGGACATTAACAAATATCGCATAGTGTATCAATTTTTATATGGGGTTATATAAGTCTTATTTTTTACTATAAATATTCATTGTAAAGATAAACATATTTCCTACATTATGGGATTTTTTTCATAATTTTTATATATCAAATAAATTAAATTTTTTTGACACAATAATGATGCAGTATTTACCTCATTAATAAAAGATATAACAAAATAATATTATTAATATTCAAAAAATATCCAAAACAAGTAAAATTCATATTGGATTATTTTATTTCTAATATTTGTCATATTTACATTGTCTTTAATGTGATTTGGACCATTTTTAATCCGAAGATAAATTTATAATAAAATAACATTTCCAACCTATCCTAAAGAGCCCCTCCTCTCCCTTATAAATGGACACCACTTCTTACCCATTCCTCACAGCTCTCAACCCCTTGGATCATACGAAACATACCCAAATAAGCTTTAAATATTCATATATTTTTCCTAGAAGCCTTAACTTGGGCATAAGTCACTTCAAGAAGTCTTTTGGTTCAAACCAAAGGGAGTTACCCAAATTAAAGGTAACAGTTTCTCTTAACTTCTTCTATTTTATTTTACATATCCAACCCCTAATATCATTTTATTACATTTTTTTATAACAACAACAGTATCCCAAATATACTAGGATGTTGTTATCAGAATTATTATAACTAAAATTACACACACCTCCATCTAATAGGCAATGAACATAATGTTTCTGTGGATGGAAAACCAACGCCTCACGAAATGATGATTGTTCAATTATCTCCTACCGCCTTTCATTGTGGCCATTATGATGGAACTATATATATATATGATATATATTATGTTTATGTTTTCTCTATGATTCTATAATTTTTATTTAAAAACACACCTTTATGCATCCCGGCATGTGTGAACACTATAATTTCAATTGAGGAAGTGTGGACCACCACCCCCAAGGTGATATGATTCGTTCATGAAATACATGGAACATATAAAGGATAGTGTTAATTAAATTATGTAACATATATCATATGATATTATACTGAATTATAAATACCTATGTATCATTATGTTTTCATTTCATTAAATATGAAATAGAAATGAAAGTAGTTTTCATGCGTACGTACAGTTTACCGTCTCCATGAACGGTGCATTTCATTTCTTATCTCAAAATATTCTGAACTAATTACATATATATATACCGGATATATATTTTATATATATGATATTTAAATCATTAATATGATTTTGGAGATTATAGAATTTAGACCACATAGACAATTTTTAATTATAACAAGTTCATTTTTCACTCAAGTACCAAATATCGACAAAACGACCATTATTAACTCAAATGATTATATAATGATTATAACATTGTAATTAGTGATATAAAAGGAATAATAAACATAAAAAATTTTCTTAAGCAAGTATAAATTTATTTTAGGTTATTATTCAGTAGACTAAAGAACGAACGAGTCAATTCGGTCACGAGGTAAGGGGTTTCTTGTCTCACTTTTAATTTCGTGAGATTTCCATTGTTCGCCACTTATTTATTTCATGTGGTGTATGTTGCACTGTCATTTCATATATATTATCATTATTCTCTTTATATTCATGTTCTTATATGACAATTTTGTGGTTAATAACTTTTTTTCATACGACTCGATTGATTAAAACGTTGTAAGGTTTTTTCATGTCACCTTTTATTCCCATGAGAGTCATGCTATATTGGCCACTATTTCATTTTGTGTGGAGTATGTACTACCCATGATTGTATTAATGGTGTAATATAATTTAATTTACGGGTATCTACATCATCATCTTATGATCCTTCATTCATGGGGTGCATGTTTCGCGAGTTACCAAATCAGTAAGGGAATTTCAAATTTCAACTTCCACTCATTGGGATTTACACATATTTCATTGATTATTTTTCTCCAAGATTATGTGTGGAATCAATATTTATTATTTATGATGTAATTTTCACTCCCCTTTGTGTGGATACAGTTTTGATAAACATAATCACTCCATTGATAATTTATCAATTCATTTATATGAACATGATAAGAGTAATCTTAACTCAATTTCCATTCATTAAGTTAAACATCCAAGTCATTGGTGTTGTATTAACAAGAATATGTGTGAATGTCCTCTAATTGATTTACACTGAATATCCAATCATATTGAGTGTATTTATATTTTTCACACATAATTATGTTGTTTATGTATCCTTAAACAAAGTATATGGTATTTATAAGGGATTCATTTTAATTTACATTCCATTGAGACTTCTTTGTTGTTATACGCCAATTTTCTTTTATATGCTGTATATAATGTACATTGACACAACATATCATGAATCCCTTTATTCTAATGATATTATAAAGTTTCTACTACCTCAATTATTTTTATTCATGTTTCTCTCTTTTGGTTTGGAACTCTAACTAAAATATCATTTTAAATGTTTTAAATATTTATTCTTCTAAATCTTTCTCATTAATGTCCATGTATTAAAAAATGGTTTTAAGAATTAATTTATATGGACATTAATGTTTTAAAATTAAACTTCCTTTTAATAGTTTCAATTTTTTATGGGTCACTTTGATTCAAAAATGTATTTTAAACAACTTCTTGATATTTATTGAGACTTTTAAATGTTATCAAGAAAAAGGGGCATATTTCTCTCAAATAGTTTTGATAAATATTTTCATCTATGTCAGTATCCTTCATTATTCCCAATTGAGGTTAATTTATTATAATACAATCTTCCATATTCTATTTAATGAGTTATGTTTGACTGTGGATGTACTATATTTATACCATTCGTGGTTTATGGTTAAATTATTGAAATTTCATATGCTAGTTTTAGTATGAATGTCTAGATTATGTTTCAACCTTTTTATATGAGAAATGCATTGGACTTAGTAAGTGAAGGGTGGAGCCCGCTATATATCATTGATGCATTGGTAGGTCTAATGAGAAAATTATATGTGGAATTGGCCGAGGCCTTTCCCATTTTTTGATATATGGTTTTGGATGAGGCCTTAGTCATTTTTAGACGTATTGGCTGAGGCCTTGAAAAAATGTTTCCGAATGTCCGGCATTATGCATTCCATAATTATGAGATTAGCTATTGATATTTCATTTGGTTATTAGACTAGTATAATACCAACGACAATGTTTTAACAGGGAATCATTTACTCAACTCATATTACTACTATAAAGTGTTAATGTTGATTATTTGTAAATTCATGTGTTTTAAATTATTCAACATGCCTAATATTTATGTTATCTTATATTGTATTTCATACTCTTTCTAAGCATCTGAGATCACCCATTTCTAATGTTTTATTTTCCCAGGATTCCAGAAAGTGTATTATGATTGATATGCAGGGTTAAGCTAGACGATTAATGGAGTCATAAAATGATACATTATGGTGTGTTTTATTTTCTAATGTGTAATTTAAAATTCATGTATGTAATCTATTTTCCCAAAAAACTAAACTGATTGGTCATTTGGGACTTGATTCCTTGTAATCATGCCAATGTATTAAAATAATTCACCATCTCCTAGATTCTGGGGTTGGGGTGTTATAGTTGGTATTATAATAAGCGTAGTAAAAAACATGGAAGCTAGATTTAGATAAACTCTGATTAGAGAATGTTACCCTAAGATAGACTCTGGGGATTAGTATAGAAGAACATCCTAGAATTTTGGTAATGTAGAGATTTTTTGAATCATCCAATCAATACACCCATGTCTGGATACAAGAAGTTAGTGTCGTCTCTGGAACAGATGTACCTTGGGGTAAACCCCTAAAACACTGCATGGATCTAGACTCGAACGGGAACTGGTGCACGACAAAATGCCTTGCTTCACTCATGGTTTCTACACTCCTGGGGGATATGCTTATGATAATTGACATTTTATTTACAAAAAGATTTTAAGGATTTTAATATTAGAAGATAACAAATATCCATGATCAATCCTAAGGTGTTTTATAATGAAAATAAGCTATCATAATATTTTCTAAATTATTTTATGACTATTGTTACTCACATAATGCTTTCTAGTTTTAGTCAATGGATGGATTCCAAGGAAGTCATAGTAACATTTAACATGATGTACAAGGTGGGAATGGTGGTGGAAATGAGAAAAGAAATTGAATTTTTATATGATTAAAATATATCATCTTCATGCCGAATCCGTTTTCCAAAAATATGATCAACAATATATATATTAACTAACTCCCGAACACAAAAAATAAGAGAAAGGCGATGAATTATAAGAGTTCCAGCAGTGGAGACCATAGAGAATATAATGATCAGTTACAATCATGCTAGAATTGTGGGTGGAGACACCCAGGAATGTGTCTCAATGGAAAAAAAATGCTTTGTGTGTGGGAAAGAAGGACATAATGTAATGAATTGCCGAGGAAAAATAAAGAGTACTTTTCAAGAAATAAATATGATCCCAAGATTCCATTTACAGTCATTTTCCCTAAATGTAGGGGACCTAAGCATTAGACGAGTCAATGCCCTATTCTATATGATAACATCATCAACTAGGAAGATCCTATGTGGAAATAAATGAATTGTGAAATGTTTAAAATTATTAGTACTCTTTTCTTGATGCGGTGACTTTGTAAGTCGTTTCTATTGTATGTGTAACCTTGCAGTTTTTTATATGAAATTATGTCTGAGGAAGAATTATCTTTTCTATAGTGTAGTTAATTATAAAGAACAATTTGGGTTTATATGATCCTCAAATTTGAGGAAATTACAGGTCATTATTTTTTGGGATGAAAATATGAGGTATGAGATAACATTTGTGGTTAAATTATGTTATAGTAATTTTTTGAAATTTATCTCATTTATGGAATGTTATAAACTATATTTTTTGAAAAAGGACAACATGAAGACCGTGTGACACCCCGTCGTGTTGAAAAAAGCATCGATAATCGAACCCACAACCAAAGTGCGACTGGGATTTATCACCTATCACTGGACTACGTGATGTCCCTGGTTAGTATGACTAATTCTTTTTTTGTTAAATGATTTTATGGATCAAGAATATGTTTATTTTGGTATCTTTTGATTTATCATTAATATAGGAAAATTATTTGGTGATTAAGTGATAAATGTTATTTTGGAAGTTGTTCACTATTTTGGTGACACTATATGCTTAAGGAATATATAATATTATGGGATTTAATTTGTGGAGTAATGGTGAATTTTTATCTATTTTTTTATTGTTGACTTATAGTGATTTCAGTTATTTATGTAAATGATTTACCTATCATAGAAAATATGTGATTAGGTTAATTACTTTTATGTTTGTGACTTTAAGAGTAGTCGATGTTATTTGGAGATACAATTTACCTTCGAAGTCTACGTAATCAAATTCTATTGAGTTTTGGGCTTCAATCATTGATTGAATTATATTGAAAGATTTTATGGATAGTTGTTTATTGAATGGTATTTATTGAAATTTGGGTATTGTTGGTTTAGTTTTATAGATTCTCATTAGTATTTCATTCAATAAAGGATTATCCTTTTTGGGGATCATCTGATCTTTTAATAACCATTTTGGATTTGGATAATCTCTAAAAAAGGGAAATATATAGTTCATTCTTTGTGAATTATGTGATTCTATATAACTAGATTATAGCGCTTCTGGGGTGACCAAGTCATCTTAAATACTCATCGTTTGGAGTGAAAAATGAGTTTTTCGTAAGAATTAGATAAAGAATGAAACTCTACTTGTCAAGTATATTTTTTTTCTCCTATTCTATGAAAAAAAATAATTATTAAACAATAGGTAAGGGATCTTAAAACAAAAAATGTGTTATCCAAATGATTTATTCTTTGTTAAACCGATGATATTTTAAATCATCATAGAATGATGTATTTGATGCCCTCAATTTTACAATTGTTTGTGATTGATGACCTCAATCAGTCCATATAAATATTTACATTTTTCCTCCAATTATGTGTCTCTAATTTCCACCAATGTTCTCCTAACCGAGATCATAATTTTGTGGTGACTTTTTCATTTCACTTTACCTCATATTAAAACTAAATTTACATTAACCCAATTTTTGATGTGGGTTTTCCACAATGGTATTTTTCTATTTTTAACCATTTATTTTCGAAGAACAATTTCAAATTGCGAGGACGCAATTTATTAAAGGAGGGTAGAATGTAATAACCCATAATTTCATGATAATTTATCTCTTCAATGTAATTCAATAACTTTTACTTTACGCAACACTCACTTCGAGCGCACCACGCCATTCAAACTAGCCATTAAAAAAATGGTTATAAATAGTATTAACTGGATTTTAAATTTTATATACTCCATATAATTTTAACATATGTATAATGTGACACTTAGACATGTTATAAGAACAAATTCAATTTTTCAGATTAAAAAATGTATTTTTCAATAAATTAAATTTTACCACCTTCTAATGGGGAACCCTTTTAAAATCTAATATTTGAATCTTTTACATATTTAATTTCCCAAAATAAAATTTTTATTTAGAATCAGGACATCAAAATTAACTTTGGATTATATTTTGTAATTTTTCTTATAATATTCAATTTTTATGAATAGTGAGAAATACTTTATTTTAATTCAAAAATGACTTTTATTATAACTTATTTATATGGATAGATTATCTTTTTTACTGGTTTTGATGTTTAATTAGAATATATTTTTACCATTTAGTCCAATGTTGGTCATTGGATGTAATTTCACTTTGAAATTGTACATAAAAAAGTGTCAATCTTTTGGTAGTTAATATTTCATAAAAACACGCTTTTTAGTTTTGACAACGTGAATTAATTTTAAATTTATTAATACAACATCTATATTTTGAATTTGGTAAAATAAACATGATTTTTGAATTCATAATATAAAATATATCTTTGGCTGAATATTTGGTATTTTTCTGAAAAACATCAATTTTTGAGGAATAGTGAAACCATTAAGTGGTAGTTAAAAATCTGACATATTCATTTAAAAGAAATTTTAACTCTTCTGTGAATTGAATTTTGAAAATCCGATATACATGTTGGTTATATGTTAGTAAAATGTGGTTGAATGAGATGAAAATAATTTTTGGTCAATTGTAATTTTTACTTTTATTTACCACTGTTAAAGGTAAAAAAGGTAATTTAAGGTAAAAATAATATTATAATAATAAAAATTTACCTTAAGACATGTATTAAACTTATTGGATGAGTCATGTACGGACATGGGAATCCTTGTCTAGATTTGAGGTCCCCATGGAGCCACTTATGAATGATAATGACACATTATTTTAATTAACTTAAAGTGAAGACAAAAATGACATTAACAAATATCATTTAGTGTATCAATTTTTACATGGGGTTATATAAGTCATCGTTTAGACTATAAATATTAATTGGAAATATAATATTATTTCCTACATTGTGGAAATTTTTTATAATTTTTAGACATAAAAAAATAAATTATTTAGGACACAATAATGATGCATTATTTACTTCATTAATAAACAATTTAAATAAATAAGATTATTAATATATAAAAAATATCCAAAACATGTAAAATTATTATTGGATGATTTTATTTCGAATATGAGTCATCTTATCTTCGACTTTAATGAGTTTTGGACCTTTTTAAACCGATGATAAGTTTATAATAAAATAACATTTCCAAAATTCCTAAATAGCCCCTTCTCTCCCATATAAAAGGACACCACTTCTAACCCATTCATCCCAACTCACAATACCTTGGCTCATCCGAACCCTACCCAGATAAGCTCTAAATTTTCCTATATTCCAACTATAAGCCTTACCATTGGAATAAGTCGCATCAATAAGTCATTTTATTCAAAACAAATGGAGTTACCCAAATTAAATGTAATGGTTACTCTTAACTTCATCTATTTTATTTTACATCTCCTACACCTAAAATATTTTTATTCCTTTATTTTATAACAACACAAGTATCCTAAATATACTAGGATTTTTTATGACATTTATTATAACTACACTTACACACACCTCCATCAAATGGTTAAGAAACATAATGTTTCTATGGATGGAAAACTAACGCCTCACGAAACGATGATTGTTCAATTATATCCTACCGCCTCTCATGGTATCCATTATGATGGAACTTTATTTATATATGATATATATTATGTTTATTTTTTCTCTATTCTTCTATAATTTTAATTTACAAACACTCCATTACGCATTCCAATTTGTGTGAACACAATAGTTTCATTTGAGGAAGTGTGGACTACCTCCCCCTCAAGGTGATATGATTCGTTCATGACATACTTGGAACGTATAAAGGATTGAGTTAATTAAATTATGTAACACATGTATAATATGATATTATAATTTAATTATAATATACCAATGTATAATTATGTTTTCATTTCATTAAATATGAAATATAAATGAAAGTATTGTTCAGGCGTACGTACGGTTTACCGTCTCCATGAACAGTGCATTTAATTTCTTATATCCAAATATCATGACCTAATTATAATTATATATATATATATATTAGATATATATGATATATATGACATTTAAATAATTAATATGATACTGGAGATAATAGAATTTAGACCACATAGATAATTTCAAATTATAACAAGTTCATTTTTTACTCAATTACCAAATGTCTACAAAACGACCATTATAAACCTAAATGATTACATAATGTTTATAACATGGTAATAAGTGATATAAAATGAATAATTAACTTTTATAAGGTTCTTAATCAATAATAAATTTACTTTAAATTATTAATCATGATATTAATGAACGAACGAGTCAATTCGGACACGAGGTAAGGGGTTTCTTCTCTCACTTTTAATTTCATGAGATTTCCATTGTTCACCACTTATTTATTGCATGCGGTGTATTATGTAATATTATTTGATATATATTATCATGATTCTATTTATATTCATGTTATTCTGTGTTAATTTTGTGGTTATTAACTTTTGTTAATATGACTCGATTGATTACAACGTGGTAAGGTTTTTTCATCTCACTTTTTATTCCTGTGAGATTTATCCAATATTAGGCACTATTTAATTTTATGTGGTGTATTTACTGCCCATGATTATATTATTGGTGTAATATAATTTAATTTATGGGTTTTTAATTCTTCATCGTATGATCCTTCAGTCATGTGGAGTATGTTTTGTGAGTTACCAAATCAGCAAGGGAATTTAAAATTTCAACTTCCACTCATTGGGATTTACACATACTTCATAGATTATTTTACACCAAGATTATGTTTGGAATCACTATCTATTATTTATGTTGTAATTTCCACTCCCCTTTCTGAGTATATACTTTTGATACACATAATCACTCCATTGATAATTTTTCAATTCAATAATTTGAACATGATAAGATCAATCTTAACTCAATTTTCATTCATTGAGTTAAACATCAATGGAATTGGTGTTGTATTCACAAGAAAATTTGTGAATGTCCCCTGATTTATTTACACTGAATATCCAATCATATTGAGTGTATTTTTTCACACATAATTATGTCATTGATTTATCCTCAACCTAAGGATATGGTCTTCAAAAGGGATTTCATCTCAATTTACATTCCATTGAGACTTCTTTGTTGTTATACACCAATTCACTTTTATATGGTGTATATAATATACATTGACATAGTATATCATGAATAAATTTATTCTCATTATATTATAAAGTGTTTATTACCTCACTTATTTTTATTCAAGTGTCTCTCTTTTGGTTAGGAACTCATACTAAAATTTTATTTTAAATGTTTTAAAGATTTATTCCAATAAATCATTGTCATTAATGTCCATGTTTTAAAAAATGGTTTTAAAGATTTATTTATATGGAAATTAATGTTTTAAAATTAAAATTACTTTTAAAATATTCAATGTAGAGTGGGACACTTTGATTCAAAAATCTCTTTTAAATGACTTCTTGATAAATAGTGAGACTTTTAAATGTTTTCAAGAAAAGGGGGATAATTCTCTCAAATAGTTTTGATGATTATTTTCATCTATGTAGATATCCTTAATTATTTTAGATTGAGGTTAATTTATTATAATACAATCTTCCATATTGTATTTAATGAGTTATGGTTGACTGTGGATGTGTTATTTTTATACCATTCATGGTTTGTGATTAAATTATTGTCATTTTGTAAGCTAGTTTTAGTACGAATGTCTTGACTATGTTTCAACTCTTTCTTATGAGGAATGAATTGTACATAGTATGTGAAGGGTAGAGACTTATGTAGCTCCTCGATGCATCGGTTGGTCTCATGAGACAATTGGACATGGAATTGGCTGAGGCCTTTCCCATTTTTTTCATATATGGTTTTGGCTGGGGCCTTAATCATTTTTAGACGTCTTAGCCGAGGCCTTGACAAAATGTTTCATAATGTTTTGCATTATGAATTCCATAATTACGAGATTAGATATTGATAGTGTAACACCCAAACCTTCCACACTACGCATCACTTTGAAAAATACAGTAGCGTGTGTTGTACGCAACATCGAGTTCTAACACACCACAGCCAATCAAACTAGCCATTATGAATAGTAATACCCACTTTTTAAAATTTTATAAATTTTAACATTAAAAATGGAATTCATTTTTGGTTTTGGAATATCGAAATTAGCCTAGGGTGAATTTTTGGTTTTTTTATGAAAACATTCAATTTTTGATGAATAGTTAAAAAAACTAAATTTTTGGTTAAAACTGACTTGTTATTTAAATAATTATTTATTTTATTTAAATTTATTTTAGGTAAAAATAGATATTTAATACCTATATAAGATCAATGTAATTCATTGGAGTTAGTTTATAATAATTTAGGACATATAAAAATTTTATTGAACGTTTCACCGTCTTTTACCTGTCTCCTAGGAGAATTTGCAAATTCACATAAAACATATTTTTACCGCTTCTGTGAGTAGAATTCCGAAAATCTGAGAGACAAGGTTAATATCAAGGAGTAAAATGTTGTTGAATAAGATAAAAATAATTTTTGGTGAATTGTAACTTTTTACTTTTATTTACCACAGTTAAAAGTAAATAGAATAATTAAGGGTAAAAATGATATTAATATTACCCTGACCCATGTCCTAATTCTATTGGCCAAGTTTATCTCAGCCAAAAACAACCTTAGAAATAAAATATTATCATTTAGGTCCACTTGGATTAGATTAGGACATTTATTATTATTCAATTCAATGAAGAGTTAAAAGAGTTAAAATCAAATATTATTAACTAAAACATTTTTAATATAGGGTTTTAAATATGATAAATTCGATTATAAATATTAATTATAAATCTAAAAAATATTTCCTACATAATGATATTTTATTTATAATTTTTATACATTAAATAATTTAATTTATTTAGACACAATGATGATGTTGTAATTACCATATTAGTGATATATTAAAATAATTGATATTTTAAATACCCAAATAAATATTATTTTAGAATTTTAATGAATTACGCGAATTTAATAGACTAATATGACATGTTACAGTTTATTAAATGAATTATTTTCGAAGTAATAATGCTGTTATGAATTTATCAAAAACAAAATACCCAATAGTGTCAAAATTGACATAAAAGAGTTTTTAAAACAAATATTATATTATTAATTCATATTATATTCCTAAAAATATAAGGTTCGTCCAAAAGACTTGTATAGTGATAGTTGTATCATTAATGGACCACTTGGGGGGTCTCTTGGATGTATATAGTATGTTTATTAACCATATAATATAAAAATATAAAGTGACATGGTAAATGTCAAACTAATTTACTATGAGTTAATACTAAAGGATAAGGTTAATATAGTTACCCAAACCTATCTAAAACCTATTGGTTGAGTGTTTTTCGACCCAAACCCACCTTAACCTTTAAATAATCTACTTTGGAGCCATTATATATCGAATATTAATTTATTATAAAATAATATTTCTAGCTTTTCCAAAGGATCCCCTCACCCCTCATATAAAAGGGAACTCCCCCTTCTAATTAATTCACACCTTCAAAGCCTTTTGGATCTACCAAAACATGCCCAAATACTCTCTAAACTTCCCTCACTTCAACCTAGAGGCCATATTTTGATAAAAAATCCAACCTAAGGAGATTGTTTGATCAAATCAAAAGGACGAACCCGAAGATGTGGTAATGTTTTCACCACCATTTTTCAAGTTCATTTCTTCTTAAACATCTTCTTTCCTTGTTATTTCCATTATAAAAAAAACTCTTGTGTATTATACATACTGTAATGTTATTATAAATAGTTAATAACCAAATTAATTATTCTATCAATCCCTTGAATGACATGCCACCTTACGTGCGTACGTACAGCCTACCGTCTCCACGTTGTGGAGTTATTGTTATTCAATATATTATTATTTAGATTGATGTAATAATGATGTATAATTCATGTAAATAATAAATATAACATGATAATTATTCTTTCCTTATGATATACCATCCAATTATATATATTTTTTAATATCAAAAGAATGATATTGTTGCTCGTGCGTACGTATGTATTACCATCTCCACGAACGCGATGAGATTCATTCCACATTGTATCCATCAAGAATAAATATTAATGGATGATTAAAAATAATTTTTAAGGACTTGATATCATTCTGGATATGAATAAAATTCAACCTATCCATAACAAACATGACTTATGCAACAAAACATATAAAAGAAAACGATTAAGTTAACAGCCGAAATGACGATAATACTAAAATATTATTAACCAAGCATTAATAGAAGATCATATATGATATCATAATTATGTATATAGTTCTTGTATAACTTAATAAAAATGTATTAACTACTATACAGGAGGTTAAAAAATTATCGACTAAGGAAAAGTACAAGGTAAGGGTTTATTTCAAAATCTCTTCATTATTCGAGGTTGCTTATACATAATTATCTTCTGGGACCTATTTATCATCCACATCCATGTTTCATAAAAATTTATTTCAAAAAATTATTAATATTATATAGAATATGGGTTAAATTTATTTATACCCTTGTTTGAATTTTTATAAGATGTTTATAAAGGAATCATTCTGTCGTTTTCCAAACAAGGTCCTTTTTAACCTTTTCGACATAATTAAGGTATGAATGTCTTTTTTATCTTATGAGGCGGGTGCGGCTATTTTCCACCATTATAAAATTGTCAAAGCTTCCCTTACAAGCTTATAAGAATATTTTCAAAGTAAATGTTTTATTTTATAATTATGTGACTTTTAAATGATTTAAAAAAAGATCTATTTCTCTCGAATAGTTTTGATTTCATCTATGAGAACTTCCTTTGATTGATTTTAAGCTTATTTGATGTTGATTTATTATGATACAAAACATCCATATTGTATTGGAGTTTTTGTGATATGTTTTTCTATGGATTTGTTATTTTAATACCATTCATGGTTTATGGAGAATGTATTGACATTTCGTATGCTATTTTTAATATGAATGTTTATGTTATGTTTAGACTTGTTCATAGGAGGAATGCATTGGAATTAATAAGTGATGGGTGGAGCCCTCTATAGCTCCTCAAGGAATCGGTAGGTCTCATGAGACAAACTAGTGTCTTGGCACAATGCCTTGAAAAATCATATTAGTAGTCTTGGCACGAGGCCATGGCTATGTGGTTATGAATGTTGTTCATTATGCATTCCATCATTATAAAAGTGGTTGTTGATATTGCATGTGATTATTTGACTAGTAGAATATCCATGTGAATAATCAAATGGAGTTATTTCATCTTATCTTTTCTATATTATGCTGAATATCATGTTTAAAAGGCTTTTGTTTTAGTTATACATTGCCTTAAATGTTTATGATTATTAATGAATGTTTTAGCTATATTGTAATCCTTACTGAGCATCTGAGCTCACCCCTTTCAATGTTTTATTTTTCCAAGGATGTGAAGAACTAATTTATGAATGTCCTGCAGGGATATTATGAGGGGATATGAAGACATGATGTTGTTGTAGTAGTTTTCACTTTATTTTGTAATGTAATCTTTATGAATGTATCTAGTTATTCCAAGGCTACTAAACTAATCAGTCTTTCGAAGAAATGATATTTCTTGTGATCATGCCAATGTTATCTAATAATGCACCGACTCTGGGAAACTGGGGTCGGGGCATTAAAGTTGGTATCCGAGAAATTTTAGTACAAACCTTGGAAGCTAGATTTTGATAAACTCTGATTAGAGCACGTAGACATAAGATGAACTATGAGGATTAGTGTAGAAGAACTTACTAGAATTTTGGTATTGTATAGATTTTGTGAGTTTTCCTAGCAATACATCCCTGTCTGTATACGAGCAGGTAGAGGCAGCTCTAGCACAGATGTACCTAGGGGTAAAACCCGATAACACCACTTTGAGCTAGACTCGAATGGGAACTGGTGCACAACAAAGGGCCTTGCTGCACTCTTCATTACGACACACCCAGGGGATATGCTTAGGATAACACTCATTTTCTTTAAAAACCATTATGAAGGGTTTATGTGTATATAATTCCTCAATGAAAACATTTTTATGATTATGGATTATATCCATAAATAGTTCAATTTATGTTAAGTGTTTTATAAGTACGGAATTATGTATTTTGATTCATAAACTAATCTAGTTTATGACATTGTTTAGAAATGGAACCTAGTGGATGGAATGGAAACTGTATCAATGCACACACTCCATATAGGGATTGCCCTCCTACTCAAGATAATTATAGTGGATATAGTGATGCAACAGTTGCTAAACAGCTAATAACCATACTGGGAAACTCACTCAGATTATGAATAATAATCTTACCTGTATGAAGAACCGTGATCCACAGCATGGAGGATCAATGTTAGATCACTTAATGAGGCAACAACCGCGAAAATTCAATTGGAGTACAAATACCTTGGTATCTGAGAAATGGATATATTCTTTAGTGAAAATGTTTCATGCCTTGGGGAGTAGTGAAAGGGAATAAGTTATCATGGATGTATACCACCTCACTGGAGATGCTGATCAATGGTTGTCTTCGATACAAATCAAGAAGGAAGATGATGAAGTATCAGATATGGAATAGAGGGAGTTCAAAGAGATTTTATTAGAAAAATACTTTCCTCGAGACCATCGAGCAGTTATGGAAAGGAAATTTCTGAGACTGAGGCAGAAAGAGGATGAGAATGTCGCAAAGTATGAGGCTAACTTTATAAGGTTAGAAAGGTATGCTACATATTATATACATAACCCATGAAGTAAGATTGATCATTTCATTGATGGGTTAAATCCATTTCTCTGTCGAGCATTAGTCTCAGAAACCTTCTCGTCGTACGAAGATATTTTCTAGTGTGATATCAAGACAGCAAAAGAATTCTCTAAGTCTTACAACTTTAAAGAAAACAAAGAGAAGAAGAGATCTTCTGATCAATCTGGGAATGTAAATAAGGGGAAGAAGTGAAATGATGAATATTAATGCTATAGTAAATGTGGGAAGAAACACCCCGGTACTTTCCTGAAGGGAATGGGTGTCTGTTACAAGTGTGGTGAAAAAGGCCACCAATCTCGTGATTGCAAAGGGAAGAAGGAAGCTACCGATGTTCAGTGCTATAATTACAGGAAGATGGTACATTATGAAAATGAATGTCCTAAACATCAGGGGAACATACCTCAGAAAATTCCAAGGGATCAAGGCCAAGATTATGCTATCACTACTGCTGAGGTAGAAGCTCCGAAAGATGTGGTGGCAGGTAATTTAATAGTTTCCTCAAATTTAGAAAATGAATTATTTGATTCTAGATTATAGCATTGTTTCATATCTTCTCAATTTTCAATTAAAATTAGATATTTCCAATTTGATTTAACAAAATATTTGTCCGTTAAAAACCCTAAGGGTAGTATTATTGCTACAAAGATCTGTGGATCCGTTCCAATTTGGGAATATAAATGTTCTTTATTTGCTGATCTCATCGTCATACCCATGAATAAATTTGATATAATCCTCGGTGTGGATTGGATTTCAGACCATGATGCGAATATTTATTGTAAGAAGAAGGAGGTTACGATTTTTGATGATGATGACAAGGAACACATTATCTTTAGAGCAGAATCGTCACCACCTAATTCTTATTTAGATCCACCCCCAGTAGCTCAAATAAATTCAATTATCGGGGAGGAAGAGAATGAAATAATTGTGGGTGAGGAAAGGAATGTTCAAATAGAGGATGTACCTATTGTGAAAGAATATGTAGTTGTGTTTCAAGAAGATTTACCAGGACATCCTCCAGAATGAGAAGTTTAGTTTTACATTGATTTAATTCCTGGATCAAGGCCTATATCGAAGACCCCATATAGAATAGCCACTGTGGAATTAGTTTAAATAAATAAACAACTAGATGAATTGAGTAATAAAGGATTTATTCTCCCTAGTGTTTCTCCATAGGGAGCCCCTGTTATTTTTGTTAAAAATAAATATTGATCTATGAGGTTACGTATCGACTACAGGGAGATCAATGCTATAACAATAATGAACAAGTATCCCCTACCTCACACTGATGATTTATTTGACCAACTACATGGATATAAATACTTTTCAAATATTGACCTTAGATTAGGATACCATCAGTTGTGTTTGAATAAGGAAGAAATTCTGAAGACATCATTTTGAACAAGGTACGGGCATTACGAGTTTAAAGTAATGCCTTTGGGCTGACTAATGCTCCCTATGTATTCATGGATCTAATAAACAGAGTTTTCAAGGAATATCTTGATGAAATTGTAGTGGTATTTATTGATGATATCTTGGTATACTCCAAAAGCTACAAATATCATGAAAATTTCTAGCGCATTATATTGAATACTCTGAGCAGACTTGAATTATATGGGAAGTTTAGAAAGTTTGAATTCTGGCATCAAGAGATTTATTTTATTGGTCATATTGTCTTTACCGATGGAATCTCTGTTGATCCTTCTTTGACCAATGCAATCCAAGAATGGCCAGCACCAACGAGTATAACCAAGGTACATAGTTTTATTGGATTAACAGGTTATTATCGACATTTCATCCAGAATTTTTCCCGAATGGCTAACTCATTAACGAAGCTCACACGTAAAGGTGTTAATTTTGTCTGGACAAAATAGTGTGAAGAATGTTTTGAATAACTGAAGAGAAGATTAGTCAATGATCCTATATTGACTCTACCATCAGGGAATGATGGGTTCATTATTTATAGTGATTCATCAATGACAGGACATGGTTGTGTCCTTATGTAGAATGATAGGGTTATTGCCTATGAATCACGACAACTAAAAATTCATGAGAAGACCTATCCAACTCGTGATCTTAAGTTAGATGTTGTAATCTTTGCTTTGAAGATATGGAGAAATTATCTCTATGGTGATAAATGTGAGTTTTATACTGATCACAAGAGTTTGATGTATATTTTCTCACAGAATGAACTCAACATGAGGAAAAGGAGATGTCTTGAACTACACAAGGAATATGATTGCACGATACACTACCACCATGGGAAGGAAAATAAGATGGAAGATTCTTTGAGTAGAAAAGATCATGGAGTTCTAAACATAATCAGAGTGGAAAGGGATCCTATTTTCATGAATATAGTGAAGATGGATACAGAAATCAGCACGGAAGGTGAAACATCAATGATTTTTCAATTGGATGTCAATCCATCTTTACTAGAAAGGATAAATAGTTCTATGACTGGTGATGAAGAGTTAAAAAGTAATATTAATGCTGTGAATGATGGGAAATTGAGTGACTTTGTGTATGAAGAAGGAATTTTGAAGTTTGGGAAGAGACTTTCTATTCCCAATATACCTGTTCTAAAAAGAGAATTGTTGGATGATGCTCATAGTTCCAATTTATCTATACACCCTGGGAGCACCAAAATGTATATAGATTTGAAGGAACATTTTTGGTGGGACAACATAAAGAGGGATATTTCTGATTTTGTGTCAAGATGTATGGTTTGTCAACAAGTGAAAGATGGAAGGAAATAACCTAGGGGAGTCATGAAACCTCTTCCCATACCTGAGTGGAAATGAGATAACATCATGATGTTCTTTGTCATGGGACTACCAAAGACTCCAAGAAGGAATGATGCAATATGGGTCATTTTTGATCGTCTTACCAAGTCATCACATTTTCTTGCTATAAGGGAGGATTTACCACTTGAACGTCTAGAAAGGATATATATAAATGATGTTGTGAGACTTCATGGAGTACCCCTATCAATTGTTTCTGATCATGATTCCTGTTTTACTTCAAGATTCTGGAAGAGTCTTCAGAAGGCCTTAGATACTGAAATTAGTTTGGGCACTGCATACCACCCTCAAATAGATGGACAATCAGAATGGACTATTAAAACCTTAGAAGACATGTTGAGATCCTTATCACTTGACTTTTAGGGTATGTGGGATCAGTATTTACCTTTGGTAGAATGTTCATATAACAATATCTTCCATTCAAGAATTCGGATGGTACCATATGAAGCGTTATATGGAAAGATATGTCACACACCAACCTATTGGGATGATGTTGGTGACTGGAAAGTTGTAGGCCAAGAAATGGGGGAATAAATGATGGAAAAGGTAAAGGTAATCCAAACCCACATCAAAGCAGCTCAAAGTAGGCAGAAGAGCTATGTCGATAATTGAAGGAAGTATTTGAAATTTCATGTAGATGATCATGTTTTCTTGAAGGTATATCCATGGAAAGGAGTCATACGTTTCAGTAAGAAAGGTAAATTGACTCTCAGGTACATCGGACCTTTCGAAATTCTTGAACGAATTGGGTCTGTAGCATACCGTTTTGCGATGCAGCCAAATATCTCCAAATTTTACAATGTGTTCCATGTATCACTATTGAGAAAATGCATGCCTGACCCAATGCATGTAATCACCTATGAGAAATTAGAACTGGAACCTGAACTATCTTATTGCGAAGACCCCGTTAGGATTCTTGATACCAGAGAACAAGTGCTGAGAAACCGGACGACTCGTCTGGTAAATGTTCTATGGAGAAACCATAAGATGGAAGTGGCAATGTGGGAACTCGAGGAACTTATGATGAAAAATCACCTCAGTATTTTTATACAGTAATTTTCTAGATATTTTGAGGACATAATTACTTGAAGTAGGGGAAAATGTAACACCCCAAGCATCCATGGTATGCTTCTCTTTGAATAATATAGTAGTGTGTGTTGTACGCAACTTCGAGTTCTGACACACACCACAACCAATCAAACTAGCCGTTATGAATAGTAATATCCTATTTTTAAAATATTATCAATTTTATATTTCAAAATGGACTTCATTTTTGGATTCTGAATATCGAAATTAGCCTAGGGTGAATTTTTGGTATTTTTCTGAAAACATTCAATTTTTGAGGAATAGTGAAAAACACTGAATTATTGGTTAAAACCTACTTTTTATATAAATAATTATTTATTTTATTTAAATTTATATTAGGTAAAAATATATACTTAATACCTTTATAAGTTCAATGTAATTCATTGGAGTCAGTTTTTAATAATTTTAAACATATAAAAAGTTTATTGAGCATTTCACTGTCTTTTACCCATCTCCTAGGAGAATTTGAAAATTCACATAAAACATAATTTTACCGCATATATGAATGGAATTTAAAAAATCCTAGATACAAGATTATTATCAAGGAGTAAAATGTGGTTCAATTAGATAAAAATAATTTTTTTGTGAATAGTAACCTTTTACTTTTATTTACCACGGTTAAAAGTAAATAGGGTAATTAAGGGTAAAAATGATGTTAATATTACCATGACACATGTACTAATTCTATTGGGAAAAGTTTATCTCGACCAAAAACAACTTTAGGAATAAAATATTATTATTTAGGTCCACTTGGATTAGATTAGGACATTTTTTATTATTTAATTCAAAGAAGAGTTAAAAGAGTTAAAATCAAATATTATTAACTAAAATATTTTTAATATTGGGTATTAAAAATGATAAATTCGATTATAAATATTAATTAGAAAGATAAAAAGATTTTATACATAATTATATTTTATTTATAGTTTTTAGACATTATATAATTTAATTTATTTATGACACAATGATGATGCTGTAATTACCTTATTAGAGAAATATTAATATAATGGATATTATAAATACCCAAATAAATATAATTTGAGACATTTAATTAATTACAAGAATTTATAGATTAATATGACATGTTATAGTTGATTAAAAGAATTATGATCTAAGTAATAATGCTGTTATGAATTTATCAAAAACAAAATACCGAATAGTTTCAAAATTGACATAAAAGAGTTTTTAAAACAAATATAATATTATTAATTCATATTCTATTCTAAAAAATATAAGGATCCGGAAAAGAACATGTATGATGATAGGTGTGTCATTAATGGACCACTTGGGGTCACTTGGATGTATATAGTATGTTTATTAACTATATAATATAAAAATAAAAAGTGACATGGTAAATGTCAAACTCTTTAACCAAGAGTTAAAACTAAAAGATAAGGATATCATAGTGACCCAAACCTGTCTAAAACCTGTTGGTTGAGTTGGTTTCGACCCATCCCCACATTAACCTTTAAATAATCTACTTTGTATCCATTAGAAACCGAATATTAATTAATTATAAAATAATATTTCTAGCTTTTCCAAAGGAGCCCCTCACCGCTCTTATAAAAGGGTACTCCCCCTACTCATTAATTCACACCATCAAAGCCTTTTTTCTCAAAGAATCCCTGCCCAAATACTCTATAAAATTCCATCAAATCAATCTATAGGCCTTAGTTTGATGAGAAAGCCAACCTAACGACCCCTTTTTATCAAATCAAAAGGAAGAACCCGAAGAAGAGGTAATGTTTTCACCACGCCTTTTCAAGTCCATTTCTTCTTAAACTTCTTCTTTCCATGTTATTTCCATTATAAAATAATATATCCACTATATTATATATACTTTTATGTTATTATAAATATGTAACAACCAAATTCATTATTCTATCCATCCCTTGATTGAATTTTCACCTTACGTGCGTACGTACGGCCTACCATCTCCACGTTGTCGTGTAATTGTTATTCAATATAATATTATTTATATGTGTATAATAATGATGTATAATTCATGTAAATAATAAATATAACATGATAATGATTCTATCTATATGATATACCATCCAATTATATATTATTTTAATATCTAAAGAATGATATTGTCGCTAATGAATACGTACGGATTACTGTCTCCACGAATGCGATGAGATTCATTCCCCATCGTATCCATTCAAGACTAAATTTTAATGGATAATTAAAAATAACGATTAAGGACTTGATATCATTATGGATATGAATAAAATACAACCTACCCATAACAAACATTCCTTATGTGCCAAAACATATAAATGAAAACGATTAAGTTAACACCCAAAACGACGATAATACTAAAATATAATTAACAAATAATTAATAAAAGATCATATATGATATCATAATTATGTATATAGTTCTTTTATAACATAATAAAAAAATTTAACTATTATATAAGAGGTTAAAATACCATCGAATAAGGAAAATCACAAGGTAAGGGTTTATTTCACAATCTCTTCATTATTCAAAATTGTTTATACGTAATTATCTACGGGGACCTCATTATCATCCACATCCATGTTTCTTAAAAATGTATTTCAAATCATTCTAAATATTTTACATAATATGGGTTGAAGTCATTTACACCCTTTTTTGACATTTTATATGATTTTTATAAAGTAATCTTTATGTCGTCTTCAAAACAAAGTTCTTTTTAACCTTTTCGACAGAATTAAGGTAAGAATTTATTTTTTAACTTATACGATGGGTGCAAATATTTTCATCCATTATAAAATAATCAAAGCTTCCATTACAATCTTATAAGAATATTTTCAAAGTAAATTTATTATTTTATAATTATGTGATTTTTAAATGATTTAAAAAAAGAGATATTTCTCTCAAATAGTTTTGATTTCATCTATGTCAACATCCTTTGATGGATTTTAAACTTATTTGAAGTTGATTTATTATGATAAAAAACATCCATATTGTATTGAAGTTTTTGTGATATTTTTGACTGTGGATATGTTATTTTTATACCATTCATGGTTTATGGAGAAAGTATTGAAATTTCTTTTTCTAGTTTTAATACGAATGTTTATGTTAAGTTTAAACATGTTCACATGAGGAATGAATTGGACTTAATAAGTGACAGGTGGAGCCCTCTATAGTTTCTTGATGCATCGGTAGGTCTCATGAGACAAAATAGTGTCTTGGCATGAGGACTTGACAAAATCTTATTTGTAGTCTTGGCCCGAGGCCTTGGCTATGTGGTTATGAAAGTCTGGAATTATGCATTCCATCATTATGAAAGTGGTTGTTGATATTTCATGTGATTATTTGACTAGTAGAATATCCATGTGAATATGTAAATGGATTTATTTCATTTAATCGTTGCCATATTATTCTCAAGGTCATGTTTAAAAGGCTTTTGTTTTAGTGATACATTGCCTTAAATGTTTATGCTTATTTATGAATGTTTCCGCTATATTGTTATCCTTAATGAGCATCTCAGCTCACCCATTTCGATGTTTTATTTTTCCCAGGATGTGAAGAAGTAATTTATGAATTACTTGTAGGTATAGTATGAGGGGATTTGAAGACAAGATTTTTTTTTAGTAGTTTTCACTTTATGATGTAATGTATTGTTTATGAATATATCTAGTTATTCCAAGGCTACTAAACTAATCAGTATTTAGAAGACTTGATCTTTCTTGTGATCCTGCCAATTTTATGTAATAATGCACCGACTCATGGCAACTGGGGTTGGGGCATTATAGATAGTTCATGTGGTTATTCAACTAGTAGAATACCAATGACTATGTTTTATCATGGAATTATTTACTCAGCTCATATTCCTGCAATAAAAGGTTCTTGTGGATTATTTGTAAAGGCATGTGTTTTCAATTTTTCACCATGCCTAATGTTTATGTTATCTTCCATTGAATTTATTACTCTTACATATCATCTGAACTCATACCTTATTATATTTTAATTTCCCAGGATTCCAGGAAGTGTATTATGATTTATATGTATGGTTAAGCTAAGAGATTAATGGAGTTCTCAAAGGATACATTATGTTGTGTTTTATTTTATAATGTGTAATGTAACATTCATGTATGTAATATATTTTCCAAGACTACTATACTGATCGGTCCTTCGGGACCTGATTCCTTGTAATCATGCCATTGTATGAAAATAATGCACCAGCTCCGAGATTCTGGGGTCACACCATTACAATTGAGGAGTATATGGTTTATTGTGATGCTTCTAGAACTAGAAATGGAATTTTTCTAATTTACGGAGACCTATTTTTTGCATATGGCTCTCGGTAGTTAATTCCTCATGAATGGAATCATCCTACGAAGGAACTTAATTTAGTAGCATTCATTTATTCTCTTATGACTTGGTGACACAATCTTTAAGAGTTAAAAAATACATTTTATACTGATAACAAGAGATTTAATTAAATATTTTTATATCATGATTTGAATCTCATGTATTTGATATGGGTTATGTATATGATGTCCTTTGATTTTGAATTGTCATATACCCATAAAAAGAAAATAGTGTGGTTAATTCCTTGAGTAGGAAAAATTAGACAGAGATGGTTCAGGAGTCGAGGGCTGAGATGAAGATGATGACCTTACTAGGTGAAATGCATGTGGTGGTTCTGGAGAGTCAAGAGCTAATGAATATGGTGTTAGCTGTAGTGGATTATAAAATTTTGTGATGGATAATCGATATACAATATGAAAATAAAAAATGACTATCCTTGAGAGAAATCATTAATGATGGGGATACATCTTTGAACTAGTTGATAGATTAGAATTAGATCATCTATGTGAAGAATCGAGTTGTGGTAGCTATTATCATGCAAGAAAATCTCATCCGGGAATTTCAATCCTTGATATGGGAAGTGAATCCTTTTGTACCCAAAATTTAATGTGACTTACAATGATAGTTTTGGTGTCCATGCATGAAAAAGGAGATAACAGGGTTTTTGACAAGATGGTTCACCTATAATCACATGAAGGCAGATCATCAATGACTTTGATCCTTGCTACAGTCATTGGCCATCTCAGAATGGATTTGGGATAACGTGACCATGGATTTTGGGGCGGGTCTCCCAAAGACACTTAGGATGAATGATGCTATTTGAGTAATTGTGGGTTGACTGAAAAAGGTAGCATATTTCCTACCTACAATAGAATCCTTTAAGGCCGAATAGTTGAAGAACTGTAATTGTGGGAGAGAGTCCATCGGCATGGAGTTCCACATACTGGAGATTTATATCGTGATCCATTCATTACATCACACTTCATGAAGGGATTGAAAAAAGTTCTTGGAACACATGTATTATTGAGTACGGATTTCCACTCACAGATAGGTGGGTAGTCAGAATGTACTATACATGTTCTGAAGATATTTTATGAGAATGTGTTCTTGACATTGATGGATTTTTGGAAAATAACATGCATTTACTGGAGTAATCCTATAAAAATAGATATCAGGAAACTATACAGATAACACCATATTTGGATCGTTATCATAGGCTATGTAGATCACTAGTATGCTGGAGAGATACTGATGTGTCATAGTTTTTGGGACTGAGTCTCATGGATAAAATATCAAATAATGTACAATTGATTTATAAATGTATAACTATAGCTCAGAGTAGATACAATTCGTATGCTAATAAACTGAGATGACCTCTTGTGTTTATAGAGGGTGGTCAAGTATTCATTCGGGTGTTTCCGAGGTTGGGTCACCATAGGTTGTGGTGGAAGGGAATGTTGTGGCCTAGGTTTGTTAAACCATTTGAGATCGTGGAGGGAACCAGGCTATTGTCATACCGATTGGATCATCCATCAAGATAAAACATTACGCATGATGTTTTCCATGAATCACAACTTCTGCGGTATCACCCCAACCATTATCATGTGATCGATGTGGATGATATTGACATTGATAATGATACAACCTTTGGGGATCATTTGATACTAGTGTTGGGGAATAGTGAGAAAGTGTTTTGGGGAAATAAGTTTCCAATAGTTCAAGTATTATGGAAATATGGATGAGTAGAAGGAAAAATAGGGGAAAGGGAAGAATATATTAAGGCTCAACAGAATGTTTTTTTCTTGGAATCGTAGAAAGGCTTAGAAGTACATATCGATGATGATATGTTTAAGGATTTTATATTGAACAAACATGATCTTTTATACAGTTATCTCTTGTTTGAATTCAAGTACATTTAGTGTTTATTTAACTTCCTTTTTTGGATTTATGACTTGGGGTGTGTTTGGGTGGAGTATTTAATTAATTTTTATAAAAAGTGACTATGTATTGTTAGCACATTATTTGCGTAAACTAGGAACACAGCCCAACTAACCGTGTGACCCCAAGAAGAGAGGTTCACATGGTTAGTGCATGGTTTGAAAAATGTGCTCTCAAACAAAGTTATATATGCAACATTAGAAAGTGATGTCCACACGGTTGGCGCATGGTTTTCCTAACCATGAACCCTAGAACCGAAAACCATGGTTGTTGTTTTTAATTACCTGAATAATTATTTTAAAATCCCCTAACCCCCCTAAACACATCCATTTCATCCTTGACTCGATACTAAACATTTTCGGTAAATTCTAGAGTTTTCATGAGGTGTTTCAAGGCCATCTGACCTCCGCTATTCAAAATTAAAATCATGAATCAAAGATCATCCCATCTCCCAGTATGTAGATCTCATACCTTTGCGTATCTTGTTCATTCTTAGCACCTCCTTGAACTTTGTATCTAAGATATACTCTATTTATTTATATCTAATCCAATTTTGTGAGATCTAAATCTAGGATTATAGATCTAGACCTAGGCTTAATATATCTTGATATATCAGTTTTGGTTTAGGTTTTTAGATCCCGAACTCATATCTATGCCATTGTGCTGCTTGGATTTTGGGAATTTCAATTAAATGAACGTATATCAATGAATTGAGGTAGGTGGTCTAAAATCAAATTCTCATAATCATTTATTTTATGTTTGTATGAAAAAAACCATAATTTTTAGCTTCCTTTAGAAATATATTTTTCATAAATTGGACTAACTAGGTTGACCAATTGATTTATTGTAGCATTAATGAATTAAATAATTAGTTTTGTAATAAATAATGAGACTAAGGAGATACCCTACTTGATAATTTGTTTTTGGAATTGATATCTAGATTTAGTAATTTTAATTTAGATAATTAAAAATATGATTGATACTGAGATATCGAATTGATGATGTTGAGATAATTAATTTGTGAATTAATTATGTTCTTTGAGATTATGATCTAGAAAATAAACTGTGGGATTACTAATGAAGTGTTGATATTTAGAATGAGATAATTGATTATGGGGAAGTAATTATGGGATATTAATTGTGAATTTGGTTAATTAATTATTGAATTAATTAATATGATTTATGTTTTAGTTACTTGTTGGGTTAATTAATAGATTTGATGTATTTAACTAATTGTTTGACAGAAAATAGATTTTTAATGGATAATTAAATATGAATAATTTTTATGTTTATGAATTGGAACATGGTCATTATAAATTAATGAGTATAAATGGTAACATCAGAATTATAATTATGAGTACAGAGAATGGAAACATGGTCATTATATTGATGAGTAAGCATAGTAACATTGTAATCATACTTATGAGTAAAGAGAATGGGAACATAGTAATTATATTGAGGAGTAAGAATGGTAACATGGTCATCTTACGTAAATATTTGATAGTGGTAACTTTGAAAATATTGATTATAAATGTTAATTTAATGATTGGAAATAATGGAACTCTGAGTTATGGACTCACATGAGAATATTTTGAACTCTATTATGAGTTGAAATCTGGTACATAGATATCATAACACCTTCTAATCCTTTGAGATCTTTCAAGAAGTAGGGATTAATATATGAGATTAAATAGGGAACACTTCACGATATGGTATGAGATGAAGTTAGTATTGAGGTATGGGTTTCCTTGGTAACCCTCGATTATGTATGACTAAATAAATAATAAATTATAATATGTTCAGTGTTTATTTATGCATTGTATTATTTTCTTAATATACCTACATACACTATCTTTTGACTAGAACATGTTTTGACACCATTGATATTAGCCTATGGAGTTGTACTCACAACATATATCGGTTTCCTGATTAGTACACAAATAGATTATACTGTTTGAGGGAAAGATAAGGGAAAACACCCTGGGATTGATTGCTGATTTGGAAAAGATCTTTGATAAAGGGACATGAAATGCTTCAAACCCACTTGGTGAGTTGTAGATTCTTTAATTTCACCTCCATCAGAGCCAAATGCCACATATATTGTTGTGAAATGTTTTCCCTTTCAGTTGAGTAATGTATTTCCGGTATGGTTACCTTGTGACATGAGTATTTTTATATTTATATGATCTTATATATTTGATTATTTATTTATGTTGGAGTTTTACTCTAATAAATGAGTGCATTGTATCCCCATGAATGACTTTCAAAACCCTCATTACTATTCATTAGCCTCTAGCATATGGGAAGGTGCGCTTGAGGTTACATACCAAACTGGCTCGTGACACTCTCGCATGGTTCCCTAGTTAGGATGTTACACATTACATGTGTACTCATATACTATATATACATGTTTTCCATCACAGGAAACCCTTTCAAAATCATGTTTTTGATTTATGAAAAATATTCATCATTTTCCCCATATTCTCATCCTTGTCACTAGTCTCCCTTAAATCTTGTGAAAAATATTTTAAAACATGGGATGACCAATAAATATTAATAAGGGATTTAAAAAATAAAGGATACCATTAGTTCAGTGAAATAAGAAAACTATTGAAAAACACTTATCATTATAAGATAACATTTTTACCATAATGATAAATATTATTACATTAGATAAATAAATTTTTTTCTCTTTTTAAAAAAATTGATTCCCATAATACCTCAGTGGAATGAATAAAAAATCTTCTAGGTACCTTGGGGGATCATCTAATAGAACAGTTATTTAACCTTTATTGAATCCTTAAAAATGGATTTACCATATGGTCTACATCGATATATGAAGTACCTAATGAATTAGAGTTATATACAGGTGTATCAAAAATTTAATCTATAACGGAATAACCAAGTGCTATAGGGGATCACCCACAATTTAAAATCTCCAATAACCACAACATGTAATAAATCATTTCATCATTTGAAAATTGTTTTCAAATTCATAAAAAATCACTTTTAGGTACCATTTTTCTTTGCACCATCCATATGTACACAAAATACTACACTCATTTGATAACCCATTTTCAATACAATAAAACTGAAATGATAAATATTTTTTTATTTATCTAAATATAATTTCATTAAATTTAATCCAAAAATAAAATAATGGACATGGTAGTAGAAAAATTTATTATCACCTTCTTTGTTAAGAATAAAAAATTCATTTTTTAATTTGTGAAAACATTCCTTGTAAAACTTGTAAAAATAACCCTTTTGAAAAAATATGAATGAAATTAATAATATAAAAAAATTTCATTTACATATAATGTATTGTAAAAAATATTTTCATTAGGAAAAATATTTTAAAATAAAATCATAAAACATTTAAAAAGATATTTTTAAATCAATGTGTCGAATACAACTTTGAAATATTTGAATCATTAATTTCATTAAATAAAACATTAAAAAACAATTTATATCATGTTAATAATCAAAAATAATTATAAGAAATTTCAATGGGGATATATACACACCTTATAAAATAATAATGTGAACATCATCGAGATATGTACCAATGATAGGAAATTGAGACGAATTCCCTTACCAGGAGTCTCGCACATCACATAATCTATTTATCATCTTATCTAATAAAAGTATGTTATTTATTTACTTTATATAGATACTTTATATTGTTTATTATTCTTTTTAAATCACTTATTAACATGTAATTACAATTACATAATAATTGATGATCATTTCAGATGTTTTGGAATTTTTTAGTACATCAGTACCAAAATGAATTTGGTGTGATGTATATAGTAAAAATGGACATAATTGAATCATATACAGAATAATAATCATATAATTAATATAATTTTTATACAAAATCAATAATTTTAAATAAAACCATTATGTAGGGTTATGAAAAATGAAATAAATTATAATCATGGAGATGGTAGGTCGTACGTACAAATAAGTAACACTTCCATTTTTCAATGATCAATTTTCAAAGAAGGTAAATATTATAATATCATTCAACAATGATAATAATATCACTAATATAATATAAATCATTTATATATACTAATGTATATATATATATTCTTTGTGATGTTTTGATGAAAAAAGAATCATGTAGCTTCATGGAGAAGATAGTTCACATGTACGCACAAACGACGTTATCATTTTTATTTTTATGGAATGGTAAGAATGAAAATGAATTATATTCTTTGATAATGATAAATATTTTAATAATAGAATATAAAAACATTAATTCCATTTTTATATCAATAATTGAATGATAATTATGGAAAAAAGTATATCGGTTCGCGAGACAGTAGTTCACCATATACATGAATGATTAATAATTTTCCCATATGATGGAAGTGGAGATGGATTTAGGTTGTTATATTACCATAATAAAATATATTTATATTGGGTATACTAGATTTTTATTTCATTATGGTTGAAGAAGATATGATAGAAGTGGAGGATGAAATAAAACAGAAACACTTAATAAAAAGGATACCTATTCATTAGAAATCATTCATCACTTATAAACTTATGATAAATAAGAATGGTGTTATGAATAAAATTTGAGGTATAGAATTTCGGTAGGGATTCTATTAAGTGATATGTGTAGATATTATATAATCAAAATTAAATTTTCTATTTTATGGAAAAAGAAGAATGTATACTCTTTTATACAAGAGTGGAGGGTAACTCTTTGAATTCTTCAAAATATTTAATTAATGTAAGTAATTTTTTTTAAAAAATATGTCCAAAGATATTTATTTATAATATAGCATGAATATGCTTTTAAATAATATCATCCATCTATTTTTTTCAATATTTATCATTAATTAATATTTATCTTTTAGTTATAACCCATATTCAAACTTTTTAATATTTTTCCCGATATCATGTAATTTCAACATTGAAGGTTAATATAATTATAAAAAATTAAAATACCAAGAAATTAATAATTAATGAAATTTTAAGACTTATCCAAATCATTTTTATCAATTTGAGTTTTTTATAAATTTTATATCATTAATTAAAACATTATTTATTTTCAAATATCAATAACGTACATTTTGACACTATTTATTACATGAAATTTCAAAAAAACATAAAAAATAGATAAATTAGAATGAATAATTATAAAATATCCATAAAATTCCATGTTAATCTAAAAAATTATTATATTACATTAATTCTATCTAAAAATAAATATTTTAATATTGCTAATACCATTTATTTGATATTTTCTTCAATTGAACAATTACGACATCATAATTGTGTTAGCCTTTAAGGTGAATATTTAATTCCTAAAAACATAAAATAAATTACGATGACTAATATATACATTTTATATTAACAATTAATATTTTAAGATGAATATATCCATTGATATAAACCCATATTAAAAATATTTTACATGCTAAAAAACCGTGACAAAATTGACTTTTATTTGAATATATTATTATAGACGTAATAATGTCACCCAATTGGCTTAAATTTTTTATAATTTCATCCCAATGGTTTTATGGTTTATTTACACTCATAAAATTAAATTTGTACAAGTTTAAGGTAATTTTATACTAATATTTTAACCCTTCATTACATGATTTACCAATAACTATAGTACTTTAAAAAAATTACTATAGCAACAATTCATATTATCAAAATATAAATTGAATGAATTTAATAACTATTAAAATTATTATTCCAAATGTTTATTCTAGTTAAAAAATTATAAGCAAATAGATTTCATAAAATTATTTAAAAGTAATCATGTTGATGGAAAGAGAAAACATGTTTTTATAGTAAAAACATTAACACCATTCTAAATTATAATTTTACCCAATAAAAAAAATTATGAAAAAGATGATTACAATTAAAATGCAGTATATTTTTTATTATTCATCAAAACATGAAACCTATAAAAAATTTCAAAAATTCAGCCAATATAAATTTTCATAATGATATTTTAAAAAATGTGTCTTTTTAAAATATAATTTATAAATATGTCAAAAATAATATTTAATACAAATGAGCAATCAAATAGAGTAAAAAATTCTACTTTTTGATAAATTCTTTTTTATGCGTAATATTGGAGTTGTTCTTACATCATGTCAAGAAAACATAGAAAAATAAATTTAAAGATTATATTGAATATTATGTATATATATCATTAAAATAATAAAAAAGGGTATTTTTATTATTTATATTAATAAAACAATCACATAGACATTAAAGTAGTTTTTTAGGAATACATTCAATTAATTTTAAAAATGAATTTACATTCGTTTATAATTAATTTTTCAAAGTGCTATATAAACATGTGTAAACTATATTTTCATATTTTAGTTAATAATATTCATTCCCACCATTCCAACATCTTGTTCATAATGGTAACAATCAAATAATAATATTTACTTGTTTGTTTATGCGTGATGTGGTGTATTGTGTACACTATCAAACATAGTATATATATTTTTTGAAGATGGAATGTTACAATATGATAGTGTGGAAATTTTTTTATTTTATTAGTGTTGGAGTTTTTCATAATGTTTATTGTCCACAAGATTTGATTATTTTATGATTTTAATTTTCTAGTATAAATTTTTCTTCAGAAGCATGCTTCAAATATAGAAACTCATTGCATCCATTTTAAAAAGACAATGTTATGTTGAAAATTGTTGAAATCCAATTTTTGAACATATATTTATTTTAGAAACACTTTTGTGTTTGGAAATATAAATCATACTCAAATTATATAAACTACTTTTTATTGACTTATTAAAGGATTTTTATACACTAAGTGATTATCTTGTTACCTTTTTATACTCCTATTCTTATGAGGAATCTGAGTATGCAATTACATTTTATTCTCTAAACCTATTTTATAAAGTGACACCTAGTACATGTAAACCTATTTGAAAAAACATTGAGATATTATTGAGGATATAACAAAAAAATAAAATTTTAATTTAATGGAGGAAATAATAGTTTATCCACTTTTCATTAAGACTAACTATTTATTTTTTCATTCATTCGCCTATAGCTAACTAGAATGACAAGTTATCATATAACTATTTCAGTATAATTATCCCTTTCTAGGATATTCTATGTATTTTACATGATTATACTTTCAAAAAGTGTGGGGGATAATTTATTTGATGTGCACATGCTATATTGACTAAGAAGAAGTATTTTTGTACTTTACCAGAACGATTTATTATTATCCATGTTTTGTTTTTTTTTAATTTTAAACATACTATGATAAATATAAATATAAAAATGGAAAAGGGAAAAATGTTTTTGGTTTGATAATTGGGAAGATAAAAATCACTATTTTCAAAATAATGAGTCTCTGGAAGTATCATTTTTGGTTACGGTTCAGATATGATATTTAGCCACAAAATACCTTAAAAATAAAAAAATAGAAAATTAAAAAATCAGATTACATTTTTTATACATAATTGATACACTTGTGGATCGATTTTCATCTCATTAGAACATTTAAACTATTTGATCTTTGATGATCCATACTATTTCATTATTCTTTTGAATAATGCATTAAAATTTTTATATTACACTTCTTTTAATCAGAAATTTTAATTTTTACCCAACATCCCTCATCCTCAGTTTAATTTTTACCATTATTCTAAAACCATCTTGATTAATTTTGTATTTATATTTACGAAGTGTAGATGATATATCCAACGAAATACTATGGATAGGAACATGTATTTAGGTTATGGGAATTATGTTAGTTATATTTTACCTACAGTGATGAGTGAAAATTAATTTTGAGGGAAATTGAAAAATGGGTATATAAATTATGAAACAGTATTGAAATTGAAAATAAATGTATAGTAATTTAAATAAAGAATAGAACTATGTGGCATGAATTTTTTTATCTATATGAATAATTCTAGAGGACTAATTTTTTATTTTTACACATGATTTTATTTTACTAGTTGTAATTGTTTTTCATTTTTTAAAACTTATTTCTTCTAGAATCCATGTTTTAGGGATTTTTTCATTAGGACATGATATCATTCAAGTGTTGGTGAATTTGATTATATGAATTTTTATATAAATTTTTTAATCATTTCATTAAATATTATTCATGTCTTTTTTAATAATACACTTGGCATGTATTTATTATTGATGTTAATAGGTTTTCATTAGTCCATTGGAAAATCTATCAAAACTAGCTAAAAGTGGACTTTACACATCGTAAAACATATACACGATGTAAATTCGTCATTCATAAAAATTCACAAGTCATGAAAAGATTACATGATGTGAATCATTGATATAGTTCGTTTAATATTGAAATTCCACTTACAATTTAAAGTTCATGTCATGATAAGAATCATGTCGTGAGTACATATTATATGATATGAGATGATTCAAATCACCGAATCAAGAATAATCAAGATGATATTCTCATAAAATTAAAAATACATGTAAGAAATATTGGTTAAGATTACACAACATGAGATAATTACAAATCATGTAATTTCCCAACTATATAATTATAGATCCCGGAAAACTACACACAACTTTTTATGAGCATACGTTTTCTCCAATTTTTATCTCTTCACTCACACTATTTCTCTATAAACTCTACTTTAATAAATTACTTTTATTGTTTTGATTAAATCTATGTGAATTTGATTGATCTAAAAGTGTTATTCATTTATTCCATCATCGTTTACCATTCCGAAATCCATCGATCATTTCCATTTCATTTTGACAATATCATCACCATACACACTTTATTTATTATTGTTTCAAGTAAGTGATTGATTGGTCTTATAGTTGTTATAATTTTAAATATCATGATTTTTGATACCTTGATTAAAAAATTATTTATTTAAATTATTTTATTAATGTTCCATGTATTTATGTAAATCAATCATAGATATTTCTTATTACCATATTCAGTTGCCCAAATTTTTAGTGTAACAGTTGATATTAGGGATGTTATGAATTAAATGTGTCTCTAAATCGTAACTTGGTAAACCTAATTCTATTAATCAGGTTACATAAAAACTATTTATTCAATAATTTTAGGAATCCATGACCATGAGAAGTTTAAAAGACTACACCCGACCTAAGTCTTGTAGAGTATTATATCAAAATTATCATGTTCCACTTTCTTCCACTGAAGATATGAAAAATGAAATTATTTGGTTAGATATATACCGACCAAAGAATAGTTTCATATTAAATAAATCAATTTTATTTGACCATAATTTACTAATTCTCTATACATCGCTTCATATCCTACGATCTATTTGTGTGTAGGTACGTCACATGGAAGTGTAATTTAGGGAAGAAAATTCTAATCTCACCACAACACATGTGAATTAAATGTTGTTTGTAGGCATGTCACATGGAATAGAAGTATTTTAATGTAATTTTCATGAAAATTGATTTCCCTCATATAAATGATAATATATATAGAGAAAACAATCCAATGATTAAGACAAAATAATGATGAAAATTTTACTATGGTCGAATCCAAAATTACAATGTTACTAGGACAAGCATCAGATTATGTACAAAATCCAACGATAAATATTTAAATTTTATTTGACATGTGTTAGAAAATATTTCAATGGGAAATATTCTCCCAAATATTATCAACATTTGAGGATATTTTAAGAATTTCTGTCAACATAGATAATGAATTATAAAATAATTTTGGCTTCGAATTTAATGAAAAGAAAAAGGGGACTAAATAGAGAAAATTTTATAAATATAATAAAAGAAAGAAGTATTTTCTAATCATGACCCCTCCCAACAAAGTTTACCCCTCCTAGGATTGCAATGTGATAATATAGATAATGACCCTTGAGTCCAACCTACAGTAGGCCCCAAGATGCTGACTAGAACCAAGGGTATAGTCAACACACCAATGGGAGGCATTTCCTTCTATGAGAAAAAATACGAAAGATAGTGATAAGACATACAGCACCAAATCCTGCTTAGACTAAAATATAAAATAAACACCAATTAAAAATATATAATGTCATGAAAAATTACTACAAATAAAGGGGATAGTTTCAAGTACTAAAGGAAAGTAAAAAAACAACAACCACAAAGACCAAACATCTCCTGTAAAACCCCCAAGATAGTAGTAAAAATCATAAACTCCAAAATACACCAAGTGACCTAAAAAATGGTATTTATAACATAGGGTGAGCATAATAATATACTCAATAAGATCCTCCCCAGAGCCTCTCATGAAAGAGTTACGAATTCATGCAAAAGAACATTGAACATTAAGTAAAACCAACTCATCATCTTAACTAGTATACTATGTTACTATCCTAGCCCTGGTGAACCTCACCAAGTATTGCATACAAGAGTATATAATATAATAAATAATGTCAAGGGTAACCCACTACTACTTTCCCACTGGGATTCCACTTTTCCCAAACATCGCACGTCTTGGGTATCTCCCTCTAAAAGGTGTTCCTGCATACAACAATGTGATGCACCAAAACACACACCACACACATCAACAAGAACCTGATGCGTCATCAAGAACTACATACATCACACCACAAAATCCATTTAACAAATCTAACCATGTAGTTTTCGGGAGCCACAAAATATTTCTTAACATATATCATACGTCGGGTATTATACCTCAAGCCATTACTACCCATACTGAGAGTAATGATCCTCAATCCATCATAACATTTAAAAATTTCACCTATCGTATTACATAGGAAACTATATCCAAAATATATGTGTGTGAATTAACCACAATCCATTACATACCTCTACACACTTACATGGGGATCCTAAACTCCATGCATACTACAAACGATAATTACCAATAAAAGAGAGTGGGCCAAAGTGCGTAGTCATCCATCCATCTTTCCACCCAGATGTTGGGGAAACCACCCCCTAAGGCTCAGAATTTTAGGGGGTATCCATCTCCCTAACTGGAAAGGTGATTTAATGTATAGAAGCACAAAAGCACGTCGTATAATATATCTCACAACCACACAATGAGAATAACATATTCATAGACTCAACTATAGCTAACATCCCTAGAATCCCTATTTACACAACTAAGACTAGATATCCTATAAGCAGACAACCATTTACAGAGACAGAGTAAGTTAATTTCTCCCTTTTTGTAAGTTCTACTATACATTAATTAATTATCTAAAGTTTCATTAAATGTTACCATATTCTAGGTTCCATTTCATAATCATTTCAACAAGGATCCAAGCCCTCTGGGCATAACTAAACAAAATCCACAGATTCCCATAATCAAATCCTCATCATTGCATCCCAAAAAGCTCCAACCCCAAGGGTTAAACATCATTTATTGAATTATTTAACAACTTTACAACATTTCAAGAATCTAGGTATTCTAAGAAAACATTAAAAATTACCAACCCAAAGAGATCAACACAGCAAGTAGATGAGATACTTGTCGAGTCTTTTCCAACTATTGTAGGATCATAGACTCATCCATCCTCTAGATGGTAAAAATTTATATCACATACAATACCATGAATGTATTTTCCTATTTTGGAATGAGAGTAAAAAAACCATATGATTAATGACCCGAAAATTCCAAAGAATTTTTTTAAAATACATGAGAATTTTACCAGTCCGTGAAAACTGATGACGCTTGATTCCGAGCCCGGTGTGCCCGGAATCATTTTCTAAAGTATTTTTCGGGTATGTTCAGTAAAAGTACGAGCGGGATTTTATATCTTTTGAATTGATGCTCAGAATTAAAACCAGAGGGCACCGTTGACCTCATAACGCTGGTATTCCATTAAGAAGACCTTTCCCACAATTGCGTTTTATCAAGACTGGATGTTAATTTTTTTAGGGTTTCTAAATAAAATTAAATAAAAAAATGTGTAGCATATTTTTTTAGTAGTGGTTTAATCCTCCAAGGGGAGGTTAGTGGTGGGGCCCACCTGCACATAACCTTCCTTCGAAGGATGTTATAAAGTGGGGCCCTCACGAGTATCAAACCCCCTTAACCCCCTTTAACCCCTGGAACTCCCAATTTAATGTAGGGAGGCTCTTCACCTTCCCCCTCCAAATCAATGAGCCAACACCACCTTTTAATTAAGTGGTGTAACATAATGAATTGGAATCATTTTGAATTCATTATGCGAATATTTTAATAAGATGAGTTATTTTATTATTTTAAAGTTAGCATACTCTAGTGGTAAAGCCTTGGAAGGATTGAGAGAATATCCTCTCAATGAAGAACGCCTGTCTCCACCAAAGAACGAAGACACCGCCTTCTCCCTCTCCAATTGGGGTATGAAGGGGAAGACGCCACCAACGAAGAACATCGCCGAAGACGACGTCATCTCCTCCCGATGTCAACGAAATGGCGCCGCCTTCCCATGACTCCGTCAAGTGATCACTGATTTAAAGGTAGGGGATGTGTTGAATTCTTTCCTTCTTCATCATCATACCAACCTTGGTTTATTAGTTGTCCAATTGTTATCACATAACGCGGAGGGAGCGAGCCAAAAAAACACGGCCTGACATCCCCCCATTGGTTCTTGATTGGTTGAAAATGTTGGTGGCGCAACGGTGCCACCGGAAGGGTGAACCGCGGCGGAGCATCGACGGCGGCGAAGAGCTGGCCACATGGAAACTGACAGCGCAAGACCACTGGGTCACCAGAAAGGCACAACACCATCGTGCCGCACAAAGGTAAGTCGGGCTGCGGCGAAGGTTCCACGGCGCCGTTGCGCCGCGAGGAGGGAAGAAGGGGGCCGCTGCCTGGGCAGGCTGTGGTGGAGGGGCACAGCGGCATCGCGCCACGCCGGTACTACAGGAGGCCGCAGTGGAGGGTCATGGCACTGTTGCGCCGTTCTGGTAGAGCAGGACTGTTTCCTTAGGCCACGGTGAATAGGAGAGGATGGTTGGCTGTAAGTCTCGTGGTAACAAAGGCCGGTGCCTTGCGCCGACCATTTTAGGAGCCTGGGGGGGTGTAACCCCCCTTTATGTGGCCAACCAGCCACTCGGGCCAGCCAGCCAGCCAACCACCCAGGCCAGCCGGCTGGCAAGCCACGCGGGCTGTCAGCTGGCCGATCCCCTAGCCAGCCGGGCCGCAATGGGCAGGGCCGTGCCTTTGAGTCGAGCCGCCCTTTTGGGTTGGTCTGCTCCCTTGGTTTGGGCAGCACCTGTGGTCCTGGTCACACCCTAGTTCAGATCGGGTCGGTCCGGGTTGGTCCAACTAGGTCGGACCAGAACTGGACCCGCTATGTCCAATTACACATTTTAGCCCGCATCTTGGGTTACAGGTGTCCGATCAACAAAAATTCTACGGAAACGGAAGGGGTAGAGAAGGACGGAACTTTTGGCATACCCCTCTTGAGGTTTGGACGTAGTTGGGGTACAACCAGATTGGATTAAGCCTAAAAACTAACCGGGCCCCTGGAACGGAAATGTCAACAACTCAGAGACTTTGCGTCCGATTGAGGTGACATCCGTCATGCTTGGTTCCTTATGATGAGACGGAACTACGGGATACATCAACTCAAGACTTTGTGGTAGTTGATGTATCGACACTTAGCTCGAGAAGCAGACCCTCCCGGAAACGAGTGTGCTGTGTGTGGGAACCCTAGGGCTGGCTGCGACTAAGATGATATGATTATACATGGACCTACAACTATGCCGGGATCCTCCGTGGTTTCGACAAAGACGATATTGTATGAGGATCCTCCGTGGCTTCGACAGTGATGATACTGTACCAGGATCCTTAGTGGGTTCGACAACAATGGCTTATGTACTGGTATCCTCCATGGGTTCGACAGTGCTGATACTGTTCCAGGATCCTACGTGGGTTCGATAGAGTAGATGACTCAGAGGCTACATCAAATCATCTCTATCCCTCTTCACGAGTTGTATACCCGTGTGAGATGATTCTTGACTTTCAATTGATATCATCATGGTTATTGACTTTACTTCCTTTGTGGACTGGGTTGTTCTTGGGCTCGAGAGTTGGAGGAGGCTTGTAACTGATAACTTAGGTATACGTATGGGAATATACCTAAGTAGGGTTGGTTGATACATCGTGACCGTATCTTTGTTCTTTTTTATATCCATAGTGGACTATGGGAGACCTTAGGGGGTCTCGTGGTCTCCAACTGAGTATTGTTATACTCACCCATGCACGGGCTTCGCCCGCACCTTGTTGTGTTCTGTGAAGACAATGGTCAGTAGTGATCTAGGATGAGGGTGAAGGACGGGAGGCCTCCTGGGGCTGGACTAGACGAGAAGTACCTTAGGGACGTGTTTTTAGAGATATGTACCTACCCTTCAAGTAGGATTTCCCCGGTGGACGGGCCAAGAGATTTTTTCCCTTTTTACTTGTACTTATACTTGTTATTCAGTTGGGTTTGTATATTGTCCCACTTACATTCAACACATTTATATTTTCTATATAATTACGTGTTTCATCTAATGCTTGCGTTCAGACTATGTGTATTACAAGTTTAAATAATCACCAGCACCTGGCCTATGGAAGGCAGGCTTGGGGTAGTCACAACACGGGCCCCAAGGATGGGTCGTGACAAATTGGTATCATAGGAGTCAGTTATACCGCAAAACATGTACTCTAATTCTTTTAATGGCTATAATTCTATGATATTTATGGTGTGGTTATCAGTTTAGGTAATCCGGTTTTGATCTGGAGGCCAATGTATCCATACACTAGGACTCTGAATTCTGATTTCCGACTCAGTGCACAAAAGAACTGATTGTGTGTGTGTTTCCTTGGAAAGTTTTCTTCATGGTTACTTTGTGTCAGCTAACCAGGTATATTTTTTTTACTCTAGAGCACCTGTTTATTTTCAGGATGGCCCCACATAGTCATCCACTTAGGGTTCCAATTTTCATACGAGATTATAGCCCACCGAGCGACGAGGCCTCGGTGTAGGGCCCCATCCCAGTGGAGGTACCAGTGGTACCACTACCTGCTGGGCCACCGATACTACCATCTCTAGCAGTAGAGAGTGCACGTCGTCTGAATGTGTTGAATGAGTTCCAGCGCTAGAGGCCGCCCAGTTTCCGTAGGGAGATGGAACCATAGGTAACTGAGGATAGGCTGGAGGCTATTGTGAGAGTTTTCATATTGGTAGGGACACTAGCCGACCTCATGGTGATCCATTCCGTGAGTCTCTTACTTGTAGCAGTAGGCAGATGGTGGAGCTTGATTCTCCAGGTGCATGACGAGGCATCATTACTATGGGAAGACTTCGAAAGTCTCTTCGGGTCGTAGTTTGTTCCAGCCACCCTTCTTGCAGGGCGGATTTGGGAGTTACTTCATCTGTAGTAGGGCAACATGACAGTATCTCAGTACTCAGCAAGGTTCACTGACCTCTTGCGGTACTCCACAGATATGGTACATGACCCATTCTTCAGGGCCTAGACTTTCGTGCAGGGACTCATGCATGAGATCAGTGCTTCGATGATCTCCCTCAGCATCCCGACGCCGGAAGGGGTGCTAAAGAGATCCCTTCATGGGGAGAGTTTTCTTAATGACCAGACACGAGAAGCGTGGCCCACACTAGGGTGACACATAGAGGAGTTTTCTGCAGCCGGAAGTAGATATATATCACAGAGGACCATGTGGACCTGACCATCTGGTGAGAGACCCCAGGATACAGGTTCGGTTGTGCGGGGCACATAGGATAGAGCCAACCATACGAGGAGCAGGCATTTCTATGCATGTGGCAGGCATGGTCGAATGGCTTGAGACTGCACAACCCGCCATGAAGATGAGAAGCAGATTGTAGAGGGACCTCCCAGGCAGAGGGAGAGGTTCAACCATGGTGGTCCGCCGAGAGAAGGCGGGCGTGGAAGATGAGTGTGTCGAGCAGCAGGTGGTGGACGATGTTTCGAGGACCTACCACCACCACCCCCAGGAGGTCCACCCCGACCACTGGGAGCTGGCATAAAGGGACGGGTTCATCTCCAGACAGTCGTGGCCTATGACCACGACGCACCTGAGATGATTCGAGATACAATCTGTGTATACTCTAACCTTGGTGCAATACTTATAGAAATCGGTGGGAGTCATTATTTTATCGCTGCTTCCCTCATTCGGAGCTTGGAGATCCGGATGGAGCCGTTGTCTCAATCCTTACGACTAGAGACTCCTACAGGGGAGGACTCAACGATTACGCACTAGTTTCGGCTGTGTGAGATTACTCTAAGAGGAATGATATTCGGATAATATCTCTTCATAGCGGTGTCGAGGCCTTACGACGTCGTCTTGGGTATAGACTGGTTATCCACAGTTCATGTTCATATTGATAATATTATGAGGAAAGTGTGGTGTGTCCGTGAGGATGGGATGAGATTTACCTTCACCAGCGAGAAGGGAGCCTTTGCAGAGTAGGATGGACTTACCCAGAGGAGGGTGCTGTTGATCACACATCAGTTGGCTAGCCTCATTCTCGGATTGGATGATGTGCAGAGTCTGAGATTTCTTATTGTGGTGGATCAGTAGGTAGATGTTTTCCCTGAGGATGTTCCAGGACTACCTCCTTGAAGAGAGGTGGACTTCTACATTGACCTGTACCCAGGGACGACACCGATATCTACTCCATCATCTAGGATGGATCCCCCCGATCTTCATGAGCTGCGGGTACAGTTGGAGGACTTGCAGGAGAAGTGATTTATCCATCCCAGTGTTTCACCCTGGGCATACTTGATTTCTTCTCGAAGAAGGAGGATAAGAACATGTGACTGTGTGTTGATTTTTGGCGCCTAAATCAGGTGATCATGAAGAACAATTTCCCACTCCTGAGGATTAAAAAACACTTTGATAAGCTCAAGGGAGAACAATGGTTCTCAAAGATAGACCTTAGGTCAGGCTATCGCCAGCTTAGAGTTCGACACAAGGATGTGAAAAAGTCACCCTTCAGTTGTCACTATAGCCACTACGAGTTCTTGGTTATTCCCTTCGGCTTAACCAATGCCCCAGAAGTGTTCATGAGTCTCATGAACATTATCATCCAGCCTTACCACGATCGGTTTGTTGTAGTCTTAATCGAATAAATACTGATATACCCGACTACTAAGGAGGAGCATGCCTACCATCTGCAGGTAGTAATGGACACACTCCAAAAGCACTAGCTTTATTGTAAGCTCTCGAAGTTCCAGTTTTGGATTTGAGAGGTTCACTTCTTGGGACACTTCATTTCGGAGGCTGGAGTGGCAGTGGATCCAGCAAAGATTGAGGCAGTGCTTTCTTGGGATCCAACCAGGAGTGTGACAGAGGTACGGAGTTTTTTGGGGCTGGCTGTGTACTATCGGAGATTTTTTCCAGACATATCAAGAGTTGCAGCACCGCTTTAAGCATTGACGAAGAAGGGTAAAACTTTTGAGTGGTCAGAGAGATGTCATCAGACCTTTCAGAAGACGAGGGAGAGGATGACTAGTGCACCCATCTTGAGGCTACTAGATGAGGGTGTTGGGTATGTAGTTTACTACGATGCATCATGGACATTCCTCGGGTGTGTCCTGATGCAGGAGAATGTAGTGATCGCTTATGGTTCTCATCAGATGAGACAACATGAGATGAACTACACTACCCATGACCTGGAGTCAGTAGCAGTGGTATTCACCTTGAAGATGTTGCGGCACTATCTGATGGGAGAACCCTTTACGGTCTACTCTGACCACCAGTGTCTCAGGTATATCTTCTTTCAGAAGGACTTGAACCTGATACAACAGCGATGTCTTGAGTTCCTCTAGTAATATGACTTCGAGATTTTATATACTCCTAGGAAGGGGATCATTGTAGAGTTTTCTCTTAGTAGGAGATCATGCATTAATCTTCTAGGAGAGGCGACAGAGCAGCTGGCCGTGTTGCATATATCTTTTGTGGGTAGAGATGGAACAACCTTTTTACAGTCTCCCACAGTCACCCCTCCACTTCTTCAGGGAGTCAGGGAGGCATAATGTGGGGATTTTTACAGTCAGATTTGATGTGCTTATATATCCACAGGTTAGGCACCTGTTGGATTTTTTGAAGTTGGGGAGCACGTCATTCGTTTTAGAGGACGTACCATTGTACCAGTTGCACTTTAGGAGGATGTATTGTGGGAGTTACACACATCTCCTTTCTTAGTACATCCAAGAGTGGAGAAGTTGTATCAGGACCTCCAATGATAACACTGGTAGCCAGGTATGAAGATGTCTATAGAAGAGTTTTTATCACGATACCTCACTTGTAATAAAGTGAAGGCGGAGCACCACGTTCCAGCAGGCTTGGTTAATCCCTTAGAGGTCCCAGAGTGGAAGTGGGATGGGATATCCATGGATTTCGTGACAGTACATCCAAATACATATAGAGGACACGACTCTGTCTGAGTGATCGTAGACTGACTAACCAAGACGACCCACTTCCTACCAATCAGAGAGCGGGGCTCAGCAGAGAGCTTGGGACGAATCTATGTGCAGAAGATTGTCCGTTTACATGGAGTACCTTATTCTATTTTGTCCAACCACGACGCACGGTTTACTTCCCGGTTATGGAAGGGGTTGCAGGAGGATTTCAGGATGCAGCTTCGCTTGAGCACCGCTTTCCATCCATAGACGGATGGTCATACTGAGAGGACCATTCAGAATCTCAAGGACATGCTCCATACATGAGTCCTCGACTTCGTTCGTAGCAGGAAGGATCACTTACCCTTGTTGGAGTTTTTGTATAACAATAGCTACCACTCCACAATCGGGATGAAACCTTACGAGGTACTATACAGCTAACTGTATAGATCGCTGCTTACTGGACTGTCCCAGGGGAGTCCGCACTTGTAGGATGAGAGATGGTGTAGGCTACGATGGAGAAGGTGCAGATCATGGAGAAGTGGATGAGGACTGAACAGAGCAGTCAGAAGTCCTATACTGATAGGAGACGGAGACCACCGAAGTTTGAGGATGGCAACCATGTCTTTCTTGAGGTCTCTCCTCGACAAGGTCTATAGAGATTTGTTCGAGGAGGAAAGATGTATCCTCATTTCATCGGACCTTTCCAGGTCCACAACAGAGTAGGTGAGGTGGATCACCGCTTGGCTCTTTCACCTCAGCTACATTGGCTGCACGATATCTTCCATGTATCTCAGCTGAGAAGATACGTGCACACCCCAACCCACATCATCGACCATGGAAAGATGGAAATCTATGATGGGGAGAATTTCACAGATATTCCAGTAGATATTGAGGATTGAAAGGAGCAGGTCCTGCGTGGATGGTCGATTCCTCTAGTGTACGTTTTTTGGCAGCACAAGAACCTCCAGGAGATAACATGGGATTAGGAGGCTCAGATGCATGCTAAGTTCCCCCATTTGTTCTCTTAGTTCGAGCTTTAGTTTATAGGGATGAAAATCCCTGGGGTGGGGAGAATTTAAAGACCCATAAATTCAATTGAAATTTCTTTTAATTAAATTTGAATTTTACAAGTCCGCGAAAACTGACGGCGCTTGATTCTGAGGCCTGGTGTGCCCGGAATCAATTTCTGAGGTTTTGTTCCAGTACGTTTAGTAAACATACAAGCATGATTTTATATCTTCCGAACCGGTTCTCGGGATTGAAATATGAGGGCACCGTTGAACTCACATCACTGGTATTCTCTTAAGGAGACCTTTATCGCAGTTTCGTTTTATCGAGATTGGAAGTTAATTTTTTGGGTTTTCTAAATAAAATTAAATAAAAATAGATGTATAATATTTTTATTTGAGTGGTGTTTTAATCCTCCAAGTGGAGGTTAGTGGTGGGGCCCACCCTCACATAACCTCCCTTGGGAGGATGTTATAATGTTGGACCCCCATGAACATCTTTCCCCCTTAACCCCCCATTAACCCTTAGAAATCCCAATTTAAATTAGGGAGCCTCTTCACCTTCCCCATCCAAATTAATGAGCCAAAACCACCTTTTAATTAAGTAGTGTAACTTAATAAATTTGAATCATTTTGAATGCATTTATAAAACATTTTAATAAGATGATTAATTTTATTATTTTGAGGATGGCATAATCTTGTGGTGAAGCCTTGGAAGGATTGAGAGAATATCCTCTCAACGAAGAACACCTGTATCCACCAAAGAACGACGACGCCATCTTCCCCATCTCCAACCGGGGTAAGAAAGGGAAGTTGCTGCCCGAGAAGAACATCACCGCCGCCAACATCTTCTCCTCCTGACATCAATGGAAAAACACCGCCTTCCCATGACTCCGTCAAGTGATCACTGATTTCATGGTAGGGGTTGAGTTGAATTATTTCCTTGTTAATCTCCATTCGAACCTAAGTTTCATTGATGGCCATTTGTTATCAGCTAATGTGGAGCGCACAGAACAAACAAACACGGACTGACGTCCCTCAGTTGGTTCTTGATTGGTTGAAGGCGGCAGTGGAACAACGATGGCGGCAGTGCAACGGCACCATCGGAAGGGAGAACTGCGGTGGAGCATTAGCGGCGGTGACATGCCGACCGTGAGGAAACAGGCAGCACAAGATGGTCGGGTCACCGGAAAGGTATGGCGCCGTCATGCCTCGCGGAGGAAAGTTAGGCCGCGTCCCAGCCGTGTTGTGGCGAAGGAGGAAAGGTGTCGTTGCGCCATGCAAAGGGCAGTAGAAGGCCGCGGTTGGGGCAGGCCGCGGTAGAGGGGCACGACGCCATCACACCGCACCATTGCTACAGGAGGCCACAACTGGGTCGGGTCGCAATAGAGGGGAACAGTGTTGTCGCGCGATGCCAGTGGTGCAGGACCGATACCTTAGGCCACGACGAATAGGAGTGGGCGGCAGGCTGAGCCGACCGCATGTGCGCACCAGGCGGGACACTACGGGTCCCATGGTTACAAAGGCCGGTGCCCTGCGTTAGCTGTTTCGGGAGACCGACATCTGTAACTATCCCTTACGTAGCCAGCTGGCCACCCATGCCCACCAGAAATCCAGCCACCAGGGCTAGCCATCCACCCGCCCGAGCCGCCAGCCGGCTGAGCCGCCAGCCGGGCGGGCCGCCACCGGTCGGGCCGTGCCTTCCGGTCGGGCAACCATGGGCCGGGTCGTGCCATCGGGTCGGGTCGCCCCATTTGAAGTGGGTCGCTCCCTTGGTACGGGATGCCCACTCAGGTCGGGAAACACCCAAAGACCGAGTCAGACCCTCGTTCGAACCGGGTCAGTCCGACTAGGTCAGACCAGATCCAGGCCCGCTATTGCCAATTACACTTTTTAGCCCGCATCTTGGGCTACGGGTGTCCGGTAGACCAATTGTATACAACAACGGAAGGATTAGAGTATGATGGATCTTTTGGCATACCCCGCTTGAGGTTTGGAAATAGTTGGAGTGCGGCCGGGTTGTTTTATGCCTAAAAACTAACTGGGCACCTTGAACGGAAATGTCAATAACATACAGACCGGGCATCCAATTGACATGCCGTCTATCGTGTTGGGTTCCTTATAATAATGTGGAACTACCTGATACATCAAATCAAGACATAAAGGTAGTTGATGTATCAATACTAGTCTCAAGGAGCGGACCCTCATGGAATCGAGCGTGCTTTGTGCGGGAACCCTAGGGCTGGCTGCGACTGAGATGATAGTATCCAACGTGGACCTACTACTATTTCAAGATCCTCCATGGGTTTGACAGCGACAATACTGTACCAGGATCCTCCGTGGGTTCGACACTGACGATACTGTACCAGGATCCTCCGTGGGTTTGACAATGATGACTTCTATACTGGGATCCTCCGTGGGTTCGACAGCATTGACACTGTTCGAGGATCATATGTGTGTTTGATAGAGGAGATGATTCAGATGCTACATCAAATCATATGTCTCCCTCTTCACGAATTTTATACCTATGTGAGCTGAGTCTTTTCTTTCACTCGATATCATCGAGGTGATTGACTTTACTTCCTTTGTTGACTGGGTTGTACTTGGGATCAAGAGTTGGAGCAGGACTATGACTGATAACTTAGGTATACGTATGGGAATATACCTAAGTAGGGTTGGATGATACTTCCTGACTGTATATTTCTTCATTGGTTTATCCTTAGTGGAGTCTGGGAGACCTTCAGAGGTATCGGGGTCCCCTACTGTGTATTGTTATACTCACCCCTACACGGGCTTCGCCCACATCTTATTGTGTTCTGTGTAGACAATAGTCAGCATTGATCGAGTCTGAGGGTGATGGATGGGAGGCTTCGTGGAGCTGGACTAGATGAGATGTACCTCAAGGATGAGTTGTTTCGAGATATGTACCTACCCTTCAGGTATGATTTCCCCGATGGATGATCTAGGAGGTGTTTTTCCCTTTTTACTTGCACATGTACTTGTTGTTCAGTTGGATTTGTATACTGGCCCACTTATTTTCAGCACATCAATCTTTTCTATATTAGTACTTTCTACTTCTACTGCTTGTGTTCAGACTATGTGTATTACTAGTTTAAAGGCAACGCCTTCCCTTTTATTGTGAATTCGCCTTTGGTGCTAGTCACCGGCCCCTGGCCTATTGAAGGCGGGATTTGGGTAGTCACGACGTGGGCCTCGAGGAAATTTCGTGAAAATTTTCCTCATTTAGTGGTGGAAGGAAAATAGATAAACAAACAATAGATTCATCATGAATCCAACATCGACATTGATTTGTAATCCCAGATTCAACCAGTTTCATAATCTCTGGTGCCCTCCCCGACTCACATATGCATAATATGATGAATCTCTCCACTCTAGGCATAAACTAATTCCACAAACACAAGGCCTCTCTACCACCACAAGACATAATATCTATCCCAGATCAGCCATCCTAGGCTCAAATTACATTCAGGCCCCCAACCCTACAACCAGAAGTCTTGTATACATATAACATCATCGGAACCATGAAAAAACCTAGAAACATGATCTCATCACAAAAGTAGGGCATCTAAGTTTCACACACAATGAGCTCCTAGGGATACAAAGTAGATGCACTTGGCCTTTACATGAATGTAGGAAACTCATTCCATAAAATGCATTATCCATATCACAAAACTATTTCCTATACCATTATAAATAAACTGATTAATTCTTCATAGTTTCCTACTATGGGAATCCTAGGAAAAAATCTCTCAAATGTCGCCTCCAAATTAATTGAATAATTAATTTAACATGACGTTAATCATTTATTAACAAGAATCAACATGCTTCAGTTTCATTGAAAAATTCCATTAAACATGATTAGATTCATCATTTTGATCATCATAATATTATAATAACAAAAACCAAAATATTAAACATGGTTCTTTAACCAATTAAACAATTAATTAAAAAATTAATCCAAGTATTATATTATTTTACAGTTTCTATCAAGAATGACTTGCTAAATAAAGAAATGAATAAATATCACACTATCTATAAAATCAAGAGACAATCCACTATCACGGTACAATGAAACAACATCTCCATGTGATCAATACCCAATTTATGTAAACTGGTTCATATAATTATTAGGTCAATTTAATTGTGATCCAAATGTCTAAGTCATGCTTTCTATACGTTTTCATGTAAGAATAAAGAGAATCCATGAATCCCCAACCTCAAATGGTCATTGACGTTATTCGCATGAGAAAGGATCAATGTAACAGATCATGATCACCACTTATGAAATATCTACATACACCAGAGGACATCATGGAGAAGACTCACAAACCAAACATCACAAATAATCCATTAAAATAATTCATATCACATGCCATCACAGAGAAAAGAGAAATGGGAGGAAACATATCAAATACTCCAAAATAACTATGTTATATGATACCCTATGTCGAATAAATATTGCTACAGATCGAAGGAGGGATCTAGAGATTTTTCCATGATGAATGAATCCCCATAACACTAAAGGGAGGGTCTTTGGGTCATCTGGGGTTGAGGGAGGTCCACTGAAGCCATACGTTTTCCAAAAACTGAGTAGCTGGAAATAATTTATGACATACATTGTTAGGGTATTACATGATGTGTAGTCCTATTTCACATCATATAATCCCTCGAGGTCAAGATCCACTAGAAATCAGGTCACCTCTTGATTTTATTTTATTTTTTCCACTCCAATGTATTTGACACTATGAATATCTCTTTTACTCCATGTAACATTCTACACTTCATGAAGGATCCTAGGATAACCCATGAAATAGGATGTCCCCTTATGTAATGTACTTACATGATGTGAAATCCCCTATTCCCATCTTTTACATAACCTAACTTCTCTAAACATCTTATGAGCCACCTCAGAGCACTATAATATCCAATAAAATCCAAGGGTTGATCCACGGGGTTTTGGTCCCTTACATCAGATTCCACTCAAAACATTATCATTCTTGGGAATCCAAAAGAAACCCATAGATGAAATAGAAAGGGGTCATCTGAATATCCACCACACAAGATACCTCTCAATGTTCTCACCACAAAAGGATCTCAACAAATTCATCAAAGGAATAAAATGAAACCATGTGAAAACTACAACCAAGACAAAACCACTCTCCGAGGTGATGTACCTCCAAAAATAAAGCAAGAAACAACAAGAAACAAGTGAAATCCATCTCATGACAAAAAGATTCTAAAACAACCAAATTAACAACATTACAAGAGAATATATTACCATCAAATACCTCAGGGTACTGAGCATGTATCTATGACTCACACTCCCAAGTACTCTCCTCCACCCACCACGCCACCACATGACATGAAACAAGAAGATAGAATGCCAGCACAACAACTTCTCCAAACATTCCAAGATTTCTATAGGATGCTCCGAGAAACTCTCATCATCGCCTAAATCGATCTCTCCCCAATAAATGATGTTAGAGTCATTATAAAGATAATTATGGAGTTGCGTCATGTAAAAAACATCATGTATCATGTTCATCTATGTGGGAAGTGATACCCAATAGACCACATATCCAACATGAGCCAACAAATAGAATGAACAAACAAACTGGGGATAAATCATACTCTCATGACCAAACATTCTCTACCCCTGATGGGGAGTCACCTTCAAAAACACGTGATCCCCAATTCCAAACACCCGAGGTCTCCTCCGAGCTATGAACATATTTTTCCTACAAGGATGTACTGCTAAGGGTGATGTATGGAACTCTCTTAGAACAATCTCACGTGATACCAATGGAATGAAAATCCTTCACTAAAACAACAGCTGGTGTTGTTCATCCTAGATCAAGAACCAGGGGCCTTACTACCAACAACTCGGTATCTCAAGACATCCACCTTGAGATCCCTAAACCAGGACACTTCTACCTGTTGCACACGATATTACTGCACAATCACTTTATAAAGACAACCCCTTCCCCAAAACATCTCCCATATCCAGATGTAATATTTAATGTTTTCCCATCACTCTCTAGGAATCACCCAATTCATGCACTACATCGCTATGTGACTTCCTTCTTAGCACATTTCCTACAACATTCCCCTTAACATGTATATAATAAATTTTGATGTCGCAATCATTTGAGAACTCCATCTAATGAGGATGTTTTATGTTCAAGTCACACTAGGAGAAATGTACATCAGGCTCATATGATTAGTGAAGACAAAAAACACTCGTTGTTGAGGTAATGTGTCCAAAGCTTCATGGAAAACACCACAGCCAAAAAGTCAATTTCATTAGTGGTATAATCACGTTCATGGGTATGCAACAACCGAGACTAGTAATAATTGACCGAACACTTCTATATCTAAATAGAACAAAACCCTATAAGTGAAAAATCACAAGAAACCTCAAACTAGACTACATATAATAGAATACAATGAACTAGAGGAGTGACTAACCTATCCATCAGAAACTCGAAAGCTAGATCAAACTGATCAGTCCACTTGAATGCCTACTCCTTCCTGATCAACATTTTCAAAGGATTCACAACATGAGAGAAATCAGTTTTGAACCTCCATTAAGTGCCTAAAATACTAATGAAATATCACACATTTTCCACTATCATGGAAAATACATAATATAAAAATGATTTATACTTTAATGGATCCACATATACACTCATTGAGGATACAACATGCCCCAATAAATGGACTTCTCGAGCCCAAAAATTCCACTTAGACAAATTCCCAAACAACAACTATTGTCGAAGAACTCCTAATACGAAACACAGATGCTCTACATTCACCTCCATAGATGAATATTACACAAGGAGTTCGTCGATGGAAACAACTATGGACTTATCTTAGAACTCACGGAAAACATCGTTCATTGACCCCATGAACACTACTAGAGCATTCTTCACACCGAACGACATCACAAAAAACCCATAATGCTCATGTCGACAATCTAATCATATATTCAGGATATCCTCATCCTTCACATGAATCTGATGATATATTGACCACAAATCGATCTTCTAGAACCAACTTTAAATTTTCATTTGATCGAATAAATAATTAATCCATGAATTAGGATTGCTGTTATTCACTGTTACTTTTTTCAGGAGATTTTAATCGATACACAACCAGAAACTTCCTTTAGGATTTTTTAATGAACAAAACTAGTTCACCCCACAACGACTCTCTTTGAAAAATGAAACCACACTACAATTTAACACTGAGATATATTTATAGCTCTCACTACATAGAAGGTGACAACCTATACAGAGGCACAGAGATAGGAGACACACCTGGTTGTAGCTCGATCCCAAACTGGATCTCCCATCGATGGGGTAATGCTAAAACCACTTCTGGAAAGACATCAGGGTACTCTTCTATGACCCTAGGAAAGGCCAACTGCAGATCCTCCTACAAAATCAACATTAGATCATCCATAAATGATGAAAATCATAGATCATGCCTTTGAAAAATATGAGGGTATTTCTCACCAAAAAAACACCACTGGCTCCCTATCAACATTGAAGAACACCACCTTCCTCTTGATTCAATCCCTGATATCCTCCATCGAATAAATCCATTCCAAGATGAGGATGACATCATATTTCTGTATCCATAAACATATTAAATCTCCCAAATAGTGGTACTTCCCTAAGACTAGATTACATTCTCTTGATACATCAAACAATTAATCTCGACCTCCAACTGGTGTAGTTAATGCAAAGGGAACTAGAATCCTCCCTTACTCAAGTCAAAATGCATGGAAAAGAGATAGTAATATGATGGAGTGTGTTGCTCCTGAATTAAAAAAGGCATGAACCCAAGTTGAAAAAATGAAAAGGGTATCTTGACTGATGTCTGCATTACCGAGCACTGGCAACACGAAAGCATGAAACTGACCGCAACGTGCTCCACAAAATCCTTGGAACTAATGAGAACCACCTCCATGGTTGTACTCTGCTCTCGGAGAATGGGGATCATCTGGGTGATGTCTTTTACCTACCCCATTTTTTCTATATGGACCCCAAACTGGAGCAACCTACTGATGCTTCCTCTGCTGAAATTACCTCAATGAAGGAACCTAATGAGGAACATATGTAAAACACTTACTATATGGAAAGGTTGGTTACTCATGATATTGATGACATCAACCTGCACAATAAAAAAGTGTTTAGACCCTTTGAAAATATATGAGAGATACCTCTCATAGAGAAATGAGATTTAGAGGTCCAGGACCTACCCCCTGGATGGTTGAAAACTCTTCTGCCCTGAAAACTGGGAAACTTAGACCATAACTCTACTTCGTGAGGAATCATGGAGTCTCCCATTGCGTGACGATGTGGTTCTGGATAACATCCTCTAAATGAACTCTACCCTTAAAAATTCATGGAGATATGTCGTCAGGATAAACGAGGTGGCCTGACACCAGATCTGTGGATGTAATGCCTCCTCAAAATGCATATCTCTTTCTTCCTCGTCCAATAATAGGTCGGAAGTATATCGCATAAGGTTCTTGAAACGGATCCCAAACACTTACCGAATGGATCTCCCATGCATAATGATATGCAACACATGGCGTTTGGCCACCATCTTAGTTGAAGAAAGAATCTCATCTATGAACTAAAATAAAACTTCTACCAGGATACTTCCAGCTCCCCGAGATCCCTAATGAACATGAACCCAGGACTGTCTCTCTTCCCCACATAGCATCGACACAACCAATGAAACCCCATGCACTTCTCAATCACAGATCGAACAAAAGGATATATAAACCTCCTCTAACTAGGCTTCTCTGAATGCATATGAAATAGATCCCTCGTACTTCTATAGATTCTAGCGCAGAAATTCTTAGAGTATCTTCTTCTATGATTCTTCGTTGTCAACCACTACTCTGCAGTGATCTGATGGTGAAACCTATGGAATATCATCCTCACAGTCCTAATGATTACATCGACCAAGAGCAGTACATATAAAAAAACATAGTGCTCATAAATCTGAAATATGGAAGACTTTAATATTAATTAATTGGTTTCTTTTATTCATTTCAAGTTAACCTATCCCAATACCTACCTATTCAAACATAGGCCCAAAGAAGAATAATGGTTGATCCTTTCCTAGGTATGTACCCTTTGAATAGTATCATCTCCATTATTATCTACTATAAGATTAATGGTTTGGGTATCCGACCATAGGGGGCCTTAAATACCTATGTATCAGCTGGTGTCTCATGTTTATAGCACTTGGTAAACGTAGCTAACACCATTTCCCATACCAAACCATGAAACCTCAAATGTACCTAACTCCAAACTCAATCATATCCATCAACCTTAATTTTATACTACTCTTTCCTGACCCCTCCCCACAATGTGTAACAATATTAGGATGAAAATGTGGGAAGGGAGACAATAACCCTCGAGTCCCACCTCCAGTAGGCGCTGAAATAGAGACTAGCACCAACGGTATAATAAACACACTTATGGGAGGAATTACCAACTAAAAGAACACATGAAAAAGATAGAGATGTGAAAGTAACCAACCAACTCTTTCAAAGACTAAAATATAAAAGAAATAGAAATTAAACAATTTTAATTTCATGAAATACTACTACAACTAAAAGGGGAAAACATCAAGTTCCAAAGTAAAGTAAAATGGAAGAGATCATGAATGAAAACAAATCTTGAAAAACACCCAAGATAGTAGTAACTGGCTTGATATCCACCCCTCTATAAGTGATCTAAAAAATATTTATATAATGTAAGTTGATTAATATAGTATGCTTAGTAGGATCCTCCCCTGACCCTTTCAGACATGAGTAAAGAAAGAATACTAAATCAGAGTAAAAAATAAGTGAAACAAAATCATTACCTAAACAAGTTTCCAGTGTTCAAAGACTCACCATGTCTACTCTCACAATGTCTCACATACAATAGTATTTAACATCGTAAAGAATGTCAATGGTACCATAATACCACTCCCCCCATTGGGATTCCACTTTTCTCCAACATATCACGTCTTGATCATCTCTATCTAAAAGGGAATTCCTGTAGACACCTGGGCGAAGCACCACAACACACACCTAATACGTCAAAAGGCACATCAAGCATCAATTCACCGAGTCCACAAAACCAATGAAACCACGTAGTTTCTGGGAACCACCATTTATCGCGTAACATATTTCTTATGTTGGGTATTATACCTCAATCAATTACATATCATAAACTGAGTAAGGACCCTCATGCCATCACAAACTATACACATTACACCAATATTATACAATAGGAAACTATATCCAGAATATATTTGTGTGAAATAACCACAAGCCATTACATACCTACACACACATATTTGAGGAAAAAACTGCTATGCATACCATCACTAGTAACATTCACGAGAAGATAGCGGGGCCAAAGGGGGTAGTCATCAATCCATCCTCTAACCAGGATGTTGGGGAAAACACCCCTAGGCCTCAGAATACTCGAGGTGTCAATATACCTAATTCAAAGGGTGTATTTGCACCTTGAAACATAAAATTACATGATATAATATATATCACAACCTCACTCTGGGCATAACGTAGTTTTAGACTCAACTTTATCTTACATCTCTTAGATTACTAGCTGACACTACTATGACTAGATGTCATATAAGAAGAAAACCATTTAAAGAACTATATTATGTTACATTATCTGGTTTTATCATTTTATCTCAATATTAATTAATTATATAAAAATTAAATAACCATTATCATTTTCTACATTCAATCATGTTTTCATTTCAACATGGATCAATTCCCTCGAGGCATAATCAAACTGAATCCATTGCTTATCAAAATCAATACCTCATCAATACATCCCAGAAAGCACCAACCACATGGGTTAAACATCATTTGTTAATTTTTTAAAGAAAATTACCACTTTATGTACTTTTAGGTACTATATGAAAAATGTTTAATCTACCAACACAAGGGGGTCATCACAGTGAGGAGATGAGCTACCCATCGAGCCTTTTCGTCCAATAGGAGGAGCGTATACTCATCCATCCTTGAGAACCTAAACACAAAAATCATTTGGCATTCACCACGTGTATTCTCCTCTTTTGGAAGGATGGTAAGAAAAAACATCTTCCTTAAGAAGTGGGGAAAGTAAAAAAGATAATCAAACAATAAATTCAAAAATAATACGACATCCTCATAAACAAGTAATCCATATTCAACCGGTTCCATCATCTCTAGTTCCCTCCCCAACACAGATATACATAAAAAAATGCATCTAACCACTCTATCTATCAATTTTTGTCACAAAAAATGTTCCTAACTACCCCCATAACACAAAATCCCACCAATATTAGCCATCCCAGGATGACATAACATCTGAGCCTCCCTACCCCCACCGTTGGTCTCGTATCAGGAGAACCTCATAAGCAGTAGGAACAAACATGGAAACAGGCTATTAGCATCAATGAAAGTCATTCAACTGTCACACACAATGAGCTCTATTAGCTCTAAATCACATGGAATTTTACTTTACATGAAATATCACAACTCATTTCCTATAAATGAATTAAAATTATCACATAATCGGTTCTTATTCCATCTTGAATTAACCGATTCATTCTTCTTAGGTTCCAACTACAAGAAACCTTAGAAACAAGCTATGAAAAGCTATCAACAAATTAATTGAACAATTAATTTAACATGCCTTTAATCCATTATTAACAAGTATTAAATGACTCAGGTTCATTAACAAATTACATTTAATATTATTTCCTGCATCATGTTTATTATCGACATATTATAACAAGAACAACTAAATTATTTCACATGCCTCTTTATCCGATTAGCCAACTAATTAAATATTTAATCCCCATATTAAATTCTTTACCAATTTCCATTAAAAAGAAATTATAAATCATGCAATGCATAGATATCACACTATCTAGAAAGTAAAGAGACAAACTGTTATCCTGGTAAAATCCACAAAATCACAATGCGATCAATTCCCAATTTTTTTATATGTATCATAAATTTATTAGGTCTATTTAATTGAAATCCAAAGGGGTAAGTCATTATAGCTATATGATTTAAAAAAAATAAATATATAATCCACAAATCCCCTACCTGAAATGTTTCTTTCCATTTTTTGTATGTGAATGGATAAAAGAAAAGAATCACAATAACATCTCCCATAACAACTGTATCCTCCTGAGGTTACTGCAACACAACCTCAACAACCAACCACCAATAAGACTCCATTAGAAACATGGAGACCACATCCATAACATGGATGAGTGAAACAAGAGGAAACGGATAGATGAAACCACAATAACTGAGGTAGATCGTACATTATATAGAATATGGATCCCTATAGATAAAAAGAGGGATATATGGGTTTTTATTTGATGAAGGAATCCCCAGAAATCGGAAAGTGGGGTCATTTGATCCCTCGGTTCGAGGGAGGTCCGCTGCAACCATTGGTTTGAAAAAAACATAGGGGATGGAAAACACATAAATCATACAGTTTATAGGAGTTACATTACATGCAATACCCTTTCATGTCGTATAATTCCTCGAGGTCTATTACCACTGAGAAACACATCATCTCTCAATTTTATTTTATTTTTCGAACCATGATGTATTTCATACCATTAATGACTCTTTCACACTATGTAAAAGTCAGTATAATATGAAGCATAGAAACAAATCCTATAAAACATGATATAATTTCATGTAATGTAGTTATATGATGCGTAATCCCCACCTTCCTAATTTTACTTAACTAAAATTCCCCAAACATCTTTTGAGTCACCTCTGAGCACTTTGATATTCGAAACATGTAATGGGTTGATCCACATGGATATATGCCTTTAAATTTCCCACATGTGAAAATTAGGGAAGGAAACATATTTGTTTATTATTAAAAGGAAAATCAGCAATCTTTAAATGTGAGAAAATGGTCAATATGATCTTGAATGCAAGCGTTTTGGAGATTCCATCAAAATTTTGTGCTTTAACTATAATGTTATTGGACATTAGTCCAACCAATTTCCCAAACATAAAAGGAATTCACTGTAAAAGAACACAAGGGGGGAAGGAGAAAATAAATTATCACTACCACCGTAGTGGAATGTTTTTTTTATTATCTATTTAGATTCACTAATTCCATTTTACATGTATTTATCAAATATATTATAGCTTTATGAATCAAAAGACTTATAAGAATTTAATAGTAAAATTTGTCAATTAATGATTTAAAAGAATATGTTGAATGGTATCAATAACTATGATAATTGATTTTGTGGTGAGGTCATAATTTTTGAGATTACAAGAATAATGGGAATATAACCGTTAATAAATTTCATATATTGAGTTAATAATGCGTATTTTGGATAAATAAAATATTTACATTGAATTAGAATTTTGTATAGTATTAGTGACCTTGAATATGGTTAATGATTGGATAAAAATGTTATTTATGAATAATTTAATTTTTTTTGGATTTATGGGATATAACGATTATGTATAATGATAAATATTTGAAGAATGAATGTATTTATTAAGGCGATTAATTTTATTAATATATTTCATGATATCATATGATTAAATATTCACATATTTTGAATTTTATAGCAGGTTACACATTAAATTATATAAAGAATTAAATGTTTATTTAGTAACCTTCATTCTAGATTTTTTGTCTTTTAATTATTACACATATATTTTGGATGATTCATCAGGATAAATATTAATGTATTATATTAATATGATCATTTGGTGTTACTTGAAATCTTATGATAAGAATTTTAGTCTTGGAAAATATATAGATACATGAGGAATGATTTTTAATTCTTTTTTTGATATAATGGTCATTTACATGAAAATTTAGTACTTCAGGAAAAAAAATCTAATTGGATATTAACTACATTGTGTGAGATATGATGTAGGAATCGACCAACCCACAAAAAAGATGAAATTTTCCCATAAAATGATATCATGTCACTATATTCATAGTCCAGATTGTAATGGAAGTCCTTTACCCATTGGTACTAAATCATGAAAAATGATATCCTTGTAACTTCATTTCCGATAAATAAAATAGTCCCTTAACGCAATGAATTTTTATGGATTTATGGTCACTAAATTTCACCTTACAATGTTCTATATCACTCTCAATAATTATTTGTAGTTTCCCTCCACATCGATAATTTAATTTCTAACCAATGTACCCTTAAGATTTTATATTTCCTCATTTAAGGTAAATTTATGTATCCCACTTTATAATAATGGTTTTTAATGATGGTTGAGCCATTGATGATTGGGATAAAATTACAAGGGTTTCTTATATTTATTGGTGGTAAAATTTATCACCTCCTGATATTAAAAGTAGAACATTTATATTGATATAGTATATGCCAAAAAAAATTATTATTAGTCAATGTAACTACCCCAAGACAATAATATATATTTAATTTTAAATAAATTCAATACTTCAAAATCATGGTATGCATGTAACACCATGTTTAAACTAAATGTGACACCAAATTAAATAATATTTTTCTAAAAACGACCAATATAACCTAGATGATGCTATTGAAGTTATTAATATGAATAAATATGTTTTAAAAAATATACATTACAAACATTCATTATTTATCTAATTATTATTAATAAAATAAAATCTTTTAAATGAAAAATATTTTTTTTCCAAAAAATGTATATTTATAAGACTATTTATTCAGGATTATCACAAATTATTTAAAATTAATTTTTACCCCATATAGAAAATTTTGTTGATAAAAATGAAATCATTTTTTTAATCATAATATCAAAAAAATTAGTGTTTATTTTTTAGATTTTTTCAAAAGGTTTATTTTGTTGATCAATAGTGTAACATACTACATTTATTTAAAATTTCCTTTTAATTTAAATACTTAAAAAATAAATAATATAATTTAACTTATAATTAATTTTACATTATTTGAATTATATTATAATAAATTCTATTTATCACATTGAAATTAATTTCATATTGAATTTTGATATTAAATCCATCTAAACTGATAATTATTTTCTCTTTGGAAACCCTCTTTTTCATTACATCTAAAAGTAAATATTTAAATTGGATTTAGCCACATCTGTTTATGAATGTTAGAAAAATGGATTCCAATTTGTCAGTAAACATAATTTATATTATCTTAAAATTATAGCTTAATATTTTACCATATTCTATAGTGATAACAAAAAAAAAATAATTACCATAGTTAAGGTAAAATGAGTTTTGTATAGTGTCAAACTAAAATGATATGAGTGGAAAATACCTCAAAACATATAATAATTATAATTTATGAGTTTATATAGAACGTTTTAATAAAAGTATCTATGATATGGTTATTTATTTCCACATTCTTTTGAAAATGATCAATATAATAAAATATGTAAAGAAAAAGACAAAAAAGAACCTTCCATTCATTTAATATCTATAATTTTTTGAGATTGTGATAAAAATAAATTATATTCATTTATAATTATTACTTTAAAATGTAAATTATTATTTCTATTATAATAAGTTATCTTTAGTTCTTAGTGATGAAATATTTAATTTAAATGCTTATGAAACACTATCAAAATAGTTATTTAGTGAATAGAAAAAAATCATAAAAGACAATACAAATATTAAAAGTATATTAAATTGAATTATTTATTATTATTAATTATTTTTTGATTATTTTATCATCTTATATAGGTTTATAGACAATATAGTTTAATTTCATCATCGTCATGATAGTTTTTAATTTCAAATTAAATGAACAATGTCGAAATTAAGATTAATTTCATTTTTTAATATATAATATTTTATTAAATGATTTAAATTATTAAAAATAATAAATTATGATAATTTATTTTTAAATAATTAAAAATAAGAAATATGGTCCATTCATAGAACATTTTTTCATTTATAGTAACTATATTGACCCTTAAATTTTGAAAACATTGTTACCACTATTAATGTTATAGAGGTGTTTTGTCACGTTACAAGTTTTTCTGTTAAAATGAATCTCAACAAATATATGATTTTTATATGGTAAATAAAATTTCATAATTATAATATTTTGGGAAAAAATATCTAATATTTATCATTATATATTATGATCAAAGGATAACTCACCATGGTTAAAAAGACACTGTTAATGTAGTGGAAAACTGACATTATAAAAGTAAAGAAGTATAGTATTTAAACAACCACTTGTATAAAAAACGTGGACTTTTGTGTAGTAGAGGTAAAGAATCACCATATCCTCCTTATAAACATTTAAGTATCAATTCATGATGCACATCCTGTAATATTGAATAGCCATTATTGAATAGGTTGGTTATTTAAAAAAATCACAGTCCTCAATTATAAAAGGGTACTCACTACCATCACTTCTTCACACCTCCCAAGAACAAGGTATTGAACAAACCTAACATAAATCCCTCCCCAACAACCTTATCCACATTATTAAGGTGCCGGGAATCCCAAAAGTCAAACCCTTGTTCTCTTTAGAGGAGATCCATAGGATGTTTCTCAAAGAGATTGTAGTTATCATAGAAAATCCCTTTCATTTTATTTCTTATGTTTCAAAATTAAGTTATTTATTAACATATACAATATTATAACTCCATAATATGCCATATAATGAAATTTTAATATCTTAATGTAATGAAAAGAATTTATCTCTTCTTCCAAAAAATAGGAAATGGTAAGTTTTATCTTGTGTATGAGGTACTAATACCACATGAACAGATGATAATCATTTTCCATCAACAACTCTAATGGTTTTATATGATGTGTGATACAATGTTTATAAATATGATAATTTTAACATAATTATAATTTTTTAAAATAATACCACTTATAATTTATTTACTATCCATTCCATGGGGGATACGATAGTGTCGCTCATTTGTACAGAAAACTACCACCTCACGAATTGATCTGATTCATTTTCAAAAAATAATTACATGGAATTTAATTAAGGATAAATGTTATGAATATATATTATACATATTTTATTATTATTATTCCTGGAAATTAATACATCGCCCACATTAGTACCCTATCCTCCATTAATAAATGATATTTTCACTTGTGTCTATGTATGACTTAACATCTCCATGAAGCGATGCAAATAATTTTGTACGTCCACATATCAAGAACTATTCTATGATAATATAAATAAAAAAATATTTTATTTATATTAAAATAATAATTTTGAATATGATGGAACTATATACTATGTTGAAGATCTTGATCCTTCATGACCAAACATGCATGAGAAAATAAGGAAATATATATTTAAATTATAGTTCTAATGAATGATGGTTCAATAACATGTCATAAGATTTTATAAATGGATTATAAATGATAGAAAAATATTATTATTTTCATATAATAAGTTAGTATCATGTTTTAAACCACTATATATAAGGTTAGTAAGTGGTTGAATAAAGAGAAGTGTGAGGTAAGGGTCTTTTACCTAACTTTTACTTCCATGAGACATACACCATATTCTCCTGTTATTAATTATTTATGGTGTATATTCTAACACATTTGTATGTGATAACTTGAAATGTTATAAATTCATGGTATATAATTTTTCATTTGATTATTATTTTATTTATGGGGATTTTAACTTAACGGATTCCAAAGTTGTGAGTGTTTTATTTCAAAGTCTCATCATTAATTGGGATGAATTTTTAAGTTTCCCATGGTGGAATAATAAGATATTTGAATCATAAAATCATTATATTTTATTATCCTATTGCTATTCATGATCATTTTTAACGTAATAATACAATTTTTACACTATTTTCTCTTTAAAATGAATGAGAAAATGTTTTTTTAAATCGACATCATCTCTCTCCTAAATCGAATATCCATTATCGTCAAAACCCATGGCTTCCAATTTTTTTTAAAATATACTTTTATACATTTAAAAATTATATAATAATAATAATTTTAACCATATATATTTTTACAATTTTTTTAAAGTAATATTCATTTAATTGTTAAAAAAATAATTGTTTTCCTTTTACTAAAAAAATAAAAAATATATAATTTAAAAATATAATGATATGAATCGCATTTTACAACATCACTACAAATGAATTTTCTAAAATTTATTTTATATGATATAAATATTATTTTCAAGGAAATATAGTTTGAAAATTTTTTATGAACATTTCGTTTTAATAAAAAAAATTCAAAATGGAATGAATATATTCTCAAAAATGATTAATAACATTTTTATAGTATTTCTACCCACAAATAAGATAAAAACATTTTTATAATTATTATCTTCAAGGATATTATGTATTGATATCATCCTATTTAGTTCATAGGATGGTTTAAAATAGGTTTGAATGTGGACATGTTACTTTGATACCATTCACCATATTACTCTGCATTTTTGTGAATTTTTTTGATTGTTGAATGATTTATTTTCTCAAATGAATTATTTTCAACAATAATGTGTATGTTTTTTATTATGCTCAAAATTAATATGAAAAAATAATTGGATATATTTTGGGAGGGGTTGGGACACAAAATTATATTCCCCTCAATGCATAAGTGGATTTCATGAGGTAAATTTGAATGGGTATCTTGTAGAGTCATTAATCATTTATATAGATTATATGGCATGAGGCCTTGATTGCATTTTTAAATTTCTTAGAAAAAGTCCTTGATCATATGTTTCTTATTTCTATAATTATGAATTCCATCATTATAAAATAAGTTATTGATTTCCATGTGATTACTTGAATTTTTAGTGTATTCATGAATTGGTTTCAAGCTCATGTTTTTATTTTTATGTAATTATGTGATCATTATTTATTTCGATCATATTATGATAAAGTTATTGATTAGATTCAATATCATTTCAGATAATTACATTGAAATATTTATTATTCCTTATTTATTCATGATAGATTCATCTTTATGCATACTCTAAATGAGCCTCATGGTAAACCACTTTCTAAATTTTTATTTACCCCAGACACCAGGAAGTGATTTATGATTGATATTTATGGATTTGAAAGAGGGAATAAATGTTTTTGAAATGATAATTATTATTTAATTTTGTTATTTAAAATGTATTTTAGATTCAAATATGTATCTAGTTTACCAAAACCTCTAAACTATTTGGCCCATAATGATGAAGTACCTTATATCATGTGTGAATGTATTGAAGTATAAACTAGCTCCAGGTTAGCGGTGACAGGATCATTACATCACCAACATATAATTATGAGATGAGTATTATGATATTTTTGGTAAACTTGTTATTTAGTATTGGATACATTAATATAATAAATCACTATATAATAGGTAAACAGTGCATACCTAGACTATTTCCCAATTCACATCTTGTTATTTTATATTATATTATAAATAGATCGTGAATATAATAAAAAAGAGTAATATTTAAATTCTAAAATAGATTTTTTTTTTTAAATCTATATCATTTTTTAATTCATATAATTGACTTTATATTGAGGATTTGTTTTATATTTATAAAAATTTTAAGATTTTTTTTGAAATAGGAAAAATGAATTGTTTTCAACTCATTCATGAATTTTTATTAGATCAATAAATTGAAATGACCAATTGTTTTGATTTTTGTTTAAATAATACTATTTTACCATTGATTAAAAATAATAAAATTAATTCCATAGAAATAAATATTTAATATTTTTTTCAATATAAATATTTTTACGAATAAATGTTTTTAAAGAAATTTTCATTGTGTTTTGGGAATTTGTATTCAAATTAATATATAAAAATTCTATAAACACCAAAAACGAATTTCCAAAGGAAAAGGCATTGACCATTTATTGAAATAAAGGAAATGTTCAGAAATCAAGAAACAAATTCCCAAAACAACAACTACAGATCATCAAAACCCAAACATTCACCACATTCATGATAAAAATCTTCCTCCGGAGTCGCTGATTCCCACTCTGAGATTTCATAATGATTCAACAAATTGGAATATTTCCTTTTAATATTCAACCGCTCTAATGAAATAATCTCATTATTAGTTTTCATACTTTTGTTGAATCCAAAAAATTCCCCACCTTCCTTTCTGACAGAAGATCTGGTGAACATCATATTTGGAAGATATGATTAATCCTTCCTCAACCTTCTTCACGGCGAAGTAGTCAAGATCTCATGGTTCCCAGACATCATATTATTCCCTTCCTAGACAATATCACAATATGAGGGCCTACCAATGCCACCATAATTTTATTTTTAACTATCAGAAATATCCCCCCATTTCCAAGGGATCTTCATCTCTTGAAAAATCACTAACTGGTCCTGCTGAAATTGATAATTAGTGTCAATCATAGTTAAGAAATGAGAACGTCCCACCCACTCCTACCCTACACAAATCACATTTTCCATTCATTCATTCGCTTCAACGTCCACATGGGAAGGAATCTCGGTCTGTATAGTATCACCATCATGCATTGGTATAACCTCCTCCACACCCTCATACTCCGACCCTTAAAATAGATTCCTCATGGAAACATTGATCATCACTCTTACATCATCATCAGCCCAACCATTGGGCCCATACATACAAAAATTTTGAAATTCCAAAAATTATACCAGAATCACATATAGAAAAGTCCAAATACTCCACTACAACAATCCTCCTATTAACCTTGGCCATATCCAAAGTAGACCCCAACTTCCCTTTACGTGTTCCTTTACTGCTACTCCCCTTCCTCTGACTAGCCACTCAAAGATACTCAAAATATTCCTACACAGCACCCTTCAGTTAATAAGGATGCACAAATCCTCTACCCATGAAATTTGAATGCGGGCTTGTATCAAAAACCATTCTACAGGGCCCCTAACCGCTGGTCTGCTCCTCCTGTGTTTCCGTAATCACATACTCTTTCCCCTTTTTCCAAAAATTATCTCCCTCAAGCAGTCCACCCTCATTCCGAATGGTGTCAAAAGTGGCATGGACAAGCTGTACCTACTGAGAAGGGACCTCTTGCTTCTGTTGATTACCCTTGGAAGCCACAGGTCCTCCCAGAACCGGTGCATCCTGAGGTTCTATGCTAGATGCATTACCAGGCTGATCATCCACAGCAGTCATCTTCCTTTTGTCAATGAATTTATATATCATCTTCTCCGGACCTGATGACCTCCTGATTGTGGCTCCATTATGACACCTCAAATCCATGTTTCCCAATCTGTGGCAGGTTGAGTAGTAGTCAATCTAGAATTGAAAAACGACATCATGTGTCCAATTAAATTCGTCACCCACCGAGATCCAGATCCATTCAACCGGGGGCTTCAAGCTATCCACATCGACACACAACCGAGGGTTGACCGGTAGACTCACAGTAGATGTACGGGTATCAGAATAAAGAAAAAGACTTACTAGGTTCAGAAGAATATGAACAATTGTTGGATTTTGAAAAGGTAATGGTAAATGAGGAAGATTTTTTGATAAATATATAAAATATCTTCTTAATTGTTATATTATTATTAGATATTGGACTTTATCGCCATATATTCCATGTTAAATAGGTTAAAATCAAATTTTCATTGACTAAAACCCTTATAATATTTAATATGTATGAATTATTACAGTTGTGCCACACACATAAATTATAAAATAGTGCCGACTATATTATGCAATTCATAGAACATATTACATTTAACTAATCCATTATTATTCATGGTTAGCTTATTATTATCACTCCCATATCCATGATTTCTTTTCGTAACAAAATGATCAGTCATAGAATACTTAATATGTAGTAAAATATGTTTTCTCCAAATAGGATTTATAAATGTTTAACGGTTATTTTCAAAAACATTTCTTCTTCCACCAAAATAAAATATCCTAGAAGTATTCTCACATCATAAGATCAGTATATTTTATATAATGATGTTTTTTAATTTTTTGAAGAAATTTAATTTATTTAATTTTCCATTAAATGGAAAAGGAATCCATTTTCTGTGTGTACATACAGATTACCATCTCCATGTTGGGATGTATTAAATTTTAAATCTATTCTTCACACAAGTGGTTATAGGTTCATATTAATTAAATATATGTGATATTTATGACATTATCACAATTCAATAACGATTACATATAATTTAACTTCATACCCTTCAATCTGTTGAAAATGATAATGTCATTGTTGAGTAAGTGTAGACTACCACCTCCATGATGTGGTGTGATTCAATTTTAATCCTTTCTTCTCATAAATAAAAATAAATATAGTTTACATTAATGAGTTTAAATGTTGCTTAATTATTATGATTTTAAAATCTTTTTCCAATATTTAAATCATTTTCTTATTATACATTTTAAAAGTTGAATTTTTACACACATGTCCATATAGACTATTATAACCATGAGATGGTGTAATTCAATTTTTATGTAAATTTATATAGGATGGTTCTAAAATAATATTTAATTTTAAAAAATAAAATTATACAATGATTATGATTATGCTGATAATGAAAAAATGACCAATTATTACATTGGTAATTTTTTCAACCAATAAATAAACATTTTATAACCAGGGAGTAATATTTGCCTATTTTAAAGATCTTACATGTTTAGGTTCATAATGGATTATGTAAGATATTATATGAAAGAGTGAAAATTTCCATGAAGTATCTGTTTTACTCACAATTCTTGTTCATTAAAAAGAAAATATTTATATATTCCTGAGAACTCCCATGCCTTGAACAATAACATTATCATCATTTCTAGTCATCTATAAGACTCGTGAAAAATAATTCAACAACGTTGGATGGGGAAAAATTATCAATAAGGTACATAAATTAAAATTCACTTGTGTTTTTATTTTTAAATATGAAAATTACATATGAATTATTTATAATTCCACATTATACATTGGACCTAAAAGGTATATTTACGATTTCATGAAAATAAAAAAATTCCTTAATATATTACATAAAAAATTTCACATGAAATAACAATTGAATAATCACAACCAGAAGGGATTCTGAAAAAAAAGAAACTAAATAATTCAATTCCATGATTAATAATAAATTCAAATTCATTTTGGAAAAAGGTCATAATATATACTAAAATTTTATTCTTATTTCCTTGATATTTGATATATGAATATTTACATTATAAAAAATAACAATTATATCATTCAATTGAATTTGAAAATTTTACATACATTAACCCTTAGAAGAAGAATTAACATGGAATTGCATTATTGAGTTGATGTTAGTATCTAAAATTTTCCTTAAATAAAAAGGTATTCAATAGCTTACTCCATATGAAACACGGATCTAAAAAAACTATGAAATATGTTGGTAAATTTTACATTTTAAATAATTTTATTAAAACATAGACACTCAATTAGCATGCGTTAATAGGAGTAACAAAATATAATATATATATATATATAATAAAAAAATGTATCTTTTTAATCTAAGGAATTATAATTGGTATATTTGAATCAACTAAGAAAATCATTTTATACTGAAAGATATATTTTCCAAAATGTAGTTGTTTATTATTTTGAAATAAGAATAAAATATATTAAACATATGAATAATATATATCCATAAATTTATTTATTAATTAAAAATAAATATGAATAAAAAATATTCAATATTTCAAAAGATATTTACAAATATGTAATGTTTTGTAATACATTATTGGATTTTTAGTAAATATTAAATTATAAAATTATTAAAATTTAATTTTTAAAAATAAATTTATTTTTGAATTAATCATAATAATATATTTTCATGATTCATTTTTTCGATTATTCTAAAATAATTGATTTTTATCAAAATACCAAAAAAGCATTTTTTTAGAAAATCCATTTATTTTATAGAATAACATTGTCAGAAGGATAATATCAATCTTATGAATCAATTTTCGTGGCATGTAATATGAATTATAATTGAAATATATAATTTCAAAATATTATTTTTGAATATAAAACAAAAAATAAATATTGTAGTAGATAAGTATTATTTTCTCAAAATATTTGTTAATTCAATATAAATTATAAAATTAATATTAATTTTTATCAGTATTATATATTTAATAAAAATAAACTGACAAAAATTTTACATTTATTGGGACTCACTTTTCTATTCATGGAAAAATTATTTATTGATTTAATGATTATTTTTCATCCTGTAAATGTTATTTTCCATGTTAAAAATACTATTTTTTTAATGAATAATACAATTTTGAATACCAGGTAATTTATTACTAAATAGATATATTTTAAATTTATTAACATCTATTATTTTTAAACATATATAAAAGTTAAATTTCACTAATCTAATTGTAAATTGATGATAAAAGATATTGAAAATACATAATGATTATAAAAATAATTTCCTGCAAAAATTGTTTCTGAACAGAATATATGTTTTGGTTAAAATGTTTTTTTCAAATGTATATATTTTTTTTAGAAAAATATGTACCATATTCAGATTCATTATTCTGGAATTTGGTATAAAGATCACCATATATATATAGTAATAAAATAGTTACCATTAGTGAATATATATTCAATATTATTAATGGTAAAAATAAGTAAATAATGCATATGGAATATTTAATACATTAATGGACACCTAATACTTCTTGAAACACGTTTTTTATTACTATAATACCCAGATATATAACATATCATTTCCCTAGCTATCTCATATATCTAGGATACAAAACCTAAATCCCACGTTATTCCATTCCTTCCCCGAACCCAACATTGGTTTCCATAAAAAATTTCATTATCTTCACCTATAAATGGTGCCCACTCCAACCAATTCTCCCATACCTCTCCATCAAAAATAACTTTTCATTATATTTCCCTCCCTATTCATCTATAAATCCCTCTAATGGACTTTATATGGTTCTAGGAACCCCTCCATTGTTTTATGAAGTTACATATCAGGGGATGGGTTTTCTTCCACCTATATTTGTTTCATGTAATTAATTTGTGATATGAACTTTTAGTTTCAATTGAGTATGATTTCATATTTTCATAAATAATAATTTAATATAAACATTATTCCATATTGGTGAGTATCTTCCCTTTCAAATCATCAATCCCATTCTATAAAACTTTTTCTGACTCATTATGCTATGAATATCACTCCTTGATTCTCTACAACATAATTTCATCTCATTAACTTCCTTGTTTATAAACATTTTTAATTTTAATGTAATTTTAATTTAAAATATTTATTTCCAATATTTTATTGTCATATTTATTCCATTTTTATGAGATAATATGCTTCCTTACAATTAATATATTTCTTAATCCCAATAATATAGTAAGAATGATACTAAAATCATTCCCTGAATTTCAATTGACAGGTTTTGAATACACATATCTATTATAATTTCAGTTGATTCATATTAAAAAATTACAAAATTAAATATAAATGAAATGGTTCTTAAATGTTAATATAATGTACATTTTTTTACTGTAATGTACAGTGAGATCAAGTATATAATGAATCAATGTTAGGGTTTCATGGTCTAAATATTGATTCCCGTGGGACATGTTTAGCTTTCTCACCATGATTCCATTCATGCACTGAAGAGGAATTGCAGACCAAGGTATATCACACCCTTGGGGTTATGGACTGCATGAGAGAATCACTCTATTGCCTATGGATGGATCCATGATGTTTGAATCATATCATTACTCATATCCAGAATCTAAACATCCTAGATCTTCATACATTCATTAATATTACGAGTGACTACATTAAAATCCAAGAAGAACCCAACTGAACACAACACCCCATGAGACTCACTTTCTTCAACATGGAAAATTTACCATGACAGGGACTTATGAGATGCACATGCATCAACCTATTTCACCATGAATTAGAGAAAATATAATCAGGAAGAGAATGTAATACACCTACATTAAAAGATAATGATTCATAACTTTTTAATGAAGAACACAACTCCATTAGAACAACAGTTCAGAAAATGTTCAACAGCGTACAATTTTTTTATTTGAAATAGAATAAAACGCCAAAAATCACCACCATACATGAAAATCACATCCAAATAATCATTACCTAAAATGGGAAATTAAACTAAGTCCCAAAATGTCCTCTACACCTGAAAACAGGCCTGGTAGGCCTCCAGAGCATTTAGATATGATAAATCTCAGTGACCGAAATAGACACAAAAATTGTACAACATTATCCTATGCATGATAAAACTAATTAAAAATACATATACCTTTCAATAATGTGTCCATTACTAAAAAAATTATTGCCACATTCAATTACTGGAATTCCCTTCAACACATCCAGGTCGGACCTTGAAGCATATAGGCGGGAAGCTTCACCTTAGAAGAATTTGGAAACTCAGGAATACTAAGGATTCTTTGAAATCTTTTTACATACAGTCTTATAGTTTTAGAGGATCTGGTATAATAACAAATAAGAGTTAGACTAAATTTATGAAACACAAGGAGATAATCCTTACGATGAACGAATTGAGGGTCTGTCAATGGTGAACCAACCATAGACATGCTTCGAATCTGTATCGAAACTTATGAGGGAATAAAATTTCCACAAGGAATATGAGAGCCTGGTAAAACTAATACATTGGTCAAAACTCATCGAAAACAAATACATAAATAGATGGACCAACTTAATATCTTCCCAAAACATTTCTAAAAATAACCCAATAACCATTATCTCAATACAAAGTCTTTGATATGATATGAAACTCGAAACACCATTCATACAAGAATAATAATCAAACGCCAAAGACCTTAAATCAAACATTCTCAAACAATAAGTAGTCACACCATAAAATTATTGGTTATCATAACAACTCATATTCATTTATGATCACTTTTGAAATGAAAATAGGCTTGGTGGGTTACACTCTCACTAATGGTTTTCCATGGAGCCTCACACATGCATATTAACATGCCTACAAGGCACCCATCAACTCATGTCATAAAAAATTCACATTCCCACATATTTCATTTCATGTGGTCACTCACGAAGATATCAATGTGTTAAAACAACCCTTTTATACATTACAAAAAACATTCAACCCTCACCTCCAACCATACAATATCAATATAATTTCAATGATTCATAATTTTGTTTCATAATTTAATAACCACACAATCAAATATTAATTCAAATCTAATAACATCAATCCCATTTTATATTTCCAAAAATAAAATCCCTTGGATTCAATACAAAAATTAAATTTGATCCTATTAAAAAAATGATAGATCAACCAATTCCATTTAGAATAGATTACCAAAACCCTCCTTAAAAGAGTTCATGGTTTCCAAATGACCAATTTTCATAAACCACATGTTTTTATTTCAAGAACATAATTCTTCAATAAACTCATTCCCATTTTACCCAAAATCATGTTTCAAAAATCAAATTTTCTAAATATTAAACAAAAATTATTCTGACAATTTAATTTTCACCTTCCAAAAACAAAAATATCACTACATTAAATTTAGTTTTCACAATTCCAAAACCAGAATTTTCAAAATAAATTCAGAACCTAATAATACACAAATCAATTCACAAGGGGAAACTAGTGTTAGTGGACGACTTACTCAAATGGTTTCCAGTTATATGCCAATCACACCTCCATCATGGATAGATTTACAAGACCATTCCCCCACCTCCACAAGGATTTCTAGTCCCTAGGAGCTCATAGAAACCATTGAACCAATCTCTTTTCATTTCCCGAACACAAAACAATCACAAAAAACCAAGGAAACTAAATGAAACCTATGTTCTCGTGGAAAATCAAGCCTCGTACCGAGGTGTGATGGCCAGACTCCCTACACTCAACCAAAACATAAAGCCCCAACAATCCTCGATCTAGTATATCTAGAATGGTTCCCAATTAACATGACCAAATAAGAGTGTGACCGTATTTGATACCAATTTGTCACTACCAAGCTGGAGTGCCATCCAACCCGAAACCCAACATAGCCCGTGGGATGGACCGAAGGGAATTATAGATCCCCAAAGGCTGGAATAGGATCATAGGAATGAATAAAATTATTTGGGAACGATTTCACATATTTTAATAAGAATTAATAACCTACATAAATAAAAAACATGATAAAAAATAACAAATTCCAAACAAGGAATAAAAATTTTCAAATTCAATGTTTAAAACATTAAATAATAATAAAAATACTACAATGGAAGAGAAACTAAAAACATTACAATCCTCTATGAAATAGGAGGGACATCACCCTCAATCCACCGTCTACGACAGCAAAAGGGACACTAGTTACTTGGGACCCTAACATCTCCACGTTACATATTTCATTTTCATGGGTCATTTATGACAGGCCTACATACATTAAAATGTGAATATAGGGTGTGATCCAAAGGACATAGAGATTCCACTGAAAATAAAAGGATTAGATTATATAAAATCAAAAGTCAAATTGACATGAACTTTTTGATTGAAAACATTTGTTAGATATTCATGAAGATGATTTAAAAGAAAACCATTTATAAATGAACACTTTCAAATAAATCTATATATTAAAGGAAATATTTTAAAAAAAAACTTGTAAATGTAAAATTTCAAAATGAATATTTCACTAATATGTTCTTAATTAAAAATTAAATATACTCAAGATACACTTGGTTCCTATATATGGCACCACTTTTCATAATTATCTTATCACAAGAGAGAATCCAAGGTAAATCCCTTAGGGTAATATTTCTCGAGTGAGGCAATAAAATCTCATACCTCGATGAAATGTGGTATAGTTACCACAACCATCATATTTCTCATCATCTAGACATTAGGATGGGACAGAAAAAGGTCCTATTGGTCACCAATCATAATACATGTTTAGTTACTGTTGTAATCTCCAATCTATAATTGTGAAACTAGGACATTCCACTACTATATCAACTAGATTCGATCCACTAGAATAAGCTGAGTCCTTCCACTTCCATATCACTAGAATATGAGATCTATTCATCCCACCTAGATACATGGTAATCCTATAGTACTCAGTCCCACAATTCAAATGTCAAAAAATTCACCACTTTTAAACACACATGACTAGAATTATAAACACATCAGGAAATCGCCAATTTCTCAAACCAACACCCACAAACCACCATTTTCATAAAACAAACCACTTTATATTTTACACATACCAAAACATTTTAACAAAAATTTTACACCTCCCACATAACTCATAAAAATGATTTGGAAAATTACAATAAAAGAACTCAATTGACCGACCAATTATCTAGGATAAGACCATTTCAAATCCACTTATACACCAAGTTATTTTTTTTAACGATGATTATCATCACATAAAAAATATATAATTCATACTAAAGGTGAAAAATGGAATAAAAAAACCCTCATTTCATTTAGATAAATCATTATTTTCATTTTAATCCCTTGGGATTCCCATTTATCACCTTCCACATGAAGCATAAATCCATATTTTATGAAACACCATAAAAAACCTACACATACATGAACATTTACTTTAGATAATCAAATTTCATCATAAAAAAATTATAAAAAAACATCCAAAATATATTTCGCACATAATTTTTAATTATATATTATTCTTAATAGACAAATATGCATATTAAAATAATTTATTAATTCCAGGGGTGTGTAACCACCTACCTTAAATGTAGAGACTTCAGAAAATTCATGAAAAACGGAAACTAAACCACTATAAGTCCGTATAAATGATTGATCTAACACTAAAAATAAAAATTGAACCCTAAATAATAATATTCATTCCTAGAAAGTCCAAAAAACCCACGGGATACAAGAATCCCAAAGAGAGAAGAAGAGAAACACTATATAATCGGCGAAATCGAGGAGTAGAACTAGTTACCTAAAGATTTCATGGAGATTACATTCCAAATCCTCCAAAAAAATGGTGGAACAATGAAGACATTGTTGGGGGATGAGGATCCTAGGGCTGGACATCTCGCATGGGGGAGAGAGGAGTTGATTTGAGGCTAAATCCGAAGAGTACACATCCTGAATTTTCATATTTTTAATGACCTGGATATGTTTCATAGTTTTCTAGCAATGTTTACCAAACTATGCGCTAATTGTGAACTATCACGGCCAGTCCTCGGGGCCCGTGTCGTGACTACCCCAGGCCTGCCTTCCATAGACCAGGGGATGGAGACTAGCACCAAAGGCGTAAATATCGGTATCTGGGAAGGCATTTAATTTATAAAACATAAACACATCCAACCAGAGTACAAGAAGAAGTAATACACTAAGTACAAAATAATGTGCTGAAAAGTAAATGGGCCAGAATAAAAACCCAACTGAGAAGTATTTCTACAAGTAAACGAAAGTACAACAGAAAATGACAAAAGATGGAAGATAGAAGCAACTCCTAGGTCATCCACCTCAGATCCTACCAAATGGGGAGGTACAGATAGCCCCCTCAACGCTCTCAGCCACCAACCTCCTCTGAGTACTGTCTCATCGTGAAGTCCACCTTCGTGTACTGACTCGTCATGAGGTCCACCTCTAGGTACTGTCTCATCGTGAGTTCCACCTCCAGGTACCGTCCAGTCCTCATACACCCAATCTCAGTCAGTGCTATCCATCGTCTGCATCCAACACAACGAGGTGTGGGCATAGACTGTGCAGGTATGATTATAATGATACTCATTAGGGACCCAGAGACCCTCATCTTCTCACTAAATCCAATAAGGATAAACACAAAGAAGGATCTCAAAAGATAACCCTTACTTAGGTATAATCCCATACTTATACCTAAGTTATCAAGTAACTCATCTCAATCATGAGGTATCAAAAAGATATGAAATCAATGGATAACCACTACTTAGGTATATGCCCTTACATATACCTATGTTATCAAGTAACCCATCATAATCATGAGGTAAACACAAAGGTCATTGACTCAGCTCAAACTAGTATTTTTATTCACGATGACGAAAACATAGCTGATGGAAAACTCCTCCTCTACCGAGCATAGTAGTTCCATCATGGCTCCATGGTTCCACTCATTAACCTTAGATTGCTGATGTACTCCTCCTATCGAGTACCGCGGGTCTACCACCTCACAATGTAGTGCTCCCCAAAATGGGTCTGCCACCTCACATAGTAGTGCTCCCCCTCATAGCCTACAGAGGTACTCCACCTGTCGAGTATCATGGGTATGCCACCTCACAATGTAGTGCTCGACTGCCATGGGGCTTCCATCTCATACAGTAGTGCTACCCACTGGGCTATACAAGTCACTCCGAATCGAATCGGACATGCAGTCATCAGGTCTCTACCAGCTACAAGGTCACCATACTTCGTAATATAGTCTTCGGGAGGATCCTCTCCATGAGCTATTGGTCAACACTCCAAGTGTCACGAAGTACCATGAAGAAGTATTACAAAGGAACGCCTCGTCATAGGGATCTCAACGCAAAAGATGGCGCGTTAATCGAACGCCCGGTCTATGAGTTAATAGCCTTTACGTTCCTGGGCCCGGATGGTTTCGTGAACGAACCAACCAGAACATATCTCAAATGTAGTTTTAACTATCATAGGATATATTCAAATGGATCATTTCTCAACATTATTACCAACGCCGTTGATGGTTCGTCAAACGGACGTTCGGACTGAATGTTATTGGTTTTTCCGTTCTAGTGGTCCAGTTGTATTTCAGGTATAATCCAACCTGGCCATACTCCAACAGGTTCCAAACCTCGGGTTAAGGATACCAAAAGATCCGTCTCACTAAAAGGAATCCAACAAAATTGAAGGCACGTCAATCGAACGTCTGGAGCTCAAGTTATAATGTTTTACTCTCCGAGGGCTCGGTTGGTTTCGGGTTCGATCCAACCCGGCTATACCCAAAATTTACCGAACGTTTGAGTGTATTATAACGAAACGACCAAATCGATCCAAGGATATCTACGCAACTAAAGATGCATCGATCGGAGGTCTGTAGCCCAAGATATGGGCATTTGAATGAACCTCGTCAGAAAATAGGGGGACTGGGCCCGGTACTTCCCGGCCCAATATAGCATGGGTCAGCCCAAACCAGGTCGACCCGAACCGGGTTCAGGTCCGGACCAATTGGATGCGGCCCGGGTCTGTGTTCAGCCTTGTGTAATCATGGGACCCTCTCAGGTCCCACCTCTAGGTGATGCCGGTGGCTGGCTCAGCCGACCGCCCCTTTGAAGACCACTGCGGCCTTAGGTTGCAGATCCTGTCTGACCGGCATGGCGCAACGGAGCTGAACCCCTCCGCCGCGGCCTGCCCCGTCCACGCCCCATCCAGGCCGTGGCCTCGGCCCCCTTGATGCTATGGCATGGTTTGACGGCGCCACTCCTCTCCATCACGGCCTGCTCCTGGCCGCGGCCTCCTTCGGCCTCACCGGCGCAGCGCAACGGCGCCGCGTTAAATCGTCGCGGCCCGCTCCGGCTACGGGCCTCTTCATTCCCGCATGGTGAAACGACACCACACCGGCTTCGACACAAATATCAAAGATGGTTAACACGAAATAGGGGAGGAGGATCATCCATGTTTGTGCGGTCTGATCTCCTCCTCTTATGATGATAACAATGGGTCTAAATAAACACGAATGCTCAACGACAAAACAAAGCACAATTCTAAATCATTAAAATTGAACTTATCCCTTACCTCGATAGAAGGTGTACGTTGAAGAGACACGAAAAGTGTATAGTGTTTACGTCGATCATTGTTTCCACCTCACTCTTCAAAACAATACTTGAGCATCGTAGATTCGTTGCAATCCGACCTCCGTTGAAGGATTGTTCTTCGTCAAAGATCTTGGAAGGCCCATCGTAAATAACCGTTCTTCGTCAAAGAACTTGGAAGGCCCGTCGTAAATAAATATTCTTCATCAGAGGTTTAAAGTTCTCTCTAAATTTCTCCAACGGTTCCCCACAAGGTTCTCCTAATTATTTGTCAGCCCACAATTGAGTGATGGCTCCCCAATATATAAAACTATCATTCCCTTTTAGCATTCAAACATTTGATGGAATATTAATTAGGGAGGTGAAGGGGTTTCATAATAAGGGGAGTTGTCACATTAAATTGGAGAGGTGTTAATTGGGGGTTAGAGACAAGATGATAGTTTAGGGCTTGTGTGGGCCCCATATCTCATATATCTACTCATGGGAGGATTTAACTTCCTTGGATATAAATTTGTTTTAACAAATTTATTTATCTTCTTTACAAACCCCAAATTTTAACTTCTCATCCCGTACAAACACAAATGTAGTAAAGGTCCCCTTAAGAAATTACCGGTGCTGTGAGTTCATCAGTGCCCCCAGATTTCAATTCCGAGCATCAGTTCCATAGATAGAAAATCCCGATCATTCGTTTACTGAACATACCCGAGCTGAACTTCAGAAATTGATTCCTGACACACTGGGCCTCAGAATCTGGTGCCGTCAAAAACTGCGCACTCCTAAAATCAAAACAAAATCTACGAAAAAATTTTCCTTGAAAAATTTCCGGGTATTTACATTACTCCCACCTCAGGGATTTACATCCCCGTAATTCTACAACACAAACTAGGGAAAATAAAGGTGGTACCAAGCTCGCATATGAGCCTCCTTCTCCAATGTGCTCTCCTGAAGGTTCTCGTGCTTCCAACGAAAGCGCACAAGAGGAATTGACCATCCTGGTAGGACCCACTCCTGTCGATCCTCAACCTCTACTAGAACCTTGTATAAGTCACCTCATCATCGACGTCCTACTCCTAGTGGTCGATGATGACTGATAGGTCATGCACACATCTTCTCAGCAGAGGTTCGTGAATGACGTCGTGCACTCGGTGCATGTGATGTGGAATGGCTAGGCGGTAAACCACCTTGCCTACTATACTGGGGACCCGAAAAGGTTCGTTGAACCTCAGATATTACTTGCCACCTCGACCACATATCTGTAGATCTTGTCAAGGTGAGACCCGTAGGAAAACGTGGTCGCCATCCTCGAACTTCAGTGGTCACTGTATCCTATCATTATAGGATTTCTACCTCCTATATGCAGTCTTCATCTGCTCCAAGATGATCTTCACCTTCTCCGTTATAGCATGAACCAACTCTAGTTCACACATGCTGACTCCATCACTATCCACAAAGGATATCTGAAACATGTCCAGCTGCTGTCTCTCCATTTCTAACAGATGAATTCCCGATCTCCTACTAATATCATCTGATACAACGGTTCCCCCTCTCTAAGAGTATAAACTATCTCGAAGTCATAGTCTTGGAGGAATTGTAAACTCAAAACCCTTGCTGTCTCGAGGGTAAGGTTGGCCAACTCAAGAGTGATCGGTCGCACCCTCCTAAGCATGATTTTATCTTGTGCTGCCTGGGATTCCCTTTTCTCCGACCATGGGAAAATCCCATCCCAACATTTTTGGTAAACCACACCCATTTTTCCTAATACTGCCAATTTGTGTATGAACTTTGGTTGCCCAGTCCATACACAAACTAACATCTTAAGGCCTCGACGCAACCACCAAGAGCTTCCAACCAAAACTCTCACCTCAAGGGTCAGATCACATCATCAGCACAAGTGTGATTATTGAGTCTCCTCCCAAAGTTATCTCTAGACATGAGGATCAAGTCAACATCTTAACTAGAAACTCTAGGTCTCAGACAAGATTCATGGAAGGAAGGAATGATTGGTACCTATGTATATTGATATGGAAGCTCGTAGTAGACATAAAAAATACCTCAAATCATTCTTAGAGCCCTTGGGTCACACTCCTTGAACATATGCAGCTATTCTCTTCCCCTGCCCTCCAGCTCCATGAGCCTGGAGGGGACAAAAAAGGCGGGTGGTTGTAATATGTCGAAATATACACCACCACATGCTGCTCTCCAAGATCTGCTTCCACGTCTGCTGCTCTTTAGATTCATCTGTCCTTAACACTTCTTCTTATTGAAAAATTTTACACACCCAAGTGACTGAGTCTAGAACCAGTTCGCATATTCCCACGGTTAACGTTCTCTGTCTATAACCGATCATATAAAGAAAATTCAACAACAAAGGTTCTCTCTAGCACCCTAACATAAGTAATAATTCATAGAGGAATGAGTGCTAACTCGAATATCCTTAAACACACCTTGCTAAGAGATCAGAGCTCTAATGAACTGATCGTATCATAGTCATCATGTACCCAGAACGATTGGTATGCCTAGTTGAGTACTCATCTTCTGACATGTCGTCCTGCCGAAGCTGTGTAAGATCTAGAAAACTCTCAACAACCTCCTCAAGCCAGTTCTCAGTCGCCTATGAGTCGAGCTCGCCTAGGAACTTGAGGGATATATGGTGTTGAAACATAAGTAAGGAACTAAGCCTATAAGTATCCTCTACCAGTATAGCTGGTAGTGTCTGCTGACTAACAGGTAGTGATATAGCTGGAACACTACCCGATGGTTCTATCTTAGGCATCGGTCCACGTACCGATTCCCCATCACTATACGGACCAACCTCATGGTCTCTCACTAGAAAACACAAGTTTCCAAGATCACCATCTGCTCTACTAGTTTCTAAACTAGGTGTTGAATTCTAGCAATCGCCACCATCCAGTCCTCTACTGCCTGGGAATTTGTCTCGCCTCGTAACCTCGGAGGTTTTTACTACTGGAACTCGTGCAATGCACTCTATCAGCATGCACCGACCACTAGTACGGCTGGTGGAATCTACTTCCTAACGGGGTGTGGTAATTTTGGTACACCACCCGAAGGTGCCAACATAGAAATAAGGCCCTGCACCGGAGTATCATCGCTCGGTGGGCCATCATCGAGTACTCTCTCGGAACTCCAACTGACTGTCTGCGTGGAGACATCCTGAATAGATGTGACACGATCAAAAGATTTATACCTGGTGAGATAACCTGGTTTGAGTTGACTTTAAAACTTTTTGGAAACACACACGCAATCATTGTTTTCATTCACTAAGTCGGAAATCTGTAGTCAAGTTCCTGGTGTGTGGATATGTCGGCCACCGCACCAACAATGGACTCCCTGAACTGAAGACCACACTCGGTACCCTTAACACTATTTCTTCACAGAAATGAATTATCAGTGTCCGGAGTTCTGCGGTATAACTGACTCCTTTGATACCAATTTTTCATGACCCGTCCTCAGGGCCCGTGCCATGACTACCCCTAGCCCGCCTTCCATAAGAAAGGGGATGACGACTAGCACCAAAGGCGTAAATCCCGGTATCTTGGAAGGTATTTCCTTTTTAAATCATAAACTCATCCAACAAGACTACATGCAGAAGTAATACACTAAGTATAAAAGAAAGTACTGAAAAGAAAATGGGCTAGAATAAAAACCCAACTTAGATGTACAGCTACCACTGAACGAAAGTACAACAGAAATGACCAACAACTAGAAGATAGAAGCATCGCATGGGTCGTCCACCTCGGATCCTACCTGAAGGGTAGGTATAGATAGCCCCCTAAACAATCTCGCCTGCCAACCTCCTCCAAGTAACGTCTCATCGGGAAGTCCACCTCCGGGTACTGAATCTTCGCGAGGTCCACCTCCGGGTACTGACTCGTCGTGAGGTCCACCTCCCGGTACCGTCTAGTCCTCGTACACTCAATCTCAGTCATCATTGTTCGTCGTCTACATCCAACACAACATGGTGTGGGCATATCCCGTACAGGGGTGAGTATAACAATACTCAGTAGGGACCCCGATAACCTCAAGGTCTCACTAAATCAAAAAAGGATAACCACAAAGAAGGATCTCATCGGATAACCCTTACTTAGGTGTAATCCCATACTTATACCTAAGTTATCAAGTAACTCATCTCAATCATTAGGCATCACACAGATATGAAATCAACGGATAACCACTACTTAGGTATATGCCCATACATATACATATGTTATCAAGTAACCCATATCAATCATGAGTTAACAAAATGTCATTGACTCAGCTCAAACCAGGATTTTTATTCATGATGACAAAAACAAAGTTGTTGGAGAACTCCTCCTCTGTCGAGCATAGTAGTTCCGTCACGAATCCGAGGTTCCACTAACTAACTTTAGACTGATGAGGTACTCCTCCTATCGAGTACCGCGGGTCTGCCACCTCACAATGTAGTGCTCCCTGCCATGGGTCTGCTACCTCACACAGTAGTGCTCCCCCTCATAACCTACAGAGGTACTCCTCCTGTCGAGTACCGCGAGTCTGACACCTCACAATGTAGTGCTCCTATGTTATGGGTCTGCCACCTCACACAGTAGTTCTCCCCACTAGGCTATACAAGTCATCCGGTCTCAATCAGCTACATGGTCACCATACTCTGTAAGCTCATCCCCAGGAGGATCCATTCCATGAGCTACTGGTCAACACTCCAAGTGTCACGAAGTCCCATGAATAAGTATCAAAATGTATCGCCTCGTCATAGGGATCTCACCGCAATAGACGACGCGTCAATCGGATTCCACGTCTGTGAGTTATTAGCATTTTCTTACCGGGGCCCGATTGGTTTCGTGTATGAACCAACTCGGCCGTATCTCAATTGTACCCTGAACTCTGATAGGTTATATTCAACAGTATCATTTCTCATCATGATTACCAACACCAATGATGGTTCGTCAAACGGGCGTCCGGTCTAAATGTTATCAGCTTTTCCGTTCCAGGGGTCCGGTTGGATTTCGGGTATAATCCAACCCGGTCATACCCCAACTGGGTCCAAACCTCTGGTAAAGTATACCAAAATATCAGTCTCAATAAAAAGAATCCAAAAAAAATTGACGGCACGTAAATCGGACGTCCGGAGCTCAAGTTATAACCTTTTCCACTATGAGGGCCCAGTTGGTGTCGGGTTCGAACCAACCCGGTCGTACCCAAACTTTACCGAACGTTTGAGTGTAATATACCAAAACGACTAACTTGATCCAAGGATCCCTACACAACTAATGGTTCATTGATCGAGGGTCAATAGCCCATGATATGGGAATTTGAACGAACCTGGCCCTAAAATAGGGGGACTGGGCCTGATCCGACCCGGCCCAATACCCCCTGGGTCGGCCCGAACCGGGTTGACCCGGCCCGGGTCCGGGCGCGGCCCAGTTGGGTGCGGTTGGGCGTGGCTTGCGGCCCAGCTCGGAAGCTGGCCGCAGCTCGGCTCGCGGGTGAGCGGTGTGCGAGGGGGGGGGGGCGCCACCCCCTTGTCTTCGAAACGGAGGACCCATGGGGTCCACCCTACGTTTCTGTCGGGGGGTCGTAACCCCCCTCTTCACTTCGAAAGGCCGGTCGTAATGGCTGGATTTGTGTAACCGTGGGAAACTCTCGAGTCTTGCCTCCATGTGGCGCCGGCGGCCGGCTCAGCCGATAGTCCCTTTGAAGACCGCTGCGGTCTTAGGCCGCGGCCTACCCCGACCGCAGCCTATCTCCACCACGACCCCCTTGATGCTCCAGCTTGGTGCGATGGCGCCGCACCTCTCTTCCGCAGCCCGCTCTTTGTTGCAGCCTCCTTCGGCCTCACAGGTGCGCCGCGACGGCGCCACGCTCCAATGCCACAGCCCGCGCCTACCGCTGTCGTCTTCAATCCCGCGCGGTGCAACGACACCACGCCGCCATTTCCACAAATATCAATGATGGTTAACATGAAAAAGGGGAGGAGGATCGGCAGTGTTTGTGCGGTCTGATCTCCTCCCATTATGACGATAACAAGCGGTCAAAATAAACGAAAATGCTCAACGACAAAACAATGCACAATTTTAAATTATTAAAATTGAACTTAACCCCTACCTCGAAAGAAGTTGTAAATTGAAGTGCCGCAGAAAGTGTATGAAGTTGATGTCATTCATTGTGTCTCCCTCAAACTTAAATACAAAGCATGAGCGTCGTAGATTCGTCAGAATCTGACCTCCGTTGAAAGATTGTTCTTCGTCAAAGATCATGGAAGGCCCATCATAAATAACCATTCTTAGTCAACGATCCTGGAAGGCCCTTCAGATATATTTGTTCTTCGTTGAATGTTTAATGTTCTCTCTAAATTTCTACAGTGGTTCCCCACAAGGTTCTCCAAATTATTTTTCAACCCATAATTGAGTGATGGCTCCCCAATATATAAAACTATCTTTCCCTTTTAGCTTTCAAACCATTGATGGAATATTAATTAAGGAGGTGAATGGTTTCCATAATAAGGGGAGATGTCACATTAAATTTGAGAGGTCTTAAAGGGGGTTTAGATAGAAGACGAGAGGTTAGGGCTCGTGTGGGCCCCACCTCCCCTATATCCACTCATGGGAGGATTTTACTTCCTTGGATATAAATTTGTTTTAACAAATTTATTTAACTTCTTTACTAACTCAAAATTTTAACTTCTCATAATACAAAAACGAAATTGTGGTAAATGTCCCCTTAAGAAATTGCTGGCACTGCGAGTTCATCAGCTCCCTTGGATATCAATTCTGTAAATCAGTACAAAAGATAGAAAATCCCGCTCATTCGTTTGCTGAAGGTACCCGAGCTGAACTTCGGAAATTGATTCTGGGCACACCGGGCCTTGGAATCAGGTACCGTTAGAAAATGCGAACTCGTTAAATCCCTAATAATTTAAGAAAAAAATTTCCTAGAATTTTATGGGTCTTTACATGAACCCTTTACTATCCAAGAGGAACATGCCACATATTTATCCTCCACAGTACACAAGCCGTGTTCTAACAATCAATTATCCACTATCTAAAAATGGCTATAGGCCAAACAGTTTCATTAATAAAGGTTTATGGTTCAAAAATCCGCTTCCGACCATGCACCTCATACTATCAACAAAAAAATTACATTTTCACAAAAAACTCTTAGAAGAAACTAATGAATGACCATAGTAAAAATGAGAACAAAATATTATTTCAAAATTCAAACACGTCACCCCTGTAACTTGAGGGAAGAAGAACAAATAAAGAAAACAAAAACCCGGGTGTGACATAATAGACTATTCTTTTTTGATGTTAATTAATTTTTTAAGATATTATATATCATTACATTTCAATAAAAAAATTTATTTGGAATAATATAATTTCTCAAATGTTTAGTTACTTGTTTCATATGTATTATTTGATATAAATATGATATATATATATATATATATATTTCTTAAGGATTATGATGTAATTATTTCTTATAGTTCATTTTTTTATTATTTACCAGAAAATATACAATCCTTCATATGAAGATTTTAAATACTCATACACAAGCCCTAAATCATATATATAATTATTTAATTAATTTATATGGAATTCTATAAATAAAAAAAAGTTTCAAATCAATCAGACACAAATAATAAATTTACTCATGAATAATTTTTAAATTGGGTCATTTCAAAAATATAAAATGACTCATATGTAAATATTTAAGTGATATATTAAAAATTAACAATACTAATCTGATAGAAAAAAATTGATTTATATTTAGTATATAATCTGAAAAATATTTATCATAATTTGAATCAATATCTTTTTATATTCTACTCTATTTTCAGGATATTTTTATATATTTATTTACAACATTTTCATATGGTTTATTTTTATATTTTAGTAATTGTTAAAATGTCTATAAAGGGAAGTTATAAATTTTTACTATTTTTTAAAAGAAAGAATAATGGGGGATGTATTTTTTTAAATATTCATGATATTTTTATAAATATGTAATGACATTGATTTAATTTTAATATTTTTTTTTCTAATTGTGGAATATTGAAATTGAATATGATGAAATAACATTGTGATACTAAAAATCATCGAGTATATGACTAGTGAATTATATATTGAAAAAATTCAATTATAAAATTTTAATCAATTGAACTCATTAAAGAAAACATAGGTTCGATAAATTTATATACGATCTGGTGATACCGTTATACTATGAAAATAGTTCTATTGTGGGATAAAGAATAAGATTAATCATTTGATAGATTTTATATGTAGTCCCTAGATGAATCAAAATTCATTTCTAGATTTCATTATTATTATAAATTTATTATTCATTTTATTTTAGTTTCATATGTATTCATCAATTAATTCTATCCCAAAATAAATGAATTTTTATTTATGGTGATACCTTCAAATAAATTTCTACAATTATGTTTTGGTCGATGTAAAATGTTAGGTTCCGGGTTGTATCTTGGTCCACAAAAAAGAATATATTAGTTAGGGTTGTTAATCTATGTGATAAAATGAAAAGTCCTATAAAATTATATCATATCCTTTCAAAATTTATTTATATTATTATCTAGAACCATTCCTACTAATTATTTATAGGGGTATGTATTTTTTATGATGGAACATTGGGATCTTACCCAAAATAAAAACATTGTTTTCATTATTTTCATATTTCTATGTTATATGTGCTACATTTTTTAAACTATTATATCAGAAGTTACATGTGTTGATACTATTATATTGGATAATATCGGTATAATTTATTTTAATTTTATAATGTAAAACCCATTCCCCTCCTCAATACATCATAAGAATCTTACTCTCATCCAACAATTAGTATTTGAGAAAATACTTCTATGGAAATTATTGGTTATTATTTTTTTTAATTTTATATTTTATTTCTTTTTAATATAACTAATAATATAGAGAAGATTATTTTTGTAAAATGTAAGTAATGAAGACATATAATGCATGGATTACTCAAAAAAAACAGAAGTTTAATGGGAATGACTATGGTGATTATCTTGTAAGGAAGAAAGCGTACCTTAAGAATTTTTTAATTGATCTTTGGATAATCCTGATGAATTAATCGACCTATTATATAACTATGAATTTTTATTCAAATTTATATTATTTTAACATTTCCATTCATGACCAACAATAAACAAAAAATAATCTCAGATATGTTAAAATAAATAATCAATATTAAATTATAGATTTTCATGTAGTTGGTACAAAAGGATGTGACATTATTATTACATATACAAAGGATTGAAATTGAATTGTTTTGAAAATGATTCATTTTTGAAGATCATTTCTTTATTATTCTAATGTAGGTATATTTTGAAGAGTTTTCCATTGACCAATATCAAATTGTACTCAAATAATAATGGTATGCGTAAACTCATATCCAAGAGAAATTCAATATCATTGAAATGCCCATGTGATTTCTATTAGTGAAGTAAACACCCTCACCTAAATCCCGGTCATATTTCATAAATAGATCATACATAAAAATCATAATGGTAAATTAAACTAGAAATTTGGATTATATAGTTTGGTTCATATTCAATAAATATGTTATTTATCACATACGTTTACCATGTTTATATTTAATGGAAAAATATGTTTATTTTTATAATACATTGATAAAATGAATAAGATCATGTTATTTTTTACAAATTTTATTATAAATGAATATTAAGTGTTTTTTTTAAAGAAATTAGAAATATTATGTTATATCTATTATAGGATTAACAAAAAAAATTACTTTTATTGTTAATTGTTAGGAAATGTGAATAATAATTGTTATTATATTATAAATTTATTTTCCAATAAAAATAATTTCTCATTATATATAATGATTAAATTTTAATATTATAATAAAGAATAATTAGAATTTAATTTTAAAATTTTAAATTATTTATTAGATATAAGAATTCAATATTATTTTAAAAATAAATTAGTTGATTACTCTAAAATAATTTATTTATATGTAAATAAAGAATAATACCATCTTTACAAATAACATGATATGTATGAAATTATTACTGTATAAATATGAATTTTAATTTCGTAATTCATTTTAATATGACTAAATATATATTTATATGCGACATTATTATTTTAAATTTTTTTTTAATATTTATAAACTATTATTTTGGAATTTAGAGCTTATGTTTTATTTTTCTCAATGACTTTTTTCATATATTATACATTTGGAATGAATATTATTTTCATAAATTTAATAAATCTAGTATAAAAATTTGATTTTTAATTCGGAGAAAAAATATCCCAAATATTTAGTATGGACCATTTTATTTAAAAGTATAGTTGATACGCCAAATTGGTAAAATCTAATTACATCAATATAATTTGAAAGGGGTAAAAATGAATTAATCAATGGGGAATGACCACATCCATTTTTTTAAGAAAAGTATGGGAATGGGTGTGTAGGGCCTTTCATGATAGTATCCCATCCAATATCCATTTTTATCCAAATTTGGAGTGACATTACTTGAAAGTGACTTAACCTTATTGAATTTTTTTTGGTATTTACAAAAAGGTCATCCCTTTAAACATAAAAGGAGAACTCCTTTCCTCCTATCACCGCACACCAAATAATATTTATTTCATCCTGAACTATAGAAAACCCTCTATAATAAATTCCTAACCAAAATTTATGGGGTTTTTTATTTTTCAAAGACTACCTTCCCTCAAAGACAAAACCTCCTTTATAAAGGATATAATTGAAGAAAGATTATATGTTTATAACCACTACTTTTACATTTCTATTTCATTGTGTCCTATTATTAAACATAAAATGTCATTTAACCATATTAAATTTTTTGATTAGTGTTAATATTATACTGTTATATATTTATAATACTTTCATAATAATTATCAACATTTACCATTACTATTAGGAAGAATAAAATCAACATTAATTTGTTTTTCGGGAACACACCACCCGGGAACAACATGTTTCATTTTCAGTTATCAACAGATAATAATTTTATTAATTGGTAAATTTAATATAAATTTATTATATATTTTTATTTTTATATTCTAAAAATATAAATATATATGGTTTTCCATATCCAATAGAAAATGAAATCATCATTCATTCAAACTTATGTACTATCACCACCAGGGATTCATCTACTTTAGTTTTTCATTATCATCAAAATTATACATGGATAATTATGATATTGGTTTAAGTTGTTAGATTTTATTTTTATGATATTATTTATATTTTATAAAGACATATTGGTAAACAGAAAATATTTTGTATAATTAAAAACATACATAAATTCAATAATTCAAAATAAAGTATTATGAAAAAAATCATTTCTTAATTTTTAGAAATAAAATTCAATAGGATAAATTATTCTTATAATTAATTAAAATAATCATATAAAACACTAATAAAAACTAAATAAAAGCACTATACATATGGTATAGTGGTATTTCTACTAATTCAATTCCTACAAATCCATTAATTATGATATGTTCTTGTTTTGGATTCATTGACCACCAATATGGCTAAATTCAGAAATTTTCATCATGGATGAATGTAGTAAAATAATATTTTGTGAAATATATTAAATAAATATTTAATAAATATTTTTTATTTCTATATAATTGAAATAAAATAATTTAACTCATAATTTGTGAAAAAAATACTTTTTTCACGTTGAATCCATCAAAAATGATCACTACAAACATAATCATTAGATATAGAAACCAAGATACACATATAATGAAATAATAAAATTTTTATTCAATATATAAATAAATTTCATGTAATTTTTTATACGGGAATGATTTATATTCACAAAATATAGAATAATGACACCATAATTATGAAACAAGCTTAAAATGATGAAGATTGCTTAAAAAATAATATTGAAAATGGATAATAATAAACTAATATAAATGTAAGGAATAGTTAAAAATTAATATAATAATATATATGTATATAAGGTATTGAAATTGTTGATCAATATATTAAATTATTTTATATTTTATTTTAGAGTGTAATTTGAAAAAAATTAATTGAGGTAATTCATTAATCATCTCAAATTTAATTTCACAGGGCATGTTTCATAATTTTCTCCATGAAAAAATTATTATGGGGTCATTAATACATAATAAAGTATCTATTCATTAATAATATTTCATTAAGAAAAATATATTGTAACTTATTTAAATGGACAATGATTTAAATGATACCAAATATTAAATGTGATTTGATAATGTTTCACTCAATGTGTAAGGGTTTTTATTTTAATTCCAAATTTTGAATCAATAATATTTTATAGATATGAATCATTTGATGTATTAGAATTATTTATAGAAGAGATAGAGTTTTTCATTAAATATTTATGGTGTTTTATATTGTACCCATGAATTAATTTTCCATTTGACACATATTTTACGTGAAATGTTCCTTGTACGTGAATCTTACCTTATTTCTTCATCTCAATCGGGAACCTCATTTACCATATCTATATTCATTATATTACATTGAATGATTCCTTATAGACGAATTTATATATTTTTTATTTTATAATCCTTTACAAAATATCATCTGTTTTATGTAAATTTTTAAACTTTTTAATATGGTACTTTTCATCAAAATTTGAAAACCCTCTGCTTTTAATGTTTACATGTGAAATTTACAATATTGTTTATTTTTAATTTTAATAGAATATTTGCATAAATTTCTACATGAATTAAAATATAATAATTTTCACTAATTTTTTAAAATTATTTAATTTAATACTATTTTAATAGAAAAAAATTATATCTAATTTAAAAATTTTATTTTTATAATTTTCTAAAATATGTACCTTATCTAATTAATTAACCTTTGAAAAATAATATGCTTAATAAAGGGTATATTTAAAATAACACCATACATATTATTTCATTTGATGGATTATATGAAGATATTTTATATTTTCTAAATGATACACCATTTCCTTTTTTTCTTTCCTATTGTAACCCCAGATCCGCATTCCAGGATATGGTGCTAAAATCAAAAACATTAAATCTCACAACTTGATCCCAATCTGTGTGACCAAAATATTTTCCAACCAAAACATTCAACATAAAATGTATGCAAGTTATCAATTAAATTCTCATAACCTTTTATTCTTATTAATTTTTAGAATTAGTATAAACAATTTCATAAATATTAAATATATCATTTAATGATTATTTATCTTACTAAACCCAACATCTCTTAATTCACATTAACTGAAAATAACAATCCATATGAAATCCAATATGGATAAAATTTGTTTAGAAACATTTATTATCACATAGGTGAAATGAAAATATAATATTGGTGAGTTAAAATGCTCAGTAAGGGTAAACATAAGCATTAAAAACATAATGTCATTAATGAGAATAAGAGGTGTATAAGGGTATGATGACATAAAATGGGTGCATGATAGAATAGAAAATTAACTCATACCCATTAATACGTATATCATTAAATATGAATATAGGGAAAATTCAAGAGTATTCAGAATCAACAATCATGAACCATCTGATACCAATATTGCACATAAGAAACATTATGAACACATTGAAATAAATACAAACCCTTTTTCATAAAAATTGGAATAATATTCATAAACTCAGTTCAAAATAATTTTTATTTGAATAAAAAAATGAATGTCACAAAATATAATCATTACCTAATGAATTTGAGAGCAATCTGGGTGCACCAATTGTTTAAGTTATTAAGGGATCAACCATCTCTATCTTGGCCAGAATAGGTTAATATGTAATGGGATTTTCCATCACTATATGGGAGACTCTATTATAAATTTTAATAGGAATTTCTAGATCAATATGGGACACACCCTTTTAATTTGTAATGGTATTTCCTATTTCTTCCTACAGCACCAAAATTTTTCATGTATAATGTCAATGAATCACAAAATTAATAATGTAAAAATTTCATCATACACTCGTACAATAAATAATTATTCTGTTTATAAAATTATTTACCCATTGAAAAGAAATAGGTTTCATGTTAACATCTTGAAGCATGATTATCCCATGTAAAAGATGTTGGTTCAATAATGATATCTTTAAAACATGTTTAAACCCTATAATAGAAATGGGTTCTATATTAACCATTTTGAAGCAATCACTACCCATCTAGAGAAATAATAAGAATGATATAAATAAATATATACTTAGAAGAGGGTATGTGAAAAAAATGTTTTTTATTTTTATTACTTAAAATAAAATTAATATCCAATAATAAAGATTCATAAAAAAATAATTTTATTGTGGAAAACCAATTTTAATAAATAAAACATTTTGAAAGAATTTTTCATTATATTTTTAAATTTTTTTAAATTTTTTTAATAATGATATCATAAAATGGAAGGTAAGAATCAATTAAATGACAATCGTAAATCAATAATTGTTTTGCAATATAAAAATAAATTTCTTTTTCCAATGTAAAAACAATAGATGGGTACTTTTTCAGAAAATGATAAGATGGTTCCTTTCAAATTTTTGGTAAAATCCAAACAGTCACATTTTCTAAATGACACAGTGATTCCATTGATTTTTCTTAATTATATAATAAATAAATAAATTTTAACAGTTTTAAACAATTTTTTATTTTATTTTTGATAAAATTATTCTAATTAAATATATATTTCCTACAAAAGATTGATATAATGTTATATTTTATTAAAAACATTATCTTATTTAAATTAAGTACCAATGATTGAAAATAAGGTATTATTACCTAAAAATGACAAGTATAACAAAATTCAATAAAATTCATTTTTTTCATTAGATACTTACTATAAGAATTATTCATTATGAAAAATCATAAAAAATTCTGATACATGATGATATTCTAATAAAAAATCGTCATTGCTTTGGTACCATTTATACATAACACCCATCAAGAAATTTTAATGAAACATAAAATAAAATTATTAAAATTTTAGGCATGATATTTCATATAATAAGGGTACACATAAACACCTTATACAATAATATTGGTGACTAACATAACCTTGTGTCAGAAATAAGGAAAATTGTGGAAAAAATCCCTTAACACTTTGGTATCTTTGATACTATAAACCCCATGAAACATAGATCATAATGTAATTATATTAATACCCATATATTTATGTATATAAATCAAACAATACATTAATGGAAATTATATGCAACAAAATAAATATTGATTATAAGATACATCTCAAAGGAATAAAAGTGGGATTTGAAAATGCCCTTAACTCACATATCATTTTGGTCAAATATTTGTTAAATCTAGTTCCAAGGGTCTTAAATATGTTATAAAATTATTAAAAAACTATATTAATTTTCTTAATATCATATATTATTTTTTTATGAACCTTATTACCCTTTAATTAAAAATTCCATGTTAAAGATGTATTTCTGATAGTAACCACTTAGTTTTCCATATTTGTTTTGACTTATTATTTCAAAACTATTAATTTGATCATTATATAACTGTATCATGAATTATATCATTAATAAAAATATTATATAAATTAAATATATATTTATATATAGGAAAACATAAATGTTTATGATCAAAATTTAAATAAATCTTTCATATAGACTGTAGGACATACAAACACATTAATGATGTTTTAATCTTACTTTAAAATTGAAAGAAGGAAAAGTAAGTGATATATATATATGTGTATATATATATAATATCATTTAAATATAATTTTTATGTCATATATATCACATACGTATATTAAAGACAATGTAAACCTATTTATATGATCATAAAATTATTTTGAGTTATATCAGGTAAAAGTTCATGTACATTTTGTTGTTTTTGAGTACCTATGGTTGGACTTATGACTTTGGGTTAATTTGGGTGTATTTTTGAGAAATATTTGTGAAAAAGGAGATTTCTATGGTTAGCGCACGATTAGAAAAAAATAGTGCATCCTCCCAAAGGTAACTGTGCGACCTTAGACAATGAGGGCCGCACGGTTGGCATACATTTTAACTAAGCACACACCCCTATGTAGAAAATAGTGCACCCCGTTTCTTTTAACCAGAAAATTAGTTTTAAAGTACTATGAACCCCTAAAACAACTCATATTTTCCCTTTAATAATGAATATTTTTTGATAGATTTCATAGAATAATGGAGGGGTTCCATAGTTTTCCAACCTCCGTTATTCATGTTTCATAGCCCTAATTGATGATCTACCCTTTTCCTGGTATGTTGATCTCATACTGATGTTCATCCCAGTCATTATCCTCTATTTCTTTATATCCAATCATTATTTGAGATCTAGATCTAGGATTGTAGATTTTCAACTAGATTGATTAGATCTTGATATCCTTGATCCTGATTTAGGGATTTAGATTCGGAACATAGATCTACATTGTTGTGATTCTCATATTTTTGGGATGTACATTGAACGCATGTCCGTTAACGAATTTAGGTAGGTGGTGTAAAATTTAATTCCCATAGTCATAGATTCTATGTGTCTACGAAATTTTTTTGAAGTTATAGAATTCATTATAAATTGAATTCCTAATTTTTTTAATTAGTTGGACCAATTGATTTATCAAATAATTATTTAAATATATGATTAATTGAGGAATTAATATTGAGATTAAGGGTCTTTCCTATTAGATAATTGTTTTGGGGAATTTATTATGCAATTTAGGGGTTGTAATCTAGATAATTAATCATGGGATAAATTATGAGATAATTAATTGGATATATTAAAATAATTAACTGGGGTTTGATTACGTTCGTTGTTATAATGATCTAGATAATTAATTATAAAGAGTTGATATTTATAATGAGATAATTAATGTTTAGAAACTAAATTTTGGGATATGAATTGTGTTGTTAATTAATTAATTAGTGAACTAATTATTGGAATTAGACTAATTAATTACCTGGTGAGTTAATAAATGATATTGATGAATTTAACTAATTTATTAATTAGTAATGGATTTGATTTGTATAATTGATTATGAATTAGTTATATGTTATAAAATGGGAACATGTTCATTAAAATTATAAGTATAAATGGTAACACGGCAATTGTACTTTTGAGTAATGGAATAGGAACATGGTCATCCAAATTAGAAGTATCAACAGTAATATAGTAATTGTACTTATGAGTAATGTATTAGGAACATGGTCATTATATTGAGAGGTAAGAAAGCTGACATGGTCATCATAAATATAAATTTTTTATTGGTAACTTTGTCATTTAGGAGTGAATTTAGAGAATGGTAATAAAGGTAATTTGTGATATGGACTCACATGATAATACCTCGAATTCTAGCATGACTCAAAACAGGTACTGAGATATCATATCAACATTTACTCAGAGCACTGGCATGAGTCAAAGTAAGTAATAATATATGATGTTACCTAGGTAACACTTCAGGATACTACAAGAGAAAAAGCTAGTATAGAGGTACATGTATCCTCGAGAAACCTGGAGTTAATATGAATAAATAATTAATAAATGATAAAGTCATAAGGGTTTATTTATGAAATTTATTCATTTCCTTACAGAAATTCTTACACTATCATTTGACTGCATTTATTTTGGACACCATTGGTGGTGGCCTACTGAGTTGTACTCACACCCTACTCGGGATGCTTGATCTGTACCTAAATATACTTTAATGATGCAGGATAGTTTAAGGTATAGGGCCGTGTGCAAGATCATGGATTGGGGTTGGAGATTGGATGAGGGTTATAGATGTGGTTTGGGACCAACTCATGAATTTTTAGTGTTTTTATTTTTATTAGTGCTTTTGGAACTTTGAAACATGTACTGGAATTTCACATTTTCCCTTTTAATTGATTATTGTATTTGTTTTATTGGTTATCTTATGAAAATGGTTTTTTTCTGGTCGTATATGGTTCTGTAATTTCTTATTTGCATCTTAGAGTATTTTACTCTAATGAAAGAGGGTATAGCCTCTCTGTTACTAACTTAAAAGATCATCGATACTAGTCGGTAGCCTCTGTTATATAAGGATGAGTGCATGAGGTCATGTGACCAATTGGCTAAGGGCACCATTGCACGGCTCTCGGGTTGGGATGTAAAAATGTGGAATCAAATGTCCAATATTGTTTCTTCTTCTATTTTCATACTATTTTAGGAAAGGTAGACTAGAATCTAGGATGAGTTGGGGCATGGAAATGAGATCTTCATGGGAGTTTCAAACCCATGTACGAGGTAAAAACTAATTACTCTGGGTGGGAATTTTTTTATCTTTGTTTTCTATTAGAGTTGAATATTATTTCACCTAGGGTGACACACTTATTGTGCAATGTGATTATTATTTTTGAGAATTTTTTAATATTGATTTCTGGCCCAAAATGGAAAGAGAGTTGTGTCCGCATGAATCATTATAGGGACTCAGGATTATTGTGACATGCAATATTTTTGGTCACGCACTCAACAATGGGTTATGGGTATGTTATTGAACATTAATTGTTTCCTTGTTTGTGAGATTAAAATGAAAATATGGTTAATAACAAGAATTGGAAAACGTGGTAAAAATTAATATAAATTAGAATAATTTGGTCTCTAATTGTGAAACCTGATTTTGATAGTGTGTTTACCCGTGTTAACTAATACCTAGGATTTAGCTGGTTAGGGGTGGTGATAGAGGCTCAGTATTCACCATGTGGAAAGATATGGGGAAAAACAGGTTGTGACCTATTGTGATTATTACACTTATGTAGAAGTCACAAGGTTGTGTTATGGGACATAATATGTGTTCTTGGAATTGTAAAGAATATCCCTCCACAACGCTTGTTGAGGGGAAGATCAGGGGTGGGGTAATGGATAGGAACGGTCTTCCAGTCAGTAAACTTGAGGCACTAATTCTTCCAACTGAAGATGAAGGGGATCATCTAGGGGAGAACCTTTCTCCTTTCATGAATGTCCCAAGCACAAGCGTAAATGGGAGACCATTTCTAATTACTCAGCAACTAGGAGAGATCACAACATAAGTATCTACTTTATTTATTATGTGTGGTGCTGTTAGGAAATATTTTCTTCCACTAGTAGTAAAAATATTTCTTTTTTTCTTTCCGGAAGACTTCTTAGGGATACCACTAAAGAGAGATGTGTAATTCAAAATTGAGGTCATTCTGAGGGTTAATCCAGTATCTATTGAACCACATATAATGAAACAGACTGAGCTTCAAGAGTTGAAGACATAATTAGAGGAGTTAGATGATAAGGGAATTATCTATCCATGTATGTCTCCATGGGTATCACCTTTGTTGGTCAAACATAATTCCAACTATAGTTTACATTTTTTGGTATATTTTCAGTAGTTTAACAAAATGACTCTGAAGAAATGACATCCACATTTGAACATTAATTATATATTTGACCAGTTGAAGTGATCATGTGTGGTCTCAGAGATAAATTTGAGAATTGGGTATCATCAGTTGAGAGTTGGAGTTCAGATATATCTAGGAATTATTTCTGGATTAAGTATTTCATTAATGAGTTTTTCGTAATACCGTATGGATTGAAAAATGCACCAGGATTGTTTATGGATTTGATAAAAAAAATATTTCATCCATTTCTGGATTATTTTGTAGTTATGTTTTTTGTAAGACCTCTTAGTGTAATCCAAGACTCATGACAATAAATCCATGTATCATGACATAGTCCAAAGTACACTAAGATATCTTCGGATATACACCAATCTATCTTTGTTTCTTTTTTGAATTGATAAGGTTCCCTAATTAGGACACATCATCTAGGAGGAAAGTGTGTTAGTGGACCCAGAGAAGGTTCAAGAAGTAGTTTCATGGGAGAATCCCTGGAATGTTCTCGATATCCGAATCATTCTAGGATTGGCTAGATATAATATAAGATTCATCTAGATATTTTCCTATTTAGAAAAGACTATTTTAAGAATGGAAAAAAGGTGATTAAGTTTGACAAGAAAGTATTATGCAAGAATTATTTTCAGAAGTTGATGATGTGTATGATGAAGACAAAGGTTTTGATCCAACCTGAGTTAGGTGAGGAGTACATGGTTTATTGTGAAAATATTATGATTACAGTTGAAGATGTGTTCATACAAGGGGATAGAGTCATGGATTATGGGTCTCGGCAGTTGAGACCACATGAATGGAATGACCATATGCATGACGTCGAGTTTGAATCAGTGGTTTATGATATCATGTGATGGAAACACTATCATTTGGGAGAAAATTTTATAATTTATAATGATAAAAATATCATTATGTATATCTTATCATAGCGTCATTTTAATATTCAACAGTAGAGATGGGTATAGTATATTCAATCATTTTCTTCTGAACTAGTATATATGATTGGGAATAGAAAATATGTGGAAGATTCCTTGAGCATGAAAAATCATACTACGATTGTTTTTGAGTAGAGTGTAGAGAGAAAGATGATTGCTTTTTTGGATGAAATTCATATGGTGGTTCAAGAGAGTCAGGACCAGATTACTCTAGTATTAGTTACAGTGGAATATAAATTTGGAGAGGGATCATGGTTAGAGAGTATGAAGATTTAGAGTGCTTATCCTTGAGGTAAATCATTGAAGGTGGGGATCCACTTCTGGATTTGATGATAGATGAGGATGAGATCATCTATGTGAATAATTGAGTTGTTGTGCCTACAAGTATACAAGATGAGATCATGTGATAATTTCATTCCGTGAAGTGGGAGGTTAATCCATTTGTGAAAAAATATATACAGTGACCTACAAAAAAACGTCTTGGTGGCTAGGAATCAAAAAGTGATAGCAAAGCTTGAGTTAGCGTGCTTTAACTGTCAGGATGAGAATGTGGAGAATCAATAACCTTGAGGATTACAGTATCTGTTTCCTATTCCTAAATGGATGTGGGATGATGTGAGAATATATTTTTTTGGGGTCTTCCAAAGACACTTAGGAACAATAAATCTATTCGGTTCATTGTGGATCAATTGAAAAAGATATGGAATTTCATTCAAATAATAGAATCATCCATAATAGACCACTTAGGGGAACTGTACGTTAAAGAGATAGTTCATTTTCATGGGGTACCACATACTATAGTTTCATATCACAATTAAAAATTTACATCATGCATTAGGAAGGTCTTGATGAAATAACTATGTACACATGTTTTTTGAGTATAAAATTCCACCCACTGAAAGATGGGAAATCATAGCGTACTATACGAGTGCAAGAGAAAATGTTGCGGGCATGTGTACTTGACTTCATTTGGTCTTGGGAGAATAACATAACATTAGTAGAGTTCACCTATAACAATAGTTATTAAGAAACTATATAGATGGAACTATTTGATGATCTTTATTGTAGGCCATGTATCTCACCGTAAAGATGGATTAAAGCAAGTGAGTGAGAGTTGTTGGGACCGAGTCTCCAACAGGAGACATCAGAGTAGGTTAATTTGATTTGAAAATGTATGACAATATATCTGAGTAGTCCAAAGTCATATTAGGATCAATTATGTAGACCCGTGGAGTTTGAAAATAGTGATAGTTTGTTACTTAAGGTATCACATATGTTAGGTCACCGCAGGATACTAAGGTAGGGAGAATTGGATCCAATGTTTGTTGGACATCGAAAGGTTGTGCGGAGAATCATCCCAATTTAATATATATTGGTTCGAACATTGAAATATAACACTATGCATGGTGTATAAAATTTTTCACAACTACGACAGTATCACCCCGACCCTTCTCATGTGATCTTTGTAGATGAAGTTTACCTAGAGATAGATGCATATTTTTAGGACTATCTGATACGTGTGATGGATTTTAGTGAGAAAGTGTTGTGGGGAAACACTGTGGTGATATATCATTTGTTATGGGAACATGGACGTGTGAAATAGAAAAAATTGAAAAGGTAAGAATACATGCGGGCTCAATGGAATGATTTTTTGTCTTTGAGTCACAGAAAATCATAGAAGTACATCTCAATGATAAGCTATTATATGGTGGGAGATTATAAGATCCCAACGTTTTCTGGAGTTATCTAGAGTGAAATTTAATGTTCTCTTTCTCGTTATTAATTAACTTTGGATATATTTATGACACGGGTATTTTTGGGTGAAGTTTTTACCAAAAAATTAAGAAAAAAGGGGCTTTTCACTGTCAGTTCATGATTAGAGAAAACTGTGCACCCAATCACATGTAACTGTGAAACCTTGGATAGTGAGGGATGCACAGTTTTCCTAACCATGTGAACCTACATAGAAAACCATATATGCAGTTCCTTTTCACCCAAAAATTAGTTTTAAAATCCCATAAACCCCCAAAACACCTCATATTCAACCTTGGCTCGGGACAAGACATTTTCGGATGATTTCAGAGCATTCTGGAGTGTATCTATGGCCATATGACCTCTATTCATCAAGATTAAATGCCTGAATAGAATACCATATCTTCTCATAGTAAGTGGATCTCATATCGATGCTTATCTCATTAATTATCCTCACTTTCCCCAATATTTTTCTATAATTTATCCTCTATTTCATTGGTGAGATCTAGATTTATGATTATAGATCAAGATCTAGATTGACTAGATATTTATATCCTTGATATTGATTTAGGGATTTTGATCTAGAACTCAGGTATATACTATTGTAATGCTCAAATTTTGGGGATCTCCATTGAATGAACATTAGTCAGGGAATTGGGGTAGTTGGTCTAAAATCTAATTAAAATATTCATTTATATCACGTGTGTATAATTTTTTTTATAATTTATATAATTAATTAGCAATTGAATTCCTAAAATCGGTTAATTAGGTTGAACAATTTATTTATCAAAGAATTGTTTAAATAGATGATTAATTGTGGATTTAATCATGAGACTAAGGGGATAACCTATTAGATTATTAAATTGGGGAATTAATTATTAGAGTTAGGGGTAGTAATCTATATAATAAAACAATGGATTAGTTATGAGATATTGATTTGGATATATTGAGGTAATTACTCTTTAATTAATCATGTTCCATGATATTATGATGTAGATAATTAATGGTGGAAATAATTATGAATAGTTGAGAGTTAGAAAGAGATAATTAATTATGGAAAATTAATTGTGGGATATGAATTATCATATTAATTAAATAATTAATTAATTAATTATTGGTATTGGTATACCTAATCAATTGGATACTTAATTATTGATAGTAATGTATTTAACTAATTATTATATTAGTAATGGAATTGAGGGGGATAATTAACAATGAATTGATTATGTGTGATTGAATTTGAACATGGTAATTAAAATGAGAAGTATAAATGGTAACATGTTCATTGTAACTGGGAGAAATGAAATGGGAACATGGTCATTCAAATGAGAATTAAAATAGTAACATGGACATTTCAATATGAGTAATGCAATGGGAACATGGTTATCCTTTTGAGAAGTAATAATGGTAACATGATCATGATATTTAGGAATTCATTATTGGAATATTTATAATTTATGTGTGACTTTAAAGAATGTTAATAAAGGAAATATGAGATATGGACTCACATTATAATACAGTAAACTCAAGAATGAGTCGAACCAGGTACTGAGATAGCATATCAACATTGAATACATCGGGTTTTGGCAGATTTGATTCAGGTATAAATATAAGATATTACCTAGGGTACACTTTGGGCTATTGGATGAGATGATGCTAGAATATAGGAATATATTTCCCCAAGAAACCTAGAGTAAATATGAATAAATAATGAATAAATTATATTTTGATAACTGTTTATTTGTGAATGTTATCATGATTTTTATAGAACCTCTTACATAATAATTTTACTGGATTTCATTTAGCAATTGTTGGTGGTTTCTTACTGAGTTGTAATCACACCCTACATAGGATGCTTGACCAGCACCTGAATAGAATTTACTATTGTATGATAGGTTATGGGAAAGGTCCCTCTGTTATATCTTATATTGGGGTTGGAACATGGATGAGGGTAACCGATGTGGTTTGGGACCCATAGGGGAGTCAATAGTGTTTTTATTTTTAGTTTTGTTTTTTAAAACATATTACAGTTATATTGGGATATTTTTTTTCCATTTCAGTAGGATATTGTATTTCTGGATTTCATTGTGATATCACATCGGTATTGTTCTAATTATATATGAATCCTCAATTTCTTATATACTTCCACTAGTGTTTTACTTTGATAAAAGAGAGTATAGTCTCCTCACAACTGACTTACTAGAACCTCGCTGCTAGTCAGTAGCCTATGGTGTACGGGGAGGCACACCTGAGGTCATGTAGCCAACCATCTTAAGGCACAATAAAATTGATCTTAAGTCAGTACGTTACAAATTCAATGTAAAGGGTGAATGAATCCCATGGCTTCATGAGGAGGTAGTTTTAAATACACATAGTCGATGGTATCATATTCCTAAAAAATTGAAACAATGAAGGAATGTCTTATATAATTATTATATAAAAATAATAAAATCATAACAATCGTATATATCATATATAACTATATAATTCCCATTATTATCAAGAATCTCGAAAGGCGTTAATTGAAAAATGAACAACATAGAATCCTGAGGCGGTAGTCCTCTGTACGCAAACATGATGAATTCGAAACCCTTTTTATGAAAGTGAGGGTGGTTGTAGGTCATATCCTTAAAAAAGAAAAATGCATATATTTATAATTAAGATACTGAATATATTATATAATGATAATATAAAATTAATTGAAGGAGGGAGAAGAAGATATAATCTAAAAATACTCATTTAGGACAGTTACCTCTTCTTTAGTTATCCTCCATTGTTTTACATATATCTATTAAATAATGTCTTTATATACAATATAAAAACTCTATAATGTGGAGAGTGAAGTTGGTTAGTTAGTTTCTATGGGTTTTGATGAACTAAATTGAATTAGGTCTGTGAATAACTATGGAGAGTGATTGATCATTCATAGTATATGAGGAGTGTAATTCTCATAAATAATGAAAAGTATTCATTATTAGGAGGTCAATCAAAACTAAAGTTGGGAAATTTTCTATATTTAATGAGTTTAAGGGATGAAGTTTTCTATCCACAAATCCAGAACATAATAGAAGACAAGTTTTAAACATTTTTATCCCTTAACTCCTATCATTCATTGTTTGATCATTTTTTTCATTATGGTAACTAGTTGCTTAACCAATCTATATTAACCATTAATATTAAATTAAAAATGATACATTCTAGAAAAATAAAAGCCATTGATTCTCAATATGATATCTAATTTACTAAATGAATTTTCAATGTCTGTTAAAAATGTTTTTTAACAAAAGAGAATCTTAGATGCAAAAATAACTCTTAAACATAACTGCTATAATCGTGTTTTTACTATTTAGAGGTCAATATATTCAATATAAAATAAAAAATGGTCAATGAATGATATATATTTGATACATATTAATATTTAAGAATTTAATGCATTGAGGTTATTGTTTTTATATGTTTTAAATCAATTAATAAAATCTAAATTATTATAAAATTACAATAATGACAATTTGTACATTTTCATCAAATTTGAATTTATATTTTTTATGAATAAAATAAAATAATTATATATTCTTTAAAAACATTGATTCATAATATCTTCTTCTAAAAAACTATTTCACATAATAATAAATATATATATAACAAATTTAATGTTTTTAGTATCAATTATTTTATTTAATTAGCATATAAATATTCCATTTTTTGGTGTTTATTAAGCATTATGTGTAGTTATATAATCTATAAAAATTAAATGGAAAATCATCATGATAAAAATAACTCATTTATCATGAATAATAAAATTTAAAACTCAACCTATGTTGTTTTTTTCCATATACTAAATATTTAATGATCTTAAAATGGAAAATAACACTTTTTTTCTTTTACAGTACATAAATTTTAATATTGGTAAAATTTGTAGAAACTTGTCCTAAAAATGAATAAATATCATTCCTATGGTTATAATGATCATTATAATTCTATAAAATGTTTTTTCAGAAAAATTATTGGTCATTTTTCTCCATAAGATTAATGTTTAATCCCTCAATATACTTGTTTTACTTTAATTGATGTGAATATTCTTAACTATTTTTACTGTGAACAATTGTAAAAAAATTAATTTAGTCATATAAAATATTTCAAATTATGGTTATTCCAAATATAGAATTTATTTTTACAAATTCCTTTCACATATGTTGAAAATGTATATTTTAATGTTAATCTCATAGACATGATGAGAAATCGAGGGCATAAAGCGAAAATTAATAAAACTTTTACAACGTTTTTATACCCATTTTCAATATAAAATTAATTACAATACACTAATATGAAATTTTATATTTATTATTTAACTAATTATTTTTTAATACAAATTTAATGTTCAATTTACCTTATTAATTATATTGCAAAAATTTGTAGTTTTGAAATAGAATTTAGTGTTTCTTCACTATTCATAAAATAATATCTTTTTAGAAGAAACCTAGAAATTCATATAATGTTATATTTTATATTAATGTTTAAAAATTTAATTTTATATTTTCATATAAATTTTCTAAAAGTATTTAAAAGAATTATGTTTTGCGCACAATGAACGATTAATCCTCTATTTTGAAAGAATTTTTTTAGAAAAACATTCATCTATATTTTAATGGGTCCTGTTTAATTGATAATAAATTCCTTACTATTTAAATTGTGTAATGTATATATTTTTTTATGGTATTTAATCATACTCAATCATATAATTCCAACACATATGTAAAAAATGTAATATATGTCATTTTTCATTTTATTTTTGTGTTTCATGTTGAATATTCTATCAAACATAAAAATATTAGGGTTTCTCTTTATGAAATATAAACAAGGTGTTTAATGTAAAACAATATAAAAATAGTGTTTTGTGTCATTTATACTATCAAATTTAATTTTCTTCCTGTAAAACATGGGTTTTCGCATTGTGTAGCCATTGAAGGTTTATAAACCCAGTTTTTCATCAATTATATTCCCTATGTGAAATCCCAATTATTGATTCCATTGATTAAAGGATGTTATACAATGTTCCATAAATATATATATTGATAAATAATTTTCTTCACAATATACGCATTATCTACATGCTTGAAATAAAAATTTATTTATTATCTTCTTTGAGTGGTATTTAAATAGAATGTTACAAGATGGTAATGGGGAAAAAGTATTTTTCCATGGGTTAATCATTTTATTATTAGTGGTGGCCTATTAAATGATTTCCTTATGTCTATATATATTTGAAGGATATCAATATCAATTTTACCATAATATATTTATGATGTGTGGAATGACACCCTTTTTATTTACAGAGGATCATTGTTCTAAAAAAAGTGAATAATTATAATTTGAATGGTTTAAGAAATACAATTTATTTTCATGGTTTAATTATAATCAGATATGTTTATTATTTTCAAGTTAATGTTCTAATAGTTGATGAATTATGGGTGGTGTCCTACCTACCCACCAATGAATTATCTAAAAAAAATTTCTCAGGAGATAAGCATTTACTAGTTTATTTTAGTTACTCATATTAATGAGAACTCATGGTGTGGATCATAAAGGTAAAATATTTCTATACGAATGTTTGTTCCATATTTTAATAATTCAATATTATTATAATTATTATCATTAATATGTTATTATATCATATCTCATTTTTATTTACTAGTTCATGTTTTATCTTATGAGAGGTATTATTATTTTATTTTGGATAAATTAATTGTTGGGAATATATTTACTAAGTAACATTATTGTAGCTATGTGTCTATATTATAATAACTAATGGTCATTTTCTACTATCTGTTATGTGTACACTTGTTCATAATCATAGTTATCCCTTTTTTTATTATTCAATTTAACCATGTCAGGATGTTAATAAAAGTATGATTTATGTAGATGTGATAAACATGGAGTGAATTTTTGAGATATGAAAAAATTAAATATAGATTAAGTTGTATTATATAAATGGTAATAGTTCTGAAATGACTCAAAAAATATAATTTATTTATATATTGATTTTAATTAATATTATGACCATATAAACCTTAATGGTCTTGGGAATTTATTGGAATCAAATATTTTATTCATGTTTTGTGGATGTTATGGTCTTGTATATATGCTAATATAGTTCGTGTAAAAGCTGGGATTAGAAATATTTGGATATTAAGATGATATTATCTGAGCATAAATGTGGGGTTATAAATATCAATAATTATGTTAAATTAATGATTAATATTATTTTAATAGTTTTGATAAATCATTATTTATTTTTCGGTAAATTTTTGGGAATGAGAAATAAAATAAAATAATTAAACCCCCTAAGGATATGAATAAGGGATTTTTCAATGTATACGATAACATATTAAAATTTTAAAAACTATATATTGTGTGGTTTTCAATGAAATGAAATCCCCATATGGTTATAGTAGTGGAATAAGTCTATTGCACTAATTTAGAGAGGGGTGATGTTAATGAAAATAATTTATTATGTATTGACTCATTAGTCACCTCATGTTTGTCAAAGAGCCCTAACTACACACATGGTTTGACCCACCCAAGTGTTATACATTCTTTAATCACATTATTATTACAATTCATTATGACTGATTTTTTATTACAATTAATTGGGATATTAATTATGAGAGAACTATACCTAGAGATACCAATATTGAAAAAAAGTTTATTTTCGTTAACCAAGATGCTGATGTAAATTTTTTTAACACAATACATTTCATCTTTCACCTTTTCACATAATTATTCTATAATAATTCTAATATGTTTTTAAATATTCATCACATATTTTTAACATATTTTTGTTTTAGGGATATATGAAGTCCAATAGAACCAGGTACACACAGGATGTAATGGAAAATGTTGAGACTACCCGAACGAGAAGCCATGCTGGGTAAAAGATGGAGTGAGAAGTATAGTAACTATTTAAAACCATCTATCAAGAAAAATGATAAAAAATAACATGATAGATCTTCCAAAAAACAAAATAATAGAAATATATTCTTATAATTTTTTGGGATATGATGATGAAGATGGAATGAATGTACAGATTCTATAATGTCAATAATTTGGAATGAATCGTGTTGGGAAATATCATTAAAAAACTGGGGGATTATTTTCCTTAAGAAAGGGAGGGGATAGTTCAACTAATTTGCAAGGAATTTTAAAGATCATTATGGGTATCATTAATGGTAAAAAGTGTTCATACTAATATATAAATTATAATTAACTATAATATATGTGTGAAACATGGATATTTCCAAGTTAATAACATAATAAAATAGTTAGAAAATATAATACGCACCAACAACTTCCAAGACAAGGAAATTATTATGATACCAAAACCATAGAAGTGATTTTTAGAGATTTTGTGGAGCACATATCACTAATTATCCACTTGTGAAGTTCATGTTCTGTACTGGTATCTTAATCAACCATCATAGTTGTACATGAAATGATTTATACGAACATAAAATTGACACCCTGATGAATATATTTTTAATTATTAATTAAAAAATTTGGTCCATTTAATATAACATATATATAATATATCTTTATATTAATATTTTTCAAATAAAATCATATTATATTTACATCAATCAATTTTTTATATTATATTAATCTTGGATTGTCCCTAATAATAATTGTACATGAAATGATTATTAAATCACATTTAAAATCAGCCCTTGCTAACATATTTATAAAAGGATGAATACAACATAAATTGGAAAAGAATAATCCCATTGAGTGGGGGTGTTTAAAAAAAATTTAAATTCAAAACTCAACAATAGTTATAGTCTTAATATTTGGGGAAATGTAGTTAACTAGTAAAACAAATTATTGTGAGGATGATAGCCCATTGTATTTTATATATTATGTAATGAAATTAATTTACTATTTAAGAGAATAATGATTGAATTTTTTTTGATTTTGATTTTTTAAAGGCGAAGAATTTAACGACCCAAAAATTCACGATGTAATTTCCTTAAATAATTAATAATTTTTTAATATATTTGACCTGAAAAATTAAACTAAAATAAAACCATGAAATGTTAAAATGAAACATTACCCTTATAATAAAACCGTTATCTTAGTGGGACTAAAACTTTGATTCAATATTTTGAATTCTATAGTGGAATAAAATTTCATTGAGTAGAAGAAGTATCCCTTATGAAGATTGTCTATCAAATATTGAGAAAATAGAATATTTTCAAATTTTAGTATTTATACTATAAATTTTTTTATCTTCAATAACTAAAATATGATTGAATCATATATGAGTAAAATTATCACCTGTGTAGATTTACACAAGATCTATGCTCAATGAATCCACATCATAAAATTCAAATACATTGTACCATATTAAAATATTTTAGAATGTTTTATTTAGGGGTGTTGTAAATATAAATTGTTATGTGTTGGTAATTTTTAATGTAATATGTTATTTATCACTTGTATTTCACTTATTTTTCATTTTTACTATGACTATAAATGTATTTTTATTAACTAATTCTTTGATAAAATTATTTAGATAAATATATTTTTAATTTTTTTGATAAAAATAATTTAAAATGAATATTTTTATATGTAATATAAAATAGAATGGTGAATAAATTGAAAATTTATTTTCCTATATAAAGTGATTCTCATTTTATTATATTATATTATTGGAATGTTAAAATAGAAAATTAAAGAATTCTAATTTTAAAAATTTGATAGAATTTTTTGATTTACAATGTTAATATTATTTTATGTTCATTTGTTGTGTTTTTATAAAACAAATGATTTTTAGTTTAATATTGTAAAATAACATCTTCAAAAACCACATTAAATTTATTTAATTATTAATATATAATGATGAATTATAAATTCATGAAACATTTTTATAAGATAAAATATTTATTTCATACGTTAATTAATCGAATTAATAATATTAATTTTTATTTGAAATCCCATATATGATATTTTAGATATAGGTTATTTTTTTAAAAATTCTTTTTTTAGATTAAACAATTATTATCAAAAAATAATTATTACAAAATTAATAATAAAAATAAATTAAAATTAATTTTGATTGTTTAATTATTAGGTCAAAATTATGTAATAAAGACCATTTTATTTTCAATAATACTGAATAAATCAATTTTGTAGAAACTATTTAACTAAAAACTATCAAAAGGGGTAATAAATTTATAACTAGGCTGGAAAATCCAAAAAACTGATTAAGACATGTGTTAAAATGGGTGGTTTTAGAATTTATTTACCTTGTCCATTCAACTCTACATTAAATAATTATTTTGGATGCACATTAATTGTGTGTGAATTCCTATTATTAAAATGTTTTTTGGTATTTAAAAAAATTATATCGATTTTCAATTATAAAGGGGAATCCTCTCCTCACATCCCCTCATAGAAAAACACTATTACATTAGATAAAAATATACCCATTCATGTCATCAAAAATTATATACACCATAATGAAGATTTGGTCTTCTCAAAATTACATCCCTTTAGAATGAAATTATAACATTATCCAAAACCATAAAACATAATTTACAAGACCATTCGTTATTGGGGAGGGATAAAAAAAATTAAACGATGAGGGTGAACACGTATATTATAAAATATTCTCAAAAAATATAAAAATTATTAACACCAAATATTAAGAATTGATAAAAAATAACTAATATAAATGTTTATAATAAATGAAAAAGAAGTTTATAAATGGTTATATAAATTAAAAAGTAATTTTAATTGTTTATTAAGATAAATATTTTTCATATAATCTGTTAAAAATATTTTCAACAATGCTATGATTAGGTTATGGGGTTATTTTTCGTATATTTAATTTCATGAGATGGATTTATAAATATTAACTAAAATAAATTCAATATGTTGGGATTATTACCGATTGAATTTATTTTTCAATACTCATGGTTTATAATTATTTATAACATTATCTTTAATTAATATTAATTAAATTCAAAATATACAAAACATAAAAGTTGTTTTGATGAAAATTTTACTCAATTCACAAGGTTATTTATTTCAAATATTTTTTTCCTGTCAATATTATTTCAAAGAGATATTAGACCTATGCTATTTTTAATTTTCCTACAATAACTCGAATTATTCATTGTACATTATTTGGGGTTTATATGTCCCCTAAAAAATTCATTTCCCCATTCATTAATATTTTTCATAAATATTTTTTATGTGAAACTAAACTAATATCATCATCTATGTCAGGAAAATTCAGTTTTTTGTATTCATATTTATTGGATTATTTGAAGTGTATCCATATATATACATAATGAATTTATTAAGTTTATTACTTTGAAATTAAATTATTCTAAATGTTTTAATTTAATTTATAATGTTTTAAATATGAGACATTTTTGTAAAAATATGAAAAGATTAACTTCTTAATGGATACATGTGGATAGGTCATTCTTCAATATTTTCATTTTATATAAATATTTATCACTATTTTCTCATGATTTGCAATGATAATTTGTATCTAATAGTTATATTAAATATTTTTAAATAATTATTTCATATATTCATCTATATTTATTATTTCCAAAGTGGGTTTTTAATGAACCTTCAAAAAAAATTATCCATCTCTTCCATTATCCTTTGTTACGTATTATAATTTACTTGTGAGTATAATAAAGTGATACCCTCTATATTAATTATCTATATGTTTTATGTAATTTAAATTTCTATCATGGGGATGTTACATAATTTTCATAGTCTTTCCTTGTAATTTGAGATATATAAACCTAATTTTTCTTTCATTTCCTCCCCACTATGGATTCACTATTTTTTATTCAACAAATTTATGGAAATTACTGAAGGTTTTATATATAAATCTATTGTTGAAATTATTATATTAACTATATAAACATTATATATATGATTTATATACCATATTATTTATTATCATTATTGAATGTTGATTACAAAAAATGTTACTTCACTTTATTGGATACCAATTAATTTTCATTGGATTATAATATTTTGATTATTGAGGGAATAATTAATGTTTTAATTAAATATAACCATTAGGAAATGATAATAAATAAATTTTAATTCAATGGTTTTATTATTATATGTTGAATAATTACTAATAACATTCCAGAAGTATTTCATTCTACAAAAACATAATGATATTCATTTGACAATTTTAAGAAACCGACTATATTTCCTTGAGTACATTTTGATTTGAAAAGTTAATGATTTTCATAAGGTATGTGTAAAAATGAATGAATGATACATGTTGTCCTACATCACCCTCTAATTAACCATAAAATTAATTTTAACTCAAGATATAAATATTTATGTGTACATGATAGTTTATAATAAATGTGTGAATTTATGATATAACTCATGAAATAAATTTTCCCAATATTGATGGTTTTTCATTATTGAAATGATTTAATTGTTTTCTATTAATTCTCAATCGTATGTTGTTCTCTAATTATTCATTTTTATTCATTAAATTATAATGTTATTCCAAGCCGTATGGAATTTTGTTTAATATATGACGTATTGGGTTTCGGTTTCTTATGTATCATGATTTTACTTGTACGCTAATCTTCATCTTACTAGTGTTATTCAATTTTTATTAGTTATATTTTCCAATAATGATAGTCTCACCTCATCTATTTCATATTTTATCATTTTCCTATGTAATGATATTAAGAAAATCATAATGTGTATAAAAGAGATTCTCAAGTGGAATCTTTTTATGAGATGTTGAAGATTCATTATAAACTATGTAGATTAATATATAATGGAAAACGTTTTCAATTGGTAGACAGAAAAATGGGGTTTTAGTTAGTATTTTATCATATTTTACAAATACACAATATATAAATGGTCTTGAACATGTATGTTAAAGATTGATTTTCATTATGTTATGTGGATTTGATGGTCACATATGTGGGATCATATATTGAATCCATTAAAACTTATTGATGCACATATGAATACACAAACGAGTATTGATGGCCTTATTTATTTTTTTAATTATAGTTCAATAAATATATTATAACCTTTTACAAGTAGAATCATGTTTATTAACATCTCTTAATGTAAAATATCTCATGTTACATTGAAGGTACTTCATGCTACCCATTACACCATAGAAAGGATTAATTGAAACAATAGGAAAGGTTGTGTACAAAATTTCATGAATTAAATATGGGTGTAGATGATTCATGTGAAATATATTCCTGATATAATTATATTAATTAATAATAGGATTATTGTAATTATGTGTTCTCATGATAATAATGTATTAATATAATGGGTGTTTTGGTTACTACCTATGAATTGGTATGTGCAAAAAGATGTAATTAGTGAGAATAATAATTTTAAAGATTACATATTAGGTGAACTCATTGGATCAATAATTATAATTAAATAAAATTAAAAATCATTTTATAATAAAAAATAAATAAATTTGAAGGTTTCTTATTTAATTAAAATAGAAAAAATTTCTTCCAACTCTTTTGAATACTAATAATTCTACACTAGACTCATACATAAGAAACAATATAAAAACATATCTTTACATTCTGTATTTGATGTTAAAAGTTTAGAACCCAAAATTAACCATCCATAATCATAAAACTCATAAAATATATTTTATAACATATATTCCATCTATCTTTTAGGTTTTTAGTTTTATATCAATAGAATATCAAAAGAGATAACAAAAATAATGTCATTATCATCCAATGGGATGTTTTCCTTATATACCAACACATTATTATTCCATAATAAGTCTTTAATATCTCCCAAAATGTACATATCCCTGAGTAAACTTTTTAGTTTTATTATACATATAAAATTTATTTATAACCTTGTGAAAAATAAATATAAGAAAGGTTTATATGAATTTCTCTACAAGGGTAAACAATTTAAATATCAATTCATCATTATAAGTGAGCATACGATAATTATAAGGTTATGAGAACCTGGTCATAAAATTAAAAAAATAACATCCATCATGTTATAGACCTGTAATAATGAATAACTAAACAAGAATTTTTCATAAAAAATTAAATGATTTATAAGAGTGCAGAATTAATGGAAAACTATTGGACTCTATAAAATAATATCATGACCATAAAACATATGATGTTTAAATACACTCAATAATAAAAAATCATTACCATAACCCATGAATACTATAACAATTGTCATTAATAGTGAATAAATTCCCATAGTGGATTGGTGTAAAGACAAATATCCTCTTAGATGCGCAGTTTTCATGTTTCCAGAACTGAGGTTCCCGGGGGTTTCATGGTGTAGGTTCATTAGTGTTTGGGATATGTAATACATAAGTATGTGCAATGGAAAACTTGAATTTTTGTCCATTAAGTGAAATAGTAGTTCACAACCCATAAATTTTTTCATGGATTGAGAAATATAAGTTTATAGGGTATGATTAAAAATTGAAAAGTATATTCAACATGTGATTAGATGTGGATCAAATTTGATAGATCTATCCCATAAAACTCAAAATGCTAAGAAGAAGTTCACAATATGAATTAATCTACGCTTATTGGATTAAGAAGATTTTTTTTTGGTGATTAAAAAAAATGTTCTATTAATGACATTAATGACCTATTCTCAACATTAAATTGTGTTAAGTAGTATGACTGTACATTTAATTTTACAATTTATTCCCCAAACACCACGATTCCCTCACTGATCTAGGAAGCCATAGCTACTTCCTTAGGTTTTGGTACTATTTTAAAAAAAACATTACTCCTGGAATTCACATAGTAAATCAGTGGAGATCTGAGGTGTGTTTTTCATCTTTATAATGATGTTATTCTCCATTCGACCCTTTTCCCTCTTTTATAATATATGCATTCCAATAAAATTGGACCCAATCAATCCTATGAATTTATTTCAATGTATTCATTATTATGTTGTGAAGTCCTTGTGGGGAAATAAATTCCTTCTGAGATATGTGATCAGAGAAATATTTTTCAATTTAGTTCTTATTTGATGATCATTGATAACTAAGAGTTAAAAAATCATTTATTCTCTATTTATTTTATATACACTAAAAATGTTATTAGAAGTTCCATCTATGGGTAATGGTGTAATTAACTATGATGAATATTTAACAATAATAAATCTTTACATTTTACTTATAGAGGTCAAACATTTTTACACAATTATAATGGGTTGCTCTTGTTGATATATACATTGAGTAATGTATGTTTGTTATTTGGTTCACGATGATTGTTTATAATATTGTTTACAATTTTTTATTCTTAGAAATCTGTTATTGAATGTAATTATTGATATTCTTAGTTGATAATGATAAATGATGATAGTAATTCATGTTGATTAAAAATTATAAAGATGATTGTTTAATATTAAATATTTATTACTTTTTTATTTCATGGAAATAAAATTGGTATAAGGGCGATTATTTAATTTTAATAGGTATTACTTATAGATTAATTAAACTGAAAATATCTATTTAAATATACTCTAATTATCTTATAGATGTTTATACAATATTAATTATGATTCTTATCATTGTAAATAATGTTAAATTATTTCGATAATTATATATGGTAATGAATAGGTTACTTGATGAATAGAAATTTTTAACGATGGTTAAACATCTTTTCAAATGATCTTCAAATGCCTTGGATTTATTTCCTAAAGGAAATATCTAATATTATTGTTTTCAGGATGGATTTGGTGATTTCTCAATATTTGAGCCTCGTGATAGAACATAATATGATCCCATGAAGGTAGATTGTTAAATCAGTCATTGGAAGGGAAGACCTAGTTTTTTTCATAGTTATCATAGTTAACACTAGGACTGATGCATCAAGATATGTTTCATTATAATGAAATGTGATTTTTCTACATAAATATTACATCTTTTATACTAATTTTTAATAAACTAAAAAACATACATGAGGATCGTAAAAATATTAGTTTCTTCAGAAACTAGAAAAACCATATTCATATTTTGAGAATGAACATCAATACCTCCCACAATGTTTTTCCCAAATAGTACTCCTCTTAGTCATATATAAAATATTATTTTTATTTATAACATGGGGAATTCAAACAAAATAAATGGTGAGATGAGACACTTTGTGTGTGTAATAAAGGAAGATACATAAATAAAACAGGACCATAAGTATATTAAATCATTATAATGATATTTGAAAATAACCCCATTCATATCAATGATCATAATATTGTTCATGGAATAATTATTACGAATTTTATAAGACATGAATCATATAAGAATCATATTCTAATGAACCACCAATTTTGATTGGAATGAGGGTTCAATGATTCATTACTAGGCCTTAAGAGACATCCCCAAGATGCCAAATGCATGAAACAAATGCCTAACGGTTTCAAATAAAATTGGGGGACGATTTTATCTTTAATAAATAAACCAAATAACTAAAACATCCACTAACGAACACTATATGATGCATGTTATTAAAAAAACCAACTCATGTATTACCAATAGATAATAAAAAATATTCCACAAGCCAATACAACCAACACAATATTAGAGTTCCAAGAAGAAGACTAACAAAAGTCCAAAAACAAGCTGAGACACACTCCCCGACTCCACACCGAGCTCCATGCTCCAAGAACCACAACATCTCCCAAGCATCACAATGAACCACCAGTAATGAAATGCCTTTCCTTTTCCCGTGTCTTGAAATACAACATCTACAAAAGCACCAAAGTGCCAAATTAGGGGTGAGTATAAAACTCATTAGGTTTTCCCCCAATGGCCTCTATACTCATGCCACTAGGATAGAAGAGATAACCACATTTATATTAAACTGTATAAATAAAAAAAATTCTTAGAACAGTTATAACATGGTGCAACAAAGCTTCCCAAACCATTAATTCCCAAAAGCATCCATGTGCAATTGAACCCAATATTCGAACAAGTTATTTTTCCAGAAAAATAACCAAACAAGCTATAATACCAGTTCACAATCTCTCTCTTTTTGCCATACCCCACAATTTCACAATCCTTTGAAATCCACCATGCATGCTACATCATGACAGTTCCATACTCATGAGTGGTCTCTCGCCGATCTACCAAGTCATCACAAGGTAATTGTTTCCCATGTTCCATTACACCATTGGCACATAGCATAAGTTAATATTTCAACCAAGCCTCGTACATAAAGTTACCATGTTACGTTATATGTTTGGCACTGAGCACAAGGTCATATTTCAAACAAGACTCATACAATGAAACATGAACACACACCAGATGTTCTTAAAAATCCTGCCAAACAATCCTTTCAATAAAAACACCCTTTTATTGAAAACCAGTTCCATCAAAACAAGTTAAATGCCAAACCATTTCAATTCAGAACTGTTTCGATAAAACATCCATTTTATTGAAAACTAATTCCATAAAAGTCATTTCAATCTAAAAGAATTTAAATAAAACACCCTTTTTATTGAAAATCCATTTTCAATCAACCCTTTTTCAATTTTGGAAAATCCATAATTTAAAATCAAAATTTTATATTAAATAATCCCAAATCACTTTTCACAACAATTCACCAATATTTCACAATTTCACTAAAACCATAAATCATCAATAAAGAAGATTTATTCCATGAATTCCATAATCATTTTCATTCAAATAAACCAATTTTAATCTAAGACAATCAATTCTAACAATAGGAGTCAAGAGTTAAGCCTCTTACATCAACAATTTTGATGAAAATCATAATGGTTGAAGAACGCTCAAGAAAACCGGGTTGATTCCCCATGAACCCTCCTTAGATTTCTTCTCCTAACAAAACCAAGACCAAATCTCTTCATATTTGGCATCCAAAAACTTAGGTATACCCATTACATGCGTATATCTAAGAAACCGAGAGAAGAGGAGATATAGATCTATGTAGATCTATGAAATAGATAAAAAATGAAGAATAACGATCACATACCTCAAGAATCTTGCTTTGAATTTCCAAGAGAAGCCTTTAGATCACGTCCAAAACACTTGGGATAGGTTTTTCAACCATCAAGGGATAGTTATCTTGAGTTATATCCACTTATGAGCATAAATGAAGCACTCTTAGGAAAAAACGAGTGAGATCCACAATTTAAGGATCTAGTTTATATGCTCGCACAGTTTTCATGCAGGGTTTGATGAACCGTGCACTAACCATGTGGTCGCTACTGCCTCGTCAAACATTCCTCGTATTTCCTCCTCACAAGGTTTCCCCTAACCATGAGACAACTATTCAGACACCACTGCCTTGAGTGCAAAAAGCGCATCGTCAGGATGCACTGTTTAGCCAAGCTTTGCGCCACCAGTGCGACTTCCCCCTTTCCTCAAACATCACTTCAAGTTCTCCCAACACTCCAATTCGTCACCCTTAACATTATAAGAATAAAAAAAAAATCAAATAAGGGTTTCATACTAGAAACCTGGGGTAATACATTCTCCCAACCATTGGTCTTTCAATCCTCAGAAAGTAGAAAACCTTCAGCCAACTGAAAGAGTTCTGGCCACTTCTCTTTCATTTCCATCTCACGTTCCCAATTCTCTTCCAAAATCGGATCATGCTACCATAGAACCTACAATAGACTGATGCTTTTCCCACGCAAGACATTATCTTGACTATCCACAATCCATACCAGGATATGTATCAACGAAATATCCGACTCTAGGTCAACATGATCCCATATGATCACATGGAATGGATCAGGCTAATACTTTGTCAACTGAGATACATGGAACACATTATGCACCGAACAAAATAGTTGTGGTAATTACAATCAATATGCCTCCTCTCCAACATGTTCCAATATCTCAAAAGGGACAATTTATCTAGGATATAACTTTCCCTACTTCGCGAAACGACGATGTCCATGCCTTGGGGAGATCCTCAAGAAGACATGATCACCCACAACAAACTACAATGGTCTTCGACGGTGATTTGCATAAGATTTCTAACGAATATGAGCCATCTCCATCCTCTTTCTAATCAACTGGATCTTCTCTGTTGTTTCTTGGACAAGGCTCTTTACAACTAGTGATGTTTCACTTATCTCCACCCATCTAAGTGGAGAACAACAAGGATGCCCATACAATTCATCAAACGGATCCATGTGTATCGAGCTTGATAGATGTTATTAAATGAGAACTCCAATAAGGGTATATGCTCCCCCCATGATCCACCAAAATATATTACACAAGCCCACAACATGTCTTCCAACGTTTGTATCATCCGTTCGGATTGGTCATCCATCTGAGGATGATATGCCATGCTCGTAGTCAACTGAGTTCCCAGGGCTTGCTGTAATGATTTCCAGAAACATGATGTGAACCATGGATCTCTATCTGGGACTATAGAAATTTGTACAACATGACCCTTTACCATTTCCATGATATATATTTTTGAAAGATCTTCCACGGTATGAGTTTCATGAATAGATACAAAATAGGCCGACTTGGTTATATGATCCACTATCACTCAAATGGCATAGTGTTTCCGGACCATTCATGGAAGACCTGTAACTAAATCCATTTCTATCTGATCCCATTTACACATTGGGAAAGGTAATGACTATAAAACACCAGTCGGTCTCTGCGGATCTACTTTGACCTGCTGACATGTTAAGCACAACAAGACGAACTCGGCCACCTTTCATTTCATGCCACTCCAGCAAAACAATACCTTCAATGCCTTATACATCTTCTGTGTACCTGGATGTACATCCCATCTTGAATTTTGGTAAGCATGAAGGATTTGTTCTTGAAAAACCATAGGTACAACCATCTTATCACTGAAAAACAAAACCGAACACCCATCAAGTTTCCAGCCATCACTGGTCTCCCCACCAATTAGTTTTCAACTTACAACTAGGCATTCTGCATCAGATGTTGTACTTCTTTGATCATTTTTACTAGATCAGGAACAAGCGTAGATGAAATGAAAACTGCCACATCAACTCTGTTTTCATATACAACATGCATGATAGATAAGACCGACACCAACTTCCATTCATTTGAAGTTTCTTTTGCCAACTAAGAATATGACTTTCTACTCAATGAATCCACCACCGAATTTCCTTTCCTTGGTGTTTATATAAAGTCCAAGTCGAACATTTGAAGATACTCCATCCATCTCTTTTGCCTCATATTTAAATCTCACTGTGAGAAAATGTGTTTCACGCTTTTGTGGTCCGTAAACACGTTAAATTTCTCACCAAAGAGATAATGTATCCAAGTTTTCAAAGCATGCACAACTATAGCTAAATCCAAAACATTTGTTGGTTAATTCTTCTCATGCTCCCTCAACTTCCTTGAACCATAAGCAATGACAATATCTCTTTTCATGAGAACAAAACCGAACCGTGATCCCGAAGCATCACAATACACCACATATCCTTGCCCTAATTTTGGAAAGATCAAGATATGTGCCGATGTAATGTGAACATTCAGTTCCTGGAAAGACTTATGTCATTCTTTTTTCTATTGGAATGGTGCATTCTTTATTGTCAGAGCTTTCATTGGTTAAGCAAGTTGTGAGAAATCATGCACAATGTTTCAGTAGTAACCACCTAGACCAAGAAAACTTTGTATCTCGAGCACATTCATCAGTGGTTTCCATGAGATAATGGCTTCTATCTTTTCAGGATCAATAGAAATGCCTTTCTTAGAAATGACATGGCCAAAGAAATGTACTTACTGTATCCAAAAATCACAATTTTATAATTTGGAAAACAAATGCTGATCTCTCAAGATTTTTAACATTGTTTCCAGGTGCCTCTAATGATCAGACCTTTTCTCTGAACACACCGAGATATAGTCCACAAACACCACAACAAAAGAATCAAGATATCACTAAAATATGTGATTCATTATAACCATGAAAACCGATGGTGCATTCATTAGACCAAAAGGCATGACTACATACTCGTAATGGCCATATTTACATCTGAAAGCTGTCTTTGGAATATCCTCCCTCCGTACTCGCAATTGGTGGTATCCTAATCGCAAGTCATCCTTGGAGAACCAATGATCCCCCCTTAATTAATCAAATAGATCATCAATGTGTGGATGTGGATAAATATTCTTTATAGTATCTTGGTTAAGGTTACGATAATCAATAAACAACCGATGTGTTCAATCTGCCTTATTTCACGAACAAAACCAGTGCTGCCCATGGAGATTTAGTTGGCCGAATGAAGCCGTTGCTTTCTAGATCCTCTAAGTACACTTTCAATTCCCGTAACTCTATTGGTGTCATCCAATAAGACGGAAGGGAAATATGAGTGGTCCCTAGAATGAGATCAATCAAAAACTCCACTTCCCTTAGAGGTGGTAACCTAGAGAATTTCTTGGGAAAGACATCTGGAAATTTATCCAAAACAGCTAGAAAACTATTTTCCTCGATCTCTTCCATTGATTCCAAAGTCAATGATACCAATAGGATGCTCGCGATGCCTGACAGTGTCACGAGAACCTAACATTGAAGAATTACTACTATTGCACTATAGATGCCCCATTTTCTTGCAATTTTGAAATGCTATAGGTTCCTCTGTACACTATAGATTTATGTGCTCACTCGAACCACATTAAAAGCAACCTGCTTTGCTCTCGGGTTGTGAAGGAAGGTTCACTGATCCCGCCGTCTGGTTCTAATTTCCACTTGCACTATGGAAATAGGTGTCCATTTTCCTCTTTTCCCCATTGGTTAGGCTCCCACATTTTCATGTTGCTATAATCATTCCTCATCCTATTGATCTCGAGATACCACATTTAGCAATTGTCGCTCTGTTCACCGTCTCTGTATAATCCGTAATACATAACACCACACTCTTCGATCGGATCTCATTGCCTATCTCTGATTCGAAGATGCGTGCCTTCAAAGATGCACTCACCGCAACATATGGTGAAAAACAGACTAAATGCATGATCTTAGATACATACTCTATGAGATGGAGACTCTCTTATTTCATTATGAAGAAGTCCATCATTTTCTGGATCTTGAACGTGTGAGGATAGAATTGTTTGTTGACCAATTATTCAAAATCCTCCCATGTATGTCCTTCATCCAATTTATCCTGCACCTCTAAATCCCACCACTGACGTGCAAGATACTCAAGAATAAACGTAGACATATTTACTTTAAACTTTACTGGTGTGTCGGTGAAATCAATGATACGATTCATTCTGCTTAACCACGCCTCCGCCTTCTCGGGTTCAACATCACCCCTAAAGTTCGGTGGATTCTGCTTCATGAAATGAATGGTATGATCCACACGCCTTGGTTAATTCTTCTGTTTCCCCATATGCATAGCTATAAAAGCTTATAAAATACTCTGATGTAGCTCTTGGTTCACCTGTGGTTCAGGTGCAACCACATTCTCCGTAGCTTCTTCAGGGTGGTTCTGACGACGCCTAGCAGGTGCCATTTTCTAAACCAACAACAAACTCCGTCAATCTCACACTCTAGCAACTGATGTCTTATCATTTAAAATTATATCACATAAACTATCACAAAATTGTTTTCCAAAACATTCTTTTTCCCATGATCAAACATTTTTGAAAACATTACACATGATTTTTGAAAATCAACCCATTTTCAAAATACACAAAATATCCTGTTTTCAAAATCATTCGCTAGAAAGAAATTTATGCATATTTTTCAAAAAATCTCACCTTAGAACAAATCATATATCATTCTTCATAGTGAGATATGCATTCCAAGTGGGACGTCATTCCTCTACAATGCTTGTCATTATCATCTCATTGGCTAAACCCATGACAATGAAATTTCCAATATTCTAGTAGTGTATCCAAAACAATTATGTACCCAACTCCCTAGTAACGTGAAGTTTAGCATAAACAGGTTAGATACATCCTTTTATGCTATACCATTCATGTTCTGACAATCCTACTCCTGTCTAATATTTCGACCCAACGAATAATGAAGAAGGAATTTCAACTCCAAGACCAAGAACATAGATTACCACTTGTTAGGAAATGAATGAACAAGATGATACCATTTTTAATGACCCGCAAATACTCATTGTCTTGGGAGTGCAATGAGTCATTACTATGAATTAATTGACTTCCCCAAGATGCAAAAGGCAGTCAATAAATCCTTGAGGGTTTCAAATACAATAGGGGGATGATTTACCCTTTAAGAAATAAACCAAATAACTAAAGCATCCACTAACAACCACTATATGATGCATGTTCTTAAAACAACCAACTCATGTATTACCAAAAGAGAACTACACTATTCCAAAATACAGTACAACCATCAAAATATTAGAGTACCAAGAGGATTACTAATAAAAGACCCAAACAAGACAATACAAACTCCCCGACTCTACACCAAGCTCCATGCTCCCAGCACCACAAAAACTCCCAAGCATCACCACGAACCACAAGTAATGAGATGCCTTACTTTTCCTATGTCTCGGAATACACCATCTGCAAAAGAATCAACGTGACAAAGATGGGGTGAATATAAAACTCAGTAGGTTTTCCCCCAATGACTTCCCAACTCACGCCACTAGGATAGAAGATTTATCAATATATATATATTAAACAGTTTAAATAAAACATTTTCTCAAAGCATTTATAACAAGATGTAACCAAGCTTCAAAAATCATTTATACCCAAAAACATCCAAATGTAATTGAAACCAATTTTCTATTGGTTTATTCATCCAAAAAATAACCAAACAAGATCTAAAACCATCTCAGAATCTATCTCTTTTTGGAATGCCCAACCATTTCACAAACCCATGAAATCAACCATGCATGTAACATTGTGACAGTTCCATACTCATGAGCAGTCTCTCGTCAATCAACCAAGTCATCATAAGGTAATTGTTTCCCATGTTCCATTACACCTTTGGCACCAAGATCAAGGTTATATTTCATTCAATCCTCGTACATATAGATTCCAAGTTCCATTAAACGTTTGTCACTGAGCACAAGACCATATTTCAACCAAGCCTCATACCATGCAACATGAACACACACCATATGTTCGGAAAAATCATGACAAAAAATCCTTTCAATAAAAACACCCTTTTTTTTGAAAACCCTTTCCATGAAAACCATTTAAATGCCAAACCATTTCCATTTAAAACCATTTAAATAAAACAACCATTTTATTGAAAAGAAATTCCATCAATGTCATTTTAATCTCAAACCATTTCGAGAAAACACCATTTTATTGAAATTCCGTTTTCAATAAACCCCATTACAATTTCATAAAATCCATAATTTAACATCAACATTTAAAATTCAAGAAGCCCAAATCACATTGCATAACAATTCAATAAGATTTAAAAATTTCAAAAAAACCATAAATAATCATTGAAAAATATTTATTCCATGATTTTCACAATCAATTTCATTAAAATAAAAAAATTTGAATCTAATCCAATAAATTCTTAAAAGAGGAGTCGAGAGTGAAGCCTCCTACCTCGTAGGTTTTGACAAAAACCACAACGGTCACAGAACGCTCATGAAAACCGTGTAGATTATCCAAAACCCCTTCTTAAATATCTTCTCCTAACAAAACCAAGAAAAATTATCATTATATTTGGCATCCAAACACTTATGTTTACCCATAATGAGAGTAGATCTAAGAAACCAAGAGAAGATGAGAAGTATATCTAAGTAGATCTATGAAATCGATCAAGAACGAAGAAGAATGATCACATACCTCAAGAATCCGGCTTCGATTTTCCAAGAGAATCCTTCAGATCACCTTAAAATACTTGGGAGAGGTTTTCCAACCTTCAAGGGAGAGTAATGCCGAGTTATGGCCTCTTAGGATCTTAAACAAGGCACTTAGAGGCAAAAATGAGTGTGATCCCAAATTTAAGGATCTAGTTTAAGTGCTTGTATTGTTTGCTCGCACAGTTTGACAAACCGTGCACTAATCGTGCAGTCGCTACTGCCTCATCAAACACTCCTCACACGACCGCCTTGCACAGTTTCCCCTAACTACACGACAACGGTGCGGATGCCACTGCCTTGAGCGCCAACAATGCAGGGTCTAGCCGCACGGTTTAGACAAGTCGTTCGTTGTCCATGCGACTTCTGCTTTGCCTCAAACTTCACTTCATATTCTCCAAACTCTCCCCTTCGCCAAACTTAACATTATGACCATGAAAAACATCAACTAAGGGTTACATACAAGAAACATGGGGTACTACACATATAACATAATATGCGAGATCATAATATGGGAATAAGATATGGAATCCGGGAATAGACATATTCTTATAACATTGTGAACATGATTAAATTTATATATTTTCACTCATTAATTTATGTGCATTAAATTAGTACCACTTATAAATTTATTAACCAGAGAAAATTTCCATCAATAACATAATGCACATGAAATCAATCAATAAATAACATTATATACAAGATATAATCTCAACATATTGAATTTCAGATATGAGTAATGGTCAAAACATAATATTATTAACATGAAATCAGTTTCAGGAATTACATTATTAACTCATGAGTTATACATCATAAAAAAATTCATTGGAGGAATATATATATCCAACCCAATCACACAATGATAACCATATAAATTTGATCCACAAGATCATAAAAAATTCAACATATCAGAACACAAGAAAATAGATGGTTTTCCTAAAAAATGTATAACAACATATCCTAAGGAAAAAAGGGTTTCATAAAAAATTAATAATTTTATATCCTTTAAAAAAATTAAGTGGTTTACATAAACATTTAATCATTTTATAACCCATTAAATGAAATGTGTTCCATTAAAATCATCCCATCAATAACAGAAACCATACAGAAAATGAAGTGGAACAGAACCATTGGATCATATCCCTAGTAAAGCATAGGTAACATGTAAGGATTTCATCATAGATAATGTTTTTTATCAAATATCACTTCAATAATTTCGTGTGAAAAATATACATTACACTTTGAAAAAATATTATTATAATAAAAAAATCATTTCAAAACAAATTCATTGGAAATGACATAGGAAACATATAAATGAAGTATTAAATATCATTTAAAATTATTTGTTAGGAAAATATTCTTTCTTTATTTGGAAATAATTTTTATGACATAAAACATTTTCAAAGTCATTTTTTTAAAATAACCTTGGAAATTTATTAAGGAAGATGTAAAGACCATTTAAAAAAATTCATTAAGAAATAGCATTTCCTCATTGAAAAACATTTTTAAAAATATAAAAACAATTTCAAAATATATTTTTTGTAACTATAATTTAATACATATTACAAAATTTTTAACTATTGTTTCAAATATTTATTTAAAACTTCTTTATAAATCTCGAACATTGATGAAAATATATTTTCATTCTAATAGATAAATAAATTCCATTTTTTTCTTCATAATATAATTTTAATATCTTGAGTAAATAAATTGATAAAAATCAATGGAAAAAATAATCTTCATGATATATATTTGAAATAATAAATTTAATAAAAATTCATGGGACATATATCAAAATATTTCATCATTGAATCATTAATCATAAATACTCCAGATAAATTATGTTATTGTAACATGAAATCATTTACATTATAGAAACATTTAAAGAATAAGACTCATGAAGGAATGATATTAACCAAAAAATTATATATAATTAAAAAAGTTATGAAATAACTTGTCAAAGGGAATTATATGGACCTCATAAATGAATATAGGTTCATAAAATCACTTATGTTCGAATGACAAAATATTGAGTCAAAAATCAATTACCACCATGGTAACACATGAACCATAATTGCCATGAATGATTCATCATTAAATATTTAAGAAAATTAATATTATTTTCCGGAGAATATTCTTTAAATAAAATCATGTAAATAACATACACCCTAATATTGAAACACATTGTTAATAAGGAATGTGTCTCAACCAAAATAAAAAGTTTGAAGAAGATCCCTAACCATGCCTCTTGATATCCATTCAACACATTAAAACATAATGCATAATAAATATTGGTTTTATATACACCTATCACATAATAATATAAATATTTGAAATAGGAAATATGATCCCCTTATAATGATTCAATATTCTTTCATAAATAATTCCTTAATCTGACAATAATTTTTTGGTGTTAACTGTTTGATTTTTCTTGAGAGTTTTGGTTTGTCAGTTTTAGTTCTTATAGTTAGAAAATTTATTTAACTTCTAAATAATGTCGATCATGTTATATAAATTTACATACTCATTATATAAATATTTATATTAATCCATATATGTCATATATAGAAAAATCTAACACACAGTTAATGGATATAATATGTCGTACTCATGCATGAACAGTAGTTTCATCTTTCGACTGAAATAATGATAACAAGTTAAATTATTACAAAAATTTATATAATCCTTATGGTATCAAATGTATCAAATATATTCATTAAAACAATCTTCATAAACTTCTATGTGAAGTTATAGTGAAATAAATCTCATCATTTCGTGAGGTGGTAGTCTGTTATACACATGAGTGATGTTAGCCTATCTCCCACAGAATGGTAAGTAAAAGGTATTTATGATATTATATTTATATATGTTTAATTTTTTAAAATATTATATATATATATATTATGTTTTATTAAATCATGATAGGAGACTACGGAAAACCAATAATTTATATTCATGAGGCGTTAATCCACTGTACCCAGTATCAATGGTTATGATTCACATATGAGGGAAATGTATATGGATATAGAAAGTTAAATTAAAAATTAAATAGACATAATATAATAATTTTATTATTTTATAATTGTTTATATAAAATTAATTTAGGTGAATGAAGGATGAAAATGACAATGAATGTTTAATAGAATTACCTATTCATCATAGTGGCTCTTTATATTAACACTTAAATCATTATAAGGATGGTTTCCTAATCAATTAAAGGCCTCTAGGATGGGGGAATGTAAGAGGGGAATTATTTTGGGAATGCAATACCTGATGTAAAGGTTCATAAAGGGTTGAGAGGAGAGGAGGTTAGAGTTTTGTTATATGAGATGAAAGGAACCAACATAGAAGGTACATTGAAATTTATGAAAAGACGAAAAAATGATTAACACATTCCCAATAATAACGGTTTTGAATCTCATTATATTCGAACTTGTTAAGGTTAGTATTGGAATTTTCCAATTAAGTAGGACTTATAAATTATTTATTATAAATATAGTGGTTTCATTTTAGATTATCTTCTAGGTAGTCATGATTTTACCTTAATAATGGTTATTAATTTCTAATTTTTTTATTATTACATATGATAAAAAATAATTTTTATCTTATTAGTTAATATTAATTATAATGATTCCAAATTTATAATCCATTTCTCCAAAAATCATTTAAAAATAAGGAAAATTTTCAATTAAAATTATAGTCACAAATTCAATGAAAATGTTGGTTTTGAAAATTTTTGTTTTCCATAAATGTGTTTTTCATCAATATAATAATATTATATTAAATTGATTCTAGTAAATTAAAATGGATTACTAAATATATAATATGATTTATTTTTTTCAACCTTATTAAAATATCATTTATCCTATAAAATCATTATATTAAAAGTATGTTTTTAATAAATATCAGCATTATTCATCATTCATGAAGAAAATTTTTTTTCAAAAAAACTAAAAAATTAAATCTAATTTAATTCTGAATTACTTATTTAAAAAATTATTATTTTTTATTCAAATAAATTTTATTAATTTAGAAAATTATATTTTTAATATATGTATGGAAATTTTTTCAAAAATACTTTTTTTTTAAAAAAATTATTGATTTCAAATATAACATTGGATTTGTTCCTCTTTCATACCAAGAAATATTAAAGATGAATTATAAAAAAATTAAATATATAATATAAAATTATTATTAAAATAAATGAATGGTAGTGATTAATTTATATAAAAAATAAAAAATTCCTACATATTCATAAATAATATTCCTTCGAAAAATATTTCATTTATATTCAATTGGTTTTTTATTTTAATTTCAATTTTATTTATATTAAAAAAATTAATTTTAAATATTCGTTTCCATATTTTCATAATTTATTTAATACTTCTCAATAAAACAATTTTTATGTTTAAGAGATGAAAACTATATTAAAAGTTAATATTATATTAGTATGTCATGTTTCTCCTAAACTCATTGTTTCATGGAATGAAAGTTAATACCATAGTTTCATTAAATGTAAGATAAACATGGAGTAACATGTAACTAAATCCATAATCGGCTCTATGTGTAATTCAATCTAAACCCTATGTTTCATGAACCACATGATAAGCTATTTATTCTCGTAATTCAAGATATCGACAAAATATTTATTTTTAAAAAATTAGTTCACAAAACCTCAGGGTGTTGCACTCATCTCTACTTAATCTGATTTTCAAAATTAATATTTGTCTCAAACATAAAATGGTAAACTTTTTAAAATTAATTTTATATCCCAAATCATAAAAAGGAATAGGAAAAATTGCTTTAAAAAAATTAAAACAAAATGTTTACCAGAAATAACACATAACAAGGTTCCAAAACATAGAGAACATTGGTTAAAAATTTAAATATAGACATCAGGGAGAAAAATAACTCCACAAATCTAATATAAATTGATAGATAATATATTAAAGAAATAGTTAATGCACACAAAACTGATAATCTATAATGATTGTAAATATCAATGATTCAATAGAAATAATGTTAAAAATATAAAAAATTTATCTCAAGATCTTCTTCTTAATCATGAGGTATTATTTCCATCTATTCTAAAAACGTAATGAAATATAATATAATTAAAATTAAATATTATTCCTTTAATAAACATTCACCATATACTCCTCAATTATTATAATAGTACATAAACATCTGCATAACCCATTCTATAAATATTTATCATTAATTAACCTTTCAAAATATGTCTTAATAAAAATGAATCATGTTGATTGGAATAATTTAATTTCATATCCTTCCATGTACAGATTACTAATAGTTTTAATCTCATATAATATACCATTATAAAGAATTTAAAAACTATATCCACTTCCAACAATTCCAAAATCAATCCATATATATTCCCAAAACATAATTTACATTTTCATACACAAATATTATCTTATCATATCCAATAACATTACAATTTGAAATCAATGTTTATCTGTTCATCCATAGATGAAAATAAGTTTATTTAAAATATCAAATGTTATTCCTTTATTACATAATCTATATATAAAGAGATATTCAATGCTCAGAATAAAATGAAATTTCTCTAAATGATGAACAACATAAATTTTATTCATAAAAATCATAACATGAAATTCATAAATATGGAGTCCACTAATTATCAATATTAAATTTTTTTATTTTGATTTCATAATATTTACTTTTATAATTTATCTTCATATATTTTTTATGATTGTCATCCACATCAACCCTTAGACTATGTAATTAATGTGAAAAATTTCCAAAATATTTTTATTCTAAAAACTCTAGTGTGGGTTGTGAATAATAGTGAGGTCTCTATCAATTCAATTCATTGACTGGAATCATCACATCAATTCTACATTATTATTCCCATCATCCAAGCAGCTCAAAATTAAAATAGTATATTTTGAATTTTAGGAATTAACATATGTGTTCCTTCCAAAATATTCAGATAGTAGAAGGTTGAAAATTTTTATTCCCTATATGTGATATATTTTGGGAGACACCACGAAACTCAATCTTCTATTTTGTATGAAAACAATCATGAGGTTTTCTTCAGTTTAATTCAGTATTTAGAACACATAAAACTGCTTCATAATATATTTTAGTTTCCCCTATGGTTTACCCATTCATGTGCTCTTTTTTAATCCACTAAGTAATAAATCAACCTTACATTCAAGTTTGGATGAAAATAAAAGAGGATTACCTCATAAGTATTTTAATGATTACATAATATTTACAAACATAATAGACATAATTATTTTCAAGATTTAGTAAAATCACCTCGATTAATTAATTAGAATTATGAGGATATTATTTATTTAGAAATAATATCATAAACTCATCCCAATACATGGATTAAATTTTTTTCTCATTTCTTTGTATACCTAAAAAGAGTCCACCTTTGATCTACTTCACTATAAAAATGAGAATTGGCCAAAACAATTTTTGTTTTACCAAAAAATGAGGAAAAAAATATGTGCCATGGTAGTGACCCGTTTCCCATAAACCGATGTATAAATCAATCCACTAAATGAATTTTTATATTTCCTCATTAAGGATTCAAAAAATGTAATTCCCCCCTTTTATAATTTTGATTCTAAGCATTATTCAGGGATTGATACTGTTGTGTGAGCATAGTAACATAGTATTTTAACCCATCCCCTATAAAATTTGTTTTCATAGGACGAAAATAATTACATTATCCATAAAATTAATGATTAGAATGATTCCATTATGTTCCATCCATTTAATAAAACTAAAAACAATGGTTTAAAAATATATAATAATAGTGGGAAACCATTGTCAAGAAAAATATATTTTTTATTTCTAAATCATGAAACAATTACATATATATTACGCATTTGGTTTAACCTTGGTTATTCATCGTCAATAACATTCCAAATAACTCATATTTTTTTCCAAAAAATATGTGAATTTAACAAATCATATCCCCATGGAGTTTCAAACTGTGTTTACAATGAGGCCCATTATCATAAATAAAGTTACTCTTTAGTCATGATTTTTAATTATTTTTAGAAAAATTACCCCAAGGTACAACAATTCCTGATCAACATCCACATTTAGTATCGATAAAGGGATATATTTCTAGGGTACCTTCACTCCTTTAATAACCATAACATATAAATTCTTCTTTTCAAAGGGTAATCCTCTTGTTTTACAGTAATCATTTCTCATCCTTTTTTCTTATGGTTAGATAAAAATTTTATCTGATGAAAAATCTAAAAAAAAGTCTTTTACTCATAAAGATTACATATTTTAATTTGAATATTCTATACATCATATAAAAATATTCCTAAGGATCATAATAGAATTAGTTTCTTTAGAATCTAAATAAATAATATTTTTTTCTGAATGATAATCAAAATGAACATAATGCTCATAGAAAATTGTACTCCACTTATAAATATAACAAATAATTTCTTTATTCATTACATGGGTAATGGAAAAAAAATAAATGGGGATATAGAATTAATTTAAAGGGTAAAGAGAGAGATGAATTGATATGAAAGTTACATAGGGGAATGAGAACAAGAATATAATAGTTGAAAACCAACCCTTGTATAACAGAGATCATAATCCTATGTCATGAAATAATGATTTGTTAGTTCATAAGACAAAAACCATAAATGTATAGAAGAATATAGTCTTATAAACACTATATATTCATATTAAATATAATCATGGAATACACATAGGCTTATGAAATTTTCAAATTCATTAAATAGTGACAGCTTCAGAAATTATGTAAAGGACATGAAATTTTTACCACTCATAATATTATGGATATGAAATAATGTCCATGACTAACCATATAGAGAAAAAAACACGTCCACTCATAAAATTATGATCATTAAAGAAGGTCAAAAATAACATTATATAATCGAAATTAGGTATGTAAATAACATTGTGAACATGAAATTAGGTTCCAATATAATATAATTAACTCATGAGTTATTCATATAAACCTACTACATTAAAGAAAAATTTACAAACCACCCATCACATAATTAAAATTGTTTATATGCATTCAAATATATCATAAAACAATCATCATTGCGAAACCCATTAAATTAAATGGGTTTCATAAAAATTTCATTAAATTACACCCTATGGAAAATAAATAGGTTTCATAAACAATTTACTGATTTATAAAATTTTGAAATAGAAGCTATTTTTATAATAATTTCATCATGTAATGACATGTAGGAATTAAACATGTTTTATAAACATCTTATCATGATAAACATAAACCATTCAATGAAATAATAGTGTTGGGAACCTTGAATGATGTCCCCAATAATCAATAGTTATCATCAATGGATTATTTACTAGATTTTTATATAATTTTGAATGATCGCATGGAGAATTTAATGAAAAAATAGTCATTAGATGTTGAAAAAAACTTTTTAAAGCATCAAATAGATAAAAATTATATTCTAAAAAATAACCCTAGAAACATATAAATACCTGTATTGATATCATACAAAAAATATGTCTAGAAAAAATCCATTCTTATTTTAAAAACATTTTTTAAAATATATAATATTTTTTAGATTATTTTATTTTAAAATAACATTTAAAACTTATAAAGGAAACATGAATTATTATTTGAAACATATCGTAAGGAGAATATCGTCTAATATTTAAAAAAACATTTAAAAATAATAATGTAAACCTAATTTTCTTTGAAAATAACCTTTGAAAAATCAAAATTATGATGTAAATACATTTTAAAATATATCCTGATTTGATTTTATAGATCATGGAAAACGAAAAAAAATAATTTTCTAACTTAGAGAGAAATATTATCTATTGTTTATAGACAACATATTTTATTCTCAAGAGTACATAAAGAGATTAAACTAATAGGAAAACATATATTCATATGAAATAAGGTTAGGGGAATAAAATTCATTATAATTTTTGTGGGTATGATAAAAGAATTCAAAATTTATAACTCAATCCTAAAATAATCCTGAAAAATTATGATATTGTAACAAAAATTCATTACCACATGGGTAGCATTAGAATCACTATCCCCATGAATGAATAAAATTAAAAAAACAGTATTTTTCATGAAAAAATACATATATGATATATCATGTATAAGGGTAATTATATACATGTCATAGATTAAGATAGCCGCATAACATAACATATGTTCCAGATAAGTGAAGTTGAGGAAAAAATCCATTTCTACTTTGTTAATGTTTGAACTATATATCATGTGAAAGAGAGATCCTAAAATGGATTTGTAAATGATTTTTTTTTTCAGGATACTAATCCTAAAATAAATTAATGGGATTTATATACACCACAAAAAATAAATATGAGATGAATATGGAACATGTCTGACAGAAAAATAATAGTGAGAAATAAAACCCTTACTATACTCTATGAAATCATTCATACTAATTCAAGAATCATATAATATATATATTTATTATACATATATTTAAAAATATTTATATATATAATATCATATATTATACCCTTATAAATTTTCAACAATATTATTGTAATATTTAAATTATAAAATTTTCATTTTCAGGTTTTAACTATTTTTTTATTACGAGTTTTTGGTAGGTAGTATTGGTCATTGTATTTTGAAAATTATTCCATAATATCTATAAGGATAATATTGTAATAATTAGCATATATATATTCTATATATACATATTCATATCCATAAAAACATGTTATGTGTAGGAAAATAAAATACATCATTAATTGGGATGGTACATCAAATGTATGCATATACCCTGTATTCATTTTTTCATGGATGGAAAGAAAAAAAGGATATAATTATTCAATTTTATATAATAATTATGATTTCATATATATATCATATATCAATTACCATAATACTTTTTACCTTTCATGTATTTGGTTATTGAAAATGAATCACATCACTTCGTCAGGCACCGTACACAGTAGAGACATTAGCGTAACCCCCATGAAATGGAAGGTAAAATGTATATTTTACATAATATTCTCAAAAGTGATATTTTATTACAAATAATATTTAATATATATATATTAAACTATATCAAATCATGATAATAGATGATTGAAAATTAATTACATTTCTTCACAAGGCGTTAACCCATCGTACACAAAATAAATGGTTTTGTCTCCCTTTTGAGAGAAATGTATATGTATATAGGTCTTGGAATTAATAGAAAAACTTATTAGTATATTTAATATATAAATGGAATTATTTTACCATGTTTTAATAAGTAATTATATATTTTCATGATGAAATATAATGATAGTTCAGGGTTACAAACATTAATTCTTCTTTGAAGAGCCTCTTTAGGTTTACACCAAATTCCTTCATAGAAGGGTTTCCAAATAAAAGAATGGCCAATGTGAAATGTTAATGGTTGAAGGTAATGTTTAATTTTCAACTATTGGATAATCCAAGTTGTTTTCGTATTGTGTAGAAGAAATAATGGGTGAGGAACTTTTACAAGTAGTGAAAGAAAACCACATGGAAACTACTTGCATATTTCTCAAAGCATATAAAATTATAAAATAATTACAATGAAAAAACATCCAAATGTTGATAAATTAGAAAATGTGGAAGATAGTATAAAATATGGAAACAAATATGTGATTTTTACATGTATTATCGGAACCCATACCCGTATCATTTTAGTTAACCCATGATAAATATATTTCAACTTTAATCGCATTAATTAATTTCTAATTTTTTAATATTAATTATGGTAAAAAAATTTGAACTTATTAGATGAAATTAGTTATTTTAAACAAAAATATGGAATTTATTTTTCATAATTAAATTCAAAATAGTTGAAAAATATGAAATAAATATATAATGAACATGTGATGAAAAAGAAATTTTACAACGAATAAACTAATATAAGTGTAGAATGTTTTTATCTAAAAATAAAAAATGAAATTTATTTAAATTTACTAATTTGTTTATTAAATATATTTATTTTTATATAATTTAAGTTTTAATTATTACTTGTAAAAAATAATCATTTACATAATTTAAATGAAAATGATGGATTCTTAAAAAAAATCTTTATTGTTACTATTCATAAAAAATCCATCATTTTTTATGAAATTTTAAAAAAAATTAAATTTCATATATTATTTCAATGACAATTTTAATAATTTTTTTTATATTCACATAAATTATATAAATTTGGAAAAGTTTATTTTTAAAATGTGATAACAGTATGTACTTACCTAGTCTATTACATTGCTGACATGGGTTATTTGTGGTGTTTTAGGGGATGATTGAGAATATTTTGTCTTTCTATGAGGGTCCATAGTGTGGGATCAGAGGTGTTTGGCTACTAAAATCTAGAGAAAGAAGAAATAAACATTGTGTGATGTTTACAGGATATGAATGGAAGGTTCACAACTTCTGGGAGGTTGATTCACGATGTGTAACAAATTGAGGGTGAATCACTACAAGGTGACAAGATTTTCATAGGATCATAAAATATAATATTTTCACAACATAAAAAGGGTTGGATATCATGTAAATCCACATAGGAACATAGCATTAGAACCTCAATTTATAGGGTCTTTCCTAAAATATTATTTTACTATTGTTTATAGGTGATTTGGAGACTCTCCCTTTTGGTGTCCTTGAATTTAACACCTGTCCCCAGGTTCATAGAGCCGGTGCATTATTTTATTGGATTGTAATTATTAAAAAAATGTAATTTCCATAAGTAAAAATATATTAGTAGTTTTGGAATACCAGATACATATATAATTTCAACATCAGAACTTGAAATGAAATACAACATAACAGATCCACTAGTAAATCCCATAACACCTAGATTATCCATACAAGTCATTCATAATATGCTTCTCCACATCCTACGTAATTATAAAACAAAATAAATGGGTCATATCAAATTCTAGGAAAGGTTAAATAATAAAGAGTAATTAATCATAAACATAAACATTGGGCATGATAAATAACTAAAAACATATGCCTTAAAAATCAACATGACAATAATGTGGCACAAATAAAAATTGATAAAATAATTCCACAAAACATAACAATGGAAAATATACTAGTTGAATAATCATTGGTACTATCAATATATACTTTCATAATTAGGGAATTCATAATTCTGGACACTATAATCAATCATTCAATACATCATTCCATGACCATACATTAACGTTTAAAACCCTAAACTAGTTTGTTTCATGAGACCTATCGAAGCATAGAGGGGATGTAGAGGACCCCACCCATCACATAGTAATTGAAATTAATTTATTAATATTAACTGGGAAAAAAATTAACAACACATACATTAATATTTATTCTAACATATGAAATGCAATTAACTTTCCCCAAGCATTACACATGAACACTAACAATCCGGACTAATTTGGTGAATTGTATCAAGATAGAACGTCCACTGAAAAATGACTCATAAACCATTAATTAAAATATATTACAATAAATAATAAAATATTAATCCCAATTAGACATAATAACAAGAAAGTGTGTTTAAATAGATGAAAATACTCAAATAAAATTGTCGATTAATTCTTAAGATAAAACAATTTTTTGTTTAAAATAATAGTTATTTTGTGAAAACCATTTCATTAAACAGGACATAAATTAATGTATATTTTTTATTATAAAATTGATTATTTTATAAAAATAAAGGTTGCTAAATTTTTTTTATATAATTAATTTCGAAATAGATTATAATTCGAGTAGTTACTTTGAAACGGGCTTTTTATTGGAAATAATTTTGGAAAGATCATTTTAAAACATGTAACTCCGTAAAACAGATTTAAGGATTAGGTTTAGTATGTAGATATATAAAATAAAAAAATAATTCATTAGTATTAATTAAGAATAGTTAATAACTTCATTGAGGTATGTAGAGAATAATAGTAACCCGAATGAAAATAGAGGTTCGGGTAGAAAACCCTCACCATATGTCTGAATGTGTTCTGCACTTGACATTGAAGACCAAGATAATCAAATTAAATCCATTAATTATTTAAATAAGAAGGTAGTATATATTTATTTTATTTACTAATGTTTTATTAAGTACATTTAAGGAATTTTTTAATTGTTATAAGATATAACTTTTACACTCATGAGAGTTTGATTGCATGGTTTTCATGATCTGTATACATGTATTTGAGAATTGAAGTTCATGTTAAATTGTTATAATTATATAGAATGGAATATATAAGATAATAATTATCATACATAATATATAATGGTGATATAATAAAATTTTTTATATGGTATGAGCATTATATATTAGATATAACATTAGTGGTAATCATTTAAATTATTTTAGTCAGATTTTTATTTTTATGTACTAGTTTAGTATTCTGAACTATTATTTTTTATATTTACTAGTATTGGAAAATTATTTAATAAAAAATAAATATTTAATTATATGGTTCATCAATAAAAATGGTTTCAGGAAAATCATTGAATGTTAAATTTAAGAATGAAGGTTCGTCATCCACTATGGTTCTATGTGGGCACCTCTGGGATGATGATTTTGTTTTTAAAAATAAAAGGGAGAGATATAGTAGTTTTATGATGTATAGTACAAGAAAATGATATCATTAAATTATATATTTGATAATAGAGTTATAATGATCATTTGGAAAATAGAGGTGTGGAGATGAAAATAAAATGAAATTAATTGAAAATGAAATTAAAAGAAAAAGGGAGAGGGTTTACCTCTTGAAATATCATCCTTGAGAACCTCCATAAGGGAAGGGGTTTTGGTCTTTTGGAAAGACCAATAACTCTTAGAAGAAGGTAGAGACTAGGGAAGAGTATTTTGGGTAGAAAATTTAGATTCTTCATGGTTTAGAGGAGTTAGTATAAGAGGGATTTAATGGTGGTTTTTATAGTTGAGGGGATATGGGATTTTTGAATATCTTATTCATTATTTTATTATTTTGATTAAGAAAATAAATAGTATTGATTCATATGACCAAAAATAGAAATAAGTACATTTTATTTCGAACCACGTGTGCTTACATCATCCATACACCACTTGTGACTCAATAAATCATGTATTTATTATTTACCATTAATTATGGTATTTTATTCTTCGCTAAAATGATAGTATTTTAGAAAAACCCCAATAAATCACCATAACATGTATTTGATGTGTAAAATCTAAAAATGAACTCAATTTTATCAAAATAATTTTCTATCTATTTTATATGTAATTTTAAATAAAAATAATTATTTACATCAAAATTACAGATTTTAAATTTAAAAGTAATTTTATAATAATTTTTAAAATTAATAAAGGTCTCATAAAATTATCCTAAAATTATAGGACAACAAAATATTTATTTATGAATTGATTTTATGAAAATTAATTTTATATTAAATATATTTATTACATTAAAATTGTAATTTAATATTTATTACTCACACAAATCTCAACACTTAATTATTAATTTATGAAATATTCACTATCATTTATAAGGTGCCATAATTTTATATCTACTTAAATGGGTGAGGTCACTATTTATAATGGTCATATTAATATTAATAAGGGTACATTAATATTCATAATTTCCATTATAGGATTCACAAAAAAATTAAGTTGATCATATTAGACTCTAAAAATATTTCGGATCACAACCGTGTATGTCCATTTTTCGAAATTCAAAAAAAAGTGGAAAAATTTATCTCTTATGGATAGGTTATAACTATATTAGATATTAAAAATGTGTTTTTTTCAAAGAGACTTAGTGATACGTGAATTCTGTATTAAATTTAATTTTAATTCCTTGAGGTGCTACATTCTTCTCCCCTAAAAAAATTTCCATCCTTGAAATTACCTAAATGTTACATCATAAAATTATTTGGGAGGTACTTCATCATATTATCATTAGGCTTCCATGTTTCCACTTCAATTATATGATTCTTCAAATGTAACATTACCATATATGTTTTATAATTCCTCAATATGTGTTCTTTAGTGTCTGTAATCTGTTTAGGATCTTCGAAATAATATTACTCAGGTTCCAATTCTAAACCATCATATGCTAGTTCATGTGTTGGGTATTGTATGTGATTCCCTAAATGAGATATGTGGAACACATTTTGTACTTTACAATGTCTAGGTGTAATTTCTAAACGATAATCCACAACTCCAAATCTCTTCATAATTTTAAAAGGTCTAGTGTTGCTGGTTCTCATTTTCCCTTTATTCCCAAATATTATAACAACCTTCCATGGTGATACATTCAAAAAACACTTATATCTCTCTTGAAATTCCCAATCATTCCATTGATCATTTTTATAGCTCGTTTTCCTACATTAAGGAACATTGATATGGGTTTGAATATTCTTTATCTTTACATTTGTTTCTTCTATAAAATTTGGGCCTTCAAGCTTTCATTCAAGAACTTCATCCCAACATGGCGTTGTATGACATATCTTTCCCTGCAATGCTTCATATGGTGCCATTTGAATACATGAATTGAAAATATTATTGTAGGAAAAGTCCACCTAAGGTAAATAATGATCCCACATACCAGTCAAATCATGTGAGAATGATAATAACATGTCTTATAATGTTTTGATCATCTGTTATGATTTCCCATCAGTTTGAGGTTGATAAACAATACTAAATCAAAGATCAGTATCAAAATCATTCGTAAGAAGTTTCCAAAATATTTATGCAAATCACATATCATGGTCAGACAAAATTGAGATAGGTGATCCATGAATTATTTCATATTCATTGATATAGATCCATACAATGTGCTCTAGTAGAAAATCCACCCTTATTGAGAGAAAATGGGTAGATTTTGTAAGTCGGTCAATAATTACCCATATTGAATTATTCCTTCATAGAGTTTTTGGTAATCTAATGAAAAAATCGAGGGTTATTTCATAAAATTAAAATTACGGAATATGCACAGGTTGCATGAATCTTCTAAGATGTTGTTTCTTAGCCTTCACCTGCTGACAAACTAAACATCTTGATACATAATCAGAAATTTCCCAATTCATGTTGTCCCACCAGAAATGATCATTCAAATACCTAAACATCATAGTGAATCATTTGTTTATAGATAAATTTGAACTAGGGGTATCATCAAATAAATCCCTTGTTATGTTGGGTATAGAAGTAACACATTTTTATCCCCCAAATTTCAAAATTCCATTCTCACACATGAAATCCAAAAAATACACATCCTTCATTGCTTTAATTTTTTTATTTATTCTCACCCTCAGATTAAGAAATATTAATTATTTCAAATAAAAATGATTGTGAAACCATTTTAAAACTTAAGTATGCCTCACCTTCTTTGATAATTCCCATATCTGAACTTGACAGATCCATGTACCTAAGATCCTTTTCAATCCTCATTTTGTTTAGATATCCATGACCCTTCCTAATTAATTCATATCCCACATTATATTCCTTCCTGAGGTGATAGGGTATGGAACAATAATAATCCATGATTATCTAATGTAATCTTCATTGCCTCATTTTTAGTTCTTTATATGAGAATATTTATTTAAAGGTCTTGTGATTAGTATAATTCTCATAAATGTCACCATAGAGATAATCTCTCCATATCTTCATAGAAAATATTTTAGCTGGTAAATCATGATCATGATTTGGGTAGTTCTTCTCATGAATTTTTAACACCCTTGATTCGTAACTAATAAATATATCATTATAAAAAAGGACACAACCATGTACATTCTATGATGGTTCGCTATAAATCACAAATACACCATTTTCAGATGGTAGAGTCAGGATCAGAGCATTGAATAATATCCTCTTAAAATCATCAAAACATTCTTAACAATCTTCTGTACATAAAAACATAACCCATTAATGAGTATTTTTGGTTAATGGGTTGTCAAATCTAGTGAAGTTATAATTGAAAGACCAATAATAACCTGTTAATCCAAAAAAACTAGATACTTTTGTATTTTTTTTGTTTTAGGACAGTCTTGAACTACATTTTTCTATAGAGGATCCACTAAAATTCCATCCTCAGAGACAATATGACAGAGGAACGAAAATTCATGAAGCTAGAATTCGCACATTATAAACATCCCATATAATTCTTTCTTTCTAGGAGTCTTCAGAATAATTCACATTTAATTTCAATGATCTTCATAGATTTTGGTGTAAACTATGATATAATCAATAAATACCAAAAACAATCATCAAAATATTCATTGAAAATTATATTCATTAGATCCATGAAAACAAGGGGTGCATTAGTCAGTCAAAAAGTAATTATTTTAATCTCGTAATTCTAATACCTGGTTGAAAATAACGTTTTTGAAATATCTTCCTTCTTCGCACACAACTGATGATATCAATATCAAAGGTCAATCATTGAAAAATATTGGGATTTGTCAACTTGATCAAATAAATCATCAATGTGAATAAAATGATGGTCTTTCTTTATCCTAATAGTATTTATATCCATATAGTCAATGCACAACCCCATAAATACATCCTTCTTCTTTATGAAAAGCACAAGGGCTCCCCAAGGAGAATCATTGGGAAGATGAATCCTTTATCACCAATTCCCTCTAGTGGTTTCATTAGTTCTAATAACTCCACAATGGTTATTCGACAAGGATCCATTGATATAGTTCTTGATCCAGGAATTAAATCAATAGTGAACTCATCTTACAACTTTATAGGATTTCTAGGTAAATCATCTAGAAATACATCAATGTATTCTTAAAAAATTGGTACATCTAAAATTTGATGATTTATTTCCACACACATATATATTATGTTCTCATCCTCCCCATTTGGTTCAGTAGAGTTAATGGGGGTGCATCATGATAATAATAAAGTGTTGATATTTCTAATATTATGATAAGGGATTCTACACCATTCTCAAATATTGTAACCTACTTCTTATTGAAATAGATTCTCACATCATAGTTTGAAATCCAATTCAAGCCCAGAATTTTCTCAAATTCAATCATGGGTATAATGATAATCTTAGAAACTAAATTAAGAATGTGTGTCATAAGATGGATTGATTTCCACATCTGGGTAGCAATGATACATCACATAAATTTATTATGTAATATATCCATTATTAAATCAAATTGGAAATTTCTAATTTTCATGGAAATGGAATGATATAAAATAATGAGATGATCCAAAATAAAATAATGAATTGGATACGTCTGAGGAATAGATTATTTTAACTATAGTCACGTCATTATGAACTTCAATCGTAGCAGTTATGATCACATTATCTTGTCCTTGAATCCTTTGAATTATATGAGTAATTTTTCTTGACACTTAAGACAATCATTTATATATTCCATAACGTTTCAATTTAATCACTTAACATTGGGGGATTATTCTTTTCACCTAAAATCATACGAATGGTGGTCTTTTCCCCATACTTGTAACAAACTCCCATACCCTTCTTCCACGTACTAGCGTGTTTCATCCCAAAATTATCACAAGACTGAAAATCGATTCATTTTTTCATAACATGTTCCTTATTTCCTTTTTTGAGTGTCCATCAACCCATATTCTTCTCTTGGCTGAATGTCCTGGAAGGCCAAAATATTTTTTATTAATATTGGGATAGACCCCCTTTTATGTGTAAAGGGGAAAACCTCATAGACATCAAAGGCATAAAGAAAAAAATCCCAATGTTTAAAATGGATTCAATCATCTCGAAACAAGAATACTAAGCAATACCCATCCCTTGTTTCATCATCATTATATAATGCCTCCACCATTTCTTGAATGCTCAGAATGTTTTCTCGTGCAGCAGTGCACGGGCCTGGTACAGATGGAAACATGAAACCATATCAAACATTCAAATCTGAATATCCATACAAGGTGAATGATACCTACTCCGATCATCTTCCAAAGCATTTTCTTGTAGAATAATTGAAAGAATCAACCCTTAAATCCTTCTACTGCATAAATCATTTTTTGATTCTTACGCAAAACCCACAAATGCATCAATTCCGAAAACCATTCAACAATATCAATGATAAACCATATCTCATAACCTCCTTCAATAAAACTCCTTCATTTCCACCACCACCAATTTCAATCCACCAAAACAAACCAATCACACAAATCATTGAAAAACAAAAATGTAGATTCACCCAAACCAATCACAGAATCATCCAAAACGGATCACTTGTGACTATATCATCGTATGATGAGAAACATTGGAAGTGTAGTTAAATTTTTATGAATGATTTAAACCATAAAATAATAGATTAATATTTCGCCTTCGATTGCATTTGTGGTTTGTGGAATGCCGTTATAACCTTGTGATGTTAGCTTCATACACTGTTACATTCTAATCCTCTTTTAAACCTAAAATTCAGAAACTGTATTTCTATATCCTCTCACTGATCATGAAGAATGAATTTTTCTAAGAAGATTTTAAAAAAATCCTACCATTCCATATTTTTAATCTATTCCTCCTTTTTTTTGAATCAAAGAACACCATTGATCAATATCTCCTGATAGATGATAAATATCTATGACAATATTCTCCCTTTCATTTCATCCAAACATAAGAAATGTATTTTAGAAGGAAATTATCCACTAATATTCTACGAATGTGTTTGTAGTAAATTATAATGATGGAGTATTTTGTCACATAAAGTTGTCTAAAATTGATACTCCATGTTTTGGATCATGATTCTCTCTATAGGTAAGGTTATTGTTCATAACCTGACTCAGTTGTACCAGTATAGTTATAAGTTACTCTGCACTAGTCACATGATCATTATCTTTCATAAGAGGGAGATCCCTACATGGGATACACACATGCATGTGGTTTCCCTACCCTCCACTAGGAACCATTTCTAAATAATGGCATACACTAGATTAGGTTTGGAATAATAATTTTTAATATAAACTAGAAAAATACTTTAGATAAACTGAAGTCTTATTCACAGTTCATCCTATAAAAATAAACATGGTTTCATTGTGAAATTTTTTACTATTAAATCCTTTATAATGGATTTAATGAAAAAGTGAATCCTTATAGGAATATATTCAGGGAGAGTCAAACCAGGTGCGTAGTAATGCCTATTGTTGTGTACTAGGTAACCCCATGTCAAACCCAGAACATGTTGTCGGAGTTGTTACTCCTAGTAAATCTATTCCAGAACAATGTAGAATTATTATATCTAGACAGGGACGTATTTTCTAGGGAGAACCCCATAATCTATTCCTTACCAAAAATATAGGATTTTATTGTAATCTTATCTTCAAAGTCTATATTAGGGTTTTGTACCAAAATCAACATTTTCTGATTCTAGTTTCCAAGGATTCTACTAAATTTACATTGATACCAAATCTAATGCTCTAAACCTAGATTCGTTTAATTGTTGAATTATTTTATTACATTGTTATAATTACAAAAAATTGTTATCTAGATGGTCCGAAGAGTATATTAGTTTAGGAAGACATAATACATATATATGTTCAACATTTCAACTCGAAATAAAATACAATATAGAAGGTCCATTAGTTTCTCCCATAACTACTAGGTTAACACTATAACTCCTCCATAATGAACATCTCCTCATGCTAGGAAAATATAAAATGTATGAAATGGATGAAATTAGATTCTTAGTATGGTTAAATAATATAGTGGAATTATTCATAAACATAAACATTATACATGATGATAAACTAAAAAGACATTCCATTTAAAATAAACTATAGAATAATATGGCAGGAATAAAAACTGATTAAATAATTCCATAATGATTATCCATGGATATTCTACTAATAAAATATTCAAATAGCTTATCAATGTCTAGTTTTATAATGAATTAATGCATAATTTCAGACATCAAAATCATTCTGTCAATGCCTCGTTCTAAAACGATACACAAACGAGTAAAAACCCAAAATAGTATGTCTCACGAGACCTATCGATGCATCTAGGGGATATAGAGGTCCCAACCCCTCACATAATAATTCCAATTATTTACTCATATGAATGATGATAAAAAATAATATATAAATTAATATTAAAATAGACATATGAAATTTAATTAACATTCCCCAATCATTAAAAATAATCACAAACCATTCGAAGTTTTATGTTGAATGGTATCAAGATATCACATTCAAAATCCATATAATAATAAACCATTGAATAAAATATGGTAGATTATATAATAAAATATTAATCCCAATTAAACATAATAATCAACAAGATTGTTGAAATAGATTAAAATACTTACCTAGAATAATTGAGTAAATCTTTAGATAAATACTATATTACTTTTAACAGAATATTTATTTTGGAAATATATTTTCACAAAATAAGAATTAAATTAAATTATTTTCTTCATAATATATTCATTGATTTTAAAAAAAATTAGTGGCTCAAAAAATGTTATAATGTTTATTTGAATATATGTAATAATTTCATAAGTTTCTTTTAAATTGGAATGTTTATCATGAAATGCATTTGAAGGATCCCTTTAAAACATGTAAATCCACAAAAAATAAATAAGGATTTCTATTTTGGAAGAATATATATAACATTCATACATAATTAATTTTTATTGAGTAATAATAATTGAGAATTTAATTTAGTTTTTTAGAGAATAAGAGTAACCCAAAAGGAAATGGAGGTTTGGGAAGAAACAAATTTACCTTATGTAGGAACATGTATTCAAATGACACTAACATCCTGTATAATCATACTAAATCCATCAATTAATTAATCCATAACGTATTCTATATTTTTTCTTTTAGTAATATTTTTTAATGTTCATTTGTGTCCTTGTTATGAGTTATAAGATTCAACTGTTTCTCTCAGGAGTGTTCTATTCGTTGGTTTCATGATTGGTATTCTTGTATATGAGTATGTAAGTTAATGTGGAATTGGATTAATTATACAAAATTGAATTTCTATGATACTAAAGAACATATATAATATTAAATGGTGATATAATTAATTTTTTTGAATGGTATGATGATGTTTTATTTGAGATTACATTAGTGATAATAAATTTGAATTTTTTGGCGATATTTTGATTATTACGAACTTGTTTTGTCTTATAAAATATTATTATGTAGATATATTGGTTTTAGAAAATAATATAAGACATAATTAATATTTTATAATATGGATAAACCATAAAAAATATTTCATTACCATCGTGGAAGGATAAATTGATGAACGAAGGTTTGTTGTCCATTAAGGTTGTAAATTGGCACCACCAAGATAATGATTTCATTTTTCAAAATAAAAGGGTGATATATAGTTATTTGTGTAAGTATATTTCATTAACATGACATCATTCTAGTATGTAGATGATACTGGAGTTATTATTATCATTTGGAAGTTTTAGGCTAGTATATGATAAGAAAATAAAATAAATTCCAAATGAAATTATATGAAAACAGAAGAGGGCTTACCTCTTGAAATTTCATCCTTCAGAACCTCCTTAATGGAAGGGGTTTTGGTATTTTGGGAATAAAAAGAGTTCATAGATGTTTTAAGAGACAAGTGTATAGTATTTCTGTAAGAAAATTGATATATTTCATGGATTATAGGAGTGAGGAGAAGAGGGAGTGAGGGGTGGTTTTTATAGGGTAGGAGTGGGGTGATTTTTTTAATATCATATTCATTATTATATTATATTTCTTAATAAAAGAAATTGTGTTTCTTATTATGACCGAAATAGTAATTTGTTCTTGTGAGTCAGAACAATGTGTTATTAAATCATCCATACATCACATAAAACTCATTAAATCATGTATTTTTCATTTTTCATTAATTATTCTATTTTATAATTCACTAAAAATTTAGGAATTTTAGAAAAAAACACAAAAATTCACTATAACCATTTAACGATGTGTATAAATCAAAATTGATCTTCATTTTTTCATAATAAATTTCTAAATATATAAAATTTAGTATTTAAATAAGATTATTATTTGCTTAAAAATACAGAGTTTAAATTGAGAAATGATATTATAGTACATTCAATAATAAACTGGGGTCTCATAAAATTAACCTAAAATCATAGGAACGAAATATTTATCTATGAATAAATTATTTGGATATGAATTTTATTTCAAAATAAATTTTTTAAATTAAAAATTAATATTTATTATTTATTACTCAAAAAAATACCATTACATAATTATTAATTTTTAAAATATTCAATCTCATTTATTAGCTGCCTTAATTTTATTTCTACACTTATGGGTGAGGTTACTCTTTATATTGGTCATATTAATATAAAAAATCATACATTATTATTCATAAGTGTCTTGTAACTATTCACCCAAAAATATAAGTTGATCTTATCACACTCTAAATATCTTACTGATTATAACAGTATATATCTGTTTTTTGAAATTTATACAAAAAGCGGATAAATTATGTCTAATGGATAGCTTATAACTATAATCTATATGAAAAAGTGTTTTAATCATATATACTTAGGGTTTTATTCATTCTTTATTAAATTTATTTATAATTACTTGGGTTTCTACATGGAATCCATTCCAAGGGGATCAATCATTGGAATCTTATCTTTGATCCATGGTGCGTTCTCTTTTATCCACCATGAATTTTCTTCTTTTATTATTCGAAAGTCTACTATTGTGGTTCATATTTTCCTTTTTGGAATTTCTCCATTTTTTAAACCCCTTTTTGAGGTGTAGGTTGTTCCATGAGTTCATTTTGTAGTGGTGGATTTTGGGTTGTTTTCTCATCGCCCTATGCTACGTAGCGAGATGAAAATTCTTCCATGTGATAGATGAAACTTGTTCCCACCTAATTATGTTCTATGTGTGACATATTCATTATTTTTCATACCTTTGGGGGAATAATATGTGTCCTTATAATGTGATAATTAACTATAATGTCTAAAATTGATGCGTATGCAGATTTATAGTGTGAATTAATTCATTGTTTTTTTTTGGATGTTGTTATGCATGACTACTTCCAATTCCTATATAAATGTCTATTAGAAGCCTTGTTCTCAATAAATTTGTTATTATATGATTAACCTTATTTATTTCATTTCTAACACCCTGGATGAATGATTAATGAACATATATTTAGATAATTACTAGTTTCACCAAGATATCTGGGTTGTGTTATAATTCCCATGATAAATAAAGAGGATATTTGATAATTCCCATGAATTAATATGGATACTAGTCTATGTTGTTTTTATTGTATTTTTTTTGTAGTTTCCCTATGTTGATAGTTGACACAGTCATTTTCATTCATATTTTGAAATTTTTATTAATTTTTTGTAATGTTTTTCACCAATATTTAACTTATATTTCAATGTTCAATCAAAATAATGGGATCTTCAAAAGAAAAATTGATATGAAAATTTTATTTCAATGACTAATATTATTATGAATTAAATAATGAAAATTTTATTTTCATTTTATAGGTTTTTTTAATCAATAAATTTCCATTTTGAATGTGTTTTATGAAATAATATGGATAACCAAGGGCTATCGCTCAACAAGCTGCCCAAATCCACATAGCTTGCCTCATGAGTTGGATAGAATGCCATTTAGGCTACAGAGTGTGCGTGGTTGAGGTGGATGTTTGTGGAAAGAGCCCATGTGGAGAACAGAATACAATGATTTAGAAATCAGCTTCATGGACTACATAAGTGTGAGGCATGACCCATTTTTTGTTGGTGTAGTGTATCTAGGTTCCAACCATGGTGTGGGTTATTCTATGTAGCAACCAAAAAATTTATTATAAATTCTCACATCCTCCAATATCTCTTCCAGTGTGGGATGAGTTTCATGGGTTACTATTTTCCATTTATATAGAAAGGAATCGTCCCAACCCCTCTCCTCTTCCTCCTTCGCGAACACATGGGTGCCGCCATCCTCTGCCTTTTTCCATTATTCTTAAACTACCACTTCCACATTAATGGTTTATCACAACTCATCCCAACAAGACCACTTTCATAGTGACCTCAATCCCTCCTCTAATATGGGAAGAGATGGATGGATGTTCTGAGTAGGCATATCAGAAATAAGGGAGGACCTAGCCTCATCTACCAGCACACACGCATACATCTCCATGCCAATAAAATAGTACAATGTAAAAAAATAATAACCATTCATAAATATGTATTAAATACCCCCATCCGCATATAATAATAAGTACTATAAAAAATATCAAAATACAAGCCTGCCAAAAAAATTAAAATAATCCCACACTATAATGTGGGTGAAGGATACTATCTATGTAAGCATTGGAACAACCCCCGGTCTTCTAGGCTCAATAATATATTCCTAGTCCTAGTTCCTATAAGACTCTTTCAAAGATTCATTTGATTACAAAAGAAATAACATGTGTGGTAATTTCCCATGAATGGGTGAGAATAAAAATACCTACTAGGGAACACTATAATCTCTAATAAAATAACATCAAGAATAATATTCATCTCATAAATGTTATATATCAAGGGAATATATATAAAAAACACCCATATATACTCATAATAGGTATAAAATATCATGTATGATCACAATCATACTTATAGGAAAGGATTTAGGCTCTGAAGTTCCACATAGCACTCATCAAGGAGAGAATACTACACCCGTCATGTATCACTGATAGAGTCCATTTGAGATATCATTCTCATCAATTATATCCATAATAAGTATTCTATAGAATTATGATGAGAACAATACATATATGGGACCACACTGGAGTCCATGTGGTATACTGAAAACCTAATTAGGAATAACACACTAACTAGGGAGTGGATGCCAATGTAGTGCTAGTTATGATGATATAAAGAACCCCACATAGGAAAAAAGATGATGATATAGGATCACACATTGAGCATTGCATAAAGATTCTGTATTCTCTATACATGAGTGAAGTTCATCCAAATATATCATAGTCCTCTATATATGACATGATTCTATGATAAAAAAATAGTGTAGAGATCAAGAGAAAAAAATCTAGAAAAAGGTGTCCATGATAAAGATTAAAAGGGATCTAAAACTTAATTTATGTAGTACATGGAATGTACTTGTTGTACATGTAGTGTACCAGCATCACTGGGTCCTATGGTTGTATCATGACCCACACTTGTGTCTATGTATGGGTACCCAGGATGTCCAAGATAGTGTACTTCTGGATATCTCCATGTGAAGATGTTCATAACCCTGTATGAATTACTGTATTCATGCTCATTTCCATGAACAAATGAAGGAAAATTTTGAGCTAACATGTAAGGGCCAAATGTCATGTGATTGCTTCCACATGTCATGTAATTCTTATAACCTCATAGAAACCCTAGAACGACACCGTGGGTTTCTAATAAGGCATGTGATCCTTGATTAAACATAGTGTAAAGTGGATTTTTCATGAAATTCAAATTCTTCCTCTACATTCACCTTCACTAATATCGCCTTCTATTCCACCACCGATCTCACCCAGAGATCACAGATATGGTAGAATAGAGTATGAACTTTACATATTTATTGAAAATCATAGCTCAATTAGATCAAAAATAAACTGTTGAGACACACTGTCATTGCAAGACAAAAAACATTGAAAAAGTATCCCAAAGTATGTACCGATCCATCTTCATTACCATTGTCTCCTGATCACCATGCCATTACAAGTTCAGAACATCAATATCAGTCCATTTCACCATGAAACTAGTTAACAATGATTGATTTCAATGAATTTTTGTCAAACCACTATTAAGATGAAACAATAGGGATGGACACACTATGAACAGTGGGAGAAAGAAAAGAAACAATCCAATGATGAAATATCCTTAGCCTTTTTGGGGTCATTCGATATCTATTTTGATTAGAATGTTGAACAATGAATCATAATCAAAAAAATAATTTCTCCCACAAATACACACATAATTATGCCCTCACCTCCAATATAATAGAACCACACATAAATCTACAATTAGATTTATTCACATTTTTCAGAGGACAAGGAATCCAAGATAAATTTATAAAATACAAATTTCCTCTAAAAATTTGTACTGATCACAGAGGAAGAATAAATTTGTATTGTTTCCTTTGGAAAGATCCTCTAATTCAATTCCGTAGACCATCCTCGATCAGTCGTCATATCCTTCAATTTCTCACACTGATGATATCTAAAAATCATATGGGTTATGTGCCCAACCATAAGAATAAGTTATAAATTTTTTAAATAGAGAGGTATTATATCCCGGAATCACGTTATATAAAATAAATAATTTATTTTATTTACTTCATTTATACACTCGTGATTTTAATTAATAGAAAATACAAACACTGACAAAATATGATGTCATGCCTTGGAAGAAATTCATTCTATGAACTCCACTTAAGCCTGCAATTTCTATTTATACTATTCATTCATGAGTTATTCATATTTTTCCTAAAAACAAGGCAAATCGTAAATTTAATATATTTTAAAATTTTTAAAATTTTTTTATAGGACCATCGGGCATCGTAATCCCAACACATCTCAACACCTATCTCCAAAAATATCCCATAAAAAATCAAAAATTAATGCGTGGAAAATAAGTGTCATTAAATTCTCTCCATTATAGGTCATTATATCTTTTATTTCTAAAGGAATAGGCTACAAAAAGGGGTTGATGGTACTGAAAATGCATTATTTTCTTCTTCTCTCATGTTCTCTCCAAAATATATTCATGCTTCCACTAGATTTACACTAGGGGAATCGATCAAAAATGAATGATAATATATTATAAATCGTTGATCTATAATGGGAACTCCGAAATCGTATCCCCATAATCAATGTCCATCTCTCCCCATTCAATAAAATTTCACGGGTCATGAACACACCTCTATTACTATGATAGGTGAAAGATGTCATGTTCCTTGTCAAACTGATGTTGTAGAGCTAAATGTACACCACATCGATAACTATACAATTTAATTGAATTGTTACAATTTTTTAAGATATCTTGCCACCCCTTCCAAATATTTTTAGTTTTCATTGAGTAGGGATCCTCAAGAAAACATTTTCTCCATCCTCAAACTCCAAATTCCCCACATAATTGGTCTTCCTATGAATTATAATGGCTATGTGGACTCCAAATCTGATCATTTATGATCATCAAATTCACTATAATGGCTCACACCAACATTGGTCCCATATGTGGAATCTATTTTTGGTCAGTTAAACATAGTGGGGACCTATAGTGTCACCTATTCATAGCCTTCAAAGAGTCCACATGCATGGTGGAAATGTTGATATTGTTATATAAAAACTCCTCTAGGGGGAGGTGATCCACCCAAATACATCCAATGTAAAACTTAAAATCCCAAAAAATGTACCCTAAGACCTTAGTGGTCTACTCTGTCTATCCATTAGAATCGGGGTGGAGGTCATGATCAAATTAAACTGAGTCTGAAAGGATTCCTTCAATCACATCCATAAACTAGATGTGAAATTGACATCATAGTAAATGGATTACATTATCCCAAGAACTTAACTAATCTCTTATATCTAATAACTATAAAGTGGGTCGACATGCTGACTCGATTTACAATCACCCAAATAGTATCATGTACCTAGGGACTATGTGGTAACCTCATCACGAAGTATGTGGATATCCCATAAAAAATCCACTCTGGAACCTCATGGGGTTAAGCTAAATCAGTTGCAATTTTGTGTTTATCCATCATTTGATGACAAGTGAGTCATCAAAAGATAAACACTTCAACTTTCATCTTCATCATAGGCCACTGAATCTAATGTTTGAAGTACTGGTACATCTTTTCCAAACCTATATTTACTACCAATTGAGATGTATGAAACTCCCCGAAAACCTCCTCCAACAACATTATTAATACCATCATGTATACTTTTCAAATGATGACTATCACTCAACATTCATAAAATCCACTAAGAGAACATCCTTTAGATATCTTAGTATGTAGGGTCCCACAATCATGAACTACATTTTGATCATCCCATACTATTCATATAAGTGGTGTGTTAACAACCATCTACATAAGGTATTATTCTCATCTCCTTCCCCAAAGGATAACTATAATGATACTATCTACCCAAACACCTCATTAATTAGTTGTCAACAAAATCTACTACTAAGAAAGTCTTCTACTAATCTTCCATTATTAGGAGTGAAAATCATTCAAGCCCTTATCATAGTTGAAATATAATCATATCCTATCTCTTAAGTTAATATCCTTCAGATATAAGATCTACTTGTGACTCTAAATTTTAGGAATGAAAATTAATCTATTATCCATGTTGTAGTCTCTCCACATCATTAGTGTGAAGACTACTGCTTCTAAAAAAATATAATGGATTAGGTAATAATCCTCATGTGGCCAGATTTTTTTTGAACTATATTAAATAACTACATACCTCTAAATCAGAGAACAACCAATCTCATCACTTTATGCATTGTAGAACAATACATTGTTTACAGCCTCCTCCGGAAATATCATAACAGGAGTAATCATCAATCCTTTACTAAACTCCTAGATAGCATATTATCACCTCTCCATCCACATGAAGGGACTCCTGTTTTAGGTCATAACTACCAATGAAGATGATATTATAGAAAAACATTTGTACAAACCAATGATAATTTGTTGATCCCCCTTGTAATCTCTATATATTAGTCACATTGTTAGGTGACTACCAATCTAGATCTTATTTAACCTTCATCCAGTCCATGATTACATAGTCTATGGAGATAATGTGTCCTGAAAATTGGAACAAATGATTCAAAATTTGGAACCTCAAGAGATTATTTTAAATATTTTTCTAATATAGTATATTTATAACCATCATCAAGTGTCTCATTCTCCTACTCAAATGTTGAGTACACTAGGATATCTATGATAAAGACTACCAAAACAGTATAAGATTGGTGGAATGATATGGTTCATGATTACCCTGAATAGTTCTAGGACATTGGTCTTTCCAATAGGAATCACTAATTACTCATAGTAATTATAATATCATCTTAATGTCGTCTTGGAATTATCTATATCCCATACATGTAGTTTGTGATAGCCTAATCTGAGGTCAATCTTTGAGAAAAATCATTTACTTATAAAAGGATCAAATGTCTCATTGATCCTAGGTTTTGGGTATATTGCCTTTGAGGTCACCTTATAATATTGATGAAAATTTTGACATAACCTCAATCTACCATCCATCTACTTGAAAAAAACTAGGTTTACGGTGGTTGAACCACTAGGTCTCACAAAGACATTCCACTTAAATTCATCCCACTAAACCCTCAACTCAAGAAACTCTACAAGAGTCATCTAATATTCTTCCATGGATGTGAATTACATCTAGGGTGTTGGTAAATTAACAATTATATCTCTCATTATGGAGGAAACTATGTCACAACCTTGGGAACGATGTCCTTGATCTCCTCTTCAACAGTAGGAAATTGAAAAATCATATAATCCACTACACCAAATGTCAATGTAGTGAATTATTTTTTAATCAAATTCACCCTCCTACACCTAAGTCCATCTAGTTTGACATGGGATTCCAGTTCACCCACAAATTTAAACATTATCCCATCAATGTTGAAATATGAAATCTTCATCCGAAAATAATATAAACGGGATTGAAGAGTATATTATATGTCCATACAAAAGATGACATTATATATCCTCGTTGATGATAAAAAAAGATATCCCAAAAAAAATATTTCAATTCCATGAGTATGGTCACAACTACTTAGAAATGTGTGATCATTGTGTAACCTCTTGTACGAGTCTCCAAAAATAAGGGTAGAGAATGGTTACTATTCATAATAAATATTTTTAAAACCAGATTAGTTGAAATAAAGGAATGAGTCACACATCTGTTAATAAGTACTATAATTTTCACATGCAATACACATATAGTACCTTGTAACAGCCCTAGAGACTCTGGGTCATAATACTCGCATATCTAAGTCTTTACCTACCCCAATCCCACACCTCCCTTAGCCGTTCATGGAATAACTAGTGGTGATTATGGTAACATGACATACTGTTTACCACTAAAACTAATCTCCCTAGTCCTCTTTCATGTTCTTATCCATGTGTATGAGATTCTCTTATTGTTATCTCTACCATGGTGGACCTTTGAGAGAACTCTATAAACCATATATTGGGTCAGAAAATCTTGTTCATGATTTCTCTATCTACCATAAGAGTAGACCCATGATTTCTTGGATGAATAGATCCTTCATGTGTTCTTTGAAATTCATACCTTATATCATGGGTTATACTCCTGAAATGTATCCCACACCTGGGTCTTTGGATCTATCAACATCTCTATTGCATTGAATTCTCAGCATATGTGTTACAACTATAAGCAATAACAATCTTCATCTCCTCATCCTTGAATATATTGACTGCCAAAGCACTCTATATAACCCCTATATAGGTTGGAATTGAAAGGGTTACCACAATTTCTCATATATTTATCCTCAAATTCATCACTCAAAAGATTGATCCTAAGAGAAATGATAATGTACCACATTTATCAAGTACCTATTGTGGTAGGTGAACATCAATGAATGGACATCCATAGTTGTACCTCCCTTCTGATGTAGTATAATATCATGGGATAACATATCCATCAACATTTCTGCTGAAAAAACCTCTCTGAAATGCCACTTAAACTCTGTCCATTCCAGATTAACCTCATTGTATTACTATGACACTAAGATCCATTATCGTCATATAGATCGAATATAAATGATCTCTTCTAGGACAACTGGTTTGTCCATCTGTTTCTTTATTATATAAAAGCCTCATGAAACAGCCTCAATTTAGACCAAAACTATACTGGGGATGGGATACCCATAGATTCCAAGGGGTCACTATCATTGAAGGTCATGAATCTCACTCAACATGCACACCTCATATATGGGAACTATTTCTACAATATTCTACCCGATAGGTGCGGATATGAAAAGTTCACCATAAAGATGTAACAAGTCATGAACATGTATCTATGTTAATACCACATAACTAAGGGTATCATCCTCATGATTCAACTACTGAATCCTAGATAGAAGACATCATGGAGGAATCATGAAATAGATAACTTGTTCCAAATTCAAGGATTATATCTAAAGAGATAACTACAAAAGGATATGGGAACCACAACCCATTTCTATATAATGCATGTACAAATTTTTTAACTTAAATAATATCCTACATGTATTGAGTCAATGAAAAGTTTATTAGAGTTTTATTGAATGGATCGTCCACTGCAACAACACTGGACACCCTAGCCTAATTTCATAAAAGTCAATCTAATATCACAGATATCAGTACTATAGTAGAGATGACTCCTATGATACCACACATTCACAACCTGCCCCAATAGGTTCCATTCCATGACTACCCCATGATCACCTCCAATGGGATAGGGGTTGAAAACCCAGGTTGGACAGGAATATCTAACATATGGGAGGCCATAACCTAATTTACATCCATACATGCACACATCTCTAAGAACATATAATGATGAAATGAAAAACAAATAATAATCATGAATCCATAAATCAAAAATCCCACCATCAGAGTACAACAACAAGTACTAGAAAAAAAGGGGCCAAATACAATCCATCGACAATGAAAAAAAATCAATCATATTCAATGGGTGAAGAATATTTTCAACGTAATTGCTGGAACACAACTCGGATAGTATGGCGTGATAATACTTACATAGTCTTTTTCCCTCTAGGAATCTGTCAAATGGATGTTCATGGGTATATTCCATGATACATTTGATAAAATACCATAAAAATTTTGGAATACAAATACCATTAGGAAATCCAAAAATATCTATGCATATAATTTCAAGAATAACAGTCATCACATCAATTATTTATATCATATGAAATATATATGAAATGAAAATATTGATATACACTTAATAGAAAAATAGTCTTATGTATGGTCACAACCATACTTCCAACATAGGATATCTTATAAAAGGTTATAGATAACCCTCATCTTAGAGAACACACTTCAAAAGTGAAATATAAATGATGGATTCCTTTCGAGATGTGATGCTCATCAGGAATCTCCAATATAAGTACCAACTTGATATCTAAAGAGTGAAATACATTGATGGGGACGATTCCGAAGGCCATGGTTTAAAAAAAAACACGAATTTGTAATAAAACTCTATGTAGGAGATAGACGCTCTCATATTTGTTTTCATAAAGATACAATGTATCAAAAACATAGAAAATGATGATGATATATGATCAAACTATGGGCGTCACGTAAGGATTCTGTCAACACTATCCATGTCTGAAGTTCCTCTAAAGTGATCACCAACCCATTTATAAGACATTTTTCTATATTAAACAGTCATGGATAAGATCAAGGATATTAAACCTAGTGAATCTTTTCAAATATAATGTTAAGAATGACTCCATGATTTATTTTATGGAGTAAAATTTGTTTAATTGTACTGCATGATGTTTTATTTTAAAATAGGTTCCTACACAAGTATCATAGAACCTTACCATGTCCATGTCTGAGTACACAACTCATATGAGCCCATGTACTCCTAACCATGTCGGTTTTTGTTTGGTTGTTTTCATATATAGATATACATTTTTTGCCCATTATTTTACAACCCTCGGGGTAAACACCAATCCTCAAGACAAGTCTCATTTTTTTTGTAACATATTTCACTCTCTGTGTGATATTTACCTCCTCATGGAAAATCCAGTAAATAGATTGTAGGGACCCAAATTTCATGTGATTTCACATGACATGTAATGAAAACCATAATTTTTTAGAATTTTATGTGTTATTCATCCATGTTCTCTCATGCCACCATCACATTTGGTCCATATCGATCTATTTCCATTTTCATTTTCTCATGATCTCCATGTCACACTAAGCATGGATCTTCAATATCAATCCATTTCATCAAGAAAAAGGTCTGTAATGATTGATTTCATAGTATTTCTATCGAACCACCGGTCAAATGAAACACTTGTTTGGAGACAATGAGGAATGGTTGGAGAAATCAATGATACAAAATAAGTAATATTATTCCATGGATATCATCATGTTTTTATAGATCCATTTCTGTTATAATGATGGATGAAGTTGCATAATTACATAAAGAATTTCCCTCAATAATCCAAAAAAAAAAAATAATCCCTTAACATCAATCTGAATGAACTGAAATTAACTCAATTCATCGATTGATTCACGATCGTCGTAGGATAATAAAACAGTGATAAATCGAAAAAATATTAACCTTATAAGTCAATGTTGATATGTTTATAATGAATAATGAATCTATATCATTTTCATTGTAAATATCCTTGAATACCCTCATGTAGACTATCCTTAACCCATCAACATCACTCGCTAAGCCTCTCTCCAAATATCTCTACCAATCCATAATAATATGAGGACACCCCTAATAATTGGTTATAATTTCGTCTAAATATTGATGGATGAGGTCGATGCATCATGTTAAATAGAATATATAATTAAATTTATTTCCTGCAACTTTACATTATAGAACAGCCTAACACCTACAATGTTTACATCCCACCTAGATTAAAACCCACACATTGAACTTAATGGATGTATCATATTTCTGATATGATCATCCATTTTGAATTTATTCCAATTTTTCTAGAAAACTACACTGTCATGATAGTTAATATATTTAATATATATTTCAATAATTAAATTTGGCCTCACTTTGACACATAACCCTACACTATCTCAGTTCTAGCTTTGAAAATAATATATATAAAATATAAAAATTAAATACTTCAAAATTTGGAGTCGTTACATCACCAAATAACTTCATTAATTCAATTAGTGGTGCTTGAGCTCGAACCTATCACCAGTGGTAATACTTCAAACAATAGGAGACCACCTTAGGTAACCTAGAAGTCATTAAAGAAATATTATTTCAATGAATCCATATATTAAGATGTCTATATAACATTGTGGGGGTATACCCTCACCACTTCCTTCCCCACATCCAATAACCACATAAGCATAGTTGTTTCCACATAACCATCCTCACATTCCATGAAAATACATTCTCAAAGATACTATATACCACCACTCTTTCCACATCAAAAAATTGAAACCAGATATATCATCATTGGTTCAAACACAATAAGTCCATTCAATGGAGGATTGAAATAAATTAAGATAATGAAACCTTCACCATTGGTTATTTAATGGATTGTTTGGGGGGGGGGGGTTACCACTATATAAATATATAGAACTGGAAACTATATAAAAGACTTTGAAAACATTAGACCGCTAGAGGATATCCAGAGTGATGAAATTACTTTGAGATTCAGTTATTTTTTCAGTTTATTTTTTTCCATATGTAATTTACTTATGTACATTAACTAAATAACACATGCATTTACCTTCATTTATTTTGTATCATTATTACAAAAATGCATCTTCTTATTCTTATCAATATAATTCTTCTCCTTTAAATCTATTCATTTTTATTACATAATTTCATTCTTTAGTGATTTTTTTATTTTATGTGTTCTTGTTTTATTCTTCACTTTTAATTCATGTGATTAATTTTTTTTAATTATTTTCATACTATAATATTTATTTTTATATTATTTTAATATTTCTCCCTATAATTATCCTTTTATACCTTATTTCCTCTTTTATTTAATTTATTCACATTACTCTACCCTTTTATTTTCCCACAAAATGAACACTTCCCTAGAAAATGAGGTGTTGGCCTATGGCTTTGCCTAGGCTAGGTTATGTTTTCATGAATTCTCTTATAATGATTATCTTATGTTATGGTGAGGAAGGATTATGTGAAGTGTGAAAATGTTCTTCCACCGAACTAAATTAAAATTCATTTCTATGGTTTTATTATATCGTTTCCCTCTCTTATGCTATATATATTCTCTTCATAAAATAGATTTGGGAAATTCATTGGATGAAATGAAATACGATTGATCCAGGTCATTGGAAAATCACAATCTCGATGGAGGTGTTCCATAAACCATGATAACAGGAGCAATACAAAACTATAATTATAAATAAATTCATGTTTCATGCCACTAAATAAATGGATAGTAATCCATGTATGAAATTTAATAATTTGAATACAAAAATAATTATTTAAAAAATAATGGCAGATAATGATATAACTCAATGTTGAATGAAAGGAAATGTTCTTTCTTTCAAATCACATTTCTATTATCATTTCACATTAGATTAGATTAAATATTGATTATTCATATCTTTTCATTATTTTAGAATATAAATGAAATCAACATTTATCTATGTTTTCATAAATAAAAAAAACAATAATGTGTAATGTCATGTGATATAGAATTACTAAGTAAAAAAACATTCTATTGGATGATTATATATTCTGAAAAAAAAAACATATAGGAAGAGGATGAATTTTAGTTTAAAACCAAAGTTTAAAATAATCATTCTAAAAAATAAAGAAGATTATTTTGGTAGAATTATCAAACTTGACCCTCAGCCGGATTAACAAAATATCAAAATAGTATTCATAAACAATACAGTTAAATAAGAGTAAATGATCAGAATCATGTTCGATCCAATTATGATAATAAATAACGTAATCAGAGTAAATATGATAAATTAAAAAATATAGAAAGTATGCATATAATGATGAACATTATATTACAAGTGAAACAAAAAAGTTGTTTTAATGAAACAAGTAATATAATAGAAAAGTAATAGTCATAATGAATTACAATATATTACTAAAAAATTAACTCTTTTATCCTTAAGAGAAATATATTCCATAATCCAAAAAAAATTATCCACTATTTTATACATATAGAATAGACTATCATTCCTCAACAAGTAAATCCCTCGATAGAGTGATGATAATGGATCCGAATTCCATTCCCTACAATCCCTTGACACGAGTATTGGATCTATCTTACTATTCCTATAAGCCATCTATTAAAGAAATCAGAATATATAATTCCTATCTTTAAAAGCTATAGATCGGTTTTATGATCAGATGAAAGTAACAATGTTTAAAAAAATATTAAGGAGACAGTATGACGAGGCGTTCTTTAGAAAACAACTCAATCTAAATAAATAAAAGATAGAAATAATGATCACATCATGTTATGTATTCTTTATAAATATTAAGAGATAAATTAAATAACAATTAGTAAACCCTTAAAATGGATTAGAATTTAAATGTGATCTCCCAATTTTAACCTTGATCATCCAATGGTATCATTTTTTAACATTTTTTGGAATGACTCGGACACATGGATGTTCAAAGGCTCAATTATAACTAATTTTCTGACATCAAATTACATTAACATTTTTACAATGTTATAGGTATTCCATTATGATAGAAAAATGTTTTAGTATTCTGATTATTGACTTAGTCAGTCCGATATGCATCCATTATAATGTCAATATGATGATCTTTACGAGTTTGATTCCAATGTCTATCAGAACCGGGATAAGTCTTATTTTATATCCCTTTTTAGTAAGAAGGACGTGAAAGAAATATAAATTTCGGTTATAATAGTGATGAATTTGGTAAACCTGACAGATACTCATTATTATGATATTAATAAAAAAATTATGTTTATATTCACGAAACATTATAACATTTTATATGTAAGGTAAATGGTGATTATTTCAATAAATTCATTCTAAAACTCTTATGAAATAAATATAAATTAAAAATGTTATTAAGAAATTATTTTTGATTTGAAAAAATAAAATTAATTGTAATGTATGAAGTATAACTTCTGACTCAACAATCTCCCAATTTTTGTAAATAAAAACCCTAAAACATAATTGAAAAAATAAAATATAAAATAAATAATCCATGTTCATTTAATAAATTTTTATTTATATATTTGTCAAAAAACACATAAGTACCCGTGAGTTTTTATGACTATGGAATATAATGGAGAATAAAATGATAAATATTATAAACTCCATCTTAGGATAATATCTCCCCCTAAGGATCATATTCTTCCTCTTTAATAAGTAATTATCCCTTTAACTAGTATTGTCCACCTTTGTTATGAAATCATAAATTGATATAAATATTCTCCCCCATTTTGAATTAAAAAATAATAGCGAAAAGTCTAAATTATATTAGAAAATATTAAAAATGGAATCAAAATATTCCAAATAATACAACGAATTAAATGATCATCTATAAAATAGGAAAAACCATTCAACTAATTAGATTATAAAATAACCAGACAATTTTATTTATATTAAAAATATAATTCATTACAAAAATTTCAATTGCATTATGAAATATAAATTATAATTAGAGTTAAAAAGAAAAAAATCAATATTTCATCATAAAACACTTCACATACGTTTTCATCATCTTGAAATCTTTTCAATACTTTTTGATCATCACTATTCATTCTTCTGGAGTTCAATATTTCCCATATAACTCTTTGTTATAATTCCTCAATATGTTAACATTCACTATATGATTGATGTATGGATACCTTTGACTGCATATATTAGATCATTACTATGGGAGCCTCCACTTCCTCAGTCGTATTATCAGTTTTATTTCTAAACTAGTCCACAAAAATCATATGGTCTTCATTATCTTTTTACACCTGGTTGATGGAATCGGTGGGTTAATTCACTAGATTCTTCACATCAACAAAAAAATATTCATCATGCATATTGATATCATCTTCAATTTTATTAATTCAATAAATCACCTGATTACAATTTTTTATGAGTTTCAGATCATTCTTGAATATCGTTTATATCATTTACATTCTGATCCACCCTTTCTATTAAACCATTATTGATTCTAATTTCTCACTTATACATTCATGAATCATTTTCCAATTATCTAAAATTTTATGGAAATAAGGAATAGTTCCATCAAGTCTCTTCATAAGAAAAATAATATAATAAGAACTGTGAATAGATATAGTATTTACCGAATCTGACTGATCTAGATGAACATTATGTGGTTTTACATGGATGGTCGTGACTTCATATTCTTTTACATTATACATTTCATTATTTGAATCTGATGTCATATCATTTTTCAGAACAACCTTATCATTTTATATTTCCATGATCTCCATATCATCAGTTTAATCTTCTTCATACATTTTTTAGAATTCTGACCATCCACGTATTTCATGGATCATGATTCATCTTATTTCGATGAGGATTTATCTTTTTTAAAATTTTATCTTTATTATAATTATCAACATGTCAAGGTAAATCCTATGATTATTCTGATTCGGATGAAGATTTATCAAATATAATTTTTTCTTTAACATATACCTCTTTATTACCATCATATTCATTTTCATTTGCATTATATTAACATTTATAAATTTCCTCTCCAAATTTTACATTTTTATATATACCATCAACCACTTAAAAAAAATTTATGATGATCATTATTGATATTTTTCTACAGTCTTAAATCACCTTTCCAATAAGGTGTTGATTCTTATTCATTTTGTTGAACTAGGGCTCATTTTTCATCAAAAATTCTTTTTTTACATTGTCTCTAACAAAAATAATATCAGCATGAAAAACTAAGTATTCTTGGAAAACGAAAATAATTTATATATATACATGATCTATGTGAGATATAGGTAGCATTAGAATGAGATTTCCTTAAACCTTCTCCACAAATTTTAACAATTTTCCTTAGAATTGATATTTTATTAACATTTTTCTGGTATTTTTATTATTTTATTCTTCTTGTAAACATTCAGCAACACGAATTTTTATGGTCTGGGCCGCTGTAGGGTAAATTCACAAAATTGAATCTCTCAGTTTCATAACTGCTTTCTTCTTTATCAATTCCTCAAGAACATCAAATGCTGATTTATTCTTTTTCTTTTCTTTAATTTGAAGTGAAGTCTCAAAAATCCTTGTATTTTTTGTCAACCCTCTGAGGCTTCATTGTATGTCTTGCATCCAGTGCAGTACCAATATTCTTCTCAACAAATATCTTATATTTTTATTCAAAAATCGATCTCATATGATTCATCATGTCATCAATTATCATGGAAATTATTTTATTATTTTGAGTGGATTCATTTGTGATTTTGAAAAAATATATACACTTATCAATCAATATGATCAAAAATCCTAAAAATATTATGATTTTTGTCATTATTAAACATGAAATAATATTTTCCACAGTTATAAAATTTATACTAACCAAATCAGTCATTCTAAAATTATCTAGAAAATCAAACACAAAATTTCAGAAAATTTTAATATTTCTCAATCCACTTTCCTTATAATTAGGAATCCTTTCATCCATCTGAAAATGACCCGGTTATCCAGTTTTAGATGATAATGTTTTATTATTTTCTTACAATGACAAAAAAGGATTCATCTTCTATCATCCTATTAAATGAACCAAGATCACCTGGAAGCTTATATGTGGGATAAGAAGATTATCTATATGATTTGACTGTCACTAGAAATGCATTATTCATATAGGATATCTTGTACCGCTTCTCATATATAAAAAATTAAAGGTTTTATATTAAATTTTATATGAAAATAATAACCGTCATATAAAAATTTGGAACAAGATCGTAGAAAACTAGGTCTGTATATTTATCAATATGTTCTACACATATATATTCCCTACCCTCTAAATCAATAATAGTATTTAATTAATATTCATACATTTCATATAAAAATCATTAAAATAAAGTCTCTATAAAATATAACAAAGTCTTATAATCATCAAAATATGGAATCATATTAAGAGTGGTGCAAGTGGAATTGATGGAAGAGAATCTGATCAGACTGTGAAACTAAAATGGGTCTGAAAATCTAAAGAAGAAAATATTCAATGAAGGATGTGGGTTAGAGGGGGAATTATATAGGAATATAGGGTGACTATTGAACTACCAAAACTAATCCATTAGTTTATATGAAATGTATTCTAATCCAAAGTTTGACATTGAATTGAATATATTTTTAATGAAAATTTTATTTATGGAGGATATAATGATTCTATCATAATGATGATGAATAATATCATGAAAAATATAATATTTTAAAAGTTAAGATTTCATAAAACTATATGTATAATAAAAACTACTATAAAAAGGATAACAAAAATAGATATTTTAATCACTAAAAGAAGATATGTACCATTCAGATTAGACAGTTTCATCAGAGTAAATCACTCAATCTTCTTTGTTTTCTATAAATATGATAGTTTTGTAAATATTGAACTAATTACCAATGATTTTGGATGATATAATAGTTTTTACAGAAATCTAATTAACATAATTTTCTAAATCTCAAAAAATTAAAACAAAATCTTAGTTTGGACCATTTTATAACATATTCCAATTATGAGTAATTGTTAATAAAATCTTGATTCTTAAATATTTACATCTAATTATGAGTCTGGAAAATTTAATATTGTTTTATGAGTCTATAAATCATCTTAATCATTTTTACGTATTTTTATTATTTAATAAATATGTGTTCAGAATACTCATTATAGAATTTTTATAAGAAAAAAATTAATAAATCTAAATGTTTTATAAAAGTATAAATCACATGTACTCCCCCTATGAAGTGAAGTATTATAATATACGGAGATAGTTTAAAAAGAAGTGGATATGAATCATAACATTCCATTTATCATTCCAAGAATAGGCTTGATATATTCATATATATTATATGGAAGAGGATTTTTAAAAATTTCAGGAATTTGTTCTTTTGTTCTGATAAATTGTAAAATTATGTATCCTTTGAATGTCTGATCCTAAAATAAATTGTGGCATATATAAATATATATATATATATATCTGTGTGTGTGTGTGTGTGTGAGTTTTTACGTGAGTGATGTTCTAGATTTTTACATAATTAAATGGAACATGTGGTGTCACATGGTAATTGAGGTTTTGTAAAAAAAACATGCCAATGTCAACGAGTGTGTGTTTCATCAACAACACTTGAGAATAACAACTTCTAGCTGCTACATACTCAGATTTTGTATTAGAAAGTGATACTGAGTGAATTATAATGAAAAACCAATAAACTAATGGACCTTGTATGAAATTTAATGTTCAATATGTAAATTTTGACTCCATTCGACATCCATTGTCTTTATTAATGAAAATTTTTATACTTCTTAATGAGAATGAGATTTTTCAAAAATTGTAGATGTTGTGGAGTATTAAACTCAACCTGTTTTCATTTTTTGTTTCCTAGCATAATTTTTTGGTCTAATTTAATATAGATTTAAAGCTTAAAGGAGGTAATATAAGGTAACACTATTTACCTTTCATGTTTCATTACCTGAATTCCATTTCTATTCGCATAAATTAAGAATTATATCAATTATAATTTCCACAAAAATCTCATCATCGAAATCCTTCACAACAATGACATGTAAACTATTGATAATATTCATAAATGTATGATTTATATTAGAATAATTTTCTACTATTAATAAATAAAAATCTATATAATCATCTCCTAAAATAGTTCATCTGATATCAAAAACATTAGAAGTACCAAAACGAGTAACCTCAAAAAAATTACAGATACTATTAGCATCTTCACAAGATGATATTTTAATATATATTATTCTATTCATATAATATATAAATGTATTTAATACTATATAGTTTAGTTAAAATTTGGGTTCTATCCATTTTTTAATTTAGTATTATTTTTATCTAGAATCATATAGTTTTCAGTCATCATACTAATTTTTTCAACTACTATGTTGATAACAAAAGTTTTCATCCTATCTCTCCAGTACTCAAAGTCATCAACATGAAATATAGGTATTATATTATTATTTTGATTTTCAATAGACCCAAAATATAGAAATCAATATAAATAAATATAAATTATTTTTAACAAACACATATTAGTGTAAAAATAATTATTAACATAAATTATATATCAAGTATTTTTCAAACATGAAATAGTAAATAAAGTAAAAACCTCAACAAGTATTTAAGCAGTAAAATAATAATATGATAGAAATTTATGGATCCTTAGACCATATAAAATAAAAATACATAAAAGTGGGTTGGGTGAATTTTATATTAATTAAATTGTTTCATAAATTTAAACTGAATAATACACATGCCACTTTAAGAAAAAATATCAGATTACACCCTCAATCCAATTAATAAAGTCTCATAATTGTAATCATAAACAATATGATTAAATCAGTGAAAATGATCGGACTCACTATGGATTAAATTATTAGAGTATATATCATAATCAGTGTTGATATGGAAAAAGAAACAATATTAAATGTATGAATATGATTATCAATGTTCTACTAAACGTTCTGCAGAAATGTGACTAATAATAAATCAAGTATTATAATATAAATTTGATAATATTTTTTATTTAAAATTTATAATTAAAAAAGTAACCCATTTAACCCTAAGAGAAAGATAGTCTATAACCAATACTAATGGTATCTAATTAGTTATACTTATATTAATGTATGTATTCCCCCATCATATAAATCCATCAATATGATGATCAAAATAAAGTTTTCATCCTATCCCAGGAATCCCTCGATACAGTTTTCAACTATGTCATTCTATCCTTATAAGACCATGATAAGATTGATCTGATTATCAAACTTTTTATCCTCAGGATACCTCAATTATTACATTGATTGTATGCAGGTAAAAATTACCAAACGATTCTTATGTTCGCAAATTGGAAATGTATCCTTAATAAAACAACTATCACTAAAGATAAAAAGACTACCAATTATATGATCACACTATGTAATATTTAGAAATATGGAGAGGGAATGTAATCAACGAGAAGTAAAATCATTAAATGGTATTTTATTTATAGGTGATATATCAAATGTAGTATATATCTTCCAATAGTAAAATTTGTTCATGTTTGTTGCAAATACATGGACAAGTGTCACTTCAACAGCTCTATTGTATCTGATTGTTAGGTGCCTTATTAGTTTATAATCTTTACAATGATAATGGTATACCATCATGATATATTTTTTTGCAAAATGTTTATAAACTTCTTCAATGTGATGTAATTATATTATAATTTCGATATGATGATATTTATGAGTGTGAGCATGAGGTTTATCTAAACCATTATCAGTCTGATCGTTAGAACTTTTTCAGTAAGAAGAAAATGATAAAAAGATAAATTTATTGTAATAATAGTGGTGACTCAGATTAAACTGAAACATACTCATTACGATATTCATAATTATGGATTTTCAGTTTATATTAATAATACAATTGAAAAATTATATGTAAGGTAAAAATTATTATTTTCTACTAAACCTTTAAAAATCAAATAGGATATAGAAAGATAGTTAATATGTTTTTATGAATATTTTGGTTATTTCCAAAACAAACTAAATGGAAAACTAGGAATTTAATATTTTTATTAAATAATAAGAAGCTCCTAATGTGATATGACTACATTCATCCACTATGTTGTACTAGGAACATTATGTATAAAATTTCATTCATGACAAACCATGACAGCTGTCTCATCGAAACAGGAACATTTTCTGAGGATGTGACGAGTTTTTTATACCTTATAGATTTTTATATTTTAGATATATTTTCATTGTTTACATGAAAACATTTTATCCAAAATGTATTAATTTTTATATTATTATTCATTATTTGGAATCTCATTGGTGAACGAACATGTAACTGACTCACCCTAGTCTGCATAAGATGGGGTGTCATTATTTTCTTGAATAATATGTGGAGAGAAAAAAAAATCTCATAGAGGATGAAATCATGGACCTTATCCATGTGAATAATGTGACCCATGAACAACCATTGGTTGAAATATTGGAGAGATAGTTAACTAATCTCCAAGAGTGCATCGTTGAGTGTTACCTATAAATTGTTGAGACACAAGTACACACTTTCTTGCTACCTCCCAACATGTCTAATAAAATTACCAACTATAAAATATAGGAATTTTTTTTCCAACAAAAATTTATAATACAGCATTCATTAGATGGAATATAAAGTATAATATCTTCAAGAAAAAATGGATTGGCTAACTGAGTACTTAACTGAATCCCTTGAGTAACTTGAATAACAATAAGATGGTGCACCCTTAGTATTCACTGAATTTTCTATTTTCATCCCAATTTTATTTACAAAAGAATATTTTCCAAATCCCTATAGTCTTAAGGATCATATCCATATTGAACATGATGAGATAGAGTGGATCCATGAAGAGGAGGACTTTCCTAGTGATCTAAAGATGTAAGATCAACAATTTCAGGATGACTTCTTGAATGAGTGTGAGGTAAAATATTATCTTACTAGTCCCTAAACAATCGATAAGACAACACCAGTTCATATTTATATAGACATGTAGTTATAAACCACAAATGTTGTGGGATTTGATGAAAAGAAAGACCATCCGGACTACATGTCCCTATCCACTGAGATCCAATATAATAGGAATTCATCACTAAGAAAGAGATTGATCTAGAAACAACATAGTGATATTATCATGTTTTAATGTCTATTTTTTAATACAATTATAGTATCACTCCTTATTGATTTTAAATTTTGGAGTATTCTAATACTTGTTTTTCTGTAGAAAAAACTAAAAAATCTAAACATTAACCTACCTAGGACCACATAGAGCTCCCTAATATTTAATAACATGTATTTGAGGAAGACTATAACAACATCCAAGTATTTGAGCCTATGGAAACCAAAACACATGATATACACTTTTAAATGAATAATTTAAATATCAATTTAAATGTTTTCTATTTGAAATTCACTATAGAATTTACTATTAAATATTCAATCCATGATCACCACATTAATCCATCACTGGAAAAACAACAAGTGATTTCACTAGTAGAATACAATAAAGTGGATGATACATAAATAATCCTGCCATATCGAATAATGTTATTATTAATTTTTAAATTTATAGATATGCAATAATCTATTCATGGATCATTCGTCACCAAAAAATATGATTTATAACCTTGGAAAAACCCCATGGGTCGGTTCAAATACAATATATTAATCCAACCAACAAATTATGGATAATAGTTGGAAATTTCTTTCTAGAGACTTACAAAAACCATTGTCCCTCTTTTGAAATTAAACAAAGACATATCCCTTTAATATTATTTCAACTACTTTTATTTTCAGTCTATGGAATTTAATTATTCAGCATCCCCACTCCCTAATTCATTTTGAGCATTAACAAATACATTATTTTTCTTGAATTATTAATTCTCTTTTTAAGTTCATGTCAGCCCAAGGAATCCGATGAATAATATAGATAAACTAGTAATCATCGTGGGATAATGAGTTAATACCTTGATTTACTATCTCAAAAATCTATGGAATTTTTTATGATGGATTTGATGGTTAAATAGTGCAATTTTCATTACGACATTTTATTATATGATTTAATTAACATATCGAGGATAAATGAGTTTCATATGAATAATTTGATCTTATTTTATATGTCATTGGTAATGATATTAAAAGGGGTAAAATTTTCAATTTAACACATAAATTGAATCATTCATATTAATATATGTTTTTATGGTTCGAGTGAATTATTTTATTCATGTAAATGAAATTTCCCAACATATATTTCATACATTGAATTTATGAAATTTACCTAAATTGATCATTTATTATTATTCATTACTAGAATTATTTTTCAAAATAATATGTCCCATTCTCAATATGATGATATGAAAATGTATATACAATTTTATCATGAACATATTTAATGATTCATATTGGGATATGCCACCTAAAAGACAATTAATTCAAACATGTCTAAAATTTGTGAATTTGTAAAAATTAATTTAATATGACTATTCTATATTTTGAAATTTCAATATCTCTAATACCACCATTACATTAATCCATGTTTGTCCCATTGTGAACATGAATTCCCATGTTAGAAATAAGCCATGTTTCTATTGATTTTTATCAATTCCTACACTTATATTTTGTATTAATAAGATATTTGTATACTAAATCATAGGGCTGAGGTTGAAATTGGAGAATCTGATAAAATAAATTCTAAGAAATTTTTTGACCATGGTAATTATGGGTGTCGATAATGGTTCTTTATTAATTAATTACGGTTATTTTTATACACTCCATGAAAAAAATGAAAGTAAATATGAATTGTGACATAGATGAATCAAAAATCACCATTACTAGAGAGATTATTTTTAAAAGATGTGTTTAGGTGGTGGATGTGAGTGTAATTGAAATAAAAACATTTGAAAAATGAAAAAATGATAAAAAACATTGAAAAAAAGTATTAAGGTAGAGATAAATTCACAATTGTTAAAATATGAATCACTATTATTAATTATCATTGTGAGCATACATTGAAGAATTGTATGTGGGAGATGTAGAAAATTTAAGGGGGAAAATTCCTTGAGAATTTACTTTTGATATCATGAACTATAATTTATATGATATTCCTTGATCTTTGAGAATTAATTTTCAAAACATCCAATCCTTCCTACCAAATGCCTCAGAGTCATATGAACCTATATAAAAAATTCCTCATGAGATTAGGTTCCTTGTGTGTTTAAAATGTGGAGAAATGTGTTCCTTTTAAATCCTTTTGATATAGGGCATATTTTATTGATATGAGCATAAAATTACCTGACTTTTATATTTAGTGATGAAATGATGGATACAAAGAGGTGGTAGATCATAATTTATCATGTTTAAAAGAAATTAATTAAGGGGCATCAATTAGTGAGTAGAAAAATAAAATAATTTATCAATGGGAATAATTAATATAATATAATTTATTTTTTCTTTGAAAATTGAGAAATTGAATAAATATTTTATATTGATTTATGAATTATTTAATTACCATTGATAATCATTTATCATAATTGTCTTGATATTTGTATAAATGTAACATTGGTTCCCTATGATTTCAAATGTTGATACGTTATGCTTGAAGATAAAAAAGGATTCAGGGTTGGGGTATTTAACATACTGATTTTTCATTGATATTTTTATATTTTTTCTTTCTATTTTCCATGGTTTTTAACTCATATTTTCAAGAAATTTAAATTCTTATCCCAAATATTGGGATTTGAAAATGAAGAACTAAAATGAATATAAATAATGGTTTTCAATTGGTCATATTTTTAGGAAATAACCAATGAGATTTGGAATGTTATTTCATAATTGTTTTTGAATACTTACCATGAAAATTTAATGTATTTTAGGAAAAAAATATGGCCAACAAGGTTCTATCATTCAACCAGAGGACCATAGCCACATAGAAAGACTCCTAAAGAGGATGGTAACCAAGAACTCCATAAGTAGATCCTTAAAGATTTATTTGGGTGTGAAAAGTCCCAAAAGGAGAATTATGTCTAATTATTGGGACATAGCATGAATGCGCCACATAAGTGTTAGGCCTGACCCATTTATTAGGGGTGAAGTGTATCCAGGTTCTCACTATAGCGTGGGATTCGATCAAGTAGTAGCGACAAATTAATTATAAATTCTCACTTCCTACACTATTCCATATAATGTGGGATTAGTTTCATTGGACAATCTTCGCCATTTAAATATATCTCCATCATTCTTCTCCCACTCCACTTCCTCGTGCTTGATAAAATGATTTCCACCACCATCCACAAATTTTACCTTCATCGTCATCCTAATACAACAAAAACATCACTAGGGAACACCATAAATGCTTGTGGTGAAGCTTGATATTGATTTTATCACCAATGGAAGGACATAAAATCACATTTTAAAATAATAGAGACCAAAGAAGACCTCAATGAAATACCATTTAAAGAATCTATCCCATGAAAGGGTGTGATGACTTGGTTTGGGAACACATCTACACTTTATTTTCCACAAGATAGCTCCACTAAATGATATACAATTAAACATCACCTACCTTGTGTCCCATGAAAATACTGGAATGATACTGTGACTCTCTGCAATGTTATCCAAAACAAGAAAATGTAAACCAAAGATAACTTTGTTGGTTAAACCATATAATCTATAGTAAATGGATGAATCATAAAATTATAGATATGGTAGTCTTGATCATAAGATGTTTTAATGAAGACTGAGGTATTCTCCCAATCATTAAATAGCAGGGTCCTTCCACTTCCTAAACATGTTTGGCTACATAAGACTATTGCACTTGAGATTGGGTTCTTCTATTCTATAGATTTTATTTTATTTAATTGAATTTATTTTTTTCTTATATTATTTTATTGTATCATTTAAATAAATAACCCATATACTTCTCCAATTTTATTTTTCTATTCATTCAACTAGTCATTCTTCTTATTCTCAGTATCCTTCCACCCATTCATTATTTTTTCTAGTCATTTATAATATCTTAATTTCATTCTTCCGTCATTATATTATATTATTTTATCTTATTATATTATTTTCACTTATTTAATGATATTAATTTTAATATTATTTTCTTTCTCACTACACTAATTTTATATAAATTTTCTTTTTTATGCATCTTGCATTCTCATTTTCTATCATCTTTCTTATCCTATTTATATTATTATAATTATTATTCATTCTATTTTATTATTATATATTCTACTATCTCTTTCCATAATGTGATATCTTACCCTTGACAGTGAGGGGTTGACCTAAGGCATATCTTGGGGGAGGATATATCTTATTAAATTCATTCACATGTATATTTTGTGTTTGTGGTAATTAAGGCTGATGTGCATGTGTGTGAAAATTTTCCACAAGGAAATTGAACTAAAACACATATAAATGGTTTTTTTAAATATTTTCCCTCATTACTACTAGATATAAGATCTTCCTATGATATGTTGAGCCATTTATTGCATGAAATATCATGTGATTGTTCCATATCCTTGAATATTTCCCACTCTCGATTGAGGTTTTCCATTAATTTTTAACATAGGATGATGTGGAATAATGATTTCAAAAGTAAATTAATATTTTAAACCACTAAATTAATTGATAAAAATCGAGGAATAATATTTCATAATTGGGTTATCAAAATAAATTTAATAAAATAAAGGAGAATAATGAGAGAGCTAAAAATTTTACTTATAACCAAGTTCATTCTTTCTAATAATTCTTTTTTCACTGCGTGATATTTTAGAATAAATTTTAATTCTATGTGTCTTCTCATTATTTTAGAAAATAATCAAACCCCAAGTCTTTCAGCATCTTCATAAATAATAAAATAATATTTAGTGTTATTTGATTTAGAATTACTATGTAATCAAACTGGGAATCTCCTCAATTGAGATAACATTAGTAATACATCTTCTTACACTAATAAAAATTTTTAGAAATTATATTTTTTCCAATCCTTTTGATAGGGGTGAAATCATTTAAATAGATGTCATGTGATTCTAGTAATTAGTTGGTTTTATTGGTATGTGTGGACATGTTCCAATGGTTTGATAGCATGGATTCTATATGGGAAGTTATATGATGTCGTATGGTAAGAATGTCACATAATTCTTGTAGTGGAATGTTTATGAAGTTGTTGTTAAAAATTTGATTTGGTGAAGAGTTTATAGTGAAGTGCTTATAGAGTTATACGATGGTTATGCACTGAGATGGCATGAACAATGTGGTGTGGAGATGATGGATGATTTATAGTGTTGTGGTAGTTATTGTTATATTTTTGAATTTTTTAACATGGAACGGTTCATATATTTGACAAATTATTCATGGGATGAACTGTGATGAGGAAAACAGAAAATATGGTTATAAATAAACAAGATGGGTGAAAATAGATGTTAGGTTAATAGTTGAATGAATTGAATAAATTAATGAGTTATGTAATTTTAAATAAAAAATATAATTAATAAATGTGGATAAAACTTCAACAGAATGTGGGAAATGATTTCTGTCTTTTATGGTGGTTGTGTGGTGTTGGATATAATGGTGGAATAAGTTATGAAAATTGATTCATGGTACCTGGTGGTGACGTGTTATAATCTAGTGTTGCTGATTTGAACCCCTACAGATTATATTTTTCAGTATCTCTATAGAATTTGTGTTAATTTTTTAAATAATATCCCTCTTGAGTTTTACAATAGTAACAACACACATAAGTCATATCTTATGGTATTTCCAATATATTCATGATGGTAGTGATACAGATGGTAGGATACCCCCTCCCCTAACTCTTCCTTATGTTTTTATGGGTTGGTCAATGTGTCTACTGGTGAGGGTTGATGTGTTATCCTTGGTATATTATGTTCAGATATGATTTGGCGTGACATGATATGTTGTGGGGGGGGGGAATCTGTGGTTGAATGAGGGAACAATTTTGATTACCTTTACACTCATGATACTTTACTTTTGTGGTTCTATTTTTGATATGATATATGTCACAAGTGTTTTCATGTATGATTTGGTGTGATGTGATGTGTTCCTCGGGTGTATTTAAGAGGGATGTGATGTGATGTTATGTCTTTCCCAACTGATTATAGGCATTATGTAATGTAATGTGATGTGATATGTATGGAATGATGAGAGCATATAGCATTGTACTATGGGGAATGGGAGCGAAAAATAATATGGGAAGCATAAGTAGGGAACCATGATTTTGTATGGTCTTGAAGTTATGTTTGTATATTAGATTTGTGCTTTTTTGAGCGATCCATAGGGAGGGTAGGGGTGGTTATATGACCTTTTTAGGTTCTTATAGGGTCTGATATTTTTTATTGGTGATTTAGCATTCTCATTTGAATTGTACAATGTAGGCCCTGCATATGTCCCCATTGAGAATACATGTTACCCTCACGGTATGTATACAATCTTATTATTTGGATTTCCTAGGGGACTATGGGGATCGATCTGTACATTTCTAGTTGGGTTGGAGATGTTTTTTATCATTAACAAATATTATTATTTAGGGTATTTACTTTGTATACATATATATGTATCAGTTATAACTTATTATTTCATTGTTGGATGGTGTTTCAATTATATTTATATTGTATTGTAGTGTGGTTTTTTCTATTAAACCTATATTTTTATTTGATTTCATTTATAGATGGTAATTCCATCCATACTGTGAGATTTTTGTACCCTCGGAGATAGAATCTAACATAGGGAATAATGGTTCCTGGAATCGAGTTTAATTATTTCACACCCCTCATTGTTTTATATTTGGTGCGATGGGTATTTATATTGTGGTATCAGCAGAGTTGGTTGAGATAATGGATTGATTTTTGATTTTGGAACAATTGTTTTACATGGTTTGTTATGGAAACTTTACCAGTTGTCCATGGAATGTGACATCAGCCTAGTAGACGCGCTAGGAAATGATATTTCAGTGCACACTATCATATGGTCCATGGGATTTGAGTATATCTAATGACCAATTGAGGAGGAAATTATTCATGTTATATAACTAGGATAGGTACATGAATCGTGATAAATTCAATTCATGTATTATTTTGGTGTTTTGGGAAAGTAAAATTAATCAAAATATATAATATTTATTAATGTTCCATGTAGCAGGAATAAGATGTTCCCCTTTTCCTTATAAATGGATCATATGTGTCTTAAATATGTGTATCAAACAGTTGAGGTATAGATAGATGATCATTTTGATAGATATATAGTAATTCATGTTGGATTTGGGGGACAAGACAAGACAGAGGGCTTTGTTTTCTTTATATTTGTAGATTTTGTGTAACTATGAGGGGAGAGTCTCTAGTATGATGATAGAGCACTAAATGGATGTTTCGGATATAGCATTCTGTCTAATATGTTCTTGAACATAGTTTTTGATGTCTTTTTTAGTAATCCAGATATATGAGTCTACATATTAATGGAAGATGATGTTTCTAGGTGACTGAAAGCAGACATATTTTATGTGGCCCAACATTCAAAGGTAGTTCAAGGAATAGATTTTGTCATTGATGATAAGGGTGTCTAAGAGGTGAAAGATTCTATCCCTTTATCAGGGGATTATGAGTGTGTTGGATCATTAGATTAGGTTCAAGGACCCCATTCACATCACTTTATATTTTTTCCTAGATGAGGAGTATAAAGAAAAGTTTTTGGAGGAGGAATTACAACAAGTGGTCTGGTATTCATTCACTCCATTTATGATATTTATTTTTCAAAATGTTCAAAAAATAATTGAGATTATCAAGAGGATGTCTTCCTTCATGATTGAGCCACATTTGGATGGTATTGTGGGAGTTTCATGTAACATAACATCTAGATGTGGCCCACTGGTTTTCAGACAGTTAGGGTTTCATATATTGGGGAACCCACATCAGAAGTTTATTTCCTAACCATCAGATTCTATTGGTTTACAATCCCCATATCAGGTGTTTCCGAATTTTTTCATATTTAAAATAGATATGTTAATAACCATGATCAATGTCTAAACACTTGGGGTGGTCATCTTCATATGGTAATTCAGGCCCATTTATAGCATCAACAGTTTCCTACGAATTTGTTTGAGTAGTAAGGAACAGAGGCTGTTGTCCTTTCGAATAAAGAAGGTATAGATATCAGATGGACTCCTCATGATGTTACCTTTCCATTGGTAACTAAGAAAAATAATTTTTTAGATGATGAAAATAGAGGGGAAGATGAGATGGGCCTGTTCAGATGCACATGTTAGAGGCAATAGTACCAGTAGAGTCTAGAGTTCCTCAGGGTGCGATCAGTATATCATCTACCATTATGTGTGATTTTTTTATTAATGAGACACAAAATATATTTTATTCTTATTTTTCCCATATATTTGGACTGTATTTTGACAGACATCGATTTAACATGGTCTTATCTACACTAGTTTGCAGCCAATATTCTTTAATTGAAGTTTGAAAGGGATGTAAACGTGTGATATGGAATCACCTATCAGTGGGGGACTTTTTATTTTTATATATACATCCATATTACATTATTATTGGTTTGGATTTGTTTCATTGCATGATTTTTTTCATTGATTACATTTCAAGGAGGGTATTTTTTGGGGGCCAATGAGTGGTGTTCGTTGGAGAGTTATGTTATATGTGGGTTCTAGGAAAGTGAAACCTATTTATTCATATATATAACATCTATAATTAGAATACATGTTTAGGTATGTTACCATTATTGTGTATGATATTTTTTTATTTTTCCCTTCATAAGGTTATGGATCCCCCCCCTATGTGATATCATGTTTAGGATAGAGTTTCTACCATGAATATCTATGATCATAATGGTTTCTAATTAGATTGTGTAAATAGGGTTGTGAGACATGGGACTATAGGTTTATTATTTGAGGAATATGGGTTTCATAAAACCACATTTGTCACTATGGGGTGCTGCAATTTTATTCATCATTATAAGAAATGGTAGTATGAGGTTTTGTATAGACTTCAAGAGGATAAATAAGGTAACATTGAAAAAAATACAATATTCCGAGGATAAAATATTTTTTGACTTGTTGAGAAGGTCAAGTTTGTTATATTATATTGATGTTTTTTTTTGGGTACAAATTCTTTATGGTGAATGGTGAGGATATTTGAAATATTACCTTCAAATTTGGGTATGAGAACCTCAGGAATTTTGTCAATTATAAACTTAGTGATTCATTAGTTCTTGGAATATTTCGTCATTTTACTCATCAATGATATCTTTTTCTACTCAACTCCATAAGTAGATCATGCCGATCACCTCATATATTTTTTCTAGTTCCCCCAACAACACTAGTTTTATGGGATATTTTCTATGTTTTAGTTCTAGACATTAGAGGTAAATTAAAATGGAAATGTGGTGCATTGAAAGGGTGTGACAGTGGACCCAACGATGGTTGAGTTATCTGTTTCATGTGAGACACCCAATAATGTTGTAGTGGATCAAAATTTTCATGGTCTTAGAATCTATTATTAGATTTTCGTACCAGATTTATCCAAAGTTTCATCCCAACTAATATCATTGACAAATAAGGAACAATATTTTTGGTGAATTGATCACATTTATGAAAATTTAAATTACCTAAAATCAAATTCTATTAATCCTCCAGTTCATAATTTTCATGAGGCGTATGTGCAGTTTGGGTTTGTTTGTGAAGCATCATGTCTGATATTAGAGTTCGTGTTGATGAAACATTGAGATGTTATATCATATGGTCTATAATGTTACATTCCCATCAGAATAATTATTCCACCCTCTATGTATAGATTGTAGTAGTTTTTATGCTAATTTTTTGGCATAATTTATATAACGAGGACGGTTTTGTGGTGTTCACTTTCAAAAATCGCCTAATATATGTTTTCTCTTAGAAGTATTTCAATATACTCCAATAGAGTTCGATAAAGTTTCTTCATGATTATTATTTTTGAGATATCATAAATACTTGAATATTCATCATAGTTTTTGAGGAAATTATTTTTATGTCTTGATTGGATGTGTTTTGGAGTATATAGATACTGGGAAATGAATAAAGTAGCATGCAATGACACATCAATTCATTGGGTAGATAAGTGGATTATGATTTCATCCTCAGATGACCATGGAGTCTTATTTGATGTAATATGTGTAGGATTATTATTGGGGAGACTCAATGGACAAATGTATTCATGATTATTTTGGCCATTGTAATGCTCATGGTGTATCGTATAAGGATTAACAGAATAGAGTGTTGTTCCTGGGGAGGTAGTTTGTGTTTATGGATGTGCATGTTGATTTTTTATGGGGGTTCACAGCTAATATTTAAGGATAAATAATTCAATGAAAAAATATTGTGTATCTAGGATTCATATTTGATACCTGGGAATGAACTGATCAGTGGTTGAGTATTTGGAAATAAGATTTTTTTTTTCAGGTGGTGAAAGTGGAGCACCATTTTCATATAGAAATTTTTTAGTCCATGGATTTCCCCATGTGGATGTGATATAACATCATGATAGGCTTATAGAATGGGATATCACAATCTCATGGTGGATGCTATGAGGTTTTGGAGATGTTAGACCACATGATTGAATCAACTAATAATATAGCTATACATTTGTCGAGTGTCATTGATGTTTTTGAATGGAGGTACATTGATGCCATGGTTAGGCCACATGGGGTGCCAAGGAATATCATATATGTTGGATATCCTTATTTAATATTATGATTTTGGATGGCATTGATGCATTCTATTGGCCCCAAATTTCCCCTTCTCACTTTTTTCCATCCTTAAACAGATGAGAAGATTGATCGGACCATCCAAGCACTATAGGATATATTGTAGGCATGTTTCATGAACTTTGGTGAATCATGGATACGAAACCTAAAATCAACAGAGATTCCATATTATATTATATATCACTCTTTAATTTTTGTAGATATATTTGAGTAGTTGTACAATAGTCTTTGTTGTTTATTTTTTTGATGGAATGAGTTTCGAGGTGTAGTTGTTCCTAGACCTGATGGGGAGAAGAGAATAACAAAAATTATTAAGTCAGATCATCTGTGGTTGAGGGTGGATAAGGTCCATTAAAAAGACCATGATGAATTTAGGGGGAGTACCACAAATTTTTAGGTCTGATACCATTTGTTCATTTGATTTCCCCTGGGATGTGGGAAGCAATTGTTTTATAGGGGGAGTATGATTTACCCAGGGCTTCTCGGACCGATTGAGGTGTTGGATAGAGTTGACGAGGTAGCATATCTATTGAGGATTCCAACATGGTTAGTGAGGATCCAAAACTTTTCCCACATGTCTTAGCTTCTTCAGTATCTTCTCAATGATTTCCCATTTATTGACTGAGGAGTGTCGAATATCGAGGATAATGTGATGTTTATAGAGAATCCAATATCGATTAAGGATCATTGATAGAAGGTGTTACATGGATGGAAAATCACCTTGGTTACCATGTTATAGAGGAATGGTGTCATAGAGTATAGTATATAGGAACAATATATGTAGATGTGTTCCCATTACACAGAGTTGTGTTTGGTTTTACATTGATCTATTTTTCTTCTGATGTGATTTTTAGATCTTGTTATGATATGAGATGTCATGTTTACTTTATGGGGGGTTGTATTAAATGGTATGGTATATGTATAGTTGAAGAACAAATTCCTAATTGATTCACGTTATTCATTGAGTAGATTAATACAGCTCTAATGAGTAAAATTATCCCAAATAAGACAGTACAATGACAATGAGGATCTAAATCGCTAGGTTATTTTCTTGGTTATGGGTTGTGAGTTAGTTGTGATATGGGTTGTTTTGGGTTGTGATTGTTTTTTAGAGATATATGGATATTTCCTAATGATGTAGTGTTATTCCAAGTGAGAGGTGGTGATGTGGATATGCAGTGTATTTCATGGGAATTATGGTTAGGGAGTTTTCCTAGTGTCGGTGCTTATAGTATGATGATTACATTGATAGGTATCTCACCAAGTGATTTTTCACGTCCCTATTCTTATGAGCTTTGTTTGGGATTATCAAGGGGGAATCATTTAGGTGCTATGTAATGTATCATTTTTTTCCTCCCCAATGTGTTAAATTGTTTTCCTTAGGTTATGGATGTGTTTTAGGGAAGGATTGAAAAGGTTTTGTGGTGCTTGAAGGAGGCACATAGTGGGACCAAATGATTTGAGTGTTTAAAGTAATGATGTATATGAATACACATCATGTTATGTTTTCATGGTGTGAATGATGGTTCAAAAATTCCGTGCAGCTTGTTTACAATGTGTAACAAATTGGGTGAAATGTTGTGTGAGGACACATATTTTGGGGGAACAAAAAATTGAAAATTTACATCACATGACTGGGTTTTAGACTATATAAATGGTTCGTATAGCTCTGTTTAATGTTGATATTTCTTTATTATTTCCAAAAACCCTAAAACCCCCTCATTTCTAGGGGATCCAATGACATTCGCTTCTAGCACCTTAGAATCCCTTCATTGGGTATCAATCAACACCTTCACATAATCGATACAATGTCGTGTATCCTGTGTTTCTAAAATCTTTCGTTCCATAATTCATTGGATATTTAATGACACTGTGTTTTTTGTACCATGTTATGTTTGTGTTTTTTTACAATCTTTTGGTGTGTTTTGGGTAGATCCGAGTGTTCCTTGTTTTCCATACCATTCTTGGAAGTTTCATCTACACCCTGTAATTTTGATTGAGATAAAAAATGTTCATCAAGGTTGGGGATCATTGTTCACAACTATTTTTATAATATATGTGGGATATTATTTCCAACTCATTACTTTTGAGGAATTTTAAGGGTTGAAGTATTGATATTGTTAATTGCAATACCTGAAAATGAATGGTATGGGGAGTTATCACCTGATTTTCTTCTATGATACATGATGTGGATGTTGTTATAAATGAATATTTGCAATACTATAATTAATACCCATTGGAAGACTATTGGTGTTGTACTCTATATGTTGTGATGATGCTTGATGGGTTTTTGTGTGTCCTTTCTATGAATTAATTGATAAATAAGATGTAATTGGATAATAATTGTTTCCTTTGGACATGTGGTTTTTATGACAATACCCTCGATAAAAAAAGAATATGTATGAATATTACCCTGAATAATTATGGATGTTGTATTGTGTTTATGTTTTGTATGATTGTTCTTGTTGTGGTCACCCTATTTGTTTTGAGGGGTTGTGGGGTTATGTTAGTTAATTTTTGGGTAGTTCAGTATGTGTGGCGGTGCTATGAGTATTGATTAACATGGATGATATGTGGGAAGTCATTTGATATGTGGAAATTAGGCTTTGGCATAGTGGTTGTGGAATCAAGGTTATGGAATTGTTGTTATGGATTAGAGGTTGTCACGTAATGGTATTTCCACAATGTTTCTGGCACAATGATTGTGGATCATTGGTTATGGTTTAGTGGTTTTCACATAGTTCTGGTGGAACAGTTCCTATGGTGTATTTGTTGTGGCATAGAGGTTTTGGCACATTGGCTATTGTTGTGTAATGTGGTGATAGAGTTATATAAAGGTTTTGTATGGAGATGGATTAGGTGAAGTGATGTTACATTGATGGTAGATGTGTGGAACTATAGTCATGCTTGTGTGATTTGGACCTGTTGAAGCATGGAGTAGTAGATATTGCTTCCTATACTGGCGTGGGATGAACTATGATTATAAAAAAAATTAAATATCTAAATAAACAAGATGTTTGAGAAATATATATGTGGTAATTATTTTAAAGAACTAAATATACGAATGAATAGTATAATGTGAAATGAAATGGCTAATGAATAAATTTGGTGAATCCTATAATTGAGAGTATGAAATTTTTTGTGGCTTGTGTAGTGGTTTCATGGTGTTTCATATATCAATGGAAGAAATTTTTATGGTTTGTGTGCAGTATGTGGTGGTCATTTGGTATCTGCTCTTGATGCTGAAATAAACTCATCTATCATGTATTATATATAATCTATATATCATTTAAGTTTATATTATTATATATGATCCCCACCCGAGTTGTATAACCTTAAAAATTCTCATAGGTGATGAGTTTTGAGTGTTTTCCCTATCATCCAGGATGGTAGTGAAGAAGATGGATTTCTACCCCATATCCCTTACTCTTTAAAAAACTGTGATGGGTTTACACTAATGTCTATGGGAGAGATTTGATATGTTGTACTGGGTTTCTTTAGGAAAGAAATTATGTTGTTTGACGTGGTATTTGGTGGGTGTCATTAGTGGTAGTATAAGGGAAGGAGGTTGATGTCCTTCACGTTTAAGATAACAAACTGTTCTACTTCAAGTATTAATATGATGTGTAACCCATGTGTCTATGGGCTGGATATGATTTGATTTCATGTGTGGTCTAGGTGTTTGTGGATGGAATGTGATTTTATGTGATGTATGGTCATGGTGTATGTGGGTGGGATGTGATGGGATATGATTTGATGTGTGTCTTAGAAGTCAACAGGTTACCTATGATGTCATGTAATGTAAAATTTATTGAATGGATCAGTGCATAAGACATTGAACATTCGTGAATTTGGGACGAAAATTAGGGGGAATTTCCAGCAGGTTCCATTTACTATTATGATCTATATGCTATATTATTATATTGGACGCTTGATTTCATGAGAGAGCCATGTTGTGGCTGATTTTAGTTAGATTTCATGTTAATGTTATTTTGGTTTATGTTGTTGGTTCACTAGAAAAATATAATTCACTTTTAAAATGATCACATGAGGCCATTGATATTTCCTACTGAATACAGCTATTATGATCACCTTTTATTAATTAAGAAATAATGTTTCTATGAGGAATTGGGGGATAGATCTTGAATTTATGAGCCGGGTTAGGGTTGTTGTTGAGACATTGGTGAAGAATTGTATTTTTATTATTTTATTTAGAGACATTTATATGTATCATATCAATATTATTAATGTATTGTGGGATTTCTTTTATTTTCTATTATATAATCTATTGGATTTTTTTTGGGATTGTAATCATATATCCTGATTTGATATCATTTATAAATGATAATGTTTCCAATATATGATATTTTTATACCCATTATTCTAGTCTCCAACATAGGGCCTAATGAAGGTGGGACTTGGGGGTTATTTTTTCTCTCCCCTCATTGTGGTATCACTAGAGGGTGGGAATTATTAAAATATATGTGCCCAAATGTTAGTAAAAATCATTTTATAAAAAAATATATATAATTCTTCACATATCGCAAGATTTATTCCTATTACATGACTATAAAATTTTTTGATGGAAGTTAATTTTTTTATAAAATATATACTAAATATCTTTTATAAAATTAATTAAATTGTTGTGATTATTTAAATTTATTAATATAAAATTCATTTATGTGCATAAGAACGGTTTTTAGGAAAATAAACATAGTATATTCAATTAGTATGTTTTTATTTTCACTTCTACTTAATTTTTTCGCAATGATTTATTTTTAAATACGGGTAACCAAATTTTAATAATTTAATTAATAATATTCACATCTACTATTCCAACATACTAGTTATATCTATCATATTAAAATAAAATATTTTATTAATATGGTGTGTTTCACCTAAACTCGGTGTTGTGTGTAATGAAAACTAAACATGATTTTATGTATGACACAAGACAAACATTGTGTTTTGTAAATCAAAATATAGACTCAATATTATTTTTATGGAAATCTAAAAACAATATTTCTTTAAACATATTCTATATTTAGTGTTCCATATAACACAAGCTATGTAAAAAATTACATTTATTTGAATAAAATATATCACACTATATCTGGGTGTTACAATGGAGGTGCTAGTGATGGACCTATTACCAATTGAATGGGTTTAAGAAGAGGTAATAAATTTATTTGGTAAACTATAGGATATATTCTGAATAATGAATTAGATTAATTTTTGGATTTTCGGGCAGCATGTTTATGAATTTGATTTCCCACTCATTGAAGAAACTAGTTAGGAATGTTTTATGCATCACTTTATGATATATTAAAATGAATCCCAAAGTACATGGAATTATGGAATAAAAATAAATAATAATTTTTTTATCCAATGTGATTTGTGTTTGATGGAATGATAAATATTCCTAATCTTGTGATACTGTTGGATCAAATGGTTATGGCTAGTGAGTATGGTCTTTTAGTTGATATAATATGTAATTGTAAAATTGTTTAAAATTAAGTATGAAAACATTAAAATAATTAATTATTTGAAATCCCCCTTGAATGTTTAATTTTAATAATGTCAATCTATTCCTTAACGGTAGGAGTTGGGTTTTCAAGAGGTGATAAAAATAGATGATCCTAACACTACATTGATGCACATAGAGTGGTTCCAATAAATAGGAACATTCCTATATATTTTGTTATTTCATACATCACCCCTCCCTTTTCAGTAGGGAGACTAACACCCAATGTACTATTAAAGGGTGTTTTCACCGACATATACATTGGCGAGGAACAAATGGATATTGGCCTGCCTCTTTCCTCATTTTCATATCATAGTAAAATTTTGTGCTAGAATTCCCTATGGTTATCATTCCATAAATATTTTTATAGGTGGATATGTTGTATTACAGGTACATTAGACACATGTATCATGAGATATAATATTCTAATAATTGTTATAGGAATGTTCATTATGGGTAGCAATGGAATTATGTATAATATATGATGTATTGAATTTAGTAGAACCCAACAACTACCTATTTACTATGTGGAGATATATAATTGATGATGATTTAATGGTTTTAAAATAGTATAAGGTTCATGATAATCATAATTTATGATGCAGTAGATTCATGTTATGATATAATATCCCGTTTTTCATCTTTTGATAGAAATTTTGAGTGGTATGCATCAGGATGTGCGTTGTTTGGGAAGAGTGGAATTTTTTTTGAATTTATAGTGGAGTAACTTGCTTGATATATGAGGTATATTTTCTTATTATTATGATATTTTTGTGAGATATTAGGGGTGTTGTTTGAAACCTCATATACCAACATAGGTGATGAGTTAGTTTAATTTTTTCATTAGGATTTAATATTATTTATTTATCTATTGTATGAGAGGAAGTATGGAGGACCATAATTAGTATATATTTTATTCTCATCCTTCATATATATATATATGTATATATATTTATTGGGCCACAATAGTTGGTTGGTGAGAGGGATGGACATTACTAGATTATAGTGTTTTTTTGAAGATATTTCAGCCTTGATGACACTATTTTGTATTTTATTATTATATTTCAATTACGTTAGAATTTTTTTGGATGTATGACATTTCATCCATGTTTTTATGAAATTTAATCTTTATGAGTATGAGTTTATTTTTTTACTTCTCTTTTCTCTTAATCTATATGCACTTAATAAATGAAAATGAATCCCAATTGTCTTTATTTCATACCCTTAGGTATTATCACTATCATATAAAATGTTGGACAAATACTTCCACCAATCATTATCTTCCTTCACTCACTGTCAGACAAATATTGGTTCCATCATGGGGTTGGGTTCATGGAATTGGGGTATCAAATGACCAGGTTTGGGTATATTATGGAATGTTTAGGAAGGAACTAATGTGTACAATATTTGTTGGTATGGAAACATTATCATTTTATCCTAGTATGTAATGTAAACATGGAAGACTAATCGGTATATTGTAATTTAGTCCCCCTTCAAATATTATTAGTTTACCTTTATGATTATTAACCCTAGTATGTTATGTGATAATGTTTTCAATCTAAGGACCTATAAAATTATCATGTATCATTATTCTTAGTGCTTCTGCTTGTAAATTGTAGAATGTGGGGTTTGGTCGAACCACACATAATAAATATTAGTTAATAATTATTATATATCCCAATTTTATTATTTTGGATTAAGAATATATTTTCAATTTTGGAGGTACTGATTCATGTATAATTCCTCATCAGGATGTGATAAAGATGTTTAGAAAGGTGTTCAAATAGATAATCATAGAGCCGTGGTAGACAACAATGACATTTAGAGGATCATAATATGACTTTTTTAGACTTTAATATCATATTAATTCATGTTCTATTTGTATTCATCGATATAATTATAGTTGGAGGGGGGAGATATCATTCAATTCGATTGATGGTCTATTATAGAAAATATGATTCATTGGAAAGTCCAATTCTATATGGGGTAGTATAGAAGTGGTGGTTCTTGATTATTGTGGACCATGAGGAGTCAGTTATCTCATGGGATAGGTTTGGGATGATTTTAGGTCTTTATACATGATGGTATCCAGTCTCTAAGAGCTTCATACCATTCAAAATGGGAGTTTCAGTGCGTGGAATTTTGGGATACATTTTAGGAACCTTCTCTAGTATTCCTCAGATGTATTTCTAGATAAAGAACATAGTTTAATGAATTCATGTGTATATGTTCAACTAGATATCAAAATCCATTACACCCTATTTATAATACAAATATATCATGAGTTATTAGAGATTTTATAAGTTGTTGATCAGTTTATTGTCATTATAGGACCATGAAAATAGGGAATTGATAACGATTCATCATGTAGTAGAGTTTTGGTTTAGAATTCTAAAATACCTAGATAATTGATATTTATATAGTATGGGTATGCCTCATCCATCTGAATCTCTTTTCCCCTACTTTTAAAACACGTATACCCCCTCAAAAGTATTACATTAATGTTTTTCTTATGGAATACATTGTCTTCATTGGTGCGAGTGTTCAATAATTATGAGCATGCTACTTGTAAGAAGTGTTCCTCTTCAGGTTCCAACATTACAATAGTTTCATACAAGGAAAAAGAAGAGGGAAGCTCGATATTTGTTTCATCAAAGGGGATACGAGGAATATAGAGAATAAATCCATGATATTACTTATCCTAAAAAATGTAACACTACTATTGAAGAGGTTTACATGTGGGTTAGAGAGGTTATGGGGAAGGTAATGGTGATTTGTGGGCTCTATGGAGACCAATGCTATATGATCCAAATATCACTTGAGGTAGGTATATATTTTTTTCCTATTGGGTGCATGATTTATTATTTTCAAGAGTTACTTAATTTTTTATATGGATTTAGATACTCCATTATTTCATGTTTTTAGGGTGATATTATACTGACCCATATATTTCAGACATTATTATGAAATCATTTTTTATAAATGATAAATGAAGATCACAATAATTAATTCTTAATAATCATAGAGGTGTAGTGTATGGAGAAACATTGATATATAAAAAACTGAAATAAAAAAGATCTAAATAATTCCAAATTAATTTATTTACAATTATCAAACATTATATATTTAAAAAATATATAATCTTCCTATATTATATAGATATATGAAATACGAGAAAGGGTGACATCAAATTCTTAGTAAGTTCAATCCTAAAAAATATTAAACAATTATCATAAGTGAGAATAAGACAATAATATTTTCAGTATAAAAAAATATAATCATTAAAAAATAATTTTATTCAATTCATATAACATAACTTGAAACATAGAATAATAAATTATTAATCAAAAGAAAAAAATAAATAAGTGTGTGGAATCATAAATAACCAATCATGATGCATGAAAACGTATCATATTCTTAAGATTCTTGTTTTTTGTATTCACATAGATATAGAAAATATTTTCCTTAGCCCAGGATCAAAAAAAGGACTATGGTATTTTTTTTGGATAACTCTGAATTCCATTATTTTCATAGATATGTTTCACTCCAATACAAACTTTTTGGATAAATTCCCTTACTAAACAGGGTTAACTTACCATTATGTCCCTCATAATATAATGAGATTAACATAATTATCCCATTAATTGGATGTATTTAATGGGGACATGTAAAAATTGATTATAACATACCCACCCAACCTCAATTTATAATGGAATAACCCTGCACCAGATTATAACCATATTCATGTGTCAAAAAAATTTCAAAATACATTCATGCTATCATTATACCATAAACTATGGATGGGGAAAATGTATCATAACATATCATACTAATAATAAACCATCTATAGAAATAAAATATTTGGTACCAAGGGATCACATCCCATTAAATGAATATTTTTCACCAAGGTGTTTGTTATTGGTGAAATTTCATTTAAGATATAACTATAAAACATCTACATGAAAATAATATTTTCATGTTTAAATCACATACATAAAATTAGAAAATTTTAAAATACTAATATAAATATATTCATTTAATATAACCACGGAATCTCATAATGGAATTTATAATGAAAATATTATTCAGAATTTGAGGGATGGAAATTCATGTAGTGTATGTTGAAAATAATTTATTCACATTTTCATTAAAAATTTAAAATTTAAAATTTGGAAACTGAGATAGAAATTAATTTTTAACCATGATAAAAAATTTTAAATATATTACAAAATTACATTAAATAATATATTTTTAAGAGTACAAACATTCTTCCTGTCATTTTAATTATAATATGTAAATTGAAGTAAATATTCTTGACCTAAGAGAGAAATGAATCATATTTTCCTTAAAGCATCCTTTAGTTATTTTGAGTATTTATAGAGAGAAAAATTAATTGAAAAAATATAATAACAAGAAAAAAATATTATAGAAGAAAATAAAAATCATCTAGGAGGGATATATCATATAATTTAAATGTCATAAATTTTGTAAAAATAGTCCCAGTAAAAATATTACAATGTATCATAATACGATAACATATTTGAAATATTATTAATAATAACACCCATGGATGAAATTTATTCAAAAAAACATCAAATAACCTATATATAAGAATATTACTGTAATAATATAATAGTTGGTTCATAATTAATACTCAGAATATATGATAGTTGTATACCGTCAAACATGTCTCAATGTAAAAAAATTCTTATGAAGAATTTTTGCAACATTAATTAATTTTTAATTATAAGTCATTGGAAGATTAAAATTCATCTAGTTTTTATAATCCATTGAAATAAATAATTTATTATTCAACACTATAGAAATTGAAATTATATACACCTTAAATATAATTAATTTATTCATAACATTAAAACTACTCTCAATTAAGAGTAATTATGATGAAACCCTAACCTCATGTTCATCTTCTTTTGTAAGTTCTCTAACATCATATCTGTTAAGATACCCCCATTATAATACACAATAAGCCTGTAAGTAATTGAATTATGATAATAAAAAAATCACAAGGACTAAGGCAATTATTTATAGTAGGGTTTTATTTAGGTCTTACTCAATGTAGAAATCTCAAATGGAGTGAATAAGGGTGGAGTAGAGGTTCCATTTTAAATGTGTGTGAAGGGATTCACATGGAATTGTTTAAAATAATTAAACTATATTAGGTAAAATTCATGAGAATTGTTCACCTAATTCTCATTTATTAATAGTTTGAAAAATATTAGCATAAAATTTAAACAAAAAATGTTGTTTTGAATGTTTTGGGGTGAGATTCTAGCATTATCATTTAGTTTAAGCCCCTTGATAAACATTTTTTAACCGTAGTAGTGGTGATTTTTTTTCTATTATTACTATTCGCAGTGTAGAAAAAATTATTTTCTCATATTAAATTATTTCAAATATTTCTCTTCTAAATATTGAATAAATTTTTCTTGATTCAAATTATATAGGTTCCAGAATATCTCTTTAATAAATACTGAACACTGTAATGAAAATCACTTTTTGAAAATTGAATTTTTTTGTTTAAAAAATTATTTAAATATAGTATATATCTTTTATAGTTATTAACCTGATTGGTAATAAATTATATTAAACATATAATCTATTTAATACATTATAAAAATTAATCAATATATATTATATTAAATTACTATGATAAAAACAAATTACACTCATAGAATCTATTTTTTTTTGAAACCCAAAAAATAACATATTAAAAAAAGTATAATTATTATTCCTTTGAAAATATTTATATTATTTGAAAATAAATGTTAATTATATTAAATTTATTTAAATTTATAACTTAAATGGACATTTAATTTAAATTGAATGAAAATTTTGGCAAAAAGAGTTATTTATCAGTATTCAATAATAAAATAAATCATTCTCAGAAAATCATAAAAGCTTTCCCAATATTATTTCTAACATATAGATTTCAAAATTATATTTATATTAAAAAATAAAATTCTCAAAAAATAATAGAAATTAATTACAATATTTTCTATAAAAAATGAAATAAAAACCATTTTTAAGAAAACTTATTTTTTAACCTTATGATGGAATTACTGACAATTGAGTTCTTATATAATAAAGATTATTAAATTTTTTAATTATATAAAACATTTATATATATTTTCCACAATGTAGTAATTCATATTCAAGCAAATAAATTAGTGACCAAGTTTTAATGTATCACGATACATTTTAAATTTAGTGGTACATGTAAAGGAAGATAATAAACAATTACACTTATTTAAATGGATCATTTAATGTAAAATATTGATGGGTTACTTTATCCTCTATGAATAAAAATTATCCATATAAGGTTTTTCAGTAATAATATTTTTGATATTGAAAAATTCTATTATTTGAAACCCACATTGTATAAATGAATAATTAATATTCCTTTAAAAGTAATTGCGCAATATAATGGTTTCCATAAAAAATATATTATTATGTTATAAGATAAGTTGAACATTAATTTTAAGGTGAAATATAGGGATGGTGGATAAATATATTGCTGAAAAAATAATAGGGAGTGAGATAGAATATTATTATTAGATTATTTATGACCACAGAACCTAATATCATGGATTTAAAGACCATGAACTACTCATAAATAGATATAATAAAGAAAAAAATTTCTTTTCAATATCCCTTTCCATGTATTGATTAATTATTTTACTATTAAGATATATTATAATGGAAGATATAAATATATAATTTTTATCTATTAAATAATTATAATATTCAACAACTGATAGTATTTCAACAAATTTTTAAATCTATTCCATATCTTACTAAAAAAGATTTTTTATTGAAAATGACTTTTCATATAAAAAAAGTAAAAATAAATTTTAAAGGATTGTATGATACAAAACATAATGGAATGTCAATCATTATGTCTCTAGATATTAACAAAAACCATGACTATTAGAATAAGAAATCCAGTAAGGATAAATCATAATATAATGACATGATAAATTAATATCTATAACCTATAAAATAAAAACAAAAGTCATCATAATCCATTCAATGAAATGTAATCTTAAATTTCTTCTTATATATTCACAACTGAAATAAAAAACTAATAAAATGTGGAAGTTTTGATCACATGAATATTTTTTCAAGATAAACAATACCATTTATCCCCAAACAGTATATACTAGAACATAATTTAAATTGAAAAATATGTCTATACCTTGATCATATATTATCCAATAATATGGTAATAACATTAGTTACAATAAGACCCCATTGAAAACATATTTTCATACACAATATAAAACCTTTTGTTTTTTCTCAAATAAAATAAATAACTATCATAAATATTTCTTAAATATAGATAATGCAATAAACACCATCAATTTAAAAATAAATTACATTTTCATCGAATCACTAACCACATTCATGGTTTACAATGCTATCAGATTTAGTTAATCACAATATTCCATGAATTTATCTAACATAAACATTATTATCTTAGTCTGAGGATTTTATTAAACATTATATATCCCTAAATCTGTTTTTATCCTAAACTACCACCCAAAAAATATATAACTTCTTTATGTTATCGATTGAATTTAATGTATGAATTAAAATCCATAAAGAAAAAATGATACACAGTCCTCATATTTTTAATGTCTTTAATAATCAAAATATATTTAAAAAATATTACTACATAATTTTCAAATCCCCATAAATAAAAACATCTATTATACAAATTCAATAATTTTTATATAAAAAAACCTTCATTTTTTTAAGAAATAACCATTTTATTATTGAGTATGGTTTGATAAATCCCATGTTCCACACACATAATACAATGAAATATAAATGGTTCATTTCAATTGATTTTATTTCCCTCCATTGATATCTTCAATTTTCGCATATAATTTCATTATATATTTCCTTCTTTTACACACATATAATTTATTATAATTATTTTTATAAATTTACCTTGGTGATGATACCAAATTCTATACCAGCTGGATGTCGAATAACCATTCTTCATTGGAATTAATGAAACCCCAATTTTCCTGGATTAGTTTTGTGAAAAAACTCATTGAAATTATGTTTTCAAACATATAATGAGATATCATACTATTAAAAAATCATAAGTTTTATCAATCCAATTATTCTTTAATTTGGATTAACATGAGGATAATTAATATGTTGTATATTACATTTAGTGTAAATGTGATTATTTATGGTTCAATCCATTGATTTAAACACAAATTTTATGTTATGATAATTAATAATCATAGTGGAAAATTGTATAAACATTAACATAATTTATAAGATGAATAAATAATTAAATCTACATTTTAATCAATGAAACCTTATAATTATCCAATGTGATAGATAGTATTTATATATTCGGGTACTTCATAATGTCTCTTAATGAATATTTGTATAAACATATGAATATACCTCAAAAGTGTAAAACTAGGTTTATGGTATGGGTTCATTCATTGTTAACATGAATAAGGGTTTATATATTCTTGAATAACTAATTATAGGGTTATCAAACCTATATGTATATAAAACAAAAGCATATCCATTTATAGTACATAGAAAGTGATGCAATTTCATTAGAAAAATACTGGCATTTCATTTTCATAATAAAGGACGTTATCCCTTACATTAACATATCCTAATGGATCTCTCTAATGTTTCCTAATATTCATTTCAAATTATTATAAATACCTTACTCAAATAAAATTTATATTGAACCATTGTTTTCATTAATAAATGTTATAAAATTTTAGTTGAATACAAAATCTTATTCACAATAATACATTCCTAAGGACAGTGAATATTTATGCTCTTTGTAAAAATGGAATTGTAAAAAATAGGTTCATTAATTATCTATATCATTTACCTCTATGTTATTCACAAATATAAATCTGATTTAACATATTATATATAAAAACATTCACTATAACCCATGTAATGGAAACATATGAAAGGGTAGACTAAAATTCTCAAATAAAGTAAATATAAGAGCTACAAATAAATGTTCATAAGTTCACATAATATAACAAAAATTGTATTATAACATTATATAAACATTATAAAATCATATCCATCAATTCCAATATCAATATAATGAAATTTATCATAACGTTTTAGTAATCCAATTACACAATACATAAGAGTGATAAATCACCAATAATACACCATGTGTCTTGAAAATATATCATAATGATAAGTAATTTTTTTAAATAATAAACATAATTAAATAAAATTATTTCCATTTTCAAGGATCCCTTTCATGACCATCAGAGTGAATTTGGTTAACTCTCTAATGCATCATTTTCTTAGTCAATTTTCACTATAAAGACTATCTCATTAGAGAATGCACCTTATTGAACTTTGGTAATTATTAAATCATTCCCTTATTGTAACATGAGATATCCATCATTATCTAATTCATTTGAAGTATTAAACTATCCCTATTACTTTGGTAAATAATTTAACAACCTTTCCTTATTTTATAACATATCAATGTGTTACATAATAAAATCCATACTTGTGTGTGCCACAAAATCTTAAAACATTCATTATTTAATCTTTTTATAAAATGTAGAATGGTTAGGAGATTCAAATTCATATCATTATCATAATAATAATAATAATAAATAATGGTACATAATAATGATTGTAATATTGGGTCATATCTCCGAAAAATAAAATAATAATTGATGTTTTTATAGATTAAGAAGACTTTAACCGGACACTAGATAGTTTTTTGAGAAAAATACTCATTTTATTCAATAATTATTTTCTTCAAATATAATAATTTCTAAAATATTGTTGATAAAATTTTCAATGAACACAAATCCCTTTTTTTAGAAATCATGGGAAAACAATAGAAATGTTTTTTGTTTTTATTGTTTTATTATATAGAATCATAAACACGTATTTGGGGTTTAATAAGGAACTACCCACTATTTTTCTATGAAAACCAACCAAGTTAAGATTCATATTCAATAAAATTCCATGGAGTAAGATTAAACTCTTACCTTACCTATCTAGATCCATCATAAGGAGCACCCATGATCTTACGAATCTTTTAACAGACATTTATAATCCCCCTTTATTATGAAAAATATTTGTGTAGGGAATACATCTACCCATTTCCACTGAATGGTGTTCACATAGATGGACCATGTAATGACCAAACCCCAGTAGCTCAAATTTGGTGTCAAGCTTTGTTATATTGGAATGATTAAGAAAAATAAAATCCTGAAGGATTGATAAGTTTATATGTTTTGGAAACTATATTATGTATATGATACAAATTTAACATTAGGAAAAAAATTATCCATTATAAAATAAAATTTTGTGCATCCCTAAATCTCCTCCGATTAATTCATTTTCATACCATGGAGAAAGGAAGAAGAATATGTTTTTGCTCAAATTCATAGTAAGGGTTATGTACAATGAAGTATATTATGAATCAATAATCATAAGTAATAATGTAAGGTAAATAATTTATAACAGATTCAATTTAAACAAATGGGTAAGGCTTAATCATTATATAATGGTAAATTAATTAACAATCATTTATTTATATATATAGGTAAAAAATCATAAATATGGAAGGGTATATAACTAAATATAGATATACTTTATTCAATACGTTTTGAATGATTTTCCACTTTAGATATTATCATAGTGAAAATTTAATTGATAATAATAGATTAAATATGAATGTAGGAAATTCTAAATTATTGAATGTTATATTTGTATTGAAAATGAATAATTTACCATTAAAACCCATTATTAAGATATTTTAAAATTATTATTTTAAAACCCATATGATTTGGGATAAATATTCATCTTCTAACACTGCTACTTCATCGATATTCTCTTATTAAAGTCAAACCAACCATATTTGTAGTTCCAAATATTTCCTCATGTACCAAATAAAATTTTTAAATTTTGATCAATATTTATTAAAATAAATTATATGTGTTTATTAAATGATACAAATTTAGAAATATTTCCCTTGTATATTAAAAAACAGAAAGAAAACAATATATTAAAATTGTATACGATTTATGAAATAATGATATAAATTATAAAATAATATGTGTATTTGATTGAAATGTAATGTGAAAAGGAAAATGGTTATATGATTTTTTTCTTCAATAAAACATTAACGGTCCCAAAAGAGATTGATATTGGTCAATAACATTTACCCAATGGTAATTTTCAACTCAAATACCATTAGATTAAAAAATAAATTAGAAAAATAAAATACCATAATAAATATAGTAATAAAGATATTACGTGTTAAATTGGAATTATAAACACTAAATTTTTTTATTGGTTTACAATAAAAAATAATCTCAATTGAATGTAAATTGAGTAAAAATCCATTACCTTAATTTTCCATGAGATGAATATGATTTAATCTCATTTATAATTGTATTAATCATTTTATTATGTTATTATATATCCATATTAATATTTATTATATAATATATAATACTTTTATAAATTTCTTTCTCCCTTTTGATAATAATCTTTCATTATTTTCACTATTTTCAGGTGTTATTTACCTTGTTTCTTGTGTATGATTTGACTCTTTAGTTTTCTTCCCATTAAATATGTCTTGGTTTCATATTCTGCATAAATTCTATGATGATAAAAATATATTAAAGATTTATTTAATTTTATACATAAAATTTCGTGATAGAAAATGAAATCAACTGTTCATAGAGATGATACGCAACACGTGCGCATGAAAGCTGCATCTATTTTCATGTCGTTTTAATTGAATGAAATATAATGATTATGTTTAAATATTTTTATCATCTATATTTAAAATATATCACATATTTTAATTAAATCCGTCCTCAATACATTGTATATAATGTGTGAACGTATCACATTGCTATGTGAGGTTGTAGTCCACTGTACACACGAGTAATGGTAACATATTCCCAAAAAATGTAAATCATGAAGGTCAGTGTGATATGATATTTAAAGAAGAAAGTAAATATAATTAATATAATATATTTATTATATAAACTATAAATCTATCAGTACTCTGAACCTTGATAGGGTGCAATTGAAGAACAAACGACATTTGTTCTTAAGGAGATAGTTTTTTGTACACACGAACAATGATTGTGTATCCCATTCGATGAAAGTGTGTTATTTTATAGGTCACACCATTAAAATACCAACAAACCATTATATGAAAAATATTAAGGTTGTTATAAAATAATTATATAACAATAATGGGATAAGGTGGAGAAGGAAATAAAGTAAAGTTTATTTCAGAAAGACATTAACTCTTTTTCCGTTATCCTCTTTAGGTTTACACTAATTTAATTATAAGATTGATTTATACAAAAAAAAAATTCTTCTATGATTTTTGACATTATGATTCAGATCTATATGGGGTTGTCCATGATGAACCAATGTGTTCTGATATTGGAGAATAAGTGGGGGAGTGGGGGACATTGATAAGTGGTGGAGGGGACACAGTTGGAATTTTTAATAAAATTTTATTATACCTAAAATTTTACCTAAAAATTGTCTTATATAATACATAAAATTAGACAATATTTATGTATTCTTTGAAATATGTCCATAAAATGAGTGCTGGTCAAGTTTTTGGTCTTTTTAAAACCTATTATTCGATGTTTAATATTTAAGTAATCTCCGTTTTACATTAATCATTGTAATTAATTTTAACTGCATTAAACAAACAAATTGGATGAATAATTAAGTTTATCATATTATAATTTATAAATTATAGTGATTAATATATTTAATTCATTTTTTTCAAATTCAATCCTCAAAAGTGTAAAATATTAATGTAAAATTCATCCCTTAGAAATTATTTGAAAGTGGGGGTTTAAAGTAAAAATGTTTAAATGTTTGAAATTATTTTATAACAAAATTCAATTTTAAATTGATCCCATTGACATAAATTTTAATAATATTATTATAATATAGATATTTTCACTTTTAATCAAATTCCACCTATAATCATTCATTTTAATTTATTTTGATGAAAATTTTGTTTTCAATTAAAATATTGTATTTTCACTTTTCATGAATAAATGAATCTTCTAAGAAAAATACCAAATATTCACCCAATGCTAATTTATAAATTTATATTTCAAAAATATATTTTATTTTGTAAAATAAAATTTATGAATGTCTCAATATTTAGTTTAAAAAATGTGCACTATTAAAAGGTCTAAAAATTTCCCCATAGAAAAAATACATATTTTATGCGTAAAATTGGATATATTCTTATATTATGGATATAAAATATATTTTATGAATTTAAAAAAAAATTATTTTATTTATAATATAAAAAATCAATGATATCATCGAAAAATAGTAATTAATTTAATTTATTATGATAAAATGTATTTGGGGCTTAGCAAACATCTTTTCATGATGACATTTACTTTATATTTAATTGGATTTTATACTCATTTATAATTAATTGGACACTGAGAAATTTTAAAATATATTTTCATAAGTTATTTAGTACTATATATAAAAACAAATCTAATATTTAAGAGAAAGTTTTCATTTCAAATAATAATATTAATAGTATTTAGAAAAACTCGATCTTGCGTTTAACGTAAGATACCAAACAATGATGTTATTTCTTATAGTGCCAACTAAACACAATATTTTACTAATTGAAGCTATTTAATATATTTATTTTTTTATAAAATATTAAATAAATTTTAATTTATTAGGATTTAATATTCTCTTTAACACTTGGTGTTACATGTCATATAGGATATTGAAAAAAATAGTGTTCATTTATAATTTCAGTGTGTTACATTATCCTTGCTATTAATAAATTTCATCTCCTCAATTTAAGAATCATATCAATAATTAATGATTTGATATTTAATAATAAAATTATTTAAATAATTCATCACGATAATTCTTGATTAAACATCCTATTAAAATAGAGAATTAGAAGAACAAAGTTCATATAAAAGTATACATAATTAGGGTTTCAAGTAGGAGAACATTGGTCGCATGTGAAAACATAGAAATTGAAGAAATAAATAAAAAGTATTGAAACTAATTTATTTCATTGATCCAAATAAGTTTAGTGAAAAATTGAAAGTTAAGGTCCATAGAACAAAAAACATGTGATGTTTTAAAAGGCCAGCAGATTCTTTAGATCTGAATGTAATAGGATATGATCATTTTTTCATTAAGATCAATATCCCAAAGATGATTAATTAGTTTATATTATATGAATATAAGAAAATATAATTATGTGAAATGATTCTATTTTAGGAATCAATTTCATCCATTGTTTATTCTTCAATCAATTTCCATGTCAACACTTACTATAGGAAATGAATATTCAAAAATGAATTTTTCATTTCAAAATAACTGAAATTTAGTTTTATGTGATCATAAATCTGTGAAAGATATGAATGTGCTTCCATCTATCTATAATTATTCCATTTAAAAATATTGTTAAATAATGTTATTCAATATAATACATTAATTTATAAAAATAAAATTTAGCACTAAAAGTCAATAACTAATATTTATTTCAAACTTTTTAGCAAAAAAATGTCACATTAACCATGAAATCATTTTGGGTAGTTGTAGGAACTACACACTTATCATCCTTCAACCATCGGTTCATGATGAAGGATATTTTAGATGAATAATGTTGAAACATAGAATAAATTTTTTCCATTTAACAATATTAATATTATTCACATAATGTTTCGTAAAAAAATATGATGGATATCCTTGAACTAATATTAATCATTAAATAACATTTTTTAATATTGTATTAAAAAATAATTCATTACTATTATTTTTACTAGTTCTAATACCCTTTTTTGAGTATTATTATAATTTCATTAGAGATCATATTAACTCTAATGGACATCAATTCCTATAAATTTAATTCTATAAAATTTATATAAAATATTCATCATATAATATTTTTCAATTTGTCATATTATTGAAAAACATTTCTCCATAAATAACCTTGATGATTGTATAATATTATCACATAAAAACTAAAATAGGTTTCTAAAACTTTGAACATATGATCAATCAAAAACTATCATTACCATGATGATCTCTATAATTGTTAATTTAATAAAGACACTTATGCATCTAAAATTTAATACACCCATAATGTGTTTCATGATTATTTTAATTGAAATATCATTTCAAAAAATACTTCTACAATATAATGATGGAATCTCAATAAATACATAAACCATGATATATTAATATTCGTACTTCCTGGTATATTTTTTATCCCAGGTCATTGATTTTCATTATATACTAAAAACCTTTATAATGGATTATAATAGAAATGTGAATTAAATATAGCATATCCCCCGAGAGTGTCAAACACGGTTTGCTGGAAGAACCGTTTGCATGCAATGGTTAACGATAGATTATAGAATAGTATGAAATTTTATTGGTTGTTACACGATATTTAATATATTCTAGAGAAAATTTCAGTTATAGTATATATACTGGGATGTATTTCATGGAAAACCCATATAATCTATAACTTAAAAATACCTTAGTATTTTCTTATACACTAAACCTAAAATTATATAATAGGATTTTGTACCGTATCTATTTTTTCCATAATCTAATTACCAAGTTCACTAGAAATCTTCCAAATATACTGAATACAATGAGTCAATGCTAGTATCATAGAGTCAATGACATAATTAAATTACATTTTCATTATTATAATTAATAAAATCCTAATGAGGTAATCAATTTAAATTATTTGTAAACTAGATAAAATATATGATAACTGTTATAAAGTCATGATAAAAACATAATAAATAAAAAAATTATCCACAGAGTATTGTAAACTAATTAAATGAATACATCATCATAACTTGGGGAATGGAAAAAAACAAGGGTGAACTAACATTCATAATAAGGTTTGAGTATAGTGGAACAAATAATGATTCAATAAGAATATGAAATATAGAAAAATTATTATATTAGTAAAAATTAAATTTAAAAAACAAATAAGTAAATTAAATATGGAAATGTAAATAATTATCCCCACTTTCCATTTAGATATGTAGATAAATGATAATCAATTTGGAATGGTACATAACTCTACTCATAATCCATTCAATCAATAAGATGAGAATGAAATGAATAAATTTAATTTTTCAAAGTGAAAATAACATGGATAAATATAACTGAATATTTAATATATTAAATTCTTAATTATTGGATCTCATGTTTTCAAAGGACATGTTACCATTACTATCATTATCTATAATCATGATAGTTTAAATATACAAGGTAAAAAATCTTTTAATTTTGTCAAATCATTCGTCTTACAAGACAACCGATGCATTGAGGGGATATCATTAATCATGCCTCACACATTCCTTCATATCCAAACCATATATCATATATTTAATATTTGATTTAATTCGATAAAATTACCCCCTATCATCATAAATTCTTATTGATTAATAGAAACATATTTATCAATATTTCCCCAACTAATTATATAACCTAAAAACTAAACACCATAGGTATTAATGATATAAATTTTAGGAAAAAACAAATCCATTATACATGAATGTTTTTATTTAATTAAAATTTAATTTCCAAAGGAAAATTGTAACAATAATGTTATTTATTCAATATAATGTTAAAAATCAAAAAAGAGAGTTGGATTGTACAATAATATTTACTACTAGGTTATTTTCAGGTTGAATCCCGTTGGATAAAATCATTGAAATTGAAACTCAAAATACCTTTAATAATTATCTAATAATGAAATTTCATGTAAATGGGGATTTATATAGACCACATAAAAGAGAATTTGTGAATAATGATAAATAAGTCATAGTGGAATGTAAATTGAGATGAAATACCATAACCTGATATTCCTTTAGTTGAATGTTCTATAACCTCTTGTATAATGGTTTTAATAATATTATTGACATATAATACAAAAATATTAATATTTAATATATTATATAATAACGTTTTATCAAATCTTATTACCCATTTTTTAATAATCATTCATTATTTAAATTGTTTCTGGTGTTAATAAACATGTTTTTTAGTACGTTTTGACTTATAATTATTTATTCCGATTATTTTGATCATGATTTAATTATATTAGGAAAATAAAAAATTGCGAAACTTTGATATGTATATCCAGAATATACATATTTATTTTAGTCTATAAAATATACTGATATTAATTGAAATACACTGTTCTTGGAGACGGTAGGTCATAAATACACATGAACACTGCCTCGATTTTCTTATCACATTATAAGAATAAATATAAAATGAAACGTTGTTATATTATAATTCTAGAGAAATATTTTTTTTATATTTATACAATATTTTTACTAAATCCATCATTAATACATTCTGTGTAATTTGTGAACAAATAACATTGCTTTCTGAGGCGGTAGTTCACTGTACACATGAGCGATGATATCATTTTCGAGAAAAATTGAATGAATTAATGTGATTATAATATAATAATTATAGAAGCATAATAATATCCAAAATATCATATATATATATATAATATATATAAATCAATATTTATTCCAAATCTTGAATGGTTGAAATGGATGAACAAGAAACATTTGTTCGTGATGAGGTTATTTGTCGTACACACGAACAATGTTTTCTTATCCCATTTAATTGATGTTTGTAAATTTTTTTAACTCATAATTAACTTAAAAAAATTCAACATATTTAGTACAATGAGGTATTCATATAATAAATATATAATATTAATTATAGTATGTGGATATGGAAATAAAATAACGATTCTTTTAGAAAGACATTACCTCTTATTTGGGTCTCCTTCTTAGGCTTTCACTAACAACATATTATGTTCAATTTCTTCACAATATAAGGTCTCTATGATGAGGGGAGTGATGATTATTAGATATGATTGTATGTTTTGGTAGATACAATGAATTTTTAGATGTGTGAAGAAGGGGGATAGAGTGTGGCATATTTTAATAGATGTAGAGGACACACTTGAAATTTTTGAAATGTTGTTGGTTGTACCCACATTTTTAGCTACCAATACGTTTATATATAACAAAAAATTAAAGAATATGTATTTTATGGTTGAAATATGGCGTTCAATTTGTTGTTTGAAAACTATTGGGTCCTTTTTACACCTTATAATATATGATTAACCCTTAACTACTTTTGCTTTTTCCTTAACATCAATAAAAAATTATAATTTTTTCACTAATAACATTGGGAAAAAAGTAATGTTGAACACAGAAGAAAATATAAAATATTATCATTCTAAATATGGAATCCATTTTTCAAAATTAAAAAAAAAAATCAATATACTAATTTAAAATTAATCCTTATGATATAATGTGATAAAATATTTTTAATGTAAAAAAGTTTAAATGTATGAAATATATTTATATAAAAATTCAATATTCAATTGATACCAATGACCCGAACGAGATTAATATTTTTATGATTGAGCTATATTGACATTAAAATAAATTAAATATATTAGTCAAAATTTAATTTTTTGACAAAAATTCATTGTTCAATTATAATAATGTATTTTCCAATATTCATAAAAAAATGAATCATCCCAAAAAAATAAAAAAAATTCACCCTAAACATAATACGAGTGAAATATTTCAATAGTGAATTTTATTTTCCCAATAAAAAATTTTCATGTTTCAATAAGAATTCCAAAATAAGTTCATCATTAAATGGATGAAACCATTCAGGAAAATATATCTTTTTATGCATAAAATTTATATTTTTATATCATGTTACTATCAAATATGTTGGATTAATATAAAAAAAAATTATATAATATATAATATATAAATTTAATTATTATCACCCAATAATATAAATTAATATAGTTTGTTATTGTAAAATTACTTTGGTGCATAAAACAGTTCTTTATAATGACATTTCTACGATATTCAATTGGTTTTTATATTCATTTCCACTTAATTGGTCACCAAATAAATTTACCATATATTTATTTAAGATAGTTAATCATATTTACAACCATATATTTAATGCTTATAAGATAATTCTCAATTTAAATTGTAATATTAATATTACTCAATAAAACATGGTCTTGTGTGTAATACATATAATTGAAGAGAGACATTGTTTCATCTAATGCAAGATAGAAATAGTTTTTCATGTTACAAAGTTATATCATAGATTTAATTTATTTAAAATTTTAAAATATTATAATTTATTGATATAATATATTCTCTTACATGCTTGGTGTTGTGGGTAATATATGTTGTTGAATAATATGTTATTCTTTTATAATATAGGGGTGTCACATACTTATCCATCATTGATTTGGGATATTAATTTATATAACCCAGAATGATTAATAATGGGATTAAATTTGTTGAATGATATCCATACAATGATTGTTCTATTTTCATGTTATGTATGTACATAATATGAATTTTATGGGTTCCCTTAATTCGATTTCCAATTCTTTGGATACATTTTTATATATAAACACAAAATTTTTGTTGAAAGATAGGTTATCCTATGAATACATTGATATGATATCACGGTGGTTACACATGCATTAGGTTTGTGATCTCATGTATTGTGTTGTTTCAAAATTATCAGGTTTCATTTTATTTTCATCTTATATCATTCCTCATTGTATAATATTACGATTAGTACACCAGATTTCATACCTCAATGTCACACTAGCATCACATTTACTTACTAAACATATTATATTATATATTTATTACCATTCATTTCCTTATATATAACACATTCATATGAACATATCCACATAATCCCATGTAGTTTTAGAAGACCCGCAGAATATATGATCTTGTAATAAAAATTTTAAATCATTTAGTTTTATTGTGATACAAAGTTTAATGTTTTGTACCTAAATACCAAAATACACCAGGTATTATAATCATTTTGGATTTTATTATGTGTATATTTATGTAATAAATCATCAATAATGATTTATTATAGACAATGATTCTCATAGTTGGTAGTAGATAAATGTATATTTATTTTTGTGATTAGGATTATAAAACCTTAGTGAATGAATTATGGTTAACTCTAATCATTGGAAAAAGCCCCATAATTTTGTTATGGTATAGTGTATGTGGTTTCTAAGAAAATAAATCCATGTGGGATACTACCAGTTGATGTGGATCTGTCCTTGTTGTACTTATTTTTAACAACTACAGAAAATGGTTCTCTAAGAATTTACTTGATTGTGGCATAAATCTTGAAAAATAGAATTTCTACAACCCTCATTTGATATAATAATATGATATATATATTTTAATTCAAATTATCATTAAGAACCAATATTATGGGAAAATAATAATAATAATATTTTATAATTTGAAATACATGATGGATAATATATATTGAATCCAATAAATGAATAGTTCATACAAGAAATTTATGAGTTAACACATTAATATTCATTGTTTCTTATTTCTGTGTTTAAAAATATGAATCCCTAATTTTCATTCAATTTATAGTAATTTTTTAGATATAGGTGGAATGACGTCAAAAAACATAACATAATATTACTATTTTTAGGTATTCAAATACCCTTGTTTTTTTAATGCTTTGGTTGGGATTCATTTGGGGTTTCATTAGGTGAATTTAGAAATTTTATGGATGTTTTTGTAATACTTCATGGTTGGAGAATGGTATTCCCAAACCGTGAACCCTTTAATAGAAAAACAAGAAACCCAAGGAAATGTGATTTTTCAAAGTCGGGACACTATTTACAAATCTTGTTCCTTCTAAAGAAAAACCATACATCCTATTTAAAAAAGGCACATGAATTGCACACGGTTTTTCTAAACCATGAAAATGTTTCTAGCAAACGGTTTGGAAGGGATTTTAACTGATCCAAATTTTTATTAAAATTTTATAAACCCCACATTTAGGCCCCCAACAAAATGGAATGAACAAATATTGGGTTTTCCCATCATTGGAGATCCCATGAAGGATTCTTGGCCCCTTGAATACCCATTAGATGAGATCTGAAGATTAAGGAATGCCCATCGATTTTCTATCCATTCGATTACTTGTCCTAATAAAATTATCCCACGATATATCTTCTTCTATCTATGGTTCCATAGATCCCATATTGATTTTTTTGATCTAATACACATTGTTTTGGATATGAAACTAGGTTTGATTCATTGATCTATATGGTCATTATTATCCATTGTAGTTTTTCACTAACAGCTTTATGATTTGAGATCCGTTGATCCTGAGGTATGTGGTTCCGTTACAATGACCAAATATTATTAAACATAAATTTAATAATTTAATTTCAATTTTTCGAATTATATTACTTTTTTGATTTTGATTAAATGTATTTTAATTGGTTTGTTGAAAAAAATCCAATTCCATTTAATTGGGTTTTCAAAATGGGTTTGGGGAATGAAATTGGAAAACACCCCCATTTCCATTGAATTGGTATGTGTTTATGGATATTTATAAAATTTTAAATCATTTAATATAAATCATGGTTTTGATGTAAATTTTTTCAATCAAATTCTTGAATTTAATTTTTGGAAATTTGATTTGATTGAAAATTCTAAAAAATCCTAGTTCATTTGAATTGGATGATTGTGATGAAATTGATGGAATGGATTGAAAAATAAATTATGGAATTCAATTCTGAAATTGTATTGTTAATTAGAAAGGTGAATTTTTATTCTCAAGTAACCATTTGTGAAAATGGATTAAAATGGATTTGATAGAAACCCTAGTGTTTTGTCTTGGTGAAAAGGAAATGATTTTTATTATACCACTATTATGGTGTATAATGGGAAATTTGACATATTTGAAATAGAGAATGGTATTTAATTATAGATTAAGCAGTCTTAAAATAAATTTTATATCACTTTTTTATTTGAGTATATGAAAACCCTAAGAATTTATAGTGTTATTTGGAAGACACATTGGGATCCAAATTTTTTTAAAACATCATATCACCACGTCACATCCACCAGGCTATGCTAATGACTCCTCTTTGGCCTTGGATCAAAATGACATATGTAAATATTTTTTATCTTATAGTGTGGGGTCCCTATAGCCTAGAACTATCCTTTATTATTATGAATATGACCATGTTTCTATATTATAATATTTAAAAAAAATATATTCCACTATTGTAATGTGTATTATATGAATACATGTGTGGATAAATTATCTTTTTTACTTTGTTTGACTGTAAAAATGATGTACTCTTTTTTACTATTGATTTTTTGTTGAATCATGCATATGAGATGATGTTAAAATCAGATATGGGAGGATGTTTTTGTTGATCCTCAGTGATCAAATCCTCATATAAAACGAAACCTACACGAGGGGATCGTGTGCACTATCAATGATCTGGGACATCTACTATCTCCAATTCAGATTAAGTCCCCAGCATTGGAACCTTATAGGTCTATTCTCATAATTTTTTACCAAGATTTTATTCACCAGAATCTTGAACCATTCAAATATTCAAATGATCCTCAAGAGATTGAGGAATTTCTGAGTAGAATGTAGAGGTTTTTTGGGTTCATTGAAAAATATGTTGAAATCAACATGATGTGTTCCACCATCATATATGAACGAATGATTATGAGATCATGTGACATGATAGTAATGTCGAAGAATCATGAGGGACTATAGTGGAAAGTGTTTAATGTTCATTTCAATTACCATTTATATCCAGAGATGATGTATTTCTCTATTTCTACGTAGTTTTTGAAACATGAGTTGGATTAATGGACCATGATAGATTATGTAAACCATTTTTATGAGCTCTTTCATTTCAAAAATTAGATAGTATCAAATGAGATGTTGATGTAATGAAGCTTTGAGTTGGTTCTTGCTCATAATATTCATTCTTAGTTTTTCATGGTGAAACTATCTTCTTATTATGATTTACTTGATAGAGAGCCAATTTTTGAGTTGGTCATCGATGGAAAGTCAAGTTTATAAACAGTTTCATTCACTCATAGTAGAAGTTTGAGTTCCTCTTAGGGAAAGAGGAAGTGTGATGACTCTCGTGGTGGATCATGATGACCGTGTTTTTCTAAACCTCTTATTATTACTAGAAAAGGTCCTTTAGTTTTTACCATTGGAAAATTATTGTACATTCAAAAAGGGGTTTTATTGAGTAACCAAAAAATGTAGCTAATGCAGAAATTTTGAGCAGTCACATAGATTCTATCATTTGTATTCAACTTTTCATTATGGAAAGCTCATCCACACCTTCTAAAACTCTAGTGTAATCAGATGCTTCATTTGGAAAAGGTTTAGATCCGTAGGAATACTGAATAAAGATTATTAAAGCAGTGGAATAATCTCAAATGGAAGAATATATAAATCAACTGACCATGAGAGGCACCATTACTATAGCTTCTTTATTAGAGACCGCACTATTTGATAATGGGGAATCTCATTCGTTTATTTCATCCTATGTTGTTAATATTATTTATCGTCCTATGGAGATTTTATCCTGGGATATGGATATTACTAAACCCCTATGTATGAAGAGAGAGAAGGGACTACATAGTCCCTTTGGTTTTCCATCTCTATCAGATGTTGATAAATCTTGGAGTTTTACAGTTCATGACCTGAAACCTCCTGACGTTATTTTCAAGATGGATATTCTCATTTCCATTAAATCATTAATTGATTATTATCTTCAAAGGGTCTCATTGACTACACCTATTGGTGTTTTCTAGGTATTTCAAGGATAAATGAACACATGGTAGAGCAGGGATAAACAATTTTTTTAAGATATGGGGAATTTGATATTGGGGTTTTCCTTTGATCTCGAATGGGAATATTTCAGTGATTATCTCCTAGTATTTGTCGATTTTTCAGAAATCTTTTTTCACGAACCAAGCCGGGTCATCATCTGTCTCGGCGCCCTAAGAAGTATGCGGCAAGGACTGAGGGGCATTCCCATTCCCCATGGGCTGGAACAAGTGTCTGTGTATCAAAAATAAAACATGGAAATGTCTTATCTAAATAAGTAAACATAAAACAGAAATCATGATGAATTAATTAAAAACTATAATCAACTGACCAAAAATTCCCTTAAACTGGGGTCAAAATTTATGTTTAAAACATGATCCAAAAACACAAAGGTAACAACAATAATGAATAAACTAAAAATACTAACTCAAACATCCAAGCAACATGAGGTGCAACAACCTCATGGAACATTCAACAAACCAACACAAGGGTTCCACTGACAACCTGAACCACCCATGTAATGCTCGATGCCTCGACCTGGAATGAAAAAGTAACAAGATATACATACACCCAAGGGTGTATGTAGGATGTAAGCCAAAATCATAGTAGGATGCCACCGAGAAAAGGTTCCACACATAATTAATACATTTAAAATTAATTTTCAATTTAACAAATGAAAAATAAATAAATACTCAAACAATTTTATTTAAAATATTTTAAAGGATAACTACTCTAAAGAGAAAAACATAAGTCAAATAAAACACAAACACATTTTCATGGTAACCCCAATGTCACACCGTGTGTCGATGGATATAGAAAAGAAAAAGAGGAGTTTAATACATGGGAGAGGCCCTAAAGATACTAGCTATAAGTGGGATACTAGAACATCGTGTCTCGGTGAACAATGGTATAAGAACACAAAAATATACATTCTCGTGAACAATTACCTATTTGGGTAACAAATCCATAACCTATTAGTCTCCCTAAATCAACCAAAAGTTTAGTTAATGTTGTAGTTCTTAATCTAGCTAAGTGAAACCGGGTCGATGCCACTTATGTGTCACTTGGGCACTAGTCCTAGTCTACCCACCTAGTACTCATGCCCCCGTTTGGGTTCAAGTGATTCAGAGATAATTTCATATGTCATAATCTTACACTCAAACGAAAAAGACACTACATATGCCAAAACCACCATTTCCACAGACAAATTCCATTTTAAATAATACACACACTAAGACATCCTCCAAACAAGTTTCATGCAATTGATATAATTTATTAAACTATTTGAAATTTTTATAAAACAATGTCTGAAGGGTATCAAAAGATCCTACACACAAAACCCACACAAAATTCTCATTTATGATCAAATACACCCTAAAAAATTCCCAAAACACAATTTGAAACCCTTGTACATTTTAATAAACAAACAACGCAATGTAATAAAACACTATTTGATGACAAAATGTGGTTTTCATAAATAACGCAACATATCTCATGTGAACATAAAACATCAAAAATCCGATGCATAATACACTCTATTAAAATGATTTTCACACCATATAAACTATTTAATAAATCAATTACACACTTATTAGAACATTTTCATTGTGTGTAATAATGTTTTACCACAAAACTACATTCAAATGATTCTATTTAAAATTCAATAGACACTACAGTATTCTCCACACACCATTCGTATCACCTAAACAATTTTAAAACTCGCCTATGAAGATCAATAAATCATTTTCATCATCAATTAAATTTATTACTCAGTTTCTAAAAAAATTAAAATAAATGATTTATCATGATTTTTCATAAAAAGTGGACTCCATAACAGATAAACATTCCACAAAATTGAATAAGAGAAGAAATTAATAAATTTCTAAAAACTAACTTTTCACGAAAAAATTTAAATAATATGCTAATTAAATTAAACTATAAAATTGATTCATCGGTTAATAATAATCATGGAACCACCAACCTTAGTGTAGACCACCTTATCAAAATTGGTGCACAAAGATCATTGTACTTTAATCGTAACACAAACAACACAACTAAGACCTAAAACAATAATCGAATCATTTACACCATAATGAAATCTAAATCCACAACAATCCATAACAAAAAAACCTAAAAAGGAATAAATAAACCTATCAATGGAAAATGCACCTGCCTCAAAGGTGTCGATGTTCAACTGGGATAGGAGGGATATCGGAGGTGCGCCGCGCCAAAAAATCGCTCAGAGAAGGGAGAAAGGTGGGTTTGATCGGTGCATGGTTGTTCGGGTGATCGGTTTGAAGGAAGGTTATGCGTAGGGTGGGTGTGCTACAAGGATCGACCAAGGGAGGTCCGATGAATGATGCATTGTGAGGGTTGCATCTGGTGAAAAATAAGCAGAAAGGGGATTTGGAGTGACAGGATGGGGAGATGAGGAAGATGGGGCGACACGGGGAAGCTCCTGGGGAGTGCGATGGAGGCCGAGGCGGTGCGAGGAAACTGCGAGGTGATGGTGCCGAGGTTGTCTTTCCGAAAGATAGGACGGGAGGGCGACTGAACTAGGGTTAGAGGGTGAGGTGCACTGCGCAAAACAGAATTTAGGGGGGGGGGGTATGATGGGAGTGTGACACAACAAGGGAGAGATGAAATGAAGGGGGGGGAGGAAATACGAGGGAATGTAAAATAAAAAATAAACGAAAATGAAATGAAAATAAATAACATAGAAAGAATGTAAAATTAAAATGAAAACAAAATAAATTCTAGAAAAATGGAAATGTAATCCATTCTAAAATAATAATAATAATAATAATATGTTAATAATTCAATAATTAAAACATTAATTTAACATCCATGACTAAATTAAAATATAAATTGAAATAATAATAATTAAAAAAATATTATTATTATTATTATCATTATTAGAATTATAAAGAAAAAACATAAACAATCTTATATTATATGTAAGTTATTTTATTTTATGAACACTTTATAGTTTACCCCTTTGATTATTTAATTAACCGTCCACCAGGTGGGGAGCATGTCGATTTAGAGAAGTGACACAACCTTGATCGTGTCCTACCTTTGTGTCCAGTGCTGCTAATCCAAATGATTATTTATCATAAAAATTCAAAAACATTCATCGCGGTGGGCATCCACCTCGACAAAATAAAAGTCTAATAAAATCATCATATAAAGTTAAAAATTAAAATCATCACTAATGTACGAAGTCATGTTGTGAAAATTCTCCTTACCATGACACATTTCTCCCTTAGGATATCCTAAAAGGCTTGGTCATCACAAGGTTCCCAAGAAGAGCATAAATATGTGAAGATATTTAAAACAAAACCACAATTTCCCAAAGACCGAGCATTCAAAAGTCCGTGACATGAACTACAAAGATATCAAAACCAAAATCACCATGAAAAATAACAAACAAGCAATTTAACTCCAAAAAAAACTACAACATGGAACATTCCGACCCATAACATAGGGATCCCTAGGGCTGATCGTGACCTCCAAGAACACTCATCATGTGACACACTACCCAAGCATACCAATTATCATGATCAGGTTCAGGCGGAGCCAAAGTAAGGGGTTTCCCCACCATGCGCACTTTGATAACATAGTTTTTCTTCATGTTATTCCTATAGTTGTCTCCCAACCATATTATGATTCCTATTAAACAGTGTTTATCCAAACTAAAATGAATCGAAATCATAGATATCCTATAACATTGTCTTTGTTGGTTGGAGTGGATACTCAAGAGGGGGGTGAATTGAGTTCCAATTAAAATTTCTGTTAAAATATTGTCTATTTAAAATCCCCCAATTTTTAAAACAAGTTAAACTGTAGTGAATTTATACAGATTGTAAATGTTCACTTAGCTTCTCAAAGACTGATTAGGTCTCAGTTAATTTAACCATAAGATTATTATAACTTTTGAAACTAACCTACTGATTTACAATAAGTGTAAACACTTACTAATTTAACTATCAAAGTAGCTTTAAAATAGTTTTTTATTTCAAAGTAATAGCAGCAGAATAAATAATATATATGTAGTATACTATAAACTTAAAATAATGATGCACATAAGATATAACAAGAGGTTCAGTCTCAAGCCGAGACTTAGTCCTCTCAAATTTATATAAATTTGATCCACACCCTAGATCGGGGTTAACAACAGTTTTCAAAACTATCCAGGCCACGCAGGGACCTCTACCACTATTCTTCGTCGGAAACAAAAACAAAGACCAGGCCACAAAAGGACCACATACAAAGTTGAAATGGGTAAAAAAGAGTTATGAAATTTGGAATGAGGATTTTGATATCCTCATGTTCAGTTCAGAGGACAGTGTGTGTATAAGAAATACAGAGTAAACCACACAGCTCGAAAGTTAATAAATAAATCACTTAGAGAGAAAAGATAAGAGTTTAGAATGCTCTATTGATTATCAATGCAGCTCTGGACTTGTTGGATTCAGCAGGAATTATTCTGAGTCCTTCTCTGGTTTTTTTGTTGAAAAACAGAGTGTCGTAGTTCATCTTGTCTTCTACAGGAATGAGAATGATCTCTTGATTCATCGTGTATTCTTCAGTGGTGTTGGGTTGCATTCATGAGAGTTCTTTGAAAGTCTTTCAATCTCATTATTGTCCAGGATTGTTCTTCTTGTTTCTCCCGGGTGTGTGTAAGTTCTTCTCATTGTATGTTCACACATTCATGCCACTTCTATTCTATTTTCTATTATCATGTACTGCATCTTAATCTTCCTTATATTCCCCGATTTCTGGCAGTAGTAATGATTCCTTTTTTCATAGGTACGAGATACAGTTTCCTGACATTCCAACAACTAACATTAAATAACATTAATTTAATTAAAAACATCAAATGTGACAGTTAGCATTATTTAAATAATATTGACAAAAAGTTAAGAAACAGTGTCACAGTGATTATGTAAACGGTGTCTTCTTCACGGTATGAGCTCACGGTATGAGCATCATGATATGAGCATCACTGTATGAGCTTCACAGTATGAGCTTCACGGTATGAGGTCACAGTTTGTCCTTCACGGTGTGTGAGTCACGGTGTCTGTGTCATGGTGGGTCCTTCATTGTGTCTGGGTCAATGTGAGTCCTTCACGGTGAGTGAGTCACGGTGTCTGGGTCACGGTGAGTCCTTCACGGTGTCTAGGTCATGGTAAGTCCTTCACAGTGTCTGGGTCACGGTGAGTCCTTCATGGTGAGTGAGTCACAGTGTCCGGGTCACGGTGAGTCCCTCACAGTGTCTGGGTCACGTTGAGTCCTTACAAAGACAAATATCTGTATCTGGACTTAGACAGTATTATGCAGAATATGGATTAAGTTTAATCATTAGAGAGTAAGAGAACTTGAATCATAAACATAAAGGCTTGATAATATATGTGAGATTTGTGATCATGAATAAGACTTGTAAACAATAAAGAGAGTAATTAACATCCATCAGATTTGTTATCATTAAACCATTATGTGTACTTTTTATTGAGATTGAATACCATTAGCAAGATATGCAATGAATATTGATATTAATTAATGGTAATAGGATTTGTGATCATTAAAACGTGATTAACACATGAGGAGTCCAACAATCTCCCCCTCTTTTATGATCAAAATTCAGATATAGTCAAATTATAAATGAAATGTAACAGTAAATAAACTGGCATATTAGAATAGAAGAAAACATTATAGAATTGACACTTATAGCTTTTCTTCCCGATTTATACTTGTAGTTTTCTCCCCCTTTGGGATTATCAAAAGGGAGAGAAAATGAATCAGGGCATTTTTCATTAAATAAAAGGGTTCAGAATACAACATACATGAGAAATGACATCCCATCAAAATGAAAACAGTTTCTAGACTCTTCAAGGATCCATCTTTGCCTTGCCTTTATCAGCAGCAGAAGCTGGTGCTGATGTAGAATAAGGCATAGATGTGGTAGACAAAGAGGGTAAGGGTATACATTCAAAAAAAATGGATCCAATGTTGGAGCAGTAGAAGATCTAGGCTGCGGTTGGTCAAGAATGACTGGTCGGATCTGAGAAAGAGCTTGGCTGACTGACATGGCAGTTGAGGCTATGGTAGGTAGACCAGGTCTACCGGGTGCAGTAGCTGGAGAAACTATAGAAGTACTCTGCACATGAAGATACGGCTTCAAAAGATTGATGAAATCAGTAATGATTTCACCACCACATTGCATAGCCTTTTCAAAATCATCCTTATTCTCCATAAATCTGTCCAAAAATCTGGTGAACATTGTAAGTTTCTGAACATGAGTTTTAAAAGCTTCAGTCACCGGGTGGATTCTCAAATTTTCCACAAGATATCTAAATTATTCTGTCATTTCACTTTTAGAGAAAATCCGGGAGAGATACAGATCTATTTTCATTGTGATCTCTTGTTGGGCATCATTGGCTATCTTAGAATGAATCCTAACCAAGTCCAATGCTATATCACTGTTCTTAACCACTTCTGTCAAAGAAGATAGATCCAAGCCACTGAAGGCACTCTGAAATTCTTCCTTGATTATGGATCTCAGCATAGAATCATCCAAAGAATATGTGGAGGTCTGACCAGAAGCAGGTGAAGCCTTGATGGCTTCGGTTAGAACTTTGAGCTGTTTCAGAACTTTTTGCAGGCATCCAGTGTATTCATCTATAAGATTATTCAGATTTTCTACAAGCTCTCTCATGCGTTCCAACATCATGGTGTGTCTTTTTTCAATCTTCTCATCAAAAGAAAGTAGGTATGGATGAACTTCAGACATAATTTCCCTTGAAAGAAGGGAATCAGATGGCTCAGGAAAGTAGAACCGGTGCCGGAGCAGAAACAGGAGGAGGCTCTGATCTCAAGGATAACTCATTCTACAAAGTGGATACCATATTTTTCAGATTTTCAACATCAACACTCAGTAGCTTATTCTCAACTCTGAATTCTTGAATTTCTCGGATCATCATTGGTTGCATATGAATGATAATATTTTCCAAGACAAATGATGCATCTTCTTGACTTAACTGAGTCACTAGACAAGGTTGAGTGGAGAGAATTTTCTAAACTCCAGCTAACGATGTTTCTCCAAAAACATTCATATCCTCTTTGGTCACAAAGGAGTGATGCTCGGGTAAGGGTGTAGGTAAAGGTAGTGGTTCAGATTCTGGTTGAGGTTCAGAGTCATCTTCAGACTCAGATTCTGATTCGGATTGAGGTTGGGGCTCTGGTTCTAGTTCTGGATTAGCTATAGACTTCAGTTGAAATAGAGAAGAAAGTTCCATTCCAGTTGTATACACTTTCTCTGACTCATTTTCATCATAAAATCTTGGGAAAACAAAACGGGTGTGCACAGAGTATGAGATAGAAGGTTGAGAAGCTTCAGCAGATCCATCTTCTATAATCTCAAGGTTTTGAGGTTCCTCCCCCTAAAATTGTGCTTCCCTATTAGATTCTTGAGACTCAGGAACATGGATATGATCCACAGGATCATCCATAATCTATTTAAAAAACTCTTGCCTTGCCAGCTGAAATGCGATATCCATCCTCTCTTCAGTAGAGGGAATTATCTCAGGAACCGATTGTTCCACTGGTTGAACTTCCAGACTTGCTTCGTTCTCAATAGAAAGATCATCTTCAACATGATCTTCCTCTAAGGTTTCTTGCTGTTCTGAAACAGTAAAAACCAGCATTCTTGTAGCATTAAGATGCGCTTCTATATTTACATCCGCACTAGAAGCAGTAGATTCCTCTTCTCTCAAACTAACACCAACATCCTCTCATTGAGGTATTTCAGCAGGGATAACAGCAGGGAAAACAATCCTATCTTTTTCTACAGGAGTTGTTTCCATTTGAGGTATTTCAACCTCTTCTCTATGAGATACTTCAATAGTTACTTCCTCTTCTTCTTCTTCTAAATACTCAGCCACTTCATCTGGTTCCAAACCAGGATCAGATAGATTTTTAGGCCTTCTTGGATAGTCAACATGTTTAAACTTTCTATACACATGATCATTATCCTCAACCCAATTTTTCTTCCAGGGGTTCCAGCTAATCTTCATCCTTCTGATGATAGGCATGGATACGTAGAAATCAAGGTCCTCTAACTTTTCATCATTCGGTCCAACCATCCCTTTGTAAACTAACATAGCTGAAATCATCCTTGAGTAAAACAAGGAGGTGAATTTTGAAGTGACTTTGATCAGCACACAGATATGGTTGATTACATACTTACAAATATTGATCTTATGGCCATTCTTCAACAGGTGAATCAGGAACACATCCTGAAACTTCATCACTGCAAAATCTCATTTTCTCGGGCTAATCAAATTCTGAACAAATTTGAACAGAAGTCTAGTCTCTCCATTTTATTTAGTAGCTATGGACCTTCCCTTGGTGCCATTTTATGTCAGGTTTTCCAAAGCAGTCTCCAGTTCAAATATGTCGGTTGTTGGAGGGGGGTCTCTCTGGTAATCCTCACAAACTCCTTCATGGAAAATCCTTAGGCATGCAGCCCACAGCCTCGAAGAGAAGGAGCACTTTTGTCCATTTATCTATCTTGTTACCATAAATATTTCTCCAAACTCAAAATAAAACTTCACATACTGATAGAATTGAGATACCAATCTCGGGTAAATCGTTCTATTCTGTCCAGTGAACCATTCAAGAAATCCTTGTTCTCTTAAAACATTCAAAACTAAAGATCTGCTAGACAACAACAACTCTGGGCAATCCACTTTTTCAAGTACAACTGTACGGCTTATGAGGTTTGGGTTTAGAGGTCCTTTGGGAGCTATCCTCGGTATCCTATTATGTTTCTTAGAGCGGAACTTCTCAGACGAGGGTGAAGATGGATGCTTCATCTTTGGCATCCACTGAAGGTTCGGGCGAGAGAGAAGAGAAGGTTCAGGAGAGATTTCGGGTAAGGAATCGAATGAAACCCTTAAGTTTTATTATTTGGGAAGGTCAAACGTCATAAAAACAAAAACGCGAGAAATCAAATAGCGGTGAAATAAAAAATTACGCAATATGGGTTAAAATAACAATAAAAATAATCTTCATGATGAGACTATGAGTACTCATTACGGTGTGATGAAAACTATTCATCACGGTGAGATAGTTGATAGTCGTCCCGGTGAGATAGTGAGCATTCTGTGTAGTCACGGTGGGACAGTGAGTTGACAGACCGTGAGCATAAAGTCTTGAGGGTGAGACCGTGAGCATAAAACAATAACTTAGAAATAGTGACTATGAAACTGTAAAGTAAAATACAGTAAAGTATTAAACATTATGATCAGTAAGATATTTACTTATGATTAATCATGCCAATATCATGTATGATGTAGTCTAATCTTTCAGAATTTAATGGTTTAATGAATATATCAGTAAGTTAATATTCAATAACAATTAATTCCAAATTGATATCACAATTTTGATAATGATCCCTCAAAATTTGATGTCTTACATCAATATGTTTTGTCCTAGAATGAGAAACAAGATTCTTAGAAATATTAATAGCACTTGTGTTGTCACAATTTATTGAGACATGTCTTAATTGATATCAATACTCTAGTAATGTGTGTTTCATCCATAAAATTTGTGCACAACAACTTCTAACAGCTATGTATTCATCTTCAGTAGTAGATAATGCAACAGAATTTTGTTTCATACTAACCCATGATACTAGTGACTTACCTAAAAGGTGACACGTTCCAGAGGTGCTTTTTCTATCTAACTTACATCCAGCAAAATCAGCATCATAATAACTAACAAATTCAAATGATTGTACATTGGGATAGAATAGTCCTAAATTGGGATTATGCTTGAGGTATTCGAAAATTCTCTTTACAGCATTTAAATGTGACTCTTTAGGGTTTTCTTGAAAACGAGCACACATACACACACTAAACATAATATCAGGATGACTAGCAGTCAGGTAGACGGGATTTCCAATCATTCCTCTATAAGTGGTTTGATCAACATATTTACCATTTTCATCAAGATCCATCTTACAAGTTGTACTCATGGGAGTGTCACTAATTTTTGTGCTCTCCAATCCAAATTGTTTTAAATGATATCTAGTATATTTAATTTGATTTAAAATAATTCCATCATCATTTTGAATGATTTGAAATCCAACAAAGAATTTATGTTCACCCATTAAACTCATTTCAAAATCATTTTGCATCATTTTAGAAAAATTAGTACATAATGTAGTTTTTGAAGATCCAAAAATAATATCATCTACATAAATGTGTACAACTAAAACATCTTTAGAAATTTGTTTTATAAATAGAGTAGGATCAGCTATTCCTTTTGTAAAACATTTATAAATTAGAAAAGCACTTAATCTATCATACCAAGCTCTTGGAGATTTCTTTAAACCATATAAAGCATTTGATAATTTGAAAATATGATTTGGAAAATGGGGGTTCAAAAATCCAGGTGGTTGTTCAACATTAACATCCTCAACAATATATCCATTCAAGAATGCACTCTTGACATCCATTTGATATAGTTTGAAATTTAGATGTGCCGCATAAGCAAGTAAAATCCTAATAGCCTCTAATCTGGCTACCGGAGAAAAGGTCTTCTCATAGTCAATACCTTCTTCTTGACTATAGCATTGTGCAACTAGCCTAGCTTTATTTCGAACTATGTTTCCAGATCCATCTACTTTATTTCTAAACACCCATTTAGTGCCTATTGTGAAATTGTCCTTAGGTCTTTCAACAAGATTCCAAACTTTATTTCTTTCAAATTTATTGAGTTCTTCTTGCATATAAACTACCCAAAATTCATCATTAATAGCATCATCAATGTTTTATTAGGTTCAAGCTTTGACTAGAAGGCTTGATGTTCAACCTAATTTCTAAGAGAAGCTCTAGTCTGTTTCCCTCTATCTAGATTTCCTACAACAGCATCTAAAGGATGATTCTTTAGAATTCTAGTACATCTAGTAAAGGTAGGACTAAAAATTTCAGGTTCTTCTCTAGGTTCTGGTTCATTAGGAGCAGATTTTTGAATAAGTCCAGAACTGGTTTTCTTTATAGCAAGTTCATTAGTTATGTCATTATGGTCCAGAACAGATAAATCTTCTTCAAGATTCTTAAGAGAGGTTTTAGGCTCATGTGGATCAGTTTCATCAAACTTGATGTGAATAGATTCTTCCACACACATGGTTCTTTTGTTAATGACTCTATAGGCTTTTCAAGTAAAAGAATAACAATGAAAAATTCCTTCATCACTTTGAGAATCAAACTTGTCAACATTATCCTTTGTATTAAGAATAAAAACATTACATCCAAACACTCTAAAGTAACTAACATTGGATTTTCTATTGTTACACAACTCATAAGGGGTCTTATTAAATACTGGTCTAATTACGACTCTATTAATAATATAACAAGCTGTATTGATAGCTTCATCCCAAATGTAAATAGTCGGGTCATATTCGTTAAGCATAGTTCTAGCAATTTCTTGTCGGGTTCTATTTCTTCTTTCTACTACACCATTTTGTTGAGGTGTCCTAGGAGCAGAAAAGTTATGAATATATCCATTGTGTGAGCAATAGGATGCAAATTCATGATTTTCAAACTCACGGCCATGATCACTTCTAAGGGTTTTAATCTTAAGTCCACTAAGGTTCTCTACAGACATGGAATATTTAACAATGTAAGAACAAGTTTCACTTTTGTGAGCTAAGAAGTATAACCAAGTATATCCAGAAAAGTCATCAACTAGAACATAGACATAGTGCTTCCCATTTAAACTAGAAAATCTAGATGGTCCAAAAAAATCCATGTGAACCAACTCAAGTGGATGAGAAGTTGAAACATATTTCTTTGATTTAAAAGAAACCTTACGTTACTTTCCCTTTTGACAGGTATTACAAACTTTTTCATTTGGAAACTCAAGTTTAGGTAGGTATCTAACTATGATCATCCTAGATAGTTTTCTAAGTGAGTGTATATTGAACTATCCTAATATTCTATTCCATAACCAAGACTCTTTATGAAAAACATTTAAACAGGTAACATTTTTCTTGGCTATGGAATATAAATCAACAGTATAAACATTTTCATTTCGCAAGGCAGAAAATACTAAAACATTTTTACAATTAAAAACATTAAAAGAATAATTTTCAAATTTCACATTAAAACCATCATCACATAATTGATAAATACTTAAAAGATTATATTTTAGTCCATCAACAAATAAAACTTTAGATATTAAAACTGAATTAGTGTTACCAATTTGGCCTAGGCCGATGATCTTTCCTTTAGAATTATCACCAAAGGTGACATGACCTCCATCAACCATTATTAAACTCTTGAAACACGAGTAATACCCAAACATATGTCTTGAACATCCACTATCTATATACCATGTCTTCTTGTGGGAACTCTTCAAGCAGGTTTCCTACAAAACAGATTTAGATTGGAATTGATTTTGGTACCCAAATCTTATTGGGTCCAGACAGGTTAGCAATCAAAGCTTTCAGTACCCAAATTTTTCTTATGGGTCTCATACAATTTACAGAATCAAAAGATTTTGAAAGATAAACTCTATTTGATTTATAACTATGTGAATAACTAGTTGAAGCATATAAATGTCTAGAACTAGAACATGCAGTATTCTGTCCAGAATTAGGAATAAATCTTTTCTTGGTAATCTATCTCTATCCAGGTTGGTATCCTATACCATTTGTATATCTAGGTTCAATCTGCTTACCTAGAATTTGAGTAAGATTATATTTTCCATTTGTGAACTTTTCTAAATCCTTCCTAAGTTTCCTATTTGATAATTTCAGTTCAGTGTTTTCTTTAAGAAACTGAGCATTATTTTCCATTTCTATGTCAAGATCAGATTTATGTTTAAGAGTAAAAGCATGCTATTTCTTTAAACCATTGTATTTTTCTTTCAGCTCATTACAGGTTTCCTCCAACATATCACAGTATTCAAACAGTTAAGATTTTGACATATTTTCAGAATGAGAATCATCTATAGAATAATAAGAATTTAAATCAGGATTTTATAAGGTTACCTCAGATGTGTTTTTCATGAAACACATGTTTTCCTTATTTCTATTTTCTATCTCAGAAGCTTCAGATTCATTAGAGCTATCCTGAGAATCACTCCAAGTAGCATTCATAGATTTTTTGTACTTACTGTCCTTGTAATCATATTTCGTTTTGAATTTTATCTTTGAGCAGTCTTCTTTAATGTGTCCTTTCCTTTTGCACTCATAGAAAAAAACTTCATCACTTTTATCTGGTTTCTTCCAATCTTTCTTCCAATATCCCTTATTGTCATACATTCCATTGTAATTTGATTTTCTGAAAAATTTCTTCTTCCTATAAATTTCAAAAACCTTCTGGCTATCTGAGACATTTCAGCATCACTATCAGAGTCTGAATTTTCACTGGTTTAACTATCAGTTTGTATTTTCATTTTCTCCTTGTCATTGATCTTTGAAACAATAGTCTTGAAAGCCACAGATTTTCTCTTAGGTTCATCATCTTCCTCTTTATTTATCTCGAGTTCTTCCTCATACATCATGATCTTACCAATATGTTCTTTGACAGGCAGAGATCCAATGACACATGACTCTCTGATTGAAACAGATGGTCCTCTCCATTGGTCTGGTAGAAATCTCAAGATTCTCATCATTTGTTCCTTTTTTGGAACAACTTTACCAAGTGAATTCATTGTATTGACTATATCATTAAACCTGAGATACATATCAGAAATAGGTTCATTTGTCTTCATTTTAAAATTATCACATTTAATAGTATATGTATTTAATCACATTTCTTTAACATTGGTTGTTCCCTCGTGAAAAAAACCCAAAGTATCCCAAATTTCATAATCAGTTTTGCATGCAGAAATTTTGTTAAACTCCTCATATCCCAGAGAACAGTACATGGAATTCATAGCTTTACAATTATTATTGTAGGAAATCATTGTAGGTTCATCCCAAGTTACTCTTTCAGTTTCTGGAATTTTATATTGAGACTCTATAGCATTCCAGATATCAAAACCCATGATTTCTAAATGAATTTTCATTTTATGTTTCCACTGAGCATAGTTCGTACCATGGAAGAAAGGTGTCCTGTTAGTGGTAGCACCCTCTAGTCTATTATCCATAACTAGATTCTAGAAAGATAATTTAAAGTGATAAAATTTAGAACTAACAGAAATTTAAGATCTTTAAAGATAGAACTAAAATCACAGTTGAAAAATAGAGTATTTCAAAAATACTTAAAAAAACAAAACCATTGATTCCAAATGTTGGTCAGATTGGATACTCAAGAGGCTGGTGAATTGAGTTCCAATTAAGATTTCAGTTAAAATATTTTCTATTTAAAATCCCCCAATTTATAAAACAAGTTAAACTATAGTGAATTTATACAGATTGTAAATGTTCACTTAACTTCTCAACGATTTATTAGGTCTCAGTTAATTTAACCACAAGATCAAACTAACTTTTGAAACTAACCTACTGATTTACAATAAGTGTAAACACTTGCTAATTTAACTATCAAAGAATATTTAAAATAGTTTTCTATTTCAAAGTAATAGTAGTGGAATAAATATGATATATATAGTATACTATGAACTTAAACTAAATATGCACATCAGATATAACAAGAGGTTCAGTCTCAAGGCGAGACTTAGTCCTCTCAAATTTATATATATTTGATCCAAACCCTAGATCGGGGTTAACAACAGTTTACAAAACTATCCAGGCCACATAGGGAACTCAACCACTGTTCATCATGGGAAACAAAAACAAAGACCATGCCACACAAGGACCTCTTCCACAGTTGATGTGGGTAAACAAGAGTTAAGAAATTTGGAATGAGGATTTTGATATCCTCCAATTCAGTGCAGGAGATAGTGTGTGTATAAGAAATACATAGTACACCACACTGCTCGAAAGTAAATAAATAAATTACTTAGAGAGAATAGATAAGAGTTTAGAACGATCTTGTGATTATCAATACAGGTCTGGACTCATTGGATTTAGTAGGAATGCTTCTGAGTCCTTCTCTGGTTTTTCTGTTCAAAACAGAGTGTCGTAGTTCACCTTGTCTTCTACAGGAATGAGAATGATCTCTTGATTCTTTGTGTATTATTTAGTGGTGTTGGGTTCCATTCATGAGAGATCTTTTAATGTATTGCAATTTCCTTCTTGTTCAGGATTTTTCTTCTTGTTTCTCTTGGGTGTTTGTAAGTTCTTGTCGTTTTATATTCACACTTGAATGCCACTTCTATTCTGTTTTCTATTATCTTGTACTTCGTCTTAATCTTCCTTATATTCCACGAGTTCTGGAAGTATGAATGATTACCTTTTCATTGGTATGAGATACGGTTTCCTGACATGCCAACAACTAACATTAAATAACATTAATTTCATTAAAAACATCAAATATGACTGTTAGAATTATATAAATAATATTGACAAAAAGTTAAGAAACAATGTCATAGTGATTATGTAAATGGTGTCTTCTTCACAGTATGAGCTTCATTGTATGATATTCACGGTATGAGCTTCACGGTATGAGCTTCACGGTATGAGCTTCACGGTATGAGGTCATGGTTTTTCCTTCACGGTGTGTGAGCCATGGTGTCTGGGTCACGGTGAGTCCTTCACGGTGTCTGGGTCACGGTGAGTCATTCCCGGTGTCTGGGTCACGGTGACTCCTTCACGGTGTCTGGGTCACGGTGTATGGGTCACGGTGAGTACTTCACGGTGTCTGGGTCACGGTGAGTCCTTCACGGTGTCTGGGTCATGGTGAGTCCTTCCCGGTGAGTGAGTCACGGTGTTTGGGACACAGTGAGTCCTTCACGGTGTCCGGGTCACGGTGAGTCCTTAGACAAATATCTGTATTTGGACTTAAATAGTAATATGAAGAATATGGATTATGTTGAATCATTAGAGAGTAAGAGATCATGAATCATAAACATAAAGGCTTGATAATATATGTGAGATTTGTGATCATGCATATGATTCTTAAACAATAAATAGAGTAATTAACATCAATAAGATTTGTTATCATTAAACCATGATGTGTAGTTATTATTGATATTTAAGACCATTAGAAAGATGTGCAATGAAGATTGAGATTAATTAATGGTAATAGGATTTCTGATCATTCAAACATGATTAACGCATGAGGAGTCCAGAAGTCTTGACCCTCCTTGTTCCCTCAGTTAAACCAAACCAAGACAGGAGGAGATGTCGGCGAGACCCGCATTGGGTCTCCCCACCATTTTAAAATTTTCCAAACCCCACAACACCAATGTGATCATTACGAGTTTACTTTGATTGATACGAACTGAAATCTTCCTCACAAAGTCACCAACATGGGCCGAGCTGCACTGGTGATTCTTACACTGGCCAAAACTCCACCACATTGGAGGGGTTTGACACGTGAAATCCATAACCAAGAGGGGAACTGTACAGGAAGACATCATTTCCACAGGAAATGATAATTTCCAAAATGAATAAACTTTCAATTCCTTACTAACCCAGAAGGAGGTTCACAGAGCACACACACTGGCATAAACAAGAATACAGATTCTCCGAACCTCCTTAGGGTCGAAGAGGGACTCTTGCAAATCAAGAACACAATAAAGAGACAAGGACTTTATGACCTTCAAAAAAAGATGAATACTGAAGAGAAAATTCATCAATAGATAACATAATACATCCCCATCCTAAAACGATAGACATAGGTCATTCCAAACCATTCCCACTTCTGATGAATTTTGATAGCACGTAAGATTTACCCATGACCTATGGCTGGGGCCCTAATGTCTGAAGCATCTACCACCTCACCATCATAAGATTTCCATATCTGACTGGAACATAGTCAACTGGAATAGTAACCTACAGAATTATCCTCATCTTCTAAGCGACCACTCCATCAACATACCAACTGTTAATTTCTACAAATGACATAGACTGCCCAACTGAATACACTGGAGATGGGTGATTGAGTGGTCTATCATACTTGCAACATGAAATAATGGAAGGAAAATTTTAAGAATATGTCCCTTCAGTTCACACTCCTCATCGGATGAGGAACCTTCAAATACATGGTATTGGCCCTAATGATACTAGCAAGAGGTGGGACCCCAGAACATCATGTCATAGTGAACAATGGTACAGGAACACAAAAATATACCTTCTCTTTCATGATCCACTAGTATTGTAACACATAGATAACCTAGTGTCCTCCCAACATCATCCAACACTTTAGTTAGTCTTGTAGTCATCAATCCAGCTAAGTGACACCAGTTCAATGCCACTTCTGTGTCACTAGCGCACTATTCCAAGTATTCGCACATAGTACTCAAGCTCCAATTTGTGCTCGAGTGATTCAGAGTTCATGTCATATGTCATAATCATACACTCAAACAAAACAAGACACTACATATGCCAGAACAAACATTTTCCCACACAAATTCCATTTGAAATAATACTCACACTAAAATATCCTCCAAATAAGTTTCACACCATTGATATAACTTGTTAAAATATTTTAAATTTTTATAAAACAATGTCCAAAGGTTATCACAAGATAATACACAAAAAAACCCACTCAAAAGATTCATTTATTATGAAATTCACACCAAAACTTTCTAAAACACAATTCACAACCCTTGTACATTATAATAAACCAACTACGCTATTTAATAAAACACTATTTGATGAAAAATGTTGTTTTAATTAAAACTTCACCATATCTCATATGAACATACCACTTCAAAAATCGAATGCATAATAAACTCTACTAAAATGAATTTTCACACCAAATAAACCATTTAATTGAAAATTAAATACTTAATAGAACATTTTCAAGGTGTGCAATAATTTGTTACCACAAAACTACACTCAAATGGTTCTCTTTAAAATTCAACAAAAACTAAAATATTCTCCACACACCATTCACATCACCTAATCAATTTTAAGAATCACCTACGAAGTTCAATAAATTATTCTCACAATCTAATAAATTAATTACTCAATTAATGAATAAAATAAAAATTAATTATTTAACATGTGTTATCAGAAAATGTTGACATGATAATGTATAAACATTCCACAAAATTGAATAAGCGAAGCAATTCATCAATTTCTAAAAATGAACTATTACCAAAAAAAATATTTATTAATATGATAATTTATTCAAACATTTAAAGTGATTAATCAATTAGAAATCAAGAATGGAACCACCATCTTCAGCATAGAAGAACATCACAAAATTTTTGTGCAATTATCATTTCACTTCAATCACACCGCAAACAACCCTACTAATACATAAAATGAGAATCGAATAAATTAAACCAAAATCAAATCAAACGACACAGCAAACCATAAGGTGAAAATCCCCAAATGATGAAATGAACTCCTCGAAGGGAAACAAACATGTGGAAAAGGTGCGGAAGTCCAACTAGGAAAAGGGGGGAATACCGAAGGTGCACCAAGCGGGAAAACCTATTTGAGGAGGGAGGTGGAGTGAGTTCGAGAGACGCATGGTTTTCTGAGCGATAGGTTTGTCGGAAGGTTGTGCGTGGGGGGATACAATTCTCGACCAAGGGAGGTCCGACGTGTGCTACACAGTGAGAGTTGCGGATATCATAAAAGTAGGAGGAAGGGGGTTTGGTAGGCTGAGATGGGGAGATGGGGAAGATGGGGTGATTTAGGGATGCACATGGGTAGTGAGATGATGGCTGAGGCATTTTGAGACGGTGATGAGGTGATGGCGCTGAGGTTGTCTTTCCAGAAAATAGGAGGGGAGGGCGGCCGACCTAGGGTTAGAGGGGGAGGTGTGCTGCGCAAAACAGAACGGGGGATAAGGGGATCCTATAATGACAATTTAGAGAGGAAAGGAAAGGTGAGAGTGGAAAAAAGATAATAAGTAAAATAAAAAAGAAAATAAAATAAAAAGAAAACAATGAAAATTGTAATAAAATAAAAATAAATTGAAAAAAAATAAAACCAATAAATAAAGAAACTCAAGACATTCTAAAAATAATAACAAGTTAATAATTATATAATTATTATATTAATTTAATAACCGTGACCAAATTATAATATCAATTCAAATATTAATAAACTCAACAATATTATTATTATTATCATTATTATTACGAAAAATCATAAATAATCTAATTTTATTTGTTTGTTATTTTATTTTATAATCACATTATTTTCTACCCCATTTATTTTTTAATTAACTATGCATCGGGGGGAACATGTCGATTTAGCAAAGCAACATAGATTTGTCTCAGCCCTGCCCGTGTTTTGAGAACTTCTAATCCAAATGTTCATTTACCAGTAAAACAAAAAAACTCTTGTCATGCCTGGTATGAACCTCAACAAAAAAATTATGTCAAATAAAATTATCAGAAAAAGGTCAAAATTAAAATAATTAATAATGTGTGAATTTAGGGTGTGACTTCTTTTCATCTGATATATATGGTTTTCCACAAGTATGGTAGATTTAGTTTTCTATTGAATTAGTTTTAGTTAATTAACCGAATTATATTCCCACTTACTATATAGAACAAGTAAAAAAGAAAGAGATGAAGTCCCAGTTGGACCCTATTGTTTTTAAAGACATTATATGACTTAGTGTGACACGTTGGGAAGTATAGGTTATATTTACAAATAATGTTTATGGTACACTTCACCTATCATTTGATTACCTAAACCTCAGTCAAGTCAGTGTGAACAAAAATATTTGTTAGCACAAATTGATTATATGATTGGTCAATTTAATGGGGAGAAGTGGTTCACAAGTACTGATCTTCATTTGGGATACAATCAGTTGAGGATAAAATAATCTGAAATTTAGAAAACCACATTTTATAGATGGTGCATTCGTTATGACTACCTTTTCATGACCTTTTCTCTAACCAATTATCCTATAGTTTTCATGTATTTTATGAATATGATCTTAAATGATTACCTTGATAAATTCATGGTAGTCATTGTGGATGTCATCCTTGTTTACTATATGGATGAGTAGGATCGTTTTCATCATCTGAGAAAAGTTTTTATTGTGATGACAAATCAATGACTTTATTACAATGTTTCAAAATATTATTTATGAATTTTGGAAGTGATGTTCTTAGGACAAATGGAGTCAGAAAAAGGAATATTAGTTGATCCTGATAATTTTAAAGTTGTTCTGACTTAGAAGAAACCATGAAATGACTTTGAGATTCAATGCATATAATGCTTAGCTGGGTATTATCTTCAATTCATTAAGGAATTCGCAATGATGGATTATCTAATAAATACACTATCCAGAAAGAGGGTAAGGTTTTATTAGACATGAAATATGAGAATTATTTAGTTTATCTAAATTATTTATTGACTACTATGATGGTTTTCACTCTTATAGAGTTCATGAAGGGATTTGTGGTCTCTTGTGATTCATTATATTCCAGATTAGGTTGTATTCTTATATTGGGTGACTATGTCATTGCATATGGGTCTCGTCATCTTAGGCCAAATTAGAAGAATTATCATTATAGATAAAATTTTACAATATAATATGATTATATGAACATGAGTTACATCATCTCGAAAAAAGACTTAATTCTCCGCTTAAGGCATTCAATGGAATATCTATATTATTTTGACACCATCATTGCTTATATGTAACGGAAAGGGAATGTCATTAGAGATTTTTTAGCAGGAATCATCAGACCAAGACAGTGATAGAATCAACAAAATTGTGGAAATTGATGGCTCTCTTTGCATGGTTTCATATTAGAGTCTAGGAATTAGGGGTTATGGTTTCCTTGGATAGTGTTCAGTTGAAATCCTAATTTATCGAACATTTTCTTTTGAAACAACTACTTGATGATGAGTTCTTATCATTAGAGACTCTCTTAATTGTGGGGTGACCGGACTTGATTGGACATTCTCTAAAGAGGGAATTATATTATTTAAGAGCCTATTTATTATACCATATTGGGTATTGAAATCTATGATAGGGTATTGACATAGTTCCTAGTGGGTCGTGATCCCAAGAACTATGAAGATGTTCAATGATATGTGGAGGATGTTTTGGTGGCCATGTATAAGATACTTCATTACTATGATTTTTTTCTCATTGCTATACAAGACAGCATGGTATGGTTGAGCACCTGAAACCTTTATGTTTTTTTCTTCAACCTCAGGTCCCTATATGGATATGGGATAAGTTATCAATATAATTTGTGTTGGGGTATACATGTATCTAGAGAAATAATAATGTGATATGGGGTTTGATCGATAGGTTGAAGAAATCATCTCACATGTTCCCATCCATGATACATTCAATGTTGAGGAGTTGGTAAATCATTATGTGAAATAGACTGTTTGGATGCACGGAGTTTCTTATGATATAGTTTCTAACATGGATCCTTATTTAGCTTGTCGTTTTTGGAGAGGCCTTTAGGAGGAACTAGGATATCACGTTTGTTTGAGTATTGAAAAGAAATATGCATTAGGATGTCCATATAGAATATGTTATATAGATTCTTGAGGACATGATCCATGCTTATGTTGTTGACTTTGGTGGGGGTAGGAATGATCATTTGGAGATGGATGAGTTTTTTTAAACAATAGTTACCATTCTATGATTAGAATGGATCTTTTTGAGGCATTTTATAGCCAGCCATAGAAATATCCATTATGTTGGTCAGTTATTGGTGAAAGTTCAATGGTTGGACCGATCTTGGGCCAATAGGTGGAAATAAAGATTTAATTTATTCATCAATGATTGTTGATGTCACAGAGACGATATATGCCTTATACTGATCCTCATCGTAGATCTTTGGAATTTTCAGTTTACAACCAGGTGTTCTTGAATGTTTCACCCCTGTTGGGTCTACAATGTCATGGGAGTAAAGGGAATCATGCTAATTATTTTGTGAAAAGTTCCACTATTTTTAAATTATCCTTCATATTGAAATGTGAATCCTTTTCTTTAAAGTATTTAGTTATTTTGAAAAGTAATTAATGAATTCTTTTAATATTATTTTGAAAATACAATCCATTTTGTTTGAAAATTTAAATCACATTTGTGGATAATTTGATAATGGATTCTTTTTATGGAATCGTTGGGAGATATCATAGTAGGATTTGGCTCACAACCAAATTTTTCAATAGGGTGTTTGTTGATTACATCCATTTTGGATCCTGTAAGGGGAAAAGATCCATTTGTGGTGGCTATATAAATTTACCCATGGACATAGTGATTTGTTTCCTTTTGGTCTTGGGTTTTTTTCTTCTAATTTTTCGTACTTGGTTTTAGTAATTGGCATGTTTGTGCCTATTTGGCATCCCATACATTACTCCCAGAAGTGTTCATTTTTAAATGAATACTATCGTGTTTATTTTTCATCCAAATTCATTGTTGAAAAATTAGTCACTCTTCCATTTTCATAATGATAGTTTCTAGTCACTAACCCATGGGGATCTGGAACTCCATTTTGGCACTGTTAGGACCATCAAGGTTGTTAGGTTTCTTGTGCAACCAGTCTAGTTCGTGAAAATAACCAATATGATGGGAAATATAATTAATTAATATATGGTATGTCAATCCCAAATTTAGTAGGAATAATGAAAGTTGTTATGATAATTTTCAAATTGAAGTAATTCTTTAATACAAACATGACTAAAGAATAACCTCATTGTCCTCCTATGAATGAATAAATTTTTTTGAGTACATAATGTAATGTGGAATTAGACATTAAGTTGATATTCATATACCTTAATAAAAAAGTAATGTATCTAAACCATTGAAAATATATTTCCCTTAATTACCATCTATATGATAGAGAAATTCATGCCGGTTATTTATCAATGGTGTACAATTGTAATGATTCACAGGGCCTGAGGAGGATACAAAATTATTGGTGTGAAATGAATTCTGAAATGAATTGAAAAATATTTCCCGACAAAATCCAGTGGAGATGGGAAAAATATTTCAATACCATGATGTATATAGGTGAAGAATCTATTATGGTGTATGAAGAAACCCTCACAATACTTTCTTTTTATGACTATATCATCTTAAATTCCACTAAAATTAATGTTTTCCACTTCATTGCTGGGATAAAGAAAAATCTATGGAAATATTTGGAACTTTGATACTTTTTTATCTATGAGGACGTTGTTCAATGATCCCTCAATGTTGATATAGATATCTTTGTACAACACGGTTCTCATGTGTATGGAGATATTTAGCATAAGAAATATTTAGATCTTAGCTGTCTGAATAAAAAATATCATGGGGTCCAAAAATTCCAAAGTCCCTCTTCCCAAAAATACAGGAAGAAGATTCATGAAAATATCCTAATGAGGACAAGGAAATGATTTAGGTTTGAGGTAGAAGGGAACATATATAATTAATGGAGTTTGAGAAAACCCCACAAGGGAGTTGTGCAATGGAATAGTTTAGTCATACCCATGCCTATTTTCCAATGTTCATAAAAAAAGGAATATGGACACTATATGAACCAATGCCCAAATCAAGGGGTTATAGATCGTAACCAAAGTCAAATCAACTAATTCCTGTGGAGGATTGACAATCATACACAATTTCAACTATTTTTTAAGATCCCAAAAAATGAATCAGTGGTAGTTATTCATCTTATTCATTCAATTATTTTGAACATAGTATTTTATTATGGTTATATTAATCACTCATATCATCAGTGATTATTAATACTATTCAAAAATAAAATTAAACCTGGATATCTATTTGTCATGTGATGTAAAAAAGTGGTGAAATTATTATAACCCAATTATACAACTCGTCTCATTTAAAAAAATGGTTTTATTTTTTCATAGAATCTTTTGATACTCCCTTTTTTGAAATTTTATGATGTTCTAGGATTGGATTTTATTTCATTATATATAGAAAACATATGTTGATAATAGAAAGAAATCATCATATATATCATGAATGAACCTATGATTATAAAATTAATCAAGGAGAAGGGTCAATATTCTTTGGTATCATCATATAAAGCATTGATATTATTTCCTTATGAGAAAGGGGATCTAGATCAAATGATTAACCCAAAAATAAAATATAATCATTGAGAACATTCAGATTATGAAGATACATGGTAATGTGTTTCCCAATGCGTTGCATGGTATTCCTCTATTCCATGAGGACGAGTTTTCAATAAATCATACCACATGATATATTCCAATATACAAGACATCATATAGAATGGACATTTTTAAAAAAGATGATTTGATAATGATATAATAGGGTAATATAGAAAATATATTATAAGACAAATATATTTATTGTGGGGTGCACCAGTCCTTTTAATAAATAATAATTATGGGTTAAAGTTCCTCTGAATTTATTATTGTGAGCTAATTAAGATCAAGACAAAGGAAAATTATCATATGGCATAGATTGATGAATTTTATTATTATCGATGTGGAACCCAATACTTTTCAATTATAGATATATTTTCATGATATTATAGAATAATGGTGAAGAATGGGGGAGTGGGTATCCCTAAAACATCTTTTAATATAAGGTATGGCCACTATGAGTTCATAGTGACACATTTTGGACCAACTAATTATCCATATTTTTTCATGGACTTAATGAATAGATTCATTAGATATATGTTCTATTAATTTCTTGTAAAAATTATATATTACAATATTATCTATCCAAAAATAAAGGATGAAGATGGGGAATATTTAATTATATTATAACGAAATTGGTAAAAGAAATGTTTTCTGCTATTTATAGTAAATTATATTTTTTATTGAGAAAGTTACATTCAACAAGAATGATACCAGCTAGACTAAGATATTTTTGGATCAATAAACAATAATGAAAATAAAACAATATATTAGGCCAATATTTTTGAATGAAATTGATATTTTACAGAGATTATGAGCATAATATCTTGTAATTTTGAATGAATTATGATTTTGTTTCATTCCAATACTTGGTATAAATTAAAAGAGATTCATGTATTCTAGTTCTAATAAATGTTAGAATTTATTCAATGAGTTTTCAAAGAGTCTAACCACTTCACCTGTACTCATGTTACCCACCATTGGGGAATGATTTTGGATCTACAATGATGAATCCAAAAATTTATCAGGAATCATACTAATGAAATATAAAAAATTTATTACATATGCCTCATTCAAATTAAAGATCCATGAGACGATCTACTCATTTAATGATCAATAATTGGATGCAGTGATATTCACATTTAATGTATTGTGACATTATCTTATGGGGGATAATATTGGAATATATACGAATAAAAAAATATAAAAATATATATTCACTCAAATGGAGGTTAATATAATAAAATAGGTTTTTAGTGATGATCATGTATTGTTATTGTTAAATCAATTACCATCATATGAAAGAAAATAATTTTTTGTGTTCTAATCATTGAATGGCTCCTGAAATTCTATCAATTATGAGAATTGAAAACGATCCAACCATCATATACATTAAAATGGTGTAAATAGAAATAATAAAATTATATTAATCATAAATTTCTCAAATAACATCTTAACCATTTCTTAATGAGATGATCAATGTGGCCCAAAAATATTATGAGGCACTATAGAAGAATCTAGTGAATATTACATAGTTTTACTTTTCCACTAACATATTTATAATGTTTTGAACATGGATATGTGTACAATCCAATCCAAAACATAGGAGGTATCATGTACATGATGCATGTAAATAATAATTCACTAGTTATACAGGAAACACTAATATGTTTAGATACCTCTATAGAATTTTTTTTTGGATAACATGAAGAAGGATATTTTAATGTTTTTATCCTGATTCTTGGTATTATGAAAAATCATGGTTTAAGGAAAAAAGTTTTATTGTTCCATGAAACCATTGACCACACTAGTATGGAAATTTTAAAAGATAACCATGGATTTTATCATTGTACTCCCCGAGCAATTTAAACGAAATAATTATATCAAGGTGGTAGTTATTATCATTAAAAAGTAAGTGCATTTCAATGCAATCAAGAATTATTATCTCTTTCCCAACATAATATGGTATAGAATAGATAAGTGGAATAACTAAATGGAGTTCCACTATATATTTTATCTAATAGAGATATGAGGTTTACCTTCAGGTTCGGTATAATCCTTCATTAATCATGGATAATGTAATTAGTTTTGTCACTGTTTATCACCCTCAAATGGATGTCCAGTCTGAAAATTCATTTCAAAACCTAGAGGACTTACTTAGATCGTGTTCCCTGGATTTTCAATTATGTTGGGATAAAAAACTTCCTCTAGTTGAGTTCTCATAAAGTAAAATCTTCCATGTAAGCATTAAAAAAGAAACATATGATGCTCTATAAAGGAAGAGGTGATTCACAATGACATGGGAGGATATAGTTTGAGAGTAGATGATAAGGAGACCTGATATTTTCCAAGAGATGATAGATAAGGTTTACACCAATCATTTAAATATGAAATCTATAGAAATATGATAGTTAATCCTTGATAAAAATCATCGCGTTAATCTAGAGTTTTAAGATGGATATATAGAGATCCTTTTGATATATATATGGGAAAATTGCATGAGGTTTAGTAATAAGTGAAAGAATCATCCATGATACATTGGCTGCATTGAGATCCTTCATTTCATTAGATATATGTAATGTCAACATGCAATATATACCGTCCTATCTCAAGTATAGGATGAATCTTATATTTCCCAATTGATGGAGAACATAACAGACCCATATCATGAACTTATTCTTGAGGGGGTACCTTTAGATAATGATAATCCATTCGGAGTAGAATCCAGGTAAAATCATTGAGAATATATACATAATTCTATGTAAAAAAGATAACTCGCATGGTAAATGTGTTGTGGCGGAACTATATATTTGAGGATGTCATGTGGAATCTAGAATAGGGGATGAAACAAATTACCCTCATCTGATTTTGAGATTGAAATGATAATTTTTAGGTTATTATGTTTCATTGGGGATTTATATAATGATATGATATTGATAAATTCTTATCCCTTCTTAAATAAATAAGTGTATTATAATATAAAATATTTATAGAGAAAACATGAACTACTTTCATTATTTTGGAACATTATATCATTTATTATCTAAAATATGTTGAGAATCATACTAATAAAAAATTGAGTCATTCCATAGTTTTATTTAGATTTTTATATATGTCAGGGGTTTTGATAAATTCTTTTTGATACCATAGAAAGAAGTGACAACCTCAACATTAGGATCGTACTACATGAATCCCATGTATTATAGATTCTCATAGTGATAACATCATGGTGATATTCACTAGACGACGATCAATCCAAGTCTCAAAAAAACATCTTGATTGAAAATGATTACCCTAGAATTTCAACCAAATCAAGGACATGACCATAACCATGTTAACTAAACCACCCCAAAAAATATCCCCATCACACACATTACCCGTAGGGAAATAACTATTGTAATAATGAGTAATGTGTCTACAAACTCAATGTATTTGTTTTTACATATCCTTCTATAAAGTAAAGAATATATAAATTTTTTCTATTACAATATAATGATTAGATATTATGTCATATATAATTTAGATTTGGATATGACAAAATTAAAATTGTATATTTGGGAAATATACATTTTCAATCAATTAACTCTATTTTATGAATTCATGAATTTATGAAATAAATGAAGTTTTAATTAAATATTAATATTAAATAATTTATTAAATAATCACAATACTATAATTTTTTTTGTAAAATTTAATTTTTATAAGGGCCAGAAAACTATTATTCTTTGGAAAAATTGTTTCAAGAACATATTCTTTATATAAACGGTAAATTATAAAATCTATATTTTTTTATAATAAAATAAATATTATTTTTGAGTTAATAAAGTAAAAATTATCCAATGGATAATTTATCATATTTTTTTTGAGAATGCTGAATTTTCAGGAAAAAATTAATTGCAATATAATTATTTGATTTGTATTATGACCTCAAAATGACCCAAAAGAGATGTAATATTTTATATAAAATATTTCAATGAAAAAATATTTATTTAATAATTAAAATAATGTTTTTTACGTAATTTGAATAATATTATTAATCTTAATGATTCCTCTAAACCCACTATTATATTTTATAGTTTTAAGATCCATTCTTTTTTAACATCACTGAACACCACATTTAAAATATTTTTATTTTTATTAGTTCTTATTTGAGACATGTAGAATATTTTAAGACCAACCATTTGATAAAATCGGGAGAAAATAATATTATTATCACCAGATTTTATTATTTTATCATATAGAGTCTAAACCAACTTTTGGGGGTTAATAAACATTTATAGTGTATTTTCATAAAAATTCTCACCCAACCACAAATTAATCTATAATAAAAATCATTGGAGGATTAATATACTCTACCATTTACCCTATAAATACCTATAGTGGTGTCCCCATTCACAAAATTATATCCTACCAAGATTTTTGATGATCCCTCTCATGGTAAGGGTTCTCTCTCTATTAGTTTCCATTCATTCGCCATCTCTATATTTAGGTTGTCGAATCTAAATTAATTTTGTTGTAAAATATAAATAATTTTCCATATTTAATGAAATTTATGTTCTAATAATTATAGATAATTTACCCCTATCTTTATAACCATTTCCTAATCCATTTCTATTTCTATGTAAGTGATCCTCTCATTATCCTAAAATGTCAAGAACCTTCTTTATATTCTGTTCAATGAATTCCAATTTCCCTGATTGAATTATATTTTTTAAAATCCCAAATTATTTCCTTATCATTTTAATGTGATGAGAGTCCCCATTATCTATCTTTAATAGAACCCATGAACATTTATGGTCCCCCATTATGCTGTAGAAATTATCCTATGATTTTACATAATAATTTTTTTATTATATACCTTCCCCATTTAATATTAATTTAATTAACCATGATATACATATCCTTCAAATATTTGGGACTCCAACATATGTAACCTAGACTCATTTATTGTTTTATTACATGTGATGAAATACATATTTATGGCGTATGATCTATGTCGCATATTTATGTAGGTACATGTTATGAACATGATGGCTGGACCAAAATAGAACTCCAATGCATTATGTAATGTAAGAAATCATTGAATACCATTTATGTTTAATGTGAGGTTATCAAAATAACACTATGTTGTGATTTATTCTTGGGAATCTGTGGAATATATTTATGATGTCATGTTATATGTTGTTATCCACATTCATAGTTATCCATTATTTTATTATGATATATCATGCCACATTGATCATGAGTACGATTATATCAACCCTTATGTTACCTTGATATGTCACTTATATCACATGTAATAATTTTTTTATAATTTGGGTTTTTATTTCCTAAATGGGCCTTATGGGTCACCCCACTATTTTTTATATCCATTGATTTTCCCATGGATTTTTAGAAAACCCATGTAATATAATCCTGGTTTTGGTGTTATTAAATAATGGTGTTATATTTTTTCCATGTTGTTATGTTATGTTCCTAATTTTCCATTTACACTAGGCCACATGATAATATGCGATTTTATTACATGTACCATTGATTAATAAATTATGAAATAAGACACATTAAGGAAAAGGGTTGTCATAAAAACTCACATTGTGAACATGAGGTTCCCAAAATTAATTCCTAAATTTTTATTGGATAAAGGTAATTTTTTGGTCATAATACAGGACAATTTATGACTTGAATGACGCATTAAATCCTTGAAAATGAATATGGTACTATCTATATAGATGAATTTTAACCATGGTATATTTTCAAAAACACATGAATTATCTCCATACTCTCGGCGGTCAGAGGTGGTTCTATGAGGTGTTTTGAATCCCTTGAAAAATAGATCTATTATTGAATTCCCAGGATCGATCAATGGTTACATGAGGAAAGTCTCCTGCTTTTGATTTTCTCTCTTATCCATTCATCCTTTCTTTATCTAGTTTCATATTTTTATGCTATGGTTATTGATATCATTAATTATTTTGCAATTGTTTTGATATTATTTTGTGTGGTTATGGTGTGTTGTAATTAAAAGGATATAGATTCTTTATCAATGAGGTGATCAAAGATTTGTGTTGTTGTTCTATTTGTATTTCATGACAATTTAACGCCAAGAGTTATGTGATTTTTTATTTCCAATATTATTTTGGGTGTAATGATAATGTTATCATTCCCTATCCTTTTGGGTAATAGTGGAATTAAATGAAATGTGTTTTTATCTGTAATGATCGATTGGTTTTTGGTTTTTCCAATCACATATTATTCCACTATCATTTGGGTTTGCTTATTTTTCCTTGATTTTTTCAAATATATGATTCATATTTCAATTATAATGTTTTCATGTTTTTTTTGCATGTTTTTGTTTTTTATAATTTTTTAACAAAAATATAAATATTTGGTTCATATTTTCATTATGAAAAATAAACAATTTATTCTTGTTGATTGAAATTAAATTTATTTTTATTAATTTGTAATCATGCACCCTATTAATTTTATGGAAATGACATTCATAAAAATATTATTTTTAAATTATAAAATTTCAATCTTTATAGTGTAATAAGAAAATATTTTTTTTAAGAATAAATTTTTAATTATTTTTAGATATTTATAACTTCTGCCTTAAGTTTCACGTTATTGCAATTTATGTCAAACGAATCATTTAATTCTGTAAGGAAATGAAAAACTTGTTTTTAAGTGTTCAATGTTTGGGGTCAAGTGTGGACATATTAATATTAATCATGGACACATTGGGTATAGGGGTTAGATGTAATTGTGAATTTTGTTTTTTTTTCATTATAACTTTTTTACATTATATATATGTGAGACTTATGATGAGTTTTGATGTCAGGAAGATATATAAGATGGTTGAGTGAGACATTAGAGGGGAAGAAAAGTTTTATAGCCCCATTTTGTTCTGTTAACGAAGATAAATACACATAGGGATATTCATCATGTTATAAGGGATGGAACCTATAGTGATAGAATGGGTTGAACCATGTTATTCCCATCGTTCTATTGAATTATTTGAAGTGGTATTGATTATTAATCTAAATTATGGTCAGATGGTTAGGTCTCCAATTTTTTTTCATTCCTCTAACTACTATATATTTCAATAGTTGTTCATGTGTAATGAGTATCTCCATGGTATCTTTTGTTGACTACTAGAGTTCCTGGAGTTATGGAATAAAAATAAATTATAAATGTTTTACCAATGATATTTTTTCTTAATGGAATGAAATTGTTAATAAAAATGGAAATCATTGTATCTATTTGTTATGGTAGGAGGGCATGGAATTTTGGTTGATAGTTAAGGTAATATAGAAATAATTTTACACTAATTATTTACGAGAGATGTAATTTATTTAACTATGTAATGATTAGAATAAATAATACATTGAACATCATTGTAACTATTTATGTTCTTATAGGATATATAGTTCATAATGGTGGTAGCTGGGTTTCTCAAATATGATAGTTGTAGTTGATCCTAAGAATAGTTTAACAAAAAACAAATTCAGCTATATGAATATTCATTTATGTTATGTGATTTCATTAGATACAATACCCATATCATTAGGGATACTAACACCCAATGGACTATGGGAGTGTGTTTCCCCAATATCTAGGATTGTGAGGAACAAATGGATGACTACATCTCATTCCCCTGTCCCAATTCCTAGAAAAATTATCTTTTAGTACGAACATTTGTTTGACATCCCATATATAAGGGTGGACATCAATTTAATGGATTCTTGTTACATCAAACACATTTATATTCAGATATAGTGTACTTAGGATTATTATAGTTATGTTTTTGTGGGTTTTGAATTAATGAGGTGAAACACAAGATGTACAGACTATTGTTTCTCTCTAAAACTATGTATTTTCTACCATAGGATGTGTAATAGATGATGAGATAATGTGATGTAAAGACTTCATTGTATCTTAGAAATAGATGATGTTTTGCAGGGGATGGAAGATTATAAATACTAGATCATTTGTCACCTTGTTTGATTACTTTTGAGGGGGATGTAATAGGACGTGCGATGATGGGGAAGAGTGGAAATTCAACAAGAGATCAGTAGCAGGCATCCATAATTAATATTTTTTAGATATTAAATTATTATTGTATGAAATACTATGTGATATAGATAATATGTGATTTTTGCAACATAGTATAAATGCTCAGTTGAAGAGTTAGTTTCACTTATTTATAATGGTGATTTAGTATTTCATATTTATGTATTTCATGAGAGTTTATGGGGATGAACCAAAATAGTATACATGTTATTCTCACAATAAATATTTATAATTTTTTTTCATAAAATTAACATAAGGTTGGTTATTGTGATGGAATTTAGTATCTTGTGTGGCTGTTCATGAGATATTTCAAATTAAATGACAATAAAAATTAGTTTTTAATAATTGTAAATTTATTTTTTGTTATTTAATAATATAATATTACATGAATTTATATGAGATATTTTTTATTTATGATCAATATATTTTTTTTTACTTGACATATAACTTGTTCCCCATGATCTTCTTAAATGTTAATGCCATCCATTTGTATATATGATTTACTACATGTTCTTGTCATGAATGATGGCGAGAGCGGCGAGAGCGACGGAAGCAGCGAGAGCGGCGAAAGCAGCGAGAGCGACGGAACTTTTTCTTCAACCTAGATATGGCGTTTTCGTACACTCCTGGAGTTTTATTTGATTCTCACCATGAGCTCGTTCAATCCTGATTGGGAGTTTGCTTTCATGGATGACCGACTCTTATCTAAGGGTTTTGGTTCTTCATCGAATCCTATAGATCTCTCGGGGGCGAGAAAGAAAGGTGTTTCTTTTGCTGAAGTTCTTTCCGGTTCGTCTGTTTTGAGAAATAGAGGTACGTCTCGTTCCTCGAACATTACCAGACTTGAGAATGGCGGTTTTTCTGTAGTAGCAGATCCGGAGGCTTTGCAGCAACGCATTGATCTTTGTATGTTTTCAATTCTTGGTCGTGTTATTTATTCCAAGGGTGATAAACCCTGGTTTTATGCGGATCTTAAAGATAGAATTTCTCATTGCTGGGGTTTTAGGAATTGGAAATTGATTCCTATTGGGAGGGGTTTTTTTCACCTCATCTTTCAGTCGGGAGATGATTTTAATAAGGCGTGGGATTTTGGAAATCTTCATCTCAAACCTGGTATTTTGAGATTATCCGAATGGGATGTTAATTTTAACCCTTTCAACCTTAAGCAAACTAATGCACAGATCTGGATCAGACTTCACGGGTTGAATTGGATGTATTGGCATCCTAAGATCCTTAATGACCTTGCCTCATGTGTTGGCACTCCTGTTAGATTGGATCAGAAAACTTTGGAGGGGGATCTTGGTTATTTTGCTAGAATTCTGGTTGATGTAAACCTGGAAAATAAAAGGCCGGATAATGTCACTCTGATTGCTAATGGTAATAAGATTGCTGTTAAAATAGAATATGAACGTGTTCCTTATTTTTGTGAGGTTTGCAAGATTGTTGGTCATTCTGTGGTGAACTGTAGGATGCTTCAAAAGAAAGTTTCTGCGGTTCCCAAAGAGAAGGATTGGAAGGAGGTTAATTGGAATAAAAATAATAAGAAGATTTTTGTGGAAAAGGAGGGTCCGTTAAAGGATATACCTGGTCCCTCTAGAGTTATAGTCACTTCTAATAAATCTTGGGCAGATATCTCTGAAGATGTTGAACAAGGTAGGATTCCTGATCTGCCTAGTCCTCCTACTAAGTTTGGTCAGGAAATGGATAAATTTGGTGGATCCACGTGCATAGAGGATCACATTTTGGATCATAATTTATATTCTGAGATTCATGACCTGATCATGTTTTCGGAATTGGTGGATAACATTTGTGAGCTTGTGGTTTCTTTTCAGGATAGTGAGAATTCTGGGTTTTCCCAGGTTCTTATTGATCCTGTTTTTGCACCCATCACCTCCCCAGTCCAGGTGGTTGGAGCTTCTGCTCCTCCCATTGCATATTCTGCTGTAAAAGGAGTGGAAACTGCTTCTTTCAAGTCAGATTCTGCTCCTTCGGAAGAGGTGATTGGGGCCCCTTTTCCTTCTGTTGGTTCTGCTTCACTGGTTGAGGTTATTGAGGTTCCTGTTGGTCCAGTTGGCATCCTTAGTGATGCCATTAAAAATGGAAAAGGTACCATCAGCAGTCTGGATATAAGTGATCTTATACAGGAGGACTCTTGTACTAAGAGAAAGGCTGGAAGGCCTCCTAAGTCTGGAAAACAGGTTAATGTGGGGGTTAAAAAAGGGGGAAATCATCCCGGTCTTAGGTTTAAATGAAGCTTCTTTTCTGGAATTGTCAGGGTTTGGCCAATCATGATACTATGAGGTCTCTTAGGCTTTTCATTTTAAAGCATAGGCCCCTTCTTATTGGTCTGTCTGAACCCAAAAGGGTTTTTTCTCCTAATATTTCCAATTTTGAAAACCTTGGTTTTCATTTTGTGGAATCCAATAGATCCTCATCGGATATTAAAAGGTTATGGGTTTTGGCTCATTGTTCTTTATCGCATATTTCCCTAATTTCTAATTCTGATCAGCATGTCACAAGCTCTTTTTTTCTTCAAGGTTTGCAACATTTCTGCTCTTTTATTTATGCTCATAACTGTTATCAGGGTCGTAGGAATTTATGGATGGATATTGGGTCTCTCAATTCTTCGATCTCTGGTCCGTGGTCTATTCTTGGTGACTTTAATTCCATCATGAATTCTGATGAGAAGATCGGAGCCATGTCTAATGTTATCTCTTCTAGGGAGTTCAAAGCTTGTATTGATAATAGTGGGTTGATTGAAGTAAATCTTGTTGGGGCTAAGTATACATGGTACAGGAAGGTTTTGGACCGATTTGTTGCTAGTAGAATTGATAGGGCCTTTGTCAATGAGGCTTGTCTTGATTTCTGGGGTTCTATTTCTTGTATGACTCTTTCCAGAATCAACTCTGATCATCATCCTATTTTGGTTGACCTTGTGAGTAAGGACCCCAATCCTCCTTTGCCTTTTAGATTTAATAAGGCCTGGGTTAATCATCCTGAATGTAGAACTATTGTTGAACAAACTTGGAATTCTTGTAATGGAAGGGATAATGATTTTGCTTGCGTCATTAAGCTCAAACTTCTTAAAAGAAATTTGAAATTCTGGAGTAAATATCGTTTCAGTTCCCTTGATTCTGAAATTTCCTCTCTTGAGGATTCTATTCAACAAATGCAGGCGCAAAATTCTTCAAATAATTTCTCTAATGATATTTTGGGTGAGACTCAGCTGGTTTCCAAGCTTAATAATTTGTTGAATCTTAAAGATGCTTTGCAAAGAGATAATTTTAAGGCTAATTGGTTGAGAGATGGGGATAGAAATTCTAAATTTTTTAATTCTTTGCAGAGAATTAGGAAAGTCTCAAGGCCTCTCTCTTTGGTTAGAAATGGGAATAATGTGTTTGATAACAGAAGGGACCTTTCTGAGCATGTTGTTTCTTATTTTAAGGATCTCTTTTCTGGTTATTTCCCTCTTGATGATCCTGTGGAGAGTATTATTCCGACTCTTGTTAATCAAGAGGATAATTCCAGTCTTACATCCATTCCTTTAGAATTTGAAATTAAAGAAGCGACCTTTAGTCTAAAGTCTGATAGCTCCCCGAGTCCAGATGGTTTTGGGAATTTTTTCTTTCAGACTTACTGGGATGTCATTCATGAGGATGTTTGTAGGTTGGTTACTCGTTTTTTTAAAGGTGGATCTCTTACTCAGGGTCTAAATGCTCAATTCCTTGCCCTTATTCCAAAGACTGAGAATGCTAATGAGATTCATTTGTTCAGACCTGTTGCTATGATCAATACTATTTTTAAAATTATTTGCAAAATCTTAGCTACTAGGATGTCTTCTATTGCCAGTAAGATTGTTTCTCCTAATCAGTTTGTCTTTATTAAGGGTAGGTCTATTCAAGATTGTCTTATTACTGCATCTGAATGTGTTAATCTTCTTAAGAAATCCACAAGGGATGGTAATATTGCTCTAAAGTTGGACGTCAGGAAAGCTTTTGATACTATAAATTGGAATTTCATTTATAAGGTTCTTCGTTTTTTTTGGTTTTGATGATGTTTTCATTAATTGGGTTAAAATCATTTTCGAGTCTGCTTGTATCTCTGTCCTTGTTAATGGCTCCCCTGAGGGCTTCTCTGCTTGTTCTAGAGGTGTCAGACAAGGTGACCCTCTCTCGGCCATTATTTTTTCCATAGGATAGGATTATCTTAGTAGATTACTTTCTATTATGGCTGGTAATGGGAATCTGTATTCTATTAGTGCTGGTAGAGGTTTTGTTGCTCCCACTCACTTGTTTTATGCGGATGATATTATTCTTTTCACTAAAGGGAATAAGAAGAATATTAAAAATAATAAGCGTGCCCTTTTGCATTATGAAAAAGTCTCTGGGCAAGAGATTAGCTGGGACAAGTCCTTTGTTTATTTTGGAAGGAATTTTCCTATTTCTAGGAAGAATGGCATTATTAGGGATTTGGGTATTCATGAAGGTGTTTTTCCCTTTACGTATTTAGGTGTTCCTATGTTTTTGGGGAGGCCTAAAGCTTGTTATTTTTCTGATATTGTATGTAAAATCAGACGTCATCTTGCTACATGGAAGGGTAAGTCCCTTTCCTTGGCTGGTCGGGTTTGTTTGGTTAGAGCTGTTATCATATCTAAGTTTGTTTATTCTTTCATGATTTATAAGTGGCCGATCTCTCTTATCAAGAGCATTAACGTTTCTATTAAAAATTTTATTTGGAGTGGCAATATTTCAGAGAGGAAATTAGTTACTGTTTCTTGGAATAATTGTTGTAAACCCTATGATGCTGGGGGTCTTGGTATTAAAAATCTTGAGGTGTTTAATGATTCTTTACTGGCCTCGTTCATTTGGAGGCTTGTCAATGATAAATCTCAGTCTCTGGACTTTCTCCGCTATAAATTTAGGGATAGGCTCAGGAATGGAGTTTTTAATTATCTGGATTCTTCTGTTTGGCCTGCTTTTAAATACATCTTTTCTTCTATTGACTCTCATGCCAGATGGCTTGTTTCAAGGAACTCGTCTTTATCCTTTTGGAAGGCCAATTGGACTGGATGTCCTTTAGCTGAATCCTTGTTGGATGATGATTTTAATGTTGATATGGATGCTACGATTAAGGATCAGCTTGATAATATGGGGGGTCTCCCTAATCATATTGTTACTATTATCAATAGTTACTGTTTCTCTAACAGAGAGGATTTTTGGGCTTGGGAACCTGCTTTTAATGGCCTGTTGACTTCTAAAAATTTTTATTGTCATTCTTTATCTTGCAATATAGGGTGTAAATGGATGAGGGATCTTCATATGAACTTTATTTGGCCCTCTCGGTCTTCTTTTACCTGGAGATTGGCTCATGGGAAACTTCCTACTGATTGTTTCCTTCAGAAATGTGGCATCTCTCTCTTCTCTTCGTGTGTGTTTTGTTATCAACATAGGGAAGATATTGATCATTTGTTTATTAGTTGTGTCAATGCCTCTTCAATGTGGAAGGCTGTTTTTGATATCTTTGAAATTCCCATGCCTAATATGTCTTCAATTCATCATTTCCTTCAAAGCTGGATTTCTATTTCGCTCTCTCCCCAATTGTTGGATCTTTTTAGAGTCGCTGCTTCTAAACTCCTTCATTTTATTTGGTTTGCTCGAAATAAGATGATTCATGATAAATTTTCCTTCTCGGTTAGTGGGGTTTTATCCGCTATTCTTGGTGCTATGCGTAATGTTGTTATTCCAAGGAATCATTTTTTCTTTAACTCGGTTCATGATTTGTCCGTTCTGAACAGGATAGGTGTTAAGGGTAATTTCAAGCCTCCGCGTGGTACTTTAGAAGTTCTATGGAAGGAACCTTTTTTTGGTTGGATAAAAGTAAATTCAGATGGTGCTTCTAGGGGAAATCCGGGGCATTCTGGTTATGGTGCTGTTTTCAGGAATCATAAAGGGGATGTCCTTGGTTGTTTTCATGGTTCTTGTGGCTTTGCCTCTTCACTTGAGGCCGAAATGCTTGGCATTATTGTTGCTGTTGATCAAGCTGTGCAGTGTGGTTGGGATAATTTATGGTTTGAGAGTGATTCTTCTGTTGTTGTTTCTGCAATTAGGATGGGTTTTTATCACTTGTCCTGGAAGCTTACTAATCGCTGGATTAATTGTTTGGAGACTCTTTTTTCTTTGAATCATATTATCACTCACGTTTATAGGGAAGCCAATTCTGTTGCTGATGGTCTGGCTAATAAAGGTGTTAATGGTGTTGATTTTTTTTGGTTTGATAAAATTCCTGATGATCTCCTTATTTTTATTAATAGGGACCGTGACAAATCCCCCATTTTTATACTTTTGTAAGTTTCTTTTGGGGCTTGTTTGTTTTTGGAGTGGCTTGTTTCTTTTTCTTCAGGTTGGCCGTAGAGCTTTGCTGTGTCGAGTTGCTGTGGTTTCCCAAATTCTGGGATTCAGTGTGCTGATCTGGAGCAGGCTGGAGTCTGCAGAGTAGCTGGCTTCATTTGGTTTCCCAAATTCTGGGAATCAGTGTGCTGTTTGGAGCGGGCTGGAGGCTTAGTTGCTGGCTTCTTTTGGTGGAAGGATGGATTTTTTGTTGCTGTTTTTGGCTAATAAAAGCCAGGGATGATGGAGATTCTTCTGTCCTGGTGATATCTTTCTTGATCCGGCTTTGATCTTTTTTGGCGGCTTTGGTGGCCTCATTCCATAGCCCACCCTTTTTATTGGGTGTTTGTCGTCTTTGGTTTCTTTCTTTTTCACCTTAACCATTTTTTATGGTTTTGGTGTTTTTTGTTTGTATTTTTCTTGTTCTGTTTTCTTTTTTCTTTAATAAATTTCCATTAATAATTTCTAATTGGATTCATGCTTTAAGAATAATTTTAACACTTCAAAATTTATTGTACCATGAGGGGTAAATCATTTTGGGAGGGGATCATGACAATTTGGCATCAATGAATCAGGTTAGGGTGTTATATGGACATTGGAGGGATGAACTTGTGAGGATATCATGGGTTGGTATGAAAAAATGTAAGAAGAGAATGTTAGGAAATGTGTTATTGGGAGACCAGATATGAAATTTTTATTTAGAGTCTACAATTTGGTGATGTGTTGAAAATAATTTTTACCCATCCTACATGGATAATTGATCATATTGGGAAGTAGAGATCAAGGAAATGATGGTTAATTATTCCTTTTTAATGATGTTATTGAAATCAGTATTCATTGGGGTTAGGTAAAACATTAAATAATTAGTATTAGTTAAATAATATTTAATATTATATCCAAGTTAATGAGTTCCTAAATATTTATTCTTTTATAAGTACTATATTAGGTCAATTTACTCCTCAGGTTCACATTGAAGATGTTTAGGAATGTGTTCCATCAGATCATAATATAGTTGAGGTTGAACAAACATGGAGGACTAAACTATGAGTTTTTTTGATATAAATTATGTAAATGTATTGGTGTTCCATTTTTTGATTTAGTGATAATATAATGGTTTGTGGAGGTGAAGATATCCTCTAGTTTAATTAGTAATCAATAATAGGAACTATTATTCATTATTTGTGTTGATGTTTTGTATGTTTCCATTATTTGTTCCTTGTTGATCATGAGGAGTTAGATATCTTATTGTTGATTTTTAGGGACCGGTTCTAAGACTAGATTCTTTATTCATCTCTTATAGATGAATTTATCCTTGATTTTATCACCCTTCAGCATTGGATTTATATTGTGTTGGAGATTGTGATAAATTTTAGGACATTTCTGCAATAGTCAGTTGTCTAATTTTTAAATGAGGAAGTCAGGTCATGGAATTTATTGGAGGATTTACATATAGATATACAACAACATTTAACCCTATTTTTGTTGAGGATATATATTAATTTACTACATAGATCATAGGTTATTGAGTGGAATCTTTCCTCGAAAAAACCTTCATAAAAGGGGACCTTTCATAATTTTCTATATAGATGATTTGTGGTCTAGGGTTCCCATTTGAATGGAAAAAATATATTTTAGATCGTAGGGCTTAGGTCCAATCTATAATAATTATATTTTTCAGTGGTAGAGGATCTCAATACACTACCATGGGTTAGACACTTGGTTTTCGTGAAGAGAACATTGTTATATATGGTGAGGGTGATCATCCACTCTTATCAGGAAGTCTACAGTATGAGTTCCTCTTTAGGATCATCTATTGTGGCGGTTTTATCCATGCTAACCGTATAAGGGGGATCCATATTTCTATCAAAAAATGGGTGATAGGGAAATTAGATTAAATAATCATGATGATCATCATCCTATATGTATACAGTTCAGCCTTGGAGGTGGTCCCAATTACAGTCAAATATATTATAGAGCATGTCACAGGAAACTAATTTCTATAAAGTTGTCAGCTCTAGGTGAACAAGCTGTTTTTAAGTTATTATTTTTAGGGTTTCTACTTGGGTATATGATTTGTATTATTCATGATCCAGGTACTACATCATATAATATTATAAATTCCATCAAATGGTTTTTGAATTTGGGAGTTTAGTGAACCACACATTTATAAGATAAATTTAATATCCTTTTAGATGAATACAATATATGTATCATAAGAATAGATGTCCCATGACAATATAAGATTAGTGCATTTGGAAACATGACTATGTAAATAACTCTTACATGTACTAATATATATAATTTCCAATTTATTTCTTCAAAAAAAAGTAACCATATTGGACATAAACTACATAAAAACATTATCTATTTCCCATGGAAGGGAAACATAAGGAAGGGTGTGCTCAGATTCTTAGTAAGGGTAAATATAATAGATAGCAATATAATGTGATAAGTTAGAGTATGATAAGAATAATGGTATGAGAAAATGAGTCAAATTTCATAAAATAATACCCATAAATTCTTTTATCATAGTAATGAGACATGGTATAATTTTTTATCAATCGAAATTCATAAGACATAAGAGTTTGAAGTCAAGAATAACCCATCACGATCCATAAAAAAACTAATAACTAAATAAAAATATTATTGTCATGACTATAAGAATATGAAATAGTTCTCATAGACAAGGATCAAAATCTAGACTATTATAGTGTATTGGATACAGTCCCCATTCTATCATTTCCATAGTCAAGGTTCACCCCTAAGACTATCTTATTGCACGATGACCCTTAATAAGATAGATCCATTCCACATTCTAGTCATTATTATAACACGAGGTATATATATTTACCCCATGAAATGGATGAATATAACAAAACTAACAGACCATTATATATAATTTAACAAACTCATCCATAGTTTATAATAGTTCCAATCATCATATAATTAAAACTGTACAAATTTATATCACATGATCATAAAACAACCTTCATATTAGAATGTCATAAACCATGGAAATGATACGAGAATAATAAAAATTTCATAATCATATTAATAATACATATAGAGAAACAATAATTATGTAAATGTTTTATTGTATCCCTATAAAATTATATGAAACATCAAAAGATATTTTTATAGATTAAAATGACTTTAAAATACCACTAGAAAAAATTTCGAATTTTTTTTGAAACAACATGTCTAAAGTATAATTTTTTTTAAAAAAATATTAAGTAAAAAATTTTCATTGTTAATAAAAATGTAAAATTTTATATTAACATTCAAATAAGATATTAATCATGATTTTAGTGATTATTTTCATTGGAGTTTATGTAAAAATATTGACCTAAAATTTTTCAGTAAAAAGTAATAAGTAACATGTTTATAAAAATATAATGAATTATCTTTTAAACCATTATAATGAAATTAATATATAGTTAAAAAATTACTTTAAATAATATTTTTAGAATATTGAAATCCTTTTTGGAAACCTTTTATTGAACATTTTTACTTGGAAGAAACTATTATATACCAAATATAGAAATGATGTTTGTCCAACAAGAAAACATTATTCATGTCTATTGAGATGATAAAGACAAGAATAACAAAGGAAAACTTGAAATTTATAGAAATTTCCCAAGGATAATAAAAACTTCAGTTTTAGAGAGTCAAAAAATATAATTTTATCATCATAAAATTAATTATATACAATCCTTTTAAAAAATAGATAGAATGACAAAACCCAAAATGATTTGGTAACTTTTGTTTCGTAATCACTAGAAATAATTAACATTAAGTAAAATATTAAATATCATGAAAATAAGTATATTTATGATAAAACATACCATTATGCCCATTAATGTACCTCATTAAATAATATGTAAGTATAAAATCAATATTGATTCAATGAAAAACAATTTTGGAAAAGAAACATTAGAGATTTAGTAATGCTTTTTATCTAATGGAATTGGATGATTGTAAATATTATGGGTTTATAAGTCCAATGATTTAAATCATAATTTAGAAAAAATATTTATCCTAGAACTTCTATAAATAATTAAAATATTTATTTTATACATAACATTAATAAATTCTTTAATGACTCATAATTGACATGAAGCCCTTACCTCGAGGCTATCTTTCATCATAAGTGCTATAACCACCTCTTTTCTGAGAGAACTCGTTTTTCTTACACATTAATTCTTAAAGGAATAGTCATAAAAAAAGTCCAAATATATAGTATTAAAGTAATGATTATAGGAAGGAATTTTATTATGGATGGGATGAAAAATAAGTTTAACTGTTTTTGAGTATGGGAGGAGGAGTGGTTCCCTGTTATAAGTTATGGGAGGGAAAAATATTGAATTTCATAAAACATTTAAATTATTTAAGGTCACATTAATTGCAATATAGTTATAAATGGTTGGGTGTTCATAATTAATATAAGTAATACATGTAATATCTTCATAAAATAAGAATTTCATAATTTTTATGGATTTTCTACCATTATATTAGTGTAACCGACCACCCACCCAGAAAACACATTTAAACATAATAGTGGGAAAAAGATTAAACTATAATTACATTTCACAATGAACAAAAATTAATTTTATCCAATTAAACTATAATAATTATGATTATTAAAAATATCAAAAAAACTTTAAAAACATAAATTTTTATATGTGGTGGAATTTAATTTTCATTAGGCAAACAATCTGCAATGAAAAATTATTTTTTTAAATATGTTTAATTAAAAACACAACATAATTCCTTTATTTTCCATATAAGACCCAATAAATGAATTATTAAAATTATATTGAATAAATAATAATTTTTTTATTAAATCCATGAATTTATAGACGCAAAATTTATTTTGTAAGATAAAAACATATTGTGCATTAAAATAGTTTTTTAGAAAGTTGTTAAAATGACCAAAATTAAATTCACCCAAAATTAAAGTATAAAGTTGTTTCCAATGTAAATATTTATATTATCTATTATTAAATGATAAATTTTTTTACTTTTTGATAATATTCAAAATATAATAGGGAATTTAATTGAAAATAAATGAGACTTTTTACAAGAAAACGGATTTGTCACAATTCACTAAAATACAATTTTTTTAGAAATATTATTATATTTAAAGTAAAATTAATTTTAACAACATGACTAAAAAATGAAATTATTATTTCCAAAATTTAATTTTTAAAAATGGTTGGAATAATTTTATTTCTTTTATGTGTAAAATGAGTAAAAAATTATTTTTGGAGAGAACAAATTTTGGATGCATAAAAACACATTGCTGAAAACTATGTACTTATATAATCAATGTAGAAAAGAGTTAAAATAATTATAATTTTTTTTCTATTCATACCACCAAATTAATGGTTTGTAAATAATATATCACATTTTAATATAATCATTGTGTTTCTTGTAAAGAAATCTACAGAAAAATTATATTTTATTTAAGGAAAAATATTTCATAAAATACAGGGATGTTAAAATTTCCCACATAAAAAAATTAGATCCTTATCATTTTTGATCTGTAATAAATGATATGATAGTAAGAAATAAATTTATTTAATACCCAAAAAGTATAATGGAATAATAAAACTTCATTTGAATTGGGTACTAGGAAATATAACCATTACCTTAAAATACACATAGTCTGGTTTCAATAATAGTATAACATTAATGGGAATAAAAAATATAGAAATGGAGGTGAAATATAGTTTATAAATAATAATAGAGTGTGATAGTGGTAATACTCATAAATATTAGTAAAACAATAATGTAACGCCCTGACCCAAGTTATCAATAGTCGTTGCATTATTACATAACATTGGCATGATCACAAGAGATCATGTCATGAAAGACCGATCAGTTTAATAGACTTGGAAGTACTAGATACATATAAAAATTTTAAATTACATTATGAATTAAAAATGTATCATTTTATTCTCCATTTAACACACTCATATCTCTTAGCCTATTCCCATAGGTCAATCATAATATTCTTTTTTGCATCTAGGGAAAAATAAAACATTTGAAAGTGGTGATCTCAGATGCTTAGTATGGATAACCATATAGAGGAAACTATAATAAATAGGTATAAAAATTTAAGGCAACTTATAAAACTAAATCACAAGCCTTTTAATCATAAACTAAATCATCAAATGGAAAATATAAATTAAATAATAACAATTACTTATTCACATGGATATACTACTAGATGAACAGTCACATGTAATATCACTATATAATCTCATTATGAGGGAATGCATAATGTCGAACATCATAACTACATAGTCAAAACATTGAACCAAGACCAAAATTAAAAATATTGTCAAATCCTTCCTCCTAGAAAATAGTTTGTCGCATCAGACCTACAAAAGAAAAGAGGGGATAAGAGGGCCCCGCCCATCACTTACTACATCCAACGCATTCATCATATGAAAAGGTTGAAACATAACAAAAAAAATCGTTTTAAAACTAGAATATGAAATTTTAATACTTTAACCATAAAACATGAATGGTATAAAAATAAAAACCCCATAGTCAAACATATCACCAAACATTCAATACAATATGGAAGATTCTATCGTAATGAATCAACTTCAAACAAATGTATAATCCAATAAAGGATGTTATCATAGAAGAAAACAATCCAAAAACTATTTGAGTGAAATATATCATTCTACATTGAAATCATTTAAAATTAAAGAAAATATTTATTTTGAAAATATTCTTATAAGATTTTATGGGAAGATTAGAAGGTTTTATAATGGCAGAAAATGGCTACACTCGCCGTATATGTTAAAAGAATCATTCTTTCTTTAATTTGTCAAAAAGGTCCAAAAGTACATTGTTTGAAAAATGACGGAATGATTCCTTTCAAAAAAATTTATAAACAGTAAATAAAGGGTATAAAATACTTTAAAACATAGTCTAATAAATATTAATAAAAATTAAAATACATTTTTATGTAACACAGATGTGGATGATAAAGAGGACTCAGTAGATACCAACGTATACATACCATTGGATAATAAATATATTATAAAATTAACTCTTACCGTATGAATTTCCTATAATATAGGGTACATTATCCTCCTGTATAATGGTTAAATAATTGTTAGTAAATTATACAATAGCCATATAAATAAATATGATATCATATATGATCCTCTATTATTGCATTATTAATATTATTTCAGTAGTATAAATGTTTTGGGTATTAACTGATTTGTTTTCCATTATATGTTTTGTTACATAAATAATGTTTGTTATGGAAAAGATGTATTTGATTCATATCCAAAAATATATGTTGTTCCTAAACATTTTATTTTTAATAATGAAATGAAAATTATTCTTGAATGGTTATGATGTGGAATGAAATCTCATCGCATCGGGGAGATGGTAAGCCGTATGTATGCCCAAACGACAATATCATTATATTAATGGAGAACTAGTATTAAATTGGATTGTATATTATTTTTACAGAATAATTAATAAGTTATATTTACTATTTACATCAATTATACTCATTATTATACCCATCCAAATAATGATGTGTTGAATAACTAAATACACTACGACATGGAGATGGTAAGTCGTACGTACGCACGTATGGTGACATTGTCATTCATAGGATGGATAAAATAATGAATATTGTTTTACAATATTTATAATAACATCATAGTATATATAAGGTAATGGATTTATTATTTTTCTATGTTAACAACAATGAAAGAGGGAGTGGAATAATAAAAGAACATTGAAATAGGTGATGAAATAATTACCTCTTCTTCGGGTTGTTCCTTTTAATTTGAACAAAATAGATCGTTATGTTGTCTTTTTGACCAAATTAAGGCCTCTATGATAAATTTAGGGTTGTTTTTAGGATATTTGATCATGGTTTGGGGGATCCAAATGGTTTTGGAGGTGTTATTTTGAGAGAATGAGAAGTACCCTTTTATAAGAGAGGTGCGAGGCACATTATGAAGAGCTTTAAATATTAATTTATTATATAATCATTTTCAATTTCTATTTTCTCCAAATGGATTTATTTTTAGGATATGGAGGGGATGGTTCAAAATCATCTCAACCAATATGTTTTGGAAAATTTTAGGCCACCATAATAAACATATCTTTTAGATTTAACTCTTATTTAAATAGTTTAAAATTTACCATGTCTTCTTCAATTTTTATATTACACGGTTAAAAAAGTAAAAAAAAATTCCTGGATAACCTAAAGTGTTTAATTAATGATATATATAAAAATATATATGTCCTTTGTCCGAATAATTCCTTTTTAGAAACACTATATCATTTAATAAATTAGTATTTGTTTTAAAACTGATTTATGTGAATTTTGAAAATATTTTTTATTTTGTTTTTGTGAAAGTCATAAAAAAGTTATTACTTAGAAAAAAATACATTTAATAAACCATAACTTGTCATATTCACTAATAAAATATTTGGATGGCATCAAAAGATTCAGTTTTCATTTATTTTAATATTTATAACATCAATTATTTTAAACATTCAATAATAATGTAAATATTGCATCATCATTGTGTCATAAATAAATTTAATTATATAATTTCTAAAAATTATAAATAAGATACCATGATATATTAAATATTCATATATTTCTAATGAATATTTATTGTATAATTTATCTCATGTATATCCTTATATTAAAAGTAGTTTACTTATCAAAACTTGAATTTAACACTTTTAACTCTTCTTTAAATAAAATATAATAATTGTCCTAATCTCATCCAAGTGGATAGAAAAGGATCATATTTTGGTCGTAAGGATGAATTTTGTCGAAACACACCATTTTAATAGATTTAGGAAATGCATTGGGATAATTACAATATTATTTTTACCTTTAATTTCCCTATTAACTTTTAATCATGGTAAATAAAATTCAAAAGTAACTATTCAAAAAAAATATTTTCATCCTGTTGATCCACATTTTACTTACTGATGAAAAACATGTCTATCAGATTTTTGGAATTAAATTCATAGAAGCTGTAAAATTAGATTTTATGAAAATTTTATAATGTTCCAAGAAGGTGGGTAAAAGACGATAAAAAGTTCAATAAAATTTAATATATCTAGTCTTATTATAAAATGGCTCTAATGAATTACATTGAATCTATATAGGTATTATGTATATATTATGAAATAAAAAATAAATTTCATTTTAAAACCAATTATTTAAATAAAATGTCAGTTTTAAACAACAATAGAGTGTTTTTTAGTATTCATTGAAAATTAAATGTTTTTAGAAAAATACAAGAAATTCACCCTAAGATAATTTTGATATTCGGAATCTGAAAATTAAGTACAATTTGAAGAAGAAAATTTATACAGTTTTAAAAAGTGGGTATTACTATTCATAAATTCTATTATAAATGGCTAGTTTGATTGGTCGTGGTGTGCTGGAACTCGAAGTTGCGTACAATGAATGATATTATGTTATTCAAAGAGAAACATACCATAGATGCTTGGGGTGTTACATTAATCCCTACTTTAATAAATGTTATCCTCAAAATTTCTACAATACTACTGCCAAAAAATTTCTTTTTGGTTCATGATCATAAGTTTATCAGATTCACAAAATGCCTCTTCTATTTTATGGTTTCTCAGAAGAACCTTTAACAGACGAGTCATCCAGTTTCTGAACACAAGCTCTCTGGTATCAAGAATCCTGATAGGATTTTCACAATAAGACAGATCATGTTCCTATTCCATTTCATCAGAGTTGAGTACATGCATTGGTTCGGGCATATATTTTCTCAATAGTGAAACATGGAACACATCATGAAATTTGGAGAAACTTGGTGACATTTCCAAATGGTAATCTAAAATTCCCTTTATTTGTAGAATTTCGAATGGTCTGATGTACCTTGGACCTAATTTACCCTTATTACTGAATCGTATAATACCCTTCCATTGTGATACCTTCAAGAAAACATGATCTCAAACATAAAATTCCATGTCCTTCCTTTGGTTATCAACATAGCTCTTTTTCCTACTTTGAGCTTCATTGTTGTGAATTTGGATAATCTTCACTTTTTACATTGTTTCCTCAACATGTTCCGGGCCTAAAAGTTTCTATTCACCAAAATCATCGGAACAAGTTGGGATGAGGAATCCTTCTCTATAAAACACTCCATATGGTGCCATATGAATACTAGAATGGATGCTATTGTTATAGGAAAATTCCACCGTAGGTAAATACATATCCCACATACCTTGAATATCATGTGAGATGGATCTCAACATGGCTTCTAAGTTTTGAGTAGTCCATTATGATTGTCCATCTGTTTGAGGGTTTTAGGAAGTTCTCAAATGACATTCAATATCTCGGGATTTCTGAATACTTTTCTATAATCTTGATGTAAAATGGGGATGACGATTAGAAACAATCGATAGGGGTACACAATGAGGTCTTACATCATCATTAATATATAGTATTGCTAAAATTTCATCTGATAAATCCTTTGCTATAGAAAGAAAATGTGCTGACTTGGTAAGAAGATAGAAAATGAACCATATTGCATCATTCCTTCTAGGAGTCTTTGGTAGTCCCATGACAAAGTCCATCGTAATATCATCCCATTTCCACTCAGGTATGGTAAGAGGTTGTATGAATCCTCAAAGATTGTTTCTTCCGTCCATCACCTAATATGAAACCATACATCTTGACACATACTCTCCAACCTCCCTCTGGATGTTGTACCACCACAAAATTTCCTTAAAATATTTATACATCGTAGTGATACTAGGGTGTATAGAGAAATTGGATCTATGAGCATCATCCAACAATTCCCTTTCCGGATCAGGTATGTCAGGAACAGAAATCCTCAACCCAAATATCAAAATTCCATTTTCATATACAATGTCTATCAATCTACCATCATTCCCAGCTTTAATTTTCTTTTTTAAACTCCACATCATCAGTCAGAGAACTTTTAATTGTTTCTACTAAAGATGGTTTTGAAACCATTTGAAAATGTATTGATTTTTCACCTTCTATGTTTATTCACATATCTATCTTTACTAGATCAATTAACATAGGATCCCTTTGAACTCTCATATCATTCATAACTCCATGATCCTTTCCTATCAAAGTATATTCCACCTTAGTTTACTTCTCCGGGTGATAGTGTATTGTGCAATCATAATCCTTCATTAGTTCAAGCCATCACATTTTCATCATGTTGAGTTCTTTCTGTGAGAAGATATATTTCAAACTCTTGTGATCAATATATATCGCTCATTTTTTACCACAGATAATGTGTCTCCATATATTTAGAGAAAATATTACATCAACTAACACAAGATCATGAGTGAGATATTTTTGTTCATTAATTTTTAGCTGCTGTGATGCATAAGCAATAACTCTATCATTCTTCATAAGGACAAAAACCTTGTCCATTCTATGAATCATATGTATAAATAAAAAACCCATATTTCTATGATGTTAGAGTTATGATAGGAGCATTGAATAATATTCTATTCAAATATTCAAAAAATTCTTCACACTCTTTTTTCTAAAAAAATAACCCCTTCACATTTGAGCTTTGGTAATGGGTTAACCGATTGGGATAATTTTGATGAAATGCCAATAGTAACCTGCTAAACCAATAAAACTGTGTACCTCTGTTATACTTGTCGATGCTGACCATTCATAGATTTCCTTGTTATTTTACGGATCAATAGATATTCCATCCTTAGAGACAATATGGGTGAGAAAAGATATTTCCTAGAGACAGAATTAACACTTTCTGAACATCCCATATAATTCAATTCTTCTGAGGGTTTTCAGAATATTGTGAATGTGATTTTCATGATAATCGTATATTTTTTAGTATACCATGATATCATTAATTAATACCATAATAATTTCATCATTATATTCCATAGAGACTCTATTAATTTCATCAATGAAAAGAGAGGGTGCATTAGTCTGTCCAAAGGGTATTACAGTAAACTTGTAATGCCCAAAGATGGTTCAAAATGTTGTCATCAGAATGTCTTTCTTCATCACGCACAAAAGATGTTATCCATATTAGAGTTCTATCTATGTAAGATATTTATCTCCATTAAGTTGATCAAATAAATAATCAATGTGAGGTAAGGGATTCATGTTTATTATTGTTATAGAATTGATCTCACTATAGTCAATGAACAACCTCATAGATCCATATTTCTTCATAACATAAAGAATATGAAATCCCCATAGAGATACAATAGGGAGAATATTTCATTTATTACTCAATTAATCTAGTTGTTTCATTAGTTCCACTAATTACAATGTGGCCATTCTATAAGGTTTCTTTGATATGTTTCTTGAACCAGTAATTAATTCAATGGAAAACTCAATTTCTCATTCTAGAGGATGTCCAGGTAAACCCTCTAGAAACACATCATCATATTCTGGAACAATAGGTAAATCCTCTATTTTAACATTCCTTTCCTCACCCATAGTTATTTCACTCCCTTCCACACCAATAATTTAATTTATTATAGCTACTAGGGGTGGATCTAGATGAGAATCATTTGTTGATGTTTTACATTTAAGATAAGGGATTCCTTCTCATGATCAATAATTGTAACCTCCTTCTTCATACAATAAATTTTCACATCATGGTCCTAATAAAAATCCATATTGAGGATTATATCAATTTTAATATTGGGTATGAAAATAATATTAGTAGATAATGAATCTTTATATGCCATAATGGTAACTGATTGAAAAAACATTGTTACAATGATACTTCCTTTAAATGTTTTGACTGAAAACAACATTAATATGTAAAATTGGAAATATATAAATTTCTTGGAAAACTAGGAAGATATGAATGAATTTTATGTTCCAGAATATAATAAATCAATGTATAAAATTGAGGAAATGAATAATGTACTAGCCACCACATCATTCAAAACATGAACCTTAGAAGTTCTGGTCGCACATGTTTTTCTTTTCTCCCTTGACCTTTTCTGAGGTATGTTTTGTTGATATTTAGGACATTAAATTTTACAATAACCCATTTATTTAAAATTTTAGCATTCAAAATTAGAAACCTCTTTCTTCCCCTTGCAATCACGACCTTGGTGGCCTTTTTCTCCACATAGTTAACAAACTCCCATCTTATTAAGGAATTTACTACGATGTTTCATCCCTCAATTACTACAGGATAGAAATTATACTTTTTTCGTTTTCCCCTTATTTCATTTTCTTATGTGTTCAATAGATATATTCTTATCATGCTTCCCTTTAAAGTCATAAGACATAGATAATTCCTTTTATGTATTGATAGAACATGAGACTATATCTTCGTATGAAGAAAATGATTGTAAGACTAATTTTCGACGGAGAAATGGTTTTAACCCATCAAATAATCAATTGATATAACTAATTTGGTTACGTATATAATCTGAAAAATTCCTTGCTAAGATTGTAAAATTAGCTTTATACATTGTGACATTCTCATCCTCCTTTTTCCATAGACTTAGAAATTACCTTTCCATATCCGCTCGATTTTCACGAGACTGTATTTTTATATGAAAATATCATTAAACACTTTCTATTATATACTTGATACTTATTCATCCTCATTTGTGTATTAAATTAACTTGCACCATTGATCTGCACCTCATGTGAGGCGATAAACTGCCATGAACTCCCTTTTCCTTTCACTATTCCCCAAATAATGAAATATTATCTCTAAACAATTTATCAATTTCTCTACTAAAAATGGATTTTAGTCCAATTCAATATTGGTGGTTGTTGCCTCACTAGTGGAAAAATGTACTTCCACATCGGTTTTTTTACATTTTTACGTCGGTTTTTAACCGACGTCAATAAAGGCGACATAAAATATATATGATTCAAAGTCGGTTTTTATAATCCGACGTGAAAAATCATCACCACCCAGGTCTTTGGTGTCGTTTTATAAAATAACCGACTCCAAATTTCAGGGCCTCGGGGCTCTTTGGCATCAGATTTTATATAAACCGACGCCAAAAATCAGGCCTTGGGGGTCTTTTGCGTCAGTTTTCATAAACTGACGCCGAAATTCATGACCTCGGGCATCATTGGTGTCGTTTTTTTAGAAAACCGACCTCTAAATATGGATTCTACATGAGTTTTAATGTTTTTTTTTGATAAAAACCGATGCAAAAAATATGTTTTCTAAAAAATAAATTCCCACGATGTTTATCAAAAAAACCAATGTCAAAACCTTGAAACACTGAATATTGGAATATAGATCGTTTCCCAAGCTTTGATTTGAATTGTTATGGAGCTAAAATGGACATCCAGATCAAAAGTTATGGTCGTCATAATATGTACCTCTTTAGGGGTCGATCGATACAACTTTTTCGAAGAATACATGAAAAAAAGAACCAAAATTTATATTCCAAATGAAAAAAAAATAATAATTAATGATTGAAACTAACTTTAATTCTTTTATTTGGAAATTTGAATTGATATATTTTTTATCATTATTTCACATCATTTTAATGGAGAACTCACACGGTAATGAAAATAGTGAGTGATAAGAAAATTTTCACAACAACTAATGAATCTTATGCATATGTTTTACTTTTTTATCTCGATTAGAATAATCCTTCATCATCATTTAAAAAATAATAATATTTTTAGTGATAAGGAAAACAATAATGATGAAATTAAATGATGAAAATAAATACCTCGTACAAATCGTCGATTGAAGAATATTTGAAGTATTTATTATATCGAATATGTCAAAAATGGTTAAAGAAAGAGGATGAGCTTTTATATAGTGTAAATGAAAATTTCGATATTAGTGATTCAATACAATTTGAGTGGGATTTTGAATATTGGAACACGTGTTGGGAAACAAATTGAAATATCGAAGCCGTGTATTTGAAATTTTACTTTTAACGTCGGTTAAATATATAATAGAAGCTAAAAATATTCTCATGTTGTGGTATTAACATCAGTTTTTGATAAAATGATGTAAAAAAGTGACTTTAAACATCTGTTATTTTTAAAACCGACGCAAAAAAGGGTTTTTAACATCGGTTATTGAAAAAAACCAACACAAAAAATAAATTCATATAATCTTTAAATTCCAACATCCATAACATTTGATATATAAGTTTTTTTCCCTCCATGACCTGTAAAATTGAAGATTGGGAAATTATATAATTTTTTTTTTGATTTTAGGCATCGGTTTTTTGTAAAACTGATTCTAAAAGGGTCTTTTAATGTCGGTTATTGGAAAAACCGATGCCAAAAATGAAATCATATAATTTCCAACTTCTGACACCCATAGTGTTTGACCCGTAAGTTTGTATTCACTCTAAGACCTATCAAATTCATACATGGGAAATTATCTAAAAAATTTATTGTGGTCTTTGGCGGCGATTTTTTTCTAAAACCGACGCAAAACAGGCTCTTTTCATGTTGGTTATTAGAAAAAACCGATGCCAAAAATCTAATCATATAATATCTGACTTCCGATGCTCATAAATTTTGATCCGTAATTCCGTTTTCACTCCACAAACTATAACATTGAAGCATGGGAAATAATCTAAAACTTTTATTTTTATCATTGTCGTCACTTTTTTGTAAAACCATGGAAAAAAGGTTCTTTTATGGTTAATTATTGAAAAAAACCGATGCCAAAAATAAAATTATATATAATCTCCAAATTCTGACGCCCATAAATTTTGATCTGTAAGTCTGTTTTCACTCGACGACATGTCAAATTGAAGCTTCAGAAATTATCTAAAACATTAATTATTATCATTGTCATCAGTTTTATGTAAAACTTATGCCAAAAGTGTCTTTTAATGTCCGTTATTGGAAAAAACCAATGCCAAAGATCAAATCATATAATACCCAACTTCTGACGCCCATAACATTTGATTCCTAAGTCTGTTTTTTCTCCACGCCCAGTCAAATTAAATCTTGAGAAATTATCTAAAACATTAATTCAATATTTGGCGTTGGGTATTTGGAAAACAGATGCCACAAAGGTTCTTCTAACGTCGGTCTCCTAGAACCGACGTTAAACTACCTACGTTAAAATACCGACGTTAAAAATAATTTTTCCACTATTGCCTCATGAAACGTTCTAACATTGATCCTATGAGTTGTGGATCAGGGTGCTTCATATGGGTAAGGTTATTAGTCATAACATGATTGAGTTTTCATAGTATGTTTATAATCTATTAATCTCCAGTTGCATCACCATATCCACTATAGTTATCTTGAGTAGGAGGAAAATTGATACATGGATTTCATACGTTGATAAGGCTTCTATTCCATCCCCTAGGAACCATTTCTAAACAATGGAATACACTATATTAGTTTATTAATCGCAATGAATAATTCCAAAATTGTAAAATACTTAAAATAAATTGATCTCTTTATGCCTATAATCCATAATCATAAAAATGTTTTTTTGTGATTTATTTACTCATATATCCGTTATAATGGTTTATAATGAAAATGTGAATTTTCCTATGCATTTACCCTGGGAGTGTCAAACTAGGTGTGTTGTAAGGACGTTGTCATGTAATATGATACCACTAGTCTAGCCTGAAACTCCTTGTCACAGATTTCACTCCTAGGTAATCATGTTCCAGAACCATGTCCACATGTAGTATCCAAACCGGGATGTATTTCTTGGAAAACACACATAATATCTACATTACCAAAATTTTGGATGTTCTTCTATACTAATCCATAAATACAATCTTAGGGAAATGTTCTCTAAATAGAGTTTTTCTAAATCTAGTTTCCATGGTTTATAATAAACATCCTCTAATAACGACTGTAATTCCCTTACACTAGTTACCTAGAGTCAAGTGAATTATTACTAAACTTTGGCATGATCGTTGGATATCATGTACAAAAGGCCGATCAGTTTAGTATCCATGGAAGTATTGGATACATACATAATTTTAAATACATTATAATTTTTTTAAAAACAGTAACATTGTGTCTCCATTGAACAAAATCATATCCCTTATCATATTCCTACAGGTCAAACATAATATCAATATTCGAATCCTAGAAAAAATAATACATAAAAAAGGGGTGAGCTATGATTCTCAGTAAGGATAACTATATAGCAGAAACTGTCATTAATAAGCACAAAATGGTTAGGTAAGGTATAAGACTAAAACAATATACTTTTAAACATAAACATCAGCATAATATAGCAAAGAGAAATCAAATAATTTAATTTAGTTATTCACATGGATATTATTCTAGACAAACAATCACATGTAATATCAAAAGCTAATCCCATAATGATACAATGAATAATTATGAGTATATAAACCACATAGTCAAGGGCTCATGCAATGACTACAAATAAGAATATTTTCAATTACTTGTGCAAAGACACTAGATTGTCTCATAAGACCAACCGATGTATCGAGGGGCTATAGAGGGTACCTCCAATCTGTTACCATGACCTATTAATTTCTCATACTAAACGGTTGAAACAGAACATTAATATTCATATTAAAAAAAGCATACAAAATTTTAATACGTTATCAATAAACAATGAATGGTATAAAAATAGCACATCCATAGTCAAACATATCACAAAACCATCAATACAATATTGAAGATTCTATTATAATGAATCAACTTCAAAAAAATATAAAATCTAACAATGGATGTTGACATAGATGAAATCAATCCAAAAATAATTTGAGTGAAATATCACTTTCTGCATACAAATAATTTAAAAAATAAGGACAAATTTTATTTTTAAAGTATTCTTATAAGATTGTACAGGATGCAACAAAGGTGTTATAATGGTGTAAAATGGCTTCACCCGCTATATATGTTAAAAATTAATTCTTTCCTTGATTTTTTGAAAAGGGAATAAAGTACCTTGTTTGGAAAATAAAGGAATGATTGCTTTCAAAAAAATTATAAAATGTTAAACAGGGGTATAAATTACATTAATCCCTATTCTGTAAAATAGTAATAAATGTTTTGAAATACATTTTTAGGAAACACAGATGTGGATGATAATGTGGTCCCAGAAGATACTTACGTATACAAAACCTTGTACATAAAGAGTTTTTAAAAATAACTCTTACCTTGTACTTTTCCTTAGTTCAGGGTAATTTAACCTCATATATAATGGTTAAATAATTGTTATTAAAGTATACATGAACTAAATCAATAAATATGATATCATATATTATCCATTCACATTTATTTGTTAATAATATTTCAGTAGTATCATTATTTCGGGTGTTAACTGATTTGATTTCCATTATATGTTTTTGTGTATAATTTATGTTTTTTGTGGATAAGATTTATTTGATTCATATCCAAAATGATATTATGTTCTTAAAAATTATTTTTAACTATAAAATGATGATTGTTCTTGAATGGTTATGATGGAGAATTAAATCTCATCGTGTCGTGGAGAGGGTAAGCCGAATGTATGTACGAACGGCAATATCATTCTATTTATGGTGAAATTGTATGTAATTTGATGGTATATTATATTTATAGAATCATTAACATGTTATATATACTATTTAAATAAATTATTCTCATTATTATACCCATCTCAATAATGATGTTTTGAATAAAAAACTACACCACATCATGGAGATAGTAAGTTGTAATTACACACATATGGTGACTTTGTCATTCATAGGATAGATAGAATAATGAAGTTGGGTTTACCGTAATTTTAATAAAATCATAGTATATATATGGTACTGGAGTTATTATTTTGGTATGGAAAAAATAAAGGGGAGGTGGACGAAGAAAGTAACTTCAATAGAGGTGATGATATAATGATATGTTTTCGATAAAATTTTATGTATTAATAAAATATTACTGAAAAAATAATATTGAATAATCCTTATACACAGTAATATTTTTACAACTAGAATATACATAGTAGGACCTTTATATCACATAATTATATAATGTAAATACAACACATCAATTTTCAGCTTCAATAATTTTAAAATAATATTACATTCCTTGCACAATAATTTATCTCTATGAATATTGCACTAGATTGGATAATACCCATGATCACCAGATATAAGTAATTGGGATTTAAATGTTACCTTGGTATTTAAAGTATTTACCATCAATGAAGAATAAAATATTCCCTATAAATTAACTTCTTTATGTCTTTCATTTCCTCAAAAAAAACAAATTCATGTTCTTTTGAGACATTTCATAATGTATTTATTCACACATTATAAATATGTACGAAGATTAATCCTTATTCCTTTATTGTGTAAATTAAAAAACATTTTTATATTATTATGTGTGTTAGGAAAATCACCTATGGAAATTTTCTTTATCATATAAAATGATATATGATTATTTAAATTGAAAAGGAATACCATTTGAGTTTTCATTTCATCTGGATTCTCATGGGGATAATCATTCTATTTTCTATCACATGAGGTTTAAACCTGATTAATTTTGGTTTCATCTATTGGATAATACCCCTAATGAATATTGGGAGAAAAAATTTCATATTGGGATATCATATAACCAAGATAATAATTTATATAATTTCTAAATCATGAAAAACTCATTTTAGTCAATGATACCTTAGGTTTAAACTAGGTCATTAATGGTCATTTTATATTCAAATCCATTATAATTAATCATAAGAAATATTTTAATTATCATATGTTTATCATAGAGTAGTGTGAAACTGGGTGAACTGTATGTTCCCTTCCACCATCCATATGACTTATTATTGAGATAAAGTCAACCATAACTTTTTAGATTTATTACCCCTAGTTGCACCTATGGAAAATCCATGTCCACATCTGTTTACTAGAAAGAGGGTAATTTTCAAAGGAATCCCACATTCCTTTCCTTAACATTACATATGATGATGATGATCTATTCTGAGGATTATAATAATGGTTCTAAAAAAATTATTTTCCTTGTATCCAAATGATAAAAAACAATTCATATGATTCCAAATATAATGACCATTTGTTTTCATAAATTCATTTAAACAATTTAGATGAATTGTCAATAAAATTCACAATAAAATACACCAGAGGAACATAGAGAATTTATATATTTGAAAGCATGTATGATTAATGAACTATTATATACAAGATCAACATAATTTATCTTTTGTTTCACCCTAACTATAACCCTTCATAAAAAAACCATGAATAATACCTTTCTCCATAACTCAGTCGACGAAAAATTAGGATAGTGTGATATCATAAGTACAATATGTGTAAATCAATGTTATATGATGAAATTATTCTACGTGATCATATGATAAGAATAAGGTTATGAGAAAAGTTAATAAACATTACCAAATAAAAAATAACATTTCATATATAAAAATATTAAAACATGGAGTCATGTTTTATCAATTGAAATAAACAATACATAAGAGTATGGATTCATCAAAAATGATACATGAATGATGAGAACATATCATAATAACAATAAATATGTTTGTGTAATAAACATAACCATAGAAAATCATTACCTTTTTCATGCCTCACTAGTAGGAATATCACATTGGATTGGGTTCACTCCTCATTCCTTCATTTACATAATAAGGGTCGATTCCAAAGTCGATTACATTGTAAAAATTCCCTTAATGGGATTCGGTCACTCCACATTCTAGTACATATTTTTTAATCAGATATTTCAATGCATTGGATAGATATAAAAATCCCACCCAAACTCAATTTATAGTGTACCCAATAGTACTTTTTTTATAATTGAAAGAACAACTATTTAATTATATTAATAATAATCCATTCATAGATATAAAAATTATTGATACATTATATAATGTTCCTATAAAATCATAAGATACCTCAAATAATGTTTTTATAAATGAAAATTTATTTAAATGGTCACTAGAACATTTCATAATAAAATTAATCAATTCAATCTATAATCACAAAATTAGAATATTTAAATCTCCAAATCATTGAAAGCCCATTTTTTCAAAATAAAAAGGGAATAAAGTAAAGGAAACTTCAAATAAATGTGTATTCTTAATGGCATGTAATGACATTCATGTGGCGCATGATAAAATAAAAATTATTTTTTTATTTTTTTTAAAATGTCAAAATTACCATGCGTGGAACAACAATTGAAAATTATTTATAAAGAATTTTATTGTATGAAAAATATGGTTAATATATATTTAAATATTATTTAGAGAATAAAATAATATTATTATAAACATTTTAAAGAAAATATTATGATGTAAGGAAATATTCTTATTCGAAAGAAAGAAATGATGTCGTTTTTCCCTCAAGACATCTATTCAGTTATATGAGTACATAAAGAGTATAAATTGATTGAAAAATATGTAATCTCAATAAATAACCATTGAAGAAAAAATAACAAATCATTTGGGAGATATAGATCAGGAAATTTATTCATAAAAAATTTAATCATAAACATTATCTTTAAATAATAATATTATGACATAGAAAACATAATAATGTGGTTGATTTGGATTCATATCTGCCTGAAATAAATAAATTCAAATAAAATAATAAATTATATGATAATAAAGATATTAATGATACAATATATCACTAGGTAATTGGATTAACCTCATAAAAGAGTATAGGTGTATAACATTAAACATGTCTCAACAAAGAAAAATTGGGACTAAGAACCCTTTTACATTTTGTAATTATTCAATCAGTGGTCAATGGAAGTTTATAAATAATATTATTTTATAAATCTCTTTAATTAAATAATATTATTCCTAAATGATACTTTGAGTAGTATATACTACATAGAAATAATAAATTTATTTATAAAAATAATACATGTCTCAATAATGGAATGTTGAGATGAATAACCTGACTCATGTTAATAACGACCTGAGACCCGTGCATCCAAATAAAATAAAAAAATCATGAATATTTTTTATATATGTAACTAAAAATATATCATATATTATATATATTTGGATATTTTTGGTATAATTTTTGGATGAAAATTACTAACTATTATAAAATATTAGAGTTTAGAAAAAAAAAGTAAGGCAGTTATTTGATATTTGCCTCACTAGCTCCTTATCGAATCAAATCTCCATTGAAACTTCATAACGATATTGATAACATATTTAATAAAAAGGGTTCACATAAATTTTTACAATAAGGGGGTTTAAAAAAATGAGTGATTATTAGTTTTTATATACTATTTATAACTCATTTAAAAAATTAAATATAAAATAACTTTTGAAAATACTTATTTATTTAAATGTAATGGTTTAAAAAACATTTTCAAAAAATATTATCCCTGAAAAAATGTATCTATTTGCAATAATTATTTTATAAATAATATTCAATAATATAATATCATGGAAAAATATTTATAACTACTAAATCATTATTTCAAAAACACATTTTTTCAAAATATAATAACATTGAAAATACTTATCTCATTGATAAAAAATTTAGAAAACCCATTATCAAAATTTAATATCATTTTATGTACTTAATAAAATAATATAGTGGTTATTCCATTAATATTATAAAATCTTAGAAAAAAATCATGTGGTAATATGGAACATTGGAGGCAACTGAGAGCCTACCCATAATGGAGGGTTGAGTTCACTACACATATCCCTATCTTATTTACAATGCCCAAGTGAAAAAATTTTATAAAACATTTATTATCTCCTATATATATATTTCATTGTATTTATTTCCATTACAAAATGAAAAATCATCATTACATATATATATATATATACATATATAGTCATACACAGACATAGATATATATATATATACATCTGTAAGAAATCATTTTCTAAATTTTGAACCACCAAATCTTATATCAAATATAATTTTCATACATTAATGGAATGTTAATGAAGGATTCATTACAATAAATATATATATTTAATTAAATTTCAGCGATAAACTTTTAAAAATATTTTTATTGTAAAAGTATGTAAAATGATACACTTAATAATTTAATATATGTCCCTTAATAAAGAAATCTGGTTCCCATTTTGGTAGAATATACTTAATTTAAAATTTATAGTTTGGAAATATAAAATAATGTTATAAAAGTTTAAATCTTCCATATAGAATAGTTTTAATAATAAATAAATATTCATTTATAAATTAATACATTATAAAACATAAATTATCAAAAACATATTTCTTGAAATTGTTATTTTTCTATTTATATATAATTTTTAAATAAAATATTATATTACAAATATAATATTATAACTAGTAATATTTCTAGTAATACAATTTATCCTATTGTTTAAATATTTTGATAATGTCCACGAGAGTAATATTGAACGTTATAATTCCAATAAATTTTATTACATGATTTACTACTAATTCATATTATGTAATAATAGTTGAATGTATAAAAATATATATATATATTTCATAAGTTTTAAGAAAGATATAACTACTCTTAAAATATAGAGACATTTAAAAAATATAGGATTGAAAGTACATGATTAAATATTTTTAAGTTTGAATTTTTTTTTCAGAATAGTACATATATTTTAATTTATACCCCATATATTGAAAATAAAAACATATTTGGAAAATGATATGTACACTACTATTCTATGGTAGGGAAGTATGGGGGACAAGGAAATATGGGTATAAAATCTTTCAATGAGTTAATTGTGGTTCTCCCTAGAATAATATGTTACTATATATATATACACACACACACACACATTTATAGGGTTAGAAACATGTATTGATGGGTTTTATAATTCAAAAAAATCTTGGGATTTATATGAGGAAAATACTTGAAAGCATTACAGTATGGCTCTAAACTATGAGGATTCAACAAGTAATTTATTCATTTATGGATACCAAAATAAATTATGGTGTTTAGATGAACTGGTTATTTTTTCAAAATAATGTAATCAATTACATTTTTTAATTTTTATCATTCTAAGTCAAGTTTCATCGTAAATAAATGACTTTTAATATTGCTCAAATTTTCCAATAGGATGAACACCTATTGTGGGTAGATTCGAAGATAAATTGTTGTGTTCCCTTGTAAATAAGTACTAGAAAACAGAACTATGTGGTGGATGACTACACATATGAGTCCTTTTGCTAGATGGAATATAATATAATTATTGGGGAATATAACATTGATTTTTAGATGGACATGTATGATTTAGATATTCTATTGAGAGAAGTAGCATTAACAGTGAGGGAGGTGAGGGGTATACGGCGACTAGGGGATCATACATCCGAGATGAGAATGATCATACTATAGAGATCTAAATGAAATATATTATCGTGAATAATATCTAATAGTTCTATGACACATATAATATCAATGGTTAAATTATAACAAAAAAACTGATCATCGTCATTTGAATCCCAAAAGAAATTAATGAGGCATGCTCCCAAAACACACACACACACATATGGTCGGAAACCCACCCATAAACTCATAGGAATATACATAGCTTTTTAGCCACATTCTCATTCCTATGTTACCCAGCCTCAACTGAGACAACATGCCACTCTTTCTCTGATCTCTCCTATCCAAGGATGGTTCTCACATGTGATTGTGCATGCAATGATTTCTATAATTATGTGGTTGAGCTATCTAGAACACTTTTCATGGATAAAATATTTTTTTCATTAAATAAAATTTTTAAGACTTATAATAATTCACTAACTCATTCAATATCAACATTTTTGATTCCATTTAATTTATTTCAATTTCATCATTAATTAAATTTCATTAAAAATTTGTATTTCCCAAATTTTATTCTTCTAACCAATAATTTTTATTTAACATTTAACATGAAATACTAATACAAACATTTTAATTAAATTAATACTTCTTTTGTAATATTTCAGCATAGGGGATTTGATACTAATTATTGTAAATTAATATAACTATAATATCCAATTATTAAGGAAAAATAAGAATTAATTACATCATACAGTTCTCATAATTTTTGAATTTTTAAGTTTTTAAATATAAATAATATTATAACCATAATGAAATGAATATTGTAGATAAGGATTGTATAATTTTTTTTTCTCATGCTTAATTAAATTTTGAATTTTGAATTTTAGAATTTGGAAAACATGAAATGCTATAATTATGTCTACTAATTGGAAACTATATTCTTAGATCTATATAAGAATACTATATCACATTGATTTTCCATAAATGAAAAATACTAATTTTCCAATAAAATGAATATGTGCCTCTATTACCAATAATAATGGCTTTAGACCCGCATATCCATATTCGTAAAAAAATAATGTTGTTCTTTTTTCATGTGACTGTAAATATACAGTCTATATTAAAATTTAGGATCTTTTCTTGTTCAAGAAATTGATGAAAATGACTTACTAGTATAAAAATAATATTTTAGACAATAACTAAAAATAGTTTTTTTTGAATTTGGTGAAACAATGTTTTTATCCTTGTTAATATCCTGTGTAACTTATAAATGATCATAAGAATGTTTTAAAAATCATAGGGTAAGAATAAAATTCATTTGTAAGGGGTATTACAAATCATTGATATTTTTTTTATAAATAATATTTTAAAACCCATATGAATTTTTTATTAAAATAATAGAAACATTTAATTTACATGTTTATATGAAAAAATTATTTTGAAAATATTTTTTAGAAATATAAAATCATTTAAAATATTTATATCTTAGAATTGTTTTTGGAGAAAACATTTTATTCAAATTGTAACATCATTGAAAATGATTATACCAATATTCAAATTATTCTGAATTAATATTTAAAAAATATTAATATCTTTAAATATATAGACACAATTTTCCAATTGTTTTTAGAAAATATTACGAAATATTGAAAAGAAAAACCTTGTGGCCACATGGAACATTTAAGGCTATTGTGGGGTAACACGTCTTGGAGGTTTTGGTTCACTCCAAGGATCCCTAACATGTTTAAAAATAATATGTGATTGTTTATTATAAAACATTTTAACATTACTATATATATATATATACATTTCATTAATGAATTTTTTATTTTAGAGGAACTTTATAGTGAATCATAACATTAATATATATACATTCACTAATATATAGATATATATTAACTTCCATATGAAATCATTTGTGAATATTTATGAAACCAAATCTTAAAAAAATGAGACATTTCAAACATGTATGGAAATTTAATGAATGTTATATTAATATGAATATATCATTATTTAAATCTCTTTACTAAAATTATAAAATTAGTTTTATTGAAATAAAACAATAAAGTATAAAAATATTATTTAAAACTCATCCTTGAATAAATAAATAACTAACCCATTTAGGAAGAAAAAAACTAATTTCAAATTTACTGTTATAAATATAAATTAATGGGATAAAATTTTAAATATTTCCTATAGAAAAATTTTAATTTATAAATTCTGTTCCTTAAAAAAATTGTTATTTTAAAAATATAAATAATCAAAAGTGTATATCTTATGAAATAAATTATTCTCTTTAAATATATTCCTGGAAAAAAAAATTATTACACAAATAAAATTAAAATATCAAATATAAAAAACCAGAGATTTTATCTATAGATATACATAATTTGAAAATATGTACTTCAGTAAGATCATACTTTGAAATTAGGATACAAATTCATACATGAAATACTTTTCATTTATATTATAGAATAATTGTTGAATGTTTATATATATTTTTAAAAAGTAGATGTTTTTAATGAAATTGTATTATTCATAAAATATAAATCAATTACATAAATAATTTTATAAATATAAATCCTAATATAGTTATAGGTCATAAAATATAATTTCACATTTCAAAATAGTATGCACACACATATATATATATAATTATATCTCATTACCTTGAATATAAAATAATAATCTGAAGAGAAAGTCTACACTGCTATGGATTATAAGGGCTATTGGGGGAGGATATGTGGAAATATATTCTTCCAATAAGTGAAAGGAATTTCTCCTTACAACCATATATATATATCTATATAGGTTCGGATACCCAAATAGGTCGGGTTTGGGTTTGCAAAAATAATCATGGGATTTTTTTATTTGGAAATCATTGAAAGCATTACATTATTCCAATAACTTATAAGGATTAAACAGTTGTGTTATAATTAACTAATTCATATGTGGATACTCTATGAAATATGGGTTTTTAATTCAAAGGTCTTTTGTTTGAAAATAAATCTCAATTTTAGTTTTTCATTTTAACTATCCTTGTCATGTTTTCTTTGAGAGGGAAGGATTTATACTGCTGTATGATGATTTATATATGATAAAGACCTGTAGTATATAGATCTGATGCTCTATTGTTATGTTCCCATGAATATCAATAGGGTAGTATGGAACTTTGTGCAGGATGACTACTTAGAAGACTTATTGTGGTTGAAGACAATGCAGACAATGATTCCTGAATATGATAGAGATATTATGAGGGTGATGAGAGAATTTTCTAGGCTTGTAGAAGAAGTTGAGTGAGTAATGAGGTAGGGTTAGTGGTAGATGATGACTACGCGATCGAATGGCAGAGACAATAGTGATCATACAATCTAGATCTAAATGGTAATTTCATAAAAGGGTGAATAGTAATCGAGGGTTATGTCCCAAATAAATTTTTTATTTATATTTATATTATACAAACTAATCATTTACCTATGATTCCTAGAAGAAATTAAAGGGTAATGCTCTCAAACCACAGTGACAGAACTGTAGGTCTAACCCTATCCATGCACTCACATGCCTATATATGGCTTGGTTGATGCTTCCAATACCTATGCTACCAAACTTCAAGTGAGATGACATACCACTCTCCATACAAGATCTCATGGTTATGTCATGTTCCTACATGTGGTTGATCATTCCCAACAATCTACACCCATGTTGTTTAGCTACACATTCCTGTTATCATGAATATTCTATGTTTTTTCACTAATTAAAATTATGGAGACCATTATGAATTCATTATTTCTTTCAAAATAAAAATTATTATTTCTTTTTTATTGGATTTCATCATTTCATCCTCCTCATTATATAATTTCAATTTTAGAAATGATATTCCACTAAGCATAGTTGTTTATTTATCTTTTATCATGATATATTACTATGAATAATGTAAATTATAGAAATAATTATTCAATAATACTTCTGCATATGGGTTTTGATGATAACAATTATTTTTATATATTAAAACAATATTTTTTATTTCATAAAACAAATTATCAATTAATAACATCATATTATTACCATATGTTTGAAAAAAATAATTTAATCAATATTAAAATTGATATAACAATAATATTTTAACAATTATTGATAATGAAACGTTTAAATATTATTATAATCATATTGATTTTAAATACACTTTATAAAAAATACAGTTTAAAAGATCTATTCATATAAAGTGTTCATTTAAAAATTACTTATATTTTTTTTATTAAAATAACATGAGATTTATTTTATAAATTTAAAAGGATATTTTTTTAAAATCATCATAAAATATATTTTATCTGAATTAAATAAAAATTCATTATAAATATATTGATATATTTATATTAAAATATCCCTTGATAAAAATATCATTTCATTGAAGGTAAAATGTAAAATTTTATATTTATATATCTAAAAATATTTAATGATTGTGTGACGTTTTTAAGAGAATGTTAAATTATATTTTAATTTTCTATAATTATAATGTTGGTTTATAAAATTACCATTTATTAAAAGGAAGAAAGTTCAAATTCCTTTTTTATTATAGGGTTCTTCTTTTAGAGACCCCCTTTGGGAATCATGGTCTGTTGGAGCTCCTTAGTGACCGAGATGGACATTACTAACTCATGGTGTTGTTAAGGAGATGTTTAAGATTTATGGTAAGTGATTGGGATTTTAATTTTTTATTTTCTATGACTTTTTTAGTTTTTAACTTCCATAATATTACATGCATGTATAGAGTTTTTTTCACTATGAGTAGGACTTTATTTGTGTATTTTTAATTCCTTGTTCCCATGTTATTATTGGAAGGGAATCACCCCATTTTTATGTTTAATAAACTGTATGTTCTTATCATCGATAAGAGAATTATTTTTTGGGGTCTTCAAGATTCATTATAACCATTCACTAATTATCATATCAGGAATATTACCATGGGGGTCACTCATTACAATTGGGTTCACTATAAATACCCTTAAACAAAGTGGATATAGTATAATGGCGGACATAGTTCACTATCATTTTCATTCTATAATATATCAATAGATATCATGTTATACCTAATGCATTATAGAGGAATATAATTTTTATCCCACCATTAATATAATTAAACTCATATATATGAGTACTACAAGACCAGCAAAACATTCAATATATCATAATATCTTAAATAACCCATTTGAGTTAAACTAGTTTCATAAAAATTCCTTATAAAACATCACCCTCAGAAATAAATAGAAATAATATGGATGGAATGAAAAGATAGAATCTTGAGTGTAGCATCAAATTCATTAATGGATATTGATTCTGAAGAAAATTACATTAAAAAAGAGTTGGAAATACTCTATGAAAAAACATTCCATTTTTATAAATTAATCATAATCCCAATAAATTTGAATTGTTTTTAATTTTTAATCCTTTTAAGAATTTAAATGAATATTTATAATAATTAATGGAAATAATAGATGGTAAATCCATCCTTTAATTATTTTTAACAATAATATTTTTCAATATTTTGTAAATGTAAAATATAAATCATATGGAATCGTTGACATAATTAAATTTTAATTATTTAAAAGGAATGTAAAATATAGTTTAGAATTTATTTATAATACCACGGAATAATATTATAGTATATTATAAAATAAATTTGAATAATATGTACATGGGAGAAGAAGGTTCTAACCCTAAAAGATGAAATAAGGCATTCTAAGATTCCAATAATTCTTTTTCACCATTTTTGGGAAAAATATGTATAAACATCAATGAATAATTTAAAACCCTATAAATATCTACATTAGTAGAAATGTCTTAGGATGTAAATGAGAAAATAATAATATAATTTTATGCGATGGAATATAAAACATGATCAATTAATAAATAAATTGTGATTGTAAGAAAAACTATTACATCTTTGGTAATCCATGAATAAAAAAATTATATAAAAATGATCCGCACATAGTGTTTTGAGTCCCTATATATTTCATTAAAATTATTGTCATATCTATTCATGTATAATTTATACACAAAACAAAATAATGTAGGTGTTAAATATAAAAAATATCTTGAAGAAGTGAAACTGATGTGAGGATACATTTACAACATTAAAATCCCTTAATTAAAAATCCCATGAAAGAGAAAACATGATATGGTTTATTAAACCCCTTGAATATCTGGAATATGTGACAAAAATATCCATTTGGAATTATTTACACTAGAAAATATAATTCTTTTAAATATGTAATATGTATTAAATATTGATTAGTGACATGAGAAACCATAATATAATTTTCAAATTTTGATTCAAAAAGACTTTGAAAGAAGAATCATAAAATAAACCATTAAATATCATGAGTAAATAAAATATCATGGTATAATAATACAAATATATAAAATATATATAATAAGAAAATAGGTACATAATTCATTGAATGTTTCAATGAAGGGAACTTCATATGAAACCCTTCCAACAAATCGTTACATTTTTTAAATTATCTCTAACTTCATTTATTATAAATTTTAATATGTTATAAATATATACTAAAATAAGATTCAAATTTATATACATATATATATTTCCATTATTACTTATTATCGCCCATTTATTAACAATTCATCCTTAAAATCAAAATTTGAGGGCTTATAGTTCCTTTTTCTCAATCATGTTTAGGCTTGATTGTTTTAGTACATGATCCTTACTTATAGTTTCATAATATATAGAATAATAATATGGTAATAAATGTCATAATTATTCATTATATACACTTTTAGAACAATCTGTTAATGTTAATAATGGATAATGTATTTTATCACTTTGTGGAGGTTATATTATAAATGTATGGAAGCCTGAGTTATGAATTTTCATAGGATTTAATTAGATAATCGAAATAATATTATTTTCAGAATCATAATTATTTTTCAAAAATAATATATATTCCATAATTGTATCTATATAACTATCCATGAAATTATGTGATGATAAATTAATGACATGTATTAATAGAGGGGGTATTTTTCATGTATTCAGGAGTGACATTCATATTAAATTAGACAAAAAGGATATTGAAAATTCTTATACAATTATATATATATATATATAGTAAATATAATTATGTAATTATGTTAATTTTATTATATAAATTTATTCTGTCATTTTAGAGGAATAAAACATTTGAACTCTATGTAAGAACATAAATCGCTTCCTTTGAATATCTCCTTTTAAAAACACAATAAGAATTCTTTGATGGTCTATTAGGAAGATCATAATGTACATATCATGTATATGGGTTTTTTTAATCTAAATTTTTTTATCATGGGGTCAAATAGAGAACTAGTGGTGTGTAAATGTGATAATAGGTTGTTCCCTATTATAATTGGGGGGAGGGTCACCCATTTTATGGTTAGATGAGCATATTAATAGGAATTTTGGAATCCATCATTATAAAAAATCCAGTCAATAGGAGTATAAAAAGGAACATTACATTTATCACTTTGAGGAAGGTGTAAAATATCATTAGTAATATGATCATTCCAATCATGCTCATTACATTATATAGTCTTGTTGGAAATTCCATCTTCCCAAGTATTATACTCACTATAAGGATGAGTGAAAATGTAATCAATCAATGATAAAAATACAAGAAATTAACCAATTTACCAATTAACATCCAAATAACAAGAATTTATCCTATTCTAAAAGTTTAAAAAAATAATATTGGAATCACATTCTGGAAACAATTTCCACCAACCCCTCTAATTTTCTTTCTCAATCGCACTGATTACCCAACGAATATCTGCTTCCATTGAAGATATAATATCACAAGAGACATGTAAACATCCTATAAAATCCATATTACTATATATAAGAAATCCACATATCTCGAAGAACATTGATTTCAATTCATTGATATTTCAGTATTGATTTTAATCAATCTGGTAAAAATAGATTTCCATAAAACATCCATTATGCAGATGGTTAGATAGAAATTTAATTTAATTATTAATCTCGTCAGTACATATAGTTTATGGATTGAACTATGAAAATAATATATTTGAGGATTGTTATCAATTGTAACTATAGTTAAATTATATTCCAAAGAAATGTGGGGATAAAAGAGAAAGAATCATGAACCCACTAATTACACATCTGCCATAGTGTTGTAAACAATTCCATAGTAGCAAACTGGATGATAAAAAAATGCGGGGGAAAAGTGGAATATCCAATCAGAACATGATGAATTCCATATTAAAAGATGTTAATATAAGTTTAATTTCAAAGATATTATAAAAAATTCAACATGGAAGAATATGTGACACATCTCATGAAAATGTTTTTTCAATCATCCATATACTGATAAAAAATATGAATAACTAAACATAAGGAAATCCCACATATTTTCAAAAAAATCATCTATTGGAATCATGTGATGAGATAACCTCCAAACAATGTTCAATTAGAATGTAATAATTAATTTATTATTCAACTTCACATGAAAATTAATTATGAATGTATAAAAAATGAATTTTTAATTAAATAAATTTGATGTAAATATAAAAATTTCCTTAGGTTCCCATATCAACAATTCATCATGTTCGGAGGAGTATTATTTCTTAACAGTGTCCTTGATGTGATCTATAAGGGACTCCATGTCATTGATTTCATATTTGATAGAAAAATCCATATCTTCATTAGAATCATTAATATATATCTTCTCTATTAGTGTAACAATAGTATTATTAGTTCTGTACAAATTGATAAATGAGTCCCTGGGAATAAACCATCTGTTCTGATAAACCACTAAATAAAAATGGAGTGAAAAGCATTACATACTATAGAATAAATGTTATTTTAATTCCCAGAATTGAGTTTTTTTAGGAACACATGGAATAAAAAGCCACTATCTTCAATTTTTTTATTAACAAGACTCCATAAATATGAATCATGGTGGGACAAATTAAAATACCTAAGATTCTTTATACTAAGACCCCCACCTTAATAGGCTTATAACATTAATTCCAAGGATAGTGGATAATTTACTCCCCAAAATGATTCAACTACCAATGAAATTATTTATTTAAACCAAAATTATATTTATAAGATAAATAGTCCATTCATACCCTATAAATTAATTTATAAATTTATAAATGGTTAGATATTTAACCAAAAAAATATTATTTTCCATGTATAATGATTTTCCCTTCTCTTATGAAAAGTAACAGACATTTGGCCTTCCCCAGAACATAGGAAAACCAAGGTATGTTAATGGAATAACCCTATCTTTTTTACGCATGTATATTATAATATGAATATTTATTCCACTAGTAATGCCCATTATAAAATAAAAAAAAGATATATTCCAACTAACATGTTGACCAGAAACATTCTCATAAAAAATAGAGCCTTCTTAATGTTTCTAAAGTTTTCTTATCCACATGGGTGAAGAGAATAACATCATACACCTATAAAATATTATTCGGAGAGGAAATCCCCCCAAATACATTTTATAGTGGTATTTATGGCTAAATTTACACATTATGATGAAGTGAAATTGCAGTCCAAAATGGACCTCCCATTAATGAGGAAAATTTGATTAGAAGAAAAAAATTCCACAAAATGGAATCTAATAAGTTATCAAGGATATTGTTAATAATTTTTTAAATTTCATTGACCAAAGTAACAGTGCTATATTAATAAACCACATTGGAACATTCCAATTTTGTAAATAGAGCACTAAATTGTTCATTAAACCAAAAAAGAATGAAAACCACCATTGAAAAAATGATGATCAAGCATGAAAATATCATCTATAAGAATCTCCTAGTAAGTATGAAAATAGAAATTTTAAAAATTGTCAAGACCTTGAGAACTATCAAGATAAAGACCAAAGCCAACCTATAAGATCACATATTCCAAATGAAGTGAAATGAACCTCACATTATAATCTTGAGTAAAGACAGTTTTGAATTATACAATTCATAGTGTTATAAATGATGGAGGAACCATTAAAAATATCCATGTAATATGTAATGAAATATTCTAAGAGGTCTCGCCTATTATCTATAATCTGATACCCTATCTTGAGCAAATATACAGACATGTAGAATTTTCTATATCTTTGATGGAAAATAAAAAACATCGAATTTTTTTCCTCATATTTCATCCATTTAGATATGAAGGCATATCTTTTCATTAAATACTTATGATTAAGTAGGTTATTGAGTATTAAAATAAACTCATCTTCTTACAAAGCCCCATCAGAAAAATATCTACAATATCTCTTCTCCAAAATATGTTGAATACATGCCACAAGAGTAGAAATTTACATTTAATGATGACTTAGTCACTATTAACACCATATTTCTAGATGAACCTTGAGAAATATAAATTTAAATATGTATGAAAAATATTCATTTCTATAATTCACATTTCCCAACATGTCCTGCATAAGTTTGGAACACTACATATGAGTCTCCCATGATTTATTAAATCCAAAATGAATGGGAGGATTAAGGTCCTTGTTATAAATATCACCCATGAATTGAATACGATCATAGTTAAGTCAAGATAGAGTCATGCATGTGATGTATTCCCAAAATTTCAAAAATAGTACCATTAACAAAATCCCTGTAATGTTTACTTTCCACCATACCAATAAGGCATATCCTATTTTAGGTATATTTAGGACCCACCATATTTACCAGAATCAAACCATTATGTTCAATAAAATACATGAACTCTCTAGTATAAATGAGATGAGTTAATGAACCCATTTTCTCATCGGGATTCAAGATCAATCAAAAAACAACAAGAATAGTTAATGGACCTTTGATGATACACCTATGGTAGTCAATATACAACCAAAGCCTCCTACAATATTCATATTATTTGTAATCATAAATGAAGGAAAAAAAACTAATTTCCTATAATTTTAATTGAATAAGTGACTTTCTAATTACTGGAGCTAACCATGAGAGGCTTAAATGAAGAGTATTGTGACAACACCAAAAACAATTATCCTCATCCAAAAAGGAATTAGAACCAAAAATATGAAAAATCAATCTCTCTAGACTAGAAATTATTTAGGAGATGATACCATAGGGTTTATCTAAATCATTAAGAATTGGTTTATGATTCTTAATGTTGAGACTATGGGAGTTGAATGTTTTATTATTGGATTGACCAAGGAAGTTATTGAAATGTATCTCATTTTGATTTTTAATCGGGATTAAAACCCATTTTATTTTCCACCATTGTTATATTCTTACTAATCATTGGGGGCCTTAAATCATTCATTGAAGCTTCTTATACATGAATAAGGCTTCTAATTTTAGTTACACTAGCTACATTATTCGTATTCCTTCATTTATAGTTTCATTACCATAAATCTTCCACTCGTGACACCCCTTAATAGAAGCACATCACATATTACCCGAGACTTATATAGGTAAAGTAGAAGGGTACAAGATACTTTTGACAGAGGATCTAACTAATTTATCTTATTCTCCATCATTTAATGTTTCATTTATAGTACCATCCTTCTGATGACACTTATTACCAGAAGCACTTACCATATCATTAAAGACTAACAGATTTATAGTTGCGGGATTGTAAGGAACTGGCCTAGGTTTCCCTCAAACCAAGAACTTTATCTGATTCATCATGTACCCGAAGGGCTTTTCTGATACCCATGGGGTAGTTACAAGAACCTGGGCATCGAATGACATACTAGAGGGTAATAGTTTTCCCAACCTGAACAAAAAACATGGAAAATATTTAAACAATGCAATAATAAAAATCTAAATTCCAAAATATAAAGGCCATAATTATAAGAAATACACTGGAAACAAAAAACAATAAAATTAACAAAAATACCAAGAGACAAGTCCAATAAAAAGGACCAAAAAAATTGTTACTCCATGTAATGGTGTGGATGAAATCCCACCATCTCACCACTACCTACCCAACTCATCTGACATGAACAATCATTGTATCACTACGACACCATTCCTTTCCCTACATTGGAAGACTTAAAAAGGTATACACACAACCAAAGTGGTGCTTAAGGTGTGAGATGATTGGAACAATATGATATCACCCATGTGTTCCTAAAAAATATCAATATAATAATAATTTTATGGTCATTTTATATAAAAAATGAAATCATATGCAAAAAAGGAGTTTTATTGAAAACATGGTAAACAATATATTTTATCAAATGTTTAAATCAAAATCAGGTAAATCATTTTCAATGAACATTTTCCATATCATATTTCACATGAATCAAACAAGAACACCAAGGATAATACAATTAACATACAATCAATACAAAACAATAGTAGTCGCAAAGGAATCGCAATAACAAGGAATACCGTAGGTCAGACAATATACTACTCATACCCAAAAATATATGAATAATTCATTATGGTCAATTGAGCCAAATATCTACACTCCATGACATGGGATACTCACTAGAAATTGATACCCCAATATCATATACATACCTATATCCAATAATCTACACTCTAAGAAAAGATGAACACAACAGAGAGTGAACCCCCTCAATGTATGATTCCCTCAGCTAAACCTTCCTCCACGTACCAAAGTTAAACCATGTTCCCATTTTCATAATAATTTCAATCATTTGGAAATGATTAGAAAAACATGTCCCAAAACAATTTCTAATTCTTTTAAAATACCCATTTTATACCCATTAATCAAAAACCGTGAAAAAATCACTATTATTCAAAATTGAATTCCAACACACACACATAATTATGCCAATTACAAAATGTTTTAATTTTAAACCAATTTATATTAATTGAACAATATGGTTTACCAAAAATAGGCTTTAATGGAAACACCAACCAAAAAATCATTGGTCACACACACCCCTATGGGATCCAATAATAAAATCCCACCAATGTCAATGATAGACTGAGAATCGAGTCCAAATATATTTGGATTGAATCAATTGAGGAAGAGTGTCATTGGAGAAGATTAAATACAACATACTTCGAGAATGAACACCCACTGCACCACGATTGGAAAAGGTTCGACATCCAGAATGAGATTGTACAACAAATCTTGGAAAGAGACAACAATAAAAAAATGTAGATTAATGTATTTGATGATGCATAGAAAGTGCGCTGTCACGATCTATGGTAATGAAGTAGAATAAATATTTCACACCTAGAGAGATGTACCTCAACTAGAAAAAAGGTCGAATGTCTAACGAATATTTCTAAAAGGAACTGTGTCTCCAAAAATTATCAAAGAGGTTCTTAAAATTGAGAGAAACAGAGAACAAGCAGTATAATCGGCACCCACATCCCAAGCGGCACCATTAAACATATTAGGCTTAGAGAATTACATTATCTGTTACTCGTTTACATTTAGTGAAATCAATAGTGTTTTATTATGATGAAAAATCCATCACATCAGAATAAAAATCCTATATTTAAATAACTCAAGGCATGTAACACCTCTTCACGTCGTGTAACCCTACATGGTGTGAATCCTTCCATGACTTGCATCCAGAAACCCTAACATGATGTGTATCAAAGTAACATATTGTTAAATCCTCCTAAAGCCTATAGAAAAATGATGGTTAAAGCTGAGTGTCGCTCAAATTTGTGAATTCACCATTGTAGGTGTCCTCTCAATTGCTTCTCAGTCTTATATAGACAATGAGAAAAATAAAACCACAATGAGGATAAAGACATATCTAACAAATCAGTGACATGATGTTACAAACTCACAATCTAACGTCTTTCATTCCCCAAGAACTCATATAGAAGATGTAATCCATGAAAAAAGATTATAACGACCCAAACGTTACATACATGTTTATTACTTAATAATTGAAGCATACTTATTACAACACATAACAAAACCATGATAGGACTGTATAGGTATAATGACTTTAGAAACTGGGAAACATAAACAAATGGTTCATAAATCATCTACATTGTCTACCATTTATTTCATCATATTTAGAATCTCTTTTGGCATATCCTACTTAATACCATTCTTCCAGACCTGGGGAAAAGAAAACATACAAATGGGTGATCTCAAATGATCAGTAAGGGTAAACAAAGGAAATATCAATCATATCGTATTCATAAGAACATAACATTTGGAAAATATTATCCTGTAATAGAGATCATAATATCATGACATGGGATAAAACATTTTAGTGAAATGTAATCCAAGAAATCATAACATAAAACATGAAAAGTTTTGGTCTACATGCATAATCATAGAAAATAATTTCATATTAGTCACGACTCATTTCCAAGACAATCATAGCGGACAAAGTCCATTACTGAACTGAGTTCACTCCTCATTCCAGCCATGTATCACTGAACCAGATTAACATTCCGTTCCATCCATGTCTATCTCATGAGATATAAATATTTACCCAATAAATTCATTGGAGGGATATATAGGTCTCACTTATCTCATAATCAGACAATTAATATTTGTGCCACAAAATCATAAATCTTACATCATAGAATAACCCATGTAATAAAAATGGGATTCTTAAAAATCATTCCATCATAACATAATCCATATAAGATAAAAGGACATCATAAAAATAATTCCACCATTACATAATCAAATCAGTGTAATAATAGGGATAGAAACTGAACCCTATATATGGAAAATAATTTTTATAAAACACTTGAACTCCATTCCTGAGGAAAATAACATTTATTCTTCAAAAACATGTTTCCTTTCTCAACATATCATATAATTTTAAACAAAAATAAGTTAATTGAAAATAAACATGAAAATTTGTAAAGTAAGATTCATGTAAATAATGTTCTATGAAATCATAAAAATCCATTCACGATGTATAAGTTAAAAAACATTCTTCTTGTACTTTGGCTGGAAAAGTCAAAAAGTACCTCATACTGAAAACGATAAAAGATTCCTTTCATATATTTCATTAAAAATTCAACAATAGGTAAAATTGTATCTAAAAAATTTTATGAGGATAGAAATAATATTTCATATTGTGGAAACATGTATGTGGATGATAAATATGCCCCCGTAAATGCCGAAGTATAAATAATCTCAGATAAAATTTGAGATTGCGAGATTTTCCATTACCTTAGGTCAGATATGATCTGTACGTATCTGAACCTCCTGTATAATGATTTAAAGAATGTCATTGACTTATTACAGAATCATATTCATTGTTATTATATCATATACGGTCATATTATTATCTTCTTATTGGTAATATTTCATTACTACTTTTTATTTGAGTGTTTATTGTTTTATGATCTTATGCATGTTTTGTCGAATAAATTCTTATTGATTTTTTTAGGTTATATATAAATCATTTACGGAATGGTATTATTATAATAAATATCATACTTATTCATTAAATTAGTTTATATAATCATGGTTTAATGAAGACCATGTAGAACGAATCACATCGCACTGTGGAGATGGTAAGTCGTACGTACGCACGAGCAACGATATCATTCCCATAATTATTGAATGGTGTTGGAGTGGATAGTAGAATAAATCAGAATTAGTATCATTTTATAATAATAATATATAGTTATTCTTTAAACTATTATTCCCATCCATGGAAGGAGGTGGTTGAAAACAGATTACACCACGGCGTGGAGACGGTATTCCGTACGTAAGCACGTGCGGTGATTTCTTTTTCTGTTGGATGGATAGAAGGTGAAATAGGGTTGTTTCATATTTATAATAACATATTATTATATGAGTTATAGATATGTTATTACTTTATTATGAAACAGGAAAATAAGAGGAAGTATAAGAAGAAAAGAATTTGAAATAATCGGTAAAGGATATTACCTCTTCTTCAACGCGCCTCTACTAAACCTCATCACATGGCAATAAAGATGGCCAATGAAGAAAGACAGGGCATGTAGTATGTTTCTAGGGAAGTGGAGAAGAGAAATTTTCTGGGTTTTTCTGAGCCTGAAGGCTCAAAATGTTGTGAGGAGGAGATGGAAGAGGTTCCCTTTGATAAGGGAGGAGTGGGGAACCTTTGGAAACATAAGAAATGTTAATATATAATAAATTTATACCCCGCATAAAAACCACCAAAAATGACTCAAATCCTAAGATTACATGATATAGGGTTGCAATATTGTCAATAAATAAAATTTTGACATGTTGAGAAATTATTTTAGGCTTTATCAACTTGATTTATCCTTATTTAATCTATTTAATTTTATTTGTGGTAATAATATTCTGAATTTTAAATTGTTATAAATAATTAATTATGTGTTGTGAATTATACCTAATTGTATACATTATAAAATTTTCGACCATATAAATTTCAATTTATAATTTTGAAATATTTTTGTGATTTTTAACCAATTTTATAATATGTCATTTTTATAAAATAACAATAGTGTAAATGTTGAAAATATTCATTTATTTGAATTTAAATAAAATATAAACATAAGATATGTTCGAACTAAAAGATTTAATAGATTCATAACATGTCATATTTAACTAGAAAATACTTGGAGATCATTAATTAGTTCATATAATATTTATTTTAATATTTTTAAAACCATTTATTTAATATATCAATCAATAAAATAATTTCAACATGACTATTGTTTCATAATTAATGATTGTTATTTAATCTCTAGAAATTATAAATAATAATACATGATGTAGATAATATTATTATATATTTGTATACTATTCATGTTCTATTATTTATGAATTTTATCACTAAATTTAAATTATTACACTTATAATATAAAAGAGGGTGAGATATTGTCACTTTATTTAGTTTTAGTAATAATTACATCATTTTCAAGGACAAAGGTCCATGAAATAAATCTATTCCTACCCATAGGTGATATGGGTAGATTTTTATTAATCCAATAGAATTTTGACTAGTTTTCAGATAATTTTATAATCTTATTTTTACCCTCAATTACCTGATTTACCTTTAACTGTAGTAAATTCATATTACCATAGTTACTATTCATATTATCAAAAAATAAAAGTAACCTATTAAAATAATTTGGAACTAATGAATCCAAATATGTAATCCATTTTTCAAAATTCAAAACACATAAGTTGTAGTAATTAATTTTGAATTAATATCGTTGTTAAGAAAGTAGGTTTTAAAAGTTGAAACATTTCCAATGATTGAAATGTTTTTACCTATGAATTAAATATAAAATTAAAGCTAATGAAATAAATTATATTAAATGGTAAAAATATATTATATTTATACTTTAAAACCATTCAATAATATATTTTAACCATATAAATTTCTTTGATGAAAAAAGTTGTTTTCAATTAAAAATTTGCATATTTTTACTATTCATCAAAATATAAAAGTTATCAGAAAAGTATAAAAAAATATCCAATGTAAATTTTTATATCCTAATTAAAAATAATATGTTTAATTTTTCATATTGAACTCATAACCTTTTCAGAAATTATATTTAAAATGGGTATGCCATCAAAAGGCAAAAAACTGCATTTTTGAATGAAAAAAATTCTTTTATCCTAAAAATAGATTTTTTTCGCATATCATATGTAAAATGAATTCTAACATTATATAAAATTAAAAATGTGGTTGATAATATTTATACCTGCTAGTTTATACAATATTTTAATAACATATCATTGTTTAGTGAAACACATTATTGCGTACAACACACGCTATCGATGAAGGTCTCTATTGTGTGTGATGCAAGTCAAGTCAGTGTTGTGTGTAATGAAATATTCCATTGGTGTTGCGTATAATAAAAGAAATAAAAATAAAAATAAAATATTTATCATAAAATAACAGGGTCTTACATTCTACCCCCTTAAAATGAATTTCCACCTCAAAATTCGTCACTTCATAACAAACAGATGAGGATACCTCTCAATCATCATATCCTCAAGCTCCCATGTATTTTCTTCTAATTGGTGGTTCCTCCATAATACTTTAACCAAGCGAGTGGTCTTGTTTCATAGAACATATTCCCTACAATCCAGAATCTCTATCGGTTGTTCTTCATAAGAATGATTTTTCTCCAATGGTACAACTTCTGAGCTTAGTACATGTGATGGATCGGGTATGTACTTTCTCAGGAGAGAAACAGGGATCACATCATGAACTTGAGAGAGATTCAGTGGAAGAGCCAATCGGTAAGCTCCCTTCCCAAAAAGATCTAGTATTTCAAAAGGACCGATATACCTAGAGATCAACATTCTCTTCTTCCCAAATTTCATTACTCTCATCCAAGGAGATATTCAGAAGAACACTTAATCACCCACTTCAAACTCTAGGTCTTTTCTTCAGTTAACGGTATAACTTTTTTGTCGACTCTGAGCTGCTCTTATGTGTTGTTTAATAGATTTGACCTATTCTATCATCTTAATAACAAGATCAGGTCCTAATAGCATTCTTTCCCCAACTTCATCCCATAAATATGGAGTTCTGCATTTCTTTCCATAGAGAGATTCACATGGAGCCATCTGAATACTTGAGTGAAATATATTATTATAAGAAAATTCCACCAAAGGTAGGTGTTTATCCCAACCACATTTGAAATCCATAGAGAAGGCTATCAACATGTCATCTAGAGTTTGAATTTTCCTCTCAGACTAACCGTCTGTCTAAGGATGGTAACCAGTGTTTAAACTCAAATATGTATCTAGAGCGTACTGAAGACTTTGCGAGAACATCAAGATAAACCTCGGATCCGGATCAGATATAATGGAAGTGTGTACTCCATGAAATATTTCCACTTTCTTTACATATATCCTGGCAATCTGATCAAGAGATAAATCATCTATAATATAAATGAAGTGTGCTGACTTCGTAAAATGATCAACTATAACCTAGATAGCATTATTGCCTTTGGATGTTTAAGGATGTCCTGTGAAAAAGTACATAGTGATGTTTTCTCATTTCCATTCTGGTACGTGTAATGGTTGTAACATCCACTTATACTTCTATCTATCAGCTTTAACTTGCTGACAAACCAAGTATCTAGAGACAAATTCTCCAATAACTATTTTCATACCATCCCACCAAAAGTAATCTTTCAGGTCCCTGTACATCTTTGTACTTCTTGGATAAAAATAGAATGAATAACTATGAGCCTCATCTAGTAGCTCCTTCTTTAATTCTTGTATGGGAGGAATACAAACATGGTTTCTGAACCTTATTATCCCATCAGAATCAAGAATGAATTCAAGAACATCTCTCACCTTCTTTTATAACTCTACATCTTCTTATTGTGCCTCTTCATTCTTCACATAAATAGATGGTTGGACATTTATTTGAAAAAGAAAAGATATCTCCCATATCATTAAAATTCCAAGATCCATCCTTTGTAAATACATAAATATTGGATCTTCTATGATCCTCCTCTTGGATAAGCTAGCATGGTCTTTTCGACTAAATGTGTTTGCCACTTTGTTTTCATTCCCTGGGTGGTAATGAATTGAGAAGTCGTAATACTTAATCAGCTCCAACCATCTTTTTTGGTGTATATTCATCTCCTTTTGATAACCTCTATTTTGTCTAGATCCACAGATATCCCCTCATTTGATATTATGTGACCCAAAAATGATGCTTTTTGAAGCCAAAATTCACACTTGGTAAATTTGGCATAAATATTCTCTTTTCTTAGGGTCTTTAATACAATTCTCATGTAATATTCATGTTCTTCCTTCCTATTTGAATAACCAAGAGTATTGTCTATAAAGACTACCACAAACTGATCAAGATATTCTCTAAAGACTCTGTTCACTAGATCCATGAAGATAGTTGGGGGATTAGTAACTCCAAATTAAATCACTATAAATTCATGGTATCCATACCTTGTACGGAAATCCGTCTTTGGTATATCATTATTTTTTGACCCTTAATCGATGATACCCTGAATGAATATCAATCTTGGAAAAGTATTGAGCTCTGCATAGTTGGTCCAATAAGTCATCAATTCATGGGAGATGATATTTGTTCTTAATACTGATCTTGATAAGTTCTCATTAATCAATGCAAAGTGTCATTGATCCATATTTCTTATTAACAAAGAGAACATGTTCTCTCCATGGTGACACACTAGGGCTTATGAATCCTTTATCAAGATTACCTTGGAATTGCTTCTTCAATTCATGAAACTCAATTGGGGTCATTCTATATGGTGTCTTTGAAATGGGCATAGCACCCGGTATTAGTCCTATTGAAAACTCAACTTCATGATTTGGTGGAAGACCTAGAAATTACTCTAGGAAGACATCATAAAATAACATTACAATGGGAATATTCTTAATCGTGAGTTTCTCTCCAACCATTTGAGATAAATAACCTTAATTTATTTGAATCAAGACCCATAAGATGGTAGAAATTTCCACTGGAAGGTTATATTCATCCTTACATCGATCAATGATCGTAGATTGATCGAGAATATTAAATGTGACATCCCATATTTGGAAATTGACATGAGCTCCATATATTGAAATCCAATTCATGAAAAGAATCCCATCAAATTCTACTATAGGAAGGATCACATGATTTGTAGGAAGTACATTTCAACAAACTTCAATCAGAGAAGAATTGTAAACTTTTGATGCGACTGTTGTGCCATTAGGGGTTGTCATAGCTAACTCAATATCTAACTTCTGATTTAATATGGAGATACCCCTAGAAAATTCTTCATAAATAAATGATTGGGTGGATTTATAATCAAATAAAACATTTTCTACCTTAGAGTTTATGGTAAGTGCACCTTTCGCCACTTCTTTATTGTACTCCACATCGCTGATAGAATTTATGTGTGACATTCCTTTGTCATGGGCCATAAGAGTTTCTTGACATCGAACATCATCAACAACCCTTGGTTTAGGGAATTTATTGGCATAATTCCCCATTTCCTTGCTCTTCAAACATTGAAGTGTAGGAGGTGCATTCTGTGTATCCCTTTCATTGTTCGCATCATTAGACATCTTCATACCATTATTTCGACATTCAATTTCATGATGACCTTATTTTACACACTTAAAACATTTATTTGTCCCTTTAAGACAATTCCCTCCATGTTTTTTTCCACAATTTGAGCATAAGGGAAAACTCATCTCCATTTCAGTGTGGTCTTTAGATTTTCCTTTGAATTCCATTTTCCTCTTCTTATCAAACCCATATTACTGATGGGTTACTCCAATCTCCATATCAACCTTGAGAGCACATCGAACAATTTCCTCGTAGCTATTGAAGTCCATTATGGCTAATGCCCTTCGAAGACTTGGTTTTAATCCACTAAAGAATTGATCGATCTTACTCTAAGGTTGGATAATAATTCTGGAAGCATACCTTGCAAGTCTTATAAAATTTTCTTCGTAGGTACCAACTGATTCGACATCCTTTTTCTTCAGTTCAAGAAACTACGTCTCCAACTTTGTTCGAAGAATGCGAGGGAAGTACTTTTTTTAAAATAAGTTCTTGAAATCATCCCATTCCATGGACTCAATTTCATCCCCTTGCCTTGTATTTCTGATAATATTCCACCATTGATCAGATTCACCTTCCAAACGATATACTGTTAAGATGACTTTATCATGTTCAGAACATTGTAGAACTTAAAATAACTTTTTACTGGTACTAATCCATTTTCCAGCCACAAATGGATCAGAAGAACCTCTGAATAAAGGTGGACGCTGCCTCATGAAGGATTCAACCGAATGATGCTCCTTCCTTTTCTAGTTTGGAAGTCTTGCATGATTCATAGCATGAGAAAGCTGTGTGAGCATGGTTAGAAGATTTTTTAATCCTGGTCCCATAATGTTTTGTTTCTCATCGGGACAATCATTGCATTTCCCATCACATTCAGCATTAACACGGTTCCTTTGGGTTCCAGACATTGACTAAAACCAAGAAGCATGGTGTGAGAAACACTAATTAAAACTGGAAAACCACATAATCAGTAATAAAATTTCACACTTTAGGTATTATCATAAGTTATTCATGGCCATTTCTAAAACATTATTATTGTGTTCTATGCTTAGACATATCCTTAGGGTTCTTACTATTTTTTTGACATCATAGTTTCCAAATGTTGACTATATCTTTCCTCAGATACCAACTATAATGACCCATACTTTACATACAAAGTTATTATATCAGAATTTAAGCATAATTATTACAACACATAACAGAACCATGATAGGACCGTATAGGTATAGTGTCATTAGAAACTGGAAAAAATAAACAACTAGTTCATAAATCATCTACATTATCTGTAGTTTATTTGATCATATTTAAAATCCCATTTGGAATATACTACTTAATACCCATCTTCTAGACCTGGGAAAAACAAAACATACAAAACGGTGAGCTCAAATTCTCAGTAAGTGTAAACAATGGAAATATCAATCATATTGTGTCCATAAGATCATAACATTTTGAAAATCTTATCCTGTAAAAGAGATCATAATATCATGACATGTGATAAATCATAGTAGTGAAATGAAATTCCAATAATCATAACATAAAACATGAAACATTGTGGCATAAACACGTAATCATAGAAAATCATTTCATATTAGACAATACTCCTTTCCAAGACCATCATAGCGGACAAAGTCCATTGCTGAGCTGAGTTCACTCCTCATTCCCACCCTATATCACTGAACCGGATTAACATTCCATTCCATCCATGTCTATCTCATGATATATATATCCTTACCCAATTCATTGGAGGGAGATATAGGTCCCACCCATCTCATAATTAAACCATTATTATGTGTTCCACAAAATCATACATCATACATCATTGCATAACCCATCTAATAAAACTGGGATTGTAAAACTTCATGCCATCATAACGTAATCCATATAAGATAAAAGGACTTCATAAAAATAATTCCATCATAACATAATAAAATCAATTTAATTATAGGGATAGAAATAGAACTCTATATTATCTTAGAGGGAAAATAATTTTAATAAAACACTTGAACTCCATTCTGTATGAAAATATCTTTTCTTCTTCAAAAATATTATTCGTTTCTAAACATATCATATAATTTTAAAAGAAATGATGTAAATAGAAAATAAACATGAAAACATGTAAAGGAAGATTCATGGAAATAATATTCTATGAAATCATAAAAATCCATTCACAACATATAAGTTAAAGAAACATTCTTCCCGTACTTTGGCCGGAAAAGTCGAAAAGTACATCATACTGGAAACAAAAAAAGATTTATTTTGTATCTTTTAAAAAAAATTAACCAATAGTTAAAAATGGGTTTAAACTATTATAGTAGGATAGATATAATATTACATATTGAGGAAACATGGATGTCGATGCTAAATATGCACCAGTAAATACTGAAGTATAAACAATCTAAAATAAAAATTTAGATTGCCAGATTTTCCCTTAACGTAGGTCTGATTTGCTTTGTAAGTATCTAAAACTCCTGTATAATAATTTAAAAAATGTCATTGATTTATTCCATAATCTTATTCATTTCTATTATATCATATATGTTCATATTCTTATCTTCTTATTAGTAATGTTTCATTTCTACTTGTTATTCGGGTGTTTATTGCTTTATGTTCTTATGCGTTTTTTGTCGAATAAAGTCTTGTTACACTTTTTTGGTTATAGATACATAATTTACATAATTCTATTAGTATAATATTAATCTTATTTATTTATTCATTTTGTTAATATAATCATGGTTTAATGAAGATCATGTAGAAGGACTCATGTCACACCGTGGAGACGGTAAGACGTACGTACGCACGAGCGATTATATTGTTCCCATAATTTTTGAATGGTATTGGAGTGGATAGTAGAATAAATAAGAATTAGTATCATGTTATAATAATAATATATAATCATTATTTACACCAATATATGAATCCATGTAAGGTGGCGGTGGAAACAGATTACACCATGCCGTGGAGATGGTATTCCAAACGTACGCACGCGCGGTGATTTCGCTTTACGTAGGATGGATAGAAGGAGAAATAGGTTTTATTCATATTTATAATAAAATATCAGTATATGAGTGATACTGATGTTATTACTTTATCATGAAACAACAAAAGAATAGGGGGTAGAAGAAGAAATGAATTTGAATGAATCGGTAAAAGATATTACCTCTTCTTCGACGGACCTCTTCTAAACCTCCTCTTAGGGAACTAAAGATGTTTTATGAAGAGGAACATGACCTATATAATGTTTCTAGGGATGTGGAGAAGAGAAATTGGAAGTGGTTGGACAGGAATGGAGCCTCAAAATGTGGTGAGGAGGAGAGGGTGGGGGCTGTCATTTTATAAGGGAGGAGAGGGGCACCTTTGGAAACATAAGAAATATTATTTTATAATAAATTCAAACCCCACATAAAACCCACAAAAAATGACTCAAATCCAAAGATTAGATGAGATATGGTTGTAATCGCATCAACCAATAAAATTTATACATGTTGAGAAATTATTTTAAAACTTATCAACTGGATTTATCCTTATTTAATCTATTTAATTTTATTTATTGTAATAGTATTCTAAATTTAAAATTGTTATAAAAAATTACTTATGTGTGGTTAATTGTCCATAATTTTATACTTTATTTAATTTTGAACATATAAATTTCAATTTATAATCTTCAAATATTTTTTTGATTTTTAAACAATTTTAAAATATGTTATTTTTATAAAATAACAGTACTGTCAATTTTAAAACTATCAATTTATTTGAAATTAAATAAAGAATACACAGAAGATATGTTTGAACCAAAAAATTTAATAGATTCATAACATGTCATATTTATCAACAAAATTCTTGGACAACATTAATTATTAATTTAATATTTATTTTAATACTTTTAAAACCATTTATTTTATATTTCAATCAATGAAATAATTTCAACATCACTATTGTGTCATAATTAATGATAATTATTTAATCCCTAAAAATTATAAATAAGATTACATCATTTAGATAATTTTATTATCTTTCCAGTGGATATTAAGTTTTGTTGTTTTATGAAGTTTATCAATAAATTTAAATTAATACTCTTATAAGATATAAGAGAGTGACATATTGTCACTTTCTTTAGTTCTAATAATAATTACATCATTTTCATGGACAAAGGTCCATGAAATGAATCTATTTTCGACCCATAGGTGATATGGGTCGACTATTATTAATTAAATAGAATTTTGGCTACTTTTTGGGTAATTTTACAATCTTATTATTACTCATAATTACCTTATTTACCTTTAACTGCAGTAAATACAAATTACCGTAGTTACTATTCATAATATCAAAAAATTAAAAGTAACATATTAACATAATTTGGACACACTGAATCCAAATATTGAATCCATTTTTCAAAATTAAAAACATAGAAGTCATATTAATTAATTTAAAATTAATCCCATTGTTAAGAAAACAGGTTTTAAAAGTTAAACCATTGCCAAGGATTCAAATGTTTTTACCTATGAATTCAATGTCAAATTAATGCTAATGACATACATTATATTAAATGGGAAAAATATATTGTATTTATACATTAAAACTATTCAATATTATTTTTTAACCATATGAAATATATTGTTGGAAAAAGTTGTTTTCAATTAAAAATTAGGGTGTTTTTACTATTCATCAAAATATAAAAGTTATCAGAAAAGTATAAATATTTTATCCAATGTGAAATTTTTATATCCTGATTCAAAATAAGAAGTTTAATTTGTAAAATTGAATTCATAAACGTTTCAAAATTTATATTTAAAATGGGTGCGCCCTCAAAAGGCGGAAAACTACATTTATTTAAAAAAGTAATTCTTTTATCCGAAAAATTAATTTTTTTCTCGTATCATATGTAAAATGAATTCAAACGTTATATAAAATTAAAATTGTGTTTAATAATATATATGATGTCTAGTTTATATAATATTTTAATAACATATTGTTGTTTCGTGAAACTCGGTATTATGTACAACAAAAGCTATCTAGGAAGGTCAATATTGAATGTGATGCAAGCCAGGTCAGTGTTGTGTGTAGTGAAATATTCCTTTGGTGTTGCGTATAACATAAGACATAAAAAAATATATATTTCTTATAAAATCTCATGGTTTTACAAATATTTTTTCCTTACACCCTCATGAATGGCTCATATTCCCAGGTCTCATGAAAGATCAATCAAGTTTTCCACAACACCTAGACCAATGAGATCAAATTCCAACACATGAAATTCACTTGAGAGTCAATGACCTCCACTAGTTTCTCCAAAATAGAAATATCTTACCCCAACACAATTTCTTCCCAACACTTTATATGAGCGGGATTAGGGTGATACACCCAATTTTGAGACATGTGGAAAACATATTCAATATCAATGACTATAATAGGAAATTCTAACTGATACGCAACCTATCAGAGCTGTTTATTGACCTCAAACGATCATACATTTCTCAAATCCATATTTTCTTATTTTCCATGTCGAAGATGAACCAACCAAGGAGATACATTCATGAAAACCCATCGCCAATAAAAAACTCCATTGGATGAAATCAATGATCCATATACAATTTCTACTAACACTGTTCTATAACTAGATGTCACCGTATATACTGAGTCTTTGTGGACATCTCCTGAACAAAAAATTTTCCAAACAAAGTTACATCCCCAACCACAGTCCAAAAAAGAGGTGATTTTTACTATGTACAATAAAATTCCTCAAAGGGTGCCATTCTGGTCGACTACTAATATATATTTTTATCAAAAATTTCAAGAATTACTATATTCATATCCAATGATCCATCAAAGTCCAAATCACTGGAACAGAGCATATCTTCTGAGATCTGAATAACTTTCTCCTTCTTATTATCTATCTTTGGATTGTATGATGTGCTAAAAATTAACATAGTTCCCATTTCCTTTTGGATACTCCTCTAGAACCACAAGGTAAACATAAGATACCAATATGAAACATTAGTATAAGGACTCCAATTTAACTTCACAATAACTTTCATGAACAACATTCCGAATCTTCAACTTTAGTTATATCCTTCTTCGGAATAAAATGAGAAGACATCTTCAACATATGAACAACCACCTAGATATAATTCATCCATTAGTTAGTCAATGTTAATAAAAAACAAAATTCATGGATACCTCAGCCCATTTCCAGATTGGAACCAAATGTGGCTGAATCAAACCAGAGGGTTTCATGTGCTCTACCATTATATTTTGGCTGGTGTAATAATGAGACACGAAATCTACAATGTCATGATTTATTCCTGGCCACAATAATCATCAACTCCTACAATAATACATATTCATTGTTCTTGGATGAATTACACCATGAAAATTGGTAACAATTAAACAATACCAAAACCCTCACAAATAAAAGGATGACAAACCACTTTCCAATGTGGATCGTATAATATAAAGAAAGAGACCAACCAGAAATGGTCTCCCAAGAATAGATTATTTATCTAACATTACTAGACGTATAATCTTATATTTTATGCTTAAAAATAGACTCCATGAGATATGATGATAACTAAAAACTATTTAGAACCAAACCTAAAACATCATCCTGAGCATCTGATGTGAATTTCACCAACTTATTGGTAAGAGAAGTTAAAGGTGGCACCATCTTAGATAAATCCTTATCAAACTATCATTAGAATCTAGGAAGTCCAAATACGCTCTTTATCTTAAACAAATTTTATGGTTTCTTCCTTGATAGGACAAACTTCACCTTATCAAGATGAACTAATAAGCTATGTTCAGAAATCTAGTGCCCTATGATCATCACTTCTTTAATCCAGAAACTATATTTTGAATTCATTCCATCCAAACAGTTACATATCAAAATTACCATATCCAAACATAGATGGTTCTCATTATTACACTCGAATTTGGAATAATCTAAAATATCATCCATGAACACTGTAAAAAATGTGTTAAGATATTTTTGGAATATCATAGTCATTAAATCTTTAAAACTACATAAGAATTCGTCAAACCAAAAGGCATGAAAATATATTCATAATGGTCATACCTACTATTGAAAGATTTTTTTGATATATCAAACTCCCAAACACGGAGTTGTTGATAACCAAATTGAAGATATATCTTTTAAAACCCACATTTCCCCATTAAATTATCAAAAAATTCATCCACACATGGCCATGTACATTGGTTCTTAACCGTTACTTGATTCAACCTCTGATAGTCCCCACACAACCAAGTGAAGCATCTTCTATATTGAAAAGTATACCATGGGATTACCAAGGTAAAAAACTATGGTAAATGAATCCTTTTTCCAAATTTTCATCCTAATAAATTTGAACAATTTTAGCTCCGCATGTTCAATTCGATAAGAAGGTTATGGTATCAGCTGCGTATCTGGATCCAGGTAAACCGTAAACTCTATTTCCATATTTGGAGGAAGACTAGAGACGACATCTAGGAAAATGTTAGAAAATTAAGAAACAAGAAATATACAATCCAAAAAATAATAAATTCCATTGGTCTCACTTACAATGACATACATAAAAATTCTTGACCACTGGGTAGGAAGGTCTTACATGACCAGACCTCAGGTCCCACAACCAATGAAAAACATTTTATCTCTCATTGGCATCAAGAAATAAAACAAACTGATAATAACAATAAACCTAATCTTAATAAGTTTCAAGAAAATTCATAGTGATAATGATGTCAATCAAATCTATATTTATAATGGGAAAATATGACACTAACTCCATATCAGCTATTATTGACCACAAGAACAATGAAACCCCTTCACTTTCCTCTTACCAATGGGGGTCTATAACTCCATTAAGAAGGAAGAAAGTTCCATTTTATGTTTAAAATCATCAATAAAACATGAATATATAAATAAGATGGATGTATCAATATCAAATAACGAAATGTATTATAATGATGCAATAAGGATAATAAATCTCGTTATTGTCATACATGCGTAGAAATCCATGGGAAAGTCATCTAATATGTGAAAGTGAATCACTCCTAAGGCTTGTGGGTGGAGCCCTATAGTATTTGATGCTTTTGACTGTAGCAAAGTATCCTTTGGAGATGATAATCCCAGACCATAATAAGGTATAATCATATCCTGGAATAAGCGTTTTATATGACTAATGAATCAACAACTATTTCATGTATTCTTGGGAATAGGAAAAAAAATTGTAGGTGTGTCCATCCATTCCACACTGAAACCAAGTCAGAGGAACACAACTTGTTGTAGAAGAAGGTGCAGAGGAGGCTCACTACTAAGACCCACAACCAAAACATCTACGATGATCCTTCTTGTTCCTCTTCTTATAACACACGGAACATTAACTAAAACTTGATGGAAGCCAATGTTTTGGAAAAACACACATTCCCTCCATATGAATATCTTCCATCATAGCATTTTATAACATCTCTATATGGGTAGAATGTTTCATTATAAATTAATACGATCAGATATCCAGTCACAAAACCTACAGGTACTTCTAAACTATCAACACTTCCTTCCTTACCACATACAGAGAAAAATGAAAAACATCAAAAAATATCCTAGTGTATTGTAACACCATACATTATCTTTATTGTAATGGAATGATGGAATTAAATTCTTGAATAATATGGCATTAAAATGCTTCTAACCCAAGTCTATGTGTATGTCTTTCTGGACCATATAATCCCAGCATCACATGTGAGAACCCTTGATCCTGAATGATGCACATTTCACCTTGATGTTTTCAGGCGTTTCAATGAAGTAGAATATTTTTTCAATCATATCCATCCATTCATCCACCTCTTATTGTTCATGTGTTCCTTTAAAGGATGGTGGATTCTTGTGTAATATTTCTCGCTATCCCTCCCTATATATCCCTCAACATCTAGGTGTACCTCATTAAGGTCATTTTGAACATGTGTTAAATCCTGATTAGTTGCATGAAATTCCCATATGATGGTCTAAATGATATTATAATCTATAGTTTCCTTACCTTGGAGGATAATTATATATATCCATATAATGAACTCTTGGAAGACATCTAGGAGACGTACTACTACACATAGAATCATAAGAGTGATCATCTAATAGAACAAATAATTTTTTAAACAAGATATCCCATAATCAGAATTTGAGATTTAAAACCAAACCCAACACTGTATAAAATTATATCAACATCCTATGTAATTTTGAGTATTTTTATGACTATATCCTTATAGGACCTTATTGCAACATACATCCCATGTTTTGAAAATTTTATTTGAAGTATAAAAAATTTCCACTGATAAGGACTCTTGAGGAAAAAACTGATTTGATACAGAATATTAATGAACTAACTTGAATTTACCTCATATATACCTGGCACTTCACCCAGATTCATACCATATATAAATGGATTTCCCGATATCCACAGGTTGCAGAAAAGAACCCATGAATCGAACGACAAACTGGAGCGAACGATATTTCCCATTCTGAACAAAACAAATGATATATATATATATATACGAAGAAAGAATAAATAGTTTAAACAAAAAATATATTACATAACATGAAGAACGATAACTGATCAACTGACCATAAAAGTAGCCAAACCTCTAATAAGCAAGTACAACAAAAATGGAGAAAAATCAAACTGCTTCTCCATGTGATGGTGTTGAAGAAAACTCACCATCTCACCACCAGCTACATAACATAGCTGACAAGAATCCTCACCACCTCACTAAATCATATTTTTTCCCTACATTGGAATACATAAAATTATCTACGTATCACTGAATATGTCTGAAGTATTTGATCTAACACGCTCAATTTGATACCACCCATGTGTTCTATAACAATTATCTATATACCAATTCTTGTATACTAATTTTAAATAAATAATTTAATGATACATAGTAAATTAGTTTTACAAAGAACAAGGGAAACATTTTCTCTTTATGAAAATTCAAATAAAAATTGATATACATCAATTTCAAAGTACATTTTTCATATCGTATTTCATAATATTTAATATTCAAATCAAGGATGATACAATAAAAATCCAATATATTCAAAAAATACAATAGAATCATAGAAATCACAATACCATGAATGAAATAGGTTTGGAAGCTGACTAATCATTCCCAAAAATCATTGAATAGTGCACATTAGTACTTGAAGCCTATTATCTACACCTTAGGACCAGAGAGACAACCTAGAAAATTAAACTCTAACACTATATATGTACCTAGATCAAATAATATACACTGTATGATAAGAGAAACAACCTATAAAGTGAAACCCCGTAATGGATGATGGCCTTAAGCTAAGCCTTTCACCATGTACCCAAGGAACCCATGTTCCCATTTTTACAATCATTTTAATGTCTCAAAATCATTGTAAAACAATTTAATACAGCATTTTAAATGATTTTCAAATACCCCTTTTCATTAAATTTATCAAAAACTAATAAAACCAACTTTAATTCATAATCCCATTCCAACACACAAAAAAATATTTCCAATTTCATTCTAATTTATTTGTAAACCAATTTATATGAACAGAACAATAAGTTTTACCAATCAAAGGCTAGAGAAGGATCCACCAACCTCAAACCTAGGTCGCAAACACCAGCAATGGGATCCGAAATCAATTAAATCCCAATGATGTCATAGAAGGCCCTAGAATACAATCCACAAATCATGGGATTGAGTCAATTGAGAAAGGGGATACATAAAGAAGTGGAAATAAAGAAACCTTTAGGACAACCACCAGCCTCACCATGTGTAACAATGGAATGAACCTGTAAGAGGATCACAAAATCAATCATGGATGAACAAAAACAGGAAACACTAATTAAGATCAATGTATCAAATGACGTGACACTAGGGTGCTACTGTGATCTATGGTAATGAGGATCCAGAAAGATCAATCGACTAGAGAGATACACTACAACCCCAATAAAGATCGAACACCAAAAATATTGGTATAGAAGGAACATTGTCTCCAAACATTACTGTAAATAATATGTGGTTCAGGAGAAAATAATAAAATGCAATCAAATGGGCACCCAAAACCAGAGAGGTTCCCAAAAACATCCCAGATCAAGGATTTATGTCTTATGTAACTCCTTTACATGTCATGAAATCCATAGTGTTTAAGTACACAGAGAAATCCATCCCCATAGATTAAAAATACATTATTTAAATATCTCATGATTTTTATGTCCTCTTAAAATAATGTAACCCTCCAAATCATGAATTATTTCATAACAAGCATCCATAAAACTTACATGATGTGTAACCTAGTTACACATCAGGAAATCCGCCTGCATCCTTAGAAAAGAGATGGTTAAATACGAGATTCCAACAAATCTGTGACTTAACCATTATATGTATCCACCCAATTACTTCTCAACCCTAAATAGAAAATGTGAAAAGTTAAACTACAATGAGGTTAAATACATACTCAACATATCAGAAATAGGAATTTACAAGGATTCAATATCTTTCCAAAAATTAGTCGAACATAGAGAGATGTAATGCCCAAATCATTATTGATTTGAGGAATACCATTACTCATAATATTTTTTGGATACCTAAGGAACCTTCATCCTACTTCATCATAGATATCAATTACATGATGTTTATAGAAATTTATTGAATAAAATTAGAATCTTCTTCTTCACTTTTCTACCCATTCACCATTTCATTTATGTCTCATTGAATTTATTTGTCTATATTGTGATCAATATAGTCAACTCCCCCTTCACTAATCACATCAATTCCAACCATATTGATCAAAAAAATGTACATAAAGTGAATATTTTTTTCCCTTGTTTTATTCATCATAAAACTCAGACCATGACTTTACCATGTTATACTTTGTGAATTATGGGAATTCAATATTTCCATATTGTTTCAGAAAAGGGAATGTAATACTTTTTTTCAGTAAAAATTCTTTAGTTTTTATTTCCTTATTAACCTCTTTCTAATCCCATCCCATTAGGATTTATTTTTATTATATTTAAATCATACATCAACTAAAAATGGAGTTCCCTGCAATATTGAAAACATTACAGAAAATATGAACTCTTTTATATTCAACTTTGAAATAAATCTTTTTTTCATTTCAAATAAATGTGATGAACTATGGATGATTATTTTTTATATTAATGTAAAATAGAATATGTAAAAAAACTCCCCTATAGTGTACACTGATCCAACCCAATTGGGGTTCCAAAACAAGATTCCAGATCATTAAGAATATTTGGATGCTGATACACCGATCATAAACAATGAAGTCATTCTGAAAATCTGTAATTTATTAACTTATAGTTATTTGGTTTAAAATTAAAATACCATTTATAAATTCTATGAATCCATGGTTATAGTTACATATCCCCAATATTCCAAGAAACGTTAAGGTCCTCCCTACAATGGAATATGATATTAATATATCCACTTCTAATTGGAATAATATTCCAATTACAAATATGCCCACAATGAGAAGCCTTATTTTTGAGATCCTCATAGGACCTGGGTGTTTTCTCCCTTCATTTAAAAAAATCTACCGAAAAATTTAAATATATGGATCCATTTCTGATGACACTCCAAATATGCACCATTGAGAATCCACCATTATCATGCTTTTTAATCATAGATGAACTAGGCGCACCATCCCTATCTGAATCTGAGAAACCAGGCAAGCCCTCTATGAAGGATACACCTTATGCTCTTTGATGGGAAGATTCTTACGCATCCAAAATTGTGTCCAGTCTCTGTTAATTAAATTCATACTTGAAAGAGAATTCCTAATTTAGAATTTTTTTTATAATTAATGCCTTATATTTTTTTACCCTCCCATTCACCCTTTTAACACTTACCACAGTAACATGATTTCCAACATTGAAACTATTCATTTAGGATTACATTTTTCATATAATTTAAAATTAATATTTATTTTTTTGATTTAAAATATATAATCCATTATATATTAATCAATTTTAAAATTTGAAATAAATTAATTCTACTATCCATACTAAAAACGCTAAACATCCATTTTTAGAAAAAACAACTATTTTCAAATATAAAAACGATATACTTCCCATTCTCTGACTATTAAAAATAATTACGTAGAATTAAAATTATTCTATTAAATATACTATATTAAAATTTATTTCATAAATTCATAAATTATGATTAATTTGACATATTATGAAGAATTATATTGTTCACGTAAAAGATTGTTCTCTGAAAATTATCATTTTTTACCATTAAATGGTTTTATATTCATCTATAACCATTTTATAATAATTTTATGAATTATTTTTCATTTTATAAAATGTATAAATAAATAAAATTCCATTTGATTAATAAAAAAATATGAAATATTTTCTATTAAATAAAGATATTTATAATATAATGTTCAAAAATAAAAAAGTTTCATTTTTAAAATAAATTTTTACTAGAATGTTGTATAAATAGATAACCTTTTATTATATATAACTATTTTTATTAGTTATTAGTTTAATTTTATCAATAAATATTCTCTAAATCAGTCATAAAATTTATTTAATTTAATGAAAATGGGTATTTCATCAATGTTTTTCAAAACAATGCCTTTTGAATCAATTGTTTTTTCTGAAGAGATTTTGACACCATTTCTTTTATAATAGAATTTATGTATTAATTTATTATAACAATCTAGTTATTTGTTTTCATTTAATAGTTTAAGAAATTATTTTTACTCATTTTTTGGTCTTTATTATCAAAAAAAGTATAACTCAAAAAAAAATTAATGTTATATATATTCTAAATTCATAATGTGATAAATTCTACCCCCATAAATAAATATCAACCTTTAAATTTTTATTTTGTTCATTCCAAAAAAATTATCACAATGTATAAAAGAATTATGACATATATTTTATCATGATAATTAATATCCATGTCACTGAAGGGTTACTTAGTAATTCATAACTAAATTTTTATAAAACTCTATATGTAACAATATAAGACATGTATATTTGAATTAGTTTCCAATGAATAACTTGATATTTAAGATATATTATTTACATAATTGAAGCTACATTTATATTCCACAGACATTATTTTTGGAATTCATTTACAATCATTAATTTGAATATGAGAAGATATTCTTACTAGGTTTCATTCCATTTGATATTCATATTTTTGTATTTTAGTTGAGATTCAACAACTTCCATATCACTCTATCATAATTTATTATAAAAGATAAATATCCATGATGTATTTTTAAATAATTTAGAACAAAAAAAATTAATAGACCACAACATCCACAAAACAATGCAATGTTATTCATCCTCTCACAATTCATTTAAAAAAAGAAACAATTGTTAGCACAAATTATTATAATATCAATTATGAATAAACTGTCATATGAATTTTTTTACATTGATATATAATAATACAATAACAACAGTAAAAGATCAACTAAAATCAGTTAATATAAAACTAAACAGAATAATATTGAAATATGATAGACTGAACTGGAATCCAATGATATAATGATTTGATCACATATTCTGAAAAAAAAATTTATCTGCAAACATCATCAAACAATCATAATGGAAAATATGAAAAATAAATATACAATATACATATAATATCAATAATATGTTAAAATTTCTTATAAACATGTTGTATCATTAAAATAACATAATAAAATATTTAATTCCTTAATAGCATAACTCAATATTTATTCCCCAAATAACATCAACCAAATTGAAAAAATATTCCACAATTGAAATAAATATCACACATAACATGATTCATATATTGGTCCCATAAATGTATTTTATTTCATCAAAAATCTTATTATGAAACTAATAAAAAATTAAATTTTAAAATATAATATTTTTATATATGATAAAATGATATAATCCATTAAAAATAGTAAACATTTGTCTTAATTAATAATTATTACCTAAATATAAAATATCGTCTAAATCCGCATGGTTAGCTACACTCCCAACACTAATTATTCAGAAAACCAAAAAAAATCTCCAAATTATAATTACTATCCTTTTAATTATATCATATGAGAACTCAAGAGAACATCGATACATATTAACTTATGATGTAACTTAAATCATAAAAATCCTTAAAAACATACCACTACAACATAGCATTTCAAACCCTCTATTTAGTCATTTCAATCATGAAACATATTTAATAAACCATTAACCTAGATTATATATATTATTCCTTTATATTTCATATTAAAAAAATATGAATCATTTAATTTGGTATATAAATATCAGACTAACCTGGTTTCCTTATTAAAACATAAGAAAAAATTTATAAACAACTCATACGATATAAATTTAATTTTCATTTCTTATTAATAAATATATGTCATATCTAAACCATTTTCATATGATCTTTCCATCCCGCTTCATAGAATTTCCACCTGAGTCGTTGATTTTCATAATGTACAAACAACCCACATTAAAAATATTAAATATATTTTCTAGGAATAACATCATTTCCCTTTGTTAGGTTAACTAAATTACTAATTTTCCAAAATAAATTTATTTCTAAATTACCTCCACTATAACATATGAATTATATTATAATTCCTTGGATACAAATCCTTGTGTTCTTTATCAATATTTTCTGAAAAATAGGATGTTGACTATTTTTAAAATCATGATAATTATATCATGAACATTCATAAAATCTATAATTTTAAATTATTTATTTTTTTGGGAAGAAAGAATTCATTTTAGGATGTCGATCATAACATACGATATCTTCATAGACATCACCAAAACAAATTTCTCTCCATTTAGAATCATATTTGGTTAGTCATTCAAACAAAAAGACCATTATCTTTCACATTCATTTTTATGATGTTTCATATTAGTTATAGATACATCATAATACAACAAATGGTTATTATTAGAATATTAATTAAAAATAATTACAATCCAACTTAGTGGGAGGAAAAATACTATGAAATCCTTAACTATGTCATGTCATAATAAACTCCTCCATTTCAACCTAAAATAACCATATTTGTCTATAAGAAACTAATTTTTATGGTTATTTAAATATACTAATATATTCTAAAAAAATAACTTTTCCAAAACACATTTATGAACCGCCAATTTAATAGAAATTATAACAACATAACTCGTACACTATGATCTTATAATAAAAACAAACTCTTTACAAACTAGTTTTAATTTCAAAAGAAGTGAACCAAATATCACTATCTATAATAAAAATAACCATAATCAACCATGGGTTACTTATATACTAACGACCATATTGTTTTAGAGTTTTTGAGAATTATGAAAACTGATTAAATTATAATACTTTGAATTTCACATCCAATGGATCATATTCCATTTACAATAAGATTTTATTATTCCATATTAAGTCTTCAAAATATCACACAACTTCTATCTCACATAGTAAAATTTCTAAACATATCCTATTTTAAAGTATTCATCATATCCAAGTTAAAAATGAATTATAAGAAAGGATGGGATTAAATTATCAACATCAATAGACATGGGAACATACTATTGATGATAATAAGTTTGAATAAGATAATAATAAGGGCATGAGAACATGATCATAACACATAGAAACATACCGAAAATGTATTAGACAATATATTAGGAGTCATGAAATAATTATTTATGATAACTCAGGTCTGGAGTCATTAGTTTATGAAATCATCAATAACAAATCCTGAGACATGGGGGAATATTATAAATTTATGACAAAAACTTTTGTACACACATAATCATCAAAAAAATCATAATTAAAAGAAAAATTACCAATACTACCACATCATAGATGATAGAGTCTCGTAGTTTATTGGGTTTACTAATCATTTCCACAAACATAGTGGCACGAGTCTTAGAGAATATTGAGTCCCCTAGGGATTTGGGTCCTATCCGAATTACCATAAACAGAGTGGATAGAGTCCCACCTTTGATTTGATATAATATTCATCACATTTAATATTATCTCATGAGATATCAAGATTTACCAAAATTATTTAAGGGATACAATATTATATCCCCACCCACCACATAAATTAAATCATATATATTTTTTATAAAATACCATGAAAACAGTCATCATTTCATTAGACGATAATATACCCCTGTAAAAGAAATGGCTTTAAAAAAATGTATTCAACATCATCATCACAAACATCTAAATAAATAATGTGGGTGTTAAAATCAGATAGATTTACTAGTAAAGAATGTGATTCCTTAAATGATGTTTACATATATGTAATGTATTTTTATTTAATCACTGAAAATATAATTTCAAAAAAAATCATTTTCATTTAAAAACATTTTAAAAAATTACTAAAAAACAAAGATTATAATTATCATTATAAATCCACGACATAATGTAAAGGATGATTTTACTAATGAACTTATATTATAATAATTGGTATTATTTTATAAAAATTAATTTATGAGATTCATTAAAAATGGTAAAAAAATATATATTAACTTATTAAATATTATCATATTTTTTTAATTAAAAAATGGAGTTTTTTTGTGCATGGATATGTTTTCTGATTTCAATGTTAATAATGGATATATTATTATTAGTAATAAATAAATTAGTTTTTAGTTAAAAATTATTTTACTCATATGGATAAAATTTAATCAAATTATTGTTTGATTTTTTTGAAAATGATAGATACGACTTAATAATAAATAAAATTCAAAAATATTTTTTATTTTATTTATATTTGGATGAAATTAATAATTTTTTACTTTTTTTTCAACATATATACACGTAAATATTACATATACATGATAGGAATGGTTGCTATATTAGTGTGTAAATTTTAATATAAATGTAGCAATTAATATGATTCTTAATATATGTATATTTATATATTCATTAATTTCTTTATAAAATTATATATATATAATCATTGAGTACAATAGTATAATAATGTTAATAAAATTAAAAAAATGAGTACATAAATTTAATGGGTGTTTATTCGCAATATATACTTCAATAAATTCATAAACTAATGAGGTATAAATTTCATCATTCGTTGAAACTGATATTTTAATCAATGAATAATTTAATGATGAAAGTTGGTATTAATGTGAATTTAATGGATTAAATGATACCAAATGTAATTAAAGATTTGTATCGAGCATTATATGGATTTTTAATGAATTATTTATTCAATTTTTATGTTTTTTTATTGATTAAGTGTTACCTGTTAGGAAATAATAGATTTTATTGAATTATTGTTTCATTGAAGTATTTATTTCAAACAAGATAAATGATTCTATTTTTTTAATTCTTATAAAGTGCATGTTAAATGAAAAAAAATTCATATATAATATGTTCTTATTAAGGACAAATTTATTCTTTGATGAGATTTTATGTTTAAATGAAATGAATTTTTGAAAATGTTTCATAATTTTATGACTTTTAAAGATATTATGGAAAAGTGTTTAAGATGGTTTAAATTTTTATGAATCATGGTAAATTGAAAAAAAAATTTGATAATTACTTTATTTCATTTATTATTTTAGACCATGATTTATTGTTATATTATTAGTAATATGAGAATTTTATTGATATGAAATATGAATAAATGATTTCACGACTGTAGCACGAGGTGAATTTTATGTTATGTGATTAAAAAAATTGGGGAAATAAATTTGGTTTGTAGATTTAAATTTAAATAAAATAATGGAGTGTTTATAAAATTAATTATGATAATTATATTAATAATCTTCATTTCCATTTCATTGAATCTCAAATTGATTATTTAATGGTTTAGTTTTCAAATTTAATTGGGTATTAAATATTTTTTAATTTATTTTAAATAGATTTTTAGACACGATGATGATAATTGAATAGTTGTATATTTTAAAAAAATAGTCAGTGTGGGTTGAGCATGTTTTTTAGAATTATATAAACTTTTACATTGAGTTTCATTATAATCAATTTATATAAAAATTTGGGGGTAAAAAATATAGAAAAATGATATTGGAAGAATATATTTTCCACATATGTTTGTTAAATATAACATATTATTTTTATAATAATAAATTAAAATGTGGGTTATGTTAATCGTGATAAGTATTTTTTTTTTTAAAATATATATCCTTATAATATGTTGGGTCCATTGTTAAAAATGATTATTGTAATTAGTTTTCAATACAGAAAATTCTACAATAGAGGATGATGAAATTGGATGATTTCTTCATCAAAATAATTAATAATGTGAGTTTATTATGTTTTATTAATTTTTCTAAAAAAATTATTATATACTGATTGAAATGATATGAAAATTGTTTTGGATGAAAACATATTATTTCAGAATAATTTTTTTTCAAATATGCCATAAAAAATGAAATTGTTTTGATTATTTTTTATGTATAATTAAATCAATCCATCATGAGGTTTTAGTTTGTGTCGATTATGTTATATTTTAATTAAATTTTCATAAAATATTATTTGAAGAGAAAAAAATTGTTTTATTGTTTTTAATTTTTCAAAAAATACATATGTATATTTTAAATATTTTGTTATTTAGATAAAAATTTATATAGTTTTGGTGTTTAATTATAAATATACTTCGAATAAATTAAAGGATGTCCCATAACATTATTGACATTTTCTATTAATGTATATATTTTTTGGGGGATTAAATTTATTTATTTTTGTTATGAATTTTTTTAATATTTAATTATTTCATTTCATAAATTTATTATGTTATGAATGGTGCCTGTTTAATTATTTATAGTGTAACTATTTATACGCAATTAAATTATTTTGAATTTAGTAGTAAATTTTAAATTATAATTTATGTATATCAAATATGGAGTTAAATGGTCATATTATTATTTTTATTAATATTTAAAAAATTATATTATTTAATAAACAAAATAATTTTTAAAACCCACTATGAATATGATTCACTTAAAATAAATAATCATAATACATTTAAATAATTATAATAAATCATAATTTATTGAATTCAATGTTAAATATATACCTGTTATTTTCATGTTTTATAGCAATAATATTAGAAAATTTATTATTAAAAAATTATTAGAATAAATTTTAGAAACATTTTATAGAAAAAATACTTTCACACAAAAAAAATTAATGTGGAGGAAAAATATGATGATAAATTTTTGAAAAATATATTTTAGTATGAGGTGACTTATTTTACATATATTGGGTTCTTATTGTTTTTACTTTTCCATAAAGAATTTCATAAGGTGGGTAAGTTCCATTTCATGTTTTTTATAGGTGTTTCTTACAAGTGTGGAATAATAGTTTCATGAAAAAATAATCATCTCAGTGCTATGAATAATTTTAGTGTGGGGATTCCAAAGAAATTCATCATTAGTTTTCAATTTTTGATTTAATAATTTTATTATACAAGAAAAATATGATTATAAATCTATTTTATAATTATTTTCATAATTATTTAATTAATAAACATTATTTCAAATTTTTTTCTAATAATTAATTTTTGGAAATTTTAATATTTTTTTCATTATTATTTATGGTAAATAAATTTCGACGAATTTAATAAATTTTTTAATATTATTGTCGGAATTTAATGAAATTCATATTTTTTGGAATTTTAATTTTATAAATGATGGTTGATATATTGTAATAAAGATTTTACCTGTTATTATTATTATTTATAATTGGATGAAATTATATTTTTTGGGTAAAACTATATGTGTATATAGATTTACACAATAAAATATATATATATATATATATATTTATAATTTATATATATTTTTAGGTATATATATATGTGGTATGATTAATATGTTTCTGAATACTTCCTACATTATTGGATAAATCTTAATATATGTATACACACCCCCACACACACACATATATATATACATATATTTGTAATTAGTCTGTTTTCTGATGTATTAATATATAGATGGATTAATTTCATAGTATATTTATACATTGATTCATTGAATATTATAATTTAAAAACATTAATTATTTTAATAAAATTATTTATCAAGTACGTTGATGTGGGGATAGAGGGTATCGTATTTCATAATTAAATATATATATATATATATATATTTAATGAGTATGATTTAATTTCCTTAAAATAGTAGTTCAAAAAACTAAAACTAAATATATGGGTTATTTGGGAAGGCATTATGCATGTGATAGAGACAATAAAATGAAAGGGGTGGGGGTATGAGCAGCCAATGTATTTCACATATATAGGAAAAAACATAAATTTTGAATTTTGAAAATCATATAGAGAATAATAAAAATAAAATGCTATGGGGGTTGGGTGTGTATTACCCTGTATCACATGTGTATCAATATCCCTCTCTATTTTATTTCCCTCTTCAATTATCTCCCCCTTTCTCTAAAATGAACATAACATCAATCTTAGTTATCTTCTCTTATATTAATCAAAAGGATGCTTTTTTGGTGCTGTTTGAAATTTTTTAACCATATTTAATTAAATTTTAATTTAATGATTTACATTTCATAGATGAATTTTTTTTCATCATCATTAGGTATAATATCTTAGTACTAGACCAACAATTAGTTTGGTAATACACATAATTTATTGTAGGTGGTTTCATAAAAAAGTCATTTGTCATATGACACCATCATCCATGTTATTTTTTAATGTTGTATCAAATTTTCCATGAAATTATTTGTTATAAATATAAATTTTAATTTTAATTTTTATATTCTAAACGGATATTAGATATGATTTGTTAATGAAATTTTTTTAGAAGTGCATATTGTTTTTTTGAACTCAGGATTGTTTGTTTTATAATTTCATAAATGACCTTGAATATATTTTTTACTATATAAAGGTGCATCATTGAGAGGGGGAAAACACATGAGATCGATAGTATTTTTGTTGATAATAAATGTAATCATGGTTAGGCATGGTTATCATCCCTAACATTGCATATATACTACAACATTAAATAAAAATGTATATGGTACGGAGTCAATTATTTTTGTATTTAATAACCAACATATATATATATACAATGTAACTGAATAAACAATTCTTTTCATATCATACTCCAATTTCAAAACTAATCTAAAATCAAACTATGAATTCCTAAGATATTTAAAACCAAGAAGTTGATTTAGATGTTGGAAATATTATTACTTTTGTTATGAAATAAATATAGAATAATATAAAATTCAATATGAATAATATTGAAATTTTATTTATATAACTATAACCATAAATAATATATTTATATGATTGTAAATGTATTATATTAAAATTATCATATTTTATGTGATAAGAATTTTCATTCCTTCAAATCTACGCTTAATAAATGATAAAATGATTAATTTTATTATACTAGTTTCATTATGAAATGATAGTATATAAGAATAAGTATAGTTAGTATTCTAAAAAATCATTTTCCTTAACCAAATTATATTCATTATATATTATAATTTAATTAAAAAAATAATAAATTTTTAAATTTATGAATTTAATTTTGATAAAATTAACATATTAGTTTGATTTAGCTTAAAAATATCATATTACAATATATGTCTTTTATATTCCATTAAATATTTTTTGGGTGAATAATGAAAATGTGATTTTGTACAAATAACATAAAATGTATAAAATTAATAGTATATAAATATTAATTAGAAAATCATGAGATGTATTTTCTAATAAAAAATATTTTTAATGATTTTTAATTTTGATAAAAAAATAATTAATTTACAAAGTAATATTTCATGTTATATATATTATTTTTTGTATTGAATAGAAATATCATTAAATTATACGTAATGTATTTCAAAATTATTTTTTATCACCATTAAAAATTATTATGAAAATTCATTTCAACGTGGGAGTAATTAAAACCTCATTCTATAATAATATCTATTTTACATGAATGAATAAATGATATATTTTTTTAAACTTCTAACCTTCATAAAAAATGAACGGAGTAATATTTTTTGACCGAGATGGAAATTCCAAAAACAAAATCCTTAAAACAGGTGTTGGAATTAGTGGATATGGAATTTATTAACCTTATCCCTTCCCTAAAACATTATTTTACAGATTTTAGTGAATTTACACGAGGGTGACTTCCCTTTATTAAAATGGATTAGGTATTTATAAAATTCCACCCTATTTCATATATTAAGGGGGGATCCTGTCCCCACATATCATCACACAAAACCAACTAATATTTAAAAAAAACATATAAAACATCTCTTAATAATTGGTATAAACCATTAAGTGGTTATATTTTTCTAAAAATACCGTACATAGATATCTTAATCCCCATTGTAATGGAGATAATCCATGAAGGGATGTAATAATTTTAAACTACTCCTTTCCAATTTCTACATCTCGATGTGGACTGTTTCTTCATCAAACTCAATTAGTGCATAATAATATTATTAAATAATTATAATTAGTATAAAGGTATGTTGTTATAGAGAAATTATAATCATTTTCCACCCCTAATATTACAATTAATGAGAATGAAAATGAAAAATGGGTGTATGTGAAGACAACTACCTCTACAAAGAAATGTGTTTTGTTTCCATCCACTTCCTACAAGGGATGGTAAAAAATAAAATGTATTAAATATATTATATATACATATATCATATTTATTATTATTAATTGTAAAAATATGTCACTTCTTTCTTCCACCCACTGAAAAATGAAACCATCATCCAGGAATATGTGTCGACTACAGTCTCCATGGAATGATGAAATCTATATTTAACTATGACCTTCATGGATGGATTTATATTATATTTTATAAATATATATGATAAATTTATATATTATCTATATAAGGATTATTTTTATTCATATACATCCCAAAAATTAATTACCATTTTACGGTGAACCATCGATATCGATGAATAACCACAAACTAGTTTAAAATTGATTAAAAATTAAAAAAACATGACTGGAACTCAAATGTGATGGAATTATAACATCATAATAATTTTTAAAAACATACATTAATGTCAATTTAGTTTTTTGATAGTGATGAAATATAGAATAATAAGTAATACGGACACCTATATTCGGAACCTAGCTCAAAATAACCAGGATTATAAACAAGAGATGTCGAAAAGTGATTATAAATATCTAATTACTAATGAAAACTATTATTAATTATCATTACAAATGTAAATGTATATGAATACTGTTATGAAATAAGAAATTATGGTGTCAGTCATTCTGTAATATGGTTTCAAATAAATTGTTTAGAAATCAAGGGTAAGGTAGGGGACATGGAAACTAAAACTCCTTTAATAATATATGTAATTTATTATTTAATTTCCAATACATTACATTTTGAATGATGACCTCTTGTTAATTTATAAGAGAAAATATATTTGGAAACAAATTAATTTCCATTAAAAGATTTCATTTAATATTTTTAAAAACAATGGAAACTATAGGGAAAAAATACTTGTTAGTATGACTTTTATAATGAATAATAAAAAATGTTTTCATGATATCTCTTTTCATGTTGTAGTTTTTATTTTACTCTATATAATAAAAATGATCTATCATAAAGGGATTTTTGTTTCTTGGATCACTATCGTTTTCTATTTTATTCTGTTATTATTTTCACAAATCAAAATTACAATATCATATGAGATACTTCCTACTATTAGATTACACCATTTGGATGTTTTATGAAAACAATTTTTTAGATGGTTTCTTTAGGAAATGTGAATGATGTTCTTTTTGATTATTTATTAAACCCATTATATTTAAATGTGTTTTTTGTTATTTGAAATGTTAATGATTTATATGTTGATAATATACATATGGAATTTGATTAGTGTAGTCCTGCATCTTCCTCTAATGAATTGGTTAAGAGTTGTAATTTCATAACATAAGTATTCATTGATACATTTTAGATAATAGAAATCTTGGGCACTGATGATGAGGATCCTAAAATTAATATTTCCATATTCTAAATAAATTTCAACAATTAATATATATTTCCATTATGATATTATTCCTTGATGATTCATGGTATGTTTCATGTTTTTCATTCCATGTTATATCTATTAGGATGATATGTTGAACTTTTGTGGACTTATGTTCATATTACATGTTTGTTGAAGCTTTCATATTTCTTATGATTTCCAATGATGATGTTATGATAAATGAAATATTCCCATTTTATACACATATTCTTATGAACTAATCAATGAAAAACTATTTATACATCACTTACTAATAATTTTATCTAAGAATATTATATTCAATTCATTACCTGAGGTTTGGGGATGATACATATTTATGTGATATTTGAAATATAGCCTAGTATTGTTTATTTAAGGAAAAATAAACAATATTTTTTGTAAAATAATCATATTTTATAGCTAGTCCCCATAGAAACTAATCATATTAGTATATAAAAAATAAATATTTCTGTAATGTAATGATTAAATCATATAAAATATTTAAACTAAATACATTTTTTTGGGTGTATCCTTATATGGAATTATAGAAAATAAATTGTTTTTTTAGATTGAATAATCTATTTTCCAGAATTATAATTTGAAAAACACAGTGAAAGTCCTAGAGAAGATTGTATCTATAGGATGATATGTGGAAATATTTTTGTTGTAATGATTTTGGGATTTTCCAACCAATTCATCCAAATATAAATATTGTAACATGGATGTGGCCGTGGAATAGAAGATCATTGCGGATATCAACCTAATAATCGTTTCTTGATAATTGAATCAATATTTAATCAAGAGAATGATTGTTTAGATGATGACTACACACCTTTGTAGAAAATCTGAGGGGATATTCCTTAGTTAATCTAGTTTTTTTACAACCCATTTAATAGATTTATATCTGAATTTATTCAATAGATATGTTTGAGAATTACTAGAGATCCTAACATAAATAAAAGTATATTGAATAAAATTTATCAATGGAGGGAAGGAAATTATCATTAGAGGAGGATGAATGATTTATTTTTCATATTTTTATAATAATTTCTGTTGATTCTATTAGACACATTCCTAACCATTTTTATTTGGTATTTTTTTTAAAGGGGAAAAAGAAAATGAAGCTGGTAAAGGAATATATCTAAAAGAAATGATGTTTTGTAACTATATATGGTATCATGTTTAATGTGTTGATAATAAAAATATATCATTGTTTTGATAGAAAACATATGTATAATATATATGGTAGGGAGGATGATATCAAAATCAAAATTAATTCATGACAATTTTTTCTATTTTTATTGTAGGGTCATATTTGACATTGATATTTTGGTATTTTATAAATGATAAGATTATTATTTGAGGGATATTAGGATTGTAATCATTAGTTTTGAATTAATGGTGCAGGGACATATATTATATGCTATCAATAACCATTAAATGTAAATTTAATATAAGGCTATATTTTTTTGGATAATTGTTGAATAACATAGGATTACCGAATGGATAAATATTTGTTTTAAGCAATTCATGATGATGATAAAATAAAGGATGGATTTATTTTCAAATATATTGTTAGATAGTATTGGAAAACTTGATATTTACAATTGATTCATTATATTTTTCTGGCATTCATCTCATTTTTTTGATATACGTATCTTTGGGTTATATGTGATTTTATAATGTCTTAGGGTTAAATATAGCACTTATTTGTGTTTGTATATACTGTTTTCTACAGATTAATGTATTATAGATTAAAATAGATTTAGTAGAAATATGTTACGGTGATATTATGAGTAGTTTTCATACATACACCAACATATGATTTGGTGAATATAATATATCACTACTAGAAAAATCGTTAATTACGACGGGCTATTTGTGATGGGAGCAAAGTCCTGTCACAAATACCCTTCGGTAGTTTATATTATTTGCTATTAGAGATAAATATCATCAAAAACACTATTGCAGGAGGTGGGTATTTGCGATGGGTCCCATCACAAATACCCTTTTTGACCGTCTGTAGCTAATTAAAAGGATTTCATCAGTTGCGAAAGGTCCTGTCGTGAATATTATTATTTTTGACTGGATATTAACCATGTATCAAATATTTTTTCAGCGGGTAGGTATTTCTGACAGGTCCCGTTGCAAATAGCATTTTTTACCGCCGCACCTAATTAATAGCGAGTTGAATATTTGCGACGCGCTCCATCACAAATATTCCTTTTTGGGATGGTAATCCCATCACAAATACGCCCATTGAAAATAATTTAACCAATATATACCCCCATCAATTTTTATACATTTCACATATTTCTCAATTTCTCTATGTCTCTAAACTCTAATATTTCTATCTGAAAACGTTTTAATGTTTAAAACATCATATTGGAGCGTTTTTGAAGCCTTTCAGCATAAAAAAGATTCGGTAAAAAACTATTTATCTATTGCTTTTATTTTTTTAATTAATTTATTTATTTTTAGGTCAGTTATAATTGTTTTTAAATAACGTTAATTAAATTAGATTAGAATTAAAAGTTTTATTTTTCATTAATTTTTTTTACAAGTATGTTGTTTCCTTTGTAAAAAATACAAATAAATTGTCATAATTAGTGAAAATAAGTAACTATTTGCAGTAATTAGTAATAATTAGCAATAATTGGTAACATACAATTATAAATATAAATAATAAGTAATAAATAGTAATTATTAACAATAAAGAGTAATAAATAGTAATAAATAGGAATAAATAGAAAGGAATTAGAATTAATAGGAATATCTTGAAATAAAAAGTAATAATCAGAAATAAAGAATAATAATTATGAATAAAAACGAATAATTATAAATAATTATTTATAATAAATAATAAGTATGAATAATTAGGAATTATTAGTAATAATTAGGCCTAAAATGTAATAATTTTGAATAATTAGTAATGAATAAGAATAATTTATAATACATAGAAATAATAACTTATAAATTGAAATAATTTTTAATAAATAAGAATAATTAGTAATAAATATGAATAATTAGTAATAAATAGAAAAAATATTAATAATTAGTAATAAATGCGAATAATTAGTAATGAATAAAAATAATTTGTAATAAATAGGTATAATTTAGAATAATTAATAATAAATAGAAAAAATTACTAATAAAGAGGAATAATTTGGAATAATTAATAATAAATAAGAATAAATACTAATAAATAGTAATAAATCGGATCAAATTGTAATAAATATGAATAAATAGGAATAAATAGTAACAAATAGTAATAAATAGATATAAATAGAAATGAAAAGTATTAATTAGGAGTAATTAGTAATAATTAATAATAACTGGGAATAATTAGGAATAATTACGAATGAATAGTGATGAGTCAGAATAAACATTAATAATTCGGAATAATTATAAATAAATATGTATAATTAGTAATAAATAAGAATAATTAGTAATAAATACTAATCATTAATAATAAATAGGAATAATTACTAATAAATAGGTATAATTAGAAATAATTAGTAATAAATAGTAATAATTTTAAATAAATATGAATAATTTTTAATAAATAGGATTAATTAAAAATAACTTGTAATAAATATGATTTAATAATTATAATAAATTATAAATAGTAATAATTTTTAATATTGAATTATAATTAGGAATAAATATTAATAAATTTTAATAAATTTTAATAAATTGGAATAAATAGTAATAATTAGTAATAAATTGGATTAATTTGTAATAATTAATAATAATAATTAATAATTAATAATAATTTAGAATATATAGGAATAAAATGTAATAAATAAGAATAAATAAGATTAAATAAGAATAAATAGGAATAAATAATAATATATAATAATGAATAATTAATAATTAATAGGAATAAATATAAATAAATAGGAATAAATAGTACAAAAAAATAATTAGTAAAAATTAGTAATAATTAATAATAATTAGTTATAAATAGTAGTAATTAAAAATAATTAAGATTAATTAGTAATAAATAGTAATAAATAGAAAAAATTAGTAATAAATGGTACTAAATAGTAATGAATAGTAATAAATAAGAATAAATAAGAAATAAATATGTATAAATAGGTATAAATAACAAAAAATAGGAAAAATAGGAAAAATAGGAAAAAATTGCAAAAAAATTGTAAAAAATGAAATAAATAGTAATAATTACTAATAATTACTAATCATTAAGAATATTTATTAGTAATTAGTAATAATTAGGAATAATTAGGAATAATTTCGAATATGGATGAATAAATAAGAATAATTATAAAAATAATGTTTAATAAATTGTCACATTCTATTTGCGACGAGCAGCATAACTTCTAGTTAATTGGCGATAACTATTTTTCCTGACAACTTAGCTCATTGAAAATTTATCGGAAAGAAATACCTATGAAAAATATGCTCCAAAGTACATATATCCATTTTCGTATGCACACGAATGGAGTGTAGGGGGGCCACACCGCGCTGGTCTCGATTCTCTTGCATAAGAAATGGATATTTGTATGTCGGAGCAGATTTTTCCTAGTGATTTTAGTCAGAGAAAGTGGTAAGGAGATAAGTTGTCGGGTGACAGAGCTGTCGCCAATCTAGTTGAAATTGTGCAGAAAATCATAAATAGAAGGTGGTGTAGGCTTGGGGACTTCCTATTTGTTTCTATTTATTACTATAATTATTAATAATTATAAATAAATAGAAATAAATATTAACAAATAGAAATAAATAGAAATAAATTCTAATAATTAGGAGTAAAAATGGATAAATAAGAATAAATAGTGATATTTATGAATAATTAATGAAAATTAGAAATAATTAGTGATAATTAGCAATAATTAGTGATAATTAGTAATAATTTGTGACAATTATTAATAATTAGTGATAATTAAGAATAAATAGACATTATTAGTGATAATTAGTGATAATTTTTAATAATTAGTGATAATTAGATATAATTACTCATAATTGGTGATAATTACTAATAATTAGTGACAATTGCTCATAATTTGTGATAATTACTAAAAATTATTGATAATTACTAAAAAATTATAATAAATAGAAATAAACAGAAATACATGGAAATAATTAGTAATAATTAGGAATAATATGTAATAAATTAAAATGATTGCTTTTAAATGGTTATAATTAATAATTACTGGTAATAATTACGAATAAATTTTAATAATTAGTAAGAAATTGTACTAAACTGTTAAAAAATTGTAATAAATGGTAATAAATAGTATTAATTGTATTAAATATGATTAATTTTTAATATTTAGGAATAATTTATAATAAATAGGAATAATTGGTAATAAATAGTAGTAATTAGAAATAATTTATAACAATTCTAATTAAATATTAAGAATCAGTAATAAATAATAACAATGAATACTAATTAGTAATAAATAGGAATAAATAATAATAATTAGGAATAATTTTTTAACAAAGAGGAATAATTAATAATAATTTGAATTAAATATTAATAAATATGAATAATTAAAAATAAATAGGAATAAAAATATAAATTTAGAAATAATTAGTTATAATTAGTTATAATTAGCAATAATTAGTAATAATTTGTAAAAATTAGTTATAATTAGTAGTAAATAGTAATAATTAGTAATATATTAATAAATATGAATATGTATCAATAATTATCAATAATTACTAATAATTAGCAATAATTAGTATTAAATAGTGTTAATTAAGAATACTTAGGAATAATTAACAATTTTTTCTTTTCTTGAATCATGTTATTTATATATCAAATTATTCAATAAAAACTAATAATTTTATATTTTTTTGGGATATATGGAACAAATTGTAATTATTAGATTATCACACTTGGATAAATCATTATAAGAATCCAAACAGTTCTGGTTTAAATCATGTATATATTGAGGGTGTTGAATTTCTCATCATTTGAATCATAAAATCCATGATTTATTTTAAAAGTTAAAATTATGTGTGCATGTGAAAAATGATGATGAAATTTGATGCATTCGACAATGTTGGGGGTTATCTATTGCATTTTGGTATTCAAAAAGATTATATTTTTTGGTACCAACATAGTGATCGAATTTCTAGTAAAGATATAAGTAATTTTGTTCAAGATCCATCATCATTTCAATATTTAGTAAATGATGTCTACGGTTCAAATTTTCAACATAATGATACTCATTATAATATTGATTTAAATCATGAGTTGGAACCATATCAATTTTATGAGTTTTTAAGGTCTATTAAGGATTCCAAATATCATTGTGGTAAGATAAGAAAATTTAAAGGAGTTGAAAAATTTCTGACAATTAAATCAGATAATGGAATGTCAAATAGCTATTTTGATCATATATTATCTTTAGTTAAAACATTGTTACCAGAATTAAATGATTTGCCCATAAATTTCAATGAGATTAAGGGGGTGGATCATAGTTTTGGACTAGGTTATCATAAGTTTCATGCGCGTTTAAATGATTTTATATTATATTATGGTGAAAATGAGTTTTTTGATAGTTTTCCAACATGTGGAAATTCTAGGTGTAAAGTGGATTATATGTTGAGGTCTGGATTCATTCAAATAAAAGTGTTGTGATATTTCCCGATTACAACAAGATTACAACATTTATTTATTTCTCAGAACATTCTGACATTGATGTCATGACACAAAACAAATATTTCAACCAGAAAAAGCTTAAATAATCTATATGATGGTGATCCATGGAAACATTTTGAACAAGTGCATCATATTATTTCTTTAGATGCCCGAAACGTGTGATTGGGTCTTTCTGCTGACGGTTTCCATCCATTTGGTTCATATGGTAGTAAATATTCATGCTGGTCTATCTTTATAACATTGTAAAACATACCTAATTGGATGTTTATAGAGTATCCATATATCTCTTTGACCTTATCAATTCCGAGACATCCAAAAAAAATTGATGTTTATTTGAAACCAGTGATTGATGAGTTTAATTCATTTTTGAGTAACGATGTCAGTGTGTTTCATGTTATTGAAAAGAAAATTTCCATATAAAAGATGAATTGATTTGGAGAATTACTGATTTACCAGCATATATGTTGTTATATGGATGGAGTAAACATGGTCAAAAATCATGTCTGTAATGTATGAGAGATAGAAAATAATTTATTCTCATTAATGGCACAAATCTTGGTTTTTAGAATGTCATCGCAAGTTCATTATAAGTGATCGTCATCTTAGAAGGAAAAAATATCATTTTAGTAAGGCACAATTGAAAGAGATGAAACTCCAATTATTATATGACATATATAGTAAAAACCAATTGTACCTTAATTACCTCCCATTACATTTGGAACATGAATAAACAAAAATAAAATTGATGGCTATGGGAAAGAACTTAATTGGGTAAAATGGAGAATTTTTGTAGATCTACCATATTGGTCATATTTTTTGGTCTGTCACATATTGGATGTCTTTAATATTGAGAAGAAAGTTTTTGATAATTTATTTCATATTTTTTTGGATACACCACATCAGACCAAAGATTATAGAAAGGCCCAATTATATCTTTCCCAAATTAGTAGGTGAATAGATCATTAAGTATTTAAAAATTTCATGTAACAATAGTTAATGAAGATAAATGTATCTTATACAGTATCGAAATAAAATCAAATATTATTTTTTCGTCAGACTACATATTTTTGATTTCTAGATTATTATCCATCCAATTTTGGAAAATATGCCAGAAATGGTAATATTACAGGATTGAAAAGTTATTAATTTGATGTTATATGGGGTGGAATTATATTGATTGTATTAAGAGTTATTTTAATTATATTATTTGGGATGATATAACAGAAATATCATATTTTTTCTAAGAAATTTTTGTGATGAAAATAGATAGCCATCACTAAGAATATTGCAAGAAGATGTTATTTTAATTTAAGGTAAACTGGAAAAAAATTCTGACCAGCATTATTTGTATCTATTTAATATATGAAATTATTTTAAAACCATGAAAAAAAGTGGAGGTCTAGTATAGTTCTGATGGATGTACCCATTCAATATATGAAAGTAGAAATTGAAGAAAAAAATATGTAACAGAGCATCGGTTGAGTGATCCATTGTAGAAGCATATTTGTAAGAGGGAATTTTTATTTTTCTACTATCATTTTTTAAATCTGAATATCCATAAAATAAACTCCAAGGGAATTAATGAGGTAATTGTTTATGATTGAATGAGAAATCAACTAATTTTTTTAATCAGATGGAACATGGATTCGATGGAGTTCGTGAAGCATGGATTTCAGATATTGAAAATCATAGAGCACATACATATGATTTGATAAACTGTGAAGAAATGTCCCCATTTTTATTATGAGTTCTCATATTACTTATTCTATAATCATTGTTATATTAAATTAATATTATTTTATTTTTAGGGTTTATGATAATCATTTCATTAAACAGTTTCCATAAATTACAAAAACCACTTTTGAAGAACATTGGAAAAGTAATTTTTCCCACTTATTTAAAAACCTGGTAGCAGAAATTATGTATGGTTTGACATATAAAATAAATTTATTACTTTTTATATTGATAATTTTTTACAAAAATTTGTTATCTCATAATTTTGATAAAATTGATAAATTATTATGTTAATTGAGTAATCCACCTTCCAAGATGGTTAAACCTTGTTTTGTATATGTGGTGAATATATTTTTATTTCATTCATGTGGAAATGGGGAATCAAAAAAAACAATGAATATTTGTGTTTTTAGAGGATCTCATCATAGAGAAATTGATGATGAATTTTATTATATGTTGGGAGAAATTATTGACCTGTGTAATATGGGATAGAATTACAAAATGATGTTTAAATGTTAGTGGTTGGATACTAAGAGATGCTTTCATGTTCATACGATCCTTGTGGATTTTAATATTAAATATAAAATCCATTATGAATTAAATAAACCATATTTATTATCTTATCAAGTACATTAAATTTAATATGAAATGTTTTGTGCTACTTCAATAGAGTTGGTGATTCGGTGTGCATAATAAAAACGAAATATCAAGAAAATCAATTTACTCAATGTGAATATTTTTCTTCTTTAGCGAAAGTAATAGGAATTTTTCCAGAGACTACTTCAAATCCATATTTTTTACAATGATTCATGAATATCTATGATAACACCCCATAGTTAAGGGTATATCGTGACATTGTTATTAATGATGTTACAAATGAATTTGAAATGACAAGAGATGATGTAACTAAAACTCACAAAGAATTTGATGATGTTGAGGAGGAATATTATTACATGGAAAACATCAGATAGGAAAATGAGGATGAAAATGAATATTTACATAGTTAGATGATGGTTATAATCTTATAAAAGATATATCTATATATTATAGTTGTTTTCAATTGTTTTTTTACCATATTAATTTCATGTTTTAGATAGAATTAGATTTCGTTCATAATTTGTATGAGATTGATCTACCTTATGGGGAGTAGGATGTTAGATCATATGACCCTCACACTACTTGTTGTTTAGGGAGGACGCAGAGGGGGCATGTTGGTGCACAATTGAAGATTATTGACTCTATCTAATAGTGACGTCCACATCATGGATTTAATCCACACATGAAGAGGTATGTTTACCTATGTATTTTAATTAGAATTCATCAATTATCAATAATTTATTTATATATTAACAGTATGATTATTTTTTCCTTCTTTCTCACATCTTTGTGAATATAAATAATGGACAATGGAGTCCTATATTGAGAAATTATTTTTTTGAGGCATGGGTTACATGGGATTAGATTCCAATAGAGTTTCATCATTGTATGATTGATCATTGGTTGGTATGTAAATTATAAACATTTATTTTCAAATTTATTTAATTAGTAACTTGATATTATTAATTATTTTAAGGGTTTATAGTATTGAATCAAAGGGAGCATTCATGTCTCTATCTGGCAGACAAGGGAAGGGTGTATATAAGACCGTTTCAATTAGTTTGTGAACAATTTGAGGAGGAAAATAATGAATAAATAAGAAGTAACAGAGTTTGATCACTCATGCAACACCCACCGCTAGATTACATTTTATATCAGTCTTGGGATGGAATATATTCAAATTTTATGGGTGGTCATTTTAGGGGATATCATAAATATTTCGACAAAACCAATGGAGAAAACAGGTGGCATTTTGAGTTGGAGTCTGTACATACAGTACGTATTGGAAACATATGGTAATTATGTTTTTAAATAAATTTATATAACATTAAATATGAAGTGTTTCTTTTATATTCATATTTTTAGTCAAAAAAACTAATATTACAGAGTTCGATGTTTTTAAGATGATTTAAAATGATCGTATCCCTGGAGATATTAGAGGCGATCACCAATATCATATTTTGGTATGTATAGATTATTTTTATGTTTTAAAATTAATTATGAAAAAATTTAACCATATTTATTTTAAATTACAATTGAAGGATTCATATGAGGTTAAAATGTCTCGGACGTAGAGTGAGATATAGGCCGAGACAGATGATCCGACCAGTGTTTCCAGATTTGATGAAGTAGTATGAATGTAGGAAAATTATTATGCCTTTAAGAAAGGACTTTTTGTCGGTATCGACTCTCGATTGATGCCTTTGAGTTGTTATGGTTCTACGATGATGTTGGTGGGTACCTCAAGAGGGGATTGTGGAGAGTAATCATCATGTACTTCATAGTATCAAGACCACCTACTAGCTCATGGTGAGCTTATAGATAGTTTTTGTAGGGAGCAAGATGATCCAATTCAATATCAACCACTTTCAAAGTATGATATTCCTTGGTGGTAGCATCAACAACATGAGTTGATGATGAAGTACATGTGATGTCAGACTCATGGTTTAGGGATGGAGTTCCCTCCACCGTCTTCTCATGCTCCTCTACAATACCCTCCCCCTTGGTGATGTATTTATTTTTTAGGAAAAATATTTTAATTTATTGTTTTTTAATAACTATTTAGATTTCCATATGGGTCATTTTTTATATTGGTGAAAATATTTCATTATTTACAATTTAATAATATAATTTTTTTTTTAGAATTTTATTACTTTTCAAAAAAAAATTAGTTTTTTAAAATTTTTTAATTTTTATAGTTAATTATGTAATTGTTATTTTATATTTTTTGAAACATTGATGTTTTTTATTATTTTATAATTTTTTCTTATTGTACTAATATTGATATTATTATTAATATTATTTTATTAATATAATTATTATTATTTTATACTAATTTTTTATTAATGTGATTTTATTCAATTTTATTATTATAATTTTTTTATTAATTGTGATGGGCCCATCGAAATAGGTTTTTTTTAATAAAACTCAAATGTATTATTTATGATAGGCTAACTCCCCATTGCAAATAGTATTTGTGATGGGCTGTCGGAATAGTATTTTTTTTAAAAACTCGAGGAATCTATTTGTGACCCCCTTTTATTCATTGGTGAATTTGAAAAAGTTCCCCATCCCAAATGCCTTATCATAATTAACCAATTTACAGTCACGCATTATTTGAAGACTGTTATGTTACATGATTTATACTAAGAGGGTAATGTAGATTTAATATTAGAGTTTATATAATTAATCTTCAATATGTTAATATTACCCTTACCTAAATTCATTAATGAGTAAAAATTATGATTATGATAAAAATATTTATTTAATGTGGTATAATGTAATGTATCTAGATTTCAATATATGTTTTCCTTAAAAATTATTTGACTGATAACTTACACCATTTGAAAAAATGAACTAAAAGGATGTCGTTATATCTTTAAACCATTATGACTTAATCATTTAGTTATTTGGATTGATTAGGACTAATCATAATGTTAAATATTTTTCATTGGAATTTAACGGTCAACTTTATTCCAAATGAAATTAAACTCATACAACTAACTCCGATGTTCATTTTATTCATGAAAATAATTTTTTTAAAACATTTCTTCTTTTAAACGAAATTTTTTTCCTAGAAAAAATTTATTAGTTAATGATAGAATGAACAAATTTTAATATTAGTTTAATTTTTCAATGATATGAAATAATAATATGTATATTTAGTATTCCAACAAGTGAATTTTTATATTGACGCGAGTTTTCACTACAGGTTATGACATTATTTTAAAATTAAATTTATATATATTATAACTTATATTCTATAAAATAAATATAATATTTTTAATTAGTATAAAAATATTAATATATGATTCATTTTTGAGATATATGAAAAAGTTTTATTTTAAACATATTAGTGGATAATTATTTTATTATAAATAACATTAATTTTATGAAGTTATTAGTATATGACTACGAATATTAAACTAATGAAACCATTTTATATGACCAATTATGAATTTTATATGTGAAATTATGATTTTTACATGTTTGTTTTAGTTTTAAAATCCGTTTTCCCATATTAGAAAATATGTTAAATATTTTTTTAAACAATATCTTATATATATTATAAATTATTTATTATTAAATTAATTAATAAAAATTTTTGAAAATTAATAGAAAAATGCGTTTTCAAAATTAGTAAATATTTGTTCCAAATTATTGAACAGGTATAATTTTTTTTCATCAAATAATATGAATTAGTTTTAATAATAGTGTCCTTGGTAAAAATCAAATTGGGTAAAATGGGTTTAAATTGTAGGGAACAGAAACAAAAATGTTTAAAATATGTGTAAGAGTGGGTGGTTGGGGACTTTCTTGATCTTACACATTTACATATAATTTATTTCCTAAAAAAATTATTTACATTCAATGATAGGGACTACACATTATAAAATAAATTTAGGAATTTACAAAAAATGACATCATTTTTCACATATAAATATTCAACTCATCACCTCACTTTACATCACAAAAAATATAATGTATACAAGCAAAAACGCTATCCAAACCCCTCCAAAAAATTCATGGACACAATATTTTGGTTTTTTCTTCTTCCAATGACCATCCCTGAATGGTGTAAGCCGTATTTCATATGATGGAATCCACGAAGTGAGGAATACTTTTCTAACAGAAAAATTGTGTTTTCTATTTTGATATGTCCACTTATTATTCTTAAAATTACATTAAACCCATATAAATAGGAAAAAATAAATAACATTATTATAATAAAATGTAATTATAATGATTTTAAATTATTTTACCTCCCTTCCAATTTACATTATGATAAATGAAAAGGTGAAATGTGTTTCTTTGTGGACACCACCTCAACAAAAGAATGTATTTCATTTTCCTTCACCTCCTTACCACGATGGTAAAAAAATAAATTGAGTTAATATTTATGGCTAATGTGTCATATTAAATTTCTTTAAATAATAATACATATTACATTTTCTTCCACCCTATGATTAGTGGAAGAGTCTTCCATCATTACGTGTACACTGCCGCCTCCATCGAATGTTGAATTTTTTCCACTATCGAGTTCCTTTGTGATTTTAGTTTATTTTTTTATTATATTATATATATATAGTTAATATATCATTAATATATTTCATCATGCATATCAAAAAAAATCAATGGTCCTCATAAAGTAAACCTTGATATTTTTAAATAACCACAAACTAGTTCAACACCAAATTAATCTTTAAAAATTAGTTGTCAAGCATTCATATGACGCAATTATTCCATTATATGTATTTTCCTAACCTAAATTCATCTGTCATTATTTTTTTGGTATGATTAACATTGGGAGAAGAAGGAATATCAACACATTTTTTCTATCCTTCTTATGAATGATCAATGTTATTAACAACCGAAGTTAAAAAGAGACTATACTAATTAAATACATAATGATAATTATTAATAATGAATAGTAAAATGGAATTATATATGATATTTTCTCTAAAATAGTTGATTAATATTTTCAACATTTTAATATAGGAGATTAATTCATTTCCATAGATATAAAGTAAGAATTTAAGGTACTGGGTAACCCAAACTTCTATAATTATGTTATACAATAACATATTGAACTATAATTTTCCAATCCATTCTATTTTGATTGATGTTTTCTAATTTATCTATAGGTTAAAAGAATTTTTCTATCAAAGTCCATTTCAAATAAGGGGATTTATTTCATTTTTAAAAACTAAGGATGATTTTTGATAGGTGAATCACTACTATAAATTTCAAAATGATGAGTGGAATTTTTTTTCATGAATGATATTTCAATGATTTAGTTTTCATTTTCACTATATCATTAGAGGCTTATATCCAAAATTTGGTTATGTTTTACATTTTACCATATATAAATATTTTATTATATAACTATTGTATGTGGTAAACTATTAGGTTTCATACAAGTTAATTAAAATGTTTTCTATAGCATTTTCATGTTTAATGAATCTATTTTTATTTACATGTGATATTTATAAAAAATCATTTATTTTTAATTGGATGTTTTATGAATACCATTTTATTTCCATTGGATCATTATGATTTTAAAATTTAATGATATTTATGTATCACATAATTGCATGGATGATTGTGGGTGGGGAATTATAACACGCTCAAATTCATTTTATAAGAGATTTAATCATACAATATAGTTATTCATGATATCTTTATTATTTCTCAAAATAATGGGAATGGAAGTTTTTGATCATGAAAGAAAGGTTTCCCAATTATTATATGTCTTAAATTGTTAAATGATTTTATTAATTATGATCATATGAAATATTGATTCTATGATTTTGTTAAATGACTCTAAGACATGTTATAGATTTTATTCTTCCATGATAATATTTTTTGGATTTTTGTTCTTATTCATGTACATTGATGCCCAATTTGGCCTTATTATTATCACTAATGATGTTTTCATATTTATATTATTCATCTATTTTACAATTATTTGTATCATCCTATCCACAATTATATGTATATTGATCCCTTATTGACATTTTGATCCCTCAAAATTCATATTTTTTAACTACCCATGTTATATAGATGATTATTAATAATGAGATATCAATATGATTGTTTAGTATAGTTTAATTGTTGATAAATGTTCACATGTGTAATAAATTAATTTTATCAACTTGGTAGTATCTATATACAATGATCAATAGGTTCATGTAATGCCACTATTTGTGTTATGAAATGATTGTGTTATGTCGAAGTTTTGTAATAAATGATTACTTATAATTGGTTTCTATAGGGTGATGTTTTATACCTTTGCACGAGTAATATATAAATATTCACAATTATTTTTTATTTCATTGATCACTAATTTGTGTGTATCAAAGAGAGATACCCAAAACATAAAATTCTCAAATTCCTTATTCTAGGTTTTTAGTTATGAAGATATTTATTTATCTATTCCTTCCAATATATTACAATGTGGATATTTCTCCTGTTTTCATAAGAAATATGGAAATAATTATTCATTATTTATAATATGAGATAATTAGATTAATTTTTTAATTTAATAATTCCTACATATGAATTACTAAGTGGAATTGATTTGGGCTTGTTTTGTTATGAACCTACATGCACCTAATGTATACACGTATATTTTATATTGTTAGATTATAGTAATGGAATGTTGAAACCTGATCATGGATGTTACATATTTTATTGGGGTGTCTGATGTGGTGGTGGCACATTGGAATAATAACACAAATATTACCCAAATATGGTATTATGTCATATCATTTATTTTTTAACAGTATCAATGGGTATTTATATTTCATCAATGGTAATTGAGTCATTTCTTGTTTAATTTATATTTGAAATATCAAATTCAGGAATGTTCTCTTTTGAATATTCATAGTGTTTTTTTAGGTTCTGTAAGGTTTTTTACTAGATTGGTAGTTTTTAAGAGGTTTCTTTATTTCCAAGATCCAACCTAGATGAGCCATGGTGTGCCCTAAATCATTTAACATGTTTTTGTCTCTTGTGAACCATCATTAATAAGACCATTCCTAGAGAAGAAGGTGAACCATATGTGGTCTCCATATATTCCAATTATAATAGGGCTGGCCATAGTCATCGTGGAGGTTATGTACTATACAAAAACATACCATTAGCATTAGGGCATGACCATAGGGTGTTTCGGGTAGCATGGTGAGGAGACACCAAGGCCACAATAAGAATATTGAGATGCCACTCTTCTATGGTTCAAGAAATTCCAAAATTTTAAAAAATATAAATTGAGAAATCCTTTTTTTGGAGATCATTTCATTAATTTATTGAAAATTTTATTATATTTGAAGGTAAATTTTCAACAAATTTCTTATATTTATTAGAGTCAACAATCCATTCATCTTCCGAATATTTTCTCCGGCCCTATTTTTTGGATGGTAACTATATTCTAAATGGATGAACCTTTTTGAAAGATTTCATCTCCCATATGCAATTCTTTTACGATGTTCAAATTTGGAGTGGGAAATCATTCTATTAATTTTGATGAGAATATTTCATTTTTATACCTATGATTAGACAATGTGTTATCGGTCTTCATGTTCCTTTATTATAAGGATAATTGTTTTGTTTTTTTGGTTGGTGTGGTCTCTTAATTATTATATTATCTATTTATTTTTGGATATGGTTTATTGATCAGGATTCCAAGTGTTATAATATTCTCCCTCTGTGTTTGAGATACCATTTCAATTTTGGTTGTAGATCCCATGAGTGTTTTCTTGAAAACCCAAATGTGAGGTAGGTGGATCCATCTATGTCATATATTTGGTGATTAATATATTATATTGGTTTTATAAATGAATGAAAAATTTATATATATCATGATGAATTATTCACTGAAATTTCATTATAAATGTATTTCAAAAAATGTATTTTCATCTTGTTTTCCTAAAGGAAAATAGTTTTTAATGAATTTTGAAAATTTTTGAGAAATTTTATTTTATAAGAATTATTTGAGGAAAATAGTTTTATGGAAATTTTTCAGTAAAATTTATAATCCTTTGGAGTATAAAATAGATTTGACACATACATTAAATTGGAGCATTATGTACCTAAGAGGGTCTTTAATAGTTATAATTGTTCATTATTTTGTAGGTGTAGACGCCCGGAGCTTGACGTACATGGACAACACATTACATTTGCGGAATACTTAATACCTAACAAAATTCAAAACTCAAGGACCTTAATAGTTTAGTGTCTTTGGAAACTCGGAACGTAATCTTCTAATCGTGGTGAAAGATCTTAAACATCTCCCGTAAAGATCTTCCCCTTATGTATTCTTACCTAAAACCTTTCTTTATATCCTGGGAAAAATATAACATATAAAGGGTGAGCTGAAATGCTCAGTAAGGGTAAGAATGGATAAAATAAAACAAACCATATACATTTGAACTTAAAAACATGAACACAATGTTTAAACATGAAGATCTTGAGTAATGAAATAATACATGGAAATATATAAGGCATGGATCATAAAGAAACATTAATCCTGATAAAATATCATGGGAATAAAACATGTAATTGTGGAAACCATTAATCACATGATATGATTTCCATAGTAGCCAAGGCATTGCTTCCAAGACCATTTTAGTGGAAAAAGTCCCTTTCTGAATCATGTTCACTCCTCGTTCCAGTCCTATATTACTGAACCAGTTTAACTTGCCGTTCCAGCCATGTATATCTCATGAGATATAAATCCTTACCCAATGAATTTGAGGGAGATATAGGTCTCACCCATATCATAATGAAATCATTATTACTTCTGCCACAAAATAAACTTGAAACATTCATCATAACCCAAAGAATAAAATTGGTTTCATAAACATCATCCCATCATCACATAATCCATATAAAACAAATGGATATATCAACATAAGAAAATTTAAACCATGTAAATCATATGGAAATTATACTTGAAACATACACATATAAAATAATGTCATCTTAGATGGAAAAATGGTTTTGATAAAACACTTGAAATGAATTCTTGAGGTAAATATCCTTTCTTCTTCAAAATCAATTTCTTTTCTAAAAAAGTCATGCAATTTTAAAAGAAATAGATTTTTTTGAAAATAGTCATGAAATCTTTTGGAAGAAGGTTCATTAAAATAAGGATTTATAAAACCGTAAAAATCCTTTCATGCCATATACGTTAAAAAATATTCTTCTTGTACTTTTGTCGGAAAAGTCAAAAAGTACCTTGTAGGGTAAATAAAAGAAAGATTCCTTCCATAACAAGGAGTAAAAGTCAGAATGGGTAAAAAGGAATTTAAACATACATGAATAAAATTTTAAAAAACATGCACATGGATTGTAGCAATAACCCCAGTAAATACTTATGAATAAGCAATCTCAGATAAAAATGAGATTTGAAAAATTATCCCTTACCTTAGGTCTGATATGCTTTGTACGTATACAAAACTTCTGTATAATGATTTAAATAATTTCATTGACTTATTACAGAATAATATTCATTGTTATTATATCATATATGGTTCACTTATGCCTTTATATTACCCATTCTTTTGTAAATTAAAGTTAAAGTAGCGTTTTGGATAAAATCATCTTATTTATCGTATGTGTTTGGACTTTTTGTTCATGATGTTATTATTACTTATATCATGATTTACTTACTTACAAAATGTAAATCATTATTTATATATCATATAAATTCATTATATATCCAGAATATACAAGCACTTATAATAGTACATAACATATGGAGGTAAGAAATGAAACGCACCGTTCATGGAGATGGTAAGCCGTACATACGCATGAACACTACTTTCATTTATATTTATTATTTTAATGGAATGAAAACATAATTATACAAAGTTATATTATAATTCCAGTATAATATCATATATAATATCATTAACCACATCCTTTATAAATCCCACATAAGGTATTAACGAAATTCTATCACTTTGAGTGGGCGGTAGTCCGCACTTCCTCAAATGAGATTATCGTATTTACCGACTATGGAAACTGTAACGGATTGATATAGTTGGGAAGTAAAGAAGTATATGGAAATAATAAACATAATATATATTATATATAAATACAGTTCCATGATAATGGCCACCATGAGAGGCGGTATTAGAAAATCGAACAATCATCGTTTCGTGAGGCGTTAGTTTGCCATCACAGAAACAATATGTTCTTCATCCATTAGATGGAGGTGTGTGTAAGTTTAGTTATAATAATTCTCATAAAAACATCCTATTGTATTTATGATATTGTTTTTTTTACAAAATAAAGGATTAAAAAGATTTTAGGGGTTGGATAAGTAGAATAAAAAAACAACTTAAGAGAAACTCTTGCCTTTAATTTTGGTAACTTCCTTTGGTTTGAACCAAAATGACTTCTTGGAGAGTCTTCTACCTAATGTAATTACTCAAGGGGGAGGAGAGGGATGTAGGTATCTTAGTTGGGAAGATTTTGGACGAGCAAAAAGGCTTGAGATGTGTGAGAAATTTCATTGAAGTGGTCTCCTTTTATAAGGGAGAGGAGGGGTTCTTTAGGAATGTCTGAAAACATTATTTTATTATAAACCTATCATTGGATTCAAGAGGTCTAAAACAAATTAATTTCAAAGATAAGATGACTAATATTCTAAATAAAATCATCCAATTGGAATTGGACAGGTTTTTGATGATATTTTAATCATTATAATCTTATTTTTTAAATCCTTTATTAATGAGGTAAACACTACATCATTATTGTGTCATAAATAATTTATTTCATTTGATGTCTAAAAATTATGAACAAAATACCATAATGTAGGTAATCTTTTTATCTTTCCAAATAATATTTATAGTCGAAAATATAACTTATATAAACACTTATAAAAATTAATTACTAAAAGATTTTTGTTAATGTCAATTTTGTCTTTACATTAAATTAATTAATCCAAATTGTCATTTTCACTACCAACTGCCTCATTGGGGTCCCAAAATCGGCCCATGGATGCACAGGGTCGGAAACTACTCATCCAATAAGGTTAGGACAAGTTTCAAGGTAATTTGGAATTATTATAATATTCTTTTAACCTTGAATTACCCTATTTACCTTTAACCGAAGTAAATAAAAATTACCGTAGTTTCTATTCATAATGCCAAAAATAAAAAGTAGCTTATTAACATAATTTGGACCCACTTATTACAAATATGGAATCCATTTTTCCAAATTCAATACACAAACGTTTCTGAAATTGAATTAAAATTAATCCCGTTGTCGAAAGAAAATAGTTTTTTGTTTCAAACATTGCAAAAGATTGAATTGATTTAACCTATGAATTCAAGGTAAAATCAATGCTAATGAAATAAATTATATTAAATGGTAAAAATATATTCTATTTATACTTTAAAACCATTCATTATTATAATTTAACCACATAAATTATTATGATGAAAAAGTTGTTTTTAATTAAAATATAGCGTGTTTTTTCTATTCATTAAAATATGAAAGTTATCAGAAAAATATCAAAACTTTATCCAATGTAAATTTTTATATAATTATTCAAAAGAAGAATATGATTTTGTCAAATTTAACTTATAAACATGTCAAAAACTAGATTTAATGTGGGTGCACCATCAAAACGTGACAAAACTGCATTTTTTGAAAAATACTTATTTTACTGTAAAACTTTATGTTGTTCTCATACCATGTTCTAGAAAATATGTAAGATGAATAATAATATTATAAAATTCAAAATTTAGTTAATATTATTCATAACATCTAGTTCATAATAATATTATAATAATATATCATGGTTTAGTAAAACTTGGTATTGTGTACAACACACGCTATCGAGGACGGTCGCAATTGCGTGTAATTCAAGCCAAGTCAGGGTTGCGTGTTGTGAACGAATCCTTTGTTGTTTTGTATAATAGAATCCAACCATATTTCATTTATACATTGAATATATATATATATATATATATAAACTCACTCAATGTTGTGTAGAATGAATATTATAAAACGAACATGAAATTGTGTATAACACGATCCAAGAATAGTGTTGCGTATACTGCAAGATAATACGGTGTTCCGTATAGTACAAACTAAACTTGGTGTTCTGTATAATAGAAGACATTAATGAAATTAAATGAATATTTTACCTAAAATATCGGGGTGTTACATTCTACCCCCCTTAAAATGAATTTCTCCCTCAAAATTTGTCAGGGTAATAAATCGTTTACTATTCATAGAAACCCACATTGTAAAAAGGAACACTAAAACTTAATTTTAAAAACTAAAGTATGAAATGTAACGATTACCCAATGTAACTCATCACTGGGTTTCCATATAAGAGAACATAGGTTAAAATTTGGATATGGAAGAAAAATATAACCAACAAGTCTTAATAGAGAGTGGTAGAGAACATGGCTATAAAAAAGCCAACAAACACAAAGCCATAAATTTGTGATGATATAGGGTAACATCTGATTCATCGGATATAAGGGCACTAGGACAACATTTTTGGTTTTCAAGATCATTTCCCTAAATTTGAAGAATTTGAATTAGAATAAATACTTACTTTATTTTCGTAGAATCTCACTGTTTTTCGTGCATTGAATAATTTCCACTTCATCTCTTAAAGAAATGAATTTGAATTTGTTATTCATGAATTGTTAGCAGATCATGTGATAGAATGATGGGTCATTCCATCTGTCTCAAACAAAAGGTTAGAAAAAGTTATTAAATATACATAAGTCTATCTATAGTGAGATTAATCATATATGGTTCCTAAAATGGACTTATACTTCATATATCATACTATGTAATATAATAAAACTAGTTTTACTAAACAGGGACTTCATGTAGGCCAGTGGTAGGCGATAAAGGCCAGTCGCACTTCGGTTGTGGGTTCGATTCCCACAGCCTTGTCCGACGGGATGGGCTGTCGCTCGTCCTGCAGGTTTTCCTTTTTTTAAAACTACATTACTATAACATCCCATCAATAATATCGAAAAAAGTTCTATCCTTAAACAATACTAACTTATGTCCAATATAACCTTTCCAATCTTTAGTCTTATCCAAAATACTGATGTCCAATCTCATATTATAGTGAAAATGATTACAAAAGAGTTTATATAACAAGCATGTTAATACCATCGTTGATCCCCATATATCATGAGATATGTCTTGTTGGTCACATTCCAAACATTCGAAGGCCTTAATCATGTATTCTCTTGAAAAATGAATACCCATTGAATCTTTTTGAAAACTTGAGTGATGTCAAAAGTTAACTCTTTTCAAATACCAAAACCTCAAACCATGATATAACTATTTCCTTATATCAGTCATGAGATCATGAATACTGTCAAACATTTCATTTTCTCCTTATCCGTTCATTATGCGCATATCATCTTTTTTCCAAAAATATCTCATTCACTTTCCATGGTTACCGGTACCATAAAATTATTGAAAACCACAATAGACCAATACATAAATATTCCAATATTCCACGATACTATATAAAACATTATTTCTAAATCCCATTACATAAACACATAATCATTCCACCACATCATTGTCATATTCAACATCACCAATAGTGGTCACATGTGACTTCCCTTTGTCCTTTGCCTTAAGTGGTTTCTCATGTCGATCATCACTAACCCTTTGATTAGGGCATTTATTATCATAATGCACCATTTCCATGCACTTGAAGCATTGAGGTGTTGGTGGTGCATTCTCTGCAGTCTTTTCATTATTCACATCATTAGAAATCCTTTTTCCATTACTTCGAAACTCAGATGCTCGATGACCTTCTTTTCCACACTTAAAACATTTTCTAGTCCCTTTAAGACAATCTCCACCATTCTTCTTTCCAAACTTTGAGAATAAGGAAACATTCATCTTCTTTTCACCATTTTTCTGAGATTTCTCCTTGAACTCCATCTTTCGTTTCTTGTCAAAACTCTGAGATGGATAAGTAACATCAACTTCCATTTCTTCCTTGATAGCACAACACAAAATTTCTTCATAGCTACTGAAGTCTCTTATAGCTAATTCCCTTCGAAGATTTGGTTTTATGCCACTGAAGAATCAATCAACACTACATTCAGGTTGGATGATACAGCCAGATGCATACCTTGAAAGCCTTGTAAAATTCGCTTCGTATACACCAACATATTCATCATCCTTTTTCTTTAGTTCAATAAACTCCTTCTGCAACTTTGATCGAAGAATATGAGGTAAGTACTTATTGAAAAATAAGTTCATGAACTCATCCCATTCCATGGACTGAATTTCATCTCTTGACCTTGTATTCTTGTTAAGATTCCACTATTGATCAGCTTCACCTTCCAAACGATATACTACTAAGATGACATTATCATGTTCATATCATTGAAGAACTGAAAATATCTTTTCAGTGGTACTGATCCATTGTTCAGCAACAAGTGGATCAGAAGTCCCACAGACAGAAGGTGGGCGTTGCCTCATGAAGGACTCAATAGAATATTGTTCCCTTCTCTGCTCATTTGGAAGTCCAGAATGATTCATAGCTTGTGTAAGTATAGAAATATGATTTTCCACTCCATCTCCCATAACATTTGTTTGTTCATGAGGACAATCATTGCATTGTCCATTGCATTGATCAACACGGTTCCTTCGAGTTCCAGCCATCTTCTAAAACCCAAAAAGAATAGTGTGAGAGGAAAAAATCATGCTATGGAAAAAAACATAATAAAGGGGGAGTACCTTAAATATCTAACATCTTAGGTTTAATTCTATGATCGTTACCATAATTCTAGGACTATAAACTATACTTATACTTATCCTTAGGGACATCCCTAGAAATACCTTAGAAATATCTCTAGGAATGTCACTAAAGTTATCGCATCCTAGTTTTCAAAGGTTGACTAAACCTTTCCTCTGATACCAACTATAGGGGCTCGAAGCTTGAAGTACATGGAAAACACCTTAATTTTGTGGAATACTTAATACATAACAAAATTCAAAACTCAAGGACCGTAATAGTTTAGTGTCTTTAGAAACTTGGAACGTAATCTTTTAATCTTGGTGAAAAAACTTCAACATCTTCCATAAATATCTTCCCCCTATGTTTTCTTACGTAAAACCTTTCTTTATATCCTAGGGAAAAGAAAACATAAAAAGGGTGAGCTTAAATGCTCAGTAAGGGTAAGCATGGATAAAATAAAACAAACCATATAAATTTGAACTTAAAAACATGAAAACAATGTTTAAACATCAAGATCTTGAGCAATGAAATAAAACATGGCAATATGTAAGGCATAGATCATAAAGAAACATTAATCAAGATAAAATAGCATGGGAATAAAACTTTTCATTGTGGAAACCATTAAGCACATTATATAATTTCCATAGTAGCCAATGCATTGCTGCCAAGACCATCTTAGTGGACAAAGTCCCTTTCTGAAGCGAGTTCACTCCTCGTTCCAGTCCTGTATTACTGAACCGGTTTAACATGTTGTTCCAACCATGTATATATCATGAGATATAAATCTTTACCTAATGAATTGGAGGGATATATAGGTCTCACCCATCTCATAATGAAATCATTATTTCTTGTGCCACAAAATAAACTTGAAACATTCATCATAACCCAAAGAATAAAACGGGTTTCATAAACATCATCCAATCATCACATAATCCACATAAAACAAATGGATATATCAACATAAGAAAAGTGAAACCATGTAAATAATATGGAAATTATACTTGAAACATAAACATATAAAATAATGTCATCTTAGATGGAAAAATGGTTTTGATAAAACACTTGAAATGAATTCTTGAGGAAAATATCATTTCTTCTTCAAAATCAATTTCATTTCACAAAACGTTGTGAAATTTTAAAAGAAAGAGATTTTTTTGAAAATATTCACGAATTATTTTGGAGGAAGCTTCATGGAAATTATCCTTTATAGAACCGTAAAAATCCTTTCATGCCGTATACGTTAAAAAAACATTCTTCTAGTACTTTTCTCAGAAAAGTCAAAAAGTGCCTTGTAGGGTAAATAAAAGAAAGATTTGTTCCATACCATGGGGTAAAAGTCAGATTGGGTAAAAAGGAATTTAAAAATACATGAATACACTTTTATAAAACATGGACATGGAAGATATAAATAACCCCAGTAAATTCTTACAAATAAGAAATCTCGGATAAAAACGAGATTCGCAATATTATCCCTTACCTTAGGTCCGATATGCTTAGTACGTATCCAAACCTCCTGTATAATGATTTAAATAAAGTCATTGACTTATTACAGAATCATATTCACTATTATTATATCATATATGGTTCACTTATGACTTTATATTACCCATTCTTTTGTAAATTAATGTTAAAGTAGCATTTTGGGTAAAATCATCTTATTTATCGTACGTGTTTGGACTTGTTGTTCTTGATTTTATTAATACTTATATCATGAATTAATTACTTCAATAACATAAATAATGATTTATATATCATATAAATTCATTATATATCCATAATATACAATAATTTATAATAGTAAATAACATATGGAGGTAAGAAATGAAACACACCGTTCATGGAGACGGTAAGTCGTACGTACGCATGAACGCTACTTTCATTTCTATTTATTGTTTTAACGGAATTAAAACATAATTATACATAGGTATATTATACTTCCAGAATAATATATTATATAATATCATTAACCACATCTTTTATACATCCCACATAAGGTATTAACGAACCACATCACTTTGAGTGGGCGGTAGTCCACACTTCCTCAAATGAGATTATCGTATTTACCGACTATGGAAACCGTAAAGTCTTGATATAATTGGGAAGTAAAGAATAATAAGGATATAATAAACATATTATATATTATATATAAATACAATGCCACCATAATGGCCACCATGAGAGGCGGTAGGAGAAAATCGAACAGTCATCATTTCGTGAGGCGTTAGTTTCCCATCACAGAAACATTATGTTCTTCATCCATTATATGGAGGTGTGTGTGTTTGTAGATTGAATAATTCTCATAAAAACATCGTAGTATATTTAGGATTTTGGTGTTTCTGAACAATAAAGTATTAAAAAGAGTTTAGGGGTTGGAGAAGTAGAATAAAAGAAAACAACTTAAGAGAAACTGTTACCTTTAATTTTGGTAACTTCCCTTGGTTTGAACCAAAAGGACTTCTTGGAGAGTCTTATGCCTAATGTAAGGCCTCAAGGGGGAGTAGAGGGATGTAGGGAGCTTAGTGGGGATGTTTTTGGACGAGCCAAAAGGCTTGATAGGTGTGAGTAATTGTATATAAGTGGTCTCTTTTTATAAGGGAGAGGAGGGGCTCTTTAGAAAAGTGTGAAAACATTATTTTATTATAAACTGAACTTCGGTTTCAAGAGGTCAAAAACACATTAATATTGAAGATAAGATGACTCATATTCAAAATAAAATCATCCAATTAGAATTGGACAGGTTTTGGATGATATTTTAATCATTATAATCTTATTTATTTAAATCATTTATTAATGAGGTAAAAACTAAATCATTATTGTGTCATAAATAATTTAATTCAGTTGATGTCTAAAAATTATGAAAAAATACCATAATGTATGGAATCTTTTTATATTTCTAAATAAAATTTATAGTCTAAAATATAACTTATATAACCCCTTATACAAATTAATTACTAAAAGATTTTTGATAAAGTCAATTTTGACTTTACATTAAATTAATTAATCGAAATTGTCTTTTTCACTACCATGTGGCTCATTGGGGTCCCAAAATCGGCCCAAGGATGACCATGGTCGGCCACGACTCATCAAATAAGGTTAAGACAAGTTTCAAGGTAATTTAGAATTATTATAATATTCTTTTAACCTTGAATTACCCTATTTACCTTTAACCACAGTAAATAAAAATTACTATAGTTACTATTCATAGTGACCAAAAATAAAAAGTAGCTTATTAACATAATTTGTACCCACTGATTTTAAAAATGGAATACATTTTTCCATATTCAATACACAAAAGTTTCAGAAATTAAATTAAAATTAATCCCATTTTCTAAAGAAAACGGGTTTTTGTTTAAAACATTGCAAAAGATTGATTTGATTTAACCTACAAATTCAAGGTAAAATCAATGATAATGACATACATTATATTAAATGGTAAAAATATATTTTATTTATACTTCAAAACCAATAGATATTATAATTTACCCACATAAATTATTATGATGAAAAAAGTTGTTTTTAATTAAATTAAAGCGTGTTTTTACTATTCATTAAAATATGAAAGTCATCAGAAAAATATCAAAACTTTATCGAATGTAAATTTTTATATCCTGATTGAAAAAAAAGAATTTTATTTTGTCAAATTGAACTTATAAAAGTGTCAAAAACTATATTTAATGTGGGTGCGCCATCAAAAGGCGACAAAACTGCATTTTTTGAAAAATACCGGGAAAAATTTAATTTGTTCTCATACCATGTTCTAGAAAATATATAAGATGAATAATAATGTTATAAAATTCAAAATTTCGTTAATAAAATTCATAATGGCTAGTTCATAATAATAATATAATAATATATCGTTGTTTAGTAAAACCCGGTATTTCGTACAACACACGCTATCGAGGAAGGTCGTGATTGCGTGTAATGCAAGCCAAGTCAGGGTTGCGTGTTGTGAAAGAATCCTTCTTTGTTTCATATAACAGAATCCAACCATATTTCATTTATACATTGAATAAATATATATATACAAATATATAAACACACTCAATGTTGTGTAGAATGACTATTATAAAATGAACATGAAATTGTGTGGAACACGATCCAAAAATAGTGTTGCGTATACTGCAAGCTAATATGATGTTGCGCATAGTACAAGATAAACTTGGTGTGTTTTATAATAGAAGTCATCAATGAAATTAAAAGAATATTTTTCTTAAAATCTCGGGGTGTTACAGTAGGTAAGTTCACTTTTGTGGTGTTCCTGTATTCTATTGGACATATATCCATTAAAATTGATTATCTTATATAGGTTGTGGTTCTCTAGGCCATGTGTCCTAGAAATTTGATTAGGGGTCAAATTTATCTTATTTTTTTGTGGTAAAAGTATCTTAACTGGACATTAACTATTCTATCCTAAAGGGGATCTCCATTGTCATATGTATTTTCATTTTTTCTTAAATTGTAATGATATATGATACAGTCTTGTATAATTGTAAAATGGTTTATTTGAAGATAGTTATAAAACAACATTATCTATATTTTACGTATGAACAAAAAAGGTGATTTTTTACCAATTAATTTATATAATTATGAAAATAAATTATCAATAAATCTTTTTCTTAAGTCAAAAATAGTGGGATTATTGAAAGAGTATTGTTAGGAAACTATTGGGTGGGATCCTAATAATCCCATTTTTCTCACACATGGAAAACTCTGATAGAGGTGTGTACTCCTTATTTTTTTGGTGTAGGAAAGTACAAGGATTCATAAAGTGGGAGTGATATGTATGTTTGGATGCTATGGGTAGCAGGTAATGAGATAATATGATGTCTCCAATGTGTGACACAAAGTTGATATTGTTACATTTTGTTGACGTTTTTGAATTTCTTTGTAAATATATATTTTATTCTTGTTACTAAAATGTTTATATCACTACTTATTTCATTCTTCTGATAATGTAATATTTCTTTTCTCATTATATTTCTCAATATGTATGACTTGTAAATTCATTCATGATTGGAAAACCATTTCCATTGTTCGTTAGTGTATGAATGTGAGATTATCACTTGTATGTGGGGATCGAGAACATCATTCCTGTCATTTTATGATCTTTTTCAATGCCTATATGGATGGATTTTTAGTTTTGGGTTATGGAAATTTTTTAACCGTACACTGTTGTGCTCATTTATCTGAAGTTGGTACAAAATAGATGGGGTTTATAGGACACATGGGGTATGTTTTTCATGAGTTCATGGATTTATATCATTGTAACAATCCTTAATTAACCATGATATATTGGTATGTATATCTCCTATGATGGTTTTTAATCGAGATACAAGTTTTATCTTTAGATCTTTTTAGGATAATTCAAGATTGTTTTTTCTGGTCCTATCATTCTATTTGTTTTATATAGAGACAAACATGCATGAAATGTTTGATTGATTCATCAGGATGGTATAGATGGTAATTCATGCTATTGGATTCCACTTCCTAATTAGAATATCCTAGAGGCTACCATCATTGATGGAATATACTGTACTATATGATCAGAACCTAATTATAGATGTGTGAATTGTGGTTGGAGGATACAAGCCTTGATCACAATAGTTCCTATTATAGAATTTCTAGTTTTTATGTGTTTTAATTGAATATAATAGTTGGAGTACTGGATGAAAAAATTGATCATATTTACGATTTCAAAGAGGAAAAATAATCTATCAAGGTGAAGTTTCTAACATAAATTCTGTAGGGTCCTATATTGAGGTGGTGGGAATCCATGGTTTATGAGAAATGGCTTTCAACATTGAATTTAAAAAATCTATATAGGTGATGGTTTTTAAGTAAATTCATGAAGGTCCTATATTGAGTTCCATTATTGTTTTAATGAGTTCATGGAGGGATTGAGTACACGATCCTTTTTATGAGGTAGTTTCGTTATCTTATTATGTGTTGCCGGATGATAAGAAAAATGATCATAAGTATATTCATGTCTTGAAAAATAATTCATGATCATAGGTATATATGACAATGTTATCTTCCTATGAAGATGTGGTTGATAGTGATATAATGGGAGAGATAGAGATAATGATCAAGGAATTTTTGTTTAGATATTCCCTTCTACCAACAGGTAAGTTTGGTGGGTCACTCTGGAAGAATAGGAAGTGGAATGATAGTCTCAATAGATGTAGAGTTAGTTCTCAGTAGTTGGATTTTCCTACACCATCAAAAAAAGGTTACTAGTGTACACCAGAGATTATTCTATCATTGAATGTTATGAAAGAGCCATAAAATATTCCTCAAACCTTTGATAAAATGATGTTCATGTGCTCAAAAAGTTCATCTATAGATATTCCATTAAGCTCTGCCTAAATTTCATTATTCACTAAGATCATAACGTCCAAAAACCGTATTGTCATGATCAGACAAAACAATGTCAAAAGAGATCTAACCACATGACTCCATAGTATAGTATCACTATGTAGTGTAGGAGTTTCCTATATATGTTGATGAAGGTTATAGTATAGATATAAGTACCATTTTTATTTAATACTCAATACAAAGAAGATTTTTCAATACTAACACCTTGTAATCTTTTATCTCTTTCTATTATCTAGATGTGTTGAATCATCTGTTGAACCTCATATCCATTTTTGGTGCTAGAACCACCTCCTAGAATGAGGAATGTGTATGGGCTTTGTTTTCCTTCACGGTCACCTTCGATCTTTGATGTGGTGATAGTCTGCTATTTTTTCCAATTATCGATCTCTGTGACAAGATCATTGGGTGGTATTGGTTAGACTATAAACAAGATGAATTTTATTTTTATCATGAGAATTTTGATTCATTAATTATGATGTTAACTCCTAGGTTTTCAAGAGAGAGTGGGTCTTGATGTCCATCACACATGAAATTATCTCCCAAAATTCAGGTGATTGTTTTCTACATATGTGGTTGGGAGAGATAATATACCATAACATTTTGATCATCACATGGGAGATTTGGATTTACCTATGGTTTTCCTATATTATTTATTTTGTCCTCCCCCGGATGGATATGTAGATTAACATATCCATCACATACCATGTACATATCCAATATCAATCCCTTGTTATCATATTAAACCAAATAATTCAAAATAACTCATCATCCAATGTGATTATAGATCAAAGAAAATATTTTTTCCATCATAGTTACTCAACTAGTGTGTCCATTGTGCTCTCTACATGGTAGGATGATTATTCCCTTCATCTTTGTGTGGAATACCAAAAGTTTAACCACGTAAAAAATAATAATAATTATCCATGTCCCTAATTCGATATACAGAATAATAAGTTAAAGGGTAATTTTGTTTTCAAAAATCAATCATCATTTGGGACATCATCAATTTAGGTTTATGAAATAAAATATTTTGATGACCTAGTTTAGGATAAGGTATAGCCAAAACCAATAACTAATAATGAATTTTTCCCTAAATATTTTTCATGTGGTGTTTATGGTATTGTGGAACCTGATATTCAATTTGAACCTGTTATAGTGGTATTTATGGCTAATAAGATATTATATTCATTATTTCTGAATGAGAATGAGAAACATATGAATTTTAATCTGGATATAATTAATATTCACTATATTTATTTGAATCTATTGAAATATATTTTTTGGTTAAGAGATATAATGTTCATGGGTTGTGTGATTTCAAAACATATCCTATCAGTTGATCCAAGAAAGGAGAAGGATTTATTTTTGTGGGAATAACTATATAATTTCATCCTAGTTCAAAGAATATTAGGCCTGGAATATTATTTTGAATGCTTCATAAAATATTTCACGATGAGATAGTTTCCATAATCATTTCTTATTATAAAAGTGATGAAAATCATTGGGTATTATAAATTACAATCATATTAATATTATTTGATATAGAATCTGACATCAACCCCTATTCATATATTCCTGAATCCCAATAAGCTATATGTGGTTTTCTACGATAATTAATTTAATTGTTTATGATTTTTTCATACATAGGGTTACCATGTGCTATAGTATGGTTCCCAATAGATTTTTACCCATGAGCATAATGACATGATTCATGAATTGGGTTTCAATATTTTTGGGTGTGATCCATAGTTTTGGAGATAACAAAATTTCCGGGAAAGGTTCAAAATCCTTTCAAATCATTGGACCATAAAATATATATTTTATCAGAATGAGATTAAAATCCAGTATAGGTGATGGCTGGAGTTCCATAAATCATTTTAATTTTATATATTCTATGACTTAGGGAGGGGGAAATCATCATTGAATCAATCAGTAAGAAATTGACATATGATGGTGTCTTGGAAGATAAATTTGAGTGGAAATGTATTGGAATTTTTTCTAATTTTAATATATATGATAATGAGGATAAACAATTGTGGTTCTGAAAAATTTTTATTTTCAATTATCTATCATTCGACTAGTTCATTGGACTAGCGTAAGGATGATGAGTTTACAAGTACCAAGGAATCATAATCTGATGGGACACCATTATGGGTTAGTCCTTCCCTTATAATCAAGTTTTTTTCTACATATATGTTTTTTGTCCCTTTCTATAGCAGGAACACATGGATAAAAAATTATATATTATATTCATGGGTCATTCCTCCTGAAATAATGATGATGTATTTTGACATAACAGTTTTTATTATGTATGAATTTGAAGCATGAGATTTTATAGTAAATGTGTTACTGTTAAACCTACCATGAGATTATGGATGATCACTTCAGTCCTTCAGGTCACCTAAATTGTATTTCTATTTTATTAATGAAATTGGATGATGTGTCCATAGAAATCTCATTTTTATTACCACTGACTCCATAAGGAACGAATTAAATCAATGTGGTGATTGAACAGTTGGAAAAAATGTATCATTTCATTCCAATTAGATAAAACACAAAGATTTAATTTCATGGTAATTCATACATACAATAAATTATAAGTAATTATGTGGTCTTCTATTCCCTGGAATCCCACAGGGATCACCTGATTAATTTTATTTTCTTGAAATTCCTCTATGAGGCTATGTTGACTCGGGTTAGAATAATTTAATCTTCCCATCCATATTTATATGGATGGAAATTGAATACTATTTAGATCATTTTGGATATTCTCTCTGCCTACCACATGAATTTTATTTGATATTTGGTTAGTTATTTGGGACTAAATGAGTTTTTATATGACAAAATTCACAAGTATTCAGTAAGAATGGATTTATTTGAGGCTTTTTGTATTTTAATTTTCATGTCACCTTTTATATATGGATGTGGGAACATCCTATATTTTTTTGGATAGAGTATTATTTCATAGATTTATGTGAGTAATGAAGATGAAAATTAATATTTAGTCACATCATATGGTTGGAATAAATTTTATTTAGGTCAGTGATGCCATAATTGGGTGTTTTCTATTAGTGACCAAGTCATTTAAAACAGTTATCATCATCTTGGTAAGTGTCTATGTAGGAAATAGATAAATTTAGTCCCGATACATTTTATATCATTTTTATCACTACCCATGTTAGATATGATTATTTATAGTTGCAATAACATGTTCAATAAAAAGGGATCCATGATTTTTTCATATATATCATCTAAAAAAGAACCACCCTAATTCTTCCAATGTTTCTCATTAGAAGGACGTTGAGTTGGATCCTGATATTTTAGTCAGGGAGTATATTTTAGATAATATTGACTCTTAGGGTAGAGTTATATATGTGAATACTATTTTGTTGCATATGGGGAAATAGAAGTATAGATCAGATTATTCTAGGACATTGATAATGAATAATAAATGAGTGATAAATGGCCTCCTCACTTCATGGATATTTCTTCTACCCCATATCTTTATAGGGATATAATGTGTCCCTTTTGAGAAATTTTTGCATCCCAGAAATATGGGTATTTTATTTTTTAAGGTTTAGACTGTTTTCCTATAGGTTCTAGAAGATTGGGAAATGGGTTAATTACTTTTTAATATGTTTTGGGTTTTCCTAGTATTAAAAGGGACGAGACACACTATGGACCATGGAATTTCACCCCATGGTGTATCATATGTTCCATGGTAAGTGAATTCAAGCCTAGAGCGTGGATATGTCAAAGGAATCACTCCCCATTGGTATCCCTATGAACTATTTCCAAAAATCCAAAATAATAGAATGGTGGATGTCATGTCTTGAAAAACACACCTAGTCCCTTAGTTATAGTGTGATTTTATAGGGCATATTAAAAGAATATAGATTTTCTATTTAGCCAAAAAAACATGCATGGTGAGAATCTAGTATGTCATGGTGGAACATATTCTAGAAGGTTAAAATGGCCAAATTGGATTTCCACTTTAATAGGGAGTGCTATGATCATTAGTATAAACATTAAGATCCTTCACGGGCCAATTTAATATCTGTTTCTCTTGTATTGATTCCTATAAACCCATAATATTCAATTAATTTATTAGATACTCATATTTGACTTATTACTATATAATTTTATGGAAACCCTTTGTTCCTTCCTATGTCTACCATATGTAAAAATTGTATTCTTTCAATATCCATCTGTTGAAATTTTCATATTAACATTATTGAGTTCCAGTCATATAATTGGATCCATGAATAATGTTTCATTTTTTATTTTATATATATGGACAATTTTTTGGGTATCATATTAGGGAGTGGTCTTTTCATTCCACATTTATCTATTTATTTTTTGTTATTGTTTATTTATATGGAATGCATTGGTCAGTCATTACTCTTATATCTATTGAGTCCACTTATTCTTATTGGATTTTTATCCCATTTTTTTCATGGGAACCCATGTTTTAGATAGATGGTTTTGTCTATATCCTATGTTTTGGGAACTATATATGCTATTGGTTTTATAAATTCATTTATAAATTATGTTTCGTGTGATAGAAGATTATTTTATATTTTTTAATTAATGTATTATGATAAAATATTTTTTTCCATTAATTTTTAAAAGTAATGATTGATTTCAATTAATTGTGACATGCATGAAAATCATTTATTTATTGTGTAATATTTATGTTATTTATATCATTTTAGATTGGAAAAATCCATTTCTTTGGACTGTTATAGAATCATTGGGGCTTGATTCTATCACATATGAATCATAAACTCTCATCAAATGTTATCATAGTCCTTTTTGAAGCAATGTAATATTTTTTTCCATCTAAAATCATGAAATTATGGATATATGTTGAATAATGAGAACATTTCCATAGTTTTAATTTATTTATTATATATTATCAAATGTTTTTTCTCTACATATCATAACAACTAATATGCTTAATTCCATTATGGGAGAATCTATTTCCAAAGTTAGTTCATCAATGCCCAAGTTCTGGACCCCATTTTTTAGGTATCATGATTTCCAACCAGGTCATGTCCAAGTCAATATTTAGTGTATTTCATTGGGATGAGTAGGGTTGGTAAGTAATAGATATGACCATAGAGAAATTTTTTATTCAATAAACATAAAAATAATATTGTTTTTATACTTATATAAGAGTAAAATATAATGATTATTTTAAACATTTTCAGTATTTATTTTTAAAACATGGAGAAAAATTGATGTATTTATTAAAATGAAATTAATAAATAATTGATTTAAAGAAAATATAACTATTGAAATATTCTAAACATTATTCCCATGAGTGAAAAGGATTACTAACCAAAAAGAAGAAATAAGACAACATTGCGTAAAACCATTATTTTAGTTATCTATATAATAAAAGTTTGACTAAATAGAAATAAATCCTAAAAAAGCTTGTAATAAACATCTGAGAATGAAATATATGTGGGGTTTATTATTGAAAGAACATATGATTTCATATAATGGATATCTAAACATACATAATCCTTAAATAAAAGTTTTATTTTAACATAAACCCTTACTCATTTTATAATGTGTGTGTGATCACCTCTAGAATGATGAAACTATGTATGGTTTGGAAATTCCTTATAATTTTTATGAAAATAAAAAAATTAAATTAATTGGATGTATATACAAAACATAAAATTATAATGGTTTTTAATATATAATATATCTAAATAGAGGGATATCTTTACAGGGAAAACCATACAATATGGAAAACCCACTAATTGATATCCCATGAATGGTAGATAATGGAATGGATTTTAAAATCCCATTAATATTAAATATATATGATAAAAATATCCTTTTATCATTGTATACATATAATAATATAAAACAAGTGGTCAAAATTAGATATGTGTCATGAAAATAATATTTATACAAGAAACCCACACAAATTTTTTATTATTTTAGTCAAAACCACATTGAATGTGAAAACATGAAATGAAATAGTAAATCCAATTATGGAATATAAAATCATGTCCTAATACATTTGGGTGGTATAATATGCACCGTAAAAATAAAAATTATTTATGTAAAAAACATGCCTAAAAGAATTGATATTAAGATGTAACCCTTACCTCAATTACTAAAATGAATCATATTCCATCTACCATCCAATATAAAAACATTATAACTATTATAATTATATTAAATGACCATATTAATAGTTGCCTTAATATATACCATTAAATTATATTTTTCAACAACATTTTTATAAATAATCTATAAATAAAATAAATATCTCTCTGTTGACTGTAATATTTTCCAGGAATGTTTTAGTATTATGGTTATTTTCAATGAACATTTTTTATGGTTTCATAATCTAAAAATTAAATACATTTTAATTAATTTAATATTTATTTATTATATAAACTTTTATAATTATCCATAAAATGTGGTGACGAAAAATGGATTGCAACTCATCATAAAGGCGGTAGTCCGCACATATGCAAGATTGATGTATTAATTGATCAAATGATGTAAAACTAAATATAATAATTATTATATCACTATAGATTCATAATTACTTTATAAGTATAAAATATATATTATATAAATCCATCTATATATCCCTCATTGAGTGTTGGAAATTAAAAACCTCTTAGTGGAGGTGGTACTCCACATGTTTGTATGAGCATCTCATTTATACAAAATTGGATGAAAAGGATATAGAAAATTATTTTATAATTAAGAAAATGAATTTTTGTAAATTAAATATATATATTTCATTATGTTGATATTTTTATATAATATTTTGAGTTAAATTATGTGGAATGAAACATGAGAAATCTCGGCAAGAACTTATATATCAACTGGAGATAATCTTCTTTAAAAAACAATTTTATTATTCTTGGATGGGTATTTTGTAAATAATTTAATATATTGTACATAAATAATGGTGTTGGGAAGTAATATTAGGGTATTTAGGTTTAGGTAAGGTCTTTATGTGTTGTAGATATATAAGAAGAGTCCGTACCCTTTTATATATTAGGGGAGTGTAACCCTTTTAAACAACCTTAACATTAAAATAATATAATGTAGTATTCATCAGGAAATTGGAAAATGGAAAATATATCAAGTATAGTATATATTAATATATGAAAAATATAAAAAAATTATTTAGAGAATTTTATGTCATAAAATAAACCATATTTGTTAGTTTAGAAAGCCTGATAACCCCATTAACCAGTACAGTGGTGATAAAATGTTTACTATAGAGACATTTATTTATGGATAAAAATAATGTTTACCTTATTAAATGATATTAATTATAAAGATTAAAATTATTGAATCACTTTTATATGATTTATATCCTAGATCTAGATGAAACTAAATTGAATATATTCCCACAAAATTGAATGAATTTTTTTTATAATAAATCAATATTTAAATAAAAAATTGATCATATTCTCTATCTTGGACTCATAAAAATAATTATATGAATGTTAGTTTATTTTATTTTATTTACTAAAATGAAACTTAATTAAAATCAATGATCAATATTAAATAATTTAATTTTTTAATTAAAAAAATTTATACAACGAAAATTCCGATGAATATATCCTTTTACATTAAAATGATATTATCATAATATCTAACAATTTCATAATCAATGTATGAATGATCATTCATTTTTCTACACAGTTTTAAAATAAAACACTATATTTATAATTATAAAAATAATAAAATTTATTTTTAAAATACTAATATTAATTAATAAATTAATTTTTCAAAACAAAACATTTTAGTTACCCTATAATTATTTTATTAGTAATCCTTATTATTATGTTACAATATCATGGATGTATATGATTAAATTGAATAAATATTACAATAACTATATTAATAATTATTAATAATACCATTCATCAAATGTATTTAATTTATCAATAAATTGAAATTTTACAGGACCATTTAAAACAGCCTCTTTAGAATCAATTTTATTTTATTTAGTGATTTTAACACATTTTATTTGAGAATGTAATTTATTTATCAAATTTAATTTTATATAAAGTGATTTTTTTATCATATATATTATTAAAACCTCATTCTTTTTAGTATGGTTTATTGTGTATCACAAGATATCAAAGACATCTAATTTATTTTCAATTTAAATATATCTAGAAATGTCTGGTGCTTACAAGAATCACATGGATGTGAGAATGAAGAGTTGGATTTATTTATTAAAAGAAATAAAAATAGAATGAAACATAGAAAATGATTAATGAAACAATTCTGAAATAATTATGAAAACATAATTTATAATGGAAACACTAAATTAAATAATGATATTCTAGATCAATCTTGATTCCAATACAGAATCTAGGGACATGTTAAAATCGAATGTATTCAAATAATGTATTTAATAAAGGGGAAGAACTATAGAGAAAATGAAAATAAGGATACTTATGGTGGATGGTGTCATACAAAATATTTCTGAAATGAGTAGATATATAGAAATTGAATAAGAATATTCTAATCATGATTTTATGGATAAAATATATAATATTACTACATTATATTTTTCACACATCTTAAATATATTTCGATGTATGTTTTTCTAGGAATAATGTAATTGAAACTCATATTTATTTTGATTCTAGTTATAGATATGATTCTGAATATGAAAATTTTATTGTTAATGAATTATTTTAAAAATATGTAATTTTGACCTTAAATTTTATGAATTTTCTATATTTATAATAAAAATGTTGGAAATAAATAAATAATATTCTAAAAAAACAAAAAAACCTATTAAAGAATATGAAAATTATAACATTTATGTATAAATTCCTAGTTTGATAATTTTTTAAGATACTAAAAATTAAAATTCAAAAGCATCAAATAAAAAAATAAAAAAACAAATTGTGAAATTAAATTTTGAAAAAATAAATAAATATTTCCATTCAAATAATAATGAAGTTAGAAAAAGTAAATTTAAAATTTTTTACGACGACATGTCTTATTTAAATATTGATAGCAAAAAATAAAAAATATTAAAATAATTGATATGTAAATATAGCTTATTTATCTAAAGAAATGTTTTATAAAAGTATTTATAGTTCACAAAAATAGAATAATATATAAAAATATAAAATTGTTTTTCTAGAAGAAATTGCATCCACTGTTATGTAATAGAATAAATTTCTATAAGATGATATTAACTATTAATTAAAATTAAATTCATTCTTGTATTTGTAATAACATTCAATTACATATTTTTAACAAAAGTCTCTTTGTTAAAATCTTTAGATGAATAGTTTCAAGTGTTATATCATTTATGTATATAATGAATGGGAATTATATATGTGTGTTTTCCTTGATACTTACTAGATATTTTTCTAAGACTAAAGTACTTTTCACTATGAATTTGTCTTCTAGATTAACCAAAATTAAACATTAGAAAATATATTGGGTATATAATAAATCGATTACGAATCCAATTGGACGCTTGATGGTTTGGGTACCAAAACTATCAACATTATAGGATATGGTGGATTAGGCTTATCCAAAAATGATATAATTTTTTTATTCATTAATGGTTTAAAATAAAATTTAATTACCTTTTTAGAACATTATCATGATTGAATGAATGTATAATGAGACTATGATATGTGAATAGTTATTAAGGTTGATGCTAGGATTTTTATTTATTCATATTGAATGATATTTACTATGTAGATATTTATATACTAAACAATTATAATGTAATGTGTTTTAATATTTTATTAATCAATGACATAATATTTCATATATAGATTTAAAATGAAAACTATCAACTATTTTATAAATTATTAATGAATTGATTGGTTATATATTTACCTAAATTGAATATATGTAAATTTTTTGGGTGTGATTATTTTTCAAATATTATATTAAATAGTGAAAATTTTAATTCTATTAATGATTTAAAATATACATGATGTACTGAAATATTACATGTATATTTATTTTTCTAAATGAATATTAATATTTAATTTGTAAATCAATTTTATTTGAAAAATGTTGGTGATTATTGTTGGTTTACATGTTTTTATTTATTATCTCAAGAATGTGATTGTTTAATTAATATTTTTTAATTATTTTAAAATTCAAATCATCATTTAATTATATCTTATGGTCAAATACGGTCTACTAGGGGGTTAAATAAAACTATAATGGTACTATTTTCATTAAAACTTGTCTAAATACTATTTTATTGACATATTTATACCTTATACTACATCCATATTGAATCTGTATTCATTAGGAAGATTTTTTTAGGAGAAATGACATTATCATTTTCAAGTCATTGGTCAAACTTCCAAGTACATTCCATGTTGGATCATTTCCCCTCATATAAATGGACTACTCCCATCATCTCCCATACACAATCAAATATAATTTTGTATTATAAATTACCTATCACAAAATCCCATCACATACCATCACACAGCATATTTTTCTTGTTTTTCATATGAAACCATCTGAAATTTCTTTATGTATACTCATATTGAGGCTATGTAAAGAAGAGGTAATCCACTTAACTATTAATTCTAGTTTTATTTCATCTCTGACATCCAATAAATATTAATAATGTGTTATTATATATTTACTAAATATCTTCAACACACTATGATGTTGTTTTATTATTTTTATCACATAATTCTATATATGATTCGCACAAATGGGAAGCGAAACCCTTGGTCATGTGTAAGGAGGACTACCGTCTCTTGAACTAGAATAATTAATTTTCCATCACTAACTATCATGATTTATTAAAAATATTGATTTATTTTAATAATAGGATGATTGTAACATTATTTCACTTCATTTATTTTTATTTAACATATTTTATTATACAATCCACTTTATAGGGGATATGCTAATGTCACGTGAGTGTATGGACGACTACTTCCTTGTGAAGCAATGTGATTCATTATCGATAGAACATAACATTCAAGGTAAAAAGGATTAAATTAAATATTTTTTGTTTTGTATATGATATCATTATGATTCTTTAAGAATGAATAATTACTTAAATTGTTTTCATTCCAACTTCTGAAATATGGAAACAACGTTCATGCGTATATATTTCCTACCATATCATTCATAGGTTTATTTCATAATTATATATCATAATCTTATCAATGAATTTGAACATATATAATATAAATAAATGATATAAATTTTATTTCTTATACCCTTTAAATGGTCCAATTATTATCAATGTACAGTAACTAAAACTATTGAACCAAAACTCTCATTAAAAAAAATTTAACACACAAAAATGATGATTTTAATAATACATTATTAATTAAAGGATATTAAACCCTTATAAAAGGATAATATATGATATTATATCTATTTTTAAGATTCATTAATATATTTATCATAAATATATATTTTTATAAATATTTTTTGTGTTCTTTAGAAGAATTGGAGACTCAATATAGGGATTTTTAACTCAATTTCCATTTACTGGGTCAAACCTACACTTAGTTTTTTACGCTATTATAAAAATATATTTGAAATTTCCTCATATTTTAATATAATATAATCACAATTTTATTTTATGAATTTTATTTTGTGACACCCAATTACTTCATTTAGTTATTCTCACTAAAAAATATGATCTATGAATGGGTTTTTGGTCTATATGTTTATTCCTTGGGACATATCACATAATTATATTATTTACATTTTATGGCATATATAATTCCCATTTGATATGTAATATCGTGAATAAATTTATATTCAGGGTATTTGAAGTTTCATTTTATTTTATGTCTTACACGGGGCTTATGATTCAGATGTTATAAATACTGTCAGATTTTAGGTTACAATCTCTTTGAATGTTGAGATTGTTTACGATTAAGCTTTAAGAGTTTAAATAATATGTTATACATATAAATAAAATCATGATTTTTCTTCTCCCAAGTAATTAGTAAACATTTCATGATGTTTTACCTATTTTGCAATATTTTTATTTAAAATTATGGAGAAAATATTTTTATGAATATCTTCCAATATTTTGACCTAGGTCAAAAATCCTTTATCATCCAATGCATTTTTTTAGAAATATTTTTGAAAAGAAATTATCATTTTATAAATGATTTATTAATCGAATTTGTAAAAACAAATTTATTTTAAAAAATAATTAAAAGTAATAATCCTATTATTTTCCAAATAATGAATAATTTTATTTTACTAAAATTGTGAATGAAATCATTATTTTATCATGTATGCCATGATTGTAATTTTACAACATCACAAGCACTAAATTTTTTAAATAATTTTTTAAATTATTTAATTTATATTTTCAAATATATTTATTTTATTATACTATGTGAACTTTTAGTTTTAAAAATTGAATTTGAATGTTGAAAAGTTATTTTACTGATAAATGTTTTTATTGATCAAGTAATGGAATTTCCATTCATCGATAACAAAAACCACTGTTATACTTAAAATCTAATGTGGTTATGTTATAATGAAACAATATTCATTATATATCTAGTTTGTCTATGAATTGTGTGATAGGGGATGTATCAATTTTTTACCACTCATATTATTATTTTTGTTTTATGATTATGTTTATATATTGGTGTAATTGTTAACATTTAGTAAGATTGTTTTTAAATACAAAATTTTATGATGATTATATTTTTCCCCATTCATATGAAGAATTAAATAGGCTTATTAGGTGATGGGTGAATCCCATAATTATATTTCTATTCGATGTCTAGATTGTATCATGAGACAAAATAAAATGACTATTTGTTTGAGGCCTGACAAGTTATACAAATGTATTGGCAGAAGGCCTGTAACGACCCAAACAGTCATTAATGGAAATTCCTCTTGGCCTTTTAAAATGTATTATTATGTAAAATGGTTATCTAAAACATATTAACTTCCTTGTTTTTATGTTTTTTAATTGTGACTGTTGCTAATATGGTTGTTGAATAGTGATCACATGATTAGTATAACCATAGGACTTTAACAATCCAATTTTCTCAGACAATGGAAGTGATGGACTCATCCAGTATAATTGCTCCAAACTAAGCCCTTTTTTCAGAGCTCAAAAAAGTGGTGGCATCATCGGGCTTCACTCTTGACCAAGATCAAGCCGAGATTTAACATGTACATCTGGAGCGGAACCATTTATGGGAGAATTGTAAGTTGATAGAGATTACCACTCGAGCGATGTTATCTAAGACACCTCAAAAGACTTTCACCATCACACACCTCACCCTTCGGACTTATGTAGGTGTTTTAAGGGGATATGTAACAAGACCCTAGTACTATGGTTATGTACATTATATTTTTATATAATAATTAATATACTTTAATTTTATTATTGTTACCTTGTAAATAGTTCTTAAAGAAAAAATAGTATTTTTTAGTTAATATTCAACTAAGAAATATATTTTGATGAATTAAATTATTTTTTAAATTAAAAAATTTAATAAATTATTATTATTATTATTAAATTAATTTTTATTCAATATAAATGATCGTATAATTTTATGAATCCAATTGTAATTTTTATTATGGTTGAAAATCTTTTTTTCTCAAAAAACATAAATTTTCGATAAATGTATGTTTTTATTTTAAAAGTAAAAATTCACAAATTTAGAAAATTATTTAGATAAAACTAATATTATTTTTGGAATCAATACGTCGAAATTATCCAATGTTTAATTTTTCATAATTTTCTGAGACAGCTGAATTTTTGGCTAAAAATTAAATACCGTATGAATATATAATGTGTTTTATGACTTCATAGTGACCAAATAGTGATGTAAAAAAATTCTATAAATGATATATTTTTCCAATATATGTATTATCCTAAAAATAATGTGATTTAATATTTGTTTGATTAATTTTATGATGCCTTAGTGGACCCTCCATGGATATTTAAAACATTTTATCTTTTTAAATTGTTTTCCTTGAGAGTGTGACTTGCCTCCACATAAGTAACCCTATTATTTTAAGATTATCGGACATTGGCCTTATAAAATATTGTTTTCAACTCCCCTTGTACAAAAACCATGTGAAAAAAAATTGTTTGTTTTGTGTTTTTGTTTAGTTTAATGTGAGGTGTCCAAAACCTAAATAATAAACAATTCCATCTCATTTCCTATAAAAACCCACCCATGATCTCTCTTACTCCACTAAAAAAGCCTTTGTTGTTCGTCCAACCTATTCCCTCATCTCTATAGAATCCTCCCATGGAACCCCAAGCTACCTAGAAGCCTCGCCCAAGCCTCTCTCAAGCCTTTAGAAGCACACTTCCAAGGGTTTTCTTCCTTTCTCATTTTTATCCAATATTCATTAAGTTGTTATTCCATTATAATTTCAATTATAAATGCAGTAATATGGTCTCAGTCCTCCCCCATACATCCCTCATTATGTTTTAATTATGGGAGAGCCCTTTCCCTTTTATTAATTTCCTCCCAAGTACACCTGTTACTATGACGAAATTCTGAAAGGATTTTCTCTCTCTCTCATTTACATTCCAGCAATTATTTTGTATCATTAATCTAAATTCAATTACATTTGTTGAGACATGTATATATATGAACCCATTACATTACTTGCCATTTAAATATTATGAGACACTATTTCTCTCTCATCAACCATTTTTATGAGTTCTTATGTCACGTTGTTTTGCTACCGAAATTGCACCGCATTTTTCCAGGACAAAGTCATTGTGTAGTGAATACCATGCCCATTTATCTATCAAGGGTATTCAACTTTGTTCACACTTACTTATTTTTAAATAGTTTCATGCATGTTTTCCACATTCATTTATCGTGGAATAAATTATTATGTTGAATGATTCAATGTTTTATAAACCATGTGGCACACTTATGCATGAAATAAAATTTTAAGAAGGGTGCGCCCTGATAGTGCTCTAATACATTGGGTAAAGTATAGTATCATGATACGTCAGGTGAAATGGGTGTTTACTCATGATAATTTTAGTTCAAAGAGGTTTTAATCATGATTCATGTGCAATGAGGGTTTTCTCATTCTCCATGTGTAATGATCCTTGGCTCAAGCTAAGTCCATGTTAAGTGTTGTTTCCACATTTATATGTTATGATTATAATTCTTTATCATGCCTTTATGTTTATGATTCTCTTGTTATCTGTTGATATTCTTATTTTCTAACATGTATTGTATTTCTCATGTTATTCTATCTTTATTCCCTTACTGGGATTTATTTCTCACCTTTTTATGCATGTCCTCAGGTTATCCCATTAAATGCTAAGTACAATGGAATGTAGTGGTCATGTAAAGGAGGTTTTCAATAAATATGTTGCATGTTTTATGTTATAAGTTATTATATTATGATCCTAATCCCCAAATACACTATAACTCTTAGTCATATATATTGTATCATGTGGAGTTTATTTGATAAATTATGTTTAAGTGTGTAATAAAAAGATGGGTATACATAGTTAGTATCAGAGGATAGTTTTTGTTATTATTGGGATTGGGATTAGAAAACCCTAGTGAAGCCTTAGATACAAGAGTAAGTATAATAAAAACATCACTATGTTTTAGTGAGTATTTAGTAAGTGGTTTATCATTAAAATACATCCCTATTTGGATACGAGCAGGTAGAGGCGACTCTAGCACAAATGTAACGTAGGGGTAAAAACGGATAACAACAGTTTGAGCTAGACTTGAATGGGAACTGGTGAATGACAATGGGCCTTGCTGCACTCTTGGTTATGACACACATGGGGGAAATTATTCAGTAAATTCAAAAGCTTATTGTGAACCATTATTAAGGAAATTAAAAAAATCCCAAAGAATATATGTTAGAAGGTAGATCATGGATAACATGGATTAAATCCAATAGATTCATAGTTTAAGGAAATAAAATTTATTTATATGTCATCCGTTTTTATCTTTGGATTACCCTTTATGTGTTACCCCTAACATTCCTTTTATTCCAACCAATGGCCGGTTATAGGAGGACTCGGGCAAACAACTAATATGAAGATCAATGTGATGACAATACTAATGATATGCCCAGTCCAATGGGAGCGGGAATCAGAAAATTTGTCATGCTTCTCTCTCATTTAACTCATGCATTGAATAGAAACATGGGTCAAGAGGAACGTTCAACCCCCCCCCCCCAATAAAGAACAACTCACTATTGAGAGCTTCATTAGACAAAGGCCTCCTACTATTAATGGATCGTCTGATCCCTCAATCGCCGAAAAATGGATCACCTCCATTGAAAAGATCTTATCCATCCTTCAATGTTATGAACAAGAGATGGTTCTTCGGGATGATTATCCTGTGAAGGGTGAATCCGATCAATGGTGGACATTGATAAAAAATACGAAGCCTGAGGAGGAGATCGAGGCATTAGAATGGAAGGATTTCTAGAAGATGTTTTCCGATAAATATTTTCCACGCACCCACCGGATTAAGATGGAAAGGGACTTCCTTGACCTAAATCAAAAAACATGACGAATCCATCAGATCTTATGAGGAAAACTTCTCAAGTCATGAATGATAAAACTCCGGCATTTCTGTTACCCCCAAATTCAAGTTTGACTGCTTCTTTGGTGGGATGAAGCTTATCCTGCGGAAAGCACTGGCGATCCATGGCTTCGACAGCTATGAGGAAATTGTATGATGTCCCTTCATGGATGAAATAGATATCAGATAATCTCAAGGATGTAATGGGGATAAGAAGCATAACGTTGAATTCAATGTTTTATGACCGATGGCTAAATACAACAGTGCTAAATAGATCCAGCACCCCACTTTCCAAAGGTGCGGAAAGAACCACCCCAAAAATTGACTGAATTGGACAAGGAAATCCATTAGGTGCGGAAGAGAATAGAACCTAGCCATTAATTTTCGGAAAGAAAAACCAGCGTCTATGACATAGGAGAGGAACGCTCCATTCGACTCTCAATGCGTTGTTCATTGCTACAACTACAATGAACCAGGGCACCTTGCAAATTAGTGCCATAATCCATGGGTTATAAGAGGCAACCAAAAACCTCCAAGGAAGAAAGGGTGAGATTTCTTCATCACTAACGCCGAAGTGAACCCTGAAAACGAATTGGTGATTGGCACGCTAGTTATTCATTCTTGAGTAGATAACGTACTTTTTTATTCAGGTTCTATGCATTCTTTTATATCCCAAAATTTTAGTAGATTAATCACAACCCCACAACAAATCATGGATGTAAGTATGTCAGGGAGTATGGAAAATGGGGAAATCATTGCATCCCATGAATATAACTCATCCCATGTCATAACCTATGGATTGGACCTTCCAGTGAACCTCTTCATACTTCCTCAAGTGGAATTTGATGCAATTCATTTCATGTATTAGATTTCCTTATATAGAGCCGACATAAATAGCCCTGAGAGAGAAATCACTCTCCATGTAGAGAATCGGCCCCCGATTCTATACAAATTGCAAGGAGTATGATGAATCTTTTTTAGCTCCATCATCTCAAGCATGTATATTAATTCCCTATGATCACAAGTATCTGGATCAGATGATTGAGTCCAAGGAAGAAACCATCCTTGAAGTCATTCATTTAGTGAGGGAATTTGCTGAAGTGTTTCCTAAGGAATTTCATGGTCTTCCTCCTAGAAAAGATGTTGAATTATCAATTGAACATATACCTGGGGTGTTACCAATATCCAAGAATCCATATAGAATGGATGTTGTTGAGCTTGAAGATCTGAAGAAAAAAATACAAGAGAATCTAGATAAAGGGTTTATACGGCCAATTGCTTCACCATGGGGTGCACCAGTCCTCTTCATCAAGAAGAAGGATGGGTCAATGTGCCTTTGTTTTGATTGTTGTGAGATTTAAAAAATCACTATAAAGAACAAGTGTCCTCTTCCACGGACTGATGACTTTTTCAATCAGGTGCATGGAGAAAAATACTTCTCCAAGGTAGATTTGCGATCGAGAGATTATCATGTAAGGGTGAAAAAGGAAGATGTTCCCAAGACTGGTATTTATAAAAGATACGGGCCCTATGAATTCATAGTAATGCCTTTCAGACTCACTAATTGTCTATAAATCATCATGTACTTGATGATTAGAGTCCTTAGAGATTACCTCAACAAATTTTTTGTAGTCTTTATAGATGATATTCTAATATACTTCAAAACAAAGGTGGATCATGAAGAGTATCTAAGAATTGTACTAGAGACCTTGAGAAAAGAGAATATCTATAAAAGGTACAACAAGTGTGAGTATTGGTTGAAGGAGGTCTCATTCTTGGTCCATATCATCACAAGAAATGGGATATCTGTGGATCACTCATAGATAGCTACAATAGAGGGGTGGTCGTGGCCACCATTGGTAATGGATATTCATAGAATCATGGGGTTAGATGGATATTATCGATGATTTGTGAGAAATTTATAACAATTGTACAACCCTCTTACCATGTTAACTCAAAAGGGAGTAATTTTTTTATTGGGGTGATCAAAGCGATGAAAGCTTCAAGTAGTTGAAATGGAGGCTTATCACTGTTCTCGTGCTCACTTTACCTACAAGTGGAGAACTCCTTGTGGTGTTTAGTGATGCTTCTAAGAAGGTATTAGGTTGTGTGCTGATGGAAAATGATAAAGTGATAGCCTATGCCCAATGAATTTGAAAATCCATGAGCAAAACTATCCAACGCATGACCTAGAGTTTACAGTTGTGATCATTGCCTTGAAAATATCGCGGAATTATCTCTATGGGGAGAAATGTGAGATATATACTGACCACAAGAGTCTCAAATATATATTCACACAAAAAGAGCATAATATGAACCAGAAAAGTTGGATAAATCTCATCATGGATTATAAATTCTCAATCCACTACCATCCCGATAAGGCAAAAAAAGTGGCATATGATCTAAGTAGAAATGATCATGCATCATTATCAATGATGAGAATTGAAAAGTATCCAATTTTCATAGATTTGCAATGGATGGACATGGGAATCATTAAGGGAGGAACATTATCAATCCATTATCGAATTATTTCTCATCCATCCCACTTTGAGATAATAAATGATTCTCAAAGAAAAGATGTGGAAATTCAGAAAATGGTGGATTCTGTTAGAAATGGAAAATCCAATGATTTTAAAGTTTATGAGGAAGGAGTTGTAAGATTTGGGATGTGTTTATATGTACCATCCGATCTATAGAGAAAGAAAGAGCTATTTAGTGATCTGCATAGCTCAACCATCTCTATCCACCCATGGAGCATAATTATGTATCAAGTTATCCGATAAAACTTACGGTGGGACAATATGAAAAGGGAGATTTCTGAAAATACATCAATGAGTCTAGTTTGTAAGAAATTGAAGGATGAGGGGCAAAAGTCTAATTGGATTATGCAACCACTACCCATACCAAAATGGAAGTGGGAAAATATTACCATGGACTTTGTCCCTGGACATCCAAGGACATCCAGAGTTAATAATTCTATATGGGTCATTGTGGATCGTCTTACAAAGACAACTCACTTTATCACGGTTAGAGAGGATTTATCATTGGATCAACTGAAACGGATATACATCAAGGAAGTGGTAAGGTATCATGGAGTTCCACTATCTATTGTATCTGATCAGGATCCAAGATTCACCACTATGTTTTGGAAGAGTCTTCAACATGCTCTTAATACTGAGCTGAACTTCAGTATGACTTATCATCCAAAAATGATGGCTAATCCGAGTAGACTATCCAAACACCTGAGGACATATTGAGAGCGTGCTCAATGGACATCATAGTAGGTCGGGATCAACATCTTCATCAGGATGAGTTCTCATATAATAAAAGTTTCCACTCAAGCATCCAAATGGCACCATATGAATCCCTATATGTGAAGAGGTGGAGAACACTTTCATGTTTGGATTAATTTGGTGAGCGTAAGCAGCAAGGACCATAAATGGTCGTTGAAATGGTGGAGAAGGTGAAAACTGTTCAGAAGCTTTTCAAGGCAGCCCAGAATCGAAAAAAGAGTTATGCAGATAACTGTTGATGAGACCATGAGTTTAATGTTGTATCCTTGGTGTTTCTATGCATATCTCCGTGGAAAATGGTCATGAGGTTTGTAAATAAATGGAAGTTATGTCCTTGGTAAATCGGCCCCTTTGAGATTCTTGACTGTGTCGGGGTTGTGGCCTATCGACTAGCACTTACACCTACCATGGACATGATAAATGATGTCTTTCAGGTATCCCTCTTAAGTAAGTACATACCAGACCCTTCACATGTACTCTCTACAAAGGTCATAAAGTTAGAGGATGATATTTCTCTTGAGGATCAACCAATGATGATATTAGATCGTAGGGAAAAAATCCTATGAAATAAGAAAATGCCCCTCATCAAGGTGTTGTGGAGAAAACACATGTTTGAAGAAGCGATGTGGGAATTAGAGGAAGTGATAAATCAGAGTTTACCTCATCTTTTTAGTGTGGGAAAAGGAAATTTTGAGGGAGAAATTTCTGATGGGGTGGAAACTTTAACGACCCGAACATTCATTAATGGAAAGTCCTCTTGGTCTTTTTAAATGTCTTATTATGTAAAATGGTTATGTAAAACATATTCACTTCCTTGGTTTTAGGTTTTGGAATTTTGATCGTTTCTAATATGACTTTTGAATAGTGATCACATGATTAGTATAAATATAGGGCTCTATCAATCCAATTTACCCATACAAAGGAAGTGATGGCCACATCTAGTAGAATTTCTCCATACAAAGCCCATTTGTTGGAGCTCGGAAAAAAGGTGGTTTCATTGAGCTTCTCTCATTACCAAGCTTAAGACGAGCTAGATCATGTTAAGCTTGAGAGGAACTGCCTACGGGACAAGTGGATGTTGATAGACATTACCACCCTAGCGATGCTATCGGAACCACCCCAATATTATGTCACCATCGCACACCTCACCCTTCGGTCTTATGCAGTTATTTTAAGGGGATATGTAAAAATATTATAGTAATATGATTATGTGCATTATTTTTGTATATAATAAGAAATATAATTTCATTTTATTAATGTTACCTTGTAAATAGTTTTTAAAGCACAAATAGTATTTTTTTTATATTCAACTATGAAATCTATTTTGATTAATTAATGTATTTTTTAATTAAATAATATTATAATAAAATATAATTTTTATTATTAAATTAATTTTTATTAAATATAAATGATAATATAAGTTTATGAATGCAATTGTAATTTTTATTAAGGTTTAAAAACAATTTTTTTCAAAAAACATGAATTTTTGATAAATGACGGTTTTTATTTTAAATGTAAAAAAACAAATATTTATAGAATTTTTTTAGATAAAATGAATATTATTTTTGGAATCAGGATGTCAAAATTATCCAACCGTAAATTTTTCATAATTTTCTGAGACAATGGAATTTTTGGGTACAAATTAAATTCTGTTTGAATATATAATGTGTTTTATGACATCATAATGACCCAATAGTGACGTAATAAAATACTATAAATTATATTCTGGGTAAATATATGTTTTATCCTTAAAAAAATGTGATTTTATATTTGTTTTATTAATTTTATGATGTCTTAGTGGAGCCTCCATGACTTATAAAACATTTTATCTTTTTAAATTGTTTTCCTTGAGAGTGTGACTCACTTCCACATAATCAACCCTATTATTTTAAGAATTTCAGACTCGAGCCTTATAAAATATTTTTTTCCACTCCCCTTTGTCAAATATATGGGAAAACCCCATGGGCTGGTTTGGGGTTTTGATTAGTTTAATGTGAGGTGTCCCAAACATAAATAATAAACAAATCTCTCTCATTTCCTATATAAACCCACTCATGCTCCCACTTACTCCTCACTCAAAGCCTTTGGAGTTCATAAAAAAAAATCCCTCCTCTCTCTATAGTCCTTCCAAGGTGTCCCAAGATCTCAATAAGCTGCTCTGAAGCATCTCTCATGCCTTTGGAAGCACAGTTCCAAATAAAGGTTATCTTCCTTTCTCATTTTTGTCCAATATTCTTTAAGTTGTTATGCGCTTTTAATTTCAATTATAAATGTTGGGGAATGGTTTTTAACCTCCCTGATACTTCCCTATTTATTTTTGAAATATGGGAGACCCCTTTCTCTCCCATTAAATTCCTCTCAAGTACACTTGTTACTATGCCGAAATTCAGAAAGGAATTTCTCTCTCCTCATTTACATTCAAGAAATTCTTTTGTATCATGAATCTGAATTCCATTACATTTTTTCGGAATTTTATCTATATGAACCCCTTACATTACATTTCATGTAAAAATTATGATACACCCCTTTCTCTCTCATAAACCATTTTTATGAGTTCTTATTTCATGTTGTTATGCTGCTGAAATTGCATCGCATTTTTCCAAGCCAAAGTCATTATTTAGTGAATACCATTACCATTTGTCATTCAAGGGTATTAAACTTTATGAACATTTACTTATTGTTTAAATTGTTTAATTTATGTATTAAACATTTTTTTAACATTCAATAAATTATTATGTTTAATGATTCAATGTTTTATGAACCATGTGACCCACTTATGCATGAAATGAAATGTTTAAGAAGTGTGCGCCATGATAGAAGTCCAATGCATTGGGTAAAGTATTGTATCATGATACATCATGTAAAATGGATTTTTTCTCATTATAATTCATCTAAAATGAGGTTTTACTCATTATTCATGTGCAATGAGGGTTTACTCATGCTCCATGTGCTATGAGCCTTGGGTTATGCTAATTCCTTGTAAAGTGTTGTTGCCACATTTCCATGTCATGATTATTATGCTTTATCATGCCTTTATGTTTATGATTTTTTTGTACTCTATTTATATTCATATTGTATAACATGTATTATATTTATAATGTTATTCCATTTTTATTCCTTTATTGGTTTTTATATATCACCTTTTTAATGTATGTCCCCAGGTTATCCCATGCAATGCTAAGTACGAGGGAATGTAGTGGTCATTTAAGGAAGTTTTCAATAATGATTTGGCATGTTTTATGTTTTATGTTGTTATGTTATGTTCCTAATCCCCAAATAAACTTTAAATCTAGATCATCTATGTTTTATCAATTGAATTTTATGTAATAAATCATGTTTAAGTGTGTAATAAAAAGGAAGGTTGTAATAAAGACAAGATAGTATTTAGAGATTTATTCACATGAGGCCTTGATGGTAATTTTTAGTTGATTGAAATTATTCATTTCACCATTATGATATCAGTTACTGATTACCATGTTTTTAATTGATCAATTATGATATCCATGCATTAGTTCAAAGCTCATATGATTTTTTATATGGATTTATTCTATCATCATATATTCTTCCCAAATTTTGATTTAGTTTTTGATTTAATGGAATATTTTTTTAGGTATTTAACATTAAGTATTGATTATTATTTATTTATTCATAATTGCATCTATTGTTTGGATCCCCATACAAAGAATTTGAGATCACCCCTTTCTTTTTTATCCTTTCCCTAGGATTTCGGGAGGTGTGTTATGATAGATATATAGTGATATTCTAAATAAATAATGTTGTTATCAATGAAAATATTTTGTTTCAATTTACAATTAAATATTTTTGAGATATAATTATGTATATAATTTAACATTACTAATATAATACATTGTTATTTTCCATGTGATTCCTTTTATATATTTCTAATGTAATAAAGCAACAACCATCTCTACAATACACGGGTAGGGGTCTATACCGTTGGTATAAAGGTAAGATTAGTCGAAACCTTGGGAACTATGTTTTGGAAAACCTATATTTGAAAATATATTCCTATGAAAAACTTTTATGAGGAGTCTATGGATGGGCTTAAAATGATAGTTTTAATAATTTAGATATGTTGTAGGTTCCGAGTAATACATCCATTAGGGATAATAAAATTGGGAATTATTCTAACATAGATGTACCTAGTTATAATAACAAAAAATGTGTTAGTAATGAGTCTAGAATTAACTAATCACGTCAAATCGCCTTAGTCACGCCCTTTTTAACAATCTCAAGTGATACTCTTTGGATAGATAAAGTTTTATATATAAACCATTCTGAAATATTTGAATGTAATTTATTCGTTAAAAACATTCTCAAAGAGGTAAATTTTATGATTTTGATTTCAAATATGCATAAATTTTACAAATTAGGTTAATAACACAACTAGTCATTGGATTATACATTATTTTTCATAATTTTATGATATAATCTAGTGTATTGAATTTTTTAGGAATGGTTCCTAGAAGACGAAATGGAACCATATTAAACTTTTTAATCCATCTAGGGATTTACCTCATATGTAAGATAAATATTTTGAAGCTAGAGCTAAATCTATTGTTGGAGCATGAAAAATTATATCAATTTTAGGGAAATTGACTCAGTTTATAATAAATAACATTTACTATATAGAGTATCCAACCAAATATTAAACATGGTGTACCTATTTTAGACCACTTAATTAATCTTCAACCTCCATCATTCAATGGTAATATAAATCCATTTTTAAAAGAGCAATAGACAAGATCTGTATAGAATATGTTTCTCCCTCTACGAATTAATTAATGAAAGTGTATTTTCATAGTAGTTTATCATATCGTAGTATACATACATAAATTGATTTAAATAATAAAAAACACTAAGAATTATTCAGATATTTAAAAAATGTAATGAGAGGATTTTATTATGATTTTTGTGGAAAAATATTTTCCTCACATACAGTAGTCATGGATCGAAGGAATAATATTATGCCTAAGATAATAAAATTATGGATTGTATTAATGTAGAAATAATATATTTATTCATGATTTAATAAGATACATATATGGATACTATCATGGGATTACATGTTTATGGTTGATCAGATGTTCAATTTATTAAAACCCACTTTTGAGGATTTTAGTGAATGGAGTTTATCACGAATTTGGATATTTTTTGAGGCATTTATGTTAATATAATCCAATTGTTTAGTATATAATTTAGTTGAAATTATATATGATGATGAATATAGTTATATTTTATGTATATAATATTAATGGTATTTCTATCATTTATGGTTTATATTACATTTTATTTTTCGGTATCAATGGGTTTTTAAAATTTGGGAATTTTATTTGAATAATAATATTTTTTTTTTAAAAAAGGACTGTCCACATGTTAGGTGACAATCATCACATAAAATGAGGATGTTAGGATTAAACTGACAACAAAAGTAAAAAAATGGGGCATCATAAACTAAGGAACTAAATGATGTTGTGGTAAATTGTAAATTTCACTAGAATTATTTTAATGAGAAACACTTATGTAATGGATTATGTTTGACTATGTGGGTAATTTGATATCATTTTTATCAATATTGGTTTTGGTATATATTTATTTTCTAATGAAATGAATCATGGATCTAATAATTAGTTGAGTGTTAATTTTAATTCATCAATCCGAAAGAAATAATCTTAATTTCATAATGTATTGGATAAAGATGAAATTGACTAAAGCACAACCAAAGGATATTATTTTTCAAGATCATTTTTCATAAATCTGTTATCATCTTACTCTTCACATAATTATGGTTTTGTTTTAATTTATGTTCTATCTTACTAGTTCTCTATAAATATATATGAGTCATTGGGAGTTATTTTTCTCTTCTATATCCATAGTATAATTTCATTGAAATGATATACCTCACTGAGAACCAAATTATGTTTTATATGAATTAACTTTTATTTTTCCCACATTCCTTTTTTATGAGGCATTTTATTATCCCTCTATATGGAATATGATGGACCATTTGGGAAATAGTGGTTTTCATACTCAAAATTCATACCAATCTAAAAATACTATTAATTCATATATTAAGTAATAAATTAAGTTAATATTGTAAACGAATATTTATATGTGGATAAATTAATTCACATTTTTAACTACATTTAAATAAGTCGATAAATTATGAATATTTATGCTTCAATATGTTTAGAAGTGTATATTTACATGTATTTATGAATTTCTCATAATCTGGTTATGTTCTATCCAAGATAGAAGTTTATTAGTTTTTAAGAATCCCTGACACCGATAGTTCAAAAGGATTCATCATTGGTCGACTCGCCGATAAGGACACACTGATTGAAGGACTCACCTATTGAAGAAGAAACTGATACAGGACTCACCGATAGTTCAAGAGACACGCGGATGGACAAGTTAATGATGATCAGTCACACTGTTATTTCATGTGACATGCTGATTAATGACTTGCCTATGGGTGACACATCAAATAACGAGTCACCGAGGGACGACATACTGATGAACAAGTCACCGATGAGAAACACACCGATACTTCAAAATGAGTCACTGATGACGACTCATCTATGTCGGGACAGACCGGTAGCACAAATGTCTTACCGATAAACTCAGTCACCAATACTAATGGAAATAAATAACTAATACACAGAGTCACCAATGTTGACAGACCGATGATGAAAGACCGATGCAAGTGAGTCACCAATACTTATGACTCACTGATAGTCATAAAACTATGTTTAATTTATTAATTCAAATTTATTTCTAACCATTATTTTTAGACATATTAATGTCTCTAACATTATTTAATGTTGTCTTTAGGAAATTAAGTAGATAGTACGAGGAATATACTCGTATGGAGGTCTTCTTTTCTGATGGAACTCGAAGTATAAATTAATTACAAGAGGATCATTTGATATACACTAAATATTATAAATATTAGAAGAACTAAAATATTTTTTAACTCTCAAGATTTCATTCAAATCCAAAGAACTCAAAGAAAGAACATATAGGGACATCATCAAGATGAGAAAGACCTGATGATCTACACTGAACATATTTCAAACAAAGAGATGTGCATTTCACACTCTTGGAAACCATACCATAGAGACAGTGATACTCTATTTTTAAGAAAACATCTAGAAGAGGACTTAAATTCCATTTTCACTACATCAATGGAGTCCAAATATTCACTACATAACACACAATGATTTCAAAAACATATTCTACATCTCTAAATATATTGTTTTCTTTTGTTTACATTTTTGAGTAGTGTGTGTATCTGTTTCTAACACGCACAATGTTTCCTGTGCATAACTAAAGGATACTAGATATCCTCAAACTCAATCTCTTTTTGTTCCTTTCATCCCACATAGAATAGTGTAAAAGGTCAACTTTGACCTATTTTTTGTTTGTCCCACGAATAATTGTGGTAGAGGACATGTGTGACCTAGATAGGCTTGTGTGCTTTTGTGAACCCCAATCCAACATGGGGTCAAAATGTTTATTTAATTAAACTATTTTGTGGCAGGTGATCACCAAGTAGAGAGGAATAAGAATCTTCTAGAGACTAATCGTCTTGTTTATATCTTCTATTCTTTTTACCTATTACTTGTTACTTACATTTTATCACATATATCAAAAAAAAATTGAGCATTTATAGTTAGTTTAGAAATGTTTTATAAGTGTTTTGAAATAATAGTTTAGTTTCAATGGTTATATTAATCTTCATATTAGTATAGTTGAGAACTAATCAATCATCTGAGAAATTAATTGAACATTCTGGACTTTTATAAATACATAACAAACTGACATTGATTATATTTTTAGTTGGGGGATAGTTTTAAAATAACCATTTTACCAAGAATTTTTATTGATATTCAATTAACCCCCTCTTGAGTAATATACTCAAAGAAAGATTTTGTATGTAATGAGTTTATAAATTTTTCAATTTTCAAATATTTTTAAACTCTTTATCAACTATCATTGTAGTTGTATTTAAAAGGTCTTAGAATTTCAGTTATTTATAAATTTTAATCCTTTTGAAATCATTTTACAATTTATATTATGGACAATAGACTATAAGAAGCTGATAAAAATAGATACCCTTTTGGTAATTAAACAAACTATGCTCAATGGAAGCTTAAAATAAAAATACATCTAGAAAGCATGGGATTTGAAATCTAGACTGCAGTTGAATTGAAACATGCAATTCATAAAACTACTAGAAACACATGGGATGCACCTAGAATTTCTTATTATAAAAACAACTTTAAATAAATTAATACTATATATTTTTAATAAGGAGATTATGAGTTTAATCACATTTCCTTTTGTAAAACAACCCATGAGATTTGGGAAAATTTGTATGTTTCTCATAAGGGAAAATATAAGGTGAAAGAGATGAGACTAAATACATATACTATTGAATTTGAGAATATTATAATGAAGCCTGATAAATCTATTTCTGATATATATCTTAAGTTAAATATTATTTTTAATACCATGATTTATATAGGAAGAGTTATCACAATAATCGAATAATTCATTAGGATACTGTGATGATTACCAGAGAGATAGAGAGGGACATTTGTATTCATAAGAGAAAAATGTGACATGGATAATATTCTAGTGAAGGAATTCATTGGTATATTAATGATGTTTGTGGGGGAACTCAATGTAAATAAAGAGGAGGAAGAATAGAAAAGGAAATATATTTCCATAAAGAAAACCACTTCCAAAAGCATGGAAGAAGAGAATATTCAAGCCACAATTGAGATCACATGTGGTGAAGGATTAGCTTCAGACAATGATAAGGAAATGGACCAGCTGGCCATAAGATTAAATAACTTTTATTTATTGAAGAATGTTTTCCGAAATACCAACTATAATGGAAGATATGATCAAAATGGAAGTTGGAAGATGGATTGGAAAATAAATGACAAGTTTGATGAGATAATATTTTATGAATATAAGAGAATGGGACATGTAAAGGATGACTTTCCTAAACTTAAGTAAAAAAAATAAGTATGAGACCAAAGAAAAATGGTATATGAAATCCATGAAGGCTACATAGAGCGCCTATAAAGACATCTCTAGTGAATCTGATTCTTCTCAGGATGAGAAATATGACATAGAAAATATGTGTTTTAGGACAAACACAACTGTGGTCACCTTAGATTCTCCTGCACACAACAATTATTATTTTGAAAATGAAACTGAATTTGAAAATATGAATAGTTATGAACCATTCGAATGTTCTATCATGTTGTAAGAGACATGCAATAAGATAATTGGTTAATATTAATCTTTAAAGTAACATCATGATCTTACTATAACTATCCAATAAGAACATACTACTTAAAACGTAATGAATTTTCAATTTCTCAAACAAAATAATGAGTTAAAAATGTCTACTGAGCAATTATAGAAGTATTTAAGAAATGTTTTCAAATGGTAAGAACACACTTAATCATTTTATTGGTAAACAGATAGCTCCTATATACACTTCCAGAATAAGATATCATCCTGGTCAAAGGAACTTATCCAAAAAACATTTCATGCCAAAAACATGAAAATCTTATTCTATATTCAAAAATTATGATTTTACAGCATGTTCCAGTAATAAAAATTCTTTTGATGCATTTAAATCTTCTATACCAAACCATTATTATTTTTCAGAAGCCATAAATTCAACATATATGAAACACATAAGAAAATTTTTTGTTCATATTGCTCTTATTACTAATGTTTGTGGACCCAAAAAATATGGGTACCAAAATCATTTATTGGATAAATTCTTTTGCAGGTAAACTGTTTAAAGAGTTCATGTAGAAATATGTGGTACTTCGAAAGTGGATATTAAATACACATTATATGGGACTACTCAATCTTCAATAGTCTCATCAATATTTAAGGAGGGAACGTCACATTTGGAGACAATGGTAAAGGAAATATCATCAGCCTCGGCCAAATTGGTAACCCTACCTCTATTTGAATTTCCAATGTCCCATATATTGATGGATTAATGTATTACATGCATATAATATATCAAATGTGTGATGATGTATTTAATTTTAAATTAAAAAATGATTCATTCCATGATTGTGATGCTATGAATAACTTAGTATTTACTACTCTTAGAAATGATACTGTGTATGCTATAAATTTAGACACACTAGCCTCAAAGAATCTTTCTTTCCAAATTTCCTTTCACAAAGATACATGGATCTAGAATACAAGACTTGGACATTGCAATATAAACTCCCTTAAGATGTTTACCACAAAAGGATTAGTTAAAAATTTTCCAAAACAAGAGTTTTGAAACAATAATATTTGCAATCCATGTCAAAAATGAAAGGAAGATAAAATCTCTTTCCAACCAGAGACTGAAGTAACAACTTTTTGACCTCTCAAGTTGGTTCAAATTGATTTTTTGTACAATCTAGATATTCATGTGTCATTGGGAAGCATTATATTTTTCTTCATGTGGATGAGTTTTCTAGGTATACTTGGACCTTTTTCATAGCTCACCAAAGTGAATATTGATCACTTTTTACGAAGTATACATGGCCTATAGAAAATCATAGTGGAATTAAAATTAAATCCTTATGAAGTGACCATGGACATGAGTTTGAAAATCAAGACCTTGAATTATTTTGGTCACAAAATTACTATATTCATAAGTTATCTTCCTCTAGGACACCTCAACAGAATGTTGTAGTAAAAAGAAGAAATATAACCCTATAGGAAAATTCCCAAACTATGATTAATGAATATTACCTACTGATTTATTTCTAGGATGAAGATATTAATAAATCTTTTTATATAATAAACTGATTCTTAATAAGTCTTATCCCTATGAAAACTCATTATGAGTTGTGGAATAATAAGAAACCCATGTTAAATTATTTTAAAGTGTTTGGATGTAAAGTTTATATTCTTAACATTGAAGATGATCTTGATAAATTTTCCACCAAACGTGATGAAGGAATATTCCTTGGATATTCTACAATAAAAAAATATTATATAGTCTTTAATAAGAAAACAAAATGTGTGGAGTAGGACCCAAGTGGCTCCTTTCTCTCCTAGTTCACTCAACCATGTGTGGTTCCTCTACTTCAAATGTTCTCTTCCCCCATGATGTGCGGCATCCTACTCATTCCATTACTCCTTGTCGGATTCCTCCACTTTATGTTCATTCCAGTTCTCCCACTTTTTCATTGCATGTCTTGGATTTTCGATCTCTATTCCTGACCTCGCCTCTCCCGATGTTCCATCTTTGGAGTAGTGTCTTCATAGCTTATTTTTTCATATACCTCGGGGTAAGAGTTAGTGCACAAAGATTTTAGGTATGACCATAGATCTATCGTGGGGTTTCTTCCTCTCTCCAAAAATCATTTCTTGATCTAGGGCTCCTTCCCCTCTTTATCAGGATAACATTTTCAGCAATTATTTCCCTTCATTCAATCCTTTCTTCCCCTAATCTCTCAATCCTCAGTATGAAGTCTTGAATCCCTATTAAAGCCCCATCAGTTTTTCCTCTGCTCTTCCCCTTCAGTTACCATGTTTATGACCCACTCTGGTCCTCTATGCCGGTTTTCTCCGGGGGAGGGGGGTGGATGTGAAGGTCGAATCGTGCCATTATCCCAGGATCTTGACTATGATGGTGGTAGATTCAATAGTCAGGGTTGGTGGTTCCAGGTGAGGTTGATCTTCTTCATGGATACTCTTCTACTACATACTCTACCATGGATTCATTCACCCTCTTAGCTTTCCTTTTTGTTCTACATCAACAGATTCAAGAGGATTTGGGATGGGTTTCTTGTTTACTTGATGGCTTTACCATAGGCGCACCATTATTCATCTTCGATATTTGAGGTAGGAGTACATTTATTGTAGATCATATTGAAGGATTGGGTTTGTTTTTCTCTGGTGGTTATGGTTTTTGGATTTCTGTTCATTTCAATGGTGATTTCATGATTTTCTATTGGTGAGGTTGAAGATTGAATCTCTCATTGGAAATTTTTGGTGGTCATAGGAGAATAGTCAAGAAGTGACGAGGCATGGAGGATGTAGAAAATGATGATGTTATGTCTTTATTGGCATGTTTTGGTGCTGTTTTTTGTTGATTGTTGTCATGGATGGGATAATGGATTTGATGTTTAGGCAGATGCAGTCGATTCAATGCACTTTCCTCGGTGGCACGATTTGCGGTGACTATAGTTTGAAATTTTAAACAGGTGTGTTGACAGTCTTGGCGAGATTATTTAGTTCTGTTTTATCATGTTGATATTTTAATTCTATAATGTGTGATTTCTTAGGGAGGTCTGACATGATGGAGATGGACTGGTTTTTAGGTTCCCACTTTCCCTCAAAGTGAATTTTTAATAAAATAAAAATGGATTTTGGAGTAAATGTGTGGAAGAATCTGTGCATGTCATGTTTGATGAAACTAATCCACATGAACCTAAGATCTCACTAGGGAATCTAGAATTGGATATTTCAAATATGGATATTAATTCAATACCCTCAAATCAACCTATAAAATATTTTTTGTAAACTTCAGGTTTTGGAAATTCTCCAAAATCTAGACATAATGAACTAGAACTAATTATGAACCTGAAATAACAATCCCTAATTTTACTAGAAAAACTAGGTCACTTAAAAATCATCCTTTAGATGATATAGTTTGATATTTAGATAGAGGAACACAAACTAGAGCTTCTTTTATAAATCTGGTTGAACATTAATCATTCTTGTGTCACTTGAACCTAAAAACATAAATGATGCAATAAATGATGATTTTTGGGTGATGGCTATGCAAGAAAATTTAAACCTTTTTGAGAGGTATAATGTCTGGAATATTTTTGATAGTCCAAAAGATACATTCACCATAGGAACTAAATGGTTGTTTAGGAATAATTTTGATGAAGATGAAAATATAGTTTGAAATAATGTTATATTTGTTTCACAAGGTTATAATCAAGAAGAGGGGATTGATTATGAAGAAACCTTTTCACCTGTGGCTAGGGTTAAAGCCATTATAATTTTATTTGCATATGCATTACACTTGGATTTCAATATTTTTCAAATGTATTTCAAAATTTCATTATTAAATTTTAATATAATGGAATATTTTTTTCTTGAACAACCCTGAGGGTTTACAAATCCATATTTTCCCAATCATGTTTTCAATTTATCAAATGCATTATATGGTTTGAAACTAGGTCAATGAGCTTTCTATGAAAGACTAAGTAACATTATTATGTTTAAAGGATTTAAAAAAGGAGTTTTGGATCCTTCTTTTTTATGAAAATAATGTATAATTAATTTTTTATAGCTCAAATATATTTAGATGGTATTGTCTATGTAACTTCTAAAAAATCTTTATTTTATGATTTCTCAAAAATGATGTAAAGTAAATTTGTAATGAGTTTAATGGGTGAACATAAATATTTTCATTGATTTGAAATATTTCAAAACAAGTATGGTATTATTATAAATCAAAGTAAATATAAAAATGATAATTTTCAATGATATTTCATTGATATAATTAAGATTAGTGAAACTCCTATGAGTTCTACATGTATGTTAAATCATTATGAAAATGGAAATTTTTTGGATCAAAATGCATACAAAGGAATGATTGGGAGTTTTGTTTACTAAATTGTTAGTAGGAGAGATATTATTTTTAGTGTGTGTATGTGTGCAGGATTTCAAGAAATCCTAAGAGTCACATATAAATTTTTTTAAAACAGTTCTCACGTAACTATAATATAAAACTAATTTAGGATATTTAGACACCATAGGACAAACTTTTGATTTATTTAGTCATTAAGATGATCAATTTTGATAAACTCTCTAATTTCATGGTGTAGTAAAAAAGAAATAGTTTGTTACATTATAAACTATTGAAGAAGAATACAATGCTGGTAGTGGTTGTTGTGCACAAATTCTATGGAAGAAACAAACTTTATTTGAAAACGGATTTGAATTCAGACATATCCCCATAATTTATGACAATAAAATTTCTATTAACATCTCTAAAATTCTAATTTCACGTTATAGATAAAAAACATATTGATGTAAGAAATCAAATTTTGAGTGATCAATATCAAAAAGTTGATAAACTCTTTAGTTTATTGGGACTGAGAAACAACTTTCTGAAATTATCAGTAAAACCATAAACTCTGAGAGAATGATCTATGTTAGACATGAAATCAGAATGATAAATCTGTAGAGACTATCTAACCATACCTCCATAAGAAAATTTTGTTTATCAGTTGAAACCTTTTTTTCAAACTGGTCAGGTGAAACCAATCTGTCAAACCGATCAGGAAAAACAGATCTCTCAAACCGATCGGGTGAAATTGATCCATCAAACTGATCAGGTGAAACTAATCTATTAAACCAAGCTGGTGAAGCTGATCTTTCATACAGATCATGTGAAACCGATATTTCCAACCGATCTGATGTATCTGATCTGTCAAAATGAAAATCTGAATCCAATCTGTCAATCCGATCAGGTGAAACCGATCTGTAAAACCAGTTAGTAGAATTGATCAGTGAAACTGTTCACATGAAACCTATTGTTTTAAACACATTGTGTAAAATAAATTAAGTTAAACCAATCACATAAAACTAATTGTGTGATATAAATCGAGTGAAATTGATGTTTATAAGGACCACATTATAAATCTATCTATTCTAATGGAAATGACCATGTTTTTTTCTTTTTACCATTACTCAATTTATTTTTTTACTAACTAAAATCCTTAATTTAAAAAATATATTAAATCCACAGATCTTCTATTCACCTCTTTCTCCACCTTTGAACCTCACCTTACCCTGGATCCTCCAACCATTCGACTCCTTTTGAACCCAAACAAGCAAAATGGTGATAACGAAGTTCATGATGGATTTACCCAACGAGTCACCCATATCTAAGTGTTAGAAGGGTGAATCTAGTGGTACTACAGGCTCTGGGAAGCTAAGATTGGGATTTCCTATTGTTATCGCTGAAAAGGAAGTGTCTACTGGATGAATTTTTTCAAGAAAGTCACTTTTACTAAGAGTGATGGATTCTCAAGGATGGGTTAGTTGGTTTTCAAAATAATTAGAGGCCATTTAATCCCCAACTGGTACACAAATTATATCTTAAAGTATAGGTGTCTCTAGAAGAGCTGGAGGAATCATGAATTAATTCATTGGTGAAGGGAAAATAATTTTTATTTTCTTTTAATGAATGCATAGAATGTTTTGAAATGCCTCTTAAGGGAATCTATGGTTACTATCATGGTGATATTCCTCCAAATTCGGAATTATTTTCATATAATGATTATTTGAACGAGTTGAAAGGGAATGAATTATAGAGAATAAATAAAGCTACTGTGTTAAATGGAGAGTCCATACTACTCTTAATGTTCATTCCACATCAAATATGACAATGGAAATGAGACTTTTCTACTGGGAATTATGATGATGTATTCCTGATTTATCTGTTAAAAATGGAGTAAACGTGATACTATTTAGGTACCTTACGGTAAATATGACATGATAAAACCATCCAAGAAAGCATAATTGTTTATTCTATCCTAGAATTATTTCGGCAATGCTGAGGAAGCGTGGTTGTGTAGAGGATGGTGATGAAGTAATCACTGGTTGTAGTGGCTTCTACCTATACAAGGAAATTTGAAATAGGATAAAGATATTCTGGAACCCATGGAAGAAATGTTGGGTAGGGGATGGGGAATGATTATATGAGGATTAAAATCCAATTGGCCATCCTACCAGACCAAATGATCAGGCTGATCTAGGCCTTAAACCAGGTGAAGAGGATATTTATTCTGATGAAGAACATCTAAAGTATGAAATTCAAAGGGAATAAGGGTCTACAATAGATGACATGAGTGACCCTGATATTTCTGAGAGCCCAAAGTATATGTCATATAGACCTTATAGTCCACCTTTGGAGTTACCCTCTCGATATACTTTATTATGTTATGAAGAAGAGGAAGAGACATATGTCTCTCGAGTGTAATGATATGTCCGTATGTATGATGATGAGGATGATGATAATGATGAGGAGGAGGATAATAGTGATCATGTTAGTAACTCACAAAATGTAGGAAAACATGTTGTAGCCAGTTGAGGAGAAGAATCTGTGCACATAGTTGATGTTGAGCTGATGGATTGGGTGATACTGATCCTTTGGAAAAGATGCAGATAGAGATGGTGTTTGTGATGCTGGTGATTAGGACATGAATGACCATCCAGATGATGAAGAACAAGGAATAATTCATGAGATTAATAAAATTATGGTTGGAGGAAAGGAAAAGGAGGTAGAGGATCAGGTTTCACCTATGGCTCAAGTTAAGGAAGTTCCTGGAGTTAATGAAGTGGAAGGAGTTCAAGAAGAACCTCTAGCTCAGTTGGTACTAGGGCATAGAAGTGACTTTTTATCTAGTGGTCCTGAAGAATATGAAATTAAATTTTAGGATCATTCTCTATGAAGTGGAGTCAGGATTGACATTGTGGCGCCCAAAGACTAGACATGTACTCATGAGGGGAATAGAAATATTTGGTATATCTTATTTGGTTTTGACTATAACTCTGATGAGGAGATGTTATCTCCTCCTCCTCTTTCTCCACAAGCACTAGCAGAAGTAGAACTAAAATCACCTGCTTCATCAATAGTACACTGTGTTGATGATCTAGTTTTACAGCCAGTTCTTAGTGACTATGTCACTAAGGCTGATTTAGAGAAACTCAAGGATGATATCTGTGAATCATTGAGATCTTCTAATGGAGTTAGGAATGATGTAACGACCCGAAATTTTGAATAAATCTTGTTTCCTAATTTTATGTGTTATCTTATTTTATTTTTATTCTCAACAAAAATGTTTCATTTGATAACATGATTATAATTAAAACGAGACCATTGGATTTTGATTTTTATATGACCATTGGTCAATATGACCGTTGGAAAATAAACATTTTGATTATTGTCTCTAAATAAAAGTAATCTTGGTAAATTATTATAGAAAGAAGATTGCATTGCCTCGCCCAGTAGTCTTCGACCAATCGAAGCCCATCTAACAGAACTTGGGATGGAGGTAGCACCACTGGGCTTTGCTCTAGACCAACCCAAGCCGAACTTCATCGTGTAAAGCTAGAACAGAATCGCCTTTGTGAGAAGTTCAAACTGATTGAAATTAATACTCGTGCGATGTTGGCGGAGCCTCCCTCAGATTCTCTCACCTTAGAACACCTTACACTTAGGTCCTATGCTGGCGTGATTAGGGGCTATTTAAGGAGACTGTAACTGCCTTGTGTAATCCTTTGTTTTAAATAAAAATTGGGATTTCTTCTTATGATGAAGTTTATGAATTTTCAAATGACTGGATAAATATAGTATGCATATTATTGATGAATTTTAGAAAATGGATATTTTAAAAATGTTTATGTAAACCTTAAATAATTAAAAATGTGTAATGATTTTCGAAAAATGGTCTTCTAAAATTATGTTCAGTACAAAATTTAGAGTCTAATAAGATCAACTTGATTTTTAATGAATAGTAAATTATGAATACTGATTTTATGATTAGGATTAGTAATGTGACCAAATGGATTAGTAATCTCACTTAAAGAAAGTATTAATATAATCTAGACGCCTTGATTAAGTAATGTGATTCAATAAAATGGTTAAATAACGGTTACATAAATTATTATTCAAGTATTAGTTTTTTTCAGGTGAATAGTTTTTTTAATTAAAATTTAAATTACAAGTATTTAGAAAATTATTTTTATAAAATGGATTTCTTTTTTGAACTCAGAGCATCGATATTATGTTAAGGTAATATTGGGGTTTTTTCTGAAAAAATGAATATTCGTTGAATAGTTTATTTATTTAAAATTTAAATTAAAAATATTTAGAAAATTATTTTTATAAAATGGAGTTTATTTTTGAAATCAGAGAATTGATATTTGGTTAATGTGAAATTTTGGGATTTTTCTGAGAAAGTTGAATTTTCAGTGAATAGTAAAAAAAGATGTTTTAGGGTTTCGGTATGTTTAATGACATCATAGCTGTGTCATGGTGATGTCATGAGATATTTTAAGGGTTTTCCAGCCTAAGGTTATTAATTATTGTATTGGGGTCCCCATGTGGCCTAACTTCATGGGAAATATCATGGGAGAGCACAGGGATTTGAGAAAACCACTTTTGAGGTGTCCCTTGGCCATTAATGCCTTGTCCCCTCACTTTCCCTATAAATACCAAGCCCTCCTCTCATCCATTGGACTCCAAAACCATCATCAACGAAGTTCTGGTCTCCTTACCTCCCAAGGAGTCCTCCCAAGGTTCCCCCAAGCCCTCAAGGTCCAAACCTTTGAGTTTTAAGATTTACATTTTAAGGTAAGGGATCTGACTTCTCTCTTTCTTTTGAAGAAATCTCTTTTATGTCATTTCTTTTATGATCCATTTTCTTATGTTAAAGGATGTTATTTTTTTCTCCTCTTAATTCCCTTTTCATGTTTATAAAATAAGATATCCACTCTTATTCTCATTATTTCGTTTTATGATGTTTTAAGTGGCGCTGTTAGGCTACCGAAATCATTGTAACTGATTCTTTCTCCCTTCTCATTTTTTTCAAGATCTATTTTCATGTAAAGTATTTCATGTTCCTTTTTATTATGTTGGGGTATGATCTCTAAATTTATCATACTGATATTTTATTATCATATGATTAGAGACCCCATTTTATCTCTTCAATTCAGTATTTTGATGTTTTAATTAGCGTCGTTAGGCTGCCGAATTTCTAAGGGGTTCTTTCACCCTTCTCATTTTCAATATCTATTTTCTTGTCAAGTCTTTCATGTTACTTTTTATTATGTTGGGGTATGATATCTAAATATATCATACTGATCTTTTATTCTCATATGATGATATAGCCTATTTGATCTCATCAATTCATTTCTGTTGAAGTTTAAGTGATGTCGTTAGGCTGCTGAATTTCTAAGGGGTCCTTTCCCCCTTCTCGTTTTCAAGATATATTTTATTGTCAAGTATTTAATGTTCCTTTTAATTATGTTAGGGTATTATCTCTAAAAATATCATACTGATCTTTTATGTTCATATTATGAGAGACCATATTTGATCTCATCAACTCATTTTTGTTGAAGTTTATGTGACGCCGTTAGGCTGCTGAATTTTTAAGGGATTCTTTCACCCTTCTAGTTTTCAAGATCTATTTTCATGTCAAGTGTTTCAAGTTCCTTTTTATTATGATGGTTTATGATATATATATCTATCATACTGATCATATATTTTCATATGATGAGAGACCCTATTTGATCTCGTCAATCCATTTTTGGAAGTTTTATGGGATGCCGTTAGGCTGCCGAATTCTCATAAGAGAGATCTTATTTTTTTGTCTTCCTTTCAAGTTCTTTGTTTCATATGGTATATCATTCAAATTTCATTACCATATTCTTAAATACTTTATATTATTTTCCCATACTGTTTTATGTATCATTTTTTGGGGGGTGACCCATGTCCCCTCTCTTTTCAATGTTTTTTAAAAACATATATCATTGACGTTATGCTGCATAGGTTTCGTCTCAAAATGCCTCCCTCTTTATCTCAAAACTATTTTATGTAATTAATTGAATACTCAAATCTCTTATTTCTACAAGGTTATTCTCATATTTATCAATAGTTTCTATTTAAAATTCTGGGATTTACATAAATGAAACCCGCTTTCCCTTTTCTGTGGGTTTAAAGTGACATAAAGATCATGTTTTTAAAGCAGTTTTTAAAACATTATGATTATGAAATGAAACCCATTTCATTTATTCTATATGGTTTTTTATGAAATTATTTATGATGATATATGTGGCTCACATTATAATCAATAAATTTCAAGGGTGCACCCAGATAGCGCTCCAATGCATTGGGTAAAGACTTAATCTCTAGAGATGACATTTTAGACTGATATCTTGGTGAATAACCTTTGTAATTTTTAATGACACCATGGGGATGGTCCTTGGTGAAACGAAATGATTTTTATTATTAAATGTTTTAGCCACATCTTAAAGTTATGAAAAGTTTTATTTTTATTATGATATTCCTCATAATTTCATTATCATACCTTAAAGTTCTTTTCATGACTTTATTGAAGTATCTCATGTTCACAAGTAAAATGTTTCTCTTGTTTCCCTTACCGTGCCTTCTGCTCGCCCTTTCTTTTGATGTATGTCCCCAGGTTATGAGATGCAGTAATGAATCTAGGATTTACTTATGGAGAATACTTTAAAGTGTTTAAGAAGAATGTTTTATAATGTTTTCATGTATTATGTTCCTTGTTTCCAAGACACTAAACCTTAAAGATCCTCAGTTTTGTGTAATATAATGGAAGTTTATGTTATAAAAGGCGGGATGCTATAGTTGGTATCAAATGGAGGGTTTAGTTATTTTTGGAAATTAGGATATGAAAAATATAGGAAGAACACTATAGAAAAGTTTAAATATAGGAAATCTTCCTGGTATTTTGGTGAGTATTGAGTAAGGGGTTTCCAAGCAAATACATCCTTGTCTGGATACGAGCAGGTAGAGGTGGCTCTAGCACAGATGTACATAGGGGTAAAACATGAAAACACTGTTTTGAGCTAGACTCGAACGGGAACTGGTACACGAAAATGAGCCTTGCTGCACTCTTGGTTATGACACTCCACGGGGGATATGCTTTGGTAAATTCATAAGCTTACTATGAACCATTAATAAAGGAACAAGGATAAAAAAAATAAAGATTCACATAAGAATATATGATCATGGATAACCTAGATTGGAATCTAGGGGATCACAGGATAGGGTATATTTTTCTTCTACATGTTATCCTTATATGCTTTAAGTTCCTTCTTATGATTATTGGTTAGGTATTTAAGCCTCTAATTATACTTTCCCTTCTTAGTTAATGGTGGGAAATGGAAGAATGTGTCCCAACAACCAATGTGATAGGAAATGCGACGATTGTCATATTAATATGACAGAGATGATTACGGGATTAAAAGATGATTATTATTTTGGAAGACATTCAGTATTTTGGGGACCCTATTTGATCGAGGTAAATAGATTACAACGGTATTTTCATTGAGGAGTGAGGTTGAATTATATTTTCAAGAATCGATGAATTTAAGGTGGACTTATAGTAATTTAGGTTACTTATGGGAATGATTAACCTATCATGGGTAAAATATTTTTAGGTTAGATACTTTTGTTATAAGATGGTAGGAGTGGTTGATGTTGTTTGGAGATGAAAAATGAAGTTTATTTTGGAAGACTATGTTATCAAATCCTGCTTGTATTTGGGTTTCAATCTTAGTTTGGTTTATTTTGAGGAATCTTAAGGATCGTTATTTATGGAATGGTCTATGATGAACTTTGGGTAGTACCATGGATATTTTAAGATTTAAATGTAGTTTCCATTCCGATGGGATTCTTTCTTTTTTGAAGAGTTGTTTTACCTTACCCTTTCTGTTTTTGGGACAATTTTTAAAGATAGAAGAAATAGATAGTTAATCTTTTGTGGATTATGTGATTCTCTAGAAGATGATTCTTGTGTTTTGATGTGACCAAGTAGTTTTGAATGCTCATCATTTGGAGAAAATATTAGTTTTGGGTAGAAAATTATTAAAGGATGAAACTCTAAATAAATAAAGGTATATATTCTTATGTTCTATGTTGTAAATGAATTCCTCAAAATTAGGAAAAGGAACGAAAAACAAAAACGTTGTTGGTTTACGTTTCTGACTAGGTAATCAAAGTCTGTTTACACACATCATAAGTTTGGGATTTTCTTACGGTTAAATTTCTCCTAATCATTTCTTCTATCACTCTCCCTCAGAACATGACCCTTTGTTTTCTCCTCCATGTACATGTTTTCTTATATGGAATCCTAGTGTGGGTTAACTCGGGTGACCTTTGTACTTCCCTTTCATTCTTTTGAAGTAATAGTTCTACTGACTCCTTTTCCGATGTGGGAATTTCAATGAAATTTCAAAACCTAATTTTAAAAATTACGAGGATTTAATTTAAAAAGGGGGGAATATTGTAACGACTCGAAATTTTTAATAAATCTTGTTTTCTAATTTTATGTGTTATCATATTTTATTTTTATACTCAACAAAAATGTTTCATTTGATAACATGATTATAATTAAAATGAGACCATTGGTTTTTGACTATTATATGGCCATTGTTCAATATGACCGTTGGAAACTAAACGTTTTGATTTTTTTCTCTAAATACATGTAATCTTGGTTAATTATTATAGAAAGATGATTCGATGGCCTCGCCCCGTAGACTTGGACCGATCGAAGCCCATCTAACAGAACTTGGGAAGGAGGTAGCACCACTGGGCTTTCCTCTGGACCAAACCCAAGCCGAACTTCATCGTGTGAAGCTAGAATGGAATCTCCATTGCGAGAAATTCAAACTGATAGAAATTACTACTCGTGCGATGTTGGCCGAGCCTCCCTCAGATTCTCTCACATTAGCACATCTTACACTTAGGTCCTATGCTGGCGTGATAATGGGCTATTTAAGGAGACCGTAACTGCCTTGTGTAATCCTTTTTTTTAAAAAAAATTGGGATTTCTTCTTATGATGATGGTTATGAATTTTCAAATGACCGGATCAATATTTTATGCATATTTTTGATGAATTTTAGAAACTGGATATTTTAAAAATGTTTATGTAAACCTTAAATAATTAAAAATGTGAAATGATTTTCCAAAATTGGTCTTCTACAATTATGTTCAGTACGAAATTTAGAGTCTAATAAGATCAACTTGATTTTTGATGAATATTAAATTATGAATAGTTATTTAATGCTTAGGATTAGTAATGGGACCAAATGGATTAGTAATCTCACTTAAATAAAGTATTAATATAATCTAGGCACCTTGATTAAGTAATGTGATTCAATAAAATGGTTAAATAACGGGTTCATAAATTATTATTCAAGTATTAGTTTTTTCAGGTGAATAGTTTTTTTAATTAAAAATTACATTTAAAATATTTAGAAAATTATTTTTATAAAATGGACTTCATTTTTGAACTCAGAGCATCGATATTATGTTAAGGTAACTTTTGGGGTTTTTTCTGAAAAAATGAATTTTCGTTGAATAGTGTATTTATTTAAAAATTGATTTAAAAATATTTAGAAAATTATTTTTATAAAATGGAGTTCATTTTTGGGATCAGAACATTGATATTTGGTTAATGTGAAATTTTGGGATTTTTCTGAGAAAGTAGAATTTTCAGTGAATAGTAAAAAGAGCAGTTTTAGGGTTTCGGTATGTTTAATGACATCATAGTTGTGTCATGGTGATTTCATGAGATATTTTAAGGGTTTTCCGACCTAAGGTGATGAATAATTGTATTGGGGGCCCCATGTGGCCTAACTTCATGGGAAATATCATGGGAGAGCACATGGTTTTCAGAAAACCACTTTTGAGGCGTCCCTTGGCCATTAATGCCGTGTCCCCTCACATTCCCTCTAAATACCAAGCCCTCCTCTCATCCATTCGACTCCAAAACCATCCTCAACGAAGTTCTGGTCTCCTTACCTCCCAAGGAGTCCTCCCAAGGTGCCCCCAATCCCTCAAGGTCCAAACCATTGAGTTTTAAGAGTTACATTTTAAGGTAAGGGATCTGACCTCTCTCTTTCTTTTCAAAAAATCTCTTTTATGTAATTTATTTTATGCTCCATGTTCTTATGTTAAAGGATGTTATTTTTTTCTCCTCTTACTTCCATTTTCATGTTAATATAATGAGAGATCCCCTCTTACTCTCATTATTTCGTTTTATGAAGTTTTAAGTGGCGCCGTTAGGCTGCCAAAATTTTTGTAACAGATTCTTTCTCCCTTCTCATTTATTCAAGATCTCTTTTCATGTAAAGTATTTCATGTTACTTTTTATTATTTTGGGGTATCATATATAAATTTATCATAATGATATTTTATGATCATATGACTAGAGAACCCATTTCTTCTCTTCAATTCAGTATTTTGATGTTTTAAGTGGCGTCGTTAGGCTGCCGAATTTCTAAGGGGTTCTTTCTCCTTTCTCATTTTCAAGATCTATTTTCTTGTCAAGTCTTTCATGTTCCTTTTTATTATGTTGGGGTATGATATATAAATATATCATACTGATCATTTATGTTCATATGATGAGATTCCTTATTTGATCTCATCAATTCATTTTTGTTGATGTTTAAGTGACGTCATTAGGCTGCCAAATTTCTAAGGGGTTCTTTCACCCTTCTCATTTTCAAGATCTATTTTCATGTCAAGTCATTCATGTTCCTTTTTATTATGTTGGTGTATGATCTCCAAATATATCATACTGATCTTTTATGTTCATATGTTGAGATACCCTATTTGATCTCATCAATTCATTTTTGTTGAAGTTTAAGTGACGCCATTAGGCTGCTGAATTTTTAAGGGATTCTTTCACCCTTCTCGTTTTCAAGATCTATTTTCATGTCAAGTCTTTCAAGTTAATTTTTATTATGTTTGGGTATGATATCTATATATATATCATACTGATCATATGTTTTCATATGATGAGAGACCCTATTTGATCTCGTCAATCCATTTTTGGACGTTTTAAGTGACGTCGTTATGCTGTCGAATTCTCATAAGAGAAATCTTATTTTTTTTGTCTTCCTTTCAAGTTCTTCATTTCATATGGTATATCATTCAAATTTAATTACCATGTTCTTAAATACTTTATATTCATTTCCCCTATTGTTTTATGTATCATTTTTGGGTGGGTGACCCATGTACCCTATATTTTCAATGTTTTTTAAAAACATGTATCATTGACGTTATGCTGCATAGTTTTTGTCTCAAAATACCTCCCTCTTTATCTCAAAATTATTTTATGTTATTAAGTGAATATTCAAAGATCTTTTTTCTACAGGGGTATTCGCATATATATCAAAATTTTCTATTTTAAATTCTGGGATTTACATAAATGAAACCCTCTTTCTCTTTTCCATGGGTTTAATGTTACATAAAGATCATGTCTTTAATGTAGTTTTTAAAACGTTATGATTATGAAATGAAACCCAATTCTTTTATTTTATATGGGTTGTTTATGAAATGATTGATGATGATATATGTGGCTCAAAGGATAATAATGACATGTCAAGGGTGCGCCCAGATAGCGCTTTAATGCATTGGGTAAAGACTTAATCTCTAGTGATGACATTTTAGATTGATACCATGGTGAATAACCTTGGTAATTTTTAATGAAACCTTGGGGATGGACCTTGGTGAAATGAAATGATTGTCAGTATTAAATGTTGTAGCCACATATTCATGTTATGAAAAATGTCATTTTTATTATGACATTCCTCATGATTTCATTCTAATGCCTTAAAGTTATTTTCATGACTTCATTTTAGTATCTCATGTTCACATGTAAAATGTTTCTCTTGTTTCCCTTACTGGGCCTTCTGCTCACCCTTTCTTTTGATGTAAGTCCCCAGGTTATGAGATTCAGTAATGAATCTAGGATGAACTTAAGGATAAGCCTTTGAAATGTTTAAGAAGAATGTTTTATGTTGTTTTCATGTATTATGTTCCTGGTTTCCAAGACACTAAACCTTAACGATCCTCAGTTTTGTGTAATGTAATTGATGTTTATGTTATAAAAAGGAGGAATGCTATAAATGACGCCTCAAAATATATAAAAATTTCATAAGTCAATGCTAATATATTTTCATGGATAATGATGTATGAGATTTAACCAAATCTCATTACTACAACTGAGACAATCCTTAGAAACAATATTGTACTAAGAAAAGAAGTGAAGAGGATAAGTAATGAGTTTAACTCTCTGACCACTAATTTCAATACCTATTTTAGCTATGTGATTGATGTTCTTAGGAACATAGTTACACATCTATTGAGTGCATGTTTGATGAAATTAATGGAAGAACATTCCAAGATGATCTATGGTCCATCTAGTTATAAAAGAATCAGTGCTACTCCTACTGATATGGAGTATCTCAGGGCTCTGATGAGGGAAGAACTCAAGAGTTTTCAGAGTCATACTAATAAAAAAACTCATTCCAAGGTACACAGGAATACTGACATCATTTACAATATTGTATGAAAGTGCACCAATGAAGCGTATGTTTCTCAGAAGGATATCATAGAGAAGTTGGATATGTATTTTACCAAGATTTATTCCAACCATGATTTTGATTAATAACTTAAAATATATTTCCAAAAAACTCATGATCCCTCTTGTTATATAAGCCTTCAAAAGGCATGTGGAGAATTTAAAAGATTTTACCCTTCTATTGTATAAATTTGTTGAGAAAAAATATTATTTCTAGAAGGCTATAAAATATGGGGGTGATATAATTAATGAATTCATTAAACTTCTTAAAGCCATATCTGCATATGAAAGATGAATCCATAGTGTTCTGAATAGATATTTTCATTCCATATAGTTCTCTTCCTACTACTCAAATAACAGTCTCTCAAGCCATATCACAGATCCAACCAATGATCAAGGAGCAACCTTAGAGCTGTGTTTTGTCAGAAAGGGGGACTAGCCTTGCACCCAATGTTCCTATAGGTGTTGCTTTTCCTGGTGTTGTTATTCGATCAGCCTTACATACATCCACACCAACACCTTCTTGAATATACTCTTGATACCTCAGAAAAAGAAAAACCACCTCAAAAGAAAAATCTGTAGTTTTGGATTTTCTATTTGACAAGTCATTGTAATTTTATTTTGATGACTGTTCTTTTTGAACCATAATGAATATCCTTTTTCCTTTCCTGTGTTTCTAATGTTCTTTGTGATATTTTTCTTTATTATTTATCCTTATTTTATCATTTATTCTATTCCAAAATAGGGGGGAAGATATAATCATAAATTCTTATATTAAGGGGGAGAGACTCTGGTATAGGAAACACGGGATGTAGTAAACATATTATATATATATATATATATCACCTTTTATATAAATTAACCTTCTATATATATATATATATATATATTTCCACTGATAAAAAATTGAAGGGGTGCTTAAAAGGAAAGCCTTGGTCATATTGATAATTCACATTCACTATACTGTGCTATATCAAGTAATAATTATTCATTAACATCATGTTTATGCATTGATTTGTGAATATCAAAAAGGGGGAGATTTTTGGTCCTTTTGTGAAATAGTTTTTTTCATAATCACAAATAAACCCAATCTAAAAAATCTATTAATTAATATGTTATGTTATAACTCATGTTAATTTCTCAATGAATATTTATAAGTGAATAAATTATGTCACATTGTATAATAATTTTCAAAATGTCAATAAATCAGGAATATTTATGCTTTAATATGTTTACAAATGTAAATTTACATGTATTATTGAATTTCACTTAATATGGTAGTGTTCTGTGTAATACAGTCAACTTATATGTTTTTCAGAATCCCTGGCACCAATAGTTCAAAAGGCGTCACTGTTGGTTGACTCAACAATAATGACTCACTCGTTGATGAACTCACTGATTTATGAAGACACCGATGCAGGAATCACCGATCGTTCAAGCAACACACCAATGGACATGTCACCAATGATCGGTCACACTAATAGTTCACGTGACACACCAATGAATGAATCATCATTGGATGACACATCGATGAATGATTCACCGATGAAGACTTACCGATGCCCGAATAGAACGATAGCACAAACGTCTTACATACCGATACATAGAGTCACTGATACTGATGAAAAGGACTCCCTCATACGTGGAGTCACCGATGCTGACACACCGATTATGACAGACCGATGAAAATGATTCACTGATACTTATGACTCTACAATATTCAAAACAATTGCCTTTTATTTAATAATTCAAATTTATTTCTAACGGTCTTATTTACACTAATTAATTTTTTGACATTAATAAATGTTTTCTATAAAAAATTTAGGAGACAGTACGAGGTACATGTACATGGGGAGGTCTTCGTGTCTCCTGGACCTCGATGTATAAAATAATTACATGATACATCATTCCAGATATGGTGAATAATAGAAATAGAAGAAGAATTGAAAACTCCTATGACTCTTGATCTTTCATCAAAATACCAAGAACTGAAATCCATAACATATGGGGACATCATCAAGATGAGAAAAACCTGTCTAGCTGCACTAAATATCATTCAAACTAGGAGGTGAAAACTTAACACTCCTAGAAACCATACTAGAGAGATTACAATACTATGTTTTGAATCCATCATACAGAAGAGGACTGAAATTCGATTTCCACTACATCAATCAAGTCCAGAGCTACACTTCATGACACACATAGATTTCAAAACCAAAATCTATATCTCTATCTCTATTGTGTTCTTTTTTTACATTTTTGAGAAATTTGTGTATTTGTTTCTAACACACATATTCTCATTTGCATAACAGATAGATAATACATATTCTAAAAATCACTCTCTTTTTATTCATTGCATCACACGTAGAATAGTGGAAGTGGTAATGTGTGACCTGTTTTCTATTTTCACCACGAATAATTGTGGTATAGGTTAAGTGTGACCTGGAGAACATTTTGTGCTATTGTGAACCCCGATATAGGGAGTGTATCAATCTATTTATTTAATTAAATTTCTTGGTGGAATGTGATCACAATGTTTAGGGGACTAAGACTCTTCTTGAGATAGAACCTCTTGTTTATATCCTATATGATTTTACCTTTTAGTTTCTACTTACTTTTTATCACATATCTCATAAAATAAAATTTAACTTTTATAATTAGTGTAGCAAGTTTTTATAAATATTTTGAAACAATAGGTTAGTTTCAAAGGCTATATTAATCTTCAGATTAGTATAGACGAGAACAAATTAGTCTTATGAGAAATTAATTGAACATTGAAGAATTTTATAAATTCACTAAAAAATAACCTTGATTATGTCTTTAATTGAAGTAACTATTTCAAAGAACCAATTTTAACAGAAATTTTTATAGATACTCAATTCACGCTCCTCATGAGTAATCTAGTGTGACCAATAATGTGGGATGATTGAACCCTTAATGATCGTGAGGATATAACAAGGTAATAATTTATTTAAGTGTTTTAGAATGTAAACCCCAAATATTTTAGAATAATTTCATAATACTCGATAGAGAATGAGAAAAGAAATAATGAACATAAAGAAAAGTTTATTTTTTTAAATTCAATTTCTATAATAGCTTATGGTATACAAAACCTCGAGTTCAAATGAAACACGGAACTCAATGAAAATAAAATTATTTAAATATTGCAATTATAAAAAATTTATTATGTTTATGGGTATGAATTGGAATAAAAAATTATAAAACCCATGGATTACACATTCTCATTTTTCATCGATTGAAAAGAAATAAATATCAATACATTTCATGGAAAAATAAATATTTTTTTAAAACCATCGGTTTTCGAAAAAACTATTTTATGACATTTTGTTCCATTGTATTAAAATAAAAGTATAAAACATTTATGAGTTTAATTATTTTTTTTTTTGAAATCATAATTTCAAAATTATCTTAGTGTTAATGTATGATATATTTTAGAAAAGATTTTTTTAAATGAATAGTAAAAAAATATATAATTATTAAAATATTCCTTTTAGTTTAAATATATTAAATGTATAATTTTATGAAACTGTTATATAATAAACAAATAAGTCAAATAATATTATAATTAAAATAATTTATGTTATAGTAATTGATTTCATATTGATTTTTGACACTTATAAACACAATACTTATGAATATTTTCTCTTTTGAAAAACACATTTTCATCGCATTTGTCTGTCACATATTTGATAAAGTTTTAAAAAAAATGGATTATAATTTTTGAAAATGTACTTAATATTTGAATCATGATATTTTAAATTATTAGATAATTCCAACAGAATTTTTTACAATAATGAATACTGAAATCTGTAAATATTTTTTATCACGGTTAAAGTAAAAATGGGTTCACCTTAGGGTTAATATAAAATGATAAGGATCATATTTCCATTAAAAGGTTATAAATAATTTTTTATTGTAATATATTTACCTTATCCTATCACATTATCAAATATATTAAAATTTTATAGATTTTCTATTCAAAATTTCTTTTTCATTTAGGAGTATTTTGATAAATTTTCATGTAGTTACCAAGTGGGTTCATTTCTACACATATAAAATGAGATATACACTTTATTCCATTACAAGCTCAAATATCATTTTGTTTTATATGATCCCAAACTGAAACACTCCCTCAAAACCCTTACCACATCACATAGACCATGGATTTTTTTAAGAATATCTCCGATGAAGGAATTAACTATAATCTTATTGAGGATCTATGAAAAAGGGATAATGCGCCTATTCATGCAGTGTTATTTTTTTATTCTAAAGAATCCTTGAATTATAATTAAAAATTTTATATGTATTATAATTTTTATCTTACAAAGCCTCAAAAGTTTATTATATTATTATAATGAACTATATCTAAATATGTTTCCCTCAATTGCGGAGTGAAATTGTTCACTGTGTGTATAAAGGACTGCTGCCTCATGAACATATGTAATTTATTTCCATCATCACCACTCATGATTTTTGATAATGATTGAATATATATATATATATATATGATAATTTTTACAAATATTCACTTCTAGAAAAATAATTTCAAATATACATGTTTACTTTCTATTATGCAGACGATACAATTACATCCCTCTCATGTGAGGAGGACTACCACCATGAGAAGAGATGTGATTCATTCTCATAAACACATTACATGGATGTTAATAAGGATTATAAAACAAAATATATATGATTTATATTAAATAATAATGGCTCTGTAAAATTGAAAAATCATTTACCTTTGTTTTTTTCCATCTAGGAAAATATTGATACATTATTCTTGCATATGTACAGCCCATCGTCTCCGAAAATGTCGTATTTCATATTTTTTTCTCTATTTTTTGAATGAATTTTTATATGTATACTATTAAAATATTTAAATTAATGTCATGTATAAATTTTTTGAGATGATAGAATGATGATCATTGAATATGAACTTAAACTACCAAACAAAAAGTTTCATTAAAAATGAAACAGTTAACTCACATAAATAGTAATTTTAATATGAAACTATTAATAAAATTGTATTTTAACATTATAATGGGATCATATATGATATTATATGTATTTTTATGATTCAGTAATAACTATATAATAAATTTATATTTATTATAATGGAGTCCAGAGCAGTCTTGATGGAAGGAAAACACAAGGTATGTTGTTTATTAACTCAATTTAATTCCTAGGGTTCAACTTTTACTTAATTTATTATGTTGTGAAAAAATATATGTAAATGAAATATGATTTTACTATGATTTAAATAAACTAATTTTGGATATTTTCATATTTCACACATAATCACTTTGTTGATTAATTATCACTCAAATGATACTATAATTGTCTTCGTTTCTAATCTAACTTTTACATCATGATACATATCCTATATCAACAACTTATTTCATGTTTTTGGTGTATATAATGCCTATTTTATATGATATATCATGAATGTATTCATATTCATGGTAGTTATGGTTTCATTTGATTTAATTTATTTCATTGACTTTTTTAGTCTCATGTTACCAATGTGGTAATGGTTTAAACTAAAATTTCATTTATTATCAATATGGTTTATTATTATGTTTCTAATGAAAATATTTTACACACTATATTTCAAAAAATAGATTATTTTTAAACTAATATAGATAATTATTTACATTTTAGTTAGTATTTTAATTTTTTCTCTCTTTCGTACATAAAAATATTTATAAAATGTTTTTAAGAAAATAACCAAATATTTCTGACATCGGTTGAAAATTATTCTTTCTTCCAAAAACATGGTTTTGTAAATTGATTCTAATTTTTTTTAACATTAGCAGATTTATTTATTAAAAATACATTTCAAATGAACAGATTTTTTCAAAACAATTTACACGGTTGATTATATATATTTTATAAATAAATCATATTAGTATTTTACTGATAAAGAGAACAGTATCATGGATTTGACAATTTATTCCTGAAAAAAACATCCCTGCATCATGTTTTCTAAATTTTATAAATCATACATTATATTTTTTATCATTAATTTTCAATGATATTTTTTTTATAAAACCATGTGATTTTTTTGAATTAAAATGTGAATTTTAAAGAGGAAAGTTTATTTTTATCCAGAATTTTTCTAATGATATATTTATATAATTTCTATTAATCATCGAAAACTAACCTTAATATAATTATTACACACTAGTTATATGTTATAATTATACCATCCTTATTATTTCCTTGGATAGATTATATTCAATTTGACTTTGGATGAAAATGTTTGATACAATTCATATTACTCTGAATAGTTTGGGATTATGTTTATTGATTGGGGTAATTGGTAACATTTTGTATGATATTTTTTCAATAAAAATGTTTTCATTTATTATGTTTCACACCATTCATGTGAGTAATGAATTAGACTAATTAATTGATAGGTGGGTCTTCGAATTACATATCCCCACAATGAATCGCTATGTCTCATTAGAAAAAATTATATTATGTATTTGTTGGGGGCCAGACTCATTACATTGTTGCCTTGGTAGGATGAATTAATGGTATTTTTTGATGTGTTGGAACAAGGCCTCAATGGTAAGATTCATATATTCAGTATTACCTATTCCATCATTAGGACATTATTTTTTTATTCCCATGAGGTTATCTGAATAGTTATGATATCCATTGATTAGTTCCATGATAATATGATTATTAATATAGGATTAGTTTACCATTATTTATTCCATATATATTATTCTGTAGTTATTTATTAAATGCATTTCATTTTAAGATAATTACATTTCAATATTTTATATTCCCTATTTATTAATTACATCTTTCGATGTATATATACCCTTACTGGGAATCTGAGATAACCAATTTCGTTTTTTCATTCCCCAAGAAGCAAGTAGGTGTATTATGATTGATATATAGGGTTATTCTAAAGGAATATTGGTTTTATCAATGAAAATATTTTTTCTATCCTATTTTCAATTATAATTTGATATCATTGTATGTATATATTTTTCCAATAATATCGAACTATACGGTGCATTATAGTGATATTCCATGTATCTAGTGCCAATGTATTAATGTAGCCAACTATTTACATCTACTATGATTAGGTTAGTTATAGATGTTATAGAGGATGTGAGTATTTTGATATATATTTAAAGAAATTATATGATGATATAGGTTATCGAAATGGTTATTATTCTATTAAACAACCCCAAAATTTTTTATAGTGGATAAATTGTTATAATAAATAAATTGTGTGTAATGTGATTCATTATTTTAATTTGAATAAATATTTTTAGTATAATGTTAGGAATATATCATATAATTTTTTAAAATGACTTCTATTTCAACGATCTTTATATAAAATAACTTTAAAACTATATAAAAGTTTTTTAAAAATGAATGATATTTTTCATTATTTGGATTGAATATTTTGGACATATATGTTAATTATAATTTTTGATAAATTTAATTAAAAAGTGAAATTTGAATATTTCATTGATGTTTTAATTTTTGTAAGTATTCATGATAACATAATAAGAGAAATGTTTCTATTTAATAGTCTATGCATATTATGTCTCTCAAAAATAATATTGTAATAATGAATTTAGATATATTTAATTTTTTTGAATAATAGTTAGAGTTCCTATTCGGTAAATAAAAACCACAAAACTATAGGGTTTCAATTCCAAGGGAGTATATCAATTATAAATAGAATACCATAATTTGTAATTTTTTAAGGATCATTCAATTTATAATGTATTATTAAATGTTAAAACAATAATTCATATTTGAAATTATGGTTTTAGTTATTTTGTGAATTATTCTTCTATTTTTGATTTTATAAAAAATAATGATGATGAATAATTAAAGGATTCTAATTAGATTTTTTAATATATGATGAAAATATTCCTTTTGACACAAATAATCACTGGAATATGGTTTATGTCACAAAATTACACATGACTTCCTCTAAAACTATTACATGACCCAACTTGTGACATAATTGATGTGCATTCCTGTTCACTATGGTCTACTGAAAATAACACAAACATTGTAAGAAAACAATAGGGAATGATTTATCTAAACATGAGACAGATTAAATTTAATATATATATATATATGGAAACATAAGATGAAATCATATTAATCATGCATTCTATAATAAAAGGAGGTTAGTAGAAGCGATATAATACAAAAGTAGCTAAAAAATATCCAATTTATAAGTCCAAAAAAAATGATGTGTAGCACCCAAAAAAAATCATGTGATAGTCTAGGAAAACTCTAAAAATTTCACCCCTGCTACCCAGGAATATCTGACATAAACCTCATCGCCTCACTATAGAGTCTTGACTTTCCCCTCATTAAAATAAATAAGAAGGTATTTACCATTGATGTCTTCCGATAGGTGTGAGATATATCAGGTCAAAAAGATCCCACCTAGGTTTTCCATTACATTTCTCTATACAATAATATAAACATTATAAAATTTAATCTGAATATGGAATGAAAATTGGTTAAATAGTTTTTATATCAAATGCATGGAAAAACATTTCACCACTTTCCATTTATTCTAAACAATCCATATAAACCAGTTTCAAATAATATCACATGTATATATATATATGTGTGTGTGTGTGTAGTCAAATCATCTATCAAATATCACATAAAACCAATACTAGTACAATCAAAATAATTGTTAAATCAATACAAGGATAACTACAATTCAGGATATCTAAAAAACTCCTACCCCGACATAGAAAATCATACATGTCAAGTCTCATACATATGCATAAATTATATAGATAACAGGAACACACAAGTAATTGAACCTATGAAAAGTTCTAATAAGTCCCAACAATAATTGATCTGGGTAGAAGTGTAAAATAGTATTATTTAATATCACAACAGTACCAACAGAAGTGGCATACTTCTACACCTTAAATCTAAGTACCCAGGGAATCCAATGTTCTATGTGTTCCAATATATTCTATCATGACCATTCTTTGAAAATGGTTTCATAATTCCATTTCAGAATGATTTGATAATATATTTTAATTTACCAAAAAAGATAAAACTATATTTTCTCAAACAATTATTTACACAAACCAAAATATGTTATTCCAATATATTTATAAATCAATTTTTGAAACCACGTAATTTAAGGTTCATTCAACATAATCTAGAAAAAGAACCATATTCCTCAAACATAGTTCACAAATTCCTGTAATAGGATCCTCTAACAGTGGATAATATAGGAAAAATTGATGTCAAAGAATCATTCCATACATAATCGAATAAAATTCCACAAAAAATAGATGGATGATAGGATATGTAACAATATATCATGAATAATGAACACGTTTCACCACAGCCAAAATAAAATTAAACCGCTACATAATTATTAGGAAATGTATCTAGAAACAATAAATAAGAAAATCATCACAAGATCAAAATATATAAAGACACAGTGAAATTATGAAGTTATGATGAACTAAAACAATGAACTATAAAGATAAATAACAAGGAGGTATGTAGTACAACCACAATGAGGATCATTTTCTAAATAAAATGATATGGAATGAGAGAAGATCCCCAAAATCATCTAAGAGAGAATGTAGGAAATATATAGTTGATCCTAAATGTATAATGAAATATAATCATACATGTAGTACCCTAATAACCAATTATCCTAATACATTCATGATGTGGAATACTATCATGACATGAATTTATCAATTTATAAAATAACCCAACAAAAATTTCACCTTAAAATTAAAATCCCTATACCATCCATTTCAGGATCTGAATGAGTTTTATTATTTGTAAATTACTCAATATTTATACTAGTTCTAAGAATGAACATGTTAAATGGTCCACATCGTGTAACTAGTTCATGACGTGAAGAAATTGTAACAATCCAAACCCACATTGAACCATCGAACACCATTAACAAATTTATATTTAGACCCAATTAATTAAAATCTATATAAATTCCTATATATTGGGTGACATACATAAAAAAATTATCCTCATCATTGAATTGCATGAAATCTTAACATGTGTTAATGGAAGTTGAAGGCGAGATTGGTTATAACTGAATGAAGGTGATGTGATGTTACAAAACCCCAACCATAATATATTTCATCCAAACGATTTCATGTAGAAGAATGGGGTTCAGAAAAAGGTGATTCCACTACTCCTTGATCAATGAATAATTTCCACAAGTCTGATGAGAATATAATATGTGTATTCATAACTCTCTAACCATTAGAATATAATTCCCACATAAGACTTTCACCAAAGAATCAATAATCTCTAATGGATTCTCCCCGATTAAATGTCTGGATCCAACTCGATCACATCAAAACTCAGAACCTGTGAGGGATCAAAATCATATTTTTTAAGCTATCATATGTTGAAAAACAATCTTTAGTACCTATCATCAAAATTAGTAATTCCAATTGATAAGAGACTTTCCAAATCTGTTCATTCACCCCAAATGGTCAAACATATCTTAGAGCCAACATTCCCTCATTTACATGATTATGGTGTCCTAGCTATGGAGAAATAATCAATAACACACAATCACTTACCGAAAACACCATTGGACAAAATTGATTATCTATATTTGATTTCTCACTAATTTGAGTTATAACTAGATACCAATGTATATTTTGATTCCTCATCAATGTATCCAAAATGAGACTCAGTCCCATAAAAGATTCCTTAATCAAATAATTAAAACAAATATTTGATTGGAATGGGAAACCATATATATCCTTGAATGGAACCATTCTGATCAATGACTGCAAACTATATTAAATTGAAAACTAAACTAGTCTCATATGGCTATCCCATGATACACTAAAATACAAGTCACATGAATGGAGAACATCCTCCATGATCTAAATACTATGATCTCTCTAACATTCTGTATTTGGATGATAAGATGTACTCAACATGAAATGAGTCCACATAACCTCTTTGGGACTCTTAAAGATACTCAATGTAAACCTAGTATACTTATCTGAAGAAGTAATAGAAGGAACCCTGCGAATCCTCACGATAACCTACAGAGACAACATACCTAGATCATAAACATTAGTGGTTTCTTAGATCATAATGAAGTGATCATATTTCATTATCCAATCAATAACCAATGAGATAGTATTTTACCATGAGGATACCTTGGTAATAATTTAAAAAATTCATAGGCCCATAATCCCATTTCCATACCAGCATAAAAAGTGGCTACAGAAAACTAAAGGGTTCTAAATGACTTGTTTTTATATATTGGTAGGTATAATATTTGGAAAAAAAATATGCACTGTCACACTTCATAACCAACAACCAAAATATTGATATCATATCATAATACATCTTCCCAGTTCCTAGATGACCATCCCATAATATTCAACAAAAATTACATCCTCACATATGATTGGATGATAACCCAATCAGAAAAATTAGAGAATTTAATCTAAAGACAGTTACTAGAAAGAAAAATTCCCCCACCATATTGGGTTTCTCAAATATACATTATTTATTCAAGATACCATTGATCCTATAGAATAGAATCATATAGAGACAATGATACTTGAAAATTAGTCACAATCGTACCAAAAAAATTATACTAAGAATATAAGTGAAACTACGTGAAGATTCCCATTTTGTTACCAACTCCATTCTATTACAAAATAACCTACGATGGAAGTTTCCTATTAAGAGATTCTATAAAATCCTTCCCCTTCCTAGGGGAGTAAGTGATTTATAATTTGAAAATATGAATGTATTTAACCCATTGAATCAGCATGAGATTCACATATTTTATAAAAATATATACCTTAAGCCCTTATTGTTATAAAATACTACGAACCTATCCCCAAATATATAGTGCTACCAATAATTAAGCACATGCATGAATGCGACAATATCCAAATCATGATTGGGGTATTTCTTATCATGAATAGGAAACTAGTGAGAGAAATATGCCACTACATGATGATCTATAAGAATGAAACACAAACTAGCAACATAATAAATATAAAAATACCATGTACGCTTTACAAGGATCATGTATGATCAGAATATCTATTGATTATTGTTATCAATTTAGTTCATAAATTAGGACATAGACATAGAACATGATATTAATTTAATCCCTTTTATTATAACAGTAGTCAAATTTGATGTCAATTTCATGAAGTCCTTGAAAAAATGTTAATATTTCCAACCAGATCATGACATATCCAAATATCATGCACATTATGTTTCCCTTCCCATGAATAATGATCCATCACCCTCTCATTCTCATCTAATACTACACATTATGAAATCATTTCCCCTAAGAACAAAACATCATGGATCCAAAAATTACATTTTGAAAGATTTAGATAAAAATGGTGTATCTTTATGATTTTTTAAAACAACTCCTGATGTTTATCCTGATCTTTCTCATATCTCAAATAAATCAAAACATCATCCATGATCACTATGAAAAAAGATTCCAGATACTATTTTAATATCTAATTCAACAAGACTATAAATATTATAGGACCGTTAGTCTGACCAAAATGCGTCACATGATATTCATAATTTAAATACATTCTCCTTAATGACTTATTCAATATTCAAGACAACCGAACACTAAGATGTTGTTAAAATTACTGAAGATCAATCATGAAAAAACAATTCACCACATTTTACTGATCATACAAGTCATATACATAGGGAAAAGAATAAATTTTCTTCATAGTTACCCAGTTCAACTTTCAATATTCCACAAAAAAATCTATATAAACATTAATCCTTCGTAAGAAATAGAACTGGGGATACCCATTGAGAATCAAAATGGTTATGAAAATCATTCATCATCCGATAATCAAACTAAATCATATGGTCATTTATATCAATTAGTTCCATAAGGATCTATGGTATCAAAATCATTTATGTACCTAGAAACAGGTCACTTATATACTCCACCTCCATTTATAGAGTATGACCTGAGGATTAATCTAAAAAAACATCATAATGGTCTGAAACAATAGTGAGATGATAAAAAAATAAAAAACATCATTCAGATTGACTACAACAGTAAATAATGAACTCTTGGTATTTGTAATGGAAAGTACAGCATGGATAAAAATTGGATCAATCATACCCTAAAATATGTGAGATCTCTTATTTGAAGAAAGTAAAGTGACATTACAATTATTTAAATCAACCTCAGCATGGTGAGAATCAATATAATCCATCCCAATAATGAAATCAAACATATCCAGAATAAAAATTATGAAATCAAATGATAAATCTTAATCAGTTGTCGATAGTGAACAAGAATAAAGCTGATAACCTTGAAAATTCTTGTTTACTATAGTTGTATCAAACTAAATAAAAAATTACATGGGAACCATTATAATTTTAGTTAAACCAAAAAATGGTAAGAAATATATGATATAAACGAACCTCTATCAAATAAACAAGTCGATTTAGATGATTAAAAAATACGGTACCTCTAACGGTCATTGGACACACATATAACTCTATCTGAAACTCATCCATTGATCGATGATTCTCCACTACAAGGGCTAGTGTATGATGCTCTATAGACTCCAAGGCTTATAAATTCCCCACATTAGACATTGGATCTAATGATCTCTATCCAAAATTAGGTATATAATTTTCCCCAAAATTTTTTTTGTAGATGGAAGTAACATCAAAAAATGTTGTGCATGTTAGTTGCTGTGGAACAAAAACACCCAGTGTACCTTAACATTATAAAATTATAAGAAGTCAAAGGTACACTATTATATGTAACTGATAGTGAAATTTACTCCTAGTGCAGAGAACAACCATTACTACTCATTTGAGGTTCATACAACTTTCTCCCCTTTCCATATGCGGCACTAATTCTTCCACTGAGTGGAAGTCAAGCGGGAAAATAACAAACCCCGCATTCAATTCCCCTATATTCCATTATATATATGTCTATAATATCCTTATATGTATAAATATTATGCATGAATAACTATGATCTGTTATCTTTGGTCAAACATTTAGGTACCTTTGAGCCATCATCTGATCATTCGTTACGACTTTTGATGAAAAAGAACATCCTCCATTGATTGACAGGCATACAACCACTCTTGATTCTTTCTCTCTTAAATATACAAGAAAACCAATGATTATAACATCCTTAGAGACTATATAAGAAACATTTTTAACAATTTCATCTTAAAACCCTTCTAGTCCTAGCTTGGGTGTATATATTACTATATCAATGAATCTCTCCATCACTTGATGGGATATTTGAGTTTGAACCCCACTCCCCTTACATTGATATTATATTTATTAACCACAGAGTTGATGTAACACCCCGAGCTTCAACGATACACTTCTCTTTCAATAATGCAATAGCTTGCATTATATGCAAGTTCGAGTTCTAACACACCGCGAATAATCAAAGTAGCCGTTATGAATAGTAATACCCACTTTATAAAATTATAGAAATTGTATATTTCAAAATGGACTTAATTTTTGTATTCGTAAGATTGAAATTATACTAAGTTGAATTTTTTGTAATTTTCTGAGAACTTCCAACTTTTTATGAATATTGAAAAATACTTAAAACAACTTTTTTAATCAATAAAATTTATAGTGATAAATTATACTATTTAGTGGTTTTAAAGTATAATTAGAATATATTTGTACCATTTTATCTAATGGTGTTCATTAGAATTAATTTAACATTGAAATTGTAAATAAACAATTGTCAATCTTTTGATATATATTGTTTTCTTAAAAACACGCTATTTGTTGTGACAGCAAAAATTAATTATAAAATTAATTAATGCAACTTATATGTTCGGAATTTCTTAAAATAGACATCAATTTTTAATTCTGAATTTCAATTATATCTTAGGGTGAAATTTTGGCATTTTTCTGAAAAACTTCAATTTTTGATGAATAGTGAAACCACTAAATGGTAGTTAGAAAACTGATTTTTTAGTTTAAATGAAACATTACCACTTCTATGATTTGAATTTCAAAAATCCGACATACATGGTTGTCATTAGGAAGTAAAATGTGGTTCAATGGGATTAAAATAATTTTTGGTGAATAGTAACTTTTAAGTTTAAATATTCGCTATTAAAGGTAATTAGTGAAATTTAAGGTAAAAATGGTATTATAAAAATATGAAAATACCCTTACACTTGTTCTACCCCTATTTTATAATTCATGGCCGACCTATTCAATCCATTGGTCAACTTGGGGACCCCATGGAGCCACTTTGGTAGGAAAATGACATAAAAAACTTTTTATTTAATGTTAAAATAAAAATGTCACAAACAAGAGTTTTTTTTCTAAAACAATTTTTAAATGGGGTCATACAAGTCATATTTTTTCCTATAAATATTTATTAGAAATATAAAAATATTTCATACATCATGATATTTTTTTATAATTTTCAGACATTAAATAAATTAAAATTTTTGTGCCACAATAATGATGCAGCGATTACCTCATTAATTAACAATTTAAATAAAATGAAACGATAATGTAAAATCTAATGCTTACACTTGTCAAAAACCTATTGGATGAGAAGATTTCAAAAAATTATCACCTTATCCTCGAAATATATCATTTTGGGACCTTTATAATATGAAAAGCATTTCATAATAATGTAACATTTCAATCTTTCCAAGAGTGCCCCTCCTCTCCTCTTATAAAATTCCCACACCAGTACCACTTTATTCACACCTTCAAGCCATTTGGCTCATCCAAACTCTACCCAAATACTCTCCAAACTTCCCTCTCATACTCCTAGAAGCGTCACTTTTGGCTGAACTCTTCCTAAGGAAGCCTTTGGCACAAATCAAAAAGAGTTACCCTATTTTAAGGTAATGTCTTCTCTTATGTTATTTTGTTTATTTTGCTTCTCCAACCCCCTAAACTCTTTTTATTAATTGCTTTTGTAACAACACCAATATCCTCAATATACTAGGATGTTGTTATAAAAAGGATTTGAGCTACACTTACACACACCTATATCTAATGGTTAAAGAACTTACTGTTTCTGTGGATGGCGAATTTCTGCCTCACGAAACGATGATTGTTCAACACTCATATAACACCACCAATGGTGGAAATTAAGATGTTAATATATTTATATATGATATATAATATGTTTATGTTTTACTTAAGATTCTTTATTTTTAATTAATTTCATACCTTTATGGTTTCCATTATGGGTAAACGCGATATTTTCCTTTTAGGAAGTGCGGACTACCGCCCCCTCAAAGTGATCTGAATCGTTAATGCCATATGTGGGATGTATAAAGGATAGAGTAAATGGTATTATACATTTTATTATACTGCAATTATAATATACCTTTATATAATTATGATTTCATTCCATTAAATATGAAATACAAATGAAAGTAGTGTCCATGCGTACGTAAACCTTACCGTCTCCATGAACGGTGCATTTAATTTCTTACCTCTAAATGCTATGTAATACTATAAATGCATGTATATACTGGATATATATGATATATATGATATCTACATCATGAATATAATTCTGGATATAATTTATAATTCACCACATGAACAACATGTAATTATAAGATGTTTATTTTTGACTCAAGTACCAAAGATCGAAAAAATGACCGTTATTAACTTAGATAATTACATAATGTTCATAACATGGTAATAAGTGATATAAAATGAATAATGAACATGGAAAAGGTTCTTAAGCAAATATAAATTAACTCTAGTTTATTATTCAGGAGCTTAAAGAAAGATCAAGTCAAGTCGGACATGAGGTAAGGGAACTTCTTAACCCAATTTCCATTCTTTGGGTTAATCTCATACTTTCAAATTATGTCATGATATTATTATGTGCTATCTTGTATTTTTACATTATTTATGTGTTCATATAGTGAATACACATAATAGATCTACTTTATTTAAAAAATGATCATTGTAAGGACTTCGTCTCAATCTCCTTTCATTGAGGCATATTTGGTTTTATACACAACGTTCATTTATACGGTGTATAAACCCCTTTGAATTTTACTTTTATTCAAGAGGAATCTTTTTATACGAAGCATTTTTTCTAAATGACAAAAGGAATGTTTTTTCATACGTATGCAGCGACAATGACTTCTCCACGGCCGTGACTATTATTTGAGTTTTGGCTTCCTCTATAAGCCATAACTTTTTTTAAAAAGAAAAATGAATACCATGTTTTACTTTTCTATTATTTTGGTATTGAAAATGGTTTTAATAATGTTTTTATTATATCAATGTGTTGTATTGATATCTTGTGATTTCTGTGTGGAAATATTATGTTTCCTTTATGCATGTTTTATGTGATAAAATTATGCTATGGTTTATGATATGTTTAAACCTGTTCATATGAGGAATGAATTGGACTTAATAAGTGACGGTTGGATCCCGCTATAGCTCCTCGATGCATCGGTAAGTCTCATGAGACAAAATAGTGTCTTGGCACGAGGCCTTGAAAAAATCATATTTGTGTTCTTAGTACGAGGCCTTGGCTACATGGTTATGATAGTCTGGATTATGCATTCCATCATTATGAAAGTGGGTATTGATATTTCATGTGATTATTCGACTAGTAGAATATCCATGTGAGTAAGTAAATGGAATTATTTAATTTTATTTTTTCCATATTATTCTGAATTTCACTTTTAAAAATGATTTTGTTTTAGTTATACATTTCCTTAAATTTTAATGTTTATTTATAAAAGCTTCCGCAACATTAATATCCTTACTGAGCATCTGAGCTCACCCCTTTCAATGTTTTAATTTTTCCAGGATGTGATGAAGTATTTTAGGAATGACCTGCAGGGATAGTCTGAAGGGGATATGAGTGTGGAAAATGGAGACTATGTTATTGTAGTTTTTTCACTTTATGATGTAATGTAACATTTATGAAAGTATCTAGTGTTTCTAAGGCTACTAAACTAATCGGTCTTTCGAGACTTGATCTTTTGTGATCATGCCAATGCTACGCAATAATGCACCAACTCTGGGTAGCTGGGGTCGGGGCGTTACAGTTGGTATCAGAGGCAGTTTTGTACTAACCTTGGAAGCTATATTTAGATAAACTCTGATTAGAGTTCATAGCCCAAAGATAGACTTTGAGGATTAGTATAGAAGAACTTCCTAGAATTTTGGTATTATAGATATTTTGTGAGTTTTCTGAGCAATACATCCTTATCTGGATACGAACAGGTAGAGGCAGCTCTGGCACATATGTACCTAGGGGTAAAACCCGAAAACACCGCTTTAAGCTAGACTCAAACAGGAACTGGTGCATGACAACGGGCCTTGATGCACTCTTGGTTATGACACTCCCAGGGGATATGATTAGGATAATTTTTGTTTTCTTTACAAACCACTATGAAGGTTTATGATTATATACTCACTCAAAGAAAACATTTCTTTTTATTAATATGGATTATATCCCTAAACTATTCAATTTATGTTAAGTGTTTTACAAGAACGAAATTATGTATTTTTTTCATAAACTGATCTAGTTTATGCCATTGTTTAGAAATGGCACCAAGTGGAAGGAATGGAACCCGTATCAATGAACACACTCCATGTAGGGATTTCCCTCCTAGTCAAGATAATTATAATGGAGCTGGTGATACAACTGGTTCTGATCATCTTATCACCATACTGGGACAACTCACTCAGGCTATGAAGAACAACCTTACTTGTATAGAGCACCCTAATCCGCAACATGTAGGATCAATGTTAGACCACTTCATGAGGCAAAAACCACCAAGATTCAAGGGAATTACAAATCCCTTAGTAGCTGAGCAATGGATAAATTCCATAGAGAAAATATTCCTTGCCTTGGGGAGTAGTGAAAGGGAAAAGGTTATTATGGCAGTTTACGGCCTCACTGGAGATGCTGATCAATGGTGGTCATTGATTCAAAATACAAAGGAAGATGAAGAAGTATCAAGTATGGAATGGAGAGAGTTCAAAGTTCTTTTCGTATAAAAATACTTTCCTCGTGACCATCGAGCAGATATGGAAAGGCAATTTCTGAGTCTGATACAAAAGGAGGATGATAATGTCGCAAAGTATGATGCCAACTTTACAAGGTTATCGAGGTATGCTACAGATTATATACGTAACCCAAGAAGTAAGATTGATCACTTCTTTTATGGGTTAAACCCATTTCTCCATTGAGCTTTAGTATCACAATCCTTCTCATCGTACGAAGATATTGTCTCGTGTGCTATCAAGACAGAAAAGGAATTCTCTATGTCTTATGACAACAAAGTAAAGCAAGAGACGAAGAGAACGGTGGAACAAGAGACAGATAAAGGGAAAAAGGGAAAGAAGGATTTTCCATTATGTGATAATTGTGGGAAGAATCACCCTGATGCTTGCCTAAAAGGAATGGGAGTTTATTATAAATGTGGTGAAAAAGGTCACCAGGTTCTTGATTGCAAGGGAAAGAAAGAGGCTATCAATGCTGAATGCTACAATTGTAGGGAAATGGGGCATTATGCAAATGAATTTCCTAAGCGGCAGGGATACTTTCCTCAGAAAAGGCCAAGGGATCAAGGACAATCTTATGTTGTTACTACAGTTGAAGTGGAATAATTAATGTATTGTTGCTTTTGGACTCAAGGATTATATTCTGGTTATAAGAATAATGTGATATATATAAGGAATGTACTGCAGTACTTGTTTTTTTCATTACGGTTTTAATATGATTAAGGTAATCATATTTTTAGTATGTCACAATAAGAGAAACATTACTTTTTTTGGGGAATCTGATGTTACAATTGATTTTTTGAATTTAGAGACCCTTTAGAGAAAGTCTAGACAGAGGTATTTTGGATAACTATAACGGTTTGAATGGATTAAGTTGAAACTTGGATAGTATTGATTAAGGTTAAAACATTTCTGAATATTATTTTTGGAATATTATAATACTATAGTTTTAGGAAAAGGACAACCTGTAGGTTGGGGGATAACCCATCGCGTCGGACAAAGCTGCAGGAATCGAACCCACAACCATAGTGCGACAGGCCTTTGTTATATACCACTAGACTAGAGGACGTCCCTGGTTATTACAAAATAGTTTTCTTAATCTAAATGGTATGTGGAAATATTTGGAACCTTATAAGATTAGGATACATATAATATTTTTGAGTTCTATTATCTTTTTGAGTGAAAGATGAGTTTCTGGTAGAAATTAGTTGAAGGTTGAAACGATACTTGTCAAGCATAAATATATATATACCTATATCTTATTCTATGAATAAGTTAATTCTTAAACTTTAGTAAAGGGACATTAAAACAAAAAATGTGTTATCCTAAAAACTTATGTCCTGTTGAACTGATAATATTTTAAATCAACATAGATTGGAGGATTTGAGGCCCTCAATTTTATACTTGTTTTTGATTGATGACCTCAATCACTCCCTACAAATATTTACGTTTTCCTACGATTATATGTCTCTAATTTCCACCAATTTTCTCCTTATCGAGATCATAATTTGGTTGTGACTTTTTCATTTCCATTTCCCTCTTATTAAGGCTAAATTTTATTAACCTTTTTTTGGATGTGGGTTTTCCACAAAGTTATTTTCTATTTTCAACCTTTTATTTTCAAAGAAAATTTCAAATTACGAGGACGCAATTTATTGAAGGAGGGGATAATGTAACATGCCGAGCTTCCACGATATGATTCTCTTTCAATAATGCAATAGCTTGCATTATACGCAAGTTCGAGTTTTAACACACCAAAACTAATCAAAGTAGCCATTATGAATACTAATACCCACTTTTTAAAAATATAGAAATTATATATTTCAAAATGGACTTAATTTTTGTATTCGTAATATCGAAATTATCCTAAGTTGAATTTTTTGTAATTTTCTGAGAACTTCCAATTTTTTATGAATAGTAAAAAATACTTTAAAAAACTTTTTTAATCAAAATAATATATAGTGATAAATTATACTATTTAGTGGTTTTAATGTATAATTAGAATATATTTTTACCATTTTATCCAATGGTGGTCATTAGAATTAATTTACCAATGAAATTGGACATAAACAATTGTCAATCTTTTGATATATGTTGTTTCTTAAAAACACGCTATTTGTTGTGACAGCGGGAATTAATTATAAAATTAATTAATGCAACTTATATGTTTGTAATTTTTTAAATTAGATATCATTTTTTAATTATGAATTTCAATTATAGCTTAGGGTGAAATTTTGGCATTATTCTAAAAAACTTCAATTTTTGATGAATAGTGAAACCACTAAGTGGTAGTTAAAAAACTAATTTTTTCATTTAAATGAAACATTACCACTTCTGTGATTTGAATTTCAAAAATATGACATAAATGGTTGTAATTAGGAAGTAAAATGTGGTTCAATGGGATTAAAATAATTTTTGGTGAATAGTAACTTTTAAGTTTAATTAATCACGATTAAAGGTAATTAGTGAAATTTAAGGTAAAAATGGTATTATAAAAATATTAAAATAAGCTTACACTTGTCCTAACCCTATTGGATGAGTGATGGCCGACCAATAAAATCCATGGTTCAACTTGGGGACCCCATGGAGCCACATTGGTAGGAAAATGAAATTAAAAACTTTTTATTTAATGTTAAAATAAAAATGTCACAAACATGAGTTGTTTTTCTAAAACAATTTTTAAATGGGGTTATACAAGTCATAGTTTTGCCTATAAATATTAATTAGAAATCTAAAAATATTTCCTACACCATGATATTTCTTTATAATTTTTAGACTTTAAATAAATTAAAATTTTTGGGACACAATTATGATGCAGCGATTACCTCATTAATTAACAATTTAAATAAAATGAAAAGATAATGTAAAATCTAAGGCTTAAACTTGTCAAAAACCTATTTTATGAGAATATTTCGAACCCTTATCACCTTATCCTCGAAATATATCATTGTGGGACCTTTAGAATCCGAAAATCATTTCATAATAATGTAACATTTCAATCTTTCCAAGAGTGCCACTCCTCTCCTCTTATAAAATGCCCCAAAAACTACCACATTATTCACACCTTCAAGCCATTTGGCTCTGCCAAACTCTACCCAAATACTCTCCAAACTTCCCTTTCTTAATCCTAGAAGCCTCACTTTGGGCAGAACTCTTCCCAAGGAAGCCTTTGGCTCAAATCAAAAAGAGTTACCCGATTTAAAGGTAATGTATTCTCTTATGTTATTTTGTTTTATTTTGCTTCTCCAACCGCCTAAAATCTTTTTATTAATTTAATTTGTAACAAAAACAGTATCCTAAATATACTAGGATGTTGTTATAAAAAGTATTCTAGCTACACTTACACACACCTACATCTAATGGTTAAAGAACATACTGTTTCTGTGGATGGCGAATTTCTGCCTCACGAAACGAATTGTTCAACACTCATATAACACCTTAAAAGGTGGACATTAAGGTGTTACTATATTTATATATGATATATAATATTTTTATGTTTTACTTAAGCTTATGTATTTTTCATTCATTTCATACCTTTATGGTTTACAATATGGGTACACGTGATATTTTCATTTTAGGAAGTGCGGACTACCGCCCCCTCAAAGTGATTTGAATCGTTAATGCCATATGTGGGATGTAGAAAGGATGAAGTAAATGGTATTATACATTATATTATACTGGAATTATAATATAACTTTATATAATTATGATTTCATTCCATTAAATATGAAATAGAAATGAAATTAGCGTTCATGCGTACGTACGGCTTACCGTCTCCATGAACGGTGAATTTCATTTCTTACCTCTAAATGCTATGTAATATTATAAATGCATGTATATAATGGATATATATGATATATATGATATCTACATCATGAATATAATTCTGTATATAATGTATAATTCACCACATGAACAACTTATAATTATAAGATGTTTATTTTTGACTCAAGTACCAAAGATCGAAAAAATGACCGTTATTAACTTAAATAATTACATAATGTTCATAACATGGTAATAAGTGATATAAAAGGAATAATGAACATGGAAAAGATTCTTAAGAAAATATAAATTAACTCTAGTTTATTATCCATAAGCTTAAAGAAAGATCGAGTCAAGTCGGACACGAGGTAAGGGAACTTCTTAACCCAATTTCCATTCTTTGGGTTAATCTCATACATTCAAATTATGTCATGATATTATTATGTCCTATATTGTATTTGTTCTTTATTTATGTGTACATATAGTGAATACACATAATAGATCTAATTTATTTAAAAAAATGATCTTTGTAAGAACTTCGTCTCAATCTCCTTTCATTGAGGCATATTTGGTTTTATACACAACTTTCATTTATACGGTGTATAAACCCCTTTGACTTTTACTTTTATTCAAAAGGAATATTTTTATACGAAGCGTTTTTACTAAACGAAAAAAGGAATGTTTTTTCTTACGTATGCGGAGACAATGACTTCTCCGCCGCCATGACTATTATTTGGGCTTTGGCTTCCTCTATAATCCATAACTTTTTTTAAAAAGAAAAATAAATACCATGTTTTACTTTTATTTTATTTTGGTATTGAAAATGGTTTTGAAAATGTTTTTATTATATAAATGTGTTGTATTGATATCTTATGATTGAATTGTGGAAATATAATGTTTCCTTTATTCATGTTTTATGTGATACAATTATGTTATGGTTTATGATCTGATTAAACCTGTTCATATGAGGAATGCATTGGACTTAATAAGTGACGGGTGGAGCCCGATATAGCTCCTCGATGCATCGGTAGGTCTCATGAGACAAACTAGTGTCTTAGCACGAGGCCTTGACAAAATCTTAATTGTGGTCTTGGCACCAGGCCTTGGCTATGTGGTTACGATAATCTGGCATTATGCATTCCATAATTATGAAATTTGTTATTGATATTGCATGTGATTATTCGACTAGTAGAATATCCTTGTGAGTAACTAAATAGAATTATTTAATTTTATTTTTTCCATATTATACTGAAGTTAAAGTTTAAAAAGTCTTTGGTTTTAGTTATACATTGCCTTAAATGTCAATGTTTATTTATGAAATCTTCCTCAATATTGTTATCCTTACTGAGCATCTGAGCTCACCCCTTTCAATGTTTTAATTTTTCTAGGATGTGAAGAAGTATTTTAGGAATGACTTGCAGGGATAGTCTGAAGGGGACATGATTGTGGAAAATGGAGGCTATGTTATTGGAGTTTTTTCACTTTATGATATAATGTAACATTTACGAATGTATCTAGTGTTTCCAAGGATACTAAACTAATCTGTTTTTCAAGACTTGATCTTTTGTGATCATGCCAATGTTACGCAATAATGCACCGACTCTGGGTAGCTAGGGTCGGGGCGTTACCATTGAATATCTAATACATATTTTCCAACTATTATTCAAATTATCTAGTTTATCCACACATATAAATATAGAAGGTTTCTTGGGTAAGAACTCTCAATATCACTCTATTTCCACTCGTACTACTGGTTATCCCTCAAGAACTATGTTATGGAAATATGGTAAATTTTTTTCTATAGAAAGAAATTATCTTATTAAAGTCTTGATATGATTCTTATCATGGGGTGTATTCTCAAGAGCGACATCCACTGCACCCTCATTATTACCATGTGGAATAATACTATGTGGCATACTACTACACTCCAAAATAGAATAAATGACCAAACAATATAACAATCATAATTCAATGGTAAAATATGAAGTGAAAAGAAAGATTAAGATCAAAATTAAACATATAGGATACAAATCCAAGCATACCATATTTACTTGTATCTAATCGCAACATGATATTTAAAGGCATCCATCATTACCTACCTCTTATGTCTAGGGAATCTTATCTCTATTTAAACAGATGCCATAATCATGGACTCTTATGGACTAACTATTCTCTGACACAATTTTTTCATCAACTGACACACAATACCCTTTCAAAATAATACCTGACCTAGATCACTACATACATGAAGTGTGTTCCTTATCCCCATTAGTTGTTGACTAGAATCCTGACATAGTACAAGTACCATAGGGATTGATTCACGAAACCAAAAATTAACAACAATACATATATATATATATATAATAACAATATAAAATAGATGAAATAGATATTCTAAAACTTAATGAAGATAGTGTAAGTTATACAATTCAATAATAGTTAAAAAATATGAATGGTGAATGGTGAATAAAAAATGGAAAACTAAAATGAAAACATGTACTCCAATTGATAGTGTGGGAATCCCCCATAATCTCACTACTAGCTACCGAGACACATTTAAAAGAAACCTCTCAACCTCACTATAGTGACTTCTCTTTCCCATTATCAAATGTCAAAATAAGGTCCAGACACCACTTAAGGGGTGTGAAAGGTGTCATATTAACAAAATCAATAGGATCCCATATAGGAATTAAATATTATGTCTCCATACAACAATACAATCATTAACAACATTAAATAAAATAGGGAATTATAATTAATTAAACAGTTTTATATGAAAACCACGGTAAAAAATTTCACCTCTATCCACATTTCTAAATAATCTAGGTAAAATAGTATTAAAGCATATAACATAGGAATTTATTAAAGAAGTAAAAAAAATGGATTACATATCATATAAAATCAATATATGTATAAACAAATGGAAAGGAAAATCATGTTTTCTATCACTAAAGGTCTTGTTTTCCACTTAAAACATAACCCAATAGAGTAAATTTCATTCTTTATGTATATATAGATATTAAATGAATTGATAGTGATGAGGAATGACATAGCATGTGAACATCCATATATTTCTAAAACATCCCTATAAAAATACGCCTTTATTGTAGAGTAACAATAAATATGTAAACCCCCTAACATTACCAATGGAAAATACTTATCCATAAAAATTCCACCCAAGTACCCTAGGCTTCACATAATCTATGTTTTCCCAAAAAAAATCATCCAAAAATTTATGTTATAATAAATTTTTTACTATTTCATGTGGGGAAACATCGTGTTAAGAAATACACTTCCACACAGTCAAATAAATTATGCCAATATGTTTATAAATTTTTTTATAAAGTTAAATTAGTTAAGGATAATTAAACATATCTTACCGATAGAACAATCTACCTAATATATGGGGAACACACCCCCATAAAAAAGTAGTTGTCAATCAAAACTCGTATAGGATGTATCATTGCAACAAAGATGTGTCGATCAATCCCCCTCATGAAACATAAAAAATGATTTAGTTTCTAACATTATCATCATACAAATTATTTAATTTTATATAATTCTCAATATGAATTGGCTATCAAATTATGATGCGAATATCCATTTCCAGAAGAAGGAGGTTTTAATTTTAGAGAATGGTGTAGAATCCCATATCCTTAGAGAAGAAACTGTGCCATCTAATTATTTTCTTGATCCTCCCCTAGTAGCTATATTGAATGTAATTCGTATAGAGGAGGATAACATAATATCAATGGGTGGGGAATGAAATAATCAAATTGAAGATGTACCTATTTTGAAAGAATACATTGATGTATTTCAGAGGATTTACCTGGACATCCTACAGACCGAGAAGTTGAGTTAACTATTGATTTAATTCATGGTGAAAGTCCTATATCGAAGGCTCCCTAGAGAATGGAAAATGAGGTATTAATAGAGATAAAGATACATCTAGAGGAATTGAATGATAAAAGGATGTATTAGACCTAGTGTTTCTCCATTGGGATGTCAGGTCCTCTTTGTCCAGAAGAAAGATGGATCCATGAGGATATGCATTAATTACAGGGAAATCCATGCTATTACAATAACGAACTAGTATCCTCTGCCATTAATTGATGATTTATTTGATAAACTTCATGGAGGCCAATATTTTTTTATGGTTGACCTTCGATCAGTATATTGTCATCTATTTGTGAGGAAGGAAGATCTTCCAAAGATAGTATTTAGAACTTGGTATGGGCATTACGAGTTTACAATAATGATTTTTGGACTGACTAATAAACCCACTATTTTCATGGATATAATAAATAGAGTTTTCATGGAATATCTTGATGAGATTTTTGAGGTATTTATCGATGATATCTTGGAATAATCCAAAAGCTACTAAGTGCATCAGAATCACATTCAGATTGTTATGAAATATCTTATAAGAAATGAATAATATAGGATGTTTAGCAAGTGTGAATTTGTTGCTTCAATTAGTTTATTTTCTAGTCTATATTAACTCTAAGGATGGCATCATAGTTGATTTTATGAAGACAAATTAATACCAATAATATCTCACTCCAATGAAGATAACCATGTTACATTGTTTAATTATCTTAGCATGTTCCCATTAGTGTTCCATTCAAAATTTAGACCGACTTGATAACCCGCTAAAAAAGCTCCCACATAAAGAAGATATGTTTTTATTGTTGAAATAATGTAAATAATTAATTAAAGTATTGAAAAGATGATTTTACAATGCTACAGTTTTGAGATTTCCATTTAGAAATGGTGGCTTTTTGATATATAGTGATGAATCAAAGAATGGACGAGGTTGCATCCATATGAAAAACGATAAATTTATTGATTATGGATAATGTAAATTGAATAATCATGAGAAAAATTATCCAACTTGTGATCTTTAGTTAGCATCCATAATCATAGCGCTGAAAATATGAAGAAATTATCTCTACGGTTCAAGATGTGAGATATATATAGATCACACGAGTTTGAAATAAATTTTTTTACAGAAATAAATTACCACGAGGCAAAGGAGATGGCTCGAGTTACTCAAAGACTATAATGGTTCAATAAACTACAACCCAATAACAAAAAATATGGTGGAAGATGCATTAATAATGAAGGTTGATGGACTTCTAACCCAAATGAGGATTGAGAAAGATCCATTATTCTTGGATCTACTAAATATGAATATGGGAATAGATATGGAAGGGTAAAATCTTTCCCCTTTCAAATTATTGAATAACCATCTTTACTTGAAATGATTTAAAGATCTTAGTATGATGATTATAATCTATATAATAAAATTAAATTTATTAAGTATGGAAGATTGGTAGACTTTGTATATGTGGATGGAGTTATGGAATTTGGGAAGTGGTTATGTGTTCCATCAATCCCTGAAGTAAAAAATGGAACTATTAGATGATGCTCATATCTCAAATTTATCTATATAACATGGAAGTCCTATGATCTATAGAGATTTGGAGAAACATTTTGGGGGGATAACATGAAGAAAGAAATTTTTTATTGTGTGTCAAGGTGTTTAGTTTTTCAACGTAAAGGCTGAGAAACAACATCATAGAGGGGTTAGAAACCCTTACCTATACCTATATGGAAGTGGGATTACATTAGGAGTGATTATGTCATAGGACTACTGTGAAAAACTAAAATCAATGATGCAATATGGGTACTTTTTTATCTTCTCAGAAAATCAGCACATTCCCTAACAATAAGATTGGATTTACCTCTTGAGGACCTGGAAAGAGTTTATATTAATGATGTTTTAAGACATCATGGTGAACCTATATTGATTTTGTCCAACTGTGATCCCAAGTTTACATAATAATCCATGAACATCATAATAAGTCTTTGGATATTGAGCTTCATATGAGTACTTCTTATCACCCCCAAACCGATAAATAGTCTAAAAGGACTATTAAAACACTCGAAGACTTGTTGAGATCATGATCTCCTGACGTTCATGTTTTCTAGGATCAATAATTGGATTTGGTTCAATTTTCCTACAATAATAGTTACCATTATATCTTTCAAGTGGATCCATATGAATCATTATATGGTAAAAGGTTTCGAAATCCAACATGTTGGGATGATGTTGGTGAGAGGAAACTTATAGGCCTAAATATTAGGGAAGAGGCAACTATTATGGTAATGAAAATTCAGGCCCATATTAAAGAACCCAAATTATGAAAAATAGTTATGCGAAAAACTAGAGAATGGATTTTGAATTTCATGTAGGAGATATTGAATTTCTTAAACTATCTTCCAGGAGGTGTTTCTTAAGGTTCAGTAATAAAGGGAAACTATTCCCTAGGTACATCAGACAGTTATAAATTCTAAAAAAAATTAGAACTGTAGATTTTCATTTAGAAATGTAACCATGTCTCTCCAAATTTCATAATGTCTTCCATGTGTCATTTTTAACGAAGTACATGCCTGACCCAAGGAATATACTCACCTATGAATAACTTGAGCTGGAATCTAATTTTTTGTACTGTGGAGAGCCTATCGATATTATTGAAACAAGGGAGAAGGTCTTGAAAAATTGGACAACCCATCCAGTAAAGTTTTATTGGAGGAACCATAAAATAGAGGATGAAATGTGGGAACCTGAGGATGTCTTGATGAAGAACCACCCACATCATTTTAGGCATCAATACATGAAAAAATTTTGAGGATGAAATTTCAAAATGAGGGAATAACATAACACACAAAACATTTTATGGTATCTTTATCTTAAATATATACTTTTTAATCATTAGATAACCAATATTTCAGGAAGCACTTAGTATCTATGAAATAAAACATTGTTATTTATATGATAAATTCATAAACTAGCCATTAAACTTGATTTTTCCACATCTGTGTTTCAAATTTCAAATAACGGTCACCTACGATTATGATATGTATGTTATTTGGAGTCTGATAGAACCAACAAGTTTTTTTGATAAATAGTAACATACCCTTATGAATAGTAACATAGACAGTAAATTTACCCATATGAATAGTAAACCATATAATTATTTTATTTTCATATGTTTATAAGTTAATGATATGTTGATTAATGTTTCAAGGTGTTATAAAATGAGTTATATATTTGAAATTATTCTTTTTGAATAAATTATGATTTTATTTAAAAATTAAATTTATAATATTTAGAAACTTATTTTCAAAAAATGGGGTTCATTTTTAAATTCTAGACGTCCAAAAATGGTTAGGGTGAATTTTTTGGATTTTTATGAAATTCATGAAATATTGATGAATAGTAAAACACTATAAATTATGACCCATGCTAAATAATGTTTTACTGTATCATAGGTGATGAAAAGAGGATATAGGACCACGTGGTTCGAACTCAAAATAAAATATTACTATTTTGGGACACATGAATCAATACTATTTGTAGTCTTGAGAAAAAATTATTTAAATAATGATTAAAATAATCTAAAATCTATCTTCTCCTACACTATAAACACTACCCTCATTCCCCTCTTCCTCCAACGCCACTCAATCATCAATCCATATGTATGTTCTTCCAAACACACTTCCCAAGATCTCCCCCACATCCAGGAACTTCTTTTCTCACCGAAATTCCAAAAACAATGTCCTTATGGATATTTTCAAGGATGAGTACTCAAGAGGTGAACCTCTCGTCGTTTTTCATTCAATTTATTTTACAAGTTACATTATTTTGTTCCTCTCTCCTCATATCCCCACATCCAAATTCTATGATAAATCTATTACCCAAAATGGAATTGAATTTTATTATTCTAATGGAATATTTTATCATCACCTCTTTTCCCCCTCCTCTTATAATAAAAATGAAAACACTGTCCATGATGTGTTAAGTTATCACATTCAAGGATGACTGGTTTTCAATTAATCTTACCATCTTCAATTATGGAGGTGAAACCAATTTTATGGTTGAACCATATCATAATTTATTTATTTCGTCTTATTTAATATTTTAATCCTTAAACACTCATAATATAAAATAATAATACGAAACAAGTTCATTATGCACTAAACCGCCAAGTTAATCCAATCATTTGTAATTAATATTTATCCATTGGGTCATCCATGTGGTATATAAGAAAAATCATTATAAGATAATTTATATCACATTATTATCTCTAATAATATATATTAACAATTTTATATGTTCATCCACATTTCAAATGTTCTTCCATTCATTAATACAAACAGATCATGAATATCAATGAAGAAAATGCTTCCAAATTAATAAAATTGAACATGAAAAACCCTTCAAAAAGTCCATCAATGAACCTAATAAGGTTATAATAAATCAATTAATTTTAGATTATGTTATGGAATTCTTAACTATCTAGTATAAATTTTATTATTAAGGTCATTAAGATAAATCAAAGAACACATTACGACATCAGGTAAGGGGTTTCTCATCTTACTTTTTATTCTGTGATGTTTCCATTATTAACCAATTACATCTTCTATGTGGTAGATGTGTATATCCATTTGATATATAATATCATTAATCTCTTTATATTCATGGTTTTTTGATTCATTTTTGGATTATTAATTTTATGCCATTCAATTCAATTGATTGCTATGTGGTAAGGGACTTTGTCTAAATTTCCATTTCATTATGACTTACTTGGTATTGTGAACCTAATCTTTATTATGTGGTGTATACACTACCCATTTGAGATCATTTTTCATTTGAAATTATAATTATGGTAACTATCCATTTTCTTCTTGCATGGATATGATTATTTCCTTAATTTGTTTAACATTTCACATACGGTGTCTATTTGGAATGGTTCATGAACTATGGTAATATTTATCAATCCATATTCTCTACTCTATACGGATATTGAGAAGGAGTATTTTACTTTTATTAAAACAATATATAAAGATTTAATTGGACTTATACTGATGTGCGGGGCATACTATGAACCCTTGATGCATCGATAGGTCTCTTGAGAAAAATCAGATGGAGACAAACCCTTTGAGTTTGTTTCCAAAAAATAGACGGGTTTCTAACCACAGAAATAAACCCTTTCGATGGTATGGTGGTATCATGTGCCAGATACATGACATTAAAATTATAAATCAGGTCTATTGATTAATTTTTAGTTATTAATATCCAAGAGTTTTTCATTATGAAAAAATCTATGCGTGCATTTTCATTCTAGTTTATTAATTGGGTGTGATTTTAATTTAATCGTCATGACATATTGATATTCCATATTTTTTATGATTCAGTTATTGTCGATGCATGATTTTTCTATTTTTTAACCCTTATTGTGTATTTTTGGTCACCCCTGTCATTTTTTTACCTTTAACAGGTTATGAGGAGGTGACCATTTACTGAGTTTTTATGGATTTAGTTTATTAGTTTTTGTTATGTATTGTATTTTGTTACCTTTATCAATGTAATATGAGTTACATATATGTATCTATTTTCCACAAGACTACTAAACTGATCATTTCATCAGGATTTCATTCCATTAAATCATTCCAGTGTGATAAGTTGTTCACTAACATTGTGATTTTGTGGTCGACTTATTAAAGATGGTATCAAAGGAAGTTTAGTAGAAAATAGAGAAAATAGATTTAGAAAACATATATTATGGAATAAATCCCTATGATATTCTCTAAGTATAAACATACAAGAACAACCTGATATTTTCTTAAGTGATTTATTATGTGTATATTTCTAGGAAATACATCCATTTTTAGATACTACAAGTTGATGTGGATCTGGCACAGATGTACCTTGGGGTGAAAACTATAACAAGGAGTTTCAGGCTTGACCCAGGATATTCTATTACACTATAATGGGCCTTACTACACACCTAGTTTGACACTCATAAGGGATACACATAGGATAATTTATACTTTCATTACAAACCATTATGAAGTATTTAAAATTAAATATAAACAATAATTATGATTACAAGATTAGTTACACATAAATTTTCATATTATCTTAAGTGTTTGATAGTTAGAAATTATGAACTATGCCTTAATTAATGTATGTCATTTTGTAGTGATGGTACCTAATGAAAGAAGGGGAATCAATACCTAGGTAACATGTAGGGATTTCCCCAATGATAAAGTCAACATTTTAAAATTTGTACGGGACAATATCATTACCACATTGGGGAAACTTACTCAGGATGTGACAAATAATCTTGATACACCTGTAATTTATCAGTTCATGTGGTAGATTCCCCAATATTTTTGTATGACTTCTAATCCGGTGGTATCAAAGCACGGGATCAAGTCCCTTGAAAAGATATTTTTTTCATTATGATGTTATGAAATTGAAATGGTAGTATTGGCAGTATATTGTCTTAAGGGTGATGTTGAACAATGGTGGACTTGATTCAGAATATCATGGAGGAAGAAATAAGTAAAATATATTGAATGGAGAACTTTTAAGTATTTATTCTTGGACAAATATTTCCCTCGTGAACAATGAATTGAAATGAAGAGGAAATTTCTTACCGTAAAGAAAATGGAATAATATATTATTGCGAAATATGAGGCTACCTTTACAATATTATCTACGTATTCTATAGATTACATGCATGATTCAGAATATAAGATTGATCATTTCATTGAAGGTTTTATAACAAGTATTCAAAGGGCACTGGAATCTCAAACATTTTCATCATCTGATGAAATTTTATTAAGTTCCATAAAAACATAGAAATAATTTCAAGATGATATTTTTTCAGCAGAAATAATTATAATAATAGGAATTATAATAACCATGGAAAAGATGATTCTCTAATGAGGAAGAAGGGAAAGAAGCAATTTCCATTACACAAGAATTTTTGAAAGAATCATCCTGGGAAATGATTGAAAGGAATGGGAGATTTCTATAAGTGTGTTGATAAGGTTCATTGATCTAGTGAATGAATGGGGAAGAAAAAATTCAATAATGTTCAATTATATGATTTTATAGAGATGGGACACTACAAAAAAGTGTATCCTATGAGCCATGGAAACTTTCCTTAGAAATGGACAAATGATCAAGGGAAAGCTTATGTGATTACAACCAAAGAGGTTGAAGTTCTTAATGATGTGGTGACATGTACTTTAATGGGTTCCTCAAACATATCCAATTCCTCATTTGATAATTGATCATTTGATTCATTTATATCATCCCAGTTTTCCAAGAATATTAGATATGTCCAATTTGATTTAATATAGTAGTTTTCAGTCAAAACTCCAATGGGATGTATCATTACAAAAACGATCTGTCGACCAGTCCCCCTCATGATATATAAACATTATTTAGTTTCAAACATGATCATAAAATAGATGATTTAATTTTATATAATTTTTAATATGAATTGGATATCATATTATGGTGTGAAGTTCTATTTCATGAATAATTAAGTTACAATTTTTGAGAATGGTATAGAATCCCGTATCGTTAGAGAAGAAACCTCGCCATCAGATTATTTTCTAGATCCACCCCCATTAGCTCTACTAAATGAAATTCTTGGAGAGGAGTAGAGCAAAAAATCTATAGGTGAGTAATGAAAACATAAAATTTATGATGATCCTATTATGAAAGAATTCATTGATTTATTACCATAGGATTTACCTGGACATCATCCAAGGTGAGAAGTTGAGTTCTCTATTGATTTAATTACTAGTCCACGAATTATATCAAAGAATCCCTATATAATGTCAATGATGGAATTTTTAGAGCTAAAGAAACAACTATAGGAATTTAATGATAAAGGATTTATTTGACCTAGAGTTTCTCAATGGGGATCTCCTATCCTCTTTGTCAAGAAGAAATATGGACCCATGAGGCTATGCATTGATTACAGGGAAATCACAGCTATTAAAATATATAACAGGTATCATAGGCCACAAATTGATTATTTATTTGATCAACTTCATGGAGGACAATATTTTTTGAAGAATGATGATTGATCTGGATATCATCAGCTGTGTGTGAGGAAGGAAGATATTCCAATGACATCATTTCGAACCAGGTATGGAAAATATGAGTTTACAAAAACTTATTTTGGACTGACTAATGCACCATTTTTTTCATGGATCTAATTAATATATTTATTAAGGAATATAGTGATATATTTTTTGTGGTATTTATCAATGATATCCTAGTATACTCCAAAATCTACGAAGGCCATGAGAATCACTTGAGGATTATTTTGAAAACTCTTAGAAAAAATGAATTTTATGGAAAGTATAGAATGTGTGGATTTTGGATTCAATCAATTTATTTTCTTGGTCATATTTTCTATAATCATGGAATCCTAGTTGATTCAGTTAAGAAAAAAGCAATATATTAATGGCCCACACAATCAAACAAAACATATGTACATAGTTTTATTAGATTTGGAGGTTACTATTGGCGCATCGTTCGGAATTTTTCCCGATTGGCTAACCCTCTATCCAAGCTCACACATAACGGGGTGAGGTCTATATGGATGAAAGAATGAATGTAATTTTTTTAATAATTGAAACTAAAATTGGTCAATGCTCCATTTTTTCCCTTCCATTATTAAATGATGTGTTTTTTATATATAGTGTTGCATTATAGAATGGACTGGGTTGCGTCCTTATGAAAAATGATAATGTTATTTCTTATGCTTCACGGTAGGTGAAGAATCATGAGAGAAATTATCCTACTCATGTTCTTGAGTTAGTATCCATAACATTTGATATGAAAATATAGAGACCTTATCTCTATGGTGAAAGATGTGAGATATATATGAATCACAAAATATTGAAATACATTTTGATAGAGAAAGAAATCAACATGAGGCAATGCAGATGGCTCGATTTACTCAATGACTGTGATTTTTCAATACAGCACCACCCATGAAAGGAAAATAATGTGGCAGATGCATCATGAAAGAATGATCATGGACTTATAAACCAAATGAAGACTGAGTGAGATCTTATATTCATGGATCTACTAAAGATAGACATGGGAATTATTATGGAAGTGGAAACATATTTCTTCTTTCAAATGTTTTCTAAATCAAATTTACTAAAAATTATATGATGCTCCTAATATAAGCATGACAATCAATAAAAGATAATTAATGCTGTTAACGATGGAATATTAGAAGACTTTGGGTATGTGGATGGAGTTCTAAAATTTTGGAAGTGGTTATGCGTTTCATAAGTACCTGAACTAAAAAGGGAACTGTTAGAAGATGCTCATAGCATAAATTTCTCTATACTCCGGGGTAGCCCTATGATCTATAGAGATATGAAGGAAATTTTGTTTTGGGATTACATGACGTGAGAGATTGTTGACTTTGTGTTAAGGTGTCTAGTTTTTCATCGAGTGAAGGCCGAGAGATAACATCCTAGAGGGGTCATGAAAACTCTACCTATTACTATATTTATGTGGGAAGAAATTATGATGGATTTAGTCACATGAATATTGAGGAAACCAATAATGAATAATGCAATATGGGTAATTGTTGATCATCTCACAAAGTCATCACATATTCTTTCTATAAGAGATTATTTAACACATTGGTGCATCGAAAGACATTATATTAATGAATTTGTAAGACATCGTGGTGCACCTCGATTGATTTTGTCTGATTGAGATCCCGGGTTTCTATAAAATATTTTGAAATGTATCTAGAAGGCTCTGGATACTATACTTCAAATGAGTACTTCTTGTCACCCCCCAACTGACGGACTATCATAAAGGACTATTCAAACCCTTGAAGACATGTTGATATCCTGCTCTACTAACATTAAAGGTATTTGGGTAAATTCTTTTGTTTTTTGGAATTTTCTGAGAATAAAATTTTAAATTCTAACATTCAAATGGATCCATATGTAGCATTATATGGTAACTGGTTTCAAACACCAACATGCTGGGATGAAGTTGGAAAGAGAAAACTTATAGTCCCATAACTTATCGAAGAGACAACAGTAAAGGTAATGAAGATTCAGGTCTATATTAATGCACCCCACTGTAGGAAAAAGAGTTCTGATGAAAACCAAATAGAGGATTTGGAATTTAAAGTATGTGATCATGTCTTCCTAAAAGTATCTTTGTGGAAGGGTGTCTAAAGTTTTGGTATTAATGGGAAACTGATCTCCAAGTACATTAGACTATTTGAGATTTTGGAAATAATTGGAGTTGTAGCTTACCATTTATAAATGCTACCAAGTCTCTCAGAAGTTCATAATGTCTTCAATGCATCATTGTTAAAGAAATAAATTACATACCCAACACTTGTACTCACCTATAAAGAAAAAGAGTTGGAACCTGTTTTTTCATACAGTGAAGAGCCTATTGAGATTTTTAACATAAGGGAGAATGTATTGGAAAATCAGAGAACTAGACTAGAAAAAGAACTTTGGAGAAACCATGAAATAAAGAAAGAAATGTGGGAACCTAAGGATGTTGATAAGGAGAACCACCAACATCGTTTTTAGGAACAATATATATGATAAATTTTGAGGATGAAATTTTCGATGGAGGGGAGAATATAACTCCTCAAACATTTTTTTGTACGTTTCTATTAAATCAATAAATTATATTAATTTTATAGATTATATTGCGTGATGAATTGTGTATATGTTAAACAAAACTTGTATATTTATTTTATAAAATAATATCATATCCATTAAACTTAAACATACCACATATGTTTTTTGAATTTCAAAAAACTGTCATCTACCGTTGTGATCATTACGTTATTTGGAGTTTGATAGAACCAAATTATTTTTTATGAATAGTAATATGAATAATAATATGACCTTTATTAATAGTAAATCATATTATTATTTTATTTTCTTACGGTAATATAGTAATGGTATGTCGATTAATTTTCTATGCTGTTCACAATGAGTTATTGATTTAAAATTATAATTTTGAATAAATTATGATTTTATTTAAAATTTATATTTATAATATTTAGAGAAATACTTTAACAAAATGGAGTAATTTTTTTAATATCTCATGTTGAAAAATGGTTCGGATTAATATTTCGTATTTTTATGAAATTCCTGATCTTTTGATGAATAATAAAATACGATAAATTAAGATAAATACTAAATACTTGTTTTACTACATCATAAGTGATGCAAGGCTGATGTATGCACAGTTTGTTCAAAATCCCATGAAAATATTACTATTTGGGGTCACATGAATTGATACTATTCATAGTATTGAGTAAAAATAATAAAATATTGATTAAAATAATGAAAAATTTCTCCTCTCCTTCACTATAAATACCACCCTCATTCTCCTCTAACTCCCACACCAATCAAGATTTGATACATACCTATGTTCTTCAAAATACACTTCCCAATCCCTCACCCCACGTCCATGAATAGTAGGATTCACCAAAAGGCCAAAAACAAAGTCCTTAAGGAGATTCTCAATGAGGAGTGCTCAAGAGGTGAACCTCTATTCCTTTTTCATTCAACTTCATTTGAAATATCCACTCATTTGTTCTTCTCCCCTCATATCCCCCATCCAAATGATATGATAATTTGTGTACCCCACATGAACTTGAATTTTATTATTCTAATGGAATATTTTATCATCATATCTCTTTTCCCCCTCATCTTTTACTAAAAATGAAAACACCGTCGGAGATGTGTTAAGTTATCACATTCAAGGATGACGAGTTTTCAATTTCTAGTATCATCTTCAATTATGGTCATGAAACCATTTTTATGGTTGAACCAGATCAGAATATATTTATTTCATATTATTTTACATTTTTTAATAATTAAACTCTCATAATATAAATTAATAATACAAAACACGTTCATTATGCACAAAACCACCAAGTTAATCCAATCATTTATCATTAACTTTTATCTAATGGTCCAACCTTGTGGTATACAAGAAAAATCATTATAATATGATTTATATATATGTAATTTCAATAATAATATATATTAACAATTTGGTATGTTCCAACACATCTCAAAAAATATTCCATTCATGAATACAAGTAAACTGATCATGAAAATCAAGGAAGACCATGCTTCTAAAACAATAAAATTGAACATCTTAAACCCATAAAAATGGAAATGAATGAACATAATTAGGTTATAATAAATTAATTAATTTATATGATGATATATAAATATTAATTAATGAATCTAAAATTGATTATTCAGGTCATTAAGATCAATCAAAGATAACATTTGAACATAAGGTAAGGGGATTCTCATCTCACTTTTAATTTCGTGGGATTTCCATTTTTCTCCACATATTTCTTGTATGTGGTATATGGGCACATTGCTTTGACATATAATATAATTAATCTATTTATATTCGTGGTATTATGTGATTCATTTGATAATTATTTATTTTTTTCATATGATTCAATTGATGATGATGTTGTAAGGGATTTTGTCTTAATTTCCATTTCATTGAGACATACTTGGTATTGTGCACCTAATATTTCTTATGTGGTGTATATAATACCCATTGGGGATAATTTTTCATTTGAAATTATAATTTTTTAAAATATCAATTTTCTTGTAGCATGAATATGATTATTTCCTTTAGTCGTATATCATTTCACATATTGTGTTTATTTTGGAATGTGGTTTTAACTATAGAAATAGTGATGAATCCATTTTCACTTCCCTATATGGATATTTTGAATGAATATTGTGCATGTATTAAATATATTTATAAATAATTATTTTTACGTGAAGTGGAGGGAGGGGTCTGCTATATCCCCTAGATGCATTGACATGTCTAATGAGACGAATCAGTTGGCGACAAACCCATAAATTTTCCTTCAAAAAAGTTGATGTGTTTCTAACCACAGACATAAACCGTTTCTACGGTTTAGTGGTAGAATGTTACAGATACATGAATTCCATATTAATAATCATATCTATTTATTCATTTTTAGTTATTAGTATCCATGAGGTTTCCACTATGACAAAATCGATGGATGGAGTTTCAATCTAAGTTTATTAATGGAATGTGCTTTTCATTTATTCTCCAAGACATATTGATTATGCAAATTTGTATGATTAAGTTATTTTTGATTCATTCGTATTCTGTTTTAAACCCTTACTGATAATATCAGCTCACCCCTTTCATTTTTCTACCTTCAACAACTTATGAGAATGATAAAAATTATTGAGTTCTAGTGGATGTAATTTATTAGTTTTTTATGTATTGAATTTTTTGACCCTTACCAATGTTATATGAGTTACATATATGTATTGAGATTATTCAATAAAATTAAACTGATTATTCCTTCAGCATTTCATTTCCATTAATCAGGCCAATGTAATAAGTAATGCATCGGCTCTAGGTTTCTCACGTTAGGGCATTACAGTTCATCTATTATGACCTGACCCAAGAAGCCTAGAGCCGATGCATTACAAATTACATTGGAATTATTTAATTGAATGAAATACAAAAGGAATGATAAGTTTACTATTATTGATGAAATTATATACATACATGTAACTCATATTTCATTGGGAAAGGTAACAAAATACAATACATAACAAAACTAATAAACTGTATCCACGATAACATAATAAATGGTATCCTCCTCATAACCTGTTAAAGGTAAAAAAATAAAATGGGTGAAATCATATGATCTGTAAGGTTGAAAAATATCTGAATAATTAATCAACAAAAACTAAATCATAAAAAAATGGCATTGTCAATATGGAAAGGTGAATAAATGAAAAACACTCACCATTAATAAACTGAGAATGAAACTAAATCCATAGATTTATTCATAGTGAAAGCCTCATGGATAGTAATAACTAATTATAAATAATGTCAGATTATTATTAAGATGGATGTCATGTATATGGAACCTGATACCACTATACCAGCAAAACATTTTAAGTTTGTGGGTAGAAACCCATTTGATTTTTAGAATTAAACAAACTCGAAGGGTTTGTCGCCAACTGATTTGTCTCATGAGACATGTCGCTGCATCGAGGGACAATAGTGGGCCCCACCCTTCACTGAAAGTCGAAATAATTATTTATAGATAGATTTAATACAATTACAATATTTCTTCTTAATATCCATATAGAGCAGAGAATATAGATTCATAAATATTTCCATAGTCAAAATAAAATTCCAAATAAACATCACATGTAAAATGGTATATGGCTTAAGGAAGTAATCATATCCATGCTGTAAGAAAATGATTATTTACCATAATAATAATTTGAAATTTAAAATGATCTCAAATGGGATGTAGATACACCAAATAAGAATGATTGTGTGCCCAATAACAAGTAAGTCGCAATGAAATGGAAATTGAGATAAAGCCCCTTACCACTTCGTAATCAATTGAATCGTATGACCAAAAATCAATAATCACCCAATGTATCAAAGAATACCATGAAGCTAAATAAAATCATGATATTATATATCAAAATGTATTACAAATAAACCACATACAAGAACTAAGTGGGGAACAATGGAAATCTAAGAGAATTAAAACTGAGATGAGAAGCCCCTTAGCTTATGTATAAATGTGTTCTTTGATTGATCTTAATGTCCTGAATAATGAAATTTAGATTCATTAATTAATAATTGATGAATATCATATAAATTTAATTTAATTATTAAAAGTTTATTATATTCATTAATGGCCTCTTTGATGGGTTTAAGAGGTTCAATGTAATTGTTTTGGAAGCATTTTCTTCATTGATATTCATGACTAGTTTACTTTTATTAATGAATCGAAGATCTTTTGGAATTTGGATGAACATCCAGAATTATTGATATATATTATTAGTTAAATTAATGAGATTAAAATTAATTTAATATGATTTTGGTTATATACCATGAGGATGACCCATTAGATAAATGTTAATTGTATATTCTTCTCTTAACTTTGCGGTTTTGTGCATAATGAACATGTTTGGTATTATTATTTTTTATTATGAGTGTTTAAGGATTACATAACATTAAATAAGATTAAATATATATATATATATATATATATATTATGATCTACTTCCATGATTAAAATGTTTTCATGACCATAATTGAAGATGGTAACAGAAATTAAAAACCCAGCGTCCTTGATTGTGATAAATTAACAAATCTCAGACGGTGTTTTCATTTCTAGTATAAGAGGAAGGGGAAAAGAGAGATGATGACAAAATATTCCATTTGAAAAATAATATTATATTCCATGTAGGGTATTAGAATTATCATTTTAATTTTATAATGTTATAGTAGAGGAGAGAAACAAAATAATGGATCTTGTAAAAGAAGTTGAATGAAAAAGGAAGAGAGGTTCACTTCTTGAGTACTCCTTGAGAAACACCTTAAGACCTTTGTTTTTGGACTTTTGGTGAGACCAAAGGACTAGTATGTGGCGGAGTTCTTGGGAAATTTATTTGAAAGATCATAGGTAAGTATAAAATATTGAGTGTTGTGGGAGGACGAGGGGAATGAGGGTCATATTTATATTGGAGGAGAGGAGGGATTTTACATTATTTTAATAATTATTTTAATATTTGTTTCTCAAGAATATGAATAGTCTTGATTCATGTGACCAAAAATAGTAAAATTTTCATGTGATTTTCAACCAATTGGGCTTAAATCATATTTTAATCACTTATTATGTAGTAAAACAATAATTTAACATTTATATCTATTTATTGTATTTTATTATTCATAAAAAATTCAAGAATTTCATAAAACTCACAAAAATTAAGGATAATTTTTTTTTGATGTGTAAAATTAAGAAATGATCTACATTTTTTAAAAACCATTATCTTAATATTATTAATTTAATTTTTAAAATAAAATCATGATTTATTAAAACTTATTAATTTTCAATATATAACTCATTTTTTAAAACTGTGAAAAATTAATCATTTTCTCATTACCATATAACCTTAAGAAAATAAAATAATAATATGATTTAATATTCATAAGGGTCTTATTACTATTCATATTAATATTCATAAGGGTATGTTACTATTCATTGGAAAACAATTTTTTTCTATAAGAATCTAAATGACCTACCGATCACAACTGTAGATGACCATTTTACAAAATTCAAAAAATAGATGTGGGAAATTTATTTTTAATATATAGGTGATGTCTTTCTTATATAATTAAACAAGTGTTGTTTCAAAGAGCATCAGTTCTTCATGAAATATAGCTATCTAATTAATAGATAGTATTTAATTAAGAGAAACATACCATAAAATTTTTGGGATTTTTTATTCTTCCCTCATTCAGAAATTTCATCCTTAAATTTTATCACTTATTTTTCTCCCTAAAAATATGTTGGTGGTTCTTCTTCATAACATCCTCAGGTTCCCATGTTGAATCATCTTTTTTATAGTTTCCCCAAAGAACCTTCACTAGCCAATTCATATGATTTCCCAATACCTACTTCATTGTGTCAAGAATCTGAAAAGGCTCTTCATAGAGTTACAAATCAGTTTCTAACTCTATTTCAACATTGGTGAGTACATGTGTTGGGTCTGGAATGTATTTCATTTACAATGACATGTGGAACACATTATAAACATTGGATAAAATTGGTGTCATTACCAAACTGTAATCTACAACTCTACTTTGTTCTATAATTTCAAATGGTATGATGTAACTCGGGCTCTACTTCCCTTTTGTACTGAACCTTAAGACAACCGTCATCAGATATACTTTTATAAAGACATGATCTCCTAATTGAAATTCCAAATATGTTCTCTAGTTTTCCACATAACTCTTTTCCCCACTTTGGGATGCTTTAATGTGGTCCTGAATTTTCCTTACCTTTACTGTTGTCCCTTGTAACGTCCTCGACCCAGAATCCACTAAATTGGTTCCCGGATCCGAGTTGTCAGATGAACTAAAATTAGCCTCCTCATATCCTAGAGGATTCCAACTAGCGGTGAGGGTCTAGTGAGTCACTTGGGGAGACTATACCCTCTATACTAGAGTAATCCACAATAAGACACAATATAAATTGGTGAAAAAATGTGAAAATCCAAAAAACATGCATAACCAAATGTTTTCCAAAAGGGGTAAAAACAAAAATCAAATACAAAAATTCAATGCAATACTACTAGTGCCAACTTAAAGAACCCAAAAATAAAACAAGGTCAGAAAACTCCAAACAAGTCCTGACTCAATGTTTGAATCCTTCTCCATGAACATCCTAATCCCAACTCAACATCTTTATATAGGGCCTCTCCCCTTGTTCATACCATCAACCTTGATATCCTCTAGGGTAACCAACGGCGGCCCAAGTAGGGTGTGAGTGAAAAACATTGTAGGCCACCACCAACGGTGTCTACATAATATCATGTCTAATAGATAGTGCATGAAACTACAAAATAATTAGCATAAAAAACAAGAAGTTCATGTACTGGTTGTTAACAAATTGCATTTAATACATGAATTTCATTTATAATGGTTCCATTTCATAAACCATCATTACTACTTAGTCCATTTTTAACACATTTTCTTTGGTTTAGACATGTACATCATCTATAAATGTGTCTAAGGAAATCAATCACTATGCATATGGGAAAATAACTCAAGTCCCTATCTCAAAAGGGACACACATATCACATCAACACATTATCCTCACCTCGAAGCCTCAGTCTGGGTGGAATACAATCGTCAGGGGAATAGAGCCACTCTCCCCTTCCGTAACACATGCATTTTGTGGGGGTGTTTAGAGCCTTATTCTAACTCAAATCGCGGGTGTAGAACATCAAGTCAGTACCCCACTCTTCCAAGACATGTGTACATGCTTCATTATCATGAAACCACAACCATACCATAACAAAAAAAAATCATTTTAATTACATTAAAATTCAAAGTACATGACAAGGACATGGGACTTATTGTCATGCCATAACCAATTAAAACATTTACCAATAAAAATTCAAGGATATCTATCTAAATTCCCATTCCCATGCCTTAACCCATTATGTGTATTCAACAACCTCAATTCCTTATCCAAATTCATAATTTACCATACATTTACCCATTTATCACATTTATCATTTCACAAGAATTTTCCCACTTATGAATTTCATGTAATATTCTCATATCCAATAACCCAACCCCTTTATTACATTCAATCATTTACGTGTACCACAAAATTCTTAGGTATTAACCCATTAAACAAATTCATTCATTCCATTATTACATATAATTATCATATTCCCCATTTCCAATTCCATTACCTGATTACATGCTCACCATTTAATATGCATTAATCACCTGAGTCATTTCTAACCAAAATTCGTGAAACAATTGACATAATCTATTACAACCCAATTAAAAATTTTCATTTCATTCCAAAAACATATAATGACCATATCACCCTAGTATTATTTATAATAATACCATTTAAAACATAATAATTCATTAAAAGATGTTCTTCATTGGTTGCATATTCTTATTCAGCAATCATTCACATAACCCTTACCGCTCTCTAGGACCGAAAATGTCAGCACATCCCATCGGTGGATCTAAAATAGTCATGTAATCCCCTATGAATCCAATGGTAATCGTGAGGGTTTCAAGGAAATCATTTAGACACCCAATTTACCAAATAATACACCAGCTTACCAATACACAACAAGAGATATGTAAAATACCAACACACATGCACAAAATCTGTAATAAAACTATGTGATATAACATGTATACATCCTACCTCGATTCTAATGATGAACACACTCTCAATCGTGTCCTTTTATCCATATTGAAACACCCCTTAAATCCTCAACAAAATCTCACATGAAATGGAGATTTTTAGATCTTTGGATGGAGATGGAATATTCTAAAAACCCTAATCCACAAAAGAGAAGCAAGGTGTGTGTTATACTTACCTGGGGATTCCATATGCAACCAATGGTGCTAAAATTATCCAAGAATGGAAGGAGAATCATCCTTGGGGAATCTTGGTTCATCAAATATTTCCACTAGTGTTGCATGGGGTAAAATTGTGGAGAAACCTGAGTTGGGGTTTAAAATCACGGGATTACAATTTTGTAAATTTTCCAACTTTTCATAGACGCATGTTTAACCCACATGCTTTCCTCACCACAACCACCACACGAACCAAGAAATAATCTTGGATGAATAACCTCCAACCATAACCAACCACTTGATCTTTAGAGAGAAAAAATAGGCAAGAATGATTGATTCACAACACATTGAAACTATACACACAGCATCACATCATCACGGGGAAAACCAATCAGCACACCATCAATCCGATCCTCTACCCAACTCATGAAAAAAAACATGGTGTAATTTTCCTCTATTGTCCAAACACTAATGGTGACCAAACCGGGTATAACCTGATGGAAACCCTCAATCCTTCCAACCACATTTCCTGATGATTTCACTCCATAACTATACAACCAAAGACCACCAAAAATCTCTCGGGTACTCAACCAACTGAACTCATTCCAAGGATCTCTATCTGGGATAACTCAAATTAATGGTGAATACTTGAGTCATTCCAACCCAAAACTCTGATCATGTCATCAAAAAACAATTTATCTAGTATGATTCACTCAACCATTTTTGGTTACATAGAATATCCCCCCATCAACAAAGGACCACCAGAACTCAAATCATCTTTCCCATCACCTAACATGCTCCAACTCACCATGCCCAACCATCCATAGGGGCATTACCCTATATTGTCATCCACATACATCGTTGAAACCATTTGGGAGGACATTTATACACTTTACATTCAAGGACTAAGATAAACATGACCTCACTTAGGTACGACTTCATATTCAAAGGCACTTTTCTCTAAAGCAAGTACCTCGGTGGTGGGTCACTCTCACCACAACCATTCAAGTTTACCATCTCAAGTCGGACCACAACTGAATATATTTTCCCAGAACACCCAACTTCCACTAATTGTACATTGCCCCAATATCACCTATCCAAGGTGCATAATGAATTGAATCCTATCATTATCATCAAATGAACTCATTGAGGTCACTCTCAAAATTATGGTATAATTCCATCATTGCAGCCTTATGGACCTCTAGACTATCATCATCTTCACCCTTATCTTGACACCACATCACCTGGAAAAGGTTACCCAAACATTGAGAGGTTCTAAACTCATCCAAAGGAGGAGATTCCCATGTCATACCCTAATCATCATTGGAGTTATAGAACCCAACTTCTCTTTCCACAACCTATTGCAATATCCAGGCGCACTATTCAATGACTTCAGTACAGACATCACAAGCTTCACATGACACCAACCTGAGCTCAAATCCATCACATGTCTCATCAGCCACCACATCCACATCCAACATTTCCACTCTATGAAACCTAAAATTATCCTCACAGGTTCCTCACTAGAATTCTGATGCCACAACATCAACTTGATGATCTCCTCTCCACATCTAGGACTGACTTAGCACTCCCTAAAGTAAGAGGGTCATTACCAATTATCACCATGAGGGATTCCAATCACCACATCATATACTCAATCCGAAATAGAACCCCAAACATAGACATTGAAATCTTGATATTTCCCAAAACAAGAAACTGAATGTCACCCAGTGCAGATTCCCAGCTTCCGTGAATGACACCCGTGACGTGTGTCAACATTTACTCTATTTGGAGGACCTCACCAAAAGACAAAGAGGGTGTAAATATCCTCATCAGGCTCCACATATACCATTTCCATGAGAAACAAATCCATGATTTCCCTCATCCAAAAAAATTCATGTCTCTTGGTGTGATTCAGAGCTTCTCAACATACCTGGGATGATTTCAAGATGTTGGGCTTGTTCATCAATTACAAAGGTACTCTAAGAATTTTTCGACGAACACCACCACCAACTTATCCATTTCATATGTCGAACTATGGGACACCATGACCTGCCAATGATTTCATGCCTCCCTACTAAATGCATATCACCAACACATAACCCCCACCACTCAGGTGTGATTTACAACCATGTTTAACCATCGATCCACTATGAAACCACCTTGAATACATGAACCAATAGTCTATGTGGATCTAAATCCACTACACTTCTAGAGTTCTTTTGATACATCACTAATGTCTAACAGCCGAAGCACAATAGTCTACCACAACAATAGAACCAATGGTATCTCAGAAATCAACCTTAACTAGGTTATGGACCATCACCTTCTTACATACCTAACCATGTATATTGGTTAGTTAGTCTCATCATCCCTGAGGTGGCCTCTACATCTCAACCAAAAACCAAACCATTCATACTGACATGTTCATCCAGGTGACCACCCTCACCTTGGGTGACATCACCAAGTGAAATCATATAACCACAGTTCTTCCACCCCTATCTTTCCTCTTCAAGCACAAATTCAAGACCCCCACCCCATTATTCCTCATCCAAACAGGCGTGTCGGGAATCCATAAGATACAACCCTTTGAATCAAACCTTACATAAAATCACAAGAACTAGGGTTTCCTTTTGAAAGAAAAAATGTACTACTATACCATTTACTAAACATAGTGGTACTCGGTAAGCATTGACACCACCTCATCATCATCTCCCATGCTCACATTACAAGTACCTGCACTGCTGGCTAACCACCCACAAGGTCACCCTAGATTTTTGTTCCAAAACTATCAATTCATAACCACAATGACATGCCATATTCTGAGTTACAGTGTCAAAATCAAAAACATCTACATGTACGACACACTCCCAAAAGCACCAGGAACCCTCTTTAGCCTCTCTCATAGGTCAATTTTAAGGTTAAATGATACCAAATCCCAAGACTCGAGTCAAAACAAAGAAACTGCATTGGACCTCTTTCAAAACCATTCCTATCATGGCATGAATGAAGCCGCTCTCATGAATCGAACTCTCAACAATGTCAAGACATGTTAGTACTGAAACTTGAAAGAACCGCAGAATAATAAAATGGAGAAAACTCCAAATGGGTCCCAGCTGTAAGTCTGGATCCTTCTCCATGTACATCCTGAGACCAACTCAACAACTTCGTGTAAGGACTCTGCCCATGTCTTGACCTGTACACAACATATCTTCTCAGGTACCAAACTGTGGCCCGAGTAGGGTGTGAGTGTAAAACTCGGTAAGACACCACCAATGGTGTCTACAAAATATCCAGTCTAATAGATAATGCATGCATGTAAAAAAATGTTTGGTAAACAAACGGTAGTTTATGTTCTAGTTATTAAAAAAGGTTACTTAATTCATGACTAGCATTTATCACAGTTCAATTTCAAAAACCATGTTTTCTATTTAATTCATTTTAATCACATTCTCTATAGTTTAGGAATATACATCATCTATGCATGGGTATATTGAAATAAATTACTATGTATAGTAGAAAATAACTCAACACACTATCTCACTAGGGAAACACATATCACATCAACACATTATCGTCACCTATAATCCTCAGTCAGAGTGGAATGAAATTATTGGGGGAACATAGCCTTCGTCCCCTTCCCTAAAAAGAGTATTTTGGGGGTAGAGTTTAGAGTCTCATTCTAACTCTATCCATGGGCGTTGAACCTCAAGTCAATACCCCACCCTTCCAAGCCATGTGCACCTGTTTATTTATCAAGTCACCACAACCATATCATAACACAACCAAGAATATTAAACTCCATTAGATTTCACAATACATGACAACTACATGGGAATTAACATCCTTTCATATCCCATTAACACATTTACCTATTACAATTCACAACCATATAGGAAAATTACAATTCACGTGACATAACCCATTATGTGTATTCAAAACCGTCTATACCATATCAAAATTCTTCATTGACAATAAATTTTCCCATTGATCCCATTTATCATTTAAAAATCAGTTACGCACTTATACATTTCATGTACAATTCTCTTATCACATAACACGACCCCTATATTACATTTAATAATTTAGTTGTACCACCTAATTCTCATGTATTAATCCATTCAAAAAAATTATCTATTCCATTATTGTATCTCATTAAAATATTCCCCATTTCCCATTCCATTACCAAATTACATTTTCACCATTTAATAATCTCTAATCCCATTTTGAATTTCTAACAAAAATTCATGAAACAGTTGACATAATATTTGTCAACCCAATTAACCATTTTCATGTAATTCCAAAAACAATGTATAACCTTATCTCTATAGAAATATTAATCATCATTCCATTTAAAACATTATTTATTATTAAAACATGTTCTACATGGGTTCCGCATTATTATTCGGAAAACATTCAGATAACCCTTTCCACTCTCTAAGTGCGGAAATGTCAGCGCACCCCATCGATGGCCCTAAAATGATCAAGTTATCCCCTAAGTATCCCAATGGAATTTTGAGGGTTTCAAATAAATCATTTAGACACCCAATTTACCAAATCATAATGAAGGTATCCAATAAACAACAAGACATAGGCAAAATTCCAACATACATGCATAAATCTATAACAAAACTATTTGATATAACTTGTAGACCACTTACCAAGAATCCGATGATGAAGGAACTCTTAATTGAGGCCTTTCATCAGTATTCAAACACCCCATTAATTATCCACCTAAAACTAACATGAAAAGACAGTTTTAGATCTTTGGAAGGAGGAAAAAACAATAAAACTTATTCCAGAAAAGATAAGAAATAAGATTGTTAGAGTTACCAGGGGATTCAATAAAATTCCAACGGTGCTCCAAACATCCAAGAATCAAAAGAGAAACACCATTGGGAATCTTGGATTGTCCAAGATCATAACTAGAGTTTTAGGGGGAGTAAAATTTAGGAGGAAACTGAGATGGGTTTTAAAATCCCTAGATCGAAACGTACTAAATTTTCTAACATTTCTGGGATTTATGGTTTTACAAATTGTTTAAAAACTGTGCGAAATCTACAGCCCGAAAATCACCCACTGAAAATGGTTTCTTGGGGATTAAAAATGGTTTTATTAACCGTGTGACAACCATACATAAGAGTATATCCATGAAAATAGGGTTACCTGGGATAATCTAAATGGTTTTCACTATTCTTACGCAAACAGTGAAATATGCCCGGGAAGTCCCTTTTCCTCCTATTTTGATGTCTTGAACCCTCAGAACTCCCCTAAACCTTCACACAAACATGAGGATACACTTATCTAGACAAAAATAAGAGGCTAAACAAAAAAAATACCTTATGGAAATTTGGGATCATATATCTCCGTGATATGTTATGGTCCTAAAATTTTCCTCTTTCCAAATTCATCCAAACATGTTGGAGTTCCACACCTCTTACCACATAATGATTAATATGGTACCATTTGAATGCTAGAGTGGAAACTGTTATTGTTGGGAGATTTCACCAATATAAATTTATTGATTGCACATACCTTGATAGTCATGAGATAAGGATCTCAACTTGCCTTCTAGTGTCTGAATAATCCTTTTTGACTGTCCGTCTGTTTTTTGGTGATAATTTGAACTCATATAAAGCTCAGTATCCAAATCCTTCTAGAGTATTTTCCATATTTTTGTTGTCAATTGGGTATCTTGATCAGAAAAAATCGATAGAGGTGCACCATTATGTTTTACAACATAATTAATATAAAGTATTTCTAGATTCTCAAGTGGTAAATCCACTCTTATAGAAAGAAAATGTCGAGACATTGTGAGATGATCAACATTAATCCATATTTCACCATTCCTTCTATATTTTGGTAGTAGTCATGTGACACAATACATTGTAATGCCATCCCACTTCCATATAAGAATAGTCAGAGGTTTCATGACATCTCTAGGATATTGTGTCTCAGTGTTTTCTCTCAGATTTCACTTGTTGACTAACTAGAAACCTTGACACATAGTTAGTGATTTCTGGCTAAATGTTATCCTACCAAAAATGTTCCTTTAGACCACTTTATATCATAGTCCTACTAAGGGGTATAGAGAAATTTGAGCTATGATCATAGTCTAATAGATTAATTTTTAGTTCAGGTATTGATGGATTTCATAACCTCTTCCAAAATTTCATAAATACATCTATAAGCACACCCTCTTCCAATCATCCTTCCTTAACATCATTATTTTTCTTTTGCATATTATCATCATATTATTCAATGATTTTTATATTTTTAGTAAAGATGATTTATCAATTATTTTTAAGAGGAAATATGTTTCCCCTTCCATAAAAATTTCCATATCCATCATTTTTATATCAATGAATATAGGATCACTCTCAATCCTTATTGTGGTCAGAATTCTAGGACCATTTTTTTAATGCATCTGCCTCATTATTTATCTTTATTGGGTGGTAGTGTATTGATAAACCATAGTCTTTGAATAACTCGATCCATCTCTATTACCTCTTATTGATTTATTTATGTGAAAAAAAGTATTTCAAACTCGTGTGATACTTATATATATCACATATTTTATAATAGAGATAATGTATCAATATTTTTAGAGAAACGATTACAGATACTAACTCTAGATCATGAGTAGGAGGATTTTTATAATTATTTTTCAAATACCTTGATGAATAAGAAATAACATTATCATTTTTCATTCGGAGTCAACCCAGTCCATTAATTCATTAATCACTATATAACACAAATCCATCATTTCCAGATGGAAGATTCCAAATTGGTGCATTGACCAGTTGTCATTTCAATTAGTCAATGCATTTTTTACCTTCTTCCATCTATAAAAACATAACCCTTTAACGTGTGATCTTAGTTAGCAGGTTAGCCTGATGGGCTAAATTCTGAATGAAATGTCAATAGTAACCTACTAAGACTACAAAACTACATACCTCAGTTATGTTCATGGGTGTGGACCATTCTTATATTTCCATTGTCTTTTCAGGATCAAATAAGATTCCTTCCTTAGAGACAATATTACCAAGAAAAGAAACTGATTGATTCCCGAATTCATATTTTCTAAACTTCCCAAAAAATTTATTTCTTCTAAGAGTTTTCAGAATAATTAGTAAGTTATTCTCATTGTATTCATAGCTATTTAAGTATACAAAGATAACATCGAATAATACCACAAAAGGAATCAAGATATTATATGAAAACTCTATTCATTATATCTATGAAATCATTGGGTGCATTATTCAGTCCAAAAGGCATTACGTTAAACTCTTAATACCCATACATAGTTTGATATAATGTATTTAGAATATATTATTTTGTCATACATAGCTGGTGATATCCAGATCGAAGGTCAATCTTCTAAAAATATTAGGATCAATGAATTAAATCAAATAAATCATAAATTTGATGATGATGATATTTTTTCATTATTGTAATTTCATTTATTTCATTATAACCAATGTATAGCCTCATTAATCCACAATTATTCCTCACAAAGATGACAGGGGCTCCCAATGGAGAAACACCAGGTTGAAAGAATCATTTGTATTTCAATTACTATATTTTTTTATTTAGATCCACTAATTCCATATTGGAAATTCTATAGGTAGTCTCTTATATAGGTGTTTCACATGAATTAAATCAATAGTGAACTCAAATTCTTTCTTTATAGGATGTCCAGGTAATTCCTCCGGAAATACATCAATGTATTCTTGCACAATATGTACATCTTAAATTTGAAGATTTATTTTCTCAACCATAGATATTGTTTTCTCCTTATCTATAAGAATTTAATTAAGTATAGATACTATGGGTGGATCAAGATAAGAATCATATGGTGAGGTTTTTGCTCTATTGATAAAGGATTCTTAACCATTCCCAAAAAATGTATCTTCATTATTCTTACAATAGATCTTCACCTCATAATTTAATAGACAATTAATTCAGATAATTTTATCAATGTAAATCATTGGTAGTATGATATGGTTAGAAAATAAATAACATTTATGTTTCATGAGGTGGACTGATCGATACATCTTTGTTGCAATGATACATTCCCTATGAGTTTTTTATTGAAACATCCCTTATTAAATAAAATTGGACATATCTAATTTTCATGGTAAACTGGGATGATATAAATTCATGTGATGATCCAGAATCAAATAATGCATTTTATATGTTTGAGGAAAAAAAATACCTTCCGAAAAAACATTTAGAAACTTCAACCTCCACGGTTGTAATCGCATAAGCTTTCCCAATCTCTCGTATACTTTTCTGAGGCATGTTTCCATGGAATATGGGAAACTAATTTGAATAGTGTCCCATATCACTTAATTTGTATCATTTAACACCATTTAATTTTCTCTTCACCTTGTATTCACTAGATAGATGACCATTTTCTTCACACATATTGAAAACTGTAATGCCTTTTAATTCATTTCCTAGGGTGATTTCTTCCACAGTTCTCACATAATGGAAATTTCTAGATTCCCTTCTTCCCCAAAGGTGCATCAGATTTTCCATGGTTATTAGATTGCATATTATTATCTTTGATTTACCTTGAACAAATATGATGTAAAAAAGTCCTTCTCTATTTTGATGGAACATAATACATTTTCATCATATGTTGAAAATGTGGGAAAAGCTGTTGCCTATTGAGATTCTTGATCGAAGGGAGATGGTATTGATAAATTAGACAACTCAACCAATAAATTTTCATTGGAGAAACCATAAAATAAGGGAATAAATTTGGGAAACAATGGATGTAATTAAAAGGAACCATCCACATCTTTTTAGGGAAAAATATAGATGAAAACGTTTGAGGACAACATTTTTGATGGAGGGAAGAATATAACACGCCAAATATTTTAAGGTATGTTTCTCTACAATAAATACTTTATATTTATTATATAACCTATATTTCATGAATCATTGAGTCTCTATGAATAAAATATTTTTTATTTATAGTATAATGTAATAACATATCCATTAATCTTAAATTTCCCAAATCTGTGTTTTCAATTTCAAAAAACGGTCATCTATGGTTGTGATCAGTAAGTTATTTGGAGTCTGATTGAACCAACTAGTTATTTTGATGAATAGTAATATAACATCATTATTATAAATATGAATAGTAATATTACCTTTATTAATATCAAATCATATAATTATTTTAATTTCTTAAGATTATAAGCTAATTAGATGGTGATTAATTTTTCAAGGTGTTAAAAAATGAGTTATAGATTTAAAATTGTTATTTTTGAATAAATGATGATTTTAATTAAAAATCAAATTAATAATATTTAATAAATTAATTTCAAGAAAAGAAGTTTATTTTTTAATTCAACATGTTGAAAAATTGTTTGGGTGAATTTTAGGGATTTTTCATAAATTCTTGAAATTGTTATGAATTGTAAAATACAGTAAATTTAGATAAATGGTAAATACATGTTTTACTACATCATAGATGATTCTAGTATTATTTAATACCAAATGGTTCGAATTAAAATGAAAATATTTCTATTTTGGGTCAGATAAATCAATATTATTCTTAGGCTTGAGGAAAAATTATTAAAAGATTGATTAAAATAATGTAAAATCTCTCCTCTCCTCCAATATAAATACCAAACTCATCCCCCTCTTCCTCCCATTACACTCAATCTGTAAGACTTAACAATGTTATACCAAATAAACTTCCCAAGACCTCCCCCTAATCACAAAACATTATGGTGTCCCCAAAAGTCTAAAAACAAAGCCATTAATGATATTCTCAAGGAGGAGTACTGAAGAGGTGAACCTCTCTTCCTTTTTATTTCAACTTCTTTTACAAGTTCCATTCGTTTGGTCCTCTCAACTAATATACCCTCATCCAAATGATATTATAATTATAGTAACCTCAATGTAATGTAATTTTATTATTCTAATGTAACATTTTATCATCATCCCTTTTTCCCCCCTCCTCATTTAATAAAAAAGAAAACACCGTCTGAGATGTGTAAATTTATCACATTCTAAGACGACCAGTTTTCAATTTCTATTTTCGTCTTCAATTATGGTCATTAAACCATTTTTGTGGTTGAAAAAAATCATAATATATTAATTTAATCTTATTTAATGTAATATAATACTATAAAAATTATAATAAATAATTACAATACAAAACAACTTCATTATGCACAAAACTAGAAAGTTAATCCAAACATTGATCATTAACATGTATCTAATGGGCCGTCCTCCTAGTATATAAAAAATAATTATAAGATCATTTATATATCTTTGATGTCTCCAATAATATATATTAACAATTTTTCATGTCCAACCACCTTTCAAATGATCTTCCATTCATGAATACATGTAAAACGATAATTAAAATCAATGAAGAAAATGCTTCGAAATCAATAAAATTTAACCTATTATGCCCATTAAAAAGACCATGAACGAACCTAATATGGTTAAAATAATTAAATTAAATGTATATGAGTTTCTAGACATATTAATTAATGAAGATAAATTTGATTATTCATGATATTCTGATCAATCATAGAACCAATTCAGACATAAGGTAAGGGACTTTATAACCCAATTTACATTCTTAGTGGTTAACATTCTACTTCATTATTTATGTGGTATTAAATTTTTTGTGTGATGTATTCTGTTTATATTATGTTTTATTATGTGTCTTTGTGTTTTATATAAATATTCCATACACTATATAAGTCTCACATAAATTATATGATATTTTTAAGGGGTTTCACATCTCACTTTCAATTCTGTGTGATTTCCATTGTTCGCAACTTATTTCTTGTATTTTGTATATGTTTACTAAAATTTGATATATAATATCATTATTATCTATATATTAATTTTATTCTATGATTCATTTGGTGATTAATGATTTTTGATCATAAAATTTAATTGATTTCAATGTGGTAAGGGGCATTGTCACAATTTCCATTTCCTTGAGACCTACATGGTATTGTACACCTAATCATTCTTATGTGGTGTATATACTACCCATTTGAGTTCATTTTTCATTTTAAATTATAATTCTGGTAAACATCCTTGTTATTTTATCATGGATATAATTATTTACTTATGTCTTATACCATTTCACTTGCTATTTTTATTTGGAATATAGTTTTAACTATGGAAATATTGACGAATACATAATCTATACTATATACGGATGTTGAAAAGACATGTTTATATTGTTTTGAATCTATTTATAAAGAATTATTTGGAGTTCTAGTGATGGGTAGGTCCTTTTATAGCCCCTTGATGCATCGACAGGTCTAATGAGAGAAATCAGTTGGTGACAAATCCTTCTAGTTTGATTCCAAAAATCAAACGTGTTTCTACCCACAGATTTAAACCGTTTCGACAATATAGTGGTATCATTTGGTAGATACATGAAATCCAAATTAATAAGAATATCTCTTTGTTCATTTTCTACTATTAATGTCCATGAGGTTTTCACTATGAAAAAATCAATGGATGTAGTGTCATTATCACTTTATTAATGGCATGTTTTTTTAATTTATTCACCCTGCCATATTGAATTTGTAAATTTTTTATTGATTAATAATTCCGCTATTTGTAACCCTTAATGAGAATTTCAGATCACGTCATTCAATTGTTCACATTCAATAGATTATGTGTAGGATACCATTTATTGAATTCCCATGGATCATGATTATTAGTTTTGTTATGTATTGTATTTTATTACCTTTCCAAATGAAATATGAGTTACATGTATGTATCTTGTTTCTTAAAGACTACAAAAATGATAGTTCCTTCAGGATTTCATTCCATTCAATCAAGACAATTTAAAAATCAGTTTACCTACTGTGGGACTCTCAGGGCGGGGTGTCACGGTGGGTTAATGTAACACCCCGAATTGAAAAAGGGTTAAATGAATAAATGATATGAATCATGTGAACCAGGTTCACCTACCATTTCGGGAGCCTACCTAATTAAAACTCCATAGTTATGTGTGATTGTCTAGGAGGTGTGATCAGGATAGGTGACCTTCTCGGAAGTTTCCCAGGTTGTGTGTGAAGAAGGGAAAACACACTAGAAAGGAAATCGGTTGGCCTGTGGGGATAATCAAGAGTCAGATGATTCATTCGGGGATGTGGGTGAGCCCCAGGGGGGGACCACATGTTTGTGGGGAAACTAGTAGTAACTAGTGGTCCAGAACCTGACATCCATGTTAAGGTGGGGTACATGTGCTGTCATTGGGGCCCGGTTTTTACATTTGGTATTAGAGGTGGATCCCAGCCTTAAGTTTGTTGCATAGCATTGGGTGAGATGTAGGGCCCACAATGAGGATGTTGTGCTCTAAGGGGGGGGGGGGGGGGGTGAATGTAACACCCCATAATGATAAATGTATAAATGAAAAAATTATATGACGCTTGTCAACAAGGTGTACCTTAATTATCGAGAGCCTACCAGATTACAACTCCATAGTTATACGTGTTTGTGCTGTCCCCAGGGCCCAGTTGTAACATTTGTTATCAAAGGAAGAACCCATCCCTGAGTGTGGAGCACTACCTAGGATGAAATGTAGGGCCAACAATAATTACATTGTGCTCTTGGGAGGGGGGGGGGGTTGAATGTAACACCTCGGAATGATAATGGGCTACTAGACTAAATGTTATGACTCATGTCAAAAAGTTGAAACTTCTTTTTTGGGATCCTAAATGACTAGATTTCCATAGTTAAGTGTGTTTGGAGGGGATTAGTGATCAGGATGGGTGACATTCTAAGAAGTTTCCCAAGGTGTGTTTTAGTGAGGAAAAAAAGCACAATAGAAAGGACATGTGTTGGTCTGTGGGGATATTCTTGAGTCAGACGACCTGTTTCGGCACATGGGTGACCCAGGGTGGGACTACGTGTTTACGGGGCAACTAGTGGTACCTGGCAGGCCAATACTCAATGGCCATGTTACGGTGGGGTGTCTCTGCATTCACCGGGGTCCAAATGTTATATTGGAAGATTATAATTCCACAAATATTTTATGGTATGTTTCTCTTAATTAAAGACATTATATTCATTAGATAGCCTATGTTTCTTGTTGAACTAAGTCTCTGTGAAACAACACTTAGATTTTTATTAGAGAAAGTCATAAACTAGCCGTTAAAATTAAATATTCCACATCTATGTTTTGAACATGGTGGGATAGGACCTGAAAACCATGTTAAGGTGGGGTGTCTATGCTTTTAGTAGGACATTATTGTTACATTGGAAGAATATAACACCCCAAACATTTTATGTTATGTTTCTCTCAAAGAAACAACTTATATTTACTAGTTGACCTCTGTTTATTGAAGTACTAAGACTCTCTGAAACAAAACTTGTTTATTTATAGGATAAAGTCAGAACCTAGCTATTAGAATTAAATTTTCCACATATTTTTTAATTTTAAAAAATGGTCATCTATGATTGGGATCAGTATGTTTCTTAGAGTCTAATAGAGCCTACATGATTTTTCATTATGAATTGTAACATAACCATAATAATAGTAATATAAATAGTAATATTGACCTTATGAATAGAAAATAAAATTATTATTCTATTTTCCTTATCGTTATAAGGTAATGAGATTTTGATTATTTTCTCTATGTGTTAAAAAATGAGTTATAGATTTAAAATTGTCATTTTCGAATAAATTTTGATTTTATTTAAAAACTAAATTAATAATTTTTAGAAAATTCTAATTTAAAAATGGAGTTCATTTGTTATTTTCAAATGCCAAAATATTGTTAGGGACATATTTTGTGTTTTTTCTGAAATTCATGATTTTTTAGGAATAGTAAAATATAATAAATTATGATAAATAATAAATACATGTTTTACTACATAATAGGTGATGAAAGGATGATTTAATCCCACTTGGTTCAAAATCACATGAAAATATTACTTTATGGAGTCAGTTGAATCAAGACTATTCATTGCCTTGAGAAAATATATTAAATTTTTGATTAAAATAATGTGATATATCTCCTCTCCTCCACTATAAAATACTTCAATCATTACCCTATTACTCCCACACCACTCTATCTTTGAGAATTTAATATGTTCTTCCAAATACATCCCCCCCCCCCACATCCAAGCCCTACTGTTCTCACAAAGAGTCCAAAAAAGGCCTTGAAGAGATTCTTCATGGAAGAGTCCTCAAGAGGTGAACCTCTCTTCCTTTTTCTTGTATTAGATCTTTGCATTATAATATAATATCCAATTCATAACGAGAATTATTTAAAATTAAATCATTGGTAAGATTATAAGGTTAGAAAATAATGCATTTTTATGTTTCATGAGAAGGACCGATCAACATATTTTTTATTTCAATGGTACATCCCCTATGAGTATTGAATGAAAAATCCTTTATTAAATCAAATTGGACACGTCTAATTTTCTTGGAAAACCATGATGATAAAAATGAATGGGATAACTAGAATCAAAAAAATAATTGGATAATTTTTAAGAAATAATTAAATTACCTACCACTACATCATTAGTAACATCATCTTCAAGGGTTGTAATCACATAAGATTTCCCTTTCTCTCGTGGCCTTTTCTGAGGCACGTTTCCTTGGATCATAGGAAAATCATTTTCACAGTGTCCCATATCTCTAAAATTGAATAATTGAAAATCATTGAATTATCTCTTCCTCTTGAATTCACTAGATCAATGACACTTTTCTCCACACCTATATGAAACTACCATTCCTTTCAATCATTTCCCAGGATGATTCATTACGTAGTTCTCGCATAATGTAAATTTATTAATTCCCTTATTCATCATTGGTGCTTCATCTTTTCCATGATTATTAGAATGCATATTCTTATCTTTATTTACCTTGAACTAATATTATATAGAAAATTCTTTCTCTGTTTGGATGGAACATATTAAAATTTTATTATAAGATGAAAATTTTTGAGAAGCCGGTTCCCTTTGAAGACATGGATTAAGACCTTCAAAGAAATCATCAATCTTTTATTCTGAAGAACATATGTAATATATAACAAACCAAGCTAATATCGTGAAGGTAGCCTCATACTACACTATAACATCTTCTTCCCTTTTCATTAGGATAAGGAAATTCCTCTTCATTTAATATCGTTTTTCACGAGGGAAATATTTGATGAAGAATATTTGATTAAATGTTATCCATTCCATTTCACCTATTTCATCATTCTTAGTGGTATTCAAGATCATGGACCAATATTGATCAACATCACCCTTTTTTCCATATACTGCAATTACTAACTTTTTGTCTTTATCACATATTAATTCCATAAATATCTTTTCAATGGACAATATCCACTACTCAACATCGACTAGATTCGTAGTCCAACTATAATATGGGGGATTTCGCCACATGAAATGATATAGTACAGGTGTATCATGGTCATTCATCAAAACATGAGTAAGTTTTCCCAATATGGCCATGATCTGATCTACTAAAACATTGAAGGTATTGAATTTCTCAGTGGGTAAATCCCTACATTGTCTATGGTTATTGATTCCCCTTATTCCATTAGGAACCATCACTAAAAATGGAATACTCTAAGTTAGGACATAGTTAGTAATTTATAACAAGAAAAACCATAAGATATTATGAAAATTTCTTCACTACTAAACTTGTAATCATAAAAATTGTTTATATTTATTTTGAAATCCTTAATAATGATTTTTAATTAAATGTGAATTCTCCTAATCATATCTTATGAGAGTGTCAAACCAGGTGTACAGTAAGTCTCATTGTCATCTACCAAGATACCTCAGGTCAAGAATGAAACTCCTTGTCAATGTTTTCACTCCTAGGTACATCTGTGCTAGTAGCACATCCACTTGTAGTATCCATATAAGGATGTGTTTTCCAAAAAAATCCACAAAACCTATTACATACAAAAATAGTAGTATGTTCTTGTATATTTATTCTCAAATACTATATTAGGGTGTTTTTTCCCTAATCTATGTTTTCTAAATATAGTTTCCATGTTTCCTACAAAAATTCCGTTGATACCAACTGTATTACCCTGACCCTAGAAGACCAGAGTCGATTCATTAATTATTACATTGGCATGATTTAATGGGATTAAATTTATAAGTAATAGTCAGTTTATTAGTATTTAATAAGCTAGATATATACATGTAACTCATATTACATTGGGAAAGGTAACAAAATAAAATAAATAAAAAAATAATAAACTACATCAACAAGTACTCAATAAATGGTTTCATCCTCATAACTTTTCGAAGGTAAAAAATGAATGGGGTGATCTCAAATAATCAATAAGGCTTAAAAATAGTGAAATAATGAATTAAAAATAATGGAATAATAAAACAATTGTCATAGTCAATATGGAATGGTTAATAAATGGAAAACACATACCATTAATAAACTAAGAATGAAACTGCATTAATATATTTTTTTCATAGTTAAAAAATCACTAATATTAATAACTGAATATTTATAATGTGATATTATTATTAATTTGTAAATAATATATCTGGTACATGAAACTAGTATATTTTTGAAGCAGTTTACGTCTCTGGGTAAAAACCTATCTGATTTTTGGGGACAAACTCGAAGGGTTTGTCGCCAACTGATCTGTCTCATGAGACCTATTTTTGCATCGAGGGGATATAACGGGCCCCTACGATCACTGAAATTCTAAATAATTATTTATACGTAGATTTAATACAAGTAAATTATTCTTTCTCAATATTTTTATAGAGTATAGAATATAGATTCCTCAATATTTCGATTGATAAAACAACATTCCAAATAAACACTGTTTGTGAAATGGTACACAGATTAAGGAAATAGACATATCCATGCTACAAAAAAATGTATATTTACCAAAATTATAATTCAAAATTAAAAATAATCCTAAATTGCAAGTATATACACCACATTAGAAAGATTCGGTTCACAAAACCAAGTAGGTCTCAATGAAATGAAAATTTATACAAAGTCCCTTACCACATCGTAATAAATTGAATCATATGAACAAGAACCAATAATCAAATAATGAATCAAATAATTCCATTAATATAAATACAATAATGATATTTTATATCGAATGAAAGTATACATATATCACATACAAGAAATAAGGGGAGAACAATGGAAATCTAATGAAATTACAAGTGATATGAGAAACCCCTTTCCTTATTTATGAATGTTTTGTTGGATTGATCATAATGACCACAATTATCAAATTTTTCATCATTAATTAATTTTTATTAATCCTAATGTACTTGAATTGTATTTATTATAACCTTATTAGGTTCATTCGTGGCTTTTTGGATGGGTTTATGTTGTTTAATTTTATTATTTTTGAATCATTTTCTTCCTTGATTTTCATGATCGGTATACTTATATTCATGAATGGAAGATCATTTTAAAAGTAAATAAACATCCATAATTGTTAATATATTTTATTAGTGAAATTACAAATATATATTATCTTATAATGATTTTGGTTATATACCACGAGGATGGACCATTATATAAAAGATAATGATAAATTCTTGGATTAACTTAGCGGTTTTATCCACAATGAACTTGTTTTGTATTATTATTTTATATTATGAGTTTTTAAGAAATAAAGAAAATTAAATAAAAAGAAATAAATATATTATGATCTAGTTAAACCATAAAAATTGTATCTTTTCTAGAATAGAATATTGTAATAGATATTGAAAACTTGTCATCCTTGAATTTGAAAAATTATCACATCTCCGGAGGTGTTTTCATTTTTAGTATAAGTGGAGGGGGGAAAGAAAGATGATGATAAAATATTCCATTAGTATAATGAAATTCCATTTCATATAGGGTAATTTAATTATCATATCAGTTTTTTTATATGAGATGAGGAGAGTGCATCAAAACAATGGAACTTGTAAAAAAAGTTGACTGAAAAAAAAGATAGGTTCACCTCTTGAGTACTCCTTGATAATCTCCTTAAGCCCTTTGTTTTTTGCCTTCTAGTAAGACCATCAGGTCTTGGACATGGGGGAGTTATTGGGAATTGTATTTGGAAGATCTTATGTAAGCCAAAATACTTGAGTGGCATGGGAGGAAGAGGGGAATGAGGGTTGTATTTATAGAGGAGGAGAGGACAAATTTTTAATTATTTTAATCATTTTTTAAATATTTTTCTCAAGACTATTAATATTCATGATTAATGTGAACCCAAATAGATATATTTTTATGTGTTTTTGACCAAGTGGTCTTAATATTTCATTAAACACCAATGATGCAGTAAAATAAGTATTTATCAATTATCGTAATTTATAATATTTTATTATTCATAAAAAATTCAAAAATGTGAGAGAAATCCCAAAAAATTACCCAATCCATTTTCTAATGTGTATAATTAAAAAATTAACTCTATTTTTAATAAATAATTTTTAGAATATTATTATTTTAATTTTTAAATAAAATAAAAATTTACTCAATTATAAAATTTTTAAATCTATATCTACTTTTTTAGAACCTTCAAAAATTAATCAAAATCTCACTATCATATAACCCTATGAAGATAAAATAATAATATGATTTACTATTCCAAAGAATCATATAACTATTCATAAGTGTGTGTTACCATTCATCAAAAAAACAATTTGGTTCTATAAGAATCCAAATAACTTACTCATCACAACCGTATATGACCATTTTTTGAAATTCAAAACATAAATGCAGAAAATTTAGGGTTAATGGTTAGGTTATGACTTTCTACTTTAAATAACCATGTTTGTTTTCATAGAGAATATGTTCTTCATGAAATATATGCTATATAATTAATAGAGTGTATTTATTTTAGAGAAACATACCATAAAATGTTTGGGATGTTATATTCATCCCTCCATCGTAAATCTCATCCTCGAAATATTTTATGTATATTGCTCCCCAAAAATATATGGGTCATCATTATTCATAACATCCTCAGGTTCCCAGGTTACTTCCTCTATTTTATAGTTTTTTCAATGAAATGTTGCTAGGTGAGTTGTCCGATTTCACAATACCAGCTCTGTTTTGTCAAGAATCCTGATAGACTCTTCACAGTATGACAAATAATCTTCCTGCTATATTTATTCATAGGTGGTTACATACATTGGGTGTGGAATTTATTTATTAAATAATAAAATGTGGACCACATTCTAAACATTGGAGAGAAATTTTTTCATTGAAAACCAGTAAGATACAGCTCCAAATCTTTCTATTTAAAACAGTTCGATGCACATGGGTCTTAGTTTACCTTTCATACCAAACCTTAAGTCACTCTTCCATGAAGATACTTTAGAAAGACATGATATCCTACTTGAAATCCCAAATCCTTTCTCTGATTGTAATAATAACTCTTTTTACTACATTGTGATTCTTTATTATGGGCCTAAATGTTCTTTACATTTTCATTTTTCTCTTTGATAAGATTTGGTAATATATGATTCCTCTCACCAGCTTCGCCCTAACATTTTGTTGTTCAAAACCTCTTACACTATAATGCTTCACATGGCACCATATGAATTCTAGAATGGAAAATAATATTGAATGAAAATTCCACCAATGGAAATTATTTATCCCACATACCTTGAATGTCAAGAGAGCATGATCTCAACATGTCTACCAGTGTTTGAATAGTCCTTTCAGACAGTTCTTCGGTTTGGGCGTGATAAGCAGTACTCATATGAAGCTCAGTATCCATATCCTTATGGATACTTATCCAAAATTTTGATGTGATCCAGGGATCTTGATCGGACACAATCGATTGAGGTTCACTTTGATGTCTTACAACTTCATTAATATAATGTATTTATAGGCACTCATGTTGTGAAACTTCTCTTATAGTACGGAAATGTGCTGATTTTTTGAGAGGATCAACACGTAGCCATATTGGATCATTCCTTCTAGGTTTCCATGGTTATTCTGTGAAAAAATACATCTTAATTTCATCTCACTTGAGTAAATTTATAGGTAGAGGTTCTATGACCCCTCTATGATGGTGTCTCTCGGTATTACCTTGTTGAAAAACTAGACACCTTCACACATATTCAAAAATTTCACACTTCATGTTATCCCATGAAAAATGTTCCATTATATATCTATACATCATAGTGATACCAGGGTGTATAGAGATATTTAATCTATGTAAATCATCTAATAGTTATCTATTTATTTCACGTACAGATGGAACACATAACCACTTCCCAAATATTATAACTCTACCTACATACACAAAATTTTTCAATCATCCATCCTTAATAGCTTTTATTTTCAATTTTATATTCTCATCCTCGCATTGAGAGATTTTTATCTCATATAGTAAATATGTTTTAAAAATCATTTATAAGAGGAATGATTTTCCTCCTTCCATAACAACTCCCATAACCAGCTTTACTAGATCCATGGATATTGGATCCCTCTCAATACTCATTTGGGTTTGAATTCCATGATATTTCCTTCTTAATGCATCTTCCACATTATTTTCCTCTAATAAGTTGTAGTTTATTAAACAATCATTGTCTTTGAGTAACTAGATCTATCTTGTATGCCTCATGTTGTGTTATTTCTATGTAAAAATGTATTTAAAACTCTTGTTATCTGTATACATCTCACATATTTCAACATAAGGATAATGACATCATATTTTCAGAGAAATGATTATGGATGCTAATTCAAGATCATGAGTTGGAAAATTTTTCTCATGATTCTTCAACTATAATGATGAATAAGTAATAACTTTATCATTTTTCATATGGACACCACCCATCCATTCTTTGATGTATCACCATATATCACAAAATACATCATTTCGAGATGGAAGAGTCAAAATTCTAGCATTGACAAGTCTTCTTTTCAATTATTCCAAGAATTTTGTACATTCTTTCATCCATACTAAATTATCTCCCTTACTTGTGAGCTTGGTTAGTAGGTTAGCTAGTCGATAGAAATTATGAATTAAATGTCGATAATAACACTCTTAGCCAGTAAAATTGTGTACCATAGTTTTGTTCATGGTTGTGGTCCATTATTGTTTTTACTTTTTATTCCCTGGATCAACTAAGATTTCATCCTTAGAGAAAATATGGCCAATAAAATAAACTGATTGAAAAAAAAATTAACACTTGCTAAACATCCCATATAATTCATTTATTCTAAGAGATTTCATAATAATCTGAAAGTGATTATCATGGTCTTTGTAGCTTTTTTAGTACACGAGGATTTCATCATTAAATACCTCAAAAAATTCATCATGAAATTCCTTGAGAATTCTATTCATTATATCCATGAAAAAATAGAGTGCATTAGTGAGTCCAAAAGGCATTACTATAAATGTGTAATGCATGTACCTGTTTTGAAAGGCTATCTTGGGAATATTTTCATTCATCGCACACAACTAATGATATCTAGATTGAAGTTCAATTATAGAAAAATATTGGGCTCCGTGAAGTTAATCAAATAAATCACCAATTTGTGGAATATGATAATTGTTATTTTTTGTAATAGCATTCATTTCCATGTAATAAATTCATAGAATCATGGATCCATCTTTCTTCATGAAAAAGAGGGTAGGGGATCCCAATGGAGTAACACTAGGTCAAATAAATCTTCCTCACTTAATTTACCTAGTTTTTTCTTTAGCTCCACTAATTCCATAGTGGCAATTCTATAGTTATTCTTTGATATAGGTCTTGCACAAGGAATTATATAAATAGAGAACTCAACTTCTCACTCAAGTGGATTTCCAGGTAAATCCTATGGAAATACATCAATGTATTTTTTCACAATATGTACGTCCTCAATTGGAATATTTCTTTCCTCACCCACAGATATTGTTTTCTCCTCCATTCCAATGATTTCATTTAGTAGAGCTACTAGGGTGGATCTGGATAAGAATTAGTTGAAGATGTTTCTTCTATATTGATTCGGGATTCTACCCAATTCTCAAAAAAATTAACTTCCTTCTTCTTGAAATAGATCTTTATATCATAATTTGATAGCTAATTTATACCAAGAATTATATCAAAGACAATCATTAATATGATCATAAGGTTAGATACTAGAGAACGTTTATGTCTTAAGAGGGGGACTGGCCGACACATTTTTTTTTGCAAATTTACACCCCTTATGAGTTTTAACTAACAACTCCTTTATTATATCAAATTCGACATGTCTAATGTTCATGGAAAACTGAGATGATATAAATGAATGTGATGATACAGAATAAAATAAATCATTAGATAATTTTAATGAATCAATTAAAGTACCTACCACCACATCATTATGAATGATAACCTTCGTGATGTAATCGAATAAGTTTTCCCTTGTTCTCATGACATTTTCGAAGAATGTTTTCCTTATAGAATAGGACAATCATTTTCATAGTGTCCCATATATCTATAATTGTATAATTGAACTTCATTGAATTGTCTCTTCCCCTTATATTCAGTTGATTGATGCCTATTTTCTCCACACATATACAAAACCTCCATTTAATTCAATCATTTCCTAAGTTGATTCTTTCCATAGTTCTAGCATAACGGATGTTGCATAATTCCCTTCTACCTCATTGGCGCTTCCTCAATTAAATGGTTTTTAGAATTAATCTTCTTGACATGATTTACATTGATCAAATATGATCTTGAAAGTTTATTTTTCGGTTTTTATGGAACATAATAAAATTTCATCATATGATGAAATTTTTTGACAAGCTAGTTCCCATCAGATACCTACCTTAATACCTTCAATGAAATAATCAATATTTCCTTCCGAATCACATACTTAATCTATAGTATACATGGATAATTGTGTGATGGTAGCCTCATACTCTACAACACTATTTTCTTCCATTTACTATAGGATATGGAATTTTCCTTTTTATTTTAGATCATTGTTCATGAGGCATATATTGGATAGAGAATATTTCCTTAAAAGTTTTCCATTCTAAATCTTCTATTTATTATTCCTCCATGGTATTATGGATCAAGGACCACCATTTAGGAAACATACTTTGAGTACTAAATTTTCATTTTCATCGCATATTAATGCCAGAAATATATTTTCAATTGACTTGATCCACTACTAAGCTACCACTTGATTATTAGTACCTTTAAAAGATGTGGGTTTCAACTGCATGAAATGACCCAGTACAAATTTTTCATTGTTATTAATCCCTACCTTAGTAAATTGTCCCAATATGTTTGTGATCTGATATACTCTGATATTGACTTTGTTGAGTTTCTCAGTAGAGAAATCCCTATATTTTCAACGATTATTAATTCCCCTTATTACATTAGGATCCATCACTAAACACTGGAATACACTAAATTATGACATAGTTCATAATTTCTAACTAGCATACACATATGATAATCTAAATATTTATGCACAACTAATATCAAAATCTTAAACATTTCTTATATTTACATTTAAATCCTTTAAAAAGGTTTGTAAATAAAATGTGAATTATCCTAAGATTATCCTCAGGGAGTGTAAAGCTAGGTGTTTAGTATGGTCTGTTGTCATGTTCCTAGATACCCCAGGTCCACCGCAAATGTCCTTGTTGAAGTTTTCAAACCTAGGTGCATCTCTGCCAGAATGACATCCACTTGTAGTATCCCGACAGGGATGTATTTTCTAGAAATATTGACATAATATATTCCATACCAAAATACTAGGATGTTATTTTATGTTTATCCTAAAATACTATATTATGGTTTGTTCACTAATTTATGCTTTCTAGATATAGTTTCCAAGTTTTCTACTAAACTTCCTTTGATACCAACTGTAACGCCCCCACCATAGAAGCCCAGAGATGGTTTATTACTTGTTACATTGGAATGATTATATGGAATGAAATCATAAATGAATGATCAATTAAGAATTCTGGAAGAATCTAAAAACATTCATGTAACTCATATTACATTGGGAAAGGTATAAAAATACAATACATAACAAAAACTATTAAACTGAATCTATGAGAACTCAATTAATGATCTCCTCCTCATAACCTATTAAAGATAAATAAGAAATGGATGAGATAAAATGATCAGTAACGGTTTAAAATAGAGAAATCATGAATCAAAAATAACTGAATAAAAAAAAATTGGCATAGTCAATATGGAAAGGAGAAAAAAATGAAAAATTCATGCTGTTAATAAACTGAGAATGAAACTACGTCCACAGATTTGGTGATTGTGAATTACTCATGGATAGTAATAACTGAAAATGAATAAATAGGTATGATTATTAATTTGGATGTCATGTATCAAGAACATGATACCACTATACCATCGAAACCGTTTTAGTATTTTCGTGGAAACACCTCTAATTTTTGGAAACAAACTCAAAGGGGTTATCGCCAACTGATTTCTCTCATGAGCGTTGTCGATGTATCTCGGGGATATAGAAATACCCACTCGTCAATTCAGGTCCAAGTAATTCATTATAGATATATTTAACAAAATTATAGTATTCCTTATTAATATCCGTATAGATTATAGAGTACAGATTCATCAATATTTCCATAGTTAAAACAACATTCCAAATTCACACCATAAGTGAAATTGTATACGGCTTAAGGAAATAATCATATCCATGCTACAAGAAAATGTATATTTACAATAATTATAATTTCATGTGAATAATGATCTAAAATGGGCAGTATATTCACCACAAAAGAAAGAATAGGTTCACTATAACATGTAAGTCTCAATGAAATGGAAATTGAGACATGGTCCCTTACCACATCGTAATAAATTGAATCATATGACAAAAAAACAATAACCACAAAAAGAATAACAAAATACCATGACTATAAAGAGAATCTTGATATTATATAACAAATGTTAGTATACATATACCATATAAAAGATATAAGTGGTGAACAATGTAAATCTCATAGAATTAAAAGTGAGGTGAGAAACCCCCTACCTTATGTCCAAATGTGGTCATCGATTGATCTTAATGACCTGAATAATCTAATTTATCTGAATTAATTAATAATTATTGAGCCTCCTATAAATTTATTTGATTTATTATAAACTTATTATGTATATTCATGGACTTTTTGATGGGTTTAATATATTTAATATTATTTTTTGGGAATCACTTTCTTCCTTGATTTCCAGGATCGGTTTACATGTATTCATGAATGGATGATTTTTGGAAATACGTTTGAACATACAGAATTGTTAATATATATTATTAGTGACATTATAGATATATATATGATCTTATAATGATTTTGGTTATATAATATGATGATGACCTATTGGATAAACGTTAATGATAAATGCATGGATTAAATGGTTGGTTCTCTGAATAATGAACTTGTTTTGTATTAATACATTATATTCTGAGTGTTTAAGGACTCCATAACATTAAATAAGATGAAATACATATATTATGGTCTGGTTAAACCATAAAAGGGGTTTCATTCCCATAATTTAAGATGATAATAGAAATTTAAAACATGAAATCCTTGAATATGATTAACTAACACATCACGAATGTTGTTTTAATTTTTAGTAAAAGAGGAGGGGGAAAAGATAGATTATGATAAAATATTCTATTAGCATAAAAAACGTCTAGTAGATGTATGGTATTGGATTTTTCATAGAATTTGGATTTTTGGAGATGAGGAGAGAGCTGTAAAAGAAGGGAAGTTGTAAAGGATGTTGAATTAAAAAGGAAGAGAGGTTCACATATTGAGTACTCCACCTTGAGCAGTGTGGTAGCAAGAGTGGAATGAGGGTGGTATTTATAGTGGATGAGAGAAATGATTCTACATTATTTTAATATTTTTCCTCAAGACATTGAGTAGTCTTGATTCATGTGACCCCAAATACTAATATTTTTATGTGATTTCAAATCATGTCGGATTACATTAGCCTTTCATTACCTATGATGTAGTAAAACAAGTATTTAACATTTATCGTAATTTTTCTTATTTTACTATTCGTTAAAAATTCATGAATTTCTGAAAAAATCATAAAATTCACACTAACCATTTTTCAATGTGTAGATTTGAAATAATAACTCCATTTTTTGAAAATAATATTCTAAATATTATTAATTTATATTTTAATGAAAATCAAAATTTATTAAATAATAACAATTTTAAATCTATAATTTATTTTTTTACACCTTGAAATATTAATAAAAAATGTGTTACATTATAAATTTAAGAAAATAAAATAATAATGTGATATTCTATTAATAAGGGAACTATTACTATTTATATTACTATTCTTAACAGTATGTTACTATTCCTCAAAAAACGTGTTGGTTTTATCAGACTCCAAATAACATACTAATCACAACTGCATATGACAGTTTTTTGAAATTCAAAACACAGATGTACAATATTTAAATTTAATGGCTTGGTTATGACTTTATCCAACCAATAATCAAGTGTTGTTTCATGGAGACTCAGCGATTCATGAAATATAACATATCTAATGAATATAAAGTATTTATTAGAGAAAACATATAATAAAATGTTTGGGGTGATATATTATTCCCTCCTTGAAAACTATCATCCATGAAAATATTCATGTATATTTCTATATAAAAATATGTTGGTGGTTCTTTTTCAGAACATCCTCGGGTTCCCACATTGATTCCTCTATTTCATGGTTTCTCCAAAGAACCATTACTATCCGAGTTGTCTAATTTCTCAATAACTTCTCCATTGTGTCAAGAATCTCGATAGTCTCTCCACAATATGAAAAATCAAGTTCAAACTCTATTTCATAATAGGTCAGTACATGTGTTGGGCCTTTAATTTATTTCTTTAAAATGAAACATGGAAAAAATTATGATCTTTGGAGGGTCATGGTGGAATTACTAAATGGTAAGATACATTTCTAAATCATTCTAGAACTTTAAACGGTCTGATGTACATGGGGATTATATTCCCTTTCCCACTGAACCATAAGACACCCTTCCAGGGAGATACATTTAGAAATACATGATCACCTACATGAGATTCCAATACCTTTCTCCATTTTTCACCATAAATCTTTCTCCTTCTTTGGGCTGCTTTAAAATAGGTCTGAATTTTCATTACCTTTACATATGTCTCTTCAATAATTACTAGGGATATAAGTTTCCCCACACCAACTTCATTGCAGCATGTTGGAGTTTGACACCTCTAACCATATAACGTTTTATATTGAGTCATTTGAATGATATAATGGAAACTATTAATATAGTAAAATTAAAAAAAATTCAATTATTGATCCCACATACCTTGAAAGTAAGGATAACATGATCTCAACATGTCTTCTAGTGTTTGAATAGTCCTTTTGTACTGTCCATCAGTTTAGGGGGGATAATCAGTACTCATTTTAAGTTCAATATCTAAATATTTCTGGGTAGTTTTCTAGAATAAAGATCTAAAATAGGGATTTCAATCAGCCAAAATCTATAGTGGTTCCCCCATGATGTCTTACAGTTTCATTATTATAAAGACTTTGGAGGAGCTCAAGTGGTAAATCCTCTCTTATTGTTAGGAAATACGATGATTTTTTGAGATGATAAATAATTACCCACATTGCATCATTCTTGCTAGGTGTCCTCAGTATTCCTAAGAAAAATTCATCATAATGTCATCCCACTTCCATATAAGAATAGGTAGAGGTTCGATGACCCTACTAGGATGTTGTCTCTCAACATTCACTTGTTGAAAAACTAGACACCTTGACTCATAGTCAGCTATTTCTCACTTCATGTTATCCCATAAAAATTATTCCTTTAGATCTCTATACATCATAGTACTACCAGGGTGTATAGAGATATTTCAGTTACGTTCATCGTAAAATATTTCCATTTTTATGTTAGGTACTAATGGAACACATAACATCATTAGTAATTTTAGAACTCCATCCACATTCACAATGTCTACCAAACTTCCACCCTTAACAGTTTTAACTTCTTTTGTATATTTTCATCATTATATTGAGAGATTTTTTTATTCTCTAGTAAATATGGTTTTTCAAAAATTTGAAAGATGAAATATATTTCCCCATACATAACAATTCCCATTTCTATTTTCATTATATCCATGAATATTGGATCTCTCTCAATCCTCATTGGGGTCCGAAGTGCATGATCATTCCTGCTTATTGCATCTTCCACCATATTTTCAATTCCTAGGTGGTAGTGTATTGGAAAATCATTGACATTGAGTAAATATAGCCATCTCATTTTCCTCATGTTGAGTTCATTTTTTTAAAAAATGTATTTTAAACTATTGTGATATGTAAATATCACACATCTTTTACCATAGAGATAATGTCACCATATTTATAGAGCAATTATTACAGCTGCTAACTCAAGATTATGAGTAGAATAAATTTTATCATGATTATTTAACCGACTTTATGCATAAGAAATAACATTAACATTTTTCAAAAGGATGCATCTCAATCCATTCTTTGATGCATCAAAATATATCACAAATCCATCATTTCCAGACGTAAGAATAACAAATGGAGCATTAACTAATCTTAATTTCAATTCACAAAATAATTTTTTACATTATTTCATCCATAAAATATGAACCCCCTTACGTGTGAGCTCAGAAAGAGGGTTATCCAGTTGGGGTAAATTCTAGACGAAATGCCGAAAGTAACCTACTAAGCCAATAAAACTACGTTCCTTAGTTATTTTCATGGGCGTGAACTATTCATGGAATGCTTTTTTATTCATAGGATGAACTATTATTCCATACTTAAAGACAGTATAGATATGAAAAAAACTAGTTGAAGCTATAATTCACACATTTTAAACATCTCATATAATTCCATTTATCTAAGAGTTTTCAAAATAATCTGTAATTTATTCTCATGGTCTTCGTACCTTTTAGAGTATACAAGGATATCATCAATAAACAAAAAGACAATGAAATCAATATATTCCTTGAAAACTCTATTCATTAGATCTATGAAAATAGATGGTGCATTAGGCAGTCCAAAATGCATTATATTAATCTTGTAATGCCCATAGCTGGTCAAAATGCTATTTTTTGACTATCTTCCTTCCTCACAAGCACTTGATGATGTCCATATTTAAGGTCAAGCATCGAAAAAATTGTGCTCCATGAAGATGATCAAATAAATCATCAATTTGTGGAAGAGGATACTTGGTATTTATTGTAATAGAATTGATTTCAATATAATCAATGCATATCATCATGGATCAATGATTCTTCTTGACAAAGAGGATACGGGATCCCCAAGGAGAAACACTAGGTCAAATAACTCCATTTTCACTCCATTACTCTAGTTTTTTCTATATATCCACTAAATACTAAATGGAAATTCTATTGTGACACTTTGATATAGGTCATACACCATGAATTAAATAAATAGAGAACTTATCTTCTCGCTCTGGAGGATGTCCAGGTAAATCCTCTGGAAATATATCACTATATTCTTGAATAATAGGTAAGTCTTCAATATGAAGATTTCTTCCTCACCCATAGATATTTTGTTCCCCTAATCTTTAGGAATTTCATTCATTAGAGATGCAGGGGGGATCAAGATAATAATCATATGTTGAGGTTTCTTCTCTTAAGATAAGGGATTCTACACCGTTCTCAAAAATTTTAACTTCATTATTCTTGCAATAGATCTTGACATCATAATTTGATAGCCAATTCAACCGAGAATTATATCGAAATAAATAATTTTTGTGATGATATTGTTAGGAACTAAATCGCGTTTATGTGTCATGTGGGGGACTGAATGACACATCTCTATTGAAATGATACATCCATTAAGAGTTTTTATTGACAACTCATTTATTAAATAAAATTGGAAATATAGAATTTTATTTCAAAGATGGGATGATATAAAAGATTGTGATTATCCATAGTAAAATAATGAATTATCTATGTTTTAGGAAACAATTAAAGTACATTCCCCCATATCATTAGGAACTTCAACCTCTACGGTTGTAATCACATATTCTTTCACTTTTTTAGTGGCATTTTCTGATGAAATTTTCCTTGAGCATATGAAACTCATTTAAATATAGTCCCATATCTCTAAAAATTTGACTTTGAACATCATTGACTTGTATATTTCACTATAATTCATAAGATTGATGAACCTTTTCTCTACACTTCTAGAAAAATCCCACGCATTTCATGAATTTTCAATGATGATTCTTTCTGTAGTTCTGTTAAAATGTAAATTACATCATTCAATTTTTCCTTATTAGAGATTCATCTTTTCCATGGTAATTATAATTCCTATTCTTATATTGATTTTCCTTGAAAAAAATATGATATAGAAAATTCATTCTTTGTTTTGATGGAACTTAATACAATTTCATAATATGATGATTTTTTTTTGAAAAGATAGTTCCTTTCCAAGACATGGATAAATACCTTCAATTAAATGATCAATCTTGCCTTTAAAATCACATACATATTCTATAACATACCTAGCATGTCTTGTGAGGGTATCCTTATACTCCGCCACACTCTCTTATTCCCTTTTCTTTAAGCTATGGAATTTCCTCTACATTTCAGTTAGTTGTTCATGATGGAAATATTTGTTGAAGAATAATTCCCTAAATGTTTTCCATTCCATATCTTCTATTTATTCATCCTCTCTGTTATTATGGATCATGGACCACCGTCGACCAATATCACCCTTGAGGAAATACGCTACAAGTACTGCATTTTCATTTTCATCATATCTTAATGGAAAAAATATCTATTCAATGGACTTGATCAACTTCTCAACTACCAACATATTATTAGTCCCCCTAAAATATGGGGGATTATTCCACATGATATGATCTAGTATAGGGGTAGAATGGTTATTCATCATAGACTGAGTTTTTTTCCCAATATTGTCATGATCTAATCTGTTCCAACATTGACTATGTTGACATGCTCAATGGGATCCCTACATTTTCTACCTGTATTGATTCCCCTTCTGTTAGGCGCCATAAAAAACTATGTAATGCAATAAATTAGGTCATAGTTTATAATACCTAACTGATAAAAACTTATTATAATCATAAAATTTATGCACATCTAATCTCATAATCATAAACACTGTTTATATTTATCTTTATACCCTTCATAATTATATTTACAGAAAAATTTAATTATCCTAATCATGTACCCCAGGAGTGTCAAACCAGGTGCACAGCAAGGGTTGTTGTCTTATACTAAGATACTATGGTTCAATCCTGAATGTCCTTGTCTAACTTTTCACTCCTAGTTAAATTTTTGTCAAAGCCACTTCCACTTGTAGTATCCAGACATGGATTTATTTGTTAGAAGTATCCACATAATATATTCCCTAATAAAATACCAGAATGATAATGTTTGTTTCTCCACAAAGACTATCATAGGGGTTTGTTCCCTAATCTAGGTTTCTTAAATATTTTTTTCATGTTTTCTACTAAACATCCTTGGATACCAACTGTAATTCACCAACCCCAGAAGCCCCATGCAGATTCAATACTTATTAAATTGGAATGATTTAATGGACTGAACAGTTTTTTAGTATTGAAGAAACTATATAAATACTTGTAACACGTATTACATTGGAAAAGCTAACAAAATAGAATACATTAAAAACTAAAAAACATCATCCACAAGAACTCAATAAATGGTCTCCTCTTCATAACGTATTGAAGTTGAAAAATTAACGGTGTGAGATCAAATTATAATTAAGGCATAAAAATAGCGTAATCATGTATCAACAATAATTTAATCATAATAAAATTGTCATGGTTAGTATGGCATGGTGAATATATGAAAATCGCATGCCATTAATAAACTGAGAATGAAACTGCATCCATAGATTTTTTTCATGTGAAAAATGCATGGATAGTAATAACTAAAAAATAATAAAGAGATGTTATTATTAATTTGGACATCATCTATCTAGAAAATGATACCACTATACCATCGTAATGGTGTATTTCAGTGGTTAGAAACACCTCTGTTTTATCGATACAAAATCAAAAGTTATGTTGCCGATAGATTTGTCTCATGAGGCCTATCGATGCTTTGAAGGCCTATAGAGGGCCCCACCCATCACTACAATGAAAAATAATTATTTATATATAGATTTAATATAAGTACATCATTCTTTATCAATATCTGTATAGAGTAGACAATACTGATTCATCAATATTTCCATAAATAAAACAACATTCCCAATAAACACTATATGTGAAATGGAATACAACTCAAGGAAATAATCATATCCATGCTATAATAAAGTTTATATTTAGTAGAATTATAATTTAAAATGCAAAATGATCTCTAATGGTAAGTAGATACACCGCATAAGATGGGTTTAGTTCACAACAACAAGTAAGTATAAATGAAATTGAAATTGAGACAAAGTCCTTTACCACATCGTAATCAGTTGAATCATATGGAAAAAATAAATAATCACAAAATTAATCACATAATACCATGAATTTAAATATAATCAAGATATTATATATAAAATGGTACTACACATAAACCACATACAAGAAATAAGTGGAAAATAATGGAAATCTCAAGGAACTAAATGTGAGTTGTGAAACACTTTAAAATATGGTATAATTGAATTGGGACTTAATAGAGTGGATGGAAAATGTATATACACAATAAATACACGTAATTCAACATAATATAAACAAAATTAATCACAAAAAAAATCTTAATACCACATAAATAATTACGTATACTGTTAACCTAATGAATGTAAATCGGGTTAAGAATCCCCTTACCTTATGTCCAAAAGTGTTCTTTGATTGATCTTAATGACAAGAATGATAAAATTTCGATTCATTAATTAATTTTCCCCAAACATCCCATACATCTAATTGATTTAGTATAATCTTATTAGGTTCATTAATGGGCTTTTTGATGAGTTTAAGAGGTACAAAATTATTCTTTTGGAAGCATTTTCTTCCATGATTTTCATGATCGGTATACTTGTATTTAGGAATGAAAGATCATCTCAAATGTGGTTGAAAATATATAATTGTTAATATATATTATTAGTGACATTACATAGATTTGTAAAATTAAATTTTAACTCCATGTTTATGAATTTATCCAATAAATAACCATGTTTTCTTTCACAGATACTTAGTTATTCATACAATATATGCTATCTAACGAATAAAATGTATTTATTTAAGAGAAACATACCATAAAATCACAATTACCCATATTGCATCATTCTTTATAGGTTTACTCAGTTTTTTTGTGACAAAATCCATCAAAATTTCATTCAAATTCCATATAGTAATTCGTACAGGTTGCGTGACCCCTCTAGGAAGTTGTCTGTTGGCCATCACTTGTTGACAAACTAGACACCTTAACACATAGTCCCAAATTTCCCGCTTCATGTTAGCCCACCAAAAATGGTCCTTCGGGTCTCTATACATAGTAGTGCTACTAGTGTGAATAGAGAAATATGATATATGCTAATAATCTAATAGTTCCCCTTTTTTTCAGGCACTGATCAAAAACACATAACCTCTACCCAAATTTAAATCTCCATTCACACATACAAAGTCTTTAAATATTATTTCCTTAACAACTTTAATTTTATTTTGTAGATTATCATCATCAGATTGAGATCATATTATAATATCTAAAAAATTTTATTTATAAATAATTTGAAATACTAAATATGTTTCCCCTTCTATAAAAATTCCCATATCCATATTTAGTACATCCATGAATATAGGATATCTCTAAATTCTCATTTGGGCCAGAAGTCTATGATCTTTCTAGCTGAATGCATCTGCCACCTTATTTTCCTTTACTAGGTGGTAGTTTAATGAAAAATAATTGTATTTGAGTAACTGGAGTCATATCATTAGACTCATGTTGAGTTATTTATGTGTAAAAATATATTTCCATCTCTTGTGATCCCTATATATCTCACATTATTCATCGTAGAGATAATGTCTCCATACTTTCATTGCATAGATTACAGTTGAAAAATAAAGATCATGACTAGGATAAATTTTCTCATGATTATTCAACCACCGTAATGAATAAGAAATAAATCAATACATAGATTTAATACATGTATAATATTCTTTCTCAATCTCTGTACATAGTAGAGGATAAAGAATATTTAATATTTCCATATTTAAAATAACAATCCAAACAATGACCCTCTGTGAAGTAGTATACAAAATAAATAAATACCCATATCCGTGCTATAATAAAATCTATATTTACACTAATTATAAAATAAAATGATAAATTATATCAAATGGTATGTAGATACATCATATATGAAATATTATTTGTACAATAACAAGTAAGTCTCAATGAAATGGAAATTGAGACAAAGTCCCTTACCACATCGTACTCAATTGAATCATGTGACCAAAAATCAATAATCACCCAATGAATCATATAATACCATTAATATAAAGATAACCAGAAGATAATTTTTCAAATGGAAGCACACATATACCACATTCAAAAAATAAGTGGCAAACAACTGAAATATAACCGAATTAGAAGTGAGATGAGAAACCCCTTTCCTTATGTCTGAATGTGTTTTTATTGATCATAATGTCCTGAGTACTCATATTTATCTTTATTAATTAATAATTATGTAACCTAATATACATGAAATTGATTTATTGTAGCCCCATTATGTTCATCCATGGCATTTTTGATTGGTTTAAGAGGTTCAAATTTATTGTTTTGGAAGCATTTTCTTTCATTATTTTTATGATATGTTTACTCGTATTAATGAATGGAAGATTATTTGAAATGTGAGTGAACATATATAATTGTTAATATATATTATTAGTTATATTAAAGAGATATGAGGTATCTTATAATTATTTTGGATATATACCACAAGGATGACCCATTAGGTAAAAGTTAATAATAAATGCTTGTATTAACTTGGGTGTTTTGTTCATAATGAATTTTTTTTAATTTTTATTTTATATTATGAGTTTTTAAGGATTGTAGATCAGTAAATAGAATTAATTAAATATATATTGATCTATATAAACTATTAAAATTGTATCATTACTGTAATTGAAGATGAAAATAGAAATTGAAAAGTCATCATCCTTGAATGTGATAAATTAAAACATCTGGGATGGGGTTTTCATTCTTATTGTAAGAGGTGGGGGAAAAGTGAGATGATGATAGAATATTCAATTAGAATAATAAAATTCCATCCCATTTAGGGTATTGGAATTTTCATATCATTTGGATGAGTAGATATTATGATAGAGCAATAAAATAATGGTACTTGTAAAATAAGTTGAAAGAAAAATGAGGAGTGGTTCACCTCTTGAGTACTCCTCCTTGAGAATCTTTTTAAGACCATATTTTTTTTCAATTTGGTGGGAATTGAAGGTCTTAGGCGTTGGGGGAGGGCATGGGAAGTGTATTTGGAATATCATAGGTAAGTCTCAAAGCTTGATTAGTGTGGGAGGAAGATGGGAATTGGGGTAGTATTTATAGTGCAGGAGAGGAGAGATTTTACAATATTTTAATCATTATTTAAATTTTTTTCTCATGAATATGAATAGTCTTTATTAATGTTACCCCAAATAGTAATATTTTTGTGTGATTTATAACTAAGTGGGATAACATAATACATGAAAAACCTATGATGTAGTAAAACAATTATTTTTCAATTACCGTAATTTATCATATTTTACTTCTAATCAAAAATACAATAATTTTAGAAAATTACCAAAAATTCACCCTATAAATTTTTAAAAATTTATACATAAAAATTTATCTCCAATTTTAGGGAAAAAATTATAAATATTTTTAATTTAATTTTTAAATAAATTTCTATTTTTTTAAAAAATTATCAATTTTAAATGTATAACTCATTTTTAAAACCTTTAAAAAATAATCAATATCTCATAACCTTATAGACTTAAGAAAATAAAATTATAATTTGATTTACTATTCATAAGGTTCATATTACTATTCAAAAGGGCATGTTAATATTCATCAGAAAACAAGTTTTCTCTATCAGACTCCAAATAACTTACTGATCACAACCGTATATGACCATTTTTTGAAATTCATAACATAGATGAGGAAAATTTTAGTTTAATGGCTAGGTTATGACTTTATCCAACAAATAACCAATTTTTGTTTCACAAAGACTCATACCTTCATGCAATATATTCTATCTAATGAAAAAATTTATTTACATAAGAGAAATATGCCATTAATTTTTTTGTGTTTTATATTCTTCCCTCCTGAAATTTCATCCTCGAAAGTTTCATGTATATTGGTCCCTAAAAATATTTGGGTGGTTCTTATTCATAGAATCCTCAGGTTCCCACAATGCTTCTTCAATTTTATGGTTTCTCCAAAAGACCGTTAATATCCTAGTTGTCTAATATCTCAATTCCTACTCCCTTGTGTGAGGAAAGAAGATATTCCAAAGACAACATTTCAAACTAGGTATAAGCATTACGCATTTATAGAAAGTCCTTTTAGATTAACTAATTCACCCTATAATTTCATGGATTTAATTAATATAGTTTTCAAGGAATATCTTGGTAACTATGTTGTGGTAATTATCAATAATATCCAAGTACACTCCAAAAGCTACAAAGACCGTGTGAATAACTTGCAGATTATTCTGAAAAAAAATAAAATAAAATAATTGTATGGGATTTTTAGCATGTGTGAATTTTGATTTCAGTCGGATTCTTGTCATGGCCATATTACCTCTAAATATGGAATCATAGTTGATACTATAATGAAAAAGGCAATCCAAGAATGGCCCATTCCCACAAACATAACCGAGGTACGTAGATTTATTAGCATTGTAGGTTAGTATCAGTGATTCATTTAGAATTTCATCCGACTCGCTAACCTAAAAACCTAGATCACGTGTAAAGGGGTTATGTTTCAATGGAAAATTGAATTTGTAGAATGCTTTCAAGAATTCAAAATAACATTGTTCAATTATCCAATTTTGACTCTTCCATCTTGAAATGATGGATTTGTGATATATAATAACTCATCAAATAATGGACTAGGTTCTGTACTTATGAAAAATGATAAAGATATTGATAATTCATCAAGGATGTTTAAGACTCATGAGAAAAATTATCTTACACATGATATTGAGTTAGTAACCATTATATTAGCTCTTAAAATATTAATAAATTTTCTCTATGGTGAATGATGTGATATATTTACGGATCATAAGAGTTTGAAATAAATTTTCACATAGAAATAAATGAAGATATGGAAAAGGATATGGCTCGAATTAATCAAAGACTTCGATTGTTTAATACACATCCAACCAGGAAAAGAAAATAAGGTGGGAGATGCATTATGCAGGAATGAACATGGAATTCATACCCAAATGAGGATTAAGAAAGACCCTATATTCATGGATCTTCTAAATATGGATATAGGAATTGTAATCGAACAGGAAACATCATTCCTCTTTCAAATGATTGATAAACCACCTTTACTATGGAAGATAAAAATCCCTCAATATGATGATGAGAATCAAAAAAAAAAGAACGTTAAAGATGTTAAGGATAGAAGATTGGTAGATTTTTTGTATGTGGATGGAGTTCTAAAATTTTGGAAGAGGTTATGTCTTCCATCATTAACTGAACTGAAAAGGGACCCAAACCACAGAATCCCAGAGGCGGTGCATTAATTATAAAATTGGCATGATTTAAAGGAATGAAATCACATTGGAATGATTGGTTTAGTAGCCTTGAAGAAACTAGGTACATTTATGTAGCTCGTGTTACATTGGTAAAGGTAACAAAATACAATACATAACAAAAAATAAAAAAGTGTATCCATGAGGACTCAATAAATGAACAAACCCACATAAACTGTTGAAGGTAGAAATATGAAAGGGGTGAGATGAAATGATCAGTAAGGGTTAAATATAGAAAAATCATAAATCAATAATAACTAAATCATAAACAAATTGGTATAGTCAATATGACATGGGGAATAAATGAAAAACACATGCCATTAATAAAATAATAATGAAACCGTATCCATAGATTTTCACATAGTGAAAACCTAATGGATAGTAAAAACAAAAAATGAATAAAGTGATATGCTTATTAATTTGGAATTAATTTTTCTATCACATGATACAACTATACCATCTAAATGGTTTATGTATGTGGGTAGAAACCCATCCGATTTTTTGAAACAAACTCGAACGGTGTGTCAAAAACATATTTGTCTCACGAGACCTATCGTTGTATCGTGGGGATATAGAGGGACCCACATATCATTTCAAGTCCAAATCATTCATTATAAATAGACATAATACAAGTAAAATATGCCTTATCAAAATCCATATAGATTAGAGAATACATATTGATCAATATTTCTAGAGTTAAAAGAACGTCCTAAATAAACATTATATGTGAAATGGTATATGATTTAAGGAAATTATCATATCCATGCTACAAGAAAATGGATATTTTCCAAAATTCTAATTTCAAATGAAAAATTATCTCAAATGGGTAGTATATGCACCACACAAAAATGATTATATTCCCAATACTAAGTAAATCTCAATGAAATGGAAATTGAGAAAAAGTCTCTTACCACATCATAATCAATTGAATCATACGACCAAAAATAAATTATCACCAAATTAATCACATAATTCTATTAATATATATAGAATAATGATATTATATATCAAATTTAAGTACACATATACCAAATTAAAGAAATATATGATGAACAATGAAAATCATACTAAATTAAAAGTGAGATGAGAAACCACTTACCTTATGTCTGAATGTGTTATTTTATTTATCTTAATGACCTGAATAATAAAATTTAGCTTCATTAATTAATAATTCCATAACCTAATATACATTTATGTTATTTAGTACAACCTTATTTGGTTTATTCATGGACTTTTTGACTAGTTTTAGAGGTTGAATTTTATTGTTTTGGAATCATTTTCTTCCTTGTTTTCATGATCAGTTTACTTGTATTCATGAATGGAAGATCGTTTGAAATGTGGATGAACATCCAGAATTTTTCATATATATTAATAGTGAAATTAAATATATATAAAGGATCTTATAATTATTTTGTTTATATACCATGAGGATGACGCATTATATAAAAATTAATGATAAATTCTTGGATTAACTTGGCGGTTTTGTGAATATTGAACTAGTTTTGTATTATTATTTTACATTATGAGTTATTAAGGATTACAAAACATTAAATGAAATGAAAAACAGAAATTATGATATATTTCAACAAAAAAAATGGTTTCATGAAATGAATTGAACATGGTAATAGAAATTGAAAACATGATGTCCTTGAATATGATAAATTAACACATCTTGGATGTTGTTGTCATTTTTAGTGTAAGAGGGGGTGAAGTGATATAATGAAAATATATTCCATTAAAAATAATATTATAGTAATTTTTGGGTATGGGAAGTATCATAGGATTTGGATGATGGGAGATGAGTAGAGATCAACAAAATAATGGAACGTGTAAAAGAAGTTGAAGGAAAAAGGAAGAGAGGTTCACCTATTGAGTCCTCCTCCTTTAGAATCTTCATAAGGCCTTTGTTTTTTTCCTTTTGGTGATACCAGTAGGTTTTGGACGTGGGGTTATGATTGGGAATTTGATTTTGATGAAAATAGGTAAGGCTTAATGCTTGAGTGATGTGGGAGGAAGAGGGGAATGCAGGTGGTATTTATAGTGGAGGAGAGGAGAGATTTTACATTATTTTTATCGTTATTTTAATACATATTCCAATGAATATTAATAGTATTGAATCATGTGACCATGAATAGTAATATATGAATTTGGGTTCTAACCATGTGGGCTTACATCATCCTTTTCATCACCTATGATGCCGTTAAACATGTTTTTACTAATTATCAAAATTTATCGATTTTTATTTTTCATCAAAAATTCAAGAATTTCAGAAAAATCCAAAAACATCACCATAACCATTTGTTGAAGTGTTGAATTAAAAAATGAACTCCATTTTTTGAAAAAAAATTTCTAAATATTATTAATTTAATTTTTTAATAAAATCTTAATTTATTCAAAAATAGAAATTTTAAATATATAACACATATTTTGACATCTTGAAAAATTGATCAACTTATCACTACCTTATAACCTAAATAAAATAGAATAATATTTTTATTTACAATTCAGGAGGTTCCTATTACTATTCATATTACTATTCATAATAGGGTGTTTCTATTCATCAGAAAAACAAGTTTGTTCAATTAGACTCCAAATAACTTACGGATCAGAACTGGAGATGACTGTTTTTTTAATTCAAAGAATATCTGTGAAAAATTTAGGTTTCATGGATTGGTTATGAATTTATCCGATAAATAACAATGTTTTTTTCACATAGACTTAGTGATTCAAGAATTATATTCTATCTAATTTACAGAAATTATTCATTTAGGAGAAACATACCATTAAATGTTTGGGGTGTTATATTATTCCATCCTTCGAAAATTTCATCCTCAACAGTTTTCATGTATATTCCTCCCTAAAAATATGTGGGTGGTTATTCTTCATCCCATTATCAGGTTCCCACATTTCATCCCCTATTTTATGGTTGTTCTAAAGAACATTTACTAGACCAGTTATCAAATTTCTCAATGACTTCTCCCTTGTGTTAATAATCTCTATAGGCTCTTCGTAGTATGAGAAATTAGCTTCCAGTTCTATTTCATCATTAGTGAGTTTATGTGTTGGGTTTATAATGTATATCATTAATATCAATATGTGGAATACATTATGAACATTGGAGATACTTGGTGGCATTGATAAACATTAATCTAAATGTAACACCCCGACCCAAGTTACCCATAGTCAGTGCTTTATAACATAGAATTGGCATGATACAGAGAAATCATGTCCCAAAAGACCAATTAGATTAGTATTATTAGAAACAATATATATACATAAGATCAATAATTACAACTAGGAAAGAAATACAATAGTAATTTATTCTCTTTGAAACATCCAAGACTCCTAGATTATGCCTGCAAGTCACTCATAACTAACGGATTCATATCCTAGGAAAATGAAACATTAGAAACGGGTGAGCTCAAATGCTCATTAAGAGTATGAAATGCATAGTAATATAACATCAACATTAGGAATGGTGAATAATTGGAAACAGATGCCTTTAAAAATAAGAAACAAGAAAACATTATGGCTAGAATATGAGTTGAGTAAATAATTCCATAATTAAACATAACAATGGGTATTCTACTTGTCTAATAACCACTTAAACCATTATTAATTTTTCATAATGAGGGAATGTGTAATTCCGGACATTCTGAAACATTTTGTCAAGGCCTCGGCCAAGACATCTAAAAATGATTTAGGCCTCGGCCAAAACTATATACCATATAGGGAAAGGCCTTGAACGATTCCACGTCTCATTTTCCCATTAGTCCTACCGATTCATCTAGGAGCTATATCGGGCTTCACCCATCATATACTATGTCCAATACATTCCTCATATGAAAAAGATGAAATATAAGATAAATATTCATATTAAAACTAGCATATGAAATGTCAATACCTTAACCATAAACCATTAATGGCATAATAATAACACATCAATATTCAAACATATCACAAAACCTTAAATACAATATGGATGATTTGTATCATAATAAATCAACTTCAAACAAGTGTAAAAATATATCGTCAGTTGTGGACATAGATGAAATAAAAACTATTTGAGAGTAATATCTCATTCTATTTTGAAATCATTTCAGAGTCAAATAATTATAAAAGAAATTATTTATTTTGAAAATATTCTTATAAGCTTGTAAATGGAGCTTCGACGATGTTATAATGGCAGAAAATAGTCGCACCTACCGTATAAGTTAAAAAAGTCATTCTTACCTTAATTTTGTCGAAAAGGCTTTAAAGTACCTTATTTGGGAAATTATTGGAAGATTCATTTCAAAACATATAAAGTCAAATAATGGTATAAATGACTTTAACCCATATTCTATAAAATAGTAAAAATGTTTTGAAATACATTTTTCAGAAAACACAGATGTGCATGATAAAGAGGTCATAGTAGATACTCCTGTATAAACAACCTCAGATAATAAATAGATTGTGAAATTAACCTCATCACTGTAATTTTCCTTGTTAGAGGGTTAGTTAACCTCATGTATATTTGTGATATCATATTTATTAAATTATAAAATAACAATATACATTAATATGATATCATATATGATATTCTAATATTTCATTATTAATGAAATTTCAATAGTATCATCGTTTTTTGTGTTAACTGATTTGTTTACCATTATATCCATTGTTACATAAGTAATGTTTTCCATGGATAGGATGTATCATATTGATACATAGAAATATATTAATCCTTTAAACATTATTTTTAATCATCAAATGCAAATTAGTCTTGAATGGATATGATGGGTAATTACATCTCATCGCATTCATGGAGACGTTAATCCATACGTATGCACGAGCGACAATATCATTTTTTTGATGGTGAAATCGTATATAATTGGATGGTATATCAAATATACAGAATAATTAATATTTTATATTTATTATTTACATTATTTTTACTCATTATTATACCCGTCCAAAAAAATAATGTATTGAATAACAACTACACCAAGACGTGGAGACAGTAATCCGTACGTACGCATGTATGTTGACATTGTAATGCACATGATGGATCGAATAATGAATATGATTGTACCATTTTTATAATAAAATCACATTATATAGAATATTACGGAGTTATTATTTTATAATGGAAATAAAAAAGAATGAAGAAGGGGAAAAAGAAAATTACTTGAAAGAGGTGATGAAATATTTACCTCTTCTTCAGGTCCTTCCTTTTGATTTTATCAAAAGCGATCCTTATGATGGATTTCTGACCAAAGTAAGGCCTCTAAGATGAAGGTAGGATAGTTTATTGGATATTTGGGAAGGTTTTGGCCGCTCAAAATGGTTTTGAGGGTGTGAATTTGAGGGAAGGGGAAGTGCCCTTTTATAAGAGGGGTGAGGGGTACCTTACGAAAGGATTGAAATATTATTTTATAATAAAATCATTTCTGGTTTTGAATGGCTCCAAATTGATTTATTTAGAAGATAAGGTTGGTATTGTTCTAAAACCCCTCAACCAATAGGTTTTATATATCTTTAGGTCACCATATTAACTTTATCTTTTAGATTTAAATCTTTGTTAAATAGTTTTACATTTACAATGTCTATTTGTATTTTTACATTATATGGTTCATAAAAATTCAATAAACATCCCAGAGAACCCAAAGTGGTTAATTATTGATATATATAACCTTATCTGAGTCCTTTGTCCGATCCTTAGATTTTTAGGAATATAATATCAATTAATAATATAATATTTTTTTAAAACTATTTTTTTTCAATTTTGACACTATTTTATATTTTGGTTTTTGTAAAAATCATAACAGCATGATTACTTCAATAAAATTCATTTAATCAACCCCAAAATTTCATATTAACCTATAAATTATTTTTATTTCATCAAAAGTCTCAATTTACATTTATTTGGGTATTTATAATATCATTTACTTTAATATTTAATTAATAAGGTAATTACATCATCACCATTGTGTCAAAAATAAATTAAATTATTTGATGTCTAAAATTTATAAATAAAATACAGTTATGTAGGAAATATTTTTATCCTTCTGATGAATATTTATAGTATTATTTATCTTATGTATAAACCTCTATTAAAAATGATTTATTTATTTAACTTTTAATTTAACACTTTTAACTCTTCTTTAAATAAAATAATAATAAATGTCCTAATCTAATCCCAGTGGACCAAAATGATCATATTTTATTCTGAAGTTTGGTTTTGGTCTATATAAACTTACCCAATAGAATTAGTACATGTGTTAGGGTAAAAATAATACCATTTTTACCTTTAATTAGCCTTTTTACTTTTAACCGTGGTAAATAAAAGTCAAAAGTTACTATTCACTAAAAATTAGTTTAATCTTATTGAACCACATTTTACTTACTGCTATAATCCGTGTCTCTTAGATTTTTGAATTTCAATTCAAAGAATCGGTAATATTTAGTTCTATGTGAATTTTCAAATGCTCATAGGGGTTGTTAAAAGACGGTAAAAAGATCAATAAAATTTTTATATATCTAAAATTATTATAAAATGACTCTAATGAATTCACCCTAAGCTAATTTTGATATTATGAATTCAAAAATGAATTCCATTTTGAAAAATAAAATTTATTAAATTTAAAAAAGTGGGTATTACTAGTCATAACAGCTAGTTTTATTGGTCATGGTGTATTAGAATCTCGAAGTTGCGTACAGTGAAAACTGTTGCATTATTCAAAGAGAAGTGTATCGTGGAATCTTGGGGTGTGACATTCCTACCTCCATCAAATAATATTGTGCTAAAAATTTCTAGAATACTAATACGTAAAAATATTTGGTTGTTTCTTCATCAATAGTTATTCGGGTTCACACATTGCATCTTTCATCTTATGGTTTCTACATAAGAAATTTACCAAATGAGTCGTCCGTTTTCTCAACACGTGTTCTCTGATATCAAGAATCATGAAAGGCTCTTCACAATAAGACATATAATGTTCCATTTCAATTTTCTCATAGGTGAGTACATGTGTTGGTTCTGGAATATATTTTCTCAAGAGTGATATGTGGAACACATCATGAACTCTAGAGAGACTTAACGACATTTTCAAACAGTAAGCTACAACCCCAATTCCTTCAAAAATTTTGAATGGTATGATGTACCTGGGACTCAATTTACCCTTCTTACTGAAATGTATAACACCTTTCCATGAGGATACCTTCAAGAAATCATGATCTCTTACCTGAAATTCCAAATACTTCCTTCGGTTATCGACATATCTATTTTGCCTACTTTGAGATGCTTTAATGTGGGTTTGGATAACCTTAAACTTTTCCATTGTTTCCTCAAGAAGTTTTGGGCCTATGATTTTTCATTCACCGGCATCATCCCAAAAAGTTGGTGTGTGACATCTTTTTCCATATAACTCTTTATACGATGTCATCTGAATACAGGAATGAACGCTATTGTTATTGGAAAATTATACCAGAGGTAAATATTGATCCAACGTACCTTGAAAGTCAAGTGATCCGGATCTCAACATGTCTTCTATGGTTTGAATAGTCTGTTCTGATTGTCTATCAGTTTGAGGGTGGTAGGCAGTACTCAAACGAAGTTTAGTATCTAGGGCTTTTTGAAGACATTTCCAGAATCTTGATGTAAAACGGGGATCACGATCAGAAACAATCGATAGGGGTGCTCCATGATGTCTTACAACTTCATTAATATATATTCTTGCTAGACGTTCAAGTGATAAATCATGGCTTATTTTACTAAAATGTGTTGACTTGGGAAGTCGATCAACAATGACCCATATTGCATCATTTCTTCTAGGAGTCTTTGGTATCCCCGTAACAATGTCCATTGTAATATAATCCCATTTCCACTCAGGTATGGGAAGAGGTTTCTTGACTCTTCCAGGATGTTTCCTTCCATCTTTATCTTGTTGACAAACAATACAACTTGACACATAATCATCAATCTCTATATTCATGTTTTCCCACAAAATATGTTCATTAAAATCTCTATACATATTAGTGCTACCTAGGGGGTATGGAGAAATTGGAGTTATGATCATCAACCAACAATACTTTTTTAAGAACTAGACTGTCCGGAAAATAAAGTCTCCTCCCAAGTTTAAAAGTCCCATGTTCATATATGAAGTCGATCAATATATCATCATTCAGAGCTTTATTTTTCATTTGAAACACCTAATAATCAGCCTGTGAACTTTTTATCCTTTCTAGTAATGATGGTTTGGGAACCATTTGAAAAATTATATATGTTTCACCTTCCATGATTACTCCCATATCCATTTTTACTAGATCTATGTACATAGGATCCCATTCAACTCTCATCATTTTCATAACTCCTTGATCAATTCTTCTCAAAGAGACTACCACCTTAGTTTCCTTTCCTGGGTGGTAGTGTATAGTGGAATCATAATATTTGAGTAGTTAAAGCCATCAACATTGCCTCATGCTGATTTCCTTCTGTGAGAAAATATACATCAAACTCTTATTATTGATATATATCTCAAACTTTTCACCATAGAGATAGTGTCTCTATATCTTCAAATAACATATTATCTCTACTAACACAATATCATGCGTAGGATAGTTTTTTTTGTGAATTTTTAGATGTCGTGATACATAGGAAATAACCTTATCATTCTGCATAATGACACAACCAAGTCCTTTTTTTGAAGCATCACTATAAATAACAAACCCATCATTCCCCAATGGTAGAGTGAATATAGAAGCATTGACTAATCTTCTCTTCAATTATTCAAATCAATCATCACACTAATTCTTTAAGACAAATTTAACCCCTTTATGTATGAGCTTGGTTAATGGGTTAGACAATCAGGAAACATTCGGGATAAAATTCCGATAATAACCTAATAAACAAATAAAACTGTGTACCTCAGTTATACTCATCGGTGTGGGCCATCCATGGATTTCCCTTTTCATATAAGGATAAACAAAGATTCCATCCATAAAGACAATATGGAAAAGAAAATAAATATCCTGATGCCAAAATTCCCACATGATAAACATCCCATATAATTCAGTTCTTCGGAGGGTTTTCAGAATGGTGCACAAGTTATTTTCGTGATCTTCATAGATTTTGGACTATACCAAGATATCATCAAAAAATAACACTACAACATCATCAAGATATTCCTTGAAAACTCTATTAATTAGATCCATGAAAATAGAGGGTGAATTAGTCAGTCCAAAAGACATTACTATAAACTCTGAATACCCTTACCTGGTTCAAAATGCTGTTTTTGGAATGTCTTCCTTATTCACACACAACCAATGATATCCAAATCGATGGTCAATCATTGAAAAATATTGATCTCTATGTAGTTGGTCGAAGAAATCAACGATGTGAGGTAGGGGATACTTGTTCTTTATTATTATAGCATTGATCTCTATGTAGTCAATGCCAAAACTCATATATCCATCTTTCTTCATTGAAAAAAGAACAGGGGCTCCCCATGGGGAAACACTTGGGAGAATAAATCCTATATTACTCAACTCTTCACAATTTATTAGTTCACTAATTACACGTTGTACATTCTATAAGGGGTCTTCGATATGGTCCTTGAACTAGGAATTAAGTCAATGGAATACTCAATTCCTCATTCTGGAGTATGTCTATGTAACTCCTCTGGAAACACATCAACATATTCTTGTAAAATAGGTACATCCTCTATTTGAACAATCCATTCCTCACCCATAGTTTTTTCATTCTCTTAATCTCCAATAATTGAATTTAGTTGAGCTATTGGGGGTGGATATATATTAGAATTAGTTTGTGACATTTTGACTCTAAAGATATGGTACTCCTTATAATCATTCAAAACTGTAACCTCTTTCTTTCTACAATAGATTTTCACATCATGATCTTAAATCCAATCCATACCGATGATTATATCAAATTCAATCATGGGTATGAAAATTAGATAAGTGAATGGAAAACATTTATATTCCCTAATGGGAACTGATTCACAAATTTTTTTTACAGTGATAATTTCTGTAGGAGTTTTGATTTGAAAACTCCATTGTAAAATCAAATTTGAAATATCTAATTTTCATAGTAAACTGGGAAGATATGAAATAATGCAATGATCCAGAATCAAATAAATAATTGGATAAACTTGAGGAAACCACTAAATTAGCTTCCACCAGGTCTTTCGGAGCTTCAACCTCAGCCATAGTGATCACATAAGCATGGGCTTGATCCAATGCCCTTTTCTGAGGTAAGTTTCCTTGATTCTTAGTACATTCATGTGCATAATGTCCCATCTACCTGAAATTGTAGCAAGAACATAGGTAGCTTATTTATTCCCCTTACAATCACCATAAAGATGGCCTTTCATTCCACATTTGTATCATACTCCTTTTCCTTTCAGATTGGTTCGAGGGTGCTTCCTTCCACAATTTTAACAAGTGTATATTAAACTCTTCCCATCTTTCCTATTACTTTATTACCATTCATAGAGTGTTCAGAAGATCTCCTCTTCTCTTTATTTTATTTAAAGTCATAAGACATATAGAATTCATTTTCTATCATGATAGCATATAAGACAATATCATCGTATGATGAGAAGGATTGTGAGACTATTGCTCGATAGAGGAATAGTTTTAACCCATCAATGAAACAATCAATCTTACTTATTGGGTTACGTATATAATCGGTTTCATGACTTTCTAACCATGTAACGTTAGATTCATACTTTGCGACAGTCTCATCCTCCTTTTTCCCCAGACTCAGAAATTGCTTTTCCATATCCGCTCGATGTTCACGAGGAATGTAATTTTCAATGAAAATATTTTTAAACTCCCTCCATTCGATACATGATTCTTCTTCATCCTCCTTTGTGTTTTGAATTAATGACCACCATTGATCTGCATCTCCCGTGAGGTGATAAACTTCCATGACATGTTTTTTCCATTAGCTACTTCCCAAAGCATGAAATATTTTTTTAAGGAACATATCCATTTTTCAACTATAAATGGGGTTGTAGACCCAATAAATGTTGGTGGTTTCTTCCTCATGGTGCGGTCTAACATTGATCGTCCAAATTGTGGATTAGGGTGGTCCATACGGGTATGGTTATTATTCCTAACCTGAGTGATTTGTACTAGTATGGTGATAAGCTGATCGGCACCAGTTGCATCACCAGCACCCCTATAATTATATTTAGATGAATGGAAATACCTACTTGTATTATGTGCATTGATACAGTTTACATTCCTTCCACTAGGATCCATCTCTAAACAATGTGATATGCTAGATTAATTTCTGAATCACAATACATAATTCCAAACTTGTAAAACACTTAACATAATTTGAGTAGTTTATGGATATAATCCATAATCGAAAAAAAAATTCATTGAAGAAGTATATACTCATAAATCCTTCATAACAGTTTCTAGAGAAAATGAGATTTATCCTATGAATTTCCCCCTGGAGTGTCGTAACAAAGAGTGCAGCAATGCACATTGTCGTGAACCAGTTTCTATTTGAGTCTAGTTCAAAGGGGTGTTTTTTTATCCCTATGGATATCTGTTCCCGAGGATCCTCACTCATCTCATATCTAGAAATGTATTTATTTAATAGAAATCTCACAAAATCTCTACATTAACAAAATTCTAGGAAGTTTATCTATATTAATCCGCAATGTCTATCTTAGGGTAACATTCTCTAATCAGAGTTTTTCTAAATCTTGTTTCTAAAGTTTGCACTAAACTTTCATTGATACCAAATGTAATGCCCCGACCCATTTTACCTAGAGTTGGTTATTTATTACATTGAATTGGCATGATACAAGGAAATCATGTCCTGAATGACTGATTAGTTTTGTATTATTGGAAACAAGATACATACATAATTTCAATCATCACAACTATAAAATAAATACAACACTAATTTTTTATTTTAGAAACATCCAAACCTCCTAGATTATTATTTTGTGTCTCTCATTACTAACTTCTTCATATCCTAGGAAAATGAAACATAATAAAGGGGGGGGGAGCTCAAACACTCAGTACGAGTATGAAATACAACAACAGATAACATAAATATTAGTCATTGTGAAAAATTAGAAACACATTTTTTTACAAATAATAAACATTAACACTTTATGGCTGGAATATGAGGTGAGAAAATAATTCCATAATAAAACATAGTCATGGGTACTCTATTTGTCAAATAAAAACATGAAAAATAATTATTATTTTCATAATGATGGAATCTATAATGTCGTAGATTCTGAAACATTTTGTCAAGGCCTTGGCCAAGATGTCCAAAAGAGATTTAGGACTCGGCCAAAACCATATATCTAATTGCGAAAGTCCCTAGACAATTCCACGTATAATTGTCTTGTGAGACCTACCGATGCATCTAGGATCTATATTAGGCTCCACTTGTCAATTACTAAGTCCAATACATTCCTCATATGAAAAGGTTGAAATATTACACAAACATTTGTATTAAAACTAGCATAAAAAATGTCAATACATTAACCATAAACCATGAACGGAATGAAAATGACACATCCATAGTCAAAAATATCACAAAACCTTAAATAAAATATAAATTATTTGTATCATAATAAATAAATAACAAACAAGTGTAAATTTTATCAAAGGATGATGACATATATGAAATAAAAACTATTTGATAGAAATATATGTTTCTATTTTGAAATAATTTAAGAGTAACATAATTATAAAATAAAAAATTTATTTTGAAAATATTCTTATAATCATGTAATGGAAGGTTCGATGATTTTATATGCGTTGAAAATAGTTGCACCTACCGTATAATTTAAAACAGTCATTCTTACCTTAATTTTGTTGAAAAGGTTATAAACTACCTTGTTTGGAAAATGATAGAATTTTTTTTTCAAAACATATAAGGTTAAAAAATGGTATAAATGACTTTAAGCCATAGTCTAGTAAATAGAAAAAATGTTTTGAAATACATTTTTAAGATGACACAGATGTGGATGATAAAAAGGTCCCAGTAGATACTCACGTATAAACAATCTCGGATAAAAAAGAGATTGTGAAATTAACCCTTACCTTGTACTTTTACTAGGTAGAGGGTAGGTTAACCTTCAGTATAATGGTGAAATAATTGTTATTAAATTATAAAATAACCATATATATTAATATGATATCATATATGATCTTCTTATATTGCTTTGTTGATGATATTTCAATAGTATCATGGTTTTGGGGGTTAACTAATTCATTTTCATTTATATGATTTGTTAGGTAAGTAATGTTTGTTAGGGATAGGTTTAATCTTATTCATATTTAGAATGATATTCTGTATTTTGAAATTGTTTTTAATCATCAAATTAAAATTAGTCTTAAATGGATAAAATGGGGATTGACATCTCATCGTGTTTGTGGAGATGGTAATTTGTACGTACATGTGAGCGACAATATCATTCTTTTGATGGTGAAATCATATATAATTGGATGTTATATCATATATAAAGATCATTATAATGTTATATTTATTATTTATTTTGGTTATACTCATTATTATAACCATCCAAAAAAAATAAGGTATTGAAAAACCACTACAGGACGACGTGGAGACGGTAATCCGTACGTACGCACGTATGGTGACTTTGTCAATCACGTGATGGATAGAATTTTGAATACGGTTTTATCATTTTTATAATAAAATAATATTATATAGATGATAATGTAATTATTATATTATATTGGAAACAACAAATAATTAATTAGTGGAGGAAGAAAATCACTTGAAAGAGATGATGCAATATTTACCTCTTCTTCGGGTTCTTCCTTTTGATTTGATCAAAAGGGATCCTTCGGTTGTCTTTCTGACCAAAATAAGGCCTATAAGATGAAGGAATTATAGTTGGTATGATTATTGGGTGGGTTTTGGGTGAGCCAAATGGCTCTGAAGATGTGAATTTGAGATAAGGGGAAGTGACCTTTTATAAGAGGGGTAAGGGGCACCTTAGGAAAAGATTGAAATATTATATTATAATAAAACCATATTCGGTTTATAATGGATGAAAATGATTTATTTAGAGGATAAGGTGGGTATGGGTAGAAAAATTCTGAACCAATAGGTTTTAGGCAGCTTTAGGTCACCATATTAACCTTATTTATTAGATTTAACTCTTAGTTAAATAGGTTGAAATTTACCATGTCTCTTTTTATTTTTATACTATATGGTTAATAAACATACTATAAAAATCCAATCGAACCCCAAGTGGTAATTTATTTATATATATATCCTTATATAATTACTTTTTCAGAACCATATATTTATAGGAATATAATATCAATTAATAATATAATATTAGTTTTAAATACTCTTTTATGTCAATTTTAACACTATTTGGTATTTTGTTTTTTAAGTCATAGTAAAATGATTACATCGAAAAATAATTAATTTAATCAACTCTAAAATGTTATATTAACCTATAAAATTATTGTAATTCATCAAAATTCTCAATTTACATTAATTTGGGAATTTATAATATCAATTATTTTAATATTTCATTAATTATGTAATTACTGCATCATCATTGTGTCATAATTAAATTAAACTCTTTACTGTCTAAAAATAATAAATTTTATTCCATTATGTATTAAATATTTCTATCTTTCTACGGAATATTTTTATTAGAATTTATCTTATATATAACCCTATATTAAAAATGGTTTAATTATTAAACATTGAATTTAACACTTTTAACTCATCTTTAAATAAAATAATAATAAATGTCCTAATCTAATCCAAGTTGACCTAAATGATAATATTTTATTCCTATGTTTGTTTTTGGTCGAGATTCACCTATCCAATAGAATTAAGACATGTGTTAGGGTAAAATTAATATCTTTTTTACCTTTAATTACCCTATTTACTTTGAAACGAGGTAAATAAAAGTCATAAGTTATTATTCACCAAAAATTAAATTAATCTTATTGAACTCCATTTTACTTTCTGATTTAAACCATGTTTCTTGGATTTTTTATATTCAATTCACATAATCGATAAAATTTAGTTTTATACAAATTTGCAATTGATCCTAGGAGGTGGGTAAAAGACGGTAAAAAGTTCAATATATTTTTTATATACCTACTCTTTTTATAAAATGACTCCAATTAATTAAATTGAAAATATATAGGTATTATATATCTATTTTGGACTAAAATAAATTTAAATTAAATTAATAATTTTTTAAATAAAAAGTCGGTTTTAAACAATAACGTAGTGTTTTTACTATTCATCAAAAAATTGAATGTTTTTAGAAAAATACCAAAAATTCACCCTAATATAATTTTGATATTTGGGAGTCAAAAATTATGTCCATTTTGAAAAATAAAATTTATAAATTTTAAAAAAATTTGTACTACATTTCATAACTGCTAGTTTGATTGGTCGCGGTGTGTTAGAATTTGGATGTTGCGTAAAATACATGTTATTGCATTATTCAAAGAGAAGCGTATTGTGGAAGCTTGGGGTGTTACATTCTTCCCACCTTCAAATAATTTCATCCTCGAACTTTCTAGAATAATACTGCGTAAAAAGATTCAGGTGGTTCTTCATCATAAGTTCTTTGGGTTCCCACGTTGCCTCTTCCATCTTATGGTTTCTCTATAGTACTTTTACCACACAAGTCGTCCTGTTTCTCAACACCTGTTCTCTGGTATCACGAATCATGATATTCTCTTCACAATAAGACAGATCAGGTTACATTTCAATTTTCTCATAGGTGAGTACATGTGTTAGGTTAGGCATATATTTTCCCAATAGTGACACATGGAACACATCATTAACTCTGGAGAGACTTGGCTGCATTTCCAAATGGTATGCTACTACCCGAATTTATTCTATAATTTTGAAAGTTCCAATATACCTGGGACTCAATTTAGCCTTCTTACTGAAATGTATAACACCCTTCCATGCGGGTACCTTCAAGAAAACATGATCACCAACCAGAAATTCCAAATCCTTCCTTTGGTAGTCAGCATTGTTCTTTTGCATACTTTGAGCATCATTGATGTGGGTTTGGATAACCATCATTTTTAAATTCTTTTCTCAATATGTTCTGGGCCTATGAGTTTCCTTTTACCAACATCATCCCAAAAAGTTGGTATGTGACATATCTTTCCATATAACGCTTCATATGGTGCCATAAAAATACTTGAATGGAAGCTATTGTTATATGAAAATTCTACCAGAGGTAAATATTGATCCAACATACCTTGAAAGTCAAGTGAGAAGGATCTCAACATGTCTTCTATGGTTTGAATATTCCGTTCTGATTTTCCATCATCTTGAGGGTGGTAGGCACTACTCAAATGATGATCAGTATCCAGGGAATTATAAAGACTTTTCTATAATCTTGATGTAAAATTGGGATCATTATCAGAAACAATTTATTAGGTTACTCCATGAAGTCTTAAAACTTCATTAATATATAGTATAACTAGATGTTCAAGTGGTAAATCTTATCTTATGTCATGAAAATATGGTGAATTATTAATAAAATTAACAATGAACCATATTGAATCATTCCTTATAGGATTATTTGGTAGCCCCATGAAAAAGGCCATTGTAATATCATCTCATTTCCACTCAGGTATGGGAAGAGGTTTCATGACACCTCCAGGATCCTTCCTTCCAGTTTTCACTTATTAAAAAAATAATACATCTTGACACATAATCAGTAATCTCTTTCTTCATTTTGACCCACCAAAAATGTTCCTTCAAATCACAATACATCTTAGTGCTACCATGGTGTATGGAGAAATTGGAGTGATTAGAATCATCCAACAATTCTTATTTTATATCAGGTAGGTCAGGAACCAAAAGTCTATTCCCAATTTTAAAAAACCCATATTCATATATGAATTTGATCAATCTCCCATCGTTCACACCAATAATTTTATTTTGAATCTCCTCATCATCAGCCTGATAACTTTTTATCCTTTCTAGTAAAGATAGTTTGGAAACCATTTGAAAAAGTACCAATGTTTCTCTTTCCATGATTATTCACATATCAATTTTTAGTAGATACATGTACCTAGGATCTATTACAACCATCATCTTATTCATAAATACATGATCCTTTCAAATCAAAGAATCTACCACATTATTTTCCTTCCTTGGGTGGTAGTGTATAGTGTAATCATAATCTTTGAGTAGTTCATTCCATCACCTTTTCCTTAGGTTGAGTTATTTATTTGAGAAAATGTACTTCAAACTCCTGTGATCGGAATATATATCACATTTCTTACCATAGAGATAGTGTCTCCATATCTTCAAAGCAATGATTTCAGATGCTTACTCAAGGTCATGAGTAGGATAGTTTTTTCATGAATTTTTTGCTATCGTGATTCATAGGCAATAACGCTATCATTCTGCATAAGGACACAGCCAAGTCCTTTATTTTAAGCATCACTATAAATAACAAACCCATCATTCCATGATGGTAGATTCAATATAAGACCATTGAATAATCTTATATTCAATTCATCAATACATTCTCCACACTCTTTTTTCTAGAAAAATTTAACCCCTTTACCTGTGATATTGGTTAATGGGTTAGCTAATCAGTAAAAATTCTGGATGAAACTCCGATAATAACCTGTTAAACCAATAAATCCGAATACATCAATTATACTCATCGGTGTTGGACATTCTTGGATTGTTCTTGTCTTACATGGATCAATAGATATTCCATACTTAGATACAATATGTCCAACAAAAGAAATCTCTTGAATCCAGAATTCACACTTGTTAAACATCCCGTATAATTCATTTCTTCTAAGGGTTTTCAGAATGGTGCTCAATTTATTTTCATGATGTTAATATCTTTTGGAGTATACAATGATATCATCATTAAATAACACTATAAATACATTATGATATTCCTTAAAATCTCTATTCATTAGATCCGTGAAAACATGGGGTGAATTAGTCAGTCCAAAAGGCATTACTGTAAACTCATAATGCACGTACCTGGTTTGAAATTCTATTTTTGGAATGTCTTCCTTCTTCACACAAAACTGATGATATCTAGATATAAGGTCAATCGTTGAAAAATATTCAGCTCCATGAAGTTGGTCGAATAAATCATCAATCCATGGTAGGGGTTACTTGTTCTTTATTGTTATAGCATTGATCTCCATGTAGTAAATGCACAATCTCATTGATCCATATTTATTCTTGACAAAAATAACAGGGGATCCCCATGGAGAAACCCTAGGGTGAATAAATCCCTTATTACTCAACTCCTCTAGTTTCTTTTTTTAGTTACAATAATTCCACGATTTCCATTCTATAAGGGGTCTCCGATATGAGTCTTGAACCATTAATTAATTCAGTGGAAAACTCAATTTATCATTTTGGAGGATGTCCAGGTAACTCCTCTGGAAACACATCGACATATTGTTTCACAATTTGTACATCCTCTATTTTAACATTATGATCCTCACCCATTGTTATTTAATTCCCTACTCTCCAATAATTGAATTTAGTTGAGCTATTAAGGGTGGATCTAGATAAGAATTAAGCTGTGACGTTTATGCTCTAAAGACAAGGTACTCCTTATCATCATTCAAAATTGTAACCTCCTTTTTCATACAATAAATTTTTGCATCATTGAAAGAAATCCATTCCATAAAAAGGATTTTATCAAATTAAATCATTGGTATGAAAATGAGATTAGCAGGTAAAGAACATTTATATGACTTAATGGGAACTGATTCACAAAACATTATTTCAATGATACATACCTTAGGTGTTTTTACATAAAAATCCTTTGTTAAATCAAATTTGATATATATAATTTTCATAGAAAACTGGGATGATAATAAAAAATTAAATGATCCAAAATCAAATAATGCATTGGCTAAACTTGAGGAAACCATTAAATTACCTACCACCACATATTTTGGAGCTTCAACCTCAGCAGTAGTTATGCATATGCTTGGCCTTAATCGCTTGGCCTTTTCTGATGTATGCTTCCCTAAAGCTTAGTAAATTAATTTTCATAATACCCCATATCCCTACAATTGTATCATTGAACATTGGTAGCTTCATTATTCTCCTTAAAATCACCAGAAAGTTGTCCTTTCTGTCCATATTTGTAGCATTCTCATTTTACTTTTAGATAGGCACCAGGGTGCTTCCGTGCACAATTATCATAAGGTGGAAATTAAAATATTCTCTTATTCCTTATTTACTTATTTCCTTTCCAAGAGTGTTCAGCAGATCACTTCTTATCATTATTTACATTAAATTCATAAGAGATAGAGAATTCCTTTTTGGTATTAATTGCACATGAGACAATATATTCGAACACTGAGAAGGATTGTGAGACTAATTCTCAACAGAGAAATAAATTTAACTCATAAAAGAAACTATTAATCTTACTTCTTGGGTTACGTATATATTCTACAGCATGAATTTCTAACCTTATTAAGTGAGCTTCATACATTGTGACATTCTCATCCTCATTTGGCATCAAACTCAGAAATTGCCTTTCCATATCCACCCTATGGTCACGAGAAAAGTATTTTTCTAAGAAAATATCTTTAAACTCTTTCCATTACATACTCGATAATTATTTATCGTTTTTTTAATTAATTACCACCATTAATCTGTATCTCTTGTGAGGTGATAAACTACAATGAAAACTTTTTCCCTTTCGCTACTCCCCAAAGCATGAAATATTTTCTCTAAGGAACTTATCCATTTATCAACTGCATACAGGTTTGTAGACCCATTGAATATTGGTGGTTTTTTCCTCATGATGCAGTTTAACATTGATCCTCTACGCTTTGGATCAGGGTGCTCCATATGGGTAAGGTTTTTATTCATAACCGGAGTGAGTTGTCCCAATATGGAGATAAACTGATCAGTAACATTTTCATCACCAACACCACTATAATTATCTTGAGTAGCAGGTGAATCCCTACATTGATTACGTGCGTTGACACGGTTTCAATTCCTTCCACTAGGAGCCATATCTATAAAATGGAATGTGCAAGATTAGTTTATGGATCACAATACATAATTCCAAACTTGTAAAACACTTACATAATTTGGGAAGATTATGGATATACTCCATAATCTTAAAAATGTTTTCTTTGAGAATGTATAGACTCATAAATCATTCATAATGGTTTGCAAAGAAAACGATAATTATCCTAAGAAAATCCCCCTGTAGTATCGTAACCAAGAGTGCATCAAGGCCTATGGTCGTGCACCAGTTCCCATTTGAGTCTAGATCAAAGCTGTGTTTTCTGGTTATACCCCTAGGTACATCTGTGCTAGAGCCTCCTCTACCTACTCATATCCAGACAGGGATGTATGTTTTTGGAAAACTCAAAAAATCTTTACATGACCAAAATTCTATGAAGTTCTTCTACACTAATACTCAATGTCTATCTTATGGTAACATTCTATAATCAGAGTTTTTCTAAATCAATTTTAAAAGGTTTGTACAAAACATTCTCTGATACCAACTGTAATGACTCCAACTAGTTACCCATAGTCAGTGCTTTATTACATATCATTGTCATGATAGTAATAAATCATGTCCGAAAAGACTGATTAGTTTATTATTATTGGAAACAATATACATACATATGTTCAATCATTACAGCTAGAAAAGAAATTCAACACTAATTTATTCCATTAGAAAATCCAGGCCTACGAGATTACGCCTACAAATCACTCATAACTAACTTCTCAATATCTTGGGAAAATGAAACATAAGAAAGGGGTGATCTCAAACTCTCAGTAAGAGTAAAAAATTAAGTAGAAGATAACATAAACATTAGGCATGGTAAATAATTGCAAACTCATTCCTTTAAAAATAATAAACATGAAAACTTTATGGCTGGAATTTGATATGAGTAAATAATTCTATAATAAAACATAGTCATGGGTATTCTACTAGTTGAATAACCACATGATCCATTATTATTATTTTCATAATGAGGGAATTTATAATTCTGTACATTATGAAACATTTTGTCAAGGCCTCGACCATGACGTCTACAAATGATTTAGGCCTCGGCCAATTCCACATCCAATTGTCTCATGAGACCAACTGATGCAGCGAGGAGCAATAGTAGGCTCCACCCGTCACTCACTAAGTCCAATACATTCTACATACGAAAAGGATGAAACATAACATAAATATTTATATTAAATCATGAATACGAAATGTCAATACATTAACCATAAAAAATGAATGGAAGAAAAATAACACATCCATATTAAAACATATCACAAAACCATAAATACAGTATGGATGATTTGTATCATAATTAATCAGCTTCAAACATGTGTAAAATTTATCAAAGGATGTTGACATAGATGAAATCAAAACTATTTGAGAGAAATATTTCTTTATATTTGGAAATCCTTAAAGTGTCACATAATTATAATAGAAAAGATTTATTTTGAAAATATTCTTATAATATTTTAAGGGAAGCTTTGATGGTGTTATAATGATGGAAAATAGTTGCACCCGCCATATATGTTAAAAAAGACATTCTTACCTTAATTTTGTCGAAAAGGTTATAAAATACCTTGTTTTGAAAATGACAGAAAAATTCCTTTAAAAACATATATGTTCAAATAAGGATATAAATTAAATTAACCTATAGTATATTAAATATTAAAAATGTTTTCAAATAAATTTTTAAGATAACATGGATGTGGATGATAAAGAGGTCCTAGTAGATAGTCATGTATTAACAACCTCGGATAATACAGAGATTGTGAAATTAACCCTTACCTTGTATGTTTACTTGGTCTAGGGTAGGTCAACCTCATGTATAATTTTGAAATAATTGTTATTAAATTATAAAAGAATCATATACATTAATATGATTTCATACATGATCTTCTAATATTGCATTGTTAATGATATTTCAGCTGTATCATCGTTTTGGGTGTTAAGTGATTCATATTCCTTTATATTCATTGTTATGTAAGTAATACTTATTAGGAATAGGATGTATCTTATTCATATTCAGTATGATACTAAGTCTTTAAAAATTATTTTTAATCCTTAAATGACAATTAGTCTTGAATGTATACAATGGGGAATGTCAACTCATCGCATTCGTGCAGATGGTAATCCTTACGTACGCCCGAGAAACAATATCATTCTTTTGATGGTGAAATTGTATATAACTGGATGGTATATCATATATATAGAATCATTAAGATGTTATATTTTTAATTTACATTACTTACACTCATTATTATACCCATCCAAATAGTTAATGTATTTAATAACAACTACACCACGACGTGGAGACGGTAATCCGTACGTACGCACGTATGGTGACTGTTTCATTCACATGATGGATAGAATAATGAAAATGGTTATTCCATTTTTATAATAACATAATATTACATATAATATAATGGAGGTATTAATTCATAATGGAAACGAAAAATAAAGAATAAGTTGAAGAAGAAAAAAACTTGAAAGAGGTGATGAAATATTTACCTCTTCTTTGGGTTTTTCCTTCCAATTTGATCAAAAGGGATCCAATGGTTGGCATTATGAACAAATTAAGGCCTATAGGATTAATGGAGTGTTGTTTATAATATATTTGGGTAGGTCTTGGGCTAGAAAAATGATTTTGAAGGTGTGAATTGTAGAGAATGGGATGTGCCCTTTTATAAGAGGGGTGAGGGGCACCTTAGGAAGAGATTGAAATTTTATTTCATAATAAAATCATTTTAGGTTTTTAATAGCTCGAAAATGATTTATTTCTATGTTGAGGTGGTTATGGGTCGAAAACCTCTCAACCAATAGGTTTTAGAAAGATTTAGGTCACCATATTAACATTATCATTTAGATTTAACTCTTAGTTAAATAGTTTGACATTTATCATGTCTCTTTGTATTTTTATATTATTGGTTAATAAACAAACTATAACCCTACAAGAGAACCCCAAGTGGTTCATTATTAATATATATATAACCTTACATAAGTTTTTTGTCTGAAACATTGATTTTTAGGAAAAAAATATCAATTAAAAATATAATATTTATAGAAAACCATTTTATAACAATTTTGACACTATTTTGTATTTTGTTTTTGTTAATGTCATAACTACATGATTACATTGAAAAAAATTCACTTAATCATCCCAATCATGTACTATTAACCTATAGAATTATTTTAATTCATCAAACGTCTCAATTTACATTTTTTTGGGTATTTATAAAATAAATTATTTTAAAATTTCATTAATAATGTAATTACTGAATCATCATTGTGTCATAAATAAATTATATTATATAATGTCTAAAAATTATAAATAATATTACATTATGTAGGAAATATTTTTATCTTTCTAATAAATATTTATAGTAGAATTTATCTTATGTATAACAATATATTAAAAATGGATTAGTTATTAAACATTGAATTTAACACTTTTAACAATTCTTTAAATAAAATAACAATAAATTTAATAATCTATTCCAAGTAGACCTAAATGATCCTAGTTTATTCCTAACATATTTTTTGGTTGATATACACTTATCAAAATAGAATTAGTACATTTTTTATTGTAAAAATAATATCATTTTTACCTTTAATTACCATATTTACTTTTAACCGTGGTAAATAAAAGTCAAAAGTCACTATTCACCAAAAAATTGATCTTATTGAACCTCATTTTACTTACTGATATCAACTATGTCTCTCTGATTTTTGAAATTCAATTCACAGAAGTGGTAAAATTGAGTTTTATGCAAATTTTCAAATGCTCCTAGGAGGTGGGTAAAAGACAGTAAAAGGGTCAATAAAATTTTTATATATCTAAACTTATTATAAAATGAATCCAATGGGTTACATTGATATTATAAATTTATTATGTATCTATTTTGACCAGAAATAAATTTAAATGAAATAAATAATTATTTAAATAAAAATTAGGTTTTAAACAATAACGTAGTGTTTTTCAGTATTCATAAAAATTTGAATGTTTTCAGAAAAATACCAAAAATTCACCCTAAGATAATTTCGATATTCCGAATTCAAAAATGAATTCAATTTTGAAAAATAAAATTTACAAATATTGAAAATGTGGGTATGACTATTCATAACGGCTGGTTTGATTTCTCACATTCTGTTAGAATCTCGAAGTTGCGTACCGTGGAATCTTTACATTATTAAAAGAGAAGCGTACCATAGAATCATGGGGTGTTTAACTAAATCCCCAATTAATTCCACAATTTTAAATTGTCTGATGTACTTGGGGCTTAGTTTCCCTTTCTTACTGAACCTTAATACACACTTCCTTGGATATACTTTTACAAAGACATGATCTCCAACTTGGAATTCCAAATCCTTTCTCCAGTTGTTAGCATAACTCTATGTACTAATTTAGGACTTTTTTAATATGGGACATAATTTTCATTACCTTTTTAGTTCTCTCATCCATAATTTCAAGGATGATGTATTCTGGGCCAATATTTTTCCTCTCTCCAACATCATCCCAACATGTTGGAGTTCAGAACCACTTAGTATATAAGAGTTCAAATTGTGAAATTAGAATGCTTGAATATAAATTATTATTGTAGTAAAATTTCACCAAAGGAAGTATTGAACCGTCAATCCTTGAAAGTCAGGGGAGCATGCTCTAAACATGTCTCCCAATGTGGAATAGACCATTCAGATTTTCGGTCAGTTTGGTGGTGACTAGTAGTAATCATATGAAGCTCGGTATCCAAATCCTTGTGGAGACTTTTCAAAAAATTTGATGTAAACAAGAGAACTCTATTAGGTAAAATTTTTATAGTTTCACCATGATATCTTACAACTTAATTAATATTATGTCTTTCCTAGTGATCATGTGGTAAATCATCCACTATAGAATGGAAATGTACTAATTTTGTGAGATGATCAACAATTACCCATATTACACCATTCCATTTAGGTGTCCTCGATAGTCCTGTGACAAAATCCACTATAATTTCATCCCACTTACTTATAGGAATAAGTAGAGTATTAATACCCCCCCAAGATTTTGTCTCTCAGCTTTCACTTATTGACAAACTAGACACCACGACACATAGTCAACAATTTCATACTTCATGTTATGTCACTATAAATGTTCCTTTACATCTATATATACATCTTAGTGATACCAAGTTGTATATAGAAATTTGAGCTATGAGCATCATCCAATACTCCCATTTTTAGTTCAGTTATTGATGAAATTCATAACCACTTCTAAAAATTCAGAACACCATAGACATACACAAAGTATCCCAATCATCCATCCTTCACAACTATAGTTTTATTTTGTATATTCTCATCATCAGATTGATATCTTTTTATCTTCTCTAGAAAATATGGTATAAAAATAATTTAGAATGGAAAAGATGTTTCCCCTTCCATAACAATTCCCATATCCATCTTTATTAGATACATGAATATATAACCTCTCTCAATAATCATTTTGGTCAGAATTCCATGATCCTTCCTCCTTAATGCATATTTCACCTTATTTGCCTTTACTGGGTGATAGTGTATTGAACCATCGTAGTATTTAAGTAACTCTATCAATATCCTTTTCCTCATGTAGTGTTTTTTTATGTGAAAATTTATTTAAAACCCTTGTGATCTTTATATATCTCAAATCAATCACCGTAGAGATCATTTCTCCATATTTTCAATGAAAACATTACTGATGCTAACTCAAGATCCTATGTACGATAATTTCTCTCACGAGTCATCAACTTCCTTGATGCATAAGAAATAACTTTATCATTTTTCATATGTACTCAACCTAGTCCATTCATTGATGCATCACTGTATATCAAAAATCCATCATTTCCAAATGGATTGAGTAAAAATTGGAACATTTACCAATATTATATTAAATTATTCAAAGAATTATGTACATTCATTCATCCAAAAAACATAACCCATTTACATGTGATCTTGGTTAGCAGGTTAGCCAGTCAGGAAAAATTCTGAATGAAATGTCGATAGTAACCTACTAAGACAATAAAACTACATACCTCAGTAATTTTCATGGGCACGGTCCATTCTTGGATTGCCTTTGTCGTCACAGGAACACCGAATATTCCATACTTAGAGACAATATGTCCAACCACATGAACATAATGAAGTAAAAATTCACTCTTTTTATACATCTGATATATTTCATTTCGTCTAAGAGTTTTCAGAATAATCCTCAAGTGATTATCACGGTCTTCATATAATTTGGATTAAACAAGTATATCATCGATAAATACCACAAAAAGGCATCATGATAACCTTGAAAACTCTATTCACTATATCCATGAAAATATAGGGTGAATTATCTACTCCAAAAGGTGTTACTGTAAACTCGTAATGCACATACCTATTCGAAATGATGTCTTTGGAATATCTTCCTTCCTCACACACAGTTGATGATATCTAGATTGAAGGTCAATCATTGAAAAATATTGGGCTCCATGAAGTTAACCAAATAAATATTCAATTAGTTGGAGAGGACACTTATTCTTTATTATTACATCATTTATTTCCATGTAATCAATGCATAGCCTCATGAATCCAACATTCTTCATGACAAAGCGGATAGAAGCTCCCCCCTAGAAAAACACTTGGTCAAATAAATCCTTTTTCACTCAATTCCACTAGTTGTTTCGGTATCTACAATAATTTTATAGTTTCCATTCTATAGAGATTCTTGGATATATGTCATTCACCTGGAATTAAATCAATAGAGAACTCAACTTCTCATTATGAAGGATCTCTAGCTAAATCCTCTCAAAATACAACAATGTATTCTTGAACAACAGGTTTGTCTTCAATTTGAAGATATATTTCCTCACCCATAGATAATATTTTCTCCTCATCTTCTAGAATTTCATTCAGTAGATCTACTGGGGGTGGATCTAGGGAAGAATCAGATGGCGAGGTTTCTTCTCTAATTATAAGGGATTCTACACCATTTTAAAAAAAGTTAACCTCCTTTTTCTTACAGTAGATATTTTCATCATAATTTTATAGCAAATTAATACAAAAAATTATATCAATGTAAATAATTGGTATGATGATATGATTAGAAACTAAAGAACATTTATGTTTCATGAGGGGGATTGATCATCACATATTTGTTGCAATGATACATCCCCTAATTGTTTTTACTGACAACTCGTTTATTAAATAAAATCAAACACATCTAATTTTCATGGAAAACTTTAATGATATAAAGGAATATGATGATCCAGAATCAAATAAAGCATTGGATATGTTTGAGGAAACAATTGATATACCTACCACCACATCATTAGGAACTTCAACCTCCGCGGTTGTAATCGCATAATATTTCCCTTGCCATCATGGATTTTTATGAGGCAACTTTCATTGGAACATTGGACACTCATTATAATAGTGTACCATCTCTCTACAACTGTGGCATTGAACAGAATGGCTTGTCTCTTCCCCTTTTATTCAGTAGATTTATGACCCTTTTATCATTACTTATAGCAAACTCCCATGCCTTTCAATAATTTTTTAGGATTATTCTCTGCACAGTTTTCGCATAATGGAAATTACTTCATTCCCTTCTTCCTCATTGGTCCTTAATATTTTCCATTGTTATTTGAATGTATCTTATTATCTTGATTTTACAGGAAAAAATATGATTTAGAAAATTCATTTTATGTGTTGAGGGTACTTAATACAATTTTCCTCATATGATGAAAATGTTTGAATTTCCAGTGACCTTCAAAGACATGTCTTAAGACCTTCAATGAAATGATAAATCTTGACTTCCAAATCATGTATGTAATATATAGCATATCTGGATAATATTGTGAAGGTAGCCTTTTACTCCGCAACACTCTCTTATTCCCTTTGATCTAGGATAAGGAATTTCATCTTCATTTCAATTTGTTGTTCATGAGAGAAATATTTGTCCAATAATATTTCCTTAAAAGTTCCCAATTCTATATCTTCTATTTATTCTTCTTCCCTAGTATTCATGATCAAGGACCACATTTGACCACCATCATCCTTGAGGAAATATACTTCCAGTACTACCATTTAATTTTCATCACATATTAATCCCATAAATATATTTTCAACGGACCTGATCCACTTCTCAGCTACCACCAAATTATTAGTCCCACTAAAATATGTGGGCTTTACCATATGAAACGGTCTAGTACAGGTGTAACACAGTTATTTGTCACAACCTGAGTATGTTTTACCAATATGGACATGATCTTATCTTCTCCAACATTAACTGTGTTGACATGCTTAGTGGGGAAATCCCTACATTGTATGCGGGTATTGATTCCCCTTCTTCTATTTGGTGCTATCATTAATTAATGGAGCACACTAAATTAGGTAACTTTTCATAAATTATTACTAGAAATCATTTATGACAATCTAAAAATTTATACACATATAATCTCATAATCATAAACAATGTTTATATTCACTTTTCAATACTTCATAATCGATTGTAAATAAAATTTTAATTATCCTTAGAATATCTCATGTGAGTGTCAAAGTAGTTGCGTAGTAAGGCCTTTTGTTGTGTACCAGGACACCCTGAGTCAGGTTCGAAAGTCCTTGTCGAGGTTTTTACTCCAAGGTACATTTGTTCCATAACCACATACACTTATAGTATCTAGATAAGGATAAGTTTTATATAAAGATCCACATAATATTTTCCATAGGAAAATACTAGGATTCTTTTCTATGTTTATCCTAAAATAATATCTTATGTGTTTATTCCCAAATCTATGTTTTCTAAACCTACTTTCTTTGTTTGGTAATGAACTTCCTTTGATACCAATTGTAATGTGTTGTCCTTAGAAGCCCAGAGCTAGTTCATTACTTATTACATTGGCATGATACAAATAAATGAAATCTTGATGGAGGAATAAATTTTTTAGTATTGGAGAATCTAGATACATACAAATAAGTCATATTTCATTGGCAATGGTAACAAAATGTAGTAAATAACAAAAACTTATAAATTGCATCACCAAGAACTCAATAAATGGTCTCCTCCTCAAAACATGTTGAAAGTAAAAAAATTAAATCATTGAGACCAAATTCTAAATAAGGGTTATAAATAGTGTAATCTTGACTCGATAATAATTGAATCATAATAAAATTAGTATAGTAAATATGTCATAGTAAATAAATGAAAAATGTATGGCATTAAAAAATTGGTAATGACACTATATCCATAGATTGTGTCATTGTGAAAACATCATGGATAGTAATAACTGGAAATAAATAAAGATAAATGATTAATAATGCTGACTTCATGTATCTGGAATATGATACCACCATACCATCAAAACAGTTTATGTTTGTGGGTAGAAACCTGTCTGATTTTTGGAATCAACCTCGAAGGGTTTATTGCGAACTGATTTGTCTCATCAGATCTGTTGATGCATCTAATGGCTATTAAATTCCCAAACCATCACTGGATTTCTAAATAAATTTATATAAATATATTTAATTCAAGTAAAATATTCCTTTTCAAAATCTGTATAGAGTACATAATAGAGATTTATCAATATTTCCATAGTAAAAACAACATTCCAAATAAACTCTGTATGTGAAACGGTATACGACTTAAGGAAATAATCAGATTCATGCTATAGGAAAATTGAGATTTAACATAATTATAATTTCAAATGAAAAATTATATCAAATAGATATTAGATAGACCCCATAAGATAGATTAGGTGCACAATATCATGTCAGTCTCAATCAAATAGAAATTGAGACAAAGTCAATTACCACATCGTGATCAATTGAATCGTATGACCAAAAATCAATAATCACATAATGAATAACATAATACCATAAATATAAATAGAATAATGATATTGTATATCAAATCATAGTAATCATATACCACATACATGAAATAAGTGGCGAACAATGGAAATCTCATGGAATTAAAAGTGAGATGACAACCCCCTTACAAGTATCATATACATTATGTGAGACTTAATAGAGTGGATGGAATATGTATATACACTGTAAATATACATAATTCAATATAACATTAACAAAATTCATCAAACAAAAAATTATAATACCACAAAAATATGTAAGTATAATGTTAACACAATGAATGGAAATCGGGTTAAGAATTCCCTTAACATATGTATGAATGTGTTCTTTGATTGATATTAATGACATGGATAATCATATTTAGATTCGTTAATTAATAATTACAGAAACATCTATATATTTAATTAATTTATTATAACTTTATTTGGTTCATTAATTTCCTTTTGGATGGGTTTAATACTTTCAATTTTTTTGATTTGGAATCATTTTCTTTCTTGATTTTCATGATCATTTTACTTGTATTAATGAATGGAAGATCATTTGAAACATGGTTAAACATACATATTATTTAATATATATTATAATTGAAATTACAAATTTATAAATTATCTTATAATGATTTTGGTTATATACGATGAGGATGAAACATTAGATAACAGTTAATGATAAATGGTTGGATTAACAAGGATGTTTTGTGCATAAAGAAGATGTATTGTAATATTATTTTATGTTATGAATTTTTCAGGATCCCAATACATTTAATAAGATTAAATACATATATTATTAACTAATTCAACTGTAAAAATGGATTCATGACAAGAATTGAAGAGGGTAATATAAATTGAAAACATGTCGTTCTTGAATGTTATAAATTAACACAAATTGGACGATGATTTCATTTTTAGTATAATAGGTAGGGGAAAATAGATATGATGATATAATATTCAATTAGAATAATAATCACAAAAGGTTTTCAAATAGAGGAATCATGAATCAATAATAACTAAATCAGAAACCAATTAGCATAGTCAATATGGCATGGTGAATAAATGAAAAATACACGCCATTAATAATCAAAAAATCAACCATAGAATACAGTGAATATAAATTTAATAATGATATTATATATCAAATTCAAGTACAAATATATCACATACATAACATAGTGTCTAATAATGGAAATCTCAAGGAATTAAAAGTGAGATTAAAAACCCCTTATCTTATGACCGAATGTGTTCCTTGATTCATTTTAATGACCTACATAATAAAATTTAGCTTCATTAATTATTAATTACATAAACTCCTCTAATTTAATTGATTTATTATAACCTTATTAGGTTCTTTTAGGATATTTTTGTGGGTTTAAGAGGTTCAATTTTATAGTTTTTGAAGCATTTTCATCTATGATTTTCATGATTAGTTTACATGTATTCATGAAAGGATGATAGTTTGAAATGTTCTAGATCATCTAGAAATGTTAATATATATTATTAGTGAAATTATAGAGATATTTATGATCTTCTATTTAATTTGGTTATATACCATGAGGATGACAAATTAGATAAAAGACAATGATTAATGCTTGGATTAACTTGGCGGTTTTGTGCATAATGAACCTGTTCTGTATTATGATTTTATATTATCAGTATTTAAAGATTAAATAACATTAAATATGATAAAATACATATATTTTAATCGGTTTCAACCATAAAAATGGTTTCTTGACCATAATTTAAGATGGTAATAGATTTTGAAAACTTGTCATCCTTGAATGTGATGAATTAACACATCTCAGACAATGTATTCAGTTTTAGTATAAGATGTGGGGTAAAATAGAGATGATGATAAAAAAACCATTAGAATAATAAATTACAGGTCCATATATGGTAATATAATTATCATATCATTTGGATGAGGTGAGACAAGAAGATATCAATTAAATAATAATTGAACATCTAAAAGAAGTTGAGAGAAAAGGAACAGAGGTACACCTCTTGAGTACTCCTCCTTGAGAATCTTCATAAGGCCTTTTTTTGGCCAATTAGATAGATAATAAGGTCTTGTATGTGGGGGGGGGGGTTCTTGGGATGTATATTTGAAAAAACATAGGCAAGGCTCAATGATTGAGTGGTGTGGGAAGAATAGGGGAATGAGGGTGGAATTTATAGTGGAGGAGAAGTTAGATTTTACATTATTTTAATTATTATTTTAATATTTATTCAGAAGAATATGAATAGTCTTTATTCATGTGAAACCATGTAGAAATACATTTAATGTCAATATGGTATGGTGAATAAATGAAAAACACACACCATTAATAAAATGGGAATAAAACTGCTTCCATAGATTTTTTCGGAGTGAAAACCACATGGATAGTCATAACATAAAAAAATAAAGAGATATTATTATTAATTTGGGTGTTATGTATTTGGAACATGATACCCCAATAGCATCGAAAGGGTTTATGTCTGTAGGTAGAAACCTGTCTGATTTTTTTAAACAAACTCGAAGGGTTTTATGAAAACTAATTTATCGCATGAGACCTGTCGATGCGTCGAGAGGGCTATATAAGGCCCCAAACATCACTAAATGTCCAAATAATTGTTTATACATAGATTTATCACATTTAAAAAATCTCTTCTTAATATCTGTATAGATTATAGAATACAGATTTATCAATATTTCTATAGTTAAAAAAACATTCTAAATAAAAAAAATATGCTAAATGGTATACAGATTAAGGAGATAATCATATCAACAATACAAGAAAATGGATATTTACAATAATTATAATTTAAAATGAAAAATGATCTAAAATGGGTAGTAGATACATCAAATAAGAAATATTAGTTGAACAATACCAAGTAAGTCTCAATTAAATGGAAATAGGGAAAATGTCTCTTACCACATCGTAATCAATTGAATCATATGAAAAAATAAATAATCACCAAATTAATCACAAAAATACCATGAATATAAATAGAGTAATTTTATTATATATCAAATGGGATTACACATATACCACATACAAGAAATAAGTGGTGGATAATAGAAATCTCATGGAATTAAATGTGAGATGAGAATCCCCTTACAAATATCATATAATTGAAGTGAGACACAATAGAGTGGATGGGAAAATATATATACACTATACTTACACTTAATTCAATATAATATAAACAGAATTAATCACACAAACAATTTTAATACCACATAAATATTTACGTATAATCTTAACCTAATGATTGTAAATCGTGTTAAGAATCCTCTTACCTTATGTCTGAATGTGTTCTCTAATAGATCTTAATGACCTGAATAATAAAATTTAAATTCATTAATTAATAATTCCATAACCTCCTCTACATTTAATTAATTTATTATCAAGTTATTAGGTTTATTAATTGACTTTGAAGTGTTTAAGAGGATTAATTTTATTGTTTTTGTAGCATTTTCTGCCTTGATTTTCATGATCATTTTACATGTATTCATGAATGGATGATTGTTTAAAATGTGGTTGAACATCCATAATTTTTAATATGTATTATTAGTGAAATTATAGAGATATAAATGATCTTGTATTTATTTTGGTTATATACCTTGAGGATGACCCAGTAGATAAATGTTAATGATAGATGTTATGATTCACTTGGCGATTTTGTCCATAATGAACAAGTTTTGTATTATAATTTAATATTTTAAGTGTGTAAGGAATATAGACCAAGAAATAAGTTGAAATACATATATTATGATCAGTTTCATCAATAAAAATGGTTTCATGACCATAATTGAATAGTGTAATAGAAATTGAAAATTCTTCAACCTTGAATGTGACAACTTAACACAACTCGGACGATATTTAATTTTTTATTATAAGAGCAAAGGGAATGATAGATTATGATTAAATATTCTATTAGAATAATAAAATTCCATTAAATTTAGGGTACTGTAATTATCAAATCAATTGGAATAGAGGAGACTAGGAGAGAGAAACAAAAGAATGGAACTTGTAAAAGAAGTTGAATGAAAATGGAAGAGAGGTTTACCTCTTGATTACTCCTCCTTGAGAATCACCTCATGGCCATTTTTTGGCCTTTTGGTGTGACCATAAATATCATAGAGAAAGGTGGTGGGGGCTTGGAATGTATATTTGGTATAACATAGGTAACTCTCAAATCCTAAGTGGTGTGGGAAGAAGAGTGGAATGAGGGTGGTATTTATAGTGGAGGATTGGAGAGATTTTACTTTATTTTAATCACTATTTTCATATTTTTTCTCAATACTATTAGTAGTATTAATTTTTGTGAAACAAAATAATAATTTTTTCATGTGATTTAGAACCTAGTAAGATTAGATTAGCTTCGCATCACCTATGATGCATAAAAAAAAGTATTGATCATTTTTTTATAATTTATTGTATTCTACTATTCATCAAAAATTCAAGAATTTCATAAAAAATCCCAAAAATTCACCCTTACCATTTTTTGATGTTTAGAATTCAATAATGGCATCTAATTCTTATAAATTAATTTTTTAATATTATTAATTAAATTTTTAAATACAATAATAATTTATTCTGAAATAACAATTTTAAATATATAACTCAATTTTTAACACCTTGAAAAATTAATCAACATTTCCTCACCTTATAAACATAAGAAAATAAAATAATATTATTATTTAATATTCATAAGCTTCATATTACTATTCATAATGGTGTGTTACTATTCATTAAAAAAAGTTGGTTTTATCAGACTACTAATAACTTATTGATGACAACAGAAAAATAATAATAATACCAAACAATTTCATTATTCAAAAAAATTACAAATACACATCCCATGACCTCCCCCATGACTAATAACTTCTATCCTCATTAAAAGGACAAAAGAAAATGCCTTAATTATATTCAATAGGAGGAGTACCCGAGAGATGAACCTCTCTTCTTTTTTCTTTCAACTTCTTGTATAAGTTCCATCTATTGTTTCTCTCTCCTAATATCCTGTCATCCAAATGATATGATAATTATAGTAACATACATGGTCTGGAATTTTATTCTGATAATGGAATATTTTATCATTATCTCTCTGTTCCTCCTCCTCTAATACTAAAAATGAATACACAATCCGATATGTGCTAATTTATCACATTCAAGGACAACATGTTTTCAATTTCTATTACCCTCTTCAATTTTGTTCATGATTCCATTTTTATGGTTGAAAAAATTAGAATATATTTATTTTATTATATTTAATGATATTGATTTCTTAAACACTCATAATATAACATAATAACAAAAAATAAGTTCATTATGCACAAAACCTCCTAGTTAATCCACGCATTAATCATTAACTTTTATCTAATGAGTCATCATAATGATATATAACCAAAAACATTATAAGATCATATATATAACTTAATTTTCACTATTAATATATATTAATAATTATGGATATTCTACCACATTTCAAATGATCTTCCATTCCTCAATACAAGGAAACCGATCATGAAAATCAAGGAACAAAATTCTTCCAAAACAATAAAATTGAACCTCTTAAACCCATCAAAAATTCCATGAATGAATCTAATATGGTTATAATAAATAAAATTAATTTAGGGTAAGTTCAGTAAATATTAATTAATGAAGCTAAATTTGATTATTCAGGTCATTAAGATATATCAAAGCAGACATTCAGACATAAGGTAAGAGGTTTCTAATCTCACTTTTAATTCTGTGAGATTTCAATTGTTCACAACTCATTTCTTGTATGTGGTATATGTATACTACCATTTGATATATAATATCATAATTCTCATTATATTCATGGTATTATCAGATAAGTTTGGTGATTTTTTATTTTTGGTCATACAAATCAATTAATTATGATGTTTTGAATGACTTTGTCCAAATTTCCATTTCATTGAGACTTACGTGATATTGTGAATGTAATATTTCTAATGTGGTGTATCTACTGCCCATTTGAGATCATTTTTCATTTGAAAATATGATTTTGGTAAATAAAAATTTTTATGTATCATGTATATTTTTATTTTTTTAATCATTATACAATTTCACATGTATTGTTTATTTGGAATGGTGTTTTAACTATGGATGTATTGATAAATCTATATTCTCTACTCTCTATGGATATTGAGAAGGCATATAATAAATGTATTAAATATATGTATACAGAAATATTGGGACTTGGAGTAATGGGTGGGGCCTACTATATCCCCTCGATGCATCAACAGGTCTCATGTGACAAATCAGTTTGTGACAAACCCTTTGATATTGCTTCAAAAAATCAGTCGGCTTTCTACCCACAAAATTAAACAGTTTCAATAGTATAGTGGTGTAATGTTCCAAATAAATGGATTCCAAATTAATAAGAATATTTTATTATTCATATTCATTAATTACTATCCATGTTTTTTTCACTATGACAAAATCTAGGGTACAGTTTCACTCTCAGTTTACTATTAGCATGTGTTTTTCAATTATTCACTATACCATATTAACTATGAAAATTTTTTTATGATACAATTAGACCTTATTCATGCTTCGGATATTTGTAACCCATGATGATAATTTGATCTCACCCCTTTAATTTCATTACCTTCAATAGGTTACGAGGAGGAGACCATTTATTGAGTTCTCATGTTTGTTGTTTATTAGTTTCTATTATGTATTTTTTTACATTTCCGAATGTAATATGAGTTACATGTATGTGTCTAGTTTCATCAATACCACTGAACTGATAATTACTTTAGGATTTCATTCCCTTTAATCATTCCAATGTAATAAGTAATTTACTGGCAATGAGATTCTGGGGTGTAGAAATACATCAATATATTCTTGCATAATAGATACATTTTAAATTTGATAAAAATCTTGGTCATTTATAGGTTAATTAATAACCTAACCATTAAACTTAAATTTGGAACATAAGTGTTTTGAATTTCAAAAATGGTCATTTATGGATGTTATCAATATGTTATTTGGAGTCTGATAGAACCAAATTGATTTTTCATGGACATTATCATATCCTTATAAATAGTAATATGAATAGTAATATGAAATTTATGAATATTAAATCTTATTATTATTTCATATTCATAAGGTTATAAGGCAGTGAGATGTTGATTAATTTTTCAATGTGTTAAAAAATGAGTTATAGATTTAAAACATTTATTTTTGAATAAATTATGGTTTTATTTAAAAATATAAATAAATAATATTTAGAAATTCATTTTCAATAAATGGAGTTCATTTTTTGTAATTATACACATGGAAAATATATTAGTGTGATTTTTGGGATTCTTCTAAAATTCAGGAATTTTTTATCAATAGTAAAATACAAAAAATTATTATAAATGCTAAATACTTTTTACTACATCATAGGTGATGAAAGGATGATGTAATCTTACTTGGTTTGAACTCACATGAAAATATTACTATTTGGGGTGACATGAATCAGGACTATTCATAGAATTGACAAAAAATATTAAAATAATGTTTAAAATAATTTAAATTCACTTCTCTCCTCCACTATAAATACCACCCCCATTCCCCTCTTCCTCCCAGAAAACTATAGAATTGAGACTTACCTATTTTCTCCAAAAAAACATCCCAAGCACTCCCCCCCAAGTCCATGAACTTCTGGTCTCACCAAAAAGTCAAAGACAAAGGCCATAAAAAGGTTATCCTGGAGGAGTACTCAAGACGTGAACCTATCTTCCTTTTTCATTCAACATCTTTTACAAGATCCATTCTTTTGTTTCTCTCTACTCATCCCCACTCATCCGAATTCTATGATAATTCCAGTACCCTACATGGACTATAATTTTATTATGCTAATGGAATATTTTATCATCATATCTCATTTCCCACACCTCTTATACTAAAAATGAAGACACCATCAAAGATATTTTAATTTATCGCATTCAAGGACGAAGGCTTATCAATTCCTATTACCATATTCGATTCTGGTCATGAAACCATTTTTATGGTTGAACGAGATGAGAATATAGGTATTTAATCTTATTTAATGTTCTGGAATCCTTAAACACTCCCCTTATAAAATAATAATACAAAACAAGATCATTATGTGAAAAACTTCTATGTTAATCCATGAATTTATCATTAACTTTTACCTAATGGTTCATCCACGTAGTATACAGATTAATAAATATTTCCAATATTAAAAAAACATTCCAAATAATCACCATATGTGAAATGGTATATGGATTAAGGAAATAATCACATCCATGATACAAGAAGATGGATATTTACCTGAATTATAATTTAAAATGAAAAATTATCTCAAATGGGAATTAGATACACCACATAAGAATGATTAGGGTTATAATACAATATAAATCTCAATTAAATGGAAACTGAGACAAGGTCCCTTACCAAATCATAATCAATTGAATCGTAAGACCAAACGTCAATAATCACCCTATGAATTATATAATACCATTAATATAAGGATAATCATGATATTATATATCAAATAGAGGTACACATAAACCACATACAAGAAATAAGTGGTGAACAATGGAAATCACATGGAAATTAAAAGTGAGATTTGAATCCCCTTACCTTATGTGAGAATGTGTTCTCTGATTGATCTCAGTGACCAGAATAATAAAAATTAACTTCTTTTATTAATAATTCAATAACCTTATATACATTTAATTGATTAATTATAACCTTATTAGGATCATTCATGTCGTTTTTATGGGTTTATGAGGTTCAATTTTATCATTTTTGAAGCATTTTCTTCCTTGATGTTCATGATCGATTTACCAATATTCATGAATGGAAGATAATTTGAAATGAGGTCGAACATCCATAATAATTGATATATATTATTAGTGACATTACACATATATAAATGATCTTATAATGAGTTTTATTATATACCACTAGGATGACCCATTAGATAAAAGTCAATGATAAATGCATGGATTAACTTGGTGATTTTGTTCATAATGAAATTTTTTTGTATTATAATTTTATATTATGAGTGTATAAGGATTATATAACATTAAATAATATTAAATACATATATTTTGATATTTTTGAAACATAAAAATGTTTTTATGGCCAAAATTGAATATGGTAATAGAAATTCAATACCTGTCGTCCATGAATGTGATAAAATAACATGTCTCAGAAAATGATTTCATTATTATTTTAATATAATTTTGAAAATATATATGATGATAGAATATTACATAATCATAATAAAATTCAATTACATTAAGGGTAATGTATTTATAATATCATTTGGAAGAGGGGATATGAGGAGAGAGAAATAAAATAATGGATCTTGAAAAATAAGTAGAAAGAAAAAGGAAAAGAGGTTCATCTCTTGAGTAATCTTCCTTGAGAATCTCATTAAGGCCTTTGTTTTTTTCCTTTTCTTCATACTAGAAGGACTTGGACTTGGGGGAAGGGATTAAGAAGTTTATTTTGAAGAACATAATTATGGATCAATGATTAAGTGGTGTAGGAGGAAGAGGGGAATGAGGGTGGTATTTATATTGGAGGAGAGGAGAGATCTTAAATTATTGTAATATTTCTTCTCATGACTATGAATAGTCCTGATTCATGTGACCCCAAATAGTAATATTTTAATGTGAGTTTCAACCAAGAGGTCTTATATCATCCTTTCATCCCCTATGATGTATTAAAATAAGTATTTATCATTTATCGTAATTTATCGTATTTTACTATTTATAAAAAATTCCAGAATTTATGAAAAATCCCAAATATTCACCCAAACCATTTTATGTGGTGTATAATTACAAAATGAACTAATTTTTTTGAAAATAATTTTCTAAATATTAAAAATTTAATTTTTAAATAAAATCATAATTTATTCAAAAATAACAAAGTTAAATCTATAACTCATTTTTAACACCATGAAAAATTAATAAACATCTCATTAACTTATAACCATCAGGGAATAAAATAATAATATGATTTATTATTCATAATGTTCACATTTTTTTCATAAGGTTGTGTTACTATTTATAAAAAAAAGTTAGTTCTATCAGACTCCAAACAACTTACTGATCACAACCGTAGATGACCGTTTTTTGAAATTCAAAACACAGATGTATAAATTATAAATTTAATGACATGGTTGTGAATTTATCCTAAAAATAACCAAGTTTTTTTCTTATAGAGTCATAGCTTCATGAAATATAATCTATCAAATTAATATAAATTATTTATTTAAGAGAAACATATCATTAGTTTTTTTCGGTGTTATATTCTTCCCTTCTTAGGAAATTTCATCCTCGAAATTATTCATGTGTATTCCTCCCCAAAATGATGGTAGTGGTTCTTCTTCATAACATCCTCAGGTTCCCACGATGCTTCCTATATTTTATGGTTTCTCCAAAGAACCTTTACTAACTGAGTTGTCCATTTTCTCAATACCTACTCCCTTGGGTCATGAATCTCGATTGGCACTTCATAGTGTGACAAATCATGTTCCAGCTCTATTTATTTATAGGCAAGTACATGAATTGGGTTTTGCTTAAAATCCTTAATAATTACAAGTAGAAAACATTATAATCTTTGGAGAGACTTAGTGAAATTCTTAAATGGTAGGATACAACTCCAAACCAACAAACAGTCAGAAAAGGACTAGTCAAGAATTGGAGAAATGTTGAGATCATGCTCTGTTTACTTTAACACTATGTGGGATCAATACATTCCTTTAGTGGAATTTTACTACAATAATAGTATCTATTATATCATTAAAATTTCACCATATAAAGAATTAAATTGTAATAATTGTCTAACTCCAAAATTTTTGGATGAAGTTGGTGAGGGTAATCTTATTGGACCAGAACATATCAAAGAGACAACTATAAAGGTAAATCAAATTCTGGCCCATATTTAATCATCTCCAAGTAAGAAAAAGTGTTATGCTGAAAATAAAAGGAAGGATTTGGAACATCATGTTGGAGATCATTTCCTTATAAATGTATCTCCGTTGAATGGTGTTTAAGGTTCAATAACAAAGGGAAACTCAGCTCAGGTATTTCGGAACGTTTGAAATTATGGAAAGAATATGAGTTATAGGTTACCATTTAGAAATTCCATGAAGTCTCTTAAAAGTTAATAATGTTTTCCACGTTTCATTATTAATGAAATATATGACAGACCCAATTATTGTACTCACCTATGAAGAAATATTGAAGGGACCTGATTTTTCATACTTTCAGGATCCTATCAAAATTTTTGACTCAAGGGTGTAGGTATTGGGAAATCGGACAACTCAGCTAGTAAAGGTTCCTTGTAGAAAACATAAAATAGAGTAAGAAACGTTGAAACCTAAGGATGTTATGAAGAAGGACATCCCAGATCTTTTTTGTAGAAATATAAATGAAACATTTTGAGGAAAACCTTTCCGAAGGATGGAAGAATATAACTCCCCAAACATTTTATGGTATGCTAATATTAAATAAATAAGTTAGATTAATTATATAGGATATATTTCCTGATGCACTGAGTCTCTGTGAAACAAAATATGTTTATTTACATAATAATGTCATTACCTAGACCTTAAATTAAAATTTTCAACAATTGTGTTTTTAATTTCTTGAAAGGGTCATCTACGGTTGTTATTAGTAAGTTATTTCGAGTCTGATAGAACCAACTTGTTTTTTTAAGAATAGTAACATACCAATATGAATAGAAATATGAATAGTAATATGACCATTAGGAATAGTAAATCATATTATTATTTTATTTTCATAAGTATATAAGGTAATGACATGTGGAAAAATTTTCAAGGTGTTAAAAAATTAGTTAATGATTTAAAATTGTTATTTTTGAATAAATTATGAATTTATTTAAAAATTAAATTTATAGTATATAAGGAATTATTTTCAAAAACTGGAGTTACATTTTTAATTATACACGTTGAATAATTTTTAGGGATAATTTTTTGTATTTTTTCTGAATTTCATCAATTTTTTATGAATAGTAAAAAACAATAAATTGCGATAAATGATAAATACTTATTTTTCTTCATCATTGGAAATGAAAGGCTGATGTAAGGCCACGTGGTTAGAAATGACATAGAAATATTACTATTTGGGGTCACAATAAATACTAATATTCATAGTCTTGAGCAACAATATTAAAATAATGATTAAAATAATGCAAAATCTCTCCTCTCCTCCCCCATAAATACCACCATCATTCCCCTCTTCCTCCCACACCACACAAGCTTTAATCATTACCTATTTTCTGTCAAATAATCTTCCCAAACCCTCCCCCCATGTCCATGACCGAATTTTCATAGAAAAAGGCCAAAAAAATACCTTACGGAGATTCTCAATGATGAGTACTCAAGAGGTGAACCTCCCTTCATTTTTCGTTCATCATCTTGTACAAGTTCCATTCTTTTGGTTCCCTCTTCTCATATCCCCTAATACAAATTCAATGAAAATAAAAGTACCCTAAATGGAATATAATTTTATTATGCTAATTGAATATTTTATCATCACCTCTATTTTCCCCCCTCTTCTCATACTTAAAATTAAAACACCGGCAGTGATGTGTTAATTTATCACATTCAGGGATGGAGAGTTTTCAATTTCTATTACAATCTTAAATTATGGTCATGAAACTATTTTTATGCTTGTACCATATCGAAATATATGTATTTCTTTTTATTTAATTTTATTGAATCCTTAAGCACTAATAGTGTAAAATAATAATACAAAACAAGGTCATTATGCACAAAACCGCCAAGTTAATCCATGCATTTTTAATTAACTATTATCAAATGGGTTATCCTTGTGGTATATAACCAAAATCATTATAATATAATTTATATATTTTTATTTTCAATAATAGAATATATTAATAATTCTGGATGTTCAACCCCATTAAAACGATCTTCCATTCATAACTACAAGTAAACCAATCATGAAAATCAAGGAAGAAAATGCTTCTGAAATAATAAAATTGTACCTCTTAAACCCATCAAGAAGGCCATTAATGAACCTAATTAGGATATAATAAATAAATTACATATAGAGAAGGTTCTGTAAATATTAATTAATCATGATAAATTATATTTTTCATGTCATTGTGATCAAGCATTGAACACATTTGAACATAACATACGGGGTTTCTCATTTAACATTTGATTCCACGAGATTTCCATTGTTCTCCACTTATTTCTTATATGTGGTATATGTGTATTGAAATTTGATATATAATATATTTATTCTATTTATATTCATTGTATTATGTGATTAATTTGGAGATTATTTATTTTTGGTAATAGGATTCAATTGATTATGATATGGTAAGTTACATTGTCTCAATTTCAATTTCATTGAGACTTACTTGGTATTTTCAACCTAAAATGTTTTATGTGGTTTATCTACTACCCATTTGAGATCATTTTTTATTAAAAATTATAAATCGTGTCAAAATCCATTTTCTTGTATCATGACTATGGTTATTTAAATAAGTCGTATACCATTTCACCTATGGTGTTTATTTGGAATGTTGTTTTAACTATAGAAATATTAATGAATATATATTATCTACTCTATACAGATATTGATAAGGAATATTTTAATTTTATTAAATCAATATATAATTAATTATTTGGACTTTATGTGATGGTTGGGGCCCTCTATAGTCCCTCGATGCATAAAAAATCTAATGTGTCAAATCAGTTAGCGACAAACCCTTCAATTTTGTTTCCAAAAGTCAGACGGGTTTATACCCACAGACATAAACTGTTCCAACGGTATAGTGGTATCATGTTCTAGATACATGATATCCAAATTAATAATAATATATCTTTATTTATATGAATCTATTACTATCCATTATGTTTTCACTATGACAAAATCTATGGATGTAGTTTCATTCTCAGTTTATTAATGGCATGTGTTTTTCATTTATTTACCATGAAAAATTTACTATGAATTTTTTTTATGATTTAGTTATTGTTGATTCCCGCTTTCACTATTTATAACCCTATATATTAATTTTATTTCCCCGATTTCATTTTATTACATTAAATAGATTATGAGGAGGAGACCATTTATTGAGTTCTCATGGATGCAATTAATTAGTTTTTGTTATGTATTGTATTTTGTTTCATTTCCAAATGAAATATGGGTTATATGTATGCATCTAGTTTCTTAATGAATATTAATAGATCATTCCTTTGGGATTTTTTTCTTTTAAATCATTCCAATGTAATATGTAACATATTATCTTCAGGCATCTATGGTCGGGGCATAACAGTTGGTATCAAAAAAAAATTAGCAGAAAATATGGAAACTCGATTTAGAAAACTTATATTAGGGAAAAAACCCCTAAGATAGACTTTGAGGATAAACAGACAAGAACATCTTGGTTTTTTGGTACGGTATAGATTATGTTGATCATTTTAGAAAATAAATCTATGTCTTGATACTAAAAAAGGATGTGGTTCTGGAATAGATGTACTAAGGAGTGAAAAAACTGACAAGAAGTTTCAAGCTTGACCCGTGATATCCTTGTACATAACAACGAGCCTTACTACGCACCTTGTTTGACACTCCTAGGGGATATTCATAGGATAATTCACATTTTCGTTACTAACAATTTTTATGTTTTTAAAATTAAAATTAATTTTTTTTATGATTATGAGATTTGTTATGATGAAAATTTTAAATTATATTATGTGTTTTCTATTTAGAAATTATGAAATACAACCTTATTTAGTGTATTCCATTGTTTAGTGATGGATTTTAATAGAATAATGGGAATCAACACCCTAAACAAATCTAGGGATTTTCCCCCAGATTAATTCAACATAGTCAATGTTGGTGAAGATCAGATCATGAACATATTGGTACAACATACTCAGGCTATGATGAATAACCATGTTACACCAATACGTGATCGTTTCATGTAAGAGAAACCCCCATATTTAAGTGGGAATAATAATCTGGTGGTAGTAGAGCATTGGATCAAGTCCCTTGAAAAGATATTTTAGGCATTAAGATGTGATGAAAAGGAAAAGGTAGTATTGGCAGTATATTTCCTCAAGATTGATGTTGATCAATAGTGGCCCTTAATCCAGAACACTATAGAGGAAGACGAAATAGAAGATATGGAATGGAGAAATTTTAAGGTAATATTATTTGACAAATATTTCCCTCATGAACAACGAAATAAAATGAAGAAGAAATTACTTATCCTAAATAAAATTGAAGAATAAAGTGTTGTGGATTATGAGGATAGATACACAAGATTATCCAGGGATGAAATATATTACATATATGATTCGGAAGACAAGATTGATCGTTTATTTGAAGGTCCTAATCCAATTCTATGAAGGGAACTGACGTATCTAACATTTTCATCATATGATTAAATTGTTTTAATTTCCATCAAAATAGAGATGGAATTTGATAGATCATATTTTTTAAAGTGAAATCAAGAGTAGAAGATGAATTCTAATAACCATTAAAAATATGAGGATCCAATGAGGAATAAGGGAATGATGCAATTTCCATTATACGAGAACTGCAGAAAGAATCCTAATGGGAAATGCTTTAAAGGAATTGGATTTTTCTATAAGTTTGGAGAATATGGAAATTGATATAGTGAATTCAAGGGGAAGATACAATTAAATTATGTTAAATTAAATAATTGTAGATATATGGGACACTATGAAAATGAGTGTCATATGTGCCAAGGAATCATTCCTCAGAAAAGGCCACAGGAGTAAGGGAAAGCTTATGCGATTACAACTTTGGAGGGTGAATTTCCTAATAATGTAGTAGCGTGTACATTAATTGTTTCCTCAACATGACCAATGATTTAGTTTATTCTATATCATCACATTCATTTATATCATCCCAATATTCCAAGAAAATTAGACATGTCCAATTTTATTTTGTAAAGGAGTTGTTAGTCAAATATTCTAGGGGATGTATCATTGCAACAATGATGTATCGATCATTCCCCCTCAAGACAAATAAAAGTGCTTTAGTTTCTAACCATATCATCATACCAATTATTGAATTTGATATAATTATCCGTATGAATTGGATATCAAATTATGATGATAAGATCTATTGCAAGAAGGAGGAATATACATTTTTTGAGAATGTTGTAGAATCCCATTATCTTTAGAGTAAAAACCTCTCCATCTGATTCTTATCAAGATTCACCACTAGTATATCTACTGAATTCAATTCTTGGAGAGGAGGAGAACATAATATCTATGTGTGTGTAATGAAATCTTCAAATTGAAGATGTACCTATTGCGAAATATTACATTGATGTATTTCACTAGGATTTACCTGGACAACCTCTAGAGAGAGAAGTTGATCTCTCTATTCATTTAATTCATGGTTCAAACCTATATCAAAGACTCCCTATATAATGTACACTGTGGAAATAGTGGATCTAAAGAAACAAATAGATGGATTGAGTGAAAAAGGATTTATTCAACCATTTGATTGTCCATGGAGATCACATGTCTTCTTTGTCAAAAAGAATGATGGATCCATGAGAGTATGCATTGATTTTATGGAAATAAATTATATTAAAATAAGGAACAAGAATAATCATTCACTAATTGATTATTTATTTGATCAAATTCATGGACTCCAATATTTTTAGAATATGGACATTCAATATGGATATCAACAGCAATGTCTTGGGAAGGAAGATATTCCAAATAAGTAATTTTGAACCCGGTATGGGAATTACGAGTTTACAGTAATTCATTTTAGACTAACTAATGCACCCTCTATTTTCATGGTTCTAGTTAATAGAGTTTTGAATATTTTTCTCTATGATTTTTTTGTGGAACTTGTAATCCAAAAGCTACGAAAACCATGAGAATCACCTACAGATTATTCTAAGAACTATTAGAATAAGTAAATTTTATTAGAAGTTCAGAAAGTGTGAATTTTGGTTGCAATTAGTTACTATTAATGGCCATTTTTTCTCTATGGATATAACCTATGTTGATCTCAGCATCTCATTCTGAATTTCTCCTGACTAGATAACCCGCTAACCAAGATCACAAAAAATGGGTTAGGTTTTTATGGATGAAATAATGAAAAAAATGTTTTCAATAATAGAAAAAAGTTGTGTCAATGCTCTAATTTTGAATCTTACATCTGGAAATTATGTATTTTTTATGTTTAGATATTCATCAAAGAATGGACTGGGTTACGTCCTTATGAAATGTGATATATTAATTTCATACGGATCAAGGTAGTTGATGACCCATGAGAAAAATTATCCTACTCGTGATCTTGATTTAGTAGTTGTAATATTTTCCCTGAAATATGGAGACATTTTCACTACGAAGAATGATGTGACATATATACGGATCACAAGAGTCAGAATACATGTTTACATAGAAATAACTCAACATGAGGCAATGGAGATATCTCGAGATACTCATATACTATGATTTTTCAATACACTTCCACCTTGGAAAGGAAAATAATGTGAAAGACGCATTAACCATGAAAGATCAGAGACTTCTGACCCAAATGATGATTGAGATAGATCCTATATTCATGGATCAACTAAATATTGATATGAAAATTGTTATTGAAGGGGAAAAATCATTAATCATTAATATTATTTCTAAAAAATCTTTATTACAAAAGTTAAAAAGCACTCAATACACTCATGAGAATCTACAAAATAAAATTAAAGCTGTTAGGGATGAAAGATTGGTAGACTTTGTGTAAGTGGATAGAGTTCAAAAATTTGGGAAGAGGTTGCGTGTTCCATCAGTACCTAAAATAAAAAGGGAACTATTAGACGATGCTCATAGCTCAAATTTACCTATACAACATGGACACACTATGATGTATAGATATTTTAAATAAATGTTTTGGTGGGATAACATGAAGTGAGAAAATTTTGACTATGTGTCAAGGTGTCTAGTTTGTCAACAAGTGAAGGATGGGAGAAAAAATCCTAGAGATGTCATAATACTTCTACCTATTCCAATATGGAAGTGGGATTAATTTATGATGGATTTTTTCATTGGAATACGAGGGAATCCTAGAAGGAATGGTCCAATATGGGTAATTTTTTATCGTCACACAAACTAAATACATCTCTATGATATATGAGAGGATTTACGACTTGAGTTCATAGAAAGACTTTATTTTAATGAGGTTGTAAGACTTCATTGTGCACCTCTATCAATTGTGTCCAATCGAGAATATTGATTTACATCAGAGTTCTGGAAAAGTATCTAGAAGGCTTTGGATACTGCGATTCATATGGGTACTTATTATCAACACCAAATTGATGAATAGTCTGAAAGGACTATTCAAACACCGGAAGACATGTTGAGATCATCCCCTCTTTACATTCAATGTATGAGGGATCGATTCTTCCTTTTGTGGAATTTTAATATAGTAGTAGTTTCCATTCTATAATTCATATTTCTCCATATGAAGCATTATACGGTAAGAGGTGTCGAAATCCATCATGTTGGAATGAAGCTGGCGAGTGGAAACTTATAGGGCCAACATTTATTGAAGAGACAACTGTAAAGGTAACGAAATTTTTTGGACCATATTAAAGAAACCCAATGTAGGAAAAATAATTATACTGAAAACTGGAGAAATGATTTGGTATTTCATGTAGGATATCATGTCTTTATAAATGTATCCCCGGGGAAGGGTGTCTTATTGTTCAGTAAGAAAGGGAAACTGTGCCCCAGGTACATCAGACCGTTAGAAATTATCGAATGAATTGGAGTTGTAGCATACCATTTAGAAATGACACCATGTTTGTCCAAAGTTTATAATGTCTTCCACGTTTAATTTTATTGTAATACATGACCGACCAAATGTATATACTCAGATATGAAGAAATATAGCTGGAAACTGATGTTTCATACTGTGAAGATTCTATCGAGATTCTTTACAGAGGGGATCATTTATTGAGAAATTTGACAACTTGAATAGTAATGGTTCTTTGGAGAAATCATAAAATAGGGGAAACAATGTGGGAAACAGGTGATGTTATGAAGAAGAACCACCCACATCTTCTTAGGGAGCAATATACATGAAAAATTTAAAGGAAACAATTTCTAAAGGGGGAAGAATGTAACCCCTCAAACATTTTATGGTATGTTTCTCTTAAATAAATATATTCTATTCAATAGTTAGATAATATTTCAAGCATTTATGTGTATCTATGTAACGATAGTTGGTTATTTATATGAGAAAGTCATAACCTAGCCATTAAATATAAATTTTCCACATTTCTGTTTTGAATTAAAAAAACGGTCATCTACAGTTGGGATCAGTATGCTATTTGTAGTCTAATAGAACCAACTTGGTTTTTTGATAAATATTAACATACCCTTAAAAATAATAATATGAATAGTAATAAGACACTTATGAATATTAAATCATATTGTCTAATTTTCTTATGGTTTAATGTTAATGAGATGTTGATTAATATTTCAAGGTGTTAAAAATGATTTATTGATTTATAATTTCTATTTTTCAATAAATTATGATTTTATTTAAAAATTAAATTTATTATATTTAGAAAATAATTTTTAAACATGGATTTCATTTTTGAATTCTACATAATGGAAAATCATTAGGGTGATTTTTTTGTATTCCTCTGAAATTCTTGAATTTTTGATAAACAGTAAAATATAATAAATTACAATAACTGCTAGATAATTTTTTTACTACATCCTAGATGATTAAAGTCTTATTTGAGCCTATGGGGATCAAAATCACATGAAAATATAAATATTTTTGGTCACCTGAATAAATTCTATTCATAGTATTGAGAAAAATTATTAAAATAATGAATAAAATAATGTAAAATATCTCCTCTCCTCCAAAATAAATACCACCCTAATTCCCCACTTCCTCCCACACCACTCAAGATTTTAACCATACCTAAGATCTACAAAAAAATATCTACAATCCATTACCCTCTTCTAAGACCTTCTGGTCTCACCATAAGGCCAAATACAAAGTCCTTGAGGAGACGCTCAAGGAGGAGTACTCAAGAGGTGAAACTCTCTTCCTTTTTCTTTCAACTACTTTTACAAGTTCCATTACTTTGTTTCTATCTCATCATATAACCTCATAAAAATGATATGGTAATTATAGTAACCTAAATGGACTATAATTTTAATATGATAATGTAATATTTTATTATCATCACTATTTTCCCCTCCACTTATACTAAAAATGAAAACACCATCCGATGTGTGTTAAGTTATCACATTTAAGGACGATGGGTTTTCAATTTATAGTACCATCTTAAATTTTGTTCATGAAACAATTTTAATGGTCTAAAACGATCATAATATATGTATTTCATATTATTGAATGTTATTTAAACCTTAAACACGCATAATATAAAATAATAATACAAACCAACTACATTATGCACAAAACTGCCATGTTAATCCAACCATTTATCATTACATTTTATCTAATGGGTAATCTTCTTGGTATATAACCAAAATCATTATAAGATCATTTAAATTTCTATAATGTCACCATTAATATACATTAAAAATTATAGATTTTCATCCCCATTTCAAATGATCTTTAATTCATGAACACAAGAAAACTGTTCATGAAAATAAAGGAAGAATATTCTTCCAAAACAATAAAATTGAACCTCATAACCCCATAAAAAGGCTATGACATAAAATAAATAGGTTATAATAAATCATTTAAATGTAGAGGTAGTTTATGAATTATTAAAAAATGAAGATCTATATTATTATTCAGGTCATTAAGACCAATCAAAGAACACATTCAGACATTAGGTAAGGGGATTCTCATCTCCCTTTTAATTCTATGAGTTTTCCATTATTCACAACTTATTTCGTGCATGTGGTATATTTGTACTTAAAATTGATATATAATATAATGATTCTATTTATATTCCTAGTATTCTATGATTCATTTCGTGCTTATTTATTTCTTTTCATATGATTTAACTGATTATGATGTGGTAAGGGACTTTGTCTCAATTTCCATTTCGTTGAGACTTACTAGGTATTGTGCACCTAGTCTTTCCTATGTGGTGTATATACTAAACATATGAAATATTTTTTTCATTTGAAATTATAATTAATGTAGATATCCATTTTCTCATACCATGGATATGCTTATTTCCTTAGGTTGTATACGATTTCACATAAGGTGTTTATTTGGAGTGTTGTTTTAAGTATGGAAATATTGATGAATCTGTATTCTCTAATCTACACAGATATTAGGGAGTCATATTTAACTTTTACTAAATCTATGTATAAAGAATTATTTGGAAATCCAATGATGGGTGGGGCCCTCTATGGCCTCTCGATGCATCGACATATCTGAGGAGACAAATTAGTTGACGAAAAGCACTTTGAGTTTCTTTCAAAAAATCAGACGAGTTTCCACCAACAATATTAAACCATTTAGGTCGTATAGTGGTATCCTGTCCAAAATACGTGACGTCATAATTTATAATCTTCTCTCTCTATTAATATTCAATTATTACTAACCATGTGTTACTTACTATGACAAAATCAATGGATGCAGTTTCAATCTCAGTTTATTAATGGGGTTTCTTTTTCATTTCTTCACCATGCAATATTGACTATGAAATTTTTTATGATTCAGTTATTTTTTATTCATGACTGCACTATTTTTTATGCTTACTGAGAATTAGTACACACCCCTTTAATTTTTTAACTTCGATATGTTACGGGGATAAGACCATTTATTGTGTTCTTGTGGATGCAGTTTATTAGTTTTTTTTATATATTTCTTATTGTTACTTTTACCAATGTAATATGAGTTACATGTATGTATCTAGTTTCTTAAAGACTGTTAAGCTAATCATTCCTTTAGTATTTCAATCTATTAAATCACGAAAATTTAATAAGTAATGCATCGGCTCAAGGCTTCTGGGGCTGGGGAGTTACAGTTTTCATGAAGCACTGAGTCTCTATGAAACAAGACATGGCTATTTATGTGAGAATGTAATATCATATCCATTAAACGTAAATTTTCCCGATCTGTTTTTTTAAATTCAAAAAATGATCATATGCAGTAGTGGTCCATAAATTATTTGGAGTCTCATAGAACAAACATGTATTTTTTGATGTATAGTAAAATACACTTATTAATAGTAACATGAATAGTAATATTACCTTTATGAATAGAACAACTAATTATTATTTTATTTTCATAATTTTATAATGTAAGGAGATATTGATTAAATTTTCAAGGTGTTAAAAAATGAGTCATATATTTAAAATTTTATTTTTGAATAAATTAAGATATTACTTAAAAATTAAATTAATAATATTAAGAAAATTAATTTCAAAAAATTGAGTTCAATTTTGATTTCTTCACTTTGAAAAATGTTTAGGGTGAATTTTTGGGATTCTCTAAAATTCATGAATTTTTTGATGAATTGTAAAGTACAATAAATTATGATAAATGCTAAATATTTGTTTTAATGAATCATTAGGGATAAAAAGATGATATAAGCCTACTTGGTTATAAATAAAATGAAGATATTACTATTTGGTGTCATATATATCAAGATTATTCACATTTTTTAGAAAAAAATTAAAATAATTTTAAAAATAATATAAAATATCTCATCTCCTCCACAGCAAATACCACACTCATTACCCTCTTCCTCCCACACTACTCAATCATTGATCAGTATCTATGTTTTTTCATATAAAAATTCCTAGCCCTCCCCCAACATCCTAGACCTTTTAGTATCACCAAAAGGACAAAAACAATGTCTGTAAGGAGATTCTATAGGAGGAGTATTTAAGAGGTGAACCTCTCTTCCTTTATCTTTCATCTTATTTTACAAGTTCCGTTATTTTGTTGATATCTCCTCATATCCTCTAATCCAAATGATATGATAATTCTAGTACCCTACATGTATTTGAATTTTTTTATGTTAATGTAATATTTTATCATCATCTCTCTTTTCCCCCCTCCTCATATACTAAATATGAAAACACCATCCGAGATGTGTTAATTTGTCACATTCAAGGAAGACATGTTTTCAATTTCCATTACTGTATTCATATAAAGTCATGAAACCATTTTTATGGTTGAACCAGATCAGAATATATGTATTTCATCTTATTTAATGCTTTGGAATCCTTAAACAATCATAGTACAAATTAATAATACAATACAAGTTCATTATGCACCAAACTGCCATGTTTATCCAAGAATTTATCATTAACTTTTAACTAATTAGTAATACTAGTGGTATATGACCAAAATAATTATAAGATAATTTATATCACATCAATGTCACTAAAAATATATATTAACATTTATGGAGGTTCAACCCCATTTGAAATGACCTTCCATTCATGAATACAAGTAAACTGATCATGAAAATCAAGGAGGAAAATGCTTCCTAAAAAAATTGAACATCTTAAACCCATCAAAAAGGCCATGAATGGACCGAATAAGGTTATAATAAATAAAATAAATTTTTATTGTTTTATATAATTATTAATTAATTAAGATAAATTTGACTATTCAGGTTATTAAGATCAATCAGATAACACATTTGTACATAAGGTATGTTAATTCTTGACCTGATTTCCATTCATTTGGTTAACATTATACATCATTCTATACGTGTAATTACAATTTTTTGTGTGATGAATTTTGATTATATTATGTTTAATTATTTTTATTTACAATGTATACACATACTCTATACACACTACTATGTCTCACTTCATTTATATAAAAATTTTAAGGGGTTTCTCATCTCACTTTTAATTTTGTGAGTTTTTCATTGTTCTCCACATATTTCATGTATGTGGAATATTTTTACTACCATTTGGTAAATACTATCACGAATCTATTTATAATCATTTTATTTTTTTATTCATTTTCTGATTATTGATTTTTGGTCATAGGATTCAGTTGATTAACATGTGGTAAGTGACTTTGTCTCAACTTCCATTTCATTAAGACTTACAGCCCATTTGAGATCATTTTTCATTTGAAATTATAATTCTGCTAAATATCCATTTATTTGTATCTTGGATCTGATTCTTTCCTTATGCCATATACCATTTAATATAAGGTGTTTATTTTTAATGTTGTATTAACTATGGAAATCTTGGTGAATCAATATTCTCTACTCTATACAGATATTGAGAAGGCATATTTTACTTGTAATAAATCTATGTATAAAGAATTATTTGGACATTCAGTGATTGGTGAGGCCCACTATATCCCCTCAATGCATCGATAGGTCCAGTGAGACAAATAAATTGGAGATAAACCCTTTAATTTTTCCCTAAAACCAGACGGGTTTTGACCCATAAACATAATCCATTTCGATGGTATAGTTGCGTCATTTTCATGATACAAGATATACAAATGAATAAGAATATCTCTTTATTCATTTTTAGTTATTACTATCCATGTGTTTTTCAAAATGAGAAAATATATGGCTATAGTTTGATTCTCTGTTTATTAATGGTTTCTGTTTTTCCTTTATTCACAATATTATATTGGCTATGAAAATTTGTTTATGATTCATTTATTTTTGATTCATGCTTAACTTATTTGTAACCCTAACTGAGAATTTGATCTCATGCCGTTCATTTGTTTACAATCAATAGGTTATGAGTAGGAGTGTAACGTCCCAGCCCCGGGTGCCACGCAACGGGTGACCTGAGCCCGGTTCGCCACGGGACCTCAAGCTCATTTCCCCAAATGCCAGAGGCTGCCGACTAGCTGCGAGGGCCCAGGTCTGATAGTGGGGAAACTATGCCCTCATTTTTCAAAGTGTAGCACAGCGGAATACTGAAATAAACATACAACAACAGCAGAAGCAGTGAACCATACATAATTGAAATACACAACAGTAGTGGATATAACCAATAGTGTATAAATGATGATACTACATGTCTCAAATTATAAGAAAACATCCAGAACATGTTATACATCAATACGGTACAAACAAAAGTAGAGTACAACAAAACAAAGAAAAACAGCTGGCAGCGGCATCACGAGCCTAGGCTCGGTCCCATGCCCTCCTACTCCTCAGCAACAGTCACGTACCTGTATAGGGACTCTTTCCCCTATCTACACCTGCAGCAACGTAATCTATTTGGGACGAAAAGCGTGACCCAAACAGGGTGTGAGAAATATAACTCAGTAGGCACCCACCAAAGGCCCATGCTCAACTGTGTGTAAAGCATTAAACAAGTGTGCAGTAGTAAAATGAAATCACTAGGAAGTACTCAAAAGTAACTAACTTCATAGTTAAATTGCCATATTATTATTCATTTAATTTCGTTAATTCAGTAACATTTTTGTGCTCAACAGCACCAAGCCCTCAGGCCAACCAGTATCTCACCCTCAGGATAATATAGTCACGCCCTCAGGCTAATATAGTCATGCCCTCAGGCTAATATAGTCACGCCCTCAGGATAATATAATCACGCCCTCAGGCTAATATAATCACGCCCTCAGGCTAATATAGTCACAACCTCAGGCTAATATAGTCATGCCCTCATGCTAATATAGTCATTCCCTCAGGATAAACAGGTTACCGGGCCATGCCCAACATATCAAAATGCATTCAACAAGAAATTCCTCTCTAGTAAATTCTTACAATTACTACATTGAAGGCATACCCTCGGGTATCCTGGACAAACTGCTAAACAGAGAAACACACCCCCAGGGTGGTTCCGGATCCAAGAAACGATCCCAATCAGCATTTTATAATCAATATTTAATCACCTATGAAATTATAGGAATTAAATATTGCAACGGCCTCAGCCACACGACACCCCAACATGGGTTCGTGGCACGAAAACGCACAAAATGCACGACAGTTGGAAAAATAACAGAAAGCCACCTACCTTAAACGTCAACGAACGCTATACCTGATCGCCGACTCCAGAAATGCCCAAGAACGGCGTAGATCTGACGAAGATAAAAACCCATTAAAATGTAAATAACTTACATTGGGAGAATAATTGGCCAAAACAGTACCATAAGGTGGAAGCCCTTACCCGTGCGGTTCCAACGGAATCGTCCGAGACAGAATCAGATTCCAGACGAACGCCCGGCGAATCTTCAAACGTTTTGCCTCCTCCTTTGGCTCCAAAATGGATCAAACGCCTCCTCTGCCAAATGAGGAGGCTACTGCCTGTTTTAAGCCCGGAAAACAATGTACACTACATGTACTTCAATGTACACGGCGTGTACTCCTTTCATTTAACTGTTCATTCAGCGGCACCGCCACATTGTTCATCTGCCGACAAAATTACACGGCATGTACTCCCAAGTACACAGCGTGTACTGCCGCCCAGCTGGCGGTGACTTCACCACCTTACTTTTTAACCTGCCGACTGACTACACGGCGTGTAAGGTACCACTACATGGCGTGTAGTCAGTTCCTACACCGTTCGTCGCTGGCATGGATACATGCCCTGTGTACTTATCCCAACACGACCAAAATTACATGGCGTGTGGACAAGGTACACGGCGTGTAGTTTCAAAATTTTGTATTTTTCCCATTTGTCCATATTCTCTCAAAAATCTCTTAAGGAAAAGTAAATGAAGAAGCTCGTACCTCAAAAATAAGAATCGGGTTCTTACAAAATTTCCCCCGTTTATAGAAAATCATCCCCGAATTTCCCATCCAAGGGTGGTGAAGATAAAGCTCAGAACAGCTCTGGCCACTGAGCACGTACATCGGCCTCCTGCTCCCAGGACTCGTCCTGCACTCATCCATGCTTCCATAGCACCTATACAAGAGGAACTGAACGGCCTCGGAGAACCTTCGTGCTCCTGTCAACGATACGGATCGGATTCTACTCAAAGGATGCATCATGCTGAATCTCAACCTCCTTAGGCTGAAAGGTGTGAGACGGGTCTGAATAGTAGTGACGCAACTGAGACACGTGGAAGATGTCGTTCATGGCTCGGTACTGCTGCGGTAACTGCAACTGGTAGGCAACCAGCCCGACTCTTTCCAGAATCTCAAAAGGTCCCACATACCTCGGCGAAATCTTTCCCTGTCTCCTGATCCGTTTGTATCCCAGCCTTGGAGAAGCACGCAAGAAAACCTGATCCCCAACCTCGAACTCCAAAGGTCTTCTGCGGTGATCAGCATAAGACTTCTGACGAGACTGCGCGGTAGCCATCCGCTTCTGAATTAACTGGACCTGCTCAGATGTCTCCTGCACGAGCTTTGGTCCCTGTAAAGCTGCCTCACCTTCCTCTAACCAGCACAAATGTGATCGGCATGGCCTACCATTTAAAGCCTCGTATGGTTCCATCTCAATAGTGGCCTGAAAACTATTGTTATAGGCAAACTCGAATAAGGGTATATGCTTCTCCCAAGAGCCCCCAAAGTCTAGGACGCATTCACACAGCATGTCCTCTAGCACCTGTATTTTCTGCTCTGACTGGCCATCTATCTGAGGGTGGTATGCTGTGCTCAAAAGCACCTGTGTACCCAACGCCCTCTGAAAACTCTTCCATAAATGAGTTATAAAGCGGGCATACCTATCTGAAACGATAGAACGAGGGACCCCATGTAGACGTACGATCTCTCGGATATACACCCTTTTGAGCTCGTCCATACTGAAGGTCTCCTTGATCGGAAAGAAGTGAGCTACCTTCGTATGTCAGTCCACTACAACCCATACGGAGTCATTGCCTCGAGGTGACCTTGGAAAACCCATCACGAAATCCATCATGACATCATCCCATTTCCACTCCGGAATGGGCAACTGCTGTAACAGCCCACCTGGTCTCTGATGCTTTGCCTTCACCTGCTAACAGGTGAAACACCTCGTAACAAAACCAGCTATATATCTCTTCATACCCGGCCACCAGTACTGACGTCTCATGTCTCGGTACATCTTGGTCACCCCAGGATGAACTGCCCAAGATGAAGCATGAAACTCCATCATCAGCTCCTCGCGTATATCCCCTACAACCCACACACGTCCATGGAAATGCAAAAAATCTTCATCGCCTATCGTCCAACCGGAAGGAGGGTCCTCACTTTCCCCCGACTCCCGTAGAACTAGGCCTTCTGAAACCGATAGCTGCCTCATCCTCACTCTGTCCAGGAGGGTAGAAGTCACAGCTAATGAGGAAAGATAAATCTTCCCCTGACGGTCATGCACTCCTAGATGCATCTCAGAGAACAAGGCCATAATCTTCCACTCACCACTGGCCTCCTGCACATCCTATATCTGAGTCTTCCTACTCAGTGCATCGGCTACTGCATTACCTTTACCAGGTGTATAGGCAAGCTCAAAATCAAAGGACTGTAGGTACTCGACCCACCTTCTCTACCTCAGATTCAGGTCACGCTGAGTAAAGATATACTCGAGGCTTTTGTGGTCAGTGAAAACCACAAAATTATCTCCCAACAGGTAATGTCTCCAACAGCGGAACGCATGCACAACTGCAGCCAACTCGAGATCGTGTGTCGGGTAATTCTTCTCATGTGGCCTCAGCTTCCGAGACCTGTACGCCACAACTCGGTCACCCTACATCAAAACGGCTCCAAGCCCAATCCCTGATGCATCACAGTAAACTGTATTGCTATTCCCCTTCTCTGGGAGTATCAGGATCGGTGATGATGTCAGCCTTCCCTTCAGGTCCTGAAAAGCTATCTCACAAGCTTCTTACCAAATGAACTTCACACCCTTCTTAGTCAGACCTGTCAATGGTGATGCTAAGCAGGAGAAGTCCTGTATGAAATTTCTGTAGTAACCAGCCAGCCCTAAGAAACTTCGTATCTCAAACACATTCTTGGGCTGCTCCTGGGAAACTACTGCTCGCACCTTCTCTAGGTCCACTTTAACTCCTGCCTATGAGATGATATGACCCAGGAAGTGAATCTGGTCCATCCAAAAGTGGAACATTGAGAGATTAGCATATAGGCGATGCTCTCTTAGTGTACTCAATACGATCTCAAGATGGGTGTCATGGTCGTGTCGAGTCTGAGAGTACACCAAGATGTTGTCCACGAATACTCCCACAAATGAATCAAGATACAGATGGAACACACGATTCATCAGAGCCATGAAAACTATTGGGGCGTTCGTGAGTCCGAACGGCATTACCGTATACTCATATAGACCATACCTTCTCCTAAAAGCTGTGAGAGGTTTATCTGATGGTCTAACGCGCATTTGATGATATCCGGATCTCAAGTCAATCTTCGATAACACTCGTCCTCCACGAAACTGGTCAAAAAGATCATCTATCCTTGGCATGGGATATCGTTTCTTAACCATAAACTGGTTTAGCTTCCAATAATCCACACAAATCCTAAGGGTACCATCCGCTTTCTTCGCAAAGAGGACTGGAGAAACCCAAGGAGAAGTACTGGGTTGGATAAAACCCTTCGCCTGAAGCTCCTATAACTGCCTCTTAAGATCCTGCAACTCAGGCGTGGCCATCCTATAAGGAGGAATGGACACTGGTGCTGCTCCTTGCACAAGCTCGATATTGAAATCCACCTCACGCACCGGAGGTAGACCTGAAAAGTATTCTGGGCAGACATCCCTGAAACGATCGAAAACTGGGGGAAATCCATCTGACAAGTCCCCTGGTCATCTAGATATAAGCTTGCAATATGGGTTGTTACTCCACCTTGCCTATGATACTCTGGTCCAGCTCGACTCTCCTGAACATCCCACTTTCCCTTGTATAGAAACTCCCCACCATCTGGTGACGTGAAATGCACCCTGCAACGATAGCAGTGTACAAAGGCTCGAAAGGAAACCAACCAGTCCATTCCGAGAATGACGTCATAGCTTGTCATCTCCAGGACATAGAGGTCCCATAGGAACTGACACCCACCAACCTCAATGGGGCACTCCTTGCACTAACGCACACCAACCGTCCTAGTCCCCAATGGAGTGTCTATCATCAAGATAGAAGAAGAAGTAGAAACACCGAGCCCAAGGATCTCCACAACGGGTACAGATATATAACTATGTGTATCACCCATTTAAAAAAGTATTGAAGACAAGACAGAAGCTACTAGAATAGTACCTCTGACTATTGATGGTCCGGGATCCTACTCCTGCTGGGTCTGTTGCAATGCATATGCCTGACCAGTGTCGCGGCCCTGCGACACAGCCTGGATACCCTGAGCTATCCGGCCCTGTTGCCTCTGAGATCCTGGTGTCTGCCTACCACAGCCATGACCACCATCTCTGCCTGTACGCCCTGGCGTATTCCAGTTCCCTGACTGGTAAGAAGCCACTAGTCATGATCCCGCACGTGGAGTCTACACAGAACCCCTCTCACTAGCCACTGGTAGAACTGCCCTGCAAAAGCATTGCAGCTGACCCATCATGCCGCAAGCTCGGCACTCCACTGGGTCTCGTGGACACTGCGGTCTCTTGTGCCCCTCTCTACCACACTGGTAGCACCTGATCAGACCACCTATAGAAGCTTCCTGGCTAGTTCTGCCACCCGGAGAGAAGTCCATCTGTCTCTTCCTCTTGCCAGCAGAAATAGTACCGGTAACCGGTGCTGAACCGCTCTTTCCCACACCACTAGCTTCTCACAGGTTCCTCTCTGTAATCAATGCCTGGTTCACAATCGCATGTACAGTAGGTAACCTGAAAACATTCACTAGCCCTTCGATGTCATACCGAAGACCATCCTAAAAATGTCTGGCTCTCAGCGTCTCATCACCCACCAGCACGGGTGCAAAGCCCTGAAGCTCTGTAAAATGAGCAGAGTAGTCCATCACCGATATAGCACCCTACTGCAGATTCATGAACTCTGAAGCTCTATCTTCCCTCAGTGTCTCGGGAAAGAAGAAGTCATAGAAGAATGTCTGAAAATCCTCCCATGCCATGTCCTAGTGATACTCTGACTGGGTGGTAACATCCCACCACCTCTTGGTAGAATCACGCAGCATGTAAGTCGTGATCTTGACCCTCTGCCCCGGAGGCATCTCAAGATGCTCGAAAATAGTCTTCATTGATCCTATCCAAGACTCTGCATCCTGTGGTCCGCCATCCCCTGAAAACGTAGGCGGATGCTACTGCTGAAAGATATGCGTCAGCTCGGCCATAGATGTGGCAGCCTGCGGTGCTCCCTGAAAGGTCTTCATGAACCGCAATAAGCCTTCACGTAACTACGCCTCCATGCCCATGTCCGGTATAACAGCTGGTGCCGCATCTAGCTCTGCTGGGGGATCAACTGGTAGCCCATGCCCCCCCATCTCTGGAGTATAATCGTTGCCGCTCTCTTGGTGAACAACTCACGGTCGTCTAGGCGGCATGACTCTACAAGTTCAAAAGCATGCCTCAGATTCAAGATTATTAAGACTGAAAGCGAAGGAACCACAAGGAAACAAGAGGAAGACGGTATTCAAAATTTTCAAAACAAGACTAAACGGCGTGTACAATTACTACACGGCATGTACTTGACTTTCCTTCCCCTGCCTGGGTCCTTTTCCACGGATAAGTCACAAGGATTCTGTTTCAACAAAGCTACACGGCGTGTATAATATCTACACGGCGTGTACAGTGTTATTTTCCAATTGACCATGTCGTCTGTGACACGGCCGACTACTCGGCTTTACTCTACACAACGTATTACACCCGAACACGGCGTGTACACCATCCCGTTTCCCAGCCACACGGCTAACTCCACATGGTCTGTCCTCGGGAAAGACTACACGGTGTGTCCCAAAGGTAGACGGCGTGTTCTGGAAGAGGTGACGTCGGCCCATGTTGTTAGTTACACAGCCGAGTCCCCAGGTCACACTACAAGGCGTGTCCATAACTGACACGACGTGTTCTGTCAAGGAGTTCGCTGACCTGTGTTGTTACGTACATGGTCGGACTCCAGGTAAACACTACACGGCGTGTACAAAACTACACGATGTGTTTTACCCAAGCCCTTCCCTACCCCGTGTCGCCGCCCACACGGTTTGTGACACGGGAAGAGACTACATGGCGTGTACTCCTGGTACTCGACGTGTACCCAAAAAGATCATTTTTATTCCCGAAGAGAAGAACATACATGGCGTATATAAAAATACTACATGGAGTGTATACTGGGATTCCAGGCAGTATGCCTCAGAAACATCTCCAGAAACCAGAAAATACTGATAAAAGACACATAAGTGTCAAATTCCGACCCGTGGGGTCCCATACACCCCACGAATCAATGTTTGAAATCTTATTTGTGTTATAACTAACAACCTATCAATGATCCACCATGTTCCGGTCAATGGGGGCCCATACTACCCAAAAACCAATGTTTGGAGTCCATTCTATAAACAAACTCAAACAAAAATACCATATCACAAGGCAGGTATTTATCAAGCAGCTATCACAACAACATGCTTTTCTAGCACAAGAACTATCACAACAACATGAGAATTTCTAATGAACCTATATGGCATGAAAACTATACATGGCATGTGATATCTAGCATGTTCCTATATGATACATGAGACGACATACCCTCATCTCATCATGTTGAAACTAAATAGAACCCATAGATAAAATATAAACAGCATAGTCCAAGTGCGCCACCCAATGGTGAAAACATATCAACCATAAAATTGCAAATCAAATAATCCAAAATACGAGGTAGACTGGCTTTTCCCTATACACGGGTTAGCTACGCCCGAGCACAGCTTATTACCAACTACCGTTCTGTCCTATCCCTGACTACAGCTCCAAATAGTAAGTCAAAGAAAAGAAACTCCTTTGATAAAACTTTGTAACGTCCCGGCCCCGGGTGCAACACAACGGGTGACCTGAGCCCGGTTCGCCACGTGACCTCAAGCGCATTTCCCCAAACGCCAGAGGCTGCCGACTAGCAGCGAGGGCCCAGGTATGATGGTGGGGAAAATATGCTCTCATTTGTCAAAGTGTAGTGCAACAGAATACCGAAATAAACATACAACAACAGCGGAAGCAGTAAACCATACATAATTGAAATACACAACAGCAGTTGATATAACCAACAGTTTATAAATGATTATACTACATGTCTCAAGTTCTAAGAAAATAGCCAGAACATGTTATACATCAATATGGTACAAATAAAAGTAGAGTACAGAAAAACAAAGCAAAACAGCTGGCAGTGGCATCACGAGCCTAGGCTCGGTCCCATTCCCTCCTACTCCTCAGCAACAGTCACGTACCAATATAGGGACTCTTTCCCCTATCTACACCTGCAGCAACATAATTTGTTTGGGCTGAAAAGCATAAACCAAACAGGGTGTGAGAAATATAACTCAGTAGCCACCCACCAAAGGCCCGTGCTCAACTGTGTGTACAGCATGCAACAATTGTGTAGTAGTAAAATGAAATAACTAGGTAGTACTCAAAAGTAACTAACTTCATAGTTAAATTTCCATTTTATTATTCATTTAATCTCTTTAATTTAGTAACATTTTTTTTCTCAACAGCACCAAGCCCTCAGGCCAACCAGTATCTCGCCCTCAGGCTAATATAGTCATGCCCTCTGGCTAATATAGTCAAGCCCTCAGGATAATATAGTCACGCCCTCAGGCTAATATAATTGCGCCCTTAGGCTAATATAATCACACCCTCAGGCTAATATAGTCACGACCTCAGGCTAATAGAGTCACGCCCTAAGGATAATATAGTCACGCCCTCAGGATTAATAGGTAACCGGGCCATTCCCAACATATCAAAATGCAGTCAACATGAAATTCCTCTCAAGGAAATTCTTACAATTACTACATTGAAGGCATACCCTCGGGTATCCTGGCCAAACGGCTAAACAGAGAAAAACACCCTCGGGGTGGTTCCGGATCCAAGCAACGATCCCAATCAGCATTTTATTATCAAGATTTAATCACCTATGCAATTCTAGGCATTAAATATTGCAACGGCCTCAGCCGCACGACACCCCAACATGGGTTCGTGGCACGAAAACACACAAAACGCATGACAGTTGGAAAAATAACACAAAGCCACCTACCTTAAACGTCAACGAACGCTATACCCAAACGCCGACTCCAGAAGCGCCCAAGAACGTTGTAGATCTGACGAAGAACAAAACCCATTCAAACGTAAATAACTTACGCTGGGAGAAGAATTGGAAAGAACGGTACCAGTAGGTGGAAGCCCTTACCCGTGCGGTTCCAACGAAATCGTCCAAGACGGAATCAGATTCCAGACGAACGCCCGGCGGATCTTCAAAGTTTGGCCTCCTCCTTTGGCCCCAAAATGGCTCAAACGCCTCCTCTGCCAAATGAGGAGGCTACTGCCTGTTTTAAGCCTGGAAAACAAAGTACACGACGTGTACTCCTTTCATTTAACTATTCATTTGGCGGCACCGCCACACTGTTCATCTACCAACAAGAGTACACAGCATGTACTCCCAAGTACACGGCGTGTACTGCCACCCAGCTGGCGGCGACTTCACCGCCTTACTTTTTATCCTGCCGACTGACTACACGGCGTGTAAGGTACCACTACACGGCGTGTAGTCGGTTCCTACACCCTTCGTCGCCGGCATGGCTACACGCCCTGTGTATTTATCCCAACATGGCCAAAAGTACACGGCGTGTGGACAAGGTACACGGCGTGTAGTTTCAAAATTTAGGATTTTTCCAATTTTTCCATATTCTCTCAAAAATCACTTAAGGAAAAGGAAAAGAAGAAGCCCGTACCTCAAAAATAAGAATCGGGTTCTTATAAGGATACCATTTATTTAGTTCTTGTGGATGAAGATTATTATTTTTTATTATGAATTGTATTTTTTTACCTTTCCCAATGTAATACGAGTTACATGTATGTATCTAGTTTCTTCACGAATACTAGAATGATTGTTCCATTGATATTTGACTCCTTCAAATATAGACTACATTGGCATGATTTAATAGAATGAAATCCCTAAGGAACGATTATTTATTAGTTTTGAAGAAACTAGATACATACATGTAACTCATATTACATAGGGAACGGTAACAAAATACAATAAAAACCAAAATACTAATAAAATGCGTCTATGAGACCTCAATAAATGGTCACTTCCTCATAATCTATTCAAGGTTAAAAATGAAAGGGGTGATCTCAAATTCTTATTATGGGTTAAAAATAGCGTAAAAATGAATCAAAAATAACTAAATCATAAAAAAAATGGCATAGTAAATATCGAATTGTGAATAAATGAAAAACACATGCCATTAATAAACTGAGAATGAAACTATACAACCATAGATTTTTCCATAGTGAAAACCTCATGGATAGTAATAACTAAAAGTGAATAAAGGGATGTGATTATTAATTTGTATTTCATTTATATGGAACATGATACCAATATAATATCAAAATGGTTTATGTCTTTGGGTAGAATCCAATCTCATTTTTGGAAAGAAACTCGAAAGGTTTTTGACTACTTATTTTTCTCATGAGAGATATCAATGCATCAGGAAGATATAACAGGCCCTACCAGGCACTACATTTCCAAAAAATTCTTTTAATAATATAATCAATACATGAACAATATTCCTTCTCATTTCCCATATATATTAGAGAATATATATTCATCAATATTTCCATTGATAAACTTACATTCCAAATAAACACCGTATGTGAAATGGTATATAGATTAGGGATATAATCATATCCATGCTACAAGAAAATGAATATTTACTAGAATTATAATTTAAAATGAAAAATGATATCAATTGAGTAGTAAATACACCACATAAGAACGATTAGGTTCACAATACCGAGTAAGTCTCAATGAAATGGAAATTGAGACAAAGTCATTTACCACTTCAAAATCAGTTGAGTCGTATGACAAAAAATTAATGATCAGAAAATGAATCAATGAATACCATGAATATAAATTTTATCATTATATTATATGTCAAATATAAGTACATATATACCACATATAAGAAATAAGTGGATAACAATGGAAATCTCACAGAATTAAAACTGAGATGAGAAACCTCATACCTTATATCTAAATACGTTCTTCAATTGATATTAATGATCGGAATAATAAAATTTATCATCATTAATTATTAATTACAACACCTCATAAACATTTAATTTATTCATTATAACCTTATTAGGTTCTTTCATGGAATTTTTATGGGCTTAAGAGTTTCAATTTTATTGTTTTGGAATCATTTTCTTCCTTGATTTTCATGATCAGTTTACTTGTATTCCTGAATGGAATATCATTTGAATTTTTTTTAAAATACAGAATTCTTCATATATATTATTAGTTAAATTACATATATATAATTTATCTTATAATTAATTTGGTTATATACCACAAGGATTCCCCAATAGATGAAAGTTAATGATTTATTATTGGATTAACTTGGCGGTTTTGTGCATAATGTAATTTTTTTGTATTATTATTTTATATTATGGGTTATTAAGTATTATAGAACATTAAATAATATGAAATAAATATATTATGATCTATTTCAATAATAAATATTTTTTCATGTACATAATTGCAGATGGTAATAAAATTTGAAAACTCGTCATCCATGAATGTGAATATTTAAAAAATATCAGACTGTGTTTTCATTTGTAGTATAAGTGGAGGTCGAAAAGAGAGAAGATGATAAAATATTTCATTAGAATAATCAAACTCCAGTACATTTAGGGTGCTTTAATTTTCATAGCATTTTTATGAGGGGATATGAGGAGAGAGAAACAAAATAATGGAACCTATAAAAGATGTTGAAAGAAAAATTAAGAGAGGTTCAGCTCTTGAGTAATCCTCATTGTGAATCTCCTTAAGGCATTTGTTTTTGGACTTTTGGTGAGATCAAAAGATCTATGACGTGGGGGGAGTGCTTGGGAAGTTTATTTTTCATAACATATGTAAGGATCAATGATTTAGTTGTGTGGGAGGAATATGGGAATGTGGGTGGTATTTATATTAGGGGATATGAGATATTTTACATTATTTTAATCATTATATTAATAATTTTCCTCAAGACACTAAATAGTTTTGATTCATGTGACCATAAATAGTAATATTTCCATGTGAATTCAAAATAATTTTCACAAAATCAGCCATGAATATCCTATTATTCATTAAAATAAGTATTCATCATTTATCTTAATTTATCGTATTTTACTATTCATCAAAAATTAAAGAATATCAAAAAATTTTACCATAATCCTTTTTTGATATGTAGAATTCAGAAATGAACTCCATTTTTTGAAATTAATTTTATAAATAATATTAAAATAATTTTTAAATAAATTCATAATTTATTGAAAAAAAATATTTATATCTATAACTAATTTGATAACACCCTGAAACATTAATCAACATATCATTACCTAATAACATAATGAAAATAAAATCATAATATTATTTACTATTCATAAGGTTAATATTACTATTCATAAGGGTATGTTATTGTTAATCAAAAACAAGTTGGTTCTATCATACTACAAATCACTTACACATGACAACTGTATATGGCCATTTTTTGAAATTCAAAACATAAATGTTGAAAATTTAAGTTTAGTGGCTAGGTTATGCCTTTATCTTATCAATAACCAAGTGTTGTTTCACAAAGACTCTGTGCATCAAGGAATATAGTCTATCTAATCAATAGAAAGTGTTTATATAATAGAAACATACCATAAAATAATTGGGGTGTCATTTTCTTCCCTCCTTCAGAATATTCATCCTCGAAATTTTTCTTGTATATAACTCCCTAAAATGAAGTGGGTTGTAACACCCCGAGATTTTATGAAAAATATTATTTTAATTTCATTAATGTCTTGTGTTGTATTCTACACCAATATTACCTTGCGCTATACGCAACACCGTATTAGCTTGCAGTATACGCAACACTATTCTTGGATCGTGTTACATACAATTTTGATAATAGTTATTCTACGCAACATTTAGAATATATATATATATATTAAATGTATAAATGAAATATGGTTGGATTCTGTTATACGAAACAACGAAGGATTCTTTCACAACACGCAACCCTGACTTGGCTTGCATTACACGCAATCACGACCTTCCTCGATAGAGTGTGTTGTACGCAATACCGGGTTTTAATAAACAATGATATATTATTATAATATTGTCATGAACTAGCCGTTATGAATAGTATTAACTAAATTTTGAATTTTATAAAATTATTATTCATCTTACACATTTTCTAGAACATGGTATAAGAACAAAATAATTTTTTCGGGTAAAAGAAGTATTTTTCAAAAAATGCAGTTTTTCCGCCTTTTGATTGCAGACCCACTTTAAATCTAGTTTTTGACATGTTTATATGTTCAATTTGACAAAATAAAATTCTTCTTTTGATTCAGGATGTAAAAATTTACATTAGATAAAGTTTTGATATTTTTCCGATAACTTTCATATTTTAATGAATAGTAAAACACGCTATATTTTAATTAAAAACAACTTTTTTCATCATAATATCTTATGTGGTTAAATAATAATATTCAATGGTTTTAAAGTATAAATAGAATATATTTTTACCATTTAATATAATGTATGTCATTAGCATTGATTTTACCTTTAATTCGTAGGTTAAATCAATTCAATCTTTTGCAATGTTTTAAAGAAAAACATGTTTTTATTCGACAACGGGATTAATTTTAATTTAATTTCTACAACTTCTGTGTATTGAATTTTAAAAAATGGATTCCATATTTGGAATCAGTAGGTCCAAATTATGTTAATAGGCTACTTTTTATTTTTGGGAATTATGAATAGTAACTACGGTAAATTTTATTTACCATAGTTAAAGGTAAATCAGGTAATTAAGGGTAAATATAATATTATAAAATTACCCTAACACATGACAAAATTCTATTTGATGGCTAAAAGTAATCCCATATCAACTAAGGGTCGGATTAGATTCATTTCATGGACTTTTGACCATGAAAATAATTTAATTATTATTAAAACCAAAGAAAGTGACAACATGTCACTCTCTTAAATCTTATAAGTATAATAATTTTAACTTAGTGATAAACATCATAAAACTTCGAAAATGAATAGTCTCCAGAAATCTAACAAAATTATATACATCATGAGAATTTATTTATAATTTTTTGGGATTAAATAATTTAATTTATTTATGACACAATGATGATGCAGTAATTATCTTATTAATGAAATATTGACATAATTGATGTTATAAAAACCAAAATAAATGTAATTTGAGACTTTTTATGAATCCCACTAATTTTATAGGTTACTATGATATATTAGTGTTGATTTAATCAACTTGGTTAGAACATATAATTCTGTTATGACTTTCAAAAAAATCATATATCAAATAGTTTCAAAATTGACACAAAATAGTTTTTAAATCAAATATTATATTATTAATTGTTATTTTATTTCTAAAAATCTATTGTTAGGCCAAATGACTTAGATAAGGATATATATATTAATAATAAACAATTTGGGGTTCTTTTGGCATGTTATAGTAAGTGTATTAACCATATAGTGTAAGAAAACAAAAAGACTCGGTAAAGTTAAATTATTTAACTTAGAGTTAAATCTAATTGATAAGGTTAAAATAATACCCTAAACTTGTCTAAATCATATTTGTTGATATAATTTCGACCCATCTCCACTTTATCTTCGAAATAAGACCCTTTGGAACCATTATAAACCGATTTTGACTTTAATATAAAATAATATTTTGAGATATTCCTAAGGTGCCCCTCTCCTCCCTTATAAAAGGGAACCTCCTCCCCCTCCTCCTCACACCAATTTGAGCACTCAAGCTCGGCCAACCCCTGCAATTTTCTCCTCTAAACTTCCCTAAAATAATCCTAGAGGTCCTGGTCTTCTTCAAAGACCAATCTTAGTTCCCTAAGTGGAGGATTCATAGAGGAATTCCAAAGAAAAGGTAATATCCATTACCGATCTTTTCAATTTCTTTCTTCTTCAACTTCTTCTTCTTTAGTTGTTTCATGATAAAGTAATAACATCAGTATTACTTAAATACTGATATGTTATTATAAATATGAAACAACTCTAATTCACCTTCTATCCATCCTACGGAAAAATGAAATCACCGCGCGTGCGTACGTACGGAATACAGTCTCCACGCCGCGGTGTAATCTATTTTCCACCATCACTTTACAAGGATGGGTATAATGGTGTAATGAGTAACTATTTATGATTATTATTAAGTAATATTGATACTGAAATAATATATATATATACTCCAATACAATTCCACGATCATAGGAACGATATCATCACTTGTGCGTACGTACGGAATACCGTCTCCACGATGTGATGCGACTCGTTCTACATGATCATCATTACATAGTAATTATATAAATTAATTGAATGAATAAATATGATATATGTTACACTAATACCATTCTGGATATAAGGTATCTATAACCTTAAAAGATGAATAAGAATTTATTCGACAAAACACGCATAAGAACAAAAGGCAATAAAGACCCGAGTAACAAGTAACAATGAAATATTACTAATAAGAAGTTAAGAATATGACCATATATGATATCATATCAATATGTATTATTCTGTAATAAGTCAATAACATTATTTAAACCATTATACAGGAGCTTCGGACACGTACAAAGCAAATCGGACCTAAGGTAAGGGAAATATCACAATCTCATTTCTATCCAAGATTGTTTATATTTTGTAATTTAATAGGGTGTATTTTATCATCCACATACATGCTTCCTCAATATGTAAAATTATTTTCATCCACCTAAAATTGTTTAAATCCAATTTAACCCTTCGGTGAGTTTTTTGGTAAATAATATGAAATGAATCTTTTGTCGTTTTTCGTACGAGGTACTTTTTGACTTTTCTGAAAAAAGTACGAAGAATGTTTTTTTTAACTTATAAGGCATGAATGTATTTTTAAAACATTATTTCCAATAAGCTTACATTAAAAGTTTTCAAGTTTATTTTTAATCATCTTCTTTTATTTTAAAGTTGTATGACATGTTATGAAAGGAAAAATGTTTTTGAAGTAGAAAGGATTTTTTCCTCAAGAATGGAGTTCAAGTATTTTATCAAAATTATTTTGCATCTAAGATAATAAATGGGTTCTGTTTTTATCCCTATTATTACATGGATTTGATTATGTTGTGATGGTAATATTTTTATGAATTCCTTTATCTTATATGAATTGTTTTATGATGTCATGTTGTTTAAGAATTCCATTTTTATTACATGGGTTACGCTATGATGTATGGTTTATGATTATGTGGCACACATAAGAAAGGATTCATTATAAGATGGGTGGGACCTATATCTCCCTCCAATGCATTGGGTAAAGATTTTATATCTCATGAGATAGACAGGTCTGGAACGGTAGGTTATACCGGTTCAGTGAAACAGGACTGAAACGAGGGTTACTCGATTCAGAAAGGGACTTTGTCCACTAGGATAGTCTTGGCAATGAGTATTGACTAACAAGAAATGATTCTCTATGATTATGTGTGAATTACACAAAGTTTCATGTTTTAAGTTATGATTATTGTGATTACATTTCACTGCCATGATTTACCCCATGTTATGAAATTATGATCTCTTTTGCAGGTTAAGATTTCCAAAAGTTATGTTCTTATGAATATGATGTGATTGATTTTTCTTTTGCTTACCCTTACTGAGCATTTGAGCTCACCCTTTTATGTTTTCTTTTCCCCAGGATATAAAGAAAGGTTTTAGGTAAAAAAATGGGGAAGATCTTTATGGGAGATATTGAAGATCTTTCACCACGATTAGAATATTACGTTCCGAGTTTCCAAAGACACTAAACCATTACGATCCTTGTGTGTGTGTTTTTTGTTATGTACTAAGTATTCCGCAAATGTAATGTAATGTCCATGTACGTCAGGCTTCGGGTCTCTACAGTTGGTATCAGAGGAAAGGTTTAGTCAACCTTTGGAAACTAGGATGCGAAAACGTTAGTGAGATCCCTGGAGATATTTCTAAGGTATGTCTAGGGATGTCCCTAAGGATAAGTATAAGTATAAGATACAGTCCTAGAACTACGGTAACGATCATAGAATTTAACCTAAGAAGTTAGATATTGAGGATACTTCCCCATTACTATGTTGTTTTCTCTAGCATGATTTTTTCCTCTAACAAAATTATTTTTGTGTTTTAGTTAATGGAGGGAACCAAAATGAATTCGGTTAACAGTAAATCCAATGGAAAAATTGGTGACTATGCGAAACAAAATTGTGTAATGACTAGAGAGAAAGATGTTGTGATTATGCTGAATCAGTCATCGCTATATATGATTAACAAGGTGAAATTTAGTGGTATGCCTAATTCATCAAATAAGAGGAAGATAGACTATTATGCATGTTCGCATGTTGAGGAGGATAAAGAAAGGAAGATTGAGATTTCTAAAGAAGGGAAGAAGAACCTTAAGGAATACCTCCAATGGAGGGACCGATGTTATCTGTGTGGAGAAAAGGGTCATAGAGTGACAGACTATTTTGGAGTTCAATGTCTTATTTTTGGAGAACAAGGGAATTACCCAACTCAATGCCCTGACCTAAAAAGTTACTTCTAAATCAAGGATGGACTTCTTCCAAGACAATCATTGAAGTTGATGGACTGAAGTGTTTATGTATTGGTATTCAGTAATAATGTTGTTGAGGTACTTTTATGGTGTATTCAAATATTTATGTATTGGTCTATTGTGTTTTTCAATAATTTTAAGGTACCAGTAACCATGAAAAGTGATTCAAATATTTTGGAAAGTAGATAATATGCCCATAATGAAGGGATAAAGAGAAAATTAAATGTTTGACATTATTCATGAGCTCATGATTGATATAAAGAATATGTGATATCATGGTTTGAGTATATAGAATTTTGAGGATTTTGGTATGTGGAAGGTGTCAACTTTTAACTGCATTCATGTTTTCACTAAGGTATTCAAGAGAATACATGATTAAGGACTTTGAATGTTTGGAATGTGACCAACAAGACATATCTTATGATATATGGGGTTCAACGATGGTATTAAATCTCTGGTAATTGTTTTCACTATATTATGAGAGTCGACTGCAGTATTTTGGATAAGCATAAAGATTGGAATGGACTATGTTGGACATAAGTTAGTATTATTTAAGGATAGAAGTTTTTTTCGATATTATTGATGGGATGTTATAGTAATGTAGTTTTAGAAAAAGGACAACCTGCAGGACAGGCGACAGCCCATCGCGTCGGACAAGGATGTGGGAATCGAACCCACAACCGAAGTGCGACTAGCCTTTATCGCCTACCACTGGCCTACAGGAAGTCCCTGATTAGTAGAAACTAGTTTTATTATATTAAGCAGTATGATATATGAAGTATAAGTTCATTTTAGGAACCATATATGATTAATCTCACTATAGATCGACTTATGTATATAATTTTTGCTAACCTTTTGTTTGAGACAGATGGAATGACACGTCATTCTATCACATGATCTGCTAACACTTCATGAATAACAAATTCAACTTCATTTATTTATGAGATGAAGTGGAAATTGTTCTAGGAATGAACAACAGTGAGATTGTACCAAAATAAAGTAATTATTTATTCTAATGAAAATTTTCAACTTTAGGGAAATGATCTTGAAAACCAAAAATGTTGTCCTAGTGCTCTTATATCTGGTTAATCAGATGGTACCTTAGATCGTCACAAATTTATGGATTTGTGATTGCTATCTTTTCCATAGACATGTTATCTACCACTCTCCATCAGAACATGATGGTTAGATTTCTTTTCCATATCCATATTTTCACCAATGTGGATACCCAGTGATTATTTAACTTGGGTAACCATTACGTTTTATACTTTAGTTTTTAAAGATAAGTTTTGGTATTCCTTTTTACGATGAGGGTTTCTGTCAAAGAAACTTTCAAATAGTAAACCATTTATAACCCCGACGAATTTCGAGGGCGAATTTCATTTTAAGGGGGGTAGAATGTAACACCCCGAGATTTTATGAAAAATATTATTTTAATTTCATTAATGTCTTGTGTTGTATTCTACACCAAGATTAACTTGCGCTATACGCAACACCGTATTAGCTTGCAGTATACGCAACACTATTCTTGGATCGTGTTACATACAATTTTGATAATAGTTACTCTACGCAACATTGAGTATATATATATATATTAAATGTATAAATGAAATATGGTTGGATTCTGTTATACGAAAAAACGAAGGATTCTTTCACAACACGCAACCCTGACTTGGCTTGCATTACACGCAATCACGACCTTCCTCGATAGCGTGTGCTGTACGCAATACCGGGTTTTAATAAACAATGATATATTATTATAATATTGTCATGAACTAGCCGTTATGAATAGTATTAACTAAATTTTGAATTTTATAACATTATGATTCATCTTACACATTTTCGAGAACATGGTATAAGAACAAAATAAATTTTTCGGGTAAAATAAGTATTTTTCAAAAAATGCAGTTTTTCCGCCTTTTGATGGTGCACCCACTTTAAATCTAGTTTTTGACATGTTTATATGTTCAATTTGACAAAATAAAATTCTTCTTTTGAATCATGATGTAAAAATTTACATTAGATAATGTTTTGTTATTTTTCCGATAACTTTCATATTTTAATGAATAGTAAAAACACGCTATATTTTAATTAAAAACAACTTTTTTCATCATAATATCTTATGTGGTTAAATTATAATATTGAATGGTTTTAAAGTATAAATAGAATATATTTTTACCATTTAATATAATTTATGTCATTAGCATTGATTTTACCTTGAATTCGTAGGTTAAATCAATTCAATCTTTTGCAATGTTTTAAAGAAAAACCCATTTTTATTCTACAACGAGATTAATTTTAATTTAATTTCTGCAACTTCTTTGTATTGAATTTTAAAAAATGGATTCCATATTTGGAATCAGTATGTCCAAATTATGTTAATAGGCTACTTTTTATTTTTGGGAATTATGAATAGTAACTACGGTAAATTTTATTTACCATAGTTAAAGGTAAATCAGGTAATTAAGGGTAAATATAATATTATAAAATTACCCTAACACATGACAAAATTATATTTGAGGGCTAAAAGTAAACCCATATCAACTAAGGGTCGGATTATATTCATTTTATGGACTTTTGACCATGAAAATAATTTAATTATTATTAAAACCAAAGAAAGTGACAACATGTGACTCTCTTAAATCTTATAAGTATAATAATTTTAACTTAGTGATAAACATAATAAAACTTCGAACATGAATAGTCTCCAGAAAGATAAAAAATTTATCTATATCATGAGAATTTATTTATAATTTTTTTGGATTAAATAATTTAATTTATTTATGACACAATGATGATGCAGTAATTATCTTATTAATGAAATATTGACATAATTGATGTTATAAAAACCAAAATAAATGTAATTTGAGACTTTTTATGAATCCCACTAATTTTATAGGTTACTATGATATATTAGTGTTGATTTAATCAACTTGTTTAGAACATATAATTCTGTTATGACTTTCACAAAAATCATATATCAAATAGTGTCAAAATTGACACAAAATAGTTTTTAAATCAAATATTATATTATTAATTGTTATTTTATTCCTAAAAATCTATGTTTCGTCCAAATGACTTAGATAAGGATATATATATATTAATAATAAACAATTTGGAGTTCTTTTGGCAGGTTATAGTAAGTGTATTAACCATATAGTGTAAGAAAACAAAAAGACTCGGTAAAAGTTAAATTATTTAACTTAGAGTTAAATCTAATTGATAAGGTTAAAATAATACCCTAAACTTGTCTAAATCCTATTGGTTGATAGGATTTAAACCCATATCCACTTTAGCTTCGAAATAAGACCCTTTGGAACCATTATAAACCGATTTTGACTTTAATATAAAATAATATTTCTAGATATTCCTAAGGTGCCCCTCTCCTCCCTTATAAAAGGGCACCTCCTCCCCCTCCTCCTCACACCAATTTGAGCACTCAAGCTCGGCCAACCCCTGCCATTTTCTCCTCTCCACTTCCCTAGAATAATCCTAGAGGCCCTGGTATTCTTCAAAGACCAATCATAGTTCCCTAAGTGGAGGCTTCAAAGAGGCATTCCAAAGAAAAGGTAATATCCATTACCGATCTTTTCAATTTCTTTCTTCTTCAACTTATTATTCTTTAGTTGTTTCATGATAAAGTAATAACATCTGTATTAATTAAATACTGATATTTTATTATAAATATGAAACAACTCTAATTCACCTTCTATCCATCCTACGGAAAAATGAAATCACCGCGCGTGCGTACGTACGGAATACCGTCTCCACACCGTGGTGTAATCTATTTTCCACCATCACTTTACAAGGATGGGTATAATGGTGTAATGAGTAAATATTTATGATTATTATTAATTAATATTGATACTGAAATAATATATATATATACTCCAATAAAATTCCACGATCATAGGAATGATATCATCACTCGTGCGTACGTACGGAATACCGTCTCCACGATGTGATGCGACTCGTTCTACATGATCATCATTACATAGTAATTATATAAATGAATTGAATGAATAAATATGATATATGTTACACTAATACCATTCTGGATATAAGGTATCTATAACCTTAAAATAATAATAAGAATTTATTCGACAAAACACGCATAAGAACAAAAGACAATAAAGACCCGAGTAACAAGTAACAATGAAATATTACTAATAAGAAGCTAAGAATATGACCATATATGATATCATATCAATATGTATGATTCTGGAATAAGTCAATAACATTATTTAAACAATTATACAGGAGCTTCGGACACGTACAAAGCAAATCAGACCTAAGGTAAGGGAAATATCACAATCTCATTTCTATCCGAGATTGTTTATATTTTGTAATTTACTAGGGTGTATTTTATCATCCACATCCATGCTTCCTCAATATGTAATATTATTTTCATCCACCTAAAATTGTTTAAATCCAATTTTACCCTTCGGTGAGTTTTTTGGTAAATGATATGAAATGAATCTTTTGTCGTTTTTCGTACGAGGTACTTTTTGACTTTTCCGACAAAAGTACGAAGAATGTTTTTTTTAACTTATACGGCATGAATGGATTTTTAAAAAATTATTTCCAAGAAGCTTCCTTTAAAAGTTTTCAAGTTCATTTTTAATCATCTTCTTTTATTTTAAATTCGTATGACATGTTTTGAAAGGAAATTTTTTTTTGAAGTAGAAAGGATATTTTCCTCAAGAATGGAGTTCAAGTATTTTATCAAAATTATTTTCCATCTAAGATAATAAAAGGGTTCTGTTTTTATCCCTATTATTACATGGATTTGATTATGTTGTGATGGTAATATTTTTATGAATTCCTTTATCTTATATGAATTGTTTTATGATGTCATGTTGTTTAAGAATTCCATTTTTATTACATGGGTTATGCTATGATGTATGGTTTATGATTATGTGGCACACATAAGAAAGGAATAATTATAAGATGGGTGGGACCTATATCCCCCTCCAATGCATTGGGTAAAGATTTTATATCTCATGAGATAGACAGGGCTGGAACGGTAGGTTATACCGGTTCAGTGAAACAGGACTGAAACGAGGGTTACTCGATTCAGAAAGGGACTTTGTCCACTAGGATAGTCTTGGAAATGAGTATTGACTTAGAAGAAATGATTCTCTATGATTATGTGTGAATGCCACAATGTTTCATGTTTTAAGTTATGATTATTGTGATTACATTTCACTGTCATGATTTACCCCATGTTATGAAATTATGATCTCTTTTGCAGGTTAAGATTTCCAAAAGTTATGTTCTTATGAATATGATGTGATTGATTTTTCTTTTTCTTACCCTTACTGAGAATTTGAGCTCACCCTTTTATGTTTTCTTTTCCCCAGGATATAAAGTAAGGTTTTAGGTAAAAAAGGGGGAAGATCTTTATGGGAGATATTGAAGATCTTTCACCACGATTAGAAGATTACGTTCCGAGTTTCCAAAGACACTAAACTATTACGATCCTTGTGTGTGTGTTTTCTGTTATGTACTAAGTATTCCGCAAATGTAATGTAATGTCCATGTACGTCAGGCTTCGGGACTCTACATGGGTAGTTCTTCTTCATTAAATAATCAAGTTCACATTTTTCGTCCTTTATTTCATGGTTCCTCCAAAGAACCTTTACTAGCTGATTTTTCCAGTTTCTCAATACATCCTCCCCTGTGTCAAGAATCATGATAGGCTCTTCACAGTATGAAAAATCAGGATCCATCTCTATTTCTTCATAGGTGAGTACGTGTGTTGGGTATGGAATGTATTTCATTAAAAATTACACGTGAAACATATTATGATCTTTGGGGAGACTTTGTGGCATTTCTAAATTGCTAGATATAGTTCAAATTCATTGCAGAATTTCAAATGGTACAACTTACTAGGGGATCAATTTCCCTTTTTACCAAACCTTAAGACACCATTCCATGAAGATAATATAATAAAGACATGATCTCCTACATGAAATTCAAAATCCTTTCTCTATTTTTCAGCACAAATATTTTGAATTCTTTAGGCTTCTTTAATATGAGCTTTAATTTTCATTACCTTTATAGTGTTCTCTTTAATACGTTATGGGGAAATAAGATTCCTCTCGCCAACTTCATCCAAACATGTTGTAGTTCGACACCTCTTACAATATAATGCTTTATATGGAACCAGTTGATTGATAGAATGGAAACTATTATTAAAAGAAAATTACATCAAAATAAATTATTGATCCCAAATACCTTAAACATAATGAGAGAATGATATCAACATGTTTTACAGTGTCTGAATTGTCCTTATATATTGTACGTCGATTTGTGGGTGATAAGTAGTACTCATATAAATCATAGTATTCCAAACCTTCTAGAGAATTTTCCAGAACATTGATGAAAACCAGGGATCATGATCAGACAAAATCGATATATGTGAACAATTAATTCTCACAAATTCATTATTATAATGTATTTCCATGCACCCAAGTGCTAAATCCTCTCTTAAATCAATTAATTTTGATGCTTTTGTGAGATGATCAGTACTTACCCATATTTCATCATTCCTTCTACATGTCCATGGTAGTCCTATGAAAAAATACATTGTAATTTAATCACACTTCTATATAGGAATAGTTATAAGTTTAATGAATCATCTATGATTTTTTCTCTTGTCCTTATCTTTTCAAAAAACTAGACACCTTTACACATAGCTCGAAATTTCTCACATCATGTTAAGGTAACGAAAATTCAGGCCAATATTCTAGCAGCCCAAGCTGGGAAAAAGAGTTATAATGACAACCAAAGAAAGGGTTTGTAATATCATGTAGGAGATCAGGTATTTATAAATGTATATATATTGAAGTGTGTCTTATGGTTTGGCAAGAAAGGGAAACTGATCCCCAGGTACATCAGACCGTTTGGTCTTTTCGAAAGAATTGGAGTTGTGGAATACTGTTTAACATTGCCAAAAAATCGCTCCAAAGTTCGTAATTTGTTCTAAGTCTCATTTTTAATGAAATTAATTCCAATACCAATGAATATACTCACTAATGATGAAATAGAGATGGAACCTGATTTTTCATACTGTAAAGAGCCTATCGAGATTCATGACACAAGGTGGATGGTATTTATAAATCCGAAAACATGGCTAGTAATTGTTCTTTAGAGAAACCATAAAAAAGAGGAATCAATGTGTTAATGTTAGAATGTTATTAATAATAACCACCCATATCTTTATGGATAAATATATATGAAAATTTTTTAGGACGATGTTTCTGAAGGATGGAAGAATATAACACACCAAACATTTCATGGTTCTCTGAAATAAATAATTTATATTCATTAGATAGTCTATATTTCATGAATCAATAAGTCTCTATGAAACAATAATAGGTTATTTATAGTATAATGTCATAACATATCCACTATACTTATATTTTCTACATCTGTGTTTTGTATTTCAAAAAACGATCATCTATGGTAATGATTAGTAAGTTATTTGGTGTCGGATGAAACCAACTTATTTTTTTATGAATAGTAACATACCCTTATGAATAGTAGTATGAATAGTAATATGAACCTAATGAATATAAAATCATATTATTATTTTATTTTCTTATGTTTAAAAGGCAATGAGTTGTTGATTATTTTTTCAAGGTGTTAAAAAATGAGTTATAAATTTAAAATTATAATTTTTTAATAATTTATGATTTTATTTATAAATTAAAATAATGAGATTAAATTTTTTTCCAATAAATCATTTTCTATTATAAAATATACATGCTGAAAAATGGTAATGGTGATATTTTTGGATTTTTCTATTATTCTTGAATTTTTTATGAATACTAAAGTATGATAAATTACGATAAATGATATATGCATACTTTACTGCATCACATGTGATTCAAGGCTAATGTAAGCCCACTTGGATTAAAATGAAATGAAAATAATGCTATTTGGGGTGAAATTAATGAACAATATTCATATTCTTGAGAAAAAATATTAAAATAATGATTAAAATAATGTAAAATCTCTCATCTCATGTACTATAAATAAGACCCACATTCCCCTCCTCCACCAACACCACTAAAGCATTGATCCTTAACTATGTTCTTCAAAATAAACTCCCCAAGCCCTCCCCCCATGACTAATACCTTCTGGTCTCACCAAAATTCCAATAAAATGACCTTATAGTGATTATCAAGGAGGAGTACTCAATAAGTGAACGTCTCTTCCATTTATTTCAACTTAATTTAAAATATCCATTATTTTGTTTATATCTCCTCATATCCTATCATCCAAATAATATGATAATTCTAGTACCCAACATTTATTGTAAATTTATTATTCTAATTGAATATTTTATCTTCATCTCTCTTTTCCCCCTCCTTTTTGTACTAAAAATGATAACACTGTCTGAGATGTGTTAATTTGTCACATTCAAGGATGAATGGTTTTCAATTAATATTATTTTCTTCAATTCAGATCATGAAACCATTTTTAAGGTTGAACTACAAAATTTTGGTATTATGATTTTTAGGGGAAACCTATAGGCCCATAACTTATCAAAGAGGAAACTATAAAGGTAATGAAAATTTAGGCCCATATTAAAGAATCCCAAAGTAAGAAAAAGTGTTTTGTTGATAACCAAAGAAATGAAATGTAATTTAAAGTTTGAGATAATGTATTTATAAAAGTATCACGGTGTAATGGTGTGTTAATGTTTGGTAATCAAGACAAACTACACCACATGCACATCAGACCGTTTGAAATTCTGGAATGAATTGTGGTTGTAAAATACCATTTTGAAATGCCACCAAGTCTCTTAAAAGTTCCTAAAGTTTTACACGTGTCATTGTTAATGATATATATGCCAGACCCAATGCAGGTACTCACCAATGAATAAATAGAGAAAGAACCTGATTTGTTATACTGTAAAGGGCCTATCAAGATTCTTGACACAACGGATCATGTATTGAGAAAACAGAGAACTCGGTTGGTAATAGTTTTTTGGGGAAACCATAAAATATAGGATGAAATGTGGGAACCTGATGATGTCATAGAGAATAACCACACACAAAATTTTAGGGAGAAATATATATATTAAAAATTTTAAGGATGAAATTTCTGAAGGTGGGAAGAATGTAACACCCCAATCATTTCACGGTATCTTTTTGTTAAATATATGCATTCTATTAATTAGATAGCCTATATTTATGGAATAACTATGTCTATGTGGATAAAACCTTGGTTATTTATGGGATAAAATCATAACGTAGACATTATTATTAACTTTTCAACATATGTGTTTTGAATTTCAAAAAATGGCCAACTATTATTGTGATCAGTTTGTTATTTGGAGTCAGATGGAACCAACTTGTTTTTTGATGAATAGAATCATAACCTTCTGAATATTACTATGACCATTATTATAATTAAATCATTTTTTTATATTATTTTCTTAATGTTATAAGTTAATGAGATGTTGATTAATTTTTCAAGGTGTTAAAAAAACGTGTTATTGATTTAAAATTATTATTTTTGAATAAATTATGAATTTATTTAAAACTTAATTTAATAATATTTAGACGATTATTTTTTTAAAAAATGGGATTAATTTTTTAATTATGCATGTCAAAATATGGTTTGGGTGAAATTTTCGGATTTTTCTAAAATTCGTGAATTTTTTATTAATAGTAAAATACGATAAATTACGATAAATGATAAATACTTATATTACTGCATCATATGTCATGCAAGGCTGATGTAAGAACACTTGGTTATAAATCACAGAAAAATATTACTATTTGGTGTCATAAGAATCAAGACTATTCAGAGTCTTGAGATAAATTATTAAAATAATTAACAAATAATGTAAAATCTCTCCTCTCCTCCACCATAAATACAACCATCATTCCCCTATTCCCCCCACACCACTCATTCTTTGGGGCTTACCTATGTCTTCCAAATACACTTATAAAGTACACCCCCTAATTCCAAGACCTTATGGTCTCACCAAAAGGACAAATACAAAGGCCTTAAGTAGATTCTCAAGGAGGAGTACTAAACAGGTGAACCTCACATCCTTTTTCTTTCAATTTCTTTTACAAGATCCATTTATTTGTTTCTCTATCCTCATCTCCCCTCATAAAAATGCTTTGATAACTCCATTACCCTAAATTTACCAGACTTTTATTATTATAATTGAACATTTTATCATCATCTCTCTTTTCTCCATCCACTTATACTAAAAATGAAAACACCTTTTGATATGTGTTAGTTTTTCACATTCAAGGATGACATGTTTTCAATTTATATTACCATATTCAATTCCGGTCATGAAACCATTTCTATAGTTGAACCATGTCATAATATATTTATTTCATCTTATTTAATATCCTAAATCCAGGAAAACTCATACTATAAAATATTAAAACAAACTAGCTCATTATGCACAAAATTGCCATGTTAATCCAAGCATTTATCATTAACATTTATCTAATGGGTCATCCTCATTGTATATAACCAAAATAATTATATGATATTTTTAAAGCACTTTAACGTCAATAATAATATATATTTAAAATTATATATGTTGAACCATATTTCAATATGTCTTCAATTCATGAATATAAGTAAACTAATCACGAAAATCAACGAAAAAAATGCATCCAAAACAATAAAATTTAATATTTTAAGCCCATAAAAGGCCATTAATGAACCTAGTAAGGTTATAATAATTCAATTACTTTTAGATTAGGTTATGAGATTATTAATTAATGATGATAAATTTGATTATTCGTGTCAGCAAGATAAATCAAACAACTAATTTAGACATAAGGTAAGGGGTTTCTCATGTCAGTTTTAATTCTGCGAGATTTCCACTATTCATGACTTATTTCATGTATGTGGTATATGTGTAATTTAATTTTAAAAAATAATATCTTTATTATATTTATAATCACGGTATTATATGATTCAATTTGTGATTATTTATTTTTAGTCACATGATTAAATTGATTACGATGTGGCAAGGGAATTTGTCTCAGTTTCCATTTCATTGAGACATACATGGTATTGTGCACCTAATTTGTCTTATGTGGTGTATATACTACCCATTTGAGATAATTTTTAATTTGAAATTATAATTCTGGAAAATATCTATTTTATTTTAGTATTTATATGTTTATTTCTTTATTATGTATACTATTTCACATATGGTGTTTATTTGGAATGTTGTGTTAACTATGGACATATTAATGAGTCTGTATTCTCTAATCTATAGGGATATTGAGAAGGAATATTGTAAATGTATTAAATATTTTTATAAATAAATATTTTTACTTTCAATGATGGACATATACATGAAATCCAAATTAATAGGCATATATCTTTATTCTTTCTCAGTTATTACAATCCATTATATTTTCAATATGACAAAATATATGGATGATGATTCATTCTAAGTTTATTGATTTCATGTGTTTTTAATTTATTCACCATACCTATTGATGATGAATTTTTTTTATTATTTAGTTTTTATTCATTCATGATTCTGAAATTTTTAACCCTTATTGAGAATTTGTGAACACCGCTTTCATTTTTTTATCATCCACATGTTATAAGGAGGATATTATTTATTGACTTGTTGTGGATACAGGTTACTTGTTTTTGTTATGTATTTTATTTTTTCACCATTCCCAATGTAATATGGGTTGAATTTATGTATATAGTTTCTTCAAGACTAATTATCTTATTTTTTTCTTTGGGATTTCATTCCTTTAAATAATGTCAATGTAATATGTAATCCACTGGCTCCGGGCTTCTGGGTTTGGGGCATTATAAAAGTCACATTTTAAGAAGGGGTTATAGAAGGATCCAGGATCACAGGTACTACAAAGTACAACATCTCACCATTAGACTGATGGTCATCCATAGTGTATGATTCATGTACTGGTGGAAATTATTTTAGCATGGACGCATGGTTTTGTTGGTTCTTGGGAGAAACACACACATGTTGTTTAATTATATTATAATAAAAATTTCTATGAAATGATAGGGTGGATACTTAAAGGCCCAATTTGGTAGGCCACAGTGGTTACCACATGGTTGTTATAGTCTTTTGAGGTATCACTAATATAAATATATAACTTTACATTAAAATTGCATCAGGTGATGGTTAACAGCAATCATAATTCTATATTTCAGTATAAGAATACTTTTTGTACCAATTATTGTTAATGAAATTTGGAGTTCATGGATGGGGATCAATTTTTTCTATGTGTTTCACCTAGACTCGGGAATCAATGTTTTAGGTGGAAAGGTAAAAAACACCTAGATTCATTAGGATTTTTGAGATATCGAGTTTTTTATTCTATTAGATTACCAAATCTAACTCCCTCATAGATACAGAGATAAACCTGACATCTTCCACATTTCATGTTCCTACCATTTTTATTCAGACCCATATATTCTCTATTATCTTAATGAGGTTGATTTGGATATTGATGATTTATTTTAGGAGAGTCATATTGATATAATTCATTATAGAATTAAAACTCTCTAAGGTAGTTCAGTCTATATAGTATGGTTGTTTGGTATAATAATATTTTACAATATGAGACCTATGAGAGAGAGGATGATATAATTTTTGAATGGCTAGATTTATTCCCAGATGATCATCAAAAACCCTAATAAGGGAAACTATTGGTTGAGTTTTTTTATTTTGGTCCTTCAGTAATATCCATTTTTTAGGTAATATCCTTTTATTTTCACTCTATTTTTGCACCTTAGTATATAGATCTATTGAAATTTTGATTAATTTGAAGAGTAACAATAACAGAGGTGCATCAGATGTGAAGAATGAATAAAATATTTATTTACGGAATACATTGTTATGGGTAGACCCTGTGAAAGGGAAATTTATTCAATAATATTTTTATTTAAACATTAAATACCTAAATAGCTCTAAATAATGGTAATTTATGGTGAATATATCACCTTATATTGTAATTCCTTTGCATTCTATCTATATCACATAATTTTTATTTCCATTATTCTCTTTATGAAAAAACTCTAATAAAAAATTTGTGGTAATGATTTTGTCTCTAAAGATATTGATTGAGATATATTCTTAATCTAGTTTCTAGCCTAATCCTTCTCCATCTCATTGGATCAACACTGATAATTCAATGTTTCCATTATGTTACATTCTATTTTTATCTCATCATCATCGATGTTATATCCATGTGATCTCATGTGATTTTTAGGGAATTTTTCTAGTTTTCCATTCTATCTTGTTACAACATAGATAAATGGTTTTTTCTAGGCAATGAGCACACCAACCATCAACGACAGATGGTCTCATTATTTAACTTAAAAATCTGGGTTTTTATATTCTGTCTTCATTGTGAGGAATACAGGATTATCTAGTAATTTCATCAAAAATTTATAAACCCTTACTTAAAATACATAATCCATGAAATTGAAATGTTATGAAGTCTATTAAATTTTTTTGAGGTTGAAAACCTCAATAAGAACCACCCCCTGTCTAGGATTGATTATTCATTTCTGAATAATGTTTCCCTCTAAATCCAAAAACCACTGATGTGTTTGGATTTTCCTTGGCCAGTGAAATGTAATAAAATGAGTTTATCAAGATGTGAAGTGCCCAGATTTTAAAACAAGGACCATTTATTATAAAATTTGAGATGTATGAATAAAATAATGAAATTAGTTAATAAATAGTATGCATGATATTATTTATATTTGGTTTTAATTTGGAATTCTTTTGATTACATTATGACTTACTTTTATGATTTAGATGACATTAATTACTGAAATCTAAAATTTATAGGCACGATTTTCCTTATTTTTTATATAAAATTATGTATTAAATTTTACATGTGGTGTGTATTGAATGAATGGACTGATATTCCATATTTTAATATAAGATTAATTGACATGAAGTTCCATATTATTATTATAAATCACTTAACACAATGTTCATATTTATCAATAACTAATCGACAAGGATTTCCACATTTTTTATTTTTAATTATAGGAAAATTTGATCTTCTATGATTTTATGTAATTAAGGGAAATGGTGTTCAATATTTCATATGAATAATTAATTGATTCTACACCATTTATCATTTATAAAGTCATAAATGTTCATATATATTTCATCATAGCATGAATCCAGTCATATCAGAAGAATATTCCATGGAGAACACAAAACAACATGGGTACTATCTAGTTCATGAAATTCTATCATTATTATACCTGAAAACTAGTAAATTATATATTCACAAACATTAAAATTGAATAAATAATTGGTATTGGCCTACAAAATTTATCTCACACCTTATCTGGGTTTTCTTAAGGTACTCAGGAAGACAATATGATCATAGGTGTGGAAGAAGGAAAGCATCATGCTTCAGATGAATGACTAATTGTTATATGATAGTGTATACGGATTTGGGAATGAGTATAGTAATCTAAAAATATTAGAGATATATTAATTGTTTCATTGAATTTTTGGTATATCATGTATTTTATTATACACCTAAAACCATGAATGTATAATATCATTTTGTATATCATCATAAAATCAATATAATTTTGTTTATATTAATGAATAGGATTCGGTTTATTTTATATGATACTTTATTAATATTTATTATTGAATATGGATGATTTACATAGATTTTTTCCTCAACTATTGTTTTTCAATTGTTGATTATCTTGTTATACCATAGGTCTCCTACTATATTAAAATAGTTTATAGTCTCCACACATTAACATCACATTCCCTCATTGATAATTAGTAGCCTCTGGCATATGGGGAGACACTCTTGGGGCCCTCTTACTATCATATTTATTAACATATAATTGAACCAATAACATGAAATTAGAATATGGTATCAAATGAATCTATTTTTATGCATTATTAATTTACAGGTATGGTAGATAGTAGAATCAGGTGTGCCAGAACATGGTAATAGAATGAGTTTTGGTGTATATATCACACATATGGGGAAATTCCAAATCAGTTGGGTTGATATATAATATTATAGATTATTCTTGTTAATGATGCGTTATTTTCATTTATATGTTATTCATATAACATGTGGTGATTATTTTTATTTTAATGGGTTCACTTCTTAACCATTTCCTTCTATGGAAGGGAAAATTATTTCATGCATCATCATATATACCCGGGGATATATATGATTCGTATATTCCAATACCTGACTACTTTATCATCATCTTTCTTATTTAGTTTTGGGAAACCTATTTATTTTTATGTTTCCATTGGTATCTATTATATAAAATTGCATCAGAGGTTTCTCATATGGAAGGGGAAATTGGATAATTAAATTTTATACATCAACCTAAGAGGTGTTTTATCAGAAAGATTTATGGTGTAACCTTAATTAACCATAATTGACATGTTCAAGCAGTGATAAATTGGTTATTTTAACTAAGAAATTTGATGGTTACCATTAAACGGTGTATTAATTAAATAGTATATTATTATGAAAATATAAATTTGGAATATAATCTCATATCATTGAACCACCATTTATGGACATGTTACATTCTGAGACTGAATATAAGTGTCTTGATGAATTAATATAAATTAACCATATGTAAATTATAAATCATATGTCCTAAAAACTTGTGAAGGGTTAGACTTCTAATTTGGAAAAGATAAATAAACATATATTGTTAAAATTGAAGATGTTATAAATATAAAATTGAATTTTTACCATTAAATGTGGATGCCAAATACAAATTAAATTTCTTTTCCTTTATAAATAATTCATAACACTACATAAGATAGAACAGCATCTATGATAAAAAGAACATATCCTTGACCTAAATTTTTTAGTGGGTTGTTATAAGTCTCTCTTATGCCTTTCCATGAATTTTCACTTACAATAAGACATATATTTTGGCGCAGGTGGAGGGTTTTTGACTCTCGTATTAGGAGGCTGTTAATAGGGAAAATTTTTATCTATGATATATTATTTTATAAATTAATATTCTAAGGCATGTTATTTTCATTTAAGAGGTATTCCTCTATGAACGACTTGGTTCATGTTCAAGGAGTGTGTCGATGACCAAACTACGGAGGCAGTGGGCCATGAGCCAATAGAATTACCTCATGTAGTGACACATGAGTCACCTCTTTGTATTCATGGTATTTATGTAGATTCTCATATATTTGAGGATATATAATTTATTTTTCATTCTATAAAATGATCAACACATCCTACCCATTATATAAAAGAGTTAATAAGAGGGTTTATGTTGTAGAACCCTCCGACATTTTTAGGGTAAGTAATTACCCCATATAATGACACAAGGATGGATACCATACACTCTCTTTTAGAGTATTTATAAGAACAACATTAAAGGAGAGTGATACTTGACAGATAAATTCATCATGGATATTCTAATAGGTGTTGGTATTTAACCACACCAATTTATATACAGTATTTTATTATGTGGAGGGAGTTATATACAACATTCTTCACATATGTCCATCCCAAGACATTAAGTGATGATTAAGAGAGGGAGTTGTTGAACATATAGAAGAGGGAAATGACTGTTAGGGAAAATGAATCTTGGTTAACTGATCTTTAGCACTTATAAATGTTTTATTAGGGTGAAAATCAATCATGATTTAGGAAAATAATGGATGGAATCATGTATGACATCTAATTATGGGTGAACATATTCTAATTGACTATCATATATGAGATAGATAATCATTCCCTCATCACTGAAAATAATATGAGATATGCTTATGATGTAGGAATTGGTGGTTCAACACATAGATCAGATAGTACATTGACTTGTGGAAGGAACATTGACTACTATGTTCTGATCAGGGTCATTGTAGTTAGTGTAAATGCATAGGTATCTACGTGTTCTTCCACCAATTTGAGAGGCCAGGAACCTGAAAACTCAGTGTGACATAGACCCTATTATGTACCAAGCTTTCATAGGATGGGTTGTCTTCAACATTGTTGTACGACCTTATGATATATTTATATTAGGAGAATATATGAACATGTTTTTTCTTCAGGGTCAGGCTAAGTAGCACCTCCCCATGTGGGTCGATGAAGTATTTCAGGTCATTTAGGATGATTAGGTGGTCATGGATGAGATATAAATACATGATATCTATACATTTTTCAAAGAGAACCTATATAGGGAAGTCATGTTCTATCCTAGATCCATGGATCAGTTAAAATATAGGCAGTGATGTGTAATCATATAGAAAAGATTGTCAGACCTTCTATAGTGAGACATAAGATCCTAATAGCCTCAACATTAGTCTCTTAATTTTTGAAACATGTGCAAAAAAATTTCTATATCAATATATTTAATTGACCGCATTGGGTTTGAAATATAACACTTCAATTGTGTGATGAATCTAGACACTCCATTTGGAATGTAGTCAGCATTTTATCATAATACAATGATTTCCCCTTGAGATCTGTGGATATATTGTTCTCTCATACCACATTATCCTAAATATTAAAAGATTTGATATTATTATAAAGATGAATTGGTTATTAAATTATTTTTCTCATGTTGATTTATATCTCTATAAGTCGTCCTTCACATCACACGAGGGTTGTAACTGTCTCCATAAGTGTAAATTGGATGTCAAGACTAGTAGTGATGGACTGGACCATTATTGGATGAGTGTATTATATTCTAAAAGTTCCATCCTCCTTTTATATGATAATTTAGAATGTTAAATGTATTTTTGACCTATAATGGGTTATTTTATAGGCCTCATCCTAATGATTTCTCAGTACTCCCTTCTAAGCGAGTGGTGGATTTTAGGATTTATCATTTTCCTAGAGCGGTGCTAGTGTTTATTCCTTTGTACGGGGGACACCTACTGAGGTCCATGAAAGGAAGAGGAAGTTAGAGGAAATAGAATCTAAAAGGTTTTTTAGAAAATAATTTCACCTTGGTGTTTAACCTATATTTTGTCCATGAAGTAGAAAAGATCAATCATGTATCACACAGATTTTCAACGGTTAAACCATATCCAAAGAAAAAGGTCCAATGAGAATTTTATTTATCTGAATTAAAATTTTCGTTTGGATATCAATAGGTATGAGGTATACCATAACACATTACTCATATAATTTTCATATTAGGTATTGTTATAGTGAATATCAACTAAATATATCTAGTCTCAAGAATTCACTTGCTATTTTCATGTATCTAAAGAATCGGGGTTTCCACCCATACCAATAATCTATCATTGTGTTTTTTCTAGGTTGATATCATGGTGTATTATCATAATTAAAACAATCATGAAAAAAAATATAAAATTTTATTGTGAGATAATAGTTTGTATTCCAACATAAAAAAATACTACTTATGGATTGAAAATGATCATTTCTTGGGTCACATTATCTCTAAGGTATGAATATTTTTTTCAAATAAAATTTGAGGGTTCTGGCTTCATGGGAGAATACCATGAATTTATTTGATATATAGATTTTATTGGAGAAATTTAGATGTTATAGTTTACTTTTTTATGGTTTCTATCACATTTAAACACCTCTCACGACCTTCAAATATAGGGAGTAATGTTTGTATAGTCTGAAGTTTCTAATAAATCCTTTCTTGATTGGAATTTTAAGTTCATTTTAGAATGAATCTTGATTCCAATGAGATGGGTATAAGTTATAATGTTTTTTTGAATCATTAGGAGTCATATGAGAGTACTTTCGATGTAGGATTAGTGATTTGTGTTGTAAGAGTATTGTCTTTTGAGAACCTCATTAGAGAAATAAAATGTTTCATGATCTTGAGGTAGTAGTTGGGGTTCACGAAAAGAATTATTGAAGGAATTACAAATTTGTAGAGTGATTTATTGTATACATGTGTCAAAATATCATCAAAGAAATATTAAATCAACATGACCTATATACCAGATAATCAAGATGGGAAAAATACCCACTTTCATTTGACATGGATCTTCCTTTTATTAATAGGAAAGGGAATTTTTTGGCTTGTTATATAAGAAGGAAGAATGATACATAAGGAGTTTAAGAAGTCTATACTAAATAGTAGTTGATGGACCAAATTTCAAAGTTCAATTAGGTGGTGTAGGACTATCATAGATATCCTATACTCATATAATTAATAATGAAATTTTTAAATATAGATAGAGTAATGTTGAGATTAAATTTAGATCCTAAGGGATTAGACATAAGGGGGATGTTTTTAGGAAAGGGCCCACCAATTGGTTTCGTTGTTGATGAGGATGAAATATATTACATTCTATGATGTGCAAGGGTTCATGAAAATGTCTCGGGGGTGTTGATATGAGAGTCACATGTATCTACCTGGGTACTGCATCATGATCTTAAAAAATTGTACTATGATTTATGACACTTATATTTTCAGACCTGTATGAAGTGTAAGATATTGTGATTCATTAATCGGAGTTCCACATATCAATAGATAAATACAGAACACCAATGATGAGTTTGAATTTAAACTCTATTCACTTTCTATAGTTGAAATGGGATGACATCACTATAGATATCATGATGGGTTTTTTGAGATCACCTCATGATAGTTACTCAATATGGATTATTTTATATTGGTTTGTAGAGACCCCATTATTATAACCTTTTAGAGATACCATTTTAGAGAACAATAATTTATGTATAATTTCAATAGAGATCATATACCTCTAGAAAGTTCAATGAAAAATTGCATCATACGTAGATTGTAGATCCACATCATTGTTCTAGAAGGGGGTATATAAGGATCCTGGATTATGGGTACTTATGATAACATCCTATCATATTCATATTGATGGTTAATAAAACTATAAGATTCTTGTATTTAATGAAATTATATTAGAATACATCATTAATTATGGTTGATATGTATACAAGAACATTCCACGCATATATTTTATTATAATAACAGTTTCCATGAAAACAGAAAGATGTCTCATTTCTAGGGTCAATTTTGTAGGCTATGTCATTTTCCCAGGTGCTAGATTGAGGGTTATGTGGCTACACAACTGGGATAACTTATTGTTAAAGATACATCATAGAAGGTAAAACATAATAGGAAAGTCATTTCTACAGCTTATTCTAGGATCATGCCATAAGAAAATTGTTATTGATGGCCTATGGTGTTCTAGTCCAGGGATTTACTCTTTCTAATTGATTCACAGAGGTCGGGTCATTGAAATATTTGGAATCAAGTTAAGATATAAACCATATTTTTTTGGACATGTTGAAAATTTGGAGGGGGTTAGAAGAATGGAATATCATATAGCACCCCCTTAAAGAGAACTGGCTATTTATGATGTCTTAAATCATTCATTGTGACATTATTAATATTAAAACATGTCTCATGTACATTATCCTAATGTATTTTGGTTCGATATTGATGGATCAATTAAGTGGTGGTATTGGTTTTATAATTTTTTAGAGAATTAAATACCTATGAGGTAGTTCAGTCCCTCCTGTTAAGGTGATATAGAAGCATGACCATGAATTAGACGATACATTGAAAATAATAGCTGATATACATGATTACTGTTCAGAGTTATTTTCAGATTATGATCGACGATATTCATGGGGGAAACTCTAGCATGATTTTTTATGGTGGGGGAATGTTAACATGATTGGTTTTCATTCACGATACGATCATTTAATTTTATACATGAATTGGACTATAGTATATAGCTATGTTGACCTTTTTTGAAATTATGAGTGTTATAGAAAAGGAGGATCATCAAATGTGAAGCCTATCTGCCAAACTATTTTACAATACAAATTGACCTGGGACTAACCTAGGAAATGAACATTTCCGGCATAAGATCATTATTCATGATATAAAATCCTTAATAAATGTGAATAATGTAGGATAGAATTTATGTTGTAAAGCTAAATTTTACATCGTAAATCATATGTCGTATTTATACATAACCTATATTTTCAATTTTTATCCTCCCACGTTTCATTCTCTCACACAATTGTAGCGATGGAACATCTTCATCTCATTATAGGATTTGATCCATCCACTTAATCTGATCTTCATTTCAAATATTTTTCTTCACGTTGGATCCCCACCACTATATATATGTTTCCTCTTTATTACATGCATTTTTTCATACAGTTCATTCGTTGTTATACCTGTGTGAGATAATATTCCCAATTTCATATTCCCATTCCTTGTATTCTATTTTATCTCATTCAAGAATAATTAAATTTTTTAAATTGAATCATTAGTCCCCAAGCCATCTTACTTATATTTTCTCTTCATATTCTCTAAATTTTTGGGATTTTAAATTACATCACTAATGTTCCACATAACATATCATTCAGGATTTCCATTTAAAATTAATATAATGTAACATTATTTATTTAAAAATTGATATGGACAACCTATAATATTCTTATATCTGATTTTTTGAATAAATATAAACAACCGATTTAGTAGTTTCGATAAGAAATTAATGACTTATGTTTCCCTTTTGACCAAAACACCACTAAGGTGTGTTTATCATGGAATTGACCAGTGAAAAGTACTAAAATTAGAAAACTAAGAAATATAGTGGCATGGATTATATACATAGGACACTTTATAAATAGTTTTTATTTTTACATCTTAAGTGAAGAAATGAATTGATAAATAGAAATAGTGATTTTCTTTATCTTTCATTGTAATTTGACATGGATATGATAAAATCATGCCTACCTTCTATGATTGACATGGTGTTATTTACTACTATATGAAATTTTTGGACATGATATTCCTTTCTTTTTTACTTATAGTAATGACCAAAAAAATCATTATATGACAAATAGAATGAATGGAAATTTTGTTTCAAAATTTTATCTGATATTAATGGGAAAATTATACTATACATTTTATCTAACAATGATGGACATTATGTTACTTATTATAATCAATAACTAATGTATATTCCATTCCATATTGTTTATTTTCGACTATTAGGAATGATGTCCCACTTTCTACACCAATAATTATGGTACATGGAATTGCATATTATAAATTTTAAATTAATGGATATAACTCCAACTATCATTTATAATGTCATGAATATTTAGAGGTATTTTATCCTGGGTGGATTCATATAGTATCATATGTGTGTTCCGTAGGTCACCTAGTTCAATTTGGTAATATATTTTACATTCACTGCATTATTTATTGAACATACAAAAATTTATATTATATAATAATAGATTGGAAATCACTATAAATTGATGGTGGTGGGATATTGATTTGATATCTTAACCTATTGGGGCTACCATATAGTACTCGCATAGGAAATATGATTGTAGTTTTAGAGAATGTGGAGCATCATTCTTAAGAAGCATGAATCTGTATATATGGTTAGAGTATAGTAGTAGAGGTCAATGAATATGGTTAGGATGATATTGGAGATTGATTTTGGGCATTTTTTACCTATTTTAATAACACCTATTTTAATTTACACATGTTTCCATGTTGTCCAGATTTCCTTTTTTTATAGAATCCCCAAATCATCATCCTTTTCAATATGTTAATATATATTGTTTGGATTACTATCTATGAAAATATACTAATATATATGACTATATCAGAATGATTTACATTCTGTTGTTACTCATTTATTATTTTTATACTATTTAATCATTTATTATACCATTTTGATGAGACTCTAATAAAATATGGTATACTATCCACTCTGTACCATTACAGGCCTTCCTTGATTGGCAGGAGCCCCAAGAGTATGAGGAGGCATGGTTGGGGCCGTTTTTCGCATAGGATTGGTAACTTTTAATTGAAAGAGACAAATATTTTAGATGATAAATAAAAAATAATAATGAAGAATGGATGAAATAGATGAGGGAGAATCAATCCATTGAATTTTATCAAAAAATTTCATTCAATCTTATTAGATCCATGAAGAAATAATGGGGAGCAGTTATGAACAATGTGAGTAATAGAGGTCACTTGAATAAATAATGGTATGTTTTATAAGAATGGATAATAAAATTTCATAAAGACTATTAGATGACAACTAAAAAACATGCCCATCTAAAAAGATAGTTAATTCTATTAGGATCCTATTCAGGGGAAACCAGTAAAATAGTATCATAGTATAAGAACCCTTGAATCATTTTGGATCACTGAGTACCCATAATAGTGTCACCATTTCAAAACATCACTAGAACCCCCGATATACCTATCATAACTCAATACAATAATAAAAAACGCCAATAAATTAAAAAATTAATCATTAGAATCCATTCATAGGTTCAAAAATGGAAAAAACATTCTACTCAAAAACCTAATCACAAAATAACCATTATTCCATTACCCTAAACTTCCAAGAAAACCGAAATTCCCAATTAATTAGAGTGTAATGTTCAAGATATTTTAGATGGATTGTGGCACAAAAATTGACAAGGAATGTTAATTGGTCATAAAATGACCTATATACACAATTAAAAAGCGTTTTTCAATATATTTTATGAAACTATATCCTATTTTAACCAATCCTCTTCATTTTATCATCAACATGATAATTTTCAATATTCCCATGTGTCATATATATTATTATACAATAAAACAGACCATACATTATTATTTTTAAATAATGAACCCAAATATGAATCAATTTTAATGAATTCAATTTATTATAGTTATTACATTTGAATATATAATAAATATTCATAACATAGAGACCCAATAATAACATACATTTAAATTAAATCATTCCAATGAATATTAGGTATTTATCTGATATAAAATATTCCAAAAACTATTAGGGTTTTCTATACATGGATAGTACATACATAAAAATATTATTTAAGTATAATCTTTATCATATCTAAGAAATAAATATATAGGTTTCCCATACAGGCCAGTCATAATTTTTACTCTTCATCATAACATAATAAAAAATTAAAAAATATTAACAGGTGAGGATAGATGTTTAGTAAGGTTAAATGTGGGATATATATATCAATTTTGAGATATAAGGATATCATAGGTGTGGGAATGATAATATGTGATGATCAATAGAAAATCATACCCAATAATTCATTTATCATAACCACGAGTCATCAAAATAAACATTGTTATGTCATGAGATCGAGGATTCATTAAAAATAAATCATGATCCACGAGTTCAAATCATATGAATATACACATGTAGTATAAGACTGGTAACATCGTAGGCTTAGAAACCATGAAATATTCCATGGTTGACTACTTAAAAAGTCATATCATTATGGACCTGGAAAACACATCTGACACCTCAAACCCATGATCCCTAATATGGTTATCATAGACACATAAATAATATGCATATGTTGATACCTACTGGAAATTAATAGTTATAATTATGAATAATTACAAAAATCAATAATTATTTATTAATCTCTAATATCAAGTTACATTTTTTAGGTTTAATAACATAGAGAATTAGGAAACATCAATAAATTCCCATTTAGTACTTAATTAAAAGAAATTTTTTCTATAACATATAATAAACTACATGTTTTATTTTAAGATTTCAATATCTATCATAAATTCCTAAACATATTCCGTCCATTTAAATGTTTATTATCTATTAATTTTATTTATAACCTATTAAATTGAAGAATTATATATTGGTGACCTCAATAATATATCAGGGGAAACACATAACTAACGAAATCATGACATAAACATGTAATGAATATTTTGGAACGAATAGATAAAAAAATAAACAAATGATTAACATGGAAATAGGATAATTATATATAAGTGAATATAATTTAAAAAATAAATATCAATAATAAAAATTAGATATTGATGGAATGCATACTTTCAAATATCAAAAACCTGATGGAAAGGCCCTGCACTATGGTAAAATCCTTTACCTGTAAGAGGCAAGCTCTAAAACACAAAAATTTTGTCTCATTATACCTTTTGATTAATCAAGGGGAGATATTATTATAGGCCCCACCCATTACCTAATTATGTCCAATTCATTATCCATTAGAGTCAACAAGACCTTTCATATAATTTCATAAGGATCCTCATTAAAAAAATGGTTTTCTATATTGTGAATGACACATAATGACAATACATTGTATACCAACAATATAAATAAATAATAATCTATAATATAGATAATTTTACAAATGTTGAAAACAGTATGAATTTATTATAAACCATATAGAGGAAGATATTGGATGGTCAAAAAATACAGTCAACTATCCAAAAAATAATTAGTGTTTGGGAAACAATATAAAGAATTCTAGTATCTTTACCTATATAATTAAATGGTATATCATGATTAAAAATCAAATAGAGGTTGAATTTTTATAGACAAAAATTATAATAAACATTCCAATAATCATATTTATTATAACAACAACACATGTAATTCAAATACTTTTCCCAATTTCACTTGAATAACATTCTTTGAATGTGAGCACCATCGAATATAAACTATATAAAATGAGATATTCCCACAATATAAAGAATTTATTAATTTATAATACCATACAAGAATAATCATGATCATATTAAATCTATATAATTAATGTGTAGGGTTTAAAAATCACATACAACTAGTGAAACAAGGAATCATAAATAGTGTCGATATAAAAGAACCACGTTGTCCCAATAAAATCCTTCGAAGAGTATGAAAAGAATAAAATTTTTAGATTCCATGAGTATAATCCCCTAAATTATATCCTATATATATCATGTATCATAAATTCATGTAGGATGAATCCATATTAAATTAATAAGGTAAATAGATTCGATGAAAATTTATTTTTGAAATAATTTATATCATTGATGTAAAATAAAAATTTATGTGTCACATTAAATAGAAACATTTGATAATGTTATATGAAAAAATTTAATTTGAAATTTGTTTAAAATTATTCTACAATAATTTATCCTCTAAATAATATAATTTTTATCTTGGATAAATGAGTAGAGGATGACAAAAAATTGTGAATGTAAAAAAGGAATGCCCATTTTTGTAGTTTTAAAATACATATTTTTGAATCACATAGAAATTAATTTACCAAATCATTCAGTTTTATCAAAATATATTTTTAAAATTAAGATAATAATATAAAATATACTAAAATCTTGTTTTCAGATATCTCATGAATGGAAGGCTGAAGTCTGTGAAGAAACAATATAACTCCTGGAAATGAGCCTTAAGTTATCAGAATCACTAATTAGAAACATACTCCTTGACACATAGATAATTTTAAAATTTGATTATTTGGTCAAAATATAATAATTTACATAATAAAATATAATAAAATAAACGGAAAATGTTTTCAATTATCTTAGTTCAAGATACTAATAATAACTCAATGAATGATAATTTAGTTTCCAAAATCACCATTGATTGGGTAACACTAAAGTCAAATAGTATTTGTTTAAAATATATTGATTTTACATATATATGATATGATGAATTAATTGGAAATATATTATTGATAATTCATGCATAGTAAATCAAAAAACACAATACAATGTAAATATGCTGTGTAATATGTTCCACGCCCAATAATTTCTGAATTTAGACAGACAAAGCCCATTGGAGACTGGGTATCACTTTAATAAAAACCCAATAAAAGAGAGGTATATTAATTAAACATCACATAATCTGATTAAAATATAATTAATTTTTCAAATTAAAAATTTGAAGTATATATAACTCATAAATGAAATTAGGTTCATAATAAGAAACATATCAGGAAGTGATTAATTTGAGACGAAATCCCATACACGAGTCCTAATTCTATTTATACATTGTACTGAACATCATAAATAAATAAATTTATTTCGTTAAATTCATACACAAGATCCTTATTCATTAATATAAACCTTTAAACCCCATATTTATAATTATTCTATACTTATAAATTATGTAGTTTATTCTAATTTTTAACATCAAGTGTAAGTAATCATTAAATGTTTTATCTAGATTCATAAAAACAGTGTTGGTGTATAGTAATTCCACAAATTATATCATCATAATATAATATAAGATAATTTAATAGAATGTAAAATGTAGTTTAACATGATATAATATCATTTCATGGTAGTCTTGGTTACGATCCATGAGATTGAAATTATCGACTAACAAGTTTCAATGTTTCTTATGTATGGAATGTGTCTCCAAAAAAATGGATAAATATTTATACAAACGTAAAATAACATAAATAAACACATTGATGTAATATTTATATCAAATTATTCCAAAATATAAGTTATCTATGTTACCCAGGATATAAATTTATTTTATTGTTCAAGTAGGTGGTTAAACCATCCCAAAATGTTCCTACCATGATTAATGGGAGATTATAATGTGGTTTATTGTTAATATCATAATAGTAGAACATTAATCAAATTTTTTTTGTTCTTATTAATTTTATATAACATTTTTATAAATAATTTTAAACAGAAAATAATTTATATAAACTCATTACTTAAGAATAATTGGTTTTTTCACTATTTTTTCTATTTTTTAAATGATTGAATTAATTTTAATCATTTATTTATCATATCAAAAATATAGTACAAATATTCAAAAGAAAAACATTAATGATATAATAAAAAATTTATCATTAAATCTCATCATAATTAACAATTATTTATGTCACTAAAAAATGATCAATCCATAATGGCGGTAGTCCCCACATAGTGAGGGAAGATGATTTAATTTTCTATAGAATGGGAGAAATGACTAATATGGATTAATATTTCATAATTATAAAACTAATATAAATATAATAAAATTTTATAAATTTACCATTTTATGAAATCTGTGTACAGTGGTTAAGGAAATCAAAACATTTTAATCATGATAGTTATAGTTTATACAATTCTTGAATTACTGTCAAATTTTTCATTATAAAAAAGTTAAATAGTGTTAAATTAATATTCCAATAAAATAATGACATCCATTTTTTAGCAATTTTTATTTTATTACAATGGGATTTAATAATTATTATTTCTAAATATAAATAAATGTTGATGGATATAAGTAAAAATATTTACTCATGATGATAAATTTTATATAACCTTATAAGATCTCTTATAAATTGATGGGGCATGATAATATATTATGACTAGAAGCACATTGTAGTGAAATTTTAATATAGGGGAAGGGAAAAAGGGAATCATTTCATCAAAAAACACAATTTTTTGTAGTTCCTTGATGTGTTGGTTTGTGTCCTTCTTTATAAGTGGTGAGAATTAAATTTTTGTAAATATTTCAACTATATATGAAGATATCACATATTAAACATGTAATGTTGAAAAAAATATTATAAATAATTTAATGTTAGGAAGATAATATTGATACAAACAAAATTTCCTCAATAATTGATAAGATTTTATCTTGATTCAATCCCTTTATCCTATGAACTATTACATGTACCCTTTTATCTTTCACCATTGTAGCTAGTTTTTACCTCGAGTAACATAATCAATATAATTAAAATATAAAGTGACCCATATTATTTAATTTGGACCCACTAATTCGAAATATTGAATAAATATAATTTAATTAATTTTATAAATGTGATAAAATTTCATTTTAAAACAATATCATGTTATTTATAAAAAAATTTGTTTAGAAAATAGTTACATACATTATACACTATCAAATATCTGTTTTTAATTAAAAAAATAGAATAAAAAAGATACATATAAAATATATATTTTTATATTTTTTATTGAATTTATAATTCAAACTTATATAGTAAAAATTTCATAAAATTCATGCTCAATGTAAAACCAACATTTTCACTTTTCACCTAAAGTATTTTTTTAAAAAAAATATCTAAGTTTCATTATATTATTATATTAGTATTCATAATCCAAAATTTGAATTCAATCTTTTGAATTAAATTTCTAATATTTGACAATAAAATGTAAAAATAAAATGTGAAAATATATTGGTAAACTATCCAGATCAAAAAATATCAGTTTAAAATGATAACTATTATTTATTATTATTTTATTTAAATTAATAACTAGTTTATTGTTAATATATTATTCATATTATCATTATATATTATTTTTATATATTAATAAACTTTTTTCATGATAATATTGAATGTTATAAAAATATATATATATTGTCAAAAAATGGTTTTAATACTTTTTATGTCTATAAAAATTCAATTTAATTCACATTAAGTATCTACATTTTATTATATAAATAAATATTTTATAATATGGTTTCCCCAATTCATTCTTACTAAGTCAAACATTGGGTTTAAATAGTCATATTTAATATTTATATTTTTACATTAATATATCACTATTTCATATTAGTTTATTTTTTTTGTGGAGTAATGTTTCTAAAACATTCCAATAATTTAATGTAATAATATATTTAGATATCATGGTTCTACATCTCCCCCATATAAATAAATTAAATGCATTAAATTTCAATTATAACTCATTGATAAATATAGGTCAAGGTACTCATAACATATTCTTAGTTCACAATATAATCACTAATATCAAAACTCCAGTAATATATTATGAAATTATATGTTACTTACCTTTCCTACGTCAATATTATTCATTAACAATCATATTTTCATGAATGTATAAACCCAAATATTACATTCATTGAAAAATACCCTTCCTAACACAATCTGAATCTCTAAAACATTAATCCACACTATACCCATGTACTCTTCTACCAATAACATTATATATTTCCCTAAAAAGTTATTAACCACTAGATTATAACGTCACATCCAAGAAATTATATGTTATAATCTTATAAATTATATAATCATATAGAAAATTATCATGTATTACTTTTTAACTATGACAGTAGTCTATTCTGATTCTATCAATAATATCTATTTTAATTTTCATAAAATTTGTAATCCATTTATTGCCTTAGCCTCATGCATGTATTAAACCTCAGATTGTTCTATACCCCAAAGATGTTTTTTCTAATACCTATCCTCAAAATAAAATCTTTTTATAAGTTAACTTTTAAATGTTACATATACAATTAAATATATTTTCTCATTTCATTAAAATAATTTTTTTGTTATTGTCTTGTAAGACTTTGGAATAATTGTAGAAATATTTTCAATTGGTGATGTTGAGTTAGTATTTTATTATGATGATCGTATTGTCTTGGTATTGATATTATAAAAAATATATATTATATCACATGTTCACATTATTTTTGTTTTAAATGGTTGTCCAATTATTTGTGACCTCGTATAGGAGGTACGAAACCACTTCTGATTCCGAAATGCATGATTTACCCCAGGCATGTACTATGACTGGTTAGTGTCAAACATTAAGTGGGACATTCCCATAGTTTTCCTCAGTTTGATAAAATAATTAAAGAAAGTATTTATTTTCTTAAATCACCCAAACCTAATTCATCCTCGATAAAGAACATTTTTTAATTACACTATGGTTAAACACATAAACCTGAGAGGATTTGTGAGGTTTATTATAATCCTTCATTGTCATTAGAAAACCTGAAAACATGTATCAACATTTGACCCATGGGAATCATGGGATAGATAGTGATCCTAGTGGATCTTCTTATTTTACGCTAGAAAATTTTCCTTCAACTTCAATCGATACAAACATGTGGTAGAAATGGTGATTAAATATATTTCCACTATTTTCTTTAAAATTAAAAATGGAATTTGTATCTCCTTCTCTTAAGTTAATTATCATACATCACATGAGTATAATTTTGATTTTTTATAAATTTGGTTTTTTAATAATTTTCCACCATTTTTTGAACCCATGATCCAATTTTTTTTCCTCATTGGATGAAACAACACCATACAATGATGTTTTATCACTTTGTTTTCTTAAATTTTCCACACCAATTTGAAATTCTTTCAGCCGAGGTGTGCATCAGCATGGAGACACACTGATTGTTACCTTGCATTCATGCTTTCCAGAGGTAGGATACTTTCATTAGTTTCTCAAAGATTTTTTATCCTTTATTGAAATGGGATGATGGGATGCATTTCCCCCATTTTGTGGATTCCTCTAGGGAAATAGTTGACTACTCAGGGTCTCTCTTATATCTTGAGATGTTGTTCGTGAAACCCATTTTTGGTGCCATATCTTTCTGGATGATAGTCAATTATGCTACATATTTTAGGATATTCCAAAGGGTGAAATTAGGGTAGAAACCATTGGTTAGAATTTTAGTCACGTTGGGAATCAATTAATTGTCTAGACATTGAAAAAATGGGACCAATTTATTCATCGTCTCTAGAGGGACACTCAAGGGTGCATAAATTCAAGGCTTCAAACATCGATTGAGGGGGTGTTTTCCAAAGGAACATCTTCATAGGTTTTCCATTGAATCTCATGTTAAACATGGGGTATGTCGAAATTTTAACGTCAAGTAGATATGGATTGAACGGATTGGAAAACATTTAAAGGTGGATTAGATAGGCACATTCCAAAGAGAGATATCCTAGAAGGGTTCTTGGATAGACATTTCATAATGAAATATGTTGAAGGACATGGGAGTGGCATGTCCCCTTAAGGTAAGGCTTCACACCATGAAGTTTGATCTTAACACTGTTGAGGGAAGTTCATAGAATAAGGACACCAATGATGGGGATATCAATATTCACCATTGGCCAGGATTTAACCTCATAGAGGCTTCCTACGTACCTTGTTTATAATAAAGGGATCAAAACCACATAGTTATATGGTTCGATTTGGCGATTACACATGGATAGCTTCCCAACACAATACAACCACTCTTTCTTGGAAGAGTGTGGTCATATGGGGTTTATGAAGGGATAGCTACCCATTTCCTTCTAGGAGTAGTAATGGGGTGAATGGGATTATGCTCTACGATAACCCTGATGGATGGTATGATCCCATTGGGTTGTGGAGGTCCAGGTAAGATCTAGATGTATGATGGATGATTGGTTGAAGTGGGTGGAATGTATGAGATGAAACTGAAGTGAATATGATGGTGTTGGGATTGAACATTAGGGAGGTTTCCTATGCATCCTAGTGGGATGGGAATCAAACTCCATGTAGTTATAAGAGGGGAATTGGGGCTTATGCATGGTCAGCTTCCTAGTAAAAATAGGACATTTATTTGGGGCTTACACATGGTCAGCCACCGAGGTTGACCCGAAGGAGATGTGTCCTTTGGGGGGCATGATCCTCCTGATATATAGTGTATTGAGGGAAATAACAGGATTAGAATGTTTGAAGGTGGATATTGAGATCCATGAGGTGAACCCCCTGGGGGACGGCACCACAGGTTACCTATTGTTGGTATTCAACCTCAAAGAGGATTACTATGTATCATGTGTAGAACATTGGGATCAAACTAATGTAGTTTTAAGAGTTGATTTTGGGTTTACACATGGTTAGCGGCCCGTGAATTTGGAAAATGATGCATACTCTAGTATGGATGACTGAAGAGTGGTATCATGATTACTACTATACTCTAAGACCATGTGAGTCATAATCAGGGTGAGAAACTATAATAATTATTGGACTAGATAGTGATGTTGTGAAAGATTCATAAGTGAGGAATGGTGTGGGGCTTACACATGGTTATTTTCACATGGAGAAAGATTTTGGGACATACTTGAGGAGGGGCGCATGAAAAAATATCTTGTTCTTCATGAGTATGACATCATCTCATGCTAGGAATGTGTTGATTATCTCACTCCCATGGAGATGAGTGGGCATCAAGAATGCATGTGGTGTGGCACACCATGTACATATCATGGGGTGACGATACAATTTTATTACATGTGATGGGGAAGATGGTGCTTGGAACTTTAATCCCCAAAAGATCGTACATAGGGAACTCACTCCTTACCCCAAATACATACATGACTATGGATCCCTACGCCTTCATGAAGGGAAGGTACCAATAATTCTAGAATGAAGTGGGGTGGAGGAGTGGTCACGTGAGGTTTCCACGTTATTGTAACCATGTGAATAAGAAATAGCTATTTGTGTACCTATGTGAAAAAGCATTAAGAAGAGAAACGTGACCTGAGACACAATACGAGGAATCATGAAATCAGATTACACATGCCTAGAGGGCTGAAAGGGAAATGATATCTTGTAGCAAGGGGACACTCAAAGAGTACCTTTGTGATTTAATGGTGAGTCATTAAGAAATTGTGCTTGACGAAGGGAACATTCATCACAAAAAAAGGAACCTCTCCAAGAATGGGTCACATTCCCAAGCATAGAGATGATTAAAAGAGTGATCCATAAAGGCATAATGCTTTGATGAGCCTCAAAAAACCAGAAGAGGTTCCCTCATTTGTGAAGGGTGACCAACTTTGCAGAGAGAATCCCTAACATAAGTAAGGGATACAAGTAACAAAGGAAAGTACAACCCACATTTCCAAAGTACCCTGAGCAATGTCTATTTTGGGAATGTTAAGGAATATTTAGAGCATTATAGAATGGGATACTAGAGGTTGAATTCTAAGGGTCACAATGCATATGAGGTTGGGGTGGCTGGTGTTTATTGGAAACATAGATCAGAATTATATTTGGGCACATCGTGAAGAAAAAGGATGTCGTGAAGTGGTCGTGCTCTATCGGACTTGTGGATGTACCGTGAAAGACACTAATCATCACGGTTCTCATAAGACTCACTATGGTATCTTCAAAAATGATCATAGTCACGGTGCTTGTCTTAGTCATTGAGGTACCACCATAGAGACTCATAGTCATGGTGCTCATTGGATTCAATGTGGTATCATCAAGGACAATGACATCCATGAGGGTGATGGGTCTTTGTGGAGGATATTCATGAAATAGACTCCCTTTCTAAATTTTGGGGCTGTTTTGAGTCTGAATAATCTTATCAGCCACCATGATTAATCCATGTATTTAGGAGAATGGTTTTTCGTTCTAACAAATGACCCACCATAGAATGGGATTATATGAAAAAATGGGTTCATATTCTGAGGGTCCATCACCAAAAAATCATCTTGCCTCAAAAATAGATCCTGAGGCATGTGGGGCGCGATGCGCTAGGAATATTGTCCATGAAAAATTTACCATAATGCATGGGTTGGATAATGTTTTGGTGAAATTTGGTAGTCCATCACCTATAAAGAGTGTGTGAGGGGGCCATTTTTTATTCTGGATATCCATGAAAGATTGCACCAAAGCGCGCCTTTGGAGAAGTGATTCACCCTATGAATGCATATATGCAAAACATGTTCCATATTCATTCCTCTAAGAACAATGTATTGATAACCGGGCATCACAGTTGGGGGGTTCATATCAATTCACACCATGTACAGGGATACCCATTGAACTGATATTTTGTGATCGAGCCTCACAACCGACCTCCATGAACAGACTCTTAAAATTTTCTATGTCCCCGACCAAGGGCATCTCAGGGGGTTCATGCTGATTCTACTTAAATGGAAGAAATTAAAAACAATATCTTGACTTAGGATTACATTCAGAGTCATTCCGATCCTGAGTCAATTCTAGGGGTGCTTCCGGGGGATCAAAAATATTACATGTTGTTCAAAAGGTTGTCGTTGTATGACATCATCTTAAGGGATGATGTATCCATCCCATAGGAAAGAAGAGATGACCCATCCAACTATTTTAGCGGAACACCATGTGAGAATCAATGTCATATGGATATTTATGTCCAGATTAGCATGTAACATACCTCTATCACAATAGAATGCCTTTACAGTCATCTCAACAAACATTTATGGAAGGAAGTTGGAGAAATAATCATCCCCACTATAGTACAAAAAAATCATTAAAGTAGTGATTCAGCACCCAAAAATGGGTGGATATATGGTAAGGATATGTGTCAGGTGGCAATATCATGGAGGAGTGGGCCTGTACTTACTACGTGTGCACAAATTATGCAGTGTTCGTGATGGTGTTGAGGATAGTAGGTTTTAATGACACAACCTGGGCTTCCCAATTCTATATCTCTCAAGAATATGATATCATATAGGAGCTTTTGAGATGATGGTCACCAGATACCAATAGGTTCCATCTGGATCATGAGGGGTTGGAATTATCTTCAAGGATATCCATCATATTTTAGGAATCTAAATTCTGGGAGGAGTGTATGATGAATTCCAACTAGATGAAAACACATGGTAGGATGAAGAACAGATTCCATATCTGGCGAATGCATTGCTCGACCGGGTGTTAGGATCAAACAAAGACATAAAAATGATAAGGGATGGCGACTTCACAAAATGGTTTTGTTGTTTTCTAAAAATTCCAGTGAAGAAGCTGGTTGAGGGAGAGGCAGTGGCCATGAACTTTACAAAGAGGCTTCAGACCTATCCAAGGGGAGCCCAGTGAGGTAGGGGTGAACCTTATTGGTTGATCATGGTGGATATCATGTGGCAGCTATGGGGATACAGTATTAATAAATAGTAGTAATCAATAGTTAGGATGGCTATATTCATTTCTACAGTCATCTGTGGAAGGATGCTTCCTGTGAGATATGCATATATGGGAGCATGATTGAGCATTTTCATCATACATGTGATGTTGACCCCTGGGTAATGCATCTATCATGGGATCCTAGTGGTGGAGTTTCTCTATAAGGTACGTTGGCATATCAGTAATGGGAATAATCCATCATTCATGTGATGAATATTTTATTTTTTATACAGCTAGGTTTTAGTGAATATGGTAGGTTATGAATATGTTATTCCCATTTCTCCCTTGGAAAAAGATTTTAAACAGTAATCCTAGACATCACAGGGAGTTTTCCACTCAAGGTGGGTCCAGTGGCCACACTGAGCATGATGGGGAATGAAAACCAGTTCATCCTTCACCCATTCCTTCTTCCAATATGGTCATTTACGCACGATGGTATTGAACCATAGTGAAAAAGTCATATATTTAACCTTTTATGGTGGATTTCTAGCAGCGATGATATAATACGATCCAATCTATGAACTATACAACCCACCCTGATTCGAATGTAAGTTCAGGTGTTTTCAGAGGCCGACTTTGAGGGTGTACATAGGAGTATATCATGGAGAACAGCCATACGTGGTGTGGAAGATTTTAATCATGTTCATGTGGGAACAAGGAATGATGTAGAATGACCTACCTCCATAAACTACTAAATTATTGGCTAGTACATGAATTTGAAGTGTGTTGGGAAGCTTCTTGTCTGAGTGAAATGATGAAGTAGCTAACGATCCAGTCCAGTAATAGAGAAGCACCTTCTCCTTAACGGATAAGTCAAGTGACAACAAGGTAACATCATGAGAAAGATATTGACATGAATCATGGTGATGAGGATATAGTATCATGGGTGGTGTCCCATGGAATAGTACCAACAAAAGGTGAAGAGTATGGAACTGATGTACCAGATCCATTGGTCCCAAACATGTGGACCCAGGAGTTAGGGGATCCATAGAGGGGGTTCTATCGGATGTCCCCTCAGGCTCTTGGGAAGAAACTACATCATGCGGTGATTCCTCACTGTGCTATCTATCTGAAGACCTGTACTACATGGGAATCATGTAGAATTTATTTGAACACAGATGATGTGTGTGATCAGATGAACATGTATAAGATGAAACTAGAAGGGGACTATTTTTAATAGGTGTTTCAAAACATCCCAGGAATAGGTTATACAATTTGTGTTGGACTTAGATGCCTTAGTACACTTTCAAGGCACAACACATCCCATGAAAAATCGTGTGTGGGTGCTATTGAACATTAATTATCCCATGCAACTGTCAGTGGCTCAGTTGGATGAATGATTCCCCCTATCTAAAAGCATGGATAGATCCTGGGTGGAGAGGTCAACAAATAAAACCCCCCAAAGGATACTGAGGTAGTATCCTCAAAGGAAGCCTCCTTGGAGGATGGGGATATTGTGGCCTCAGTAGATACTACCTTGGAATGGTTCACTAAAACTCTTAAAGTATGTGTTGAATCAAATACCTATTTTGTAATCTCTGTTATTCTTTTTCTAGTTTCTCAAATGAAATTTGATCCATGGAGTATAATATTATACTAGAGTCCCCCACTCATTTGGATGAGGATGAAACTGACATAAAGAAGAAGTCACATGGTTTTCTCCAGAATTAGGAAGAGATGGTAGGTTAGCTAGAGTCGATGAGGTGGGATCTTCTGACACCATGTCCGTAGATACCTTCATTATATATAGGGGGCCACTCTCTGGCATCCGAGTGTTGAAAACATGGGGGGTGAAAGAAACCATCACTTGAACTTTGTATGTTTCCTTACACATAGATTCAAATATACTGTTTTCCCAATTAGATTTACTAATACAGCCCATGTTTGAACATTTCTCATAATATTGGGATCCATACTTCTGATAATGTTTGGATGACCTATGGACACTTACCTGATAGTAGATCTAGCCGATACGAGTCCATGTATCCAAGTCAACCAAGACATGATTTATGATGACCAATCAATTGTGATCGTAGATGACACCATTGGTGGGTTAGAACCAATATTTGGCCAGGAAAAAATTATTGAGATAGAATCAAGTGATGATGGTCATCCTGATGATATGGATTCGGACCCATCGAACATGATTCTAGAGGAGGATCTTGCTGCTGAACTTCGGGATGCATTTCCAGAATACAAACCTGCTGATGAGCTAGATCTGCACAAATATAATCAGATGCGGTCGAGAAAATTCAGAATACCATACATTTATCATTGATTTAAATCTAATGGTTGATCAATAAAACTCTATAATAACAGTGGATAAGATGAATGAGATCACTTTTCTATTGGTTTCACGAAATATGTGTTGGAGGGGAGGATGTGTGATATCTGCTCATGACGATCCAGTACTACCTCATAGAGAAAATAGGGGAAAGAATCCATCATTTGGGTGCTTATTGGTTTTAGAAGATGTTTGAAAACCTCTATAAGTTAGAGGAGGCTGAAAATGATATGCAACACCTAGAAGTAATGTTCAATGGGTATTCTGCATTTATCACCAATCAGTCAACACTCGTTGCATGATTTCTGGTCCAGTTGGCGGAGGCCCAAGAGAAACTGAAGCAAGAGAGACGTCAAGTATATGGCCTCCGAGCCCAAAACGATATGGAAAAGATCGGGGCTAATGAGTATTTCTCTATGGTTATTGATGAGGAGTGGTATATTAATATGAAATAGGATACACTACAACCCACACATTAGTAAGTGGTGGTGCTAAAGCATTTCATTAGAGGGGAAGATCTCAAAGGGCCGTGTTTTGGAAAAATATATGAATCATACTTTTTTCATACATTTTTTGAACATCTTGTATGAGAATATTTCTTTATTTCTTCAAATAAATCAACATTATATAACCTATGAAGAAACAAATGATCAATCCCAAATCTCACATATTCTATGCTGAGTGTGAGAAATAAGGGTCAATCACAGAATCATTCACCTAGTATGAGAGTTCCATCCAATCATAAAATTATTAGGGTCTACTATTATTTACTTAACACCGAGAGTGTTTGGGTTGAGAGAGGTTGGGAATGGAGAATATGGTTCTTATAGAATCCAACATTCCTTTCATGATGTCTTCTAGTGCATGAGTGGGATAACACCTGGGGCATTAGAATCAATCCAAACAAAGGGGGATAAAAAGTTTGAGTCACAATTCCCAATTTTTGGAACACAATGATGATATAATTCTAATACGTGATAACTACTAACCATATTCAAAACAAATTATCTATACCAATATACTTGAAATGGAAAAAATTATGGCCAAATATTCACTATATTAGAAAAATGAGATCAAACCGGAAATATAATCCATAGCCCTATAGGGTGTTGGCCTAGAACAATAGGCGAGATAAAGCTACATGGGAACAAACTATTGGGGGGGATCCCTTCAGATGTGAAAGAGGATAAGATTCCAAAAAAGGGGTAGATAAAGAACAAAAGTTGAGTGGTGGGGGGTTTGAAAGTATTCCAACACTCTTTAAATTACTCCATTATACCATGGAACACATTGGTGTACGCACATTGGTTAGAACAAAGATTAAACCTATCTCCCATGGGAGCATCGTCTCATATGCCAAGTGAAAATTTAGGATGAGAAGAAGGTGGTAAATGACCAACATTGTGGGAGAAGACTCCTTAGATGAGGTCCTGAGATGATTTGTAGTTTTATATCATGAATTTGATGAAAATGCATAGAAAATATTACTATCATTTGATCATGACATCTCACAGTTTAACATCATTTGATATGGAATTTTTTACATACTTTATGTTGATAATACATGGACCTTGTACAAATTTTTAATGTGAGGTTACACAAAATATGATTTCTATTCCTATAATTGTTTCATGGAACAGAGGAGATGAACCCAATATGAATGATCCATAGGAGGCTCGCACCCCATACAAATACCAATGAATAGAAATAAAGGAAGAATGTGTGATGTAGTATATAAGAAATTACAACATGAATGAATTCCATGGAAACCAATTTCCACATCACATATCGCTTTACGGATCCTAGTTTAATGTCATATATTTTGGACTGTAATTTTGGCCAAAGGTCTCAATAGGGTTAATGAACCTGTGGCTGGGATCGAGACAAAAAATTCGGGTGTCACTATGTATCCCTTAAAGACGGGATTCATGAAATAGGTAGTTATTGATCACAATATATTTTGGAGAGAGACACTGGTGGGGGAAGAACACTCTTGTGGGGAAGCATAAAAATCCTATAATTATCAAGAGGTATCATAATATTGATCAGGATGTGGTTTTTGTTTAACATCCTTCATTGAGGATTATGAGTTATTATGTTAATTTCCTACAGTTCTTAAGATAGGGATCCTAGTTTACAATCTTTGAGTTGGGACCATAGTGGTTTTTTATTGGCCCAAAGACAAAGTGACTTAGCATTACTACATATCCCATAAGTAAGGGAATCAAGAGGAACGATGTTTTGTAATCCCATGCAGTTTAATGACATGAGATAAGGAATAATATGGTTCGACATGACAAGGGGAAATAATGATGAAAATGACCCAAAATTGATTATTCGATAATCAATATGTATCCCATAAGGATGGGAATAAATCCACACATAGTTCTTCAAGGGAAATTTTTTCATGGATGTCTAACTCGTGCACATAGAGAAGTTGAGTCATATATTTCTTGTTTGTTATTTTTTATTTCTTTCTCTCTCTTTTTGAGTGTCCAGAACATGATGAAATTTACAGGGCTCATTATAGGAATTAATTCATGTGTATGTCTTGACGAGTGGAATTGTGGATAACCAATTCCATCGATGATTCCCTCTTATTTCAGAAAAACACAACATTGTGAAAAAAAATTCATGCATCCAGGATGATGTTGCCATAGTTTAATGTCTTATAATAGGAGAAACCCATGAATTTTAACATCATGTGGTAAGGACCCAATAGTTTAACTTCGTTTGAGACAAGGTAGCTTAATTTAATGTCATGTTTCATGGATTAATGGGATCTTATTTTAAGTTCATTGAACCGAGACCATAAGGTTTCACAATTTATCCATGTGGGAATAACCATACCAAGAATCCCAAGTCCATGCGAGCTGTGATCAGGGTAGTAAATAAGGATTGATGTCTGGATTCCACATTATACAGCAGTACATAAAAATGGGAGAGAAATTTTTTGGTTTTAAAATATCATCAATGCCAACATTCCCACTCGATGACCACATATGTATGGAAGTACAACACCGAGGATGTTGGTGATTTGCAAGAACGGGATGGGGAAGAAAATATGAATCACTATGGCTGATGTCTAGAACATAATAACAGTGGTGAAATTATTCAGGGTAACTATAGACCTTCTTTGGAATAAAAACATCTATATCATATTACTTCGGATGGGAATAGAAAATTTTTTGTCAGCCGCTGACCATATTTGAAATGTAGGTTCGGTCTCAAAATGTCCTTCAAAATTATCTCAGGAAGTATCACAGGATGGTAGGGGATACCTTTTGCTAGAAACCTTATCTTAAGGGTGTCCTTTCAGACTCAAAATGTCATGGATAACCAAATAAGGTATTGTGTGATGTGTGGAAGTGAATTTGGAGGTAAGTCCTTATAAAATCCAATGCTCCAGGTCTCGTACCACAACACATTCAAACCTTCCAACATGGAATATGTAAAGGAGGGAATTGATATATCCTTATGGACTGAGTTCCTAAGGGTTTATTCAAAAAAAATTAGTGGCCATGTTTCTTAGAATATAATGTCTTCATTTACGGTCATAGAGTGTGCACCATAGGTACCCAACATAACTTCGTATTCCATGGACGTACCTGTGTAGTTTTACGTCATGTGGTGAGGATGGAAATTTCACAAATTTTATCCTAGTGTGCTTGGGACTTGTGAATCCTCGAGAAAAAATACATGGTGTTGTAAATTACCCAACGTGAATGACGAAAAAATACATTGGGACCACCCCACACATATTTATTGGGAATCCCATGCCACAAGGGCCAAAACGGTGAATATTAAGCTGATCCTGGGGACAAGATGTCCTGGAATAACTATGTATTGTAACGACCCAAAGTTTCATTAATGGAAAATCCATCTTGATCTAGTTAAATGTTTCTTTATGAAAAATGTTTTTATAAGATTTAAACTTCTTTAGTTTTAAGTTAAGATTTGTGACCGTTACTTTTATAGCTGTTGAATAGTGATCATCTGAGCAGTATAAATTTAAGGCTTTAACGAACCCTTTTCTACTCAGACAAAGGAAGCAATGGCCTCATCCAGTAGAATTTCCCCTTACGAAGCCCATTTGTCAGAGCTCGGAAAAGAGGTGGCGTCTTTGGGCTTTTACCTTGACCAATCCCAAGCTGAGCTTCATCAAGTCAAGCTCGAACGTGATCGTCTATGGGAAAAGTGGAAGTTGATTGAAATTACCACTCGAGCGATGTTATCTGAGCCACCCCAAGAGTCTGTCACCATCACACACCATACCCTTAGGTCATATGCAGCTATTTTAAGGGGTTATGTAACAAATAAATAGCACCATGTTCATGTACATTATTTTTGTATATAATAATGAATATAATTTCTAGTCATTTTTGATACATTGTAATCAGTTTTTAATGTACAAATGGTGTTTTTAGTTATTTTTTAATTAAGAATTATATTTTATAAAATTAATGGATTTTTGAATTAAATAATATTTTAATAAAATATTATTATTAATATTACATTAATTTTTATTAAATAAAAATGATCTTATAATTTTATGAATGGAATTAAAATTTTTCTTAAGGTTTGAAGGCCATTTCTCTCAAAACACGTGAATTTTTTTTGCAAATGTCGGTTTTTATTTTAAAAGTGACAATTCACATATTTAAAAAATTATTTAGATAAAATAAATATTATTTTTGGAATCAGGACGTCGAAATTATCCAATGGTGAATTTTTCATAATTTTCTGAGACAGTCAAATTTTTGGGTAAAAATTAAATACCATTTAAATATATAATGTGTTTTATGACATCATAATGACCCAATGGTGATGTAATAAAATACCATAATCCTTATGTTCGGCCAATATGTGTTTTATCATTAAAATAATGAGTTTTTGGCTTTGTTTGACTTAATTTTCAAAGCATTAATGGAGCCCTCAAGACTTATTCAACACTTTGCCTTTTTAAATTAATTTCCATGGGAGTGTGACTCACCTCCACATAAGCAACCCTAATTTTTTAATAAGTTCGGACCTTGGCCTTGTAAAATATGTTTTTCCTCTTTCCTTTTCCAGAAACCATGGGCAAATACCATGGGATGGTTTGTGGTTTGGATTATTTTAATATAAGGGGTCCCAAACCTAAATAATAAAGAATTCTATCACCTTTCCTATATAAACCCACCCAATCTCCCACTTCCTCCTCACTAAAATCCCATGGAGTTCGTCCAACCTCTGCCCTACTCTCTCAAGAATCCTCCCAATGTGCCCCAAGCTCCCAATAAGCCTCTCACAAGCCTCTCTCTAGCCTTTGGAAGCACACTTCCAAGTATGGGTTTGTTTTCTTCCTTTCTCATTTTTGTCAATTTTCTTTAAGTTGTATTGACCTTTTAATTTCAATTATGAATGTTGGGGTATGATTTCGCACCGCTCTCATACTTCCCTCTTATTGTTTGAATGATGGGAGACCCCTTTCTCTCTCATTAAAATCCTCCCATGTACACCCGTTACGATGCCGAAATTCCGAAAGAAACCTTTTTCTCCTCTTTTATATTCAAGCAATACTTTTGTATCATGAATCTAAATTCATTTTCAATTGTTGGGACATGTATCTATATGACCTCCTTACTTTACATTACATGTAAATATTATGAGGAACCCCTTTCTCTCTCATCAACCCTTTTTATGAATTCTTATGTCACGCCGTTACGCTGCCGAAATCACACCAATTTTCTAAGCCAATATCATTGTGTAGTGAATACCATGCCCATTTCTCCATCAAAGGTATTCACCTTTATGCACATTTACTTATTGATTATAATGTTTCATGTATGAATTCCCTATTCCTTTATCATGGAATAAATGATTATGTTTTATGAATCCATGTTTTATGATCCATGTGGCACACTTATGCATGAAATGAAATGTTTAAGAAGGGTGCTCCCTTTATAGCACTCCAATGCATTGGATAAAGTATAGTATCAAGATACGTCATGTGAAATGAGTGTTGAATCATGATAATTCAAGTTAAACAAGGGTTTACTCATGCTTCAAGTGCAATGAGGGTTTACTCATGCTCCATGTGCAATGAGCCTTAGCTCATGCTAATTCAATGTTAAGTGTTGTTGCCAAATTTCCATGTTATGATTATCATGCTTTATCATGCCTTTATGTTCATGTTACTCTTATGCTCTATTGATATTCCTATTTCCTAACATGTATTTAACTCCTCATGTTATTCATTGTGTACTCCCTTACTGAGCTTTATAGCTCACCCTTTTCTTATCCATGTCCTCAGGTTATCCCATGCAATGCTAAGTACGAAGGAATGTAGTGGTCATGTAAAGGAAGTTTTCAATAAAGATGTTGTATTTCAAGTTTAAAGTTTTTATGTAATGATCCTAAGCCCAAAAGACACTAAAACTCTCGATATTCTTTGTTGTATCAAGTGAAGTTATATGTAATAAAGAACGATTAAGTTGTAATAGAAAGCAGGGTTGTCATAGTTGGTATCAGAGGATAGGATTATTTATTTTTGGGATTAGGAAACCCTAGTAAAGCCTTAGATACAAGACTATGTATAATAAAAACATCCCTAAGTTTTGGTAAATACTAAGTAATTGGTTTATCAAACAAATACATCCCTGTCTGGATACGAGCAGGTAGAGGCGGCTCTGGCACAGATGTATCCTAGGGGTAAAACCCGAAGACACCTCTTTGAGCTAGACTCGAATGGGAACTGGTGCACGACAATGGGCCTTGCTGCACTCTTGGTTATGACACTCCCGAGGGATATGTTTTGATAAATTCACAATCTTAGTATGAACCCTTATTAAGGGAAAACAATTCCCCTAAGAATATATGTTAGAAGGAAGATCATGAAAAGCCTGGATTGAATCCTATAGACTCATGAGTTAAAGAGATTAAATTTTATTTATAAGTCATCAACTTTTGTCATTGGATAACCCTTTATGTGTTACCCCTATATTTCCTTTTATTCTAGCCAATGGCCGGTAATAGGAGAACTCGGGCTAACAACCGTTGTGAAGATCAGTGTGATGATTGTACTTATGAGATGCCCAATCCAATGGGAGCGGGAATCGCGAACTTTGTCACGCTTCTCTCTCATCTAACTCAATTTTTTAATAGAAACATATGTCAAGAGGAACGTTCAACACCCCCCCCCCCTATTAAAGAACAAGTCGCTATTGAGAGCTTCATGAGACAAAGTCCTCCTACTTTTAGTGGATCATCCGATCCCATGATCGCTGAACAATGGATCAACTCCATTGAAAAGATATTCTCCATCCTCCAATGCTCTGAAAAAGAGAAGGTTCTCCTGGTGGCTGATTGTATGGAGGGTGAATCTGATCAATGGTGGAAGTAGATCAAAAATACAAAGCCTGAGGAGGAGATTGAGGCTACGGAATGGAAGGGAATTCCGGAAGATGTTTTTCGATAAATATTTTCCGTGCACCCTCTTTCTTAAGATGGAATGGGACTTCCTTTCCCTCAAGGAGAAAGATGAAGAATCTGTGGGAGCGTACGAGGAAAACTTCACAAGGCTTGCACGATACGCTTCCGTCTTTGTCGTTACCCCCGAATGCAAGGTTGACTGCTTCTTTGGTGGGCTGAATCCTAGCTTGTGGAAAGCATTAGCGTTCCGTGACTTCGACAGCTATGAGGAAATTGTCCGATGTTCCCTCAAGGTTGAAATGGAGATCGGAGAATCACAGGGGTATCATGGGGACAAGAAGCAGAAGGTGGACTTCAATGCTGGTGGTCTGATGGATAAATCCAACGGCGCTAAGAAGTTCCAGCACCCCACTTGCCAAAAGTGTGGAAAGAAGCACCCTGGAAATTGCCTTAGGGGGACAAGAAAATGCTTCATGTGTGGAAGAGAAGGGAACCTAGCTCTTAACTGTCAGCAAGAAGGACTCGCGGCTACGACAGAGGAGAGGAACGCTCCGTTCGAACCTCAACGCGTTGTTCAATGCTAAAAATGCAACGAACCAGGTCATTTTTCAAATTAGTTCCCTAATCCAAGGGTTAATGGAAGCAACCAGCAACCTCCAAGACAGCAAGGAAGAACTTTTGCCATCACTTCTGCTGAAGTGAACCCCGACAATGAAGTGGTGACAGGTACGCTAGTTATTCATTCAAGAATAGCGAACATACTTTTTGATTCAGGTTCTACGCATTCTTTTATATCTCAAAATTTTAGTAGAACAATCCCTGCACCACCACAAATCATGGAAGTAAAGATGTCGGTGAGTACGGAAAATGGGGAAATCATTGCATACCATGAGTATAAGTCCTCCCCTGTTATAATCTGTGTATTTAATTTCCCGGCGAACCTCATCATACTCCCTCTGGTGGAATTTTATGCAATTCTTGGCATGGATTGACTTTCCTTATATAGATCCAACATAAATTGTCGGGAGAGGGAAATCACACTCCATATGGAGAATCGACCCCCGATTCTTTACAAGTGTCAGGAGGAAGATGAATCTCCTTTAGCTCCATCATCTCAAGCATGGATATTACTACCTTATGAGCACACATATCTGGCTCAGATGATTGAGTCCAAGGAAGAAACCACCCTTGAAGAAATGCCTATTGTGAGGGAATTCGCTGAAGTATTTCCCGAGGAACATCCTGGTCTTCCTCCAAGAAGAGATGTTGAGTTCTCTATTGAACTTATACCTGGGGCGCTACCAATATCCAAGACTCCATATATAATGGTTGTTGTTGAGCTTGAAGAGCTGAAGAAACAACTACAGGAGAATCTGGATAAAGGGTTTATACGCCCAAGTGCATCACCATGGGGTGCACCAGTACACTTCGTTAAGAACAAGGATGGGTCAATGCGGCTTTGCATCGATCATCGTGAACTTAAAAAAATAACGATAAAGAACAAGTATCCTCTCCCAAGAATAGATGACTTGTTTGATCAGCTGCGTGGAGCACAATACTTCTCCATGGTGTACTTGCGGTCGGGATATTATCAAGTAAGGGTGAAGAAAGAAGACATCCCCAAGACTGCTTTTCGTACAAGGTACGAGCACTATGAATTCATAGTAATGCCTTTTGGACTCACCAATGCTCCAGAAATATTCATGGAATTGATGAATAGAGTCTTTTGAGATTACCTTGAAAAAATTGTGATAGTCTTTATAGATGATATTCTAATATAATCCAAAACCAAGGAGGACCATGAGGAGCATTAAAAAACTGTACTAGAGACTTTGCGCAAGGAGAAGCTCTATGAAAAGTACAGAAAGTGTGAGTTTTGGTTGAAGGAAGTCCCCTTATTGGGCCATATCATCACAAGCAATGGGATATATGTGTACCCCTACAAAACAGATGCAATTGAGGGATGGCCAAGGCCAACATCGGTAACTAATATCTGCAGCTTCTTGGGGTTAGCTGGATATTATCGACGATTTGTGAGAAATTTCTCATGATTGTCCAACCCTCTTACCAAGCTAACTCTAAAGGGATTAAAGTTTTTTTTGAGTGATGAATGTGAAGAAAGATTCAAGGAGTTGAAAAGGAGGCTTATCACTACACCCGTGCTCACTTTACCCACAAGTGGGGAGCTTTTTGTGGTATTCAGTGATGCTTCAAAGAAGGGCTTAGGATGTGTGCTGATGCAGAATGATAAAGTTATATCCTATGCCTCAAGGCAGTTGAAAATCCATGAGCGAAACTATCCAATGCATGACCTGGAGTTGGTGGCGGTGATCTTTGCCTTGAAAATCTGGCGGCATTATCTTTATGGAGAGAAATGTGAGATATATACTGACCACAAGAGTCTTAAATATATATTCACACAGAAAGAGCTTAATATGCGCCAGAGAAGATGGATAGAGCTCATCAAGGATTATGACTGTTCAATACATTACCACCCTGGGAAGGCGAACAAGGTGGCATATGCCCTATGTAGAAAGGATCCAGCGATTCTATCAATGATGAGAATTGAAAAGGATACAATATTCTTAGACTTGATGAAGATGGACGTGGGAATCATAAAGAAGGGAACATCATCAATCCTTTCACAAATTATTGCTCAACCATCTCTTTTGGAAAGGTTAAAGGATGCTCAAAAGGATTATGTGGGAATCCAATAAAAAGTGGAAGCTATCAAAAAGGGAAAATCCTCAGAGTTTAATGTTAATGAAGAAGGAATTGTGCGGTTTGGGAAAATACTATGCGTTCCATCAAGTTCGGAGCTGAAGAAGGAACTCTTGGATGATGCACATAGTTCAAATTTCTCTATTCACCCAGGCAGCACAAAGATGTATCGAGATCTCCGAGAAAACTTTTGGTGGGATAATATGAAGAAGGAGATCGCTGAATATACATCAAAGTTCCTGATGTGTCAGCAAGTGAAGGCAGAGAGGCAGAAGTATAAGGGGATGATGCAACCATTGCCAATACCAGAATGGAAATGGGAGAACATCACCATGGACATTGTCACTGGACTTCCAAGGACATCCAAAGGCAACAACGCAATCTGGGTTGTTGTGGATCGTCTTACAAAGACTGCACACTTCATTGCTATTCGAGAGGATTTCTCTTTGGATCAACTGACACGAATATATATCAGGGACGTGGTATGGTTGCATGGAGTACCACTATCTATTGTTTTTGACCGAGATCCAAGATTTACCTCTAAGTTTTGGAAGAGTCTTCAACATGCTCTGAATACTGAACTGAACTTCAGTACGGCCTATCATCCTCAAACTGATGGCCAATCCGAGCGGACTATCCAAACACTTGAGGATATGTTGAGATTGTGCTCAATGGACTTTAAAGGAGGATGGGATCAACATCTTCCTCTGGTTGAGTTCTCTTATAATAATAGTTTCCACTCGAGCATCCAAATGGCACCATATGAAGCCCTGTATGGGAAAAGGTGTAGAACACCAGCATGTTGGGATGAGGTCGGTGAACGTAAGCTGCTTCGACCAGAAATGGTCGAAGAAATGGTGGAGAAGGTGAAAACCATTCAGCAGCATATCAAGGCAGCCCAAAGTTGACAGAAGAGTTATGCAGATAATCATCGATGAGACCTTGAGTTTAAAGTCGGAGACATGGTGTTTTTACGCATATATCCGTGGAAGAAGGTCATGAGGTTTGGAAAGAAATGGAAGTTAAGTCCAAGGTACATCAGCCCCTTCGAGATTCTTGATTATGTTGGGGTTGTGGCCTATCGACTAGCACTTCCACCTACGATGGCCAAGGTGCATGATGTCTTCCATGTATCCCTCTTACGGAAGTACATACCAGACCCTTCACATGTACTCTCTCCCGAGGTGGTACAATTAGAAGACGATCTTTCTTATGAGGAGAAACCAATGAAGATCTTAGATCGTAGAGAAAAAGTTCTATGAAATAAGACAATGCCCCTCGTCAAGGTGTTGTGGAGAAACCACAAGTTTGAAGAAGAAACTTGGTAGTCAGAGGATATGATGATGCTAAGTTACCCACATTTGTTTTAGTGTGGGAAAAGGAAAATTTCGAGGGAGAAATTTCTTAAGGGGAGAATATTGTAATGACCCAAAGTTTCATTAATGGAAAATCCCTCTTGATCCAGTTAAATGTTTCTTTATGAAAAATGTTTTTATAAAATGTAAACTTTTTAGTTTTACGTTAAGTTTTGTGACTGTTACTTTTATAGCCATTGAACAGTGATCATCTGAGTAGTAGAAATTTAAGGCTTTAACGAACCCATTTCTACTCAAACAAAGGTAGCGATGGCCTCATCCAGTAGAATTGCCCCTTACGAAGCCCATTTTTCAGAGCTCGGAAAAGAGGTGGCGTCTTTGGGCTTTTCCCTTGACCAAGCCTAAGCTGAGCTTCATCAAGTCAAGCTCGAACGTGATCTTCTACGGGAAAAGTGGAAGTTGATAGAAATTACCACTCGAGCGATGTTATCCAAGCCACCCCAAGAGTCTGTCAGCATCGCACACCTTACCCTTAGGTCTTATGCGGCTATTTTAAGGGGTTATGTAACAAATAAATAGCACCATGTTCATGTAAATTATTTTTGTATATAATAATGAATATAATTTCTAGACATTTTTGATACATTGTAATCAGTTTTTAAAGTACAAATGGTGTTTTTAGTTATTATTTACTTAAGAATTATATTTTATTAAATTAAAGGATTTTTGAATTAAATAATATTTTAATAAAATATTATTATTAATATTACATTAATTTTTATTAAATATAAATGATCTTATAATTTTATGAATGCAATTAAAATTTTTATTAAGGTTTGAAGGCCATTTCTGTCAAAACCCGTGATTTTTTTTATAAATGTCGGTTTTTATTTTAAAAGTGAAAATTCACATCTTTAGAAAATTATTTAGATAAAATAAATATTATTTTTGGAATCAGGACGTCGAAATTATCCAACAGTTAATTTTTCATAATTTTCTGAGACAGTCAAATTTTTGGGTAAAAATTAAATACCATTTAAATATATAATGTGTTTTATGACATCATAATGACCCAATGGTGATGTAATAAAACACCATAATCCTTATGTTCTGACAATATTTGTTTTATCATTAAAATAATGAGTTTTTTGGGTTTGATTGACTTACTTTTCAAAGAATTAATGGAACCCTCAAGACTTATTCAACACTTTGCCTTTTTAAATTAATTTCCTTGGGAGTGTGACTCACCTCCACATAAGCAAACCTAATTTTTTAATAAGTTCGGACCTTGGCCTTGTAAAATATTGTTTTCCTCTTTCCTTTTCCAGAAAACATGGGCAAATACCATGGGATGGTTTGTTGTTTGGATTATTTTAATATAAGGGGTCCCAAACCTAAATAATAAAGAATTCTCTCACCTTTCCTATATAAACACACCCAATCTCCCACTTCCTCCTCACTAAAATCCCTTGGAGTTCGTCCAACCTCTGCCCTACTCTCTCAAGAATCCTCCCAAGGTTCCCCAAGATCCCAAGAAGCCTCTCACAAGCCTCTCTCTAGCCTTTGGAAGCACACTTCAAAGTAAGGGTTTTTTTCTTACTTTCTCATTTTTGTCAATTTTTTTAAGTTGTACTGCCCTTTTAATTTCAATTATGAATGTTGGGGTATGATTTCACACCTCTCCCCTAATTCCCTCTTATTGTTTTAATGATGGGAGAACCCTTTCTCCCTCATTAAAATCCTCCCATGTACACCCGTTACTATGCCGAAATTCCGAAAGAAACATTTTTCTCCTCTTTTATATTCAAGCAATACTTTTGTATCATGAATCTAAATTCCTTTTCAATTGTTGGGAAATTTAACTATATGACCTCCTTACTGTCCATTACATGTAAATATTATGAGTAACCCCTTTATCTCTCATCAACCCTTTTTATGAATTCTTATGTCACGCCGTTACGCTGCCGAAATCACACCGATTTTCTAAGCCAATATCATTGTGTAGTGAATACCATGCCCATTTCTCCATCAAGGGTATTCACCTTTATGCACATTTACTTATTGATTATAATGTTTCATGTATGAATTCCACATTCCTTTATCATGGAATAAATGATTATGTTTTATGAATCCATGTTTTATGATCCATGTGGCACACTTATGCATGAAATGAAATGTTTAAGAAGGGTGCGCCCTTTATAGCGCTCCAATGCATTGGGTAAAGTATAGTATCATGATACGTCATGTGCAATGAGTGTTGACTCATTCTAATTCAAGTGCAACGAGGTTTTACTCGTGCTTCAAGTGCAATGAGGTTTTACTCATGCTCCATGTGCAATGAGCCTTCGCTCAGGCTAATTCAATGTTAAGTGTTGTTGCCACATTTCCATGTTATGATTATCATGCTTTATCATGCCTTTATGTTCATGTTACTCTTATTCTCTATTGATATTCCTATTTCCTAACATGTATTGAACTCCTCGTGTTATTCATTTTGTACTCCCTTATTGGGCTTTATAGCTCACCCTTTTCGTATGCATGTCCTCAGGTTATCCCATGCAATGCTTAGTACGAAGGAATGTAGTGGTCATGTAAAGGAAGTTTTCAATAAAGATGTTGTATTTCAAGTTTTAAGTATTTATGTAATGATCCTAATCCCCAAAGACACTAAACCTCTCGATCTTCTTTGTTGTATCAAGTGAAGTTATATGTAATAAAGCATGTTTAAGTTGTAATAGAAAGCAAGGTTGTCATATGTATCCTACATGGGTAGGAATCAAGCCACACATAGTTCATTAAGATGGAATTTCAAGTTTCCAGTGCCAATAGGGGTGATATCATCTCAAACGAGAATGTAAAGGTTGTTATGAATTTTTTTTTAATGCAATCGTGGACATAGAAATTATTAGTTTTAGGTTATATGGTTTAGACCAAAAAGAGTGGAGATGTGCAGTGTGAAACCATGAGACAATCCAATGTAAATGGGGACAAAAGGGACCCATACAACACCACCCATCCCAGAGGAGGAAACCGAGACCAAGAAGAGAGGAAAATGTTCATTATTATATGGATGGTCTAAGGGAAAAGATATTAGAGAATCACTATGTATCCCGTAATTATGGGAATCTAGACATAAATATTCCTCAACGATGGCATGGAATATGGAAAGTGACAAGGGGAATCATCTTCAATGTTGAAGACATCACAATACTATGTAATTTACCATAAACCAACATGGACGAAGAAAGAGAAGTTTAATGTTATATGATAAGTATAAAGGATATTTTTCATTTTATTATAAAGCAGTAAAAAAACTATGAATATTAGTTTATGTATGTAGATGTTAACCCAATGTATATGAATTCCAAAATGGAAATGTGTAGTGTGTCACCCTAAAGTAACCTGACATGGGAGAGGAACAAGAAGTTCCACATCACACCAGACATTCTTTAAGGTAAACTCGCACAGAGTTTCAAGTCATAAGGCTTGGGCGTGGTACTTATTTTAAAATTATGTTCTTAAGATGTAAACTCATATTTAACTCATAAATTATGGCCCATATGTTGGTGTGATTCATCTATGTGGGTACCAAATGCTACCAAGACCCATATGTCCATGTGATCCATGCATGGTGTGGGAAAGAACGGTAAGAGAGGATCTTTATGTCACATGGAAGCACACTATAGGGGAAAATTAACATATTCAAAGGGTTTTGCAAAGATGTTGATTAACCTTCTCAATGCACACAGGTGCACAGAGGGTTAACACCAATGCTGTTGAATATCCTCCTCAAAATAAGAATGTGGAATGGAATGCGAATCATAGAGCCCAGTATTTGTGGTACAATGGGGTAGCATAATGATGGAGGATACCAGCTTATTTTATTAAAAATACATCATCTTTATCCTGTAACCTGGGATGGGAACAAAAAAACGAGGGTTTCCTGATGAACGTATTCAAAATTTGAGACTCTCTCAAAATACAATTCAAAATATTCTGGGGTCAGGGCCACCAGACGGTATGTGTTCCATGTGGCCAAAATCCATGCCGTTAGGGGTTCAATTCAGACATGAAATATGATGGAGACCTGAAAAAAGTGACATGTGAATTATGGTGATGGAATTAGAGAGTTATAATAAAGGATCCAACAACATAGGTCCTATATGATAGTTCATCAGACCATGTTGATGAGGCATATAATATATAGGGATCCAAACCGCTTATAAGGGAAGAAGGGGGATACATAGGGTTAGTCATCTAGGGGATGGACCAGATGGAAAAATGATCAGATGATCCTACATAGCACATAAGAATGTGAATTAAGCCAGACACACTACTTGAATATCGCGAGGTTTAACGACTTGTGATAAAAATGAATGTTCCAAATAGTATATCATCATATGACTTGGACTCTAGGTGTAGGAGGTGTCCCAAATATGTATATATGGAATGGCCACTGTAACACAATGTGAATGAAGACCATGGAGTCCTATCACACAATATGATTCTAGGACATGCCTAGTTTAACGTCATAATACCTAGACACGAGTTCCTAGTTTAAGGTCATGGAGGAGGGGCCAAAGGATGAGGCATTTCTAATTAATATACATAGAATGGTGAGTTGAAACACCTAACATGAATGAGGACCAAGGAGTCTCTTCACTATACAATATATTCCTATGAAAAATGTTTGATGAACATGGGATGGACCCGAATAAAAAATTTCTTGGCATTCCTATGTATCTGATAAAGATGGAAATCAATCCATAAATATTTCTGGGGTTCCGTACAGTTTAAATTCATGATGAAATTTTGAAATATATTATGATGTTTATTTTCGTGCAATAAGAACATTGGGGGAAAGTTATCCCAATGGGGATGCACATGACCTGGGAAAATAAACCTAATGTGAACTGCAGAAATCCACACCACACCACACACTACCAATAGAGATCTCAAGATAAGGTGCTAGAAGAGTTAAATTATTATAGGGACCAAATACTAAATAACTATGAGATTCTATAAATCCCATTAGGAAGGGATTCAATCCATACGTATATCTTGAATTCCGTGCAGTTTAACATAATGTGGTAAGTACAATGGTCATGTGGAATATTTTAGGGGGAGTTGCGCGGTGAGGTTTTTATAGTCCAATATGAATGAGGACCAAGGGAGTTGATAACATTTCATATACTCTTAGGAGGAACCTAGGACAATAATTTTATGGAATTTCGGGCAGGACCATAGACGGAATTTCTAGGCCTTTCTACCTATCAAATGAGGATAGGAATCAAGCAATACATAGTTCTGAATTTGATATGGTGAGTGGATAGTTCCAAAGGAGATTCCATGTCAGATGAGGAAAAAAGGGTTATATTCAATTTATCATCATGAAACTAGGATGAAACAGTTGTTTAAAAACATGTGTGAAGTGGAAATTTATCATATTGTAGGAAAAAGTAAACTTGACTTTTATGGTCATTTTGAAAGGGCCATAAATGTTATAAAGTTTAATATCATTAAGGTAGGATCCTTTATTTTAATGTCATTATGGATTTTTTAACACCTTTTAACATCATGTTTATTAGAAGAAGGATATATTAGTTTAAATTCGTAGAATTCAGACCATAGGAAACACTTTGAATTTTATCATTACACAAGATGATAGAGAAGTTCCCTGAAATTTAACATCATGTGGGATGATAATGGTTCTTATGAAAGTTACTACTTGAGTAACATGGAATTCATGGGAGGAGTGACTTACTCTCCATCCATGGTACCCAAAGAGTATGTACTAAGAGGGTAAACCATATGAATTATGTACGACCCATTCCATTTGGGCTCGAACATTAGTGGCTTCCTACTAGATATCAATGGAATCCTTTGATCCAATTCTGTGTCACCCTGAAATAATGATTTTAGATAAAAATTCATTTTTAAAGATATAACTATATTTTTATTGTGCCTCTCTAAATGTGAAAGGCCTATAGCCTATTCTTTTTAATGGATTACAACTCTTCTAGAGGGACTTCAGGTACTCTACCTGACATTTTTTTTCCATAAACAGTTATATAGAGTGACGTCCACTGAATCTCGATGGGAAGGACATCCTCTGTTCCATATAATAGTGAATATGTGGTCACATAGGTGGAATTTTGAGTAGACATCTGATAATCAAAAAGATTATTTTGGATCGTTTCCATCCATCTTTTCTTTTTTTGGACCACCATATTCTGAAAAATATAGATATAGACTAGTTGATCTCGTCAATATTTCCATTTTATTATTCATGGTAATGAGAAGTGTTGTTAGAATGGATGATGTACTTGGAAAGAAATTTCTTCAACTCTTCTGCTCATAAATTGGTATCATTATCGGTGAGAACAACATGGTGGACTCTTAATCGATAGATGATGTTGGAGCTAACGAACTAAATAATAGAACGAGACATGACCTCAATGGGTGTTATTGTATATTCCCACTTGTAAATTAAATTCATTGTAGTCATAATAAACCTGCACCTGTGAGCTATTACTGGCAGATATGGTCCAATGACATCGAGTCCCCAGAATGCAAACGACTGAGAATAAATTGTAGTGTGGAGGGGATCTGGATATCAATGCACAATGTTGGAATGGATCTAACATGTTCACAACCTCTTATAAAACATTATATTATCATGGTATAGGGTGGACCAAAAGTATCCCAACTATCATATATATTGATAGGGAATTGACTATAAATTAGGATCACCACATGAATTGGTAAGAACATCAAAAATAACTGAAGGAATCTCATATCCGTGAATGAAATGTTGAATAATTCCATAAAAACCATGTTTTTAAAGATGTTTCTCATTTCTAGGAAAACTCTAGAGGGTGAACTTCACTTCACACTGACAGATCACTCACGATCGACCGGTTATATTGAGATATTGTTGAGAAGGAGATACTCGATGAATTGAAATTTCCTACATGAGGTCTCATCTAATACAATTGGGGGATCTGGAGGTCCTAATGAGGAGGACCAATAACATGATGGATTACCTATTGGTTCTCATCATAATCCAAGTATACGAGAGAGATGATCCTTCAACACTCCACATGGATAAATAGAAAATCATGGTCAGGAACTATGAGAGAATAAGATCAACTATCTAGAGAACCAACATGACCATTCTATGACATAGGGACGTGATTGACCACTAGTTGAGAAGGGAACTGAGCCATCGGCTGGCGGGTGTTCTCTAATAGGGGAATGAACTTTTTCATCCTAACGACGTAATCGCAATTAATCTTCTTGGTGACTAACTTGGAGTAACCCTTTTCATGTAGAGGGAACTTCAATCTCGAGAGAAAGATCAAGACTAGTGGCGAGAGATCGATACTCAACCTACTTTTCAGTGTAGGATTTTGAAAACAATAATTAGTAGGTCATTACAGCCTATATAGGTGTTTTTAAAACTATTACCTTTCTTACTCTATTGATTTTGGGATCATTTATACTCATACCGATCGAACATCGGAAGGAACAAACAAAATGCATATCACAACATAGCATAACTTTATCAACTGATAGGATGGGCTCATAAAGAAAATCACGATCCAAGTAATTCTCTACGAGTGCCAGAGGAGCAGAAAGAAATCTTTCCAGTGTCTGACCCTTAACTGCCTTCTAAGGGACCAACCTAATGTCAAACTACTAAAGGATAACTACACATGGAGCTAGATGAAATTTCAACATAGGGTGGTTCAGGATATATATTATTGGATCAATGTAGGAAACTAGATGTGTCACATGATGTTTTAGATAATGCTACAACATCTACAATGTAAAAAGAAGTGTGAGGATTCTCTTCTAGATAGATGAATATCTAGTCTCTCTGTTGAGTAGAATGCGACTAAGATTGTACAAACTATTATCCACACCTTCAATTATTTTCTAGATGTCAAAGGAAATAATGAATCATACCAAGGAAGTCACAAAAGTACCATGGGGATTTCTAGAGACATGTTTCTTCAAATTCAGATGCTATAGATGATACTGGTTGATCTCTTCAAAAGTGGTTTGGAACTATTCAACCAATTGGTAGATATAACCTTACTTCATGAGTATAGAGAAGATATTACAATTTCCAGCCAGATTCATGAAGAATCGATGTATATAGGCCATTTGGACTTGAAGGTCCCGGAGATCCTAGAGGTTTCTTGGAGGATTCATATGACTAATGGCCTTGATCTTATCTTGATTGATAAGAATGACTCTATATCTGATGATGATGCTGAGAAACGTACCAGAGGTAATCCTGAAAGTCCATTTCAAGGGGTTCATCTTCAAATGGTGGGATAAGAGGAAGATGAACAATTTCTCATGATCTATGTGATATACATGATGATGCTAGAATTATACCAAAAAATAATCTATGTTTCATTTCAAAATAATACTTAGAATTGGATTGAATATGTGATGCACGGAATGCTGATAGGTGTATCCTACATTCTTAAAACCGAATGGAATCATATTGAGTAGAAGGTACCCTGGGCCACACTGAAGGTAGTGGAATCCCCATTTTTAGGTTCCATCTGGATTTTTATTATACACATAATACCCATCCATTGTGGATAGAGCCTGGAACCATGTGGTGGCATCGACCAATAGCTCTATCACTAGAAGGAGAAAATATTCTTCCGATAGTGGCAGTTTAGAACACAGAAGTCAATATATACTCTACAATATCAATTCTTCTTCCTAACAGAAACGATGTTAGATAACCACTTAGGGTACTAGAATTCCTTGAAGTAGTCGGATTTTATGATATTATCATTGTCTCCCTAAACCATGGAACCATGATATGGGTGAGTCTTTCGTGGAGATAGTTTGAACCTATGATGAATTATCAGGAGACCATAATGGTGGACGACGACCTGAAGGTATAGTACCAGCATATCATCATATCTCAAGGAAAAATACACTATGTTGCCTCTATGAATCCACATACTACTCCTATTCTTCCATAGTAACAGTTTTGTTGATAAGTGTTAGCCTCAGGTATGCCTCGGTACAATGACTCGCCTGTACCAAATCTATGATGGTAGTGTAGATTACCTCTTTAAATATGGTAGGAGAACCCCCCAGGACTTCCACATCATTTGATAAAGGGGATTAATAGGAGTATATGATTAATATGATCTAATAGATCCATAGGGAACATCGGTTCCTTCTAGTTCTTATGTAGAATCTGTACTAGGAGAATCCTGCACTATTGAAACCATAGCCACAAAGGCTATCGACCCAATCCAATCAGGCCTTCTACTGAGGGTCCCACACATGACGATATCAAAGATGTGGTGTAGGTTTGGTATATTTTGACATAGACCAGCCTAAAGAAATAAGCTGGTGTGGTGTATTGTTGTATCCATCGGGAAAAACTATAGAACCATAATAGGGGTAAGGGTTATGGAATTACGCAAGGATAACATGTATAGGAATATATGATAATAATATGTTGTTCCTTGAACCTAGTAATTTTTCATCCTTTTATATCAGAAATGAAGAATATGTTCCCCAATTTTGGGTTTGTGGCGACTAACCAGTGAATTGGGAGAATGAAGTTGTAGTACAAATCTGCCAATGGGTCAGCCATAGAAATAGTGTTCTTAACCTCATTTGTCTAAATCATCATTTCTATACTCTTGTAATAGCCAGTTTCTAGATAACGAGCGTCACAAGAGGTAATGGTAGATGCATCAATTTGGATCACACTCACTAGACCATTATGGGAGTACATTAGGGATGATGATATGAGGTTGGGGTGTTTCATGTAGATGGATCCAGTGTCTACCCCAAGGTGTATTGTAAGTAGTATCCTATGAGACCCCAATGAATTTAGTGTGAGAAATAATTCCATAGAACTATTTCTTTACTTGGATTCTTCCACATTACCTCTACTCAATCTTATAGTAACACGTAAACTTTAGGTAAGAGGGACTCATATATTCCACTTTCATTCCATGTATTCTATGCATTAGGATCGAGATTAGATTAATACTGGAACCATTTTCAATGAGACAATGGAAGAGTCACATGCATTTGATATGGACTCTGTTGTATAGAATATGGATTTTACCCTATACATGGGATCTTTCATTCTATCTTGGGAATAATATGATGGATTTGTATTCTATTCGCTCGACTTCCTTAGCATGAAAATCATATGCGGCCGGTACCTATGTTTTCAACATGATGTGGTTTTTCAAGGCCTCTGAAAGAGATTTGTGTATGTATTATGATAGGTAGGGGAATCATGGATCGAGAGATTTTTCAGTATGTTGGAAGGATTCTTAAGCACGTCATACTTCCATCCATGGAGCACATTTCTAGTGGTCAACGAAATAGTAGGTGTTTTTGGTCAAACCAGTAGATCGTGGCTGGTACTAGGAATTCCCCATTGTTCACTAGATGAATCATGATAAATTACTATTGGCTGACCATCGGACGACTGAGGTCTGTACTTTTCTAGACATGACTGGTCATGATGCAGACGCGGATACTCTTCCTCGTCGAGTAGCACAGACGGTGACGGTAGTGAATCTGACCAGATAGGATAAGTAGACTATGCATGCTAATCTATTTGATGGGATACTATCTCATCATGGTAACATTAAAATCTTGGCTAGAATCACTGACCTATTCATTCTTATGATTCACATACCCATGGCCTCATCATTGATGGCATTGATAGAGAACAATTGGAGGATCTTCTTGATACTCCTCATTATTGAGAACCATATAGGGGTAAACTAGTTCAATGGAATTAAATAAGGCATATTCTAGATTATCACCAAAGTAACCCTCAAATAATTGGACAATTCTACGTGTGATCCCAATTTCTGGGGGCATTAATTCACAAGGAGTTTGAGAGGGTTTTTGCACTAGTGGGGGGCTCTTCATTCGCCATTACAATTAGGGCCTTATCTTTTGAGAAATTTAAGGTTGATATATGGAGGCGGATGAAGAAAATCAAAGGATGCATAATGAAATCTGGAGGATTGGTGTGATTATAACGGGAACCAATGAAACCATCGATGCGAGTGAATTCTCGAAATTCTAACCAATCATGATATTTCTAGGACCCATAACTAGAGACTTACTCCCATTTTCCTTTTTTATCACTATGATGATTTGTAGAAACACAAGCCACATGTTATAGGGTAGGACCCAATCATACCACATTGCTATAAATATATTCCTATAGATAGTTTTTTAACACAATGAACTGCTTGATTGTATGTCCATGGAACATGTTATAGTGGCAGTATTCAGAGAAATCAGTGAGATTGGCCTCTTGGGGCTTCCTGCAATCTGGAAACTTTACAATTTCATGATCAAAGGAACTTTGGAAATAACAAGGTAACTAAGCCTCATCAAATGATTAGATCTCGTTTTTCCTTTCTTGGAAAGGGACTTTAAGAGCATAACCTTGATGAGAGACAAGATCCTAACGGGGGGCTCAAAACTGATTGTCCTACCATGGTGGTGTTTTATGATGGGGCGGTGTCGAGTGATTCTACTTCAGCCTATCATATTCTCAAGGATGAGTTTGAGGATATTTTCCTAAACAAGTCTATGGATGAGGCTCTTCCCGTAACAATTATAGAGGTTTGTGGGCCTCTACCTATGCAACAACATCAATATTGGCATTAACAAATCTTCTTGAAGGTGTAGTGGGTTGAAATTGGCGTGGTTATTTAGATTACTACAAGGACTCCTCTAGGAATTATTCCATGACAAAAAAAATCTAAAATTCTCCCTAGGAAATTATGAGTGATGAGGGAGGGATCCAATTTAATATTAACATTACCAATGAACATAATTTGTAGCTGATCTGGATTTAGTGGCATATCTAGTAGATCTGTGAGGCCTTTATACATGGAGAAAGAGTTTGTGCATCATTCATTTGTCCATTGATTTCAATTGAAGTGTTTAGAAATACCATTCTTGTAATTGGTGGAGTTGAACTGATAATGAAACAACATGAGAAGATCTTTGGAACCATCTATGGACCCGATGGGTAATTAGTTTTACCAGACAAAAAAATCATTGAAATTAATGTTAGACACACCAGAGTTTGGTGAATAACTAATGAGTTAGAGTTCCTATCATGGGTCCACACCTTGAAATAAAGTGGATGAGATACTGCAGTGGGTCAGCCACGAAATTAAAAGGGTTGAAAGTTGGATTCAAGAGATTTGGGGGTGCAGGCATATAATCCACCCATTCAGGATACATCATACCATCCGGTGGGTTTCCACCTATCATGTCTCAAGGGCCTCGGGGTAGGAAATGATAGAGGCCATCCGATCATTCTGTTAAAGATTATTGTCTTTGTGAGGATTCTTGACAGCCATTCCATTAGAAATTTCTTCAACATGGTAAGTATAATTAGTGGCTAGTCTAGAGGTTGGTGGAACCTCTTGAGTAAAAAATGAGGTTGTTCTAGAGGAATGACCTAATTCGGGAACCTAGGATGATTTTCATGCATCTATGGTTGATTGAAAGGTACAAACCACAATCTCTAACCGTAAGCTCTGATCTCTACCTTATCAGTGTGAATAATATTTCCATGATTAATGAGAGGCATCTAGAAAATGAGGGAATGTGGCTACCATGGCTACCCAGGGGAGGAGATACAAGATTTTACCAAGGATTACTATAGTCAGGTAGTTCTTCTGTAAGTTTCTCATAAAAATGATTTTCAATGATCTTTTTCTATTATGCAAGATGCTTGATCAAAAATGCTCTAGAATTATCAACCTCCATAATCTACACTAAACTAGATAGGCCATAATGCATAGAAGTAAGGGTCAGTCCTTTACACTTGTTGGGGTCTCAAAATTATGAAAATGATTCAGAGGGATTTTCAAGGCCAAGCATCTTCCATTACTATCGAGTGACAAAACATGGGGGTCCCATAGATGTTGTGCTACCATAGGGTTAGGTCCTCTTTATCGGATCTTGGGTCACCCACCTTCTGAGTATAGGTCGAGTTCAATAAAATTTATCAGAATGGTTCAAAGAGGTATATCCTCGATATCTCTAGGTAGGTTTGGATTTCATAGCATAAGACATGAAATGGAGAGCAGCATAATGCCCCTAACCCCAGATCAACAAATATGGGGATTCCTCTTTGATAATTATTTGGGGAAAATGAATTCTCTAAACATATCTCTACTGAATAGTTCGACAATAGCTGGGTGATGTAGGGTGTCGAGCCACATGAAGTGTCTCAAAGTCAACCATGCGACAATGTTGGTTGATGTAATCAAATTATAATTCGATTTTTTTGATAAGCAATCCTTCGACCCCAATGGTGGAAATGAATCACCCAGTGTGATCAGTTGAAGAACATGACTTCATCGTGGTTTTGTGACTCTGTAATGCCAACGTATTGAGTCACAATAAGCTAGAAATTCTCATATAATTGGTTTTTCACATGATTGTCCCACAAATTTATTAATTCATAAGTGGTACCTGGATTTTGGTTGCCTCCTTCTTCAACATGGTTAGGCTAAGGAAATATAAAGAAAAATAACTTAAATTGTTGCGGAAATGTACTTGTTGGTGTAGATAATAATGTGTGAAATTATCTGCCACTACTAACTGGGTCGTCTCTTGGGGGATGTATCAGCCAAGTCATTATGTCTCTATAAGATGGGGTGTTAACCACAACTTCATGTGTGATGGAGGAAATAATTACTGGTGGATATGGAAGATGATCATTATATAAAAAAACCCTATAATAACACTCCATGATCTCATTTTGATGTAGATAATGTGTTTGGTGGTGGTATAGAATACTGCATGGAAAGAAAATGGAAGGGGTCCAAAATATTACCCCTACTATATGTACATGCCGAGAGGTTCAGAGATATATTACATATATTTTTTTGGAGGATGAAACTGACACACAGGTTCATGTCAATTAATTTGATGTAGATTATTTATGTGATGGCTCCATTATGGAATCACATTCCACATTAAAATCGTAGGAACAAACATGATTGAAAATGAATCATCACTTCTCTATGTTCTTCCTTTGTCCCCAACACTTTTCCCTTCTGCCCCAGGATGGTTCCTCAAGGCATGGAAGATCTTCGGAATACAGAGGAAATCCATGTGGGTTGGTGATAGAGTAGGGATGGACTCCATTTGAAGTAGTTGTAAAATAAGAAATGTCATCATATCAGTTTTCGTTGTAGTGGGGAGGACCATATCTTCGGTGAGAAGAGGCATGAGTTTCACCTAGAAATTTTTTAATTAGAACATGGGGATTACCTTCATGTTGATGAGCCTAAGTATAGGGAGGACCACCATACTGGTTGACGGTTTCATTGGGGAGGACGTCCATGATTAGCAGTATTGGAGAAGGGGGGTCCTTTGCTGGAGCCTATGAGGACATGGGGAGGAACTCCATGTTGAATGTTTTCAGTGGAAATGGGAGGACCTCTGCACTGGCAAGAAGTGGTAGAAGGAGGAGGGTCTTTCTACTGATTTAACAATAGATGAGGTGGACCTCCATGTTTACCATCATTAATGTGGAGAGGGCCTATGAATTTGTTTCTATCGGAGCAGGGAGGACCTATTATTGAGTTGGTGAAAACATGGGGAGGACTTCCATACTGACAGGTGATAGAGAGAGGAGGACATTCGCTCTGGTCGATTCTACTAAAGGGAGGACCACATCAAGAAATTGGAATTATGTGAGGAGGAACTTCATGTAGATGACCTAAGATACATAAAGGTCCACCAAATCTAGATTCATAGGAATGGAGAGGGCCTCTATTATAGATATTAAAAAGATAGATAGGTCCTTTTCTAGGACAAATGTTGGTAACATGGTGACGACACCCATGCTATGTGTCAAAGTGGGGATGGCCTCCACTCTAGATAGAGATGGTATAGGTATGACTGTTGTGTTGGATCTCATCAACACATGTTGTCCCACGAAGACTGATTATCATGTCAGCGATTAGAAGAGTCAACCCAGCCTTCCATTGGGGTGGTTGAGTTCTCTATCCTGATTCTGTATAAGTGGGTATGTGATATATAGCTGTAGGGATACAGTAGAAGGAATTGGGGGGTGGCATGTGCCAATTATTCTATAGAAAATGATTCCCCATGATATAAATCTTCCTGAACATCCGATATATGTTGACTTTAGGTCATCCTAATTGGGACCAATGAAGTACGAGAATATATCTCTTGTCCTTTGGCCTAAATTAATGGTAGTTGGTGATGTTAATGTGGCCTTTTGGGATTCCATTGTGGAAACTCTAGTGAACTAGTTGTAACCATGATGAATTAGACGTACCTCACCTCATCTTCGTAAGGGAGTGAGTCCTATGAACGTTTTTGGAGAGTCTCCCAAAAATGTTGAATGTTGGAGTGGGGAGCAGTGGCTCCATGGACAACCCTCGGGGGCAGCAGTAACAGTGAGGAAAAAAATCCTCCAGGTCAAAATAGTCTATATCCATTGTGGAAATGATCCCCACATACTCATACCATCGAAAAAACATGTATCACGCTCTTATGAACAATTTTATATAGTAAGACGGGGTGTGGGTGCCTAGTTGTTGTGGTTGTGGATGATATCACGATGGAGGTATAATTGTGTGGGATTTCCACATTGTAATTCCCCATGCCCCTGCATATGCAGGTAGGGGCAACTAGTTTCATATACCTTGGTTCCTAAAATGCATTAAGATTCAGTTGTTATTATGGATGTTAAGAAATAAATTCCTACTCCCCCAGTTTCATCCAGTCCACCATGGTTTGAGAGAGATATCTTTGCCGAGAAAGCCACAGACTGGAATTCCCAAAGATAAACTGCCCTAGATTTTGATGAGTTTTACACCAGGACTGTTATTTTCATTATAGAACCTGGCACTAGATAGATGGATCAGGTGAGACACATATCTTTCAATGTTTATATCACTACTAATATCCATGTATGATGGATAACTTCATTTATGTTAGGTTCTCGATAACTGTTTTTGATGCTTTCCGATGGGGAACACATCATCATAGTGAAATGTTGATCATTACCATGCATTGCCACTTTCCAATGGAGGGTGAATTTCATCACATATATAGATATTTATACTCTCTAATTGATACAATATGATGGGATGTTGTCCCATCCTTCCACGGATTCATCCTCGAAAATTTTCACATAGTCCTTGTCTCCCTTATAGATTAACACGTACTTCATGAAACCCATTCCTTGTGTCCTATTTTTTTGGGTTATGGTTAATTATGTTGTTTATGTTGGGAAATTTCAAAGGGTAATGTCATGGAATCATTCATTGGCCATTAGAGTAGTCACATCGGGCATCAGTGGCATGTCTAGATAATGAAAAATTGGAACACCTGTATTCTTCCTCATTATAGGGCTTCTCAATGGATCAAAAAACCTGAGGATTCTCACATTGATTTGGGGTAACTAATTCTAGTGTTATTTTTTATGAGGATTTAATATCCATACACTATTTAACATGAGGTATGACATGAGTTTAACGTCTATAGGAGATGGATCATACTGATCAGAACACTTATGATGGTGGATCAGAAAGGAACATACCCAGGAGGGAGCACTTAGAAGTTTTACTGGATGGATGGATTAGAATTAATTTTGATGATGGGCCCTGGAATAGAGTGTCCCTGGAATTGAATGTTTCTCACCATGATGGATGATCTAGACACTATTGAGTGAGTATTAGAGAAGGTTTACCCCAATAAGGGGACACCAATATTTACCATTCACTTGGATTGAGCCCCATAGAGGCATGCACATGGATACCTACCTATCGCAAGAGGATAAGTCTTTCTTGGATGAGTGTGGGTCATGTGTGGATTATGCATGGAAATCTACTCATGTGATTATTTGAGAATAAATATGGTTAATGGGGCATAAATATTGTGAAGGCCTTGATTCATGGCATGATCAGACTCGTATGTGGCGGCCTGGGTAAAATCAAGATGTATTATGGAATATTGGAGGAAGTGGATGGAATGGATGAGATTGAACCAATGTTAAGATGATAGTGTTGTTCATGAACCTCATGGAGGTTTTCTACATATATCAAATGGTTTGGAATCAATTTACTCATTTTTGTGATAGGGTCATTGGGTCTTACACAAGGTTAGCTTCCCAGAAAAAATGGGACATGAAGTGGGGGATTATGCATGGTTATCCACCAAGGTCGACCTAAAGGAGACGTTACCTCTGATTGGGGAATAATCCTCCCACGATATAGTGTCTTTATGTAATGAACGTGAAGGGAATGGATTATGGTGGATTCTGAGATCCAAGAGGTGAACCACCAGGAGGAGGGCACCAGGGTTTACCGATGGTTGGGATTGAACCTAATGATTCATTATACATAACCTATGTAAAAGATAGGGATACAAACCAACATAGTTTGAATGTGTTTTTTGGGGAATACACATTATTATCATCAAATGTATGTGGAAAATTGGACATACTATAGGATATATGCCTAGAGAGGGGTATCACAGTCACTACTAACGTATAAGACCACATTACTCATGCTCGGTGTGAGAAACTAGTGGAAATAGTGGACTAGATGGTCGCATCATGAAAGATGTGTCGATGTGGAGTGGTGTTGGGATTGAACATGGTTATCCACCTATGAAGATGTAGATTGGTTCCTTCCATAGGGGTACAACTAAAATAGATGTCATCCATTTTGAGTAGGACATAATTTCCTACCATGATGTTGAGGATGATATTACATCTATGGAGATGAGTGGGCATAATGAATGCATGAGGTGTCGCATCCCATATACATTTCATGGGGTGAGGCTACAATTTAACAACATTTGATATGGATGATTGTGCCTAGCAGTTTAACATCCTATATCTTGGATGTGGGGAAGTCACTCTTAAGCCTTTGTACATACATGACTGGCCCTCTATAACCATTTCCAAAGGTAAGGTAGTAGAAATTCCAAAAAGGAGTTTGGTGGAGGAGTGGTCACTCAAGGGGTCCATGTTATCATATATTTGAAAAGAAGAAATTTATATTAGCATACCTAAATCATGTATAATTAAGTGGAAACCCCCAACAAGAAACACCACATGAGGAACCATGAAATCAATATGCACAAGACTATAGGTATACATGGGAATGGAGATATGGAAGCTAGGGGGTTCACCATGGGGAGCATCACGAAGCAAGTGTTATTCATGAATTGAAAACAATTCAAGAACAAAAGACCCTTGTAGAGAATGTGTCCATTTCGTCAAAATAGAGATTATTATAAGAGTTCTCCATGAAGGCATAATGCTTCACGGAGCCTCAAGTAGCCCAAATGGGATCCCTCCTATATGAATGGTATATGAATTAATGAACGGTATCCATATAATAAGTAGGGTCTATGAAGAAAGAAGGAACACACTGGTCGTGATGATCATATGCCTTTGGAGATCCGTTTTTGGGTCAAGTTCAAAGTGCTCATTAGATTATTGAAATGAGATACAAGAAGTAGAATTGTCAAATACATAATGATTATGAGGGGGGTTGAGTATTTAAAGGAAATGTGTCTCACAAAGCACAATGGATGAACCATGATGAAAAGGATGTCATGAAACAGTATGTTTCTTTTGGACTCATAGAGCTACTATAAATGATTATCGAGGTTGTGGTGCTGGTTGGACTCATGGAGGTACTATAAAATATGCTCATTGTCATAGTGCTCATTAGACTCATAGAATGACTATCAAAGACTATCATGCTTTTGGTGCTCTTAGAACTCATAGAGGTTCCATAAAAGACACTGTTAGACACAATTGAAAGGGTTCTCCATGATAGAGCTTCACAAAATAGGATGTTTTGATAAATTTTGGGGTCTTTTGAGTTTGAATTAGCTTTCAAATAGGGCTTATATTTTCAACGAATTATGTATCATGATTTTTTGTGCCTACACCACTATTCATCATATTCATCACTGTACAACCAAAAAGTTCTAGATTTTTATTTTTAGGGTGGGTTCGAGCAGGATCGTACCCCCAATGTTGGGAAGGATGAATGATTTAGTTGGGTATGGTTTATTGTGACTAGATGGTATTGTATTTGCAGGTTGAAAGTGATGGTTATAGGTATTGGGAACCCAAACAAGAACAAATACACCGTGGAATACAACACAACTGATGATATTATTATTTCAGGATGTTGGAGGGTATTAATTAATTATTGCGGGCATGCCCTTTGATTCTAGGTGGTCAATTCGAGCAGTTGGTGAAGGAGATAGAGGATATGAAATTGTATGATGAAACTGTAGTTTCTATGTAAATCCTTCGATCATGTCATATAGTGTGAAAAATTTAGGATGTGTATTTTGGATTTTTTAATGGATAGGGTATCATGTGATTTATGGATGTAACACTACATGTCCAGGCCCACACATCATTTGACATTAACCGGACAACTGGTTTCTGTGCCAGTTGTACATGACCAAGACCCCAGTTTGATATATATTCCATATTCCCATGTGGACATACTATGTACCAATACATGTATAGATAAGTCATGTGAAAGGTGTACATTCCCCATATCCTAGGAGGATATCCATTCCATGTTATCATGAGGGAATTCCATGTTCTTGTACATGGATAGATGATCCATGTTATTAGTGTACACAACCAATTCCATGGGATGAAATATACATTGTGAAACCCTATTTTCACCTTATGTGCCATAAAAGTTATTTCCACGAATGTTACAGTCAAGAACAGGTGCATGGATTTATGTGAGGAGAGACAATATTTTACCCCTAATGCAAATTATTTACTCCATGATGATAAGAAGTCAAAATAAAATTTATATATAGGATTGTGATTCTGATCTATTCAGCAATGAGGCATTTTATTCAGGGACCCAGTCTTAATAGGTCACCTCTAGTAGGGTTCTATATAGTACTGATTCTTTTCAAGCATCGTGTGGATCCAAAAAAAGTGGTTTGGAAAGATGAAAAACTACATGTTTGGTAATAGATAGCTCCCACGTGGTTGGGTAATAATGAACGTAGGATGATCATTCCACACGAATTTTATCATTATATAATAGTGATATTCCATGGAAATAATGTTCCTCTAGAAGTAGATAATTAGATCAAGGTTGTGTTCAATGTCTTCTAGATTGTATGGACACTAGTTTATTAGATGGTTTTGATGGAATCCAACATTCCTCATGGATGAGGAGGGTGTCGGTGAAGTCTAATTACAAATACACATGATTAGAAAACACACCCATGTAATACCTAAAATATGTATTTAATGGAAAATATTACCGTTCAACGTTACACATTTTAAGGATTCAAAAGATCCTCAAGCTTGAAAAATGTGATTTGATGATTGATTGTTATTCTATGTTGTTCACTGACCTCACTCACTACTACATATAAATGGTTCACAATGGTTTCTTCGGGGAATAGAATCCTTTTCAAGGCCTCTATAGGGATATTGGTTAAAGAATTTTCACATTGTTCATTTCTACCTATGTTGGAGTGTTAGATTATTCCCTCGTAAGAGAGAGATTCCCAGATGAGGGAAAGATTGTGTTGGGAGCCGATAGTGGGATTCATTGGATTGAGTCCTCTATATTGGATAGTAGGTGATGGACATCGAGGTCTCACTGTAGGATAGCTTCCCAAAACTAGGCTAAAAACATGGACCTATATCATTGTGTCCACACATAGGACTTGATCAACCATAACAAGGGTGATTACAGGAGTGTGACGTGATTAGTATTATAAATCACGATTTCATATCCCTTCATTATTTATTGGCTTTTAAACCAGGTTATAGAACACTATGGAATATGTAGTTCCTTGATAGGTTATCCTCGAGATGTGTCTAGGGGGACCATGTTAGGCGGTAGTTGCAGAGCATAAGCTGCATATATAGAGGGAGGGGCTGCATGTGGTGGATGGAATTATGATCTACTTCCACCACCACAACCTAGTTTCACATGATAGAGTCATCGAGCATGAGGTCGAGTATTTTTGATATTTTATGGTAAGGAAGGATAAAAGTAGTTGGATCATGAGATTATTTAATGTATTATCATGGTTTATTATAATATATCTACCCTACTTATGGACTAAGGAATGATTCATTCTTTCATATCCTTATCTCTGGTTCGAGAGCTACAATTACCCATGCTATTTTTAGTTATGGAGATGTTTCTAGAAGTTCTTATCATGATGGACCCTTATATATATCACATTTAATGATAGTCTGAGTTATCACAGAGGAGTGAGATCATATCATGTGATCTGTGAGTCATATTGATGAAACCTTATGACATCATCTTGGGCATAAAATGATTATCTTTATTAGATTCTCTAATTGAGTATCATCGTAGGAGAGTCCAATGTCTATGAATTGATAAGATGTGGTTTAAATTTTTTAGAGAAAGGGAAATTATGGTAGATATGGTGGGGATCATGGGTGGGCTGACACATCCTAAAACACATAAATTAGTGAGTTCTTTCATCGGTGTAGTGAGATCTTCAGATATATTGCCTCTAACAGTAGTTGAGGAATATATGGAAGTCTTCACTGAAGATGTTTTATAAATAACTTTAGTGATGGATATATACTTCTACATTTACATTAACCTTGTGAGTGTAAAGATATCATTAATGACTTGTGATATGGATCCTATCAAGATCTGGGAGATGAGGTAACAACTGGATGAAATTCAAGGGATAGGTTTTATGAAACAAATTGTGTCCCCCTATGCAGATCTAGTGTAATTATAAAATATTCATATGGGAACTTCATGATTTTTTTATTATCATCACCTGAAACATGGGATGTTATGGAATAAATTACCTTTGCTAAGGATTGATTTCCTCTTTGACTAGTTGAACAATGTGAGATGGTTCTCAAGAAATATTCTCTAGTCTGGGTACCATCGATGAAGTTTTCATAAGGAGGATTTCTTCAAGAATTTTTTTTATGGATTGAAGGACATATCGAGTTCCTAGTTATTCCACTAGGTGTGATGAATTCCACTATTGTGTTCATGGTACTTATAAATAGAATACTCTAGGATTTCTTGGAGCAGGATGTGTTATTATTCATTGACGACAATCTAATTTATATTGATTCAGAGGAGGAGAACACAAATAATTTGTGGTTAGTTATAGACCTACATATGGATCACCCAATATATGATAATATTTATAATTGTGAGATTGAGATGCTTAATGAATTATTTATGGGGAATGTCACATATAAACATGGTGATGTTTTTAGTCCAGTGTATGCTCATATAGATCTTTCTTGGATGTCATCAAAGTGAATTTTTTAGGTCGGGAGTATTCACTATTTCGTAGGAAACAATAGGGGGTTATTGGATTTCCTTTTGATTATTACAACCAAGTTTACCACCCATTTGGGGAAAGGGAAACTATTTTTCTAGATAGAGGTGTTCTAGGGATCATTTGGGTAGATGAGGCTGAGGTTTAACTACCCTCATGCACTAAATATATTGGAGGAGGGTGTAAAGTACATAATATTTTGAGATTCATCGTGAGGGGGATGGGTTTAATTTTAATTCAGATCATGTTACTTGTCACATATAGATAATGTAATTTGACAACCCATAAGAAGAACTATATGACTCATGCCCTAAAATTGTTAGTGGTAGTCTTCATCTGGAAGATGTGTAGACACTATATTCTGATTATCATTTTCCTATTTACTAGCATTAACATAATCTCAGAAACATGTTCAATCAGATATATTTTATCCTAATAATAATGTGTTAATTTAAGATACTATAGGACTATTCTATCAAGATATTTTATACTCTGTTGAAGGTATACATTGTGGATGATACAATTAGAAGGAAGTCTCATTTTAACATGTTATAGGTAGTGTAAGACAAGACATCATGGCTTCAACTGATCCTAGTGAAGGAGTGGGGAGATACATTTCTATGGATTATGCTGTTGAATCCAATGAGTATTCATCAGGTGGGATATGATCAATTGGGATACATTGTCAATAATTTTCTATGTGGACATATATTTTTATAAGATGATCAATATGGTTTTTCATAGGAGGGGAGCATGTCATCATTTTCTAGGGACATATGCTTCTTCTAGTAATCATTCAAGTAGAGGTTTCAAGGGATATATAAAAATACCCAGAAATGAGATGAAATATCATGTATTTTATTATAGGGATTCCATGCACACTGAGGGGAAATATTGTTAGCTGCATGATTATTGACTAAATACAATGTCGGTTCACTTACATTCCATCAGGTAGTATAACTCGGTTTAATGTTTGGGGAGTTTTATATGTGGTAGAATCTTCGGAACTCATTTGATACTGACTATGATCACCCAATACTGTGATGTTTGGTCTAAAATGTCTATTTTGAGGGGAATAGAAGAGTATTTTATGTCCTTATTTTAGATTCCCATGACATTCCACACAAATACATATAGACAGACTACACATAATATATTGATTGTGGAGGATATGCTTATAGACTATGTGTTGGACTTCGTACGAAGTTCGGAGTATCACTTGTCTTTATAGGAGTTCACCTATAAAAATATTTATCAATAAACTATCATCATTTCACCTTAGTATACATTATATGGGATTCAATATAGGTATCCATTATATTATACTATTTTGTATAGAATTATCTTTTTGGGAATAATATGGTGTAAGAAATGACTGAGGATATCAAGGTGATCCATTATCGGATGAGGGCGGCCTAGAAAAAAAATAATTATTTTACAGATCGATGTTGTATGACATTTGAGTTTGGGAATAGATACCATGTTTTCCTAAGAGTCTCACCATAAATATGATTAATGATATTTGAATGTGGAATAAATTTATACTTTATGTTCATTGAATCATTATAGAATCTATGGAGGGTTGTTGGGTTTTCATGTGGCTTGGACATGCCATATAGTTTCACCAAGTTCATGGCGTCTTCCACATGTCAAAGATAAGCGGGATATGTGCACGATCTGTCACAAGTCATAAACTAGGAAGAGAAATAAATTGAGGATGAATCCACTATCTTGATTTACTATGTTGAAATTGAGGACCGGTGTGAGAGGAATCTATGTGGATGGGCCATTCCTTTTTTCAGTGTTGTCGATGCTTGTAAATATAATAGAGATATCATAAGATCATTAGATCTAGTATTAAGACCATTATTCTAGAAATTTTGTTTATCTCATGATTTTCAGGTAGAAATAGATTGAAGTAGGGTGGAATTTATGAAATGTATCATTTCATTTTAATCATTTGGAATGTGTGAAGGAATATTTTTTGTATCCAGTAACTAAGTCGTTGCGATCATCTAGGGCTCGAAGTGGTTCGGTATTGATATATAAGAGATATTAAATATATTATATCAAAAACATGCATTTAATTTTTTTTAAATATTTGAGAGTTTTGTTGTTTCCTATGATGGAAAATTTGAGATCATGGTCTTTTCTAGAATGTGGGTGTCATCTTAAGTGCAACATATGGTGGTTCAGAATCGGAAAATGCTTTTGAGGTGATGATCAGAGGGTGTGATTAAAAAATAAATAATTTATATATTTAATTTATTAAATGGAAATAACATTGTTATCCTATATAAATTACATATTATTTATACTCTCCAGGGATAACTATATATCCTATAAATGATTTTAGATGAGTGGTAATTCATCATTTTCTTTGCAAGGAAAAAGTACACGGGTCGTGTAACACCCAGAGATTGTATGAAAAATATTCTTTTTAATTTCATTAATGTCTTGTGTTATACACTACACCAAAAGGAGCTTTCACAACACACATCTCTGACCTGGCTTGAAATACACGCAATCACGACCTTCCACGATAGCGTATGTTATACGCAACACCAAGTTTTGGTAAACAACGATATGCTATTAAAATATTATTAAAACTAGCCGTTATGAATAGTAATAACCACTTTTTGAAATTTTTTAAATTTTATTTTTCAAAATGGACTTAATTTTTGGATTCGGAATATCAAAATTAGCTTAGGGTGAAATTTTGGTGATTTTCGGATAACTTTCATATTTTGATGAATAGTGAAAATTACTAAATTTTAATTAAAAGAAACTTTTTCAATCAAAATAATTAATAGTGATAAATTATTAATTTGAGTTGTTTTAAATTATATTTAGAATATATTTTTACAATTTAATACAATGTTTGTCATTGGATTTAATTTCACATTTAAACCAGACATAAACAAGTGTCAATCTTTTGATAGTTATTATCTCTTAAAAAAACGCTATTTGTTTTGACAACGGGAATTAATTTTTAAATTAATTAGTGAAAATTTTATGTTTTGAATTTGGTAAAATAGAAATCATTTTTGAGTTCATAATATCAAATATAGCTTAGGCCTAATTTTTGGTATTTTTTTGAAAACTTTCAATTTTTGATGAATAGTGAAACCACTAAGTGGTAGTTAAAAAAACTGAATTTTTCATAAAACCTAATTTTACCACTTCTGTGAGTGGAATTTTAAAAATCTGAGAGACACGGTTCATGTCAGTAAGTAAAATGTGGTTCAATGAGATGAAAATAATTTTTGGTGAATAGTAACTTTTTACTTTTATTTACCACTGTTAAAAGTAAATAGGGTAATTAAGGGTAAAAATGATATTATTATTACCCTAACACATGGCCTAATTCTATTGGATAAGTGTAATTCGACCAAAAAACAAACTTAGGAATAAAATATGACCATTTAGGCCCACTTGAATTAGATTAGGACATTTATTATTATTTAATTCAAAGAAGAGTTAAAAGAGTTAAAATCAAAGTTTATTTAATAAAACATTTTTAATAAAGGGTTATTCATAAGATAAATTAGACTATAAATATTCATTATAAAGATAAAAATATTACCTAAATAATGGTATTTTATTTTTAATTTTAGGACATTAAATAATTTAATTTATTTATGACACAATGATGATACAGTAATTATCCTATTAATGAAATATTGACATAATTGATGTTATAAATACCTAAATAAATATAATTTGAGACTTTTTATGAATTCCACTAATTTTATAGGTTAATATGACATGTTAGTATTGATTTAATTAACGTTTTAGAACTTATAATTCTTTTATGATTTTCACAAAAATCAATTACTAAATAGTGTCAAAATTGACATAAAATAGTTTTTAAAAAAAATATTATATTATTAATTGTTATTTTATTCCTAAAAATCCAAGGTTCGGCCAAATAACTTAGATAAGGTTATATATATTAATAATAAACAATTTGGGGTTCGTTTGGCTTCTTATAGTATGTTTTTAACCTTATAGTATAAGAATACAAGAAGACACGGTAAAAGTAAAATTATTTAACTTAATGTTAAATCTAAATGATAAGGTTAAAATAGGGACCTAAACTTGTCTAAATTCTATTGGATGAGAGGATTTCGACCCATCCCCACCTTATCCTCGAAATAAATCAATTTGGAGCTATTTAAAACCGAACTTGACTTTATAATAAAATAATAATTTTTGTTATTCCAAAGGTGCCCCTCTCCTCCCTTATAAAAGGGAACCTCCTCCCTCTCTTCCTCACACAACCTTGAGCCTTCATGCTCGGCCAACCCCTGCCAAATTCTCTTCTCCACTTCCCTAGAAACATCCTAGAGGTTCTGGTCTTCCTAAAAGACCAATTTTAGTGCCCTAAGAGAGGTCTCAAAGAGGCGCTATAAAGAAGAGGTAATTTCCATTACCGATTCTTTCACCTTTATTTCTTCTTCAACTTCTTCTACTTAGGTTGTTTCATTATGAAGTAATAATATCAGTATCAATTATATACTGATATGTTATTATAAGCATGAAACAATCCTATTTCACCATCTATCCATCCTACGGAAAACGAAATCACCGCGTGTGCGTACGTACGGAATACCGTCTCCACGCCGTGGTGAAATCTATTTTCCACCACCACCTTACTTGGATGGTTATAATGGTGTAAAAAATAACTATATATTATTATTTTAAAGTGATATTGATTCTGAAATAGTATACATACACTCAAATACAGTCCCACGATCATGAGAACGATATCATCGCTCGTGTGTACGTACGGACTACCGTCTCCACGACGCGATGAGATTCATTCTCCCCTTTAACCATACATGAATGATTATAAAGTATATATAATAAGAAATCATGAAATATATGACATAATAATGATACTGGATTTATGTGTATATATATGTATGTCATCTACTTAATTCCGTTCAACTCAATAAGGAAACGAAAACAACGTTCATGCGTACGTACGGCCTACCGTCTCCATGAACGATGTATTTATTTAAATTTACTGAATTATTATATATATGTATATTCTGAATATATATATATATAAATCATGTTTTATATCCTGTAATTAATTAATCATGATCTAAGTAATCATATGAATAATTACAAGTCAAAACACAGACGACAAATGAAACAATTTTACCCAAAACGCTCTTTAACATGGAATTTACAAAAGAACGGGTAATATAAAGTCATAAGTGAACCATATATGATATCATAACAATGAATATGATTCTGTAATAATTCTATGACATTATTTAAATCATTATACATGAGGTTCGGACAGTTACGAAGCAAATCGGACCTAAGGTAAGGGAATATATCACAATCTCATTTTATCCGAGATTGTTTATACTTTGGTATTTACTGGGATGCATTTTATCATCCACATCCATGTTTCCTAAATATGTAATATTATTTCCATCCACCTACAATTTTTTAAATCCTATTTTACCCTTCGGTGAGTTTTTAGTAAAAGATATGAAAGGAATCTTTTGTCGTTTTTCGTACGAGGTACTTTTTGACTCTTCCGACAAAAGTACAAAGAATGTTTTTTTATAACATATACGACATGAATGGATTTTTAAAAAATTATTTCCAAGAAGCTTCCTTTACAAGTTTTCAAGTTTATTTTTAATCAACTTCTTTTTGTTTAAAATTTTATGACATGTTAAGAAAGGAAAAATGTTTTTGAAGTAGAAAGGATATTTTCCTCAAGAATAGAGTTCAAGTGTTTTATCAAAATTATTTTCCATCTAAGATAATAAAGGGTTTTGTTTCTATACCTATTATTACATTGATTTTATTATGTTGTGATGGAATTATTTTTATGAATTCCTTTATCTTATATAAATTGTTTTATGATGTCATGTTGTTTAAGATTCCCATTTTTATTACATGGGTTATTCTATGATGTATGGTTTATGATTTTGTGGCACACATAATAATGGTATCATTACGAGATGGGTGGGACCTATATCTCCCTCCAATGCATTGGGTAAAGATTTTATATCTTATGAGATATACATGGCTGGAATGGTAGGTTATACCGGTTCAGTGAAACAGGACTGAAATGAGGAATGAACTCGGTTCAGAAAGGGACTTTGTCCACTAAGATAGTCTTGGCAATGAGTCCTGACTAATAAGAAATGATTCTCTATGATTATGTGTGTATTCCACAAAGTTTAATGTTTTAAGTTATGATTTCCATTTCACTACTATGATTTATCCCATATTATGAAATTATGCTCTCTTTTGCAGGTTAAGATTTCCAAAAGTTATGTTCTTATGTATATGATGTGATTGATATTTCTTTTGTTTACCCTTACTGAGAATTTGAGCTCACCATTTTATGCTTTCTTTTCTCTAGGATATAAAGAAAGGTTTTAGGTAAAAAAAAAGGAAGTTCTTTATGGGAGATGTTGAAGAACTTTCACCACGATTAGAATATTACGTTCCGAGTTTCCAAAGACACTAAACTATTACAATCCTTGTGTGTGTGTTTTTGTTATGTACTAAGTATTCCGCAAAAGTAATGTAATGTTCATGTACGTTAAGCTTCGGGTCTCTACAGTTGGTATCAGAGGAAAGGTTTAGTCAACCTTTGGAAACTAGGATGCGAAAGCGTTAGTGAGATCCCTAGAGACATTTCTAAGGTATGTCTAGGGATGTCCCTAAGGATCAGTATACATATAAGATACAGTCCTAGAACTACGGTAATGATCATAGAATTTATCCTAAGAAGTTAGATATTGAGGATACTCCCCATTTATAATGTTGTTTTCCCTAGCATGATTTTTTCCTCTCACACTATTCTTTTTGGGTTTTAGACGATGGCTGGAACCCGAAGGAACCGTGTTGATGAATGCAATGGACAATGCAATGATTGTCCTCCTGAAAAAATAAATGTTATGGGAGATGGAGTGCAAAATATTATTGCTATACTTACACAAGCTATGAATCATTCTGGACTTCCAAATGAGCAGAGAAGGGAACAATATTCTATTGAGTCTTTCATGAGGCAACATCCACCTTTTTTCAGTGGGACTTCCGATCCACTTGTTGCTGAACAATGGATCAGTACCACTGAAAAGATATTTTCAGTTCTTCAATGTTCTGAACATGATAAAGTCATCTTAGCAGTATATCGTTTGGAAGGTAAAGCTGATCAATGATGAAATCTTATCAAGAATACGAGGCCAAGAGATTAAATTGAGTCCATGGAATGGAACGAGTTCAAGAACTTGTTTTTCAGTAAGTACTTCCCTCGTATGCTTCGAACAAAGATGGAAAAGGAGTTTCTTGATCTGAAGCAGAAGGATGATGAATCTGTTGGTATATACGAAGTGAATTTTACAAGACATGCAAGGTATGCATCTGGCATTATCATCCAACCTGAAAGTAAAGTTGATCGATTTTTCAGTGGCTTAAAACCAAGTCTTCGAAGGGAATTATCTATAAGAGGCTTCAATAGCTATGAAGAAATTGTGTGTTGTGCTATGAAGGTATAAATGGAAGTTGGTGTTACATATCAATCTCATCGTTTTGAAAAGAAACGAAAGATGGAGTTCAAGGAGAAATCTCAAAATAATGGTGAAAAGAAGATGAATGTTTCCTTATGCACAAAGTGTGGAAAGAAGCATGGTGGAGATTGTCTTAAAGGGACTAGAAAATGTTTTAAGTGTGAAAAATAAGGTCATCGAGCAACTGAGTGTCGATGTAATGGAAAAAGGGTTTCTAATGATGTGAATAAAGCAAACACTACAGAGAACGCACCACCAACACTTCAATGCTTCAAGTGCAAGGAAATGGGGCATATGCTAATAAATTACCTAATCCAAGGGTTAGTGATGATTGACATGAGCAACCGCTTAAGGCAATGGACAAAGGGAAGTCACATGCGATCACTATTGGCGATGTTGAATATGACAACGATGTGGTGGAATGATTATGTGTTTATGTAATGGGATTCCAAAATGATGTTGTAACATAAAGTATTTGAATATTTATGTATTGATCTAATTTGGTATTCAATGTGATTGAGATATTTTTCGAAATAAGATGATATGCGCATAATGAAGGGAAAACGAGAAAAAGAAATGTTTAACATTATTCATGAGCTCATGATTGATATAAGGACTAAGTGATATCATGGTTTGAGTATATAGAATTTTGAGGATTTTGGTATGTGGAAAGTGTTAACTTTTAACTGCATTCATGTTTTCACTAAGGTTCAATGGGTATTAATTCTTCAATAGAATACATGATTAAGGTATTCACATGTTTGTAATTTGACCAACAGGATATATCTTATGATATATGGGGGATAAATGATGGCATTCACGTGATTGTTCTGTGACATTTCAAGTAATCTTTTTCTTTATACTATGAGCTTGGACCGAAGTTTTTTAGATAAGCCTAAAGATTAGAATGGATTATGTTGGACATAAGTTAGGATAAAAAGTTTTTCGATATTATTGATGGGATGTTATAGTAATATAGCTTTAGAAAAAGGACAACCTGCAGGACGGGCGACATCCCATAGCGTCGGACAAGGCTATGGGAATCGAACCCACAACCGAAGTGTGACTGGCCTTTATCGCCTACCAATGGCCTACAGGAAGTCCCTGTTTAGTAGAATCTAGTTTTATTATATTATGCAGTATGATATATGAAGTATAAGTCCATTTTAGGAACCATTTATGATTAATCTCACTATAGAATGACTTATGTATATTTAATAACTTTTTCTAACCTTTTGTTTGAGACAGATGGAATGACCCGTCATTCTATCACATGATCTGCTAACACTTCACGAATAACAAATTCAACATCATTTATTTAAAAGATGAAGTGGAAATTGTTCAAGGCACGAACAACAGTGAGATTGTACCAAAATAAAGTAAGTATTTATTCTAATTCAAATTTTTCAACTTTAGGGAAACGATCTTGAAAACCAAAAATGTTGTCCTAGTGCTCTTATATCTGATTAATCAGATGGTTCCTTAGATAATCACAAATTTATGGATTTGTGATTGTTGGCTTTTCCATAGCCATGTTCTCTACCACTCTCCATCAGAACATGATGGTTAGATTTTTCTTCCATATCCATATTTTCACCTATGTGGAAACCCAGCGATTAGTTTATTTGGGTAACCATTATGTTACATACTTTTGTTTTTAAAGATTGGTTTTGGTATTCCTTTTTACGATGTGGGTTTCCATTAAAGAAACTTTCGAGTAGTAAACCATTTATAACCCCGACGAATTTCGAGGGGGAAATTCATTTTAAGGGGGGTAGAATGTAACACCCCGAGATTTTATGAAAAATATTCTTTTTAATTTCATTAACGTCTTGTGTTATACGCTACACCAAAATGAGATTTCACAACACACATCTCTAAAATGGCTTGAATTACACGCAATCGCGACCTTCCACGATAGCGTGTGTTGTACGCAACACCATGTTTCGCTAAACAACAATATGCTATTAAAATATTATTAAAACTAGCCATTATGAATAGTAATAACCACTTTTTGAAATTTTGTAAATTTTATTTTTCAAAATGGACTTCATTTTTGGATTCGGAATATCGAAATTAGCTTAGGGTGAAATTTTGGTGATTTTCGGATAACTTTCATATTTTGATGAATAGTGAAAATTTCTTAATTTTAATTAAAAACAACTTTTTCAATCGAAATAATTAATAGTGATAAATTATTAATTTGAGTGGTTTTAAAGTATATTAAGAATATATTTTTACAATTTAATACAATGTTGGTAATTGGATGTAATTTCACATTTAAACCAGACATAAACAAGTGTCAATCTTTTGATAGTTATTATCTCTTAAGAACACACTGTTTGCTTTGACGACGGGAATTAATTTTTAAATTAATAAATGCAACTATTATGTTTTGAATTTGAAAAAATAGAAATCATTTTTGAGTTCATTATATAAAATATATATTAGGCCTAATTTTTGGTATTTTTATGAAAACTTTCAATTTTTGATGAATAGTGAAACCACTAAGTGGTAGTCAAAAAAACTGAATTTTTCATAAAACATAAATTTTCCGCTTCTGTGGGTGGAATTTAAAAAATCCTAGAGACACGGTTGATGTCAGTAAGTAAAATGTGGTTCAATGAGATGAAAATAATTTATGATGAATATTAACTTTTTACTTTTATTTACCACGGTTAAAAGTAAATAGGGTAATTAAGGGTAAAAATGATATTATTATTACCCTAAAACATGTCCTAATTCTATTGGATAAGTGTAATTCGACCAAAAACAAACATAGGAATAAAATATGACCATTTAGGCCCACTTCAATTAGATTTGGACATTTATTATTATTTAATTCAAAGAAGAGTTAAAAGAGTTAAAATCAAAGATTATTAATAAAACATTTTTAATATAGGGTTATACATAAGATAAATTCGACTATAAATATTAATTAGAAAGCTAAAACTATTTCCTACATAATGGTATTTTATTTGTAATTTTTAGACATTAAATAATTTAATTTATTTATGACAAAACGATGATGCGATAATTATCTTATTAATGAAATATTGACATAATTGATGTTATAAATACCCAAATAAATATAATTTGAGACTTTTTATGAATTAAACTAATTTTCTAGGTTAATATGACATGTTAGTATTGATTTAATTAACTGTTTTAGAACTTATAATTCTGTTATAATTTTCACAAAAATCAATTACTAAATAGTGTCAAAATTGACATAAAATAGTTTTTAAAACAAATATTATATTATTAATTTTTATTTTATTCCTAAAAATCTATGGTTCGGAAAAATGACTTAGATAAGGTTATATATATTAATAATAAACAATTTAGGGTTCTTTGTGCTTCTTATAGTATGTTTATTAACCTTATAGTATAAGAACACAAGAAGACACGGTAAAAGTAAAATTATTTAACTTAATGTTAAATCTAAATGATAAGGTTAAAATAGAAACCTAAACATGTATAAATTCTATTGGATGAGAGGATTGCGACCCATCCACACCTTATCCTCGAAATAAATCTATTTGGAGCTATTTAAAACAGAACATGACTTTATAATAAAATAATATTTTTAGTCATTCCAAAGGTGCCCCTCTCCTCCCTTATAAAAGGGCACCACCTCCCTCTCTTCCTCACACAACCATGAGCCTTAAAGCTCGGCCAACCCCTGACAAATTCTCTTCTCCACTTCCCTAGAAACATCCTAGAGGTTCTGGTCTTCCTCAAAGACCACTTTTAGTGCCCTAAGAGGAGGTCTCAAAGAGGCGCTTCAAAGAAGAGATAATTTCCGTTATCGATTCTTTCACCTTTATTTCTTCTTCCACTTCTTCTTCTATGGTTGTTTCATTATGAAGTAATAACATCAGTATCACTCATATACTGATATGTTATTATAAGTATGAAACAATCCTATTTCACCATCTATCCATCCTACGGAAAATGAAATCACCGCGCGTGCGTACGTACGGAATACCGTCTCCACGCCGTGGTGAAATCTATTTTCCACCATCACCTTACTTGGATGGGTATAATGGTGTAAATAATAACTATATATTATTATTTTAAAGTGATATTGATTCTGAAATAGTATACATACACTCCAATACCGTCCCACGACCATGAGAACGATATCATCGCTCGTGCGTACGTACGGACTACCGTCTCCACGACCCGATGAGATTCATTCTCCACTTTAACCATTCATGAATGATTATAAAGTATATATAATAAGTAATAATGAAATATTGTACATAATAATGATACTGGATTTATGTGTATATATATGTATGTCATCTACTTAATTCCGTTCAACTCAATAAGGAAACGAAAACAGTGTTCATGCGTACGTACGACCTACCGTCTCCATGAACGGTGTATTTTTTTCCATTTACTGATTTATTATATATAAGTATATTCTGAATATATATATATAAATAATGTTTTATATTCGGGAATTAAGTAATCATGATCTATGTAATCAAATGAATAATTAAAATTCAAAACACGGACGACAAATGAAACAATTTTACCCAAAACGCTCTTTAACATGGAATTTACAAAAGAACGGGTAATATAAAGTCATAAGTGAACCATATATGATATCATAACAATGAATATGGTTCTGTAATAAGTCAATGACATTATTTAAATCATTATACAGGAGGTTCGGACACTTACGAAGCAAATCAGACCTAAGGTAAGGGAATATATCACAATCTAATTTTATCCGAGATTGTTTATACTTTTGTATTTACTGGGGTGTATTTTATCATCCACATCCATCTTTCCTCAATATTTAATATTATTTCCATCCACCTACAATTTTTTTAATCCTATTTTACCCTTCGGTGAGTTTTTCGTAAAGGATATGAAAGGAATCTTTTGTCGTTTTTCGTACGAGGTACTTTTTGACTCTTCCGACAAAAGTACGAAGAATGTTTTTTTTATAACTTATACGACATGAATGGATTTTTAAAACATTATTTCCAAGTAGCTTCCTTTACAAGTTTTCAAGTTTATTTTTAATCAACTTCTTTTAGTTTAAAATTTTATGACATGTTAAGAAAGGAAAAACGTTTTTGAAGTAGAAAGGATATTTTCTTCAAGAATGGAGTTCAAGTGTTTTATCAAAATTATTTTCCATCTATGATAATAAAGAGTTCTATTTCTATACCTATTATTACATTGATTTGATTATGTTGTGATGGAATTATTTTTGTGAATTCCTTTATCTTATATGAATTGTTTTATGATGTGATGTTGTTTAAGATTCCAATTTTTATTACATGGGTTATTCTATGATGTATGGTTTATGATTTTGTGGCACACATAAGAATGGTATCATTATGAGATGGGTGGGACCTATATCTCCCTCCAATGCATTGGGTAAAGATTTTATTTCTCATGATATAGACATGGTTATAACGGTAGGTTATACCTGTTCAGTGAAACAGGACTGAAACGAGGAATGAACTCGGTTCAGAAAGGGACTTTGTCCACTAAGATAGTCTTGGAAATGAGTCTTGACTAATAAGAAATGACTCTCTATGATTATGTGTGTATTCCACAAAGTTTCATGTTTTAAGTTATGATTTCCATTTCACTACTATTATTTATCCCATGTTATGAAATTATTCTCTCTTTTGCATGTTAAGATTTCCAAAAGTTATGTTCTTATGTATATGATCTGATTGATATTTTTTTTTTACCCTTACTGAGAATTTGAGCTCACCCTTTTATGATTTCTTTTACCCAGGATATAAAGAAAGGTTTTAGGTAAAAAAAAGAATATCTTTATGGGAGATATTGAAGAACTTGCACCATGATTAGAAGATTACGTTCTGAGTTTCTAATGACACTAAACTATTATGATCCTTGTGTGTGTGTTTTTGTTATGTACTAAGTATTCCGCAAAAGTAATGTAATGTTCATGTACGTTAAGCTTCAGGTCTCTACAGGTCGACGTATAATCAAGAAGAACCATGATACTAATGGAGAACAGAACATATATTCCTCTTAATCACTTGTTAATGATTTCATAATAATTGATTTAGAAAAAAATTATATAGGATTACATATTTAGGGATTCCCATCATTTTATTAACAATTAATCTTTGATTTGTTATGTGGTACCATTTTTCAAGAAATTGTTATTCATCACATGACTAAAATGTAAAAATGCATATCTAAACATTTTTTTAATAAATGTTAACCATTAATTCCACCCTTGATCCATATTTAATAATTTTTGGAAGTAATCACACCATATAATGATGTTTTATCACTTCTTCTATGTCATTTTCTTCAAGTTGTTCTTTGGGATCTTTTTCATTGGCACACATAGTTGTGGTTTGAAACTTTGGGTGAAGTTTCAAGAATAGTGAAATCCTAAAATTCATGAAATATGATTGAAATACTTGTATATTAGTGTTTTTGACTATATATTTTTTGATTATTATGTTGAGGGCAATGGTTATGGGTATCAAGACACTAAATGGTGACAATTGTGTAAAATAATACCACCCAGATGATCATTTTCAGATTTTCCACAATGTGAGATTAGGAATTGATGGATGGATGCATTCCCTACAAATTTGGATGTTTAAAAGTAATGATTCGTGGTAAATATTGTTTATATGATACCATGTAATGAAACTAATGTGTTTATAGAAATCCCAACAATATTCTATTTAGTGTTTATGAACACAAATCATTGGTTTCATATTTCTACGATATATATTGTTTCATGTAATTTATGAATGACTCACCAATTTAATAAGTCCAAATACCAGGAAAAAAATACTCGAGTAGTTGAGATATGTACAATGGGTAAAATCCCTTGAAGCCTATTGTTTATACTTTTTGTGTTATTCTCTGAGCATGTCATGTTCAGATGCATGGAATGCCAAGCAGTCTTCTAGGTGTAGAAGTCTGGGACCCTAAGTGGGAATATTCATCATGTTCCCTTGTGGACAAGAATTTTTCCAGTACATGATAAATAAATCATTGTGCTTGATTTACACACATAAGACCACTGGTGGTCATAGATATTGTATTCCGTTGTGGAAACACTTTGTACCATAACATGGATTCTCGTGCTGTGTAAAGGGGGGAACATACCCAATTTTTGAGGCATGGTCATATGGTATTTTCCCCATCATAAATTACATGTATTTACACTGGTATAATAAAAATTTGTTTATCAACAATCTTAGAACATAGTTACTGTCTCATGAGAAATATATCTTAACCTGCATTCTATATAGGACATGATTGTATTCTCTCTTGAGGTGTATAAGATACATTGATAGGTGTTATGAGTGTGACTATAATTCAGTATATCCTTTATCGAAGAAATTTTAGTGGTGGAATAGTTATAGGGATGTTGGGGTTAGAAAAAAACCTTTTGTAAAAGTTAATAAGTCCCCCATACACTTTATATAGGTCGAGTGGTACCCCCTACTACACTATGTCCATGTTCCTCTATATACTGAGTGCCACCCCTGATGCACTTGGGCACAAATCCTCTTTCTACAGATTTCCACACTCATATTTTACAATGATGTGGGTCCAATATGTTCCTGAGTGGAACCCTCTTATCACACTAATGTGTGATTATTCTATTTTCCATTGTTCCTCCATGGATGTGGATCATAGTGGAGAGGTGTGGGCCCTCCACACAGATATCATTCATGGTTTTCACGGGATCTTGGATATCAATGATGGAATTTTGGAGTTTTATGAAGATTTAATGTTATCAACAAGGATGTGGTGATTGAGATCCCATTTCTCACTTATTTAGGATTCATTTAGAATATATATATATATCATGGGGTGTTTTGAGCTGGTTGATTGACTATTGTTATCTCTATATTCTATCTCTTTTGTTTCAAAGGAATCCTACTTGGTATGTATATAATAAAATCCACATGGGTTTTTCCCACACATTTCTTTTCTTATGAAGACTAAAAAAATGTTGGCAGGTTATTATATAGGATATGATTAGATACATGGGTCCATAGATGGTATAAGGTTGAAAATCATTGGGAATAGGTGTAAATCACTCTTCAGTTTCAATCACATTCCATTTTTTTCAAGGCGGGACATCATTCTGGTTCATCGTGTATTTTTCTCTTATTTACATTGGATTTATTTCAATACTTTTCTGTATACCATATAGTTTATGAATACATGATTTTGATCTATATTTTACTATATTTTATTATTCCACTACACCCTACATGGATATTGATCTATTTTTGAATACATGTATACTATACTAAGGACCCCCATTTCACATTATAAATTCTTAGATATTATCTGTATCCCCTATAATAGTTGATGAGGGCTTGGAGTTGTCATGTCTTAGCCACAAACTATCCAGTTAGACCATTGTGGGTCGGGTCCTGATATTTAATGAACACTAAAATGAAAAATCCTTGGATATTTCTCATTATTCCCATAAATGATAGAATATACCAGAGTATAATCAATAAATATCATACACTACAAAAAATATCTAAGTGTATCACAGATTAATTTTTATAATAATATCATCATTAATCTGATAGGTATGAACATGTTACATTCCTTTTCATTCCTAATTTCTATCTTCAAGAATTAATAATCATTAATGTGTGCCCTCTTATTCAATAATAAGACAGAGTGGATTTTATATAAAAATCCTTCACAACATTATCTTTACGTTCATTTTTTGATCAAAACCCAAAAAATGATTATAATAATATAAAAAAGATGAATATGTATTGGATCCAGAATTGGGGACAGAGATGTAAAATCTAAATCTTTAAGGGGGATGCCTCGTGAACACCATTCACGGAGCCCCCGTGGCCCCACGTCCACCGTTAATCAAGGAGGTGGGAGGCTTCTTGAGCAGATTTGACATTCGTGAACCCTCTACGAAGTGAGGATGTGGGAGGCTCCACGAGCCAATTTGATGTTCATGAACCCACCGTGAAGCAAGGATGTGGAAGACTCCATGAGCCGATTTGACGTTCTCAACCCAAATACAAAGCAAGGATACGAGAGGCTCTGTGAGCCGCTTTTATGTTTATAAACCCACTGTAGAAAAAAATCCCTCTTTATGTCGAGCGATATCTACTTCAGGGCACCTCTTACCTATAAATACCAGGCTCCCCTGAGCCAAAAAAAAGTGGATCATCAGAAAATTCACATTATCCGCACTCAAATCATGAAGCACTCTCTCCTCTGCGAACCAAGAGCTACGCGAGGTACTTTTTCTTTGCGAAGTTCCTCCCCTTTTCCCTGTTTTAACCCCCTCTTTTGAGATGGATGGCTTTCGCGAATCCCATGGGACTTTGCAAAGGAATGGGATCCTCATGTGGACACGAGTGTTAACAAAGCTTTTAGGATTCACCAAACACCCTCCATGCACACGTGACTCAAATACCAAGGCAGGGTCACTGTGCTTCATGATGCACATTGATTCACAACATCTTGCTTTGCAAGGCACCCATGAATCATGGGGATTTTCTTTGAGAATGCCTTTCCACTTCGCAAAGCTCCTCCTATATGCATCTATGTCCTATTCCTAGGCTATGTCACCTTACTACGTGAATCCCACCCCTTCTCGAAGCCCCTCCACTTCATGGAGCACCAGAGCATCACAAGGCTTCTACCTACAAATTCCTTTTCTATACAACTCATTTTCCTGTGCAACCTTCTAGGTTTTAACGAAGAAACATCAATGTCCCTTGGGAATTGATTCTTGTTACATTGCTCTGCCCCACGGTTCTTCGCATAGGAATGATAACAACTATTTCTTCTTCGTATAGCCACGCTAACGTGGACCCCAATGGATTCACCTCACAACACCCCCAACAACGGCGTTTCCAGTCCCTTCTGTTCAACAAGGTGTAGAGGGTGCTAGTTATGTAAGCCCTAGGGGGTGTGGAGTAAACCCTCCTCGTATGAGCTGAATGATGTTAAACTGCCATGTGCCATCGTCCTCAGCACATGATGTTAAACTGTGATCTCGACCTATGCCTCACATGTGGGTGCCCCATCTCAAACTTTCTCCACTCCCACTGGTCTCCACGAGAGTGAGATCATTCCGCATAGTGAATGATATCCTCGTTATCAGAGTGGAATTTTCCACGGGAAATTGGCAACCATATTGGTGTAAGCTCCTATCCTTTCATGCGGAAGGTGGCATCACGAACTCTCCTTTCTTTGGTGCCAAATCCCTCCCCCACTGGGCTTTGTCTCCACTGGGCCCCCACCCTGGGGTAAGTCCCAACCTCCGTCTCCCTGGGCCGCTAACCACACGTAGGCCCCAATCTTCCTCTCCCTAGGCCACCGAGAGCCTAATCCCCATTTCACTTCCCACGGATGCACCATTCACAACGTGCTAATCTGTTCTTTGTTGCCTCTTGTTTCTCACAGAGAGCATGACTCACGTGGGCTTAGAGTAATCATTGATCACGACACTAACCCTAGGCAGCCTAGAGTGTAAGCACCACACCATTCCCGAACTACATGTACTTTGATCCCTGCCAAGGCAGGGTACGTAGGAAGCCTTGCTGAGGTTTATGCACAATACCAAGTCATTCTGACCCCCATCACATCGGTTTTACCACACCATCCCGAACTATGTGGACTTTGATCATTTCTAAGGTAAGGTACGTAGGAAGCCTCTCTGAGGTTCAAGCCCAACAACCATTGATCCCGACCATTTTCATGTCGGTTCACCAAGCCCCAATCCTGAACTACGTGGACTTTGATCCCATCCAAGGTATGGTACGTAGGAAACCTCTCTAAGTTTCAAGCCCAACACTCGGTCATTCCAACACCCTTCACATCGATTCTTCCACACCATCCCGAACTATGTGGCTTTTGATCCTTCTAAGGAAAGGTACACATGAAGCCTCCCTGATGTTCAAGACCACACCTAGTCATTCCAACCCCATTCACATCGGTTCCCCCACAACATCCCGAACTATGTAGACATTGATCATTGCTAAGGTAAGGTATGTATGAAGTCTTCTAGAGGTTCAAGCCAAACAAACAATGGTTGTGATCCCCTTTCACATCAGTCCACCTTTGTTCCGCATGAAATTAAACTGCATGACCATTTTCTATCCGACATGACGTTAAACTGTAACTACTCGAACTACCTAGGTTTGATCCCTATCACCTAGACAGGATACATAGGAAGCATCCATGAGGTTTAACCCCATCTAGCGGTAATCTATTGTAACCCCATACAGAGGTAAGCCGTTGTGACCCAATCCTGTAGTAATCCGTTGTGACCCTATCCAACGGTATGTCGTTGTGACCCCTCCCTTCCATGGTAAGCTATCACACCCCTATTCGACGGTATTTTGTTGATGCCTATCCGACGGTAAGTCGTTGTCAGATGAACTATGTAGGTTTGACCCCTGTCTCCTAGACAATGTATGTAGGAAGCCTCTCCGAGGTCCAACCCATGAACCGGTAAATAGTGGTGTCGCCCATATTGTGACAGACATCTCTGGCCTACCCCTTGAGCGTTAGGCCAACCCGGGCTACTAACCACGTATAAATCCTGCAGGTTATCTGGTCATTCTCCCCCATGAACACCTTGATTTCGTGCCCCAACCCAGAGTTCCCACTTCCTTCGGTTCCCATTAACTCACTGATGTCCTCATGTTAGTTCCATGTCACCTCCATCGACTTAATAAGTCCTCCATCATCAGTCCTAATTCTTACTCGGGCCTCCACATCACGGTGGGATCATGCAAATTCACCTGTTCGCTACTCCTAACAGCAATCTAGTAACTAACCATGCGTTATACCTGATATCGGTTTCCCTAAAGGGGTTACACCTATCTAATCCACTCTATCCACTATTCCGATCAGTCTGATCCATCTCCGCTAGATGTTAAACTCACAGCATACTCTGTGTTAAACATGGGAAGCTAAGAAAAACCTCAGAGACATGCCGATGGAATATAATTCCCCGCATTTGATGTGGGAAGCCTTGGGCTCCGTGCCCTTGAGAAGCCCTATAATAAGGGGAAGAAACCCAGACGTGCCAATGTTCAATTGTCCTGACATGCTAGTGATGTCTCAATGTCACTACTCCCACAACCGAGGTTGCTACCCTTACTAGACCCTTTGGAATGTCCTAATAGAAGTAGTGTAATTAATAGCCATCCATGAAGATATGGAACTGTGAATCGTTTCATGAACAACTACTTAATTCTATAAGGGAGACTCGGACTAAGTGATGAGTTCCGAAGAGGAATCCATGAATGGAAGAACTAACGTCCCATCATCCTATTTCGATCAAGGAGAAAACGTCCCTGAACAGGTGACGGATGTCGCCCACCTTTGGAAGGAGGGAATGCGGGACAAAAGCCAGTGCGTCCTCCAGACAAAAACGCACGCCCCGACAAAATTGTTGGAAACAATATGAAAACATAAATTTTTATATGTCTTCCTTTATATAATTTTTATTTAACTATTTGGTTCTTTTAGTTCAATATATATTTCCTTTAATTTATTTTGAAACTTGTAACAAAATCAGTTAAATTAATCAGGAAATTAAACCATTATAATAGTTTGTCAAGATAATTTTATGGAACAAATAATATCTCCTAAGAGTCTGAAAAATAAAATTAGTTGGTCATAATTCTTATATAATGGGTGATGATCAATTTATCACCCAATCCATCAATTTAGGTTTTACTAACCGTAGGTGCATATGTTCCAGATCATTCATAAACATGTTGTATCAAAAAATGGTTGAATGTTCTAGGAAATCCACATACCCAAAACTATACCATAACATCTTAATGTTATCATGTAAGTATAAAAATCTCTTAGGATGACCCCAAATGTTTTCACTAAAGATCACTATTCCTAATACACAAATAAAATATTCATTACTTCCATAGAATTAAATCATAAAATATTATAATGGGTTATCTATTACAATAAATGATCACTTATTTACACATAAAATATCTACAAAAAAGTTCATAATCTCCAATGTTATATAAATGTTTCATTTGATATGAATTTTAATTCCACTAAATACATTCCTCTATCTGATTATTATAGAAAAAAAATTACATACTCTCTTTGATACAAATAGTAAAATGCTTGATATAATCATTATACATTAAAAAATAAAAATTTATATATGAATCACATACATCATAATGATAAGTTGAGGCTTAGAGATTTATATTATCAAGAAGTATAAAAAACTAATAAATATACTTTCATTATAAACTAATTAAATTTTTACCCATTATACATGAAAAAAATACTTAATTCATGAAATGTATTCAACATCTCCAAGAATGTTTTCCACTGGTTATATGTATCAATAAATTTTATGTGTTTTATTATTCATTGTAATCTGAGGAATATACATATAATAATGGGGAGAGTTTAAATGCTTACTACGAGAAATATATAATTGATGAAATTAGGGAATAAACATGGACGAAATATTATTATATGAATATGTAAACAATAAGAATCCATAATCAACATGAAACTAGTATCTTGAAATATCCATTATTTAAACCAATTACATGGATATCAAAAGGCTTATCTCATACATATTTATTGTCTAATTTCAGACCCCATAAAAATGTTTTAATCATATTTTACTGAGACACAACATGTTATGGGATGTTAAATAAATGAAAACCCAACATCTATTGTCTCATTACTGATTTCAATTCATTGAGAAGATATTTAATTTTGGACCCATCCACCCATTAATATACTCTAATTCTCTAACCATGTGTTTCATCAAGTCCTTTCAAATAATTCCCTAAGAAAAAAATTAGTGAATTAAACATGGATATATATATATATATATAATGAAATATCATTAATTTCAATCCATAATAAAAATATATTATCCAAAAAAATTCAATAATAGATTCAATACTTATAAAAATGGCAATGAAATGGTAAACATTATCATAACCCATCTGGTAGAAGAAGTTGAATGATTATTCAATACAGAATCAAAATTCAAAAAAATCATTTAAATTTTAATTTCAATATATGGAATTCTAATACATATCTATACATAAATATATGGGATTAAATATTCATAATATATTTATAGTAAAACATGGATGTTCATACAGTAAAAAGTTTATAAGCTATTAATTATCCATAATGTAATAACAACATATGGAATTCCATAACTTTTCTTTATATCAAATGAATATGATTTCTCATAGGTGAATATCATATAATAAGAATTATATGAAATTTATTATACAAATCAAATTAATAAATAATAGTATTGAAAATTCAATACTTGAATAACCATGAACATAATCCATCCAAAAATGGAATGTAGATGTTTTCTATTGAACATATCCTGAATCTAATTTGATAATGTAGATGGGTATTCATATAAATGAAAAACACCCTCATAAATGAAATATTTGAATAATATCACATGAATCAATTTTTTTTTATTCCATGACTTCCATACAAAAATGATGACAAATATATATCATGAAACATAATCCCCATTAGAGTGAATCCTTTCAAAAAAGATAATGGAAATGAAAATGAAAACATAAAATAAAAAATATAACATATTTTTTTACATTTATGAAAATAAATATTTACACATTAATTTAAATTTTATCATTCTAAAATATGAAGTGAATGATTTTAAAACCATTTAATTTAAATAAGATATTCAATAATAGAGATGTGAAATGATATAAATTTTATCTTGATAAAATTGGTAGAGGAATACACATCTTTTGAAGGTGAATGGAAACCCATTTTTATTTTTAACACCTTTTTTTTGAAAAAAATATTTTAAAAAGAGTAAAAAAATATTTTTTAATATAAAATTAATTTAAAAATATTATTTTTAAATACATTATAAAAAACTATTAGTGTCATAAACCCTTTAACAGATGGAATATGTTCATTATTAAAAAATATAACTCACAGAAATAAGACATCATTTACAAATGTAGTATGTGGTAAATAAAATCCAAGAAACATGAATTTTTTAAAAATGGGATTATGAGGTAAAAATTGAACAAATAATAGAATAACTCATAAAAAATTGGAATAGTTCAACAAATATATACATTCATGTGTATGATAATAACTTAATGAAAGAAAATTGAGTTACCAAAAACTATTACGACTCGATTAACACATGAATAAAAAAATGTTTGAAGAAAAGATCATGATTTATCATTTATTATCCACTAAAATAAATAAGAAATATATTCTATATACATATTTCATCACAAAAAAAATATAACACCATGCGTAGTAGGCATGGTGCATAATATGTATCATGTCTCAATGTATTAGTAATGGGAAACAGAAAAACACTTATAGATTGAGTAACACATTAATAAAATCCCCTTAAAAGAGAAGACATGTAATTGAACATGCAATACCATGAATAAATTAAAATTCATGATAAAATATATAAAATAGGTAGAATATAAACTTCATAAATGAAATTATGTGCATGATACCAAACATGTCTGATAGATATGAATTTTAGATGAAAAACCATAACCAAATCATGATTCATTCTTTAAAATAAAAAAATGTCATGAATAATTAAATTATGTTCATTAAAAAATAATAAAAAACATTATTCATGACTAAAATTGTTTAAACTAATCATAAACACTAAATAAAGACAAATATATTAGTTAGTTTTTACTTATTTTCATCACCTGGTGTAAGTAATATTTATCTATATAAACTACTTACCTAAAAAAGTAGTTGTAACTTAATTTCATAAATTTAGACATTCATATATTTTATAAGGTATTATAATACATTTTCCCTGATTGTTTATAAATATGAAATCATAATTGATGGTAGTTTAGGTTATGATACCCCTGGTTGAAATTAGTGAAGAGCACATTTCTATGTTCCTTAATGAATGAAACATGATTTATTGATTAATGATTGATATATTAATATAACCTAAGAGGAGTAAAAAAAATTATATGATTATATCATATTATACTATAAACTATGTTCTACTGTTTAACCCTTATATAAATGCACAATATTGTTCTCATAGGGGGTTAAGCTGACCAAAACATGAAACTACCAGGAATAACGGGTTATTGTGAGGATGTGTAGCTGTTATATAACTATAACAAAAGCACAAGGATATTATATTTTCATTATCATGTAAAAATACTTTTCTTTATGAAATTTAAATAGAATATAATTTATATAATTAAATTACGTAGGTAGATGTGATGATTTTCCTCTTTTATTGCTTGTTTTATAGGTTGGGATTAACAAAAATATTTTGTTGAAAATATCATTAATTTGTTATAAAATTCAACACACCAATATCATAATCATATCACAAAAAAGTTATGTATCCATTAATATTGTCATCATTTCAGTCATTGTATTTCATTGATGAAATGGAAAAAAATTAATCATTATAAGGAGGGACTAATCCATAGGTACTCATGGTTAATGATTTCATTATCCAATGAAATGAATAAATTTGTAATAATATATAATGATTAATATTACTATAAAAGATATAAATAGGATATTTTTTTATGATTCACTAGTTATACCATCCATAAAATGCGATGATGGAAATTGAATTGTGTTGCGTTATAGAGGTGTTATTCCCCCCAACAAATGAATTAAGATTTTGTTTTTGTTAAACATTATGTTAAAAGATTTTAAATTAAAATTTCTATATAATATTAAAATATATTACTTAAACAATACTATGTACATTAGATAGGAATTTTAAATTATAATTGGAAAATAGAAATACATATGTAATATGTTAAGTAGACATAATTACTCATGGTCTGCACATTGATATTACTTTTGAAGATCGATTTGTAATTAATGGAATAGGATAATTTATTTTCATTAGAATATAAAAAAAAAATTATATGATACTATATGGGTTGAAAATTGTTTGATTTATTGGGGGAACATTTTTTTAGGATTTCCAAAAGGCGGTGGTGATAGGGCACTTTTATAATTGGGGAAAATGGGATTTCTACTAATATTTAAACTCTATTAAGTTGGAGTACATGTTAAGTGGATCCAAAATTGAAAAATAATAGAATATGGGATAAAAAAATTAATAAATAAATCATCTAATTACTATAGATATTTTTTATCCTTATATTTCCCCTTTACCGGTAGAATTATAACTTTTATGCTTTTATATTTTTTAACAGAAAAACGTTTTTACATAGAGTATCATAATTTTTTACTCAAAAAGAATGGGAAATTTTTTGAAAAATATTAACCCATAATTAAAAGTTTTATGTAACACCCCAATCTTCCACCGTACATTTCCCTTTAAATAATGAAATTGTTTTCATTGTACGGAACTTCGAGATTCTAACACACCTTAACCAATCAAACTAACTGTTATGAATAGTAATACCCACATTTTAGAATTTTATAAATTTTTTTATTAAAAATGGACCTTATTTTATGATTTGGAATATCGAAATTATCTTAGGGTGATTTTTTGGTATTTTTCTGAAAACATTCTATTATTGATGAATATTAAAAAATACTAAATTTTTATTAAAAACAACTTTTTTAATCAAAATAATGTATAGTGATAAATTATAATTTTGATTGGATTTAAAGTAAAATTAGATTATATTTTTTCCATTTAATATAATTTTGTTCATTATACATAATTTCACATTTAAACTGGACATAAACTAGTGCCAATCTTTTGATAGGTATTATTTCTTAAAAACACGCTTTTTATTTTGACAACGGGAAATAATATTAAATTAATTTTGGCCAATTTTGTGTTTTTAATTTAGAAAAATGGATTCCATATTTATAATCAGGAGGTCCAAATTGTGTAAATAGTTAACTTTTATTTTCAAATATTTCAAATAATTACTTAAATATTTTATTTACCATGGTTAAAAGGTAAATCGGGTAAGTAAGGGTGAAAAATAAAATTATAATAATATTAAATTACACTAAAACATGACCTAACCATATTTTATAATAAATTTCCGACCATGGGCATCCTTGGGACGATTTTGGAACCCCATGGAGACACTTGTAAGTGATAATGACACTTTATATTAATTAAGTTAAAGTAAATAAAAAAATGACAAAAGCATGTATCTTTTAGTAAAACATTTTTATCTCGGGTTATATTATTGTTCTATTAGAATATAAATATTCATTAAAAAGCTAAGAATAATTTATACATAATTTTATTTTGTTTATAATATTTATACATTAACTAATTTAATTTATTTATGACACAACAATGATGCAGTATTTTCCTTATTAATGAAAGAATCAAATAAATGATATTATAAATATTAAAATAAATATAATTTGAATCTTTTGATTCCATACACGAATTTAATAGGTTAATATGACATGTTATTATTGATTCAATGAATTTTTTTCGAAGTAATAATGTTGTTATGACTTTAACAAAAATAAAATACAAAATAGTGTCAAAAATGACATAAAAGAGTTTTTAAAACAAATATTACATTCTTAATTGATATTATATTCATAAAAATATATGATTAGGCGAAAGGGAATAAATAATATTATATATCTCATTAATGAACCACTTGTGGTTGGTTTAAATGTTTATAGTAATTTTATTACCCATATAATATAAAAATACAAAGAGACATGGTAAATGTCAGACTAATTAACTAAGAGTTAAATCTAAAAGATAAGGTTAATATAGTGCCCCAAAACTATCTAAAACCTATTGGTTGAGTGGTTTTCTACCCATACCCACCTTATCCTAGAAATAAATCGGTTTTGATCCATTAGAAACCGAATATTAATTTATTATAAAATAATATTCTATGTTTTTTCTAAGGTGACACTCACCCCTCTTATAAAAGGGAACTCCCCCTTCTCTCAAATTCATACATTCAAAGCCATTTGGATCGGCCAAAACCTACCCAAATATCCTTTAAACACATATAAAGTCATCTTATAGGACTTCCTTTTGTCGTAAAGCCATCCTAAGGATCACTTTTGATAAAATCAAAAGGAAGAACTCGAAGAAAGGTAAATATTTCATGACCTCTTTCGAGTTTATTTCTTCTTCCAATTCCTCGTTCATTGTTGTTTCAATTAAAAAATAATAACTCCATTATATTCTATATACTGTGATGCTATTATAAAAATAGTACATCCATATTTGTTATTTTTATCCAACCTATGAATGAAAAGTGTCCAAACGAGCGTACGTACGGCTTACCGTCTCCACGTCGTGGTGTAGTTTGTTATTCTAACATTTCATTATTTGGGTGGGAATAATAATGATTATAAATGATATAAATAATAAAAAAATTATAATCATTATTTATATATTATATACCATCCAATTATATACGATTTTCATATAAAAATAATGATATTGTCCCTCGTGCATACGTACGGATTATCGTCCCCACGACCCGATGAGATTCATTTCCATGTTTACCATTCAACGATGACTATAAAAATATATATTATTAATAAGTATGTCATATATGAAATAATAATGATAATGGATATATATATATATATATGTACTTACATATGTCTTTATTCACTTCTTTTCAATACGATATGAATTCAGAAACAGTATTTATGCGTATGTACGGCCTACCGTCTCCAAAAATGGTGTTTTCCATTTCATATATATATCTATTATAAATATTTATATTCTATATATATATATATTATATATAAATCAAGATTTATATTATGGAATTATTTAAATCATGATCTAAATTATATGATCAAGAATAACAAGTTAAAATATGTGCGATAAAGAAAGCGATTATTACCAAAAAATTTAATTTAACATGAAAATCATTATTATATGGGTAGTATGAAGTCATAAATGAATCATATATGATATAATAAATAAGAATATGGTTATGGTATAATTTATTAACATACAATAATCATCATACAGAAGGTTAAACGTACCCTCAACCAAAGGAATGTGCAAGGTAAGGGTTATTTCCTCAATCTCGTTATTTATACGCGATTGTTCATGTGTATGTACTTTCTGGGACATAATTATCATAGATATCCATATTTCATAAATATATTTTCAAAAGGTATATTTTAAGGTTTTATGGGAGGTTCTATTTAACTAGATCATTATTTTAAATTTTTTAAAGATTTATCTTTCTAAGCCCTTTTAATCAATGTCCATGATTTCAAAATGAATTTAACGATTTATTTATATGAACATGAATGTATTTAAATGGTGATTCTTTTCAAAAGTTTCAAAGTGGTATGGGACAAATTTATATGAAAATATCTTTTAAATTACTTCCTTTATAAATTTTGATACTTTTAAATGATTTCATAAAAAGGGGATATTTTTTCTCAAATCATTTTTCAGATCATTTTCATTTATGTCAACATCCTTTGATGGATTTTAAACTTGTTTGATGTTGATTTATTCTGATACAATATTTCATATTATATTGAATGATTTATTCTGTGTTTTATTTTGAAAGTGATATTTTTATACCATTCATGATTTATGGATAAAGTATTAAAATTTACTATGCTAGTTTTAATACAAATATTTATGTTATGCTTCAAACGTTTCATATGAGGTATGCATTAGACTTAGTATGTGACAGGTGGAGCCCGCTATATCTCCACGATGCATCGGTAGGTCTCATGAGACAAACTACTGTCTTGATACATGTCCATGACAAAATATTTTTTGTAGTCTTGGTACAAGGCCTTGACTATGTGGTTAGGAAAGTCTGGCATTATACATTCATCCATTATGAAAGTGGCTATTTGATATTTCATGTGATTATATGACTAGTTATATATCCATGTTAATAAGTAAATCTCATTATTTGATTTTATCTTTTCTGTATTATGCTGAAGTTCAAGTTTAAAAGTCTTATGTTTGATTCATATACATTGCATTAAAATGTTTGTGCTTATTTATGAATGTTTCCACTATAATGTTATCCTAACTGAGTATCTGAGCTCACCCTTTTCTATGTTTTATTTTTTCTAGGATGTGAAGAAGTATATAATGACTAAAATGTTGGGATAGTCTATGGGATGAGTGTTCTCCAAGGGGACATGATTTTTTTTATTGTTTTTATTTCTTGATGTAATGTAAAACATATTAATGTATCTAGTATTTCCAAGGCTACAAAACTGATCAGTCTTTCGGGACACGATTACTTGTATCATTCCAATGTTATGTAATAATGCACCGACTCTTGGTAAATAGGGTCAGGACATTACAATTGGTATCCGGGAAAGTTTAGTAAAAATCATGTAAACTAGATTTAGAGAAACTCTGATTAGATCACATTACCCTAGATAGACTTTGAGGATTGTAATAGAAGAACCTCTTAAAATATTGGTTATGTAGAGATTTTGTGAGTTTTCTGAGATTTAAATCCATGTCTGGATATGAGCAGGTAGAGGTGGCTCTGGCACAAATGTACCTAGGGGTAAAACCCGAAAACACCGATTTGAGCGAGACTCAAACGGGAACTGGTGCATGACAACGGGCATTGTTGTTCTCTTGGTTACGACACTCCCGAGGGATATGCTTAGGATAATTCTAAGTTTCATTACAAATAATTTTAAAGGGTTTATGAGTATAGAATTCCTCAAAGAAAAACGTTCTATTATTATGGATTATATCCATAAATTGTTCAATTTGTGTTAGGTGTTTTACAAGTTTGTAATTATGTATTGTGATTTATAAACTACTCTAGTTTATGACATTGTATAGAAATGGAGCCTAGTGAACGGAATGGAAACTGTATCCTTGCGAGTAATCTTTGTAGGTATTTCCCTCCTACTCAAGATAATTATAGTGGAGCTGGTGATGCAACTATTGTTTATTGGCTTATAACCATTCTGGGACAACTCACTTGGGTTATGAATAATAACCTTACCCGTATGGAGAACCCTAATCCATAATGAAGAGGATAAATGTTAGACCGTATCATGAGGAAAAACCCACCAAAATTCAATGGTTGTACAAATCCATTATTAGCTGATCAATGAATAAGTTCCTTAGAGATAATATTTCATGCTCTGGGGAGTAGTGAAAGGGAAAAACATTTCATGGCAGTTTATTGCCTCACAAGAGATGATGATCAATGGCGGTAATTGATTCAAACTAAAAAGGAAGATGAAGAAGTATTAAGTATGGAATTGAGGGAGTTTAATGATATTTTCGTTGAAAAGTACTTTCCTCATGACCATCGAGCAGATATGGAGAACAATTCCATAGTCTGAGGCAAAAAGAGGATGAGAATGTTGCATATATTGAGGCCAACATTACAAGGTTTGTAAGGCATGAAACATATTATATATGTAACCCAACGAGTAATACTGATTGTTTATTTTATGGTTTAAAACCATTTATATGTCGAGCATTAGTCTCAAAATCTTTCTCAACGTATAATGTTATTGTATCATGTACTATCAAGACAGAACAGGAATTCTCAAAATCTTTTGATAATAATGTAAAGCAATAGAAGAAGAGAACGATGGAGCAACAGACAGATAAATGGAAAACGGGAAAGATGTATTTTCCATTATGTGATAATTGTGGGAAGAAACACCTCGATACTTTCCTAAAAGGTATGGGAGTTCGTTAAAAATGTTGAGAAATAGGTCACCAGGCTCGTTATTTCAATAGAAAGAAAGGGGATGTAAATGTTGAATGCTACAATTGTAAATAAATGTGGCATTATAAAAATGAATTTTCTAAGCGTTCGGGAAAAATAACTCATAAAAGTCCAAGAGATCATGTCCAAGGTTATGTTGTTACTACAATTGATGTGGAATAATTAATGTATTTGTGTTTTTGGACTAAAGGATTATATTCTGGTTATAAGAATAATGTGATATATATAAGGATTGTAGTTTAGTTCTTTTTGTTTTCATTAAGGTTTTAACATGACTAAGGTAATCCTATTTTCAGTACATGACAATAAGAGAAACATTTCTTTGTTTGGGGAATCTGATGTTACAATTGATTTTTGAATTTAGATACATTTTATAGAGAGTATGGATAGAGGTATTTTGGATAACTATAATGTTCAGAAAAGATTAAGTTGAACATTGGATAGTATTGTTTAAGGTTAAAACATTTCTTATTATTATTTTTGGAATATTATGATACTATAGTTTTAAGAAAAGGGTAACTTTCAGGTCGAGCGATAACTCATTGCATCGGAAAAATCTACAGGAATAGAACCCACAACCACAGTGTGACATGCCTTTATTACCTACCACCAGCCTACAGGAAGTCCCTGGTTATTACAAAATATTTTTCTTCATTTTAATGGTATGCGGTAATATTTGGAACCTTATACAATTGGGATAAATATAATATTTTTGAGTTCTATTATCTTTTAGAGTGAAAGATGAGTTTGTGGTAGAAATTATTTGAAGGATGAAACCCAACTTGTCAAGTATATATATATATATATATATATATATTTATCGTATTCTATTAATAAATTAATTATTAAAATTTAGGGAAGGGATATTAAAACCAAAAATTTGTTATCCAAATACCTTATGTTTTGTTGAATAGATGATATTTTAAATCATTATTGATTGATGGCTTTGAGGCCCTCAATTTTACACTTTTTTGTGATTGATGACCTCAATCAGACCCTAAAAATATTTACATTTTTCCTCTAATTACATGTCTATAATTTCCACCAATGTTCTCCTATTCAAAACCGTAATTTGGTGGTGACATTCTCACTTCCCTTTCCCTCTTATTAAAACTAAATTTTATTTACCCTATTTCTGATGTGGGTTTTCCACAAAGGTATTTTCTATTTTCAAAATTTTATTTTCGAATAACATTTTCAAATTTCAAGGACACAATTATTTGAATGAGGGTAGAATGTAACACCCCATACTTCCACGGTATGTTTCCCTTTGAAGAATTCAATAGCTTCCATTGTACGCAACTTCGAGATTATAACACACTATGACCAATCAAACTAGCCATTATGAATAGTAATACCCACTTTTTAAAATTTTATATATTTTATCAATCAAAAGGGACTTCATTTTTGGATTATGAATATCGAAATTATTTTTGGGTGAATTGCTGGTATTTTTCTGAAAACATTCAATTTTTGATGAATAGTGAAAAATACTATATTTTAATTAAAAATATTAATCAAAATAATTTATAGTGCTAAATTATACTATTGAGTGGTTTTAAACTATAATTAGATTAATTTTTTACCATTTAATCCAATATTGGTCATTGGACATAATTTCATATTTAAACTGGACATAAACAAGTGTCAATCTTTTGATAGTTATTATTTCTTAAATACACGCTTTTTATTTTGACAACGGGAATTTATTTTATATTAATTTATTCCACTTATATGTTTTTAATTTAAAAAAATGGATTCCATATTTAGAATAAGGAGGTCCAAAATGTGTAAATAGGTAGATTTTATTTTAGACATTTTGAATAATTACTTCAGTAAATATTTTATTTACCATGGTTAAGGGGTAAATCTGGTAAATAAGGGTAAAAAATAATATTATAATAATATTAAATTACCCTAACACGTGTCCTAACCCTATTGGATAATACATGTCTGACCATGGGCATCCTTGGGTCGATTTTGGGTCCCCATAGAGCCACTTGTAAGTGATGATGAAACTTTACATTAATTAAGTTAAAGTAAATAAAAAAATGTCAAAACCATATATCTTTTAGTAAAATATTTTTAGCATAGGGTATATTATTGATCTATTTGACTAAAAATATTCATTAAAAATATAGAAAAAATTCCTACATAATGGTATTTTATTTATAAATTTTAGACATTAAAAAGGTTAATTTATTTATGACACAATAATGATGCAGTATTTTTCTTATTAATGAAAGAATCAAAATATTGAAATAAATATAATTTTAATGTTTTGATGCCATATACGAATTTTTAAGGTGAATATTACATATTATTACTTATTCAATGAATTTACTTTGATGTATTAAATCTGTTATGACTATAAAAAAAATACCAAATACTATCAAAGTCGACATAAAAGAGTTTTTAAAACATATATTATATTATTAATTGATATTATATTCCTAAAAATCTAAGGATCAGACAAAGGGAATAAATAATATTATATATCTCATTAATGAACCACTTGAGGTAAGTTTTGGAAGTTTATAGTATGTTTATTGACCACATAATATAAAAATAGAAAGAGACATGGTAAATGTCAAAATAATTAACAAAGAGTTAAATCTAAAAGATAAGATTAATATAGTGAACCAGACTTGTCTAAAACATATTTTTTGAGTGGTTTTCCACCCATAACCACCTTATTCATTAAATAAATCAGTTTGAAGCCATTAGAAAGCGAATATAAATTTATTATAAAATAATATTCTATGTTTTTTCTAAGGTGCCCCTCACCCCTCATATAAAAGGGAAATCCTCCTTCTCTCAAATTCATACCTTCAAACCCATTTGGCTCAGAAAAACCCTACCCAAATATACTCTCAACTGTTATCCATTAATCCTAGAGGCCTTCCGTTAGTCAGAGATCCAACCTAAGGAGCCCTTTTGATCAAATCAAAAGGATGTACCCAAAGAAGAGATAAATATTTCATGACCTCTTTCAAGTTCATTTCATCTCCCACTTCTTCATTATTTTTTTCCATTATAAAATAATAACTCTAGTATCTTATATATACGGTTATGTTATTATAAAAATGGTAAAACCATATTCGTTATTTTTATCCATCCTATAAATGAAAAGTCACCACATGTGTGTACGTACGGCTTATCATCTCCATGTCGTGGTGTAGTTTGTTATTCAATCATTTCATCATTTGGATGGGTATAATAATGAGTATAAATGATGTAAATAATAAATATAACAATATAATTATTCTGTATAAATGATATACCATCCCATTATATATGATTTTTATATCAATGAAATGATATTGTCGCTCGTGTGTACGTACTAATTACCGTTTCCACGACGCGATGTGATTCATTTCCACGTTCAACATTCAATGATGATTATAAAAATATAAATTATAAATAAGTATGTAATATATGAGATAATAATGCTACTAGAGATATATATATATGTATGTATGTATGTACATACATATATCTTGTTCACTTCCATTCAATACGATATGAATACAGAAACAGTGTTTATGCGTACGTACGGCCTACCGTCTCCATAAACGGTGTTTTCCATTTCATATATCTATCTATTATAAATATTTATATTATAAATATATATGATATATAAATCATGGTTTATATTCATTAATTCTTTAAATCATGATCTAAATGATATGATCAATAATAACACGTTAAAACACGTACGATAAATGAAGCGATTATTACCTTAAAAGTTAATTTAACATGAAAATCATTACTAAATGGGTAGTATAATGTCATAAATGAATAATTTATGATATAATAAATATGAATATGGTTCTGGTATAATTTAGTAACATAAAATGGTCATTATACAGGAGGTTAAACGTACCCTCAACCAAAGGAATGTTCAAGGTAAGGGTTATTTCCTCAATCTCATTATTTATCTGAGATTATTCATATGTAATTACTTTCTGGGACATACTTATCATCAATACCCATATTTCATAAAATGATTTCAAAAGGGTTCTTTTCAGTTTTATGGGAGGTTCTATTTAACTATATCATAATTTTAAATGTTTTAATGATTTATCTTTCTATACCCTATTAATCAATGTCCGTGTTTTTTAAAAAAAATTTAAAGATTTATTTATATGAACATGAATGTGTTGAAATGATAATTATTTTCAAAAGTTTCATATTGTTATGAGACACTTTGATTCAAAAATATATTCTAAAAGACTTCTATTATAAATTTTGATACTTTTAAAAAATTTCATGAAAGAGGGGTATTTATCTCAAAGCATTTTTCTGATCATTTTCATCTATGTCAACATCCTTTGACGAATTTTAAACTTTTTTTGAATTTGATTTATTATGATACAATCTACCATATTATATTGAATGAGTTATGCTATGTTTGACTATAAATGTGCTATTTTTATACAATTAATCATTTATGAATAAAGTATTGACATTTTGTATGCTAGTTTTAATACGAATGTTTATCTTATGTTATACCATTTTCATATGAGGAATGTATTAAAATTATAAGTGACGGGTGGATCCCGTTATTACTCCTCGATGCATCGGTAGGTCTCATGTGACAAACTATTGTCTTGGCAAAAGGCCTTGACAAAATCTTATTTTTAGTCTTGGAACAGGGCCTTGACAATGTGGTTATGAAAGTCTGGCATTATGCATTCCATCTTAATGAAAGTAACTATTTGATATTGCCTATTATTATTATACTAGTAGAACATCAATGTGAATAAGTAAATGGAATTATTTGATTTTATCATATCAATATTGTGTTGAAGTTCATGTTTAAAATTCTTATCTTTTAGTCTTAAACATATTCTTACAATTTTTATTCTTATTTATGAAAGTTTCCGCTATATTGTTATCCTTACTGAGCATATAAGCTCACCTATTTCTATGTTTTATTTTTCCCATAATTTGAAGATGTATATTATGACTGACCTATAGGGATATTATAAGGGATAAGTGTGTTCAAAGGTGACAAGATGTTGTTGTTGTTTGTATTTCATGATGTAAAGTAAAAATTATGAATGAATCTAGTATTTCAAGGATACTAAACTGATCAGTAATTCGGTAGATGATTCCTTGTATGATGACAATATTTTTTAATAATGAACCAACTCTAGGTAACTGGGGTCAGGGAATAAAATTTTAAATCCATTACATTTTATTTTATTTTTTTGTGTTATAAAAATTAATTTTTGAAATAAAAATATATATCGTGTAAAAAACAATTTTAGAAAAAAAATTTCTTATGTTCTAAAATATCAAATATGGTTTTTTATTTTAAAATATATAATTTAGAAATTATCAAGTCACATATAAAATATATATTCTTTCTATATAAATATATTAATTAATTTTTATTCCTTATTTAACACTAATACATAAATATAGTTCATGCTCTGTGAAAAAATGGTATTTTTCAATATTCACTTAAAAATCATAATTTTTAAAAACCATAAAAACTCATATTACGATTATATTATTTTTATTGATTAAAAAATTATTTTATTATTTGAATAATTTATTCCTATATTTGAAAAATTTATTATTTAAATCTAATTTTGAAATACAATTGAAAATTTATTATGTTGGAAAATACTTTTTTAATGTGTAATCTATTATTTATTAATATTGCTAATAAATTAATATTTAATTTATCAGAAATATATTTATCACACTATATATGTTTTTAAATATTATTTAATCATAATATAAACGGATTGTTGAAATATAAAACCAAATTTTGAAAAATATATTTTTAGTCATCAAATGAAATTTTAGTTGTTTTTCTTATAAATAATTTGTTCAATTCATATTTGTGGTTTATATTATATTAATTATATAAATATTTAATAAATTATTTTCTCATATTTTTTCTCATAAACTCAAAGAACATGTTTTAATAGTCATAGTTAATATTAATATTTTTATCTAAATATATCACATGGTCGTTTTAGTTCAATATTTCTTGTGGAGTAAGGTGTCAAACACCAAGACTTATTTAAAGGAAATTATATATTAATATCATGGGTTCTTAAATTTTTACATGTTTCTTATATAATATTGTATTAGGAAACACCACCTATTTCCTATATCATGTTGGATTAGTCATCCAGCCCAGATATTCATAGTGGAATGGGAAGATCAAGCAATTTCTCAATACTATATCATGAGATATAAGGTTTTAACGAATGAATTGGATGTATATAAAATACCTAACCATCACATAATGAAAACTATAAAAATGTGTTTTACACAATTATAAACTATTCATAATTTCAATATATCATGGAAAATGGGAAAAACGGGTTTCTGAAACATCTAATCATTCATAATTAACTCATTGAAGAGAAGATGATTTCATAGAATCATCATAATCATAATACATACAAAAAAATGGATTGTATAATTTGATCAAAAGGCTTGTAATTCATAATAATCATTAAATTATAATGACATATATTAAAGAACATTAAAATATAATTCAAACTTTTCTTTGGAATCATGAAAAAATATAGATTTTCCATGATAACATTTGAAAAAAATTACCAATGTATTTAGGAAATATTTTTCATTTAAAATATCTAAGGAAATATATAAAATAAGATTCCCTGAAAATAATAACTGTGATGACATAGAATTATTTTCATGGAATAATCATTATAAGAAAAATACCACTCAAAATATTAAAAAAATTTGAAATTTGAAATGTTTAAATATCATTAAGAAAAAGTAATTCTTTAAAAACAGTAAATAAATTAAATGTAACTAAAAAAGGATCTTTTTAAATTATTTCAACTATGGGTGTATAATTTTAGGAAATTTTTTAATTATTATGTACATTGAATATAAATGTTATCAAATAAATTTAGAATGACATATTATTTTAATTGAAAACATATTCTCGATCATTTAATGTACCCATGAGTGAAAATGGAATAAATAAATTAAATTTTCATGATTCATAAAAGTGTAAAAAATTGGGGTTTAATGGTTATGATCCATTAATTATAACTCTATGAAAATATAACCTATACTATCCCAAAATAAATGATATTGTAGCATAATCCCTAACCTCAAGTGTCATATTTCTTCATATGTGTATAATATAGCTATATAAAAGCTGTATATTTACTATAAATATGTTCTATAAAATTTTAATTTATATCATACAATATATAATTTACTAAAATCATCTCATGACCATTTTAATTCCAAAACATTATTAAAATCATTGTTTTGAGTGATAATAGCTTTTTATTTTTGGGTGCGTTTTAGTTTAGTTTTCCAGGTCATAATATTTTGATCTTGGTTAGATAATATAAATAATTTTATTCAAGTAATTATTATTATATGTAAAAAATATTTAATTCTATTAATATGTATATAAAACGATGATGAAAACTAGATTTCTTCATTTCTAGGATACATTAGTCTATACGTACGCACATATTGTGTTAAACAATCTAGATATATGTCAAATTAACCTAAAAACCATTTAATAATAAATTATTTTATTAATATAATATATATTATATATATTTTTCACCTCTATAATTATATCTGTCAATGTGAAGCAGTGTTGAAAAAGTTAACACATTGCTTATTGTAGGGAGGTAGTCCACATGTATGCACAAGCGATGATTTCTTTTCCCAATAGATGAAATAGAGATGGATACTGGTTATTCTACTAATAATATATATAATCATTAAAGGCACCAATGTATGTTTTTTAATACACAACACAAATTTAGAGGAGGAATAATAAGAAATAAAATTTAATATAACCGATTACGAGTTTTAGCACATAGTTGAGAAACCTCCTTTGGTATAGAAATTAATCCATGAAGTTATGGTTATATGAAAATAACCTGAGTTTAAAGACCCTCATTTTTCTGTATAAATTATACTTTAACTATATGGGATTTTTATGAGACTGAGAAATTCGACGGAATGTGATTCTGAGGCCCTGAGATCCCAGAACAGAGTTTTGAACTTTTTTTTTATTGTAGGATTAGTAGACATGCAGGAAGGTTTTTCTATATTTTGAACTGGTTCTCAGATTAAAAATCTGAGGGCACTGTTGAATTCATAGCACATGAATTCTCTTGGGTGAAGCTTAAATTTTTCCAGAAAGTGTCGGGTGGAAATGTAAAATTCTTGACTTTTTAGAAAAATAATAATCAAATAACTCTTTGAGTTATTTAATACTTTTCTTCAACCCTTGAGCGACAGTTGGTGAAACTGCAGTGTAACGATGAGAATTAAATGAAGGTCATTTAATGACTCATTTCTTTTGTGGTGAAACTGGAACACCTGTTCAATTAATGGATAATTAATTATGGTTCATTAATAAACCATATTAATGAACACTACATGGAAATTGTTTGTTTTTATTAATAATTATGTTGGTGAAGAGATTGGAAATCACGAGAAACCTCTGATGAAGCATTGTCGACATCACCCTTCAATGAAGAGTGTAGAATGAATGATGACCATTGGAGAAACCATTCCAGCTATCTATGAGAGGCAAAGAATTTTTAATGACCATGAATATGGAATTCCTTCATTTGTCTGCATCAGATTCCAACGAATCTAGGTAGGGAATTTAAATGTCCAAAGTGTTCATTGATTCCTATTATTCCACTCATGAAAAATACAATGAAAATGGAATAACAAAGAAATGGTTTGATGCACAACTCATTATTTCTTGTAGGAGGTTGTTGTTGGGTCTTGATTTGGAGTTTTACGTAATCTATATGATGATTTTTATCACCCCCATGTTAAAACGTTCACCCAGAGAGCACCGGAAAATCCAAACAAGGCTCAGACCCTCCACCGCTCTTGGATATTGTGTGTTCTTTGTGGGAGACCGAGAAAAGAGATGGTAAGGAGAATCCAAGGGGAAAATAGTGAGGGCAGAAACCCAATAGGCCCACAGCCATAGAAGGGATGGAAAACAGACCACCAGAGCATCACTGGTGACCTCCAGAAGGTACCACCGGCACGACACCACCATTGTGGTGGCACCGATGACCAACAGTGGTAGCCGGCCCATGCCAGCCGTATGGAGAAGTCAGCGGATGCAGGCGCCGCATTGGAAAGCGGTCGTAGCTAAACAACCATGGAGGGGGGAGGATGCAGCACCGGCGTTCCCTATCGTGAAGGGCGGCCCACTCGGGCTGCTCGGCTAGCGCACACCGGCTGGCTCCTGCCGACCGTTTCGGGAAATGGGGCGATGCCCCTCTGGCGCTGCTAGTTGGGAGAACCAGACGCGCCATGTCTGGTCCAGCGCAACCTGCCTGTACCGTGCTATCCAGACCCACTAGTCGTGTCGGACCCACCATCTACGCTGGACCCACTCCATCTGGCCCGAACCCGTGCCATCCGGGCCGAGCCCGCGGGCCCGACTGGCAGACCGGGTCGATCTCCTACCGAACCCGGACTCGACCGACCTTGTTTCACAAAAACTGATATAACTCACAGGCAGAGCGTCCGATCGACACGCCGTCTTCGGGGTGAGGACCCTTGCAATGAATATATCCTTTTTAGATACTCCACCTTAGTTTTCATAGAAGTTTGAATATAGCTGAGTTGGATCAGACTCGAGTCCAACCAGGTCCTGTTTACATTTTTTGCCTATATCTTTTAGATCGATCACCTGATTGATGTGCCGTATGTCACGTTGGAACCCCTATGACTAGATGGTCCTTTGGGTTATATCTATGTGGTACTTCGTGGAGATTAAAATATGACTGGTGTCTTGAGGATTGGATCCTCCAGATATAAATCATTCTAAGTGAATGAATCCATTGGTTTGTTATGATTTGAATAATGAATAGTTATCCTGTGTGGATCAAAACCCATAAATTTATTATGGGTCAGCACCTAGAAATCCATTGTGGATTAGAACCTAGAGATCCTTTGTGGGGCCGCATCTAGTGATCCTATGTACGTCAGCACCTTGCGATCCTCTATGGCTCAACACCTAGTGATCCCCAGTGGGTCACCACCTAGCGATCCACTAGGGGTCTGCACCTAGTGAACCAATGTAGATCAGCAGTAGAGCCTCACTATATAATAAGATGATCTATCTTTATGAATAATCCTATTTACTTATTTACTTATGTTATACCTCATGTGAGCTACGGCTTTTACTTTATGCTATGCAGTTGAGGTCAGGTTTGATGGTATTACATCTGTTGTATTTTTCTTTGTGGTTTCTTCCTTCGTGGATTTCCGAGAGCCCTTCTGGGGTATCGGGGTACCAAATAAGTATTTTTATACTCACCCCTACATGGGGTTCACCCACATGTGTTTTTTTAGAGCATATGATCGACATTTCGACATAGGTGCTCAAGGGGGTGGGACTGACGGATGAGATGACAGTGGACATAGTGGCCTAGGACCAGGTGCTTCCTAGTAAAACCAGGAGGGTAAGATATACTACATATGATTCCATTAGCCTTTCTACTCTCACGATTATGTAGTGGTTTCCGTAGATGACCATTAGATTTTATTTTTTGTTCATTACTGTTTTTTGTTTCCCGTTGGGTTTTTATTCTAGCCCACTTATTTTCTCCTGCACTTTCACTCATATTTGTTTTAGTTGCATACTTTTTCCCCTTATAGTGTGTTAGGATGTGGTTGGTCATGTGTGTGTATTGTATTAAAGACAATTCCTTCTATTTTTGGGATATTCCTTTCTAATTCTTGTCACCAGCACCTAGACTATGTTAGGAGGGCTTGGGGTAGTCACGGAACGATCCCTGGGGGACGGGTCGTGATAATAAGAACTATAAAATTATTAATTATTATACAATGATATTAAGGACGAGGTTGGGTTGTATAATATGGTCAATAATGTGAATAATGGGAAATAGGAGGAACCATTTTTATAAGTGATTGGAGGGGAACATTTGGAGTAACATAATGTAATAAGTTAATATAAATTTATTTTCACTTTCACGTTCAAAAATTGATATATTCTAATATAAGATGAGTGTGTGTTGAAATACTCTAATTTAATAATTTTTTATAGTTTGGGTGATATTTAACCCTTATATATTTCTATTAACCCCACCTGAACAATTTTTAATATTAATATGTTTTCAACCTTTTTTAAGTTTCAATGTTCAGGAAAGATAGTATAAAATAACACACCACCCATATGTGGAAAATAGATTAATTTTTTTTTTTAAAATATACCATTAAATTGTGAAAATAATAAAATAATTAAATCATTTAAGGTAATATTTTTTATTATTAGATTCCATTAGTGTTGTTTTAAACACTATACATATAGTAATAATTTAATGATCAAAATATTGGAGTGGAATTAGAAAATAAAATTTTGAACCTCACTAATATGATATATATATATATATATAAATTAAATATAAAAAATAATTACTCAAAATTGTGTTAATATTAATATTTTATAAAAAAATTATTTTATTTCTATATTACATGGATGAGTATTATATCGTTATAGAGTGGGCATTTAATGTATTTATTACATTATAAAAAATAAAAATAAATTATTGCGAGGAATAAAATTAATTCATATTTTATATGACGACTTATAACTGATCATAAACAGTTATAATACATATTAAATATATTGTATTTATTAAAATAAAGAGAATAATAATTTTTATTTATTTTGTACTAAAAATATTATTAACATCCTTATCAAAGGGACGTTTCGTAAAATATCCAAAAAAATATAATAGAGTATGAATAAGATAAAAATAAAAGTTACAATGAAATACTGGGATTCTTTTTTTAAATTTAATGTTTTATTCGATTGTTTTAACCTCATGTTACAAATGATACCATTACCATGGTGAAAAATACTTACTACATTTCCATTTAATAATACCAAAATATAGATGTGGTTAATTTACTTAATTTGATCCTGATGATTATAAATATATAATACATATATATATATATATGTATATTCAATTTTAATAAGTGGATGATATTTTTTAAATATAGATGTGTAAAACCAAAAAAAATCGATTTTGTGTTCAGAAATGTGATTATAAGCCTAAAAATGAACTTATATCGAAATCATGTATAATAGTGATTCATGAATATTTAATTAAAATATATATAAATAAATAATTATTAAATCAAATTAAGTTTAAATACATAAAAATTAGGGTCTTTTAGATTTCTATATTTAATGAAAAGAAATTACAGTTTTAAAAAATATGTATATTTCACAATTCATCCAAAAATAAATCATTTTTGAAATATTTGTAAAATATAGACTAATATAATAATTTCTGGATGATTTAAAAAAAATTATTCATAAGAATAATGGTAATTTATAAAAAATAAGTATAAATTAATTATATTTTTTATGATCAAAATAAAATAAAAACATATTTTATAAGGATTTTTTTGAAGCACAAAATGAAATTAATGAAAATAGAGTAATTACTAATTAGTAATTATACATTTTCATTGAATTATAAAAACCATTATACATTATTTCATAAAATTCTCATTCCTAATGAAACCATATATTTCATGGATAGTTTATAATGGCCACTTACTAATATTTTTTTTGTTAATCACATCTCATTTAAAGATCAGTGTTTTTTGTTAAGAAACTATTGAGCACAATATTATTTTATACTAAATATTCATTGTGTTATGTAATACCTCATTAAATAAACTAAGATCTCATAAAATTCATATTATTAATATAAGGATCTGTATTTAAAAAATTATTTATTTAATATCTCCATAATATAAAGAGATAATAAAATAATGTTATCACATGATATCAAATATGAATTTTTATCCAAAACCAATACACAAAATCTCAATAATAACACTAGAAGTTGAACATTCTACAAAACTATTCAAAAAAGTAAAGAATAAAATTGAATCATAAAAATAATAATTCAATCATGACATATTCTTCTATAATCAATAAAAATATTGTCTCCAAAATCAATAAATAGAACATACAATCATATACCAAAATTCTATATACCCTAATCTTATACTTCCTAAAATAAGATAAATGATACAATAAATATCCACAATATCTATATGTCCATAATAAAATCATTTATGATTTAAATAAATAGACATTATCCAAACTATGTAATATACAATATCAACATCAAGTATAACATTATTTCAACTAGACAATATTGTGTATAAATTTGGTATATATTAAGGGTTATATATCCCTCAATCACATGTTTACAAAATATATCATAAAACTACTAAATTATTTTACAATATTATCTCTAAAATTAATCATATGAAATGAAATACGAAATTAAATAATACTATAGAATAATCCTTAAATATTTAACGATTCTTAAAACTATAACATCATTGATAAATCATGTTGCGACTTGACCCTAGAACAACTAGATCTTTTATCATGATACCATTACATTGGAAAAAGATTCAAGTAAATATTGTACTATTGAACCTAACTCTTTGGGTGTATTGGTAAACTAGATTAATACCTAAGTTCTAAATTTAACCATAATACACTAATTACAACATAATTTTTTTCCTCTCGATATTATTAACATTATTTCATATTTCATATCCTTTCATATAGTTCTTATAAAAAATTTTGAATTTTATGAAATGGAAACATATAAAGGGTGATATCAAGGTCTCAGTAAGGGTAATGTAAATCAGAATTAAAAATAAATTAATGAGAATAGTCAATGTGGAAAGGTTGTTACTAAATACACATGAAATATAATAAATTAACAAGGTAACAAGTGCATAAAAAATTTAGAAATGTAAATAAATGAAAACCTATTCCATTTAAAAAAACTAGATAACATATTATTAATATGGAAATGTAAGAATCTAAAAACACGTGACATTTAATAAATTTAATTATAATGAAATACATCTACATATATGTTGAAGAAAAAATCTCATGGAAAAAATTTCCAATTTATAAATTAGAGAAATTCCTAATTATTTGATGCATTTTTTTTAGGAACATGGTAATTTTACGATTAAGACATTTCATAGGATGGATTATAAAATTGGGTAAAAACCAATCAAATTTGTCCAAAAATTTATTTGCAGGGGACTATCAATGCAGCAATGGGATATCTATAATTGGGCCCCATCAATGTTCAATATGTCAAATGAAATCATCATATATTGAGTAATCAATTTATTTAATCAACAATGTAACTTATTAAATATCATTATTGAATGAATGGTAAATAATTATCAATAATTCTCTAGTTAATCAAATAACATTCAATGTAGGTACTCTACGTAAAATGTTATAATGTTTGGGAAATAATAATTCCCAGGATAAATGATATCTATAATTAAGTAAAATTAAATGTTCAATGATCATATAATATTGAATATTTTATGGGGAATAATAAAGAAATCAAGGAATTTAAATTAAATAATATCCTTGGTGAATGAAATGACAATCCATTTAAAGGAAGAATAAGAATGGTATCAAAAAAACTTATCCCATGAGGAGTTAAAATTAGAAGGTGGTGGTCATTAAATAATTGAAAACTATAAAAAGATATTTTGAAAATATTATTTTGTAAAATATCCATTTCATTTTGAAAAAAATTGAAATTATATTTCTTTTAATTTAAATTTTGAAAAATACCATTTTTTTAAAAATTATCATCTAAAACATAAAAATGATAGTTTGAATGAATTATTGAGGATAAATCCACACTTTCCTTACAAGTTAATAGAATATTCCTTTGGCATGGTAAAAAGTATAGAAAAAATACTTGTTCATAAAGTTACATGAAGATTAATTTGGAAAAATTATTTAATTTCAAAAGGGTAAAAATGTCTTTAAAAAATAATTTTTGTAATGTTGTTAAAAATTAAAACCTTTTTATAAAATAGGGTTTTTGGAAGAAAATAGGTTCTCTGAATGAAGAGAGAAATGAAATCGGGTTTTATTAAAAAAAATTAAACCATTTAAGTACCACTGATTATAAAATGGTATTATTATTTGGAAAATTAAATATATAACCATATTATATGAATATAATTTCTTTATTGAACAATTATCAAATAATTTCTTCAAATGTAAATTCGGATGTAATTAATGGTGAGTAAAATGATATTGTGAAGTGAAAAATTTGAATGAACATATTGTTGATGTGAAAATAAATAATTTAATAAACTGTGTTTGTTAAATGTAAGTTGAAATAAAAATAGTGGAAATAGTATAATATATTGTAGAATTTTATTACAAATAATCTTAGAATACTAATGTCAATGAGAATGTAAAATAACCCAATGAAAAGTAATTAGGTTATGAAATTCATTATCACTTCGTAATTTTAGGCATAAATATACTTCGATGAAATAATTCCAGATTAAACTAAATTATATAATAAATAATGATATTACATGTCAACTTTTCAATATGTACTCATTATATAGGAAAACATGTGCATAATAAAAATGTGTGACTCATAGAAAGAATAGTGAGCGATCAATCCATTACCCTGAATTTTGTTTATTATGAACATCTATTAACCTCATGATTAAGTATATTAAACATTTTCATATAATATAATAGAAAAAATATATATTTATAATATCATATATTGACTTATTATATAATTTTAGTACAACATCTTTGACAAACATTTTTTTTTCAAACATTTTAGGAGTTAATTGCGTAGTTCATTGACTAGGTTTTGACATGTTATTTTTCTTCTTATGTTGATCAATATTTCATAATATATAGAATTTAAACCATGATTAAATTATAATATTTAATAATTATATTTATATTTAGAATAATCCATTATTTTTTAGATAATAAATTAAAGGAACCATTCATGAAGACCGTAGTCCGTACATGCTAATGAACAATACTTTCATTTATTTTTTGTATTAAATGAGTGAAAAGTTAAAGAGAGATATATATATATTTATAAAATTATTCAAGTATAAAATTTATGTCATATATGTTACAAATGTTTATTAAAACCATCCTTCATATATTCTATTCATACTATGAATGAATCACATTAATTTTAGTGGGTGTTATTCCATAATTCTGTAAACGTTGTTTTCGTACTTACAAAAAATGGAATGAAGAAATGTAATAGTTTTATAATTGTTCCATAAGATTAAATATATAAAAATTATAAAATATAAAATATATAAATTTCATTTCTTTCATAATTATGAACCGTTATAGGTGTTAAAAGAAAAAAAACAACATCATATCACGAGGCAATAGTTCATTGTACATGAATAGTAAGATCATAACCCATTTGATGGAAGTGTTTGTAGGTGTTGATAAACCCTTAACATAAAAAAATATAATTTTATTTAGGATAATTGTTTTATTTTATAACCATTTAGTATGAAAATTTTATTGGGTGGTGAATTAAAACAAAATAAAAGAGCTTGAGGAAGGATGTAACATCTTCTTTGGGTAACACCTTTTGGTTTTCATCAAAGAGATTATTTTGGATGGATTAATGACCAAATGGAGGAAACACGGATTATGGGATATATTATGGGGGATTATATTAGTATATTGTAGTCATGACAATAGGATTTATAGGTTTTAGTATGTGGGAAGGGTGAGTGACTTTTTATAGTAGAGGAGGAGTGACATTCATTTAATATTTTCAATTGGAATTCCAACTTAAATTCTCCCATGTAATCTGGCTCCAATAATTATAAAAATTTAATCAAATAGATTATAGGGTCTAAATATTTCCATTAAATGGATTTTAGACATGTTCCTAGATCATTTGTCCCTTAACATCAGGGTTTAGTACACATTAAGCTAATTTTTCTGTTAATCAATGTAATTATATATAATTACATTGAATATTATTTTTGGACAAAAAAATTGATGATATTATAAATTATAAATTATTATGATTTCAAATATAGAACCCATTTTTTCAAATTAAAATGGTATAATTACAAGAAGTTAATTTAAATTTAACCTCGTAGTTGGACGATAATGCATGTTTTTAGACTAGAAATTTTCAAAAGATTGTTATGTTTTTATATCCATCATTGAATTGAAATAGAATAAAATGACGAAAATTGGATTAATTAATATATATAATTGATCTAATTAAACATTAAAACCAATTAAAAATTCAATTTAACTCTACAACTGAATTATTTAAAAAAGTAGTTTTGAATTAAAATTCAATATTTTTCGATATTTATCAAAAAATACAACATTACCTGAAAATAACAAAAAAATAACCTGAAGGTAATTAATATGTTCTAATTTCAGTGATTAATTTTATTTTTACTTAAAAATAATATAAAATATCCAAATCCTGGATTTAAAATAGGTTCCCTATTAAAAGTTGGTAAAACTAATTTTATAAAATTTGTTTTTATGTGTAAAATTGTGTTTGATCTTATCGTATTCCTCTAAATTCAATTGGATAAATGAAAAAAATATTTGATTTAATATATAATACATAATTTTAATTATAATCAATAACTAATAGTAATTAATTTAACTTATCATGGTAAAATAAAATTTTTATAATAAAAATAAGAATATTTTATTTTATATTCAATTTTTTTATATTTTGATTAATAATTAATTGGAAAATATTGAATTCATCATATGTTTTTGTAAAAATAATATATTTATAAATACATTAATACTATTCATAACATATAATTTAATGTCTAGGTTACAATTTATTTTATTAAATAATAATATTTCAAAATATATATTATTGATTGTTAAAACTCACTCTTTTGTGATATGCTAGTCATCAAGGAAAGTAAGTCTTGCGTGCAATGAAAAATTTCAATGAAAGTAGTTATTGTGTCTGAACATGATATTTCAATATCTTGTTCGGTTGAAGATATATCATAGATTAATTTATTTAAAATAGTAAATATTTTTAAAGTTTCAAGATATTATAATCCCTTACACGCTTTATGTTGCGTGCCATACACGCTATCGAATAAAATATTCTAACTTTTAAATTTTAGGTAATCACATTATACCCATGTTAATTAAATTGTACCATCCAAATTTAATCTTGATATTTCCAATGTTTAAATCCCACTACGTGAGGAGGATTCATAAAACTTTCTCTAGAAAATAGATAATGCAAGGTACAAATGTCACATGGAAAAACATATAATTGGGCCACTAAGTATGAAAATATTTTTGGAAGGTTGAGATACACATATGTCGCTGAAATGTAAATAATTTTTGGTAGTGATTCAATTTATAAATCACAAACAAGTGAATGATATATGGATAGTTGAGTCCTACATGGTCTTAAATCATTGATAATATAGAAGATAATCTGTTCATCAAAAATTAATGTATTAGGTAAACATTTTTTAAGACCATTTTCCCAATATTTGATGAATTATTTCACTCTTTAAGAATTTAAGTATAATTATCTTTCTATTTAATAAACACAATATTATCCTTTGGTTGTTTCTTGAACTATTTATACTCTATTTCTAATCAAATAATGTATCATGTAACATCCTGACCTTTTTCGGAGTTGTATCTGGTGTGATTTGAGGTAATTTTTTTACAAAAATAAAATTAATGTAAGTTATCACTTTGGGTATGTTTGGGTGAATTCTAAGATTAAATTTGGATAATGGAGTTTGTGCATGGTCGGTACATGATTTGTAGTAAAATGCGGCTACCTTTGAGAAATCGTGCGCTCTCTGGTCTATTGAGGCAGTGGAGTTAGTATAGTTAAATAAAATATTGAGTTTCCATGAGTGGTAGCCATGCTAATTTCCCCTTCAAGTAGTGGCTAACGGATGGTTTGTCTTACCATGCGACTGCACCGTTCGTGGGATAATAGTGAGATCTTAAAATAGTGGGTATCACCCATTTTCAACCTTTAATTACTTGTTTCACCTAATTGTTTTCCCTAAGATGGAATTTAGCTTTCCAATGGTAAGGGAAGTCTCTACCATCAACTCAGAGGGATTCTAAGTCCATATGAACTCCGTTAATCAGGATTGAAATCCCAAATCAAAGATCCACTTTCAGCCTGGTAAGTGGATCTCATCCCATTTCTTTTTCGGTTCTTTCTCCTCTCTATCATATATTTTTGGGTGGAGGATATACTATTTTTTATTATATCTAAAACCATGTCTTGTGATCTGTATCTGGGTTTGGATAAATAGATTTATTACACTTATATCTTGATATTGTGATCCTGAATTTGGGATTCAGTTCCGAAACTCATATCTATGTCGTTATAATGCTCAGATTTTGGTAATTTCCAATGTTAAAATGTCTGTAAATGAATTTATGTTGGTTGTATACTTCTAATTACCATATTAGTGGACTTTATATGTATATGAAAATTTTATAATTTCTAGAAACCATTATTAATTATTTTTCTTGAATTAGGTTAATTACATTGACCAACTACTTTTTTGAAGATTTGTTGAAATAAGTGAAGAATTAGAGGATTAATCATTAGACTAAGGGTCTGTCATGTTAGACAATTAATTAGGGGAAAATTATTATATGTGGTATGGGTTGTAATATATATAATCAATTGGGGGAATAATTGCGAGATATCGAAATAGCTCTGTTGATATAACAAATTGTGGAATAATTATTTGTCTTTGATAATATGATCTAGATAATATATGGTGGGATTAATTATAGAATTTTGATATTAAAATGAGGGAAATAATTCTAGAAAAATAATTATGGAATGTTAATTGTGATATTTATTAATTAATTGTTGATTTAATTATTCATTTGAATCAAATAGTTAATTTTTGAGTCAAATAATGGAATGGATGTGTTTAATTAATAGATGAATTTGTAATGGGATTAGGGTGTATAATTAATTAGAAAATTAATTATGTGATGAATAATGGGAACATGGTCTTCTAAATTGAGAGTTACAAATGGAAACCTAGTCATCATACTAATGAATAAAGAGAATTGGAAAATGGTCATTCTAAATTGAGAAGTAAACATGGTAATCTGGTTATTATACTTATGAGTAAAGAGAATGGAAACATGGTCATTCTGGTGAGGATTAAGAATGGTATCATGGTCATCTTAATTATTTTTGTGATATTGGTAACGTTAGAAATGTGTCTTGTAAATGTGAAATTAATGAATTGAAATAACGGAACTCCGAGTTAGGGCCTCACACAAGAATATTCCAACTCTGGCATAATTCGAATCTAGAACTGAGATATCATCTATCCATTGAATACTTCATGATTTTTCAAGAATTAGGTAATAAGATATGATAGTACCTATGTAACAGTTTAGGATTTGGTACAATATGAAGTTATTATTGAATTATAGGTATCCTTGGGAACCCTGGTGTTAATGTAGTTAGTTAAGAATAAATGATAATGTCATAACTAGTTATTTATACATTTTCCTACATTCTTATTAAACTGCATACACTATATTTTGACTAGAATTAATTCAAACACCATTTTTGGTGGCCTGCTGAGTTGTACTCACACCCTATTTGGGCTTCCTAATCGGTACCCAAATAGATTATATTTTTTCAATACTGTATATGAGAAATGGCAATAGGATATATACTTGATTGGGTATGGGGCATCGAGGAGGGAACTAGACATGGTTAGGAACCCAACTTGGGAGCTGTAGTGTATTATTTTAAGTTTAATTATAGACACTTGAAACATATATTTGGATATTATGTTTTCCCATTTAGTTGAATATTGGTTTTGAAATTTTCTTATCTTGTAACATAAGTATTTTTCCTGTTATATATGATTCAGAATTTTTTATTTATTTTCACTTGTGTTTTACTCTAATAAAATAGGGTATGCACTCACCATTAATGACTTACTGGATGCTTGCATCTTGTCGACAACCTATAGTGTATGGGGAGGTCCGCTTGGGGTCATGTGGTGAACCGGCTTGGGGCATCGTCATGTGGCACCTTAGTCAGGATGTTACAAAGTGGTATTAGAGGAGTGTTTTATTTCTTCCTCTTTTTTATTACTATTTCAGTAATGGTAGACAGGAGACTAGAATGATTCCGGTCATTGTAATAAGCTTCTGCATTGGAGTTTCAAACCCATGTACTAGAGAAAACCCATGTAATCAGGGTGGGATTTTTGTTATTTATGTTTTCTATTACAATTGAATATTATTTCACATTGGTCAATACACTTGTGGTGTGATGCAATTATTATTTTTGAAAATTTTTTAGAAGTGATTCAAGCCTCAGAATGAAACAAGAGTTGATTCTACATACATCATTCTTTGTACTCAGGGTTATTATGACATGAATAATTTTAGGCACACATGGGAAAATGGGTTATGGGTAATTTGTGAAAAAGTAATTGTTTTCCTTATTTTTGAGATTAAAATGAAAAATTATTTTGTACATGAATTGAGTAGGCCTTTAAGATGACGAAAAAATGATAATAAATGGTTTCCAAAATGAGAAACTTGATCATGATTGTGTGTTTACCTTGTTAACCAAAACCTAGGAGTAGGATGGTTAATGGTAGGGATAGAGTCTTGGTTTTGATTATTTTACAAGGTTGAGGAAAATGATTTTTGTGATTATTTCCACTTATGTAACTATTATAAGGTTTTGTTATAAGACACGAGATGTGTGTTTTAAATTGTAGAAATTATATCTCCATGACACTTGTTGAGGACATGATTGAGGGGTGTTCCTAGAAATTATTTTATTGCCTGTGAACGTGAGGCACCAATCATGGTAGTTGATGATGATGGGGATCATTTTCCAAATAACTTCAATTTCATCGTGAAATTCATGTAATGAGACTACTGATGAGATATGAAAGTATGTCTATGTTGATATGGGAATTTCAGTTTCATCACCCTACAAATTTTACTAGAGAGGGTGGACATGAGGGAGATAAATTATACGTTGAGTCCATAGAGACAATATATGAAGATTTGGATACTCTGATTGAGTGGAGGGTCATGTTTTCTGCATATATGCTATGCAGATTAGGGAACCACAGATGGGACATTCAATCGCAAACTGGACAGACATAGGGTATGTTGTGGAATGACTAAATGGAGAGGTTCTTGGAACATGATTATCTAGAGATGCTGAGATAAGGGAAAACTGCTGAGTTCATTCATCTAACACATGGGAGAATGTCATTTATGTACTATGCTGGATGATACAAAGATCTGGAATGCTTTGCGCCAATGTTATCAAGAGATGAGGAAGCTATGGAAAAACGTTCCCATGATGGACTTCAGTGTGAGTTTATGTCTGAGGTGAATATATTTCAGTTTAGGAAGTTTCTATAATTGGTGGATAATGCTCTCAAGATGTAGGGAACCTAAGGGAGGCTTCTAGTGATGGACTGGTAGTTGTTAGTGGATGATTGGAAGGTGCGACTTCTAAGAGAAGGAAGCACTATTATGAAAACATTAGCTAAGGCAATGAAAATAAATGTATGTAGATATAAGGATCAGTTGGACATGACCTTATTGTGGTGATCTATCATCAGTGTGGTTTGTCGGTAAACTATCGTTTACACTATTATTGACCACTAGAAGGTTGTCGATCTTGTGGAAAGATAAGACATCTACATAAATTCTACAGGTCACAGTGACTGAATGGTACTGAATAATCTGTCAGGGAGAGTCTAAGCATGGGAAGAGGGTCTTATACACCAAATAGTGATAGCAGTTGGAGTTATACTAGATGATTCAGTAGAGTTAGTGGACTTTCTACTTCTTGGAAGGAGTGCTCGCATCAGTATAGCGGTGCTACTCAGGGGAGTCAGACAACATCACATGGAATAGGGGAAACAAAGTTACATGTAGAATAGCCTATAATTTTGGATAGCGTGGATGGGCCATTGTAAGTGATATTTACTATTCTAGTAGATTATACTTTATCTAGTTCCTTCTTTGTTACTATAGATTCTCATTTCTTTATATCCTCAAAACTTGTTAATGTTTTTTTTACCTGGTAGTGGAGTTTGTGAGAGGGGTAATGACTATAGATACACCAATAAGAGTGTTTTCTAGATATGTCTGTCTATTCAAGGGATTTTCTCTAGATGTTTGGGAATATAATTTCCTAAGGGATCTCTATGTTCTTCATATGACTGGCTCTGACCTGACTGTAGAGATGGAATGGCTAGTCATCTTCCAGGCCCGCATCAATTGTTACCATAAGAGGGTTATGTTTACGTAACCTAAATTTGACCAGTATATTCATTATGGATAATGGGATAACCAAATTGGCCAAGCACAACCGATTACTCATCAAATAGGAGAGATCACAACCCATGTTTCTATTTTATTATTGGATGATGGGTGTATTAGGAAAGATATACTTCCACTAATATTAGAACTATTTCAGGATGTCTTTCTTGAAGACTTATTAGGGATACCCCCCTGAGAGAGATGAAGAATTCACTATTGAGATCTTGTCAAGGATTGATCCCATATATATTCCATTGTACTGAATGACACAACATGTGAATCAAGGGCTTAAGAATCAGTTGGAGTTGTTGGAGGATTAGGGATTTATTTATCCAAGTACAATTCCTTGTGGATCGCCTATTTTGTTTTAAATTAAGTCTTATGAGAGTTTACGTTTGTGTTTCAATTATCCGAAGTTGAAAAAAATTAATGTGAAGAACTAATATCCTCTTCCATGAAGTAATGTTCTGTTTTGACCAATTGTAGTGAGTTTGTGTGTTCTCAATGAAATATTTGAGACCAGGGTATCATTAGTTGAGAGTATGGACTATTGATATACCATGTAATACATTATTAAGTAGGTATGGATTTTATTATTTTTTCGTAATTCTATTTAGATTAATAAATGCAGTAGTAATTTTTATTTATTTGATCAATAGATTATTTCATTTGAATCTGGATCAGTTCATGGTGGTGTTTGTGGACGACATCTTAGTGTACTCAACGACTCCTAACGATCATTACCAACATCTTAATAGCATCCTCAGTACAATAATATAGCATTAGTTATATTCCAGGCTATCCATGTGTTATTTTTGTATTAAAAAGGTATACATCATAGGGAACATCATCTCCGATGAAGGTGTTTCAGTGGCCCCAGTGAATGTTTATCCAGTGATTTCTTGAGAGCACCCCAAAAAATTATTGATATCGAAAGCATCCTAGGATTAGCTAGACATTACAGGTGGTTCACCCATGTCTTTTCCCATTTGGTAGTGCCTATTTCAGGCTTAACCAAAAAGGGAGTATATTTTTAATGGTCAGTGGCTTGTGATAGAGATTTTTTATGAGTTGAAGAAGTTCTCAACATCATCACCAATTTTCATCCTACCCGAGTCATCTGAGAAGTATACGGTTTATCATGATTCTTCAAGGATTATAATTAGAGTTATTTTGATATAGGGATATTTATTTGTGGTGTATGGGTCTCAGTATTTGAGGCCTCATGATAGGAATTACCCTGTGCATGACCACGAGTTTGAAGTAGTAGTTTATACTCTTAATTGTTGGTGATACTATATTATGGGAGAAAAAAAAATAAATTCTATGCATATCACAAGAGACTGAAGTATATATTTCCATAGGGTGATTAGAATCCTTGATAGTAGAGATGGGTTGAGTATATTCAGTCCTTCTATTTTGAACTGGAATATATGCCCGATAAGGGAAATAGTGAGGTTGATTCCTTGAGAAGGAAATCTCAGACTCATATAGTTCAAAAGTCATGTGAAAAGTGGAAGATGATTACCATATTAGATGAAATGCATGTAGTGGATAAAGAGAGTCTGGAGAAGATGACTCTGGATTCAATTATAGAAGAGTCTACATTTTTGAGAAGGACTAAATATTTAATGAATGAGGATAAATCATGCTTATCCTTGAGGGAATGAATTAAATGTGGGAAGATGTCTTTGGACAGGTTTATAGATGAAGGAGAGACCATCTATGTGATGAATCGAGTTGTGCTACCTACAAGAATTTGAAAGGAGAACATGTGGGAATTTCATACCTCGAAATGGGCAGTGCATCCAAGTGTAATAAAATGGACTCTAGCGTACAAGGATAGTTTTTGTGGGATTTCATGAAAAATGATCTTTCATGTTTTCCGAGAAGATTCTTTAACTATCAGAAGGTGAATGCAGAGGTTCAATGACCTGGTAGTTTACAACAACCATTGTGAATTTTGAAATGGAAGTGGGATGATGTGACCATGGAATTTATTATGGGTATCCTGAAGACTCTTAGGATGAATTAGTCTATTTGGTTCATTGTGTATTGACTGACAAAGGTAGAACATTACTTACTTATAATGGAATCCTTTATAATAGATCAGTTGGTAGAACTTTGCATTTAGAAGATAGTCCATCTTCATGGAGTGCCACAGACTACAGTTTCATATCATGATTCATGAATTACTTCATGCTTCTGGAAGGGATGGTAGAAAGCACATAGAACATAGGTATTTTTCAGTATAAATTTCCACGCATAGGAATAAGGGAAGTCGGATCAACCTATACTAGTGCTTGAGGATATTCTATGAGCATGTGTTCTTAACTTCGGTGGATCTTGGGAAAATTACTTGGCTTTAGTGCATTTTTCTTATAACAACATCTATCATGAAACTATACATATGGAACTATATGAGGCTCTTTATTCTAGGCAATGTAGATCACTTCTATCATGGATGTAGTCTGGAAAGTTTGAGTTTTTGGGACCATGTCTCATGTAGGATAGATCTTAAAAGGATAGTTGATTTGGAAACATATGGTTATGGAATAGAATAGATAAAGGTAATATGCTGACATACATAGATGAACCTTATAGTTTTCAATGGGTGATCGTGTGTTCCTTTGGATGTCACATAGGATAGGTCACCACTGGATATGGATGCAGGGAAAGTTCGTGCCCTGGTTTGTTGGACCCTTTGAAATAGTATAGAAAATCGGGCTGGTGGCGTACCAATTGACTCTTCCATAGAGATACATCACTATGTAAGATATTTTCAATGTATCCAAACCTTAGAAGTATCACCATATCCCTAATCATTTCATTGATGTGGATGATGTTGATCTTGAGATAGATGTGTCCTTTGAGGAGCATCTTAAACCTGTGTTGGATGGTAGTGACAAAGTGTTGTGAGTATATACTGGTATGATAGATCATGTGTTATCGAAACATAGACAAGTACAAGGGGAAAAATGGGAATGATAAGATGATACGAGGGCTCAGTGGCCTAGTGTTTTTGGCTTGTAATATTATAAAGGATTAGAAGTGCAGATAAAGGAAGAGCAGTTATAATGAGGGAAGACTATAAGATCCCGACCTCTTATAGAGTAATATTTGTTGAAATATTAGGTATTTTTTGTTTTTACATAAGTTCCATTGATGGCATTTTTGTCTTGGGGTATGTTTGGGTGATGTCTATGAAACGTTTTATAGAAAATAGGTTATACACGGATGGCACACAACACGTACAAACATTGTGGATGGCCAGTAGAAATAGTGTGCACTCTTGTCTTTTGAGGCGGTAGATACAACAATGTTTGAGAGGTCGTGTTGAGGAATTCATGTGTAGTAAACCCTTGATGTAGTGGCTAACTCACAGTTATCCCATGGTTTGTCTAACCATGCGACTAAACCACGCACGATCTAGTAGTGAGATTCTAAAATTGTGTATCTCACTTGTTTTCGACTTTTAATGACCTGTTTTACCTCATATGCGGCCCTTACTCAGTATTTTTCTTTTAAAAGGCTATGTAAAGGTTCTCCCATCGAATCAGAGGGATTCCAAGTCCATACGAACTCCTTCCATTAGGATTGAAAGACCTAATTGAAGATCCAGTCACATCTTGGTATGTGGTTCTCACCCCAATGATTTTTCAATCCATTATCCTCCCTCTCTTTCATCTTTTGGTGGAGGATATCCTCTATTTTCATATATCTAAACCCATGTTGTTATATCTATATATATTATTAGATATCTAGATCTATGTTGAGTTTATGTTGATTTCGTGATCTTGATATATGGATTTAGATCTATAACATATATCGATGTAATTGTGCTGCTCATATTTTGGGAATTTTTGTTGGGATAACATCCATAAATGAATCATGGTAGGATATATAAATGTAGTTCACATAGTGGCGTATTTTATATATATATATGAAAAATTGGAGATTTGAATGAATAAATTAGAAATTTTTTTCTTGAAATGGATTAATTAGATTAACTATTTTATTATTGCTGATTTGGGGAAATAGGTGATCAATTGGATAATTATTCATGATAATAAGGGGATGCCCTATTTTAAAAATAATTTCGGGTAATTGATTATAAGATGTAGCATTTGTAATCTAGATGATTAATTGGGGGATTAATTATGAGATATAGAAATGGATAAGTTGAGATAATTAATTATTTATTAATTATGACTATTTGATAGTATGATCTAGATAATTAATTGTTGGATTAATTATGGGTGGTTGAGATATGAATGAGACAATTAATTCAGGAATATTAATTATGGAATATGAATTGTAAAATTTATTAAATAATTGAAAAATTATTTAATGGTTTGGAGAACTTATTTGATGGCTGAGTTAACTAATGGAATGAACGTGTTTATGTAATTGTTGAATTAGTAATGATATTTGGGTGGATAATTAATTGGTAAATTAATTATGTGATGAAGAATGGGAACATGGTAATTCTAAATTGAGTGGTACAAATGGAAACATGGTCATCATACTAATGAGTATAGATAATGGTAATATGGTCATCCAAAATTGATATGTAAACATTGTAACATGGTTATTATACTTATGAGTAAATAGAAGGGGAACATGGTCATTTGACTGAAGTGTAAGAATGGTTACATGGTTATATTACATATGTTTTTTATATTGGTAACTTTGGAATTGTGTCTTCTAAATTGAAAATTAAAGAATGTAAATATTGGCACCCAGAGTTATGGCCTCACATTAGAATATTCAAACTATATCATGAGTTGATTCTGTTACTAAGATATCATAGAACCATTGAATACATTAATATTCAGAAATATTAAGGTATTAAGATATGATATTACCTTGGAAACATTTTCTGCTCTGGTATAAGATGAGGTTAGTATTGAGGTACATGTATCTGTGGTAACCCTACAGTTAATGTAGTTAGATGAGAATAAATGATAATGTAATAAATGGTTATTAATTGATTGTACTAATTTCTTATAGAAAATTTTCATGCGTCATATTCAAGAAATAGACCATATATTTCTGGAGATATTCATTAAATAAAAAATTTATGTAAACTCCAACCATGAAGTATAAATAAACATTTTCAATAAATCATTTCTAAATTCTAATGTAGTCACCAATTATCTAATTTACATTATCCGAAAAATTGTTTCACTATCCAAACTACATTGTCTCAACATTTGGAACACAATAAGGCTTATATTTCCCTCATCAATGTATTTACCAAAAAAATCTTCCTAAATATTCACGTTTCCTAGTACAATTCATTATAATATCTGAAATCCAAAATAATAAATTACTGAATTACTTTCCACATATATTCCAAAATCTTATAAAAAAATAAATCATTGATAAAATTCTATAATTAAATAATTCATAAATCCAATCATTTTCAAATTTATCATTCCTCTTCATATGTGGAAATATAATAATCCTGACCTGATCCATTGGCCTCTTTTGGGGCATATTACATTGCTTTATGAGACATTGATTTTCATATATTTAAATCTACTTATAGTGGAATAATTGCACATTGTAATTTTCTTTCATTCCCATTAAATTCATGATCCTATTAGAATTTATTTCCATGTATATAACAAAATACCATTCACATCAAGAAAGTACTTATTTAATTCTTTCCACAATTATCACATGTTGGAAAATACACATTTCCATTCATCCCATTATATGTATATTTGCATCCCATTATCTTCTTTTCATTATTTCCTTCAAATTCATTGGACATTGATAATTTTTTACCCCTCTCGTTATCACATGATATTATTTCATCATGTGAGGAGAATACATGGGAGATTATTTCCATTTGAAATATTTTCTTAAGACCATAAAATAATTGATCCTTATTACTATTTGGATCATGTACATTATTGAGGTTCACATTACTTATCCTAGGTTAAATTTATAAATGACTACAAACTATAAATTAGATCATATAATTATGAAACATAATGTGTTATCCTAGAACACATAAAATACTTATCATAATTTGAAAATTTTAATCATATCTAATATAATAATCATGAACATGGTTTCCTTGGGGAAAATTTTACTTTTAAATACATCATAATGGTTGGAAAAGAATATGAATTATCCTAATCATATCCCATGGTAGAGTCAATCATGTTCATGTTAAGGCATGTTGTCGTGTACCAAGTTACGTCGATTCATGCCTGATACACCTTGTCGGAGTTGTTACCCCTAGGTACTTGTATGTTAGAACCACATCCACTTGTAGTATTCATCCATGGATTTATTCATTAGAATACCCACATAATCCCCACCTAAACAAAATTCAATGATGTTCTTCTATATTAATCCACAAATTCTACCTTGGGGTTATGTTTTATAATCCATGTTTTCTTAAATATAATCTTCATGTTTTCTACTAAAATGTTTTTGATACCAACAGTATTGATCGAACACCATAAATCAAAGAGCCATTGTCATCCTACCATTACATTAGAATAATATAAAAGTAAATAACATAATAAAGAACTAAAAATTTTAGTATTCATTTAAAAAAGATATATAGATGAGTCTTCCATTAAAATTGAATACACAAAATAAAACGTATTTTTTCTCTTGAGGCGAATAACATTATTCAATATAGATTATCCTTTAATATCCTTCTTTGTACACTTATTGGATTCCTAGGTAATGTAAACATCATACATGTGAGCTGAAATGATCAATATGTTTAGTGTACACAAGAGGAATATATTAATCAATGAGAATAGTTAATATGTAAAGGAAATAAATAAATACACATGTCAGGTATCAATAAAACTAAGAAGAAAGCATGTAAAAATATAGTAAGGTAATGAAGTGAAAACAAAAACCATTTAAAATAACCGGATAAAGATAATCAATATGTAAAGGTAGAAATTGAAAACACAACCAATATATTATATAAAATGAGAATAAAATCATTCCAATGATATGTCAAAGAAAAATATAATAGATAAATAAATACCGAGTCTAAATGAATGAAATCAATAATTATTGGAATCCATGTTTCCAAGGTACATGGTAGCATTACAACCAAAACCATTAACAAGATGGTTCATCATATTTGGGAAAAATCCATCTAATTTGTCAGATAATTTCATCTAATGATACTACCAATCCATCAAGGGTAAATCTATGATTGTCCACCCATTTCATACATGTCTAATTTATTACTCATATATCTAGTAATATATTTAATTCATTAATAATGTATCGTAAAAAATATGTTTATTGAATGAAGGATATGGATCAAACAATAATTACCTAGTTAATCAAACAACTATAAAATTATAATAATTTTGTAAAATTTAATACGGTTTAGTAAATAGTACATTCCATAATAAATTATATGGATTATTAAGGTAAATTAAATGTTTAATGATCATAAGAAATTTATTATATCAAGGGGACAAACAAAAGAATCAATTTATTGAATATCAACACAATCATTGGTAAATGAAATAATGAACCATAAAAAGTATGAATATGTATGATGTTAATAAAAATTATCCCAGGATGAGTAAGAAGTAGACGATGGTTCTTGTTGATGAATTTAAATATTAGAAAACAATAATTTGATGAAAAAAATATAGGAGTTAAATACCCTTTTCATTTTGAAAAATAATTTTAAAATGATTTTATCTAAAAATAACTTTTGAAAAAATATATGTAAATATTATCCTTTTAAAAATATAAATGAAGAATCCATAAATTAAGAGAGAAATTTGTACATGCCGTAAAACATAAGAATAACATTCCTTTTGAATGGAAAATAGGATAGAAATGTTACTTGTTCGGAAAGAGATAGTAATATTCCATTGTAATAATTTTTAAAATACACAAAGGGTAAAAATATCTCAACAAACCATTTTTTAATCGTGATGAGCATGTTTGAAATCCATTTTATAGAATAGGGTATTGAGTATAAAACGTGTTCTCTGACTGAATAGAGGAATGAATTTGGGTTTTCAAAAAACATTTTAAAAAAATCGTAAGTACCAAAGAGTATTAAATGGTAATACTAATTGACTGATTTAAATACTAACCATGTGAGATGAAAATTGTAGATTTTAATGACCAATTATCAAATAATTTACTCAAATGAAAATTAAAATGACACAATCCTGAGTAAACTGAGATTGTGATGTAATCCCCTGAAAAGATGATAAAATTGTTGTAAAAATAAATCAATGAATATATTATCTATGTCGAATTTAAAGAAATATAAAACTATTTTAAATGAAATAATATACAGTATAAATTTATTACACATTATCATTGAATATTATTGCTAACAAGTAATTAATATGAGCCAATTAAATGTAATATGATTATGAAATTCTTTACAACATGGACATTATAAGTATAAATAAACATAAATTAGATAATTGAAAATTAAATATAAAATATAATTATGAATGTAAGAATCATGATATCAAATTTCAAAATGCATTTATTTACTCCATATTCAAGAAATTAGGTGCACACTAATAATATATTCCTCATGTAAGGAAAAGTGAGACTAGAATCCTTTAACATGTACATCTTTTAGGATAAAATCCATTAAACATAGGTATATGGAGTTTAAAAATGTTGATATCATAAAATGGAATAATATAAATATTTATAATATCATAACCTAAATTTTTATAATATTTTATTACCCATTTGTTAACAGTCATTCTTTATTTTCTCTATTTCAGTTGTTAAATTCTATCTTTTTTACTATGTTTTGAATTTGTATTTTTTCCTTCTTATATTTGTCATGATTACATCATATAAAAAAATTTAAACTATTATTTATTTATAATATATATTTATTATTTATATATTTTTAAAAATACATAATATTTGGAGATAATAAATGATATTCCCCATTAATGGAGATAGTAGGTTATACGGACTCATGAACTCTACTTTCATCTCTTTTTCGTATTAAAATAGTGAAATATAAATGATATATATATATATGTGTGTGTGTGTGTGTATTTATATTATTATTATATTATAATATTTATTCTATATATGTTATGTAGGTTTTTTTAAAACCAACCTCTATTCATTCCATTTATAGTTTGAACAAATCACTTTGCTTTGAGGGGGTGGTAGTCCACACTTCCACAAACGATGTTACCATATTAAAAAAATGGAATACATGAAGGTATTACTTATATGAAAATTAAAATAGAATAAGGATATAACAAAAATCATATATAAAATATATAGAAATACATTCCATCATAATTCTGATCCATGAGATGTGGTAATGGAAAAAATGAACAACTTCATTTCATGAGGCGGTGGTTCACCATAGATGAATGGTATGTTCATTACCAATTTTATGTATGTGTGTGCAGGTGTAAGTGTTACCCATAACATAAAATCATATTAAAATATTTATGATATATTTTTTATTATTCAAGAATGGAATAATAATATTTGAGGTGGAGGAGAATAAAAATATAATTAAAGAGCCTGAGGAAGCATAATCCCTCTTCATTGGGAAGCTCCTTTTGGTTTTGACAAACAAAATTATATGGATGGATTTCTAATAAAATAGTTGAATATAGTATGAGTATAATGATTTTGAGAAATTATTTTGTAATATTTTGGTCAATCAAAAGGGAATGGGAGGTGTGAGGAAGTGGGAGTGGTGAGTTCTATTTTCTAGTGAAGGTGGAGTGGAAATATTGTAATGTTTTGTAATGATAATTTCACATAACTATTTCCAATGAAAAATGGATAAAATAATGTAAAAATTAGATCCAAAATAGCATAGGGTCTGAATATTTCCGTCTAATGGTTCTTTATAAGTTTCAAGGTCAATTTTATCTAATGATTATGGGTTAGTCCTTTTTTATACTATTTTTTCTCTTAATCTCCTTAACTAATTTTAACTAGTTTTACTATTTTTTGCTCAAAAACTAATTTCATCTTATTATAAATTATAAATTTATATGATTCCAAATTTGGATTCAATTTTCATGTATTCAAATCAATGAATTGTATGAAATTAATTTATAATTAATCATACAGAAGGGATCATATTGTGGGTTTTTAAAGTACAAAAGTTCTAAATATTTCTATGTTTTTATATCCAATTTTCAAGTGAATATGATTAAAATGAGCTAAATTGGATTAATTTATTTATAATTTATCTAATTAAAATTTAAAATAAATTAAAAATATAATTTACCACAATAAATAAGTTAGATGAAAAATAATTACTTAATTAATAGTCAACATTTTTTACTATTATTTAAAAAATGAAAATTTAATAAAATAAAAAATATTCACCATAACATAAATTTTTATGTTAATATTTAAAATATTAAGTTTATTATGAGTTATAAAATCAGAACATTTTCTTAAAATTAAATTCAAAATATTTTTTTTGTTAAAAGGTGGTAAAAATAACTTTATATAAAATATCATTTTTTATGTGTAAAATTTGGTATGTTCATATATTATGCCTATAAAGTCTATCAGATGAATTTTAAAAATATTTGATTGAATATATTATATATAAATTTTATTTACATAATTTACTAATAGTAATTAATTTTATCTATTTGGATAAAACACTTTTTTTAGCATATGAAAAGGAATATTTCCATTATATTTAATTTGTTTATATTTTTGTTTTATATTATTTTGAAACTAATGACTTTTAATTATATTTTTGTAAACCTTATGTTTTAATAAGTTAGTTAACACTATTCATAACTTATAATTTATTGTCTATATTATAACTTATTATATTTGATAATAATATTTTCAATAATATATTATCTTTTGGTAAAACACGTTCTTCTGTGTTAAGAAAGCCATCAAGGAAATTCAGTATAGTGTATAACACAAACTATAAAATAAAGTTATCAATTCATGTGATGAACACTAATATAGTAACCATTATGTAATGTAATGAGTAGACAAATTTTATATCATGATAATCATCAAAATGTTTAACATGCGGTTAATATTTGTAGATAATTGTTAAAAAGTCATCTAAAATTGACTAAATTTTATTTGATGATATTATTTATAAGCATAGTCATCATAGATTCTAAATAGATCAATTTATTTATAATTAAAAATGAATATTTATTTATATCAATTTAATACATTATGTAATTCCAAAGGTGACCCTACCCTCACTTATAAAAGGGTAGCTCCTCTTCTTCCACATTCACAAATTTTTAGCCTCCTATTTTATAAAATCCAATCCCTATTACTATACATACTTTATATACCACATCCATGTTCTTATTTTCAATTATTAATACAATATTTTCATGGATTATTGTGTAAGAGAAAGGAGGTATTTGAATTAATATGTATAACTCTCAAATGAGTACATTCGATTTTATTTCTCCTGATTACTACTCTAAATATATGGTATACATTATAAAATAATGAATTTTTTATCATTTATATAAATAATTTTTATTATAATAGGGTAACAACCATTTTCCTTCTCTAGTAGATCCTATAGGAAATGAAAACATCACTTGTGGGTACGGGTGGACTACGTCCTCCACAAAGTGATACATTTTTTTTCAACACCAATTTACTTTGATAGTTATAATGATAAATTTAATAAATATAGATGATATATATGATATTATTATATTTTTTTAATTGTGAGTTAATATTTAATTTTCATTCATTCAATCAATTACGAAGTTGAAACATCACTCTTGCGTATGTATGGACAATCATCCCAATGATGTGAGGTAATCCATTTCTCATCACGTCAATAAAATAATAGTTATAAAAGTGTATAAAATTATTACATATGATACTCATGACCTGATTAAAACATTGGATAGGATGGAGAAATCATTAATGTATAAGTATTTTGACTAAAAAACAACACGTACTTGAAAAACCAATCAATTATCAGAGGTATTAGTTATTTTAATATGGAATTTATTATAAATAGATGATAAATTTAATTTATAACAAAAATATCATAAAAAATATATAAATATTATTTTTAAATAGATTTAAAAAAAACTAAATTTATTATATTGGATGTTCCAACACTTATGAAAAAAGATGAGACTTGAGGAAAGTATTTCTATTACAATTCATTTCTTTTTGGGAATGTATTTGCAAAATTTAAATTGATTGGTTTTTTCAATATTAACCTTTGAATCCAAAATAATTTCATATCCTCTAGTTTTTCAATGTGTTTTAAGATATTAGTACCATTTTCCTCATATGTAAAATTACAATTTATTGTAAATTTTTTAAAGAATAGAACATCATATTTTTTTATGAGTTGTTAGGTATAATCTACCATGACCATTGTCATAAAAATTGTTCATTTAATGTTCTTAAAAAATTATGAAATGTTAATAAAACATTTATTTTCCCTATGTCTTATATTATTTAGAAATTTTAAAAAATAAATATTTCCAAAAAAATTAAAAATTAAGGATTTTCTTACTTTTTAAAAATGATTGAATGAAATTATTCCTTTTGAAATATATGAATTTTAAATATTTTCCTAGTTTCATTGACAATATATTTTTACATATAAAATCACATGTTTTTTTTAAATTATTTATTTTTCTAATTATCCACAAGAATTTATGTTCAAATTTAATCATATTAAAAGAATATTTTCTAATTTTTCTAAAAAAATGTTCGCCATATATTTTCATGGTACTTTTATCCATGTCCTCATCCATTAATGATTGATATACTTCAAAAGTGTTTTAATGTTATGATACTATTCACTCTCATTTTATTTATTATGATTATTATTATTCTATGAAACGCATTTCATTCCACATATTAATTTTGTTATGATGAAATATTTATGAAGCACATTTATTTTATATTGTTTAAGATATGTTAAAATGATGAATTATGATAATGTGCATCACATATTATGATTTCCATTAAGTTATTTGTGGATGCATTATTTCCCTATAATAAATTTATTATATCCTTATATATCCTAATATAATTATGTCAAATTAGTTGATTTTATTGAACCATTATGATGAATTAGTTGGGATTCAATATCAACTATGATATGGAAAAACATGTGGTCATTCCAAATTTTATGTGATACGATAAATAGGTTGTGATGTTGTATCCTCTATTATATCATTATCTCGGTAGTTAACCAGGATTTATAATATTATTTCTTAGCCTAGGTGGGTTGACACACTTAAGACACGTTGATATGATTACAATATGAATGCATGTCTGACGAATGATTTTTATTATTCCTCGATCAGGTGACATACTATGGTTTTAAGCCAAGAATCATGTTTGTGATCTATGAATTGTTTATTATTATTTTTTGTTATTAATGACATGTTCTTACACAATTAAAATAATGATATTATTTAATATGATCATTGATTGATGTCTCACACGTTCATCCTTACTTTTAACAAATATCATCATACTTTTGTATCTATCTTTCCATGGTAATGAATATGGGTATTATGTATGATGTGGTCTGTAAAGGTACCTTATATAAAGAATGATGTCTTAAAAGACAAATAATATAGATAAATAATATATTTATGTATCTTGGCACAAAGTAGGAGAAATATTTATAGTTCTCATACATGATTATATGGCAGTTATATTGAATATTTATTTAAATGATATAATATCAATATAGGATGTTAAATGGAATATATAGTATATATCAAATTAGAGTGTAGTTATTTATCTATAATAGTAATATAATATATTTATAAGATGTCTAACGATAATTATTTTGATATGTTGACATCTTAATTTTTTTGTAATGTATAGATAGGGTGGTTTTTATAAGGAATAAATTCATATATGAATATTGGGAATTGGATACAGTTGTGGTAGAGATGCAATTATGGGTCCGATCAATTAAATGAGATGATTTATTATTAACTCAATTTTATCTAATAAAAAATAAGTGGTATTATGAATACACACATAACTATACAGACTAATGGGATATTCTTTGGTTAATTGAAATTTTCATTATGATCTATTGTTATGAAATGGAATAGATGATGACCTTGAATGACAAAGTTGAAACCTATGTTGTCATTGATTGAAATGAGGTTTCATGATTTTATTTCATATGAATGTTTTTTCATTATTATTTGATTTCCTTGTATGAATGTTTTTTCTCATCCCTTGATTTCTTATTTTAGCCAATTTGTTGGAACCGTGAGGATTTTAGTTGAAACTCAATTTTATTGATAATGGAGTAATTATATGCATGAGAAGAAAAATGAGTTAGTAAAAGGAATATGAAACCTAGAGATTATGTATAGATATATATTTTTCTATATGACTAAAAGAATAAACATTTGTTAATTAACTTACAACCCAATGAATAGAAAATTGGATTTTCAAGTTATTAATGTTTTTGAATTCCATTGTGCGAAGATGATTCAGTTACCTATATGCCAATTATCTGTGATGATGCATATAGGAAAATGTATCAAAAGGTGAAGAAGTTGTTTTCTTTTTTGAAAATAAGGTTTTAGAGAAAGTAATTTCTTATAAAAAATGAATTTCTCAAGGAATGGAAATGGAGTTCCAGTGATTTTACCTTTTATAGTATAATGTATTATGTTTTGTAAACTTATAAAATATTTATGATAATGCTCAAATACATGGGATAATTTATTTACTATGTATGGGCATGTTATATTAAATTCATTAATTTTTAATGACATATTTATTATATATTAGGATTCAATAATACAATTGTAGTAGTAATTTTTAATGCCTTGAAATTTTGAACTATGAACATTGTAATCGATAGTGTGTATGACACATAACACCATGCACTAAGGGAATATAATATCCAAAGATAATAAAATATATTTCATATTTAAAATAAATTTAATAAATGAAATATCATAAAATTATCATCATATTATGTTAGTGTGCATCACATGAATTGATAAATTTATTTAACAGTTTGTGTTATAGGCAATACTGAATTTCCTTGATGGCTTTCATAACACACATGACCGTGTTTTAATGAAAGATAATATATTATTAAAAAGGTTATTATTTAATATAATAAGATAAAAAATATATATTAAATTAGATGTTATTAATACTGTTAACTAACTTATGAAAACATATGGTTTACAAAAATATAAGGTGAATTCATTCGTTTCAAATTTATTGGAAACGAAAATATAAAACAATTTAAAATAAAGAAAATATTCTTATTCATATGATCCAAAAACAATTTTATCTAAATAGATTAAATTAATTACTATTAGTACATTATGTTAATTAAATTTATATATTATACATTAAATAAAATATTTTTAAAATGTATGCAATTGACTTTATATTCATAATATATGAAGAGACAAAATTTTAAACATAAAAACTGATATTTTTTTAAAGGTAGTTTTACCACCTTTTAATGAAAACATATTATAAATTTAATTTTCGGATAATCTACTAATTTTATAAGTCATAATAAACTTAATAATTGAAATATTAACATAATATTTTATTTTAGGGTAAATATTTGGTGTTTTATTAATGTTTCATTTTTTTTATTAATATTAAAAAATACTGAATATTAATTTAGTAAATGTTTTTCATCTAACTTATTTATTGTGGTAAATTATATTTTTATTTTATTTTAACTTATCATTAGATAAATTATATATCAATTAATCCAATTTAGGTTATTTTAATTAATATTGTGACATCGTTTGTGGAAGTGTGGACTACCACACCCTCAAAGAAAACTGGTTCGTTCAAACTATACATGGAATGTACAGTGGTTCGTTTTAAAAAATTGTATATAACATATAAATAATAAATATTATAATCGAATAATACTATAAATTTAAATATATATATATATATATATATATATTAATATATATCAATTACATTTCACTGTTTTAATTAGACAATGAAATGAAAGTAGAGTTCATGAGCCTGTATAACCTACTATCTCTATGAACGATGAATATCTTTTCTTATCTCAAAATATTATGGATTCTTATACATATATAAATAATAAATATATATGATAATTCAATAATTGTTAAACTTCTTTATGTGATGAAATCATGATCAATATAAGAGGAAAAAAATAAAAAATCCAAAAATAGTAAAGAACATGGAAATTAACACCTGAAATAGAGAAAATAATGAATTATTCTTATCAAATGGGTAATAAGATAATATAAGAAGTAAATATATGATGTTATAAATATATTTATTATTCCATTTTCTAATATCAACATGTTTAAACTCTATATACATAATGTTAATGGATGATAACATAAAATAAACGTAGGGTAAGTGATTCTTGTCTCACATTTATTTATGTGAGGAATATATTATTAGTGTGCTCATAATTTCATGAATATAGAGTACATACTTCCATTTTGAAATTTAATATCATGATTCATAAATTGATGGTGATATTTTATGTTTTATGTTTAATTATATCATCTATGTGTATTTATACTTATTGTTTCCATGTTTTAAAAAATTTCATAACCTGATTACATTTCACTGGGTTATACTAATTCATTATTATCATTAATATTCATGGATAATTTGTAATAAATTATTACTGTATATTATTTAATTTAAAATGGATTTATATTTATTTACATTAAACACATATAATATATTCTTTGATTAATTTTCACACCAATTTTATCATCTTTTCAGGGGATTACATCACAATCATAGTTTACTCAGGATAGTTTACATTTTGATATATATTGGACTAAATTATTTGATCATCGATCATTAAACATTAAAACATTCATCTCGTATGGTTAGTATTTAAATCATTCAAGTAGTGGTTACATTTTACACTCTTTGGTACTTATGATTGTTTTTAAATGTTTTTGGAAGACCCAACATCATTTCTCTTTTCAGTCAGAACAGGTTTTATAATAAATAACCAATTCTATAAAATGGTTTTCAAACATGTTCATAACCTTTAAAAAATGTTTTGTTGAAGATATTCTTACGCTTTTGTATTTTAAAAATTCTGACAATGAAATATTACTATTTCTTTTTGAACATGTATCATATATATCCTTTTCTTCATACAAAAGGAATGTTATTATTATCTTTTATGGATTGTATAGATTTCCCCCATCATTCTAAAGAATCGTCATTTACATGTTTAAATGAAGAATCTTTATATATTTTTCATAAAAAGTTATTGTTACATAAAATAATTTTAAAAATATTTTTCAAAATTAAAATGGTATGTTACTCAAGTTTTTTATTCAAAATAATTTTTTTAATATTTCGCTTCATCAACGAGAACAATCGTCCATTGTTTAATCAACATGGGATCATATTCATTAATATCAAACTTATTATTATTTTTTCTGGTTTATGATTTCATTCTCCAATGATAGTGTTGATATTCAATACATTGATTCTTTTGGTAATCCCCTTGAAATATTAAATTCCCAATGATCATTGAACATTGAATTTAGCTTAATTATCCATATCATTTATCATGGAAATTAATATTTCCTAAACCATATAAAATTTTACAAAATGAATCTAATTTTATAGTTATTTGATTAACTGGGTAATTATTGATAAATCAATATCCTTCATTCAATACGAATATTTGTTACACAAAATTATTCACGAATTAAATAGATTACTCTATATATGAGAAATAATTTAGGCCTATAAGATATGGGGTTTCAATTATATATATACGCTCGATGGATTTGTAGTATCAGAAGATGAAATTATATGAAAAAATTAGATTGGTTTTTTACCATATATGTTGAACCACCTTGTTAATGGTTTTGTTTGTAAAGCTACCTTGTACCTAGGAAACATTGATTCCAATAATTTGACATTTCATTCATTTATACTTATTAATTATTTATCTGTTGTATTTTTTATTTGACATATAAATGGAAGAATTTTATTATCATTTTATTTATTAAATTTCTTTTATTTTCAATATCTTATTTTCACATATTGATTATGACTTATACAGTTATTTTAAATGGTTTTTATTTTCACTTCTTTACCTTAACATATTTTTTACACACCTTCTTCTTAGTTTGATGGAAACATGGAATGTGTATTTAGTTATTAACTTTACGTATTAACTATTCTCATTTATTTATTTCTTCCTCTTGTGTACACTAACCATAAGGATCATTTGAGATAAACTCTATGATGTTTAAATTCACTAGGAATCCATGATGTGTACAAAGAATGCTATTCAAGGATAATATATATGGAATAATTTTATTCTCCTTGAGAGAAAAAAATATGTTTTAATTAGGGTATTCAATTTTAATGTAAGGCTCATTTATATATCTGGTTTACAAAGACTACTATTTTTTTAGTTCTTTATGAGGCGATTTACTTTTATCTTATTCTAATGTAATGATAGGATGACACTGGCTCCAGGATTTTTGGGATCAGGTGAATAATATTGGTATCAAAGGCAGTTTATTAGAAACCACGGGAATTAGAGTTAAGAAAACATGGATTAGTGAACATAACCATGCTGCAGAATTTGTTGATAAATACGGAAGGACATATTTGGATTTTGTTAAGGTGGAGATTATATGGATATTCCCATGAATAAATCCATGCCTGAATACTATAAGTGGATGTAATTCTGGAATAAATGTACCTAGGGGTATCTACTCCGACAAGGTGTATCAGGCAAGACATGGTGTAACTCGGTACACGACAACATGCCTGAATATCCACATGCTTGACTATCCTAGAGGATATGATTAGGATAATTCATATTTTATTTACCAAACATTAGGGGGTATTTTAATGTTAAATTGTACCCAAGGAAACCATGTTCATGTGTATTAGATTATCTATGATTAATATTTGAATAAAATTTATTTAATTTTATATTGCAAAAATCATTTTATGTTTCAGTGTTGCATGGGTATTTATAGTAATTATTTGATGTCGTAAAACATTAAATAAGTTTCCATGATAAGTAAATTATTTAACATTTAACATAATAATTTTATAAATGAATATGACATCTTTTTTAAACATATAAAAAATATTAGATGTATTAAAATAGTCTATCATTTTTTATTTATTCTTTACAAAAATAATTAATATTAAGGTCGTTATCAATGAAATTTGAAAATAAATTTTAAAAAAATAAAGAAGTACATACATAATGTTAAAAAGATACTATACAGTGAAAAAAGGAATGTTTTTTGTTATATATATTCCATATTCCATAGTTTTAATATTATTTAACTTATTTTACCCTTACCAAGGTGACGACAACTTTCTAGGGATCCTATTGACATTGACAAAAAATATAACAAAAATATTTATCATATTGGGAACATACAGATTCTAAATATTGAATAAATTTTTCTTGATTCAATTATTAATAGTTAATTAATCAAATTTTAATATAAAATCAAAAAACAAAATAAAAATAAATTATTATATAATGATTTTTATAAATAATAAAAATTTATACTGAAATCGTGTATAATGTTGATTACTTTATAACTAATTACATTAAATATATTTAATGGATACTTATGTCACTTTAATATCAAATAAAAAAATTGTGAATCTTTTAAATTTCATTATTTAAGGAAATTATGTGATCGTTTTAAAATTTCTTATTTTTCACAATTCCCTAAATAATAAATCATTTATATAAAAATCCAAAAATATTACTCTATATGACATTGATATGTTGATTAAATAAATTATATCCATTCCAAAAAATATAATATATAAATAATTATTGAAATTGTTTTTAAATTTCACACACTAAATGAAATAAATATCAGTTTTTTAAAATAAAATTTAAAAATAAATTAAATTTACTAAAAAATTGTAATTATCTTCTATTAATTAATAAATATATTTGTATTATCAAAAATATTATATACATTTTTAATAACATAGTTACTCCAATTCATAGTTATAATTTAATGACTAGGTTATAATGGTAATAGAATAAATTTTTTTTATTAGAGATCACTTAATGGTCAATGTTCTATATTAAGAAAGGTATCGAGAAAACTAATATTTTCAACTAATGTTTCTCACATTACACATAATGGACAAAAAATTATAATATTTTTTTTACAAAAATTATATTAATTTATTCTTTTTTACAATCACTCAAAAGATAAATGTTAATTTATTTATTGAAATATAGAAATATTAAATTTCACAAAAATTAATTAGTAAAAGTGACAAATTTATTTTTAATTATTAAAATAAAGAAAATATATCAAACATGATTCCTTGAAAAATATCAATCTTTACAATTTAAATGATTTTATTTCTATACCAAAAATATTTATCCATTAATAATAATTTATCTATACATTAATAATAATATTATTCATTTAAATTTATAAATGCCTTGAATTATTTCGATTAGTTAAAACTTGTACAATAAATAAAACCGAATTTTCATAAAAAAATACCATAAAATCCACTTAAAAATTGCATTAGTATCTTTTTGTTTAATACAAACAATTATTTACATTACATGGGAAAAATTATTTAAATTTATAAATATATGACATATAAAAGAAAAAGTTGTATATTAATTATAATACAATTATTCCAAATCTGGGGGAGGTTGTGATGGTAGATATCTCATTCCTTCAATATTTTTAATTACTAATGTTTTTATTTTATTTTTTAATTTTCCTAATTATGTTTCATTTAAGTACATTGTAATGTTTATTCAATTATAAAACTATACCTTAATAGATTATTACATTGATCTTATTAGTTTTGTAGAATAGGTAAGAAAAACTATAAAAAAAATTCTTAAATTATATTATATTTCAGACTACAAATTTGGGTAGATACATTCCCCACTAAACAAAGATTCCATTAAATTTTAATTATTTAGATAAATATAGATTACGTTTATTTTTTCTCACAACATTTTTAGACCCAACATATTTCTCTTAAACCGATGATGTAAACACAAAACAACTACCATATTTATTGTTTGGTTTCATAATATATTATATCCATGCTGCCAGATCACCATAAGATATTCCTTGTATGAGTAATCTTGTTCTAGTTGTACAACCTAAGATATTAAAGAATATTTTTGGTCTATTATGTTCATCCTCAAAAGTATTTCATGGAACATATCCTTCATTTTAGGGAGGTTAGGTTTAAGTTTCAATACTTATTTTATATTCCCCATGAGGTCAAGAATTTTATCGGGGTTTCTACATCCTGGGAATAGAATTCCCTTATTTATAAATATAAAAACCTTCTTCTATTATGAAATTAATTTGAATAGTTTTTCACCCACCTCACAATATAGATATCATCAGTGATAAATAATATGGATTAATTTTTTCTATGTTCTAATTATATCGAAGAGTGTTTAGAACCATCTACGACATATATATATAATGATAATTTCATGATATTATCACAACCCCATACCTCCAAATATACTTCAATGATGGTAGAGAGATAATAACCCCTATGTTCCGCCTCAAGTAGGTACCATGTTGGTGATGAGCAGTGAGGGTATAAAAATATCAAACAATTAGAGGCATTTCCCTTTATAATAAAACAAAATCATGAGATAAAACCAATAAACCAAAAATAAGTCCATTAAATAAAATAAAATAATGAAAAACCATCCCACAATGTATGTATACATTAAAATTATACATATAAATGCATCCAAATGAAAGGAAAAAAGAATAAAAGATAAGGTAGTGAGACAAAAAGAACTCAAATGGTCTGAAAATGAATATCTAATGTTGTCCAAAAAGTCCTCCCATAGTCGTGAAAATGTTTTTATATACGTAGGGTAAGCATATATGTATACCCTATAGAAAAAATCAATGTCTATCATGCATATTTGAAATAGAATACTAATGCACCCATGAAAAAATTGAAGAACCAAAAACACTAACATGTTTAAAAATCAAAACCCCATACTCATAAAGTCGTACTCACTAAATAAAACATCCAAGTATAATAATATAATATGACATAAAACGTTGATAGGGTAACCCATTCCACTTTCCCAAATATTTTCTAATATCACACCCTAATTTCGTACAACCTGGATCTCCCACCATATCCAAATAACATCACAACACATCACATCCCGTCCACAGACACATGGGTCGTCACAACACATCACATCACGCCCACACACACATGGGAAATAACATTAAATAAAAACTAAAAATTTGTAATTTTGGCTTTTGGCCATAACAGCATGGGCTTTTCCTTCTCACCCCTTAGAATAGGGAGGATGGAATAGTGGGTATACATCCATCCATTCGTAAACTATGGTGTTTGAAAAAACACAGCCACATGATTGTGCAGCTATCGACACATTGTTCTTGATGAGGGGGGTGACTATAGAAATAAAAACAATATAATATCTATATACATATATATTTCCAACACACAATCCTATTGTAGGGGTTTATATAAAAAAATAAACATCTCCCAAAATACATGAAATCTATACAATCTCTAAATTTATATAATCACACAAACAAACTAGAATCCATAATTCAGATTTTTGTCATTAATCCATTTTCTAGAGTCTCTAATTATTAATAAATTCAACTTTAAAAACACCTTAAATTTTTGTGTGCAATATTCTTTAACAACCAATTTCTTCTTGGAAGACACCTTGTTTCATATTTTCTGTCCGTTAAATGTTATGGGAACATTATCCATTTAAAACAAAGATTCATATTTCATGTAAACATACCATCCTCTACACCCAAAGAGAACACAATATATAAACTTCACAATATATTAGTCCCACGCAAACAAACCATATTAGTTCCATAAATCACATAACATACCACAAAAAAATCAATTTTAAATTTAGAAAAGGGGACTCTTATTCAATTTCACTTTTTTATATAAGGGTGTTATCAAAAAATAAAAAAGATCCTAGGGAATACATTTAATAAACCAAATATATGTTGTTAACCATTGTATATTGGAGGTTTCAGAAAAATAACTCAAACAGAGGAATCACAACATTTATTAAAACCAAAAAAAACAAGGGCTATTGAAATCCATGACTCTCATCGATAAAAAACATAGAAAACCTTTATATCACATTATCATATAAAAAAATAGAAAATCTTGTGAATCATTCCCCTACCACTTTTTTGTTTGAAATGGTTAATGATATTTTATATGTCAGATGAAACTATATTCAAAAAAGAATAAAACAATAAGTCTATCTAACGTGATATACATAAATAGAAATGAAGGACTTCATACAATGATTTGCAGACCCGAAAAATATGACGAACAATGTTTGCAAGGCTCGATGTGAAACCCTAATCATCTCATTCACCTTATTCAATAAATTATTTATAAAAATTTGAATTTAATTAAAAGTGAAAAAATTAACACAACGCTTAAGAAAATAACTATCCACTTAACTTTTAGTTGGGAAGATGAATCCAATAAAATTGAAGGCGCATTGATCTGATTAATATTGAGCAGGATATGTTAGAAAGTAGTTTTATATATATATATATGTAGTTATTTACCCAATTTTTTATTATGAAAAAAAATTCATTTTATTCCCACATTTTATTCGCTCATTAACATTTAAATCTTTTACACAAATATAATTTAACTTTTATGTTTCAATTTCGCTAATTTTAAAATAATAAATGAAATCATAAGTTTTTTATTTTAATACAGCACATGCCCCACTATCTTTTCATTCTTCATTAATTATTATTATTATTATTATTATTTATTTAATTATTAGTCTCATTTAAGTTATAAAACATTTTTTTCACACTTTTTGAAACATTCGAATCCAATTATAATTATTTTAATTCACAACGACTATATTTTCCATCAAATCATGAATTTATATGTTATTTATTTAATTAAACTATTATACCAATCAAATTCCACTAATCTATGATTGTCTCTATTTTTGACACAACACCCTAATTTAAATAAAAATGTATGACATAAATAATTATTTTTTAATTTATTTTTATTAGGAATTTCCTAGACTCGATCCATGAGCCAAAAAAAGTTCCCAAGATCTGTCTTGAAATGCCCATCTCAAAATCAGGGTCATGATACCGCTATCGGTTAATCTGTCATATGCTATATGATGTCATTTGGGTACTAATTAAATTCCATAAAAATAATAATAATATCATTTTATTAGTCATTCTTAATTAATTCCTCATTTATTTAAATTTCCACTAATGTAAAACACACTCACTCATCATTATTCTAATCATTCAAACATGCAATCTCCATCGTATTGTTTTCCATTCCCATCTTCCTATTTTATTCCCATATTTAATTTAATGTCACATATGTTTATATATATATTTTGAATTCAACTATGTATATATAAACAACAATTTTTTAGTTTCACCATTTTTTAATTTTATTACATCTTTTTTCTAATTCTAAAAACGTTATTTCATTTTTTTAATAAAAACATAATATAATATATATATACCACTATATATAAAATTTCTGAAATATATAAAACAATATATATAATATAATATATATATAGACACAAAATTGGTATGTAAATAATTTTATTAAGAAATGAATATATATTTTTGTATATATATATATAAACAAAATATTTCGCAACCCAAACTGTTTAAAATTTTTAAAGAAAATATATACCATGTTACATGTTTTGTTGAATAATTTTTATTTACATGAAGCATTTCAAGATCTTCCAAATTCCATAGAAAATTTCTCCATTTTTTGTATAATATATTTTCATATTTTTTTAACAATTCAACTTAAATATTTAATAAATATTTTGTGTGTAACAAAATTAATAATTAATATATGATAAAATTATCTATTTGTTTCCATTTTAATGATTCTCTCTCAATTTTAATCAGTAATAAATTTTTCTCATATTAAAATCACAAATCCCATGCACACCCACTATTCATGATTATCACATTTAATTTTCCATTTCTCTTTCTTCTATTTAATTCAAAAATTTACTTTTATCATTATTATACTACATATTTTTCACTTATTATTATTATTACAATCATTTAACATCCACCTTTTTTAAACCCACAAGTATATATATAAAACAATACACACACATATATGTATATATATATAACATGCCAATGTGTGTGTGTGTGTGTATATTCCCACACACATATATATATTTATATACATATATGATAATTCTTGTTTATATATATATATATATATGGAAATATGATTTATATGTATATGTATAGGAAAATAAACATATAATGTGTGTATATTTGTATATATATATATATATATATATCACATTTTCTGACACATAATTTTTGGAATGTTTAATTACAACATGACGCTTTTAAATATACATATTTGCACACATCTATAATATGTTGTATAAAATTTAATATATCAAAAATAATTAAATTTTTGGAAAACATATATTAATTCAACTATATTGAATTGTTTTAGGTAAAAAATTATTAAATTAAATCATTTTATTTAAAAAAACATCAATAATTATTTTGTAAACATCAATATTAAAATTATTAAATTATCAAACCCATTTTAAAATACATTAATATTTTTTTTATAAAAATTAGGAAAGCTCAGAAGCACTAAAAAACACCCTATAATTACAATGTAAGGCTCCTAAATTTTCCAGACCGTTAATGTAGATACATCTTAAACAATTATCATCCTAGATAATTAGAAAACTAGTAGAAAAATATAACGGTGTTCCGAACATCCAACCCATGACATACTTCTCAAGTCTCTCATTATATTAGGAACATGAAAACCAATAGGGAAAATAATTTCAACTCTAATAATTTCATTTCAAACAATCCCGCTGGGAGACACCTATCAAATAAGATTAAGGTCACAGAAATGGTTATAACAAACACATCAAGAAATACATATCAATAAATTATGAAAAAAACAATATTTTTAATTGAATTATTAATTAAAAATTTTTAAAATGTACATGACTTCCAAAATTACCATTTATTTAAAATAAAATATCTTTTTTAAGACATTTATTTCCCCTAAATATTTTTAATGCCTTAAAAATAACATTTTATTTTATAATTAAAGGGATTTTGTTTCAAAAACAAACATTAAATAATTATTATCCCATCCCTCTTAGTTCAAATTAATTTTTTTAGAGTCTCATTTTTAAAAAAGTAATTTAAAGTAAACAAAACAAAACCTAAATATTGAAAAATAATTCTCTTAAAATAATATTTTTTCATGTTTACTAACAAATAGATACTTATTAAGATTACACATGTATGAATATAAAATAAAACTTCTAAACCAAAAAAAAGAACTAATATAAACATATACAGAGTGTCTAAAAGAATAAAAATAAAAAAATCATCCACTGCAACACAATATTATCATCTTTGGGTTGCACTGACTTGCCCACATGGTTTTAAAACATCTTGTAATACAACGTCGCTTGATGTGGGAAACAGTTTCCAATTATTTATATGTATAGCTTAATAATTCATGTCATCAACATAATATAAATCACAATAAAACCAACAAAAAATATAGTAGTAATAAATTATCAGCACTTACATTATAAATGTATTTACACATTGGAGGAAATCCCATCTTTAATAATTTATTTATTTCTAAAAAATACTATTTAATTTTACTCCCTAAATTATGTGATTAACCTTTTTAAAATAGGTGAGGAATTTTAATAACATAATCACACCACAGCACATGTCATCCAACAGAAATATCCACATGTCTCTTATGCTGCACATCACCACCACTGCAAAGCAAACCCACTATCCAAACATATCATCCAATGAAAAACTTCACCATATGATTAACACAACCACATCACCTCACCACCTAACCACTCTCAAGAAACCACCATGTTCACATATCCAACTTCTCCATATCATCCACCACCCAACCCCAACCAATGATCACTATTATCATTACACACAAATCCCCAAGCACAAAAATCAAGGAATTCCCTCTCTTATGTCATGATATTTTCTACATTGGGTGACACTACCTCACATGCACATTTTTAATCACATAAAGTTGTAACGGTTCTTGATTAGGGACCAGGTTTTTCAATTTTTAGAAACTTTATGGTTTTAATCAAATGTCTCATAAGGAAACATAAAAAAACCACACAGAGAATAAAAAATTCCAACATCCATAATTATTTGGGGGATTACCTTATATCACCTTATTATTTATCTCATATATTTTCTAAAATATATTAAATTTTCCAAGTAAATCTAGTTTATGAACTATAATTAAGTTATTATACTTTTAATACAGTGTGATTTCAATCAATAATTCACATCAAGGTTCTCATTACCCATATTTATCATAGTGAAATAAAGGATTCCAACAAAAATTATTTTTTTGAATGATATATCAACACATAAATTCAAAAATTGTAATGAAACCATAGACAACACATCATATTTGAAACTTCACATGAAAATTTTTACATACTATGTTATTTTGAATAGTTTAATTACTATATTACATAATCAACATTATATAAAAAGAATAAAAATACAACATCCATTCTGATGACAAAATTAAATCATCACAAGTTTTGTTACTATGTTTCATAATGTATCATTCTCATACTAAACATTCATTAATCATTTCATGGATCAAGAAGACATGATTATATTGCAAACTAAGGATAACATACTACTACTCTTATACTTAAATTAAACATATTAAAATTGATACATACTCAAGTCTCTTATACTACAATATCCATAGTTACCTTAAAATTGATTTCATCTTTAGGCATGATTCCCACAACAAACTACCCATTAATTAACATTTTAGGTAAATTTTTATCATTCATAAAATAATAATTTTAACCATTTAAGACGTTATAACTCTCTACAAGTTACCCAAAAGAATTATTATCATTTTACAAAATTTAAAAATAATTTTCACAAGAATATCAACCCCAACACAATATTACAAAATATAGTTATATCTATAATTTAAAACCACAATCAACTTAAAATAAGGATAAATGTATTCTTTTCAAGGATTTTATATTCAAACGAATTATCAAAAAAATTTATTATCATTTTTAGAATATTATAATTTAAATGTTAGAATGATGTTTTATAACACTTTTATAACACATTCCCTTGAAAAATTAAAAATGGAATGTAAAAATAGAAAAATTGACTCACACGAAAACTAGAATGATTTTAAACATGGTTTCAATCTTATATATTTTATAATTAATGTACGTAATCAACTAAAGTTAACATGATTCATATGTGTTTTAAAAATTATTCAATTTATTACAAAAAAATTAACTAACTTTGAATATATATTAATTTATAAAATTTTGAAAACTAGATGGAATGTCATAAGTTTCTAATAATGGATGAAAATTTAAAATAATTAAGAATAAATCTACAATAGGACAGGATGAAAAACATTAAAACGAGACGAAGGTTTCAAAAAAAACACTTGATAATTACCAACATTTTACTATTTCATTTTTTATATAAATAATTCAATGAAAAATGTCTATTTATTTTCAATAATTCCATGGGAAAATGTCAGAGAAACACACAACAAAATTTCATTATTTATTTATTTTAGTTTATCTTCAATTATCACCCAAATCAAAATATAACACAAACAATCATGATACTGGTAACACTCCTAGGTTTCTATCCTACAATCTATTCCACCTCACTTGGTTGATCGATAGGATTAATGTCCTCACATCAGATCATGGGGTCCCTAAAATCCCAAATCATAGCTAATATTTCGTAATGTATGTGACAAACCAAGATCATCTGACATCTTTTCCCTTCCAACCCATGAAATCTGCAGTGTCAAAATCCAAACTCCACCATATCTTTCAACTATCATCTATAATACCACTCTAGCATGCCCCTCCTTCCCAATATACCAAAATGAGGATAGATATATAATAACCCCCCAAAATCCTACCTCTAGTAGGCTCCAGATTGGATACTAGAACCGAGGGTATAAAAATCTCACATTATGGGAGTCATTTTCCATTATAAGAATACAAAATCGGGGGATATAACGAATGAACCAAAAAATCCATGAAATAATATAAAATAAATCCAATGTACACAACAATACAAGTATAAATGAAACTCATACATATCAAAATTTCCAAATGAATCAGAAAAAAATAAAATTTTAGATTATTGACATAGCAAAATCTCAAATGGTCTAAAATATAATTTTCTAGTGTTATCCACAAAGTCCCCCTAGGGTCATGAAAACAATTTTTATATATGTAGGGTCAGAATTCATGTATACTCAGTAAGAGAAACACATTTCTCATGTGCATATGTTAAAGATAATACTGATAAAACTACGATAGAAAATAAGAACAAAAAAACCTAAATAGGTATACTAACTGAAACCCTAACCTCACAAAGGCTTTCTCACTAAATAATCCATCCTAGTATAATAATATAATATAATGAATATCAGTGATCAAGGACCCCACAATGATTTTATAATGAATTTTCACTCTCACGCCCCATTAAAGTACATCATCATGCTCCCACCCTTCTAAATAAAATCACAACATGTCATATCCCACCAAAACACACCTGGGTCGTCACAACACATCACATCCCACCCACACACACTAGGGAAATCATATAACATCACAACGTGACATTTTCAATTTTTTATTTTGGAGATCATGACATGTTCTTATGCATCACATATCATAGAATAGTGAGCTGGGAACAGTGGGTAACAATCCATCAATCATCCCTCCAGGATGTTGAGAAAAAAAACATGCACATGACTATGCAGGTGTCAAAATATAATGCCCAACTACAATGGAGTGCATATAAAATTCGCAATAAAATAAACTATATAAATATATAGTTACATAAAACAATCGCATCATGTTTTTTATAATAAGAACTGACTATCTCATCTAATCCACACAATCGCTACCACTTCTAAATTCAAATAATCACACAAAGAAATAGAATCCATAATTTATATTTTAGTCTTTATGAAATTTTATAGTCTTTGATTATCAATAAATTCAAATTTAACAACACCTTTAATTTATATATTCAATATTCTTATGAATCCTATTTCATTTAGGAAGAATATTGATTCATAACTCCAGTCCATTACATGGTTTGTAAACCTTGTCAGTTTCAACCATACTGGATAGATGTCATATCCACATTTCATTCACTACGAACAGACATATCACAATATAAAATTTCAACATTATATTAGTCACACACACACAAACCATAAACATTCCACACAACACATCACATACAATAAAAACTATTAATTAGATATATAACAGTGTACTATTATTAAATTTCAGTTTTTGTTTAAGCGTGTTATCAAAAAATCCATAAGATCCTGGTAAATCCATTTAATTAACTGAATATATGTCAATTACCATTTTATTATGGTGGTGTAACATAAAACACCCAGAACTAAGAATTAAAACATTTATAAAACCCACAAAAAATAGTATAATTAAATCCATGACTCTTATTAATACACAAATCATATATAACCATAATATCACAATATCAAATAATAAGATAGAAATGCATGTGAAGGATTCCCCTACCCCTTACGGGTTTGTATGAAACAGTTAATTCCCTTCATTAATTTGGATTCAACTATATTCCCAAAATATTAATATAATAACCCTATTGTGCATGATACACCTAAGGAAAAATAATGTAATACTTATAGTGATTTGAAAATTGACAAAGATTAGGAACAATTTTTTCATGGGCTGGTGAAAACCCATAAAATTTTGATTATCCATTGTCAATAAATTAAGAATAATAATTTTAATTTAATTTAATCTAAAAAATTTAACAAAAACACCTACCAAAAAACTATCCCCTTATGTTTTACTCATCAAGACGAATCTAAAAAAACCAACAGCTTGTCAATCCGATTAATATTAAGAATGAAATGGAAGAATGAAGTTGAATATATATGTGGTATATATTGAAAAAAAAATTAATTATCAAAAAACATCATTAATTTAATTCCCTGATTTAATAATATAATTTGATTAAAAATATATTATGTAATTATTATTTAATTTTGATATTTCAATTTTTCTCATTTTAAACTGTTAATTCAAACCACACGTTTATTACTCTAAAACACCACATGCCCCACTCACTTTTTATTATTCTTTCTATTTTTTTATTATAATTTTTTATTTATTTACTAATCTCATTTAATTTTTAAAACCAATTATTTTCACCCATTTTGAATCATTTGAATCATATTATTACTATTATAATCCACAATCACTACATTTTCTCTCAAATCTCACTCTAATATCTTATTTAATTAATTAAAACAATTATCCTACTTTAATTCCATTAAACTAGCATTTTTTATTACATTTACAAAAGTCCATAATTTAATTCAAAAAGTATGAAATACATTATTATTTATTTATTTATTATTGTTATGAAATTTTTAGACCCAATCCACGAGTCTAAAAAAATTACCCAACATCGTTCTTGAAATGACTATCTCAAAATCGTGATAATAAGACCAATGATAGTTCATCAATTGGATAATATATGAAGAAATTATGGTCTTAATTGGAAACCATAATATTAATAATAATATCATTTTAATAATCAAGCTTATTTAATTTTTCATTAAATTAAAACACACTCACTTATAATTATTCTCTTTATTAAAACACTCTCTCTCCTTCTATTATTTTTATTTCCAATCTCAACTCCCAATTTCATTCCCACTTTTAATTTAATGTCATATATATTTATATATATAATGTGACATCATATATATATATATGTGAAAGATTTTTTTATTTGCGATGTTTTTTTAATTTCATACGATAATTTTTTAATTGTGAAGAGATTATTTCTTTTTTTCTAATTAAAAATATCATATATAATATATATACCCTCATTTATAAAATTTTAACAGTATATATCACAAAATATATAAATATATAAATATATATATATATGAAAAATTTATATCCAAATATTTTTATAAATACATGAATATATATATTTGTGTATATATATATATACATAAAACATTTCAGAAGGAAAACATTTTTTAAATGTTTAATGAAAATATATAACATCTCACATGATATGGAGATTAATTTTTATCAACATGCTGAGTATCCCTACATGTCAACATCCTATACACAACGTCTTCATTTTTTGTATAATATATTTTGATCGTTTATTTTACAAAACAATTTAAATAATTATTAAATATTTTGTGTGTATCAAAATTAAAAACTATTGTATGATTGCATAATTGATTTTTTCGTTCTTAATGACTCTCTCTAGAATTTATTCATTGATAAATTTTTCTCATGTTAAAATCATAACTCCCACACACACCCATCAATCATGATTATAACATTTTATTTCCCATTTCTCTCTCTTCTATTTAATTCAAATAATTAAGTTTATCATTATTAAACCACACATTTTTCACTTTATATCAATACTAAAATCATTTAATATCGATCATTTCATAACCCCACAAATATATATATAAAATAATACACGCATAGATTTATATTTTTTTAAAAGACCAAAGCAAAATTTATTGAAAGTCAAAAAGGATTACAAGAGGCGAAAGGAAGGGATTTTTTTACAATCTCTATCAAGGAGGTAAAATAAGTCAGAAGGAATAGAGTCCAGCCAAGTCATGGTCTGATGAAGACCTTTGTTGGCAAGAGAGCCAGCAAATACATTTTCTATATAACATGACAATATATATATATATATATATATCTATTCCCACACACATATACATATTTATATACAAATATGATAACAATTATTAATATTTATATAAATATTGAAACATAATATATATGTATATGTGCATGAAAATATTCATATGGATGTCAATATATATATATATATATTATAAAACCCATAAATTTTGAAACGTTTAATTACAACATGATGCATGTAAATATACATATTTACAAACCTATATAATATGTTATATAATATTTAATATATCGAATGAAATTAAATTTTTGAAAACATATTTAAATTCCATTATATTATATTTCATTCAGTTAAATAATCATTCATAAATTAAATAATTGTTTTTAAATAAGTGTAAAAATAATTTTTGAAGTATTCAATATTATTATTAAAAAACATTTTAAACACATTTTAAACTGCTTTTAAACTTTTTATAAAGATACCTTACCCTTGAAATCACTATTAAATGCACTATAATAACAATGTAATGCTTGGTAATTCTCCCAACCTTTATAGTTATCATTATATGTATATATTCATCCAAAAATGTATTATTTTTATATCTTATCCCATAAAGATACCCATATGGTTCCATTCTAATACTACGGCGAAATAATTTCTATATGAGAACCTTACCTAAGGAAGGTGTTGATCCAATCATCTATTAAAATTAATTTTTAATAACCTATCATTACATGTAGATTATAACCATTACCTTTAATTTATGTATCAATTTATATACCATAAATCATGATAATGTGTTGTTTTCAATCAAATTATCAATATATTATTTCTCTAGAACATTGAAGTCAACCTCATAACTCATTAAGGTATATTTGAATATAGAACTCCATATATCATTTAAAATTTTTTATATATATCTTACCATTTTGATTTAATGAGAAATAAACTTAGAAATGTTAAGACTTACAACATTAAAAATTGACAAAGCACTGTCAGATGAATTTTTTCGATTGGATGTTTTCGGAAAACCTATAAAGAAAACCATGGCAATTTCATTTCATTCCCATGTGGGTATGGATAATATTTTGATCTTTCACATTTAATATTTAAATTTATCGTAAAAATTATATTCTATCAATATAATGTAATATATTTCAAAATATCCAATTTATGTTGTCATTCTAGAAGTTATACATAAGTTATTTGTGCATTAGAGTGCATCCTTAGTGAATTAAGACTTATTAGAAATGTGAATATCCAAAATCTCCTTCATGAGTGTTGAAATGAATGGGACAAATATACATGTTCTAAATCATATATTTTTTTTGTGGTTGAAGATCAGAATATTTCCCACCTTATTATATACCACAATATCAACATTTCTCTTTTCAATGATATTACCATAGATATATTAGTCATTAATCAATTGGGTAATATTGTACTTCATCCCTTCGATTACTATTTAATGTTGTATATTATTTATATCCTTGAATATTGTTTCTCATTCAATCTTAATAATGGACATGGTAACATGATATTTTATGTATACAAAAACATCCATTTGATTCATATAATTTTATGGAAATGTATTTGTAAATCATAATCATTGTTCATCTTTATCAATATTCCTACCTGAACATTCTAATTCTTTTTGAATATATACGGTAAAACCTATGATATGTATATATATAAAACATCTTACCCTAAGGAAAATTGCACCAAAATAATTCTTGAAACATTTTCCATTTATAACTTAAGATAATAATCTGGGTAACTAATGAGACTTTTCATGAACCAATACCTATATTATAAACTCATTGTACAAAAACTCTATATTCTTGAGATAATTAAAAATCATTTATTTAATTTCATTTATAATAACCAAATTAAACCATATTCAACAATCCATAATTACAATATAATTAAACAATTTAGTCACATACATACCAGGACCTTTTTGGTTAATTTTTTTAGATATTTGGATACCCAAATAGCAAAAAAACCCAAATCATTCACACCTAATAACTATCATTTCAATAATACCAATGAAAAGTTATTTCAAAATACGGCAATAGCATCTCATATAAAATACTACAGATATTATACACTTTTAGAAATATTATAATTTAAATTATTTTTCATAATATTTGGAAATAACAACAAACAAATTTGTGATGAATTCCTATGTTAGGGTAAATACAATATAAATTAATCCATGATCATAATTACGAATAAGTTAAATATGTGGTTAAGAAACAATCGAAAAGATATATGAACATAATATAAAGACATAATATCAAATAAAAAAGGGAACATGTATCACCACATGAAATCAACATATTTTCCTTTTAGAATAAATTTAATTTTTTTGATAGATGAAATAACACATTATACAGAGTTTGTCTCGAATGCATGCAACACCTCATTTTAAAAAACACTATTTAGCCACATTTTTCACAATCAATTAAATTATAACACTTTTAGAGAATTAATATAGTAAGGATATATATTATATATCAAACCCAATATTTTTATATTCATTTAACATATTTTTTTGGCATAAGATGAAATCAATCATAATTTTACACATAACAAACTATATTATTTTTATAATGGTAGTTTTGCCACTATTTTATGGATAAACAATATTAAATATAGTTTTTAAAAATTTTATAGATTTAGTATGTAAAATTATACATCATATTTTCAATATATTATTCAAAATTATGTTATGGTGAACGTTTTTTATTTTTTTAGATTATTCATTTTTTAATGAACAATGAAAAATAGTGAATTTTAATTGAAAAAAAAAATTCATCTATTTTTTTGGATAGATATAATTTTTAATGGATATTAATGTCCCATTAAATGACATATAAATTAATTAATCAAATTTTGATATTTTTAATAAATTTTACATTGACATTATATATAAAAAATTTCAAACTTTTGAACATTCTTTAATAACCTACATTAACATCTCTTATGCGTGATTAATTTTAAATTAATTTATAAATTTTTTGTGAATATAATTTGAAAAAATTTATTCCACAATTTTAATAAGAGTATTTTATAATTTATAATAATTTAAACATAGTTCTTTACCAATAATATTAGTGAAAGGGATTAAAATTAATTATAATGATGAAGAGAAAAATCAACTTTACAAAATACTAAACCATAAACATGGGGCCAAAATGAAATAGAATCTTGTTCTAAATCCATTGGATATATATATTTAGACCTGGTACTCCATTTTATTTAATTTATACTATTACTGTAGCCACATCCCAAGGAAAAAAATGGGTGGAATTCTGTTTTCAAAATGATACTAGAATACGACTCATCCTATACTCAAAAAAGGAACTCACCCCACAAACATATTCTCACCTATAAATCCATTTTGAATGCCCATACTCAACCCAAATAAACTTCAAACATTCGTCCCATAATACTAGAGTCCTTACATTTCACAAATATAAATCCATGGAGGTATTTTGGTATAAAAAAGGAGTTACCCAAAACTTGCAACATTTTCAACTAATCATCTTATTTAAATATACATATCTTCAATTATTATTATTACATGATTATATAATAATGTAAAGAATAATAAATATTCTAATATGTTTGAATTTTAATGTTTCCACATACTCTTACTCATGCATCCATCAAATGTTTAACAGATTTATCATTCTTCTTTACTATCAAATACCGCCACACGAAACAATGTCGTTCTATTTTTCCTTAACCGAATTCCATTTATGGAAATTATGACAGAAACAAAAAATTTATATGATCTATTTTATATTTAAAGTATATATTTTTTTTATTTTTTTATAATATATAATTTTTTGATTTTAGTATTATTCATATAAGATAATATTATTTGTTTACATGCGAACTACTGCCTCCTTAAAGCGATTTGATAGGTTCACAAATTACTTGGAATGTATTAATGTTATTTTTTTTTAAAAATATGTTACATATGTGAAACAAATATGAGAAAATAATATCTATATACATATATATAATTATTTTTCATTATTTTAAATATGAAAAATAGATTGAATTAGGGTTCAGATGTACGTACAGCCTACAATATCCATGAATAGTGAATTTCATTTCCCATCACCAAATATTAAGAATTGTTTTAATTAAATTTATAATGGTGATATAGGGTAAAAAAATACATGGTTTAGAATCTCTATTTCTTGATATCATGAACTATATAATAGGATCAAAAAATAACATTTCAAAATTCATTCAAGAAACATGGAAATTAACACCCAAAATTGTGATGTTAATGACAGATTATTATCAAATCTAATATAATATAGTATTAAAAGATCATATATGATATAAAAATATTAATATGGTCTTGTAATAGGTTAGTAACATTATTAAAACCATTATATATGAGATTAAATTCGATTCGCATAAAACGAAACAATGGGTAAGGGATTCTTGTCTCATTTATCATTCCGTGAGGTATACACCATTTTGACAACATGTTTATTTTTTGTGATATATATATTAAAAATACTGCATTTCATATAATGAATAAATTTATCTTAATTTTATGTATAGTTTAATTTATAATTATTTTGTTCATGGGGATTAAGATTAAAATGTCTCAAAGTGGATTGGGACACATTGTAACGCTTAAATATTATTTTCCTAAAAATGGTTCTAATGATAATTATTTGGTAATTCTGTTACCAAAATTCAACAACCCTTGTTTTCTTCATATCCTCCACTGGGTAATTATTGATTACTATGCATCTTTTATTGAATATATATATTTTATGATAATAAACTTTGTTTAATTTTGAGAATATATTATCCAATATAAAATAAATGGTTTGAATTTTTTTGACATTGGTTTGGGACTATTTAATGTAACACCATTGTTGAATCATTAGTCTCATGAGATGAATCGGTTGAAAAAATTATAAGGGTTTATAATTGATGTGGTAAAAAATCTTGTGAAAGGTGATCATGGTAAGGGTGCAGTGTACCTTGGAAACATGGAGTGTAATAATTAATAATTTAATTTATTGATAATTTTACTATCATTATTATTATTATTATACATGATATTTTTTCCTTGAAATTAAATTTGGATTCATTTAATTCAATGTTTATTGATTAAATAGAATGTTTTTCAGTTTTTTACATTTCTATATTGATTAATCTTTATCAAGTTATTTTAGTGGCATATGTTCTCATTTATTTACCATTACATGTGTCATATGATTACTGATTCATTATTGATTTCAATGTACTTACCCTTACTGAGATTTTGAGTCCACCGTTATTGTGTTTCCTTTCCTTAGGTTATGAAGAGAAATACTTTGTATGAGTTTCAATGATTCTTATATTTTACTAATGTTTCTATATTTTATTTTCCAAATGTATTATGGGAATCATGTATGTAATATAGTTTTCCAAAACATATAATCTATTTTGGTCATTTTTTAATTTAATCATGTATCTATGAAAATGTAATAAATTAAGTAACCCGATTCTGGCTTCTACTGTCGGGTGTTATAGTTGGAATCAAAAAAATTACTATCCACCATGGAAACAATATTATGAAATCATATATTAGGGAATAAACCCCTATATATGTATATTATAAGATCATATATTTTTGTGAGGCTGAGATTGTGTGTGTATTCCTATAAATACATCCCTATTTGGATACTATAAGTGGATGTGTTTCTATAACAAATGTACATAAGTATAACAACTCCAACATGGTGGGTAAATCATGACATTAGCATATCTTGGCACATGACAAAATGCCTTATAGAATACATGGTTTGACACTCCTAGGGAATATACATAGGAAAATTTACATTCTCTTTATTATCCATTATGATGGATTATAATGTAATGATGTCCCCAATGAAAAAGAACTCTATTATTATAATATTTATGATTCATAAATTTATTTAAAGTTACATTCCATGATTGGAATTATAAATTGTTATTTTAGGAGAAAATGCAGTATATAAAATTTTTTTATTAAAGGATCCTAGAAGGATGAATGGTATCAATACTCAAAAAAATGTAGATATATCCCTAATGAAGAAACCAATACATCTGGTATTGTATTAGTTCTAATTGTTTATATTATAGGGTGAATTAATTAGATTGTGACAAATAAAATTTCACGTATAGAGAAACGTATCCAAAAAATAGAATTAGATATGATGGATCCCTTTATGTGATTGAATCCCCAATCATTTAGTAGGACTAATATTAAAATTGTAGCTGATAAACTGATTAAGTATATGGAGAAGATACTTACAACCTTAGTAAGTAGTGAAGTGGAATAGGGTAAATATCTATTCTATTTCATTAATGGTAATTTTCATCAATATTGGAACATGAAACAGAATATTAGGGGAGAATAATAATTGAAACACATTGAATGGATAATATTTAAGGATACATTCTTTGATAAATAATTCCCTCATGATCAACACATTTATATGAAGATTTATTTACATAGAATATAGAAAAAAGAAGTATAATGAGTTTCCGATTATGAATCAACAATTAAAAGGGTTTCTAGGTATGGTATAGATTATTGTTATGTCCACAAGGCTGAATACCCTGAGAGGGGGGTGAATCAGGGTATGACTAATTTAAAATTAACGTCTGTTCTGATCTTGTTTCACTGTTAAGAAAAACACTCTTCTCTCTCTTTCCGGTTTCACAAAGTTAACAGAAAGTAAAGCATGCAAAAGACACATCAATTTTACTTGGTTTACCGAAAAGGGCTACGTCCAAGGAGCATATGCCGACAAGTTATCGGTCATACCAATTCCATTAATCTTTACTAGCTGTAGATTACAATATTCAGGCTAGATCACTTCTACGCCCAGGATCACTGCCTTTACAATGGTTAGTGTCAGCTCACTACTTCCCCAAGGGTCACTCCCTGTTTCACTCTCTCTGGATCACTGCCGGTGGAGAGGATCACCTTCTTTCTATTCATTTGCTCACTTCTCTTAGAAGGAATCCACTCACAGTTTATAGACCTGTAGTTCTCTTCATTTGTATGAAGGAATGCATCTTTCTCTATATGTAGATGCTCTGTTGAAGTAAAAATTTCACCCGTAGATGAATATCTCTTTGCACCGATGGTATCAGGAAATCTTCGAGCTTCCAGGCAGCCTGAAAATCAATGCTGGAGCCAAACCTTACATGGCGCGCAAGTCTATCTCGGCGCGCATGTATCGGCGCGCAATTCACAATGGGCATGCAAGTCTTCCTCAGAAACTTGTGCGACTCAATCTTCCTCAACTCCAAACCTACGTGACTCACATAATTTTACACCCAATCCAATATTGGCGCACAACTCCACATTGGCGTGCAGCTTCAAACACTGGCGCGCAACAATCTCACTGGCACACATGTCCCACCTGCGCGACCAAACACACTACTTGCGCGTCCACCACACCTGCACGACAGGAGCTCTGATTTCTCAAAGTGTTGAACTCCGGTGTTGAATGAAGAGGGGTAGTCCAGTATTTATAGGAAAAATGACCACCCTGCGTGACGGCGTGCAAGTCACCTGCATGACCCAGTCTCGGAGCAGAAGTCTTCTGTCCTCTTAGAAACTTGCACAACCAACTCCCAAACTTGCGCGAACCTGTTTCCTTAGACATATTTTGATCTTCTGATCTTGAAAAACATGTGGCGCACAAGTCTTCTATACTCCAAGTCCTCGGCGCGCAAGTCCCTTTTCCAAAAACACTTTTCTTCATTTATCAATTTTCAGGCCCAAAAATTTGGCAAACACTGGAAAACAGCGCCACCTTATATCTGTTCTTTTGTACCGCCTCTAGATCATCCATTCCTTTTGTCGACGTTCTTGAATCAATCATGGATCATTGACCTCCACTCTTGAACTCGAAATTCCATCATGAAATCCTCTTTGTCAACAAATTTTTATGTCATTGTTTTCCTTTGTCAACAATCACTACCCAGATGTCCACTTTGTCAACAAATACAATCACCTCAAAAATGCTTCAATGATACCTTGAGGGATTTTTTCCCAACAATATCCCCCTTTGGGTTTGTTGAAAACTCTTCCCTAAAATGAATCATCGTTGATTATTCATCCACCATTCGCCTCATTGCGATTCTGATAGTGACCAAGGATTTACTCAACACATACTCTAAGCCCACATGAGCAATGCTCGACGTGAGAAACAAGGGTAAATGAAAAGTTCATCAATGAATCACTTCATCTCTAACATCCATTGTTGACACCAAATTGATACCAATTTGTACTAAACTGATACCAATTGTTGAAGGAATTGTTGGAAGACCAATTTTTTCTAGGAAATATTTTTACCACATTCCAACACTACCCTTCTACACCACTTATCTTCATTTATCACGAGCATCAGCTATCGTGATATCTATTCTTTAATCGACCACATCTAGCATCGTCATATTTTTTACGCTCCCCCTTTCTGCTCACAGCATCAACTCCCCCTATCTGGCTGCTCCACATGTCAGATTCACCCCATATCATTCATGATTTATCAAATCTCCACATTGTCCCCCCCTTGAACATTAAAATAGCTTCAACTCCCCCTATCTAGCTGCTCCACTTGTCAGCTTCTCCCCATATCATTCATGATTTATCAAATATCCACATTGTCTCCCCTTTGAGCAATAACTATTTTCTCCCCCTTTTTCAACGAACCCAAAGGACACTCTTTTGTAGTATGTAACATAGTAGAGAACACATATCAGCACATTAGGGAAAAACTCACCATACCTCGGGGAGGGGGGGTGGGTTCCACATCCACACTATATCATGTGCGGGGAATCGACTGAACTCCCAGAGTTAGTCGATTCCTCTCAAAAGATTCCTTGGGTAAGGCCTTTGTTAGAATGTCTGCAACCTGGAGCTCTGTAGGCACATACTCTAACTTCACGATTCCCTGCTCATCCTTCTCCTTGATAAAATGATACTTTATCTTAATGTGCTTTGCCCTTGAGTGATGGATGTGATTTTTTCTGAGATTTATAGCACTTGAGTTATCACACTGGATTCCGATCGGAGACTTCACTTCAACTCCCATATCTTCAAGCTACTTCTTCATCCACAACAATTGTGTGCATGCTTGAGTGGCTGCAATATACTCAGCTTCTGCGGTGCTCAACGGAATGAAATCTTGCTTCTTGCTGAGCCAAGAAATAAACAATCCACAAAGATAGAATGCACCACCTGATGTTGATTTTCTTTCATCTGCTGAACCGGCCCAGTCTGCATCATTGTATCCAAATAACTCCGTCTGATATTTTTCAGTATATGTCAAGCCGAAATCCACTATTCCCTTGATATACCGAAGTATTCTTTTCACTGCTAGCATGTGGCTTTCCTTGGGATTACTCTGATATCTCGATGCTTGTCATGTGGCGAAAACAATATCAGTACTTGTTGCGGTTAAGTACAACAGACTTCCAATAATTTGCCTTTATTCTGTGATATTAACTCCCTTTTCATCCTCATCTTTTGATAATTTCTTCCGGGTAGCAACCAAAGTCTTCAACTCTTTGGAATTCTCCATTCCAAAACATATCAAAACCTCCTTGGCATATTTAGATTGAGAAATGAATGTTCCATTCCTTCCTTGTGTCACCTGTAGTCCAAGAAAAAACGTTAGCTCTCCAATCATTGACATTTCAAATTCATTTTTCATGAATTCAGAAAACTGTCTGCACTGAGCTTCATCTGATCCGCCAAAATTTATGTCATCGACATACACCATCACCATCATCCGTTGATTACTATCATTACTAAAATATAGATTTTAATCAACTCCTCCATGCTGAAAACCAAGCTTCTTCAAGTACTGATCAAGCCTTGAGTACCATGCTCGTGGTGCTTGTTTCAGCCCATACAATGCATTCTTCAGCCTTCAAACATTGTTCTCATCCTAATGAATGAGAAAACCATCTGACTTCTCATTGTACACCTCTTCTTCCAGAACCCCATTCAAGAATGCGGATTTGACATCCATATGGAACACTTTGAACTTTCTTGGCACTGCTATGGCCAAAAATAATCTGATTGTCTCCAGCCTTGCAACCGGTGAAAATGTCTGATCTACATCTATTCCCTCTATCTGTGAGTATCCCTTTCACACTAGTTGTTATTTGTTTCGAATCATAGTTCCATGTTCATTCATCTTGTTTCGATAGACCCATTTAGTCCCGATGACATTCTTGTCTACTGGCCTCAAAACAATATCCCATGTTTGATTCTTCTCAATCTGATCTAGCTCTTCATTCATAGCCTGAACCTAGTTTTCATCTTCAGCTGCATCGGAAAAACATTTCGGCTCCACCTGAGATAGAAATGATGTTTGCTGTAATGACATCATTCTTCGAGTCTGAACTAGAGCTATCTGATCACCAATGATATTCTGTCTATCAGTTTCAGCTCGACTCTTTGGATTTCTTGCAGAAACAGACTTGACACTTTCTTGTTCATCATCAGTATCTTCTTCTGAGTTAGCCTCTGCCACTTCTGCTCCCCCTGGGTTTCTTACCTCACCATCACTTTCATCTAGGAACTGTTCACTGGATCGTTTAGTATTCAGTTCATTTTCTACTATAGTGACATAATTGCTCTCAAAATTTTTTCCCAGTCTCTTATTAAAGCATTTATATTCTTTGCTTGTCCCTGAGTAGCCAAGGAATATCCCTTCATCTCCTCGTGCCTCAAGCTTCCTATGATTTTCTTTGTTGAGAATGAAACACTTACTTCCAAAGATTTGAAAGTATTTCAACATTGGCTTCTTTCCATACCACAGTTCATATAGAGTCTTCCCTTGCTTCAGACACAACAGAGACCTGTTTGAAACATAGAACGATGTCAAAACTGCTTCCTTCCAAAATTTCTCCGGTAAGTCCTTATCAATAAGCATTGTTATGGACATGTTGTTGATTATCTGATTTCTACTTTCCACCACTCCATTCTGTTGTGGAGTTCTTACTGATTAAACATGATTCCTTATCCCATGTTTCTCGAGATAGTTTTCAACCTAACTGTTTGTGAATTCTGTACCGTTATCAGTACGAAACTTCTGAATTTTCTGCCCATGCATCTTTTCTTATTCCCTCCTATTCTGCTTTATACAACTGAACACCTCTGTCTTATGAGTAATGATGAATACCCAGACCATTCTTCTATAATCATCAATGAAAATAAAATAGTATCTTTACCCACTTATAGCTCGTAGTGATATGGGTCCACATACATCAGCATGAACCAATTCGAGCACTCTAGTTGATTTCTGTTCCTTTGGCCTGTATGCCTTTATGATGATCTTACCTTGTTGACAAGAATCACACGTATGAGTGCGATCACGTGATAGTTTGGGAAGGTCTCTAGCGGAATCACAGTTTACCAGATCTTCCATGGATGGTTGGCATAGATGGCCAAGTCGCTTATGCCATAGCTGGTTTTCTTCTTCTCTGGATAAAAATCAGGAATCTTCTGTCCCACCTACCAGGTAAAGATTTCCCTTTGTTCATTTTCCCTGTAGAATGACTGCTCCATATTTTCCTTTAACAATACACATCTTCTTGATAAATCGGATAGAGTGCCCAGAGTGACATAATTTACTGACACTAAGAAAGTTATGACTGAGACCCTATACTACTAGGACAACATCACGTCTCATTTCATTTCCCCCAAACATGGCTTTCCCTAAGCCAACAATCTTCAGGCCTCCATCATTTCCAAATTTGACAACTCCTTCTTTGTCATATTTTATGCCTGTAACCAGATCCTTTTTGCTTGTCATGTGAGACGTACAACAACTATCATGAATCCACACACCAGAACGATCTGATTCTTTAAGGGAAATTTTAGTAACTACGACCTTCTCAATTTTCTTCTTCTTGGTCCATACTTTTTCATTCATACTCGGCATGGATTGAGGCTTCTTTTATTTCTCAGAGTATGATGGACAAGCTTCATCTTGCAGAACTGCAAATCTGTTCTGAACTTTTAACTCACCTTTCAGTTTATTGATCTGCTACTTGCGAACATTTTGATTCTGCTTTGGCACATTTTTCTAAATGGTTGAAGTGCAGTACCTAGCCATGTGTCCAAATCCTCCACACCAAAAACAGTGTCCTTCGATGTATGTTCTGGAAATCCATTCTCTATTTGGATGTCATCTCTGTTCCTGTTCCCTTTTATATCTCTTGGCTATGGAATACACATACTGTGAATGTCCCATTTTCCCACAGTAATAACATCTAATATAGGATGCATTCCTTCGTGATACTTCATCACTATGATTTTCCCTTTGGGATCTCTGAATATTCTGATTCTGTTTTGTGCCCAAATCAACCTTCAATTTCGGAACGGTTGCTTCCGGTCTGACTAAAATTGTCACAGATTTTTTATCCTAATTCATCCCTGAAACGGCCTTAACATCTGAGCTCAATTGCTGCTTCTTCCCTGCAGAACTGCTAGGCTCCTCATTCATCTTCTCTTTCTTCTGAATGCTCTGCTTTTCTGATATCACATTGGGGGTCAAAAGTTTTTCTTGATCCTTAATTTTTTGTCGTAGACTGACCACTTCTTCTTCAAGCTCTTTGATACATCTGACCTGCTCCTTTCCTGTGTTCTTCAAACAATCAATTTCCTTCTTTTATTCCTCAATTTTAAGCTTATACTCAACAATATTTTCTGACCACTCTGGTGTTGAGGATTTTAGTCTATCAATTTCATCTAACAGCTCATAATTTTTTTCATCTTGTTGTTTCATATAGAGTTTGGCATCACAAACCACTTTATTGGGTTTCTTCGTTTTGGATCTCTTAACGTCTATCTCCTTAAGACCTGCTTCCAATTCGGCTACCATATCAACTCTCCCTTCAATTTCTTCTTCTTCTTCAGCGTCAAGTTCATCCTTTTTCTGAGAACTACCAACAATCGCCACCAAGGCATTTACCCCACGATCTCTGTAATTTTCTTTTTCCTCAACCACTTCATCCCCAGACTCATCTGAACTTTCAAATTCATGTGAAAGAAGATTCTTTTTCTTGAATAAATTTCTCCTGAATTGTTTCTTCCCATTCACAAACGCTGAAGTATTCTTCTTGGGAATTTCAACTTCATTATCATCATTATCTTGAAACTTCTTGGGGGAATATTTCCGTAAGATTAGCAACCTTTCCACATTGAAATCATTCTATTGGAGGTTTCCCTTTAAACATCCCTCTTCCTCTTTGCAGATTTGATGAAAGGAATGACATCACCTCATCTGTCTCTTCTTCCTCATTAAAATCTTCAATGGTGAGATTCTTTATGGGCTTGAATGCCACCTCTTTGGATATCCCCTTTTCCACAGTCGCGTTATCATCATTTCTCATTTCATATGCAACAAGAGTGTTGTGAAGGTTATCCAATGTCAGTTCTTTTGGGTCTTTAACATCCAAAACAGAAACTTTTGGATTGAACCGAGGTGGAAGTTTTCTCAATATGCGCTTCACATTTTTTATATCATCGATAATTTCTCCACGACCCCGCATGTCTTCTACCACAGCATTTACCCTGTCAAAGAATGCATCAACAGACTCATTCAGGTTCATTCTCAGATCTTCATACTTGTTCCACAACACTTACAGCTTTGCCTCTCTCACCGTTGTATCCCCTTCATATATATTCAAATGATTTTCCCACATGGCATGTGATGTTTTGCATGACATCATCTTTGTATATGTGGGACTGGAGAGGGCTCCCCATAAGGCATTGATTTCTTTGGAATCAACATCCAACTCTCTATGTTCTGCTTCTGATAATGCACCACTATCAATATCAGCTGTGATACCATGCATAGCTGCTGAAAACAAATCCATTCCCAAAGATTGGAAATAGTGTTGCATTCGGTTCTTCCATATCTGAAAATTACATCCGTTGAATATTGGAATCCCTTTATGATTAGTGACCTCCATTGAGAGAAGAACAACTATCAACCTTCCCTCTGATACCAATTGTTAGGTCCACAAGGCTCAATACCCTGAGAGGGGGGGTGAATCAGGGTATGAAAAATTTAAAATTAATGCCCGTTATGATCTTGTTACACTGTTAAGAAAACACCCGTATATCTCTTTCCGGTTGCACAAAGTAAGAAGAAAGTAAAGCATGCACAGGACACATCAATTTTAGTTGGTTCACCGCAAAGGGCTATGTCCAAGGAGCATACGCCGACAAGTTTCCGGTCGTACCAATTCCACTAAACTTCACTAGCTGTGGATTACAATGTTCGGGCTAGATCACTTCTATGCCCAGGCTCACTGCCTTTACTATGGTTAGGGTCAGCTCACTGCTTCCCCAAGGGTCACTCCCTGTTTCTCTCTCTCTGGCTCCCTGCCGATGGAGAGGATCTCCTTCTTTCTCTTCCATTGCTCACTACTCTTATAAGGAATCCACTCACAGTTTATAGACCAGTAGGTATCTTCATTTGTATGAAGGAATGCATCTTTCCATGTATGTAGATGCTCTGTTGAAGTACAATGTTCACCCATAGATGAATATCTCTTTGCACCGAAGGTATCAGGAAAACATCGAGCTTCCAGGCAGCCTGAAAATTACTGCTGGAACCAAAACTTACTTGGCGCGCAAGTCTATCTCGGCGCGCAAGTATCGGCGCGCAAGTAAAAACTGGCGCGCAAGTCTTCCTCAGACACTTGCGTTACTCAAGCTTCCTCAACTCCAAACCTGCGTGACTCACATCATTTTAAGCCCTATCCAATATTGGAGCACAACTCCACACTGGCGTGCATCTTCAAACACTGGCACGCAACAATCTCCCTGGCGCACAAGTCCCACCTACGCGACCACACACACTACTTGCGCGTCCACCACACCTGTGCGACGGGAGCCCTAATTTCTCAAAGTGCTGAACTCCGGTGATGAATGAAGAGGGGTAGTCCAGTATTTATAGGCAAAATGACCACCCTGCGTGACGGCGCGCAAGTCACCTGCACGACCCAGTCTCGACGCACAAGTCTTCTGTCCTCTTAGACACTTGCGAGACAAACTCCCAAACTTGCGCGAACCTTTTTCCGTAGCCATATTTTGATCTTCTGATCCTTAAAAACATGTGGCTCACAAGTCTTCTATACTCCAAGTCCTCGGCACGCAAGTCCCTTTTCAAAAAACACTTTTCTTCATTTGTCGATTTTCAGGCCCAAAAATTTGGAAAACACTGGAAAACGGTGCCACCTTATATCTGTTATTTTGTACCGCCTCCAGATCATCCATTCTTTTTGTCGAAGTTCCTGAATCAAACACGCATCGTTGACCTCAAATCTTGAACTCGACATTCCCTCATGAAATCCTCTTTGTCAACAAATTTGTATGTCATTGTTTTGCTTTGTCAACAATCACTAATCAGATGTCCACTTTGTCAACAAACACAATCACCTCAAAAATGCTTCAATGATATCTTTAGGTATTTTTTTACAACAATTATATATGAAACATGTTTTTAATGATTAATCAATTTTTGAAGGTCTTAATACATGTCTCCAAAGGGTACTACTTTCCTAAAATTGTTCGTTATATGATGAAATAGTCTTATGCACCATTACTGGGGGAAATAATTTTTCGAGAATGAATGTTTTCTAGGGAAAAAAATACAAGAATAGGCCATATGAGAACCATGAAAAGGGAATGTATCAAAGAATAAGATGTTTGGGTGATTTTATCTTATGATAACTATGGAAATAATCACCATGGGAAACAACTGAATGGATTGGGAGTTATTTATATGTGTGGAGAAAGGTGTAATCATGTCATCCAATGTAAGTTAAATAAATAAAACATATCTATTAGTTGATAGAAATTCAAGGAGCTTGGGAACTATGAAAATGAATACCACAAATATTAAGGGAATCTACCACAGAAAAGGTCAATGGGATATTGTCAAGATTATAAAATCATTATAGCTATGGTAGAAGTGCCAAATTATTTGGTAGGATGTACATTAATATTATCTTTAAATTTATACAATGACTTATTTGAATCTAGATGAACACACACTTTTATATATAATATGTTTACTAGTAAAATTAGACATTTACATTTTTTATTTAAAAATATTATTGTTAGTTAATACTAATAAGGGAACTGTCATTGAATTTTTTTTTTTGAACAATCCCAATTATAACACATAATATTTCATTACTTATTGAACTTATTGTCATACCTATGTTTGATATTGATATAATCATCATTATATAATGTAATCCAAAATAAGATGAAATGAATTATTTCAATAGGAGGGAAATAAAGTCTTCTGAGGAAGATGTGTAATCACTTATATTTATAAAAAACTATTCCTCGCATAATGTTTATTTACATCGACAACCATTAGTTCTACTGAATGAAATTTTAAGGGATTCATAGAAAAAAACATCTAGTGATAAAGAAGGAAATATTAAAATTGAAAATGTACCCATTTTGCAGGAATACATTAATGTATTTCTAGATGAATTAGCTAAAAATCACCAATAGTAGAGTGTTTAATTTTACATTGATTTATTTTTTAATTCATGGATAATATGAATGACACTATATAGATTTGTAACTATGGAATTAGTGTCATAGAAGAGAAAACTACAATATTTGGGTAATAAGTGATTTATTATCTCTTTTTATTCACCATGGGGAGCCCTTGTACTCATTTTTATAATTAAAGTTGAATCCATGAGGACTTTCTTTGATTATAGGTAAATAAATTATATTAAAATAAATAACAAGTTCCATATATCTCCCCTTGAATATGTTTTTTATTAACATCACAGATCCAAATATATTTCAAATATTTAACTTCATTATAGATATCACTAATTGATATTAAACAAAGAGGACATTCTAATCACCACTATTCATATGATGTATGGGTACTACAAGTTTATATTATTTCCATTTAGATTGGCTAATGAAACCTCTATATTTATAGACCTAATGAATAGAGTATTCATGAAATATCATGATGATTTTTTGTGGTATTCATTAATTATATAAGTATGTATTATGAAATCTATGAGGGCCATGAGAATCAATTTCAGATCATTTTTATGTCTCTTATAAGGGAATTTTTATATGATAAATTCATTATGTTGAATTGATTGCTTGATGAAGTTTATTTCCATAACAGTATTTTATCCATTATGTAATATTAGTTCATTACTAAAATACAATGGAATATATTGAATGACATTCACTAAATAATAATATAGGTATGTAGTTTCTTTAGGTTGACATGTCCGCTAATCAATTTTTTTCATTTTCAGATGGCCGGTTTAAGGGGTTGCCGGTAACCAAACACCATTCCCCACCATCCAGTAGACCACATCACCACATCCAAAACAGAACCTCCATTTAAACTTCAAAATAAAATTCAAATTCAAACTCCAGCCGCCTCGAGCCACAACCCCAGCATCCACGGACCCCTCTGCACTGACAGGCCTTGTGCCTTGCGTGTGCAACGTCACTTTAGGTTGACAAGTAACTATTTCTGATTCATTCATATTTTTTCCCATTTATCAAACCTATAAATAAATCTTACACATAAAGGGTTTAGGTATGTTTGAACAAGGTAATGCGAATAATGTTTTGATGAGCTATAGAGGATTCAATTCATTGCTCTAATTTTGACTCTAACATCTAGATGTGATGGGTTTTTCATATTTAGTGATTCATTGAAGAATGGTCTTGGTTCTAACCTAATGAAAAATTATAATGTAACCAAATATTTATCATGTAAATTAAATAATAATTATAAAAACTAGCCAACCCATGATATTGAGTTAGCAGCTATAATATTGTCTTCATATATATGGATACATTCTCTCATTTGTAAAATATGTGAAATATACATTAGTCATAAATGCCTGAAATGAATATTCTTAAAGAAATATCCCAATATGAGACAAATTCAATGACACGAGATTGTCGAGGATTAATATTTTACAATAAAATACCACCAAGATAAAGAAAATAAGGTATCATGTGAATTGAGTAAAAAAGATCATGGTGTTCTAACCCAAATGAGGATTGAGAAGGATTCTATTTTCATTGATCTTGTATAAATGGATATTGTAATTTCAATAGATAGGGTGACATAAATATTTTTTCAAATGATTGAAAAAACATATTAATTAGATATGATAAATAATTCTAAATCTAATGATGAGACCTGTCTAAATAAAATTATTGTTGTGAATGATGGACAATTGGAAGAGTTTTTTTATGTAGATGGAGTTAAAAAATTTGGAAAGAAGATATTTGTTTCCATCTATACCTAATATAAAATGTAATTTTTGGATAATTTCCGTAGATTTACTTTTTCTATACACTATGGTAGAAAAATGATGCATATATATTTGAATAAAAACATTTTTGGGATAATATTAAGTGGGGAATTGATAATTATGTTTCAAGATGTATGGTTTGTCAACATGTGAAATCTATGAGGTAGTATACAAAAGTATTACAAGAACCTATTACTATTTCTATGTGAAAATGGGATCACATTGTTAAAAAACAATTCATGGGGAAATCAAGGACACCTAGAAAAAATGATATTATATGGGTTATTATAAATTGTCTAACCAAATCTATACATATTTTTTCTATAAGAGAAAATTTAAATATTTAGTGCCTTTAATGTTTCTATATTAATAAATTTTTAAGACTTCCCTGCATGCCTCTATAAATTACATATGATCAAGATACCCAATTTACATTGAAATTCACGATGAGTCTATAGAAGGCTCTTGATACCGAACTTTATTTATGATCTTACTACCATCCTAAAACTAATGGATAACCTGAATGAAAAATAATAAAAATGGAAGATGTGTTGAGTTCATGATAAATTGACATTAACGATATATTTTTTTAGTGATTTCCTTTGGTAAAATTTTCTTATAATAATAGTTTTCATTCACATATTCAAGTACACCGTATAAAGAATTTTTTGGAATGATATTTCATACTCTAACTTGTTTGGATGATATTTGTCAAAGGAATATCATAGGCCCATAAAATGTTTATGAAATAGCATGAATGGTAATGGATGTTCATAATCATATTAAAATAGCCCAAAGTAGAAAAAAGAGTTATGAAAATAATTTGATTAATTATTTAGAGTTCCATTTGGTGGATCATGTTGTATTGAATGTATCTCCTTTGAAGGGTGGCATAAGATTTGGTAATAATGGGAAACTAGTAAAAACATACATTGGACCCTTCATGATTATGAAAAGTGTTATATCTAGTTATTATTATTTTAAAATGCCACTAAATTTCCAAAAAAGTACATTATGTGTTTCATATTTCTCTGTTGAGGAAGGACATGCCCTATCAAATTCATGTGATCACCATTGATGAAGTAGTATTTGAAAATGTGAATTCATACAATGAATAATACATCCTGATTATTTATAATAGGGATCATGTATTGTGGAATCAAATGACTCTTCTATCAATGGTACTCTGGAGAAATAAAAAAATAGAAGAAGCAAGATAGGAACCATATGATTCTACAAATGAGAACGACCAAAATCTTACTGAATGTAATAACTATTAATGATATAGGAAAAAATTTATATGTAGGAAAAAATTTATTACCCTAATAAATTTCTGTATTTTTCATTTAGAATAAATTTTATTTTTTTGATATCTATCAAAAAACAAAATATTGAGTTGATTTCCAATGTACACAACACCCCGTTTAAACAAAACAATATTTAGTCACATTTCAAATAGTTATTTAAATTTTAACACATTTGGATAATTTATATCATAAATTTTTATGTTGTATATTCATAAAATATTTTTAAATTCATTCAATATATTTTATAGGCATAAGATAAGAACATGCCCAATTTTACAAATAAAAAGAATATTTTTTTATAAACGCATTTTTTCCTCCTCTTAATCGAGAAAATTTTTTAAATATAAATGTTGGAACATTCATAAATTTAAAACAAAAAAAAGATAATTTTTTTAAATAGAATAATAAAAATATATTAGGGTGAATTTGTTGTTTTTTTGAGAATTTTAAATTTTTGATGAATAGTTAAAAATTAAGAATAGTAATTGAATAATACATTTTATTTTAATTTAATTATATTTATTAATTATATTATAAAATTGTTGGATATTAAAATTATGTAAAATATACATAAATTACTCAAATTTTTTAATATTATTAATTTTCATATTGTAATTATATATACAAGTAAATTAATCATTCTAACATTTGTACTTTTAAAACTCGCATTGTCGTCATGTCTACGGGATTAAATTTAATTTAACTTCTGCAACTTATGTTTTTTTAATTTTAAAAATGGATTAATTATTTTGAATAAGAACAATTTCTAGTTTATAATAAGGTAAAATTATTTTTTGACCAAATATATTAGTGAATGTAAATAAAATTAATTACAATAACTAAGAAATAATTTAGCATAACAAAGGACTAATCATTGATGTTAATGACCAAAATGACCTAGAAACTTGTAAAAAGATAATGAATTTACTAATATTGATCCTATATTCCATTTTATCAAATTTATCCCATTATTGGTGTCACTTTTCATTGGAAAAACATGGTGGGGAATTCCATTTTTAAAAATTTACACGAATTCCACTCATCATTCACTACAAAAAGGAAGTCACACTTCTATCTAATTCAAACATCCCAATAAATTTTACTCACAAAAAATATACCCAAATAACCTCCAAACATCCCTCCCCTCATCCTAGAGGACACACATTGGGAATAAATACAACCAATGATTTCTTTTGGTATAACCCAAAAATATTTACGAGAAAATGTTAGAACATTTTCCAACGATCACGTTAGGTTTATATCATTTTCAAATCTATAAATTATTTTTAATAAATTATTATATAATAATAGAAGTATAATAAATATTCTTGTATGTTTTTATGTTTTTTGTTTGATCTAATACTACACACTCATCCATCAAATGCGTAATGAATTTACAGTTTGTGTGTACGGAGAACTACTCCCTCACGAAACAATGTCATTCAATTTTATTTTACCACCTTACATGGTTGGGAATTATGATGGAAAAAATATATTTAAAATTTATGATATTTAAAATATCCTTCAGTTATATTTATATAACAAATACCATTATTCCTTCCTTTTTTTATGAATCAGATAACCCTTTTTTGGGACATGTGGACTACCGCCACCTCAAAGTGATGTGATATGTTCATACATTACATGGAATGTATTAAATATTTTCTAATAAAAATATTTGACATATATGAAATAATTAAGATAAAAAACTATAATATCCATATACAACATTTACTTTTTATTAATTTAAATATGAATAAGAGAATGAAGTAGGGTACATGTGTGTGTATGACCGACCGTCTACATAAACGATGCATTTCATTACCTATTTAGAAATATTATGGACTGTTATTAATATATATATATATATATATATATATATTGAATATATATGATAATAAAATCATGTTTTACATTCTTGGGATGATGAAATCAATAACTGTGGAATATGAACAATATATAATAAGTTAAAACATTCTAAAAAACTAGGAAATTAACACCATAAATAGAGAAATTAATGAACGATTATTAAAAAAAGTGTAATATTATAATAACATATATTATGATATAATAATGTTAATATGGTTTTTGAGTAATTTTTATATAAAATTAAATCCAAAATAAAAGAGGTTAAAGGTCATTCACCCAAAACGTATCATAGGGTATGGAATTCTTGTCGGACATTTATTTTCATGTGGAAGACACGATTTGCATCCATTATATCTTATTTTGGTATATATACTACACCTATTATTTTTTGAATAATAAATAAATTCATCATCATATTATTAATATATTCATTTGAAAATATTTCATTAATGGGGATTATGATTGAAATGTTTTAATGTGGTATGGGAATATTTGGAATGGTTAATGATTATTTTCCCCAAGAATTATTTTAATGATATTTACTTGGTATTTCAATTTTCAACATAAACTAAACTTACTGTTTCACATCCTCCATTGTGTAATTATTGATAAATCATTATCATTTATTCGATAAGAATATTTGATAATATGTAAAAAAAATTTAACTACATAAATCTATTATTTGACATATAAGGAATGATCTAGACTGGTAAGACATCGGTTGGGGACCCTATAATGAAATCCCCCAAATGCCTCTTTTGCCTCCCAAATTAATGAGTTAGCCAAATTAGATTGTTTTCAACATGATGTGATAAAACTTCTTGTGAAATGTCTTAAAGGTAAATGTACTATGTACATAGGAAACACGGTATCATATAATTAAGGGATTACATTATTGATAATTCAATTATTATTGTAGTAATCCATTATATTTTTCATTTTATATTATCTACGGATACATTTAATTCATGTTTTGCTGATGGAATGTGTTTCTATTATTTACCATTCCATATTATTTATTCCTTATCCAGTTACTTGAGTGGAATGTGTTCTCAATTATTTATAATGACATGTTTATTATTCTTGTTGATTCATTATTTCTTCCATTGTAATTAACCTTATTGATCATTCGAGCTCAACCATATTATGATTCCTTTACCTATATTATGAAGTGGAATCCATTGAATTTGTTTCAAGGATTATGGGATTTTACTTATAATATACTTTATTTTCTTTTACCAATGTGTTTATGGATTCAAGTATTTAATATAGTTTTCCTAAGTAATTATGGGATTCAGTAATACTTTTCAATTAAATAAACATAGATTAATTTCATCTTCATAGCTCAATATTTACATATAAAAATATCATAAGATATAATATAAGAAAAATGAAAATTATAATGGTTACATAGATCATCATATTCGTATAACCTATATAAAAACCCTTATCATTAAATAACTTGACTAGTTAATTCACCCATACTTATTCAAATAATAAATTGTGACCCAATTCAATAAAGAGATATTTCTTATGCAACTCATCTTTAAATATAATCTCCCTAAACTATATAATAAATATAAATCATAAAGGATTTCACATTTTCAATTTATTGAAAAAAATGTATCTTTTAAACCATAACACAACAAATTTCTGTTAACCCATTAAAACATATGAAAATAATGGATTACTTACTTAAATATTGAGATAAAATTGATAGTTAAAGGGTGACAAATATTTAAATTCAATAAAATTATTAGATTTAATGATAATAGAAAACATTTTAGAATAAGTTAATATAAAAAAATAAAAATAAGCAAAGTAATGGTCTCCAACAACTTCATTTATATCATTAATAAATTATATTCAAATGTATAAATTCATCATAATATTAGAAAATTATTATATTTATATAAAAATTGAATTTTATAACGGAATACTAGTTATGAATATAAATAATGGAAGTGTGAAAATATATCAACATAAATGACAATAGAAAATATTCTTTTTATGTTTTAGTAACGAAAGTCACAAATAACCTATCTGAAAACATTGATCAAATTAGTTTTGACACCATTTAAATTAAATTAAATGATAGTTTAAAAATAATATGAGAAACAAATGAATTATATAAAATGAAATTATTCCAAAATAATATAATATATATATATATGAAAGATAAAGAGATAGATAGAGGACTTCATAACCATTGAGGCACTATTTTTAAATAAAACCACTTATAACATTATTTGTAATGACCCATACTTTATATACATGGTTATTACTTCAGAATTGAATCATAATTATTACAACACATAAAAAACATGATAGGGCCGTATATGTATATTTTCGTTAGAAATTGGGAAATATAAACAACTGGTTCATAAATCATCTACATTGTCTCCTGTTTATTTCATCATATTTAGAGTCCCTTTTGGGATATCCTACATAATACCCTTCTACGTGACCTAGGTAAAAGAAAACATATAAAAGGGTGAGCTCGAATTATCAATCAGGGTAAACAAAATAAATATCAATCATATCATATTCATAAGAACATAACATTTGGAAAATCTTAACCTCCAAAAGAGATAATAATATCATAACATGGGATAAATCATAGTAGTGAAATGTTATCCCAATAATCATAACGTAAAACATGAAACTTAGAGGAATACAAACATAATCATAGAAAATCATTTCATATTAGTCAAGGATATTTGAAAATTGCATCATAGCGGAGAAAGTCCATTACTGAACCGAGTTCACTCTTCGTTCCATTCCTGTATCACTGAACCGAATTAATTTGTCATTCCAGCCATGTCTATCACATGAGATATAAATATTTACTCAATACAATGGAGGGATATATAGGTCCCACCCATCTCATAATGAAACCATTCTTATGAGTTCCAAAAAATCATAAACCATACATCATAGCATAACCCATGTATAAAAAAATGGGATTCCTAAACATCATTCCATCATAACATAATCCATTTAATATAAAAGGATTCCAAAAAAATAATTCCATCATAACATAATCCAATCAATGTAATAATAGGGAATTAATATTAACCCGATATTATCTTAGATAGAAAATATTCTTGATAAAACACTTGAACTCCATTCGTGAGGAAAATATCCTTTCTTCTTCAAAAACATTTTTCCTTTCTCAACATGTCATACCAATTTAAAATAAAAGATGTTAATTGAAAATAAACATAAAAACATGTAAAGGAATCTTCATGGAAATAACGTTCTCTGAAATCATAAAAATCCATTCATGTCGTATAAGATAAAAATAAAGTTTCTTCTCGTACTTTGGCTGGAAAAGTCAAAAGGTACCTCGTATTGAAAATGAGAAAAGATTCATTTCATATATTTTACTAAAAATTCACCAATAGGTAAAAATGGATTTAAAAAATTTTAGGAGGATAGAAATAATATTACATATTTAGGAAACATGGATGTGGATGACAAATATGCTCCAGTAAATACCAAAGTATAAACAATCTAGGAAAAAAATTGAGATTGAGAGATTTTCTCTTACCTTAGGTCTGATATGCTTTGTACATATCTGAACCTCCTGTATAATGATTTAAAAAATGTCATTTACTTATTCCAAAATCAAATTCATTGTTATGATATCATATATGGTCATATTCTTATCTTCTTATTAGTAATATTTCATTGCTCCTTTTTATTCGGGTGTTAATTGCTTGAAGTTCGTATGCGTGTTGAATAAATTCGTATTCCTATCATTAGGTTATAACTACATTACTTAAATAATGGTATTAGTATAATATATACCATATTTATTCATTCAATTAGTTTATATAATCATGGTTTAATTAAGATCATGTAGAACGAATCAGATCTCACTGTGGAGACGGTATGTCGTACGTACGCACGAGCGACGATATCATTCCCATAATTATTGAATGGTATTGGACTGGATAATAGAATATTTCAAAATTAGTATCATGTTATAATAATCATATATAGATATTATTTACACCATTATACCCATCCAAGTAATGTGGTGGTGGAAAACATATTGCACCACGGCATGGAGACAGTATTCCGTACGTACACACGCGCGGTGATTTCGTTTTACGTAGGACGGATAGAAGGTGAAATAGGGTTGTTTAATATTTATAACAACATATCCGTAAATGAGGGATACTTATGTTATTACATTATTATGAAACAGAAGAGTAAAAGGATGTATAAGAACAGATGAATTTGAAAGAATCGGTTAAGGATATTACCTCTTCTTCAACGCACCACTTCTAAACCTCCTCTGAGGACACAAAATTTGTTCTTTGAAGAAGACCATAACCTCTAGTATGTTTCTAGAAAATTCTAGAAGAGAAATTATCAGGGTTTGGCAGAGCTTGATGGCACAAAATGGTTTGAGGAGGATTGGGAGGAGGTTCCCATTTATAAAGGAGGAGAGGGGAACCATTGGAAACATAAGAAATATAAATTTATAATAAATTCAAACCCCACTTAAAAACCTCCAAAAATGACACAAATCATAATATTAGATTAAATAGGGTTGTAATCGCATCATCCAATAAAATTTAGACATGTTGATAAATTATTTTAAACCATATCATCTTGATTCATCCTTATTTAGTCTATTTAATTTTATTTGTGGTAATAATATTATAAATTTTATATTGTTATAAATAATAACTTATGTGTTGTGAATTGTCCATAATTTTATACATTATGACATTTTCGAACATATAAATTTCGATTTATAATTTTTAAATATATTTGTGATATTTAAACAATTTTCTAATATGTTATTTTTATAAAATAGCAATAGTGTCAATTCTGACATTATTTGTTTATTTGAATTTAAATAAAACATACAGAGAATATATGTTAAAAATAAAACCTTTAATAGATTCATAACATGTCATATTTATCTATAAAATTCCTGTAGAACATTAATTAGTTTATATAATATTTATTTTAATATTTCTAAAACCATTTATTTGATACTTCAATCAATAATATAATTTCAACATCACTATTGTGTCATAATTAATGATAAATTTTAAATCCCTAAAAATTATAAATAAAATTACATTGTTTAGATCATTTTATTATATTTCTTGAGATTATTCATGTTCGATGTTTTATGAATTTTATTACTAAATTTTAATTATTACACTTATAAGATATAAGAGAGCGGCATATTGTCACTTTCTTTAGTTTTAATAACCATTAAATCATTTTAATGGTCAAAGGTTCATGAAATGAATCTATTCCTACCCTTATGTGATATGGGCTACTTTTCTTAATCCAATATAATTTTGGTTACTATTAGGGTAATTTTAAAATCTTATTTTTACCCTTAATTACCTTATTTATCTTTAGCTGTAGTAAATAAAAATTATCGTAGTTACTATTCATAATATCAAAAAAATAAAAGTAACCTATTAACATAATTTGGACCCACTGAATCCAAATATGGAATCCATTTTCTAATATTCAAAACACAGAAGTTTCAGTAATTAATTTAAAAACAATAACATTGTTAAGAAAACAGTTTTAAAAAGTTAAAACATTTTCAAAGATTGAAATGTTTTTACCTATGCATTCAATGTAAAATTAATGATAATGACATAAATTGTATTAAATAGTAAAAATATATTCTATTTATACTATAAACCCTTGATTAATATATTTTAACCATATAAATTACTTTTGTGAAAAATTTGTTTTAAATTAAAAATTAGCGTATTGTTTCTATTCATCAAAATAAGAAAGTTATCAAAAAAGTATCAAATATTTATCCACTGTCAATTTTTATATCCTGATTCAAAAGAAGAAGATTAATTTTTTAAATTAAACTAATAAACATGTCAAAAATTATATATAAAATGGGTGCATCATCAGAAGGCGGAAAACTAAATTTTTGAAAAAAATTGTTTCTTTTATCTGAAAAATTATTTTTTCTCGTATCATATGTAAAATGAATTCTAACGTTGTATAAAATTCAAAATCGGGTTAATACTATTTATAATGGCTAGTTTATATAATATTTTAATAACATATCATTGTTTAGTGAAACTCTGTATTGCTTACAACACACGATATTGAGGAAGGTCGTTATTGCGTGTACTGCAAGCCAAGTCAATGGTGTGTGTAGTGAATGATTCATTTGGTGTAGCGTATAACATAATACATAAAAAAATATTTCTCATAAAATCTCAGGGTGTTACATTCTACCTCCCTTAAAATGATTTTCTCCCTTGAAATTCGTCACTTCATAATAAATAGATAAGGATACCTCTCCCTTATCATATCTTCATGCACCCATGTAGCTTCTTCTAATTATTGGTTCCTCCATTAAACTTTAACCAAGAGAGTGGTCTTGCTTCGTACAACTTTTGTGCTATGATCCATAATCTCTATCAGTTGTTCTACAGAAGAAATATCTTTCTCCAGGGGTACAAATTCTGAGCTTAGTACATGTGAAGGATTGGGTATGTACTTTCTGAGCAGAGATACATGGCACACATCATGAACATGAGAGAGATTTGGTGGAAGTTCCAGTTGGTAATGTAATGGCCCGAACCTCTTTGGTCCATTACTTTGTAAAAATTCAATGTGGTCAAACATGACGCATGTTATAAATTTTTTTTTTGATAATAAAAATTGATAAGGGCGGTGTGAAAATATTTCATGTCAATTTGATTAAATGGTTTCAATTTTGGTTAGTAAATTAAATGATTTTAATTTAATTAAATGGAATGGTTTTAACATAATATGAAAATAACCATGGTAAACAAATTTAATGGGATTAAATTTGAACATTAATGATGGGTGTTGTTATTATTAATTTTATTAATAATAACATTGAAGTTAGAAAGAAGTGATGGGGTGTGTTGGGCATGGAATTAGGCAAGGGGAGGCACCAATTTTGGTGGACGGATGGAATTTTGGAAGAGAATAAATTAGACTGGAGAGAGAATGTGATAATTAAATGGGGAAGTAATAAAAGAAAAAAAGTAAATCAATCAAGGTGGAATGGGGTGATGCGCACCAAATGGGAGGGATTTGTGCGTGGATTTTGAATGTGAGAATTTAAGGAATTAAATTAAATTAAATTATATAATATAATAATTTAATCATTAATTTTTTTTGGGAAAACATTATTTTGTGCATAAATTCTTTTTGTGACCTCGGTTTTACGAACCACCAGTGGCAGGGTAACACTGAAATTATGATGGTCATTTTAAGACCAATGATGAATACCATTTTATAACTCATGTCTCCGTTCAATAAAAAACCTATTATTAATTGAAGTTATTATTGTAGAGACCCCAACCCTGATGTACTTGAACATTACATTACTTTTTTGGAATACTTAATACAAAACAAAAACCAATTCTGAAGGATCGTAATAGTTTGGTGTCTTTAGAAACTCGAAACACAATCTTCTTATCATGGTGAATGATCTTCAACGTCTCCAATAAATATCTTCCCCTTTTTTTCTTACCTAAAACCTTTCTTTATATCCTAGGGAAAAGAAAACATAAAAAGGGTGAGCTCAAATGCTCATTAAGGTTAAACATAGAGAACATAAAACAATCCATATATATTTGAATGGAAAAACATGAACATAAAATCTAAACATCACAATCTTGAGCAATGACATAAATCATGGAAGTACATAAGGAATATATAATAAAGGAACATCAATCATGATATAATATAATGGTAATAAAACATGTAATTATGGAAAACCATTAGTCACATGATAAGATTTCCATAGTAGCCAAGGCATTGCTTCCAAGACAAACTTAGTGGACAAAGTCCCTTTCTGAATCGAGTTCACTCCTCATTCCAGTATTGTATCACTAAACCAGATTAACTTGTAGTTCACGACATGATTATCTCATGAGATATAAATCATTACCCAATGAATTGGAGGGAGATATAGGTCCCACCCATCATATAATTAAATCATTCTTACTTGTGCCACAAAATAAACATAAATCATTCATCATAACACAAAAAATAAAATGGGTTTCATAAACGTCATCCCATCATAACATAATACATATAAAACAAATGGATATCATTTCCTAATAATAAAATTGAAACCATTTAAATCATAGAGACATTATACTTGAAACATACACATATGAAATAATTTCATCTTACATGGAAAATAGTTTTGACAAAACACTTGAAATTAATTCTTGAGGAAAATGTCCTTCTTCTTCAAAATTATTTTCTCCTCGTACTTTTGTCGGAAAAGTCAAAAAGTACCTCGTATGGAAAACAAAATACAGATTCTATAAATAACATGTTGTAAAAGTAAAAAATGGGTAAAAATAACTTTATACATACATGAAACAATTTTTAGAAAATAAGGACATGGATGACAAATACAACCCCAGTAAATACTTACGAATAATCAATCTTGGATAAAAAAGAGATTTGAAAAGATATCCCTTACCTTATGTCCAATTTCTTTCATATGTGTCCAAGACTACTGTATAGTTGTATTAAACATATTATTAACCTGTAACAGAACCATAATAATATTAATGATATCATATATTATTCACTTAGGACATTATAATATCTGTTCATTTTTCAATTCCATGTTAAAGCAGCATTTTGGATAAAATCGTTTCATTTATTGTCCGTGTTTTGATGTGTAATTATTAATATTATTACTTAGGTCATGATTACTTAATTATAGAATATAAAACATAATTTATATATAATATATATCCCTAATATACATTTATATAAAAAAATCGATAAATGGAAATAAATACACCGTTCATGGAGATGGTAGGCCGTACGTACGCATGAACGATGATTTCGTTTCCTTATTAAATTGAATAGAATTAAGTAGATGACATAAATATATATATACATAAATCCAGTAGAATTATTATGTAATATATTTCATGATTACTTTATTATATATACTTTATAATCATTCTTGGATTGTGAACATGGAAAAAAGAATCACATCGCGTCGTGGAAATAGTAATCCGTACGTACGCACGAGCGATGATATCGTTCCCATATTTATTTAATGGAATTTAAGTGGATGATATAATATCATAGAATCATAATTATTTTCTAATAATCATATATAGTTATTCTCTACACCATTATACCCAACAATGTAAGGTGGTGATGGAAAACAGATTACACCACAGCGTGGAGACGGTATTTCGTACTTACGCACGCGCGGTGATTTTATTTTCCGTAGGATAGATAGAGGGTGAAATAGGGTTGTTTCATATTTATAATAACATATAAGTATATAATTAATACTGATGTTATTACATTATAATGAAAAAACTATAGAAGAAGAAGTAGAAGAAGAAAGAAACTTGAACGAGTCGGTAGAAGAGATTACCTCTTCCTCGATGCACCTCCTTTAAACTTCTTGATAAGGGACAAGAGTTGGCCTTCTGAGAAGACCAGAATCTCTATGATATAACTAGAGAGGCTGAGAAGAAGGATTGGATGGTTTTGGAAGAGCTTCAAGGCTCAAAATGGTGTTAAGAGAAGAGGGAAGGTGTTCCCTTTTTCTATGGGAGGAGAGGGGCACCTTTGGAAACATAAGAAATATTAATTTTATTAAATTCAAACCCACATAAAAACTGCCAAAAATGACTCAAATCCGAAAATTATATTAGATAGGTTTTTAATCTCATCAACCTATAATATTTAGGCATGTTGGGAATTCATTTTATACATTACCAACTTGATTTATCTTTATTTAATCTATATAATTTTATTTGTGGTAATAAGATTCTAATTTTTTAAATTGTTATAAATAATTACTTATGTGATGTTAATTGACCATAATTGGATACTATATGAAATTTTAGACATTATTAAATTTGAAATATAATTTTTTTAAAATATTGTGATTTTTAAACAATTTTATATTAAGCTTTTTTTATAAAATAACAATAGTGTCAATTTTGACACTATTAATTTATTTGAGTTTAAATAAAATCCTAACAGAATATATGTTCGAAATAAAATCTGTAATAGATTCATAACATCTCTTATTTATCTATAAAATTATTTGATCACATTAAATAGTTCATATAATATTTATTTTAATATTTTTAAAACCATTTATTTGATATATCAATTAATAAAACAATTTCAACATCACTATTGTGTCAACTTTAATGATAATTATTTAATCCTTAAAAATTAAAAATAAATATAAATGTTGTAGATAATTTTATTATATTTTGGGAGACTATTCATGTTCTAAGTTTCATGAAGTTTATCACCAAATTAAAATTATTAATCTTATAAGAGTTTAGAGAGTGACATGTTGTCACTTTCTTTGGATTTATTAATAATTAAATTATTTTCATGATCAAAAGTCCATAAAATGAATCTATTATGACACTTAGGTGATATGGGTCTACTTTCAGTAATACAATATAATTTTGGAAGGAGTTATGGTAATTTTATAATATTATTTTACCCATAATTACCAGATTTACCTCTACCTACAATAAATAAAAATTAATGTAGTTAATATTCATAATATATAAAAAATAAAATTAACCTATTAACATAATTTGGATGCACTAAATTCAAATATGGAATCCATTTTTCAAAATTCAAAACACAAAAGTTCCAGTAATTAATTTAATATTAACCCCGTTGTTAAGATAACAGGTTTTATAAGATAAAACATTGCCAAAGATTGAAATGTTTTTACCAATGAATTCAATGTAAAATTAATGGTAATGACATAAATTATATCAATTGGTAAAAATATATTCTATTTTTAATTTAAAACCATTAAATATTATAATTTAACCATATAAATTATTGTGATAAAAAAAGTTGTTTTTAATTAAAATATAGCGTGTTTTTACTATTCATTAAAATATGAATGTTAACCGAATAATATGAAAAATTTATCCAAAGTAATTTTTTATATAATTATTTAAAAGGAAAATTTTATTGTGTCAAATTGAACTTATAAACTTGTCAAAAACTAGATTTAATGTGGGTGCACCATTAAAAGACGAAAAAACTACATTTTTTTGAAAAATACTTATGTTACCTGAAATATTTATCTTGTTCTCATGCCATGTTCTAGAAAATGTGTAAGATGAATAATAATTTTATAAAATTAAAAATGTATTTAATACTATTAATAACGTCTTGTCCATAATATTATAACAATATATCGTTATTTAGTGAAATCTGGTATTGTGTACTACACACGCTATCGAGGAAAGTCACGATTGCGTGTAATTCAAGCCAAGTCAAGGATGCATGTAGTGCAAGATCCCTTTGGTGTTCCATATAAAATAATCCAACCATATTTCATTTATACATTGAATATATATATATATACACTCAATGTTGCGTGGAATAACTACTATCAAACGAACTTGAAATTGTGTGTAACACAATCCAAGAATAGTGTTGCGTATACTGGAAGCTAATATGATGTTGCATATAACACAAGATAATTTTGGTGTAGCATACAACACAAGAAATATATGAAATTAAAAAGAATAATTCTCATAAAATCTCGTGTTGTTACATTTTACCCCCCTTAAAATGAATTTCTCCCTCGAAATTCGTCGGGGATGTAAATGGTTTACTACTTGAAACTTTCTTTCATAGAAACCCACATCGTAAAAAGGAATACTAAAACTTAATTTTAAAAAGTGAAGTATGAAACATAACGGTTACCCAAATTAACTCATCACTAGGTTTCCACTTATGAGAACATAGTTGAAAATATGGTTATGGAAGTGAAACCTAACCATCATGTTCTGATGCAGAGTGGTAGAGAACATGGCTATGAAAAAGCCAACAATCACAAAGCCATAAATTTTTGATGATATAATGTACCATCTGATTCATCAGATATGAAGACAATAGGACAACATTTTTTGTTTTCAATATCATTTCCCTAAAGTTGAAAATTTTTATTTAGAAGAAATACTTACTTGATTTCAGTGTAATATCATTGTTGTTCATCCTATGAAAAATATCCACTTCATCTCTTATATAAAGAAATGATGTTGAATTTGTCATTCTTGGGGTGTTAGCTTATCATGTGATAGAAAGATAGGTCCATCTGCCTCTTTCAAAAGTTATTAAATATACATAAGTCCATCTATACTGGTATTAATCGTATATGGTTTAGAAAATGGACTTATACTTTATCTATCATACCTCTTAATAAAATAAAACTTGTTTCTACTAACCAGGGGCATCCTGTAGGCCAGTGTTAGGTGATAATGTCCTGTCATACTTCGGTTGTGGGTTCGATTCTCAGAACCTCGTCTGACATGACGGGTTGTCGACCATTCTGCAGGTTTTCCCTTTTCTTAAACTACACTATTATAACATTCCATCAATAATATCGACAAAAATTATATCCTTAAACAATACTAACTTATGTTCAACATAATCCATTCCAATAATTAGGCTTATCCAAAATACTTCTTTCCAAAATCATAGTATAAATAGAAAGATTACTAAAATGGTCATATAACAAGCACATGAATACAATTATTTATCCCTCATATATCAGAAGATATATCTTGTTTATCTCATGCCAAACATGTGAATACCATAATATTGTATTCTCTTGAAAATTGAATACCCATTGATCCTTAGTGTAATCCTGAATGTTGTCAAAAGGTAACTCTTTCCACATACAAAAATCCCTAAAATTATATATTCTCTAACCATGATATCACTTTGTCCTTATATTAGTCCTGAGCTCATTAATACTTTCAAACATTTAATTATCTCATTATCCCTTCTTTATGCACATATCATCTTCTTTCCAAAAATATCTCAATCACTTTTCATGGTTACCGATACCATAAAATTATTGAAAACTACAATAGACTAATACATAAATATTCCAATATTCCACGATAATATATACAACATTTTTTTGGAATCCCATTACATAAACACTTATTAATTCCACCAAATTGTTTTCATATTCAACGTCGCCAATTGTGATCGCATGTGACATCCCTTTGTCCTTTTCCTTAATAGGTTTCTCATTTCTATCATCATTAACCCTTGGATTAGTGCATTGACTAGCATAATTCCCCATTTCCTTACACATGAAGCATTGAAGTGTTGTTGGAGCGTTATCTGTAGTCTATTTTCTATTAACATCATTAGCTACCTTTTTCCCATTACTTCGACACTAAATTTCTCGATGACCTTCTTTTCCACACTTAAAACATTATCTAGTACCATTTAGGAAATCTCCACCATGCTTCTTTCCACACATTGAGCATAAAGAAACATTCATCTTTTTTTCAACATTGTTCTGAGATTTCTCCTTGAACCCCATCTTTCATTTTTTGTCAAAACCATGAGATGGATATGTAACACCAACTTCCAGTTCTAGCTTGAGAGCACAACACACAATTTCATCATAGCTACTGAAGACTCTTAAATCTAATTACCTTCGAAGGCTTGGTTTTAAGCCACTGAAGAATCGATCTGCTTTACTTTCAGGTTTGACGATAAAGCCAAATGCATACCTTGAAAGCCTTGTAAAATTCTCTTCATATATAAAAACAGACTCATCATCCTTTTTCATAAGCTCAAGGAACTCCATTTCCATCTTTGATCAAAGAATACGAGGGAAATACTTATTGAAAAACATGAACTTGAACTCGTCACATTCCATTGATTCAATTACATCTTGGGGCCTTGTATTCTTAATTAGAGTCCACCACTAGTCTGCTTCACCTTCTAAATGGTAAACATCCAAAATGACTTTTTCATGTTCTGAACAGTGAATTATGGAAAATAGCTTTTCAATGGTACTGATCCATTGTTCACAAACAAGTGGATCAGAAGACCCATTGAAAGATGGTGGCCATTTCCTCATAAATAACTCAATAGAATATTATTCCCTTATCTGCTCATTTGTAAGTCCACAATGATTCATAGCTTGTGTAAGTATAGAAATAATATTTTTCACTACACCTCCCATAATGTTGGTTTTTTCAGGAGGACAATCATTGCATCATCCATTACATTGATCGACACAGTTCCTTCAGGTTCCAACCATCATCTAAAACACAAAAATAATAGGGTGAGAGGCAAAATCATGATAGGAAAACAACATAATAAAGGGGTAGTACCTTCAATATATAACATCTTAGGATTACTTCTAATATCGTTACCATAGTTATAGTACTATAACCAATACTTATACTTAACCTTAGTGACATTCCTTGACATACTATAGAAATATCTCAAGAGATCTCACTAAAGTTTTCGCATCCTAGTTTCCAAAGGCTAACTAAACCTTTCCTCTGATACCAACTGTAGAGACCCCAAACCTGACATTCTTGGAAATTACATTACTTTTCTGGAATACTTAATACATAACAAAAACCAACACTCAATGATCATAATAGTTTAGTGTCCTTGGAAACTCAGAACACAATCTTATAATCATGATGAAAGATCTTCAACATCCCCCATAAAGATCTTCCCCTTTCATTTTCTAACATAAAACCTTTATTTTTATCCTGGGGAAAGGAAAACATAAAAAGGGTGAGGTCAAATGCTCAGTAAGGGTAAACATAGAGAACATAAAACAATCCATAAACATTTCAATGAAAAAACATGAACATAAAATGTAAACATCAAAATCTTGAGCAAAGACATAAATCTCGGAAGTACGTAAGGAATATATCATAAAGGAACATCAATAATGATAAACTATAATGGGAATAAAACACGTAATTGTGTCAAACCATTAAGCACATGATATGATTTCCATAGTAGCCAAGGAATTGCTTCCATGACCATCTTAGCGGACAAAGTCCCTTTCTGAATCGAGTTTACTCCTCGTTCTAGTCACGTATCACTGAACCAAATTAACTTGTCATTATAGCCATGTCTATATCATGATATCTAAATCTTTACACAATTCATAGGAGGGAGATATAGGTCCCACCCATCTCATAATGAAATCATTCATACTTGTGCATCAAAATAAACATAAATCATTCATCATTACCCAAAGATTAAAATGGGTTTCATAAACGGTAACCCTTCATAACATAATCCATATAAAACAAATGGATATCATTTAATCATTAGAAAAGTGAAAAAATGTAAATAATAGAGACATTATACTTGAAACATACACATATGAAAAAATTTCATCATATATTGAAAGTAGTTTGGACAAGATACTTGAAATGAATTCTTGAGGAAAATTTCATTTCTTCTTTAAAATCATTTTTTTTTCACAAAATGACATGAAATTTTAAAATAAAGTATTTTGTTGAAAATAATCATGAAATCATGAGAATTAAGCTTCATGGAAATAATGAATTATTAATCCTTAAGAATCCGTTCATGCTGTATAAGTTAAAAAAAATATTCTCCTCGTACTTTTGTCGAAAAGGTCAAAAAGTACCTCATATGGAAAACAAAAGAAATATTCCTTACATACCATGTAGTAAAATTAAAAATAGTTAAAAAGGAATTTAAACATAAATGAAACCATTTTAAGAAAATAGGGACATGGATGATAAATATAACCCCAGTAAATACTTACGAATAAACAATCTCGGATAAAAACGAGATTGGAAAAGTTATCCCTTACCTTTTGTCCAATCTCATCTTTATGTGTTTGAGACTCATGTATAGTGGGTTTAAACATATTATTAACTTGTAATAGAACCATAATAATATTTATTATATCATATATGATTCACTTACAACTTTATATTATCCGTTCATTTTTCCATTCAATGTTAAAGCAGCATTTTGGGTAAAATCATTTCATTTATCATCCGTGTTTTGACTTGTAATTATTAATATAATTACATAGATTATTATTACATAATTACAAAATATAAAACATGATTTATATCTAATATATATTCATTATAAACATATATATAATAGATCGATAAATGGAATGAAATACACTGTTCATAGAGACGGTAGGCAGCACGTACGCATGAACGCTGTTTTTGTTTCCTTATTGAATTTAATAGAATTAAGTAGATGAAATACATATATATACATAAATCCAGTAGAATTATTATGTCATATATTTGATGATTACTTATTATATATACTTTATAATCATTCTGGAATTGTTCACAGTGAAAAAAGAATCGCATCGAGTCGTGGAAACGGTAATCCGTACGTACGCACGAGTGATGATATCGTTCCCATATTTATTTAATGGAATTGAAGTGGATGATATAATATGATATAATCAGAATGATGTTATAATAATCATATATAGTTATTCTTTACACCATTATACCCAACAATATAAGGTGGTGATAGAAAACATATTACACCACAACGTGCAGACGGTATTCCGTACTTACGCACGCAGGGTGATTTCATTTTCCGTATGATGGATAAAAGGTGAAATTGGGTTGTTTCATATTTATAATTACATATCATTATATAATTAATACTTATGATATTACATTATAATGAAACAACTATAGAATAATAATTAGAAGAAGAATGAAACTTGAATGAGTCGGTAGAAGAGATTACCTCTTCCTCGACGCACCTCCTTTAAAATACTTCATAGGGGACAAGAGATGGTCTTATAAGAAGACTATAACCTCTATGATATAACTATATAGGTTTAGAAGAGTAATTTTGGTGGTCTGGACGAGCTTTGAGGCTCAAAAGGGTGATAAGAGAAGAGGGAAGGGGTGCCCTTTTTATAAGGGAGGAGAGGGGCACCTTTTGAAACTTAAGAAATATTAATTTATAATAAATTCAACCCCATATAAAAACATCCAAAAATGACTCAAATCCAAATATTAGATGATATAGGGTTGTAATATAATCAACCAATAAAATTTAGACATGTTGGGAATTTATTTTAAACATTAACAACTTGATTTATCTTTATTTAATCTATTTAATATTATTTGTGGTAATAAGATTCTAATATTTAAATTGTTATAAATAATTACTTATGTGTTTTTAATTGTCCAAAAATGGATAATTTATTACATTTTAGACCATATAAATTTTAATTTATAATTTTTAATTTTTTTTTGATTTTTATACAATTTTATATTATGTATTTTTTATAAAATAACAATAGTGTCAATTTTGACACTATTCATTTATTTGAATTTAAATAAAATCCAAACAGAATATATGTTCGAAATAAAAGCTTTAATAGATTCATAACATGTAATAATTATCTAGAAAATTATTGGATCACATTAAATAGTTCACATAATATTTATTTTAATATTTTTAAAACCATTTAATTGATATTTCGATCAATAAAATAATTTCAGAATCACTATTGTGTCACCTTTAATAATTAATATTTAATCCCAAAAAAAAAATTCACATGATGTATATAATTTTATTATCTTTCTGGAGACTATTCATGTTCGAAGATTCATGATTTTTATCACTAAATTAAAATTATTATACTTATAATATTTATGAGAGTGGCATGTTGTCACTTTCATTGGTAATAATAATTAAATTATTCTCATGGTTAAAAGTCCACAAAATGAATCTATTCCGACCCTTATGTGATAATGGTCGATTTTTAATCATCAAATATAATTTTTTCAAGTGTTATGGTAATTTTATAATCTTATTTTTACCCTTAAGTACCATATTTACCTCTAACTGCAGTAAATAAAAATTACTGTAGTTAATATTCATAATATAAAAAAATTAAAGTAACCTATTAACATAATTTCAACCCACTGAATTCAAATATGGAAACAATTTTTCGAAATTCCAAACAAAAAAGTTGCATTAAGTAATATAAAATTTATCAAGTTTTTATGAAAATGGGTTTTAAAAGTTAAAACATTGCCAAAGATTGAAATGTTTTTACCAATGAATTCAGTGTAAAATTAATGGTAATGGAATACATTATATTAAATGGTAAAAATATATTCTATTTATACTTTAAAACCATTCAATATTATAATTTTACCAAATAAATTATTGTGATAAAAAATGTTGTTTTTAATTAAAATATAGCTTGCTTGTACTATTCATTAAAATATGAAAGTTATCCAAATAATATGAAAATTTTATCCAATGTAAATTTTTATATCCTGATTCCAAATAAGAATATAATTTTGTCAAATTGAATTTATAAAAATGTCAAAAACTAGATTTAAAGTGGGTGCACCATCAAAAGGCAGCAAAACTGCATTTTCTGAACAATACTTATTTTACCTCACACATTTATCTTATTCTCATACCATGTTCCTGAACATGTGTAAGATGAATAATAATTTTCTAAAATTCAAAATGAAGTTAATACTATTCATAACGGACAATCAATAATATTATAACAATATATTGGTGTTTAGTGAAATCTGGCAATGCATACTACACACGCTATCGAGGAAGGTCGTGATTTCTTGTAATGAAATACAAGTAGGGTATGCATGTAGTGAATGATCCCTTTGGGTTTTCATATAAAAGAATCCAACCATATTTCATTTATACATTGAATATATAAATATATACTTACTCAATGTTTCTTAGAATAAGTACTATCAAACTAACTTGAAATTTTGTGTAACACAATCCAAGAATAGTGTTGTGTATACTGCAAGCTAATATGGTCTTGTGTATAGCACAAGCTAATTTTGGTGTAGCATACAACACAAGACATCAATGATATTAAAAAGAATAATTCTCATAATATCTCTGGTTGTTATAATTATTATCATTAAACGCATGGAAACTGCTCGACGTGACGTGTGTTGACGAGTCAAATAACATAGCAATTGTACGGTCATGTAGTGTATTCATTAATACACGTTGTGTACCATTTTACCTTTTTGTTTCCTATATAAGAGAGGGTCAAGTGTTATTTACGGACCCCTCTTCTTCTCCGCACGGCGACGCTCCCGGATGACCCAGAAGCCTTCCTCTTATCTTCGTTATCCAGACTCCGATTGTTGACCTTTCGGTGTTTGCGGGATCGTGTCAACGAAGAGAACAGTGTGCACCTCGTTCCTTTCCCTCTTCTTCGACTTCCTCTTCATAGTTTCCTACTGAGGAGATTGCTGATATTTGATGGTAACGATTCTCTTCGACGAACGTCATCTTAAAGGTACGTTCTACCACTTTATTATTCTTTCATCGATCTCCTCTTTCTATTCCTTATTTCCATGTTATGACAAGTGACACCTTAAACTTTAATAGAGTCTCTCTTGGTTTTTAGTGCGGTTGTGCCGCAGCGTCCACGGGAGGACGTAGTCGTCGGGAGGATTGATCGAAATTCTCTTGGTGGTTGTTATCACAGAAGGACATTAAAACCTGCTCAAGTAGGGATCTTACCTTTGTATCTCTCTCTTTTGTGCATCATGTGGGGTGGGTGTCCTCTTGTTTTTGTGAGATACAGTTGAACCAGTAAATAAAGATAATAACTGGTTAAAGAATGGGTATGGGGAAATTTTCTTGATATTGTTGTTTTTATTTCTATCAATTCTTATCCTTTGATTATGTTGTGAATTGAATAGGCTTATGTGTACTAAAAAATCACGGTTGTTGGGGCCTTTGTTTGCGCAATTAAATGTTGCCCTGTTTTTTGGAATGTTTTGTTGATGGAATTTGATAAAATGTGGAAATTGGTTAATCATGTAATGTTTGATGATAAAATGAATACCTGGAACCCTTTTATGATCACCCCGGTTAAACTAAATGAATGATTTAATTTTTGGGTGTTGGTTAGGGTTTAATTATGTGAAGGGGTGTTTCATGGGTTGTTTTGGAACGGGTGAGCAGTGGGGTTGTGGTTGGATTGGTTTTGGGTTGGCGTGTATGATATGGTTGTGATGGGAAGCGAAGCTACATTACATGGTATCAAATGGATGATGATGTGGTACTGGTATTGTTTACGATGTGTTTGTGGTTATAGTGGTTGGCAGGAGGGCTACATTGATGGGTTTTGCATATGAATAAAATTCGAAGAGTTAAATAATGAATTATGGGGCATGTTAGTTGATTAAATACAGAAAATAAATGGAAGTGATTGGATGATAAAATAAAATGTTATTGTGTTGATTGTATTTTCTCTAACTTTATTTGTGGTTTCCAGAGATAGGTTTTACGAATGATTGATCTGGTTTGGTCGTTGTTAGTTTCTCAGTAGTTAAGGATATGATAAACTAAAACTGCTGAAACATGAAAAGCTTAATGGGATTTGGGGCTGTTTATTGTTTGCATATTTAGAGGTTCTAGTGTCGAGACATGTTCTTAGATATTTTTTGTAAAATCCATAGGATGGGATGCGTGTTTGATGTAATAAATAAATCTGTATGTTTAATGTTTCTTTACGCACCCCACCAATGTTGAGCACTCTGTGCCGAACACCCGTGGGATGGGGGGGGTTAGATTCTCAAACATCTAAAGGATGGATAGTTAATGTTCTTCCCTTTGATTCATCTTCCAGGTTCTATAGGCCAAGATTTTTTTGCTAGGTTATGATTGATGTTTCCCAAGAGTCTTCAGGATAAGATATGGTTATGGCAGGGGAATGAGTGCCGGAGGGATACTTTGAGCTTCGTATGGCCACGTCGCAGCACTAGCTCGGGAAGAGGGGGAAGCATCAGAGTGTTAGGCATGAGGTCTTGAGCAGTATTCTGTTGGAAGGTGGTGTGGTTTACCCATACTTTGATAATATTACTAGACTACTCTATTGACTTGTGATATTTGGTGAGTGTGTCTTGTATGGTTGGGTGGATAGATTCGTTTCTAGGATTTGGCTCCTTCTATTTTCTCACGGGGCATTGGGATGTCTCCCCACCTGTGCACGAGAGATTTAGGTTTTCCTACTGAGTATACTTGTATTCTCTCCCAATTTTTACTTTCAGTTTTTCAGGAGGACTTCAAGGACCGTGTTGGACCAAGCTAGTTGGGCGTTGGAGTTTTACTGGTTGTAGTTTTTGCATTCTTTTTTGGTATCGTACTTTAGAGAATTTTTTGTACTTTTACTTTTGTTTCAGTATTGTATAAAACATGCGTATGGGTTTGGTTTTGGGTTAATTTTCATTTACTTATTCCTTTTTGTTTCAGTGTTTAACTCATTCTATTTCCTGATCATAAATAATAAAAAGGGTAATGCTTCCCATATTTGTGAAAACTCTTACCCTTGTTGCTAGTCGCCACTCCAGGGAGTACTAGAGGAGGGACTCGGGGGGTCATTATCTCCCTTTCACCACTACCAGCTCAGGAGGGGAATATTTAGTGGGAGAAGGTTGTGACAGAATGGTATCAGAGGTGATGGTTGAGAGATGTGATGGTGTTAGGAGTTAGGCATTGTGAGGATTTCATGGTATGGTAGGGAAATAGTGTTGGTTGATCGTGGTGTGTGGCATAGGCCAGGGAAGACCGGCTAGGACACGAGATTTTAGGGCCCCCATGATCCGATGCAAGGACTTTGAGCATACCGAACAACCAAGTAATACTACATTGATTGGAGGGTAGTGACCCTAGGAAAGTTATATTCATAATCATGATTTGTGTTTTAATTGATTTGGATGTTCTGGGAAAGAAATCGAAATAAAATGATAAAATGAAACATTGAGAAAATTTCATTGCTACTTGGGCATCGATGTTCTTTGTTTATCGTACAACTATGGCACCTAGACGTCGTTCCCGGGTGACTCGGGCAGTCGAGGCCTAGCAGATTCAGATAGTCGATCAGCTGAGGATTGACTGATAGGAGGAAGACAACTTTTGACGGTGCACGTTTTGTTCTTTCCAGTTATAGAGCTTGAAGAAGTATGAGGGAAACACTTTGGATACGGAATCAGAGAGTTTTTTTGTGGAACAAGAGATCACCTTTGGGAAGATCAGGGATCCATCAGAGTACTGGGTACCTCTAGCAGTAAGCCAACTATGATGACTGGTACGTCAGTGGTGGATGATTTACCTTGGGGAGGGGAAGGAGATAGAAGTTCTATGGGCCATCTTCGAGAAAGAGTTCCACAAAGAATTCCATTCCTCGATGAGGAAGGCCTAGAAGAGGCAGGAGTTGTTGTCTCTCCAACAAGGAAGCATGTCAGTGCAGGAACTAGGGGTCAAGTTCAAGGATCTACTCTGTTTTTTCCCAAATCTCTTTCCGGATGAGGATCCTCGAGCCATAATTTTAGAGGACGCACTTCACCCCTCTATTGGGTGCGTGGTGACCCCTTTCACCTTACGAATGTACCTGAAAGTACATAAGAAGGCAGAGATAATCGAGAAGATTCACTCGAAAGTTGGTCCACCATGGGAGTGGAGTCTCCCTAGTTCATCCAAGAATGAGACGGTAAGCAGTAGATCCCCAGCAACAGGACCTTCCATGTTTCGACCGGCAGGGAGCAGACTTCAGCAGGTCCCATACCAATCTCATTATTTCCGACTGTTTTCTATGGTCCAGGGATCGAGGTACTTTGCATGTGGGAATTGTGAGCACCTTGGCAGACATTTACCTTTTCAAACTCAATATGGAGGGATTTTCTAGGTTCATCCCCAACCCCAGCAGTAGTTCCCAGCCCGACCCTTCTAGCAGCAATAGGCTCCAGTACCTCCAAGGTGAGATGGAGCAGGTGGTGGCCAATCACAGGGAGTTCCTTAAGGACCCCAACGGGGATGTGGCCGAGGAGGTGGACATTAACAAAAAGGTATAAGAGTGGGACACGGATAGTTTCACGCAATAGAAGCAGAAACCCTAGAAAAGCTAGAGATTGAGAGAGACGTTTTCGGTTTTACATAAATGCTCTGGTTTATGTTTTTCTTAAATTCTGGAGCATCACACTCCTTTGTTGAAACTCATTCTCCCCCATGCTTTGGGCCTTGACATTTTTTTTCATAAGTCTATAATGCTATGTTGTTTCCCTCATTCCTTTAAATGTTTGTGAAGAGTCCATACTTGTGGGGAGACGAGGATCTGATCCCTAATCATGACACATTAATGTTGATGCGATTAAACACGTGCGGGCAAGTCAGTGCCGCCAAAATCGGATAGTATCTTGACATGCGAGAAAGAATTACCCAATACATTGTTGGGGCAGCGTGTTCCTTGTTTTTTGTAGTGTTGGGGGCAGTGTGTGTATGAGAAATCCTAAATTATGGGGTTGGGAAGACCTAATCCCAAATCAAGATGCATTAAGGTGGATGTGATTAAACTCGTGTAGGCGAGTCAGTGCCACCTAAATAGGATAATATCTTGACATGGGGGAAGGAATTCCCTTTATCATATAATTATGATAGTGGTTGGATTCCTGTTAGGAAGAGATCCATGAGAGGTATCTTGTGGGGTGGTTGTTCGGACCTTTCCCCTTTTATGGGTTGGTTTTTAATTTTCGAGGATGAGAATGTTTTGATAGACACCTGATGTAATGGCTCACACCTCTCTGGTCCATTACTTTGTAAAAATTTGATGTGGTCAAACACGACACGTGTTATAATAAAAATTTTGATAATAAAAATTGATAAGGCCGGCATGACAATATTTGGTTTTAATTAGATTAAATGTTTTTAATTTTCGTTAGTAAATTAAATGATTTAAATTTAATTAAATGGAATGGTTTTAACTTAATGTGATAATAACCATGGAAAAACTAATTTAATGGGATTAAATTAGAACATTAATGATGGGTGTTATTATTATTATTTTAATTAATAATGACATTGAAGTAAGAAAAAATAGATGGGGCATGTTGGGCATGGAATAAGGAAAGGGGAGGCGCTTATTTTGGTGGAGTGAAGGAATTGTGGAAAAGAAAAAATTATATTGGAGAGAGAATGTGAGAATTAAATGGGGATGTAATAAAAGAAAAAAAAGGAAATCCATCAAGGTGGAATGGGGTGATGCGCACCAAATGGGAGAAATTTTTCCTGGATTTTAAATGTGAGAATTTATGGAATTAAATTAAATTAAATTAAATAATATAATAATGTAATTATTAATTTTTTTGGGAGAACCATGTTCAGTACATAACTTCTTCATGCGACCACGGTTTTAAGAACTGTCAGTAGCAGCATGACCCTGAAATTACGATGGTCATATTAAGACTAATGATGAATACCTTTTTATGACTCATGTCTCGGGTCAATAAAACACCTATTATTAATTAAAGTTATTATTATCATTAAATGCATGGAAACTACGTGACGTGTCATGTGTTGACTAGTCAAACAACGTAGCAGTTGTACAGTCATGTCATGTATTCATTAATACATATTGCGTACCGTTTTACCTTTTTGATTCCTATATAAGAGAGTGTTATGTGTTATTTATGGACCCCTTTTCTTCTCCACACGGTGACGCTCCCGGATGACCCAGAATCCTTCCTCCTATCTTCTTCATCCGAACATCGATCGTCGATTTGTCAGTGGATGTGGGATCATGTCGACGAGGCGAACATTGTGCACGTCGTTCCTTTCCCTCTTATTTGACTTCCTCTTTGCAGTTTCTTATCTATGAGATTGCTGATATATTATGGGAACGACTCTGTTCGGCGAACGTCATCTCAATGGTACGTTCTACCCTGTTCTTATTCCTTCCTCGATCTCCTCTTTCTATTCCTCGTAGACATGCTATGACAAGTGACACCTTAAACCATAATGGAGTATCTCTTGTTTGTTAGTGCGGTTGTGCCACGAAGTCCACAGGAGGACGTAGTCGTCGGGAGGAGAGATTGAAATCCTCATGGTGGGTTTTCTCACAGAAGTACATCCAAACCGATTCAAGTATTGATCTTATCTTCATCTCTCTTTCTCTCTCTTTTGTGCATCATGCGGTGTGGGTATCCTCTTGTTTTCGTGAGATATTATTGAACGAGTAAATAAAGATAATAACTAGTTGAAGAATGGGTTTGGGGACATTTTGTTGATATTAATGTTTTTATTTCCATCCGTTCTTATCTTTTGATTATGTTGTGAATTGAATCGGATTTTTCCTACTGAAAAATCATTGTCATTGGGGGCCTTTGCTTGCACAATTAAATGTTTCCCTGTTTTTATTGATTGTTTTGAGGATGGAATTTCATAGAATGTAAAAATTGGTTAATCATAAAAAGTTGGGTAATTAAATGAATACCAAGAACCCCTGGATGATCACCCCAGTTAAGATAAATGATAGAATGAATTTTTGGGTGCAGGTTGGGGTTTAATTATGTGAAGGTGTGTTTCGTGGGTTGTTGTGGAACAGCTGAGTAGCGGGGTTGCGGTTGGCTTGGTTGTGGGTTGGCATATATGATATGGTAGTGATGGGTAGTGGAGCTATGGAAATCGGTATCAAAGGGATGATGATGTGATATGGGTATTGTTTCCAATGTTTTTTTGGTTATCTTGGTTGGCAGTAGGGATACAGCGATGGGTTGTGAATATGAATAAAATTGGAAGAGTTAACTAATGAATTGTGGGGAATGGTAGTTGATTAAATATAGAAAATCAATGTATTTGATTGGATGATAAAAGAAAATGGTATTGTGTCACCGGTGTTTTCCTTAATATTATTTTATGTTGGCAGGGATATGTTTTATGGATAATTGATCTGGTTTGGTTGTTGTTAGTTGCTCCGCAGTTAAGGAACTAATAAACTAAAATTGTTGAAACATTAAAAGCTTAATGGGGTTTGGGTCTGTTTATTATGTGCATACATTAGAGGTAGTAGTGTCGAGGAATGTTCTCTGATATTTTGTGTATAATCCTTATGATGGGTTGATTGGATGATATAATTATATAAATCTTTACGTCCTATGTTTCTTTACGCACCCCACCAATTTTGAGCACTACGTACCGAACACCTGTGGGACGGGGGGTGAGATTCTCAAACATCTAAAGGATGGATGGTTACTGTTCTTCCCTATGCTCCCTCTTGTAGGTTATATATCCCAAGATCTATCGGGAAGGTTATGACATATGTTTCCCAAGAGTCTTAAGGATAATATGTGGTTATGTCCGAGGATTGAGTGCCAGCGGGACACTATTTTCTTCATATGGCCAGGTTGCGGCACTAGATTTTGAAGAGGGGGTAGCATTAGATCGTTAGGAATGGGGGCTTGAGCAGTATTCAGTGGGAAGGTGGTTCGAGGTACTAATACTTTGATAATATTACTATACTACTCTATCAACTTGCAATATTTGGTGAGTGTGGCTTGTATGGTTGGGTGGATAGATTCCTTGCTAGGCTTTGGTTCATTTTGTTTACTCATGGTGCATTAGGATGTCTCCCCACCTATACACGAGAGATTTAGGTTTTTATACTAAGGATACTTATATTCTCACCCTACGTTTACATTCAGGTTTTTTGGAGGACTTCAGGGACCGTGCGGGACCTTGCTAGTTGGGAGTTGGAGTTTTTCTAGTTTTAGTTTTTTCTTTGTTTGACGGTATCCTACTTTGGAGCTTCTCTTGTACTTGTACTTTTGTTTCTTTATTGTAGAAAAATGCATATTGGTTTGGTATTGGGTTTGTTTTCATTTACTTGTTCCTTTTTCTTTTGGTGTTTGACTCATCCAATTTCCCAATCTTAAATAATAAAAAGAGTAATTCCTCCTATATTTGTGAAAACTCATACCCTTGGTTCTAGTCGCCACTCCGGGGCCTACTGAAGGCGGGACTCGGGGGGTCATTATCTCCCATTCACCATTGCCAGCTCAGGTGGGGCATATTTGGTGGGAGGGGGTCATGACAAGTAAGATACCTTCCCAACAGGATCCAGTATTTCAAAAGGACCGATATACCTAGGGCTCACCTTGCCCTTTTTTCCAAATCTCATTACTCTTTTCAAAGGATATATTCTTAAGAACACTTTTTCACCCACTTCAGACTCTAGGTATTTTCTTCAGTTGTCAGAATAACTTTTTTTTCGACTCTGAGCATCTCTTATGTGTTTCTGAATAGATTTGACCATTTCTTCCATCTCATCAACAATATGGGTTCATTATATCTTTATTTCCCCAACTTCATCCTAGAAAGTTTACATTATGCATTTCTTTCCATAGAGAGCTTGACTGCGTTGTCGAGCGCATCAAATTAGTTGTTTAATTTTGACTAGAATTTCTGCAATATAGCAGCAACCCTAGGTCGTCTCTCGACGGAGCCTTAGATCATTAATTATAAAATGTGGTTTGATTATGAAATTAAAAATGGAAATGGTTTTTTATAATACTTGGGTTTGATGATTAAAGATGACAATATAAAATAGAAGCTATAAAACAAAGTAGAGATTAACAGAATTAATTATGCGTGATCTACCTGGGGTACTCGTATGATGTTTATCCTTCATCGCTTCATGAAATAAGGTTATGATCTTTTAATACTTGGTTTTTAACACCTATAACTAGAATTTTACTGTGTTTATACTAGGATACCTCCTAGGGTTCAGTGAAAAACAGACAATGATTCACCGGACACCGCCGATGATTGAATGAATTGTGTTTGACTTCATAACCAAAACACACCGAGGCAACACACAAAAAACTAGATGCGCTGTCATGATTTTTATTTTATTTCATTGTGATACCATGAAATAAATGTACATGGCCTTGATAGTGATTTTGTGAATTCAATTGACCAATATAGACCACACAAACACCGCAATTGAAAGGGGGAATGAAAGTGGTGAACGGTGTGTGAAACATCACATGAATGGGTACCCCCACACATGATCATATGAGTTGAGAATGACATACTAGTACATAACTAAATAAAATAAGAATAGAGGATGATGAAAAACAACACAACAATCTATAATTTAAAAGATCATTCAAATATTACAAACATGAAACTCAGGATGTACATCACATTCCTCCCCGGGTGATCACAAGGGGTTTAGAAACCCATGGGGGGGGGGAGGAAGAGAAAGATGTTTGGGTAGAACTTCCCATAGCCTCCAAAACTGCTAGGGATGTAGAGAAGACTCTATGGGGACTCCAAAATGGCAGAACCTTGCCTCTTGGCCGATCTTGCAAATGGGGATCCCAAGGTTCCATTTTATAGGAAAATTGGAAGGTGGTGTTAGGGAGATAGATTTCTTCAATCCACTTGTACCACACGTTTCGGCCTTCATACAGTCTTATATCGCTTTGGAGAAAATAGAAAAGTTGTAGCCCTATCTCTGGACTGTCTCCACCGAATGTTGGGCACCATTTGGACAACTAAAGCTCATGATATTGATAAAATACAGAACACCGCATTTGACTTTGTCCAAATTCGGTAGCTTGGACAGATCAGTTAGGATGGGCCCCATAGAAGCCGAATAAGGATTGGGTTTCTTAATATGAAATGTAGAGAATTAAATTATGGAAAGGTATACAAAATTTCAGCCTATTTGGATGCAGGTATTTCGTGTACTACGCAAACCAGTGGACATATGTCCATGGATCCATGCAATTTTGGCCCATTTTCCTTCCACTTCTTCAAAGGCCCTCCAAATCACCTCCACCTACATTGAAACAATAAAAACAAGTAACATTTCCCATTATAATATTGATTAACATAGATTGATTTATTCAAACATGATGTGCGATTTATTATTATATATGGAATATTCAATACAAAACTAGTTTAAAACACCGGTGTAAGGGTGGAATAAAACAGTGTATCGTGGTACGATCACACCCACACACCTAAACTTTTTCACTCCTATGAAAAGTCACATATCCAAGGACAATGATTCATATATATATATTTCCAACATCCTGAAGATTTATCATTTGAGGAAATTTTATTTAAAGTAAGTTGATCAATGCATGAACCACACCAAGGAGTTCTTCCTAGTGAAAATAGAAAAAGATGTCTCATAAATCATATCATAGCGAAATTCAAAAAGGTTCATGATACCCAATTGAGAAAGGAATTAAGAAGTAAACCATGAAACTAACTCTCCATGTGTGTGTGTGAAAACCATTCAATGCTATTCTTTCCACTTGCTATCTAATAAATATATGTTATTTTAACATTTTTTAGCTTAAATGATTTTGTCACGGAACCTGTCCTACATCCATTGCAATAATATTTCAAGACCTACTCATTTAATAATTCCCAGAAGTCAAACCATAAGCTCCCGACCTAGATATCCCCATATGTTACACATTTCATAACTCCCCTCATTTATTATATATTTGTTTTTGAAGTTCCAATTGGAACCAATCTCACACTCATCTCTCAACCCTTGTTTGATCTCCTCACGACACTAATTGATATAGTTATAACAAGATCAATGGTTGAGGATGAGTGGTTTTTGACCTGCCCAAGACACAAAATTTTTTTTGACGGCGTACAACAGTCAGACATTAGGTACACAGGCATAGGTCAATATGGTACAATAATGAAACAGACTGGATAAGGAACGAACGTATGGAAATATCATTTAAAGCTGAAGAATATTATCCCCACTTATATTTACCTTATATTATGTTAGAAATAATCACACTTTGTGGTTTGGTGAAAACATTTGTGGAGATATTAGTGACAAAGTTTTCCAAAAAAACTACTCACACAAAGGGCATCAATAATCTCAAAGGTTTCACATAGATACGACCATTTATATCATTTATAGAAAACCAATTCACTAAAAATCACTCCTTGATGGTAAACTCATACCCAATTTTTTTTAGCCTTCATTATGGTATTTTTACATTCCCCACTTTATGGTCGCCACATCATGGAATTTTGAAATTGTTGATGGGGAAAAATGAAAATATCATAAAGAAGGACAAAAAGAGAAAACAAATGGATAAAACAATGAAAAATCCTAACTAACCCAGGAATGTATCCACCCCCCCCCCCACACCTAGAATGTGCAGTGTCCTAACTGAAATAATTGAGAATGTGAGAAGAAGTATAAAAACTGGTGTGTTTTATTTGTATGATGCGTCGAGAAGGTGGATTTCCTCCAATGGATTCTTTGGAAAATCCTCATAGAAGTGTTTAAGTTACTACCCATTGATGGTAAGACTTCCTCCACTCTGCTCATGCAAAACCTGTATCGCACCAAAAGGGTAAACATTAGTAACAGTATAAGGACCGAGCCATCGGGAATGAAGCTTACCTGGGTAGAGCTTAAGCCTGGAATTGTACATGAGGACCTTCTCACCAATATGGACCTTCCACTGGTGAATCATGCTATCATGAATATCTTTTTTGTTCTCTTTATAGATTCGGGAGTTGTCATATGGATCACATCGAATTTCTTCCAACTCTTGAATCTGCAGATTTCTTTCCTCACCTTCATCTGAAAGGTTCATTTTACATTGTTTAACAACCCAATATGCATGGTGTTCTACCTCCACCGGGATGTGACAAGCCTTTACAAACACAATTCTGTATGGTGACATTATGTCTGGGGTTTTAAATGCAGTACGGTACGCCCAAAGTGCATCATCAAAGCGCAAACTCCAATCTTTCTTATTGGGTTGTACCGTTTTCTCCAAGATTCCCATAACGTACCGATTTGAAATATCTGCCTTTTTGTTATTTTGGGGATGATATGAAGTGGAGACTTTATGAACAACCCCATACTTACGAAGGAAATTTTTAATGTTACGATTACAAAAAAGTGAACCCTGATCACTAATGATGAATCTTGGTAGACCAAACCTACTGAAAATATAGGACCTCACAAAATCAACAACCACTCAAGAGTCATCGGTCCTGGTGGCCTTTGCTTCCACCCATTTAGATACATAGTCAACAACCAATAATATGTACACAAATCCAAATGAATTTGGAAAATTCCCCATGAAGTCAATTCCCCATGCATCGAAGATTTCACAGAATAACATGGGCTATTGGGCCATTTCATTCCTCTCGGAGATATTCCCTATGAATTGACATCGAGTACATTATTTACAAAACCTATGGGCATCTATATACAATGTTGGCCAATATAATCCTGAGTCAAGGACTTTTCGAGCTGTACTTTGAGAGCCAATTGGCCCCCACATGCCAAGGTGTGGCAGAAGGTCAAAACAGAGGTGAACTCATGGTCAGGGACACACCTACGAACAACCTGGTCACTACAAATTCTCCACAAGTATGGGTCATCCCAAATTTAACATCGAGAATCATGTTTAAGTCTCTGAGATTGTGAAGTGCTAAAATCAGTGGCGACCATAGATGTTGCTAGAAAATTCACAATGTCCGCATACCAGGGGGTAAGGTCCACAACATCACAAAGGTTATCATGAGGTAAGAATTCTCCAATGGGTAGGGGTGAGTCAACATGATGGTCCAATGGTGGGTAAATCCTACTAATGTGGTCAGCTACAACATTATCCACTCCTCTCTTAACTCTAATCTCAAGGTCAAACTCTTGGAGGAGGAGCATCCATCGAATGAGGCGGGGCTTGGCTTCAGGTTTCTTTAGGAGGAAACGAAGGGCAGCATGGTCAGAAAACACAATCACTTTTTACCCAAGAAGATATGAATAGAATTTTTCCAAGGAAAACACAATAGGAAGTAGTTCTTTTTCTGTGGTTTTGTAGTTTACCTGGGCATGGTCAAGGGTACGCGAGGCATACACAATGGCATGAGGAGCCTTTTCAACCCTTTGTGATAAAACTGCCCCAAATGTAAAGTTAGAGGCATCACACATAAGATCGAAGGGGAGATCCCACCTAGGTGGTTGGATTATGGGAGGTGATGTGAGACTCTTTTTTAGTGAATTTAATTCATCCTCACAATTTTTATCAAACACAAACTCAGAATCCTTTTGTAATAACCGAGATAAGGGAAGTGAGATCTTACTAAAGTCTTTAATGAATCGGCGGTAAAAAACAGCATGACCCAAGAAAGATCGCACCTCATGAACACATTTTGGATATGGAAGTGTTGAAATTAATTCAATTTTAGATTTATCAACTTGAATTCCCTTATTTTAAATGACATTCCCAAGAACTATCCCCCGCTCAACCATAAAATGGAATATTTCATAATTTAAAAAAAGATCTTTTTCAATGCAGCGGCGTAGGATATAACCTAGGTTTTCCAAATAATCATCAAAAGAAGATCCATATACCGTGAAATCATCCATAAATACTTCCATACAACTCTCAAGGTACTCAGAAAAAATACTCAACATACATCGCTGAAAAGTACCAGGATCATTACATAGACCGAATGGCATCGTTCTGTAAGAAAATGTTCCAAATGGACAGGTAAATGTTGTCTTTTCTTGATCCTCAGGGGCTATATGGATTTGGAAATAACCTGAATAGACATCAAGGAAAAAATAATGGGACTTACCAGCCAATCGTTCTAACATTTGGTCAATGAAAGGTAAAGGAAAGTGGTACTTCCGCATGTCTTGATTCAGTCGACGGTAGTCAATACAGACTCTCCAACTGTTTTTCACACGTGTTGGAACCAATTCATTCCATTCATTTGACACAACTGTTATTCCTATTTTTTTAGGCACAATTTGCACTGGACTAACCCATTTACTATCAGATATAGGATAAATGATCCCTACAACAAGTTATTTACTGACTTCCAATTTTACCACTTCAAGGAGAGGGGGATTCAACCAGCATTGAGATTGTCTTAAGGGTTTAGCCTCATCATCCAAAAGTATATGGTGCATACAAATAGATGGGCTAATCCCAGGAATATCAGCCAATGCCCATCGTATTTCCTTTTTACACCCTCTCAAAAGTTTGAGCAGTTTCAATTCCTGTTCTGGAGAGAGGTTATTGGCAATAATGACGGGCAACTGGTCAATACCCTCAAGATATGCATATTTTAAATTAGAAGGAAGTTGTTTAAGTTCAAACACCGGTAATTTCTAGATTGAGGGAGGAGATTTAGGAGGAGTGAGGTCCATGAAACTATCTATCTACCCATGTTTATTCTCAAAGGAATAAGAATCTATTGAAATGAGATTTTCAAAATCATCGATAGTCATGGGTACCTCAGAATAAACACACTCCACAATTAAAGCACAAAATTTACATTTTTCTGAACCCACACAACATTCAAAAGAATAACCAAAACTCAAATCATCCAAGGGTGAAGAAAACAAAAAAGAATCGTAGTTTGGGTTGAGGAGAGAATTGTGTGTGTGTGCATCGTTTGAGAGCACTTCCATCGAAAAGACAGGAAGAGTAGAGTGCTCTTCAACGGGGTGTTTCATAGCCTCAAGGATGTTAAAACATAACTTTTCTCTTCTGAATTCAATGGACAGTGTACCATTGTGAACGTTGATGATCGTCTTTGCTGTTTTTAGGAATGGACTCCCAAGTATGAGAGGGGAATGTCCTTGGGTTCAGGTATCTTCTATCTCAAGATTGTAGAAATCTGCGGGGAAGCTGAGATTCTTCACTCTATCATGGACATCCTCAATCACTGCTTTTGGATGTGTTATACTCCAGTTGGCATGTTTCATAATAGTGCCTATTGGTTGAAGCTCTCCAACCTGTAGAGAAGTATACATGGAGTGAGGCATTACATTAATGGAAGCACCTAAATCTAGCATAGCATCAGAAAATAAGGTCTCACCTGTGGTACAAGGTATGGCGAATGTGATGGGATCCTTTCATTTGTTTGGAATTGCTGGTTGAATCAAGGCCGAGACATTGCTTCCTAAGTTGACTCTCTCATTCCCCTTCAGCCTTCGTCGATGGGTGCAAATATCTTTAAGGAATTTGGCATAACGGGGAATTTTCTTGACTGCATCCAACAATGGAATATTAACTTGAACTTTTCTAAATGTATCCATTATTTCATTATCAATCTCATTATCAAAGTTTTTAATAGATTTAGAGAGTCTTTGAGGGAAAGGAAGATGAATGGATTGTTCATATGAATCATCAATGACTATTCGATTACCATTTTTCTCTTGTTTTTTTCTTTACATGAAGTTTTTGAGGGTTGGGAAAGAAAGTTTTCATGAGGGGGACATACCTGCTGTGCAGAATCAGTAGAAGGAGAATCTTCTTTACAACTATAAAGTGTAACTGAACATACATTACCTTTGTCCTTTGAATTGGAAATGGGTTGGGTTGGTAGTTGTCTAGAACCTTGCATCTTAAGCTCACCGATGGTGTTTCCCAATTTCCCCACTTGGGTTCGTAGGTCTTGAACAGCTGATTGTGTGGCATGTTGGAACTGAAGGTTCTGGGTTGCCATTTTTTTACCATGTCCTTGAGTCTTGGTTTAGATTTGGGAGGAGGAGGAGGATGATTGTTTTGAGAAGTTGAAGGATAAGAAGATTTCATACCTTGGCCTTGTTGATACCAATTCTGCTTTGGGTAGTTTGATTTTCCTGCTTGTCGGTTTTGGGGTTGTGCTTTCCACCATGGATTTGGATTTGGCCTGAATTGTTCTTACTTGAAGGGAGGTGCTTGTTGGAATGGACGCCCTGGGAACACCGCTACACAGGACTCAGATGAATCTTGAAGTTGTGGGCACTGGTCAGAAAAATGAGTATTATCAGAACAAATCCCACAATGTAATGGAATATAAGTAGAGTGTGAGTTACCTTGTGCTTGAGCTAATTGCCTTATAAGGTTATGCATCTCATCAAGTTTAGTTTCTACCTTTTGTTCTATGGATTAATGACTTACCTCATGAACTCCTCGAGTTGGTGCAATAGCTCATGTACCAAATTGCTGTGCATTTTGAGCGATGTTGGCTATTAAGTCACGAGGGGCAGAAGGAGTTTTGTCAACTAGGGTACCACCAGCTGCAGCATCAATCATTCCATGATTCATAGGGATAAGTCTCTAATAGAAGTATTGAATTAATAGTTGTTCACTAATCTGGTGGTGGTGGCAGCTTGAGAAAAGTCTTTTGAATCTCTCCCAGTATTCATTAAGGGTCTCTCCTTACGATTGCCTAATTCCACATATTTCTTTTCTAATTGATGTAGTTCGGGAGGCAGGGAATAACTTCTCTATAAAAAGTCTTTTTAGTTCATTCCAGCTCCCAATTGTGGAAGGCAAATAGTATATCCAATATTTGGCTACACCATATAGGGAGAAAGGGAATGCCCTAAACTTAATGAGGCCCTCAGACACATTTTGGGGTTTCATGGTGGAGCACACTATGTGAAACTCCTTTAGATGTTTGTGAGGGTCCTCACCGGGAAGGCCATGGAATTTTGGAAGAAGGTGGATGAGACCTGATTTAAGCTCAAAGTTGGCTGCTTCCTCGGGATATTGGATGTACACAGGTTGGTACTCCACGTCCGGAGTAGTAAGTTCTTTTAAAGTTCGATTATTTGCAGCCATGTTTTCTTGGGTTTGATTGGGTTCAATTTTGGGTTGGTTAAGAACCACTTGAGGTTCTAAATTGGGTTCCACAATGTTACTTGATTGACCTTCTCTAGATTCTTTGATTTGTGTGTGAAGTGACTTTTCAATTTCAGGATCAAATTCAAGTAGTGTTTCTTTACCAGATCTTTTCATGCAACAATGATGTCCAGTTTGATTGGTTGAATTTTTTTTGTGTTTTTTATATGGATAAAAAAAGACATAAGAAGGGTGAAATAAGAATATAACGTTATACTATAGAATTATAGAGGGATATGGTGAAGAAGAGAGAGAGATAGAGATAAAGAACACACCAAAAATAACCAAAAATAGAGACAAAACCCAAAACAAAAACAATCAAATGGGGGTGGGGTATTTAAAGATGTACTAATTAAGAAGTAAAATAACAAAATAAAAGGAAATAAAGAAAAAAATGATCTTGTCTCCCCAGCAACGGCGCCAAAATTTGACCACGTTGTCGAGCGCGTCAAATTAGTTGTTTAATTTTGACTAGAATTTCTTGCAATATAGCAGCAACCCTAGGTCGTCTCTCGACGGAGCCGTAGATAATTAATTATAAAATGTGGTTTTGATTATGTAATTAAAAAGTTAAATGGGGTATTATAATACTTGGGTTTGATGATTAAATATGACAATAGAAAATAGAAGCTACAAAACAAAGTAGAGATTAACAGAATTAATTAAGCGTGATCAACACGGGGTACTCGTATGATGTTTATCCTTAATCGCTTCATGAAATAAGGTTATGATCTTTTAATCCCTAGTTCATAACACCTATGACTATAATTTTACTGAGTTTATACTAGGATACCTCCTAGGGTTCAGTCAAAAACACAAAATGATTCACCTGACACCGCCGATGATTGAATGAATTGTGTTTGACTTCATAACCAAAACTCACCAAGGAAACACACGAAAAACTCGATGCACTGTCCAAATTTGTATGTTATTTCTTTCTGATACCATGACATAAATGTAAAAGGCCTTGACAGTGACTGTGTGAGTTCAATTGACCAATATAATCCACACAAGCACCGCAATTGAAAGGGGGAAAGAAAGTGGTGAACGGTGTGTGAAACATCACATGAATGGGTACCCCCAAACATGATCATATGAGTTGAGCATGACATACCAGCATATAACTCAATAAAATAAGAATATAGGATGATGAAAAACAACCCAAAAATCTGTAATTTAAAAGATTATTCAAATATTACAAACATGAAGCTCAGGATGTACATCACATTCCTCCCCGAGTGATCACAAGGGGTTTAAAAACCCATGGGAGAGGAGGAAGAGAAAGATGTTGGGGTAGAACATCCCATAGCCTCCAAAACTGCTAGGGAAGTTGAGAAGAAACTTTGGGGGCTCCAAAATGGAAGCACCTTGCCTCTTGGCCGAACTTTCAAATGGGGAGCCCAAGGTGCCATTTTATAGGAAAATTGGAAGGTGGTTTTAGGCACACATATTTCTTCAATCCACTTGTACAACACGTTTCGGCCTTCTGACAGTCTTATATCACTTTGGAGAAAATAGAAACGTTGTATCCCTACCTCTTGACTGTCTCCACCTAATGTTGGGCACCATTTGGACAAATACAGCTCATGGTATTGATAAAATACAGAACACCGCATTTGACTTGGTCCAAATTCGGTGTCTTGGACTAATCAGTTCGGATAGGCCCCATAGAAGCCGGATCATCATTGGGTTTATTAGTATGAAATGTATCCTATTAAATTTTGAACAGGACCACAAAATTTCAGCCCATTTCGATGCACGTATTTTATGTACTATGCAAAATATTGGACATATGTCCATGGATCGATGCAATTTTGGCCCATTTTCCTTCCACTTCATCAAAGGCCCTCCAAATCACCTCCACCTATATTGAAACAATAAAAAAAGTAACATTTCCCATTATAAAATTGATTAATATTTATTGATTTATTTAAAAATGAAGTGAAATTTATTATTATATTTGGAATAATCATTACAAAACTAGTTTAAAACTGCGGTGTAAGGGTGGAATAAAACAGTGAATTGTGGTACTATCAGAGCTTCATAAGGAGCCATCTGAATACTGGAGTGAAAGTTATTATTATAATAAAATCCCAACAGAGGTATGTGTTGATCCCAACCACCTTTGAAATCCATATAGAAAGCTCTTAACATGTCTTCTAGAGTTTGAATTTTCCTCTCCGACTGACTATCTGTCTGAGGATGGTAAGAAGTGCTGAAACTCAACTATGTATCTATAGCATGCTAAAGACTTTGCCAGAACCTCGAGGTAAACCTCGGATCCTAATCAGATATAATCAGAAGTGGTACTCCATGAAATCTTACCACTTCCTTTACATATATCATGGCATACTAGTAAATAGATAAATCATCCTTAATAGCAATAAAGTGTGCTGACTTCGTAAGACAATAATCTATAACCCAGATTGCATTATTGCCTTTGGATGTTTTAGGATGTCCTGTGACGAAGTCCATAGTGATGTTTTCCCATTTCCATTCTGGTATGGGTAATGTTTTATCATCCCCTTAGATTTATGTCTCTTAGCTTAAACTTGCTGACAAACCAAGCATCGAGAGACATATTCAGCAACATCTCTTTTCATTCCATCCCACCAGAAGTACTCTTTCAGGTCCCTTTATATCTTCGTGCTTCTAGGGTGAATAGAGAATGATGAACCATGAGCCTCATCCAATATTTCCTTATTTAATTCTGTGATGGGAGAAACACAAACCCGAATCCTGAACCTTATTATTTCGTCACAATCATTGTGGAATTCAGGAACATTTCTCACCTTCTTTTTTAACTGTACATCTTCTTTTTGTGCCGATTAAATCTTCACATATATAGATGGTTGACCAGTCATTTGATAAAGATAAGATTTTTCCCCTTCCATTATAATTCCATGATACATCCTTTTTAATTCCAAAAATATTGTATCTTTTGTGATCCACATCATGGATAAGCTCGCATGGTCTTATCGAATTAATGCATCGGCCACCGTGTTTGCTTTCCCAAGGTGATAATAAATTGAGCAGTCGTAATCCTTAATCAACTCCAACCATCATCTTTGGTGAATATTCTACTCCTTATGTGTAAAAATATACTTTAAACTTTTATGATCAATATAAATATCACACCTTTCACCATAAAGATAATGCCTCCATATTTTTAATGCAAAGATTACCACAGCTAACTCCAAATAATGATTCGGGTAATTTTGCTCATTGATTTTCAACTGTCGTGAGGCATAATCTAACACCGTATCATTTTTCATGAGAACACACCCCAATCCTATCATGGATGAATCACTATAGATCACAAACCTTTCTCCACTACAAGGTAGTTTGAGCACAGGTGCACTGACCAACCTTTATTTTAGCTCTTTGAAATTCTCTTCACATTCCTCCGTCCAAACAAACTTAACTCCTTTTCAAGTCAATTTGGTGAGTGGGTCAGATAAAATTGAAAAATCTTTCACAAAATGTCGATAAAATCCAGCCAAGCCATGAAAACATCGGATCTCAATTACTATTGTTGGTCTCGACCATCTTGCGATAACCTTGGTTTTTGTTGGATCCACAGATATCCCCTCTTTTGAGATTATGTGACCCCAAAAGGAAACTTTTTTAAGCCAAAATTCACACATGGTAAATTTTACATAAAGCTTATCCTTTCTTAGGGTACATAATAAAATTCTCATTTGATCATCATGTTCTTCTTTTCTCTTTGAAAATACAATAATATCGTCTATAAAGACTACCACAAACTGATCAAGATAGTCTCTAAAGACTCTATTAATTAGATCCATGAAGATAGCAGGGGAATTAGTAAGATCAAATGGAATCACTATATATTCATAGTGTCCATACCTTGTATAGAAATTTGTCTTCGGTATATCCTCCTTTTTTACCCATAATTGATGATACCCTAAACGAAGATCATTCCAAGAAATGTTTTGATCTCTGCGTAGATGATAAAATAATTCATCAATGAATGGGATAGGACATTTCTTCTTGATTGTGATCTTGTTAATTTATCGATAATCAATGCGAAGTCTCATTGATCCTTCTTTCTTCATAACAAAAAGAATAGGTTCTCCCCAAGGTGACGCACTAGGGTGCATGAATCCTTTATCAATATTCACTTAGAGTTGCATCATCAATTCCTGCAACTCAATTGGGGCCATTCTATATGGTGTCTTTGAAATAGGCATAGCACCCGCTATGAGTTCTATTGAAAACTCAACTTCATGATTTGGTGGAAAACCTGGAAATTACTCTAGAAATACATCATCAAACTCCCATAAAATGGGCATATTGTTAATTGTGAGATTCTCTCTAACCATTTGAGATAAATATCCTTCATTTATTGGAATCGAGACCCATAAAATGGAAGAAATTTCCACTAGAAGGCTATATTCATCCATGCATCGATAGATGATTGTAGATTGATCTAGAATATAAAATGTGACTTACCTTCTTTGGAAACAGATATGAGATCTATATAATAAAATTCATTCCATTGAAATAATCACATCCAATTCCACTATATGAAGGATCACAAGATTTGTAGGAAGCACTTTTCCACAAACTTCAATCGGAGAAGAATTGTAAACATTTTATGCGACTGTTGTGCCATTAGGGGTTGTCACAGCTAACACAATATCTAATTGCTGAGGTAATATAGCGATACCCTTATAAAATTATTCAGAAATAAAATATTGGGTGGATCCATAATCGAATAAAAAAATTTCAACTTTAGAGTGGATGGTATGAGTACCTTTCACCACTTCGTTATTGTACTCCACATCGCCGATAGAAATTGCATGTGACCTTCCTTTTCCATTAGCCTTAAGAGTTTGTTGGCGTCGATCATCATCAAAAACCCTTTGATTAGGGCATTGATTAGCATAATGCCCCACTTCCATGCACTTGAATCATTGAAGTATAATATGTTCATTCTATATATCCCTTTCTTTGTACGCATCATTAGACATATTCTACCCATTATTTCGACATTCAATTGCCCGATGAACATCTTTTGACACTTAAAACATTTACATGTCCCTTTAAGACAACTACCTCTTTGTTTATTTCCACAATTTGAGCATAAGGTAAAACTCAATTTCTTTTCATTGTGGTCTTTATATTTTCCTCTGAATTCCATTTTCCTCTTCTTATGAAACCCATATGACTGATGTGTTACTCAAATCTCCATCTAAATATTTAGAGAACATCAAACAATTTCCTTGTATCTATTGAAGTCCCTTATGGATAACGCCCTTCAAAGACTTGGTTTTGAGGCACTAAATAATCGATCGATCTTACTCTCAGGTTGGATAGTAATTCTGGAAGCATACCATGCAAGTCTTGTAAAATTTCCTTCGTAGGTACCAACCAATTCATAATCCTTTTTCTTCAGTTCATAAAACTCATTATCCATCTTTGTTCGAAGAAAAAAAGGGAAGTACTTAATGTAAAATAAGTTCATGAACTCTTCCCATTCCATGGACTCAATTTCATCCCTTTTCCTTGTATTCTTGATAATATTCCACCATTGATCAGCTTCACCTTTTAAACGATATACTGCTAAGATGACTTAATAATTTTCAGAACATTATAGAACTGAAAATATCTTTTCAGGGGTACAAATCCATTGTTCAACCACTAATGGATTAGAAGACCCACTTAATGAAGGTGGGCGCTACCTTGTGAATGATTCAACAGAATGTTTCTCCTTTCTTTTCTTGTTTGGAAGTCCTGAATGATTCATACCTCGAGAAAGTTGTGTGATCCTGGATACATGATTTTTCATTCTAGCTCTGATAACGTTTTGTTGCTCAGGGGGACAATCATTGCATTGCCCATCACATTCAGCATTAACACGGTTCCTTCGGGCTCATGACATTTACTAAAACCAAGAATCATAGTGTGATAAACACTAATTAAAACAGGATAACCACATAATTAGTAACAAAAATTAACACTTTAGGTATTAACCTTGGTTATTCATGGCCATTTCTAAAGCACTAATAGTGTGTTCTATGCTTAGACATATCCTTTGGGTTCTTACTAAGGTTTTCACATCCTAGTTTCCAAAGGTTGACTATATCATTCCTATGATACCAACTATAATGACCCATACTTTAAATACATGGTTATTACTTTAGAATTGAAGAATAAATATTACAACACATAAAAAACAAAAATAGAATCATATATGTATAGTGTCTTTTGAAATTTAGAAACATAATCATCTGGTTCATAAATCATCTACATTGTCTCTGGATTATGTCATCATATTTAGAGTCCCTTTTGGAAAATCCTACTTAATACCCTTCTTCCTAACCTGGGGAAAAGAAAACATATAACATGGTGAGCTCAAATGCTCAGTAAGGGTAATAAAAAGAAATATCAATCATATCATATTCATAAGAACATAAAATTTGGAAAATCATAACCAGCAAAAGAGATCATAATATCATAACATGGGAGAAATCATAGTAGTGAAATTTAATCCCAATAATCATAACATAAAACATGAAACTTTGTGGAATACACACATAATCATAGAAAATCATTTCATATTATTCAAGGATCATTTCAAAGACCATCATAGTAGACAATGTCCATTACTGAATCGAGTTCACTCCTCATTCCAGTCCTGTATCACTGAACTGGATCAACTTATCGTTCCAGCCATGTCTATCTCATGAGATATAAATCATTACCCAATGAATTGGAGGTATATATAGGTCCCACCCATCTCATAATGAAACCAATATTATGTGTTCCACAAAATCATAATTCATAAATCATAGCATAACCCACGTATAAAAAAAATGGGATTCTTAACCATCATCCCATCATAATATAATACACATAAGATAAAAGGATTCTATAAAAATAATTCCATCATAACATAATAAAATCAATGTAATAATAGGGAAAGAATATTAACCCTATATTATCTTATATGTAAAATAATATCGATAAAACACTTGAACTCTATTCTTGAGGAAAATATCCTCTCTTATTCAAAAACATTTTTCCTTTCCCAAAATGTCATACAATTTTAAACTAAAAGAAGTTAATTGAAAATAAGGCTGAAAACATGTAAAGTAAGCTTCATGGAAATAATGTTCTATGAAATCATAAAATACATTTATTTCTTATAAGTTAAAAATATACATTCTTCTCGTACTTTGGCCAGAAAAGTCAAAAAGTACCTCATATTGAAAACGACAAAAAATTCCTTTCATATATATTACTAAAAATTCACCAATATGTAAAATTGGATTTAAAAAATTGTAGGAGGATGGAAATAATATTACATATTTAGTAAACATGGATGTGGATGATAAATATGCCCTAGGAAATACCGAAGTATAAATAATCTCGGCTAAAAAAACGAGATTTTGAGATTTTCCCTTACCTTAGGTCCGATATGCTTTAAGCGTATCTGAACCTCTTGTATTACAATTTAAACAATGTCATTGACTTATTCTAAAATCATATTAATTGTTATGATATCATATATGGTCATATTCTTATCTTATTATTAGTAATATTTCATATTTACTTGTTATTCGGGTGTTCATTGCTTTAAGTTCTTATGCGTGTCGAATAAATTCATATTCCTCTTTTTAGGTTTTAACTACATAATTTACAGAATGGAATTAATATAATATATATCATATTTATTCATCCAATTATTTTATATAATCATGGTTTAATGAAGATCATGTAGAACGAATCGCATCGCACTGTGGAGATGGTATGCCATACTTACGCACGAGTGACGATATCGTTCCCATAATTATTGAATGGTATTGGAGTGGATAATAGAATATATCATAATTTGTATCAAGTTATAATAATCATATATAGTTATTATTTACACCATTATAACCATCCATGTAAGGTGGTGGTGGAAAATAGATTACACCACAGCGTGGAGACGTTATTCCGTACATATGCATGCACGGTGATTTCATTTTACGCAGGATGGATAGAAGGTGAAATAGGGTTGTTCCATATTTATAATGACATATCAGTATATGATTTATACTTATCTTATTACTTTATTATCAAATAAAAAAAATAAGAGTAAGTGGAAGAAGAAATTAATTTGAATGAATCGGTAAAGGATATTACTTCTTCTTCGACGCCCCTATTCTAAACCTCCTCTTAAAACACTAATGTTTGTCATTGAAGAAGACCAGGACCTCTAGTATGTTTCTAGGGAATTTTAAATTAGAAATTGGTAGGGTTTGGAAGAGCTTGATGGCTCAAAATGGTGTGAGGAGGAGAGGGAGGAGATGCCCTTTTATAAGGGAGGAGAGGGGCACCTTTGGAAACAGAAGAAATATTAATTTATAATAAACTCAAAACCCACTTAAAAACCTCCAAATATGACTCAAATATGAATATTAGATGATATAGGGATGTAATCGCATGAACCAATATAATTTATACATGTTGAGAAATTATTTTAAACCTTATTAAATTGATTTATCCATATTTAATATATTTAAATTTATTTGTGATAATAATATTCTAAATTTTAAATTGTTATTAATAATTACTTATGTGTTGTGAGTTGTCTATAATTTTATAATTTATGAAATTTTAGACCATTTAAATTTCAATTTATAATATTTAAATATTTTTGTTACTTTTAAACAATTTTATAATATGTTCTTTTTATAAAAAACAATAGTGTAAATTTTGAATGTATTCAATTATTTTGAATTTAAATAAAAAATACAGAGGCGATATGTTCAAAATAAAATATTTAATAGATTCATAACATGTCATATTTATCTAGAAAGTTTTTTTACAACATTAATTAGTTCATATAATATTTATTTTAATATTTTTAATACCATTTATTTGATATTTCAATCAATAAAATAATTTCAACATCACTATTGTGTCATAATTAATGATAATTATTTAATCCCTAAAAATTATAAATAAAATTACATGATGTAGATAATTTTATTATATTTCAGGAGACTATTCATGTTTGATGTTTTATGAAGATTATCACTAAATTTAAATTATTACACTTATAAGATATAAGAGAGTGACATATTGTCAGTTTCTTTAGTTTTAATAATAATTACATAATTTTCATGGTCAAAGGTCAATGAAATTAATCTATTCCTACTATTAGGTGATATGGTTCGACTTTTATTAATAAAATATATTTTTTCCAAGTTTTAGGGTAAGTTTACAATCTTATTTTTACCCTAAATTACCAGATTTACCATTAATTGTAGTAAATAATAATTAACGTAGTTACTATTCATAATATCAAATAAATAAAAGTAACCTATTAAAATAATTTGGACCCACTGAATCCAAATATGAAATAAATTTTTCAAAATTAAAAACCCAGAATTTGGAGTAATTAATTTAAAATTAATCCTATTGTTAAGCAAACAAGTTATAAAAGTTAAAACATTGCCAAAGATTGAAATTTTTTTAACTATGAATTCAATGTAAAATTAATGCTAATGACATTAATTAAATAAAATAGTAAAAATATATTCTATTTATACTTTAAAACCATTCAATAATATATTTTAACCATCTAAATTAATTTGATGAAAAAATTTGTTCTCAATTAAAAATAAGCGTATTTTTACTATTCATCAAAATATTAAAGTTATCAGAAAAGTATCAAAAATTTATCGAATGTAAATTTTTATATCCTGATTCAAAATAATATGTTTAATTAGTAAAATTGAACACATAAACTTGTCAAAAGTTTGATTTAAAATGGGTGGGCCATTAAAAGGTAGAAAACTGTATTTTTTTAAAAAAAATTCTTTTATCCGAAAAATTGATTTTTTTCTCGTATCATATGTAAAATTAATTATAAAATTATATAAAATTAAAAATGTGGTATATAATATTTATAACGGTTAGTTTATATACTATTTTAACAACATATCTTCATTTAGTGAAACTTGGTATTGCGTACAACACATGCTATCGAGGAAGGTCGCTATTGCATGTAATGCAAACCAAGTCAGTGTTGTGTGTAGTGAAAGATTCCTTTGATGTTGCGTATAAAATAATACATAAAAAATATTTCTCATAAAATATTTGGGTGTTACATTATATATAATCATGCCATTATTTAAATAAAATAAAATTTTATTTTAAATACAATTAAATTAATTGGTATCATGATCTATCATATTAATGTGGAATTATATTCACTATATAAATTAATATATTTTTATAAAAAAACCTCGAAGATAAAAAATTAGGAGGAATAACATGTACATGTTTTGTAACATTTTAATGAAAACACCTTGATGGTGAGAAAATTAAATAGAATATTAAATAACATAAATAAATATATTGTCATTATATAGAATTTAAAATTTAAAATTGATACCCAATTAAAAATAAAATATGTGTATATTTAAAAACCTATATCCAAGAAGGATATTTTTAGACGACAATCATTTAATGAGTAAATAACACTAGAATAAAAAAAATAATGAAATTTAATATTAATTTCAATGTAAATCGGATACATTACATGAAAAATACAGTTTATGACATTCATGGGGAAGTTAATAAATATAAATCCACATAAGAAGATACATGATGAATTATATGAAGTACGTTTAAAGAAATTTTAATCGATATAAAAACCCTTTTTCTAGGATTATAGTTTGTACGAACACATTATAACATCATGATTAAGAAAGAAATACACATTATTATTTTATTTCAGAATTTTATTCTTATTTATAACATTTTACACAGATATTTGATATTCAATTTTTTCATTTTTATTACAATTTTAGTTGATATGGATCATTGGTTTAAGTTGTTTTAACCATAAAATTTTTGTTTCAGTATAATGATTTCAGTTATTATTCCATGGGTTTTAATTCATTATATCAAATAATATAATTGTTTTTTGAATTTATGGTCCATAATTTCTTAATATTTTTTATGTTTCACTTCATTTGAGTTTTAGGTATTATATTAATAAAACACATAATAGTCTTATTTTATGTCTTTTTTATAAAACTAATGATTTTATATAAATAATAGATAATAAATTAATATCCCAACCATAAACCCATAAAAATTATTTAAATATTATTATATTATATTAACTGTATAAAAAAATCAATACAATAGAATATTATTACCAAAATATATTAAAATAATAAAAATCGTATTGCTATGCTTGTTTTACGAGGTTAAATTTTACTATAAGCATTAATTTTTTATTATATTATTATAATGAATAAAATTTAAATTCTATAAAATTAATATTATTATAATTATCATATTTATTCATTAATTTTTATTAAAGATCCATCTAAATCATTAATGAAAAATGAAAAAATGTCGTTCACAGAAGTTGTAGTATGCACGTAATGCTGGTTAAATTTTCATTTTATGATAGATGTGAGGGAGGTAGATAGTTTGTTGTAATTTAAACATCATAAGATTATAGTATAATACTGATATTTTTTGTAGTTATATGTGTATGGTGACTATATATTTTGAAGAGGTGGAATATAAAATAAACATGACAGACCTAGTAAGGATAGTTTCCTATACTATTGATATCCTCATTTGAATCACAATTGATACGTTCATATATCATTGTTTTTTTGATAAATCAACCTATATGGTGGGAGAATGTTGTTTTATGAATTTTTTTGTATGTATTAGTGGGGATAAAATTCTCATTTTTTGTTGATTAGTGGTGTGGAAAAGGGGTCCTTTTTTAAAGGAGTGAGGTGGACTTTTTGTAATATCATTTTTAGTATAAAAATATGAAGACATTATCATATAAAATGGATGAAATATAGATAAAAATTTACAAGATATATATGGGATGTCAATAAGTTCACTATAAAATTATCTATGAATTGGTTTCTAGGATAATTTGGGACCTTATATAGAAATTTACAATTTATCAAATTTATCCCCTACTAAGGTGACTAACTTCTTCTATGGTATCTTATTTTTTTTGAATTAAAATGAAACAGAACACAATACATAATTATAATTTAATTATTTACAATTTTAAATACATTATACTAGAATAAATTTCTAGATGTGGTAAAAATTTATTTTTTTTATTTTATCCTTAATGTATTAACATATGTTTTATGTAAAAAAATAATGTATAAAAAACAATCGACAAAAAATAATGTATAGTAATGATTCACAATGAATATATTGGAAAATTAATATATTAAGGGCTATTTTTTAAAATCAAATAAATATAAAATTTAATGGATCCCCGTGAATTTGTATTTTTTTTGAAAATTAGAAGAATAAATTTTTTTAAGTTGAAATATAACATTGGTATCAAAATATTAAAAATAGGTTTCTAAATAAAATGTAATATTTTTAATTATATATTTTACTCATTAAATAAATAGTTTTTGAAATATTTTTATATATATTTTTATGTCATTCTTATATCATGATGATCTCATAAAATTTATGATATTGGTAAGAGTGGCATTTCTCAATATTCAACAAAAAATAAAATATTTTATATAAATCCCAAATAATCACCATGATCTAATATGTATTATGAATCAATAAAAGAGGTTCATTTTATTAAATTATAATGATAAAATTTTATATTTTAAATCTAAATGAAATAACATAACCCTATTAATTATTCTTCTAAAATAAAAACTATTTTCATTCAAATAAAAATATATTGCATTTTGAAAACCCTATTAAAATAATTTGTACAAGTATAAAAATAGTAAATATAAATATAATTTTATATATTTATTAATTTAGAAAGTATCCAAATAGTACAAAAAAATTTTAAAATGCATTTCTTTAAGAAATTATTTTAAATTAACACATTTAACCTTGAAATAAAACACATTTTTATCTTAAATTAAACATAATTACATTAAATATACAATAAGAATATAATTTTAAAATATTTTTATACGACATGTTATATATATATATATATATTTTAAAAGGAATGTTTCATAGAACTAATATATAATTTAATAAATCATGGTTGTCACGTTATCCCATCAACTATATTGTATCGTTGTAACTTTTTTTCAGTAATGTATTTGTTAAAAGAAAATACTTTATTCCAGATATACACATGTCATGGTTTTGTAATATTTTTTTAGTATACCCTTTGAGTATATACATTATTTCCATGGGTTCATCAAAATATTGATCAATTACTTTTTTGTATTACCCTTTTTGAGTGAGATTAATGTGTTCATCTCATGATTTAAATTAAAAAAATAAAATCATCCATATAAATATTATAGAACCTAAAAGTTGTTAGAGAGACTAAAGCATTTATTGAAGGTGATTTGGATATTCATAATTCTTTTAGAATCATTTGATATTGTTTTTTAGTAAAGAGTGATGATTAAATCATATATATGGGGGGGTGAATTTTATTTAATATTTTCTTCCAGCCATAGTTATAAATGCTTATTAAATTATGAATTTTTTTTTATAAATATGAAATGGACATTTCCATATTAAAATAATCATAAAATGATAATTTTTCATGTGAAAGAATATATTACCCAATTAAATTCTGTTATACTTTAACCTAAAAACCCATTATTATAATCAGTAAACATGTAAAAATTAATTGATTTTATTTTAATAAAATAACTACCAAATTCCAAGTAATTAAAACTAGAAATCCAGAAATACAAGATAAAATGTTCTCTCTAAAAATCAACGTAAATATTGTTGCAAAAAATTTCCTGAACCATTCTCACCAAAAAGTATTATTATAGATTTAAAATCCTAAATATATTATTTATATAGAAATATTATATTATTCAAAATGTTTTTATACCTGATGAAATTAAATAATTATTATTTAATAACTAATAAAAATATTACTGTAATTAAATTTCTTTTATTTAACTTGTACATAACTAAAAATGATTGTTGATTTGGGCTATGGAAAAGCCTGAAGGGAATTCATGATCTGTTCAGTCCAGCGATAAGTACATGGGAATCAAGAAGTAAATTTGGTTTAAATATCATGAAAAGTGAAACAATAAATCAATAGACAGAATATATAAATGAAAAAAACAAATTATGAATTTAGATGGTGGATTCCATAGAGAATAAGGAAATACATGTTTTAAAACAAAAATGTAAAATAAATTTGCAGCGATCAAGAAAAAATAATCTCTATGTGATATAACAGCCAACATTCAACTACGTCACTACTGAAAGCATATACATAATCTACAAAGATACCCTTTTCTTTTAAAAGGAACCTTGACTCTACCTACATCAAATAAAATAAAATCTACAAATTCCCAATTAAATGAGTAGGGTGTGAGAAAACAAGAACAAAAATATCGCACTATGTGCTTCAAAAAATATATTTTATAAGTAAACCAAATGATCATATTTATTAAATAAAATGAAAGAAATAAGAATTTATACAATTTTAAAAAAAATGGAAAACCAACTTCTCAATGGAGTTCATTAATAAAAGATAAATAAATTATCATTATTTTAATAAATTTTCTTTATCAAAGTATTTCTAAAAAATACATCAATAACCACTCCTAGAGAGAGATATGTGAAACATGTTCATTGGTAGATTAGGTCCATGTAACTAATATCCATACACAAAAGTTTTCAAATAAATATGTTCACACATATCCCTAGAACACATGTCTAAGGATGAGGTAAAAACTAATAAGTGAATCATATAACATAACAAATACTATTTATAGTTGTATTATAAATCCTTATTGGTAGAAATAAACTTTCCTTGGGTTATATTCTAAAATATAATCCTCACCTATGTACCCTACGTTCCCATGTTCCATATCCTATAGTTGGAGGCATTTAATTTCTCAATAATCCCACACCTTGAGAAATCACGTTCAATGTTTAGAACATTTCATTGCTTACCATACTTCAATAATAAACATCCCATGTTCACAATAAAACATTTTTTAAAATTCATTAACATAATCAATTGAAAAGAAAATTTCCATTTTTTAAAGAATCTCATTGTATAAAAGTTTAGGATTCAGAAATAATTCCGTTAAGAAGTTTAAGAAACCAATTTAAAATGAGTTAGAAACAATGGGTCATAAATCAAAGGAACATCCTGAAACAACATACATAAAACACTTAATATTTTAAAAAAGTAAATGAGATAACCCATAAAAAGGGAAAGAAAAGACTTATATAAAATTGATTAACATAAACCATTAAACACATAGTATGAAAATCAAATTAAATAATTTATAGATAAATAGAGACCAGGAAAACAGTATTCAATGAATATTCAAGAAGAAGAACCAAATCATCTAGGTTAAAATAGTATATACCATCCTATCTCAATAAATATCTATAAGAAAAATATATAGATATTTAAACATCCCATATATCTATCCATTATATCATATAAGTATGATTTCATTCAAGAATAAGAGACGATACATATAAAAATCATGATGAATAATATTGAATGGAAACATACATTGAGTTTACTAGATCCAATTCCAATAAATTGATCATAATTGATCTATTAGAGGTTTGGGATATCAAATTCACCATGGATGAATCCATATGGTTAAAAGTTGAAGATGTAGTAGGAATAATGAGGGAAAATGGGAATAATTTTTTGCTTTAAAATAATTTATTACATAAATTAATTTATATAAAATGGTTTTTCTAAACAATAAGGTAAATAATTTTCAAACTATGAATATGTTTTTGTAAACTAGAGAAGCTGAAAAACATTGTCACACTTTTTATCTAAACATGTCCTAAGCATATGGAATACCACATGTTGAAACCACCACAAGCTACATGGTTTTCTTATAATTACAAACAATCTCCCCAAATAGATTCCAAATCAAAAACTTTCTATGAAATGTTGAAAATCTCCAAAACACTACATAGAACAACCTGAGAAAGGTTTTAAATGAAATATTTTTGAAACAAATTATTATACATACCTAAAAGTAACTTTTTTTAGGAAAGTAATACCAACCCTATAAAAATATTCACTAAGAATTATGGGATAAAAAATTATGGCCCTTGATAGAAAATGTCATTTATCTCTCATCATCAACTACAATTCTTATGTATTTGGAGAACTCATTTTGTGCTACCACTTCATAATAACAAATAGAATAGATTTCCCACAATAAATATTATCATACTAATCATCAATACAATTTGGTTGATAAAAAAATGACATATTCAGTTACACAACATACTCTTCCTAGTTTATAACTAGTTTGTGTTTTTTATTATACTTCTTAATTAGAAACAAATAGAAAAAACAACTATATAAGTTCAGACAGATGCAGAATCATAATGATAATCCACTATTTCATTTTTCCCAATGATCTACAAATATACCATCTATCTCGTGGTTCATTTAACCTACATACCAATCTGATGGTGACCCAAATATGAACAAAGTTTCAAGAACCTTAGGTGAACTATAGAAAAAATAGATAATAATATTGATTATCTAATTTTCATTATCAATTTAAGTCATATTCAGTCATTGAATAATAATATAAATCATGAATGGCATCTCCAAAATGAGGAATTGTCCCGAAAGTTAAATTTTAGCCATTTATAGCCTACAATAAGAGGATTTCCAGTGTCATCCATTAAAATAATTAAAGGGTTCCTTTATCAAGATTAAATAGTAATTATTTTTATACAAGAACTACAATGATCCCAAATTGTTTTCCCAGTTGCTTCCAAATTCCATGATAAAAGAACAAATACTATCCTCCATGTTTTGAATTACTCTCTCCATGAATTAATTCATTTGAGGATGGTATTATGTGGTAATGTTTACATGAGGAAAAATCTAAATATAGAGGTCTTTTGAAATATTGGGTAATATGGGGGTCCCAATCCAAAATTATTGTAGAAAAAACCCCCTAAAACCTCATGATCATCTAAACATATAAAATTCCTAAATCATCATCCATTATTATGTATCAAATTAGAATAAAATTATCCTACTTTTTTAATTGATCAATAAGCAGTGATCTATCATTTGTAGTATGATGATGAATTCAATGGATATATCATCCAATTTTCAGATATGAAACTAATATAGTTGAAGTAAACTACATGGATTTTAGTGCTAATCATTAATTAACTAATAAGTATAATAATGAGTCAGATAATATTCTATCTAATGTTTCAAACCTAGCAACCAAAAACAAAACCTTATGTCATAGTACTTATTTATTATACAATGATGAAAATTCCACTAATAATAGTTTCAATTTCCACTATATCCTTACTCATATATCAAGGAACCAAATATCAGTTCCTGAAAAAAAAATTATTACTTTCGGGTAGTAAGGCCTTCCAAAAAATTTCTCCCCACAATATAAAACGTTTCTTATACTCCAAAACTCTTGTCCTATAACTCCTCAAGAAAAATACACTTAATAATTTTTTATTTAAACTGTGAACAATATTGAACCATATAGTTATCATACTCCTTAACATAGATGTGTATCTAAAAAGATTCAAATGACATTAAATTCACCATTGAACACCACCACCATTTCATAAGAAATTGTTTACATATATCAATAGAAACAATTATCTCATTTCCCAAGGTATAGGTGAGGTTGAAGTTGAATGACTAGAGATACTATACACATACCCATTTCATAAGGTTTAGGAACTACTATGAAATGATTTAACATAAACACTTATGTTTATAATAAATTTTAAAATATTACCAAAATAAGAAATATGTAAAACTATTGAGGGAATTCATAATTTTTACTGGTTCTTAGTCATTTAAGGGGTAATTTTTCTCATGGATTTAAACATGAAAAAAAATTATACCCCTACAAGATCTTATTGAATAATAAAAACAACAAAAACCATCACCTTAAGCATTAAAATACACAATATATCCTTTTCCTTATTTTGGAAAAATAAAAATACTCACTGAAGCCATATATCACTTCAATTCATCATAGTATATCTCACACTTTGAATCCCATATGAATATCACCCCTTTCCTACTAATATCAATCAATGGGGAAGAAGTATTTGAGAATCCATTTATAATCCATAAATATTATACAGTAAACCCCTTCAATACATTATTCAAAAATCCAATATGTGGCTCCTCCCCTAACAAGATAGCTTTAAACTTCTCAATATCAATGGAGAGTCCATGTTCTAACACCATATTTCCAAATAACATAACTTATAAAATAAAATATTTACAGTTTGTTAACATATCATAATGATAATGATAAATTAAGATTTCTCAATATAGAATTAGATTGATTCTTATACTCCTATTCTATTCTCAATTTAACTTTATTTTTATCCATGAATAAAAAACAATGAGATCATTGAAATATTTTATAATCTAACTCATTAGAGCTCCAAGAATAAAAATACTGTCAGTTTAACCAATCAATGTAATATTATATTAACAGTGGTCCTAATAAATATGAGATAAACCACTTCAAATATAGGTCTCCTTAGATATGTGATGTTGTTATATTGGATGGAGTATTGTTATCAAGAAAAAAATTTATCCATTTGTATTGTTGAAATACTCCTTTATTTGTTTAAAATAATTATTATTCTTAATGGATATAAAATTTTTCTTTTAGTTCAAAAATCATAATAATGTTTTTCCATTGGATTTTGAATTAGAGTAACTTTGGGATTCCCAAGGTGACATACATGGGAAAATTAATCCATTATATTTAATTAATTTCAAATAAATATTTTTATTATTAAATTTTATAACCATACAATATGATATACTAGATATTAATTGATTTTAAAGAAAAAACCAATCATCATTTTTTCTTCTTTGTCTAACTCAATAAAAAAATAAATTGGGAATAGCTCATTAAACTCTATGAACAATAGTTTAAACTCATTACATGATGTATCATCATTGGTTTAAATTTTTGAGAAGATGGCAAAACCCCATATTCTGGTAAAATAGGATCATCTTGATGAGTTTTCATATCCCAGTCTCCATGGAACACTCGATATCTTCTATCAAAGGTAGAAAAAGACACAATCTTTTTTTAGAAATCATTTTTTAGATTTATAGGCTACTAAGTAATCCATCCCAACAATTAGTTCTATGATATACATGTAAGGAACCAAAAAATACCTTACATTATTTGTTTTAGATATATATAATATAAATTGGGGTCATCAAAAACCCTTCCCAATCTTATTTCATAGAGTTTTCATCTAATCCATTATAAACAACATGATCTCACCTATATGTGTTAAATTATTCAAAAAACATGTTTATATTGATTAATGAGATTAATTTATATAAAATACATAGGTTACAAAAGATGAATCAATATTTATATAACCCCTCATTATTGAAGGACTCATATAAACAACCCAAGACCCTTCCACGGTATGAATATTATTTATTCTAGATAAATAAGGATGGAACCCCAGTACCCTTAAATTACCAAACTACACAAAAAATAACTATTAGGTGTTGATACACTTTCTCTATAACATGGATTAGATATAGAGGGATTTTTAAAAAATATATTTTATCATGAGATTTATAGACCAATGAAGGTGCATGACATATATGTTTTATGTGTCCTATATTTTTGTAATTAATTTTCTTTTCATGAAGGATTGAATCCTTTTTCTATTTAAATTCTATTAACCAACACTAAAAGTGATGCCTAGTAAAATCCAGGGTGTATCATTTTTTCTAGGGGTTCATTCGGAACCTGAATGCCTAATATGGGAAGAATGGATCGTGGTGTACAGATTGGGAAATCGTGCCACCTAACCTACTTAGGGTCACTATATTCTGTGGTTTTAGACATTGGGAACCTGTTGGCCACATGGTTTTTCAGAAACTTTGTAACCCATGGTGCAGGACCATGTAGTTACATACAGATTTTGGATAATTCCTTTTTTTCACGAACATCACATAGTAAGATAAAATGTGTGCCTAACCATGTGGTGCGCCCATCATAAGTGGTTAATAGTGAAATGTTGTCACATAATTTATAAAAACATACACCCAAACCATGCGCACTTATTTTTTGAGGTGATATGAGAAAAATTCCATTATTTATACTAATAAAACTATTTATATTTCCCCATTATTCCTCTAGTGGTTGGTTTGAATTTTCCTCTCCAAATTATCTCCCCATCCGACAACCTAGAAATACATATATCTCATGCATCTACTGTATAATTTGAGACCCATTTAGGTCTTTGGATTCCTTTTTGATAGTTCTAAATTCCTCTCCCTTCCTACTCATATTTATCATTCAATCCATTAAGATATTTAGGTGAAATATCATTTTTCCATATTTTCATGGAGTTTGATTGTTTCACAGATCTCTTCCATCCTACTCTAAATTAGAGGCCGATATAGAGTGAGGAGTCATCTACACCCTTGAGTTAGGTGGTCTTGTCATTTTCACCATCTATTTTGATGTTTCTTGGCTATGATTTTGTTCCCCATAGTGAATTTTTCCAAGAATCCATTTTTAATTGAGTTCTCCCTATTAAATTTACCTACACACTAGGATAAAATAACATTGATCCTTTTTTAGTAATTTATATGATGTTCACCTCACTTATGGACACACCTTGGGCTTGATAAGTTGAATTTACTCTAATGGAATATTTTTTTAAATGTCAAGAAACCATATGTAGTTTATGTATTATATTTCAAATTTAATTTTCCTTCTTAAGGTAATGTTTAATGGAACCTAGGGATCATTATAATTGCATGGACCCATTAATAAATTGAATTTCCCTTATAGGAATTTTCCATCTTTACCATGATAAACTCTAAATGGATCTTGAGCCTTATAAATAGAATTTCCTTATTATGAATAATTTAATGGAATATTTAAGTGGAATGGATAATACATGACAATTTGACTTTTGTAAATTAACTGGATAAACTAAATTTAAGGTATTGTATGGGTTGTATGGACCAACTTATTCAAGTTATAAAATTAATTAATTTAATTATCAAGCCTTTTTTACTTAGTGAGTGATAAATGAGATGCATCAGATGTAGTTCCTCATGATTATATTTATACATGTGATTGTGCATTGTTATGGGGTGCGGAATGATGGTAAGTGTTCCGTTGAGCATAAAGGTATCATTCTCTGTTACATTAGGTGTTCTGAATGATGTTTCACACAATTGAGACAAATAGGTCGGTTGACATGACACACCACTCCCCTAGTTTAGAGTGTCTACATGACGACACAAACACCACCTTGAGTGATAAGCATGACGCCCCCCACTCATTAAGTGATATTGGGCACATACCTTATTACATGATCTTTGTGGCTTGTTAGACTAGTTATGGATTAATGAGTAATTCTCCATTCCATAGAGAACCTTCTTTTCTAGGTATATGGCCTCTTACATCCAAAAGTACATGGTTCGTATAGCTGGATGAAATATATAAATAAGTTATGTATATATTATTTATATATATACTGATGGTACATAAATTTTTCTTTTCCATTAGTCGATGTAAATAGATACACCATGTGTCCTTTATAACATGAGTAGGTGGTAATTTATTTATGAAATTTTGTTTATTAATTCAATTATTCCAATACACTATTTTGTTATGAGAACTAACTCAATTACTTATAGACATCATTGGGGTTGGCCTACTAAAATTGTTTTCTCACGCCCTACTCAGGTTGTCTTTGGTGCCTGAGAGGAAAATATTATCATAGGTATAGATGACGGAAAGGCCCCTGTTATAGGTAATTGATATAATTACCTATATTCAGAGATTAGGAGAAGAGGGAAAAGTGTATTCTAGAGTTACTAATAGAGTATCTATTTTTTAGTTTTTGTCCTATTTTATTTCTTATATGTAATGATGGTATTTTTATTTACCATACTCCCCTTTTTATTTTCAGAATACCATTAATCATTTTACCTTAAAATTACATGGAGTATTTTAATATAATTGTAGACTTTTTTAGATATTATTATTCCTATAAATTATTATTATCCAAGTTACATATTCTTTATGCTTTAGTAGATTATTGGTCAAGTCTCATATTTTTTACATATTTATCAAGTCTTTGACACTATAAGTTGTATGGTTATTATTTTATCCATTATTCCACTATGATAAGAGGTTATGGTCTTCCCACCATACAATCATCATACCCTCTCCACAAGTTGGAAGCCACTAAAAAACAATGATGTGTGGATGAGTCCATTTTACCCACCAGCTTGAGATACAGGTTAAGTGGATTCTGGATCGGGATGTTGAAATTTGGGATTAGTGCCTTATTTTCCATTGTCTTACTTTTTGGGTATTAGACGGGGGATAAGGAGTTAAAGGGATGTGGAATTCACCATGTTCCTGGATGTAACAAACATAGGTATAGAGGATTCCCTAATTACCTAGGATTGGTAATTTCATTTACTGAATATGATTTTTATATTTGATAAGATTTCGTCTATTAGTGAAATAATTTCTTTATGATGTAACTAATATTCTTATTATGGATGTTATAATTTCATCTACCATGGCTCAATGAAATAAGGGAGATGCATTGCATACATCATTATAAGAACAGTATAATTAATGAGTAAGAAATGTTCCATGAAATGATTATTTTCAACAAAAATTTTACAAATATATAATGTCATTTCATTAATATTAATTTATGTGTGATGTAACACCCCAAGCTTCCACGGTACGTTTCCCTTCGAATAATGCGATAGCGTGTGTTGTACGCAACCTCGAGTTCTAACACACACCACAACTAATTAAACTAGCCGTTGTGAATAGTAATACCTACTTTTTGAAATCATATATATTTTATATTTCAAAATGGACTTCATTTTTGGATTCGGAATATTGAAATTAGCCTAGGGTGATATTTTGGTACTTTTCGGATAACTTTCATATTTTGATGAATAGTGAAAATTACTAAATTTTAATTAAAAACAACTTTTTTAATCAAAATAATTAATATTGATAAATTATGAATTTGAGTGGTTTTAAAGTATATTTATAATATATTTTTACCATTTAATATAATGTTTGTCATTGGACATAATTTTACAATTAAACCGAACATAAACAAGTGTCAATCTTTTGATAGTTATTATCTCTTAAAAACACGTTTTTTGTTTTGACAGCGGGAATTAATTTTAAATTAATTTCTGCCACTTATGTGTTTTGAATTTAGGAAAATGGATTCCATATTTGGAATCAGGATGTTCAAATTGTGTAAATAGGTAACTTTTATTTTTAGACATTTTGAATAATTACTGCGGTAAATATTTTATTTACCATGGTTAAGGGTAAATCCGGTAAATAAGGGTTAAAAAAATAATATTATAATAATACTAAATTACCATAAAACGTGTATTAACCCTATTGGTTGATACATGGTCGACCATGGGCATCTTTGGGTCTATTTTGGGACCCCATGGATCCACTTGTAAGTGATAATGACACTTTATTTTAATTAAGTTAAAATGAATACAAAAATGACACAAGCATATATCTTTTAGAAAAACAATTGTTACATAGGGTTATATATGTTGGATTTTAGATTATAAATATTCATTAGAAAGATAAAAAGATTTACTACATAATGATATTTTATTTATAATTATTAGACATTAAATAATTTATTTTATTTATGACACAATGATGATGCAGTAATTACTATAATAGTGAAAAATTAAAATAATTGATATTATAAATACCCAAATAAATATAATATGAAACTTTTAATGAATTAAACTAATTTTCTAGGATAATATGATATATTAGTATTTATTTAATTGATTTTGTTCGAAGTAATAAATCTGTTATGAGTTTCACAAAAATCAACTATTGAATTGTGTCAAAATTGACATAAAAGAGTTTTTAAAACAAATATTATATTATTAATTGATATTAAATTCCTAAAAATCTAAGTTTCGGCCAAGAGACTTATATCATGATAGGTTCATCATTAATGGACCACTTGGGGGTCTCTTGGATGTATGTAGTATGTTTATTAACCATATTATATAAAAATACAAAGAGACATTGTAAAAGTGAAACTAATTAACTTAGAGTTAATACTTAAAGATAAGGTTAATATAAGTACCGAAACCTGTCTAAATTATATTGGTTGAGTTGTTTTCGACCCATCCCCACCTTAACATTTGAATAGTAAACTTTGGAGCCATTGGAAACCGATTATGAATTTATTATAAACTAATATCTCTAGCTTTTCCAAAGGTGCCCCTCACCCCTCTTATAAAAGGGAACTCCTCCTTCTCATTTCTTCACACCTTCAAAGCCTTTTGGTTCGGCCAAACTCTGCCCAAATACTCTCCCAACATCTCTCACTACAACCTAGAGGCCTTAGTTCGATCAGAAAGCCAACCTAAGGAGCCCTTTTGATCAAATCAAAAGGAAGAACCCGAAGAAGAGGTAATGTTTTCACCACCCCTTTTCAAGTTCCTTTCTTCTTCCACTTCTTCTTTCTTTGTTCTTACCATTCTAAAATAATAACTCCAGTATCTCACATATACTGTGATGTTATTATAAATATGGTACAACCATATTCAGTATTCTATCCACCCTTTGAATAACATGTCACCATACCTGCGTACGTACGGCTTACCGTCTCCACGTCGTGGTGTAATTGTTATTCAATATAATATTATTTGGATGGGTATAATAATGATGTGTAACTCATGTAAATAATAAATATAACATGTTAATGATTCTTTATATATGATATACCATCCATTTATATATTATTTTAATATCAAAAGAATAATATTGTCGCTCGTGCGTACGTACGGACTACCGTCTCCACGAACGCGATGAGATTCATTCTCCATCGTATCCATTCAAGTCTTATTCTCATTTTAGGGTTAAAAATAATGTTAATATCATTATGATTATAAATAAGATATAATCTATCCATTACAAACATGTCTTACATAACCAAACATTTAAGAAGAATGAATCGATTATCACCCGAAACGACGATAATACTAAGATATTATTAATAAAGAAATGTTAAAAGATCATATATGATATCATATTAATGTATATGATTCTTGTATAATTTAATAACAATTATTTCACCATTATACAGGAGGTTAACCTACCTCATCCAAGGAAAAGTACAAGGTAAGGGTTATTTCACAATCTCTTCATTATCCGAGGTTGTTTATACGTAATAATCTACTGGGATCTCGTTATCATCCACATCCATGTTTCTTCAAAATGTATTTCAAAACATTTTTAATATTTAATAGAATATGGGTTAAAGTCATTTATACCCTTTTTTGACTTTTTATAAGAGTTTTATAAGGGAATCTTTCCTTTGTTTTCCAAACAAGGTTCTTTTTAACCTTTTCGACAGAATTAAGATAAGAATGTTTTTTTATACGGCGGGTGCGGTTATTTTCTACCGTTATGAAATATTCAAAGCTTTCCTTACAATCTTATAAGAATATTTTCAAGAAATTTTTTGATTTTATATGGCTCTTAAATGATTTCAAAAATAGAAAGAGATATTTCTCTAAAAATAGTTTTGATTTCATCTATGTCAATATCCTTTGTTGGATTTTATGCTTATTAAAAGTTGATTTATTATGATACAAAACTTCTATATTGTATTGAAAGTTTTGTTATATGTTTGACTGTGGATGTGCTATTTTTATACCATTCATTGTTTATGGTGAAATTATTGACATTTCGTATTCTAGTTTTAATACGAATGTTTATGTTATGTTTAAGACTTTTCATATGGGAATGCATTGGACTTAATATGTGACGGGTGGAGCCCACTATAGCTCCTCGATGCATCGGTAGGTCTCATGAGACAAACTAGTGTCTTGGCACAAGGCCTTGACAAAATCTTATTTGTAGTCTTGGCACGAGGCCTTGGCTATGTGGTTATGATAGTCTGGCATTATGCATTCCATCATTATGAAAGTGGTTAGTGATTTTGCATGTGATTATTCGATTAGTATAATATCCATGTGAATGATTAAATGGCATTATTTCATTTTATTTATGCCATACAATGATGAAAGTTCATGTTTGAAAGGCTGTTGTTTTAGTTATACATTGCCTTAAATGTTTATTCTTATTTATGAAATTTTCCGCTATATTGTTATCCTTACTGGGCATTTGAGCTCACCCCTTTTCTATGTTTTATTTTTCCCAGGAAGTGAAGAAGTAAATTATGAATGACCTGCAGGGATATTATGTGGGGATATGAGTGTGGATTATGGAGGCAATATGTTGTTGTAGTAGTTTTTCATTTTATGATGTAATGTAAGACTTATGAATATATCTAGTGTTTCCAAGACTACTAAACCAATCGGTGTTTCGAGATTTGATCTTTCTTGTGATCATGCCAATGTTATGTAATAATGCACCGACTCTGGGTAACTGGGGTCGGGGCATTACAGTTGGTATCAGAGGAAGTTTAGTATAATCCTTGGAAACTAGATTTAGATAAACTCTGATTAGAGCATGTAGACCTAAGATGAACTTTGAGGATTAGTATAGAAGAACTTCCTAGAATTTTGGTATTGTAGAGATTTTGTGAGTTTTCCGAGAAATACATCCCTCTCTAGATACGAGCAGGTAGAGGCGGCTCTGGCACAGATGTACATAGGGGTAAAACCCGAAAACACTGCTTTGAGCTAGACTCGAACGGGAACTGGTGCACGACAACGGGCCTTGCTGCACTTTTGGTTACGACACTCCCGGGGGATATGCTTAGGATAACTCTCATTTTCTTTACAAATCTTTATGAAGGGTTTATGAGTATATACTTCCTCAAAGAAAAATTTTTTATGATTATGGATTATATCTATAAATAGTTCAATTTATGTTAAGTGTTTTATAAGTATGAGATTATGTATTTTGATTCATAAACTGATCTAGTTTATGCCATTGTTTAGAAATGGCTCCTAGTGGAAGAAATGGAAACTGTATCAATGCACGCACTCCATGTAGGGATTTCCCTCCTGCTCAAGATAATTATAGTGGGGCTAGTGATGCAACTGGTTCCGATCAGCTAATCACCATACTGGGGCAACTTACTCAGGTTATGAATAATAACCTTAACCGTATGGAGCACCCTGATCCGCAGCGTGGAGGATCAATGTTAGATCGATTCATGAGGTAACAACCACCAACGTTCAATGGGAGTACAAATCCCTTAGTAGCTGAGCAATGGATATTTTCCCTAGAGAAAATATTTCAGGCTTTGGGGAGCAGTGCAAGGGAAAAAGTTATCATGGCAGTTTACCGCCTCACTGGAGATGCTGATAAATGGTGGTCATTGATTCAAAACATGAAGGAAGATGATGAAGTATAAAATATGGAATGGAGGGAGTTCAAAGATCTGGTTTTATAAAAATACTTTCCTCGCGACCATCGAGCAGATATGGAAAGGCAATTTCTCAGTCTGAGACAAAAGGAGGATGAGAATGTCACAAAGTATGAGGCTAACTTTACAAGGTTAGCGAGGTATGCTAGAGATTATATTCGAAACCCAAGAAGTAATATTTATCGTTTCTTTGATGGGTTAAAACCATTTCTCTGTCGAGCATTAGTCTCACAATCCTTTTCATCGTACGAAGACATTGTCTCATGTGCTATCAAGACCGAAAAGGAATTCTCTAAGTCTTATGACTTTAAAGAAAAGCAAGAGAAGAAGAGACCTGCTGATCAATATGGGAATGGAAATAAGGGGAAGAAGGGAAAGGTTGAATATCCATCTTGTGGTAAATGCGGGAAGAAACATCCTGGTACTTGCTTGAAGGGAATGGGAGTCTGTTACAAGTGTGGTGAAAAAGGCCACCAAGCTCGTGATTGCAAGGGGAAGAAGGAAGCTACCAACATTCAGTGCCACAATTGCAGGGAGATGGGACATTATGCAAATGCATGTCCTAAGCGTCAGGAGAACTTACCTCAGAAGAGGCCAAGGGATCAAGGCCAGGCTTATGCTATCACTACTGCAGAGGTAGAAGCTCCAAAAGACGTGCTGGCAGGTAATTTAATGGTTTCCTCAAGTTTATCAAATGCATTATTTGAATCTGGATCGTCGCATTGTTTCATATTTTCCCAGTTTTCTAAGAAAATTAGATATTTCCAATTTGATTTAATAAGGGGGTTGTCAGTTAAAACTCCTAAGGGAAGTATCATTGCAACAAAGTTTTTTGAATCAGTCCCCATTAGAGAACATAAATTTTCTTTATCTGCTGATCTCATCGTCATACCTATGATTGAGTTTGATATAATCCTCAGTATGGACTGGCTTTCGGACTATGATGAGAAGATTTATTGTAAGAAGAAAGAGGTAATGATTCTTGATGATAATGATAAGGAACACCATATTTTTAGAGCAGAATCGTCACCACTTAATTCTTATTTAGATCCACCCCCAGTATCTCAACTTAATTCAATTATTGGGGAGGAAGAGAATGAAATAACTGTCGGTGAGGAAAGGAATGTTCAAATAGAGGATGTACCTGTTGTGAAAGAATTTGTAGATGTATTTCTGGAAGATTTACCTAGACATCCTCCAGAACGAGAACTTGAGTTTTCTATTGATTTGATTCCTGGATCAAGGCCTATATCGAAGACCCCTTATAGAATGGCCACTGTATAATTAGTCGAACTAAAGAAACAACTAGAGGAATTGACTAATAAGGGATTTATTCACCCTAGTGTTTCTCCATGGGGAGCCCCTGTTCTTTTTGTTAAAAAGAAAGATGGATCTATGAGGTTATGTATCGACTACAGGGAGATCAATGCTATAACGATAAAGAACAAGTATCCCCTACCTCGTATTGATGATTTATTTGACCAACTGCATGGAGCTCAATACTTTTCAAAGATTGACCTTCGATCTGGATACCATCAGTTGTGTGTGAAGAAGGAAGACATTCCGAAGACAGCATTTCGAACCAGGTACGGGCATTACGAGTTTACCGTAATGCCGTTTGGATTGACTAATGCACCATCTGTATTCATGGATCTGATGAATAGAGTTTTCAAGGAGTATCTCGATGAATTTGTGGTGGTATTTATTGATGATATATTGGTATACTCCAAAACCTACGAAGATCATGAAAATCACATGCGCATTATCTTGAAGACTCTGAGGAGGCATGAATTATATGGGAAGTTTTGCAAGTGTGAATTCTGGCTTCAGGAGATTTCTTTTCTTGGCCATATTGTCTCTAAAGATGGAATCTCTGTTGATCCTTCTATGACCAAGGCAATCCAAGAATGGCCAGCACCTACGAGTATAACTGAGGTACGCAGTTTTATTGGTTTGGCAGGTTATTATCGACGTTTCATCAAGAATTTTGCCCGATTGGCTAACCCATTAACGAAGCTCACACGTAAAGGGGTTAAATTTGTTTGGACAAAAGAGTGTGAAGAATGTTTTGAAGAACTGGAGAAAAGATTAGTCAATGCTCATATATTGACTCTACCATCGGGGAATGATGGGTTCATTATTTATAGTTATGCATCGAAGAAAGGACTTGGTTGTGTCCTTATGCAGAATGATAGAGTTATTGCCAATGCATCACGACAGTTGAAAATTCATGAACAAAACTATCCTACTCATGATCTCGAGTTAGTAGCTGTGATCTTTTCTTTGAAGATATGGAGGCACTACCTCTATGGTGAAAAATGTGAGATTTATACTGATCATAAGAGTTTGAAGTATATTTTCTCACAAAAAGAACTCAACATGAGGCAAAGGAGATAGATTGAATTACTCAAGGATTATGATTGTACGATACACTACCACCCGGGGAAGGCAAACAAGGTGGCAGATGCTTTGAGTAGAAAAGATCATGGAGTTTTGAACAATATGAGAATTGAAAGGGATCCAATTTTCATGGATCTAGTGAAGATGGACATGGGAATAATCAGGGAAGGCGAAACATCATTTATTTTTTAAATGGTTGCCAAACCATCTTTAATAGAAAGGATTAAGAGTACTCAGACCGATGATGAAGAATTTCAAAAGAATATTAAAGTTGTGAATGATGGGAGATTGAGAGACTTTGTGTATGAAGATGGAATTTTGAAATTTGGGAAGAGACTTTGTGTTCCCGATATACCTGATCTAAAAAGGGAATTGCTGGATGATGCTCATACTTCCAATTTCTCTATACAACCTGGGAGAACCAAAATGTATAGAGATTTGAAGGAACATTTTTCGTGGGACAACATGAAGAGGGAGTTTTCTGATTTTGTGTCAAGATGTATGGTTTGTCAACAAGTGAAAGCTGGAAGGCAACAGCCTAGAGGTGTCATGCAACCTCTTCCCATACCGGAGTGGAAATGGGACAATATTACGATGGACTTTGTCATGGGGATACCAAAGACTCTTATAAGGAATGATGCAATATGGGTGATTGTTGATCGTCTTACCAAGTCAGCACATTTTATTGCTATAAGAGAAGATCTACCCCTGGAACGTCTAGCAAGAGTATATATTAATGAAGTTGTGAGACTTCATGGAGTACCCTTATCAATTGTTTCTGATCGTGATCCCCGTTTTACTTCAAGATTCTGGAAAAGTCTTCAGAAATCCCTGGATACAGAACTTCATTTGAGCACTGCATACCACCCTCAGACAGACGGACAATCAGAACGGACTATTCAAACCTTAGAAGACATGTTGAGATCTTGCTCACTTGACTTTCAGGGTATGTGGGATCAATATTTACCTCTGGTAGAATTTCCCTATAACAATAGCTTCCATTCGAGTATTCATATGGCACCATATGAAGCGTTATACGGAAAGAGATTTCGTACACCAACTTGTTGGGATGACGTTGGTGAAAGAAAACTTGTAGGCCCAGAACTGGCGGAGGAAACGGTGGAAAAGGTGAAAGTAATCCAAAATCACATCAAAGCAGCTCAAAGTAGGCAGAAGAGCTATGCCGATAATCGAAGGAAGGATTTGGAATTTCAAGTCGGTGATCATGTTTTTCTGAAGGTATCTCCGTGGAAGGGAGTCATACTTTTTGGTAAGAAAGGTAAATTGAGTCCCAGGTACATCGGACCTTTCGAAATTCTAGAACGAATTGGGGTTGTAGCTTACCTATTGGCAATGCCGCCAAGTCTCTCCAAAGTTCACGATGTGTTCCACGTATCTCTGTTAAGGAAATACATGCCTGACCCAACGCATGTACTCACCTATGAGGAATTAGAACTGGAACCCGATCTTTCTTATTGCGAAGAGCCCGTCAAGATTCTTGATACGAGAGAACAAGTGCTGAGAAACCGGACGACGCGTCTGGTAAAAGTTCTGTGGAGAAACCATAAGATGGAAGAGGCAACGTGGGAACCCAAGGAACATATGATGAAGAACCACCCGAGTCTTTTTATGCAGTAATACCCTAGAAATTGCGAGGACGCAATTATTTGAAGGAGGGGAGAATGTAACACCCCAAGCTTCCACGGTACGTTTCCCTTCGAATAATGCGATAGCGTGTGTTGTACGCAACCTCGAGTTCTAACACACACCACAACTAATTAAACTAGCCATTGTGAATAGTAATACCTACTTTTTGAAATCATATATATTTTATATTTCAAAATGGACTTCATTTTTGGATTCGGAATATTGAAATTAGCCTAGGGTGAAATTTTTGTACTTTTCGGATAACTTTCATATTTTGATGAATAGTGAAAATTACTAAATTTTAATTAAAAACAACTTTTTTAATCAAAATAATTAATATTGATAAATTATGAATTTGAGTGGCTTTAAAGTATATTTAGAATATATTTTTACCATTTAATATAATGTTTGTCATTGGACATAATTTTACAATTAAACCGAACATAAACAAATGTCAATCTTTTGATAGTTATTATCTCTTAAAAACACGCTTTTTGTTTTGACAGCGGGAATTAATTTTAAATTAATTTCTTCCACTTATGTGTTTTGAATTTAGGAAAATGGATTCCATATTTGGAATCAGGTTGTTCAAATTGTTTAAATAGGTAACTTTTATTTTTAGACATTTTGAATAATTACTGCGGTAAATATTTTATTTACCATGGTTAAGGGTAAATCCGGTAAATAAGGGTTAAAAAATAATATTATAATAATACTAAATTACCCTAAAACGTGTCTTAACCCTATTGGTTGATACATGGTCGACCATGGGCATATTTGGGTCTATTTTGGGACCCCATGGATCCACTTGTAAGTGGTAATGACATTTTATTTTAATTAAGTTAAAATGAATACAAAAATGACACAAGCATATATCTTTTTGAAAAAAAATTTTTACATAGGGTTATATATGTTGGATTTTAGATTATAAATATTCATTAGAAAGATAAAAAGCTTTCCTACATAATTATATTTTATTTATAATTTTTAGACATTATATAATTTATTTTATTTATGACACAATGATGATGCAGTAATTACTATAATAGTGAAAAATTCAAATAATTGATATTATAAATACCCAAATAAATATAATATGAAACTTTTAATGTACTACACTAATTTTCTAGGATAATATTATATATTAGAATTGATTTAATTGACTTTGTTCGAAGTAATCAATTTGTTATGAGTTTCACAAAAATCAACTATTGAATAGTTTCAAAATTGACATAAAAGAGTTTTTAAAACAAATATTATATTATTAATTGATATTAAATTCCTAAAAATCTAAGGTTCGGCCAATAGACTTATATAATGATAGGTTCATCATTAATGGATCACTTGGTGGTCGCTTGGATGTATGTAGTAAGTTTATTAACCATATTATATAAAAATACAAAGAGACATTGTAAAAGTGAAACTAATTAACTTAGAGTTAATACTTAAAGATAAGGTTAATATAAGTACCCAAACCTGTCTAAATTCTATTGGTTGAGTTGTTTTCGACCCATACCCACCTTAAAATTTGAATAGTAAACTTTGGATCCATTGCAAACCGATTATGAATTTATTATAAACTAATATCTCTAGCTTTTCCAAAGGTGCCCCTCACCCCTCTTATAAAAGGGCACTCCTCCTTCTCATTTCTTCACACCTTCAAAGCCTTTTGGTTCGGCCAAACACTGCCCAAATACTCTCCCAACATACCTCACTACAACCTAGAGGCCTTAGTTTGATCAGAAAGCCAACCTAAGGAGCCCTTTTTATCAAATCAAAAGGAAGAACCCGAAGAACAGGTAATGTTTTCACCACCCCTTTTCAAGTTCCTTTCTTCTTCCACTTCTTCTTTCTTTGTTCTTACCATTCTAAAATAAAAACTCCAGTATCTCACATATACTGTGATTTTATTATAAATATGGTACAACCATATTCAGTATTCTATACATCCTTTGAATAACATGTCACCATACGTGCGTACGTACGGCTTACCGTCTCCATGTCGTGGTGTAATTGTTATAAAATATAATATTATTTGGATGGGTATAATAATGATGTGTAACTCATGTAAATAATAAATATAACATGTTAATGATTATTTATATATGATATAGCATCCATTTATATATTATTTTAATATCAAAAGAATGATATTGTTGCTCGTGCGTACGTACGGACTACCGTCTCCACGAACGCGATGAGATTCATTCTCCATCGTATCCATTCAAGTATTATTCTCATTTTAGGGTTAAAAATAATGTCAATATCATTCTGATTATGAATAAGATATAATCTATCCATTACAAACATGTCTTACATAACCAAACATTTAAGAAAAACGAATCGATTATCACCCGAAACGACGATAATACTAAGATATTATTAATAAAGCAATATTAAAAGATCATATATGATAACATATTTATGTATATGATTCTTGTATTATTTAATAACAATTATTTCACCATTATACAGGAGGTTAACCTACCCCATCCAAGTAAAAGTACAAGGTAAGGGTTATTTCACAATCTCTTCATTATCCGAGGTTGTTTATACGTAATAATCTACTGGGATCTCGTTATCATCAACATCCATGTTTCTTCAAAATGTATTTCAAAACATTTTTAATATTTAAATGAATATGGGTTAAAGTCATTTATACCCTTGTTTGACTTTTTATAAGAGGTTTATAAGGGAATCTTTCCGTCGTTTTCCAAACAAGGTGCTTTTTAACCTTTTCGACAGAATTAAGATAAGAATGTTTTTTTATACGGCGGGTGCGGTTATTTTCCGCCGTTATAAAATATTCAAATCATTCCTTACAAGATTATACGAATATTTTCAAGAAAATGTTTTATTTTATATGGATCTTAAATGATTTCAAAAATAGAAAGAGATATTTCTCTAAAAATAGTTTTGATTTCATCTATGTCAATATCCTTTGTTGGATTTTACGCTTATTAAAAGTTGATTTATTATGATACAAAACTTCTATATTGTATTGAAGGTTTTGTTATATGTTTGACTGTGGATGTGCTATTTTTATTCCATTCATAGTTTATGGTGAAATTATTGACATTTCGTATGCTAGTTTTAATATGAATGTTTATGTTATGTTTAAACCTTTTCATATGGGAATGCATTGGACTTAATATGTGACGGGTGGAGCCCGCTATAGCTCCTTGATGCATCGGTAGGTCTCATGAGACAAACTAGTGTCTTGGCACAAGGCCTTGACAAAATCTTATTTGTAGTCTTGGCACGAGGCCTTCGCTATGTGGTTATGATAGTCTGGCATTATGCATTCCATCATTATGAAAGTGGTTAGTGATTTTGCATGTGATTATTCGATTAGTAGAATATCCATGTGAATGATTAAATGGAATTATTTCATTTTATTTATGCCATACAATGATTAAAGTTCAAGTTTGAAAGGCTGTTGTTTTAGTTATACATTGCCTTAAATGTTTGTTCTTATTTATGAAAGTTTCCGCTATATTGTTATCCTTACTGGGAATTTGAGATCACCCCTTTTCTATGTTTTATTTTTCCCAGGAAGTGAAAAAGTAAATTATGAATGACCTGCAGGGATATTATGTGGGGATATGAGTGTGGATTATGGAGGAAATATGTTGTTGTATTAGTTTTTCATTTTATGATGTAATGTAAGACTTATGAATATATCTAGTGTTTCCAAGACTACTAAACCAATCGGTCTTTCGAGATTTGATCTTTCTTGTGATCATGCCAATGTTATGTAATAATGCACCGACTCTGGGTAACTGGGGTCGGGGCGTTACATGTGATTCCACAACATAAACATATAGGAAAAAAATAAATGATACATAATGTGTAAGCCTTATCCAAATAGTTTTTTCATGAACAGGTTAACAAAGACACCTTAAGAAGCTAATTATGGAATGTTGAGCCATGAACTACGAGTATCATAGGATAGAACGTGTTATAGTTTCTGAAAAGTGGATTCTATATTTTGGTAATAATAAGTATGGTCCCATATGGATAAAAAATGGTAATCCACAAATATCAAAATTTTAATGATGTTTAAATATTTGGACTAGCATAATTCAAAAATGAATATAAATTGTAAGTGAAATTATCCATCTTTTTAGTGTTTAATCATGACTCATTCTATAAATCATCCTTATTAGTGGGTATATAGGATTAATTTAGATTCATATTTCATGTTGTTCTCTCATATACCACCTATACATGGAATTTTTAGTATCAAAAGAGGCGTGATAAATATATAGGAAGTATTTATACATGTCTCAAATTCTTGTCTATAATTTTTTTATTTCAAAAATAATTTTTCAGTCACGAGTTTGGAATTTTACTATCATGCCTCTGTGAAGTCCCCTAGTCACGCACCCTGAAGGTATAAAGGACCCTTATCATGAGGTGTAATGTCTTCATCCACCATTGAATGATTCTGTAGTTCCACTTTTTGGACCTATTCATTTTAAAAATATGGGAACTAGTTAACAGTTCAATGAGGGATTCATATATATGTTTCAGATTATACATGGTGTAGATAGACCTTCCCCGAGTATGGTAGAACTGAAAATGAAATTGAATCATTAGCATCCTCCCATTTTTTGGGGGGATGAGACTACACACGCTGCTAAGGAATGGATGAAATCCATATATTAATATTGGTGCATCTTCAGAGGCCTCTATAGTGGAGGGTGAATCTATAAGTCTATGAGATTCACAGTTATTCCAAGAGGTGGTGGGACATAATTACAAAGGATGATCGACATAGGTATATGTTCGGGTAAGTCTTAAGTATGATCTTATACAACAATTTCTATACCTATAATCTAAGATCTAAATGAGAGAAATAATTCATGAACCTCCAATAGGGGAGTAAGTATGTTATAGAATACTATTCTCATTTTACTATGAAACAGTGGTCCACTCCTACTCTGATGGGTGAAAATCCAATTACTTCTAGGGGATTTGAAGATGGGATGGTATATTACATATGATTGCAGTTCAATGTATTTATGTTTACCACTATATCAGAAATTTTCAACATGACCCTCATTATAGATAGGAATTTGAGGGAATATGATGGTGTGAGTCAGCTTGGTTTGACCCCTAGAGCTAGTATTTTTTAATCTTTTGGGAGAAAGTGACATTTTGAGGCTACTCATAGGGTTATGAATAGTCACAATCCGCATACAGATATCATTATAATATTTCACTAATGCATGAAGCTGGGGTAGATAATGGCTGAGTGCTTAGGAGAACCAGTGGAGTGCATAGACTATGGATGGATGGGCCATTTACATCAATTCGGTATTAATATTATGATAGTTCCTAGTGGGTGGTGATCTGTGTCCACACCATATGCAACAATTGCGAAAATATGATCATGATAGGCATTTAACATCCAAGGTAAACAGAGAACATGATGTTTTTCATATTTATTAATATTTGTGAATTAAATAATAATTTCACTTTAACGGGGGCGCTATCTTCGATGGCGTACCTGATACGAAGCAACGAGTTTCTCTAAAATCTTACGTTGCACACTATTAATATAATATTATTATTTTAAATGGTTGTTAACGCCTTGTCATTGTATTGCCTGGAATGAATAGAACTAACTAAAATATGATTATACATGTTTTTTAAATGTTTTTACATTTATTAAATTAAATATAGAGTCTTAAAATAAGAAAAGAATTGGATTTTAAGCATAAATACTCTAATATTCACTAAAAGGATGATTTATCACCTTTTAATGGTGAACCCTCTTTAAATCTTGTTTTGGTCACTTTTATATGTACTATTTAACAAATTGAATTCTTCTTTATAATTGGGGAATCAAAATTTATTTTGGGTAATATTTTGGTATTTTTCTGATAAAATTCATTTTTTAATGAATTGTAATAAATATTGTATTTTAATTCAAATATTCCTTTTAATATAATTTTTTTTATATGGTTATAATATCATTTTAATTAGATTTAAAGTTTAATTTGTATAATTTTTTACAATTTATTCCAATTTTTGTCATTGAATTAATTTTACTTTGAAATTGGACATAAAAAAGTGTCAATCTTTTGATAGATAATGTTTTTTAAAAACACATTTTTTGTTTTGACAACATGAAATAAATTTTAAATTAAATAATGAAGCTTCTATGTTTTGAATTTGGTATAATAGACATCATTTTTGAATTCGGAATATCAAATATAGCTTAGGCCTAGTTTTTTGTATTTTTATGAAAAACATCATTTTTTTATGAATAGTGAAACCACTTAGTAGTAGTTAAAAAAACTGACTTTTCATTTAAATGAAATTTTATCACTTTTGTGAATTGAATTTCAAAAATCCTACACTCATGGTTTTTATTAGTAAATAAAATGTTCTTCAAAGAGATGAAAATAATTTTTGGTGAATAGTAACTTTTGACTTTTAATTCCTGCGGTTAAATGGTAAAGAGGGTAATTCAATGTAAAGAGGATATTATAATTATTACAAATTACCTTAAAACTTTTCCTAACCTTATTTTATGAGTCATGGAAAACCATGGTCATCCTTGGGACTATTTTGGGACCCCATGGAGCCATGAGGGAGTGATAATGACACATTAGATTAATTAATTTAATGTAAAGGCAAAATGAAAAAAAAAATATCTTTTAGTAAATTAATTTTTACATAGTGCTATATAAGTTATATTTTCAACTATATATATTAATTGGAAATATAAATATATTTCCTACATTATGGTAATTTTCTTATAGTTTTTATACATTAAATAAATCAAATTATTTTTGACACAATAATGATGTAGTATTTACCTCACTAACAAATTATTTAAATAAATAAGATTATAAGTATTTAAATAATATCCAAAACCTATCCAATTTCTATTGGAAGATTTTATTTAGACCATGAGTCATATTATATTCTACTTTAATTAGTTTTTGTTCTTTAGTAACCGAATATCATTGTATAATAATATAATATTTTCACACTTTCCTAAAGAACCCCTCCTCTCCCTTATAAATATTATTCACTTCTAACAAATTCCTCACACCTCTAAAGAATTTTTTCTCTTCCAACCTCGTCCCAATTAAACTCTCTACATCCCTATTCTCATCCTATAATCCTTAACTAATGTAGTAGGCACTTCAAGAAGTCTATTTGGTTCAAACCAAAGGGAGTAACCCAAATTTAAGGTAACAATTTCTCTTAAATTGTTTTCTTTTATTTTATTTCTCCAACACCTAAAATCTTTTTATTCATTTCTTTTATAATAAAACTAGTATCCTCAATATACTAGGATTTTCTTATGATAATTATTATAACTACACTTACACACACCTCTATCTAGTGGGCGATGGACATAATGTTTCTGTAGATGGAAAACAAACGCCTCACGAAACGATGATTGTTCAATTATCTGCTACCGCCTCTCATGGTTTCCATTATGATGGAAATTTATTTATATATTATATATATTATGTTTATTTTTTAATTATGATTCTTCATTTTTATCATTTATTTAATTCCTTTATGGTTTCCATAGTGGGTAAATACGATAATCTCATTAGAGGAAGTGTGGACTACTGCTCCCTCAAAGTGATATGAATCGTTAATGCCTTATGTGGGAAATATAAAGAATAGAGTTAATAATATTTTATATGATATTATACTAGTATTATAATATAACTATGTATCATTATGTTTTTAATTTCATTAAAATAAGAAATAGAAATGGAAGTGGCATTCATACGTACGTATGTCTTATCATCTCCATGAACGGTGCATTTCATTTCATACCTCTAAATTATATGTACTATTATAAATACATGTATATACTGGATATATATGATATATATGATATCTAAATCATTAAAATAATTCTGAAGATAATGGATATCTTACCACATGAACAACTTTTAATTATAAGGTGTTCATTTTTTTTCTCAAGTACCAAATATCGAAAAAACGTCTGTTATTAACTTAAATGATTACATAATGTTTATAACATGGTAATAATTAATATAAAAGGAATAATAAACTGTAAAAAGATTCTTAAGAAATTATAAATAAACTTTAGTTTATTATTCAGGAGATTAAATAACGAACGGGTCAAGTCGGACACAAGGTAGGGGGTTTATTATCTCACTTTTAATTCTGAGAGATTTCCATTGCTCGCCACTTAGTCATTGCAGGTTGTGTATTGTGTACTTCCATTTGATATATTTTATCATTGTTATCTTTATATTCATGGTATTATGTGATTAATTTATATGTTATTAACTTTTTTTCTTACAACATGATTGACTACAACGCGGTAATGGGTTTTCATCTCACTTCTTATTCTCACGAGATTCATGCTATATTTACAACAATTTCCATTGGTGTGGTGTATGTGCTTCCCATTATTATATTCCTTGTGTAATAAAATTTAATTTATGGGTAATTACATCTTATTTTTATGATCCTTCTTTCATGTGGTGTATTTTTTGAAGGTTACCAAATCGGTAAGGGAACATTTCACCCTCCACATTTTAAAAGACTTCTTTTTGTTATGTCTTTTAATTTACATCTTATTATGTTGCGATGTGTTATTATATATCCTTATTGATGTAAATTTTATGTCCAAGTGATGAGATACCCTTTTATATCTCATCAACTCATTTTCTGAATTTTAAAGTGATGTCGTTAGGATCTCGAATTTTTGTAAGGGAAACATCTAAACCCAATTTCAATTCTTTGGGTTAAACTTCCACTTTCTGATCATGTCCTTCTATAAATATTTTTGAATGACCTTTGATTGTTTTACACTGAATATACAATTATATTGAGTGTATTTATATTTTTCACAGATAATTATGTAATTTATTTATCCTTAATCTAAGGATACCGTCTTTATAAGGGATTGTGTCTCAGTTTACATTTCATTGAGACTTTATTGTTTTTAGCAACCATTTCACTCTTATATGGTGTATATACTTTCCATTGTCATATTATATCATGAATACTTTTATTTTAATGATGTTATAAAGTTATGATTAAATTTTATTCCCGAATTATTTATATTCAAGTGTCTCTCATTTTGTTAAAATCTCTTTAAATAAAATATCGTTTTAAATGTTTTAAAGATTTATTGTTGTAAATATTTCTCATTAATGTCCATGTTTTCAAAATGTTTTTGGGATTTATTTATATGGAAATTAATTTTTTAAAATGTTAATTCCTTTAAAATCATCAAGGTGGTATGGGACACTTTAATTCAAAAATCTCTTTATTAAATGTCTTAAATGGTTTTGAAAATTATTTTATAAAGCACTGTTTATTTCAATAACATTATTTGATATATTGTTATTGTAATGTGGAAATTATATATTTCCTTTATTCTTGTGTTATGTGTTCTGAATATTTTATGGTTATTGGGCATTTTTTATGTATACAGGTGGTGCCGTGATAAAACTAGGGCAGGTGACAAGAAGATATCTCTCCAATTCAATGGGTAAAGAGACAACGGTAAACGTTAATGTTTCTCCTAAGATAATTAGGGGATATACTGTGATGGGTATTCCAAATGTGACTCCCTATGTAGTCATGATAGCTACAATGTAAGTTTGTTATGAATTCCCTATGTTACATTTATGATTTATGATTTCTGTGTGATATTCATAAATCATATGATTTCATAAGGTATGTTATGATTGAAAAGTATTGGTTCCATTGATTTGTATTTATTGATGTGTTAATGTTTCCTTTCCTTATTTTATAACCCTTACTGGGCTTTTTATTCTCATCCCAAATTTTTTGAAAAGTTTTCCATATGACATAAAGATGAATATGGTCAAGGATATGATCAAGGAAAAGTCTTGCGGTCAAAAACATGGTACTGGACATGTTTCTTTTTAAGAGTTTTTATTTAAAAAAATGGATACTAATTAGTAGTGTCTACATGTAATTTTGAAGATGATATGTAATGGTTATGGACAAATTCTCTAAAACTGTAAACTTTAAAAGATCCTCAATATGAATTATTTATTTAATTCTAGATTATTTAATATTTTAAGGTCATGTTCTTATAGTTGGCATCAGATATGGATTTAGTCAACTTTAGAGGATAGGGTATTCTTTAATCAGAAGTGACATTACCATAATGGTTAGTATTTTAGAAAGAGTCATAGTTTTGTTTGATAAATTAACTGAGTTTAAGATAACTTGAATAAGTATATCTTAGTATTTACCCTCCTCATTATATATTATATGATGATTTTACTGATATAATCACACTGATCTTTTTGGTTTTAGTAAATGGATGGATCTAGAAGGCACCAAAGTAAAAGTGAATGTGAAGAAAACTGTGACGGTTTTTGGAATAAGAAATTGAATGAAATGGGATCTGTAATGAGAACTCTTGTGGTTATTCTCAGCCAACTATCCAGCGTCATGATTGACCACCTGAACCTTCGTGATTTTGATAAGGCATCGTATATTATAAATCCCCACAGATGTTCATGTAATAATCATAAAGGTAAGTATATTAAAAAACTTATGTGTAAAAGATGTGGAAAGAAACACATAGGAAAATGATTCAAATGTACAGGAATATGCTATAGATGCGGAAATGAAGGTCATAAATCAATAACCTGCAATGGAAAAAGGAAGCGTCGATTTGACTCTAGGAAAGGGAAAAAAGTTCTTTTTGAAGGATCAATTGAATGTTTTAAATGTGGTGTGCAGGGTCATTATACAAACAGATGTCCTACAAAAAGTTTTCCGGAATGGGAACACTTGGATCGTACAAATATATGTCTACCAATACCTAATTCCATTCCAATTGTGGAAGAAGAAACTGACAATGAACAATGAACGGTATGGAATAATTCTTAACATATTTTTGGATATTATTGAATCTTAGGATATGATTCATGATTCTTGTATGTAGGAAAGAAGTATTTCAGAATAAGTTGGTAAAGAATTGTTAATGGATCATGATGAACATTGAATGAGTAAGAGGTCAACATATAAGGGATTCAAGAGTTATGTTAGATTTTAGGATAGTGAAATGCTTAATAGTATTAAGGATCTTTTGATAATGGGATTACATTTGAAGAATTTTTATTGTATGTGTAACCTTGAAGTTTGTTATATTAAAATTTTATATAAGGAATAATTATCTTTTATTTTGTGTTCATAGTTATAGAGAACCATTTGGGTTTATATGATCCTTGAATTTGAGGCAATTATAGGTTAATACATTTTGGGATGCAAAATGAAAGTTATTAGATAACCTTTGTGGTTAAAATATGTTATGGTAATTTTTGATGAATTTATCTCTTTTTGGGAATGTTATAAAATTTTATAGTTTTTGAAAAAGGACAACACGTAGACCACGTGACAACCCATCGCATCGAACAAAGCTGTGGGAATCGAACCCACAAACAAAGTGTGACTGGGATTTATCACCTACTAGTGGAATACGTGAAGTACCTGGTTAGTATGACTAATTAATTTTTGTTAGATGCTTTTATGAATCAATAATAAGTTGATTTTGGGGTTATATATGGATATTATTAACCTATCATGGAAAATATGTGATTAGGATAATTACACTACATTATGAGATATTCAGAGTAACTGATGTTATTTGGAGATAAATGTTAATATTTATCGTAGAAGATTATGTGATAAAATCCTTCTGAATTTTTGTTTTCAATCATTGTTTGGATTAATTTGATGAATTTTATGGAAAATTGTTTATCAAATAGTCTTTTTTGAACTTTGGGTAATGTTTAACAAATTTTGGAGATTAAGAGTAGTTTTTCTTTTTATAACGGATTATCCTTTTTGGGGATTATCTCACATTGTACTATAATTTTTGGTTTTGGTTAAGGTCTAAATACATGGGAAATATATAGTTCATCTTTTTTCAGATTATTTGATTCTCTCGAAGTTGACTATAGAGATTTTAATGTGAACAATTCATCTTTAATACTCATCATTTGGAGAAAATATGAGTTTGTGTTAGAAATCTAGTAAAGGGTGAAAGTCTAAATGACAAGTAAGTATGTTTCCTTATATTTTTAGTTAAGCTCATAAATAAATTCCTTGATAAAAAGTAACTTAAAACAAAAACATTGTCTGTTACCTTTTCCTACTGGGGAATCAAAGACTATTTAACCCATCAAAATTTTGTGATTTTCCGGTGGTTAACATTCTCCTAATAATGGTTTTTATCACTTTCCATCATAACGTGATGGTTTGTTTTCTCCTCAATATCCATGTTTTCATGGAATTCTAGGATATGTTGTCTCGGGTTACCTTTTTAATTCTCTTTCATTCTTTTAAAGTGATCGTTTTACTGACTCTTTTCTGATGTGGGAATTTTAATGATGTTTCAAAGCCCAGTTTTAAAAATTGTGAGGACGCAATTCCCAAAAGGGGGAAGGATGTAACATCCCAGGTAATTAAAGAACTTGATATCTTTAATATTTATTTATATATGTGAATTAAACAATAATATTACTTTAAAGGGGATGCTATGTTCGATGGCGTACCTGACACGCAACAACGGGTTTCTTTGAAATCATACGTTGAACACTAAATATATAATATTATTATTTTAAATGGTTGTTAATGTCTAGTCGTTGTATTGGAAAGAATGAATAGAACAAACTACAATATTATTCTACATGTTTGTTAAATGTTTTTACATTTATCCAACAAAATGTAGAGGCCTAAAATAATTCAAAAATTCAATTATTAAGCATAAATACACTAATATTCACTAAAAGGTCGATTTATCTCCTTTTAATGGAGAACCCTCTTAAAATCAAGTTTTGTTCACTTTTATATGTTATATTTGACCAAATTAAATTCTCCTTTAGAATCAGGCCTTCAAAATTTACTTTGGGTAAAATTTTGGTATTTTTCTAAAAAAATTTATTTTTTAATGAATAGTAAAAAATATTGTATTTTAATTCAAATATGCATCTTAATATAATTTATTTATATGGTTATATTATATTTTTAATTAGTTTTAAGGTTTAATTGGGATATATTTTGACCATTTAATACAATGGTGGTCATTGGAATTAATTTCACTTTGAAATTTGACATAAAGAAGTGTCAATATTTTGATAGATATTGGTTCTTAAAAACACATTTTTTTGTTTTGACAACGGGAAATTAATTTTAAATTAAATAATGCAACATATATGTTTTGAATTTGGAAAAATAGACATCATTTTTAAATTCATAATATCAAATATAGCTTAGGCTGAGTTTTTGGTATTTTTCTGAAAAACATCAATTTTTGATGAATAGTGGAACCACTTAGTAGTAGTTAAAAAAAGTGACTTTATCATTTAAATGACATTTTACCACTTCTGTGCATTGAATTTCAACAATACGAAATCCATGGTTGTTATTAGTATGTAAAATGTGGTTCAAAGAGATGAAAATAATTTTTGGTGAATAGTAACTTTTTTCTTTTATTTACCGCGGTTAAAAGGTAAATAAGGTAATTCAAGGTAAAAAGGATATTATAATTATTAAAAATTACCTTAACACTTTTAATAACCTTATTGGATCAGTCATGTCTGACCATGGGCATCTTTGGGTCGATTTCGGGACCCTAGGGAGCCACATGGGAGTGATAATGAAACTTTATATTAATTAATTTAATGTAAATGAAAAAATGACAAAACCAAATATCTTTTAGTAAATTAATTTTTAAATAGGGTAATATAAGTTATATTTTATACTATAAATATTAATTGTAAATATAAAAATATTTTCTATATTATTTTTGTTTTTTTATAATTTTTAGACATCAAATAAATTAAAGTATTGTTTACACAATAATGATGCAGTATTTACCTCATTAATATATGATTTAAATAAATAAGAGTATAAATATTAAAATAATATCCAAAACCTGTCCAATTCCTATTGGACGATTTCATTTAGATCATGAGTCATATTATATTTTACTTTAATTAGTTTTTGACCTTTCAAAACCGAATATCATTGAATAATGAAATAATATTTTCACACTTTTTTAAAGAACCCCTCCTCTCCCATATAAAAAGTTGTCACTTCTAACCAATTCCTCACTCTTCTCAAGCCCTTTTTCTCATCCATACTCTACCGAATTAAACTCCCTACATCCCTCTCCTAATCCTAGAAGCCTTAACTTAGGCAGAAGGCACTTCAAGAAGTCCTTTTGGTTCGAACCAAAGGGAGTTACCCAAATTAAAGGTAACAGTTTCTTTTAAATTGATTTATTTTATTTTATTTCTCCAACCTCTAAAATATTTTAATTTCATTCTTTTATAACAACAACAATATCCTCAATATACTATTATGTTTTTATGATAAGGATTAGAACTACACTTACACACACCACAATCTAATGGGTGAAGAACATAATGCTTCTGTGGATGGAAAACAAACGCCTCACGAAACGATGAATTTTCAATTATCTCCTACCGCCTCTCATGGTGGCCATTATGATGGAACTATATTTATATATGATATATATTTTGTTTTTATTTTCTTTATGATTCACTATTTATCCATTTATTGAATTCCTTTATGGTTTCCATAGTGGGTAAATACGATAATCTCATTAGAGAATGTGCAGACTACGGCCCCCTCAAAGTGATATGACTCGTTAATGCCTTATGTGGGACCTATAAAGAATGGATTTAATAATATTTAATATGATATTATACTGGAATTATAATATAACTATGTATCATTATGTTTTTAATTCCATTAAAATAAGAAATAGAAATGGAAGTAGCGTCCATGTGTAAGTACGACTTACTATCTCCATGAATGATGCATTTTATTTATTACTTCTACATGTTGTGTTCTATTATAAATAAATATATATAATGGATATATATGATATATATGATATATAAATCATTAAATAATTCTTAATATAATGGATACCTTACCACATGAACAACTTGTAATTAAAAGGTGTTCATTTTTCACTCAAGAACCAAATATCGATAAAATGACCATTATTAACATAAATGATTAAATAATGTTTATAACATGGTAATAATTAATATAAAAGGAATAATAAACATTCAAAAGGTTCATAATAAAGTATAAATTAACTTTAGTTTATTATTAAGGAGATTAAAGAAATACTCGGTCAAGCCGGACACAGGGTAAGGGATTTCTTATCTCACTTTTAATTCTGAGAGATTTCCATTATTCGCCACTTATTCATTGAATGTGGTGTATTGTGTACTGACATTTGATATATATTATCATGATTACCTTTATATTCATTGTATTTTTTTATTCATTTGGTGGTTATTAACATTATTTTTTACAACTTGATTGATTACAACGTTGTAAGGGGTTTTCATCTCACTTCTTATTCTCAAGAGATTCATGCTATATTTACCACTATTTCCTTTGGTTTGGTGTATTTTATTCCAATGATTTTATTCCTTGTGTGATAAACTTTAATTTATGGGTAATTATATCTTCATTTTATGATCCTTCTTTCATGTGTTGTATGCTTCGAATGTTACCAAATCGGCAAGGGTACCTTTCACCCTCCTCTTTTAAAAAGACTTCTTTTGTTATGTATTTTAATTTACAAATTATTATGTTTTGATATGATGTTATATATCCTTATTGATTTGAATTTTATGTACAAGTTATGAGATACCCTTTTTTATCTCATCAAGTCATTTTCTGAATTTTAAAGTGACGAAGTCAGGCTGTCGAATTTTTGTAGGGGAAACTTCTTAACCCAATTTCAATTCATTGGGTTAAACTTCTAGTTGTTGATCATGTCATGCTATAAATATGTTTGAATGTACTATGATTTTTTAACACTGAATATCCAATCATATTGAGTGTATTTATATTTGTCCCACATAATTATGTAATTTATTTATCCTTAATTTAAGGATATAGCCTTTATAAGGGACTGCGTCTCAATTTACATTTCATTAAGGCTTCATTGTTTTAATCCACCAATTCACACTTATATAGTGTATATACTATCCTTTGGAATGTTATATCATGAATCCTTTTATTCTCTGAATTTTATAAACTTATGATTAAATTTTATTCCTCAATTATTTCTATTCAAGCGTCTCTCATTTTTTTAAAATCTCTTTAACTAAAATATCATTTTAAATGTTTTAAAGATTTATTCTTATAATTATTTCTCTTTAATGTCCATGTTTTAAAAATGGTTTTGGGATTTATTTATATGGACATTAATGTTTTAAAATGTTAATTCGTTTAAAATCTTCAAAGTGGTATGGGACACTTTGATTCAAAAATCTCATTATTAAATGTTTTAAATGTTTTTGAAAATGATTTGTTAAAGAATTGTTTATTTCAATATCATGATTTGATATATTGTTATTTGAATGTTGAAATAATATTTTTCCTTTATTCTTGCATTATATGTTATGAATATGTTGTATTTATTGGGCGTTGTTTACTTATACGGGTGGTTCCGTAATAAACCTTGGGCGGGTGAGCCCGAGATAGCTCTCCAATGCATTGGGTAATGAGACGGAGGTAAACGTTAATGTTTATAATAAGAGAATTAGGGAATATATTATGATTGGTATTCCAAATGTGAGTCCCTATGTACCTGTGATTTCTATAATGTAAGTATTCTATGAATTCCATAAGTTACCTTTATGATTTCTGATTTCTATATGTTATTCAAAAATCTTAAGATTTAAAAAGGTATGTTATGATTGAAAAGTATTTGTAACATTGATTTGTATTTATTGATGGATTAATGTTTCCTTTACTTATTTTATATCCCTTATTGAGCTTTTTATGATCATCTCGTGCCTTTGAAATGTTTTCTACATGACTTAAAGAGGAATACAGTCAAGATGTGATCAAAGAAAATTATTGTTGTCTAAAACATGGAACTAGACATGTTTCTTTTTAAGATTGATTATTTTAAAAAATTGATACTGAGTAGTAGTGTCTACATGTAATTTTCATGTTGATATATAATTGTTATGTCCTAATTCTCTAAAACTCTAAACTTGAAAATATCATCATTTTGAATTATTCAATTAATTCAATATTATGTAATGTGTAAGGCCATGACCTTTTAAGGAAAGCATATTGAATACCACCAGAAGATCATACTGAGGTGGATGTTGATGTAGATGTAGTCATAGTTATTATTCATAGATGCAGAAAAATCAAGTATGATCAGAGCAATCAGGAAGTGACTCAGGGCCATGGTATAGTCCAACTACATGCAGTCTAACATGGTTCGTAGGAGAAATGTTCCTAACATTCTACAATTCTAGTTACTATTCTATTAGTCTCCACTATAGTGTCCAATATATTTGTAATAGGAGAATGTCACTCACATATATTTGAGTTTGATATGGGATTTATGGGCCTCAATATCAATCACTTTTATGGAGTAATGATGTTAGATACTCATTAAGTATCTGATTAGAGGGTGTTCATCATTTTAAGGTTTTACCACTTGGTATAGGTGGATATATAATTATATAGAATATTTTTTTCCTCAATATTATGGGTATGATTTAATCATAAAATGTACTATTTAGTTCCCTATCGAGTTTATATTATTGATAAATTTAAGGGGTGATTCTTACATCACCATAGGTTATAAGGAAAATGAATAAGGGATAATGGGATTCAAGTTAGACCCAAGGAGGACCAGAGAAGTAGAGGCTGGAAAATATGATAGCTTAGATCACATGTATTTTCCTATATGATTAGGGGTTATGAGATTCTATTTTTCCACAAATAGTGTATCATTTTAGATAAGTATTTCCTGAAAAAATCTATGGTCTACTTACTAATCAAATGGTATAATTTACCATTGACGTTATTTTAGGAGCATCACCAGTGGCCATTCCTCCTTATAGGATGCAACCTAAGAATATTCTAGATCTCAAGAAGTAGTCAGTGAATTTGGGGTACAAGGGATTCATATGTCCTGATTCTTATCAATTGGTTAAATAGTCTGTTATTCCAAGAAGAATCATCTTACTGTACATATCTGTGTGGATTAATGTTTATTTTACCAGATCACAATAAAGAATTGATATCCACTTCCTAGAATTGATGACCTATTTGATTGTATTTGAGGAGGGATATTATTTTCAATGATATATTTGATGTTAGGATACAACAAGGTGTGTGTCAAGTCCTCATAAACACATCTCATAACATTCAAGAGAATGTATAGCCTTTATGAGTACATGGTCATGTTTTTCGGTCTCACGAATTCACTTGTTGTTTTCATAGATTTTATGAATTGGTTTTCCACATGTATATGGAATTATTTGTGGTAGTCTATATTGATGACACCTTAGTGTATTCACACTCCAAAAAATACCATTCCAACAATATTGAGATCTTAATCAATACTCTGTGAGAGTATTATCTCTATGCTAAGCTCAGCAAACCTTTGTTTTGGATGGACAATGTCTAGTTAATGGGTTATATAATCTTGGAGTCAAGAGTTTCAGTTAACAAGGAGAATGTTAGAGGTTTAGTTTTCGAGGAGTATACCATGACAACCGTTGATGTATAGAGTTTACTGGGGATATATAGATAGTACTGAAACTACATCAAGGATTTATCATGTCTTGTAGTACCACTTATGGGATTAACAATGGAAGGTGTGAAATTTGTACAGTCTTAAGATTGAGAAGAATCTATTTTGGAGTTGATGTGATATTTGACTTCAGCTTCGATAATGGTTCTTACATATCCAAGAGGGATCTATATTGTATCATATGATGAATTATATTTTAGACTTAGAGCTATTATAATACAGGACAAGTAATTTGTTCCATATGTGTCTCTTCAGTTGAGGCATGACCAGAGGAATTACCTAACACACGACCTAGAGCTAGCTCTTGTAGTTTAAGATCTATTCTGTTTTTGAAAATATCTACATGGAGATCAATTTTGTTTTCATTGATCAATAAATCCCCAGGTAGATATTTTATAATTGATATTTGAATATAATATAGAATAGTTTGGTTCAATATATAAATACATTTTATTTCTAGCTTTCTTACAAGACTAGTAAAGTAAATGTAGTAGCCGATGGTTTGAGCAGAATGAATCAGACATAGGATGTTCATGGGGCCAGTGGAAAATTTCATCTCATAGATTTTTTTCTGGTATTCATGTTGAGGATCATGTGATACATGGTCACAGTATACTCACGACCTTATTAGTGACATCTACTCTTATAAAAAGATTAAATATGAAACATTTATCGGTTCCTGAAGGCCTCTTCATAATGGAATTTGTCTCACATGATGATACATCGTCATGTGGGGCTATGTATGTGGTGGAAAATATAATTTCCCAGGTACATGTTGGGTCCTAGTAGATATAAGATAGGATCTGATGTGGGAATTTCACACCTCAACATGGGAGGTTAACCCTGGTGTCACCAAAATGTATCGAGATATTCAATTCCTTTATTGGTGGCCAAGAATTAAATGTGAGGTGGAAGAATTTATCACAAGGTGTTCCACCATTATATAGGAGAATATAGAATATCAGTTACCATTAGGAATTTTGAAGTCATTTTCCATTATCCTATTGAAAATGGGAAAATGTTTTGACGGATTTTTGGATTAGTTTACCCGGATCACCTCATATAAATTATATAATGCTGGTATTCATTGATCATCTAGTGAAGGTCAAACACTTCTTATAGGTGTGAGAGACCTTCTCAGTCGAAGATATAGGGAGGCCATATATCAATGGGGTCTTACATCTTCATGGAATTCCTCATTAAATTTTTTTGATTGAAATCCTTACTTTATATCATAGTTATTTTGGGGATTTAATAAGGCCTTGGGTATATGGATTCTTCTGACCATAGTGTATCATCCACAGACTGATGGGTAAGAATAACATAATATTTAGGTGATGTAGGATATATTAGTTCAGGTGTCCATGAATTTGGATTTTCTTTGGAGAAACACATTCCCCTCATCAAGATTTCTTATAATAACATATTTTAGTCTACCATCGAGATGGATCATTATATATCCTTATATGGTAGGAATTTCCTTTCACCTCGATGATGTATAGAGGAATGAGGCAATTATTCTTGGACCATGTCTCATGAAGGTGACTATAGAGTATGTCCAATTGATCATAATGCGCATGATGATAGCTCAATAGAGAAAACTTCATATTTGAGAAACTAAAATCCTCTTGAGATCAAGGTCAGAGACAAGGTTTTCTTGTGAGTATCACCCTGGATTAGCTGAAGTTGTATTCAGAGTTCGGGTAAGCTATCACTAAGGTCTATTGGACCCCTCTTGGTGGTGAAATGTATCAGGACAGTGCCTTACAATATAAAACTTCTTCATAGATACTATTATATGAATGATGTAATTCACACATCTCTGCATCACTAATATTATCTATATCTGAAACATTTCATCCAACCTGATGTGGTTGAATTGGATATGTATTTTTCCTTCAAAGAGTATCATGTTCATAAACTGGATCGTTGCGTGAAGGCACTATGAGGTTAGTCAATTCCTTTTTCGTGTGTTCTCTTTAATCATAGTTGTTTACAAGATGAGATCATGGAATATTATGTAAAAAGATGAGATTAGTTTCCAAAAATATTCTATGATGATAACTCTTTACTCTCATAATGAAACATGATGAAGAGTATCTTTAAAGAGGGTGGTTGTAACGACACATATTTTTACAATGTTATAGATAATTTTGTTTTCATAAAATACAATTAAATGTCCCTAATAAGTATTAATAATAATTTCATGTGGTATCGGGTGTTTCTAAGGATTGATTGGAGTCTAGAACCCTAAAATGGGAAGAAAATCCCAAACTGCATTATAGGGAGAAACCATGTAGTTGTAGACAGGGGGAACCTATTGGCCACCTGGTTTGTATGCAACTACGCGACACAGGTTACATGACCATGTGGTGCTATTTAGGGTTGCGATGGATCCTTTATGAATGTTGTGGACATGGCTAGATAAGTTGTTCACCTAACCATGTGTTTTGTCCCTAAAAATCAGTGATAAGTTCACAGTATAAGGAACTGTGCATCCAATGTGTGCATCCATTTTTTTTGGGTGAAATGGAAAAACATTAATTAATTACAATTATAAAAATATTTCTATTATCTCATTTATTCATTCATATGATGTATTGAGTGTTACTCTCTCGTAGCTCTCATCATCCATCAATATAAGCATCCATGTATCTCTCACATATGCTGTCTGATTTTCAATTCTTTATTAGCATTTGTTTCCTTAAGGTGAGATATCACATAGTCTTCGTTCCTATAAATGATTATCTTTTAATCCACTTTTGTAATTATTTGAAGTCTCTTTCCCCCTATTTTCATGGAGTTTTACCATTTCTTTGAACTCATAAATCCTACTCCAAAAATGAGGTCCATATTGAGCGAGGGATTATATACAACATTAAGGTAGGTGGTATCATAATTTTCACTATGAGTTTTGATGATACAAGATATTTTATGTGCTTTACACCATATTTTTACAATCATCACTGTTATGTTATGTTTTTTCATATAAATTTTATCAACACAGCAGGATACATTCCCTTTTATCATTATTTAGTAGTATAGAAGATTTTCAACTCATTTATGGTCACCCCTTATGTGTGCCATGTTAAATTTACCACTTCAAATTCCTAGAATACGTATTAAGTTTTCATCATATATTTCAAGGTGAATTTCCATTGTTAAAGGAATGTATAGTAAAACCAATTTTTCCTTCTAAGAACTTATCCCTTTTAATTTATTAATTTTTTATTATTGTTATTATCACTTTTTACTATTAGAACCTATAAATTTATCTTGAGCCTCATAAACTAAATTTCATTATTATGAGAAATTGAATATATTAATTTTGTGAATGAAAAATACATTTCAGTTTCCCGTCATCAAATTAATTTGATTATTTAAATTAAATGACATATTATGGAAGTATGACCATTCCTAATCCTGTAAAATAAATTTTAATTAATTGAATTCTTAAGACATGTTTACTTTGAGATTGATAAAATAGATTAATTGTAGGTAAAGAATAAAATCTATATATTTAAATGTGATTTTTCCTTATTATGGGTTATTGTGAAATTGGTATTTTTCTATTAATAATGATGGTATCATGATCCCTTACAAAGGGGTTTGATCAATATGTCTCACCTCATTAACACTATTTGAACAGTGTGCATGATGCCCCTTGTCACCGGTTTACAATGTTGAAATAATGGGACACTAAAAACATCTAGTGATGAGAATGACATATACCACTAATTATGATATTTAGTGAATATAAACTATTGTTGGAGCATATAGTCCAATAAAATTGGTTATGCATGTCATAGTTTTTCCAGGGTCCATCTATCACATCGTATTCTTGGTATATGGCCACTAATATCCACACGTAATTGGTACATATTATTGGATTAATAATATAAATAATCTATATATGTATTATTATTATTATTATTATTATTATTATATATATATATATATATATATATGACAATCTAGAATTCCTCTCATACATGAGCTGAAGTAGGTAGAGCCGCTCAGTGACCTTTCGAAACATAAGTGGGCAGTTATTTATTGATTCAGTTTTTTGTGAATTAAATTATTCCTAAACACTATTTAGTTTTGATCACTAATTCTATTACCTATAGACACTACTCGTGGTTTCCTATTGATATTTTATTCTAACACCCTATTTGGGATGCCTTTGTTACCTGATAAGTCTATATTTCTGCAAGTATAGATAAGGGAAATGGATCTATAACAAGTTGTTTACATACATACCTACAGTTTGATATTTGGAGCAGAGGGAGAAGAGTATGGTTGAGATTCTATTAGAGAATAATTTTTTATCATTTATTTCTTTTTGGTAGTTCTTGTATATTATGATAGTATATTCCTTTCCCCTTCTCCCATTTATAATATCAGTATACCATGAATACATGAACATGACTCAACCATAGTGGGTTTGGAAATTATTATACAGTTTTTAAGATATTCTTATTCCATTACATTGTTATTATACCTTCTATATCTACTCTCTCCTAAAACATATTATTGTTCATATCTTATAGTGTCTGCTTATTTATCATGCTTCTAATTCTGTCTATTGAATGTTTATTATTTTACATAATGTTCCAATATAATAAGATGATATAGATTCCTCAGTGTACCATATTCACACCTTCACTAGTAGTTTGTAGCCTATATCATATGGGGATGAATGTGTGACACCGTGTGACCCACTAGCTTTGGACACTGGGTCAGTCAATCCTGATCGATTTGTTACAATTCCATCTATAATAGAAATTCATTTGATTAATTTTGAATACTATTTAAGGTGGGTTATAATTATATTTATAAGGAAAAATAATAGTACTTTAATCAATCTCTATCCACATCATTTTCATTCCATGAAATCCACTAAAATTTCAAATTTCTGGAAGTGGAACTCCAACAAAAAACAATTTTCCTAACCAGTAAATCTCATCCAAAAGATCTCTTTAAAACAAATCAACATAGAAGGTATGATTCCAAATTTAAACTGGGGAATATATATCTTGGTATAATCCCATCTTGATACTTTTAGCCATTAACTTATCATTAAATGACATATTAGGTGAATAAAATAAAAATTCATATATTTTTTCAGAATTTTATATAATATCCCAATAACTTTTTTGGGAAGGTGACAAATTATAATGTTTTAGACATCATCAATTATTTTATGAAATTTAATGAAAAAACATGGTCTTGGTGTCATACCACTAGGATCATTATTGTTGTTTTACCTAAATAACTATCTCTCACTATCTGTTTCTTGGGTCTTTGATATTTTAGGTATCACAATTCACCATAAAAGAATAGTTAGTCTATATAAATTAAAACATAATTTTGATCTTCCACAAGTAATACTTTATTTCATGGGGATCATTAATTCCATTGAGATACATCAGTTTCTAATGGGATAGACATGGCATAAATCATTGTCCACTCTAGTCCCTATTTTAACATTCATAGAATGAATTTTTGTCATGGAAAATAACATAGTCCATGGAATGGACCAATCACACTACTAATTCGATAAATTTACAATCGATTAGGGGGATTCCTCATGAAATACAATCTTCATCTAACTCTTAAGGTATTCATGGAATCCTATTAGGGTAATGGTTCTTCATAAATGAATGATTATATACCATTAATTAATAGATCATTAACATTTAAAATCATGAAAAACCTAATAAAATAATTTATATTATATTAAAAAACATGACAGACATATTTCCTAACATCTCGTGGTAACATATTTCTTGTTGGAGTGAGATATGGTTAGAAAATTGATTGTGAAATAACCCTTAGGTCAATATAGTCATATATATAATCTAAAAAGTTATCCTAAGGTAAGAGTACCATGATCAAGAATCATTTTTTGATACTAATTTTTCATAACCCTTAATAAGTCGTACAAAAACCAGACTACTATGTCGATATGTGAAAATGCCCTATGTGCATTCCTAATCCCCACAAAATGGATACAAGAAACTATGAATCATGATTTAATATTGGGAACTATTTATCCCACAATATACTAAAAAGTAAATAGATATTATAAATAAATTGAAAACTAATTGACAAAAAAGAGTAAGTCAGATGAAGAAAAAATATAGAAGGTAATATATGATGTAAAACATATTTTTTATACCAAAGTAGTTATGGAAAAACAAAATGTATCCATGTGATATAAGGTCAAACATCCCAATATATCACTAGCGTAATCCCACACCCTATAAACACAATTACCGACATTCTTTAAGAGACATCATACCATTACCTACATCTGATAAAACACGATATACAAAAACTGGATGGTTTGTATAGGGTGTGAAGAATTAATCCCAATAGGATCACATCATGTGTTTCATAACTAGTCTTTAATAAATAAACCCATTTATCAATTAAAAAACAAGGAAAAATATAACACTATATAGTTTCCAACAAAACATGAAAATCAACCATTTAATATAATATTTTAAATTATTGATATATAAGTAAACAATTTTCTTTTATAATCACATTTGATCAAACCATTTCTTATTCTGTTGATTAAAAACTATTTAAAAATAGGGCAAAATGGGAACCAATCCTATGATATATTAGGTTTAGGATATATACGATCCTCACAAAAGTGTAATAAAATGCATATGTGTTAGCCTTACCCAATAACATGATCCTAGGAATGAGGGAAATACATTGACATTTGTAGTCCATATCATAATAAATTTTAGTTATAGTTATATTGTAATCCATTAATGGTAGCCCCAAACAATCAAAGTGTGATTTTCAAAATTCTACCCCACTAATTTGTACCATATGTGCCTATGTTCTGTAAACCATAAATATTGGCATTCAATTTCTAATATTTCCCAAACATTGATGCATCACATTTATTTTTCATATCATTTTTGGGAATACCACACATCAATAATAAAATAAAAATTTCGTTAATTAAATATAAATTCAAAACCATTTTCAACCTCAGTGAAGAAAATATTATTAAAAAGGAATCCAAATCTACTACATTTCATGGATCATAAATCATAATATTATTAAAATTTAGGAAAAAATTATAAATAGTGAAATCATATATGGTTTATTAAATAATATATTTTCCAGAAAAAGATAACATAAAACAATTGGTTTTTCCAACCCCTAAATGATATCCACAAGACAAAGAAAAAATAGTCTCTTTGATAAAAAAATAATACCCTTAAACAAGAATCCTATAGTAGTGATATGTGATTCAATATTCTCAAGATAAATATTGAAAATGAAAAAAAATTACCAACATAATTTCTAAATAAGAACATCAATATTTAATAAGATCGTATCCATTTCATCATTTCTATCAATAAATCATCAATAAAACATGTTAGATAAAGACACAATCCATATATAAGACAATAAAATAACTCAATTTCTGTTTATGTTAATTAATAAAAGTGGATATCAATAAAAACAATGAATAATAAGAATGAATGGAATCATACCATGGTTTTCATGGATCCAATTACTCTAGATCCATTAGAATTAATCATCGGATACGTTGGGATCAATAAAAGTTGTAAAATTAATCCATGGGGAAAATAGGTAATTTGGTAGAGGATGAATTATTTCAATGATGGTATTTTTTGTTTTTAAATGAATAATTCAAATTATTTCATTTCTTATGCATTATTTGGCATCTCAATTTTATATATTATGTTCCTAATATGTTCCTGGTTCAATAAAATATTTTAGCTGAATGGTTTAGTCACATTTCATGGCTATTAATACATTATTAATGACAAAAAACATTATCCCAAACCACCAAACTTTCTATACAATTTCAAGGGAATACTGTATGATTTCCCTTAAACATGTACAAAACATGCACATGCCTAGATATCCCCAAACATTTCCAAAAAATCACCATGAACAACCTCAAAACGTTATAAAATAAAATATGGATATAACAGATGAATATATATAATTCAGTTTTTCATTTTGATTTCACATGACATTAGATAGTTTCAAAAACAATTCTATTCCACAATCATGTATACATTAGATTATTTAATAATTATCTCCAAAAAAATTACTATTCCCATAAAAATCACAAAATTACTCAATAATGAAATTTATACCACAGATTTATTGGTCACATATAAAATTAGAAACCCATAGTTGTTTTCAAAAATATTAAATAATATTCATATAAAAAATACTTATCTAATAATTGTATCTAATTGATTCTATAATATGAACCAAGACACCCCAAAATCATACACCCATATATAGTTCTAAAAACAAATCCTTTACATATTATATTTGATACCAACTAAATATAACATATATTTTTTTATCCATAATTTTATGATCACTAAAAAATATTGATTCAGTGTATAACTAATACCTTTTGGGTTTATATTTTTTGTGAATTTTGAAAAACCATTTCTTAGTAAAACATAAAGTATTTTCACCCAATAGTCATAATATCCAATATAATAGTTTCTTTATATTTCATGATAATTCCACAATGTGTCTAATAAAATAATGAACACATGTTACTCTTCAGGTTATATGAAACAAATCATAAATCATTAGGACATGGGGAAATCTAAAAATTATAATTGAGAGAAAAATGGGTAAAAATGCTATACAATACCTATTACAATTAGAGATCATGAGTCTTAATACTTTCATATGTTATCATAGTCAAGCTAGACATTCTCACCATAAGGAACCATACCCAATAAAACATGGACAATAAATCACTAGTATTATCATCAATCATTCCATAAGAAATGTGTAAATGCAATGTAAGAATGTGCCAATATTCATGGAAAGTAACAAAAATAACATAGATACACTATGATTTATTACTTCAAGAAATCCATTTAAAATAATTTAAATCAATAAATGAAATTTTTTAATCATAAATTCAATATTGGAAAAATTATTCATTTCACCCATACAATCATTGTTATAATCACCCTTATAAGGAAACAACACAAATTATTTGTTACAATGTTATTTCATTTGAAAATTAATAATTTGAAAATGGGTTTTAATTATATATACTCATATCAAAAAAATAATGTATAATTAAAAAAGAAACATAGTGAAAATACAATAAATAAAATCAATACCTTTTTCTTTTTCACGAATAAAACATAACATTCAATCCATAAAAGTATAAATTTAATATTAACCCATTAATAATAATATGATTTAAAAATTGGATATCCAATTCTCTATTGAGATGAAAATAAAAAATAATTGTAGACTATTGGATAAAATGAAAACATATATGAGAATTTATGTTCCAGGAAAACATTAGTGAAAATGATGACAAAAAGAGGTCAAAACTACTTAATTAATAATTTTAAAATAAAATCTATTAGATTATTAAAAATATATATTCCAATATAAAAATTAAAATATATATGGGAAAAAATTCCTTTAATAACTATGGAAATATGTCATGTTTGATTAATAATTATTAATGATCATGATAATGGGAAAAAATACTTCACATTAAAAAGGTTAAAAATATAATTTTCTAACATTAGTAAATAAATTCATAAACAAAACCTATGTAAAAAAATTAGAACATTAAATTTATAGACATTGAAAATAAGACAATGATAATTGAAAATAACACAGAGAAATAATAGAAATATATATATATGAGAAAATTCAGGTAGAATAAAAAGAATATTTACACATAATAGAAAATGTGAGGTAAATGCCTTCAAACCCAATAATAATATATCTTAATGAGAAAATAATATTTCTTTTTAAATAAAATCTCTTGAAAAAAAAATGAAAATTTAAAGGATCACTAAATACCTTTTTTAAAAGAAAAACAATATCAATTAAGTCAATTATGGTATATATTTAACATTTAAATGAATATTTGTATATATTTCAGGACATGTCTCAAAGAAATTAAATTTAGAAGGAAAACCATTATGATTTCAGTGACTTTTTAGTTAAAATACATCAAATGATAGATCATGGAATTTATATCTAAATAAAATGAATAATTATATAATTATTATATAGAATATTATCCAAGGAATTAATCCATCATATAGAATAAAATAAGTTCAAATTATAGAACATATCTCAAAGAATGAATTATTGTGATGAGAATCCCTTATTGATTCTATAAAACATGAATTAAAATATATTAAAATAAAGAAAACTATTTCCCTTTTAAAATAAAATTATTCAAATGTAATAAAAAAATATATGACATTAGTTTGTAATTTATACAAAATAATTCAATATTAAAGATAACTCAGATTATAACATGAATCTTGAATTCTGGAAATATAATTCACACTAGGAACCCTTAATGTAGATTCCTCCTAAGTTGGATATGATTCGACATAGGAAATAATAAAATAATACTCCTTAATAATTTCATTCTAAACCTTATATGTATTCATGACCTTTTATATTAAAATTTTATAATCATTTCTAATACTGATATTAGCTATTTGTTGTTAATGTTGGTAATTATTGTAAGTATTTTTTACTATTCCATGTATTTTTTATATAATTATTTTGTTTATCATTACATTTCATCGATTTCAATATCACATGAATTATATATGTATTCTAATTGTAATTATATATATATTTTTGGATGTTCCATGTTTATTAAATTAGATTTTTATGTATGATTGGTAAATAGGAAACAAATAATGGGAATTTATTATTCAATTTAACAAACTAATGGTGGTATATTAATAATTAGTTTATAAAAATATTTATTTAGAGATTAAAAATATATCATACTAGTACCATGACATTATAAAATTTAATATGATATCATAAATAGATTTAAAAATGAAAATTGTACTATCTGGTTTATTTTATGTTGTGAAATTATTTTATTCACATTTATTGTTAATATATCTATTATAATTGACAGATTATATTCCTAGAACATTATTATTTTTATTTATATCTTATTTATTCATTATATTGATTTTTTTATAAAAATCCATTTAAGTTGGGGATGATAATTTTAATATATAATTTGTGGTGGTGGTGGAACACATGTAACATGAGTGATATGATCATTTTCCAATGGATGTCAGAAAGGAAGATAATTGTTTTTCCTTCAAAATAATTAAATTTATGTATATTTTTGATAAATATTCTAGTATTATATTATAATTATTATATATTTTAAGGTGTTTGAAGAATAAAGAATCTAAACGGGGTCGTTTATGTCAATTACCACTTCATTGGATATCCACTTTTAAACCAAACATTATGTTTAATGGTCAGGACGTCCCCAATCCATTACATTGTCAAAATCCCGTGTTTTGTGTATTTTGGGAGGAAAGAGTAGCTCATTTTCAGGGTTTTTCCAAAATTTATAGCGTTTTGTTCGGTAGGTCTTGTCGGTAAGTGGTCTTGGTAGCTTGCATCAATGGCTCAGTAATAGTCAATTTTCATTTGTTGGTCAGTCGTCGGTAGGTCGGACGACAATAGGTCGGGCGATGGTAGGTCGGGCGTCGGTAGGACGGGCTTTAGTAGGTCAGGTTTAGGTAGGTCAGACATCGGTAGGTATGACTTCAGTAGGTCGGGAATTGGTTAATCACTATCGGTGGGTCGCGTCGCTTAATAGCATTTGCTGAGTTGTTGTTGGAGATTCGCATTAGCGCTCACCCACCTTTTAGTCATTTCTAGTTTTTCTAGTTTCACTCCTCTTACATTTTATTTCACATAAATCGAGTTTAAAACCATTTTGAGCATTTATAATGGAGTTACAAAGGATATTAATTATATCATTAGTATCTTAACACTCCCGCGACTTTGAATAGCCAAACTACATAATCTTGACCATGATCTGACTTTAATGTCCTTTTAAATCATCTCCCTTTCATTTATATTGTATTTGGATCTTCTATGCTAAGATCTTCTCTTCCCCGTGTGTTTCTTTTTTTTTTATCTTGGTGCATCCAGAGCCTTTCTTCCCTATAGAGTCGTGTGTTGTGCTGTAGATGTCGGTCAAGTTTTCCCTTGGTGTCCTTCCTTCTGCTTGCACAAAACCTATTTTTGGGACCTATTAGGAGTTGAATATTATCTATTTCTTGTGGTTAGATTCCTTTATCCTTTATTTATATGTGTATCATGTGGGGTGGTTAATCTAATGTCCCTTTATGATTATGATCGATTTCCAACATCTAATTAATGTTTTTATGAATATAATCAGACCTCTTTTGATAATTGGTTTTGTTATGTTATTAATAAATGAGGGGCATGGAATATGATGACGATGATTTTTTTGTTTTATCTGTTATCACAGATCCATCCTTCGAATTGTGTTGGCCTTATGTCTTCTGAAAATCATTGCCTATTGTGGTCTCTGTTTGTGCATAAAACTCATGAATACTCATTGTAAACCTTCTTTTAAATGATATTGAACATGAAAACATGATTATTGATGTATATCCGGTTAACTAAATGGACTCCCCAAGATCAAACTTGTTATGTCATAACCCTTATATTATCAAAGTGAAATTAAAGAGCGAGTTTTTCTATATCTGAACACATCTTGCTGTTTTTTTGTTTTGTTCTGTGTATGGTTCTGTTTGACCCTGTGTTTTTTGAAGGTCATGTGGTTTGATTTCTAGGAATGTGGTTGTGTGTATGGGTTGGTACGGGTGGTGTAATGGAATCTCACATTGAGATATTTATTTATTGTGCAATGGATGAACTTGATGAACTGTGGGTCTGCATATGGGTTGTGTTATGGTTGTTGGGCATGGTCTGTTTGTGTAGTGGGACTAAAACCAAGTTAAAATTTTATTTTATTGCATGGTGTTGTGGTTTTCATGTATTGGGGATATTGAGTATGGTTTTTGAAAGATAATTTTGGACTAGTATGTTATCACCTTATGTGATCATTTCACTGGTAGTTTCTATGGATTTTTGTGAAGTGTGTGTGGGTTATGATGTAACTTTTCATGTTATGTGTTTGGTAGTTTCCTGGGTATGGATGGAAAAATTAATTAAATTAACTTTTTAATGCATAGTGATTATTGGTAAAATGAATTGGATGGTGTAATTGATTAAGTCTGTGGATGGTTATGTGGTTTGGAATTAGAGGTGGCTATATGGGCAGATTTGTGTGGGTAGGTTATTTGTTTGCAAACCAGTAGGTTGGGTTGAGTTTGTGGTACCTATATATATATATATATATACTTATTGTTCCTTTTTATTTATTTTCACACTCCACTCTAGTTGGGAACTATGTTTCGAGCACCACCATTTCATGGGGGAGGGTGTTTTTTCCAACATAATGGTGGGAGGATGGATGGATAGTTATTGGATCTTCCCTAACCCCTCTTCTAGAAATGGTTATCCCAAGACTCTATGTGCCATTTTTCGTGCGGTTGTGATGCTCAAGTGTCTGCGAGTGAGAGGTGCCTTCTCAGTTTTCTTTAGGATGAGATATGTTGTGCTTTCACAGGTGCCATCGAGATTAGGTTTTGGTTTTGTGGACCAGGTGTTTGTGGGATAGGAGGTGATGTGGTTGTCGTATAGGTGTTTGCAGGTGGGATGTGGTATCTGGTCGAGGTGTTTGAGGGGTGGGAGTTGATTTGGTTTGGGAATAGGTGTTTGGGGGTGGGATGTGGTATGTGGCTCAAGTGTTCATGGGAAGGTTGTGATAGTGGGGCTTGTGGAAGAGCATGGTAGCATTAGGATGTTCCCCACTAGGGATGAGTAGTTAACCATTGATATTTGGTGTAGGGAAACCTATCATCGATGGTATTATTATATTACTTCACATTACATGTATTATTTGGTGAGTGTTCCTTGGTGAGATTTCATGTGGATAGTATACCTTGTTCGGTGCTTCAGGGTTTTTTGTTTTCTCAAAGGGGAATTAGTATGCTTCTCCACTTCTGTATGAGAGACTTTGGTTTTCCCTACTAATTATACTTTTATGGTCACCCTACATATATAAAACTATGTTCTGGATTCCATGGATATTACGTGGACCATGTTGGACCCTACTATATTGGGTGTTGGGATAGTTTTTGTAGCGCTTCATATCTTTTTTATTTTGGTATTTACTTTGCATTTCATCATTGTATTTCTAGCGGTTTTACTTTAAACATGCATGTGGGTTGGAATTTGGATTCTTTTGTATATATGTTTTTGATTTTTTTTGGTTGATACATCTTACCTCCCATTATTGGTTACTATAAAAAGTTTAATGTCTCCCATTTTTTGATATTTGCAAACCCTTGGTGTTTTTAGCCACCCTAAAGCCTACTGGAGGTGGGGCTTGGGGGTCATTATATCTTTTTCATCTTATAGAATGAATTTCACATCAATTTTCCATCCCCTCCCTCATCTTGAAGATGTAGGGTCCTGACAGAATTCTATCAGAGATGATATTTGAGAGATAGGATGGAGTTTGGAGTTACGCACAATGAGGATTACACGAGATGGTAGAAAAACAGTTTTATGTGATCTTGGTTCAAGACAAAGGCAAGGGAAGACTAGCTAGGACACATGATTTTAGGGCCCCTCATGATCATGTGCAAGAACTCAAAGCTTACCGAACGACCATTTGAGGCTACACCATGTGCAGGTTATAAACCCTAGGAGAGTTACATGCATCATGATGACTTATCTTCTTATTTTTTCCACCAGTTTCATTGGTTTCATTCCATTAATAAAATATTCATTATAACGTTATGGTTCAAATTAACAATGAGTTAAAATGAATGCTAAATAAATTCCATACTACTCATACATAGGAGTTTTCTGCTTACGTTTTCAGCTATGGAACCTGGTCTTTGTTCACATGTTGTACGAGCAGTGGAGGCTCTATAGGGTAACCTAGTCAACCAACGGAGGGATTTACAAGTGGGGAGGATGATCAGTGGAATAATAGGATTCTTTCTTTCCATAGGTAGAATGTAGTAATGTAAAAAGGAAGCGTTTCATAAAAATAGATGGAGAGTTTTCTTGTGGTGCTGGTGATCACATATAGCTTGAGCCAGGCTTTAATGGGGTACTGGGTTCCTATGGTGGTGATCCAGATGCATGGTGTTGCATGTTAATGGTAGAATCTCTACATGGGGGAGACGAATGATACTGATATTCTGTGGATCGATTTTGAGAAGGAGTTCCAAGCATAATTCCTTTCATCAACCATGAAGGCCTATAAGATGCAAGAGATACACTCCCTCTTTGAGGGGAGTTTGTCTCTATGGAAATTGAGGATCATGTTCAAGGATCTCCTCTACATTTCTCCAGACCACTTTCTGGATGAGGAGTATAAGGAAAGATTCTTAGAGAAGTCACTCTATCTTTCCCTTATGTATGAAGTTACTCACTTCACCTTGTTGACATACATATAGGTCCATAAAATGGACAAAGTGATTGAGAGGATACACTTAAAAGGAGTTAAAATATGAGAGGAGAGACAAGCTTTCATTAGTATGTCTCGGGTTCTAGGGCCTTCGAGATTTTGGCTAGAGGGGAGTTGACCTCAGTAGTTTCAATATCAACCTTATATTCCTCAAGATTTTCCCACACTCTAGGGACAGAAGTCTTTCATTTATGAAGGTTGTGGTAACCTTAAAAGCCAGTGCCTAGTTTGAAATCAGTATGGTTGAGGGTGGGCAGGTTTAGCCTTCGCCTCAATAGCAGTAGTCGGCCAGGCCGTTTCAGAAGTACGGATGCTAGGATCTTTCTCCACCAAGAGGAGACAAAGTGGGTAGAGGCTGACATTAGGGTGCTTCTTAGGAACCTCAACCCATATGTGGTTCCATAGGAATTTGATTTCAGTGGTGAAAAATGACATGGTCTTCATCAATTATACACCATAGTGTAAATTTTTTTAGCTGATCTAGAGATCAATCGTGGTACGATAATCTTGTTTGGTACTCTTATTTGTGCCTTGTTTGATTTAGGATATTCAAACTATGTTTTTCACTCTGTCTAGCCCTTGCTCTATGACTAGACATAACAGGACTATATGTGGCTCTGGTGTTTAATACACCAGTCAGAGTTCATACCATCTTGTTTGACATGTGTTGGGGATGTAGACTGATGATGAGACCACATCATCCATGTGGGGATATTTTCCCATTGAAGATTCAATTGTACTACTTCATTATTTGAATCAACTAGTTCTACTATGTTCATGCAGTTATCTACTGATTCCAGATAAGGGTAATGTTTTTAGATGTGGATGGACAACGTGAGGCATGCGTTGGTGAGAAGAGTAGTTTGATGTGAAGTCGGTGGGTGGATCCTCTTATTTCATTGTTGGTCGAGAAATCAATGGAATTGGTGGATGTTGAGATGGTTGGGGTTCCCAAAGATCTTGAGGGAGTTCTTGGAAAATTTTCTCGATGATTTTTTGAATCTAAAAACTTGGTGTGATGTTGAGTTCAGGATAGAATTTCAGCCTAGTGGTTCTCCAATTTTATGGATCCTTATGAGATGGAACCTTTTAATGTGTGGGAGAAAAGGATTCAGATTGATGATCTGAGGAAGAAGGGATTTATCAAGACATCTGTGTCATTGTGGGGTTCCTCAGTATTGTTATCTAATAGGGCAGATAGTAGTCTATGTTTTTTCCAAGACTATCATAGTTTGAACCAGGTAATGGTAAAAAACGGTTACCCTCTCATGAGGATATATTATCCTCTCAACCAGATGAGGGGAGAAAGTTTTTTTTTCTATTATCGATCAGTGGTTTGGGTATCACCAGTTGAGGGTGAAAGAAGGGTGACGTCATGAAGACTTATTGTAGATGAAAGTATTGGCACTTCTAGTTTGTAGTTATTCTATTCAGTGTTTTGAACTCACAAGGCATGTTAATGGGTCTTATGAACTCTGTATTTTATTATTTCTTATATCATTTCATCATCCTATTCATTGATTATATTTGAATCTACTCGAAGTTATAGGAGGAGCATACTGAATATCATTGGGTTGTCTTGGAGGTTCTTCGATGCCACTATTTCTATATGATATTTTCCAATTGCAAGATTTGGTCACAATATGTACACTACCTTGGGCATGTTTTGTCACAATAGGTTGTATCAGTGGACATATCAAAGGTAGAAGTATTTCTTTCCTGGGAAGCACCAAATAATGTGGAATAGGTTTTCATTTTTCTCGGTCTAGAAGGCTATTACCAGTAATTTGTACCTGAAATTTCTCAAGTTTTCTACTCCATTGATGACTCTAACTAGAAATGACCAGATTTTTTTGTGTTGTGAGCAGTGTCAAGAAGCTTTCATCTTCCTAAAGGGGATACTATCAAGTGCTCTAGGGATCCAGTTTCTAGAGTAAGGGGTAATGTTTGATGTGTTTTGTGATGCATCCATTCTAGGATTGGGGTGTGACTTGATGTAACAATGGGGAGTGATCTCTTACGGGTCTATGAAGTTATGTCCCCATGAATGTAACAATTCCACACATGATCTAAATCTAGAGTTAGTAATTTTTACACTAAAGTTGTGGTGTAATTACCTTATTGGGGAGCATTTTTTGGTCTTCAAATATCACACGATCGGGCGGTATTTCATTTCCCAATGAGATATGAACTTTCAATAGTAGATGTGGATGGATTTTATAATAGACTATGATTTTGAGATATCCTATACCTCTGGAAAGGTAAATGTCATGTATGATTCATTGAGTATGAAATAATAGAAGGAGGTTGTTCGGGAATCTCTGAATTCTTCGATGTCGATGTAGGAGATAGTGGACATGAACTTATTTACAAAAATATATGGTGGAAGTGGATGTATGATTCAGATGATAGTTCATTCATCTCTAAGGTAGTAAGTGGAGGAGTCTTATTGTGGATACTCGGAGGCATAGGTGTTGTGTGATCGTATTAAATCAGGTGATGACCTTGAGGGATGGTTGGAGTATGGTCAGAATCACATGTTACTCTATAATAACCTATTCTTTCTAGTGGAGATGTGTGTGGGAATTTTATGTGATTTTCATAGATCACCCCGATTGGTACACCTGAGAGTTTCCAAGATGTACAGTTTTTTTGGGAACATTATTGGTGTCCTAGGATGAATCGGTAAGTGGAAGAGTTTGTGGAAAAGTGCATAGTTTTCCAACAGGTAAGGATAGGATATGTGTTCCCATGGGGTTTTTACAGCCCCAAGTTGTCCCTGAGTGGAATTGGTATGGAATATTGATGGATTTCATCACAGGATTACCAAGGGCTCGGTGAGTCTCTGATTTAATATGGGATGTGGGTGATTAGCTGATGAAATCAGCTCACTACTTAGCATTTAAGCAGTTGAGTGTAGTGAATTTCTTGGTGAGAAGGTATGTGGATGAGGTGGTGTGACTGCATGGCATTCTGAGTCCCATCATCTCTGATATAGACACACATTTTACTTCACGATTCTTGGAGGGGATTGGAGAATTCCTTTGTAACTCAGTTATGCCACAATAGTACTTTCTACCCTCATACAGATGGGTAGATAGAGAGGACCATATAGACATTGGATGACATTCTACGAGCATGCGTCTTAGACTTTGGTGTGTCTTGGGCATGACACTTTATCATGGAGGAGTTTTCATTCAATAATAAATCCCACTCTTCCTTTGTTATGGCTTCGTTCAAAGCCTTGTAGGAGAGATCCTTTCATTCACCATTGTGCTGGCCAAAAATTGGGGAGGCAGCCGTTCTTGGTCTCGATGAGGTGCCATGTATGACAAAGAAGTTTCATCTTTTCCATGAGAGGATGAAGACTAAAAAGGACTAGAATAAGTCGTATGTCGATCATAGGAGGATTCCATTAGAGTTAGAGTTTGGAGACAATTTCATCTTTAAAAGTTTCCCTTATTGTGGACAATGGAGGTTCGGTCGAGGGAGAAAGATTTATCATGGTTTAATTATACCCTTTGAGGTGTTGGGGAAAGTTAGAAAAGTGTCATATCAATTATCATTTCCACCACAGATGAATAGTATCCACGACATCTTCCAAACCTTCCAAGATCATTTGCATCCTCAATATGACTCCAATTTCAATGACTAGGGAGAGTTTAATATCTAGGATGACACAACATTCTTGGAGAATTCAGTGGACTCCCGGATCATCAATATAAGGTTCTATGTGGATGTAACATTCCCTTGGATCATGTGTTGTGAAGGGATATAGTCCTAGAGGAGAGTGATTGGGAGAGATAATTGAATATTTTTTCCAAGTACCTGGAGATGTTTTTAGTTTTTCTTGTGTTCCTTTATTTGTGATGTAATTCTTGAAACATTATTTCTATGAGATGAGTTGTTTCCTTCTACTGTAACATGTGAAAATATCCTGACACAGGGAGATTGGATGATCTAATTCCTAATCAAGATTCATTAATGAAATTTGATTAAACCTGTGTGGCTGACTTTGTTCCACCAAAAGGGGATAGTATCTTGACATGTAGGAATGAATTCCCTAACCCATGTGTCTGGCCAATATGGTAGTGGTTCTTTTGTGGAGGTTGTTTTTTTGTTTTTGGTAGTAGATGTTGGAGGATGTTTTCTTGGATGTTGGGGGATTCACTCCAACTTTAGTGAAACATAGGGTGGTTAATCCTAGAGAGGTATCCTATGTTGATGTCATTCAGACCACTATTTCATCTTGGTTTATTTTAAATTCATGAGGTATAGAATATTTTTATAGGTGTTTGATGTACTTTCCTAGACCTCCCTGGTCCATTACTTTTTAAAAATCTAGTGTTTCAGGTATTCTAGGAGGCAATAGAAGTTCATTTTCATGATTGTTTCAAAATTTCTAGTTATTTAATTGGTAGTTCATGTTAGTGACTTATCATCAGTAGTTCACGTCGGTAGGTGATATCAGTATCTCGCGTAAGTGGCTCAGTATCAGAGTCTCGATGTCAGTTGGTCAGCCATTGATAGGTTGGGTGTCTTTAGGTCGGTCATCGAAAAGTCATGGGTCAATACGTAACATCTGTGACTCACTGTCGGTGGGTCGCATCAGTGAATCACTATCGGTGAGTCATTGTCGATGACTTGAATTGGTGACTCACTTGTCAGTGAGTCATTCCCATTTTTTATAGTTTTTCCTATTTCTCCCCAATTACATTTTATTTTTCATAAATTGAGTTTAAAATCTTTTTTGAGCAATTCAAAATGAGTTTCAAATTATATTAACTATATATTTAATATAATAAGGGTCTCGGGGATTGGAAATTGTCAAACCACGTAATCATGATAATGATCAGACTTTAATGTCCACTTAAATTGTCTCCCTTCCATTGATATAGGATCTGATTATTCTTAGCTGGTATATTCTCTTCCCCATATGTTTTTTTTTCTATGGGATCACCCAAAGCCTTTATTCGTCACCAAGTTTTGTATTATGGATTAGACTTCAGTCATTTTTTCAATTGAATTCTTTTATTTTTCTCATGAATACACTGTTTCTGGAAAAAGAAACCATTTTTTATCATTTGTTTCTCGAGGAGGGGATCCTGATCGTACCACGATTCACTGTGTCATTTTCACCCTTACGCCATCGTATTAAACTGAATTTGTATTGTAAATTAAAAAATAATAACAAATTTAATTACATGTTTGAATCCTTTATTTTTTGTTTTTTATATATTAAAAAGTCAAGTGTTACTTGTCTTGAAGATTTCATGGAAGGTGAAGGTGGTTTGGAGGGCCCATGATGATGTCCAAGAAAAATGGGCCAAACTGCGCAGGATCCAAGCACACCAGTGGTTTACTCCACACACTCCTACTAGACCGTGTATCCAATTGGGATGAAATTTTGTGGGCTGGTCTGAACCTCATTGGGATACATTTTATATGAACAAACCCAAGACTCATTTGTAAATCTGATGGCCTTGATGACCCGATCTCTCCAGCACACCAAATCTGCACGGATTCAAAAGTGGTGTGTTGCGATCTGTCCATATATCGGGCTATAGGTGTCCAAAGTGAGCCAAACATTTGGTGGAGATAGCCAAGTGTTTGACCAGGAGGCAAAGCTCTGGTATTTTGGGGACTCAAAGGTGTTCAATCCTCATATTTGATGTTCTGCAGGCCCATATCCTCATAGGGGAATCAAGGATGAAGATGGAGTTCTACCCGAGCCTTCTCCTCCTCTCGATGGCAAGCTAAACGGTGGACGATCATTTCGAGGGAGCTACACATAATTCGGAGGGAGTTCCAAAACATGATACTCTACTGGTTTTTTGTGATTTATGTGTGGATTATTTTATATTTTTTTTATCTAATCATGATTCTCCTCTGAGTTCATTTCTTGGGTTTAATTTAGTGAACCTCTTTTCATTTCAACACCGATTGGGTTGAAATTTCAAGTGGGAAACTTGAGTTGTTCTGATGGGGAAACACCAGGATCCTCTATCTCTCACACATACAAACGATATTAGTATTCTTTGGTAACCATTAATCTGTTCTTGAAGTCCAAGCCTTGAAAACACGATTGTTGTGTTAAGGGTTGGTACCTTGCCCAACATTTAGAGAGGCAAGAGGGGAATCAAGATCCTGACAACCATCAACCATAGAATTAAACAAAAACATGTGAAATTTTCAGTACAATGAATTATAAATGATGTGTTGTGAACTTGAAGTGATCTCCTTATTTCATAATTCTTAATACTCCACCTTATTCTATCAAACTATTAAACTCTTTAAGTTAAGTAATTTTCTTAAAACTGTTTTCAAAATCACCCCCCTCTTTTAGAAATATTTATTAAAAATTCAAACTATAACCCGCCAATTTTCCTTGAGAGATGACCCATGGTCTTCCCTAAACTATACATCAACCTTAAAAACATAATCAATTTTACATGTCATGACAGCATGGTCAAATTATTGCGTCAATGTCTTGGAGAGTTTTTGTTTTAGTGCGTGTTTTTTATAAGTTTTTTTTAATTTTTGAGAATATTTATTTGTTTTATTTTATAACTATACCTATACTTTTGTATTCTGATCCATTTTTTTTACGTTTGGTGCATGATGCATTATACTCTGGGAGAATTACAACCATTCAAATCTGAACCGGAGAGGGCCCTTTGTCAATGACACTGAGACACACAAGATAACACTTTGAAGGAGGACACACAAAACATCAACACTCATCTTGAACCTTCTTCTTCTTCTTCAAGAACCCACAAAAAAACTGAAATTAACATGAATAAAATGGATGAAAAAAATCAAACACTAAAAGAACTAACCTCACCTGATGTTGATATCCATCCCACCTATATTAAATTACAAGGCATGGCACCGATTTTTGAACTAAAATCTAGCTTAATTCATCTATTACCAAGATTCCATGGACATCCTGGAGAGGATCCAAAAAAGCACTTAAAAGAATTTCGTACTGTTTTTTCTACATTAAAACATGCTAATGTGGATGATGAACAAGTAAAGCTTAGTGAATTCCCATTTTCTTTGGAAGAAATTGGGAAATATTGGTTGTATTATCTTAATTCCCCAATAAGAGGCTGGGTGGACATGAAACACCTTTTTCTTGAAAAATATTTCCTAGCCTCTCGAACTGCAACAATAAGGAATGAAATTTGTGGGATAAGACAATCTCAAAAGGAAACACTTAATGAATATTGGGAACACTTTCAAATATTATGTTCAAATTTCCCACACCACCAAATAAGTGACCAACTTTTAATAAAATATTTTTATGAAGGTTTAATCCCTATTGATAGAAATATGATTGATGGTGCTACAGGAGGTGCACTGGTAGATAATACCACAATTGCTATAAGGACCTTAATCCAGAACGTGGCACAAAACACTCAACAATTCGGTACAAGGTCTAGAATACCCATTCGAGGTGTTCATGAGGTACAAAGTACTGAATTCGAGAAGAAGGTGGGCACAATGTTCGAAGAGTTATGTACCCTTCTTAGCCAACATTCTATTTCCCAAGGGAAATCCCAATATCCTCCTCCCATCCATTGTGGTAAATGTTCTTCTGACAGCCACTACTCTGACCAATGTCCTCAATTGAGGGAAACATCTAAGAGTTTTGAGGATATATTTCCAGGCCGCCCATATAACCAACCCTTTAGGCAGGATCCTTGTTATCCGTCCAACCATGGGTGGAAAGATAAACAAGCCTATAAGAAAGGGGGTATTGAAACCAACCTCAAAAATAGTGGAACCAACCAGGGAAGAGTAGTGATCAACCAGCACCACCTAGAAACCCTCAACCACCCCAAAGGCCTTTCCAACAAACCCCTCAAAAAACTGAGCCTAGCTTTGATTATATGATGAAACAAATGGCTTCCAACAATATCCAATTCCAACAAACTACTCATGCAGCCATACAAGACCTCAAAACCCAATTAGACCACTAGCTAACTCAGTGGGTGAAATTCAATGTCATGGGTCAGGTAAACTTCCCTATCAACCAATTGTTAACCCTAGGGATAAAGGAAATGTCAGTTACATTACCCTTAGGAGTGGAAAACAACTAGATTTTAAGATTAATCCTCTATTAGAGTCATCCCCTCCAAATGAAACCTCCATCCCAACCATTAAAAATGTTCCAAATTTTGAAGAACCTTATCTTGATAGAAGCCCTTCCAAAGGAAAGAGTGTGTACATTGATGAGTCACCTAGCCCAACCATTCCTCTTCTATTATCATAAATGTCCACCCAACCAAGAAAACAGAAGGAAACTTCTCTTGATAAGGAAATATTGGATATTTTCAAGAAAGTGTAGGTTAACATCTCATTGATTGATGATGTGAATAAAATTACACGGTACGCCAAGTTTCAAATGGAGATGTGTACACACCGAAGGAGACTACGTGGAGATGAGAAGGTGGGGTTGGGGAGGAATGTTTCAGCATTTATTGTGCCATCACATCCCACCAAGTTCAATGTACCTAGAACATTCTCAATTCCATGCACCATAGGGGAGTATTCTTTTTCTAATGTTATTCTTGATTTAGGTGCCTCTATATTTGTGATGTCTCACTCCATTTACTCTAAATTGCAGGTTGGGTGTAGTGACCTGAAGCTTGACGTACATGGACATTACATTACTTTGGTGTAATACATAACAAAAACCAACACACAAGGACCGTAATATATTAGTGTCTTTAGAAACACAGAACATAATCTTCTAATCATGGTGAAATATCTTCAACATCTCCCATAATGATCATCCCCTTTTGTTTTCTTACCTAAAATCTTTCTTTATATCCTGGGGAAAAGAAAACATATAAAGGGTGATCTCAAATTCTCAGTAATGGTAAGCATGGAGAAAATAAAACAAACCATTTACATTTGAACTTAAAAACATGGACATAATGTTTAAGCATGAAAATCTTGAGCAATGAGATAAAACATGGAAGTACATAAGGCATAGATCAAAATGGAACATCAATCTTGATAGAATAGCATGGGAATAAAACATGTAATTGTGGTAAACCATTAAGCACATGATATGATTTCTATAGAAGCCAAGGCATTGCTGCCAAGATCATCTTAGTGGAAAAAGTCCCTTTCTGAATCGATTTCACTCCTCATTCCAGTCTTGTAACACTTAACCAGAATAACATACCGTTCCAGCCATGTCTATCTCATGAGATATAAATCTTTACCCAATGAATTGTAGGGATATATAAGTCCCACCCATCTCATATTGAAATCATTCTTACATGTGCCACAACATAAACAGAAATCATTCATCATTCATCATTACCCAAAGAATAAAATGGGTTTCATAAACATCATCCCATCATTACATAATCCATATAAAAAATGGATATCATTTCATCATAAGAAAACTGAAACCATGTAAATCATAGAGACATTATACTTGAAACATACACATATGAAATAATTCCATCTTATATGAAAAATGGTTTTGATAAAACCCTTGAAATTAATTCTTGAGGAAAATATCCTCTCTTCTTCAAAATCATTTTCTTTTTACAAATTCCATGTAATTTTAAAATAAAATGATTTTGTTCAAAATAGTCATTAAATTTTGTAGAGGAAACATAATTGAAATATGTAGTTATGAAACCATAAAAATCCATTCATTCCATATAGGTTAAAATTAACATTCTTCTCGTACTTTTGTCAAAAAAGTCAAAAAGTTCCTCGTATGGTAAACAAAAGAAAGATTCCTTCCATAACACAAAGTAAAAGTCAAGGAGGGGTAATAATGACATTAAATATAAATGGAATAATATTAAAAACATTATGAAAAACTTTTATGGGCATGGATGAAAAATATAACCCCAGTAAATACTTACATATAAGCAGTCTTGGATAAAAATTAGATTTGCAAAATTATCCCTTACCTTAGGTCCGATATGCTTTGTACGTATCCAAACCTCCTTTATAATGATATAAATGATGTCATTGTCTTATTAAAAATCATATTCATTGTTATGATATCATATATGGTTCACTTATGACTTTATATTACCCGTTATTTTGTTAATTCCATGTTAAAGCACAGTTTTGGGTAAAATCGTTTCATTTATCATATGAGTTTCAACTTTTTGTTAATGATATTATTACTTATATCCTAATATACATAATTCTAGAATGTAAAAAATTATTTATATATATTATATATTCATAATATACATATATATATATATGAAATATCGACAAATTGAATGAAATACACCGTTTATGGAGACGGTAGGCCGTACGTACGCTTGAACGCTGTTTTTGTTTCCTTATTGAATTGAATGGAATTAAGTAGATGAAATAGATATATATATACATAAATCCATTATCATTATTATTTAATATTTTTCATTGTTATTCATTATATATACTTTATAATCATTAATGAATGGTTAACATGGAGAATGAATCTCATCGCGTCGTGGAGACAGTAGTCCGTACGTACGCACGAGCGATGATATCATTCCCATGATCGTGGAATTGTATTAAAGAATATGTATAATATTTTAGAATCAGTATAAATTTAAAATAATCATATCTAGTTACTTATTTACACCATTATACCCATCCATGTAAGGTGGTGGTCGAAAAAAATTACACCACGACGTAGAGACGGTATTTCGTACGTACGCACGCGCGATGATTTCATTTTCTATAGGATGGATAAGAGGTGAAATATGGTAGTTTAATATTTATAATAACATATCATTATATAATTAATACTTATTTTATTACTTTATAATGATAAAACTAATGAATAACAAGTATAAGATGAAAGAAACTTGAGATAATCAGAAGAAGAGATTACCTCATCATCGACACACCTCCTTTAAGCCTTCTCTTAAGGAAGTATAGTTTGTCTTTTGAGAATAAAAGAACCTCAAGAATTTTTCTAGTGAAGTGGAAAAGAGAAATGGTCATGTTTTGGCCATGCATCAAGGCTCAAAATGGTGTGAATAGAAGTGGGAAGGGGTGCCCTTTTTATAAGGGGGGAGAGGGGCACCTTTGGAAAAACATAAAATATTATTTTATAATAATGTCATATTCAGTTTATAATAGCACCAAATTGATTTATTTCGAATTTAATGTGGTTATGGGTAGAAATAATCTCAACCAATATATTTTAGACAATTTTAGGTTACAATTTTAACCTTATCATTTAGATTTTACTCTAAGTTAAATAATTTACCTTTTACCGCGTCTTCTTGTTTTCTTACACTATATAGTTAATAAACATACATTAAAAAGACAAAAGAACCCCAAGTGGTTCATTATTAATATATATATCTTTATCTAAGTCATTTTTCAGAACATTAGATTTTTAGGAATAAAATAACAATTAATAATATAATATTTGTTTTAAAAACTATTTTATGTCAATTTTGACACTATTTGGAAATAGATTTTTGTGAAATTTATAAAATAATAATTAGTTCGAAAAAAGTTAAATAAATCAATACTAACATGTGATATTAACCTAGAAAATTACTATATTTCATAAAAATTCACAAATTACATTTATATGGGTATTTATAACATCAATTATGTTAATATTTCATTAATAAGTTAATTACCGTATCATCATTGTGTCATAAATAAATTAAATTATTTAATGTATAAAAATTATAAATAAAATACAATTATGTAGGAAATCTTTTTATCTTTCTAATAAATATTTATAGCCTAATTTAGATTATGTATAAACCTATATGAAAAATATTTTAGTAATTAAACTTTGATTTTAACAATTTTAACCCTTCTTTAAATAAATTAATAATAAATGTCCTAATCTAATCCAAGTGGACCTAAATGTTCTATATTATTCCTAAGGTTGTTTTTGGTTGAATTACACTTATCCAATAGAATTAAGACATGTTTTATGGTAATAATAATATCATTTGTACCCTTAATTATCCTATTTACTTTTAACCGTGGTCACTAAAGTAAAAAAAGTTACTATTCACCATAAAATATTGTCATCTCATTGAACCACATTTTAGTCCTTGATATTAACTGTGTCTCTCGGATTTTTGAAATTAAATTCAGAGAAGTGGTAAATTTTCATTTCAATGAAAAATTCAGTTTTTTAACTACCACTAAGTGGTTTAACTATTCATCGAAAATTGAAGTTTTTCATAAAAATACCGAAACTTCAGCCTAATAATAATTTGATATTCCGAATTAAAAATTTATGTCTATTTTTTTCAAATTCAAAACATAGAAGTGGGATTAATTAATTTTAAAATTAATTCCTATTATCAAAACAAATAGTGTGTTTTTAAGAAACAATAACTATCAAAAGATTCATACATGTTTATATCCAATTTCAAAGTGAAATTAATTCCAATGAACAAAATTGGTTTAAATGGTAAAAATATATTCTAATTACACTTTAAAACCAATAAAAATAATAATCTAACCATATAAATTATTGCGATGAAAAAAGTTGTTTTTTATTAAAATATAGCGTGTTTTTACTATTCATTAAAATATGAAAGTTATCAGAATAATATGAAAATTTTATCCAAAGTAAACTTTTATATCCTGATTCCAAAGAAGAATATTTTTTGGTCAAATTGAACTTATAGATATTTAAAAAACAAGATTTAAAGTCGGTGCGCCATCAAAAGGCGGGAAAACTGCAATTTTTTAAAAATATATATTTTACATGAATAATTTATTTTGTTCCCATAACATATTCTATAAAATGTTTAATATGAATGATAATGTTATAAAATTCAAAATATAGTTAATAATATTCATAACGGCTAGTCCATAATAATATTATAACAATATATCGTTGTTTAGTGAAACCCGGTATTGCGTACTACACACCCTATCGAGGAAGGTCACAATTGCGGGTAATGCAAGCCAAGTTAGGGTTGCATGTTGTGTAAGACTCCTATGTTGTTGCGTAAAACAAAATACAACCATATTTAATTTATAAATTGAATATATATATATATATATACACTCAATTTTGCGTAGAATAACTACTATTAAACAAACTTGAAATTTTGTGTAACACAATCCAAGAATAGTGTTGCATATAATGTAAGCTAATACGGTGTTGCATATAGTGCAAGATAATCTTTGTGTTGCATATAACACGAGACATAAATGAAATTAAAAAGAATATTTTTCATAAAATCTCGGTGAGTTACATTCTACCCCCCTTAAAATGAATTTCCCCCTCAAAATTCTTTGGGGTTATAAATGGTTTACTACATGAAAGTTTCTTTCATAGAAACCCACATCGTAAAAAGGAATACCAAAACATAACTTTAAAAACTAAATTATGAAACGTAATGGTTACCCAAATTTACTAATCACTGGGTTTCCACATAGGAGAACATAGGTGAAAAATATGGATATGGAAGAGAAATATAACTATCACGTTTTGATGGAGAGTGGTAGATAACAGGGATCTGAAAAATCCAACAGTCACAAAGACATAAAATTGTGATGTACTAAGGTACCATATAATTCATCTTATATGAGGGAAATAAGACAACATTTTTGGTTTTCAAGATCATTTCCCTGATGTTGAAGAATTTTTGAATCAAAAGAAATACTTACTTTATTTTGGTACAATCTCACCGTTGTTCATGACTTGAACAATATCCACTTCATCTCTTAAAGAAATGAAGTTAAATTAGTCATTCGTGAATTGTTAGCAGATCATGTGATAGAATTATGGGTCATTCCATTTATCTCTAACATAAGGTTAACAAATGTTATCAAATATACATAAGTCCATCTATGGTGAGGTTAATCTAATTCGATTCGAAAATTGAACTTATACTTCATCTATCATACCGCTTAATAAAATAAAACCGGTTTATACTAACCAAGGACTTCCTGTAGGCTAGTGGTAGGCGATAAAGGCCTGTCGCACTTCGGTTGTGGGTTCGATTCCCACAGCCTTGTCTGACGTGACGGGTTGTCGCCCGTTCTGCAGGTTTTCCCTTTTCTTAAACTACACTATTATAACATTCTATCAAAAATATCAAAAACAAATTTCTAGCCTTAAAAAATACTAACTTATGTCTAACTTAATTAATTCCAATCTTTAGACTTATCCAAATTACATCTATCCAATCTCATAGTATACATAAAATAATTACGGTAAAGGTCACATAACAAGAACAAGAATAAAATAATTTATCATACGATATATATTGTTGGTCACATTCCAAACATGTGAATTCCTTAATCATGTATTCTATTGCTACATAAATTACCATAAAACCTTAGTAGAAAACATGAATGCTATCAAAATTTTTCCCTTTCCACATTCCAAAATCCCAAAAATTCTTTATACTCAACCCATGTTATCACTTTGTCCTTATATTAGTCATGAGATCATTAATACTATCAAACATCTCATTATATCCTTATCCCTTAATTATGCGCACATTATCTATTTTCCAAAAATATCTGAATAACCTTTCATGGTTACCAGTACCATTCATCATATACTTTCAATTACATTAAGAAAAAGAAATAGTGTAACAATCCTTAGATGATTCTTTATTCCATAGTACCATTAAATTACCAATACAACATAACTCTTGATAAATATACAATCATTCCACTACCTTCTTAAACCACTGATTGAGCTTCATCATTTTATTCCTCAACACTTCTTTCATTTCATATATCATTTGTAGTCTCTTCATCATCATCCACATAAATACTACCCATACGACAATGCTTATTCTCTTCATGACATCTTCCTTTAGGGAATTGGTTTTCATAATTCATGTACATTCCACATTTAATCCATAAAACCATTGTTGATGCCGTAGCAATACTATTATCCTTGTCCATAGTGTTAACTGGTCATTTACCTTTTGAATTACTGGATTTATGTCCTTATTTTCCACACCAAAATCATCTTCCAGTTCCTTTGAAGCATTCTCTTTGATGCCTCTTCCCCCATGATTTACATGAGGGAAATTGAACTTTCTTTCCTCCATGATCATCATGAAACTCCATCATTATCTTCTTAGCTGAGTCAGGAAACTTACCAATTCTGATATTATTGATCATATTATGAGATTGATGATTAGGAATAATAATGATGTTTTTCCTTCCAAATCCCATTTCATTTGCTTGATCATGAAGAATATCATTCCATTGTCCATCATATTCTCTATTATCATGAATCTTCCTGTTTCCACTCATTTTGTAAAACCCAAAAAGAATAGTATGAGAGGCAAAAATAATTCTACGAAAAAAACATAATAAAGGGGGAATACCTTCAATATATAACATCTTAGGTTTAATTATAATATCATTATTGTAATTCTGGGACTATAACCTATATGTATACTTATCCTGGGGGACATCCCTAGACATACCTTAACAATATCTCTAGGGATTTCACTAAAGTTTTCACATCCTATTTTCCAAAGGTTAAATAAAACATTCCTCTGATACCAACTGTAGAGACCTAAAGATTGATGTACATAGGCATTACATTACTTTGGCGCAATACATAACAAAAACCAACACACAAGGACCTTAATAGTTTAGTGTCTTTCAAAACATGGAACATAATCTTCTAATCATGGTGAAATATCATCAACATCTCCAATAAAGATATTCCCCTTTGGTTTTCTTAACTAAAACCATTCTTTATATCCTGGGGAAAAGAAAAAATACAATGGGTGAGCTCAAATTATCAGTAAGGGTAAGCATGGAGAAAATAAAACAAACTATTTACATTTAACTTAAAAACATGCCCATAATGTTTAAACATGAAAATCTTGAGCAATGAGAAAAAACATGGAAGTACATAAGGCACAGATCAAAATGGAACATCAATCCTGATAAAATAGCATGTGAATAAAAAATGTAATTGTGGAAAACCATTAAACAGATGATATGATTTCTATAGTATCCAATGCATTGCTGCCAAGACCATATTAGTGGACAAAGACCCTTTCTGAATCGAGTTCACTCCTCGTTCCAGTCCTGTAACACTGAACCGGATTAACTTACCATTCCATCCATGTCTATCTAATGAGATATAAATCTTTACCCAATGAATTGGAGGGAGATATAAGTCCCACCCATCTCAATTGAAATCTTTCTTATGTTTTCCACAACATAAACATTAATCATTCATCATTCATCATGACCTAAATAATAAAATGGGTTTCATAAACATCATCCCATCATTACATAATCGATATAAAAAATGGATAACATTTCAGCATAAGAAAAGTGAAACCACTAAATTCATAGAGACATTATAATTGAAATAGGAACATATTAAATAATTCCATCGTATATGAAAAATGGTTTTGATAAAACACTTGAAATGAATTCTTGAGGAAAATATCCTCTCTTCTTCAAAATCATTTTCTTTTTACAAAATGCCATGTAATTTTAAAAGAAAATGATTTTTTTGAAAATATTCAAAAAATTTAGTAGAGGAAAATTCATTGAAATTAGTCATTATGAAACCCTAAAAATCCTTTCACGCTGTATAAGTTAAAATTAACATTCTTCTAGTACTTTTGTCGGAAAAGTCAAAAAGTTCCTCGTATGGTAAACAAAAGACAGATTACTTACATAACACAAAGTAAAAGTCAAAGAGGGGTAAAAATGACATTAAAAAAATATGTAAGAATATTAAACACTTTATGAAAAACATTTTATGGTAATGGATGAAAAATATAACCCTAGTCAATATTTATGTATAAGTAATCTCGGATAAAAATGAGATTTGAAAAATTATCCCTTACCTAAGGTCTGATATGCTTTGTACATATCTTAACCTCCTGTATAATGATTTAAATAATTTCATTGACTTATTACAGAATCATATTCATTGTTATGATATCATATATGGTTCACTTATGACTTTATATTACCCGTTCTTTTGTAAATTTCATGTTAAAACGCCGTTTTGGGTAAAATCGTTTCATTTATCGTATGAATTTCGACTTGTTGTTCTTGATATTATTACTTATATAATAATTTACTTAATTATAGAATTTACAATATGATTTATATATATTATATAATCAGAATATACATATATATATATATATTATAGATTGATAAATGGAATAAAATACACCGTTCTTGGAGATGGTAGGCCTTACGTACGCATGAACGGTGTTTTTGTTTCCATATTTAAGTGAATGGAATTAAGTAGATGAAATAGATATATATATACATAAATACAGTATAATTATTATGTAATATATTTCATTATTATTCATTATACATACTTTATAATCATTCATGAATGGTTAACATGGAGAATGAATCTCATTGCGTCGTGGAGACGGTAGTCTGTACGTACGCACGAGCGATGATATCATTCTCATGATCGTGGAATTGTATTGAAGTGTATGTATAATACTTCAGAATAAATATCACTCTACAATAATCATATATAGTTATTTATTTACACCATTATACCCATCCATGTAAGGTGGTGGTCGAAAACAGATTACACCACGGCGTGGAGACGGTATTCCGTATGTACTCACGCGCGGTGATTTCGTTTTCCGTAGGATTGATAGAAGGTGAAATATGGTTGTTTCATATTTATAATAACATATCAGTATATAATTAATAATTATGTTATTACTTTATAATAAGACAACTAAAGAAGAAATAAGTAGAAGAAGAATGAAACTTGAGAGAATCAGAAGAAGAGATTACCTCTTCTTCGACACACCTACTTTAAGCATTCTCTTAATGAAGCCGATTTGGCCTTTTGAGAAGACCAGAACCTCAAGAATGCTTCTAGGGAAGTGGAAAATAGAAATGGGCAGGGTTGGGCCGAGCTTCAAGTCCGAAAAAGGTGTGAAGAGAAGATGGAAGGGGTTCCCTTTTTATAAGGGAGGAGAGCGGCACCATTGGAAAAAATTAAAATATTATTTTATAATAAAGCCATATTCAGTTTATAATAGCTCCAAATTGATTTATTTCGAAGATAAAGTGGGGATGGGTTAAAATACTCTCAACCAATAGATTTTTGACAATTTTAGGCTGCAAATGTAACCTTATCATTTAGATTTACTCTAAGATAAATAATTTAACTTTTACCGTGTCTTCTTGTTTTCTTACACTATATGGTTAATAAACATACTATAACAAGCCAAACGAACCCCAAGTGGTTCATTATTAATATATATATCCTTATCTAAGTCATTGGGCCGAACAATATATTTTTAAGAAGAAAATAACAATTAATAATATAATATTTGTTTTAAAAACTATTTTATGTCAATTTTGAAACTATTTGGTAATTGATTTTTCTGAAAATCATAACACCATGATTAGTTCGAAAAAAGTTAATTAAATCATTACTAATATGTCATATGAACCTATATAATTAGATGAATGTATAAAAAATCTAAAACTACATTTATTTGGGTATTTATAACATCAATTATATTAATATATCATTAATAAGATAATTATTTAATCATCATTGTGTCATAAATAAATTAAATTATTTAATGTCTAAAATTTTTAAATAAAATACCGTTATGTTGGAAATATTTTTTTCTTTTTAATAAATATTTATAGTATAATATATTTTTTTATAACCCTATATTAAAAATGTTTTAGTTATTAAACTTTGATTTTAACCATTTTAACCCTTCTTTAAGTAAATTAATAATAAATGTCCTAATCTAATCCAAGTGGACCTAAATGGTCATATTTTATTCCTAAGGTTGTATTTGGTCTAATTACACTTATCCAGTAGAATTACTACATGTGTTAGGGTAATAATAATATCCTTTTACCCTTAATTACCCTATTTACGTTTAATCATGGTAAATAAAAGTAAAAAGCTACTATTCACCAAAAATTATTTTAATCTCATTGAACCAAATTTTAGTCATTGATATTTACAGTGTCTCTCATAATTTTGAAATTAAATTCACAGGAGTGGTAAACTTTAATTTAAATGAAAAAATCGGTTTTTTAACTACAACTAAGTGGTTTCACTATTAATCTGAAATTGATGTTTTTTAGAAAAATTCCAAAAATTCAGCCTAAGAATTATTTAATATTATGAATTCAAAATTGAAGTATATTTTTCCAAATTCAAAACATAGAAGTGGCATTAATTAATTTTAAAATAAATTCCCATTATCAAAACAAATAGTGTGTTTTTAAGAAACAATAACTATCAACAGATTGATACTCATTTATATCCAATTTCAAAGTGAAATTAATTTCAATGAACAACATTGGATTAAATGGTAAAAATATATTCTAATTACACTTTAAAACCAATTAAAACTATAATCTAACCATGTAAATTATTGCGATGAAAAAAGTTGTTTTTAATTAAAATATAGCGTGTTTTTACTATTCATTAAAATATGAAAGTTATCAGAATAATATGAAAAATTTATCCAACGTAAATTTTTATATCTTGATCCCAAAGAAGAATTAATTTTTGTCAAATTGACCTTATAGTCATGTCAAAAACAAGATTTACAGTGGGTGCGCCATCAAATGGTGGGAAAACTGTAATTTTTATAAAATACATATTTTACTCGAAAAATTTATGTTTTTCTCATACCATATTCTAGAAAATTTGTAAGATGAATAATAATGTTATAAAATTCAAAATGTAGTTAATACTATTCATAACGGCTAGTCCATAATAATATTATAACAGTATATCATTGTTTAGTGAATCTCGGTATTGCGTACTACACACGCTATCGAGGAAGGTCGTGATTGCATGTAATGCAAGCCATGTTAGGGTTGCATGTAGTGAATGACTCCTTTTTGTTGCTTATAACAAAATCCAACCATATTTCATTTGTATATTGAATATATATATATATACACTCAATTTTTCATTGAATAACTAATATCAAACAAACATGAAATTGTGTGTAACACGATCCAAGAATAGTGTTGCGTATACTGCAAACTAATACGGTGTTGCGTATAGAGCATGATAATATTTGTGTAGCGTATAACACAAGACATAAATGAAATTAAAAAAAATATTTTTCATAAAATCTCGGGGTGTTACATTGGGGAACTGAAGCCCACTGGAATTATTGTTTAACTAGCTAACCAGAGTACTGCGCACCCCTCTGGTGTGTTAGAGGATGTTCTTGTGACTGTCCAAAATTTAATTTTTCCTTCTGACTTTTATGTTCTTAAAATGGAGGATGATATGATGAATGGACATGCCCCGATTATATTGGGGAGACCTTTCTTGAAAATCTCCAAAACCATAATTAATGTCCACAATGGTACATTATCAATGGAATTTGGTGGTGAAATAGTCCATTTCAACATCCTTGATTCCATTAAGCACCCCTCAGAAGAACATTCCTCTCTCTCTGTTAATTTAATTGATGCACTCCCTACCCCTGAAAAAACAACATTTCTTTCCCCTGATCCCTGTTCAAAATTTTATTCATTGATAGAAATTCTAGGAAATGATTCATGCATTGATTTTTGTAGTGGTATAGAAAAGTTTCATGCATGTTGGTTGATTGATGGTTTCTTGAACACTGATGATCCATTGACAATCGTTGATTCTGCTAAGATTGTAAAAGCTCATTCCTCATCCGAGGTTGATAACATTGAGTAGTTAGATGATATCAGGGACCTCTCACACACACTCCCATTAATCCAAAATCCACCTGAATTGGATCTAAAACAATTGCCTCAAGATTTAAAATATTCATATCTTGAGAATGGAAACAAGTTGCATGTCATCATTGGTAGTTGACTCCCTCCTGAGCATGAATTGTGACTGCGTTAACTTTTTAGCGAGTATAAACAAGCTTTGGGGTGGAAACTTGTGGGCATTCCTAGTATTATCCCATCAATTTTTAGACATCATACTTTGTTAAATGATGAGGCTAAACTAGTGAGGTTTCCACAACGTCGACTAAACCCCAACCTCCTAGAAGTTTTGAAAAATGAGGTAACAAAATTATTTGCTACTGGAATCATTTACCACATCTCTGAAAACCAATTGGTCAGTCCCATTCAGGTGGTTCATAAATAGACTGGCCATACATTAATTGAAAATTAAAACAATGAATTGGTTCCAACTCGTGTGCAGAATAGTTGGTGTGTCTGTATAGACTATTGCCGACTAAACCAACACACGAGGAAGGACTATTTCCCTTTTCCATTCATTGACCAAATTTTACAGAGGCTAGTGGGTAAGTCCCACTACTGTTTCCTTGATGGGTATTCTGGATACTTTCAGATCCATATTTCCCCTGAGGATCAGGAAAAGACAACCTTCTCTTGAACCTTTGGCACATTTTCCTATAGAAGGAAACCATTTGTTCTGTGCAATGCTCCGGGTACTTTCCAACGATGCATGGTTAGTATTTTTTTCGGATTACCTAGAGAATTTCTTGGAAGTATTCATGGATGATTTCAATGTTTATGGATCTTATTTTGATGAATGTTTTAGTAGTCTTGGTTCAGTCCTACGTTGCAGTATGGAAAAGAATTTTGTATTAAAATATGATTAATTCCATTTCATGGTGCAACAAGGTATAGTTTTGGGGCATGTCATTTCTTAGGGATGGTATCCAAGTAGACAAATCAAAATTTGAGGTCATTTATTCCACCCCATTCCCCAAAAATATATGGAAGGTGCGATCTTTCCTGGGTCATGTTGGATTTTACCGTCGTTTCATTCGTGACTTTAGTAAAATTGCACTCCCCATCTCCCAATTACTCCAAAAAGAAAAAGAATTTGTTTTTGATAAATAATGTGAGGAGGCTTTTAATAAGATAAAATGGTGTCTCACCTCACCCACAACCACCTCGTTGGGATTTACCATTTGATCACATGTGTGACACCTTTAACTATGTAGTTGGGGCAGTTTTGTCACAAAGGGTCGATCAAGCTCCACATGGCATAGCCTATACCTCACATACATTGGACCCTGCCCAAAAAAACTACACCAAAATTGAAAAAGAATTCCTTTCCACTGTGTTTTCCTTGGACAAATTCCGGTCATGCCATTTGGGGTCCAAAGTCATTATGTCCCAAACCATGAATCCCTATGATACCTCCTTAAGAAACCAAAAGCCAAACCACGTCTCATTCATTGGATTCTCCTGCTTCAAGAATTCAATCTAGAAATTAGAGATAAAAAAGTAGAAGAGAATGTGGTGGATGACCATATCAGTAGGATTCAACCATCCTCAAACATTGACTCATACCCTTTTATTCCCATAAATGGAATTTTTCCTGATGAGCAATTGTACCGTGTGCAAGATTCTATTCATTGGTATGCTTAAATAGTAAATTATTTGGTAGCATCTTCCATTCCTACTGATTAAAAAAACCAAGCTAGTCGTCTAAAACATGAGTCTCGTTGGTATATTTGGGATGAACCCTACCTTTGGCGCACCTGTAGTGATCATATCCTTAGGCATTGTGTTCCTGATAGTGAGTTTCATTCCATCATTAGATTATGCCACACTCTACTTGTGGGGGCCACTTTGGTCCCCAAGGGACTACTCACAAGGTCCTTGATTCTGGTATCTTTTGGCCAACACTATTTCGATATGCCCATGATTTTTCCAAATCATGTACTTTTTGTCAAAGAATGGGGAATGTCTCTAAAAGAAATGAAATTCCACAAAACTATTCCCCTTTCATGACATTTTTTATGTTTGGGTTATTGAATTTATGGGGCCATTTCCAAATTCCTTGGTAAACTTGTACATTTTTCAGGAAGTTGACTATGTATCTAAATGGGTAGAGGCACAAAATACAAGGATTCATGATTCTAAGGTTGTTGTAGAATTTTTGAGAACCCGAATCTCTTGTAGGTTTGTCTTACATAGGTTCATCATCAGTGACCAGGGGTCTTATTTCTGCAACTGAACAATGCATTCACTTTTTCATAGGTATGGGTTCAGTCATCGAGTTTCTACTACATATCATCCATAGACCAATGGTCAAGCCGAGGTGTCAAATAGTGAGGTAAAACAAATTCTTGAAAAAAACTTTCAACCCAATAGAAAATATTGGAGTCTCAGACTTGATGATTCATTATGGGCCTACCATACTTCTTTTAAAACTCCCATTGGAATGTCACCCTACCGTCTTGTGTTTGGAAAGAGTTGTCACCTCCCTATTGATATTGAGCACCGTGCCTACTAGGCCATCAAATAATGAAATTATAATCATTCTGGTGCAGGATCTCAAAGGAAGTTACACATTCAAAAGTTGGAGGAAATGAGAATAGTTTCATATGAAATCTTCGGAATTTATAAGGAGAGAGCCAAGGCTTCCCACGACCGTCTTATACTTCATCATCAGTTCCACATTGGGCAGAAGGTCCTCCTTTATAATGCAAGGCTGAAGTTGCATCCAGGTAATCTTTTTTCCCACTGGTTTGGACCATACACTGTTACTAACATTTCTTCATTTGGTGTTGTCCTGGTTCAAAATGATAAAACCAAGAAAACATTCACTATCAATGGACAGCGGCTGAAGCACTTCCATGAATCCATTCCGAAGTCCCTGGGGGAAGAAATGCATGATTAAGAAGAAATCTATGGTTGAAACTCACCATGTTTTATCCTTCTATTCCACATCCTTTTTTCTTATAGTGAGGACAATACACATTCTACATGTGGGGGGATGGGTACATTCCTGGGTTAGATAGAAATTTTAATCCTTTTCTCCTTTCTTCTCTTTTTATCCTTTTTTATGGTATTTTCATTTTTTCCCCATCAACAATTTTTATGTTTGATGCTTTGGGGATCGTAAAGGGCGGAAAGTAAAAATACCATAACAAAGTCTAAAAAGAATTTTTGTATGAATTTAAGTTCAGGGAGTGATTTTTAGTTAATTGGTTTATGTCAATGATATAAATGGGTGTATCACTGTGAAACATTTGAGATGATTGATGCCCCTTGTTTGAGTAGATTAGGGAAAACTGTGTCACTAATATCTCCATACATTTTGCACCAAACCACGAAGAATGAATATTTCTTACTTAATATAAGGTAAATATATGATAGGTTAATGTTTTTTATCATTAAATGATATTTTCATACGTTTGTTCGTTATCCGATCTGTTTCATTACAGTAACATATTGACCTATGTGTGTGTACCTAATGTCTGACTGTTGTACGCCCTTAAAAAAGATTGGGTCTTATGAAGGTCAAAAACCACTCCTCCTCAACCTTTTATTTTGGTATAACTATTGAAATTAGTGTCGTGAGGAGATCAAACAAGGGTTGAGAGATGAGTGTGAGATTTTTTCCAAATGCAACATCATAAAAAATAATATAATAAACGAGGGGAGTGATGAAATGTAAAACATATGGGGATTTCTAGGTCAGGAGCTTATGGTTTGACTTCTTGGAATTCTTAAGTGAGTGGGTCTTGAAATATTATTGCAAAGGATGTAGGATGGGTTGGGTTAAAAATCATTTAAAGCTGAATAATGTTAAAATAACCTATATTTATTTGATAGAAAGTTGAAAGAATAGAATGGAATGGTGTTCACTCACACACATGGAGAGTTAGTGGAATGGTTGACTTTTGAATTCCTTGCTCATTTTGGTGTCATTAATGTCTTTGAATTTTATTGTAATATGTTTATGAGACATCTTTTTTCATTTTCACTAGGGAAAACTCCTTGGTGTGGTTTGTGCATTGATCACATTACTTTAGTGAATTTAAATTTCCTCAATGGTTACATTTTCATGATGTTGAGAATATATATATATGCATCATATTATTTGTATTTGTGACTTTGCCCAGGAGTGAAATTGTTTAGGTGTGGGGGTGTGATCGTACCACAATTCACTATGTCATTTTCACCCTTACACCATTGTATTAAACTAAATTTTGTATTGTAAATTAAGAAAATAATAACAAATTAAATTACATATTTGAATTCTTTATTTTTTTTGTGTATTGATATTAAAAAGTCCCATGTTAGTTGTCTTGAAAATTTCATTGAAAGTGTAGGTGATTTGGAGGGCCAATGATGATGTCCAAGAAAAATGGGCCAAACTGTGCAGGATCCAAGCACACCAGTGGGTTAATCCGCACACTCATACTAGACCGTGCTTATAATTGGTCTGAACTTTTATTGTCTGGTCCGAACCTCATTGGGATACATTTCATATGACGAAACCCAAGACTCATTCGGCCATCTGATGGCCTTTCCGACCTGATCTGTCCAGCACACTAAATCTGCACGGATTCAAAAGTGGTGTGTCGTGATCTGTCCACATCTTGGGCTATAGGTGTCCAAAAAGAGCCAAACATTCGGTGGAGATAGCGAAGAGTTCGACTAGGAGTAAAATCTCTGGTATTTTTGTGACCCAAATGAGTTCTCTCCTCATAAATGATGTTCTGGAGGCCCCTATCCTCGTAGGGGAATCAAGGATTAAGAGGCAGTTCCACCCGAGCCTTCTCGTCCTCTCGATGGCGAGCTAAACGGTGGACAATCATTTAGAGGGGAGATACACATACCTGGGAGGGTGTTCCAGAACTTGATACTCTACAGGTTTTGTGTGATTTTTTTTTGGATTATTTCTCTTATGTTTTATCTAATCGTGATTCCCCTCTGAGTTCATTTAATGGGATTAATTTATTGAACTGTTTTTCATTTCAACACCGATTGGGTTGAAATTTCATGTAGGAAACATGAGTTATTTCGATTGGGCAACACAAGGATCCTATTTCTCTCAAACATACAAAATATATTAGTATTATTTGGTATCCTTTAATATATTATTGAAGTACAATCCCTGACAACATGATTGTTGTGTTAAGGGTTGGTACTTTGCACAATGTTTAGAGAGGCAAGAGGGGAATCAAGATCTTGACAACCCTGAACCAAATAATTAAACAATACCATGTATACTTTTCAGAACAATGAACTATCCAAGATTTGTAGTGAATGTTAAGTGATCTCCTTATCTCATAATTCTTAATCCTCCACCTTATTCTATCAACTACTAAACTCTTTAAGTTATGTTATTTTCTTAGAACTGTTTTCAAAATCACCCCCTCTTTTAGTAATATTTATTAAAAATTCACACAATAAGACACTAATGATCCTTGAGAGACGACCTAAGGTCTTCCCTAAACTATTGATAAACCTTATAAAACATAATCAAATTGATGTGTCATGACAGCGCGGTCAAATGCCTTAGTATTTATTTATTTATGCATCATGCGGGGTGGGTAATATAATTTCCCTTTGTGATTACGGTTGAATCCCAACATTTAATTAGGGTTGGACGAAGAAAATTAGGCTTTTCATGATAACATGTTTTGTTACCTTAGTAACAAATGTGGGGTGGGGAAGATGATGATGATGATTTTGTTGTTTTGTTTATTATCTTTGATCCATGTTGTAAATGATGTTGGTCGTATGACTTCTAAAATTCATGGTCATTAGTAGTCTCTTTTTGTGCACTGAAATCATGAATACTTATTGTTAACCGCTTATTGAATGGCAATGAAGTTTAAAACATGATTAATCACCTATATCATGTTAATTAAATAGATTCACAAGGATCACACTAGTTCTGTGATAACCCCTGATTTACGAAAGTGAATTTATTGAACGAGGGTTGATATATCTAAATACACCTTGTTGTTTGGTGTGGTTGTGTGTTTTGAATGGTTTTGTTTGACCCTATGTTTTTTGTTATTCATGTTGTGTTCTGGTTGGGAATTTGGATGTGTATGGGTGGTGGTATGTGTGGTGTAATGGAATATCATGTTTAGAGACTGATTAATTGTAGAATGGATGAACTTGTTCAAAAGAGGATATGCATCTGGGTTGTGTTATAGTTTTTGGGCTTCATCTGTTTGTGAAGTAGGACTAAAAACTACTTGAGTTTTTGTTTTTATTGTGATAAGTGGTTCTTTTTGTGTAGTGGGGATATCAAGGATATATTGGGAAGGATAATTTTTGAGTAGGATGGTGTTACCTTTCATGGGTCCTTCTCTGGGAGTTTCCAGAGATGCTAATGACATGTGTGTTTGTTATTATGTTACATATTGTGTGATGTGTTTGGTATTACCCGGATAGGGATGGAATAAATAATTAAATTAATGATTTAATTCATAGTGATAATTGGTCAAATGAATTGGTTTTGGTTTTGAATTAAGTATTTGGATGGTCGTGTGGTTATGCATCTGAGGTGGTAGCAAGGGCAGTTCTATGTGGGCATTTTTTTTACGATCCCATAGGTTGGGATGAGTGTTTGGTACCTATATATATACTTATAATTCCTTTTGATTTATATTAACACCACCACCCTATTTGAGCTCCAAGTTCTAGGCAGCACCATTTCATGGGGTAGTGTGTTTTTTACAACATCCTCATAGGAGGATGGACAGATGGATATTATCACTTCTATGATCCCCTTATAGGAATTAGTATCCCAACACTATTTTTGTAGTTTTGGTGTGGTTGTGAGGACCATGAATCTGTGAGGGAGATTTTCCATAATAAGTGTCTTAGAGATGAGATATTTTATGATTTATGAGGTGTCTTCGGGTTGAGTTTTTGGTTTTGTGGCATAAGTGTATGCGGGAAGGAGGAGATGTAGTTGTCGCTGATGTGTCTGTGGGTGGGATGTGGTATGGAGCCTAGGTGTGTGTTGGACAGTTGTGATATTGGGGTTTATGGAAGGGAATTGTACCATCATGAAATTATCTGTTTGGGATGAGTATTTAACCAGTGGGATGTGGTGTGAGGTACCCTATCATCGATGTTCTTATTATATTTCTTTACTTGAGATGATTTATTTGGTGAATATACCTTGGTGAGATTTGGGATCGATAATATAACATGTCATGTTCTTTTGGGGTTTTCTATTTTCTCATAGGAGCATTAGTTTTCTTCTACACTTGTGCACGAGAGACTTTTGGTTTTCGTACTGTGTATACTTATATTCTCACCCTATGTATATAAAAATATTTTTAGGTTTTTATGGAGATTACACGGACTATTCTGGACCCTACCAGCTCGGCCGTTGGGATAGTTGATGTGTCAGTGCCTATCGTTTTCATTTTGAAATTTACTTTGGAGTTTTTCATTGTATTTTTAGAATTTTTACCTTAATCATTCAAGTGGGATGGAATTTGGCTTCTTTTATATATATGTATTTGAGTGGTTTTGATGTTGATACATCTTATCTTCAAATCATGGTAAATATAAAATGGTAATTCCCCCCATTTTGGTTTATTTTTATAGCCTTTGTTCTGGTTTCCACCCTAGGGCCAATTAGAGGTAGGACTCAGGGGTCATTATCACTTTTTCATAATGAATAAGGAAGGTCTAGGAAATTTTCCATCCCTTCCCTCATCATGAAAAAGGAGGGTCGTGACATTAATCCTTATCAACTTCACGTTTTGTCGATTTAATTACCTCAAGAATATGGGAAAGGGGGTATATGATTTTTTTTATTGACTGGGTAAGTTAAATTTTTTATAAAATTTTGAGATGTGGGTGGAGAATGTGTACATTAATATATAAGAGGGTTTTCATTTTTGTTACATTAATTTCATTTTATAAAATGTTTACATGACACTCCAATAATATTAAAAGTAGGGATAATAATTAAAAATATATAATTTAGTGGTAATTTAAATCACTATCCACTCATTTAAGGATTGTGTTTTTTGGTATTTTTTACCTCTATCTAAATTTAACAATTTTACCACCATTAACCCTAACCTAGGATATTAATTTTTATTAGTGTAACTTATTTTCTTACTAAAAATAAAATGGTAACTATTAAAAAATTAAAATATTATCCTTAAAATTTTAAATCCATTTTATTTGATTTAGTTTCTAGTGGATGAAAATACTAAAGGTACACTTAATTCAAAAAACAGTTCTTAAATAAAGACCTCTTTATAGATAAATTTTATGGTCTACAAAAATGAGGTTTAGTATTGATTTTCATGAAATTTATTTGTATATTATTTTGAATATTATATTTTTATTCCTTCCAAATAAATCCATGAACAAATGGATTTTTATAATACATCATTATTATAACATTAATGGAATTAATTTTTTATTATAATAAATTATAACTTAGGATCTAAAATATCATTCGTATGTTTTTAAAATCCCCAAAATATTTTTAAAAGATTTATTTTCTAATTTAAACACAATATTTTCTAATAAAATGGATTTATAAATATTTATTTCATTCTTATATCATGTTGTTTCAATAAAATTTGTGATATTATTGAAACTGTATTTGTCAATAATTCCCTACTAATCATCAATTTTTCATAAATTACAAAATAGATTCGAAGATAATTTTAATATTATTGATCTAAAATAGTTTTTTAGAATCATTTTCTTGTATTTTATAAATTATCATTAATATGAAATCATAGAGATCATTTAATAAAATTTATATGGAATAAAAAAAATTCTTTCAACTGAAAATTGATGTTCTTTTTTAGTACAATGATTATTAAATTTTTATTATTACTATTGAAATAACTTTTTATATAATTCAATATATTTACCAATTTATATAATTTATAATGAATAAATATTTTTAAAAAATAAATGATAAAATGAAATCATATTTAATAAAAAGTTGTACCCTTAAATAAAACAAATTATTCCACAATGTGAACATAATAAATTTACCTATAAAATGAGCATTTGTTTTGAAAATATATTTATGTAATATGATATATATATATATATTAAAAAATAAATATTTTATAAAACTGAACTATTATTCCAAATACTTTTTCAAACACATGTTTTCATTGTTCAATATTGTATAAGGAAACATCCTTGTCCTCTCTTTAATATATCATTATATATGAAAATCTAATATCCAATGTAATGAACTACTAATAAAAATATAGTGTCCAATGTCATTTTGATCACATTAAAACCATTATTTAATTCTTATAACATAAGAAACATTAGACCTTTATAAGTTATCATATATAGAGGAATTGAAAATCCTATGAAATTTCACACTAAACATCAAAAATATATAGTCCATCTATAATAACTATAAATATAAAATATAGATGTTCATCAATGAAATTATTTAATCACCAAAATCTCTTTAGGATATGCTAATATTCATTATCATATAATCATAAGACCCAAGATGGATACTTTTTATATCCAAAAATTAAAATTTCAAAATTTAGCATAAAATTTATAATTTTATATTTTGTGTAACCAAAATCCCTAAATTTTCTTTAGGTTCATTCTGTATCTTATAATACATGATAATATTATCCATAAATACTACATCAAATTTATATATTTAATCTAAAAATAAATCATTATCTACATGCCTTATGATAGGTTAGAGTTTGTAACACTAAAAGGAACAATTATTAATTCATATACTCTCTATGTTTTGTTTTATTCTATATTTTGTATGTATTCACTTTTAATCCATAGTAGGTGATATCTATTATCAATATCAATAATTGATAATAAATGATCCCATATATATTGATCAAACTCGTCTTTAATATGAGTTATAGGATTTCTTTTATTTGTTATGATCTTCTTAGTCTCAGGATAATCCATGAAAAGACATATTGACTAATAATTCCTCATCATAAAGAGGGATTATGCAACAAATGGTGAGGTATCTAGGAATTAAAAATAGTTCCCATAATTCCTATGATGTTTTATTTTTGACTCCACCAATTTAATAGAGATAATTATTTAAATAATCAATATAGCCATAGAATAAGATATGTATTCAACTCAAAACATAACCCCAAATTTTGTTCGATGAACTAGATGATTTTTTGGAAATATATCAATATATTCAAATAAATGTGTAATGTATCCAATATTTATTACTCAAAATATTTTTTCTTGATAGAACTCATGAATGTGTATTAAAAAAATATAATATAATTATATTCATGTACAAGAATATAATAATCTTTGGATCGGTATTTGATAACTGCGTAATTTTAGATAAAATATGAGATTTAATTATCTTAATAAATGACATGATAACAATATAAAGACATATAATTAATTACCTATATCTCATCAAATTAGACCATGGGAATAATAACAATATTTTTATGATTTAATTTACCACAAACCACAATTGAAGATGCTTTTTTTACTTGGGGTGAAATTCCCACATGAATGTGATATTTCATTGATAACTCAATAAAAAATATATTGGGTGGTGAATTAATAATCTTACTGAAAATTTATGATTATAATGAATAATATGAATTATAATCAAATATGGAATTTTTGTCCTTGATTGAATAATAATTTCACATTTCACCATTTTAATTTTATATTATGCTATCCATGAGATTAATTAGACTCCAAATACTATTTCCACCATAGAATAAAATAAACAACATATTCATAGCTATATAATTACCTTATATCTTATTCCGTTTAGATAATGTGTTATAATCAACAAATGAATTAGTCAATTTTTCATTCCTGGGTTCAAATAAAACTGAAGGAATAACATGATTTACACAAATAGTATTAATCATAATAAACAATATATCTTCTTCAATTTTCTTAATATCAATGAATTCTCATTATATATTTATTTAAATATTTTATGTATAATATTTACTGAAACATATTTTCTTATATAACACTAATTATATGGGGTCATTTTCCTCATTTTTTGGTTCTTGTTTTTTGATAAAATTCAAAAATTAATTTGTTTCACCTTACTAATAATATATTACCAAAACTATCATCTCATTATGTAATTATTTATGAATAAATAAATATATTATCTAATGTGTTGATCTATTTCCAAAAAATTAGAAAAAACAGATCCACTAAATGATCATGCTCATAGTATTATAATGGAATCAATTTGGAGTTGCTCCTACGTTTTTGAATTAGTGAGATCAATATTGTTATGGTTTTTACCAATATCCTAATATAATGAATCCATGAATATTTCCTCATTGTCAATATTCCCATTTTAATTCTCATTTATAAAATAACTGCTTTCTTCATCACACTCATTTTTTATTCATTTCTTATTTTTCTCAAATACTTATTAAACAAATAGGGTAAAAATTAGTATAAAAAAATAATATATTATAAAATTCTAAAAAAAATTATATTAAGAAAAATTGGTCGTATTATGACTTTCTGTTCGAATCCTTCATTTCAAATATTAACACTTTTGATTCAACCATGTTTTCTTTAATATATGTTCACATTTACATATTATCCTAATAAATAAAAAGAATCAAAACTTTCAATAATAAAAATGTAAATTTCTAAAATATACCATAAATATATTTTACATCATTTCGCATATTTATACATTGATTCACACCGTTAAGAAATAATCCCAAAACCTAAAGGGAATGATTATTTAAAGATTATCACAATAATAGTGTTATAAAATAATAATTCTCCAATATCCCCCACAAAATACTCCACATATGATTTACTCCTAGATATAGTTAAAATATTAGATTATGGGGATGTTGGAAACATAATAAAATATGATCTCAACCATAACATAATGGAAATATTAAATCAATGAGTAAAGAATAAAATTTCATTATATTATAAACATGAGAGGAAAATAAACTAGGTATATATGAACATATTAACTAAAAAATATACTGGAATCAAATGAATTAATCATGATTCCTGATAAATTAATCATATTTCGATTCTTAAGAACATATAAAACACATCATCATCAAAGAATAGCATATCCCATGGAATAATAATTTGAAATAAACAAATTTTATCTATAGTAAATTGAAATAGACATATATCAGTATAATAAGAATAAAAATTCATAACATATTTTTAAGATAACCTCCAGGACCATCATCACATAGTGGATTGGAAAATTACATTTCACATCTCATAAAATTGTATATCATGCATCATTATTAGAATCCTAAATAAAATTGGTCTGAGAATCACTACTCACACCCCATACTAATATCTTTTATTCAATCCATTATATAAATCATTGGTGGGATATATATTTAAGGCCACAAATAACATAATACAAAAAAAAATATATCCTTTTGTATAAAATAAAATAGACATCAAACCTAGATTAACCAATAGAAAATAAAATTTTATATTATTCATTTTAAAATGGTACCAAAATAGTAATCAATATATAGATTAAATAATACCGAAAATTCATTCAACTAAATGAGGATTATCATAGAATTATTCAGAGGATGATAAATGAAACATTTTTTAATAGATTATGTATATTTTAGAGATATATAGGGAAATGATATGAAATCACGCACATATTTTTCATTTCATTTTGTTGATTTCATAAAAATAAAGAAAACATTTACCGATAAAATTATTTTCAAATGGGGAAAAATAATTTTAATACAATATTTATATAATAAAAATCAACATATTAAATCCATCAATAGAAATATAATATATGAAATGTGGATTTAATGATAATAAGTGGTATATAAGTATAATGGGAATGATGTTTAATAACTTTTTAACATTTTAAAATAAACAACGTTAATGACAAATATATAAAAATACTTTTTAAAATAAGTAACGAAATAATATAATACATATTTCAAACTATATGTAATCAAAATCTTCACTTATGGTAACAATATAAATTTAAAAAAATGGAAATTACCAAACTATTTGATTTGAATTATTCATGACAACCTCTTATTTTTATAAATTATGAAATCAACATAAGAATATAATTTCATTGTGGAAATTAAAATTTCTTCTATATAAAGGGATATTTTAAAATTTGATAGAGAATTAGAATAATATATCAAACATAAAACAATATAGTAATGAAAAAAAGTGTTCGGCCCAATAAAATGGTGAATTTGTCATAAAAAACCCTTACATTCGATTATCAATTTCTTCAACATATTATAAATTTTAATATATTGAATCTTAATTAATTTTTCATTTATATAATTATATTATTTATATTTATTTTAGTCATTAACAATTATTTATATTTTTATTTCCCCTTTCCTACACAATTTTAGTCAAAATTAATCACCGAGTGTTAGTTAATTCATTTCTACAATGCTTGTTTTTATAATGTACTTCCAGACCTCGATCATGTGATATTTTTTAATGAAATTTAAAATAGTCATAAATTATATATATATATATATATAATTTTTACATATAGTCTCATGATTATTTCATAAATGTTATAGGTATGGATTGAAACGTTTGGATAAAAAAATCATTTTGGGACTTTTAAATCAATTAAATATTTAATTTTATTGATGAAAAAATGATATATATTAAAAATAAAAAATATAAAAAATTATTAAAATAATTATAATTAACATATTAAGGCATTTTTCTATAATACAGTGACATTTATTGAATCTAGTGATATACAGTTACCAATTACACTTATTGTGGCTATTAGAAAATAAAAAATTAATAGATTTGGGGACATTTATACAAAAATAGTGATTGAGAATAAATTATCTAATTCTATTGAATAAGATAACCCATAAGGACCCAGCCTTAAAAAATTACATAATCATGATTTAAATTAATAATTCACATTAAGGATATTTTCAGGTTTACTCTTTTAGATAATGAGGCCATAACTATTATATTACACCTAAAAAATTATGAAGTAGACACTTCTACTTAGTTTCCATTTTTTATAAAATAAATACTCTTGAAAAAAAAGAGTCATGTCTAGTTCAATGTTTTAGACAACATGACTTTTCCTTGATCCCATCCCTGACCCTATTCATCTTTAAGTCATGTGAGAAAAATTTAAAAACATGGGATGTGTATAAAAATTTCAGTATGGGTTACAATATAAGGAAAGGAAACATTAACCCATCAATAAATTCAAATCAATGAAACCATACATTTCAATCATAACATACCCCCTGAAATCATATGTTTTTTGAATGACACACAGAAATCATAAACTATAAAGGTAGCTTAGGGAATCCATATCAAACATACATTCTATCATTCACAACTACATAGGGAGTTGAATTTGGAATACCCACCAAATTATATTCCCTAAAATCTCTTTGGTGAAACATTAACATTTACCTTTGTCACGTTACCCAATGCATTGGTGATCTATCACGGGCTCACCCGCACTAGGTTTATCATAGAACCACCTGTATACATAAACAATGCCCAATAGCCATAATATATTAATAACTCATAAACAATTATGAAGGAAAGATAACATTTACAAATTTAAGTAACAATATATCATTTCAATATATTGACATAATCAATGCTTTATCAAACCATTTTCCAAACCATTTAAAACATTTAATAAATAGATTTTCAATCAAAGTGTCACATACCATGTTGATTCTTTTAAAGAAATTAAATTTTTAAAAATAAATGTCCATATAAATAAATCCTTAAACCCATTTTTAAAACATGGATATTAATGATAAATATTTATAAGAATTAATCTTTAATCATTTAAAATGATTTTTTAGTTAAAGAGTCTCGTAACACTTGAGAAACACTTAACTAAACATAATTAATGAACAAAATGAAATGAGACATATAATATCATGAGAATAATGAAATTCATGATATAATATTTCAAAGGTTATTATATACACCATATAAAATTGAATTGGTGTATACCAACAAATAAGTCTCGATGGAATGTAAATTGAGACAATGTCCCATACAAAGATCGTATCCTTAGATTAACGATAAATCAATCACCTAAATATGTGTGAAAATAAGAATACACCCAATATAAGTGTATATTATGTGTAAAAAAATAATAGTTCATTCACACATATTCATATAATGACATAATCAATAAGTAGAAGTTTAACCCAATGAATGGAAATTGGGTTATATTGTTTCCCTACAAAAATTCAACAGCATAATAGTGTCGCATAAAAATACATAAATTTAGTTGATGTGATAGAAAGGGGTCTCTAATCAAATGAAAATAAAATTTATATCAATAAGGATATATAGGAACATATCCCATCATAAGAAAAGAAAAATTAAATGACATGACATAAAACAATTCTTTGACTAAAAGAGTACGGTAAAGGTTCCCTTACCGATTTGTTAACTTACGAAACATACAACCCATGAGGTAAGGATCATACAATGAAGATGTAAATACACATAAATTAAATTATATTACACAAGGAATACAATCATGGGAATTACACAAACTATAAAAAGGGAAATAATGTTAAATATTTCATGAATCTCATGGGAATAAAAAGTGAGATGAAAACCCCTTACCACCTCGTAATCAATCGATCCATATGACCAAAGGTTAATAACTTCCAAATGAATAACATAATACCATGAATATAAATACAATAAATATAATATATGTCAAATTTAAGTACACAATACACCACATGAAATAAATAATTGGTGAACAATGGAATCACATGGAATTAAAAGTGAGATAAGAAACCCCTTACCTCAGGTATGACTTGACATGTTCGTTCTTTAATCTCCTGAATAATAAAATAAAGTTAATTTATACATTCTTATAAACCTTATTTAAGTTTACTATTCATTTAATTTCACTTATTACCATGTTATAAACATTATGCAATCATTTAAGTTAATAATGGTCGTTTGGTCGATATTTGGTACTTGAGTCAAAAATGAACTTCTTATAATTACAAGTTGTTCATGTGGTAAAAATTATATTATATAAAGAGTGATATTCATGATTTAGATATCATATATATCATATATATCCAGTATATATATATATATATATATATATCCATAACAGTAGATAACATTTGGATATAAGATATGAAATACATCGTTCATGGAGATTGTAAGTTGTACGTATGCATGAACGCAACATTCGTTTCTATTTCATATTTTAATGGAATTAAAACATAATGATAAATAGGTATATTATAATTCCATTATAATTTCATATATAATTTCAGTATTTCAATACTTTATACGTTCTACATATGTCAGGAACAAGTTATGTCACTTTGAGGGGGCAGTATTACGTGCTTCCTCAAATGAAATTATCGCATTTACCCATTATGGAAACCATAAAGGGATTAAATAAATTTAAAATAGAGAAAAATTAGAAAAAATAAACATTATATATATCATCTAAAAATATTGTTTCATAATAATGGACACTATAAGAGGTGGTAGGAGAATATTGAACAATCATCATTTAATGAGGCAGTAGTTCGTCACCCACATAAACAGTATATTCATTACCCATTAGATGGAGGTGTGTGTCAGTGTAATTACAATACATCTCATAATAAAAACCTAGTATATGAATGAAACTAGGGTTGTTATAAAATAATTTAATAAAAAAATTTAGGGGGTTGGAGACATAAAATATAAGAATAGAACTTAAGAGAAGATATTACCTTTAAATCGGGTAAGTCCCTTTGGATTGAACCAAAAGGATTACTTGAAGTGAATTATATCTATTTTAAGTCTTCTAGGTGGAAAATAAGGATCATGAGAGATTATTTGGTCAGAATTTGGATGGGACAAGGGGGTTGATAGGTGTGATTAATGGGATAGAGGTGCGGGATTTTTGTAAGATGGAGGAGGGGCTCTTTAGGAAATCTTAAAAATATTATTTTATTATATGTTGATTATTGGGTTTTAAAAGTACAAAACATATTGTAGTATAATATAAGATTACTCCTATTCTAAATAAAATCATACAATAATAATTTGATAGGTTTTTGATATTTTTTTAATTTTTTAATCTTATTTATTTAAATCATTCATTAATGAGGTAAACAATGCATTATTATTGTGTCATAAATAATTTTATTTATATGATGTATAAAAATTAGAAAAAATACCATGATGTAGGAAATATTTTTATCATTCGGATGAAAATTTATATTTTAAGATATAACTTATATAAAACCATACACAAATTGATTTACGAAAAGATATATGTTTAAGTCATTTTTGTCTTTACTTTAAATTAATTAATATACAGTGTCATTATCACTGTTAAATGGATTAATCGGGTCCCAAAATCGACCCAAGGATTCCCATTGTCAGAAATTTGTTAACCAATATGATTATGACACATGTTAGGGTAATTTAATATTTTTATAATATTATTTTTAGCTTGAATTTCCATATTTACCTTTAATCGCTGTAAATAAAAGTCAAAAGTTACTAATCACAAATAATATTTTCATCTTAATGAACCAAATTTTACTTACAAATAACAACCATTTATGTTGGATTTTCGATATTCAATTCATAGAAGTGGTAAATTTCATTTAAATGAAAATGTCGGTTTTTTTAACTACTACTCAGTGTTTTCACTATTCATCAAAAATTGAAGGTTTTCAGAAAAATATCAAAAATTATGTCAAAAAAATATTTGATATTCAAAATTCAAAAACGGTTTCTATTTTACCAAATTCAAAAAATATAAGTTTCATTAATTTATTTTATATTATTTCCCATTTTCAAAACAAAAAAAACGTGTTTTTAAAAAATATTAATTATCAAAAGATTGACAACTGTTTTTGTCCTATTTCAAAGATAATTTATTTCCAATGACCAAATTTTTATTAAATGGAATAAATATAATATAATTACACATTAAAACCAATTAAAATGATAATCTAACTATATAAAGAAATTATATTAAAACACAGTTTTGAATTAAAATAGCTTATTTTTCACTATTCATTAAAAAATTAATTTTATCAGAAAATTACCAAAAAAATTACTCAAAGTAAATTTTGATGTCCCGATATAAATTAGAAATTTATTTTCTCAAAAATAACATATAAAAGTCACCAAAACTATATTTAAATACGGGCTTCCATTAAAAGGAAGAAAATCGGCCTTTTAAAGAATATTAGAGTATTAATGCTTAAAATTATATTAATTCACATTTTAAGACTCTAACTTTTATTACATAAATGTAAAAACATTTAACAAAAATTTATAATCATATATTAGTTAGTTTATTCATTTCCTCCATTAAAAGTTTTAGGTGTTCAACAACATTTAAAATAATAATATATTATTGTATGACACATCATTGTGTGAAACATAAGACGTTGAAGAAACCTATTATTGTGTGCGAGGTACGCCATTAAATATACAATAAATATTAAAATAAAATTAATATTTATTTAAAAAATATTAATTAATATGAAAATGTCATATTCTATATTTTCCTGGGATGTTACATCCTTCCCACCTTTTGGAAATTACGTTCCCACGATTTTAAAATTGGTCTTGGTAACTTCAATGAAAGTCCCACATCGGAAAAAAGAGTAAATAAAACTATTACATTAAAAGAAAGAAATAGAAGTACAAAGGTCACCTGAGATAACCCATAGTTTTATTCATGAAAACATGGATATATAGGAGAAACTAAGTGTCAAGTTCTGATGCAGAGTTATAAAAAACATGATTAAGAGAAAGTTAACAACAAGAAAACCACAAATTTGTGATGGGTTAAATAGTCATTGGTTTCATAGTAGAAATATTAAATGGAAAATGTTTTTGTTTGATGTTCCTTTTCATATAGGTGAGGAATTTATTTATGAGCTTGACTAAGAACATAATTACACATACATTTCATATATAATTTTATCATTTACTAAATTTCTACCATAAACTCATATTTTCTCCCAATGATTAGTATTCAAGATGACTTGGTCACATAAAAAGTGCTAGGATCAACTTCTATAGAATCACATAATCCACAAAAGATTAACTATATATTTCTCGTGTCTTTAGAAATTAATTAAAACCAAAAAGGATATTAAAAGATCAGATAATCCCCAAAATGGATAATATTTTATAAAAATAACTAATACTCTTAAAGTCTCATTCTGATGTGTAATTAACCTAATCAAATATTCTTTATGATAGGTTAATCCTTTCCATAAATATCCCAAATTTCTATAAGTCCACAATATAAACATATATTATTCCAAAATAAAACTCCCCCATTACCCCTCAATTGAAATCCCAAAGTATTCTATTTTTCATAGGCATATAGTGTTTCCCCAAAATAGAGAACATGTACCAAAATAACCTTTATCTCTTAATAAAAATATAATTTTCCTATAATAAAGATATCTATTTGATAAAAAATAAGATCCCAAATCAAATTATTCTTGATCAATAAAATCATTTAAATAAAATGAATAAGTTATAATAACCAGGGACTTCACATAGTCCAGTTGTAGACGATAAATCCCAATCTCACTTTGGTTGTCAGTTCGATTCTCGTAGCTTTTTCTGATGTGACGGGTTTTCACACGGTCTACATGTTTTCCTTTTTAAAAAAGTAAATAATTTTGTAACATTTCCAAAATTGATATTAATACCTCATAAATAACCATTACATTTTTTAACCACAAATGTTATATAATACCAACCATTTTTATCCAAAAAGTAATAATATTTAATTTCCTCTAATTCAAGGATCATATAAACCCAAATACTTCCTATATAACTATATCCACAAAAGAGAAGATAATTATTCCCTGAATAACATTTTCCCATATCAAACATTAGTGTTACACTTACTATAAAACGTCTTCAAATATAATCCCATAATTAAAAGATCCTTATTACTTTTAAGCATTTCATAATCCTAAATTATATTATAACTCATGAATCCATTATATGTAGACTTATGACTCATTCAACATTCTTCATGATCCATTAACTATGAATTTCCACCTTATTTCATAAAACATCATTCCTGCAGATCGAATATCCCCATTATTTATAAACATCAATCCAAATATGCCTCATTATTTATGGATAGAAAAAATTAGTCATACCTTGAATCCAGATATCATGATCTTTATGATGTTCCCTTTCTCTTTTGAGATGTTTTCATACTTTCAAAAAGTAACGGTTCGCTCCACTTCTGTAATTTAACTTTTTGATAGAATTAGAAAAGTTGAGATCTTAAAATCATATAAAAAATATACCATGACCCATAAAATTGATTTAGAAAATAGTAGGTGTTGGATAGATACAATAATTTCTTGCAGGTGATTTGAATACTCAAGAAGCTGTCCAAATCATTCAAACAGTATTTTTCCATAATTGTGATGATCAAATCATCAGGGAGGGATAAAAAGGTTGTGGAATATCTTTTTCCTTTCGTCTTGAAAATTGGTCCTTAATCTACTGAAAATATTCAACACCTAAACATGAAATGAAATATTATAATAATAAAAATAATAATAATCCTCTATCGGTTATAGATAACATAAAAACTTTTGTATAACTCTAATCCATCAACATCCATATATCACCATTTTTCAGGGTTTTTTATCCAATCAAACTATTTTAACATAAGACACAAGAAGTTTCCACATGTTAATAACCCACTTGGTCATATAGTATCCTTTACCTACACCCACATAACACCCTAACCGCTAAAGTTATGCAAACTGACCTATGATACCAACTATAAGTACCCACCCTTAAAATATTACATAATCTTGAATTAAATTAATAATTAAAATTGAGGATCTTTTCAGGTTTATAGTTTTAAAGAATTATGTGATCACTATTTCATTACATCTCAAAAATTATAAAGTAGACACTTCAACTTAGTTTCCATTTTTTCATAAAATAAAAACTTTTGAAAAAAAGCATCATGTCTAGTTCCTTGTTTTAGATAGCATGAATTTTCCTTGATCATATCCTTGAACCTATTCATCTTTAAGTCATGTGAAAAATATTTCAAAACACGGGATTAGCATAAAAAACTCAGTAAGGGTAATAAAATAAGGAAAGGAAACATTAACCCATCAATAAATACAAACCAATGAAACCATACTTTTCAATCATATCATACCTCATGAAATAATAAGATTTATGAATAACACACATAAATCATAAATCATAATGGTAACTTGTGGAATCCATATCAAAAATACATTGTATCTTTAATAGATGTGTAGGGAGTTACATTTGGCATACCCGTCACATTATATTTCTTAAAATATCTTAGGAGAAACATTTACGGTTACCTCTGTCACGTTACCCAATGCAGCAGAGAGCTGTCTCGGGCTCACCCGCCCTAGGATTATCACGGAACCACCCGTATACATAAACAATGCCCAATAAACATAACATATTATTAGCACATAAAAATAATAAAGGAAAGATAACATTTCCACATTTCAATCACAATATATCATTTCAATATATTGACATAATAAATGCTTTATCAAACCATTTTCAAAACCTTTTAAAACATTTAATAAAGAGATTTTTGAATCAAAGTGTCTCATAACACTATGAATATTTTAAACTGATTAACATTTTAATACATTAATTTATATCCTCAATCCATTTTAAAAACAGGGAAATTAATGAGAAATATATATACGAATAAATCATCAAACATTTAAAACAATGTTTTAGTTAAAGAGTCTCATAACACTTGAGAAACACTTGACTAAACAAAATTAAAGAATAAAATGAAACAAAACATATAATATCATGAGAATAAGGATATACATGATATAATATTTCAAAGGTTAGTATATACACCATATAAAATTGAATTGGAGTATAAAAACAAATATGTCTGAATTGAATGTATATTGATACAATGTCCATTACAAAGATCATATCCTTATATAAAGGATAAATCAATCACATAAATCTGTGTGACAAATAATAATACACCCAATATAAGTGGATACTATGTGTAAAACAATCAGAGGTAATTCAAACATATTCATAGCATGAAATAGTAAATAAGTAGAAGTTTAACCCAAAGAATGAAAATTTGGTTAATAAGTTACCTTACAAAAATTTGACAGCCTAACCATGTAACTTTAAAATTCAGAAAATGGGTTGATGAGAGAGAAAAGGGTTTCTCATCACATTGGAATAAAATTTAGAGAAATAAGGATATAGAAGGACATATCCCATCATAAAAAAAGAAAATTAAAAGTCACGATGAAAAATTAGTCTTTTCCTAAGAGAGCATGGTGAATGGTTCCCTTCCCGATTTGGTAACATACAAAACATACACCCTAGGAGGGAAGGATCATAAAATGAATATGTAAATACAAATCAATTAAAGTGTATTACACAAATAATACAATCATGGGCACTAAATAAACAACAAAAAAGTAAATAGTGGAAAATATAGCATGAATCTCATGAGAATAAAAAGTGAGATGAAAATCACTTACCACGTTGTAATCAATCGAGCTATATGACCAATAGTTAATAACCATAAAATGAATCATATAATACCATGAATACAAAGAGAATCATGATAATATATATCAAATGGCAGTACAAAATACACCACATGAAATAAATAAGTGGTGGACAATGGAAATATCATGGAATTAAAAGTGAAATAAATTGTGAAAGGCTACTTTTCCCATTACACTGATATAGGGGTGGCCTCTGAAGCTGAACTATGGGACATGGTCTATGCAGTGAAGTATGTTGTTCAATTTAATGGAGATTGTTATGGATTGAATCAGATTCTGAAACTGTGGTGTAAGACTTGAAAACAAGAACACGAGATGTGCCATGAAGAATCTACCTCACTAGATTGAGTGCCTCAACAAGGCCACTCAACTCAATTTTGTAATCTCACATGCTTATAGGGAAAAAAACCAAGTTGCAGATGCTCTAGAAAAGAAATCAATAATGGAGAAGACTATGATGTGGTCCTTTACGGCCCCAAGTTACTACACTCCACTGGTGGAGGTAGACATGTGGGGTGTTATTTACTATCATTTTATTAATAGTCCCTTGTATGCTTGACTTCTATATCTCATTTTCATAAAGACAAATTAGGGACGGCTTTCACCAGATCCTAGGCTTTTGGGTAAAAGTGAGATTAGAAAGCCCTTACCTTATGTATGACTTGACCCGTTTGTTCTTTAATATCCTGAATAATAACCTAAAAATAATTTATACTTGCTTAAGAAACTTTTTAAGTTTATTATTCATTTTATATAATTTATTACAATGTTATAAACATTATTAAATCATTTAAGTTAATAATGGTCGTTTGGTCGATATTTGGTACATGAGCCAAAAATGAACTTCTTATAATTACAAGTTGTTCATGTGGTCAAAATTCAATTATCTCCATAATTATATTCATTATTTAGATATAATATATATCATATATATCCATTATATATATGTATTTATAACAGTACATAACATTTGGAGATAAGAAATGAAATGCACCGTTCATGGAGACGGTAAGCTGTACGTACGCATGAACACTACTTTCATTTCTATTTCATGTTTTAATTAAATAAAAACATAATTATAAGAAGGTATATTATATTTCCAGTATAATATAATATATAGTTTCAGTAACACCATCCTTTACATGTTCCATGTATGGAAAGAATGAGTCATATCACTTTGAGGGGGGGTAGTCTGCACTTCCTCAAATAAAATTATCCTGTTTACCCACTATGGAAACGATAAAGGTATGATATAAATTTAAAATAAAGAAGAATATAGAAAAAATAAACATAAAATATATCATATATAAATATTGTGCCATTATAATGTCAACAATAAGAGGTGGTATGAGAATATTGAACAATCATCGTTTCGTGAGGTAGTAGTTCGACGTCCACAAAAACAGTATGTTATTTACCCATTAGATGGAGGTGTGTGTAAGTGTAGTTCAAATAATTCTCATAAAAACAACCAATTATATTTAGGATACTAGTTCTCTTATAAAATAATTTAATAGAAATAGTTTAGGGGATTGGAGAAGTAAAATAAAAGAAAAGAACTTAAGAGAAAACATTACCTTTAAATCGAGAATCTCTCTTTGGTTTGAACAAAAAGGATTTTTTGAAGTGCCTTCTGCCTAAGGTAAGGATTCTAGGTGGAAGATAGGGATTTTGAGAGGATATTTGGGAAGATTTTGGATTAGCCAAGGTTCTTGAGAGGTATTTGTAATGGGTTATAGGTGGTATCTTTTTAAATGGGAGGCGAGGGGCTCTTTAGGAAATATTGAAAATATTATTTTATTACATAATGATTTTCTGTTTATAAAGTTAAAAAACATATTAATGTTTTATATAAGATGACTATTGTTATAAATAAAATCATCCAATAATAATATGACAGGTTTTTTATATTGATTTAATTTTAATAATCTTATTTATTTAAATCATTCATTAATGAGGTAAAAATTGCAGCATTATTTTGTCATAAATAATTTAATTTTTATGATGGAAAAAAATTATAAAATAATACCATGATGTTGGAAAGCTTATTATCATTCCAATGAATATTTATAGTTGAAGATACTAATTATATAACCCATGTCAAAATTTATTTACTAAATGATATATGTTTAAGCCATTTTTGTCTTTACATTAAATTAATTAATATAAAGTGTCATTATCACACTTAATTGGCTACATGGTGTCCCAAAATTGACCCAAGGATCCAATGGTCGGAAATGTATCAACCAATTGGATTAGAGAACAAGTTAGTGTAATTTAATATTATTATAACATTATTTTTACAGTGAATTACCCTATTTACCTTTAACTACGGTAAATAAAATTCAAAATTAACTATTCACCAAAAATTATTTTCATCTTATTGAACCTAATTTTACTAACTAAAAATATTCATTCATTTCAGATTTTATAAATTCAATTTCCAGATGAAGTAAAATTTCACTTAAATGAAAAATTCAGTTATTTTAACTACTACTCAGTGCTTTCACTATTCATAAAAAATTGAAGGTTTTCATAAAAATACCAAAAATTCTGCCTAATTTTTATTTGATATTAAAAATTAAAAAATGATTTCTATTTTACCAAATTACAAACATAGAATTTCCCTTAATTGATTTAAAATTAATTTTTGTTATCAAAACAAAAAACTTGTTTTTAAGAAATAATAACTATCAAAATATTGACACTTGATTATGTCCAATTTCAAAGATTAATTATTTCAAATGACCATCATTGGATTAAATGGTAAAAATATTATCTAATGAAACTTTAAAACCAATTAAAAATATTATCTAACCATATAAATAAATTACATTAAAAGGAGGTTTTGAATTAAAATAGTGTATATTCAATATTAATTAGAAAATTAATTTTATCAGAAAAATACCTAAAATTTACCCAAACTAAATCTGATGTCCCAATTCTGAAGAAGAATTTTATTTTTTCAAATATAAAATATAAAAGTGATGAAAAATAGATTTAAATAGGGTTCTCCATTAAAATTTGTTAAATCAACCTTTAAAAGAATATTATAGTATTTATGCTTAAAATTAGATTAATTCACGTTTTAGTCCTCTAAATTTTATTGGATAAATGTAAAAACATTTAACAAACATGTATAATCATATTTTAGTTTGTTCTATTCATTCCCTCAATTACAATATCAATGCTTTAACTACCATTTAAAATAATAACATATTATTGTATGACTCAACACTATGTTCAACGTAAGACTTCGGAAAACCCACTGTTTCGTTCCAGGTACGATATTGAATAGAGAATCCCCTTTAAAATAAAATTAATATTTAATTAAAAAATATTAATAAATATGAAGATTTAATGTTATTTATTTTCCTAGGATGTTACATAAATGATTATTTGGATGATAAAGACATAAGTAGTATTGAAAATTGATTTTGTTACATATTATGTAGGACTTCGACCACATTTAGAATCCATCAATGGTTTTAATTATGTGTAGATATATCATGGGAATAGAATCATAAAAATGAGGTACTTTCTTGGTAGGGAGAGGATATTGTATGATATTAGAGTGAAAAGTAATAATATGTTTTTTTTAACTCGGTAATGTATGAGTGATTTTTTGGCCAGGTATTAGAGGAATTTCAAATATTTATCATTCCTTAATGTCTAATGTAAAAAATTTACTAATCTAAGTGGATGAAAATTTAAAATTTTATACAATTATTCTACTATAATATCGTAAAAATATTTAGATAGGAAATTTAGTGATATTTTTTGACTTTTCCTGTTATTTTAATTCTTTATATGTATTTTTTTCCTTTTCCATACTAGAACTCTTTTACCATAGAAGCATATTTTTTGTTAAAATTTATAACTGATATGAACACATATTATTAAAATTTAAATTTAAAATATGAAATATATTTTATAAGTTTTTATTTATAAATTTTATTCAAATTTCATTTCTAATAAAAATTTATTTTTTAAAATCACATATTTTAGAAAAAAATATTTTTTAAAATTATTATATGAACATAAATGTATTTCAAACATGGTAATAATCCATAAAATAATATTAATTTATTTTACTATTATTTTAAAAAATTTACCTTAGTTAAATGTTTATTTATGTCAAAACATAAACCATAACAAATCTTCTAAAAACTGACATGTTTTAATATTAAATAATCATTACCTTAATTCATAAGTAAATAACCGTTCATTGTGGTATATTAATCCATTAGTATTATTATCATTATTTAAATTTTATTAATAAATGTAGTGAAAATATTCCTATATATATATAATTAAAATACATCATAATAATAAATAACTCATTAGAATAAAACATAATTTCACAAATAAGTCGGTATTTATTTGTTAGACACCTAAATGTATTTAATTTATATCATTTTAATTATTTTAGATGAATATATATATATATATATTTGTATAATTATTTGAACAATAATTTTTATTGACAGCATTCTTGTAATTCTAAAGTATTAATATGTCTACACTTACTACATCTACTGGTTATAAATCAAAAAACCACATTTTCCTTTTTCATTCCAAAATAAAACTTCAAACACTACTCCGAAATCATTCATCACATTCCCTATTATATTTTATTATGTTAATTACCATATTTATAATAGTTTTTTTTCATTCAATTGTTAAAATTATAGGTGTGATCTTCAAGGGAGATCATCATTATCAATAGTTGAATATTTTAATAGTAGTATTTACTTTTAGTTTTATTAATTTTTTGGTATTCTTAGTTATGTTAAATTTAAATATCATGAAATGAAAATTCAATTACAATACTTTAAGTTAATTAAATAATTAATTTTTCATCTAAGTAATGTATACGGGGTAAAATAATATATGAAAAACATGATCATTATTTAAAATTAATAATTTAGGGTGTTACATGAAGAATTGAGAAAAATGGTAGGAGTTGCAGTTGTTTTTTTAAATAATTATATTTAATGGGGAATCTAACGATCATTATGATTTAACATGGTAATATCACTGGACATTTCATTGAAAGAAAAATGGAATACCCTTTATGATAGCATGTATCCAAAATAGTCATGTGTTTACATTTTTGTTGATCTAGTTCATCTATATATGATATTTTGTAGGATGTGATTCTAATGAAAAAATAATAATTTAAAATTCTAAACCATTGAATGTCATTTTAGGACATGAATTTATAGTTTTAATGGGGAAATAAATATGTAAAAGAATTATTGAGAATAAAAACCCCATTATATAATCCTCACTATGTCATGTTTTGTTAAAGAGTATATTTTCATGTGGTTTTGATGATGTGGTTTGGTTCATGCCACATGTAAAAAAATTTGATATAGAACATGTATTGGTAATTAAATTGGTAGGGAGAAACTCTTAGATTGTCCATAAACTATTAATGAAGTTTGAGATAATATAAGTTACATTGCTCTTGGTTTATCAAATTTAAATATATAATTTTAATTAGAAAAATACATGTTATAATATAATGGGTGTGGAAAATGTTATAAGGTACGAATAATATAGTAATAAGAATATTAGATAATAAATGATAATATTATAATAATAATACAAAAATATTTGTGTGCTTGATGATGGAATCATCACACCATTAATGTGTTATCATGAAAGATGTTCTAACACATAGTATAAAATTTTAGAATTGTTGGATCATTGAACGTTGTAGGCAAGAATTTATGTGTAAGGAGTTCACAGATATATCCTATTCATCATATAAATCATGATAAATTACATTGTATTTTATAATTTTTTATTTAATATACAGTGTAAATAGAGTGGTTTTTCTTGTCAAATAATGAAATTTATACATCTATTGTTCGCTTGATTATTTCATTATCTTGAATTGCGTGTTTGTATTATAGTAAAATCACTTATTTATATATAAAAGGATATTGATTACAAATTAATATTAAAATTTTTATCAATTTCATATCACCCCCACCCTTAAATAAATTATCATCATTGTTGGAAACCCTTATATGTTATAAAATAATTTACCCGTTTTTAAATGAAACTAATTTGATTATTTAATATTACATCATGAAGTTGATTATTTTATTTTTTCTCATATTCAAAATGGATATTTCTAATTTATTGAATGGAAATAATATTGTTTCATTTGAAATATCCAAAATACATGTTTTGAATGATTTGATGTTATAGTACTTTTTTTAGTCTACTTAAATAGGCCAGAAGTTGGAACAAATTAATTTATTCCTTAAACATAATTTATTATATGAGAATATATAAATATTATTATGGAGATTAAATAAATTAATATATGATTTTTAACAAAAATATCTAGTAAATAAAAATAAATAGAGAGAGGGGCCTATTGTATTTTGAATACTATGCAAAGAAGACATCATAGAGAAACTAAAATAATCCCATTTTTTAATATCCATCATGATATCTTAATTTCCTTTTAAATCATATGTTATTATAGTATTACTAGTGGTTTACATAACCAAAAAGAGATAAAAGCCAACGAGCCCGTACCCGAGTAGTAAGGGCTCTTGCTTAGCAGGACTGTAGCAGGTACTGTGCAGGTACTGTAGCATGTACAGTTTGATATTATAGAAGTCAGAACTATTCACTTGATTTGGGCCTTCGGGCCACCAGTTTGGGCCTACAGGTCTCAAGGGCCGTCTGTTCATCAATAATCATTAGGCCACAGGGTCTTCGGGCCCCAAAAGACCAATAAGTATCCCAGTTCAAACAGAGAAGGCCCTAGAAAATGATCAAATCAACTATAGAAGTCACCAGATGAAGAGCTAACTGGAGTGGAAAAATGAGAGGGTATGGAAACCACCATCGTTACCAGGTACCGTACAGCATTGTATGGGGAAATGCTAGCCGATCAGCAATGCAAGGTGGGGAGCTAAAGAAGATCAATGATATAGATTCTGGGGAGGGGCAGTTCTAGTGGGCAGGGCCTACGGATCATGTAAGAGAATGGTATGCCTCTGGGCCTTCAGATCATGTATTGTGGGTAATGTCAGGCCTTGTTCCTTTGGCCTATGGGTCATTTATGGGTTCCCCTTAAACCCTTAAAAGGGGTATTATATATAATAAAATAAAAATGATTTCCTTCAGGACATTCGGTCTAAAATGGATAATAGATAATCCTATTAAGAGAATGATCATGATACTGAATCGTAGTATATGAATCAAAAGGAATAACATGATATCTTGAAATAGTAGGATCATGAATAACCCCAATAGAGAATAACATAATGAACATTGAATCATAAGACCATGGCTTCATTAGAATGTCTCAATAATAAAAAACATGATATAATAAGAATTCAGGGATAACTATGAGGAATAAATCATCTGGTGGAAGGTTTCCCATCCTAGATTATTTTTACATCTTATTCCTATACTTGTATCCTCATGAGAAAAAAAACAATACCCAATGAATTGGAGTAATATTTAAGAGAACTCACTATATCATGTACATGATTATGTGTACCGAAAATTCAAATCAATTATAATCAATAACCACAAGATATTCCCATATAATGAAATGGGTTGCATAATATTTCCTCATATAATAATTAACAATTATTAAATAAAGAATCCAATTTAAAAAAAGGAATTAAATAATCTGAATATTCATATCTGAGTACATAAGCATAACAATCAAAATATGACGTTCATTTAGAAAAATAAGATAATAGTAATGGGTAGTGAAATCGGTATTGAAATAAACATTGAGAATTTTTTTATTTAATAATTCAATGTATTTTAGAGAAACAATAATTGTGTAATTGTGTAACATCCTAAAATTTTATATAGGAAGGATAAATTTAATATCATACATAATATGCAACACCAAGCATAAACAAAACAAAAAAAATATTATCTATGAAATGTAAAATTATCACATATCCTTTATGCAACACCCCAAGCTTCTACGGTACGCTTCTCTTTGAATAATGTGATAGCGTGTGTTGTACGCAACACCGAGTTCTAACACACCATAACCAATCAAACTAGCCATTATGAATAGTAATAACTATTTTTTGAAATTATATATATTTCATATTTTAAAATGGACTTCAGTTCTGGATTCGGAATATCGAATTTAGCCTAAGGTGAAATTTTGGTACTTTTTGGATAACTTTCATATTTTGATGAATAGTGAAAATTACTAAATGTTAATCAAAAACAACTTTTTTAATCAAAATAATTAATAGTGATAAATTATGAATCTGAGTGGTTTTAAAGTATATTTAGAATATATTTTTACCATTTAATATAATTTTTTTCATTGGACATAATTTTGCAATTAAACCGAACATAAACAAGTGCCAATCTTTTGATAGTTATTATCTCTTAAAAACACGCTTTTTGTTTTGACAGCGAGAATTAATTTTAAATTAATTTCTGCCACTTCTGTGTTTTGAATTTAGAAAAATGGATTCCATATTTGGAATCAGGATTTTCAAATTGTTTAAATAGGTAAATTTTATATTTAGACATTTTGAATAATTACTGCGGTAAATATTTTATTTACCATGGTTAAGGGTAAATCCGGTAAATAAGGGTTAAAAAATAATATTATAATAATAATAAATTACCCTAAAATGTGTCCTAGCCTTATTGGTTGATAAAGTTTCGACCATAGGCATCTTTGGGTCGACTTTGGGACCCCATTATGCCACTTGTAGGTTATAGGGACACTTTATTATAATTTAGTTAAAATGAATACAAAAATGACACAAGCATATATCTTTTAGAAAAACAATTTTTACATAGGGTTATATATGTTTGATTTTATAGTATAAATATTCATTAGAAAGAAAAAAATATTTCCTACATAATGATATTTTATTTATAATTTTTAGACATTATATAATGTAATTTATTTGTGACACAATGATGATGAAGTAATTACTATAATAGTGAAAAATTAAAATAATTGATATTATAAATACCCAAATAAAAATAATATGAAACTTTTAATGAATTAAACTAATTTTATAGGATAATATGATATATTAGTATTGATTTAATTGAATTTCTTCGAAGTAATAAATCTGTTATGAGTTTCACAAAAATCAACTATTGAATAGTGTTAAAATTGACATAAAAGAATTCTTAAAACAAAAATTATATTATTAATTGATATTAAATTCCTAAAAATCTAAGTTTCGGCCAAAAGACTTAGATCATGATAGGTTTATCATTAATGGACCACTTTGGGGGTCTCTTGGATGTATATAGTAATTTTATTAACCATATAATATAAAAATACAAAGAGACATTGTAAAAGTTAAACTAATTAACTTAGAGTTAATACTTAAAGATAAGGTTAATATAAGTACCCAAACCTGTCTAAATTCTATTGGTTGAGTTGTTTTCGACCCATCCCCACCTTAACATTTAAATAATCAACTTTTGAGCCATTAGAAACCGAATATGATTTTATTATAAATTAATATTTCTAGCTTTTCCAAAGGTGCCCCTCACCCCTCTTATAAAAGGGAACTCCTCCTTCTCATTTCTTCACACCTTCAAAACCTTTTGTTTCAGCCAAAATCTGCCCAAATACTCTCCCAACATCCCTCACTACAACCTAGAGGCCTTAGTTTGATCAGAAAGCCAACCTAAGTAGCCCTTTTGATCAAATCAAAATGAAGAACCCGAAGAAGAGGAGGTTAACCTACCCCAACCAAGGAAAAGTACAAGGTAAGGGTTATTTCACAATCTCTTCATTATCCGAGGTTTTTTATACGTAATAATATACTGGGATCTCTTTATCATCCACATCCATGTTTCTTAAAAATGTATTTTAAAACATTTTTACTATTTACTAGAATATGGGTTAAAGTCATTTATACCCTTGTTGACTTTTATAAGTGGTTTATAAAGGAATATTTCCATCTTTTTCCAAAAAGGTCCTTTTTAAAATTTTCGACATAATTAGGTAAGAATTTTTTTTTAACTTATACGGAGGGTGCAGCTGTTTTACGCCGTTATAAAATCATTGAAGATTCCCTCAAAATCTTATAAAGATATTTTTAAAATAAAGGTTTTCTTTATAATTATGTGATTTATAAATGATTTAAAAAAGAGATATTTCTCTCAAATATATGAAAATCCAGTGCAAATGTATACATATTTAACGCAAGCTTACAAATGTTTTCAGAAAACCCGACTCTCGAGTGTGGTAGACAGGAAGGGATTGGGCGTGGACCCATCATGACTGGTAATTAGTCGAGCAGTCTCAGAATTAGTTATTTTGTTTTTAGAAGCTTGCATAATGTTTTCTGAAAAACACTGGAATATATTTAAGCAATTTTAAACGTAAGTATCTTCTAAAAAAATTGCATCGGTAGGTCTCATGAGACAAACTAGTGTCTTGGCACAAGGCCTTGACAAAATCTTATTTGTAGCCTTGGCACGAGGCCTTGGCTATGTGGTTATGATAGTCTGGCATTATGCATTCCATCATTATGAAAGTGGTTATTGATTTTTCATGTGATTATTCGATTATTAGAATATCCATGTGAATAAGTAAATGGAATTATTTCATTTTATTTATTCCACACCATGTTGAAAGTTCAAGTTTGAAAGGCTTTTGTTTTAGTTATACATTTCCTTAAATGTTTATTCTTATTTATGAAAGTTTCCGCTATATTGTTATCCTTAGTGGGCATTTGAGCTCACCCCTTTTCTATGTTTTATTTCTCCCAGGAAGTGAAAAGTAAATTATGAATGACCTGCAGGGATATTATGTAGGGATATGAGTATGGATTATGGAAACAATATGTTGTTGTAGTAGTTTTTCATTTTATGATGTAATGTAAGACTTATGAATATATCTAGTGTTTCCAATGCTACTAAACCAATCGATCTTTCGAGATTTGATCTTTCTTGTGATCATGCCAATGTTATGTAATAATGCACCGACTCTGGGTAACTAGGGTCGGGGCGGTACAGTTTGTATCAGAGGAAGTTTAGTACAATCCTTGGAAGCTAGATTTAGATAAACTCTGATTAGAGCACGTAGACCTAAGATGAACTTTGAGGATTAGTATAGAAGAACTTCCTAGAATTTTGGTATTGTAGAGATTTTGTGAGTTTTCCAAGAAATACATCCCCGTCTGGATACAAGCAGGTAGAGGCGGCTCTGGCACAGATGTACCTAGGGGTAAATCCCGAAAGCACCGCTTTGAGCTAGACTCGAACGGGAACTGGTGCACGACAACGGGCCTTGCTGCACTCTTGGTTACGACACTTCCAGGGGATATGTTTAGGATAACTCTCATTTTCTTTACAAATCATTATGAAGGGTTTATGAGTATATACTTCCTCAAAGAAAACATTTTTATGATTATGGATTATATCCATAAATAGTTCAATTTATGTTAAGTGTTTATAAGTATGGGATTATGTATTTTGATTCATAAACTGATCTAGTTTATGCCATTGTTTAGAAATGGCACCTAGTGGAAGAAATGGAAACTGTATCAATGCACACACTCCATGTAGGGATTTCCCTCCTGCTCAAGATAATTATAGTGGAGCTGGTGATGCAACTGGTGCCGATCAGCTAATCACAATACTGGGACAACTTACTCAGGTTATGAATAATAAACCTACCCATATGGAGAACCCTGATCCACAGCGTGGAGGATCAATGTTAGATCGATTCATGAGGCAACAACCACCAACGTTCAATGGGAGTACAAATCCCTTAGTATCTGAGCAATGGATAAATTCCCTAGAGAAAATATTTCAGGCTTTGGGGAGCAGTGAAAGGGAAAAAGTTATCATGGCAGTTTACCGCCTCACTGGAGATGCTGATCAATGGTGGTCATTGATTCAAAACATGAAGGAAGATGATGAAGTATCAAATATGGAATGGAGGGAGTTCAAAAATCTGTTTTTAGAAAAATACTTGCCTCGCGGCCATCGAGCAGATATGGAAAGGAAATTTCTAAGTCTGAGATAGAAGGAAGATGAGAATGTCACAAAGTATGAGGCTAACGTTACAAGGTTAGGAAGGTATGCTGGTGATTATATACGTAACCCAAGAAGTAAGATTGATCGTTTCTTTGATGGGCTAAAACCATTTCTCCGTCGAGCATTAGTCTCACAATCCTTTTCATCGTACGAAGTCATTGTCTCATGTGCAATCAAGACCGAAAAGGAATTCTCTAAGTCTTATGACTTTAAAAGAAAATCAAGAGAAGAAGAGACCTTCTGATCAATCTGGGAATGGAAATAAGGGGAAGAAGGGAAAGGTTGAATATCCATCTTGTGGTAAATGTGGGAAGAAACATCCTGGTACTTGCTTGAAAGGAATGGGAGTCTGTTACAAGTGTGGGGAAAAAGGCCACCAAGCTCGTGATTGCAAGGGGAAGAAGGAAGCTACCAACGTTTAGTGCTACAATTGCAGGGAGATGGGGCATTATGCAAATTCATGTCCTAAGTGTCAGGAGAACATACCTCAGAAAAGGCCAAGGGATCAAGGCCAGGCTTATGCTATCACTACTGCTGAGGTAGAAGCTCCGAAAGATGTGGTGGCAGGTAATTTAATGGTTTCCTCAAGTTTAGAAAATGCATTATTTGATTCTGGATCATCGCATTGTTTCATATATTCCCAGTGTGCTAAGAAAATTTGATATTTCCAATTTGATTTAATAAGGGAGTTGTCAGTTAAAACTCCTAAGGGAAGTATCATTGCAACAAAGTTTTGTGAATCAGTCCCCATTAGAGCACATAAATGTTCGTTATCTGCTGATCTCATCGTCATACCTATGATTGAGTTTGATATAATCCTCGGTATGGACTGGCTTTCGGACTATGATGCGAAGATTTATTGTAAGAATAAAGAGGTTACGATTCTTGATGATAATGATAAGGAACACCTTATCTTTAGAGCAGAATCGTCACCACCTAATTCTTATTTTGATCCACCCCCAGTATCTCAACTTAATTCAATTATTGGTGAGGAAGAGAATGAAATAACAGTCGGTGAGGAAAGGAATGTTCAAATAGAGGATGTACCTATTGTGAAAGAATTTGTAGATGTATTTCCGGAATATTTACCTGGACATCCTCCAGAACGAGAAGTTGAGTTTTCCATTGATTTGATTCCTGGATCAAGGCCTATATCGAAGACCCCTTATAAAATGGCCACTGTAGAATTAGTTGAACTAAAGAAACAACTAGAGTAATTGAGTAATAAGGGATTTATTCACCCTAGTGTTTCTCCATGGGGAGCCCCTGTTCTTTTTGTTAAAAAGAAAGATGGATCTATGAGGTTATGTATCGACTACAGGGATATCAATGCTATAACGATAAAGAACAAGTATCCCCTACCTCGTATTGATGATTTATTTGACCAACTACAAGGAGCTAAATAATTTTCAAAGATTGGCCTTCGATCTAGATACCATCAGTTGTGTGTGAAGAAGGAAGACATTCTGAAGACAACATTTCGAACCAGGTACGGGCATTACGAGTTTACCTTAATGCCGTTTGGATTGACTAATGCACCCTCTGTATTCATGGATATGATGAATAGAGTTTTCAAGGAGTATCTCGATGAATTTGTGGTGGTATTTATTGATGATATCTTGGTCTACTCCAAAACCTACGAAGATCATGAAAATCACTTGCGCATTATCTTGAAGACTCTGAGGAAGCATGAATTATATGTGAAGTTTAGCAAGTGTGAATTCTGGCTTCAGGAGATTTCTTTTCTTGGCCATATTGTCTCTAATGATGGAATCTCTGTTGATCCTTCTAAGACCAAGGCAATCCAAGAATGGCCAGAACCTACGAGTATAACTGAGGTACGTAGTTTTATTGGTTTGGCAGGTTATTATCGACGTTTCGTCCAGAATTTTGCCCGATTGGCTAACCCATTAACGAAGCTCACACGTAAAGGGGTTAAATTTGTTTGGACAAAAGAGTGTGAATAATGTTTTGAAGAACTAAAGAGAAGATTAGTCAATGCTCTTATATTGACACTACCATCGGGGAATTATGGGTTCGTTATTTATAGTGATGCATCAAAGAAAGGACTTGGTTGTGTCCTTATGCAGAATGATAGAGTTATTGCCTATGCATCACGATAGTTTAAAATTCATGAACAAAACTATCCTACTCATGATCTCGAGTTAGCAGCTGTAATCTTTGCTTTGAAGATATGGAGGCACTACCTCTATGGTGAAAAATGTGAGATTTATACTTATCAGAAGAGTTTGAAGTATATTTTCTCACAAAAAGAACTCAACATGAGGCAAAGTAGATGGCTTGAATTACTCAAGGATTATGATTGCACGATACACCACCACCCGGGGAAAGCAAACAAGGTGGAAGATGCTTTGAGTAGAAAAGACCATGTAGTTTTGAACAATATGAGAATTGAAAGGGATCCAATTTTCATGGATCTAGTGAAGATGGACATGGGAATAACCAGGGAAGGTGAAACATCAATACTTTTTCAAATGGTTTCCAAACCATCTTTACTAGAAAGGATTAAGAGTTCTCAGACCGATGATGAAGAATTTCAAAAGAAGATTAAAGCTGTGAATGATGGGAGATTGAGAGACTTTGTGTATAAAGATGGAATTTTGAAATTCGGGAAGAGACATTGTGTTCCCGAATTACCTGATCTAAAAAGGAAATTGTTGGATGATGCTCATAGTTAAAATTTCTCTATACACCCTTGGAGCACGAAAATGTATAGATATTTGAAGGAACATTTTTGGTGGGACAACATGAAGAGGGAGATTGCTGATTTTGTGTCAAGATGTATGGTTTGTCAACAAGTGAAAGCTGGAAGGCAACAGCCTGGAGGAGTCATGCAACCTCTTCCCATACCGGAGTGGAAATGGGACAATATTACGATGGACATTGTCATGGGGCTACCAAAGATTCCTAGAAGGAACGATGCAATATGGGTTATTGTTGATCGTCTTACCAAATCAGCACATTTTCTTTCTATAAGAGAAGATCTACCCTTGGAACGTCTAGCAAGACTATAAATTAATGAAGTTGTGAGACTTCATGGTGTACCCCTATCGATTGTTTCTGATCGTGATCCCGTTTTACTTCAAGATTTTGGAATAGTCTTCAAAAATCCCTGGATACTAAACTTCATTTGAGCACTGCTTACCACCCTCAGACAGATGGATAATCAGAACGGACTATTCAGACCTTAGAAGACATGTTGAGATCTTTCTCACTTGACTTTCAGGGTATGTGGGATCAATATTTACCACTGGTAGAATTTTCTTATAACAATAGCTTCCATTCGAGTATTCAGATGGCACCATATGAAGCGTTATACGGAAAGAGATGTCGTACACCAACCTGTTGGGATGAAGTTGGTGAAAGAAAACTTGTAGGCCCAGAACTGGTGGAGGAAATGGTGGAAAAGGTGAAAGTAATCCAAAATCACATCAAAGAAGCTCAAAGTAGGCAGAAGAGCTATGCCGATAATCGAAGGAAGGATTTGGAATTTCAAGTCGGTGATCATGTTTTCCTGAAGGTATCTCCATGGAAGGGAGTCATACTCTTTGGTAAGAAAGGTAAATTGAGTCCCAGGTACATTGGACATTTCGAAATTCTAGAACGAATTAGGGCTGTAGCTTACCGATTGAAATACCGCCAAGTCTCTCCAAAGATCACGATGTGTTCCACGTATCTCTGTTGAGGAAATACATGCCTGACCCAATGCATGTACTCACCTATGAGGAATTAGAACTGGAACCCGATCTTTCCTATTGTGAAGAGCCCGTCAGGATTATTGATACGAGAGAACAAGTACTAAGAAACCGGACGACGTGTCTGGTAAAAGTTTTGTGGAGAAACCATAAGATGGAAGAGGCAACGTGGGAACCCGAGAAACTTATGATGAAGTACCACCCGAGTCTTTTCATGCGGTAGTATTCTAGAAATTTCGAGGACAAAATTGTTTGAAGAAGGGGGAATGTAACACCCCAAGCTTCTACGGTACGCTTCCCTTTGAATAATGTGATAGCGTGTGTTGTACGCAACACCGAGTTCTAACACACCATAACCAATCAAACTATCCATTATGAATAGTAATAACTACTTTTTGAAATTATATATATTTTATATTTTTAAGATGGACTTCATTTCTGGATTCGGAATATCGAATTTATCCTAAGTTGAAATTTTGGTACTTTTCGGATAATGTTCATATTTTGATGAATAGTGAAAATTACTAAATTTTAATCAAAAACAACTTTTTTAATAAAAATATTTAATAGTGATAAATTATGAATTTGAGTGGTTTTAAAGTATATTTAGAATATATTTTTACCATTTAATATAATGTTTTTCATTGGACATAATTTTGCAATTGAACCGAACATAAACAAGTGTCAATCTTTTGATAGTTATTATCTCTTAAAAACACGCTTTTTGTTTTGACAGCGAAAATTAATTTTAAATTAATTTCTGCCACTTCTGTGTTTTGAATTTAGAAAAATGGATTCCATATTTGGAATCAGGATGTTCAAATTGTGTAAATAGGTAACTTTTATTTTTAGACATTTTGAATAATTACTGCGGTAAATATTTTATTTACCATGGTTAAGCGTAAATCCGGTAAATAAGGGATAAAAAATAATATTATAATAATACTAAATTACCCTAAAAGGTGTCCTAGACTTATTGGTTGATAATGTTTCGACCATAGGCATCTTTGGGTCGACTTTGGGACCCCATGGTGCCACTTGTAGGTGATAGGGACACATTATTTTAATTAAGTTAAAATGAATACAAAAATGACACAAGCATATATCTTTTAGAAACACAATTTTTACATAGGGTTATATATGTTGGATTTTAGATTATAAATATTCATTAGAGAGATAAAACGATTTACTACATAATGATATTTTATTTATAATTTTTAGACATTAAATAATGTAATTTATTTATGACACAATGATGATGAAGTAATTACTATAATAGTGAAAAATTAAAATAATTGATATTATAAATACCCAAATAAATATAATATGAAACTTTAAATGAATTAAACTAATTTTATAGGATAATATGATATATTAGTATTGATTTAATTGACTTTATTCGAAGTAATCAATCTGTTATGAGTTTCACAAAAATCAACTATTGAATAGTGTCAAAATTGACATAAAAGAACTCTTAAAACAAATATTATATTATTAATTGATATTAAATTCCTAAAAATCTATGATTCGGCCAAAATACTTATATCATGATAGTTTCATCATTAATGGACCACTTGGGGGGTCTCTTGGATGTATATAGTAAGTTTATTAACCATATAATATAAAAATACAAAGAGACATTGTAAAAGTTAAACTAATTAACTTAGAGTTAATACTTAACGATAAGGTTAATATAAGTACCCAAACCTGTCTAAATTCTATTGGTTGAGTTGTTTTAGACCCATCCCCACCTTAACATTTAAATAATCAACTTTGGAGCCATTAGAAACCGAATATGAATTTATTATAAATTAATATTTCTAGCTTTTCCAAAGGTGCCCCTCACCCCTCTTATAAAAGGGAACTCCTCCTTCTCATTTCTTCGCACCTTCAAAACCTTTTGGTTTGGCAAAACACTGCCCAAATACTCTCCCAACTTCCCTCAATACAACCTAGAGGCCTTAGTTTGATCAGAAAGCCAACCTAAGCAGCCCTTTTGATCAAATCAAACGGAAGAACCCGAAGAAGAGGTGGTTAACCTACCCCAACCAAGGAAAAGTACATGGTAATGGTTATTTCCCAATCTCTTCATTATCCGAGGTTGTTTATACGTAATAATATACTGGGATCTCTTTACCATCCATATCCATGTTTCTAAAAAATGTATTTTAAAACATTTTTACTATTTACTAGAATATGGGTTAAAGTCATTTATACCCTTGTTGACTTTTATAAGTGGTTTATAAAGGAATATTTCCATATTTTTCCAAACAAGGTCCTTTTTAACATTTTCGACAGAATTAAGGTAAAAATGTTTTTTTAACTTATAAGGCGGGTGCAGCTATTTTCCGCCATTATAAAATCGTTGAAGATTCCCTCAAAAGCTTATAAAGATATTTTTAAAATAAAGGTTTTCTTTATAATTATGTGATTTATAAATGATTTCAAAAAAGAGATATTTCTCTCAAATATATGAAAATCCAATAAAAATTTATACATATTTAACGCAAGCTTAAAAATGTTTTTAGAAAACCCGACTCTCGAGTGTGGTAGACAGGAAGGGATTGGGCGTAGACCCATCATGACCTGTAATTAGTCGAGCAGTCTCAGAATTATTTATTTTGTTTTTAGAAGCTTGCATAATGTTTTCTGAAAAACACTGGAATATATTTAAGCAATTTTAAACGTAAGTTTCTTCTAAAAAAATTTCATCGGTAGGTCTCATGAGACAAAATAATGTCTTGGCACAAGGCCTTGACAAAATCTTATTTTTAGTCTTGGCACGAGGCCATGGCTATGTGGTTATGATAGTATGGCATTATGCATTCCATCATTACAAAAGTGGTTATTGATTTTGCATGTGATTATTCGATTAGTAGAATATCCATGTGAATAAGTAAATGGAATTATTTCATTTTATTTATGCCATACCATGTTGAAAGTTCATGTTTGAAAGGCTTTTGTTTTAGTTATACATTGCCTTAAATGTTTATTCCTATTTATGAAAGTTTCCGCTATATTGTTATCCTAACTGGGCATTTGAGCTCACCTCTTTTCTATGTTTTATTTCTCCCAGGAAGTGAAGAAGTAAATTATGAATGACCTGCAGGGATATTACGTGGGGATATGAGTGTGGATTATGGAGATAATATGTTGTTGTAGTAGTTTTTCATTTTATGATGTAATGTAAGACTTATGAATATATCTAGTGTTTCCAAGGCCACTAAACCAATCGATCTTTCGAGATTTGATCTTTCTTGTGATCATGCCAATGTTATGTAATAATGCACTGAATATGGGTAACTAGGGTCGGGGCGTTACACTTTATATTTGTAGGATTGAATAGTATTAAATACATTACAAAATATATAATAGTTATAGTGATTTTTAATTTATTAATTAATTCTTTTAAAATATGATCTCAAATTTTTAGTAAAGTAATTTTTTTCATCCAATATAAATTTTATGAAAAATATTTTTTATTCTTTTTTAGATTAAATATTATAAATTATTTGTATATGTCATGGAAAATTTATAGGGTTATTTTTAAATTAATATGTCTAATATTTTTATTTTTTATATGTTTGGAGATTTTTTTATGAATATTTTTATTTTTAAATTAATAGTGAAAATACTAAATTTTAATCAAAAACTTTATTTTAGTTACAATGTAAAATAACATTTGGTATTAGTTTTAAATCCATTTTATTTAAATATTAATTAAATCTATCCATTTACTTTGTAATGGATTTTATAATTTAATTTAGTATGAAGAAACATTATATTAAAAAAAGGAAGTTTTTTCTATAAATCTTTATTTATTTTCATTTTACCTATTTCATTTTAAATTAAAATTTTCCATTTCATTATTTTTAATTTTAAAGATAATTTTTCATATATGAAATTAGTGGGTCCAATTACATTAAATAGTGCATATTTATTTTAGGAAAATATGAATAGTAACATAGGTAATTTTTGTTAGCACATTAAATGGTATATAAGTTATCTAAGGACCAAACATATATGATAAGGACTAAAATGTTTCCCTTAAACCATCTCATATTTTATTTTACAATTAATTTTGATACATGGTAAAAAAATTATTAATTATATGTAATTTTTATGCAATTTCTTATGTGATTATAATGTTTACAATATTTTTTTAATGTAATGTCATTGATGTCATACTAATGTTTTTATTAACTATGAAATTTATAATATAGGGTTATTCAGAAGATATATCTGACTATAAATATATAATATATATATATAATGTATATATAAATCATGTAAATTTAATTATACTATTTATAGATGTATTAATTACCTTGAATTCTTTCCCAACACTGATTAATTAATTATTTTATAAATGGAAATATCAAATAATTATCATTAAAAGTATAAAAATAAATATAATTTGAGATAATTAATGTGATAGAATTATTTTATAGATGAATTTGTAATTATTTTAATGTAATAAAATATATTTTTAGTATTATAATAGTTATCATGATAATATTAAATATGAAATAAGTGAATGATGTCAAAATTTACATTAATGAAATTTTATATGAAATAATATTTTATTAAATGATTTAAAATTCAAAAAAATATTAAATTATAAAAAAAATTTGGGATAAGGTTGAAAATTTCACCCATAATCAATTTACATATATTTTTTAATGTTATATTCAATATTTTAACTCAAATTCTACAAATACATGTCGTCATGGTATGAGTTAAAGAGGTCATATAAGAGATAAAACTAAAAGATAAGGGTGTGAATATAGTATAAACATATAAAGATATTATTTTATGTGTGTATATAGAACCATACACATATTAGATTATAAATAAATCACTTTGGATACATTTTTAATTGAAAAATTATTTTAAACTTATTTAATATTTTTGAAATTCTATGATTTCCCCTCCCCTCGCTCATAAAAGGACTCATATTCTTATCAATCACTCACACATAAAAACCATTTTTAATCTTCCCTTAAATACCAAAATCATTTTTTATAATCTTAATACTCATTATATTAGACATGTTTTATGATAACATCGCCATTAATGGTCCTAAGGTGTTAAGAAATGGGATTTTCTGAAAAGAGTTATCCTTTCAATTATGAAACTCTGATTTGTTTGTTCCTCCAAATCACTGATACCATATTAAACCATTATAACATAAAAATAATTTATAAACCTTATAATAGGATTATATTATTTCAATATCATGACCTATATCCATCTACACCTCAATCAAATAGAAAAATAATTAATCATTCGTGTGTACGTCGTACTACCGCCTCACGAACTGTTTCAATTAATTGTCCATAACCATGTGACAAGAATAGTTATAATGATGGATTTTGTTTTAATATATTATAGACATGAAATATTTATAATTTTTATAATATTATTTATCCTTTATATTTTTACATTTACATGCATAGAAAAATGAAAACATTGTTCTTTCGTACGTGTGAATTGTCACCCTATAAAGCGATGTGATTTTTTATTCCTCACAACATCAGATATATGATATATACAAGTAATTTTTAAAATTAAATTTTAAATATATGATATTCTTATAATTATTTAATGATAAAATAATTCTTACCTTCTTTCCATAATGTGAATTGATGAAAGCGTTGCACATGCATACGTACGACTAACCATCTCCATGATTGTAACATAGTTCATATTTAATAACCACAATTAATGGATGGATTTAAAAGTATAATTTATGTATAATAACTATTATTATTTATTTTATGTTATTGTGCAGATTATTTAATAATGAACTATTTTACTAATGACATCATACTAAATTCCATTTGGACTCATTTATTGAAAGTCATTAATCTGTCCGATGTGAAGTTAAATAACTGAATAACTTTTATAAAATAGAAATAAGTGAAATAAAATAAATAATATACGTGAATAATGTCATAATTAAAATAAATAAATAACAAAATTCATTATTTAGTAATTTAAAGAACGTATGTGATGGATTAGACTCAAGGTAAGGGATTCTTTAACTAAATCATCGGCTTATAAATTTTAATTGTTTATTTTATAAATCATTAAATTTATTATAAATCTTATATTATTTATATGAATTTATTTATATGTAGTATATTTTTATAATTAATTTAATATTCTAATTTCCCTCAAATTTTGTAAAAAATGGATCTTTTGAGGTTTTACATATGGGGCATTCATTAAAAACCCTCTTTAAAAGTTCCTCTTTAAGATAATTTTAAAAAATTCATATAGAATGTTTTTTTACTCATAAGGAATGAAATGAAAATAATTAATTAATAAATAAATAATAAATTAAATTATCTTTTTCATATTTTAAATTTTATTGAATTTCTTTTTCATATATAAGTTCCAATTTTTTTTAAAAAAATATCTGGTTTCAAAAATGAACATTTAATTTATCTTAAAATGTTTTAATGATATTCTATTAAAAGAAAACCCATATTTAATTAATTTTGAGTATTTTTTATTGAAAAATAAATTTTGAAATAAAATTATATTTTTATAGTAGAAATACGATTCCATATGATTTTTAATGAGTTTTCAAAAGTTTTATAATTAAAAGTGAAAGAATACTTATATTTTTTTCCTGACATTGTACATTAGAAATATATAAATCTGGTGAGCTCGATATACAATATAAAAAAATATGACACCCATTAGAGCTCACAGGTGAGACCTATAACACATATAATATGTATTGATCCACATTATTTCTCTTTAACAATGGGTGATCCTGAAATAAATTATACGATGTGTAATCCCCATTATAGATCTCTAGTGAATTGGGTATTTAGAAGTTGGATTCATGCCATATTTGTTACCCCATTCATAATAGTGATATAGTAAAATGAAATACCAAGAAAAATAAATATATTTTATATGATTAGTGATGATTTTTAATTATAATTTTATGATTTTTTAAATGGTATTTTTTATGAAATTGGATTTCATTAGATTTTATTTTTGTCAATGGACTAACTTTTCTATTTCATTATATCACGTGTTGTTATTTATTGTGCATATCCCACATTTTAAAAAAGTTTCACATGGTTATAGGAATTGTTTTGGAGAAATATGGGATCAAGGAAAAATTGTGATGATTTTTCATAAAGGTAAGCAATGTTTTATTTTAAAGACTTTCGATCTACAAAAAATGGATCCTGATTATATGTGTCCAATTGTAATGTATGGGTTTACATTGTATGAACCCATCATTATTATGTTTTAATATGAAATAAAAATATCCTCATTATTTTAAGCAAAATTATTCTACTCTTACATATATTGAATAGGTCATGATTAAGGCCATATCTTTATAGTTTGAATCAAAGGATGGTTTAGACAATATTATACATTATGATGTTTTGTAAGGAAGATTATTTACGAGTTATAGATACACGTATATCTCTATAATTTTATTAAAGGATATATGATAAATGTCATAATAATCCCTTTTTAGGATTTATGTTGTGAAATTTTAAGGTACCTGATGACGCATTTGGAGAAAAAATTTTATGTTATCAAAATTTTTCATGAAATATTTATATTTAGATATATTTTATAAGATTAAAAAATTTCTTTAATGTAGAATATATTAATTTCATTTTTGATTTTGTTTGTCAATATTATTGAAAATATATATGAATTACAGTTTTAAAAAATAGAAAACACATATGATGTGTTAAATCCTATCATGTCAGTAAAGGTTGTGGGCATTGAACCCCCAACTAAAAGGGAAGTAATGGTGAATTAGCTACCACTAGAATACATGACATCTTGGTATGTATGATACTATTTTTATTATTTGATATACATCATTGATTAAGGTTATGTTTATTTTAAGAGAATATATGAACGGAAAATTATTTGGCGAATAAATTATATATGTTATTTTTGAAAACGTTCACTATTTTGGGAACCCTATTTGATTATGTTAAAAAAATATAATGAGATTTCATTTTAAGAGTAAATAATAAATTATATTTTTGAATCATATATGATTTTATTGTGAATTTATAGTGATTTGTGGAAATGGTTAGCATAACATGGAAATTATGTGATTTTGGAATAAAATATTTTTTCTAAGATACATTACGAATGATTGATTTTATTTGGAGATAAAGTTATAATTGTAAGAGTATGTGATTAAATTTGTATGATTTTATGGTTTTAATAATAGACTATAATTTTTTAGGAATTTTAAATATAGTTATTTGTTAGTGTTTAACTCTTGGTATTTTTGTTGAATTTGAATATTAAAGAAGTTTTTCAACTTATATTTATTTAATCTTTTAGAGAATTAACTTATTATGTAATAACAATTTTTTATGGTTAACTTATATAAAAAGGAGGGATATATTTTTATTATTTTACAGATTTTGGGATTCGTAGAAGTTGATTACGGTGATTTAGTAATGACATATCACATTTAATACTCATCATTTGTAGAAAACAATGAAATTTTGGTGGAAATTGTTTAAAGGAAGAAATTATTCATTCCAATTATGTTTATTCTATCAATTTCATAGACTATAATGTAAATTAATTCTAAAATAAAAAAATTAAATATTTACTATTCTTACCTAGAAATAAATAGTCCATTAACCCATCACTGTTTTTCTATTTTGTGATTTTTAATATTATCATGACCATGTTCGTATGACTTAATATCATTCATTAAGTGTTATTTTTCATTTCCATTTCCATTTTTTCTTACATGGAAACCTAGTATGTTTTATATCAAGTGACCAATATACATTCCTTTCTCTCTTATCAAGAGAATGTTTTATTTTTTCTTTTAAAATGTGTGATTTAAAAAAAGGTATTCTAAAAGGTAGCCACATTTTTATCATTCCTATGTTCAAAATTTCTAGTACATTATTTACAAAATCAGATGAGAATGTAACATCCTGATATTTTTAAATGAAATCCTATGTCCTATACCGTACAAGATATGTAGCACTGAGCCAATGAAAACAATAGAATATTATTATTTAAATGTGACTATTATAACATATGAGTTAAATTTGTTGGAATTGATATTATAAAATGTATAATGAAATATATAATGGTCATAATCATTGAAAATTTATTTATAAATTATTTGTGCATAAGAACTCATGTTTTTAGTTATGTAATTTATTCTTCAAAAATACATTTTCTTCAAAAGAGTTTTATTTATTTTTATGAGTTAATATTATATTTATTTAATATATTGTTTATAAATATTTTTTTAAAAAATAATTTCATTTTTTAATTCAGTATTTCAAAATAAATTTTGAATTAATTTTTGATAATTTTCTAAAAGTGTAGATTTTTCAATGAATAGTGAAAACATACTTGTTTTTAAATAGAAAATATATGTTATTAACAAGTTAAAATAATATTTTGATTTATTTTTAATTTATAATTAGAAATATTTGTTTAAAATTTTATAAATATGGGTTTTTAAATTAATTTTATACATTTATTTACTATAAATTCATTTTATATAAAAAATAGATTTTTCTGAAATATTGTATACGATTTTAATGTATAATTTGTATTGAATTATGCCACTTATATGTTTTGAATTATTTAAAAATGAATGTATATTTGATATTAGGGGGTTAATTTTTAATAAAATAGTTCAATTTTATTATTGGACAATATGAATTGAATCCTCGGTAATTTTTGTTACCACAATTAAGGCATAATCAGGTAATTATGGGTTAAAATAATATGGTATGAAATAAAAATGACCCTTAAAAATTCCTCAATTATATTGGATGAATAAGTTTAGTCTATAATAAACAAAGTTTCTAATACATGGACTTTGGATTCCATTTGTATGTGATTATGATTATTATAATATTTTATTTAAGGAAAAGTCTTAGATGTCACAATCTTGTTATTAATACCTATAAAATGTATAATTAAGGGTTAGTAAAAATATATCATATACTATAAGTATTAATTTAAAATATAATTAATTTATATACATAATTTGGAGTTATTTAAAGAATTTAGTAAACAAACAATTACCTCAAAATATTTAACAACACTGATGATGTAAATATTTTATTGATGGAAAAAACAAATAAAATTTATTAAAAATATTATAATACATATAATTTGAGATAATTAATGGTGTAAATTAACTATATATAGAATCATTACCTATTTTAAATTTAATAAAATAAATTTTTAGAATTATAATAGTTTTATTGATATTATTAAATTTTAATGTAATGAGTAGTGTCAAATTTTAAATTAATGATTGATTAAAATAAATAATATTTTATTAAATGATATAAAACATTTTAAAATAAAAAAATTTAATAGAAGATCTAGATATTGACTATTATTTAGAAAATTATCAATTTAAGGGTTGTTTTTTATTTTAGAGTAAGTATATTATCTTTCAAAGAGTAAAAATACATGTTGTCACGGTAATATTTAAAGAGGTTAAATAAGGGTTAAAAAATATGATATGGATATAAATATATAAAAATATTATATAAATTTAATTTTATGTGTGGATTTCAACACATATTCATATTAACTAATTAGTAATTCAAATTGTAGAAATTTTTAATTCAAAATTAATTTACATTACTTTGATTTTGGTAGAAATTACAAATATTCCCCTCCCCTATCTTATAAAATAAATCATCTTTATATAAGTATATCAAAACAAAACCCATTTTATATTTGAAAATATCAACTTATTTGATTTCATATAATCTATCCCCTCGTTCTGGTTCCCTTATTTTTGATAGAACACTCCCGGTAGTGGAACTTAAGGGTTTATGGAATGTGATTTTCTGAAGATGTTGAATCATTTATAATTAAGAATTTATGTTTTTAACTTCTTCCACAAACCTAAAAACATATTTAACAATGATAAAATAATATATTATGTATAATCCACATATTTGGATTTCATTATGTTTGTTTAATTATATGGACCCAACCGTAAACCATTACATAATCATGAGATCAGTCAATAACATGATTTTAATTCACATTGAGGATCTTTTTAGGTTTAGAGTTTTATAGAATTAGGCAATAAGTTATATGTGTAAACGTGATTGTTACTATGTAGACAATTGTACTCTAACAAATCAATTTTAAAATAATAAAACTTTTTAAAAACAAATAATTATTTTTATGATTAAAATTTATTGAATTCTTATTTTCTCTTATCCTTCCTTATACACTGTTAAAAAAAATCAAAAACCTGGGATGAGAATAAAAATATCAGTAAGTAATATAAAATAAGTAATAAAACAATTAGTCCATGAATATTTCAAACCAATTAAAACATTTTCACAAAATCATAATTTTCACCCATAAAACATAAACTACTTATCTTACATTATGTAATCATAAGATTCCAACAAAACATTACAGAAATCATAAAACATAAATGTAACCTTTCGAAACCTTATCATACTTACATTGTAGATTTCACATCTACATAGGTAATAAAATTCATGGTTACGTTTAAACTACCCATCATAGTATATTCCCTATATCTCTTTGGAAAAATAGTTTCATTTACCTCTGTAACTTTATCTAATGCATTGGAGAGCTATCATGAGCTCACCTAACCATTTTTTATCATAGAACCACCCATATATAGAATCAATGCTCAAGAAATATATCATAATCATAACACATTTACAAGATTAAAAGAAAAAACATAATAAGATATCACTTTATGATATTGACATAATCAATAGATTTTGTAATACAATTAAAAAATGTGAAAAGTTGATTTTTAAATCAATGTTTCCCATACAAATTTGAAAATTTCGAATGGATTTGACAGCATAAAAACATTATTTACATACAAATAAGTCCATAAAAATATTTTGAAAACATGGACATGAAATAGAAAAATATAGAATATTAATTCCATAAAATAGTTAAAAAGGTGTTTTAGTTAATGATTCCCTTACCACATGAGAAAATACTTGAATAAAATATAATAAAATAATAACATTATACAAAACATATAATATCATGAGAATAAATAGATTCAAGATATAATATTTCAAAGAGAATTAGATACACGATATAGAAGTTAATTGGTGTATAACAATAAATAAGTCTCAATGGAATGTAAAATGATTTTAAATCCAATAAAACAATCATATCTTAAGATTAAGGATAAATTAATGACATAATTATGTGTGAAAAATATAGATACATTAAATATAAATGGATATTCTGTGTAAAACTATGATAGGTAATTAAAACATATTGATGGAAAAAGAAAACCAATGGCATGGATATTTAACTCAGTGAGGGGATATTGATTTATGATTTCCCATAAAAGTTTATATAAATGAAATAATAATTATCAATGGTGTGATTATATGTAGCCACAGTATATCTACACAAAGTGAAGTCCTAATGAAAACATAAATAAATAAACAGTGATTCCACACATAATCTTGTCATAATATAATCAATAAATTATTTATAAATCCCAATGAATATAAATTGAGTTTAGAAATTCCATTAAAAAGATTATTTTGTTAATAAAATAGTTAGATTATGTGTATTAAATATAAATTCCTATAAATTATGTTTAAATACAAGATAAGATATCAAAATTCATTTCCCACTTAATCATAGGACGACATAATCAAGAAGTATGAGATCAGCCCAAAGAATGATAATTGGGTTAAAGGGAGACTTTTGATGATATTGTTTTAAATTATGATATGGATAGGTGTGTGTTTACAGCTTATAATATAAATTATTTTTCTTTAAATATATTCGACCAGATTTTTAGTCCTCAAGGGAAGCATGATACATGGAATTAAAAAGGCATGGTTTTGTTGTATTCCTACTAAGTACAACTTTCTTATATTGCGGCTAAGAAACCAGGATATTCCTACAGATGAGAATGTTAGGAAGATAGGAATTTACCTGGCTTATAAATTTCATTATGTCAAGTTATGCAGGGAGGCAGACACTAATCATCTTTTCATTGAGATTGATTAGGCCAGAGCAGTATGGAGATTCTTTGGAGGGTTTAATGGTATTTTTTTTTCTTGATTTGGTTGAAAATTAAATTATGAAAATATGGTTCCATGGAATTAATGGTGAGGGACTAGAATAAATGGCAAATTTTGTAATAATAAGTGCAGGTTGTTGGTGCATCTGGTGGGAAAGGAACAAGACCATGTTTGAAGGTTTTATTTCTATGGAATGATCCATTCGTTATGGGGATGAAATCACTACTGATTGATCCAGTTAATGGTTTTAATAAATGGAATTATTCTCCCACATTGAGATAATTATAGGGGAATGGTTCTATGATTTAGTAACATGTTCATGCGATGAGAGAGAATTGGGTCTAGTGGATGGTTCCAAACACAGGTTTGAAGTTGAATTTTGATGGTTCATGCTTGGTAGGTATTATGTGAGGAGGAGGGGTGTTTCGTGATTCTTGGGGGAGTTTCTTTCTTTCCATTTCTGCATATTTTCATAGGGGAATTTCAATTAAAGAAAATGTTAAAGCTAGGCAGATAGGTCTTGTTTTGTAAACCCAGAAAAATATTATGCTCTGCCAGGTTGAAACTGGTTCTTTAATTGTTCATGATCCTATTCATGGTAAAATTCCAGCTCCTTGGTCCATAGCCTCTTATATAAGGATGTGAAAATATATCCTCAACAACACCAATATTTAGATTTCTAATGTGTGGTGTGAGGTCAACAAAGTGGCTGATTATCTTCCTTCAATGGCGGTGGCAGATCAAGGTAATCATGTCAATTGTTTTTCTAGTTCTTTAATGTTGGATTCGGAGGGGGTTACTTTCATTAAGGGGGTTCAAATGAGGCTCCATTATTTTAGGCCCCCTAGGTGGTTTTTCTTTATTTCATTATTTGTTGTAGTTTTTCATTATCTTTAATAAAAATGAAATGTTGAATTCTTAAGAAGTTCACTTACCTTGAGTCTAACTTGTCTCGTTCAATATTTATATTCCGAAATAATAAAAATTGATTAATTTATACTTTATAAAGAACATTTTTCATGTTTATTATTCATTTTATATTACTTATAATCATGTTATAAAAAATATATAATTTTCTGTAGACATATCGTTTGGTTTGTCGATATTCAGTACTTGAGTCGAAAATTAAATTGTTTGACGTAAATTGTCCATTTGGTAAAAATTACATAATTTTCATAATGTTATTCATTATTTATATATCATATATATCAAGTGTATATTTGTTTATAATTTTCTTAACATTCGGACATAAGAAATGAAAATCATCGTTCATAGAGATGGTAGGTCATACGTATGGATGAACGCTACTTTATGTTCGTTTTCATATTAAAATAATAATAATAATGTCATAATAATGTATATTATATGACTAATATTATATTTTTTTCATTAATTTCACATATTTTTAATAAAAACATCCTTCATATGTTCAATATATAGCATGAACAAGTCATATCACATTGAGAGGACGGTAGTCCGCACTTCCTCAAATTAAATTATCATATTTACACATTATGGAAAGAATAAAGATGTGTTGTTAGTAAAAATTATAGTATTATAGAGACAAAATAAAAAATATATATATTATATATAAATATATTTTCATCATAATGGACACAATGAGAGGTGGTATGAGAAAATTGAAAAAACATTGTTTCGTGAGGCAATAGTTCTTCATACATAGAAAGAGTATGTTCGTATCCATTAGATGGAGGTGTGTGTAAGTGTAGTTTGAATACATATCATGAAAACATACTAAAATATTTATTATACTAGTTTTGTTATAGAAAAAATTAATAAGATGATAATAGGGAGTGGATAAGTAAAATAAACGAAAGGATCTTGAGAGAAGATGTTACATATTAATCGGGTAACTTCTTTTGATTTTAGCAAAATGGATTCCTTGAATTGCCTTATTCACAAGTTAAGGCTTTTAGGAGGAAATTAGGGATTGTGGGAGATTATTTGAGCTGATTTTGGATGACTAAAGGGGCTTTAGAGGTGTGAGTAAGTGGGTAGAGGAGGTTTATATTTATAAGAGAGAGGAGGGACACATTAGGAAGGTCTTGAAATATTAATTTATTATAAATTCAATTTCAATTTAAAATGGACCAAAACACATTTAATTCAAATCTAAGATGATTTGGGTTTAAAAACACATCATCTAATAATTTTTATACATGTTTTGAATTTTTTTTCCTTAATTTTTTGGTTTAACCCTTATTTTACCCTTTTTAATCTTATAGTTATAATTGTTATTTACACATTGTGGGATAATATAATTATCATATCATGTCAAAAAACCCCACAAAAAAATTAATTAATGACATATTTGGACTTATCTAAACCATTTGATAGAATCATATATTTTTAGGAATTTAATATCATTTAATAAACAATTTTATATATTAAGTTATGAATTATATAAATTTTGGACACTATTTATACTTGACTTTTTTACAAATTCATAACAACATGATTCCATTGAAAAAAATATTTAACCCATAATAACATGGAATATTAACCTATATAATTTCTGAATTTCATTAATTATGTTATATAATATTTATGATAATATTTATAATATTATTTATTTGAATCCTTTATTAATGAAACAATCACTGAATCATCATTGGATCATAATTAAATTTATTTATTTAATGTCTAAATATTAAGAAAAATATAATTATATTAGAAACATTTTTATATTTATATTTATTACTTGTAGTCTAATCCATCACTCATATAACACAATATAAAAAAAATTAAGAAAGAAGATACATGTTTATGTTATTTTTCCCTTTACTTTTTTATTAATTATTATAACATGTCAGTATCCCTTCGAAGTGGCTCCCAAATGCAAAATATTGTGCCTAAGGGTTCTCTTGGTTGGACATAACTCATCCAATTTGATTAGGATATGTTTAGGGTAGTTTTATATTATTAAAATATTATTTTTTACCCTTATTTAAAAGATTTACCTTTTAACCATGCAAGATAAAAATAATTACTCATGTAACTATTCATAATGTCCAAAAATTAAAGATACATATTTACAATAATTGGACCTTATGATTCCAAATATGGAGTCCATTTTTCAAAATTCATAACACAAAATTAGAAGAAATTAATTTAAAATTAATCCCCCTTTTCAAAATAAGAAAGCATGTTTTTAAAAAGTAAAAACTATCAAAGATTGAAATGTGTTTATGTACAATTTAAAAGTGAATTAACATAAAATGACCAAAATTGTAATTAATGATAAAAAATAAATTCCATTTATACATTAAAACTATTATATAATATGATTTATCCATATAAAGTATCTCAATGATATTGATTTCAATTAAAATTTAGCGTATTTTTACTTTTCATCAAAACATGATAGTCATCAGAAAAATATCAAAACTTCATCCAATGTAAATATTAATGTCATGATTCAAAATAAGAAGTTTATTTTGTCAAATATAACATATAAAGACGTCAAAAAAGAAATTTTAAAATTGATCTCAATCAAAAGGGGGAAAATGCATTTTAAGAAAAATATTTCATTTATCTGAAAATTTGAATTTGTTCTTATGTAATATCTAGAAAAAATAAAAAATAAATTCAAAACATTACATTGAATATAAAAAATATTTTTTTATTTATATAAAATTCCATAAAGAGTTATATGATTTTATAAAAACAATTATTCCATTTTTAAATAAGTTTTAAAATAAACAAATAATTTATAATCAATTGATTTTTATTTCCATTTCTAATAAATTTGATAACCCTTGAATAATTATTTAAACATTTGTAAACAATATTTTCATAATTATGTAGATAATAATCATTCCTTTCATTCCAACGAATATGTTATAATGGTAGTATTTAAATAATAATATTTAGATGTTCGTTTAATCTCGATGTAGCATATCATATATGCTATTGAACATAGTGTTTCTTTATTTAAACTCGATATGTTATAGTAATGGACTATATACCACTCCACATATGTAAAATGGGAAAATAATTATTCATTCATGTTTATGGTGGATTACAGCCTCATGAACTAATTTAATTCATTTTTTATCACCATCAATCAAGATAGTTTATAATGATTGAATTATGGTGTATATATGATACTAATGATATTTTTTCATTATTAAAATATTATATATTATTTACATTCTTATGTTTCCATCCACATATAAAGGATAACATCGTCCGGGCGTACATGTGAATTACCACCTCCACGAAGTGATGTGATTCATTTTTCAATGTTACATAACATGGATGATATATGTATTTATACTTAAATAATTAATTTTTTACATATTTTATTATAATAATACATAAATATAAAATAGTTCTTACCATCATTCCATTTTGATCATAGAAAAATAAAATATTTTCTCAGACATACATATGACATACAATCTCTATGATTGTAACGTGGTTAATTATTCAAAACTATATTTAATATATTATTTTACAAGTATAATGAATTTATAATAATTATTATAGTTTAATAAATATTATTACTAATATTATAGAATAATTAAAACATTAACTAATGGAATAAGACCAAAGACTTTTTGTACTCAAGTATGAAATATCATCAAAGCCTCCAACATAATATTAAAAGTTTATGAAATTTTTATAACATGGTAAAAAGTGAAATAAAATGAAAAATAAACATGGTTAATGTTATCAATTAGGTAAATAAATAACCTATATTTATTATTTTTCAATATAAAGAACATACGTGACGAACCAAAGTTGTGGTGCGAGACTATTAACTAAAACACTATTTAAAATGTTTTAATAATTTATTTCCTTAATATTTCAATTTTAAGTACACATTTTTAAAATATATATATAGATATGTATTTCTATGTAAATTAGTGATTTAAAAATTACATATTCTAATATCTCTCAAAAAATTTCAAAAACTAATCTTTTGAAGGGCTTATTTATTGGAAATTTTATTAAAACACATCATTTAGTGTTCCTATATCATCTTTTATCACAATATTCAAGAGGAAATTTTTTTAAGAATATTTAGAATGAATAGAATTTACAACTTTCATGAAGAAATAATGTTTTAAATATTCCTTTACATATTTAAAATTTTATTTCCAATTATTTTTTTTAATATATAAGTGCACAAATGTTTTTTTAAAACATATTTTCACAATTGAATATTTTTTGTCATATAAATTTTAAAATGATGTTTTCCCCCAAAGAGAAACCAATAATACCATGTTTCTGGTATCTTTGTATAAAAAATTTTATTTTAAAATTAAATTTATTGATGATAGTAGAAATTGTTTTCCATGTTTGTTTGATGTAGTTTTAAAAGGTTATGTGATGAAAAATAAAACCATAAAAATGATTCATTAATGGTATGATACTTGATAATTATATGAAAAATATGAGCCAAATATATTATATATGGATATTTGATCCCCACTATACCTCACGGGTGATCCTCATATAGCTTATTTGAATGTTTTTGTCCAATTATAACTCACAAATAATGGGTGATCCTAATAAATATTATACAAAGGGTGATATCTGTTATAGCTCTCTAATGTATTAGGTACTATGAATTTGGATGTTGTCCATATTGGTTACTTTATTTTAAAGAGTGATATGAAAAAATGTTGTCCCTAGTTTCTTAAATATATTATCTATTTAGATAATTTATTTTCATGATAATGGTCTTATTTTTAAAAAGTTATTTTTTATTAATCGGTTTTCACTAAATATTATGTTTTCCAGTAGTCTAATGGGTTTTATTATATATGTTGCCTATTGATATATTTTGAAACAAACAAGTAATTAAAATATTTTTATATGGTTTTGGGGATGATTTGGGATAAGGATTAGATAAATACAAAATCATGATGATTTTTCATAATGAGAAACAATGTTTTATTTTAAAGACTTTTGTTGTACATAAAAAATGGATATTGGGTATAAGTGTATAATTTTAATAATCAGTTTACATGGTAATATTATGTCCTAATTATATAAAACTTCAAACTTAAATTATTCTTACGATTCTATGAAATTAATTAAAGTATAATGTCATTATAATAGTTAATGATTAATGATGGGTTCTAGAATTTGTTATCAAAGGATGGTGTAGATAAATTTTGGGAGTAAGACGATTTCATGGGAGGTTTTTAAGAGTTTTGTATACCACCATGGGATTACAATTTATTTATGAAATATGTTTAATGTATTATAAAACCATTTTGATGTTTTGTTTAATGAAATTTTAATGTACGTAATGATACATTTGGAGACATTTATTTTTTATGTTGTTACATTTTTTGATGATAATGATAAGAATTATATGAAATTTTAGGTCAAAAAATTTCATTAAAATTGAATATGTTAAAGTTATTTTTGAGGATTTTTCTCACTTTTCTATGAATTTTATAAGGATTATTGTTCAAGAAAATGGATAACTAGTTTGATGGGTGATAACCCATCACATCTGGAAAGGTCATAGTGATTTAACAAACAAGTGAATTGTGACATTGGTGTATCACCTACCAATATCCTACATGATGTCCTGGTTTATAAGAAATGTTTTTTATTTAATATATTGGAAATATTGTGGTTGTGTTGATTTTTTGAGCATACATGAATTGAAAATGATTTAGTGATTAATTTATTAATGTTATTTCCCAAGGCATTCAGTATTTTGGAAACCTTGTATAATTAAGGTAAATACAATAATGTGTTATTTTACTTGTGGAATAAAAGTTTATTTATAATTTGTTATCATATATTATTTTATTTTTCATTTTTGATGATTTATGGGAACAGTTATCAAATCATGGTAATTATTTTATTTGGGAAATTACATTTTTTTGGTATACGACATTAAGAGTCATTGATTATATTTAGTGATAGACTAATCATGGGCTATGATGTGATCAAATACTTATGATTTTTGGGTTCTAATCATAGTCTCTGATATTTTTAAGGATGATTAAGGTTTTTTATATTTTAAATGATCAATGTTGAAATTTGGGTATCACTTTTTAAATTTTGTGATTAAATAACTTTTTTCATATAAAAGTTTATTCTTTTGTGGAATTACATTATATTTTACAATTATTTTTGTTTTTGGTTAATTTATAATGTCCATATGATTATATATTTATTCATATTTGTATTTTTTTATCTATAAATGTTGATAAACATGCTTATGGAATTAAAATATATCTAAAATACTAATAATTGAGAGAAAAATATGTTATTATTGTGAAAATTGATTAAATTATGAAATTATAGATTGCAATTACGTATATTTTACCATTTTATTATAATAGTATATACTGTAATTCTTAAATATAAATGGATATCCGGTTAATTTTATTACCTACAAATCATTTTCCTTTTATCTAGTAAAATATTTACAGTTTTTTTGATGGTTTAATTTCTCATTACCATGTTCATTATCATTCTATATCAGGTCGTGGGTTTAGTTTTTATCATCCATATCCTTTTACTTTGTCATGTAAACCTTGTATGTGTTATCTCATGTTACCTTCATACATACATTTCTCTCAGATCATGTTGATGGTTTTATAATCATTTTATGATGTGAGATTTCAATAAATGTATTTTTAAGGGTAAAATCATTGTTACTGAGCCAGAGTTTCTAATTTTTAGGAACAAATACCCAAAATGGGGGATAATTTAACATCAAATGATTTTAGAAGAAAATGATATATTATATACCGTATAATATATGCAACACAAAAAATTAATGAACAACAAAATATAATTATTTACATGTTATTGTTATAACATAGCTTTTAAATTGGTGGGAAGGAATATAATTAACAAAATTATGAAATTTATATTTTATATACTGATTTAAAAAATATTAATTAATTATTTTTAATAATGAACTCATATTTTTAGTGATGTAATTTTATTCTTAAAAATACATTTTATTCAAAAATGGATTTTTAGGATTTTGGTAAGTAAAAATATTAATTAATTATCTATAATTTTATAAAATATAATTTTATAAAATAAATATAATTTTTAATTCATAATTTTAATATAAATATAGAAGGATTTTTGGTGAATTTTCTGAATCTATTTATTTTATAATAAATAATGAGAAATACTAATTTTTAATTGAAAACTATATTTTATTTACAACGTAAAATAATAATTTATATTGGTTTTAAATTTTTAGTAGAAATATATGATTTAATATTTTAAAATTATTATTTTTAAATGGATTATATATTTTAATTTATTATAAATACATTATATATTTAGAAATGGAAATTCTTCTAAAAAACTATTTTCCATACGGTTTTCCAGTTGAATATTATATTAAATTCTACCACTTCATTGTTTTGAGTTTTTAAAAATCTATATCATATTTTAAATAAGAGTTGATAAATGTAATAAATATTTCATCTTTATATCTGGACAATATAAATAGTAACCTTGTTAATTTTTGCAACTGAGGTAAATGGTAAATCTGTAATTAAGGGTAAAAATAATATTATACGGACTGAAATATTACACTTATAGTTTCAAAAAATTTATTTTATAACTACTTTTTTTTACATAATCAATTACCATTCGAACAAATTTATATTGGTCTCCATTTTTTAGTGATTATGATGTTTATAATATTTTATTTAAATAAAAGTCAATGATGTGAAACTCATTTTTTAAATAACAATAACATTTCTAAAGTAGGTTTATTAAAACTATATCTTCTACTAAAAATATTCATTTCAAATATAAAATAGCTATCTACATCATCGTATTTTATTTATAATTTTTCTGTAAGAAATAATTACCTAAAAAATTCCATAATATTGATGCATTGAATATTTTATTAATTGAAATATACAATAAATGATACAAAAAATGTTAAAATAAATATTATTCTAGATAATTAATTATATAAACGAATTTTAATGTTGACCTTCACATGTCTAGAATTTAGTAAAATAGTTGGTGTCAATTATTAGATTTATATTAACAATATTTTAATTCAATATGATGAATAGTCTCAAAATTAACTTTATTGTCATATGATAAATAAATAATATTTTATTCAATGATATAAAATTACTAAAAATTTAAAATTTTGAAATATAATTTGGATATTGTTGTAAATATGATCCAAGATCCCCTTATGGGTCTTTTTTGAAAAAAATAACTATATTAAATCTTAATGATTAAAAATTATGTTGTCATGTTAAGGGTTAGAGTGGTTAAATAAGTTTTAAAACCAAATGATAAGGGAAATTATATGGTCAAAACATATCTAAAATTTTGGGATGAGGGAATTTCTACCCAAATTATTCTTATCTTAGTAATAACTCTCTTTTATGCAGTATGGAATTGAGAAATAATTTAAATTAATTAAATATTTTGAGATAATTTAATGTACCCCCCTCTCATCTCGTATTTCAAGTCACCACTTCTTCTCAATCTCTCACACTTCAAAACCACTTTGGATGAGACACTATATTCCCAAATACATTTTTATATTCCCTAAAATAATTCTAAAGGACTTATATTAGTCAATAATCCACCCTTAGTGTTCATAAGATGTTATGCAATGGGATTTTCTGAAGACAAGGTATAGTTTACAAATAATATTTTTTTCTTATTAAACATCCCTTAAAAATAAAAAAAAATTGATAAAATAATTAATAATCTATTCAATATATATATATTGATGTTATTATTTCATTTTTCTGACCTATATCCATCACCATATACAACAATTTGAAAAAAAAAATTATTCATTCGTGTGTAAGGAGATGTAATTCCTCGCAAATTGATATTATTAATTTTCCAACATCATCTATAAAGACTTGTTATAATGATTTAATTAGTTTTATATATTATACTTATGAATTATTTATCATTATTATATGATAATATATGTTTTAAATTATTACCTTCCCATGAATAGAAAAATGATACTTTCATTCATGTATAAGTGTGAATTATCACCTCTACGAAGCGATGTGATTCATTAATCATCACGAAATCACATGAATGATATATATAAGTATATTAAAATAATTATATTTATATTATCATTATAAATTGATCAAAAAATTATACATTCTTATCATATGGATCATTGAAAAAATAAGTTTTATCTCATGCTTGCGTATGGCTTACCATATCCATTTTGGTATCATAGTTCTCTTTTCATAACCACATATAATGGGTGCATTTAGAAGTATAATTGTTGTTTAATAATTATTATAATATTATTATTATTATTACTTATGTGATCTAATAATTTAAAATGTGGCTAATGATGTCATACCAAAGTCATTTTGGACCCATGTATCGAATATAATCAAAGTATCTCACATTAACTTAAATAATGATGTAATTTTTAAAACATGGTTACAAGAGAAATAAACGGAATAATATAATTTAATAGGGATATCAACAATGAAAATTAATACACTAATTATATTATTATAAAATATAAATAACAAACCTAATGATTCAGAGTCAATGTAATGGACTCATAATCTAAATCATGTTTTTAAATATATTTACAATTTATTTTCAAAATCATTATATTTTATGTGATTATTTTTATGAATGATTTATATGAATTAATTTATATTGAAATGAATGTTTTAAAATTTTAATTTTAAAATTTGTGTCAAATTATTTTGATAAGGGGTCTTTTATGGGTTTACATATGGGAGATTTCTCTAAAACTCCTCTTTTAAGGTTTCAGTTTCAGAATAATTTTTCAAAAGATAAAATGAGTGTTTTTTTATAAATGGAATGAACATAATTTTCCATGTTTATGAATCCATAATTCATTGAAGATTCCATTACATGTTTAAAATATTATCTCTAATAAAATGGTTTTTATATATAAGTGCAATTAAAAAAATTCATTGAAAATGGAAAAAAATCATTTTCCCATAAAATGTTTTTTATGATGACCTGATCAATAAATGGCATTCATTATCTTGTTTTGGTTATTTTGATATTGAAAATGGTTTCTTAAGGTAAAATGAAATTTTTTTAGAAGAAGATATTTTTTCATATGTGTTTTAAATAGGAGTCAAGGATTTTTTATGAAATTTTTTGACATAAAAATTTATTATTCATGATATGTTACATGAGCGTTATATGAAACAGGTGAGCCCAATATAGATTATAAAAATGTTTGAGCCCAATTATAGCTTATTGGTGAAACCAATATAGCTTATACTATGGTTTAATCCCCATTATATCCTATGATAAATTGGAAAGCATGAAATAGCTTATAAGAAGGTTGAACACTGTTATAACTCCCCAATGCATTGCATATTCCGTAGTTGGAGGTTGTCCATATTTTTTACTCCATTTTTTAGAGTGATATTTAAAAATGATTTTCCATTTTTCATAAATTTATTTTCTATATCGATGATGCTTTTTCATGAAAATTTTCTCATTTAAAAAAAATAATGTTTTAAGAAATTAGTTTTTATGGGTTATAATGTTTTTCAATGGACTAATAGTTTTTTTCCTTTTGTCACTTATTGTTAATATTTCTTCTCATTCTAAGTTTTAAAATGTTTTTCCCAAGTTTATATGAAATATTTAGGAAAATGATGGTAATAATAAGAAACTAAAGAGATTTTTTATAAAGAGAAACCGTGTTTTATTTTAAATTCACTTTTTTTTAAAATATGGATATGAGTATAAGAGTACTATTTTAATTTATTGCTTTAAATTGTTATTTTTTCCATAATTTTGTGAAATTATAAACCTAAACGATCTTTCATATTGTATTTAAATTAATTCTAGTCTAATGTAACCAGAATATGTTATGATAATGGAAATTTCATTAAATTGTTTTTTGAAAACTATTTAAAAATATTATTTTATAACTAAAATATCCATTTATTTAATGATATCATGATTGAGAATAAATAAATAAATTTTGAATTACATAAAAGGATTATAGTATTGAAATGTTCCCCATAATCATTATAGAGTTCAATGAAGATGTTTAAGAAATGAAATTAGGGGATGTATCTCTCTATCAATGGAAGGAGGAATATGTTAGGTATATATGTAAGAGACTTTTATATTCAATTTATAATAATTTCGTAATATAAAACACATATATAATGTGATTTATAGGGAAAATGATCAAAACAAAAGGAAAAAAGGCAGGATAAGAGAAATACCTTACATATGTTACCTGAATTATTCTAAACATTCACTAAATTTACTGAATAATAAAATAAAATTAATTAATTCTTAACTCATAACCTTTTATATATACGTATTGTTTATTTTTATTATACCATGGTATTTTAAAATAATTTCAATGAGAAATAATGAATAATTTCACTATTCTGACGGCATTCTTTTAATTATTTCAATTTTAGATCACTGGTGGATAGTTATTTATTTTCATAAAAAATGTTACTAAAACACCATAAGTTATATGAAATTCTTATTCCTTTACTTACATAAATTTAAATGGCCCAAATTTAACATATTTTTTCAAAAATAGTTTTGATAGTTTTAGTAAAACTGTTAACGTTGTATAATTAATTCATTAAGGTAGTTTTAACTAACATCCAGAACTAGATTTTATTTTATTTAAATACAGAATTATTTAAAAATTAATGAACAATAGATATTTTATAATATAATTATTTAAATAATATTTAACCATAATATTTTTTCTACAACCCACCTTGAAGGAGGTGTAATAAATGAATTTCATTGTTCCTGGAGGTGATGTAACAACCATGTTTTGAACCACACATTCATTTAAGAGTTTTTTATTTGATGATAGAGAACTAATATTTCCTATTAAATATAAAATTTATTTATATCTATGATACTTATGTTATGTGTTTTTTAGGATAGAGAATATATGGGGGTTGTAGAATAAAAATAAAATTTAAAGTGTTTTGTTGAGAATTCTCACTCTTCATTTGGATTCCTCCTCTCAGGATACCCTTTTAGACTGCTTGAAATGGTCATTGGATGAGACTAGTAGAACAAAGATTTGGGGGAAAAGATTTTTTACATATTTTGGATGAAACTTTTCTTGTTAAATATATTATATATTGTGAGAAAAAGTTGAGGTTTAGGTTGTTATTTGTAATTGGAGGAGTGAGGCGTTTCTTGAATATTATATTCAATAGATACTTATTTTTCATCGTGACTACTAATATTATTAATCCTTGTGACTATATATTGTAAATGGTTTTTTTAGTCAAAATTTGTGGGTTATAATATAATACATGGCTTAAAAATTCATTTATTTATCTTATAATGATAAATACTATAGTTTTCAATTTAGTTCCATTCATTGAAAATTAAACTACCTCAGAAAAATATAAATATTCACTACAAAAAAATTTCATAGGTATATTAAAAAAATTAATTTTTTAAAAAATATTTGTATATTTATATGGACCTTAATTTTTATATAAATGTTTCATTTATTTGAAGAATATAAATTTTAATATTATGCATAAATTTCTAACACATTGACTAATAAATTATGGTCTCATAAAATTATCTTATCATTAAAATAAAAATAAATATGAATTTATAAATAAATTTTCATAAATAAAATTTCATTTAATTATTTGTATTTATTATAAAATTTAAATTAAATCATTTATATTAAAAAAAACACATATTTTATCATTTTTAAAACATTTACTGACATGTAAAATATTATGAATAATCATAATTTCATTTAATAGAATTATTAAATTCTATTTTTCACATCCATATTTAAGGAAAGTATTATAATACTAGTGTAACTTTTCCAAAAGCATAGATTACTGTAACATTGTTATGATAACTACTCCAACAATTTGATTACTAATCCCATGATTATATTTTTATATGTTATATGGTTTCCCAACATCATATAAATACCTAATTATAATTAATTGATCATTAAATTTTATTTTCATCAATGTTATATGTTTTAATTTTAATAGTTCATTTTTAATTAATAATATACTTCTTCATTTCTATAGTGTTAATCATTAGTGAAATTATTTCTGGGGATCATGTAGATCAAAAATTTTCTATTATAATTATCTTTTTTAATTTTTTTTCTCACTGTAATAATTTCAATTCCAATGGATATATTTATTAAATAATTTTAAATTACATGTTAATAAAATAAAAATATTATTTTTTTAATATACTTTTCAATCAATTTCTATAATACTAAATTTCTAAATATGATAGAATAATATAATCAAGGGGAGATTACATTGATAAAATTATGGGTTATTAAAATATAGGTACGTCAACTCTGCAAGACTACATCCAATTGGCCACGGTAAAACAATCATATCTAATATATCCTCATAATTTGATGGGATTCATTCCATCTATATAAAACCTATCCCATAAAATCATTATCCACCAACCACTATGACATAATGGAAATATCAACTGATCTATATAAGACATGTATCTATCAAAAAAATTAAAATATAATGTATATTATAAAAATTAAACACCACAAATATGAAAAAAGAATAATCAATTATTCACCCAAGAACCTAAAACGGGATATTGGATTTTAAAATGAGAACTCTATAGTATTAGATATTTCATCTACTCTAAATCACTTTCCTCTGAGATCATCCTCTCACTACACCATACAATAACTATGGATATAATTTTAGCATCATGGATGTGTGTTTTCCTAGCTAACTAATAATAATCTGCATGACCATCCCATGAAATGATATCACCCCATGAATATATAATCCGTATATGATTCAATATTAATTAATGACCAAATAATCCAACATCACCTGATTTAAACAATATTTAATGTGATAGTCATGATAATATGTTATTACTCTACAGAAATTTCACTTCTGAGACACTCACTAAAGAAATTTTTTACTTTTTTAATACAACCATGTTTCTCTCAAAAATAATTAGAAGGGCCCCCGTGATGTATATCTTGCAAGACTATCACCATAATTTTATAGCTCAATATATTATTAATCAAATCGCATATAATATTCTAGCTAAAACCATAGGCATGTTTTCCAACAACTCATAGTATTTTAGAACTCATATTCCCCAAATGTTATGTATAACTGAAAAATTAATATAAAATAAAAATATAATTATCATTTCTCACATCCGTTCGATGGTTCTCCTCTTGATAATTCCTTCTATATTCCCTTATCCAATAGATTCTAGAAGAAAATAATCCTCCAATTATCCTTATTGTTAGTGAGGAATTTAATATCTCAGAATCTATTTTTATAAAACAATATACTAAAGGAAAAACACATCTTGAGTGATGTAACTATATATTTGGTTCTTCTAATTATAGAGTTTATAAATATTAATAGTGATATCTTTTAGTTTAGAAACAACCAACTTGATCTCATGGTTATTAGAGAGATATAATGTCAAACATTGGTGAATTATCATTTATTTCATTCTTGAATTTTTTATATAGGTGGAACGGACCAAAAAACTATCTATCTGATATTGGAGATATTGTATGAATTTTTTAGCACCAAGTCTGTCCTAGAAAAAATCATGTCTGTATCATACCACAATTATGGGTGAATAATGACATTTATATGAAAATGTAACACCCTGATAACTCAATATATAATTATAAATTTAATTAATATTATTCTTCATAATGATTATCACACACAACACAGAGCATAAATGAATATTAATATAATTTATATTTATTATTTTATAAATATGAAAAGCATATCATTGCATTGGATTGGTGAATATAAATATTAGTTACCACATAGTGAAATATTTACAAAAAATGATTCCTTATTAAAATTTATTTACAATGACTTAGGAAATAAATACACAATTTTTAATTATAAGATTAAATATATATGGGGATATTAAATGCTATAAATGGGTAATTTTTTCTCTAAAATAATTTTTTATGATTATTTTTTATATTCATTAAAAATATAAATTTAAGAACATTTATAATTTAATTTCAAAAATATTTTTCATTTTTTCATCATATAAAAAATATATTAATGTGTATTTTGGTTATTTTTTATAAATAGTTTTATTTTTCAATGAAAATATACAATTAATGATTATAAAATGAATTAAACTTTTATAGAATTATCATGACATATGAATCACAAAAAAATATCATTGTACCATTTTTTAGATGAACTTTTTACTCAATAATAAATATAGTAAATTTTTAACAAATATTATGAAATTATAAATACTTTTTTGCATTTATAGAAATAAAAGAAATCTTTTTATTCAAATAACTACCATTTTCTATTCATCCCTTTTAATGAAATTGTCATATAGATAAGTTAACTTTTTTAATATTTTGAAATTAGAATATGCATCAATTTTGATTCTTGGTTCTAATTCATTCACTAGAAATAATATAATTTTGTATAAAACCATTTTTATACTAAATAACATTTTTTTAAAACATGGTTTCTTATGATTTACAAGATTATATTAAAAATAACTTCTTCCACTTATATAAATAGATTCATTTAAAATATATTCAATATTATCAATAAAAAAATTCATTTATTGATGTAAAATTATTATTTCAACATTATGAATAGTGACCATGGATAAATATTATTACTATTATAAGTGTTATAAAGTGTTAATGAGGGGAGTTTTATAAGTGATACGAGTTAAATTATCAGTAAATACATGATTAAAATTTTATTTGTAGAATAAATTATGAAAATTACAATTTTATCTATGAATCAATGGAATTTTATAGCCACATGACATTATGAGGATATCTATTTTATATTGATACTTCATGTTTTTACAATTTTCCACCCATTTTATTTTTTTAAAGGTTCTTCCCCTCCAATATTCTTTATTAAACATTTAATATTGTATGATGATCAATCCCTTGAAAAATGAGTTCCCAAAATTCATCACATTAACTCAATAGTCCTATTATCACCAAAATACTAATTTAGAATGCCTATCATGATGTACAAATGAGGTTTCCAAAATATGAGGTATACCTCTCTATCGATTTCATTCATTCTTATTTTTTATTGTATTTCCCTCAAACCTATCATAAACATGATGATAAAATAATAGCATTTTCTTAAATATATGAACATATTATTATGTTCGTGTTAGAACCATTTTTAATCTCTTTTACCATCTAATGAAAAATGAATATCTCACTCATTCATATGTAAGGAACATCATCTATATATATCAATATTTATTGATTTTTGTCACTTCCTAACATGGTCGGTCAAAATTAAGGAAAATGAATCCATATGAAATTTTAGATAGTATTATGATTCTTGGATGATATTATATTACTTACATTCTTACCTATATATGTATTGGCAAATGATATTTTCTCTCATGTGTACATGTGGGATATTACCTCAATCAAATGATGTGATTCATTTTTCATTTCATATTTAGATGGATGGTCATAGGAATATATATAGTGAATAAATATTATATTTATAATATGATAATTATTATTTATTAGTAAACCATTATCTATATCATTTTATTTTAATATAATAGAAAAATGGAATTATCACTCAAGTGTACATAGATACTATTGTATCCTTTAATCGATGTGATTCATTTTTCATTAACAACATTAGAGGATGGTTATAAAATTATATTTAATGTATTAAGAATGAAATTTTAAAAAATATAATATTTTGTTTATGATAGAACCCTAAACCTATTGACCTCAGCCAATAGACTAATGTTACTCTACCGTTTATGAACATAATGACTAGAAATGTAAGTTATAAACTTAACAGATATTGTAAATAAATTAAATGTGGAAATAAATAAATTATAATCGATAATAATATGGGATTAGACATTAATGTGATTCAGAATAAATTATAAATATAATAATATTTTATTGTTCTAGATTTTTTTGAATAAGAAAAACGATGTTGGGCATCATGCAAGGGATTTCTCAGTATAATTTCTTTTTGTCGATTCTTATGTAATTTTTACCACATTTTTCATTCTTTCTGCTATTTGAGTGACCTTATGGATTTATTTTAATATTTAGTTCTGGAAATTTATTTTTGTTCTATCTATTTCATTTTCTCTTCTTTAATGTTCTTTTTATTTAAATGTTATTAAAAACATAAGGGGTTTCTCTTTAACACCTTGTTTTGTTATTTATTCAAATTCATGATACTACATGTCCATGTTCCATTAATTGTTTCAAAATTTTCATATTAATGAATAAGTTATTGTTAAAATAAATTATCAAATACATTTTTCTATATTTGCGATGGTGTATATGAAAATCATTTCTACATTCCCTGATTGGTTTATTTTTAATTTCTTTTACAAAAGTACAAAAGAAAGTTCTCAAGACATTTACTATATACCCACCATTTACAACCATCACATAAATTATGCATTATCGTGATTCCCCTAAAATTTTCCATATTTTATAAATTGTAATCATATTCCCATTACTATATTACTTTTTTTGTTTTGAAATATTATTAAATGAAAATTATATTTCTACATATAATTAGAAGTATATCATAATGTATTTAGAAAGGTGTTTATCACCTTTTCCAAAATATTATAATTATAATTATACATCATAGGGGATATACACAAATGATAATATCCAACAAAATTTCACTTAATGGCTAATGATAGTGTTCTCCTATTGAACAATTGAGAAGAATAATTACCTTCTATATTCTATTTAATCATAATGAATTGTTATTTTGATTATATATTGTATAATGATATATTTCATTCATATGAATAATTAAATTAGTATAGTAATTGATTATATGGGAACCACTATTATATATCCCTTGAATGCATCAATATGTCTCATGTGACATAGTATCTTTGATATTTGGTGTTTTCGTTTCTACTTATTTATGAATTCTTGGGAAAAAACATTGATGACATGATTATAATTACTTCGTATAAGTCTTTGAAGGTGATATCATGATGTAAAATGTTATTATTTCCATTATTATGAAATTATTTATGATTTTCCATGAGAATATTTATATATACTATAGATAAGTTCTATAGGCATTTTATTAATGGGTTTTATTAAATTTTGTAATTTTATTAGATAAGAATATGATCGTATGATTTTACAAAATGTGTATAATCCTTAAAAAGTGAATGGTTTATTTCCATTTAAACGTTTTTCTTATTTTTCATGGATTCAATATTCTAAACTGAATCACCCAGACAAAGAGGGAATGACACATTACCCCAGAAACACCTCATTCTAAGTTAGTGGATGCATACTAGTAGAGAGGATATAAGGTGGGATCACATAGAGACTACGCCATCCATAAAAATAAAATTTTAGAAAATAAATCACCAAACAAATAAATGGTATACCAAGGAAGGGGAAACTAATATCATAACAAAAAAAAATATGAATTCAGAAACAGATGACCCCAATCATCAAACATTAAACAAAACACAGATCTCCTCTACTACATACACATATTGAAATAATTAAATGGAAAAATTAAAATGAGGATATGTAACACCCATACTAACATTATCCATATATCTAGACTATTTAAGTGATTTCCCATTTCAGTATTATAATTGGGCCACGCCTTAAAATGTAGACATAGTAGGTGATGGATTTCTAGGTACCTAAGTTCCATGGTCTCATACCAAATATGTCTATATAAATATATAAGGAACCGCCAAATTGATCCAATAATAAAATGATAGTGTGATCTTTACATGCATGTGAAAAACAAAGTAGAAATTAAACAGCCCTTACAAAATTGTCCCTAGCATATAATATAACCCCCTAGCACATAAAATCAAAAAAATACCATGTTTTCATTCGCATAGTGTTCCGCAATAAACCAAGATATATCAACAACAACTAAATTATATAAGGACATTCACAATGTATATCATATGTGAATGAATATATGTAACACCCCAAGATTTTATGAAAAATATTATTTTAATTTTATTGATGTCTTGTGTTGTACGCTACACCAAAATTAGCTTGTGCTATACGCAACATCGTATTAGCTTGTAGTATACGCAACATTGAGTGTGTATATATATATATTCAATTTATAAATGAAATATGGTTGGATTCTGTTATATGCAACATCAAAGGAGTCTTGTACTACACGCAACCCTGACGTGGCTTGCATTACACGCAATCGCGGCCTTCCTCGATAGCTTGTGTTGTACGCAATACCGAGTTTCACTGAACAATGATATATAGATATAATATTATCAAAAACTAGCCATTATGAATAGTATTAAGAAAATTTTGAATTTTATAACATTATTATTCATCATACTCATTTTCTAGAACATGGTGTGAGAATAAAATAAATTTTTCGGGTAAAATAAGTATTTTTCAAAAAATGTTGTTTTACCGCCTTTCGATGGAACACCCATTTTAAATATAATTTTTGACGTTTAAATAAGTAAAATTTGACAAAATAAAAGTCATTTTTGGAATCTGGATATAAAAATTTACTTTGGATAAATTTTTCATATTATTCTGATAACTTTCAAATTTTAAAGAATAGTAAAAACACGCTATATTTTAATTAAAAAAAATTTTTCCCTGTAATAATTTATATGGTTATATTATAATATTTAATGGTTTTAAAGTATAAATAGAATATATTTTTAAGATTTAATATAATTTATGTCATTTACATTGATTTTACATTGAATTCATAGCTAAAATCATTTCAATCTTTGACAATGTTTTAACTTTTAGAACTCGTTTTCTTAACAACAGGATTCATTTTAAATTAATTACTGCAACTTCTATGTTTTGAATTTTGAAAAATGGATTCTATATTTGGATTCATTGGGTCCATATTATTTTAATATGTTACTTTTATTTTTTTGACATTATGAATAGTAACTACGGTAATTTTTATTTACTATAGTTAAAGGTAAATCGTGTAATTAAGAATAAAAATAAGATTATAAAATTACCCTTACAACTTAAAAAATCCTATTGGATGATTAAAAGTCGACCCATATCACCTAAGGGTCATATTAGATTCATTTTATGGACTTTTTTCCATGAAAATAATTTAATTATTATTAAAATCAAAGAAAGTGACAACATGTCACTCTCTTAAATCTTATAAGTACAATAATTTTAATTTAGTGATAAAATTAATTAATATTCATAAATTAATATTCTCCAGAAAGCTAATAAAATTATCTAAATCATGTGAATTTATTTATAATTTTTAGCGATTAAATAATTATCATTAAAGGTGACACAATAGTGATGTTGAAATTATTTTATGGATTGAAATATAAAATAAATGGTTTAAAAAAATTTAAAATAAATATTATATGAACTATTTTTTAACACCCCAAGCTTCTACGGTACGCTTTTCTTTGAATAATATGGTAGCGTGTGTTGTACGCAACATCGAGTTCTAACACACACCACGACCAATCAAAGTAGCTATTATGAATAGTAATACCCACTTTTTTAAATTTTATAAATTTTATCTCTCAAACTGGACTTCTTTTTTGGATTCGTAATATCCAAATTAGCCTAGGGTGAAATTTTGGTACTTTTCGGATAACTCTCATATTTTGATGAATAGTGAAAATTACTAAATTTTAATTAAAAACAACTTTTTAATCGAAATAATTAATAGTTATAAATTATGAATTTGAGTAGTTTTAAATTATATTTACAATATATTTTTACCATTTAATAAAATTTTGGTAATTGGACATAATTTCACAATTAAAATGGACATAAAAAAGTATCAATCTTTTGATAGTTATTATATCTTAAAAACACGTTTTTTTTTGACAACAGGAATTCATTTTATATTAATTTCTGCCACTTCTGTGTTTATAATTTGTAAAAACGGATTCCATATTTTGAATCAGGATGACCAAATTGTGTAAATAGTTAACTTTTATTTTTAGACATTTTGAATAATTACTTCGGTAAATATTTTATTTACCATGGTTAAAGGGTAAATATGGTAAATAAGGGTTACGAAATAATATTATAATAATACTAAATTACCCTAAAATGTATCCTAACCTTATTGGTGAATACATTTCTGAACATGGGAATCTTTCAGTCGATTTTGGGACCCCATGGAGCCACTTGTAGGTGATAGGGAAACTTTATTTTAATTAAGTTAAAATAAATACAAAAATGACAAAGCATATATCATTTAGACAAACAATTTTTACATAGTGTTATATATGTTTTATTTTCGACTATAAATATTCAGTATAAAGATAAAAATATTTCTTACATAATGGTATTTTATTTATAATTTTTATACATTATATAATTTAATTTATTTATGACACAATGGTGATGCAGTAATTACCTAATTAATGAAAAATTAGAATAATTGATATCATAAATTCACAAATAAATGTAATTTGAGACTTTTTATAAATTAAAATAATTTTCTAGGATAATACTACATCTTAGGATTGATTTAATTAAATTTTTTTGAAGTAATCATTCTGTTATGATTTTAAAAAAATCAATTATTGAATAGTGTCAAAATTGACATAAAAGAGTTTTCAAAACAAATATTATATTATTAATTGATATTAAATTCTTAAAAATCTAAGGTTCTGGCAAGAGACTTATATAATGATAGTTGTATCATTAATGGACCACTTGGGGGTCTTTTGGATGTATATAGTAAGTTTATTAACCATATAATATAAAAATACCTAGATACATTATAAAAGTGAAACTAATTAACTAAGAGTTCATACTTATGATAAGGTTAATATAGTAACCCAAACATGTCTAAATCCTATTTGTTGAGTGGGTTTAGACCTATCCACGCCTTAACCTTTAAATAATCCACTTTTGAGCCATTAGAAACCGAATATTAATTTATTATATAATAACATTTCTATCATTTCCAAAGGTGCCCCTCACCCCTCTTATAAAAGGGCACTCCCCCTTCTCATTAATTCAAACCTTCAAATCATTTTGGTTCATCCAAATCCTGCCCAAATACTCTATAAACTTCCATAACTTCATCATAGAGGCCGTTTTTTAGTCATAAAGCCATCCTAATGAGCCATTCTGATCAAATAAAAAGGAATAACCCGAAGAAGAGGTACTGTTTTCACCACACTTTTTCAAATTCATTTCTTCATCAACTACTTCTTTCTTTGTTATTACCATTCTAAAATAATAAATCCATTATATCCTATATAATGTGATATTATTATAAATATGGTACAACAATATTCAGTATTCTATCCATCCTTTGAATGACATGTCACCATATGTGCGTACGTATGGCTTACCGTCTCCACGTCGTGGTGTAATTATTATTCAATATATTATTATTTGTATGTGTATAATAATGATGTGTAATTAATGTAAATAATAAATATAACATGATAATTATTCTTTATAAATGATATATCATCCAATTATACATTATATTAATATCAAAATAATGATATTTTCGCTTGTGTGCACGTACGGATTACCGTCTCCACGACGCGATGAGATTCATTTCCAAGTTCACCTTTCATCGATGATTATAAAAATATATATTACTAATAAGTATGTAATATATGACATAATAATGCTACTGGATATATATATATATATATTTAGATATATAATTATTTCTGTACTTACATATATCTTATTCAATAATATGTAAAAACAGAAACAGCGTTTACGCGTACGTACGGACTTCGGTCTCCATAAGCGGTGTTTTCCATTTCATATATACGTCTATTATAAATTTTTATATTCTAAATATATATGATAAATAAATCATGTTTTATATTCTGGATGTATTTAAATCGTGATCTATGTGATACAATCAAGAGTAACAAGTTAAGACACGTACGATAAAGAAAGCGATTATTACCTAAAATATTAATATAACATAGAAATTATTATTAAATGGGTAGTATAAAGTCATAAATTAATAATGTATGATATCATAAATATTAATATGGTTCTGGTATAATTTAATAACATACTATAGTCTTCATACAGGAGGATAAACGTACCCTTGACTAAAGGAAAGTGCAAGGTAAGGGGTTTTCATTTCACTCCTTATTTCCGTGAGATTAAGGCCATATTGTCACTATTACCTTTTGTGTGGTGTATTTGTTGCCCATAATTGTATTCTTTGTGTAATAAACTTTAATTTATGTGTATTTACATATTCATTGTATGGACCTCTTTCATGGGTTGTATGTTTCCTAAGTTACCAAATTGGTAAGGGTTAATTTCACAACCTCTTTATTATCCGAGGTTGTTTTTATGTAAGTATCTACTGGGACATATTTATTATTCATATCCATGTTTTATGAAAGAGTTTTCAAAGGTATTATTTTAAGGGACTTTTTACTAAAATCTCATTTAAAACGTTTTAAATATTTATTCTTCAAAAATTTTCTCATTAATGTTCATGTCTTCAAAATGGGTTCTATGGATTTATTTATATGGACATGAATGTTTTTAAAATGTTAATTCCTTTCAAAAGTTTCAATGTGGTATGAGAAACTTTGATTAAAAAATTTCTTTAAATGAAATCTTTTCCAAATTGTGTGTCATTTAAATGTTTTCTTGAAATAGAGATATTTCTCTCAAATTATTTTCATTTCATCTATGTCAACATCCTTTGATAAATTTTAAAGTTGTATGAAGTTGATTTATTATGATAAAAATATTCCATATTGTATTTAAGGTTTTGTGATATGTTTTACTATAGATGGGTTAACTTTATTCCATTAATGGTTTATGATTAATGTTTTTTAATTTCTTATTCAATTTTTAATACGAATGTTTATGTTATATTTCATCCTCTTTTTAAGATGAATTTGTTGGACTAGTATGTTCCGGGTTGGGGACTGGTAAAGTAAGCCCTCCGGGTTGGGGTCTGGTTACAGCATACCCTTCGGGTTGGTTTCCGGTCATTAGAGGCAATCCGGGTTGGTGTCTGGTTATTAGAGGCACTCCGGGTTGGTGTCCGGTTATTAGAGGCACTATGGGTTGGTGTCCGGTTATTAGAGGCATTCCGGGTTGGTGTTCGGTTATTATAGGCACTCCGGGTTGGAGTCCGGTTATAGAGGCTCTCCGGGTTGGGTTCTGGTTACAGTTATACCTTAGTTCTTGGCACGAGGCCTTGACAGATAAATTAAAGTTCGGAATTATGCATTCCATCATTATGAATGTGGTTAGTGATATTGCATGTGATTATTCGACTAGTAGAATATCCATGTCAATAACTAAATGGCATTACTTCATTTTATTTTTTATATATTATGCTAAAGTTCAAGTTTAAAAGGATTTTGATTTAGTTATACATTTCCTTAAATGTTTATTCTAATTTATGAATGTTTCTGCTATATTGTTATCCTTACTAAGCATCTGAGCTCACCCGTTTCTATGTTTTATTTTTCCCAGGATTCCAAAAAGTGTATAGTGATTGATATGCAAGGTTAATCCAAGGTAATAATGGAGTTCATGAAGGATTATTTATGTTGTTTTGTATGTTATGAAGTGTAATGTAACATTCATGTATGTAATCTATTTTCCAGGACTGCTAAACCGATCAGTCCTTCGGGACTTGATTCCTTGTAATCATGCCAATGTATTAAAGTAATGCACTGACTCTGGGTACCTGGGGTCGGGGCGTTACAGTTGGTATCAGAGGAAGTTTAGTACAATCCTTGGAAGCTAGATTTAGATAAACTCTAATTTGAGCACATAGATTTAAGATGTACTTTGAGGATTAATATAGAAGAACTTCCTAGAATTTTTGTATTGTAGAGATTTTGTGAGTTTTCCAAGAAATACATCCCTATCTGAATAAGAGTAGGTAGAGGCGGCTCTGACACAGATGTACCTAGGGGTAAAACACGAAAACACCGCTTTGAGCTAGACTCAAACGAAAACTGATGCACGACAACGGGCCTTGCTGCACTCTTGGTTACGACACTCCCGGTTGATATGCTTAGGATAATTATCATTTTCTTTACGAACCATTATAAAGGGTTTATGAGTATATACTTTTTCAAAGAAAACATTTTTATTATTATGGATTATATCCATAAACTGTTCAGTTTTCATTAAGTATTTTACAAGTTTGGAATTATTCATTGCAATTCATAAACAGACCTAGTATACGCTATTATATAAAAATGGTTTTCAGTAGAAGGAATGTGGACTCCAGTAATACGTATGATCCAAAGAGTAAGAAGGATCGTATCTTTCACGGTCCTATGACATAATTTAGAAGGGAAATTGTCTCCCACGTATTATCATCATATGAATAAATATGATCATGTGTTGATAAGATATGTAAAGAATTATCAGAGTCCTACGGCCTTGAAGGGATGCTAGAGAAGGAACGGATGGTAGAGAGAAGAACCGATAAAGGGAAAAAGGTAAAGAAGGATTTTCCCAAATGTGATAAATGTAGAAAGAATCAACTTGGGAAATGCTTGAAGGGAATGGGAGTATGTTATAAGTGTGGAGAAAAAGGACACAAAGTACGTGACTTCAAGGGTAAGAAAAAGGTTTCAAATGTACAATGATTCATCTGCAAGGAGTTTAGACACTACGCGAACCAATGTTCCAGTAATCAGACTATGCCCCATATGACGCTATTAGATAATAATCAAGTTATGATACTACCACAAATGAAGAGGAAGTACTAGTGTTCTTATGTTGTTATTTTGGAATTATTTCATTTAATTGTTGTATAAATGATGTTATGGAAATAAATAAGGATTGTTCTACAATACTATTTCATTGAGCATTTGAGATTTTATAGTACTAAGAAAAGTGACTCTACAGTGAGTTAAACTTTTTTTGAAATTACATGGAAAAAAGGATATTCATTGTGTTTAACTTCCATATAAATATTGGACTGTGAGTTTTGATAGTATTATTTTGGATAAGTCTATAGGTTGGAATGGATTATGTTTGAAAGGTTATTTTTGGATTTTTATAAAAGGACAACATGCAGACCGTTTGACAACCCATCACGTCGGACAAAGCTGCGGGAATTGAACCCACAACTATAGTGCGATTGGGATTTATCACCTACCACTAGACTACGTGAATTACCTGGATTGTATAATGTAGTTTCCTTTTTTAATGGGTCTAATATGTGAATTATACATTCATTATATTTGGAACCCTATACGATTAGGATAAATAGAGTATTTTTTAGTTGTCTTATGTTTTGTAGTGAAAGATGAGTTAGTTGTAGGAATTTAATAATGGATAAAACTATAATTATAAAGTAAGTATATATCCTTATGATCTTTTCTAGTCTCAAAAATAAATTCCCCAACATTAAGAAAAGGAACTTAGAACAAAAATGTTGTCCTAGATGGTACCTTAGATAATCACAAATTTATGGCTTTTGGATTGTTGGCCTTTTCATAGCCATGTTCTCTACCACTCTCCATCACATATTAATGTTTATATTTCTCTTACATATCCATATTTTCCAACATGGAACCCAAGTATGTGTTATTTTCGGAAACATTCATACTTACCACTCTTTATTTTCAATAAAGGCCTCATTAATCCATTTTTCGATGTGGGATTTCAACAAAGATATTTTGAAATGTCAACCCCAAGTTTCCAATACCGAGTATAAATTGTGAGGATGAAATTTATTGAAGTAGGGTAGAATGTAACACCCCAATCTTCTATGGTACGCTTCTCTTTGATAAATATAGTAGCATGTATTGTATGAAACGACGAGTTCTAACACACACCACGTCCAATCAATGTAGCCTTTATGAATAGTAATACCCACTTTTTGAAATTTTATAAATTTTATCTCTCAAAATTGACTTCATTTATGGATTCATAATATAAAAATTAGCCTAGGGTCAATTTTGGTACTTTTTGGATAACTCTCATATCTTGATGAATAGTGAAAATTACTAAATTTTAATTAAAAACAACTTTTTTAATCGAAATAATTAAAAGTGATAAATTATGAATTTCAGTGGTTTTAAATTATATTTAGAATATATTTTTACCATTTAATCCAATTTTGGTCATTGGACATAATTTCACAATTAACTCGGACATAAAAAAGTATCAATCTTTTTATAGTTATAATATCTTAAAAACCCGTTTTTTGTTTTGACAGCGGGAATTATTTTTAAATTAATTTCTGCCACTTCTATGTTTTGAATTTGGAAAAATGGATTCCATATTTGGAATCAGGATTTCCAAATTCTGTAAATAGATAACTTTTATTTTTATACATTTTGAATAATTACTTCGGTAAATATTTTATTTAACATGGTTAAAGGGTAAATCCGGTTAATAAGGGTTACGAAATAATATTATAATAATACTAAATTACCCTAAAACGTGTCCTAGCCTTATTGGTGGATACATGTCCGACCGTGGACTTGTTTGGGTCGATTTGGGGACCCCATGGAGCCACTTGTATGTGATAGGGACACTTTATTTTAATTAAGTTAAAATAAATACAAAAATGACATAAGTATATATATCTTTTAGCAAAACAATTTTTACATAGAGTTATATATGTTTGATTTTCGACTATAAATATTAAGTAAGAAGATAAAAATATTTCCTAAATAATTGTATTTTATATATAATTTTTAGACATTATATAATTTAATTTATTTATCACACAAGGGTGATTCAATAATTACCTAATTAACGGAAAATTAGAATAAGGGATATTATAAATACTCAAATAAATGTAATTTGAGACTTTTTATAAATACCAATAATTTTCTAGGATACTATAACATGTTAGTATTGATTTAATTAACTTTTTTTGAAGTAATCATTCTTTTATTATTTTTAAAAAATCAATTATTGAATAGTGTCACAATTGACATAAAAGTGTTTTTAAAACAAATATTCTATTATTAATTGATATTAAATTTCTAAAAATCTATGGTTCGGCCAAGAGGCTTATATCATGATATTTGTATCATTAATGGACCACATTGGGGTCTCTTGTATGTATATAGTATGTTTATTAACCATATAATATAAAAATACAAAGAGATATTATAAAGGTGAAACTAATTAACTAAGAGTTAATACTCAAAGATAAGGTTAATATAGTATACCAAACCTGTATAAATCTTATTGGATGAGTGGATTTAGACCTATACACACCTTAAACTTTAAATAATCCACTTTTGAGACATTAGAAACCGAATATGAATTTATTATAAAATAACATTTCTAGCTTTTCCAAAGGTGCCCCTCACCCCTCTTATAAAAAGGCACTCCCCCTTCTCATTAATTCACACAATTAAAGCCTCTTTGTTCGGAAAACCCCTTCCCAAATACTCTGTAAACTTCCTTCACATCATCCTATAGGCCTTCCTTTAGTCATAAAGCCATATTATGGAGCAGTTTTGACCAAATCAAAAGGAAGAACCCGAAGAAAAGGTATTGTTTTCTCCACCCTTTTCCAAATTCATTTCTTCATCAACTTCTACTTTCTTTATTATTCCCATTATAAAATAATAAATCCAGTATCTCCTATATAATTTGATATTATTATAAATATGGTACAACCATATTCAGTATTCTATCCATCCTTTGAATGACATGTCACCATACGTGCGTACGTACGACTTACCGTCTCCACGTCGTGGTGTAATTGTTATTCAATATATTATTATTTGGATGGGTATAATAATGATGTGTAATTCATGTAAATAATAAATATAACATGATAATGATTCTTTATATATGATATATCATCCAATTATATATTATATTAATATCAAAAGAATGATATGTTGGCTCGTGCATACGTACGGATTACCGTCTCCACGATGCGATTAGATTCATTTCAAAGTTCACCATTCATCGATGATTATAAAAATATATATTACTAATAAGTATGTAATATATTACATAATAATTCTACTGGATATATATATTTTTTTATATATAAGTATTTATGTACTTACATATATCTTATTCAATACTATGTAAAAACGGAAACAGCGTTTATTCGTACGTACGGACTACCGTCTCCATAAGCTGTGTTTTCCATTTCATATATACGTATATTATAAATTTATATATTCTAAATATATATGATAAATAAATCATGTTTTATATTCTGGACGTATTTAAATCATGGTCTATGTGATACAATCAAGAGTAACAAGTTAAAACACGTATGATAAAGAAAGCGATTATTACCCGAAATTTTAATATAACATAGAAATTATTATTAAATGGGTAGCGTAAAGACATAAATGAATAATGTATGATATCATAAATATTAATGTGGTTCTGGTATAATTTAATAACATACTATAGTCTACATACAGGAGGCTAAACGTACCCTCGACTAAAGGAATGTGCAAGGTAAGGGGTTTTCATCTCACTCCTTATTTCCGTGAGATTAATGCCATATTGCCACTATTACCTTTTGTGTGGGGTATGTACTGCCCATAATTTTATTTTTTGTGTAATACACTTTAATTTATGTGTATTTACATATTCATTGTATGGTACCTCTTTCATGGGTTTTATGTTTCGTAAGTTACCAAATTGGTAAGGGATAATTTCACAACCTCTTTATTATCCCAGGTTGTTTTTATGTAAGTATCTACTGGGACATATTTATTATCCATATCCATGTTTTATGAAAGAGTTTTCAAAGAGATTCTTTTAAGGTAATTTTTACTAAAACATCATTTCAAACGTTTTAAATATTTATTCTTCTAAATATTTTTCATTAATGTCCATGTCTTCAAAATGGTTTATAAGGATTTAATTATATGGACATGAATGTTTATAAAATGTTAATTCCTTTAAAAAGTTTCAAAGTGTTATGGAAAACATTGATTCAAAAATGTCTTTAAATAAATTATTTTACAAATTGTGTGACATTTAAATGTTTTCATGAAATAGAGATATTTCTCTCAAATAGTTTTGATTTCATCTATGTCAACATCCTTTGATAAATTTTGCATTTGTTCGAATTTGATTTATTATGATACACATCTTACATATTGTATTTAAGGTTTTGTGATATTTTTTACTATGGAAGAGTTATATTTATGACATTAATGGTTTATGATTAATGTTTTTTCATTTCTTATTCACGTTTTAATACGAATGTTTATGTTATATTTCATCCTTTTTAGGATGAATGTGTTGTACTAGTATGTTCCGGGTTGGGGACCGGTAAAAGTATGCCCTCCGGGATGGGGTTCGGTTATAGCAGACCCTCCGGGTTGGTGTCCGATTATTAGAGGCACTCCAGGTTGGTTTCTGGTTATTAGAGGCACTCCGGGTTGGTGTCCGGTTATTATAGGCAATCCGAGTTGGTGTCCCGTTATTAGAGGCACTCTGGGTTGGTGTCCGGTTATTAGAGGCACTCTGGGTTGGAGTTTGGTTACAGAGGCTCTCCGGGTTGGGTTCCGGTTATAGTTATACCTTAGGTCTTGGCATGAGGCCTTGACATAGAAATTAAAGTTCAGCATTATGCATTCCATCATTAAGAAAGTGGTTAGTGATATTTCATGTGATTATTCGAATAGTAGAATATCCATGTGAATAAGTAAATGGAATTAATTCATTTTATTTTTTCCATATTATGATGATGTTCAAGTTTAAAAGGATTTTTTTTAGTTATACATTTCCTTAAATTTTTATGCTTATTTATGAAAGTTTTTGTTGTATTGTTATCCTTACTGAGCATCTGAGCTCACCCCTTTCTATGTTTTATTTTTCCCAGGATTCCAAAAAGTGTATAGAGATTGATATGCAGGGTTAGGACAAGGGAATAATGGCGTTCGTGAAGGATTTTTTATGTTGTTTTGTATGTTATGAAGTGTAATGTAACATTCATGTATGTAATCTATTTTCCAAAACTGCTAAACTGGTCAGTCCTTCGGAACATGACTCCTTGTAATCATGCCAATATATTAAAGTAATGCACCGACTCTGGGTAACTGGGGTTGGGGTGTTACATATTTAATATGATCCACGAATTTTATAGATTACTATGACATGTTAGGAAGATATTAAATTTTTTATTTTGAACATATCTACTGTATGGATTTTATTTAAATTCAAATAAATAAATTGTGTCAAAATTGATACTATTGTTATTTTATAAAAATAACATAGTATAAAATTGTTTAAAAATAACAAAAAATATTTAAAAATTATAAATTAAATTTTATATGGTCTAAAATGAAATAATTTATCCAATTATAGACAATTCACAATACATAAGTAAATTTTTATAACAATTTAAAATTTAGAATCTTATTACCACAAATAAAATTAGATAGATTAAATAAGGACAAATCAAGTTGATAAGGTTTGAAACTAATTTTCAACATGTCTAAATTTTATTGGTTGATTAGTTTACAACCCTATCTCATCTATGTTTATAATATGAGTAACTTTTGGATGTTTTTAAGTGGGGTTTTATTTATTATAAATTAATATTTTTGAGGTTTCCAAAGGTGCCCCTCTCCTCCCTTATAAAAGGTCACCTCCTCCCTCTTTTCTTTACATAACCTTGAGCCTTCAAGCTCTGCCAACCCCTACCATTTTCTCTTCTCCACTTATCTAGAATCATCCTAGAGGTCCTGGTCTTCTTCAAAGACCATCTTTATTTCCCTAAGAGGATGTTAAGATGAGGCACGTCAAAGAAGAGGTAATATACTTTACGGATTATTTCCAATTTATTTCTTATTATACTTCTTCTTCATTATTTGTTTCATCATAATTGAATAACATCAGTATCAATCATATACTGATATGTTATTATAAATATGAAACAACCATATTTCACCTTCTATCTATCCAACGGAAAATGAAATCACCACGCATGCGTACAGACGGAATATCGTCTCTACGCCGTGGTGTAATCTATTTTTTCCAACACCACCTTACTTGGATGGGTATAATGGTGTAAAGAATAACTATATATATTTATTATAACATTACACTGATTCTGAGATATTATATCATCCACTCTTATTCAATTCAATAATTATGGGAACGATATCATCGCTCGTGCGTACGTACGGACTACCTTCCCCACGATGCGATGAGATTAATTCTCCATGTTAACCATTCAAGAATAATTATAAAGTAAGGAATAATAATGAAATATATGACATGATAAAGCTACTGGATTTATGTATATATATATATATTTCATCTACTTACTTCCATTCAAGTAAATAAGGAATGGAAAACAGCGTTCATGCGTGCGTAGGGCCAACTGTCTCCATGAGCGGTGTGTTTTACTTCATTTATCTATCAATTATATATATATTTATACTGAATATATATGATATATAAATCATGTTTTACATTATGTATGTATGTAAATCCTGATATAATTAATAATAATATCACGAACAATAAGTCCAAACACGTACGATAAATGAAACGATTTTACCCGTAACGCTACATTAACATGGAATTGACAAATGAAGTGGTAATATAAATACCTAAGTGTGCCATATATGATATAATGACAATTAATATGATTCTTTAATAAGTCAATGACATTATTTTAATCATTATATAAGAGGTTCAGATACATATGAAGCATATCGGACATAAGGTAAGGGATATCTTTTCCAATCTCGTTTTTATCCGAGATTGTTTATTCGTAAGTATTTACTAGGGTTATATTTATCATCTATGTCTATGTTTTCAAAAAAATATTTCATGTATGTTTAATGTTCTTTTTACCCATTATGACTTTTACCCTGTGGTGTGGAAGGAATCTTTCTTTTGATTACCCTACGAGGTACTTTTTGACTTTTCCAACAAAAGGATGAGGTGAGTGTTTTTTAACTTATACGTCATGAACAGATTTTTATGGTTTCATAACACATTATTTTCATGAATCTTATTCTAGAATATTTCATTACTATATTCATCAAAATCTTGTTCTTTTAAAATTGCATGTCATTTTGGGAAAAGAAAATGGTTTTGAATAAAAATGGATATTTTCCTCAAAAATTTATTTCAAGTGTTTTATCAAAACCATTTTCCATCTAAGATGACATTATTTCATATGTGTATGTTTCAATTATAATTTCCCAATGATTTACATGGTTTCACTTTTATTATAATGAAATGGTATCCATTTGTTTTATATGGATTACATTATGATGGGGTGATGTTTATGAAACCCATTTTATCCTTTGGGTTATGATGAATGATTTATGTTTATGTTGTGGAACAAGTAAGAATGATTCCATTATGAGATCGGTGGGACCTATATCTCCCTATAATTCATTGGGTAAAGATTTATATCTCATGAGATAGACATGGATGGAACAGTAAGTTTATCCAGTTCAGTGTTTTAGGACTGGAACAAAGAGTGATCTCGATTCAGAATGGGACTTTGTCCACTAAGATGGTCTTGGAAGCAATGCCTTGGCTACTATGGAAATCATAACATGTGCTTAATGGATGCCACAATTACATGTTTTATTCCCATTCTAGTTTATCATGATTAATGTTCCTTTATGATCTATTCCTTATGAACTTCCAAGAATTATCTCGTTGCTTATGATTTTGATGTTTAGATTTTATGTTCACGTTTTTTCATTCAAATGTTTATGGATAGTTTTATGTTCTATATGCTTACCCTTACTGAGAATTTGAGATCACCCTTTATATGTTTTATTTTCCCCAGGATTTAAAGACAGGTTTTATGTAAGAAAAAAAGGGGAAGAGCTTAATGGGAGATGTTAAAGATCTTTCACCACGATTAGATGACTATTTTCTGATTTTCCAAAGACACTAAACTATTACTGTCCTTGTCTGTCTGTTTTCATTATGTATTAATTATTCCGCAAAAGTAATGTAGTGTCCATATATGTCAAGCTTTAGGTCTATACAGTTGGTATTAGAGGAAAGTTTTAGTTAACCTTTGGAATCTAGGATGCGAAAACTTTTGTGAGATCCCTAGAGATATTTCTAACGTATGTCTAGGGATATCCATAAGGGTAAGTATAAGTATAGGTTATAGTCCTAGAATTACGGTAATGATATTAGAATTAAACCTAATATTTTAGATATTGAAGGTACTCCATCTTTATTATATTGATTTCCTAGAATGATTTTTTCCTCTCACACTATTCTTTTGGGTTTTATACAATGGCTGGAATCCGAAGGAACCGTGTTGATCAATGTAATGGATGATGCAATGATTGTCCTCCCGAACAAAACAATGTTATGGGAGATGGAGTGAAAAATATTATTTCTATACTTACACAAGCTATGAATCATTCTAGACTTCTAAATGAGAACAGAAGGGAAAAATATTCTATTGAGCCCTTCATGAGGCAACATACACCTTCTTTCAATGGGTCTTCTGATCCACTTGTTGCTAAACAATGGATCAGTACCATTGGAATGATATTTTCCATACTTCGATGTTCAGAATATGAAAAATTAATTTTAGATATTTACCATTTAGAAGGTGAAGCATACCAGTGGTGGACTCTAATTATGAATACAAGTCCCCAAGATGAAATTGCATCCATGGAATGGGATGAGTTCAAGAACTTTTTTTCCAATAAGTACTTCCCCCCCATTCTATGAACCAAGATGGAAAAGGAGTTCCGTGTGTTTAAGAAAAAGGATGATGAATCTATTGGTATATCTGAGGCTAATTTTACAAGGCTTGCAAGGTATGCATCTGGCTTTATCATACATCCTGAAAGTAAAGTCGATCGATTCATCAGTGTCTTAAAAGAAAGTCTTCGAATGGAATTAGCTATAAGAGACATCAGTAGCTATGAAGAAATTGTTCATTGTTCTATCAAGGTAGAACTAGAAGTTGGTGTTACATATCCATCTCATGGTATTGACAAGAAACAAAATATGGAGTTCAAGGATAAATCTCATAACAATGGTGAATAGAAGATGAATGTTTTTTTATGCTCAAAGTGTGGAAAGAAGCCTGGTAGAGATTTTCTAAATGGTACTAAAAAAAATTTAAGTGTGGAAAAGAAGCTCATCGAGAAGTTGAGTCTCGAAGTAATGGGAAAAAGGTAGCTAATGATATGCATAGAGAAAAGAATACTTATAATGCACCACCAACACTTCAATTCTACAAGTTCAAGGAAATGGAGAATTATGCTAATCAATTCCCTAATCCAAGGGTTAATGATGATCAACATCAAGAACCTCTTAAGGCAACGGACCATGGGATGTCACATGTGATCACTATTGGCGATGTTGAATATGAAAAAAATGTGGGGGAATGATAAAGTGTTTAAGTAATGGGATTCCAAAATAATGTTGTAGTATCGTGGAATATTGGAATATTTTTGTATTGGTCTATTGTCGTTTCCAATACTTTTATGGTACCGGTAACCATGAAAAATGATTGAAATAGTTTTGGAAAGAAGATGATATGCACATAATGAAGGGATAAGGAGAAAATAATATTTTTTATAGTATTCATGATCTCATGATTGATATAAGGACAAAGTGATATAATGGTTTGAGCATATAGAATTTTATGGAATTTTAGTATTTGGAAAGAGGTAATTTATGACATCATTCATGTTTTCACTAAGGTTCTATGGTAATTCTTGTTTCAATAGAATACATGATTAAGGTATTCATATGTTTGGAACGTGACAATAAAGAACTACCTTGTGAAATATGGGAGACAAATGTTAAGTGGATTTAGTTCACCTCCTTTTAAATTTTTATTTTTGGAAGGATTTTAATGTTATCCATTAATGGATAGTTTTAGTTTTTTTCCATTTTAATATTAATTTATTATAACACTATAGGTGGACTTATACTAACATGTTCTACCCTTTTTGTTGAGAAAAGATGGAATGACCTATCATTCTATCACATGATCTGCTAACACTACATGAATGAAAATTCAACTTCATTTCTTTAAGAGGTGAAATGGAAATTGTACAATGCACAACCAACGGTGTGATTGTACCAAAATAAAGTAAGTATTTATTCTAATTAAAATTCTTCAACTTTAGGAAAATGGTCTTGAAAACCAAAAATTTTGTCCTGGTGTCCTTATATCTGATAAATCAGATGGTACCTTAGATCATCACAAATTTATGGCTTTCTGATTGTTGTCTTTTTCATAGACATGTTCTCTACCACTCTCCATCAGAACATGATGGCTAGATTTCTATTCCATATCCATATTATCACCTATGTTCTCATATGTGGAAACCTAGTAATGAGTTAATTCGGGTAACCATTACGTTTCATACTTTAGTTTTTAAGATTAAGTATTGGTATTCCTTTTTACGATGTGGGTTTCTTTAAAAGAAACTTTCTAGTAGTAAACCATTTATAACCCCGACGAATTTCAAGGGAGAAAATCATTTTAAGGGGGGTAGAATGTAACACCCTAATATTTTATGAAAAATATTCTTTTAATTTCATTGATGTCTTGTGTTGTATGCTACACCAAAATTAGCTTGTGCTATACGCAACACCATATTATCTTGTAGTATACGCAACATTGAGTGTATATATATAAAGATATATTCAATGTATAAATGAAATATGGTTGGATTCTATTATACGCAAAAATAAAGGAGTCATCACTACACACAACCCTGACTTGGCAAGCATTACATGCAATCATGACCTTCCTCAATAGCATGTGTTGTACGCAATACCGGGTTTCACAAACAACGATATATGGTTATAATATTATCATGAACGAGCCGTTATGAATAGTATTAACTATATTTATTATTTTATAACATTATCATTCATCTTACTCATTTTATATAACATGGTATGAGAATAAAATAATTTTTTCGGGTAAAATAAGTATTTTTCAAAATAAATGTAGTTTTACCGCCTTTTGATGGCGCACCCATTTTAAATCTAATTTTTGACATGTTTATAAGTAAAATTTGAAAAAATAAAACTCTTTTTTGGAATAATTATATAAAAATTTACGTTGGATAAATTTTTCATATTATTCTGATAACATTCATATTTTATTGAATAGTAAAAACACGATATATTTTAATTAAAACAACTTATTTCATTGTAAGAATTTATATGGTTAAATTATAATATTTAATGGTTTTAAAGTATAAATATAATATATTTTTACCATTTAATACAGTTTATGTCATTATCGTTGATTTTACATTGAATTCATAGGTAAAATCATTTTAATCTTTGACAATGTTTTAACTTTAAAAACCCATTTTCTTAACAACGGGATTAATTTTAAATTAATTACTGAAACTTCTATGTCTTGATTTTTTAAAAATGGATTACATATTTGGATCCAGTGGGTCCAAATTATTTTAATAGGTTACTTTTTTTTGATATTATGAATAGTAACTACGGTAATTTTTATTTACTACAGTTAAAGGTAAATCGGGAAATTAAGAGTAAATATAAGATTATAAAATTACCCTAACACCTGAAAAAATCCTATTGGATGAACACAAGTATACCATATCACCTAATGGACGGATTAGATTCATTTTATGGATTTTTTCCATGGAAATAATTTAATTATTATTAAAACCAAAGAAATTAACCAAATTTCACTCTCTTAAATCATATAAGTATAATAATTTTAATTTAGTGATAAACTTCATGAATATTAGAAAATGAATAATCTCCAGAGAGATAATAAAATTATCTACATCCTTGGATTTTATTTATAATTTTGAGGGACTAAATATTTATCCTTAAAGGTGACACAATAGTGATGTTGAAATTATTTTATAGATTGAAATATCAAATAAATGGTTTTAAAAATATTCAAATAAATATTATATGAACTATTTAATATGATACACAAATTTTATAGATTACTATGACATGTTAAGAAGCTATAAAATATTTTATTTTGAACGTATTTTCTTGTCTGGATTTTATTTAAATTCAAATAAATGAATAGTGTCAAAATTAACACTATTGTTATTTTATAAAAATAACATAATATAAAATTGTTTAAAAATCACAAAAAATATTTAAAAATTATAAATTAAAATCTATATAGTCTAAAATTTCAAAATTCATCCAATTATGAACAATTCACAATAAATAAGTAATTTTTTATAACAATTTAAAATTTATAATCTTATTACCACAAATAAAATTAAATCTATTAAATACGGATAAATAAAGTTTATAAGGTTTAAAATAAATTTCCAACATGTCCAAATTTTATTAGATGATTAGATTACAACACTATATCATCTAATCTTAGAATATGAGTCATTTTAATTTGTTTTTAAGAGAGGTTTGATTTATTATAAATAAATATTTTTGAGGTTTCCAAAGGTGCCCCCTCTCCCCCCATGTAAAAGGGCACCTCCACCCTCTCCTCATTACACAACCATGATCATTCACCATTGGCCAAACCATACCAATTTCTCTTCTCCACTTCCCTAGAAGCATCCTAGAGGTCTTGGTATTCTTCAAAGACCATATTTAGTGCCCTAAGAGGAGGTTAAGAAGAGGCTCTTCAAAGAAGAGGTAATATACTTTACCGATAATTTCCAATTTATTTCTTCTTCTACTTCTTCTTATTTATTTTTTTCATAATAAATTAATAAAATCAGTATTACTCATATAATGATATGTTATTATAAATATTAAACAACCATATTTCACCTTCAATCCATCCAACGGAAAATGAAATCACCACGCGTGCGTACGTACGAAATATCGTCTCCATGCCGTGGTGTAATCTGTTTTTTTCCAACCCCACCTTACTTGGATGGGTATAATGATGTAAAAAATTACCATATATAGTTATTATAAAATCATAATGATTATGATATATTATATCATCCACTCCAATTCAATTCAATAATTATGGGAACGATATCATCGCTCGTGCGTGCGTACGGACTACCGTCTCCACGACGCGATGAGACTCATTCTCCATGTTAACCATTCAATAATAATTATAAAGTAATGAATAATAATGAAATATATGACATGATAAAGCTATTGGATTTATGTGTATATATATATATATGTCATCTACTTACTTCCATTCAAGTTAATAAGGAAAGAAAAATAGCGTCAATGCGTACGTATGGCCAACCATCTCCATGAACGATGTGTTTCATTTCATTTATCAATCTATTATATATATATATATATATATACTGAATAAATATGATATATAAATCATGTTTTACATTCTTGAAGTAATTAAATAATGATATATTTAATAATAATATCATGAACAACAAGTCCAAACACGTACGATAAATGAAACGATTTTACCCAAAATGCTACATTAACATGGAATTGACAAATAAACGGGTAATATAAATACCTAAGTGAACCATATATGATATAATAACAATTAATATGATTATTTAATAAGTCGATGACATTATTTAAATCATTATACCGGAGGTGCAGATACATACGAAGCATATCAGACATAAGTTAAGGGACAACTTTTCCAATCTCGTTTTTATCTGAGATTGTTTATTCGTAAGTATTTACTGGGGTTATATTTATCATCCATTTCCATTTTTTCAAAAACTATATTCATGTATGTTTAAAGTGATTTTTATCCATTTTGACTTTTACCCTGTGGTTTTGAAATAATCTTTCTTTTATTTACCCTACGAGGTAATTTTTGACTTTTCTGGAAAAAGTACGAGGTGAATGTTTTTTTAACTTATACGGCATGAAATGATTTTTACGGTTTCATAAAACATTATTTTCATGAAGCTTACTCTACAAGATTTCATGACTATTTTTAAAAAAATCGTCTTCTTTTAAAATTTCATGAAATTTTGTAATAAGAAAATGATTTTGAATAAGGAAGGATATTTTCCTCAGGAATTTATTTCAGGTGTTTTATCAAAACCATTTTCTATCTAAGATGACATTATTTCATATGTGTATGTTTCAAGTATAATGTCTCTATGATTTTCATTGTTTCACTTTTATTATGATGAAATGATATCCATTTGTTTTATATGGATTACGTTATGGTGGGATGATGTTTATAAAGCCTGTTTTGTTCGTTGGGTTATGATGAATGATTTATGTTTATGTTGTGGCACAAGTAAGAATGATTTCCTTAAGATATGGGTGGGACCTATATCTCCCTCTAATTCACTGGGTAATGATTTATATCTCATGATATTGATATGGCTAGAATGGTATGTTAATCCGGTTCAGTGTTACAGGACTGGAACGAGGAGTGATCTCGATTCAGAATGGGACTTAGTCCACTAAGATGGTCTTGGAAGCAATGCCTTGGCTACTATGTAAATCATAACATGTTCTTAATGGATTTTACAACTACATGTTTTATTCAAATTCTAGTTCATCATGATTAATGTTCCTTTATGATATATGCCTTATGTACTTCCAGGATTTTTGTTGTTTCTCATGATTTTGATGTTTACATTTTATGTTCAGGTTTTTGCATTCAAATGTTTATGGATAATTTTATGTTCTCTATGCTCACCCTTACTAAGCATTTTAGCTCACCCTTTATATGTTTTCTTTTCCCCATGATTTAAGGAATGATTTTAGGTAAGAAAAAAAGGGTAAGATCTTTATGGGAGATTTGAAGATCTTTCACCACGATTAGAAGATTATTTTTCGAGTTTCCAAAGACACTAAACTATTATGGTCATTGTGTGTCAGTTTTCGTTATGTATTAAGTATCCTTCAAAAGTAATGTAATTTCCATATACATTAATCTTTGGGTCTCTACAATATAATCCACATCCTTGGTCCACTATGTGTTAAGAAAACATGTCGATTTTCCTTCACAAATAATCATGGTAACATATCACTTTGTATCATCTAAGATTAAAGTATACATGTCACATTGAATTATTAGTTATTTAGGGTAAATTATACTCAAAACCCACATGGAATCGAGTGAACATGACACTCAACATCCCCTTAGTCATTGAGTAAACATGTGACTCGGAATATACTTGACATGTAGTGACCATCTTACTTAAAATCCACTATTCTACATGAGATCATTATAATAAACATCTATAATGTCACCATATCACCAACGATTAGTTGAAATCAGCCTAGAATTGAGGATATTATGCCTATAATCTATGGTTCAGTTCACCATCATCATCGCAAGACATGTATACATACTATTAAAGGTATAATTATATCATGGCGGTTCATAGGTCTTTGAATACTAGAAAAATAAATCCCAACTCAATGTGATATATCACAAAACAAGGAAGAGAAAACAAATAAGTATATCATATAATAAAATTATGAGAATTTAGTAGCAAAACAAAAGTACATCTGATCATCAATAAATATGGTTGAACACGCTACATATTCATAATCATGGACAAAAACATAATAAAGGGTCTCATTAACTATAAATTCATCCTCTTGAGATCACTATCAAATTGGGTCACAATGATTTTCCAATAAAGATACACATCATGGAAAACAATACTGAAAATATATTCTTAGCATGACATATCCCAATGACTCATAGTATCTACACATGTGATCAAGATCAATCATGGTCTAATTGGATATCGAAGTACACTCATAGCATCAGTTTTCAAATCTGTCTTACATGTATTTATACATGGGAAGATGATCATACACAATATGGTAAAACACGTAAGGGAACAACATAGAACCTCAAACATGATAATAAATTGTAATATATAAACAAAAAAATGAAATCAAGAATTGGTCATTAGTTTTAAATTTCAATATAGATCATAATAGTTCCTCATGCTCCTTGTAAACATTTATAGTTACATTAAGAATGGTTCGATTATAATGAATAATTTATGATCATTAATTAATCAATAATTATATAATATTAATGAAAATTTTTTAATATAAGGTTCATTCAACCAATAATTAGAAACACATACATGATTCCAACATGTGCGCATAAAACCATTGGGTAGAGTATGTGAGACCACCTACCTTAGATGGATTCAATATCAAACCACATAAATTGAAAAAGATTTATTTGAGTTGTCTATGTTTATTCAAACACCAACAATTTCAATGAGGTCCTATGCATGACAAAAGTGTATAAATAATTAAATATTTGTAATATATAATTAATTATGTGACTAAAATTAAAAATAGATTTCTTTGTGAAAGGCATGTATTCCATAGGTTTTACCAGATATCACTTCCTTTACAAAACCATGATCAACCATCAATGGAAGTTCTGTAACATGATTCAAAAATAGTTATAACAATAATATATATCTCCCAACAATAAAACCTAAATCAATTTAATATTCATTAATTTGAACTATTTGATGGAAATTTTGAATGTAACTTACCATAGACGTAATTTTCCATACAACGTTCAAGATATGCTAGAAACTCTTCTAAAACTAAGATGAGAAAAAGAAATAAAAAATTTAATGTAATGATTGATGATTAACATTGATTTTATAAAAATAATATAGCTGATCGCAATATAATATACTATCATCGAAACACCAAATAATTGAATTAATTCATCATCATAATAAATCATTTGGAAATTTCTATCTTAATCTCTATCATTCATGGTCATTTCCATCATGATTCGATGGAAATGGAATTCAATTTTTTATGTATGATATCAAAATTAATCAATAAGTATCCTAGATTATCAAATGATATATGATTCATGTTGAATTGAGATAATAATGGATCATAAGTGATAAGGGATATAGTGATAATTTACCCATGATGAACAACACAATGATCCACCACCATACATGGAAGAAGGAGGCCATGTTTCATGAATAAGTAAGGATCCCACGTGGATTTTTCAATGCATTGAGTGTAGATCCACTATGCATTATGGAGAGATATTTGATGGAGGAATAGAGGAAAAACATATAAAAATACTTGAAATATATCCATAGAGGATAATATATAGGGGACCTGAGTGAAGAAAATGGGAAAAACACACCCACCACCATTAAGAGCCACCCTACGTGCCTCATCAGTTAGCCAGTGTTGGCTCCCCTATTAACTGAGGATACATTCTATGTTACAGTGGATCTAACCTGCTCACTATTGAGTTAGCAAGTCTTGCTGGTTTTCATGGTTTTATTAATCCCCACTAACTTAATGATATGTGAGACTTGAAAGATAGTGTATATGGAATCATTATTTACAACTATAAGCATCCTCCCCTAAAATATCTTTTCTGGAGTTATCCTTTGATCCTCAAATTAGGCATAAAATAATATATTTTTGCTATTCAAATTGTATGCATCTCAGTTATAAACCTATATATACAGAATACCCATCCTCGATATGAAAATTTCTAGTCCCCCGCCCCAGAATTTCACAACTCTTAATGATGCATGTTTTTATAGTGTCCCAGTCATTGAAATTGTCAACCTTAATAGTTTTTGGAATAATTTTAGTCATTCCTTATGATATTATTTTGTATTTCTCCATAATTATTAATATACATTCAATAATTGAACATAATAAACCTTTTCATGGATGATATAATATCAAAATTCACATCACTCATCGCCTAGGAAACACCGCGGATGAAAAAAAGAATAAAAAAAGCTTTTTTTCATCCTTCATCGAGACCACAGTCACCAGATCATTCTAAAATAACCTGAAATGGTATATTAAACCAATTAATCCGAATGAATCATATTATTCCCCACCATAGGAATCGTTATAGTAAATTATATATTTGTTTTCCAAGGACATTATAGAACCGATTCAGTTCCATCATGCTTGATCAAATACATTATAGAAGTTATAAGATCATACGAAAACTTATTCTACGTTCCGAGCTAAAAAAATGAGTATATACATCCAAATTAATCATATAATAAAAATACCGTAAAAATTCCCTTGAGTATTATTAAACACTTGTGTTTTATCTTAGATGATGATCTTTATGTTTTCCCATCCAAACTAATTTTGTTTCACATAGATACTTTAGTCAGTTTAATTATTTACTACATCCTCTAATGGTTCTAGCGTCATAAAATGATACTCCAAAAACCACTAACCATGATACATTAAACCTCATAGGAATATCTAAATTCATATAAAAAAACATTCCATATTTTATCGTACCCACAATGTTGTTAGTTGGTTCACCAACCGCAACACCATCGACAAGGATATTAGTCATTATCAATGAACCAACTATCTGACACCCTATTGCATCTCACCGATTTATTTATGAAACCAAAGCCTCATTTATTCAATTTATAATACAATATGTGAACAAAATATTATTCCTTCATTATGGAATCAGATCATTTTGTTCCACTAAAAATCATTCTCCTGGATTAACCTGGATCATCCCACTATATGTATTATGCAATACCATGACACATATTATATGTGAATTCATTATACAGATGACATGTTTATGTTACATGAAAATTTTGTATACATATTTTCAATTGAAGGTTTAGAATGTATGTTCTTACCCGATTTTCAAGAAAGCACCGAGCACTACACACAAAAGAATTTTTGTAGCACAGTTCTTTTCATTTGAAGATCCATTATCAATTTAAATAATAACCATTAACATCCTTGGAGGGGGTTCCATATCCTGACCCATATTGTCCTCAATCTATCTTTCATGAGGTTATCTTGATCCATGTCAATTCCAACAATGAAAAACATGGGTTGATTATACAATGGTACCCTAATCTATTTTTGATGCTACCATCTGAAAAATAAATATAACCACTCTTAGAAACCTATAGGATACCAATTCATATGATATTGAAAAAAACATATTCTATAATGGGTGGACTTGAAATAAAACTTTATCTGAACTAATGTGACTAGCTCTTCCATTTCATTAAAAAAAATAATGATTACCAACAACCCACTTACCACCCCACATCAAATGGTTCAATTGAATACAAAAAACAACATGTATAAATGCTCAGACACATAGTATTTTCCAAGTAAGGAAAAATGATACCACTCCTACTCAAAATTGAGTTATTTCCTCACATTTCATGAACAAGAATTCTGAAATAATATCCCTCTAGAGATTTTCACACACCAATGTTCCACCTACACTGAACCCAATCACTCCATGTATTCCCCTTTAGAAATGACCATATCCTTATTATCATGACTCAACACATTCTATTTGATACATTTAGGTATGTTAAATCCACTAGTTTCAACAAAAACTATAACTCTCTTAAGTCTTCCACCTTGAAATCCCACACGGAATTTGATGGGATTTTCATTATGATCGCGAGGGTCATGAAACCCCTAGTCCATACCTCAATTCAAAAATAATTGATGCACTAATAAACCTGACCATGTATCATGAATAATATGAAACAATTTTATTAATTCACCTAGATTTCAATTAAACATATAAGGAAATCCTTTTGTAATTCAAAATATTTCTCAAAGGATGATAGAATTCCTATAAATGAAATGATACCACAATGTGTTATCATTGATTATTCCATTGAGGGGAATACCCATAATCAAGTTACATTTATGTAATATAATAAAATGGATATCTTGTTATTGGATTTAAATTTATAAGGTCAAAAGGTATTATAATAAACCCCACACAAGGATTAACCATGAGTTAAAAATCATAGAATAACATTTAGGTACATATCTATAGACATGACATGAATGTTTTTCCCTTAGAATAACCTCAATAGGAGGCCATAGATGCATTTCCACTTAAATAGAATTACACTAGGGGATAGATGGATATATCTAAATGTGATATATTTTCACTATAATAAGTAATACCTATCAAATGGATACTCAAATGAGGTTACAACTATGGAAATTAATGACTAAAAATAACATAACCACCGAATTACCCAGTCTATGATGGGAGTGACAACATTTATTTCACTATCATCATCTTCATCATCTTCGTTGTAATTAATATCACCCATGTACACACCAAAATTGTATTATATGAACAACTATCAATATTATACAATAATATGTTCTCCAATGAAAATAATATTACAAAGAACCCGTATATGAAAAATAGTAAATGTTTGTGACACTAAGATGTCGATCCATCCATTGTAGTGAAACTATATACAAGTAGAAAACATGAATTTAGGAACCTATTTTTCAAATATTATTCAAATTAAATATTTTACTAATATTGAAAATAGTCAAATATATATGAAATTACAACATTTAAATCCATTTGTGTCCCATGAGGTGGGAACAGATGACCATAATATTGTAAAATAAGAACATAAATCCCTCTCCCAAGTAAAATAACTTCCCTTTAAAATGGTTTTATTGATATAGTGGAATATTTTTTATCAGAAAATAATGCACCTAATTATGTCTCTTATCTTCCAACTCACTAAAAAATAAATCATGCAAACTTTTATTTCATTCTATAGCATGTAGACCATAATACCTGGGTATAAGCCAGAATGCCACATTACATCAGATGCTCTTATGTATTTACTAAAGTCTACCAACTAGAAATTATTGTATCAGGTAGGATTATAGGGAATGTATTCACTCTAGCAGTGTAAAAATAAAAAAAATATAACACAAAAAACAAAAATGGTATATAATCAAATCTAATGTAAAGCAGTAACAATCCAATAGTATGGATGAATCCATAACTAAAAAGACATGAAATATTAAACCTAATAATGTAGAATAACACCCACTAGGCAGATCAAAAATATAAATAATATAAGATGTTCAAATATTCTGAGAAACACAAAGAATCACATCATATTGGTCTCTAGACTCTTCACGAGATATCCTAATCAAAGGTAGTGCTAGGCCATATTTTAAATTATACCCTCAAAAAGTGAGGGATTCTTGGGTACCCTAACCTCATGGACACCTAAGTAGGTTGTGCCTAAAAATTATTATTCGAAAAAAAACAATTCCTATTATCCAATTGATAAAATTAATTATTCACGAACATTGTAAAATAAAAATAAATTAATCATTGAATACAAAAAAAACCATAGAATATAATATATTCACCAAGAATAAAGACGTAATAAAAATTGTGTATCATGTTGTAAAACACATACCAAGACACAGTGAACACCAGAAAAAATGGTTTCTATTTCATTGTGAAGGTACATTCATAATAGATGTCAAATTTCATTGAGAGAAGGCCCCAAGCCTGGTACATTAGTTATTAAGACAACTTATTACTTGCTATAATGAAGGAATCAATATACCATGTCACTTACTGTCCACTATGAATCATGTACAGTTGTTACATGGATACATTACTCATCAATGGTATATTCCACCCATCATAAAATTTTAGTTGATTCAACATGATTCTCTATATCTAGTAGTCATCAAGTGAATAGTCTAATCAAATCCTCCGGGATAATATTTGATAATTTATTTCAAAATCCATTAGTTACCGAATAAATATGCTACTAAAAATATACAAGGTAATTGTGTTCCCTAATTCTAGATGTCATAGTTCTATCCTCATGACCAACAAACCCACACCATATTCACTGGTCTATTATCATCATCACAAGACCTAAACACACCCCCTCAATGGTAAGACTATATAATCATGATCCACCTATTGTTGAATACTAAAATAATACCTATAAACTAATTCTGATATAAAACACAATGGGGAAGAGTACAAATATACAAAAAATTTTATAATATCATCATTAATATTTTGTATAAACATTAAAATACATTTGATCATCATAAAACAGGATTTAATTTTTTACACATGAATACTCATGGAAAATATCATCATAAAGGGTCTCACGTGATATGTACACATCCAAATTTGATCATAATAAATCATGTTCAACAAATTTTTTTAAAATGTGTATCACATGAAGGATAACATGAGTTCACTAATTAAAATAACACTGAATCTCGTCCATTTTTAAAGATACTACACATGCAACATTTATTGAATTTTTTTTATAGAAGATCTAGACATTCACATGGAATCAATAATCATGTTTTAATTTTATATAAATTTATAAAAATAATTCAATTTATATTTAGATAAGAGAATATATTCATTAAAAATAGGAAAAACATAAGGTTAGATCATAGAACATCAAGAATAAGATTAAAATTAATATATAATCACACAAATGTGATCATGTCTCTTTCGTTGGGAGTTGGAATGAATATTATCCAAAATGGAGTCAACTCTAGACCCTGAAAATCCCATCATATTTTCCATGTCTTCCATGTCTCTTCCATGTCCACAGAATCTCATGGGGTCCATAACATTCCTTGAATTCAAAATAATATTTTATAAATAAAATAAAATAAATTTGATTATTATATGGAAACTCGCATTCAAATTTAAAAGGAATACATGTGGAAGATAATTCGAGATATCTCCACCTACCGAAAACCATGAACAATCTTCCATTGAAGTTATATGGCATTACTATCACTTTATTTAGGTAATATTACCTAATGTAAGCCAATGATACGTTGAAAATTTTAATATCATAAAATTTTCACATTTTTTAGAAAACTAGATAATAAATGTAAAATAGTTTCAACATCATCCAAAACTGTTCAAGAAACTCCGAAAAATATTATCATTCTACAATAAGAAAAATCCCCATATAATTTCCAAGTCACAATGGAAGATTTAATAGTATTGGAAAAAATATATAAGATATATTCATGAACATACCTTCATGGAAACAACAATTAAATGTATGTGTTCATCATCATAGGAAATATTATAGCCCATCGAATCTAAAAAATTATCATTTTGGACAATTCATTCAATATTGGATGGAATTTTCTTCTTATTCATTAATGACATCATCCAAATTATAAATAGGTGAATGATATGATCAAAGGATATGTTATTCATGTACAATTTATACATAAATTGATCATAAGTTCTATGACATAAAATATGAATTTTCTATGAAATAGGATGCAAATAATGTCCACCATTCAATGTCGAAGGAGGCTATGATTGATGGAGATGAGAGGATCTCACCCATATTTCCCAAGACATTATGTCTAGATACACCCCATATGAAGGATTACACCTTGAAGGGGGTTTATAGGATAACACATCAGACAATCATTAAAAATTATACATGGTAGGTAAAAAAATGGGGGATTAGTGGGGGAAAGGAAAAAAATATCGTCCTTTAGATCTACCTAGTGCACCCCACTGATTAATAAGTAGGGGTCCCCAAGCATTCCATTAGCCCATTTGTGGTCCATTTTCAGGATTTCTAGTGGCCTAATAAAAACTGATGGGTGTCATTGGTACATCTTAATTCACTAAAGAGCTGATATAGTATCACCAATTGTCATGAGAGACTAGATGTGAAGTAGAGAATTTTTCCTCCCAACATGCTAGTCGGTGGATATTTAAATATCCCCCAAAACACTAAGAATACTTTTATCAATTCATGATCCTCTGGTAAACATCCATGCATCCATTCAAAAATACAATCATGTATTTCTGATGCTAAAAATGAAACATCTAAGTTCCACACCAATATATGAAAATATGTCACAAACTATACAAAATGTTAATGATCCCTATGATTTTTAGAACCCATGATGACATGGTTCATTACAAATTAAACTATCATGAATTATAATTTTCCAGTATTCATTTTTCTATAATATTTCATGTTAATTATTTATCAAAAATGATTTAAATATCAAATAAGTGATTTTTTTTAAATTAAGATCATTTCATTATAATAAAAACATTATTTTGGTTTCCATTTTTTATGGATTAAAATATTTCCTTTCATTTTATATATCATTATTTTATTTTATTTTTGTATCATTAAACATTTTTAAAATATTTTAGTAGGGAATATAGATTTTTATGTATTATAGAATTGAAAATGGTCAAATTTCATGAATGAGGAAAAGTGTCATAAATGAATCATGAGTGAAAACATAAGATCTTTTTATGTAGGAAAATTAAAACTATGTGTAAATTTATAATTTTATATCCAATGTTTGTCCAATATTTATAAAGAATAATTCAAAAAACATCCTCAAAATGTATGTATGTGAAATAATTTTTATTAAAAAATTATAATGGGTTGTTTATATTATGGGGAATTACAAATTTTATCATACTAATGGTTTTGTTACCATTGTGGAGAGGTTTTTTTAAATAATAAAACATCATATGTTAATAATATTTATTTAGATAATTTATAAAAAGTGTTTTTTAATTGTAATTTTTTAGTAGATTACGAATAAATATAGATGTTTTCTTGATTTAAATAAATGAATTTAATGGAATATGACATGGTTAAATATATATTCATTATTATACCACTAAAAATAAGGTTTATTATTATGGTATTTTAAATAATCATACAATGATTTTTTTGTTTCATTAGATTTCTAGGACTATATAAAACTAAGTTAATATAGAATTTTTAGGATAATATAGTGGTTTTATAAACAAGAAAATAAATGCTTTAGATATGGATGTGAATTATCTTATTGTGTTTTCAAATCAACTATATATATTTTTATTTAATAACCTAAACATGTGTGACTTTACTGATGTACCAAATAAGAGAAAAATAATTTTTTCTGTAATTTTACTTTATAATGATAATGAATGTAATGACTTTAATATTCCATTGTGTTAAAAATATGGGAGGAATACCTGAGGGTAATGACTAAAATGAATTGGGTGATGTTTTATATGTGGTAATAGATGCTATATAGTGATAAACTGTAATGAAAATATGATGAAACCACAAGAATGGAAACAATACAATCATACGAATAAATGGTTAGTTGGGAAATATTCTATTATGGGGAAGGTGAAGAAATTATGATTGACTAAAAAATAATATGAATAAATTTACTAGTTAATCTAATATTCAAAAAAGGAATCATTATTATGTTGATTCTTATGAATCCTAGTATATCATTCATATATTTTATTATTGAAATAAATAATTAAGGATTAATAAATAATGACCTTGATAATTGTTTGTGAAGGATGTTGAATATTTAATGTGTATAGATATAGGGTATCAATATTTGTTATATAGTGGAATTTTATTTATGTGTATATAAATTATAGTGTGATATAGTGTTCAATACTATGGATACCTTTTTTGATACCATATATAATACTATTCTAATATGATTAAAGAAATTTTTTTTACATTATTATTGTTTTTTTGGAAAAAATATTTATTAAAACATTTTGGGTTGATATGTGAGTTTATATTGATGTTATCCATGAAATTGTTTAAAAAATATTTATAATATATTATAATATAACTATGGAGACTAAAAATTAGATTATTTAAATGGTTATTAATTTTATTTTTATAGAGGTACCCAATATTGGTTTTTATAGTATTATTGAGATATTTATATATCATTTTTGATTAACATGTTATATTTTAAGATGATATTTTATAGATAATTTCACTATATGTAGGAAAATATGCATTATCATATAGATAACCATGTGACTAAAAATTGGATGATGGGTTAGGTATTTAACATTATTTTGGAGGAAGTTCATTATATTTTTCATAATATTTTTAGATTATAGAGAAATGATTGTTTTATTTTATGGGATTTTCATTCAATACGATTGATATTATTTTGAGGAATATTGATTGAGTTACCATTTGGATAAAAATATGTTTTTTTTTTGTTTTTTTTTGTGATTCAAGTTACTTTTGGAAATGATTATTATGATATTTAGAATATATGATTATAGAATATATATATATATGGTATGTGACTTTATGACTGAATAATATTATATAAAGATTAATTGTATGTTTATCATGCAATAATATACGATCAATACATTTTAATCATTGGGTTTAAATTTTTTCTAGTATATTATAATATGTTTTAAGGGTAGTAATTTTTGAAATGATTTATATCAAAATATGGTTGTTATTATTGAGGTTTTACTGATAAATTATGTATTTTTTTCTAATAATGTTTTATCCATTTAGGATATTATCGCAACTTATGATATCGATTTTTGGTTAATAAATTTAAATATGTGGAATGGTTTACAATATTTTTATGGATATTATAATATGATGTTTTAGTGCTTTAAGAATGAATCATTCTTCATCATAATTTACCAATTTTATAATCAGATGAAGAGGAGGGGGAAATCATATTCAAAACACAGTAGGAGGATTAAGATAACATATGGAATGTGATAAATACTATTAAGGATGTTTTCTCGGAATATATTTTGATGGTAAATGAATTCTACAGCTCAAACATGAGGATAAAAGATCAATAATCCCTTATGTGGAATGTTACACTCATCTATCAATTTATTATTTTGAAATATATTCAAAACATGGTCCTCAAAATAGAACAGGAAAGGATTTAGATATATTTATGTTATATATATTTTCCTTATAGTAACATAGAAATTAAAAATCATGATAAAATATTCAACTAAGTTTATACCTATGTCAATATGCACTAATATTAGTGGCATAATATTCAAATTAAAATGATGTAATTTTTGTAATAGTTGGTGAATTTGACTGCTTGTGATTTAAATATATTTTTTTATCCATTAAATGGATATTATGTTTTGAAACCTGTTCCAAATTCAACCTTGAGCTTCAATGAACCGCGATGAGCTATAAAAATATTATTATATAAATGTTATCATTTTAACCAAGTGATCAGATTATTTGGTATAAACCACAGTAACTACACTAATATATATATATATATATTTATAAATTATCATATTAAAAATTTATTAATAAATTATTTGGAAATATTTACAAAAATATTTAATTATTAAAATGAAACCATATAAGTTTACGAGAAGAAAAAAGGAGAAATTTTTTTATATAATAATGTGTTTTTTTATATTATGTATTTTAATTTAAAATATAAATTTTTAATATTAAAAATTTAGTTTTTATAAAAGGGTGTCATTTTTTTTATAGTATGAAAATTATCATAGACAGGTTTTTTATTTTTTTTGATGTACTTGATTATTTGATTGAATAGTGAATACTGTAGTTTTTTTAGAAATTGTCGCTTATATGACATTATCATGGTATAAAAATTACTCATAAATATTTAAAACACTTTTTATAAGTCAAATATATATTTAATAAACAATAAAATATGTTTAAAAATATAATTTTGATCTTATTATACTATGTTTGAAATTTTTAAAATCTATGTGATGTTTTTCTAAAAATAAATAAAAAATTTTTTCCGTATATTCTTGTGATGTTTTCAAAAGGATAATATCAATTTTTGATTTATTTTAGAGATAAAAAATTATATTTTAATTAAACATATTTCAATTAATTTATTTCAATCAATATTATTGATAATTTTTATATAAACATATTTTTATGCTGAAGAGTTATATTTTTCTAAAATATATATCTAATTTCATTTTAAAATAACATATTAAATATAATTTATATCACTTATCATAATTTATTAATGTAATATTAATTCCATATTTGGAATTAAATTTATTCATATTAGTTAAATATTATAACATAATTTTTTTCATAATTAATATTAAAAAGAGAAAATAAAATTATCACAGTGGAATGGGTTAAAAGACGTAAAGAAGGGGTTAATCAAATATAATATGGTTAAATTATAATAAAAATAAAAACTAAATTTAATTTATTTATTTTATTTCAACATTATCCCTCGTAACATTAAAACTCGGAAAATTTGGAACCACATGTATAAGGACAAGACATTAATAATTACATATTATAGTTATTTTAAAATAATATATAACTTTTTCCCCAATGAACATTTGGGTCATGAGTTTTATAAAATTAGGAAAAACTATTTCATAATAAAACCATACATTACAGGTGGACTCTTATACTATCTATCCACTTTTTCCACTAATGGAAACCCTTAAAACATGTTTTCTCTTTATGTAAAATCTTCTCAGTTTTACCCTTGTTCTTATCCTTGTTAGTATTGTCCACTAAATCATGTAAAAACAGTATATAACATTGGAAGAGTGAAAAATATTAGTAAATTATTAAAAATAAAGGAAACCATTAGTTCCAAAAAGAATAAAAACTCAAGAAAAAACATATTCGTTGAAAAGATAACATTTGAACTATAAAGATAAATATCATTAAAATAGAGAAATAATTTATTATACCTTATGAAAAAACATTACTCCCATAAAAAATTATTATAATTATTTATAAATTCATGTAGGTATCTTGATACATCACCTCATAGTACCCTAACAAAACCCTTACAGAACACTTACAGATGGAATAACAATACAGTCGACTTCCATCTCCAGAGTCCCTAATGCAATAGAGGTATACCTAGGTGCCCCCATTGTTTAATCCATAATGGGATAGCCTAGCACTGTATGGTTTCACGCATTATTTAAAATTACAATGAACCACAACATGTAATAAAATATTTCATCATTTGAAAAACACTTTTAACCTCATATGAAAATCACTTTGAAATACAATTATTTTTTCAAAATCCATAATCAAAACAAAATACACATTTATTTTGAGAAATCATTTTCAGTATCACAATAAAAAAAAGATAAAAAAAGCGGGTTTCATTTAAATATATAATAATTCTCTTAAAATATTTTAAAAATAATATAATTTCCATGAAGGTGAAAAAACTCATTATCACTGCGTATATTTAGAATAGAACATTCATCATTTCATTTGTGAAAATATTACATATAAAACACATAAAAATAATCCTTTTTGAATTTTTTTAATGAAAATAAAAATTTGTTCAAAATTTAGTTTATATATATAATAATATCATTAATATTTACCTGGAGGGAAATATTTTGAAATTAAATCATAAAACATTTAGAAAGATACATTTAAATCAATGTTTCACATAACACTTTGAAATATTTGAATGAAAAATATCATGAAAGAATAACATTAAAAAACCTTAAATATAAGTATAATAGAGAAAAATAAATATATAATAGTTTAATGGGGGTGTATATAAAACTTATAAAAGATTAAAGTACATAACATGAAGATATGTCTCAATGAAAGGATATTGAGATGAAGTCCCTCACTACGAGTTTAACTCATCACATACATTTTTCATCATCCAAAATAATATTATTTTTCTAATTATTTAATTTCTTGAGAAACTATTTAATGTTTATTATTAATTTTATATTACTTAATAAAATTTTATAGCAATTATTTAATTATTTATGTTCAAATCATGTGTTTTTATGTTTATCGTTAGTTGTCCAAATATGGATTTTGTTTGATGTAAATTGTTAAAATGGTAAAAATGACATCATCTCTAGAATAATATTCTTGAAATAATTATAAATTTAATACATGAACAATAATTTTAAATAAAACTATTATGTATGTTTATGAAAAATAAACTAAATTATAATCATGGAGACGGTAGTTTGTATGTACGCTTGTGTAATGTTTCTATTTTTCACTTTTAATTATAGATAAGACGTAAGTATTATTTTATAATTGAATAATTATAATAATATAATTAAAATAATATTAACAATTCAAATATAAATATTTATATATTTCATATGATGTGGTGATCAAAAACGAATCACATCGCTTCATGGAAGTGACAGTTCACACGTACGCATGAACGACATTATCATTTTTATGTTCATGGATAGGTAGGAAAATAAATGATATATCTTTCATTATTAATGATAAATTTTCCATAAAGATCATATATAAAAATTAATTCCATCATTATATCATGTATTGAATGCCTGTGATGGAAAATAAATTATATCGATTCATGATACAGTAGTTCTCTATACCGATGAACAATTAATTATTTTCACATTTGATGGAAGTGGAGAAAGAGTTGGGTTATTATATTAACCTAATAAAATATCAATAAATTTAGGATAAAATATTAATTATTTTACCATTGTTTATAATGATTCGAATGAATTGTAAGAAGAAATAAAATAGAAACACTTAATCAAAATGATACATTTTATTTAGAAATCATTCATTTCATACCACCTTATGATCACTAAGCATGGTGTTCTACATAGAATAATAGATCTATAATGTGGTGATGGATTCTAGTATGGTATTTGTGCATATATTTTCCAAACCAAAGAGGCTTTTATGTTTGACAAAAATTGATGAATGGGTTCCCTTTTATATGAGAGGGGAGGGGCACTCTTTGAATTATTTAAAATATTAATTTAATATATATTAAGTTTCTATTAAAAATGGATCTGAAGTGGTCTATTTCAATGATATTAATTTTATGGGTCAATATAAATTCATACAATGATAATTATACAAGTGTTGATTATTTTTTTAATATTTATCTTTCTATTTTAACCCTTAAATATCCCTTTTAATTCTTACCGTGATATCATGTAATTTACACTTTGAGGGTTAATATAATTATAATAAAATTTCAACCAACCATTATGGATGAAAATTAAATAACTATCCCAATAGGTGTATATAATTTTATATTTTGATTTTTATTACCATTTATTAAAATATTATTTATTGTAAAATATCTCTAATGTCATTTTTGAAACTCTTCATTTTTTGAATTTTTTAAAATATCCGAAAAACAATATAAAAAAATTAAAAAATCCCTATGTTTTCATGTATTTTGTAATAACAATTATATGAAATTAGTTATATTATGATATTTTTTTTGTTAAACTTTTTTATATCATTTAGTTGTTATTTCCTTTAATTAAATAACTATTGCATCATCATTCTGTAATCCTTCAAGGTAATTATTTAATTATTAAAAATTAAAAATAAATTACCATGAAGAATAAAAAAAATATCCTTAAATTGAAAATTTAAGGTAATATATATCCCTTATATAAACCCATATTAAAAATATTTTACTTGTTAGTAAGAAAAGTGTGACAAAATTCAATTTTCATTTAATTTAATATTATAAATGTCATAAATTCAACCAAGTGGATTCCAATGGACAAAATTTATGAAAAATGCCTATTTTAGTCAAAATAAAACTCATAAAATGAAATTAGGACAAGTTTTAGGTTAATTTTTAAATATTTATAATATTATTTTTACCAATAATTACCCAATTTACCCTTAACTGTGGTAATACAACTATTTACTAAAGTTACTCTTCATAATTAAAAAATATAAAAGGGAGTTATTTATTATATATGGAACATATGATTCCAAATATGGAATCAATTTTTAAAATTTACAATCATATAAATTATACAAATTATTTAAAAATTAATCAAAATGATGAAGGAAGAAAGCATGTTTTTAAAGTAAAGAGTTTCAAAAGATTGAAATATGTTTCTATCTGAATTCGTTATGAATTTAATTATAATTTAATAAATTGAACTAATTTATAAAAATATGGTCTTATTAAACATTAAATAAATTCAAATATATAATTTAACACATTAATTATATTTGATTAAAAATTCATTTTAAATTAAAATGAAGTATTTTTTTACAATTCACCAAAATTTGAAATTTATCACAAAAATATAAAAAAATCAAACAAATTAAATTTTTATTTTTTTATTTCAATGAAGATTGTTTTTTGAAATAAATTTTATAATTATTTAAAAATGAATTTTTAAAACAAGTGATCTATAAAGAGGTGGAAAATTGTAATTTTTAAAAAATAATTTTAAATTTTTTTTATTTGTTCTTATATCACTTGTATAAAAAATAATATTAATTTTAAAAATTTAATTTAATTATATATATATATATATATATTTACTATAATCCATCAAGAGTAATTTTATAGATTATTGGTATAAAACATACTTGTACAAATTTAAAATTATATTTAGAAAAACATTCCTTTTATTTTAAAATGGGTTTACATTCATTTATAATTAATTGTTAAAAGAATTATATAAAAATTTTCAAACTATAATTTTATAATTGACATAATACTTCTCATTACCACATTTCATACATCTTAGTTAAAATGATAACATTTAAGTAATAATATGAAGTTTTTTATTCAATCTCGATGCGGAGTATCATATATGATATCAAACATAGTAATTTTATTTAAAAAAATTGGTGTTACATTATCCACAAAACTTTAATAAAATAAATCATAAAAATTTCATCTTCTGATAAAAAAAATTGGGGGTGGAATATTCAAAATACTTTTGTTGAAATCCCACATTAAGAAAATGATTAATGAGACTTCCACTTTAAAATAATTAAAGGGAATAACAATGGTCACCTGACATAACACATACTGGTGTTCCATATAAGAAAATAAAGACAAGGACGAAAAATCAAAATATGACATTCTAATAGAGAGTGATATATAACATGTTCATGAGAAAGTAACAAATCAGAAAACCATGATGTATTGATGGGTTTAGAGGACACTTATTTCTTAGTAAGAAAAGTAAAGTGATAATTTTTTTAAGATTATTTTCATAAATATGAGTAATACTTTTACTACTTGAACTAATAACATAATGAAATATATAAACTTGAAAAGTATATTTTCATTCATTAATCAAATTCCACCACAAAAGAATCATTTTTTCCAAAATATATCTATTAATGATGAATATTTCACACCTAATGCTCTAGAATCAATTTATAGAGAATCAAATCCTCAAGAAAATATTAAAAATATATATCTCCTATAATTAAATATTAATCAAAACTAAAATGTTCAGGATAATATAAAAAATGTCATAAAATAATAAAATGTCATTCGATGAAAAACTACAATAATATCCAAAATTCAACTATAATACCCAAAGTTTAACATAGACCACTTAACAAATAAATTCCATTAAAATTTCTCAAAATCATTCAAACTAATATCAAAACAAAAAATTCAGAAGGATTTGATAACATTATATTATAATATAACTTTTTTACATTTATATCCAAATAAAATTGATTACTCTTAATTTCATATACCAAAAATGTAATTTCACTAATAAAATATTTTTCAAAATAGGTTAATTATTTCCATAAATACCTCTATAAACTATAAAATCATGCATTAATCTAATATAAAATTTAACCTTTATTGCTCTAATAAAATCCCAAAAAAAATTTATTTTCTTTATTAATATAATATTCCCAAAATAGTGAACATCTTCTGAAATAACATTGATCTTTTAATCTCCAAATCAGTTTTAAATTTCCATAGATGTCTATTCTATAAAACTTATATTCGAAAAATCAATAATTCTCTGTCCATCAAATCATTCCACTAAAAATAAAAAATCCTGCTAATGAGGAATTAATTTCATCTAGTGGTAGATGATTCACCCTTGTCACCCATCGGATGTGGGTTCAAAACATGCGGCATTGCCAGAAATGATGTGTTTTCACCCATCCTATGGGTTTTCATTTTTATAAAACAATATAGTTCATATAACAATACCAAAACATGATAAATTCCTCATAAATAACTATAACAGGTTCTAACCTCAAATTTTGTATCATACCTTTGATTTTGGTTCCCAAAAATTAATAACGCAAAGTTAACTCAAAAAAATATCTGTAAAAAATACCGGTAATCAATATATAATTTCATAAAAAAAAATTATCAGAACGAATTTATAATACTTTTTAATTTTATTAACCTTTTTATTATAACCCCATTATTATATCCCCAACACTTAAGATAACATTTGAATCTACAATGTTGTCTAAACCCTTCTTTGATAAAATATATCTGTATTGGACCTTAAACACTTCATATTAATGTTATTTTAAAACTATAAATCACTTTATTTCCCCAAATATATTTTAGGTAATTATATTTATAGAAATGGACAAACTCTTACTTCGTAAAACCATACATTACAAGTATACTTTTATACTCAGTATTCTTTGTTTCCACCAAAGTAAACCCTTAAAAACATGTTTTATATTCATTTAAAAGTATAACATTTTCCCATAGTTTTCATCCTTGTCACTATTATCCATTAAATAATGTGAGAATCATTTCAAAATATTTATTTTGTTAAAAAATTTCAATAATGTATCCAAATATAAAGGAAACCATTAGTTCAGTAAGACATGAAATCCCTTGAAAAAAAAATTCCTTAAAAACATAACATTTAACCCATAAAGGTATATATCATTACTTTAGATAAATAATTTATTTTACCTTTTGAAAAAAAATAATTCCCATAAAAAATCATTATCATGAATAGAAAATTCTTGTAGGTAACTTGGGACATAATTACATAGAAACCTTACTGAACCATTACAGAACCCTTAAAAATGGATTAACCATAAGGTAAACATCCACCTCTAGAGTACCCATTACATTAGAGAGATATCTAGATAAACCTAACTTTTAAACAATAATGGTCTAAATTGGTGAAATATGGGAACACCCATAATTTTTAATGTCTATTAACAACAACATGTAATAAAAAATTTTATCGTTTAAAATAATCTTTTAAACTCATTTGAAAAAGAATTTCAGATATCATTATATTTAAAAATTCCATTATCAACACAAAATACAAAATTATTTTGAAAAAACATTTTCAATTCCAAGATAACCAATATATAATGATGGTTCTTCATTTAATTATATATTATTTCATTTGAAGGAACCCAAAAAAAATAATTTCCATGGTGGTGTAAAAAGCCATTGTCACTGTGCGCTTTAATAATAAAACATTATTTTTTTCATTTATGAAAACAATTATTATAAAAAACATAAAATGATTACTTTTTGAATTTTTTTAATGAAATTCAAAATTTATATAATATTTACATTATATATAAAATAATATCCTGAATATTCACATGGAGGAAATGATTATGAAATTAAATCACAATACATTTAAAAATAGATTTTAAAATGAATGTGTCCCATTCCACTTTGAAATAGTTGAATAATAAAACCAATTAAATAATAAAATAAATAAACATTATATATCGTGAAACTAGAGAATAAAAAATATATAACATTTTAATGAAGATATATATGCACCTTATAAAAAAACAAAGTTCATAACATCAAGTTATGTATTAATGAAAGGAGAATGAGGTGAAGTCTCTTACCATGAGTCTGAATCATCACATATGTTCATTATATTAATTAATAATAAACAGAGCTTATTTAATTACTTTATTGAGAAAATTATAAAGTTTATTATTCATTTTATATTAATTTTTATCAATTCATAACAATAACATAATTACTTATGTTCATGTGATTCATTTTGATGTTAATAAGTACTTCAGTGAAAAAATGAAATTGGTTTGATGTATATATTCAATGGTCGTAAGTCCAATATATCTAGTATAATATCCAATAAATAATTATCCTTTTTATATAACAATTATAATTTCATAATAAATATTACGTATGGTTATGAAAAATTAAATTTTTTATAATCATGGACATAGTAGGTCATATGTATGCATAAGTAACGCTTCCATTTTTTAATGATAATTATGGAATGAAGCTAAGTATTATTTTAAATTTTAAAAATTATCATAATATAATTAATATCATTTTAATAAGTTATATATTCATATATATATATATATATTCCATTTGGTGTGGGGATGAAAAACGAATTACATCACTTCATGGGAGTGATAGTTCACATGAACACACGAACAACATTATCATTTTTATGTGCATGGAATGTTATGAAAATAAATTATATATTATTAATTAATAATGGTAAATATGTAATGAATATAATATATAGACATTAATTTTTTCATCATTTCGAGTTTTGAATGATGGTGTTGGAAGACGAATTATATCAGTTTGCAGGATGATACTTCTTAATACACACAAATGATTAATTATTTCCTCATTTAATGGACGTGGGTATGGATTTAGGTGATTATATTAATGTAATTAAATATCCATATATATATTATACAGGGTTTATTATATAATGATGGTTGAATAATATCAGAAACATGTGGAAGAAAAAAATAGAATCACTTAATAAAAATGGTATGTCTTATATAGAAATCATTCATTTCGTAATACCTTGTGATCACTAAGTATTGATTAATTCCTAAAATAATAACTATATAATGTGGATAGGGATTATATTAAGTTATTTTGGTATATAGTATCCTAAAAAAATTAGGTTTTTATGTTTAGATAAAATAGAAGAATGAGTATAATTTTGTTCTAGAGGGGAGGGGCACTATTGGAATTTTTCAAAATATTAAATTAATATAAATTACATGTCTATTCAATATTATTAAAAGGTTTTTAATATAGAATATATTATTATGATGAGTTTAAATAACTTCATAAAATGAAAATTAGTGATATTTTGAATTTTTTTTAATCCTTATCTTTTTATTAACCATTATTTATCAATTTTAATTCTTACTATGATATCATGTAATTTACTTTCTCAGAGTTAATATAATTACAATAAAATTAAAATTGATATATAAATGAGTAATTGATGAAACTTTAAGACTTATAAAAATTATTTTTATGAAGTTTATATTTTTATAATTTTTAAAACATTTTTTAAAATAAGATTTATTTTGAAATATCAATAATGTCAATTTTGACACTATTAATTAAATTAATATTTAAAAATATCATAAAAACTAAAGAAATTTAAAATGATTCATCTAAAATATCACTGACATGTCAATTTCACGTTAAAAATTATTTTAAATCATTAATTATCTCAAATTTTCTTTATTTTAATATTATTAATATCATTTCTTTGATGTTTCCTATAATTAATCACCAACGAGACTGTACCCAAGTGGTAGAAGAACCTACTTGGAACCCAATATACCTAGGATAAAATCTGGGTGGGGTGAATTCATGGGATACTAAAGAAGGATTGTAGCATTTACTATGGCAGGTAATGTTTGGCATTGTAGTAGTTGACACTATTCTTCCGATTTTCACCTTCGGGGAAATGATTTGGCCATATGTGTATCGAGGCCTTTAGGCCACCAATGGCCTTCATGCCATAGGGTCTTCGGGATATAATGGAATTTGAGAAACCAATTGTATTCAAGACACATGGCTTTCGGGCCATAAAAAAGACCAAGAAGCTAGGTGTACCACACAAGAGCTGGCCCAAACGGAGATTTAGAGAAAAATTAGCAACCACCAGAGCAAAGCTAAACACATTGGATGAATGAGAGGGTATGTGAACTTCCATCAGGACCAGGCACTTTGAAACTATGCATGAGGAAATTCTAGTTAATTATCCATGTGAGGTAGGGAGCTAGGTTTCTTCACGATGCAGATGCTAGGGTGGGGTTGTTTCAAGTGTGTCAGGTCTTGGTCCTTTATTATCATGGGTTGGTTTATGTATGGGGATTGTTACTTATGAATATGGGTCATGTAAGGGTTCTCCTTCAACCCTGAAAAGGGGTATTATCCATAAATAAATAAAAATAAGGCCTTTAGGCTTTAATTAATCAATTACTCCATCGTTATTTTGTAAACCTTTAAGGTAATTATTTATTTGTTTTAAAAAATTACCATGATGAATAGAATAATTATATATTTATTATTAATAATTATAGTCAATTATATCCCTTACATAAACCTGTAATAAAAATATTTTACTTCTTAAATAAGAAAGTGTGAGAAAATTGACTTTTCTTTGAATATCATAATTTAAACAGCATACTCTCATCTATCTGGCTTCCAAAGGTCATAATTTATGTCCACGGGTGATTTTGGTCAAAAAACACTCATCTAGTGAAATTATTACATGTGTTTAGGTAATTTTATGATATTTATAATATTATTTGTTCCTTTAATTACATTATTTACACTTAATCATGGTAAAAAATAAATTACTAAAGTTACAAGTCATATTTTTAAAAAATAAAAGCGAACTATTTACTAAATATGTAACTTCTAATTCAATATATGAAAACTATTTTTTTAAATTCCAAGATCATAAATTGGATAAATTAATTATTAATTAATCCCATTGATGGAATGAGAAAACACAATTTTAAATTAAAAACGTTCAAAATAATGAAACATGATTATATCCAAATTAAATTTTAAAATGATTACAATGACCTATATTGGGTTAACTTATGAATTATGACCTAATTACACATTAATAACATTCATATATATATAATATATATTTATAAATAAATTTTATGGAAATTTTTTTAGTTAAAATTATGTATATTTTTCTACTCATCAAAACATGCCACTTATCAAAAAAATATATATTTTATTTAAAAATTAAATTATGATATTATAAATTAATATAATAATTTTATTTTCAAAAATAGAATTTCTAAAAAACTCAAAATGTATATTTTCAAAAATATTCCATCAAAAAGTAAAAAATATCCATTTTTAAGAAATTATATTTTGTTCTTAAAATTGGACCTATTCTTATATCATGACTAGAAAACACATATGATGCATTTTAAAAATCAGATTCAATAATATATGTATGTATATATATATATCAATACTATATAAAACAATAGTTATTTTATTATTTATTGGAATAAAACATACTTGTGAAAATTTAACTAGTTTTGATTAAAAAATCATTTTATTTTAAATAGGGGTATACATTCATTCATAATTAATTGTTCAAAGAATACATATACAATTGTAAATTATATTATCTTAATTTATTTAATAGTATTAATTCCCAAATATCTAACATATTGGTTAAATTTATAATATTTAAATAAAAATATTTAGTTTTTGGTCCATGTTTGATATGGTATATCATGTATGATATCAAACATGATATTTTTTAAAAAAACATGGGATTTTACAACATGAATTGAGTAATGAATATATTATTTTATTATGTTTCGTGTATTTGAAAGTTTTCTGAACACCTCAATTATAAGAATGATTCTCATACCCATTCCTCTTGACACCACATTGACCCTTTTATCTCAACCAATATATTCCCCAATACTTTTTCAATATCTGTCCCCATGTCATAGATATCTTAATCTCACTATAATAGAAAAATAAAAGCCTTAATGTCTAGGAAAAAAGAGTATTTCCAAATAATAGGTTCCAGTTATAATTTATTTTATTTATTAGGGATTTTTATCTCTTTTTTAACCCAATCGAAATTTAAAATACATGTCATGTTTATGTACGAACTACCCTATCCATATAGCGATATAAATAATATTTCTTCACCGAATCATATTTCAAGTAAAATGATGAATAAAATAAATATATATGGTAATTTTGGAATAATTAAAATTCTTTCAATAAAATATAATTCTTCACTTCTAACACATCTATTGTTTTAAATCATAACATCACTTCAACATACGTGTTCATTATCACCTCCATGAAGTGATGCGATTCGTTTTTATTTCCCATTTAAATGTTTTAGAATCATAATTAATATACTATAGAAATATGATATTTCTAAAATAAATATTATTTTTTAAAATTAAAAAATTATATATTTAATTTCCTCTATATCAATTATAAAAGTCAAAACATTACTAATGTATACACAAAAACTACAATAACCATTATACAATGTAATTCATTTTTCATGAAACTATTATGGATAACACTTTTAACATTTCTGAAGAATACATCTGCCATTATAAAATACTATTTCCTACCTATGAACTATTACAAGTGTGAAACCATTATCAATGCAAAAAAGGGCTAATAATGTCCACCTTTATCAATGGTATAAAAAAGGTCTAATAGTTTTAATAAATTTGTCTGCTATTAGTGCATATTATTAGTGTTCATAAATTGTCTCTTTATCAGTGCTTTTCCTAACAGTAACAGTTGCAACCTATATTTACTTTTTCCCTAGTGTTGATAAGTGATACCTTTTATTATTATTTTTTTAACTTGTAAAGGCTACCCTTTATCCGTGATTGTTTTGGAAATCATCATGGGTACCCTTTATAAGTACTTCCTCATGCGCTGATAAATGCCATATATGCTGCTCTACAACTACAACACTACTATACACATGAAGTAACACACTAAATTCAAGCATAATTTTAATAAATAAACATGAAAATAAATATATACAACATAATATTTCAATACATATATCACATTGAAATATCATTTCATTAAAAAAAATTACAAACAAAATATTTACATTGTTTAATATATACAATTAAACAAAAAACTTACAACCCATATAAACAATCTAAATTAGCAGTTCTCTAATTATTAGACACTATATAAATGATTATCCAGGCAATAAATGATATTTTTTATTTAATCACTATGAAAAAAAATAAATGTATTTTTAATGTTATATAATCCATGTTCGATAAATTTTTTTTGTAATTATTGAATATTTTCGTTAAATTATCAGTTAATCATTATTCATATTGATATCCGGTCAATTCCTATATGTCACAATTAAATTATGGATCATTTTTCTTTTGTTTGAAAATAATATAATATATTTTTACATAATTTTTCTATGTGATATGTTTCATTAATTTAAAAGGTCCCTAATACTGAAAAAAACAAAAATCATGTTATATTGACATCATCATATATCAGATTAACATACGGTTAGTTCAGCACATCAAAAATAAAAAATAGGAATTTTACAAAAGAATGAATTCAATAATATTTTCATTTCTTAGTATTAAAAGGTATATGTGTTTTAACTATAAGAGGTTTTTTAATATCAAAACCATACATTTCGAATCATTCATGCCACATAGCATATTGGATTGTCGTAAATTTAATTCCTATATGTCACAAATGATTTATGAATTTTATTTCTATAGTTCAGAATTAATCTATGATCCTTTTCTTGGTTTGGCTATCTGACATGTGTGTAAAACTAAAATTACACTTTTATATTAAAAACATGACGTTCAAGTCATATCTTCCACATTTTTTATCGATTTGGTTTACACACGAATTTTACATATAACAAATGAATTATGCTATGTGTTCCTAAAAAATTAAAATAATATGAGCTTGTTTCGTGTGTATTGGCTATGTGATATGAGTTCTAAATTAAATGTGAATATTTATGTTAAATATACAAACAATCATTCATACCATCTTCATCATATTTCGAATTGACCCATGGTACATTCACAAATTCTAAAAATGAGATATTGATCATTTACCTAATGTTTGGAGATAAAATATGATTATTTTATTAGTTCGGGATTAAAATGTTATTTTTATATTCAAAATAAAAAAAATCGAGCCATTCCGACCACATGAAATTTCAGAATTATATGCAATCAATTCCTATACATAAAAAAATTAAATATGGGACATTCATCATAGGTTTGAAAACAATAACAGAATGTTTTCTTAGTTATGGATGTGTGAAATCCTTTAAAACCTAAATATTAATTTTATATTGAAAATAAAAAAAAATTCTCATATCAGCCACATAGTGTGTCAGGTTGATGTGTGATAAATTCATACAAATCAAAAATTACATATCGATCACTTACCTAATGTTTAAAAAAAATCAGATTTTTTTTATTAGTTTTGGCAATGAGATATGATCTTTAATATAAAATGTACCCTTTATATTAAAAACTAAAAATTCAATGAATATTTCCCAAATTGACTATAAGATTGGTTCATTTTTAATTATATCATGTCATAAATGAATTATGGATCTTTTTCGTAATGTTGAGATATAATTATACCACGTTTTTCATGTTCTGTCCATATTATATTCATTTTAAACTAAAATAGAACATTTATTTTCAAAACACATGATTTGAGTCAGAATGCCCATATCATTTTTTTCATTGACATATTTTTTATTATTACATGTAAAATAAATTTTTTATTCTTTTTTCTAATATATTAATAACAGTATGAGCTTATTTTATCATTTTTATTATATGTGAAATTTGTTTTAAAATAAAATGGCACATTTATGTTGATAATATTCAATTTGAGTTTTACTAACCACATCATGTGATTAATTAGTGTGCAGTTATTTCCAATATGTAAGAAGTTAATTATTTATAGTTATCTAAATGTATGAAATAACTAAGTGCTCATTTTCTCAGTATTGGAAATGTGGAATTAATTTTAAACTAAAATGTACATTTTATATTGAAAACATTCATTTTGGGTTATACCATCCACATAATATGTTATATTGTTGTCTTATTTATTACTACACATCATAAATACCACATACCATATTTTCAGATAGGTATATATTCTTTTTATACAGTTCAAAATCACTCTTTTTATTCTAATAATGTGCTTAAATGTAAATGGAGTAGTTCCGAGTGTTTGGGGCTCAAATAGAGTCTAGATCTATGGATTATTAAGATTTTTAATGAGCCTATTTGTTAGATCTTGACTAGTGATAACCATGTTACTTAATTGTCTGTGCACTTAGTTTTCACATAGAAGAAAACCAGTTTTTCTACAACCCTGTGGGATGGGGTTCATGAACACATGACATGTATTAGACATATACAATATCCATTTCACACGGGGTTCACTCTATTAGTCACACCATGTGGACAACCCATTATAGGGGGTCCTTGGGTAGTAGATTCCACACATTTTCCACATAGTTTGTCCATCTGTGTGGCCAAAATATTTTACCCCAATATTAAGGGGTATTTTACCAACATCACCCTAAATTTTTTTTAACCCCTTACACCTTATCCCCAAATATATTTTACCTAGTATCCATGTGAGTGATCTCATACTGATTCATAGTTAGGAATTGTGATATATCCTTGGTTTTATAACCATTTTCTTCGTCATTAGATGCATCAGAATTCTTGAGGTAAGATATAATCCCCTCTTCCTTCAATTTATAATTTCTATTCACATATTTTACAATATTTTGGTGTGATAATATTTTCCATATTATAAAGTTATTTTATAATTATTCCATTTTCTCCAAATTTAGCTCAATTCAAGGGTCAAAACTTAATGAAGAGTGAACTAAAAAATTGAGGTACATGGTCTAGCTTCCCAAAAATTTATTTCTTTAAAAATGTGTTGGATGTTTTTCTGATTTTTATAAATTTTCTATGACTCCATTTAAATACCCCAACACCAATATCATAGAGATGGTTCTTAAACATGATGTCAGATTTTTTAATAAAAAACTGAATAACTACACAACACATTACACAATACATGTCCTTTATCTCTATAGGTTTTGGAGTTTCAGATTCAACTATTACATTTCCACAAAGCTTTTAAAAAATAAAATTAATTAAACAAAATAAACATCAGTGTGCTTCCTCTACATAGAAAAATGCATCCCTGATAAATATACTAAACCTTAAAAAATTAATTTAAAATGAATTGTGAGCACATAAAGTTCCTAATATAAGGTATTAAAACAATTACTATATTACTTTAAAAAAATTAATTGAAATAAATATACATACTGAAATATACATTTTTATAACATTTTAATTTTGAATAAATAAATTTATTAAACCTATATTTTTTCAAAATAATTATAATTGAATTGATATTCGGGAATTCTCCTTTTAAAATAATAATTTTTGTAGGGTAATTTATGATACGTGGATGACCAAAATAAAAACCATATGGCCACTAGTCATAATTCATATATAAAAAACTTCTCTTAAGACATAGGTTTCACTGCCCATAATGTAACATAACATACATGTCATATTTTTTGAAAATACATTCAACAGACCTTCCTTTCTCAATCAGAACCCAAAACATTTCAAAAATACATATATAATATTGTTTTATTTGAAAATTATATAAAGTTCTTATAACATGTCATAAATATTTTCTCAAGACTTTATAATACAATTTTTAGGAGAATCCCATGCATAAAATAACTATTAGTATTATTAAATCATAAAAACAATGGATAAAAAATTAAAATGAATACATCATCTAAATATTAATGTGATGTAATTTAAAATATAGATGATGGACATACCTAATAATGTATGAAATTCAAAGGGTTATAAATAATAATTCAAAAAATAGATGATATCTTGTTATAAATTGTCATGTAAACTAATAACTATTATAAATTAAAAACTATGGTTACACATAAACATCAACTATAAATTGGTAGAATAAGAATAATTTCTAACATCTTATATAGATTTGAAATAAAAACACTCAACATTTTTAATAAATAAATTGATATACTTATATGTATATAAATAAATATATATAAATCATTATACCATATACATTAAATAATGTTTTGAAAATATATGAATACCCTTTGATAAATGATTTATCTTAAATTATATAATCTTTGAGATAAGATTAAAAACAAAACATTTAAAATTTATGAAAAAAATAAAGTTTTATAGACACATTTTTGTATATATATACATATTTATATCTTTTTAATCAACATAATTTGATCAAAATAAAATCAAACATAACACGTAATAGATTTTGAAATAAAATTTAAAATATATAACCCCTATCTTATATGTTTTAAAAACAAATTAATATAGACGTATATATAAATATAAATATATATATATATATATCCATATATGTATACTAAAATTGTTAAATTGAGAATAAATTGATTAAAAGAAAATAAACCCTTAAATTCATGTGAATAACATTTTTATAAGGAATCCTTTAAATCAAAAATTTAAACAAAATATTTACATAACAAGTATTTGAAAAAAACAAGATATGTATATATATATATATATATAATTATATACAATTATATATACATGTCTTGTAACATAAAATAAATTTAATCTCTTGCATTGGATTGGATCACAGAGGGACCACGAGCTGTTGAAATTTCAAGCAGAATTTAATTTGATCGAGGTAGAGAAGGGTCCAGGTTAGCTAACAAGGGTAGAGGGGTTCTCCCTGAAAAATAAATAATTTTTTAATGTGTCTTAATCTTCCTACAAAATCTATGAGATTATTATAATTTAAATAAATCAAGACCCATGATTAAATTAGTTTCTATCTCTCATTAAAAGTCACAGTTTTCCCTATTTTGATTATGGTCATAATTTTGTCAAAGTCATCATATTGTTATATTAATATATTATTATATAATCAGGTTGTGGTTTATATTTTTTAAACATCCCTCATTGACAATTTTCATTTTCTCAAGTCTCTTAATTAAATTATATATTATTATTAATTTTTTAATCAATTTATTCCCTTTTTTCAGTTTTCATCTTTGTTCAACATTTTATTCTTACCATCTCATATATTCATGTTTTGTATTACAACCCACGTTTTTTCCTTTTGTAATGTCAACTATATCATTACCATTATTATATTGTCATTGATTATATTAATATATTATTATATCATCAATTATTACCACCTCATCATCACTCTCTATAAATTATTCTATCGGTTTTTTAAATCAAACTCCATTATAACCATATTAAAATCATCATTTTTTGAAAACAAATCTTCTAGAATATATATATATATATTATTATTTTTTATTTTATATAAATATAAATATATATATTTAAAAAATGTGTAAATTATATATTTATATATATATTCATTTTAAAAAAAATCATGTTTTATGTTTAAAACATATAAATGTGTGTTTTTTGTAACAAAATTATTATATATATTTATAATTTATAAATTTTATAAAATAAAAACATAATATATATTAATATATTTATAAAATATATTATTTAAAAAATAATAATAAAAGTTTTCCTCTAGAGATGTTTTACCCTTAATTATTATAAAAAAAATTAAAAAAATTATAATTGTCAAATTTTATTTATCTCAAACTAATGGTAAAATTTTAAACATAAATATTAAATAAATAATTATTTAAAATAAATTATTGTTTAATTTTCATGGGCTGTTACACTATTCTTATATGATAAATTAACTAATTTAATTATTTTCCATTGCACTATGTTGTCTTAGATACCAGAAGATCACACTTCTGGGTGATCACTTTGACATTATCAACCAATTTGGGTTTTCCATTCACGAAATGCTTAAATTTTCATTTTCTTTAAATTTTTATACCAACTATGAGGGTTATCGTTTCAATTGTGACATATGTAGTTTATTATTAAATTTTTAATTTAAATTTTATAACCCGTGATTATTCATGAAAGATTATGACATAACTTGAATTTATTGAATTAATGTTTTTTCAACCTACTAATAATGAATGGGGATATGATGTGTGTTAGTTATAAACATAAACATCTCTTAAATTAAGATGAGGGTGATAAAATTATTCTGATTTAATGAGGCTTTCAATGTGAAGCACATTCGTTTACGTTTAGTTGTTAAGGAATAGTGGCGGTACATGGAATACCATGAATGACCTCGTTGACCAGCTTTCAATACATCCATTTGAGTGAAAATGGTTCCCTTGGGGAGTATAGATGGACATTCTCAATGAAAGTAATTTTATACCATGCCCCCAAGGGAATCTCATTCCATTACGCATGTTACCATAGATATAATCACACAATTTTTTCTTGTCATCCCATTGTGACAGTACTGATACTTTGGTTTCCATTCATGGATATCATTTGAAGAACTCTTATAAAATCCATTTCTATAGCTCACCTAGATCAGTACTTGAGATTCCATTTTTGTGTCTCCATGGATAGGCTCAAGGTGCCTCCCTTGTTAAATAAAAATATGACTTACATAATGATGATTAAGAATGGATGACTATTATACTCGGGATGCACCCTCAAAACCAAATAACATTCTTATGGTCAGTCCACTCATGAAACTTGTTTTATGAAGACAATATCATTACTCATTTCACACGTATGTAGGTTCATCATGGTTCAAAAATCCAACTTAAGATGAAGTAGGTATTGGTGGTTGGGTGTCCGTGTGGAAAAACAATCAACATGTTTATTTATTTATTTCCTTAAATTTATTAATGGTACACTACCACTTTTCTAAGCACATGATCAAGTGGTCTAGACACCATTGGTGCTGGACTAATTAGTTTATATCAATCCATAATTGGGACATATTTGTTACCTAGGTAGATGTTATGACTGTAGGTGTAGAAAAATGGAATATTCTAGCTTTCAATCGTATAATATTAATATTAGGATGGTGTATAGGAGTAGAGGACCAAGACAATGCTTTATATGCAAGTAGTGGTGCCTTTTTCTTCATTTTCCATTTTTTGTGAATAACATGTGATATAAACATGTTTCAATGTATCTCATGTACCATATTTGTTTAGGGAAACATGAAATGATCATCAACTTTTGAATTTACTAATTATTTAGCCTTCAATTATTTTTTTAATTGGATGTTTTACTATTCCATTATTACTTATCTGATATTAATTATTTTCATCCTTTAAATATATATATATATATATTCCCATTGTGAGTCACTCATACCCATGAGTGCATAGCCTCCCCATGGATACTACATAAGACATTTATTCTCGTTAGCATCCTCTGGTATAAGGGTAGGCATGCTTGAGGTCTTGTGGACAACCAGTTTTGGTGAAATTTTAGTGGATGTCGGGTTAGGATGATACGATGTGGTATTATATCCTTTTTTTATTTCTCATACAATATGGGTATTATATTGGAAAATATGTTGTATTGTAATTTGGTAATGATCATGTTCCTCAGAGTATCTAACAGGCATATAGGGGAATCCCAATTTACTTTTGATGGAATATTGATATTATTTGATCGCCTATTATAATTTATTGGTTTTAAAAATTGGGTGAATCAAATGTGTTGTGGAACTAATATTGTTGATTATATTATTTTTGTATATTACTGTACACTGTATGATGAGAAGATTTTGTATCATGTCATGCATCAAATTATGAACATTACGACTAATATGACATGCATTTTCCATGATATTTTTAATTCCTGCATGCATTTCTATAATGAATGTGATTGTTGTATGTTCATTGATTTTTGTGAATTCAGATTATATTAAGATTTCATAATGAGATAAAATAATTGGATTAATTATTGTTCTCGTGTCAATCTAAATGGTGTTTTACCATAATGATTGATTATGGAACCCTAATTAACTAAATTATTCCATGTTTGAGCCATCGATAGTTGGTTCAATGCACTAAAACATTTTTTTATTTCATTATAGAAATCAAATTTTAATTTAATAAAAACCTACTTATATAAAATTTTAATGGTGATTTAGTTATTCTTATCATTAATCATGACCGTCCACATCCTAATACAAGTTGTAAATGTCAGTTCATAGTTACATGGAATATAAATTATATATTATAAAGAGTATGAGCCTTCATAATTTAAGAAAGCTGAAAATTTTATTTTTATTGTTTTATATGTGTTTATATATATATTTCAGTATTTAACCAAGTAGAATTTAATCATTTAAATGAAATAATTAAAGCTAAATGGGTATTTCAATTAGAAAGTAATGGGGTTTTCCACTCTACCCTACGATTAACTCTATATATACGGGTAACTTGGCTGGGTTGTTGAGAACATGGCCATGACCAGGATGTATTAGTGGTTCATAGGCCATGTCTATTAATTTTTATGGGACATTTATTACCACCTTGACATTGATTTAGGAGAATTAATATTGGTTTGACTCATGTATTGGATTTTTTTGCACTAGTCAATTAATGTTATATTTCATTCTATATATAGATAAATCATATGTGAGGAGTGTATTTGGATATTGTAGAGTCCCCCCCACAAATTCTTCACATTATACGCCAATAAGGTTTTGAAGTTCATGCTCTGGAGATGGTGGGCCATGATCCACCATTATTACCTCATGTAGTTCGGCCTAGGGACCATCCCGTTGATCACCCATTGAGAAACGATTCTTAGTTTTTTTAATGATTGTTATATATTATATAGTCCTCACTAGGAGCTCTGTGACCTACCATATCTATGGAACAATTGACATGGTAATTCCAACTAAAAAATTTTCCTTCCATTGTGGGGGATAGAGGACCTCAAGCAATTGAGTCGTGGGTATATCCCAGGATGTTGATCACCAATGATATAATGATGCCTCTAGAGAGTATGGTATAGATCATCACAAATATGATTCATGAAATTTTCATGTATTGGTGGGATTTCATAACACCAGATGGTTGACAACATGGAATTTCCTTGGTGGACATATAAACATCCATTTTCAACTAATTATTTCCAAAGAAGTTGAGAATATATCACGACTGAGTTTTTTTGCACATACGGTATGGTGACATGTTGTTGATGGATTATTTAAATCCTTTCTCCAAATATTAGTCATTTTAACTGTCCTTGGTAGGTGATGAACTAATGACTATGAGACTATTAAATGAATGGTTTGAATACACTATCTCCGCATAGGTGAATGTTTTCTTGTTGACCAACATATTTGAGATAGAATACTATCACCTCATCATAGAGTGGAACAAGAGGTGATTTAGATATGTGAAGAATTATTATTCAATATCTACACATGGTGAAGATTCATTTAGTGGAAGAATATTTCATTTTTAACATAAATGTGGGGGAATTTCTATCCAGATAATATACACTAATTTTCATGTGGTGTGCCACTACTATGGTAGGTCAGTCCATAAAAATCCCCAGTGTATCAGGAACACAATCAAGTTTTATGAATTTTGTAGGATGGGTCATATACAATGTTATTTCAAGGCATTCCCCCTAGTACCTTTAGTAATGGGATGTGTATTGACAACTCTTTCCATCTATGGTTCAGTAGAATCATGTCATGACGGGATATATTCTTTTATTGGTAGATCTAGATAGTTTTGTTTATATGGAAAATGTAATTAGACATCATAGGTTCAGATTCAGAAGAGCAGACCTGCCCAGGCTAGTCTAGTTGCATCTCAGGGCCGCAGATCTGCCCATGTTTAGGCAGTGCAGCCCACACCTAATGAGCATAGTCTAGGGCCATCTATAGTACAATAAACTATTCTGGTATCCTCTACATCAATATATTAACTTTCTTATATATTTTCATCAACCATTTTAGGTATTTCAATATTATGGAATGTATTACCCTAGTAATAGATTACATTTGAGGCATCATGATACTCAAAACTCCATTTTAGGGATCGATCTGAGAGTACACACTAGTATAAGGAGTTACCCCATGAGATTGGTGGGAACTATTTCTTGTGAAGTGTCTTCATCATTGAGATGAAAAAAAAATTACATGATATTCAGAATGGAAATACTTGTCCAATATCATTCCCATATTAAATGCTTTTTCTAGAGTGTTTTGTTAACATTACCTGGGGGTAGTTTTATGTTTATAAAAGTGAATGTGATATCCAGGTGAGTTGGTATGGACCCAATCATCATGGTTTTGGAATTGTGGAAGCTTATAGGGACAATCTATATACGAGATATCGAGTAATGAAACTTGTAGCGTACCCTCGTGTTGTGGATCATTTCAGGGACATCTTCCCTAATTATTTCCTTCTTTTACCACTAATGAAAGAGTTGGAGGTCAAAAAAGGCACCACTTTCCAAGAATACCTTTATGATTTCACCTATAGAGATCCAAGAACTCAATAAATTATTAGATTACTTTGAATTTAAGGGATTTATATGATCCATTTCTTCACCTTCATGTTCACCAAACCTTTTCGCCAAGAAGGTGGATGGTACACTCTGTTTATGCATGTATTGTCTTTGATTGAACCATCTTGTGGATTATAACTAGTACTCCACGTCTAAAATAGAGGACTACTTCAACCATCTCGGAGGACTAAAAATTTTCTCTGTGATCGATATGTGATTGTTCTACTATAAGGTGCTTGTGAGACCATTATAGATACCATCAATTTCATTTTGGATTAGGTAGGACTTTAATGAGTATATAGTTATGCTTTTCAGTCCTAAGACCGTTCCATGAGTATTTATGGAACTAATGAATCGGGTTTTATTCCTATATATAGAATCATTTGTTATATTCTTTTTCTATAACATCATCGTGTAGCCTCGTACTCAATAGAAACATGAAACACACCATGAGATCATGATGAATACAGTGACAGAACATAAGATATATGATAATATCACGAAATGTTTCATTTGGATCCATAAAGATCAGTTTTTGGTCATTTCATCTCATTGGATTGAGTGTATATTGACCTATAGGTGGTGAGTGTTGTGGTTTCTTATTAATATCCCACGAATGTTTTTTAAATAAGTAGTTTCATGGGACTACATCAGTAGTAAAAGTTTTACATATATTATCTACGATGCATATTAGTGCCTCTTGATGATATGACTAATAAGGGTGTGAAGTTTGTGTGGTCATACAGTTGAGAGATATGATTCCTGTAGTTGAAATAGAAGATTACTTCATCATCGACCCCAATTCATACAGAGTTTGAAAGAGGTTATACATTATTCTATGATACTTTAGGTATAGGTATGTGATCGGTTATACTGTAGGGAGATCAAGTTGAAGCATATGGGTCCCACCATGTGAGACTACACGTGATAAATTACCCTACTCATGACCTTTAAATAACAAATGTGGTTCAGGATTTATGTTGTTGGAGATGTTATCATTTGAGTGAATAGTTAATCATTTTCATAGACAAATTTCATCCAAATATATATCAATATATTGAGATTTATATAATAAGAAATTCATGTGGGTATAATAACTATACAGATTATACTTCTATATTTTTTATACAACCATAAAGGGTAATGTAGTTTTTGATTCCCTATGATAGAAGAATCAGACATAGGCCTTCTAGGAGGCTATTAGTGAGTGGAAGTTAATCGACCTATTTTTTGAGATGCACCTAGACATTCACGAATTTCATGGGAAACTACTTATAGTAGCCTTAGCATTGAAATATACCACATTGAAATGGGTTTAAATGATATTTCATTCTAATCACAAGGTTTTTTCCTAAGTTATATCTTCTTAGGTGACATCCCACCTCTTTCTTGGGTTATTGATGATAGTGAGATATTTCAACTCTGTGAGTGACTATGGGTGCCTCATAACATGTGGGAAGTGTTTATGGTGGTATATCATGCTTTAGTTTTGGTATATTAGCATAGGATTACCAATATTTATTGAGACATATGTGGTCAGTTATGGTTTCCAGGTATGAAGAGGCAGATTGTATATTTTATCACCCATTGTTCCACCTGATAGCATATGAACGATGAGCACCAGTGACTTGATGGAAATTTTCAGCCACTATCTAATCTGGAGTGGGAATGGAATGATGTCACTCTATCTTTTTTATGAACTTTCTGATTCCCCCACAATGAAGTGATTTCTATGGGTGATCAAAAAAAATTTCCCAGAGGTCACACACTTTCTACCACTCTAAGAGACCTTCCGAATTGATGAGATTTGGAGGATTTATTTTTGGGATATTGTGTGCATTTATGGACATCCCATTATATCATATCATATCAATATTCTCAAGTTATGTTGTGGTTTTAGAAAGGTTTTCAGAAATAATTGGGGTTCAACAGTGCTCAGGAGTCTTTCTTATCACCATAAGAATGATGGCTAACCCATGATGATGATACGGGTGTTAGAGGAAATACTATATGCATGTATAATTTATCTCAAAGGTTCAAGAGATAACCATATTCCTCTTTACGAGTTATCCAAAAATATGATTTTTTAGGAAACGATTCAGATGGATCCTTATTAGGCCTTTTACAAAAGTTAATGTTGTTCACCCCTATGCTAGTTAGAGGTAGATGAGGAAACGCTATTGGTTCCTTGTATAGTTTTGGAGACAATAGAGTATGTACTTTTTTTAAAACATATTGTTATAACACAATCAAGGTAGAAGTCCTCACCACTGACCTCTAGAGTTTTAGGTGGGACATTAATTATTTTGGTGACATTATCCAAGATTGAGTAATAAACAGATTCATAGATTGAGAAACCTATCACTACAATATGTTGGGAATTTCATGACCATAGAATAGTCAGGCTAGTGGCCCATCAATTTTTGTCACCTCATGGGAACTATACCTTGAATCAATTAATCCTTGTATCGTAGCATATGTTATGAATCACTAATTATAGCATGAAGGCTCTCTGAGGTAGTTATGTTTTATTATTCAGCATTCTATGGTCGCATGACCATGTGTAGAATGAATCATGTGGGTGGGAAAAAAGTATTCATGATGAGTGGGAAGAACATTTCTCCGCTGACTTTTTACCACCCTCTTAAGGGAAACTCAAATGAGAGTTTTTTAAGGAGTGGGGTTGTAACATCCTTGAAATTAATAGTGGTATGGATTCATTTCATACATTTCAAATACCATATTTGTATGATAATAATGAACATTAAGGGATAAGGTGTGGATCTATAGTATATGGGGCTTGTATGGAGCCCGAAGCTATGGGTATTGAGGTTTTTTAGTGATATTCATTGTTAGCATTTGGTTAGTGTTAACTATGCAACTCAACCATGATGTCACTTATTGAGAAGGTGGAGGCTACATTATTTTAAAAATAAATTTTGGTTATGGGAGAATGAAAATTTGACTTGACTTTGGAAATACATAATTCTATTTTACACACTCTATTCATGGTTATTCAAACTGTGCTGACATCCCATGTGAGGTGGGTTCCTTGGGTAGTAAGTTTCACATTGTTGGTGTATGGTTTTGACAACCGTGCAACAAAACCATGATACCCTGGTTTAATGGGTATTTTACCATTTTCGCCTAAATGGTTTTTAACCCCTTAAACCTTCTTCCCCATTATATTTTCTCCAGATGCTTAGTGGTTTCTCTACTCTAGAAGCCTTCCTAGGAATTGTGACATCTCATTGGTCTAATCTCTTTTTCCATCACCATCAGATGAATTAGAAATATTATTTTAGATATAAATTATCATTACTTATATTTATAGTTTCTCTTACCATCAGATGAAATATTTTGGTACTATAATATTTATCATATTTTCAGGGAGTTTCACCATTCTCCAATTTTCTCGTATTCTAGTTCAATACATAGACTCACATTTGATGAGCAGAGAACAATAATCCTTAGGTAGGTTGCCTTTTTTAACTTATTTCCATTGAATTATATATTGTGCAACATTAACACACAAGACATTTTTGGTGACAAAACCAATAATAATAATCAATTAAATTATTTGGCGTTCCCTTTCAATACGGGATCATAGAAAGTGTAAAATAACAATTTTATGTGATTTATTTTATGTGATAAATAACATATTCTATTCCCTTCCTTAATGTCATAGATTTAGCTATTACAAAGTTATTTTAACCACCTTTATGTCTGTGGGTTATTTTTGACAAATATACTTGATTTTAAATTTTTTAATGGAAATGATAGGAAATTTTGTTATCACAAATCCTTATTTTATATAATGAATTTATTATGATAAATGTTTAGTCCAACCTATTAATAATATAGGGGGTATGGTATGAGTTAGTTCTAACCATTACATTCACATCATGTAAACCATGGGTGATACAAGTTTCCTTATTCACAACTGGGATTCTCATGCATTCCAAAATGATAATCTCAATTATAATCTCATGACCAACCATGTATATAATTACTACTGGAAATATTTATTTTTCTTAGTGAATGTTAAACATATCTCTAATATTGAATTATATTTCTGCATGATCTTGTAGTGTTAAAATATGTGGTAGTTGAATTGGAAGGGAGAAGGTACTCCTTGAACATCTTTTTTATTTCATACATGACTCATGGGATTGTCTTGATATAACCATCCATTTCTCTATTGATATATCTATCATTGTAACATATTTCATTTAAGAAAAAATCCGTTAACCATTAAATTTTATCATTTCAATGAAAAATTAATTTAAAAATATCATGTATAATTTGAGTATTGTATGGACATACTACAAAGGATACAAAATCTTCATTGACAATGGTAATATTTAAATCATCATGAGTAATATGTAAATAAGCACTGGGTGGGTGAGCTACATCAATCCCCACTATCATGGTAGATTTTCAGAGTTTATTTTCGTATAACATGTCTCCTTTGATATTATACAATATGCCCCAAAAAATAAGGCGTTGTGTGGCTACTGATAAATATAAATAAAATACAATTTCAGTATATATAATTTTAGTTATATAAAGTTATAAAAAGTATTTTGATTCAAATTTAATAGAGAAAATAATTTCAAATGAAATTACCTCAGGTATGATAGGTAGTTTAGGAGAATTTATAGCCTCAATTATAGTGGGGTCATCTGGCTCTTCATGTATTGTTCAATGTTCCACTAGCAATTCGACTTGATCATTTTTCAGATTGTGGTATACCAAACCAGAACAGATACTGAAATCATTAATATAATATTAATTCTACCATGTTCCACTAACATTGATGTGTGTATTCAATCCTTTGGGGTTTCTCTTTGCTCTAGATGTCATCTATGCAATCAACACCGCAAGGATTCTAATAATTTGTTCTTGTCTTGTGCTACAACTGTAGAGTTTTGGAATTACATTTCTGACATTTTTGGTTGCATATGGTCACTTATTGCTTCTATTAGCTCTCAACTCAACCACTGTGTGATTTGGGAGTCTTCTAAGAAAATCAGGAATCTTTTTCTTGCTGCGGTGGCTGAGCTTCCGCATGTGATTTGGTATGACAGAAATAATTTTATTCATAATAATTTCTCGTTCAATCTCAATGCAGGTAAAACGCATATTCTCATTTCCATTGGGATGCTACCTCTCTTCAGAAGGATCATTGTGACAACTTTGTTGGTGATTTTGAGATCCTATGCTATCTTCGAATTGTGGGCTCTTATAGGCTACCCCGACCTACCTTTGAGGACTTCTGGAAAGCCCCGCTGCCAGGATGGATCAAAGTAAATGTTGACGGCGCTTCTAGAGGTAACCCGTGTCTGGCAGGATATGGTGCCATCTTTATAGACTTTCTTGGAAGATGCCTTGGCTGCTTCTTCAGTGGATGTGGCATGACCTCGGCTTTGGAAGCGGAATTGTTCGGATTCATTCATGAGGTGGACTTTTCCAAGCAGAAGGGATGGAACAACTTGTGGATTGAATGTGATTCAACCACTATTTTCCAAGCTATCTGGAATGGCGTGGTGCACCTTGCATGGCTGCTCACCTCTCGATGGATGAAATGTCTTGCTTCGCTCAGGAATCTCAACTACATTTCCACACATGTGTTTCATGAATCCAACATGGATGATGATAGTCTTTCCAACAAGGGGGTCAATCAGGTCATTACCTGGTTAGATGATTTTCCTGATGATTCGCTCTCATTCTTCAATAAGGATTGTAATAAGATTCCGTCTTTCAGACTTTTGTAACTCATTTTGTTTTATTCATTAAATTGTTCCTTTCTCTTCGACCGAGGCACCACCTCTTTTAAAAAACATTACACCACTAATGCGGTAATATTTTTTTTAAAGCATCAAACCAACAGAAAAAAGTTTTTCTTCAAGTAAATTTGAGGTTGATTATTTTATATAAACTATATTAAAAAATAAGAAGATGATTATTTATTTTAATAAAATATTTTTATAATGTATAACAAATTATAATTATTTCATACAATGCCATTCTTCTTAATATGATTTTTTTGTTCATAAACTCGTTTACCCTCTTTATTTACATGGGCATCCTTCTATAACACATTAAATGGGATGGAAGTGGCTTCAAATGTTTATTTATTTATATGAATATAAAAAAGGAACTTATCTTATTTCATTTCAAATTTTCTTTTTAACTATTGATTTAAAAAAATACCAACTTGTTTTCGAGTGAATAATACCATGTCCTTGCTTTATGGTATGGGTATATTGGCTATTCATTTTATTGTTTATTTTCATAAAAATTCTCAATTTCATAAAACAAAAAAAATAGAATCAATGTGGATTAATAAATAATTTCATGTATTAAATTATCCACTATAATAAACCTGAAATGATTCTCATTTTTCATACTAATGAATTTTTTGTATGTATCTTTTTTTATAATGTCATAATAATTAATTACTAAAAGTGGCTTTACATTTATCTAGTAATATCAAGTATGAATCCATGTAAGATGTTTCTAAAAGAATATATAAGCTTTCTTGGTTCCCATTAAGACATATATTATATAGAAATATTCTAAGACAAATTCTCACTATATAGGATTCTAAAAAGTAACTAAACGTTAACTAATGTAATTTTTTGATAAATTAGTGAATGCATATTGTAAAACTACATTAATATATTCCCTATGGGATTCAATTAATAAAATAAATACATGATTTCATATATCTATATCAATTTGAACATACATTTTCATTGTGATCCCAACATTACTAAGCAACATTTACTTATCATGATCGATTGGATGGACAATTTGATTCCAACAGACCTCACAATTTATACCCTCGATTCATGCATTTCTAAATTTATTTAACACATTGATTCTATGTTGATCTAGTTTTTTTCATCCTCATTTTTTTGATCCACTAATAATTATATAATTACATAATCAATCACCTTTTCGTATTTGGTATTGGTAACATCATCCTAGGATGAAGTCATTATATATTTTTGTAATAAAACATTTAATTTATAATACATAAATTAAGTATGTCACACATTAATTTTACATATAATATCATAGTATATTAAAAAATTAACATACTCATTGAAATCCCTTTTTCCTTTATCGTTAAAGGGATTTAGATCCTCTAAAGTGTATCTAAATCCCCTCTTTGTGGTATCCCCTAATGTAGATAGAATTTCTTACAATGGGCCTACGATTAAAATTATTATGACCTACAGATGAAATGTTCAACCACATTTTATTTTTATTCTGAACCTACAATTTTTTTATTCACGAGGAAGAAAATTAAAAAATTAATATTTCATGAATTTGATATAAAAAAAACTACATAGATTGTGATTCCTTTATATAAGGATCATCCTTATATCCTTCCACATTTTATTTCACCATAACAAATATAAATTCATTAAAATTAACTACAATCCAATATTCAACCCATTTGAAATAGAAAATCATCACATGTAATGTTATATAATACCACTCGTTTATTTATTTGATGATTAAAAATAATAAATATTTAAATAAATTAAATTCTAGAACGTAGAATGAGATATTTTAATTGCATTCAACACATGATTAACCACACTATTCTAAATCAAACTCTATTCATCTTATTGATTCTTTATAAAAAATAGTCATTAATTATAGAACCTTTGTATGATATATCAATTACATTTTTTATATATATTTCCATAAATGATATTTGGAAATTGAATTTAGATTTTCAAATAAAAAACTATAAATATGATCTTGAAAACAACAAATAAAATATTTTTATGTGAATCTAATACCCATCATATTTCCCTCGATGTATTCAAATGTATAAGATTTACATTTTGGGCTTCAACATATAGAGAATCCTATACAAAATTAATTATTATATGGAGGGGAATATTATCCCAGGATGTGATGGTTATTGTAAAAAAATTTCTACAAAAATACACTTCTCCCATAATTTGTCCATTGTAGAGGTAAATTTGATATGTAATCAGTATAGAATTCTATTGTTATTCAACCACATATCAATATATAATACAACCTTTTGGATGAAGTTGATTCTTAACATACCATTTTAAAATCATTATATATTGTCCAATGGGGTACATAAATGTGTATTGGACATGACCATGTTGTTGAACATCTCAACCAATTGAAATATTTGGTTTATCATTATATAAATTAATTATGGTGATATGAAAACTCTCTACGTCACATAATATGAATATGATTTCTTTATTTACTGCAGGCTTCTCCAATGGTACAATCACATTATTAAATATGAATTTTAAAAATATGTATTGAATGGTTAACATATGTCATGAATTTTTAGGAAGAGTGAGACATAAAGATTCATGAATCAAATGTTTCATCAAAACATGAAACTTGTGAGATTTTAGACCATAAAACATTATACTAGTCATTAAAATTACATTCATGATATTTTATAAATAACACCAATAGATCTTTTTCTTCATTAAGGATATTGAAAATTTTCCTCTTTCTTATATGTATAGAGAGTATGATACTATTAGAATATATGTATGCCTTTCATCATTCACCAGTGACAACTCTTCCTTTATCCCCATTCCAATCATGTCCATAATTTCCTTTATGGAAACTTTTTTTTCAATAACTTTTTGTATCATTTCAATAACACTATCACATACATTTTTTCCACATGCATGATATCAAGTATATATCTGACATGAATACAATAATAGTTTTGTAAATAAATGAATATTTATTTCCATATCAAAAATGATATCATAATTTTATTTGAAATAGTTTTATTTAAACCAGTTTCAATATGTTAGACTTCTTCAAATAGTTAGTCACAGATTATTGTAGACGGTGTCATGCCTTGTTTATTTTTTCTATCAAATGTTAATTATCAGGATCATTATTTAGTTTAATGAGAGTAAAATATTTTATTCCTTAAGAACTTTGTCTTCTAGGGGTGATTCAACTACATTGAGTGTGTGAATTCTTCATAGATAAGACACATTGATATTCAATTAAGGATATATCATTGAAAATTTTCTGAAGTAGGAAATTTATTTATCACCCCATAAAATTATCCCTAAGTAAATTCATCATTTATCTGAGCATCATATAATGTAACAACTATATCAAAAATCAATTTTATATAATCAAACAATATATTAAAGGTGAAATAATTATCAATATTTTGTTTTTTTCTATATATAAGAAGAGGAATCATAATGTACGTGGTCTTCATGCATAACCATGATAGTATGTTATAATTTTCCAACATAGTTATCCATGTTGTGTGGGTACTACTGTATAAACCAAAATTACTAACTCCATCCATATATAACACAATAAAGAGGTTTATTTTCTCTTCTCAAACTACATGATACTCATAATAAATTTCATTCTATATATAACAGTCTTCTAGTTGATGTATTCTCCTATATTAAATTCATGAATCTAGTGCCATGTAAATTTTCTAGTTGTTTTATAGACTCCATATAGATATGTAAACCTTGAAAGGATAGGAAAGTTCTATTCATCTTTAAAAGTTCGTGATTCATCTTTATTGTTGTGATTTGTGCCACACATGGGGAATTTTCTATGTGATTCGTGGTCCCTACGAAATAGTATGAAATCATTCGGGCATAGGTGATCTCTTTGAAAGAAAATTTACATTGAAAATATCATTAAATTAGAGTTATATATTAATCTAAAAAGATCATTTTCTTATTATAGAATATCATTCAAGAGGCCAATAAGTTCTAAAAATCTAGTGTCGATGCATTCGGTATCATAATTCAAATTATAAAACATCAAAATAGCTGAAACTAATTTTCATGTAACGATTTTTATTTTTTAATGTATTAAATTAGATTATTACATGGACTATTTTCATAGTCAGGCACTGAGACGACATGATATTTCGAGGCCTAGTGTTCCATGAATTAATTTCTATAATATTATATATAAATATATATCACACACATGCATTTTCCTATAAAAAGTATAATAATTCTTTATCAGGGGCCTATATCAAAATTCTAAGGTAATTGTTAGGTTCATCTAATGGGTTTTACCCAATGTGTGAACTAACATTGGAGTGCGACAGACATTCATATTTATCATAGCTGAGGTTTAATGTTTAAATAAATTAATAGATTAAATTAAATTTTTTAATTTGAAATACATTACAATATTTTTTCCCAATAATTATATTTTTATGATGGAATCCTATGTTTAGTTTCATAACACCAGATTCATTAGATAGAACTTCAACGAAAATTCTGTGTGAAAAAATGAGCAAATTTTGGAATGTAAATCAGTGTGTGATGGAACTTGAGGCTCTCACCAAGTAAAATTACATAAGACCATTCTTAATTAGCAATTGATCAATCTTCTAGGTAGAATGTTTTAGTATTATAGTTATATCCTATTATTGTATCCTGATCATTTTCGAATAATTACAATATTTGATTTAATTGACACATCGATGGTAGATTTTTTTTCATGGATTTTTTTCAATGATTATATACTCTCCGTTAATCCAAATATATTGCATTGGATCGAGGATAGATATAAAAAGTCCTAGGAGTGTTAATCACATCGTATGGTTCCTAGATTTATTCCTCATTTCATCATACGTTCATCATTGACATTTTCATGGTCCCATGGTTCAACGATTTTTAGTTCTTTGATTTTTTTAACCTTATTTTTGTAAAATGTATCAATACCTTGTATGTGGGGTGAAATTGATGATGTGACCTAGGTGTGATGATGATGAAGGATTATCATGATAGTATCACAATATATTATCAGTACCCATTCATCAAGGATATGATGATGTGTTTACAAATGGTGCGTGTGAGATTTTCCAGAGTAGATTCAATTACTAAAAACATGGTATTCGTCAAAGAGATGGTTGGAAGACCCTTGATTTAAATTTTCTCGAAATCTAGGCTATGGTGGAAATGTTGAGAACTTTTCTAAAGAGGTACTACTGATGTCTGGAAATACTGGTTTAGATTCCATGTAATCCAGAATTATATGTTGTGTGGGACCCCCTAGACACTATCATTGGGTTTCAACGAAGAGTAAAACATCACATGCCATGTGATAATGTCACATGTCGTGTGACCATATCACATGCCATGTAACAAATTATAGGGGAATCGACATGAAATTTACTGATTCCTCTGGCATGGGCATGATGAAGTGCATAGACATGACCATAGTATGTGGACACGGTCCAGTATATACGGTAATGAGCTGTGGCGTAGGAAATATCATGACTGATTTATATATTACATGTACTCTTATTACATACCATGTATATAGTGATTTAGATTTAGTGTAATGAAGAACCACATGGGTAGATTCGGGTTGAGTAGAACATATAGTGTACCATGCATACATGTCATATCCACCCGCATAGATAGCTTGAGGGTCTTTGTCTCTTTTCATAGGAATAGTGTTTGTTGAGTGAGTTCCCATTGGTCCACTCTATCATTTTTATACTAAAAATTACATTATTTTCACTAGATTATGGTCCCATATATAGGTGGAGCATTAGATATAGTTTTCATATTCTCTTGAAGAGAACATGGTTAAATCCTCTACATTTACATGTAAACTGTAGGTTGGATTCATTGAATTGTTGTGACATCCTTGCATGGGGTACTGATTCTTCATCTAAAATGACATTTTATAAGGGTTTATGGTATATTTGGTATATGAATCCCAACATAATGGTCTGATTCATATTGTGTATATAGATCCCCACAAGGGTCCATTGTGTGATCACCTATCATAGTATAGAGGTATTTTGAGACCACTGATCTTTCTTTGGTCGTCCCTAATGACCATAACCTCTTGGATGAGTATATCTGGTGATAGGATGGATTTCGGAGTGGCTTATCTAAAAATATCATTTCTTTAAGAATAATACAGTGGTTAATAGTTTGGTTATTACCTCCTAGAGGTGTGGTTTTCTTCCTAAGTATAAATGGGTTTCTTTTTTATGAATTGATTGCTAAATCATTTTTATTATCTATCTTTTCTTGATGATCCATTTATATTGCTTTCTGGGTGTCCTAACTTGGTGATCTATACTCACCCATGCATGGGATTTTCTGGAATGTGTCATGTCTTACGTAGACAACCACCCATTATACCATGTACATGAAGGAAAAGTTCCTAGTGGAGCATAACATTCGATTGACAGACCGAGGTCCTTTCTCATGGATTCATTTGATATTATCCATCAACCATGGATCATGTCAAACCATCTACGATTTTCGGTTGGGCTTGTATTTAGACCAATTTACTTCATTTAGTACTTTATAGTTGACAATACACTATTTTTTTGAATATTTATTTGAAAATAAATGACATCATTTCCTCACATTGTGTAAAATATATTTATTTATAAAATGTTTAGGTTTAGATCATTCATTTGAAAATACATTGAAAATTCCAATTTTAATCATTAAAATCCACAATATCATTTTGGGAATAAATATTTTTATATTTATTGTTTGAACATAAATTTTTTTCAAATATGTTTTGACGTAATGGGCTACAACTTTGTAATACCCAAAGCTTCCACGATATGTTTCCCTTGGAATCATGCAATAACATGAATTGTACGCAACTTGGAGTTTTAACACACCCTGACCAATCAAAATAGCTGTTATGAATAGTAATACCCACTTTTGGAAATTATTTAAATTTTATTTTTCAAAATGGAATTCAATTTTCGATTCTGAATACCAAAATCACCTTAGGGTGAATTTTTTGAATTTTTCTGAAAACATTCAGTTTTTGATAAATAGTTAAAAACACTATGTTATTGTTTAAAACTGAATTTTTATTTAAATAATTATTTATTTTATTTAAATATATTTTATATAGAAATATATAAATAATACATATATATTAGTTCAATTCAATAAATTGGAGTCATTTTATAATAAAATTAGATATGTTATATTTTATTGAACTTGTTACCATCTTTTACACACCTTCTACACACGTTTGAAAATTTGCATAAAACGTAATTTTACCGCTTATGTGAATTTAATTTCAAAAATCTAAGAGGCAAGGTTAATATCAGTATATAAAATTTGAGTCAATAAGATAGAAATAATTTTTTGTGAATAGTAACTTTTGACGTTTTTTACCACGGTTAAAATTAAATAGGGTAATTAATGGTAAAAATGATATTATGATAACACTAACACATGTATTAATTCTATTGGATAAGTGTATTTCAACCAAAAACAAACATAGAAATTAAATATCATCCTTTTGGTCCAGTTGTATTATATTAGGACAATTATTAATATTTTATTTAAAGAAGAGTTAAAAGTGTTAAATTCAATGTTTAATAACGAAGATAGTTTTAATATAGGGATATATGTAAGATAAATTAGACTGTAAAAATTAATTAGAAGACTAAAAGTATTTCCTATATAATGGAATTTTATTTATAATTTTAAGATATTAAATAATATAATTTATTTATGACACAATGATGTTGCATTAATTACCTTATTAATGAATGATTAAAATAATTGATATTATAAATATCTAAATAAATGTAAATTTATGCTTCTGATGAATTACATGAATTTTCTACATTAATATGACATGATATGGTCTATTAAAAAAATTCTACGTAATTAGTTTTTTAGAACATTATCAAAAATCAATTACCAAATAGTGTCAAAATTGACATAAATGAATTTTTAAAACAAAAACTATATTATTAATTGATATAATATTCTTAAAAATATAATAATTAGAAAAAAGACTTAAATAAGGTTATATATATCAATAATTAACCACTTGGTGTTACCTTGTCTTTTTAGAGTATGTTTATTACCCATTTATTATAATAATATTAGAATACATGGTAAAAGTTAAACTATTTAACTATGAGTAAAATATGAAAAATAAGGTTAATAAGGTGACCTAAACATGTCTAAAACCAATTGGTGGAGATATATTTGACCCATATCCACTATAGCTTTGAAATAAATCATTTTGGAGCCATTATAAAATGAATATTATTTTATAATAAAATAATATTTCAATATTTTCCTGAAGTGACCCTCACCTCTCTTATAAAAGGGTACTTCCCCTTCTATCAAAATAATATCTCTAAAGACATTTGGCTCAGAAGCCTCTACCCAAATTTCGTCCCAACTACCATAACATCATCTTAGAGGCCTTAATTTGATCATAAATCCAACCTAAATTGACCTTTTTATCAAATCAAAAGGAAACACTCAAAGAAGAGGTAATTATTCCATCACCTCATTCACATTATTTTCTTCTTCCACTTCCAACTTATTAGTTGTTTCCATAAAAAAATAATGAATCCAAAACCTTTTACATACAATGATGTCATTGTAAACATGGTACAAACATATTCGTTATTATATCGATCCTATAAATGACAATTTCACCATACGTGCGTACGTACGGCTTACCGTCTCCACGTCGTGGTGTAGTTTTCCATTCAACACCTCACTATTTGGATGGCTTAATAATGAGTAACATTGATGTAAATAATAAATATAAAATTTTAATGATTCTGTATATATGATATACCATCGAATTATATATGATTCCACCATAAATAGAATGATATTGTCGCCCATGCGTACGTACAGATTAGCGTCTCCATGAATGCGATGAAATTCATTCCTCATCATAACAATTCAAGAATAATTTTCATTTTATGATTAAAAATAATTTTTATGAACTTAATATCATCCTTTATGTGAATCAAATACATCTTATCCATAACAAACATGACTTACGTAACAAAACATATAACGGAAAATGAAATCAGTTAACACCTGAAACGATGATACTACTAAAATATTATTATAAAAGAAATATTAGAAGATAATATATGATATCATTTTTATGTATATTGTTGTTGTATAATTAAATAAAAATTATTTAACTATTATAAAGAAGTTTATGTACCCCCAACCAAGGAAAAGTACAATGTAAGGGTTAATTGTACAATCTCTTCATTATCTGAGGTTGTTTATACCTCAGTATCTACTGGGACCTCTTTATCATCCACATCCATGTTTCATAAAAATTTATTTCAAACCATTTTTACTATTTACTAGACTATGGGTTAAATTCATTTATACACTTGGTTGAATTTTTATAAAATGTTTTAAAAGGAATCCTTATGTTGTTTTCCAAACAAGGTACTTTATGACCTTTTTGACGAATTAAGGTAAGATTGTTTTTTATCTTATATGGTTGGTGTGGCTATTTTCCACCATTACAACACCTTCGAATCTTCCCTTACAAGATAATAAGAATATTTTAAAAATTAATTTTTTTATTTTATAATTACGTGACTTTAAAATGATTTCAAAATAGAAAGAGATATTTCTCTCAAATAGTTTTGATTTAATCTTTGTCATCATCCTTTGATTGATTTTAAACTTCTTTGAAGCTGATTTATTATGATAAAATCTTCCATATTGTATTGAAGTATTTTTGATATGTTTGACTGTGGATGTTTCATTTTTATACCATTCATGGTTTATAGTTAAACTATTAACATTTCGTATGGTAGTTTTAATAAGAATGTTAATGTTATGTTTCAAATCTTTTCATATAAGGAATGAATTGGACTTAGTAAGTGATGGGTGGATCCCACTATATCTCCTCGAAGCATCGGTAGGTGTCATGACACAAACTATTGTCTTCTAACAAGGCCTTGAAAAAAAATTCCTTGGTATGAGGCCTTGACTATGTGGTTATGATATATGGCATTATGAATTCCATAATTATGAGATTGGCTATTGATATTTCATGTGCTTATTCAACTAGTATAATATCCATGTGAATAAGTTAATGGAATTATATTATTTGTTTTTCATATTATGCTAATGTTTAAGTTTAAAAGGGTTATGTTTTAGCCTTATACATAGACTTAAAATGTTTATGATTATTTATAAAAGTTTCTGCTATATTTTTATCCTTATTGAGCATCTGAGCTCACCCCTTTCTTATGTTTTATTTTTTCTAGGATACGAAGAAGTATTTTACGAGTAACCTACATGAATAGGCTAAGGGATAAGAGTGTGTTCAATGGGGACAAAATGATGTTTTTTCTTTATTTGATGATGTAATGTAAAACTTATGTATGTATATAGTACTTACAAGGCTACTTAAATGATCGGTCTTTCGGGACATGATTCCTTGTATCATGAAAATGTTATGTAATAATGCACCGACTCTGGGTAACTAGTGTCAGGGAGTTACAGTTAGTATCATAGGAAGGTTAGTACAAAGCATTTGTGCTAGATTTTAAAAAAAATCCTATTAGAGAACATTACCCTAAGATAGGCTTTGAGGATTTGTATGGAAGAACTTCCTAGATTTTTGGTAATGTAGATATTTTTGGTATTTTAAAAGAAATAAATCCCTGTCTAGATATGAGAAGGTAGAGGCGGCTCTGGAATAGATGTACCTAGGAGTGAAATCTCTGACAAGGAGTTTTATTCTTGACTCGGGGTATCCTGGTACACAACAAAGGGCCTTTCTACACTCTTGGTTACGACACTCCCGATGGATATGCTTATGATAATTAAAATTTTCATTATAATCCATTATGATGATTTATGAGTTTATACGTCCTCAAAGAAAATATTTTTTATGAATAGGGATTATATGCATAAAGTGTTCGATTTATGTTAGGTATTTTACTAGTTTGGAATTATGTACTGTGATTCATAAACTAATCTAGTTTATGCCATTGATTAGAAATGGCTCCTAGTGGAAATAATAGAAATCATATCAACACACGTAATCCATGTTGGGATTTCCCTCATACTCAAGATAATTGTAGTTGAGTTGGTGATGCAACTGGTGTTGATCAGCTTCTCACCATACTAGGACAACTCACTCAGGTTATGAATAATAACCTTACCCGTATGGAGCACCCTTATCCACAACATAGAGGATCAATGTTAGATTAATTCATGAGGAAACAACCACAAACATTTAATAGGACTACATATCCATTTGTGTCTTATCAATGGATAAGTTCCTTAGAGAAAATATTTCATGCTTTGGGGAGTAGCGAAAGGAAAAATGTTGTCATGGATGTTTATCGCCTCGCTGGAGATGTAGATCAATGGTGGTCATTAATTCCTAAAAAAATAGGATGAAGAGGTATTAAGTATGGAATGGAGGGAGTTTCAAGATCTATTCATACAAAAATAAATTCCTCCCGACCATCGATTAGATATGGAAAGTAAATTTATGAGTCTATAGTATAAGTAGGATCAGAATGTCGTAATGTATGAGGCTAACTTTACAGGGTTAGCAAGGCATGAGGATGATTATAAACATAACCCAAGGAGTAAGATTGATCGATTATTTGATGGGTTAAAACCATTTCTCCATCGATCATTAGTCTCACAATCCTTCTCATCATACGAAGATATTGTCTCGTGTGCTATTATGACAGAAAAGTAATTATATACATATTATGTCCTTAAATAAAAGGAAGATAAGAATAGTTCTTATGAACACTCTGGAAATGGAAATAATGGGAAGGATGGAAAAGCTAAATATCCATCCTACAGTAAATGTGGGAAGAAACACATTGATTCTTTCCTGAAGAGAATGGGATACTATTACAAGTGTGGTAAAGAAGGCCACCAATATCGTGATTGAAAAGGGAATAAAGAGGTTGTTAATTTTGAATGCTACAATTGTAGATAAATAGGGCATTATGAAAATTAATTTCCCAAGATCTAAGGAAAATTACCTCAGAAAAGGCCAAGGGAGAAGGGCCAAGCTTATGTGATTAATACTGCTGAGGTTGAAGCTCTGAAGGACGTAGTGGAAGGTAATTTTATGGTTTCCTCAAATTTAACAAATGATTTATTTGATTCTGGATCATTGCATTGTTTCATATCTTCCTAGTTTACTAGGAATATTAGATATTTCCAATTTCATTTAATAATGGAGTTGTCAGTCAAAACTCCTATGGGATGTATCATTCAAACAAATTTTTGTGAATCAGTTCACATTAGGGAATATAAATTTGTATTATATACTGATCTAATCTCCATAACCATGATTTAATTTGATATAATCCACATTATGGATTGGATTTTGGACCAGGATATAAAAAGTTATTCTATGAAGAAGGAGGTTAAAGTTTTCGATGATGATAAGGAGTACCTTATTTTAGATAAAAAAACCTCACCATCTAATTCCTATCTAGATCCACCCCAAGTAGCCCTAGTAAATTCAATTATTGGGGAGTAAGAGAATGAAATAACTATGGGTGAGGAAAATAATGTTCAAATAGAGGATATACCTATTTTAAATTAATATGTTTATGTGTTTCCAAAGGATTTAACTGGATATCCCCCAGAATGATAAATTGAGTTTTCCATTGATTTATTTCCTGGTTCATGGCACATATCGAAGACCCCTTATGGAATGGACACTCTAGATTTAGTGGAAATGGATAAACAAATAGAGGAATTGAGTAATAAGGTATTCATTCTCCCTATTGTTTCTACATGGGGAGCCCATGTTCTTTTTGTAAAGAAGTAAGATGTATCTATGAGGATGTGTGTTGACTACAGGGAAATCAATGCTATAACAATAAAGAAATAGTATCACCTACATTGCATTGATGATTTATTCAATCAACTTTATGGAGCCCAATATTTTTCAAAGATTTTCCTTTGATCTAGATATCATCATTTGTGTGTAATGAAGGAAGACATTCCGAAAATTTCATTTTGAACGAGGTACTGGCATTATGAGTTTACATTAATTCCATTTGGACGAACTAATGCACCCTCTATCTTCATGGATCTAATGAACATATTTATCAAGGTATACCTTGATGAAATTTTAAGGGTATTTATTGATGATATCTTATTATATTCCAAAATCCACTAAGATCATGAAAATCACTTGCACACTATTCTGAAAACCATTAAATGAAATGAATTTTATGTGATGTTTAAAAAATGTGAATTCTGTCTTTAGAAGATTTATTTTCTTGTCCATAATGTCTCTAAGGATGGAATATCTGTTGATACTTCTAAGAAAAGATCAATACAAGAAGGGACAGCACCGACGAGTATAACTAAAGTACGCAGTTTTATTGGTTTAGATGGTTATTATCGGCGTTTTGTCCAGAATTTTGCCTAATTGGCTAACCCATTAACCAAGCTCACTTGTAAAGGGGTTAAATTCTTTTTGGAAAAAAGAGTGTGAATAATGATTTGAAGAATTGAAGAATAGATTAGTCAATTATCCTATTTAGACTCTACCATCGGGGAATGATTGGTTTGTTATATATAGTGATGCTTCAATGAATGGACTTGGTTATTTCCTTATGAAGTATAATAGAGTTATTTCATATGCATCATGACAGCTAAAAACTCATGAAAAACAATATCCCACTCATGATCTTGAGTTAGCAGTTTTAATATTTGCTTTGAAGATATGGAGACAGTATCTATATGGTAAAAAATGTTATATTTTTACTGATCACAAGAGTTTGAATTATATTTTCTCACAAAAAGAACTCAACATGAGGAAAAGGTTATGGATTGAACATCTCAAGGATTATGATTGCACAATACACTACCACCTAGGGAAGAAAAATAAGGTGGCAAATGATTTGAGCTGAAAGGTTCATGGAGTTTTGAACATGATGAGAGTTAAAAGGGATTCTATGTTCATGGATCTAGTAAAGATGGATATGGGAATAACCATGGAAGGTGAAACATCGATACTTATTCAAACAGTTGCAAAACCATCTTTAATATAAAGTATAAAATGATCTCAGGCTGATGATTAGGAGTTTCAAAAGAAAATTAAAGCTGTGAATGATGGGATATTGATCGACTACGTATATGAAGATGGAATTTTGAAATTTGGGAAATGTATTTGTATTCTAGATATACCAGATCTAAAAATGGAATTGTTGGATGATGCTCATATCTCCAATTTCATTATACAACCTAGTAAAACTAAGATGTATAGAGATTTGATGGAACATTTTTGGTGGGACAAATTGAAAAGGGAGATTGCTGATTATGTGTTTAGATGTATGGTATCTAAATAGGTAAAGGTCGGAAGAAAACATCCTAGAGGATTCATGAAACCTCTTCCCATACCTGAGTGTAAATGGGATGATATATGATGGATTTTATCATGGGGATACCAAAGACTCCTAGAAGGAATGATGAAATATGTATCATTATTGATCGTCTTATCAAGTCAGCACATTTTCATGCAATAAGATAAGATTTACCACTCGAATGTCTAGAAAAACTATATATTAATGAAGCTGTATGACTCCATGGAGTAGCCCTATCAATTATTTCTGATCGTGATACCCATTTTACGTCATGATTCTGGAAGAGTCTTAAAAAGGCCCTGGATACTGAACTTCGTTTGAGAACTACCTACCACCCACAAATTAATGGACAACAAGAACAGACTATTCAATAATTATAAGTCATGTAAAGATCTTTCTCACACAACTTTCAAGTTATGTGAGATCAATATTTACCTCTGGTAGAATTTTCCTATAACAATATCTTCCATTCAAGTATTAATATGGCAACATATGATGCGTTATATGGATATAGATGTCACACACCAACTTGTTGGGATAGTTTCGGTGAAAGAAAACTCTTAATCCTAGATCTCATTGAAGAAACAATGGAAAAGATGAAGATTATCAAAACCCACATCAATGCTGCTCAATGTAGGAAATAGAGCTATGCTGATAACCGAAGTAAGGATTGGAAATTTCAAGTAGGAGATCATGTTTTCGTGAAGGTATCTCCATGTAAGTGTGTTATATGATTTGGTAAGAAGGGTAAATTGACTCACAGGTACATCAGACATTTAAAAATTCTAAAATGAATTGGATTTGTAGTTTACCATTTGGCAGTGCCACCAAGTCTCTCCAATGTTAATGATGTGTTCCACATATCACTATTGAGAAAATACATGCCTGACCCAACGCATGTGCTCAGCTATGAGGAAATAGAACTGGAACCCGATATGTCTTAGTGTGAAGAGCATGTCAAGAATCTTGATACTAGAGAACGGGTTCTGAGAAACCAGATGACTCGCCTGGTGAATGTTCTATGGAGAAATCATAAGATGGATGAGGCAACATGGGAACCCGATAAACATATGTTGAAGAACCAACCAAATATTTTTATGCTGTAATATTCTAAAATTTCGAGGATGAAGTTATTTGATTGAGGGGAGAATGTAACACCCCAATATTCCACGGTTTGTTTCCCTTTGAATATTGCATTAACTTGGATTGTACACAACTTGGAGATTTAATACAGCACAACCAATCAAACAAGCTGTTATGAATAGTAATACCCCATTTTTATAATTTTATACATTTTAGTTTTCAAAATGGACTTCATTTTTGGATTTGGAATATAAAAAAAAATTTAGGGTAAATTTTTTTATTTTTCTGAAAACATTCTATTTTTGATGAATAGTGAAAAACACTGCGTTATGGTTTAAAACATACTTTTTTTAAATAATTATTTATTTTATTTATGATTATATTATGTCAAAATAGATACATAATACCTATATTATTTCAATGCAATTAATTGGATTCCTTTTATAATTAAATTAGATATTTAAAATTTTATTTAACTTCTTACCGTCTTTTACCCACCATATAGGCACGTAAGAAAATTTTCATAAAACATAATTTTACCACATCTATAAATTGAATTTCAAAAACCTGAGAGACATGATTAATATCATTATGTAAAATTTGGTTCAACTAGATGAACATAATTTTTGATGAATAGTGTATGTTGACTTTTATTTACCACGGTTAAATGTAAATATAGTAATTAAAGGTAAAAATTATATTATGATTACCCAAAAACATGTCCTAATTCTATTGGATAAGTTTATATCGACCAAAAACAACGTTATGAATAAAATATGATCCTTTTTCTCCATATGGATTAGATTAGTACATTTATTATTATTTTATTGAAAGAAGAGTTAAAAGTGTTAAACTAGAAGTTTAATAACTAAAGCATTTCCTATATAGGGTTATACATAAGTTAAATTCGACAATAAATATTCATTATAAATATAAAAAGATTTAATACATAATGGTATTTTATTTATAATTTTTAGAGATTAAATAATTTAATTTATTTATGACACAATCATGATGCAGTAATTACCTTATTAATGAAGGATTGAAATAATTGATATTATAAATATCCAAATAAATGTAAATTGATAATTCAGATGAATTTAACTAAATTTATATGTTAATATGACATGTTAGGGTTGATTAAAAAAATTCTAAGTAATAAAGTTGTTTGTACTTTATCAAAAATCAATTACAAAATACTGTCAAAATTGACAAAATGAATTTTTAAAATATATATTATATTTTTAATTGATATAATATTCCTAAAAATCTAACGATCGGAAAAAGTAATTATATAAGATTAGATATATCAATAATGAACCACTTGGGTTTCTTTTGGATTTTTATAGTAGGTTTATTAACCATTTATTATAATAATACAATAATACATGGTAAAAGTTAAACTATTTAACTAATATTTAAATGTAAAAGATAAGAATAATATGGTGACCTAAACCTGTCTAAAAACTATTTTTGAGTGGTTTTAGACCCATACCCACCTTATCCTCTAAATAAATCATTTTGGAGCCATTATAAACTGAATATTATTCTATAATAAAATAATATTTCAATCTTTTCCTAAAGTGACCCTCACCTCTCTTATAAAAGGGAACTTTACCTTATCTCAAAATCACACCTCCATAGCCATTTGGCTTGGCCAACATCTTGCCAAATATCTTACCAAATACCCTCATATCAACATATAGGCATTAAATTGATATGAAATCCAATTTAAGGAGCCATTTTGATCAAATAAAAAGGAAAAACTCAAAGAAGTGTTTATTATTCCATCACCTCTATCAAGTTCTTTTCTTCTTCCACTTCATCCTTATTTGATGTTTCCATACCAAAATAATGACTAGAGTACCTTATACATACTATGATGTTATTATAAATTTGGTACAACCATATTTTTTATTCTATCCATCTTATAAATGACATAGTCACTATATGGGCGTACGTAAGGCTTATCGTCTCCACGTCGTGGTGTAGTTTGTCATTCAACACTTCACTATTTGGATGGGTATAATAATGAGTATCATTGATTTATGTAAAAAATATAACATGTTACTTATTCTGTATATATGATATACTATCCAATTATATATGATTCCACCATCAATATAATGACATTGTCGCTCGTGCGTACGTACGTATTATCGTCTCCACAAACGTGATGAAATTCATTCCCCATCATAACCATTCAAGAATAATTTTCATTTTATGATTAAAAATAATATTTAAGAACTTAATATCATCCTATATATGAATAAAATTTGTCATATCCATAACAATCATGACTTACATTACAAAACATATAAAAGAAAATGAAATCAGTTAACACACGAAATGATGATACTATTAAAATATTATTAACAAAGCCATATTAGAAGATCATATATGATTTCATATTTATGTATATGGTTATTGTAAAATTTAATATCAATTATTTAACTATTATATAGGAATTTAACATACCCTCAACCAATTAAACGTACAAGTTAAGGATTAATTCTACAATCCCTTCATTATCTGAGGTTGTTTATACGTGAGTATCTACAGGGAACTCTTTATCATCCACATCTTTGTTTCTTAAAAATGAATTCAAAACATTTTTATTATTTAGTAGACTATTTTTTAAAGTCATTTATACCCTTCGATGGATTTTTATAAAAAAATTGAAATGAATCTTTCCATTGTTTTCCAAATATGTTACATTATGACCTTTTCAACAATTTAAGGTAAGAATGTTTTTTAACTTATACAGTGGGTATGGGTATTATCTTCTGTTATAAAACCTTTTAAGATTACCTTACAATATTATAATAATATTTTCAAAATGAATATTTTCTTTTATAATTTCATGAATTTTAAATGATTTCAAAATAGAAAGAGATATTTATCTCAAATAGTTTTGATATCATCTATGGCATCTTCATTTGATAGATTTTACACTTGTTTGAAGTTGATTTATTATGATACAATCTTCCATATTGTATTGAAAGTTTTGTGATATGTTTGAATATGGATGTGTTATTTTTATTCCATTCATGGTTTTTGGTTAAAGTATTCACATTTTGTATGCTAGTTTTAATATGAATGTTTATGTTAGGTTTCAAGTCTTTTCATATGAGAAATCCATTGTGATTAGTAAGTTATGGGTGGAGCCTATTATAGCTCCTCTATGCGTTGGTAGTTCTCGGGAGACAAACTAGTGTCTTTGCATAAGGCCTTGACAAAATCGTATTTGATGTCTTGGCATGAGGCCTTGACTATATGGTTTTGATGTCCGGAAATATGCCTTCCATCATTATGAGATTGGATATTGATATTTCATGGGATTATTTGACTAGTATAATATCCATGTGAATAATTTTACGACATTATTTGATTTTTATTTTTCATATTATACTGAAGTTTATGTTTAAAAGGCTTATGTTTTATTCTTATACATTTCCTCAAAATGTTTATCCTTATTTATTAAAGTTTCCTCTGTATTTTTATCCTTACTCAGAATCTAGGATCACCCCTTATGTTTTATTTTTCCCAGGATGTGAAGATGTATTTTACGATTAACCTATAGGAATATGCTAAGGGATAAGTGTGTGTAAAAATGGGACACAATGATGTTTTTTTCCTTATTTTATAATTTATTGTAAAAATTTTGTATGTATCTAGTACTTCCAAGGCTACTAAACTGGTCAGTCTATTGGTACATGATTCCATGTATCATTCCAATTTTTTTTAATAATGCACAAACTCTGGGTAACTGGGTTGGGGGCGTTACAACCTTTCATTCTGGACATTGGAGTGAAATCGTGCTTTTGATTGGACTAAAAGGGAAATGAAGTAAAAGGTGTGCTGGAATCGCCTAATTGGACATCATTTCTATATTTGTGCCATATATTCATTATAAACAATTGTATGTTTTCCAATTTGAACATTTCTTTCTTCTTTAAGGATATATGATTCATGCGTTTTCGAGGTCGAATAGGCAAGGAAAATCGGCATAAGAAATTTTCCCATGTTACCCCATTCACACTTGAAACCACTTATAACCTCGCCTCCCTCCACTCTATAATTATGTTATTTTTCTCATTTGGAGGGGTTTTGATGTATATTAGGTGATTTGGTGAAGATAAAAAGTGGTTCCATACCATTTCAATTCAAAAAAATTGGTGGCAATCTACCGAGCTAGGATATCCTTCAAAATGCTCTTATTTTCCTCTTCATTGATGTAATGTTGTTTCACATTCGATAAAATAATGTTTTCTATTCCATTTAATATATTATTGTAAATTTTCTTCTTCTCTTTGTCTTAATATTTTTTCTGGAAATCAAAGAGTAGAAATAATATTGGGTTATATCATTTCTAAATCTCTATAAATGCAATTATTTTCTATGATGACTACGCTGCCGATGAAAGAGTGGTTTTTTTATTGGTAAACCTCTTACCTTATTCATTTATTTATTTTGAATAATTATGCTACTTCAATTAAAAAAATATGGTCGATGAATTTATTTTTAAAATTAGAAGAATCTATTCAAGAAATTGAACAATTGACACCAAAACACATGAGGTTGAGATTTGTGTAAATTGTGAGAGTGAAAACTTAAATAGTAAAATCAAAAAAACATGGAATTAACATTTAGATTTAAAATATAATCCCTAAAATTAATTTTTCTTTATTTATATAATTGATTTATTCCTTAATTTACCACTGACCATATGTTAGTCTCATAACGACAATCAAAGAAGGGTGTTGTGATTGCATTTTATGAAGATGGCCTAGGGTTAACCTATTTTCATCATATTGGTAATATTATGTCTCATAGGGTACGAAGATTAAAAAATTAAAGGATTATAAGTAATTGGATGTTAATTTAAATGATAATTATAAATTAGTTAGTGAGGAGTTATAGTTAGATCGATTGCGTCTTCTAAAAATATTTATAAAAAAACATCTTCTTGTTGGGTTTTATTAATCAAGATTCATTTAAAAAAACAAAAAATGAAATATTATTCCTACATTATTATTGTTATTTTAAGAATATTACAAAAACCCCCTCATAATTTTTATGTAGTATTTTTATTCTCTTATATTTTATATTTAGAATACCTTTCTGATGTTGTTTTAATTTACGTCCTCCATTGAGAGACGACCTTGGTCAGCCACTCTACTAAACCTATATACCCAAAAAATCACACTTCATTTGATAATTCCCACGATATCACATATAAAAATGGAACCATTTATTGTGAGTCATGTAATATAATAAACCAATTATAGATATTTGATTTATTTTTCATTATTATTATTTAATTATCCTCTTTATTTTGTCTTTCCCCTTTCTCAAGCTTTCATTTTTTTCTCTTACTTTATTTTTATCAGACCATCAAACCAAAATTCATATAATTTTATTATGGTCCACTTTTCATGATTTCTTTCTTAAATTTCATTGATTTATGAAACAAAATAATAACCAAGATCCCTTTGATCGTGAACCTGATATTGAACACATCCTTAGGTCTCTAAATAGACATTCTCAGTCTACAGTAAGTTTTGACATTCAACATGATGGAGAATTCCTCCATTATAGTAAAATTGAAATTGGAATCAATTCATATTAAAACAAAAAACAAGAACCATTGTCTAAAAACAATAACAATGAACGTAATAAAACAATTCGAGAGTTGGGTGCACCCGACATTAACTATCAATAAAATTGTATTGCATACCCAAATCTCAAATCAAACATTGAACTAAAATAAGAGTTAATTCACCTACTTCCATAATTTCATTGATTATCTAGTGAGGATCCAAAAAAATATTTCAAAGAATTTAATCTAATTTTCTCAACACTGAAATAAAGAAATGTCTATAAAGATCAAATAAAATTAAGTGTATTCCCATTTTTACTTGATAGAGCTAAAAATGACTTGATGTATTATTTACAACCTGAAGATGTAACATGTGGGAATAATTTGAAATTTCTTTTCATACATAGATTTTTTCCAGCATCAAGGACCACTTCCATTAGAAAATAGATCTCAAGAATCAAGAAAGCATAAGGGGAGTCAATGTATGGGTACTGTGACCGATTCAAGAAGTTGAGTGCAAGCTATCCATATCACCAAATAAGTTAGGAACTCCACATCCAATAATTCTAGAAATGACTCACACATATGGAGAGGATCATAGTGGATAACGCATCTAGAGGAGCATTAGTGTAAAAAACACCAGTAGTCTCATGTGTATTGATTTACATGATGGCACAAAACTCAAACAATTTGATGATCGAGTATTCCACATGTAAAGTGTGTATATCATGTTAGTCTAACATCTCTTAAAATTAATTTAATTGATACCAATTTGGAAGAATTTACCACTATGTTCAGGCAGATTTCTTTGGATCAAAAGATATCCCAACCCATTCCTATGATACCTTTTGGAATTTTCACTAAAACAGACCACCCGACAGATTGTTCCCCCCAATTAAAAGAGAAGAAGGATTGTACTGTAGTATTTTTAGGGAGACCATATCAGCAGCAACAACAGCCACATACATATAATAAGTATGTTTCCTTTTCACCAACATACGTCCAAGTGTGGAAGGATCAATCAGACATGAGGTATGGCTCTACAGAAAAAAGTCCCCCTTTTCAATAAAACACCTAGCAACCTCCCCATTAACAGCAGGGTTTCCAACAACCCAAAAGAGATTTGGAGCCCAATCATCAACAATAAAACAATAAGGGAATCCCCCACCCAAGGTAGATTCTAACATTGATTGTAACGACCCAAAGTTTTTCAATGGAAAATTCCCTTCTTATATCTATGTCATAAAAACACAAAATAATGAACTACTAAGTGATAAGTGACCTTTAAACATAATTTTGTCACCCCTATGTTTGGAATTTTAAAAATCCGACATACACGGTTGTGTTCAAGATAGTTTTTGGAGTCTAATGGAACAAAAATAATTTTTGGTGAATAGTAAGCTACCCTTATGAATAGTAATATGACCCTTATGAATAGTAAATAAGAGTAACATTACCTATGAATAATAAAATAAAATTTAGACGTCATAGAAAGTGATAATTTGACCTTAGTAAACGTTTTTGGTATTTTATAAGTCATAAATAATTAATTATAATTAATTAATTATTTAAATGAATATTTATTTTCCTTTAATGTATTCATAAATTATTGAATCAATGTATAATAGTTGTTAGATAATTTTATAAGACCCTACGTAATTTTTGAAAGAACTATAAATTCAGTTTTAATCTTAAAAACTGTTTTTTTATGTCAATTATGATTTTAATTAAATATTAAATTAACAATATTTAGAAAATCGTTTTTGAAAAATGGACTTCATTTTTGGATTCTACATATCGGAAAATGGTTGGGGTAAATTCTTGGTAATTTTCTGAGATACTTGAGTTTTTGATGAATATTGGAATCCGATAATTCACAAAAAAACCTAAATAATGTATTAATTGAGTCATTGATGATGTTCTGCTGATGTTAGACCACTTGGTTCGGTATTAAATTATAAAATTACTATTCTTGGTCATTCAAGACTCATTATTCCTTTTCTTTGGTGAAATTAATAAACTAATCAATTTTATATTAAGAAAACCCCTCTCCCCTCCCCCATTAAAGCCACCCTTCACTCCCTCTTTTCCTCACACCTCTCAAGATCCAAGCCTTCTCTACAATCTGCCCAAACATCTTCCCTAGCACCTCCCCCACGTCCAAAAGCTTCTGTTCTCATCAAAAGACCAATCCTATCTTCCTTATGTAGGATCTCAAGAGGAAGATTCTAGAGGTAATTTCTCTCTCTTCTCCATTAATTTCCTTTCAAGTTCAAGTTCCTTTCATGATCTCTCCCTACCTATCTTCATTCAAACTATTTTGTAACTCCATTATTATACATATAATTTAATATTATGATTATAATGGTATATTATATCACCCCACACCCTTCCCTCTTCCTTTTATTTTATTAAAGAGAACGTTGTTCATGTGGTGATAATTTAACACCTTCAAAAACGACATGTTCTCTTCTTCCATTTCTACCTTCAATCTGGTCATGAAACCATTTTTATGGTTGAAACAGAATCTTTTATATGTATTATGTTCAATTTTAAGTTCTGTAAATAACCTATGTCCTTATTACTAAGTTAAATGTTAAAACAAGATCGATGTGATCCAAAAACCACCCAAATTAACCCAAATAACCATCATTAAATTTTTATCTAATGATTCGTCCACTTGGGTCTAATATAATTCACTATAAAATTATTAAATCTAATGTAATATAATTACTAACATGTAGTATCAGTTCTGTATGTTTACCCATGATCTACCCAAACATCAATTTACGAATACAAGTGGACCGCTCAAGAAAACCATAAAAACGAACATCCACGAACAATATTTTTAAACTCTATAAGTCATCCAAAGGAACATAATATGAAATAATGAAACCAGAATGAACCCTATTAATGTATAAAAGGTTCTTAAATTTCTAATTAATGAATATAATGTCATTATACAGGACATTAAAGAGAAGGAGGCATTCGAGTACAACGTAAGGGGAAATCTCGACCCAAATTTTCTTCCTTCGGGTTCTCCCTCTTTCACCTCATTTTTAATATGGTTACTCCTCATAGATCATTTGTTCATCATTTCATTGACTTTTCTGGGATATTCATGTTTTTCACTGGTTTATATGTCCATAAAAATGTTTTCCAAAAGAACTCTTCTTTCAAGATCTCACCTTTTACCTCTCATTCAAGGTTGATGTTTCTTATATCAAGTATGTCGTTCCCTCTTTCTTTTTGGAACCCAAAGATTATGAAGGTGTTATTATGAGATGAAACCCATTCCTTTTCATAGGTTATTTATTTATATGTTTGATATGTGTTCTATGTGGCAATCATGATAATGATAATGTTATGATGTGACGGGTGCGCCCAGAATTATATAGCGCAATATGAATGTTTAAATGTGACTGGTGCGCCCAGAATTATATAGAGCTCCAATGCATTGGGTAAATTGATGAATCTCATGAGTAAATGTAAAATGATGTGTGAACATGATGATATATTTGTTCACAAGTATTTGTGGTAGTTAACCACTAAGACATGATGTTTCAATTTTATGCATTGCCACATTTCAAGTGTTTTACTTATGCTCCTCTCATGATCATGATCTTTTTCCTATGTTATGATTATGCTCACCCCATGATGTATTATTATTATCTATCCTCTTACTGGGCTTTTAGCTCACCCCTTTTGATGTATATCCTCAGGTGTCTACATGTACTAAGGAGAGGACAAGTGCCACTAAGAAGCTAGTGAAGAAGAACTTAAATAAATGTTTATGCTTGATGTTGTATTTGTTATGTATGGTCCTAGTTTTTACAAGACACAAAACCTATGGATCCTCAATGTGTAATACTATTATGTTTTTTATCTTCGAAATGATGTAATAGTAATGTAAGAAAATGTCGGGTCGCTATAGTTGGTATCACAGGAAAGGTTTAGTTAATTTGGGAATTAGGATTAGTAAACCCTAAAGAAAACCTCTAGCATGAGAATATGTACAAATATGTAAACAAGAATATTTACCTAGGGATCCCATATGTTATGTTTTTGGTATAATTGTTTAAATGAATAAGTAATTCATGACTTTTTTACTTAAGTTTTATTCCAACCTTTTATATTTTAGAAAATGGTGGGAACCAGGAGAGGTAATAAAGGATAAGTACCCTCACCTGTTGTGTAAAGTGAAATTTTGGGGGCGAAATTTCTTAAGGGGGGAAGAATGTAACGACCCAAAGTTTTTCAATGGAAAATTCCCTTCTTATATCTTTTTCATAAAAACACAAAATAATGAACTACTATGTGATAAGTGACCTTTAAACATATTTTTGTCACCCCTATGTTTGGAATTTTAAAAATCCGACATACACGGTTGTGTTCCAGATAGTTTTTGGAGTCTAATGGAACAAAAATTATTATTGGTGAATAGTAACCTACCCTTATGAATAGTAACCTACCCTTCTGAATGGTAATATAAACCTTATTAATAGTAAATAAGAGTAACATTAACTGTGAATAATAAAATAAAATTTAGACATCATAGAAAGTGATAATTTGACCTTAGTAAACGTTTTTTGTATTTTATAAGTCATAAATAATTAATTATAATTAATTAATTAATTTAAATGAATATTTATTTTCCTGTAATGTATTCATAAATTATTTAATCAATGTCTAATATTTGTTAGATAATTTTATAAGACCCTACCTAATTTTTGAAAGAACTATAAATTCAGTTTTAATCTTAAAAACTGTATTTTTTAAGTAAATTATGATTTTAATTAAATATTAAATTAACAATATTTAAAAAATCATTTTTGACAAATGGAATTCATTTTTGGATTCTACACATCGAAAAATGGTTGGGGTAAATTTTTGGGAATTTTCTGAGATACTTGAGTTTTTGAAGAATAGTGGAATCCGATAATTCACAATAAAAGATAAATAATGTATTAATTGAGTCATCGATGATTTTATGCTTATGTAAGACCACTTGGTTCGGGATTACATTATAAAATTACTATTCTTGGTCATTCAAGACTCACTATTCCTTGTCTTTGGTGAAATTAATAAACTAATCAATTTTATATTAAGAAAACCCATGTCCCCTCCACCATAAAAGCCACCCTTCACTCCCTCTTTTCCTCACACCTCTCAAGCTCCAAGCCTTCTCTAAACTCTGCCCAAAAATTTTCCCTAGAACCTCCCCCACGTCCTAAATCTTCTGGTCTCATAAAAAGACCAATCCTATCTTCCTTAAGAAGGATCTCAAGAGGAAGATTCTAGAGGTAATTTCTCTCTCTTCTCCTTTAATTTCCTTTCAAGTTCAAGTTCCTTTCTTGATCTCACCCTACCTATCTTCATTCAAACTATTTTGTAACTTCCGTATTATACATATACTGTAATCTTATGATTCTAATGTTATATTATATCACCACACACCCTTCCCTCTTCCTTTTATTTTATTAAAGAGAACGTTGTTCATGTGGTGATAATTTATCACCTTCAAAAATGACATGTTCTCTTCTTCCATTACTAACATAAATATGTTCATGAAACAATTTTTATGGTTGAACCAGAATATTTTATATGTATTATTTTCTATTTTAAGTTCTGTAAATAACCTATGGCCTTATTACTAAGTTTAATGTTAAAACAAGATCGTTGTGATCCAAAAACCGCCCAAATTAACCCAAATAACCATCATTAAATTTTTATCTAATAATTCATCCACTTGGGTCTAATATAATTCACTATAAAATAATTAAATATACTGTAATATCATTAATAACATGTAGTATCAGTTCTGGATGTTTACCCATGATCTACCAAAACATTAATTTAAGAATACAAGTGGACCGCTCAAGAAAACCATAAAAACGAACATCCCCAAACAATGTTTTTAAACTCTATAAGTCATCCAAAGGAACAAAATATGAAATAATGAAACCAGAATAAACCCTATTAATGTATAAAAGGTTCTGTAATTTCTAATTAATGAATATAATGCCATTATACAGGACACTAACGAGAAGGAGGCATTCGAGTATAAGGTAAGGGGAAATCTCGAACCCAATTTTCTTCCTTCGGGTTCTCCCTCTGTCACTTCTTTTTTTGATATGGCTACTCCTCAAAGATCATTTGATCATCATTTCCTTGTCTTTTCTGGGATATAAATTTTTTTCACTGGTTTATATGTCCATCAAAATGTTTTCCAAAGGAGCTCTTCTTTCAAGATCTCACCTTTTACCTCTCATTCAAGGTTGATGGTTCTTATATCAAGTATGTTGTTCCCTCTTTCTTTTCGGAACCCAAAGATTATTAATGTGTTATTATGAGATTAAACCCATTCCTTTCCATGGGTAATTTATGTACATGTTTGATATGTGTTCTATGTGGAAATCATGATAATGATAATGTTATGATGTGACGGGTGCGCCCGGAATTATATAGCACAATATGAATGTTTAAATGTGACGGGTGCACCCGGAATTATATATGCTCTAATTCAATGTGTAAAGTGATGAATCTCAGGAGTAAATGTGAAATAATGTTTGAATATGATGCTATATTTGTTCACAAGTATGTGTGGTAGTTAACCACTAAGACATGATGTTTCATTTTTATGCATTGCCACATTTCAAATCTTTTTCTTATACTCCTCTCATGATCATGATCTTTTACCTATGTTATGATTATGCTCACCCCATGATGTATTATTCTTATCTAACCTCTTACTATTCTTTTAGCTCGCCCCTTTTGATGTATATCCTCAGGTGGCTACATGTACTAAGGAGAGGACAAGTGCCACTAAGAAGATAGTGAATAAGAAATTAAATAAATGTTTATGCTTGATGTTGTATTTGTTGTGTATGGTTTTAGTTTTCCCAAGACACTAAACCTTTGGATCCTACATGTGTAATACTATTATGTTTTTTATCTTTGATATTATGTAATACTAATGTATGAAAAGGTCGGGTTGCTATATTTATGACCTTTTGAAACAAATTGTTCTTACTCAATAGAATGAGATGAAGAGTCAAGGTTTAGATTTGAGAGAGTTGAAAATTCAAATGATCCAAATTTCCACTTCCATCCATGAAATGGTATGTAAATATTTTGGAAATATACCATCCCAACCCACTCCAAATCCTAAGGGGAATTTCAGTGCCATAACATTGAGATGTGGGAATGAAACAACTGATACATCTGCACCCATCGTTCCATTGGGATTCACCTAAACTCCAGAAAATCCTCATTCAGGAATAACGGATGAGAAACCCAAGACTAATGTTAACGGTAAGTAAAGTATTGACTATGTTCCTCTTAAACCCCTTCCCTTTCCAAATAGAGTTGATCAAACCAAAAATATAGACGAAGTGGCAATGCAAAAAGTGTTTTCGGACACATTCAAGTTTGTGGAGATCAAAATCCCTCTACTTGAAGACATTAAACAAATCAAATGTTTTTCCAAATTTATAAAATAACTTTGTACTGATAGAATAGGGATGAAAGTAAATGATAGGATCAATCATTGATGCAATGTGTCAGCACTAATTACACCAACTCTAGTAATTCCATAAATTTTCAAGGATCCTGTGACATTAACCATACCATGAACCATAGGGGAGTTACACTTTTCTAATGTTTTATGTGATTTATGAGCTTCCATAAATGTAATTCCTCACTCTGTATTCTCTTCTTTATAGGTTGTGAGTTGAATTAGACAAGGATAGTGGTGTTGTTGGTGTATAGAGCTAAAGCATGTCCTGTGGGAGTCCTTGAGGGTTAACTTGTTCATGTAAGATACATGACCTTTAGAGAAGATTAATATGTGCTTAACATAGAGGATGATCAGGTATGTTCTCTTGCTCCCAATATCTTTGGGAGCACCTTCCTTAAAATTCCAAAAACTATTCATAAATTTTCTGGATGGTACATATTCCATAGAGTTTGAAGATGATGTTTTTATATTTAATGTTATTGACTCAATGAAGTCCCTCTCAGAGGAATATTCTTCTTTTTTTATCTCCCATTTTAACCACCAAATAATACACCCATGTAATTTTATTGTCCTAGGAATAGGTATATTATGAGTATTGGTTCTTATTTTATGTTTAAGAGCACTCCCATTCCCCTTCCTAATTCATAAACGTCTCTTAGAATTGGTTTTGAAATGGAATCACATTATGAGTATGATCAAGTAAATAATGATTATTACTTCTCTATTGAGTATTCATTGGGATTTGATGATCTATTCCCAAATTTTTATGAATTATTTTCTAATATTGATTCTCTTTGTACACGTATATAAATTCCTTCAATATCTCCATCCATATCGTACCCCCCTTCATTAGAACTCAATCCATTTACACCAAATCTCAAATACTCAAACATGTTGAGTGGTTAGAAATTTCATGTTATAATTTATAACAATCTACCTTCTGAATATGAAGAGATTTTTTTGAGACTTTTGATGTAGAACATCAGGGAAATTGCGTGTACCTTGGCTGACATATCAGGTATTCCCCCTATATTTTCATGCATAGTATTATTTTATAGGATAGGGATAAACCAGTTAGGCAGTCACAAAGGATATTGAATCCAAATATTCTAGATGTTGTTAAAAATGAAGTTGAAAAATTCATCGAGGCAGGTATAATTTATCACATTTTATATTCTCATTGGTTGAGTCCTAATCAGCTTGTTCCTAGGAAAAGTGTTTTTACTATTTCTAAAAATAATAATGATGAGTTTTTTCCAATTTAGTTACAAAATAGTTGGGGTGTGTTTATTGACTATAGGAAACTAAATCCATCCACTCGCAAGGACCATTTCCCCATATTATTTATTTATCAGATGATTGAGAGACTAGCCGGGATGATATATTATTGTTTCGTGGATAATTTTTTAATATTTTCATGTTCAAATAGCCCTGTAGGATCATGAGAAGACAATATTAACTTGACCATTTCGTAATTTTTTTTCTATGGATTCCATTTGGACTTTTCAATGCCATGTGTACCTTCTAAAGATGTTTGGTGAGTATTTTTTCTGAATTTTTTGAGATCTTAATGGAATTATTTGTGGATTATTTACAGTGTTTGTATATTCATATGATGATTGTATATCTGGTTTTAGAAAGGTGTTGAATTGTGGTATTTAGAAGAATATATTCTTGAACATTGAAAAGTGTCAATTCAAGGTAGATCATGGAATTTTCATCGGTCATGTTGTGTCAAAATATGGGATAATGGTTGGTAGATACAAGGTAGATTTCATTTTATCCATTCCACATTCGTCATGTGTTTGGGATGTTATATATTTCCTATGGAATATAGGATTTTATCAGTGTTTCATCAAATATTTTAGTGATATTTCTCTTCCCATGTCATGATTACTTCAAAAGTATTATGATTTTGTGTATGATGATTCTTGTAGGACATCCTTTGTTTAGATAAGGAATCATCTAACCACTCCACCTATCATACAACCTCTATGGTTGGATCTTCCTTTTGAGCATATGTGTGACGCATCCAAATTTTTAGTTGGATTTGCCTTATCACAGAGGGTGGAGGGATGTTCATATGTGATTGCGTATGCATCTAGGACATTGTATTCAGCCCAATTAAACTATACTACCCTGGAAAAAGAGTTTCTTACTATCATATTTTCTTTAGATAAATTTTGTTCATATTTATTGGGCTCTAATGTTATTGTTTTTTCTTTCCATGTAGTTCTGAGGTACATCTTGTAGAATCTAGATGCAAAGCCTAGACTTATCCGATGGATTCTCCTTTTTCAAGAATTAAATATTGAAATAAAGGATAAGAAAGGGGTCAGAAAACCAGGTGGTGGACCACATGAGTAGGATTTCTCACACACTAGAGGCTGACACCTTGTACTAAGTACCACTTCAGGACACTTTCCCTGATAAATATCCTTATTCCATCTCAGTTATGCATCCTTGGAATGATGATTTAGTGAAATAACTTTTTTCATCCAAAATCCCTACAAAAATAAATAAACATAAAGTCAAAAATTAAAATTTGATTCTTGGAATTATGTGTGGGATGATCCCTACCATTGGAACATGTGTAGTGATCAAGTCATTAGGAGGTGTTTTCCGGATCATGAGTTTGAGTCTGTTCTAAATTTTTTCCATACACATTCATGTGGAGGACACTTTAGACCCCAACAGACATGTAAGAATGTTTTAGAATCTATATTACATTGGCCTCAATTATTCCATAATGCTCATCTATTTTGTAAGTCATTCACTTGTTGACAACACATAGTATTCATTTCATGGAGACGTGAGAGGCCTTAACAGCCCATATTATTCTTTGAGATTTTTTATGTGTGGGATAATTTTATGAGTCATTTTCAATGTTATTTTGGTTTCTTGTACATTTTGGTCACTGTTGATTATGTGAGAAGATGGGTGGAGTCTGGGGCCACCAGGACTGATGATTCTCATGTTGTAGTGGACATTGTCAAAGCATGAATTTTTTGTAGGTTTGGAGAACCGAAGGCCATAATTAGCGTTCAAGGGACAAACTTTTTCAATCTTAATATTTCATCCCTCCTTAGAATGTATAGGGTTACCCACAAAACATCAACATCATACCATCCCCAAACAAATGGTCAGGCTGAGGTATCAAATCACGACTTGAAACAAATTTTTGAGAAGTTCATGTTACTGTATAAGAATGATTGGATCATGTTCTTGGATGATGCACTGGGTCTTATAGCACAGCATACAAGATACCCATCAATATGTCCCCATTTTGGATTGTTTTTGGGAATGTCTATCATCTCCCAATGGAATTCAAGCATAAGGCTTACTGTGCAATAATGAAATGCAACATGGATTTATCCATAGATGGAATTCAAAGGTAACATAAAATTCAATAGCTTGAGAATATTCAGTTGTTATCTTATGATAAATCAATGGTCTATAGGGAAAGATTAAAATCATATCATGATATAATTATCCAACAAAGAGAGTTTCATATTTGAGATATAGTCGTTCACTACAATTCACAACTAAAGTTGATTCCTGGTATGTTGTGTTCCGGATGGTTAAGTCCTTATATTTTTTCTAATGTATTTCCTTATGGTGTAGTGGAGATCAAACAAGGGGATATTGGATGGAGATTTATTGTTAGTGGATTTCATCACCCTGCATGACCCCATCATTAGTTGAAAGTTTCTAGCCATTCCAAACCCTTTCACTTTTTTATTACTTGTCCTATTAAAGTTATATATTTCATGTGAATATATCATTTCATAGGTTCCCTTTGAGTACAATGCTATATTTCAATTATGGAAGAGGGGACAAACTTTTTGGGTAGATATTTAGGATTTTAATTTTTTGTACTTTTTGAGTATTTTATAATAGGTTTTTGGTTAAAATTTTCAAAAAAAAGAAAAAAAATAATAATAAAAACAAATGTATCATGTTACATGCTAATGTACAATATATGGGGATATCTAGGTCGGGAGCTTATGGATTGACTTTTGGGAATACATAAGTTATTGGGTCTTGAAATTTTATTACAAAGGAATGTAGAACATGTTCAGTGAATTAAAACAAGTAAGAATAATTTTTTTACCTGACTTGGATATAATGAATAATGGGTGGATTTATGAGCACGGAATTGTTGGTACACACAAATGTGGATAATAATTGGCATGGTAGACCCATGACTTGTTTGCCTGTGATTATCATTATAAATATCATTGGATTTTGTTTTGACATAATTTATGAGACAATGAACTAAAAATTAATTGATATTGACTCTTTATGGGATTCTTACTTTTCCTATATTTCCAATGTGGATTGAGATATATGAACATGCATATTTTGTCACAATTTTTTTTGTATGCATGATATGAGGTTTTTCTATGGAATGAAAAAGGGTAGGTGTGAGGAAGATGATAAAACAATATTCTGTTGAATATTTTATTGATAATAAATGAATTAATTTCCTAAAATTGTGTTAAATATGTTTATATATAAAATATTTCGGATAAGATCATTCATTTGAAAATTTGTTAAAATTTCAGTTTTACCGTTTAAAATACACTATAGCATTTCAGACATAAATATTATTATATGTATTATTTGAAATTAAATTTTTTGAAACATGTTCCAAATATAATGCGATAAAACATTTATTCAAGACATTGGTGAGAAATCATGCATTTTATTGGATTAAAAGGGACACAAATTCGATAGTGGGATGGACTCACCAAATTGGAAATCAGTTAGGTATTTTGGCCATATAATCTTCATAAGATATTGGATGAAGCCAATATTTTGGGAGGAGCTTCAAGACCCAATTCCTAACATTTAATAAATCTGTAAGGATAGTGGAATGATGCGTTTCTAGGTCAAACAATCTATGAAAATTTGCATAAAATATTTGGATGAATTTCCCAATTCACACATGAAACTACTTGTAACCAAGACTCCCCTTCAGTCTATAAATATTTATTCTTTCTCATTTGGAGGGTTTTGTACATGAGTTATGATATCTGGAGTAGAGAAGAATTGGTTCCATAACATTTCAATTATCAATTGGAGGAGGGAAGCTACCGAGCTAGGATCTCTTCCAAAATGCCATTCTTTTCAGCTTCTTTGTTGTAATGTAGTTGTATTTTCAATAATTCTGAGATTATCATACATTTATTCTATTATTTTCAAATTTATTATTCTATTAATATTACTCTTTGTTCTGGAAATCAGAGAGTATAATTTAGACTGGTTTATACCCTTTCAAAATCATTACAAATGTAAATGGTTTCTACGATGACGACGCCGCCCATAGAAGAGTAATTTTCTTAGTAATCGATCGACCTATAACCTTCTTCATTTTCTTATTTTGAATAAATATAATTATTTAATTAAAAAAATATGACACATGAATATAGTTTTAAAATTATAATAATATATGATGAAATTAATCAATTGACACAATAACACGCAAGGTTGAGATTTGTGTCAATTGAGCTAGTGTAAACCTAATCGGTATAACCAAACCACAATGGATAAATTTCTGGATATAAAATATTGTCCCCAAAATAAATTAATACTTATATGAATAATTGATTCCAGGAAAAAATTTCCACTGACCTTAATCTTTTCTAAGAACGACATTCAAAGGAGGGTGTTGTGATTTCATGTTCTGAAGATAGCCTAGGGTTTAGCTTTTTTCATCATAGTTGTAATGTTAATTGTCGTAGGGAATAAAGATTAACAAAATGGTGGATCTTAATCTGGTGGATGATAATTTAAATAATAATTATCAATATTCAATTTATGAGGTAGAGTTATATCGATTAAGACTTCTTAAAATATTTTCTAAAAAAACTCTTTCTTATTGTGTTTTATTAATCAATATTCATTTCAAAAAAAAATGATATCTTCTTCCAACATACTTACTATTTTTTTATAAATGGTAAAAAAACCATCATTAGTTTAATGTAGTGTTTTTATTCTATTTTATTTTATTTTTAGAATACCTTTACATAGAATTTTTAATTTACATCATCCTTTGAGAGATGACCTTGGTCAGCCACTTTGCAGTACCCAAGTACCCAAAAAATCACACTTCATTTGAGAGAACCCACGACATTGCCTTTCAAATTGGATCTATTTCCAGGGTGGAATGTAATTTATTCAACCAATTAGAGTTATTTGTTTTACTTTTCATTTTTATTATTTTCTTCTCCTCTTACTTTCATATTTCCACTTTATCAAGATTTCATTTTTCTTTCTTATTTTCTTTTTATTGAACCATTAAATCAATCCTCAAATAATATTTTTATGGTCTATATTTCTTCATTAATTTTTTATATTTCATTGATTTTTGAAATGAATGAATACGAAGGATCTCTAAGGTCTTGACCCTGAGATTTAATGCATCCTTAGGGATAGAATCAAACATTCTCGGTCTACGGGAAGTTTCAACATTAAATCAGTCAGAGAATTCCACCTTTTTTGTAACATGAAAATTGGATGGAATTAAAATTCAAAAAAAAACTATAAAAATTATTTTAATAGAACCATTTTATAGTTGTATTCACCCGACATTTACAATCAACCAAATTGTATTGCATGCCGAAATCTAAAATTAGTCATTGAACTAAAATCCTGAATAATTCACTTACTTCCAAAATATCATGGATTATCTGCAGAGGATCCAAATAAAAATTTAAACTAATTTAATGTGGTTTATCAACCCTTAAACCCTGAAACTTATATGAAGGTCAAATAAAACAATGGGAATTCTCATTTTCACTTGATGAAGCTTCAATGGATTGTATGTATTATATACAACTTGAAGATTTAACATGTTGGAACGATTTGAAATTTCTTTTATTGTATATATTTTTTCAATAATTAACAACCATTTCCATTAAAAAAGAGACCTCAGGAATCTATAAAGCACAAGGGGAGTCAATGTTTCAGTATTGGGAGTGATTCATGAAGTTGGGCACAAGATGTCGGCATCACGAAATCAGTGAGAATCTCATAATCCAATACTTCAATGGAGAACTCAAACCTATGAAGATGAGAATGGTGGATTCCGAATCAAGAAGAGCATTGGTGGAAAAACATCAGTATCTTCAAGTTAATTGATCGTCAAGATGGCACAAGACTCCCAATAATTTTGTGATCGATGAATGCCACATATCCGGGGAGTAAATCAGGTAAGTCCATTTCTCTTGAAAATCATTTAATTATTACCAGGTTTGATGAATTGACCACTATGGTGAGCCATATTTCTTTGGATAAAAGGCATACCAACCCACTCTTGTGAGAAATTGCGGAATTTACACTGAAACAGACCACTCGAATGATTGTTTCCCCCAATTATAAGAGATAGAGGATTGTACAGTATTATTTCATGGGAGACCATATCAGTATCAACAATAGCCACATCTATAAAATAAGTGTGATTACTTTTCAAAAACATACAACCAATGATGGAAGGATCAATTTGACATTAGGTATGGCTTTATACAACAACAATGGCCCCCTTTTCAACAAAACATCCAGTAGCCTCCACCTTACTAGAAGGGTTTCCAACAACCCCAAAGGAGATTTGAAGCCTAAGAATCCAAAATCCAAAAACAAGGGAATCCCCCACCCAAGGTACATTCAAAAACTGGTGACCTCTTGAACCCATGTGTTCATAATCAATAGAATTAGATGAAGATTCAAGGTTCGGAGTTAAGAGGGATGAAGACTCAAATGGGCCAGATTTCCACTTCCCCCCACGAATTGGTTAGCAATAATTCATGAAATATACCTTCCCAACCTAATCCAAATCCCAAAGGGAATTTCAGTGCCAACACATTAAAAAGTGGGAAGCAAACAACTGACACATCTACACCCGTCATTCCACCGGGATTCACCTCAACTCCAGAGAAGTCCCATTCAATAACAATTGATGAGAAACCAAAGGATAAAGATAAAGGTAAGAAAAATATTGAGTATGTTCCTCCTAGACCCCTACCATTTCCAAATAAAGTTTTTCAAACCAAAAATGTGGATGAAGAGGCAAATAAAAGAGTTTTTTGACACATTCAATCATGTGGAGATAAAAATCCCTCTACATGAATCCATTAAACAAATACCAAGGTATGTCAAATTCATAAAATAAATTTTTACTAATCGAAGTTTGATCAAATAAATGAGATTATCAATCTTGTAAGGAATTTTAAGGCACTTATTAATCTAACTCTAGTTATGCCAGCAGTGTGAATGGATCCTCAGACATTCACCATCACAAGAACTATAGGGGAGTTAATCTTTTGTAATGATTTATGTTATTTATGAGCATCCATAAATGTGATGCCTCACTCTATATTATCTTCTTTGTATATTGGTGAGTTCATGGCGACAAGGGTGGTGGTGTAGTTGGTGAATATAGCTATAGCATATCGAGTGGGATTACTTGAAGGTGTACTTGTTTGGGTAAGAGACATGATCATTCCTGCATATTTCTATGTGCTTAGCATGGAGGATGATCATGTATGTTCTCATTATACCATTATATAATGTAGTGCCTTACTTAGAACATCAAAAACTACCAAAAATGTTCATGAGGGTAAACATTCTGTAGATTATGGAGATGCATTAGTGATATTTAATGTTATGGACTCCATGATGTACCCCTTGGTAGACCATTCTGCTTTTTTTGTCTCTGATTTTGAACCACCCAATAAAATCCCCATTGAATTTTATTGTCCTATTATTAGGTAGATTATGAGTATTGGTTCTAGTTTTATGTCTATGAAAACTTCCACGCTGGTTACTAATGCACAAACCTCTCTTATATTTTCTTTTGAAGTGGATTCATATTCTGATTATGACATCGATATTTATTATGCTGAGGTATTTGATACTTTATTCTCTAATTTTGATGACATATATTCTGATATTTATGCTCTTTATGCACATATTTTAGTTTTTTCAATGTCTCCATCGATACTGCACCCCCCCTCCCCATTAAAACACAATCTATTAGCACCAAATATCAAATAATCATAATTTTTGAGTGTTATGAAATTACATGTCATCATTGCTAAGAATAACACATTTCAACCTGAAGAAAAGGTTATAAATATTTTGATGGAGAACATGAGGGAAATCAGGTGGACCTTGGATGACTTATTAAGTAATAGCCCCTCTATTTCCTTGCATATGATTTTTTTAGAGGATGGGGATAAACTGGTTAGGCACTAAAAATGAGACGAAATCCAACTATTCTAGAAGTTTTTAAAAAAGAAGTTGAAAATATACTTGTGGGAAGAATAATTTATCCCATTTAAAACTCTCAGTGGGTGAGTCCTAGTCAGGTTGTTCCTTAGAAAAGTGGTTTTTTTGTTTCTAAAAATTATAATGACGAGTTAGTTTCAATGAGGATAAAAAATAGTAGGTGTGTGGGCATTGATTATAGGAAACTAAATCAATCCACTTGCAAGTATCATTCTCACCCCCACCCCCCATTTATTGATCAAATTCAGCAGAGACTATATGGGATTACACATTTTTGTTTCTAGGATGTATTTTCTTAATATTATCAGGTTTTTATAGCCCAATAGAATCAGGATAAGACAACATTCACTAGTCCTATTGGTAAATTTTCCGACCATATGATTCCATTTGGACTTTCTAATGACTCATGTATATTCCGAAGATTCATGGTGAGTATTTTTTATGATTTTATTGAGATTTAAATTGAGGTATTTATCGATTATTTTAAATTTTATGTGTCTTTATTTGATGATTGTATCTCTAGCTTGCGAATGGTGTTGAACCTTTTTATCGAGATGAATTAGGTCCTAAACATAGAAAAGTGTCATTTCATGGTATAGAATGGAATTGTCTTTATAACAACCCAACCATTACATACATGGTTATTACTTCAGAATTTAAGCATACTTATTACAACATATAACAAAATATGATAGGACCGTATAGGTATAGTGTCTTTAGAAACTGGGAAACATAAACAACTGGTTCATAAATTATCTACATTGTCTCCCATTTATTTCATCATATTTAGAGTCCCTTTCGGCATATCCTACTTAATACCCTTATTCCAGACCTGGGGAAAAGATAACATACAAAATGGTGAGCTCAAATGCTCAAAAAGGGTAAACAAAGAAAATATCAATCATATCATATTCATAAGAACATAACATTTTGAAAATCATATCTGTGTAAAAGAGATCATAATAGCATGACATGGGATAAATCATAGTACTAAAATGTAATCCAAATAAACATAACATACAACATGAAACTTTTTGGAATACACACATAATCATAGAAAATCATTTAATATTAGTCAAGACTACTTTCCAAGACTATCCTAGCGGACAAAGTCCATTACTGAACTGAGTTCACTCCTCGTTCCATCCCTGTATCACTGAACCAGATTAACTTTCTGTTCCAGCCATGTCTATCTCATGAGATAGAAATCTTTACCCAATGTATTGGAGGGAGATATAGGTCCCAACCATCTCATAATTAAACCATTATTATGTGTTCCACAAAATCATTAAATCATACATCATAGCATAACCCATGTAATAAAAATGGGATTCTTAAACATCATGCCATCATAACATAATCCATATACGATAAAGGACTTCATAAAAATAATTCCATAATAACATAATCAAATAAATTTAATAAAATTAATATAAACATATCATATATTATCATAGATGGAAAATAATTTTGATAAAACACTTGAACTCTATTCCAGAGGAAAATATCCTTTCTTCTTCAAAAACATTTTTTTTCTTTTCTCAACATGTCATACTATTTTAAACTAAAATAAGTGAATTGAAAATAAACAAGAAAACTAGTAAAGGAAGATTCATGGAAATAATGTTCTATGAAACCCTAAAAATCCATTCATATCGTATAATTTAAAAAAACATTCTTCTCGTACTTCGGCCGGAAAAGTTAAAAAGTACCTCGTATTAAAAACGACAAAAAATTCCTTTCATAAATTTTACTAAAAATTCAACATTAGGTAAAATTGGATTTAAACAATTTTAGTAGGATAGAAATAATAATAAATATTGAGGAAACATGGATGTAGATGACAAATATTCCCCTGTAAATACCGAAGTATAAACAATCTCGGATAAAAAATGAGATTGTGAGATTTTCCTTTACCTTAGGTCTGACGTGATTTGTACGTATCTGAACCTCCTGTATAATAATTTAAATAGTGTCATTTACTTCTTCCAGAATCATATTCATTTTAATTATATCATATATGGTCATATTCTTATCTCCTTATTAGTAATATTTCATTTCTACATGTTATTCGGGTGTTTATTACTTTATATTCTTATGCGTGTTTTGTCGAATAAATTCTTATTACTATTTTCATGTTATAACTACATCATTTATTGAATGGTATTAGTATAATATATATCATATTTATTCATTCAATTCATTTATATAATCATGGTTTAATGAATATCATGTAGAACGAATCACATCGCACCGTGGAGACGATAAGTCGTACGTACGCACGAGCGACGATGTCATTCCCATAATTATTGAATGGTATTGGAGTGGATAATCGAATATCTCGGAATTAGTATCATGTTTTAATAATCATTTATTGTTATTATTTACACCATTATACCAATCAAAGTAATGTGGTGGTGGAAAACAGATTACACCACGACGTGGAGACGGTATTCCGTATGTACGCACGTGTGGTGATTTCTTTTTCTGTAGGATGGATAGAAAGTGAAATAGGGTTGTTTCATATTTATAATAACATATCAATATATTACCGATACTGATGTTATTAATTTATAATGAAACAAATAAATAAGTGTAGGTATATGAAGAATGAAATTTAAAAGAATCGGTAACGAGTATTACCTCTTCTTCGACACGCCTCTTCGAAACCTCCTCTTAAAGCACTAAAATTGGTATTTGAAGAAGACCCGGACCTCTAGTATGTTTCTAAGGAAGTTGAGAAAGGAAATGGGCACGGGTTTTCCGAGATTGAAGGCTCAAAATTGAGTGAAGAGGAGAGGGGGGATATTCCCTTTTATAAGGGAGGAGAGGGGCACCTTTGGAAACATAAGAAATATAAATTTATAATAAATTATAACACCACATAAAAACCTCAAAAATTGAATCAAATCCAAATATTAGATGTTATAGGGTGGTAATATCATCAAACAATTAAATTTAGACATTTTGAGAAATTATTTTAAACATTATCAACTTGATTTCTCCTTATTTAATATATTTAATTTTTTTAGGGTAATAATATTCTAAATTTTAAATCATTATAAATAAATACATATGTGTTGTGAATTGTCCATAATTGGATAATTTATTAAATTTTAGATCATATAAATTTAAATTTATAATATTTTCAATATTGTGATATTTTTAAAAATATTATAAAATGTTATTTTTATAAAATAACAACAATGTCAATTTTGACACTATTCTTTTATTTGAATTTAAATAATATATAAACAGAATTTATGTTCGAAATAAAAGATTTAATAGATTCATAACATGTCATATTTCTCTATAAAATTCATGGAGAACATTAATTAGTTCATATAATATTTATTTTAATATTTTTAAAACCATTTATTTGATATTTCAATTAATAAAATGATTTCAAAATCACTATTGTGTCATCATTAATGATAATTGTTTAATCTCTAAAAAATATAAATAAATTTAAATTATGTAGATAATTATATTATATTTCTGGATACTATTCATGTTCTAGGTTTTATGAAGTTCATCACTAAATAAAAATTATTACATTTATAAGTTATAAGAGAGTGACATATTGTCACTTTCTTTGGTTTTAATAATAATTATATCATTTTCATGGTCAAATTTCCATGAAATGAGTTTATTCCAACCCTTAGGTTATATGGGTAGACTTTTACTCAACCAATAGAATTTTGGAAAGTGTAAGGTTAATTTTAGATTCTTATTTTTACCCTTAATTACCCGATTTATCTTTAACTGTAGTAAATAAAAATTATCGTGGTTACTATTCATAATATAAAAAAAATAAAAGTATCCTATTTACATAATTTGGACCCACTGAATCCAAATATGGAATCCATTTTTCAAAATTCAAAACACATAATTTTTAGTAATTAATTTAAAATTAATCTTGTGGTTTAGCAAACGGGATTTTAAAGTTAAAAATTGCCAAAGATTGCAATGTTTTTACCTATGAATTCAATATAAAATTAATTATAATGACATAAATTATATTAAATGGTAAAAATATATTCTATATATACTTTAAAACTGATCAATAATATATTTAGACAATGTAAATTAATTTTATGAAAAAAGTTGTTTTCAATTAAATATTACCGTATTTTTAATATTCATCAAAATATGAAAGTTATCAGAAACGTATCAAAAATTTATCCAATGTAAATTTTTATATCCTGATTCAAAAGAAGAAGTTTATTTTGTTAAAATTAACTTATAAACTTGTAAAAAATAGATTTAAAATGGGTCTTCCATCCAAAGGCGACAAACTGCATTTTTTAAAAAAAAATTATTCTTTTATCCGAAAAATTAATTTTTTTCTCGTAACATATTTAAAATGAATTATAAGGTTATATAAAATTCAAAATGTGGTTAATACTATTTATAACGGAAATTTTATATAATATTTTAAAAACATATCGTTGTTTAGTGAAACTCGGTATTGCGTACAACACACGCTATAGAGGAAGGTCGATATTGCGTGTAACGCAAGACAAGTCAGTGTTGTGTGTAATGAATGATTCCTTTGGTGTTGCGTATAACATAAGACATAAAAAAATATTTATCATAAAATATCTGAGTGTTACATTCTACCCCCCTTAAAAAGAATTTCACCCTCAAAATTCATCACTTCTTAACAAACAGATGAGGATACCTCTCCCTCATCATATCCTAAAGTTCCCTTGTAGCTTATTCTAATTGGTGGTTCCTCCATAAAACTTTAACCAGCTAAGTGGTCTTGTTTCATAGAACTTTTTCACTACGATCCAAAATCTCTATCGTCTGTTCTTAATAAGAAAGATCATGCTCCGGCGGTACAACTTCTGAGCTTAGTACATGTGAAGGATCTCGTATGTACTTTCACATGAGAGTTACATGGAACACATCATGAAGTTGAGAGAGATTTGGTGGAAGCACCAATTGGTAAGCTACCTTCCCAACACGATCCAGTATTTCGAAAGGACTGATATACCTAGGACTCAGCTTGCCTTTCTTTCCAAATCTCATTAATCTCTTCCAAGGAGATATTCATAAGAACACTTTATCACACACTTCAAACTCTAGGTATTTTATTCGGTTGTCGGCATAACTTTTTTATCAACTCTGAGATACTCTTATGTGTTGTTTAATAGATTTGACATTTTCTTCCATCTCATCAACAATATCATATCCTAATAGCTTTTTTCCCCAACATCATCCCAACAAGTTGTAGTTATTCATTTCATTCGATAGAGAGCTTAATAAGGATCCATATGAATACTGGAATGAAAGCTATTATTTTAAGAAAATTCCACCAAATTTAGGTGTTTATTTCAACCACCTTTGAAATACATAGATAAATCTCTCAACATGTCTTCAAGAGTTTGAATTATCCTGTCAGACTAACTGTTTGTCTAAGGATGGTAAGTAGTGCTGAAACTTATCTCTGTATCTAGAGCATGCTGTATACTTCTCCATAACTTCGAGGTAAACCTCATATCTCAATCATATATAATGGAAAGTGGTACTCTATAAAATCTTACCACATCCTTTACGTATATCATGGCAAGATTATCAAGAGAGAAATATTCTATAATATAAATGAAGTGTGAGGACTTCGTAAGACGATCAACTATAACCCAGATAGCATTATTGCCTTTGGATGTTTTAGGAAGTCCGGTGAAAAAGTCCATAGTGATGTTTTCCCACTTTCATTCTGGTATAGGTATTGGTTGTAACACTCCCTTATACTTTTTTCTCTCAACATTTACTTACTGAAAAACCAAGCATCGAGAGACATATTCAGCAATATATCTTTTCATACCATCCCACCAAATGTACTCTTTCAGATCCATGTACATCATTGTGCTTCTAGGGTGAACATAGAATGAAGAACTATGAGCCACATCCAATATTTCCTTCTTTAATTCTGGTATGGGAGGAACACAATCATGGTTCCTGAACCTTATTATCCCATCACAATCATGGTAGAATTCAAGAACATTTCTCACCTTATTTTGTAACTCTACATCTTCTTTTTGTTCGTCTTTAATCTTCACATGTATAGATGGATTAAAATTAATTTGAGAAAGATAAGATATCTCCCCTTTCATTAAAATTCCAAGATCCACCCTTTTTAAATCCATAAATATTGGATCCTTTGTGATCCTCATCATGGATAAGATAGCATGGTCTTTTTGACTTAATGTGTCTACCACCTTGTTTGCTTTCCCATAGTGGTAATGAATTGATCAGTCGTAGTCCTTAGTCATCTCCAACCAACTTCATTGGTGCATATTTATCTCCTTTTGTGTGAAAATATACTTTAAAATTTTAGGATCTGTATAAATATCACACCATTCACCATAATGATAATGCCTCCAAATCATTAATGCAAAGATTACCGCAACTAACTTCAAATCATGAGTTGGGTAATTTTTCTCAGGGGTTTTCAACTGTCTAGAGGTATAAGCTATCACCATATCATTTTTCAAGAGAAAAAACCCCAATCCCTTCTTGGATGCATCACTGTAGATCTCAAACCTTTCTCCACTACAAGTCAATCTGAGCACAGGTGCACTGGATAACCTTCTTTTTAACTCCTTGAAATTCTCTTCACATTCCTCCAACCCAACAAACTTAACTCCTTTTCGATTAAATTTGGTGTGTGGATTAGATAATCGTGAAAATCCTTTCACAAAACGTTGATAATATCCAGCCAGACCAAGAAAACATTGGATCTCAGTTACTTTTTTTGGTCTTGACCATCATTCAATAACCTCTGTTTTTGCTGGATCCACAGATATCCCCTCTTTAGAGATTATGTGACCCAAAAATAAAACTTTTTGAAGCCAAAATTCACAAGTGGTAAATTTGGAATAATTCTTATCCCTTCTTAGGGTCATTAATAGAATTATCAAGTGATTTTCATGTTCATCCTTGCTCTTTGAATAGACAATAATATCATCAATAATGACTACCACAAACTGATCAATATAGTCTCTAAAGACTCTATTCATTAGATCCTTGAAGATAGTAGGGGCATTAGTAAGACCAAATGGAATCACTATAAATTCATAGATTCCATACATTGTACGGAAATTCGTCCCCGGTATATCCTCTTTTTTTACCCTTAATTAATGATACCCTGAATGAAGATCAATCTTTGAAAAGTATTGAGCTCCGTGTAGTTGGTCAAATAAGTCATCAATGCGCAGGAGATTATATTTTTTCTTTATAGTGATCTTGTTAAGTTCTCGATAATCAATGCAAAGTCTCATTGATCCATATTTCTTCATAACAAAGAGAACAGGTTCTCCCCAAGGTGATTCACTTGGGTGTATGAATCCTTTATCAAGATTCTCTTGGAGTCAGTTCTTCAATTCATGCAACTCAATTGGGTCCATTCTATATGGTTTCATTGAAATAGGCATTGGACCCGATATGATTTCTATTGAAACCACAACTTCATGATTTGGAGGAATACCTAGAAATTCCTCCGGAAAGACATCATCAAAATCATGTACAATGGAAATATTCTTAAACGTGAGTTTCTCTCCAACCATTTGAGATAAATAAACTTCATTTATTGGAATCAAGACCCATAAGATGGATGAAATTTCCACTGGAAGGTTATATTCATCCATGCATTGATAGATGATAGTAGATTGATCAGGAATATTAAATGTGACATCCCATATTTGGAAATTGATATGATATCTATATAAAGAATGTCAATCCATGCCAATAATCACATCAAATTCCACTATAGGATGGATCACAAGATTTGCAGGAAGCAATTTCCCACATACTTCAATTGGAGAAGAATTGTAAACTATTGACGTGACTATTGTGCCATTAGGGGTTGTCATAGATAACTCAATATCTAATTGCTGAGGTAATATAGTGATACCATTAGAAAATTCTTCATAAATAATAGAGTGGGTGGATCTAGAATCAAATAAAACATTTTCTACTTTAGAGTGTATGGTAAGTGTACCTTTCCCCACTTCTTTATTGTACTACACATCACCGATAAAAATAGCATATGACATTCCTTTGTATTTGGACTTAAGAGTTTTTTGACATTGATCATCATCAACAACCCTTTGATTAGGGAATTGATTGGCATAATGCCCCATTTCCTTTCACTTGAAACATTGAAGTGTAGGAGGTTAATTTTGTGTATCCCTTTCTTTGTTCGCATCATTAGACATATTCTTCCTATTATTTCAGCATTCAATTGATCGATGACCTTCTTTTCCACACTTAAAATATTTACTTGTCCATTTAAGACAATTCCCTCCATGTTTCTTTCCGCACTTTGAGCATAAGGGAAAACTCATCTTCTTTTCAGTGTGGTCTTTAGATTTTCCATTGAATTACATTTTCCTCTTCTTATCAAAACCATATGATTGATGGGTTAATCCAATCTCCATCTCAATATTGAGAGAACATCGAACAATTTCCTTGAAGCTATTGAAGTCCCTTATGGCTAACGCCCTTCAAAGACATGGTTTTAAGCCACTAAAGACTCGATCGATCTTACTATCGAGTTGGATAACAATTCTGGAAGCATACCTTGAAAGTATTGTAAAATTTTCTTCATAGGTACCAACTGATTCATCATCCTTTTTCTTTAGTTTAAGAAACTCATTCTCCATATTTCTTCGAAGAATACAAGGGATGTAATTATTGAAAAATAAGTTCTTGAACTCGTCCCATTCCATGGACTCAATTTTTTCTCTTTGCCTCGTATTCTTGATAAGATTCCACCATTGACCAGCTTCACATTCCAAAAGATATAGTACTGAGATAACTTTGTCATGTTCAGAACATTGAAGGACTGAAAATATCTTATCAGTGGTACCGATCCATTGTTCAACCACTAATGGATCAGAAGACCTGTTGAATGAAGGTAGACGCTGCCTCATGAAAGATTCAACAGAATGTTGCTCCTTCTTTTGCTCGTTTAAAATGCATGAATGATTCATATCTTGAGAAGGTTGTGTGAGCATGGCTACATGATTTTTCATTCTAGCTCCCATAACATTTGGTTGCTCAGGGGGACGATCATTTCATTTCCTGGCGCATTCAACATTAACACGGTTCCTTCGGGTTCCAGCCATTGACTAAAACCAAGAAGAAATGTGTGAGAAACACTAATTAAAACAAGAAAACCACATAATGAATAATAAAATTTCATACTTTAGGTCTTATCATAGGTTATTCATGTCCATTTCTAAAACACTGATATTGTGTTTTATGCTTAGACATATCCTTAGGGTTCTTACTGAGGCTTTCACATCCTAATTTCCAATGGTTGACTATACCTTTCCAATGATACCAACTATAACGACCCATACTTTACATTCATGGTTATTACATCAGAATTGAAGTAAACTTATTGTAACACATAACAAAACCATCATAGGACCGTATAGGTATAGTGTCTTTAGAAACTGGGAAACATAAAAAACCGGTTCGTAAATCATATCTATTGTCTCTCATTTATTTCATCATATTTTGAGTCCCTTTTAGCATATCCTACTTAATACCCTTATTCCAGACCTGGGGAAAATACAAAATACAAAAGGGTGAGCTCAAATTCTTAGTAAGGGTAATCAAAGGAAATATCCATCATATCATATTCATAATAACATATCATTTTGAAAATCTTATCCTGAAAAAGAGATCATAATATCATGATATGGGATAAATCATAGTAGTGAAATGTAATCCCAATAATCGTAACCTAAGACATGAACCTTTGTGGCATAGACACATAATCATAGAAAATCATTTCATGTTAGTCAAGACTCATTTCCAAGACCATCATAGCGGACAAATTCCATTACTGAACCGAGTTCACTCCTCTTTCCAGTCCTGTATCACTGAACCAGATTAAATTATTGTTCCAGCCATGTCTATCTCATGAGATATAAATCTTTACCCAATTAATTGGAGGGAGATATAGGTCCTAACAATATCATAATGCAACCATTCTTATGTGTGACACAAAATCATAAAATCATACATCATAGCATAACCCATTTAATAAAAATGGAATTCTTAAACATCATTACATCATAACTTAATCCATATATGATAAAGGACATCATAAAAATTATTACATCATAACATAATCAAATCAATGTATAATATGGATAGAAACATAACCCTATATTATCTTATATGGAAAATAATTTTGATAAAACACTTGAACTCTATTCCCGCGGAAAATATCATTTCTTCTTCAAAAACATTTTTTTCTTTTCTAAACATGTCATACAATTTTAAACTAAAATAATTGAATTGAAAATAAACTTGAAAAATTGTAAAGGAATCATAATGTAAATAATCTTCTATGAAACCATAAAAATCCATTCATGCCGTATAATTTAAAATAACATTCTTCTCGTACTTTGGCTGGAAAAGTCAAAAAAATACCTCTTATTGAAAAGGACAAAAGATTATTTTCATATCATTTACTAAAAATTCACAGATAGGTAAAATTGGATTTAAACAATTTTAGGAGGATATAAATAATATTACATATTGAGGAAACATGGATGTGGAAGATAAATATGCCCCAGTAAATACCTAAGTATAAAAAACCTCATATAAAAATTGAGATTGTGAGATTTTCCCTTACCTAAGGTCTGATATTCTTTGTACGTATCCGAACCTCCTGTATATTGATTTAAACATAGTCATTGAATTATTCCATAATCATATTAATTGTTATTATATCATATATGGTCATATTATTATCTCCTTATTAGTAATATTTCATTGCTACTTGTTATTCGAGTGTTTATTTCTTTAAGTTCTTATGCGTGTTTTGTCGAATAAATTATTATTCCTAATTTTAGGTTATAAATAAATAATTTATACAATGGTATTAGTATAATATATACCATATTTATTCATTCAATTATTTTATATGCCCATGGTTTAATGAAGATCATGTAGAACGAATCACATCACACCGTGGAGACGGTAAGCCGTACGTACGCACAAGCGACGATATTATTCCCATAATTATTGAATTGTATTGGAGTGGATAATAGAATATCTTAGAATTAGTATCAGGTTATTATAATCATATATATTTAGTATTTACACCCTTATATCCATCCATGTAAGGTGGTGGTGTAAGACAGATTACACCACGACGTGGAGACGGTATTCCGTACGTATGCACGGGCGGTGGTTTCTTCTTCTATATGATGGATAGAAGGTTAAATAGGGTTGTTTCATACTTATAATAACATATCATCATATTAATTATACTTATTTTATTACTTTATAATGAAACAAATAAATAATAGGAAGTATAAGAAGAATGAAATTTGAAAGAATCGGTAACGCATATTACCTCTTATTCGACATGCCTCTTTGAAACCTCCTCTTAAGGCACTAAAATTGGTCTTTAAAGAGGACCAGGAACTCTAGTATGTTTATAGGGAAGTTTAGAAGGTAAATGGGAAGGTTTTGTCTGAGGTTTAAGGCTCAAAACATTGTGAAGAGGAGAGGGAGGAGGTTCCCTTTTATAAGGGAGGAGTGGGGCACCTTTGGAAACAAAAAAAATATTAATTTTTAATAAATTCTAACCCTACTTAAAAACCACCAAAAAAGATTCAAATCAGAAGATTATATGAGATAGGGTTTTAATTTCATCAACCAATAATATATAGACATGTTGAGAAATTATTTTAAACATTATCAACTTGATTTATCCTTATTTAATCTGTTTAATTTTATTTGTTGTAATAATATTCTAAATTTTAAATAATTATAAATAATTACTTATGTGTTTTTTTTGTCCATAATTGGATAATTTATTAAATTTCATATCATATAAATATCAATTTATAATTTTTTAAATATGTTTCATATTTTTAAACAATTTTATAATATGTTATTTTTATAAAATAACAATAATTTCAATTTTGACAGTATTCATTTCTTTGATTTTAAATAAAATATACACAGAAGATATGTTCGAAATAAAAGATTTAATAGATACATAACATGAAATATGTATCTAGAAAAAAAAATTAGAACATTAATTATTCATATAATATTTATATTAATATTGTTAAAACCATTTATTTGATATTTCAATTAATAAAATGATTTCAACATCACTATTGTGTCATCATTAATGATGATTATTTAATCCCTAAAAATTATAAATAAAATTACATTATGAATATAATTTTATTAGATTTCTTGAGACTTTTCATGTTCTAAGTGTAATGATTTTTATCACTAAATTAAAATTATTACACTTATAAGATATAAGAGAGTGAGATATTGTCACTTTCTTTGGTTTTAAAAATATTTATATCATTATCATGGTCAAAGGTCAATGAAATGTGTTTATTCCGACCCTTAGGTGATATGGGTCTACTTATATTCATACAATATAATTTTTAAAGTGTTAGGGTAATTTTACAATATTATTTTTACCTTTAATTACCCGATTTACCTTTAACTATAGTAAATAAAAATTACCGTAGTTACTATTCATAATATTAAAAAAATAAAAGTAACCCATTAACAAACTTTGTACCCACTGAATCCAAATATGGAATCCATTTTTCTAAATTCAAAAAATAGAAGTTGAAGTAGTTAATTTAAAATTAATCCCGTAGTTAAGCAAACATGTTTTAAAAGTTAAAACAATGCCACAGTTTGAAATGTTTTTACCTATGAATTCAATGTAAAATTAATGCTAATGACATAAATTATATTAAATAGTAAAAATTCATTCTATATATACTTTAAAACCAGTCAATAATATATTTTAACCATGTAAATTACATTGATGAAAAAATATGTTTTCAATTAAAAATTAGTGTATTTTTACTATTCATCAAAATATAAAAGTTATCAGAGAAGTATCAAAAATTTATCCGATGTAAATTTTTATATCATGATTCAAAATAAAAAGTTTATATTGTAAAAATGAACTTATAAACTTTTCCAAAATTGGATTTAAAATAGGTGTTCCAATAAAAGGTGGTAAACTGCATTTTAATAAATATCTTTTATCCGAAAAATTGATTTTTTTTCTCATATCATATGTAAAATGAATTCTAACGTTATATAAAATTCAAAATGTGGTTAATAATATTTATAACATCAATTTTATATAATATTTTATTATCATATCATTGTCTAGTGAAACTCGGTATTGCGTACAACAAACGCTATCGAGGAAGGTCGTTAATGTGTGTAACGAAAGCCAAGTCAGTGTTGTGTGTAATGAATGGTTCTTTTGGAATTGCGTATAACATAATACATAAAAAATATTTATCATAAAATCATAGGGTGTTACCATCTTAGGGAATGTAGTTTCCAAACAAGGGACAGAGTTTGATAGATTTGAGGTAGATATCATTTCATCCTAACCCTATCTTTTATGTTTCCATGATGTTAATCTTTCCTGGGGAATGCTAGATCTTATCGGCATTTCATCAAATATTTCAGTAATATATTTCTTACCATGTCTTGATTACTTAAAAAGAATTTTGATTTTGTGTTTTATGATTATTTTTGGACTTCATTTGATGATCCATAGAAGTTTATGACCACTCCACTTATTATATAACCACTGTGGTGGGAGATTTCTTTTGATCTTATGTGTGATGCATCCAACTTTGTAGTTAGATCTATCTTATTAGAGTGGGTGGATGGACGTTCACATGATATTTCCAATGCATCGAGGACATTTCATTCGGCCTAATAAAAAGACACTACCACAAAATGTTGTTTCTTACAGTAATATTTCCTTTCGGTAAATTAAATTCATATTTATTGGTCTCAAATATAGTTTTTTTCTGACGATGCAGCTTTGAGGTACCTCTTAAAGAAGCCAGACACAAATACCAGACTTATCTGATGGATGCTTCTTCTTCAAGAATTCAATAATGAAATAATGGACCAGAAGGGGTCTGAAAATTGGGTGGTGGACCATGTGAGTAGAATTGCACACACACTAGAGGCTAATAGCTGGGACCAGGTACCCCTTCAGGATACTTTCCCCAATAATAATCTTTATTCAATCTCAGGTACATATCCTTGGTATCTAATTTAGTGAAATACCTCGTTACATCCAAGATCATTACAAATTGAAGGAATCATCAAGTCCTAAAATTAAAAAGTGACTCTCGGTATTATGTGTGGGGTGATCCCTACCTTTGGAACATCTATAGTGATCATGTCATTGGGAGGTGTGTTCCTGGTCATGAGTTTGAGTCTGTTCTACTTTTTTCCCATACACTTTCATGTGGAGGACACTTTGGATCTCAACCGACAACTATAAATGTATTATACTCTAGAGTATATTGGCCTAGATTATTCCATGATACTCATATGTTTTTCAAGTCATTCTCACATTTCCAACAAACGGGAAACATTTCTAGGCGAAATTAGATGCCTCAATAGACCATATTATTCTGTGATATTTTTTATTTGTGGGGAATTGATTTTATGGGTCCATTTCCAAGTTCATTTGGCTTCTTGTACATTTTGGTTGTTGTTGATTATGTGATAAAATGGGTGGAGGCTAATGCCACTAGGACTGATGATTCTCATGTTGTAGTGGATTTTTCCAAGAATATATTTTTTGCAGGTTTGGAGTACCAAAGGCCAGCATCAATGAATAGGGGACACACTTTTTCAATTAGAATTTGTATTCCATGTTTTGGATGTATGGGTTGACACACCAAACATCAACACCAAACCATCCCCAACCAAATGGAAAGGATGAGGTTTCAAATCATGATTATAAAAAAAAATTGGAGAAGACCGTCCAGCCAAATTGGATGGATTGGAGAAAGAACTTTGATGATGCGCTTTGGTATTATAGGGCAGTATACAGGAAACCTTTCAGTATGTCCCCATTTTGTATTGTTTTTCAGAAATTGTTTCATCTCCCCATGGAAGTTGAGAATTTTCTTTATTGGGCTATAAAGAAAGTTAACATGGATTTTTCCGATGATTGAAGTGAAAGGAAGCCACGAAATCAATTGATTGAGAAGATTCAATTGTCATTATATGAGAACTCAAGGCTCTATAAGGAAATATCAACCTAAGCTCATGATAGGATGATCAAACAAATGGAGTTCATTGTTAGAGAGAAATTCCTTCTCTACGGTTCACGACTGAATATGATACTTGGTAAGTTGTCTTCCGGATGGTTAGGTCCTTATATTGTTTCTAATTTTTTTATCTTATGGTTTAGTGGTGATCACAATAGAGGAATCATAATGGATCCTTAAATTCAACATGAAATGCTTAAAGAAAATACATTGGGGGACTTTTTATAAGGAGTCGACCTTAAACATTTCATAATCTTGAATTAATTTAATAATTCAAATTGAGGATATTTTCAGGTTTATAGATTTAGAAACTCCGGTCATAACATAAACATAACAACATGAATATTACATGAAGAAACTCCACTCAGTATCCATTTTTCATAAAATAAAAACACATTGAAAAAAGAATCATGTCTAATTCCATGTTTTAGACATAATGACTTTTCCTTGATCCCATCCTTGACCCTATTCAACTTCATATCCTATGGAAAACATTTCAAAAACATGTGATGAGCATAAAAAACTCAGTAAGGGATACACAAATAAAGAAAACTGTTTGTTTTTTTAAAAAACAAGTAAACAATGAATACCATATCATAAGTAATAATTTTCTCCTTTATGAAGAAGTAAACACTCTTCACTGAACAAAACACCATTTCTTACCCTTTTGTAACCAAATTATTACCATAAAACCCACAGAAATCACACATAACATATATAGGCAACTTGGGGCATAATCATACTTAAATGGGTTAACTGTATGGTCGACTTCCACACATATCACTAAATTGAATATCCATACGGACAACTTCCATACCTAATGAATTAGTGATAATAACCTAACCACATGTCCTGGTTTATCATGGCACCACCCGTCATTTCGTTTATCACATAACCACTCGTCAAATGTCCCATTACTATTATAATTCACAACTCTTAAAATATTGAAAATATAAACATTTCACTAATAAATTTTCATTTTCAATCACAAGAAATAATTTAAAGATATTGAAATAATCAATCTATTTCAAAAATCACTTTTATTACCAAAACACCAAAAAACATAATAAGGGGTTTCCGTTTTTTAGTTAAAAAACATTAAGGATTATAAAAGAAGCCAAATAACGATTACGGAGGAGGAGAGGTCATTGCCGCCCCCCAATGTCAAAAAAATTACTTTTTTCATTTAGTAAAACACACCGTAAAAAAATATTCCCTTTTAATTAAGTTAAAAGTCAAAGGGGATTATTATATACCGTATAAAATAAGGAGGTGTATATTATCAAATCATGCCTCAATGAAAGGATATTGAGACGAAGTCCCTTACCTTGTGTCAGACTTGACCCATTTGTTCTTTAATTTTTTGAATAATAAACAGAAGTTAATTTCTACATTCATAAGAAACCTTTTAAATTTTATTATTACTTTTATATAACTTATTACCTTACTATAACAATTAGTTCATTATTTGAGTTCATATCGGACATTTTGTTGATGTTCGAAACTTGAGTTTAAAATGAACTTGTTATAATTAAAATTTGTTCGTGTGGTTGAAAATACATTATCTCCATAATGATATTCATAATTTATATATCATATATTTCCATTAAATATGTATCTAGAATAGTTGATATCATTTGGATATATGAAAATAAAATGCACTGTTCATGGAGTATGTAAGCCGTATGTAAGCATAAACCCTACTTCTATTTCATTTTTTTTCATTTTCAATGGAATGAAAATAAAATCATACATAGGTATATTATTATTCCATAATAATATCATATTTTATATATGTTACGTAAGTTCATTAATACCATCCTTTATACCTTCCATGTTTGGTATGAACGAGTCATATCACTTTGAGGGGGCGGTAGTCCGCACTTCTTAAAATGAAATTATCGTATATATACAACATGAAAAGCATAAAAGTATGTTCTAAAAGAGAATTATAGAATCATAGAGATAAAATAAGTATCCAAAATATCATATATAATTACAGTTCCATCATAATGGACAACATAAGAAGTGGTAGTAGAAGGTTGAATAATCATCGTTTCGTGAGGCGGTAGTTCGCTGTCCATAGAAACATTATGTTATATACCCATTAGATAGAGGTGTGTGCAAGTGTAGTTCAAATAATTCTCATAAAAACAACCTATTATATTGATTATACTGGGGTTGTTATTTAAACAATGAATAAAAATAGAATAGGGAGTGAAGAAGTAAAATAATAGAAGTGAACTTGAGGGAAGACGTTACCTTAAAATCGGGTAACTCCCATTGGATTGAACCAAAAGGCTTTCATGACATGATTTATACCTTATTTAAGGAATCTAAGAGGAATAGATGGATGTTCAGGGATTCTTGGAGCAGAGTTTGGAATCACCAAGGGGCCTGATAGGTGTGTGTAATGGGTTAGAGGTTGTGTACATTTATAAGGAGGAGGTATCTTTATGAAATATTGACCGTATTGTTTTATTATAAAATTATTTTCGGTATCAAAATGTCCAAAAAATATTTAATTCTAATATGATGTGAATATAAGTCGAAATACAATCATCCAATAATAATTGGATAGGTTTGGAATAATTTTTAATCCTTATCTTTTTTATTTAACCCTTTGTTAACTTATTTAACTTTCACAATGTCCTCTTATATATTCATAATATATGTTTAATATATTTAAAATAATATTACAAGAGACCCAAAATGGATCATTAATGACATTTATAACATCATATATGTCATTTGTACGAATATTAGATATTTATTATTATTTTATCATTTAATAAAATATTAATTGTTTTAAGAACTCATTTATGTCCATTTAAAAACTATTCAAATCCAAACATTTAAAAAAAATTATTACAACTCCATTCTTTCTAAAAACAAAATTTGATCAAAGAAATCAAGTAATTATTATTTATAGAAATCGTGGATGGAATAAAAAGTTTAAAAATAAATTTATTTTAATATTTATAAATTAATTTATTTGAATCCATTACTAATGAAGAAATTACTCCATCACCATTGTGTCATAATTTCATATATTTATTAAATGTCTAATGATTATAAAAAAAAATACAATGATGTATGAAAAATAATTATTTCAAATGAATATTTATAGTTTAATATATAATATATAAAACCCCGTATACAATTATTTTACTAAAACATATATGTTTATGTTATTTTCTGTCCTTTAAATTAATTAATATAAAGCCTCATTATCACTCCCAAGTGGCTCTATTGGGTCCCAAAATTGACCCATGTATTCCCTTGGTCGGAAATAGCTCATCTAAAATGGTCAAGAAAAGTTTAAGGTTCATTTAATTTTATAATAATATTATTTTTTTACCCTTATTTACCAGATTTACCCTTTAACCATAGTAAAAAAATATTTATTGAAGTAAATATTCATAATGTCTAATAATAGAAGATACCTATTTACAAAATTTTTACCTTATGATTCTAAATATGGAAACCATTTTTTAATGTTTAAAACATTGAAGTGGAAGAAATTAATTTAATATTAATTCTCGTTCTCAAAACAAAATGCGTATTTTTAAGAAATAATAATTATCAAATGATTGACACTTGTTTATGTCCAATTTCAAAGTGAAATTATATACAATGACCAATATTGGATTAAATGGTAAAAATATAATATAATTACACTTTAAAACCAATTAAAAATAAAATCTAACTATATTAATAAATTATATTTAAAAAAAATTGAATTAAATTTCAATATTTCACACTTCATTAAAAAATGAACATTATCTGAAAAATACAAAAATTTAATCCAATGAAATTTTTTTGTCCCGATTCTAAAGAATAATTTTATTTTGTAAAATATAACATATAAAAGTGAAAAAGAATATATTTAAAAAGGGTTTTCTATCAAAAGGCTGTAAATCGACCTTGTAAAAAAATATTAGAGTATTTATGCTTAAAATCTGATTCATTCATAGATTAAGCCTCTAACATTTATTATATAAAGGTAAAGACATTTAAAAAACATGTATTATCATATTTTAGTTACTTCTATTCATTCCTACTAATACAAAAACTATGCATTAACTATCATTTAATGTAACGTTATATTATTATTTTTCAGTATGACTCAGCCTTATGTGCAACGTGATATTTCAAAGAAACCCATTGCTGCGTATCAAGTACGCCATTGAACATAGCATACCCATTAATGTAAAATTAATATATAATTCACAAATATTAATAAATATGAAAATATCATATCCTTTATTTACCCAGGATGTTACATCTTTCCCCCTTTTTGGAAATTGTGTCCTCACAATTTTATTTACTTGTCAAATAAATGGAGGTCTTTTATACCTCATATCATTTTCATATTACCATGTTGTCTCTTTAACCATATGGTTTTTCCACAAAACCATTACCTGATTAATTCCCTTATTCCGTAACACTTTATCTCTTCAGTTAAGAATCTGGACTTGTTGTTCCTTATATGAGAGATTATATTCCAACTAAACTAACTCTTAGATCAAACCATGAGATGGATCTGGAATATACTTTCTCAACATTGAAACATGAAAATCATTGTGTACCTGGGATAAACATGGAGGTTAATCCACTATGTAGGAAACTGATCTAACTTTCTCTAAGATTTCATAGGTTCCAATGACCTTAGACTCAAGTTTCACTTATTACCAAAACGAATCACACTTTTCCATGGAATAACTTTGAGAAAGGTATGATCACCTACCTCGAAAAAATGATCCTTCCTCCAGTTATCTACATAACTTTTCTACTTGCTCTGAGTTGTTCTCATGTGCTTCCGAGTCAACTGAACTTTCTCAATCACCTCTTCTACCAATTCTTGTCCCATCAGCTTCCTTTCACCTACTTTATCCCAAAAAGATGGAGTTCGACACCACTTTCAATATAATGAATCAAACGGAGCCATATATATACTGGAATGAAAACTTTTATTATAATAAAATTAAACCATGGAAAGATGTTGGTCCCAAAATCCCTGGTAATCGATTGAAAAAGCTCGTAGAATATCTTCCAATATCTGAATTTTCCATTCTGACTGCCCATCTGATTGTGGATGAAAAGCTGTACTATAATTTAATTCAATACCCAACGACTTATAAACGACATTCCTAAAGTTAGAAGTGAACCTTGGATCACAATTAGATACAATAGAGAGGGTAAATCCATGCGAGCAAACTATCTCTTTAACATACAACTGAGAAAAGGTTAATCTAGAGACAAAGTATCTCGAATAGGAAGAAAATGGGTATATTTAGTCAATCGATCAATAGTAACTGATATTGCATTTTTACCTCAAGATTTATTTTCTAATCCCAAAAAAATGTCCATGGATATATTTTCCCATTTACGCTCTACAACCGGTAAATGACGACATATCCCTTTCATTAACCTTTTCTCTTCTTTAACCTTTTGACAAGTCGAAAACTTCATAGTAATGTCAGCAATATCTCTTTTCATTCCATCCCACTAGAAATACTACCAAAGATCTATGTACATATGAGTACTTACAGGATGAACTGAAAGTGGAGAACTATGAGCTTCACATAACAACTCATTCCTCAACTTTGAATCACAAGGAACACATAATCTATTTCCAAACATCAAAACACAGTCTCTATAAATATTAAACTCAGGTAGAATACCCATCTAAACCAATTCAACCCTTTTCTACAACTCACTGTCTTCCTTCTAAGCTTGCCTAATTTTGTATGATAGAGAAGATTTCACTACCACCTGAAAAAAATAGAGTACTTTCCTACACCAACAACATCTATGCCAAAGTTTATCAAATCATTAATCAATGGATATTGTTCCATACGTAACATGGTTAATGTATCATTACATTTTCAACACAAAGTGTCATCCAATTTATTTTCCTTTCCTGGATGGTAATGAATCATGAAATCATAGTCCATGATTAATTCCTTCCATTTTCTCTATCTCATGTTCAATTCTTTCTCAGTGAATATATACTTCAATCTTTTTTTGTAAGTATATATTTCACATTTCACACCATACAAATGATGCCTTCAAATTTTTAAATCTAAAACAACAGTAGATAATTCCAAATCATGTGTAGGGTAATTTAACTCATGTGGTTTCAAATGACATGAATTATAAGAAATTAAGTGATCATTCTGCATAACAACACAGCCATGTCCTTTCAAAAAAGCATCACTGTAGATAAAAATACCACCATCTATGGAAGGTAATGCCAAAACCATAGAATTCACTAATATTCTTTTCAATTCCTAAAAAATAACATCACATTCATTTTTCCAAATGAACTTAACAACATTTTGGGTTAACTTATTCAATTGGCTACATAACTGTGAAAAATTATCAACAAACCTCGGTAATAACCTCCTAATCCATGATAACTACGGATATTGGTTATATTTGTTGGTCTTGGCCATTCTTCAACAAATTTAATTTTAGTAGGATCGAAAATTATGCCATTTTTTGAAACAATGTGACCAATTAATGAAATTCATTTGTAACAAATACTCACAGTTTCTGAATATCACATAGAGTTTATTTTTATTTAACGTTTGAAAGACAACACTTAAATGACTTTCATAATCCTCTTTACTTTTATTATAAACCAAAATATCATCTATAAACACCACCACTATTTATCACCTGAGACAAATAATCCATTACTACAACAAACTATTCAATTATGATTATGACAATCCAAAGATGCTGATTTGGGAGGTAATTTCCCTCAGTATGCCTTCACTGCACAACTTCCTTGTTTCTTCTATGAAAAATCATTCTGAACAGAGAAATATCTTAGGTGAAGAAACATGGTAATATATAAATTCTATATCATTTAAATCTTACCATAAATTAATTAAATAATATTCTTACTCCTAAATTTGTCTAATGTAATTCCACAACCCTATTTACTAAGATTCGGTGCATTATTACATAACATTAGCATGATAACAAAATTTCAAGCCTCAAAAGACTTGTTAGTTTAGTAGCCTTGGAAATACTAGATGCATTCATAGGTTTTACATGACATTATAAAATGAAAAACTAAAACAACATAGTCTCCATATTCCACACTAATATCCCTTATACTTTCCCTACCAGTCAGTCATAATATACTTCTTCGAATCCTAGGAAATATAAAACATAGAAAGGGGTGAGCTCAGATGGTTAGTAAGGATAACGATATAGCGGAAACATTCATAAATAATCCTAAACATTTAAGGCAATGTATAAGACTAAAACAAAATCCTTTTAAATATAAAATTCAGCATAATTTGGAAAATATAAATCAAAATAATACCAATTACTTATTCACATGGATATTCTACTAGTTGAATAATCACATGTAATATTAATAGCCAATTTCATAATGATGGAATACATAATTCTAGACTTCATAACCACATAGTAAATGCCTTGTGCCAAGACTACAAATAAGTTTTTTTCAAGGCATTGTGGAAAGACACTAGTTTGTCCCATTAGTCCTACCGATTTATCGAGGAGCTATAGCGGGCTCCACCCATCACTTACTAAGTCCAATTCATTCCTCATATGAAAAGGTTTAAACATAACATAAACATTCATATTAAAACTATCATAAGAAATTTCAATAATTTATCCATAAACCATGAATGGTATAAAATAACACATCCACAGTAAAACATATCCAAAAACCTTCAATACAATATGGAATATTTGTATCATAATAAATCAACATAAAACAATTTTAAAATCCATTAAAGGACGTTGACATAGATGAAATGAAAACTATTTTAAAGAAATGCATCTTTCTATTTTGATTCCATTTAGAAGAGAACATTTTTTTTGAAAATATTCTTATAATCTTGTATGGGAAGATTCGACAATGTTGTAAAGGCATAAAATAGCCACACCCTTCGTATAAGTTAAAAAAACATTATTACCTTAATTTCTTCGAAAATGACATAAAGTAAGTTGTTTGGAAAACGATGAAAAGATTAATTTAAAAATCATATAAGAAAAAATAAGGGTATAAATGGCCTTAACCATTTTTCTATTAAATATTAAAAAAATTATATACATTTTTAAGAAACATGGATGTGGATGATAAAGAGGTTGTAATAGATACTTACGTAGAAACAACCTCGGATAATAAAGAGACTGTGAAATTAACCCTTACCTTGTACTATTCCTTGGCCGAGGGTAGGTTAACCTCCTGTATAATGGTGAAAAAATTGTTATTAAATTATACAAGAACCATATACATTAATATTATATCATATATGATTTTCTAATATTGTTTTGTTAATGATATTTTAGTAGTATCATTGTTTCAGGTGTTAACGGATTCGTTTTCCTTTATATACAATGTTACATAAGTAATGTTTGTTATGTATAGAATGTATATAATTCATATTCAGAATGATATTAAGTGATTAAAAATTATTTTTAATCATCAATTGAAAATTAGTCTTAAATGGATATAATGGGGAATGAATCTCACTGCGTTCGTTGAGACGGTAATCCGAACGTATACACAAGTGAAAATATCATTATTTTGATATAAAATTGAATATAATTGGATGTTATATAATATATACAGAATCATTATCATGTTAGATTTTTTATTTACATCATTTATACTCATTATTATACCCATCCAAATATATAAGTGTTTGAATAAAAAACTTCACCATGAAGTGGAGAGGGTAAGTCGTACATACGCGCGTATGGTGAATTTATCATTTATAGGATGGATAAAATAACAAATATTGTTGTGCCATTTTTATAATAACATAATATTATATAGAAGATACCGGATTTTTATTTTATAATGGAAACAACAAAGACAGAGGAAGTGGAAGGAAAAAATAACTTGAAAGAGGTGATGAAATATTTACCACTTCTTCGGGTTCTTCCTTTTGATTTGATCAAAAGGGATTCATAGGTTGGATTTATGACCAAAAAGAGGCCACTAAGATGAAGTTAGGATAGTTTATAGTAAATTTGGGAAGGGTTTGGCCAAGACAAATGGCTTTGAAGGTGTGAATTTGAGAGAAGGGGGAGTGCCCTTTTAGAAGAGGGGTGAGAGGCACCTTAGGAAAAGATTGAAATATTATATTATAATAAAATAATTTTTGGTTTCTAATGGCTCAAAAATGGTTTATTTCTATTATAATGTGGTTATGGGTTGAAATCCACTCAACCAATATGTTTTAGATAGATTTGGGTCACTATATTAACATTATCTTTTAGATTTAACTCTTAGTTATATAGTTTGACATTTACCATGTCTCTTTGTATTTTTAAATTATATGGTTAATTAACATACTATAAACTTCCACGAGAACCTCAAGTGGTTCATTAATGAAATATATAATATTATTCAAGCCCTTTTCTTAACCTTATATTTTTAGGAATAGAATATCAATTAATAATATAATATTTGTTTTAAAAACTCTTTTATGTCAATTTTGACACTATTTGGTATTTTGTTTTTGTGAAATTCATAATAGCATTTTTACTTCTAAAAAAATTCATTAATTAAAACCTAAAATGTCATATGAACCTAGAAAGTTATTTTAATTCATTAAAAGTCTCAAATTACATTTATTTGAATATTTATAATATCAATTATTTCAATATTTCATTAATAAGGTAATTACTACATCATCATTGTGTCATAAATAAATTTAATTATATAATGTCTAAAAATAATAAATAAAATACCATTATGTAGTAAATATTTTTTTTCTAATTACTATTTATAGTCGAATTTATCTTATGTATAACCCTATATTAAAAATGTTTTAGTTATGAAACCTTGAATTTAACACTTTTAACTCTTCTTTAAAATAAATAATAATAAATGTCCTAATCTAATACAAATGGACCTAAAGGATCATTTTTTCATCCATAGTTTTTTTAGTCGAAATAAACTTATTGAATAGAATTAAGACATGTGTTAAGGTAATAATAATATAATTATTACCTTTAATTACCCTATTTACTTTTAACTGTGGTAAATAAAATTCAAAAGATACTATTCACAAAAAAATATTTTAATCTTGTTGAACCAAATTTCACATACTGATATCAATTTTTTCTCTCCGATTTTCAAAATTCAACTCATATAAGTGGTAAAATTATGTTTTATAGAAACTAGAAAATACTCCAAGGAGGTGGGAAAACGACGGTAAAAAGTTCAATGGAATTTTTATATATCTAAACTTATTATAAAATGAATCTAGTGAATTAAATTTAACATATATATGTAATATGTATCTATTTTTACCTAAAATAAATTTAAATAAAATAATTACTTATTTAAATAAAAATTCAGTTCTAAACAATAACGCATTGTTTTCACTATTAATCAAAAATTGAAAGTTTTCAGAAAAATAAAAAAAATTCATACTAAGATAAATTAGATATTCCAAATCATGAAATGAATTCCATTTTGAAAGATAAAATTTATAAAATTTAAAAAACTGGGCATTACTATTAATAACGGCTAGTTTGATTGGTCATGGTGTGTTAAAACTCTAAGTTGCGTACAACACAAGCTATTGCATTCTTCAAAGGAAAATATACCATTGAACCTTGGGGTGTTACATTCTCTCATCCTTAAAATAATTTCATCTCCAAAATTTATAGAATACTACAGCACAAAAAGATTCATGTGGTTCTTCATCATAAGTTCCTTAAGTTCCCACGTTCCCTCTTCCATCTTATGGTTTCTCTATAGAACTTTTAGCAAACGAGTCGTCATGTTTCACAACACTTGTTCTCTGGTATCAAGAATATTAACATGATCTTCACAGTAAGAAATTTGGGGTTCCAATTCAATTTTCTCATAGGCGAGTACATCCGTTGGGTCTGGCATGTATTTTCTCAAATGTGATACGTGGAACAAATCATGGACTTTGGAGAGACTTGGTGGAATTTCAAAACAGTAAGCTACAACCCCAATTTTTTCTAGATTTTTGAATGGTATGATGTACCTAGGACTCAATTTACCCTTCATACCGAATCATATAATTCCCTTCCATGGAGATACCTTCAAGAAATCATGATCTCCTACCTGAAATTCCAAATCCTTCCTTCGGTTATCAGCATTTCACTTCTGCCTACTTTGAGCTTCTTTGATGTGGGTTTGGATAACCTTCACCTTTTCCATCATTTCCTCAAAAATTTAGGGGCCTACGAGTTTTCTTTCACCAAAAGCATCTCAACAGGTTGGTGTGTGACATCTCTATCTGTATAACGATTCATATGGTTCCATATGAATACTTGAATAGAATCGGTTGTTATAGGAAAATTCTACCAGAGGTAAATATTGATCCCACATACCATGAAAGTCAAGTGAGCAAGATCTCAACATGTATTCTAAGGTTTGAATATTCCATTCTAGTTTTCCATCAGTTTGAGGGTGGTAGAAAGTGCTCAAACAAAGTTTAGTATCCAGGGCTTTCAGAAGACATTTATAGAATATTGATTTAAAATGGGGATCACGGTCAGAAACAATCAATAAGGGTACTCCACGAAGTCATAAAAATTCATTAATATATAGTCTTACTAGACATTCAACTTGTAAATCTTCTCTTATAGCACGAAAATGTGCTGACTTGGTAAGACGATCAACAATGACCCATATTGCATCGTTCCTTACAGGATTCTTTGGTAGCACCCTGAAAAAGTCCATCTTAATATCATCCCATTTCCACTCAGGTATGGGAAGAGGTTGCATGACTCTTTTAGTATTTTGTCTTACAACTTTCACTTTTTGACAAACCATACATCTCGACACAAAATTAGCAATCTCTCTCTTCATGTTGTCCCATCAAATATGTTCCTTAAAGTCTCTATTCATCTTAGTGCTACCATGGTTCATTGAGAAATTAGAGCTATAAGAATCATCTAACAATTCCCTTTTTAGAACAGGTATATTAGGAACACAACGACTCTTCCCAAATTTCAAAATCCCATCTTCATATACGAATTCGATCATACTCCCATCATTCACAGCTTTATTTTTCTTTTGAAACTCCTCATCATAAGCCTGATACTTTTTTCCCTTTTTAGAGAAGATTTTTTTGCCAACCATTTCAAAAGTATCTAAGTTTCACCTTCCATGACTATTCCTATATCTATAATTACTAGACCCATGAAAATAGGATCTCTTTCAACTATCATCTTATTCAAAACTCCATGATCCTTTCTGATCAAACATATTCCACATTATTTACCTTCCCTTTGTGGTAGTGTATAGTGCAATCATAATCTTTGAGTAGTTCAAGCCATCATCTTTGCCTCATGTTTAGTTCTTTTGTGAGAAAATATACTTCAAACTCTAGTGATTAGTATATATCTTACATTTTTCACAATAGAGATAGAGTCTCTAAATATACAGGGAAACGATTACAGCTGCTAACTCAAGATCGTGAGTGGGATATTTTTGTTCATGAATTTTTAGCTGTCGTGATGCATATGAAATAACTCTATAATTCTGTTTAAGGAGACAACTAAGTATTTTCTTTGAATCATCACTATAAATAACAAAACCATCATTCCCCGGTGATAGATTCAAGTTATGATCATTGACTAATATTATCATAAATTATTCAAAACATTCTCCACACTTTTTTTCCCAAACAAATTTAACCCCTTTACGTGTGATCTTGGTTAATGGGTTATCCAATCGAGAAAAATTCTGGATGAAACGCCGATAGTAACCTGCAAAACCCATAAAACTGTGTACCTTAGTTATACTTGTTGGTGCTGGCCATTATTGGATTTCTATTGTATTAGAAGGATCAACAGAGATTCCATACTTAGAGAAAATATGGCCAAGAAAACATATCTCCGGAAGCCAGAATTCACACATTCTAATCTTCCAATATAATTCATTTCTTCTAAGAGACTTTTAGATATTACGCAAGTGATTTTCATGATCTTCATAGATTTTGGAGTATACCAAGATATCATCAATAAACACCACTATAAATTCATCATGATAACCCTTGAAAAATCTGTTCATTAGATCCATGAAAACATGGGGTGAATTAGTCATCCCAAAATGAATTACCCTAAACTCGTAATTCTTGTACCTGGTTCTAAATGTAGTCTTCGTAATGTCTTAATTATTCACACACAACTAATGATATACAGATCGAAGGTTAATATTTGTAAAATATTTAGTTCCATGAAGTTGGTCAAATAAATCATCAATGTGATGTAGGGGATACTTGTTCCTTATTGTTATAGCATTTATCTCCTAGTAGATACTGCACAACCTCATAGATCCATATTTCTTCTTAAAAAAAAGAACATGGGCTCCCCATTGAGAAACATTGGGGGGGGGGGGAATAAATCCCTTATTACTCAATTCCTCTTGTTTTTTATTTATTTCCACTAATTCCACAGTTTCCATTCTATAAGGGGTCTTCGATATGGGCTATGAACCATGAATTATGTCAATGGAATACTCAATTTTTCATTCATGAGGATGTCCAGGTAAATCTTCTAGAAACAAATAAACATATTCTGGCACAATAGGTACGTCCTCTATTTGATCATTATTTTCCTCACCCACTGTGATTTCATTCTCTTCCTCCCCAATAATTGAATTTAGTTGAGCTACTGGGGTGGATCTAGATAAGAATTAGATGGTGACGTTTCTTCAATAAAGATAAGGCACTCCTTATCAACATTTAAAATTGTAAACTCCATCTTCTTACAATAAATTTTCATATCAAGGTGTGAAAGCCAATCCATACCGAGGATTATATCAAATTAAATCATTGGTATGATGATGAGATCAGAAGATAAATAACGTTTACATGCCTTAATGGGAACTGCTTCACAAAACACCGTTGCAATGATACTTCCCTTGGAAGTTTTGACTAAAAACTCCCATGTTAAATCAAATTGGAAATATCTAATTTTCTTAGAAAATTGGGAATATATGAAACAATGAGACGATCCAAAATAAAATAAATCATTTTCTACACTTGAGGAAACCATTAAATTACATGACACCATCTTTTTCAGAGCGTCAAACTCAGTAGTAGTGATCACATATTCTTGGTCTTGATCCCTTGGCCTTTTCTGAAGTATGTTTTCTTAACCCTTATGACATTCATTTTCATAATTCCCCCTTTCTCTACAATTGTATCATTCAACATTAACAACCTCTTTCTTTCCTTTGCAATCATGATCTTGGTGGCCTTTTTCACCACACTTGTAGGAGACTCTCATTCCCTTAAAGAAAGTACCATGGTGTTTCTTCCAATATTTACTGTAGGATGGATATTCAACTTTTCCCTTATTCTCCTTATTTCCATTTCCGTGGTGTTCAGAAGATCTCTTCTTCTCTTGATTTTCTATAAAGTCATACGACTTAGAGAATTCCTTTTCTTTCTTGATAGCACATGAGAAAATATCTTCCAATGATAAGAAGTATTGTGAAACTAATGCTCGATGGAGAAATGGTTTCAACCCCTCAACGAAACGATCAATATTAATTATTGGGTTACGTATACAATCTTTAGCATGCCTTTCTAATCTTGAAAATTTAGCCTCAAACTTTGTGACATTCTCATCCTATTTTTTCCTCAGACTCAGAAATTGTCATTCCATATCAGATCGAAGGTCACGAGGAAATAATTTTTCAAGAAAATATCTTTAAAATCCCTCCATTTCATATTCGATAATTCATTATCATCCTTTGTTCGTTGAATTAATGACAACCATTGATCTACATCTCTTGTGAGGTGATAAACTTCCATGAAAACTTTTTCCCTTTCACTACTCCACAAATCATGAAATATGTTCTCTAAGGAACTTATCCATTGCTGAACTAAAAATTGATTTGTAGACCCATTGAATATTGATGGTTTTTTCCTCATGAAGCGGTCTAACATTGATCCTATGCATTGTGGATCACGGTGATCCATATGGGTAAGGTTATTATTCATAACATGAGTGAGTTGTCCTAGTATGGTGATAAGCTGATCAGCACCAGCTGCATCACCAGCTCCACTATAATTATCTTGAGTGGGAGGGAAATCCCTACATGGATTACATGCATTGATAAGGTTTCCATTTCGTCCACTAAGAGCCATTTCTATACAATGGAATACACTAGATTAGTTTATAAATTTTAATACATAATTCCAAACATGTACAACACTTATCATAAATTGAACTGTTTATGCATATAATCCATAATCATAAAAAAAATTCTTTGAGGATGTATATACTCATAAATTCTTCATAATGGTTTGTAACGAAAGTGTGAATTATCCTAAGAATATCTCCTGGCAGTGTCGTAACCAAGAGTGCAGCAAGGCCCATTGTCATGCACTAATTCCCATTCGAGTCTAGCTCGAAGCGGAGTTTTTGCATTTTACACCTAGGTACATCTGTGCCAGAGATGACTCTTCCTACTCATTTCCAGACAGAGTTGTATTGCTTGGAAAACTCACAAAATATTTACATTAACAAAATTCTAGGAAGTTCTTCTATACCATTCCTCAAATTCTGTCTTAGGGTAATGTGCTCTAATCAGAGTTTATATAAATTTAGTTTCCATGGTTTGTACTAAATTTCCTATAATACCAACTATAATTTCCGGACCCTAGTTACCCAGAGTCGGTACATTATTACATAACATTGGTATTATCACAAAAGATAATGTCTCGAAAGACCAATTAGTTTAGTAGCCTTGGAAATACTAGATACATTCATTAGTTTTACATTATATTATAAAATGAAAAACTAAAACAAAATAGTCTCCATAGGCCACACTCATATCCATTAGACTATCCCTACTGGTCAGTCATAATATACTTCTACTCAACCTAGGAAAAATAATACACATAAAGGGGTGAGCTCAGATTCTCAGTAAGGATAACAATATAGAGGAAACTTTCATAAATAAGCATAATCATTTATGAAAATGAATAAGACTAAACCAAAATCCTTTTAAAATTAAAATTAATCACAATATAGAAAATATAAATCAATATAATTCCATTTACTTATTCACATGGATATTCTACAAGTTGAATAATCACATTCAATATCAATAGCCAATTTCATAATGATGGAATGCATAATGCCAGACTTCATAACCACATAGTCAAGGCCTTTTGCCAAGACTACAAATAAGATTTTGTCAAGAAATTGTTCCAACACACTAGTTTGTCTCATGAGACCTACCGATGCATCAAGGATATATAGAGGGCTCCACCCATCACTTAATAAGTCCAATGCATTCCTCAAATGAAAAGGTTTAAACATAACATAAAACTTCGTATTAAAACAAGCATATGAAATGTCAATAATTTATCCATAAACCATGAATGGTATAAAATAAAACATCCACAGTCAAACATATCACAAAACATTCAATACAATAAGAAATATTTGCATCATAATAAATCAACTTCAAAAAAGTTTAAAATCAATCAAAGGATGTTGACGTAGATGAAATGAAAACTATTTTAAAGAAACCCCTATTTCTATTTTGAAACCATTTAAAAGAAAACATTTGTTTTGGAAATATTCTTATAAGCTTGTAAGGGATTCTTTGATGATGTTCTAATGGCAGAAAATAGCCGCACCTGTTGTATAAGTTAAAATATCATTATTACCTTAAATTTGTCGAAGAGGTTATAAAGTACCTTGTTTGGAAAACAACAGAAAGATTCCATTAAAAATCATATAAGGTCAAATAAAGAGGTAAATTAATTTAACCCATTGTCTATTAAATAGTAAAAATGTTTGGAAATGCATTTTTATGAAACATTGATGTGGATGATAAAGAGGTCCCAGTAGATACTTACGTAAAAACAACCTCGGATAATAAAGAGATTTTGAAATTAACCCTTACCATATACTTTTCCCCGGTCGAGGGTAGGTTAACCTCTTGTATAATGGTGAAATAATTTTTATTATATTATATAAGAAACATATACATTAATATGATATCATATATGATCTTATAATATTTCTTTGTTGATGATATTTCAGTAGTATCATCGTTTCGGGTGTTAACTGAATCGTTTTCTTTTATAGGATTTGTCACGTAAGTAATGTTTGTTATGGATATGATGTAGATTATTCATATTCAGAATGATATTAACTCTTAAAACGTTATTTTTAATCATCAAATTAAAATTAGTCTTGAATGGATACGATGGGGAAGGAATCTCATCGCGTTCGTGGAGACGGTAATCCGTACGTAAGCACGAGCGACAGTATCATTCTTTTGATATTAAAATCTTATATAATTGGATGGTATATCATTTATAAAGAATCATTATCATGTTATATTTATTATTTAAATCAGTTATACTCATTATTATACCCATCCAAATAATGAAGTGTTTGAATAAAAAACTTAACCACGACGTGGAGACGGTATGTCCTACGTACACATGTATGGTTACTTTATCATTTATAAGATGGATATAATAAAGAATATTGTTGTGACATTTTTATAATAACATCACAGTATATAGAATATACTAGATTTATTATTTTAGAATTGGTTAGGGGTTGGCAGATAAAAATGGCTTTGAAGGTGTGAATTTGAGATAAGGGGGAGTGCCCATTTATAAGAGGGGTGATGGGAACTATAGGAAAATATTGAAATATTATTTTATAATAAAATAATTTTTTGTTTATAATGGATAAAAATGATTTATTTATAGGATAAGGTGGTGATGGGTCTATAACCACTCAACCAATAGGTTTCAGACTTGTTTAGGTCACTATATTACCCTTTTCTTTTATATTTAACTCTTAGATAAATAGTTTGATATTTACCATGTCTCTTTGTATTTTTATATTATGTGGTTAATAAACGTACTATAAACTTCCAAGAGAACCTAAATTGGTTCATTAATGACATATATAATATTATTTAATCCCTTTATCTGAACTTTATATTTTTAGGAAAATAGAATATCAATTAATAATATAAGATTTGTTTTAAAAACACTTTTATGTCAGTTTTGACACTATTTGGTATTTTGTTTTTGTAAAATTCATAACAGCATTATTACTTCGAAAAAAAAATCATTTAATCAACCTTAAAATTAAATATTAACCTGTTAAGTTATTTTAATTCATTAAATGTATCGAATTACATTTATTTGGATCCTTATAATATCAATTATTTCAATCTTTTATTAATAAGGTAATTAGTTCATCATCATTGTGTCGTAAATAAATATAATTATTTAATTTTTAAAAATTATAAATAAAATAAAAATCTGTAATAAATATTTTTATATTGCTAATGAATATTTATAAAATAATTTTTCTTACGTATTACCCTATATTAGAATTTTTTTAGTTATGAAACCTTGAATTTAATACTTTTAACTCTTCTTTAAATTAAATAATAATAAATGTCCTAATCTAATACAAGTGAACCTAAAGGTTCATATTTTATTCCTGATATAGTTTTTTGTATAAATACACTTATACAATAAAAATAGGATATGTGTTAGGGTAATAATAATATAATTTTTACCTTTAATTACCCTATTTACTTTTAACTGTGGTAAATAAAAGTCAAAAGTTATTATTCACCAAAAATTATTTTCATCATTTTGAACAACATTTTACTTACTAATATCAACCATGTCTCTCAGATTTTTGAAATTCAACTCACAGAAGCAGTAATTTTATGTTTCATGAAAATTTGCAAAAGCTCCTAGAATGTGTGTAAACGACGGTAAAAAGTTCAATGAAATTTTTATATATCTGAACATGTTATAAAATTAATCCAATGAATTAAATTGAACTTATATAGATATTATGTATCTATTTTGACATAAAATAAATTTAAAAATAATAATTATTTATTTAAATAAAAATCGGTTTTAAACAATAACGTAGTGTTTTTCACTATTCATCAAAAATTGAGAGTTTTCAGAAAAATACCAAAAATTCACACTAAGATAAATTCGATATTTTGAATCCAAAAATGAAGTCAATTTTGAAAGATAAAATTTATATATAATTTCAAAATTTGGGTATTACTATTCATAACGTCTAGTTTGATTGTTTTTGGTGTATTAAAACTCCATGTTGCATACAACGCAAGTTATTGCATTATTCAAAGGGAAACGTACCATGGAAGCTTGGGATATTACATCTAAACCGACCTCTAATACCAACTATAAGGTCTCAACCACAAACAGTACATAATATTGAATTAATTTAATAATTCACATTGAGGATATATTCAGGTTTAGAGATTTAGAGCATTAGGTCATAACATATATATAACAGCTTGAATATTACATGTAGACACTTCTACTCAGTATCCATTATTTCATAAAATAAAAACTCAATGAAAAAAGAGTCATGTTTAGTTCCATGTTTTAGACATCATGCCATTTCCATGATCCAATCCTTGACCCTATTCCACTTTATTTCCTTTGAAAAATATTTCAAAAACTAGGTATGAGCATAAAAATCTTTGTAAGGGATACACAAAGAAGGAAAACTATTAGTTTTTTAAAACGACAAGTAAGCCATGAATACCATATCATAAGTATTAATTTTCACCTTTATGAAGTAGTAAATACTCTTCACTAAATAAAACATTATTTCATACCCTTATGTAACCAAATGATTAACATAAAACCTATAGAAATCACACATAAAATATATAGGTAAGTTGGGACATAATCATACTTTAATGGAATAACCATACGAATGACTTCCACACATATCACTAAATGGAATAGCCATATGGATGACATCCATACCCAATGAATTGGAGGTTATAACGTAACCACCCATCTTGGTTTATCCTGGAACCACCTTTCATTTGGTTAATCATGTAAGCACCCGTCAAATGTCTATATACCATTTTAAATCATAACACATAAAATATTGAAAATATAATCATTTCACTAATAACATTTCATTTTAAATCACAAGAAATCGTTTCAAAATATTGAAATAATAAATCCATTTCAAAAACTATTTTCAATACCAAAACACACAAAAATATAATAATGGGTTACCTATATTATTTTAAACAAAACATTAAGTCTTATAGAGGAAGCCAAATATCGATTACGGCAGTGGAGAGGTCATTGTCGCCGCAAAATTTAAAAACATTCCTTTTGTCGTTTAGTAAAACTCTTTGTAATAAAATGATTCCCAGTTAAATAAATTAAAAGTCTGAGAGGTTTATTATATACCGTATAGAAGAATGAGGTGTGTATTTTCAAAACATGCCTCACTGAAAGGAGATTGAGACGAAGTCCCCTACCTCGTGTCTGACATTACCCGTTCGTTCATTAATTTGTTGAATAACAAACATAAGTTAATTTATACTTGATTAAGAACCTTTTTCAAGTTTATTATTCATTTTATATCACTTATTAGCGTTCTATAAGAATTATTTAATTATTTGAGTTCATATCGGACATTTTGTCGATGTTCGAAACTTGAGTTAAAAATAAACATGTTATAATTATAAAATACTCTTGTGGTCAAAATTCCATTATCTACAGAATTATATTCACGATTTATATATCATATATATCATATATATCTAGTATATATGTATCAATAATAGTCCATATATATCATTTGGATATATGAAAATGAAATGCACCGTTAATGGGGAAAGTAAGCTTTGCATAGGCATGAACGCTAGTTCCATTTCATTTTATTCATTTTAAAATGAATGAAAATAAAATGATACATAGGTATAGTATTATTGCAATATAATATCATTTTTTATATACATTAATTAAGTTAATTAACATCATCCTTTATACGTTCCATGTATGGTATGAACGAGTCATATCACTTTGAGGGGGCGGTAGTCCGCACTTCCGCAAATTAAATTATCATATATATTCAACATGAAAAGCATAAAGGTATGTTATAAAAGAGAATTAAAGAAGAATATAGTTAAAATAAATATCAAAAATATCATATATAATTATAGTACCATCATAATGGCTACCATAAGATGTAGTAGAAGAAGATTGAACAATCATCATTTCGTGAGACAGTAGTTCTTTGTCCACAGAAACATAATGTTCTATACCCATTAGATAGAGGTGTGTGTACGTTTTGTTAGATTAATTCCCATTATTAAAACCTATTATATTTAGGATACAAGTTTTTTTATGTAAAGAAAGAATAAAAATATCATCGGAAGTGAAGAAGTAAAATAAAAGAAGAGAACTTGAGGGAAGAAGTTACCTTTAAATCAAGTAACTCCCATTGGTTTGAACAAAAAAACATTCTTGAAGTTATTTAATCCAAATTTAAGTCTTCTAGGAGTAATAGAGGTATGTTTAGGGCTTCCTTGAGTAGATGTTTTATGATCCAAGGGGTTTTAGAGGTGTGTGTAATGGGTTAGAAGTGATGTCATTTTATAAGGGGGAGGAGGTCTCTTTAGGATAGTTTGAAAGTGTGATTTTATTATAAAATTATTGTCAGTTTCAAAAGGTCAAAAACATATTTAATTCGAATATAAGGTTCATATTAGTCGAAATAAAATAATCCAAATAGAATGGGATAGGTTTTGGATATTTTCTAATCCTTATCTTTTTAATTTAACCATTTGTTAACTTATTTAACTTTTACCATGTCCTCTTATATATTCATACAATATGATTAATATTTTTACTATAAAATTACGAGATAGCAAAAATGGATGATTAATGAAATTTATAACATCATATATGTCAGTTTTCAAAATCTTATATTTTTAGCATTATTTTATCATTTAATAAAATATTAATTCTTTTAAAGTCTCATTTATTTCAATTTATAAACTATTCATATCAAAAAATTTAAAAATATATATAAAAACATGATTATTTAGAAACAATTAATTAAATAAAATATAAAAATTAATTATTATCTCTAAAAATCGTAGACGGCATAAAATGTTTCAATATAAATTTATTTTAAAATTTATTATTAAAATTATTTGAAAACATTATTAATGAAGAAATTACTACATCACCATTGTGTCATAATAAAAATTATTTATTTAATGTCTAAAATTTATAAATAAAATACCATGATGAAGGAAATAATTTTACCTTTAAAATTAATATTTATAGTCAAATAGATAACTTATATAACCCCATGTACAATTGTTTTACTAAAAGATATATGTTTATGTTATTTTTTTCATTACATTAAATTATTTAATATAAAGTGTCATTATAACTCCAATGTGGCTCTATGATGTCCCAAAATCGACCCAAGGATGACCTTGGTCGGAAATATATCATCCAATTGGTTAGGAAATGTTTAAGGGTCATTTCATTTTATTATAATGTTATTTTTTACACTTATTTACCAGATTTATCCTTTAACCATGGTAAATAAAATATTTACTGAAGTAAATATTCCTAAAGTCTATAAATAGAAGTTACCAATTTACATGATATGGAACTACTGATTCAAAATTATAATTCATTTTTCCATATTTGATACATATAAGTGGCAGACATTAATTTAAAATTAATTGTCGTTGTCAAAACAAAAAGCGTGTTTTTTAGGAAATAATAACTATCAAAAGATTAACAGTTGTTTATGTCCAATTTCAATGTGAAATTACATACAATGACCAATATTGGATTATATGGTAAAAATATAATCTAATTAAACTTATAATCCAATTAAAATTATAATCTATCCATATAAATAAATTAGACTAAAAGAAAATTTTGAATTAAAATTCATTATTTTTCACTATTCATTAAAAAATGAACATTATCAGAAAAACCCCAAAATTTCATCCATAATAAATTTTGATGTCCCAATTCTAAATAATATTTTTATTTTGATGAATATAACATATAAAAGTAACAAAAAAATGATTTAAAAAGGTTTCTCCATTAAAATAATGTAAATCGGCCTTTTATAGAATATTAGAGTATTTATGCTAAAAATTGGATTTATTCACATATTAAGCTTATAAATTTTATTGGATAAAGGTTAATTAATTTATCAAAAATGTATAATCATATTTTAGTTACTTCTATTCATTCCCTCCATTAAAATGTCTACGCATTAACTATCATTTAAATCAATATTATATAATTATTTTTCAGTATGACTCAACCTTGTGTGCAACATGAGATTTCAGAGAAACCCATTGTTGTGTATCAGGTACTCCATTGAACATAAAAACCCCTTTAATGTAAAATATATATATAATTCACAAATATTAATAAATATAAAAATATCATATCCTTTATTTACCTGGGATGTTACACTTTCTACTGATGTAGTGGATTTCATCACACCGCATGACCCAATCCTTACATGAAAATATCAGGTTGTTCCTAACCCTTTCTCTTTTATTTTACCTTTCCTATTAAAAATTATACATTTTATATTAATATATCATCTCATAGGTTCAATTGAGGACAATGTAATATTTTAAGTGTGGGGGAGGGGACATCATTTTGGTGTATATATTTAGGATTGTCATTTTTGTGTTCTATGTATATTTTATATTAAGATATTGGTTTAAATTAAAAAAAATTAAAAAACAAAAAAGAAACAAAAAAATCAACAAAAAAATAAAATATCATGTAACATTCTAATGTACTACTTATGGGGATATCTAGGTTGGGAGCATAAGATTTGACTTTATGGAGTGCTTAAGTGAGTGGGTCTTGAAATTAGATTGCAAAGGAATGTAGAAAAGGTTCACTAATTAAATAAAGTATGTATTATTGTTTTACTGAACCTTAATATACTCAATAAAGGGGGGATTTATGAACTTGTAATGGTTGCCACACACACACAAAGAGAATTAGTGTCATGGTAGACCCATGAATTACTTCTCTATTATTAGTTTTATGAATCTCACTGGATTTTGTTTTGACATAATTTATGAGACAATAAATTAATTTTTTTATATTGACTCATTAAGGGATTCTTACTTTTCTAATATTTCCACTGTTGATTGAGAAATATGAACATGCATATTTTGTTACATTTTTTTTTCTCGAATGCATGATATGAGGTTTTCCCAGGAGTGCAAAAGGGTAAGTGTGAGGGAGTTGGAAAAAAACTATTTTTTGGAATATATTATTGATAATAAATGAAATAAATTCTTCACATTATGTTAAATATGTTTATTTCTAAAATATTTGTGATTATATCATTCATTTGAAAATTTGATTCAAATTCTAGGTTTACCCATTAAAATCCACTCTAGCATTTCAGAAATAATTATTTTTTTATTTATTATTTGAAAATAAAATTTTGTAAATATTTTTTCACTTAATTGGATACAACATTCATGCTATCCATTGGAGCAGCATCGTGCATTTGATTAGAGTAAAAGGGTCATGAACTCAAAGGTGGGATGGATAGCCAGATTGGACATCAGTTCTATATTTGGGCTATATAATCTTTATACGAACATGGATTTTCACCAAATATTTGGAGGATATTGAGGAACTAATTCCTCACATTTCATCCTTCTAGAATGATAACAGAATGATGCATTTTTGAGTTCAAACAGGCGGTGAAAATTGGCTTAAAATATTTTTCCGAATTTCCCAATTCATACTTGAAACCACTTGTAACCTAGCTTCCCCTCCACTCTATAAATACTTATTTTTCTCAATTTTAGTGGGTTTCGCGTACATTAGGATATTTTTAGGAGATGATATGTGGTTTCATACCATTTTGATACACAATTGGAGGGGGGAAGAAACCATGCTAGGATCTCCTCCAAAATGATCTTATTTTCCTCTTCTTTGTGGTAATGTTGTTGTACATTCAATAATCTCTTATATTCTATTTAATGTATTCTATTATATTCAATTTTATTTTCCCTAATCTTCTAATTTGGGATGAAATAAAATAGTTACAATGTTATTGGGTTATAACCTATCTAAATCACTTCAAATGCAATTCGTTTCTATGATTACAATGTCACCCATGGTAGAGTAGTTTTATTAGTAATTGATCGACCTATTAGCTTATTAATTTATATATTTTGAATCATTAGTCTAATTTAATTCATGTACAAAATATTTTTTATATATATTAAATTGAACAATGAAATTATATAATATGTATCGTCGATTAATGAAACAATATATAAAATGTGTGAATAAAATTAATAATTGAATCAGTGTTACAAATTTTATAGATTATTAGGAACATAAAAATGAAAATACATTAATTATATTGTATACTTATTAATATTTAAAATTACAGCCGTGTAAAAAAAATATTAACAAATAATCCTGGATCAATAAATATTAAAATATCATAAAATTACAAAAAATAATAAAAAATGGGAAAATGAAAAATGAATAAAATGAAAAAAAAATTAAAAAACGAATATTAATGAATTAATGATATTAAAAATGAATATATTTAAAAAATATTTCTAAATGTAATAAATATTATATTTTGATTAATAATATAAATATTGAGTAAAAAATGTTGATTAAAACAAAATATATTTGATATATATAAATTATTTTAATAAATAAACTTCTAAAATGAATATTAAAAATTAATGAATTATAATAATATTATGTCATGTTTCAGTTTCAATATTATAAACATATATCTATGTGTGAAAATAACAGAACACACATTTGATATATGAAATTTACAACTCCACAAAAAACATATTACTTTTTAATTAATTAATATATACAAATATTAAAAAATAAATAGTACAAAAAAAGTTTAAAAATTAAAAAAAATCACAAATAAAAAATTTTTTAATTATTTTTATAATAAAAATTAATAATTATATTATATTTAATTGAATATATTAATTAAATACTTTAAAAAATATTATATATTAAATATAAATATATAAAAAAATTAAAAACATTTTCTATTAAATATGTAATACTTTTTATTCATAAAAAATAAAATGAATTTATAAAAAAATTAATTACATCAATAAACTATTTTTCACTGAATATATTTCATATAAATTTATATGATTTATAATATATATTTTATATTAAATATGTAATACATAAAAAGTTAAATAAATATATATAAATATATTATTTTATATCACATTTTTTCTTCAATGTATTATATATCCATTGAAAATGCATTTCAAGTCTTATGTAAATCATATTTAATGAAATATGTTATATTTTTATCAATATAAATAAAATAATATATTAAAACATGACTGTCAATGGGATATTTTTTCATGGAATATACCCTTTAACAAAGATTCTTAATGATGATAATGGTCCCCTTTATCAACAAAAAATAAAAGCACTGATAAGGGATGACCTTTACCATCACTACTTATAAGCGTCGATAAAGGTTGGTCATTATTAATGATTAAGAAAACTTCTAATAAGGATTACTCTTTATTAGTTCTTTTTTAGAACTTATTAATAATATACATTAACAGTCCTTTTTAGTCCTGATAAAGGCTATCAGTGTATATTCATCAAATTATATTACTGTGACCATATTACATAGATGGTATTGAAGTATATTTAATTCATAATTATGAAAATTATAAAAACATTACGATTCTATAGATGTTGTAATCATGGAGACATTGATCATGACCAATGAACAAAAGTTTTTTTTGATATTATGAACTAGAAGACCTTAAGCAATCTTGCATAAACTTAACTGATCTTACAACTAAATTAAACAGTGTAAAAATTGAAAAATAATGAAAAATAATAAGTAATTTATTGACTTTTAATTTTATGAATAAATTATAAAAATAATATAATTTTATTTTTTGGAGTTAGATAAATAAATGAATCATGTTGGAACTTTAATTACAAGGATTTCTCATCTCAATTTTATATCATTAAGATAGATTCCATTTTCATCACATGTTTTACTCTACGGATTTTATAAAGAGACTTATAGATTTACTTTGATATTAATTTCATTATATTCTAGTGGTTAACACATTAAGGATGGAGAGACTCTCACTCAACAATGGAGATCCTCTCTCTCTTCAATCTCATGGCCATAGTGAAAAAAAACCACAAATTAGAGATCATAATTTCGTTAGAGTTTCAGATGTTTGATGCTTGCAGAAAAACATATGCGAGGACCAGTTTTTATGGTGAAAATAAGAAGGAAGGTGTTGATTACTGTCACGACCTATCCTCGAGGCCCGTGCTGTGACTATCCCAAGCCCGCCTTCTATAGGACAGGGGCTGGTGACTAGTACCAAGGCGTAATTCCCTATAAAAATGGAAGACATTGCTTTTGTAAAGTAAACAAACACCACAGAGCAAGCAAGCAGAAGTAAACACTATGTAAAAACTGGGTACAACAGTAAGTGAGGAAAAGTAAGTGGGCTAGAATACAAACCCAAACTGAATGTTATGTACAACTGAAAAATGGAGTACAGCAACTGAAAAGTAAAGCCGCAGCCTCGAGTCGTCCACTGGAAGTCCCACCTGAAGGGTGGGTACAGATAGCCTCCACAACTCCTCGGGTCCAGCCGTCCGCTCCGAGTACGTCCCACCCAGTGGTCCACCTCCAGGTACCGACCTGCTCCGCAAGCCTCAACCACGATCAGTTTTTTCCGTCGTCTGCAACCAACATAATGTAGTGTGGCATAGCCCGTGCAGGGGTGAGTATTAGCTACTCAGTAGGGACCCTAAGACGCCCGAAGGTCTCCCAGAATCCACAAAGGATAATTCACAAAGGAAAGATGAAATCACGAAGTAACATCTGAAACTACTTAGGTATATGCCCATACATATACCTAAGTCATCAATTCTCGTTCGGCTCCAATATCCAAGCTCAAGTACAACCCAGTCCACACAGGAAATCACAACCCAATCCACACAGGAAAGCATAACGTAATCCACACAGGATATCAAGTCAAACTTATCGAAGATAAGGATTGTAAGTCAAGATTCAGCTCATACAGGTATACTTCTTTGTAAGACGATAGAGATGATCAGATGTAGCCACTGATTCCTCTAAGCTGTCGTACCCACACAGGATCGATAGGTACTAACCCCCACAATGACCCACACAGGATCGATAGGTAACTAACCCCCACAATGACCCACATAGGATCATACCCACACAGGATCTGTAGGCGCTGGCCCACACAAGACCGTTGAGCGCTGACCCACATAGGATCTGACCCACACATCATCAGTAGCACTAATCCATGTAGGATCTCTAAGTGTTGTAGTCGTCGTCATCGAATTCACGGAGGATTTCTGCACAGTCGTCATCGTCATCGTCGCAGTCGCAGCCAGCTCTAGGGTTCCCGCACACAGCAAGCTCGTTCGGGAGGGTCCGATCCACGATCCGAGGGGCTGATACATCAACATACACGAAGTCCGGAGTTTATGTATCCAAAAGATCCGTATCGCCAACAGGAACTCAACGTCACAGACAGCGCGTCAATCGGACGCCCGGTCTGAGAGTTATTGGATTTTTCGTCCCAGGGGACCGGTTGGTTTTTAAGTCAAAACCAACCTTACCGTACTCCAACTACATCCAAACCTCGAGCGGAGTAAGCCAAAAGGTCCTTATCACTTATAGGAATCCAACAAAGTTGACGGCAGGTCAATCAGACGTCCGTAGCTCATGTTAAAAGTGTTTCCGCTCCGAGGGCCCCGTTGGTTTCGTGTATGAACCAACCCGGCCGAACCCAAAGTACTCTGACACCTTGCGTGTAATATACCGAAACGACCGTCTCGATCCAAGGATCCTTATTAAAATATCGGTGTGTCGATCAGAGGTCTGTAGCCCATTTTATGGGCAACAGTCTGAAACAGTCCGAAAATGGGGGGTCTGGGCCCGGTCTGACCCGGCCCAACCCCCCATGGGCTGGCTTGAACCGGGTCCGACCCGGTGGGGTGTGGCCCGGCCCGGTCGGTGCGGCCTGGCCCGGCCTGGGCGGCCTGGTCCGGTGCGGCAGGTCCGGCCCGGGGCGGCGCGGCGCTGGCCGAGCGGCCGCGCAAAAAGCCCCCCCCCCCCTGAATGAAATCGCGGCCCCCGCATGGGGGACGCTCCTTTCCAATGGACGCAGCCTCGCGCCGCGTCCCCGCCTCCTCTGCCCCACGTGGTCGTGGGACCAGCAGCATGCCGCCGCGGCTTCAGCCGCCGCGGCCCTTCCCGGTGGCACGCCTGGCGCCGCCGCCTCCTGGCGTTCGGCCGGCGAGGCGCACCGGTGGGGTTTTCTGTGGAGCACTGGACGCGCTCCAGTGGTCCTTTTTGCCTTCCGTCTTCACCATCAGTCCTCCAGGGACCGTCTCTTCACTGCGAACACCTAAAAATGCCCTTGCGGCCTACTTCGTCGTTGTCCGCTGATCCGCACACCAAGAACGAAGAAACGGTGGGTTCAGACTTGTTCATTGGTCCACACCCACCGCATTAGCGGTCTAAACGGTTTCCGACAAATTTTAAACACATGCCGAGGATATAAATCACATAGATTTAATTGAACCAAAACCTCTACCTCAAGCATCATCGAGCGAGGGTTCATCGCGAAATTTCACGTCACGGAAGAAGGCGTTGCGGACGGGGGGTCGTCGCGTCGCGGAGAAAGGATTCGTCGGCGTCACGTCGTTGATCTCCGAGGGTCCGGCATTCTTGTCTACCTTCGTCAGAGGTCGGCGTTTTTCATGTTCTTCACGTTCTTCGGGTTCATTGTGTTCTTCGTCGAGGAAGGAGTGTTCCACGTCTTTAGTGATTTCTCCCAAACCCTCTCACACAACCAACTTCTAATAAACAAAGACTTGTCTTATTTTATTAACACAGAAGCCAACGATTTGAATTGAAATAATCAATTAATTGAATTAATTGAGGATTTTAAACCACCCAATTAATGTGGCATTTATTAATCCAAATAAACGCATGGGTTGACTTTCATAAAAGGGGGGTTGCAGGTGCGTTACTTAATTAAAGGAAAGGGGTTGAAAAATGTGGGGCTCGTGTGGGCCCAACCCCAAAAATATTCTAACTAGTGGTGTAGGATATTATGGGTTGCACTTTAACCTCTTATCCTAGGTTAACCAACTTAAAATAAAATAACATGGTTTCCCCATTTTATTTTATTCATTTACTTAACCCGAAAAAATTAAAAACCATACCCGAGTAAATGCAACTCCGGAAAAGGTGTTTCTAAGAAATTATTGGCGCTTCGATTCCATCGGTTCCCTTAGAATTTGATTCCGAGTACCGGTTCAAAAGTTATAAAAACCCGCTCGTTCGTTCACTGAACGTACTCAAGATAATCTTCGGAAAATGATTTCGGGCACACCGGGCCTCGGAATCAGGTGCAGTCTGAAACTGTGTTCTTGTAAAATCCAAAAAAAAATTTGAAAAAATTTCTGTTGAATTTTACTAGTCTTTACAATTACCCCTTAAAGGAATCACACCATGTGTGTTCGATGAGGTAGGATCTGAACTGCCGACAAGGGGTTGTTTTATTTTGGAGGGCACCAAGGCCTTGTTTTTTCCGACAATGCAGAGATGTTGGTGTGACTGAGAACAAGAGGAAGAAATTGGGGGTGGGAGCAAGGATGACCGGTGATGATATTGGGTTCCTTAGGTGGATGGGCACAGGCCGATGAGGGGAGCCTGTTTTGGTTTTTTCCATCCCAGTGACGGATCTGGGATGCTCAACCAAGGTCTGACGGCGACAGGCATAGGGATCTGGGAACCATATGGCAATGGATGATCAGGTCCATTTCAAGGTGATGAATGTAGGGTGGAAATGAGTTGAAGTCCAACCAGGATGCTGATCAAGGGATTGGACTCGACAGTGACCTTCGATGTATATCGAAGGCTGATGTGATCGATGGATGATCATCTGCGATGTTAACCGAGAGAAGGCATTGACCTCACTCTTTATCAGGATACAACAAATGGTGTGCAGGATTCAGATCCAAAATTCGGTTGGGATAGATCAAATGTTTGGTAGAAAGACATTGGGGGCTACTAAAACTGTTGGTGGTGCATCGGATGTGGACCTCGATATGGGGTGTTTCAGCATGACGACTGCGAGGATGCTTTTGAAATCGAGATGCAGTTTGGATATGTATAGCGAAATGTTGGTCTCATTTTGTATTGTTGGACTTAGATGGTGGACGGGAAGGTGTCATCGAATATTGGTGGCCTTGTGATGGCGATAACCTAGTATGTGATGAAATGGTGGGATGGCGACAGCCTGACCTCGATTGCGGGACGACACGGTGCATTACAGGCTGCTGGTCGGGATGCGGGCGAATTCTTCAGGGGAGCCGTGATGCATGGCTCGGGATGGGCGCTTGGATATATCCAACCTCACATGGACTATTAGGATGTTAGGTTTCTGCGTTTCATGGACCTTTTGAGATTTTTTTTGTGTCTTTATTTAGGGTGAGGTTATGTGCCTTTTTAGTTGGGCGGATGGGCCATGCACTTAGTGTTCAGGCATTTTTTGCATGTGGAGCTTTTTTCTTTGATTTTTTTTGGCCGTGATGTCTGCCATTTCGGTGTCAGGTAGTGTTTTATGAATCACATGATATGTGTTTTATTGTTTTTATAATGTTTTTTTTCTCTAATAAATTTTTAGGATTAGGCTTTTGTTCAGCTCTAGAAATTTCTGGTAAGTGGTTAACAAATTAATTTTAACATCAATTCTTCTACATTCCTTTGATGTAAATGTTTTGAAAATTTTAAGAGGGTTTTCATTATATCCAAATTTTAATGTTTTTTATTAAAAATATTTTTCCTCCATGCCCATTTTCTTTTAAATATCCCTAGTATGATATTATCAATGATTGAAATTTGGTTGAAGGTATTTTTAATCTAATATACACATTATTTCTAAATTATTTAAAAGAAATATTATTAATGGTTCACAAATGGGTTATTTTTAATTTTTTTACAATAGTAAAAATTATTATTTCATTAATGGTTATTGATGACCAATGTTTCCCACCTCCAAATCCATTATTCATTATCCAATATTCTCTATATGTTTACAAGTTTTTTTTGGATAAGTGTATTCCAATTATTCTAGGAATATTTAGATTAAAATATTTTCGAAAGAAATTAATATATTTTTATATTTTTATAGTGACATTAAAATGTATGTAAAAGGATATTTTTTCTATATAGAAATTCTATAATTTATCTTACACTCCACAAGTTATATATAAAAATTATACAATCCAACTTATATCATTGTATGTCTTATCATCACGTTTTTTAATTTAATTAATGGAGAAAAATGGATAGTTCATACACTATTTGTTCAATATAAATTATTTTGATTATTTTTTAATATATTAATATTCATTTATTTCATATTATTAATCAATTTGACCTAATAATTCGATGGGTGGGGACTAAAATTAGATAATCCCTCAATGTAGTCATAGGTCATAGGAGTCAAACTAGCATGGGTATTGGGTAATGTCTACCCAATTATTTAAGTAGTGTTTCCAAAATTCATTGATGATATGTTTATGATTTCATGGAATAAGGCATTGTTGATGAGCAAATGACGCATAAAATTATGCATTCCATTATTATGAAATCTATCACTATTTTCTATCTGATTATTGATATTTCCCCTAGATATATTCTGTATCTTTGTTTTGGATGGTATAAAGACCCATAAAGGAAAATTTCTCATCTTAGTGCTTTTGAACTAGAATTCACATTTTATGATCTTTTATGTTTATTGTTTTATTGAATTGGGGAAAACTCTTACATTGTAAACACATACATTACAATTGGACACTTATACTCAATATCCATTTTTTCATCCAAGGTGACCCTTTTAGAATAAATAATGATTTTATTTCAAGAACCATGTTCAATACTTTCATCATATCATATTCTTTGTCCTTACTAATATTAAGACCTGTAGAAAAATTTTTAAATCTTTGTATGAGCACAAAAGATCAATAAGGGACATAAAAAAAGAAAGAAACCATTCGTATAGTTAAAACATTGAAACCCATTTAACATTAATTGAGATAATGAAACAAAATATTTTCACATGAATAACACTCATTCTTTTTAAACAAATTAAAACATTAAAAACAATAAAAAATTAAATTAAAAATAATTTAGGTGACATAGAGAATTATATACATAATACCCATTCAATCGTCTTCTAATTAGACTAACCATATGGTCAACATCCAAATTGGAGATCTATAATGAGGATCACCAATCGTATAAGCTATATCGGGCTCACCTGTCAGGTATAATGGCATGCTACCCTTCATATAACCTATAACAGGATCACCTTTGATCTACAATGGATCTCAACCCTTCATATAAGTGATTTAGGGCTCACCCATGAGCTATAATGGGGATCAACCCTTTTTATAATCTATATCAGGCTCACCCATTTCAAATAATGCTCATGTACCAAGTCATGAATCACAAAACCATTTTGAAAACTTCTTCTAATCCCATATGAAAAAAATTTCAATATAAAAATACCATTTCATTTAAGAACCCATTTTCAATACTAAAATAACCAAAAAAGGAATACGTGATTTCTATTCCATTTAAAAATATTAAGTCTTAAAAAGGAAGCCAAGTATTAATGAACATGTGTGTTGGCTGAGGTTCGTTGTCGTTGTATACGTTAAAACAAAAAACATACATTTGGTTATGTGGTAAAGAAAGTAAAATGATTTGAAAAAAAAATATTCCATTTTGAAAGCAATGAATTAAAATAATGATATACAAATAATGTCTTGTATAATTATTTTATATGCATATAAATAAATATGTAAATTAGTATCATGATGAAATTATTTGATACTTAAATCATTGAACGTTGAAGGTATCTCATAACACATTGAACATTTAAATTATAATCTCCATGAATTAATAAATTTACCAAAACAATGAATAATATTTTTATAGATTAAATATGTATATTAAATATCCTAGTGACTATGTATACACATTATAAATGAATAAGGGTTTATATTATTAAGAAATTACTCAAAGAAAGAAGATTGAGAAAAAAACTCTTACTTTGAGTCTGACATGTCACGTACAATCATTAGATTCCAGAATAAAAATTTTAGGTTAATTTACAATTTCATGAGAACCCTTTTTATGTTTATTATTCATTTTATATCACTTATTACCATGTTATAACAAATAAATAATTATTTTTTTTATATCAATCATTTTTTCGATATTCGGTACTTGAGTCAAAAACAAACATGGCTTGATGTCAATAGTCCATGTGGTCATAATTCCCTCATCTCCAGAATAATATTCATGAAATAATAATAAATTTTTTATATCAATTATATTTTTAAATTCATTCATTAATTATGGGTATTAAAAATGAACAACAGTACACTCATGGAGACGGTAAGTCGTACATACGCATGAGTAATGTTTCTATTTTTCAGTTATCATTATGGAAATAAAGTAATTACAATTTTAACATTAGAGAATGATCATAAAATTATTAACATAATATTAATCATTTAAATATATTTATATATATCTTGTAATTTATATGGTGAATAAAAACAATTCCCATCACTTAATGGAGGAGATAATTCACATGTACGTACGAACGATGTTATCTTCTATATGTTCATGGAAGGTAAGAAAAATAATTGAAATATAATTCTTTTAATGAGATAAATTTTACATTAATATCATATATAAACATTCATTCAATCATTATAACTAGTCTTGATAGACTGTAATGAAAAAAGAACTATTTCAGTTCGCAGGGCGGTAGTCTGTCGTACACACGAATGAAATGTTCATTTCCCATTTGATGGATTTTGAGGTGGATTTAGTTGCTGATATTAACATAATAACATTTCAGTAAACTTATGATAATGTATTTACTATTTCATATTATAATTAGAAGATTTAGAGTATGTGGAAAATGAAATAAAACAAAAATCACTTAAAAATGACACTTATTTTTCGGTTGATCACCTTTAAAGAACACCTTAACACCTCTAAGAAGGGTTTTATGCCTAAAATAAGGCCTCAATAACTTGTTTAGGTATTATAGGAATAGTTTTTGGTAGATATTTTCTAAAAAAAAGAATTTGAAATGTTATTATTACAGAAGAGTTGGTACCTTTATATAGGAGAGGGGATGGGCACCTTTGGAAACTATTAAAATATTAAATTAATATAAATTCAATATTAGTTCCAATTGGTCCCAAATAAGTTAATTTAGAATATAGGATGACTTTGGGTTGAATAACCATCATAATATTAAAATTAGAAAAGTTTTTAACATTTTTTAATCCTTATACTTTTGTTCAAACCCTTATTTTACCCTTTTTAATCTTAGTGTGATATTATTTTATTTACACTTTGTCGGTTATTGTAATTACCATAAGATGTCAAATGACCCCAAAAAGAGACATTTATGAAATATTTCGATTTATATTACCAATTTGGATGAATATTATATTTTTATGAGTTTAATATCATTTAATAAAATATTTCATATTTTAAAATACCAGTAGTGTCAATTTTGACAGTATTCATTAGTTGACTTTTAAAAATTTCATAACAAGAATATTAGTTGGGTCGAACTCTTTTAAATAATCAAATAAATGTAAAAATTATACCTAAATTACTGTATGGAATAATTTATCTTAGATAATATTTATTTTAATATTTATAATATCATTTATATGATTCTTTCATCAATTAAAAAAGCATTACATCATCATTTTGTAATAATTAAATTTAAGTTTAAAAAATATAAATAAATCACCATTATATAGGTAATATTTTTATATTTCTAATTAATAATTATAGTACAAGATATCCCCTGTATAAATCCATTTTAAAATTATTTATTTCTAGAAAACATAAGTGTAACAAAAATGAACATTCATTTAATATAATATTAAAAATTCATTAAAGTAATAAAAGTGTCTCCATGTGGTCCTAAAATTGACCTAAGGATAATCATGGTCAGTATAAATGCATCCAATTAAATTAAGACAAGTTTTAGGGTAGTTTTATATTATTATAATAATTTTTTACCATTATCTACCTGATTTACCTTTAACCGTGGTAATTAAAGTAATTTCTAAAGATACTATTCATAATGTCCAAAAAATAAAGAGGTCATATTTACAAATTTTTTTCCTTATTCATAAAAATTTGGAATATATTTTCCCAAATTAAAAATATAGAATTTACAATAATTAATTTATAATAAATCCATATTGTCAAAATGAGAAAACCAATTTTTTAATAGTAAAAACTTTCAAAATATTGATGTTCATTTATATCTAATTTCATTGGGAAATTAATTAAAAAGAAAAAATTTGATTAAAGGATAAAAACATAATCTAATTATACATTAAAACAAATTAAAAACATAGTTTAAAAATATAAATAACATAGATGAAAAATAAATCTTGAATTAAAATGCAGTATTTTTCACTATTCATTAAAATTTGAATTTTATCAGAAAAATACCAAAATTTAAACAAAAGTAAAATTTGATGTAACATTCCAAATAATATGTTTATTTTTTCAAATATTACTTATAAAAGTGTCAATAAATATATTTAAAATATGTTCATCCTCAAAAGGCGGTAAACATATTTTTTTAAAAAAAATACTTCTTCTATCTGAAAACATGAATTTGTTCTTATATCATGTATTGAAAACATATAGGATAAATTATAAAATTTAAATTGAATATGTCAAATATATATTCCATTAATAAAATATATAAATAGTGATTCTATTATTTTATGATATTACTTATTTTAATTTAAACAGTTTTTCAGAAAAACTTTTCCATTTAATTAAAAAGGGTTTTATTTTCATTTATAAATAATTGATATCAAAAAATTTATTTATATCCATGTTTAAAAAATATTTTCATAAATAAATTAATAATGCTCATTCTCATCATTTTAATAGCTCTTTTATAAGGTAACAAAATAATATATAGTTGTTCTCTTATGATCAATGTGGCGTATTTTGTATGCTATCGAACATATTGTCTCCTTTTAAAAACATGATATTTTATATTCTCCCACATTTATAAATTTCATCCTCACAATTTGAATTTTTGTTCAGTAACTCAGGTGTGACTCTTCAAAATACCATTATTTCATTCTCACATCAGAAAAATGGATTAAGAAAACATCCACTTTAATAAAAATAATGGACCATGTGAAGGTCACCTGAGATAGCAAATACATAGATTCCATGTAGGAAAACATGAATGTGGAAGAAAAAATAACCATCATGTTATGATAGAGACTGATATAAAACATTCTTAGGAGAAAGTTAAAAATTTGAAAACCATATACTTGTGATGGGTTAAACGGTCTTTGATTTCGTGGTAGGAAATGTAAATAGAAAAGGTTTCTGTTTTAAGATACTTTTCATAATGTTGAGGAATTATTTTAATACATATAATAAGAACATAAGGTATTATAATTACATGAGAATTTTAGATTCATCCATTAATATAATTCCAACACAAACTCATCTTTTTATCCAAAAAATTACTATTTAAGAAGAATTTTCAATGCCTAAAGCACTATAATCTATATCTAAAAACTCACATCAACTTGAAAAGGTGAACTATATTTTTCTTATACCATTAAACATTAACCAAGACCAAAATGGTTAGTACAAGATCAGATAATTATCCCCAAAATTAATAATCCTTTCAAAGAAGTAAGACTACTTTTAATCTTAAAAATTCAACAGTTATATACAAAAATCAACAAAGACCATTGAAAAAATAAAATTCCATAAAATTAATTGAAAAATAAAAAACTATAGTTAAAACACATTATTTAGAAGAATTTAATTACCTAATCTCCCAAGATAAACTTTAACATTTATCTCCAAATAACATCAATCACTCTTAATGTCTTATACCAAAAAATTATTAACCTAATCACATATTATCCAAGATAGGTTAATAATTTCCCTAAATAAACCAAATTTCCATATGTCTATAATAAATATATTGATTCCAGAAAAATAAAATTCAACCATTACTCCTCAAATAAAATCCCACAGTATTCTATTTTCCATAGGCATATTGGGTTCCCAAAATAGATAACTTCTTCCAAAATAACATTTATCATTGAATCCCGACATCATTTTCCTATACTAAGGATATCCATTTGATAAAACATAAGTTCACAAAATCAACTTTTTCTTATTACATATAATTATTTATCTAAAAATTAAAATCCATACTAACAAGGGATTTCATGTAGTCAAGTGGTAGGTGATTCACCCTTTTCTCCCATAAGTTGTGGGTTCAATTCCTTCAGTCTTGCTGGATGTGACAGGTTTTCACCCATCCTGCAGGTTTTCCTTTCCATAAACCTATATTATTCTTGTAACATTCTCCAAATAAGATATAAAATCCTCAAAAATTAATTTGACATATTTCAAAAAAAAATTACCTCATTCCTTTCATTTTTCATCCCAAAAAGTAATAACCCATAATTACCTCAAAAATAAATTTCTTCAAAAATATCATTAATCAACATAAAATTTTTGAATATAAATCCTAAAAAAGGGATTTGGAAGACATTGTAATTATGAATAACTAGAAAATTATAAACTCATATTATATACCTAACTCTTAAGAATACATCATAATATCAAAGGTTTTATAGACCATCATCTGATAAAGAATATAAGGACCCATCCTTGAAAATATATTATTGTAGTGTTTTTGAAATTGAATTCACATTTGAGGATCATTTAAATTTAGGGTTTTAGAGAATTTGTAAAAACTCTTTCTTAGTAAAATCAAACATTTAAAGTGGACACTTATTTTCAATATCCATTTTTTTCACTAAAGGAAACCCTTTTATAATAAAACATGAATATTTTTCAAGACAAAACTTCAATACTTTGATCTTGGAATGTTATCTTTCCTTAATAATATTATGACATGTAAAAATCTAATTAAAAATGGGATGATCACAAAATCTCATAAATGGATTGAAAAATAATGATACCATAATTATTGTTAAAACATGGTATCCCATTTATTGTTCTTTGAGAGAATGAAACAAAAAAAATTCACATGAATAAAACTCATAATTTTTTCTCAATGAAAAACATTAAAACTATTAGAAATGAATTAAACCTCATATAGGTGACTTACAACATCATATAAATAAAACCCTTTAAAACCTATTCCAATTGGAATAACCATATGTTCACATTCCTAATTTTTGATCTGTAAGGCGGATCACCCTTTGTATAAGCTATATCAGGCTCACCTGTAAGCTATAATTGTTCTCAACCCTTCTTATAAGCTATAACAGGCTCACCTGTGAGCTACAATGGGCCTCAAACATTCATATAAGATGTTTTGGGGTCACCCTTAAGAAATAATGTGGTTCAACCCTTCATATAAGCTATATCGGGCTCACCCGTTTTATATAATGCTCAAGTACCATTTCATGAATCATGAAACCCTTTTGAAAACATCTTCTATTCCCATATGAAACACATTTTTGTATAAAAATACCATTTCATTTAACAAACCAGTTTCAATGCCATGATACCGAAAAATTGTAATAAGTGATTTCTTTTCCTTTTAAAAAAATTAAGGCTTATAGAGTAAGTGAAGAATCAATTAATGGTTACAGTGGTGGAGAACTAATTGTCAACGTATACATTAAAACAAAACAAATTTCTTTGGTCATTTTGTAAACAAAGTTAACTCTTTGAATAAAAAGATTCTATTTTGAAAACATTGAATGAAATTAAAGACATACATAAAATGTAATATATAGTCCTTTTATATCCATATAAATAATTATGTAAATTAATATCCTGAATAAAAGAATTGATAATTAAATCATTAAACTTTCAAGGTGTCCCATATCAATTTTAACATTTTAATCTTAATCTCTATGAATTATTAAATTTATAAAAACAATAAATAACATTATAATAGAAACTATATGGATATGAAATGGCATAATTACTTTATATAAACTTTATATAAGAATAAAGTTGCATATTATCATGAAATGCCTTAATGAAAGGAGATTAACATGAAATCATTTACCTTATGTCCAACACATCACATACAATTTTTATATTACTGAATAAAAAATGTAGGTTAATTTACTCTTTCTTGAGACCATTTTTCAGGTTTATTATTCATTTTATATCATTTATTATCATCTTATAAAAATTAAATAATTATTTATGTTCATATCATACATTTTGTCGATATTCGGTACTTGAGTAGTAAATGAACATGGAATGTTGTCAATATTCCATGTGCTAATAAATCCATAATCTATAGAATAATATTAATGAAATAATCATCACTGTTATATATCAATTACACTTTTAAATCAATTCATTAAATATGGATATGAAAAATGATCAATGTTATAATCATTTAGACGGTAAGTCGTATGTACGCATGAGAAACATTTCCATTTTTCATTTATCATTGTAGAAATAAGATAATTATTATTTTACCATTCCATAATGATCATGATATTATTTGAATCATAATAATAATTTAAATATACTTATATAATTTCCTGACTTGTCCCCAATGGCCCATGTTGTGACTACACCTAGCCCGCCTCCCAAAGGCTAGGGGTTGGAGACTAGCGTCGAAGGCGTCAACATGCAAGTGGGAGGCATTTTCCAGAGTACTTTTACACACGCACATGACCAACCACATCCCATAAACTGAAATGGTAAAACAAGTATTCTAAAACAAGTGTTGAGTAAAAGTAGAACTGAAAATTAGTGGGCCAGAATACAAACCCAACAAGAAGGGCAGAAAACCGCAAAGTATAAAGGGACTTATGTAGACATTCACTGAAAACTGCACCTGATGGTATAAATAGTGTAGCTACTGGAACCCGAAATAGTATTTCTTGTCTGCCTGATGTGACTGGGCCCTTCCTGGTCCTAGGTCACGAAGTCCTCCGTCGAAGCATCAATCATCTACACTAGACACAACACGTGCGGGAGAAGCCTGTGCATGGGTGAGTAACAAAATATTCAGTAGAGTACCCCAAAACAAAAAGGAAAGAAAAAAAAGAAAGAAATCCTCAATGAAAATCACGATGCATAATCATGAGGAAAAAAACAGCTCACACTAGGTATACACCTTGGGTAGTGATAGAAGAATCATCAGTCACATCATCGAACACCTCAGCTGCTGGAGAAATCCTCCACTATGAGTATAGTCAGTCAACCGGGTCACATAAAAGATGGTTCCAACTATCATGGGATTGTTGTGGTACTCATCCCTAATGAGTGTCGTGTTTATACTAAGTCACACATTCTCTCTTCCACTACGACCTTGCTGAGTTATACAGTGGAGCTTCCCACCTTGGCCAACTAAGGTACTCCTCCCTGCCACGTATCGTTGGTCTACCGAGTCACATAGTGTCATTACCACCATGTGAGTAAAGGGTCACACATAGGTGCTTCCCACTGGGTTATAGTCGAGGCACACAGAGTCTCTTGTCTGCATTTTTCTGGGCTCATCCAACCACGTGGTTCCTTACGTAACATACTGGGGAGAACCACTCATCATGTCATTAATCGCATCTCAAATTCCATGAATGTATCCATAGATAAAACTAAAATATCCACATCATAGAGACAGTCCTAACACCATAAATGGCACTTCAATCGGATGCCCGATATTCATTTTAATAGTGTTTTAGTAATTAGGGACTTGTTGCATCTGGGCCCAGACCAACTCGGTCAGACCGACCTGACCTACCTAGATCTGAGGTCCCACATATCCTAGTTTATTTTAACTGACTCAACCAGACCTAGTTTGGGTTTGGGTCAGTCCAGTCCGGCCTGGCCAGTGGGACAGGGCCAATGGGCCTTGCTGGGCGTAGTCCAGTTTGGCCAGGGGTCCAACCCGCTTGGTTTCCAGGTGACCCGGTCTTGTCCAACCCAGCCCGAAGGGCGTAGGTCCGGCCTACCGACATGGGTCTGTCCTAGCCCACTTGTTGGGGGCGCGACCTACCAGCATAAGCCTAGTTTTCCAGGGGCGAACTGGTGGTGTGTTCCCGGGACGTGGCGGCCACTGTCACATCACTTCTCAATACCACAACTCATCCACGGGGCCACTTTCTACAACGGTCGAGTGACTGTGACTTTCCCATGAAGCATAAATTCGGGCTGCCACCTCTTTCAAGAACGACAATCCATGAACTCCTCCACCACGGTGCGCACATGCAAGACGCCTCCTCCAGTGCGGCCGGCGAGGGTCAGACGCCTAATCTAGAACGCAAAAAACAAGGTGGCACTGCCTCCTCTATGCTGCCAATGGGGGTCAGCCATCGCATCTATGGTGCCATGCCGGCGGAACCTTCAGTGGGCCACCGAGTCTGATCTGGTAGTCCGATCTCCATTTTGTTTGCGCTTTGGGCCTCTCAGGTCGCCACTGTCACTATATTGGCCCCAAATTCCTCTTGCTGCCACATGAGGAAACAATCATGAAGAAAGCACGTGTGTAGGTACCCGAGAGTTGTTTTTGTAGGAACCCTCCTTCCGCATTAGATTTTTAAAACCTAGTGAGGCTTGGATATTGTAGTTCAATAAAAAAAGTGATAATTTAAACCCCGGTACTGAAATTCCAAAAAAAGTCACCCTCCGGCAAGAACGCACGATCCGTGGATCAAATTTTTCATGGGTTTATCCCTTTTGTCATTGAATTTAATAATGGGGAAAAAACATAACCGCAACTCTTACCTGGATTGGGGATCTGTCTCTAATGAGGGGAAAAGTTATGAAGCATCATCGATCGTCAACCTATCAGCGTTCATCGTAGTTCATCGATGGTTTTCGTCACCGTTAGTAATTATTCATTTCAGAGGAAACCTGCTGGAGGTTCTTCAGAGAATTTCTATGGTTTAATTCGCATTCCTCCAACACTCCAAGAAAATAAAAAGAAAACATGTCACATCTTTTTAGTTACTCTACGATGCGGCGTCATTACGATGATTCATTTATGAAACAGTGAAGCTATTACGCATCATTTAATGCATCATTATGCAATGGGTTTCTGATCCATTGTTGATTTATATTAATGCGGGTCATCATCGCCTCTTCACAGCATCGCAGAGTTTCCATGTCAGTGCTCGTCGGTTGAAAAAATGGAAAAAACATATTTGTAATTTTTTTTTTCTGAAGTGTCAAAAAATCCCCATTCCCATTCGGCCCTTTCCCGCTGAAGTAAATAATTTTCTAGTAAGATCCCGACATTCGGAGTTCCATGTTACCCATAGATTTTTTATCTGAGAATTAGTTCAAAAGTTAGGGAAACCCACTCCCATGTTATCTAATGTGAACTTAAAAAAGTTCAAAATTCCGTTCTACGATCAGTGGGCCTTATAATCGCATTCCTTCAGAGTGTGTAGTCATGATATAATTCCATATAATTTGAAATTTTAAAAAAAAATTACACAAAAATTCAAAGACATTAAATTATCCCCACTATAGGGCTTTATGTCCCTGAAAGCCAAAATAATGGCTAATCAAACAAATGGGGGTACTAAGCAGAAATGTGAGCCTCCTGCTCCCATGTGAAATCATAGAGATTCTTGTGTTTCCACAAAATTCACACCTGAGGAATTGACCACCCATGTAGGACCAACTCTTGTCGATCCCCTATCTCCACTGGAAACTCTGCAAACAACTCTCCATCTTCAATTTCCAGGTTTCCCTAGTCCATGACGTGTGATGGATCATTCACGTATCTCCTAAATAGTGACATGTGGAAAACATCGTGCACCCGGTGCATTTGTGGATGAAGATCTAGGTGGTAAGCCACCTCAACAAAGCTTCTCAGGATCTAGAAAGGTCAGATTAACATCTTTGATAGCTTGTAGGCCCGATCAAATCTCCACAATCCTCATTGGGGTGAGAGCCGAAGGAACACATGGCCTCCCTCCTAAAAATCCAAGGGTTTTTGTCTCCTGTCGGAATAAGACTTCTACCTGCTTTGTGAAGTCATCATATGCTCCTGGATGATCTGCATCTTCCTTGTGGTAGTCTGTAAAATTTTTGACCCATGACTGTCAACTCCCCTAGGTATTCCTAGCATAGAGGTGATCTGCAAGGCCTCTAGCAAAAGGCCTCAAATGGTGCCTTACCAATGGTGACGTGATAGCTATTTTTGTATGAAAACTCCACTAGTGGAAGGTGGTCCTCACAACTATGACCAAAATCAAGGACACAATAATGAAACATGTCCTCTAGGGTATGTATTGTATGCTTCGTCTGACCATCTGTCTGGGGATGAAAAGTTGTGTTCAAGTGTAGTTGAGTCTGGAATGCCTCCTACTGACCCTTCCACAACTGGGTTGTAAAGCATGCATCACGGTTTGAGACAATCATCAAAGGAACCTCATGTAGCCTCACTATCTCATGGACGTAGATACATCATGTGCCCTATACTATTCCCTACTCCGAGATGGTTAGAAGTGAGTAGGCATGGTGATTCAGTCAATGATCATCCAGATAGAATCATGGCCTCTGGATGTATGTGGTAACCCCGTCATGATGTCTATTTAGATACCATCCCATTTACACTTTGGTACCTCAAGGGGATACGCCAAGCTTGCTCGAAAATGATGCTCGATGAGGTTCACTGGTTGAAAAGTGAAGCATCATTGGACGAACTTGGCCACTTATATCTTCATTCATGGCAACCAGTACTAACATCGGAGGTCCTAGAACATCTTTGCCACTCCAAGATGTTTTTTCAAAGGGGATGTATGGAACTCTCTCATCACCTCATCCCTAAATTCCACTTTTACTATAGTGCACCCTCAATAAAGGATGACATGCTCCCCACCTATTTAAAATCCAACATTAGGATGTCTTAAGGATAACAGAGAATGTCAAACCACTTAGTAAACATCCACTAGTTGTACCTCCATGACTCACTGTAAGAGTGGGGGAGTAACAGCCATTGACTAAAGTTAAGATACTACATCATCATCCAAGAAGGATATCTGCATCACAACTAAATGCTCGGTCACCTCACATAGCACCTAGAAACTGGCCCTCTAGATAAGTGCATCTTCTACGACGTTCCCATTCCTAGGAGTATAGAATATCTAAAAGTCATAGTCCTGGAGGAACACTTGCAATTGCCGCTGTCTCAAGTTGAAGTACTTTTGGGAGAAGATATACCTAGTATTCTTGGGGTCAGAGTAAACTGTAAACTACTTAACCATAAAGTAGTATCACCACATCTTCAAGGAAAAGGAAATTTCTTCTAACTAATAGAGATGAGTCACATAGTTTTGCTCATGCTGCCTCAACTGTCGTGAGCCATATGTGATCACCACTCACTCCTACATCAGGAAACCACCTAGTATATTCCTTGATGTGTTGCAAAAGACTACATACTCAATTCAATCCTCTGGTAGTCACATGATGGGGGAACTAGTTAATCTCCACCACAACTCTTGGATACTCTGTTGACATTTCCTTATCCACAAAACGGGATGTCCCTTCCATGTCAAATTCAATATGGGTGCTGCCACTCTAGAAAATTAAGGCACAAACCTTCGATAGTAACCAGCCAACCACAATAAACTATGTACCTCAGTCACACTCTTGAGTGGTTCTCAACCGAGTAATACATCTATCTTCGCAGGATCCACTGAAACTCAAGCTTCTGAGTTGACATGTCCTAGAAATTTGACCTCCTGAATCCAGAATTAGAACTTTGAGATAATCCCACAAATATGGTTCTCTCGGAGTGTATCCAAAACTATTTTTAGGTGTGTAGAATACTCCTCATCTGACTCCGAGTACACTAAGATGTCGTAAATGAAGACCACAAAAAACGGTACATTTATGGCTCAAAAATCATGTTCATGAGTCCCATGAACACTGCTAGGGCATTGTTCATATGGAAAAGAATCCCCAAGGACCCATAGTGTCCATACCACCACCTGAAGGTTGTCTTGGATATGTCTGCATCCTGTACCCAAAGTTGGTGATAGTATTATTTCAAATATATCTTGGAGAACCATATCACTCCCATTACTTGATTGAAGTGGTCATCAACTCTTGGCAGTGGATACTTGTTCTTCATAGTCACCTAGTTCAGGAACCAAATTTCCACACACAACCTCAAACTCCCTTCTCCCTTCCTGGAAAATAGCCCCAGGGCTACCCATGGGGAAACATCTGGGCTTATGAACCCCTTCTCCGGAAAGTCCTCTAGATGTACCCTAAGCTCATGAAGCTCTACGAGAGCCATCTGATATGCAGGTGTGGATATCAGTGTCGCCCTGGGGTACATGTCGATGCAAATGTATACCTCTCTGGGAAGAGATAGTCCCATAACATCCTCATGAAAAACATCCATGTACTCGTCCACCACTACAAGAATGATTTGACTCTGCTCATCCACTTCACTGATTTTGTGGCTGGAAAACTGGTGAGTGATTGGCTACACCCTACTACAAGAAATTCCATCCAGTGTTGCAAGGCTTTCCTTCTCACCAGTGAAGGAAAACATGGTCCCATCTCCAAGGACACACTGCACTGCACACCTAAAATAGTCGATATGAGAATGGACTATGGATTACCAGTCCATACCAAGGATGATATCATAATGTCTCAATGCTACTACTAGGAAATCTCAGCTGAATCTACCACTTACTAATGTATGATAACACTATCGGAACTAGTAAGTAATTGTCATATCCCCTCTTGTAGGAGTCTGTAGGCGTAAGGATCAAGCCAACGACACCACCAGAATCCCCAATCTCTGAACGAGAGCCAGGGAAAGGAAATAATGACTAGAACCTATGTCTATAAGAATAACAGATAGGGTGTGGAAGGCACAAATCATACCTTAGATCAACTTTGGAGCACCGTGTTCATAAATATCCAGTGCCCGAAGCTGAGCTCACAAATGTTTTCTTACTTTTTAATTTTGGGTTGGACCCCCTTTGGGTGGTGGAGGTAGTACCTCAAACTGTCACCCACCACTTACAGCTTGGCCTACTCCCCTTCCATGTCCGCTGCCTTAAGAACCTCCTCAATAGATCCTCTGCCTCTGTCTCGGCAGTCCCTCAACCATCTTCTGGTAATTTGTATGGAGGTTCAGGTAGTCAGGTCAAAATTTCCCTACCCTCAACACATGAATAAATTCTTATCTCCCAGTAGAATACCTCGGGTGTGGGATCCCCGCACATCCGACCCTATGTCCTTGAGTAGGCCCCTAAAAGACATGGCCCTCTTGGTCTCTTGTGTATGTTCTCTACTACCTAATTAACACTCCTTTTCCTAGGGTTTTCTTGTATCATTTGATGTTGTTTCCATCTCTAGTAAGAATATATCCACAATAATGGATCTCTCCAGTACCTTTTCCTGGGTAGGGATGTTGAGAGACACCATCGTTGCCCTGATCTCCCAACCGAGTCCCTAATCAATGGCTTGATCCCCAATTAAAGGGTCCTGAACCATGTCTGTGGAGTATCACGAAGGCTCCGTGAACCATTCTGAGTACATAGCCACCGTCATTCTACCCTACTGAAGGTAAAGAAGCCCCTAAATGCACATAGAGCGCAAGGTCACAAGGAAAAAATCCTCTCGGAAAAACCTCTTAACATCTTCCCAAGAGAGGTTCGCCTCATAGTGCGTTTGGTTGGTCATCCTCCACCATCTCCCTGTTGAGCCCTACATAAGGCTCACTGCCAAGATTTCGATTTATTGAAGCAATTTCCTCACTAAGAAAAATATCCACGTCACTATCTCCATCCAGTCCTAAGCAACCTGAGGATCCATCTCCCCCATGAACATGGGAGGTCTCTATCTAGGAAACTCGTTCAAGGTACTAAGTCTTCATACATCCTCGATCAGTCTCATATATAGTAACTATAGATCAGTGGGTGGTGGAAATACAGATGCACCACCTAGTAGGGCCATCTCAAGAACTGGTCCCTCAACCGATGCCTCATCGCAAGGTGGGCTATCCAACTGATCACGTTTGGGATCCTAGCTAATCGTCTATATGGATGCATCCAGAGATAGATCACGATGTACCAGTGTCCGAAGGTAATACTTGGTGAGGTGACTGTTATTCAAAAAGAACATAAGGATACACTTATGAGAACAATGTTTTCATGTTTAGAGAGAAAAATCATAATTCAATGTCCTGGTGTATGGATACATCGGTCGCTGAACCAACATTGGACATCCCGAATCCGAATGTCAGACTCGAAACACTTAACATTGTTTCCCCAAAAACAAAAGAATAGTCTCCTTGTTTTAGAGGTGGAACCAACCTTCCACTAATACCTTTATGTCATGACCCGTCCCCCAGGTCCCATGTCGTGACTACCCCAACCCTTCCTTTCAATGGCAAGGGGATGCTCACTAGTATCGAAGGATTAAACCTACAAGTTGGAGGCATTTTCTTGAGTACCTATACACAGAAACATGACCAACCACATATCACAATCAAAATGGGAAAGAAAGTATATTGAAACAAGTTCTAAGTACAAGTACAATAGAAAAATAGTGTGCCAGAATACAAACCCAAAAAAAGGACTGAAAACAACAAAGTACAAAAGGACTTGGGTAGCCATCTGCTGAAAAACCCTCCTGATCATAAGAGTGGTGTAGCTACTTGAAGTCAAAGTAGTACTACCTGTCCAACAGATCTTACTAGGCCCCGCCTATTCTTAGTCCCCTAATTCCTCCATCAAAGCATCGATTGGCTGAACAAGACACAACACGTACGGACGAAGCCCGTGCAGTGGTGAGTAACGAAATAATCAATAGGGGACCTTGAAACAAAAATGAAAGACCAAAAATATGTCCTCAAAAAATATCATGAATCATAATCATTAACCACAAAACAGCTCACACCAGGTATACAGCTAGGTTAAGTGATCTTAAAAAGTTAAAAATTCCATTCCGGGCACACCAGGCCTCAGAATCTTGTACCGTCAGAGTGTGTAGTCTTGAAATAATTCCATATAATTCAAAATTAAAAAAATACACGGAAATTTCAATGAATTACATATATATCATACAAGTGATTTTGTGAATAAAAACAATTCAGATCTCTTCGTGGAGGTGATAGTTCACACTACGTTATCGTTTTTATGTGCATGGAAGAAAAGAAAGTAATTGAAATATTATTCTTTTAAAATGACAAATATTTCATTAATACCATATATAAATATTTAGTTGATCATTATAACATCTCTTGATTGATGTTAATGAAAATGAACTATATCGGTTTGTGAGGCGATAGTCTGTCGTACATACGAATGAAATGTTCATTTCCCTTTTGATGATATTGGAGATGTATTTACGTGGTGGTATTACCATAAAAACTACTCATTATATTTAGGATACTCGATATAATATTTCATCATAGATGAATTTGAAGAATAAATAAATCAGAAACACTAATAAATTGATACGCCTTTTTCAGTTGGTCACCTTTGATGAAAATCGTAACACCTCTAAGAAGGGTGTTATGCCTAAAATAAGGCCTCAAGAATCTGATTAGGGATTATAAGAAGATGATTGGGTAGATATTGGACAAGAGAAAATGATTTTTAAATGTGAAAATTAGAGATTATCAGTTACCATTTTACAGGAGAGGGGAGGGGACCCTTATAAACTCTTAGAATTCTAAAATAATATAAATTCATTTTCGGTTCGAAATGGTCCCAAATTTATTTAATTAGAAAATAAGATGATTTTTCATGGAATAACCATCATCAAATTAAAATTATACATGTTTTTTGTTATATTTTAATCCTTTTCCTTTTAGTTTAACCCTTATTTTACCCTTTTAAATCTTATCGTGTTATTATGCTATTTAAACATTGCGAGTTACTGTAATTAACATAACATGTCAAATGACCCATAAGAGTAACATTTAGTACATATTTAGACTTATCAAAACCATTTGTACAAATCATAGATTTATATGAATTTAATAACATTTAATAAAATATTTTATATTTTAAAATCCAATAGTGTCAATTTTGACACTATTCATTAGTTGAATTTTAAAATTTTCATAACAGGAAGATATGTTCGAACCAACTACATTAAATCAAAAAAAATATCAAAAATAATCCATAAAATGTTTGTATGTAATAAATTATTTTAGATAATAATTATTTTAATATTTCTAATATCATTTATTTGATTAATTAATTAATTAATTAATTACTACATGATCATTGGGTCATAATAAAATATAATTATTTTATTTCAAAAAATTATAAATAAATAAAAACTATATAGGTATGATTTTGAGATTTATAATTAATATTTATAGTAAAAATGATACCTTATATATCTCCATGTTATAATACTTTAATTTAAAAAAAAGTGTAACAAAAATTACTATTCATTGAATATAATATTATAAATGAATTAATTTCATCCAAGTGGCTCCAAGTGGTTCTAAAATCAACCCAAGTATGCTCCTTATCATGATACCCTCATAAAATAAAATTGGGACAAGTTTTAGGGTAGTTTAATATTATTATAATATTATTTTTATATTTAATAAATGATTTACCCTTAATAAGGGTAATTAAAATAATTACTAAAGTTACAATTCATAATGTTCAAAAAATGAAATGGTAGTATTTACATAATTTAGACCTTCTCATTCCAAATATGGAATCCATTTTTCCAAATTTATAACACATTAGTTTCATATTTAATTTAAAATTAATCCACATTTTTTAAACGAGAAAATGAGCATTTTTTAAAATAAAAAACCATCAAAAGAATAACATGCGTTTATATCTAAATTCAATGTAAAATTACCTAAAATGAATAAAATTTGATTAAATAATAAAACATTAATATAATTATACTTTAAAAAAATTAAAAATATATTCTAAAAATATAGATAACTTAGAAGAAAAAGTATTTTTGAAATAAAATGCATTATTTTTCACTATTCATTAAAATATAAATTTTTTCAGAAAAATACCAAAATTCCAACAAAAGTAAATTTTTATGTACCTCATCTAAATAATAAGTTTATTTTTTCAAATATTTCTTATAAAATTATTAAAAAATATATTTAAAATGGGTTCACCATCAAAAGGCGGTAAAACAATATTTTTTTGAAAAATACTTCTTTTATCCGAAAAATTGAATTTGTTCTTATATCATTTCTCAAAAACATATAAGATGAATTTTAAACATTAAATAGAATATATTACATATATGTTTCATTAATAAAATACATATATAGTGATTTTATTATTTTATAAACTTACTTATTTTCATTTAAATAGCTTTTCATAAAAACATTTTCTTTCAATTAAAAAGGGTTTTATTATACTTTATAAATAACTATTCACAAAATAATTAATTAAATACATGAGTAAATAATATTTTAAAAAATCAAATAATAGAGTTCATTCCCAACATTTTATCAACTAGTTTATAAGGTAATATAATAATATATAGTTTTTCTCTTAAGTTCGATGTGGAATATTATGTACGCTATCGAACATATTGTCTCCTACTAAAAACTAGTGATGCTACAGATGGAATGTCAATAAATAATTTTATATCATATGAGAATTAAATGGTCCTATGATTTTAATGATATAGTATAATATTTTATAATTGAAAGTTTAATATCTATGGAAAATGATTCATATTTTCTTTTGAGACCCGCCAAAATTAAAAAATTTATTTTACATATTCATATGAAATATTTTATGGAAAAAATTAATTAGAAAAATTATTTTATAAGTAACTATGTTATTATATTTAACTCATATATAATTACATGAAAGTGAAAACTGATGGTATTTTGAAAATATGGATTTTATTAATATGTTTCATTTCATTTTATATATTATACTACGATTTTTTTTCATATTCCTAATTTTTAAATGTTTTTTCATAGCACATAAGGTTTTTTTGTGAATATTTCAGGGTGAATGGTGAGGTATCATAAATTAGGGAAACAAATTCATGAATGAAACATGAGTACAAACCTAAAATGATGGTTTCATTGAAAAATTCTATAATGTGTAGAGATTTAACCTTTTATAATTGTTTTCCTAAATCATCAAAACTATGAAAAAATTAATACACTATATGTATGAAAGTGAAATCATTGATAGAAATAAAATATAATTATGTGTTGTTTATGTAATGGGGAGTTATTGTAAATGTGTTCTTCAGTATCTACTAGGATCTTCAAGGGAGAAGCGTATGATCATCGTCATCTCACTCAATACCAAAATAGATTGTAAGTGTAAAAGAGAACACTACTGTATTCCACCACTATTAGTATCCTTGTGTTGTGAGCCCCATCACATCAAAAAGTAAATAACTTTGATGAATAATATCTAAATTCACAATTGTGGTTCCTTATATTATTCATACGACTCCCGCTTAATGATATTCCTTATATTAAATAACTTTCTCAAGGGTTTCCAAGTAATTTTATAATTATATGATTATATTTTTAAATAAAAAAATGTTACTAAAATATCCCTCTATCACAACATAACTCAATGGATATCACCACCCACATTTCATGTTACATCAATGTCAACTACTGTAACCAAGGTAATTCCTTTACATCCCTAAATCATTCTTATATATTTCATGAACCTATTTATGAATCATTCCAACGTCATTTTTTAAAGACCATGTCACCATTCCATGTTATTTTTATATTTTTTAATGGATACTCATTGGGTTCACGTAGTATATTTGTGATTTTATTTCATTAAAATCGGAAGAACTGCATATGTATAATATACTATAATTTTATTTAATTTACTAACTAACAAAATATCTCATTATTTTCATCCTTTATAATCTAGAATATTATTCAATGTTTATTTGAGTCAATAAATTTATTATATTGAATAAATATATTTATAACATCCAATAAACTATTCTAGATTTAATCCTCCATAACACATATGAGTAGCTTACAATTCATTGAAATCACATTCATTTTTATATTAATCTTCTAATAACCATACTATATCTATTGTCATCTTGGGTATGTTGATCACAAGAATTAATATATATATATATATACAGGTAATAATCTTCATATTTACAATCTATAATTTACACAATAATAGTTTTCTGAAAACCATAATGAAAGTATTATTTATTTGAAAATAATTTTATATTCACTTTTACTGTTATAAAAAATTACCATGATAGTCAATTAACTCATCCTAATTAATCGCGTTCTATTTACATTAAAAATATTAATCATATTCTCAAAAACAAAATGTTTTACCAAAAATTGAAACCTATTACATCTTTTACTCTGTTGCTCATATAATTTCTTAATCAAAGATACACTTTTAATTTCAACAAAATCTCATTATATATAGTTATTATTATTACAATTAATTATATATTAAATAATTAACACTTTGATAACTTCAAAACCCAACATTTAATTCACATAACACTAATCCCACTCAACTTATTAAACTAATACTCAGTGACTAGTAGAAATAATTCACCTAAAACGTTTTAAAAAAAATATCAATTAATTTTATATTTATAACAACAAATCCAGATTAATTTAATAACTGTTTTTCAAATTCATTAATAAAAAAATTCAGGATTGATGAAAACATATTTTCATTATCACCATGATGTAAGGAGTACCCCCATGATGTTTTTTAACTAAAAATAATACTTTTCACATTAACCTATATGCTTGTAAAAAACTTGATTGACTTCTGCTTAATGATGGAACCTAGATGCACCGACAATTGATTTCTCAGCTCATTGCACCGTACTGATCGTGCCTCAATGAGATGGTTATACAATCATTAATCATATGTTCTAGAGTACACAGTTTCACTAGTAGAGATTCATCCTCACATGTCTATTATAGGAACATAATATTTCATATAATATAATTGATAAAAAACCCAAATTTGACTAGGGAATTCGATCACATTGTAATTATTTAAATATGGTTTATAATATGATCAGATCGATTAGGGATCTAGAATACATAATTTCCACCCCCCTTGTAAAACTATAATAGAGCTAATAAGAAATATTAGTTTCAAAGGAATATATAATAGGGAAGTTCTGCATGTCCATTAAACATTAAAATAAATACCGACACATATCCCCTTTCTAGAGAATATATAGCCCATTAATGGTCATTTGATGGAATATTAGATGGTTTTGGTCCCCTCAAAAGCCTGTTCTTTCTACCCATGCTGAATTTTATTCCACCTTCACCCAAGGGGTTTTAACCACCACATAACATCTCCAATGAATACCAATATACCAATGAATTTAATACTTATTGGAAGGGTCTCAAATATGGACACTAAATTATAAAAATCTCTCATTTTGTAAGTCCTTTCAAATATATATTTGTGTAATGATTAAAAATTATATCAAGAATTTTCCCATTCTATATGTCCAATATATGTAATTTTCAGATCAATTAGGTCTACCCCTTCAAGTTATTCCTTTTTATATATATTTCTCACCATGATTAAGCCATATTTACTATGTTCTATGTATGTCTTAAAGAAAACATCACTAAAACTGATAACATGGTTTATTTGAACTTCATGAAATAGATTTTTACGATCCAAAGTCATATGAATTAATTTCATATAAAAAATAACTATCTAGAGGTATTCAATAAAATTAAAAAAATTGAAGCATGAATTACTATAACAATTATATACCCCATATATTCTCTCAATTGTTTTTCTATAATCAATGTATAATATTTGTGATTTTTTATTGTCCATATAGCCACAATAGAAAATGTGATATATACTGATATTTTTTATTCTAGATATGAATATTAATAAAAACAAAATTTAGGATGGAATAAAAACAACTTAATGAAGTCTTCATAATCAATGTACCATTTCTCTCCATGATGATCTTCTGATCCATGGTGGTGATCCATTCTCTTGTTGCTGCCTCTATAGTGATTGATCGCCCCTCCCCCCACAAACCCTACTGTGAAAGTGGGTTCCCTAAACCTAATATGATTAATATAATTCGATTACTATATATATATTTTTCATTATGTTATCCCTTATGTATTGATACCATATTTTTCTTCATTCTTCTATATCGCTTTTCCATTTGTTGGTGTCTTTAGAATTTTTATTCTAAAAATAGAAGTAGTATTTCCTATCCATGATGATAACTTCATTATTCTATGATTGTAACTTTTGAACATAAGTAATATAGTCTAGATAAATTATAATAATGGGAGACAAATTATGTTTTGTTATCATATTTTAGGTAAATATATGAATTGATAATAATTCACATGATGTTGTCACTTGGTAATGTTGAATAACTGATATCATGGGGACTACCAATCTAATAAGAACACAACATGTTTCAGGTTTCATTTGAAATTACTATCTTTGAGAATGTCTATTTTTTTCTATACATGATATTGTTATATGTATGTATCATTTTACCATGTATAATAATTCATGATTTAATCCATGAAATTTATTTCATTATAGAGTATCATGTATTGGGTATGTCATTGGGGGTACTAAATGGGTTGACTTATTAGGATATGATTTGTCAATTATCAATGTAACAAATATCTCTAGCCCAATTTTACAATATAGTAGTACCTTTAAAAAATAAATGTCTACAGAAGATGAACCTATGACTATGTGGTATAGTAATAAATCAAATTAAGAATTGAATGGATAATGAAAAAAGTGTGTATCCTAATATAAAATTTATTAAAAAAAGAGATTATATTCCATAGTGTGTGTTTGTAAGCGGTAGGGGTAACTATAATTTTTTTTCTACTTAGGGGACTTGATGTGTTTATATATACCACCTGTAGATTATTAGTATGACTCACTACTATTACGATAATTTCGTATAGTATCACTCAAAAACTATTTATAGATGTTCAAACTATTCAGATAATTATGATTTTTGGATGAAGTAGGACACATGTGCAGGGGCTAGTGAACACTTGAGTGTGACCAATTTCATTAAAAATAATTCAATTATATTATTTGAATTTGTAAAAATAATAATTGATTATATTTATTGAGTTATTTAAAATTTATGTATTTACAATATTTAATATGAAGAAATATAAATTTTTAAGTGAATTTTTCACCTTAAAAACATTTTAATAATTTATTAAAGGAATGTGATAAAATAATGGTTCTCATTAAATCATGTGACATGTTATTATTATCATAAAATATTTATAGAATAATTTTTCCATTAATTACACTTACTAAGTTATTTCTCTCATTTGGGGACAATTTAAGAGATTAATCTTGTTGAAGTTTTTATGCGCAATATAATGAAGTTTTAGCCTACGATTTCATCTTATATTGAGTCATGAATATTATTCCAAACCTTTTTCAAGAAATAATAGATTGAAACTACATTATAATCACGTAATATATGATATATTTATATAAATCAATGGATGACAACAATCAGAACAATCCAACTTCCCTGTTTCAATCACAGAATCATCACATAATGAAAATGATGTTGTAATGCACATTGATTTTGAATCCTAGTCCCAATGAATCAAAAAATGAGTATCCCAGATGAATTTACTAGTTTTGGTAAGCCTCAATATACTATTAAATATAGGATAGAATATGCATCAATAAATATACAAGGTTAGGTTTTTGGTTTTCATTGATTTTATTCATCAAGCATAAATTAAATATGATACAATCCATGGGAGAATCGAGCATGGTGTATGAAGATACTAGTTTTTATAAATTATAAATTCCCATAAAAATTATAAAATTACAGTTTTTATGCTTCATAACTCATGATATCCTTCATTTCATATCAAAATGCATTCAGGTAGAGGGATTCGATACATCAGGAATTCCAATTGTGGAACTTCAATCCGATGCCACATGTTCGAGTTATGTCCATATGAAGATCAAAAATATTATTTTAATGTTTAATAAAAAATAAAAAATAAAAATACATTTCATGTTAATTAAGAAAATATTGATATAGATAATAAAATGAGGTGTGTCGACTTCAAAAGAGGCAGTAGGAGGATCTTCCATGATTGTGAAATATATATATATATTCAAAATATATTTTTACAATATATATGTATATGTATATATATTTCACATGAGATTACCCACAAGAGACTGAAACATGAAAATATTAATAGAAACCCATCTATGTATATTTAAATACAAATTAAGACCATTAAAATAAATAAAAATAAAAAATAAATATTTAAAAATATTTCTAATTTAAATAAAATGGTTCAGGTGTCATGGGACGTATTATTTTAAGGCTAAATTATTGAATTAAAAATATAGTCATGTATAAATTTATATTATTTAATATTTATAATGAAATATTTTTTTACTTTTACAAATTATGATATGATACTGACCCATTAATGTTAGGTTTACATAATTATTTTATTTTAATTATTGAAGTGGAATTATTTTTTTATAATTTGTTATTTAATAATATATTTTCCCAATTTAGTGTCACCCATCATTATTTAAGTGTAAATGGGATTATTTTTCAGATTTTTTTTATAAAAATGTATTTTTGCATCTCGAGTGACCCCAGAGAAGAACATTAGAATGAAATATAAAACTAGATGACTTTGCGATAATATGGTACGAGTTAAGAGACAACATGAAACCAAATATAAAATAATTATCACAACATTGACGGATGTTGAAAATCATATTGGTGAATGCATAAAAGAGCCCCACTAGGGGTTCAGCTTATTCGTATTATTTTCAATTAATTAACTAGTATAGAAACATATTATGATTATGTTATTGTTTTTTAATTTTATAATTCACAATTAATTATTTATGAATTTTTCTGTGATATATGACCACCTAAAACTGTTAACAAGAATTCATAGAAAAAATTAATGAAAATGTTACAATGATATCTTCTATTTATTTTTTTTATTTTATTTAAAAAAAATCATTTAAAATAAGAAAATTAAATATAATACGATTTCATTAAAAAACTATTAAAACACATCAAAGGAAAGATTATGCAATTTAATGCATTCTTCAAATATAGTTTGAAGAAAATAATATGTTTTAGATGATCATCTACCATAGTTTTGTGTTTTATTGGCTACATGGATATTCTTATGATAGTGGTGGATTGACGTAATTAATGAAGTTAGAAAAAAAGTATCTATAGATGCTATGATGAACCATTAGTTATAAAATGCTGAGTAATGTAGGGTAAAAATATTTAAAGGATGATCGCCTTCTCAAAAGGAGTTGGAGTCACTTTTTAATGTGTTTGGATATCTATAATCCTACAATGAAACTATTTGTGTACTTGTATATCCCTAGCTAAATCCAGGAAGTGATTTTTTGGGGATTCTTCCAACTAAAATACTCACGATAATGAATATTTTGAATGTAGTAGTTGAGGACATATATAATTTTATAAAATAGTCTAGGAAATTTATGCATCGTAGATATATAATAAATGATTGTCAGTATTGATGACAAAATTACTAATATTATTTTTTTTATAAATAAAAAAATTCTTAATAATACCAAAGAAACACTACGATAAAAGTTGGGAAAAATAATGTTACCTTTAATAATAATTTCTAATATAATTACATGAACCTACAAATAGTAATATGAGATTAAATTAAAATGAATATTCTGAAGAACCCACTTCCTATTATTACCCATTAGGAAATAAGTGAGGTTATGAGAAAAATATAAAGTAGATTAATAGATGACATATATGATGTTTAAAACATATTTCAATCATCATTATATAGTAATTTATGTATGTAACCTATGTAAATGAATTTTATAATATGTTCACACATATCTATGAATTCAATAAGAAGAAATTAGATAATTAAATGAATGAGATGATGATTACATTAGAAACATGTGAATTGAATAATTAATTAAAGCCTGTCAATGCATATTTTTCTTCCATAATTACCTCCCATTTACACGGTTTTCATTTATAATTATAAACAGAAAAATATAAAGAAACCACATAAATAACATTTCTTGTAAAGATATCCATAAAGAGAGAAGCTTACAGAAAGGTAAATATTTATATCCTAAAGTGAACCAAATTAAAGTATAAGTGTAATGGAAAATTGAAAAGACACAACCAAATTTACCATCACAACCTAATTCTAGAAACTAATGATAATCATAGAGTGCATATAAATGGGATCTATTTCAATTAAATGTGTAAAAAAAGTTCACTATAAGTGGAATTGAAATGAATTTTTAAATAAAGTAGTCTATTTGACTTTAGTGATATTAATTAAATAAAATATAAAACAACTGTTATAATTGTTTGATGTTAAATAAAGTCTTTATATGACATATGTGAATTTAAATATTGTAACCATGCCTATATAGATGAATGAATATAAGATAATGTGAATCCATTCTACTACCGAGAAACGTTTATTTTAATGCTGGTGGTGTTAATAAAACGTTTTTTTATTTCTCAATAGATTAATATTTATGAAACAATAATTATGAATTGGAGGTTTTCACCAAATTTATTTCATTGTTCATTATGAAATTACAAGATAGTTTTTCATATGTAATTAATGATTTTTTATAATTAATTAATAGTTTATTAATATTGTTGGTGCCAAAATTTGAGAAGAAGAAGAAGAAATGGGATGCCTCAAGGGGATGCTTCGCGAAGGATGCTCGCAGAGCCCCTTCATCCCCACACCCGCTGCTGAGTAGGGAGGCGGGACGCTCCGCAAACTCCTTTGATGTTTGTGAGCCCACTATGGAGCAAGAAGGCAGGATGCTCTGCAAACGCCTTTGACATTCACTAGCTTGCCAAGGAGCAACCAAATCCCTCATCGCACCGAGCAAGCTCTCCATCGCGGTGCTACTTGCCTATATATACCGGGCTCCCCCTGAGCCCAAGGGACAGAAAATCCGACCTTTCAACTTCTAATCTCCCAAATCGTGAATCACCCTTTGCCCTTTGAACCATGAGCTACACGAGGTACATTTCCTCTACGAAGTGCCTCCCATTTTCCTTGTTTAAACATCTCTTTCTAGAGGGATACCTTTCAAAAATCCCATGGGTCTTCGTGAAGGAAGGGGATACCCAATGGAAGCAGAGTCATCGCAGAGCCTTTATGCTTCACGAAACACCCATCATGTACACATGATCCACATTCCAAGGCAGGGTCACTGTACTTCACATAGCACATTACTTCACAACACCCTGCTTCACGATGCACCTTTACTTCAAGAGGCAATGCTCTGTGAATGCATTTCCACTTCGTGAGGCACCCCCTATATGCACCCATGCCCTATGATTAGGCTGGGACGCTCCACATCTCTAAATGCACCCCTTCCTAAGAACCCCCCACTACATGGAGCACCAGAGCTTCACAAGGCCCCTGCCTATGAACTCCTCTGCTTTAAAATTTCTTTTCCCGTGCCACCCTGCAGGTTTTCATGAAGTGATTTCAAAGTCCCTTGGACAATACCCCCCGTTGCGTTTCTTCGCCTCATTCTTCTTCGCATAGTCACGATAAATAACTATTTCTTCTTTGCATAGAAATGATAACGTGGCCCCCTAATGGGATCATCTCATGACACCCCCCAGCTATGACATTTCTGATTCCTTCCATTCACCAAGGTGTAGAGGGTACCGGTTATGTAAGTCCTACGGGTGAGGAGAAAACCCACCTCATCCAAGTTCCATTACATTAAACATCCAAGTTCCATCATCCTAAACACATGACATTAAACTGTGACTCCCCCCAAGAATCCAACGCGGGGTCCCCTGACTTAGACATTCTACACGCCAACTGGTCTCCACGGGGATGAGATCATCCCTAACAGGGGATGATATCTTCCTTACAAGGGCGACATTTTTACATGGGGAAATGCAAACCATATTGGTATAAGCCCCTACCCTTTCATACAGGAGGTATCACCACTACTCCTCCATTCGTTTTCGGTGCCCAAGTCAGCAAAGGGCTTGGTGGGGAATGGTGATCCTCCTTTCTTCGGTGCCAAATCCCTCTCACGATGTGCTTTGTCGCCATCTAAGACTCCACTCTAGAGTAAACCCCAGTCTCCATCTCCCTGGGCTGTGGACTACGCTTAAGCCCCTGTTTCCACATTGGTCCACCTAGAGCCTAAGACCCATTCCACTTCCCACAGATGTAACATTCACGGCATGATCTTCAGGTCTTTTCCGCCTCTTGTTTCTCACACAGATTAGTACTCATGTGGGATTAGAATCAGCATTGACCATGGCAACCATCACTGGCAGCCTAGAGTGTAAGCCCCAAACCATTTATAAACTACGGGGTCTTTGATCCTTGCCAAGGTAAGGTACATAGGAGGCCTCCCTGAGGTTCAAGCCCAACACCCAGTTGTTCCGACTCCCTTCACGTCGGTTCACCACACCAACCATGGGCAGCCTAGAGTGTAAGCCCCACACCATCCATCCCGAACTATGTGTACTTTGATCCTTGACAAGTCATGGTAAGTAGGAATCCTCCCGGAGGTTCAAGCCAACCATCCATGGGACCCAGGTCCTTAGTCACATCGGTTCTCCGACCCCCATTCTAAACTACATGAAATTTGATCCTTTCCTAGTCAAGGTATGTAGGAAGCCTCCTAGAGGATCAATCCCAACAACAATTGGTCCTGACCATCTTCACATCAGTGTACCATGCCCCATTTCAGAGCTACGTGGACATTGATCTATGCCAAGGCATGGTACATAGGAATCCTCCCTGAGGTTCCATCCCAACACCAGGTCATTCAGACCCCCTTCACCTCTGTTCGCCCCAACACCATCCCGAACTACGTGGGACTTGATCCATGCCTTCTAGACAGGGTATGTAGGAAGCCTCTCTGAGGTTCATCCCTATATAGTGGTAAGATATTGTGACCTATCTAGCAGTAATCCATTGTGCCCTATCCAGCGGTAAGCCATTGTGCCCTATCCAGCAGTAAACAGTTGTGCCTCGTCCAGTGGTAAGCCGTTCTGCCCCATCCAGCGGTAAGCCATTGTGACCCAATCCAGCGGTAAGCCATTGTAATCCCATTAGCTAGGACCTACAACTATGGTTCATCCTTGTGACGTCAGACCACCCTAGGCTACTAACCATGTGTAATCCCTATACACATCATCAGGTTGTTGTCCGGCATGTACACCCCAATTAAATCTCATTGCCTAATATTTCCCTCGATCCTATGTGTCTCGGGAAGTTCATGCCCAAGTCCAGAGGTTCCACTCCCTCCGGGCCTCGACCATACATCATCCATATTGATTCTTACATGGGTCTCCACTTCCTGGTGAGGCAATATCAACCCACATACATCAGTGTTCCCTCAAAGGGGTTACAACTATCTGATCCACTCTAGTCGGTGCTCCGATCTGTCCGATATATCTCCACTAGATGTTATACTCACGGAATACCCTGTGTTAAACATATGAATATGAGGAAACCACAAATACATGCCCATGGCTTATAATTCCATGCATTCGATGTGGGATGCCTCGGGTTTCCACACCCTCAAGAAGCCCTATAATAAGGGGAAGAAATACTGACACTCTAGTGTTCCAGCGTCCAGACACACCAATGATGCCCAACCTGACTACTCCCCTGACTGAAGGTTGCTGCCCTGGATGGACCCTCTGAAATGTCCCGATAGAAGTAGTGTAATTTACCAGCATCCATGAAGATATGGAACTGAGAAGAGTTTCACGAACAATGTCTTAAATATACAAGGGATACATGTACTATGTGATGAGTTTCAAGGAGGAATCCACGGAAGGAGGAATTGACATCCCATCACCCTGTTTCGATCAAGGGGAAAATTTCCCTAAATTAGAAATGGATGTCGCCTGCCTTTGGGAAGTGGGAATGCGGGGGAAAAAAACCACGCCTTTCATCCCCAAGTCAGATGGACGCGCGCGACTCAGATAAAGCGTCCGAAATAGAAATGGTGAACCCGGCGTGAAATTATTCTCCTCCATATGGAGACTAGTAGCATTCGAGGCATCAATGGATTAGCATGTCATCAGATCCAGTCATTCGGTGCCAATTTCTTCCTAGAAAATAGCAGGCCTGGCGTGAAATTTACCAGAAAGTGGAGCAGTCAAAGCATTTGGAATCCTAATCTATGACGTTGTCAGAGTCAATCCCACTTACCGGTCACTGAAGAAAAAATGGTTTGGGGGCATTGGTCGTCAAATCCTTTTTATTTCATCACTAATGAGTTAATATTCCTTTTTTCAAGAACCAATTTGTTGTACCCGGGACTCGATCACCGCCTACCCATCGACGCAGGGGCATGGGAAATACCAATGCGGAAATCCTGTCTGGTTCTTCCTCTTCCAAGACGATCCTAATAGCCATGACCATTGGGCACCCACACCCCCTTTCCCCATCAGAAGGTATCCAACGAAGGGTAATTAATGACCTCGTACGCCAGTACGAGAAATAGGGGATCATCCCTATGAGGGACATATCCCACCTGGATTTAGAGGCATATGCGCCTCACCATCAATGCCACCCATGAGGGCCGTGCCGGGAGCCGCTGCTCCCCACCACAACATGTAATGGATTCAAGAGCTTGTCCCCGGAATGCCTCGATGACTCCTTGCCCTCTGCCGACGAGGTAGGAGATTTCTGGGCTAGCCCGGTCAAAGTCCCACTCCAGGGGATCCCAGCGAGGGATCCCACTAGGCCTCGTCAGCACCGCCAACCAATCTTATGGGCTGAGGAGTAGGTAATACACTTGCCTAGACCCCCCGAATCCAATTCGTCTGACCGACGCCAGCATCGGGTGAAAATTGAATAGGACACCCGCCAAGGTGTGTCAACATCAGCGGCTATTGTGGCCCGAGCCACCGTTGACTCATTTCACCAACTCCTTGTATTTGCTGAGAACGAGCAGTTACATGCGTGACTTGAATTGAGGCCCCAAACACCCCATGGGACGGCTGGGTTAACTCTCTTGGTCGCTAGCACAAGTAGTGGCCGCCGTGGACTAACTCGCAGTGATGCCACCCAGTACGAAGGCCCTCCCAGTATCGCCACTATGAAAGGTGCAGGTACCCTCCGCTCCCAATCTTGGCATAGAGGTCATCCCCGTGCCACCTTCAACCCAATCGAGGGTCTTCCACATAATAGAAACACACCGCATGAGATCCACTTCCATGATCATTACACTGGGTACGAAGTCACTCCTCCTACCGCAGACCAAAGGTATGGAGAGATGGAATATTCGGTCACTCGCCAATGTGGGGGGCCTCCCCATGTCCTCGTTGCAGCTGGTGAAACACCTAACCCTAACGATCAGAGGAGTGGAGGCCAACTTCACTTCACCAGTGCCCAGCGCAGAAGTCCTACCCGAGTACAGATTGACCAGTATGAGGACTTCCCTCGCACTGATGTAGCGAGGGGAAACAAGCATGAAGGCCCTCCCCATGATCCTGCCAATTCTAACGGAGGTTTTTTCAGCTATAGAGAAATCCATGGAGGTCCTCCACATGTCCAATTTGACATTTTTCCTAGCGCTCCATGCACCGCAGCTTACTCTGGCGGAAACCCTCTCCGCCCCAGCATCAGTGCGGTCGAAGGACCTCCTCATGCCAGGATTAGGCCTTTCCCCAAAGAGCCTTCCAGGGGAATGATAGTGGGTGGTCGCTACCATAAGATGAATTCTGGGAAGGTCCAGACAGAAATAAAACTAGTACGCTTCTCAGACTCTGAGGCAGAGTGCGACTCAACATTGGAGCCATCCCCTCAGTCCTCCGAGTCAAAGGCTAGGGCAGGAACGAGGTGCATCAACCTCGTAATCACGAAATCCGAGGTCCATTTGATACATTTCTCCCTTCATAGGTATATCCATGAGGATGATAATCTGGCATGTACCCAGGGACTGACCACAAAGTCGCCACCATTATCACAAAAAGTGGCCTCCACCTCGTCTAGAGATCACATAGAGCTATTTTTGGGATCAATCGAATAAGAAACACCATATTTCCCACCCTCAGTAGACGCCGATGATGTGTCATAAGACCTGGTCACCAGTCTATATTATTATTCTGTAGCGGCCAGGTTGCTACACTCCTCAGAGGATAGCCCGAGATTCGGCGGTCAGTCATCCTGCTCGGTGTATTCTCCGCCGGCCATCCTGCCATCCCAGCGGTCTTCCTCAGTACCACTGCCAGTTCTTTAGCCACCTTCGGTTGATGGGTGGGGAAATGAATGGAAAGGCCCTGAATCTGAGCTGAGTATCTTATGGAATACACTCATGGAGGACCACTTCCACAAGATGTTATGGCCCGTGGCAGCACCGAATTTATGTGCGTCAGAATCTCTCTCCCTAGAAGAAGTTGACTATTTCTGTGGGACCCACTAGGCGATGCACTTTCTCCTTCACCACCAGCGAGTGATTTATTCGACGAGATAAGCGCACTTTGAAGACATCAGTGAACAATGTCGTTTGGTTGACCTGGCCGCACTTCTCGTGGCCAAGCACCCTGAGTCACCTGGTCACCATAATGCCCTCCAGCAAATATGTGCCCATATTTTCCAAGTACTCTTCAAGATTATCAAGGAGGCTTTCCCCCACATGAAATTCCATGGTTGGGGGTAGTACACTACCCTCCTATTCAGTTCTATCAGACGATAACCTAACTCACTAGGCGACATTGAGGACATTCCCCTGAAAAGAGTCACGGTCAACATGATCGGTCTATCGGAAGGGGAGAATGAGCTGGAACCTCTTGATGGGAACTTCCTCCTTGAGGGTGTTCCACCACTACTGGACCATTTGGGAAAATTTTCTCACCAAAAGAGAAATTTTATGGGTCTCCATCCACCTACCGAGGTGCTAGTTCTAAGCCAGAATCTCGGTAAGGGTAATGAGCATCTGGGGCTGCCAAACAATCTGAATCGTCCGTATCAGTGCAAAAGATAGAGGAAGACCTTGAGAAGGCTGCATTGTGTCTGCAACATGTTGAACAGAAAAATTTGGTCGACGATCTCCTAGTTGAACACACTGCAGAACAACATCCAGATTATGGTGATCCTCAGCTAGCACAGTAGGGACAGACACAACTCTGCTATGTTGAATTTCCTCAAGGTATCCCTGAATATCCTTCCCATGTAGAGAGGGTTGAGGCTGGTGCTTACGGAAAGAGGGAGTGATATGTATTGCCAAATCCGCCCAAGTGACGCATTAATCCACATGACCCACCCCAGGTTCCCCTAGTTGTTCTACAGGACACCCCACTAGCCGCGCCACAAGCCGCTTGCCCGAAGATCTCATTAAAGAACCTGACAAAGCACTGGTGGTTAGGGACCCTCGTCAAGATAGGGACCCCCATCCAGATGATATATTAGCGGAACACATCGCTCACCTCGAGGCGTTGGAAACATGACAGGTGGCGATACTGCCTAATGGAAAGATGTATCTAGCATTGGTGGATGATATGACGACACCTCTGGTTTTTGGAAATGCCACATTCTTCCCCATTAATGGGACATGGGACCCCTCACAACATCTAGCCCACTTTTCTTCAAGGTTTGGACCCGTGTAGGGAACTCTGGCACTGTATGAAGCCTCCATGATTTAATGTTTTGTACAGACATTGGAAGAGACTATATTCTTCTGGTATATCCAACTCTCTATCGGGTCAATAGTGGGATGGGAGGATCGTTGTAGACAGTTTCTATTCCAGTTTAGTTCCACCACTCAGAAGACAAGCATCACAGACCTATTCAAGTGCAAACAGAGGCCTGATGAGTGTGTTGCAGACTTCATCGCCTAGTGAAAATGGTTCACCTACTCCCTTGACATGCCACTGACTCAGGATAAATTGTTGATGATGTGTGTGGAAAATGTTAAGACAAAATATGTTCCCTCCCTGATCACTCAGAACTACCCTAGAGGGTTCAAATTATTTTTTGATAAGGCCCAGCGCCTCGAAGAATCCTTGAAACAAGCCAGCCCGGAACACACGTTGCCTCCTGTAATCCCCGCAAGGATGGACACTAAAGCTGAGCCCGATGCAGTGGCCCAAATTGTGGCCCCCAGGAAACTGGAATTACTACCATTGGATCCGCCTCCACAACCTCAAAGAGGCCTTCCACCATAGGCACAAAATCCAGTCCAGCAGCGGCTGCCTCAAAATTGGCAGCCCCCTCCGCGTAATGTGCCACCATTTCCTAGGCGAGATAATCAATATCCTCCTCCTTGGCAGGCCCCTCCAGCCCCTATTCAAGGCCATTCCCCTAGAGACCCACTTCCGGACATAAGGATTCGGACCTACTCGTTCAACATGTCTCAGGTCCCTGGTTACTTCCGTAGCGCCTTGGAGAAGGGGATCATATGACTGCCTGAGTGTAAGAGGCCAGAAGAGGTGAACCTCATAGACCGCCCTAACTACTGCCCTTATCACTGGATCCTAGGGAACACCCTCAAGAAATTCTATGTATTCAAGGAATGGCTCCAAGACCAGGTGGAAATCAACATAGCCCGGATGGGTCAAGCCCCGGCGTAGGTGGCGTATGTCTTCGTGAGGACAGATAGAGGCAATGGCAGGGAAGGTGATTGGAATCAGGTTTCTAACTGAGGGTCCCAGAAGTATGATGACTGGATAGCCCACAAAACGATGGCCCGTGTCCATGGTATCATCCGTACATGCCTGAATCATCCATATCCTTCAGAAGTCATCCTTAATACTTTTGCAGCGTCATCCCATCCACCCTCTTCCCAGAAGAGCAAGCATCGGCAGTGCAAAGGAAAGCAACGTACCCTGCCAATTCCATCGTCTTCTCATACTCTTGGTGACTTCATGCCCCCGGAGAAGGAGATTCCTCTTAGAAACCACCCAGTAGTAGAAGACTCTTCGAGCGACAGTCAAGGGTATTCTTTGGTTAACACCGTGGAGATGGTAAATCCCAATATGACTCCCGATGATGAGGAATTCTAGGAGGATCTTCCCAATGTCCCCAGTCTCCGCCAACGTCGTCAGAGACATGGTTACCTGGGTCCTCGGAATTCCTCAAACAGCACATTCATCCAAGTTGTAAATGCTACTGAAACTAGGTAGCAGGCTCAGCACAGAAGTTAGCAAACATAGCCTTCTTATCTGGTGACTTCAGGTCCGCCTTTACCGAAATTCGTGATGCTAGATCAGGAAGATCCAAATAGATCTCATCGCGATCAAGCACAATTCCACATGAACCGATTATAGTCATCAAGATCCCCTCGGTAGATACTCTGTGGGATTCTCCTAGTGACCAACGGTATACTACAAGCACCAGTCAGCCACCCGTCCACCCAGCAGGGCCGACCATACCTCCTGTAATAGAGAGACTTCTTGTAAGCAGATGTTCGTGCCTGGCATGGAAGTACGACGTCCTAAAATATCTTTCCATCATCCCTGAAAGGCTCTCTATCCTCAAGGCTCTTCTCCACTCTCCATATTTTCATGAGGCCCTCACTGATGATTTAATATGCCCCCTCCAGTTCGAGGTGGAAGTCACAACTGCAGAGGCCTTTCATGTAGAGGCTCTCGAGAATGCTCAATGTCAGGCTATCATCTCATTCTCCAGAGAAGATGAAGGTTCTCTAATATAGGGGCACATCTGACCATTTTATATCACCGTCCAGTTAAATTTCGTGGAGATTCTTCGCTTCCTTGTCGATATAGTCTCCGGGATCATCCTTAACCCGACGCAGATACTCCGTAATATGGGATGATCTGAGGAAGATTTAACCCCTTCTGACCTAAAAATACCAGGATACAATAGGACATAACAAGCCCTGGTCGACAATATCCATTGGATTACCCAGTTAGGCAGCCTAGTTTCTAGCACTTAGTTTATGGTTGTTTCCCATGACATCGCGTATAATGCATTGATGGGCAGGCCATGGCCCCACCCGCACACGACTATCCCTTCATCATATTACCAATTCCTAAAGTACTCCATTAATGGTCGAGTGGGCATACTCCAAGGTGATGTGTCTCCCTTCACCTCTTGTGATGCCCTCTACCAGGACGTTGACTATTATAATAGAAAGGATAAAAAATTTCAGGCAAGTGAGGTTGAGCCTGTTGCAGATGCGACCGACCCTGGGGTGGGCTTGAATGACGCCTACGTATTCCCAATCCACCGATTGGAGGCTACAATCCCAGATATGGGACAATGATTCATTTTTTCTAGGACAAGGAGGAACACATTCCCAAGTCTACGCGAATCTGGAAGATCACCTCATAATGTTTTACGAATCGGGCCTTAGTGATCCTGGAGCCTCCCACTCCCATAAGGTATCAGGAAGTTCACCCCATGACAACGGTAGTAAGTAATACTTGTTTGTTCCTTTGGGCTGGAATAAGCCGGCTCTGGCCGATGCGCCACTACTGATTTGATATCATCTTGTGTGGCCCCTTGTGATGAATAACAGATGAGATCGGGTCGAAATCCTTCATTGCTATGGTTTCGACAGAGCCAAAGTCTCTCGATGCTATAACCACCTCCTCTCAGGATGATACCAGCCTCCCATTGGGCTCTTCTGACTTAGAAGCAACTCCCCCCATAAAAGATACCTCCTCAATAATTGGAGAAGATTATATAAAGGAACCTCCCCCTAACATTGAAGAGGGTGTCTCCTCTACAATCAATGAGTTGGTATGGGTGAACCTCGGTAGAAAGGCAGATCCAAGACCCACACTAATCAGCACCACCATGCCCCCCGAGGAGCAACAACGGTACGTAGACTTCCTTAAACATCACCGTGATGTTTTTTCCAGGAGTTACGACGAGATGCCGGGACTAGATCCTCAGGTAGTCGTCCACCGCCTCGGCCTTCCGGAAAATGTAACACCTCGAGATTTTATGAGAAATATTCTTTTTAATTTATTTAATTCCTTGTGTTTTTCACTTCAACAAGATTATCTTGTGCTATATGCAACACCGTATTTTCTTGTAGTATACGCAACACTATTCTTGGCTTGTGTTGCACACAATTCCAAGTTCTTTCAAATAAAATTAATATTACACATCACCAAGTATAGATTTTGATCAATTTATAAATGAACTATATTTTGATTATGTTATAAGAAACACCAAAGGAATCTGACACTACACGCAATCCTGACATGGCTTGTATTACACGTAGGAACGACCTTCCTCGATAGCGTGTGTTGTATGCAATACTGAGTTTCACTAAACAATGATATATTGTTATAATATTATTTTGAACTAGACGTTATGAATATTATTAACTGAATTTTTAATTTTATAACATTATAAGTAATCTTACAAATTTTCTATATCATGGTATGTGAACAAAATAATTTTTTCGGGTAAAATAAGTATTTTTAAAAAAAATGCAGTTTTGCCGCCTTTTGATAGAGAATCCATTTTAAATATAGTTTTTGACATGTTTATAAGTTCAAATTGAAAAAATAAAATTCTTATTTGGAATAATGTTATAAAAATTTACATTTGATAATTTTTTGATATTTTTTCTGATAACGTTCATATTTTGGTGAATGGTAAAAATATGCTAAATTTTAATTAAAAAAAAGTTTTTTCATCAAGATAATTTATATGGTTAAATTATAATATTGAATGGTTTTAAAGTATAAATAGTATATATTTTTACCATTTTATATAATTTATTTCATTATCATTAATTTTTCATTGAATTCATAGGTAAAAACATTTCAATTTTGTGCAGTGTTTTAAATAAAAACCCATTTTTTCGACAACGGGATTAATTTTAAATTAATTTATGCAAATTATTTGTCTTGAATTTGGAAAACTGGATTCCATATTTAGAATCAGTAGGTCCAAATTATGTTAAAAGGCTACTTTTTTTTTGGACATTATGAATAATAACTACGATAAATTTTATTTACCACGGTTAACGATAAATTAGGTAATTAAGGGTAACAATGATATTATAAAATTACCCTATAAATTTTCATAATATAATTGGATGATTATCTTTCGTCCTAAAATATACTTGGGTCGAAATGGTATCTTATAGGACCCACTTGGATGTGATTAAGACCTCTAGTTTATTTTATTTATAGGAAAGGGAAATATGTCTCACTCAAACCTTAATAATTAAAGTATTTTTAATATAAGGATATACAGAATATAAATTTCATTATAAATACTCATTTTAAAGATAAAAATTTTTTTAATCATGGTAATTTATTTTTGATTTTTAAGAAATATATAATTAACTTAATAGCTTATACAATAATGATGCTGAAATTATTTATTTAGTGAAAAATAAATAATATAGTTTTTTTAAAATAATAATACCTATCCAAAGGACCAGAAACATTCCAAAACCTTATTGGTAGAGTATATATATACCCTAAGAATCCAAGTGTCGACTTTTGGTCCATTTAGAGTCTTCTAAAACAGATTATGACATTTATATTATATTATTTCAAATAATGTCATAGTTGTCACCTTCATAATTTAATAAACATATCATTTTAAGAGTTGGGTGTTTTAGAAGATAAATTAAACTAAAAGTATTCTAATGAAATTTATTATATTTATATTCATCACAGTATTTTATTTTTAATTTTTATGCAACAAATAAGTATATTAAATAATTATACGATGATTTTGTAGTAATTATTTTATTTATTGAAATATCAAAAGAATGGTTTAAAAAATATTAAAATAAATATTATATAAACTAATTAATGATCTAAATTTTTTTTAGATAAATATGATATATTAGGAATATATTAAAAATTTTGGTTCGAATATATTCTCAGTTTGGATTTTATTTAAATGAAAATAAATGAATTTTTGCAAATTTGACACTATTGTAATTTTATAAAAATGAAATATATTTAAATTGTTTAAAAATCACAAAAATATTTAAAAATTATAAATTTAAATTTATATGGTCTCATATGTCATAAATTATCCAATTATGGACAATTCACAAGACATAAGTAATTATTTATAACAATTTAAAATTTAGAATATTATTACCACAAATAAAATTAAATAGATTAAATAAGGATAAATCAAATTGATAAAGTTTAAAATAAATTCCCAAAATGTATAAATTTTATTGTCTTATGAGATTCAAACCCTATATCATCTAATCTTAGGATTTGAGTCACTTTTGAATATTTTATTTTGGGTTTGAATTTATTATAAATTAATATTTTGGAGGTTTTCAAAAGTGCCCCTCTCTTCTCTTATAAAAGGGAACCCCTTCCCTCTTCTCTTCACACCATTTGAGCCTTCAATATTGGCCAAACCCTGAAAAATCCTCGTCTCAACCTCTCTAGTTATATCATAGAGGTTCTTGTCTTCTCAAAAGACCAACTCTAGTGCCCAAAAGAGGAAGTTTAAAAGAGCCACGCCGAGGAAGAGGTAATCTCTTCTACTGATTCTTTCAAGTTTCTTTCTTCTTATACTTCCTCTTATTTAGTTGTTTAATTATAAAGTAACTACATAATTATTAAATATATACTGATATGTTATTATAAATATGAAACAACCTTATTTCACCTTCTATCCACCCTATGGAAAACGAAATCACCGCGCGTGCGTACGTATGGAATATCATCTCCACGCCGTGGTGTAATATGTTTTTCCACCACCATGTTATTTAGACGGGTATAAGGGTGTAAAGAATAACTATATATTATTATTATAACATGATAATAACTCTGAGGTATTCTATCATCCACTATAATTTTATTCAATAATTACGGGAGAAATATCATTGCTCATGCGTACGTACAGATTACTATCTCCACGATGCGATGACATTAATTCTCCATGTTAACCATTCAAGAATGATAATAAAGTATATATAATGAATAATAATGAGATATATTACATAAATAATGATACTGGATTTATGTATTTGTTATTTACTTACTTTCATTCAATTTAATAAGGAAAGGAAAACATCGTTCATGAGTACGTACAACCTACCGTCTCCATGAACGGTGTATTTCATTCCATTTATCGATCTATTATATATATTTATATTATAAATATATATTATATATAAATCATGTTTTAAATTTTGTATGTAAGTAATCTTGTTCTATGTAATCATATAAATAATTACAAGTCATAACACGTACGACAAATGATATGATTTTACCCAAAACGATGCTTTAACATGGAATTAACAAATTAACGAGTAATATAAAGTCGTAATTGAATCATATATGATATCATAAATATTATTATTCTTCTGATACAAGTTAATAATTGTTTAAACCCACTATATTGATGTCCTGGACACATACAAAATAAATTAGACATAATGTAAGGGATAATTATTCCAATCTCGTTCTTACCTAAGATTGATTATTCGTAAGTATTTACTGGGGTTATACATATCATCGATGTTCATGTTTTCTAAAAAAAATTCATGTATGTTTAAAGTCATTTTTTAAAAAAAAATTACTTTTACCACATGGTATGGAAGAAATCTTTCTTTTGTGTACCATACGAGGAACTTTACTACATTTCTGGTAAAATTACGAGGGGAATTTTTTTAACTTATACAACATGAACATGTTTTTATGCTTTTAATAGAACAATATTTATATGAAGCTTCCTTTATAAGCTTTCAAGTTTATTTTTCAATTAACTTATTTTATTTTAAAATGGCATGACATGTTGGGAATAGAAATTTTTTTGAAGAAGAAAGGCTATTTTCCTCAATAATTCATTTCAGGTGTTTATTAAAATTATTTTCCATCTAAGATGTTATAGGGTTATTTTTGTATCCCTAGTATTACATTGATTTGATTATTATAGGATGAAATTCTTTTTATGAAGTACTTATATCTTATATGGTCTATGTTATGATGGCATGATGTTTAAGAATCCCATTTTTTTACATGGGTTATGATATGATGTAGGATTTATGATGTTGCACACATAAGAATGGTTTCATTATGAGAAGGGTGGGACCTATATCTCCCTCCAATGCATTGGGTAATGATTTATATCTCATGAGATAACCATGGATGAAACAAAAAGTAAATCTGGTTCAGTAATAATGGGTTGGAACAGAAAGTAGACCCAGTTCAGTAATGTACTTTGACCACTATGATGGCCTTGGCTGCAATGCCTTGGCTACTATGGAAATCACATCATGTGCTTAATGGTTTCCCACAATTCCATGTTTTATTCCCATGATATTTTATCATTAATTTCCTTTTATTATCTATGACTTATGTAATGCCATGATTTATGTCAATGCTCAGGATTTTGATGTTTTATGATCATGTTTTTACGTACAAATGTTTACAGATTGTTTTATTTTCTCCATGTTTACCTTTAAATAGCATTTGAGATCACCATTTTTATGTTTTATTTTCCCCTGGATATAAAGAAATGTTTTAGGTATGAAAACAAAAGGTGATGATTTTTATGGGAGATGTTGAAGATATTTCACCAGAATTAGAAGATTATGTTCTGATTTTCCAAAGACAGTAAACTAATATGGTCTTTGGGAGTCTTTTTGTGTCATGTATTAAGTTTTCCACAAAAGTAATTTAATATCTATGTATGTAAAGATATGGGTCTCTATAGGAAATCATCGTGGGATCAAGCATCCTCCAAGAAAAATGAACCCTTCTCACGGTGCCATGGATGGGGCCGTAGTTGACAAGTTCATCAGAGACAATTTCATTAAAGAGGTCCCGTACAAAGAAAGGCTAGCCCAAATCATTCTAGTCAGGTAGAAAAATGGACAGATCGGAGTTAACATTGACTTCTGGGACCTCAAACTCCATTGTCAGAAGGATGATTTTCCCCTTCTTGTGACAGAGCTCTTGATTGACGTCATAGTTGGACTTCAAGCTCTTTCCTTCATGGAAGGGTACCCCAGATATAATCAGATCTAGATGGCCCCTGAGGAAAAGGATTTTATAGCCTTTAGGGCACCACAATTTACTTTATGTTACCACGTTATTCCTTGAGGTTTGAAGAATCTAGTTGCCATCTATCAGCGGGCCATGCATCGCATATTTAAGACAATCATCTAGACCTTGGTGGAATTCTATGTGGATGATCTGGTAGTCAAATATCGCCAGTGCCGAGACCATCTCTAGGATCTTGATAACGTGTTCGTCTTCCTCCATTCCCGCCACCTAAAGATGAACCCATTAAAGTGTGCTTTCGGAGTCACCTCTGGCATGTATCTCAACTTCGTTTTCAGACACTGGTGTAACGCCCCGTTTCCGGAATCCGCCCAGAGGCGCCTCATACCCGGTTGGTCACATGGCCTCAAGTTCATTTCCCCAAATGCCAGAAGCTGCTGACTAGCAATGAGGGCCATGGGTTTGATAGTGGGGAAACTATGCCCTCATTGGCAGAGTACACAGTGGAAGTAAACAAAGCATACAATAGAGGAAGTAGTAAATATCCATAAAGAATAAACAGCAGAAGACAAAAACAATAAATAAATAGAGCACATATATAAATATGAAATGATGCATGATACATATATCTGGGAAAGAAGCCATACAATTCACAATGATAGAAATTCAAACAGTACCAAAACAATTACAAAATAAAAGGTAAACAACTCCTCAGCATCGCAAGTTTAAGCTTGGTCTCATTCTCTCCTAATCCAAAGCAATCAAGTACTAGAAGTCGAAGGGATCTTGCCTTGTTCTATACCTGCAAAAACATATCCTGTTTGGGCCCAAAAGCATGGACCAAACAGGGTGTGAGACTAAATACCAGTAGGCAACCACCTGAAGATATCTGCCTAAAAGTCAATGAGTATATGGCAGGTAATAGTACAGTAAGCTGTAAACAACAACCAGTAAACAATAATCAGTAAACAGGATGATATACAATAGTGATCAATCCACAATTCAACAAACAAAAGTGAAGCAAACAGCTAACCACAAGAGGAACCCCTCTGGGAAGTACTCACAGCCAACCCCTCTGGTCCTATCCAAGGAGTACTAATAACCCTCTGGACAGTGCACTCAGCCCAACCCCTCTAGTTTGGTCATATGAAATTATAAGACTCTCTGAGGAAGCTCGCTCGGTCAATTCCTCTTATAGTCTATGGTGGTCAGGGACTCTCTGGGGAAGATCACATGGTCTAACCCTTTTATAGCCACATGGACTAGAAACTCTCTGAGGAAGCTCACTCAGTCAATCCTCCTATATTCTCAAGTCTATCACAGACTCTCTGAGGAAGCTCGCTCGGTCAATTCCTCCTCTAGCCTGGAATGGTTTAAGGAAAAACAAACAAGTAAAGACTCTCTGAGGAAGCTCACTTGGTCTACCCTCCTATAGCCTATGATATCCAAGACTCTCTGGGAAGCTCACTCGGTCTATCCCCTATAGCCTATAATGTCCAAGACTCTCTGGGAAGCTGACTCAGTCTACCCCTTATAGTATATAATGTCCAAGACTCGTTGGGAAAGCTCACTCAGTCTATACCTTATAGTCTATAGCACAAGGTTCTCACAGTCCTGTTCCAGTTAGTTCATAATAATTCTATAAGGCCAAAGTACACCTATAGAGCTACTTCTCATACCAGTCCACAGAAAACAAGCATGTCAAGAACATAATTCCATCCTACGACCACAAGGCATGGAAAACAAGTATAACGGCCAAAGGCTAACAAGAACCAAAGGTCGTAACAAGAATTAGGCATGGGTAAAACATCCAAGAACAACAACTATTCTCAAACATGATCAAATTACCTCTACACAAGTATACAAGCAAGGCAGGAAAACAATAGGGGAAAAAAGGTAAACACGCAATACCCCGTCCATGGGGATTGGTGGAATTTGCACAAAAAACTCAAAGACATCGAACATAAAGTCACAAACCACCTAACTTGATGCTAGGAGATCAATATACTTGAACAAAGAGGCTTGATTCTCCATATAATTTCTTAGATATATGAAAACGCACAAAAAGTTCAACCCATGATATTTTGAGAAAGAGGAGGAATTGTAAAACAAAGCTCTAGGGGAAGGAAGAGATTACAGATGCGGTTCCAACGCAATTGACAGTGGTCGATTCGGAGAACGGATGGAGGATTGGGGATTCAGATAAGTTCTGTGGTCATATGATGTCTCTCAGTCAAACGGGACCTTGAAGAAAAAGATTCTGTTGATTAGACGCGACCCAGGTCCGTTTAACAAAAAAAAGAAAATACACGGCACTTACTTCTTGAGTACATGGAGTGTACATGACTTTTCCATACTCCATATTAAGTTGAATCCAAATCACCCCTACATGGTCGTGTGTGTGGCCCAGAAACGGCCAACACGCAGCCTTGTGTGATAATGGAGTACACGACGTGTACATCAAAAATTTCCAAATACTCATATTTTCTAAAAAAACTCCAGAAAAGAAAAAACATACCTAAAAAGAAGATCCGGGTTCTTACAAACTTCCCCCCTTGAAATTCATCCCTGAATTTCCCTAACGAGGTGTAGAAGATGAAACCCATAATAGCTCCGGCCACTGCGATCGTACATCGGCCTCCCTCTCCCAGGTCTCGTCATATACTCGCCCGCGCTGCCATAACACCCGTACCAGAGGAATAGACCGGCCACGAAGAACCTTCGTACTGCGATCAAAAATCCAGATAGGACGCTCCTCAAATAATGCATCTGCTTTGAGCTTAACCTCCTCAGGTTGAAAGACATGAGATGGGTATGAAAAGTAACATCGGAGCTAAGAAACATGGAAGATGTCGTGCATAGCCCAGTACCTCTGAGGTAAATAAAACGGATAGGCAACCAGCCCAATTCTCTCTAACACCTCAAATGGCCCGACGTACCATGGTGAAAGCTTACCCTATCTCTAAATCCTCTTGTGTCCCAACTTCAGTGCGACACACAGGAATACCTGATCCCCGATCTCAAACTCCAGAGGCCGTCTCCATTGATCAGCATAAGACTTCTATCGAGGTTGTGCTGTAGCAATCCTCTTCTAAATCAACTCTATCTGCTCTGAGGTCTCTTGAACAAGACGAGGTCCCATCAAAGTTGCCTCCCCTATCTCCATCCATCACAAAGGTGACTGGCATAGACTACCATATAAAGCCTCATAAGGTTACATCTAAATAGTCACCTGAAAACTATTGTTATAGGAAAACTCCACAACAGGTATATGATTCTACCAAGAGCCTCTGAAGTCTTGAATGCAGGCTCAGAGCATATCCTCAAGACACCTAGATCATACACTCGGACTGGCCATCTATCTGTAGATGATATGCTGTACTCAAAAGTACATGTGTACCCAAATCCTTCTGAAGCCCCTACCAGAAACGAGAAGTAAAACACACATCCCTGTCTGAAACAATGGAGTGTGGAACTCCATGAAGGCATACAATCTTTCGGATATAAAACTGCCCCAGCTCATCAACACTAAAGGTCTCCTTGATCGGAAAGAAGTGAGAAACCTGCGTAAGCCTATTGACGACAACCCAAACAACATCACTCCCTCGAGGTGACCTCGGTAACCCATTCATGAAGTCCATCATGACATTGTTCCACTTCCACTCAGGAATGGGTAACTTCTGCAAAAGCCTTTCTGGTCGTTGATGCTCCGCTTTCACCTGCTGACAAGTGGAACACATCATGATGAACCCAACGACATCTCTCTTCATACCTGGACACCAGTACTAGAAGTGTAGATTACGATACATCTTAGTGATGCCAGGATGAACTGCCCAAACTGAAGAATGAAAATCTCACATCAGCTCCTCGTGTATGTCTGCAGGCCCCCATACATGTCCCTAAGAAATGCAAGATCTTATCCTCACCCACTGTCCATCTAAGAAGAGGGTGCTCTCCTGACACACTCTCCCGTAGGACTAGGCCTTATGAGTTTGATAGATGCCTCATCCATACCTGATCAAGAAGTGTAGAGGTAACAGCTACAGAATATAGAAAAGTCTTCCCCTGTCTATCGTGCACCTCCAAATGCATATCATAGAAAAAAGGAATATGATTCCACTCACTGATGGTCTCATAAACTACCTGAATCTGAGTTCTCCTACCCAACGCATCAGCCACTTCGTTTCCCTTTCCCGGCGTATAGGCAATCTCAAAGTCGAAGGACTGAAGATACTCGACCCACCTGCGCTATCTCAGATTTAAATCTCGCTGATTGAATATGTAGTTGAGACTCTTGTGGTCAGTGAAAACCAAAATGTTCTCTCCTAGAATGTAATTTCTCCAACAGCGTAAGGATTGAACAATAGCTGACAAATACAGATCATGTGTTAGTTAGTTCCTCTCATGTGGCCTCAACTACCGAGACCCGTACGCAAGTACACCATCTCCCTGTATATTTACAACACCCAGTCCAACACCTGAAGCATCACACTAGACTGTACATCTATTTCCCAGATCTAGTATCAGGGCTGACTTCAACCTCGCCTTCATCTCATGAAAGTCTAACTCACAGGAATCTAACCATAAAAACTTCGCCCCTTTTTTGGTCAGACCTGTCAATGGTGCTACTAGGCATGAAAATTCATGTATGAAACACCTGTAGTATCTAGCCAGACCTAGAAAACTCTGCACCTCAAAGAAATTCATCGGGTTATCCCAGGAAACTACATCATTCACTTTCTCAGGGTCTACTGACACTCCTTTCTCTGAGATAACCTGACCCAAGAAGTGAATATGATCCATCCAAAAGTGGAATTTTGAGAGCATAACATATAACTGATGCTCTCTCAGTGTACTCAGAATGTTCTCAAGATTTGTGGCATGGTCGTGTCGAGTGTGAGAGTACACAAATATGTCATCCACAAAAACCACCACGAAGGAATCCAAGTATGGACGGAACACTCGGTTCATCAGTGCCTTAAAAACTGCTGGCACATTCGTGAGACCGAATGGTATGATTGTATACTAGTATAGACCATACCACCAACTGAAGGCTGTAAGAGGTATATCTGATGGTCTAACGTGAAACTAATGATAACCAGACCTCAAATCGATCTTCAAGAACACTCGGGATCCCTGAAGTTGATCAAAGAGGTTATACATCCTCGGTAAGGGATATCTGTTCTTGACTGTCTACTGGTTTAGCATCCGATAATCCACGCAAATCCTAATGGTTCCATCTGCCTTATTTGTAAACAGGACAGGCGAACCCCAAGGAGAAGTACCGGGTTAGATGAAACCCTTTTCTAGCAACTTCTCCAACTGCTTCTTGAGCTCCTGTAACTCAGGTGTAGCCATCCTATAAAGAGGAATGGACACTGGTGCCACTCCTGGCACAAGCTCAATCGAGAAGTCTACCTCACACTCTGAAGGCAAACTTGAAAAGTCCTCTAGAGTGACATCCCTAAAACGATCGACCACTGGAGGAATGTCTAACTGCGACGTCCCCAAGTCATCCAGATATAGACTATAAATCTATGCTATAACTCATCCTAGCCCAGGATGCTCTGGTACAGCTCTACCCTCCTGTACATCCCACTCAACTCTATGAATAAAAGACCCTCCCTCTGGTGATATGAAACTCACCCTGCAGAGATAGAAATTGACATCTTCCTGGAAGGTAACTAACAATTCCATACTGAGAATGACATCATAGACGTTCATATCTTGGACATAGAGGTCCCATAATAAGTGACACCCTGCATCCTCAAGCGGGCACTCTCTATACTGACGTATGCTAGATTTCCTCATTCCCAATGGTTTATCAAGAGTCAACATGTCAGAAGGAGAAATGATACAGATTCCAAGGTTCACTACAACAACAACAGAGATAAAATGATGCGAAGCACCAGTATCAAAAAGGGAAGAAGATAAAACTGAGGCTACTAAGATCATACCTCGAACAGTAGAAGGTTCGGGATCCTTATCCTGATGGGTTTGATCTATAGCAAAAGTCTGGCCTACACCGTGGCCCTGCGACCCTGGCTGACCACTCTGAGCTGGACCGCTCTGCTGTCAGTGGTAACCTGGTGACTGACCACCCTTTCCTTGACCTCCACCTTAGCCCAAACAGCCAGAATAACTCAAGTTCCCAGACTAGTGAGAAACTGTCGATACATCTCCTGTACGTGGGGTCATAAAAGTGCCCCTACCACCAGCAGTAGGCGAGAAGATCTGAAAAAAACACTAAAGAAGGCCCATCTTGCCACCAGATCGGCACTCCATCGGGTCTCTCTAGCAGTGAGGCCTATTATTCCCACTCCTACCACACTGGTAGCATACAACCTAGTTTCCCAAAGATACATTCTGCCTACTATAATCTCCTCGAGCAGACTCCCTGTGGAGCTTCTTGCTATCAGTAGGAGGGACACTTACTCTGGATGTCAAACCGCCCTGGCTCACTACTCCAGAATCTATCATATTGAGCTCAGTGATCAGCACCCGGTTGATGATAGAGGATATCAAAGTCAAAATAAAGATATTCACCTGGGAACATATCTCCTGCCTAAGACCATACTGAAACTTCCTAGAAAGGAACAACTCATCACCTGTTGGAATTTTCGTGAAGCGATACAGCTCGGTAAAGTGAGACAAGTACTCCATCACAGAAAGAGTACCTTGCACTACGATCATGTACTCCTGGGATCGATCTTCCATCAAAGTCACTTGGTAGAAAATTTTGTAGAAGATGCACTGAAACTCTTCCTAACCCATATTATGTTGGCTCCCTTCCTGTGATATCACGTCCCACCACCTCTTGGCGGAGTCTCGCAGCATGTAGGTATCGAGCTTCACCCTCCTCTCTGGAGATGCATACAGATGATCGAAGATCATACGCATGGCTTCTAACCACGACTCTACATCCTAGGTTCCCCCATACCCTAAGGAAGTAGGAGGATAATGCTAATGGAAGACCCGCGTCAACTCATCCATCGAAGGGGTAGGAGGTGGCGCTCCCTGAAAGGTATGTATCATCCTCAGGAAGTCCTCCTTGAACTGCGCATCGGTGCCTACAACGAGTATAACTGTTGTTTCCAAGGCTGGAACAATAGGAGGATCTGTAGGAGGTCCCTGATCAGCCATATCCGGTGTCTGATCACCATCTGGTAGCTGACGTACAACAGGAGGACGTCTCGGTGGCATAACTTTCAAATATCAATGCACACATTAGATTAGGATTATCAAAGACTGAGAACACAAGAGTACAAAACGGGAACAGGTAAAAGACACATTCAAGTTTATTAAAACCCAACCACATGGCGTGTATAAAAACTACATGGCATGTCCTATAAAACTAGACACATGGGTGTGTACTTATTCCACCACTGGTCGTGTAACGCCCCAACCTACACGGAGTTTTTCCCCCAAACATGACATGTACTTGAACTCCATTCCCATGCCCGAGTCTCATTACATGGCTACCCCTACATGGTCCTCTTAACCCTAGACTACACGACATGTTCACTAGGGACACGACGTGTACTAGGAAAGTTTTGGGCTACCCGCGTTGTTAGTTACATGACCGGCTACACAACGGACCCTTACACGATGTGTTCCTAACAAACATGGCGTGCATAAGAGAAGATTAAACCGATCTGTATTGTTCATGAAACGACCGGGTACCTAGAACAAGGCTACACGACATGTTTGTACCAAATACGGCATGTACTACAGGAGCTTCTCTGACCTGTGTTGTTAGTGACACGACCGGGTACACTTCTCACTACTACACGGTGTGTTCCTAAAAACTTTTCACAATCCCATGTTTCTGCTCACACAATCAATGACATGGTTTAAAACTACACAGCTTGTATTCATAAAGTACACACCATGTATTCTAGGTTTTTCCGGGCAGTAGCTCAGAAACTGCTCCGAAGCCTAGAAAACACAGAAAACAAGCACGAAGGTTCCAAATTACGATCTATGAGGGCCCATACTCCCTGCGAATCAAATCTTGGAATCTCATACATATCATATACAAGGGAAATGAGTCAATGATCCACAAAACTCTGATTCATGAGGGACCATAACACCTCAAGAATCAATATTTGGCATTCATTTAAACAAGGTACAATATAAACAATTCCTCTAACAAACTGTAGGGATTCTACCAAGCATCTATCACAACAATATGCATAATCTACACATCGTCTATCACAACAACATGCAATTTCTAATGCATCCTAGATTGCATGGAAAGAATGAATGGAATGTGATTTCTAACAAGAGCCTATATGATGCCTGAGATGGAATAACCACATATCATCGGGTTGCGACAGAAATATAACCGCAATAGCAACAAAAATAACAACACAAGGCATGTGAATCACTCTTGGTGAAATCATATCAACCATAAAATCTCAAAACCAGAAATCTGCAAAAAATGAGGTAGATTGGATTTTTCCTCTACATGGGTTAGCTACTCCCGGGAACAACTTATTACCAAGTACCAAATCTGTCCTATCCCTGGATAAAGGTTCAAAACAGTAAATCAAGAGAAAAGAAGCCCTCTGATACCACGTTGTAACGTCCCCATTCCAGAAGCCACCCAGAGGTGCCCCGTACCCAGTTGGTCACATGGCCTCAAGCGCATTTCCCCAAAATGCCAGAGGCTGCCGACTAGCAGTGAGGGCCTTGGATGTGATAGTGGGGAAACTATGCCCTCATTGGAAGAGTACACAACAAAAGTAAACTAAACATACAACAGTAGAAGTAGTAAATATCCAACAATAATAAACAGTAGAAGAATAAACAATAAACAACTGGAGCACACATGTATATATGAAATGATGCACTATACATATGTCTAAGAATGCAGTCAGACAAGTCACAATGCTGAATATAGTAGTAAACCAAAGTACAAAAGAAAACAAAAAAGCAACTCCTCAGCATCGCAAGCCTTGGCTTGGTCCCATGCTCTTTTTCTCCAAAGAAATCAAGTACCAGAATTCGAAGGGTGCTTTCATTGTCTACACATGCAACAAAATAGTCTGTTTGGGACCAAAAGCATGACCCAAACAGGGTGTGAGACTAATTCTCAGTAGGAAACCACCAGAATATCTATGTCTAATAGTCCATGAGTATATGGCAGGTGATAGCACAGGAAGAAGTAAACAGTTACAGTAAACATCAGGCAGTAAACAGTAAACAATAACAGGATGATATACAATAGTGATCAATCTGGAATTCAACAAACAGTAGTGAACCAAACAGCTAACCAGGATAGGAACCCCTTTGGTAAGTACTCACAGAAATCATCTCTGGTCCAATCCAAGAAGTACCAACAACCCTATGGGTATTGCACTCAGCCTAACCACTCTAGTTTGGTAATACGAAATTATAAGACCCTCTGAGGAAGCTTTCTCGGTCAATTCCTCTTATAGTCCAGGGTTGTCAGGGACTCTCTGAGGAAGATCACTCCGTCTAACCCTCTTATATCCCCAAGGTCTAGAAACTCTCTGAGGAAGCTCACTCGGTCAATCCTCCTATAGTCTCAGGTCTATCACATACTCTCTGAGGAAGCTCACTCAGTCAATTAGTCCTCAAGCATAGAATAGTATAAGGAAAAACAAACATGTAAAGACACTCTGAGGAAGCTCACATGGTATACCCTCCTGTAGTCTATGATAACCAAGACTCTCTGGGAAGCTCAATATATCTATCCCCTATAGTATATAATGTCCAAGACTCTCTAAGAATCTCACTCGGTCTAACCTTTATAATCTATAATCTGCAAGACTATCTGGGAAATATCCCTCAGTCTATCCCTTATAGTCTATTGCACAAGGTTCTCACGGTCACGTGCCTGTTAGTGCATAATAATGCTATAAGGCCAAATTGCACCTATAGAGAAACATGGCTAACCAGTCTATAGGAAACAAGCATGTCAAGAACATGAATCCATCCTATGATCACAAGGAAAGTAAAACAGGTATAACAACCATAGGATAACAAGACCAAAAGGTCATAACAAGAACAAGGCATGGGAAAAACATCCAAGAACAATAATTATTCTCAAACATGATCAAATTACCTCTACACAAGCATACAAGCAAGGCAGTAAAACAACAGGGGAAAAAAGGTAAACACGCAATACCCCGTCCATGGGTATTGGTGGAATTTGAACATAAAACTCAAATTCATCAAACAGAAAGGCACAAACCACATACCTTGATTCTAGGAGATCAATATACTTGAACCACGAGGCCTGATTCTCCTTATAATGTCATATATCTATGAAAACATAAAAAAAGCTCAACTCATGATATGTTGAAAAAGGGGGGTAATGGGAAAACAAGGCACTAGGGGAAGGAAGAGATTACTATTGTGGTTCCAACGCAATTGACAGTGGTCGATTCGGAGAACAGATATAGGCTCAGGGATTCAGAGAAGCTCCACGTCCGTATGGATTCTCTTGGTCGAACGGGACCTAGAAGAAGATGATTCTGTCGATTAGACGCGACCCCAGTCTGTTAAATTAAAAAAAATAAAATACATTGTGTGTAATTCTTGAGTACACGACGTGTACTCGACATTTCCATACACTACTTTAAGAGGCCTCCACATCACCCCTACATGGCCATGTGCGTGGCCCGGACATGACCAGTACACGACCTTGTGCAGAAAGGGAGTACACAACGTGTACTCATAAAGTACATGGCGCGTACTTCAAAAATATCCATAAATTTATCTTTTATCAAAAACTCTAGAAAATCAAAAAAAATACCTAGAACGAATATCTGTGTTCTTATAACCAGGGAATTGAGGTTGACCCGGAGAAGATCAATGCTATCAGCTAGATATCTCCCCCGACCAGCATTTGGGAACATCGGGACATCCAAGGCCACCTGGCCTACATACGCCGACTCATTTATAATTTGGATGGCAATTGTAAGCCATTTTATTGGATCATGAATAAGGGCACCCCCTATTAATGAAAGAAAGGGTGTCAAACCTCATTTTAGGAAATCAAGTAGTATCAGCTCCAGCCTCCGGTCCTGATGCCACCCATTGCCGAAAAACTGTTGGTCCTTTATGTGACCACCTTGGAATGGTCTCTTTGCGCCATTCTATCCAGTAAGAACAATGAGGGGATGAAGAATAGACTTTACTACCTCATCCAAATTCTCCTCGATACGGATACCAGATACTCCCCCATAGAGAAGAGCTGCCTTGCGCTAATATTTTCCATTCATAAATTGCGACATTACATGCAGCACCACGAGGTACAGCTGGTCTCCCGGGAAGATCAGCTGATGTATATCTTGGGTCATCGCATGTTGACAGGCCTACTAGTACAGTGGGTGGTAATCCTCCAGCTGTTTGACATTAGGTTCGTGAATTAGAAGGATATCAAGGGGAATGCATTGGACAACTTTTTTGCTGCCCATCCAACCCCCTGACCAATCTATGGATCTAGATTTTCCTGACGAGGCAATCCCCTCGTTAGATCAGGGCATCCAATGTTGGAAAATTCACTTCGATGGATCCTCCTAGAGCCCCACCGAAAAGAGGCTCAATGTTCCCAAGCTCAACAGGGTAGGCCTGGGTATTTTAATTATTACCCCGAAACAAGCCATTCTTCTATACTCATTTCTGTTGTCAGAAGGCTGCACCAAAAATGAGGCGGAGTATCAGGCCCTCATCACTGGCCTCTAAATGGACCTCAAGATTGATGTTCCCCATTTTCATGTGAAAAGGGAATCCGAACTAGTCATCAAGCAGATCAGCGGTGAGTATGTTGTCATGAAGCCAGAGCTCATACCATTGTTGGAATGTACTCTCCAGCTAATGGCCTAGTTCCCTTCTCAACCGGAGGTTACCCATGTCCCTCAGTCACAGAGTGGTTGAGCAGATGCTTTGGCCAGTTTACCTTTATCACTTGTAGAGCCCGAATAGGACGATCATATTATCCACGTGTCACACTGGAGAGTAATAGCTCATGTTACTCAAGATGACGATGAAAACCCATAGGTTAGACATCTTACCACCGACACCTCCACACCAGGACCCCCAGGTAACCTGGATTCATTGATTGAAGTGACTCTCGATTGGAGGGTACCATTGGTTGAAAACCTACATCATAATAATATCCCTTCATATTGGGCTGAGCACAAGCGAATCTGATGTCGTACACTACATTTTTTCCCTTATAGAGTGGTCCCAGACATGAGAAACTCCTCTACAAGTGCGGGTTTGATTGTGTTCTACTCTGTTGCATTCAGGGAGTTGAGATTCCATAGGTCATGCAGGAGGTTCATAGAGGTTCCTGTGGCACCAACCAGGCTCGGCTGAAACTATCTCACCAGATCTGGAGATTGGGGTATTTTTGGCCCCCCATGATCCACGATTGCATCATGTTTTCCAAAAGGTGTCATGCGTACAAAGTCCATGCTAACTTCATGCATCGGCCACTAGAGCCTCTCCACACTACCAAGTACTCTTGTCCCTTTTCAGTCTGGGGATTAGATGTCGTAGGACTATATCTGCCAGTGACATCTCACCAGTGTAGGTTTATCCTGACTGCTACAGATTTATATTCCAAGTGGGAAGAGACAGTTTTGCTCAAGGAGGTTAAGGCCCATTCTATCATTGACTTAATGATATCCAATATCATCCATTGGTTTGGAGTCCCTCAGGCCATCCTCACCAATAACAACACCATCTTCTGAGAAGCCAAGTTGAAGAAGTTGTATGGAAAGTAAAACATCCGCTCTAACCACACCTCTCGCTATCATGCACAAGAAAATGGACAGATTGAGGCATTAATCAAAACCCTCTCTATCATTTTTCATAAAATGGTTGGTCATAACAAGAAGAGTTGGCAGGACAAGCTTCCCAATTCCTTCTGGGCTTATCGGACGATTACTCGTAATTACCCATAGGTGACCCCATATTCCCTGGTGTACAGAATAGAGGTCGTCCTGCCTATTGATATTCAGTTTCCTTCATTGCGTAAAACTATCTATGATTAGCATGCACCAGATATTGTCACCAAAAGTTTCCTAGATAAATTGGAAGCACTTGATGAGTACACGCTTCACACCCAGCACAATCTGGAAGGGAATCTGAATAAGATAGCTAGAGCCTTCTACAAGAATGTTCTCCTCTGCTCTTTCTTGCACGATGACATGGTACTGTCCCTCAGGACAATAATGATACCTGGCAGGAAACCACCCAAGTTGGAGCCCAAATGTTAACGACCTTTCATTGTTCACAAGTTTTACCCCAATGGTGCATATTCACTGGTGACCATGGATGGAGAGCATATAACTCCTTCAACCAATTCCAAGTTCCTCAAGAAATACTTTTCCCGAGCCATCGAGTCCGTCATGAACATAAACTTTTTGGTCTTACATGACCGTAAACTGCACCTCGTCCCACAAGATGATAAAATGTTTGGTCCGACATGACCCTAAACTGGTTTTTCTTGAATGACCTTAAACTGCACTTCATCCCGCGTGTCATTAAAGTATATATCGACCTATGAGACACTAAATTATAGATCAAGAAATATGTGCATCTTGATTCCCATCATTATGGGATACGTAGGCATGCTCAGATGCCTCGTATTGAGCCCATCCCCATACTCTCCTTTTCGACTATCCCCCTGGGTATAGTACCCTCAGAGGGTCCTCATGTGGTGTAGTGCAGGCCTCCTTGGCACCGTTCATATCATAATTGTGACGACTGCACCATGTGCTCCCTCATTCTTCTATTCTCCCACGTCCTAACCACATGAATCTAAACATCTAACCTTCAAGAACTACGTACTGCTTGATTCCCATCCTCATGGGATTCATAGGAACACCTGGAAATTTTGTCTGTTGGCCCAGCACCGTAACTCTAGAATCTCCCCCTTGGGTCGAGACATGTGGTGTTCACGGGAACGTTCCATAGTCCACATCGATTTAATCATAATCTCTCCATGCGTACCATTACCTAGAGTCATCCATCTCTTTCAACGTCCTGCCGAATGTTGAAATTCATGGGTACACTTACTTCACTCATGCTCCATTATTAGGACTCCATCATCCTTCATGTCCGAAAGGACCCCGGAATGGCATGGATACTTGGCCCAAGGGTCTTCCTACCACTGCGGGCCAACACCCATGAGGATTTTGAAAAATGAATTGATACAAGTCCCGCGTTGCGAATGAGGTCAGTGGTCGATTCTCATTTGTTGTTCCCATTCCAGGCGACAAGGCATGTATGCTGTGTTTCGATCATGATCAACATCTATCCTTTGTCATTATCGCAATTCCATTGTTACTAAGTATTGAGTGTAGCGTTGTTCCCCACTTGCCTTCATGTTTCGTCATCTCTTGGTTAATTCCAGCCGTTTGACCCTTATATTATGGGAGAGCCAAGTCCTTCTCCTTGTTTTACACACCGAGCACTGCCGTCGTGGGCTTAGGATCTACGATGAAGCAGCAACCACATAAGGGGTCATACGACAATCAATGGACGAGATGTCTAATTTCAGGTCCCCCAACCCAGAGAGGCCTCTGGCCCGAGTTCTCACATGGTATTGTATGGTGTGGTATGAGGTTATGTTTCCATTCACGTCGGGTTACTCGCTGCACCATACATAGCCCTCGTTGGGGTATCTTTCCCATTTTCATCCCAGCTGCATGATGATAAAATGAACATTTCTCCCTCAATATTTACGTAAGGCTTGATTCCCATCCTCATGGTATACATAGGAACACCCAGACATCTTTTCTGTGGGACAAACTCAGTTGAGAGCTAGCCTCTCTTATTCTCTAACCTTTACTGGCCCCTTGTCCCAAGGCTCCTTTCCCAAAGTTGTGCATCGTGTGATGTGGACCTCATCCTCATTCACGTCGGGTATGATTGATCACGTAATGCACGCTCAATATGTCCAATCCATATGACATTAAATTGTGTTTCTTGGTCCCACATGAGTTTAAACTGTTGCGTCATTATCGCACGATGTTAAAATGCATGACATGTCCTATCACATGACCTTAAACTGTGACACTATCGTCCTAGCCGCACGATGAAAAACAGAACTGAATTGTAATGACCTCACCATAGTGGACATCACATTGGCTATTGGTCTCCCACCATACCATTTGTCAATGCTATCACCTGGCTTGATTTCGTTGGGGACACCAGGATCCCTAGGTCTTTAGTTTATCACTTCAAAAAGACATTCACCCTAAAGGTAAAACATGAACTATCAAATGTTGCTTCTGTTGGTGTGAGGTCCAGACCTGTGTGCCCCTTTTATCCCTAGAAATGGTACCTCACTATGCCACACTATAGAAAAATGTATGGCTTGATTCCCATTCTCATGGGATACGTAGGGATGCCTAGGTATTTCGTCTAGGGTCCCGCTCCATGAATCAAAAATCCGGTCCTTTCTCATTTTCACCCCCTATGACCTTGTAGGGAATTATGTAACTGTAGCATTGCCCTGAACAAGTTTGGGATGCCCCACAGTGATGTTGGGGAGTGACAACATCCTCTCCAGAGAGGACCGGTATAGAAGTAAGAATGATCCATGATCAGACTGATGCGCCCACCTAATGTGTTTCCACCATGGTGGTGGAATTTCAAGAGTGTTGGATTCTGTTCGAACAAACCACCACTCCACCTTCCACACTTTACGTTCCCTTTATTCAGACCATCGTCCTCTTTCACGTCTAAAGGGACCCCCTAATAGTATGGCTGCTTGGCATATGGCTCGCCTACTATCCTAGGCCAACGTTCTGAAAGACTAATGGATGATATTTTGAGTCAGGCCCTATGTTTCGAACATGGTAAGCGGTAGGCCCTCATTTGTTGTCCCCATTTCAGGCTAACGCAATAGGGATTTTTTTTTTCGAACACGGTAAATAGTTATCCTTTATTTCCATGACACCACCACAGTGTTCTGAATCTGGGGTATCCTGATTCACATGTTTTCATTCCCTTATATTCAGACTGATTCTAATGCACCTGGCATTACCCCACTCGTGCACTAAAGAACATTGGGAGGATGATACGCCAATTGTTTTGTTATCCTAATCTTCCAATCGGGCCTCTCCCATTTCTTTCCGGAAATCCGAATTGGCTATCCAAGCCCTGGATGACTGAATCTTGGTTTTCACTCCCACATTTGAATTGAGTAATAAGGTGGTAACCCCTTGTTTCTCACATCTGGCCTGACCCATGTGATCTTAGGGAATGATCAATGGATAATCTACAAATGTCACAGGAATGCAATAAACCAATATAATTAATGGAACCCATGCATGCAGCAAGCATGAAATAATTAAAGCATGAAAGTACAATCAAAAGTCACATGCATTACAACAACCAAGGGTTTACCCCTCCCATGGATGGGTAACCCCATCAATAGAAAGATGAAATTCCACCACCTTCTGGGTTGCAGAAACTAGGAGCTGCTGTCGCCGAATCAGCTACCACTCTTCCTCAGTATCAATGGGGTGAATCTCATAAGACGTAGCCTTGTCCTGCTCCATGTTAGCCTAGATGACGATAATTTCATCTGAAGCATACCTCATGCCCGCTTATTCATTTTCCAACTGGGCCTTTAATCGCAATATTAGATCTGATTGCACATGGAGGGAGGCCAAGTGCTCATCCTCCCGAACCTGCAGTCGCTAGACATCTTTTTCAGCCTCTCGGAGTTTCTTGATGTTCATAGCTTTTCTCCGCTATCAGCCCACACTGAGGCCGCGGTCATACTACAAGATCTTCTCTTCCATAAGATCCCAGATGAGCATGTGAGGATGCTGGGCATCCACTCCCCAAGCACACAGTTCGCACAGTCATGAGGGAAGTCTGTCCATCTCATCCAGCCATAGTGCTTGGGGGTGTAATTAATGAATCATGTGATCAACTTCCGTGATCGGTGACAAGCTATTTTTCTGTCCACTTCATCAAAGATAATTTTGTCCCAGTTAGCATGGTTGGTAGGCTCAGATGTAGGGATTGACTTCAAGAACTCATCAGCAGGGTCTGCATCTGGCATTTGATCAGGTGTGATGGGGCCAGGGCTGTCTGGTTGATTCTCATAATCGGACCCCACCTCAATAGTCTCAGGCATATCCTTGTGGACAGTACCACCAGTGATTGTGAGCACCACAGTTCGGTTAGTCTGGATATCTACCTCCATGATCACCGGGATCCCTCTAGGGATGGTGCTATGAGAAGTCCCGACCAACTTCACTGCAGAATCCCTGGCCAATTGAAGAACTGTGCACACCGAAAAGAGATGTGAATTTCAGTTAACATGGTCAGGGGATGGAGGTCATAAATTCATTAGACGAGACTTACAGATAACGAATTCTGGGTCTCGTTCGTGAGATGACTTTGTCGGGACCCTGAGACGTGGACCCCCATATATGGTCAGAAGGACTGAATGATCTGAAGGATCAACCTCAAGTATCTTGGCCCCACTGGACATGACAATTGATGAAACTATAGGTGTAGATCCTAAAGGTCCCCCATAAGCACTCATCAAGGGATGAGAACGGGTTCTGCATGTGAGGTTCTCTTACACAGTTCAGATGTTAGTGAGGAGTCCAAAATGACCTAGAAGGAGACCCTAAGGAAAGATCTTGGAATTTTACCTGAATGACCTCTATGAACTCTTTAGGATCTGAGTCCTTATCCCCAACTTCTCCCACCACCAATGGGCTCCCTCTACCGACCTTGTACCCCCAGGAGGACTCGTCTGATTCTTTCAGAAGAGGGAAGTGCTCTCTCATATCAGCAGCCGAAAATCGCAGAGGGATCGTACGATCTAGCAGCACCCACACACGGTCAGTCATTGGATGCAGGGTACCCCAAGAATTCAAAAATTCCTCTAGATCTTCTAGGTACTGCTCCGCCTCCACATGGGACACCGCAAAGCCGGCCCAAGTAGGGCCTATCCCCAGAAAGTCCATCCCAAGGTGGTTTAGGTGCTGCCACAACTCGGCAGGGCCGAGGAATTGTAGATTGACTTCCAAGATGTCTGTGGCCACTGGGAAGGAATCATTCTTTGGAATGTCGATATGGCATAGCTGTTTCCCCAGAGTTTGGGTAGGTATTCTACGGAATCCCCTTGGTGGCCTCCCCTCGGGATGATGTTGTTCTTATAGGACCACTGGGTCCGCTACCGCTGTAGGATCCACCCCGACTACTTCACCCTCATCCGGTGAAGGTCTCCCCACGACAGCCCCGCCACCACGAGATGACCTTACCTACTTCCAGGCCCGACCCCGATGATGGGAAGGCTTGCCATCACCGAACTGAATGGTTGGATTCATTAGAATCTCCACTAGAAAAGACTCCTCCCAACTTATGGTGTACTCTTTCACCATCTCGAAGATGGCGGTAGGTGGAGGCAGTTCGTTCCGCATCTTCCTATCTTCCCGTGTGAACGAGATCAATATATATCTCACCACACATGGTTGTTTCTCGTGGAACACCTCCAAATAGACCTGGAGAGTCAGTTGTCGCATGGACCATAATTTCCTTGCAAACCGGTGCGGGGTGTAAAACTTGGAAAGAGGCTCGAGGTCCACCCTAGACACTAAGACTCCACCTTGAAAGGCCAGGAGATAGGCCCGATGATCTTCCGTTCCCCGACCATCACCAGTAAATACCCCTGTCGGCAATGGAAACAGGTGAAAATTGAACTCTTCCACCTTCCACACCTGGTTCAATATAAACGGTGTGGTCAACTTGGCCGAGAAGCTCCCCGCGACATTCATGATCGATTTTCGGAAGTTCGATCCCAGAGGATAGATGGGGTTCGGGTACTCATAAACCTTACTGATGTGTGCCACTATCCACCCATACAGATGGTGGAAGGGTTTTCATATCCTTTGTGGCCTCTTCCCCTTGATGATGTGTCAAAACATTTTATACAATTTGGCGAGCATCAGGATCCCTAAGTTGAACCAACCTCCAGTCGCCAACGTGGACGCTAGGATAAAGGTGCTGGGTCGCACTCCCATGTTAGTATCCTTCACTGGTAGGATCCAAACACATATAAGAGCTACGATAATTGCCGCTAGCCTGACTATTGGCTGCTGCTCTGTGCTGACGCTAAACCCCCAGGTCATCCACTAGCTATCCTCCAAGAGCCTCCAGTACGAGTGCTCCTTGCCTTGTTGATCCCCCTTCGTGAATATTCATGGTCTCACAGGAAACTGTCGATTTACCGGGAAGTTCAAGAACTTCTTGAACCACTTCCTGAAGTGGACATCTCTCATTGCTTCTTTGTCCTCTCCCAGAACCAGCTCCATCAATGCCATCACTAGCCACGGTATTTTCTCTAGATAATCCCACACACTCATGAAAGGGAGGAATTCATCGTACATAGCCCCCAGTATCGGGAACCCTGAAATATTATGGACATCCCACAAGATAATACCAACCTCCCCATGGTCTAAATAGAAGGTATTGGTCCTCGACAACCATATGGTCAATAGAATCGAAATTAGATGTTTCGGTTGATAGATATGGAATTTGGAGGCCCATGCCGCCTCGTACAGACCCACTCTCCTCGTCTTTACCCCAAACTCCTCACACGAAGAACCTACCCAGTATGCTTAGGCGCAATCATCTGTAAAGCTTCCGACCTGGCATAGGTACAACTCTTTATAAATTCCCTTCACCAGATTCCTTAAGGCTTCCATTATTATCGTTTGTTACAAAGAGGAGATGTATACGATTGCAATGCCTTCCCGTCGACTTTGTTCAGGTGGTTGTATAGGCAGTCAACAATGATTGGTGTGAAGTCTTCTTGGGATTTCCTGTCAGCCGCCCTGATCCATCAGCACTGGCATGGCGTGCTGATAAACCAGTAAGTTGGTTCATCCTTACTTGCTTCAGGGATGAAGACATCATCCCTCAGCCCGAAGCCATACAAGGGAAACCTCTTACACAGTGGGTAGTTCTTCTGGCTCTCCTCCAGTAGCACCACCAACAAGTCACGGTCAGTGTGGCTCTGGATTCACTCCCCTAGACCTAGGCTATTCTCCATCTAATCCCTCATAGATCCATCTGTAAGGACCCCTTGGGAAGCTTCTTGATTATCCATTTAGTTTTAGAACATGGATGATTTTTTGGTTGGTTCGCAAAGATCATTCACAGAGCTAGTTCGCGAAGCCTGTTCACAGAGTCCTGGCTAGAATTTCAAGCATAGAATCATGAAGTGTTGTTGGGGAGTCAACGACTCGCTGAACGTCACGAAGGCCCGATTCATGGAGAACACTCATGGAGTATGTAGAGCATCACGAATTGAGAGAACAAAAAAAATTTACAGAGAAGGTAAAGGAAAAAAGAGACGTCATCTCCCCTATTTATATGCGAGGACCTTCGAAGCTTTGTGGCATATCCATGTCATGCTGATCTTCGCGGCACACTCGGCCAACGTGTCAATTATCTTCCTCGCGATATCTATTCACGATACAACGTTGCGAATAACTGAAGATTTTGACGATTGACCCTCAGACTTTGACCCTTCATTTCTCCACAGCTCTATTTATGTGGGGGGCATTTGTTGGCACCAAAATGTGAGAAGAAAAAGAAGAAATGGGAAGCCTCAAGGGGCTGCTTCACGAAGGCTTCCCATTGAGCCCCTTTTTCCCCGTGACCGCCAAGGATCATGGAGGCGGGAAGCTCCGTGAATTTCTATGACGTTCCCAAATCTTCCGCGAAGCAAGAAGGTGGGACACTCTGTGAACACCTTTGATGTTCGCGAGCCTGCTGCGGAGCAACCAAATATCTCTTCACACCAAGAGAGATCTTCTTCATGGGGCCTCTTGCCTATAAATACCGGGCTCCCCATGAGCCCAAGGGATGGAAAATCCAACCTTTCAAGTTATGAGCTCTAGAATCACAAAGCACCCATTGCTTTGCGAACCATGAGCTACACGAGGTACTTATTCTCTATGAAGTTCCTCCCCTTTTCCGTGTTTTAACCCCCTCTTTCGAGAGGGATTCCATTCGCCAAGCCCACGGGCCTTCGCGAAGGAAGGGGATACCCAAGGGAACTCGAGTTATCATAGAGAATTTATGCTTCGCAAAACACCCCTCATGTATAGATGATGCACATACCAAGGTAGGGTCACTATACTTCGCACCGCACATTGCTTCACAACACCCTACTTTCCGATGCACCTTTACTTCATGAGGTAGTTCTCCGTGAATTCCTTTACACTTCGTGTGGCACCCCCTATATGCACCCATGACCTATGTTTATGCTGGGATGCTCCACTTCACGAAGCACAACCCTTCGCAATCACCCCCCACTACATGGGGTGCTAGATATTCACAAGGCCCCTACCTACAATCTCCTCTACATTGTAATTTCTTTTCCTGTATGACCCTCCAAGATTGCACGTAGTGATTTCAAAGTCCCTTGGACAATACCTCCCATTGAGTTGCTTCGCCTCATGTTTCTTCTCATAGGAATGCTAATAGATATTTCTTCTTTGCATAACCATGCTAACATGGACACTCAATGGGATCACCTCACAACACCCCCAGCTATGTAATTTCAGGTTCCTTCCTTTCACAAAGGTGTAGCGGGTACCGGTTATGCTAGTCCTAGGGGTGCGGAGAAAACCCACCTCGTCCGAGCTACAGGACATTAAACGGCCAAGCGCCATTGTCCACAACACATTTCATTAAACTGTGACTTCCCCCCATGCATCCTATATGGGGACCCCGAGCTCGAACATTCTATACACCCACTAGTCTCCACGGAGATGAGATCATCCCTCACAGGGGATGATATCCTCCTTACCAGGGTGGCATTTTTCCAAGGGGAAAGGGCAGCCATCATTGTATAGGCCCCTATCCTTTCTTGTAGGAGGCAACATCACTTCTCATCCTTTCATTTTCAAAGCCCAAGTCATCAAAGGGATGATTGGGAATGGTGCTTCCCTTTTCTTCAGTGCCAAATCCCTCTCACAATGGGATTTGTCGCCATCCGGGCTTCCACCCTGGAGTATGCCCCAGTTTCCTTCTCCCTAGTTTGCAGACCATGCGTAAGCCCCTTTTTCCACCTTGGGCCGCCTAGATCCTAAGCCCCAATACACTTCCCACATATGCAACATTCGTGATGTGATTGTCAGGTCTTTGCAGCATCTTGTTTCTCACACCGAGCATGACTCAAGTGGTCTTAGAGTAAGCATTGACAGTGGAAACCATCATGGGAAACCTATAGTGTAAGCCCCACACCATTTCTGAACTATGTGGTCTTTGATCCTTTCCAAGGTATGGTATGTAGGAAGACTCCCTGAGGTTCAAGCCCAACACCCAGTTATTCCGACCCCCTTCACGTCGGTTCACCACACCAACCATGGGCAGCCTAGAGTGTAATCCCCACACCATCCATCCTAAACTACATGGACTTTGATCCTTTCCAATGCAAGGTATGTAGGAAGCCTCCCTGAGATTCAAGCCCACCATCCATTGGACCCCAAGTCCTCATTCACGTCGGTTCTCCAACCCCCATTCTGAACTATGTTGACATTGATCCTTGCCAAGGCAAGGTACGTAGGAAGCCTCTCTGAGGTTCAAGCCCAATAACCACTGGTCCCGACCATCTTCACATCGGCTTACCAAGACCCATTTATGAACTACGTGGAATTTGAACCATTCCAATGCATGGTACATAGGAATAATCCCTGAGGTTCAAGCCCAACACCCTGTAGTTCCGACCCCCTTCACGTTGGTTATCCCCAAAACCATCCCAAACTATGTGGGACTTGATCCCTACCTCCTAGACAGGGTTCATAGAAATCCTCCCTAAGGTTTAGCCCTATCCAGTGGTAAGACATTGTGCCCTACCGAGAAGTAATCCATTGTTCCCTATCTAGTGGTAAGCTGTTGTGACCTATCCAGTGGTATGTCGTTGTGCCCTATCCAGCGGTAAGACGTTGTGCTGTAGCCAGTGGTAATCCATTGTGACACCATCCATAAGTATGATGATGTAATCCCATTAGCTGGGACATGCATCTTTGGTCATTCCTAGTGACATTAGACCACCTCGGGCTGCTATCCACGCATAATCCCCATACACATCGTCGCGTTGTTCTCATATGTGTACTCCCCAATTAAATCTCATCGCCCGATCTTTCCCTCGAGCCTATTTATCTCGGGAGGGTCATGCCATAGTCTGGAGGCTGAAATTCTTCCGGGTCTCGAACATACATCGTCTATCTTGATTCTTACCTAGGCCGCCACATCCCGGTGAGGTCTTGTCAACCCACCTACATCTGTGTTCCCTCAAGTGGTTACACCTATATGATGCACTATAGTCGATGTTTCGATCAGCCTGATCTGTCTCGGATGGAAGTTAAACTCGCGGCATACCCTGTGTTAAACATAGGAAGCTGAGGAAAATATAAGATACATTCCCATGGCATATAATTCCCCGCATCAGAAGTGGGATGCCTCGGGCTTCCGAACCCTTGAGAATCCCTATAATAAGGGGAAGAAACCCATACGCACTAGTGTTCCAATGTCCAGACATTCCAGTGATGCCTAATGTAACTACTCCCCTTATCGGAGGTTGCTTCCATGGCCGGACCCTCTGGAATGTCCTGACAGAAGCAGTGTAATTAACCGATGTCCATGAAGATATGGCACTGGGAAGAGTTTCACAAACAATGTCTTAAATCTATAAGGGAGACCTGGACTAAGTGATGAGTTTCGAGGAGGAATCCACAGAAGGAGGAACTGACATCCCGTCATCCCATTTCGATCAAGGAGCAAACATCCCGGAATAAGAGATGGATGATGCCAGCCTTTGGAAAGCGGTAATGTAGGGAAACAAAACCGCATCTTTCATCCCCGAGTCGGACAGATGCGCGTGCCCCGACGAAAGCGTCGGAAACAAATAAATGAATCACCATAAATAAATGATAAATATTAAATGTTTGAATAAATTTGACCTACTTTTTAATGTTAATTTCTATTTCTGGTAAATCTAAAAGTAGTTATCTACAATATACTTAGTATTTTGGTTATTTTTCATGGAACTATGAAACAAAAATTCTACAGTGAAAAATAATTTTGTATATTTTCACTACGAATCCATTTTAAATAATGGATATCGACAAAGAATCCATAGATATATCGGCATTTCTAGGAAAACAATTATATTGAAAAGATAGATTTATTTTATTTACATTATAAGTTTATATTATGTTTATGTAATGAATATGTGATCTATTTGAACAACATGGTCATATTATATGAGTCTAATCCAGTGTGTGAATAAAAGAGTATCTTAATAGTGTATTTTTTTTATTAAAATATATTTTATATTTATTCCAATATAAAAATTCAATATACATATCAATGTTATGAGGTATGTACATGGGGATTCAGGGAAAACACATATAAGTCATGAAGAGTATTCAAGTATCATAGTATGATTTATTTTAAAATAATCTTGTTAACCCACAACCATATGAAAACTATAAATAATAATTGGTTTCATAAAGGTAAAATAATGAAATAAATCTATTAGTTTATTGAAAAGTGTTCTTATATGAAAAACATTATTTAAGGATAAGTCAATAAAAAACATGAATCGTAGAAATATAAAAAGTTCATGTCAGGTAATTATCCAAGTTTTTATATAAGATATTACATGGATACCTGACATGTATAGGATATATTCCTGTGATTTACTATTTTCTAAATTTTTTCACATATCATTGTTTTTTATTATTATAAAAATAATTAATTCGATAATTTTTTTGGATTATGAAGTAAAATTATTTGGAATAAGTATATGTTTCATAAGATCATGTGATATAAGAATGTTCTAGAGGCATATATTTTTTTATGAAATAATAATACCAAGAGAGATCGTTTTATGATCATGATGATATGACATTAAATTATCTATTTATATTAACAAATAATTGTATCAAAAGGAAGTAGTAAATGTCAATTATCAATAAAGGTAAGTGACTTTAAATTTAGAAAAATGGAACCCATGTAACAAAATCTGGTATTGATTTTGGTTAATGTCTATAGATTATATAAATACATTCCTGGGTATTCAATAGAAACTGTACATGTGTTGTAATAGTGTCTTACCAATAACATCACATTTATTTTCCGAAATTAACATACATTAATCCAGTAGAATTCTACTTTTTAGGGAATCATTCTATGCTCATTATATTTTTCATTGGTTTCCAAGATGCCCTTTCTTTAAAAACCATATATGATCAAACAATAAATGATTGGTGTTAATATTGAATGCCAATAAGGAGTGAAAACTATAATGATACATTAATGTACTAATTCAAGTATAAGGATCATATAATTTTTTTTGGAATGAATCCATCCCATTTTAATAAAATTGTTTAATTAGAGTGCCTTCATTTTGTAGGATAAATATCTTAATTTCATAAAACATATTTACTAGTTTTATAGTCTATTAAGAATATTTTTGTATAAATATCTCCGAGGAATGTATTCATATAGTAACCCAAGTTCAAGGGAGGGATATCTATGAATGTATATATATGGTTTATATGTAAAATTTAAGAGTACATATATTGAAAACATATTAGAAATTACTATTTAGAATAATTCACGTGAGGAATATTTATAATGTTACACGATATAAATTTCCCCACAAAGTAATCTATAAGTTATAAGAGGATATTAAAATGTTGATTAGAACACTATATTCTTGAACAATAGATATATAACACTTTATACGGTATGTACCTGATCTGTTATTTCCAACACGTTCATTATGGTAGGGAAATATCAAATATATACATCAGAATTGTTAGAGAAGTTATAGAACTATCCAATACTTTTTATGATAGTCCAAGGGATTTTTATTTAGATTTTTAAGATCATGGAAGAATTATTTAATTAGTAATTTAAACTATTTCTCATATGGATCAATTTTAACTTATATAATAGTGGGGGAATGGTAATGAGAATAATTTGATCATTATTTCTAAAACTGGTCACAAATTGAAATACAAAGAATATTGAGGAATATAATTTAATAAAATAAGAAGTTAAAATATGGAATAATGTTTTTTATTTCATAGTTTAAAATCCCTAACCTAGGTGCACTAAATAATTGTTCCATAATACAGGTTTCCATGTGACCCCAGGTACGCCTCCCCAATGATAGAGGCTGAAGACTAGCAACAAGGGTCTATAATAATACACTAGGAGACTATAATCTCTTAATTTGAGTATTTCACATCAGATAACATGAGAAATAAAGGAAAAATGTAAAAACAACACACATTCATCACAATCGATTTCCCAAAAAAAAATTCAATCCCACAACCAAACTGTAAATATTCTATTTCATGACATACATTTCCACGTATTAGGAAACCTAAAAATAATTAAAAATATGTGAATCAAAAAATGGGTACTGACTCCATGACCGAATCTCACTTCTATGCACATTACATTGCCAAAATAAAACATCTAGTATATATCCCTTGACCTTGTCCTGACCGACAGTCATATAGTCTTCTTAGGTATGCAGTGGCTATCCTAGTTATGTGTGAGTAAAACATAGAATTCCACCAACAACAATGTCTACAAAAATACCCTTTACCAATATATAGTGTATGCAGTTAATAAATAACAACTGGACACAAAAAATTAATGTGGGTGTAATTTTTTAAAAATACTCACTTAAATCATTTTCATAATTTTTTCTATGGGTTAATATTTTTCATCAATTACACTATGACCTATTCCATTTAGCCTCTATGAAAAAGGGGATACATCAAGATCCATATCTCACTAGGGGAATACATTTCACAAAAAAAAACATCACACTTACCTTGGAGCCTATGTCCATATATTCTCATCAAATAAAAATTTTATGGGAATAGAGCCTAGGATCAACTACCCAACACAATCATTATAGGAGTGGGATTTATACCCTCTCTCAAACCCAAACTATGAGTGTAAATTAACAAGTCCAAAACGCAAACCATACCACCAATACATTTCAACATGATTCTTTAACCATTTACCACATATACCAATTCAAAAATCATAATCATTGAGCACGCATACCATTTACAATTCATATCACATTCAATACAGAAATAATATTCATTCCATAGACCATTAATAATGTTACCATTTAAAACTCATGATTCATTAAACAATTATAATTATAACAAATACCCCCTTATTCCATGTTACCAATTAAACACAATTTCTTCAATTTCATTTCACAAATCTTGATGACAAATAAAATACAAATGTCATCGATTTCATTCCCAAACCCATGTTAACATGGTAAATATAACTATCATAGTTTGATATCATTGACTCTATACATTTAAATAAGCTTAACAAACCCATGTTTTCGAATATGGTACACCCCAATGGTGTCTTATTTCTGGGCATAGTCAATATTAATGCATCCCATGAGGATCAGGAGGAGTTTAATTCATCTTTTAACATAAAAATTTATCATTTCTCACATGGGCTTCCAAAAGAAAAACAATAAAAGAAGCAAATAACACAACAACATATGTAAAAACCATCATCAAGACTATTGGATATAATGTGTATACAACCTACCGAAATTCCAATGAATGAAACACACATAAAATTAGCCTTTGATTGGAATTATAATACCCTTGCAGGCCCTTATCTATTATCTTCTATAAATAATGGATTTTAGGCCTTCAGAATAAGAAGAATAATCATAGAATACATACTTCATAAAAAAAATAGGAGTCTTAGAATCACTAAGCTTTTTTATTCCAAAGCAATGTCACTACAAATGGCTAAAAATTGAGGTAGATTGATCATTGGGAGGTCTAGGGGGATTTGGATTCTAAAAAAGAGATATTGGAGGAATAATAAATGAAAATACCAATTCCTAATAGTTAAGACATGAGAGGGAAATTGGTAATAAACACTTTTTACGGTGTGCATGTTTTGGCATCATAGATGTCTAAACCATACACCAACCATGTGCCACAATATTTTCAAAATGGGGGATATGTCGAACGGTTTCATGGGAAGATTGCATGGTTTGGAAATTATAAATTAACCATGAGGGATGGCTTTTTACTAGGTATCATGGTTTGAACCTCCATATTACATGGTTTTTAAATCTATGAACCCCTCCTCTATGCAATCATGGTTGGGGTACACGATTAATTCTAACCATGCGCCAACCAAGAATCAATGTTCATAAAAATTAAAGAGATCAGGGAACTAGGACCACATTTCAATCTCCGTCTAACAATATACCTCATAAACATTATCATGAAACCACAAATCTTGAGCCAAACGAATATTATTTCTGCACAATACTTTCTGAACATGATCCTCAATATGAATCAAATTCTCCTCGAAGGATACATCCTTAAAGAAGACATCACCCCGCAAAATCAACATCATAAACATCAGTCACATGAGATGGGTTAGGGTGATACTGATGAAGCATTTAAATATGAAAAACATCATGAATACGAATATATTTTTATGGATGTTCCAAATGGTGCACCGCCAACACGTTCCACTCTATAATCTCAAATGGACCCACATACATGGGCACTAATATACCTTTTTTCTCAATATGATGGTGATCCTATGAGGGTGAACAATTAAGAAACACATGATCTCCCACCATAAACTAAATTGTTTGATGATGTTGATCATCATATGTATTCTCCCTTCACTAAGCCACATCCACACATTTCTGAATCAACTGAACTTGTTACAACGTATCTTGCAAGAGACTCGGTCCTAATTACTCTAATTTACCTACCTCTATCCGACAAAATATTGATCAAAAATGACTCCCATATAGTACCTCACATGGTTCAATCTGAATTGTTTACTAATGACTATTGTTATAGGAGAACTCAACAAGTGTGAAGAGAGATGATTTTATGATAATGAATATATTGTGATATATTATTAGATAACATTAATAAATATTTTTTAAAATATAATGTAATAAATGAAAATAATCTAAAGTGGCAAGTTATTATTAATTTATAAAAATGGAATCTATGTAAAAAATCAAGTATTGATTTTGGTTAATTTCTCTAACTTACGGAAATACTTTTATGGGTATCCAATAAAAAATAAATATGGGTTTTAAAAATGTGGTACTAATAACATGAATATTGGTTTACAATTTTAACATACCAAAATCCATTATAATTCTACTATTCATATAAACCGTATCTTATATTTATATTTAGCATTGGTTATCAGGACCCCATTTCATTGAATGATCTTATGTGATGAAAAAATAAAGGGTTGGTGGTACAATAGAATTCTAGTAAGGGGTGAATCATAAAAATATCCATTAATGGACTAATATAAGAATCAAGATCATTGACTATTATTTTTTTATAGAATCTACATCATATATCTATAATTGTTTAGTTAGAGTTCAATTAGTTTTTATGTTAAATATGTTAATTACATAAAAATAATATTTTTTTTGTATTATAGTTTGTTATGAATATATTGTAAAAATTTATCCAATGACTTACTTAGAGTAGCAACCCATTCTCATGATAAGGAGGTCTGTGGATTTATATCAATGGGTTATATGGAAAAAGTAGAAGATTAAATATTGAAAACATATTAAAAAATAAAATATAGAAAAATTTAAGAGAGGATTATTTCTAATTTCACATGGTATAAATCTTCCCATCAATCCATATAAAAGACAAAAGAGGTCATAATAATGTTTAGTAGAACACCATATACTTTCGTAATAGATATATATCTTATTAAATGTTTTGTAACATATTTGGTATCTCCAACATGTATATTATGTTTGAAAAATACCAAATATACACATAAAAATTGTAAAATAAATATCCAGAACAATCCAATACCACTTGAGAATGTCCAATGGATGTGTATGTGTATTATGAAGACGATGGAACTATTATTAAAAAGGTGACCTAAAAACTAATACTCAAATGGATCAATGTGAACTTATATCATTGTGGGGGATAGTTAATGGGAAAGGGTCACTAATTATTACAAGTAGAGGTTATATATAAAAATATGGAAAAAGTTGAGCCATTTAATGTAATGAAAAAAGAAGTTAAAATATGAAACAATGTGTTTTAGTTCTCAGAGTTATAAATACGGATTTATGTATTATCATTAAATAAATTATGATAATATTATAACAATTATATTATACATGATTCCAAATTCATTATCAAGAATATATTGGATATATATGGAGATTTTATTATTTGATGGATATTATACTAAATGAGGAGAAGTGGTAGATAATATTGTTTTCTATACAACAAGATATTGATAACTGAATAACTAAACCCATTACTAATTAGAGGCATGATCTTATCCATTAAAATAAAATATGGATATTTAGCATTTTTGATATAGTGTATGTGTGAGGACTCAACATTATGAATTACAAATTCATGTGTTTTTGAAATAGAATTATAATTCGAGGATTATTTCATTTTAGTGCATTAGATAATTGGAACAATATCTTAAAAATTAAGCATATACATTATAAGTTAAAATCAATATTTAGAATCCATTATCAACCAAGCGATGGTCTTTAAAATAAAACATGGAATCTCTTTATTAAAAATCTCCATATTTTTCTCTTTAATATCACACTTCTACCTATAATCCTTAAAAAACAATGATTTTTTTAAATATGTGATGAAAACAAAAATGATCAGTAAGGTACATTTGTTTTACATTTATTGTAGCTATCATGTGTTTATAGGTTGTACTTTTCATGGTTTCAATTGTAATAAACACTAATGCATATTCCCTTAATCTCTTAGGAGAAACCCCAATGGATAACTCTATCTCATTACCTAATTAACTAGTGAGATATAACGTGCTCACCAAACTTAATTTATCACAGAACCACCCACACTCATAAAAAATTCCAAATAACCCTCACAACATTTCCATATTGAAATCAATTTTCATTTTGACAAATCTGTGCACTCAAAAATGAAGACATTTAGTTTGAAAAAACAATTGTTAACATTTAAAAGAAGAATCAAATAATTAAAGTGACATGAATGTAGGAAATTCCATTTATGATTTGTATTTCAATTTTTTTTTAAAAAAATATTTCAAGAGTAACATTAAAAGAGGGTTTTAAAAAAATGTCCCACACATAATACTCGAAAAATATTCTCTTGTAACAAAATATATAAAATATGAAATTCACAGTTGAAGACATTCTTTTCCATATAAATACATTCATGAAAATAATTTTGAAGAAATCTACATTAATGGGAAATAATTATAAGAATAAATAATTAAACCATTTTAAACAATGTTTTAGTTAAAGACCCCATTATAATGAAAGTGTTATTGAAGTGATCATAAATAAATATAATATTATTTTTTTATTCATTATAAATACACACAAAACAATTCGAAATAATACATTATATATTCAAATTTCTTTTCACACATAATGTTATCAAGACATAATAATGAAGTTGATGTTTCACCCATTTAATGGTTATTGGGTTAATATACACATTATAAATTGTAATTATTTGAATCATATTCCACATGAATGAGTAAAACATAAAAAAACCTTAAATATCATGAGATTATATAAATTAAGGATATAATGTAAGAACATTGATTTTCAAATGAGGTACATATTCATTCATTTTCTATTTAGATTCTTTAATATGGACTAATGTGAATTTCCCATAAGGTCATGGATGTATCAGGGGTGTATGGGGATTGTTTGGATCTTGAAACCCAGGTTTTGGGTGACATAATCTTGGAGCATGGTTAGAAAAAAATGTGTTGAGTAAGCCGCATGGTTTGTAGAACCATGGAAGGAATTTCCAGAGAGTTGGGATATGCCACACAATTTAATAAAAATGTTCAATTAGGTTCGTATGACTTTGCGTCATGTCTGCAATTTCTCAAAGTGATTTTTCAAATGGTTTCCACACGGTTAGTCAAACCATGAGAGGTAACCATGAGGGTGTACATTGACTATATCAGAACATGCACATTTTGCACATAGTTTGTTAACCTATGAACGAAAATCATGCATCCCGTTATAATTTGAAGAATTTAATAATTCAAAGTTAATCTAATTATTTTATAACCGAATTGAGGTTTTTCCTCAAGAGGCATAAAAGGATTCATTTTTAAACGACCATTGGAAACAATTATTGGATTTGAAAATTATTCTCCATTTGATAATTGAATCAAGTGAGGAACATCTTCTTGGATCCATATAAGTGAGAAAAAAATATTTTTTAGAAATTCTTCATTCCTCTAGTTATCAGTTATGCTATTTGGTTGTAAGATTATTTGGCATAATTTTCAGGTACTTCATTTATCCATTTTTCTGCCAATATGAGTCGAATTATGAGATGATTATAGATAGTCACTCCACTAGAAAGAAAATGTTGGTGTTTTATACCTTTCCCTTTGGTCTTGGTTCTTTATAGACCTGGATAAGTTTGTGCCTCCTGTTAGAAATTTCAGTGCATCCTTGAAATTAAATTGATTTATTGAATTAAATGTAATAAGACTTATTAAGGACACCATTATGTTTCTTGGTGTTTATTTGGAGGTTGTTTCTACAACTAAGGCCAATCATGGGGTGTCCTATATGAATTTACTTTTATTAAGACTTGTAAAACCATGAATGGGGTGCATTGATATTTGAATATATTTAGGAATCCATTAAATAAATGAATTGAATCGATTATGATGTGTAAGAGATGGGTTTCCTCTCTTCCCATTTGATAAAATGTTGATTTTAAAATTTCTCATGGTTTAAGTGTAAATGTATTGCTTAACTGAGTGGGTATACTACTTTATTTCTCTTGAATGTGAATTAGGTTATATGAGTGGGTATACTCATGAGATGAAGTTGATTGTGATTGGAAATATGAGTTGGTAGAATCATATGGTATGAAATGGTAAAATTTATGGATTTATTAATGGTATGCAGTGGTAATTGATTTCATTTAAATTCCTTGGATGTTATTCCTTGGATCCTAACATGGTAGTGGATTCCTTGTATAGAGTATGTTCCTTGGGTAGTGATTCCATGGGGTGTCTTGAGCCATGCAACCCCTTGGATCCGACGTGCTTGGAATCACATAGGACATGTTTGGTATGACATGAGGCTATGAATCCAACTAGTCCCTTTTTTTAGATTCCATAGATATTATATTATGACTTGACGATGATTCCATGGTCTTATACACCTTGGATCTGACACTTTCTGGTCTAATAAAGTGATTATAAGAACAATCATTAGAATTGTGATGTTCTTTGTTGAACGACCAGGCCATGGGTTTTCATGAAACTTTCAGTTGAATGGAAAGTAAGGTTTTTAAATGGTTATATGGTTGAATAGGGAGGCCATTTCTAATTTTACATGTTACTTTTAGCTGCTGTGTATAAGAGCATAACAATATTATGTACGGATACTTGAGAGGGTATTTCAGTGTTACTTGTTTTGTAGTAAATATTTCATGGGAATTGAAAAAGTTATATTAATTATTATCTATATAACATATGGACCAAAGGTCTTCATTTTTATTGATTTTTGACAACCCCCCTTTTAAGGGATAAGGGGGAACCCTTAAAAGGCCCATAGGCTTAGAGATTACATAGCCCGTAGGCTTAGGAGATTACATGACCTGAAGGTATTAGGGAATTAAACCACACCATCTACAAGGAACTGCCCTTCCACAACATCTGCATCATGATAGTAGCTATCCACCTTTGCATGGTCGTCTGGCTAGGCTTCCTGTTTAAGCCCAAGCTGGTCCTGATGGCATAACCATACCCTCTCATTCTGAAAAATCCATTTGACCCTGCTCTGGTGAGTGCAGCTTCTCTAAATCCTCTTCTGGGGATATTCCTTTTTTGTTGATTCTGTATGGGGAAACAACATGTGGTCTGAAGGCCTTAAGTTGGCCTGAAAACCCTACTGACCTGAAGGCATGGGTAGCCTGAAATCCTTAAGGACTCCAAGACCAAATTGGTGATCCAAGGTGAATAGTTCCAGCTGCTACAATACTGAACAGTACCTTCTATAGTAACTGCTATTGTTCATGCTACAGTACCCACATAGTGTATAGTTTTGCTACATTACTGGTACAGTGTACAGTTTTGCTACAGTACCACACAATTTACAATTCTGCTATAATACTGTTACCGTAACATGGAAATATGCCTCTACCTTGTTTTGAACCAGGGTCTTGTGGATGCACTTAAGGATACCTCATCAACTGGGATGAGGCTCATGTGATTACCTACTTACCTGTACAATATTTATAATGATATATTGTATATACTTGAATTGTATTGAACCTGTTGATTATATCCAAGGAGGTGAACATAAGTTCAAGTGACTGATCGACTTAGGGCACCAATGTGTGGAACCCAGTCTGGGACGTTACAATGTTATATATAGGTGGTTTTCTTTTATTTTCATTTGAATTAATATTTTGGAAAGGTATATAGTAGAATAAGATGAGTTGGGACATGGCTATGAGATTGTTCATGGTAGTATTTAACCCTTTCCTGAGGGTAAAATCCATGTACCCTTGGTGGGATTGTTGTTATTAATTAGTGTAGTTATAAATAAATGTTATTTCTCTTTGAGTGATACACTTGATGTGTGTTGTCATTATTGTCTATGGGCTTTTATAATATTTAAATCCTGTTAGAGAATGGGATGATATTTTAGTATTAATGCATCATTTTTGGAACACATGATTTATCATGACATGAATAATTTTAGGAATGCACTGGAAAATAGGTTATTCATTTAGTTATTTGTATTGAATGTATTTTCCTTGAATATGTATCTAAACTATATTTGATGCATGTAATGACATATAATGATTAAAAATTATGCATGATGTGAATATATGGGTATCTGATGATAATTGAATAATATAAATGATCCATTTGTAAATCATGAAATATATGCAGGATGGTTATGGGCAGTAATAGTGATTTAGTTTTAACCATGTGGTCGGAAATGGTGATAAATGTTTATGGATATGTGTAGAATACATCATTTTAAATGTGTTAACAGTTTATTTATGTCTCCTATGATGTGAATTTGGAATTATATAGATATTCCTCCCTGATAAAAATTATTGATTGGATGATAGGAGGACGTGGTGGAAAATAATCCTCCAACTGTAGAACGTGAGGCATTGACAATATCTGGTGAAGGATCAGATATAAGTTTCTCATAAAATTTCTCACATAATTATGTTTATTGATAGATAACCAGAGTGGGTTTTGAATAACATGTCTAATATGAAATGTGAGTTTTAGTTGCAGCACCCTCTATCATTTACACAATATGGTGGACTTGAGCTAGCTGAGTTATAGATTGATTCTATCAAGTCTATAATTAACCACTTGGAGACTCATTATAAGAAGAGATTCAAATTGGAATGTTAAATGTTTCATGGTAATGAAAAGTGATGTTGATACATATATACTCCAGATGGATAACATGAATGTTTGAATTGGAAGGACTTTTGGGATAATTTCCTGGAGTAATATTATTTTGAGATTCTATGGTAAGAGAGGGTAACTAATTTTATGATTTTGACATAGGGGAATATATCAATAATGGACTACGCTGGTTTAATTATATATTTCCAATTACTTTATACATAGTTGGTAGGAGATGAGGTAACAATGGAAAAAGGGATTCAGGATGGGATTATTTTAGAAATAAACGTCCCATGTGAATATCTTCAGGCTGAAGAAATTTTCAGAAGTGGTGAATCATTCTCTCATTTTCAATGGGAACTAGAATGATTCATCCAGTGGACGACAAGTGGTTTCTACTAGATGGTCAATATGTATGACTTCCATGATTCAGAAGCCTTATTTTGAGAATTTTGGTCAAATTAGTTAAATTCTAAGTGGTATGGGGGATGGATCAGTTACATAAGACCATTCTTGAATGACCTATCAAAATTGTGGTAGATTTATAGAAACATATGTAGACAGTTCACCCAACCCTCAATAGAGTACCAAGACATTGGTAGGATGTGTCATCTACTAAGGTTCTGTAGAAACCCATTACATAAGGGTGTTGATAGAGGAGTTACACAGAAGCAGTGTAAAAGAAGGGGATCTTGTTACACCATACCAGTCTGGATGTAATTGTTATGATGGACCTAGAAGTAGTTTAATTGGATGCAGTGTTTTTGGGAAAGAGCGTTCGTATTAGTAGAGTTGTGCATCTCAGGGTTCTCATACTACATCATAGGGAAGACATACATGACAGTTACATAATTTTCATCGTACAAAGGTGGATTATATGGATGGAATATTGTGATTTATATGTATTATTCATGTATTTTATATGATTACTAGTGCCATATTTTGTAATGGTGCCTCACATTATTTTACATATCCGCAACATATTAATGGTTTGAGCCTAGATATAGAGTTTTTGTATGGGTTTATTATGATAGGTATAACATTGGGGGTGTGTTCAAGGAACAAATGTTTATGCCGGGGATGTTCTCTAATGTATTTGGAGTGTCATTTCAGTTGGTATATTTACATTCTAGACATGTAAGGATTCAAAATAATTTCTTGTGTGGAGTAGTAAGTGTTATACTGACTCCAAATGAATTTTTACCACATGAGAGTGACATTAACATCTTTTGAGAGTGAAATTACATTAATATTGGAGAATGGGATATCAAGTGAAGCCATGCAAGTCTTGTTCACCAGTATCTAGTAGATATTACCACCAAGGTATCATGTCTATTGCTGGATGATGTAAGGGAAAATAATGATGTATTTCCCCAATTAGTGGACTAGTTTCAGGTTGTGATTCCTAAAAAAATCTCTAGGATGACACATAAGAGATATTTGGAATTTACCATTTATCTCATGCAGGGTTCTAATCCAATTTCTTTTCCACCTTATAGTATAGAATCAAAATATCTTCCAGAGCTAGATACTTTTATGTAAGTGTTGAGGGATAAGCGGTTTCTCCATCTGAGTATGTCACTATGGGGTTCTCCAGTTTTTTTTGTAATGAAGGAAGACATAAATCATATCTTATGTGTTGATTAGTAGATGATGAATAGGATGACTATGAATAACTAGAATCATTATACATGTATAGTTGACGTATTTGACCAGTTGAGGGGAACTTGTGTATTATCATATATTGAATTGAGTTTATGGAATATTTAGATGAGGGTTTAACCATATTATATACTGATGATATATTTTAGAATCCGGCATAGAATTTATGAGTTTTTCATTATGTCATTAGGGCAGTGGAACACACTAAAAATTTTTATGGACTTGATGTACAAAATCATCCATCCATACCAAGATGTCTTTTATCTTGTATTCTTTTAAAACATGTTAGTGTAATCCCAGAATCATGATGACTATGCCCAATAGGTTTACATATTCTTGAGGACATTAAGCGATCATAAAATATAAGGGATGATATTTATGTGTCATTTCTGGATTGATCATGTACATTTATGGGGCTCATCATCATAGAGGAAGGTATGTCTGTGGCCTGGGAGAATGTGATGGTAATGGTTTCTTTTGATCAACCATAGTTGGATTTCAATATCCAAAGCATTCTAGGTTTAGTGGTCCATTATTTTAGGTTCATTCCTTATTTCTACCATTTTGATACAACACTTTCAGTCTAGACCAAGATGGGGATAAAAATTGAATGGTCTGGAGAATGTATGAAGGCCTTATTGCAGTTGAAGAAGCCCTATAAATAAGTATCGATATTGAACCTACCCGACCAAGGTGAGGCATATAAAGTGGTTTGTGATTCCTCTATAAATGGGATTGGAGCATTGTTGATGACGATATATTGAGTTGTGGTGTTTTGGACTCGATAGTAGAGGCCACCTGAATTGAATTTCCTTACCCATGAACACGAGTTAGCACCTTTTTTTTCTTTAAAGTGTTTTTATGACATTATCTATTGGGAGAGAAATTTTTTAATTATACATATCTCAGGATATTAAATTATATCATTTTTAGAGTGATTTAAATAACCATAATTAGAGGTGGGTTGATTATATGAATTATTTTGATTTAGATCTAGTTTATACACATGGTAAGGGAAATATTGAGGCTGAATATTTATGAAGTAAAAAGAAGACACATGAAATTCAATATTATAGTGATTAGTGGTAAATAATTATTTTTATGGATGACATGCATGTTGGGGGTAATGAGGGATAGGATAAGACGACCATTGTATATTTTTAGTGTACTGTACACTTTTGAGATGGATCAGGGATAAACTGTATGAGAGTATTGAATTTTTATCTTGAATGAAAGGATTAAAGGTGGGGGTGACCTTTAGAATAGACCATATATGAGGATGCGATCATATATTTCATGAATTGGTTTTTTTCCTACGAGTATATAGTAGGGGTTAATGCATGAATTTTATACCTAAAATAGGGTGATGCACATGGGTGTGATCAAAATGTAGCATGACCTTCATCGATAGTTTTTTAGAAGATACTGAATGATGAGATATAAGGGTTCATGAAACAATTCAACACATGTCAATAGGTTAAGGCCAAGCATCAAAGACATGGTGATTTACTAAAACAGTTTCCCATTTTCGAATGGATGTTGCATGACGTTACTTTTGAATTTATGATGGGTCTCCTAAAGACACTTTGGAAGAATGAAACTGTTTGGTTGATTGTGGACAGAATGATGAATTTCTCACATTTCTTTCGCATATTGAATAATTTCATAGTGGAATAGTTGGGATACATGAACATCATAGAAGAGTAAGACTATATAGGGTGCTACAGAGTATTATTTCTGACTGGGACTCACACTTTACATCGTGCTTCTATCAACACATATATAAGGAACATCAGAAAATGGTACTATAGGGTACATATTTTCACACACATACTGATTGACATTCAAAGTGTAATATACATGTCCTTGAGGATATTCTTTGAGAATGTGTCATTTTCCTTTGCAGGTCATGGGAGAAGTGCCTAGATTTGGTGGACTTTTCCAATAACAATAGTTATTAGGATTCTATAGAGATAGAACCATAAGAGGCTCTTTATTGGACACCATGTAGATCACCTCTATGCTGAACAGAAGAATGTTAGTAAGATGTGTTCTATCCGAGTTTCGTGTAAGGGACATCAAAGCACGTTCAGTTGATTTGGAGTAAATAAATACGGCTCAGAGTAGGAAGAAGTCGTATTCTTATTGAAAATGAAGAACCCTTGATTTTTAATTCAGTGATCATGTCTTTGATAAGGTAACTACTTCATTGGTTCACCATTAAATTCCGAGGTTGGGATTTTTGCGTCTAGGTTTGTGACAGTTTAAGGATGTGGAGGGAATCTTGCCAATGGTGTAAAGATTGTATCTTCGATAGGGATTCTTTTATATTTTTGATGTTTTTCGTGTTTCATAAATTTGAAATTATCACCTTGACCATTAACACGTGATTGATATTGATGACTTTGAGTTTGAGACCAATTCATCATTTTGGAGCATCCAATACTTTTTTTGAATCGTAGAGAGAAATTATTGTGAGGAAAGACTGTTCTTGTAGTTTGTGTATTTTGGAAACCTGAACCTGTGTTGTATGATTCTTGGGGAGAGAGAATAATATATACATGCTCCATTTAATGATCTTTTAACCTCATAATAATAGATATTGTTTGGAGTTCATCTTGAGAAAGAGTTGTTATATGTTGGGAGGATTTCAAGATCCTGAAATGTTTTGTATATGTCTGCAACTCGATTTCAGGATGTCTTTTCCATTTTTTTGCGTATAAAATGTTTCTTTTTTAACTTGGGGATTTTTTTGGTGTAATTAATGATGTTTTGAATGAATATGGGTTGTGATAGTTGGCAAAGATTTTTCCCAAACTATGTACCCATCCCATTAATCGACGTTAACCCAAACAGATGGGATTTTATTGTCTAGTACATGGTTTCTCTATCCATTCAACCTCTTAAGTGTAACTATGAGACATCCATAGTGAGGAGCATGGTTTTGGTGCACAGTTTGGGGAAACCATTTGACTCATGTAGGAAAACATTAATTCTTTATTTTAAGAACCATAAAATTCACATAAAAATTATAGAACCCATGTCTTATATCCCTAAAACCCGTAGCATGACCCTAAGATGTATTCCCACATTTGTGGAGGTTCCCAGATGAATTTCAAGGATTTACAACCTCTGTTATTGGTGATAAAAATTCCCATTGACGGATCTTCATCTCTCTAGGTATGTGGTTTCTTCCAGATTATATATATATCTCTCATGCTCTTCTTTCTAGATAAAAAGTGAATATTTTATCTTCTGTGGGAAATGTTTTATATCTAGGTTTAATGGATATTGATTCATTTTATTTTGGATCAAGGTTTCGGATCATGACCTTATTCTTCATCATTTTGTTGATCATTTCTCTTCTATTGTGTATTTCCTCTAGCAAGTATTCATATTCAGTTTTTTCGGTAGTTTATTTCAATTTAATTCCCAGAGTCCTAAATTCCAATTACGTGTATGCATTGTAATATTTCAATTATCATGTTTTGAAATTGAATATTGAATAGAATAAATTAATTGATTAATTAATTTATGGAAACATGGAACTAAATTAATGAATATTTTAATTAATTAATATAACATTGTTATTATGAACATACATGAACCATACTAATTAATCAGTGAATTAAATCATGGAAAGTTGTGATCATGTGATTGGATGAATTGGATTACTTAATTTGTTAATTAATTAATGGAAATTATTTTATTTGTTAAATTTGTGGAATTAGATAAATAAAATTGTAAATTAATTATTGGAATGTGGTGATTATGGAATTGATGAGAAATTGGGTTTTTTGATTGAACAATTAATGTGGTTATGAATTAATTGATAATGTTGATTGTGGTATTTTTGTAATAACCGTAAAGGTATAATGACTAATATGATTAATTTTTTATGAAATTATTAATTTTCAATTATTCATATCATTCTATGTGAAATAAATTGTTAAACCATTATGTTTTATGAATTAAAATTGCATATCATGATGGGATATAGGACTAATTGGTTAATGATGATTTACCAGGATAATTTTGACAAAGGTGATATATGTGTTAATTAATATATGAGTGTGGGATATGGACTCTCACTTCAAAAGAACACTTGTGTGATACATTCATAACAGTGTGTGGTAGATTAACTACTACCTCAAAATAAATTAGTGATAAATTGTTATAAGTTTCTGGGAAATGGACTACTACATTAAAATCCCATATTGGTAATGAGTGTGGGACACAGATTTCTGCTTCCAACATTCCACCTATGTGATTCTGTGATAATGATTGTGTAATGGGGACTGCTAATTCAAAATCCCATAGGGTCCTAGCTATGTAATTCCAAAAAAAAAACAAATTGGCATTGGACTATGGTTCCAATTTTCTATGATAATGAATTGAAATTAATGGATAATGAATGACCATGTGTTTTAAGTAATTTTTAGTTAAATATGTGATATGTTTCAGAAAATTGTATGGGTTGAAACGTGTATTAAGGGTTTGAGTGTTCTTGGGAACCTAGGATTTTATGTGGTTAAGTGAATAATAATTTAATATTTGTGAAATTATTACTTTATGGCTTTTATTTTATTATTTATAAATCATTATATGCTATTATTGTATAGATATTATTTTTGATGTTGTTGATGGTGGAATACTAAGTTGTACTCACAACCTACTTGGGATTCCTGATCAGTACCTGAATAGATTCAGGTTTACAAGGCATGACAATAGTAAGGGCTTTGTGATAGATGAATTAATGAGGATGGAGCATGGATGAGGGAACCTGAATTCATGTCAATAACCTTGGGGTGGGGGGAGGTTCTCAATGTCTTTATTTAATTTGTTTTTTTATATTGACACTTTTAACTTATTTTTCATGAAATATCTACTATTTAGTTTTTGATATTATATTTCCTGTTTTGGGAATCACGTGATTCTAGTTTGTGTTGGTTAATGGTTATATATTTTTAACATTTTTATTTATTTACTATGTAGTGATTCTTTATAAAGAATGTAGTATCCCCCTAATCAATATTAAATTCTCATAGCTTGTCTCGAGGAATTGGTATATGTGGAGGCATTCTTGAGGTCTTGTGACTGACCAGCTCTTAGCACTGGTGTGTGGCACGCGGGACTGGATATTAAAGACTCTTAGTGTTACCTCTAACATTGTATATGACTGATATGAATAGTTCATATAAAATTATATTAGATACCCCTAATGGGTGATTGGATATCATTTTTAATTGAGTATCACTAACCATGATTAGACAGATGGTTGAATAGACTGATAATATCAAATTTTTACGAATAATCTTTGAGGTTCTCGTGTGGATTTTTGTGTTTTGTTAGATGATAATATATAAAACTTATAACTTCACTACATTATTACAAGATAGATTTATATTTTTTATATCTCCCATTGATTTTTTTAATGTTATCCATTCTTTTCTCCTTTTGATTGTTACAATATATGTGAATCCCTCCATGTGTGACAAGGCGTTATCAAATATATAATGGAGAAGATTATAGTTATTTGATAGTATATGTATAGAATTCCATGTAATTATAAATAATATTTAGATCATTGTTTTCATCCCTTAATTTTATTAGTTTTATACCATGTGTTTTTATGGTGTCACTCAAGTTCGACTATTTTCATTTGGGAAACCAATGGAAGCTCATCTACAGATTTATAGGCCATTATATTATTTTTATGTGGGATTGGATGGTTTCATATCAATTAGAATTTAAATTCCGATTCAAAATTCATACAATATTTAATGTTTATAAATTGATGAATTATCATCCTAGTCTCACTCATGAGGAAAACATTGAGTATTTAAAATTATATTCTAATGTTTTTACTAATGAGATCCTAGTTCACATTGTCAACTGACATGTTAGTGTTTTTCAAAGGAAGTTAACAACATTATCCAATAATTTGTGGTGAAAAGGGATGAAATCACATTAAATGTCGGAGTTGTAATATTTTTTATGGAATAAATTTCATTATTTATTTTATTATCATTTTTTGATTAACTTTCTTTTTATGGAATGATAGATAGAAGAGGTAATTATCCCACTCACCACATCACATTTAGTGTGGAACAATATATGTAATCATATTTATTAATAAATTTACTTTCTTGGAAATTTTCAATTAAAAATCTGCAATTTTAGGGATTCCATGTCAGCTAATAATTGGTGCAAGGTTATAGTAAACTGTATAGAAACCATGAAACAATTGCAGGTCTTAGATAGTATGGATTTACATTGATATTGCATGTATTATCAAATAGTGTGGACTAACTATAGAAATATATGATGAGAAAGTGTTACCTATATGTTTTTTCCATGACTTAATTAAATATGTTTCCAAAAAATGTAGAATTACAGGAACATAATGATCTTAAAAATACTAAAATTCCCCTAATAAAATTAAAAACATAGAAAGGTTTTATCAATTTTTACCAAACCCCTTCACTATGATCAATTCACTGTTATGATCTCATTTATGGGTATTTTGGTTTTTTCCTAAATATGTCGATAAAGGAAAACTCAATAAAGTTGATATGTGATTTTCCTGTAAGGTTATTCTTCCATTCATTTTTTCCTTCTTTCCTAATACCATGGGGGTATAGGGTCCCTCTAGATCTATTTTGTATTTGTGGAATTGATGATTGGGGAACCCTTTAGTGGTTTTTATATCTTTCCCATCCATTATATGTAGATTTATTATATTGTATAGTAATTCATCTTATTTTGGAAGGTGGATATACTTATACCATTTTTGGTTGATTTAACATATTCTTATGAATGTACAAATAATTTTATAATTATTTTAAAAATATTTTCATCATTTCTAAATTTAATTATAGGTACCCTCTTGTTTAAATATCCTTTTGTTGTTGGAAATGTTAAAGGGGAATGTCTTATGTAGAGAATGTATTTGTATATGAGTTTAAAGATAAAATTATTGTGTTTATTGAATATTTTGCCACAAAATATAAATTTTGGGATACCCCAGTTACTTGTGTATGATAACCATGTTTCGATGGGGTAATATCTGCATGTTATGTGTATCATTGGCTTGTGATGTATGGTCATGTGATGTCCCCACACACCCAAAAATGTGGAATATTTCCATTCAATTAATTGAGGGTCTCCATAATTAGTGATATAGAAGTTCGAGGTTAACCTATCCTTAAATAGCATAGGATATTCCTTAAATGTTATATGTTACAAATAAAAAATAAATAGTTATTATATAGTAGTTTATCTGTTATATAATTCACTATATATTTTTTTAATTAAAAATGTAAAATATATATTTTAATTTATTTATGTTCAAACTAACATGATTTATTTTATCTATCAAAAATTGAATACGGAACATTTTTTGAGATCCTATTTTGAATGATATGCTCAAACCTTACATATAAATCATACGCATCTGAGCAACATGTTTATAATAATATGGGTAATGTTGAAGCACCATAATGAGGATGAAAATGTTCTTGAAATAATTTTATGGACTTTTTGTGGTGACAATGTAGGATGAGACATCCAGTCACATGGATATGGGTAGAAATTTCATTTTTTTATTATTTATTTATTTATATAATGTATTTTATAAAGATATATCACCTTATCAGCTTCCCAATTTTTTTTGTTTTTAATATAATCAATTTTTTATTGATATATATTTATTTTAATTATTTTAATTCTCTTTTATTTTCCATTGAGGGGTTTATTGTCATTCCCATGCATATTGTGATGTTCAAAATTACAATTATTATTATGTAGGTTTCTTAATCACCAATATATGGTTGTGTATGGTCATTCATTCAAATGATAATTTTTAATTATTTTATTTTGGAAAACCACTACTGATAGGTATTCATAATCATTAAGGACTAGTTATTATCCTGTGGTGACTGAGAACACCCATTAGTACTTACACATATATATTTCAAAGTGATTGGGTGATGGGTAGCCAAGCTTCTTTCATCGAAATCAGTGACTATATGATGGAATATTGTATGATTGTATACCATGAAACAAACAACATTTCTACCCTCACTGGGAACACAACAATTACATCTCATGGTGGTTCTAAAAACATTTTTTATAAATGATAAATAGTAATATTACAATGAATATTATTCCCAATTAAATTATCCCAAATATGGAATTAAATTTATAGAATTCATTTATTATGTTTTTGATGTTGAGTAGTAAATATGAGAATGAATGAAAATTATATAACGTTTTTCAGTAAAACCATATGTCTTGTTAAATTTATTTTAAAGCAATTAGGAAGCTCATATTGAGGGATTATATATGTGGTTCACATAATGAATCCATCAAATGAATAAGCTTCATGTGAATAAGGAAAATTTATTTAAATCATTAAACTATATTTTCATGCAGTATGTTTATTGGATATTGATGAAACTAAAGAGATTCTAATTTTTTCTTCACCGAAATAAGAGGTTAAAAGGATTTTCTATAATTAAAAAAATCAGACCCTCAAATCTAAGAGATATTTTTTAGACAATAAAAATTATATTTATAATTTCACATTATTTACCAATATAATTTTTTTATTTCTGGTCCATTAGAACCATAATGGATTGGTAAAATAGAAAAACAATTTAAAGAATGAATTTCATATTTTATAAGTATTAGATTTGAAATAATGCTTCAAAGTCTATGATCCATACTTTCACCGTCATGATCTATCAATCTCCTGGGATGATCCTCCCTATGGTGGCATCCTGCATAGTGATGCAACAATCCTACCCCTATTTTCACCACCACTAAAAAATAAAATATTACTATATATGGGGGAGCTAGATAAAAATAATATTTAATTAAATAATCATTTTTATAAAAACACTCTCCCCAGTATTTCACATCACAAAAAAATTGTCATAAATTACCAATAATATTATATTATGTGAAAAACCTAATTCCATAATCATTTTTTATGTCCATTTTATAATCCAAAATTCAGAATTTTTTTCTATTATACATTTAATTGAGTAAAAATAATATAACTACTTATAACATTCCATGTCAATTGATTTAGAAACTAATGAACATAATTTAATTAACCTTAGTGCTAATGAATTGAATGAAACTGAAATAGGATCCGGATTTTAATCATTTTACGTCATTAATGGATGAAAACCTATATTATTAATTGAAAGGTTCAATACTAATAGTTTTTGAAAATACGAAACCAAAAATGAAATCAATTCCCTAAAAATAGTAAATATAGACATATCGGGTAAGGAATTGATTATTTCATGTGGATGAATGTGAATGGAATTTAGGATATGTTATTGAACATCAATTAAATTAATTTCAATGTTAAATAAGAAATATAGTAGCTATGCTATGATATGTTTTAATATGCACACAAAACCAAGTATGAATATATTTAAAACTTAATAACATGTTTCAACATGGTTTTAGACCCAATAAAATGATTATTGGAGACTCATGAATAATATATAGTTGTCATAATGATATCCCATATATTTCCCAAAATGATTAATTCAACTGTATCGATGCTTAAGTATCATTATCTCAATACATTACATATGAATTATTTAAAAATAACCTTAAATAATAATGTGATGATAGATGGATTTGTTTCCAGAAAATGAGTAAGGATAAAAATAAATTACGTTTCTAACCATAAATTATAAAAATAGTAACGGGAATGGCCGATAGAGAAAATAAATATTTATATGAAGGATAATATTTTGTTATAAAATTTTACAAGTCAATGTCTTCCATTTCAACAATTGTATGAATAATAAATTGAAACTACTATGGTAAACTATTATTTATGTTTTAGATATAGATATATTATACAATACAAATAAAATATTCCAATAATAGATGTAAATGAGAGTAAAAATGAATTAGATTCCCCAAGAAAATTCTCTATGAAGAAAAATTCTAAATTCATCAAATAAATGTTTTTTAAACATGAAAATTGTAGTAATAAATATTTAAAAAAAGATAATTTTACTATATATTATTAATTGTGAGTTAACCTGTGATAATGTGATTTATTTTAAAAGGAATGATTTGAAAAAAATATGCATATGAAATATTATATTAGGTTTGTTAACAATGAAATATCTCCATTCTATGAAATATTCATGGAATTATTATGGATTGATGTTACAGAACATGGATAAGGATAAATGAAATTGAAGTGGGTTTGTATTTAAGAAACCAAATTTCATCAAGATAATATTTATTTTCTTATGATGTTGAATCATACATGGTGATATACACCGAATGATAATTCATTGCATATATAGTTGAGATAGATAATGGTATATTCCATGAATGACAATGTTCATGATAAAATGATTATTATATGTTACAATAATAGAGAAGATTAAATTTTCATTAAAATACCATATTTAGAAAATGGAATTTCCAATATGGAGTGGAGTACAACAGTATGAAAAAGAATCCATGACTATTCAGTGGTTATCATTACTAGGAAAATTCTGTCCTGTAGATTTTTTTTTCATTGAGTATTGAATAATGATATGTTTCTATAATTTTGATAAATAAAAAATATTATAGTAAAAGATAAGGATTTTAGAGGAAGATACCACTATGAATTGATGTATATTTTATCTTCATCATTGTGATGTTATTTATTCATTCATATTCTGAAAATTTTGTGTATATTAATTTTTTTAATATGAATATGAATCGATTGACTCAAATTTAAAAGACAAAAAATGGTGAATTTTCCCATTAAATTAATGTAAAATTTGTTATATAAATAAAGAAACACATTATGAATCTAGTTAATATTATAGAGATATCATCTCTTATTTGATGAAATAAATAAATCAAATATAGGGATTAAAATTTGCATATTATGGAACCAGATATTTTTTGGAAAATAATTAGAAGAAATATTAAAAGTAAAATTTCTTGGAAGTTGATAGATATTCATAACATTGATATGGACTAGGTATAATTATACACTATCTTTTGTGTTATTCTCACTCCTATTTAATGAACGATCAATGTGTCTCATTAAGGAGCAACACATTATTTCTTATTTTAGAAGTTAAGCAAGTTATCATTGTTTTTGAGGGATATAAAATTATAGGCTCAATAAAATAACTAATAATTTTTTACAAACAAGAAGTGAACTCTCTGTATTTTTGTACACCAGCCCATCAAAAAGTTTATACTAGTTTGAAAAATCCTAGTACATGTGAAACATGTAAAATTTCTTGTGTATCTATTTCTTCCTTCGTCACTTATGTGTACACTATGAGGAAATGAATTTGGTTTTTCTTAACCATTGAAAAAAAAATATGTTTGAAGTATAAGTCTAATATAGCATTCCCAGATTCACCACTATGGAATATTACTTGTATGAGACAAATGATTTATATCAAATTTAATGGGTTTTTATTGAAGAATGATTCTACCATTAGAATACCATGAAGTTGTTTTCAATCCTAAAGAGATAAAATAACTAATGAGTATAACCCTAATTTTTTGGAAAATTTGATGACATGCCATTTCTAATCACATGGAATAGATGCGTACACAATAGTCATATATGGAATTGTGATCAATATTTAAATTATATCATTACCATAAGGTGATCATGATTAGTTAGACACTGATATGAAATTAATATAAATTTTATAAAGAAAATTATCAAAATCAATAAATACGAATGTAGAATAACTTCCATAATCACATGCCATTTGTTAAATTAATCAAAATATCTATCAAAATCATTTATGGTACAATTAAATGAATTTATTTTTATTTAACATATATAAAGATATTAGGATTAAACCAAGTGATTTTGTCATAAAATTATATAATAGAGTGAATTTGATTTTTATGGAAATGGAAAATCATTGAGAAACCCTAAAGGATATCAAAATATTGAATGGTTTTTTGAGAAGGTTGAAAAATCATTTCTATATGATGGTTTTGTAAAACTATGAAAAGTATCCAAAGGATATATCATTGGATAATATATATAAAACTGTTATTGTATATGATATGGTGAATATGACAATACACCTATAGAAGAGGAGAAATCTTAAAAATTGTTATTTAATGTTTTGTTGAATCCTTAAATGGAGAATGATATCAAGAAATTGAGGATGTAAAATTCATGCTAGTCCTTTCATTCCATCTAAAAAAGGTAAAATTAATATTAATTTTTTTTAATCATATATTATTATTGTCAAATGATTGGAAAGCCGGTAATTATGTATCCCAATATGTTTCAAGATGATTTAACTATAATGTAATAATTAAAGGAAGTGAAATTCAAGTGGATAAAAAAATCATTATGAATAAACAATTTCTTTCATGAGAGGATAATATCTTAGAAGAACTCCAATTAGATGATATTAAGGACCTTAAAGACCTTAATGACTTGGTTTCTACCTCTGACATAAAAAATAGAAAAATTAATAAATTAGGTGATGGAAAAGATAATGATATTGGGGTTGTTAGGGAGGAATTTGTTACAGTTATGGTTTTTCATAAATATATTGATGTAAGGAGAGATGAAATGAATGAATCCAATGGTTTTTGTTATGATTCCAAATACTAAATATGTAATTAAGAAGAGCTGAAGGATGAGAGGAAAAAGTGGATTGGATAAAATAGAAAAATAAATGATATTAGTTGAGATCAAGATAAATGTGGGTGACCAAGAACATATCATTGATTTCATTGGGAACATGATAAATGATATTGTCAAATATATCAGGGAGCTGGTAGGATAAGTAATTGATATGATCTGACGTTTTAAGGATTGTGATTGATCTACAACTCTTGGGATTATATCAAGATGTTGGATTATATTAGATATTGAATAAGTGAATAATAGAAATTAATATCTATTAAATAATGTATTGTATCATCATTATCCAAAAATAATAAATAATAAATAAAAATATGTTGTGGGAGATGATTATAAACAAAAGGTTGTCATAGTTTATGTTTGGAAAAAATACCTCAAGGTGACCTCTATGTTTTTATAGGGTGATTGTGTTTGTTAAAAAATCATGATGACTATGTTTTAGTATGGTTCGTGTTATCTCTAAATGCAACGTAGAATTTTTACTTAAGATCTTGGGTAAATGTCACGTATGTAGTGTAAAAAACGTAAGGATCTTGCACATAGGTTCTGTCGAGTCTATAAATTGATAGCTACCCCCTAATTTTAGAAGCTAAACCCTTAGTGAAAATGATTCCTTTGAATCATCTATGATTTGTTCACAAAGGGAGTTGCAGGTAAAGAGAGTTGTATGTAAAGATAAAAATTCTGTGTACAAGAGGTTGTTCTGATATAATGCGCAGATGTTAGGAGTTATTCTCCCATTCCAAAGTTGTACAGATGAAATATAATGGTTTCATAGATGATACATGTTACCCAGTAATTCTATTATAATGTGGTATTCATAAAGATGATGAAAATGGAACATAATGATATAATAAACGAGGTTTAATATATATTGATTCAATAGGTTAACATGGATTATTATGAAGGATAAGTGAGCACAATTCAGTTGAGGGAGTAGTGATATTTCAAATTGTGATTGGTTATAAACCACGAGGGATTGTGAGTCTGCTCCAATATTTGTAAAGGCACTATTCATGGGCATAGAAGTGATGCCTCCCAAACCACTTTTTTTCTATAAATCCATAGTGGATTTCATACATCACAACATTATCATTTCATGCTACTTAGATGGATCCCAGTGAGGGTGAACCAGGTAATAATGTTACGTCTCATTTATGCTTTTATTTCTATTTATACATCACCATGGGAAAGGGATAGAAGAGTGTTTTATTAAATGAAGAAAAAATATTTGAAGGGGAAATTTGTATAATCAGTTACACCATGATTCACCCCATATTATTAGGTTATTTAACCTATTTGGGCTCACAATTGAGTAAAATCCATAAGTGACAACTTTTCAAAGGATTTATTTTGGGATAATCTGAAATTATTCTTATATTAGTAATGAAGATACATAATAACACAACAAAAACAAGGTGTTACTATTGTGGAAGCATAATCCATATATAATATTTATATTCCATCACAAGTAATCACTTCATGGTATAATAACCAAATTGACATATGGCCAAAAATTATTTCAATGAGTATGTTTTTATTGAAACTATTTTTAGAATAATGAATATAGAAATAAATGAATTAATTTACCATAAGGTTTAAAAATTCATGTGGTAATGGGGACTCAATAATCCCACTGACAATAGCCAACAGACTAATGTTGCAAGATAATAAATAATAATTTATCCAAAATTATTTAGGATAATGATAACTCATTATGAATATAAAAGGAACAAGTATACCAATCACCATAGGATATATATCAAAAGGAATGGGTTATAAAGTAAATATATTATATGGACAATGTATCTAAAATTTAATATAATGAAAATTATTAAACTATTACATGTAATATTACAAGTGGGTGAACATCCCATATAATAGGAAATGATGATCCTGTCTCAAGAAAAAAATATTTAAAATGGAATCATAATATTTTTAAATGATTAATACTTTAATATAATAGGATATATAAAATAAAAAATTATTGTAAAAGTAATTAGATTAATTGATTTCTTAGTTTTTGAAGGTCTTAGTCAATATTAACAAAGTGCATTCCAATTTATTGTGATGAGACATACAGTAAATTTTTCCAATAAAAATTTTATATTAATGGAAAATACATATATAATTTATTTATTATAAATTGAATAAAAGAAAACAGATAATACATTATTGTTGAAGATGATAGTTATTTCTATCTAATTAATATTAGAATTTATTTCACAAAAATTCCATTGTTGTTTTTGTCAATGTTATATAGGTGAATTTAGAAATGATAAATTAAATTGTAATATTCCAAAGAATATATATGTTTTTTTTTTGAAATTTTATTTTTTTTCTAAATTTAATATCATTAATAATTATTATAAATAAATGAATAAGAATTTAAGTAATTATAAGGAAATGGTGAATATTGATATTTATGAGTCAATAAAATAAACAACTATTTATTAGAAATGGTATTATGTTCCATTCATTAATAATTGTATTTTTTATGGAATGGTTTATGGTGATCAATAAAATTTAAAAGGTGTTTCATTATATTATATATCACTATTTAATAATAGAGATGATGATTGGATGTATAATTTTAAAACTAGGGGTTGAACATTTTTTAAAGGTCACTAATAGACATATAGAAGATTATATAAAGAATCTTGATATAAGTAATTAATAAATAGTCATGATGGCTCTTAAAAAGTGTTTACTTGAGAAAAGTAAATGATTAATCTATATCATGGATTAATTGATAAACATTGAGAAATAACTACCTGAATATTTTTAGAAGTAGTTTATGTTGACATCAACTTATATTGTAGATATAGACTATATATATAATGAAGTATTTGGCGAACCAATCATTAAATTCACCAAAATAATTATAATTTTTTTCTTTATTCTAAATAATCATAATATTCATAGGATGTTTGAATTTCATATATATGAAATAGTATTTAATACGTACTATTTAAATATTCATTCTTATGAACTCTTTAATAAATGTTTGGTAAAAAATGCAAAAATTAAAGAATTTACTGTAGTAGAAAGTGATTTCAATATTAAAAAATATTAATATATGGGAAAGAGAGACTGTGTTTCATAGATCATAGGGGAAGAAGGATATGACTTTAATTACAATGAGGATAATTAATATAGCTTTATGAAAATTGTTATTAAATTATGAGGATTTTTTGAAGCTAGGTTGAATTCAATTTTAAAGGATTTTCTTAGTGACCAGACAGTGCCATTGTAGATAAACTGAATTAATTAAAAAAATAAAGATCACAACTATGATAAATTTATCCAAATATATTTTTATCATATTTATAATAGTTAGATTTTGATTAAGTATCTGAATTAATTATTTAACCCAATTATGAAAAATTCAACATGGAATTATTTTGAGGGGGAGAATAAGAACATTATCGAAACTAAATAGGTTTTACATAATAATTTCAATAAATAAGGTAACATGATTTTGAATAAGGTGTAATTTTTTTTTCATATTTTCCCCAAATTGGTGTAATGAATGTTGATAAGAAATTTTCACCCATTTTTACATTTAAAATAGGCAAAACATTCATATAAATATTAGTGAAACATATATTCTAGGATTTCAAAATGGACATCAAATCAATATTCCATAAAATACCCCATACATAGGAAATTTATACAATGTAGATGTCTGGTTTTATTTTCATAATGATTTCATGAAAATATATTTTTTGATTAAAACATTTCATGGAAGTAATCAAATACAATTATCAAAGATTTATAGGCAAGATCAATACATAATAAATTCAACATCCCAATATTTTAATAGACGAATATTTTTTGATAGATTTTATGAAACAAAACACTGACCATAGAGGAATATGTAACAACTTGAGACACTAGGGGATATTTCTGTTTATAATATGTCAATCACTTTGATATCTTTTGATATATGCAACACATTATTAAAATGAAACATCATTCTTTTTAAATTTTTTTATTTAAACATTACTGTTCTAACATAGTAATTAGGTTAGTGGTAATGAATACGACAAAATAAATTAAGATATATATTGTTTTCATAATATCATTGATTATCAATTGATTAAAAATCAAAATCAAAATCATTGGAATAAAATAATTGTTTTTATGAAAAAATAATTTTTTCCTAAAAATGGTGTCATCACATTCTTTACAGTTGTTTTAAAATGAAATTTAAAAATATTTAGGAAAAGTATTTTAGAAGATAAAATAAATTTTTGAAATCCAAAAACTAAAAAATATATATGGTTTATATGTTGATAATTCTTGGAAAATATAATTTTTTATTAATGGATCTAAATAATAGTTTTTAATTAAAAGTTTTATTTCTTTTAAAAAATATAAAATATTGAATTTTCTTATATTATTAAAAGTAAAATTAGTAAAATTATATATTTATCAGTCAAAATGATGTCTTCTAAATCGATATATATATTTGGTTTTTAAACAAAATCTTTCTAAACATTTGAAAAATTTCCTTTTGAAAACAAACATTTCTATTGGGTAGGTGGGTTTAATTATAAATTCAATTATTTTACATTTAGGAATGGAACAATAATAAAATTATTCCATATTTATAATCATCATAATAAATATTATATAATATGTTTAACATAATTTTTTATCATAATTAATGTTGAAATCTAAGCAACTTATTTACCACAACTTACTTGAAAATAGGTTTACTGTGGGTTAAAATAAAATTATAAGGGTTAAGATGACCTAAAAAATTTTTCAATTGCAATTTGATTAACATATTTTGAACATATCTGATATAAATACTGAGAATGACCCATTTTAGACCATTTAGACATGATAAAAACATAGTAATTATTATTCTTTTCAAATATTCAAATGTTGCACCTCCTCCATTTAATCAAGGCCACCCTTTATCCACTTCTCTCCTCTTCACACATAAAATACCATTTAATAAAGATAAATTTTTTTATAAAATTCACATTACATAATTTTTAAGATAAAAAACTTATTTTTGATAAAATCTAGGATCCAAAGATGTAGTATCTTTGTAAAATTAGGCTCAATCATATCATTTAAAAAATAAAACGTATTCATTATATCTAAACCTTATTCATTGTCCTCGTAGGAATATCTAATTATATATAATACATGTAATTAATAGATGACTTACATCAATAAATTTGGTGAGTTGAAATCCCTTTAAGTTTATGAATAATAGGGGACAATAAATTTGAACTTACTCACATGGAGAAATCATATGTGTTCAATGGACGATAAGTAAGGATATTGTTTGCAGAGTTTTATGAGTTTATAAATTAATGGTTACACCCTCATTTTAGTATCTTAGCCCTTATAGAAAATTAGGTCACTGAATCGCATAATAGCTTCAGCAAAAGGGATTTTTAGTAATGAGAGTTTCATGCAAAGAATAAAAGTCTTGTTCAAGAGGTTATTCCTTGATAGTGTGACTAATATGGGAGTTCTACACCTAAAATAAAAAGTTATTCCCAAGACATCCAAAGGTTTTACAGAATATATAACTTACCAAGAAATTATATTGTAAAGGGGTATTAATCAATTGGATTAAAGTGGATCTTAATGATAGACTAAATGAGGCGTAAAACCTTTTAATTCTACAGATTAAAATGTATTTTATTGAAGTAGCATTTAGTATTCAAGTTGTGAATGGTTATAAAGAAGGAAAAATGGGTCTAATATGAAATTTGTGAATGCAATGAGCATGGGAATAGAAGTGAACAATTCTAAACATATTTTTGTTAGTCAGCATTAGTGGATTTGGTATACCATCACATTTACATTGAATTCTCCTTGGATGTAGTTAAGGGAGTGTGGCCGAAGAAAAATTGATGTGTCTTGTGTATGATTTCCATTATATTAGTACATTTCTATAGGAATGGGAGAGAAGTGTGTCTTGTTAAATGATGAAACATGATCTTAAGTAATGGTTATTTTAATCTATCATACCTTGACTATCCCCCCTCTTATTGTATTAATCATAGTTGGGCTAATAGTTGGTATCAGAGGCAAAGGATAATATTAGTGTTTCTATCATATAGTTTTTTAATCATAAAAGGATTATGATATTCGATGGAGAATTTCTTCAATTTTGAATGAATTATATGAGAACTATGTTTGATCCTTAGGAATGGATGCCAATACAGAAACAACACATGGTATTTTGTCCGGTGTGGACAATGGTGCTTTATCAAAATCTGATAGAATGTAATTGTATGATGATTCTTGAGAAATCAATGCATTATTGGGATATTTATCGAATAAAATGAATAATATGGTTATTTCATGTATGTAAACTAATTAAATTTGGTAAAATATGTAAAATATATTTGAAGGTGATTGAAAAGATAGAGAAGAAAAACTGCATGTTCTATGAAAAAAATATGAGCATCTAGGAATAAACCCTAATGAATCTGTTGATGCATTATATGAAAGGGTAAATTTGGTTTATGAATAAATTCATGGTCTTTTAGAAATTATTGAATAATTAATTATTGTTTTGTTCTTACTGGGAATTATTCCATCTCGGTTTAATTTGAATGTTTCTTTGTTGGGTGATAAAGATACAAAGGGGATTATGTTGGATAGATTTCATAGTTTTCTTATCACATATTAGAAAAGAAAAGTGGAATTGAGTCTTTTGAAAATGGGAATTCCAAAGATGTGGCTTTCAAGTCCATGAATAATCTCACCGTTGAAGATTCTCATGTGGAATAAGAGATAGAGAAGGTGGGGAAGTTTCTTTTCTAAAATCATTAAGGATGAAAGTGAATGTATAATGGGAAACATCCACTTCCATTATTTCTCTATGGGGAGGTTGGAAATCTAGAATAATGTACCATAACGATGTTTCAAGAAGATTATGATGATGATGATTAATTTACCATGAATAATTCTTCATAGTATGTGAAATGAAAAAAAAATTAGAATAAATTTCCACAAAAATAAGAATCTTATTTCAAAAGTAAATGGATATTCATAAGAATATGAGTTTGGAGAAATGGGAAAATATAATAAACATGGAGAAAATAATACTGTGGATGTTGTAGGTGGAAACAATAATATTGAATAAAGAGGTAACAATGAGTATTAATTTGATGTAATTTTTGATATACAAGCTGAATGAGATGTCTATATTGGGGAGATAGATGTCTGGAGAGGAAAAATAAAGAAAGAAAATAAAGTGGTTCTTCAAGCGAAACTCTATATGAACTATTAGGAAGAAGATAATTCTGTTATAATGGACGAAAATTAATAACCTGATATCTTCATTTCATGATAACTCAGAAACATTGAGTGAGTATAAGATCTATGTTATTGAGTAGAAAATGGAGATCACTGTCTTTAACAACATGATGAATGACGAAATCAAACACATTTAAGAACTCGAAGAGGAAGACATTTGCCTCTGATGAATAGATAAGGATTTGGAAGTTATCTTTTCTCCCATTATGACAATAGAAAATGAGATCATTCAAAAGAAATATTATATATAATTGGAGCTCAAAATCTCAATAGAACAACATAAATAATCATATAAAAAATGAAAAGGATAGTATGAGTCTTGATGAAGAATATAAATCTATGGGGAATGTTTCCAGACTACACAAACCTACTACGAGATTTAGGATTGATTTTGGTTTGCAGAAGAATAAGAATACTTATAGAATCAATGGAACTCACGGGGTATAAGTGACATTCCAAAATACACCATACACACATTGTTATTTTTTTGGAAATATGGGACACACACAAAAATATGTATTCCATAGAAATGATATACATAAAGGAATATGAACAATAGTGGCATCCAAATAAAGCTCTATACTCTAGGATACCATTAGAGGGTCTTTTTTTTGGTATTGTTGATTTGGATAAATGGATATATATTGTACATTGACCATGGAAAGGAATGTGCTGAAGAAAAACAAAATTCTTTATAAGAAACAACATAATAAATAATCAAGTGAGCGGAAAATGAAAAATCAATTTACAACACTATAAGAAAAAATGATCTATAATACTCTAAGGATGATTAATATTGTCATTAAAAATCATGTATGAAGTCAAAAATATGGATTAAAAAAATTGACCTGAGAATGAAGTGGTTGAGAGGATTTCCTTTAAAGTAACAAATGATTTTGGGGTACATATTGTTGATAGTGCATGAACATCCCATGTGACTGAAAATAAGGATATTGTTATAGGAATAAAATATGAATCTAAGGGTATTTAAATTTAGAAATGATGAATTCTTAAATATTATTGTCTTGGGAAAATTCAAATTTGGTAAAAAATAAATGAAAATTTATTCTTGGACTAAAGATTAAAAAATTTGGTACTTATAATGGTATAAAATTCAAAAACACTATTTTAGAATATTATATATAGAAACATGTGACAAGGAATCCAGTTTTAGCAGTGAGAAATCCTTAGAAAAATGGAGATGTATAGAGGATACTTTGGATCATTAACAACATGAACATAACAATTATTATTAAAAAGGACATACCAGATAAATTGTGGAATGAAGAATTATTGACATTGAACTATATATCAAAGAGGGTTCGGTTTTTTGAGAAGGGAGAAATGACTCTATATGATAAGTTGTATGGAATGAAACAAACATTGAAATAAATGTTAATATTTTTAGTTATGATTTTTTGTCAATATGAATATTAATAAGAAATTTGAGTCTTTTGGATATTAGGGTATATTCCTTGAAATTTTAGGAAAAATAAAAATATATAAATGCTTCAATAAGAGTATGGTAAATGTCATTGAAATAAATGATGTAACTATAGTTGAGAATGAATATAATGTATTACAACATAATGAATAGATCCAAAATGAGAGAGATACAGAGATAAAAAAAGTTGGGGGAGTAAAAGTGGAAATAGTGATTTAGAAGAAGATATTGAGGATCATCAGGTAGAATCCAAATATGTATATGCATAAAAGTTGAGGAGTCATGTTGAAATTTGAAGAAAAAATATCATTAGTGATCATACATGGTCAGTTCAAACACAACGGATGTTGTCATTACAGAAAGAATACATCATATCCCATGTAGGCCCAAAATATATTGATTCAGCCGAAGACGAGAACTGGGATTAGGCTTGGAATGAAGATCCTGACCAAATTAAGAATAATTAGATATGGTATATTTTCTTGAGACCAGTAGATAAGAATTCTTATAAGACCAAATGGTTCATTCATAACAGGATGTATTATGAATGTACTATGATTCGAAACAACGAATATATCAATTGAATTGGGTACTCGCAAATAGAGAGTGTTGATATGGATGAAATTTGTACACCTTTTGTGAGGCTAGAGAAAATCTGATTATTCCTGGAAATAATAGTGAAAATAATGTTCAATGTTTTACATATCGATGTCCAAAAACAATTTTAGAATGGGGTTTTGGATAAAGAAGTGTATATTGAGAAATCATATGGTATTGTTATTCATTAAGATGATAATAGGGTTTAAAAATGATAAAATCATTGTATGGGTTGAAGCAAGCATCTAGGGAATGGTATTCGAGGCTTAATCAAATTGTGATAAAAAAGGTTTTTAGCATGGTTGACTTTATTTAAATATCTATATCAATAATTATTATAATCAAGAATAATGGTTTTGGTGTGTGTTACGGACATAATATTTTTTTGATCAGATGATGAACATTAAAAATAGTTCTCTAAATTCATGGATAGTGAATTTGAATTTTCTATGATTTCTGATCTAACATTTTTCCTTGGAATATAAGATACACAAGGATAAAATAGAACATTTATTTCACAATCTAAATTTTCTAAATCGGTTTCGAGAAAATATAGAAGGGATAATTCCAAATAGATGACGACTCTAGTGACTAACGAGATGAAACCATCATGGGATGATGAAGGAAAGGTTGTTAATGTCACAAAATCTGGGAAGATAATTGGATGTATGTTATAATTAATAGAAACATAACCATATATTGTTTTTTGGAATTCCAATTAGCATGATATAAATAAAATCCAAAGGAAAACCACATGATTGATGTGAAAATAATACATCAGTATATCAATGGGACGGTGGATAATAATTTTATATATAATAAAAAATCTCATCCAATGTTATTAGGCTATACAGTTGTAGATTTGGTCGTATAAACATTTGATAGAAAATAAATGTCAGGAAGTATACTCTATCTTGGTTTATTGGGTAGTTCTAGGATAATAAAGAAAGATGACTGCATTTCTCTAAGCCCTATATAAGATGAATATATTCCAACTACTCAAGAATGCACACAATTATTATGTATAAAGCAATCGCTTGATGATATTTGAGTTCATGTGAAATCGCCGATTAGAATTTATTGACATAATTCAAGTGAAATAAATCTTTGAAAAAATAGAATCCATCACTCAAGGCTCAAGACACATTAAAATCCATTATAATTTTATCATGTAGAAGGTGGATTATGGGCCATTTATATTGGAGTATGTTCTAAAAAAAGGGTGGTTGTATACATTCTGATAAAGGCCTTTCCCAATGAGAAATTTGAATAGAATCAAATGGATCTGGTAGTTTTGTCAACACCCCCCACATGAAAATAGTTGGATGTGGGACCCCCTCTCCCTAAATTATTGTGTGTTTTTCACAAATGTACTGATCAATTTTCTTTACCATATTGCGGGCCAAAAAATAAGTGACCTTTGGTTTTTTGAACAATGGGGAGAAATTGTATTGATTAAAGGGGATAAAATGTAATAATAAACATATAGGAGAATCCAATAAGGGGATCAGTGATGTTTGTTTTGTTTTAATGTTATAAAGTTTTCATTTTTTGGAAAACTATGAAATACTTCTGTGACATGATAAGAGTTAGGTTCTATGTGGAAACATTTCATGGAAATAAGATTATATCATGGAAATTATTTAGAAATATAAATCACAATAACCCAACCATGGATGTATAGGGTGGTTTTAAATATCAATATGCTAAAGATGATCAATCAGAGGTTATATATCAAGACTGATGGAGTTCATGATGAATTAAGACATGTGGTTATAGAATGAAGTAATTCATTGATGATCATTGTATGCTACTCTTGTTTCTCACACCGAGCATGGATCATGTCAGTTTAGAGTGTATATTTATTAAACCACTGATTGTAATTGGAATCACATTAATAAATTTTTGAAATATTATTGATAAATATTTAACATAGTATGAAATTGCAAAAACTTGTTAACAAACCCAAGGGGGTATTTTTGGGAAAATAATTACCTGAAAGTTTCCCCCACACTATTTTGGGGTGATTATGTTTGTTGCAAATGATAGATGAACATTTTTCATTATGGTTAGTGTTTCCAAATGAGGAGTTTATGGTGACATAGTTTCTAAGTGTTTTCAAATTTTTAGGGTCCCAAAATTTGGAAAATTGAGAAAGGTGATTTTGGTAAAGGATATTGCAGACAAGATTGAATGTGAATATTAATGTTGTACCCAAACCATGTTTCATGAATGATTCATCAAAATACATAAAAGGAATGAACCACAAGAAATATTTGACTATTTACAAAAGACGAGTTTGTGAGACAATGTCAGAGTTGTACATTCCCATGAAAGGGAGATGAAGTGACTAGCGTGAAAGAGATTTACATTCAAAATGAAATGTCAAATGTGGATGAAACTTGTATATATTGTCACACTAAATGATGTGTAAAAAATTTGAATCAAGAATATAACGTGGTTTATTCTGAAGGAGTAGTGGGTACATATCACTAGAGATAGAAGTGATATTTCAAAAAATGATTGGTTCTAAACTAGGAGGGACATTGAGTCCACTCCGATCATTGTAAAGGCAGTGGGCTTGGGGATTGAAGTGATATTACCTGACTATCTTTTCATTAGTGAGACTTACTAGATTTGGTTCATAGGCACATTGTTATTATATGCTCCTTCGAGGTAGCCTACTGATGGTAGACCAATTAATGTTTGTGTGTCTTGTGTATGCTTTCATTCCATTTCATACATTGATACCAGAAACAGAGAGAAGTGTTTTTTCAATATTGAAACATTATCCAAAGGGATAGTTATTTCAATCTATAATACCCTATTTACCCCCCCCCCCCCAAAGGGCATTTAACCTTGTTAGAAAAACAGATGAGTATAATCCATTAGTACTCACTTATCAAAGGAATTTTTATTTGTGATAAACTAAAAAGACGCTCATAGTAGAATTCAAGATTTACAATAACCCACCAAAAATCATTTGTTATTATTGTGGAAATATAAGACATATATATAATTTATATTTCATAACTTTGATTTACTTCATGGTATAGTAACAAATATTATATGTGATTGAAAATTCATACAATGAGTATGTTTTTGATTTATACTATTTTTGGATTAATGAATATGGAAACAGGTGAATTAATTTTTCATAAGGGATACATTTTCATGTGGAAATGGAGACACAATGTGGACAAAAAAAATATCTAAAATACTAACCATGTAAGTTACTAAATAATAAAGTATCCACAATTATTTAAGACAATGATAAATAATCATTCCTAGATAAGGAAAAATTATACAATCTCCTTGGTATATAATTCAACATTAATTAGTTGAGATGTAATGAATTTATAAGGATAATGTATATAATATTAATTATAATTAAATTTTTTAATCTATCAATTTTATTATTACTATTTAGTGAAATTACTATATATTAATAAATAAGAATAGTTTCCCAAGAATTAAATATAATTTAAAAGGATTCATGATATTTTTTAAGTAATGAATTCATAAAGAAAATTAGATTTATAGAAAAAAAATTAATTAAAAATAGATGATATTAATTCATTTCTATGTTTTTATGGAATTAGAAAATACTAATAGAGTTAATGTGAATTTAATGATGTGAGACATACAATACACATTAAAAACTGTAATTTTATATTATTGTAAAAGACCTAAAACATTTATTTAATGAAAATTAATTGAAAGAATATATATACTACCTTATCAAAGAATGTGAGTGTTTCATCTATCTAATTAATATGAGAATATTTTTTCACACAAATTTCATGGTTATTATGTTAATGTTTCATATATTAATTTTTAAATGCTAAATGATATTGTGATATTCAAAATGATACATATGATTGTACTAAATTTTTAAATTATTTTAAAAAGGAAATAACATTAATGATTATTCTAAATCAATGTAAAATAATTTTATAAACGTGATGGAAATGGTGAATATTGATCTTTTTGTGTCAATAACACTACCATCCATTGATAGAAAATGGTATTATGTTCCATTCATTAATTATTATATTTTTTGTAATAGTTTATGGTGGTCATTAAAATTTAAATTGTTTTTAATTTTATTATATATCACTTTGGAATGAGGGAAATCATGTTTATATGTATAGTTTTCAAAAATTGGGCCATACATTGTTTAATGACCACTAATATACGTGTATAAGTTTATCTGGAGAATCTTGATATAAGGAATTAAAAATTAGTCATGAGGACTCCTAGAAATAGTTTAATTTAGAAAAAGGAAATGGATAATTAATATCATGTATTAAATGATAAAAATTGAAAATTTACTACCATAAAATTTTTAAAAGTAAATTATATTTACATCATCATATATTAGAAATAGAGACTCTATATACAATGTGGTTTTTGATGAATCAATCAATAAATTTATTATTATTTTAATTGTGTACAATTTTATTAATGAAGAGAATATTCATATACTGTTTCAATATCATATAGATGAAATATTCTTTCTTAAATATTATTTACGGAGTAATTATTATAAAATCATCAATAAAAATAATTGAATTATTGCTAAAATACATGAATTGAATGCTATAAAAAATGACTTCAATACTTCAAAATATATATTTATATAAAAGAGATGTTGTTTTTTGAAGATAAAGGGGAGATAAATAATATGATTTTAATTCAAAAAAATAAACTTATTTTAGTAGTAAAAACATAATCTTCAATTATAATGAATTCAAGAATATAGGATAAAATAAATTAGAAAGAATTTACTTACTCATCATATAGTGCCAGTGTAGAAAATGAGAATTAATTCAGTAAAATAAAAATCACTACTATGACAAATTTATCCAATGTGATTTAATCATATTTCTAAGGGTTATATTTTGATTAAGTATATTAATGAAGCATTTAAAAAATTTAATAAAAATTGAACATGCAACATATTTGTGAGGTGGGAGAATAATAAAATAATAATATCCAAATGGGTTTTCAATAATAATGTCATTAATGAAGGAAAAATGATTTTAAACAAGGTATAAATAGTATACAAATTTTTTTTCATAGAATACATGAATCAAGGAAAACAGGAAATTTTCACATAAGTAAATGTTTTAAATAGTTAAAGTATTTGTAGGTATAATGGTGAAATACAGCTTTTTGGATTTCCAAATAAAAATCAAATCAGAATTATTAAATAGATTCAATATAGGAGAAGTTTATATAAATTAGTTGAATATATTTATGATTCATTATTATTTTATAAAAATGAATTTTTTGAAGAAAACATTTCATGGGATGAACCAAGTACAACGGTCATATTCAATACATAAAAAATTTGACACCCCATGATTTCAAAAGAATGATTTTTTTGATAGATAATATGAAAAACAACGACCATAGATGAGGATGTAACACCTTTAGACATTATGATATAATTTATTTTAAATTAATGTAATAACATTCATAGATATTGACATGTGAACACTACTAGAATTCTAGGTAATTGCGACGGCGTATTTGCAACGGGACCCTGTCACAAATAGGATTTAGCGACGGGCCCCCCGTCACAAATGGCCCATTCCAGAAAATGTCATCGCAAATACAATTATTCGAGACTGGCCAGTCGCAAAAAGTATTATTTGCGATGGGAAACATCTTTGTCGCATATAAGACTCCGATTATATGTATTATATATACATAAATATTTTCGCGACGGGCCCATCGCAAAAACTATTTTCGACGGGCTCTTGCCTCGTCACAATATATATATATATATATATAATACTTTCTACGACAGGTCCGTCGAAACAAATTATTTGCAACATGAATACTTACCCGTCGCAAATATGTTTTCAAAAATATTTATTTAGACTATTTGCGATGAGGTCCCGTCGCAAATAATAAATTTGTTTTTAAAATAATAAAATTTAATAATATTACGATTAATGAAAAAATAATATTACTATTAATAAAACAATAAAAAAATAAATATTATTAAAATTCTCGATATTCACAAAAAAATATAAAATATTAATAAAATATTAAAAATTAAATTATGTAATATTTTCACCAATATAAAAGACAGAAAATGTAAATAATTCAAATTACAATGTTAAATTCAAATGTTTGTAACATAAAAAAATCACTGGGGGGGGTTGTCTTCTGGAGGAGGTGGAGGAGCTGAAGGATTTGGAGGAGGAAACTCCATCTCAAAACTATGAGTTAGACATCTCATGTACCTGAGATCATCTTTGGTGGTTTATCTCTTTCAATTGTACCTTTTCTGAAATGATATTTTTTCCTCCAAAAAGGATCATCGGTTGGAAGAAATATACAGTGACAATAAAAACAGAAAGGTTTTTTTCCATTGACCAACATAAAGGCTTTGTTTTATTTCATATAATAAGGACATGATTTCAGACCATGTTTACTCCAACCAGATAACATGCCATATGACAGAAAGTCAATAATCATCCACATCAATGCAGCTTTTAATTTGAAATTTTGTTTCGTAGAAACATCAGATGTATTAACTCTATCACTCTACAATGCATTTAACTCATCAATAAATGGTTTCAAATAAACATCAACATTCTTTTTCAGATTTCCTGGGATTAATAAAGTCAAAAAGATATAAGGCTCCTTTTTCAACATCTATAGAGGCAAATTGTACGGAGTTATAAAGATAGGTCAACATGAATACTGACTTCCCTATGAACCAAACAGACAAAAACAACCAGTAGAAAGACCCAATCACACGTTTCAGGCTTCTATAGAAAAAGACGGATGCAGACAGTCAAAATGTTTCCATGAATCACCATCATATGGATGATTCAAGCTTTTATCAGTTGAAATCTTGGTTTTGTGCCATGACATCATGGACGCTGTGTTCTGAGACATAAATAAACGCTGCGACCTGGGTGTAAGGGGGAAATATCTCTACTGTTTTACTGGAAATGATCTAGACATCCCTGGTTGAGATTCATTATACCTCGATTTTCCACATGTGGTACAAATATCCAATGACTCGTTTTCACCAAAATATAAGATACAATCATTTGGACAGGCATGAATCTTCTGATAACTAAGGCCCACAATACGAATCAGCCTATTTCTCTCATAGTAATTTGTAGGCAACTCATTTCATTCAGGTAACAATGTTTTAAGCCAAGAAAATATCTGATCAAATTAGTTGTTTGACATTACATTATCTAATTTTATAGCCATAAATTTTGCAAATGCTTCTAATTTTCTTATCTTCCAACCAAGGTATAATGCATCCTCGGCAGACCTCAAGAACTCATAAAATTGAGATGGTGCCAACTTAGGAGTTAAATCAATATCATCGTGAGTTTCAGTTTGTTTCATAGATGGACCTGCAACATCATGTTATAAATTTTGAAACTGTGATGTGTCTGGAATCAAGTTATTATAATATTCTCTGGAACTTAATTCACTATTTTGATACCAAAAAACATAATCTGGTTGAAAACCAAACCGCAAGAGATGTCCCCAAACTTTATCAAATGTGTCAAACATTCTCAGAGCACATTTTTTACAAGGACACGTAATTGTGCCTTCTAAAACATAATCTAGTTTTGATGATGAAAATGCTAATAAAGCTTCAACACCCTCAATATATATAAGATTTAAACCAGAACCATTTGGATTTCTACGCTGATTTATCCAAGCTCTATCATATATTAATGACTGATGTCGACTTCCTTGATCCATATCTTTTTACATTAATTGTAAAATAATCATTGTTTTGAATAGTTTGAAATTATAAAAACACTATCTAAAAAATAAGATAAATAATTACAACTACATAATAATTATCATTAATTAAGGGTGACACAATTTCCAATGGATTGACGGCTACTCTTTTGTCCGACGGCTCATTTAGTTGCATTTTTCTCACACTTATAATTTCTAATTATTTCTAATTATTCCTAATTATTCCTAATTATTCCTAATTATTTCTAATTACTATAAATTATTACAAATTATTACTAATTGATACTAATTATTACAATTTATGATTAATTATTACTAATTATTACTAATTATTACTATTTATTACTAATTTAGAAATACTTAACAATACTTAGAAAAAGGAAAACTGCTTGAATAATGAAATGAAATTTGGTAATCATCGTTGTGGAGATGATTACAAATTTTCCCTTCATTATCCAAGAAGATTTTGTTTACTAATTATTAGTAATAAAAAAATATTATCAATATTTACGAAAAAACAATATTAATATTATTAAAAGAATAAAAAATTTATAAAATATTAAAATTATCAATATTCACAACAGACTTTGTTATATTCTTAACATGTTCAAATCTCAAAGGGTCGTCAATTGTCAAGTCATGTGCAATAAAAAGTTTGTGTTTGCCTTGTCCAATGTAAACTCTATAATTGTACTTGCATGGTTGATCACCTCGCAAGTAGTGTTGCAATTGGATGACCAAAGTAATGATGTTCTCGTCTTTAAAAATCATCTCACATGAAACATTACATAGATCATTCTTGTTTAAAAATTTGAGGGGATATCATTATTTTTCCCTTAAATTTAAAGGAAGAATGGTCTATGTAAAGGTTCATGTGAGATAATTCTTACAGATAAGAAAGGTATGACTTGATTTGTCCGATTGCAACACTACTTTTGAGGTGATCAACCATAAAATGACAATTATAGAGTTTACATTGGACATGGCTGACATTAACTTTTTGTTGCACATGACCTCACAATTGGTGACCCTTTGAGATTTGAACATGTTAGGAATATTCCTAATTATTCCTAATTATTCATTATTATTCCTAATTATTCCTAATTATTACCAATTATTTCTAATTGTTCCAAATTATTCCAAATTATTTTTAATTATTCTTATTTATTCCAAATTATTCCTAATTATTCCCAATTATTCCAAATTATACCAAATAATTCTTAATTAGTCCTAATTAGTCCTAATTATTCTTAATTATTGATAATTATTACTAATGATTACTAACTACAACTAATTATTACTAATTATTACTAATTATTACTAATTATTACTAATTATTACTAATTATTACTAATTATTACTAATTATTACTAATTATTATTAATTATTACTAATTATTACTAATTATTACTAATTATTACTAATTATTACTAATTGTTAATAATTATTCCTAATTATTACTAATTATTCCTAATTATTACTAATTATTCCTAATTATTACTAATTATTCCTAATTATTACTAATTATTTATAATTATTTCTAATTATTACTAATAATTAATAATTATTACTAATTATTACTAATTATTACTTATTATTACTAATTATTACAAATTATTACTAATTATTACTAATTATTACTAATTATTCCTAATTATTCCTAATTATTACTAATTAATCCGAATTATTACTAATTATTCCTAATTATTCCAAATTATTCCTAATTATTCCTAATTATTCTTAATTATTACTAATTATTACTAATTATTCTTAATTATTACTAATTATTCATAATTATTACTAATTATTCATAATTATTACTAATTATTCCTAATTATATATAATTGTATCCAATTATTACTAATTATATCTAATTATTACTAATTATTACTAATTATTAATAATTATTCCTATTCATTAATAATTGTTACTAATTATATATAATTATAACTAATTATATCTAATTATTACTACTTATTACTAATTATTACTAATTATTACTAATTATATATATTTATATCTAATTATTACTAATTATTACTAATTATTACTAATTATTACTAATTATTACTAATTATTACTAATTATTACTAATTAGTACTAATTAATACTAATTATTACTAAATATTAGTAATTATTAATAATTATTCCTAACTATTACTAAGTATTCCTAATTATTACTAATTATTCAAAATTATTCATAATTATTACTAATTATTCCTAATTATTCCTAATTATTACTAATTATTCCTAATTATTCCTAATTATTACTAATTATTACTAATTATTACTAATTATTCCTAATTATTACTAATTATTACTAATTATTCCTAATTATTACTAATTATTCCTAATTATTACTATTTATTCCTAATTATTATTAATTATATCTAATTATATCTATTTATTACTAATTATATCTAATTATTACTAATTATTACTAATTATTACTAATTATTACTAACTACTGCTAATTAGTACTAATTATTACTAATTACTACTAATTAGTACTAATTATTACTAATTATTACTAATTATTATTAATTATTACTAATTATTACTAATTATATCTAATTATATCTAATTATTACTAATTATTACTAATTATATCTAATTATTAGTAATTAATACTAATTATATCAAATTATTCCTAATTATATCTATTCATTCATAATTATATCTATTTATTCGTATTTATATCTAGTTATTCCTAAATATATCTATTTATTCCTAATTATATCTATTTATTCCTAATTATATCTATTTATTCCTAATTATATGTACTTATTTCTAATTATATGTACTTATTGCTAATTATATGAACTTATTGCTAATTATAACTATTTATTGATAATTATAACTATTTATTGCTAATTATAACTATTTATTCCTAATTATATATAATTAATATTAATTATAACTAATTATTTATAATTATAACTAACAATATCAATTTCTTAGTAAAACTAAATATAATTAAAAATAAATTGAAATCTAATTAAATTAGAACTAATAAAAAACAATTAAAATTAACATAAAAAAACAAAATAAATATTAAAAAAATAAAATATAAGTACCTTAAACTTTGATATTATGAAGATATTTAAGCCCTCCGATTGCTCTTGTATAACAAACTTCAACTAAAAGAAAAATTTTCATTAAAACTGACGAATATAGATAGAGAGAGACGAAGATCTGAATGATTTGGAGAAAAAACAGATGGGGTATATATACGTTAGATAAGTTGCGACGGGCTTCCCGTCGCAAAAGGTTGTGATTGCGACGGGCTCGGTCGCAATTACCCTCGCCCGCATTAATTACTGTCGGCAGTTAAAAGGTTATTTGCGACGGGACCCATCGCAAATAGTACCTGTCGACAGTCTTTTTGCGACGGGAAGACATCCCCTCGCAAAAAGGTATTGACCGCTGTCGGGTATTTGCGACGGGGGACATCTCCCCGTCGCAAATGATATTCACGCGGTTTGGCGCACAAGTCGCGCCAAACCATTTGCGAAGGGAGATAAAATCTCGTCGCAAATAATTTTTTATTTGCGACGGGCACTTTTCCCCTTCGCAATTCGCTTCCTGGATGTGTTATTTGTGAGGGGAAGAAATCCAATCACAAATAAAACATCACAAATAGTAATTTTTCTCGTAGTGGAAACTCTAAGTTAAAATGAAAACTGATTCATTATAAAAAAAATTTATTTAAATGTGTTTGTTATAACCTTGAAATTATGTACGTAGGTATAACTATGAATGAACTAGTTATAAAATATATTTTTCATATAAGATCATTAGTTATCAATTTAGTATAAATTAAAAATAAAATAATTTGGAAAGATGAAATATTTTTACCAAAAATTTATTTTTTCCTGAAAAATGGTTTCATCTCATTATTTATAGTTAATTTAAAATGAATTTTATATAGTGTTCAGAATTCTATTTTACAAAATAAAATAAATTCTTTAAATTATAATGTAAAAAATATACTGGGTTTATATATTGATAAATTTTAACATAATTTTTGTGCTGAATAGTGAAAAATAAGAGTTTTTATAAAGAATTTTCATTTCATTTAAAACATTCAAAATATACGATTTTATTTATAGATTATTTGAAAAGAAATAATCTCAAATATATACTTATATATCAAAATTATATTTTATAAATCAATATCATATTGAGTTTTTATAAATAAACATTGTAATCATTTGATAAAATCCCTTTGGAAAACAATCCTTTTTGATCAACATATATGGGTTAAATTTTAAATAAGAATTTTCTACATATGGTAATGAAATTATAATAAATGGATTCAATATTTTTAAACATCATAATAAATATTATATAAAAACATTAACTTAATTTCTGACCATAATGAATATTGAAAACTATAAAAAATTATTTACCACGGTTAAGGTGAAAATAGGTTTAACGGGGTTAAACTAATATGATAAGGGTATATATGACGTATTTTTTTTAAATAACAATATATTACTATATTTTGTCCATATCTAATATAAATATTGATAATGGTCCATTTTAGACTACTGTGACAAGATGAGATAATGGTTATTCCTTGTTCTTTTAAAAAATTCCTACTATGCCCCCTCCCCCAATTAAAAAAGGATTCCCCCTCTACTATCGTCTACAAATATAAAAATATCATTGGATAGAGACAAATTTTTTATTAAATAACTATTAAATAATTTTTATGATAAATTACATATTAGTGATACCATCTAGAATCCAAAGATTTATTATATTGAGAAAATCAGGGCCAACCATATCTTTTATATAACCAGACAAAAACATTATATAAAATACTTCTTCGTTATCCTATTAGGGCTCTAAAATTCTCCATAGTGCATGTGTTAACTATATTATTTACATCAATGAAAGTGGAGTGTTAAAATCCAAGTAAGTTGATGAATAATAATATTTGAATAGAGGACATGATAAAAATCACATGGGTGAGCATAATCCTCATCATCATATCATAATACTATGGTCATAATGATAATAATGAGGGATACATTTTACAAATTCAAGGATTGTTAATACTGAAAAATAAAACAACATTTCATAGTGTTGAAATACCTCCCAAATTTGTGAACAAACCAATCATCATGTTCAAACATAACATATGTGAATAAATTATAACATCTTCATTGTAAAAAATATGGAATCATGATCAATAATTTTGAAGGTAATATCATTAAAGTCATAACAATACCTAATGAATTGGAAGTCTATATAATTACAATCCCACCAATCACTTCATAAATTCTCATAATCTTACATGCAACGTAGAACGTATAAAAACATATTAATGAAATATGCCCATAAATGGAATGTTTTTTAGACTGGTTCTATGAAATCATTAATGAAAAAACTCAGGGGCTCCCAAATGAATATGGTATATCTAAATGAAAATAAAAAAATTTATTGGAGAAGAAACAACTCAATAGAAGTAAAATATGTTGTTTCCCTAATTAAACCATCATTGAAAAAAATTCCAAGATTTTTTTACATGATTGGAACATGTGTATCCCTAAATGAAAAGATAAAAGGAATTTAAAGGATATATTATGTTCATTCATACTAATAAATTATAAAAAATAGGGTTAAACCAATGAAAAAGAGTAGGGTTCAAGAATCTCCTAACATTAAATATCGTTTTAAATCATCCCCATTCCACTTCTTGAATAATAAACATAGAATTAAAAAAACATAGTTCCATAAGTTATATATTTTTATTTTTCCACTATTTTTCCATTATAATATTGTGATTCTATTTTATGGAACTCTATTTTAAATGTGAGTTTCATTTTGACACCTTGTTTTCATTAAATTTTTCTATATTGTTCTGATATCACTATTTTTATTCAAGGTCAATTATGTATCAGGGAAATTTACTCAAGAATCCTAAAATAAATATATTTTAATATTATTATATAATTATTTATTTATTTTATTGAGAAATAGTTTTAGTGATATGAAAAGGATTGGTAATGTTTTGGTTAGGTATTATCAAACCATTAATGGGACATTGTCAAAATAATAGAAAAGAAAAGATTGAAATTTATCTATTTCATAAATATGATACTTTAAGATAGTTAAAATCAATAATGTAATCTTAACATAATACCAAATTAATTTTATAGGAATTTTATTATAATGTAATTGGGGAAAAAATAAATTGATGAAAATATATATAAAATAGTTGATAAAAACATACTCTTTCCTTGATGTATCTTCTCTTGTATGACACTAAAAATCCCATGATTAATGGTGTTGGTTTACTCTAAAACATTTCTAGGAACCTTAAGGGGACTTGGAGTGAGGAATTTGGTTCATATTTATCATTTTAATGGATTTATGAGTAGTTTTCCAGAGGTAGGGAGTGAGGGTATTTATATGTAATGAGAGAGGTATTTGAAGAATAAAATATATAAAATTTTATTATATAAAAGTAAAATATTTAAGTAGTGATATCCATGAAATTATGAAGTGTATTTGCATTATATAATATTGTTTTAAGTATTTAAAACCATTCATAATACAAATTTATTAGTTTAATCAATGATATATTGTACATTTTACAAAATAATATTTTAATGTAATTATATATACTTTTGGGTTTTTATAATAAAATTAATTTTTCGAATTTAATGATATTTTTTAAGGACTCAATTATAAAATTAAATATTTTTTGGGTCATGAATCATGTTCTAGAAGTTTTTAGGTCATTATTATCTCATGAATAATGTAATTTAAGACAAATAAATTATGAAAATACAATATTTATACTATTAAACTGAAAATTGATTAATCTCATAATGTTACCAAAAGAAATTCACTATAAATTTTAACGTGAGGATTTCAATCTGACATAATTTATATCTATATTAATTTTTATCATTGATACATTTTATTTTTAAGTATAATAATATTAATTTAATGTAATACATTAAAATACAGGTTATTAAAAATGTGGTTAATGTTTCTTTGAGTTTTTAGTACAATTATTTATTTCATGGAACAATAATATTTATATTTTATTAAATTAATGTTGATAAATATTTTTTTATTATAGATTATTATTTTGGGATTATATTATTATTCCAATGGTTATGTTACTATTACTAACTATCAATTTACTATTCCAGGGATAACATTACAATTCTAATTGTCACATTACCTCCAATAAATAAAACTTAATTTCCTCCTACAACATTCACCTCATTTCCAATTATGATTTAATTTTTTTATAGAAATTTTGATTGGCTTACTAATATTATGATTCTTTTTTATAGTGATGTTCATGAGGGAAATTATTATAGAATGCTGGGGTGATGTAAATTTTCCCATTCTATTTTTTATATTTTCTATATTTTTTTCCATTATAATATTTTCTATTTATATAAGTTTAGTTATAGAATTATTTTAAATTTTTCATTAATGAAATAATGTTTGGTTTTTGTTTCTATGTTTTATATGTGCTTAATTCTAAACAATTTTATATAAAAACATTTAATCATAAAAAATCATTTAAATACTATTCAATATTACATTAATCCAACTTTATAAATTTCACCCATGAAATTTCAACTCATATTCTATTTTGATAATTGATTATTGTACATTTGATTCATTACTTCATGATGTTCCCAATTCACGACTTCATATTTATGGTTTCTCCATAAATCCTTGACAGTGTGAGATGTATTGTTTTATATAATTCTTTCTCTATGGTCCTAGATTATCACCTCTTATGTATCATAATAGGGGTTATTCTATAGTTGTATTATCTCATATTAATTACATTTTATGGATCGTGAATGTACTTCCCCAAGAGTAAAACCTAGAAGACAACATGAACTTGAGCAGTATTTGGTTGATGTTCTTACTAATAATCCACTTCTCTTATGAGATCAAGTATCTCAATAGATCCAATGCATCTTGTAATGAGTGTTAACTTTTTTCCCAACTCCATGAATGAGTTCCAAAAAAGAACATTATATTATTGAAATGTTAATATTTAACATAATAGGATTTAAATTTTATTTAAAATTTGAGATTATGAATATTAGTAAATAAATAATGAGAATATATATTTTATATCCAATAATATGTTTCTAAAAACTAATAATCTATTTTTTAATCATTAGACAAGAGAAAACCAATATTACCCATGAAAAAATTGATTTTTCCATAGAAAATTTTAAATACTTTTTATGAAGAACCAAAATTAATTCAAAATTTTGGGCCTTTTATATATTTTATGTAGAAAATAAAATACATTTATTAAATATAAAAACATATTTATCTTATGGTTATTTTTTTAGTATTTTCCAGAAAATATTTAATATTAATGAACATGGGAAAATACTAAATTTTAATTTTAAATTTGATTTTCATCTAATTTATTTATAAAGTAAATTATATTTTAAATGTGTTCTAAATTTAAATTTCAAAAATATTAAATAAATTATTTAAATTTTCGTCATTTTATTTAATTTATCATTAAAACTAGACATAAACACATAGAAAATGTTTGTTCATTTTTACATTAAAAAGACACTATGTATTCTTGTCTCTAGGAATAAATTGAAATTAATTTCTTACGCTTATATTATTTTAATATAAAAATATATATTTAATATTTGGATTAATAATAATTTAAAATATCTAATACAGAAATTTATTTTTGACCAAAAACATTAGAGAACGCAGTTAACATTAATTACCACGATTAACAAGATGATAAGTAATTTAATTAATTACCATATACTTTTCCATAATCCCATGGATTTCCTTTAATCGACCATATATTTCTATGTCACAAATCTGGACCATTATTGGAGCCACATTACATGGAAAAATGTTGGTGAAATTCCCTTATAAGAAATTTACAAGAATTCAACTCCTCCTCCACTATAAAAAGTCACTCACCAATCCCACTACCTCACATGTCTCAATCCATATTAGGACAACCAAAATAATCCCAAATAGCTCTTAAATATCCCTCCCCTCATCCTAGAATATTAAAAATTTCATAATATACAACCAAGGAAGCCTTTTGGTATAATGAAAAGGGATTTACCCAAAGAAGAGGTCACATCCTTACTCAAGATTATTTCATTTATTTTCATTATCCACTCTCCAAAATCGTATTATTCCATGTTTATACAACAACCTCAGTATCCCAAATATATTGAGATGTTTTTATTCAAATATTTTTACCTATACTTACACACAATTCCACGTAATGGGTAGTGAACATATCGTTCATTTGTACGATGAACTACCACCTCACGAAATGATGATTATTCATTTATTTCATTTAACTCCACTAAAGGTTCAGAATTATGATGGAATTTTGTTTTATTACAATATATATGATAGTAATAATTTTTTTTCTGCAATTCATATATCGCTCATTCGTCCATGTGTTCCATTTTATGAGGGTATGATAACACCATTTGTGGACGTGTAGACTACTGTCACCTAAAAGCAATGTGATTCATTCACACTATACATGGAATTAATTAGGGGATAGTTATAGTAAAATAATTCTAAATGTATGATATAAATATGATACTATAAGTAAAATATACATATATACATATATCATATTCTATTTAAATATGAAAAATATTGATATAGCTTACACAAATATATTGACCTACAATCCCCCATGAATGATATATTTAATTTATTATCTCAAAATATTATGGATTATTAAAAATTCATATATATTTAATATATATTATAGTTATATCATTTTTTACTTTCTATATATGATGAAATCATGATCACAATTTGAAGGGAAAAAATAGCATGTCAAAACATTCTATACATACTAGGAAACCAACACCCAAAATAGTGAAAATAAAAAATTATAGTTAAAAAAGGGTAACATGACAATATAAGAAGATAATATATGATATTATAAATATATTTATGGTAGTGGAATAAGTTATTATACCATTTGAAACCATTACACATAAGGTTAAATTACATTCACCCAAAAGGAAATGCAGTGTAAGGGATTCATTTCTTACTTTTACAATACTGAGTCATACATCCTAATCACAACTCAATTATTTTATGTGGTTCATATAATGACCCTTTTGATTTATTATATAAGGCATTAATTAAAATTTATTTTATTTTTCTGTTTTAATCAGAAATATTTCAGATATATATATTTGAAATAAAAGTTACCAAGTTGTAATGAATTTCATAACTCGTTTCCATTATATTAGGTTATATTATTTCCTTGTTATCATTAAAATTAAACGATTATGTGTTTGATCACTTTTTACACTGTTATTTTATATCCACTTTTTTATGTTGAATTATATTTGACACACATAATATATTCATTTATTTATTCTGAAATCAACTTTATGGTCTTTTCTTGGGTTTACTTCAAAATCTCATTTTGTTCGGGATTATTTAGAAGTGAATTTACTTTAGGGGAAATAATTAGATCATTGTTAAATTAAAAAATTAATTATTATCTCCCCTAGATATTAATGGAATTTTTCATGTATTAGTATCATTTTTTAGACTTTGGTAATAAAAACTATTATGGATGTTTTTATGAAAACCTTTCTTTATTTATCTCATAGTTTGAGAACCTATTTTATTCTAAGTTACCTGTTTTCTAAAAAGGTTTTAATAAATGTTTTTAAACAATAAAAAAATATATTAATAATTTTTTTCAATTTTTCTCTATTAAAAACGTTTTCAATGGAATATTCTTATCACATTCTAAATAAGGTAATATTCTAAAATTTTTACCTTGAAAAGGGAATGTTCTTTTTACCTTGTTGGAATTGTACTAATTTAACAATCATATTTTCTCTAAATATCCCCTTCAATGTATAAAATGTTAAATTGTAAGGAAATTCATTAAAGTTTGTTTTCAATGAAACAGATTTTTTAATGTATTATTGAATAAAAATGATATTTTCTGGAAGAATGTTTTTAAAATACTTTTTCATAATATTTCCATTCATTAAAATAAAAATACAATTATTTTACCCCAATTTGGATATGTTGAATTTATAATAACATAATTATTCTTATGGATTATTTATTATTGATTTGGAAAAGGATTGAATTGACATTGACATCATTCATTCCCATGTTATTCCCTTTGAAATATTCGATTTCCTATGATCATTAAAAACTAAATTTTTTCAAATTTTCTACATAATTAATAATTGGAATATTTTTTTCTTAAACCATATATAATTTTCAAATATGGTATTTACATTGAATTTTATTTGATTATCTAGGGAATTATTAATAATTCAGTATTCCTAAACCAATAAGGATATTTGATAAGGCACATTGTTCATTAATTAAATTTATTATTCAATATATGAGTAATGATTTGGACATGAATGACATGGGTTGAGGACCATTTCATGTTAGACCTATGGAGTAAGGACCTGTTAAGGAAAGCCCTTATATGAAACTATAGTTATATGAGATGAAATCAATTGTTTATCCTGAGATAATGGGTTTTTACTTAGTATTTTTTAAATTGTCTTGAGAATGAATCTTGATTATAAAGGTGTCATTTTCTTAGGAAACATTATATCTAATAATTATGATTTTCTTTTATTGGGAATTTATTATTTATTATTTGGAATGAGATTACTTCTTTGAAATCACCTATGGATTCACCTTAATTCTCAGTTTACTAATTACATGGTTTGTATGTTCAATTATTTACCGTACCATAATAATTATGACTTATCAAGTTATTTAAAATGGAAATTGAGATCAGTTATTTATATTACAGTGCTATTTATGCACTTGATACTAATTTTTTTTAATATATTCCATGTGTGTTCAATTATTACCTTTCCTTGTTGATTATGTTGATTGATTCAATATTGAATATAATATAATTTACCCTTACTGAGAATTTGATCTCACCATTATTTTGTTTCCTTTCTACCTGATTACCAAATGTATACCAAGAATTATAATAAAGGATAGACTAGATGGAATAATGTTATTATTATCAGAAAAATCATGTTTATTTCTTTGAATTCATTTATACTACATAACTGGTATATTAATTGTTGAGTTAATAATGTTTCCTTATGAATTTTCTATTCCTCTATGTTCTGAAAATAAAAAAAACTCTATCTTAATAAGAATTATATTTTCCCTAAGAATTATCTTAACAAAGAAAATTTTCCTTCTGCAATGAAATTTTATCCTTATGTTTTCATTGTTCATTTATTGCGTTCCCTAAATCTACCCCATTTTATTCCTAAGTGTAAAATTCAGTTTCAAATATAAAACCATGGAATCCTATAGATCCTTGGTTATAGAGAATTATTTATTAAAACACCAGATTCTATGAAAATCTGACTCTGAATTCTCTGTTTTCAGACTCTAAATTCTTTGAAAATAAGACTCTTAAATCTCTGAAATTCAGACTCCGAATTCTTTGAAATTCCGAAGCCAAATTCCTCATAATTCCGACTCCGAATTACTCTGAATTCTAACTCTGAATTCCATAGAATGAATACTCAGAATTCCACATAATTAAGACTCCAAATTACTCATAATTCAGACTCCAAATTCAATAGAATGTAGATTCCAAATTCATTGGAATTCAGACATCATAATCCATATAATCCAGGTTCCAAATTCCATGGAAAACAGAATCCAAATTTTTCTTATTTATTATCTCCAAATGATTATTTTCTTAGAATCCGAACGTTATATTTTGTTAGACTAAAAAATTAAATTTTGTTAAGAAATATTATTTTTCATACACTTGTTATAGTTATGAAATTATGTTGTACAATATATTTCAATCTAACCATTGATTGAGTGACACATGTATAGGTCCATCTAAGATTCAAAGAAAAATATGAACATTGGAGGAGGGAGCTGACAGTTGGAGAAGTGCCTATAAATAGTATGTCATTTGAATGAGCTCATTAATTGTTTGATCACTCTACAGATTACATGTTGTTGATGTAATTTCTAGAGAGAGAGACTCCCAGGCTTTGTGCGTACTGAACACCTTGGTCAGCTTGCTTCATGCGACTCTGTTTGTCACTGAGTACAATTGAGGGATTCCGTGGACAGGAAGATAGAGGTGCCGACTACCTTAAAGTTCGAGGGCTTGTGGGGATAGCAAGACATATTCCTATATTTCTATCAAGGGCTCACCCTGGTGTGGGTAAGAAAAACATTCTAGAAAGTATAAATCAAGGGGCCTTTATCAAAGGTTGTTGGATACCTTACTCTTTGTGTTAAAAGTTTTCATACTTGTTACCATTTTTGTTTCATGTTTTCTTCCACTGTGTCTTGATAACGGAACAAATTATAACCTTATTATAATTTATTATTGTTTTGTATACTTTCATAAGTTAGAATCTATATTCTTTAAGGTGGAAACATTTTATTGTAATCTTTTCTTATGTTTCATTTCTAGAACAAAATTTTCAGAACCTAGTAAGTCGGTAGAACTAAAAGAGTTCTTGTGAATTTAATTTGTTTTTAAATTTTTTAAAAATATTTTTCCTTAATGTTATGAATGAATGTTTTTAAACATACAATTCACCCTCTCTTTTAAATTGAGCATCTATATCATTATTTTGATTCTATAATTCGTATCAGAGAAGGTCTCTGAAATACTTATATTAACATATAATTCTTCTAGATGAACTTTTCATTTTTCTAAATTTTTCATTACATTGTAATTTATCCCTTGTTTAATAACTTTTTTGATTAACAAGTTTTTATGTAAATATATTTTTCTTCTAGAATGGATGGAATGAATGTTGGTTCGATTGACAATATAAATCTTATTAGACCAACTATATTTGATGGGAATGATTATGAATAATAGAGAGATCATAACTAGAATTTTTTTTATTAACACTGGAGTGGAAAACATTATTATTCTCACTCGAGATTAAAAAATTCCCTATTTGGAAGTAATACCTTTCACCAACAAAGAAAAGTAAGAATATAAATTAAATTACAAGGTACGCAATACATTTCTATGTTCCATGACCAGGAATATATATAGCCATATTTCATCTTATGAAGCTGCTAACTGTATATTGAAGAAGTTGGAAGTTAAACATTTCTATACATCCATAGTCATAGAAACTAGAAGGTCTATGCATAGATACGAATATCATGGATTTCTATTTCCTTATGGAGAACCAATTTGCAAGGCACAACACAGGTTTATGACAATTGTGAATAGTTTACAATCTATGGGAAAAAATGTCTTGATGATGAAGCTCTTGTAGAAAAGATTATATATATCATTCATAATGTGTATGAATATAAGAGAACTGTTATTGATGAGAATATAATAGTATCTCAAATTACTCTTGATGAAATTTTTGGAACACTTATTCAACATGAGTAATGAATGAAAACAGATGCAGATACAAATAAAAAGAAGAATGATAATGGAAGTGTAGCTTTTACTACCACTAAGTCTAAGACTCCTAAAAGTGTTACTAGATATAAGTATATGAAAGTCACTGTTCTATCTGAATTTAGTAAAATTGAACGTTTTGAGAATGAGCTATCTAATCTTGCTGGAAGGATGAAAAAGATATTTGGGAAGAAAGACTTTCAGTATATATATAAGAAGAATGAAATAAAAGACAATAATTACTCGGAAGTCACTTGTTATGAATGCAAAAGAGCAGGGCATATATGGCCAAATTGTCTTATGATTAAGAAAAATTATATAAAGGAAAATAATTCTGAGAGAAATAAAAATATGTAATACAAGGATAAATCTAATAATGTTTTGAAATCTAATGACACCTGGAGTTCCACTGGTGGTAACCCTTTTGATGAATCCTCATAGTATGAATCATCTGGTCAGAAGAATCTCGGTCACCTAGCCAAATTACCCTTTGAAAATCATTGTCTAATGGCCAAGGTATAAAATGTTGAATCTGTCAATAATATATATTTTAATGAAAATTATAGTGGTAATAAATATTTTGAATCTTTAGATGAAGAAACATCTTCTAATGAAGATAATGTATTACCTACTTTTGAATAAGTTCCAAGGTTTTCTTAAATTCTTGAGAATGAAAATTTTAAACTCAAGAAAAAAATTGATATGGAAAATACTAGAACTTTTATTTTAACGAAATAATATTCATATCTTTTTAAATATTTTGATAAGAAAAGTTTTCATTTTGAATGTATTTCCAAAAACCTTGAGGAAGTTAATTATAAGAAGGATAAACTTTCTAAGGATCTTGAAAAAGTAATTTCTATAAAAAATATTTTAGATATTATTGTAGTGATAAAACTAATGTTTTGAGGATAAAAACATGGTTATAAAACTAAAGTCAAAAAAATTTTCGTTGAGGAAGTGTCTATAAAACATTATTTATGTTAAGGAAAATTTTGAGAAGATTTATTCTCAAATTAGACCTCTAAGGAATCAGTATCGATTTGGTTATACTCATTTTAAATCAATTCTTAGTAACAACTAATTAGTTTCTCAAAGTGATCTATTTCGAAACAAATGTCAGTGTGGTGGACATTGGGTGAAAAATTTTTCATTGAAAAAAATTCATTGTTTAGTTTTTCATAAAGTTTTTTTTCCTAAGTAAATGTGGATACCAAAAATTTTACTTTCTGAAACTTTTGGATCCCAGAATGTTTGGATTCCTAAAGTCTACCACTATTATTTTTAGGAAAATAAATAAATCACTAATATAAACTCAGGGTACATGGATAGTGGATGTTCCTGACATATTCCTGGTAACAAAAACTTCTTTGAAAATATTATCAACGAAAAAGGGGAAAAGTAACTTTCAGAGATAATGATTAAGGAGAAATTATTGTTATAGGTAAAATTGTTCTTCTTGTAAAAACTTTGATTTCAAATGTTTTATTTTTTAATGGTCTTATGAAAAAACTTATTATCATATCTTAATTATTTGATGAAGGTTACCTTGAGAATTTTAGGAATAAAAAAATTCATAATACACAATTCCAAGGAAGAATTTATTCTTTCTACCCACATGAAAGAGAATGTTTACACACTAAACAGACAAGACCATAAAAGCCAAGAACTACATTGCCTTAGTGAAGTGAAAGACCAATCTTGGTTATGGAATAGAAGGTTAAGACACTGTAACCTTAGGAATTTATGTAAAATCTCTATGAAAAGACTGTTTAAGGATATATCAGAGCTTAGATTTTATTTTTCAAAAGTTTTTGATCCTTGTCAATATGGAAAGAAACATAAATCAAGCATTAAATCAATTAGTTATGTCTCAACATCTTATGAATTACAGTTGTTGAATATGCATCTTTTAGGTCCAATACAAACTGGAACCATTGGAGGGAAATACTATGTGTTTGTCTTAGTTGATGATTATACTAGATATACGTGGTTATATTTTCTAGCAACGAAATCTGAAGTTTTTTATTATTTCAAATGTTTTAGATCCCAAGTTAAAAATTAGAAAAACCTTCCATTGAGAAATATTCATAGTGATCATGGTGGAGAATTTCAAAAATCATATTTTGAGAGTTTTTTTAGTAGAAAATCTATTACTCATAACTTCTCCACACCAAAAAATCCTAAAAAAATGGTGCCTTTTAAAGAATAAATCTAATTATTCAAGAGCTAACTTGAACCGTGTTGAGTGAATATTCTATAACTAATCATTTTTGGGCTGAAGTTGTATGTATATCTTGTTATACTATAAATCAAGTTTTTATTAGACCCTTAAATAATAAAACCCCATATGAGTTATAGAATGGTAGAAAACCTAGACTTTCCCACTTCAATGTATTTGGTTGTAAAGAATTTATTTTAAATAATCAGTAAAATTTACATAAATGATCATGAAAAGCTGATGAAGTAATTTTCCAAGGATACTCCACAAATTCTAAGGGTTATAGAGTTTTCAATAAAAACACTTGTCTTGTTGAGGAAACAATACATGTTAAATTTGATGAAACCGATCCCTTTATTTTTAAACACCCTCAACCTATATCATCGGATGTGTTTCCAAATACTGATTTTCAACCTTTGATATAAGATCCTTCTAATAACGAAAATATTCAAGAATATATTTATGAAGTATTTACCCTAGAATATTTCCTACCATATGTTTATGAACATGTTCTACAAAACCCAAATCAGTAGTTTATTAAGAATCATCCCAGTAATAATATCATTAGAGATGTAAATCAACCTATAAGAACTAGAATCTCCTTATGAAATGAAGTAGAACAACTAGCATTCCATTCTCAGTTAGATCCAACAAAACTGACAAATATTTAGGTGATGATGATTGGATTAAATCCATGTAAGATGAGCTAAATGAATTCAAAAGGAATAATGTATGGACCTTGGTTGAAAGACCTAAGGAAACTTCTTTAATGAGAGTAAAATGGTTCTTCAGAAATAATTGTGATGAATATGAAATCATTGTATGAAATAGGGATATATTAGTTAATAATTTCTATAATCAACAAGAAAGAATAGACTATGAAGAAACCTATTCTCCAGAAGCAAGACTTGAATCTATTCGAATTTTACATGCCTTTGTAGCATTCTTTAATTTCAAACCATTTCAAATGGATGTTAAATGTGGTTTCCTTAATGGTTATATCTAAGAGAATGTTTTTTTTTTGAAAAAACTCCTTGTTTTGAAGATACAAAACATCCTGAACATGTTTTCAAACCTACCAATGCTTTATAAGGACTTAAACAATCCCCAAGAGCCTGTAATAATAGACTTACATGATTTTTGTTACAAAATAATTTTTTTAAAGGTTGGGGTCGAAGCCTCATTTTTATTAATAAAGCAATTCAGAGTCCTCTTTAACTGGGTAGAGGGAGACCCATTACATAGCCCGAATTCCCAGTGGGCTTGACAACACTAAGAGTATATGTACTCCCATAGGTACCTAAAATTCACATGATCTTGATGAAGTTGAGAAACCAGTAAATCAAACATCATTTAGAGGTAAGATAGGAAATCTACTATACATAACATCTATTTGTCCAGAATTAATGTTTTTAGTATTCTTATCTGAAAGGTATCAATCCAATCCCAAGGAATCTCATTTAAAGAAAGTGAGAAATTGTTTTCCCTACTTGAAGGGAACCATGGATTTAGGACACTTTTATACTTCTGGAAATAATTTTTTTAAAAATATTTTCAGATGATGACTTTGATGGATATAGAATGGATTTGAAAAGTACATCCAGAACATGTAATTTTTTAGGAGATTCATTAGTTTCTTGGTCATGTAAATATCAACAATTAGTAGCACTTTCCACTATTGAAGATGAATATGTAGGAGCTGGAAGTTGTTGTGACAAAGTGTTGTGGATGCAACACACACTCACAGACTATGGTATGAGTTTTAACAAAACTCAAACATTATATGATAATACTTATGCCATTTCCCTAAGTAAAAACCTTGCACATCATTCATGTGAAAAAAATATAGATATTAGTCATCACTTTCTTATGGATCTCACACAAAAAGAATATTTCATTCTTTAATTTTTCAGAATGCAAGATCAACTTGCGGATATTTTCACAAAATATTTACCCTCCAATATAATTGAATACATTAAACAGAAGTTAAATATGATAACCATTAGTCATCCTTCCATATTAACTTCTTGTTGAAACCTATCTCTTTTTCGTACGTAACTCATTTTCATAGAGGGAGTACATTATCATGTTAGTCAATTCTTTTATCTCTTAATCATTCATAATCAAAATTTTCTTTATCAAAATTTTTTGTAACCAAAATTTTCGTAATCACCCTTTTCTCATTTTCATAGTTATCTTAATTATTTGTAGAAAATTTTCTAAAATCTAATGTTTTTCATGAAGAATTTTCCTCATTACGAATAATTTTCCTAGAAATCCAGAAGGTATGTTTTATCTCTTAAATATTTGTAATAATCTTTCTACAAGTTGGTATTTTTATCTTTTTAGAGTATTTTTCAGAATCACTTTTTCCTAAATCCTAATATTTATATTAAAAAATCACAAAAGATCGAAACTTACCAAATTCTATCTTCGGTTATCATCTCAACCATCGGATCTGATCAAGAGTGTTTAAATTGTTGGATCAATCAAGTAAGATGAACTTTCCCCTCAAATTCCTATATAAGGACCCCCGAGGTTTGTCCCACAAAGATCTTCAAGGCCTTCGCGTTCCGAAGTTCTTCCCCTCTAATTAAGGCCATCATAAATCATTAAGTTTTCCTCAGTTCCGAAGGTCTTTAAAATCCTCTCCTCAGAAAAAAATGTTGTCAGTAATGGAAATCACTGAATAGAAGATATACAGAGAGAGTTTAGTTGATCTTAATTTTTTTCTAAGTATGATTATATTATTTCAATGAATATAATGCTGAATGGCTGGGAGATCCTATATGTATCAAAACTGAAGGCGCGTGATCCTGATTATCTGGAGTTGTTGATTGAATTCTATGAATTAGTATATTTCATTAATGAAGGAGGGAGAGAGAAGTATAAATTTAAGATTTATAGAAAAACCTATTGTCTTTAATAAACTAAGGCTGCATGTTTAATTTCAATTCCATATGAAGGTGAAGCTAAATTTTTCAACCATAAATTACTGGATGTATCCAGTTCATTGGAGATGGAAAAGGATTTAGAGTGGCTTGTCCTGAAAGAAGTGAAGACCCCAAATATTATCCATCTCCCTATAAATTTCTCGATTCTAGAATTATGGTACCAAGGTTTTATTATTCCAAGAAAAGGGGATAAGGATACACTAAAAAAAGTGACATTTATATCATGGATTTTCTGTTAAACCTCAGGTAGATAAATTTGGGGAAGTATATCTGGATTATAAATGAAAATATCATGAATAGAAATTTGAAGTCTCAAATTATTATGTATCTGGACATTATCTCCAAAATTATAGATCTTTGTTTATAATCATTCAAAATCACATGTAGTTCTAAGCCAAGAAATTACAATGTTAAACTTCTTAGTAATGATACCTTAAGAAGGGTGAAGGCCGACTTCTCTAATGAATCCGGATATTTTTTTGAGCTTCCTCAAGAAGAATTTTAAGCCTTATCAAAGAAAATAGAAGTAGATAGAACTTCCAATAAGGATGGAAGGAAGAGGAAGATGAAGGAACCAGAAGAAAAAAAATATCCCTATGGATAAGGAATCACAATCTTCACCACCTAAGATAAATAAGAAAAATACCTACCAAGATGAAGTAGTTTCTAAGTGGAGAGAGGAAAAGAAGAACATGAAAAAAAGGTAGCCTAGATTTCTCTTGGACCTTGTTGAGGAAAAAGATTTGAAATTGAAGGCTGCTGAGAATATTGAGAAACAAGAGATAGAAAAGAAGCAGGGGAAGAAGATGTCGGAGGCTAAGATTGTTCAATCCCTTCATAAGGCTATGAATAAAGAGTATGAACAACATCAGGTACCAGAATTGTTTTTGAAAGAATCAAGTCATGTGACTCCGGGAAAAAAGATGGTGATTCTAAAACCAGAACAAGAAGATGAAGATGATGATGAAGAAGAAGAAGAAGAAGAATAAGGGAGTGTTGATACAGATGAAATGATAATGAATGTATTGGATTATCATGAGAAGGAGAGTCTTTATGAGAAACTGTCAATAAAAACTTCTGAAGAAGAATCTTCAAAACTTTCTACTCTAGGAAAAGAAGAAAAGGGATAGGAAGAAGTGAATAAAATATATGAAGAAGTGAGTAAAAACCATGAATTAATTCAACCAGAGGATATTGTGGCAGGTCCTGAGAATGAAAATATTGTGGAAGAAATTATTGTTCAATAATCAGATAGTGAGCATGAATCACACAAAGCAGAAGAGATCATTCTAAGAACTGATAAGGGGAAACAGGTGTTAGTCAATACATATAGTAAATCTGTGGTGAAAAAAAAGATGTTGGATCTTTATCAAAGAGGAAATATGAAGAGATAGAAAAATAATCCTCACCAACCAAACACTCTAATTCAGAATCATCCTCTCTAAGAAATGATTTTGTGGTACAATCTTTGAAGAAGTTGGTTGATAACATTACATTATTTATCATTATAGACTCAAGATGCCAGATGCTTCGACATTCATTTAATCAGAAATCAGATTCTGTCTCCATGATTATGGATAAGTTTGTTAGACTCGAGGCTGATTTCAAATCTTTTTTCATTGGTTCCGAAGCTCATAAAATCTCTTTCATGAAGATTATAAATTTGTCAACGAAGACAACTGAATACATGAGAGTCTTTGATGAATTTCATTATAATGCGAAGGATTATTTCAAAACAGAATATGGGATGTTTAAGGATCTTACTAAGAGTTTTGAGGAAAAACCGATTCTTGAAAAAAAAACACTAAAGAAGGAAGTTAAGGACTTGAATGAGAAGCTTAATTCAGTGGCTATGAATTGAATGAGGGAAAGGGATCTCAGAATTGAAGTTCAATATGGTCTTATCAAGATATAATAAGTCTTGAAGGTTCAGTCAGACATTCTTAAGGATCAGGAAGAACATATTAATGTCATAGAGAAGAAAAATGAAGATCATGATGAGCAGGTCAGGCATGTGGAACAAGATCCCAAGGAGCATAATAAGCTGAAAACCATTGTGATTAAACTAATACTTAAAGAGAAAGAAGGAATGGTTTTCATACCAATCCAATCTATTGTTGTATTTTTATTCCTTGTACAAATTCATTCTATTGTAATGAAATTTCCATTATCCTTAATATTTTTGTGTTCTATAGTAATAATTTTTCAGGTACAATATATTTTACATTATCTTTATTGTTTTTATGAAAATCACAAATGCAGACAAAGGAATGATATAAAGATTACTATGTAAAGAAGTGATCTCCCTATGTAAGGGGGACTCTATCTAAGGAGGAGTTTTCATCAAAGTAGATTTCCTTATACATGAAAAGATAAATATTCATAAGGAAGTAAAGAATATGATCCTTAGGGATTTAAAAATCTAAGGGGGAGTTATTCATATTCACCATGATTCATAAGTAAAGGGAGATATGTTTTTATTTTCAAGTCCCTAAAAATTCTATGTCCTTATATTATTTTTCATAAGGATGTTTGTGCTTTCCAAAATGGGGGAGATTGTTGGTTCAATAAGGATTCCTTATGATTTTTCCATTCCAAAATGTTTTGAAAATTAAAAACTCTCTATCTTACGAAAAATTATATTTTCCCTAAGAATTATCTTAATAAAAAAAAGTTTCCTTCCCCTAGGAAATTTTATCCTTACTTATGTTTTCATTGTTCACTTTTAGTTTCTCTAAATCTAAATATTTTTATTCCTAAGAGTAGAATTCAGTTTCTCGTATAAATCATCAGATACCTTTCAATCGTTGGTTATAGAGTATTTTGTTTTCAAACTCCAAATTCTTTAAAAATAAAACTCCGAATTCTCTATTTTTAGAATCTGAATTCTATAAAAATCAGACTCTAAATTATCTAAAATTCCGAATCCGAATTTTCTAAAATTCAAAATTCGAATTCTTCAGAATTCACACTCCGAATTCCTTATAATTTAGACTCCAAATTCCTCAAAATTACCACTATTAATTCCTCTAAATTACGACTCCGAATTCCGTAAAATCCAGACTCTAAATTTCTCAGAATTCCGACTCTGAATTCCTCAGAATTCTAACTCCGAATTTCATATAATTTCGACCCTAATTTCGTCAAAATTCGGACTCTAAATTACTCAGAATATAGAATTTGAATTTATAAAAATATGGACATCAAATTATTTAGAATTTGGATTCCAAAATCATTGGAATTCAGACTCCAAAATCCATATAATTCAGTTTCCAAATTCCATGGAAAACAAAATCTGAATTTTAATTATTTATAGTCTCCCAATTTTTATTTGCTTCAACTCTGAACTTTTTTTTTCCTTATACTCAGAAAAATCAATTTTGTTAAGAAATATTATTTTTCTTAAACTTTATATAGTTATGAAACGATGTCTTACAATCTGTTTCTAACTAACCATTGTTTGACTGACACATGTTCAATTCCCACTGAAATTCAAGGAAAAATATGACCATTGGAGGAGGGAGTCTACCGTTAGAGAAGTAACTATTAATAGGATCTCATTGGAATGATCTCAATGATGGGTTGATCACTCTAAAGTTTTCATGATATTGAAGTAATTTCTAGAGAGAGGGAGAGAATCTAATTCTTCATGTGTAATGAACATCTTTTTCAACATGCTTCGTGCGACATAGATTTTTGCTGAGTACAATCGAGGGGTTATGTGTATAGGAAGATAGAGGTGCCAAAAAACATAAAGTTTGAGGACTTCTGTGGATAGGAAGACTGAGGTGCCAACTACCTTAATGTTTGAGGGCTTGCAGGGATAACAAGATAGATTTTGATATTTATATTGACGGCTTACCCTAGTTTGGGTACGACAAACTTTCTTGAAAGTATAAATCAAGGGACCTTTATCCAAGGTTGTTGGATACCCTACTATTTTGGTTAAAATATTTCATACTTGTTACTCGTTTTGGTTCAATTTTATTTTCTCTTTTTTTTCATAAAGGAAGAAAGTATAACCTTCTTATTATTTCCTGTTCATTTGTATACTCAGATAAGTTAGATTCTATGCGCTTTAATGTAGAATATTTTTCTTCTAAACTTTTCTTAAGTTTCATTTCCAGAACAAAATTTCTGGAACCTAGCAAGTCTGTAGAACTAAAAGAGGTCTTTTGAATTTACCTTTTTAAAATTTGTTAAATATAGATTTTTTTATTGTTAAAAATGAATGTTTTTTCACTTAAAATTCAACCCTCTCTTGAAAATTGAGAATATACATCATTAATTTGACCCTACATGTATCTTTTTTATCAAGACTACAACACAATTTGGTACATTGGGATGCGATTTACATGTCTCTTACACCAATGTAATGGTAGTACGACATCATCTCTGGATGTTCTGGGTTCAGGTTCGTACAATTTGTATTAGAAAATGTTTATTAGAAACATTGGTAAAAAAATTAGGAAAGCATATATTTGATAACATAAACCGAAGATAGAATTTGTGCATACGTATGAAAGAAATAAAAATGTTTTAGTTTGATAGAGATTATGTAGATTTCATATAAATATATCCCGATTTTGATACTACAAGTGGATGCAGTTTTAGAAAAATTTTACAAATGGTAAAAAACTATAATTTTTTTTACTTGGCCAGAATCAAGTGTAACCTGGTACATGACAAAAGGCCTTACTATGAAACTATTTTCACACTACTGGAGGATATTATTAGGATAATTCACATTTTCATTACAACCCATTATGAAGTATTTGGATAGATAAGGAAAAGGAATGAGCTCAGATAAACCAAATCTCTTTTGAATTGAAAATAATATTTTATGATTTAGAAATATCATAAATTATTATATGATTTTTTCCCTTTGAATATTTTTACTCACACAATGATTTATTGTTTTTGTCAATGGATGGAACACGAAGGAATCATCTTAACAGTGACTATTATGGATAAGGTGATGAATATAAGAGAACAAATGAGGTGTTGATATTTGTGAAATTTATTGGGTTTTTTTGTTAATCAATTTCCCCAAAATATTATTATAAAAATATACCTTAACCAACTACATAACTCAACAAACGAGATAAGTATACATTATTATAAGATCTCGAGTGATATAGAGCAAAGATAAAATAAGGATCAACTTCCATCATGCCCGAAATGTAGAATGTGACACCCAATAATGTGTCCCAATAGATAGGGGAAATTATATATTTTTTGGAAATAATGAAATAATTAAAATATTTGAAGTGGAGATATTAAGGATACGATGGATAGAACTGAATATTATCATATGTATCCATTTATGGTTTATTTCCTTAATAATGTGAAACAAGGGAATTACCTGAGTCAATTCCTTCTTCTAAAGGATAAACACTAGACCTAAGAAGTTCACATGTGGAAATAAATGTATAAAGTATTTATGGGTTTTGGTTGAAAAGAAAATCATAGTTACAAGTCAATTTAATGATCACATTTCAAGGATTTCCATAATATTTTTTAAATAATATCAATAGGTTTTATAATAGGAGAAAATTTATGTAGGGTGACAACCCATCAATTCTGAAAACAACGTGAGCCATGATCACATTACCAAAGGATAATAAGGGTTTCAAACCTACCACTAACATACACAATTTATTGTTAAATATTTCATTGATTTTTGTTTAAAAAAATATGAAGAATATATAGGATTGATGAACCTGTTCTGTCACTTTTTGGGTTTAGAGAATAATGTATTAACCATATTGGATTTGAAAAATAGTAAGAGTGAAATATGATGACATGTTTATTGGGACTCATTATCCATTAAAAGTTAATTTTAGTTCCTTAGTTATAAAACATGAGTTTTGGATATCCATTTCATAGAGTATGGGCTGAATTTGAATTTAATAAATAACAAAAAAATATGGAATTATTAATATGAAATTGGAACCTCTCAAGTAAGTATATTTCCTTATATTATTCATCAATAAAATAATTCATCAAATTAAGGAAATTTTCCTAAAATAAAATGTTGTCCTAGTACATTATTTTTTGATGAAATGATGGTATTTTATATTACAAGAGATTTTTGGGATTGAGGAATCTAATTTTCCATGCATAATTCACCTATTTCTCTTCATTAACCTCAGTCACTGTCTATAAATGTTTTTTCATTTCATCCAAGCCCATATTTTCAATTTCCAGTACTATTATTTTACATAGAGACTTAGTTATATGTTGTTCCATGTGACCATTTCTCTTCTCATTATCTCTTATTAAGAATATAGTTTATTAACTCCTCTCATGATATGGGATTTCAATAGGTTAATTTTTAAATATCTAAAAATATATTACCATGATTGAGTTTAAATTATGAGGATGAAATTATTTATGGTGTTGAGACTATAATTTCATGAAATTATAATCCTAGAACATTGTATTCAATTTGATTTATGACATGTATCACAAAACTCTTCAGGGATTATAATATCTTGATAGTTTACAATATATTTACAATTATAAATAAATTCTATCTATGATGTATATTTCAATGAATGTGATATTGAGTTATTTTACATTATACACAATAATGAATTTTTTCAATGGATTGTGTTACACGCATGATCGAGTTTCAAAGAACAAAAATATATTATTAAAATATTATTATTTAATATAATAATGGATAACCTAGTTGTTAAATTGGTATTTATTGTTGAGTCAAAACATGTTGTGACATTCTAATTAATCATTTGTTTTGGAAATCACAAATCAGACATATGATAATCACATATATCATTTATATTGTATGTTATTGTACAATCGTAATAACTCACATTGTTTTTCATATATGATGTTTTCTTGTCGTAATCTTGTATGCTGTTTTAGAACCTAACCAGATATATTGTTTTGTGCATCGTAATCACATGTATTGTAAAAAGGTTATGCATTATAACAACATGCATCTTAGTCACTGGTATTATAACCAGATCATGCATCATAACCACATGCATCCTAATCACATGTATCATAACCAGGTTATGAATCGTAACCACTTTCATTGTAATCACCTATATCATAACCAAGTTATGCATCATAACCACATGCATCATAATCAAGAATCATAACCAGGATAAGTATTGAATCGTAATCATGCATCATAACTGTATTATATATCACACATTGTAACCATAATATAAATTTTAAATGATATGAATCTTATTCATGTTAAGAATCGTAACCATGTTTTGTATGTTAACCATTATATGCATTATTGTCAGGACAATAATTATGACCATATTATTAATCGTACTCATATAATGCATTTTCCTCTTATCTGAAAAAAATACAAATTACATGTTTCTCATAATAATTGTTTCATACTTTTGTGCTTACTATTTTCTAACTAAAATGATGACATTGAGTTGGTTATTTACCAATAAAAATGATGTCATGTATTCAGTTTTTTTGACCATTGTAATGCCAGCTGTCGATGTCCCAATTGATTATTAGTAGAAATATTACCGTTGGAAAAAATATGATCGTTGGAACCAGAGTCCTATAAATAAAAGGTCATTATAACCAGAATACCAAACTTTTTCATTAATCATGTTCTAGAGAGAGATGATGTGACTTCTCTCTTACTTCGTGCGAATGTCTTGATGATACAAGAAGTGAACGACTTGTTCCAAGTTCCTATATTTCTATAAGTTATGTTTTTCTTCATTGTGCATCCGATCATTCTCATAATTATCAGGGGATTCTAGGGATATGAATACATGATTCCGATCATCATATCGAGGGATTTCAATTGTTTGAGAGACAGAGGTATCGATTAACTTCCTTATCAAGGGACTTCGAGGATAGGAAGACAGTAGTAATGATCATCATATCAAGGGCTTACCAAGGTGGGGGTAATATAGGCCTTTTATCCTTTGTTATAGGATTCCCTAATCTTTTTTATAAATGAATTGTAATTCCTTTACATTCTGCTGCTATTAGTAATAGAAAGGGAATCACTTTTTTTCATATCATTATTTATATTGCTTTTTATTGTAATTTCTTCAATTACGATTCTTTCATTACATACGGTATTAATATATCCTATACGTTGTATGGTAAAACCATATATATTTATATTACATTGATCTTTTTTTAATTCAAATACTATTTTTTCCATTACTAGTGGTATTACAACATATCTTATTCATCAGATCCATGACTTGTATGATAATTTGTATTGGTTGTGAATTGTTTATTTTATTACCTATTAAACTACGTTCATTCTTATGTTTTTAAATAATTTTTTAACATACAATTCACCCCTTCTTGTATTTTGGCATCAAAAATACGAATACATCTATATTATGATCCAACAATTGGTATGAGAAGAGGCTTCCACAATTTTGTATTGCATGCTTTATTTATTTATAAAATTCAATTACATTTCAATTACAAATCATTTTTTATGACAACTTACTAAACTAACATGTGGAGTGGAACCATATTGTTTTGTAAGATTCAAGGAATGCATATTGGATCAATTGACAATCTAAATCCAACTTGACCACCTATTTTTTATGGAAATTATTATGAGTAATGGAGTTATAGAATGAAGACTTTTGTTATTAATACTAGAGTGAAATAATTATCATGCTTAATAGAGAATAAAAATTCCCAGATAAAGTAGTCAGAACCATCACCAACCATGAGAAACAAGAATATTTTAACACCCCGAGATTTTATGAAAAATATTGTTTTTAATTTCATTAATGTCTTGTGTTGTAAGTTACACCAAAAGGAGCTTGCACAACACGCATCCTTGACTTTCCTTGCATTACACGCAATCGTGACATTCCTCGATAGCGCGTGTAGTACGCAATACCGAGTTTCACTAAACAACGATATGCTATTAAAATATTATGAAAACTAGCCGTTATGAATAGTAATAACCACTTTTTAAAATTTTGTAAATTTTATTTTTCGAAATGGACTTCATTTTTGGCTATCGAATATCGAAATTAGCTTAGGATGAAATTTTGGTACTTTTCGGATAACTTTCATTTTCTGATTAATAGTGAAAATTACTAAATTTTAATTAAAAACAACCTTTTTAATCAAAAAAATTAATAGTGATAAATTATTATTTTGAGTGGTTTTAAATTATATTTATAATATATTTTTACAATTTCATACAATGTTGGTCATTGGATGTAATTTAACATTTAAACCAGACATAAACAAGTGTCAATCTTTTGATAGTTATTATCTCTTAAGAACACTCTATTTGTTTTGATGACGGGAATGAATTTTTAAATTAATTAATGCAACTGATATGTTTTGAATTTGGTAAAATAGATATCATTTGTGAGTTCATAATATCAAATATAGATTAGGCCTAATTTTTGGAATTTTTATGGAAACATTTATTTTCTTGATGAATAGTGAAACCACTAAGTGGTAGTTAAAAAAATGAATTTTTCATAAAACTTAATTTTACCACTTCTGTGAGTGGAATTTAAAAAATCTGAGAGACAAGTTTGATGTCAGTAAGTAAAATTTGGTTCAATGAGATGAAAATAATTTTTTGCGAATAGTAACTTTTTACTTTCTTTTACCACGGTTAAAAGTAAATAGGGTAATGAAGGCTAAAAATGATATTATTATTACCCTAAAACATGTCCTAATTCTATTGGATAAATTTAATTCGACCAAAAACAATCTTAGGAATAAAATATGACCATTTAGGTTTACTTGGATTAGATTAGGACATTTATTATTAATTTATTTAAAGAAGGGTTAAAATAGTTAAAATCAATGTTTAATAAGTATATCATTTTTAATATAGGGTTATACATATGATAAATTCGACTATAAATATTCATTAGAAATCTAAAAAGATTTCCTACATAATGATATTTTATTTGTAATTTTTAGACTTTAAATAAGTTAATTTATTTATGACACAAAGATGATGCAGTAATTATCTTATTAATGAAATATTGACATAATTGATGTTATAAATAACCAAATAAATGTAATTTGAGCCTTTTTATGAATTATAATAATTTTCTAGGTTAATATGACATGTTATTATTTATTTAATTAACTGTTTTCGAACTAATAATTCTGTTATCATTTTCACAAAAATCAGTTACTAAATAGTGTCTTAATTGACATAAAATAGTTTTTAAAACAAATATTATATTATTAATTGTTATTTTATTCCTAAAAATCTAATGTTCGGCCAAATGACTTAGATAAGGTTATATATATTAATAATAAACAACTTGGGGTTCGTTTGGCTTGTTATAGAAATTTTATTAACCTTATAGTGTAAGAACACAAAAAGAAACGGTAAAAGTAAAATTATATAACTTAAAGTTAAAACTAAATGATAAGGTTAAAATAGTAAACTAAACTTGTTCAAATTCTATTGTATGAGATTATTTTGACCCCTTCCCACCTTATCTTCAAAATAAATCAATTTGGAGCTATTTAAAACCGAATTTGTCTTTATAATAAAATAATATGTTTAGTTATTCCAAAGGTGCCCCTCTCCTCCCTTATAAAGGGAACCTCCTCCCTCTCTTCCTCACACCACTTTGAGTCTTCAAGATCGGCCAAACCCTGTCAAATTCTCTTCTCCAATTCCCTAAAAACATCCTAGAGGTCTGGGTCTTATTCAAAGACCAATTTTAGTACCCTAAGAGAAGGACTCAAAGAGGCGCTTCAAAGAAAAGGTAATGTCCATTACCGATTCTTTCAACTTTATTTCTTCTTCCACTACTTCTTATTAGGTGGTTTCATGATGAAGTAATAACACTATTATCACTAATATACTGATATTTTATTATAAGTATGAAACAACCCTATTTCACCATCTATCCATCCTACGGAAAATGAAATCACCACGCGTGCGTACGCACGGAATACCATCTCCACGTCGTGGTGTAATCTATTTTCCACCACAACCTTACTTGGATGGGTATAATGGTGTACATAATAACTATATATGATTATGTTAAAGTGATATTGATTCTGAAATAGTATACATACACTCCAATACAATTCCACGATCATGAGAACGATATCATCACTACTGTGTACGTACGGACTACCGTCTCCACGACGCGATGAGATTCATTCTCCACGTTAACCATTCATCAATGATTATAAAGTATATATAATAAGTAATCATGAAATATATTACATAATACTGATACTGGATTTTTGTGTATATATATGTATGTCATCTACTTAATTCCATTCAACTCAATAAGGAAATGAAAACAGCGTTCATGCGTACGTACGACCTACCGTCTCCATGAACGGTGTATTTCTTTCCATTTACTGATCTATTTTATATATGTATATTCTGAATATATATTATATATAAATCAGGTTTTATATTCTGGAATTATTTAATCATGATCTATGTAATCATATGAATAATTACAAGTCAAAACACGGACGAAAAATGAAACGAATTTACCCAAAATGCTCTTTAAAATGAAATTTACAAAAGAACGGGTAAAATAAAGTCATAAGTGAACCATATATGATATCATAAAAATAAGTATGATTCTAGAATAAGTCAATAACATTATTTAGATCATTATACAAGAGGTTCGGACACTTAAAAAGCAAATCATACCTAAGGTTAGGGAAAGATCACAATTTCATTTTTATCCGAGATTGTTTATACTTTGGTATTTACTGGGGTGTATTTTATCATCCACATCAATGTTTCCTCAATATGTAATATTATTTCCATCCACCAACAATTGTTTAAATACAATTTTACCCTTCGGGGAGTTTTTAGTAAAAGATATGAAAGGAATCTTTTGTCATTTTTCGTACGAGGTACTTTTTGACTTTTTCGACAAAAGTACGATAAGAATGTTTTTTTAACTTATACGACATGAATGGATTTTTAAAAAAGTATTTCCAAGAAGCTTCCTTTACAAGTTTTCGTGTTTATTTTTAATCAACATATTTTAGTTCAAAATTGTTTGACATGTTAAGAAAAGGAAAATGTTTTTGAAGTAGAAAGGATATTTTCCTCAAGAATGGTGTTCAAGTGTTTTATCAAAATTATTTTTCATCTAAGATAATATAGGGTTCTGTTTCTATCCCTATTATTAAAATAATTTTATTATGTTGTGATGGAAATATTTTTATGAATTCTTTTATCTTATATGAATTGTTTTATGATTTCATGATGTTTAAGATTCCCATTATTATTACATGGGTTATGATATGATGTATGGTTTATGATTTTGTGGAACACATAAGAATGGTATCATTATGAAATGGGTGGGACCTATATCTCCCTCCAATGAATTGGGTAAATATTTTATATCTCATGAGATAGACATGGTTGGAATAGCAGGTTAAACCGGTTCAGTGAAACAGGACTGAAACATGGAGTGAACTCGGTTCAGAAATGGACTTTTTCCACTAAGTTAGTCTTGGAAATGAGTCTTGAATAATAATAAATTATTCTCTATGATTATGTGTGTATGCCAAAAAGTTTCATGTTTTAGGTTATGATTATTGGGATTACATTTCACTACTATGATTTATCCCATGTTATGAAATTATGATTTCTTTTACAGGTTATGATTTCCAAAATTTATGTTCCTATGTATATGATGTGATTGATATTTCTTTTGTTTACCCTTACTGAGTATTTGAGCTCACCCTTTTATGTTTTCTTTTCCCCAGGATATAAAGAAAGGTTTTAGGTAAAAAAAGGAAGATCTTTATGGGAGATGTTGAAGATCTTTCACCGCGATTAGAAGATTATATTCCGAGTTTCCAAAGACACTAAACTATTACGGTCCTTGTGTGTGTGTTTTTGTTAAGTACTAAGTATTTCTAAAAAGTAATGTAATGTCCATGTACGTCAAGCTTTGGGTCTCTACAGTTTGTATCAGAGGAAAGGTTTAGTAAACCTTTGGAAACTATGATGCGAGAACTTTAGTGAGATCTCTAGAGATATTTCTAAGGTATGTCTAGGGATGTCCCTAAGGTTAAGTATAAGAATAGGTTATAGAACTAGAATTACGGTAACCCAAGATGTTAGATATTGAAGTTACTACCCCTTTATTATATTATTTTCCCTAGCGTGTTTTTTTCCTCTCATGCTATTCTTTTTGGGTTTTAGACGATGGCTGGAACCCGAAGGAACCGTGTTGATCAATGTAATAGAAAATGCAATGATTGTCCTCCTGAACAATCAAATGTTATGGGAGATGGAGTGAAAAATCTTATTGCTATATTTACACAAGCTATGAATCATTTTGGACTTCCAAATGAGTATAGAAGGGAACAATATTCTATTGATTCCTTCATGAGGAAACGTCCACCTTCTTTTAGTGGGTCTTCTGATCCACTTGTTGCTGAACAATGGATCATTACCACTGAAAAGATATTTTTAGTTCTTCAATGTTCTGAACATGATAAAGTCATCTTAGTAGTGTATCGTTTGGAAGGTGATACTGATCAATGGTGGAATCTTATCAAGAATACGAGGCCAAGAGATGAAATTGAGTCCATGGAATGGGACGAGTTCACGAACTTATTTTTCAATAACTTCTTCCCTCGTATTCTTCGAACAAAGATGGAGAAGGATTTTCTTGAACTAATGTAAAAGGATGATGAATTTGTTGGTATATACAAAGCCAATTTTACAAGGCTTTCAAGGTATGCATATGTATTTATCATCCAACCTGAAAGTAAAGTTGATCGATTCTTTAGTGGCTTAAAACCAAATCCTCTAAGGGCATTAGCTATAAGAGACTTCAGTAGCTATGAAGAAATTGTGTGTTGTGTTATAAAGGTAGAAATGGAAGTTGGTGTTACCTATCCATCTCATAGTTTTGACAAGAAACGAAAGATGGAGTTCAAGGAGAAATCTCAGAATAATGGGGAAAAGAAGATCAATGTTTCCTTATGCTCAAAGTGTGGAAAGAAGCATGGTGGAGATTTTCTTCAAGGGACTATAAAATGTTTTAAGTGTGGAAAAGAAGGTCATCGAGCAACTGAGTGTCGAAATAATGGAAAAAGGGTTTCTAATGATGTTAATAAAGAAATGACTGCAGAGAACGCACCACCAACACTTCAATGCTTCAAGTGCAAGGAAATGGGGCATTATGCTAATAAATGACCTAATCCAAGGGTTAGTGATGATCTACATGAGCAGCCACTTAATGCAAAGGACAAGGGGAAGTCACATGTGATCACTATTGGCAATGTTGAATATGACAACGATGTGGTGGAATGATTAAGTGTTTATGTAATGGGATTCCAAAATAATGTTGTATATAGTATCGTGGAATATTGGAATATTTATGTATTAGTCTATTGTGGTTTTCAATGATTTTATGGTACTGGTAACCATGGAAAGTGATTGTGATATGTTTGGTAAGAAGATGATATTCTCATAATGAAGGGATAAGAAGATAATGAGATGTTTGATTTTATTCATGAGCTCATGATTGATATAAGGACTAAGTGATATCATGGTTTGAGTATATAGAATTTTGAGGATTTTGGTATGTGGAAAGAGTTAACTTTTAACAGCATTCATGTTTTCAATAAGGTTCAATGGGTATTCATTCTTCAAGAGAATACATGATTAAGGTATTCACATGTTTTTAATTTGACCAACAAGATATATCTTATGATATGTGGGGGATAAATGATGCCATTCACGTGATTGTTACGTGACATTTAAAGTAATAAATTTCTTTATACTATGATCTTGGACTAAAATATTTTAGATAAGCCTAAAGATTGGAATTTATTATGTTGGACATAAGTTAGGATAGAACTTTTTTCGATATTATTGATGGGATGTTATAGTAATATAGCTATAGAAAAAGGACAACCTGCAGGATGGGCGATTGCCCATCACGTCGGACAAGGCTGTGGGAATCGAACCCACAACCGAAGTGCGACTGGCCTTTATCGCCTACCACTGGCCTACAGGAAGTCCCTGTTTAGTTGAAACTAGTTTTATTACATTAAACAGTATAATATAAGAAGTATAATTAAATTTTAAAAACCATATATGATTAATCTCACTATAGATGGACTTACGTATTTTTTGATAACTTTTCTAACGTTTTGTATGAGATAGATGGAATGACCCCTCATTCTATCACATGAGCTGATAACACTTCACGAATGACAAATTCAACTTCATTTCATTAAGAGATGAAGTGGAAATTTTCTAAAGAATGACCAACGATGAGACTATCCAAAATCACAAAAGTATTTCTTCTAATTCCAATTTCATCAACTTTAGGGAAATGATCTTGAAAACCAAAATACTGCCCTAGTGCTCTTATATCTGATGAATCAGATGGTACCTTAGATCGTCACAAATTTATGGCTTTGTGATTTCTGGATTTTCCATAGCCATGTTCTCTACCACTCTCTATCAGAACATGATGGTTAGATTTCTTTTCCATATCCATATTTTCACCTATGTGGAAACCCAGTGATTAGTTTATTTGGGTAACCATTACGTTTCATACTTTTGTTTTTAAGGATTGGTTTTGGTATTCCTTTTTACGATGTATGTTTCTATTAAAGGAACTTTCAAATAGTAAACCATTTATAACCCCGACGAATCACGAGGGTGAAATTCATTTTAAGGGGGGTATAATGTAACACCGTGAGATTTTATGAAAAATATTCTTTTTAATTACATTAATGTCTTCTGTTGTACGCTACACCAAAAAGAGCTTGCACAACATGCATCCTTGACTTTCCTTTCATTACACGCAATCACGACCTTCCTCGATAGCGCGTGTAGTACGCAATACCGAGTTTCACTAAACAACGATATGCTATTAAAATATTATTAAAACTAGCCGTTATGAATAGTAATAACAGTTTTTGAAATTTTTTAAATTTTATTTTTCAAAATGGTCTTAATTTTTGGATTTGGAATATCGAAATTAGCTTAGGGTAAAATTTTGGTACTTTTCAGATAACTTTCATTTTCTGATGAATAGTGAAAATTACTAAATTTTAATTAAAAACAACTTTTTTAATCGAAATAATTAATAGTGATAAATTATTAATTTGAGTGGTTTTAAAGTATATTTAGAATATATTTTTACAATTTAATACAATTTTGGTCATTGGATTTAATTTCAAAATTAAACCAGACATAAACAAATGTCAATCTTTTGATAGTTATTATCTTTTAAGAACACGCTATTTGTTTTGACGGGGGGAATTAATTTTTAAATTAATTAATGCAACTGATATGTTTTGAATTTGGTAAAATAGACATCATTTTTGAGTTCATAATATCAAATATAGCTTAGGCCTAATTTTTGGTATTTTTCTGGAAACTTTCATTTTTTTGATGAATAGTGAAACCACTAAGTGGTAGTTAAAAAAAATACATTTTTCATAAAACATAATTTTACCGCTTCTGTGAGTGGAATTTCAAAAATACGAGAGACACGGTTGATGTCAGTAAGTAAAATGTTGTTCAATGAGATGAAAATAATTTTTGGTGAATAGTAACTTTTTACTTTTTTTACCACGGTTCAAAGTAAATAGGGTAATTATGGGTAAAAATGATATTATTATTACCCTAACACATGTCCTTATTCTATTTGATAAGTGTAATTAGACAAAAAACAACATTAGGAATAACATATGACCATTTAGGACCACTTGTATTAGATTAGGACATTTATTATTAATTTATTTAAAGAAGGGTTAAAATATATAAAATCAAAGTTTAATAAATATATCATTTTTAATATAGGGTTATACATAAGATAAATTCGAATATAAATATTCATTAGAAAGATAAAAAGCTTTCCTACATAATTATTTTTTATTTTTTATTTTTAGACTTTAAATAAGTTAATTTATTTATAACACAAAGATGATGCAGTAATTATCTTATTAATGAAATATTGACATAATTGATGTTATAAATACACAAATAAATGTAATTTGAGCTTTTTTATGAATTAAACTAATTTTATAGGTTAATATTACATGTTAGTATTGATTTAAATAACTTTTTTTGAACTAATAATTCTGTTATGATTTTCTCAAAAATCAATAACTAAATAGTGTCAAAATTGACATAAAACAGTTTTTTAAACAAATATTATATTATTAATTGTTATTTTATTCATAAAAATCTAAGGTTCAGAAAAATGATTTAGCTAAGGTTATATATATTAATAATAAACAACGTGGGGTTCATTTGGATTGTTATAGTACGTTTATTAACCATATAGTGTAAGAACACAAAAAGACACGGTAAAAGTAAAATTATCTAACTTAAAGTTAAAACTAAATGATAATGTTAAAATAGTAAACTAAAATTGTCCAAATTCTATTTGATGAGAGGATTCAGACCCCTCCCCACCTTGGATTCGAAATAAATTAATTTGGAGCTATTTAAAACCGAATTTGGATTTATAATAAAATAATAGTTTTAGTTATTCCAAAGGTGCCACTCTCCTCCCTTATAAAAGGGAACCTCCTCCCTCTCTTCCTCACACCACTTTGAGCCTTCAAGCTCGGACAACTCCTGTAAAATTATCTTCTACACTTCCCTAAAAACATCCTAGAGGTCCTGGTCTTCTTAAAATACCAATTTTAGTACCCTAAGAGGAGGACTCAAAGAGGCGCTTCAAAGAAATTGAAATGTCTGTTACCGATTCTTTCAACTTTATTTCTTCTTCCACTTCTTCTTATTAGGTTGTTTCATAATGAAGTAATAACATCAGAATCACTCATATACTTATATTTTATTATAAGTATGAAAAAACCCTATTTCACCATCTATCCATCCTACGGAAAACGAAATCACCGCGCGTGCGTACGTACGGAATACCGTCTCCACGCCGTGGTGTAATCTATTTTCCACCACCATCTTACTAGGATGGGTATAAAGGTTTAAATAATAACTATATATGATTATTTTAAAGTGATATTGATTCTGAAATAGTATACATACACTCCAATACAATTCCACGATCATGAGAACGATATCATCGCTCATGCGTACGTAAGGACTACCGTCTCTACGACGCGAAGGGATTCATTCTCCACGTTAACCATTCATGAATGATTATAAAGTATATATAATAAGTAATCATGAAATATATGACATAATAATGATACTGTATTTATGTGTATATATATGTATCTCATCTACTTAATTCCATTCCACTCAATAAGGAAACGAAGACAGCGTTCATGCGTACGTACGGCCTACCCTCTCCATGAACGGTGTATTCCTTTCCATTTACTGATCTATTATATGTATGTATATTATGAATATATATTATATATAAAACATGTTTTAAATTATATAATTAATTAATCATGATCCAAGTAATCATATGAATTATTAGAAGTCAAAACACGGACGACAAATGAAATAATTTTACCCAAAACGCTCTTTAACATGGAATTTACAAAAGAACGGGTAAAATAAAGTCATAAGTGAACCATATATGATATCATAAAAATAATTATGATTCTTTAATAATTCAATAACATTATTTAAATAATTATACAGGAGGTTCGGACACTTACAAAGAAAATCGAACTTAAGGTAAGGGAAATATCACAATCTCATTTTTATCTGAGATTGTTTATACTTTCGCATTTACTGGGGTGTATTTTATCATCCACATCCATGTTTACTAAATATGTAATATTATTTCCATCCACCTAAAACTGTTTAAAAACAATTTTACCCTTTGGGGAGTTTTTAGTAAAAGATATGAAAGGAATCTTTTGTCGTTTTTCGTATGAGGTAATTTTTGACTTTTCCGAAAAAAGTACGAGAAGAATGTTTTTTAAATTATATGGAATGAATGGATTTTTAAAACATTATATCCAAGAAGATTCCTTTACAAGTTTTCAAGTTTATTTTTAATCATCTTTTTTAGTTCAAAATTGTATTACATGTTAAGAAAGGAAAAAGTTTTTTGAAGTAGAAAGGATATTTTCCTCAAGAATGGAGTTCAAGTGTTTTATAAAAATTATTTTCCATATAAGATAATATAGGGTTATGTTTCTATCCCTATTATTACATTAGTTTGATTATGTTGTGATGGAAATATTTTTATTAATTATTTTATCTTATATGAATTGTTTTATGATGTCACGATGTTTAAGATTTCCATTTTTTATTACATAGGTTATGCTATGATGTATGGTTTATGATTTTTTGGCACACATAAGAATGGTATCATTATGAGATGGGTGGGACCTATATCTCCCTCCAATGAATTGGGTAAATATTTTATATCTCACGAGATAGACATGGATGGAACGACAGGTTAAACCGGTTCAGTGAAACCGGACTGAAACAAGGAGGGAAGTCGGTTCAGAAATGGACTTTGTCCACTAAGATAGTCTTGGAAATGAGTCCTGACTAATAAGAAATGATTCTCTATGATTATGTGTGTATGACACAAAGTTTCATGTTTTATGTTATGATTATTGGGATTACATTTAACTACTATGATTTATCCCATGTTATGAAATTATGATTTCTTTTGCAGGTTAAGATTTCAAAAAGTTATGTTCTTATGTATATAATGTGATGGATATTTCTTTTTTTTTACCCTTACTGAGAATTTGAGTTCACCCTTTTATGTTTTATTTTCCCCAGGATATAAATAATGGTTTTAGGTAAAAAAAGGAATATCTTTATGGGAGATGTTGAAGATCTTTCAACACGATTAGAAGATTATATTCCGAGTTTCCAAAGACACTAAACTATTACGGTCCTTGTGTGTGTGTGTTTGTTATGTACTAAGTATTCCCCAAAAGTAATGTAATGTCCATGTACGTTAAGCTTCAGGTCTCTACAAATATCTATTAAACTACAAGGTACAAAATACTTTGTTGTGTTTCAGGACTAGGAATATATGTTTTCAGATATAATCATGTGAAGCATCCAAATGTATCCGGAATAAATTGAAAGCAACAAATTTTGGTACATATAAAGTTATAGACACAATAAGAGCCATATTACAAGAATAATATCATGGGTTTGTTTCTCCTTATGGAGAACCAGTATGCAAGGTGAAACAATGATTTATGAAAATTGTCAATATAAATCAATATATGGGTGAAAAGGGTCAAGATTATTAAGCACTTGTGGAAAAAATAATTGATATACTACCAAATTAGTTGAAATAAAAAGGAATTATATTGATGAGAAATTGAAATTTACTCAAATAACTCATAATGAATTTATTGGTACCCTCTTACAGTATAAGGAAAGAATGAAAAGAGATTTTGTTTTCAAAAATGAAAATAATGGTAATGGAAGTGTATCTTTTACTACTAAATCCAATGCTAAGAAACCAGAAAGGATGACAAGATCCAAATATAAGAAAGCTATTGTTATATCAGAATCCAATGAAAGTGATCACTCAGATAATGAGTTAGCCAATATTTCTCTAAGGATGAACAATAATGATGGAAATAATGACTTTCTATACAGATTAAAAAATAAACATAAAAAGAATAAAAAAGACTTAGAATTAATATGTTATGAATGTAAATGAGCATGTCATTTATACCAGATTTTACTTTGACTAAAAGAAAATACATGGAGGAGAAACATTCAAAAAGAAAAGAGAAATGTTTCAAAAGTCAAAGAATAAGAAATTATTTACTACAAATGTTACATGGAGTGAAAATGGTGGTAATTTATCAAATGAATTCTCAAAATATGAACCTTCTGGCCCGAATAATTTAGGACTTATTTCTAGACTACCTACAGAAAATCATTATATCCTGGATAAGTAAAACATGAAGTGTACCAACAAAAAGAACATTTGGTACATATATAGTGGTTTTTATCAACACCTGATGGGAAATAATGATTTATTCTAAAATATTATTGAAATTAATGGTGGAAGAGTGACCTTTGGAGATAATGCTCAGGGAAAGATCATAGGTATAGGTAATGTTGTTATTTAAGGAAATGTGTTAAATTAAAATGTTTCATTTGTAAATGGTTTTAAGACCAACCTTGTAAGAATACGTAAATTATGTGATGATGGTTTCCTTGTGAATTTTCGGAATGAAAAATTTTTAGTTCACAATTCCAAGGATGAATTCATTCGTTCTACTCATAGGAATGAGAATGTATACACAATAAATATAAAAGTAAGTGCAATGGAAGACCAATCCTAGTTATGGAATTGAAGGTTAAGACACTTTAACCATAGGAACATTTGTAAACTCACAAATTAAATTCTTTTTAATGATCTACCAAATCTAAGGTATGATTATCAAAAGAATGTAACCATTGTCAATATAGAAATAATCATAAAACAATATTTCAATCAATCAATGAAGTTTCATCTTCAAATGAATTATAGTCACAGAATATGGATCTGTTCTGTCCTACTCAAACTGAATGCATTAGAGAAAAATACCATGTATTTGTATTTGTCGATGATTGCACGACATTTACATGGGTCTATCTTCTAACAAAGAAATATAAAGCCTTTTTCTATTTCATAATGTTTAGATCCCATGTTAAAAATGATAAAAACCCACCACTAAAAACTATTCGTAGTGATCTTGGTGGAGAATTTTAGAATTTTTATTTCGAAAACTTTTTTAGTAATAAAGGTATTAATCACAAAATTTCTACACCATAAACCCTACAAAAAAATGGTTTTGTTGAAATAATAAATCATATTCTTCAAGAAATAAAAAAACCTTGTTGAGTGAATATTCAATTACTCATAATTTCTGGGCTGAAGCTGTTAGTACTGCATGCTATTCTATAAATCATGTTTTAACTAGAAATTTTATTAATAAAACACCATATGAATTGTAGACTAGAGGAAAACCCAAAATCTCATACTTAAGAGTATTTAGATTCAAATAATTAATATTGAATAATAATGATAATCGATATAAATTCACACCAAAATTTGATGAAGGAGTCATTCTATGTTTTCCCACAACTTCTAAGGCTTGTAATGTTTTAAAAAAAATATCTTGTACTATTCAGGAAATAGTGAATGTCAGATTTGATGAATCTATCACCATTGTATTTAATAAATTCTTATTTACATCAACATATGTTTTTTAAAAAATTAATTACCAACCTTTTATTAGAAGCTCTTATGAAAAGGGAAATACTAAATAAAATAATTCTGAAACATTTACCCCAGAATACTTTCTATTCTATGTTTATGAACATGTTTTATAAAACCCAAATCAATTATTTCGTCAGAATCATCCCATTGATAATATCATTGGTGATTTAAATCAAAATGTAAGGACTCAAAATTCCTTTAGGAATGAAATAGAACATCATGTATTTTTTTCTCAATTCAAACCTAAAACATATAATATGGAATTAGGTGATGTCTATTGGATTAAAGAAATTAAAGATAAACTAAATTAATTTTAAGGAAATAAAGTTTCTACCTTGGTTTAATGACCTAAAGAAACAACTCTAGTTGGTATAAATGGGTTTTCAAAAAAAAACAAATGTTGTGAAAATGGAGTTATCATAATAAATAAAGCATGACTTGTTTATAAGGGCTACAATAAACAACAGGGAATAGACTATGAAGTAACCTATGATCCGATATCAATACTTGAATCTATTAGTATTCTATTATCCTTTGTAGAATACTTCAATTTCATAATTATTCAAATGGATGTTTATTATTCTTTTCGAAATAGTTTTGTACAATGAATTTTTTTTGTAGAACAACCCCCTATTTTTGTAGATCCAAAACATTATGATCTTGTTTTTATACTTACCAATGATTTTTATGGCCATAAACAATACCCTTGTGCTTGTTATGGTAGACTTACATGATTTATTTTACAAAACAATTAAGCAAAAGGTACTACTGGTCCAACTATTTTTATAAAAATGGAAAAATAAATGTTTTTATTATTCAAATCATTGTGGATAACATTATATTCAGATGAAATCAGTAATCCTTAACTGATTTCTTTGGCATTCTAATGAAATATGGGTTTGAAATGAGTATAATGGGTGAGATAACATTCATATTAGGTTTATGAATATCCCAAAAACCATATGGAACCTACACATCCCATCATAAGTCTATCAAAGACTTAATCAAAATGTAAGTATATGATAGCACTAAAAGTATTATCACTCAAATCCTTACCTCAAATACACTTTATCTGGATGAAGCTGGGAAACCAGTGGATCAAATAACTTTTAGAGGTATGATAGGAAGTTTGTTATACTTAACATCTTTTTTTCTAGACTTAATATTTTTGGTGTGATTATGTGAATGATACCAATATAATCCAAAATAATCTCATTTAAAATCAAAGAAAAAAATTTTGAACAACATAATGGGAACTATGGATTTAAGAAAATTCTATTCATCTGGAAATGACTTTGTTTTGAAATGTTTTTCAGATGCTATCTTTGGGGGTTGTAGAATGGATAGAAAAAGTACATATGAAACATGTCATTTATTAATAGATTATTTAGTTTCTTGGTCTTGTAAGAAGAAACACTTAGTATCACTTTCTATTACTGAAGTTGAATATGTAGTAGCTGGAAGTTGTTGTGCTCAGGTGTTGTGAATGCAATACACATTCACTAACTATGGCTGGAGTTGTTTCAATACTCAAATACTATGTGATAATACAACTTCCATTACTCTTAGTAAAAACCATGTACATCACTCATCTTCAAAACACATAGATATTATACATAATTTTCTTAGGGATCGCACAAAAAAAGAATATATTTTTTTACAATTCATCGGAACACAAGAAGAACTTGCTAAAAATTTCATAAAACCATTATCTTCTAATATATTTGAATACATTAAATTGAAATTAGGAATGATCAATCTAAAGTAATCATTCACATCTATTTCTTATTTAACCTATCTACTTAAATTAAATAACTCATTTTCAAAGGGGGAGTATACATAATTTTATCAGCTCCAATTTTCAGTTTTATGTTTATTTGTTTTACCCTTTATGATTTTCAATTTTATGTTTATCGGTTTTACAGTATATGTTTTTCAATTTTTTTTTATTAGTTCTACTCCATTCAGTTTTATTTCTTTTACATGTATCAGCATTGATTTATCGGATTTGCTTTATCATTTTTACAATTATCAGTTCAACAATAATATCAGTTTCACTATAATCGATTTCACTTATTAGTTTTATAGTTTATCGGTTTCTCTATTATCAGTATTGGGTTTATCGGTTTCATGTTTTTATCACCTTCTTGTTTGGGCTTCATAATTAGAGGTACTATATTAGACTATCAGTATTGTGATAATTTATCTATATTATACTCTCAGCATTGAAATACTTTATTGGTACTAGATTATCTGTGTTGGATTACCTTGTCAGTATTGGACTATTGGTAGTGGATTATTCTATCATTAATAAATAATCTATGACAGACTATTTGATTTTATCGGTTTAAGAATTCATATCGGTTTTACATTTTTATTGTTTGTATTATTTTCATAAGAACAATATATTGAAACCAATACATCAACCACAATACTAAAACTGTTAGAATTTCTAAAGCCTTATTCTGGTTGTTTAATTAGTTGTTTATCAATTCATTCTCTTCATTACTAATCGGTTTTAGTCTGAATACATTTTTTTCTTTTAAGGAAAACTCAATAATTCAAAATCATTGTCAACCAATAGATCTTTTAGATATAATGGTGACCATAATTTTTTTTAAAGAACCAATCCCACATCAAACCCATTTGTTTTTTTTTCTGAAGTCCAGTTTCCCTATAAATAAGCAGTTTAGTTCATAATTGGTTCTAACCTTAGTTTTCTTAATCACAGATCTACTCGGCTTTCATAATCAGGAAGATATTCAAGGTTTTATTTAGTATTTCATGAATGAGTCTAATTCTTCATCTCCAAAAGAATTGTCTCCAAAATAATTCTCTTCCATGGCCTTTCGAGGTGAATGGTTAGTCTCTAGAGATTTTTTGAAATTATTATTTTTTGTTAAAAATGATTATAAGATTTCAAGGGTGGGAATCCATTTGTGTGGAATGACCGAATTCAGATCAGGAATATGTGTATCATGATGAGTTTTTACTATTCTATAATTTATTAGATATAAAAAAAGGCTCTTAAGATTTCTTTTATGATGTATGATAAAGAGTATAAAACCTCCATAAAACAAGAAGCTGCATTTTTAGGTGTTCTATTTGAGGGTGATGCACTATGCCCTTCTAATAAATTTACAGAATATGATGGATCATTTCATAATTCTAAAGGTGAAGAAACACGTTTTGATACTCATGAGGACGACTGAAAATTGAGTCATTTATTAGGAGATAATAGACTTATATCCCTCTAGATGAAACAGTTTTTTGGTGCCGAAAAAGGGTGCAAAGGACACATTTAATATTCCAGATGTGTATGTACGTGATTATTTCATTAACATGAGAATGTTAAAACTTATGGGGTTCATCATCCTCATAATTAAGAAGCTTAAATCCGATGCTAAAAAATATCAGTTGATAATGTTTCCCACTATTGTCATTATGTTTCTGAAAGAATGATTGAGCATGTGTAATGTTTCAATAATGTAAGATCTGAATTCCTTTAAAGATCCCTTAATCAGTAAGGATACGATAAGGGTGCTCAACTTATGATCCAATCCTGAATTGAAAAATTTTGAGAAAAATCTGGATGATGAGAAAGAAAACGAAGTAGTTGAAGTTGGTCATAAACCTTCTAATCTATCCAAGACATCATCGAATAAAATAATTTTATTTATGACTAAAACTCCATAGCCATCAAACAAGAAAAATTTTGTATCCGATGAGGTTGATGTCGAATGAAAAAAAATAAAATGAAAGGAAAGAAGGGGATCCTCAGTTTGGATTGGATCTAGATGAATCATTAGATTTGAAAAAAAGATCAGGGGACGCTTTGAAAGAAGAATAAAAATAATAATAGAATCATGAATAGAATGGTTCAAGAAATTGAAATTGATACTCTACATAAAATAGCTGATCAAGAAAAAACATGAATTGTCATAAGGGAGCCACCAGTTCAGACTCAATTGGATCCAGTAGTAAAATTCAAGGAGAAACAAGCTTCTGAACAATCATTAACACAATATATTGATCAATAATTTGAAGAGACGAAGAAGAAGAATATGGGAATGAAGAAAAAGTCAAGGAATAATAAGGGGAAGAATAACATGGGAAATAAGAAATATATGTGGAAGAGAAAGAAGATAAAAACATGAGATGTCATATAGAAAAATCCTCAAAATCTCCAACATTAAATTTTCCTTCTTCAAATACTCAGCCTTCCATAAAATCTTCTCAAAATGATTTCTCCAATAATTTTTTATTCAGATTTCAAATAAAGAAGAGGAAGAATCCAATAGGAATTAGAATTATCCAGATCAAGTGGTCGGTACTGAAACTCATTTCAGTTATCTCCCCAAATACAATGAATGCATGGATTCTAAAAGAACAATCACTATGAAAAGAATTCAGTACATCAAACAAGCCTTGAATAGATTGGAGAATATGAAACCACATATTCCAAATATTGAAGCAAGAATATAAATCATTTCAACTGCTCATAATGATAGAACAAACTCTATTAAGGTTCTAATGGACATGTTTCTAAGTCTTTAAGCTGATTTAAAAATTATTAAAGAATGTGATGCTGAGTATAATAAGGCTTGTAATAAGGTTGTGAAGTGGACATACAATGTTGATGATAGTCTCAAGATTCATTTGAAAAAACATGATGAATTGATACATCAGGTAAATGATCTCAACTCTATGTATCAAAATATGGCTACTGAGTTGAATGAAAATTTTAAAGCCCTTCAATGACCCGGTACCTCTCATGGAATAGTCTCTGAAAAGGTTTTTGGTATAAAAAAAAATTTGTAGAATGATATTAATAATGTTTTTTCACTACAAAATAGATTATTTATCATAAAAAGGGAACACAAACCTAGGTTGGATGATTTCAATTACCATAAAGTAAGACTTAAAACTCAGTAAGAAATTAATCATCTTCATGAAGATAGGCTCAGGAAGAAAGAAATTTTTATTGATGAAAAAGATGAGAAGTTGAAGGCTCAATAAGAAGATCATGAAAAACTCATGGAGGATAGAAAAGATTAAAAAAATATGAATATCTCGATGTTTAATCTTTTGCAAAAACAAAAGGGAAAATAATGATGTCTGAACTCTTGTTGTAATGAAATTTTGTTTAAAGTATCAATTATAGTTTCTTAATTTATTTCTCTAACCTTTTGATGGAATTGAATACATTCCTTTATTCATTTTGAAAATTAAAATGGGGGAGACTAGTTTTGAAAACATGAATTTCAGGAATATCTTATTAAGGGGGAGAACTATCAAGTTTATATAAAGAGAATATGATCCCTTGTGTGTTATTTAATCCAAGGGTGGAATTAATAGTATAAACTATTCTTTTTAGAGGAGTTACTAAAATCAATGGGAGATAAGTCTTTATTGATTGTTTTTGTGATTTGTGGTTTCCAAAAAGGGGGAGATTGTTGAGTCAAAACAAGTTTCGAGTTTCCAATTAATCATTTTTTTGGAGATCACAAATAACACATATCCTAATCATATATATCATTTACCATGTATGTTTTTTTACAATCATAATAACTCAAATTGTTTCTCATATATGATGTATTCTTGTCATAATCAAGTATGTTTTTTTAAAACATAACAAGATATATTGTTTTATGCATCGTAATCACCTATATTATAACCAGGTTATGAATCGTAACCACAAGTATCATAATCACCTATATTGTAACTAGATTATTCATCGTAACCTCATGAATCATATTCACCTGTATCATAACCATGTTATGCATCGTAACCACATGAATTGTAATCACCTTTATCGTAACCAGGTTATGCATCGTAACCACATGCAGTGTAATCAAGAATTGTAACTAGGCAATGTAATTAATCATAATCAAGTATTGTAACCAGATTATATATAACAAATTATAACCACAATATAAATTGTAACTGATATGCATTTTATCCATGTTAAGCATTGTAACCATGTTTTTTTCATAACCACTATATGCATTATAGTCATGACAATAATTGTGACCATATTATTAATCGTACTCATGTAATGCATTGTAGTCTTATCTAACTTCAATACCAGTTACATGTTTATCATACTCATTGTTTCATACATTTTTATTCACTATTTTTTAACTAAAACGATTTTGTTGAGTTGGTTATTTTCTAATCAAAATGATATCATGTATTCTTTTTGTTTTGACTGTAGTAATACCAAGTGTCCAAGTACCTCTATATTTTTCAGAAAAATATAGACCTTAGAGAAAATATGACCATTGTAACTCGAGGCCTATAAATAAGAGGTCATTCAAACTAGAATACACAATATTTTCTTTCATCATGTTCTAGAGGGAGATTTTGTGACTTATCTCTTGCATCGTATGAATGCCTTGAAGATACAAGAAGTGAACATCTTGTCCCATGTTCTTGTATTTCTATAAGTGATTTGTTTCTTATTTCTACATCCAATCATTATGATAATGATCTATGGATTTCGGGGATAGGAAGACGTGCTACTGATCATCTTATCAAGGGATTTCAATTGTTTGAAAGATAGAGGTGTCGATTACCTTTATAATCAAGGTCTTCTGGTGATAGGAATACAGGAATGTCGATCATCATATCAAGGTCATACCAAGGTGGTGGTAAGAAAGACCTTTTATCCTAGGTGAACGGATACCCTAATCTTTGGGATAAAATAATTGTAATACATTTACATTCTGCTTCTATTTCTAATAGAAATGGAATCAATTTGTTTCATTTTTCTATTCATACTCATTTATATTTTCCTTGTTTCAATTATGATTCTTTCATTACATATTGTCTTAATAGATTCTATACGATGTATGGTAGAATCATTTATATTTGTATTATTCTCATCATTGTATTCAATTCAAATATAATTTTTTTTGTTACTAGTGGTATTGCAACATATCTTATTCATTAGATCCAAGACATGTATGATAATTTTTATTGGTTTTTATTTCTATTAGTTTAATAATTCTTAATCTAATTTCATTCGTAAGTGATTAAATACAATGTTTTCAACCCTACAATTCATGCCCCCTCTTGTATTGTGCCATCTAATTTACAATTACATCTATATTACAATCGAATAGTTATCAAAATTATTAAATATATTATGATGAATTAAATATTATATTTTACAATCAAATGTTTTGATATTCATCTAATATATTTTATATTCATAATATAAGAATGAAACCAATATTACACAAACAAACCCATATTTCTATAAAGTTAATTTAATTTTCATATTATGGAGAATATAAATTAAATATATATTCTGAAACTATTAAATATTTTATATTTCAAAATATGGTTTATATTTTAAATTGAAATTTCAAAATAATGTTATGGTTATTTTTTTTAATTTTTTGAAATATTTAATTTTTTGACGAATGCTAAAAAATAATGAATTTTAATTCAGAACAACTTTCTCATCTAATTTATTTATAAGTTTAAATACCATTTTTAATTTTCTATAGTTAAATTAGATCAATTGAACATAATTTAATACAATTTATGATATTTTAATCACTTCTAAATTTATATTCGATAAATAAACATAGGAAACTAATGTGATTTTTTTACTTTAAAAACATGATTTATCGTCCTATATGTGGTATTAAATTTAATGTAATTTCATCCACATATTCCATTGGACTTTGGAAAAATGGATTCCAAAAATATTTTAATAAAATTACCCCACATACAGGAGGCCTCATCTTATTCATAAATCCAACTAATGAATCCATTTGGTAAAGCAAAAATAATTTACGCAAAGAATTAGTAACATACTTTCTCAATATATTTTTATTTATTATAATTCCCCACCCATCAAATATTATTATTTAATAATTTCTTAATAACATAAAATATAAAAAATATACTAATTTTTTATATTATGGTTTTAATTTAAAACTTCACAAAATTCCATCTAATGAGTAATGTATTTAATGGTCATTAGTACATCGTACTACCACCTTGCAAAACAATGATTGCTCATTCATCTATTACCAACCATCATTCTGGGATTTATAGTGGAAATATTATTTTTTATAATTTATATATGATATTAATAATTTATTTATAATTCTATAATTATTATAAAACACATTCATTCAAGTGTTCATTTTTTAGGGATGTGATAACATTGTTTTGAGACGTGTGGACTACCACCACCACAGTGTGATGTGGTTCATTCATGATATAAATGGAATGTATTATTGTCTGTTATTAATATAATCTTGTGAAATATAAGTTAAAAATATGACACTTTAAATAATATATATATATATATATATCACATAAATTTTAAATTAAGAAAAGAAATGGAAGTAGCGTTCATGCGTACGTATGACCTATGTCTCTATAAATGGTACATTTCATTCCCCACCATCAAATTTATTGGATTATTATAAATTATACATATGATATATATATGAAATTTAAATCTTGTTTTATATTCTATTGATGTTCAAATCATGATCAATGTATGAAGAAGAAAATTACATGGTAAAACATACTCGACAAACTAGAAAATTAAAACCTGAAATACTGAAAATAATGGATGTATTTTAAAAGAGGGTAATATGATAGTATATTATCTTAATATATGATATTATAAATAAAATTATGGTTTTGGATGAAGTTATTAAAAATTATATAAACATTATAAATGATTTTAAAGGATTTTCACCAAAAAGGAAACACTTGGAAAAAATCTTTTTGTCTCACTTTTACTTTCATTAGGGATACATCATAATCAAAACTTATTTCTTATGGGTGGTATATGTATTTAATATTTTGATATATTATTTCATGATTTTTTCATTATTCATAATATTTTACATTTTAATCTGAATTATATCTTTTCAGGGGATTTGAACAAACTATTACCAAGTGGTAAATACTTTTATAATTCAATTCATTTTCAATGGGTTATATTTCATCCTGGTTATCATTAATCTTATAAGAATATGTGTGTATTAAATTTTTAGTCATTATTTTATTAATTAATTTTTTTATGTGGATTGAAATTTTACACAAATAATCTATTCGTTATTTTATTCTCACATCAACGTTATGGGTTTTTCTAGGGTTTATTTCACAATCTCATTTTGTTTGGGATTATTTACAACAGAATTTCTATTAGAGGAAATTATTGGATCATGGATAAATAACAAATTCATCTTATTCTGCTATACTTATTCATTATACTTTTTAAATAATAATACCATTTTCCACTATTTGGTAATCAAAATGTTTTATAATATGTTTTTAAGAAAGCCAAACTTAATTTCAACCTTTAGTCATATTACATGTTTTATTCTAAAAATTATATTTTCTAAAATGGTTTTAAAAGATGTCTTTTTTCCATTAAGAATGATATATTATTATAATTTTAACCCTTTTACTGTTTCATAGTAATTCTGAAAAGAATCTTCTTTTCATTTTCCAATCAAGACACTTTTCTACACTTTCTACCATGAAAAATGAATGTTATTTTTACCTTATATGATGTGTATGGATTTACCCATCATCATTTCATTGAAGCATAATTTTCTTACTTTAAAAGATAATTTTTAAAGAGAGTCTCTTTAAATAAGAATTTCAATGAAAAAAATATTTCAAAAAGTATTTCAAAATAAAGAAGATATTTTCCTAAAAAATGTTTTTATCTAACCTTTTTATAGTATTTAAAATCAACAACGTCAATAACACATTATTTTAATCCACATGGGTTATGTTGTATTGATTCAATAATTATTCTTCCCCTATATGTTTTATGAATTATTTGGCCAATGTTAATATTGAAATTCACTTCTATGATTCCTTTGTTAGTGCCCTTAATATTTAAAATTTCATATGATCAGAAAACATTTCATTTAGCTAATTATTTATATTATTTATAATGGATTTTTTTATTTATTAATCCATTTTTCATTTTTTAAATATGGTGCTTAATTAAATTTTTTATTGATTAGATGGGAATATATTGAAAAATATGTATTCGTTACACAATATAAATAATTTATATACCAAATTTATCATTAATTAAATTTATTATTTGATATATGAGTAATATCATTTCATGGAAGACAAGGTTTCTGGATAATTTAATGTAATCACTATGGGTTGGGTACTAGTTAATGAAATCCCTTTAATGCATCAGTAGTCACATGAGACAAAATCAGATGGCTGGCATAATCTAAAGGGATTTTACACAGTATGATTATAACTGTATTGAAATTAAATATTCATGGTAAAGATATCATGTTACAGAGAATATTGGCTTCCAATAATTAAGCATTTACATTAATGATAATTCATTTAGTACTCTTCCCATGGGATTATATCATTGAAATCATGTATGGATTCACATTCATTCTAATATTACAAATTAAATGGTATGTGTGTTCAATTGTTTACCATTCAATATTAATTATTCCATCTCTATTTATTTCCAATGGTATGTGTGTTCATTTATTTCAATTTCCATCATTTTAATAAATATCCTTCTAATTAAATTTAATATATTCAATGTATGTCCAACTATTCCCCTCTCATATTGACTATTTTTATTTATTAATTATTTATGTCACTGTAAATTATCCTTACTTAGAATTTGAGCTCTACCTTATTTTGTTTCCCTTCCACTGGATTCCCTAAAGTATACTAAGAATGATAACTGAAGACATTCAATATGTAATACAATTATTATTATAATGAAAAGATTTTGGGAATTTGTTTATACATTTGTAATATAAGAGTCGTCTATATATCTATTTTACTATGAAGAATAAAGGGTTATTTCCTTTGGGATGTGATTTACTTGTATATTTTTCTAATGTATTAGTTTCATGAAACTTTCTCTAAACCATTTGGGATTGGGTTTCTCCATTCATAAAATGAACCATCATGGCATTGTCGTCAAATACCATATATTGTTTTGAAAAATTATAGCATCAAGTTCATCTTTAACATAAGTTTATGAATAATATCATCATTTAGGTGAAAAAATCTAGAATCATCCTAACACATATTCACCATAATCTAATTAGATACATGTCATTACCAATTGAATTAGAAGGGAAATATACTATTTGTCCCAACCATAACATCATAAATTATCCTAATCATACATGCTACATAAAATGTATAATAATCACAGTAATGAAAAAACTTATGGAATATTGATTTTAGAACTATTCCACAAAAAATCGTTAATTAGTAATTGTTTGGGACCCAAAATGAATAAATGTTATTATACATTGAAATGAAATATCATTAATCGTGATTTGAGATGAAACAACACAAGAGTAGTAAAATATTATGTTTTGTATGTTAATGCTTCTTTGAGAAAGCCATTATTAGAAATCATTTTGATAATGATGGATCCTGTGTATCCCCAAATGAATATGGAATATAAATTTTAAAGAAATATGAGGTATATAGATACTAAAATATGATGAAAAATAGGGTTGAACCAAAGAAAAGAATTTGGGTTCAAGATTCCTTTTACCATATATCTCACTTTATTTTCTTCCTTTTATGGCTCCTGAATAATAAACATTGGATTATGAAAACATAGTTTAAGAAGTATTTTATGTTCATTTGTTTAAATATTTTTATACTAATTTTATTTTATTCTATTTTATAATGCTCCTTATTAAAAATAAATTATCTTGATATTCTGTTTTAATTAAATTTTCACATTATGTTTTTATGTCACTATTTTATAAAGGTCATTTATACATTTGTGAAATATAATCAAAAATCCTAAAATACATATAAATATATTTTATTTTATTATAAATAAAATTTTTCAACTATTTATATTTTTGGGGATAATAATAGTAAGGGAAACTACCACATTATTGATTAACTAGTCATTTATTGGACATTATCTAATGAGATGGATAAAGAAATTAGAAATTTATAGATGACAAAAATATGATGCCTCCAGTGATATAACATCATTAATATAATTTTATCCAACTTAATATTTAATTTCATATTAATTTTATTTGAATGGAATTGGGGAAATGTAATAGAAGAAGAAAAAAATCAAAATATTTGATAGAAACATACTCATTCCATGATGTAGCTTCTCTTGTATGACACTAAAACTCCCTTGATGTTTGGAGTAGGTTTAATCGAGAACATGCCTAGTATTCTAATCATATTTTATGAGAGGAGTTTAGTAATGTTTTATCAATGGTAATAGGGATATGTATGGTTTACCGAAATGGATAAAGTGTCATTATTTATAATTGTTGACCTCACCTGTTTTGATAATCTCAATCATGTATTCATATGTGTTGAAAATCCCAATTATGTTTTCATTATATATGATATTTTTAAGTATCATTGATCTATTCTTTAATTATTTCAAATATGTGATCAAACCAATAATAATTTGTAAAATAGTCTTTGGAATATGTTAATCCTCATTTATCCATGTTCATACAAGTTATAAATTGATTCTAACCCAATCGGATGTGTTCTGCATAAAACAGATAAGTAATCTGCCTATAGCTACTGATAAAGAGCTACCGGTACCTAGTCTACCGATAGACTTAGTCTACCGACAGACAGCTACCGATAGACTTAACATAGAGCTACCGGTGTAAGTATAAATAGCTACTAATGGAATAAGAGTCACCGATGGACGAAGCTACTGACAGACTCACAGCTACCGATACAAGCATGGAGCTACCGACGCATAGAGCTACCGACGCATGGAGCTACCGATAAACAAAGTCACCGATACAAGCATGTACCAACCGACGCATAGAGCCACCGATAGAGTCAAAGCAACTAATGACATTGAGCTACCGATGTTCAATCTACCGATGTTCAAGCTACCGATGTCCAAGCTACCGATGCTGATTACCTACCGATCACTCGACTCACTGTTTGAATTTCTTTATTTCCTATATTTAATCTATCTAACAGTCATATCATGTACATTTTAATGATTTTTCAAATATCTGATAAAGGTTGTCGGATGTCAGGAACCCGTACCTCGTACCTGCAGAAAGGAAATCTTTTCTGTCCCCTGTAGGGAGATAATACGAGAAGACTACACTGCCCAAGACACGCATCAACGAACAACAAAAAAAAAAGAAAAGAGAAGTGTGGTGGATGATATATACCAGAAACACAAGAAGAGAAGAACAAGTTCCATCAAGAACACAGAGAAGCTCATAGACAATCAAGCATACTCGAGAAGTGTTCTGTGCATATAAGAAGAACACTGAAGAACTCCAACCACTACATTTTCACTGTCTGTGAACTTGGAGCACACGACACTCTGTTTCTCAAACAGAAACGAGAAGAGGACTCAGACTCACTTCTAGTCGAATCCAAAGGAGTCTAGAGCTACAATGAAATCACCAGAACCACTTCTAAACTCTGCATCTCTTGTTCTGTGATTTATTATCATTCATTTCGAGCAGTGTGTGTTATCTGCTGTATCTAACACATACACTGTCTCCTATAATCAAACTGAAGGATTTGTAAATCCTTACCAAACTCTTTCATTCTTTATTTCCCATGAATAATAGTGGTAGAGGTCGTGTGTGACCTGGACAGCTGGTTGCTGTTGTACTGTTTCCCACGAAGAACAGTGGTAGAGGTCTTGGACCTAGACAGTTGTAAACTGTTGAACCCCGATCCAGGGTGTGGATCATTTTTATATAAACTTTTGAGAGGACTAAGTCTCGGCTTGAGACTGAACCTCTTGGTTACATTGTCGTGCCATCTCTTTCAAAGTTTTATTCCGCTGCTAATCACTTTAAAACCAATACTATTTTTAAAGTTACTTTGATAATTAAATTAGCAATTGTTTATGTTAAGTATAGATTAGTAAGTTAGTTTCAAAAGATAATCACACACTCCTGTGTTGATTAACTGGGAATTTATCAATCCCTTTAGAATCTGACAGAACCTCTACTTTAATATAAATTCACTACAGTTTAATTTATTATTTTATTTGGGGGTCTTTAAGACACTGTTTTTAAATACAGAAATTTTAATTGGTACTTAATTCACCCCCCTCTTGAGTAAACCACTCCGACAAAAACTTGGTATCAAAGGATTGAAAATACTTTCTAACCGTACTCTGCTTTTGAACTGTGATTTTAGTTGTATTTTAAAGTTCTTAAAATTTCTGTTATATCTAAATTTTTATCTCTTTAAATTTTTCTCATCATGGACAATAGACTTGAGGGTGCTTCTACTAATAGGCCACATTTCTTCAATGGAACTAATTATGCTCAGTAGAAACTGAAAATGAAAATTCATCTAGAAAGCATAGGTTTTGATATTTGGACTGCTATTGAATCAGAATACAAAATTCCCACTACTGCTAGATCTACTTGGGATGAACCTATAAAGACTTCCTACAATAAAAACTGTAAAGCTATGAATGCCTTATACTGTTCTCTAGGAGATGATGAGTTTAATAGAATTTCTGCTTGTAAAACTGCTTTTGAAATTTGGGATACCTTAGCTGTTTCTCATGAAGGAACAACGAATGTTAAAGAAATGAGATTGAACACTTATACTATCAAGTATGATAATTTTAAAATTAAGCCTGATGAACCCATTTCTGACATGTATCTCAGGTTCAATGAAATTGTCAATACAATGATCTCGCTGGGAAAGGATGTCTCATCGAAGGAACAAATTATGAGAATTTTGAGATGTTTGCCTGATAGATGGAGAGGCACATCTGTCTCAATCAGAGAATCATGTGACATTGCTGCTCTACCTGTCAAGGAAATAATTGGCAAGATGATGATGTATGAAGAAGAGCTTAAAGTGAATAAATAGGAAGAAAATGAACCTCCAAGAAAGTCTGTCACTTTCAAATCCTCAACTTCAAAGAATAAGGACAAAGAAAAGCTTCAAGATGTAGTTGAAAGTTCAAGCTGTGAAGACAGTGAAAGTGATTCTGACACTGATGCTGAGATGGCTCACATTGCAAGAAGATTTAAGAAATTTTATAGGAAAAAGAAGTTCTTCAGAAAAACAAATTATAAGGGTAAGTATGATCACCAAGGCAAATGGAAAAAGGATAGGAAGAAGAATGACAAATCAGATGATGTTGTCTGCTATGAGTGCAAGAGAAAAGGACACATTAAAGCCGACTGTCCAAAGCTGAAGTATAAAAAGAAACATGAATATAAGGACAATAAGTTTAATAAAGCCATGAAGGCTACTTGGGGTGCTTCAGAAGACAGCACAAGTGAAGCTGAATCTTCAGACTCTGAAAGGAATCGAGCAAACATGTGCTTTATGACAAACACTTCTCAGGTAACTGCTGAAACTCCTGCTTTAAATTATTATTACTCTGGAGATAATGTAGAATCTGACTCTGATTCTGGAACAATGTCTAAAAAAGAATTTTTTGCATACTGTGATATGCTGGAAGAGGCATGTAATGAACTTAAGGATAAATACAAGTCATTAAAGAAACAGCATACTCTCACCACTACAGTTAAAACCGAACTCACTATTAAAAAAGGGAAAAATGCTCAACTGCTAAAAGAGAATACTGAACTGAAACTATCTAATAAGAAACTCAAGAAAGACTTAGAGAAGTTCACCAATGGCAAAAATACTCTAACACAGATGCTAGGAATGCAAATAGCACCTAAATATACTACTGGTATAGGATACCAACCTGGACAAAGGAAAATTGCCAAAACTAGATTCATTTCTAAATCTGGACAGAATGAAGGTAATTCTGGAACTTCATATGCTTCAAACAGTTATATACATAGCTATGGATCTAATAAAGTTTATCTTTAAAAGCATGTCAATTCTACAAATTATATGAGACCCATTAGACAAATATGGGTACCTAAAGTGTTATTGGCTAACCTGTCTGGAACCAAGAAAATCTGGGTACCAAAATCATCTCCCATCTAAATCTGTTTTGTAGGGAACTTGCTTGAAGAGCTCCTATAAAGAGACCTGGTATTTGGACAGTGGATGTTCAAGACATATGTCAGGAGACTTCTCTTGTTTTAAGAGTTTAATAAAAGTTGATGGAGGCTTTGTCACCTTTGGTGATAATTCAAAAGGAAAAATCATCGGCCTAGGCCAGATTGGTAACACTGATTCAATTTTGATCTCTAAAGTTTTATTTGTTGATGGCCTTAAATACAATTTATTAAGTATTTCTCAGTTATGTGATGATGTTTTTCATGTTAAATTTTAAAATGATTCTTGCAAAGTTTTTAATTCTAAGAATGTTTTGCTATTTTCTGCCTTAAGAAATGAAAATGTTTATGCTGTTAATCTGAATTCTTTAGCTAAGCAGAATATTACTTGTTTGAATTCTTTTCATAAAGAATCTTGGCTATGGCACAGAAGATTGGGACATTTCAACATTCACTCACTTAGAAAACTCTCTAGAAAAAACCTAGTTAGAGACCTACCTAAATTAGAATTCCCAAATGATAGAGTGTGTAACCCCTGTCAAAAGGGAAAACAACACAAAGTTTCTTTTAAATCAAAGAAAGAAGTCTCGACTTCTCAACCACTTGAATTGGTTCACATGGATTTGTTTGGACCATCAAGAGTTTCTAGTATAAATGGCAAGCACTATGTTTATGTTCTTGTAGATGATTTTTCTCGATATACTTGCGTATATTTTCTAGGTAACAAAAGTGAAGCTTGTTCTTCTTTTGTTAAATACTCTAAATCTGTAGAGAACCTTAGTGGACTTAAGATTAAAACTTTGAGGAGTGATCATGGTCGTGAGTTTGAAAATCAAGATTTTGAATCTTATTGTTCACACAATGGCTATACTCATAACTTTTATGCCCCTAGAACACCCCAACAGAATGGTGTAGTAGAAAGAAGAAAACGAACCCTTCAAGAAATTGCTAGAACCATGCTCAATGAATATGACCTGCCTATTTATTTTTGGGCTGAAGCTGTAAATACAGCTTTTTATGTCATTAATAGAGTCTTAATCAGACATGTTCTTAAGAAAACCCCTTATGAATTGTGTAACAATAGAAAGCCTAAGGTTAATTACTTTAAAGTTTTTGGTTGCAAAGTATTTATTCTGAATACTAAAGATAATCTGGATAAGTTTGCTTCCAAAAGTGATGAAGGAATTTTTCTGGGTTACTCTATTTCAAGTAAAGCCTATAGAGTATTCAATAAGAAAACCAAATGTGTGGAAGAATCTGTTCACATCAAGTTTGATGAAACTGATCCACATGAGCCTAAAACCTCTCTTGAGAATCGTGAAGAAGATTTGTCTATTCTGGACCTTAATGATAAATCTAAAGAACCTGTTATAAAAGTATCCAGTTCTGGAATTTTTCCAGAATCTACTTCTGTTGAACCCGAACCTATAGATGAACCTGAAATTTCTAGTCCAAACTTTACCAGATCAACGAGGATTCTAAAGAATCATCCTTTAGAAGCTGTTGTTGGTAATCTTGATAGAGGAACACAAACTAGAGCTTCTCTAAGAAACCAGGTTGAACATCAAGCTTTTCTTTCACAGCTAGAACCCAAAAATATCAATGATGCTATCAATGATGAATTCTGGGTAATGGCTATGTAGGAAGAATTAAATCAGTTTGAAAGAAACAAAGTCTGGGAATTAGTTGACAGACCTAACGACACCTTGACAATAGGCACAAAATGGGTTTTTAGAAATAAAGTAGATGAATCTGGAAATATAGTTAGAAACAAATCAAGACTAGTTGCACAAGGATATAGTCAAGAAGAAGGTATAGACTATGAGGAAACTTTTGCACCTGTAGCTAGACTAGAAGCCATTAGGATCTTACTTGCATATGTTGCACATCTGGATTTCAAGTTATATCAAATGGATGTGAAAAGTGCCTTTCTAAATGGTTTTATAATTGAAGATGTTTTTGTAGAACAACCACCTGGATTTACTAACCCCCATTTTCCAAATCAAGTTTTTAAACTTTCTAAAGATTTGTATGGTTTAAAACAAGCTCCAAGAGCTTGGTATGATAGACTTAGCAATTTACTTATTTCAAAAGGTTTTACTAAAGGGATTTCTGATCCAACTCTTTTCATTAAAAGAATTTCTAAAGATGTTTTAGTTGTACAAATATATGTTGATGATATTATTTTTGGATCTTCTAAACACTCTTTATGTACTGATTTTTCAAAAAGTATGCAAAATGAATTTGAAATGAGCTTAATGGGAGAACTTAAGTACTTTCTTGGATTTCAAGTATTTCAAAATGAAAATGGTATTATTTTGAATCAAAGTAAATATAAAAAGGATCTTTTAAAACGTTTTGGTCTGGATAGTATCAAGGAAAGTGAAACTCCTATGAGTACTACCTGTAAATTGGATGCAGATGAAACTGGGAAACCAGTTGATCAAACAAATTACAGAGGTATGATTGGTAGTTTACTTTATCTTACTGCTAGTTGACCTGATATTGTGTTTAGTGTGTGTATGTGTGCTAGATTTCAAGCTAATCCAAAAGAATCTCATTTTCTTGCAGTTAAAATAATTTTTAAATATCTCAAACACACGGTTAACATAGGTTTGTTTTACCCAAAAGGACAATCCTTTGAGTTAATGAGTTATTCAGATGCTGACTTTGCTGGTTGTAAGTTAGATAGAAAAAGCACATCAGGAACATGTCATTTTCTTGGAAAATCCTTAGTTTCTTGGTGTAGTAAGAAACAGAACTCAGTTGCATTATCTACTGCCGAAGCAGAATATATAGCTGCTGGTAGTTGCTGTGCCCAAATTCTGTGGATGAAACACACACTTTTGGACTATGGATATGTTTTTAAACATGTTTCAATCAAGTGTGATAACACCAGTGCAACAAACATCTCTAAGAATCCTGTATCTCACTCTAGAACCAAACACATAGATGTAAGACACCATTTCCTAAGAGATCACTATAAAAAAGGTGATATTTATCTTGAATTTATTGGCACCGAACATCAATTGGATGATATTTTCACTAAACCTTTAAGTTCGGATAGGCTAAGTTACATAAGACACGAATTGGGAATGTTTAATCACAACCGATGTGAAAATCCTCACTAATGTGAAAATTCTCACCGATGTGAAATTCTCACCGATGTGAAATTCTCACCGATGTGAAATCCTCACCGATGTGAAATCCTCACCGATGTGAAATTCTCACCGATGTGAAATTCTCACCGATGTGAAATTCTCACCGATGTACAATTCTCACTGATGTACAATTCTCACCGATGTACAATTCTCACCGATGTACAATTCTCACTGATTTGTTTTTCTCACCGATGATTAACTCACACCGATGCAATGTTTTTTAAACATCTGTCTGCAGCCGAGAATATGAATCGTTTTATTTTATTTTATCTTACTTTATTTTAGTAGTTTATTTGGAATTCCTAAATGATAAAACTAATTCTAAGCCACTTCTTACCTCACCGAGCTAAAAATCTCTTACCTTCGAACCTTAGCTCCCAAATCGACCAAGAACCCTAAACCCGCGATGGAAAAAACTAAGCTTCCTATCGTCAGAGATGAAAGTGTGGAACCAAATGCTAAGAAGCAGAAGACACAGCATAAAGCCAATGTTAGTGAAGTCAGAACTAGATCGGGAAGGCGACCAGTGAATCCTCACTTGCATAATAGAGACATAGTAATCGAGAAGGAACTGTGCGTGGAATGGCTACTGCCTAGCAAATCGTTAGTACTCGAGATTCTGGAGGACCAGAAATGGGTGGATTGTTTCTCGAATAACAATGGCCCATACTACCCGAAGTTGGTAAAACAGTTCTATGAGTTTGTAATCTTTGAGAAGTCTGAAAATGAGAATCGGGTAAGCTCTTGTTTAAATGGAAAAGAGATGTCTTTCTCTTCAGTAGAGTGGGCTGAGTGTTTGAAAGTACCACATGAAGGTGTCTCTGGGTATGTATCAAGATCAATGCCACCTAGCAGTGACATCTTTGATTATGAAACCGCCTTAAAAGAACTGACTGGTAATGGAAATCAAAGGCAAGTGGTTGCTGCTGAAATTGATGGAGAGAATCGACTGCTTTTCAAGTTTGTTCAGCATGTGTTGATACCGAGGCGAGGATATTTTGCAAATCTGAGATATCAAGATATATATCATCTTCATTTGCTAAGACATGGTGTAAAAATCAATCTGTGCAGACTGTTAATGCTTCAAATGGAATACATGATTAGACCAAAGTCAAAGACTAATGCTTTGTTCTTTGCCAAGCTGATTTCAGTAATGATAAAAGTGAAAGGAATAGATGAGTCTCAGGATGAGACAGTTATAGTCAAGAACAATTTCTGCATCACCTCGACTGTTTGTAAGTACATGAAAATTAACTGGAACCCATGGAAGGGAGAATGAGTCAGTGATGATCAGAATATTTATGATAGGTTTAATCTTGTGGATCAACCCTCAAGACCAAAGAATATGAGAGATCCGAGTCTGGGACCTGATGAAGAGGAACCTGTTTATAGTGATGAAACAGAAGAAGAAGAAGAAGAAGAAGAAGAAGAAACTCCTATGGATGTTGGAGGAGATCCAGACTTGCCCCCAAGTCCTGTTGCAGAATTGGTTTATTCTAGGAAAGGAAAGGTAGAGGAAATTATGTCTACTCATGAGGAAGACCAGTCTGTACCTCACCAAGAAGAAGAGGAAAAGGAGAATGTATCTGAATCGCCTGCTTCTGGTAGCTTAAGTATGAGTCCTTTGATTGGAAACTCATCTATGCCGACTGCTGAAATAGAAAGAGATACAGAAGAAGCTGTACCTGTATCAGAAGATCTTCTAGATGTTGCACCTGTGGAACTTGTAGTAGAAGATTATGATGAAGAGAATCCAGCACTGAATGCTGTTGTGACACATGGAAATTCACCCATGAGGGGGAGCATCAATATGTTCTTGGAAATGTTACAGTAGCTGTTGAGCTTGGAGACTGGGTAGAAGACCCAGGGTTTATAGTCTGTGGATTGGATTATTCGGATTCAGATAATGAGATGTCTGTGGATAGACCGAAGACCAATTATGATCTTGCTTCTGAGTTGTTTCCAGATGATGTGGTCAGATTTCATGATCTGAATAAGCTGAAAGAGGACCTCAAAACCAGTTTTGTTGATGAAGTGAAGTTAATGGAAGCCTCCCTTGCATCCTCAATTAATTCAATACTGACTGATTCTGTAGTTAGTTTGGCCTCAGCAAGAGGATCTGCTGCAGTTGTCTCAAATGATTTTGTCTCTAAATCTGACCTTGAATCCCTGAAGAATGAGCTGAAAGAATCTTTCAATATATCAGTTGCTGAGATGCAGCAAAGCTTTTATGAAGAAATGAAAATGTTGGAGAGATCCTTCGAGCTATCTCTGGCTTGTAATTTATCTTCTTTTATGTCTGAGCTTATGAAAGAAGTGAAAGAGTGCCAGACTCAGTCTCCTAGGATCGAAGCAGATCTTGAAGCTCTCAAGACATTAGTTGCTGCTTTGGATTCTTATATGAGCTCCAAGTCTCAAGTTGACAAGGACCTAGCTTATGTGAAGAGTGTAGTGAGCCAGTTTGTCTCGGTGTTTGAAAGTTTCAAAACCTCAGTGAAGGATCATGTTCAATTACAAGACTCTCAAGTTCAAAGCCTAGTCAGTGGTTTGTCTAAGAGTTTCAAAGAAACTGTTTCTTTCTCTCTTGGCCCTCTCACATCCAAACTATCAGTTGACCTGAATCAAGTTCGAGCAATGTTGAAGGAAGAGATTGGTTCTATTTCAACCAGTGGCTCTGTGGACTCATCAGAGTTGAGCCGAGTGGTGCTTTCTACAAGAGATTCTGCCAGAGAAATAATGAAGATTGTTCAAGATTATATAAGATAAGCCTCTGCCTCTCAGGAAGCCATAAAGAGCAAAGTGGACTACTACTTCACCAAAATTTTCACCAAGCATCAACTCGAACACCACTTCAAGCTGATGTTGGAAAACATGAAGCTACCACCAGTCACTCAAGCTTTCAGAGAACAAGTGAGCAAGCTAAGAGAACTGACTCCTGCCTTAGAGAAATTCATGGAGAACAAAGATGATTTCATCTCTGCTATGGAAAGAGGAGGAGGAATTATTATTGATTTTAGAAATCTGCTGCTGCCCTTCTTGCATGTTGATGCCCGACCAGTCATTATACCTCCTGCTTTGCCTGCTTCTGCCTCAGCTGCTTCCACAGTCCAGCTGACTCCTACTCAAGCTATTCGAAGCCTCACACCAATGATCACCCAAAGATCTTCAACCTACAAGCCTGACTCTGTGTCAGTGGCCCAGCCTCCTTTGATCTTTTCTGGCATTCCAAAACCTTCACCTGCATCCTCACCACCCGATCCTTCTTCTGATCCCAAAGGGAAATCTCACGTGGAAGATGAGGATTGATCCAGTGGCCAGGATTTTTGATAGGAATTCATTTGTATTCTTTTTTTTTTTGTACTTTTTGACTACTCTAATACAGAAGAACTACTTTTACTTCTCATGTTTTATTTGTCTCCTATATATATGCTTTCCCACTTTTTGATTATCACAAAGGGGGAGAATAATAAGGGGGATAAGGGGAGAATAATAAGGGGGATAAGGGGGAGAAACATTTTATAAGAGAATAAGGGAGAGAACAAAACGAGAGAATGAAAAATATTTTCAATGGAGAAAAATAAGGAATAAGGGGAGACTCATTACCCTTTTTTTCAATTTTACCTCTGATACCTTATGTCTATTTAGTACCTTATGATTGTTACCTTTGATAACTTATGTCTATATCATACTATTTCTATTATCTCTGATGCTGTTTTCAATAAGAAAATTGAACTCAATATTATACTCTTTACTATTATATTTTCACTATGTTAAATGCCCATATCATAAATTGTGATTATCAAAAAGGGGGAGATTGTTGACCTCACCTGTTTTGATAATCTCAATCATGTATTCATATGTGTTGAAAATCCCAACTATGTTTTCATTCTATATGATATTTTTAAGTATCATTGATCTATTCTTTAATTCTTTTAAATCTGTGATCAAACCAATAATAATTTGTAAAATAGTCTTTGGAATATGTTAATCCTCATTTATCCATGTTCATACAAGTTATAAATTGATTCTAACCCAATCGTATGTGTTCTGCATAAAACAGATAAGTAATCTGCCTATAGCTACTGATAAAGAGCTATCAGTACCTAGTCTACCGATAGACTTAGTCTACCGACAGACAGCTACCGATAGACTTAACATAGAGCTACCGGTGTAAGTATAAATAGCTACCGATGGAATAAGAGTCACCGATGGACGAAGCTACTGACAGACTCACAGCTATCGATACAAGCATGGAGCTACCGACGCATAGAGCTACCGACGCATGGAGCTACCGACGCATGGAGCTACCGATAAACAAAGTCACCGATACAAGCATGTACCAACCGATGCATAGAGCCACCGATAGAGTCAAAGCAACTAATGACATTGAGCTACCGATGTTCAAGCTACCGATGTTCAAGCTACCGATGTTCAAGCTACCGATGTCCAAGCTACCGATACTGATTACCTACCGATCACTCGACTCACTGTTTGAATTTCTTTATTTCCTATATTTAATCTATATAACGGTCATATCATGTACATTTTAATGATTTGTCAAATATATGATAAAGGTTTTCGGATGTCAGGAACCCGTACCTCGTACCTGCAGAAAGGAAATCTTTTCTGTCCCCTGTTGGGAGATAAATACGAGAAGACTACACTGCCCCAGACACGCATCAACGAACAACAACAAAAAAGAAAAGAGAAGTGTGGTGGATGATATATACCAGAAACACAAGAAGAGAAGAACGAGTTCCATCAAGAACACAGAGAAGCTCATAGACAATCAAGAATACTCGAGAAGTGTTCTGTGTATATAAGAAGAACACTGAAGAACTCCAACCACTACATTTTCACTGTCTGTGAACCTGGAGCACACGACACTCTGTTTCTCAAACAGAAACGAGAAGAGGACTCAGACTCACTTCTAGTCGAATTCAAAGGAGTCCAGAGCTACACTGAAATCACCAGAACCACTTCTAAACTCTACATCTCTTGTTCTGTGATTTATTATCATTCATTTCGAGCAGTGTGTGTTATCTGCTGTATCTAACACATACACTGTCTCCTGTACTCAAACTGAAGGATTTGTAAATCCTTACCAAACTCTTTCATTCTTTCTTTCCCACGAATAACAGTGGTAGAGGTCGTGTGTGACCTGGACAGCTGGTTGCTGTTGTACTATTTCCCACGAAGAACAGTGGTAGAGGTCTTGGACCTGGACAGTTGTAAACTGTTGAACCCCGATCCCGGGTGTGGATCATTTTTATATAAACTTTTGAGAGGACTAAGTCTCGGCTTGAGACTGAACCTCTTGGTTACATTGTTGTGCCATCTCTTTCAAAGTTTTATTCCGCTGCTAATCACTTTAAAATCAATACTGTTTTTAAAGTTACTTTGATAATTAAATTAGCAAGTGTTTATGTTAAGTGTAGATTAGTAAGTTAGTTTCAAAAGATAATCACACACTCCTGTGTTGATTAACTGGGAATTAATCAATCCCTTGAGAATCTGACAGAACCTCTACTTTAATATAAATTCACTAGAGTTTAATTTATTATTTTATTTGGGGGTCTTTAAGACACTGTTTTTAAATACAGAAATTTTAATTGGTACTCAATTCACCCCCCTCTTGAGTAAACCACTCCGACCAACAATAATTTTGAAGAGAGATATTTAGGGAAGAAATATATAATAATTTATTATAAGAAAGGTAAGCATTTCAATAGTGATATAATTGAAATTTTAAAAACAATTTTAATTAAAAAATTTTAATAAGACAATATCAACCATTAAAATTGGATTATATTATTTATATAAAAAATAAATGTTGAAAATGAGAAAATAATATTTTCATGTAATATTTTAGACATTAGATATTGGAGAATACATTTTAGGTTTAGAAATTTATTTTATTCAATTTTAATTGTTAAATAATCAAAATAAGTATGAGTTAAAGAAAACATGTTATATAAACGATTAGGTCATTATTTCATAATTAATGAAGTTATTTAAGATACACCCAATATGAAAAAACATTACTTTTACAATTCACATGAAAATTGATGTAATTCAAAAAATTAGCAAAAAATAACCAAATAAAAAATTTGTTGTTTTGATTCAAAAAATGACACAAATTTTACAAAATTTAATTTCCTGAAATATTTACGCTAAATTTTAAATATAAAAATTATGATTTTTTTTGAAATACATTTAACTACATTTTATTAGAAATGTTATTATATTTTCATTGATTACTTATTGTTGATATGGAATTTAAAGAATTATAATATTTATTCTTTCTGAAATTAATTTTGTTAAATATTATCTATATTTTATTTATTATTTTGGGGTTATTTTCAATTCCAACGGTCAGGTTACTATTCCAAATGATCTGGTTACTATTCCCAATTGTCAGTTAAGTATTCTAGCAGTCACATTGATATGAAAATGGTTTCATTTCCTCATATTTTAACTAATTAAATATCTAATTCTCTATTCAACTATGTTCCTATCACGATTCTAAATTTTCATTTTATATAAATAAATTAGTTTATTAACATTTTGTTTCTTTCGTAAAGTGTTTTTGTGGGTGTAACTGATTCTAGAATACTAGAGTCATCAAAATATTCACATTATAGTATTTATTTATCTTATATATTTTACCCTTTTAAAATATTCAATATTATTAGGTTTTGTTTTTGGCTAATTTTACTAATTTCATTAATGCAATAATGTTTGTTTCTATTTTTTTATAATACTATATAATGTAACAGAGCCAAAACTTATTTAGGAAACCGAATAACATAAATAAAAACTATGGAGTTTAACATGGTCTTAGAAAATCCATATCATAATCTATCCCATACATCTATCCCAACATCCTATATCCCTTGGTTTGATGTGAAAGACAATCTATGAAGTTTTTTTTGTAAACCTATAGGAGTTTTTTTGAAGAAGATGCAAATTTCATAACCTTTCATTTTATATTATTTCATTATCCATGGAAATAATTATTTATTAAAACATTATGAAATAATAACCTCAATACCTTACACATTTTCAGTTATTTTTTTCTTATGGTAATAAATTATATCAATCTCCTCTTTAATGAAATGGGATATAGAAACCTTGTTTGTGTGTGTGCAGGACTACCACCTCACGCACTACTGTAATTTATTTTACGTCAACATATTTCATGGGTTAGTGTAGTTAGGGATTTAATATATTTACCTAATATTTGTAATATAATTTTACTCAATGAAATAAAATACCACATATAACTTCTAACATTATAATTTTTTGGGTATACGATAATGTCGCAAGTGTGTAAGATGGACTACAACTTCTTGATTCTATGTGAATTATTTTTTTCCTACGATTTACATGGATGGTAATAATTATATAGTTATTGAATTTATCATATATGTATGACCTACACATAATTATAGAAATATAGTACAACATATATCATCATACCTTCCAACCAATCAGAAAAAATATATCTTCCATCATGTATACTGCGGACATCTGCATTACATACCGATGTGATGTGTTATTCATTAATGATTCACATTGACGATAATAAGGAAATATTAAATTAATATATACAATACATATGATATAATAACTATTATATAATTTTAAATTATTATATACCATTATTTCAATACACCCTTCATAGAAAGATGAAAACATCATTCATAGAAAAATGAACGCATTATTCCTGAGTCTGTACAATCTACCGTCTCTTTAAACGATGTTACTCATTTTTTAATATATAAAATTTACAAATGATTCAATAAAATTATACAATGAATAAATACAGTATTAATATAATAATTTATATTATTTAAAGGATCAATCCATTGTTAACATACATGGTCAACAACTAATGAATCAAATCATATATGAAAAACAAAGCATTTACTAACCTGAACCAGATTTTGATAAGGGATTGTTAATAAACAGGTAAAAGACTATAAGTAAAACATATTTGTTAAGATATATTTAAGTATGGTTTTTAAATAAAGTGAAAATATTTCCATATTTATTATGAAAGACGTTCTATCATGTACAAAATAATACATACCTAAGGTATGGGGTTCCAATACTCAATTTTAATTTATTGGGTTAAAATTATACTTCATTGATTATCCAAGAAAATGAATATCTACGGAATATCATTTTCCTGTAATAATTTTTTTACAAATTTTCTGTTCAGATAAAAAATTAATACACTTTATTACTTCTTTGAATTATTCTTAGACCAATGATTTGATCATTGTATGGGGTTTATCATCTAAGATTTAAATTCATGGGACTTATTCCATATTCACCACTTATTTTTTTTTTGCAGTTCATTTATTAGAGATTTTTTATGATTAATCATAAATGAAATTATCTTCAATTTATTTAATATTTCATTGGATGTTATTTATTTCATCGGGCTTATGATTAAAAATTTACCATTGTTGTAAGGGTTTATTTATCAGTCTCACCAATATTTGGGATTGTTTATGTTTAAGTATCCATTTAGGAATTTCATGATATTTCATTATAAACCAAGAAGATTTTTTCCCTCCAGTTAGTCTTGAAAATTTCATGAAATTTACAATTTTAATAAATTTTTTAATTAAAAATTTATTATACAATGCTTTTAAGAAAATATGACTATATTTCTCTCTTCAGTCAAATATAAATTTACTTTCTTATCCATGTTTTCTAAAAATATTTTTAGAAATATTTTTATCATCCTAAAATTGATTAATTAATAATTATTTACGTATTATTGGATTTTTTATTAAAAAATGAAAACTAATACACCACTCTCTTTCTTAATAAGGTACTTCTTTACTTCTATTAGTTAAATGTAAATGTAATATTTGTTTCAATGTTCAAAACATGAACAAAATATTCTTCTTTCATCACCACTCTATGTTTTATTTAGAAAATTATATGTTTTAGAAAAAAAATTCAAAAAAATATTTTTATAATATTTTGTGATATTTTGTTTTTTAAAAACATTATTCTCTATGTGGAATGATTATTCTTCTCTGGAATGTTTTTAATTATATTTTTATGGAATTTTTACCCACAAACATAAAAAAAATCTTATTCTAAATATGCTTCACTAGTAATATGGTATAATGATTCCATCCTCTTTATTTATTTAGATGGTTTATGATCAGTTTGATTATTGGTGTATTATTCTGATACAATTATCCATTTTACTCTAAATGGTTTTTTATTATGTCTATTGAGTGGAATAATTTTTCATATTTTTATTATAGTCATTGAATATGAATATTTATGTATATTTTTTTACCACATCCATTACAAGAATGCATTCGACATAGTCTATGATGGGCCCACATTATTGCCCCTCGAAGCACTGTTATGTCTCATGGGACATACTAGTTTTTGTATTCGGTAGACGTCGTTCGATTTATGTAATTTTTCATAGAACAAGGCATTGAATATATGTTGATGATGTCTACAATTATTTATTCCTTTATTATTAGATTTTTTAATTATTTCCATGTGAATACTCATCGCGATAGAATATCCATGGATAAGTTTCAAGATGATGTGATTATGTATATGAAATTATTTTATCGACATTTATTCCTTCAATATTATGATTATTTTATTTAGTAAATCGCTTATTTTATTATTTATTTACCTTTTCATATTGATAATACCATATTTATTCATGAAAACATCAACTGTTAACATACCCGTACATTGCGTATGAGCTCGCCCCATACATATGTTTCCTTTACTCGGATGCGTAGTGGTGCTTTATGATTGATATGCAGTGATATTTAATGGTGGTAATAGTGAGGTAAATGAAATTCATATGTTTTATATTATGTTTAAATCGTAATATTTTACCCATCTATGTATCTTGTTACCCATGACTACAAATCCATACATTTTTTTTGGGATGCAACTCTATATGTCTAGTTCCATGTAATAATGAAACCACTGACTCTCATATATTGGGGTTGGGCTATTAAAAGTTGTTATCATAGCAAGTATTGAAGGACCCTTGGAATCTATATTTATATAAACATATATTACATAAAACTAATCTATGATAGACATTGAGAATATTTCTATGTTTAGGATAACATCCAACTATTTTTGTAACCTATAGGTTACATGGGATTTCTTTTCATAGATAAATGTATAGATATTAAAAGTGGACAAGGTTCTTGAAAAGGTGCACCTCGATTTAATTACTATTAAAAAGTCATGAAGGGATGGAATCGAGAGTTACTTGGAACAAGAAGATATTCCTCAATGCATATATTTTTTTAACCATGGGGGATATTCTTGGGATAATTCATATTTTTAAATAAACAATTCTGAATTATTTTAAAGTAATAATTTATTTTCAAAAATTCCAAAAGAAACCATGTTTATTATTTTGATACTAAAAATGCATAAATTATATATATAAGTTATGTTATTAATAGTTTTAGGATTAAAAATTATGTTTTCCCATGTTATGTTCTAATATATTGTATTCCATCACCTAAAGGAAGAAAATAAACTCCATAAATGTGGTAATAAATGTAGGGATTTTTATTTCAGGAATGTTAGTGAAGCTAGAGCTAGTGGTATAGCTAGATCTGAAAAAACTATGTCCATATTAGGGTAATTGACGTAGGTTATTCGTAAGAACCATTCTCGTATTGAGAAATATCGTACTCAAAAATATAGTGTAGCAATGGTTGTGTTCTTCATGAATTAGAATCCTCTATCATTCAAGGTGACTACAAATATTTTTACAGTTGAGTAATAGACATGTTATATAAAAATTATATTTCATTCTCCAAGATGTAATGAATCAGAGAATGTTGTCATGGAATTTTGATATCTCACAAAATATGAAAATCAATAGGCGTAATTGACATAAAACACTAAGGATATTTATGAAATAAAAAATATATAATGAAATAATTTTAAGGAACATTTTATGGAAAAATATTTTCCTTGCGAGGAAAGAGATAGTATTGAGAGACAGTTCTATTATCTATGACAGAACGAAGATGAAAATGTCACTAAGAATAAATCGATCAGAAATGAGAAAAAAAGATATGAAATAAACTTATTTTCTTATGTATTTAAACAACAAGGAGATGGGTAAACATGCAATCAATTTTACCAAATTTTTAAGGGATACACCTCAAAATAAGCTACGTGGTCAAGGTAATGCGTAATCTATTAATAACATGGATGATGAATTATTAAGGTTAGTGTGTATTTAGATTTATGAATTATACTATAGAATTATTTTAGGAATTTTATTGTCATGATATGAATCCAAAAAAAATAATGATTGTGTTAATATTTTAAGAATATATATGTTCAGGTATGATTATAATAATTATTATGAATACTATCATGGGTTAATTAGTTTAGGGATGACCATAATTTTGATATCTTATGCACTTATTATTGATGCTTGATTTGAAGTATGTTTATCATGATTAAGGGTATTTTGGAGATTTTTGTTGAAATATAACACATTGGTTTAGATTATGTTTTAGGGAAAAATTAATTTATGGTACAATTTCATTTACATTATAATAAAATAAGAGTAAATATATTTACAAACATTATAGTCTATTTAATATTTGGTGTTGAGGTAAATATTGGTTATCTATATTTGGGAATATTATGGGAATTATATATACAATTTTGGAAATAGGACTACCCCCATTCCTAGTGAAAACATGTCACATTATATAAAGTCATGGAGCATGAATCCATAACTGAAGGGAGATAAAGATGATGGGACAAAGAGTATAATACATTATTTTCTGGTAAATAAGAATTTTTTAATCAAATGTTTTGGATAAATTCATAGAGAATTGATTATGTTTAACAATGGGTGTTATCGATTGAATTTTACTAACCATATTGGTTTTTGTAAATAATTAGAGAATGAAAGAATGAATGTTGAATATTATGCTTAGTTAAATGTTAATATTAGTGATTTAGGCATGGGAAGTTATAATAAGAGTGATTGAAAACTGAAATAGGAGCACGCTGAGGAACCCTCGATGCTCCTTTCCCTCTGGTGACGACGGTGGCCTACTCGCCAGCTCCTCCTCCCTTGGGGGCGGGGGAGGAGGAATAATCGTTGCATGAGAAAGAAAGGTTCTTTTGGCCTTTCTCTAACCCGGAATATCACCCTCCCTTTCCGAAAGTGATGCTAAACCCTAAGGTTACTGATTCATTTGACGGGGTGCCAAATCTCAATCCTTCCATTTCTGAGTTTTTCGAAGCTTCAGGATTGATGAATCTCACATTGGTCGCCTGATTCAAGTAGAAGATTCCCTATGTTGATGCCTCCGACCGTTTTGTCTTCTGGTATTGGGATTTTTAAGAACGAGAGGTGGACGAATTGTTCGACAACAAACAAATCAAGATCCAGTTCGAAACGGAAGCTGATCTCATTCAAGCGTGGTCGAGGGCTTCGCGCATCATCAATGGTTCTCATTTCTTTCTTATTCGGTGGTCTTTTGAACTTCATATGAATCACGAATTGCGTTCTATGGTGGTTAGGGTATATTTTCTTAAGCTTCCGTTGTCGTTTCAAAATCCTTCAATTATCCGAAAGTTGGGGAATTTGGTCAGTCGATTTCTGTGTTCTGATAGCCGCACTACAGCAGTTTGCCACCTGATGAATCCATAGGTATGTGTCGAAGTTGATGCTTCTCGTATCCCATTCGATTTCATTTGGATCACGATTGGAGAAGAATACTATTGCGAGCAGAGGGTTATCTATGAGAATTGTACTGAATTCTGTGGTTCGTGCAAAACACTAGGTCACTTGGTTGAGCTGTGTAGAAGAGGACATACAGCACGTTTGAGGGAGGATCGTAGGAAGGGAAAAGGCATTCTTGTGATCCCTAGTGGTGAGGATAGAAGCAAGACCTTGGGGGAAAGTGACGACATGGGCAGAGACTCAATTTTGGCAAGGCCTGTTGTTAGAGGGAGGGCCCCATGTCTGTCGGGTTTGGCTATGGAGTGTAAAACTATAGGGTATAGCAAGGCTTCCTAGCAGGAGGTTGGAAATTCATCCAGTTCAATGGGTGGGATGAGTTCTGAATAGTATGGGACTGAAAGGGCTGTGAACATAGAAGTGGTGGTTGTCAAGAATGGTGATAGGAATTCTAAAGGTCTGGATATGTTGGATGTACCTTTTATTTCTTTTAGTAATAGGTTTAACGGACTATCGGAGGACATGTTGGATGAAGAAATGGAGGTGGAGGATGCAGGGAGAGGGGATGAGGTGGTGGTCCTGGAAAATCAGCAGGCTGAAGACAGTGTGTTTGAACAGACTAGGAATGGAAAGGAGTTGGTGGTGGCTCAATCAGCTGAAGGAATGGGGCAGGATTCAGCTGTTCTAAATCTGGAAGGAGACCCCATTACGGACATGATCTATGCTTTGGTGGATGGTTCAGGTCCAGAAGCTTTGAATTTTGAAGGCTTAAATATTGGGAACATTAGTCATGCTCCAGATGTCTAGGAAGGAGTTCTAGGTAAGGAGGCACAAGCCACTGTTGGGTATAGTTTATCGTTGGAGGTCGAGCACCTCCATTTGAGGGAGAATTGCACGCCATATCATAGGAGGGGAAGCAATGGAGAACATCCCGGGGAGGGGAAGGAGAACTCTTGGGGAGGAAAAGCGATATTGACTACCCCAGTTGGCTGGTCCTTCAGTGATATTGTTCAAAATGGGATTTAGAAAGGGTTTATAGGTGAAGTATCATTGGCTCCAACTTCATCAAGAAGACGAGGGAAGGACTATTCATATCTCCCGTGACCAATTAGGGCCAGGTTCGCTTCAAAAAACCAGGTGGTCCTAGAAGTCAAGAAGGGCAGCGTGATTAAGAAGTCTTCTCCAGATACGGATGTTCTGGATCATCTTAGGAATCATGTTCAATGTTTGGGCTTTTGGAGAAACCCGGAGTGGGAATCGACTACTAGAGAATAGGTATCTAGGTCTGGGTATGGTGATGACGTCTATTATTATGATGTTGAACTCTATGTTGATCAGCTTCTTTCTGGTTTAGTTTTTCTGTGGCGATGTATATTGGGCACCATACACCCCTAAGATGGCTATCATAAAATGAAAAAAATGATTTATAGTCAAGGCATGAGAAGTTAATCCTCTTTTCATAGTGTAGGTGTTAAAGTGGAAATTTATTAGAAAAAATGGTGAAATATTTATTATGGAGTGGAAGGAAATAATGTATGTACAATTCCTTTGGATATCCATCAGGACTGTAAAATGTTCCTCTGACAATATGAAAAATGATCTTGAAATTAAAATGTTACACATTCAACTTAATATCTAATGAACTGGTTTTATTTTCAACCATCATAAATTTATGGATTTTTGTCCTAAACATTCACCTAAACATGTTCTATAAAACTTTAATTTTTTTTACAAATTTCATGTATGTCCATATCCTCACATCCCACTAACAATATCCTACATAGAAAAGAGGATATGTGTTATTCATGATGAAAATCATACGTTCAAATCCAATTTTTATGAGGATGTTTTATATCCAACTTTAAAATTAAGGGTTTCTAAATAAAAACAATCATATTTCCACCCCATGTTTTCTAAGAAGAAGTTCATATTTCCGAAACACAATTTAATGGTGATGGGGAGAATGTAACAAGATATTATTTTGAAAGAAACAAATTGGAAATGATATGGTATAAGTAATGAAAAAAAACACCTAACTGAATGTGGATCCACAATAATTAAAATGAATCATGATATTTTATTAAACCTTTTTATTTTAAATGTTACTTTTATTACCTAGATGTCATGTAGGAGGGTAATAGTAGTTGTAATTATATTATGAAATATTTTTTTAGATATCAAAATATGATATCAATTGATTTAGAAAATAAAAAAATTTAATGGAAAAGAAAATTTTCTTCGAAAATTTAAATTTTTTTGGAATTATTTTTCATCATGTTTGATGCACATATATTAAAATGATATTATTCCACTTTTTATAAATATATTTAAACAAATAAACTACTTTTATGATCTTATTTAGACAATATTATCTTTGTGTTTATGTATAAATTTTTTCTGAAATGAAATGTTTTTTATGAATAGTGGAAAATACGAGATTTTATTAAGGATTGTAAATTATTTAAAAAAAATTAAATATTACAAAAGGTTTTAATATTTTTTTTAAAATAAAATTATCTCAATTATATATTAATTCAAATTATTTCGTTAGAATAAATATCAATTTTAATTTGAGGAAAAATAATTTTAAACTTATAAAAAATTTTATTTGGAAAACCCACATTTTCCTCACATCAACATGTTTTATTTTGGAATAAATATTCCCATTAATATTACTGGAATTTGGAAAAATGATTTCAATATTTCAAAAATTAATTTTTCATATTATATAATAAGTTAAAATTTTATTTTGACTGTAATGAATAATGAAAATAGTGAAAATTAATTAACACAATAATGGTGAAAACAATATTATTTGGTGATTAATCAAAATTTATAAGTGATATAAATTCCTAAAAAAATTATATTTTATATTTTATATTCTTATTTAATCCTTTTATCATCTATGTCTCAATAATTTTCTATTTTTGGGGCTTTTTAAAAAAAATCAAACATCATTTCTTTGAAATGATTCAATGTTCTCCTATCACTCCCATATAAAAGGCCACCCCAACCATCAACTCTTCTTACATCCAAAGAACATTTTATCAGTCAGGATCTATCATAATACATCACTAAGTTTAACTCCCATATCTTATATTCCATTTTTATATAACCATCCTAAGATGTATATTGATGTAAATCTAAATGTGCTTTCTGAAGAAGTAGTAAGGTTCTTACGATGGATTTTATGTTATATATTATTAAAACTATTTAAAATAATGTTAAAAACTTAGAATATAACAAATAAATACATTCTATATATTTATTTTTTATAGTTAATGTAATGACCTATATCCATCTAAAAATCGTTCAAATGGGAAATCAAAACATTTGATATTGTGTAATATAGACATCCATCTCATGAAGATCTGTAATTTTTTCCCATCACCGCCAATCACGATGGATTGTAATTACATATTTAATAAATATATATTTTATTTGGGACCTAAATAAATATATTGAAATATAATATCCCTTATAAATTCTTACTTTACATTTCATGTGGGATATAATAATGTTGTTCTTATGTAAGTCACATTACTGCCTCACGAAGACATGTGAATCATTTTTCTCATAGGTTTAACATGGAAGGTGAAAATTATAATTTTAATGAATATATGTTGTATTTATTAAATAACAATAAATCTCAAAATGTAATATCACATCTGATATCTTACCATATAACTCATCATAAAATAAAAACATCACTCGTGTGTACGGAGGACTACCGCCTCATGAAATGATCTGGCATGTTTTCCTTTTCCATTTTATAAGGATGATAGTAAAGATATATTAAAGGTATATATAAGATATATATTATTCAATAAATATTTTTTAAGGGCGATTTATATATACCTTTATTTCGTTCCATCCAACGTTAAAAAAATGAAAACACTATTCATGTGTATGTATGACCTACTGTCTCCATTAACTTTGTAACTCATTTATTGATATATAAAATTTAGGAATGAAAGTAAACTTTTAAATAATGAATAAATATTTAATTTAAATAATTATTTAAATTTTTTACATGGTGTAACTGAGATTAACTAACATGGACTGAAACTAACGAACCAAAACATACGAGAGAAACAAAGTAGTTACTACCCAAATTTTTTGTGACAATGGATTGTTAATATACGGGTTATAAAAACAAATAATTAATCCATATACAGTATGATATATATCATTTTGGATATATATATTATTTATAATAAGTAAATATTTATTATATATGTGGTTCGAACAGGTACAGAGGATGTCAGACATGAGGTAAGGGTTTTCCTAACTCATTTTCCATTCATTAGATTAAACTAACACATAATTGATTATGTTATAACATTAATATGTGTGAAACCAAATTTGATTTTGTTAAATTTTATTTCCACATTTATTTTTTGGAGATAAATTTTTACAAATTATTACATCACTGATTAATTCTAACTCCAATGATTCAATCTTTTTAAGGGTTTACTTACAAACTTTTTCTTCCATAAGACATATTCCATATTCATCACTCATTAATTTTTTTGTGGTGTATATACATAATACGTGATATAATATATCGTTAATATCTTTATATTATTGGTATTTATAGTGTAATTCTATGATATTCGTTTCATGTGGCTTACAGCTAAAAAGATATCAATGTTTGTTAGGATTTATTTCAGAATTTCATCATTATTTGGGATTTTTTATATTTATATCTCACATGTGGGAATTTTTTTTGATATTTAATATTGAACAAAAAATAGTTTATTCACTTATTTTTATTCAAACAAAATTTATGTAATTGTTCTACTTTCCTCTTATCACTAATAAAAATTATTTTATTCAATGTTTTTATAAAAAGATGACAATATTTCTCTATTAGGACAAAAAACTTTTTCTTCCATACAAAATTTTTCTAAATTTTTTTTCAACATTTTAAATTTTTTTTATTGAGTCCATTTTTTATAGGAATTGATTTCAATAAATGTATGAAAAGTAATCTTCGTGTAATATTTTGGAAAATTTTTTTTACTTTTAATGGACAAATGTGAATGGAATAATTGTTTTAACAAGTACATCATGAACATAATTATATTTTATTCAGGGAAACTCTATGTTATAATGATTCCTTTATAAGATTAAAAATATATATTCATTGAATTTTTTAGAATGTTTTTGTACATATAGTATTAAAATGATGATTTTAATAGTAATAAGGTTATTTTCATCAAGAATAGTATTAAATATTTTTTTTATGGAATTTTTTTTCATAAGCTTAAACAATATATATTATATTTATGCCCCACCAGGGATATATTTAAATCTTAACATCCTTTTTTTCTAGATGGCTTATGATCTTTTAAAAAATTTATGTACTATTTGGATTCCATTTTCCAAATTAATCTATATGTTTTATGATTGTTTTTATTGATTTCGGTAATTATTACCATTTCAAGTCTTAGTTTTTTAATATAAATGTTTACGTTGATTATTATTAATCCCATTCTAATGAGTAATAGATATCAATTATTATGTTATTTCCAAGGCCTTCTATATCCCCTAGATGTATCAGTAGGTCTCATTAGACAATATGGTTTTGGTATTTGGCATATGAATTTCCAATTTATGAAATATGTATTTGGAATAGTCCATGATAGTATATTTATGATGTCAAAAATTATTCATTCCTTCACTATGAGATCAGTTATTGATGTCCATGTCATTACTTGACTAGTTTGAATATCCCCGGATAAGTATCAAGAACGTGTGATTTTATAAATAGATTTATTTTATAATTTAGTATCATTTCCATAGTATGCTCAAGTAATTGAAAAAATAGAATGTGTATTCAGATATTTGCATTTCCATATTGATTACTCCTTGTTTATTCATGAAAACATCCACTGAATGAATATCCTTACTGATCAGTTGACCTCACCCCTTTCTTATGATTCCTTTACCAAGATGTTTTGAAGTGTTTTATGATTGATTTTTAGGGAAATGAAAAGGGTATAATAGTTTTCCCAAAGGAATTACTATGTTGGATATTAAGAGTAAATTTTAATATGAGAACCATTTATATATCTATTTTACCATGTCTACTAAGCTCTACCATCCTTCAAGATGTTATTCCATGTATGTAGTTAAAATTCATTAATTTAACCACCATGTCAGGGATACAATCTTCTTGGTATTTAAAATAAAGTTGGAATATAACATGTATGAGTTGATTATAATAACTATGTTATTTAAAAGAATGATCATGGGATTATTTTGATAATATATTTTTATAATATAATCTTCATTGGATTTAATTAATGCCAATTCAAGTAGTTTTTTGAATTCATGGGGACTGTGATTAAGATTTCAATAAATTTGGAGATATATTTTTTATATAATTTATAGGTTATTCAGAGAATGCATCATACTTTCTTCATAAAATAAACTTACTGTTGATGTTATAAATTTATATTAATTGAATAATTTATAGAATATATAAACACTAGTAACAACGAATGTGATTTTTTAATGGAATAGAAGTGAAAAGTGGCAAATGTAATAAATTATAGGTAAATAATTAAGATCCTATAGTATATTGAAGAAATATTTTTTTACATTGTTCATGATAAATATCATATTGAACATTATCAAACAATTCTAAAAAATATACATTCATTAAGTTAAATGAATAATATAATATATCAATGGAATTTCATATTTCATATTGTATTACATTTCAGAATTGTAGAATGATGTATTTTGGCATTAAAATTGAGACGTGAATGTTCAATAGATTATTGGAAGTAAACATTTGGCGGTTCATTATATTTAATATATTTATATATTTCATCCCTAAATAGGAATAATTATTCAATTTTACTAGTAAAACTAGAGGATCAACATATCAATTCCACTCATATGCATACACAACTCTTATGGATGAAGAAAAAAATAGAATATTTTAATTGAATTGAAATCCCCCATTTCAATCATGTTAGGTTACTCAAGTTCAAATTATGTCTCAAGAAGAACATATAAATAATTTAATGAAAAATAAAATTAAAACAAAACCTCAGCTAGTCATCTCAGAAATGGAGCAAGGGCTTGTAAAATTTCTAATTTTTTCCATATAAAATAAAATTTTAGACATTAGGATAATGAAACATTCCATGGAATGTTTATTGAATAATTTATTATTTTTTTGTTAAAAAGTATTCATTCACATTGAATATTTAATTTAGGTACCCCCACTATCGTAATTGTTTTATCAATAGGTGATTATTGGTTAATTTTTATTCTAAATCATTTGTTTCTTTATCAATTGGTTCATGGATTTGTATATTACCCCATATGGTGTAAATGATTGAGTTACTATTTCTATTTCTTTTAATGTTCAAGGAAATTTTAATTAGTTACATTTATAAAGGATTTATATAACCAATTACATAGTGATACATGAAGAAATTTCAATTATATAGTAACATTTAATGAAGGATGGATTTTTTAGTACATTATCTTCTATTTAAAAAGGGTGAGGCTTTCATGTATTGAAAATAGAGGAAGAATATAATTAATTTTGATAGTTTTAGAGGTAAATAATTTTTTTCTATGATAGTTTCTTAATTATTTATTGGTACCACGAAATCAAAAAATGTGTTTAAATGTTTTATAAGTCGACAAGTGGTTTCTAGAGAATCCATAAAGTGTTTAAAGATTCTACCCATTTATGTCAAAAGAAAAACATTATAATCAACGAAGTGTTTCTTTAGTGGTGTTTCCTTGAAATTGTATTTTCTCACGTTTATCATGAATTATGTGAGCATATATAGAATTAATTTTATATAATTGAATACACAACATAAAGATATAGGTTGCAACTGGGGGATAGTGGAATGAGATTATGTTATTTGTTAGAAGTGTAATGGGTATATTTTAGAATAAAAAATGGGTATATTGTAAAAATAATTGTTTATTGATTGAAATTTAATTTTCATATTCTCTATAATTATCCTTTAATTTTATTGGATTAAAGATAAATTTTTAGAAAAAACATAGAAGAAATTGATTGTAACACCCTAGGATTTTATGATATATTTATCTTTAAATAAATTATATTTCCTTAATAGAGTTTTTTACACACAATAATTACTTTAAATGTACTTCAATATAATATTGAAATATTATTATTTTATGTGACAATAAAATCATACATATTTTATTATCTGTTAAGATTAGAACTAAATAAATTATAATAATGTTTTATTTACACATCTATAAAATGAATTCAAAGGATATAAGTTGATTAGAAGGGAAAATTAATTCATTTGAATGTAAAAATATATTTTTTTTCTAAGAAATTGATTGTAATGGCTCTAACCCAAGTAGACTAATGCTTCGGGTTACTTTATTACATAAGAATCTGATACAAGGAATCAAATCTATTAGTACTGAATATTTGAGTTGTCTTGAAAAACAATAAACATATATGAAATACATATTGAATTTTGAACATAATATACTACAATAATTTTTTTTTTGAAAAATCCATTATTCCACTTAGTGTAACACAACATATGAAAGATTAAACACTTCTTCGTATCATGGAAAAAATAATCCATCAGAATGTAGTGAGCTCAAATACTAATTAGGGTTAGTTATAGTGGAAGATTTCACGATTCAATAAATATAATAACCCTGGAAAGGATAATGACTAAATTACATTCCATTTAATCAAATAACATGAGAATAATATACCAGGAACACAAGATGATCAAATAATTCCATTTAAATAATCATATAAGAATGAAACATAATCATGGATTTTGTAATAATATTTTAAACACATGGAATATCATTAACTAATATCATAATCATGGAATGAAAAATTTTGGACATTTGAAACATATTGTGTAGGGTTCATCTATGAAACCATATATAAACTAGTTTGACATTATCCAATACAAAAACTAGTTTCTCTCAATAGACCCACTGATGGATCGAGGGTCTATACCAGGACCCACCGATCACATAATATGTCTAATAAAGTGCTCATATTTAAGGATATAAACATACCAAAAATAAAAATTCATATTTAAAATATAGAACATGGAATATGAATACCTTCTCTAATTGATAAACATAACCATAAACTATCATGAGTAATAGGGTGAATTGTAACAAACTAGAACATCCTTGGTAAAATTTTTCATAATCCATGAAAGGAATGAATAAGGTTGATATCAAAAAACATTTACCTCTATATACTATGTACATTAAAGGGATGATTACATTGATGAATATAAATATTATAAAAATATATTCAATTACATTCTTGAGGAAAAATATAATTTTCAATACATTTTCAAAAAAAATCGTAGAACATTTTGGTAAATAAATTTCATTGATAATAACAATTAAAAAATAGAAAATAATCTTTAATTAATTTTAATGTTCTTAACAATTGGAAATTATATTCATGTCATACACTTTAAAACAATGATTCCTATAATATTTATGTTAAATGAAAAACATGTACTGATTGGATGAAAACATAAATATTCAATGGATTTTTTTATAAATTTCAAAAAAGGAGAAAGAGTGTCTATAAATAAAAATTAGATAACTTTAAAAACATTTTTAATTTTTTTTTTAAAATGTACATGGATCTGAAATATCCTCAACCGAGACTTAAAAAAATAATCTCGAATTGTAATGTGATTTTGAAAGAAACCCATAACACTTCATTAACCAGTTGAATCGTATTTCCCATGAATGAATAAAATTTAATAAAACAATAACAATAATTTCAACAAATATAATATTAGTATATCCTTTAGAAGGGGATTCATATACTGATCGTTAAATAATATAGGTTCACAACATCAAAATACACTTCAATGAAAGAAAATTGAGATAAAGTCCCTTACAAATATCATATCATTGATGTGTGTCTTAATAAATAGAATATATTATTTTTATCAAATCTAAATACACATAAAACATGTGGAAATAAAATATGAAATAATAAAAATTAAATTCGTACATTTTATTGTCATTACATAATCAATGAAGTAGATGTTTTATCCAATTAATGGAAATCTACATAGGAAATCCCTTACCTCCATTTCGACATCCTTAAAATTTGATCATACCTTATGTATATTTTATAAATATATTATTAAATTATAAAAGAACCATTTAAATATTTATAACATATTATGTGATACTTTTATAGAATCATACATGTGATTCATTAGTAATATTTCAATATTTTCACAGTTTTGGGAAATAATTGCCCTATTTTCTCATGGTTGTTTTGTCTTTAAATTCCTTCTTATCATTCGTATTATATATATATAACATCTAAAAAATTATTTTAATGTAATCAATATAATATTAAATAATTAAATGTTTTTTATAAACACTATTTTTTTATCTTAAAAAATGAATGGCATCACCTTGTGGATATTTTAAGGCACATGTCCACACGAGGGGTGGCATCATTGATAAATGGTTGATTGAGTATGGAAATAGATTATATGTTAGGCTTCTATATTTAGTATCAATTCATAATAACCATATATATTTTTTATTTAGAAAATTAGGACCATCCATGTAAGGTGGTGATGAAAACAAATTTCACTACTATGGGGAGATGATTATCCATATGTACACACTTGAGGTGATTTCATTCATAATTGGATTGATAAAAGAAATAATATAGTTGGTTTATATTCTTAATAACATCTCATTATATATATGATACTTCAATTATTATTTATTTTTGAATCAAAACATGAAAAGGATGTAGAATAAGAAATTAAATTGAATGATTTGATAAGGACTATTACCGCTTCTTCGATATACTTTTTTTAGATAACATCTTTGTGAAACAAGGTTTGATATTTTGAGAATTGCAGTATCTGAAAAACATTTAAAATGAATTATTAAAGATAAAATTTAATGCTTAGGTTGAGATATATGTCTCAATGATGTGTAATGAAGTGAAATAAGGGGATGAGAGCACTCGTAAAACTCTACCGCAGCTGTTGAAAGCACTCCTAGAACTTCTCTGTCGAAATTAAAGGTTTCCATTTTTTTGACAAGGATTCAAGAATTCATCTACTCTTGAATAGTTAGGTTCAAACTGTTGGTAATGCCTCAAAAAACTAAGGAAACTATGTACCTTGGTATCATTCTTGGGTGGATCTGCAGCAAGCGTCGCCCCTATCTTCACCAGATCCACCACAACTCCTGCCTCTGAAATGAAATGTCCCAGAAAGTGGAAAACTCTAATCTAGAACATAAAATTAGATAGATTCCCATATAGTTGGTGCTCTTAGAGAATTTCCAGGGCCATCCTCAACTATATCTCGCGCTCCTCCTCAGATGCAGAGTACAAAAAATATTAATTATTGAACACCACGCCAAACAGATCTAGGTATGGATAGAAAATTTTATTCATGAGTCTCATGAAAACTTCTAGAGAATCATTTACACTAAAAGGAATAACCATGTACTCATAGTGGCCATACCAACATCTGAAGGTTGTCTTTAGTACATCCTCAAAACGTATATGAAGTTGATGATACCAAGATGCCAGGCCTATCTCTAATAAACATCTTCCTTCTTGGAAAAAAACTCTTGGGCCACCCAAGGTGAGACATTGATCCTCACGAAGCCATTCCTCTGAAAATACTTTAATTGTACCCTTTACTCCTGTATCCCCATAGGAGCCATCCGATATGTGGGTGTGGATATCGATTTTGTCCCAGGGTACAGATCAATGCAGAAGTCAACCTCCCTATAAAGGGGTAATCTTGGATTATCCTTGGGGAAGATGTCTTATTACACATCAACCATTGTAGGAAACTGGGGACTATTATAAACTACTTAACCAAGGGTGAGGCTATCCAACTATTGAGTGATCATCTACACCATCCTCTGAGAAATTCCATCCTACCCTGTACGCATTTCGTTTTCACGGGTAAATTAAAACCTGGTCCCACCTCTATGGAAACACCTCACACTATGCCTAAAGTACTCAATCTAAGCATGCACTGTTGATAACCAGTCCATACCAAAGAAAACATTGTAAAACGTCGATGCCACTACTAGGAGATCCCAGATGAATCTCTCGCCTCCAAGAGTAATCTCACTCAACTAGAACCAATGTGTGATCATCGAATCCACTCCCGTAGTATTCTGTAAACAGAATGATCGATCCAATGGATCCACTAGAATATTTGAGCTCCGAAATAGGTCTATAGCAATGAAAGAGTGACAATAACCTATTTAAATAATAATTGAATATAGGTTGGAGAAGACACTTATCATACCTCTAATCATCTATGGAGCATTGGGGTCATAAGCCTCCATCACCTGAAGCTGGCCTCGCCCATATCCATCACCTCCCTGAGCCAATGGAGGACTCCTTGGGGGAGGTAATTGTGGTACCTCAAACCTCCTTCCACCACCGACTAATCAATATGATCCTATTCCACATCTACTTCCCTATGGACCACCCTGATCGAACCTTTGTCTCTTCCTTGGTGGTCCTTGGACCGTCTTCTGATCGTCCTCATGGCGTAACAGAAAATCAGGAGCTAAGTGTCCATGACCGCCACACGCGAAACATAGTCTATCATTCACCTATCATTCCCTGCCCTGGGATCCTCACACCACTGATCACATAGCCTTGGGTTCTCTCTTGAAGGACCTGGCTTACTTGGGTCACGTTAACAGATGCCTTCTACGAACTGATGAGGAGTCAACCACATGATTTCTACTGGTAGCTCCCTCAACTTTAACAAGTTCCTCCAAGAATCTCTCCATTAGTAGGTTGAACTCTAGCACCCAATCATGAATAGGGATGCTAATAGAAACTGTGGATTCCCTAATCTCCGTATTTAGTCCTTTATCGATGGTAAGAGCCCTGAAGAATGGATCATGCATCATGTCGGTAGATTAGGTAGAAAGATCCATGAATCTTATCAAGTTCTCTCCTACTGAATTTTTTCCCAACTGTAGGTGTAGTATCTCATCTATAGGCCCCAAGAATAACATAGCTAGAAATAAATACTCCCATAATAGGGGATCAAATTCATTCCAAGATAGCATTTCCTCCTCATGAATCGGGATCACTATGCCCCACTTCCATCCCACTAATCCCTATAAAAGGCTCGCGACATAGAGTGTCATCTGACAAGGTGGTGTCCTCACACAGTGGAAGACACAATCACCCACCTCCATCCAATAATCTTCGACCTGAGGTTCAATCTCACCCCTGAACCTAAGTGGTCTCTACCTCTAGAATTCATGCAATGCAATGGTCCTACATTCATCCTCAACTGGTAGTGCTAGAAAAAACTACTACTCGATTGGTGGTACAAAAGTAGGAAAACTACTCTATTGTTCCATGTATATAATAGGCCCCTATACAAACACCTCATCTCTATGTGGATCATTCTCCTGATCATGCATCAGGATCCTAGCTGGCTATCTGCATGGAGGCATCATGGAACAGAATGAGATGAACCATGGTCAATTGATTATATCTGGAGATATGACTCTTGAAGAAAATTGAACGAAAACCCATTCCTATATGATGCATGTTCCATTAATTTCACTTAAACTAGTGTTTTCATCTACCGAGTCAAAAGTAGGTACCGAGAGTCCTAGTGTATGGATATGTCAGTCACCGCACCAGCACTGGATTCCCTGGCCTAAAATCCAAACTCGAAACACTTACCACTATATCCCCAAACCAATCTCACTAAATACAGGTCCCAATGTGGAACTTACCCATATGATATCACTTTGTCACGACCCACCCCTGTGGCTTGTGACATGACAACTCCATTCCCACCTCCCATAGTCCAGGGGATAGCGACTTTCACCATTTAGGCATATCCCAAACAAATGGGAGGAATTTTCCTAAGAACCTTTACACATTCACCCAAATCCAAGCCAAAGATACTGGAATGTAGAAAATATAGATTAAATAAAAATAATGAAGGCCACTACTACTCAAAAACATAGTGCGAGAAAAGTAATGTCGTAAAGTAGAACTGGGGAAAAATACAAGCCGACCAAAATGAATGAAAACTGCAATGTTCAGACTACAAACAATGGTACTGAAGATATAGTAGAAAGATTCTAAAAAACATTGGTCCATATGATCTCACAATGCGAAATATTTTCTTGGTCTTGGTGATACTCGTCCTAGAACCCCATCGAAACGTTGGTCATCTCCACAAGACACGACACGTGTAGGTAAATCCATTGTAGGTGAGAGTTAAACATTACTTAGAAGGACACCCTGAAAACAAAAAGGAAATTCCATAAAAAGAATTAAAAATATGATCTAAAAAGTTATAAACCCATAAATATACAATGGTATATCCAGATATACACAAATACCATCTAAAAGGTAGAAAGGATAATTTACACTCACTATTCTTCCACAAGATTCTGCCCCAGGCATGCTCATTCTGGGAGGACTCATTCCATGAGACTTGATGTAATTACAGGAAAAAGTTATGTTATGCATAAAGAAGATTATCTCATAGAATACTGCAAACCCAATCTATATTACCCGACAATATAAAGGATTCTCAGAGAATTATACAAACCCTAATTATACGGTTCGTAACATAGGGGATTCCAGGGAATACTAAGAACCCTACTGATACGGACCACTAGGTGGAGGATTAACACCCTTAACATTGAGGTCACCTAAATATCCAAAAAAACCATCAGGGGTGATATAGTATTACTGTAGAGACCCGAAACTTGACGTACATTGACATTACATTACATTTGCGGAATACTTAGTACATAACAAAAACACACACACAAGGATCGTAATAGTTTAGTGTCTTTGGAAACTCAGAACGTAATCTTATAATCGTGGTGAAAGATCTTCAACATATCCTATAACGATCTTCCTTTTTTTAACTAAAACCTTTCTTTCTATCCTGGGGAAAAGAAAACATAAAAGGGTGAGCTCAAATGCTCAGTAAGGGTAAACAAAAGAAATATTAATCACATCGTATTCATAAGAACATAACATTTTGGAAATCTTAACCTGCAAAAGAGAGTATAATTTCATAATATGGGATAAATCATGGCAGTGATATTTAATCACAATAATCATAACTTAAAACATGAAACTTTGTGGCATTCAAACATAATCATAGAGAATCATTTCTTGTTAGTCAAGACTCATTGACAAGACTATCTTAGTGGACAAAGTCCCTTTCTGAATCGAGTAACCCTCGTTTCAGTCCTGTTTCACTGAACCGGTATAACCTACCATTCCATACCTGTCTATCTCATGAGATATAAAATCTTTACCCAATGCATTGGAGGGAGATATAGGTCCCACCCATCTCATAATGATACCATTCTTATGTGTGCCACAAAATCATAAATCATACATCATTGCATAACCCATGTAACAAAAATGGGATTCTTAAACAACATGACATCATAAAACAATTCATATAAGATAAAGGAATTCATAAAAATATTTCCATCACAACATAATCAAATCCATGTAATAACAGGGATAGAAACATAACCCTTTATTATCATAGATGAAAAATAATTTTGATAAAACACTTGAAATCCATTCTTGAGGAAATTATCCTTTCTACTTCAAAAAAATTTTCCTTTCTTAACATGTCTTACAATTTAAAACTAAAAGAAGTTTATTAAAAATAAACTTGAAAACTTTTAAAGGAATATTCTCGGAAATAATGTTTTAAAAATCCATTCATGCCGTATATGTTAAAAAAAACATTTTTCGTACTTTTGTCGGAAAAGTCAAAAAGTACCTCGTACGAAAAACGACAAAAGATTCCTTTCATATCTTTTACAAAAAACTCATCGAAGGGTAAAATTGGATATAAACTATTGTAGAAGGATGGAAATAATTTTACATATTGAGGTAACATGGATGTGGATGATAAAATACACCCCAGTAAATACCAAAGTAAAATCAATCTCGGATAAAAATGAGATTGTGATATTTCCCTTACCTTAGGTACGATTTGCTTCGTATGTGTCCGAACCTCTTGTATAATGATTTAAATAATGTCATTGACTTATTACAGAATCATATTCATTGTTATGATATCATATATGGTATACTTATGACATTATATTACCCGTTCTTTTGTAAATTCCATGTTAAAGAAGCATTTTGGGTAAAATCGTTTCATTTATCGTAGGTGTTTTGACTTGTTGTTTTTGACATTATTATTACTTATATCATGATTTAATTACTTCCAGAATATAAAATATGATTTATATATCATATTTATATTCAGTGTATATATATATATATATAATATATAGATAAATGAAATGAAAAACACCGGTCATGGAGACGGTAGTCCGTACGTACACATGAACGTTGTTTTTCTTTCCTTATTGTCTTGAATGGAAGTAAGTAGATGACATACATATATATATATATATACATAAATCCAGTATCATTATTATGTCATATATTTCATTAGTACTTATTATATATACTTTATAATTATTCATGAATGGTTAATCATTGAGAATGAATCTCATCGCGTCGTGGAGACGGTATTCCGTACGTACGCACGAGCGATGATATCATTTCCATGATTATTGAATTGAATTGGAGTGGATTATACAATATATCAGAATCAATATGATGTTGTAATAACTATGTATAGTTATTCTTTACACCATTATACCCATCCATGTAAGGTGGTGGTGGAAAATAGATTACACCACGGCGTGGAGACGGTATTCCGTACGTACGCACGCGCGGTGATTTCCTTTTTCCGTAGGATGGATAGAAGGTTAATTAGAGTTGTTTCATATTTATAATAACATATCAGTATATAAGTAATACTGATTTTATTACTTTATCATGAAACAACTAAAGAAGAAAAAGTTGAAGAAGAAAGAAATTGAAAAGATCGGTAATGGATATTACCTCTTCTTTGAAACGCCTCTTTGAATCCTCCACATAGGGAACTAAGATTGGTCTTTGAAGAAGACCAGGACCTCTAGGATTATTCTAGGGAAGTTGAGAAGGGATTTTGGCAGGGTTTGGCCGAGCTTGAGTGCTCAAATTGGTGTGAGGAGGAGGGGGAGGAGGTTTCCTTTTATAAGGGAGGAGAGGGGCACCTTAGGAATACCTCAAAATATTATTTTATACTAAAGTAAAAAACGATTTATAATGGTTACAAAGGGTCTTATTTCGAAGAAAAAGTGTGGATGGGTCGAAATACTATCAACCAATAGGATTTAGACAATTTTAGGTTATTATTGTAACCTTATCAATTAGATTTAACTCTAAGTTAAATAATTTAACTTTTACCATGTCTTTTTGTTTTCTTACACTATATGGTTAATACACTTACTATAACATTCCAAACGAATCCCAAATTGTTTATTATTAATACATATATCCTTATCTAAGTCATTTGGCCGAACCTTAGATTTTTAGGAATAAAATAACAATTAATAATATAATATTTGATTTAAAAACTATTTTGTGTCAATTTTGACACTATTTGATATATGATTTTTGTAAAAGCCATAACAGAATTATATGTTCGAAAAAAGTTGATTAAATAAACACTAATATATCATAGTAACCTATAAAATTAGTGGAATTCATAAAAAGTCTTAAATTACATTTATTTTGGTATTTATAATATCAATTATGTCAATATTTCATTAATAAGATAATTACTGCATCATCTTTGTGTCATAAATAAATTAAATTATTTGATGTCTAAAAATTACAAATAAACTACCATTATGTAGAAAAGCTTTTTATATTTGTAATGAATATTTATAGTCTAATTTATCTTATGTATAACCACATATTAAAAATGTTTTAGTAAATAAACTTTGATTTTAACTCTTTCAACTCTTCTTTGAATTAAATAATAATAAATGTCCTAATCAAATCCAAGTGGGCCTAAATGATAATATTTTACACTTAAGGTTGTTTTTGGTCGAGATACACTTGTCCAATAGAATTAGGACATGTGTTAGGGTAATATTAATATCATTCTTACCCTTAATTACCATATTTACCTTTAACCGTGGTAAATAAAAGTAAAAAGTTACTATTCACCAAAAATTATTTTCATCTCATTGAACCACATTTTACTTACTGACATCAACCGTGTCTCTCGGATTTTTGAAATTCCATTCACAAAAGCGGTAAAATTAAGTTTTATGAAAAATTCAGTTCTTTAACTACCACTTAGTAGTTTCACTATTCATCAAAAATTGATGTTTTTCAGAATAATGCCAAAATTTCATCCTAAGCTATATTTCATATTCCGAATTCAAAAATGAAGTCTTTTTTACCAAATTCATAACATAGAAGTTGCATTAATTAATTTTATAATTAAATCCCGCTGTTAAAACAAATAGCGTGTTTTTAAGAAACAATATTTATCAAAAGATTGACACTTGATTATGTCTGGTTTAAATGTGAAATTACATCCAATGACCAACATTGTATTAAATTGTAAAAATATATTATAAATATACTTTAAAACCACTCAAATTAATAAGTTATCACAATTTATTATTTCGGTTAAAAAAGTTGTTTTTAATTAAAATTTAGTAATTTTCACTATTCATCAGAATATGAAAGTTATCCGAAAAGTACCAAAATTTCACCCTAAGCTAATTTCGATATTACGAATCCAAAAATGAATTCCATTTTGAAAAATAAAATTTACAAAATTTCAAAAAGTGGTTATTACTATTCATAACGGCTAGTTTTAATAATATCTTAATAGCATGTCGTTGTTTAGCGAAACTCGGTGTTGCGTACAACACACGCTATCCTGGAAGGTCGTGATTGCGTATAATTCAAGCCAGGTCAGAGATGTGTATTGTGAAAGCTCCTTTTGGTGTAGCGTATAACACAAGACATTAATAAAATTAAAAGGAATATTTTTCATAAAATCTCGGGTTGTTACATTCTACCCCCCTTAAAATGAATTTCTCCCTCGAAATTCGTCGGGGTTATAAATGGTTTACTATTTGAAAGTTTCTTTCATATAAACCCACATCGTAAAAAGGAATACCAAAACATGGATTTAAAAACTAAAGTATGAAATGTAACGATTACCCAAATAAACTAATCACTGGGTTTCCACATAGGTAAAAATATGGATATGTTCTGATGGAGAGTGGTAGAGAACATGGCTATGGATAATCCAGTAATCACAAATCCATAAATTTGTGACGATCTAAGGTACCATCTGATTCATCAGGTATAAGATCACTAGGACAACATTTTTGGTTTTCAAGATCGTTTCACTAAAGTTAAAGAATTTGAATTATAATAAATACTTACTTTATTTTGGTACAATCTCACTGTTGTTCGTGCCTTTAACAATTTCCACTTCATCTCTTAAATAAATGAAGTTGAATTTGTTATTCGTGAAGTGTTAGTAGATCATGTGATAGAATGACGGGTCATTCCATCTGTCTCAAACAAAAGGTTAGCAAAAAATTATATACATAAGTCGATCTATAGTGAGATTAATCATATATGATTCCTAAAATGGACTTATACATCATATGTCATACAGCTTAATATAATAAAACTAGTTTCTACTAAACAGGGACTTCCTGTAGGCCAGTGGTAGGCGATAAAGGCCAGTCGCACTTCGGTTGTGGGTTCGATTTCCACAGCCCTGTCCGACGCGATGGGATGTCGCCCGTCCAGCAGGTTGTCCTTTTTCTAAAACTACATTACTATAACATCCCATCAATAATATCGAGAAAACTTCTATCCTTAAACAATACTAACTTATGTCCAACATAATGCATTCCAATCTTTAGGCTTATCCATAATACTGCAGTCCACTCTCATAATATAGTGAAAACAATTACAAGAGATTTAATACCATAATTGATCCCCATATATCATAAGATATGTTTTGTTGGTCACATTTCAAACATTCATAGTCCTTAATCGCGTATTCTCTTGAATACCTTAGTGAAAACATGAATGTAGTTAAAAGTTAACACTTTCCACATACCAAAATCCTCAAAATTCTATATACTCAAACCATGATATCACTTAGTCCTTATATCAATCATGAGCTCATGAATAATGTCAAAAATTTCATTTTCTCTTTATCCCTTCATTATGCGCATATCATCTACTTTCTATAATATTTGAATAACTTTTCCTGGTTACCGGTACCTTAAAATTACTGAAAACCACAATAGACCAATACATAAATATTTCAATACACCATAAAAGTACCTCAACAACATTATTCTTGAATACCAATACATAAACACTTTAGTCCATCCACTTCAATGATTGTCCTGGAATAAGTCCTCCCTTGATTTAGAAGTAACTTTTTAGGTCAGGGCATTGAGTTGGTTATGACCATGTTCTCCGCAAATAAGACATTGAACTCCATAAAAGTCTGTCACTCTATGACCCTTTTCTCCACACAGATAACATCGGTCCCTCCATTTGAGGTATTCCTCAAGGTTCTTCTTCCCTTCTTTAGAAATCTCAATCTTCCTTTCTTTATGCTCCTCAACATGCAAACATGAATAATAGTTTATCTTCCTCTTCTTTGATGAATTAGGCATACCATTAAATTTCACCTTCTTAATCATATATCGCGATGACTGATTCGGCATAATCGCAATATCTTTCTCTCTAGGAATTACACAATTTTGTTGCTCATAGTCACCAATTTGTCCATTGGATTCAATGTTAACCGAATTCCTTCTGGTTCCCTCCATTAACTAAAACACAAAAAGAATCTTGTGAGAGGCAAAAATCATGCTAGAGAAAACAACATAGTAAAGGGGGAGTACCCTCAATATCTAACATCTTAGGTTAAATTCTAAGATCGTTAGCGAAATTCTAGGACTATAACCTATACGTATACTTAACCTTAGAGACATCCCTAGACATACCTTTGAAATATCTCTAGGGATCTCACTATCGTTTTCGCATCCTAGTTTCCAATGGTTGACTAGACCATTCCTCTAATACCAACTGTAGAGACCCGAAACCTGACGTACATTGACATTACATTACATTTGCGGAATACTTAGTACATAACAAAAACACACACACAAGGATCGTAATAGTTTAGTGTCTTTGGAAACTCAGAACGTAATCTTCTAATCGTGGTGAAAGATCTTCAACATCTCCTGTAAAGATCTTCCTTTTTTTACCTAAATCCTTTCTTTATATCCTGGGGAAAAGAAAACATAAAAGGGTGAGCTCAAATTCTCAGTAAGGGTAAACAAAAGAAATATCAATCACATCGTATTCAAAAGAACATAACATTTTAGAAATCTTAACCTGCAAAAGAGAGCATAATTTCATAATATGGGATAAATCATGGCAGTGAAATGTAATTACAATAATCATAACATAAAACATGAAACTTTGTGTCATTCACACATAATCATAGAGAATCATTTCTTGTTAGTCAAGACTCATTGCCAAGACTATCTTAGTGGACAAAGTCCCTTTCTGAATCGAGTAACCCTCGTTTCAGTCCTGTTTCACTGAACCGGTATAACCTACCGTTCCAGCCCTGTCTATCTCATTAGATATAAAATCTTTACCCAATGCATTGGAGGGAGATATAGGTCCCACCCATCTCATAATGATACCATTCTTATGTGTGCCACAAAATCATAAATCATACATCATTGCATAACCCATGTAACAAAAATGGGATTCCTAAACAACATGACAACATAAAACAATTCATATAAGATAAAGGAATTCATAAAAATATTTCCATCACAACATAATCAAATCCATGTAATAATAGGGATAGAAACAGAACCCTTTATTATCTTAGATGGAAAATAATTTTGATAAAACACTTGAAATCCATTCTTGAGGAAAATATCCTTTCTACTTCAAAAACATTTTCCTTTCTTAACATGTCTTACAATTTAAAACTAAAAGAAGTTGATTAAAAATAAACTTGAAAACTTGTAAAGGAAGCTTCTTGGAAATAATGTTTTAAAAATCCATTCATGTCGTATAAGTTAAAAAAACATTCTTCGTACTTTTGTCGGAAAAGTCAAAAAGTACCTCGTACGAAAAATGACAAAAGATTCCTTTCATATCTTTTACAAAAAACTCATCGAAGGGTAAAATTGGATATAAACTATTGTAGAAGGATGGAAATAATTTTTCATATTGAGGTAACATGGATGTGGATGATAAAATACACCCCAGTAAATACCAAAGTAAAAACAATCTCGGATAAAAATGAGATTGTGATATTTCCCTTACCTTAGGTCTGATTTGCTTCGTATGTGTCCAAACCTCCTGTATAATGATTTAATTAATGTCATTGAATTATTAAAGAATCATATTCATTGTTATGATATCATATATGGTTCACTTATGACATTATATTACCCGTTCTTTTGTAAATTCCATGTTAAAGAAGCGTTTTGGGTAAAATCGTTTCTTTTATCGTAGGTGTTTTGACTTGTTGTTTTTGACATTATTATTACTTATATCATGATTTAATTACTTCAAGAATATAAAATATGATTTATATATCATATATATATTCAGTATATATATATATATATATAATATATAGATAAATTAAATGAAAAACACCGTTCATGGAGACGGTAGTCCGTACGTACGCATGAACGCTGTTGTTCTTTCCTTATTGTCTTGAATGGAAGTAAGTAGATGACATACATATATATATATATATATACATAAATCCAGTATCATTATTATGTCATATATTTCATTAGTACTTATTATATATACTTTATAATTATTCATGAATGGTGAATCATTGAGAATGAATCTCATCGTGTCGTGGAGACGGTATTCCGTACGTACGCACGAGCGATGATATCATTTCCATAATTATTGAATTGAATTGGAGTGGATTATAAAATATATCAGAATCAATATGATGTTTTAATAACTATGTATAGTTATTCTTTACACCATTATACACATCCATGTAAGGTGGTGGTGGAAAATAGATTACACCACGGCGTGGAGACGGTATTCCGTACGTACGCACGCGCGGTGATTTCCTTTTTCCGTAGGATGGATAGAAGGTTAGTTAGAGTTGTTTAATATTTATAATAACATATCAGTATATAAGTAATACTTATTTTATTACTTTATCATGACAAAACTAAATAAGAAAAATTTGAAGAAGAAAGAAATTGAAAAGATCGGTAATGGATATTACCTCTTCTTTGAAACACCTCTTTGAATCCTCCACCTAGGGAACTAAGATTGGTATTTGAAGAAGACCAGGACCTCTAGGATTATTCTAGGGAAGTGGATAAGGTATTTTGGCAGGGGTTGGCCGAGCTTGAGTGCTCAAATTGGTGTGAGGAGGAGGGGGAGGTGGTGTCCTTTTATAAGGGAGGAGAGGGGCACCTTAGGAATACCTCAAAATATTATTTTATATTAAAGTCAAAATAGGTTTATAATGGTTCCAAAGGGTCTTATTTCGAAGCTAAAGTGGGGATGGGTCGAAATCCTATCAAATAATAGGATTTATACAAGTTTAGGTTATTATTTTAACCTTATCAATTAGATTTAACTCTAAGTTAAATAATTTAACTTTTACCGTGTCTTTTTGTTTTCTTACACTATATGGTTAATACACTTACTATAACATGCCAAACGAACCAAAAATTGTTTATTATTAATAAATATATCCTTATCTAAGTCATTTGGCCGAACCTTAGATTTTTAGGAATAAAATAACAATTAATAATATAATATTTGATTTAAAAACTATTTTGTGTCAATTTTGACACTATTTGATATATGATTTTTGGGAAAGCCATAAGAGAATTATATGTTCTAACCAAGTTGATTAAATCAACACTAATATATCATAGTAACCTAGAAAATTAGTGTAATTCATAAAAAGTCTTAAATTACATTTATTTTGGTATTTATAATATCAATTATGTCAATATTTCATTAATAAGATAATTACTGCATCATCTTTGTATCAAAAATAAATTAAATTATTTGATGTCTAAAAATTACAAATAAAATACCATTATGTAGGAAATCTTTTTATCTTTCTAATGAATATTTATAGTCTAATTTATCTTATGTATAACCCCATATTAAAAATGTTTTAGTAAATAAACTTTGATTTTAACTCTTTTAACTCTTCTTTGAATTAAATAATAATAAATGTCCTAATCTAATCCAAGTGGGCCTAAATGATAATATTTTACACTTAAGGTTGTTTTTGGTCGAGATACACTTGTCCAAATGAATTAGGACATGAGTTAGGGTAATATTAATATCATTCTTACCCTTAATTACCCTATTTACTTTTAACCGTGGTAAATAAAAGTAAAAAGTTACTATTCACCAAAAATTATTTTCATCTCATTGAACCACATTTTACTTACTGACATCAACCGTGTCACTCGGATTTTTGAAATTCCATTCACAGAAGCGGTAAAATTAAGTTTTATGAAAAATTCAGTTCTTTAACTACCACTTAGTAGTTTCACTATTCATCAAAAATTGATGTTTTTCAGAATAATGCCAAAATTTCAACCTTAGCTATATTTCATATTCCGAATTCAAAAATGAATTATATTTTACCAAATTCATAACATAGAAGTTTCATTAATTAATTTTATAATTAAATCCCACTGTTAAAACAAATAGCGTGTTTATAAGAAACAATATCTATCAAAAGATTGACACTTGATTATGTCTGGTTTAAATGTGAAATTAAATCCAATGACCAACATTGTATTAAATTGTAAAAATATATTCTAAATATACTTTAAAACCACACAAATTAATAATTTATCACTATTAATTATTTCGGTTAAAAAGGTTGTTTTTAATTAAAATTTAGTAATTTTCACTATTCATCAGAATATGAAAGTTATCCGAAAAGTACCAAAATTTCACCCTAAGCTAATTTCGATATTACGAATCCAAAAATGAATTCCATTTTGAAAAATAAAATTTACAAAATTTCAAAAAGTGGTTATTACTATTCATAACTTCTAGTTGTAATAATATCTTAATAGTATATCGTTGTTTAGCGAAACTCGGTGTTGCGTATAACACACTCTATCGTGGAAGGTCGCGATTGCGTATAATTCAAGCCTGGTCAGAGATGTGTATTGTGAAAGCTTCTTTTGGTGTAGCGTATAACACAAGACATTAATAAAATTAAAAAGAATATTTTTCATAAAATCTCGGGCTGTTACAATTACTCTTGTCCCAAGGAGGATTCCATAACTATATCTGAGACTCTGTCTCTCGAGGGGATTTATATGAAATTCCGTACTGAACCCTCAAGGAAACGACCAAGGGGAAACGATCTGCACCTACAATGGTCCTCAATAAGGTCTCAAAAAGTCATCTCAAAAGGACTGTATCTTCGCAAGGGTCTCGTCACTATATACTATTTTTCAATGAGACTTATAGTTTGAATGTTATAGGATTTTTTATAAAAAGGGTTTGGCTCCGTCCGGGCCGGATCCGAATTTTTCTGATAGACTCAACTCAACCTGGACCAAGATTCGCTGACCTAACTAGACCTGACATTTGGTGTTGACCCGGCCCACTAGGCCCCTCAGTTTACCAGCATGACACACTCATGCAGGCCGACTCACCTTAACCAGTGCGGTGGTTGTCGCGTACTCTCCCAGACAATGCTGTCTACTACTAGTAAGCCCATTCTCCCACACACGGTCTATGGTACCGCATGCTATTTCAAATCCACAGATGATCCATGAGTCTCACATCCGACATGGATTGTCAGATCTATGTCAATCCACAACTGCAGCCTCAAGCCATGACACAGCATCACCACTTGCGGCTGTGATACTACGAGCTCCTCCATGGCCGACATTCGAGCCAACAGCCATCCGCTCTCACTTCTTCCAAGGGATACCATTCCTTCATAGTTGGTTAGAAAATTCATTCATATGTAGATCAGGGATCCTTGGTTACTGATCTACAATGATCAATTCTATATAGTTGAAATTCCATTGATTGGGGGGTCTTATTCCATATGGAACTTCCCGATAATCGTCAACCTGGGACCATGGGGGTTCAACAGAAAAGTGAAAAGAGCAGGGAAAGAAGAAGCATCATGAATTCCTAATATGGACTGATCTTAGCCATGTTATTTTTGGCCTCCATCCATCCCCATTTTAATTTAATAATAGGTAATGGAAATGAAATTCATAACACTATTGAACCCAATAAACATGATGAAAAAGAAAACCCAACCCAAATATGCCTGATCCAAGGATTAGCTTGTTATTTGGATAATCCATTTTTGTCATGGAAGACAAAGAATGGCGAATGAAACCATGAAGAAAAACAACACCTACCTAGTAATGGATCATTCATTGGTGGAGGGAGAATTTGTATTCATGCTCTCGAACCTCGATCCTTGATTCGAATGGCGTCAATCCGTCGTCATTTTCTAATGCCTTCTTCAGAGGTACCTTCTCTAAATAGTTCTCAGGTAATTTGAAGGGTTTTTAATTCTAACAGTGGACCCTTGCTGCTAGTTTTAATATAATTTAAACAAAACCTATTGCGTTATTAATATATTTTTATTAAAATACTTAATGACGGTTATGTCCAAAATCTAATTTTTTCATCCAGACCATGCCAGATGATGTTAGGCCACACCTAAGGTAAAGTTGTTGATTTAGATGCAATTGTGTATTCAGATTTTCAATCTGGGCACCCATTTATATGTTTTTAATGTTAAAATTTAGCCATTGATCATTTTTATTTCAAAACTGAACATTATTCAAAAATTTATTTCAGGCACACAAGGCCTCAGAATCTCATGTCGTCTTAGCGTACAGTCTTAGTATTTACGTAATTAATTAATTAAAATAAATAAAAGGAAAATCTAATTCATTATAAGAATATTATTATTTCATTATATATATATATATTATTTATTTATTTATTAAGTATGGAAACTAGAAATTATTAGAAATTAGAAGATGAAATGAACTTGAAAGTGTCAATATGGATGATTACCTCTTCTACGACAAACACCCTTTAGATATCTTTATAGGGTTAGTAGGGTTTGAATTTTGAGAAGGCCATTAAATCTCAAAAATATATAATGATGTTGGTAAGATAGATGCACAAGTTTGTTTTTGATCTAGATTGCTCAATGTTGTGTAAGGATTTAAAGAATGGGGTTCCCTTTAATTATGGATGTGATGGGAACTTTTAAAATTTATAAATAATCCCAATATAATTAGACTATTATAGATCAAAATCGATTAAAATTTCCTACATATGAATATGTAATAGAATTTTTTATGATATATTTCCCCATTATGATTATTTATTTTTTTTATGATTTTCAAATTATGTAATTTTATATTCCTAAAATATCATTACTGTCAATTTTGATACTATTCCTTACATTGAAATTATGAAAATAAATACAACATGATAACATTGAAAAAATATTTTAATGCATCGATAATATATCATGGTCATCCGAAAAATAATTTTATGTAATTAATTATATCAAATTATAGTGATTTTAATTTTTTCAATAATATTTATTTAATATTTCCAAAAACCAAATAATTAATGAATCAGAGTGGTGTAAGCAATGAAGTTAATTATTTATTCATTAAAAATTTAAATTAAATTACCATTTTGAAGATAAATATTTTTAATTTAAAATTAATAATTATATTCTAATATATCGTCTAGAAAAATGACATAAAAATGTTATTTTCATTAAATATATGAGATTGATATCTTTGAATCTTCCTTAAATGAGATATTATTAATGTCATTATCACTTAATAATAACAACTAAAGGACATATATTATAACCCTGAAGGATATTGGTAAAAAATTTCTCCTCAAATATAATATTGTAAAATTTAATGGTAATTTAATATTCCTAATAATAATATTCATACTTTGAAAAAACTACTTATCCATTATAGTGGTACCAAATATTACAAAGGTTACTTTTCAAATTCGAAAAAATAAAAGGGACATATTTACTAAATTTTTAACCACAAAATACAAATATTTAATACCTTTTTCAATGTAAAAAAATTATATTTCAGAATATAAATTAAAGATAATCCCACAAAATGCAACAAAAATCAATTTTCTAAAAAAATGCATTTGTATGACAAAAACTATACTGATAATAAAAGAAGTTGTAAAGATGATTACAATGTAATTAATTAAAATATATCAAACTAACGAGTAATTATTTTACTTGTATATTAAATTAAAATAATGAATAGACTTTTATATATAAATAAAATGTTATTTTTATTATAACAATTGGTAATTTTCACTTTTCATTGAAAAATATTTTTTTTCCAGAAAAATCCAACAACATCACCAGAAGCTTGTTTTAATATTCAGAATTCAAAAAATACTTTTTATAAAATAAAGTTAATTTCAGCTCAAAAAAATTATTATAATATACCCTTATAATAATAACGAAACCCATTTTCTATAAAATTTTAAATATGATGTATTAGACATCTTCATTAAAAATCATATTCATATTTAAAAATAATTAATAAATAAATTAACAATTAGTTGAGAAATAATAAATTTCAGAGTGTGGAAAATATTGTTCATTATCTATAATTTTAATGTCTAGTTTATAATGGTCAATAATAATAATTCATTGTTTGTTTAACCTTGGTGTTGCATGCATCATAAGATTTTGAAGATCCTACGTTAAAAAAGCAACTACCCAAAAAATCCTTGGATGTTACAAAAACATTATAGGTGTAATGTGGTTTTATCATAATAAAATAGATTAATCACTAAAGATTAATTATTTTTATGAAATTTTTAGATTTTATATTTAGTAAATTCTTCCAACATTCATATAATGGTGTTTACTATGAATGGGATAATAATCAACAATGTTTTTTCTGAAAAAAACGCATTTGAGGAAATACTATTCTCATTGTGTTTTAAGTGCATATTTTAAAATTGATTTCAATCTCTAAAATTAATATAAGAAACATAAATTTATTCCATACTTTAAATTTTGAGGTTAATATTTTTTAAATAGGACCCTCTAATATTTAGTCCTTATGAATAGTAACCTTGGTAAATATTTGTCACCATGGTAAGCATAAATCTAATAAATGTGGGATAAAATATTGGGATACCACTTGAAAATATCTCTAAAACATACCTTTATCCTATTAGTTGAGTGTAAATCATATTTGATTAATGAAATTAGAAAATGGTGAAATTTATTTTTTATTATGAACATTATAATTTATCTTATATGTTTTCATAGGGATAAAAAATTTATTAACAAATATAAAAGGTAGTTCAGAAGATAAAGAATTTATTTTTATTATAATAAAATATATTTAATTTTATGTGTTGATATGACTAAATGAAAAATATTTATAAGGAATATAAAATTATAGTATATGCAATAGAAATGACAGAGTTATTCATTTTAAAAAGGATATTTATATGTTATTGGTAAATTATGGTATGCTGTGAATTTCATCAATAATTACAAATTATAAATTATTATAATTGTGTTCCAATTATAGTTAAATTTATATCATGATTTATTTTATGTAAAAATATATAAATAGTCCCAAAAATTAGTTTAATGATATGTTATTTCTATTAAATTTGTATTAAATTATTTAAAAAAACATAAAAGGGGAGAATTGGGATGGGAAAAAGGATGGATATATCATCCATATAAAATATTTTATCTAAATGTCAGCACATAATTAAATTTAATTTGATTAATAACTAGAAAATGTGTTACCACAATTGTTATTAAAATCAGTTAATGATGGGGTTGACCCAAAGGATAATTTTTAAAATTAAACATAAAAATGTCTACATTTTATTTTATATGGTTTTTTTACATTATTAGATCCCTAAATTATAAATTATGTCCATTTTTCAACATCTCAGGGATTTATATATATATATATTATATTTATGTATTTTATGCAACTTCATGTATTCCCTTCCCCGTAATTATTAATGGAAAACTACAGGTATTATAAATTAATGATATTTTCAACTTATATATTTACCAATACCTTCCTTAATACTATCCCAAATTCCTTCTCCATATCACAGTGCCTATGGTACCTCCAAAATATTATCCCATCACTGTTTTTGTTTTAATCCAAGGGATGTTTTCCCAATAATGAGGTATATCTCTTAACAAGGTACTTTCATTTTTATATCGTCTTTATCTTCAAAGAATTTTATAGTTTATAATATAAAATAATTACATAAATATATCTAATTTTTTTAATAGTTAGTATGATGAATTAACAACAATTATCCACATTCATTCAATCCTATCGCAAAATAAATCTTCGCTCTTGTGTATGTTTGTACTACAACCTCCATAAAGTGGCATGTTTCTTTTTTTAATGCCATTTAAAATTGATAGTCATAATGATGTTTTTAAAAACTCTATGTGACATTTATGATACTATTATTGTTATTTATTTGTGATTTATCACTTATTTGTATTTAATTACATCTATCAAAATGTCCAAGTATTAATCATGTGTATGTAAAAACTACCATATCCACAAAGTTATGTAATTAATTTTTCATAACCACTTTACATGGATAGTTATAAAAGTTTTTATAACAATTTAATATAATAGAAAATACATTATTAACATTATTGTGCTAATTAAAAAATGACTAATATATATTTTATGGAACTGTGGAACCAAATCATGCATGAAAGTGAATCTTTTATCACCCATAATAGTGAGTTTAATAATGAATTATCAATAAATGAAAGATAAGATACATTAATTATATTTTTTAATGAATGATTTAATTATTATGTATAATAATATATTTATGAAAAATATAAATTAATTATATTTTATATCCATACATGTATGATGGAATATGATACTTCCATTATAGGTTTTGGTTTCAATGACATTCCATATTTGGATTGTTTATGATAAAATTTTATTCTGGAAAATTTTATAGATCATATACATTAAACCAAATCTATTTTTAACTGCACTATTTATTCCAATATCATTCAATAATTTATACATTTTTTGTATATTTGATGCATAGTATGATTGAAAAATGATTCTATTGAAATTATAATGTTTTTTAATCATTGGATGATGATTTTTTCTTATCTTTCCACTCGATTAAAAAATTGTAAAACATATTACCAATAAATCTAATGTTTTAAAAGAAAATTTTCACAAAAAAATTGTTTAATTATAAAAATTAAAATGATTCATCGTAGATTTTTTCATAATAATTAATTTTTTGAATTTATAAAAAAATATTCAAGTATTTCATTCTATTAATTGATATGGAATAAATGAATAATAGCATGTCCATGACCATTATTTCATATGAAGATTCATTTTTTTCAAAATTTAATTTCAATAAAAAAGTATTTTATCATTATTATGTGAATTTTAAGATTATTTTTTTCAAAATAATATGATTTTTAGGGTTTTAATGAATGTTTTGAATGTTTTTATAATGACATATTTCATCTACGTCAACATATTTTAAGGGTTTTTTGGATTCATAGGTAATATGTGTTTATTGTTCTCTCTAGTTTTTTGGATGACATATAATAATGAAAATTCTATGAAACCCATTTCATTCTCACATATTAATTATTAATGATGTACTATTTAAAAATCTCATTTCATTTAAATGTGTTATGATAAGTCACAATGATGGATGGTTTAGGAATTCATTGAACACATATGAATGGTATTCACTATGTGATGTTTTGGTCTATTATAGACCTCCATTACATTGGTTAACTTCTTATATCTCATGAGATAATTATTGGAAATGTGATTATGTGGTCAATCAGCTATACAAAATTGGAAAGGATTCAAGTTAAACTATAATATATGAAACCAATGGTGATGGATGATTCTGTATGATGCGGGATAAAGGTATAAATTAAAGATCCACTATGAAAAGGTGGCCTTAGAAGTTAACCTTGAATTATGATATTGTTTTTATGACTATTATGGTGGCAAACTATTATGACTTTTTTATATACATATAATTTGAAATCGCAACTCATGGTTTTTTTTTCTGATTCCCTAATAATGTGACATCCTAACGTTTTATGTCATGAATCAATATTGTTATATATAAATTACTGGGTATTACATTATATTGATAATCTCATGTTTTCATATCCTTATTCTCGTGACATGCTTTAATATGATCACTGATTGATATCATCAATGTTTAACATTATTGACCATTTGAGATCACATGTAACGCCCTGACCCTAGTTACCCAGATTCGGTGCATTATTACATAACATTGGCATGATCCCAAAAGATCAAGTCTCTAAAGACCGATTAGTTTTAGTAGCCTTGGAAACACTAGATACATTCATAAGTTTACCTTACATTATAAAATGGAAAGATACAACAACATTGTCTCCATAGACCACACTCATATCCCCTCAGACGATCCCTGGAAGTCAGTCATAAAATATTTCTTCACATCCTAGGAAAAATAAAACATAGAAATTGGTAAGCTTAGATGCTCAGTATGGATAAAAATATAGTGGAATCATTCATAAATAATAATAAACATTTAAGGCAATGTATAAGACTAAAAAAATTCTTTTAAACTTAAACATCAGCATAACATGGAAAAGATAAAATCAAATAATTCCATTTACTTACTCACATGGATATTCTACAATTCGAATAATCACATGCAACATCAAATAGAAAATTTCATAATAATGGAATGTATAATGCCAGACTTTCATAACAACATAGTCAAGGCCTTATGCCAAGACTACAAATAAGATTTTTTCAAGTCGTTATGCCAAGACACTAGTTTGTGTCATGTTACCTACCGATGCATCGAGGTGCTATAGCATGATCCACCCATCACTTACTAAGTCCAATGCATTTCTCATATGAAAAGGTTTAAATATAACATAAACATTCACATTAAAACTAGAATATGAAATGTCAATGCTTTATCCATAAACCATGAATGGTGTAAAAAAACATATATAGTCAAACATATCATAAAACATTCAATACAATATGGATTTTTTGTATCATAATAAATCAACTTCATATATGCTTAAAATCCCTCAAAGGATGTTGACATAGATGAAATAAAACTATTTGAGAGAAACGTCTTTTTCTATTTTGAAATCATTTAAAAGTCACATAATTTTAGATGAAATCCTTTATTTTTAATATTTTCTTGTAAGCTTGTAAGGGATGTTTTGATTATGTCATAACGGTGGAAAATAGCGGCACCCGCTGTATATGTTAAAAAACATTCTTACCTTAATTTTGTATAAAAGGACATAAATTACATTATTTGGATATAGACAGAAATATTTATTTAAAAAAATATAAGGTGAAATTACTTTGACCCATTGTCTAGTAAATAGTAAATTTTTTTGAAATAATTTTTTAGGAAATATGGATGTGGATGAAAAAGAGGTCCTAGTAGATAATTACATATAAATAACCTCGGATAATAAAGAGATTGTGAAATTAAACCTTACCATGTACTTTTCCTTGGTTGAGGGTAGGTTAACCTCTTGTATAATAGTGAAATCATTTTTATTAAATTATTCAAGATCCATATACCTAATTATGATATCATATATGATGTTATAATATTTCATTGTTAATAATATTTTAGTATTATCGTCATTTGAGGTGTTAACTGATTCGTTTTATTTTATATGATTTGTTACATAATACATGTTTTTATGGATAGATTGTATCTTATTCATTTAAAAAATGATATCATGTCCTTAAAAATTATTTTTAATCATCAAATAAAAATTAGTCTTGAATGGTTACGATGGGGAAACAAATCTTATCACGTTCTTGGATATGGTATTTTGTACATACGCACAAGCAACAATATCATTATTTTTATGTCAACATTGTATATAATTGGATGTTATATCATATATAAATAATAATTATAATTCTATATTTATTATTTGAATGATTCATACTCATTATTATACCCATCCAAAAGACAAAATGATGGAATAAAAAACTACACCACGACGTGGAGACGGTAAGCCATACGTACGCACGTGCGGTGATTTTTTCATTCATAGGATGGATAAAATAAAGAATATGGTTGTACCATTTTTAAAATAACCTCATAGTACGTTGAAGATACTAGAGTTATTATTTTATAATGGAAACTACAAAGAAATAGGAAGTGGAAGAAGAGAAGAACTTGAAAGAGGTGATAAAATATTTACCTCTTATTCGTTTTCTTCATATTGATTTGATCAAAAGGGATCCTTAGGATGGATTTTTGAATAAAGTATGGCCTCAAGGATGAAGTGAGTGAAGTTGAGAGGTTATTTGGGTAGGTTTTGGCAAAGAAAAAAATTCTTTTATGGTGTGAATTTGAGAGAAGGGGATGCTCCCTTTTATAAGAGGGGTGAGGGGAACCTAATGAAAAACATAAAATATTAATTTATAATAAATTAATATTCGGTTTATATTGGATCCAAAGTGACTTATTTCGAGGATTGGGTGGATATGAGTCGAAATCCTTTCAAAAAATAGATTTTATATAGGTTTAGGTCACCATATTAACCTGATCATTTATATTTAACTGATAGTTAAATAGTTGGACATTTCCCATGTCTCTTTGTATTTTTTTATTATATGGTTAATAAACATACTATAACAAGCCAGGGAAACCCCAAGTGGTTTAGTATTAATATATATATATATATCCTTATCTATGTCAGTTGGATGAAAATTAGATTTTTAGGAAAATAATATCAATTAATAATATAATATTTGTTTTAAAAACTCTTATATTTCAATTTTGACACTATTTGGTAATTGATATTTTTTTTGAAAATAATAACACCATGATTACATCAAAAAAATGTTAATTAAATCAGTCCTAACATTTCATATTAAAATACAAAATTCTTGGAATTCATCCATGTCTTAATTTATATTTATTTGGGTATTTATTATATCTATTATTTTAATGTTTCATTAATAAGGTAATTACTCTATCATCATTGTGTCATAAATAAATTAAATTATTTAATATATAAGAATTATAAAAAAATACCATTATGTATAAAATATTTTTATCTTTATAATTAATATTTATAGTTGAATTTATCTTATGTATAACCCTATATTAAGAATGGTTTAGTTTTTAAACATTGATTTTTACTCTTTTAACTCATCTTTAAATAAAATAATAATAAATGTACAATTCTAATCCAAGTGGACCTAAGTGATAATATTTTATTCCTACGGTATTTTCAGTTGAGATAAACTTATCCAATAGAATTAGGACATGTTTTATGGTAAAAATAATATCATTTTTACCTTTAATTACCCTGTTTACTTTTAACCATGGTAAATAAAAGTAAACAGTTAATATTCACCGAAAATTATTTTATTCTAATTAAACCACATTTTACTTACTGATATCAATCGTCTCTATCAGATTTTTGAAATTCAATTCACAGAAGTGGTAAAATTATGTTTTATGTGAATTTTCAAATGCTCATAGGAGGTGGGTAAAAGACGGAAAAAGGATCAATAAAATTTTATATATCTAAATATATTATAAAATGACTCCAATGAATTACATTGAACTTATATAGGTATTATGTATCTATTTCCAACTAATATAAATATAAATAAAATAACTAATTATATAAATAAGAAATCAGTTTTAACCAAAAACGCAGTGTTTTTCACCATTCATCTAAAATTGAATGTTTTCAGAAAAATACCAAAAATTCACCCTAAGATAATTATGAAATTCCAAATTCAAAAATGAAGTACATTTTGAAAAATAAAATTTATAAAATTTCCAAAAGTGGGTATTACTATTCATAATGACTATTTTGATTGGTCACGGTGTGTTAGAATCTCGATGTTGCGTACAATATAATCTATTACAATAAGATAGATCGGGTTTTAGTTATTATTCTTCAAAGGTGAGTACATGCATTGGGTTAGGCATGTATTTTGTCAACAGTGATATGTGGAACACATCCGGAACTTTGGAGAGACTTGGCAGCATTTCCAAATGATAATCTACAACCTCCATTCATTCTGGAATTTCAAAAGGCCAGATGTACCTGGGACTCAATTTTTGTTTCTTACCAAAACGTATAACTCCCTTCCATGGAGATACCTTCCAGAAAACGTGATCTCCTACTTGAAATTCAAAATTCTTCCTTCAGTTATTAGCATAGATCTTATGTCTACTTTGGGCTGCTTTGATGTGGGTTTGGATAAACTTTACATTTTCCATTGTTTCCTCAACACGTTCTGGGCCAACGAGTTTTCTTCCACAAACATCATACCAACAAGTTGGTGTGTGACATCTCTTTCCATATAACGCTTCATATGGTTCCATCTGAATAATTGAATGGAATATATTGTTATAGGAATATTATACCAAAGATAAATATTGATCCAAAATTCCCTAAAAGTCAATTCAGAAGGATATCAACATGTATTCCAAGGTTTGAATTGTTCATTCTGATTGTCCAGATTTTTGAGAGTGGTAGGCAGTGCTCAAATGATGTTCAGTATCCATGGAATTCTGCAGACTTCTCCAGAATCATGATGTGATATGGGGTTCGTGATTTGAAACAATCGATAGGGTTACACCGTAGAGTCTTACAACATCATTAATATATAGTCATACTAGTTGTTGAAGTGGTAAATCTTATCTTATAGAAATAAAATGTGTTGTCTTTGTTAGACGATCAACAATGACCCATATTTCATCTTTCCTTCTATGAGTATTTTGTTTCCCCATCACAATGTCCATCGTAATATTATCCCATTTCCACTCAGGTATGGGAATAGGTTGCATGACACCTCCAGGTTGTTGCCTTCCATCTTTCACTTGTTTATAAACTATACATATGGACACATAATCGGAAATCTACCTCTTCATGATGTCCCACAAGAAATGTTCTTTCAAATCTCTATACATCTTGGTGCTCCCAGGGTGTATAGAGAAATTGGAGCTATGAGCATCATCCAACAATTCACATTTTAGATCAGGTATATCGGGAATACAGATTCTCCTCCCAAATTTGAAAATTTTATCTTTACACACGAAGTCGATCAATTTCCGATCGTTCACAGATTTAATCATCTTTAGAAATTTATCATCATCAGAGCTTCAACCTCAGCAGTAGTGATAGGATAATCTTGTCCTTGATCCCATGGCCATTTCGGAGGACATTTTCCTTGGATTTTAAGACATTCATTTTCATAATTCCCCCTTTCTCTATAATTGTAGCATTCAACATTAACATCCTCTGTCTTCCCAATGCAATCACGAGCTTCGTGGCCTTTTTCACAAGACTTGTAACAGAATCCCATTCCCTTCAGGCAAGTACCAGGGTCTTTCTTCCCACATTTACTGCAAGATGGATATTAACATTTTCACTTCTTCCCCTTATTTCCATATCCAGAGTGTTCAACAGATCTATTCTTCTCTTGGTTTTCTTAAAATTCCTAAGACTTAGAGAATTCCTTTTCCTTCGTGATAGCACATGAGACAATGTATTCGTATGAAGAGAAGGATTTTGAGACTAATGCTCGACAGAGAAATGGTTTTAACCCATCAAAGAAATGATCAATCATACTTTTTGGGTTACATATATAATCTACATCATGCCTTGCTAACCTTGTAATGTAAGACTCATACTTTGCAAAATTCTCTTCATACTTTTGCCTTATACTCAGAAATTGACATTCCATATCCTCTCACTAATCATGAGGAAAGTATTTTTCTATGAAATGTTTTTTAAACTCCCTCTATTACATGTTTTATAATTCTTCTTATTCCTTTGTGTTTTGAATTAATGACCACCATTGATCTGCATCTCCCTTGAGGTGATAAACTGGCATGAAAACTTTTTCACTTACACTACTCCCCAAGGCATGAAATATCTTCTCCAAGGAACTTGTCCATTTCTTAGCTACCAAAGGATTTTTACTACCATGGAATGTTTGTGGATGTTTCCTCAGGAAGGGGTCTATCATTGATCCTCTACGTTGTGGATTAGGTAACTCCATACGGGTATAGTTATTATTCATAAAATGAGTGAGTTGTCCCAGTATGGTGATAAGATTATTAACACCAGTTGCATCACCATCTCCACTATAATTATCTTGATTAGGAGGTAAATCCCTAAATGGATTATCTGCATTGATATAGTTTCCATTTCTTCCACTAGGTTCCATTTCTAAACAATGGTATACACTAGATTAGTTTATCAATCACAATACATAATTTCAAACTTGTAAAACACTTAGATTAATTGAACAGTTATGAATATAATCCATAATCATAATCATGTTTTCATTGAGAAAGTATATACTCATAAACCCTTCATAATGGTTTTTAATTAAAATGAGAATTATCATAATCATATCCCATGGGAGTGTCGTAACCAAGAGTTCAGCAAGGTCTATTGCCGTGCACCAGTTCCGGTTCGAGTCTTGCTCAAAGAGGTGTTTTCGGGTTTTACCACTATGTACATCTATGCCAGATCCTCCTCTACCTTCTCATATCCAGATAGAGATGTATTGCTCTGAAATGTCACAAAATCTCTATATTACCAAAATTCTAGGATGTTCTTCTATACTAAAACATAACGTCTATCTTAGGGTAATGAACTCTAATCAGAGTTTATCTAAATCGAGTTTCCCATGTTTTTACTAAACTTTTTTTGATACCAACTAAAATGCCTCGACCCCAGTTACCCAGATTCGGTCCATTGTTACATAACATTGGCATGATCACAAAAGATCAAGTATTGAAAGAATGATTAGTTTAGTAGCCTTGGAAACACAAGATACATTCATAAGTTTTACATTACATTATAAAATGTAAAGCTACGACAACATTGTCTCCATATACCACACTCATATCCCCTCAGGCTATCCCTACAGGTCAGTCATAAAATACTTCTTCACATCCTGGGAAAAATAAAACATAGAAAGTGGTGAGATTTTATGCTCAGTATGGATAAAAATATAGTGGAAACTTTCATAAATAAGCATAAACATTTAATGTAATTTATACGAATAAAACATAATCCTTTTAAACTTGAACATTAGCATAATATAGTAAAGATAAAATAAAATAATTCCATTTAATTATTCACACCGATATTATACTAGTCGAATAATCACATGCAATATCAAATAGCCACTTTCATAATGATGGAATTCATAATTCCAGACATTCATAACCAAATAGTCAAGGTCATGTGCCAGGAGTACAAATAATATTTTGTCATGGCCTTGTTCCATGACACTAGTTTGTCTAATGATACCTGCTAATGCATCGAGTATCTATAGCGGGCTCCACCCATAACATACTAAGTCCAATGCATTCCTCGTATGAAAAGGATTAAACATAACATAAATATTCATATTAAAACTAGCATACAAAATGTCAATACTTTATCCATAAATTATGAATGGAGTAAAAATAACACATCCACAGTCAAACATATCACAAAACCATCATTAAAAAATGTATGTTTTGTATCATAATAGATCAACTTCAAATAAGCCTAAAATCCATCAAAGGATGTTGACGTAGATGAAATCAAAACTTTTTGAGAGAAACATCGCTTTATATTTTAAAATCATTTAAAATTGTAAAAATTTTAAAATAAAACCTATATTTTGAAAATTTTCTTATAAGCTTGTAAGGGGAGTTTTGACAATGTTTTAAAGGTGGAAAATAGTGGCACCCTCCGTAGAAGTTAAAAAACATTCTTTCCTTAATTTTGTCGAAAATGACATAAAGTACATTTTTTGGAAAATGACAGAAAGATTCCTTTGAAAACATAAAATGTCAAATGACTTTGACCCATTATATAGTTAATAGTAAATATGTTTTGATATAATTTTTTAAGAAACATGTATGTGGATGATAAAGAGGTCCCAATAGATAATTACGTATAAACAACCTCAGATAATAAAGAGATTGTGAAATTAAACCTTACCTTGTACTTTTACTTGGATGAGGGTAGGATATCCTCCTATATAATAGTTAAATCATTGTTATTAAATTATACAAGTTCCATATACAGAATTATGATATCATATATGATCTTATAATATTTCTTTGTTAATATTATTTTAGTATTATCATCGTTTCAGGTGTTATCTGATTCATTTTCATTTATATGTTTTGTTACATAAGCCATGTTTTTTATGGATAGGTTTTATATTATTCATATCCAAAATGATATCATGTCCTTAACCATTATTTTTAATCATCAAATTAAAATTAGTCTTGAATGGTTATGACGGGGAAACAAATCTTATCACGTTCGTGGAGACAGTATTTCATACGTACGCACGACCGACAATATCATTATTTTCATATTAAAATCGTATATAATTGGATGGTATATGATATATAAAGTATAATTAAAAAGTTATATTTATTATTTACATCATTTATACTCATTATTGTTTCCATCCAAATGATGAAATGTTTCAATTACAAACTACACCATGATGTGGAGACGTTAAGCCGTACGTATGCAAGTGTGGTGACTTAATCATTAATAGGATGGATAAAATAAAGAATATGGTTGTAAACTTTTTATAATAACATCACAATATATAGAATATACTAGAGTTATTATTTTAGAATGGAAGAAACAAAAAAAGTGGAAGTGGAAGAAGAAAAGAACTTGAAAGAGGTTATTAAATATTTACCTCTTCTTCGGGTTCTTCTTTTTGATTTGATCAAAAGGGCTACTTAGGTTGGCTTTCTGACTAAAGGGTGGCCTCTAAGATTAATTGAGTTATGTTGAGAGTATATTTGGTCCGGGTTTGGCCGAAAAAAAAGTCATTGAAGGTGTGAATTTGGGAGAAGGGGAAGTTCCTTTTTATAAGAGGGGTGAGGGGCACCTTAGGAAAAATGTAAAATTTTATATTATAATAATTTCATATTCGGTTTATAATGGATAAAAAGTGACTTATTTCGAGTCTAGGGTGGGTATGGGTCTAAATCCTTTAATCCAATTTATTTTAGACAGGTTTAGGTCACCATATTAACCTTATAATTTATTTTTTAACTCCTATTAAATAGTTTGGCATTTAGCATGTCTCTTGGTATTTTTATATTATATGGTTATTAAACATACTATAACAAGAAAAAAGAACACTAAGTGGTTAATTATTAATATATATAACATTATCTATGTCATTTGGATGAACATAATATTTTTATTAATTGAATATCAATTAAAAATATAATATTATATTTAAAAACTATTTTATTTCAATTTTGACACTATTTGGTAATTGATTTTTGTGAAAATCATAACAACATGATTACTTCAAAAAAATTTAATTAAATCAATAAAAACATGTCATATTAAGCTATAAAATTATTTTAATTCATAAAAACATTTAATTAACATTTATTTGAGTATTTATAATATCAATTATTTTAATATTTTATTAATAAAGTAATTACTACATCACCATTGTGTAATTAATAAATTAAATTATACAATTTATAAAAATTATAAATAAAATACCATTATGTATAAAATCTTTTTACGTTTCTAATGAATATTTATTGTCGAATTTATCTTATTTATAACTCTATGTTAAAAATGGTTTAGTTTTTAAACTTTGATTTTAACTCATTTAACTCTTCTTTAAATAAAATATTAATAAATATCCTATTCTAATCCAAGTGGACCTAAATGATAATATTTTATTCCTAAGGTTGTTTTTGGTCGATATACTCTTATCTAATAGAATTAGGACATGTGTTAGGGTAAAAATAATATCATTTTGGCCTTTAATTACCATATTTACTTTTAACCATGGTAAATAAAAGTAAAATGTTACTATTCACCAAAAATTATTTTTAACTCATTGAACTACAATTTACATACTGATATCAACTATGTCTCTTATATTTTTTATGTTCAATTCACAGAAGTGGTAAAATTACGTTTTATGCGAATTTCAAAATGCCCCTATGAGGTGGGTATAAGAAGGTAAAAAGTTCAATAAAATTTTATATATCTAACCATATTATACAATGACTCCAATGAATTACATTGAACATATATAGATATTATATATATATATTTACCTAATATATATTTAAATAAAACAACAAATTATTTAAATAAGACGTCAGTTTTAACCAATAACGTAGTGTTTTTCACTATTCATCAAAAATTGAAAGTTGTTAGAAAAATACCAAAAATTCACCCTAATCTAATTTTGATATTCCAAATTCAAAAATGAAGTCCATTTTGAGAAATAAATTTATAAAACTTCTAAAATTGTTTATTAATATTCCTAACGGCTAGTTTGATTGGTCGTAGTGTGTTAGAATCTCCATGTTGCGTACAACGCAAGATATTGCATTATTCAAAGAGAAAGGTATCGTGGATGCTTTGGTTGGCACATCACCTATCCTTATATTTTAATTTTCTATAGATCATGAGGAAGAGTAATGAATATATTTAGTCTTGAATGGGTTTTTTACTATTTTTGATGTTAGAGATGTTGAATATTATACAAAATAGAAATGATTATTTGTCCAATCTGCATAAAAAATATAACATTATTTTTTTTGGGTATGAATTTTTATTTAATGTATATAATTTTATTCAAATATTATATAATATTTATGGGTAAAACTATTGTGTTATCTTATTTGGTATCAGACATGTTTTTTTATAGATCATTGTTGAAAACAATGATCAAAGCCTAGGAATAGTATAAACATGTTATGTTTTGTTAAGTTATAGATTATGTCATTTCTACTGAAATATATTCCTATCTAGATACCTAAATTGGACATGATTTTGGAATAGTTGCATCAAGGGTAAATTACACTAAAATATTTTGATATTTATATCATGGAAACCATTTTCTTTCATTGTGAATGGAACCATAAAATTCACCTGGTTTGAAACATAAGGGGGGATATTGTAGCATTAATTCATATTTTTTATTAACCATTATGATAAAAATAAATATAAAATCACAATATATGGCCCGGTATTATGCTATGGTGTCATATGTTGAAAATAATTTTCCATGATTTAGACATCCTATGAATAATATATCCTGATTACATGATTTTGACCCTGATTTTTTAAACCTTATATTGGCACAATGTTTTTGGATGCAGTAAACGGTTGGAAACTGATGGTTTCAAGATATAAATTAATGAGTTGAATAATGTAATAATTATCCTCTTGAGTAACCTAATGTTATGGATTCTATAATGTTTAAATTTATAATTATAGTCTTGCAACATTCTCTTCTCATGAATCAGGACATTTTTATAAATGATTAAACGATGGAAAATATATTATTTTCTCTATCATGGGGAAACAATAAACATATTTTAGTCATACTTATAATACATTATTGGATAAGTGATGGACTAGTACCACTGAGAAAATAAATCATGTTCTCCTCTTAATGAAACATGAAAAATTTATCCAACTCATATATCTTTCCAAAGGAGATGAAGAACAATGGTGAATTATTTTTACTAATATTTTGAAATAGGAATAAATGTATTTTATTAAAAGGTATTATTCTAGGTGTATATTTTTTTTAGAGAATTCATTATGTTTAATGTAAAAAAATTGATATAAAATTCACTGATATGAAGAAAAAGGATTTTGAATCCATTTGTGCATATGAAGAATGATTTAGGAAAATTTAACAGAATTTTTATATTTTAATCTTGAACTGTAAAAGAAAGATTGATATATTTTATTCTATCCTAAAACCAAGTCTCTGATATATGTTAATTTTAAGAGAGATGGGTATCAATGATGAAATCGTTTCATTTGATCTCATTATTTAATTTTAAATTAGTGATTATGATCATTTACATGGATTTGATAATATAAAGTATATGGAGCCTTGTCAAAACATGAATTAACACCATTTTTCAAGAAAATTTAGTTTAAAATATTCTAAAAATGATGGAAGAAATATCAAGGGAATTATGCGAATAAAACCATAAGTTATTTAAATATGGAACAATTTTCCATAAACCACATGAATGTTGAAATGTGATATACTGTCCTATTGATATAGTGGAGATTGTGATGATCCCAACTAATACATCACCCACAGGCCAATGCATCAAATTTATTTATAATGGATGTTATGCCAGATATTTCATTTATATGAAGGTTTATGATGATGATAGATTTCAACATCCTCTTAAGACCAATGGAAAAGGTAATTATCATGTGATCACAATAGAAGTAGTGAATTTTGATAATTATATAGTGAAATGTACACTTATCATTTATACTATAACAACTAACATCTTTTTTTTATTCTCGCTCTACCAACTTTTTTATATCTATGTAATTTTAACAGTCAATATAATACCACATAAATGATTAGATATTTAGGGTTTAGTGGGAAATTATAGTGGAATAATAAAAAAATATAAATTCAATTTTTCTTCTCCAATTGATGCTTGTGGGGGGGTGTCTCCGTATAAATATTTTGAATATCAATCTAGTTGAATAAAAAGTAATTGTAGGCACAAATTGGATTTGGTGATATAGATATTATATTAATATATATGGAATTGAACTATCATTTAATATTTTAAATCTACATAGGATTATTATTTTATGTAAGTAATAATAAAAATTTATATTGAAAATTAAATTTACCTTATTGATAATAATTCTTATCTGTGAATGTTATATATATTCGATGATTGGGAGGAAACCCATCATTGCAGATATCCCTATTTTGTGAATTTATAGATTTATTTTTATAAGAGTTTCCTTGTATTCCTCTGAATCATAAAAATATTTTCTTTACAACACTCATAATTATTGTTAAATCTATTTCCAAAACACACTATAGAATTACATCCATTGATTTTTAATAGTAGAAGGTGAAAATATAGAAGATCCATGATAATGGATTCATGTACCACACTTCACCAACATATTCTGAACATATTTCATTTTTTATGAATAAATATATGTCAATTAATCATTGAATAGATTATTATTAACACAAACTGTTAATAGTTAATAATAGGTATCCTTTTCCCCATATCAATGATCTTTTTTGTTAATTACGAGGAGAACAATAATTTTCCTTGATTTACAATCATTATATAGATCATAAATTCATGGATAAGAGGGAGAATATAACCAAAACTTCCTTCTATATGTGATTTGGACATTATTAATTTATTTTCAATCCATTTGGGATTACTAATACCCCAATTATCATCATGAATTTATTGAATTTTTTTATTACTAATTACATTGGCCAGTTTGTGGCAGTAATTATATATAATTTTCATATATATTTAAGGATAATTGTAGAGAGATATACTAATTTATAATTTTTCTAAATACCATAATGATGGATAATTACCATGATAAATTTACAAAATATACCTATTTTCTCCATAATGTTTCACTCTCTGGGAATCTAATATCATGTGAGGGTTTATCAGTGGATTTATAAAAGATTAATGGTAATGAACAATGTCCTAGACCAGCCATAATAATCATGATCTATAGTTTTCATTTTTTTTCAATTGTACTATCAATGATTTGTGGTATATTTCTCATAACTATCAGATCCACTCAAAAATTTCATATGTATGTGGTTTAGGATTATATTTTTAAATGAATCTGAATTATATTTCATGTAGAAAATAGATGGTTGATTAATTAACATACACTCACAAAACCATAAAATATTTAATGGTTTATAATCTATAGTTAGGATTCAAAGAATGTACTGGGACATGACATTATGAATAATGATATGATGATAGATAATTAGAATCCCTTTTTAATAATAAATGAGAAATTATGACCAACATATTAGTTGGAGTCGGTAGTGGTAATATTTTCATTTCTAATATATATTAAATATAAATATGGTTAATTGTGTAACAAATATATAGTTTTTAAAAAAATGAAGTAATTTTTCAAATTGAAAGAGTTGAATGTGATATTGATAAGATGGTTGGAGATTATTGAAGATTATGAGTGCTTAATACATTTCCACCATATGAAGGTGAATATGATTGTAGATGCTCTGAGCCAAGACGAAAATTATTTTCAATCCATGATGAGGATTCAACGAGATACAATACATATTTATTTGAAAAATATAAAACATGAAAAAATTTGTAATGTGATTAGATTGTATAATTTTTAGATGACCGTTCAATTATCGATCCCTATGAGGACTAAAGAGGCATAAAAAAGATGTACAAATATAATATAAAAACAACTGTTATTTTGTTAAACCAAAATTACAATGAAATGATAAGGTTAAAAAAATAGTGACCAATAAATTGGGGAATATGTAAATAATGGTTAGATTAAGTAAATTGTTCATCATTCCCTATTCATCATGGATGTTTAATAATTAATATAGGACTAAAAAAATATTTATTTAATATTAACATGAAAACGGAAAATGTAAGGCATGTATCTTGATTCATAGTATGTCACTTAGTTAAGGATGAGACACAAAATTCTAAGGGTATTTTGAAACCATTACAAACCCATTATGGTAATTTGAATACATTACCATTGATTTTTCCCTCAAACATCCCAAAACATATATAGGGAATATTATTATATGGGTTATATTTATTCACCTAATTAAAAAGTGACTTTACTTTATATTAGATAAGATTATATATTGATAAGATGAATAAGTTATACATTAAGTATGTTATGAAATTTCATTAATTATCACTCTCAATCTTATCAAAATGATATTTGAGGTTTTAATCAATGTTATGGAGATGTATTTAGCTAGTTATGGATACAAAGCTGTTTTTAGAATTTCATATCATCCCCAAATAGATAGACAGTCGAAGAGGACCATTAAAATCTATTATAAATATTCATATTTTACTCTATAGATTTAAAAGGCAGTTGGAATCAATATCATCCATTGATTAAGATTAATACAAATATTATATTTCACTCAAGTAATAATATTTATCATTAGAAATACATTTTGCGAAGGATGTGAAAAATTTTAACTCTCAAAGAAGATGTTGGTGAAAAAATATATTTAGTAATGTTCTAGTCTAGGAAATTTATTATGATGATAGACCCATTTTATAACATATAAAGGAATCTCAGATTTGAAAAATATGTTTTTATGGAACTAATCTATAAGATCTATAGTTTGAATTTGCAGAAAAGTTATTCTTATGAATATTTCCTTGGAAGAAGTGTAATAGATTTTGAAAGAAGGGAAAATTTACCCCTATATAAATAGGTTCCATTAATATTTTTGGTCATATCCGGATAATATATTAGAATTTTTATCTTCCATTGATTGTCTTTTATGTTCCTAATGTGTTCCATGTATATTTCCTAAGGTAGTAGATAACCAATCCTTCACTTTTACGAAACTCATAGTTTATACAACTAGGATAAGATATATATTATGAGTAAATCAAGATGGAGATTATATATCATAGATAAAAAGTTCTGCAAAACAATACAACTCCATTGGTCAATGTTTTGGGGAAAACCCATATATTATATAAAGATACATTTTAACTAGAGGATCTGATGAGGCATATGTATCCTATATATTTTATATTAGAGAGATTAAATTGGGGTGGAAAATTCTTGTATGTTGGTAAAATTCATTAAGTGGATATTTTACTACATATTTCCCTTTGGATAAGATGAATTTCATTGATATATTACATTATTCAAAACATTATGTTTAAAAACTGTGATAATCTATTGAAATATTAATATTAAATGTGGTAGTAGTTAATTTACCATTGTATTGGTGTGTATTAATAGAATTGAATAAACAATGAAAGATTATTTTTTACACAAGTATAAAATTAAAACATTGGTAATCAATTGATTATAAATTAACACAATATCATTTGAAAGAAAATGATATATTCATAAAAAAATATACTCTATATGTGGATTGATTATTTAAGTTACAAAAATTCAATTAATCAAAATTAATGAAATATTTTAATGAAATTTATAAATTTTTCACTGTACAAAATATGTTAAAATTCAATTAATTGTTTTTACATTTTGTTGGATAAGAATAATTCAATTCTAATGATTAAAAACACAATTTTATACAAAAATATTACATTACATTTTATGTGATTATTAATTAAATGTTTTCCAGTTATATATATTTAATAAAGAAAAATGTTTACCATATTTTAAATCATCAGTTTAATTTTTTTAAATATACCCATTTCATTTTCAGTCATTTTTAATAGTAAATGTGGTGAATATTTTTTTACCTTGGTAAGTCTAAAATAGGTAAAATAGAGATAAAACCTTGGGATAAGGAGTTAAAATCTCTCTAAAACTCTAATTTATCCTATTGGATGAGTGGGGTTCATACATAATCACTCATTCATTGAAATTATGCAACATGGTGAATTTTACTGATTATTACCATTATATTTTCGATATGAATGGATAAATAAAAAATGTCACTATCCATATTTTAATTTATATTATATATTTCCATAAGGATAAAAAGGTAATGGTATATACCTTCAAGCACGTTAAATTTTATGAGTTATGGTGGTGAAGGTCTTCGGGGAATGTCCTAAGGTTTTATTGAGGGTTAAAGTGGGAGAAGCATATAACATTATAAATGATGATGTTTCGATGGTATAGTGGGTTTCACTATTGTGTATGATGTGAAACTTAATTGTGGATAGGGTCAGTTTCTGTGTGGGGCTTGTAAAAGGGTTTGTGGGTCCTATGTAAGTGTAAGTGGGTCCTTCTTAAGTGTTCAACCATTATTACCTTATGCGGCTTAATGGAATTCCTACTTTATTATTATGAAACCAACCAAATTACCTTTATAAAAAAATTTAGGGTGTGTAGGATTTAACATCAACATGGTCTTGAGTATCTGTGGTGTGGTGATGTATGTTATAACCTTGAGGCCTAGTTTTGTGTTTTGATAGTTCCTTAAAAATATTATGGTTGTGTCATGTTCCCTTGATAGCAGTGTAGAGTCTCCGAGGGGTCGAATATGTGGTTCTTCAAATTTTTTATATACATTACATGTAGAAAAACTATTATGTTTTCCTTTTCATGATGGATGAGTCTCTCAATTTGGTGGTTACTCTTGCATTATTGTCCCTTTCCATCTTTTATATATATATATGGAATAGATCTTATCTTCACTTGAATGGTGGTATTATCCTTTTTAAGAAGTTATATTTTGTGATGGGTAGTGATTATTAATAATCATATGTTTGAAGGAGTACAAAAAAAACCTGAACCCCCATGAACCCTATAGTTTCTTTGGGTTTTTAATAATTTTTCATGTATATGTAAGAGAATCCCTGTTGAGTCCTCCAACCCAATTATTATATTATTCGAAAAAATACTTGGGAGAATGATCTATGAATTTTCTTTATATATTCCATCATCTATAAATCAATTTTATCATCTTTTTTATTTATCTAATGAACATGGTCTTCCAGGGAACTGCTATTTATTATGTAGTTTTTGTAATGAAATGATTTTGAAAAGTGTGTTATAAGTAGACCAAGGTGTTTTCATTCACATTAGTTAATAACAGTTTCCATCCACTTGTTCTATCTCTATTCCAATATCATTAATTTTTTTTTAAATTGATAATTCATCTTTATCCTGGTTATATATTAAAGAAAAATCATGCTTTTGTTATCCATTGGGAAATTGTGGTCACTGTAATAATAAGGATGATGATTTGGGTTAATTGAAATTCAAGGGGATGGGGAATGAATTTCATGTTTTTTCACTTTTGATATTAATATTATGGATTATATACATCCTTGAGTGTTAGAACACCGACCTTATTTTCATGTATTTTTTTCTTTTCTGGTGTTTTTGAGGAAAAAGAGGAGTTTCTAGAAATTTCCAAAGTACACACCGTGTACTTTATGAGTAAACGTCGTGTACTCGGTTACCGTAGGTAGCCGTGTGGGGACCGTGTAGCGACCTTGCACATGGCCGTGTGGGGTGACCTGGAGGCCACCTAAATCAGAGTATGAAAAAGGAATGTACATGCTGTGTACTTATAAAGTACATGGCGTGTAGTTTATTTTTTTCATTAAACGCACCAGGGTCACGTCTAATCGCTAGAAATGTATCCTTCAAGGTTTCATTCAGCTGAGAGCTTCCATATGGCTATGATCTTCCTCTGAGCCCCCCGATCCCCCATCCGATCTCTGATTCAACCGCCATCAACTACATTGGGATCACCTTGGTAATCTTTTCCTTCTTCTTGAGCTTTATTTCACGATTCCTCCTATTTTACGGGTTATCCTCTATTGAAAATTTTACATGTTTTCATAGATCTTAGGAGTTATAAGGTGATTAAATCCCTAAGACTAAAGTATATTGATCTCCCAACACTGAGGTTGGTGTTTGTTTCCATTCTGTTGAATGTCTTTGAGTTATATGATCAAATTTTCCCAATACCCTTGAACGGGGTATTGCAGGTTAACTGTTTTAGCTATGTTAAATGTCTGCTATGCTTGTATACTTGAGTAGAGGTCAATTGTATGTGAATTGGTTTATTTTCCTTTCTATGGATTTTTTCCCATGATTATACTATTTATGAACATTTGGTCTAGCTTTTCCTGTTAGGATATTGCATGTTTTCCATGGCTAGTGCTTGTAGGATGGAGTGATTGTTCTTCTAATATGCTGATATGCTATAGATTATTAGCGAAGTTGTTCTTATGGTTTACTTTGGCTGCTAAATATTGAGATACTTTTTGACTTACATAGGGCCGTGAGAACCTGGTGTAGTAGACGATAGGGAGAATGGATGTAAGGGATTCTCCATAGTGTCTTTATAAATTTCGATGCTAGACCAAAGGGGGAATTGACGTTTAGTGATTCCTCAGAGTGTTTGTAGGTCTTCGACGTAGGCCACATGGGGAAATGAGACGTTGAGTGCTTACCTAGAGTGCCTTTTGTACCATTACGAAACTGTAGGGGAAATTGACTGTGAGTGCTTCCTCAGAGAGACTATACTTAAGCTGAACTAGAGGTGTGATACTGTGTGTGCTTCCTATAGGGTTTCATGTTTCTCTTTGGATAAACTCGATGGGTAGGTTGTGAGTACTCTATGAGTATTAACTCCTTTGATTAGATGCTTTCTTTATATATGAATTGAATTCTTTGAAACAATGGATAGTTACTACTGAGTATTTTTCTTGTTTACTTATTTCTTTTACTTACTACCTGCCATATACTCACAGACTGTTAGGCACAGACCATTTGGTGGTTGGCTACTGGGATTTTGTCTCACAAACTGTCTGGGCCATGCTTTTGGGCCCAAACAGTTTATCTTGTTGTAGGTATAGATAAGGGTAAGCTCCCTTCTACATCAGGTACTTGAGTTTTGTGGAGCTGGAGAGCATGGGACCAAGCTGAATCTTGCGATGATGAAGAGTTTATCTATTTTCTTTTGTGATTTTGTTTTGTACTGTATTTCAGTATTGTGATTTGTTTGGATGCTTTCCTGGAAATATCTATCATGTATCATTTAAATATATATGTGCTCCAGTTTTTCATTATTCTATTCTTCCGATGTTTATTATTGTCTGTATGTTTTCTACTTCCGTTATTGTATATCTGTTTACTTCTACTGTGTAACTCTACCAATGAGGTCATTGTTTCCCCACTATCTCAACTAGGGCTCTCACTTCTAGTCGTTGGCCTCTAAAATTAGGGGAAATTCTCTTTAGACCATGTGTCAAACCGGGTACGGGGTGCCTCTTGGTGGCTTCTAGAACCAGGAAATTACTAAGTGGTATCAAATGAATTCTTTTCTTCTCGACTTACTTTTTGGAGCCTATATCAAGGGATAGGAAGGAATTGGTACTTGGTAATTAGTTGTGCCTGGGAGTAGCTAACCCATGTACAGGTAAAATCCAATCTACCTAGTTTATTAATATTTTATGGGTTTTCAATTTTATAGTTGATTTAGAAGAGGATGGATACTGCACAGCCTCAACAAAAGTCTTATGCTGATCAGCGGAGACGACCTTTGGAGTTCGAGGTCAGAGATCAGGTTTTCCTGTGTGTCACACAGAGGTTTGGACATAGAAGGATTAAGATATAGGGTAAGCTTTCACTGAGGAACGTCGGGATGTTTGAGGTGTTGGAGAGAGTTGGACCGGTTGCTTATCGGTTGCAGTTACCTCAGAGGTATAGGTCAATTCATGACGTCTTCCAGGTTTCTCAGCTTCAATGTTACTTCTCAGACTTGTCTCATGTTTTCCATCCCGATGAGGTTGAGTTGGTAGTGGACACATCCTTTGAGGAGCATCCTATCCGGATTTTCAATCATAGTACAACGGTTCTCCATGACCGATCTGTCCCACTTGTACAAGTGATATGGAAGCACATGCGATTACATGAAGAGACTTGGGAGGGAGAGGCTAATATAAGAGCACATTTTTCGGAGCTGTTCAGGGTTTCATCTTATGTGCCACCTTGCTAGGGAAATTCAGGATTGTATTTATTTATGGGGGGAAGTCTGTAAGAACATGGACCTTATTTTTAGGTATGATTTTCTTTTTTGGTGTTTTTGAGGAAAAAGAGGACTTTCTAGAAATTTCATAATTATATGCCATGTACTTTATGAGTACACGCCATGTACACAGTTACCGCGGGTAGCCGTGTGCTGAACATGTAATGGACTTGCACATGGTCATGTGGGGTGACATGGAGGGCGCCATAAGTGGAGTACAGAAAAGAAAAGTACACATCGTGTACTTATAAATTACACACCATGTATTTTTTTTCATTAAACACACCGGGGTCGCGTCTAATCGTCAGAAACGTCTCCTTCAAGGATTATTTTGGCTGAGAGATTCTGTACGGCCGAAATCTTCCTCCGAGACCCTGAGCCCCCATCCGATATCCGATTCAACCACCATTGATTTCGTTGGGATCACCTCTGTAAGATATTCCATCTTCTTGAGCATCGTTTCAGGATTCCTTCTCTTTTTCGAGTTATCCTCTGTTGAATTTTATAGACGTTTTCATAGATATTTTCTGTTATAAGGTGATTCATTCCCTATGACTCAAATATATTGATCTCTAAATTCTTATTTAGGTGTTTTTTGCCTATCTATTGAATGTATTTGAGTTATATGTGCATGTTTTCCCAATACCCTTGAATGAGGTTTTGTGTGTTTACTGTTTTAGCCTTGTTAAATACTTGTTATTATTTTATGATTGAGTAGAGGTCAATTGTATTTAAAAAGGGTTATTTTCATTGCTATGGATGTGTTTTCCAATTCTTGTACTATTTATGACAATTTTGTCTAGCTTTTCCTATTAGGATATTGCAATTTGTCCATGCCTAGTGGTTGTAAGATGGAGTGATTGTTCTCATGACATGATGATATGTTGTAGACTGTTTTCCATGTAGTTCTGAAGGTTTTCTTTGGTTTCTTCGCTTTGTGATACTTGTTGACTGACATAGGGTTATGAGAACCTGGTGTAGTAGACCATTGGGAGAATGGACACAAGGGCTTCTCCAGAGTGTCATTATAAATTACAATGCGAGACCACATGGGAAATTGATGGTGAGTGCTTCCTTAGAGTGTTTGTAGTTCCTCGACGCAGGTCGTAGGAAGAATGAGATGTTGAGTGCCTCCCAAGAGCACCTTTAGTACCATTATGAGACTATAAGGGGAATTGACAGTGAGTTCCTCCTCAAAGATTCTATAAATAAGCAGAACCAGAGGGGTGAGCCTGTGTGTGCTTCCCATAGGGTTGCTTGTTTCAGTTTTATTGAACAATAGGGGTAGGCTGTGAGTACTCCCATAGGGGTTCCTTCTGTGATTAGCTTCTTTCTTGATATATGAATTTAATGCTTTGAAACTATGTATTTTTTATGCTGAGTAATTTTCGTGTTTACAACATTAATTTACTTACTACCTTCCATATACTCATTGACTATTAGGAAAGAATATTTTGGTGGATGCCTACATGGATTTAGTCTCACACCCTATTTGGGCCATGCTTTTGGGGCCAAATAGAATATCTTGCTGCTGGTATAGGTAATGGAAATCATCCTTCTACTTTAGGTACTTTAGTGGTGTGGAGATGGAGAGCATGAGACCAAGCTGAGGCTTGTGATGGTGAGGAGTTTATCTATTTTATTTTATACTTTGTTTTAGTACTCTATATTGGCATTTTAATTTGTTCTGTTTCTTTCCAGGACATATTTATCATGCATAATTTTTATATATATGTGCTCCAGTTGTTCTTGCTTCTAGTATTCCGCTGTTTATTGTTGTATGTATGTTTACCGCTTCCTCTATTGTATATCTGTTTACTTCCACTATGGTATTCTTCCAATGAGGGAATAGTTTCCCCACTATCACACCTATGGCCCTCACTACTAGTCAGCAGCCTCTGGCATTAGGGGAAATGCACATGAGGCCATGTGACCAACCGTGTACGGGTTGCCTCTGGGTGGCATCCGGAACCGGGACGTTACATTGAGATTTATAAAAAATAATTGAGTTTGAGGGGATTTTTGTTCTTATAGTTGATGTGATTGAGGATCCCTTTTGTGTTATTTTTTATATCAACTAGAATTAAATTTTTCTAATATTATATATTGATATTATTAATTGATTACTCATGGAAACTATGGTTTGTGAGTGAAATATAAAGATACGCGAAGTAAATATGATGAAATTACCATTGTTTAAATCTTAAATATGATATACAAAATAACTTAACTATTTTTTTATTTCCGGTTCTCAAGTGATGTGGTTGTTCTGATGGGATGTAATGGCGATGTAAATCTATAGAAATATGGGTCCTGAAATCATTTGGAGTATTGATTTTTTTTTACTTTGGAGGGTTTTTATTTTTTCATTGTATTGATAAAATTATATATTAAAAATGAATCACTAATATATAAAGGGAAGAAAATGAAAATGGGTTATAATGGATAATGATTGATTCAATTAAAATAGAAACTATGGTTCAAAGTGGATAATGATTAAATGTTATTTAAATAGAAGAGATAAATTTTAATATTTTGCGATGGGAAAATACAAGAAATTTATTTGTTCGACACCGAATATGAAATCTGGGTTAGGGGTTGTGGCTTTCATTTATGGTTCGGTACATATATTGGTGAAAATAAAAGTGGTAAGGTTTTGGGGATTTATAGACATGTTGTGAGTCAAGACAGTTCTCAAATTGTAATCCCATAGTATTGGATTATATATAGGACTATTATATATGATTTTTATTTCCCTGTTATTTCCATACACACCCACACCTACATTGGGAACCATATACTAGTAAAAAATTGTTTTTGTGGTGTTTTACCAACATCTAGATGGAATAGATATATGGATAACTACTTACTTTTACACACTCACTACTATATGTGAGGTTCTCATGTATGATATGGGTGGTCCAGAAGTCCGTAGTTAATATACAATTTTTTTACCAGATTTATAAGGTGGATAGTTTTATTAGTCATGAATAATAGGATATTTTAATGAGTTCAATTCCAATAATGTTTACAACATCCTAATCTTCTAGTCATGTGGTTTTGGTTCTGATTTGTGTGACTAGGTTCAAATTGGAGAGATGTGGTGTGATAGCCTTACATTCTTCATGAGAAATGTGATCTGATTTGATATCCCAATAGACTTTGGGAAGGATTCAATATGGATGAAATGGGAGTATTAGGGTATACAACAATGGGATGTTAAACTATAAAATCAGGGGGAAATAATTGTGGGGTACCCTTTTAATAACTACTTTTCTTATTACTTTATTATACATGGATTCCTATTCTAATTAGTAGGCCTGAGTGATGATGGAATTTTTTAGTTTAATTTTTTACAAGCTTTTTTCCTCATCAGAATATTAGTATGCGCATTTCACATGTACATGAGATACTTTTCTAAAATCATACTGAGTATACATGTATTCTCACAATATATATATATATATATATATAATATTTTATGTTTTTTGAGAGAAAATCATGGTCCATGATGGGCATTACTAACTTTATCCTTGCATCTTTTGTAGTGTATGCACCATATCCCTATCTTTTGGGTAGTAATTTTGAGACTCAATGTTTTTTTTACCATAAGGAATTTTTTTAATAGTTGTTGATTGTATTTATTTTATGTTATATAATAGAGTTCCTTAGTGTTTTTTTATCCTATCTAACACTCCCATAATTCTTGAAAGGGTAATGAATTCAAAAAATGAGATGATTATACCCTTACTGCTTTTTTCATCTTGGGGCCTACATGGGGAGTGTACCATGATTCATTATCTCATTTCCTTCATTATCGGCCATGGATTTGTTGAATTTCAGGCCATTAAAGAGTGGAATTAATGTATTTTTGGTTGAGCTATAGGAATGATTTGGGGTTAAGTACTCTGAGTATTACATTTTTTAGGGAAACAATGTCAGTTAATATTTGTGTGTGACATATGTAACCGAATATTGTCTATGAGAATGCATTTTAGGACCCTTGTGGTATGATACAAGGAACCTATGCCTTCCAAACAATAATGTGAATTTATTTCACTTGAAGTGTTGAGAACTAGGGAATTTACATGATGAACATTATATTTTCCATTTTTAGATTCTGTTATATTTGGATGTTAAAAATAATTAAATTGATGGTAAATAATTCCATTTACAAGGATAATGAAATTATTTATTCCAAATTCAACTCTATATCCTCGAAACTGTATTTGTGTGGTTCAAGAAAGAGATTTCAAGTAGGCTAACATGGATGATCATTGAAGGGTTGATCAAATTAAGGATGATGATAAGTGTCACAATGTATTGTAGACCTAATAACTAAAGTCTTTGTCAATGTTTCTGTTATGAATATCTAATATGGGGTCATAGAGAAAGTTATAATACCTTGATATTTTATTTAGTTTGATATTGGATAATATAGAATATTATTTCCTCTTGGAAGTTATTCATATGAGTGGTGCAACACATATATGGTTGATATTATATAATAGTGATAAAATGGAGAAACATTTCCCTTTAAAAATGTTTCTTATATTATTCTTCATGATGTACAATTCCTAAACCATGAGGGATGTGAAGAGTTAATAACTAATATCTATTCATTATGGAAGGGTGTCCATGAATGATATTTGGAGTAGTTTCAATGATATTTTACATTTTTTCCAAGATATATTTCAAGATGAGGATCCTTGTTAAAGGAATCATGAGGAGTCACTCTTCTATTCAATCCAGTAGATTTTACTCCACATACATAGATGTTAAGAGCATGGAATATGTGATCAATCATATATGTATGTGAGGATGGTCACAAAATAATGTGAACCGTTATGGTTACATTATTAGTGGAGTTGATTGATGATGGTATTAATAATCATGGCCATTGAGGTTGTGACAATTGAGGAGTCAACTTTAGCTAAAAACCTAAAATCTAATTTTTTTTCTTCAAAAATTTTAAATTACTTGATTTCCAGTTTTCACACTAAACTTGGTTTAAAGGAAGCATAACTTACTAATCAAAATATTATTATATAATATGTTAACTATATCGTATGGATTGTAATGGTGAGTGTCCATACGACTAACTGTATTATGAATATATATGCTTTGTCAATATATATTAGATGATTTCATTGTGTTCCCATTAGTAAGAAATTCAAATAAAAACCATTTTAAAATAATGAAATTTTTTTTCTGAAAATATTTTTTTATCCACAGAAATGCATTTAATCATAGTAAATTAAAAATAATCACTTTTTAAGTGATTTAAAAAAAATTAATATATAATATTCAATAAAATGTTTCGATAATAATATAATGTGTTATTATGGTATGATATGTGAAGAAATCCAATTTTACTCTTTATAACAACAAAAGAAGTTTTCTTGAAAATCTCACATTTATTTAAAAAAAAATTTCAATTCATTAATTTTTTTTGAGAAAATGGACATTTTTTGAGATAAAAATTTCAAAAATTACATAATTTTTTATTATTTTCTTGAATGATAGATTATTTAATAAAAAATTAAAAATACAGATTTTTGTTAAAAATAGTTACTCTATTTAACACATTGACAAAGGTAAAATTTGTTATAAAATGTTTTACAAATAATTTTTTAAATAAATTTTAATGTATCTATTTTAATTAGTTTTATAGAATAATTTATACAATTTTATATAAAAACATTTATAATTATGAAAAAAAAATCCATTGGAAAATAGATTTTCATCACACTTGTAGTTTTTATTTTAGATTACATTTAGCCACTTTTGTGAGAAGAAATTTTTAAAATTGATTCAATATTTTAAATAAGAAAAATAAATATTTTCTAATATCATTATATTAATGTTTTATAAAAATAAATAGTTAAATCATTTAACATTAATTTCCCCAATGAAGGTAAAAATGGTTTAATCAGTAGTCAATCAAAAAAGATGATGGTTAATCATGACCGAAAACATGTCAAACCCAAATTTTTATCCATTTTAGATCTTCTAACATAAAGGGTAGATAATTATCCATTTGGGAGCCTATTTAATGTTTGAAATTTTTTAGACCTATTTCTTATAAGAGATCCATGTGTGTCCCCACATATATAAGTTTCCACCACCTTTCCTCCACACTACACACCTCAAAAAAAATTCATTCTTTAAATACCTACCATGATGAATTCTATAAATCCATCTACACTTCATAGAATCATATGTTTGATAAAAAAGATCTCCTATGAAGAATTTTGGTACTAACCTGATGAGGTTATCAGAAGAAGAGGTTTCATTTATAACCGATCATTTTTAGGTAATTTCATTAATCACCTCTTTAAAAGAATATGTAAAAACGTCGAATTAATAACCAAAAAATATATTATATACTGAAATTTTATTATTTAATGTAATATAATACATTTTTATCATCTTTCATCATGTTGGAATTGAAACCATCAATAACCTATAGTGTGAACCACTACCTCAAGGACTCAGGTAATTCATTTTTCCATTACCACCTCTAAAGGCTTGTTATAATTATGAATTTAAAGTATAAATAATAAATTTATAACATAATTATATGTTTTTAATTATCACATCACATATTCCATTTTACATTCCATTATGTGGTGGATTCGATAACATAACATGTGTGTACATAAAACATCCACCTCATGAAGCGGTGCAATTCTTTTTTCACGTAGATGGTAATAAGATTTCTGTTATTGGAAATGTGTGAATTATATGAAATCATAATGAATCTGGAATTTTTAATTATCATTTACCATTCATTCATTCCATACATTTAAAAATGGAAAGAGTATTCATAAGTATGTACGCCCCACCATCTCAATGAACGATTAATTTAATTTTTTCCTCTAATATTTATGGATGAATATAAAAATGTACATAATGAATATATATACATATATATTGACATTTTTAAAAAAATTTAGTCATTCTAATAATGAAAAATGTACAATTAACAAAAGTACTAAAACAAAACACTAATGAAAAATGAAACGTCTAACACCAATAAATGATTATTTTAATATGGAATTATTAATAAAAGGGTATTGAAATGTTAAAAGGTGATAAATATGATATTATAAGTATGTTTATGAATTTTGAGTAGATTTATAATAAATTTATAATTATTTTAATAGATTCTATAGAACTTTTGAGGAAAGATGATCTTATGGTAAGTGATTTTGATCTCACTTTTTATATCTATGGTATACATGTCATAATACCCACTTGTTCCTAATGTTTTGTTTATATTATGAAAATGAATTAACTTAATTATTCTACCAATGAATATTGTTTTTATTTACTATTCCATTTGATATTATATCATTCTCAAGCACTACGATTCAATGATATCCAATGTGGTAATATTTTTATCAAACAATCTCATTGTTTATCAAGATTTATTATTATTGTGTTTTGAATGATGATATCTTATTATATATATCCCATTAAACACATTAAATTTCATTTAATCATGTTATTTAATGTTAATTTATTTTTTCCCATTCATTTTCCACTCTTTATATACTCATGATACCAAAATATGTTTTTAAGGAAAATCATCTTATATTTTTTCCTTCTCCAAAATTATATCTATTTACTTTCCATATTTTATAAAAACTGTTTTAATGAGTCTTTTTACTATTCTATTATTAGTATATAAAGTCATTTTATCCGAGTTTAAAATTATTAACAAATGGTTTAAAATTAATCTTCTAATCATTATCGGATTCACGATCATTTAATTTTAATAAAAATGTTAAAGGATTATTTTCATTAACATACATTAATAAAATGAAAGTTTGGGATATCAAGGACAATAATTTCTATGAATATTCTATTAAAATTTTCAATGCTAATTTTCTGGAAAAATGATCTTGAAATTTTTTATAAATGATTTATATTTAAAAATTGGGTTTTAATTTGGAAAATCTATTTACCTTATGAAATTTTCCATGAGATCTTTTAAAATAATTTTTCGACAAAGATAACATCATTTGGTGTTCCTTATCCATTACTAAGGATATAATACAATTAACCATCTTTGTTATTTATATGTATTTTTTTTTGTTTTTAAAATGTTTATGAAACAAATATATTCATTATGAGTTATAATATGATGAATAGATGAAATTTTTATTAAAAAAATATTCTTTTCAGGTGTTAATATGTAATAATATGATGAATTTTATATGATATTGTGTCATATATAAGTATTGTTTTCATTTTGTGAGTAATGGGGTACATATCTATATATAGTGGATTGGGTACATCCATATATCTAATGTGTTAATGATTAGGGAAAATTGATGGGATTGATTGACTATGAGATCTAATTGATTACTTTTCATAAACCTTTGAATGTAGGTGATGAGTCATGATAAAATATGATTATGGTCTTGGAATTTAACCTTTCCATATGAAATATTTTACTATATATTTTATTTTTCCATACTTTTATGAAATGAAAATATGGTTTTTGATTTATTTATTATGATTCAACACACTTATGGATGGTGTTCATTTAAATGACAATGTTTTATGTTATTCATTATGTTTATGATCTGTGATAGGTTGGGTATAAACAATGTAATATATGTTCTTGATCAAATAACATTTTTTTTATGATTTCATATTGTAAAAGACAGACTCCCTCTTGTTTTCTATTACTGAGCAACTGAACTCACAATTTCATATGTTTCTTTTCCCCGATTTATAAAGAATGGTTTTAAGTTTTATATGTCTATGAATAGTAATTAATAGGGATATGTTTGTGGAGTATGTTTAAGTTCATGCATAAAATATGACATTATTTTACAAGAAACTAATGAAAAGAAACTTATATGGTTCATTTGTCTGTATTTGAAAAATGTGTTGAATATTCGTCTAAGTTGATATTATGTTTATGAATAAAAAGAATGGGATACTATAGTTTCTATCATAGTATTGGTTTAGTCATTCATGTTATATTATTATTCAAAAACATTATTGAGAACTCAAGGGATAATTATATGTATAAGAAAACATCATAATTTTTTGGAATGCAAGAGATTATGTGATCTTATGAGAAATTAAATCCATATATGAATAGTACAAGTACATGTGTCTTTGGAATAGTTTTACCTAGGGGTATTAACTCTAAAATTGTTGTATTAGCCTTTTTCTTGATCATCAACTTGTGCATGATAACGGCCCTTACTACACACCTGATCTTACAATATAGTCGGATATCATTTGGATAATTTATATTTTAGTTATGATCCATCGTGACCGATCTAATGATATTATGATCACTTATAGACTAGTGTGGTTCACTCGTAGTGGAGAGGAGAACCATGTTGAAACCCAAGATGCTCGCAGCGGAGTCCCCCCCCCCCCCCCCCGTCCTAGCGGCAGGAGAGGAAGGATGAATTTGTTCGACCGCCTCTGCGCAAGAGGAAACCTTTCACACCATTTTATAAACCTAGATACCTCTTGGACTTCTTGATGATATTAGTAAGCATGGAAGTCCCTGACATGCATCTTGGTGATCCTCATATTGTGATTTCACAGTCATAGTTCTACAAAGCATCGATTCTTGTGGATCTGATGTTGGTAGCACCCTTCAATCACCGACATCCATTGGTCGATGAATTTTATCGATTTTTGTTCAGTGAATGGGACTTGCAGGAATGCACGACTGTTGGTCTTCATGATACACAACATCTTATGATTCAGTTTTCTTCCGAGGATGATCTTATTCAGGCCTGGTATAGCCCTTCTCGTCGTTGTGGAAATTTCAATTTCTTCCTCCTTCGATGGCCATTTGATCTATGCATGAATCATGACCCACCCTCCACTAAGAAATGGGCATGTTTTCCTCATCTTACTTTACCCTTTCAAAACCCTAAAATTATCTATATTATTGGGAATATGGTGGGCCATTTCTTATGCTCTGATGTCCACACCTTTACTGTATGTCCCCCCATCAACCCACGTATTTGTGTTGAGGTGGACGTTTCTAAGAACCCGGTATACTGGTTTTGGATTGTAGTTGTAAAAAAGATTAGATGGAAGCAGACCATGGTGTTTGAGTCCTGGGTGAGCTACTACTCAGAAATGTCATCATCTGGGAACCAGGTGTCGCAGTGCAATGGTGAAGGGAGGAGCATGAGGTTTGATCTGAAGGTGAGGATAGGTGAGGGGAAGAGTCTGTTTCCTAGTGTGGTTAATGGTAGGGATTTTGTTTCTGAGAAGTGAGGTACAATGGTAGTGGGAACACGTACAATGGCCTCTTCCAACCTGCTGGTCAATGTAGTCTTTGATTGGCTCAAATATGATCTGAGGGTGGGGGATGGTGCAAAGAAGGCTGTTGATAGGGGTGAAGGTAAGGGTGTTCCTAGTTCTGAAGGGCGGTGGATTGGTAACAATAAGGGTGTTGTGCGGGCTGAAGTGAAGAGGCTTGGGGCAGTGGGAATCATGAAGTCTTCTGGATGTGAGGATCGGCTGTCTGTTGGGATTTCAGAGGTCTTTACTGCTGGGATTTAGGGCAAGGTCGAGGGTAAGGATGGTGTGCTAGACAATGTATCCACGAGGAATTTGTTTAAAGTGCTGAAGAAGGACGACGCCGAGGCGGTCATGTAGGATACTAACAATTTGCAGACCAACAGAACTTTTCATTAAGATGTTGCTGTGAATGAGGGCTGTGAAAAAGGAATCTGTGAAGGCAAGGAATTTCTGAAAAATCCACAATGATCAGCTATGACGGGCACTAATTTTCAGCTCCATCAGACCAGAATTAAACGTTTTCAGGATATACAGATTCTCGAAAAATGGGGGGATTTATCTAATAGTGACAATGAAAATGAGAGTGGCTTGATCAAACCCTCATTTAGTGATATTGTTTGGGGAGGGAAGAATATGTTGATTGGGAACCAATAGGATGTTCTTTCATCACTACAAAGACGGCCGAGGAAGAAATAATCTTACCTACCAAAGCTGATGCCCACTAGATTTATTAATAAAGGTATGAAAACTACTAATGAACTCCTTTATTTAGAACAGTTGAATCTTAGGCGGAAGTATGTCAAGGTCCTCCAAAAATTCAAAATCATGGAATGTGAATCGGCGACTGTGGAATATGATTTTGTTCATGGAGGTGGTGTTGGGTTGGACTGTGATTGTATTCAGTTTTTGTTTTTGTTCTGTGGCAATTATTTTCTAAAATTTTCTTTTATTTTAATAAATAGTAAGGGTCATTGCATCTGACTAAGATTTGTGGTATTATATAATAGATTGAATAAAATTCATATTTATTTAGAAATCCTATAAATGTTTTTTTCACAAATTTCTGTTTTCCCATGATCATTATTGTTGTTCACTCTATAATTTTTTTATTTATGTTTATGGCTAGAAATTGAAGGAATAATGCTAATAAAAAATAAAGTGAAAAATTATATGGTTACCCTCCTTAAACACCACTTATAATGTGAGATAGAATGAAAATATTCATTTATTTTCTCAAACAAAATTCTGAAGACATTAATCTTGTTGTTCCTCAATCAATCACTGATAGGGAAAATGAGAATTTGAGTATTTAATGAGGGATCATCCACAAAATTTGAGTTTATCTTTTGATCAACTAAGGATTTAATGATATATATGTACCTTTTACAAAAAAATTTATAATATCCACTATATAGAAAATGAAATGGTTTTTCTAGTTGTTAATTTGATGGAAGGTAAAGAATATAAAATGTAGAAACTTATTTAGAATATGAGTAAAGAATTATAAATTGAATTAATTTAACCTGATAAGTTTAAGATGATATATTTCTATATGTACGTCCATAATTTCTTATGTACTAGGATTGAAATGGAATTTCTTATGATGACATAGATGTGTGATGAATATATTGTTTCATATAATGCTAAGTTTTGAATACATAAAAGGTTAACATATAATATCATCATCATACCTGTAAATATAAATAATCAATTAATTTGGGTCAGAAAACCATGAATTCGAATGACACTAACTATAAGATACATTATCATAATTTAGTATTTGGTTGATGTTATCTGAGGGCATATATGAAAATTAAATATTCCCACAAATAATTTCTTCATATTTGAATGGGATTATCGATCCTCAATAGAACTAATAAAAATCACATGGTGGAATGATATTTTTTTCACTTACATGATAGAAATTTTAGATAAAGGACTTAGGTGAATGAATGATTGGGAAAAGGGGTGTAAAAAGTGTGGGATTACTGGATATTGAACAAAATTATGCACAAGTGATGTGAATAGTCTTGTTAATGTAATGAATAAAGGGTGTTGTCAACATAATTCAATGCCCACACTCTATTTTTTTCAAATATAATGAGTTTAGTCATTATTCAAATCAATTAATTTTTCCAACATCTAATGATTATTCTATGACGCAACAACATTCTCAGGTAATGGAAAAAAGGAAATCATAAAAAAATCACAACAACTAAAGTGAATAATGATAATCAGGGCTCAATTATCATCCACCCTATATTTTGGAATTCCATTCTTGATTTTGTTTGAATGATCCTAATGAAAATATTATTTTTCATCCTTTAGAGAATGGTTCTTTGTTTCTTTTCATTCATTATCTCCCTCTACATGAATTATTGAATATACAAATCAAATTTGATATTCTATAAGAACATGGATAAACCCAAGAATCCAAAGTAAATGTTTTATGTTTATGATAATGAAATTTTATGGAAAGAAGGAGTAACTATACTTTTGAAACATAAATGTCCCAATATGATATTAAATTCAGAGTTATGGATAGCATCACGGGATTATGATTCTATGACTAGTCAAAATGCCACACATAAAACCCATTTTTATTTTATTTACAATAGGTGTTTATCAATTTAAAAGGATATTTTTCAAGAAATTTATGGAAATAAAACCCCATGGTTTTTTTTATGTTTTATTGAAAAAGTTAATTATGGAGGAATTTCATTACATTTTTTGATGTAAGATCAATGTTATTGGAAACAATTATAGTCTATCATCTCCTTGATGTTGTGGTAATTATGGGTTACTGCAGTTTATAAAAAATATTGGATTTATATTGGTAATGTTATGTAACTAAATGAAAACACACATTCCATGCGTCAACCTATCAGATCAGGTAAGGTCGTGGAGCTTGAACAGAGAACGAAAGGATGACAAAGGTGTAGTGTATACCACTACCCAATAAGAAAGAGTATTTCTGCTGGGAAAACATGATGAGAGATATTGATTACTATGTATCTTAGATCATGGAAATATGAATGTTAAAACTAAAATACAAGTCTCTATGGGTATATTATAACAATTACCCATATAATAATGTAAATGGGATAACATCACCATGTATTTTTTCTTCAAACTCCCCAAAACATATAAATTCCATAATAATATTTGTGTTGTATTTGAATTAATTACAATTTCAGAACACTTCATATATAGCCGAAAATACCCCTCTATTGATCATCTTCCCGAAATATAAATTAAAGAAGTGGTATGATTTATTGGTGTACCACATTCTACTATATTTGATCGGTATTCAAGTTTTACCCAGATGTTCTAGAGATGTCTTCAAAAATATTGGTATATTAATTTGAGTTAAAGTTTGTATATAATAATAGAAATTTTGTTCGTTCGAAGAGAATGATTCAAAAACTAGAGAATATGCTGAGATCCAATTTTCTATAATTCAATGCTGGATGTGTATTGACCCGAACTGTGAAAAATAAAAGGCCCTAATAGATTAAATTAAATGTATGATAATGTAATATAGTTATACAAAAATAATTCACATATTTTTTATTATTATATAAAATTGTATTGAAAATATAATTTATTATAATTACAATTGAAAATATATCCTTTTAATAATTACTACATGATAAGTAAAAATACAGGGTTTTAACAAATCCAAATAACATAGAAAAATGAAGTGATTTACTGAACCGGTAGGATCCAACATTATAAAGGACATTTATTAGATCATCAGTGGAATATTGAATCAAAATTATTTTCCCTTGGAAAATACCATTCTCAGATCCATCAACATAATAAAGAGAAAAATTGTTTATAGGATAAGTTCAAGATCACCGAGATCATCACACAAACCATGTGCGTCGAACCACACTAGGAGAGTCTCATAGACACCCACATTAGTATTAGAGAGTTCTCTAGTATATTAATGGGATATGTTTCAATAACCTAATAATATCTATATGTATATTTTATAGAATAAATAATATATTTTCATTTTATTATTGTTACATTATAAATTGTTTTGATTTTATTCAGTAAAAAAATTGTATTTTTGGGTCATGTTCAAATTCAATTAAGGAATGTATTTTGATGTATTAATTAATGATTTTAATAAATAATATTTTTTAAAAAATTTTATAAATAAATAATTTTTACTCATATAAATTATCATATAATTTTGATGAAGTCAAATTAAAGATTTATAAGGGTTTAGGAAACTGTTATTATCAAAAAACACATTATTTATCAATTAATTTTGATTGTTAATATTAAATGTTAAAATGGAATGATTTGAGAAATTAGTTATGAAAAATGGAATTTATTTTTGGACTCATAACATCAAAATGATCCAATGGTTTATTTTTCATAATTTTCTGAGATAGTCGAATTTTTGGGACAAAATTAAATAGTGAATAAATATATTGTGTGTATTATGACATCATAAAGAACCAAAATATGATGTAATAAATACTATAAGGGGTATAAATGAAAAAATATATTTTTTAATTTAAAATAAATGTGAATTTATATTGAATTTACTTATTTTATAATGCCTTTATAAATCCTTCTAAACCAGTAATATATTTTAATGTTTTAAAATCATTTCTTATAGAGTATTATAACATCCACATCATCAAGGTTACTATATTATAATGGTAATAACATAGTAAAATAATCCAATCTCAAAAAAATATAATTTTATAAATCAATTTTCTTGATACATGGGAATGTTTTTGGTTTTGTTTATTTTATTATAAAGAATTCAAAACTTATGTTTGAGAAATAATAAAGAATTCCCTTCTTTTTTGTTATATAAACCCACCCCTTCTACCATCACTCTTAATTAAAAAATATTTTATAAATTTATTAGTCTTACCTACTCTCTATAGAGTACTCCCAAGTTTTCTCCACTCTCTCAAGAATAACTTCCCAATCATTTGGAGTCACACTCTCATGGTAAGAGATACACTCAATCTTCTCTTTATAAAAGATTCATTATTATATTATTCCTTTTACTTCTAATTACTAATGTTGGTATATATAATTACATTCTTTATTATTTTAATGTTTATTTAAATATTATGAGATAATTTTTTCTCTCTCATAATCACGTTTTATGACTTTTTAAGAGATGTTGTTTTTCTGCAGAATTTTCACCTTGATTTTCAATGCCAGGACATATATATGGTGAATAACATACCGATTTCTTTATCAAATTTATTCAAAATAACACACATATAAATTATTTTATAGTGTGTTACATGTATTTATTCTGAACTCCTTTATTATTTAATAAAAATGATGATGAATAAACAACTTTTCTATAATATATGTGGAATACTAAAGCATGATAATTAAAAAAAGTGAAGGGTGTGCCCAAAATTATATAATGCTCCTATGAATTGGGTAGTTTTTAGACTAATGTGACATCATGATGGTGTAGGTACTGAACATGATTTTTTATGGAAAATATTCAATCATTATTTCATCATTTTTTCCTTGAACCATGTTTATGATGTAGTGTTTTAAGTAGTTTCCACATTTTCCGTGTTTCCCTTATGGTATCATGCTATATCATTCCTTATTAAACATGTTAATAATTATTACCACATCTATACCCCATTTATAATCCTATTGTATAATATTTATTATCTTTTTCATTTTCATCAATGTTTATTCCATTATTGGGCATTATATCTCAACTCTCTCTTATGCATGTCCCTGGGTTATCCCATGCAGTTTTTAGTGTGAGAATCTTATGGAATTTTTCAATAAAGATGAAATATTAACTATTTTAATTTTTAATTTAATGTACCTAATTACATAAGACACTAGAATTATTTATATTTTGGGTTGTATTAAGTGTAATTGTATGCAATAAATCATGAACTAATGAGTAATAAACTGAACTGTTATCATAGTTAGTATCCAAGGAAAATTTTTGTAATTTTTTGGGATTAAGTTTAGACATCTCTAGTGAATTAATTAGGGATAAAAGTAAGTATATGAATACATAACTAAATTTTTTATTTATATTAGGTGGTTTATCAAGAAAATAAATCTCTATCTAGATTCTCATAGTGGATCTGGATTTGGAATAGATTTAACTAGGGGTAAAAGCAAAAAACACCTTGTTGAGATATAAATGATCAAGAACTTTTACAAGAAAATCGAACTTGTTGCAAACCTAGTTTGACAATCCTGGGGGATATTCCATTGAAAATAAAAAATCTCATTAAAATCCATTATTATGTGAAAAATTCCCATAATAGTAAAAATTAGTAAATTGATTGTGGAAAAAATAGATTTAAGACTAGAAATTCATAAGTAATTAAATAAAAACATTGCATAATTCCTCACTTTAATGTTATTGTTTACACTTTTATGTGTTTAAAATTTTAGAAAAACACGTCCCAAATTTTATGTAACACCCCAAGCTTCTACGGTACGCTTCTCTTTGAATAATGTGATAGCGTGTGTTGTACGCAACACTGAGTTCTAACACACCATAACTAATCAAACTAGCCGTTATGAATAGTAATAACTACTTTTTTAAATTAAATATATTTTAAATTTTAAAATGGACTTCATTTCTGGATTCGGAATATCGAATTTAGCCTAAGCTGAAATTTTGGTACTTTTCAGATAACTTTCATATTTTGATGAATAATGAAAATTACAAAATTTTAATCAAAAACAAATTTTTTAATAAAAATAATTAATAGTGATAAATTATGATTTTTAGTGGTTTTAAAGTATATTTAGAATATATTTTTACCATTTAATATATTGTTTTTCATTGGACATAATTTTTCAATTAAACCGAACATAAACAAGTGTCAATCTTTTGATAGTTATTATCTCTTAAAAACACGCTTTTTGTTTTGACAGCGGGAATTAATTTTAAATTAATTTCAGCAACTTCTATGTTTTGAATTTAAAAAAATGGATTCCATATTTGGAATCAGGATGTTCAAATTGTGTAAATAGGTAACTTTTATTTTTAGACATTTTGAATAATTACTGCGGTAAATATTTTATTTACCATGGTTAAGGGTAAATCCGGTAAATAAGGGTTTAAAAATAATATTATAATAATATAAATTACCCTAAAACGTGTCCTAGACTTATTGGTTGATAATGTTTCGACCATAGGAATATTTGGGTCGACTTTGGGACCCCATGGTGCCACTTGTAGGTGATAGGGACACTTCATTTTAATTAAGTTAAAATGAATACAAAAATGACACAAGCATATATATTTTAGAAAAACAATTTTTAAATAGGGTTATATATGTTGGATTTTAGATTATAAATATTAATTAGCAATATAAAAATATTTCCTACATAATTCTATTTTATTTATATTTTTTAGACATTAAATAATTTAATTTATTTATGACACAATGATGATGAATTAATTAATATAATAGTGAAAAATTAAAATAATTGATATTATAAATACCCAAATAAATATAATATGAAACTTTTAATGAATTAAACTAATTTTATAGGATAATATGATATATTACGATTGATTTAATTGACTTTTTTTGAAGTAATCAATCTTCTATGAGTTTCACAAAAATAAACTATTGAATAGTGTCAAAATTGACATAAAAGAGTTCTTAAATAAATATTATATTATTAACTGATATTAAATTCCTAAAAATCTAAGGTTCGGCCAAGAGACTTATATCATGATAGGTTCGTCATTAATGGACCACTTGGGGGTCTCTTGGATGTATATAGTATGTTTATTAACCATATAATATAAAAATACAAAGAGACATTGTAAAAGTTAAACTAATTAACTTAGAGATAATACTTAATGATAAGGTTAATATAAGTACCCAAACCTGTCTAAATTATATTGGTTGAGTTGTTTTCGACCCATCCCCACCTTAAAATTTAAATAATCAACTTTGGAACCATTATAAACTGAATATGAATTTATTATAAATTAATATTTCTAGCTTTTCCAAAGGTGCCCCTCACCCCTCTTATAAAAGGGAACTCCTCCTTCTCATTTTCTTCACACCTTCAAAGCCTTTTGTTTCGGCCAAAATCTGCCCAAATACTCTCCCAACTTCCCTCACTACAACCTAGAGGCCTTAGATTGATCATAAAGCCAACCTATGCAGCCCTTTTGATCAAATCAAAAGGAAGAACCCGAAGAAGAGGTAATGATTTCACCACCCTTTTTCCAAGTTCATTACTTCTTCCACATCTTCTTCCATTGTTGTTACCATTCTAAAATAATAACTACAGTATCATATATATACTGTGATGTTATTATAAATATGGTACAACCATATTCAGTATTCTATCCACCCTTTGAATAACATGTCACCATACGTGCGTACGTATGGCTTACCGTCTCCACGTCGTGGTGTAATTGTTATTCAATATAATATTATTTGGATGGGTATAATAATGATGTGTAACTCATGTAAATAATAAATATAACATGTTAATGATTCAGTATATATGATATACCATCCATTTATATATTATTTTAATATCAAAAGAATGATATTGTCGCTTGTGCGTACGTACGGACTACCGTCTCCACGAACGCGATGAGATTCATTCTCCATCGTATCCATTCAAGTATAATTATCATTTGATGATTTAAAAAAATGATGTTTAAGGACTTGATATCATTATGGATATGAATAATATACAACATATCCTTTACAAACATGTCTTACGTAATAAAACATATAAAAGAAATCAAGTAAGTTAACACCCGAAACAATGATAATACTAAGATATTATTATCTAATCAATATTAAAAGATCATATATGATATCATATTAATGTATATGATTCTTGTATAATTTAATAACAATTATTTCACCATTATACATGAGGTTAACCTACCCCAACCAAGGAAAAGTACAAGGTAAGGGTTATTTCACAATCTCTTCATTATCCGAGGTTGTTTATACGTAATAATCTACTGGGATCTCTTTATCATCCACATCCATGTTTCTTCAAAATGTAATTCAAAACATTTTTATTATTTACAAGAATATGGGTTAAAGTCATTTATACCCTTGTTTTACTTTTTATAAGATGAATCTTTCCGTTGTTTTCAAAACAAGGTCCTTTTTAACCTTTTCGACAGAATTAAGGTAAGAATGTTTTTTTAACTTATACGGCGGGTGCGGTTATTTTCCGCCATTATAAAATCTTCAATGCTTTCCTTACAAGCTTATAAGAATATTTTCACGAAAATGTTTTATTTTATATGGCTCTTAAATGATTTCAAAAATAGAAAGAGATATTTCTCTAAAAAGTGTTTTGATTTCATCTATGTCAACATCCTTTGATGGATTTTACGCTTATTTGAAGTTGATTTATTATGATACAAAACTTCTATATTATATTGATGGTTTTGTGATATGTTTGACCTTGGATGTGCTATTTTTATACCATTCATAGTTTATGGTGAAATTATTGACATTTCGTATGCTAGTTTTAATACGAATGTTTATGTTATGTTTAAACCTTTTCATATGTGAATGCATTAGACTTAATATGTGACGGGTGGAGCCCGCTATAGCTCCTCGATGCATCGGTAGGTCTCATGAGACAAACTAGTGTCTTGGCACAAGGCCTTGACAAAATCTTATTTGTAGTCTTGGCACGAGGCCTTGGCTATGTGGTTATGATAGTCTGGCATTATGCATTCCATCATTATGAAAGTGGTTATTGATTTTTCATGTGATTATTAGATTAGTAGAATATCCATGTGAATAAGTAAATGGCATTATTTCATTTTATTTATGCCATACCATGTTGAAAGATCAAGTTTCAAAGGCTTTTGTTTTAGTTATACATTTCCTTAAATTTTTATTCTTATTTATGAAAGTTTCCGCTATATTGTTATCCTTACTGGGCATTTGAGCTCACCCCTTCTCTATGTTTTATATCTCCCAGGAAGTGAAGAAGTAAATTATGAATGACTTGCAGGGATATTATTTGGGGATATGAGTGTGGATTATGGAGACAATATGTTGTTGTGGTAGTTTTTCATTTTATGATGTAATCTAAGACTTACGAATATATCTAGTGTTTCCAAGGCTACTAAACCAATTGATCTTTCGAGATTTGATCTTTCTTGTGATCATGCCAATGTTATGTAATAATGCACCGACTCTGGGTAACTAGGGTCGGGGCGTTACAGTTGGTATCAGAGGAAGTTTAGTACAAACCTTGGAAGCTAGATTTAGATAAACTCTGATTAGAGCACGTAGACCTAAGATGAACTTTGAGGATTCGTATAGAAGAACTTCCTAGAATTTTGGTATTGTAGAGATTTTTTGAGTTTTCCGAGCAATACATCCATGTATGGATACGAGCAGGTAGAGGCGGCTCTGGCACAGATGTACCTAGGGGTAAAACCCGAAAACACCGCTTTGAGCTAGACTCGAACGGGAACTGGTGCACGACAACGGGCCTTGCTGCACTCTTGGTTACGACACTCCCGGGGGATATGCTTAGGATAACTCTCATTTTCATTACAAATCATTTTGAAGGGATTATGAGTATATACTTCCTCAATGAAAACATTTTTATGATTATGGATTATATCTATAAATAGTTCAATTTATGTTAAGTGTTTTATAAGTATGGGATTATGTATTTTGATTCATAAACTGATCTAGTTTATGCCATTGTTTAGAAATGGCGCCTAGTGGATGAAATGGAAACCGTATCAATGAACGCACTCCATGTAGGGATTTCCCTCCTGCTCAAGATAATTATAGTGGAGCTGGTGATGCAACTGGTGCCGATCAGCTAATCACCATACTGGGACAACTTACTCAGGTTATGAATAATAACCTTACCCGTATGGAGCACCCTGATCCACAGCGTGGAGGATCAATGTTAGATCGATTCATGAGGCAACAACCACCAACGTTCAATGGGAGTACAAATCCCTTAGTAGCTGAGTAATGGATAAATTCCCTAGAGAAAATATTTCAGGCTTTGGGGAGCAGTGAAAGGGAAAAAGTTATCATGGCAGTTTACCGCCTCACTGGAGATGCTGATCAATGGTGGTCATTAATTCAAAATATGAAGGAAGATGATGAAGTATCAAATATGGAATGGAGGGAGTTCAAAGATCTGTTTTTAGAAAAATACTTTCCTCGCGACCATCGAGCAGATATGGAAAGACAATTTCTAAGTCTGAGACAGAAGGAGGATGAGAATGTCACAAAGTATGAGGCTAACTTTACAAGGTTAGCAAGGTATGCTGGTGATTATATACGTAACCCAAGAAGTAATATTGATCATTTCTTTGATGGGTTAAAACCATTTCTCCATCGAGCATTAGTCTCACAATCCTTTTCATCGTACGAAGACATTGTCTCATGTGCTATCAAGACCGAAAAAGAATTCTCTAAGTCTTATGACTTTAAAGAAAAGCAATAGAAGAAGAGACCTGCTGATCAATCTGGGAATGGATATAAGGGGAAGAAGGGAAAGGTTGAATATTCATCTTGTGGTAAATGCGGGAAGAAACATCATGGTACTTGCTTGAAGGGAATGGGAGTCTGTTACAAGTGTGGTGAAAAAGGCCATCAAGCTCGTGATTGTAAGGGGAAGAAGGAAGCTACCAACGTTCAGTGCTACAATTGCAGGGAGATGGGGCATTATGAAAATGCATGTCCTAAGCGTCATGAGAACTTACTTCAGAAAAGGCCAAGGGATCAAGGCCAGGCTTATGCTATCACTACTGCTGAGGTAGAAGCTCCGAAAGACGTGGTGGCAGGTAATTTAATGGTTTCCTCAAGTTAAGAAAATGCATTATTTGATTCCTGGATCAAGGCCTATATCGAAGACCCCTTCTAGAATGGCCACTGTATAATTAGTTGAACTAAAGAAACAACTAGAGGAATTGAGTAATAAGGGATTTATTCTCCCTAGTGTTTCTCTATGGGGAGCCCCTGTTCTTTTTGTTAAAAAGAAATATGGATCTATGAAGTTATGTATCGACTACAGGGTGATCAATGCTATAACGATAAAGAACAAGTATCCCTTACCTCGTATTGATGATTTATTTGACCAACTACATGGAGCTCAATAATTTTCAAAGATTGACCTTCGATCTAGATACCATCAGTTGTGTGTGAAGAAGGAAGACATTCCGAAGACAGCATTTCGAACCAGGTACGGGCATTACGAGTTTACCGTAATGCCGTTTGGATTGACTAATGCACCCTCTGTATTCATGGATCTGATTAATAGAGTTTTCAAGGAGTATCTCGATGAATTTGTGGTGGTATTTATTGATGATATCTTGGTATACTCCAAAACCTACGAAGATCATGAAAATCACTTGCGCATTATCTTGAAGACTCTGAGGAGGCATGAATTATATGGGAAGTTTAGCTAGTGTGAATTCTGGCTTCAGGAGATTTCTTTTCTTGGCCATATTGTCTCTAAAGATGGAATCTCTGTTGATCCTTCTAAGACCAAGGAAATCCAAGAATAGCCAGCACCTACGAGTATAACTGAGGTACGTAGTTTTATTGGTTTGGCATGTTATTATCGACATTTCGTCCAGAATTTTGCCCGATTGGCTAACCCATTAAAGAAGCTCACACGTAAAGGGGTTAAATTTGTTTGGACAAAAGAGTGTGAAGAATGTTTCGATGAAATGAAGAGACGATTAGTCAATGCTCCTATATTGACTCTACCATCGGGGAATGATGGGTTCGTTATTTATAGTGATGCATCAAAGAAAGGACTTGGTTTTTTCCTTATGCAGAATGATAGAGTTATTGCCTATGCATCGCGACAGTTGAAAATTCGTGAACAAAACAATCCTACTCATGATCTCGAGTTAGCTGCTGTGATGTTTGCTTTGAAGATATGGAGGCACTACCTCTATGGTGAAAAATGTGAGATTTATACTGATCACAAGAGTTTGAAGTATATTTTCTCACAAAAAGAACTCAACATGAGGCAAAGGAGATGGCTTGAATTACTCAAGGATTATGATTGCACGATACACTACCACCCGGGGAAAGAAAACAAGGTGGCAGATGCTTTGAGTAGAAAAGACCATGGAGTTTTGAACAATATGAGAATTGAAAGGGATCCAATTTTCATGGATCTAGTGAAGATGGACATGGGAATAACCAGGGAAGGTGAAATATCAATTCTTTTTCAAATGGTTGCCAAACCATCTTGACTAGAAAGGATTAAGAGTTCTCAGACCGATGATGAATAATTTCAAAAGAAGATTAAAGCTGTGAATGATGGGAGATTGAGAGACTTTGTGTATGAAGATGGAATTTTGAAATTCAGGAAGAGACTTTGTGTTCCCGATTTACCTGATCTAAAAAGGGAATTGCTGGATGATGCTCATAGTTCCAATTTCTCTATACACCCTGGGAGCACAAAAATGTATAGAGATTTGAAGGAACATTTTTGGTGGGACAACATGAAGAGGGAGATTGCTGATTTTGTGTCAAGATGTATGGTTTGTCAACAAGTGAAATATGGAAGGCAACAGCCTGGAGGAGTCATGCAACCTCTTTCCATACCGGAGTGGAAATGGGACAATATTACGATGGACTTTGTCATGGGGCTACCAAAGACTCCTAGAAGGAACGATGAAATATGGGTTATTGTTGATCGTCTTACCAAATCAGCACATTTTCTTGCTATAAGAGAAGATCTACCCCTGGAACATCTAGCAAGACTATATATTAATGAAGTTGTGAGACTTCATGGAGAACCCCTATCGATTGTTTCTGATCGTGATCCCCGTTTTACTTCAAGATTTTGGAAAAGTCTTCAGAAATACCTGGATACTGAACTTCATTTGAGCACTGCTTACCACCCTCAGACAGATGGACAATCAGAACGGACTATTCAGACCTTAGAAGACATGTTGAGATCTTTCTCACTTGACTTTCAGGGTATGTGGGATCAATATTTACCACTGGTAGAATTTTCCTATAACAATAGCTTCCATTTGAGTATTCATATGGCACCATATGAAGCGTTATATAGAAAGAGATGTCGTACACCAACCTGTTGGGATGACGTTGGTGAAAGAAAACTTGTAGGCCCAGAACTGGTGGAGGAAATGGTGGAAAAGGTGAAGGTAATCCAGAATCACATCAAAGCAGCTCAAAGTAGGCAGAAGTTCTATGCCGATAATCGAAGGAAGGATTTGGAATTTCAAGTCGGTGATCATGTTTTCCTGAAGGTATCTCCATGGAAGGGAGTCATACATTTTGGTAAGAAAGGTAAATTGAGTCCCAGGTACATCGGACCCTTCGAAATTTTAGAACGAATTGGGGTTGTAGCTTACCGATTGGCAATGCCGCCATGTCTCTCCAAAGTTCACGATGTGTTCCACGTATCTCTGTTGAGGAAATACATGCCTTACCCAACGCATGTACTCACCTATGAGGAATTAGAACTGGAACCCGATCTGTCTTATTGCGAAGAGCCTGTCAGGATTCTTGATACGAGAGAACAAGTGCTGAGAAACCGGACGACGCGTCTGGTAAAAGTTTTGTGGAGAAACCATAAGATAGAAGAGGCAACGTGGGAACCTGAGAAACTTATGATGAAGAACCACCCGAGTCTTTTCATGTGGTAGTATTCTAGAAATTTCGAGGGAGAAATTATTTGAAGGAGGGGAGAATGTAACACCCCAAGCTTCTACGGTACGCTTCTCTTTGAATAATGTGATAGCGTGTGTTGTACGCAACACTGAGTTCTAACACACCATAACTAATCAAACTAACCGTTATGAATAGTAATAACTACCTTTTGAAATTATATATATTTTATATTTTATAATGGACTTCATTTCTGGATTCGGAATATCGAATTTAGCCTAAGGTGAAATTTTGGTACTTTTCGGATAACTTTCATATTTTGATTAATAGTGAAAATTACTAAATTTTAATCAAAAACAACTTTTTTAATAAAAATAATTAATAGTGATAAATTATGAATTCGAGTGGTTTTAAAGTATATTTAGAATATATTTTTACCATTTAATATAATGTTTTTCATTGGACATAATTTTGCAATTAAACCGAACATAAACAAGTGTCAATCTTTTGATAGTTATTATCTCTTAAAAACACGCTTTTTGTTTTGACAGCAGGAATTAATTTTAAATTAATTTCTGCCACTTATGTGTATTGAATTTAGAAAAATGGATTCCATATTTGGAATCAGGATGTTCAAATTGTGTAAATAGGTAACTTTTATTTTTAGACATTTTGAATAATTACTGCGGTAAATATTTTATTTACCATGGTTAAGGGTAAATCCGGTAAATAAGGGTTAAAAAATTATATTATAATAATACTAAATTACCCTAAAATGTGTCCTAGCTTTATTGGTTGATAATGTTTCGACCATAGGGATCTTTGGGTCGACTTTGAGACCCCATGGTGCCACTTGTAGGTGATAGGGACACTTCATTTTAATTAAGTTAAAATGAATACAAAAATGACACAAGCATATATCTTTTAGAAAAACATTTTTAAATAGGGTTATATATGTTGGATTTTAGATTATAAATATTCATTAGAAATATAAAAATATTTCCTACATAATGATATTTTATTTATATTTTTTAGACATTAAATAATTTAATTTATTTTTGACACAATGATGATGAATTAATTACTATAATAGTGAAAAATTAAAATAATTGATATTATAAATACCCAAATAAATATAATATGAAACTTTTAATGAATTAAACTCATTTTATAGGATAATATGATATATAAGGATTGATTTAATTGACTTTTTTCGAAGTAATCAATCCTTTATGAGTTTCACAAAAATAAACTATTGAATAGTGTCAAAATTGACATAAAAGAGTTCTTAAAAAAATATTATATTATTAATTGATATTAAATTCCTAAAAATCTAATGATCGGCCAAGAGACTTATATCTTGATAGGTTCATAATTAGTGGACCACTTGGGGGTCGCTTGGATGTATATAGTAAGTTTATTAACCATATAATATAAAAATACAAAGAGACATTGTAAAAGTTAAACTAATTAACTTATAGTTAATACTTAAAGATAAGGTTAATATAAGTACCCAAACCTGTATAAATTCTATTGGTTGAGTTGTTTTCTACCCATACCCACCTTAAAATTTAAATAATAAACTTTGGAACCATTAGAAACCGAATATTTATTTATTATAAATTAATATTTCTAGCTTTTCCAAAGGTGCCCCTCACCCCACTTATAAAAGGGAACTCCTCCTTCTAATTTCATTACACCTTCAAAGCCTTTTGGTTCGTCCAAACTCTTCCAAATACTCTCCCAACTTCCCTCAATACAACCTAGAGGCCTTATTTTGATCAGAAAGCCAACCTAAGCATCCTTTTTGATCAAATCAAAAGGAAGAACCCGAAGAAGAGGTAATGATTTCACCACCCTTTTTCCAAGTTCATTACTTCTTCCACTTCTTCTTCCTTTGTTGTTACCATTCTAAAATAATAAATCCAGTATCATATATATACTGTGATGTTATTATAAATATGGTACAACCATATTCAGTATTCTATCCACCCTTTGAATAACATGTCACCATACGTGCGTACGTACGGCTTACCGTCTCCACGTCGTGGTGTAATTGTTATTCAATATAATATTATTTTGATGGGTATAATAATGATGTGTAACTCATGTAAATAATAAATATAACATGTTAATGATTCAGTATATAGGATATACCATCCATTTATATATTATTTTAATATCAAAAGAATGATATTGTCGCTCGTGCGTACGTACGGACTACCGTCTCCACGAACGCGATGAGATTCATTCTCCATCGTATCCATTCAAGTATAATTATCATTTGATGATTTAAAAAATGATGTTTAAGGACTTGATATCATTCTGGATATGAATAATATACAACCTATCCTTTACAAACATGTCTTACATAACAAAACATATAAAAGAAAACAAGTCAGTTAACACCCGAAACAATGATAATACTAAGATATTATTATCTAATCAATATTAAAAGATCATATATGATATCATAGTAATTTATATGATTCGTGTATAATTTAATAACAATTATTTCACCATTATACAGGAGGTTAACCTACCCCAACCAAGGAAAAGTACAAGGTAAGGGTTATTTCACAATCTCTTCATTATCTGAGGTTGTTTATACGTAATAATCTACTGGGATCTCTTTATCATCCACATCCATGTTTCTTCAAAATGTATTTCAAAACATTATTATTATTTACAAGAATATGGGTTAAAGTCATTTATACCCTTGTTTGAATTTTTATAAGAGGAATCTTTCCGTCGTTTTCAAAACAAGGTCCTTTTTACCCTTTTCGACAGAATTAAGTTAAGAATGTTTTTTTAACTTATACGGCGGGTGTGGTTATTTTCCGCCGTTATAAAATCTTAAAAGATTTCCTTACAAGATTATAATAATATTTTCAAGAAAATGTTTTATTTTATATGGCTCTTAAATGATTTCAAAAATAGAAAGAGATATTTCTCTAAAAATTGTTTTTATTTCATCTATGTCAACATCCTTTGATGGATTTTACGCTTATTTGAAGTTGATTTATTATGATACAAAACATCTATATTGTATTGAATGTTTTGTGATATTTTTGACTGTGGATGTGCTATATTTATACCATTCATAGTTTATGGTGAAATTATTGACATTTCGTATGCTAGATTTAATACGAATGTTTATGTTATGTTTAAACCTTTTCATATGGGAATGCATTGGACTTAATATGTGACGGGTGGAGCCCTCTATAGCTCCTCGATGCATCGGTAGGTCTCATGAGACAAACTAGTGTCTTGGCACAAGGCCTTGACAAAATCTTATTTGTAGTCTTGGCACGAGGCCTTGGCTATGTGGTTATGATAGTCTGGCATTATGCATTCCATCATTATGAAAGTGGTTATTGATTTTTCATGTGATTATTCGATTAGTATAATATCCACGTGAATAAGTAAATGGCATTATTTCATTTTATTTATGCCATACCATGTTGAAAGTTCAAGTTTTAAAGGCTTTTGTTTTAGTTATACATTGCCTTAAATGTTTATTCTTATTTATGAATGTTTCCGCTATATTGTTATCCTTACTGGGCATTTGAGCTCACCCCTTTTCTATGTTTTATTTCTCCCAGGAAGTGAAGAAGTAAATTATGAATGTCCTAGAGGGATATTATGTGGGGATATGAGTGTGGATTATGGAGACAATATGTTGTAGTAGTAGTTTTTCATTTTATGATGTAATGTAAGACTTATGAATATATCTAGTGTTTCCAAGGCTACTAAACCAATCGATCTTTCGAGATTTGATCTTTCTTGTGATCATGCCAATGTTATGTAATAATGCACCGACTCTGGGTAACTAGGGTCAGGGCGTTACATTTTACATCTCATTGATCCAATGGTTAGAAACATGAGGAATCCAATAAATAACCAATGTGATGGGAATATAATGACTATTACAATGAGATTCCAAACTGAAGGGTGTGAGAATCATGAAAATTATAAAAATACTATCATATTTGAACCAGGTTCTAAATAGAACCACATATTAGGATGATCATACATATTTGATAAAGAGTAAACATGTTACATTTGGGATCTTTATGCAGCAAAGGCCTCATAATTTCAATGAATCATCCAATCCCATAATCACAAAACAATGGAGAAAATACATTGATAAGATCCCCTCCATCCATCTATGTTAAGAAAAATTGATGGTTATATTTTATGTTTATCATATCATGGGTGAATCTGGTCAGGTATGGACATTGAAATGAAATACTCAACCTAAGGAAGAGATAAAATTGATGAGGTTGAAGGAATTCAATATATTTTTTTCCAAATATTCTCCTCTGACTCTCCTATATTATATGGAAAGGTATTTACTTACCCTTGAGATAAATAAGGATGAATATGTTATGTCTTATGAGGAAAACATTAATGAACATGAACAATAATCCACTTACATTGTCGTTGCCCCAGAATGAATGGTTGGTCGCGTATTTGGTGGCCTAAGACCTAATCAACAAAAATACCTGGTGATCCGAGACATTGATACCTATGAGGAAATTTTTTGATGTTCCCTCTAAGTGTAAATAGTGATAGAAAAATATCAATGGTATCAAAGGGATAAGAAGCTGAATATAGAGATTTATTTTGATGATTCGATGGAGAAATATAAAAGTTTAGCGTAATTTTAACATCCCACTTCTAAATGGTGTAGAATATAGAGACCCATAAAAATCCCAATGGGGATGGGTAAATGAAATAGGTGTGGGGAAGAAATAATCCTCGATAGAGATTTCTGTCAATTGACTCCCACTAATATGTCATAGGAAAATAATTCACTGGTCAAACCTCTGTGCATTGTTCATTTCTCCAACATCATGGATTTGGGGAATGTTTCATACAATGAAGTAACCCAAGGTTTTTTTAGATAAAACAACCAACCTCCAATGAAACAAGGGATATCTTTTCATATCGCAACCTCTAAGTTGGATTCAGACAAATGAATTAGTGAAAGGAACTCTAGTTATTCACTCATGAATAAAAAATATAATTTCATTTTTCAAGTTGTATGTAATCCTTCATATAACAATATTTTAGAAGAACTATTCAAACCCAACAAAAACTCATGGAACTAGTACTTTTAGTGATAACAAAAAATTGACAAATTATTGCATCCCATGCATATAACTTCTTCCAAATAAATATTTATGGGTTGAAATTCATAGAAAATCTTTTCATTCTCCATTTGGTAGAATATGATTAAATTTTTGGAAGATATTGGATTTCCCCATATATAGTAATCATTAATTTCTAGGATAAGGATATAGCATGACATATTAAGGATCATTAACTGATTCTATACAAGATAAAGGATATGATGGATCTTTTTTAGCACCAAAATCTCAACAATATATATTTTTTAAATATGTAAAGCAATATATAGCTCAAATGATTGAGTCTATGGAAAATCTCATCATTGAATAGAATATCATTATGTTGGAATATGATGATGTGTTTCAAATGTAATTTCTTCATCTTCCTCGAAGATGAGTGGTTGGATTTTCAATCAAGTGTATAATTGGGGTGTTAAAATTACCAGTCACTCTATAAAGAATATATATTGTGAAATATGAGAAGATGACAAAATTAATGTTAGGGGATCTAGATAAAGGGTTCATATGATCAGGTGTTTTACTATATGGTGCACCGGTACTCTTCATCAAGAAGATGAATGAGCTAATGCACTGCTGCATTGATTATTGTGAACTAAAAAAGATCATGGTAATGAGAAAGTATCCTATGTCATAGATTGATTAATTTTTTGATAAAAAATGTGGAGAATAATACTTATCCAACATGGATATGTTGTCAGGGTATTACCATGTCAGAGTATATATGGTGAATACCCTCGTGACTTCATTTTGTACACGGTATGAGAAAATTTAGTTCATATTAATGCCTTTTGGACTAACCATTTCCCCAAAAATCTTCATGTACTTGGTGAATGTTTTTAGACACTACCTCAATAAAAATTGCAGTCATTATATATGATATTCTAATATATTAAAAAATAAAGGACGATGATGAGGAGAAACCAATCAATGTTGTAACAACCTTATTAAAGGATAATATTTAAGACAAGTATAAAAAATGAATGTTATGGTTGAAGAATGTTTCATTCCTGGATAGTATCATCACAACTAAAGGGATTACCATGAACTATTAAATTAAATAATCAATTTAAGGATGGTTTATTCCTATATATATATATGACATATATCTATAGTTTTCATGGATAAACTGGGTACCATCATTGATTTTTGATAAATTTCTCATGATTTCCAAACCCTCTAACCAGGATAAACTTAAAGGGATCCATGCTTTTTTGGAATGATGCATGTGAAGAGGGAATCCTAGAGTTGAATAAGTGTCATATCACTATGAAAATACTAACACTACCCAAAAGTGGAGAACATTTTAGGGTATACAATGATTCATAAAATAAGGTCTCGATATGTGTTTTAATATATAATTACAAAGAGACAACATATGTTTCCTAGAATTTTAATGTTCATGAACAAAACTACCCAATAGATGATCTGGAGTTTTCTACTATGATGATCTAATTAAAAATATAGTGGAATTATCTCTTTGGTGAGAAGTGTAAAATTTATATATATCACAAAATCATCAATTATACATTCATAAAAAAGAGAATAATATGGACCAACGATGATGGATAGTGTTGATTATGGACTATGACTGCTCAATCCACTACCATCCTAAAAAATAAAATATATTGGAAGACTATATATATAGAAATGATCCATAAATTATATCATTGATGAGAATTTATAGGGATATTAAATTCATATAATATAAATGGTTGGTAATTGGAACCATAATGGCAGTGAAATCATCAACCATTTCAAAAACAATATCTTAACCATACATTCTCTGGAAGATCATGGATGATAAAAGTGTTGATGCGGGAATTCAGACGAATATAGAAACTATAAGAAATGTGAAATCCATAGATAAAAGTATTAATGAAGAAGGGGTTGTACGATTTGGGTCATGACTATGTGTACCATACAATCCTGAGTTAAAGAATGATTTTTTGTGTAATGCACATGGTTCTACCTTCAACATCAATCTTGGATGCAAGAAAATGTATCGAGATCTTCAATATCACTATTGGTGAGACAATATGAAGAAGGAGATCACATAATATACATCAATATGTCTTGTACATCAAAAAGTGAAATAGAATATGTATAAATTTAAGGGTATGATGGAACCAATACACATACCTCAATGGAAATAGGAAAACATCACCATGGAATTTTTCCCTGGTATTCCAAAGTTACCGAGATGGAATAATGATATTTGGGTTATGGAGGATCATATTTCAATGATTTACCAAATCATTGTGATTTTGGAGAATTTTTAACTAAATAAAAATTAAAATGATATACATTAGAGAAGTGGTGAGGATTTACAGAACAACACTATCAATTATATTGGATCTAGAAATAATATTTTTCTATATATTTTTACAGAATGTCTAATAATCTATAAATACAAGGCTGAACATCAACATGGACAATGAACATAAAATTGAAGACCAGTCAGAGTGGGTAATACAACAATTTTAGGACATGTTGAGATCATAATCGATCGACTTAAAGGTGTATGTCCCAATATCTCCCTCTAATCAAGATACCAATCAATAACAGTTTCCACTCAAGCATTAAAATGGATTCTTATGATTCCCTTCTAGAGACAGGGCTTAGAACACCTGCATGCTGGGATGATGTTGGGGAATGAAAATTTTCAGGTCCTAAAATGGTCGAGGAAATGGTGGAAAAGGTCAAAACCATTCCACAACACATCAAGTATTTTCTAAGATGATCGAAGAGATGTGATGGAAATCATCGATGATACAAAAATTTCAATGATGGATACTTATTATTCCATTGATATATCCATGGAAAAGGTAATTATATTTGGGTTGAATGGAATTATTAGTCTTTGATTCATCAGGACCTTCAAGATCATTGATCGCATAAGAGTTGTGGCCTATAGATTAGAACACACACGAAATGTACCAAATGTTAATGATGTATTGCATGTATACCCCTAGAGGAAGTACATACCAAACCCATAACATGTAATAAATATATATGTGGCACCATTATAAAATGACCATTACAATGAGGAGCATCATGTGAAGATCATAGATCATAGGTACAATGTTTTACAGAACATGCCAATGAACCTGGTCAAGAGCTATGGAGAAACCACATGTTTGAAGAAGTGACATGGGAACTATATGAGGTGATAAAAAAGAGTCACCCTCATCTTATTTAGGTGTTAAATGAATTATTCAATGGATGAAACTATGAATGGTGGAATATTGTAACGACCAAAACTATTATAATTAAAATTCCCCTCGTTTTTTCAATTAAATGTATTATTATGTAAAATGTTTATAGAAAGCATGTGCACTTATTCTTTACTATATTGAACTAGATTTAAATGTATGTTATGTATCATAAAAATTAATAATATATCCACTAAAATGAAACCACATTATTAGTATAAATAATGGGTTTTATCAAATCCAATTTACACAGAAAAAGGAAGTGATAACCACAACCAGTAAGCTCCTACCCTATTAATTCCATTTATAAGATATTTTGATAGAGATAGCTTCATAGGGACATTACCATGACCAATTCCAAGATGAGAAGAAACATAATCGTGATTGAACCTATTTAAAATATAATTTTAATCTCATTGAAATCATATCCTAAAACATGTACGTCGAACCACCCCATGAAATTCTCATCATCGCCCATCATACACTTTGGGCGTTATCAAGTGTACTAGTGGGATATCTATAAACACACTATTAATATTTATATTTATATTATATAGGGAAATGAATATATTATAATATTATCACTACTTTAGAAATAATTTTAATTTCTATTCAATACAACAAAAATTATATGTTCAGGTAAAGTTTAAACTCAATTAAGGGTTTTATTTTCATTAATTAATATATTTTTTGAAGAAATATTTTTTCATTAAATATCGTCATTAATAATATTTTTAAATAAAATTATTATATAAATTTTAAGAATAAAAATGTAATTTAGATAATGTCTCAAAAAAAATTTATTGTCAAAAAAACACAGCATTTGTCAAATAAATATCGATTCTTATTTTTAATATTTAAACTATACATATTAAAAATATAATTTATGTGAAATGAATATTATTTTTTTAATTAGAACATAATAATTATCCAGTGTATAATTTTTCAATAATTTCTCAAGACTGTAGATTTTAGGGTTAAAATTACATTTTGTATAAATACATTGTCTGTATTATGAAATCATAAGGAGCGAAAAATGATGTAATAAATAATATAAATTATATCAATGAAAAAATAAATTATTACACTTAAAAATAATGTCAATTTATTTTTATTTTATAATAATTTATAAAGACTTTATGAATCTTCCAAAACCATTATTATTTTTAATGTTATAAAATCAATTTCCTAAGAATATGACTCACAAACACATCATAATGGTTGTTATTTTATTATGTTTCACCCAATTATATATAATAGAATTAAAAACACTCCCATTTATTATAAACCATGCACATAACCCACTAGAAGGTTTGTTTTATTGATTATTTCATTATATAGTGTCTAAAACCTATGTTTGAGTAACAATAATGAACTACCCTCTATTTTCCAATATAAATCCTCCCAAGATCCCATTTCTCTTCTGTAAAAATCCTTGGATCACATCCTTCCGCATCCCTCACATATCTATATTCATTATATGTATCCCCAACCTCTGACGAATCCCCTACAAAATATTTGGAGTCAGAATCTCGAGATATGTTATCCTCTTATTCAACTATTAGTTAATGATTTTTTATTATCATGTGCTTTATATTTACAATTCCAAATGATATGATATTTCTATACATTTCCTTATTACATCCAATTTTATATCCAAATTATGATAGACCCCATTCTCTCTCATAAAACGTTTTTATGAATTTTTATGCTATGTCTTTATGCTGTCAAAATTTCACTCTGATTTTCCATGCCAAAATATATATTTAGTGAATACCAAACCCATTTACTATCACGTTTATTCACCTTTAAACACCTAAAACTCTTTTAATAGGTACATAATTATTTTAGTTCCATAGTTTATGATCTAATAATATAATTTTATGATGAATGAATCCATAGTTTATGATCTATGTGGCATACTTAAGCTTGAGAATGAAATGAAAGTGATGCATATAGCAAGAATTATATAGTGGTCCAATGAATTGGATACTATTTTGTCTCATGAGATGGAATATTGGGATAGGGAGTGATCCTAATTCCTTTTTTTAGAATATTTCCTTCATGATTCCTTGGCAGTTATCCTTGATCTATGTTTATGAAGCAGTGTTTTATGTTGTTTCCATATTTTCCATGCTTCCCTTTTGTTATCCTGCTATATCATGCCTCATTGTTAATTTATTTTATTCTCAACCCTTTCATTCCACATTGATATTCCTATTTTCTAACATGTATTATCTTCTTCATGTTATGCCAGGTTTATTCGCTTATTGAACTTTACAGCTCCTCCATTTATTTTTTATATCCCCAGGTTATCCCAAGCAGTTTTATGTATGGGAATGTTGATTATGTTATCAATAAAGATGATGTATTCCATATTATATGTTTTTATTTCATATAATTAATTATGAATGACAGTAGAGCAATCAATATTTCAAGTTATATTATGTATAATATTATGTAATAAATCACAAATTAATGTGTAATAAAATGAATGTTTCATAGAGGGTGGGATCATCAACATTGTCTTTATGAGTTTTCCTTTAATAATATCATTCATAAAAGAATTCAATTGGTTCATTCTAAAGAAATGTATTGGAGTATGTGTAGAACATGAAGGATTATGGAATGAATTTGTATACGGAATGATATTAGGACCCGATTTGGCTAATGGAATTGAATTGACGGTTAGATCTATTCATAAACACATCAGGGAAGCTCAAACATGGAATATAATTTATACAGACAATCTTCTATGTTATCCGAAATATGAATTCGTGGGATGGTACTCCTATGAATTCTCCATAGAATAAGATTATGGTTTTTTTGAATAAGGTATCATTAATACATAGATACATTAGCCCTTTTTTATTCATGATCATATTGGGGCAAATTATTATCATTTTTCACATTCATTAAATATTTATAATGTTCACTATGTGTTCCATGTGTCAATTATAAGGATTTTCATGCCATATACATTAAAATAACTAAAATAAGATGTCATACCCCGTGAAAAAAAATTATGATGACTGAATGATAGATATTATAGAACATAGAGATAAGGTTCATTAAAATACTTCCACTATCATGGTCAATGTTTTGTGGTGAAGCCACCATCAGGAAGAAAATACCAGGGAACCTAAAGATATAATGTGGATTAATTATCCTCAGTTGTTTGTACCAGAGTGATCAAATTGAAAGGGTTAAATTAATGTAAACGGTGGTTTAATGTATTACCAAATGATTTTGTGAATCTCTTTTCAAATAAATTATAATTCTCTCTTAACTTGCATTATAAGAATCGTGGAGCTTAAACAAAACAAAATATACAATTACAAATTTTATTATTTAATATGATAATTATCCAATAGAATTTGGAATGTTGGGTATTAATATGATTAAATAATTTATTAAAATATATTTTTTACACACACATATATAAAATTAATTCATTACCTATAATATAATTATAAATAAATATATAACCATATAAAAATTAATAAATCTTTTCCTAAATATATAATTTTATGAAAAAAAACATATTACATATAAATAAATTAAATAAATAAGTTTTGATTAGTTATTTTAACAAAATATATATAATATATATTCAATATAATAAAAAATTATGTCAAAGAGAAAATATTTTAAATAAAGGATCACATTATTTAACATATGTTATTGTTAGGCATTGAGGAATCAGATAATATCTCATCAATAATCTCTTCAGATGGATATATTCTATGTAAAAATATACTGAATTGATATATTGATCCCCAAAAATATTTCTATACTAATGTAAAGGTACAAAAAATATTATTGAAGGACCACATGAATTAGTTTAATCTATGAAAAGTTTCATATTCTGTATAGATCATTTTACTATTTAAATATGTACCTTAATGAAAACATTAAATGAATACTTAATCAAATCGTAATGTTTATTGGATCAATTTGTTTCCATTTGGATCAACTCCAAAATATTTAAATAATAATATATTTATTGTGATGCCACCCACCAATATATATATATATATAACAAAGCGTGTTAGTATAGATGGTATTATATTAAAAGAATCGTCTATTTTAAAATTTACTAAGTTTTGGGATTGAATTAATTTTATTTTTACATTTTTCTTTTATTCACTGTTTTCAAAAGTTGTTAACAGGTTCACTATAAGGACCCGGCCTTAAAAATTACATAATCTTGAATGAATTTAATAATTCATATTGTAAATATTTTCAGGTTTAGAGATTTAGAATATTAGGTAATAACATATACATAACAACTTGAATATCACATGCAGACACTTCAACTCAGTATCAATTTTTTCATAAAATAAAAACTATTTAAAAAAAGAGTCATGTCTAGTTCTATGTTTTATATAGAAAGAGATTTCATTGATCCCATCCTTGACCCTATTCCACTTTATGTCATGTGAAAAAAATTCAAAAACATGGGATGAGCATAAAAAGCTTCGTAAGGGATACACAAGGAAGGAAAACATTCAGTTTTTTAAAACAATAAGTAAACCATGAATACCATATCATAAGTAATAATTTTTATCTTTATGAAGCAATAAATACTCTTCAATGAATAGAAGATCATTGCATAACCTTTTGTAACCAAAAGATTACCATAAAACACATAGAAGGAACACATAACATATATCGGTAACATGGGACATAATCAAACATTAATCGAATAAGCATATGGTTGACTTCCAAACATATCACTAAATCGAATAGCCATACGGCTGACATCCATACCAAATGAATTGGACATTATAACTTAACAACCTGTCCTGATTTATCACGGAACAACCGGTCATTTGGTTTATCACGTAACCACCCATCAAATGTCAATGTTCCATTATAAATCTTAACACATAAAATATTTCAGATATAAACATTACACCAATAATATTTTATTTTAAATAATGAGAAATAATTTCAAGATATTTCAAATAATAAATCCATTTCAAAAACAATTTTCAATAATAAAACTCCTCAAAATAGAATAAGAGGTGTAATATTTTATTTTAAAAAAACATTAAGGCTTATAGAGGAATCCAAATAACAATTACGATGACAGATAGGTCATTGTCGACGTAAATTTTTTAAAAATTTATTTTTTTCGTTTAGTAAAACACTTTGTAAAAAAATATTCCATTTGAATGAAATTAAAATTTAACGAGTTTTATTATATACCGTAAAAAATTAAGAGGTGTATCTTATCAAAAATACCTCAATGAATGGATATTGAGACAAAGTCCCTTACCTCATATCTAACTTGACCCATTTGTTCTTTAATTCCCTCATTAATAAACATATGTTAATTTATACTTTCATAAGAACATTTTTCATGTTTATTATTCCTTTTATATACACTATTACATTTCTATAACAATTAGTTAATTATTTGAGTTTATATTGGACATTTTTTTGATGTTCGGAACTTGAGGTAAAAATGAACTTGTTCTAATTATAAATTGTTCATGTGGTCGAAATTCCATTATATGAAGAATTATATTCATAATTTATATATCATATATATCATATATATCTTGTATAAATTTATTTATAATAGTCCATATCATTTGGATATATGAAATTGAAATTCACCGTTAATGGAGATGTTAAGCCGTACATACACATGAATGCTACTTCGATTTAATTTTTTTTATTTTAAAAGGAATGAAAAAAAATTGATCCATAGGTATATTATTACTCTAGTATAATATATAATTTTATATTCATTACATAATTTAATTAATAGAATCCTTCATACGTTCCATTTATGGTATGAATGAGTCATATCACTCTGAGGGGCGGTAGTCTGCACTTCAACAAATTAAATTATCATATATATACAACATGAAAAGAATAAAGGTATGTTATAAAATTGAAATATAGAAGCATAGTGATAAAATAAATATATAAAATATCATATATAATTATAGATCAATCATAATGGCCACCATATGAGGTGGTAGGAGAATATTGAACAATCATCGTTTCTAGAGGCAGTAGTTTGCCGTCCAAAGAAACATTATGTTCTATACCCATTAGATAGAGGTGTTTGTAAGTGTATTTTGAATCATTCTCATAAAAAAATCTAGTATATTTAGTATACTGCTGTTTTTATGTAAACAATGAATAAAAAAATTATAGGGAGTGAAGAAGTAAAATAAAATAATATAACTTGAGGGATGATGTTACCTTTAAATTGCGTAACTCCCTTTGGATTGAAACAAAAGGCTTTCTTGAAGTGATTTTTGTCAATGTTAAGGCATCTTGGAGGAATAGAGGGATGTTGTGTGATTCTTTGAGTAGATTTTGGACGATCCAATGATCTTGAGAGGTGTGTGTAATGGGTAAGATGTGGTATCATTTTATAAAGGTCAGTAATGGCACTTTAGGAAAGTTTGAAAGTATTATTTTATTATAAAATTATTTTTTGTTTAAAAAAGTAAAAAAAAATATTTAATTATAAGATAATGTTCATATAATTCGAAATAAAATCATCCAATATGAATTGGATTGGTTTTGTATATTTTTTAATCCTTATCTTTTTTATTTAACCCTTTGTTAACTTATTTAACATTTACAATTTCCTCTTGTATATTCATACTATATGATTAATATATTTACTGTAAAATTCCAAGAGACAAAAAATGGATCATTAATGAAATTTCAAACATCATTAAAGTCATTTTCCTGAATCTTGGATTTTTAGGATTATTTCATCATTTAATAAAATATTAATTGTTTTAAAAACTCATTTAGGTCATTTTATAAACTATTCATTTCAAAACATTTAAAAAAACATATAAAAACTTGATTAATTTGAGAAAACATAATTAGTTAAAATATAACAAGTAATAATTATCTTTAAAAATATTTTATGGTATAAAAAGGTTCAAAATAAATTTATTTTAAGATTTATAATTTTATTTATTTCAATCCTTTATTAATGAAGCAATTACTGCATCATCATTGAGTCATAATTAAATTTATTTATTTTGTGTCTAAAAATTATAAATAAAATACCATGATGTATGAAATATTTTTAGATTTAAAATTAATCTTTATAGTTTAAGAGATAACTTATATAACCCCATATAATTTTTTTTACTAAATGATATATGTTTATGTCATTTTTGTCTTAACTTTTAATTTTTTAATATAATGTTTCATTATCAATACCATGTGGCTCCATGGGGTCCAAAAATCAACCCATGGATGCCCATTATTAGACATTTACAACCAATATGATTAGGAAAAATGTTAGGGTAATTTAATATTATTATAAAAATATTTGTTTACCTTTATTTACCATATTTGTTTATTAACCATGGTAAATAAAATATTTACTGAATTAAATATTCATAATTTCTAAAAATAAAACTTACCAATTTACATAATTTAGACCTCCTAATTCCAAATATGAAATCCATTTTTTCCAAAATCAAAACACAAATGTGGCATAAATTAATATAAAATTAATTCTCGTTGTCAAAACAAAAAGTGTGTATTTAATAAATAATAACTATCAAAATATTGGTACATGTTTATGTCCGATTTAAATGTAAAATTACTTATAATGACCAAAAGTTAGATTAAATGGAAAACAGATAATCTAATTACACTTTGAAACCAATTAAAAATATAATCTAACCACATAAATAAATTAGATTAAAATGTAGTTTTGAATTAAAATACAGTATTTTTCATTATTCATTAAAAAATAAACATTATTATAAAAATACAAAAAATTCATCCAAATTAAATTTTGATGTCACAATTCTAAATAAGAATTTTATTTTGTCAAATATAACATATAAAAGTGACAAAAACTATATTTAAAACGGTTCACCATCAAAATGAGGTAAATCGACCCTTCAAGGAATATTAGAGTATATTTGTTTAAAATTGGATTATTTTTTATTTTAAAACTCTAAAATTTATTGGATAAATGTAAAAATATTTAATCAACATGTTTTATCATAATATGGTGAGTTCCATTCATTCCTGCCATTAAAATGGATAAGCGTTAACTACCATTTAGAAAAATATTATATTATTATTTTTGAGTATGACTCGACATTGTGTGAAACATAAGACTTCAAGGAAACCCATTGTTGTGTGCCTAATATGCCATGGAACATAGTATCCCATTTGTTTAATTCAAAATTATTAATAAATATGAAAATATCAGATTTCTTTATTTACCCGAGATGTTACATCCTTTCCCCCTTTTGGGAATTGCATCCCCATAATTCTATTCACTTATCAAATAAATGTGGTTATTTATCCCTCATATCATTTTAAGATTCCCATGTTGCCTCTTCCAACATATGGTTTTCCCACAAAACCTTTACCTGATAAATTACTTTATTCCGTAAAACATTCTTTCTTTAGTCAAGAATATTGACTAGTTGTTCCTTATAAGATAGATTCTCATCCAACTGAACTACCTCTGGGATCAAAACATGAGATGGATCTGGAATATAATTTCTCAACATTGAAGCATAAAAAACACTATGTACCAGGGATAAACTTGGAGGTAAATCCACTTTATAGGAAAATGATATATATTTATCTAGGATTTCATAGGGTCCAATGAACCTCAAACTTAGCTTTACCTTCTTACCAAAATGCATAAAACATTTACATGGAGAAACATTGAGAAATTTATGATCACCTACCTCAAAAGAAAGATCTTTCATCTAGTTTTCCACATAACTTATCTTCCGTATCTGAGCTATTCTCATGTGCTTCTGAATCAACTGAACGTTCATTGCCATAACATATACCAAATTATAGTCCCATCAGCTTCCTTTCACCTACATCATCCCAGAAATCTGGTGTTCAACACCGCTTTCCCTATAATTCCTCAAACAGAGCCATCTATATACTGGAATGAAAACTATTCTTATAAGAAATTTCAACCGTTGAAAGAGGTTGGTCCCAAATTCCCTGGTAATCCATTGAGAAAGTACGTAACATATCTTCCAATGTCTGAATTTTTCATTATGACTGGCCATTTAATTATAGACGGAAAGCTGTACTAAAATTTAATTCAGTACCCAACGACCTCTGAAGTGCTTTCCAAATGTTTTAAGTGAACCCGGGATGATGATTAGATTCAATGGAGAGGGGAGATCCGTGCAACCTGAATATCTATTTAATGTACAACCACGAAAGTTGATCTAGGGACAAAGTAGCCTGAATAGGAAGGAAATGAGCATATTTAGTCAATCGATCAACAATAGCCCAGATTGAATTATTACCTTGATATGTCTTTGGTAATCCCAAAACTAAGTCCACATATACATTTTCCCATTTTTACTCCATAACTGGTTAAGACTGAAGCATCCCTTTTGATAACTACTACTCTGCTTTAACATGTTGACAAGTCAAACTCTTCATAGTAAAGTCAGAAATATTTATTTTCATTCCACCTCAGTAGTAATACTCTCGATGATCTCTGTATATCTTGGTACTGCTAGGATCAACTGAAAACATAGAACTATGTGATTCAAATAAAATATTATTCTTCAACATTGAATCATAAGGCACACATAATCTCTTTCCAATCCTCAAAACAGAGTCTCTATCAATTTTAAATTCCGGAAACTTACCCTTCTGAACCAACTATACCTTTTTCAGCAACTCCCTATCTAATTTTTGTGCGTGCTTAGTTCTGTATTCTAGGGATGATTGTATGAAAACTGGAAACAAGACAGAGGAATTTCCTGCACTAAAAACATCCATACCAAAATTCATCAAATCAAAAACCAAAGGATCTCATTCCTATCTTAGAATGGTTACGGTAGCATAACTCTTTCTACACAAAGAATCATTGACTTTATTTTCCATTATCACATGGTAATGCATCGTGAAATCATAATCCTTGATCAATTCTAACCATATCTTATGTATCATGTTTAATTCTTTATGGGTATCTATATACATCGTACTTTTATGGTCAGTATATATTTCACATTTTACTCCAAAAAGTTGATGCCTCTAAATTTTTAAAGAAAAACAACATAAGCTAATTCCAAATCATGTGTAGGGTAATTTAACTAAAGAGGTTTTAACTGATGGGAAGAATAAGCAATTACATGATCATTCTATATTAGGACACAAACATCTCCTTTCAATGAAGAATCTCTTTAGATAACAAACTAACCATTTATGGAAGGTAGTTCAAAAACTAGGTCATTCAACAATCTTATTTTAACTTTCTGAAAACAATCATCACATTATTTTTTCGAATTGAACTTAAAAAAATTTTGAGTTAATGTAGTCAGTGGGCTAGATAAATGTGAAAAAGCTTCAACAAACCTCCGTAAATAAGATTCCAAACCAAGAAAACTATGGATCTCTGTTATATTTGGGAGTCTGGGCAATTTTTCAACAACATTTATTTTATCAGGATCAAGAGTTATGCAATTTCATTAAAGAATGTGACCAAGGAATGAAATTTTTTGTAACCAAAACTCACACATGCTGAATTTCCAATACAATTTATTTTATTTAATGGTTTTTATTAAAACCCTTAAATGACATTCATGTTCCTCTTTACTTATGGAAAAAACCTAAATATCATCAATAAAACCCACCAAAAACATTTCAAAGAACCCATGGAAAATTCTATTCATAAGATCCATTAATACAGTAGGTGCATTTGTTAACCCAAAAGGCATAACAAAAAATTCATAATGTCCATATCTAGTATGAAAAGTGATATTAGGAACGTATTATTCATTACATTCATCTGATGGTACCATGTCTCACGTCAATCTTCGAAAAATACTGAGGTCTTTGGAGCTGAACAAACAAATCATCGATATGAGGAGAAGGATACTTGTTCTTAACAATGATGTTATTCAAAGCTCAATAATCAATGTAAAGTCTCATTGAACCATTTTTTAACAAACAAGACTGGATTACCCCATGGTGATGTTCTATGTTGAAGAAAATTTTTAACTAATAACTAATGAAATTTCTTATCTAACTCTAAAAGTTCAATTTAATCCATTTGATAAGGGGGTTTTAAAATTTTCTTAGCATCAGGAACTAAATCAACAGTAAATGCAACTTCCCGATCAGGTATTATAGGAGGAAACTCTTCAGGAAAAACATCAAGGTACTCATTTACTACTCATAAATCATTAATCTGAATAGTTCGTTTTTTTAATAACATGTGTATTGTAACATTCATTTCTATTTTTTACTTGTTTCCTAGCTTCCAGATATGTCTTCAAATGTAAGGGTTCAATATTGTACACAAACTGGAAATATTTCTGAAATGAAACAACTTTATCTCTATAGTCAATATTAGCGTGATAAATAGAAATCCAATCAATACCAAAAATAACATCAAACTCAACTTTAGAAAAAAAATATTTTTTGAAGGTATATTCTTTCTGCCCACAAGGAAATGATGGTTCTTTTAATTTCTTTTTGTCTCAAAATTTTTTCCTGGTGTTTTTACCATAAGTATAACATTCATATCTCGAGTTGAAATTCCAAAATTACTAGAAAAATTAAAATAAATGAAATAATGTGTAGACCATGAATCAAATAACACATTGGCGTAATCTGAATAATCAAACAGTGTATCTGATACTAATTCATTTGATAGCCCATTATCTGCTGAAGTAGTTGAAAAGGATTTCACCACCCCTTTCTACATGTAGACAGGCTGTATTCCCTCCGTTGAGTTCTTCATTGAACACTCATTTTCATAATGATCTATTTAACTACACTTAAAACATATTACCAATAGATTTTCATTTCCTACTTGATCATCTTCCTTACAGTTACGAGCAATATGACCAGACTTACCACACTGGAAGAACATTCCATACTTTGATAAACATTCTCTACGATTATTTTTACCACACTTCTCACAAGATGGATATTTACTTTTCTTACTTCTAGGTTTCTTTGATTAATTCATTCCCTTTTCATTCCAATTGGACTGATTCTTTTATATGCTCTCTTAGAACAACTGATCATCAGAAAACTTCATTTCTACCTTCTCGAAACATCTAAAAAGTTTCTCACAGATTATGAATTCACGAGAAGCTAATGTTATTCTATATAGAGGATTCAATCACGATTAAAAACCATTTATCATAATATCATGATCTTAGATGAAATTTGGAGCATTCCTTCACAATCGAGTGAACTTTTTTTCATATGTAGCCACTGATCCACTCTCATACCTCAATTCCAAGAAATTTTTTCTATACTAAGTTGAAACACCTTAGGAAAATATTTCTTAAGAATGATACCTTTTAATTCATCTCAAAAAATAGTATCAATATCTTCACTATCCCTGATGTTTTTTACCATCTTCAACCACTGATCGGCTTCACCTTTAAAATGTGAAATAGAAAGCAAACATTTTGATTGTCTGTACAAACCATGACATTGAAAATATTTTCCAGTGCTTTTATCCACCCTTCAACATGAAAAGGTTCAGATGATCCTTTCGATGAGGGGGGTTGTTTCCTTATGAAATGCTCCACTACTGACATGTTCCTATGTGGTTGATCTAGCTAATCTCGTTCACGGATACCACCACCATTTATTGCCTGAGTCAAATGTTCCATCACTACAACAAACTTTTCAGTTCTAATTCTGACCATATCAGGTTGATGATTCAAAAGGTTATTCTCCTCTCTATGCCTTCCCAACATAGCTACCATGTTTCCTCTATGGAAATCAATTCTGAAGAAAGAAATATCGTAGAAGAAATGACATGGTAATCAGTAAATTATATATTATTTCAATTTTACCATAAATTAATTTAACAATATTCTAACTCCTAAAGCTATCTAAACCAACATTTGATACCAACTATAAGGACTTATCCTTGAACATTACATAATCTTGAATTAATTTAATAATTTAATTGAGGATCTTTTCAGGTTTATAGATTTAAGGAATTAGGTCATAATATATACATTACAACATGAATATCACATGTAGACACTTCTGCTCAGTATCAATTTTTTCATAAAATAAAAACAATTTGAAAAAACGAGTCATGTGTAGTTCCATGTTTTAGACAGAATGAATTTCCCATGATCCCAACCATGACCCTATTAGAATTTATGTCATGTGAATAACATTTCAAAAACATTGTATGATCATAAAAATCTTAGTGTGGGACACAGAAATAAGGAAAATTGTTAGTTTTTCAAAACAATATGTAAACCATGAATACCTTATCATAAGTAATAATTTTCACCTTTATGAATTAGTAAACACTTTCCACTGAATAAAGGATCATTTCCAACAATTTTGTAACCAAAATATTACCATAAAACCCTTACAAATCACACATAACATATATATGTAACTTGGCACATAATCATACTTTAATAAGATAACCATAGGATTTACTTCCACACATATCACTATATTGAATAGCCATATGACTGACTTCCATACCCAATGCATTGGAGGATATAACATAACCACACGTCCTGCTTTATCACGGCACCAACCGTCATTTGGTTTAGTATTTAACCACCCCTCAAATGTCCATGTACCATTATAAATCATAACACATAAAATATTTCAAATATGCAGATTTCTGTAATAATATTTTGTTTACAATCAAAAGAAAAATTTTAAATATATTAAATTAATCAATCCATTTAAAAAACCATTTTAAATACCAAAAAACCCAAAAACATAATAATGGGATTCCTTTTTTATTTTAAAAAACATTATGGCTTATAGAGGAATCCAAATAACGATTAGAGTGATGGAGAGTTCATTGTCGTTGAAAATGTTAAAAACATTCCTTTTTCATTTAGTAAAATGATTTGTAATAAAAGATTCTTTTTTATTGAAATTAAAATTCAAAGGGGTTTATTATATAGTGTATAAAATAATGAGGTTTATATTATCAAAACATGCCTCAATGAAAGGCGATTGAGATGAAGTCTGTTACCTCATGTCTGACGTGACACATTAGTAATTTAATTTACTGAATAATAAAATCATGTTAATTTAAAAATTATTAAAAAACTTTTTCAAGATTATTATTCCTTTTATATAACTTATTACCTTCCTATGACAATTATTTACTTTTTTGAGTTCATATCAGACATTTTTTTCGATGTTCAGAACATGAGTTAAAAGTGAACTTGTTATAATTTTAAATTTTTCATTTGGTAAAACTTTGATTATATCCAAAATAATATTCATGATTTATATATCATATATATCATATATATCAAGTATATATATATTAATAATGTTCCATATCATTTGAATATATTAAAAAAAATGCACTTTTCATGGAGATGGTAAGTCGTACGCACGCATAAACCTTACTTCCATTTTATTTTTTTATAATATTAAAAGGAATGAAAACCAAATGATACATATTTATTTTATTATTCTAGTATAACATCATATTATATATACATAATTTATGTTCATTAAAACCATCATTTATACGTTCCATGTATGGTATGAACGAGTCATATCACTTTGAGAGGGCTGTAGTCCACACTTCATCAAATGAAATTATCATATATGTAGAACATGAAAAAAATAATGGTATGTTATAAAAGAGAAGTTAAGAAGAATATAGAAAATATAAATATCATAAATATCATATATAATTGCAGTTCTATCATAATGGACACCATAAGAGGTGGTAGAAGAAGATTGAAGAATCATCGTTTCGTGAGGCAGTAGTTCGCCATCCAATGAATCATTATGTTATATACCCATTACATACAGGTGTGTGTAACTGTAGTTAGAATACTTATCATAAAAAAACATAGTATATTGAGGATACTATTGTTGTTATGTATAAAATGATTAAAAATATCATTGGGAGTGAAGATGTTAAATAAAATTAGATAACTTGAGGGAAGACGTTACCTTTAAATCAGATAACTCCAATTGGATTGAATCAAAAGGCTTTCGTTAAGTACATTATGCCAATTTTAAGGATACTAGGACGAAGAGAGGGATGTTGAGGGATTATGGAAGTAGTGTTTTGATGAGATAATGAGCTTTAGAGGTGTTTTTAATGGGTTATAGGTGGTGTCCTTTTATAAGGGGGAGGAGGGACTCCTTTAGAAAATTTGAAAAAATTATTATATTATAAAATTATTTTCGATATCAAAAGGTCAAAAACATATTTCCATAAAAGATAAGGTTTATATAAGTCAAAATAAAATCATCAAATATGAATTGGGAAGTTATTGGATATATTTTAATCCTTATCTTTTTTATTTAAACAATTGTTAGCTTATTTAACTCTTACCATGTCCTCTTATATATTCATACTATATGATTAATATATTTAGTATAAAATTACAAGAGACCCTAAATGGTTCATTATTTTCCTTTTTAACACATATATGTTTGTCGGACAATTCATATATTTTGAGGATTAGTTTATCATTTAATAAAATATTAAATATTTTAAAAACTCATTTATGTCAATTTATAAACTATTCATATCAAAATAATTAAATAATCTATAAAAACTTGATTCTTTCTAAATAACTTCATTATTTAAAATATAACATGTAATTATTATCTGTAAAAATAATTATTGAATATAAAGTTTCAAAATAAATATATTTTAATATTTATAATTTAATTTATTTGAATCCTTTATTAATGAAGCAATTACTGCATCACCGTTGTGTTATAATAAAATTTATTTACGTAATGTCTAAAAATTATAAAAAAATACCATTATAAAAGAAATATTTTTATATTTAAAATGATTATTTATATTCTAAGAGATAACTTATATAACCTCACATAAAAATTGTTTACTAAAAGATATAAGTTTATGTCATTTTTTGCTTTAATTTAAATTAATTAATATAAAGTGTCATTATCACTCCCATTCACTACATGGGGTCCCAAAATCAACCCAATGATTCAAATGCTCGGAAATGTATCAACCAATAGGATTAGGACAAATTTTAGGTTCATTTTATATTATTATAATAATATTTTTTACCCTTATTTAAAAGAATTACCCTTTAACCAAGGTAAATAAAATATTTGCTGAAGTAAATATTCATAATGAATAAAAATAAAATTTTCCAATTCAAACAATATAGACCCCCTTATTCCAAATATTGAATCCATTTTTATAAATTCAAAACACATAAGTGGAAGAAATTAATTTAAAATTAATTCTCTTTGTGAAAATAGAAAACTGTATTTTTACGAAATAATAACTATCAAACTATTACATGTTTATGTCCAATTTCAAAGTAAAATTACATTTAATTACCAAAATTAGATTAAATGGTTAAAATATAATCTAGTTAAGCTTAAAAAATTTTAAAATTTTAATCTAACCATATAAATAAATTAGATTAAATGGTAGTTTTGAATTAAAATATAGTATTTTTCACTATTAATTAAAAAATGAACATTATCAGATAAATACCAAACATTCATCAAAATTAAATTTGTTATCCTGATTCTAAAAAGAAGATAATTTTTTCCAATAGAATATTTAAAAGTCACAAAAACTAGATTTAAAACATTTTCTCCATCAAAAGGTGGTAAATCGACCCTTTAAATAAGATTTCTGTATCTATGCATAAAATTGGATTCTTTATTATTTTAAGCCTCTAAACATTATTTTATAAATTTAAAACCATTTAAAAAACATGTATAATCATAATATGGTTAGTTCTATTAATTTCCTCTAATATAATGGCTTTGTGTTAACTACCAATTAAAATAAAATTATATTATTATTTTTCAGTATGAGTGAACATTGTGTGCAACAAAAGACATTCAAGAAACCCATTATTACATGTTGGGTACATAATTGAACATAGAATCCCCTTTATTAAATTCATAAATATTAATTAATATGAAACTATCATATTTATTTATTTACCTGCTATGTTACATTCACTTTATGGTTAATAGAAACCATGTGGATAACCCTTTAATTTTAATGTGGAGGTGCATTTTTTAGGTGCAAGGAATATGAACAAACCATTTTTATTATCCTTATTTAGGTAACCCCCAATTACTTCTTGAACAAGGATGGTTATTATGCATTTTTCACAATTATATGGAGACATTAAATGGTTAAAATTTTATGGATGTATTTTGTAACATAATTTTTTCATCTCTACTAGAGACCATGTATAAACCAGGTGAAACTGTTCTATAGTATTACAAACACATTCTTCACTGGAAACACATGGTTTTCCAAATCAATTGGAAGATGTGAGGGCTTTCAAAATTTTAAATATATGCAATTTAATTTATTTCCTTTTAAATTATTAGATTTGGTTTCTTCATATTTCTTCCCCCTCTTGGTCTAACTAGAAATTTTAATTAAAATGGATTCCCTCCTTCCATTCCCCTTCAATGTATTCACTCATTCAATTTGATATCTAGAATAATTATATTGGCAAGGATGTAACTTATCTCTTTGTCCATTATTCCATCATCTTTCAATTAGATTCTATTGATTCAACATTTTATTGAAAACATAAGTGTATTATATTCAGGTATTGGGCATAAAAGGATGATAATAATCCACCATTTTTGTAGTTTCATATTTCTCAATATTCCTTGAGGATTTTTTGAGAAATCATCAACTAGAAAAATTAACACATTATATTTTTTTATAAATTGCTTGGTTATTTGTGAGTTTCTATATTTTTTAATTTCATGTGATGCTTTATGTTTCTAATTTTTTTCAGGTTACACTTTTATGGGAGGGTCAAATTTATTTCATAAATTGTTTTGGAATTTGAAAGAAATTGACATAATGGTGTTTTACCTGGTATTAGGGTTTTAAAATACGTATATTCATTCCATTTGATTTTGATTAAATTATTTATTCCAAATATTTGGGATGTTTATAACTTTTATTTGAATCATCTCCTATCAATCATATGGAATTGGGATTTTTTTTATGGAATTGGTTTAAATAGAAGAAAATTTAATTCCAGTTTTATATTGATTAAATGGTTGTTTCAAAACACGTATTTTGAAATTAATTTTATTCGGATGATTCCATAGAGATAATTAAACTGAAATTAAAGAAAGTTTAAATGTCTTGGTATTAAGTGTATATTTAAAATAATTCTCCTATCCACTATTAAATGGTTCTTAATAGAACTCTAACTGTGTGAAACTCAAAATCCCCTATTTTATTATGATTAACATGTATTGAATCCCTTAGGGGAAGATATTATATAATAGTATATGTGATTAATTTGATATGTGTTGTTTGTTGTGAGAGAGATTGTGGTGGGTATGATTTGTTGTTTATGGTCCTAATGCATGTATTTATTCTTGTTCGATTACTCGCATCATATTCTTCCATCCATGGAATCTCTAGGAACTGAGTGAGAGGCCTAGGTGTATGCTCCACAATATAGTATAACACTACTATTTTCCATATGGTTGTCCTGGGGGGGGGTCCCTGATGATATTTAGTGAAATATAGTCGCGAACATTGTGTGGATAAGATGTAGTGCATGATTAATGTTGGTCATTATAACTTGTTAAGGTGTACAAATATATCACTATAGGAACAACTATGTTTCCCACGATATTGGGTGGCCTATATAAGGAAATCAAGTCCTTCTCATTTTAGTTCATGATTGGTGTTCTTGGCACCATGACACAATCATTCTTTTTATATCATTTCCTTGTGATGTTGTAGTGTGATATTATTTTATATTATTTATATAATCAATATTGGTTGATTTAATGGATTCCAAATTTTTTTTCATGTGGTATTGAAATCATTTAGATCATAATTTTAACCTCATTGGTTTTCTGAAAAATCCTTTATTCGAAGAACTTATTTTGATATGATTATTATCAATTAATGAAATAGAAATTTATTTTTATTCAATGGCAATTGATGTGATGTTTTATTTTATGCGCTTATTAAGGAAAAGAATAATCTTTAAATTTTGTATGAATCTAAAATAAATGAATTTTAATATTAAAAAAATAAATTTAACTCTTGATTGAAATCCTACTAGGATTCTTTTTTATCACCATTAATACGCCATTTGATGTATTTAGATCTTATGGTTTATTTTAAAGTGTCTCAGATTTTTTGTTCCTGTTTGGGTTGTTTGTGTTCAATATTTTATGTTGTGGATAGTGACCATGGGTAAAATTGAGGTTTGTGGTAGTATGTTGTTATTATTTTCTTATTATTACATTCTCATATAATATTATAAATTAATTTGATATATTTCACCTTTATAAGATTTTTCTTAGTTATTTTTTTTAAGTTTTTGAGAGACATAATTTTTTTTATGTTTCATATACTATGATCAATATATAGTTTTATTCATAATTTTTTAAATGATGGAATAACCATAAATATTACATACAGTTTATTTTTGATTCATAGTAGAAATATATGTTGGTTATATGGGATTATGAGGGTGAAGTAATTCCAAATATGGATGTTATAAGTCCATGAAACTAATTTAATGCCCAGGGTGATTGGGAATGTTCATCAGATATTTCGCAGGATGGCTTGGGTGCCCATATCTATGTGTAAAGTAGCTGTATTTATATCAAAATAGTATCCTAGCACAATATATACTTATTTGGGTTATGTATAGGTTTTATGAATAGTAGTATTATCATCAAAACACAAGAGGTTTGTATTGTGAAGGTACTCATTATCACTTCTTCATTCATAACATTGTCGTTTAATGGTTAGTTTTGATTAAAATATTTATTTGTTAGTTAACTTATGGATATATTTCTTTTATTTTGATATTTTTTTACTATATTTTTACTGAACCATTTTTTGTTAATATAGTAATGGGCATGATAGAATAATTTACACGCAAAAACCACCTTTACGAGAAATATGATATATTATTAAAATATTATTATAACCAAACTGATGACTTGACTAGTATTAATGTGAGAAACCTCATTATTATATATATATTTATATATATATATAATAGACCTACTCAATATAAATTTATTGACTAATTCTTATGAAATAAACTCTCAATTTTTAGTGAAGTCATTTGATGCTCCAAAAAAGAATTTTCCTAAAATGTGTTTTTTATTAAATTTTTTGAATTGATATTATAATTAATTTATAACACATTGGTTTTTCTAATATTAAAAAAAGAAGAAAATATAACCCAAAATATAAACATTTAATTAGGCTGCAGGATAGGGATTTTTTTTGAAATGATGGTTTTTTTGTGAATAATGAAAAATACTTATTTAAAAAAATATTTTCTATTTGTAATATCATGTAATTAAAAAATTCCAATATATTTGTGATTTCTTCATCGCATTACATATGATCCATTTGTGTAGAATAATATAATTAGTTCCATATAATCATCGATATTCGTAAATTCAATATAATTTAATTTTTATTCTTAAAATTATTTTTTAAAGAATCATTGGGTCTAAGAAATTTATATTAAAATTGATTTTTTACAGTTATATTGATTGAAAAACGAAAAAAAAAGGATTCCATACATTGAATTATGACATTCTATATTTTTTAATAGGTCAATTAATTTTTTGGACATTATTAATAGTAACCTTAGTTAATATTTTACACATCAGTTAGGTTAAAATGGGTAAAATGGATAGAACAATCCATTATGGTCTTAAAATCAACCCAAAAAATGAAATTATTTCATTATATTGGACAAATTTGAACATTTATATCCAGAATTATAATATTTTCCATTTTAGTTTGACTTCCCATTAATTATGATATTTATATCATTTTATGTAATTAAAATTCAAAAATGCCACTCTTTTTTTAATTAATTTTATTTGTACGCATAGTGATATTAAAATCATATAAAAAATATAAATTTTTATTTACAATAATATTAATTTTTATAATGGTAATTTATTTTTACATTTTAGTAGTGTTAAAATTAACCTAAATGCATATAGAATGTTTACACAGTGCTTATGGTAACAGTTCAATAATCAATGTAAATTATTTTAAAACATAAATACCAATATTTTAGTGGAAATCATGGTGTATCATGAAATTTATGGTTAATAATAATAAATTATTTATTATTTAATAGTTTATATTATAATACCATTGTTACCCTGATTCCATTAATGTAGAATTAAATAAATAGTTTTAAATTTGATAATAATGATGTTTTATGAAAAAATTATATTATGTTATTTAGAAATAATAAAATTCACTCTTGTGGTTTAGAAAAATGATAATTGGTTTAATATTTTATTTCTTGTCCAATGACAATACATTTTTTTATAATTAAAATTATGACCCATTAATATTTAAAAGGTTGTTACCATAGTTGAGGATAAAATTATTTAACAAAGGGGTTAAACAGAAATTAAGGAGTAAAATGTACAAAAATACCTATATAAATTTAATTTGATGATAAATGTTTTTCCATATAGTCTTTAAATTTTAATTTATGTGTATTTTCAATAATTATACTTGAATGATATGTTAATTATATATGAATATATTATGTAATTATGTGTGTGTCCCATCACTCCCTTATAAAAGGAAAAACCTTTTATATTTTTCAATACACAACATTTAGAAAACTATTTCTACCAAAACCTATCCAATTTTATTCAAAATTACCTAAACATGATGTATTATTGGTATTAATCATAGAAATTCCATTTCAACGTTATGTGAGAAGTGATCTAAAGGAGGTCTCCCAATGAATAGGTAATCATCTTAATTGAAATATTTCAATTTATTTCATTTTTTACCACCTAATAATATTTTTAACACAACATAAAATAATAAATCTAGTTTATTAAATATACTAAAATTTTATTATGATTATGTAACAACATGATCCACCCAATATTCCATATAACGGAATGTTAATGTATCAATCATTAGTATGTCTGGACATCTGCTTCCACATAGTGATACAATTCGTTTTCCATCACCTTATTTTATGGATGGTTAATATGATTGATTTAATGTTTATATACTAATTTAATAAAAAAAATCTTAAATAAATTTATTAATATTTGTACCTTCTTACTATTACATCTATTGGAAAACGACAACATTGCTTGTGCGTAAATGTGGACTCCCACCTCCATGAAGTGATGTGATTGATTTTTAATTTATTCTTTGCATATATTTAAATAATAATATATTTATTTATTTTGTATGACTTATATGAAATATTTAATATTATTATATTCAACTTATTTTATTTTATTCCATCTGTCAAAAAGAGAAGCCGATGTTCATGTGTATATATATCCTGTTGTCTCCATTAAGGATGAAATTAATTTTTATTTCACTATCTTGTATAGATGAATCTAAATTTATATATAGTAAATATATATAATATTTATATAATTATTACAATTACATTATCTATTAATCCTTGATTAATATAGCTTCCTAGTATTTTCATACATAGATATTACAATTTCATAAATAAATATTCAATACATTCGATGATTATATGGTCATAGACTAAAATGGTTTATTTTCATTGGATAGTGATGGGTCCTGAAAAATCCACATGAAATAAGAAAATGGATAAATGATTATGTTTTGGGGACAAATAATTATAAATAAGGGATTAATGAACAATGTTCAAAATAGGAAGAGCTGCAAAGGAATGATTGATCATGTGAAGTAAAAAATGCTACATGGGCTACTTCTCCACATGGTACCCATTAAAATTAATCATTCATGGAAAGAGGTGATACCACCAACTACCATGAATGAAACCAATTCATTTAAGGGGAACAACAGTGATTTCTTCCCTTGTAAATTACAATCCCTGGTGAATACAGTCATTCATGGGGAGATATGACATCACCTACTCCCACTGACAAAACCAAAATCATTTGTGGGGATGGACAGAGATTACTACCCATGCAAATGACATCATCCATGAATAAAATCATTTGTGGTTTTGGGTGACCTCCATAGGAGCCTTCTAATGAAGATTCATGTCCATCAGTGGATGACCATCCATGTTGGTATCTCGTCCCTCTGTTCTTCTATACAAGCCCCCCAAGGGGGAACAATGAGGAAGTTGAAAAATGGGAGATGAAAAATGGAGGAAGACACAATCAGAAAGGAATTGTTGGGGAATTTTGAAATAATCATTGATTCCAAGTAGTTAAACAAATAATATATCATTAAATAATAAATAATATCATCCAACAATTAACAAACTTCAAACCCATTTTTGGACACCATTCTGTGAGGCATAAACAGAAGGCCATATTTCATCTAAATACACTGCATAGAAAATTTCTATATACAATGAACACTTCAACATATTGAAAAATGCTATGTGGGGGAACATGACCCTACATAGAAAAATGAAATTAGGGTAGAACCTAGCCCTAAATAGAAACACACTACACTGGAAGAACCAAATTCCTCATAATGTAATGTTAAATGAATAATACCCTCACCTTCTATTAAAAATGATATGCATAGGTAAACTCATCCCACATAATATCATGATATGTGTAATAAGGAATAATATGTTGTTCTTCTATCTCTATCATATCACATCATATAATATTACCATCAATTACCACATCGGCCCCTCCATGATCCAATCTACCAACTTCAGTCCATGGCATCATCTAAATCCACCTAACATGTATGATCATATCATCAGAAACAATAGTTTTTCGTATCATGTCATTATAGCCATGGTACATGAATTAATTTTTTTAGCTTATATGATAAGGAATATCTTTGTAATGTCTTCAAGTTTACAATCCCAAAGTAATGAGGGTCGTAAACTCTACTGTTCTCATGTAAAAAACCATTCTAATGATTGAGAGGAACCAATAGCCTTGCCCTTCGACGATGGATAGTGCATGACACTCATCTATTCTTTAGGAACTATCAATTTATCCCTCTTGTAGTTTACCCTTTTATTTCATATGGAGGGATACAATTTTGATCCTCCTCACAGGAAAATGGTACAATGGTTGGATGACACATGAATCAAACCCCCCCCCCCCTCTCCCTTTTTTCCATGTCTGTGAAGAAAATAGTGTAGAGGAGAATTAAATTTCGTTCTATCCCTATCACATTGTGCTTTAATAGTAATCTATAAGTGGATAAAGTAGACCGTGTGATATAAAAATATACTACATCCTCTATGATTCCACACTGAGCATGACTAATATGGTCTTAGTGGTTATTGTAAATAATGAAATCCACATGGTCCCAAACCCAAAAATGGAATCCTCAAAGGTCGATGCCCTAAATCAATATGTTTAAAGATAAATATTCCCAATAATTATAATAAATGAGCCTCATAGTCAAGATAATACCCAATCTTCTCCCATAAAATGGGACTCCTTCTCTACACGGAATGCACCGAACCGTACCAAAATATATAGGGCTTGATTCAAAAATAACATGGATACATATGAAGCCTTCATGAGGTCAAAACCCAATACCCAAAATCGCCCTTCTATTCTCTATGTAACATTATCAGTAGGGTCATATACACCTGGGAGACTATATCTCTTCCTTTTCCCCTAGTCTACCTTGGCATAATTTCTAACATATAATTGAGTTTTCACCTTCCCATGGACATCCATGTTGTATGATGTTAATCTTTAGGGTCTGGTCCTCATCACATGACCTTAGATTATGATGTTTCCTTTTATGTAGTACTTAACTATGTGGGGTCTGATTCTTTCCACAAGGATATATTGGAATCCCGTTTTATTGGTTCGAGCACATGATTAAAATAACATCAATACAATGGACAAAAAATAAACTCAAGATATTAGAACAATTAGGATGAATCAAGATTTGTATAAATGAATGATTATAGAATCTCTGACTCATCCACAGTAGGGTACCATTTATTGAAACCCATTAATACATACATATATCCCTATAAAAGGAGAACCATAGAAACATTTAGATGATTTTGAACTCATACATTATCATAATTGGAGATTACATCTAGTTTTTTCAAATTATACATACTTCATAATGAAAAAAAGATTGGATAACATAACATAAATATATAAGAGAGTCTCAAAATTGGAAATCCATTGCCTGAAAGGGTTTGTTGAGCTATAACTCCCATACTATACAACAATGTGTGTTTTTAAATGTCATTGTTCATGTTCTTTAACGAATTCATTCCTTTAGAATGTATTTCATTGAGTCATTGTGGATTATAAAGACCATGGGTGTTTCAGGATCCACCAAAAAACCTATTGGAGACTATTCTATAACGGTGCACCTGACATGTGTGATTGTAAAAAAGTCAACCCCCAACAATCAATTATCTGATGCCAATGATAATTTCCAGAACCAAGAGAGTGAACCTAATGTGAAACCTTAACCAAGGTGGCAGTGTTAGCCAACTTAAATACCCCTTTTCATCCAAAATGGAAGAGGGACAAATGATATATTAAATTTCGAATATGGATAATAGACTCTACCTTGGTGAGTTATTATTTAATTTTTTCACACAAATTTCAGTCACTTTTTAGAGGAACTCTTTCCATCGAATGGAATCACACATGTTCCTGTGGAAACACGTATTATCAACTTCATAGGATGGGTCCTCGAACAGAAAAAGTACGCCATCATCTCCCTATAATCATCAAAATAGGTAATCAAATTAATTTTTATGGAGTATCAATATAATGGTACACTCTATGTCCTAGAAGTAGCTCTATAGGCACTCTAGTCCATAAATCCTTGATGTCCATCTGCCAAATGATAGATAGTTTTCTAGAACCAGATAGACCTAATATCCATCTCAAACTCTTTCGGGATTCTATCTCCAAAATTAGTTGAGGGATAACTCCATTACCATTGGAATGATAATGATGTGACAAAAAAATCATCATATCCTCACATGGTTCCTACTCATGTTCCTCCATAGATAATAATTTTCATCATCATCAAGAGGCTTAGTATCCCCACCATTCCGATGATAAAACCATACTGCCCATTGCTGATGTCATGTGGACTTGGGTCCCCATGAAAATTCAATGAGAGAAAAGGCAAACCAATCCGGAACTGATCCTCATCCTTATTCCTACTAAAAATGTCTTCTAGTAAAATGTGGCAGCATCCAATGAGTAGATGAGAATTCATGCTCATTCGTATAATGTCCTCTAGAAAAATATGGTGTAAATCAATAGACATATATTTATTTTTCTCACTATTTTGAATGTCCTCCTACAAATATAATAGAAAACATGAAGGTGAAAATCCACACACACTAATATGAATCCCTTATTGTAAAAATAGTGGAAATCAATAATGAGATTCCAATTTTTTCTAATGCATGTAATTAGAGTCAGTGAAATATAATATAAAAAAGGAGAACATATGAAATTTACTTCAGATGGAAAACATGATAATTAGTCATATACAACCAATAACTATATGAAGATGTATATCCATTAACATTCAGATTAAACACGCCTTGAAAATATGACAACAATTGGAGAAAGATGATGGTGTGTTCATATTCTAAATCAATGGAAGATACATATCTCTTCCCCCACACAGGAAGACTATCAGTGTTTATTGGAATAAATTGGTGTACCAAAGTAGGAACATATCCCTACTCCGATGAAAAAAAGGGAATACATTGATGTTCACTCCTTGTAATTATCAAAATACAATTTAGTAGTGATGGAGTTTCAGATATCAATTCCTAACCATATCATTAAAACATGATGAGATTTAATCATATATTTGATCATATTTAGGAGTGAGTCCCTCAACATCACCTCCCCTCTTTGGGTGACTCATCCACAGAGTGGGCTTGTCACTCAGGAGTAAAAATGCATCCATTCTCACTTAAAAGAGTGTTTTTGACAATATTTTGCAACAAATTGAACATAGGATATGATCCAAATAATTATTCTAACCAGTGGAAAACGATCCACTCCATTGGAAACTCATGGTCAGGCATGTATCCCTTCCCAAAATTCCGTAATCATACGGGTGTATCCCAACAACACCATTGGATACCCTTCAATAGGATCCCATATTGAATTGCAGTCACTTGTTGAAAGAAGTCCTCAACACCCAAAATATAACACATAAAAATATATCACACCAAAGGTGATGGGAAAATAAAGAGAAGATTCCAGAGGTTACCCTTATAGAATATGTAGTACATGAGGCCATCAGACGATTATCAATGGTTACACAAAATCCTGAAAATCCATTACATAATTACAGAAGTGACAGTAGTTTTTATGAAGGACCTTCCTACAACATTTATACCACTAGCATTGCAGTACCTCTCTAGAGTATATAATAGAATGAATTCATTCATGGAAAAAATATGATCAGTCATTATATCTTATCTCCTGATAAGTATCATTGTATCCCTCCTCATGTCTATAAGAATAAATAAAAAGAAGGCACATTCATTGATGTAGTCTACCGTAAAGGTCTTCCCCATGGTAAATTCTTCCAAAATACTCCAATCAATATAACATTGATATATACATGAATTCATCCCCATAATGGAAACTGTTGTGAATATCCTCCCTATGGAGACATTTTATTTGAGCATGATGGTCCTCCGAAGGCTTTTAAAGCATGAGAATGACATCATATTACATGAAACATGGATGTATGGGGACATACATTCAATATATCTGATCAATTATTAAATTCATAATTTCTTAACTAGAAAATGTAACGGGGAAACTATCATCCTCTGTACCACCTCCAAACCAACTCCATGTTGACGATACTCCCCATAGACCCACTTTTGGTGAAAAAACATTATAGAAGCACTCATGTATGGTAGACCATGTGTAGGAGTATCTAGTATAATAAAAAAATGATATGTTTATTGTGAGAGAAACATTGTCACTCTATTATATAACTATAATGTTCTGGAGCATATACACTTCTTAATTTGACATTCTATTGTCATTTTTATAATAAATCATACACAATAATTGCTTGAATCGCTATAAAACACACTTTCACATGAAAGTGATGTTCCAACCATACAATTGTTATGAATATCGTGTCAATATATTTAGATATATTCATGATCAAATTGTATTTGAATCCTTTTTATCTTTGAGATGACGACACTCAAGGAAGAGGCAAAATTTCCTTTAATCGGCATTCCTCAATATGTTGAACGAGTTGTCTCATATATATATTGATTCCACAATCGATGTTCATATACTAGGATGGGGGAACATATTGAACAATGTTTCAACTCATTAAATATTTTCATAACCGTATGGATGTGACATAATATAATATAATTATCCAAATGCTGTTATTAATAAGTACCCTTGATTAGCAAACACGACACAGTCAACAAAAAGAGACATTAATTATATATAAAAAATAGAACGATTGATGGGATAAATCCAGAAACAATATCATGATATAGTAAAATAATACCATTAAGGTGGATTATTTCATAAGTTAAGACAATAATCAAGAACATCATATGTCCTCATAAGATATAATTTTCCACAATGAGTCCGCATTTCACCATGATCACACACGAACCATGATGTGTGAGATCATGAGGGAAGGTCAAGTAATAGAAGACACCATAGTATGGGATCATCCCCATCCTAGAAGGTTGGGGGGATTTATAACTCAAAATTATCTTCTCAATAGGATGAACTCATCTTGAGTAACATCACAAAGATTGGAAAAGCCACAACAACCCACTGGATTGGGGTAATATTTACCTAAAAAAACTCTCTATGGAAAAAAATTATTTCCCTTTTCGGAATGTCGTAAATAAGTTGTGTCTCTCTATTTATATCATCCCCCAATATATTTCCCCGAAAGAGAAGTGTATGACCCGGTTTAGTGGATGTTACCTCCAAGTCAGTAATCATCAAGAAACTCATAGAAGACCTCAGAAAGAAATGGACATATCCAACAAAGAATGTAAACATCCCTCCTCTCATTTTACATAAAGTATGACTCCAACAATTCCTTATGAATTTATTATTACTGTGAAATTAAATCCTATAGATGACACTAAAAATGATGAAAGGGATGTAACGAAAGTAGATGATGGTTCTTTTTAGATCATTGTCCACACTGAGATAAGTGAAGGATGTGTGCATACACAAAACCATAGAATCATCCTAAATTTGGGTTCTCCCTCAAGAAATACCTTATTTCCTCCTCAATAAACCTCTACCAATGAAAAACTAAAGTAAATGTCCCACATAACCTACCTCCTACTCTAGATTAGAATGATCTCCCTGGGATCGAAGAATGAATCAAACAAAAATAAGAAGAGATTAAAGAGTTGATGAGACTCAACAATGAGTTGATCTGAGGAAACATACCTACATAATATGCTCCATGAGAATTTCCTCAATGTACACTTCATGTAGTTGTACCTAAACCCTAAAGGTTCATCATGAATACTGATTTATGGCTAGGATATCTACCTAACTTGAATCATTTACCATCTATTTTCCTAAACCTGATAATGGATGAATATCAAGATTTCATTCAATTATGAAGAAAAATAGAATATTCTCTAGAAAACCCTCAAAATATTTCCTATGATAGAAAATAGCCTCAAATAATGTTATTATCAAAAACTATATCCTAACTATTATTAAAAAAGTCCAAGATTCATTTAAAAATTCTCTTCAATGATTATCAACACCATTGATTCATTTGTAGCTCAACTGGTAGTCACAGAGTAGGGGCATACACTAGTGTTGTAGAAATAGAATCCTTTCCCCAATTGGGTGAGTGACCCCTCATCAACACTAAATTATGGGATTACTATGTGTATGATATTAAATGGCTTAGAAGAACCAAAATAATATCTGACAGATCTTCTGCATCATTTTTATCTAATGGTGGTAACTCCAGAGTAACAACATGTAGTGTCACATAGATGCATCATGGGAACCCTATAGTTTTCCCCTTCATATAGTAAACTAGTTTTTCATATTGTTCAATCATAGGATTGGAAGACCTCCATCAGCCTTTCCAATTTTAGTTCATCTCAACAATGAAAAAAATCACTCATTAACTACTTGAATCGAAAATAGTGAGAAAATGATAGTGCCTCAGATTAAATTTCTATATGGAAATGGATAACCTACTCTTTGAAACTACCAATTCCATATGATTACCCACTATCTCTTTTCAAATAGAATATTCCTGAAAAAAATCAAATGCCTCTTGTCCTGGTGAAGTATACAGTCAGGTTTTAATATTTAACCTAAATTTCCAAATGAAGGGTATATTGCATATAGAAGACCATGATTAATTCTGGGACAACTCCAACATCCCCGGATAAATGAGAAGGAAAGGTAGAGGTGTCATCCATCACAACAATCCCGGCCTCTGTTGTTCTCCAGCTCTGAAAGATGCACCATACCATTCAAAACACCCTAGTTATAAACCCCCCTTCCTCTTTAAGACAAGTAGAGGGGACCCAGGAATAGTAAATTTGATGAGTGAATTTTTTTTAATCATTCAAAGATAATCATGTCCATATTTATTTTAATCCTCTATGTACTATGATATACTCCACCCATCATAGCCTAAAAGCCCGTCCATGAAGGTATTGATAACTAGCTATATTATTACCCCTTTCAATATATAATGAGTCACCCCATTTAGGAAGGATTCATATTAAATTACATCATGCTAAAATTTTAAATTATAAGTGGATAATATTTTGAAATCCACCCGAAAAAGTGTTGAATGCTTCTACCACAACCGTTGGCGAAGGAGATGAGTGGAAATAAGTTGTTATCATAAGGAAAAATAGTTTGATGGTTATATGAATAAAATTAATATAAAATGAACTCATCAAATTCTCCAGGAATAGTTGAAACAACCAATAATCCCCCAAGACACATCCTCTAAAACATTGATGACATCATTGGCCCCTCGAACCTCCAAAATCAAGAATTTCAAAAGGAGGGATGAAAGGATGAAGTGTGAAAAATGAAAGAGGATGACCCTATATCATGGAAAATGTTCCCTATGAAACTCTCATAAATTTCCCCCAACATTGAAATAAACAAAACTTCCCTTACAAATGAAACAACCATAAATGGTTAGCCTGAAAAATTATTCATTATATGACAAGTTTATATTCAGTTCCATTAATGTCATTAAAATAATGGATCCCTTATCTGATGATGAATGTGGATACGAACTGGAGATCCCCATATATAATTATAAAACGTGAGCGAGGGTCAACAATATTTGAGGATATTTTGGAATGTGTAGTCATGGAAAGAACTGATGTTCAATCCATATCCTACTCAGACAGTCAATTTTATAAAAACACATATAAGATCAATTCATCGAGTTCAATTGGAGCAGGAAAATCATCCTACATCATCCAAAATCCTCTCGGGCCCAATCACTATGGAATATTAGTTAGAGGTGGTACATGTGTCTTATCACCCATTACTAGTAGTAAAACCATCCACGACTAATGAAAATAGTATATAAGAACCTCCAAACTCTTATTTTGAGGGGCAATTCCTATATATAAAATAATAAATCCTCTATAGTTCCTGTGATAGAGAATCCCCACCCTAGGAAGCATAGGTCTTGAGGAAAATTTGTGACATCATGAAACAATTATCCTTCTTACAATACAATCTATTCATCTATGATGGGAAAAGTTTGCCAAAATAACTTATGGAAGTACACATTGAAGAGAAACTGAGCTATCCGGAGTTCAAATCGGTTGTTAACACTAATGAGTTTTATCAAATAGTGGCTGATCCTATGGAATGTCATGCAGTTATATACTCAAAAGATCAAAATGAACATTTCTTTAGATGGGGACACATCAGACCCTTGTATGTGTCCATTGGGGTAATTAGTTTTCGTGTTTAAAAATATTTCACATACAATGATTTTTGTGTCAATCTCATATTGGTAAAAACACTTCTCCTGTAACATCCCAAATTTTCTATAATATAAGGATGATTTATATTTTGTTAAAATTCCTTCAAATAGACCTAATAATTATTAATAAGGGATTAACAGAGATATCTTGGGAGTCTAGGGATTCATTGGATCCCAGATCCATGAAATTTAATGAAAAGACTGGGCAGCACGGCTAGGAAAAATTGGGTCACCCAACCCACATTGTTTCACTAAACCGTATGGTTGATGATAATGGGGTGTAGGGGTCTTTATGGTTTACCATGAGACCCCATGAGCATGCCTGTGGGGTTAAGAAATCATTTAGAATAGTGTGGTTTCTCAAAGTTTGTTCTTGGTAAGATAAATTGTGTTCCTAACCATGTGAGGTTCCCCTAGAAATCAGTAACTAGTGTACTAATAATGCGAGGATTTCCCAACCATGTAGAAAAGCCATCCACCATTTATGTGATGGTGAATTTATGAAATTACCCCTCATTAATGATTATAATCCATCCTTTTATTTTGAACCATCTTCTTTAATTTTTTTCTCCTCCTCTTCCATGTGGGGGATCTTCTCATAATCCTCCATAGGTTTCAATTAATCTCTTTCTTCTGATGACCAAATCTATCTCCATCAAAAGAAAATAAAATATATTTGTAATCTCATCCTTCCTATTTCCTATATTTTAGGTTTTTCCCATCCTTAGTTTCACTATTAATGTGTGATTTCTTTTTCATTATTTTATATGAATTGGATGATTTCCCTATTTTCTCCCTTTTTAGCTCATTTTAAGATTCTATAATGTATGAGTGGAGCTCTCCTTCATCAATGTTTGTGGTGTATGAATATCACCATCATTTCATAGAAATTTAAATGACGTGTCATTATGATACTCACTAGACCCTTCTGGTGAGGATTTGAATTTTATTAGTAAAATAAATAGATTGGTTCCGCATTTAATGTGAGACCCAGCCATATGTCTAAACCCATCTGCGTGATATTTTTCTCAACATTGACCTCTAATTCAGGTGTTCCCACCTTTTGTGGTATATTTTTTCTATTCCTTGAACTTCTTTCAACGATTTGAGAATATCATTGGGTAAATGTTTCTAAATCTATAATTTGAATTGAACTAGATTGTAGGACATTTAGTTAGGCCCTTGGTTTTAATGCATAGGCACACAACTTATTTCTATTTTCATAGGACATATATCTTGTTCGTAGTATATTATGCATCATGATTTACACATTTTGTTTTTATTAATATTATTTTTTTGATAAAATTCTTTTATCATTTTCCCTTATCTTTATACATGTTACTTACTTTGATCCTTACATTTTTAGCATTCTTCTATTTCATTTTTTATATTTCCCTATTCAATAATTCATGGATTGTGTTCTATATTTTGGGTGATTTGTTTATCATGTGACATTGAGTAGAATATATGTTGGAATGTAAATATAAATATAAATATATTTATATTTATATATATATTCATTTACTTTTGATGTGAATTGGTTTTTGTGAATAACCTATTATAGACTGAGTGAGATCATTGGTTCCGTTTTAAGGTCACCATAGATGGACTCATGATGATCATTTCGATATATTGACATTCTAATAATGATAAATTGGAATTCCACGGATGGGCTCTCGGGGTCATTTTTCATACTCTTGATTGACAATGGTTCCCTAGGTGAGAAACCATGTATGAACTCAAGGGAAACATGGAAATTCCATTGCTCATGTGATACCCAGTCCCCTGTGTGACATACATGGTATGGAATCAGAGATCAACATAACATGAGTGATATATGGGACTCCTTTAGGGGTATACTTGGATGGACTCTGTGGTATTGGTTATATTAGAGACTCTTGTAGATATGATTTGTATTCTTTTTAGATCACATTATATAGTATCGAGAATCCTCCATTAGATTTGACTGATGTATTAATTGATTACATATTTCATATGGGATGAATCTTTAATTATAATTGGAATGATTGTTAGATGACATGGAAGTGTGGCCATCAAACCATAGAAGAAAAATTGGGTCTGAATGCCTTTTTTCAATGATTAACATGGTCTTTGTGTACATATTATTAATTTCACATGTAATTCATTCCAAACATATAGATTAGGCCAAAGAATATGGTTTCAGTCATGTGTCTATTTAGGAACTTGTACTGAGTGGTTATTTATTTATTTATTCATTTCCCTATTTTTACTATTTAGGAACATTATAATTTATTTATTTCATGAAATAGATTGGCCTAGTCACCATGGGGGGAGGCCTACTGATATTTAAACTCAACCAAAGATTGGGATGTCTTTGGTACCCAAGAAGACATTAGGATTGTTGGTATTGATATAGTGAAGCATGTGACTTCTGATTCTAAATTGATAAATAGAACTGGATAGAGTAAGAGGAAGATGAAAAATACTAAGCATGACATTATAATCATGGTCGTATTTTTCCATTTTTTTCATTTTTCTATATCATGATTTATATGAATTTATCCCTTGATACCTTGATCCCTATGTACTCACGTTTTTTATAGTATCATGATCATCATCACTATTGTTTATATTACTATTTTTTATCTTCCACTAGTTATTTACTTCTCCTATTTAGTTTATTTCTATTACTTCCAATATATTATATTTCTTATTTATTCTTGTACTATTAATCTTATGTTATCTGTTTTTGTGATCCCTCTAATCCATGATGGAATAGTCTCCCAAAAACACAACCAATTCCCGCGATACTAGTCAATAGAATCTAGATTTTAGGGAGGGATGCTTCATGTATTGTGGATAACCTTCTTAGGGAACCTTTTTTTGTTGAAACCATACAGGAATTCTGAGATGTGGTATCAGATAATTTATACTTTTTTATATCTATTTGAGTGTTATACTTGAAACTATGAGTTAACTGAATTTGGAATTGAACATGTTCTTTTATATATATAACCCATACACATGGGAACCCAAATTACCGAGGATGGGGAATTTTAGTTACTAATTATTCCATTAATAGATGATATGGTTTCACCATTTTGGTAACTCACATGTCTTAGGATGTTATAAATATTTTTATTATTGAAATTATGATTTCATCTTCTACCATATCCCAATGAGATGAGGGAATACTAAAAGAAAGCATCCTACTTGGAACAATAGGACATCAAATTTCATTGATTATGATATTCCATGTTTATTTTTGTTTATATTTCATGTTTGAATGTGATTACTAATGTTTCCTATCTTATTTTTCCTTGTTGTTCCATATTTTATATATTTATAAAATGTTCCAATTTTAATTTCAAGAATATTTTATTGGTTAGATTAAATGGAAACCCTTTTTCAGCTTATAAGTTGTATGGGCCCTTATATAATGGAATGGTGAAACACCTTATTAAACCATATAATGAATATTTAGATACATAAATGATATAAAAGTAATACCAACATTACATTCAAATGGTCACTTAATAAGAGAAATGTGAGGCCCTATCTATGACCAGACCATGGTAGTGGGAAGTAGGTCGTGTCTCATATAATTGTTTTGGATCTTTTCAAACTAATCTTTTATTTGATCGATAATAAGGTTTCCAGTTATGTCACACATATAGGGAGGCCATATAAATACCCTTTATTTATCATTTTCTTTATCTGTTTTCATATTTATTTTAAATATTGTCTGAGGAGTGAACTTCTAAATTGTAGAGTTATGCCACCACGATGACTATAAGAAATATTCCAAGAGAATTGTGATGATAACACTCGAGGTGTGGTGGGCCCGGATCCACCTTTGATACCTATGTAGTTCCGCTAGAGGCACCTCCTTCTTACCCTCAACTAGTCATCGAACATCAGTTTTCTGTAAGCTTTCATAGGTACATGTATTTTGTACAAGGTGATCCCCACCCTACCATGACTATGGAAGAGATGACCTAGGGCATATAGAAATTATATCCTTCATCCTTTTGGGGGATGAATAACCTCGTGATTCTATGTCATGGTTATAATCCATGGTTTCTATACACAACCATATAGATATGTCTCAATTGAGTAGAGTTGAACTAGCTACAAACATGTTACGTGATTCCTCCAAGCATTGGTAGGATATCATATCTCAATCTGATCATCTTTGGGGTATAGATTGTGAACACTTAAAAATGGACTTGTTGATCACTTCATTGAATAGACACTGAGGGATGACCACTCTAGAGATATCATACATCTTCAGAATGGAACTAGTATTTTTCAATGGTATTATTTTCACTTCAATGATCTCCGTCATTTTTCTCCATCTCTGGCTGGTGATGAGTTGATTACTGTGTGGCATTTTAGGGATGAGAATGAATATGTTGTATGCTCACCTGGGAACATATTTCAGATGAATACCATTAAATATATACTAAATAAGGCTATAATTAAATAACACAATCCCATTGAAATTGGAAATGTGAGTCAGGGTGGTTCAGTTATGAGAAATGGTGATGGTTCATTTCGAAGTATGAAGAGAAGTTTCTACGGTGCATTGGGTGGGGGGTAGTTACAGCTATGTGAAAAGAACTGATACATATATATCATTTCACTAAATTGGTAGGCTAGTTCATAAGAGGACTCAGTTGAAAATGAATCCAATTGAGTTCTGAAAATGTGACAAGATTTTTCACCTTAACATCTAAATTATTTCCTCCGGCACATAGTGGGAGGGGATCCATACCATCACCTTTATCTGGTACATGGCCTAGAACTCCACACCAATTAAGTATTTGTTCTTATATCAGATTATATAGATTATTTTTAAGTGTATATGGTCAAGGTAGTCATGTCCCACAACTTCAGTGTTAGTAGTGTAGATTTCCTCAAGCTAGTCAGGAAGAATTTTAGGGTTGTGTTTAACGTAATATTTATGTACTCAAGCCTATACCTATGGAGTAGAGTCTAGTGTTATCTATAGTTATAGTTTCCATTATGATAGCCTCTACTATAGTATATTCATTGTTTGATGTAGGTTCATTAAACTGTTATATAACTGTTAAGGTTGTATAATGTATTGGCCTAGAAATTTAATAATTCTGTGGCATCATGTATACCGACATGTTGTTAAGGGACAGAATAGAGGGAATATTTCACTGTTGGGTGATCGACCTTAATATAGATGGGTTTCATTTCTTTTTAGTATCATTTTCTAAGATATTATAAGCTTCAACATAATTCTTAGTATATAATGGATGGTATCTTATCATTCTATAGTGGATTTCTATTTTATGTCGCAGTCTCTCTCATTACACAAGGGTAGAACATATAATCATAAGGGTGAATGATATATCTCAAAAATTGAAGATGGACCCAAACATACTAATATAGGTAGGGTAATAGAATAGATGGTCAGTCTCATTATAAGTGATCAGGGAATGATGTTAGTATAAATACATCCTTTAGTGAATAGTTTCAGGGACTTTTTTAATGACAATTTATCTAGATTACCTCTAGATAGATAGTTTGAGTTTACTAATGATCCATTTCCTTGATCATCACATGTATCAACTCCCCCATATAGTATAGAACCAATATGTATCTTATAACTCAATATTCATCTTGAATACATAATGTCGAAGGCTTTAATTAAACCCCTCACATCCCCATGGTTATTACCTATCATTTTCTCCGTGAAGGTTGATGGTAGACTTAGATTGTGTGTGGATTACCACTAGTAGAAATGGATTACATTGAAGAACATGTATCAATTCGAATAGAGAGATGAACTATTCATCTAGATCCTTAGAGAAACTATTTTCTCTATTATTTATTTTATGTCGGGATACAATCAGGTGTTTGTGAGACTATTAGACATAACACATACATTGTTTCAAGGAATTTACAACTTTTATGTGTATTTGGTTATGTTAGTAATTATAAAAAAAATTGATGTTGTTTTTATAGATCTCATGAATCAATATTTCCAACCATATTATGATTCCTTTTTGGTGGTCTTCATTGAAAAATGATTAGACTATTATCAATCGAAAGATGACCATTCTAATAATATTGATATAATACTGAATACATAGAGAGAAAATGAGTTTTATGTAATGCTCAATATATTCCACATTGGGATCATAAATATTCTCTACAATAGTCATATAATATTAGATGTAGGTGTATCTATTGACAAAAATATGGTGATTTCCTTGATTTTTGGGGGAATCACATGGGCTTGTTTGATAGACTAATCTTCATGGGTCTAGTTGACTATTATAAGCAATTCATCATATACTTCTCTTACCTAAGAGTTCTATATAGGTTCTTGATCAAGAAGGGTGTGATAATCTACTAGACCGAAAAATGTGAGAAATCTTTTCATTATTTAAAGGGTGTAATCACTTTTGAAATGATATTGATTCTTCCAAATCTAGGAAGTTTCTATATTTTTTTGTGATACATCATGATTTGGGTTGGGGTAAAATCTTTTTTATGGTGATTGGGTTTTATCTTATGGATCTCACATTTCATGGCCTCATGAGCCTAAATATCCCATTCAGGACCTCGATCTAGAAGAAATTGTTCATGTTATACACTATTCGAGGTGGTTGGGTAAATATCCCTCAAGGTAATATTACAATATTTTTGGGTTGACTGTATTTGTTGACCAAGTAGGGTTATATGTAGTGTTTTTAACCCATAGATATTGTTCACATGGTATGCAGACAATGATCTAAAAAAAGGAGTGTGATTCACGAATATAGTTTCATGAAGGATCAATGAAGATTATGGATAAGACCATGAAAACAATGAGCATCCAAAACGACGAATTTTACTAAATCATCATGAGAGAGGGAGAATCAAAAAGGAAATGACGGAACATCACAAAATGGTGAGGAAATGGTTGGAAACCTCTCAAATCGGTTGAAAATCTTATAAATAGGACTCTACCCCATTCATAAAAAGAGTGATACTTAAAAATACATATGTAAGATCTTATTTAACGAAGGTGGTTTGTGAAGGTTGTTCTTGTGAAAATGTTAATGAGGAATGGTAATTTTTGAAGGCTATGAACACCAACAGAAATATTCAATCATTGTGAAACAGTTGGGATTAAAAAATCTATAAAAATTCATTTGAAAATTTTTAGCTCCTTGAAGACTAGTTTCCATAAGTGAAAGTGTTGCGCTTTATGAAAGCTGGGTTCTTTGTGATGGAAATTTGAACTTTGTGAAAGAGGTGTGATCTTTGAAGGCAGTGAGCATCACGAAAGTAATAAAATGAGATCACCCTGTGAACTATTCTAAAGATAGATTCATCATGTAGATGAATGTTGAACTTGAAAAGAGAATATATTCACAACTAAGTATATATTAATATGTGATAATGAAGGGACCGTCATTCCAATAAACTATTGGTGAATCCCTTCCAATACCAGTGTAAAAAGGAATTTGAATAAGGCGATACATTCCACTGGCAGTAAGCCTATGAAAGAGACTCATGGAGTGACCTGTAAAAGAGTAGTGAGATAACCCTAAACCTTATAAAGGAAGTGAGTCTTTGCATTGATGTTACATATTAAAAACATTATTTTTTGGAAGTGAGACTTATTGTAATTGGTACCTCTGAACATCACCATTGTATGATCCATTGGCATATCCCACTGAGGTTTAACCTAATGAAATCATTGTTTCCTAAGCATGATTTCATTTATATTCATACATTGTTATAGGATAGGGAGATAAGTATTATGTTAATGAAAAAACAAGATCTGAAGGGGCGGAATTTTTAATATATCGTACCCCGATCCACCCCAGTTTATTTGACCTTGTATTCCAAATAGAGAAAATATGTATTGGTTAATCAGTTAGTTTTCCAAAGAAACCATAAAATCTAAAATACATCTCCACATAATGATACCTGAATCTAAGGAATCTTAGGTTTTTAGAATGACAAATTTTTTTTGACATTGATCTTGATTACATGCATGGAATGTGTAATGTCATAGTTCATTCTGTGAACTAGATGACTTACGTACAATATGTCAAGGGGGCATGTGTTGAGTACAGGTAAATGTATCTATTTTCTAATATGCACTTGGAGGTTTAGGAATATCTTGGGAAACTATTTCTAACAACTATAGCAATGAATTCCTAAAATCTAGAGTGGATCTAGAGTAAGAGGTTATCTAATTCTGGAGGGCCCTTTCTTGAGGGATATATTTCTTGGAGAGAACCATCCTACTTGTTGGTTTATTGATGGGAGTGAAAGATGAATCTTCTGCAGCTATGTATGTGTTCCACTTAATATCAAGTAAGAGATGATAAGTGAACCACTATCCAATGTTTCCGAAGTTCTCCATGGTGTCACTATGATGTATAGGGGTATCTTCCATCAATATTGTTTCCCATGTATGAAGAGAAAGATAACAAGATTCACTACTTGATGATCCACATTTCAGGAGGTGATGGTACAACACTAGAGACCTGATGGATTTTTATAGCCTCTCTCCATTCCTAGGGGTAAATGTAACTATAACTCCATGAATTTCAGGATGAGCTTTTTGAGGTTCATAAATGGAAGCATTGTGGTATGGGTGGTTGTTGATAGTTTAACCATGGATGAAAACTGGCTACCAATATAAGAAACCTTATCTTCTGATGATTTGGGATGGCTTTACATTCGGGAGATAGTATGACATCATAGTATTCCCCATCAAAAAGTTTCATACATAGACGCTCAGTTTATATCAATGATTTTGAAATGGAATCAAAATGAATTTGTTTCCCATGATATCTTGATTACAACATATCACCCTCATATCTACATGTAGATTGAAAAAGAGATATTGGTGTTAGTGGATATGGTTTAGGTTTGGTTATTTTATTTTTGAGTTTCAATGTAAAATATTATTTCTCTAGGTGATTTTTTATAAAAATAAATTTATATGTAATGATTCAGATGGATTCATATGAGGTACAATATAGTAGACTGTTCTATTCACCTCTATGCTATTTTCAGGTATGGGGGATCTCTATTGGGTTCTCATCACGTTCATGTGACTTACTCGAATGTTTAGCTAATTCTGAAGCATATGGATATAGCTCAGTCCTGACATACCACCTATACTAATCATCATCGTTTTACCACTATAGTTTGAGGGGGGAAAATTATGTCTTCTTCTATGTATCTCCTAGATTTAATCATATTTGAATCGTGAGACATGGCATGTTATCGTCTCAGTATGCAAGGCCTTCTGAAATAGTAGATTGACAAAGGCCAACATCCAATACGTTTTTATTACCTCAGTGGTTCTATTCCATGTATGCCCTCTACCACGTATCTCAACATAAATAGTAACATGCTGACCCATCACATTCATTGGTCCCCATATATATCAATATGGTGTGGGAACCACGGTCTTTCTATGAAGGAAATGCACTATGGTTTGGGTTTGTGGTCAATCTTTATTAGAAGTTTAGAATGTTTAAGGAAAGGGATCATACAGTTCGAGAAGACAATAGTATTAAAGGTGGCATCATTTCCCAGTTGATTTCCATGTTATTGGGCCTGAAAATTAGAAAAGGAATAAATGGGTTGTTGGATAAATGAGGTGCGCGCAAAGAAGAAGGGGTGCACGAAATAGGTGAGCTTTGTGCAAAAAACAGCATGCTGTGCGAAACAAAAACAGTGTGGTGCGCGAAATAGTGGATCAAGGTTTTTCACAGAAGAGGTGTTTCAGATTCAGAACATCGAAAAATGGAAAAGGCATGGGATGCATGAAAACATGGAGATGTGCACGAAAACATATTCTTGCATGAAAAGTATTTCGCGCCAAATCAGTGGTTTTTCTCACCACAATGGGTTTTGCGCGTGGGGTCAGAATCACCTATAAATAGGAGGTGACCCCCCTCATTCGGTACAGTTGAATACTTAGAGAAGATCTTAGTTCTGATGTGGGTAAAAGGTTCATGTAAAGGGAGTTGCACGAAAATTTCTGAGTTGCACGAAAAAGTTCGAGTTGTGCGAAAATGGAGAAGTTGTAGTTAAAACTTGATATTGCGTGTAAAATATGATGTTGCACGAAAAAGGAGGAGATACGCATAAAATTTGAGGATACGCATAAAAGATACAGTTGCACGTAAAGTGGGTGTTGCGTGAAATATTTTTTCGTGCGAAAATCATGTATTGTGCGCCAAAGTGATAACTTGCGCGCAAAGGGTAGGTGATGCACGAAATCATCAGTGTAACCTATTTTCATGTTCTGATTATCTGGTTCAGTGGTTTAGTGTGTTCAAGTGCATCATTTTAGGACTTCGCTGCAAGCAGAGTTTCTTGATGAGCAGAGGCAAAGACTTCAATCCAAATCAACTGAGGATAGCGTCACGTCTATAAATTGAGTGGGACTTCAACAATGGCAGTGAGAAAGGGGCAGTCGATAAGAGTGACCTGAGGGACGTAGAGAGCTATATCTGAATGTTTTTAATGGTAGTGTGTCTAGGAAAGAGTGTCTGTACCTGAACTTTTTAATCCATAGCTAGTGTTTTTTAGTGGAATTAAGTATGACCGGAAACATGTCGGTGTATGCTCCTTAGACGTAGCCCTTTGTGGTGAACCAAGTAAAAGTGTTGTGTCAACATCCAGATCTCTATTGTTTGATAGGTTTAACATGTTCCTAACAATGTGGGAATATGATCCACTACTTTAAACAGAAAAAGATGAGACCCTGATTCACCCCTCCCCTCTCAGGGTGTTCTAGGGTCCTTCACATTGATGAAGATGCATCCGTTGAGGAGAATCAAATATGTATTTTTAATCAGAGAATGCAGGCTCTTCAAGGAAGGTCAGTTCAATTGTTCTAGGTTATATGGAAGACCAAACACATACAAAATGACACCTTCGGGTGAGAGGCTGATATATGTGTGTAGTGGCTGAAACTATTCTAAAATTACATTTTACAAACCTCAGAATGGATACTCAGGCATGGGTTGTCTTAATAGGGAGAGTTTCTAATGTCATTGATTTTATCAATGGTAAGAACCATTTTTATTTAAAATTAATTTGAAAGGACCTAATAATGATTCCAAAGGGATTCAAGGAGGTATCACGGTTGTCCAAGGCTCATTAAAATCCCAAAGATCCTAAAATTTAAGAAAATACTAGGCCACAGGATTAGGATACAATGTGCCCCCAGCCCTCATAGTTTCCTTAAATCATGTTGTTGTAGAATGTGGGGTGTATGGGGCCACATTATTTGTCTAGAACCATGATAACCTTGGAGCATAGTCATCTAGTACTATATAATTTTTGGAAAATTTGGCCTCCCATGTTTTTCACATGGTTAGATAAATTGTGAACCTAACTATTCAGTTTGACCCTTTGAAGTAGTATCTAGCACACAATTGGAATTCTTCTTGGCCAGCCGAGCAGCAAAACCATGCTCCCTTTTTATGTGTATGGATTTATAAAATTACCCATATTTAATGATTTTATACCATCATATTCATTTCCACCTTCCTCACTAACATTTTTATTATATTATTCAACATTTTGGCTCATATCCTCCTTCTCTTTCTGTTTTGATACAAATCCATCATCCGACCACAAAATCTCTCTCCATATGAAGCAACAAAAATCTCTCGATAAGACCTTCCATAATCCTTCCTATGTTTCAATGATCCTCCTTCCAGTATTGTGATATTTAAATGTGATATATTTTCCATGTATTCTGGGTTTTGGGTGATTTCTCTATTTTCTACAAGTGTATCTCATTTTATGATTCCATAACAGAAGAGAAGAGTGACACAATATCAAGGTAGGTGGTCGAAAAATTTCTACTTTTTTCATGGAATTTTAAATGACATTTCATTATGAATATCTTCATACTCTTAAATAGAGGCTTGAATTTTATTGAATAATTTTTTAGATAAGTTTCACATATAATTTTATACCCTAACTAATGTTGAAACCCATATGTTGGATGTTGTTTTCCTCATTACCCACCCCTTTGTTTGTTCCCACATTCTATGACATATATTACCATGCCATAATTTCCCTGATTCTTTGTGAGATGACCCTTGGTTAAATATTTTTATATCTAAAAATTTAATTGAACTAATTTGTAGGCCTTTGAATTATTCCCTTGGGTGTAAGGCACAAACTCATGACTTATTTCTCATGTCATAGGCCTTGTGTCGTGTTTATTTTATTTTATGCTTCATGATATATTAATTATGTTTTTTATGTTTATTTATTGTAGATAATTCATCTAGAAATTCTCCTATGATTTATAAATGTGGATTACTATTATCTTTACATTTTTAAAATGCATCTAATTCCTTGTTCATATTTCTTAATTCCATGGATGCTTGGACTGATCTGTATATTTTGGGTGGTTTTTTTAGATTATGGAATTGAAATGTTTAGTTGATGGCATGTGATTATATATATTCCTTACATTGTGATGTTCCTTGGTTTAATTTCTTCGAATTATATTGGATAGGACAGAACATTGGTCATATTTTATGAACATCTTCGATAGAATCTCCATGTCAGGTTCAATCTACATGACGCATCCGCAGTGATTTATTATCATTCCATGTACAGACTATCCATGTGGGTTTTCATAATCTTGATTTAAACAATTTTCCTATGGTATATTTCATGTATGGACTCAAGGGAAAGACGAATAAACCATACCTCGGGTGATCCCCAATCACCTGTTGGAGAAACATGGTATTTAATTAGAGTTCACCATACCTGGAGTGATACAAGGGACTCTTTTTAGATGTTTCCATTCATGGACTTGGATTTACTGGATATATTGGATACTCCTATAGTAACCTTTGGGATTCATTATAGACAGCCTCGAATGGGAATGAGACTCCACTATCAAATTTTACTAATGGATTGATTTCTTTCATGATTTATATGAGTTTCACCATCTATTATAATGGTAATTCATGATTTATGACATGGAAATTGGATCTCTAAGACAAAGAAAAAGCTTGGGGTCTACCTGTCTTTTTATTATTTTATTACCAAGGTACTTGAATGTATGTTTTTAATTGATTTTTATTCATCATTTCGAACATCCAACACAGGCTGAAGAAGGAGGTATCGTTATGGTTACCATTTGGGAACCCTAATCAAGTGGTTATACAATTATTAATTAATTTCCCTGATTTTACTATTTCTTCACACTATCATTTTTTTATTTCATGAAATGGATTGTCTTAGTCATCTTGGGTGGTGGACTATTGATATTAAATATCACATCCAGATTGGGACATGTTTGGTACCCATTTGTACTTCATGAATTCAAGTATAGATAAAGGTAAGTTTCTTGTTTCCTATCATTGATTAATTGACATATTTGAATGGAGTACTGGACGATGGTCTAATCCTATCCTAGATATTCAAATCATATTTTTTTTTGTAATTTTATCGTTTTTATAGAATAATTATTACACATGTATACCTAATCCCCATTTACTCTCATATTTTTGTATCATTATAAACAACATCTATATTTTATCTATTACAGTTATTTAGTTTCCACTAGTTATTTATTTCTATTTCTTGGTATAATTTTATTATTTGCACTACTTTTTTTTCTATTTTATGATTCTGGTTTTAATCATTTATAATCCATTGATGTTCTAACATTAATCTATGACGTAATAGTCTCCCATATGACACACCCTAGGCCCTCTCTTCTAATCGGATGCCTCTTGAATTCTAGGAGTCATTCTTGTGGTCTTGTAGCCCACCGCTTTATAGCACCTGATGAGTGGATATTAGGGTGGGAAGCTACATCACAGGATATGATGTAATGATGATATCTTATCACCATCCACTATAACACTACAAGGCTATCTCAAAAGTGATCAAAATCCATTGGGCCAAATCAAGCTCCAGGACCAATATGGAGACATTAAATCAGAATCATAATTTTTGTTGGTGTGGTAGAGCTCGACCATAAACATCATATTGAGAAGAAATTATTTCATCAACAAGAAGAAATCCCCTAATCATAACATCAATGCATAAAATACTAAATTAATGAAAAAATATATACATTACCAATTTGATAAGTCCCCATTCCAATCCAATGATTCACACTATATGGATGTGGGATTATATTGGATGAACATTAAATAACCATAAGTCGATGTTGTGGACATCTTCACCACCCTGAATAGTCTTGAAATAATTATTGATGACCCCTAAAAATAGTTTGATGAAGAATATATGTTACCCATAAATCAGTTTGATTATATGAGTCCACATACAAACTCATATTCAAGGATCATCATGATTTCATTAATGATCCCTGAGTCTAGAAGTGTTGAGACCATTGCAGACTCCAAAGATATTAGTGAAATATCTGACGGTAATTCATACATTCCATCCCATAAGATACATGGAATACATATCTCACCAGCTATTGAAGAAGAGATTTTATCATCACCCAAAGTGTTTATTGACACTCCTCCAACAACTCTCGCACCATTCCCTCTAAATATTTAAGTAAACTCTTCAGTGCCAGCTGAGTCAGAGGAAGTCACTTCATCATTAATTTTTATGGATATTGACTTATATCAAAATCAAGAGAGATTATCCCACTACATTACCCCCTACATAAGAATAGGAAGAATATGAGGAAGGTAAAAAAGAATGGGAGTTCCTTAGGGATGCTCCGCTAGCATCTTAAGAGGGTGTCTACACTACATTCGATGACCATAGAGAAATAAAACTTGTTACATAGATGTATCATGGAACACATTAATCAGTGTGTCAATGTATTAATTAGAAAATCAGTATATAAATACATTCCTAAATAATCATTGGAATTTATTTTCCTAAAACTACAATTAAATTTTGGTCCTTGATCCTGAGGTGGCCACTCACCACCAAGGATTACCAAAGGACCGCCCTGGCTATAAATAGGTTAATAGAAGAAAACACCCAAATCATGAATTAAACATTAATGATACTTTTGAGAAGGTAATAATATAAATCATCTTTTTGGAAGCACAATATCGTTATTTCCTTGAAACTATCACACCCTACAAGAATAAGAATGACAAAATTAGAGTTTGCATCAATTACGGAGTTCTTAAGTCGTACTAGCCAAAGGATGGTTTCCCAGGCCTGATCACATATTTTTTTTAATAAAAATAGTCATATATCATGACCTATCATTTAATTTTTGCCATTCAAGATAAAAAAATCCGAATGGTCCAAGACAACGATGAAAGAAACTCATGAAGGTCCTCCCAAGTAGTATTTTTCTATCAAGTAATTTACATTCACTTAAAGAATGTCCTCACTTCATACGAACACTCCATGAAACAAATAATAAATCCCTTCATGGAGATTTTTATCAAATGATAAGTTGATGATATTGTGGATGAATCTCATAATGTGTTCTAACTACCTAGATAATCATGAGATCATATTCAAGAAATCCCAATAGTGAATCCTGAAAATGAACAATTTTTAATTTCATTTTGGTGTTACCTTATAGAAATTCCTAATCATTATCCTACACCATCATGGAATAGAATTTTACCATGAGAAGAAAAATTATATTCATAGAATGGAATACCCTTATAAGATTATAGAGTTGAGTTGTATTCAAGAACACTTTTTTTCATATTGTGCTTTATTTCCAACATTGAAATAAAATGTATATGATTCACCAGGTTGATCAAAAAATGTGTTGTATATCAGTGGATAGAATATTTTTAGGAATCATTAAAAAGTCTCAATAAATACCTATTGATCCAACCAATTATATTGCTTCCGATCAATGGGAGGCCTCTCATTTTTTATGTTACTTACTTAGTGAGATCACTGGGTGCATTCCTCATGAAAAAGAATGATTATAGAAACTAATTCAACCTTTATTACCTTATTCAGACCATGATTGAGATAGGGAATAATTATTATAATAAAAAATATCCCTCTTTTGATAATATTTTTTGTTCATAAATTAAGAAACTACATATAGCATGAAAAGGATCATTTGTTCTCTCATAGAATCTCACTCAAGTACATTCTAAGGCATTCGATGTGGACTGTGCATCTGTCATTGTGGGTAGTAATCTTATAGCACATTGAAATTTAGTTCATGTCTCAGAAACTAAGGTATGGAAATGAATTAGAATATTACCTCGTAGAGAACCACTCTGAAAAAATGACTTCGTTGGACACTAAATTTCTTGATTAATGGGGTTTTATCGTTTCAATATAGACTTTGGATATGGGATATATATTTTGATTGTGCATCCATAATTTCTATATTGATGAGGATGGAAGACATAAATATCAAAAATGTGGGGCATGGAGTCATTCTCTACTATCCAACAAAGATTACTGCTATCAGAATGTTGGATGAACAATGATGTTGAATATCAGACTTGCATTATAGTGATAGAGTAGTCACTTCAAGTACAAGTCAATATCTTTAAGAGAAAAGGATATTCAATATCGGTTATTTAGTAGCTAAATGAATATTATTAGGTCAAAAAAATCTAATACCACTACTAAACCACATCATTGTAATAATATTTGAATCACCATTGGATCCAACATTGAATCATGTCCGACAGTCAATGAATACTCAAGATGATGCACTAGAAAATGCAGAAAAAACTCCAGCTGATGAAAAATATTTTGAAATAGTCATTAAAATTGTGCATCGCCATATGGTTTATGATTTATTTGTTTGAACCTACACAATAGAGATCGAAGATATTAGTCTCATCCCTGAACCATATATTCTTAACAACTTATACATGACACCCACTATGGACTATATTCAAAAGGGAGAGATCCCAATATATAGAGATAATATATGGGGAATATCAATACAAGAAATTATGTTTATTTGAAATGATGGATAAATTCATCAAATGGACATATATAAGTTATTCCTTGATGGGGTCCTTATCAAGTGTGTTGATGGAGAAGATATCGATGCTTTCATAAAATAAGTTCACATTGGAGCCTACAACACCCACCACTTCAGACCCAAACATTCCTATAAAATCTGATGGATTTGGTACAACTATCTTACTATAATATATGACTACATAAAATTCACCAAAATGTTCTATTCCCTCGTCGTTAATTAAACCTACATTAACCAAACCCAAGGATTTCTTCACATATCCAGATAATCCTATCCATTCTCCATATGGGGAATGAATGTCATCTGACCATATCAACCCACTAATAACAAGGAGTTCAAATACATCCTAATTATAACTTAATTCTTCCCCAACTGGTCCAAAGTCATTTCACTCAAAGATGTTGGGTTAACGAACATTATAGAGACCCTTATTTTTCAAACAAGAAAATTAAATCATTTTATAGATAAAAAAATATCGTTACAAACAAGGATCCCAAGGTATAGTGCCATTGGAAAATTTGGAACATAAATAGAACATAAATAATAAAACATAAACACTATTTAATTAATTATTATATTCCTTATTAATGGACCTCATGTAATATTTATTATAGATAATAACCTAATGATATAAATCAACAAAATGGGTGAGATAAAATCCCATTATGATGATATATAAAACATGAATCAATATTATGTTGTTAAAAATTATCATAAACATAAAAAATTACCATGGTATCATCATAATAGTCATAAAAGGAAGAATTAGATAAAGGAATGGAATGTTCCAATGTATAAAAATTAAATATCATGTTTATGTGGTTAAATAAAAAAAATAGTTGTGAACAATTCTTGTATCATGTTCATGCATAACATATGTGAATAATAAAAACATAATTGTTGTGAGAAATGATAACAACATGTTCACTCATATTTCCCATTATCTTATGAGATACATCACATAACTCAATACAAATGAGCATTATATGATGTTTTTCACAACTAACACATCATAACATCTACATATTCATTCTTCCCACATAGAACATATGAAAATATTTTCTATTAAATAACCCAGGGAATGGAAATGGGTTTCATGAAAATTTAAAAAAGCATAAATTTATAAATAAAGAATAGATTTCTAAAAATAAAAAGGTAATAACATACTTGGTATAAGAATCAACCATCCTAAGAAGAAAAGAAAAAATCTTAAGAGAAGTAAAAGATGCATTATTTAAAAAGATAATTTTTTTAGGAAAACAATTTCATTTGTCACAAAATAATATTGGAAACAAGCATAGCCATGAAAATTAATGTTAAGAACAAAAATATTATATTTTAGTATTATTAAAAAAACAACCACACTAACATTTGGAATGAAATAGCTAAATCATAAGTAATGTAAATTTGGTTTGACAATCCCCTTACATTCTGTATGAATGCTTATCTAAGATTAATATAAAGGATAATTAAATTATATTCATTAACCAATTAATCCATAATAACATCAATTTTTTTTATTCATTAATATTTTATTATGTTCACTTATGGCCATTTTACGAGTTATATTGTTAAATTTCCTCGTTCAGGAGTGTCTGTTTTCTAGGATTTCATGATTAGTTCACTTGAATACAGGTGTGGAAGATCTTTGTAAAATGTGGAAGTTATCAAGAATCAAAATTATATGTTATTAATGTTATAAAAGAAGATAAATTGATATAATATATCATTTTTATACCATATGAGTATGATTCTTTACATAGTATGATTATCATAATCGTTTAAATAGATTTGTTAGTTTTTTGATCATCACAAACTAATTTGTTTTACAGAAGTTAAGGGAAAATGAAAACATATCATCCACAATGCTGGTAAATAGACACATCAAGAATAATGTATTCATTTTTAGAATAAAATTTATAGGATAAGGGGTTTGGATGATGCATTATTAGATTAAAAAATAAAATTCTAGTATATATAAGATACTAGAGTTATATTTCAACATGGAAAAGGGTAGATGAGTGGAGAATAATAAAATAAAATAAATTGAAATGAAATTAAATGTAAATGAAATAGAATATAACCACTTCAATTGTTCTCCTTGAGAATCTAATTAATGAAATTGGATTTGGACTATTGTTGACAAAAAATGATCTTGTACATGGGGGAGGCATGAGAAGAGGATTAGGCCTAATTTGGATGAGATTTAATGATTTGAAGGTGTGAGTATATAAGATAGTTATGGATGGTATTTATAGGGGAAGAGAAGGGTGTTTTTTTATTATATTATTTACTTATTTATTATTTGAATCATGACTATGAATAGTTTTTATTATTTTGAATAAATAAAATGATTAAATAAGTTGAATGTGAGATTATGGTTCTTACATCTTCTGTGAAACAAGAAATAATATATTTAACTTATAATTATACATACCAAAAATTACATTATTTCCCTATTCAACAAAAATTTAACTATTTTTTTAGGAATAAAAAAATAACCCTAACGATTTTCCAACATTTATAATTAAAAAATGAACTCCATTTCATGAAAATAATTTTCTAAATAATAATATATAATCCTTTAATTAAAATAATATTTTATTCAAATTAAATGTTTTAATATTATAACTAATTTTGTAACATATTTAAAAATATATTATGGACCCATAAAATTACCTCATAATCCTAAGACCACAATATATTAATTTATGACTCCATTTTATGAAAATAAATTTTCATTTAAATCATTATATTTGTTATAAAATATTAGATAAAAATTTATTTTTTTAAAAAATACCAACACATAATTTTCATTTTTAAAACATTTATTTACTTATTCCATGGTATAATTATACCATATTTTAATTTATAAGGTTTATAAATTTTATTTATACATTAAGATGTGAGGGTAATTTTCTATTGTTAATATTACTTGTGACACCCCCAATTTCATTTTTGTATCCCTTTATTTATGCTTCTTAAGTATATACAATATATGATTGAAGTTTCAGGTTGTTTGGAGAACTTTTTCAGTATTTATTTGAAATTTATACCAGTTCATGATTGTTGAATGTTTGGGAAAACCAAAAAACACTTTCATGAAACTATGTACAATGTGACAGGGTAAAGTGATGGCGCACTAGAAGCACACGGTTTGGACAAACCATGCAGAAGCCCAGATGAAACTGTGCCACTTGAGATAGTGGGATTTGGCATGGTTGGAAGATGGTTGGGAAACCATCTGAGCCAACCGTGTGAGGTTACTAATTTTAATAGAGGATGGCACGAAATTATGGAATAGTTTTCATAACGATACGAGTAACCGTGAATGGGACAAAAGTGAGATCCTAAAAATGTAGAGCTCGCCCATTTTTTTCTCTAACTCTCTTATTTTTCCTCAATTGCGACCCTAACATAATATTCTATTTTCTAAAATTCTATGAAACATCATAACATTAATATATAGTTAATATGAATGATTCCATTGCCGATTTCATGATGATTCCTTGCTGTAAGTGATCATTCATGGTCATTCATGGTGTTTTTTCTTTGATAAACATCTCTATTAATATATGTTTATTTGATCTATGACTATTGTTGATATATCTATAACAATGGATCAATAATGTTATTTTATTTGTCAGGGTTTATGATAATGAAAGAGATCTAGGGTGGTGTTGTGATGTTTTAACCCAGTTTTGTGATGTTTCTCGTGTCATTTATCGTATTTTCACATTTCTCAAGGTAGGTGGCTCCACTATAAATTACTATATTTGTAATATGAAAGATCAATTTTATATTGGTCATTTCAAGAAAAATTTATTGTGATTTTTTTTAAATTATTATTTTAAACCCCCCTGAGTGACTGTTTTTTGAGACATAGAATTTGTGAGTTTTGTAGAAAGTGATTTGTTTCATGATTTTAAAATAGATATTTTTGAATATGGATCTTTTGGAATTGTTTTAAACTGATTAACAAATATTTTTTAAAATTTTATAGTTTTATAGAAATGAATGGGAATGGTTGTTTTGAATTGGTTTTTGAATTGGTTACAATAAAAGAATAGTTTTATTGAAATGGTTGAAATTTTGGATTTGGTATTAGTTTCTAGAATAGTGATTTCTCCTTTTCATGTGAATTTGAGACAGATAAGGGTAAAGAGTATCCCCCATAATTAGTGTGATGAATATGGTTTAGGACTCGACCCCATCAAATTGTTCACTATGTCAAAACATAGTGAAAATATGACTCTCCACTCGCGAGTATAGGGATATCCAGGGCTGCATGCATGTTTTGATGTGTTGATATGTGGATTGGAATGGATTTTTCCAAAAAGGAAAATTTAATATTGTTTTATGTATTTTATTGGTTTATTTCATTGTAACTTGATGTTTTTTTGAGAAAATGGTTTCATTGGAACTTGTTTATATTTTGATGTAAACCATTTTAAAATTCTTTATATATAAATTGTTTTATATAAACAATTTAAAGGAAATGTTTATAACATGTTTTATCAATGTTTCATGAGTAGAGAAGTCATTGGGGAAAATATAATGAGTTTCATTTTTCACCGCTAATTTGGATCCTTGGTAATTTTGTATATATCATTTACTTAGACATGGGAAAAGATAATGTATTAGACATATTTAGTAGCACTGTGTGGTACTTGTGATGTTTTGATGGTGTTGGATCACAGAGATTGTGGACCTTTCCAGTTGTGGCGATCTTTGTGTTTTGATGGTTTTTTATTCTTCCACTTTTTACTTGGTTATTTTTAGTATACCTCTTAGGTACCCATTTTACCTTCCTTGATATAAATGAAATTTTTGAGTTTTATTTCATTTTTATCTTCCATCATGTAGTGTGTTTTTGTTATAGTTTGTTTGGTTGGTTGTTTTATTTTCAATGGGAATATCGTCCCCCATTTTTAAATGAATCACTTAGAATTTATTTCTATCCTTTTTCATCTTGGGGATATCGCCAAATGCTTAGTAACACCCTTTCACCTTCTCAAGCTAATGATGATTAATAGTGACATTACAAATGGTATCATTTTTGTTCAGTCCAATGCTTATTTGATAAAAGTTGTATCATCTTGGTCCATTCAAATATCCTTCTAGAACTAGTGGTCACTAACTTTGTACTATTTTTTTGTCTTGGAATGTTTTATCATTATAGTATATTCCTTGTGTTTGGTTGGTAGAAAGGAGTAGGATTATATGTACATGAAATGTGGATCATAAAATACATAGCTAAACTTTTTATGATAAACTTAATGTTACTAGGCAGTTGGGTATATATCGATTTGGGAGACACATATATTATTTGGAATCTCGTTGTCATGGGTTAATCAAATGATATGACCATGACATGAATTGTAGAAATGAAATCCCACTATGAGTGAATATTTCATTTGGAGTAATGATATATGATTTTTTTAAATGTGTTGATTTTGGAAAAATGTTGAAATTGTTTTCAAATGAATGATTTTTAAAAGTTCATTATTTTATTATTTTGAAAATGATTTTATTTTCAAAATCATGTTTAACTTTTTTTCAAAAATGGTTGAACATAGAAATGGTTTATTTTTGGAAATCATTTTTGTGACAATGTGATGTGGTATAATTTTAAATGCCAATCCTTCATTTGATTGAGAGTGATACTTATGCAGTGTTTTTATATTTTATTTAAAATGTAACTGGTAGGTGTCAGAGAAACAAATAAGAAGAAGTTATGGACTTTTTTCACTTGATCCACATGTGAAACAACAGTAGATTTTGAGTATCTTCCATGAATTTTAGGCTGTGGAAAGTGGGGGCAGAAGGGATGAGCCATTGAATGTGGATCATTACATATAGTTTCATAATAAAAATATAATCATATTTTGGGGTTGATTCAAATCTAGAAAAGGATAAGAGGTGGCTTAATAAGAAGAATCGTATATTCAATTTCATCAGCACACCTGTAGAGATAAAAGTCAATATGGAAACATACACACTAGATGATCTTGTAAACTAGTTGTGGGATTTAGCTCTATAGGCTAAAGTGGATCAAGGCTTTGGTTGGGAGGATTTGGAGGGTTTTTTTGAAAAAAAATCGATCCTCACACATACAAATTTTGGAGAATGATCAAACTCGTTTTCTTAAAGAAAAATAATCTCACTGTCACTGATTATGTGGCTAAATTAATGAATTTAGTGTGCATTTCACTATAAGATGTTTCTAGTTCATCCTTGAAAGAACAGATCATTAATTCAGAGCTGAGACAAGATATTGAAATGACGATTATTGGGAAATGCATTATGGACTAAAGAGGGATATTAAATAGATTGACAGTGGATGAAAAGGACATCTTAGGATCCATGAGAGGAGGATGCATGTTGATACCCATGGGAAAAGTGGAAACTTTAATGATGTTTGAATTTGAAGGGGGGACCCCTATTTCAAAGTAGTTAGAATGAATCAAAATAAGACAGATGGATCAGTTAACCTTGTTCCAAAACAAATGATCCAACATGAATGTTTTCCATGTGTTTCATTTGACCACATGAATAGAGATTGCACGACACCCTCGTGAGCAAGACATAATTTTAACAAGATGGGGCATATTCCACACTATTGTCATAATACACCAAGTTCAAGGGATCGATGCAGATATCAGGTATCATAGGCATTGAATGATTAGACAGGATGAGAGAAGTAGAATCAATATAATATGGAGAAAATAGATATCCATGGTGACTCTAATAATTTCATGACTCCTCAGGCAAGACACACTCAACTGATTAACAAAGAACAATGTGTAATGATGAAGTAATTTTATGGAGCCAAGTAGTTGAATTTTTATTTTCAGTATGTACCATAAATGGTACATGGTATTATTATTTTGAATTATACCTTTATACAGGTATTTTTTGATACTAGTTCTTCCCAAGCCTTTTTTTTTCTTCTCATGAAAAAAGATTTTATTTGTTTAAAATTTCAGATGCTGCATTCTATGATAAAACTGTAAACTCTTCTTGGGAAAAGATAATGTCAAGCCTTCATGTTCATAGAATATTCTATAAATGTTGATTAAGATTAACTAAAATGGTATTTATCTATTCATAGAGGAATTTAAATGATATTATCTTGATAATGTATTGGATGACAATGTTTAAGGATCACATCAACTATTATACCAGAAAGGTAAATTTTACAACTGATGATGGTGTCAAGCATCTCATTCCAGGATCCATGTGTTAAAAGAATGGTGAAATAGTGTTTTTGAAACTAGATTATGGAATGATCTAATATCATATTGTAGTGTTGTATTGGGAATCAATGATAAAGATTGATACAAGTAGTTTTCCATTGGCGATGGATCAGTTTCCAGTTGTTTTTCTTGAAAAATTATATGGGTTACCACATGTAAGGGAAGTGAATTTTAAGATTGAACTCATATAGGGGACCCGTCTTTTTTACCTTATATCTTATAATATAACAAAAACTTATTTAAGGGAATTGAATTTTATTTTGGCTATGTTGGAATGAAAAGGGTTCATTCAGCCTAACATGTCTCCATGGGAAGCACTTGTCTTTCTTATGATAAAGGATGATGGAAATCTAAGGATGTTTCTGGATTATCATATTATTAACCAAGTTATGATAAAGAATAGGTATCCACATCCATGAAATGATGATCTGTTTTATCAATTATGGTGTGATAAGTGGTCCTCCAAAATTGATATGTGATGAGGATATCATCATTTACGAGTTTGGAAGGAAGAAATTCCAAAGACAGTTTTCAAAAGTAAATATAGACATTATCAATTTGGGGTAATTCCCTTCGGTATTAAGGAAGTACTGGTGGTATTTATGCTGTTGAAGAATTGGATACCTTATAGATATCTAGATTCTTTTATTTTTTTGTTTGGGGATGACATATTGGTGTATTCATGGACAAGGGAAAAGCATGAGAAACACTGGGATATGGTGTTGGGAATCATGAGAGACCATTGGATGTATTCTAAATTCACTATGTGTTGTTTTTTATATAAGTGGTATGATTTTTTGTCCATATAACATCTAAAAGTGTTTTTTAGTAAATTTGGAGAGGATAGATGTTATTATCTCTTGGAAACATCCAAATAATGTCTTTGAGATAGATAGTTTTCTTAGTCATGCTGGATAATACCAACACTATTTTGTGATTTTTTAGGACTACATTCCACTAAGATAGATTTCAAAAAGAATAATATTTCATTAAAATGGATTGGTTAATGTCAAATGTCCTTCCAAGATGAAAATTCTCCACTTACATTAGAACCCATCGTGGTACTACTAGAATCGGGACAAGGGTGTGTGGTGTATTGCGATGCTTCGGTATCTGGTTTTGAGTGTGTTCTATTTCAATGAGACCATGTTGTTTACTATTGTCAAGGAAGTTACAGTTGCATGAGAAGAAGTAAAAAACACATGATATGGATTTATCTACCATATTCAATACATTGAGGACATGGAATCATTACCACGTTGGTGATAAATTTACTGTCATTATGGATCTTAAGAGCTTGAAACATATTTTCTAACAATGGGATTTAAATATAAGGAAATGAATATGGATGGAGTATCTATAAATGTTTGAAAATTACATAATCAATAAACTAGGTAATGGAAATTTTTTGGCCGATTCCTTAAGAAGAATGTCATATGCTCAGTTGGAAAAAGAAGCTACATATGAGTGGCAGTTTATTTCAGTAAAAGTCAACATAATCCTTCAATGTGAAGACCAAGGTGAAGTTGTGTTTTTCATCCAATTTTTTGTTGTTCCTAATTTAGTGAATATGGTTAATTTTTCACAGACATATCATGTATAATGTGTGGTTTCGAGGTCCAAACTCAATGGTGGGGAGACCCTTGAGTGCTACATACGGGAAGTTAGTTCATTTTTTTGTTTCAAAAATTGGATGGTTTGACGTATGTCTTGTCTAAAGAAATTTCATCATGAATACCACCATTATATATGGGTTCTTTATCCTATAATATATAATATGTGAATGGTTTTTAATGTTTAGTTTTGGTGGATCAATATGAAAAGAAAGTGGATGAGTTTGTTTCAAGATTCTTAACATTTCAGCAAGTTAAGATAGAACATCAGCGACATGCATGTGTGTTCTAGTATTTATCTATCTGTATGTGAAAATTAAGACATACAGCTGTATATTTTTAAACAAATCCCCCATGAATGGTTTAAAAATATGATATCGAAAGGGTGATAGTGGATCAGATCACAAAGTCTGCTCATTTCATCCCTATTTATGAATCTCATATGGTGAATGGCTTTTCAAAAATAAATATCCAAGAAGTGTTAAAGAGTAATGGATTACTAGTTTCTATTATGTCATAAAAAGATCTATGTTTTTCATATAATTCTTGGAAATCCATAATAAAATCCTTTTCAACATATTTGCTTATATGTACTGTCTGTCATCCTCAGAAAGACGACCAATCCTAATAGACAATACAATAATTGGAAGGAATGTTGTGGGCTTACGTAATGGATTATGGTGGCTCTTGGGAAGATAAGATACCATTAGTAGTGTTCTTTTATAAATAAAGTTATCGGTACTTATTACATCTGTCTCCTTTTAAAGCATTGTATTTGTGTCTTTGTCATTATCAACTTTTTTGGTGGAAACTAATCTGAGTTCACTATTTGAGATTTCCCTTGTCCAAGAAAAAATTATAATATTCAATTGACTAGGAAATATGTGGCGATGGATTAGAGTCATCAGAAATCATATGTAGATCATCATCGGTGGTCGTCTTCATTTGAATTCAGTGATCATGTGTTATTGTGGATCTCTGAATGGCATGGTCATCGATGATTTGGGATGAAGGGAATTTTATTTCCTCATGAAATATGATCTTTTGAGATATTGGATATTGTTGGAGAGGTGATATATCATTTGGTATTTCCATCATGGTTCATTTTTTTCAAATCATGCGTTCCATGAATCTCAATTGAAAAAGTATCAGCCTGATCCTAACCATGTTATTAGATGGGTTCACATTGATGTATAGTCGGATGATTCATTGATATATATCATGATGTTAATTGTGGATTGGTAAGATAATGTATTTCATGGTAAAATCATTGTTCTAGTGCAGAATCTGTGGAAACGTGGCAAGATTCAGGAGGACACCTAGAAATAGGATAAGTAAATGAATGAAAAATATCATGAACACTTTCATCACCCTGATGGGTTTTTATCGTTTTGGGGACAAAAAAGACAATGGTGGGGAAAATTTATCACCCCCCAGTTTCAATTAAATAACCATATATTTATGCTTTTTATGTAGGAAACGTTTATGGCTGAAACTTGGGATAGTTTGGAGATCCTTTGGAGTGTTTTTGGAGATTATATATAGGTTCATAGTTGGATTATGATTTCGGAAAACCATGAAACACTTGTAGTAGATCTTTCACAATGGGTCAGGGGAAAAAGTGAAGGCACAAGTGTGGCACATTGTTTGTCCATACTGAGTGAAAGACTAGAAGAAACCGTGCCATATGAGATTCTGGATTTTAAATGGTCGGTGGAATATTTTGAAACTATGTGATCCAACCATGAAAGGTGACAGCTTGAGATAGAATATGGATCATGGTTAGAGAATGGTTTACCAAACCGTGAGACTAAACATTCACAAGTCAAAAAGTGAGATTCTAAATTTTTTTATCTCAAATTTTTTGGTCTCTAACTCTGCCTTTTCCCTCCTATCATCCCTAACTCAATGTTCTCTATTCCAAAAGGCTAAGGATGGTTCTCTTATTTATCTGGAGGTGATCCAAAGGCTTCCCTTGGCGATTTGAAGTTGATTCCTCACGGTAAGTGATCATTCTTGGTGGTTTTGGATTCTTTTCCTTAGATGTACATATCAATCTCTATAGTATTATAATATCTATGACCGCAAGGGATAGATATAAGATAGTGAATGTAAAATATGATTATATTTGTCTTTTTTTGTGATAATGGAAGAGATATAGGGTTGGTCATATGAAATTCAACCTGGTTTTGTGATGTTTTTCCTTCGGCTTATCATTTTTACCAATTTTTCAAGGTTGGTGGATTCACTCTCAACTACTCTATTTAGAAAATTTTATCTAGATTTAAAATTATTCATTTCTTGTAAAATGGATTGATAATTTTCTATGAAATGAATTTAGAAAACCCTCTTGAGTGACAGTTTTTGGAAACATGGAAATTGGGTGTTTTTGTAGAAAGTGTTTGGATTATTTGAAAATGGTGATTTTAAAATATGGATTTTTTTTGAATTGCAGTAAATGGATTAAAAAATAATTTTTAAAAAATACTATAGTTTTATTGAATTTAATGGGAGTGGTTGTTTTTAATTTTTTGTTGAACGATGTTCAATAAAAGAACAGTTTTATTGAAATAGTTGAATGGTGAGTTTTTTATTGGTTTTTGGAAAAATGGTTGTGTGTGTTTATGCGAATATTGGATTGATAAGGGTATGGAATCTTCGCCATCATTGGTGGGATTGATAAGGGTGAGGGATCTCATCTATCAAATGGTTCACTATGTGATGGATTAGTGATAAGATGACTCACCACTCATGAGTATATGGAGGTCCATGTTTACAAGAATAGGTGGATGTGTGGATATGTAGAATGTAATGTCTTATGAAAAAATGGAACAAGTGAAATGGTTTTAATGAATTGGTCCGTTCCTTTCCATGTGTATTGATTTTGTATTGAAAAAATGTTTTCATTGGCACATGCTAATATCTTGATATAAAATATTTTAGAAATTGTATTTTAAAAACAATTTTCTATAAATTGTTTCATATAAATGCTTCTAACATATTATATCCTTGTGAAATGAGTAGGGATGTCATTGGGGAAAATCTACTGAGTTTTTTTACTCACCCCCATTTTTTCATCATGGTGGTTTTACAGATATATTTTACTATGGTGAGGGAAATGATAATTTATGACACATATTTCATAGAACATTGTGATACATGGATAGTTTTTATGGCATTGGATCATATAGATTGAGGAGATTTGGATTTTTAGCCTTCTTTGAGTTATTTTGGTTTTGTAGTCTTCCACTGTGTTCTTAGTAATTTTTTTCTATTGTGGATCCCTTTTTAGTTGATTTTATATAAATTAAGTGTTTGATTTGTATTTCACATTTTTCTTGCTTCATGTAGTGTTTTTTTTTTGTTTATGTTATTTTTGGTTGGTTGTTTTATTTTGAAATTTAAAATCATCGCCCATTTGTAAATGAAGCCCTTGGAATTTATTGCTAGCCTTAGGAATCCTGGTGATGTCACCTATGGACTGGTAACACCCTTATACATTTTCAGTCCAATTAGGAAGAATATGGGTGTTAAATTATTATTCCAAATGTTCACGTTACTATTCCATGGGTCATGTATCTATTCTATCGATATAGGTTCCATAATTTCATTAAATCTCACTTATTTCATACTTCATTTGTGAGAATAAAGTATTTATCATGATATATATGACATATATGTGTTTTATACTCAATAAAATAGTCATATGAAGTGAAATCTATTCATAATAGATTAGGTCATTATATTCTTCCCCCATTTTAAAATTTTTCCCTCCAAATTTTGTCTTACAAAAAGAGGTGAGGGTATTTCTCCATCATTGCTTCCTCTGGTTCCCAATTCTCTTCTTCAAACATACGGTTCATAGAAAACACTTTGAAATGATGGGTTTTCTTATTTTTTTCAATATTATATCTCAAGTCCAGAATCATTATTGGCTACTCCTCAAAAGATAGACCATCTTACAGATGCCCCGCATTTGAGGTCATCACATTTAAGTGATCTAGTATGTACTTCCTCAAGAGAGATACATAGAAAAAATCATGAATTTGATCCATACTTTGTGGGAGTTAAATAAAATGGGAACATGATCCTAAGTGATCATGGATCTCAATGTGTACAATGTACCTTTTTCATTAGGTTCAGATTCCTTACAAAATGCTTGACTCTCTTATGTGGTGATATTCGAAAGAGGAAATTATCTCTATCGACGAACACCATATCCCTTTGATAGCTGTTAGCATAGATCTTTTTTTATAATATTAATAGGTATTATGTTTTTCTCGATGTTTTGAACCATATCCACCATATCTTATATAAGATGAGGTCCAACTAGCATTCATTCGCAAACTTCATCCAACCAGGTAGGAGTTCTACATCTCATTCCATATAGAGCATTATTGGGAGCAATTTGAATACCCGAGTGGAAACTAATGTTGTTTGAGAAATCAACCAATGGGAGATGATGATCCTATGAAACTTTTAATTCCATTTATCATTATATTATCATGTATTAATGCCTCTAGATAGCCCTTTCATATTGGACATTTTTTTTGGGGTTATAGTCCACACTAAAATTCAATTCAATACTCAAAGTATATTTTTGACTTCTCTAACTGTAGACGTGAACCTTGGATCACAATCCGAGATGATAGAGAGTAGGACCACATGAATTCTCACAACATCCTTCCCATATATCATAACATGTTTTTCAAGTGAGATATCTTTTCAAATAGAGATAAATTTGATAGTCTTGGTAAGTCAGTCCACCTTTACCCATATCATAGTGTTTCCTTTTGGTATCATCGGGAGACCAGTTATGTGGTCCATGTTGAAATTAATATATTTCCACATGGGTATAGTCAATGTTTTCATTATCCTTTTGGACTTATTTATCTCTACATTAACTTTCTAACATAAAAACCATCATGATACATACATCGTAATGTACTTCTTTAGGTTCTCCCACCTAATGTGTTCTCATAGATCATTGTACATCTTGGTACTTCCATGATGGATGGAGAAATTCGATCAATGTAAATTATCCAATATATCCTACATTATATAAGGTCATGAAGGCACAAAAATCCTCATTCCAAACTGTATCGAACAATTATTATCGATGTGGAAGTCATGTACCATTGTTTTATTTACTACATTCTCCATATTTTTTAACTCTATATCATCCATTTCTGCCTTCTCAAACTCCTCTTAGATATATTTTTGGGAAATAATTTGGTAAAGGTTTGATTTATTTCACGATTTTATGATTTTTTAATCCATCATTTGCATATCCATAAAAATATGGTCCTTTTCAATCTGCATCATGGATAAATTGGCAGGTTCTTTTCTTCTAAGAAAATCAGCTACCGTGTTTTTTTTCACGGGAAAATAGTGAATATAGAAATATAAGTACATGAATATACCTATCCATACACTTTTATTCATGTTGATATAATTTTGTGATAATATATACATTATGATCCAGTGATCAGTATATATGCCACACATATCAAAATAGAGATAGTTCCTCCGAATTTTGATGGATGAAATCATAGCTGATAGGTCCATATCATGTTTAGAGACCCTAGCCTTTTACATATAACATTACATGATTTTAAGCATAATTATACATCAGAGTAAAATCCAACGATCATTAAGTCTAGTGTTTTGGAAGACCAGGCACATTGAACATAATACATGGTGCTAAATAACACTTCTTTATTTAATCACCATAAAGAGATCCCAAATTCCTTTGAGCCCTTACATCTCCATAGGGTACCTTGGAGATCACATGAACAAAGGGATGAGGAAAAATCCCAATATGGGAATGAACATAAGGATACATATTGAGCACATGTGTTAGGAGGCATGACATAAGGATATCCAAACCATGGAACATATGGAATCGTATCATATAAGAATGTGATAATATAAACATGGAATCATATAAATGTGGCCGAATCAAAAAACTGGTCTTTAGTAAGGGTCAAGGCTAACCGCCAATCACGATTCCAATTTTAGTACTGGACAAGGCTAACGACCAATCCTATTTCTCATCGCATATGATGAGACTTAACATTACACAATGCATTGGATTGCTATCTAGGCACACCCATATCAACATTTTTTTTAATATTTTTTCCACATAAATAATCTTCAAAAATCAACCATACATAAGGATAAGGATACCAATGGAAATAATTGGGTACCACATCATGACATAAAGCATAACCAATGAGTGTATCCGAAATGTTTCAATGAAAGAAAAGTATTAGAGCATACATGGACATTCATATGGTAAAATAGGAATATAACATGGTAAGTGGTGTCAAACAGAAGTGACAACATATGTGAAATGAATTTAAGAAACGTTATCCTTAAACCATTTTTCTACAGTTTGAAGGAAAATACTATAGAGAAATAAAAAATAAAAAAGAGTGAAATGTTTTATATAAAACCAGAATTAAACCAAGAATATTTTTATAATAAAATAACTTAATTTATAAAGACAAGTGTGTCTTAAAATAGGGGATAGAGTGAACATTAAATTGCGTAAATATTTGGGAAATTCCCTTGAAACATGTTTTCTTATCAGAATGTTTTATGGGGGAAATATTTTAAAAACATGTATATCCCCAAAATAGAGTGATGAATGGGTATTCATAAATTAATTTTTTTAAAACTTTAAAGAATATATAATATGTACATAAACAGAAAATATAAATCCAATTTAATATAAATAAAGTTAAGGCAACCCGAATGAACTACGAAGTTTTGAGTATAATTCATTACTGTTTATCGGCTTGGTGTCACGTGTAACTAAAAGAGATTACTGTGAGAAAAAATGGGTTTCCCTTAAAATAGACATCGTGATGGATGTATGGGGTTGGTGCATAAACATACCCCATCATTAGGTATTACAAATTAAATGTAATATCATATAGGTCATTTTTGATTAAGAGTGAAATTGAGTGGATCCCTTACCTTAAATCTAATAGTGTTCTCCACTTATTATTAATGACCTGAATAAACAAATTTGTTTTATTAATTAAAAAATCCATAAAATATTATATATTTAATTGATTTATCATAACCCTTTTTCATTCATTAAATACCATTTTGATTGGTTATAAGGTTTAATTTCATTGTTCAGGCTCGTTTTCCTACTTGCTTTTAATGACCAGTTCACTTATATTCATGTTTGGATAAACATGTAAGATGAAAGTGGTTGTCTAGAATTGATGTTTTATCTTATTAGTGATCATCTAGGATATTACATGATTTCAAATTTAATTTCATTACTTATATTGAAGTTGAATTATTATATAAAACCTTAGTGATAACTGTTTTGCTAAATCGGGGGGTTTGATTACAATGAACAAGTTTTTCTTTATAACATAATAAAATTTGTCCAAAGGATTACCAAACATTAACTAGGATATATTAAATATATAATTATATAGTTCTACCATAACTCGAATGGTTTAATGACCATAATTATAGATGACAATAGAAATTTAGAAAGTGTTGTCCTTGAATGTGTAAAATTTACCTATCTCAAACAATGTTTTTATTTCGTTAAAATAAATGATAGAGAAAAGAGGGATGATAATGAAATATTCCATTGGACTAAAAAAGATTCCATTAAATGTATGTTACTGGAGTTTTCATACTATTTGGGTGAAGGGGGTGGGGAAAGAAATAAGAAACTAAAATAACATAAATAAATGCAAGAGTTGGAAAGAGGAATTTACCTCTTAACTCTACCTCCTTTGAGAACCTCTTAAGGGGAGAGGATTTGGTATTTTTAAGAGACTAGGGCCCATTGGACGTGGGGAAGGATCTTGGGGTGAGATTTGGGAATAATATTGGCAAGCCACAAGGCTTGAGAGTAGTGAAGAGAAGAGGGATTAAGGGTGTTTTTTACAGTAGAGGAGAGGAGGGTTTTCATAATTTTATAATCATTATTTTATTAGTTTCCCCCTCGACCATAAATTGTGTTTTTCCATGACCTAAAATAGAAATATATGCATGCCAGTATGAGATTTATGCACTTACATTACTTGTGAGGTCAGTAATTGTGGATTTTATTTATGATATATTTATACAGTACATTAGTGTATTTTACTATTCACTAACAATTCATGTATTTCAGAAAAATCCAAAAAATTCACCATAAATATTTTGCGACATCTAGAATCAAAAAATGATGTCCATTTTTCAAAAATAATATTCTAAATATGATTAATTTATTAATTAATTAATCTCATAATTTATTATTAAAAAACCAATTTTAAAACATTCTTTTAATTATTCTAAAATATAGGTACATCATAATTTAACATGAATATTATTTTCATACTAAAATATGTAAGGTTACTATTCATTACGGTATACCAGAATTCATAAGTGTATGCTAATATTCAATAAGGTAGGTTACTATTCAACAAAAAATATGTTTTTCTTATTGGACTCCAAATAACTAACTGATCGCAACTGTATATGTCAGATTTTTGAAATTCCAAACACAGATGTGACAAAAAATGTTTGAAGGTCACGTAGAATGTAGTAGTTCATTGTGTTGTGTTTTCATGTGATTTTATGACATATTTATAAGAAATTAATTTCTATTTAAAAACATTTGGTCTTAACATTCATCCCCCATTATGAAATCCCTCCTTTGAAATTTCATTTTAAATTCTAGGCCAAAATAGGTGCGGGTACATTTCCTTCACTGCCTCCTCCAGTTTGCATGTTGCCTCTTCGTACTTATGGTTTTTCCATAGTACCTTGACCAGGTGAGTATTCTTATTATGTAGAACAATATCTATACGATCCATGATCTTTATTGGCTGCTCCTCATAGGTATTATCATCCTCCAACTGAACGACCTCTGAAAAGAGTACATGTGAAGGGTCTGGTATTTATTTTCTTAAGATGGATACATGAAAGACATCATGTACATTGGACATGGTAAGTGAAAGTTCATGTCAATTGGACATAGCCCCGAAACAATAAATGACTTTTAAGGGGATGATATACTTGGTTCTTAGCTTCCCTTTCTTTCCAAACCTCATAAATATCCTCCATGGATATATGAATAGAAATAACATGTCTCCAACTTTGATATCAAGGCCTCGTCAACGATTGTCTTTATAACTCTTCTTTCAACTTTCAGAATCCTTGAAATGATGGTTACTTTTTTCACCTTATCCACCATTTTTTTCACCATTTCAGGTCCTATAATAGTATACTCACTAACATCATCACAACACGTCGGTGTTATGAACTTTTTCCTATAAAGAGATTCATATGGTTCCATTCAGATGCAGGAGTGTAAACTATTTTTTTGGAAAATTCAATCAGTGGAAAATGTTGGTCTCATTCTCCATTGATGTTAATAGAACATGATCTAAAAATTTCTTCATGTGTCTCACTTTTTTTCTCATATTGGTAGTCATTTTGATGATGATAGGCCATATTGAAGTTCAGTTCAGTGCTTAGAGAATGTTGGAGACCTTTCCAGAACATCAAGGTGAATCTCAGATCATGATTAGATTCAATAGATAGTGGTACTTCATTCATCCTTACTACTTCTTTGATGTAAATCCATGAAATATGATCCAATGATATGTCCTCTTGAATCGCAAGAATGTTATTTGTCTTCATAAGATGATCCACAACGACCCATATAGCATTGTTTCCTCTGGATGTCCGTGGAAGTCCAATGACAATGTCCATGGAAATGTTCTCCCACATCCATGTTGGTATGGGTAGTGGTTTAAACATCCCCTTATACTTATTCCTCTCAGATTTCACAT